>OX424499.1:18698353-23698353 GCA_949152395.1 Agrochola litura | reverse complement strand
TGTTAGTCGATATTATAGTGTACTGTTTTAGTTGAATCATAGCTGTTTACTCACGTTTATTGCGATTAACCAGTCAAAGTTGAAAGTTCTGACTTAATCAAAATTCTTGGATTTTATAATGAACTACCTGGTTTTGAATCTTCTTATGTTCTACTAAAATATTGCATAGTTTTGCTTAAGAGACATACAACCACTAACAATTTATGATTATGACAGACAATGGCTTAATAACGAAGAGCCTCGACCAGGAGGCTCTCGTTGGGAAGCTGGATTAAGGGCTTGATTCAGAAAGCAGTACTTCTGGAAACGGCTCGTATTGTCAGGATAAGAGGTTCCTCTCTCTGGAGCCCTGACCGCCGCTAGCTTATACCCTGTTCCCGATATCAGTGGGCAATTTTTTTTTCTATATTTTATATTTTAAAATGTTATTTATCTGTATACCGATGAACTAAAGAAGATAATAATAATTATGTACGCTTTGTTAAAACGGTTTTATCACAACATTTAAATCGACTAAGCCCAGCTCAGGTTCTGACTGAAACTCGACTAGCCTCCCTACCTACCTTACATCAATGCCCCCCTATAATAGTCCTGTAGGGACTAAGAATGGACTCATGAACGTGCGGCAGGTTTAATTACACACTTAACGAGGCCGATGTTGTGTCGTTAAGGCCATGTTCAGTCCAGGTGGTAGTTGACAGGTAGAAAATGGACTAACTTTAGTTATTTGCGCTTACGATGTGTTTTTGTTTTCTGGTCGTACGGTTCGTACCATGGTTTTTGGATATTTTGTGGCGTGACCCTAAAGTTTATAGGTTTTAGGTTCCAGTAAATGAATGTGGATAAGTTTTGTGTAGTGTGATTTGGATTATTGTGGTTGTGAAAGAGTTTTGGGTTCCTATGTGGTAATGAAATGGTTGGTGTAATTATTTGGGGTAATGTTCTAAATTAGAAGCGTTTCTAAATAAGTAGTTTCTACTTATGACGCAGGTCATTGGTTTATTTCTGTTTTTTGCACGACTCATAATGCAAAGCCTTAGAAAGTGTTCTGCGATCGAAAAATTTATTTTGCCTCCTTTCTGCAACTGTTTTTATTTTTACACTCCTGCTAGTACACGTAACCTACTTAATTTATATACCACTGTATAGATAATTTAATGAAATTTAATACTGTACTTTTCAAAAATTTATTAAATGCAGGAGAAACGAAAAAATACATCAAGATAGTTTTGAAAAAATTCCCGTCAATTTCAGGTATGAAACCTGAAAACATTGGAGCTTGTGAGAAAATCAATTAATTGAGTTATTTGTTTTTTAATAGATTCGTTTCAGCCATAGGAGGAACCCTATTGAAAATGGCTCTTTTATTCAAAGTAGTTTAATGATAATTCATAAAAAAAATACTAATACAATATCTATAATATTTCCAACATCTCTTCCCTTGCATAGCAACCAGCAAAGTAGATATCAGTGAAAGATTGCGAGGTGAGAAATTTTACCTATATTGATGGGTAAAAAAGCAGTCAAAAGATACTTCATGAAAAGTGTTTTAAATAATTGATCATTTTTTAAAAATGAGCCATACGAGGCGTGCACTTTTGGATTTTCCAAAATATTTTTGTTATATTACATGGGCTATCATGATTCATCACCTAAGAGCTCAAATTAATTTCAAAGTAATTTTTCATACAGATAATATAGTTCTTTAATAAGACATTTTAATTACACCAAAGCTCAGAAAAGTAATCAGAACTAAATCATAAAATTAACACAGTCACTCAAAATTTCACAAACGAAGCTTCCAAATACAAGTCTCAACATTCCGAAAGCGGTCATAAAATATGAACATCCAAATTAGTTCTAACATACACATTCAAAATAATCCACTGACACTGGTAAAATTAATTTCAAAACTCCACAGCCTGCGAGTTAGTGTACCAACGTAAATCATTAAACTAAACCAAGTCAGACAAGTTAAATTAAGTCTAAGAAACTTATAACCCATCTAGGAAGCGTATCAATGGGCGACCTTTTAGAGCACGGAGACGCCTCGGCAGAAACTGCTAGAGGTAGCATTGTCAAAATTCCATACAAATCGAGCGTGTCAGTGGGCATCACCATTTACTTGCACGACGGCAAAAATAATCAGCCTATAATGTTCCCACTGCTGAGACACAGGCCTCCTCTCGGTGAGAACGAGTGGGCCGAAATCCACCACGTCCAGTGCGGGTTGGCAGATGCATGCCTTCAAATTTTTTGGTCCCAGGACATGCCAGTTTCCTTTCAATGTTTTCTTCCACTGTTTTGAGAGCAGTGGTGATGAAATCATTTACACAAAGTAAAGCACCTATCTGGCTTCAAACCTTTCGACCTACAACTCGTAAGTCGCGGCCGTTACCACTGGGCCACCATAGTTCACGACACAAATGACGCATAGAAACTGGCGGCCATGACTGGCGGCCACAGAATTAATGCACTCAACGCACTTTTCTACTGCTATCTCTAGACGCTGTCGAGGGGGCTTATGGCTAAGTAATAACAGCCGCACCTGTCGACCGATCAGGTTAAGCTATGTTTGCTGCGGCTGGTCCGTGAATGGGTGACAATCTTTACATACCAAGACCCATTCGTGTCTCGGAAAGCACGGTAACCCGTTGGTCCCGGCTGCTATTCGTGAATCTTTGACAGTCGTTACGGGTCATCAGAAGCCCGAAAGTCTGACAACCAGTTTTACGAATGGGTATCGTATTACCCAGTAACTGGGTTGTGGAGGCCAAATAGTCAGACGCTCCATGGAAAGTATGGTTATTCAGCTGCATCCGGTTAGATTGGAAGCCAACTCCAACATAGTTGGGAAAAAGCTAGGCAGATGTGTCTCCAGACGCTGCTGATCCCGTGCGCTGTCGGTGATCTCGACTTTGAACTGTATTTTATTAATGTTAGCTTTACTATCAGATTCAAGTTTGTGGTTGTCAGTTGAAAATGTATGTAGTTTAGAGATGGTATGTTGGTTTTGGTTTAGGTATAGGTGTACCTGGTGTCTCGTTACTTACTCTCCCTGTATTCACTTTCTAATGTAAGATGTCTTACCTGTAACAAAAAATATAAAAATGAGTATAAATTTACTTAATTCATTGTAAGCAAAAGGATTAACAACGATCTAAAAATAACAACTTATAACACAATGGTGCCGATTCCCTTGTTCACAAACTAAACTAAATTTAAGTTCAGTGCATCTTTTTCTTTCTATTTCATTAAGAAAAGGACAGAACATAAATTTTAGTTTTGTCCTGTCAAATTAATCAGCGCCTGTCACTACTTCATACAAGTTTAGACGTGATTAAAAACTTGCCTACTAAAATTACGTCAATTTACGTCGAGCGCTAATTAATTTGACAGGACTAAACTAAAATTTATCTTCTGTCCTTTTCTTAATGAAATAAAAAGAAAAAGATGCACTGAAGTTAAATTTAGTTTTGATAGTGAAAAAGATAATCGGCAACAATGACGGAAAATTATATAAGAAAGAAATTATCTTCAGTTTTACATAAATAAATAACTGAATGCTAATTCATTTACCTTATAGAGTAAAGTTTGATTAAACTTGCAGTACGGGATGCGTTGTTTATAGTGACTTAGTTGTAATTAGAGTTAGTTTCGTAAGATGCAAGACTACATTCGATGCCATTGCACATAAATTACATGTATGCACTCGTATGTGCAATGCCAAAGATGGATAACAGTTTCAGAACGTTGACATAGAATAATAGCAGGAAAATGTAGTTTTAGATTGTTATTTGATCCAGGCGTGACATTGCGGAAATCCATTATAAAATACAATAAACGTGGATGTATTTAGTATCCTGTTCCGCTTAGCTATTTCTAAAGAGCCTTAAAAAACTCCTGAAAGAAATCGACACGTGTTTCACCTCTCAATGAGGCATCCTCAGGATGACTATGGACTTGTTGCGAACACGAACACGGCGTGTTGCCACACCGAGCGCTGAGTGCAGAAATGAAGTTTTATGGTTGGTCTCGATCTTGAGTATCATACTGTGTGTAGTTTATCCTATCATTATCCACTATGCAACACGGGATTTCTGCTCAAAAAAGGAGGTGAAAAAACAAAGATTACAAGCCACAAACGAAGAAATAGAACTTTTTTTTTTATTTCAGTACTGTATACTATAGTATAGTCGACCTCTTAATTGTTTTAGGTACCACTTTTGACAAAAAATCCCAGTTAATTGATACTTCACTAAAGTCGAAACTATCTAAATGTCACATAGATCAATCAACCTTGTCAGTTTATGATGTGCCAATGACATCCATTCCGCGACTCTGCGTAGTGTGGGATGCCCTCCAGCTAGATGGGCCTACGACCTTAGAAAGGTGGATAAGGATAGGGTGCTGTGCTGTGACGCAGCCTGAAAGAGGCCAATGACCAGCAGTGGACTGTGATAGGCTAAGTTGATTGATGTGACATCCAGCCTCAATCAATCTGCCTAGCCTTTTGCCAAAAATGTTAAGGTCGGCTTCCAGTCTAATCGGATGCACCTGAGTACCAGTATTTTACATGGAGCGTCTGCCTATCTGACCTTCATAACCCAGTTACTGGGTAATACGATATCCATTCGTAAAACTGGTTGTCAGACTTTCGGGCTGCTGACGACTCGTAACGTCTATTAAAGATCCACGTATGAAAACCGGGACCGACGGCTTAACGTGTTTTCCGAGGCACGGAGGCGTCTCGGTATATAAAGATAGTCACCCACCTACGGAAACCCATCTACCCATTCCCAGCAAGCGTAGTTTAACCTGATGGATCGACCCGTGCGGCTGTTATTACCTAGCCACGAGCTCCTCGAGACATCCAGCCAGGGTGGTAAAACAATTACGAAGTTGTATATACCTACCTAATCCATTTCTTCAAATTGCTATTTCAAAATCAACACCAAACTTAAATAACCCCAAAGTTTCTTCATTCCATCTTTTATAAGATTCGAGATCACTACATGTATTTATTATTATAAAACGAAGTCTCCCCGCGGCCGCGTCTGCCTATCTGAACGCGATAGAGTGCTCGTGGAGTTTCGTGCCCGTTCTTCTCCATAGGAATCTACCTACTACGCTTTGGAATGGGCAACTAGCTTCATCTTTCTGACTGACCGACCCCTTGACAATTCAAAAGTAGGTACCTGTAAAAGTTTAATTGAAATAAATGCTTTGAGTTTGATCAACCCAAAATCTACCAAACGGATTTTCATACGGTTCATCAATGGACAGAGTGAATCATGAAGGTTTAGGTGTATAACTTATTAAGGTTTTGTGTTAATTGGCTGAAATATGACGATGACTGTTGAAGATATCGGAAAAATCATGCAGACTAGGAGCTTTACTTGCGCGTTATGGTAGTACGTTTTCGTGGGGTAATTTCCAACATCCACGCGGGTGATGCCGCGGGCAAAAGTTATTTCAGTATAAAGATAGATATAAAAAACTACATTTCTATCTTTTTAATCCTAGAAGCAGTCTCACTAACTCTCTCTACTGTCCGTGTATTTCATCTAGCTTCAGTAATCCCTTACTGGAGTCAGACTATTAATAGAATTGATAGAGTTTAGGCGTGTTAAGGAAAACTCTGTCTTGGTTCAATCTCAGCACTTTTCTTTTAGGTCTGGGCGAATTAATGGGGAGTTCTTATTAAAAGTTTTTTTGTTATTGCATTAATCCTGCTACTAATATTATAAATGTGAAATATTGTGTTTGGATGTTTGTTACTCAATCACGCAATAACGGCTGAACAGATTTGGATGAAATTTGGCACACAGTTAGTTTATAACCTAGATTAATACATAGGGTACTTTTTATCCCGGTAGTACGTTCCTGTGGGATAATTTCTGACATCCACGCGGGCGAAACCACGGGCAAAAGAAACTTCATTAGCATTCGCTAATATTGCACCCGTTTTCCTTAGCCAATTAGGTAACTTCAATGACGCAGTATTTTTTTTCTTTATTTTTATGTCATAATTATACAAAAGTAAACTAATACCAATAACCCAACTTTATTATTTTTCCCGTTATTAAACTTTTAATAACGATAATAATTAAATAAAGAACATAATAAGTAATTATCAGTCACACTGTAGATTCTGTTAGTCTTCGAAATTGTAGGACTTCCCTAAGTAGGTAGATGTGTATAAAACTCGTAAACTTTGCTATATTGTACTGAAAGATGTAAAAGGGATCATTTGAGATACGGATACATTGTTGTTAATGGTTTTATTTATGTTTACGATGTTCTAAGATGAAGATTCACATATTTTAAGATCTAGGGCACATATGAAAAGTATGTACGTTCAGCGATGATTTATATTTAAAAAAAATACCAGTTTATCAATCTGCCTAGCTTTTTCCCAACTAAGGTGGTTTTCTAACAGGATGCAGCTGAATATCAAATTCAAATTCAAATGTCATTTATTCAAACTAGGCTGAGAATCAGCACTTTTCGAACGTCAAAATTACATAAGACAGTCCCCTTAAAACGCCCACCCTTCACCACTTCCTAGTGCTTTCGCTGGGAAGAAGAAGTGGCGCAACAAACTCCCCAGCAGCACAGTTCAGTTAGAAAAACAGTATCAGTGTAGCGCTTACACCGCCACATACGAACTACGCATCATAGACATGACGTCACATAAATCCTGCATCGCGCAGTTAGAGTTTACCGAGCGATCGACATACATACAAGATTTCAACTTCAAACTGATGGGCAGTTGCCCGCCAGACAACACCTTTACACCCTGTTCCTCATACCACTAAATTGGTGACCCCGAGTATGAACGTCAGCGCAGCCTTCGTGCAACTACTCCAGCCTGACGTCATTATCATCATCATCATCACTCCCGCAAGCTTTCGTGAGGCGAGTCACACAGCCAGCCAGCACCCAGGGCTTCAACGGGTATCCTGACCACCAGCATGCAGCGAACGCGCATTTCTGGTCATCACCCTCAGCCTCATCACCCCTACTCACTGGGGAATCAACGCAATCACCCCGACTCACTGGGTAATCACCGCAATTAACTCAATCACCCCGACTCACTGGGGAATCACCACAATTCCCACAATCACCACAATCGTCGCAATCACCACAGGAAGTTCCGACCCACCGTGAACTATGCGGCACCCGGTTCCAACTCACTAGAACCACAGCTGGCACTGTGTGAAGCATCGCAAGATTCAGCCCACTATGGACCTCCGTTCTCCGGAGGGGAGTGAGCAGTTACACCGCCACATACGAACTACGCATCATAGACATGACGTCACATAAATCCTGCATCGCGCAGTTAGAGTTTACCGAGCGATCGGCATACATACAAGATTTCAACTTCAAACCGATGGGCAGTTGCCCGCCAGACACAACACCCGTCTGGTCGGAGGATCCTCCCTTTTCTATGGTGGATGAGTGAACTTTACACCCTGTTCCTCATCCCACTAAATGAGTATTTTACCGGAGCGACTGCCTATCTGACCTCCACAACAATAAGTCGTTGTTATAGTTTGTTATAGTTGCCTAACTTGCAGCATTGCAACAATAGGGCTTACTATAACAATTAAGAAGCGTAGTGTTGATAGAAATCACCCTCCTTCTGGGACAACCGGGTAAAAAGCGCAGCATTTACAACGCTAATTATCCAAAAAGAGAGTTTTTGCGTGAGTGAGTAACAAACATCCAAACATACTTTCACTCATCTTCTATATATTTAAAATTAAATGTACAGTTCGTTGGTAAGCGCATCACTTAAGAACGGATGGAGAGATTTGGCATTTTTTTCTTTTAAAATGTTCGTTATAATCCGAATAAGGTTTTAAGGGAAAGAATAGTTGCAAAAGTTTGAGAAATACTAAGTGATTTTTTTATAGGAATTCTATGGGACAGGACAACGACTGTTGGGTCAGCTAGTTTATAATATGAGTAGAATTCAATTCCAATAGTTGGAAAGGTTCCACGTAAAAACAAGGATTTTTTTTTGTCATTCAAGCTCTTATGAAAAAAATAGCGAAAAGTCATATTTCAAACTCGTTCACAAAATAAGTTAAAGTAATACTCGCGGTAGAAATTCGAGTAAGTTACATGAATATATTCCATTCATAAAGATTTGAAATAAAAAATATGCTTCGAAAAGGCAACGAAGTATAATGTAAAAGAATCTTATATGAAAAGTTTGTCTTTTTATATGGAGATTTTACAGAAAAGTATGATATGGAAATTATTTAAATGTATTATAGAATTTATTGAACATGTATTTTGATATTGATATTCGTTTTTTTAGAAATGTTATAATGGAATATTATATTGTATTTTCTGTTTAGTCAATTCAATGCTGTGAAGTTTATTATTAATATATTCTAGTCTAGACAACATTATCATCGGTGTTTATGGTCTGTTAAACTCATTAAACTCTTAAATTATTGTTATTTTATGAATAGATGGGTCTTTGGTGTACTTAGTAAGATCGAGTATTTTGAGTATTTGACATAAGAATCTGAAAGATTTAGACTGACCTACCAATTCTATCTTTCCATGCAATCGCTTTTAGAATCAATCTTATAAATCAATTGTTATCATAATTTTAACTTCTCTTTTCATCATGTGTTTAGTAACTATTTTATAATAAATTTAATAATCTGTCGTATCAGCCAATGGCTAATTGCCAAGAGCCTCGAACAACATCTAAAGAGGCTCTCGTTGGGCAGCTGGAAAAAGCGGCAGAAAGCGGTACTTCTGGACATGGCTCGCATTGTCAGGAGGTTCCTCTCTCTGGAGCCCTGACCGCCGGTAGCTTGGACCCTGTTCCCGATACCGGTGGGCTACTATTTTTTATATTTTTAAATGTTTCTATATTTTTTATATTCTAATACTTAAAAATGTACTTTGTAAGTATTTTAATGAAATAAAAGATATGTATATTTTTTTATGAATGTAACTACTATTTTGCTATTTTAATTATTTTTTTTGACTATCGTGAAGTAAATTCAAACGATGCATATTGCATATAATCCAGAACCTTCTGATTGGGAGAAGACACTGGCCCCTGTAACACAGGTATTTTTACCTAGCGCAGGAGTCAGGGCTTCACTTTGTTCATACGACTTTTTTATGTCAATATATAATTTATAATATTATTAATTGTTTTTAAGGCGTTTCGTATTTCTGCACTGACTTTCAACAGGATTGATATAATCTTTTCGGTATATAGCTGTATGTCAGTCCCATACATTTTTGACTTTTCCATCATCGTTACCACTGATAGTACCTAGGTAAGTTACTTTTTCTAGGGCCTCTGAAATAAATAAATTACTCTTTCAAGATTTCTCAAGTTCATAATCGAATTTATAGATTTCTCTTTTTTTTAGTTCAAGATTTCTGAACTTGATTATGTCCGTAGTGTAGGAAAGCAAAGAACCTGTCATAAAGTTTTATTAAAGCTTAGGTCAAGTAAGTTCCTTCAGTAGGTATCCAAAAACTTTCTATGTTCCCTATAAAGTTTGGCATAGCCTTTATCTAAATTTTCTAAATAATGTAAAGAATTAACCTAAAACTTTTCTATCCACGAACATTCAACAGCAAAAAAACAAGTCAAATACTCGTACATTGAAGTGGTTGAAAAAATTTACAACATTCGCCACTGACAACCAATTCGGGTGTGTATGATAAAATCACCGGACAACTTTCAATTGTCTACGCCATCACCTTTATTTACGAAGCGGTAAGATTCATAATCGTTTGCATTTTATTCGGAATAGAGTTGTATAATTTTATCGACACTAACGCTCTTATTTATTGACTGATAAGGTTCATAATTGCTTGTATTTTATTCGCGATATAGTCGTACGGTTAACTATGATAGTACGCCTGTTCGCTTTTATGGCGACAACTAATATGAAAGAATCAAGTTTTTGTAAGTACCGAGAATTGTTTGTTTTTGTTTGGCGAAGCGATTTAGTGTTAAAATGTTTTGTGGGTCATATCACTTGTCGTACAAATACATAAATACTTTGGGAATGGTTTGTAAATATTTATTTGATGATGTGAAAAGGGTATCAGCTGGTGTAACATCTTATTCAAGTTGGATGTCTATGTTGGGAACTTGGGAAGTGATCCGTTTATAAATGCTATTCAGGATTCTGATCCATTTGAAAGCTTCAGAAATGTCTTACTTTATAATCATTGATGCATTAAAGAATGTTTCACTGTGTATGCTACATCTATATGAGAAAAGTGGACTAAGGGCATTTTCATACAAATTAAAAAGAGCTTTGGAAGAAAAATAAAACGTAGTTTGAAGGAAGTAAAACATACTCAACAAAGAAATAAATTGTGATTAATACTGATGACGATGACGCTAACAAGAAGTTAAGGGATGATATAAATTTTATACAAACCAAGACAGTACAGTTTAATATATATGATACTGCGATCATAGCTTTGTAAGATTAGACATGTAACATTAATAATAAACATAAAAATAACAGATAACCTCCACCCAAGCGAATATGAAAACAATAACTTACAGAAGTCATTCATAAGAAACAGAGCAATAAATAGACAAAAAAAGAAGAAAAAAAAACGGGTCCCATCACGCAAACAGGCCGTGAGTTTGGCTCACCCCCCGTTTACATAAGTCTGATTTATGCGAGCTATGTCGCAGCCAAAGTTGTTTAGTACAATGTGCTTGTTATTTACATACATTTGTGTAAATATTACAAGTTACAGACGTTGAATTATGTTGAATTGTAATAGTGGAGTTGGGAACAGTTTTGGGTACTGTTTTGATTATAGTTTTGTTGTGTGGTCCCTGGTGTATAATAAGGGTCGAAGGTAAGGTTCCGCTTGTAAGGTTCATAGAAGCTATTATTAAATAAAAAATAAAAATACCTCCCCACATACTCCAACTGAACGAAACGAAATTTAAATCTTGTATAAAACGCACACTATGCTGCCACGCATATTATAAGTTGGGGGATTACATCGCTGATAAAAATGCTTGGCTTAGCGCTGGGCCAGCTCCACAAGGGCACATAAATTAATTGATGAGCATTCGAAAGTGTTGTTGCGGCTGATGAAGATTGTAAAAACTATCTTTCTTTGTATAAATTCAATCTCTTTGTATTGTATAATTGCATATCACATGTGTGGGCATTGTGACCACGTACATTCCATAAAGCTACCATTACCTGGGTACGTCTTTCATTGACTTGAATGTGCCCTGGCGGCTGAGAGTGTCATACTCACTCAAATGTCTCGCTGATGGTGGCGTGTGTGTTGGATCATTAAGTTCCCTTCAAAATGGTTGAGCTAAATGGTGCTGATCCATGCGTCATGTTCGTGAACGGGCGCCGTCAGTAGGGACTGGTCATCTCTTAACTGCCACGGTTTATTTTAATTTTTGAATTGTTTTTATTTTTGTTTTTTGTTACGGACGCTTTTAACGTGCACGTCTTTCTACATTGTTCTCACATGTATAATTTCAACATGAATAATGTAACCAATATTTTGTAACAATTTTTTATTTTTATTTAAAAGAGTGTCCGTGGAGTTTCTTGCCCGTTCTTCTCCATAGGTACAGTACCGACCAAAAGTCCATGAGCAATCTCACAAAGCAATAGACTGACGCTTCGGTTTGACTTACGACCTTCTTCTATAAGTTGTTACAATACTGTAGACACGCACATTACACACACACACTCACTTTGTCTGCAACCAATGACTAGTTCAATAATCATCGTTCGTTTTTAGTTTCATTCGTCTTGTTCACATAAATATTAAAGTTTAGCAGGTAGACCACAAAAAACTAAGTAAATTATTTCGATTTCTGTGGGGTAGATGCAGTTTGTTACGAGTATTTAATTATTAGAACTTTGTTGGTTCGTGGATAATATTGGTGACGAGTATTTAGCGCAGTGTTGTGGTTATTATTATCAAAAAGCAGGCATAAAATATATTGAAGAGATCAGATCAGATCAGAGAATATTATTGCGCTGCGTAAAAGTGAAGTGAATATCTAATGAAACCGGACTAAGTGTGAGTGTTATCATTTATATATTTCATATTTTACTAAACATAAATCTTAATCAAGGGTATTGTTGATAGAACAGAGGTATTGTTGAGACAGAAGATGCCTTTAATTCGATTAGTGAATAATAAATAATAAGGTATTATGTGTAATAAAAACAATGTTTTTCTTTGTTCTAGAGAAATACTGTGAGGGTTAAGAGATATGAGGAAGGGGCTTATTATCGAGTAGCAGCGACGTCAAATGGTGAATGAAACAAATGGTTTCATACCAACGAGATATTTTGCTGAATTATTAAAAACACGTCATTATGAACCGTTCGCCGTGCACTCTGAAGGCTTGCATCACTGAAGACCAGCTAGAAAACCGTTTTTGACCTTAAAATATTGACCGTACCAACTTAATAAACAACAGATTCGTTATTGCATGAATTTATGGTAACGAAGTTTTTAAGCACGTTTCAATAGGGTGTTTGTCGTATTTCTTGCAGATATACCGAAATTGTTTAATATTATTTTAGTAATAGTATTATTTTAGGATTAAAATTTGAGGTTTAGTTTCAATCTTCTTTTCGTAAAGAAAATGAATACTTAAGCTTTAACCTCAATAACAACCAATATTGACTAAAGTCAAATAAAATGTAAAATAATTAATACAAATAAAATATAAACAAACTGCCCATATTTAACCTTAAAATTACCTATTCTGTAAGTAGTTTTTTACATTTTAAGTAGTCTAATATTCTTATTTATTACTTAATTACTTCGACCATGATCAAAGCTTAATATTTAAGGTGAAAAAATCCATTAAAAATTTAAATATGTCAAAATAATACAAACTGCTTCTAAGTTTCTTGACATCTATTTCACATCTTATTCAGCTGAAGTAATGATAAATAATTGTAGCAGTTTTTTAACTTATGTAAAATAAATATAACGAATAAACATATTTTTTTTAATTTTGTTATCATAATATCACGCATTTTTTATTCTATAACCTTTATTGCAATAACAACATAAAAAAGCAGCAATATTTAAAAAAATATTATTATCGAAAACAAAAATAATAATATTTGCAAAAAACTGCACTGTGTTTTACGAGATTAGAACCTGAGGCAGTTTGAATTCCATTCCAACGCTTAACGCTTTCTGCTATCTGCACTTGTTAAGTTACTATCGAATTTTAGCAATGCCATTAACTGGTCAAGTTCACGCGCATAGTGCGTGTGTGCTAGCATGTTTAAAGCGACGGAAATATATTGTTGTTTCGTGCAAAACTGCGTTATCTGTGGTGTGTGTATCGTGTTGCTTACACATACAAATGTACGAGCTATACCGCGTGTTCACAGCAATACGACTCTTAGCGTGCTCATGCACTTTTGAGCGCTTACTGTACCTACTACGCTTTGGAATGGGCAACTAGCTTCATCTTTCTGACTGACCGACCCCTTGACAATTCAAAAGTACCTCTAATTGGTTTATTTGAAATAAATGCTTTGAGTTTGAGTTTGAGTTTGAAACCTGAGAGATATTAATTCTCAAGAAGCATCACAAGTTTTTTTTTAAATAACAGAATAGTCTGCTCTTGACCCCGATCTCGCCTGACGGAAAGCGATGGATGAGATCTATGACGGAACGAGCCTGCCTAGGAGATACCTATTACCTTAATTTTTGGAAGAATGATTTTCTGTACAAAAACGAACACGGGTAATATTTTGCCATTTTATTTATTCCAGCTTGAATTTTCTAGAATAATTAAAGAAAAATAAGTACGTGTTAGCGATTTTGCTTTATAAGACAGAGGAAAAAAAGTTTAAGGAAGAAACTAAAATATATGAAGCAAAACAATTAAAGTAGGAAGAGGAATTTAAGGAGGTTAAGTTTATCTCAGTTAAATTCAAACAGAGTTACTGCAACTTGAAATGCAATTCCACAATTTCTAGTGTAAATTGATATGGGAGTTGCATTGTAGGCTCTGGAAGATTGCTTCAGTGGAGCCCAATTAGTAATAAATTGCTGACTGAACGCCTGCGCAATTTCACACCAATTACTCTTTGAGCTTCACGATACGCAGATCTTTGGTTCAGAAGAGCTTATTGACAATTATTTTGTACGGAAAGCACTACCAAGGGTTTTACAAGCGGTGGTTCTTATCTCCCGTGAAGAAGATGTTCTAGAAATTATTAAGTGTTACCTGCAGATAAATGTGAAATTGTTGCAAGCGCAGGTGGAATCAGAATGAAATACAGGATTATAAATATTGACACAAATAGAGACACTGGATGATGATTAAGGTTAAATAAGATACCTTACTATGTAATGAGAAGACTCCACAACCTCAAAGTTTAAACCGGTTCTTGAAAAAACGAGACTACGAACTAAAATCGATTACGTTATCCAACACTTTTAAAACAAGAACGAACAATCCACCAAAACTCGTTATAAAAAGAGATCACATACCACCAATAAAGAACACATATTACCATAATCTATAGCTTCACAAACTGCCAGTAAATTCAGTTAAACTTCCTCAGTATGAGGCTAGGGGTGCTGGAAAAAAAGCTCGCCCTATATCATTATCAAAAAGTTATTAAGGCGGGCCTTGAAGCGTCCCGTCAATTTATCACCAAAGGAATCGCTGTAGCTGCCAACTTAACCGTGATTATTATAGTTTATTGAGACAGCAGTGGTGATAGTAATTTTGGTTGAAAATTATAATATTTTGATTTAAGTATGGTTGGGTAACAAAATATTTAATTCGAGTCAGTCGTTAATTTTATTCTGAAACTTGCTTTTGCGTTTAGTTTCGATCTCATCATAGACTACTCCATGCAGATACCCATATTTAGGTCTCCAAGGTGTTAAATTTTATTGAATAGTCTTTCTGTTTTTCTAATTTGCTAAGCCATTTATGAGCGTTTCAGTAACCATCAACTTGACAAAATTTAACATTTTATAAGTGAGAACCAAGATAAGTAGTGCAGTAGATGGATTATTAAAGTTGTAAAGAGTAATAGAATCCTAGCTAGATGTCCTACAAAACATGGAGTTTTTCTAAAAACGGTACAATGTACGGGTCGAACGCCTCCTAAGGGATTTGGCAACAATATTGGATCTAATTCTATCGTCGGGATGTTGTGAGTCAAGTCGTTCAAGGGATTAATGTAAGATGTTTTATCAGTTTAGTCTGCACAAAATATTTTTTACTCTATCCCAATAAATTCATCGAGAAAAAGTGTGTAACAAAGTTAAACACGTCATAACAATGAAGGGTCATATTCGACAAAAAAAGGGAACATAATACATCCACTAAAACTTTTATTATTCTTAAAATTCTTTAGAAAACATGTCAGACTATAGATTTACAGCGATAGTTTCCCTACGGATGCGAGCCTTCATATCCACACACCTTTTTGGCACAATTTTATGGGCAACTAAGCCTCTCAGTATGCTTTAATGGGCAAAGTCACTTAGTCTCTATATCCACGATAGTGTATAATATAGGTTTTTGTTGAATCTTTCATGGCACCAACTAAAATTAGTAGTTGGTAAATCGCAATATATCTTTTTTGAGTACACTGTTGTACTTTTTACAAACTCAACTGATGAGTTCGATTCCCAAGGGTTCCCAATTCTCAGGTTGCAAAGTGTTATTGGGTGATTATCTTAGGAATTTGTCAGTACCCCGGAGTCTGGATTCTGAATTTGAGCCCAGTTAATGGCAACAGGCTCGCTCCTTTTTAGGCATGTACATTTATGGGTCTTAAATATAATTGTCGAAATAATAACAAGTACACTATAAATCTCTACAGGAACACATGCGTTCTGTTATGATAATTAAGGTTCAGTACCTCAAAAGGAAAAAACGGAACCCTTATAGGATCACTCGTGTGTCTGTCTGTCTGTCTGTCACAGCCAATTTGCCCCGAATCTAATGAACCGATTAAGTTGAAATTTGGTACATATATATTTGTGACCCAAACACGGACGTGTAACGTATATAAATGAATTTTGAAAATGGGGGGCAAATAAGAAAAATAAAATTTTAAATAACATTTTAATAGTTTTGCAAACTATACGTTTGCAAAACTATTAAAATGTTATTTAAAATTTTATTTTTCGTGTGATATATCAAATGAAAGGGCTTGTTGCGAGAACCACAAGTACATATTTTTTGATAATTTTAAAATGAATCCTTTTAAAGATATTAAGGAAATAGGTGGAAATTGACCATTCCTCCCTTATCTTCGAAACTGGTGAGCCTAAGATTTTGAAAAAAATACAGAGAATGGTTCTCTGCTCATAGATTACAGAAAAACCTATAAGAAGTCTATGGTCTTAAAATAACATGGTAAATCTCTCAAAATTCTACGTACGAACTTACATTTCCAGTTGGAATGTATGGGAGAACATGTTTTTCAACTACAAAGTTAAGTTTGCATTTGGGATAAATTCATCCCAACTACGGAATTTGTGCGTAGTCCGACATGCAGTTGGCCGGTTTTATTATTTCTTTTTCAATATTTACGTGAAATCCTGTACGGGGTTGATGACCGCACTAACGAAATATTATTTGAAGTTTCTGATCCTTATTTGTTTTAATAAATTGTTCCGAGTCTGGATATTTGTATAAATGCACATACGGATTTTCGTATCTGAAAAAACTTCCACTATAATAAGTAGGATTTTTTTTATCGATAGGCAATTTTTATTTATTTAATATTTCAAGCCCACAAATGTACAGAGGCAGTCTTTTAATGCTATGGGCATTTTCTACCAGTCTACCTTTGGTTTTTTTTTATCGATAGGCAATTTTTTATATTTTTTTCATAAAGTTGTTAATATTTTTCTCCTTTTATAAAAATATTATTTAGTATAAGGTAATGTCTCATAAAATATAAATATTTTAATTTTAAATCTAATAATTATTTAGCTATAGCATGATTGTGTTATGAATCTTATTAATATTTTTAATCATATTACTTCTTGAAATAAAAATATAAATAATTATACTACTTATAAGTATGTACTAAAAACATCTAAATAATCAAGGTCTAATTATATTATTATATTATTTTATTGTTTTTTTTTTAAATGCACTCAAAATAATAAAATTAATTGGAAATTGTGAATAATTTTGCAAGTAAATTGTTATTGCTATTGAAATTGTACTGTGAATAAGCAAGAAATAAAAGGCTTATTTTATTTTTATTCATTCATTTTTTTTACACATTAAATACATTTTTAAATATTTTTATAAAAATCATTAAAAATACATTTAAAAATATAAAAAATAGTGGCCCATCGGCATCAGGAACAGGGTCCAAACTGCCGGTGGTCAGGGTTCTAGAGAGCGGAACCTCCTCACTATGCGTGCCGTGTCTAGGAGTACTGCTTTCTGAATCAAGCCCTTGACCCAGCCGCGCAATGAGAGCCTCCTGAGGTGTTGGTCGAGGCTCTTCGCTATTAGGCCATTAACCGTAACGATTATCGGTACAATGATTGCAGAGTCCACATCCCACATGTCGACAACCTCGTGTGCTAAGTCAGGATACTTGATTTTCTTATCTTTCTCAGCTTTCACGAGATTCTCGTCATGAGGGACAGCAATATCAACAATCATTGCACGGCGCTCTCGTCGATCTATTACCACAATATCAGTTATTTTATTTATTTTTAGTGTCTCTTATCTAGCGCATCCTAATATTAAACTGAAATACGTACTGAGTGAGATATTTCTCTAGAAAATCGGAATAACGGCGGACCGGACGGTCGTTATTGAAACCGGAGATGCATCGTGCGTTGATGATGAATCGTGTTTAGTGAGAGTGGATGATGTCGTTACGTTATTAATGCTAAAATAGAATGATATTTTAGTCAAGTCAGTCAGTCAGTGGACTACGATGATTGCAGCCAGGCCAAAGAGGCACAGATATTTTGATTTGTTATAGGAGTCACAGACAGTCCGCTGTGCAGAGCCTGGAGGACGATGAGCCAGCAGTTTATGTGCTGTTAAACTGCCCGCTGGTTGTCACATATAGGGCCAAGTACTTTGGTGACCCAGGTACCCTACGTGAGATTGTCAGTGACACCAAGGCGTTGGTGGCCTTCTTTGAGGAGCTGGGGTGGATCGAATAACCGATTTTCCCACCCGTACGAAAAATACGCGTTTTGACGTGGAGTTGCGGATACCAGCCCGTATTATCTATTAGTAAAGTCGGTATAGCTACGATTTTTTAGAAGAGTGGTGGCTTTCATATCGTAACTTACGTCATGAAAATCGGTAATTTTCACCTGTATTCGATATGAAGGTGTCAAAAAATGCTCTGTGTTTGGATAGCCGTTATTGTGAGATCGTTCATCGCCTCCTTAGGAAAACAAAGCTTAAGACTAGATGTATTGGTTGGGTTGTTAGCCTTATCTAACACGTTTACTGCAAATCTAATGATATTAAAAAAAAAAACTAAATAAGAGAAGTATCGATTTTTTTAAGTGAACACTTCTTTAGGCGCGTTGGGCATTTTTGAGATGGGAAAAAATAATTGAACTCGCGACACCGTTACCGACACCTCATTTTTGTTAACGCGATTGTGCTCTTTATTTATATTACGTTACGGATCTATATTCTATGCAAGTATTTTTACTTTAAAGGTTTTGGAAGTATTTTTTTTGTAAATGCTATTATGCTCTTTATTTAGATTAGGTTACGGACTTATATTCCATACAAGTATTTTTCTTCCACCAAGGCGATCTTGTTCAAGTTTTCATTTCTGTCGACATTCCCGGAGTGCCACTGTTTTTTTTTTTATGCTGGCACTTCACTTCGCGATTTTGCCGGAATATTCACGTCAATTAGGTAATACAAAATCTACCTTATTCTCACTGATATAAAGTTAATGTTGTATTTACGATGTAATGCGAATATTCTGACAAATACGCGAAGTGAAGTGCCAGCATTAGGTAATAATCACGAAACGTTTGGAATAACTCGCCGTATGAGCAGAATATGACACATGGTCTGTGTAAATACACATTTCTTGCCAGTCAGCTACGTAAAAATTGTACACCAAGTAGGTAATAATAAAAAAATCGGCCAAGTGCATGTCGAACCACGCACAAAGGTTTCCGTAGTTAGGATAAATTTATGCCATTTATTGTAGTTGAAAAACATGTTATCCCATACATTTCAACTGCAAATGTAAGTTTGTACAGTAAGCGCTCAAAAGTGCATGAGCACGCTAAGAGTCGTATTGCTGTGAACACGCGGTATAGTCCGTACATTTGTATGTGTAAACAGTCAGACGTCTGTGGTGTGAGTGCCGTACACACACCACAGAGAACGCAGTTTTGCACTACACACTATCGTATCGTCACGGTTCGCGAGCGCCGCACTTATATTTCCATAACTTTTGTTAGCACGCATCATACTCGTACGCGTGACCTTGGCCAGTGTATCGCATTGCTAAAATTCGAAAGTAAATTATATGTGCAGATAGCAGAAGGCGTTAAGCGTTGGTCTTAGATTCAAGATGGCTAAGGTTCTAATCTCGTAAATCACAGCGCTGTTTTTACAAATATTATTACTTTTGTTTGCAATAATAATATTTTTAAATATCCTGCCTATTTATTAATGTTGTTATTGCAATAAAGGGTTTAGAATAAAAAATGCGTGATATGTTATATTAAAAAATAAATAATATTTATTCGTTATGTTTATTTTACTTAAGTAGGTATAGCTATCAAACTGCTACAATTATTTATCATTACTTCACCTGAATTATATGTGAAATAGATGTCTAGAAACTTAGAAGCAATTTGTATTATTTTGACATATTTAAATTTTGAAATGTTTTAAATTTTAAATGGATTTTTTTGCACCATAAATATAAAGCTTTGATCATGGTCTAAGTAATTAAGCAATAAATAAGAATATTAATAAGACTACTTAAAATGTAAAAAAATCTACTGACAAAATTGTTGATTTTAAGGTTAAAGGCAGTTGTTCATATTAATTATTTTAAACTTTATTTGGCTTTAGTAAATATTGGTTGGTATTGAGGTTATAGCTTAAGTATTCATTTTCTTTACGAAAAGAAGATTGAAACTAAACCTCGAATTTTAATCCTAAAATAATACTATTACTAAAATAATATTAAACAATTTCGGTATATCTGCAAGAAATACGACAAACACCCTATTGAAACGTGCTTAAAAAATTCGTTACCATAAATTCATGCAATAACGAATCTGTTGTTTATTAAGTTGGTACGGTCAATATTTTAAGGTCAAAAACGGTTTTCTAGCTGGTCTTCAGTGATGCAAGCCTTCAGAGTGCACGGCGAACGGTTCATAATGACGTGTTTTTAATAATTCAGCAAAATATCTCGTTGGTATGAAACCATTTGTTTCATTCACCATTTGACGTCGCTGCTACTCGATAATAAGCCCCTTCCTCATATCTCTTAACCGTCACAGTATTTCTCTAGAACAAAGAAAAACATTGTTTTTATTACACATAATACCTAATTATTTATTATTCACTAATCGAATTAAACCTCACAATAAATTTAAAACTTTAAAGGCATCTTCTGTCTCAACAATACCTCTGTTCTATCAACAATACCCTTGATTAAGATTTATGTTTAGTAAAATATATAAATGATAACACTCACACTTAGTCCGGTTTTATTAGATATTCACTTCACTTTTACGCAGCGCAATAATATTCTCTGATCTGATCTGATCTCTTCAATATATTTTATGCCTGCTTTTTGATAATAATAACCACAACACTGCGCTAAATGCTCGTCACCAATATTATCACGGCACGAACCAACAAAGTTCTATTAATTGAATACTTGTAACAAACTGCATCTACCCCACAGAAATCGAAATAATTTACTTAGTTTTTTGTGGTCTACCTGCTAAACTTTAATATTTATGTGAACAAGACGAATGAAACTAAAAACGAATGATGATTATCGAACTAGTCATTGGTTGCAGACAAAGTGAGTGTGTGTGTGTAATGTGCGTGTCTACAGTATTGTAACAACTTATAGAAGAAGGTCGTAAGTCAAACCGAAGCGTCAGTCTATTGCTTTGTGAGATTGCTTATGGACTTTTGGTCGGTACTGTACATACAATATTGAGAGATTCACCATGTCATTTTAAGACCAAACTGCTTATAGGTTTTCCTGTAATCCAAGCCCTGCATTCACAAAAAAAATAGGCTCAGTAGTTTCGGAGAATGGTAAACTTTCTTTTATTTTCTTGAATATTTTTAAATTTATTAGAAAAGAATGAGATCCTCGCAACACGCTTTTTCATTTGATATGCCACACAATGCAGTTTACTAAACTTTTCATTTTAATTTTCTTATTTGCCTCCTACAAGAGACCCCCGTATTCAAAATTAATTTATTTACGGTCGTGTTTGGGTCACAGAAATACATGTGTACCAAATTTCAACTTAATCGGTCCATTAGATTCGGAGCAAAATTACTGTGACAGACGGACAGACAGACACACGAGTGATCCTATAAGGGTTCCGTTTTTATTCCTTTTGTGGTACGGAATCCTAAAAATGATGTATTTACTTATAATTGTTTGTTACATGTAGTTCCTTATTTTCTGATACTTCGTGTAGTTCCTGTAAAGTATACAAACGTTGGTAAATCTAAATAAATACTTTTCTCGACCAAGCCCTAATCCAACACACTTATTTCCAAGTAATTAAACAATCAACTAACTGAAAAATCTAATCGATTCTCAAAGTATTTGTCAAACAGCTATTACGCAAGCCTTCGGGGCCGGAAGTGGCGTAAGTAAAGCAAATATGGCGAGCGGATGTGGGTCGTAAGTCACGCCACAAATACCCGGGCCGACATCCGGGCGACTGGCACAAGACTGCCAGCGTGTTTGTCTGTTACGCTTCACTTGAGGGATTCATTGGTGATTAGTAATTGTTTGATTTGGTTCCAGAGATTAGATTTGTTTGTCCATTAAGAGTGATCCGTTCTTTCTGAACCTTCCCACGCTTAAATAATTAATAAGCTGTAATCCGTTGAAATCATTCACTTAAGTCCCATTTATACGATATAGGTACATTTCTTACCTGAGGCATACAACAAAATTGAAGCACCAAAATTACTTTCATCATCTAAATACTGTTCAGACATTGCACCTTTAGAGGTATGAGGAACAGGATGTAAAGTACACTCATCTTCTATAGAAAAGGGTGGATCCTCCGACCGAACGGGTGTCGTGTCTGGTGGGCTACTGCCCGACGATTGATGTCGGTAAGTTATACATATACATGCTGATGGCGCGGTAAACACTGCTTGCGCGATCCTGGATTTGTGTGACGTCAGGTCAACTTATGGAATATGCAATAAAAAAACAGTGGCACTCCGGGAGTGCCGACAGAAGTGAAAACTTGAACAATTTTATTGTGCCGGAAATACTTTTCTTTTTTGAAGTCAGTAAAAAAAAGGGAAATGTCAATCATGTCATTGTCATGTCCCAATGTTTGGAATGTAATTAATCCCAAAGAAAATGTATCACGCATTGATGTTTTTTTAATTTTCAAAAGCTGGTTTCGGTAACAGTGCCGCGAGTTCAATTGTTTTTTCAAAAATGCTCAACGCACCTAAAGAAGTTTTCACTTCAAAAACGCACCGTATTAATGAAGCTTTACAGTTTAAAGATCAAAGTGACGACTTGTGGAACACAATACTTCTAGGTTTAACACAAAATGCGATATTGAACTAAAACGTCATTTATATACGAAATTCTCTTAATGAGAGTGAAAAACGCATCGAAATTCAGAGCTGATGATTGTGGTTATTTTCACCAATTTAGAGAAATTATTTCGAAAAGTTTATGTATTTAAATTAAACTTTATTATTAAACCTACATATATTATAAATGTAAGTTTAATATTTATTTTATTTTGATGATTCATTCAAAATTACTCATTAACAAAATTGTATTGGTTGTGGATAGAGTCTGTTGGATAGGCAATCAGTCGTTCACTGAACTGTTTTATACGCGGCGTTCACTGATTATACTTAGACAAACAAATAGATTGATGCCCACCTAGAGCCTAAAATAGCCATTTAATTCTAGCTGTGGGCACCCTTAAAGCCACGTTTGTTAAGGCTGCGGTCACATATGACCTGCTAGCCAGCTATTTGATTCATTGGTTGAGTTCACAGTTTCAAAGGAATTCTACATTCGTCGCCCTGAACGTAAACCACAGGTGGGTACAGTGCAGTCCACCGAAGATGGACGGTGCTCCGGCAAATGGCTGAGGTGCCTTTGAATGACAAATGACCAGGTTTATTTGGTAATTGGTTGCTATTTGACAAGCGGCGTATTTGATAGGAAATAGTTATAGTTTATGAATTGATTTATAGACTGAATTCTAAAGGTCCATGTGATGAAGAACATTGAGTTAAACAGAGCTCTTAGATGAACATAACTATGGGCATTCTTAGGCCACGCGCACTTTGGACACGAATTTGTATTTCATACTTCATAATTGTCAACGCTACACTCGGGATGATGACGGATGATGACATAAAACAAAAATTACGTTCCCATGAGTACGCACACTGAATACGTTTTTATACGAGTATTGAGTACGCACACTGAATACGTTTTTCTCCGTCAAATAGGTAGTGTTCCGGTGATATCGCACGAAAAATCCCAACAAGTTCGGACTGTTTTCGGACATCGGAATAAAATTCGTACGAAAACGCATCCAAAGTGCGCGCGGCCTTAAAGAGAACACCGCATAACTACATATTTATTACTAAAACGTACCTATTATTTTTTGAAGAGGAAAAATATCGCAATAGTAATCTACAAAAGCGCATAAAAATAAAATAAAAGTCAAATGCTTTTAATCCCACGAGCAAAAAATTGCACAGAAAATACAAAGTAACCATCATTACCAATCTACTAACGAGCAATACTACAAAGTAAGAATCCAATGTACAATAAACAAAAAGAAATGTACTAGGTATAGTATAAACGGAAATAAATCCTTCCTCTTACGTTATTATCTGGATATTACCGAGGTATCCATTAAGCTAATAATATATGCACAGAGTGGCTTACTTACACTGTGAATATAGACAGTATCGTATGATAAACATTTACTTACTGAGGATTATGGTTGTACTAGCTGCTGTTCTCGGTTTCACTCTCGACTTTCTTGGAGAACTAGTTCAGGTACCAAGAAGAGAAGTCTAATGGTGTGTACAAACAGCAAGAGACAGTTGTTTGAACGCTTTGAATGGTAAGCCGAGCATGTGACGCATGCCTCAGGCTGAGACATATCGGACATATAAAAAAAAACAGTGGCACTCCGGGAGTGCCGATAAGAGTGAAAACTTGAACAAGATCGCCTTGGTGGAAGAAAAATACTTGTATAGAACATTGGTCCGTAATCTTATCTAAATAAAGAGCACAATCGCGTTTACAAAAAAATACTTCCAAAACCTTTAAAGTAAAAATACTTGCATAGAATATTGATCCGTAAACTAATATGAATAAAGAGCACAATCGGATTTACAAAAACGGTGTCGCGAGTTCAATTGTTTTTTCCCATCTCAAAAATGCCCAACGCGCCTGAAGAAGTTTTCACTTCAAAAATACATTCGCGCCGCATACCTCGCACTGTTCGTTGCGCCATTTCTTCCCAGCTAGAAGCGGTCAAGGGTAGGGTTTTGGGGGACTGTCTTATGTAACCTAATTAGTATGACTTTTTCTCAAACATGTTTTAAAATTCGAGCATTATTTTGATAACCTTCTTCGAGATAAATCGAAACTACTGTACTGGTCAAATACATGCGAGTCTGAGAAAATCCATTTCTGATCGTGTTTAGCGGTCGAATAAACTATGAAAACTCATAACTGTCGTGTAATTTAACAACCTAGCGTGGTAACACTGACTTTTGAATTAAATTTTTCACTAAGGCATGATAACAGCCGCACGGTTTGATCGAAGGTTAAGCTACGCTTGCCGCGGTCGGTTCGTGGATGGGTGACCATCCATTTCATATCAATACTCAATATCTTTATTGCTTTACCATAATGTGTACTTAGGTGGTAACTATATAATTTAGATCATTATGGACCCTGTAGGGCACAGCAAAAAGGGTAGGAGAGAGGAAGCCCTGTTTTAGGGGTTAATTGTTTTTGTGCGAACAAGTTTTAACTTACATGTAATCAAAGTCAGGAGATCGCGAATAAGATACCTACTAACATTTCGCTTAACTATTATTATTTATGTTTTATCTGTAAAAAGTACTATTTAGATAGTTTTTATATACCTTTTATTTTTTATATATTATAATTCTGTTTATTCATATAAATAAATTGCTTTATCGAGACCCCTTCGTGCCTCGGAAAGCACGTTAAGCCGTTGGTTCGAGATTGATTATTTATCAAAAATATTCTAATGACAATCCTATTAGTTGATCAGTTTTATTGGTTATTGTAAAGATTTTAACGTGGTAATTTATGCACCGACTTATATATTAAATTTATCCCTATATTTTTAAGCCGTTGGTCCCGGCTGTCATTTGTACATCTTTGACAGTCGTTACGGGGAGTCAGAAGCTTAAAAGTCTGACAACCAAACTTACCAAGGGGTATTGTGTTGCCCAATAACTGGGTTGTGGAGGTCAAATAGGCAGTCGCTCAATGTAAAATTTTGATATTTAGCTGTATCTGGTTGGACTGGAAGCCGACCCAAACATAGTTGGGAAAAGGCTAGGTAGATTGATTGTTATAGATATTAAATTTTATGTATCTACTTGCCTGCCACCTGTTCTAGGTTGTATTAAATCTAATGCCTCATCTTCTACAGTAACATCACCTGCGATTTTATACTTATCTCTGTTTTCAGAGCATTACACTTTCATTTTTATGATCAAAATGGCAGTATAATAATAAAATATATTCCCTGTAAAAGGTTTCAGGCGTTAAGATAAGGGATGTTAAAAGCATTAACATATTAATGAACAAACTTAGATATTTAACATTTTAAACGTAAAACATTTTAAAATATTTGGTACCTACGTACCGATGTTTTGAAGTGAAAACTTCTATAAGCGCATTTTTGAGATGGGACTAAACCGTTGATTTCGGGACACCATGACGACACCTCATTTTTGTAAACGCGATTGTGCTCTTTATTTATATTACGTTACGGATCAATGTTCTATGCAAGTATTATTACTTTAAAGGTTTTGTAAATGCGATTGTACTCTTTATTTATAAAACGTTACTGATCAATGTTCTATGCAAGTATTTTTACTTTAAAAGTTTTGTAAACGTGATTATGCTCTTTATTTATTATATTACGCTACAGATCAATGTTCTATACAAGTATTTTTATTTTAAAGGTTTCGGAAGTATAATTTTTTTGTAAACGCGATTGTGCTCTTTATTTAGATAAGGTTGCGGACCAATGTTCTATACAAGTATTTTTTTTCCACCAAGGCGATCTTGTTCAAGTTTTCACTTCACTCCCGGGGAGTGCCACCACTTTTTTGTGTGTAACAATTAAGTATTTAACACCCTCTCCTTGTCCATACACTGTCCCTTCCTGTGCAGGTAAGCTGGTCTGGTACATAAAATCTTAAATTATGTTTGTTGCTCTAATGACATCAAACTCTCAAACTCAAAGCATTTATTTCAATTAAACCATTTGCAGGCACTTTGGAGTTGTCATCATTCATCCATTTGAGAATAAGATAAACAGTTTGAATATACGATTTATGTATTTTAATTTGTTTTTGTTTTTTATGTGAACTGCTATGATAACCTTAGCATAGGTATTAATATCATCAGCTCATTGAAATTAGAATTATGAGCCTCTTCATTAAGAGAACTTCATTTACGTTTTAAAAGCAAGGTAGCCTGAGATTTAATGAAATGTTTTTGTCCATACCTCTTATTTTATTCAGAGACTTAAGCCGAGATCTATAATTGTTGCATAACACGTGCTTTGACTTAGACCCCGCCTCCATTACGCACTTGGAGTTTGTGGAATAGTGACATGAATATCCCTTAGCTTAAGTAAGTAATAAGCAACGTTTATAAATTTCAGCCTTAGTCCAATCCTATAAGGTTCGAGTTCTATCAATTTTGCAATAACGGTTTAGCTCACTTTACTCATAGTACAATTTTCAATATATCCGAATTGTATCCACGATTTGGGGATGATAAATTATCCGATGAATGGAGTTACCAGTGGCGCAATTTCGCTAATTAAAATCGATATCCATGTGTGTTCGTGATTATGCTGACGTTTGAAATATTAGTTTTTGCTTTTCTATACATACATACAAATAAATTGAAGTGTCTGTTTGTAATATCAAAACAAGAACGTTACCTTAATACATGTGACAGTATATGCGGTACTAAGACAAAAAAATATTGTCTGTCTGTCTGTTTGTTTCGGCTAATATTCGAAACGGCTGGACCGATTTGAACGTGATTTTAACTGTCAGATAGCTGTTGTTAGAAGAAGTAATTTAGGGTTTTATTTTGGACTAGCTGTGCCCCACGGTTTCCCCCGCATAAGTCTCAATCCCGTGGAAATATCAGGATAAAAAGTATTCTATGTCCTAACTCAGGTCATGTACATGTACATGGGTACTTGTGCCAAATTTCATTCATTTCAGCGTGAAAGCGTAACAAACACATAAAAAACCAATTCTTTTCTCTTTAAAATATTAGTTTATATAAAAAGTAAGTTCAAAAACTAAAACCCGACTAAAAGGTATGAAACAAGAAAATATTTTTTATTTTATTTTTTTATTTCGTTACTTTATGTCCTCTAGAGGGCGCCATATTGCATTCAATGTAACGTTACATAGCCTATAACCAGCGGACAATCAAAACGCTTCCAATGATACCTCATTTGTCAAATTATGATCGGCAGTTTAGAAGTTATGAGGTAACAGATGAACATACATGCATACATACATACATACCGGTCAAAATCTTAACCCTCTTTTTTGCTTCGCCGTAGTCGGGTAAAAAATAATCCTGATTCTTTTTTTAAACTAATATGTCCACGCGGGTGAAGCCGCGGACAGCAGCTAGTCTTCATAAATTAGGAGAATTAGTGCATCAGGTTTTTTTTAAGATTTATACGCACGGGTTTGAACAGATGGCAAGCGATGACGCGGTCTGCCATAGTGAACACGCTTATCTATAAATCACATTAGATATACAGGGTGTTAGGGGACATGCAATTTTTTTCCGGTTATTAAAACAAAATCAGTAATTAAAAGAGTAATTAAAGGGACGATATGTGTCAAAGAGATTTTAATGAAGGTAATATTGACAATGACGAGTTCAGGTTGGAAAATACAGGAGCGGGTTCATAAAGCCAATGCCGTTGAGAGTAATTATGAACGATTTCGACAAATGTACACAATCAACGTATCGATGGAGAAAGGTAATGAGAAAGCCAGTGCTTAATTTGTGCTGTTATAAACACCTGGCGATATCTCGTTATTGGACATATTGTTGGAAAGGTGAATCTTTTATAGGTAAGGGGTGGAAGGGTAGGGTGTAAAGTTCACTCATACTCCATATAAAAGCGAGGATCTTCCGACCAGACGAGTGTTGTGTCTGGTGGACAACTATCCAACGATTCATGTCGAGAAGTAATCAATTGCTGATCGCACGGTAAACTCTGCTTGCGCGATGCTAGATTTCCCGTGACGTTAGTGTGATAGGTAGTGCGCATGTGGCAATGTAGATGCCGCCAAAGGTATTCTGAATATTTCGGAATATATTGATGTGGTAAATGAAACGTATGTGACTAACAGAGTGATGAATAGAAAATATATATATATTTATTACACACCATCTATACACCGTGAAATTTGAATCACAGTTTTGCTAGAACAAACGTTGTTCAGACCATGGTCTACTACCATACTACAGCATCCAATAAAAAAAAAAAAAATTAGTTTTCAAAAAACATAAAAAAGACAAAGTTTAAAATGTCAAGATTATCTACTGCTTACTAAATTTCGTCTATGGAGGTACATTTCCCTGTAAACAATGCTATTTCCCATGCGTGGTGTCTGCGTTGTAGGGAGTAACGATAATCTTGATATTTTAAACTTTGTTTTTTTTTTTCAAAATTCATTTTTTTTTTTATTGGATGCTGTAGAATGGTAGTAGACCATGGTCTGAACAACGTTTGTTCTAGCAAAACTGTGATTCAAATTTCACGGTGTATAGATGGTGTGTAAGGGATGATGTAAGGGTAAAGAGAGTGACTGATGACATGACAGCTGACAGAAGAGAATGACAATTTAATGTAATGATTTCATTTTCTGTAAATAGGAATCAGAATCAGAACTTTATTTGCTATGAATGTAGGTATATGTATAAGATGTTGTACTAAATTAATGAGATCGGCTACGGTATACCTTACGGCGTGCAAATTATTACCTAGATTAAAACATACAAATACTTTTACACGTCAATCATATTTTTTCAAAGTAAGTTTAAAAACTAAAACACGATTACTGAAAAATCACGGTCTAAAAAGCATGAAACAAGAAATTATTGCAGACAGAAATCAATACAATAGGTACAAAAATTATTAAGGTAAACCCGTGGTTTACCTTAATAATTTTTGTAATTTTATAAGTTATGAGGTAACAGATGAATATACATACATACCGGTCGTAATCATAACCCTCTTTTTTGCTTCGCCGTAGTCGGGTAATAAACTAGATGAGTTCGGCGTTTCCTATCTCACTACTAGAGAAGAAAGGCCGAAACAAACTTAGAGCTCACAGTCTCTTTTAAAGTCCAGACTTATCTTAGTGAGATCATGTGAATACCATGTAGACTGGGGTCTGAAATGGTATTTTGAGGAAAGAACCACACGGGATTGAGTGGACCTGTCCAGTCCGTGTACGCATATTTTGTCAGTAATCGTGCAGCTCAACGTAGAACTTAAGGAGCTCAACGATTCGACGAACAATACCAAAGAAAGGACATTTCATTTTGGGTAGGCCGCATAAATTACTCAAACTGCCTGCTAGACCATGATTAAAACTAACAGAAAAAAAGAAAAAGTGTGTGTGGCAGCTCCGACGTACGACTGGAGTTTACTCCTTAATACGATTGTCTTTGAATACGCAACAGACAAAGAGGGTAAATAAACATATCTCTTAAAAAAACCCTATCCCCTGTTTAAGTATATACATTATACATGCATGATTTCAAAGTGAAAGGTGCGTAAGGTACATTGCGCAGAAAACTCTTGTATCATAAAATTTCCAAACCCGGCCTTACCTATATGAAAATCGATTTGTATGGAGTAAACTCAAAAAATAATAAATATCCTATACTATTAAACGAGCAACATTTGTATATATAAATATATTATGTATATTTGTAATCACGTTCTCGAAAATATAGGGGATAGATATAGGGGTTTACGAGGGCGAAAAATCGATCTAGCTAGGTCTCATATTTGGGAAAATTCTTGTTTTCCGTATTTTCAACCGAGCTGAGCTCGGTTGCACAAAATTTAGAACAAGATTAAATGACATAGCATAATGACATGGCAGCATGGAATTAGTAAGTACCTACTATCACGGCAGAATGGAATTAGTATGTACTTTACTATACTATTAAATGAGCGTTCTCTATTTTCACCAGAGCAGAGCTCGGTCGCCCAGGTACTTAAAATAATGTGGTGACCGGTCAAGGGAACAAAAAAAAGAAGTAGGGAGAGTTATTAACAGCAAAAACAAAAAACAAACACCAAAAACAGTCTAACCTTTTACAAAACATCTTGAATGTTTTGACTGTTCCAAAAATTTTCCACAAGATTTATTCTCGTGCAAGAAACTTCTCAACTACAAGACGTTGATTTACATTGTTTTCAAGCAAACTGAAACGTTGATTGTATGATAAGAGAAAACTATATTTTTGAAAACTTTCATTCATCAAGGATTTCACAAAATACTGCCAAACTCCCAACTTATAAATAGCGTGATGTTTATTGTTTCTATTGGCTTTTGAGTTTTGATATTGTTTGATTAGAAAACTTTGGATTAGAAATGTTTTTGATTAGGAGGTTTAGAAATACAATGAGTCTTAGATGATTTTGATGTTACCTATTGTTTAAATATTCGGAGAACTTCAAAGCTATAGTTTATTGTTGATTTTAGGTTAACTTAATAGTAAGAATAATACAGGTAGGTATTCAAAGTCCCTGACATAACTCTAAGATTCCATAAACTGAAGGCTATGAACCTTTCCTTTGTTATAAAGACCTTATTGGAGTATTTAAAAAGGCTGGCAAATTATTTTAAAAGAAAATATATCATATTTGTGTAGTTTTATTATAATAAACATGTTTTTATTTGAGACTCTCTTCTTGTCCATAACTATGTAGGTTAGGATTGTTTTTTTTTTGCGTACCTCAAAAGAAAAAACACGGAAACCTTATTGAATCACTTTGTTGTCCGTCTGTCTGTCTGTCAGTCTGTCAAGACAATTTTTCTCAGGAACGCGTAAAGGTATCAAGCTGAAATTATCAAATACGTAATTACGTAGGTCTACGGTCCCTTGGAGCTCTAAAAAAATCAAGCTATTAAGTCAACGGAATAAAAAAATACGGCCATTTTTGCGATATATTTTGAAACTCGCAAATAAATTAAAATTTATGGGGTGTTTCCTGTTGACCGTTAGAATCATGAAATATGGCAAGAAGCAAAGTCTCAGAATTTTTTTTTGCTATTACCAACTTACATCTGCAGTTGGAGAATTAACCGTGGCGTATGTCAATGTATGGGAGAACATGTTTTTCAACTACAATGTTATGTTTTTTTGGGATAAATTCGTCCCAACTATGGAACCCTTCATTGTGCGTGGTCTGACACGCACTTGTCCGGTTTTTATGTGTCAATCCTAGGTAAAGGTCTCTTAGCCTTCCAATTTTTCCTGTACGTTGCCTTCTCCGGTCAATCTCTCATATTTCTAAGTCATCACCTCCTTCCTTTTTCATCTATAGGTGTTAAAGTAGTAGATTATAATAAGAGCACTATTCCACCTTATTACATACCAGAACAGCATCACCTTTATTCATAAAATCAAACGTCCTTAGTAATAAACGTTTACAGCGCAATTCAGGCGCGACAGACATGCTGGAAGTTATAATGAAAGTCTGTCCAGGCAGACTAAGGCACTTTACATACGGAACGCAACGTGTTGACAGTTACTACTTCATCTTGTTCTATATTTTGAAATTGAATTGTCTTTAAGCTCTATGCTCTATACCTATTTAGTGAAGTTGAAGGTTTAATAATTATGATGTTTTCTTTTTAGGGTTCCGTACCAAATTGGTAAAAAGGAACCCTTATGGTGCGACTCAGTCTGTCTGTCCGTCTGTCTGTCACAGCTGAATATCTCAAGAACTACTAATGATATCAACTTGAAATTTGGAATAGTTTTAGATGACGTTTGCCCAACTATTTTACAATTAAGATAGTTTTTTTTATATATTTTTTTTGCAACATGTACTAGACAGGGTTCTTAAAAAATCGAAGTGGGGCTACTAGGGTATGTGGGGTATCATATGAAAAAGCGCTATTTGCTCATTCTCAAACTTTTTTTTAGGCCGCATAATTTTCAACTTGTGACGAAAAATTAAAAAAAAATACCGTTCTACCTTATTTATTTTAATACTTTAAGCACGTACATGTACAGAGGCGGACTTAATGCCGTAGGCATTTTCTACCAGTCAACCTTTTCCTTATTCTCCAAAGTTTATATTGAGAAAAACCTGAAATTATTCTATGTGATAGATGTTGTGTATGTGTAATGATTACAAGAAAAATAAAACGATATCTCTAAATAGCACACTTTTTCAGAAATCATCAACAGAAATTACATTAGTTCCACTATTGGTCAAGAGATGGCGCTGACCTAAAACTGCAATGTTCAACACGGAAGTGTGCAGTGTTAAAATTCTCTGACGAATAAAGGCCTCGCCGAAGAAAATTTAAAATGGTACGGAACCTTCGGTGCTTAAAGGATAATATACCATAACTGTGGAGACGAAACGAGTTGTGTAGAGGAGAATAAGAGGCGTCGGGGCACTAAGGAGGTAATCGTGCCGGTGAATTCAATACAACAACCCACGATTTTGATAGCTCCAAGCGCACAGTTGTAATCATGTAATTACGTTTAATTAAAATAGGTTTTTACTTATTAATTTATTTATCTTTTGTATAGATTCTTTTCTATTTTGTGAATGTGAGAACGCTGTAGGCTTAGTGGACTGTACAGTTTAGGTCTGTTGACCATTTTCTATTTTGTTAAGTACCTACCTGTTACTTATTGAAAGACCTACACTGTCCTCCCATACCTAGTAACACTGTTATTTGAAAGTATTGTAAAATCCAATTATTTTTAAAAGAGTAGGTAACCGTGGAGTTTCTTGCCGGCTCTTTTCCATAGGAAACGACCAATTGGAACCGTGCACCTAGCTTCTGATGTTTCATAAGTGTCCATGTAGGTTTATGTGAAAGGAAATATTTTTAATTTGAAGTTGAGTTATAAAAATCGAATTATACTCCTGCCTCGATATCATGGGTTTTCATTTTGTGTAATTTTGGTTTATTTTTACGATGCGATAAAATTGTGAGAAGTGATGAATACTTACAATATTCATGGAACATCTATGTTTTGCGTACCTATATATTTTCAACGGGGACGTGTTTGTGTGCGTAGACCTTCTAATTTTCTACCATAAACTGTTATTTCGTCTGATATCGACAAGCGACCCTCGTAATAAAACATGTACGCATCACAACACTGTGAACGGTCTAGGTCTACGGAGAACACAAAGATAATATCGACATAATCCCAAACTATAATAGCCCATATCCCGTTCGAAATAGAGGCCATACTGACCGAAACTACCTTTGGTAATTTACGATGGCATCAAAATAGACGACTTCTCAAAGAGAAATCAACCTTATGAACTCCAAAATTTAGTTCAAATTGCTTTGGGCTCGTAAATGGAGTTCCACAGCGTTATAGGGCCCAACAAGTACATACATAACGCTTGAATGGTGTCAGATATTCGTTTTAGTATTCGCTGAATCTCAAAAAAATCTGATAATATTTCTATGGGTTAGAGAATGGTGGCTCCCAATAAAACTTATCACAGGCTGAGGAAATTGATCAGTCACAGAGATTAGGCTCTCGAGAACTGAGTTTTATTTTTTATTTTTTACGACTTAGGACATTCGTCGCCTAAGTACCACCCTTGATTTACGACAGTCTACATAAGCCTTTATATGTCTATCTATATAAAAAGCTTAAATTTAGTAAGATATACATAGTCTATATATCACGGTCAAAGGCTCTGGCTTAAGTAAAGCTCAGACTGTTGCGAGAAACGTTTTTGGACCTAAAAGCAATTTTCTTTCACAATACTTTTTTTCGTCCCAACTACAACCCACAATAGGTATGTAATCTATTAATGTAACATTATCATTTGTTGTAATAATCCTGTACAATATTCTATAAAGATTTTTAGGGCTCATAATATTTTCTGTTGACAAAGTGCGGTCCATCCAAAGGTTGGACCTCAACTCTTATTCCTTTCATGATAGGACGAGTATGCAAAAAATCCTCATAATATTTTATTGATATTACCAACAGCTAGTGCGTTTTCTTGATCAATACGAGGGTTTATAAGGAAGTGTATTCGGCCATTTTTATGAGGTCTATTGGCCTCCGAATCGGTGGGAAATAGATCCATCATCCTTGCTATGGAATTTTTCCATGCTGATTTTTGGAACAAAGGAATATCGTAAAATGTTTTGATGAAGGTTTGCTGATAAAGTCGAGTTTACTTAGAGTGGATTAGATGCTATCATGCCACGTAAGTTATCATCATTAAATAATAAGTTATAAGTTGCAGATTTTCAGACACATTTTGTATGTGCACAAAATGATGTCCCTCATTGTTTTCTATGTGTACTGACAATTTTTAAGCTATTGCATAGCTTTTATCACGGGCTTTGAGCGCGGCGACCGAATCAAGAAATTCCGTAACGAAAATAAAACCTAACACCCCCCACTCCGCCTACCATGTAATGACGGATGATGACATAAAACAAAAATTACGTTCCCATGACAACATCACCTTGTCATGGGAACGTAGTTCATCCGTCATCATCCCAAGTGTAGTGTTGACAAATAAGAAGTATGGAGGTTACAAATGCTATGCAATAGCTTTACCGCGGCAGTCCCCGAGTGCTACACTTTTATTTTTTTTTACTTCGCCTATTTTGTCCCACTGCTGGGCAAAGGCCTCCCCCAAGTCCTTCTAGGAACTCTGTTTCTATGACAGCCCTCACGGTAAACGTCCTGGTTATCTCACCATCTCTGTCTGGGCCGGCTTTGGCAGCGCCGTCCATCTTCAGGCACACATTCTGTGGAGACTTTTGGCCAGCGGACATCGTGTATGCGGCTGATGTGGCCAATCCCGTTTGACCCTGGCAGCCTTCTTGACTACATTTATTGTACCAGTTCTTTATAATGAATATCCTTGAAATACTTTGACATTATTTATATGGAGGAGGAAAGTAGACTTCTTTCTGGAACTACACAAAAAAATCAAACGACTTCCAAAAAAAAACACTTCAAAGCGAAAAATAACTTTAATTTCGATAGTCGGTGTCTTTGGTTTTGAATTTTCGTTTTTTGCCTCCGACTTCCCAAATTAAAGTTATATTTCGCTTTGTAATGTTTTTTTTGGAAGTTGGTTGATTTTTTTTTCAGTTTTTAGTTGTGGTACCTACCCCACACAAATTCAAATACTACTACCTGCTATGTAAATTACAGTGACAGGAACTTAAGATATCATCCATATACTAAGTGGGAAAAAAATACTTACTATTGAACCCAACTCAAAAACTATCCAAGCAAAGTTAATAAAATTTATTTAAGACCACACGAGAAGCACTAGCTTTCAAATAAAAAAAGAATCATCAAAATCGGTTCAACTAGTCGAAAGTTCTGAGGAAACAAACATTAAAAAAAAAACTGTTGAATTGAGAACCTCCTTTTTTGAAGTTGGTTAACAAGATAGTTCAACAACCGTTTCTCTTAAGATAATCATTAACTTAAATAAATTATCAGTTTTATTCACAAAAATCCTCTTTAAAAGTTATCGCCTACGACGAGAAAACTACCATTTAGACTTAAAAGTTTTCTTCCTTAACACAATAATTTTTACTTACAGTAACAGCAAAACTAAGTTATACAATAAAGGCAACCTGACACGTTAATGTGAAAAGTTGAAATTTTTATCGGGTCGTAAATCACTATTAAACGGTTCAGAGCCCCGTATCTCTATTTTCCAAAGTTGCAATTTTAAAAATGTTATTTGTCGCGAGATTGGCAACGTTGCCTGGAGCCACTGCAGGGCTGCTTCTAGCAAAATACTTCACGTTGCTGCACAAATGTATGCAGTTGTGACAGGTTATTTTAAACTGCATGACTTATGCTTTATGGTGAAGGAAAATGTTGCAAGAAAACTCGGATTCAGTTGTTTAAAATAGTCAACAAACAGTGAAAGTATTAATGTATCTTAAAGTTTACCTAGTATGTAAGTTATATTGTAATAATGCCTAATTCGTGAACCAATTAATAAAAAAAAGAAAAGTAAGAAAAATTGGGAAACATGTGCACATAAAAAATAGTAAAGGAATGATGGTCAATGCTTGTTTCTTGTTAGTACGAAAAACAACCATTCCTTCTTCAGCCACTAAGACAGAAACAATTTGATATTATTTAGGAAAATAATTGCATTAGTGAAAACACATTTTTTTCACATCCAGGGACACCACTTGATCCCCTTGCATCTAGGAAGTATTGTTAGTGTACTATCATGGAGTCTGGGATGGTTTGGCAGTGGTGTGTTACCTAGGTATGTACAGTATTTCTATTTTCTTAATGTCCCTCGGCAAACTTCGTGTTTCGTCAGTTATCGGATTTCTATCAGTTGCCCTTTGCACTTGGTGCAGATCGGACGCTCTCAATCGACTTGGAAGTATATAGAGTTTTTAATACTCTTTTAACTTGATGTAATTTATTTTAAAAATGGGAAGTCAGCTGCTAAAGTCGCAGGCACGACAGATAGAAAAATAGTTTAACAACTCTATATAGTTCACATGGAAATCAAAATAAAATAACAATAAAGTACTTAGTTCTGAATTCAAATTATTATACACGATAAATCTAATAATTGATGGACATGGAAATTAGCATTCGTTTGTATTCGGAAATGCGATGATTTCCGAGGGACATTAAGAAAATAGAAATACTGTAGTTGCCTATTAGCTATCATGAGAAGAGAGGAGCCTATAACCTAACTTCGGGCACTTTGCCAACACTAAGCTCAATGTAATTATTGTGAACAAAAAGTCGGTTGAAACATGTTAAAATGCAGTAGCAGAAGCCTTTTCATAATTTTATTGTTTGAACATATTACACTATCACTGTTTTTTTTAATGATAAGTTTAACATAAACTCACATTTTATTGTTTTATTTTTTCATAAAACTGCATCCAGGGTATCACTTGGGCATAATGTAAATCAAGCACGAGAAGCACGTTCCACAGCGATTAACCCCCGATGCAAAAAGAGGAGGGTTATTAGTTTGACCGCTATGTGTGTCTGTCTGTGGCACCGTAACTCTTAAACGGATGAATCGATTTGAATGCGGTTTTTTAATTTCAAATTTAAGTTCTTAGACATGTTTTATTAAAATCAGTTCAGCCGTTTGAAGATTATCAGCTCTTTTCTAGTTGATAAATGGATGTGAGTATCTTCCACAGGTCTGATCGATTCGAAATTTGGTATTCTGCTATTTTAATGATATTAGAAGAACAAAGGAACCTTGAATTGATGCTGTAGCATCTCCTAGAATTTGCAGAATACCCAACTCTCTTACCAACTTACAGCACAAGCATCGTGTTTGGGCTTATTGGAATGGTCTTAATGAATAGATTATTAAATAGATGGTGAACAGGGTCTTGTGATGGAGTAGGAAAGAAAAATGAGGAAATGTTTGTGTCGGGGGTTTTTAAATTTTAGCTGTTAAAATTGTACTTGTTTATTGGGTAGCAAAACCCCGCTTCAGTGCGGAAAAAATATTTATAAAAAACTCAAACTCAAAGCATTTATTTCAATTAAACCATTTACAGGCACTTTTGAATTGTCAAAGAATCGGTCAGTTAGTTAGAAAGTTGAAGCAAGTTGCCCATTCCAAAACGTAGATCTCTATGGAGAAGAACGGGCAAGAAACTCCAAGGCCACTCTATTAAATATAGATATTACAAAATTCTGGGTACATTATTCTTGTTGCTTCTATATGTGAGAACAATGTACAAAAAATAATCAAAGCAATTTAAAAATAAGCCCTGGCAGATAGGAGATGACCAGTCTCAACTGACGGCGCCCGTTCACGAACATGACGCGTGGATCAGCACCATCCAGCTCAACCATTTTGTGGGGAACCGAATGATCCAACACACTCGCCACCATCAGCGAGACATTTAAGTGAGCTTGACATTCTCTCATTTGCCATGCTCTTTCAAGTCAACATACATCTTAATAACATAATAAATAATCAATCGAAACATCACTCATTACCTATCAGTAAGTCTTAACCAAATTAAAATAAACTAGTAGATTCTTGCAACCCTGTGCTATGTACGTGCCGCATCGTGCATCGCCTTCCCTCCAGCCACGCCATTCACTACTGCCACTACGCTACACCCTTCGTGTTATTACGATATTCTTGGGTTTTTGGGTCATCTCAAACAGGTAACAGCAAGCTGTCTGTACTTATGTATAGTTAAATTGATGCTTCCCCTATATTATCATTCATTATTTTGTTCACGTTTATTGCAGTCATCTTACGTATAATAATCACAAAAAAAAATCCTGAGTACCTATCTATTACTTATTAATTAATTGAGTAAATTTGATGTAGTATTTTCTTTTATATTGTCTTCCGATGGTAAAGTAGCTCTTATTTATCTTTCATTGTAACAAAAAATAAGTTGGTTAATTACAAATTACTTTAAATTAATTCTTCTAATTTGGTATGTATTTTTTTATCTATGTCTAAGCTGTGTACTTCTTTAAGTGACAAATTTACCATCCTAATAGATTATAATGTTCTTTTATGCAATATTTTATTAGTGGTTGGAGTACAAAAATAAATAAATATTACATCTTCATAACTTATCTGGTGAAATATGGTTGTACTGCTGACCTACAAAAAACCTTAAGAATACTTAGAACCTTGTCATAGTGTGCAATGAAAATGGAGACGTTATCAATGAAGCGCTAACCGATGCAAAGTCGGGGAAATTGATTATTTATCAAATTCACGTACTACCTAAGTTTGCCGGGTAGTAGCCATTTAGTATAAAAAAGTGGCACTCTAGGAGTGCCGACAGAAGTGAAAACTTGAAAAAAATCGGCACCGCGGTAATCAACGCGTTGATGTCTTTTACTCCACGGTATCGGTAACAGGTCGCGAAATCGCGAAATGGTTTAGTCCCATCTCAAAAATGCCCAACACGCCTAAATAAGTTTTCACTTAAAAAAATTGTCGAATGGACCTCGATCACGCCTGATAGAAAGCGATTTATTAAAAAATAATTGTTGTGATTTGAATGTGCGGATAATTTCAGTTGGTAGGTAGTTTTTACTAGCTCGCTACTTGTCAATTAAAGTGTAGTACCTATATACATTAATCTGCCTAGCCTTTTCCCAACTATGTTGGGGTCGGCTCAGTCTAACCGGATGCAGCTATGCAGCTGAATATCAGTATTTTACATGGAGCGACTGCCTATCTGACCTCCACAATCCAGTAACTGGGTAATACGATACCCCTTGGCTTACCAAGGGGTATCGTATTACCCAGTACCCAGACTGGTTGTCAGAAGCCTGAAAGTCTGACTTTCAGGCTTCTGACGACCCGTAATGACTGTCAAAGAGTCACGAATGACAGCCGAGACCAACGGCTTAACGTGCTTTCCGAGGCACGGAGAGTCTCGTTACGTAAAGATGGTCACCCATCCACGGACCAACCCTAGCTTAATCTAATGTAAGCAAGCGTAGCTTAATCTAATGGATTGACCCGTGCGGCTGTTATTACTTAGCCACGAGCTTTGTAGTATATACATACGACACATCAATTGACAAGTAACACGCTTAGAAACAAAGTTTAGTGATCAACGTTTTCTAAATGTAATTTTTCTTACACATCTGCGTTTCAGTTGTATTGAGACTTTGAGAAACCTAATGTTTTACATTACCTATACCACTTTGAATTCTTGCAATCAATAAATTGTTACCAGAATTGAGTAATATTACTTACCCGAGGCACATTAGAAATACAAAAAAAAACCGGTCAAGAGCGTGTCGGACTCGCGCACCGAGGGTTCCTTACCATTTTAAATTTTCATTGGCGAGGCCTTTATTCATCAGAGAATTTTAACACTGCACACTGCCGTGTAGAATATTGCAGTTTGAGGTCAGCGTCATCTCTTGACCGATAGTGGAACTAATGTAATTTAAGTTGATGATTTCTGAAAAAGTGTGCTATTTAGAGACATCGTTTTCTTTAAATAAACTTCTATCACATAGAAAAAAATCAGATTTTTCTCTATGCAAACTTCGGACATAAGGGGGGGAGGGGTACGGTTTTTTTTTTAATTTTTCGTCAAAAGTCGAAAACCAAATGGCCTAAAGAAAAAATGCGCTCTTTCATATGATACCCCACATGATCTAGTAGCCCCATTTTGAATTTTTAAGACCCCCGTTCAGTACCTGTTGCAAAAAAAAAATCTTTCTTAATTGCAAAATAGCTGCGCAAACGTCATCTAAAATAATTTCTAATTTCAAGTTGATAGCATTAGTAGTTCTTGAGATATCCAGCTGTGACAGACAGACGGACAGACAGACTGAATTGCACCATAAGGGTTCCTTTTTACCATTTTGGTACAAAACCCTAATAATAAAACGTTCAATCCACAGAAAGAGATACTTCATACATTTATCAATACAATATCAGAAGTCGGTATTTTTAGATTGTATAAAGAAGCTAAATAACATTACCCCTTCCAAACTACGTAAGCAAAGGTGAACGTCCCAAATAAACTTTGAATAATGTTGAATGTTTGATGTCTCCGTGGGAATATAATGTTAACTTTAACATCGATCAATATGTGTCACAGGTTCGTTTATCTTGTTACCTTTATGATAGAAAAACAGGTATTGAAACATATTTTAGTTGGTCTAAAATGTCTAAAAGTAGATACTTTTTAATGAAAGTGTAAACAAACACAGTTCAGTGTAAATTCTTACGCAAACACTCACTAAAAGGAATTAGTAACACATTATAAAGAAAATACTTTTATTTGCGGTAAGCATGACGCAAAGAAAGAACACAAAACAAAAAGAACAAGTTAGAAGAAATATGCGTCACAAGCACGCAAAACGGCAATTGCTCAGCATAATGCTGCGACCCTATGCGAAACAGACCCCTCAGCGCTGGTTTTCAGCGGCGTTATGACATTGACCGGTGCGGCATACAATGTCGCCCATGGGCATGTGCCCGCCCGCATTTTATATATTCATGAAAAATTGTCGAAAAATAACAATGTTTGAATTAATTGTTTTTTTTTAAAAAACACTGTTTTTTTTTTTAGAAAAAAATGTTTTCACCTCTTTTTTTTTGCACAGTCGACAAATAATAAATTTTTCTTTATTTTCTGAATTCATAATGTACTTATTTATATAATTGACGATACCTGTCTGCATGAGTAGGTACATGTCATTCATTACAAAACCATGCATTCTCCTAATGAGTGGCAGGTGCAGAGTACTTGAAGCTCTTCACCCTTTTCAAATGTCTGCTCTCTCAATACTCAAGCTTTTGTGAAAATACTAAGGTAATGTTTATATTTCAGATTTTCATGGATAACAGATATATAGGGGAGAGTGGGGTAAGACGGGGTCCTTAAGGTTTGATGGTAAATAAAATTGACCATAATGAGTTTTATTAATTTGTTTTATTCTTATAATCTTTTTTGATAATCAGTCTTCATTGTTCACGTGTATTTGGCAGTCTAATCAATATAATAAAATTTAAAAAAATAAAAAAGTAGAAATACACCCTAATCCCCATCATGCCCCACCCCTAGGGTAAGATGGGGTACCCCGTGGGTAAGATGGGGTACCAATAAGGGGGCAAGATGGGGCACGCAGCAAACGACCATTTACTGTTCACAAAGTTCACAAGTGAACACGGTATCTGCATCTTCGTCGTCCAAACCTGCACAACTGCAGTGAGCCCATTTGCCGCATGCTGAACAAGCAGCCCAGCCTTCATTTGAGTCCAAATATAGGCCTTTACAATACAAACAAGGTGTATTTTCAGTATCGCTGTCACTATTCTCGTTTTATGAACTATTCTTAGTCCCTCTTTTCTTCTTTGTTACTCTTTTCTTCTCAGTTGCCGGTTTTTTTTGAGATTTTTTAAGTTCCTTCAACTCTTTTTTTCTCTGTTTGTCTTCTTCTGCTTGTTTCTTTTTCTTAATCGTTTCTTCTAATTCATTCTGACCAATCCCCTCTACTTGTTTTTTTTTTTATAATTTCTCACCATTCTAGAACAAAATAAACAGTAAAATTAGACATTTGTACGCCGCTTGCCTTCCTAACCCATCTTACCCCATAACACCTACCCCATCTTGCCCCCGCATGCCGAATCAAATTTAAAAAATAACTGAATAAAACCAATACGCAGCACAGAGAAAAACAAGTTCTTACCTGTTAGTGTAGTTATTGTCACATTTGATAACATTTAAATCAATTCCGAGGTGTTATTATTTACGGAAAATACACGCCCTATATAGTATAGAAAAATCACAAGCTATTTGTCAAAAAAATGTTTTTTCCAGAAAACAAATAAAACGCGTGGTGTCACTGTCCACTCACTTTGATGACTGATTGCCGTAATGGCAGCGCGACGTCAGGAGCTAAAACGATCATGATTGGCTAATTCATTCGCACTCAAGATCGGTCGCCCCGTCTTGCCCCCCACCCCGTCTTGCCCCACTCTCCCCTACATAAATACTCCATATAACTATAATATACTGCCTTTTGCTTCGTTTATGTTACTACATCTGTCAACTGTAGCTGTCCCATATTTTTGGTCCGATAAATTATAACCGTGGCAGGAGGCAAAGATTGTTCGCCGTGCCTCGGAGTCGAACCGTCGCTCGAGCCCAGTCTCCTGTCCCTCGCACGCTCTCTACGCTCGACGCTCTCTTGGATGCTAAGCCTGACTGTGATGTGTTCACGGATGAATGGAAGAAGATCTTGTCAGTATATCTGGAGTATTGTGAGATGAGCTTATGACTGTCGAGTATAAGTTGTATACATTTGATTACTGTACTTTAATAATGTGTTTGTGTCTTTGTCTTTAACTAATGTAATTGGCCTTGGCCGTTTAATGTAAAAAAAAAATTGTGGCACTCCGGGAGTGCCGACAGAATTGAAAATTTGAAATCAAATCGCCACCGTGGTAACCAACGCGTTGATGTGTTTTACTCCACGCACCGCGGTAATCAACGCGTTGATGTCTTTTGAATGGTCAAAAGCTGGTGTCGTAACAGTGTTGCGAAATCAATGGTATATTCCCATCACAAAACTGCCCAACGCGCCTAAAGAAGATTTCACTTAAAAAAAAATATATATGAAGGCTTAAAAACTTAAAATCTAGTCGCAATTTCATCTCAGCGACAATCAATATCAAAAACTTGTTAAAAATGTAGGGGAATTTTATTAATTGGAATAGGTATTTAAGACAGATTGACACTGAGATTAGAATGCGAACGTTCTTTAAACAAACGGGAATTTCCCCTCTGGTTATATACGCACGCCGGTTGCAAGAACAACATTTCCAGTTTATGCTGATCTCGCATTATATAGGATTCCCGTACAGTGCGAGGTCAGCTTATACTGCTTGATATGTAGCTGTGTGTACCTGACCTCTTTATTCGGAATTAGCTTCCGCCAGTGGTTTCGCCCGCGTGAACCCTAATTCTTTTTCTAAAATAGAAGCTTAAATTACTCTTTACAATATCAGCTATCTGCCAGTGAAAGTCCCGTCAAAATCTGTCTAGCCGTTTCGGAGATTAGACGGAACAAACAGACAAAAAAGTAGAAAAATTGCTTTGTATTATAAGAAGGTACCGCTTTCATGTCTATTTAATAAAAAGCTGTTATTTTGACATTACTTAACTTAACCTGACACTTCAATTTTATTTATATATATGTATGTATTTATAAGAGGTTTTGTTTGTTAGTGAGTTTGTATGTAGAAGGTAATCTCCGGAACTACTAGTCCGATTTGAAAATATATTTTTGCATTGGATAGCCCAATGCTTACGGAATGTTATAGGCTATGAAACGTATGAGTCGAGCAAAAAGAAAAAAAATGTGTATTGAAACACAAACTCAGAGCATTTATTTAAATTAAACCAATTACAGGCACTTTTGAATTGTCAAGGAGTCGTTCAGTCAGAAAGAAGAAGCTAGTTGTCCGTTCCAAAGCTTATTAGTTTCCTATGCGGAAGAACGGGCAAGAAATGGAGTTCCAATAATTGTTACAAAATATTGGTTACATCATTCAAACGATGAAACTAAACATGTGAGAATGTGTATTATATATATAAGCAGTCGTAATCCTATGGATGTACTACATTTCTATTCTAAATTAATCCAACAACATACTCAACAGTATTGTTACACATACTTGCATAATAATTCACCCAGCACAATGCTATAATCAGCGCTCACATGAACAGCTAATCGGTTTAACAAAGTCGGAGTGACGCCATGCAGAATGTGTACCGCTGAGATATTGTACACTGTATACATTTTCCTGGCCTTAAGTGTACCCATTGTTTCAAATTTACGTTGAGATTTGTAAAGGAGACAAGGATTACGTTGACGTGATTTGCGTCGATAGAATGCAAAAGGTAATTTGAAATACTTAAATGAAGTGTACTATTGGCACAATTATATTTATTTTTTTATCACTATTAGAGGCTGATTTTCAGTTTTAATTGATGGAAGTTGATTGTTTTTGTCATTGATTTTATGTTTTACCCGACCAGAAAGAAAGAAAGAAAAAACGTTTATTTCGGTAAACATGACGTAGATTTTTTTTTTTAAATATAAAAATGAGATATGGTTGGGGGAAGCACGCGTCACATCCACGCAAAACGGCTATCACTCAGCATTATGCTACGACCCTATGCAATACAGAGCCCCAGCGCTGGTTTTCAGACTACGGCGGAGGGTTATGCTTTTGACCGGTATATATGTTTATTTGTTCCCTCATAACTTTTTAGAAGTTACTACTACTCATCATAATTTGACAAATGAGGTATCGTTGGAAGCGTCCGCTGGTTATAAGCTATGTGACGTCACATTGTGTTGAGTAGGCGTTTTTTTCGTAGTTGGGTTTTAGTTTTTATAACTTTTTTAGTTTTCATACTAGAAGTTTGAATTGTCTTGAAACTGTTGCCGAAAACGATTTTTTTTTGTTTATTTAATGTGTACCTATAGTTTATATGTGGATTAGTTAATTTAATTGATAATTTAAAGAGTAATTTAGTCTCAGAATTATTCAAAAATATAGTTCGGCACATTTTCTTCAATGATGTAATTACAAACCAACCAACCAACCAACTACAAAGTAAAGTTCTTAGACAATACCAAAACAACCACCAAAAAAGTCACTCTCAAAATAATCTTATCAACACGAGTCCCACGATCTACTTCTAAGATTAAGCAAATGCGATAAAAAGTAAGATTAAATAACCTTAGACTGAAGCACTCTAACACACAATAAGAAGTTCAGTTCATTTAATTGAAAAACTTTTTGTTGTTCAAGAAAAAAAAGCGCTTTAATTTCATTAACGTGGAATGACTTCGCTTTGTTACTGTGTTACTATCGCGGATAAAAAGAAAACTTATAGCGGCTTGATTGCTGAAAGAAATTGGGGCTTTGTTGTTTGAAGCGTTTGGAGACCGGTAGGGGCGGACTGGTGATGGTAAGGTCGGGAGTTTGCAGTCCATTTAGCCCATCTGATTTTTAGTTGTGTTTGAAGGGTAAATGTATAATAGTCGTGATGTGCTAGGAGAATTATTTCTATAATTAAAAAAAAAAACAATTTCTTATAATTTTTTAAATGAAAACTCGCGTTGGGCATTTTTGAGATGGGACTAAACCATTGATTTCGCGACACTGTTACGACACCAGATTTTGACCATTAAAAGTCATCAACGCGTTGATTACCGCGGTGCGTGGAGTAAAAGACATCAGCGCGTTTATAGTTTTTACTTCTGTCGGCACTCTCGGAGTGCCACTGGTTGTTTTTTAAGAATTCCAATTAAAATTTATGAGTGTTTGAAGTTGTTGTGTTGGGCATAGGTTATATGTCGATAATACCTTGACCAAGTAACGCGCCTGTCGCGCCACCCGCCACGCGCCATATTGAATAAACAGTGTGTATCTAACCGGCGTTTGAGTTCGACGTATCCCTTTTCCCGTAATGCTGGGGCCACACCAACGGAAAACGACGTTAATTATCGCGATGATAGACTTTATTCCGACGGGTTAAGGTCCATCATCGTGATAATTAACGGCGTTTCCCGTTGGTGTGGCCCGAGCATCATAAGTACCTACCTCTAACGCGTGTGCAAACCCAATAGAAAGTTTTCCTAATCCATTGCCTCTTAGTTTTTATATGTTTTTATAAAAGGGAGGGGAAATAATCATAGGCCTTTGGTGTGGAATACAATGTGTGTCGACACCCTTGCGCCATCCCATCTTCCTAGTACGGCAGGCTGTGTTGGGGCGACTGCTACAGGTGCAAAAAACCTCAAACGGCGCAAATACTCCAATCTTATTCATCATCATCATCAGCCTATAATGTTCCCACTGCTGGGACACAGGCCTCCTCTCTTTGAGAAGGAGTGGGACTTAATCCACCACGCGGGCCCAGTGCGGGTTGGTAGATGTCACATGTCTTCGAATTTTCGGTTCTAGGACATGCCGGTTTCCTCACGATGTTTTCCTTCACCGTTTTGAGAGCAGTGGTGATGAAATAATTTACACAAAGTAAAGCGCCTGTCTGGGTTCGAACCTACGACCTACAACTTGTAAGTCGCGGCCGTTACCACTGGGCCACCACTGCTCACAATCTCTCCAATCTTATTGGGACTTATTATATATTATGTTCGAGCCATTTGAGGTTAAAACACTAAAGCCATAGGGTCCGAGTGCCAAATAGTACCTAAATAGATTAAGGTATTACCAGTTTCTAAAATACTTCGATGGCTAACAAAATTATAAGAATTTTATTCCTGCCTGTCATGCCCGAGGTGTGGGTTCGAATCCGGGCAAGTACCAATAAGTCAAGCTTTCGCCATTTCTAAATTTAAGATACTATATAATTTAAGGCCTGCGAAAGTTGTCTTGTGCGAAACACAACTTTCGCAGGCCCGAAATGAAAAAAAAAAAGTTAATCAGTACCCAATAATTCAAACACATTTTGTTTAGCTAGGTAAAAGATAGTTTTGAAAGAAAATACATTTTAATAATTTTGCTACTCTGGCACCCGATCTCAAGACAATTTTAAAAAAAGATGATTTCGTGAAAGATGATTTTGTGCTGAATTTCCGAAAACGACCGAGCTCACCAATTCATTACGAACGATGACGAAGCTTCTCTCCTAATTCAGAGCAAAGGCGCTCTTAATTTGTACCCAAGTGTCTTGATACCTTAGATCCTCAAGGATAATCTGGTAAACCTACCAAACCGTTTCCTGGACTTAATTCATCCACAAATAGGATAAGACCCATCGAGTTGGAACGAATCAAATTAATCGCCGATCGAATTACTTGCTAAGACAGTTGATACCTTAAATTTGTTTCTCAGGTTTCGTCATGATTTGTTAAGACAAATTGGAAGTGTCTATGTTAGTTGTGTTGCAAACTGATTAGTTGTTGGACAGTTGGGGAATGTAACAAATGTACCTACTACTCTATTAGATACATTCTAGTACCTATGTAGGTTAGTTTTGTCTTGCGTATGTCGGGGGGCACGGCAGTCCCGCGTCAAGTCGAGCAAAACAAACACAATAGCACAGCCATACCATCTTTTCTCGAAGCCATTCAGGACATTTTTAAACACCTGTATCTTCGTTGGGGATAAAGCTAGAAAGAAGCCTGAATTTTGAGTGGCTAAGAGACTATGGCCAAGTCATTCTATTTATTTAACAAATAAAGATGACAAATAGATAGGTACTGAATAAATTAACAGACTTGGTTTTACATTAGATCTCATATCTTTTTGCGGTATAAGAACTGAGTTGCGAGACTTGCATTTTTAGGGTTCCGTAGTAAACAAGGAACCCTTATAGTTTCGTCATGTCCGTCTGTCTGTTTGTCTGTCCGCGGTCTAACTCCGAGACTCTTAGTACTAGAAAGCTGTAATTTGGCACAGGTATACATATTAATTATGCCGACAAAGTAGTAAAACAAAATTATAAAAAACATTTTTTTTAGGGTACCTCCCATACACGTCAAGTAGTGATGTTTTTTTTTTATCCCATGATTTGGGATATCATTGGAAAGGTCCTTCAAAAACGTTGTGAGTTTGGGAAAACCATTTTTGGATTCAGGGATCCGTTTGCGAAATATTAAGCTTTAAAGTGCTAATTTTTGTTAGAGTCAAGTGTAGCCAGCCAAATAAAATCACAGCAGTAGTGTATATAACGAAATTAAAAGGAAAACTATCACAGCTAAGTAGGCTTTACTAATTAACGAGTAATAATCGACCAACTTAACTTTGCAGTTGCAAAAACATGTTTTCCCATACATTCCGTATCGGAGAACCTATTTTTCAACTACAAAGTTAAGTTTGTTTTTAGGATAAATTCATCCCAACTACGGAACCCTTCATTGTGCGTGGTCCAACACGCACTTGGCCGGTTTTTTGCATGTTATGTTTTGATGGGATTTAGACCATTCCAAAATTAGAAAGGTAAAGGGGTTTCCATTCAAGATTAAAATGTAATTACGTAAAATAAATCTAATTTAAAAACAACAAGGTTTGCATTTTATACATCTATAAGTACTTTTAAACCCATATTTTGTTCTAATTGAGTAAACCCTAAAAATACACAGCCGTGCCACCAAAATAACCATTCAAATTTAAAAATACAGTGTCGTGCAAATAAAATGAGCTGTTACGTTATTCTTGGTACAATTTTACGCAAAGAAACAGTGAGTGGCCAGAAAAACTGCATATATATCGTATAAATTCACACAAATTCTGACGGCTACGGTTGATTTGTGGCCGCGGGAATCCACTATAAATCTCTGTTCTTTTCTTTTTTTCATTTAAGTCATAAGCTTAGAGCGGGCGGCGCGCAATAGCGATAAGAAGACTAACAAGCTGAGTAAAATAAATATTCAGTTTATTTCAGATAGAGGTATTTTAAAAATGAAATTCTTTTTTGCCTTTTCTGCCAAGCTTACCGAATTATCTATTTAAGTAAAAGTCTGACATTGTGGCAGATTGCTATGACCTGCCTAGGGCATTGATTGTTGTATTTTTGATACAGTTCAGCCGATCTATTCCATAAAAATTTCACCATTAAAACTTAGGTGAAGTGAACTGTCAATCGCTAGCATTAGATGGAATGACAGCTCACTTCAAGCTCACTTCACCTAAGTTTTAACGGTGAGATTTCAGCATAAAATTTAAAAAAAACAGTGGCATTCCAGGAATTCCGACAGAAGTGAAAACTTGAAAAAAAATCGGAACCGCAGTAATCAACGCGTTGATGTCTTTTACTCCATGGTGTCGGTAAATTCCGTTACGTTTAGTCCCATCTCAAAAATGCTCAACGCGCCTAAAGAAGTTTTCACTAAATTTACTTCAACTCACTCTTCGAGATTACAGTTTCAAAAAAGGTTCTATTTTTCTTCCCATCACAATCGCTACCTCTCACCACTTCCCACACACTATGGCGAAGGCATTCCCTTTGTTCTGTGCGCGAGTTTATTATTAAAATGTTATTAGGAAGCGGAGTGGATACTGCCATAGCTTATGACTTGGCAGACACTGTATATTACTTTTTTTAGCCTACTTCAAAAGGAGGTCTTTCCTGCTTGTTTCGTAGTACAATTGACATAACAATTCACTGGCTGGTTTGTTCTCGGGGAAGAAAAACTCGTTTTTAACATGAATAGTATCGTACCTATTGTGCTAGTGTTTTCTTTCTCTGAATTGTTTTGGTGAATCAGTTTTGTTTATTGACCCGTCAAACGATCGCCTCCTAGAATCCGTTTGCATGTGAGCACCACGTGGAAGGTCTTATTAATTTATTTATTATTAGGCTCTATAACAATGAGTACACTATATTCCAGTAAGATGCTGGTAGGGATCTTGACCGTACTTCCGGGATTGTCCTGATAGCTGTGGAATACCTCTCCACTCCTGAAGCACCTCAGGAAGTGTTGCCCCCTTGTCGCTACGACACTTTGTGCTAGCGACCGTTTTCGGGGGCCCATTATTGAGTGTGCAAGTCACCCCCTGCCATTTTATCCGTGTACATATAAAACATTGATTAGGCAGGGGCCATAGTCCTTCTATAGTTGCAGGTCACCAGTCAACTTAAGCCACCCAAACCCATAGTCCAATAGATTTATTTCCAGATTCTGCAATAGTCCTACACCAACCGGGGGTTGTCCTTGGGTGCACTTGCATAGTGCATACTGGGATAATCACCGGTTGGTGCCTCATTACATATAAAATTGTCTAAGGGGCCTCTGCGAGTTGGCTTCGGCCCCTCGTACGCCTTCCAAAAGACCGGGACCCTAAGGTCCCGAGATATTTAAATAAATATAAAAAAGTACACTATTATTTTACAATTTGTACATTGCAAACTTAAGTCTAAGCGCCACATTACTTAAAGAAAAGCACAGCATGCATCTCCCCTGATGGTAAGTGATGACCAGGCCAAAGGTGGAAGCGAGTTTCACCCGGAATCCTCAACCACAGGGGAACTGGCTTTCTTACCTCTACTTAGATAAGATGGTGGTAGCTAGACAGGCGGGCTTAGAATAAGCCCTACCACCAACCAAACTTAGCAGAAAATTTTGCCCCCACTGGGAATTGAACCCAGACCCCTCTGGGTCTGAGACAGGTGATCTAACCACTACACCGCATAGGCGGTGTTTTTTATATTTTCCCTTATCCATACATGCATAATCAGCCTATAATGTTCCCACTGCTGGGACACAGGCCTCCTCTCGGTGAGAAGGAGTGGCCCGTAATCCACCACGCGGGCCCAAAACGGGTTGGTAGATGTAACATGTCATCGAATTTATGATTCTAGGACAGGCTGGTTTCCTCACGATGTTTTTCATCTTCAGAGCAGTTTTCCATACACACGGTGGATATACTACAATTTGGTTGGTCCCCAATCTAAGGTATTTCAATGCGCAACGGGTACCTTAGTAAAGCAGACACGGCTGCCTGACATAATTATCAACACACGGCTATAATTTCTGGCTGCCGTGTTTGTTATTGATTGCAATTTGATAAATGTCTCTTGCAGGATTAGGTCATTAGGTTGCATAAGTATGTAGGTAAGTATAATATTTCCTGTAACGATTAGTCCTCTGTCAGTTAGTAAGTGATGAAACTATTTTAATATGGTATGTATTTAATCGAAACTGAAAAAAAAAACAGTGGCACTCCGGGAGTGCCGACAGAAGTGTAAACTTGAACAAGATCGCCTTGGTGGTAGAAAAATACTTGTATAGAACATTGGTCTGTAACCTTATCCAAGTAAAGAGCACAATCGCGTTTACAAAAAAATACTACCAAAACTTTTAAAGTAAAAATACTTGCATAGAACATTGATCCGTAACGTAATATAAATAAAGAGCACAATCGCGTTTACAAAAATGAGATGTCGGTAACGGTGTCGCGAGTTCAATTATTTTTTCCCATCTCAAAAATGCCCAACGCGCCTAAAGAAGATTTCACTTCAAAAAAAGCGTGCATTATTAGCAACGAAAAAAGTTTTTGAGAATCAATAAAATATTCCCCTTTTTAACCGCATTCAAAAAAAAAGGAGGTTATAGGTAATTGTGTCAGAAAAATCAAGTAATTGACTGTAAGAATCTGACTATTTGAGCTTCCCTTTCTATTTACAAAACCATTCACAGTACAAATGTCAATGAACCCTGAAAACATTTACCTGGACAAACAGCCCCCGCATACCGCCATTGTTTGAAGTGTACCCAGCAATTAAATAAAAAGGGCTCGTTTTAAACATTTTGTCAGCAAAAAAAGAAAGTGCTAATGTTAGGCCGTTAATATAAAAGTTGTTTGTATGTGGCCATTAGACAGGGGCCGTCATGTTTATAGCCTGTGGCTGTTTTATTTTAACGAAATTTTTTTTTGGCTCTCTGATTTAGGTCAGTACTATGTAAAATTATTATAGTTTTATTTATTTGTTTAAATCGCATAGAGGAGCTCGTGGCTAAGTATTGACAGCCACACGGGTCGATCCATCAGGTTAAGCTACAGTTGCCGGGGTTGCTTCGTGGATGGGTTACCATTTCTACATATCGAGACTCCTCCGTGCTTCGGAAAGCACGTAAAGCCGTTGGTCCCGGCTGTCATTTGTAGATCTTTGACAGTCGTTACGGGTCGTCAGAAGCCCGAAAGTCTGACAACCAGTCTTACCAAGGGGTATCGTATTACCTAGTTACTGGGTTGTGGAGGTCAGATAGGCAGTCGCTCCATGTAAAATACTGGTATTCAGCTGCATCCAGTTAGACTGGAGACCAACCCCAATATAGATGGGAAAAGGCTAGGCAAATGATGCATAGACATTTTCTATTAACCTTTGGGTGAAGCAGAGACAAACAGTGGTAGGTGCAATTACGAAATATTGTGCAATAAATATATATTTTAATATACCTATAATAACCGACAAGTATATTATATGTTTCTAATTATAGATAGTGGCACTATGGCACTCGAAAAAAAATACTTTGGCACATTGCACGAGATAAAAATCATGGAATAAATGAAAAAATGAGGGAAAGAAACTTGACCAATAATTAGATTAATACGAAAATTTTCACTTGTCAGAAGTGAAATCACTTCACAACGACAGATGGCGGGTCAGTCCCATTAATTGGCCAAAAAAAACAAAATTAAATAAAAATGGAACAACATTTAAAAAAAAAAACGTAACCCTCTACGCCCTGACTAATAGAAATATAACAACATTAAAAAACAATGTAACATAACTATTGTGACCCACTTCACATTTGTTCCCGTACGTCGGACATTAAAAATAATCATGTTTTTATTTTTATTACGTTTATTGCGCGTACGCTTTACCGTTGTCCCGTGCTTATTATTTATTTGAACTGTTTTGGACCCCAGAGCATATGGCCTGGAAATTTTAGTGGAGTCACGTTTTTTGGTAACGTACGATAAGTGTCGCTGTAATTTTTGGCCTTTTGCGCCTATTATTTAAATTGGTCGTGTGACTCTGGGGTTTTAAACATGTAAAGTTAGATAACGCCATTGTTTTAGCGTTTACCTTAAACACTTTAATACTGGCGGTCAAGAATTACTTGTGGATTTCGTAGAGGACAAGGATAAAATTTACGTTACTTAATACCGGTATTGGAAAGCTTCACCGTCCAGCAGATTAATCAATCCTCAACAATTGAGTTTCTTTAGAATCCAACACAAAGATGAAGAAGCTACAGAATTCAATAAAAATAATCGTAGTGAGTCGGCTAGCTGCTACGCGAAGGCGGCGTAGCTGTGACCTCATCGCGTTAGCTACGGCGTAGCACGTAGCATCTTTTATTCTCAATACTATTTATTTGAGCATACTGATCCTATTATCAGAAAAGGCTTCGTATAAGTAGTTTGATAAAATGGAATAGTCTTTGTAGCAATTGTAACCCACGCGATTTAATTTAAAAAAAATATTTTGGAAAAATATTTGATCAAACTTAACTGAAGTCTAATATTACGTAGAAACATTAAAATACCACGTTATTAAAAGTTACTAGATATTAGACTACTACTAGATATAAACAGTTATTAGAAATTTCAAGAGATACAACCAAACTCCACAAACAACATCAAACAAACAAATTATCAGTTCAAGCCTTATAAAACACAAAACTACAGTTCCATAAATATGAAATCTAGCATACATAATTTAACAATGATATATAGGTCGTAGGAGTATAATAAAAATCGGGGACAGAAATCCATTCAGATCACTACGAAACCCTGGGTCGCTTCACTAATCCCCACATAAAATTGCCGAAGAAAAAGCCTGTAATCGAAGCACCCAGTCGTAACTCCGGTCCTTCACTTACAAGGGTTTTAGAATGGCTCATTTTGGAAATAGGCTATACATTTTAGAAGGACTGACAGCCTATTAATGGCCTAGTAGGCTGGAAATGGATAATTTGTGTCTTAGATTTCTTTTGTACAAGTTTGGGATACAAACGGTCAGACCCTCAGGGGAAATCCGCGAGACTTAGGAAGAGACTGGATTAAGTTGGGGATTGAAAAGTAGCGAAGGTTGGAAAAAATGATCCAATTTTTACAGGTTGAAATTACTTTTTTTGGGTTCCGTACCTCAAAAGAAAAAAATGAAACCCTTATAGGATCACTTTGTTGTCCATTTGTCTGTCTGTTAAGACCCTTTTTCTCAGGAACGCGTGGAGGTATCAAGCTGAAATTCATATCAAATACTCAAGTCTACTGTTCCTTGGAGCTGTGAAAAAAAATTTCGACACTCGCAAGGGAATCAAAACTTACAGGGTACTTCCTGTGAACTTAGAATATTGTGGTATGAAGCAACGTCTAATAGCACAGATAAACGAAAAATTGCGAAAAGCATACATTTTTAGTTACATCATAAAATAAAAATGTTTTTGATAATTTTAATTAAACTTACCACCCCTTTCCTCATGAACGCGGTTTGTGCGTGAGTCCGACTCACACTTGGCCGGTTTTTTCTTGTGATTTGATCAGTAGATGTAGTTGTAAGAATAAGATATATAATTATGGTAGTTGATAGATCTTAAGTTATTATAAATCGCTCTATAACAATATATTGTAACGTCACTAATGTAAACCTACCGTGTACGCATGTACACGATTTCTTTAAAATAAACACATTTTCATGTGTATACTTTTACGGGCGGCAGGACGGTGCTGCATTATGCATCCAAGACTGGAATTAGATCTAGATCTATGGATTAAAACTAATTTTTAATATAATATTTTACTGCCATGGATTTTCGCAAAGTAACAAAGTCAAAGTCAAATCATTTAGTTCAATTGAGCACATAAAAGACACTTCTGAACGAAAAAATTTACAAAAAAATAAATATTGTGATTTTAGTCGCCCCTTCCAAGAGGCAGTTTTTTAAGGAGAAGAATGGACAAGAAACTCCATCGTCGTCCATCATAAGGCCAGATTCCTTATCTTCCTATTCTTCTGAAAAACGGAAAGCCTCTCTATTTCTTCAAAACGCAACTGATATCAAACAACCCCATTGGCCCTTAAATATTTAAATCGGACCAAAACTGTCGGTCGAATAACTGGAATTTTATTCATAGCATTCCAGGGTTTTTCGAAAGCAATTTTCGTTGTTATCATAAATCGGTAGTCTATTTGCGTCACCTTGTCGACTCATGAACGAATGAGGTTCGTTATGCAATAATAACTGCCTTTAAGCCTTTTCAGCGTCTCTGGAAAACGCGCGAAGGGAAATCGTATTATAGATTAATTAAATAACGGGGGATTTCGAGGAAATAGGCTTGGAGAATCCCGTTTAGATTTAGAATTAAATGAAAATCGAATTAAATTTAGATTTCAGTATTTTTATTAGACTTGATAAATGCGCTGCTAAATAAAGGATGCATTGAGAATTTATTATAACTATTGAGTTGATATAATTATATTCATTGATATGGTCTTTTTTTGTAGATAACTACAGTAAAACAAAAATAACAAAACAAACAATAAAAAAATACCAATAATTCTGTAATAATTACTTTCAAGAACAATTTATTTGTAACTAACAAAACATTAAAAATAATATTGAACATTTGTACGCAATGATAATAATTTAAAAAACTGCGTCACCGTAATCAAAGGTCTTAACATAATCACCACGAAATCCACGAAATTACTGACATTAATTCAAATAAAACAGATTAAAATTGTATTTGCATGAAGTATTCATATAATTATGAACCAATTTATAGTCCTTAATAATTATGAGCAAACATTAAATCGAATAATTATTTACGGACATTATGTTATTTTTGCAATTGAAGTTTTTGTCGGTAATTGGATTTACTCTGAAGCGGTAAATGGAATTATAGTATCAAAAAAGTCTGATAATAGTTTATTTATTGTTAAATTTATTTTTGAAATAATCATTAAAATAGTTATTCACAAGAGTATGTAAATTACCCATAGGTGTATAAATGAATACACGAATAAAACTTTATGGATGATTGTCATAATTTGGAATTTTAATTACGTAATTCATAGTTTTGAGTTTTATATAAAAACATATAGACACAAAATCAAAAATTCCAATTTGCTATGAAAAGAAAATAGTGACATGAAGCATACGTAATACAATAAATCCTTTACAAAAAGTCAATTTATTTCGACACAAGGATACATCTCCTTTTTATTTGTTTACAGAGCAAGACACACTAATAAAACCCCATAAAGTTGTTTGAGACCAAGTACATATTATGATATGTACGGAATATCCTCCATTTGGTTTTTAATTTTATAATGAACAGTTTTTGCTTCAAGTTTTTGTTTGTAATCTTCAATATTTAGAGGATTGTTTTAGCTTTTTTAACATTAATCCGTTGGTCCCGGCTGTGATTCGTAGATCTTTGACAGTTGTTACGGTTCGTTAGAAGTCCGAATGACGGACCACCAGTCTTACCAAGGGGTATCGTGTTATCCAGTTACTGGTTTGTAGAGGTTAGATAGGCTGTCGCTCCATGTATCCCGCTACATCCGGTTAGACTGCAAGCTGACCCCAACATAGTTGGGAAAAAGCTAGACAGGTGAATATGAGTTTTAGCGTTACTATCCCATTCAATTAATGACATCGGATAATGAATGCATCTCCTTTTTCCCATAAAATATATTAAGGTATATTACGGCCCACTCCCTCTCACAGAGAGGTGGCTTGTGTCTCAGCAGTGGGTACATTTTTAGGCTGATGATGATGATGATGATATTTTCTCACTTTATGAGACTAGGTTGAAAATGCAACACATTTTCAAAATAGTCAAAATATTTTTGTCCTCGACTGAAATGCTTGAATATATTATGTGTCTTTTCTCTGTCGTGGCTTGCGTTTAGTTGGAAGGAAAACGTTGGTTTATGTCTAGTCTACATTCTTTTGCGGAAACTTAAACGTTTCTGTTCATCACATGAGCACTCATCTGAAAGCACAAGAAAGGAATTTTGTGCTGCATTGAGCTACAAAGGGGTTTTCATCATATGCACATGGTTTTTGTTACTAGTAGTAAAATATAGGTAAAAACATTAGGATAAAGTAACTAATGACTTTGGATAGTTACAAGTTAGTTTGGTTAAAGATTTGCAAATCTTATCATCATCATCATCATCATCAGCCTATAAATATTCCCACTGCTGGGACACAGGCCTCCTCTCTGTGAGAGGGAGTGGGCCGTAATCCACCACGCTGGCCCAGTGCGGGTTGGTAGATGTCACACGTCTTCGAATTTTTGGTTCTAGGACATGCCGGTTTCCTCACGATGTTTTCAAAAAAGGCCTGCCTGGGTTCGAACCTACGACTTACAAACTCGTAAGTCGCGGCCTTTACCACTGGGCCACCACTGCTCTGCAAATCTTATACAAAGTTTCAATTACATATAAGAAAGTTTTTCACGAAGTTTTGAATGCATAGATGATATTTTGTTAGAATTAATTATCACATTAGCATGAATATTGAGTGGCCTACATTTAAACTATGTTTTTTTTTTATATTAACTGTGTGTACCATGTTTGTTAACTTGAATTTTTCAGTCATACTAAGTTGACGATATAATCTCATTTAAAATATTTACAAAAAAAATAAAAAAATACCTACCAAGAAAAAGTCAGCAAAAAAAAAACCGTCTGCTCCTCTATTATCCAACAAATCCTATTCAAAACAACAAAGAACCTCTTAAACTTCATGACAAGTACATCTTTTATTGTCAAGTAACCTATGACATAACAAGAAAATATCAAATACCGCCACTTTCGACATCAAAGTATATTTTTCCAAATATGAGGGTAGGAGCTGCGAAGCAAAGATTACAAAATAAGTGGGTAAGGGGTGGTGGGGGTTGGCCTCTCACCCACCCAATAGCCTTCCGGTATTCGCGAAAAATATGTTATTTGAAAGGTAGAATATTTTTAAATGTGATTTTGAGAAGGTATAGTTTCTTAGCGGCAGTAGTGTGAATAATACTTTTGTGAGAGTTGTGGGAAATTTTATTTGAGTTTTATGCTTTTCACGTTGTAAAATTATGTACAAAATGTATGGTGAAATGACAATATCAAACTACGGTAGTTATATTGTACGTGCGCCATGCTGTTTAATCCTATACTACTAAATGAGCAATATTTGTGCTCTAACGATTTCGATGAAAGTTGCAATATAGGGGTTTACGGGGGCGAAACATCGATCAAGCTAGGTCTCATATCTGGGAAAATTCTTTTTCTCCGTATTTTCACCCGAGCAGAGCTCGGTCGCCCAAAGTTTAGAACAAGATGGTTGGACCTTAGATTATTGACAAGTCAGCATGGAATTAGTAAGTATTATCATGGTAGCATGGAATTAGTATGTACTATACATGGAGTTTGTATGAACTTTCCTATACTATTAAATGAGCATTCTCTGTTTTCACCAGTGCAGAGCTCGGTCGCCCAGGTATTTTAATCCGTGTATAAATCTGTGTATGAATATCATGATACCATGGTATGTAAAGTTTATGCTATAAACACAATATTATTACGTTACAGTAAGCAGTTAATTGCTAAACTAGCTGAAAACGGTGAGTAACTTCTTTTAAAAAATAACCCTTTTAAGTCAAACTTTACAAGGCGAGAACCATTTTGTGGGTTCACGGCTTTTACCACAGTATATTCGAGGGAAAAACAGCCTTTCCCCATTTTACAAATATTTTAAGTCTCGGAGGGAATTCGCATTACCGCCTATGGTATGGTGCGACGCTGAAAAATTGGATCAACAATTTCGGCACAGCAAAAAGGTTCTGCACAGCTCATTGGAATATAAAATTGGCTTTTTGAAATAAACTGTTGCGAGTTAGTTGCGTCTCACTTTGAGAATTTTTTGGACATAAAGTTAGTATTTTTTGGACATAAAGTTAGAATTTTTTGGACATAAAGTTTGCTGATATTTAAATTACTTCCTCTCATCCTCTTTTATTTTAAACTATGTAAAATATAGCCAGGAGCTGTGAGTTAAAATGATGTTGAAGCCAGTTTTTTTTATTTCATATCCATGTACCTTTGCCAATATTGTAAGTAATGTTTTATGGATATAATGAAAAGGTAATTCTTCCGATATATTTTTACTTTGTGGTCTTTGTTATTTCAAATAACAATGATCAATTTAATCAAGTATCAATTTCGAATAAAAAACAAAAATAATTATCAAATAGAACATTTAAAACAATGCTGCTCTACAACTAAGCATCATGGGACTGTCATACGCATTGCGGTTATAAAAGTCACAAATTAAAATAGAATAAAAATAAATAAAAACGCAAAATAAACACAAAAACATGAAGAATCTCCATTTTTAAATCCAAGTAATTGTAGAAAATGAGAAAAACATATAATGCTGAACACTGCACGGGTTTTTTTTTTTACGAAGCAAATGAAAATTAGCGCATAAATTCCTTATTCGCAAACTTGATAATGACGTAGAAATCTACTATTTTCTCATGTTTTTTACCACGTTTTTATTTAACATTTTTCTTTCTTTGCTTCACGCCAATGTTGAATAGGAGAAATGTCACTCTAAATGATTTAAATCAACAAACTTAATTAGGTCGAGTTCGTTTTAAACAAACAGCGATCCCTAAAAAAACATTTTCAACCGTAAATTATTAAAGCTCGGAGAACAATTCACGTTGACGCCTTAAGGCTATTTTGCTTTTTTACATTTTCTCACTCCACCACGATGGTAACGTTGATAACATTTATTAGTAAGTAGCTACTTACTTAGTTACGTCCCTGCGGTAGGTATCTTTAAAAAAATCTAGATAATTTCTTTGGGTAATATTTGATAAGAGTCTGTTTATTCGAATTCATTCGAGGTTCACCTTTTGTGATGCCGGTTGTAGACATTAATTTTTTTTAAGTTCCGCGTTAGAGATAAGATTTTTAAAATTTTAATACATTTTAATCGTGTGTAGCTATTTTCTTCACAATTATTATTTAACTTCGAAGAATTGAGACATGGGTGGGGAATTTTAAAATTCATTTTAAAAAGGAACCTGAATACTATGCCTACTATATATTAATTACAGCAGTGTTTTTCACAAAAGTAAAACAAAATTACTCAAAAAAGAATAAACAAGAGGTTGTGGGACAACAATTTTGAATCCAATTTAACTATTTTTCAGATTACAGTAAAACACTTTGAGAGCCACCTTAACTTAATAAATTAAGGAACTTAATTCAGGCCCAAACAAACAGATCAAAGCGAAAACTTTCCAGACTATTATGAAACAAATTTACGTAGATTAAAATATAAGATTAAATCAATAAGGTTTGAGATATAATAGTTGTGCTACAAAATCCGAGCTTGTTTCGTTAGTTTCTGGCTTATTACAAACTTTATACAGTTTTAACTAATAACAATTTAGAAATTTACATATCTGTGTTACAAAACAACCGAATTTGTTGAATTTAATCCCTCAATCTGGCACATGTGTCTAAGAATGGGTAAATATTTGATATTACTAAGTTATAAATTATTCTAGGAAAAAGGTTACCATAGATACATCGCTTGAGGAACATTTTGGCTAAAAAGGATTTAAGAACAATTTATTAGCTAACACACCAAAAATGATTATTAAGTACCTGAATTTCTGTAGCTTTTTCTAATAATTTTTGGTTTTGATTTGCTTTCTTAGACTTACGAATTTTTCCAAGAACTTGAAAATGTTGGTGCGGTATTTAACAATCTTCTGAAGGCTCCTTCAAACAGGCGCGACACGCGACGCGACACAAAGACACCGCTCGTCGCGCGACGAGCGGTGCCTTTGTGTCGCGTCGCGTATCGCGCTGGTCTGCACGAGCCTTGAAGTGTTCGAAATGATTTACCTAGAACAAAAAAACAAGAGTTGTTTAAATATTTATGGCAAACTTTTTATGTAGGTGTTAATAAATATACCCATCAAAAACATAACATGTAAAAAAATGCAAGTCTCGCAACGCAGTTCTTCTACCGCAAAAAGTCGTAAAACCAACTCTGTGAGTTTATTCAGTACCTATCTATTTGTCATCTTTATTTCTCTAGTAAATATAATGACTTAACCATCGCACGGCAACATAATCAAATAAGAATAATCTACTATTGCAGTGATAATTAATATTAGGTAGATTCTGTTGTATGTAGAATGTAGATTTTATTGCCATGTGCGATTGCCATTCCCCCCGATTTTAGCAGTTGGTGGACAAAAAAAAAACGACAGCCCCAAAAAACGCCCACCCTTTACAGCAACATCCTAACTAATGTAGCCTTACTAATCAACTTAAATTCATTCCAGATTTGGCTTTAACTAGCTATTAACTCAGACAGATATTAATAGAGGTTCAAATCAATACTTTTCGGTCATATATCATGCTTTTGTCTCTCACTGCTGACAGGTGCCTTCAATCAATCACGCACTGCATTATCTTGCTCTAACTGATAGAGAAAAATAGCTTTTTGGCTATCAGAGGCTGCATAGCAGTAATTTTTAGATGCCTTTTTTACTCATTTTGTGTAGTGACTTTTTGTGTTACCGCCACTGTGTTGAGTATATTCCTTTTTTTATTAGTGTGCTGTTTTTACATGACACATAAGTTATGTGATGTGTGTGTGGTCTGCAATTTTTGTTTAGGAATTAGAGGCGTGGTTAAACTACCAAACTAATATTATAAATGCCAAAGAGCGCTTGTTGGTTTGTTATGCTGGGGCCGCATCTGCGTCTATCGTGACGAAGCTTCGCACAGTGATGCGATACACGTAGATGTGACCAACCATTATCGGCTATCGTAGCGATAGTTTGGGCTGCGTAGCACTTATGGCCCAGGTGGCGGTACATCAAAGGGTTTTAGCGCACTAATTAGCGTGGTGCGTGATCGGATTACCATTGTTCATTTTGACTGACGATGATTTGATGATTTGCATGCCCATGTGACGGTAGAACATGGAGGACTTTCTTAATAAAACATCAATGTAATAATTACCCATGTTTGCAAAGTAATAAATGATTTGATTTGATTTTGATTTGATTTGACTGTTGTTTCCGGACTGAGTAGACAAGTATTCCTTTTAGTTTTCAATAAGTGCATGAAGTAATAATTAAACGTGTAGAAGTAATTAAAGTCGTCGCCCCTTGTCAAACAACGCAGTGATTATCACCTTTCTGGTAAAATGCCGTCTGGAACGGTCATCTTGGATTATTGCACGATAATTCGTTAAAATTATGAAGCCGCTAATGTGATCACCGCATTAGTGCGTAAACTTTTTAGCGAGCAAAACATACGAAACTTCGGCACGCATTGCTTCGTCACGATAGACGCAGATGCGGCCCCAGTATTACGCTTTCACGTTAAAACGGCTGAACGGATTTGGATAAAATTTGACATTGGAGTAGACCTTGACCTGGAGAAAGACTACTTTCATCCTGGATTGCAGACGAAGTCGCGGGCAACAGCTTCTTAATTATAAGTTCAGGATCTGCTAGTGAAAGAGCGCTAAGATTTTCTAAAATCTTAATGTAATTCATAAACCTTGAAAAATTAAGTTGCTTAACTCTACGTCAAAATTGAAGATCTCTTTTGATCAAAATTCCCCAAAATCATATTTTACTCGTTCAATAAATAAAGAACCTCGTCAACGAGAAAAAGTTAAATTAATCACTCTTTTATTCAAACATCCAAGCTAAATTACTACGAGCCAACTTCAGCATGACGTGGACCACATCACAGATTTAATTTTCATAACCTCTTTATAATTCTAAATTCATCCATAAATTAACTGAAAACAAACTCGACCGCAAAACATTGGCGACTACCCAAACTGGCCCTGAAAAACTCCATCTGAATTTCAAATGCGAGACATCCACGTTACCGAAATGTTATTTCACCGCTGACACTTTTGGTTTACTCAAGCAAGAACCACCTTTATGCCTTACACGCTAGAGTTCACGAACACTGTGTGTATATGCTGGTAATTGGCTAAACGCTCGGATGGACTACATTTTCATTTTCTGTGGATAGAATTGTGTAGCTACGCTATTACGTGATGGGGATAGTTGTGCAACTGTAGCAGTCAGACTAGATTCATACCAATTGAATTCCAAATTTTTGGGACAGGTGACAAAATTGACATTCTGGAGCGACAATGTGTTGGAAGTATGAATGCAACTCCTAGTCCGATAGATGAAATTTCTGATAGGTAGTCGAACAAGTTTCCATGGAAATGTATGAGGCATGAGTACCAATAGACGGATGAAATAGTTGAATAGCAAAGAATTTAGTAGAAGAAATTAAATACCTGCTATAAAACCACCACAAACTTTTAAACTGTAAATTATAATAATGACTATTCAAAGAAATATTACATACGTTATAAATATTCTTAATTGGGTGAAGGACACCGACCGACACGAATGAGACATATTAGGAATTTTATTATTTTTACGCCGGGGAGTCTTACCAAGGGGTATCGTGTTACCCAGTAACTGGATTGTGGAGGTCAGATAGGCAGACGCTCCACATAAAATACTGGAATTCAGCTGCATCCGGTTAGACTAGAAGCCGACCTCAACATCGGGAGGGTTAAGTGTCCTGTGTTAATATTTTAGATTCTTTATTAAAGTTCAATAAAAATAATTCCCACGCAAGCCACATACTAATCATTCAATGTTTTACTTAACAAAAAATGGCGCCCTAACTGGTGACCTAACTTTATCCAAAACATCCTAGCCTCGTTTCAAAACTGTTAAAAGAAACTCTGAGCTTTCGCAAATCGCAACAACTACAAAGTTAGTGCATTAACAATTTAAAAACAAAGAGCGGGCGACGCTCAGTGCACATGCTGACTCCGACAATGTATTTCTTGTAACATTGTCGAGTTTGTACGTATCACTGTTTATTGTCACTAAAGGGAACAGCCAATCGAGGGAAAACAATGTGTTTATGTCGTTTAACTTTAGTGGTAGTAAGTCGTGATTGTTGTCGCTTATTTTGTTAGAGATTTACATCGACGAAACTATTATTTGACTGACTTTTGAGTAAGAGTGGCGATCAATGCGCTTTCCTTGTTTGTTTTATAAGACATTCTGCGAATATAAACGAATTTCGTGTTTTGTTTATTTTTGGCTCATGTTTTTGGGCTCACGGGTCTATCAAAGGTTAAGCTACGCTTGCCACGGTCTGTTCGTGGATGGGTGACCATACATTACATATTGAGACCGTGCCTCGAAAAGCACGTTAAACCGTTGGTCTGGTTTTTGACAGTCATCACGGATAGTCAAAATTCCAAAAATCTGACAACCTTTCTTACCAAGGGGTAATAGTGTTACACAGTAACTGGGTTTTCGAGGTCAGATAGGCAGCCCCTTCATGTAACATACTAGTATTCAGCTGTATCCGGTTAGGCTGGATGTGGATCCCAACATAGTCGGGAAAAGGCTAGGCACATTGATTTATTGTCTGTTTTCACAAACACTAAGCGACTCAACTTAATACGTAAACATTATATAGCTGCTTCGCGCACAAAAAATAAAAGCAATTCAGCAAGTACTAGACGACACTAAAGTTGATAACTTGATGCGTGGCGCATAGCACTGAATTTTGCAGTCATGTAATTAGTAGTACTGTTCTGTCAGTAGCCATTTTGAACTCTATTGGTATTGCGTCACGCGTCAAGTTACAATGAACGCAGTGCACACCGATTCACCAATGCTTGCTTAAACCTTAGGCTGTTTGTGCACCACACCGTGAACTGACATCAACGAGAAAAGATATGACGCGGCCATAGTAAATTTACTGTCGCTACTTCGCCGCTGTCATCTCGTTCTCGTTGACATTCCATTGTGCGGTAACAAACGGCCTTAGACAACTGTAACGGGTTGCTTAGCAACAGATTTCTTACAATATTGACAGACACCGAAGACCATAGACAAGTGTCAAAAATTTTGATTTAGAAGCTTACGAGTTGCCTTCTGAGACACGAAGAGTAGGGATATTCTTACATCAGACATAACGTAACTAGGCCCTGTTTAGCTTGACGTTAGTGAAAACGGGCATCAATATTTTAAGGATACAAGTTACTGGATCAATATAGCAGACTTGACTGAGTAACGGGCTAATGGACTCAGACAAGGCCAACCTCAGACGAGACCCAAGAGCCTCAGATAGAATATTACATAAATAATCATTCTAGGCCTCTCAGAACTGTCTTGAATTTAGTTACCTACTGACTGTACATCATACCAACACCAACATTACCAACAACAGAATTATAGAATTTGCATAATTTTACAGTTAGCAAAATTCCTAAATGCTTAGCTTGTATCTCATAAATCTAATTCTTTTGAACAATTAATGTGATCAGTTAGAATTGCTTGAAGAATTTTATAAGTTGTAGATATGACCCGGACGGTCAAAAAGACACATCGGAGTTTAGAAAAAACTTTTTACAAAAAAAAAAAAACTACCGGCTTCCAAAAAAAACACTACAAAGTGAAAAATAACTTTAATTTCGGAAGTCGGTGTCTTGGGTTTTGTTTTCGTTTTTTGCCACCGACTTCCGAAATTAAAGTTATTTTCACTTTGTAGGGTTTTTTTTGGAAGTAGGTAGTTTATTTTTTTGTAAAAAGTTTTTATTTTTCACTTTTTAGTTGTGGTACCTACCCCACACACATTCGAATACCACTACCTACTACCAGTGTCAGGAACTTATCATATCATCTACATACTAAGTGGGAAAAAAAATACGTATTTTGTAGCTAACTCAAAAACTACCCAAGCAAAGTTAATAAAATTTATATGGGACCAATTTGGGAGTATACCCTTTCAAACAAAAAAAGAATTTTCAAAATCGGTCCACAAATGACGGAGAAATCGGTGGACATACATAAAAAAAAAAAAAAAAACTTTCGCCTCGAACATATAACCTCCTCCTTTTTGGAAGTCGGTCAAAAATACTGGTTTATGGGATTCAGATAGGCAGTTGCTCCATGTAAAATACAGGTATTCAGCTGCATCCGGTTATACTAGAAACCGACCCCAACATATTTGGGAAAAGCTAGGCAGATTGCTTTAGAAAAGGACTGTGACACAAGTCAGTGATAGAGATGACGCTATACAACTGAACATTTTCGAAAACTCGTTGTGCTAAAAAAACAACCGTAAAATTTCCTTATAAAATAAGATTACCTCATGGTACATGCAATTATCATATAATTTTGTGCTGTAATTAACAAATGAAACGAAAAATGGTTTTGAAATCGACCCCATTTTGGATTGCTTTTTCATCAAGTAAATAAAAATTTATCATATTTTAAACATGTTAACATAACATATAACATCACGCCTGTAAACCCCGAAGGGTTAGGTAGAGGTAAACTCATAGTACACCCATATTTCGCCGGTACACAACATACAACACACACACAACAACAACATAACAACACAACAACATACATAACAATAACATGTAACATGTTAATTTCCCTAAAACAAAGATGTATCTATGACATATGTATTTTTCAGAATCTAAAATTACACTAATATTATGACTATTTAAAATTGTTTCTAAAACAGACAAATTCGGTTAACCCCCGTTAACCTACTGCAATAATTTATTAATATATATGCGGCCGTTCAAACGGCACTGTCCTGTACGATATTATACGGTAAAAAGTTCGAATCACTCGTCAACATCCCATTGTTTATACGGTTACAAATAAATGCAGTATGAAACTGCCATGTAATCCCAAACTTAAACAGTAAAATATCATAATTATTGATCATCGCCGTGTGTACGGGGCCTATTGAAGCGCAAAAGAATTTGAAGAAGTTCCTGACAGATTTCATACACTCATCTTTCCACTTAAAAACAAAACACTTCAAGAAGGAAAACCCTTGAATAAAAAAGGTAATTAAAAAAACTAAAGGTTTTTAGTATTTTTTAGTTATTTTCAACTTTTTAGTTTTTTTATCATTTCTCATTCCAAATTGTATTTAAACATATAACATGTATACGGGGTGGCAGGGACATCGACGTGAAAACTGAACCCCCCTGCGTTGAAATTTTTCGTCGATTAGGTATTTAATGTTTTCGCGTCGATGTCCCTAACACCCTGTATATTTTTGGGATCAACCCTTAAACGCTTATTTTGATACCCCAGTCGATATGATTGGAAGTTTTTTTTTTTAAACATACATTTTGGCGCCAATAATCCACCGTTATGATTTTTTTAAATTTTAATATACCCAGCGACACTCGCGCAATAAAGACGAATCTAACGACTCATTATCATTCAGCCGTTTCGTAGTTACGAGGGAACATAAAAACGGACACATACATACATACAGGTCACCTTACACACATAGCCCACCTTTTTTGGCTTCGCCGCAGTCGGGTAAAAAGTGAACTGATAACCTTCACCATTTTCATCTAATACCTTTAAACGAGCAATTCTTGTATATATAATCTGAATCTCGGAAACGGCTCCAACGATTTTCATGAAATTTGGTATGCAGGGGGATGGTAACTAAACGGGTACAACGGCCACACTCAGCAAGCTTTTAGATAATTAAATTAACGGAAACCGCTTTCATTAAGTCTGCTTGTTTCGTTAATAAAGCTAATGTTATATTGTTACTAAGAGTGAACGATTGGATAGGTTATTATCTATTCCTGTGGGAGGAAGGTGGAAGTATTGTGGTCGTATTCTATCTGCCTGTGTGAAATTATTAATGAAAAGGAAATTGCTATTATTTATTACCATAAATTGATTGTTCCCAAGTTGTATGTGAAATCTTTACTGAATCACATATTAATTACGGAAAATATTATTATTAAGATATAAAACGAACGAAACCAATGAGCATATTATTGATACCCCGAATGTAGGTATGTGAAGAAATGTACGCGATGAAGGGTAAAAAAATCATGAAAGCGTCTCTGAAGACGATGTTTATATGTAATCAAGCGTAGGTGGTAAAGTACTTGAGCACAAACACTCGAGGCATCTCCGAACGAAATTAACCATTCAACGTCACACCAATTTTGAATTTTAACAAACGCATTTATATGCATGAGGTGTAGGATTTTCATCGAATCGGTTCGTCGCCTTATCTTTTATTTATTTTCCTGGAAAGTCATGAATCTCACGTTGTCATATTATGAGTTATAAACGGTTTTATGTTTGAGCACCAATGAACTGCGGGGCGGAGTGAAAATGATCTGTCGCAGTTGGAGGCTGCACCGAGTTGATTACATATTCGATGATGTTAAAATTTATCACGACTTCAATTATTAAGAAAATGCAAGGGTACTTTGCTAGAAGTATATTCTGATTGAGTGTACCATGGGTTTTCGTATCTACATTGCCTCACTGAGACGTTACGCATCAAAATTCAGAGACTGCTTTGGAAGTGTCTCAAATAAAAGTATAAAGTTTGAATAGCTACAAGAAATTAATAGGTGATACTTTTCAAATACATAGCTTGGTATAGTTTGACCAATACTGCTATACTGGGCCTTAGGAATACGCAACGAGGCAGGGGGCAGTGTTGACCAATGAGCGGCGGGCGGGACGCCGTGCGCCGAGAGCTTTGACGAATTAGCGGCCTGCACTGCTCCCCCGTCTCTCCGCGCGCCTTCCTAAGGCGCGGTACAACGATATTGGTCAAACTATATCCGAATTTTAATAAATAAATAATAAAATGAATAAAAATCAATTTATACGTTTTCCAATGAGTGAATAACCATTCCGAAAGAAACAGATCTAAGTAATAGGCCATTAAACGCTAAGATGAAGATGAGATAATGAAATCATCCAAATAAATCAGTATCAAATCCTTATTTTCTCACTTTCTTCGACTTCAAATTCGTAATATCGCGCGTAAGCCGACATTGTTACAGTTAATAATCGTATTATTGGACCCATAAAATTTTATGTTAACTATTATCGTTTGAATCGATGGTTGAAGGGCCATCTCCACTTGTGTCATTATATCCTGGTATTCGTTATACGCACAAAGAATTTGGAGCTAATATTATGGCAAAATTCGTCCTAAATATTCTGAGAATGTCCTGAGTTTTAGGTATTAGGTATCTTTTGGAACATTATCTAAAAAAAATCCGTAGTTTTTGATTTTCGTTCTCATATTAGATGAAATGAAGTTTTTTTTCTGATGTTCTTATTATATTCTTGGTTGTATCGGTTTGGATTTCTATCAGATTTTTTTAACCTTAATTAAAACTAAACTAGAATTTTTTTAGTGCCTTTGGTAGCATAATTTTGTTTGTTTCTGGTATCATACAGATTAAGTTGAATACACTGTTTAATAATAAGTTGTTAACAAATTCAAGTCCCAGTATTTCAGTGAGTACGTTTCAACATAATTATCGAAATGCGAAGGCGTGGAAAATTAGGAAATGGGTCAAATGAACCAGGTCAAATTATCACACAAGTGGTGTGAATAACTTAAATAATTATATTGTTATGTACGTCTTTAATATAATCATAACATGAAACAAAAATGTAGTGAATGTACCTATAAATTTACTACATGTTTGAGAGGCGCACAATATGGATCGTATGTTAAAGTCAACTTTTGCTGCTGAGTTTCTTTCAGACACAAATCTCTGTTTGCCTCAAACAGCACCCCTGTGAGAGAAGTCACTTATTTTTCCCATCATTGTTTACGCCCGGCATTCCCAAAATTACCCGTTAAAATTTTCCACAAGATAACCCACACACAAATTTATACGCCAGAATATTTACTCCAACACCCTGCATTCATCAAAAGAATTTCACTAAACACATCAGTGTACGAGAGGGTGAACAAAAACGGCAACTTTTGTTCCTTGAATATAATAGGTATGGCTTTAGTACTATTGTGATGAAACTCGCTTAAGTTTCCGTTGCAGACGCTCCGGTCGTCACCATCAAGACTCGTGGAGAAGATAAGAAAGACGACTGAATGCTACCAGACGAACTCGGATGTTGTTTCACCTTAAATACCTTAGTACCACAGAATAAAGAGAAGAGCATGATGCAAATGAAGTACTAGGTAAAAAAGATAATTCATCAGACACGGTGAATCAAATCCACGCTGATGTATCCGATGCATGTTTGATAGAGTCGAATTGAATAATACAGCATAAATTATGTTTTCTGTGAGTCGACACAAGATTTTCGATGACAGTTCAGACAATTACAACGCATTATTTTTTAATGAGCGTGTACAATATAAAGGTGTTAAGAATGTTTTCAAAATAACATACAAATAAACACCAAAAGTAAGAAATAATTAACTCAACCAGACCACAATAAAGAAATAAACATCATTAATGCTACACAATTTAAAAGCCAACCACATAACTAAATTAATACACGACAAATTCTCGACTTCCGACACCATGGTAACTGTTCGCCACTTGAGGCTGCCATCTCTTTTTGCACGGTTATTACACATGACACGCTACGCTTAGCGTACGTCCCGAGCTGCCACCCTCTAATTTTATTTAGCATATGAAATTTTATCTCCTACACATCAAAGGGACTTTGAAGTTCCTTTAACTTTGAAATGTTGTCTCCTCAGCTGATTGTTACTCGCGTATATATTTTGGGTTGACGGACTTGTAGTTCGCAATGAGGGCTTTAATGAGGAATGTTTTGCGAGTATTTTTAATCCTCTCTCTGTTCCGCGTTTAGTGTCTGTTTTATAAAGGGTTACATTTGTCATTATAAATCAAAGGCCTTGTTTTTTAACGCGCGTAATTAGTTTCACCTGCAATTAGAAAGCCAGCAGATATATTACGTTCTGTTGTAATTACATGTTCTATTCCTGTAGCAACAGCTGTCTCTATAATAAATTCGACACATATTGTTATATTTACTGCTTCGACGGAACCATCGCATTTCGAATTTAATCTGAAGCTAGGTACTATAACAAACTACTAGATATAACAAATAGTTAAACAAGCATTGAACTATATAGACGGCCTCGTTGGTCTAGTGGTTGATTCTTGGTTATGAAGTCCTGGGTTCGATTCCCGGGTCGGGCAAAGTGTGTGTGGTTTTTCTATCTGGAATTTCTCAATAGTAGCCTGGAGTCCGGATTTGTGCCCGGCTGATGTGCCCTCTATGAAATGTGGGTGTACCATAGGTGCACCTCAGCCCAACCCTTCGGAGATTACAGGCATGAAGTTATGTAAACTATACAGTGTGATAAGCGCCTTGAGTGAATTAAGGCAGACATTATCAGTCCATCACCATCCTGAGGTTAAAATTTTTAGTTTCAATAATGACCACTGTTTAAATAATAATATATTTTTTATCTGAATCACAACCCTAATACCAATCCCATTACTCACCCTACATTCCTCTTCATCATCAATATCATTATATATACATCTAAAATCACTGTTCCATCTACCTTTTCACCTGATTTTAATACCATATAATCATACGCGTATTAAGCTGTTCCCACGTACATCCACTCATATTTCATCTCCAGCATATTTCCATTAAGAATTTCATTTAGAATATTACAAGAGGTTGTTTGGGGACGACGACCTGGCACCGTTGGCCTCAACGAACTTAAGTTTTTATTTACATGAAGGATGATAATAAAACCTTACACCGAATCACAATGGGAGTTCATTTTCTTCAAGAAAATTGTTTTTGAGATTATCTCCTTCGTAGTGTGCTTTTTGCACTATCCTCTTACGAGTATGTGAGATGCAGCTAAATGATAAATTGTGTTTTTGCTTTCTTTGGAGGTGGATGAAAAACTTAAGTTTTTTGACATCTCGAGTGAGCCGTAAAATTCGAGTAAAGGTAAAGGTTGCTGTTATAGATATAGGTACGATGAGCTGACAACATGTCAAGAAATTTTATCAACTTTGACCTTTATTTATTTATTTAATACTTTACTTGACTTAATGCCATAGCATTTTCTACCAGTCAACCTTTGGGTGATGCAGAGACAAACAGTGGTAGGTGCAATATAAAAAAATATGGAATAATTATTTAAATATAAAGATATATAAAAAAAAAATATAATATGCCTAATAGATCTTTCCCATTTATGTTGTAACATGTAGCAGATTGGCATTATTTTCTCGTATCTTCTGCTATGCTATGCATCCTCGTTGGCAGTTCTTGCAAACCTCAACCTCCTGAAGCCCAAAAGTACCACAAAACGATACTAAAAAGCAAAGACCCAAAGTGCCTTCCACCATTAACAGAATCAAGTCGATCGCGAACAAGAGAGAAAGCTTGTCTATTTTCCACGTTTTAACATTAAACAAGTGGAACAACGAATCCCGGTGGTACAAAAATAAAATAAAAAAACAAAGAAACTAAATTGGCATTCAACTGCAACGCTCACATTCCCCAAGTGGACAGAGCTATCAGAATTTCCGATGAGTACGTCTGTTAGTCCGACGTTCGATTCCCGTTTTGTTATCGCTCCCTAAACGTGGGGAGGTTTTAGTTCTCGATACCCTTTTCACTCCTTCGTATGTGAGTTTACATTCTTACAGTCTTTATCGACTCTCGTTTTGAATTCAAGAAAATTGTTGCCGTATTCGCTGACGGCGAATTCAGTTAAATGGGAATGCTTTCAACGTGTTTTGCTTTCTGTTATGATCTGAACCTAACAGGAAATTGAGGGGACTCTGGAATGGAGTAATTGACAGTTGTATACACAAGTAGCTTAATTATGATGCTGAATTAATTTTGTATGTTAGAAGTGCATCCAATTTTCAAATCCAATCATCATTCGATTGACCAGCTATTGCATGACAGTTTAGTACCACTAAGTTAGTTTTATGGACGAAATAACTGTTTCATAACTAATCTAAAACTCCTAGATGTTAACAAGATGGATTCCAATATATTGCCTTAATTACCACCTTTGTGCGCTAGTTTACGAATGAAAAGTCCCAATTATTGTTAGGTATACCTACGTTTGATTCAGTCAGTTACTTTGTCGAATACAAGAAAACTATACCAAAAAAAATACTGGGATCTGTAACTGTGACAGTTCAGTTCTCGTATTATTTCTTCAATGTGAGGGAGGATTCAGTTTTCAATACCTTTTCTCTTTACCGAGCACTGTGTTCGGCATTCTTGAAACTGCATTATTACAGTCTCTATCGAGAAAGGTTTTGATTTCACAAATTCGTCTGTGTATTTGCTGAACGAAAGAATACGAACTAAATGTTTTCAAATGGGTCTTTTCACAAAACGTTACCTAGAACTTTATACTTACTTTGTACCTGATACTCTTTTGTTGACTTAACCACCCAATATTATTGCCGATGGAAATCAGGTACCCAATACCCTGAGTTTATATTATTATATTACAGTTTTATTAGGTATACCTATTTGTTATCTCGATTTAAAATTCCTTCCAAGACTTGACCATGACACACGCTAACACTAAACCCAAGTTAAATTCCAACTGAACTCAAGATTTAATTCAACCATATCTTTAAACGATAAACAAAACACTTCCATCTAATAAACCAATACAGCTAATTATAACTCCCATCATCAAACATTAGCAGGAAACACTTAAATTCATACGTGCCATTAAAATGGGTGCGGGCAGAACAATCAAAGGTAAATAAACAGAAGAAGTATGTAGGACGGAATATCATGGCGGCGCGGCGGCGGCCGTGCTCCCGCCAACTGAATGTGCGGGACGTGCTCGTGGTTAGGGCTGCGATGACATTTTAAAATAAATGATTATATTAATTACTTTTTTTAGGGTTCCGTACTCACTCGTGTGTCTGTCTGTCTGTCCGTCTGTCACAGCCAATTTGCTCCGAATCTAATGGACCGATTAAGTTGAAATTTGGTACACATATGTATTTTTGTGACCCAAACACGGACGTGTCACGTAAAATAATTAATTTTGATTATAAGGGTTACTTTTAGGGGGCAAATAAGAAAATTGAAAAAAAAAAGTTTTGCTAACAGTATCGTGTGACATATCAAATGAAAGAGCTTGTTGCGAGAATCTTAAAAATATTTTTTATATAATTTTAAAATAAATGCTTTTAAAGATATTTAACAAATTCGATGAAAATTGACCATTGACCCCCCCTTATCTCCGAAACTACTTGACCAAAAATATTAAAAATAATACATAATATGATTCTTTGCTCATAGATTACAGGAAAATCTATAAAAAGTCTATGGTCTTAAAATAACACGGTAAATCTCTCCATATTGTGCGTACAAACTTACATTTGCAGTTGGAATATAATGGCAGAACATGTATTTCAACTACAATGTTAAGTTTGTATTTAGGAAATACATATTCATCCCAACTACGGAACCCTTCATTGTGCGTAGTCCGGCACGCACTTGGCCGGTTTTTTTAAATACGTACCGATTTTTTTGCTGTCTGTACAAAAATGTTTAACATTTATAGTTTTCTAAAATTATGCCTGAAAAAAGTAGCTGTGACCAATTTACATTCAAAATATAATTTAATTTGGGACTAAATTACACTGTGCCAAATTACTATACCGATAGTTAGGTACCTACTATGATTTTTAACAAGAAAGTAGGTACATTTGTTTGACGTAAGAGATGACCAGGGAAATATAGGTATCAGGATATTTGAAAGCTGCTGATAGATAATTATGACATAACAAACGAGAGAGAATTAGAGAACATGACAGCTGTTTCAAAGTCGGTTTAAAAAATGGACGATATTTTCTAGAAAAAGTGATGGACATTAGTTACTTGAATGTTAAAAGTACCTTCAGGTAAAAATGTATGTTTTACCTGACAGTCGTGGTAAGTAATGGTGACTTTAGAACAACTTAGAACTTTTAAAGTAAAGAAACAACAATATTTTTCAGAGAAGTTTGAAAATTTTAGTTTGAAAATTTCTAAGATTTCTACGACTGTCAAGTTCATGTCATCTATATATCTATGTATAAAACACTGCCTCTAATAGTTCTTTGTGTCAACCACATTTGAAAACCAATCTATAAGTACTATATTTCGTAAACTTTTTTATCATTTCTAAAATATTGGTTAGCATCATCGTTTTTTTTTCATATTTTCCAATTAAAATAATATTTTCTAATTACATCCCACCAACCCTGGCTGCAATTGCAACATGTAATTAGAAGCGTTGTGAAATTAACGCGCTAACCGCTTTCAAAACCGAAACAATCGCAGTCGCAAAACAACTAGGAATACTGTAATTTATGTTACGTCTGTTTTCAAGAGGCTTTTGTATGCTTGTTAAGGCAGGGTGAGGTATTTGAGGGAGACGCCATCATTTAAAAAGAGAAGAGTCGTGATTTTGTTTTGTTTTTGTTATGCTCAAACAAAAACAATATGATTTCTGGAGGATGGAAAATACCTACCGTCTTTACAAAAATATACCTAGGTGGTTTTTCCTGATCATGTTTTAGACAAAAGTTTTACGTAATATTAGAAAAATGTTTTAGTTAGCTCTAAATATTGTTCAAGGTCTCTCAGAACCATGTTAACGGATTTTATATAACAGCTAAAATGGCATGAAAATCAGAACTAGAGTAGTTTTCAATCTAAAACAAAAAAGCCTACGAAAATTGCACAAAAGAACACAAAAATTTAGTAGTATACTGTAATAAACATTATAAAAAACCTTTTTCCATTCCACGGAACTGCATAGAATTTTTTTAAACCCCTAGGTTCTCGCTCCAGCACGTATTCAAGCATTTTAATTCAAATCAAACGTATCCCTATTGTCCAAACTATGCGGAACCACGGAGCTTATTCAACGTCAGAACAAACTAGATATCACATCTGAATTTCAAATTTGACACTGCGTAAAACTAGTTGTTTTTGGAGACATTATTTTTAAAGGTCTTGTCTGTTTGAACGGATTCGGTATGCAAAGTAAATGTTTTCTATACTTACAAAAGAGGTTATTTTTCTGTAACTTAAATGTTTTTGTAAGTTTAAAAAGTCTTTGACGTTATTCTCTAGAATTTGCTAAGGAACGTAATATTGTGAGCAACCACATGATGTAGGAAAATAAACGAATTAAAGTTTACTTTTAGCTCAATTTTAACTTATAATTATGTATTCTTTTACCTTGAACAACTTTTATATTCAATAAGGACCGTCAACAGTGAAGGGTCTTTAATAATAGAATTTACGTCGGGTCATAATTTCATAAGACTTAGAACCTTAGTCCATTGAAATATTAGTGGTGTGGCATTCTGGCTACTCAAAGTTGATTTGAGTTACGGTTAGTCAGAAGCCCAAAATTCTGACAACCAGTCTTACTAAGGGATTTTGTATTACCCAGTAAATGGATTGTGGAGGTCAGATAGGCAGTCGATCCGTGTAAACAACTCATATTCAGCTGCATCCTGTTAGAAGCCGACCCCAACATAGATGGAAAAATACTAGATTGACGAAGGTGATTTGAGTTTGTAACACGTTACGTTAGTGAACGACGGGCCTTACTTACACGAAAAAAATACTTGTAAAAGCTCTATCGCCCACTCTTCGTTCCACAGCCATTAAGAATCCCAAAAACATAAGCCTTAGTGTAAAGGAACCTTATTTCGAGATAAAAACGGAACCTGTACGGACAACCTGTTTGGACGTAAAATAAAAATAAATTGCTTATTGCTTCAGTAATATTCAGTTATAGCATTTACCTTTGTATTACAATGTGGGTACTTTTTTGAAGTTTACAAGGCGCTTTATGGTCATGCGGGGTTTATTTTAAGAAAACTTGTGTGTGGCTGCAAAATATTACTTCTTGGTAGAAAGGCATGAGTTTGTAGAGATTCACTGGAGCAAAGAGCTGAACAGGTTGAGTATAGTATTTTCTCTTTTTGAGGTAAACGGTACCCTAATTGCATAATACACGATCAACCAATTAGTTTCGATTTGAAACAGATTGCTAATTGTTGAACTGTCAAAATTAAATCAAAATTAGTCTTATTCGTTTACGAAAATAAGTTACGCAATTAGGATATGGATTAACTAACTATTAAGAGCCCATACTACCTCAGCTCAAATTCACTTTTATCTCGCTCGCACCATACTGCTCGCGGACTGAGTGAGAATGAGACGCGCTGGCGGCTCCAAGGCTCCAATAGTTTATGTAATTACTTTTTATGGCGAAAATAATGATACTTAAAAAAAAACATAGTCACTACTTTATAGTTAAGTAGTTCAGTTATTGTGCAAAGTTTCATGATCTAATTTAAAGTATTTTTGTTGTGATAACGTCCTAAAAATCGTTTAAGGCCGGCTGCACGCACGAAAAAGTGTCACGTTCCGCCTGAGCCGAGCGTGCAAGCGCGAGCGCGGAACAAGCGATAGAGAGGCACGATCGTCCTAAGCGTTCGGCTTGCGACGTTATCACGTAAAATTATCGCAGACTTTACAGACAACCAATTTTTTTTGGTTTATTGTTCGGTTTGGAGGTAACTTAGGAACTTTTTTCTATCAAGAAAGGAGATGGCCCAAATCCCATACAAAAATAACCCAGGCCCGGCGCAAAAGTTTTGTATCTCAGATTTTAGAGGATATTTCGAAATAATATTTAAAACTATCAGTATCTCTCTGTCTGGTGGCTAACATTCTTTTTTTTGCTCTAGAAGTTTACAAAAGTTCTAGAGCAAAAAAAAGAATGTTAGCTTAAAAAACCATTTATCGACCAAAATATTTTATTATACTTTAATTCGTTAATCGTTTACTAAGTAGGTAACCATTTACATTTTCGTTTCGCAAATAACAGTAACACTTCAATGAGAATAGAATTTGAAAAATAACTAGTTACTAAAATCACTAGTTTTCAAAACCGGTGACGTCCTCGAAGTCACTAGTTACGTTACGTTTCACAAAAATCACGTAACGACCCACCCCTACCAAAACAATTTTAAAGACCAACAACATCCAATCCAACCAACTGCGTACAACTCACCTACCTAACGACAAAAGTTTTAAATAATAACTTGAGACGGTGATTAATCCGCGGAAAATCTTAACACCGCGATTCAGAAAAATTACATAATTGTACAACGCCATCTATGGGTAAATGGATAAAACGTCCGTACAAAGCATATTCTAATGCGGTTCGTGAATGGACGGCGACATTTTGCGATTTAATAATTTTATATTATCTTCGAAACTATTTAACCAATTGACATACTGTTTTGGGCAAATCGTATCTCTATGATGTTCTTGTGATCATAATAATATTTTTTTCGATTTAGGTTTAATATTTTGTTGTTTAAAAAATCGTCCAAAGGTAAGTACGTCGAAAAATACTTATTTTAACATATAAAAGCTACTATATCTGCTAAAATATAAAAGATAAAAATATGATGTCGCGGACTTTTTTGTAGAACTATTCAAAGCGGACCAGGTTGCTATACATTGTTTTCAATTATATACAACTGTTATGGCAGCGCATGCAAATAACTCTGTTGTAAGAGCTATTTTTTTCTGCCTGGCTAGACAAAAATTGAGATAGTTCGGCTAATATGCATGATATCTTTATAATTTATAGCCTATAGCACTCACGAATAATGTAACTTTCTACCAGTGAAACAATTTTTAAAATTGGTTCATTACTTCCGGAGATAACCCCCTACATACAAACTTACAAACAAATGTTACCTCTTTATGATTTTAGTATAGATAAACTCTGTGGGTATGCTTATATAGGTTTCGTATCAGTATGCTTGTTAGTAAACGATAAACGATTTTACGATAAATGATTTTTTAATAAGAACGCTTACAAAACTTCTAGAGCAAAAAAAAGAATGTTAGCCACCGGACAGAGAGATACTGATAGTTTTAAATATTATTTCGAAATATCCTCTAAAATCTGAGATACAAATTTTTTGCGCCGGGCCTGGGTTATTTTTGGGCCATCGCCTTTTTATGGAATCGTGTTTTTGTGAAACATAGTATAATAATTACATATTTGTTTCAAAATTAATGCTACAATATTTTCGATATAACGGAGGATCCTAAACAATTTTAGGTATTAAAGACCCTTAAGGTAATGATTATTTTACTAAGGAACCATAAGTGTATAGAAGAAATAGAAATACCTCCCTGGTTGATCGGGAATTATTTGTTAGGTACAGTAAGCGCTCAAAAGTGCATGAGCACGCTAAGAGTCGTATTGCTGTGAACACGCGGTATAGCTCGTACATTTGTATGTGTAAGCAACACGATACACACACCACAGATAACGCAGTTATTGTTCGTACACGAAACAACAATATATTTCCGTCGCTTTAAACATGCTAGCACACACGCACTATGCGCGTGAACTTGACCAGTTAATGGCATTGCTAAAATTCGATAGTAACTTAACAAGTGCAGATAGCAGAAAGCGTTAAGCGTTGGTATGGAATTCAAACTGCCTCAGGTTCTAATCTCGTAAAACACAGTGCGGTTTTTTGCAAATATTATTATTTTTGTTTTCGATAATAATATTTTTTTTAATATTGCTGCTTTTTATGTTGTTATTGCAATAAAGGTTTTAGAATAAAAAATGCGTGATACCTATATGATAACAAAATTAAAAAAATATGTTTATTCGTTATATTTATTTTACATAAGTTAACACACTGCTACAATTATTTATCATTACTTCAGCTGAATAAGATGTGAAATAGATGTCAAGAAACTAGAAGCAGTTTGTATTATTTTGACATATTTAAATTATGAAATATTTGAAATTTTTAATGGATTTTTTCACCATAAACATTAAGCTTTGATCATGGTCGAAGTAATTAAGTAATAAATAAGAATATTAGACTACTTAAAATGTAAAAAACTACTTACAGAATAGGTAATTTGATTATATAAGTTTGTTTATATTTTATTTGTATTAATTATTTTACATTTTATTTGACTTTAGTAAATATTGGTTGTTATTGAGGTTAAAGCTTAAGTATTCATTTTCTTTACGAAAAGAAGATTGAAACTAAACCTCAAATTTTAATCCTAAAATAATACTATTACTAAAATAATATTAAACAATTTCGGTATATCTGCAAGAAATACGACAAACACCCTATTGAAACGTGCTTAAAAAATTCGTTACCATAAATTCATGCAATAACGAATCTGTTGTTTATTAAGTTGGTACGGTCAATATTTTAAGGTCAAAAACGGTTTTCTAGCTGGTCTTCAGTGATGCAAGCCTTCAGAGTGCACGGCGAACGGTTCATAATGACGTGTTTTTAATAATTCAGCAAAATATCTCGTTGGTATGAAACCATTTGTTTCATTCACCATTTGACGTCGCTGCTACTCGATAATAAGCCCCTTCCTCATATCTCTTAACCCTCACAGTATTTCTCTAGAACAAAGAAAAACATTGTTTTTATTACACATAATACCTTATTATTTATTATTCACTAATCGAATTAAACCTCACAATGAATTTAAAACTTTAAAGGCATCTTCTGTCTCAACAATACCTCTGTTCTGTCAACAATACCCTTGATTAAGATTTATGTTTAGTAAAATATGAAATATATAAATGATAACACTCACACTTAGTCCGGTTTCATTAGATATTCACTTCACTTTTACGCAGCGCAATAATATTCTCTGATCTGATCTGATCTCTTCAATATATTTTATGCCTGCTTTTTGATAATAATAACCACAACACTGCGCTAAATACTCGTCACCAATATTATCCACGAACCAAAAAAGTTCTATTAATTAAATACTCGTAACAAACTGCATCTACCCCACAGAAATCGAAATAATTTACTTAGTTTTTTGTGGTCTACCTGCTAAACTTTAATATTTATGTGAACAAGACGAATGAAACTAAAAACGAATGATGATTATTGAACTAGTCATTGGTTGCAGACAAAGTGAGTGTGTGTGTGTAATGTGCGTGTCTACAGTATTGTAACAACTTATAGAAGAAGGTCGTAAGTCAAACCGAAGCGTCAGTCTATTGCTTTGTGAGATTGCTCATGGACTTTTGGTCGGTACTGTACATAAAAATATGAACCTATTAACAGTGTATGAAATAAAAACAAAACGATCTAAAACAAAATATTAAATGCATGATCCATTCAAGAAGAAAGTAGCGATAAAAACATCTTCAAAAACAATTTTATCTCTCTCATAAATTCACATTTAAGACCATTTTACTCAACGAACGCGTTTAGCCAAATTCTTTTCGCCACATCAAAGCCGAGGATCAAGGGGCATTTGAAATTCTGATGCGGTTTTCTTGTTTGCTTCAGTAACGGGTATCGTGCGGCCTGGACTCACATAAGGACACATTTTCCTAGATTGGTATGTGCTTTTACAAGGTCTTACGGCTAGTGGCTGTTGTTGCTACAGCTCTTGCGGTTTTTTTTTTTTTTTGGTAATTGTTCCGTGGTCTGATGTTTGTTTAGCTGTGGACTTGGTGAATATTGAGGTAATACTCTTTTGTTTTTTTTAAGAACTTGGATTCAAGTGTGGTTTAGTTTTTAACCGACTTCAAAAAAAGGAGGAGGTTCTCAGTTCGTCAGGATATTTTTTTTTAATGTATGTTCCCCGATTACTCGAAGACGGCTGGAGCGATTTGAAAAATTCTTTTTTTGTTTGAAAGGGTATACTTACAAGTTGGTTCCATTGTCATTTGGTCACGATCTGATAATGGGATCTTGGAGAAATCGAGGGAACTCTTCAAATATTATAGGCACATCCATAGCGATTTGGGTATTTTTGATGAGCAGTTAACATTAGGCTATTGTAACTAAGATAAATTGCAAACTCACCCACTAAAAAGTAAAAAAAAAACTTTTAAAAAATACAACCGACTTCCAAACTACAAAGTGAAAAATAACTTTAATTTCGGAAGTCTGTGTCTTTTTCTCTATTTTAGTTTTTTGACAGTGACTTTTTTTTGCGAAAAGTTTTTTTTGTTTATGTGAATATTGTGATAAACACCTGTTTTTTTTAGGGTTCCGTACCTCAAAAGGAAAAAAAAACGGAACCCTTATAGGATCACTCGTGTGTCTGTCTGTCCGTCTGTCACAGCCAATTTGCTCCGAATCTAATAGACCGATTAAGTTGAAATTAGGTACAGTACCGACCAAAAGTCCATGAGCAATCTCACAAAGCAATAGACTGACGCTTCGGTTTGACTTACGACCTTCTTCTATAAGTTGTTACAATACTGTAGACACGCACATTACACACACACACTCACTTTGTCTGCAACCAATGACTAGTTCGATAATCATCATTCGTTTTTAGTTTCATTCGTCTTGTTCACATAAATATTAAAGTTTAGCAGGTAGACCACAAAAAACTTAATAAATTATTTCGATTTCTGTGGGGTAGATGCAGTTTGTTACGAGTATTCAATTAATAGAACTTTGATGGTTCGTGGATAATATTGGTGACGAGTATTTAGCGCAGTGTTGTGGTTATTATTATCAAAAAGCAGGCATAAAATATATTGAAGAGATCAGATCAGATCAGAGAATATTATTGCGCTGCGTAAAAGTGAAGTGAATATCTAATGAAACCGGACTAAGTGTGAGTGTTATCATTAATATATTTCATATTTTACTAAACATAAATCTTAATCAAGGGTATTGTTGATAGAACAGAGGTATTGTTGAGACAGAAGATGCCTTTACAGTTTTAAATTCATTGTGAGGTTTAATTCGATTAGTGAATAATAAATAATAAGGTATTATGTGTAATAAAAACAATGTTTTTCTTTGTTCTAGAGAAATACTGTGAGGGTTAAGAGATATGAGGAAGGGGCTTATTATCGAGTAGCAGCGACGTCAAATGGTGAATGAAACAAATGGTTTCATATCAACGAGATATTTTGCTGAATTATTAAAAACACGTCATTATGAACCGTTCGCCGTGCACTCTGAAGGCTTGCATCACTGAAGACCAGCTAGAAAACCGTTTTTGACCTTAAAATATTGACCGTACCAACTTAATAAACAACAGATTCGTTATTGCATGAATTTATGGTAACGAATTTTTTAAGCACGTTTCAATAGGGTGTTTGTCGTATTTCTTGCAGATATACCGAAATTGTTTAATATTATTTTAGTAATAGTATTATTTTAGGATTAAAATTTGAGGTTTAGTTTCAATCTTCTTTTCGTAAAGAAAATGAATACTTAAGCTTTAACCTCAATAACAACCAATATTTACTAAAGTCAAATAAAATGTAAAATAATTAATACAAATAAAATATAAACAAACTGCCCATATTTAACCTTAAAATTACCCATTCTGTAAGTCGTTTTTTACATTTTAAGTAGTCTAATATTCTTATTTATTACTTAATTACTTCGACCATGATCAAAGCTTAATGTTTATGGTGAAAAAATCCATTAAAAATTTAAAATATTTCATAATTTAAATATGTCAAAATAATACAAACTGCTTCTAGTTTCTTGACATCTATTTCACATCTTATTCAGCTGAAGTAATGATAAATAATTGTAGCAGTGTGTTAACTTATGTAAAATAAATATAACGAATAAACATATTTTTTTAATTTTGTTATCATATATCACGCATTTTTTATTCTAAAACCTTTATTGCAATAACAACATAAAAAAGCAGCAATATTTAAAAAATATTATTATCGAAAACAAAAATAATAATATTTGCAAAAAACCGCACTGTGTTTTACGAGATTAGAACCTGAGGCAGTTTGAATTCCATACCAACGCTTAACGCTTTCTGCTATCTGCACTTGTTAAGTTACTATCGAATTTTAGCAATGCCATTAACTGGTCAAGTTCACGCGCATAGTGCGTGTGTGCTAGCATGTTTAAAGCGACGGAAATATATTGTTGTTTCGTGTAGAACAAAACTGCGTTATCTGTGGTGTGTGTATCGTGTTGCTTACACATACAAATGTACGAGCTATACCGCGTGTTCACAGCAATATGACTCTTAGCGTGCTCATGCACTTTTGAGCGCTTACTGTACGTACACATGTAAAATTGAATATGAACTTTTTAATTTTCATATTTGTCCCTAAAAAGTGACCCCTTTTGGGAGGCAAATAAGAGAATTAAAAAAGTTTTGCGTGTAACGTATCAAATGAAAGGGCTTGTTGCGGAGATCTTAATTGTTTTTTTTTTTGACTGATCTAAGTATATATTTATTTAAATATATAATAATATTATAAAGAGAAAAGATTTCATTTTTGCTTTCACGCTAAAACGGTTGAACGGATATGGATGAAAGGGTAGACCATTACCTGGGTTAGGACATAGGATACTTTCAAAGATATTTAAGAAAATTAATAAACATTTACCATTTCCCCCGTTATCTGAAACTACTGAGCCTAAAATTCTGAGAAAAAGAAATACAGAGATCGGTTTTTAACCGACTTCCAAAAAGGAGGAGGTTATTTGTTCAACGCGTACGTTTGTTTTTTTTTTTTTTTTGTTTGAAATGGTATGCTCCCAAATTGGTCCCATATAAATTTTATTAACTTTGCTTGGGTAGTTTTTGAGTTAGCTACAAAATACGTATTTTTTTGCATGTAGATGATATGATAAGTTCCTGTCACTGGTAGCAGGTAGTGGTATTCGAATGTGTGTGGGGTAGGTACCACAACAAAAAAGTGAAAAATAAAAATATTTTACAAAAAAAAACAACCGACTTCCAAAAAACACTACAAAGGGAAAAATAACTTTAATTTCGGAAGTCGGTAGCAAAAAACGAAAACACAAAACCCAGGACATCAGTTTTTTACTCATAGATTACAGGAAAACCTATAAGAAGGCTATGGTAATATGGTAACATGGTAAATCTCTCAACACTGTGCGTACAAACTTACATTTGCAGTTGGAATTTATGGGAGATTTTTTTTTTCAACTACAATGTTAAGTTTGTTCTTGGGATAAATTCATCCCAACTATGGAACCCTTGCTTGGCCAGTTTAATGCAAAAGCTTTAAAATAAAGTAAAGAGAGATGTTCAATTTAAAACATAGTAAGAATTAAAAAGCTAAGTTTTATATCGATGTTAAATGATAATACAGAACTATTGTTTGAGATGTTGTACCTAAATAAGTGTAGGTCACTTATATAAAAGAAGTCAATTGCTGCAATAGTTTTTGTAATTTGAATAAATTTTCTATAGCAGCCACTGCTGAAAATGTAAATCACTGATGTAAAATCTTTTCTACTTCATTTACATTATGTCTACAGAATGGTCTGTAAATATCATCAGATTTTATATTAGGTATAACAATAAGCATTCCTAGTACAATTCGAGCTAGACGAACTAAACTTCAAACATGATTGACTGTCAGCCGCAGTCACGGCTAGTCAATGAGGCAGCAGGACAAAGCTAAATGTTCTGTGATTGGGTACCATTTACCAATTGTTTTGATTAATCATTTGTAACTGCAGAGAGGAGGAAAATTACGAGATATCAAAGAAAGCCGCTGATGATTTTAAATTGTCAGTTGACGACGTTTAGTTTTGAAACATCGGGAAAATCAGATTGGAAGTTTGCGAGATCATTAATAGTGGATATGTGTGCTGTCAATTAGTGAATTTGCCTAGCCTTTTCCAACCATGTTGGGGTCGGCTTCTAGTCTAACCGGATGCATCTGAATACCAGTATTTTACATAGAGCGACTGCCTATCTGACCTCCACAACCCAGTAACTGGGTAATACGATACCCCTTGGTTAGACTGGTTGTCAGACTTTCGGGCTTCTGACGACCCGTAACGACTGTAAAAGATCCACGAATGACAGCCGGGACTAACGCTTAACGTGCTTTTCTAGGCACGGAGGAGTCTCGACTGTAAAGATGATCACCCATCCACGGATCAACCTCAGCAAGCGTAGCTTAACCTGATGGATTGACCCGTGCAGCTGTTATTACTTAGCCACGTGCTCTTCAATAGTAATGATATCAATCCTCCTAATATCAATTAGTGAATGACTATCTCGAAATAGTGCATTTACGAAAGCAAATTGTTTTGGTTTTATTAAAGGAGACTTGTTTCATTATTGCCTCGTTGGTCTGATGGTCGCTACTGTTGAACATGAGGTTTTAAATAAAATTCCTAGGTCAGGCAAAGTGTTGTTGGGTTTTTCATCTGGAATTTCGCAGTAGTAGCCCGGAGTCTGGATTTGTGCCCGGTTGATGGCAATATGCTCGCCCCCTATTACATGGGACTTAAACATAACTGGCGAAATGTGGATGGACGTACACCTCTGCCTAACCCTTCGGGCATTACAGGCGTGATGTTATGTGTTGTTTATGATAATCGCACCCCTAGATGAAGACTCCGGTAACTCAAAAAGTACGCATTTCAAGTTAGTGGCGGTTTCGAATTCCTGACTCGAATACCTACACATAGATATAACTCGCGTTACAATACCTTCAACTGCTGTTAAAAGATAGCTTTACTTAATTAATAAAACGCAGCTTTACTTAATTTGCTTACAGCTGCAAAACTAGAGTAACTAAAAAATCTGGATATTTTCCAGGGTTTTAACAGACAAAATACAAACAAGCTAATTCAACGTAACACTCAATTCAACTTTATGAATGTCTCAATAGATTTTTGATATCTTCCCTAAATATACTAAAAACAGTTTTTCGTCATTTCTGAAAAATGAGGTTTTTTGAGTTACCGGAGTCTTCATCTAGGGGTGCGATATGCAAAAAGCGTATGAGCTCCATCTTCCGAAACTTTCCTTACTTCTGGAACTATGAGAAGTTAATCAGCTAATATGCCTTTGGAAGTTATTGTTGAAATCTCTGCCAGGACTGCCAACATTAATAGCACGTATATAGTTTCCAAAGTAAACAATTTGAATAAGATTTTCCATACAAATAACATTAAGTTTGTTAGAATCTCGATGCTCTTAGGAAGTTCATTATGAAAGAGAACTGCAGAAGCACGTCCGTTAGTTTGCCAAACGCTGTAGGATTCTTAGTATTCAAATACACGGGGCCAAAGTTTGCGGTCCAACACTGGGTGGCAGTTTGAATTAATGGTGTAGCAAGCATGAATTTTGTACCGTAACCACACACAGCATCTTTGGTATAGGTAATGTACACTGTTGTTTATTATCAAACGATATTTTGGTTACGATTGGCATTGTTTTACTTTTGTGTTGTATTGTGTGAAATTTATTGGTATTTTATTAATTACTTTGATGGGGTAGTATCCTATACTTTTAAATGAGCAATATTATATATTTGTTATCACGTTCTCGAAAACGGCTCTAATGATTTCGATGAAAGTTGCAATATAGGGGTTTACGGGGGCGAAAAATCGATCTAGGCAGGTCTCATATCTGGGAAAATTCGTTTTATCCGTATTTTCACCCGAGCAGATCTCGGTCGCCCAAAGTTCAGAACAAGATGTCTACCTTGGAATAATGACATAGCAGCATGGAACATAGATGGAAATAGTAAGTACCTACTATCATGGCAGCATGGAATCAGTATGAACTTTCCTATATTATTAAATGATTATTCTCTATTTTCACCAGAGTAGAGCTCGGTTGTCCAGGTACTGATACATTATACTCTTTGGGTGGTAAGAATATTGTACCTATTTACAAAATATTATCTGCGACCTTTATGAATGGAACCGTAGCAATAAAACATGAACATATCTTTTGGTTTATTAATTAATCAAAAGGTATACCGTGTTTTCAAAAAAAGCATATTCTAAACTGAGCCCTAAAGTAACAATTTGGTAAAGAGCTGTACCCAAATGGAAGAATATCCATGCATTGCAGAAAATCATAATAGATGCATCCTTGCAACGTAATTAAAAAAATTACAAGGATCTAATAATCATTATCTCGCCTTAATCGCAATTTATTTATTTTAGGGTAGCATGTCTTCGTTTACCGTATTTTTCTATTAGTCACCAGCTCAGTAGTCACCTCCTTTCTAGCCACATCAAACTCAAACTCAAAATCATTTATTACAATTAAATCATTTACAGGTACTTTTGAATTGTCAAAGAGTCGGTCAGTTAGTCAGAAAGTTGAAGCTAGTTGCCCATTCCAAAACGTAGATCTATATGTGAGAACAATGTACAAAAATAATCAAAAGCAATTCAAAATATAAGATTAAAATTTAGAGATAACCAGTCTTAACTGATGGCGCCCGTTCACAAACATTACGCGTGGATTAGCACCATCCAGCTCAACCATTTTGTAGGAAACCGAATGATCCAACACACTCGCCACCATCAGCGAGACATTTACGAGTAAGTGAGCATGACATACTCTCAACTGCCATGCTCTTTAAAAAGTGTATTATATTCCATCTCATTCTTATCTGTCGGCTGCAGTAAGTCACGAAACACTCGCTCGTGACATTGTTTAACTATGTTAGTGCTCACTCGCCTTCGTTACGCAGACAGGTGCCGGTGTAATCCGGTTACCCGGTTCACGCTACACGACAATGCAAGTCGCGATGGAAAAGAATTGTAATTGTAAACTTAAGCTAAAAGTCTTTTTTTTACATCTAATGTGTCTCTCTCGAGTATTTGATAGAGTGCAAAATTACTGAAACTGTGAACATCAAGTTGCAGTTCCTATGCTTTTCAAATTGAAAACAAATCAGAGAAAATATTTTTTTTTTTCAATTTACCTTTGTGTCGAAATTAATAAACTTCCATTATTTTGCAAACGCCAATACCACAAGGCAATCAAATAAGACAAATTGAGTATTCCAACAAAGAAATAATAAATACCTTCTCCAAATAAGTAAAACAATAAAATAAATTTAATTAAAGAGTGGTCATTGTATTGGTATATTGCGATATTAATAGGTCATCTTTTTACTGTAGTCAAGAGTTATTACTCGACGGCATGTGAAGCCAAGTCAGAGGTCCATGGGCGGCTTTATAACTATGACACCAGTTTAGTCACTAACTACACGAAAAGAAGACGTCAAAAAATATTCTTTAACTTTAGATTTAAAATGAGGGAATTTGTGTTCAAAATCTGTTAATTTTTTTTAAATGTGAGGTGCGCTTAGATATGGGTAGTGTCGTTTAGCAAAAGTCGTGTGCGTGCTTTTTGTAGGACTTCTAGGGTTCTGGTCTTCTTCTTGCTGTGGACGGATTACTTATGTTTAATGGCAAGTTTGAGTGTTTGCGGATTTAATGCGCGGTAGATAAAAAGATGTCGGTTTGTTAAAACCTTGTAGGTACTTCATATACAGTGTATTTATAATGTGCACATATCGAAAAGAGGGAATCTATGCTTAATTTTATGGAAGAAAAAAAGATTTAAAAAAAATGTTTTTTTTTTGTTCTTTTTGGCGTCTTATTGAAATTTTTTTCAAAAAAAAACATGTTTATTTTCAATTGAGGGTAGTTTTTTTCCATCATTTTTATTTTATAAGGACGCTTAATTACTTCCAATCATATTGGAGTTTGTTTCATTGCGATAGATCATTTAGATTAAAAGTTACACCGTTTTGTTACAACATTTATAAAAATATTTAAAAAATATTTAGATTTTTAAAATATTTTTTCTGTCGATAAAATTAAGCATAGATTCCCTGATTTCGATATTTACACATTATAAATACTCACACTATATAGTATAGAAGAACTTAAATAACTGCTCTTTGCGCCCGCTCCACTTGTAAACACGCAGTCTTCGCTGTACCTCCCCAGGCTGTAATGCGTATTGCATTACATCCTGAGAGCCTCGGAGGTAAGATAGATTCACAAAGAGCAAAGTAAGCCATATATAGAACTTCCTTATAGGCGTACAGTCTAAGTTTTTTGAAGACATAAATAAGTTTTCTGACACGTCTCAAGGTGATAGTACCAAGATAGACAAGCGCAAACCTGTAGGATATTTATAACGACCGGAGCTCGAGATACAGAGGGACATGCGCATATTACTAAACACTACAACAAATTGTTAAAAGTCCAACAAAACATCTAATAAAATACAAAATTCCCTAATGACTGCCAAGTTAGGCATTAGCCGTATCCCAAAAAAGTACCGGCGACCCAGCCCGCAGACTAAACTTTCCGAACGAAAAACTACAAACTTTCTTTTCAGCCCGAAGCGAAAATGTCCGAAAGCGTAGGTATTTACCTACTGGAGTTTGTACTAACTTTTTCACTGAAAGCCTCCTTTGAATTGCATGTGACATGTTTACTAATGCCGGTAAAGTCTGGCCAGTGGTCCGTACTGTACCTACTAGATGTGTTGACACAGGTCTTTAGGACCAATATTTACAATACTAAAGTAGCAATGGTACCTGTGTAGGTAAATCCCTGGTACTTATGTGTTACGGCTTAGCTCTCTAACCCAGCGTTTCCTAACCTTTTTCAGCCACAGAATCCTAAGAAATCAAGCGCAATTATCAAGGAGGGGGTCCTTAGTAAAAAAAAAAAACAGCAATCAAATTTTGGTCCATTTATTTTAATACTACAAATACAAAAAAATACTTAATTATTTCGTTTTCATTATTATAAATGCGTTAGAATACGACTCTTAATGTGAAGGTTGGTGTTGCTTTTTTGATGTTCGGGTTGATGTTATACTACAAAGTTGTATTCTCAAATCGGATTCCACTTGTAATCTATTTATGGATTTGTTTTAAATAATCCAGACATGAGACTGCGGACTTCCATACGTATACTCGCGGACCCCCAGGGGTCCGCGGACCATAGTTTAAGAAACACTGCTCTGTTGTAATGTTGGAATTTAGCAGATTATGGGTTAATTGATCTCATAAAAAAATCCAATCTAGATTAAATCTTATACCTAGTCATTTTAATCTGAATGAACACGATCATGATTAAAATAAATTATATTAGCGCAAAACGTCACAATGTTTTCTGAAACAAATAAAGTAAACTGCAAAAGCGATAGTTCAGTTTCTTTATTACTTTGCTTTGCATTCTCCGTATACTTTACTGACGTAATATTCCTTAACCGTCTTAAAAAAACTAGCTAAGACGTGACTTTCCTACAAACGCGGACTTACACAAAGAATATGTTTATTTCCTGCAGCGAAACTGTAGTTTGTTTAAAACTTAAATGCTTAAACCGTTATATTTTTCTTCGTACAACTATCACGTAAGTAACATCAGAAGTTCATACTTATTACGTACAAAGAGGATTTACTTTAAAACTTCAATCTTAAAGATTAACACTCATGAAGTTAAGAGGAGAATTTTCACAAAGAAAATTAACTAGGAACAACAAACTTCGACGCGGCGCCGGCGAAAATGTATGTACCGAGCAGACTGACTGTACTTGTATAGGGCTGTCACTGTCACCTGCCACACTTCATAAACCACCAACTTTTCACATAATTAAATGGAGATAAATTTAATAGAGACATACTTATAACTCTGCCAGAAGCAATCTATTATTATAGATTTATTATTCAAGACACCTATGTGATAACAGATGAGGTTGAGTTTCCTAAAATCTAATTTCAGCCAGATTATATTCCAACGGACATTCTAGGCCCATCCTGGCAACTAAAGCCTAATTACGCCATACATTTCCACCCTAAATAACCCAAAACTAGCAGGCTCATCCTAAGATACCAACTTCCACAACCTGAAAACCATAAACTAAAACTATGCCCACCCGTAGCAGCCCTGGCCCGTATAACCGGCTCAAACTAGTTTAAACTAGTATTATGACGATAAGACAGCGAGCAGAGCGTTTGTTCTGTGCGACGTACGAAAGCACTTCGCGTGAAACGTTGCTGGGTGGCTTGCTCATACACTTGTACAGGCGAAAACTGTTGTGATTTTCGGATAACCGTTCTTCCGAATACTGAGAATTTACAACAGCATCGAACGATGTGGTGACGCGGTTTTGAGTTCCGACAGTTTGAAGTTTTAAAATCGGCTTCCGATGTTTCTGAAAGCTGTTGAGTTGCATGTCGGAAAATGTTTAGATGGGAAATCGATGGTCAAAAGTGAACTGGCACAAATAGAAAGAAGCCTGTCAGACTTTGAAGTCGGTTGGGTCAGTGGGTCGTCTTAGGGGCGGTCAGATAAATAATCACGATAAAAATACGATACTTTGAAGTCAGCAACCTCACTTTAGACCACAATTCTATTACTGCTACTTATAACTTCTCTGTCTTTTCACTTTTTCTGCGAACAAAATTAATATAAATAATTCCGCGAACAGTTTAAGATCGCGAGCGTACGTCAGTTGCTAGCCTAGCGGTGTTTGTGCTCGCTGTGGCATCGTTAATTAAGCTATTTCAAGCTATTATACTCACGGATGTGGTAGTAAGTCAAACAGTATTAATATATTAAGTAAATTAATTCTACCTTTAGTCTCACAACGCCTGTTTACGAGCAGGTGGGCATTGGGGAATAAATCGATAATATTCCGTGGATAAAACTAGCTATACAGTGAGGAAGAACTACTGGTGATTTCACAATCTAAATCCTATACTATTAAACGAGCAATATTGGTATAATATGTATTTGTTTGTACATAGATTTGTACTAACGATTTTGATGAAAGTTGCAATATGGGGGTTTGTGGGGGTCCCATATCTAGGAAAATTAGTTTTCTCCGTATTTTCAGCCGAGCAGAGCTCGGTCGCCCAAAGTTTAGAACAAGATAATGAATAATGACAATAGAATAATGACATAGCAGCATGGAATTAGTAAGTACCTACTATCATGGCAGCATAGAATAAGTAGATCCTATACTATTAAATGAGCATTCTCTATTTTCACTAGAGCAGAGCTCGGTCACCCAGGTACTTCTAATAAAATCACTCGGAAAATTATAACTTTTCCAAGAGTCACTTACATAACGCTTTACTTGACCTTAGAATAATAATTCCGGATCTTTAACTCCATAGCTAAGATTATTTAATGAATCAATCATTTCATAACAAGTGCTCTACATTATTAACTGCAGTTTTTAAACTCAGAGGTTGCAAAAAACTACAAAACTAGGTCGAGAAAAACTTCAGAACACAGTAGAACTTTTCTGTTCCGCATTCTCAGTTCCTTATTGGCTACATGCTTAATACGGTAAAAAGCAAACCAGTGTAGTTTTCCATAAGCCAGTAAAACTCACATAATTATTAGTCTATAAAATGTTTATTACTGAATCTTGATCGAATTGCTTCAGTCAGTCAAGCCAATACTATGGCAGAATAAGGGAGAGAAACGTAAAATACACAGATAGGTGATCTCAAAAACCTGCAAGCAATTTCTCTTTTGAAAGCCAAAAAAGATCGCTTTATCAAGCCAGAGTGCAGTCATTTTCTTGTATGACCAATAACCAATTCTCCTCGGATGCATACAAAATGGACCAAAAGCCACCAAAAAATTGTCTTTCAATCGACTGTCAATCAAGAGTGAATGGGTGACACTCGATGTATCCCCGTCGCACCCGTTCCTGCCCAGAGTGACGTATGACGCAGATTTTTCTGCTCATCAATATGTGCCGAGAGGCAAAATAAGCAGGTTTTTATTTACGCCGCAATGCAGAGAATGCATCTTATGTAATCTTTCTGCTTAGTCCATAAGATGAGAAAAGTGAAAATGTTGCGGTAGTCGCTCCATGTTTATAACCAAAGTCCTAAAATACTGTCTGTGGAAGTATAGACGAAAGAACGATATTTTTTTCTACCACAGCAACACTTCCATAAGAATTAATTAAAGACATCTTATTTATGGCAATAAAGAGACGTGACAATTGAAGATAAATCTTCCTTAATTCAATGTTAATACTCTTAAGGTACAATTCCATAGCTGACCGCAGACGTCAACTGCAGGCGACGTGTCGCTGCGACACGACTGGTTATGAATTTCTATGAAATACCTTCTGTAGCTTGTGCGACACGTCGCGTCGCCTTCATAGAAATACATAAGAATACAAACCTAAAACATACATAGAAACCAGTCGTGTCGCGGCGACACATCGCCTGCAGTTGCCGCCTGCGGTCGGCTACGGAATTGTACCTTTAAATTATTAAACTCCCCAAAATCCATTTAACCATCCTTTTCCCTTCACAAAGTTATCCCAAACCTGTTTCCTCCCAAAACTTTCTCTCACCATCCAAAACTTGAACAATATTTAAAATCCCCACTGAAAGGAAACAGGAAATTCAAAGCACCAATTCCTTAAAAAACTCAATTGGACTTGTGATGCAAATTCACAAATCTACTTTACCGCTTCGGAGCGCCGACAGAATTAAACTCTATTTAGATATCCACGATTTGCTGAGTGATCTAAGTCGTCCATGAAGTGGTTTTAACTTATTTTGCGCGGAATTGGTTTTCAAATGAGACTAAGTTTAAATTACTGGTGTATTTTCTTCGGCTTTTTATGTGTGAAAAGAGTGCGGATTTTACGTGGTCTGGATATTCCGGTCTATAAAGGAAATGGGGATTTTGGATGTGACTAACTCCTTTTATTTTTATAAGACTACCTACCAAGATTGATTTGAATAGTAGGAAGACGTAATTATTTTGAATAAATCAATAAAATAATATACACCCTTATTATGGAAGGTAAAACGTACGGTACTGTGGTTACGGTAGGTATTGAGGAAATAAACAAACCGGCGTTTGCTGAAATTTAATTTATTATTATCGTGTATCAAAACCGAATTTACCTGAATAAAGCTGGGGGTGTGATAAGAGCGAGTACGTGCAATCACAGTTTGTTGTACAACTTTTCCGAAAACGGTGACACACTTAGGTATTTGAACACTTTGGAATTGGGTCATGCATTTTTATTTCGATGTATGTAATATCGAAGTATGTCATGGGAGTAATTTTCAAGCCTTGAATGGTGACCTTCTGAGGGTCACGGAAATTCATTATGATTGGGGGAGATCTATGTCCAGCGGCAGTCTTTTAGCTGAGATGATGAATAATTATTTGTTATGGTTCTTCCTGCAAAGTGACCATAGATTGAATAAGATAGGTAAAATGGTAAGGAATGTTACCAAAGACGATTTTTATTATTGAAAACTTGCACTAAAAGAACAGTGCAGTAACCCGATTAAATGTTACATGACCGTGTGGTTAAAATTACTAAAACAGGATATGGAAACAAAGACGTATGATCCTACCGAAGTAATAAAACTATATACACCGGAACTATAGTAATAGAAACATAATTTGTATCAAAATGTAGGGTGCTCATAAATTTTAATAAAACGTGGACGTTTAATCCGCTCGCGGACGTGTCTAGCCCCAAGTTGTGTTTGCACATGGTATGATATTTTATTCATTGTATTATATTTTGAATTTAAATGGGATTTTCGTGATTTGGAAATATGATTTAAGTTTGGGTTATCAGCGTGTTGATGGTAATTAATAAGATAAAGTACTATAGGAAATTAATTGAGTGACAAACGTTTTTGAATAATTCCAAATCATTATGGTACAGTACCTACTGTACCATAATGAGAATAAATGATGAATGAGTGATGAATATAAATATTGATTGATGGAGCGGCAGAGGAAGGTCAACGAAAAGATGGATGGATTGTGTGAGGAATGATTAAGAAAGAGAAGGGAGTAAAAATTTAGCTTGGCGATTGACATGGGAGAATGGAAAAAGAAAACGTGTTGACCTGGGATCTTGGGACAAGGGCAAGCAGATGATGATAGACAATAATTAATTGTAATTATTCGAAAGCAATTGGGGTAGGCCCGGTGATAAATATGGTATAACGAATATAAGAAAAAGTTCGGCTTTGCAGCGTCTCGTTCAACCTCTGTGACAGGCTTTTTCCAAAGGTTTGATGTTTCACGCCCGGGTGTACGGTAATTTTAACCCTTTTGCCTCTTTAGAGGCTTTAGTTGTCCAACTAGAAGTTACAATATAAAGTACACTACCTCATCAAAAACTGCTGATACTACTAAAAATATTCACGAGTCCGGATTTGAATTTAAAATGATATAAATCACATTTCCCAGGATAATTCAGCGCACGTCTCATTAAAAGTCAGACGTGCGGTCACCGTACTCGCTAAGCCGTATAGCTCGCTGTATGAAATTCAAATACTGACCCGCTTGTTACCTGAAATAGGAATAGTTGACTTAAGGCGGATAAAGGTGAGTGTGTTTATCGTTTGCAGTTTATTCTCGTTTATTTAGAAGTTTTTCTAATAATAGAATGTTTGCTAGTGGGTGTAATAAACCAGCCTTCATGACTTCAGCGGAAATTGGCCAGTCAGAGCTGCTAGCTGACCATATAATATTATTAATGTGACTTATAACATTGGGTCAACAGTCAACAACAAAAATCGATTATTATCGTTCCAGTTTTATAAATCTTTTTTACTGAGCAAAATATTGCATTAACCTCGAAACAAAAGTAAAATTCATAGACTTAGCTATTAAATATCAAATCATTTTGTGTCAATTTAAATGCTGTCTAAAAGTAGCAGTGTTAATCCACAAGGAATATTGAAGTGTAGAAGTATATTAGGAAATTATGTTACATGTTGGAGAAAACTCCCAAAAGCAACAGATATTGAATAGCTGAATTCGTTAGTAAATATCATTAAAAAAAATTATTGCAAAAAAAATAATCTCGCGCGAGTATATCGATACTCGCTGGTCCAGTTCACTTGTCGGAGATTTTTTTGACTCACGATTGAGTCATGTTAAAAACTCAAAAGCCGCTCCGTGACTTGTGACCTGGGACCCTAACTTGTGATGAATTACTGGAAGGTTAGGAATTAGTGGTATGGCATAAACCAGTTAATTAATTCTCGAAACAGACCATGTTATTTTGTCTGACTGAAAATAAACATAACATAGGTTTTATTTCAATAAATTCTGGTCATAGTTTGTTTGTAATAATGGTAAAAAACTTAGTGATGTGCATACATTTCACAGGAATCCGCTGGATGCAGGAAGCACAGAAACGGGCGAAGTTGCGGTACTTGAGGGAGGTCTGTGTCCATCAGTGGACGTCTTTGATATGATGATGATGACACTTTTAAATAATATCTAAAACCGAGATACTTTTCTGGCATGATTTACGATTAAAATCCTGTAACTTGGTTAAAGTGGTGAGTTGCACATAATAATATAATAACGCAAACGCGCAAAATGATTAGCTACAATGAATCTCTATAATTATTCAGAACCCTTTCGCAACAGACCAACAAAGTAAACCAACACAAATTTTACAAATTAAACTTTAAATCCAGCGCAAACACAAAATTAAATAAAATGAAGCCAGCAAGGAGATCTCCCCAGCACATTAATTTCAAACTTACATAGAAAATAAAGGTCCCATTTCCAAAACTTACGTAACACCCTCGAGTGCGGAGCTAAATAATCATAATTTATATCTCGCCACATATAAATTAACACAGGAAGCCATTATCAGGCTAACAGATGACAAGCGAGGCATTAAAGTCTAAAATGGTACAAAACTAATTACCGCGAAGACCGTTTGTAAAGGTGGTCGCTATGTAGCTGTAATGCGAGTCGGAGCTAAGTTTAGGTGAGTTATAAACTTGCGATTTGTCGCAGAAAAGTTGTGAGTGCTAGATGTACTGCGGGTTTTCTAACACAAATGCCTGTGCAATGCAAATAAGTTTTAGTGTCTTCGAGTGACATAAACCAGGTCGCAAGTAACTTGAACATTTTTACTTGAATGATCTATGAAATTGTACAGTACCGACCAAAAGTCCATGAGCAATCTCACAAAGCAATAGACTGACGCTTCGGTTTGACTTACGACCTTCTTCTATAAGTTGTTACAATACTGTAGACACGCACATTACACACACACACTCACTTTGTCTGCAACCAATGACTAGTTCAATAATCATCATTCGTTTTTAGTTTCATTCGTCTTGTTCACATAAATATTAAAATTTAGCAGGTAGACCACAAAAAACTAAGTAAATTATTTCGATTTCTGTGGGGTAGATGCAGTTTGTTACGAGTATTTAATTAATAGAACTTTTTTGGTTCGTGGATAATATTGGTGACGAGTATTTAGCGCAGTGTTGTGGTTATTATTATCAAAAAGCAGGCATAAAATATATTGAAGAGATCAGATCAGATCAGAGAATATTATTGCGCTGCGTAAAAGTGAAGTGAATATCTAATGAAACCGGACTAAGTGTGAGTGTTATCATTAATATATTTCATATTTTACTAAACATAAATCTTAATCAAGGGTATTGTTGATAGAACAGAGGTATTGTTGAGACAGAAGATGCCTTTAAAGTTTTAAATTCATTGTGAGGTTTAATTCGATTAGTGAATAATAAATAATAAGGTATTATGTGTAATAAAAACAATGTTTTTCTTTGTTCTAGAGAAATACTGTGAGGGTTAAGAGATATGAGGAAGGGGCTTATTATCGAGTAGCAGCGACGTCAAATGGTGAATGAAACAAATGGTTTCATACCAACGAGATATTTTGCTGAATTATTAAAAACACGTCATTATGAACCGTTCGCCGTGCACTCTGAAGGCTTGCATCACTGAAGACCAGCTAGAAAACCGTTTTTGACCTTAAAATATTGACCGTACCAACTTAATAAACAACAGATTCGTTATTGCATGAATTTACGGTAACGAATTTTTTAAGCACGTTTCAATAGGGTGTTTGTCGTATTTCTTGCAGATATACCGAAATTGTTTAATATTATTTTAGTAATAGTATTATTTTAGGATAAAAATTTGAGGTTTAGTTTCAATCTTCTTTTCGTAAAGAAAATGAATACTTAAGCTTTAACCTCAATAACAACCAATATTTACTAAAGTCAAATAAAATGTAAAATAATTAATACAAATAAAATATAAACAAACTGCCCATATTTAACCTTAAAATTACCTATTCTGTAAGTAGTTTTTACATTTTAAGTAGTCTAATATTCTTATTTATTACTTAATTACTTCGACCATGATCAAAGCTTAATATTTATGGTGAAAAAATCCATTAAAAATTTAAAATATTTCATAATTTAAATATGTCAAAATAATACAAACTGCTTCTAAGTTTCTTGACATCTATTTCACATCTTATTCAGCTGAAGTAATGATAAATAATTGTAGCAGTTTAGTAACTTATGTAAAATAAATATAACGAATAAACATATTTTTTTTAATTTTGTTATCATATATCACGCATTTTTTATTCTTAAACCTTTATTGCAATAACAACATAAAAAAGCAGCAATATTTAAAAAATATTATTATCGAAAACAAAAATAATAATATTTGCAAAAAACCGCACTGTGTTTCACGAGATTAGAACCTGAGGCAGTTTGAATTCCATACCAACGCTTAACGCTTTCTGCTATCTGCACATGTTAAGTTATTATCGAATTTTAGCAATGCCATTAACTGGTCAAGTTCACGCGCATAGTGCGTGTGTGCTAGCATGTTTAAAGCGACGGAAATATATTGTTGTTTCGTGTAACTGCGTTATCTGTGGTGTGTGTATCGTGTTGCTTACACATACAAATGTACGAGCTATACCGCGTGTTCACAGCAATACGACTCTTAGCGTGCTCATGCACTTTTGAGCGCTTACTGTACGTCACAAGACAAGAGAACTTCTATTGAATATGAGGCATTAGTTTTACAAAACATTGTCCGTGGAGTTTCTTGTCCGTTCTTCTTGATAGGAACCTACTACGCTTTGGAATGGGCAACTAGCTTCATCTTTCTGCCTGACCGACCCCTTGACAATTCAAAAGTGCCAGTAAATGGTTTATTTGAAATAAATCTTTTTAAAAAGCTCAAAGCTTTGAATTTGAGTGGTGGTGCAGTCTTTTGTAAATTTTAACACAGATCTAACAAACTTGGAAATACAAAAACTAACTTAAGCGTAGGCGACACTAACATCCTTTCCTACACCCATGAAGTATTTTCAGTTACAACTCATAAAATGTCTTATGTTTGCAAAAACCTTAACGTTCTCCCTTTAGCAACACTATATTAAAGCGTAACAACTGAAGATGAAGTGAGTCTTTGAAGTGGATGGAGAAGACGACGGAAATGTTGCCAGGGGCGATAAATATCTAGGTAATGGTGCACCGTGGCCAATCGGTACGGTTGCTATGCTGGTCACGGTTGATTTACTTGACGAGTTATCACATAAAGGCATCAGAACAGGATCTGCTAAATATAGTATGCATAGAGTTTGTAATGATGATGAGGAAGAACAAGAAGTAGAAAATAAATTAAAGTGAATTACAAATACTGTAAGAGTAAATATACTTTTTAAACGATGAAAAATCTTCAAATTACTGTGCAACTTTGTAAGAATAGCAGTAACAGTCATACTTCGAGCATACATAACCTACAGTATTTTTGATAAATAAGAAATCAATAACGAATTCGATAAAAATGATGCAAACCTACATATTTTCCAACTATAGACTACAAGTAAAATTTACTTCAGAGCATTCAAAACAACTAATGTTATTATCGAGGGACGTTAATGCTGCTGTAACGAGATTTTAAATAATAATTATGTTAAGCAGAAATTGAATGAATTCTCCAAAGAAATATCTTTCAAAGTCTGCAGTCATTGCATTCCGAGAATTTATTAATACTATATTATTCACAAGCAACATTCCCCTTTGAGCGATAAAATACGTGCAAATTTCATATTTGATACCCATACGCGATGAGAGTCTTTACAAGTTTCTGCAACGAAAAACCCTCTTTTGGCTTCGACCAGAGTGAGGAGCTGGCGCGGGTGCTAAGGCGGGCGCAATTTCTCAAAGATTATAACATATGAAACCGCTGTTGCTATTAGCTGGCGATCGATCGTCCTTTGTTTTACCCTGTGGAAATACTTCTACCTTCAACTGCCCGCTACAGTAATTCGCTAAGCACTGTGGCCACCTAAATGCACCCCCCGCCGCCACCGCATCCACTACAACTCTAGTCACCGCGCGTTCACTCTGAACGAGGCCTTTTATATTTTAACATATAATATTTTGCAACGCCTGCAACCAAATCTGTCTTGCGCGAATAATATCTTATTAAATCTCATTTCCGCATTTGGGATTATGAGGAAACATGTAATAAATAGTATATGGCTTTTATCTTAATCAGCATTAAGATAACGAGGGAAATTGCGTTTTAATAGTGTAATATTGTAATTGTGTAATTTAGAATAATAATAAAATTATTAAACCAAACAACTTAATATAGTGTGGTTGGTTTAATAAGGTGTCGTTTGAAAAAGGCTCTCCCCCTATTACATGGGACTTAAACATTACTGGCAAAATGTGGGTGTACCTGCTACAAGGACACCTCTGCCCAACCCTTCGGGGAAACAAGGCGTGATATTATGTTATTTTAAAAAACACTTTCAAACAAAACTGAATAGGTACAGTAAGCAAACAATATCTACTAGAGATAGGTAAATGAAAAAGTTATAAAAACCTTCGCATTCCTTCCAGGAATGTAAAAAGCCTGCACATATCTGAAAATAACTGAAAAACCCAATTTGAGTTCAACTGTACGGCGTCTATTCATTCCAAACGTTTGAATCCAAAAAGAACACCAAAATGGACCGTGAATTTTCGTAGCAAGATTTAATACAGTTTGCAAACAACTCTAGGCTGTATGCGATTCAAAAGCTCAGTCAAATTTGAACTTTCTGTTGCTTCGAATAGAATTAAGATTTCTTTACGATACTGTTGGTTTAGTTTTAACGCCCGCACGTGTGGAACATGTGAATTATGCACCTTTGAGCGTCGCGTTGAGTTTCCAAACTGGATTGACAAACATATCAAAAGGATTCACTTCTTTATGAAATTACTGAATATTACTAGAGCAGATCTAAAAAACATCCCTAACATAAACTGTTTTTGTGCATATTGAAATAGATTTTTATCTTACTTCAGTTTCAAAGACATTGTACAAAAGCAACGTTGAACACATTATAGTGCTCAAATCTGTGTAGGTAATTTACGCCTCAAAGTACAAAAAAAATACAAAATATTTGGCATTATTATTTTTATTAAAATCACACAAGTGTATCCAATCAAGGCATTTGATGGCCTATCAAAAACATCAAACTACCACACTACAACAGAGCAACAGTGTAACGTTAGCAATTTCGCGGGAATCGTTTACAGTAACCCAATATTCGTCATGACACTATCGATATTGCTCACTTTTGGGTTTCACTTAATTTCACGGTGGTCAAAGTAAGTGGGTCCCGCAGGGTGCACCGCTTGGTCTGCTAGTTTTTCAATTTGCCATGTTGCGATGCGCACGTGGCCTATATTGCGATTTTATTCACTCCACCATTCAGTATAAAATGGGACGTTTTAGATTGCTGCAATATAGATAGCCTTTTGACTGTTAGTATTTGTGGTATTAAAAAGATTGCAATGTGCAGCCGGAAAAGTAAGAATTCCTGATGATTGAAAACGTTTCCACCATAGAATTCTAGGCTCTAAATTGCTCTGTATAAACTTCAGAGTCCAAACGAATCAAAATCATCCTACATACCGGTACACTTATACAATTAAGTTTATCTACATTAGAAATATTCTATTGTGCATTGATTTGTTTCATAAAGTTTATTCATTCGGGATTCCTTTCAATATTTAGTTTCAGTTTTGATCATCCTTAATAAACCAAGTTTGTTTTAATTACTTTCGACATTAATATTCCAAATACTTTCAAAGTTCAATAAGTAAACAGGAAACCAATGGTTTCTCTCAGTTGTTAATGATAGAAGATACAAGTGAATGATCAAATTGAAAATAATAAAATTATTTTTATGCTGACAGAATTAAAGTAAAGTAAAAGGTGCAGACCTTTCACTATAAATAAAGTCAAATACATGCAAATTAACTGTAAAAGAGACCGAAAGATAGCGAGAATACAAAAATGATTTTCACCAAAATCAACGAGAAAATTGTTTCGAATAAAATAATACGTTAGGACCGATATTAAAACAGTTATTTGAAAACTTATTTGCTAATAAACGAAGCTTCCTTCCCCATTTACAAAACAATATAGGAAGAGCCTTCATCCTCCGCTAATATAATAAGTGCGACGTCTTTTCAGGCCATCGAAATTCTGATCCGGCTCGAAGGACCTGCAACTGACTTCCCGCTGGCAATGTGCCAATAAAATAATATAACGCTATCCCGGCTACCCGGCTACCCTCTTAGCTTTTTGTTACGAACTGCCCTACTTGGTCCGTTGATGTTAATGAGCCTAAAACTTTTAGCCTAAATAAGTAAGACAACTTTGGTTGTAAGAAAAATCAGGAGTATGAAGATAAATGGTTTGGGTAAATTAAATTAGTTTAGAACGAATATTTTGGGGACCTAAATGGCTTAGACGGGGCGTGATGTCCTCTGTTTACAATTTAATTTTCGTCTCAAAACATAATTATATTTTTTGTGGATTACGAAGAAGTATGAAATTTTAATTTTCGTCTTTATAAAGACGTTGTGTTTGATAAAACAACGGCTCGTCAGGCTTATATTTTACGTAATTAAAAAACTTTTTACAAAAAAAAAACAACCAACTTCCAAAAAAAAACACTACAAAGTGAAAAATAACTTTAATTTCGGAAGTCGGTGTCTTGGGTTTTCGTTTTTTGCCACCGACTTCCGAAATTAAAGTTATTTTTCACTTTGTAGTGTTTTTTTTTGGAAGTTGGTTGTTTTTTTTTTTTGTAAAAAGTTTTTATTTTTCACTTTTTAGTTGTGGTACCCACACACATTCGAATACCACTACCTGCTACCAGTGACAGGAACTTATCATATCATCTACATACTAAGTGGGAAAAAAAATACGTATTTTGTAGCTAACTCAAAAACTACCCAAGCAAAGTTAATACAATTTATATGGGACCAATTTGGGAGCATACCCTTTCAAACAAAAAAAGAATTTTCGAAATCGGTCCACAAATGACGGAGAAATCGGGGGACATACATAAAAAAAAAAAAAAAAAAAAAAAAAAAAAAAAAAAAAAAAAAAAAAAAAAAAAAAAACATAGGTACGCGACGAACATATAACCTCCTCCTTTTTGGAAGTCGGTTAAAAATGAACAACAGCGCGTCGTCTAAGTGCTCCATATCCAATATTTTTGGCCTGAATACTAACGCAGACACCCAATAAAATATTGATATTTTATACTACACCCTAATCTCAATTCATATAAAAGTTATTGTGTTTTGTCTACAGCGCTGCTACGCGGCAAGCATTCATATTGGTATCTCAAACAGTATGAAAGTGAAACAGCCTCTTGGAACGTTCAAACTGTTACATAAGCCAGTATATTTCATACGGCCTATATCTTCTTAAAAGGTCAGAGCAACTAGCATAAAATATTTGCATTTCCTCATTCCTTCTTTAGATTATCTCGATCATAATAATGGAGTCTATTTTTCAGGAGGAAAATATTGCCCATGCTAATCTTAGAGTGGAAGAAAAAACAGTATACAACCTTATCTAAATGAAAGAAATAATTTTCCTGTCTAACTTGGAGGGATTAATCAGGGAAACGAACCACCATTGGGGGATAGATGTGGCAACCGCATAATCTAACCGTGTCTTGAACATTGTTACGATCTTTAGATGTGTTTATTTTGTGTTTGGGAAGTAATTTACTTTGCCACTCTCACGACACACTCGACACTAAGCCAACGAGGATCGTGACCAAACTTTGCAAAATAATGACTTTGTTCGGTATTTAAATCTTCTTTTCGTGAGGTTAGTGACTAACCAGGTATCACAGTTTTTAAAGCCGCCCATGGGCCTCGTGACTTGGCTTCACAAGCCGTCGTGAAATATCCTCCTTCACCGTTTTTGAAGCAAGAGATAATTATACAATACGCACATGAATCCGAAATCATAGGTGCGTGCCTAAGGTTCGAATTCGAGACCTATGACTAAGCAGTCCAACGGTCACACCACTAAGCTATCGCTGCTATTTAACTCATTTCGTCGGCCGCCGCTGGTACCCCGTCCCTCGAGTCTGTCAAGAGAGGACGGGGTTGCGTGGCAGCACGGTTCGGGGAGATTGTCGTGGTAGGGGTATACTTCTCCCCGAACCGAACTCTCGCCGAGTTCCACAACTCCCTTGTGGAGTTGAGAGTCGTCGTCGTCGGGTTCGGTTCCCTCCCCGTGTTCGTCCTCGGGGACTTCAATGCCAAAAATCTGGCTTGGGGTTCCCGCTTTACGGACACACGGGGCAGGATGGTGGAGGACTGGGCTCTGGAGACAGGCCTGGTCGTCCTAAACCGGGGTTCTGTCCCCACGTGTGTGCGGATGCGGGGTGAATCAGTGGTGGACATCTCGTTCGCCAGCCCCGCTCTGTCGCCGCGTGTAATCGACTGGCGCGTCATAGAGGAGGTGGAGACCTATTCCGACCACCGGTACATCCGGTTTGACGTCTCCACCCAGACCTCGAGCGCGCCGGTCCGACAGGCCCCGAGTGGTCCGCGGTGGGCGCTGAAGCGGCTGGACCGGGAGCTCCTCCTGGAAGCCTCGATCGTGCAGGCCTGGGTGTCATCACCGGACAGGCCTGCCGACATTAACGACGAGGCGGAGTGGTTCCGGGAGGCCATGTCCAATATATGTGACGTGGCAATGCCCCGAGTCCACCCTGGACGCGCTTCGCGCCAGGTGTACTGGTGGTCGCAAGAGCTGGAAGCTCTACGCAGGGCGTGCGTTGCTGCGCGACGCCGGTACGCCAGGCACCGCAGGCTCCGTATCCGTCCTCCGGATACGGAAGCCATTCAGGCGGAGCTGTACGAGGGGTACAGAGCGGCGAAGACCGCCCTCCAAGCGGAGATCCTGCGGGCCAGGGCACTGGCCCGCGAGGAGATGCTGGAGACTCTGAACAGAGACCCGTGGGGACGCCCATATAAGATGGTGCGGGAGAAACTCCGCCCATGGGCTCCCCCGCTGACGCAGAGTCTCCGGCCCCAGCTTGTGGAGGACGTGGTGAGCGCTCTGTTCCCTTCAAGAGGGGAACATACGCCCCCGCCCATGGCTCCGCCCATTGCGGTGCCCGATGCGGACCACACCGCCGACGACGACGACGATGCTCCGGAGGTGACCGAGGTAGAGATGAGAGTGGCGGTACGCAGGATGAGTGCGAGGAATACCGCCCCAGGACCCGATGGCATACCCGGAAGGGCCTGGGTCCTGGCCATGGGGACTCTCGGGCCTCGACTGAGAGGGCTCCTAAGCGCATGTATGGAGAGGGGCCAGTTCCCACTTTGCTGGAAGACTGGGAAACTGGTCCTCATCAGGAAGCCGGGGCGCCCAGCGGACTCTCCGTCCGCCTATCGGCCCATTGTGCTGCTCGACGAGGTGGGCAAGCTCTTTGAAAGAGTCATTGCAGACCGCCTCGTCGGGCAGCTGGTGCGAGTGGGGCCGGATCTGGCGGAGAGCCAGTTCGGTTTCCGCAGGGGGCGCTCTTCGGTGGACGCCATCATGCGCGTGCGGGCCCTCACGACGGGGGATGCTGTGGCCCGGGGTGGGGTCGTCTTGGCGGTGTCTCTAGACATCGCCAATGCCTTTAACACCCTGCCCTGGAGTTGCATCAGGGAGGCACTTCGGTATCACCGGATGCCGACCTACCTCTGTCGTGTGGTCGAGGCCTATTTGACAGACAGGTTTGTCATCTACCCCGGTCACCAAGGAGAGTGGAACCGGCGAGAGATGTCGTGCGGTGTCCCACAGGGATCGGTCCTGGGGCCGCATCTGTGGGACATCGGATACGACTGGGTGCTGCGCGCCGACCTCCCTACTGGCGTCAGCGTCGTTTGTTACGCTGACGACACGCTGGTCCTGGCGCAGGGGAGGTCGTACCAGGCGGCGGCCGACTTAGCGACACGCGGGGTTGCGACAATCGTCGACAGAATCCGGCAGCTGGGACTCGAGGTGGCCCTGCACAAGTCCGAGGCCATGGGTTTCTATGGTCCTCGTAGTGCGCCACCGTCGGGCTCCCAGGTATTGGCGGGAGGGGTTCACATCGGCGTCGAGTCGACGATGAAGTATCTGGGACTCGTCCTCGATAGCCGGTGGAACTTCGTGGAGCATTTCCGACGTTTGGCTCCCGGACTGGACCGGGCCGGGGCTGCCTTGAAGCGGCTCCTGCCCAATCTGGGAGGTCCAAACGCCTCCTGCCGGAGGCTCTACGTGGGGATCGTGCGGTCCATGGCCCTTTACGGGGCGCCAGTGTGGGCGCCTTCATTGAGGCGGCAGCCAGGCCGCCGGCTGAACGCGTCCCAAAGGGTCATGGCCATCCGGCTGGCCCGAGGATACCGCACGGTCTCCTGCGAGGCGGCGAGCCTCCTTGCCGGAGTACCGCCATGGGATCTGGAGGCAAAGGTCCTCGCGCACATTTGGGAGTGGCGCGAGGAGGCGAAACGCCGGGGCTTAACTCCGATGCCGCAAGAAGTCGCGGCACAGCGGACAGAGCTCCGGCGAAATCTCATGGCGGAATGGAGAGTGCGATTGTCGCAACCCAGCGCTGGGCACGCCACAATTGCGGCGATAAGACCCCTCTTTGAGGAGTGGCTAGAGAGGCGCCACGGCGTCCTCACCTTCCGCCTGACGCAGGTACTCACCGGACACGGCTGTTTCGGGAGGTACCTGTTCAGGATAAAGCGGGAGGAAACGCCCGGGTGTCGTCACTGTGTGGATCGCCCGGAGGACACGGTGGAGCATACGGTGGAGGTCTGCCCGGCTTGGGCAGGGCATCGCTGTGTCCTCGTGGATGCGATCGGCGGCGGTGATCTCTCGCGTCCGGCCCTGATTCGGGCCATGCTACGGAGCGAGAGGAAATGGGAGGCCGTCACCTCTTTCTGCGAAGCAGTAATGCTCGCGAAGGAGGAGACGGAGCGCGTGAGGGAAAGGCAAATTTCGCGCCCTCGCGCCCCTAACCGCCGCAGCAGGAGACGCCCTGGGCGACGGGAATCGCAGGAAGATTTCCGGCCACCGTAGGCGCGGGCTTGCGGACGGTGAGCAATGGGTAGCTCGCCGTCCGATAAGGACCAAGCCCGGGTCGACGGCGCGTTGTGTTCCACGCGCGCCTCAAAGAGATGTCAGCAGAATTGACGGGGTCCGCTAGGGCCAATGCCAATGCCGGGGGTTCGAAGAAAACCGATAGGGAAATCGTGGCCCCCGGCAACATGGCATAGGAAGGAACACGGGTGGGTTTTAGTCAGTAAGAGTCTGACACGCCCTCCCGCTCCACCCAGAGCGGGAGAAGTTATTTGATAATTTCCCACCCAAAAAAAAAAAAAAAAAAAAGGTATTAATAATTCTTCCTTAAACATCATACAAAAACAATTCCACAATTTCCCCGAAATCAGAAAACAAGGGGAACTCAAAAAGGATGCTAATGAATGTCAGTTACACAGCAATGGTAGACTATTCACACATAATACTTAGATAGAGAGACAAAATTTATCACGACTGTACTGGACGTATACGGTGCTAATTTGTACGGCCAAATGGGGCTGCTACGCCCCAAGGGCATTACCCGGCTAAGTAACAAAGAGATGCAGCTGATTGATAATGTTGTGTCGAATGATGTAGCTGTATTTGGTGGGGTTATATTTTAAACAGATATGAAAAAGGGAGGCTTGTTCGGAGTTAACAGGAATTTGGGTTTGAATTTGACATTTATTAGTTTGCATACTTCGTAGAAACCAAATTAATATCGAAATAATTATTTCAAAATGAACATAAATGGTGCATCTTACGATATTTTAGAGGTGATTTTATAATAAAAGCTGTTCATATTTCATGACTAGGTACTGTAGGAGCCTATAACTTGCATGGTTGTATCATGCAACCTTCATGAGTAGTTTATAAGTCGATGGCCACTTATATGCAAAATGGCCAATAAATTAAAAAAAAAATCATTTCTCTAACAAATGCTGTACTAGGTTCACATTTTAATATCTCCAAGTACATTTTTATGTTTCGTTTTGATGTACGAATAAAAAAGCAATGCTCATTGCATTTTATGTATGTTACAAAGTATGAAAAATATTTTTCCTAAAGTTACATACGAGTATGTTAGTAAATCGTTTTATTGCGGTCCCATTATTTAATACCAGCTCAGCTATACAATATGTACAGCACAAGTATTTAATTTTATGACTGAGTGGTTTACTTACTTTTTAGTTAACTTTACTTAATATTAATTTATTTTATTTCGATATAAATATTATGAAAGATGATTATGTCTAGAAAAGGGGGTATTCTGAAAATACGGTCAGTATAATTGTTTGGAAGAAACGATATTATTCCAACTATTCTTCTCAGCTAAAAAGCACTAGGACGTGGTGAAGGGTGGGTGTTTTTGGGAGACTGTCTTACGTAATTTTGACGTTCGAAAAGTGCTGATTCTCAGCCTAGTTTGAATATGACTTTTGATTTTGGATTTTATTGAATTTATACTTAGCTTGCTCTTTTGTAGCAAAATCAAAAGATCTCACTAAAACGTTACATATTAATAAAAATCATTTTAGAAATGTTTCTTTTTTTTGCGACGAATTTAGTCTAGATCGAATAATCACTCAAACACATTAAATAATATATTTTTAGGAATAATAATTACGCAATAATAGCCAACGATTCGGACATGGATAAAGACGAGGGACATAACACTTCATGGTATTCAAAATGGTGGACATGAACGAGCAAACAAACATGAGGGTAAAATCCCAAAGGGTTGTAGGAACAATGGTGTTTGTCACACGTCAGATAATGCCAGCCGTGTCCGATATGAAGGTTTAAATGATTTTGATGAGGATCCTTAAAAATATTCACGAAAATAAAATCTGACATTGGGAGAAAGGTATCTACTAGTACTACCCTAGTTATAACTGAAGAAATGATGCATGAAGAAAAAGCAGTGTTGGTTGCAACTTCAAATGGTGACCTAGAAATAACGAACTCTATATAGAGAAGTGAAAAGTGCTCCAACAACAAAACATGCGTCTTGAATATTGTAGAAGAAGTAAGTTAGTAGTAAACTAATATATTGGGTTATTATGTGAGTACAGCCGAATTAAAATTAAAAAATCTGTAAGTCTGTTATTAAAGATATTTTAAATTTGATTTATCTTTTTGTTCGAGTTTCCACAACAGTGTGGACATTATACCTACCTAAACTATGTCGGATTGTGAAGAAGAAGAAGTGTTTCGCATCTCGACTATAATGTATCATGTATAATTACCATGACTGCTAAATTCTTGATAAATACAAAGCCAAACTGATAGCATTAATGCTTTAAGCTGATTCATTAAACAAGAAAACCACTAATCTTCAAACAACATTTTTTTTATTATTGACTTCAAAACATCAAATATTGTATTCAGCTCACTTTTGCTCATGAATCCCTAGAACACAATATCAGAAAATCTACCCACAAACTCAAATACAGCAAACGAAAGCCAAAAACTTATTTATTGTTAATCCGAGCATATAATGCTTAATCTTTCCGTAAAGTCGAGCGTAAGGAGGCTGAGATAAAACAAACGGTACTGTTTAGTAAGCGTAAAAATACAAAACCCTTACTACGAGTTTATTGTATTCTCACACGATGTGACGAGGATATTTTCGTAGTAACTATGCAGAGTATTGTGATGACGAAAGAAAATAGTCACTGAATGAGAAAACAAGTTGGAGTTGGAAGCAAGCTGGATGGAACATCGATTAGGTAGGTAAGTGCCGTTGGTGTTTCAAAAAGGTGTAACAACAAAAGAGTAAGTTCTCCTGTTAACTAAGAAATAAACTAATCACAGTTTCGTCTGCCAACAGTTCTGCTTACCTATGGAAAATTTGTCTTGGACTAATTATTACTGTAGAACTTTTTGGATAGATAATATTTAGAAACAGAAGTGTTTCTTAAGTTAACGTTCAAACACAAACTCAAAGCATTTATTTCAATTAAACCATTTACAGGCACTTTTGAACTGTCAAAGAATCGGTCAGTTAGTCAGAAAGTTGAAGCTAGTTGCCTATTCCAAAACGTAGATCTCTACGGAGAAGCACGGGCAAGAAACTCCAAGGACACTCTTTTAAATATAGATATTACAAAATAAGTATCTTAATATCGTAAGTAAACATTTATAATCCACTTGGATTCTCCAATTTATCAAATAAATGAACACTTATGTTGCTAATTCAAATACAAAAAAATTGAAGTAGACACTAAAACCATTAGTAGCATTTCTTAAGTACAAATAATAAATCGAGCTATCTCTTTAAACTCATTTCAGAGAACTCTGAAACCTAAATCGTTATTAAAGTTGATTTATTGAAGAGAATACTTCTATTTTATTGCTTTATTTCTGTTTTATACTCTGAGAGATCATCGGTTTTCTAAAGTGCTTTTAAGACTAGTCTATTATCAAGTGTTGTTACTATATTGTACACATAATCCAAAATTGGCAACAATGAGGTTAAGTCCTAAACTAGGTACATAGACAAGATTATAATGAGGATTATACTAATGAGCTAAGCTTTAGATTCTCCATCGTCTACGTTTACCGAATTTCTGTTAGGTATAGTATAATATTGCTTCTCACTTACAGACCAGTTCACTTCAATAATGGTACCTACATAATTGCCCAAGTTTAACTATCAAGAAAACAGTATCGGTACAATGAAAACAAGAACAAATTGTGACCTATCTCTCCAAAACCTCTCCCTACTCAAGTCCGTAAAAATATCTCTTATTTTGAATCCGAAAATATCTTTAATTGGGGTCTCCGATACATAAAGTAGGAGTCTTGTCACCTTGGAGAGCGTTTCAAAAGTCCTGACATAGAATTTTGAAGCCGAACACTTCGGTTTGTTAGCTGACGTCAGGGCACTTGAGGCAACAACCCCTGTTCACGGCGTGGCGGTGGAGCGGGAGTCGATAAGTTAACTCGTTTATAAATTAACTAGGAGACAGGATTTGCACGCCTTGTGTATTAAACTAGAAAACTTTCTTGAATAATGTTGTTAGTAGTGGCAAAAACAATAAGTTAAAAGGAAAAATTGAGACACATTTTATGTCAGTGACAAAATTGATACACAGTTGCCTTATCACATGATGTAGATCCATGAAAATACTTCTTGGAATAAAAAAATTAAACAGGCGAGTTTTCATTTCGGTAGCCAAGATTGGATGACCGTGTGAAATAGAAAAATATACTTTCAATACAAAACCACATTACTACAACACCAACAAAATTAAAAGAAACTACAAAAACATTTCTTGCCAACAAGAAAACTTTAAAACTAAACCAAAATTCAATTTCCTATAAGACGATTGAATTTAGTTCACTTAAAAGAGAAGCACGTGACCTCATTATAATTTTTCTCGAGTTCGATACATTCCGTGTTCAGGAAAGTGTTTAGGAAAGAAAAGAATCAGAGAAAGAAAGAAAACTGGACAGCAGCCAGACGGGATCTTAAGGGATTTCTGCGAAATAGTTATTGGGTTGAAAAGGGAAAAGTGCCAATGTAATGGGATATTTTAGGGGTATACGATGTAGCTGTATATGCGATATTTTATTGGATTTGTCTATGTGGTAAGTACTGGAAGAATTATTAATGTTTCGTTGATTTTATCTTTCTTCTTTTTCCAAAGCTCCTGATTTAAGGCTTAGAATTTATGTTTATTCGCTCAAAGATCAAGGGGTCTTATTTTGTTACTAATGTGTTCAATATTTATTTTTATTTGTTAAAAATATTAAGGAATCTAGTATCAACAGACTTTTCTCCAAAGACAATAGCATTTTATCCCTAAAGACTAAACATAACGAAACCAACCAAAACAAATTTAATTTTCCCTTTCCTAGATCAGCAGGGAATAAAATATTTTAGTAGATACGTCCCGACCAGTGAGAACGAGGCCCGAGATTTTTCACTGTCGCCGAGTGATGTAGAGTGTCAATTCTTAGTAGGAAGAGGGCGAGTTTAATTTTCTTGGAGGACCCTCTATGAAAGTACAGCCTAAAATAAAATAGGTTGGCGATGGCTGATGATAAAAAAATGTTCAGGTTTTATGCTAATCGAGCTTAAATATTGTTTAGGTGGTTTTGGCTTGTGAAAAAAATTTGAATAAGTTCCGCATTTATTACTGTTAATTCCAATACTCATAGTTTCATTGTGTGAGTTAAATAATTCATTTGCGATGTCAAAATTCGGCGAAAATGAAAAAAAAAATCTTTAATCCTGGTTGGCTATGACACAGATATAGATTATAAATAAACTAACAGAAAAATCTGTAGGTAAACATTAAACGAACATAAATCTTCGGAAGACTTTCACGAAAAAATAAATTAAGATTTACATTACCTTGTTTAGAATTGTTAAAAAAAAGATTTATTCGTTGTTAAATCTAGTCAATTATTCACCAAGATATTTCAGTACCTGTAACAAGAGAAAATTAAAATCTATTAGTAAACGTTACTCAAATAACGTAGTAAATGAAAGTTTAGAAATAAAGGAAATTAAATTCAATAAATCACGAGATATTTTCGGGCCCAAAACAAATTGTAATAAAACATCATTTGGGGTCCTGGTATACTATTTATCAAAAGTTATTTGCATTATGTTTCGTGAACAAAAATATAAAATCTTTGGATTAGTTGCTATTAGAATTTTATGAGTCGACTGTAGGAAAACAATTTCATCTGTGATATCCTTGTTATGATATTATGTAAAGTGACAGATATTTGTTGTCACTTGCCACTGGCTTTCAATACTTTGTGACATTTCTAACGCTTCAACATCATTGTCAGTTTTGATTTCAACGGAATGGGTATTTGAACGAGGGTGCTGATATATACCTACGATATTTATATCAATCGATTCATAGCCAGCGCATTCTAAATCTATAAATAGCCAAAACAAAAATGCTTTGTTCAGAAAATTCTTGACAAAAATCAGAACATGAAAGCCACTCATGCCGGCGACGTGACAACAGCGCGTTTTGACTTGGATGACGCGAATCGAGAGGCCTCAAGCTCTGGACCGCAAACGCTGACGCATTCACTTTGAAGCCAAACGAGTTGGCTCTTAAAAGATCCGCAAGTTTGACGTCAGTGTCCAAGTGCCCTCCAGCCGTCAGGAAACGTGTCTCGTCAGTTTTTTTGATACGCCCACTCACATCAAAGGAGAGGTTATTGATCAAAGTGGATGTACGAAAAAAATTGGGACGTTAATGGAAGAGGACGGATTCTACAAGGATCGAAATAGATGTCAGATTTAAGGGTCTATTGGCGATGCAAAGACAATCCCAAAAGGTTTTGTGTTATTACCTATTTCTAATTGAAAGGAAAGGTTTTTACTGTCTTAATTCAAATTCAGCACTGCGTAGTACTGTTTTGATCATTCCTAATTAATCTAACAGCCGCCCGGTTTCTTTGATCTAGGCACCTGTTTTAAAGACCTTTCCGCTGAAAATAGAATTCATCACTGGAGGTAAATTCTTTGAAGATAATAACGACTAACATTAATATTCCAGTAGTTCTCTAAGTTTAATTTCCAGCCTTCATTACGTGCTAAGTGAAAAGTTTCTTTGTCTCCATAATAATGCTCAGACAAATTAGAATTGGAAATTCAGGAAGAGGCCGGAGTAATTTGTTTTGTTCTATTACCAAGTTATATTTGTAACAATTCGCCTGTCATTTTAGCAACAACTTCCCTAATTTTTTTTTTCCTGTCTACCTAATTTAAATTTGTTCAAGAAAAATGTTAATGGAATTTTGAATTTCGTTTAATTAAACGGGACAAAAGGTTGTGTGTTCGTATTTTCTGTATATAGCTTTATTTTAATGAAATGGACAAGGATTTATATAAAAGTAGCTATTGTTATTTATTTTGATTTATTCTCGACCCATGTTATTGTTTTCGGATTTTCCGACATTTAGATGAGTTATCAAACCAACTATAAATTGGTGAGATTTCTCAATATCAACATTATTATAGCTATCATTGATCATAGTGTAAAAAGGGAGTTCTTGTCCATATTTTAGAAATTCTTTGTCAGTTTCAACTGCTCTAACAACATTAACCATAGCCAATCATAGAACGTATAGTACCAAGTGTTACAAATTCGATCAGTCAGCAACAAACTCATTACCTACTCTTTGCTCTATCACCCTTTGTCAAACTACTAGTTAGTACTTCCAAGTCTCGGTATGAACATCGAAAGTTACGACACGTGCCTCTGAGATTGTGTATTTGAGACATAGTTACCCCTTATTAGCATAGGAATACACGTGCCATCATCCGTTTCAAAATTCATCGAACCATATAAGTATGTATAATACCTATGAGGAATTATTGTGATGAAATTAATAGCTATAAATTCTAAGTGTTACTTACAGATTAGAAAGAAAGAAAGAAAAAGTATTTATTGAGACTCGCACAAGGAATAAAAAATTTAACTAAACACCTTCACCTTAAAACATTAATAAAAAAAAAAAAAAAAAAAAACAAGGTAAAAAACCAAAAGCAGAAAGTCCTGTACGAGGCCAAAAGGCTAGGTTAGCATATGCTGCGACTTTTAAAAAATAAATTAAAATAAAATAAAATAAAAATAGATAAGTGAAATACTTTTAAAAATAAAATATAAGTAGTCCAGAATAAAATATAAGTAGTCCAGTATAGATTAATATTCGTTTTCTTATTAAAATGTTCTGCCCTTGACAGCTGCTTATTTTTACTTCATTATTTTTAATTCGTGGAAATGAAGAGCCTAATTTTCCATTCCATGATTTTTGGAATTATCCAAGATTTTACCAAAAATAAAACAGTTCTAAGGTATTTTTCCAGGTAAATTCCAAAGAAAGTCCCAAGGCTCAAATCAACATCACGTTCTCAAATCACGATATCGTACAAAATGGCTTCCCGCAGATTTATCATCTTCTAAGAAATATTATTTTTGTTTTGTTTCAAATACGTCGCAAATTCAAAGAGCTTTTCATATAAACAAGGCTGTCCTTGCGTCCATCCTCATTAAAACTATATTGCATTAAAACGAAGGAAAGGATACTGATAGACAAACGATGGATACTCTCTTACAAACATCTAAGATTTTGCCAACATAACCTTTGTATATGAGTAGTAGAGTGCTTTTTTGAATAGATATAGTATATAATTATGTTGGTAAGGCAACAAAGTTAAAAGATGTCAAAGGAGTGACATGAAAGCGACGAAAGACGAAGTTACATCAAAGCATGTGCTTGTTTTTGATATGATTATGAGTCATGCGTAAGAATCTTGGAAAATGTTTTTGTAAAGGGTTCACGACGATATAAGATTCGTTCGAAGAATAAGATACAGAACGAATACGTAAATAAGTGTTATTAGGATAACAGACTGCCTCGTTGGTCTCGTGGTTGTATGCACTAGTGCTGAGTATGAGTTCCTGGGTTAGATTCCCAGGTCGGGCAAAGTGATATTGGGTGTTTCCATCAGGAATTTCTCAGTAGTAACCTGGAGTCTGGATTTGTGCCCGGTTGATGATAATAGGCTTGCCCCCTAACATGAGACTAAACATAACTGGCGACCGTACTATAGGGATACCTCTGCCTAACCCTTCGGTAATTACAGCGCGTGATGTTATGTTATGAATGTAGAATAACAGAATAATTAAGTTTGACTTCAGTAACCTTGTTAGAAAAACTGAAGTAGAAAAGGGATTTAAGTATGAAAACACAAGAATAATAATTTTTATTTATTATTTTTATTTATACAGGTAGTTAGTTAGTCTTTTAATTTAGTATCTAATGTAAATAGCTAGCTGTGTTAAAAACTGTAAAAAAAAAAGAATAAATAACTTTATTTCATCACAACCTTTTCAACACCTCCGGTTAACTAATGTAATTTAAAGTTCAAGGTAACTTATCTGCCAGATATTGTTTGCATATGATCTATTTTATCGTGTAATCTTTTTAATTTATCTAGTAGATAATGCACATCCAGAATTTTAAGATAATACTGAATCCTTTTATTTTCATAACAAAGCATAAAACATCCCACATTAGGTACTTAATTTAAAAACCAACGCGCTTTGAATAATTAATTATATTAACGTGCACACATTCACTGAACAATTGTTGCATTAAACGCAAAATCCAAAGCAAATAAAAACTCTCCTCATCACAACATTAGCACAATAAACACTGAATTAACAAAGATTCAACTTCAGGTCAAAACCACGAGTTAACGCTAGAACAACATGTTGGAATTAAACACGTGCCAACAACAAACGAATAGTATTCAAAAAACAATTACCTTTTACACTCCAAATAACACGTACTACCTAAAACATTAGATCTTATTTCCATTGTCGAAACTCACCCAATTAATTCGGACTTTTTATAGAAAGAGTGGAATGCAATTTTCGTGCAGACAATAGACGGAATTAACCGTTCCGTATTATCAGCGTTTTAAACTTCAACAAAGGTTTTATTTAGTGCAAATTGTTTAGTTTTTGACGTGTGATATTAGAACGGCGGACTTAACAATGGAATAAACGGTTAACTGGCTGCAAATGGGTTTAGAACGGAAATAACCATTTAAGTTTTGCATAGTGTAATGGCTCAGAAGGAAGTTGGAAACTGTTTTTAAGTAGCTTAAGCATTAAACAACATTAAAAGAAAATCAAGAACATTAAGAAAAACTTTTCCGTTCTTCTCGCTGGTTATCGTAAAGGTGAAAATTTCTTAAAGGCGTATCAGAACTTTAACACATTTGTAATACACCTGAATTTCTTCGAACATAACTATCATATATCATTATTATACAAGTTACATTCACATAAAAGCAATTCTGCTAGAATCTATTACATGCATCCCTTTATTTGATAGACGTCTCATTAATTCTCTAATCATATAACATATTCTATCATAGACCGCCTACACACCAAGGTCAATCGAAAGATAATCATGCCTTTCTGGAATAGTTATAGTTCATACTTCAGGCAGAATTAGATCAAATATAAAAATAGACTATTAATTCTACACTATTATTACGACTGATTGAAATTAGACCTAATTCATTTCTTTCTTAATTTGTCCCTTTGAGGCTGGATTTAATAAATATAGATAACAAACCAGATTCTGATAAAGCTTTGCAACATGAGGGTAACTTGTATAGTTCGACGCAAGATGAGTTGTCCAGTCGTACCAAGGGGTATCGTGATACCCAGTAACTGGCTTGTGGAGATCAAATAGGCAGTTGTTTTATGTAAAATACTGGTATTCAGCTGCATTTGGTTAGACTGGAAGCCAACCCCAACATAGTTGGAACGAGACTAGGCAGATGCAAGATAACTTGTACAACGACACAATTAAAACAACAATGAACAAATCTCTTAACCACACAGTAATAAAAAAACAATAATACGAAGCTCTTGCACTACTGACCAACAGACTCCCCATTAACTTCGGTATTCCACAGGGTAGTGTACTTGGTCCCATGCTTTTCATTGTCTGTATTAACGACATACTAAACTTCTCTGTGAATAATGCTGACAATATAACTTATGCAGATGATACAGCTGTCACATTTCACGGGAAATCATGGGAACATATACACTGTCTAGCAGAAGACGGATTGTCACAAATCGGGAATAACCTGGACAGAAACCTCCTCCGGAAAACCTATAACTCAAACTGCATCACCGCTCTTCTAGCATTTCTACTTCCCCTTGTGACTGTACTCCTCTTGAACGTACCACTTCCATTAAATAGCTCGGTATTCTTATCGACGACCACCTTACATTAAAGCAACATTATACAGGGTAATTTTAAAAAAAATCAGCAGTTCCATACATTTTGACCGCGTAGGTATTGCACTTTTCTATGAAACAGCAGATTTTTTTTTTAATAACCGACGAAAAATTTCAACGCAGGGGTGTTCAGAATCATGTACTGAATCCATGGTTTCTGTTTTCGCGTCGATGTCCCTGCCACCTTGTATATTCAACCACTCTGGCAGAATAAGAAAACTCATCCATACCATGCGTAAACTACGAGACTATCTACCCACAGACACGCTACAACAAGTTTACCAAGCGCTATGCCAATTCATAATTCAGTATTGCATCAGCGTGTGGGTTAGCGAAGAAAAACCTACTCGATTGAAGTAGAACGTTCGCTTCTTAAAGTAACTTCTAAGAAGCCCTACTGGTGAAAACTGACTTATTCTATCGTGAAAAGACTTCTCAGAGTCCGCCAGATTTTCATTATTTCTGCCTGCACCAAAACTCATAAAACTATTAAAAGCAGACCCGACTACACATCAATCATAAGCAATACAAACTATGCTCGACACTCCCCAGCTTACTCTCTCATTAATACGTTCAATAAAGTCTGCAAAATCTGTGAAATTAAAAACTCTTCCTAAAACATTTGAAAAAAAAAAGACGAAAATTTTGCAAAACTCTGGTTATGATGCTTTGAAACGATTAATAAAAATACCCTGACCTGACACTGAATCAAACAACGCATACGTAATATTTTAAGCTACTTATGTCGTCTCAACCTGTAAACCTGCTTGCTATATTACCTGGACAATAAACTATTTTCTATTTCTTTCTATTTTCGAAATCAAAGCCACGACTTTCCAATTAACTCTTCAACAAAGTCCAATGGCTATAAAATCGCAGCTTAATACCCTCCAAGGGTAAAATGACAGGGGGAAAACGTGAAACATATCACCGATGTTATCAACGTAACGTGTGTCCATTTATCACCAGGTGAGGTATTGCGTATTATTCGTGCAATATCGGGTTGGTCAAAGGAAGAAGATCCAGCGGGAAGACAAACGTGAGGATTATTGATGCTCAAATAGTGTCTTTATATCAGCATAGATTAATACAAATGATTCACTCTGCAAAGTCATTTAAATAAAAAGCAACTCTTGCTACGACACAATAAAGTGCAATTCAGGTCGAATATCACTAATTACTTGCAGCTATATTCGTCTAGAAGTTGCCTCTCTTTCTATCGCGTAACTCTTAGATCTTCTGACTACGTTACACTCATTGAATTGGCCCAACAAGTCGAGCCCGCCGCGTACTTGTAGCTTCATACCTTAAATGAAGAGTGAACTGTCTGTTTTAATCTGTGATATCAGTATTACACCTGCTTTTCATTGAACTCAATAATGCGAATTTTCTGTAAGTTCATTCTCGGACAAAAAATTACAAGACACTTCAATGAGCTATTACATTATTTCAAATCGTAAAGTTCATCATAAAAACAAAACAAAAGTAGTAGCACTCCGGGAGTGCCGACAGAAGTGAAAACTTGAACAAGATCGCCTTGGTGGAAGAAAAATACTTGTATAGAACATTGGTCCGTAACCTTACTTAAATAAAGAGCACAACCGCGTTTTCAAAACCTTTAAAGTAAAAATACTTGCAAAGAACATTGATACGTAACGTAGGTAATACATAAATAAAGAGCACAATCGCGTTTCTAAAAATGAGGTGTCGTCACAGTGTCGCGAAATCACTGGTTTAGTCCCATCTCAAAAATGCCCAATGCGCCTCAAAAAGTTTTCACTGCAAAAAAAACAATTAGATGAGAATCAGCACTTTTAGAACGTCAACAGTTAAAATGCAGTTCACAAAACACCCACTTTACTTCTAACCGTTACTTTTAGCCTGTATCATCCCACTGTTGGACAAAGGCCTTTTCCCTTGACTCCCAGTGGTTGTGATCAGGGATTAATCTGGACTACTGGTAGTATGTTTTTCCGGCTCGTCCCACCATCTTTTACGGGGTCTGTCGCGATGCCTTCTAGCTTAGACTAATTCTTATTCTCCATTTATTTAGTTTACTTTCGTTTCCTTCATCATCTTTTACCACTCATATATCCCATAACTTGTACCCAATCTCGTGTTTTCAAGACGTAGATTGCGTGTACATATAATGTATCTTGGCCGTGCATAATATTAAAAGTAATATATCAGTAGTAGAGTGTGTGTTTTCTTACACCTGAAATCCTAAAAGGAGTAGTATTCATTAAGGGAACCACATTTAATATAATGCCTGGTAACAATAACTTACATAAATTTTTTTTGTGCTTTTACGGTGCGCGATTTCACACTATAAGGCCTCTGCTTCGAATTTTGCGGGCAGCGGGGCGGCGGCGGCAGCGGCACGGGAGCGGCGCGGGCAACGCAGACCCGTTCTCGAAACCAGGCGGGCAGATCGCGCAGCACTATAGCGGCGTAGTGTTATGTTCGTGGCTGTGTCGTCGAGATATTTGTTTTTATTCGCAAACGAAATGTCTGAACAACGGCGACAACATCTTTTTGACTCAAATTTATTTCTAACGCTCGATTTTAAATTGCACAACCCTGCAATGCAGACGCGCGGACGCTCTTCGAGATCGAGAGCATTAGATCCTGCCGCTTCCGCGCCGCTGCCGCCGCCGCCGCCTCGCTGCCCGCAAGATTCGAGGCAGAGGCCTAAGAGGTATAGCGTTGTCTGGTTAGACTTTTGAATTTATTCTTCTTCCGTCAAATTGTAAACGCTAGATTAATAAACACAGTTACACTGTCAGAAAGAATTTATTGCACACACGTCAGTCACGTCAACTTCAAGTCATCGATCAGTCACGTCAAAAAATATAGTTACGTAGAAGTTGTAGGACGTTGGCTACACACATCAGTCACGTCACTCCGGCGCGTCTCAGTCGTCATCGCGTCACCGGCAAATCAAAACTTGTATTGCTACGAACGAAACAGGCGTTGCTATATGACTGACTGACTGTCTGTTCACACACCTCCCTGAAATTGACGTGACTGATCGGGGACTTGACGTTGATGTAACTGAAATGTGTGCAGAACCTTTAGTATAGCTTACGTACCACTGTCATAATTATTTATTATTTCAGAATTACATTTCAAGGCACTTTGTTTTTTCCCTATTAGGTAATCTATATATATAAAAATCAATTACTGTTCGTTAGTCTCACTAAAACTCGAGAACGGCTGGGCTGATATAGCTGATTTTGGTTTTGAAATATTTGTCGTAGTCCAGGGAAGGTTTAAACGGTGAGAAAATATGGAAAAACTCACGAAAAAAAAAAATATGAAGAAAATTCACGTTCTCATACATTTTGTGTGGATCGGTTTTTTGGACATCTCGGTAGGTAGGTAGGGTAGGTTGGGTAGGTAGGTAGGGTAGGTTGGGTAGGTAGGTAGGGTAGGTTGGGTAGGTAGGTAGGGTAGGTTGGGTAGGTAGGTAGGGTAGGTTGGGTAGGTAGGGTAGGTTGGGTAGGTAGGTAGGGTAGGTTGGGTAGGTAGGTAGGGTAGGGTAGGTAGGGTAGGTAGGGTAGGTAGGGTAGGTAGGGTAGGTAGGGTAGGTAGGGTAGGTAGGGTAGGTAGGGTAGGTAGGGTAGGTAGGGTAGGTAGGGTAGGTAGGGTAGGTAGGGTAGGTAGGGTAGGTAGGGTAGGTAGGGTAGGTAGGGGTAAGGTAGAAATTTTAAAATCCTAAACATGCACATTCATTGACTGTAAGGCGGAACGAAGTTTGCTGGGTCAGCTAGTCTACTATATAAAAATAAGTCGGGTTTTCCTTCCTGACGCTATAACTCCAGAACGCACGAACCGATTTCCATGGTTTTGCATTCGTTGGAAAGGTCTCGGGCTCCGTGAGGTTTATAGCAAAGAAAATTCAGGAAAAATTTCAACAGAAAAGCGGGAAAATCTTTTTTCACATACAGCGCCATCTCTGATACATAGCATGTAGGTAGGGTAGGTAGGGTAGGTAGGGTAGGTAGGGTAGGTAGGGTAGGTAGGGTAGGTAGGGTAGGTAGGGTAGGTAGGGTAGGTAGGGTAGGTAGGGTAGGTAGGGTAGGTAGGGTAGGTAGGGTAGGTAGGGTAGGTAGGGTAGGTAGGGTAGGTAGGGTAGGTAGGGTAGGTAGGGTAGGTAGGGTAGGTAGGGTAGGTAGGTAGGGTAGGTAGTAAGTGATACCCCAAACATTTATATGGCAAAACAACGTTTGCAGGGTCAGCTAGTTTCTTATAACTTGCACCAAAAGTCTGCGTGCTTCTAAGCCACGGAGAGCAAACGTAATGTATCCTAGCGGTACATAATATCGAGCTCAATATATCAAGAGTTGAGCGAGCACTTTTCTCTACACTCGACCATAGAATATGAAATCCGTATAGAAGTGTTCCTACTCATGTACTTTCTTTTGTAGTGCGCTGATACTACTAGTATAGTATTAACCCCCTTTCATCCCCACATGCGTCTTTACAGCGGAGGTCTCTTAACCCCCAGTGCAAAGACTTAAGGTGGTGGTGGACATTTTCAGTCCGCACATTCAACTTTTCACAACACCAATAACTCGCATATTTATCTCATCTACTCGACGTCCGTATGTCACTGCAGGGATTCAGCAGAATATCATCGTCAGGTATATTTGTCTGGCACATGCTGAGCTGGACTCCCATTTGGTGCAACCTTGAGACACACACCGCACTCTTTATGTTCATTGATCCATTATTTTACATTGTCTCATAGCCAATAGTGTCATCATAATGTCTTGTTTTCTTCCTTTATTTTTTTAATGCCTCGTAACTGTAGGCTAATATTTGGAGAAAGAGTGTCACTTCTAAACATTCCTATTCTATGACTCGACCTTGTATTAGTATTCCTTATGTTTTTCCAGTATCCACTAACTTCATTCTTAAGCCTAAAATATCACTAGTCATGGACTTCAATTTTGTTTTACTAAAGAAAAAATTACTCAAGTCATCTTGTCTTTTGTTGACAGGTCTTCATTGATGTTAAAGTATAAATTTTGATGTATTCAAATTTCTTCAGTAAATCCATTTTCATCGTTCACTTACTGTCAAGATTTTTATTTTATTTTATAAGACTAAAATCGCGAGGTATTGTGTGCACATAACGAGAAAAGCTAGTTTTATTAAATTACTTAAAAATTCCAGTAAAAAGCTTCTGAACACAATAGACTGAGATTAACTTAGAATTTTAAATCTGTTATCCTCTTGAGAAACGATTGAATATCTAAAACCTGATATCTAACATATTTTTTTAGAGTACCTACTGCGTTTATTTTATTGAAGTCTAAAGATGAGAGACGTTTCAAACAAAAGTTTCAGATATATAAGTGTTAATTCGTTTTGAAATGATAGGGTTGGGCAGAAGTGTACCTACACTCGTACACTTCTCACACAAACATGACTGGCGAAATATTATTTCGCCAGTAATGTTTAAGTCCCATGTGATAGGGGGCGAGCCTATTGCCATCAACCCGGCAGAAATCTAGACTACGAGCTGCTACTGAGAAATCACAGATGGAAAACTCAATAACGCTGTGAAGACGGGAATCGAACTCAGGAACGGCAGTCATTATCTAATATTTTAAGCTTCAATTCCAACGAAATAATGTTCTCAAACAAGCAGCTTAGGTATCATAGAACAAACTACAAGAAACACATTCAAACAAGTAATTTAAATACACAATATTAAGTTCCAAATTATGCCCCAGAATAACAAAATGAAGAAATTAATTTTGTCCTACGCAAACTTCGCTTTAGCAAACTGTACGGAATATTTGTACACTGTGCCTCCGACAATTTTCTCTAAATGATTCTGGCTTATCGTTTTAGGTCTTAGAAATCAAATAAAGACATCCAAGATGGTGTCCTGCTAAGAAATTAAAGCTAAAATCATGAAAGACAAGGTTATTACGAAATTGGAACTGTTTTCTTAAGCCTTAATAATGATTTTCATGAAATGAGACCAATTGCTAATAAATAGCACCAAGTTAGTTTAGTTATCACTCTTGAAATACAAGTATTATTACTCGTACACAATATTTTCAACATAAGTATTATCGTATTTATCATATACACGATTATTCCTTACAATCCGCATCTACATCTCCAAAACCTTTCAGAATCGTCGACAAAGGCACAAAAAAGAATATGACAAATCACCAAAAAGAAGTCCATCCATTATAAAAGGGACCTAGAATATTCAGAGCCCTTTTTGTTCATACAAAAACATTGACTCCAATAAAAATTGTAGCAGCAATAACAGTTAGGTTTGTAGTGGGAAACAAAACAATGATGAACGCAAAGAATATTAGTGTGAATTTATATCAACCTTTGTTCTCCGGGTAGGGAATGCTCATTTTGTTTGTGGGACACACAACTTAGTAGAATGGTGAGCAGCCTTAATTATGGAAATTCCTTTTTTCCGTATTTAATGCATAGTACCTGGGCGACCGAGCTCTGATCTGGTGAAAATAGAGAATGCTCATTTAATAGTATAGGAAAGTTCATACTAATTCCATGCTGCCATGATAGTAGGTACTTACTAATTCATATCATTATTCTAGCCATCTAGTTCTAAATTTTTGGGCGACTGAGCTCTGCTCGGATGAAAATATGGAGAAAATGAATTTTCCCAGATATGAGACCTAGCTAGATCGATTTATCGCCCCCGTAAACCCCTAAATCTTCTTCTTCTTCTTGTCTGTTTATATGTGTGTGCATAAATGATTAAATAAATAAATTGCAACTTTCATCGAAATCGTTAGAACCACTTTCGAGAACGTGATTATATATACAAATATTGCTCATTTAATAGTATAGGATGAACAAATATATTATTTGAATCAGTATAAATCAGTTATCAGACCTTCTAACTTATTTAGGCCCGTAAAGATATAGATACTCTTAGAACTGCCACTTCAGAAGCTGCTTGTGAAAACAAGAACACATCGACATTCATAACATGTAAGAGAGAAAGTTATAAAATGTAGGTGTACATACAAGCTCCTTCTTTGGTACATTTCCATGCTAAACAAGTCATTGCATTTAGTTTTGGCAGCATCACCACAAACTTCAGATCTCAATTGCAATTTTGCTCACCTCATAAGGCAAAGCGGGAAAATTTAAGCCAGTGAACACGAACAAACTCGATTTCTTCAAGGATATTCATGAAAGTTAGTGTACTTACCATAGTGGATAGTTTCCGTTGTCGTTTATGGCAGTAAGTGCAAACTAATATCAAAGTTGCAAACGATGAACGTCAACATTAAATCTTTGCTGTAGTATTTAGTTTGGTTAATTAATAAGAAAATATTACATCGAATAGTCGTACTCATTTCAATTAATATTTTCACATAATATCTCTTCATCATGTGCGAAAAGTTTTGGGAAACAACACATATTTTGATAAGTGTTCTTTAAACTTCTGTTGTTACATGTTGTTTTGTTTTTGGTCTTCACTAAAATAGAACGAAATCTATTAATTTAAATAGTTATTTATGCAACTGTCGTATAAAACACGCATGTGATACTCACATGAGTGTTTTAATACCTAATTATAACAGTTGCATACAAGACTTTATCTACACCCATGATATGAATCCTTTATAAAAGTTTCTGAAACCATTGGATGTTTGTAATTCAAGATCAAGAATAAAGAATTTCCCGCGAAATTCAGTACAAGTCCACGTATGTATATCGCCTGCAACAGCACATCACACACACACATGCGTGCAGCGGGTGCTGCTGTCCCCCGTTTGAACTTTGAAACGAGTTGCGTAATGAAATTTAGTACAACATTATAACACTCGTTTGGATGATGTAATGGTTACTATGACACTGGCTGATATAATGTTGCCAATAAGCTAACTGTTTCAGAAACTTTTATAGAGGTTTTATAGCATGGGTGTAGATAAATATATAAATAGCTTTCAACATTACTAACACAAACATCAAAAGTACTCAAAACTGCTGCTTTGTTAGACCATGTCAACAACTGAATCCAACGACCGTGAACATTTTTGCCACTCAACAATCCCAGCCTCACCACATTTGCTCAAGGCAGGTAGGCCATTTCAGACTTATGTTAATTATGAAACTCCCTCGTTATTCTAGTGGTCGCAGGCGCTGCTGCAGAGCACGAGGTCCTGGTTTCAATTCCCGGGTCGGGCAAAGTGTTATTGGGTATTCTATCTGGAATTTTTTAGTAGCAGTCCGGACTCTGCATCATTGCCCAGTTGATGGCAATGGGCTCGCCCCCTATTACATGAGACTTAAACATTACTGGGGAAATATGGTTGTACTATAGATACACCTCTGCTTAACCCTTCGGGGCAAACAGGCGTGCATTTATAAGCCTAGGTTTCATCACAATGTTTTCCTATAACGATGTCAGAGATGTCCAAGAAAATTTCTAAGTTAAAAAGTCACATTGTTACTTGCCCGGATTTGAAACCCCAACGCGTACAATGTTCAGCCTAAAACATTTTCCATGACCTTGACCGTTACTTCGCTGGCTGTTTTTCCAGCCCGTATGGACGCAGTAATAATGGAACACTCGCATAATAAATGGCGACACGTTCGTAAGGTAACATCGCTCTTTCATTTTTCTCACGGTCGATTAATCTTCTGCGTGGGGATGCTTCTGGTTGGTTATTCGACGAGTATATATCGACAAATGACCGGGAATTTATTGTGTACGGTTGAATGGTTCTCAAAGTATGGTAAGTATTAGGGTTTTAGTAAGAGGTTTGTAGCTTAGTTTTTGTATTTTTTGGGAGTTGTGAGAAGAATCTATAAATAAAGATGTCAACTTGGTAAATGAAGATTCCCTTTGACAAATAATTAATGTTGATAAATAGAAAGAAAACAAGGATAACGTTTATTTGGACACAGTTCGTGAAACACAAAATGCAAATAACAAAATAAATAGTGAAAATAATGTTTTAACAACAATAGTGTGTAAGTCACGGCTGCGGCAAAAAGGTTTATTTCAGCATTAATGCCAGATAGATGCTGTATGACACTGGTTTTCTAATGAACCTTTTGGGACAAGTGACGGGAAATACAAACAGTGAAAATGATACTATAAACGCAAGTGATGATGCAAGTCTTTAAACAGACTCCGGACCCAGGTTGGCTGAAGGAAAATCTGTTCAGGGGAGATTCATAGATGACTCTGCCTTGGAGCATTAATGTGGTGCTGTTCCACAAATGTTGGGACACTTAATATCATGTCCTACGTGTTTTGTTAGCTGCGCGTTACAGGAACTGATGGACGCTAGTGATGGCGCCAAACACGTCGCCGAATTCTGGGCTGAGTCTATTTAGATTGCCATCGACACGCTAAGAAGAAAAATTACGTTATTTCTGTGAGTACGTTTGTAATCATATTTAAATTAAGTCGGTTTAAAAACTAGATGAGGTTGGCGTTTCCTATCCGATTACTCTAAAAAGAAAATCCAAAACAAATTCAGAAACCACAGTCTCTTTTAAAGTCCAGACATAATCTTGGTCAGATCTTATAAGGATCATGTAGATTGGTGTCTGAAATGGTCTTTTGAGGAAAAAACACACAGACTTGAGTGGACTTGTCCAGTCAGTGCAAGTATTTGTCAGTTATCGTCCATCTCAACTCAGAACTTAAGTGGAGCTGGTAAACAAGCCAGCATTCTTTGGTATTTAAGTAAATGAGACAAAAATTGCCGTGATAATTTATTAACTATAATTATTCAAACTACAAAAGCAAGGTATGAACCATTGATGCCTTGAAATTAATCTCGATACCTGTAAAAGCCCACAATTAATTCCATCTGCTGTTTCATAATATGTAGTATACGTATTGTTTCACAAAATCTATAATATAGGTATTCCAACTAACTATACTTAATGCTAATCTGATTTGAGTTTAACAATTATATAGAATTAATATCACAAAATTCGACTAGTATTGTTTTGGCCAATTTAACAGTACGGAATATTGATCAAACAGAATGTATAATCAGGATGAATTTCAATTGGCTATCGGTAATACGATCAATTTTGATTCTATTTGCGTAATTGGTTCAAATTGTAACAATGATAAAGTACTTTGGGAACCAAAGTATGATTATGAATCTTGGAGTGGTCTGTTGAAACAGGCCTACAGCTTAACTGAGACGTTTGCTGAGGTAACCGCGGGGTGACAGTTGTCACAATTTGACAAATCACTGAGCTGTCGCATCACATCACCACGCCCCGCACCGCGCAGCTACCTCAGGAAACAGTTCGGTTAAGCAGTAGGCCTACAGTAAGTTTGAAAATAATATAATGGCGCAGGAAAGCCTTTTTTAGAAGTGGTCATCATATTAGTCGCTCAGCAGCTTCAATATCATCAAGATTGTGCCGTAATGTAAGCAGTTCGTCGTTGACGTGGTACGACAGCGGCTCCCCTCACATCCTTTTCTGTCATCAGAAGATAGTCGCCCCGTATCCATCGATGCGATGCTCTGCTAGAGTGACTATCACCAGCTAGTATTATTCTTATTCAACCTTTTTGGTGATTCCAGTAACTTCGTAAGAAAACCAGATGGCGCCACTTGCTGCGCCATCAAATACACTGACGAGCAATATAAAAAGCCACTTGCAAAGTGCCAAGAAAATCGAAATATCTCCTAAACCACACAAGTTAGCTACATGAAGTAAAAAATCTCGAAAGAAGTTTTATAGGTCTTTTTTACGCGTTGTTAAATACACTTGAATGTTTCTTTTTACTTCAAGAAGCGTGTTTGAAGATAGATAGATAGAATATTCTTTAATATGTACACCACAAAAATTACAGAAATAAAAAAACCGAATTTTTCTTGCGTGGTTTCAGAAATATTTCATAATAAGTTAGTGGCTTTTTTAAATTGCTCGTCAGTATATAATGATGACGTTGGTGATGATAATCGTACGATAGCGAATATAATAAGACGACCATGTATTTCTGACTCAATTTTGCTGTTGAATGTAGGTAAGTAGGTATTATATGTCTAGAAGCACTGTTAATAAAAATCTATGAAATTTATTGTTAAACCAATTGAAACTCTACGCCAATTAGCCGTATTACCATTTCATACATTTAAATTGTCCGTATATTCAAATCACAACTGTCAAATTATGATATGTGATTTGAATATACAGATGATTTAACCTTTTAAGGACCGCGATCGCCCAAAAGCGCCAGTTTCTGAGCCATGTTGGTAGTCGAATTAATTTCCCTGACTTTCTAATTTCCGTGAGCTTACTTCGAAGTTTCATCACCAAAATAATATAATAACTGAATTCGAAAATCTCAAAAATTCTTTTATAAAATTAATGCACAAAATCTTTGCCATCTTCAAATAATATTGTGCTCCCAAACTTTTGAAACCAGCGAAAATTTTCGTCAACATGAAATTGAAAGTCCTGGCCGGTACAATTTTAAAAGTTTTTTTCTTTATTTTTCTTCTCTGTTTTGATATTTCAAAATTCTATTAACAAGTTTTTCTGTCATTGGGTCGCGGCTTTCTTTCTCAAATACGAATATAAGACTGTGAATTTATTAAACTTTTTAATAATGTGTTGATCTTTGAATTATAATATGATAATTGATGTTAATAGTATATGTACTTTGCTTAACTTATACTTCCAACTTTTCAATATTACAATTATTTGTATATGGAAATCAACTACTCAATAAAAATCTTAAATTCATTAATTTACTGACAGACAACGCACAGCCTCAACCGCTGGGTCTAGAGGACATGACATTTTGAACAAGAGTTTCTGTGAGTACTAAGGAAGGATTTTTTGAAAATTTATCCCTGTGTAATTGTATCCATTTAATATATAATATCTGGGTGACCGAGATCTACTCTGCTGAAAATAGAATATGCTAATTTAATAGTAAAGAAAAGTTTAAACTAATCCATGTATAGTAGGTACCTACTTACTCCATGCTGCCATGATAGTAGGGTTCTTACTAGTTCCAGGCTGCCATGTCATTACTCATAACCCTGTTCTAAGCTTTTGGGTGACCGAGCTCTGCTCGGTTGAAAATATGGAGAAAACGAATTTTTCAGATATGAGACCTAGCTGGAACGATTTTTCACCCCCGTAAACCCCTATATTGTAACTTTCATCAAAATCGTTAGAGCCGTCTTACTACAAATATATATACAAATATTTCTCGTTTAATAGTATATGATATAGTAGGATGTAAACACTGTCTCATTCACACAAGTAGTGAGATAGCTGTTGTCACAAATGTCATCTGTCAGTCACCACGAACGGCGGAAAAAGGTGGAGAGTGAAGCGGTGCTTGAACGAGAGGCCTGTTGTAGCTGTGTGCCAGTGTAGTGATATAATCAACCTAAATACAGGGTCAACAGTACCCTAAAGTGGACGAAAGTTTGTATGGAAATACATCATTTTTGCCAATGGCAAATCCCATCGGGTGCACTGCTTCTTATTAACATAATTCGATCTTTGATTGCTGAAGAAATTGTACATAGTACGTCCTTTTTTATTACGTCAAATTAGTAAATATAAACAAAGGCACCGATGTCTTGAATTTTAAATATCTGTCATTACATTCATACATTATGTTTAGCATAATCAGCCAATAATGTACCCACTGCTGGGATACAGGCCTCCTCTCGGTGAGAGTGAGTGGGCCGTAATCCACTACGCGGGCCCAGTGTGGGTAGGTAAATATCCTGTGTCTTCGATTTTTTGGTTTTAGGACATGTCGGTTTTCTCACGATGTTTTCCTTAACGGTTTTGAGAGCAGTGGTGATGAAATAATTTACACAAAGTAAAGCGCCTGTCTGGGTTAGAACCTACGATCTTACAACTCGTAAGTCGCGGTCGTTACCACTGGGCCACCACTGCTCACTGCACGTTATGTATCTAGATCTATTTGTTTACGGTTCATTAATGAGTATTTAAGCTTCTACCTTACTACCAACAGTATTAATTTTAACAAGTAGACTTAATTAAGTTGACAATCTGACCTTTTGATTCCTTACTTCTATTATTTTATGAACCTCATTATTATCATTTCTTACATAAACCCTAAGTGAACAAATAAGGGACATCCTTCAATATCTAGAACATCGTATACGTTGGGTCCTACATTATTGCTCTCGATTTGAGCAGTGTTAGCCGGCGTTTGTCATTCCGGAGGGAGACGCGATCGACCGTCTGCTCCAATATTTATAAATTCCTCAATCTTACGTGACCGGCCTCTTCAGCTTGCTGGCCTGCTGGGATCAAAGCAATATTGATAAAATAATAAAAATACATTTTGTGGTCTATCCACCATTTCAACGAGTGGATTTAATTAGGTAATTCAATCCCTTAAGTGTTGCGAAAATAGAAAGGATAACTTACAGGATGTAACAAGACCCTTCATGAAACCCTCATCTACGCATAGTGTAAGTACATCGAACTAAATAACTTTGTACGAAAATAATTGCCGACTTTTATTTTTAACCGACTTAAAAAAAAAAAAATATTATGAACAAGAACATGTGGCTCTCGGCGTGGCACTCGGGACTTTTGCGTGCAACATTTCTTAGAAGTTAGAAAACGTTAATACTAGAAATCTACAGTGTTCAGCACTCATGCCTCTCGATCAATTCAAATCGGCAATTCCCGAAAATTTCCATATCACAGACGGGAAATACCGGGACGCACTAAATAATTCCCCAATGTATACGGTCCATAAATTGCGCACGTTTCTCAAAAACACTTGTGTATAATATTCTCAGGCCAAATACGGATTTTCATCTATCTAAACCAAGCTTGTGGATTATGTTGGGCCAACGCAAAAATATATGCAAATGCATGGAGATGGAGGCCACTACGCTAAGATGATTCGGAAACAAATCTTTGCACGCATCATTTAAAGCGTACTTGAGAATCGGATTGAATTCACTTTATTATGAGCATTTATTTTTATCAAGCAAGGCACACCAACGACATAATATTTACAGGGATAGTAACAATAGCTAATCACGATTCTTCAATACTGTGTAACATGACTTGTCTTATAGGCATGCACATCATTGTTATTAAAAGGTGAACAAGCATTCAACAAATTTTTTAATCGTAAAAAAAAAATTAGCAATAAAATTAATTTGATACATAGTAAAATTACGAAATAAGATTAGATTATAAAATATTTCCTTTTTGCATTGCCTTATTTAGGAATATTCCCAAGATTTGTGACTTTAATATGCTACAGTTGAAATTAAAGACGTTTCATAAGTAGGAATACTAAGTTGGGAACATTTTCTTTGTAACACATGTTGCAGAATTCTCAGCTGCTGAACAAAATCCTTAAAGAAAGACTTCTTAATTAAAGAACTTTCTTGCTTGTGTTATTTCTAAGAACGGAGTATAAAAACACTTGAATAAATGAACAAACTTTGAATGAAAAATGTCGAAAAACATTGATGGTGGGACTGATGTTGCTTGAAAAACACTATAGGAAATGACACAAGTGATGTACTGTGAGTAGAAATGGAAGGTACAATTGATATAGAAAGAGTGAGTGTAGAAAATTAAGTAAATGGACTGCCGGGTAAAGAACTCGCCGGCAATAACATAAGTCTCAAGGAGCTACGAGAGTATATTGCTAAGGATGATAGATAGACGTAGTTAAGCTGTAATAATACTGTTGTAGTTCACAGAGCAGTATCTTAGTCTTTTCGAATATGGGCACGCAACTACTCTATTGTGAACGTCCACGTTCGATTACCATGTCAGAGTAGAGAACGATTATCTTAACAGACTAGAGAAAATAGTGTGAATAAAAAAAAAGTTCCAAGAAATTTCGTTTCATAAATACTTTCGTTTCGATATTTGTTTATCTATGCCTCTGCATTCATAGTAGATCTGAGCAAAAATGGATGAAAAAATGGGCAGTCCTGGGGACTGCCTACAGAAGTGAAAACTTAGAAAGAAAGAAAATAAATTTATTTGACCCAGGTTAAGGCACACAATTACAAAAACAAAAAAAAAACAGACAACGCTTAAAACAATATTGCGTGTCTCATGGCTACGACAAATTTAAAACTGGTATTAGCGCCATCTATATTCTGTAGTACAGCACTACGGCGCAAGCATGTCGGTGACGCAAATCCATAAGTTTACCCCTACCAAAAATCAACGCACCTAAAGAAGTTCTCACATCTATTTTTTTGTATGATTATTTTAACTGCCATAGTACACCCATGTTCTATGAGTAAAAAACTATTGTTTTTATCTATCAATGAACGGACTTCAACTGCATAAACCAATCATTGTAATCTGCTTGATTCATCTAACGGCATCTAAACACCATGTTATCTTACTAGAATCTTCACCACTTACAAAGGACTATTTATCCCTAAAACTTTTGGTGAACGCGATTCACTAATTAAATAAATGCTCCAGTTTAACTAGTTTGTTTAGAATGACGTGTGGGTGTTTGTGGGCGAGTGATAGTGCTGGACAATAATTGAATTGGCCGAGGCCGAGATACGGGGCTGGGAACGAACGATAGGTGTTGATTGCATCAGCTGCCGATCTAGGGCCAGTTGTTGGAATTCAAATGGTGAATGTAGCTATTTTGATAAATGTCTGTTTGAGAACTGCATTGTACAAATACGGTTTTGACTTGAGTTACTCCTGTCATCGGAAAAAATAATGCTTTCTGCTTTTGATGCCCGTTTTGCTCAAGTCCGAGTTGTAATGTTTTATGTTGTGATATTTCCTGACAATTTCAATACTTTCTCTTAAAGCGAGAAAAAACCTAAAAACCGTTCTCACTCTTAAAAGCGATCGAGTAAAATCAAACTGATACATCGGCGTGCGCGTGATTTAGTATCACACTCCGAAATCCTTTTATATTCCTCCTTGAATAAGATTAAATACTTCACATTCTTTGTATGTAGCAGGAAGAATCCAATTCACGAGCGTAACACGTATGCAGTACTTTAAATGCTTCTTTTATTCCTAAATCAAGATAGCACATAAGACGTCACTATAGGTATTTATTACTGTTTGCTGTGTATAAAGTTCAAGTGGCAAAAGCTCAGTGGTGAAGATATGCGAGCATTCGTGGATGATTGTGACGACACTCGTTGCACTTTTGACTTAGTTGGAGTGGTTATAAAACAGGAATAATTTTTACTACATACATAACATCACGCCTTGTTTCCCCGAAGGGTGGGGCAGAGGTGTCCCTGTAGCAGGTACACCCACATTTTGCCTGTTATGTTTAAGTCCCATGTAATAGGGGGCGAGCCTATTGCCATCAACCGGGCACAAATCCAGACTCCGGGCTGCTACTGAGAAATTTCAGATATAAAATTCCAATAACACTTTTCCCGACCCTGGAATCGAACTCAGGACCTCATGCTCAGCAGTAGCGCTTGCGACCACTAGACCAACGAGGCAGTCTTTTTTTTACTAGTAAGTTATAAAGTGGGATCAAAATAACCTGCCGTTCGTTAGTCGGTTCTTCTAAAATACAGTAAGCATTAAGCATAGGCTGCCTATTATGTTTCCACTGCTTGGACACAGGGTACAAATTAACAACACACAAGCTAGTAGATAATCTATTAAGAAAAATAAAACGTTATAAAATCGGCCGGCCGAACTTTTCGCCGAAGACGAATCCGCACATCAACATAATTATATCCGAAGATCCCTCACACGAATCGTGTAATTCACTACAATTCGGGACTTAATCAAGATGTTTTAAACACTTGATGTAGGTTCTTAGTTACTTTGAAAGCAATTGTTGGTTGTTTGCTGGGCCTTTAATTGCTGTTTGCATGAAGTTGATTACTTGGTTGTTAGAAAGTTTTATCGAGAATATGTTGCTGAACAAGTGAATTATCTATTGGTGAAAGATTTTGTTACTCAAAGTTTTGTTTGTATCAATTAACGTTCGTGTTTTATTGTAATTAGCCAGCATCTTCGAGAAATATTTATCAATAAGGAAGAATTTCTTGAGAAAAGTAATCAATTCTAATTATCATTTAGGCTTCGTGAATTCTTCTTAAGAAAGAAGAAAAAAAGAAAAGAAAATTAAATGAGAAAATCTTTTTCAAACGACGCAGATATTCATGCCTGCGTGCATGACCATGTATGAACGTAAATGAAGCAAAAGGAGTAAGCAAAGTACGTAGTAGGTGGCGATTTTTAGTTTCTGCTTAGCCCTATGGGAAGAAGGCGTGAGTTTATGTATGTGTCGGAAAAACGTTACTGAATTGACTAATCGGGACGCCAGCGCCATCTAGCGGCGCTTGACAGAGTCTACAACATAACGCTCCTCGGACCGACCGGAGCTAAGGAGCAGAGTCATAGAGGAAAGAGCAGAGTTCATCGGTGGCGGTCAAGCAGTGAACACGTTTAAAAACTGTCGCGCATTCCGAATAGTTATGTCGTGTACCTACAGTGTTTGAATTGCTAGTGTGATTAATTTGATAGTAAATTATAATTTCATCTGAACTGCAAACGGTTTTTCTATTGCGCAATAACCAAGATTAGGTACCCACAGTAGCTACAATATGGCTGATAATAACGAAAGAGGCACCTATCCTCTCTGTTATAAGTATTTGTATACGTTCCTGAGAATCTGGCAATTAGTCGTATGAACCGTTGTTCATCAAAAAAATACACTCGAAACGACGATAAAATATAATCATGAGAACTGTTGAGCGCTCATGCAAATGACTTATTAGGCGATCGTTTGATCTATTCACGTAACATAAAATATCGTCAACTTTATATGCGTTTAATAAAACATGTATTTACAGTTAAATAAACAAGCAGGTTTGCCTTTCGATTTTACACAAGACCCAAGCAAAATACCGTTGCCCTAAATTATAAGCCCTAAATCCTTACTCCCTAGAAAGCTGGAGCCGGCTTATAATAATAAGCCGATTTCAACCCACCACGCTCTCTATTTCAGTTCGGTCTTAGATATTAAATGTTGTTGTTTTGTTTGTATTTACAAGATAGAACTAAAATATAAGTACAAATCTTTAAAAAAAAGCTTTTGTTGAATTAAAAAGTACTATATATTTGGAAAATCCAAAAGTACACGCCTCATAACGCTCATTCAAAAACAGAAAAAAATGTTTTGGCTGCTTTTTTACCCATCAATATGGGTAAAATTTCTCACCTCGCAATCTTTACGTACTGTCATAAACTAGTTGGTTGCTAGGCAACGAAAGAGGGTCGAAGTTGGAAATATATGAAGACCTAGATATTTATATAAGTTAGTTTTTTCTTAATTGTAATTAAACAATTTTGATGAAAAGAGTCGTTTTCAATAGGTTTCCTTTTATGAGGAAACGAATAAAAAAATGGACTCAATTAATTGATTTTTTCGCAAGTTACAATGTTTTCAGGTTTCACATTTGTTACGGGAAAAAAATTAAAAATATTTTGATATTTTTTTCGTTTCGGCTGCATTAAGTAATTTTTTTTGTAGGTATAGAATTAATCTCCGTTAAATTGTCTACACAATGGTATACAATTGAAGAAGGTTCTGTGCACTAGTAGGAGTGTAACAATAGAAACAGTTGCAGAAAGGAGGCAAAACAAATTTTTCGATCGCAAAGCGCTCTCTATTGCTTTGCAATAAGAGTCGTTCAATAAAACTCACGTAAACATAGAACTTTAATATTTTCTTAAAAGCTTTAGGCTTATCTTTAAGTGTAAGAATAACGTTGATGGCTCAAGCTTTTAAGAAAATATGAAAGTTCTATGTTTACGTGAGTTTTATTTAGTACTTTTTATTAGTTCAATAAAAGCTTGTTAAAAAACTTATATTCTATTTTGTACTTTTTAGCATTAGAATTTGATAAAATATCTGTTCAATCACCTTCACTTGCAAAGTAACTATCAAGACAAATCGGACGAGTCCAACACAACAGGGCTATTTTGTTTCGTTTAGGAAATCCTATGGCCACCTTCCAGCTACATCATCAGACCCTGGACAGCACCTACCCAGCTTTAATAATTAGCATAATGTACCCACACAAGGATTTATAACAATGGAGGATAATTTAAATGGAATACAAAAAAAGTTAATTCGCAACACGTTTTGCTGACTGTAAGTGTACGATTTTATGTAGTAAAAGTATTCAATCTAAAAGCCTAGGCGTGCCTGGAATTTCAATTAGGTAGGGTTACAGGTAGAATTAAAACTGGAACCAGTACAGACCCTGCGAAAATATTTTTTTTATTTTTTTATCTAATGTTGGTACAACTCATCTAGCCTTAACAAAAACACAATGTACAGAGTTTTGAGTATTTTAAAGAAAGAGTTTACGACGATGTCTGTGCTAGTATTAACTGTGTGACAGACAGGTTTCCTCCTACAACCTTAAGTACCAAGCGAAACCGAGACATACTGATATGCAATAAAAAAATTTTTATTAAAATGATTTCCTGTGTATTCTTAACCGACTTTCAAAAATGAGGAGGTTATATGTTCGTAGCGTATGTTTGTGTTTTTTTGTTATGTATGTCCGTCGATTTCTCCGTCATTTGTGGACTGATTTTGAAAATTCTTATTTTTTTTGAAAGGGTATACTCTCAAACTTTGCTTGGGTAGTTTTTGAGTTAGCTACAAAATACGTATTTATTTCCCGCTTAGTATATAGATGATATGATAAGTTCCTGTCACTGGTAGCAGGTAGTGGTATTCGAATTTGTGTGGGGTAGGTATCACAACTAAAAAGTGAAAAATAAAAACGTTTTACAAAAAAAAACAACCTACTTCCAAAAAAAAAACACTACAAAGTGAAAAATAACTTTAATTTCGGAAGTCGGTGGCAAAAAACTAAAATACAAAACCCAAGACACCGACTTCCGAAATTAAAGTTATTTTTCACTTTGTAGTGTTTTTTTTTCGGAAGTCGGTTGTTTTTTTTTGTAAAAGTTTTTTTTTATAATGATACAAATATAGTTCTGGTACAAATTAAGTTACGCTCATTTTAAGTTTAATGAAAATAATAAAAATTTAATATAATTTGATTGAAAATAATTTATTTATTTTAATTTTAAGGTATCCAAGGAAATACGTGAATTTATTCGTCAGTTCTAGATGAACAGTCTACAGCAGTCATTTGTTTGCCGGGATGGCCATTGTTCATCCTCACCCGATAAATAGTTTCATATTAATCTGCCAAGACACTTTGTTACTCCTAATCCCACAAATGATTACCCCAATTTCCCTATAAATCACTGCAAGGGTTGGGCAACCCTTTCATCATACGAAGGCGAACCTAAAATTATAATATAACCAAATGAAAATTAAAATCGCCTAATCCTGCTCAATGTTAATCTCATTGCCATACAAATTACTTCGCACCCGACACATTATACAAAGTTGGGGTCTGAAAGTACCCCAATCACGCGTTATAGAGGTCCAGAAGACGTAGGACCCCTAATTCCGGATTTAATCATTATAATCGGCTGTGGTCACGGTAACATTTGAATACTGGAGTGATTCTAACTTAGATTAATTGGTCGTTGGATAGGATTGCTTCGATGGATGACAAGGATTCGATTTACATTCGAAGATTTGGTGCTCCTAATTAATTTTGATGGTTGGTGTTGAATTGTTGATATTTGCATGGCTGTTTATACCTACTGTTTTTTTATAACGTTGGCTATTTCTTTAATTTTTTTTACTCATTATTTTGATCAATAGTGAACCAAAGGCGACACTATAATTATTATATTCATTTATTTATTTATATAAATCAAAATAATCCTATCCTGCTTACACAAATCTAAGTCATCCGCGTTCGCGCCCCACAAAAGTTGTGAATGATGGAGTATAGTTACATATATAGTATTGGCGCTTGTCTTACGAAAATTATGTTGTTTTTGTTTATAAAGGCAGGATTATGTGATAAATAATAATGATGTGTGCTATTTAATGTGATTATTCCAAAATGTTTGTTGTCTTTTATTTTAGGCAGTTCTGGGAAAAGTAACTGGGTCATTGGTAAAGAGATGGTCCCTTGTCACTGTTTTTGCACGAAATTCGAACGCGATTTCATGAAAACTAGAAACAGTGACTGATATTTTGCTGCATTTGGTTTGACTGGATGCCTACGGTATGTAGATTCCTCGTTCGATGAAAGTTGAGCCTTTTCTTGGCTCAAATCAACCTGTAAAATTGTACTATATATTGTATTACAGAATCTGTTTATTAAGTATTAAAGAAATTGTTTATTCAAATTCAAAATTCAAGTTCAAAATATTTTATTTTACGTAAACTTACAAGGGCACTTATGAAACGTCAGAAGCTAGGTGCACGGTTTCAATTGGTCGTTTCCTATGGAGAAAAGCCGGCAAGAAACTCCAACTCCCCTATTAGCTCATCGTCTGTTACGACGCCTCATTGAGATGGATAACAATTGCGTCACTAACCATGCGTCATGTTCGTGAACGGGCGCCGTCAGTTGGGACTGGTCATCTCTTAGCTGCCAGGGCTTATTTTTATTTTATTTTATTTTTTTGAATTGTTCTTTGTTTTATCTTTTTATTACGGACGCTTCTAACGTGCACGTCTTTCTACATTGTACTCACATGTTTAATTTCAACATGAATGATGTAACCAATATTTTGTAACATTTTTTTATTTAAAAGAGTGTCCGTGGAGTTTCTTGCCCGTTCTTCTCCATAGGTACCTACTACGCTTTGGAATGGGCAACTAGCTTCATACCTATTTCTGACTGACCGATTCTTTGACAATTCAAAAGTGCCTGTAAATGGTTTAATTGAAATAAATGCTTTGAGTTTGAGTTTGAGTTTGAATTAAAATTCTATTGTGTCTCGTTAATGACAGTTGAAAGGTTAAGTATTGTTATATAAGTGGAATTACTTACCCAAAAAAAGCATTTCATGGCTGGTGACATTATGAGACCAACAGACTGACTTCTTGACATTCAAATGGCTTTAGTTCACGTAACCTTAGACTACTTTTTAAGAGAAAACAAACGCATGTATTTTTAATACCTACTCCCAATGCCGACAGCACACAAGTGTCTGACACTCGCTTCGCAATTTGTGTCGCAGCCTGAATTCAATTTAATAGTGTCGCGTTTTAACGCGTCTAAAACTACTAACACTGACAACTGGAAAACCCATCCTTCACATTTTCCAATTAGAGTTCTGTAACTGTGGAAACTTTTATTAGAATTAATGTTGTACTACGAGGAATGTTACTGCCGTTCCCAAGTAATAGCGAAATCGTATTGGCTTTTATAACTTTCTCAACTTTAAAATACAGGGTTATTTTAAATTGGCTAGCTAAACTCCACAGACCCGATGGGTGATGGGATATCTAAACATGATAAAACAAAAAAAAATGGTACTCTGATGATTTTTTTTGTTGATTCATCGACTATAAATTATCTTTTGAAATATCAGTTTAAAAATACTGTTTTTTTTGTGTAAATTTCAGTCGATATGGGTTTCTATAATATCAAAATCAAACTGTCTAGCCTTTTTCCAAATATGTTGGGGTCGGCTTCCAGTCTAACCGTATGCAGCTGAATACCAGTATTTTACATGGAGCGACTGCTTATCTGACCTCAGACTTTCGGGATTCTGACGACTCGTAACGACTGTCAAAGATGCACAAATGACAGCCGAGACCAACGGTTTAACGTGCTTTCCAAGGCACGGAGGAGTCTCGGTATGTAAAGATAGTAACCTATCCACAGACCAACCGCAAGCGTAGCATAACCTAGTGCAGCTGTGACCTGTGCCGCCGTTATTACTTAGCCACGAGCTACGTTTCGATATACAAAACATGATATAATATATGAAAACTGTTTTTCTCAATTCATACTTCAAGTAACAACAATAAAATCTCCCCAAAAAAACATCAAATATTTTTATTTTTTCGTCTTTACATATCGACACCCATCGCTTGTGTGGAGTTTAGCTAGTCAATTTAAAATTACCCTGTATAATGCCAACAATCTTGCCCATCATTTACGGAACGGAGGGAAATTTTACGGGGCTTCGGATTAACCTCTGGTTGACATCTGTAACTAAGTCGGTTGGCTATAAGCTTGTAATCTTCTTGCTGGACCTTTTTGCATAGTTAGCAGAGGTCGAAGAGGTGCTTTTGCAGCTGTAACACTGTAATGAAACTGACGGTTTATGGATATGTTCTTTAAATTAGTTTTTGCAGACCATTTGCGAGTGTTTACTGCAGAAATAATAATTACTGTTTGTGTAATAATGTAAGTTTTCGGTACTATCATTGTTGTATACCACAATGTAGTGTTACTATTTAATTAAGTATTTGATCCTTAGTTTTAAATCAATTTAGAATTTTTGCTGTCCATTATTATGCCAAATGAGTTTTAGGACACGTAATAATAATAATATAAGGTTTCCTTAAAGTTCCTTCACGATTAGTTGACATTTATGCCCTAAACAAAACAAACAATAGGTAAATGTTATATAATCAGCCTATAACGTTCCCACAGCTGGGGCACAGGTCTCCTCTCGTGAGAGGGAGTGGGCCGTAGTCCACCACGCGGGCCCAGTGCGGGTTGATAGATATCACATGTCTTCGGATTTTTGGTTCTAGGACATGTCGGTTTCCTCGTGATGTTTTCCTTCACCGTTTTGAGAGCAGTGGTGATGAAATAATTTAAACAAAGAAAAGCGCCTGTCTGGCTTCGAATCTACGACTTACAATTTGTGAGTTGCAGCCATTACCACTGGGCCACCACTGCTCTAAATAAAAATTGTTCATTAATTGATTCAGGCGTGACCTTGAGGAAATCCATTATAAAATACAATAGACGTATATGTTTAGTAACTTGTTCCGCTTAGCCATTTCTAAAGAGCTATAAAAAACTCCTGAAAGAAATCGACACGTGTTTCACCTCTCAACGAGACATCCTCAGGATGACGATGGACTTGTTGCGAACTCGAACACGGCGTGTTGCCACACCAAGCGCTGAGTGCTTTCAGGAGTTTTTTATGGCTCTTTAGAAATAGCTAAGCGGAACAAGTTACTTAACATATCCACGTCTATTGTATTATAAATATTGTTCGTTTAAAAAAAATATGGAAATAATGTTTCATATTAAGATGGCCATTAACTAATTCAAAATCAAACGATTACCTACTTATATTGTAGATAAAATAGTATAAGGAACTTAAAAATAAGTTACAGACATACTTTACAATATTATTTTAGTAAAGTAGTAAAGCACTCAAGAAAACACACCACCTCCAACTATCTCAACGAAAATGTAGTTTTCAACACGAGACTTCATATCCTGCGCTCATTAATCTACGTTATCTGTAGCGCCCAAGTTGTTGTGACCTACTAAACTTGCCGTCGGTTGAGCACCGAAATGTTTCAGCCTGTCTTGTGTCAGATTATTTTTGTTTTTGTTTGCGAATTTTGTGTGTGTGTGTGTTTGTTTTGGTCTAAAGAGGTCCTCTTAAGGCCAAAATACACACGAACAAAATAATATTGTGTGCTTGTAATATGACATTATCTTTCGTGTGAGTGCGAGTGCAGGCGTGCTGTTTAGGCTTGTAAAGGTTTTCGACCAATCGGATTGGAGCGCTGTGTGGTGTTGCTTCGAAGTTTGAATTATCTTTGGCGCTCACTCGCACAGCTGCAGAGCTTGTGTCTAGGAGCGAGGAAATAATGGTATAGGAAGACATACCTACATTTTGGTTCTCAACTCTCAAATGTTACGTAAAATTTATAGCTATTATAACGTGATTTAATATCATTTGGGTTCCAAGGTAAAGCTTTCACTTAAGCCCTGATACTTTTATTTTAACCATTTTGAATCAGTTATTCTTTCATAAACATCTAACAATTAATACGTTTTTTTAAGTGAAACTTTTTTAGGCGCGTTGGGCATTTTTGAGATAGGAAAAAACAATTGAACTCGCGACACCGTTACCGGCACCTCATTTTTGTAAACGCGATTGTGCTCTTTATTTATACTATGTTACGGATCAATGTTCTATGCAAGTATTTTTACTTTAAAGGTTTTGGAAGTATTTTTTTTTATAAACGCTATTGTGCTCTTTATTTAGATAAGATTACGGACCAATGTTCTATACAAGTATTTTTCTTCCACCAAGGCGAACTTGTTCAAGTTTTCACTTGTGTCGGCACTCCCGGAGTGCCACTGTTTTTTAAGTTATTATTCAGTTTAAGTTTCTACAAATTAATGTCGAGATACATCAGAAATCTCTAAACACCAAACCATCACAACTCTACTGTTTACAGTTCCAATTTCATCAAACCGAGCATTTAAGTCAAGTATAAACAGGACTGTGTGCAACGAGCACAATGGCTTACAAAGAGAGCATTTTGCTAAACATCACTAAATAAATTGCTCGTAAACTTGTGTGAGCACTCCGTTTTACGACCAGGTGGTTGGCTTTTTCTTTCTTTTTCCCTTTAGGGGGAGTATGAGCAATGAGCAATAACATCCAACTTGATTCGACGATGCAAATAGCTTGCTTGTGTTATGATGGCTCGAAAACGCCTTGCGGTGCGATTCCGGAAAATACGGTGGCGAAAGCTTTCATTTTGATGGTAAAACTATTTCGTTGATTTAGTCATTAAGAAGGCTTTTATATCTATAATACAGTGCAATAAAGATGAGTAGTTAAATTATAAACATAAAAATTTTGTTTACGTATAGCAAATAAGGTCACATAACCCTCAAGTTTGGAAAAAATTGCAAAAATTGCAGTTTGTAGTTATGAGCAGTCAAAAGGCTGCAACGATTGGTTGATATTACTTCATTGGGAAAATGTTTGGTTACGTAGAATTCAAAAGAGATTTGCATAGAATGTAAATATACACTAAAAAAATATCAGTCGACAAAAGTGAAAACTCAAAAAAAATCGGCACTGCGTTAATCAACGCGTTGATGTCATTTTAATGGTCAAAAGCTGGTGTCGTCACGGTGTTCCGACTCCCATCTCTAAAATGCCCAACGCGCCTAAAGAAGTTTTAACTTCAAAAATTGGTTACAAAATAATAATTGGTTCCAGGTACAATAATGAATAAACCGTTAATTATTTAAAGTGTTATTGTAGCAGTAAAATTGTTAATTCTAATATATATATTATAAAGATTTATTGAAAATTATCCTACGAAAATGTGAACGAGCTAAAAAGTATCCTATGTCCTAACCTAGGTCATGGTCTACCCATGTGCCAAATTTTATCCAAGTCTGTTCAGCCGTTTTTGCGTGAAAGCGTAACAAACAAACAAACTAACTTTTGCAGTCATAATATTAGTTAGGATTAGGATTAAAAATAATACAACAAATATTACCCTAAGTGATTACTTTTGGGCAAGTTCTTGAATTTTTAGTGCAAAATATTCTCTTCTCCAGAAGAAGTGGCCAAAATATCCGGCCTTCCGTTACTATGCAATGATTAAAGACGTGTTTTCAGAACAATTTCGACCAGTAATAGTCTAGTCATAAACACTTGGAACACAATATTTTACGACCCACACAGGTCGTATTCTTGAACTTATCTTTACTGCCTAAATCCCCAAACTGTTTAAACCCAAGTACCCACCAGTATGTCATCACAAATCTGGTATGTACCAATTTATGTCTTCATCAAATAAGTTCTACGGAGTTAATCGTAAGATAACTCTGACTACACCTAGGTCTTGAAAAACAATATTCAAATTCCATTTGAAATAAGATTAGATTTTTTATTCAAAAACATTTTTTTCAGTCCGTTCAACCAATTTTGACTTTTATTGCGTTGGTGGCATGACAAATGGCAGCTGCAGTAAACAGTCGGTATTGTAACCACTTTTTTGCTTTTAATGCCATCAGTATAGAAGTCAAAATCGGTTGACCGGCTTGTAATAAAGGTTTGTTTCATAATCTTATCTTAAATGGAGTATAGATGTACAGAATAGTACAAAAGGCGCACTCCGCATTTTAAATATGAATCTACAAGTACGCAGCGGGCTCGTCTTGTCGGGCTAATTCAGTGAGCGTAACGTAGACAGAAGATATAAGAGTTACGCGATAGAAAGAGAGGCAACTTCTAGGTGAATATAACTGTAGGTAATTAGCGCTGTGTGACCTGAATTGCACTTTATTGTGTCGTAGCAAGAGTCGCTTTATATTTAAACGATTTTTCGGAGTGAACCATTTTGTATTAATCCATGTTAGTGGTCGGAAATTGTCAATACCTTTATAGTGAGAGTTACTCCTTGATAAGATTGTTTTTGAATATGCAATAAGCAAAGAGAGTAAATAAACGTATCTCTTAAAAAAATAAAAACCCAACCCCCCACCTTAATATAACTCAAATGAAACAATAATTAGATTATAATTTAGACTTGTATTTGCGATTTAATTGGATGTAGTAAAGTGCAAGTAATCGTGTATCGCACAGCCGAAATATCTAGATTGCAGTGTGAAATACGTAACATGTTTTTTTTTTAATTTAATTCCGTGTTATTTATGAACAAACACAGTCAATACGAAACGTAACGCTTTTGAGTTAACGCTGCTGTATAAATTTCACTCCTCATAAAATTTCCATACCGGGGGGGGCCTTATGTGAAAATCGATTCTTAAGGGTACACTAGCCGGTCATTCTTCCATACAAACGTAGTATGGTGATTACTCGTCTGTTTGACGGTGTACGTTCAAAACTACAAACTATGTCAATTTGCTTAGTCATCATCTAGTCCTGTATGGAAACAGAATTGGGAAAAAATTTGGTTTGGAAGTTATGAGCGTCGAAACTTCCATATTTCAACACTAATTTTAACTCATCTTTAGGCGTAAATAAATAACTTATCCGAATGAAAATGGAAAAGTAGAAACCGTACAGGGATAGATAACTTATTGAAAAGTTCAAATAATTTTATGTTGAGTAGATACATCTAGTAGTTTTTCCATAATATCTATACTCCCAAAGGTCGGTTCATGATATTTGACGCGCTCGTTTTCGTTATAAATCATCGTCATCAAAAGAAAGAAAGAAAAACATTTGGACACAGTTCGTGAAACACAAAACACAAATAACAAAGTGAAAATAAAAAATAATGTTTTTTTAGAAACAATAGTGTGTATCTAGATAAATAAATACTAAATAAATAAAACTAAATAAATAAATATCTTTACTAAATAGCATGCTTATTAGCCACGTCACCAACGAGTTCAAGCCGTCGATTAGTGGAACCTTAAAAGGAGTAAACTCCAAAGAGATGATACTGCCCATACACCCCGTAAGTACTTATTTACATTACCTTCCTAGTTTAGTAGCCATTAGAACAAGAGTTGAGTACCAACCTACTATTCTTAGCCTTGAAACCAACAGCAGTAATGTACTTACAGTAGGGGCGTCGAAACCATTAATATTATTTCATAGCGAATACCTAATTAGCGAACTGGGTTTGAACACCACAACAGCGCATAAATTCTAACAAAGTAGACTCCATTATTATTTTGGTCGTTAAAGTGTAAGTGCAGGATATTGGACTTTATTACCTAGTGTAGATATGGTTGTTTTGTATTTTTTTGTATTTCATAATCATAATCATTTATTCGCTTTGAGAGTAGGTACATAAATAAAGGTGTTCACAAAATGTTGAGATCCCTGTACAATCTACCAATTAGGCATGCAAACATTATAAGTAAATTTTATTACAATAAAAAAAAAACAAATGAAAATCAAAGAGTCAAATTAAAATTGGCAAAAAAAAAATTATAGAATTTAAAACTAGCATAATAATAATAATAAAGAAATACACAATGTCAATAATTAAATCTAAAGATTAGGGTCATTTAAAAAATCATTAATTGAATAGTAACACTTATCAAGCAATAGGGCTGTCAGTTTCTTTTTAAACATTTGGATTGGGTAATTTTTTTTAAATATTTGGTATTTTACTATAAATGGTGGGACCCATGCCGAAAACACTTTTCGAGACAAAGGAAAACCTAACATTACAGTCCGGCCGTCATCAGAATACGTTCCTGATACCCGTCAGTTGGACAATTTCTAGTTGCTATAAGGATCAAATTCGCAAAACACGTATACGTTTGTGTGAAACTGACAGGTGTCAAAAACGCATTCTCTACGGCCGGAATATACCTATACAATTTTTCAACTCTCCTTAGGTTAAGCAGGCCCTAAGTGCAAAACCTATCACAATGTTGTCCTTTTCAACCCAAAGATTGACTGGTAGATAATGCTTTGTGTCATTAATTCTGTCTATGTGTCATTCCGGGAGTGTCGACAGAAGTGAAAACTTGAAAAAAAATCGGCACCGCTGTAATCAATGCGTTGATGTCTTTTACTCCACGGTGTCGGTAAATTCGATAACAGTGTCGCGAAATCAATGGTTTAGTTCCATCTCAAAAATGCCCAACGCGCCTTAAGAAGTTTTCAATTCAATCAATAAAGTTTTCTTCAACGTTTTTCGTAAAATTACGTAAAAATGTTATACGTTTTTTGACAGCAACACCACACCTGCTTTCCCCTAATGATAAGGCAGAGGTTTTTTGACAGCAATTTTCACACATTACAAGATACAAAATGCACCTGTCAAAAACGTCGACCTCCATCTCTCAAACAAAATTCAATATGGCGCTACCCATAATTGAATCCCGAACAGCGCACGAATAACGCATTGAGCATTTTACTAAACATCGCGAAATACTTGAGTCGTAAATGAGAACAGGATACTCAACTTTACGACACTAGTGCTTGCTCGTATTTTTCTGTCGGTAAAACAGAAAATTTTAAAACCAGTGGAAATGTCTCGACAGCTGTGTGGTGTTAAATGGTACAAGGAAATAGAGTTGAAAGATGTGGCCTGGAATTGCTCAAAACAATTCTACCAACCTTAAAGGTAATTTTTTTAAACAATACCTATTCTTAACAGTTTTCTAGCAAATCATAAATTCTATCATAATTAATATTATGTATCAGAAACAAGGCTAATATTGCTAGAAAACCAAAAAAAATCTTTTTCACTCGTATTGGCCCGTCCTATGCAAGGATAGCTCTACGAAGTCATACAGTAAAAAAGATTTTTCAGTCAGCAATTAAGTTTGAAAGAGGGTAGGGAGGCCTTTGCCCAGCAGTGGGACAATAATGGCTAAGAAAAAAAAAATTAAGTTTGGTTCCTGTAATTACTAATTAACTGCTTAACGGCCGAATGCCCAATAACCTATCTATCACCAGTTTTGGCATAATGAAGATAGAAAAAGCTATCTAGGTATCTATGGTTTTAACGTCCCAATAATCTGTCAGTGAATAAGGAACATACGGAATTGTGGGACGACATTCGATGACAGATAGAATTATATATCGATGACAGATAGACTTGAAAGAGCTGTGCTCAATAATAATTGATTTTTGCTCAATATTGTTTGTTTTATGTTTTTTTTTTTAATTGTGTTTTTGGTTTGTTATTTAATTCAATCAAATTCAATTTTAATTCAATTCAATTCAATTTAATTTAATTCAAGTAAATGTTAAGTAAAAGATTATTGATATTAGTTCTAATTACATTGTTATCCATCTTTATATGAATTATTATTGTCTAGTGAGATCTAAATAAAATGCTGTGCTTTCCTTTAATTTAGATGCATGCAATGCTGTTCTATTTGTAAATGTTATAGACTTCGAATGTCTGTGTGTGTATTTAGTTGGTTTGCCTAAATAAATGAATAAATACTGTCTATCATCAATAGCGATCTGTGTACACTGGACTTATATCGTGAAAACTAGCGTCACTTTTAAAGGTTATCTACCTCTGCGGTTTTGTATCAAGAACGTCGTGCGTCTAGTCAGCCACTTCCAGAAAATTCCCTTGAACTATTTCTTAAACACATGAAACTATTTTTACTCCCCCACAAGTACAAATTTAGTTAGCAGTGGGGTACTAATTGACGCTTTAAATCTGTCCTCGTCCTTAGGACTTGTCGTTCGTTTATGATTTTATACTCGTAACTAAATGTTTGCCCTGACTTTGCCTGTCAAGGGAGGAATGAACTTGGTTTATTAACGTTTCTGGCAGTGTGGTTAGATGTTTCGCTATTTATTTATCTTTCGTGAGCGTTTATTTTAATGTTGTTGTTGATAGTTTCATTCACATAATTAACTACGAGTCGTAATATCATCATCATCTGCCTGGCTTTTTCTTAAATATGTTGGGGTCGGCTTCCAGTCTAACCGGATGCAGCTGAATACCAGTATTTTACATGGAGCGACCGCCTATCCGACCTCCACAACCTAGTTACTGGGTAACACGATACCCCTTGGTAAGACTGGTTGTCAGACTTTCGGGCTTTTAACGACCCGAAACAACTGTCAAAGATCTACAAATGATAGCCGGGACCACGTGTTTTCCGAGGTATAGAGGGGTTTTGGTATGTAAAGATGGTTACCCATCTACACACCAGCCGCGGTAAACGTGGCTTAACCTGATCGATCGAATCGTACGGCTGTTATTACTTAGTCACAAACACCTCCGTAATATTGTTTGAATTTTTGTAGGTAAATTTTTTAAATAAAACTCAAAAAATATGTCATTAGTTGAGGTTCTTTTTGCTTTCCAGCTTAAGCTAGTTCATTCAAGTAGGTAAATTATTATGTATCCTACTAATATTATAAAGGCGAAAGTTTGTGAGTGTGTGTGTGTATGTTTGTCTCTTCTTCATGCTTAAATGGCTGAACGGATTTGGATGAAATTTGGTACACAGATAGTTTATAACCTGGATTACCACATAGGATACTTTTTATCCCGATATTTTTAAGGAATCGAGACTTCTGCGGGTAAAACCGCGGGGCGAAGCTAGTTCGACATAAATATCAATCAGAACATTAAATTAAATGCAATTGTAATTATTAATTTATTAATCATCTACTCGTAATGAACGAATTGAATTAATAAATTATTACCCACTGAAAATCAAGTTTAACATTCCACTCAATCAAGCGTTGAAAATAGCTCGCAGCGATTAACAATAATAACAACGTAACAGTATATTATCACGCTTTGTTTCACCGAAGGGTTGAGCAGAGGTGTACCTTTCATACACCCACATTTAGGCAGTTAACAATAATATTACAACATAATACATACCAACCAAACATAACAGATATCTCAGGATTGATTTAATACTTTAGCTGCTGCTCACGACTTCTTCCGCGAGTTTCTTGTTATAACATAAAATATATAGATGGGTATGGATGAGCTCTTGACTATATAACAGCCGCACGGGTTGATCGTTCAGGTTAAGCTACGCTTGCCGCGGTTGGTCCGTGAATGGGTGAAAATCTTAACATACCGAGACTCCTCCGTGCTTCGGAAAGACCAGCCCATTCCATCCTTGATGTCCTCCCTCCGGTTGACGCCCTAAACCGAGGTTCATACCCCACAGGGGGTGCCCTTAGCGAGCGTTCACCTAGTTTTAATTAGCATAGTTGAATAACCCCGGGCAGGAGGTTTTAAGTGTAGTAGCTTAAGGCACTCACAGGAAAGCCCGGTTAAGTAGTCATGATCTCAGAGGTCAACTACGAGATGCGCTATCTAATAAAAAAATCCTCGGAAAGCACATTAAGTAAGCCGTAGGTCATTCGTGGATGTTTGATAGTCGTCAGAAGCCCGAAAGTCTGAACACCAAGGGGTATCGTATTACCCAGTGACTGGGTTGTGGAGGTCAGATAGGCATTTGCTCCATGTAAAATATGGTATTCAGCTGCATCCAATTCGACTGCAAACAGACCCCAACATAGTTGGGAAAAGGCTGGGAAATGATATCTTATGACACTCGACAATATAGCTGGAAGAATTTTCGAAATCGGATTAGTAGTCCCTACATACAAACTTAAAAATTTAACCTCTGTTATAAAATAACCTGTAAAGTTGTTTTATGCAAGTTCTAAGACTGTTAAGCTTACAAACCGCAGTTTTCTGCTTTCATAAGCCAATCTTTCATGTGGCGGTCTAACGTTTAAACAAGTTTATATCAGAGAAACACAACTTTTCTCCTCATAACATGAACACAACCCTCGCTGCGTTTGCGGTTAATTATGGTTTTCTTTAGTTATAACAAGTTTTACGACTTGTTTCCTGTTTAGACGGGTCCCGAGTAACCTGTTTCTGTAATTAAACGTTATGAAGTTAAATCTTGGTATGTACGTTTTGTAAACTGCAAAGGGTGTAACAATCTCATTTTGATTTTCATTTGTTTTTATCGCGTTATTTTTGTTTCTTTTCTGTGTACCCGAAGGGTGCTAACCGGAACCCTATTACTAAGCCTACGCTCTCCCTCCATCCTTCCGTCTGTCTGTCTGACAGCGTGCTGTATCTCAAGAACCGTAATTGGTGGACAATTTAAATTTTCACAGATTCTGTATTTCTATTGGTGCTATAATAACAATTTTTTTAAAATAAATTTGATATTTAAGGGGGTCTATGATACATTCAAGAAACGTGTTTTTTCGAACCCTTCGTGTGCGAGTCTGACTCGCACGTGGCCAGTTTTGAGGGTTCCGTAGTAAATAAGGAACCCTTATAGTTTCGTCATGTCCGTCTGTCTGTCTGTCTGTCCGCGGTCTAGCTCCAAGACTGTTAGTACTAGAAAGTTGTAATTTGGCATGGGTATACATCATCATGCCGACAAAGTAGTAAAATAAAATTATGAAAAATATATTTTTTTAGGGTACCTCTCCTACACGTAATGTGGAGATTTTTTTTTTTTTTTTCTGTACCTTGGTGTGGGTATCGTTGGAAAGGTCTTTCAAAAACATTGTGAGTGTGTTACAACTATTTTTTTATTCAGAGATCCGTTTGCGAAATATTAAGCTTTAAAGTGCACATTGTTGTTAGAGTCAAGTGTCCCCCCCCCTGCCAGCTAAATGGTTGGTTTTAGATATGTGAAAAAATTCAAGGCAGTAGCTTGTATAACGAATTTAAAAGGAAAACTATCACAGCTGAGTAGGCTTTACAAGTTAACGTGTAATAATCGACCAACTTAAATTTGCGGTTGTAAAAACATGTTCACCCATACATTCTGTATGAAAGATTTTTTTTTCAACTACAAAGTTAAGTTTGTTCTTGGGATAAATTCATCCCAACTACGGAACCCTACATTGTGCGTGGTCTGACATGCACTTGGCCGGTTTTTTAAATTATTATTTGTCTCACAGCGGTTCACGAAAAATTACTGCTACAGTAGTACTATTTGCACTTTTTAAATTTGTATTTTGTGGTTCACGAAATAGTTGCCAAATAAATGTTAATCTTACTTCTTTTTTGGAACTAAAAGGGGAATTATCTGATCACCACGGTTGTCACTAGAATTTGTGATAGTAGAAATGAGTACCTATGCTAATATTCTTCAAACATAATCACACCGTCACTGTCTCTCTGATTAAGTTAAACTGGCCTACTCCTCTGTCCTAAACCAATAAACTACTCATATATCTAAAGTATTACTATTTTATTATACTCTAATAATGTCCTAACAAGAAAACCCAGCAAAGAATGTCGAACGGAAACCGCACTTAAGGAAGTCGGACGATATTGTAAACTCGTTTCTAATTTGAGTGAACACTTTTGCTTGCCAGACATATCACTGCGGGCGGTACACTGTGACGCAGAGTAGGGAACTGTCAGTAGAATTAATTTAATTAACTATTTTATATGCACACCTTCTTCTTCTTTTTGTGTGGTTAGTGACAAACCTAGTGTCAGTGTTTTAAAGCCGCCCATGGGCCTCAAAGTTGGCTTCACATGCCGTCGAGAAATATCTCTCAGGCTGTTTCCTCACGATGTTTTCCTTCACCGTTTTTGAAGCAAGTGATAATTATACAATGCGCATATGAATCTGAAAAGTCAGAGGTGCGTGCCTTGGGTTCGAACTAGAGACCTATGACTTGGCAGTCAGACGGTCACATCACTAGGCTATCACTGCTGCTATTGGCATACCTAGATAGGTATGTAAAACTATCATCACCAAACATAATTATTTTGTTTTCTGTTTTCTCTGTCAACTTTTCTGATTGCACTTTTAACCTGGTGTTTTAAGGAGGAGGATCTTTCCTGTATCTTCAAACATTTCAGAAATTTGAAAAACTAAAAAATAAAATAAAAAAAAGAGTTTATTCATAGATTCAATAATTTTTAGATACATTAATTCCCTTGCCAAATCGTAAATCTGTTTTTTGGTAGACGTAGCTCCCTTAATAGTACTTATTATATGTAAGTACAATACATACTGCATCCATTTATAAAACTGACAACCAACACTATTAGGTACTTAAACTTACAGCCAAGCAAAACTGACCATTAAATATCATTCGCGGTTAGTTGGTCCCGCAATTTCCGCACCCTCTCGCACATACATTTCACATCTCACCATAAAGCGCTCTCCCTTTGTTCTGATCAGACCTTCGTCCATTGTTTGCCATGCGTAAAGTGCATAGAGCTGGGTACAGATTTAGCGACGGTACCGTTTGACGTGGTAATTACACCGTAAATCCTCAAGTGGACGGAATTAACTCGCGCCTCTGAGCGTGTTATGAAAATGCACGCCATTGTACAACACTGTAATACAGTTAAAAAGTTTCTGTGAAGTTGATGGGTGAATTTTTTTACGGAACGGTTTGTAATTTTAAGGCAAGATATTTTCTAACTTTGACGTACTTTTTGAATCCAAGATAATGTTACGCCTGTATTCCCCGAAGGGTTAGGCAGAGGTGTACTTACAATACACCCTTATTTCGCCAGTTATGTTTAAGTCCCATGTAATAGGGGGCGAGCCTATTGCCACCAACCAGGCATAAATGCAAACGCCGTACTGCTACTAAGAAATTCCAGATGGGAAACCCTAGTAACATTTTGCCCGACCCGGCAATCGAACCCAGAACCTCATGCTCAGCAGTACCACTAGACCAATGAGGCTGTTTTTAAATCTTATCTACAGGTACAAATTGGTGTCTCAAAAAACTTTTTACAAAAAAAAAACAACCGACTTCCAAAAAAAAACACTACAAAGTGAAAAATAACTTTAATTTCGGAAGTCGGTGTCTTGGGTTTTTTGTTTTCGTTTTTTGCCACCGACTTCCGAAATTAAAGTTATTTTTCACTTTGTAGTGTTTTTTTTTGGAAGTCGGTTGTTTTTTTTTTGTAAAAAGTTTTTTATTTTTCTCTTTTTAGTTATGGTACCAACCCCACCCACATTCGAATACCACTACCTGCTACCAGTGACAGGAACTTATCATATCATCTACATACTAAGTGGGAAAAAAATACCTATTTTGTAGCTAACTCAAAAACTACCCAAGCAAAGTTAATAAAATTTATATGGGACCAATTTGGTAGCATACCCTTTCAAACAAAAAAAGAATTTTCAAAATCGGTCCATAATCGACGGAGAAATCGGTGGACATACATAAAAAAAAAAAAAAAAAAAAAAAAAAAAATACAAACATACGCGTCGAACATATAACCTCCTCCTTTTTGGAAGTCGGTTAAAAAGATACTGTAACGTTCCAATTGGGTAGTTGCCTAGGTAAAAAAAAAGAAATTCTATTTAGTCCGTCTTTCAGATAATAAAAAATTACTAGACACGTATTTTTTGCTTTATCATATTAATAAAAAATAACTTAGAAAACTTGCATTAAAGTTGGGGAGTGGGGGCTCGTTACGTCACAATGTCGTATAAAATCTAGCAAGGCGTGACGTCATGTCACATTTGAACTTAATGTATCGCCGTAATCTTTTGATTACGTCAAAAAAGAAAAAATACGTATTCAATATTTTTTTTAAATCTACAAGACGGACTAAAAATAAAATTTTTGGACACAGGCCTATTGTCTAAGTAAGATTTCCAGCAGCAATCCCCGAAAAGCAAATAGTAATTTCTAAGACCAATTTATTTTCCCAAATTGATGGACTCAATACCTAACTCTATTCAGCCAATAATCTAGAAATAACTAGACTTCAATACATTCAATATGTCATCACAAAACAACCTTTATACAGAGAACAGTAACGATACAAAATAACATTTCTTTATTAAACAAGTAAGGTCGAAAAATTGCTTGTTATCAAACATATATTTTGGTTCGATAAATCAAAGGAATTTTCTGCCGTAAGTCTAGTTCCCTGGGTGAATGTTAACACAATTCGATTTGTTACAAGAAAATAAAGGCGAATTTCTATCATTACCTACTAAATGCTGGGAATAGGGAAAGGTAATTAGATTACGAACCAGGGTTTCGTTAGGAAGGTTTGGTAACAGAATTTTGTGTTGTTTTAGTAGAGGACTACATTCTCAAATGAAACTGAATTTTAGGCAGTAGATAGCTCTCATTACTGTCAATTGAAAATGAATTTTTATGACAGAAGTTTTTAAGAACGTTTTACAGAAATGAGTCACAAAAAAAAAATACAGTACCCGCCACCACCCGACTTCGTTCAGCCCCAGGAGCACTTGCCACCCGGACGTGACCTGCAGTGGCCTGTATGGAAGGCAATCAATCGACTGCGGACCCAAGTAGGCCGCTGCAAGCACAATCTAGTAAAATGGGGGATTATTGACCCAACCGACACCCAGTGCGAATTTGGTGCTCCTGAACAAACCATACCCCATATGTTGGAATGTCCAAAGTGCTCCTGCACTTCTGAGAATCTAAAAACTAGGCTCAACTCATTAATAATTATTTATCATCGACTCAAAAAGAAGAAAAAATTTGGTATCGTTTGAGAATTAAAGGGTAAAACGTGTGAGACATTCTGTGACCCTTTGGATGTGTTTATCTTATTAATGTATATTTTTGCCAAATTGAAATCTATTTATTTCAAGCTGCTGATAAACAATTCGAAACTTAATAAGGAAAAACAAAACTAACAAACAAAGGACAATGTTCGAACTCCTTTCAATTAGACAACTAACGCCGAGAACCCTTGCATAAAATTAACACCATCAGCATGTAGATCACCAGATAACACGACAAATATTAATTCACCGATCGTCACAGTTCGAAAATTAACATTTTAAATACATTTACAACGACGCCCGGGCATGCCCAATCGCAATCAAAGACCCGAAAGTTGGTCCCTATCGATTAGACACCGCATCTGTCCCGGGAGAACCCAATAAATATGTAAATTTGTTCTGGATTAACCCCGATTGGCAAAAGAAGCTTGCTTCTGGAAATCCTGACGAACTTGCTCTGAGTAATCATTTTTTGAACGTTATTAAATTTCATTTTTTTATTGCTATTTTTGAAAAAGTGGAAATTGAGGATTCCATTTACATCACCGTTGATTAGGTGTTGATTATTATTATTGAGGTTCATAAAATAACAGGAAAAGAAACTGAGCTTATTCTTGTTGTAATGTAATTGCTCGTTATTGTGTTCTCATTTCATTTTCCTAATTACGGTATTTCGTACCAGGAAAGAGAGATTTCTAAATTAAATTGCCCACGCACTACGGCAAATTAAATATGGTAAAATTAAAAGCTACGAAAAAAACAACGTTTTTCTTTCAATGTTTTTGATAAACATCTAAAGATGGTAGGTACCTACCAAAAGAACAAAAGAAAGTCGTCAAAACAGACTGCCAGCAGGAAGTTAAAAACTGCGGATCAAAACGCAGGTACATAGAAGTTTTTGTTGAGCTGAAAGCTATGTTAGGACTAATCCAATATCCAATTGAATTAAGGCTGTTAAGGTATCAGAATTTCCCTATTGATATACACTGTATATTCAGAAACAGTAACATAAATAACAGCTCCCAAACAGGCTTTACGAAAGTCCATAAAAGTTTCACACTTCCACACATGCGCGAGGCAATCTTTCACAAAATAACCATTCGCTTGAAGAGATAAACCACAGGAATATGCTTTTAATTCCAGCATGTAGCCGAAAGAATTCAGCGGTCATAAGATTTATAGGGTCCGTACAATTTATGTTCCACAAGGCCACAACACACAGCGCCTATGGGAGGCAAACCATAGTATTATGGGCTATGGGTATTTATTCTGGGCAGTCTATTGTTTTTATGATAGTATTTCATTTTAGGGAAACGACTTCAGGATGTGGTCGGTTTTAGGATCTGTTGGATGGATCTGGTTTACGGTTTTCTATGTTTATTTTTTGTTTTTATTATAGCTTCAATATTTATTAAAGCAATCATAAAATCCATACTTCCATTCTATCCATAATTAATATTATAAATGCGAATGTTAATCTGCCTGTCTATATGTTGTGTCTTCAGGTAGATCATGGCTTGGGTAAGGAATAAAATACCTTTTATCCCGGTAGTAGGTACATTCCCGTGGGATAATTTTCAACTTCCACAAGGGTGAAGCCGCGGGTAAAAGCGAATTATTAGAATAATATGAAATTGTTTTATTTTGTTATTTGTTTCTTGGGGTAGAATCATTACGAAAGATATTAAGCAAGTTCAGCAGTGATTGTTAGTCTGCCGTCAAAAGCCATCAGCCATGTGTCTCATAGGGATCATTGTGCTTTTACATAAAGGCTTGTGCAGACCAGCGCGACAAGCGACGCGACACAAAGGCACCGCTCGTCGCGCGACGAGCGGTGCCTTTGTGTCGCGTCGCGTGTCGCGCTGGTCTGCACAAGCCTTAAAACGATGTAGTGTCAAGTGCGATACTCGCATGCGCTGGATATATTGGATTTTCCCCACACAACCTGTTTGGCTTTCATGTTTAAACCGAGCTTATCAAGTGATTAGTGCTAACACCACTAATTAATTTGATGAACTTCCTGTAATAAACTATGGCCCGACATTAAAGCTCGCGCACGCGGAGCCGTTCTTATCGCAGATCGGCAGACAGCAATCAAAAGCCATTTATTTTCTGAGTTCAAAGAGGATAAGTACCTACAGGTGAAGAAAAACATCGTGGGGAAACCGGCATGTAGAACTAAAAATTCGAATTCTGGGCCCGTGTGGTGGATAACGGTCCACTCCTTCTCACAGAGAGGAGGATTGTGTCCTAGCAGTGGGTACACTTTGAGCTGATTATGCTAAGCATCCACTCGCTTTCTGAGATGTTGCTAAATCAAACCAAGAGAGACTAGAACATTGACTATTTTGTTGTTTTTGTTCTGAATGCTGGGTTACAGCCTCGGATCCCCTCTTGAGTGATATTTGGCCATAATCCACCATACGGGCCCTGTGCTGTGCAGCTTGCTGGTCGTCACATCGGAGTCTTAAATAAGTCAAATTTTAAATATCTTATGTTAAAAGAGTTAGTCCACGACACTTTCCTTCAAAGTTTTTAGAGTTTAAACCAGGGTACTGTACCCTAATTGCATAATACATGATCAATCACAATTTGTTTCGATTTGAAACAGATTGCTATTCCATTGCTTCATAAGTTGCAAAAAAAAAATCTGCCCAACAACGTAAATAACGCAATGAATGTTGTTGAACTGTCAAATTGAAACAAATTTGTCATAATCGTTTACGAAAATAAGTCACGCAATTAGGGTACTGGTCGGTTCGCTTTTTACCTAAGACCAATCAACACCAATCTATTGGGTACCCATCTTGATGACTATAATCTCTTTCTATCGTTTATTACAACACTCAGGGCTCCTTTGATCAACAAAGAATCTCATGAAGTAAAAGGAACACTTATCACCTCTCTCAGAACATTACACAAGTTATAACTTATAAGTAACACTTGGCTAGGTTCAGAAGTTTTTGCAGAAAAAATGATTTCTTGTTTCTTTAGTTACTTTTCTTATTTAGTCCGCTTGCGATTTGAGGTAGTTTACCGTAATTTAATGTTGTAGGTCGTGACGGTGATGGCCCAGTGGTTTTAAGGCCTCGCCTCTCATGCACGAGTTAGTTTAAATCCGGGCAAGTGTGACTTTTTAATTTCCTTTTTTTTTATTAATATGTTCTTTCTGAGTTAATCTTAGATATTATTGACATCGATGAAGGAAAATATCATGAGGAAACTTGGATTTAAAGTTATGTGAGAAAGCCTTTGCCCTGTATTAGAACAATAATAGGCTGGTATTTAAGGTTACAGAATGGAACTTCCTTTCGCAGTTTTACCGTGACACAGTTGACAATCTACATAGCGTCGGAGCTGTCCATTGCTTGGGTAAATATTGCAAAAAAATAGAATGATTGTTCATTCAATTTGAAGTAGATACAATTATTTTGAACGTAGAACTAAGGCCGCGCGCACTTTGGATGCGTTATCGTACGAATTTCACTCGTACGTACACGTACGACCATGGTCGTACGAATTGATTGCGCACACTGGATACGTTTTTCTCCGTCAAATAGAAAAAATCCTAACAAGTTTGGATTGTTTTCGAACGCACCCACCCAGTCTGCGCACAAGCGCGCTCCCTTTGTTCTTAGAAGATCGGGATCGTTCGTGCGTGTTCGTACGTGTACGCACGAGTGAAATTCGTACGAAAACGCACCCAAAGTGCGTGGGGCCTACAACTTAATATCTGATTGCTACGACAAATTGGAAGGGTTCGGATAGTAGATACCTACTAATTCTGAAACTTTGAAAGCAGCAATGATTATTTGAAAGAATGAAAATGCATTTATTGGAATAAGAATTTAAGTGAAACAAAACACAGCTAAAAACTTTTAACACAAAAAGAAAACGTTGCTCATATCTAAAGGGTATCAGCTCAGCATTATGTCACATGCCAACACTAGATATGTACTACCTTGCGCTGATTTTCAGCTGCAGCCCACGAGTGCGATTCACTCGAATAATAATGTTAAGGGTGCATCCATACCGAAGTTACTTTTTGTAGAGCAAAATTTTGCAATTTGATAACATTATGTAACTTTGTATATAACTTTTAGTAAGTTTATTGAATAACTTTTTGTTATCCGTTGTTGCTCACTAACACTTGCAAATGTTGCTCCACAAATAGTATCTAACTTCGGTGTGGATGTAATTTTACACTGTTTGTCAACAGCACCGTGAACAGTACGTCAACGAGAAACGAGATTATACGGCCATAGCAAATATACTATCGCTACTTCGGCGTCGTCATCTCGTACTTTTTAGATTGCGAGCGCGCGCGCAGGCGACGCACAAAGGAAAAAAAATACTTTTTTTGTTCAAAAATCTGCCTACACCACAATTTTTGACGTATCGCTGCCTTTTTTTTTATACACTCCTTAGATAACACACTTTGGTGTGTCGTGTCACTGAAAATATTTTAACAAAAATCTGTTTCCAGGAGTTTTTCAAGTCTCTGGTCATGAATTTACTGTCTATGTATAAAAATTCAAAATGGAGGACACAAAATGGCGTCCCAAAAAAAAAAAAATCCATTCATTCCCGATTTTATGAGGTTATGGTACTGACTTTTAAGGAAAAGTGGCAATGACACACCAAAGTGTATTATCGCAGGAGTGTATAAAAAAAATGGCAGCGATACGTCAAAAATTGTTGTGTAGGCAGATTTTTGAATAAAAAAACATTTGTGAGGGTGGGAGCAAGACAAAACACTTGTATATCCTCGTGTGACAATAATATTATGTAATAGTTAGGTATCTGCGGATAAATTTTTATGTTATTTAATAACATTTTCTCAATCATGCATGGAAATATTGTCATTATTTTCGAACAAAGAACACGCGAAGTATCGAATTTACGGTCAAAGAAAATCAAATCCATTGCAGAAGCGTTTTTTGAATTTGGAACATTACAACGCTCCAGCAATGTTGTGTGAAATGGCGTGCTGGGGTTATTAAATACTCTTTGATTTGATCTCTTTTATCATTCTTGGCATACCAAAGTTCTCTTTGCTTAGTACAAATTGCGTTCACGTGGCTGTATAGCCTTAGATGCGTTTGCCTTTCGGCACAGATGATAAATAGAAAATTGGCGGCAAAGCTGAAAATTCATCTTGATTTGTTATTTACTTATATAATAGAGAATTAAAATGAGTTCCAACGGTTCAGAGAGTGAAATGGAGGTTGATTGTACTCCACCAGATTTAAGATCAGAAGCCAAATTAGCAATGGAAAACCTGCTTCCAGCAAAGTCAAAAGAAAAATACATGAAAGTATATGAAAATTTTATGATTTGGAAAAACGAGAATAAAGTGAACATTTTCTACAAAATGTGTATTTTTGGCGTATTTTAATGAGATTACTAAAACTAAAAAGCCATCTACATTATGAGCAATTTATTCCATGCTGAAATGTTAAAAACGGCATTAACTTGAAAAATTATGGAAATTTAACTACTTTTATTTCCCTGCATTCTTTTGAGAAAAGCACTATATATGCCTCGGCGGAAATGGCAATTGCCTGTCTCGTATTAGCGAAGTCCTCGCCTACGGCTCGGCCTTCAAACTCATACTCGACCTGCAATTGCCTATTTCCCGGCCTTTGCAATAATGTACTATTATTCTTATGATTCGTTGTACAGTTGTCTTTTATTCTAAGCACTGTTTATTTTATTTTGTTACCTATTTAATAATCAAATCACTAAACTTGACTTGATTTCCGTACATCATTTTTTTTCGGGTGACCACTGAAAATCAGCGCTGTGCTGTGGGTCCCCCATAGCACAGCATCATGCTGAGTGGAAGCCTTCTTGTCACAGTCATGTCGTGCAGCTGCTGACTAATTTCTGTTTTAAGCTCGTGATTTATTATGTACTTTTTGTTGTTTTCGATTACTCTTGTCTTTTATGTATGCACGTGTTTCTGTGATAAATATAGGTATCTTTATTTCTTTTCTTTCTTTTTTTCTCGTTGACGTCCGGTTCACGCAGCGATGGACAAACGGTCTAATAAATGCATACAATTAACAGATTAGATTATACAGTTAAATCTGGGTAAGCGAGAAAACTCAATAAATTAGAGTAATTGCCAGGTCCCGTCATTTTTACCGTCTAAAACCTTTATAAGTGAGAATCATAATCCTCTATAAGAGAAAGTCGTTTTTCTCGTGGACCTCTATAATTGAGTCTGCTACTTGCCTGTACAGTAAGCGCTCAAAAGTGCATGAGCACGCTAAGAGTCATATTGCTGTGAACACGCGGTATAGCTCGTACATTTGTATGTGTAAGCAACACGATACACACACCACAGATAACGCAGTTTTGTTCTACACGAAACAACAATATATTTCCGTCGCTTTAAACATGCTAGCACACACGCACTATGCGCGTGAACTTGACCAGTTAATGGCATTGCTAAAATTGATAGTAACTTAACAAGTGCAGATAGCAGAAAGCGTTAAGCGTTGGTATGGAATTCAAACTGCCTCAGGTTCTAATCTCGTAAAACACAGTGCGGTTTTTTGCAAATATTATTATTTTTGTTTTCGATAATAATATTTTTTAAATATTGCTGCTTTTTTATGTTGTTATTGCAATAAAGGTTTTAGAATAAAAAATGCGTGATATATGATAACAAAATTTAAAAAATATGTTTATTCGTTATATTTATTTTACATAAGTTAACACACTGCTAAAATTATTTATCATTACTTCAGCTGAATAAGATGTGAAATAGATGTCAAGAAACTAGAAGCAGTTTGTATTATTTTGACATATTTAAAGTATGAAATATTTTAAATTTTTAATGGATTTTTTCACCATAAACATTAAGCTTTGATCATGGTCGAAGTAATTAAGTAATAAATAAGAATATTAGACTACTTAAAATGTAAAAAACTACTTACAGAATAGGTAATTTTAAGGTTAAATATGGGCAGTTTGTTTATATTTTATTTGTATTAATTATTTTACATTTTATTTGACTTTAGTAAATATTGGTTGTTATTGAGGTTAAAGCTTAAGTATTCATTTTCTTTACGAAAAGAAGATTGAAACTAAACCTCAAATTTTAATCCTAAAATAATACTATTACTAAAATAATATTAAACAATTTCGGTATATGAAAGAAAGAAAGAAAGAAAATTCGTTTATTTGCGGTAAACATGACGCAAAAAAAGATTAAAAAAGAACACGTAAATAACAAATTGGGGGAAAATATGCGTCACATCCACGCAAAACGGCCATCGCTCAGCATAAAGCTGCGACCCCATGCGAGACAGAGCCCCAGCGCTGGTTTTCAGCGATAGCCGGCGCTGACGTGATGACGTCAACCGGTGCAGCATATAGTGAAATAACAAATCAAAAATAAAATAAATACAATACTAGTCCTAAATGTTTATACAAATATAATATTTAAAATGGCAACATTTCTTGCCGTCGGCAACTCACGCGCCGCAGACTTATTACAATCTGTGCGCTAGAGCAGCTGTCAAAAAAGATTTGCTTGACGTTTTGACATATTGGCTAATTATAACATGTACTGGTTACGTAATAATTATAACATGGCGCATTAGGTAATGAATGTTATGATGCAAAGCAATAATAAGAACAAAAACCCAGGATGTATTAGATGAATGTGTAGCTGTGATTTTTGTAAATAGTATTTGTGAAAGTATTGGAAGGTGTAGATGACAAACTCGGTGACTTTATAGGAGATCAAGTAAGTGCTAGTAAAATAATTATATTTATCAACGAGATTGTATTAAATTTATTACTATTCAAATAAATGGAATTAGATGAAATTAGTTTGGAGTTATATAAATACATTAAATTGAAATTTTTATTACACTTAAAAATAAATGAAATTATATTGGAATTAATAAATATAACATACACCACCCACTTGACAAGCCGTAGTGTGCCAGTTGATTAAATTGGTTTAACCGTAGTTTACAGAAACACGGTGGCGTTTCTAAGCATATGGGATGAATGCAGTAGCGAAAAACAGACTCCAATATAGCCCCACTGACAGAAGGGGGAATTCGAAGCAGCCTACGCCACTCAGGAGATCCCAAGCCAAAGCCTGCATGCCAAGACCCTTGAGGTACAGTGAACCAACACAAAAGTACATAAATGTTAAGTTTATATGGAAATTTGTTCATGTATTAGTAACTTTTTGTATTGGAATTTAAAGGATTGCATTTTTTCCAGGCGTCGCATTGGTGGTGGGAGATCGTTCCAACAGCGCGTGGCTGCGAACTTAAAAGACCCCCTGAATGCTGTAGTTCTGTGCATCGGCACTGACAGTGGACTTACCATGGAGCGAAGACCATACTTTAGGTAGTTTTGTTTCCATGTTAGTTTCTCATAGAGATAATGTGGTTTATGGGTTGAAACAACACCAAACAATAAGTTGGCTAAGTGAAGCTTCCTCCTGGCCGCCATCTTTAATAATTTTAGTTGGTTAATATATGGAGTAACATGACTTCTTCGCGGGATGTTAACACAAAAACGAGCACATGCATTCTGGATACGTTGGATTACACGCTCCGTTCTTGAAAGCAGGCATGGTCCATAGACTGTGTCACAGTAATTTAACTTGGATAGAATGAGACTGTCAACAAGTTGCTTCCTTACTGGTATGCTTAGGTATTTACGTATTCCATATAAGACCTTTAATCTGTAAAAACAATTTCGGAGAACATTGGTCACGTGGGCCTCAAAGCGAAGCTCTGGATCCATAATTAGCCCCAGATTGCATGTCTGTTCCACTCTCTCAATTATCTCTCCCTTGATAACTATCTCAGGGTTGGCAGACAGTATTGCACTAACTTGTTTCTTTGAACCCAGAACCATAAATTTAGATTTGAGGGGGTTCAGAACCAGAGAGTTCTCCCGTGACCATAAAACCACTCTATGCAAGTCCTCATTTATTTTCTGCACTGCTAAAGATGTTTCATCCCCCTTGAAGGATATGTACAACTGAATATCATCAGCATACATGTGATATTTGCAGTTAACAAAAGATTTTATAATATCTGCACTGTACAGAATGTACAACAAAGGCCCCAGAATCGATCCCTGGGGTACACCCCTTGACACCTGGAGGGGGGGGGATGACACTGTAGACCCATCCTCCCTACGCATCTCTACATATTGAGACCTGTCAGTAAGGTAGCTATTAAACCACTCCACCGAATCCCTGTCGAAGCCATAGAAGGCTAACTTTGACAGCAGTAGAGTGGTATTAATTGCATCAAAAGCCCGTGAAAAGTCCAGCAGAGCCAGAATTGTTCCCTCCCCCCGGTCACGCGCTTCAAGTATACTACCCACAACGTCTGCCAGAGCCGTTGCAGTACCTCTACCCTTTCTGAAACCCGACTGAAGGTCTGGAAGAATGTTATTGGTTTCGAGATATTGGATAACCTGCAAGTATACTACACGTTCCAGGATCTTAGACAGGCAAGGTAGTATACTGATTGGTCTCAAATCCTTCATGTTAACCGGGTTATTGTTTTTAGGAATAGGTCGTACAATAGCGCATCGCCAGGGTTCGGGGAACGTATGCGTGGTTATGGACCGGTTAATGATGTCTGTAATGGCTTGCAAGGTTGTTGGCAGAGTGAGAGATATCATGTCGAGACTTATACCGTCAACACCTTGTGCATTTGACCCTAGACTCTTGATTATATTCAGGATCGACTCAGGATTGGTTGTTTTGAGTGTGAATGTGGCAGGGCCAAACCTATTAGACTCAAAGTAGGACAATTGTGAGATGTTGGTACAACAATTACCTGGGACGTCCAGAAACGCTGCATTGATGTCATCAGGGTTGTTGTAGTGACTTGGCAACAATCTTTGCTTATGGTCCGGAAGCACGTCTGATATATATATCTGCAAGAAATACGACAAACACCCTATTGAAACGTGCTTAAAAAATTCGTTACCATAAATTCATGCAATAACGAATCTGTTGTTTATTAAGTTGGTACGGTCAATATTTTAAGGTCAAAAACGGTTTTCTAGCTGGTCTTCAGTGATGCAAGCCTTCAGAGTGCACGGCGAACGGTTCATAATGACGTGTTTTTAATAATTCAGCAAAATATCTCGTTGGTATGAAACCATTTCTTTCATTCACCATTTGACGTCGCTGCTACTCGATAATAAGCCCCTTCCTCATATCTCTTAACCCTCACAGTATTTCTCTAGAACAAAGAAAAACATTGTTTTTATTACACATAATACCTTATTATTTATTATTCACTAATCGAATTAAACCTCACAATGAATTTAAAACTTTAAAGGCATCTTCTGTCTCAACAATACCTCTGTTCTATCAACAATACCCTTGATTAAGATTTATGTTTAGTAAAATATGAAATATATAAATAATAACACTCACACTTAGTCCGGTTTCATTAGATATTCACTTCACTTTTACGCAGCGCAATAATATTCTCTGATCTGATCTGATCTCTTCAATATATTTTATGCCTGCTTTTTGATAATAATAACCACAACACTGCGCTAAATACTCGTCACCAATATTATCCACGAACCAAAAAAGTTCTATTAATTAAATACTCGTAACAAACTGCATCTACCCCACAGAAATCGAAATAATTTACTTAGTTTTTTGTGGTCTACCTGCTAAACTTTAATATTTATGTGAACAAGACGAATGAAACTAAAAACGAATGATGATTATTGAACTAGTCATTGGTTGCAGAGAAAGTGAGTGTGTGTGTGTAATGTGCGTGTCTACAGTATTGTAACAACTTATAGAAGAAGGTCGTAAGTCAAACCGAAGCGTCAGTCTATTGCTTTGTGAGATTGCTCATGGACTTTTGGTCGGTACTGTACCTCTATAAGCGACAGTCGAGTGTAATTTAACATCTGCTATTTATGAGTTATTCTTAAATTTCGTGGAAATAACATTTTTTTTTCTCACTACCTTTCCCAACCATCCTCAACCTATATAAGTGAGACAGGCCACTCCTTTACCTCTATAAGCTAGAAACTTGAGTTACTGAGAAACCTCCATAAGCAAAAAAGAGATCGCGGTCCCTTGAACTCCCGCTTATACAAGTTCGACTGTAGTTTAAAAAACAGTCTTTTATTTCTAATGCGCAAGAGCATTCGGTTTAGTCCATTGAAACAAATGAGTACCAAGTTTGAAGTTTACAGACAGTTGACTTATTTTTTTCCAGTTTTATCACGTTGAATAAATCCTTGCACACATACAATGCGTGATAAATATTTATACGGCTTCACCGTACATTAATACAGGGTATCATTAATCGGGTGACACAGCACATTAAGGCAATACGGTGCGTACATGACGTCAGAGGCGTGAAAAACAGCTCGAATTTCTCTATTTATGCACGTGGAACACAATTTATCTTGTCGAGTTAATTTGTGAATTAAAATCGAAAAATTCTTTTTCTGCAGTCCTTTGATTAACGTTCGAAATTATGCTTTTGAGAATATTCACACGAGAAAATTTTAAATGCATGCCCCAATCAATTTTATTCTTACTTCGGCAGAACGGGCGGTATTTTTCTCTGAAGCAAGGAGTAATATTAAAAAAAATCGACAACATACACGTTTTTATTTCCTCAGATATTAAATATTTATCTTCGTAATAAAAGGAATAAAATGTAGTATTTTCCTTTCTAAGAATTATGAACATCACCAACTATTGCCATTGGATATCGAGATTAAAATAGAATTTCTTTGGAAATCTACCGAGTATTAGATGGAATATTTTTAGTTCCGTAGCCAAATGGCAAAAAACGGAACCCTTATGGATTCGTCATGTCTGTCTATCTGTCCGTCCGAAAGTCACAGCCACTTTTTTCCGAAACTATAAGAGCTATGCTGTTGAAACTTGGTAAGTAATCTACTTACCAAAATTCAACAGCATTCTGTGAACCGCATTAAGATTTTCACACAAAAATAGAAAAAAAAACAAAAACTTTGGGGGTTCCCCATACTTAGAACAGAAACTCAAAAATTTTTTTTTCATCAACCCCATACGTGTGGGGTATCTATGGATAGGTCTTTAAAAATTATATTGAGGTTTCTGAAATATATTTTTTCTAAACGGAATAGTTTGCGCGAGAGACACTTCCAAAGTGGTAAAAATTTATATCAAATACGTAGGTCTACGGTTCACTAGAGCTCTAAAAAAAGAAACTTCTAAGTTGATGCAATAAAAAGATACGGCCATTTATGCGGCATATTTTGATGCTTGCAAATAAATCAAAACCTTTAGGGTACTTCCCGTTGATTTAGAAGCATGAAATTTTGCAAGAAGTAAGGTCTTATAGCATAAATAAAGGAAAAATTCCGGAAATCGTTAAATTGTAGGTTCATCACATTAAAAAAAATTGCGATTACATTTGCAATTGGAGAAGCGACCGTGGCGTATATTGATTATGAACCGTTTGGGAAAAGACTAGGCATTTATTTGTTTCAACTACAATTTTAAGTTGGTTTTTGAGATAAATTATTCATCCCAACTACGGAACCCTTCATTGTGCGTGGTCCGACACGCACTTGACCGGTTTTTTTTTAAGATAAATGAGATCACGTGTCGATTCTATTTTAGTTAGCTTCACCTTTATTGTATTTCATCAGAAAATCTATTTAGGAATCTAGATTCAAATGTCAATCTCTATTTCATAATAACAAATATTGGTTTTACTCACGTGTTTCAGGGTTTATCTGTTAAATTTTATAACAGTTTTATTATTTTCTTCTAATTTTAGAAACCCAATGTTAAATATATCCCTAGCCTACGGAAGTCAGTTTTAAACCTAGAATAATAAGACAGAGACAGCCAGCATCCATGGCTTCAACAGGAATCCTCACCACCATCTGCAGTTGACGCGCATTTTTGGTCATCACCCTCAGCCTCATCAGCAACCTTGGTACAGCATACTGCAGTTTCGGCCGCTCCACAAGCAGAGCCCTTCAACCCTCTCCTGGTCGACGCCAGCAGTCAACCTCAACCCGACGAGGTACCACATCCGACCCACTGAATTATTACGCAGCACCACCCCGAGTTACTAAGGAATTACCGCAGACAGTTCTGACTCACCGCTAACTATGCGGCACCCGGTTCCGACTCACTGGAACCTCAACTGGCACTGGCAAGCATCGCAAGATACAAGACTCAGCCCACTATCAATCTCCGGTCTCCGGAGGAGAGTGACTTGGTCGCATCTACATCGCCACACACTGACGTCACGCAAAATCCTGCATTGCGCAAGCAGGGTTTGCCGCGCGATCAGTATATTTAACTTCCCGACATCAACGGTCGGGCAGTTGCCCACAGACACGACACTCGTCTAGTCGGAGGATCCTCCCTTTTCTATAGAGGATAATTGAACTTTACACCCTGTTCCTCATCTAAAAGATATTATTAGATTTTGACCAAAACGTTTTATTTACACACACGTATTTACATTATTTAAAAACTATCAGACTTAAAAGAATAATATGTACAAGTATATAAAAAGGGGAAATAATCATAGGGCATCAAAAAATTCGTCCACATCGCTGTCAATAGGAAAAGTGCCCAAAAGGTTGGCAGCATTGCCACGTTGACCAAATATATATATTTTTTACAAAATGTACATCATTTTTCCCTTTGAGATCTTATCCTTTAATGCATGCTTAGTAGTTACTTCTTTGTTTCATCATAGAACGTAAAACAGCGTAGTCTAGTGAGTTTAATACAAAGACTCCAAGCACATACACGTAACATGAGAAATCTCCTTTGCCTAAGTTTCTTTAGCCTTTCTACTAACGACGTTGTAGCTTCGACAGAAAGTTCATGCTGGATTTATTTTTGATTCCTGTTAGCAACAGCTGCTATTATAAATATCGAAAATAAAACCACCCGTATTTCCATAAAGGGTTGGGCAAAGGTGTACCTATATTACATACATCCACATTTCGCCAATTACTTAAAAGTACCTGGTGGTTGATGGGCCTACACTGTCCTCTCATACCTATTAACTCTGTAATTTGAAAACATTTACTTTTAAAAGAGTAACCGTGGAGTTTCTTGCCGGCTCTTCTCCATAGGAAACGACCAATTGGAACTGTGCACCTAGCTTCTGACGTTTCATAAGTGCCCATGTAGGTTTATGTGAAATAAAATATTTTATTTTGATTTTTGATTTCCCAAATAATAGGGGGCGAGCCTTTTGCACGAATCCAGACTCCGAGTTGCTACTGAGAAATTCCTGATGGAAAAACCCAATTCTCTTTGCCCGACCTGGGAATCGAATATAGCGCCTCATTCTCATCAGTAATAGTCTTTGCGACCACTACACCGACGAGGCAGTTTAATAAAATGTTTTTGTTTTAAATAATAATAATAAAAACAATTGGTATTGTCCGTGACTTTGTTATCGGTACCTACACGAATTTGTACGACAACGAATTACATTCGGCTGCATTCGAGGATGCAAAGAAAACTGATATGATTTACTTAAAGGATTTAATTAAAATAATTATTACAATGAAATCGGTAAAACTAAGCTGCGCGAAAATTTTTCGATATGAGAAACAAGAGTGATCCACCAATACACTAAATCAATATTCATCACTACTATTGCACAGTACGTAGCTTATTAAACAGCCGTAATGTTTATAAAACAATTTTTTTTTGCCGGTGTCGGCGTCTGCGTCTCATTACTTGTCTCAACGATGCCTAGAGTACCACAGATACTAAAGGCATAGACAAGTAACTGATGTTACGTCGGGTGCAGACACGCGGACTACATAAAGTTTATTTTTTAAAGTATTTCTCAGATCTATTTTTTATTTTATTATATTTATTTCTGTGTTTTATCTATCCGTGACATCACTGCGGGCCCTATCAGAATACCAGCGCTGCGTCATTTATTTATTTTTTCTTAAATGTCGCAGCATATGCTGAGATGGGAGCCTTTTGGCCTCGTACAGGACTTTCTGCTTTTATTTTAATTGTTTTTATTTTTTAATGTTTTTATTTTTATTAATGTTTTAATGAGTGTATTTTAGTTTAATTTGTGGTTTCCTGTGCGAGTCTCAATAAATACTTTTTCTTTCTTTCTTTCTTTCACAATCTTGGATCCTACGCCATCGGATTGCTGAGAAGGCGAATCCCACGGTGCTGAGCGCAATGCGGTAGGTAGTCATTGTCAATGCGGTAGGTATTAGTCATAAGAATTTAGGGTTCTGCAAGTAGCGACATAACAAACCTACCAAAGTTTCATCGCAATTGGATGAAATGTTGCAAAACGCATACGGGACAAACGAACAAAAAAACATAAACGTTTGTATACCTACATGTATTTCAGCTTACATTAGTTTCAAACTTATCTGTTTGAGAGTAAATCCCCAAAATAATTGGCTTGAGGATTATATGGAGAGCTACACGTGAAGGAAAAGCCGGTATCTGTTAGGAAAGAGTAGGTAAATGTTAAAGGTTTATTTATATTTATGTCTGACATATTACACAGAGGAATGATATTTCACAAACTTCTTCATTATTAGTGTTGACTTTATTTTGGAACTCTCGTGCCACTTTTGACGTATCAATGTTTACTTCGAAGATCTTTCTGTTTCAACTTATATAACATAAGTAGAGTTTTAGATCATCAACGAAAGGAGGAAATATCTTTGAAATGACAAGCGAAAAGAAAATGGAAACTAACTAAAATATTAGGTAGGTTTTTTTATTTATGACATTTTGTACACACATTCGATGATATCCTGTCGTGCTTTTACAAATTATAACTTACTTCTAAACTAAATTAAATAAGCTCAGTCACAAAAAAAAAAAACAACGGACTTCGAAAAAAAAACACTACAAAGTGAAAAATAACTTTAATTTCGGAAGTCGGTGTCTTGGGTTTTGTATTTTCGTTTTTTGCCACCGACTTCCAAAATTAAAGTTATTTTTAACTTTGTAGTGTTTTTTTTTTTGGAAGTCGGTTGTTTTTTTTTGTAAAAAGTTTTTATTTTTCACTTTTTAGTTGTGGTACCTACCCCACACACATTCGAATACCACTACCTGCTACCAGTGACAGGAACTTATCATATCTACATACTAAGTGGTAAAAAAATACGTATTTTGTAGCTAACTCAAAAACTGCCCTAGCAAACTTAATAAAATTTATATGGAACCAATTTGAAAGCATACCCTTTCAAACAAAAAATAATTTTCAAAATCGGTCCACAAATGACGGAGAAATTGGCGGACATACATAAAAAAAAAAACTAACTTACGCTACGAACATATAACCTCTTCCTTTTTGGAAGTCGGTTCAAAAACTGAATCTCATCTGCTACATTTTTCCTGCTTCAGAAGTAGGCTAAACTACCATGGAACATTCCAACAACCATTACCGACAATTTCAACGAGTTGAGAAGTGCGTTTATCGGACACATTCCACCAACACATGCTGTGCTTCCTCTGTTTTAGCACACACCTCACAGTTAGAAGAGTCCGATTTTCGCAAGAAATTAGCAAAGTTGTTTAGTGGAATATTGCCTGACCTCAAACGATGCGCAGCAACAATTTTGACAGCGACAGGCCCAGATTTAGGATAGCGTAGCTAGGTAAGTACTTGACAATGATGCGATGGAAAAGAATACGCAAGATGCAAATGGGTATTCAAAAATAGTAACGGATATTTCTGAAAATAAAATCTTTTTCTAATCTAAATCTTTCTTTATTTTTGTTTTCTTAAATTTTTGTTTTTCTTTTGAAAATGTACGTCGTCGCAAAAATACAGACACATGGCACTGTTTTGATGCATCGGCAGTTTTGCATGATTATGCACGTCGTATTAATTTGTTTTATTGAGTTCACTATAAAATAAAATGAATTATGTAAATGTAAATGTAACTTTACCTAAATAACATTAATTCCGTAAATTATGATCATGGAAGAAGAAAAAAATGTTAAAGAATCCTCTTCCAATTCACCCAGATCTTTCACTGATGTTCTGAACAGACCAGGAGTTTTAATTAACTTCTGGAGGGAGGTGGGCTAGTTGGAATAACCGACGGCCAAACGGCCGCAATGGCCCACCTGATGGACTAAGTGCGGAAACCAAACCCCGTAACATAGAACATCCCTTTCCAATAAATTACTAAGACTATAAGTAATTTTTTTTTCAAAACCTTAACAGACCAATATATTATTAGGTACCCGTATAAACCAAAGCACATACCTGCCAGTTTAAGTCCGATGCGTTTTCCTGGAGGCTTAATTAACTCTATGTGAGTCCTCCGGAGGCCTCGCTCGGTACACAGTCCGGAGTCAGTCGACAGCGAAGTCTGGGATTTGAACACTGCAATAGAAGAAATAAGAGTATTATAATAGAACAATTAAATCAGTTTGTATTTGTCTGCTGCGGGGAAAAGATCTTACAACAATATACAAAAAAGGAATATCGCGGGTAGACGGTAAGTTAAGTAGGATGATCTCCTTCAAGAGTGAATAGGCTACTATTCACTCTTGAAGGAGATCATTCATTTTGGGCTAAATTATGAAAGTACCGGCCAAACAAAAAAAAAGTTATATTCAGTTAGAACATGTTATCCTCTTCACTAATCACTATGGGACCAAATCTTTAGGATCATTCCCTGCGCTGTTATACGAGTTTGAAAAATACTGTGTCGGTAACAGTGTCGCGAGTTCAATTGTTTTTCCAATCTCAAAAATGCCCAACGCGCCTAAACAAGTTTTCACTTCAAAAATGTTTATTTCCGTCTCTAATACAATGCTCAAACTTCACAAAACCTACACTATCCAACCGAGATTCTCCAACAACTAAACCAACATAATTCTCCCCACTTCCCTCGTTTTAACCGAAAAATAACCTGCAATTTCCCAAAACAACGCCCCCACAATGCCCGAATGCGGCACAGTTTTGGTACCGAAACATTTAACTGGTGGACGCACAAATCTCCCCGCGCCCGTTTCCGTCCAACTTTTACTGTAACTGCACTTGTAAACTGCGAAGCCTCTCTTAAAATAATACCCGGAGTGGGTATCGATAGTGACTTGTGGCAGTTTGAAACTAATAAACGAGTGTAAGCCGCGTTATTAAGAAAATGAATCGCTGTTCTGATGAAGGTGGGTTTTTTAGATGTTGTAGCTATGTTTGTTAGTGGAGTGAATTAGAATATTTTGTTATTTAGTCCATGATTGACACTATTAAATAATGGCACAATCGATACTGCTGACAAAATATCGCCATCGCTAGCAAGACATCGATTATCACGGAAGCTTGTTCTATAATAGTGTCGGGGATCTTGATGATGCTCATTTGTTTTACTGTAACTGATCTTGTAAACTGCGAAGCCTCTCTTAAATAATACCCGGAGCGGATATCGATAGTGACTTGTGGCAGTTTGAAACTAATAAACGAGTGTAAGCCACGTTATTAAGAAAATGAATCGATGTTCTGATGAAGGTGGGTTTTTTAGATGTTGTAGCTATGTTTGTTAGTGGAGTGAATTAGAATATTTTGTTATTTAGTCTATGATTGACACTATTCAACATAAGCACAATCGATACTGCTGACAAAATATCGCCATCGCTAGCAAGACATCGATTAGCACCGAAGCTTGTTCTATAATAGTGTCGGGGATCTTGATGATGCTCATTTGTTTTACTGTAACTGAACTTGTAAACTACGGAACCTCTATTAAAATAATACCCGGAGCGGGTATCGATAGTGTCTTGTGGCAGTTTGATAGGTACAAATAAACGAGTGTAAGCATGAATCGATGTTATCTTTAGATGGTCGTGTAGAGTCTGCGCCACCACTGAAGTCCTTTTGATGCGGTGATAATGTTTACGTTATTGCATCGCATCGCATTAAAAAAAATGTTCTAGTTATGATTTTATGTTGGTGGGTGGCAAAATAATCTTTGGTACACGATTCAGGACAATGACATCACTCGTTTTTTTTTCTTCAGAATAATGAATTATTCACCACTGTGCTTCAATATAATTAATTGATCAGGTATTGACACCATTGCCTGGGCTGGCAATGGCGTTAATAATCAATATAATGGTGACACTCTTTTGATTAATTTCAAGTATTCACAATGGTGTGTGTTAAAAGAACCTCCACCAGTAAAGAAAACCAGCCCAACCAGAAGCCCAGAAAACAAACTGCTGACTATAAAATAGGTAATGATTTAAATTTCTATGAACTTACTTTTATTCTGTAGTTCGATAGAACTTCCGAACTTATAATAATATTATAAATCCGAAAGTGAGTCTGTTTATTTGTTTGTTACGCTTTTACGCTAAAACGGCTGAACATATTTAGATGAAATTTGGCACATGGGTAGACCATGACCTGTATTATGACAGGTTAATTTTTATCCTGATATTTCCACGGAATCGATACTCATGCGGGTAAAAACGCGGGGCGCAGCTAGTTTTATAATAAATAAAAGAAAACAGAAACCTCTACAGTTTCCATTTCTTAAAATCTTAGTGACACTTCCAATTTGTTAAATCATTAATCACGCAAAACAAGATCGGGGCAAATATTTTTTCTTAAAGGAAACAAAAATATTATAGTTCGCGACATAACTTCTGCGCAAGTCATAAAATGTAAGTGGATAAGTTTCGGTTTACATTATTTTTTGTAGGACAAATAATATGAGAATATAAAACAACGTCCACTAGTTTATTATGCACAATAAAAATAACAGAGTTATACATATTTTATTTCAAATTGAGGGTCTTAGTAATGAAACACAGTCACATACTGCCTCAATTCAGTGTGAGAAAATGTTTACAAATTTTCAACTTTAGTTGTGTATCAACGTAAAAAATAATAATTTGTTACTCTGAAAACTGTAAAAGAAAACAACTTAGTCAAAAAGTCAATCCCCAAAAACAACAGTTTACAAATACAGTACAAAAACTTTCCGTCCGCTAACGCCTTTAACTCAAGCAATTACGTTTTGAATTGTTGTTTGCAAATTTCAGCGGCTTCGCGGGTCGTTAGCAAAACTTGACGTTTCATTTTGAAAAAGAAGGATTGCTTTTTATCCATCTCTAATTTTCTACGGGAGAGGCTCGTCTAACTTTTTCTGTCGTTTCACAATTTTCAGGGCTTGTCCTCCCTTTACGTAATTATTCTTATAACGAATGTCATTAATATTCTGAACGTAGAAGCCTTTGTCGCTGTCTTTTATGTTTTTATCCTTTAAAGGTTAAGATGGAATGGATGTTTTAGGCGTCTTCAGGGAATTATGTCGTCAGGAAATTCGTTGTTGATATCTTATTTAGACTAAGCTTCAGTTGTTTCTGCATCATTTTCAGACTTGGTCCCGACTGAAAAGTATCATAATTATTTTCAATTATTTTTTTATGTGTATTTTTTTATTTTATTTGTAACTATCTTTTGCCCACGGCTTCGCCCGCATGGAGGTCAAAAATCATCCCACGGGAACGTACTACTGGGATAAAAGTATCTTAAACGTGAAATCCAGGTTATAAACTATCGATGTGCCAAATTTTATCCAAATCCGTTCAGACGTTTTCCGTGATCGAGTAATAATCATCCAAACATCTAAACTTTCATATTTATAATATTATTTTTATGTGTTTACATATCTCGGGACCATGGGGTTTCGGTCCTTTGGAAGGCGTACGAGGGGCCGAAGCCAACTCGCAGAGGCCCCTTATGCAATTTTATTGTTATTATTATTTATAATATCGAAGTAAGATTGTTTATTTCTATTTGTGCTTCTCAAATCCCAATTTCAATTTCATTGTAAACAGCAAATAAAAGGTTAGCATTAATATATAGTGTAATACATAGTTGTAAGCCATGGTGGCTTACAGCACAAAGTTAATTAATTGATTCAGGCGTGACCTTGCGGAAATCCATTATAAAATACAATAGACGTGGATATATTTAGTAACTTGTTCCGCTTAGCTATTTCTAAAGAGCCATAAAAAACTCCTGAAAGAAATCGACACGTGTTTCACCTCTCAACGAGGCATCCTCAGGATGACGATGGACTTGTTGCGAACTCGAACACGGCGTGTTGCCACACCAAGCGCTGAGTGCAGACTGAGCCTTATCGCCCGTGAAACCCACTTATATAGTGTCGCCGTTATCAGTGCGATAAGGGGCGAACAATCGCAGCAAAGGTGACCTTGGCATACTCGTATTTAATTCGTTCAACAGTGTAATGTTTCCGGTATTATTTTTGACCATTTCTAAACTCTCTAGTACTGACATTCTGAAACCTTTATCACGTGTGTGTAAAATTTCGAAAGTGTTATTATTATTTAACGAATGACCTGTATCTATTAAATGTTGTGCAAAATGGGATTTTTCTGGATAATTATTCCTGTACGCTGCACACAAAGTTGTAATCATCATGGGCTACCGATGGGTACATGAATTCCAGCCCAAATTACAGTTTTGACGATCCTGAAACAAGCCTGTATATATATAATATAATATTCAAATAATGTTTGCATGTTACAAATGTTTTCCAACATTTCAAAGTTCAAATAAAACCTAAATTAAGTTACTTTTTGATATGTTAATTGCTGTTTTAAAACAATAGCTTATTAAGTAAGTTGGTTACAACATAATTTCTAAATTGTTCTTGTTACTACATCCCTTTTCAATTGTGTTACATTGTTCCAGACAAAATAATCTAGGTACAGAATTGTTGATAGAAATTTTAACGAGTGGCTTCAAACAAAGAACCTTTAATTAATTAAATTAATAATGGAAGTAATTATTAAGAACGATTTTTATAATGTTAACCTTGTTGTAGATGTTTAATTTTTAATAAAATACCTAAAGAATAACAGTTACAGTTATTTGATAACTTTTGTAAGTGAAATTAATGAGTAGGTAATCCAATAAAATGAATGTTAGTAGAATTTTAATAATAATATAATCTCACAATGATTATTATTGATATAGCGGCCCCGCATGACGAGAACCTCGTGAAAGCTGAAAAAGATAAGCAGATTAAGTAAGCATCTTGACCTGGCTCGCGAGGTTTTCCACATGTGGGATATGGATACAGCAGTCATTGTGCCGATAGTCGTGATGATCAATGGCATAATAGCCAAGAGCCTCGACCAACACATGAGGAGGCTCTCGTTAGGCAGCTGGATCAAGGGCTTGTGCCAGAAAGCGGTACTCCTGGACATGACGCGTATTGTCACGAGGATCCTCTCTCAGGAGCCCTGACCGCCGATAGCTTGGACCCTGTTCCCGATACCACCGGTATCCGCTACTATTTTATATATTTTTTAATATAAAAAAATGTTTTTATAAAAATATTTAAAAATGTAAATTATATAAACAAACATGTTTATGTTGCTAGAGTTGAGAATCTTAAATATCTACCTATAACTTGTACAATCTAAATACCTATCTATACCTGGTATCAATACTAATCAAAATAAGAAACTTAATACCATCGTCAAACATTTCATAGGCAATTAAGACCACAATTATAATAATGACAGCAATCTCTTTAAAACACGTAACAACAATTACTTTACAAACAAAAGTACCTACAACGTTTTGTTTTGTTAAAATGGATAAAACAATTGTGTAAAAGCGAACCCGAACTGCGGAATTAGCCGACATTTCACGACGTATCATTTATCAAGAGGTCGAAATAAGAAGTATAAACGTGAGTAAATTGCAAGCACTCGTTAAAACCACTAAGGGTGGAGTTAGAGGGACAAACGGTAGTGACTGAGAAGTATTTTTATTTATTACTAGCTGTTACTCGCGATTTCGTCTGTGATTATGTTTAAATTATATTTTGTGTTGTATAATGTAAGTTATTTTGCATACTATTGTATAGATTCATTTTTCTAACTTGAAGAGACAGCTGTGCTGCTGGAGAGTTTGTTGCGCCACTTCTTCTTCCCAGCTAAAGGCACTAGGAAGTGGTGAAGGGTGGGCGTTTTTAGGGGACTGTCTTATGTAATTTTGACGTTCGAAAAGTGCTGATTCTCAGCCTAGTTTGAATAAATTACTTTTGAATTTTGATCCAGGATGAAAGTATCATATGTCCTTCTCAAGACAAGATCATGGTCTACCCATATCCCGAATTTCATTGAAATCCGTTCAGCCGTTTTTGCGTAAAAGTGTAAAAAACAAATAAACAAACTCATTTTCGCGTTAACAATATTTTATTAAAGTTAGGATGGAAACTTTTTTAAACAAATTTTTCGAACATTTTCTATCCTCAATTCAGACAGCCAAAGTTCTAAACACGAGAAATAGTCTAATATCTACACTGGATTTTAAGCAGTCGCTAAAACCCTAAAACTTGGTTTGGTACTCGTTGAGGCTATAAATATATTGAGACGATACATTTCCAGCCTTTAACCTGAAACTTGATTTCGTACTCCTTGGATCTTTCGGTACAATAACAGCAAAATTACACGGATCAACTAAATTGATTGGCAAAAGAATCAAAAGTGAAGCTGACATGACACGGTTCAATTTGGTTACTTTATCCAAATTGTAGGCAATAGTGCACCGTTTATTATTGCCAAGGACTGAAAACTCGCCTTACGAAAACAAAAAAAACAATCGTTCTTGGCACGCCACGTCTTAAATGTACCGTTACGGCATTCGACTGACACTGACACCGCAAATACCCACATTTATTTCTGGTCAGCTTTGAACTTAATTAAAATACTTCAGTATTTTACTGAAATTAATTGGGCCATGAACCGGATCAACTAAATCCATTCCCGCAATTTACTTACATTATTCATTTGACGAAACAGTTTTCATGATTCATGGAGCAAATAAAGTTCGTAGCGCCGCCGGTAATTTACGAATTTTCGTTTAGTACCTACATGTAAAATGTGGGTTATAAATAGAATGTTAAGATCTTTACATGTCGAGTAATTCAAAAAATAATGAAGTTTTTCGGGAGATTTTCCAAGCTTTATAATCTTAAACATGTCCTCATTATGAACAGCAGTGTAGTTGTAAAAAGCACACATAAACTCGACGAAAAAACTGTGTGACTATTTTTTTTTCAATTTTCGTCTTCCAAAAGCTATAATATCAACTCTATGAAAATGGTTTGACTGTGAATCAAACCAAATCAAATCAAATCATTTATTTCTTTGCAAACATGGGTAAATTTGTACATAGGTGTTGTCATAAAGTTAGCTCTCCATGTTCTGCCGTCACATGGCATGCAAATCAAATTAATTAATTATCATTTTAATCACATTAGACAATATTATCATAATTACAAATTTTACAGAGTAATGTCAAATCATTTGAATCATAATAAATGTAAAATGTCATAATCTTACATCAAATGTCATTCACTGGCTACAATATTAAAACTATGTCAAATGGATACAAGGTGAAATGTAAGCTATTTGAACATATTTTGACAATACTGCACAATCACAAATGTGAACAGTCAAACACACTAATATTATTATTGCTGCATTGTTGAGTTGCAAGTATTAATGATGTGACAGTTTGATTACTTTTAGTGAAGACATGAACAGTCTTCGAATTAAATTGCCCTTTTGATACATAGCTGCATCGGCCGTATTCAGGCAAAATAAACGCAACAGCGAGGCAAGACAACACAATGCAGCGTCAAGAAACTCGATTGACACTGCGCGTACCCTTGATTTATTTTTGGCCAGTGACTGTAACGCCAATTAACGCTTTTGAAATAATTCAGCACGTAGTAAATAAAATACAATGACTTTACTTACCAATAAATACAGAATCATCAATTATTTTTATGAGGTCGGCAAAGAGCACTCACGGCCGCTTAAATTAGTCTATCAATTCAAAATCAACTGCAGTTTATGTATTTCATTTATTAAACATATTATAAATTATCTGTGTATACAAAATAATACTGCTAGCCTAGAGCTTAATTCTCATGGAAAACTCTTTGCCAAACAATATTTCTTGTCTCAAACGATGAAAACCAAGTCCCATAATTTTCTTCGTTAATTTCTAATTTCCCTTGTCTAATTGGCATTTCAAATACAATATGAAACAAAAGTTTGCCACAATTTATGAACGAGTTGTCTGCATAAATTCGTGCTCGTAACTTTTGATAACGAGTTGGGGTTGCACTCATTTGTACCCTAAACTTTACCCAGTTTGGGAGAAATCAATGTACCCGCCTTTTGTTTCTGCCCGCAAAACTAACATATTTATTGTTCTAAGGTCAGTCTTTTAGTTTTGAAATAAGATTTCGGTGGGAATTGTTGATATTGAAATCAAGAGGTACAATTAATTGTGCCGGGGAGTAGTCTACATCCTCCACCTCATCCTCAGTAAGATTTTTGTGGTTATTATAACTTCGTGTTTCAGCCCAGACTTAACGAGAACAAAACCATGAGCTTCACCGAATTACATGCCTAATAATTAGAACAGAAAATATTACAAGTAAAAATGTTACTTCATGCATGAGTCACCGTAGTAAAAATATTCCCACAAAACAAATTTGGCTAAATAATTAAAATTTACACACGCGTACGTAATCAAATACTCACAAAAAGAAACGACACTCCAAAAAACAAGAACAAAGAAAACCATCCGCCTTTCATTAGACGCTTTATTAATCCCTCCGAACAATACGTACTTTAAAAGTGGGACATGCTCTATAATCCTCGTTTATTCGACTCTATAGAACTCTGTGCTATGAGACGGGGTCACGTAATCCATTACCATGGCGGAACGTGACTCTTTCAGACGGTACAGTCTGTAGGTAATTTTATTTACCTTCTTGAAGACGGTGTGGTGTAAGATAGGAGATGTTGGCGAGGTAGATATTTAGTCTTGTGTGAATTGGAATATATAGAATTTTGGACTGTCTTGAGTGACTGGGTTTTATACTTGCGTTTTGGTCTCCTGTCTAAGAATTAATGACTCGAGTAAGTACAAGAAGTTAGCTGAGGTTTGCTTTCAATTCCTCCCTATGTTGAAACTTACAAGTTTTGGTTTTACATATTATACCAAGTTATACTTTATTTCCTGAAAAGAAACAGTACTTCATCGATACTTAACTATTAACTCTTATGGAACACCTCAAGTCAATACACATATAAGTAGGTACCTGCATAGGTATGCCATGCCATAGGCCATAACAATCGCCATTTTGGTTTCTCGCTTCTGGTTTATAACTTGGATCATACCCTTGTCGGAAACTTGTTTCGTTTTGTTTGTCACACGAAACTTTCCGAAGTTTACGCGATGTACAGTAGTCGTCTTGTTAAATTTTTTATGCTCGCTTTACGCGATGCAAGAAAAAGTAGCCTTTGTTTAGATATTCTTGCTTCCTTTCTTGTTTCAAGAACTTGGCGTAGTTGGGTTGATAGTTTTAGAATTCAATTTTGAGTGAAATAGGTTTGTTTCAGTGCAAGTGGTAAGTACTGTGGATAGAAACCATTTTTATGCAATAATATAAGGGATTGCGGAATCCTAGCTAATTTCATGAATTCAATCATTTCATCGCATTGTTTTGAGAGCAGTGGTGGCCTCATCGTATCGGCCCCGACTGACGAGTTTGTAGGTCGTGGGTTCGAACCAAGGCAGGTGTTTTACTTTGTGTAAATAATTTCATTTCACTTCTCTCGAAACAGTGAAGTAAAACATCGTGACGTAACTATCATGACCATTTACTTTTTTTTCACGACATTAAATACCAATTTTTGGTTCTTTATGACATATGAGATCTACCAACCCACACTGGACCCGCGTGATAGATTATACCACCCACCCCCTCTCGAAGAAAGGAGGCCTTTTTTTTTTGGGTGGTCTATTATAATAAAACTTCTCCCGCTCTGGGCGGAGAAGGAGGGCGTGTCAGACTCTTACTGACTAAAACCCACCCGTGTTCCTTCAGTTGCCATATTGCCGGGGGCCACGATTTCCCTTTCGGACTTCTTCGCAACACCGGAAGAAGAGAGGAGGCCTGTGTCCCAGCAGTGGAAACATTATAGCCTTCTTATTTTATAATAATTTGATCTGATTTGTTCTGACAACAGTGAAACCAAAATATTTTGACTAGATTAGCTTTATTAGTGCCATTACACATCGAGCAATACAAATTCAACTACAATTTTAACTTTGTTCTTGGGATAAATTGATAAATTCCGTCACGCACTTGACCGGTTTTTTTTATTTATGAAATAGTTTTTTTCTCAAAGTTGCAATCGTTATTTCACAAGAAAAGCACTGTAAAATTTTGCAAAATCTAAGGTATGTGTGTTCGTGACTGTATCTACAAGATTTCCACTGGAGCAAACCTTTAAATTATTTTTAATTACAAAGAAACAGAGGGAAGATTATAATCAAATCATAATAATTACTAGAGATTGATCACTATCGCCTGGATATGACCCACAACCCCACATGTGCTAACCAACTTTAAATTTAATTACTACCCACCATCGATATTTCATCCAGAAGGGTTAGCGTGCGTGCCCTTATGTGAGGTCATGTACCATGAGTCATTAGGGGAATATGGCGTAAATATCGTCACGCGTCGCTTCCATAATTTTGAGCATTTTATTTATTTAGGTACCTATTAAAACACTTCAAGCATATTTGCATAAAGACGGACTTTTATGCCTTAAGTATTTTCTATATACAAAATTAGGTATAACTTAATCCACCCGATTAAGTTATACACGCACTTACACAGAAACGGAGAAAAATCTATAACTACACAAATAAATAAAATTTAAGTGTCTGTTTGTAATGTCAAAATAATAGCTTTTTACTAAATGAATAATGAAAGTATATTATTACGGTACTTATAAAAATCACAGTTTTTTTTTTATCTGTGTGTTTGTTTCAGCTAATCTACGAAAAAGCTGGACAGATTTTGACGGGCAGATAGCTGATATTATGAGGAGTAACTTAGGTTACTACTTTTATTTTAGAAAATGAATCAAGAGTCAATCACGTGGGCGAAGCCGCGAGCACTAGCTAGTTGAGAATATAGAATAGAATAGAATATTCTTTATTATGTACACCAAAAAAAAAAATTACAAACATTAATTAAATACGTATAGTGCAGAATTTGCTTTTAAACTGGTATGAATTATTACGATCTTACATATTTCACCATGGACACTGGACAGGCGAATACAAACGACACAAATATTTAATCATGTTAAATGTAGGTAAAAATTTAAAACGACACATTAATTTGTAATTTAATTATTTTGAATTCTGACATGTCTAATAACACTGGTTATTACGACTTATAGAATACTTACGAATTCTTAATATTTTATTCATAACTCAACAAAAATGTGTATAGCGAACAAAAAAAAAAAACACAATTTAAAAACCGGCCAAGTGCATGTTGGACCACGCATAATGAAGGGTTCCGTAGTTAGGATGAATTTATCCCAAGAACAAACTTAACTTTGTAGTTAAAAAACATGTTCTCGAGAATATGTTTTTGCAACCGCAAATGTAAGTTGGTCGATAATTACTCGTTAACTTGTAAAGCCTACTTAGCTGTGATAGTTTTCCTTTTAATTTCGGCCAGTCGGATAGACGGATATGGCGAAATTATAAGGGTTCCTTGTTTACTACAGAACCTTAATTACTTTCAAGAAAGATTTTTTGAAAAAATATTAAAATTTCTTTCATCAGCTTGTTATTGTTCTTATTAAATATATCACAGCTTAAATAAGCAAAAGGTAAATTAATTATGCTAATTGCCTCAAAAGGAAAGGTTATCGTTTCGGCTTTTGACCTTTTTGACCCAAGGTTAAGCGGGCCAATTTTCAAATGTTATTTTTTAAGATCGTTTTAATTTTACTTCTAATGCCACTTCGTTAACTTTAACTTAACTAAACGCAAATTTTCTTGGACTTCAAAGAAAGTCTGAAAACCTTTTATTCGACTCCTTAATAAATCTTCTTTGAAGAACTGAGAAAAATTATACTTGTTAGATCTTGAATTTGAATTTTATTGATGTTCAGCTATTATTTTGACGTTAAATTTCCGATTTTTAAGATAGAAAGGCTGATAATAAATTAGTTAGCCTGTTTTCACACGTTCAAGCTATCGACTAGCCCGATGCCATGTCAGGTAAAGTTCGTGTCATGTCATGTTATTTTGTTGTCGTATGTGTTGTTGTTTTGTTATATGTGTGTGTGTTGTTTGTTGTTGTGTGTGTTGTTTGTTGTTGTGTGTTGTTGTTTGTTGTTGTAAAGTATCCGATGAAAATGTAAACAAATTAATCAGAAAACGTACCTATGGATACCAATTTGTAGTGCCACTAACAAATTGAGTACTATGATTTGATTAATTGAATTAAACCCGAAATTCTAATTTGAAATCACTTTATAGAGGTTTTTCATTTGACAATTGAAGTTAATTTTATAACCTCAATTTTCGTCGATGATTTTTCAATTGCAATTTATTTATTTAAATATACTTTATTGTACACCACTAAAATACATAACAAAAAATAAATCAAACTACAAAATATACAATGGGCGGCCTTATCGCTTTCCGCGATCTCTTCCAGGCAACCTTGGAATGGATAGTGATTTGCGTGGACATAAAATAGGGCTGTCGTTTAATTTAATAGTGTTATTTAAAAAATAATATTGTTACTTCTAAATACAGATGAATGTGTTACTAATTCTCAATAATGAGCGTAAGAAAAAAGAACAGGGCTTGTTGATACTTTCATCAGATACTTTTTGAATAGACCATAGGCGCCGCAGGTGGACTATAGTAGAGTACCAAATTATTTTCAGTATTTATCATACATACTTTACGTACCTACTGAATGCTACTGAACGAGTAACTAACGTTCTAACTAGATTTTCCCATTCATTGTGCGCTTATACAGGGTGGCAGGGACATCGACGCGAAAATTGAAACCATGGATTCAGTACATGATTCTGAAATCCTTTTTTTTTTTTGGATGGGAAATTATCAAATAACTTCTCCCGCTCTGGGGAGACTGGGAGGGCGTGTCAGACTCTTGCTGACTAAAACCCGCCCGTTTTCCTTCGGTTCCCTGTTGTCAGGGGCCACAATGTCCCTTTCGGCCCTTATTCGTAGCCCCGGCTGGCATTGGCCCTAACGAACCCCGTCAATTCTGCTGATATCTCTTTGAGACGCCCGTGGAACACAACGCGCCATCAACCCGGGCCTAGTCCTTATTGGACGGCAAGCTACCCATTGCTCACCGTCCGCAAGCCCGCGCCTACGGTGGCCGGAAATCGGCTCGCGATTCTCGCCCTGGGCGTCTCCTCCTGCGGCGGTTAGAGGCGTGAGGGCACGAAATTTGCCTCTCCCTCACGCGTTCCACCTCCTCCTTCGCGAGTATTACCGCTTCGCAAAAGGAGGTGACGGCATGCCATTTCCTCTCGCTCCGTACCATGGCCTAAACCAGGGCCGGACGCGAGAGATCACCGCCGCCGGTCGCCTCCACGAGGACAGGGCGATGCTCCGCCCAAGCCGGGCAGACCTCCACCGTATGCTCCACCGTGTCCTCCGGGCGATCCACACAATGGTGACACCCGGGATTCTGAAACCCCTGCGTTGACATTTTGCGTCGATTTTTTAAAAAAAATCTGCTGTTTCATAGAAAAGTGCAATACCTACGCGGTCAAAATGTAGAGAACAGCTGATTTTTTTAAAAATAACCGACGAAAAATATCAACGCAGTGGGGCTCAGAATCATGTACTGAATCTATGGTTTCAGTTTTCGGGTCGATGTCCCTGCCACACTGTATAATTTTTAACGTGACGATATTATCGCGGACGTTAAAGTCCACGTCCATAAAATGTGTGGAAATACGTGCACGTTATAACGTTATCGTGGACGGGAACATTTTACTTTCCTGTGTTATCGTGCGGTCGTGTCATGGAGTTGGACGTTCACGATAATATCGTCACGTTAGAAATTATAAAAGCGCACATCCACTGGAGATTGCACAGCATGTGAAAACAGGCTTAGGGCCTTTACACACGACGTTTATTGTACGCGTCGACGGCGGGTTCTCTGCTTTGAAAAAGCAGTTGTGAAAAACGCCGTGTGCATAGGATTCACTAATAAGCCTATTACGTATCAATGCACACCAAATTACTAATTCTGTTCAGTCATGTAAATTAATCCAAAATGTGCTTAAATTAACAATAGAAGGGCTATCCTCAGGCTAAGCTTCATTGTGGTACCTAATCATTTAATTAGAATTATTGAATAATCAGCGTGAAACTCGATGTTAACATTAATATTTATTAATACGAACAATACCATAACATGGGGAAAGTATCGAGTTTGAATGTAGATGGCTATAAAAGAGTAGAGGAAAACCAAAGAAACGATGAAAAGATTTTGTGAAAGACGATAGGTACGGACAAATGAAATTAAATTGTTTTTTCTGTAAATAGAATATCGGAATCACTTTTACTAGTAATATAAAAAAAAAAATAAGCCATATGAGTTCGGCGTTTCCTATATGATTACTCTGAGAAGAAAGGCCGAAACAAACTCGGAGGTCGCAGTCTCTTTTAAAGTCCAGACATAATTTTGGTCAGGCCATATGAGGACCATGTAGATTAGGTCTGAAATGGTATTTTGAGGAAAGAACGACACAGATTTGAGTGGACCTGTCCAGTCAGTGTAAGCATTTGTCAGTAATCGTGGAGCTCAACTCAGAACTTAAGGAGCTCAACTCGACGAACAATACCAAAGAAAGGACATTTGGGTAGGCCGCATTAACTACTCAAACTGCCAGACCATCATTAAACCTAGCTGAGAAATTAAAATTATAATAATATCCACATAGTCCTCACATTTACAATAATTAAAATAATTTATTACTTTACAAAGTAATCATGTAATTTTGTAAAGTAAGCCAAAGGTGATGGCTGCTAAGATGATGACAGATTGAGATGTATAGAAGACTAGCTTTTGCCCGCGACTTCGCCCACGTGGAGGTCAGAAATTATTCCACAGGAACGTAATACCAGGATGAAAAGTATCCTATGTCTTAACCCAGGCCATGTTCCATCTGTGTACCCAATTTCATTTATATCCCTTCAACCGTTATTGCGTGAAAGTGTCAGACACAAACAAAGAAACTCATTTTCGAATTTATAATACTTCTTATACAACGTGTAACGTTAAATGCGCAAAACTTGAAAGTAGTTTGATCAGAATAACGAGCAGAATCAATTGAACCACTTTTTAAAATAGGTCACATTTAAAAAAAAATCTTCATTAAACGTCTATTTATTAATAGGTCAAGCCATCACATGCGCAAACCCGGCAAAATAGGTAAACAAACAAATTTTTGTCGACCAGTTTAAATTTTCTCATACGCGGGATAATAATAGCTTTTATTTCAATGCAAATACGAATCTTACGAACTAACACGGCACATAAAACCTTTACAATTTTTTTAATGTTTTTTTTTTCTCTGAAATAGGTCTATTCAATTAAAAATCAGTTGGGGTGTCTGAGGTTTTGCGCATTTAACATTACACGTTGTATAGTATTTAGCTAGGATAGAGATATGCTGCTCCGAACTTCAGGAGGATTATTTCCCTGCCGGGGCTGCGAATATTTTCCGAAAGGGAAATCGTTGCCCCCGGCAACAAGGCAACCGAAGGAACACGGGTGGGTTTTAGTCAGTAAGAGTCTGACACGCCCTTCCGCTCCATCCAGAGCGGGAGAAGTTATTTGATAATTTCCCACACAAAAAAAAAAGGAGGATTATTTCTATTTCCATAATATTTAAATTTGCTTTGTTGCAAGACTTGGAAAACGTACCTATATAATATACCTACTAACTATTATATTATAGCGAACCGATGAGGTGACTAAAAGGTAAGTAATTTCATACGTTCAATGTATAAGGTAAACATTTTTCAATTAGTATCGGTGAAGGCACCCCTGTGATCATAAAGTGAGTCACCTGTACATTATGACGTCACACACGGTGTGGACATCAAGGTACTTTTATGTTCTAATTAAATAATGTAGTTACAAGGAATCACAAAGCATACAGTCTTAACTTATGTATTTACTAACTACTAACCTTCTTCGAGAATTGAGCTATCCAATCCAAAAATATTTTTTTAAATCCGTCCGGAAGCTCCGGAGATACAAACTAAACAAACAAATTTTACCTCTTTATAATATTATTACTTATATATTATATTCTTTTATTCATTTTAATTCTTATTCATTCACATTTTTAAATATTTCTTAAAATGAAAAGGATAAAAAAACATTTAAAAATATAAAAAAATAGAGTTCCACCGGTATCGGGAGCAGGGTCCAAGCTACCGGTGGTTAGGGCTGCAGAGACAGGAACCTCCTCACAATGCGAGCCGTATCGAGGAGTACTGCCTTCTGAATCAGGCCCTTGATCCAACCGCCTAATGAGAGCCTCGAGAGACGTTGGTTGAGGCTTTCGGCCATCAGGCCACTGGCCGTAACGTCAATCGGCACAATAATAGCTGAGTTCACATTCCACATATCAACAACCTCGTGTGCTAAGTCGAGATATTTAATTTGTTTCTCTTTCTCAGCTTTCACGAGGTTCTCGTCTTGTGGAATGGTAACATCGACTATTACTGCGCGGCGCGCTGATCGGTCTATCACCACTATATCAGGCTTATTGGCAACAATAGTCCTGTCAGTTATTATATTATTATTAAGTATAGATTACAACAATTAGCGTTGAAATGTGATAAAAGACAGACGATTATAACCTAAACATAATTATTCAAAATAATATAGCATAGGTACCTATTCTATTTAGATAATTTCACAGACAACACAGACATGACTCATGTTTAATATCAACAACTAACAATGAATATACGAAAATATAAAAAAAAAAGATTCAGTGCGGTTAGTGGAAGTGCTCAGGTGCGGTTCGGACAAATGCTGTTGAAATCAGTGCTCTGAGTGGAATAACTCAATATTTCGACGTACATTTATTTTCAGTATGAACTTTCCGAATAGGTCCAACCATTCACACACCCAAAACTGCGCAAAAATCAACCATCCATTCCTAAAAACTCTAAAAAAATCCACTGACAACGATACATTATTCAAGCACCAACTAAGACGTTCTTAAGCACTGAAAGCTCCAATTCCAAGTCAAGAACATAGTGCTTTAAAATTCTCACTAGCATTATAACACGTAATATATGAATAGAGCGCTTTCCTCGTAAAATTTCAAATTAGTTCTTTTCTCGTTCCTTTCATAATATTTTCTCAAGATCGCGAAGTATTAAGACAAATAAGAAAGTTAGTGGTTCTTATGAATTTGTTATGCTATTTGGTTTGGTTAACGATGTTTTTATTTCAGAAGTAAAGAAAATATGGACTGGTGATCTGGAAAAGGCTGTGGACTGGATGAATCTGGATGCGGAAGAAGAAAAACCAGGTGTAGAAGCGAGGTTTTGATAAGGCCTATGTCGAGAAGATGACTGTGCCGATTAGGTTTACTGAAAAATCTTAGATTAGTGAAATAAATTAAATAGATAAAAAATTGTCATCATTAAAATGGAATGGATTAAACTTCTTTGAGACGAATGTTTTAACTAATAGGAACGTGCTGAAAATATTATAGAAAAAATCACACTAATATTATACAGGCGAAAGTTTGTGAGTGTGTGTGTATGTTTGTCTCTTCTTCACGCTCAAACGGCTGGACCAATTTGGATGAAATTTGGCACACAGATAGTTTATAACCTGGATTAACGCATAGGATACTTTTCATCCCGATACTCCCACAGGATCGAGACTTACGCGGGTGAAACCGCGGGGCGCAGCTAGTAACAGAATAAATAGATATCTTTATTTTGTCTAATGAGGTCATCAAAAGTTTCAAGACAAGCAAGCAGTGAGACTGCTGAAGCGTCAAATATTATGGTAAAGACAGTAATATTTTATCTAGCACTTGAGTTTTTTTACTATCATGCCCACATTGCCCATTATTATAATAATAAACAGACAGACTGGATGGAAAAATGAAATTGTCAGTTCAATAAGAAATAATTGCAGGATTTCTAAAGTGTCGTCGACAGATTCTTTTAACATTTTAAAGTTAATGGTTATGATTATGACAATGGCTTTTACAATGAAAATATTATGACTGTGACTGTGTCTGCGCACAAACTTATGTAGGTAAGTACTATACGACCGTGCGCACTTTGGATGCGTTTTCGTACGAATTATACTCGTGTGAACACACACGAACACGTACGAAAGATCCCGACCTTTCAAGTAGCAAGGGAGCGCGCAGACTAGTTCCGACGTCTGAAAACAATCCGAACTTATTGGGATTTTTCGTCAGTTCAATGCCATATCATCGGAACACTACCTATTTGACGGAGAAAAACGTATTCAGTGTGCGTACTCAATTCGTACGACCACGATCATACGTTTACGTAGGTACGATACAAATTCGTGTGCAAAGTGCGCGCGCCCTAATATCTCCCGCGCGGAAGGCTGATCTGTGCTGAGATCGGTCGCCATGGCCGAAATTTGGTCTCGAGGACTGTTATTATGACTAATACCTATAGGTACTAATCTTAAATAATCAAAACAGATAATTATGAACTATCTTGAACTAAAGGATCGATATAAACGAAAGAAAATAGTACCTACCTATTACAATTATGATCCAAACAAAATTCAATAATTCCAATTCAATTTGACAGAATGTATACATTAGTGCAGTGCACATTGTACAAATTCTTCAATTACCGAACAAATTCATGACATCTTTTTACTGTCAGACAATTTTATTCCTTAACTATTCACCATGCAAGGTTCACATTCGCTCACAGCTCTTAACTGCAACTACTTACGCGTTTATATTTCAGAGAAATAATGTTAGAATTTTAGAGGACACAAAGCTAACCCCGCTTTTATAATTAGTCACCAAAGCTCGTGAATCATTCAGACATCCTGCCTTGCTAAGAGGAATTCATATTGGACGGTGGATTGACAAAAAGGCTTAAACGCCAACTCCAAAAATAAAATGTGCTCGCTTCGGTAGATAATATAAAACGACGATGGGCGTTTAGATCTATCTTAATTTAGAGTGTGGGTAGTGACAGTTCGTTAGTCTAATGCTTGTGAGGTTATGTCTAATGTCTGTCAACGAATTTGAACGATTTGCAAAGGATTATTCGTGTTTTACGGATTTCTAACTTAGCTTGAATAGATTTGTAACTATGTCTGATGTATGACGTATAGCTCATATTTGTTACTAAATCTATTCTAAGATTTTCGTTACTCTTATAATTTCTTGGTATAATATAAAGTTATCCAGTCAAGAAAATGTTATTAGATAGCTTGATTTTCTTTACTTTTTACATTATCATTACACATTGCCATCTTACCTAGTTTTTAAAAATTACTTAGATTCGATTCGTATTCAAATTCAGCTACAATTTGTACGAAAGTAAACACAGGTAACCATAATCATGACGACTACCTATTATTACACTATTAAACATTCAAACATTTCAGTCAATCATCAGCTTCAGGCCAGCCTTTTTTTTACAGTGAGCTGCTGATTGATATCTCCTATTCACAGCTCTAAAACAACCTTTCTAAACATAGGAATTATGTAGAATAACTTATTACATAGAAGGTGGATAAAGTGTATTTCTCAATAATTGTCTTATTTGGTAAACAAAAAAGGCGTTCTAAGATTTCGAAAAAATAAAATTATTGAAGCACTTTTTAATGGAGTTAATTAATAGCGCCTATGTTTTTAACATATCATGTTTATCAAGATGCGGTGTTAAAGTAAAGCGGTGATTGATGCGAAAACTCAGATTTTTGGGTATTGTTTGTTTACCAAATCTGACATGTAAGTTAAAATACACTGCACCTACATTTGTCATAATTATCAATTTTAATAACCTCACGACATAAGAGCCATTATTCTTCGAAGGCACTTAGTACATTTTTCTTTTGTAGATTCTCATAATATACGTTAACAGGCGAGAGCAAAGACTTTTCGTTCCAAGCACAGTGCTTGTTTAATTCATTTCTAATTAGCGACGCGCCACAGTTACTGAGGAAAAAATGTCCCCTGAAATATGTATGTTACGTGTGAATTTAAGTAAGGTTAGTATTCTAGAGAATGTTACACGGAAATAATAATATTGTTGAGGAAGTTGGTGGATTATTGTTTTAGGATAATGTAAAGGTCTATTAATATTATTTTGGTGATATCATTTTGATAATTTAATTACGAGGTAGATGTTTTTAAATTACAATCATGTGGTTAGTTATTAATTATTGTTTAACCCCCAACGCAAAAAGAGGGGTGTTATAAATTTGACCGCTATGTGTCTGTGTGTCTGTCTGTGGCACCGTAGCTCTTAAACGGGTGAACCGATTTGAATGCAGTTTTTTTTATTTGAAAGCAAGGTTTTAGTGATAGTTCTTAGACAAGTTTTATCAAAATCAGTTCAGCCGTTTGAAGATTATCAGCTCTTTTCTTGTTGATGAATGGATGTGAGTATCTTCCACAGGTCTGATCGATTTGAAATTTGGTAATCTGTTACTTCAATGATATTAGAAGAATATAAGAATTACTGATACTGCAGCATCACCTGGAATTAGCAGGATACCCAACTCCCTTATCAACTTACAGCACAGGTATCGTGTTTGGGCTCATTGAAATGGTCAAATGAGGAAATGTTTGTGTCGGGTTTTTTTTTAAATCATCTTCATTATTGTAAGGCGTATTTCATAAATTAATAAATGAATAAGTAACATAAAAATGTGTCAACTGAATACATTAGAGGCATATAATAAAACAATACGGTACCTAAATTAAAACCGTGCTTAGTTTTATTGTTTAATTTTAATAAATTTCAATTGTTTGTATTCTTTTACCCTATTGAAACTAATATATATAAATATATATATTATAATAAAGAGAAAAGATTTGATTTTTTGTGTTTGTTTGTAATGAATAAAGGAGCTCGTGGCTAAATAGTGACAGCCGCACGGGTCAATCCATCAGGTTAAGGTACGCTTGCCGGGGTTGGTCCGTGGATGGGTGACCATCTTTACATACCGAGACTCCGTGCCTCGAAAAGCACGTTAAGCCGTTGGTCCCGGCTGTCATTCGTGGATCTTTGACAGTCGTTACGGGTCGTCAGAAGCCCGAAAGTCTGACAACCAGTCTTACCAAGGGGTATCGTATTATCCAGTTACTGGGTTGTGGAGGTCAGATAGGTAGTCGCTCCATGAAAAATACTGGTATTCAGCTGCATCCGGTTAGACTGGAAGCCGACCCCAACATAGTTGGGAAAAGGCTAGACAGATTGATTTTGTTTGTAATGAATAAACTCAAACAATACTAAACCGATTTTAATAATTCTTTCACCAGTAGAATGCTATATGATCACTGAGTAACTTAGGCTATAATTTATAAAGATATCGCGCGGGCGAAGCCGCTGGCGGAAGCTAGTGTTTAATAAACTGAGTCTGCTAAGTGAAGACATCACTAGTTTATAAAATATAAATAAAAATAGTAACTTAATTTGGATAAATGTAACTGAAAAAATAATATGAATCCATCACAATCGTCGCCTTCTTTGACCTTTCGTTAACACACACAATACCTACCACAGATTAATAAAGATGGAGGACAATCTGCAAAATCATTTAAATATAAAACAGTAGCACTCTGGGAGTGCTGACAGAAGTAAAAACTTGAACAATTTCAACAAATAGTTCCAAAACCTTCAAAGTAAAAATATTTGCATAGAATATTGCAAAATGAGAATAATGGAGAGATATTTTTTTATATTTTAAGTATGTAGACAGAATTCCTAACTGGATATTTTTTTTTAATTTTTTGTACTAATTAGGTAAATTCTATTTTCTTTTTGCTGATTTATGGAAAGTATCTAATAATGTTGAAATGCTTGAAGTATTGCGTAAAAAAATCAGTGGCACTCCGGGAGTGCCGACAGAAGTGAAAACTTGAACAAGTTCGCCTTGGTGGAAGAAAAATACTTGTGTAGAACGGGTCCGTAACTTTATCTAAATAAAGAGCACAATAGCGTTTACAAAAAAAAAAACCTTCCAAAATATTTAAAGTAAAAATACTTGCATAGAACATTGATCCGTAACTTAATATAAATAAAGATAACAATCGCGTTTACAAAAATGAGGTGTAGGTAACGGTGTCGCGAGTTCAATTGTTTTTTCCCCATCTCAAAAATGCCCAACGCGCTTAAAAAAGTTTTCACTTCAAAAACCGACTCTTGCTACGACACAATAAAGTGCAATTCAGATCGCAAAGCGCTAATTACTTCCAGTTATATTCACCTAGAAGTTGCCTCTCTTTCTATCGCGTAACTCTAAGATCTTCTGACTACGTTACGCTCACTGAATTGACCCAACAAGTCGAGTACTTTTAGCTTCATACCTAAACTACGGAGTGTCCAATCTATATTCATCCGTGACAATACATTATTTGCTTTCATTATTAAAGTGTACTGTAACCATATTGACTCAAGCATTGACAAGCTAATCACTGACTTACGTACACAACAGCGTCTCGCAGTCAACAAGCCAAGTCACTGTTCAACCATTTGTTTGTGTAAATTCATTTCAATTAAGAAAATACTGCCGAAGTAATGGCGGCTGCGAAAACAGATCCGGACGTAATTCCATAGCAAATTCGTTTGATGGACTGACTTTGTCAAAATAAATGTACAAGTTAATAATTCATCATCAACGTTCAATTCAATGTTTTAGGATGATCCAAATTGAAACGGAAGACGGCGGGGTTTCAGATTTAATCTCTTGTGAAAAGTTTTCCTTTTATTATTGGAAATATTTATCAGGTTTGGACATTGATCATTTTCTTGGATAATTTTTTCGTTAATTTTGAGCCATCTTGTTTACAATATTTTGTCTACTTCTGCTATTTTATCTATACGTATCAAGTGATTTTCATGGCTGATGAAAGGTAGATGCTTATTACTGGTGTGGCGGCATCTACAACGCCACATACGAACTACACATGACATTGACGTTACGCAAAAATCCTGTATCGCGCAAGCAAAGTTCGACGCGCGACTATCATATACACAACGCCCCGACATCAACCGTAAGGCAGTAGCCAGATACTAGACACAACACCCATCTGGAGGATGCTCACTGTTATATGGAGAATGACATTATACTGTTCTGCCTAGCCTTTTCCCTACTATATTGGGGTCAGCTTCCAGTCTAACCGGATGCAGCTGAATACCAGTATTTTACATGGAGCGACTGCCTATCTGAACTCCACAACCCAGTAACTGGGTAATACAATACCCCTTGGTAAGACTGGTTGTCAGACTTTCGGGCTTCTGACGGTAACGACTGTCAAAGATCCACGAATGACAGCCGGGACCAACGGCTTAACGTGCTTTTTTTTTACTGAAGGCAAAAATAATAAGATATCTGTTGCCAAGAGCCAGCCACAAACATTTTATTATCCAAATCAGCAAGCCACAGTGTTATTTATTTTCCTTATTATTTTAATCAAAAATTTTATCTCACCGCCTGACAACCCGAACAATACTCAACGGTTCAACACACCGAATTTAACCAATACCTATCTTCGAAATTTTAGTAATCACGGCGAACAGCTGCGAATTATCGCTTTGGAGACATGGAATCCAAAAAGTAAAGTACAGAAGATCTGTTTCGAAAAAACACTCGTTTTTGCACGATTTCATACAGTTAAAATATGAAATTCGCTTCAATGATCCCAATCAGTACCAATCAGTACCTATACTTTAGTGTAAATCCAATATAAACGAATATAAATTATAAGATGTTGAAACAGTAGGTTCACCGAGAGAAGACGAGAGATTGCTTGCAATATTAAAAAATCCAAAAGTGCAAAAACAGAAAAAAAATTAAACCGTTTTTTTATGAAGTATGTTTTAACTGCTTCACCCATCAATATAGGTAAAATTTCTCACCTCGCAATCTTTACGTACTGTCAAAGACTATTTAGGTTTGCTTTATTGGTTGCTTGGCAACGGTGAGGGTCAAATTAAACTATTCGAATGCGTTTTTTGTTTCTGCTGCATTAAATAAATGTTTTAAAAGTACAGAATCCATCCATTAAATTATTATCTATACAATGGTATATAAATTAAGTAGGTTCTGTGTACTAGCAGAAGTATAACAATAAAAAACAGTTGCAGAAAGGAGGCAAAACAAATTTTTCGATCGCAAAGCACTCTCTAATGCTTCGCATTATGAGTCGTGCAATATCGCCAGCATTACTTGGATTGCGGCTATCGAACTATACATGATATGGTTTCGGTGCAGTAGGTAGTAGATATCCTTAAAACTAGGCAAACAGCCTGCTTCTAGGCATAGTGTAGGTAGTTAGGTAAGTTGAACCGTAAGACCCTTTGTACCGGGCATAGTTTCTGAATAGTACGGCGTATAGCCTGCGCCGTATAAAAACCGTGTCTGTCAACAAACTTCCATAGTCATCCGTACAACACTGACAACCGTGCCTACACACGGTGAATAATACGTAGTTTTTCACGGCAAGAAAAACTTGTATGTACATGATTCACACCACTAATTATACACGATTGCGTTCTTGTCAAGTTATTTGAAGTACTAGTAAGCCTTCTGTAACTTTTAAATTCAAGAACAACATGGTAACAAGCACCTGTTTTTGACGCAAACAATATCTGTTGCTTCTCATTATGGAAATGTGTGCCGTTTAAAATAATTTTACTGCCACGTCCCTTGTAGACTTCATTATCGTAAATATGTGACAGCCGTTTAGCTTAGCAGGTATGCGTACGAGTTTTATTGGGGACTTAGATTGAGGCTCGGGAGTCGGGAGGAATGTCGTTTATTGGTGCATATTTTACAGTTAACGTAAAGATTGGCAATTCAAAAATGGAAAAGGTAATTAGGGATGTAGAATAGACTCTTTATTATATACACCATAAATATTACAGATATAAATGTAGAAATTTTACAAGGGGTGACACATTGAGCGGTCTTATCGCTAAAAGCGATCTTTTAAAAACAACCTTTGGATGGATTACGGGTGAAAGGAGAGACAATACTACACACTACTACTATGTACTATTTGAGCTACACTGACATTCAGCTACTGAGAATTGCCAATTTAAATGAGTGGGTTTAGAAATGCTAAAATTGTTGAAATGCTCATAAATTTTCTGCGTTTACCACAGAATTTACTCTTGGCAACAGTAAAATTTTGTAACGAAACAAAAATAAAATATAAGAAGCAAAAAACAATTTCCAAAGTCAACCAGAAAATATACAAAAGAAACAACTGAAACTTTCTCATCATACAATAACTTCTCAGCGAAAGGGCCACTTAGGTTTTCTGAACAATTTTAATTTACTCACTTAATATTATCCCAGAAAAGTTTTTTCCAACTTTCCATCTTCGAACTTACTTCGGGTTGATTTTCAAGATAATTTTTGCGAGACCCCTAAAAAGTTTTAATGTGCCAAACCCACAGTCCTCTTTACCATGAAATTCGAAAAAAAATGTCCATAAAATTTTTAGGACATCTTTTGGACGTAAAAAGTAAATTAATCTAAAAGTTCAATGAAAAACGCCATTGAATGTTCATGGTTGTAAAAAATTATGGCGATAAATGTGTCACCATGGATTTAGTTTTGTCTTATCAGAAGGGCTTTTGACGAATGCCAGAAGATAAGACAGACAGTGATGGTCGTAAAAGTGGATATCTTTTTATTCGTTTCGGGTAAACGAGTGTAGCTATCCTTTCGGATTGTGCTTGATCTTGCCGAGATTACTTAGCTACATAATGTCGACCTTAAAATCTGCAACGTAAATATGGAGGTAGCAGCACTCATATTTGAGATCACCGATTTGCAATACCTACATCCTATCCTATACTATTAAACGAGCAATATTTGTATGTATATAAATTTGTTTCTATAATGTAATATTTGTACCTACTCACGTTCTCGAAATCGGCTCTAACGATTTCGATGGAAGTTGCAATATAAGGGTTTACGGGAGCAAAAAATTGGTCTAGCTAGGTATCATATCTGTGAAAATTTGTTTTGTCCGTATTTTCACCCGAGCAGAACCCGGTCGCCCAAAGTTTAGAACAAGATAATAATGACATGACATTATTGACATTAAAATAATTATCATGGCAGCATGGAATTAGTAAGTACCTACTATAATGGCAGTATGGAATTAGTATGTACTATCCTATAATATTAAATGAGCGTTCTTTATTTTCACCAGGACAGAGCTCGGTCGCCCAGGTACTATTATTATTATGTTATTGACGACTATGAAATGTTTCCCGATCAATCAATCTGCCTAACCTTTTCCCAACTATGTTGGGGTCGGTTTCCAGTCTAACCAGATGCAGCTGAATACCAGTATTTTACATGGAGTGACTGCCTATCTGACCTCCACAACACTGTTACTGGGTAATACGATACCCCTTAATTTGACTGGTTGTCAGACTTTCGGGCTTCTGACGACCCGTAACGACTGTCAAAGATTTACGAATGGCTTAACGTGCTTTCCGAAGCACGGAAGAGTCTCGGTATATAAAGATGGTCACCCATCCACGGACCATCCCCGGCAAGCGTAGCTTAACCTGATGGATTGATTCGTGCGGCTATTATTACTGAGCCACAAGCTCCTCAAATCTTTCCTGACTATTACAGAAATATAAATCTTCATTTGTAGACGTTTATTTTCTGATATGAAATTAGAACAAAATGGAATGACTATTTACTTGTGTAGGAGGTAGGTTTTTACAATAAGATAAACCTATTGTTGGTTCATGAGTACTCATGAACTAATATAAATATAATAGGTCCATATAATTGTTAACTAAATACTTGTAGCGGTTACACCACCACATACGAACTACGCATCATAGACATGACGTCATACAAATCCTGCATAGCACAATTAGAGTTTACCGCGCGATCGACATAATTATATACAAGATTCCGACTTCAACCGTCTGGCAGTTGCCCGCCAGACACAACACCCGTCCGGTCGGAGGATCCGCCGTTTTCTATGGTGGATGAGTGAACTTTACACCCTGTTCCTCATACCACTAAAAGCTTATAAAAGTATACCAATACATTTAATCTGCACGCGTAGTGCAGCGCGCTGCGCTCTTTGAATAGATTTCAAGTTACGATAAAAGTAATCAACTGATTACAACCTTTGCTGAATCCTCTTAGTCCATGCTGGATTACATCAGATACGTCTTCAGTACCATAACCATAGGAAACAGACCTGTTAGGTAATCAATCCTTAGGTACTAAGCTGATAATTCAGGAGATCTTTACAAAAAAGTTTGTAACGGGCGGTCCCATTCCGAAACAAACTTTTCTATTGAGGGTAAACCACCGCGAACATTCGCTTCGCAAATTTGTTTTGCAGGCATTTGTTGCACGAGCTTTTATAATACGACGAAAATTCATTCGTGAAGCGAACAGTTTGTCTATTGTGTAAATCGAAATGAGAAACCAATTTTCAAAAAGGTACTCACGAACGATTGTTCGTTTCGCTAACGAATGTTCGTCGCGTAAAGATGGGTTTAAACCAAACGAATATAGAGCGAAAGCTAGAACAAAAGCATAGACAGTCATTGATTGTTGCTTTTTTGGTGTAAACGATTATACATTTTCATCATTTACACCAAAAGAATATCAACGAGCAAGAATGACAACAATCAAAAACTGTACGAGTACCTACTCATTGCTCATTCATCAAGTGTCTGCGGCCGGTTGTAGACTAGGTACACTATGTCTGACTCTGAGACTGATATTGTAATTGCAAGTTTTGCATTTATCATTCTGTCTGAATTACTTTGGCGGGTGACGAATTTAATTAAAGGGAGACTAAATAATGGCTTGTGTTTTTATAATTTACATATGTAGGATCCCATAGAAACCTCAAATTATGGTAGGCTTCTATTTTATAAGTAGACATTTTTCTCGAGACAATCCATAGTTAAATAAGATATTTATCGGTCAAGTCGCTTTGAAGGAACGAGCACGTCCGAATACGAAATAACGTTCTAAGCAACTGTTCGCACGCTCGTGCGTCGTTTACATCAAGCGAGCGAGCATTCTTAGAACATTCAATAGAATCTTGCAAACAAGATAGCATAATGAAAGAATGCTCCGTCTTAATTTACACCAAAAGAATTTAACGGAGAGGGGATTGAATGAGCATTCGCTCGTTTGGTCTAAACCGTTTGGTCTAAATTCGTGAAGCCAACGCTCCCAGTGAGTACCTTATTTTTAACCGACTTCCAAAAAGGAGGAGGTTATATGTTCGACGCGTATGTTTTTTTTTTTTTTTTTTTTTTTTTTTTTTTTTTTTTTTTTATGTATGTCCACCGATTTCTCCGTCGTTTGTGGACCGATTTTAAAAATTCTTTTTTTGTTTGAAAGGGTATGCTCCCAAATTGGTCCCATATAAATTTTATTAACTTTGCTTGGGTTGTTTTTGAGTTAGCTACAAAATACGTATTTTTTTCCCACTTAGTATGTAGATGATATGATAAGTTCCTGTCACTGGTAGCAGGTAGTGGTATTCGAATGTGTGTGGGGTAGGTACCACAACTAAAAAGTGAAAAATAAAAAACTTTTTACAAAAAAAAAACAACCGACTTCCAAAAAAAAACACTACAAAGTGAAAAATAACTTTAATTTCGGAAGTCGGTGGCAAAAAACCAAAAACAAAAAACCCAAGACACCGACTTCCGAAATTAAAGTTATTTTTCACTTTGTAGTGTTTTTTTTTGGAAGTCGGTTGTTTTTTTTTTGTAAAAAGTTTTTTTACAAAATCTATTTATCGAATTCATGACGGATAATATTGAAGGTCTCATATCTACAAGGGATACTGGCTTTTCTGGGAAAAAGATATTTTCTTTTCAGATCATGCATGTTATGTTATCAAAAAATAGCTAGAATTGAAATCAACGTTACAAATAACAATATGTATCAGTCTAATAATCTTCTGTATATCTTTTATTCTTATTTATTCAAGCAGTATTTCAAGAGAAACCTCCACGCGGTGACCACTGCCTTAATACCTCTTAGAGCCACTTACGCCAGTGAATTATTGGTTAGTTACTTGCTCACTCACCGACAAGCTTGGCTCTAACCCCTTTTGCTACTCGCACGGAATACTAAGCAGCCAGTAGTAGGAGTAGATAGTTTACTTTTATTTCTTAACTTCAGGTTACGCAATACAAATGTTTATAATCAAACCAGATTTAGGAAATTGTGAAACAAATATGCATGATTTTTTTAAGTGAAAACTTCTTTATGCGCATTGGACATTTTTGAGATTGGAAAAAACAATTGAACTCGCGACACCGTTACCGACACCTCATTTTGTAAACGCGATTGTGCTCTTTATTTAGATATGGTTACGGACCAATGTTCTATACAAGCATTTTTCTTACACCAAGGCGATCTTGTTCAAGTTTTCATTTCTGTCTATTTAACTATCGTTGGTGTAGTGGTCTCAAGCGCTTAACTGCTGAGCATGATGGTCCTGGGTTCGATTCCCGAGTCGGGCAAAGTGTTAGTGGGTTTTCTCATCTGGAATTTCTTACTAGCAGCCCAGAATCTGATGTTTGCCTGGTTGGTGGCAATAGGCTCGCCCCCTATTACATGGAACTTACACATAACTGGCGAAATGTGGGTGTACTATTATAGGTACAACTCTGGCTAACCCTTCGGGGAATACATGATGTTATTTATGTTTTAAGTACCTACACCTTTATTTTATAATTGTATGTATATTTTTCACGAGTTGTGTACTCTACTTTTTACAATTGTATGCGAGAAAAAAAAAATTGGCGACAACAAATGATTTACTATAATGCTAATGCTTTAGAATGAAATGATTCCGAAGTCAGTGTCTCATTTTCGTCACTGGAAGAACTCATTTTATTATAATTATGTTAATAGATTTTCTAATGACCTAAAACAACCACGCCAACCGATAGAAAAGAATCCAACTTTTTTTTTTTTGTATAGCTCTATGGCATAGCTCCATTTCACCAGTCAATGGGTACTTTCAGCACATTTTATTAATTTTTAGGGTTCCGCACCTTAAAAGGTAACGGAACCCTTATCGGATTACTTCGTTGTCGGTCCGACTGTCTGTCAGTTTGTCAAGACCCTTTTTGTCAGGAACGCGTGGAGGTATCAAGTTGAAATTAATATCAAATACGTAGGTTTATGGTCTCTTGGAGCTCTAAAAAAGTAAGGCTTCTAAGTCAACGCAATAAAAAAATACGGCCATTTATGCGTCATTATTTGATACTCGCAAATTAATCAAAACCTACAGGGTACTTCCCGTTGACCTAGAATCATGAAATTTGGCAGGAAGCAAGGTCTCACAGCAGATATAAAGGAAAAACTTCGAAAATCGTTAATTTGTAGTTTTATCACACAATTTTACTTTCACAAGAGTTTTATTCACTGTTATCGATTAAACAAATGCCCTTTTTCGAGCGGCAATGGTAAAAAGAGACCTCTATCTACTTAAGTTGGTGTCTATCTACATTTTTGTGGGTCTATTCACAAGCAGCCTATGTATAGCAGCATATTCCGATAAGCCGATTTGATTGATTGATTGACCAGGGCATTAAGCTCAAAAAAGAAACTCCCTATCACGATATTGATGTTCAAAATATTCCTCTTCCATTGTCTGCCTTATTTTTTCACTAATGCACTCTTAAAACTCAATTTTCCAATAAAATTCTAGCTAGGGGCGACGTTATTACAAAGATAAACATACATTCTTTCATATTTTATTTTCTGGAACCGTAGGAAAAAAACCTGTCTTCTCGCATTTAGAAGCTTTTAGCTGCAATCCCGACGGTGTCCAGGAGCGCCGTACTAACGTCTACGTTTTCATGTTTAATTAAAGTCGTCTCTAATTAGTTAGCACTATAACTAAGGCAAGGAAATGCAAGAAATGTCGGAAATATTTTCGTTAGCAAACCGTATATTGGAGTTTTTGTAGATGTCGTAGCTAGTAAATCCAACTTTCTTTCATAGAATGATTTTGTTTTCGTCAAAATAAAATAAATAATACATGTTGTTTGTAAGTTATATTTAATTAATGCTTTTATTATTTACTAAGATAACGAATCATTTCTACGAATCATGGCACACAAGTCACTGAGCACTTAATCAGTGAATAATTTATTTACTGAATATTATTTAGTGCACAATGGCTTTTACGAACTAACTAAGGCCTCTTTCAATTTGTTTAATAAAAATATTGTCAATAGTGTGGAGCGTTAACTCCATTTTACTTTATTTTACAAAGAGATGAGATTCGAAAACAAAACTTTATTCTGATATTCGCGCACCGTACATGAAAAACATGAAAAAATTGCAAAAAAATGTTTTAGCAAAACAACAAAATAAAATAACTCGTCAAACTGGAATAATAAAGAATACTAAAAATGAAATACAATTTTGCAATGTTTACGATGTAACAAAGATAAAATACTTTATTAGTGACACGTTCCCCCGAGCAAATGTTTTATGTTTCTATAATAATGGACCAAGCCACATAATTTGTATCTGTCTTGTAATATGTAGAAAATACATGAAATGTAGCACAATATTCTGTTTTACTGTTAAAGTTTTGTGAGAGTGAGAAAAAAATCATTTCTTCTGGGAGCAGTTTGTTCTAAACGAAGTTGTTTGTAATCAAAATTCTTGATTATAAATTAGGATTGAAAATATAATTTAGAAGCACACCCCTAGAGTGTAACATTCATAACTTTTCGATTGCCAGATCAAGTGATGTGATGCGCAGAAAAACCCTCCTGAGTTTTTTTCGCTATCAGAGGTAGTCAGATAGAAAAAAAATCTAATCTAATGATAATTAGAAATAGTGTGAGTCTTTTATTCAAATTTTAATTTAGTTTAACCGTTTTAATTATTTTTTATTAATGAATTGTATTGTCAATTCTTATTTTCATTATCTTAATTCTTATTTGTGATAATAAGGAACAATCTCAATTTTTTTTTATCCCAAATAACAAAATATTTTTATTAATTAATTAATTGAATTTTATTTTTAAAATCAATTACTTTTTATTCTATAATTATAACTGAGTAATGCTAATCTAGTGGCACTGTTTACCTTATCTTAATTTTGTTAACATGCGGATAATGTAGTGGGGCTGCAATAATGTTAATATTACTTATAAGCCTATGTTATTGTTATTTGTAAACATTTAATATTGTAGCTGTTTATAGCCTCATATTAAAAAAAAAAAAAAATTGGAAATGTCGACTCCACCTTTTTTTTTCTTTTTCATTTGACGTTTAAAAGTGATTCCGATATCTTATTTACTGAATAAGCAATTTAATTTCATCCTAAGCCAAATTTTATACCACGTATGATAAGTGCTAAGTGAGACAAGCCATGCTATCGTGCTGGAAAAGTTTCAAGTCCATAAACAGAACCTAAAGACGAAGAGACCAATAACATTTGAAAATATGTTTTTAAAACTTTCTCCTTAATAAGCTAAGTGTAACACAACAGCATTAAATAACTTTAGTGCCAGCGCAAACTGTGCGTCTCGTCGCTGCGTCTAGTTGCTGTGACTAGTCGCAGAGCTGTCGTTTGCATCTACGACTAGACGTTACGACAGACATCGTGCAGGAAATGATCATTTTCTTTGAGTATTCGATGCGCTGTGACGTTCGTTTTGAAAACATCAACATCGAACGTACACTTTCCTCAGCGCACACAGGAAGACTGACGCCCAATATATAATAAAAGTACTCTGTGACTGACGCTGACCTGTCGCATGTGACTGTCGTCGGGTGTGCGCGTGCATCTAGTCGCTGCGACAAATAGGAGAGCGTGCAACCCTCCTAGCCTGTCGTTGCAACTCTACAACTCGACGCCAAGTGAGCTTAGGACAAAATTCAATGAAGATTGTCGAAGCTGTCGCAGTAGGTTGTGGCATAGTGTGCACCATACCTTAAGCTGCTGACATTCTTTTTTTTTCGTGTGGTTAGTGACAAACCTGGTGTCAGAGTAAAGCAAGGTAAGCTGCTGTGAAAGATACTATTAATCATAAAAAAAGAGGAGAGACAGCCGGATTAGAAAAAAGTTTTGAGTATTACAACAGCCAAATAAAATAATACTTTAAATACACCGTTCTTTCCCGAAAAAGTCCACGTTTATTGTAGGTACAAAATTGTATGTCCTTTTTATCTTTTGAAATTTATGCTAACGACGGGTGTCAAAATGAAGAATGGCTTAATGCAAAATCCAGGGGATCCGATAATTATATTCATGTTCCTGTAAACGTTTGCAGAGCATAGAGTTTATTTTATGGTCTTATTTTTATGTTAATGGCTCTTATTTACTAATATTGTACTATAATTTGGGTTTTTCTGGTGTGATTTTTGCTTTTGTTATATTTTTCTGATCGATTACCAACATAGGCCTACACTATCCTCCCATACCTATTAACACTGTAATTTGAAAACATTGTAGAAACCACTTATTTTGAAAAGAGTAACCGTGGAGTTTCTTGCCGGCTCTTCTCCATAGGAAGCGACCAATTGGAACCGTGCACCTAGCTTCTGACGTTTCATAGTATTAGGTGCCCTTGTAGGTTTATGTGAAATAAAATATTTTGAATTTGAATTTGATTAACATAAGCAGATTTCAGCCTAAGAAGTTGCCTCTCTTTTTATTGCGTAACTCTTATATCTTCTGACTACGTTACGCCCACTGAATTCGACAAGTCGAGCCCGCCGCATACCAACTTCTAGCTTCATACCTAATATGCGGAGTGACCCATCTATCTGTATTCATCTGTAATATTAGTTAGGATAGAATGTTATATCACTCGTATTTATTATATCTATTAAAATTTCCCTTCAATTAACTATCAAAGTACCGTCGACTATACAGAGTACCGCTGGGTCGTCAGCATTAATTACCGTCCTCATGCATGCGCATTCATCAGGGGAGTTTTTCATTTCAACATCATTTGGCCGAGGTCCAAATTGTTCTAGATACTCCCAATTCATCTTACTCGGCGAAATGCTGTTAAAAAACTTCTCAAGGCTTGCCCAGTATATATTACTTATTTGACTTTTTATTGTGTAGTCAATATCGTTTAGATGAAATGTACATGTAGATGCTTTTTTAGAGATATTTCAAATAACGAGTGGGTATATTCAGTATAAAATTTTAAGATCGAACTGCACGATTCTAAGTAACATCAATCCAATTTAGAATCATTAACATCTTTTAAAATGGCTGCTAAAACAATTATCCCATCAAAATTAATCAGCCTGACACTGCTAATGATGTGGCCAAGAAATATTATTATTAAATCTCCTCCCACAAATTAACCCAGGACCCACTTAAAAACACGTTTGAGTGCTTCGTCAAAAAATCCGTCCTTGAACAATTAAATTCACTCAACGCAACACTTGGTCACAGAATAGATAGTTACAGAAGATGAGCTCCATACAACGAGCAAAAACGCACGCACACTTATACATGCGTCTAAACACGAGTGAAGTAATTATTTTTTTTAAACTGTTTTCAAACTGATATTTTAAGCAACTGTACACTACCTGCGGTCGTTGATACAAAAAAAATATAATTAAATTACGCTACCTAATTTTATTTGACCCTTTATATTGTTTATATTGAGGAGTTTTAATTATGTGTGTGTTTTTATAACAACTTTATGTTTAAACTTTTAATTTAATGTAATATTATTATGGACTTTGTCTCCGCACCTCTCGACTTTTCAGATGTGCATAATGTATAATTATCACTTGCTTCAAAAACAGTGAAGGAAAACATCGTGAGGAAACCGGCATGCCTGAGAGGTATTTCTCGACAGCATGTGAAGCCAAGTCAGAAGCCAATGGGCGGCTTTAAAACTCTGACACCAGGTTAGTCACTAACCACACGAAAAGAACAAAAAGATGAACTTGGTCTGAAAAATAAATGATTTATTATTATATTTATGTTGTTTACGCTCGTTGCATGGAGCCAGCCTTCTGTACTAATCTATTCTGTGACTGGGTCATTCTCTCCGGGTTCTCGTGCAATTTTTTACGTGTCAGGCAAAAAAAAAATAAGCTTGAGACAAAAACAAATCATCCTTTGTGGCTCTCCTTTTGTCGGCTGTCCCAAAAATGTAACCGAGTGGGATCTTAATTAAGAAACTGGGTGATTCAGTTAAAGTGTGCCTCATTTTGTTATGGTAATGTCGGGCCTTTTTGATTTTCGGTCGCAAAATGAGAATAATGGAGAGATCATTTTTTATATTTAAAGTATGTAGACAGAATTCTTAACTAGATATTTTTTTTTAAATTTTCGTACTAAATAGGTAAATTCTATTTTCTTTTTGCTGATTTATGGAAAGTATCTAATTATGTTGAAATGCTTGAAGTATTGCTTAAAAAAAACAGTGGCACTCCGGGAGTGCCGACAGAAGTGAAAACTTGAACAAGATCGCCTTGGTGGAAGAAAAATACTCGTGTAGAACATTGGTCCGTAAAGAGCAAAATTGCGTTTACAAAAAAAAAATACCTTCCAAAATATTTAAAGTAAAAATACTTGCATAGAACATTGATCCGTAACTTAATATAAATAAAGAGCAAAATCGCGATTACAAACATGAGGTGTCGGTAACGGTGTCGCGAGTTCAATTGTTTTTTCCCATCTCAAAAATGTCCAACGCACCTAAAGAAGTTTTTACTTCAAAAACATTGTAATAGAGTTATTTTTAAAAGCCTTAAAAAAATTGATCCTTCTATTTCTACGCAAAACAGGAATTTAGTCTCAATAATTCTAGCTTCTTATCTTCAGGTCCAAGTGGTCCCCTAATGTTGAAAATAGGTCACGCAAGTCCACTTCCCCCATCTCGTTTGTCGTCCAGTCAGTCAAAGTAGGTTACACGGCCCCTTTTATTTTGTATAAGTATATAAGAACAAAGTCTGTCAGATGTCAACGACCTTTGGCATTGCTTATTGTCACGCTATGGCTATTCGTCTGAGTGAAGGGGAGACTTTGATGTTTGTATCGAGAGAAATTTTTGTGAGCCCTAGTAAAGAAATTTCAGTAAGGAACATATAAGCATGTTATTACAGTACGGCACAACTTAGATGTAGCATCGGCAAAATTCGTAAATCCGATCACAATCCGTACTGAGTGCCCCTTCAAAATTACCAATATTTATTACTGCTTTAGGTGAAAATGATCTTTTCGCAAACGCAATAACTTGTAAAGAATATAACCAAAACATTCGTAAAATTAAAATGAAAGACTGCAAATTTTCTAATCTATGCAATTTTCTAATCTATGCTACATCTAAGTTGTGTCGTACTGTACCTTTTTTTTTTTTTCTTAATATTTATTTATCGTATGATTTGGTTTTAAACTAATTCAGATGAAGTTACTTTAACAATGTTATAGTTAGGTAACTACGAGTTCTCAAACGAAACTGTATTATAAGCTAATTTTAAGATGGCTTTGAAAGTATTATTTTCACTGTCGCCATAGTACATTTTAAAGTGAAGAAATATGAAGCTAACTAAAATTTTGTTGCGTTTGAGAATACAGTCACAGATCAATACAGATGCGACACTCCGAATTTTAGGTATGAAGCGACGAATAGGTAGTTACGTGGTGGACTCGACTTGTCGAATTCAGTGGGCGTAACGTAGTCAGAAGATATAAGAGTACCTACCCGATAGAAAGAGAGGCAGCTTCTAGGTGAATTTAACTGTAGATAATTAGCGCTGCACGACCTGAATTAAACTTTATTGTGTCATAGCAAGAGTCGCTTTTTATTTAAATTATTTTGCGGAGTGTCCAATCTGTACTAATCTGTGATGCAGCTGAGAAATTCCTATTAAAGCAATTTGACAGCAAATTACTGTTCCCAATCATCATGTGTAATGTTAAGATCTTTAACATACAACAGTGGTCTCTCACGGATTCAAAATTCGTGTAAAGAAGATTATGCCAAGTGTGTTGTGCCAAATAAGTTTCGGAGTATCAAGATTCTACTAAATAGAGGGGACCCGATCGTTTTAATTATTGACATAAGTCATTTAAACGTTTTGCGAAAACCTTGTTGTTGGTCGAAATATCAATCAACTCTATCTCAATAACTGGACACGGCTCTCTCTCACAGTTTCCGCTAAAACAAGAGCCCGCGCCCCAGAGTTTAGTGAAAACGTGTGTGTGAAATACTTAATAACAAATTTCAATTTCAATTTTCATCTGCAACTACTCAAAATATGTAACTAGAACTATACGACTGCTTACAACAACAATAAAAGCTATAACTATAGTTCTTAAACAATAGCAGAGGAATCTGAACAACGTCAAGTATGTAATAGATTTACTAATTGTCGAGCTTGCTATTACGGCAAGTACGAAACATCTGCACCTATTGCTGTAGTTTTAGTAACGACAGCATGAACTGATGACGTACTTTGGTGATATGCGCAGGATGTAATCCAGGGTATGCTTGAGTACAATAGTTTTGAGGTCTTATTTTGAAACCACAGAAGGAATATGATACATTGATACTTATATTACATGACTTGTCTTTTCAATAAGACATGGCTAAAAATCAACGTCAGCCACACAGGAGTAACTGTAGTAGAATAGGTAAACAAGTTTTCTTAAAGATGGAGATGGCTTTTGGATATTATAGTCCCCTTACGGGTGTTTATTTAAAGGCGAACGTATTGAAGGGAAACCAGAGATTATGAGCCCTAAGCTGAGGTTCGTGCCCCCCGTTCACCTAGTTTTAATTAGAATAGTTTTTGCCCCTGACTGGAGGCTTTGAGTGTAGAAGCTTAAGGCAGCCACAGGAAAGCCCGGATAAGCAGCCATGACCTTAGTGGTCAACTACGAGATGCCCGAGATAAAAAAAATAAATAAAAAATGTTTGTTTAGGCCGAAATTATCACCACAGACAACAATTAAGAATTTAGCTTGTAAAGTTTTGACTTTAAAAATGTACAAACATCACAGAACTAAAAAAACTGAATATAATATTACAACTTCATCGAAAAAAATATTTCCTAATCTAGAATAGAATCGCATAGAATCTCAAACAAAATTGCATTTTGTTATTTTAAATTCGCCAAGTCAGTCCACAATAAAGAATATTCAAAGGCAAATCTTGAATGAAATTGCCAAATCATTGCATACTTGGGCAGCGTCGAGTTTAGCACGGACACTATTGGATTCTCCAACTGTATTTTTGGCTACATATTTTAAATTAGCTTTTCATATTGTGAAATTTTGAAATTTTCTTTTGCCGGTTGGGATTTTGCTTCAAGCTGAAGGCCAGAATCTCTATTGAAAATAACGTTACCATCGCACACCGAGTTCATACAATTTCAGTTTTTTCCTAATTTACATAACACATAACATCACGCCTTGTTTCCCCGAAGGGTTGGGCAGAGGTGTCCCTGTAGCAGGTACACCCACATTTCGCCAGTTATGTTTTAAGTCCCATGTAATAGGGGGCGAGCCTATTGCCATCAACCGGGCACAAATCCAGACTCCAAGCTGCTACTGAGAAATTTCAGATAGAAAAACCCAATAACACTTTGCCCGACCCGGGAATCGAACCCAGGACCTCATGCTCAGCAGTAGCGCTTGCGACCACTAGACCAACGAGGCAGTCCACTGCTGGGACACAGGCCTCCTCTCTGTGAGACGTAGTGGACCGTAATCCACCACGTGGACCCAGTACGTTGGTGGTTTTTCAAAAAAGTGTGCAAAGCTGAGCTGCTTGGCGTGAGCTCAGCTCGACAAAGGTATGAAGCCTGACAGGTGAACTGCAACGTTCCACCGCCATTTTCTGAAATTCGTTTTATTTTTGCCGTCACCCCCGTTGTGAGTTTTCATATTACGTTCATTGACAGAGAATTTTACGCATTCAACAGTACCTACAGCAAAATTTTATTAACAAATACAATTACAAAAGTTATAACAAACAATGTAATTGTTTTTTATTTGTCTGAAAGGTTAACTTGTGTATTATATCATGGCAATAAATCACAATAGGTATATTTTTTTAAAATAATTAATACTACAGAAGAAACAGAAGCATAATAAGAAAACAAGTTCGAGATTTGGGATCACTTAGAAAAATCAGTCAGTCGGGCGTTCACAGACAATGTCTCTGAAAGTTTTGAATACTTGTTCTTGCGGAAAAATGCACCGCATGTTACTCTTTCTATCTTTGACCTATTTCCACACACAGCTCAGTGAAGTTGTTCTTATGAAGCCATCCGTATTGTCGCTTTGATCTCACAATTCTCCAGAAAAACAAAATTATGGAAGGTTGGTTGCACTAATTATGAAACACAAATAAACTCCGCTCCCGTCTCATCAATATACATAAAGTGCTTATCTGTCATAACATGGCCTGTTTCCCCATCCCAAAACAACATAAAAAAAACATAATTAAAAACAACACGACGAGAGAATTTTATAAACAACCGTTTTATCAAATTACCTTGACTATGAAACCGAAATATTTGCTTTGATGTCGCAAGTTAGGCACGGTCCAGTGATAACCCGTTGATTAAATTTTTTGAGAAAAAGCCTTTCATCATACCTTTGACGTATAAAGGCTTGGTCACAGAATTGATTTTTGGTCAGATAAAATAGTTGAGCAAAATATGAAAGTTTAAAATATCTGGAAGTTATGTCAAAGCATTGGGGCCAATAATAAAAAAACTACATCTTGGAGTTTGTGTTTAGTAGTTATTCATAGATTTTCTCTATCTCCTCTCTATTTATTCTGAACTAGCTGTGCCCAGCGGTTTCACCCGCATCAGCCTCGATCCCGTGGTAATATCTGGATAAAAAGTATCTTACGTCCAAACCTAGGTCATGGGCTACCCGTATGCCGAATTTCATCCAAATCCCTTCAGTCGTTTTAGCGTGGAAGAGTAACAAACAAGCTTATTAAACATTAAATCTTTTCTCTTTATAACATTAGATTACAGACCTTTACCAGAAAAACCACCAAAACAGAACTGTTTTTGAAATACCAATAATTTCATATCATATTGAAAATACTCTTTAATATAAATCGGGAGGTAGAGAAGCCTTACGGCGTTTTGTCCACCGCCATCATCAACTGACGTCAACGAGAAACGAGATTATTGGAACCGAACGTGACGTCCCGTTGACGGACGTGTGGTGGACACGTGGCCATAGTATATATATGTCATTGCTACTTCGGCGCCGTCATCTCGTTGTCGTGGCGATGGACAAACTGCCTTACGATGAAATAGAAAGATAATATATTAAATGCGGACTCAATTCCCTTGTGACCTGAACTTGACTGGAGGTTAACTGTGTGCCTACGCCTTAACCAAGACGAGGAAAAAATAATTTTACCAAAATGAGTGGGTATAAAAAAGGGTAAACGATATTTTATAAAACCCAGAATTTACTGCCTTTACATTTTTTTAAAGCGTGGGTTTATGACGTGTTATCCACATAATCGATACACCTACACACAGTTTTTTGACGGTCATGAAATATAAAATATGTTTTTATTCATGTTTTTAGGGTTCCGTTCCAACATGGTAAAAAGGAACCCTTATGGTGCGACTCAGTCTGTCTGTGCATCTGTCCGTCTGTCTGTCACAGCTGGATATCTCAAGAACTACTAATGCTATCAACTTGAAATTTGGAATGGTTTTAGATGACGTTTATCAACTATTTTGTAAATAAGAAAGATATTTTTTTAAAATTCGAAGTGGGTCTGCTAGGGCATGTGGGCTATCATATGAAAGAAGCTATTTGTACATTCTCAAACATTTTTTCATATTTTTTTAGGCCGCATAGTTTTAGACTTTTGAAGAAAAATTAAAAAAAAATACCGTCCCCCGTCCCCTTATCTCCGAAGTTTGCATAGAGAAAAATCTGAATTTCTTCCATGTGAGAGGGGTTTATGTAATTATTACAGGAAAAGTAAAGCGATGTCTCTAAATAGCACACTTTTTCAGTAATCATCAACAAAAATTACATTAGTTTCACTGTCGGTCAAGAGATGGCGCTGACCTAAAATTGCAATATTCTACACCGCAGTGTCCAGTGTCAAAATTCTCTGATGAATATAGGCATTGCCAATGAAAATTTAAAATGGTACGGAACCTTCGGTTCGCGAGTCCGACTCGCTCTTGACCGGTTTTTATTTTTTTAAATCGTCATCAATTTAATTGTTTTTCGGATGTGGGTGAGGATTAGATGTCTAGACAGCCTATTTGGAATTGTATGTTATTACTTATTATATTATTCAGTGTGTAATGTAAAGATTACAGTCATTTTTTTTTATAACATAACGCCAGTATTCCGTGAAGGGATAGGTAGAGATGTTCCTACAGTATACCCATTTCGCCACTTATGTTTAAGTCCCATATAATAGGAGGCGAGCCTATTGCCATCAACCGGGCACAAATCTAGACTCCGGGCTGCTACTGAGAAATTCCAGATGGAAAAACCCAATAACATTTTTGCCCGATCCGGGAATCGAACCCAGGCCCTAATGTTCAGCAGTCTCGCTTGCGACCACTAGACCAACGAGGCAGTCATATTAAGTCGGTCAAAGTCATGTTATTCACAGCTGCGTCCCGCAGTTTCACACACATAAGTCGCAATCCCGTGGGAATATCGGGATAAAAAGTATTCTTTATTTTAATCCAGGTTATAAACTATCTGTGTGCCAAATTTCATCCAAATCCGTTTTGTAGTTTTTGCGTGAAAGAGTAACAAACATCCATCTATCCATCCATGCTCACAAACTCGCGTTTATCCTTTACTTTTAAACGAGCAATATTTGTATATTATATAAATTACGATTTCGATGACAGTTGCAATATACGGGTTTACGGAGGCAAAAAATCGATCTAGCCAGGTCTCATATCTGGGCAAATACGTTTTCTCCGTATTTTCACCCGAGCAGAGCTCGGTCGCCCAAAGTTTAGAACAAAATAATGAATAATGACATTAGAATGGCAGCATGGAATTAGTAAGTACCTATTATCATGGCAGCATGGGATTAGTAAGCACTAACCTATACTATTAATAGTACATTACTGCCGCGGTCTATAATGACTACTTTGCTGGTCGCGCTGATGATGGCCGACAGCACAGCGTAGCGCAGCTCCAGGCCGACACAGCGCGGTCAGCGTGCAGCGCTTGATGGACGAGCTGAGATACAGCGAGGACAGCAAGGGCTGCAATGATGGCCAAGCTGGAAGGCCTAGAGCGTAGCTAGGCTAGCTCGAGGCAGTCATAGCGTGACCAGCGAAGCAGTCATAGTGGGCCAAGGCTTGTATAGTGCTTTACTCAAAAATGCAAGTACCTAATCTAAATAAAACTAGCAAGTAATTTCAATAAAATATATATTAATTAACTAGAAATTTAATTAAAATCGGAAGAATTTTAGCTTTGAGAGCTCATTTTTAGCAAAAAAGTCACTAAATAAAAATAAAATTTTCCCTGAACCGCGCTTTTGTTACTTCTTTGTTTTTTGTTTAAACAATGGTAGTTGGAACTATACAGCCAAATGTGGAATAAAATCTTTTTGTACCTATCTCTATAAATACAAACAGCTGTGTTTTAAATAAAATCTTTTTGCATTTGATTTTTTAAAACGTTGAAACGTCAAAATAGCGACCGACAATGTTTGCCGGCCTGTTAGAGCGACTAGCAAAACTTTGCCGGCCGCTCCTTGAAACAGAACGGCAAGGTCGACTTTGCTCAAACAAGGTTGTCAAAATAATGACCACATTACATGCATTTTTGAGTAAATGAGCATTCTCTATTTTCACCAGAGCAGAGCTCGGTCGCCTAGGAACTAATTATAAAGTAGGAGAGTAGGATAGGATGGAATTCATGAAAGAATCGTTATTTTCACATTCTCATGTGACTTTCTTATTGCTTCATTCTTAAGTCATTTATTTTTTGTCAACAACACACTCTTGTCTATCTTCAAAGTTTGATAAATGATCTCCTTTATCATCATACGTTTTTTGTGTTGCCCGTTGTAAAAAGTGATTACCGAGTTGAATCAGTAGCGAGAATGTGAGTATGGCAACAATTTTAATAAGCGCAGCTGAAATGACACATTCAGTTCCCATATCAAGCTGAATATATGTGTATTATTTAACAAAATGGCGAATATATTTTAAACTCGGCTTATGTATCAACTTGGTGTAATAACGCCGACACTTTAACAATAACGAAGTTATTTTACCAATTTAAATAATATTGTGTTGTTCAAAAATAAATTCCAGTTTCACAATATCCGCAACACGGGGAAAATTTCGGAAATTCGGAAGTGGTTCGAATACCTCCGATTGTTTAATCATCTCTCGTTACGGGATTAATTATACAGAATAATTCATATTTCATATCATGGTAAGAATTTTAGTCAGTCAGGATGTTAATTGGGGGTCTGACTGTCTAGACACAGTATAAAAATGAACAGTAAAGAAACTACGTAGTAAACGTTCGAAATGGCACACTCACACAGACGTGCTCAATTACGAGACTCCAAAGTGATAGTCGCGGTGCTGTTAGTTACGGATGCCATGTCGTGACAGTTGGTCACCGCGATCTTTTTAAAAATGGAGGGTAGGTGATTATTTCAACAAATAGGCTTAGTTTCCATTTTGTACATAATATTTATACTGTGGCCTAGATGATAGACACATCACCACTAGAGTGACAGTAACTACAGCAATAATTGCTGAACAAATTAATACTGTTCCAATGCATGGGAAAGGTCTCTTCTCATGCAGAAAAAGCACGAGCATTGATCACCACGCTTGCTCAAGACGGGTTGGCGTTTTTTGCTCGCGCTTTAGTTACCACTAATATGGTGGTATATGGTATGGTACCTATATTTAATAGTAATATGGTTATAAATCCGACGAAAGAAGTGTAATTGAAGTCAAGAGAAGAGACAAAGTAAGATTAAAAGAAATAAAAAGTATAGTTGAGTTAAAAGATGCGAAAAAATTATATAAAACATTAAAATGGTGATGGACTGGACATATGTATAGAGATGAAAAAGGAGCAAAGGACAACAAGTGAAACGTTGGGAACATGACGTCAAAAGAGTCCAGAGTGGATTCAGAGGGCGAGAGACAGAGAGAGATAGATAGAAATCTTTATTTTATTTATTTATTTATTTAACCATTTATGCACACACATATAAACAGACAAAAAGAAAGGAACAGAAAAATACGTACAAAGACAATGCTTATTTCTAAAGAAGCTTTTAAGAAGCCTTTGTCAAAGGACAAGCAGTTAAGAAAAAAAATAGTGCACCGAACATCGATATTTAAGACAATTTTAGTAGGTATAATATAGAAAAATCATTTTAGAAAACTTTGTTGAGCCGTTTATTTTATTTTATTTCTTTATAAATCGGGCACCTAATAAATTGGGAATTGAGCGGGAGAATGGAGATGAGGTTATAATCAAGTTACACTCACCATCTAGTTCATATCCTTGTCCACCCCACTGCGGTAACTCCTGAGAGTAAGACTTGGGGTCGCTGCGACTGCCTATCGATATCTTAAGGCTTTTCCACAACTTCATCTTGCCCACATATTTGTACACAACACTAACACTATTCTGTTACACGTCACTGAATCATTTTGTCACACACACTGTCACTTTGAGTCCGGATAATCTGGAAAGAAGAAAAATAGGTTAGATATTTAATTATGTCTTTAATAATCAAAATAATTATGTCACAAAAATTTAACACATCAAATTGCGGGATTTTGTTCAGTTACTTGACTAATAAAGTACCTAAGCGAAATTCAAAGATTTTAATCGTTGGGCTTGGCTTTCTTTTTTTCATTCTGATACACAATTACACAAGTTACTAGACTTGACTGTCATGGAATCGCAATTTTTATTTGAAATGAGAATCAAAATAGCGTAATATTTTCACGATAAGATTCTGTTCCCGATACCGGTGGGCTATAATGTTTTATATTCTAATATTTAAAAATGTACTTGATAAGTAAATTAATGAAATGAAGGACATAATCATGATAATTTCTAATCAAAATGTCTCATGATAAGTCAGTTTTAGCTTGATAAAATCGATTGAGTTTTTAACAGCTTTTTGCCATTGAACAGACAACAGTCACTGAATGAGAAGATAGGCAACTTACTAGCTGACGAGTGTATGGGGGGGTTACTTAAAAAAATAAGGATTTAGCTAATGGAAATCGTAAATCACAAATTATGATCCCACGAAAGTTATAAACGCCAACTCAAAGAAACGGGTCATTTAACAACGTAGGCGAACTAAAAAGAAGAAACTACCCAAATTAATAAAAATAATTTACAATACCAATATCTCAAAGCCAAATGGACTACAAATTGCATTTCGGACGCACTAATAGGAACTGTTTGTCATGTCCACCGTCACGGATCACTACAGCCCGTCGATCAGACAACGACATGGCTCCTTGAATACAATGGAGCTCAAACATTCACTTTTTAATGGCTCCGACATACTTCCATGAATATAAAATGACTTTGTAAATAAATTATTCATAAATCAAAGTATGATGAATGAGCTTATTGGAACAGGGAGTAAAGGTTATGAATCAAGGGCAGATAGTCTATCTACGTCAGTGCAGTGCGTACCTAACATTGTAATTATACCTAAGATATACGGAAGTAAAAAGAGGTAGATAAGTTACCAACGCTACATTCGATCTTCGAAAACGGTAACAATAAGGCTATGGTTGCGGTGGCCGCAACGTTCCGGCCGCAGTGAAGGCTGTCATGACAATGATGTCTGCTGAGTTTGTCTTCACGGTGTCAAAAAACGCTCTCGAAGGAAACACATCAACTTACAAACTTTCATATATAACGTTTCAGTAACGTCATTTGCTGATAAATCGCAATCAGTATGTGGCTGCCACCGCTCATCTATAACCACACATAAAATAACGTAATATTGTAATTTGACAATATATTAGATGACACGTGGAAGTAGGACGGCATATCGTAATTAAACTCGATGCGAAAAAAGACAAGCTTAATATGTTGATATGCGGCGCGAAACTGAGTTCAGCCAATCTATACTATACTAAAAATCGCGCCGTGAAAGTGAGCTTGAAGTGAGGTGTAAAGCTCACTTCAATTTCACTTCACCTAAGTTTTCCCGGAGAGATTTAAAAAAAATGACCGACACGTTTGCTAACAAGTAAAGTTTTAAGAGCGTTTATTCTGAAAGTGGGCAACGTCGCGAACAGTTGTCAAATATATACCTGTTTTGATGAATTTGGCAATATTACTGTACGGAAATAAGAAATGTGGCTAGTAGCAAACTAGAATAATAATAATGAATTGCAATTTAGAACACTGAATTTGATATTGTAACCGTTTAGGTGTAAAAAGGCATTTGGAAAGTTTCCAAATACTTTTTTTACATCTAAAACTAAACATTCGGTGTTACGATATTAATTGATACCTTTCATAATCAATATTTTAATTCACTAGTTACCCATATTTCATATTTTCATACAGTAATATTGCCAAATTAATCAAAATGGCGAAATATTGGACATCTATTTGCGACGTTGTTCACTTTCAGAATGCAGGCTTTTAACCTCTTTCAACTGCACCTATCTACGTTTTATTAGTCATTGAATTCGACCCGTCAAAGGATATTACTGTACAAATTAGATGGAAAATGATGAGCATCACACCCGAATGTAACTCAATATCTTTGTTTCGATATTGCTCGGGATACACTCCATAAAGCTAGTGATTGAATTGTACAGTATTGCCATATGCAACATGTTTGGAATTAACTTGCTAATAGGTAATTATCTCAATTAACTAAGCCATGTTGACATCTAAGATTATTTGTTCACTTTGATGAAACTGTTACAAATACACGAGGATTATCAAGAATGGTATGATGAAGAGTTTGCAGAGAAGTGACGAAATGATTTGTTTGTTTTAAGGGATTTTAGAGAAGATTTGGCAGTCAATTACATTAACATTTCTGGAACCATCTTTAGTAGAAAAAATCATGTTCAACTAAATATTTTGGCTTCTACACAAATTATTCCTGAACCACAATCTTTCATCCTGTCATTTTCACATAAGGAAAATCACATATGATATCGAAGTTGAATATATTTCGCTGTCATATAAACGTACGCCATATAATTGCCTGTTCATAATCCAAGGTTTCCTTCATTTTTTATGTATTTATGGGTTATCATACCCAATATGCTTTATTGAGAAAAGCTCACTTACTTTTTTATTTACCCTACTTCGAGTGACTTGCAGAATCGAACGCCTTTGAGAAGAGTATTCACATAATAAGGATGTGCAAAACATTGTCGATAGTTGGAAGTAATAATAGTTTTTTATACGGCGTTCAAAGTAATGACATGAGTAGTTAATAATATTTATGAGTTTTTGTGTTTATTCGTGCTTGGTTTTCTAGGCTTCGTATTTTCAAAGTGATAAGCAGCATAATCCTGCAGCCTACAACCACGATATTTACCAAACTTTACAAAAACACGAAATAAAGCACGTAACAAACTCATTAACTTCATCTCATCACATTAACTGCATCAAACTCATTTTAACTCCTAACAAAAACACTTCATTTTTGTAGGCACCGCTTTGGTACACAAGGCGCAGAACACATTTTTTTCGAATCGATAACAATTTCGATAAAAAAATCGAATCTCTATTCTTTTCCGGACTTACCGAAGTTGAACGAAGTGAAGCCGGAGATCAGCCGACTGTAACAATGCAGACTCATAGTGATGTACGAAAAGACTCCCCAACTTGCGATCCGAATGAGAAAACTGTTCAACAACAATGATTTGTATAAGCCAGAATTATTAGTTATTAGGTCTAATCGACATGATGTTTGCTTTTGGGTAATTGTGCGGAGTATGTATTGTTATCGATAAAACAATCGATATTATGATTGTTTCCAAAGCCGTTTACAAAATAAATTCGATACCGTTTATGATAATACAGGATATCTAAACGGAATGGTAACATTAATAACTCTCTAACAACTTTAGTTGGAAAGTGAATACTTACCTACTTCAATTTAATAATTTAACAACCTGCTTTACATACAAATAGAGAAACCTAATAGGCTTTACTTATTCTATTCAAACCAACGTAAATTATAATAGAGTCAACAAAATAAGACAAAGTAACTATTCCAAAAAGCCCAGTTTATATTCACTAACAAACGTTCTATTTCTATTTTCTTTTCAATTTCTCTAATTGTTACGTTTCATTAAAATAATACAATTTACATTTTCAATTCACTTTGTCTTGTTGGTTTAAAGTCAATGAAGCTAATAGGCCCCGTTTCTCTATAGATTTGCTCGACCAAATTTGTTTGAAATAAATGAATAACCTTTCAATTAATAGGGTTTTGTTTGAAATACAATGAATGTAGAACAAAGCACGTAAACAAAAGACGCACGTAATAAATAAATAAGTAAGATTTACTTCATCATTTGGTAGGTACTTTTTATAATGAATGTCGTGGTCAAAAATGTAAATTTTTGTTTGGAAATCGGAAAGCACCGTCTGTTATAAAGTGACATATGCACGCGACCATCGCGTATTCGCGCGACGATTACTTTTAACTAGGACACGGCCTTCAGGTCAATGTTAGGTTAGATACACCCTACCTACACCGATAGTGTGTGAGATGTATGTGTGTATCTTTTTAATTTAATTTAAAACTTTTTAAATATCGCAGCATTACGCTGAGATAGGAGCTTTTTAGCCCCACACTGGTCTTTTCTCGATTGTTTTGTTAGTTTAAAACGAATAAAACAATCGATGTGTATGTATTTTTTTTTTGTTTGCATTTCGTGCACCAAAAACAATTATTTTTTAAGTAAAAACTTCTTCAGGTGCGTTGGGCATTTTTGAGATGGGAAAAACAATTGAACTCGCGACACCGTTACCGATACCTCATTTTTATAAACGCGATTGTGCTCTTTATTCATATTACGTTACGGATCAATGTTCTATGCAAGTATTTTTACTTTAAAGGTTTTGGAAGTATTTTTTTTGTAAACGCGATTATGCTCTTTATTTAGATAAGGTTACGGACCAATGTTTTATTCAAGTATATTTCTTCCACTAAGGCGAACTTGTTCAAGTTTTCACTTCTGTCGGCTGTTTTTTTTTCTAATTATATTACTCTGATCTCAAATAATGAATTTCTATTTACCTAAAATTTCACCTAAAAGCAAAAATACCGACAATTTATCACAAAAGATTACGTAAACCGAAGTACGTACAGAATAACGAGTTCCAGCAACGTAACTCAAGTTAGAGACCAGGGGTAATCAGTTAACTGGCGTCGTCTCGTTACAGGGGTCGCGCGGTCAACCAGATTAGCGTTGCTAGGCAACGGACCTTTATTGTGACTAGTGAGGTCTTTTTTAGGGTTCCGTTTTTTACTATTTGGCTACGGAACCCTAAAAAGAGACCTGGTTATAATTTCGTCATGTCTAACCGTCTGGAAGACACACAGCCATTTTACTTGGAGACTTAGCACTATATCTATGAAAATTGGAAAGAGAAGTGTATTTTGTGCACTGCAAAAAAATGTTGTAGTTTAATTACGAAAAAAATATTATGGGTAACACTCTCCATACAGCCATGTAACCGAGGGGTGAAAAAATTCATAGCAAAGGTGTGTTGCTGGATCACACAATTAAAAAAAAAGTTTTGTCTCTTAGGGACTTTGCTTTTTAAGCCAACAGTTTTTAAGTTTGAAATGTCTTCGGTTAGAAACGCAGGAATACCTTTGTTAAAAAAACAATGTTGTGCATGCGTGTTATTGTTAATATGTCAGCAATCCATTTTAAGGGGATGTAGGAGAGGTCATCCACGGTTGAGTCATAAGGGGTCATTTGATTAAATTACCCCTTATGACTCCTACAAAATGTCAACCATTTCGAGTAATTTTACATTTATTTATTTCATTCATTTTAAACTGTAAAATGTCAAATTATTCGAAAATGGTTCACATTTGCATGTGGGTCATAAGAGGTTATTTATTTGCAAATGACCTACATCCCCGTTTATGGATTGCCGACATTTACCGATAACCCTGCATATTTATATCAACTACGGAACCCCACTGTGCGTGGTCCGACAAGCACTTGGCCGGTATTTTTCTATTCTTATTTTAATTATGAAGCTAAAGGGATTAAAGGACAAAAAGGGGAGTTGACCAGGCGAATGGATTGTTGGTTGAAAACTAAAATTGTAGCTATTAGCGATGAAAATGGAACAAGTTGGTAAGCTGAGAAATTAATGTTGGTTTTCGGTACTGTTGGGCTGAAACGGAAAGGTTTAGAAATTGTTGGGCGGTTTCAGGTGTTTCGAACTGGTACATTTTAAACAATTCCGATTTTATTTTATTTGCTTTTTTTATTTTAAACTTGATTCTAACAGGTATTGCTCATTTTTTTGCTTTTTGCTATTAAACTTAATTTTAGGTAATATAATTGTATGCCTTCGGTGCATAAAATTTGGAGAATTGTAACCGAACTGAAAGAAGTCACTGGCTCCTTAAATACAGGTATGTAACTCTGGAAATAGTTTTTTTTCTTTTTGTTATCAGTCAGATAGGAAACGCCGAACTCATCTAGTTAAAATGTGCCATGACGTCACGAGTATGTAGATTTTAAACTTACTTGTGACGTAGCGACCCCCACTCCCCAACTTTAATGCGTTTTATTAAAGTCATTTTTATTAATATGATGCAGCAAAAAAGCTTATTTTTAAGAATTTTTTAGCTCAAAACCAAAATATTTTATTTCACATAAACCTACAAGGGCACTTATGAAACGTCAGAAGCTAGGTGCACGGTTCCAATTGGTCGCTTCGTATGGAGAAACTCCACGGTTACTCGCTTGCTAGGTCTTGTAGCGGTTACACCGCCACATACGAACTACGCATCATAGACATGACGTCACATAAATCCTGCATCGCGCAGTTAGAGTTTACCGAGCGATCGACATACATACAAGACTTCAACTTCAAACCGATGGGCAGTTGCCCGCCAGACACAACACCCGTCTGGTCGGAGGATCCTCCCTTTTCTATGGTGGATGAGTGAACTTTACACCCTGTTCCTCATACCACTAAATTGGTGACCCCGACGTGATCAACGTCAACGCAGCCTTCGTGCAAATACTTCGGCGTGACGTCATCATCATCATCACTCCCGCAAGCTTTCGTAAGGCGACTCACACAGCCGGCCAGCACCCACGGCTTCAACGGGTATCCTGACCACCAGCATGCAGCGAACGCGCATTCCTGGTCATCACCCTGAGCCTCATCACCCCGACTCACTGGGGAATCAACACTGTCAGCCTCATCACCCCGACTCACTGGGGAATCACCGCAATCACCACAATCACCACAGACAGTTCCGACTCACCGCGAACTATGTGGCACCCGGTTCCGACTCACTGGAACCACAGCTGGCACTGTGTGAAGCATCGCAAGATTCAGCCCACTATCGACCTCCGGTCTCCGGAGGGGAGTGATGTAGCGGTTACACCGCCACATACGAACTACGCATCATAGACATGACGTCACATAAATCCTGCATCGCGCAGTTAGAGTTTACCGAGCGATCGACATACATACAAGATTTCAACTTCAAACCGATGGGCAGTTGCCCGCCAGACACAACACCCGTCTGGTCGGAGGATCCTCCCTTTTCTATGGTGGATGAGTGAACTTTACACCCTGTTCCTCATACCACTAAAGTCTCATACCTGGGAAAACTTGTTTCTCCGTATTTTCACTCGACCAGAGCTCGGTCGCTCAAAGTTTAGAACAAATGGCTACCTTAGAATAATGACATGGTAGCATGGAATTAGTATGAACTTTCATAAACTATCTCTATTTTCACCAGAGCAAAGCTCGTTCGCCCAGGTAATCCTCGATATACGCCATAATTTTCATTCTGTTCAGATTACCTACATTAATAGGTATAGGTACCATTTGGTTACGACCATAATAATGTTCTAAACGGAATCGGAAACCAGCATTAGTCATTATAACGCTTGTTGGTTCATTAGAGTATTCATTTTTATTTATGTTTGCTATTTTAATATCTTTCTATTGTTTTGGAGTTTCCCGCTATCTATCTTGAGTTTAGCATGGAGTTAAGAGAGTTTACGTCTATCATTCATTTTCATCAATAAGCAAGATTATTAGTTTTTGACATCTTTGTTTTTGATCATCACCATTCTCATCACACAATGAGGGTTTTCTGAAATGACGTTCACTCGCTGGCAGCACTGACATGTCAGGTCCTGTCAAAAGTATTAAAGCTCCTATATTTTCTTCAGCCGTGACTGAATGATGAACGAATAAATGAAACGAATGATGAATCATCTTTCTATATAATATAATATACACCGTGAAATTTGAATCACAGTTTTGCTAGAACAAACGTTGTTCAGACCATGGTCTACTACCATTCTACAGCATCCAATAAAAAAAAACATAATTTGTTTTTGAAAAATTCCCCTGTAGACAATGCTGTGTCCCGTGCGTGGTGTTTGTCTTGTAGGGAGTAACGATAATCTTGACATTTTAAACATTGTCTTTTTTGTGTTTTTTCAAAAACCAATTATGTTTTTTTTTTATTGGATGCTGTAGAATGGTAGTGAACCATGGTCTGAACAACGTTTGTTCTAGCAAAACTGTGATTCAAATTTCACGGTGTATATAATATAAGTAACATAATATAATATAATAATATTATAAATGTGAAAGTTTGTGAGGATGGATGGATGTTTGTTACTCTTTCACGCAAAAACTACAGAACGGATTTAGGTGAAATTTTGCACACAGATAGTTTATAACCTGGATTATCACATTTAATACTTTTTAATCCTGATATTCCCATGGGATCGAGACTTATGCGTGTGAAACTGCGGGGTGCTGCTAGTCATCATAAATTTTTTTATTCATTGTCGAAATGGAAGACCTCTTGTCAAAGTGGTGCCAACTGGTGGCGTAAATTTCATGAAAACTCTCATTGGGAAATGCCCCATTCTTCCTTAGTTAAAAATCCTTTTCAATAAACTCATTCCTCGCTGAAATGATTTACGATAAAATGAGGTATCCTCTGCAATTTTTATGCAGAAGGAATTCATTTACTTTCCGGGGTTAGGTTAGCATAAAACGATATAAAAATTCCATAACTTCAAGACAACATAAATAAACTTAAATGTAAAATTAATCAACTAAGAAGACAAATTCAAGCCTTCTGCTTTATTCTTTAACATTATAATAATCTCGTAAGCTTGATGTTTACGTATTATGTACCTACTTCATCTTCCCTTTATATTGCAGCCAATTTATAAACTGATATACAAATCTTGAATTGAACCTAAGAATTCTACATTTCAGGTATTTTTATTTCTGTAGGTACTCTTTACATTCGATACAAGTCATTTTTATTCCTGACATTATATTATCAACAAGCTTTTGCCCGCGGCTTCGCCCGCTTGGCTGTCAGAAAATATCCCACAGGAACGTACTACCGGGATTAAAAGTATCTTAAATGCTAATCCAGATTATAAACTGTATGTGTGTGAAATTTCATCCAAATCCGTTTAGCCGTTTTTGCGCCAATCCAGAACATACATCCAGAAAAACGGACAAAATTCTAAAAACAGTATTTTCGACATCAGACTTATTCCCACAACTCGTAGCAATGGCTTTTTTTAAATATTCAATGTACAGTTTCGATATTATACTTAAGGATTGTATAGATATCCAATGTCTTTTTTTTTTTTTTTTTTTTGGGTGGGAAATTATCAAATAACTTCTCCCGCTCTGGGTGGAGCGGGAGGGCGTGTCAGACTCTTACTGACTAAAACCCACCCGTGTTCCTTCGGTTGCCCTGTTGCCGGGGGCCACGATTTCCCTATCGGTTTTCTTCGAACCCCCGGCGGGATATCCAATGTCTTGACTGCGTAGGTTTAATATTACATTTCAAGTGAACTATAAAACTACATTTATTTTTGTACGTATTCTCTTCGTTCGATACAAATAAAACCTTATATGTATTCGTGACATATTATCAATTACCCACCTCTTTCCTACACTTTTTCCTAGAAAATAAAAGTATTTTCGGTTAGCAACGCCCCAGTAGGAGAAAGGCTTTAGAGAAAAACACGGTTATTAACTCAGGTCGAGGTAAAAACGAAACTTATAATTGCCCGTTGAGACAAATTTGAAAAGTTGGACCAAGTTTCAGAAACGCATCTGTTAACTTGAAACATTAAACGCAGATGATGGAACGGTCGGATTGAGGTTTCGGTATAAAATTATAATAATTGGAAAGGTGTTGGATTTATTTTCTTTGATAATTTCGGCTAATAATAAATTTGTTACCTTGAGATTTGGCTTATTCTGTAATGGAATTCTCATTATTCTTAACTACATAAACAAAGTTCACAACATCTTCCTACTCACACAACACTTGTATAAGAAAAAACTTGGATGGCTCTAGACTATGAAACAACCGAAAATCTACTTTCTATCCTTAAATTGTCAATGCATTCCGTTTATTTGTATCTTAACCACAAGCACATACTACTAAGGTATTCAGAACCAAGTTTTTCATCACTCACACACCCACACACTCGCACACCCACACACTCCACGCGAACACTCCTTCCTATAAGTAAAATGAAAATTATTGTCTCGTTTTAATTTTCAGGAAATCATAATTACATACTTGGGGCGGAGACCTGTGGTAATTGCGTAGCTTATTTTCGTAAACAATTGTGCCAAATTTGTTTCATTTTGACAGTTCAACAACATTCATTGCGTTATTTACGTTGTTGAGCAGATTTTTTTTCCAACTTATGAAGCAATGGATTAGCAATCTGTTTCAAATTGAAACAAATTGTGATTGTGTTGTATTACGCAATTAGGGTACTGGTCGCCTGAAATACATTCTTCGGCTTAGCTTAGGTACCAGTCTCCAACAATATTTTTCTAAAAGCACATAACTGGACAATATTATTTTTTGAAGTGAAAACTTCTTTAGGCATTTTTTTAGTCCCAACTAAACCATTGATTTCGCGACATCATGACGACACTCCATTTTTTTTTGTAAACGCGATTGCGCTCTTTATTTATATTACGTTACGGATCAATGTTCTATGCAATTATTTTTACTTAAAGGTTTTGTAAACTTAATTATGCTCTTTATTTATATTATTTTACGGATCAATGTTCTATGCAAGTATTTTTACTTTAAAGGTTTTGGAAGTATTTTATTTTGTAAACGCGATTGTGCTCTTTACAACTATTTTTGGACCAATGTTCCATACAAGTATTTTTCTTCCACCAAGGCGATCTTGTTCAAGTTTTCACTTCTGTCGGCACTCCCGGAGTGCCACCAATTTTTTTTTTTTGTTATTATTTTGTAAGGATATTGTGGTGAGAAAATAAATAAATATATTATCCTTCCTCGCTAAATACTGGGTACTGTAATATTTCATAGACCATATATATGTACTAAGCAACTTACCCAAATCTATTCGTATATTCGTCTAAGCCATACTATTGAAAACCATTCACTTGAAATTTCCAGTGAAACTAAATTAAGTAAGTAGTAATCGCTTCACTGAGGTTCTCGTTATAGTCCATTTATTGCGTGCAAACCTTTCAACCAGCTCGTAATCCACCTTCAAGTGAAATTTTACGATCTGCACCTTAATTGCAATTATTATTACTTTCAAGTCTTAATTTAGTTAAACTCAAAATGTTATCCACACCATCTCGCTGTAAACTCAACTACCTTTCTATAAAACAGTGTTATTAAAGATAACATTTAAACAAAATTAAGCCATAATTTTAATAACATATAAAAATTAAACCATCTATAAAAAGACGATCCGTACTAAAAATTGTAAGTACCACAACAATTAATGTTGGTCCTGCCGACAGATAAAACGATGTTAGCACCGGCAGGGGCGCTCACTGAAAATTTAATGATTTCACGCCAGTTCACGCTAATCGTCTGACACTGTCAGTAATGATAAAGACCCATATAAACGTAGGTATCCACATACTGGACGATGATGATATAGAATTTGTTGGGATAGAAGAGGCTTTTTGAGACTTTTGGGGGATATAACAATAGCGCATGGATAAAAGTGGAAGAAAAAAACATGTGGCACTCGGGGACTGCCGCGGTAAAGCTATTGCATAGCATTTGTAACCTCCATACTTGTACGTTGTCATGGGAACAACCCATGACAACGTGTTGTTATCATGGGAACGTAATTTTGTTTTATGTCATCATCCGTCATTACATGGTAGGTGGAGTGGGGGGTGTTAGGTTTTATTTTCGTTACGGAATTTCTTGAAGGCTTGTGCAGACTAACGCGACACGCGACGCGACACAAAGGCACCGCTCGTCGCGCGACGAGCGGTGCCTTTGTGTCGCGTCGCGTGTCGCGCTGGTCTGAACAAGCCTTGATTCGGTCACCGCGCTCAAAGCCCGCGATAAAAGCTATGCAATAGCTTAAAAATAATAAACATGAAAATAAAATACTGCTTTCAATTAGAGTTACCTTTTAAAGTGTTTCACAGAAGAAAAACTACTACGTACATACAATATGGTAAAGGCAAAGAGAAGATTCTTGAAACTCATTAAAGGACTGCAGACACAAAAAAATATTTAATGTATAAATGTAGGTTAGTACTTGTTTATGTTCATCCACAACCTCCAAAGAACGACCAAGAGTTTGTAAAAGCGAAACCCAAGTTTATTTTTAAATTACTGCCATTGAAGAAAAAAAAATAGAGAAAATAGAAAACATAACATTGTAATTTGGCTGTTGTGAAACAAACCAAGTTTTTCGATCTAAATCCATTCACAAAACAAAAGAAATGAGGTTAAAACTGCCAAAAAAAAACTTATTAATTTTACACCCCTGCAAATTCTCGGGATAAGTAATTAAAATTATTATATCGTGTCATTTATTCTGAAAGGACCCTCATACATTATGAGGATCACCGTTTATGTTATAATTAGGTAAACACACTGAAATGGAAAATTACTGAGTAATTTGTTTATATTTCACGGCATATCATTCACGTGTAACACCTGTCTCGGAATTCAGTTTAATAAGTAGGTTTAGCTGTAATTGTTTTGTGAGTGTTTATGTATGATCACTCAAATTATATACCTACTAGAAAAACTCCACGAGTGATAAAACCTAAACTGGATAGCTGAAACTGACTAACTGAGTCAACAACGTCATATTTTTCATATAGTGTATCACTATAATAATTGAATTGATGTACAGTAAGCGCTCAAAAGTGCATGAGCACGCTAAGAGTCGTATTGCTGTGAACACGCGGTATAGCTCGTACATTTGTATGTGTAAGCAACACGATACACACACCACAGATAACGCAGTTACACGAAACAACAATATATTTCCGTCGCTTTAAACATGCTAGCACACACGCACTATGCGCGTGAACTTGACCAGTTAATGGCATTGCTAAAATTCGATAGTTACTTAACAAGCGCAGATAGCAGAAAGCGTTAAGCGTTGGTATGGAATTCAATCTGCCTCAGGTTCTAATCTCGTGAAATACAGTGCGGTTTTTTGCAAATATTATTATTTTTGTTTTCGATAATAATATTTTTTAAATATTGCTGCTTTTTTATGTTGTTATTGCAATAAAGGTTTTAGAATAAAAAATGCGTGATATATGATAACAAAATTAAAAAATATATGTTTATTCGTTATATTTATTTTACATAAGTTAATAAACTGCTACAATTATTTATCATTACTTCAGCTGAATAAGTTGTGAAATAGATGTCAAGAAACTTAGAAGCAGTTTGTATTATTTAGACATATTTAAATTATGAAATATTTTAAATTTTTAATGGATTTTTTCACCATAAATATTAAGCTTTGATAATGGTCGAAGTAATTAAGTAATAAATAAGAATATTAGACTACTTAAAATGTAAAAAACTACTTACAGAATAGGTAATTTTAAGGTTAAATATGCCCAGTTTGTTTATATTTTATTTGTATTAATTATTTTACATTTTATTTGACTTTAGTAAATATTGGTTGTTATTGAGGTTATAGCTTAAGTATTCATTTTCTTTACAAAAAGAAGATTGAAACTAAACCTCAAATTTTTATCCTAAAATAATACTATTACTAAAATAATATTAAACAATTTCGGTATATCTGCAAGAAATACGACAAACACCCTATTGAAACGTGCTTAAAAAATTCGTTACCATAAATTCATGCAATAACGAATCTGTTGTTTATTAAGTTGGTACGGTCAATATTTTAAGGTCAAAAACGGTTTTCTAGCTGGTCTTCAGTGATGCAAGCCTTCAGAGTGCACGGCGAACGGTTCATAATGACGTGTTTTTAATAATTCAGCAAAATGTCTCGTTGGTATGAAACCATTTGTTTCATTCACCATTTGACGTCGCTGCTACTCGATAATAAGCCCCTTCCTCATATCTCTTAACCCTCACAGTATTTCTCTAGAACAAAGAAAAACATTGTTTTTATTACACATAATACCTTATTATTTATTATTCACTAATCGAATTAAACCTCACAATTAATTTAAAACTTTAAAGGCATCTTCTGTCTCAACAATACCTCTGTTCTATCAACAATACCCTTGATTAAGATTTATGTTTAGTAAAATATGAAATATATTAATGATAACACTCACACTTAGTCCGGTTTCATTAGATATTCACTTCACTTTTACGCAGCGCAATAATATTCTCTGATCTGATCTGATCTCTTCAATATATTTTATGCCTGCTTTTTGATAATAATAACCACAACACTGCGCTAAATACTCGTCACCAATATTATCCACGAACCAAAAAAGTTCTATTAATTGAATACTCGTAACAAACTGCATCTACCCCACAGAAATCGAAATAATTTACTTAGTTTTTTGTGGTCTACCTGCTAAACTTTAATATTTATGTGAACAAGACGAATGAAACTAAAAACGAATGATGATTATTGAACTAGTCATTGGTTGCAGACAAAGTGAGTGTGTGTGTGTAATGTGCGTGTCTACAGTATTGTAACAACTTATAGAAGAAGGTCGTAAGTCAAACCGAAGCGTCAGTCTATTGCTTTGTGAGATTGCTCATGGACTTTTGGTCGGCACTGTACATTTAAAAAAAAAAATATACCTACTTATACACAGTATGGATAGATTATAGTGCCGATACGAGAAAAGAAGAAAACCAGAAAATAGTTTGTCGAATTAGGCCGCGCGCACTTTGTAAGTAAGTCGTTTATTTTGCAAATATGGGTACAGTTAGTACATGGTGATAAATTGATAGGTTCAGCCATATTTTTAACCGTCTTCGAAAAAGGAGTAGGTTATATATGTTCGTAGCGTATGTTTGTTTTTTTTTTTTTGTATGTCCACCGATTTCTCCGTCATTTGTGGACCGATTTTGAATTTTTTTTTTGTTTGAAAGGGTATGCTCTCAAATTGGTCCCATATAAATTTTATTAACTTTGCTTGGGCAGTTTTTGAGTTGGCTACAAAATACGTATTTTTTTCCCACTTAGCACGTAGATGATATGGTAAGTTCCTGTCACTGGTAGCAGGCAGTGGTATTCGAATGTGTGTGGAGTAGGTACCACAACTAAAAAGGTAAAAATAAAAACTTTTTCAAAAAAAAACAACCGGCTTCCAAAAAAAAATACTACAAAGTGAAAAATAACTTTAATTTCGGAAGTCGGTGGCAAAAAACGAAAATACAAAACCCAAGATACCGACTTCCGAAATTAAAGTTATTTTTCACTTTGTAGTGTTTTTCTTTGGAAAAAGTTTTTATACCAATTGGCATTAAAAAGTTATAGGCAATTATAAGATAGGTACCTACATTGTAGAGGTTTACTTCACAACTTATATAGATCACTACCACACAATTTATACATAAAAAAGTCTCACCAAAAACACTAAATAATACTTATACAAAGTTCTTTGTCAGCAAGGAATTCGCTGATATTATAGTATGCTTTATGCGTTAAAAAACTTCAAAGCCTGTATTTGAACAATAATAGCGGCAATTCTTTCCATTGCTCAGGTAATTTATTGTAAATGACCGGAACCACTCAGTAGACACTCTTGCGCATTAGTGCCGTTTTAGCGGGATGGGAACACACTTGGTTATTGTCACGTCTATTACGTGGGACTACGTCAGCTAGACGTTTAAAACCGACTTGGGTTCGACTTCATAAATTTTTTAATTCCATAATGTACAAACTAGGTAATGTTAATATTTTGTGCTGTTTGGATGCATTTTCGTACTAATTTCACTTGTGCGTACACGTACGAACACGCGCGAACGATCCCGACCTTCCAAGATAAAGGGAGCGCGCAGACAGGGTTGCGACTTAGTGGTACGTATAGTTCCGACGTCCGAAAACAATCCGGACTTATTGGGATGTTTCGCGCGTTCAATGCTATATTACCGAAAAACTATACCTATTAGACGGAGAAAAACGTATTCAGTGTGCAGTGAGTATGTGTGTGTGTTGCAGTGTGTTCACGTAAACGTACTCAATTCGTACGACAATGGTCGTACGTGAACGCTCGTGTGAAAATCGTACGAAAACGCATCCAAAGTGCGCGCGGCCTTAGGATAAAACCCCACTACCCCCACTCCCCTTCGGGAAAACAAGACGTGATGTTGTTTTTTTTTTATTATTATTTATGTAGGTACACACAGTAAAATACATTGAGATACGACATAATTATAATTTTGTTATGTTATGTTAATATCATGTCTGTGTGTGTACATACGTTTGTAAATGTTATGATGCTTCGTACATTTAGGTATGTTAAAACATTTTAATAATGTATACGAAGAGAACTTATAAATTGAAAGCAAATATAAACATGCTTGTCAGCGAGGACATTTCAAAATCCTTGAAACTGGAGTGAAATTGCTAGATAAGTAGATAATTATTAGCTTTAGACATACCATGCACGGAAACAAAGAACAGACTTAATGTGACAGTAGATAAGGTTGAAGTTGTAATGAAAAACGTTAATTCTGGATTTGTTCATTGTAACAAATTGTTTGAGATCAAATTTAGTGATTCAAATGTTGGAATAGAGCCAGTAGAAAATGTGTTTCAAAATTAATTAAGTTGAACTTGCAAATTAAGTTTTAGTTTTATTAAAATATTTGAATTAATGAGGTTTTTAAATTTTTGCAAGTGCTCTTGTTATAAAGTAGAAAGACAAGTTAATCTTACTCTCTGTTTTTCCGGTACAAAAGTTTATTATACTACACAAAACAATTCCCAAAGAGTGAGACAGAGGTGTTCCTGTGGTACATCCACATTTCACCAGTTATGTTTGTCTCATATAATAGGGAGCAAGCCTATTGCCATCAACCGGGCAAAAATCCAGACTCCGGCTGCTACTGAGAAATTCCTGATGGAAAAACCCAATAACATTTAACCCTGACTGCATAGGCTAAGCATTGCCATACAACGTGGCAATGTGGCCAGTCTCTTGACTGGTAATGTACCATTACCAGTCGACAGCGATGCGGATGAATTTTTCAATGCTTTATTTAGTTTGTGAATATTTTTAGTTTTAAATTAGTAGGTATAAAATTTTGTTATTTTTATCCTATAATGTTGTAATTACACTAGCCTATATTACCTAATAAATTAATTATTGATAATCCAAATAAAATATTTCAATGTCAACTCAATGACTGCATTAAAGTTTCTTCCACGTCAAGTTGTCAACAACTATGCTTAAGATTTATTCTAAGTACCTTTTCCACGCTAATTCCTAAGTGAGTAACGAGTCTTGCTAATTCCCATTTAAATATAGACCGTGTTAGTTAAAACATGTCGTATAAACCGTTCCACAGAAAACGAACGGCCCTGGATGAGGCCACGGGACGTTTTAAACAAAGCCAAATAGATCTATGGGTGACGACCTCAATTTACGACGTAGGAATTGTGATTGAATACACAAACTGTGATGTGGTGGAGAAAAATAAATACCAATGACTAACAAAAAGACGAATTTAGCTGATTGAGCGTTTTCTGCGTTCATTTATATATTTTACTTTTTAGGATTCCGTGCCTCAAAGGAAAAACGAAACCTTTATAGGATCACTTTGTTGTCCGTACGTTCTGTAATATTTTTTTTTCTAGTTTCAGACTCTTTACTTGTGCTGTAAAATCTTGGTCATGGTTCTAGGTCAACGGGAAGTACCCTAGGTATAGGTTCTTATTTAATTGTGAGTACCAAAATATGTCGCAAAAATGGCCGTATTTTTTTTTTAAATAGGTAATGTTTCCCTTTGATGTAAATACTTATAATCTCCTAGCTAAACATTGAACCTGGCAATGTGAGCTACATACAGAAATTGCAAGATAAGAAAAAGTTGAAGAATTCTCAAATGGGTTCTTCTATCTACCAACTAGCGACCTACCCCTTCTTCGCATTGTTTTTATGACTTTACAAAACATTAAGATTTCATATTAATATTCAACGTTTCTTATATCTACACATAAACCTTCCGATATAAATTCTCTAAATGACGGTAAACTTGCATCAAAATTCGTTGCGTAATTTAGAAGAACAACATGGTCACACTGAGAGACACAAAAAGCGACTTTAATTGATAATATGTATAGATTACTTAACTTTTACCTGCGGTTTCGCCGACATGGATGTCGGAAAATATCCCCAAGAACGTATTATCGAGATTAAAAGTACCCTATGTATTAATCCAGGCTATAAACTATCTGTGTGCAAAATTTCATTCAAATATGTTCAGCCGTTTTTGCTCCAATCTAGCACACACGTCCAGACAAATGGAACAAAATTCTAAAATCTATATTTTTCGACATCAGGCTCGTTCCCACACCTCGTAGCAATTATTTTTTTTCAAAAATATTCAATGTACAGTTTTGACTTCGTTACGTTTTTATTACAGTATATATTTAGTAAGATATTAACCCAATAACAGAACAGTGATTGAAATAATTACACGCATTACAAATCCAACAGTTGACACTAAACACAACCCTCAGAAACATAACCACCGTTGTGTTACATTTCAAAATCCGTCAATTTGAGTTGAGGATAATGTAACAAGTCACTTAACAAAATGATCGGATTATGTTTCATTGACAACACAGTGCATGATTCATGTTTAGCTGGCGACCGGCCAAACGCTGCGCTTAAATAGACGAGACCGTACTAGATTAGGTTGTGTTGTAGGGAAAGTTAGTACCACTGCAAATACTGCAGAGACAGTCATACACTTCGAGTTTGCTGATGTCCAGGCTATTACAACTGTAAATTGTAATTGAGAATTCTGTAGATCAACTGAAATGCTCGCTTCCACTAGCTATTTTACATTTGAACTAGAGAATTCTGACTATACGGGGTGTGGGACATCGGAGCGCAAAGTGTTACCATTAATTCAGCACATGGTTCTAGACAACCAAAAGTGCAATACTCAAAATCGGTCAAAATGTATAGAATTGCAATTTTTTTTTACCGTGTATTACAACAAGCTAAATATTATGATTACTTAGTGAATTACGTGAAAGAGCCAGAATTACACAAGCCAATTGCTTACAATGGATGCGTTTATATTTAAAAAAAAAAAAACAGTGGCATTCCGGGAGTGCCGATAGAAGTGAAAACTTGAACAAAATCGCCTTGATGGAAGAAAAATACTTGTATAGAACATTGGTCCGTAACCTTATCTAAATAAAGAGCACAATCGCGTTCACAAAAATGAGGTGTCAGTAACGGTGTCGCGAGTTCAATTGTTTTTCCCATCTCAAAAATTCCCAACGCGCCTAAAGAAGTTTTCACTTTAAAAAAAATTACTTTTGTTAGTTTTAAATGTTCCTTTTGTTAACGGTTTGTATTTCCTGTGCGTGTCCCAAATAAAATATTTTTCTTTTTATATTTATTTTATTTTATTTATAGATGACGTTGATTTTTGTTGTGTATAACTGAAACCACCCCAAGTCCCATAGATCTTTATCTATGATAGAAATTGGGGTAGTTTGACTGAAGAATCTTAGACCTTCACTTAAACTCTGCAAATATTTCGAAATCCTAGCTGTTTTAAGTACATAGTATAATCCGAAACCACACCACGTGCAATAGTAATGCGTTCTGTTAATGATCACATTATGCATAAGTAGCAAATAGTTGTGTTGCTCACGTAGTCTGTATCTGAGCTGAATGAAACTGTTGTTGTAGAGGATACTGGTTTTTATTTAAATTTTAGTGAGAGCACTGGATGTAGGTAATGGTAACTAGAATGAACTTGATAATTTTTTTAACTTGTGGATGTAGTTCAATTAGTGTGAAAATGTAATGTTGAAGCTAGAGATGTGTAAATATTTTTGGAAATCTGTTAAGTGGGTGGAATGGACGTGGGAACTTAATTTATTATTTCAGTATAGTGTTTCTATTTTCTTAATGTCCCTCGGAAAACATCGTGTTTCGTCAGTCGTTGGATTTCCATCAGTTGCCCTTTGCACTTGGTGCAGACTGGACGCTCTCAATTGACTTGGAAGTATTGAGAGTTGTTAATAGGTACTATTTTAACTAAATGTAATTTATTTTGAAAATGGGAGGAAAGCTGCTAAAGTTGCAAGCACGATAGATAGGATAATCGTTTTACAGCTCTATATAGTTCACACGGAAATCAAACAAAACAGCAATAAAATACTTAGTTCTGAATTCAAATTATTATACACAATAAATCTAGGTAATAATTGATGGACATGGAAATTAGCATTCGTTTGTATTCGGAAATGCGATGATTCCCGAGGGACATTGAGAAAATAGAAGATACGGTTTTTAGGTTCGTGAACTTATTCGGCTCGCCATCGGCGATACACGTGAAGCTTGCTGTATCGACAGAGGAAGCTTTGTGTTACTTAGGATTATGAAATGAAATGAGTTTTTTCGTGCGCAATTTCCAATAGATTTTTGTAAGCTTGAAACTTTATATGTTTGTCGTTATAATCATTGCTTCTGATTTGCCAAAGACAAGGTAATTTCGCAAACCTTTAATAAATTCTGTTATTTTAGTTAAAATGACTGATTTCCGGACTGTTTCGCATGAACTGTTAGGAATTTTCTGATCCAAAATTAACAAACATTAAACAAATGTCGAAACAAATCGTGACTCGCGGCGATGACAGACGTACGAGCTAAAGCGGTCTACGAGCAAAATTTCAAACCTATTGGATCGCCGACGAACTTACTCAGCGGTTTAAAAGTACGCGTACTTATCATGACACACGGGCGATAAAGGTCGTCGAGCCATAAGTACGCGTACTTGCTCGTGCGTCTATCACCCCTTTAAGGAAGGTCTCAGATTAAACCACTAACGACAAAACGGCAGGTAAGTCTGTTATCAATAACATACCCTTAGTGGACTAATTATTTATAATTATTTTGCATTAAGGTCAAGCAGTATGGATACTGCTTGACCTTAATGCAAACTAATTATAATAGTAGTTTATGAAACTGTTGCATAATGAGGGGTATTAAAACATGAGTGTGTGTTTAATAAAAACTTTTTACAAAAAAAAAAACAACCGACTTCCAAAAAAAACACTACAAAGTGAAAAATAACTTTAATTTCGGAAGTCGGTGGCAAAAAACGAAAACCCAAGACACCGACTTCCAAAATTAAAGTTATTTTTCACTTTGTAGTGTTTTTTTTTGAAAGTCGGTTGTTTTATTTTTCACTTTTTAGTTGTGGAACCTACCCCACACACATTCGAATACCACACTACCTGCTACCAGTGACAGGAACTTATCATATCATCTACATACTAAGTGGGAAAAAAATACGTATTTTGTAGCTAAGTAACTCAAAAACTACCCAAGCAAAGTTAATAAAATTTATATGGGACTAATTTGGAAGCATACCCTTTCAAACAAAAAAATAATTTTCAAAATCGGTCCATAAATGACGGAGAAATCGGTGGACATACATAAAAAAAAAAAAACAAACATACGCGACGAACATATAACCTCCTCCTTTTTGGAAGTCGGTTAAAAACCGAGCCGTAGGCGAGGTTTTTAATAGCATCACACGAATGTTTTAATACCTAGTTATGTGCAGTTTCATACACTACTTTATCTACTCTCAAACATTGGGATTGAAACAAATACTAAATAAAAAATCAAAGTTAAAGATCAAGAATAAATTTAAAAATCCCACGAAATTCAGTAAGTCACAAAACAAATGAATGTCGCCTGCACCAGCACATCACCGCACATGCGCTACAGCGGGTGCTGCTGTCCCCCGCCAAAAGTTGATGGAAACTCTTTGGTGATATTAACTTCTTGGATTAGTGCTGTATCGTAATAGAAAAAAATAAATAAAAAAAATTAGTATTATTTTGTTAGAGAAAAAGTGTTATAATATGATTCAATTTTTAAATTTCGGTATTCTGTTTATAAAGTATGTCAATATAAACTCGTTTTGAAGTTCATAATTCGAATATTACGCCATGAGAGTAGATAAATAATTTTTCGTACATTTTTTTTTATTTTTAATAAGTATTTTGACATTTTTATAATTTAATGATTTTATTTTAAAAAATCCGTTCTGATATTTTTATAACTTCTTTTTTGTTTTTTAATGAGTTGAATAATCACAATTTTTATTTTGGGTTTTTATTTGTTTAGATTAGAGTTTATAATTTAAATGTATGAGTGAAAACTATGGACTAGAATTATGTTTGATGTAATAAATAAATTTAAATTAAATTAATACGTGTTGGCACTTTATGCTTAGATAAACTACTGCATTTAATCCTAAGCTGCACCAACTTTTTAACGACACCATAAACACGTCTGCTGACCTCAAAAACGAAGTCGACCGTAACAATAACAATGCACATAAAGGCACAAACACCTAACATCCATTACTCACTTTTTATCAATTTTATTACATCACATAAAACGATTTAGCCAACAGATTTCCCGCGGTAAACAATCGATTAAAATAAATCATTCGCTGTCGCCCGCGGCATTCTTCAAGCAATGTGCGGTCGCGTTGAAAAATATTTTGATTGCGAAAATTCTGCACTGACTTACAGACTCTGGGGAATTTCTTCATTTAATGGACCCTTGTCATGAAAAATCTCTACTTTGATAGTTCTAGTGGGAATTTTTTGGACTTTAATTTTATAGTTTGAGTTGTTTTAGTCTGAGGTTGAGAATTTATTGCTAAACTTTATTTCTAGACATTTATTTAATGTTCTACACTGAGTGACTACAAAAATCTCTCACTGTGTAGTGAATTATAAAATAATTTCCCTACGATTTATATCTGGCAAATTAATTAATGTATCGATGATTTTCTTAAACAAAGAAGGTATACGAATCTCAAATCTGAAGACAAAATATATTTAAAGTAACAAAAACACAGTCATTAATATTTTTAATGCTATTTTAAAAATATATTTAATATTCTGAAATTCGTTCGTTTTACCAAGAAGTCATTTAGTAATCAGAAGTCATAATAATATGCAGAACTTATTTAGCATTTTATTGCATTCTGAAAAATTAATTCGTATGAAACCCACCAGAACAATTTTTATTAATATCTTCAGAATCTTCTCTGTCTTTAAATATTTTGCAATTTAACATTAAGTCATATTCAGTTACTGGAAATATTTAATAAACTACAAAAACATTCAAATAAAATTCAGACACTCAATCACTTAGTAAAAAATAATTATTTTTAAGAAAGTGATGCCAATAACTTTTCCTACCCTAAATAATTATTATAACACGGTCTTCTCGAATAACACAATGTAACACAATTCACCGCCATTTGTAGATCAAGATGAACAAAGTATTTGGCGTTAACAATAATTAAGATCGACCCTTATTGTAACCCTTTCATCGCCAATAATAATATTAGGTTACAACATTGTGGTATTGAGGTTACGATGACAGGGTAATCAATATCTCTCTATAGTAATGATATCAATGATATATCTCGTGTTATTTCTTAGAATATGTAATTGAGGTAGCTGTGATGTTTGTGAAACTAACATAACATCACGCCTAGTTTTCCCGAAGGGTTAGGCAGAGGTATTTATTTATTTATTAGTCACCACTTTGGTTTCACGAAAGGTAGGTTGACGACTGACGCAGGAGTAAAACTCATCAGTCACATTTTGGAATCCTGGGAGAAGTCCCAGGATGCAATTGGCATTTTCGGTGACCTCTCAAAAGCGTTTGACTGCGCATAATACACTGATCTGTAAATTACACCACTACGGAATTCGTGGACAAGCTGCTGATCTTGTTCTTTCCTATCTATCAAACAGGCAGCAAAAAGTAAATGTTAATGGGCGATGTCTTCGGGGTCTCTAGTTAAAATGGGCGTACCTCAAGATTCAATTCTCGGCCCTTTCTTATTTTTAGTTTATATAAATGATCTTCCTTACATGATGGCTAACTTATCGGATATAATTCTATTTGCTGACGACACTTCTCTTATTTTTTAAATAGACAAGAAAGATTCAGATATCTTACATGTCAACTATAGTCTGGCTGTACTTTTAAAATGGTGCGCAGCTAATAATCTTTTACTTAATGCGAACAAAACTTTGATGCAATCATGGAAACTTTATTCTTACGAATTACTTTAGATTCAAAATTACAATCGGGCGCCCACATTAGAACTTTTTTAGGTAGATTAAGTTCAGTTGCATATGCAGTAAGAAAAATAAGGCAGTTGACTGATATAGCCACAGCTAGGTTAGTATACTTTGCATATTTCATTTTATTCAATTTTCATTTTACAAAAGAGGGCAATCCACGCGATCTATAAAATAGGTCCTCGCGAGTTCCTTAGAGACAAATTTAAAGAAATTGAAATATTGACTTTGCCTTCATTTTATATTTTAGAAAGTATTATGTATGTTCGCAAAAACTTAGGAGTTTTCAAAATAAGAAGTGATTTCCGTAGGTAATATAAATACATGTAGTCGACATGAAATTGTGATACCAAAATTTAGATTAACTAAAACAAGTTATTTCTTATAAACAGTATCCACTTTTTTAACAAGTTGCCAAAGTCAGTGACAGAACTTAGCGATGGGAAGTTCAAAACCCACATCAAACGTGTCCTTATCAAGAAGGCATATTATAAAATTAAAGACTACGTTGAAGACAAGGAAGTTTGGCAATAATTCCTTCTTCTAATAATTGCTTCCCTGGTACCTCATTAACGGCATAAATAAGTGAGAGTCCATTAACTACTCCTAAATTACCATGTTTATTTTAATCTTATTTTTTTTTTTTTACATTCCTCTTTAACATATTTATTCTATTATTTGACATTATATACCTTTTTTTTACTATTCTTTTTCAACTCTTTAGTAGTGACTTTTGTGGACATGATAATTATTCAGATTGATTACAGTTGTAATAGCAATCATATAATTGCGTTTTATTAAAAAGGTTTTTACTTTTATTAATTTATTTATATTTTGAATAGATTCTTTTCTATTTTGTGAATGTGAGAACGCTGTAGGCTTAGTGGATTGTTGACCATTTTCTATTTTGTTAAGTACTTGGTACTTATTGAAAGACCTAAACTGTCCTCCCATACCTAGTAATACTGTTATTTGAAAGTATTGTAAAAGCCAATTATTTTTAAAAGATTAACCGTTGAGTTTCTTGCCGGCTCTTCTCCATAGGAAACGATCAATTGGAACCGTGCACCTAGCTTCTGACGTTTCATAAGTGCCCATGTAGATTTATGTGAAATAAAATATTTAGAATTTTTGAATTATAAGGTAGCTTCACAGCTGACAGTAAGTATAACATTATTATTATTCTAATCATTACGCCAATTACGAAGTACACAGAAAAATATGAAATACAGAGAGTGACGCAATTATTAATATTTATAGTGTGTGCGGTGTAGGTGATGTAAATGTGTGTGTATTTTTATGTACGTATGACTGGTACCTATCTGGCGTTTGATGGAGGATGTGGATAATTAATTTTTTAAGTCTGTTCCGTGTGGTATTGAAAGGATCTAATGTTGGGAATTTATCATTGTATACTTATGGTAACACCCACATTTCACCAGTTATGTTTTTAAGTTCCATATAATAGGGGGCGAGTCTATCGCCATCAACCAGGCATAAATTCAGACTCCGGATTGCTACTGAGAATTTCCAGATGGAAAAGCCCAATAACACATTGCACAACCCGGCCTCACCACAAGACCTCATGCTTAGCAGTAGCGCTTGTGACTAGACCAACGAGTCAATCATCCAGTGTGTAAACCTATGTGTTAAAATTAATATTTAAACGAGAAATTAATTTGACGCGAAATAGCTTTAAGTTTATTTAAGGTTAGTCTAGCTAGGGTAGTTTGAAGTATAAGTAAGTCGAGATAAACCGTTTTGGAGCATTTTACCTAGGAGTTTTTGCTGGATTAACCTTCGTTCTATTAATTACTATGAACGAGGTACTTCAGAATAGGTACCTACTTAAGTCTGGTTATTAGTTACTAATTTAAACAACCCACTTTTGATTAATTTTGGTATAAAATACTAATATTCATCAAATTTTGCTTTAAAAAACGCCGAAATCTTTGATGACGACTTAAAAAAAACACAACTAAATTAATCACATGACCTAACCCTAAAATACTTCACATTATTACAATACAAACAATAATTAATTAAATTTTTATAACCCCAGTCAGCCATGACAGTTTACCTTTATCAGTCGCCACGTCACGTCACCATCTGTTTTCGTCACATCAAACGCGTTTACATTATTATAATTTATAATTACTTTCAAGTGGTGCCCTCCCACGGAGTTTGTGTGTATTTATGGTCTCGTCGATAATTTGGTTAGTAGCTGAATATTGATCTCTAATTATATTTAATATGATTTTGAGTTTATGTGTGGGATTTTGTGGTCGGTTTTGGTTATGCTATGAAAATTGTGCCATGACCAACTTCCTAGTTAGTGTTCCCGTCATAGGTATGACTAATATAATAATAATAATAGCAGCCTATTATTATCCTACTGCAGGGCAAAGGCCTCTTCACATACAAAGAAGGCATAAGCATTGATCACCACGCTTGCTGAAGATGTGTTCGCGATTTCAGACTTATATCCTACTTTCTACTATATATATATATACATGTCGGATCCGGTCATTGTACGGACACGAAACGAATCGCAAGCGCGCCACTGACGCCACCAAGAGTGAGCTACCTACACCAAAACAGGCGCGCTTCTACAGAGTCGTGATGTGTTAAGGCCAAGGCTAGGGAGGGCATTCAGCCTCGGGTCGCATTGGAATCAAGACGTCACGGAACTGTTCTCGATTCGTTGTGCTCAGTTATTGTGTTAGTTGTAATTTGTGATCATTTTGTTAGTTGGTGATTTTAATAAACGCCGTCGCACCCTTTGTGTGTATAAATTAGCTAGTGTAATTCATTTGATAGTAAATTATAATGTGATCTGAACTGCAAACTGTTTTTCTATTGCGCATTAACCAACACTACCCACACTACGCCCACAGTAGTTAAAATATCGCTGATAATAACGAAAGTCACATACCCGTCTCCGACATACATATCTTACTAATATTACTATAAATGCGAAAATTTGTGAGGCTGGATGGATGGATATTTGTTACTCTTTCACGCAAAAAGTACTGAACAGATTTGGATTCACACATAGGAAACTCTTTATCCCGATATTCCCAAGGGATCGAGACTTAAGCGGGTAAAAACGAGGAGTACTGCTAGTTAACTATAAGTCCAGGATTCCTCACGATGTTTTTTTTTCACCGATATCAGTAATGTCCAAGATATACTCAGAAAGTACATAATTATGAAATCCAGGCATGTAAATACCAATGTCATTAATTTTTATTCAATTCATTATACAGGTTGGCAGGGACATCAACGCGAAAACTATTATCATGGATTCAGTACACGATTTTGAACCCCCCAGGCGTGTGGCAGAAGTCAAAACATCCGCTGGAGTTGTCAGAAGAGCCTTTAACAGGATTTGCCTACTGCCTGTTCATTTTGCGTCTGGTTGAAAGCGCCTCTGCTGCTTCCATTTTTGTTCGTCATCGAGGCAATACATGTTTGACGAAATATCAGCATATTTGGAGTTTCTTTGAAGAGACACCTACAATTCGGGGCTCAGAATCATGTACTGAATCCATGGTAACAGTTTTCGCGTTTATGTCCCTGGCACCCTGTATACTTTCTGAGTTTAATATTGAAGATACAAAATTTTATAAAAGTGGCAAACTATCAGCTACCATCCAAAAATATTGTCTCTTCTCAGAAATACATCTTTTGATCCCCAATATTAGAATTCGCACTACTGGGTTCCAATCAAAAGCGATTATAAGAAAGCCGTTACCTTATAGTCTCTAGAATTCTAGGCGTTTTATTTAACTCGTTTTTTTGCGAGACGGATCACCGTAAGGAAGTTTTTTTTCTCCGAAAATAACACAAAACTCAAAATAAAAATGATTTAGTATAAATTCAGAAATTGAACAAAAATTCAACCACAAAACGTCCTCAATATCGATACATCGAAATAACAAAGCAATAACAATAACCATAACGTTATGAAAATCACTTCATAGTCATAATCAAACCGATACCACCCCTAATTCAGAACTAGGGGTAATTCAGATAATGAATGAGAAACCCACAAGATAGTATCGGAATATAATTTCCTCCTCGAATCGGATAGGATTATGTTTATGGCTATTAACATTTATTATATTAGCGGTTAATTATTATTATTATTTAGTGGTGTTTGCAGTTGAAGGGTTAGTTGGCAAATACTTAAGATATTGTGGTTGGGGTTCAATTAATTATTGCATTTAATTTGTTTGTGGTACTGCAAAGGTAGGCAGGCAATAGGATATCTTATTAGTTTCTACCTTTGACATTAACGCTTTGAAAAGTCAATTATGACTTGATGTTTCAAAATTTAGTTAAAGTTTCAATGTGTAGTGTTACTGTCACTATCACTGTTAGCCTTTACACACAAACACACCCACACACACAAACGCACCCTTACACACCCACAGACACATTCACGTATTTCCATGCATGCCTTAAAATAAAAGTAATTAAATTATTTTTCAATCTAATTATATTCAATAAAATTTTAATTTTTTTAAATACTTAAAATGAGCGTAACTTAATTTGTACGAGGACTATTTTTGTATCATTATATTATAACGAATAGCAAATCATGATTGTAGGAGAAAGGCACCGATGTCTGTCACACAGTTAATACTAGCAAAGACATCGTCGTTAACTCAATTTTTAAAATACTATAAAGTCTGTACATTGTGTTTTTGTTTAGGAATGAGTTGTGTCAACATTATTGTTAATTAAAAATATAATTATTAATACCTATTATTTATTAATGATCCCACTGCTGATCAATGGTATCTCCCCATGACTTCCAGCTTTTTGATCCAGTGCTAATGTGGACTACTGTTCCTTTTTTTTGTTCAGCTTGTGAATTGTAATAAAGGAAAAAAAAAAGAAAGTGTGTACACTTGTTTATTCTGCACAAACATGTTATGAAAACATTATTACATGCTTCAGTCTCTTTATAAAATAGTTCTTTCTAAAATATTAAAATCAAACATAACTTGCCCGCCGCCTTTTAAATTCAATAATATAATTAAATTATACGAAGATGACGATGTTAGAGATTACATAATTAGGGATATTATAACGGAGCCAATCATTGTTGTCAAAATGATTATAATTTCTGTATTGTATGTAATTAATATGTAGAATATAAGTTAGCCAAAAGGTTATTCTCGTGAGAACAATAAAAGTGATGGATTGCCTTATTATATTAACGTACCCCTTTCTTTTTGCTACAAATGGCTTATAAAATATTCGTTTTTTCAAAACCCATTTGCATGTTTCAATGCTATTTTAGCATAATAAATAATGCTGGTTATTTTTTTTTATTTAAAAAAGGAAGAGAGAAAAAATGTTTATTCTGCACAAACTAAACGCACATTGCAAGAAAATAAAATAAAATAGTAGTTTACAAATTATCCAAAAGTCTCGTATCAACATTCAAAAGCAATAAAAGTTTGAAAAAAATTGTCCGTTGCTTGTCATTTACTTTAGTACCTGTATTGTTCTTATCTCACTAAAAATAATATTTTTAGGAGATAAAATATATCCTGTCTTCATTGTCCTCGGATGACATTATGCTGGGTACCTACACATTATAGATATTACACTATAAATTGGTGAACCGTAACACGGAATGTAACAACCGTTGAAAGAAATTCGCCTGGTTGTTGTATATTTTCATGTTGCATTGCAATAATGTTAACGGCTCATTTGTATTACATTTCATGTTACCGTTTCTCAGTATCGACCCGGAATCTGGAGTTGTGCCCGGGTGTATTGTTAAGAGGCTTGAGGAACAGGGTGTAAAGTTCGCACACACAGCACACAGCTCTATAGAAAAGGAAAGATCCTCACTCCAGACGGGTGTCGTGTCTGGCGGGCAACTGCTCAACGATTGATGTCAGAAAGTTATAAATAATGTCGATCGCGCGGTTAACTTTAATTGCGCGATGCACGATTTTGCGTGACGTCAGGATTTTGTGTGACGTAAGGTCTTTGATGCGTAGTTCGTATGTGACAATGTAGATGCCGCCACAGTTTCACCTCTGACTAACCCTTCGGGATAACAGGCGTGACGTTAGATATGTTAACCGAAATAAGACACAAAGTAATTTCAAAAAAAATATAGGTATAATTTGGTCACTCAGTAAATAGAGATACGTATGAGAACGAAAATGGAAATAAAGAATAAATCCCATAAATTCAATGTCGTTGCACACAAACTGCCAGTTCACTAATAATTTCAGCTTAATTACAAGTAATGCTAATACGTTCGAGATAGCTGATCTAACAAGGCCATAACCCGAACATTACATTATCAATAAATCATATTGATGACTTCACTAACTGCGTCAGTAGCCACGGCTAAGCAATTAGCCCATCTAAATATACCTACTTAAGGTTCATGTACACACATCAGTCACGTCCCCGTGGCTGAAGCCACCGATCAGTCACATAAAAAAAATACAAGCGTAGTTTTGTTTACTCCAAATCTGCACCCTAATTGTGTAAAACACTTTCAATCAAAATCTGAATCATTTGAAGGCTATTCCTAATCCATTGCTTATATGTTCTACAAATTAGTTTGCTCAACAACGTAAATAACGCAATGAATGTTGTTGAACTGTCAAAATGAAACCCATTACTAATGATTGTGTTACGCAATTACCTCGCTGATTATTATTAACAACTTTGACCATAGGACCAAACCAAAAATCGGGAAAATAACAGCAGTTCCATACAGTTAGAAATCGCAAGACATCGGCCCAACACGTCTGTCACGTCTTACGACACGTTACCGGCACGTTGAAACATGTATTGTTGCGTATGGAACCGACCACCTTTTCACATACACCACGTTACGTCCCTAACGTTGACGTGACTAATGTGTGTGCACGTACCTTTACTTTCGTCATTTCAATTGAACTAGGTACCTACCGACATAATACAATCTTGACTAAGCACTTACGGCTGTATATCAAAGAGACATCATCTATTTGAGGTCTACTTTAATTAATGTACCATTAAGATGTACCCTGACGTTTGTACCAAAAACCCGAGTTCCAATTGACGCCATATAGGGGTCAATTGTTTGATACGATCGTAATGAAACTCTCATAAGAAAAGGACTTTAGTCTTTCCTCTCCAGTCAATAAGAAAGATATTTCCTTGATTGTTTCCGTGACGGACGATGTAATTGTTCGATTCACTTCACTTGTTTAGCCATTAATATTATTAAATAAAGTTGTAAGCTTTATCAAGATGATATTTTTATTGTATTAAAGGGATGATTTTTATATTAATGGAATACTTAGTGGTTGCGATGGGGTTCTTAGTGATTGATGGTCTTGACATCTGATAATATCATTTTGACAAGTGTTTTGTTAACTTATTTAAGTAATTTGACGGCTCAATGGGTGTGCTATGCGCTTTTATAATTTCTAAAGTGATGATGTTATCAAGAATATCCCCGTCCACGTCCATAAAATGTATGGAAATACATGCACATTATAACGTTCTCATGGACGGAAATGTAAAATGATCTTCATTATTTATATTTCCATATATTTTACTTATTTTTGTTACCGTAATGTAACGTGGACTTGCAAGTCCACGTTAGTATCGTAATGTAAGAAATTATAAAAGCGCACATTGGTCCTTGATTCTCTGACACAAGTGGCGACATATAAGAATATATTATATCGCTCATGGGCATGTGTCCGCCCGCATTTTTCTGAATGTTCATGAAAAATTATCAAAATATAACTTTAAAAGAAAAGATGAAAAAATAAATGTCAAGATAGACCCCTATCTTGACATTTATTTTTTCATCTTTTCTAATACTTCTTTTTATTTTTTTCGAAATCCCCCTATGATTTTATGAACATGCACTTGTGTTTAAAAAAAAAACTTTTTTTGCGTAATCGACAATTTTTTATAAAAATGTTAGTTAATCCGAGAAAATAACTCATAAGCTTTTAGAAATAATTAACAGAATTCAAATTGAGCCAATCACATCGGAGATATTGCAAACGCTACTCAAAACATAAAAAATTGAATAACATGAAAATAGCAGAAACTACATAAGTTTGCATAATGTCTTCAGCTTTAAAGGTCATTGACTGTTTGTAGCCACATCACATACTAGAATTATTGAACAGCCAGTGAGCCGTCAAATTAAGTTATTAAAGTTCAACAATTCACTTGCGAGACTGATGATTTATTTTAATGAGATTCCAGGTTCCTTCCACATCAATGAAGATCTTACAAAATTGTGGTAAATGGGTACATACGTTCATTGACTATTTTAACTATCGAAGGGCGTTCCCGTTAACCCACAATAGCATAGCGTCCATAAATGCGAAAAAAAGACAATAAAAAAGTGTTTTTTTTTTGGGCTCCTCTCTTTAAGAGGGAGTGGGCCGTAATCCACCACGCGGGCCCTGTGCAGGTTGGTAGATGTCACATGTCTTCGAATTTTTGGTTCTAGTACACACGGCTACACATCAAGCTATACATTTCCAGTATAAGCTGACTTCACATTGGACGGAAATCCGATACAATGCAAGATCAGCATAAACACATACTACATGCCGGTTTCCTCACGATGTTTTCCGTCACCGTTTTGAGAGCACTGGGGATGAAATAATTTACAAAAAGTAAAGCGTCTGTCAAGGTTCGAACCTATAGCCTTGTAAGTCGCGGCCGATACCACTGGGCCACCACTGTTCTCCTGTTTTTTTTTTAAATAATAAAATATTTACAAAAAATATTAAATTGATACGTAAAAGAAACACTTTGAACACGCGCACTCGTCTTACCACGTTGAAAGACAAGTGCGTGTGTACAGAATGTTTATTTTACGTATCAATATAATAACTATTTCATTTCAATTTTTTTTTTAAGTTAAGGGTAACGTCCTTCGTTAGTTAACATACTGTATAAACAACGATTATTTCTGAACAAAACATTATTGTACCTAATAAGCAAAGAGTTACTTAATAAAGGTCATAAAAGGTCATACAGGAATGTCATTGACCTGATCAACATATGAAATATTTGTTGTAGATACATTCAGTGACAAAATTCCAAGTATTAATGTTCCAAGAATTGAGAAATAATACCCTTTGGGGCAATCAGCAGAAATTCACGGAAACTATAAATACAAACATCCAGGATGTCAAAATGAGGAGTCGTTAGGGTATGTCCTTTCTCTGTCTTGCATTTGTGATTAGCTATTTTCGTCTCTGTTGCACCGAAGTGACCTAGAAGACACGTTTTGGTTTGGGTTTTGCTCTTCCGGACTATTCTCGTTTTGTAGTTTCGGAATACGATCCGAAGTGGTTTCTTGTTATTTTCTACTACTTCAGTTTTGCTTGTATTTGACATATTATGATAATGCACTTAGGTATTCTCTGAATTGATGAATGAATCTCTATCTCTATTATTGGATGAATGAAAAAATGTTTTCTTTGCCTAGGTCTATATTTTTACATAAGTAAATATTTCATTTACTTACTACTTTATTCTACAGATACAAAGCCTACTTTGAACCTCAAACAGGCATATAAAACTAAATAGATAGGTATTTAGAAAATATTTTATTGTCCTCGGACAAGAGGATCTAGACAAGATTACATTACCTACCCGCGATAAAGATGGCGTGAAATCGTATGAGACTGACATAAGCAAAAACGTTTTGAAAGAGATTGCCTCCAGTACAGCTCTAGGCCCTAACGTATAGTATTTTTTTTTGAGTTCCGTTTCCGAAGGGTGCCAAACGGAACCCTATTACTAAGCCTCCACTGTTCATCCGTCTGTCAGTAGGCTGTATCTCATGAATCGTATAGGTATGGTACCCGCAATAGGTAGACGGTTGAAATTTCACAGAATATTTTCTATTGCCGCTGTGACATTACAATAAAAATATCATAAATTTCCAAATTAAACGGGGTCCCAAATATAAGAACCGTGTTTTTTTAAACTGAAGTATTAAAAAAAAAATAACGTTAAATATTGTACGGTGGTACGGAACTCTTCGTTTGCGAGTACTTCTCGCACTTGGCTGTTTTTTGGTATAACTACATTTCAGTCAACTGCCTGAAGAAAAGTGAGTATTTCAATAATAAGGAGAAATATCGAGCATAAAATACAGTCTCACATCTCAAAGACGGCAGACCATTCAATAATTTACACAAGAAATTAAAACCAATGAGCAGGTTTCTTTGAATCTTTTCATATGCATCACTGCTATAAGTTTTTCAGTCTACTTAACATGGAACATCAAAGGACTATGCAGATTTAATCATTTTCTTTTATGTCATCTGTCTGTCCGTTTATAATTTATATGAATAAATTATAGCATATTAATAAATATTAAAGATGATGAGATGTAGTTTATAATAATATGGAGGAAGTAGATTAAATATCTTATCCTAAATGAGCAACATTTGTATATATACAGTTATGTTATCTAACATACAATATATTATACAGTATGTTACCTATCTTTATATGCAAAAAAATTTTACCAATTTATCTTATTTTTTGGACTCTAATATTCTCAATTTTTTTTTATTAAATTGGTACGTAAAAGGAACACTCTGTACACGCGCGCTTGTCTTTCCACGTTGAAAGACAATTTAATACTTTTTTGTGAATTTTTGAGTAGAAAAAAAACTTTTTTATTTTTAAATTTTTTCTTTTCAGCACCTTTGAACGTATACTATTGCAGGTTAACGGGACCGCCCTTCGCTAGTGAACATACTGTATATTTGTAATCACCTTCTCGAAAAATGCTCTGATTTCGATGAAAGTTGCAATAAAGGGGTTTATAGGGTCGAACAATCGATGTTGCTGGGAAAATTCGTATTCTCTATTTTCACCCAAGTAGAGATCGGTCGCCCAGGTACTTTTAACTTATGAGTGTAAATTCTTTTGTTTGTATTTAAAGGAGATGATAAAGCAAATGCAAATGTATGGTAATGTCTGGTATGCATTTGTAGACATTTTTGTCAATTTATACTTTTCTATTCATGGTTATTAATATGACATTTGAAGTTATTTTCTCCATATTAACAACACTTCATTTGAGAAAACTGTAAGTAACATAATATACAAATCTAGCTTTTAAAATAACAATTGAAATAAAAGCTTCTAAAAATAGCAAGACAGTTATTATTAAATTCTCACATCGTATTTTAGGCTATTTCCAATTTCCTAGATATGACATCAAATATCAAATAAATCCCATAAAAATACAAATTCTAAAGCCGTTTTGTACACACAAGACGCAGAGTCTTTATTCACCCAAACACAAAGTCAGTGTGGATACCACTTAACTCCGCTCAATCCATTGTTTTATACGTTCAAATACCGTAAGATCAACTCTTGTCTTGGAGAGTTACCTTCGGTTTTAGTTCCCCCATGTTTTATGCATAGAACACTTATTGATTTTGAGGGGTAGAGCTTTTTGTCAGTTTTGTAAATAGAACGATGGTTTTATGGTGATTTTGTTGGCAAATCGGTGTAGGTTGCAATTTGATAAAAGTTATATTATTTACATTATTATTTGCAAAAAATAGCGTAGCAGTGATAGCGTCAGACTGCCAAGTCTTGAGTCTCGAGTTCGAACCCAAGGCACTCTGACTTTTCGGATTCATATGCGTATTGTATAATTATCACTTGCTTCAAAAACGGTGAAGGAAAATATCGTGAAGAAACCGGCATGCCTGAAAGATATTTCTTGACGGCACGTGAAGCCAAGTCAGAGGCCCATGGGCGGCATGAAAACTCTGACACCAGGTTAGTCACTAACCACTCGAAAAAGAAGATTTGCAACAGATTATCAACAGTTTACAAATAGTGCCTTTCAAGTAACGTATATTCCTATTATATTATTCTGTTTATTAAAGAACGGTTATAAAATATAGAATAGGCAAAACAAATTATTTCCACAACTCAATTTGTTTCCTCACAAGATTAGTCTTGCTCGTTTTAATATAAATAACGATGCCTGTAGGCATAGCTACTTAACCACTCTCGCGTCGCTTACAAACAATTACCGTTCCTTTCTCCCATACTTTGTTCTTGTATTATTGTAGCACTCACGACAACAAAATTTAAGTAGGCGTACTTCAAATAAATTGAGGAAACACTACCGAAATCCGCGCGTGTGAGATATCAGCATATACCAAAAGCACAAAATAGGTAGGTACAGAGACTTGGCTCCATATTACATTATGAGGGAAAACGCACGCCCACATAAACACGCTTCACGTACATCGAGTGTAAGCGCACTCGCGACTGTCATTTGTTTGAGATAGTTTGAGATCTCTGTACGTACGCGTAGGCGTCTATGTGTGCAGGCGGCTGTTCTAACTCGTTGTTGGAAGTCAACCTTCTGTCCTATTCTGTGCTTATACTAGAGTAGGTAGATACTGTCATCTTCCATTGCTCGGCGCTCTCGCTTTTAAATGACAATCGTCTCAGTGCTCGCGAAATATTCACTTAAAGTGGTTGTTGGGAAGAACTCAGACGCGCCAGTCTGCGAGACCACAATTTGTAAGCGGTTTGTGGTGAATATAATAACTTCTATGAATTTCTTCTGCATTTGCACCAGGAACTCGAAATGACGGACGAATAGATAATTTGTCTGTTTCATCAGCACTGAACTGCTCGCAGTGGCGATGTTTGGGGAAGGCCTAAGTCCAGCAGTAGACAACATTTGGCTGAACGATGATGAAACCATGTGTGAGGTTAAAAACTGAAAGCTCAGAACAGGTGGCAGCACAGTTATACGTCTTTAAACCGCCATTGTTGTGTTTATGTTTACTTTTGTTTCGATCACAAATTATACGAAAACTAGATAAATATGTTGGAGACTTGAAGTGTAGCACTATTAAAAGACGAGTTAAGGACGAGAAAAGCGTCTACCACTGGTAAAAAAGCAGCTTTAATAGAAAAGTTAATAAATTATGAACGTTTTATATTTTATAGGTTATTTTGTGTTTGTTGAATTTAAGTTCGTTTATTTTTTAAGACTGGAGGCGTACGATAGAAATAACCTGATCAGAGTTGAAAACCAAACCGGGCATGAACTTCCTGACTGAAAAACCTCAGAGATAGCACTTCTAGCTCTGATCTAATATGATAATATAAACACACACATACTTTACTATAATTTACATAATATCACATCACAAGTGCCTGTATGTAATGAAAACAGACTTAGTTCTCTTGGGAGCATCACCTATAAACCACTTTCTCCCATAAAAGGCTTAAAGGATAGCACATCGTGTCGACGAAACATCGGATTCCAATTTTTTTCGGAGAGCTTTCTCCCACAGTTTTTTTCTTATAACATCTTTGGCAAATACATGGGTCCCCGTATTTTTGCAGTAAACAGCTGCGCAACTGGGCTCAATAATTAATTATGCGTAAAAGAAGTCGCCTGTTTACAAAAAAATTATGGCTAGCTGTCAAATTATAATACGCCGGAGATCAGCGCCATCTGAAGTAAGAAAGTGGCAATTTTTATCCCTATTGGAAGGTCATTTGAAGAACCATGTCAAAAAACTTTTTATATTCCAACAATTAAAGCGATAATTACAACTAAATTTGAAAGATTTCTCTACTATCTTTAATAGTAAAGTGTTAGGATCTTTTAAAATCTACTCACTTCTTTTATATTCAAATATTGCTCAGTATACATACCGAATGGGAAGACGCTTGTTTTCCTCGACTTATCTTAATGCTGAATAATTTTATACAAACGCCTACGAATTTCTTCCGCCTCTATCTGAATAATGTAAAGTCGGCCGCTTATTAAATTCACTCGGTTTTGTAGGAATGTGTGCGGTTATATCGATAAAAGGATCGAGATGATTACCATTATTCGATTACTTGACTTCATTTTCGAGAAGTTTCACTTGTTTCAAAACGATAAAATAAATGTATCTTCGAATTATCTTTTATTTGCTTAACTTTCGTTCACATTGCAAAATCGAAATCGACGATATTTGAGATTGTCTAACAGTTAGTATATACCTACAGTAAAAATGTCATCATTAGTATCCTTAGCAGAAGTATTGCATTAGGATGGGATCGCCCCGATATTAAAGCTATATACGCCATGTCCCATAAATCTACCGCCACCAATGTGGAGCACGGGAAAAAATCAGTTGGGCCAAATTGATCGAACATAATATTTTGTGGCGAAAGTAATCATTTTTAGTTTGGTGATTTTAAGACGTCTTAATAAAATGATGAGAGGTTTGGATGTGAACGATGAGTTTATATATGGATGGCTATAAATGAAGCCCAAGGAGACGAGGGAAGGACAGTGTGAAGGTGATTTTGCTGGAAAGAAGGTGACTACTGATGCCTGATGACGGTTTTTATGATATTTGAAGGAGAAAACATGTACGTAACAGAGGTAAAAGCTATACGTATAGATAGAGAGTTCACAAAAATATGAAAGTCACACCAAATGCATTTTTATTCTACAAAACCAGCTATGAGCAACACAATCTAAACTAGCAAACGAGAACTTAAGTGATGCCACTATCTTACTCGTTACTTTACAAGATTCAGCTCACGATAAGTGTCATAACTGATAGATATAGTACGCAGTTATCGAAAGTACCATCGTAGAAAATCATATGAAACGTTATTATACTAGGAGATATTTTATGTCTTAAGTCGAGACACGATAAACCTATCTATCGAACGTACTTGATATAAGTATGAACTTGAAAATTCTGTTGAATATTTTCAACGTAATATCTCAGGTGATATCGAAAGTGATGCTGACATGTAATAGGAGTTACGAAAGTCGATTGACTTTGGCTTTGAAATGGAATGAAAAGTGACAGACGATATTGTAAATATATCTACAAGAATATTGAGCTATACATTTCCAGTATAAGCTGATCTCGCATTGTATAGAATTTCTGTACAATGAGGTTAGTTTATATTGGAAATGTATAGCTTGATATGTAGCCGTGTGTACACAATGTCACCTTGCTTTATTTATACTCTTGTCAGAGAAAAAAAAGTAAGTAGTGTGTGAGGAAAAAAAAAATTAATGAAATTTTTGAAATCGCAGACACTGAATAATTTTTTATGACCATAAGATCGTCAGAAGCTCGGAGCGTTAGCTTCTTATGTTTGATATTATAATAATTATTATTAGAACCCTTTTTTTCGATTTACTATTCCAATCAAATCAAATCATTTTTATTTGCATTAAAACATGGTATTACAGATGTTACATTAAAATTAGTGCTACATGTTTTGCTATACATACATAGCATGCAAACTTGTCGGCATGCGTTACATCACATGCCGACTATTAAATTTCCAAGAGGAGTAGGTACTCTCTCATTAAGCTGAAAAGAACAGATACCACACTTTGATCTTAGCTTTCCTTCGCGATCGCGACCACGCCCCCGAGTAAATTATACTCCCCCCGATCCTTGCTCGAAAACGAGGTGTCAGCAGTTGATGCAGCTGAGCACGTAGTTTTAAACTCCCCGAATAATAATCAACATGAAAATCTATATTTGATCCAGCCTGTCTCTTCTTGCTGTCGTCCCCCCAGCGACGCCCTAAGCCGAGGTTCATGCCCTTAGCGTGCACTCGCCTAGTTTTAATTAGCTTAGTTTTTTGCCCCTAGCTGGAGGCTTTGAGTGTAGAAGCTTAAGGCAGCTACAGGAAAGCCCGGTTAAGCAGCTTTGACCTTAGTGGTCAACTGCGAGATGCCCTAGATAATAAAAAAAAAACTCTCTTATTTATGTTCAATCAGTAGCCCATGTAATTTCAACACACATTACCAAGCACCTTATTGTTATTAACTTATTTCTAGTTACATAAGATACAAGTTATCCTTCCTTGTAAATAAATAGCCTGACTTAAATTCAGTGTATGTGAATTTACGTATTTTTTCCCGACGCCGTTCAGTCCGGTCCGATACATCGTAAATCTGTAATCTGGAAAAATTGGCCGCGGCCGCACCGGTACGGATTTGTACCGGGTACGGGTTTTACACTTCATTTGCTTGACGGATTGCTCCGGATTATCGAATGTTAGTTCTGTTCAGCGAATTTGGTTAGAAAGTAATTTTGGAGTGTTGTGAGAAATAATGTATAATTTACATTAAGATACAAAAGTCGATACAAGAAACGAACAAGTATATAAAAAAAGGAATTAAAAAAAACCCGACTGCAAAAACACCTAAGTAACTGAAAAGAGAATAATTATTTGCAGCTTTATAGTTTTTATCATTTCATCTGCCTAGTCTTTTTCCAACTATGTTGGGGTCGGCTTTCAGTCTAACTGGATGCGGCTGAATACCAGTATTTTACATGGGGCGACTGCCTATCTGACCTCCACAACCTAGTTACTAGGTAAAACGATACCCCTTGGTAAGACTGGTTGTCAGACTTTTGGGCTTTTAACTACCAACCTTTGAAAACCTTTCATTTTGATACCCCACTCGATAGGGTAGGGAGTTTTTTTTTTTGAAAACTAACATTTTGTCGCCAAAAATCCACCATTTTGTTTTTTATTTTTTGGTATACCCGGTGACACTTCATCAAAATCGGTTCAGCCATTTAGTAGTTACGAAGGAACATAGAGACGGACACACATATAAACATACAGGTCAAACACATAACCCTCCTTTTTTAGCCTCGCCGCAGTCGGGTAAAAAGTGATATATGTATTTAAGTCACATCAGGCAGGGATTCAGTACCTGGTTCTGGAGCCCCCTGCGTTGAAATTTTTCATCGGTTATTAAAAAAAATATTTACTGTTCCATACATTTGCCCGCGTAGGGACTGCACTTTTATAGGAAACAGCAGATTTTTTTTCAAATAACCGCGTAACAGGTTGTGCGTCGATGTCCCTTCCGCCCGGTAGGGACATGTTTCTGGTAAGTACAGGCGTACTTACCAGAAACATGTTCCTGCCGGTCAGTAATTTGTCTCACTGCAAGGCTGAGACCTCTTCTCGGAAGGAACGATCATTCATTACCACGCTTGCACAGTGCGAGTTGAGGAAGACAACTTTTAATCCATATTTAATAATCAAAAAAGGTGTTTCCAGATTTTCTATAGCTTCAGTTCAAACATTTACCATAGACCTACGTTGTCAAAGCCAAAATCCCTGTCAGACAAATCTGCTCTACGAAACTGCAGGTTTGTTGGGTAAAAACAAATGACTGCTACCTAACTTTTTCACAAACATTAATAGGACTTTGACAAGCTTTAGCAAGTTGAAAATAACACACACGTCATTCATAACGGATTTTGCTGTTTTTCTGGGAAAACTGAAACTGTTTTCATTTGTTTTCATGTGGAAATGAAAATGAAGATAGCAGTGAAATGTCATGGCGAGTAAATCATAAAAAAAAAAATATTGAACAATGTTGTTACACCATCTGATCAGCGTTCACAATTTATTTGCCAAATATGTAAACAAACACGGGTTTTTGGTAAAACAACTATAATGCCTACACATAAGGTTCAGTTTGCGCAACAACTTCATATTTTTTATTTATGACTTCTTCGACAGTACTAGTCATTTTATAATCAACTTTCGTAAAGTTGATGTTGGTTTGTGGAAATAATATCAATGGAAACAAGGATTTAAATAGACCTTAGGTAACTTAAATTATTATTTTATTTATAGGTATATATTATATTAATTATTATAAAACCAAATAATTTCCCCTTATTACAAAATACTCTTTTTCGCCAGCGGCTTTTCCCGCATTATCTTTAAAAATTATAGCCTATGTTAAACTCTGATATTAAAGTATTCTACAGATGAAAGATTTTTTTAAATCGGTCCAGTAGTTTTTGAGTTTATTAATTACAAACAAACAAACATACAAAAAATAAAATCTTTTCTCTTTATAATATTAGTTTAGAAATTTAGATTTATATAGACGAAAATAGTTATTCTCAAGTAATTACTGCAGGTACCGAAGCCTACAAGGATAAGCCCGATTTCACCTAAGCTGGGACAAAGGGAATAATTAATGGAAAGCTCTTTCGTGAAGGACATCTAAGTAAGTTTCTTTGACCGCTACAAAAAAGATCCAAAGTAATATTATCTTACTGTACAAACAAATATATTTTTAGTATACTGTTTGGGATTTTCGTTTACATTATTTTGTATGACAATAAGCAGGTTGATTGATTGTTTCTGCTCTTTGTTTAATTTCATAGGCTATTTTAGGTCTGTCATTATAGGTTTCCTACCGTTTGTATTAACATCTTCAAAAATATGATTATCTACTTCATTGGGTTTACTTTGTCATTCTTCTGTGGCGGCATCAACGTCACATGCGAATTACGTATCACAATGGCGTCACGCAAATAGTGCATCGCGGTTTACCGCGCAACGAGTATATATATCTAACGTCTCGACATCAATAGTTGGGCGGTAGCCCACCAGACACAACACCCGTCTGGTCGGAGGATCCTCCCTTTTCTATAGAGGATGAGTGAACTTTACACCCTGTTCCTTATGCCTCTATACTTCTTTAGGTTTCTGATCTTTTGGTATCATAATCGTCTTACCATTAATGTGTATTAAACAGTTTTTTCACTTTCTCATTTACTATTGCTTTTGTCGAAGGATCATCAGAAGTAATTGTAGTTCCATCAACTTCAATGTCAATGTACAGTATAATTATTTTCTTAATATCCTTCGGCAAACTTCGTGTTTCGTCAATCTTCGGATTTCTATCAGTTGCTCTTTGCGTTGGCGCAGACCGAACACTCTCAATCGACTTGGAAGTATATAGATTTGTTAATACTCTTTTAACTTACTGTAATTTATTTTAAAAATGGGAGGGAAGCTGCTAAAGTCGCAGGTACGAAAATAGTTTTACAGCGCTATATAGTTCACACGGAATTCAAAACAAAACAACAATATAGTACTTAGTTGTGAATTAAAATTATTATACACGATAAATCTAATAATTGATGGACATGGAAATTAGCATTCGTTTGTGTTCAGAAATATGATGATTCCCGAGGGACATTAATAAAATAGTCAGACTATATAGTAAACTAGCTGCCCGCCCCGGTTTCACACGGGTAGCACTTAGTACTTTTCTTAACTACCTACCCTACCTACCCTACCTACCCTACCTACCTTACCTACCCTACCTACCCTACCTACCCTACCTACCCTACCTACCCTACCTACCCTACCTACCCTACCTACCCTACCTACCCTACCTACCCTACCTACCCTACCTACCCTACCTACCCTACCTACCCTACCTACCCTACCTACCCTACCTACCCTACCTACCCTACCTACCCTACCTACCCTACCTACCCTACCTACCCTACCTACCCTACCTACCCTACCTACCCTACCTACCCTACCTACCCTACCTACCCTACCTACCCTACCTACCCTACCTACCCTACCTACCCTACCTACCCTACCTACCCTACCTACCCTACCTACCCTACCTACCCTACCTACCCTACCTACCCTACCTACCCTACCTACCCTACCTACCCTACCTACCCTACCTACCCTACCTACCCTACCTACCCTACCTACCCTACCTACCCTACCTACCCTACCTACCCTACCTACCCTACCTACCCTACCTACCCTACCTACCCTACCTACCCTACCTACCCTACCTACCCTACCTACCCTACCTACCCTACCTACCCTACCTACCCTACCTACCCTACCTACCCTACCTACCCTACCTACCCTACCTACCCTACCTACCCTACCTACCCTACCTACCCTACCTACCCTACCTACCCTACCTACCCTACCTACCCTACCTACCCTACCTACCCTACCTACCCTACCTACCCTACCTACCCTACCTACCCTACCTATCCTATCTCTCAAGTTGGATCGAACTGCACATGATGTGCAAATTTTATTATAATCGGTTAAGTGGTTTAGGAGTCCATTGAGGACAAACATTGTGACACGAGATTTATATATATTAAGATTGTCACTGACTCTTGGTCAGTGTCAAAAAGTATTAAAAGTACTTTACTGTCTGTAATTATTGACAGCTTTATGAACATAATAATATCAATTACGAAGACCGCAGTAACTTAATCAATTATTACTGTTACTTGTGGCGGTAAACTTGTCACTGTACTTATTTATAATCATTTGCGATCTTTTTATTGGATACGTTCGTTCATGTAGTTATAAATGGCATTTAATCATTGATGACGTGAGCTGGTTTATTCGGAGTTTAATTTCTTTCTTTAATTGTCTGTTTTCGATTATGTTTTTGACTTAATAAGTGGGGTACTTGGTTCCATTATGAACTACAAATCACTTGTATGACTCGTGAATTTTATTGATGGACTGGCGTTTTTAGGAGCTGTTTTATATCATTTAAGGTGATCAAAAAGCAGTGAATCGCAGCCATATTTAATTAAACTATTTTAACTTTTAACTTTTGCACTGGAGTGATTTCTATTAACCAACTACCTAATATCAAGCCCTTATAACTTCTTACTTAGAATGATACAGGAGACTATTACTCACCGACTAAACGGTCCCTTTCATCATACTTTTATAAATACTATCTACCAAAGGCCATTTACATATTAAAAACTTTTCATTGAATTTTGGAACTTACTGTCATAAGTCAAAGGAAGAAAATTCTTTGAAACTCACCTTTAAACGATTATAAAAGTCGTCCACGGAGAAAATTTTGCTAAAGAATTTTTCGTTTGCGTTAAAATTCAGATAAGAGAAGAAAGACGATACATCATAGTCCTTAAATTACCTGAGGATAGCCTTACAAGCAATATTAGACCGTAATATTACCTAGATATATATCAACTAAAATTAATGTGGGTACCTAATATAAACAGGGTTCTCTCATTATTCTTTGGCTCAGGGTCCAGTTGAAAGGTAACTGTATTGTGAATTTGATCCTGAAGCTAGAAACGATAATATATTGACTAGGGATTTTTTTTTGTGTGAATACCATGATAAACGTGACTTATTTTGAGAAGCTCAAGGAAGTTTCACCATTGTAAATGTGGTAGCGTCCAATTTGATCCTGAAGCTAGAAACGATAATATATGGACTAGGGATTTTTTTTTGTGTGAATACCATGATAAACGTGACTTATTTTGAGAAGCTCAAGGAAGTTTCACCATTGTAAATGTGGTAGCGTCCATGTGGTACTGGAAGTAGAGAATAGCACCATCTCATTTCTTCCCGTGGGTGTCGTGAAAGGCGAGTAAGGAAATCACTAGAGAATGGCAGCAGCGTTGTATATGCATTTTAATGCCATACTGCGATCGCCAACCTGCCTGCCAATCGTGGCGATTATGGCAAACCCCCCCCTATTAGGGGAGGCCTATGTCCAGCAGTGAACGTCAAATGATGGTGATGATGATATGTGGCAGTGGAGTTAAAATGTAACATGCTAATGTATAATCTAATAACTCTAAATTAACTTTTTCTCGATTTGTAGAAATAGATAGAGACAAAAGACAAATCATTTATAATTTAGACTTACCTACAAATGTACTAACCAACGTTTCCTATGGACAGTCCACCCCAGATCCAACATTTACTCAACAATTTAAACAAAGTCCAAGGTTATTAATAAGTTCCCCCAGAAGTTAATATTTCTTCAAGAATTTCCCGGAAAATATTTGAACGACGAAAAAACTATGAATTACAAAAGTTTGCTTACACAAAGAAAATTCAATTTATTTAACGACCAGCGTTTAGTTTTTCTAATTTATTTTTTACTTCGCAAGTTTGACGCTTCTTCTCGTAAACACGTCCAGACATGCTTCATAAACATGTCTGTGTTAAAGATGAGGAGAAAAATAAGTATTCTATGTATTTCGTCGCCATTTAAAAAGAGGAAATCTTTTCGTAGAACCTCAGGAATTAAAACGATATCACTTTTTCTAATACTTAGACAAAGTTCTCATAGCTTTGGGTCACAGCTTTAACACCAGTAGTTGAAATGATAGCAAAATTTTCAACAAAAACTTAGGTACCCAAAATTCACGATTAGCAGTCACACGAAACGCTGACATAAATAAACAAGGCTATTTCACCAAAAATAATAAAAACGGAGCAAAAAACAAAACATGTTAACTCAGGAGAATGGAGGCAAACATAAAATATGAACAATTCACAATATCCCTAGAGATTTATGTAAGGTTAATAAAATTAACAATTTGCTTTCAGGATTTGATTTAGTGCTTTAATTCAAAACGTTACGCTGTTGATTTGTTCAGTAAACTCTTGTTCGCTTTTATAGATGACAAGGGAATTGATTGCAGCGATTTCTTGTTTCACAGGAATTTAGCTTGGTGCAGATTGAGAATAATAGCTGCTGTGGGAGACATTTGGATTAATTAGAAAGTAACAAACTCCCACTCTCGTAAAATCCATGGATAAAGGAAGTATTTCATTATAAAATAAGTAATTAGATTTACGGAAACAAACTCATACCGTATTCGAACTGAAGGCAATTTAACACAAACGAAACTAACATGGAACAAGAATAAAGTTACACAGAAGTAAGAATTTTCTTACCATATATAAGGTCGCAAAACAAATCCTTTTATAAACCAACAAAGCTTCACAGAGACAACATTCGATCCATAAAACAAAGGAACAAGACAGTTCACTCTAAAAGACAAACAATGGCGACTCCAGCAAAAAAGCTAATACCAAAGTTGAAAAGACTATCGATCACAAATCAGCAAAGTAATTTCCATCCGTGGCATCGCTTCCTGGATTATAGACTCTTTGCAAGAGATAAATTAAAAACCATTTTTCAAGTAATTCCCTGGTGTGGGAACGGACGGTGTAATCTATACAAATTGGACGACCTCGCCACACGTTGATACGTCAATGGGGGATTGCTCCAGGCCATTTTTGTTTATCCCATTGATGGGTTATTAATATTTGCATATCAGTTTTCTGTGCAAAATAACGAATGAAAAATTATCAGCTGATGGATTGGTGAATATTTGGCTGTTAAAAGGTTTTGGGGATTGATTCGGTGAATAATATTGTTACAATGTCAAAGATAAATTGATGTGCGTCAAAATTTGAAATTTTTGAGGTCTAGTTAATGAAAAACAGCATATAAAGTGTGGATACGTTGTAGCACATTTATTAAGTGCATCAGAAATGTTAACTAAGGCTAACAAACCGTAAATTATGTAAAATTTCTAAATTTATATCTGTAATTTTTATGGTGTACATAATAAAAAATATTCTATCTATCTATCATTATTTAAGCCAATTAGATCTTAAACACTTACAATTGGTTGGGCCTAAATTAAAAAAAAAATGTGACAAAAAATAAAAACATAACATCGCAAATACAACTTCCTAAAAGTAAAAGTCTTTTATAACCAACAACGAAACAAACTAAATAAAATCAATACTTCCGTCCATGAAAAACTTGATCCCGAATATAATATTGTCCAGGACAGGAAAACCGAAAGAAAAGGAGGTACACGCAGTTCCCATCATTACCTATCAAAGAGCTACGTAATATCCGCCGCGGTGACATTTGGTCTTTTTTCGATACTTGGCCCCAATAATTTGAGCGAGTGTTTCATCCGGGATCAGCGGATCAACAGTTTAACTGTCCTTTTCTGTTACTAACTAGTTTTCCGACTCTCTAAAGGTGATTCACTTTGTTCATTGGGAGTTGGTTTCTTTGATATTTGTTCGTGGTACTCATTGTTAGTGGTTGGTAATTATTTGCATTTGTGGAATTTTATTTAATTAGGTTGCAGTTGTATTTTTTTCACCGTTCCAAGTTTCGTTGTATTTGGCATTTTCATACTTTTTTTATTGTTTTTTCGAATTCCGATGATTCTGTTTTTATGTAGTTTTTAACAAGAAAGACCCACATTGACCTCAAATTGAAAACCTCAACCTCAACATAATTTAATTTTTCCTTAGAAGTTAATCATTAAATTTTTTATCTACGAGTACATCTACACTTATAAAGAGAAAAGATTCGTATTTTCGTTTGTAATAAACAAACTCAAAAACTACTGGACCGATTTTAAACATTCTTTCACCAGTATAATGCTATATTATCATATACTATAATTTATAAAGATATCAAGCGAGCGAAGCTGCTGGAAGAAGCTAGTGAATTATATTTAGCTTCACTATTATATTTGTATGCTAGTTCAATAGTTGTAAGGTCTAGTGTACCTAATAGATAAGAAATTTCCAAAGAATGCAGTGGAAATTCCATGTACATATTCGGTAGTCATATGACGGTATTATAATGTCCAGTTTCTAAGAATTTTCTTCGAGAGCTTATTCTATAAATTAAAAGGACAAAAAAGTAAATGAAGACGTTGAGGACACTTCAAGTTTTATTTTCATGGCATCATTCAACTTTTTACGACAACATTGACAAGTATTAATTGAGGTTCTTTAAAATTAAACGAAGAATGATGGGACAAATTGAATTTACCTTACCACGAAGAGTTTGGACGTAATTTTTTTTTTTAATTTATAAGTACTTTGGCCTCAGTTGTTCTTAAGTCTTGTTTTATTTTACGGATGTACTTACTTTTACGGTCAACAGAATCTGGCAATTCAGTAAAAAATCTTCATACATTTCCTCCAATGTAAGGTCCCACAGTATACATTATGGTCCTAAGTTCTTTAGTAGGGTGTGGGTTATAAATTGGAACCCAGTGGATACAAACTTGAACTATGTAGACAAGAAGGAGGGTTCGAGGAAAAGGATTAGTTTGCAGAACAGGTTGCTAGCATATCACAGAAACCCATGTCCCTACATTAAATTGTAACTCGCAAATTGTATTGAAACTACTCAACTGTTCTTTGTCTTTAGGTAATCATGAACATGTTTCAATAGACACACGTCTAGACAAGCAGTCATAATTTAAATAAAATTTGGAATTGGCTTATTTTATCATAATCAGGCTATAATGTTCCCGCTGCTAGGAGGCATGTCTCACCTCTGTGAGAGAGTGGGCCGTAATCCACCATGTGTGCCCAGGGCCGGTGGGTTATTGGATATATCTACTTAATCATACTTATTCACTGCATCGTTCTGAGGCTTAAATGGTTTTTGCATCATGAACATATCCAAGAAAAAAGTTCCTCCTCATCTGCAATCACAGGTAAGTCTCAAGAAACTGTAAAATTACTTTTTCCTTTACGTTAAAACGTTCATTTACTCCGAGCATTGTGTCTCCAACTTAAGCTTTCAGCTCAATACGCTGAACCTCTAAGATGTGATTTTCGACTTTACCCCAAGTTTTATTTCTAGCACCCTTATCTAGGGACGGGCTCTGTATCGATTTATTGGTAAATTGATTTTGGAATTTTATTAGATTAGTAACATCTCGGTAAGGTTATTGATCAACCTCGTGTTTAGAGTACCCATGTGGAACAGTGTAATAGATTCTAATATCGTAATTTATTCCCAAACTATTTACTAAAAACTGATGTATATGCTTAGAACTCTGAAAAATTTATTATGGACAGGACTATTTAAAATATAATAAAACATAATTAATGAATACCATTCATCAAAAGAAATGATATCCAAATGATAAATTCATTTCGATTCCAATTTTAATTTCAACGCATCGATGTGTTGAAATTAAAACAGTATCGACTTTCTGTAATCGATACTGTTTTAACCATCTGCTTCCCTGCCCGACATATTGAAAGGAAAAGAGTTTATTACTTCTCTTTGTATCGAATCGAACAAAAAGCGGGTTCGTCCAGTGTTTACTGTGTGTTGCGAGAAAATATCTTATTGTGGCTGTTGAATCGATTTATGAGTCGTTAAGCGATGTTGACGTTTTTCCGAGCAGTTTCAATTTTGGGTGAAATTATTTGATAGGTGACCTTTATTTGACAATCTTTCAATGTTATAAAACGTTGTCGTTTGTCCGTGTTTTTGCTTTGTATTTACTTCTAAACTACGTGATGGATTTTGATGTGGTTTTCAACATCATTTACTAGAAAATCATTTTTCTTTCTTTTTCTTGAGGTTAGTGACTAACCTAGTGTCGGAGTTTTTATGCCACCCATGGGCCTCCGACTTGGCTTCACATGCCATCGAGAAAATATCTCTCAGGCATGCCAGTTTCCACAAAATGTTTTGCTTCACCGTTTTTGAAGCAACTGATAAATTATACAATACTGACATGAATTCGAAAAGTCAGAGGTGTGCCTTGGATTCGAACTCGTGACCTTTGATTTGGCAGTCTCACGGTCACACCACTAGGCTATCACTGCTAAGAAAAAAGAAAATCATATTGAGGAATGTGTCAGTATAAAATATACATTCATAATTATATAATATACATTTATAAAGCTGCTTAGTTATTAAATTTTCTAGGTTCATTTTTACACGGTAATTTATAAAGTCGTACCTATCAGCTAGCTACGTAAAATACAAGATCTAACTCAAGCAAGTAATAATTATTTTCTACTTGATAATTAATTAAACTTAAAATCTCTGTTCAAAATATTATTTTTCATAGCCTATTTTCTAGCCAGTTGCCAAGCACTGCTTAGGTCCAATTTGGTTGTTGAACCAAAAAATTAAAATTATTTTCCATTTTCATTATATTACCGTGATTCAGAATCCCAACCGCTAAATTCATTGAAAAACAAACTATATTTTTTCAGCTCTTGTTCACTGTTGTATGAAATTCACGCTTTTAAACCTCTATTTTGTTTTCAATCATATTTCGACTTGTTTTTTGTCTAGACTAAAAATTAATGTCTAAGTTAGCATAATTAATTTGAGAGCTACTAGAATCGTAAAGCTTATACGTGCCTTTGTCAACAGCGTTTAATTTAAGTGTCTTTCAAATTTAATTACGTTGACTGAATATTTTATTAAATTAAATTTATTATATTATAATTTTTGTAAACGATTTTTGTTCCAAAATGTATCATCATCATTTGCCTAATCTTTTCCCAACTATGTTGGGGTCAGCTTCCAGCCCAAACGGATGCAGCTGAATACCAGTATTTTACATGGAGCGACTGCATAAAGGACCTCCACAACCCAGTTACTGGGTAATACCATATCCCTTGGTAAGACTGGTTGTCAGACTTTCGGGTTCCAAAATGTATGTAAAATGTAGGTAAATTAATTAGTGTGTGTGTCTAATGTAATGAACGCTGTGTGGTTTTGGCAACAAATGGATCACGCGGTAAGTCTCTGGGGTGTCGTAAAAGACTAGTAACGGATGGGCAGCATCATCCACCTGGGTATTGATAACATTAAACTAGTTTATAAAACTATCGGAATAATAATGTTTCCGGTTCGCTAAATTATACAAAACATTTTATGTTTTGACAGTTTTAAAACATACATGGGACTTAAACATAACTGGCGAAATGTGGGTGTACCTGCTACAGGAACACCTCTGCCCAACCCTTCGGGGAAACAAGGCGTGATGTTATGTATGTTATGTTATGTAAAACATAGATTATGGTTATTGATATTATCACAAAAGTAAATTAAAACGTTGCTTATGCTTATTTATTTATTAAAAACCAATTTATAATATATTTACAGTTTGCACCACACATACAAGTTATCGGTCAATATCTATTAGTTATTACACATATAACAAAAAAACGGGATTTAATTACGTACAACATAATTATAATGAAATTAAATTTAAATTAAGCAAAATGAGGTAAATTTTGCATAAAATTAGATAAGATTAAATAAAAATAGAAAAAATTGGGATATATATTACTACGTACGTACATCTTTGGTTACATAATTAAATTACATAATGTACTTAAACACAAGTTTTACTATAAATAAAAAAAAAACTACTTACGTTGTAGTCCTCTACGAATATACGTATTACGAGTTCACGTTCCCTTTAGCCTATAAGACCAATAGAATACACCTACGTGAGCGAACTCGCAGGCCAAAATATAACTTATAAAAACTACGACTTGAAATAAAAACAGCCTCTTGGTTTTCTCTAGACAAACACCTAGGTACGAGTACCTACATATCTAAACATATACCATCACGACATATTGCCTTTGGCAAATCAAAGTGCTACAAATATACTTCAAAAACTCAACTACGTAATCCAGTTCCATTCATTGTCAAAATTGAAGCAGGATGTCAATCAACGCGAATAATAGAAAAAGAGCGAAAGGATTAGATTTACGAGTTACATGTCAAATGCTCTCGAGAGCTGAATGGTGGGCTGCTCGTCTATCGGCGTTTGAAAATGAACTTTTTGAAGTCTTCTTTAAAAAAGCCTAGGGTTTTTCGGCATGATTTCCGAACTATGCCTGGTAGAAATTCTATGTGCATCAGCATTGTTTGAAGGCGTTTGAACATATATTGAAGCAAAATACCTAACTTGACAGTGAAAATGAATTGCATATCAAAATGAGACACAACGTCAATTTCCCGTGTTATAGCTATTAAATTAAAAAAAACAAAAAAATCTTAATTTGAATCCTATATTATTAAACGAGCAATATTTCTATAAAGCATATATATATTTTTTTGTATATAGATTTCTACTCACGTTCTCGAAATCGGCTCTAACGATTTCGATTAAAGTTGCAATATAGGGGTTTACGGGGGCAAAAAATCGATCTAGCTAGGTCTCATATCTGGGAAAATTTAGTTTTCTTCGTATTTTCACCGGAGCAGAGCTCGGTCGGCCAAAGTTTAGAACAAGATAATGAATAATGACATGACATTATTGACATTAGAATAATGATCATGGCAGCATGGAATTAGTAAGTGCCTACTATCTTGGCAGTATGGAATTAGTAGGTCTATCTGATACTATTAAATGCGTGGTCTCTATTTTCACCAGAGTAAAGCTCGGTCGCCCAGATACTATACAATTTAAGTTACTAGTAAAGATGAACCATTAATTTCCTTGAATTTACATACTTGTAGTTTTATAGGGTTTCAACACAGATATAGATATACCTAGATAACGCAAGAGCAACTACTTCGCGTGCCATTTTCGTTCCCAGCTTCTGTACAATAATCGTAAGCTGCCACTTTCGCGCTCAGTCTGCATCGGTGCCACGCTTGTCGGAAGTCAGTAAAAAAATTTAAAATGGTTAATTACGCTGTTATAAATTGTAAAAACTGTGCAAAACAATAAAAGAAACGTTTTGTAGTGCTTGTGACGTCATAGTAGGTAGTCAAAAAATGGCATGCTTGGTTTTCATACAGATCGTGATACTTGCATTATCTAGGTCTATCTATATCTGTGGGTTTCAATCAATGCCAATGCGGGTTTTCGCTTTAGACAAGATTTTTCAATATTCTTCCCTTGTGTGTAAAAAATAAAAGTTAATTGGAACAACGTTGCGAGAGCTTTTACAAGATATTTAACAATTGCTTCAATTGAATATTAGCTGTAAGCCTGCAAGCCTCTCAGCAGAAGAGTAGTGGTGGCCCAGTGGTAAGCGCCCCGACTTACTAGGTAGGTCGTGGGTTCGAACCCAGGCAGACACTTGACTTGGTGTAAATGATTTCATCACCACTGATTTCAAAGTGATGAAGGAAAACATCGTGACGAAACCGGCCACGACCTAGAACCAAAAATTCGAAGATATATGACATCTGCCAACCAGCACTGGGCCTGCGTCGTAGAATTACAGTCCACCCCCTCTCGAAGAGAGGAGGTCTGTGTCCCAGCAGTGAAAACATTATAGGCTGATTATGCTAAACTGCTATGCTAAATGGGCGGGCCACCTTATCACAGACAAAAAGGAGAAATGGTCTAAATTAGTAGCCAAATGGTACCCAAGAGAAGGTAAAAGGAAAAGAGGACGCCCGACACGAAGATGAGACGACGACCTTAAAGCGACAGCCAGGCCAATGTGGAAGAGGAAAACCCATGACCGGGAACTCTGGAAGAATATTTATTTATTTTATTTATTTATTTATTTTATAAATTACATGTTCCTTAAACTTAAAAAGGCACACAATTAGACCTCTGGGGTCTATCCTAGCATGCCATGGCCTGAGATTTGATCAACGCGCTTTTAATAGTTAATCATAATCGAGTTGATGTAATGTTCCTTCAACTTAAGCTTTATGTTTTTACTATTCATTGAGTCTCTGATGTCTACAGGTATTTTGTTTAGTAAATTGGGTATTGTAAAAGAAGCGGTACGCCTGCCATAAAAGTTATTTTTGCGTGGCACTTGAAATGATTTAGATTTGGCTTGTCGTGTATTCACGTCATACTTAACTGGAATTTGAATATCACTGTTATCAAAATGTTCTATGAGGAACAGATACTCAGCGCGTGCCAGAACAGGTAATACCTTGCAATGTTTAAATAACCCCGTGTAATTGTCTTGGTATTTATTTTTTACATAGTTTGGTACCACAAGTTTCAGCAAACGTGTTTGCAAATTATGTATTTTATCCAGATAAGTTTTAAATGTGCGTCCGTAACTGGTGAGTCCAAAGGAGACTATCGACTCAGCAAGAGCTGTGTACATTTGAAGGAGGGTTTTATACGGTATATTGCGCTTTATAATGGAAAACTTGGTGAGAATCGCACGTAACTTGCCGCAAACAGATTCCACCTGGTAACTCCAGTTGAATCGGTTATCAATTATTAATCCCAGATAGGTATGATAAGGGACTTGCTCTATAGGCGAGCAGTGGCAGTCTGGTCCGCTTTTATGCAGACAATCATGACCATGAGCTATGATTTGAAAGGGATGGGAGGTACCTAAGTGACTTGAATGTACGTGTATAACTTTAGTTTATGGGGAGGCTTATGCTAAAGCAAAACAATCTTCGGAAACCGATGTCTCAAGAATAACTTTATTTTTATTAACTAAATAATATATGTAACTAGATTGTAAGATTGTTAATAAAGGCTAATATTATTATATTATTATGCTAAAACTCTCTGTGTGTAAATTGTTTAACGAACGAACATGATTATTATGAACCAAAAACATCCAGAGACTTGTTAGTTTTAAACCCAGAACATAAGACAAAGAGAATGATGTCACGCCGTCTGAGCTGAGCGTAAACTGGAGACACGAACAAACATAACTAAAGACACAACAGTCACTGTTTATTATAATAACGTTTTGACAAGCTGTAGAACAGATTACGTCACAATGACATGTAGTTACGATGTTAATAGAGTATTGATATAAATTAATTACAGATGTAAGTATGTTGTCACTCGGTGTTTGTACTGTCAACATATTTGGAAATTTGGTTTAGAGATTTGACAGTTCAGACATAGAATATTATTCTAGTTTAGAAAACAGAGATACACATTATTAGATAGGATATGCTCATGATATAATATATAGATATATAATTTCAGATTATTTAGAAGATAAAAAAGCTTGGGATTGAACTGCTCGCTCTGCTAAGCCTTGTGATAAAACCATAAAACTAGACATTTTAATTATGTAAAATCAACATATACCAGTTTTATAAACACATTGACATTGTTAAAAATTATATTCAAAATGACATGATTACTTTGTAAAGTATTATATTATTTTAACTATTGTGAATGTGAGGACTATGTGGATATTGTTTTTATTTCTCTGCTAGTTTTAGTGATGGTCTGGCAGTTTGAGTAGTTTATGCGGCCTACCCAAATTGTCTTTCTTTGGTATTGTTCGTCGAGTTGAGCTCCTTAAGTTCTGAGTTGAGCTCCACGATTACTGACAAATGCTTGCACTGACTGGACAAGTGGACAGGTCCACTCAAATCTGTGTGGTTCTTTCCTCAAAAGACCTTTTCAGACACTTATCTACATGGTCCTCATATGGCCTGACCAAGATTATAGCTGGACTTTAAAAGAGACTGCGACCTCTGAGTTTGTTTCGGCCTTTCTTCTCAGAGTAGTCAGATAGGAAACGCCGAACTCATCTAGCTTATTTTTAATATTTTTTTATATGACGTGTAAAAGTGATTTCGATATCCTATTTACAGAATAAACAATTTCATTTCAATTTCATTTCATTTCATTTCAAAGCAGTGGTGGTCCAGTAATAACGGCCCTGACTAATGAGTTTTAGGTCGTGGGTTCGAACCCAGGCAAGCGCTTTTACTTTACTTTGTGTAAATAATTTCATCACCGCTGCTTTAAAAATGGTGAAGGAAAACATCGTGAGAAAACTATGTTCTAGAACTAAAAAAATCGAAGACATGTGACATCTACAAACCCGCACTGGACCCGCATGTTGGATTGTGTCCCAGCAGTGGGAACACTAGGCTGATTAGTAGATAGAATATTATCAAACATCAAAACTTTAACAAAGTTCATAAGTACCTATGTACTAAATCATAAGATTATGATCGTGCGATTTTGTGTTACTATTTCAATTAATTGGTTAGTCGGTTTTTTTCTACTACCAAAATGTGGCCAGCCAGATATATTTTTTCTCCATAGTTTGTTATCCTAGTCTACATCACTTAGCTCCCATACTTTCACCAGTCAATGTATCTCCACCATCCACTGGGATTACCCATTGTAGCCGCGAGGGATCAATATTATTATACCCCCAGCTATACTGGGAGCCGAATTTAAAGAGACTAGACGTAAATCCCTTTTGTATCAATTTCCCTCATGTTTTTCCTTGTAACGATTATTTTCCAAAAGAAAATGTTGTTTTTTGTCATCAAAATATTATTTGATTGTAGTTCTTTGTTCAACGTTTTCTTGTTAGTCCATTAGATAAGACGGCTTACGGAGAATCTTCACCAAAAATCTTTTGTGAAATGATTTGGGAGAATCTGTGTGATATATTCATGATATAGAATGAAATGTCAATGGAAAGAAATATTAATATATTTTTTTTTTTTATAAAATATTCATGCATTATTTATAAGCTATCACTGCTATCAGTCTTGAAATAATATATAAATCTACAAAATATTATTATTCAGACATACACTTCGTTTATAATTCTGGACAGTATAGTTATACCCAGAATAATAATAAGCGAACTGTATGTCTATGTTAGCCTACTACAGCACTTATTTATATGTTTTGTACAAGACAACGCTGAAAGAGATTTTATATTATCTTCCCAACAATAGGTAATTGTAAAACTAATTTAAAATTAATCAAAAAGAAGTCTTCAAAAGGCCAAGCATAAAATCTTGCGAGTCAGAAAAAAATCTCCTAAAAGGTTTCTTAATTCAATTCGTCAAAGCCCTAAGTCTACACTTTGACCAAATGAGCGAATCCACAGACAAATACTGACCCATTGACCTCCATTTATTTTCTTACGCGCTTTTTCCAAGATATCTCTAAGCCGGGAACTAAGCGTGGTCTTTGTTTAACACTGAGATAAGGCCACCGTCTGATTTGAATTAGGAAATTGAGACACCAAATTAGGGCGTCGGACTAAACCCATTTATTTGCAAATAATTCAGACGCTGAATTAAATTCGGTCATGTTTTTAAAGCGGGGTTTAGGGGTACCCAATTATTTGTTCGAGGATGTTATGTAAAAATAATCTGTTTTGTTTTTCGAATTAGACGTTTTGGGTAATATCATTCCTTTTATGTCGCGTTAAAATATATTTGATTATAAAAACGAGCACGTATTTAACATTCCATTTGCGAATATAATTATTTCTGTATAAATAAAAACGTGAATTATTTTCCCCAATACAAGTTTGAATTGATGAAAAGGTACAACAAATTGAGGTAAACTAATTGCTGGAAAACCGTCGATTAGAATCCGTCTTCATGGAACATATTGAACGAACGCTTTAGATTAATTGGAAAGGCTAAGTACCTATTAGGAATGCACCAATAGGCTCGTAAGAATAAGTTGCATTCAATTATGGTATTTAAAGAGCTCTTAAATATTTATTATACTTACCCGATTTATCATATCACACCAGGGGACGTCATTCCGGTGGAATCTCATGGCGTCATGGAGAGTGCGATTGTTGCAACCCAGTGCTAGGCACGCCACAATTGGGGCGATAAGTCCCCTCTTTGAGGAGTGGCTGGAGAGGCGCCACAGCGTCCTCGCCTTCCGCCTGACGCAGGTCCTCACCGGACACGGTTGTTTTGAGAGGTTCCTGTTCAGGATAAGGCGGGAGGAAACGCCCGCTGTCACCATTGTGTGGATCGCCCGGAAGACACGGTGGAGCATATGGTAGAGGTCTGCCCAGCTTGGGCGGAGCACCGCCGTGTCCTCATGGAGGCGATCAGCGGCGGTGAGCTCTCGTGAGCAGCCCTGGTCCAGGCCATGGTACGGAGCAAGAGGGCATGGAAGCCCGTCACCTCCTTCTGCGAAGCAGTAATGTTCGCATAGGAGGAGGTGAAACGAGTGAGAGAGAGGCAAATTTCGCGCCCTCACGCCCCTAACCGCCGCAGGAGATGCCCTGGGCGACGGTAATCGCAGGCCGATTCCCGGCCACCGTAGGCGCGGACTTGCAGACGGTGAGCAATGGGTAGCTCGTCATCCGAAAAAGACCAGACCTGGGTCGACGGCGCGTTGTGTTCCACGCGCGCCTCAAAGAGACGTCAGCAGAACTGACGGGGTCCGCTAGGGCCAATGCCTGCCGGGGTCGCGGGAAAGTCCGAGTCCGATACCGTGGCCCCTGGCAACATATAGGCAGCTGAAGGAACACGGGTGGGTTTTAATGAGCAAGAGTCTGACACGCTCTCCCGATCTGCCCAGAGCGGGAGAAGTTATTTGATAATTTCCTACCAAAAAAAAAAAAGAAAAAGCGGACGTCATTACGTCACTCAAGAGGTACCTAGTTGCTGAAAATCAGCGCTGTTTATGACATTCCTCCGAAATCACAGCATTTTGCTGAGCAACGACCTGTTCTTGGACGATGCGATGCACGGCTTATTGCACTTTGTTTTTAATTTTTTGCTTTTAAATATTCTGGTGCTAAGCTCTTCTTTTTCCGTGGAACGAAGAAGCAATTACAATGAAACCCGGAACACTTACAAGGTATGTAATAATTTATTAACACAAAACGCAATATCCACAAACTACCTTTGTAATTTTCCACAGAACTTTACGAGCAAAATTTGCAGCCAGATGTAGTACGTACCGTGCAAGTCATAAACGTCCGCTTAGAAAAATGTTCCATTTGTTATGTGCCGTAGGCGTACATTGTTTCACTAATATTTTTAACTAGCTAGCTTTTCTAGCTTCGTTGCTTTTTCCATCTTTCTACATTTCACTACCTTGTTCAAACTTGTGAAAACTAATAGCACTATCTTGCTATTAGTTTTCATCATTTTTAAATATGCTTATTTCATTTGTTTTTGGGTTTTTGATCAGTTGACAAGAGAAGACTATCGAATTTCCCATGGGTGTCGTAAAATGCGATTAAGGGACTGAATCGGACTACTGGTTGGTCAGTGCTACTCGATTGTTTCTTGTATATCTTGTATATCTTAATGAAATTCTCTTGACATTGGAACTCAGGAAGCTTCCTAGGAGGAGGAATGTCCTTGGAGTTTCTTGCCCGTTCTTCTCCATATAGATCTACGTTTTGGAATGGGCAACTAGCTTCAACTTTCTGACTAACTGACCGACTCTTTGACAATTCAAAAGTACTTATAAATAGTTTAATTGAAATAAATAATTTGAGTTTGAGTTTCATCAAACAGCTAATAAAGGTACCAAAGATTGGCAATTATACTGAGTTATTGGTTGTACGTCGGCAATCCGTTAAGGGGATGTAGGAGAAGTCATTTGCAACCAAATTACCCATGATGACCCCCATGCCAATGTCGACCATTATCGAGTAATTTGGCATTTTATATTTTAAAAGGCGTCATTTGGTTATAGATGACTTCTCCTACATCTCCTTAATGGATTGCTGACGTATAACCATTAACCCTGTATAACAGGGTTTTTTAATATTGGCTTAGGGGACATCAGGGGTAATTTGGTTGCAAATGACCTCTCCTATATCCCCATAATGGATTGTCGACGTATAACCAATATCCCTGTATTGCCATGGATTGAAGTGCAAAATCTGACACTAACACACTAACAAGATTTTTGTAGTCTCTCAATCTGCTTCTATTTTATTATTTAGACTTCTTTTCATTTTACAACCCAGCATTAACCGTACTCGCTTTTCTCAATATAACCCTACCAAGTTTAATAGCTATACGATAGCCAACAAACTCACATCCAGTATGTACCCAAAGGAATCATTGTTATTGTGGACACTAAAATTGTTGGGGCAAAACATTCGTTCGGGCATTACATGTCTTTACAAGGACAATTTAGCATATGCATTCTTGCAAGCTATAATGGGCCTTCCACCTTCAACAATAGAGTCTTTAGTAACTAAAGAGGTTACGGGTTCATGTGCTCTTATGACATTTACTGCAGTGTTTATTCACGAGAAAATAATAATGTTTGTTATGGGAGCACCGAATTTAAAAAATATTGTTTCTCATTTTTAATAACATTTGCGAATAGTATTTTTATAAATTGTACAAATATTTTCTGTTTTATTTTTGTTTTTTTTTATAAACAGATGTAAAACTTATATCGTTTAATATAAGGCATACTTTTTAACCTGTAGTTATAGTAAATGACTACTAAGGAGTTTACTCAAGAAGATGGGCCACAGTGTCGGAAGGTATGCAAATATCTACAGACTGCGTTCTGCCGCGCTAGCGAAGAATACAATGACTCGATTTGTTGTATTTTTGATTACTGAATTTTTATGATGTTTTAGTTATTGCATTCTTGCTTACTGAAAAACCAAGTTTCTCAAGGATTCATAAAAGTTCTCGATTTGCCGATTCCGAATATATAGGTATATAAAAAGGTATGTATAGTGCTCGATGACCTCAGTATCCGAAAGAGTGGGTCTTAAAATGAACATGGACAAGACAAAGGTCATGTCAAATGCCCATGTGACACCCACTCTCATGAAGATCGGAGACGCTATGCTCGAAGTTATCGACCAATCGCCGAATCCGACTCTGCTGGGCAGCGTTCGGGAAGCTACGCAATATCTTTTCATCCCACATACCATAGTGTCTCAAGACGAAAGTCTTTGACCAGTGCGTGTTGCCAGTGATGACCTATGGTACTGAAACGTGGTCGCTTACAATGGGCCTTATCAGAAGGCTAAAAGTCACCCAAAGGGCAATGGAGAGGGCTATGCTTGGAGTTTCCCTACGTGATCGAATCAGAAATGAAGAGATCCGCAGGAGAACCAAGGTAACTGACATAGCCCGAAGAATTGCCAAATTTAAGTGGCAGTGGGCATGGCACATTGTTCGCAGAACGGATGGCCGATGGGGCCAAAAGGTTCTGGAGTGGCAACCGCGTACCGGAAGACGTAGCGTTGGAAGGCCTCCCACAAGATGAACCGATGACCTTGTGAAGGCCGCAGGAATCCGTTGGATGCGGAAAGCACAGAATCGGTCGTAGTGGCGCTGCTTGCTTGATTACATATATTATTGGACATGCCGGTTTCTTCACGATGTTTTTCTTCACCGTTTTGAGAGAAGTGGTGATGAAATTATTTACTCAAAGTAAAGCGCTTATCAGGGTTACCACTGAAACGGTTATAATAAAAAAGCCAAAATTATTCCCTCATTGGTGACGAGTAACCAAGTACTTCATATTCCTTCTCGAAAAAATCAAATTAAAATTAAAACAAAATCAAATCAAATAAAAATATCAAAAACAAATCAATTAAAAAAAAAACAAAAAAAAGTCTTCAAATTATCGTTTTCAAAACCGTCATAACATTAATTTTTCTGAAACGAATTGTAATACTGTTGATTCCACACAAAGTTTCAAACAACTCGTTGTTATCAAACAAAACTCAACGAGCTTATTACAGGAAAATGTATATAACGTCTTTAATTACCTCCCCAGCATTGTTTTCTACAAATAGATCGATAGCTTTAATAAACCGCAATTAAAATTTTACTTTAGAACCCAAAGCTTAAAGTCCATTATAGTTTGAACGGTGTAAGGGCGATGATCGTAGTACATGTCGATTAAACGAACTGTTTTAGTAATTAACGCTTCGTAGTTTGAATAACAATAAAAGGTTGGTTTACACTAAATTTTTGGGCTTTGTAGTTTGTTTTTATATGTTTTTTAAGCTAATGTTAAAGGGAATGCTTTTGATGAGGGCTGCTTGCCAGTTATTAACATCCCATACAGTAAAATGCATGTACATAGTGTCGAAACTTTCAACAATAACAGCTCAACATTTGTTTCGGTTCAGTGTAAAACCTGATACATTTTGTGAAAATAATACAGACTGGATGAGGAAGGAAGAGGACAAGGTATTGTCGCGCAGCCTGGAAGAGGCCTTTGTCCAACCATGGACTGCGATAGCCTAACTTGATTGATTGATTGAAAAGGCTATAGAGGCATAAGGAACAGGGTGTAAAGTTCACTCATCCTCTATAGAAAAGGAAGGATCCTCCAAACAGACGGGTGTCGTGTCTAGTGGCCAATTGCCCAACGATTGCTGTCAGGACGTTGTATATAAATACTCATCGCGCGGTAAACGCTGCTTGCGCGATGCAGGATTTTGCGTGACGTCAGTATCATGCTAGTTTGCATGTGGCGTTGTACACACCACCACACCACAAAGCCTATTTACTTAATAATTATTTATGTTCCTTCAAAATTAAAATAAATTGTACCTACTTCAAGCCATGACTAAAACAATGAATCAAAGTAGGTTTCCAGTAAGCAAAAGTGCAATCAAGAATATGAATGGCATGAAAAAGCAAATATTCATAACAGCAATCCTTCTATTGAGTCAGTTCCGCTGAATTTTATTACCAAACGTATTTTATTTGTTTAATGGACAGTTTATTGGGACTCCATTTTATCGCGACACTTCACAATGAAATATTCAATTGAAATAAAATATTGGACGTTTTATTCATATTTTAGTTTTGGGAGCTGTTGACTGTGTTTAAGTGGAAACCAATTTGTGTCAGAAGTTTTGATGAACTTTTAGACAAATGCAAGTGTAGCGGTTACACCGTCCGTCTGGTCGGAGGATCCTCCCTTTTCTATGGTGGATGAGTGAACTTTACACCCTGTTCCTCATACCACTAAATTGGTGACCCCGAATATGAACGTCAACGCAGCCTTCGTGCAAATACTTCGGCGTGACTTCATCATCATTATCACTCCCGCAAGCTTTCGTGAGGCGAGTCACACAGCCAGCACCCACGGCTTCAACGGGTATCCTGACCACCAGCATACAGCGAACACGGATTCCTGGTCATCACCCTCAGCCTCATCAGCAACCTTGGCACAGCACCTGCACTTTCAGCCGGTCTCACAAGCAGAGCCTATTCTACCCTCTCCTGGTCGACGCCAGCAGTCAGCCACAACACGGCGCTGTACCCCATCCGACTCACTGGATCATGACGCAGCACCACCCCGACTCACTGGGGAATCACCACAATCACCACAGACAGTTCCGACTCACCGCGAACTATGTGGCACCCGGTTCTGACTCACTGGAACTGGAACTACAGCTGGCACTGTGAAGCATCGCAAGATTCAGACCACTATCGGTCTCCGGAGGGGAGTGATGTAGCGGTTACAAACTACGCATCATAGACATGACGTAACACAAATCCTGCATCGCGCAATTAGTGTTTACCGAGCGATCGACATAAATACAAGATTTCAACTTCAAACCAATGGGCAGTTGCCCGCCAGACACAACACCCGTCTGGTCGGTGGATCCTCCCTTTTCTATGGTGGATGAGTGAACTTTACACCCTGTTCCTCATGCCACTAAACAAGTACTGCCGCTCTATTCTGTCATCTCACTGTAAAAACATTGAGGTACTATGTACTGTGCGTTAGTACATAGTACCTCAATGCCTTGAAAACTTAGGTCAAAAGAACCGTCAGTAGTGTCAATCCTAGCATCAGTGGATTGACAGCACACTTCACCTAAGGGAAGTATCACACTGGCGATTTGCGAGCGTGTTTCCAGCGTGTTTTCACGAGCACGCCAAGTACGTGCAACGTGTTCGCCACGTATGCGTAAGGTACGATTGACGTGAGTTTACAAGAGCGAGTGAGACAAAATAGTGAACCATTTTTGAAGTGAAAACTTCTTTTGACGCGTTGGCATTTTTAAGATGGGAAAAACAATTGAACTCGCGACACTGTTACCAATACCTCATTTTTGTAATCACGATTGTGCTCTTTATTTATATTACGTTACGGATCAATGTTCTATGCAAGTATTTTTACTTTAAAGGTTTTGGTTTATTTTTTGTGCCCTTTATTTAGATAAGGTTACGGACCAATGTTGTATACAAGTATTTTTCTTCCACCAAGGCGATCTTGTTCAAGTTTTCACTTCTGTCGGCGCTCCCGAAGTGCATCTGTTTTTTTTTTAAGCGGAGAACATGGCGCGTAAGCGCGGCTAGCTCGTTTTTCACTCGCGGAGAGCACGCTCACAAATCGCCTCGCTGGCAAGTCGTCAGTATGATAACACTCTAAGTGGTCACGGTAAGATTTTTAGACCGGCTGGAGTAAAATGTGTTGAGGATAGTGTGTTGACTTAGATTTGATAATTGTGATCTAAAAAGTGATTTTCAAGACAAGTAGCATAGTATTTTCAAATTGGGTTCTTTAATAATTCAATAATAGGGACAGCTTTTCTTATAAATGATGCTTATGCAGGAATTCAAAAAGTTGGCATAGACTCCATAGTTTGGTGTCCACAAAACGTGCTAAGTTTTTGAACAGACTTAGTAGAATAGAAACTTCATTCGCTAGAGAATAGACATCTATTATAGACAATAGAATAGAGGGATAGGAATACGTCTATCGTGTTACCCAGTGACTGGGTTGTGGAGGTCAGATAGGCAGTCGCTCCATGTGACTGGTATTCAGCTGCATCCGGTTAGACTGGAAGCCAAACCCAACATAGTTGGGAAAAGGCTAGGCAGATTGATAGATAATAGAATGAAGCTGTGCTGTTGGTAGGCAACGACGGTATGCAGTAACGCTGAGCAGACAGTGATTGTTTGGACCTGATAGAAGTATATTGTTTCGAATAGAATACTTTAATAAGTAGGTAAATAATACCTAGAAGATAATCCTAGGTAAAATTATATCCGACTACTTCTGGTGCGTTACTGAACAGAAACGTTTTTAGTAAAATCTGTGTCGAGACTGAAAAAACACAAAATTCACACTATGGCACACAGGGAATAAGCCATTTTTGCCCAAAAAAATGGGGTACGAAACAAACTTTTTTAAAAACGGTGTTATAAAAACAATTTGGGTTGGTAAAACAGCAGCTGTTCTTACATTTCTATAGAATTTTATTTAAGTACCTACGTCAATATATTCCTGGTGCTGACAATACATTTATTTTGGAGACTTCAGGAATTTACGAGCCAAGTTTCTCCAAGAATAAGTTTTAATGGAAGAATCATCCAGTTTTTTCTCGTGTGAAAAGTTTACACATCCCCATATTTAACAATCTGATTGCTTACTGATCTAAACTATCTAACTAAGCTAAATTATTAATCTATAGAGGCTAGCTAGAATCTAGCTTTTTCAAAATTATTTTTAAATATGATTTAAATCAGACAGAAAGAAATTGCGACTGTAATTACGGAATAGTTTCTAATAATTTATATAATATTTATTACCTACTATTATTTCGTACCTAATAATTTTATTCACTAGTGTGACAATACCCTTAACCATAATCGAATACGCACACATTAAGCATGATGTAAGATAATTGTTCTAACAATCAGTTAAACATAATGTTACATAATTCATAATGCTATTGTTTAAGATGTTAATTGAACCGAAATAATCATGTTGGAAATTATTTCCACAAATTCTATAATAACGGGTAGGTATTACTTAACTGTGATCATCATCATCATTTTGGCAGAAAGACCTCCACTGCTTGGACATCCTGGGCCTCCCCAAGCAGTGCCACTTCGACCGGTTCTGTGTTTATCGCATCCAGCGGATTCCTGCTTTCACAAGGTCATTGGTCTACCTTGTGGGAGGCCTTACAACGCTACGTCTTCCGATACGCGGTTGCCACTCCAGAACCTTTCGGCCCCATCGGCTAACTTTTCAGCGAGCAATGTGCCCTGCGACGATTAAACAATTATAACTGTGATGATCAAAGAATAATCCGTGCCGTGTTTTTTAGTTTACGATATATAAACTGACTAAAAACAAACTCTGTCAGAAACTCAGAAATCCGCAGACATATTACCCTGGACAGGAACGGCCTGCGCCTGGTGACGGGGACCATCACGGGACACTGCTCGCTAAACAAATACTTCCATAAAAAAGGCATAACGGACAGTCCTCTGTGCAGGGCGTGCATGGAGGCTGAGAAAACCGTAGCGCACGTGCTCTTTGAATGCACAGGCGTCACTTAGAACAGAAACCCTCGGGTCACCCAGATCCTACACAGATTTTCTGAACAGATCAGGAGATTTAATTAGCTTCTGGAGGGAGGTGGGCTGGTTGGAATAACCACCAAACGGCTGCCATGGCCCACGCACAATGGTTCACTTTACGGACCAAGTGCGGAAACCAAACCCTATAACATAGAACATAGACATCTGCGGTAATTATGTAAAAACTATGATACACTGTAGAATTACCCGTGAAATGTCAAATTGTAAAAACTGTGATACTCTGTAGAATTTACCCATTGTTACAAATGTCAAACTGTAAACTTAAAACACCTATTATATAATATGAGTAGGTAGGTACGGTTAGCAACAAAAGTCGATGCTATTTTTACACATCATCTAAATTCACACAAAATTATACCTACGATGCATTGTATTTCAGCATGTTATCATAGAGTTATTAGCCTTTTAATTTTACTTCTCTTCCGATTTTAATTAAATATTCAGCTTAATAATAAAGATATAAAAAACTGAGGTGTAAATCGACGGGAGGCCATTTTGGAATAACTTTTTTGTATCGTTGTAAACACACCCAACCTACTAATCAGGGGGACGGACAGCATAGAATAATAATTAATTATATCTATGCGAATAGATATCTATCTTTATCTATCGAACTAACAAAAAAAAAATGTTTTCTCTCCCTCTTAAAATCAGAATGGAAATATATTCCTTTTGCCATTATCATAAGTCATCATCAACATAATGTCATATTACGTATGCACCCCTTCAAAAGTTACGCAAAACAGAAACGAATAGTAATTTACTTATAAACGCAAATTGTGTGAAACAATAGTGGAATGGCAACAATTTCCATAGGCAAATAAAATCGGCCATATAAATTATCGTCTGATGTCCAATATACAACAGAATCTGAACAATGTTTCGACCTTAATCGGAGTTTAGGGTAGCCGTTTATTAGGACTAGTGGTGAGAGAGACGTGAATCGATTTGATTCGATTAAACCGTTTGTAATTGTACCCACATAATTTTTAATTAGTGTAATTGTAGTGGTCAGGAAATTCAGATCTAGGTCCTAAATAAACGCCTTTTTGAACGCAATCCTAACTAATATTTTAAATCCGAAAATGAGTTTGTTTTTTTGTTACGCTTTCACGCTAAAACGGCTGAACGGATTTAGATGAAATTTGGCACATGAGTAGACCATGACCTGGGTTGGGATATAGAATACTTTTAATCTCGAATTTCTTATGGGATCGAGACTTATACAGGTGAAACCGCGGGGCGCAGCTAGTAAAAAAATAATGTTAATTATTAAAGAACGCACTCGTTAAATGACTGAATTTAATAAGTGGAAAAATTGAGTGATTTTTTTTACAATTTCTATTTAATAAACGAAATTCTACCTAAGCTTTAGTATCCAGTACGCTAATTGCGTAACTTATTTTCGTAAACAATTATGCCTAATTTGTTTCATTTTGACAGTTCAACAACATTCATTGTGTTATTTACGTTGTTGAGCAGATTTTTTTTCCAACTTATGAAGCAATGGATCAGCATAGATTGCTAATCCATTGCAAATCAAATCAAAACAGATTGTGATTGTGTTATATTACGCAATTAGGGTACAGGTAGGTAAAAGGTAAATTTTGTAAAATTGAGTTACAAGCCTCGTATTTTCGTTTTTATTTCATCACAATTTAAATTACAACTACAAATAAATAAAATCAAAAGGAGTATGATTTAAGGATTTTAGCAAGTGACGTTCTGTAGTTCTACCTACCACCAAGGTTAGAAGGCGTGAGTTTATGAAGATAAATATGTGTAATACATTGATTTAACAAGTTGATGTTAATTCTATCGAATTCCGAGAATGGTCTGTATTTGTCCCATCCCTAGAAACTTACCCCTATCGTAAAACAGAAGATAATGTACGTGTCGGTAATTTATTTTACGCACCATAAAACAAAACACTTGAAGATACAATGTGTATTATATAAAAAGTGATAATTATGTTTATATGCAAGTATTTTCTATGTTGTATTATAAATCAGTCATCAAGTTCGCACCCTTTTGTCTAGTCTACGATATAAATAAATTATAGGGTAACTAAGATTATAATAAAGTTATTTTGCTGTCTATTAAGCTTTTCAAATCAATAACTCTATCGAATGAAGGGTTAAAGTTTAGAAACGTGCCGTGTCAATAAGGGGTAGATAGGAGGGAGCGGGGGGAGAATCGCCGGAGATTATATAGTTCAAAAAAAAAACATAATTCTCAAAAAGGTTGATAAATAAAAAGAAGAGGGAGGTGGAAGGGAGGAGTGGAAGAGGGCAAGTCATACTCCCACCCACCAGTTCACAGGAGACATATTTTCAGGGTCAATGTCAAACGTCTTGAAGGTCAAGGTCAAATGAAAAAAGAATGATGAAAAAAAATTGAAGTAAGGCGTACACGACGGAGCCCCGGGGCTCCTATTTTTGACTACTGGGTTTAAAGGATCCTGTCCGCGTCGGGGTGCCCCAATTACCGAGCTCGCTTCGCTCGCTCTTGGATCCTAAGTTCTTATTAACTTTTTACTAAGTCGAGATGTGTCACTCACTAGGCTCGCTCTTGTATCCGTAAATAAGTAGAATTTTTCGAAACTTACCTTTTTGTTTTCTTAGCCATTATTGTCCCACTGCTGGGCAAAGGCCTCCTTACTTACTCTCTTTCCACCTCTCTCTGTCCAGATCTTCCAAAGATCAATCTTTCTTAAAGGAGTCCAGCTTATTCCGCCATCTTAACTTACATCTAAACTTACCTAAAAAGATTTTTTTAATGCGTATTCGGGAAATAAAAATTGTTGTGGAGGGTTCAAGAGACCTTCTAGAGGGTCTCCTGAACCCTCCACACTTTTGACAACAATTCCCAGTAACGTAAAGTAGGTTGAAACTACTAGAAACTATCTTTAATTTTTACATAGGCACATGATAGATCTTGTCGTTTTATGACGTGCAAGTGACATTCAACCTTGAGGTGATAATAAAAATATGCGATTGACTAATGTAATCAATAAAAGAAGCTCCTGGAAGCTACGTACTGTCTTTAAAGTTAAAAATAAAACAAACAATATAAACACATTTTCTAGTTTTCCTTTATTCGGTCATTAAACTAGGAACAGAGCGAAGGATAATGTGTTTTCCACAAATCCTCGTAAACATGCTTTCAAAGGCGAAGAAGATCTCATGTTGTGGGGTATGATTGGAAAGGTCCTTCAAAACATTGTGAGTATGTAAAACCATTTTTGGATTCAGGGATCCGTTTGCGAAATATTAAGCTTTAAAATGCAAATTTTTTTAGAGTCAAGTATCCCCCCTTTCTGCCAGCTAAATGGTTAGTTTTGGACAACAAGATGGGACAAGCAGGATCAAAAATGGGTAATTATTGTTAATCGCGGAATTTAAAGCTACAGGCTCAGCTTCGACACAGGCTGGCGCATCGTTGTCGAGCGAAGGTCGGGGGGAATATTGTAGTAAATACTCAAAGTATGTATTAAATACTTGTTTGTATTTTGTACTCTTAATAATATAATTTCTGTATTGTCATTGTGTTGTGAGCTCGGGGCTAAGCAATAACAGCCGCACGGTACGATCTATCAGGTTAAGCTATGCTTACCGGGGCTGGTCCGTGGATGGGTGACCAGCTTTACATACCGAGACTTCTCCGTGCCTCGGAAAGCACGTTAAGCCGTTGGTCCCGGCTGTCATTCGTGGATCTTTGACAGTCGTTACGGGTCGTCAGAAGCCCAAAAGTCTGACAACCAAAGGGTATTGCCTAGTTACTGGGTTGTGGAGGTCAGATAGGCAGTCGCTCCATGTAGAATACTAGTATTCAGCTGCATCTGGTTAGATTGGAAGCAGTCGCCAACATAGTTGGGAAAAGGCTTATAGGCAGATTGATTGATTGATTTGTAAACATAATCGCTAGACTAAAAAAACACTCATCAAAACGCCATAAAGTTATAATGCCAGTATATTTCAGTCTATCAGTATAAAAACAAAACAAAATAAGAAAAAAGTTATAAAACGGATTCATTATTTACGCTCTACCCAAGAAGATGTTTATGATGTTATCAGAAAAATATAAACCAAAACGATCTTCAAAGTAGTGCAGGGTTTTACGTGCAAAATATTTTATGACGACCAATACGGAAGAAGCTTTCTTTCCTGAAGTATGCGATCTTATTTCTGTGTTCTTCTGATTGGAATCAAGGAACTGGGGGTATCAGGTGTTAAGCATTTGGAAATTTAAAATATTTTTTTATTATAAGTTTGAAATGACAAAAATCAACCAAATTGACTGCCTCGTTGGTCTAGTGGTCGCAAGTGCTAGTACTGAGCATGAGGTCCTTGTTTGATTCCCGGGTCAGGTAAAGTTTTATTGGGTTTTTCCATCTAGAATTTTTTAGAACCAGCCCGGAGTCTGGATTTGTGCCCAGTTGATGAAAATAGGCTCGCCTCCTATTACATGGGACTTAAAAATAACTGGCGAAATGTGGGTGTACTATACCTGCACCTCTGCCTTACCTTTCGGGGAATACAGGAGTGAAGCTATGTTTAAAAAAAAAATAAAAAAAAAAAAACAACCGACTTCCAAAAAAACACTACAACGTGGAAAATAATTTTAATTTCGGAAGCTGTAGGTGTCTTTCAATCTCTATTTTAGTTTTTTTCACCGACTTTCGTTTTCACTTTTGTAGTGTTTTTTTTTGGATTCTTTTTCATTTGTTAGAGGAAATTCTTCCTCTAACAAATAAAAAAGAATTTTAAAAATCGATCCTCAATTGAGGAAAATATCGATAAACAAACATTTGAAAATGAACAAACATTTGAAAAAATACATACAGACGAACATTATAACCCCTCGTTTTTTGAAGTTGGTTAATTAACAAGCATTTCCTTATAGAAACAAAAAAACGACGATGTTAATATTACGAAGCGCAAAGTAATTATAAAACCAAAACCTCCTTCTACCTAAAATTGGAACAACGGCCGACTTTAATTAGCAAGATGCTAACTACTTTGGAAAATTCTCCGAAAATTTCTTCTCTACGAAATGTTTTTGAGGACGATGCAATTAGCAGTGGTAACGCTTGGTTCACCATTACATTTGTGAAACGAAAATTCATATACAAATTGGCTTCGTTTTATTTCTAAAACTAGCGACCCCGCCTTTGCTTCACACGGATGCAATGGCAACACGAGAAAACATCGAGATTTCTGTGGTATACTTAAGTTAATTATCAACGTTACGCTCCCGCCACAATCCGCTAGTCAAATAAGGGTGCAGCTTTCTTCTAGAAGGTTCTAAAATAGACGACGCGCACTTTTGTAACAAGAGTCGTCTGACATCCGTCAGCTGTGCAGCGCACCAGGGTACATTTTTACGAAACCTGTTCTTCGCCACGAAACCCTATTGTTTTCATATAATATTATATTTTGATATCTGTATGTTAAAACGTAGTATATTATGTCGCAGGCAATTTGTATGATTCCGCTTTTTACAAATGTCGTCGTCCGTTTACAAACGCTCACTGTTATGAAATATGCCGAAGGCAAAGTGTAAATTGCCTTGTCACTTTATAATATGCTACAACATTTGATGGACAATTCAAACGCCGTTTACAAAATGCCGCGGTAAATTGAAGTATCGGGGAGCACGGCAATGACCCCGTCAAGTCATGCAAAACAAACACAAAAGCACAGCCTATCATCTTTTCTCGAAAGCATTCAGGACATTTTCTACCCCCTGTAACTTCGTTGTGAATAAAGGTAGAACCCTGAATTTTCAGTGACCAAGAGGACCAAGTCATAATATTTAATAAAGATGACAAATAGGTAAGTACTGAATAAATTAACAGACTTGGTTTTACATTAGATCTCACATCTTTTTACGGTAGAAGAACTGCGTTGCGAGACTTGCATTTTTTTACATGTTATGTTTTGATGGGATTTAGTTATCCGTTAGGTAAAAACGTAAGGTATCCATGGAATCTGGTGCTCGGAGGACTACTGTGGAATATTCTTGGTACAAAATTTTCGAAAAATTGTGACTTGTAACAAACAATTTACTATTTTACTTTATACAGCATCACTCACTTTCCATAATGTTTCAACAGTTCAATGTAATCATTTTTAATAGATAAATCATCAAATTACATAACACGTACATAAAGAAAATAGAATGTCAGCCTACTAATGTATCGGTCAGGAAACTGGGGCAAAGCTAACATACAAAAAGTTTAATTACAATATACCGCGGGGACTATTCCGAGTCCAAATGATATATTGTTTGTTTTGCACCCATATCGGAGTGTTTGGGTTTATGTAAATATAATAGGATCAAAATACTGAGTATAGTTTTTGTTGTATTTTTGAAGCCCATGGTTTTCCAATCATTCGAAATGTTTACTGACCCGTAATCGACACTAAACGATGGAATTAACTTTGGTGAAAAGTCATCACATCAACGTTATTCTATGAACATGACTCTAATCAGTAGGTAACTGAATTTATTGAAGATATATTTTGCCACATTTTCTTTTGTACAAATGGTAAACTACTTCAAGTTTGGTCATAAGTTTATTATCTAACTATACAAAATCGTACGCAAAAATGATTATTATTATTCAAGCCGTTATAAATACTTTTTACCTACTCCTTCATGTTTTTTTTTTAATATTTATCTTCGCGCTTGCACCATTACCAAACGAAATATATTCAAAAGAATATTTAAAAGATGTTATCATAGCGGATTGCAGAAATGTGTTTCGTCACAGTACAGCTTACTTTCTACTCACACCCCAACGCAAGAAAGCGTAAGTGATACATTCCCTTTACATCGAGATTTTTATCACTAGATTACTTTGATAATTTAATAGCTGATACTAAAAATAAGCACTCATACGAAGCAAAGAATTTTGTACCGAATCTTCTGGAAACTAGAGTCGAAAATTGAATGTCAGGTGCTACCCTTCTAGAGTTCCCTTCAATAACTTGAGAGAAGAAATCGACAGAATCCCCCTAAACATTTCCCTCATGTTTTTATATGGGATTCCCATCAAATTAAACATCAGCCCCTTCTCTAACTTCTTGCCCCAAAAACAATAATATCTGTGCGGGAAATAAAATGACACTTTGATTGTTTCATTATTCTTAAAAATTTATTTATGGTGATGCCATTTTTGTGGTGAAAAAAATTGTGGGGCATACTTCTATGATACTTCTATTTTCATAGAAATTGAATTTGATGAAACATCGTAACCGAATCATGGTAAAAAAATTAGAAACCCACTGAACTTTCAAACCGTCTTTCTCAAAGTGTCTCTCTTAGCTCAAATTTAAATTAGAAAACAAAAAAATAAATAATATTATATATATTATATATTATATAATTTATTGCAAAATAAAACTTCAAGAATATAATAAAACAAACAGCAAACGTGTATCCACGTCTAAACAGAAAATACCACTCTTCTTTTACTGCGCAAGTAATACTAGAGAAACTGGCCACGGCGGCGGCGACGGTGACATATTGTTACGATCCTTTAAACAACAGTATTACTCCTACATCTGGCTTGAAACCAGCAAATAACTGAGAAATTAGACCTTTTATAAAATGTGAAGTATAGACTAGAGAAGGTAACTAAGAAAGAAAGGAAGGAATATTATGCCTATCATCATCATCGCCCTGATATGAACGCCTATTCAAGAATCATGACCTGAACACAACCAATAGGATCATTGTATTGATTGGGTCCACTACCAACATACTTATAGTTTGACGAGATAACTTGCTTAGTTCAATCACAACCGGCTTTTTCATTAAATTCCTCTCCATTTTTGTTAGAGTCTTTATTAAGTTTTTGAATAATAAAATTTAGGAAGTCTGTAAGTCATTATAAGAAATTTACATTTTAATGTGGCCACAATTTAATGTGCCTAACTTTAATAATCTTGTCCTGCTGACAAAAAAAAACAAATCCAAAAAAAGCATTGCACCAACTGTTCCAGAAACATTCTAACCAAACATCCGCAACCCGATAGTATTTCACTGAATTAATAGTTAAATGTATTGAAATATAATAAAGGGAACAAAGTGGAAACCGACGCAAAGAGGATAGAACAGCTCTGGGAACAAAGAAAACTTTGCAGAGTCGTACTATTGTGGGATAGAAACGATGTCGCTAATTCCAAACTCGGGGATAGGGGCAATTGATTTGTATAATTGTGCAGCTTTCTATAGAAAATCGTAGATAGTTGGAACTTAACACTGAAGTAAATGTACGCATTTGTGCTGACAGTAAATTGTTTAAAGACAGTGGAATAAATGTTCAAATTAATGTTGATAGTAATCTACATGAAGCTTTTGGTGAAACTGGTGATACAAGACTGAATGAAAACAATTTTGATCTGTAAAATTGATGGGCTAAAGAAAGATTAAAAACTTTTTACAAAAAAAAAACAACCGACTTCCAAAAAAAAAACACTACAAAGTGAAAAATAACTTTAATTTCGGAAGTCGGTGTCTTGGGTTTTTTGTTTTCGTTTTTTGCCACCGACTTCCGAAATTAAAGTTATTTTTCACTTTGTAGTGTTTTTTTTTTGGAAGTCGGTTGTTTTTTTTTTGTAAAAAGTTTTTTATTTTTCACTTTTTAGTTGTGGTACCTACCCCCACACATTCGAATACCACTACCTGCTACCAGTGACAGGAACTTATCATATCATCTACATAGTAAGTGGGAAAAAAATACGTATTTTGTAGCTAACTCAAAAACTACCCAAGCAAAGTTAATAAAATTTATATGGGACCAATTTGGGAGCATACCCTTTCAAACAAAAAAATAATTTTCAAAATCGGTCCATAAATGACGGAGAAATCGGTGGACATACATAAAAAAAAAAAAAAAAAAAAAAAAAAAAAAAAAAAAAAAAAAAAAAAACATACGCGTCGAACATATAACCTCCTCCTTTTTGGAAGTCGGTTAAAAACAAAACAATAAAAAGTCTGTGTTGAGCGCCTCGTAAGCGACAAGCAGGAATCCGCTGGATGCGGAAAGCACAAAATCGGTCGAAGTGACGGTGCTTGGGGGAGGCCTATGTCCAGCAGTGGACGTTTTTCGGCTGAAATGATGATGATGATGATGACATTGAAGCAGCTGATGTTCAAAGAACGAATCAACATTATAATAATAGTAGTCTTACAAGAGAAACAACAAATAAACAAGAAGCCAAAACAGACAGCAGGTTCAATTTCGCAGAGGTAGTGTGCGTTTACTATGCAACCAGGCATGTTGAACTATGTTACCCAATTCAATGGCTATAGTCTGGTTGTAACGGACAATTAGGTGTGTATATGGAACGTCAGATAGACCAAACTTTGGTATTGCGCAGTAAAGCATAGTCTCTTCTAAAGTGAGTAGCTAAAATCAATAATTTTGAGGGATATCAAGAATTTTTATCAAACTGTTAAGGCCCGCTTCCACTATAAAACATATAAGTTTGGAGTTAAACATGATTACATCATTTTGTCTTGTCAATTTCAAAAGATTATCAGAAACACACGTTGCACATGTTTAAACATATTTTTGATATTACAAATATCAAAAATATGTACTAACTAATAACTTATTTACAATTATTCTTCATTTAATTTTGTCAATTTTAGGTTTAACTCAACCAATAGGAATGTAATAAGTTATGTTTGGTTTCCAAGCAGACTAGAGGCATCTGAATACCAGTATTTTACTCGTGGAGACTGCCGTCTCACCTCTATAATTCAATTAAGCCTCAACTGGCAGACACCCTAGTGTCCTAAGGCTATGAGCTTAGGAGCGGAGGGCAATCTAATTAGTTTTGTACCATATTTTTTTCTGAAAACCGCATCATGCTCGATTTTGTCGATATCGAATTGTCGATCGTAAAACTGTATGTCAAAAAATTAGAGGGTAATCATCTCATCGATCTCAGAACCCATTTAAAAAAATTCGGATCTATTTTAGTTGAGATCAATGTTTTTGAAGTAGACGCATAATGTTTGAGATGCGAAAAAAAATTGAACTCGCGACACCGTTACCTCTTTTTGTAAACGCGATTGTGCTCTTTATTTATATTAAGTTACGGATCAATGTTCTATGCAAGTATTTTTACTTTAAAGGTTTGAAAGTATTTTTTTTTTTTTTTTTGTAAACGCGATTGAGCTCTTTATCTAAATACATTTATGGACCAATGTTCTATACAAGTATTTTTCTCCCACTAAGGCGATCTTGTTTAAGATTTTACTTCTATTGGCACTCCCGGAGTGCCACTGTTTTTTTTTATGATGGCTCTGTCCCATTACTGAGCAAAGGCTCCCAAATGATCAATATTGAAAAATATTTAAAAAAATTAATGAGCCATTGTATATAGGGCTCATTTCAATAATATTCTAACATGTAATGTATAGATAGTTACTCCCTGGAAAATATATGTTAAAATATTGTGCAAACTACAAATGTCTTGCAATTGCAAAACAGTTTGCTAATATTACACAAAGCTCAATTTACAACAATCACAAGCACTTTATTGACAAAACCAGGCAATATAACAGCTTCACAATCCCAGAACAGAATGCACAAACAAACAACATAACACATTTGCTATATATTACCCGTATTTTTACGTTCCAACAGCAAAAACAGAAGTTAAAACTATAAAATACTATTAAAGGAGTTACAAAGCTGACAGCCTGATGTTGCAGGGAAAGTTTCCATTAAAAGCAAAGCCTTGCGTTTGTAGCAAAAAATATTATTCTTTGTGGAATCGCTTGCTTCAGTGAAGGAAATTTATTGAAATAGTTATTTTTAATGTTACAAAGTACATTGATTGTTGGAATCTTCAGCATACGGTTGTAATGGTTGCTATTCTGTTACTGGTTTTTTTCAATTAAATTGCTTTTCTATGAAGATTTTTTTTTTTTTTGTCTTAACCTAGGTCTGTAACGAACGCAGTTGTTGGCCGTCTTGATTGCTCTTTTTTACTGATGATTTGATTTACATCAGAGTTGACTGATCTTAAAATAGTTCATCATAAATTGATCTATACAGGATGGCATTCCGACGTTTAAAATATAAAAATACATTTTACAAAAAAAAAAAAAACTATCGACTTCCAAAAAACACTACAAAGTGAAAAATAACTTTAATTTCGGAAGTCGGTGTCTTTGATTTTGAATTTTCGTTTTTTGTCACCGACTCCCGAAATTCAAGTAATTTTTCACTTTGTAGTGTTTTTGGAAGTCGGTTGTTATTTTATTTTTTTTAAGTATTTTTTTGTTGTGGTACCTACCCCACACATATTAGAAAACAGTGGGAAAAAGTACGTATTATTGAAGCTAACTCAAAAACTATAGAAGCCAAGTTAATAAAATTTATATGGAACCACCTCGAGAGCATACCCTTTCAAACAAAAAAAATAATTTCAAAATCTGTCCATAATTGACGGAGAAATCGGTGGACATAAATATAAATAAAAAAAACAAACATACGCGACGAACATGTAGCGGTTACACCGCCACATACAAAAAAAAAACTACGCATCAAAGACATGACGTCACACAAATCCTGCATCGCGCAGTTAGAGTTTACCGAGCGATCAACATACATACAAAAATTTCAACTTCCAACCGATGGGCAGTTGCCCACCAGACACAACACCCGTCTGGTCGGAGGATCCTCCCTTTTCTATGGTGGATGAGTGAACTTTACACCCTGTTCCTCATACCACTAAATTGGTGACCCCGACGTGATGAACGTCAGCGCAGCCTTCGTGCAATTACTTCGGCGTGACGTCATCATCATCATCACTCCCGCAAGCTTTCGTGAGGCGAGTCACACAGCCAGCCAGCACCCACGGCTTCAACGGGTATCCTGACCACCAGCATGCAGCGAACGCGCATTCCTGGTCATCACCCTCAGCCTCATCACCCCGACTCACTGGGGAATCAACGCAATCAGCCTCATCACCCCGACTCACTGGGGAATCAACGCAATCACCTCAATCACCCCGACTCACTGGGGAATCACAGCAATCACCTCAATCACCCCGACTCACTGGGGAATCACCACAATCACCACAATCGCCGCAATCACCACAGAAAGTTCCGACTCACCGCGAACTATGCGGCACCCGGTTCCGACTCACTGGAACCACAGCTGGCACTGTGTGAAGCATCGCAAGATTCAGCCCACTATCGACCGGTCTCCGGAGGGGAGTGATGTAGCGGTTACACCGCCACATACAAAAAAAAACTACGCATCAAAGACATGACGTCACACAAATCCTGCATCGCGCAGTTAGAGTTTACCGAGCGATCGACATACATACAAAAATTTCAACTTCCAACCGATGGGCAGTTGCCCACCAGACACAACACCCGTCTGGTCGGAGGATCCTCCCTTTTCTATGGTGGATGAGTGAACTTTACACCCTGTTCCTCATACCACTAAAAACACATAACCTCCTCCTTTTTGGAAGTTGGTTAAAAAATAGCTACGCTCGTGGTTTCACCCGCAAAAGTCTCGATCCCGCGGAAATATCGGGATAAAAAGTATCCTATGTCCTAACCCAGGTCATGGTCTACCCATGTGCCAATTTCATTCAAATCCATTCAGCCGTTTTAGAGTAAAATCATCATCATCATCATTTCAGCCGAAAGACGTCCACTGCTGAACATAGGCCTCCCCAAGCACCTCCACTTCGACCGATTCTGTGCTTTCCGCATCCAGCGGATTCCTTCGGCCTTCACAAGGTCATCGGTCCATCTTGTGGGAGGCCTTCCAACGCTACGTCTTCCGGTACGCGGTCGCCACTCCAGAACCTTTTGGCCCCATCGGCCATCCGTTCTACGAGCAATGTGCCCTGCCCATTGCCACTTAAGTTTCGCAATTCTTCGGGCTATGTCGGTTACCTTGGTTCTCCTGCGGATCTCCTCATTTCTGATTCGATCACGTAGGGAAACTCCAAGCATAGCCCTCTCCATTGCCCTTTGGGTGACTTTTAGCCTTCTGATAAGGCCCATTGTGAGCGAACACGTTTCAGTACCATAGGTCATCACTGGCAACACGCACTGGTCAAAGACTTTCGTCTTGAGACACTGTGGTATGTGGGACGAAAAGATATTGCGTAGCTTCCCGAACGCTGCCCAGCCGATTCGGATTCGACGATTGACCTCTTTCTCGAAGTTGGACCTACCTAGCTGGACAGTTTGTCCTAGGTAAACATACTCGTCCACAACTTCGAGCGTAGTGACTCCGATCTTCATGAGAGTGGGTGTAACATGGGCATTTGACATGACCTTTGTCTTGTCCATATTCATTTTAAGACCCACTCTTTCGTAGGCTCTACTGAGGTCATCGAGCATTGTACTGAGGTCCTCCATGGTCTCAGCCATGATAACTATGTCATCGGCAAACCGAAGGTTAGTGATATACTCGCCATTGATGTTGATGCCTAGCCCTTCCCAATCCAGAACCTTGAAAACATCCTCCAGTTCAGCGGTGAACAGTTTCGGAGAGATAACGTCTCCCTGTCTCACACCTCTCTGCAGAAGGATAGGTTTCGAGGTCTGGTCCTGGAGTCGGACTGACATAGTGGCGTTTTCGTACAGACACTTTAGCACCTCGATGTACCGATAGTCGATCTGGCACCGTTGAAAAGACTGCAGCACGGCCCATGTCTCGATCGAATCGAAGGCTTTCTCGTAGTCCACAAACGCTAAGCAGAGAGGCAGGTTATACTCTTCGGTCTTCTGTATAACCTGCCGCAGCGTATGTATGTGGTCTACGGTGCTAAAGCCTTTACGGAATCCGGCTTGTTCGGGAGGCTGGAAAGTCGTCAAACCTGCGCGCGAGACGGTTCGTGATAACTCTTGAAAACAGCTTGTAGACATGGCTCAGAAGTGTGATGGGCCTATAATTTTTAAGCAGGGCATTGCCGCCCTTTTTAAAGAAGAGTACCACCACACCTCTGTTCCATGCCTGTGGCGTTTGGCCCTCGAGTATGACGGAATCGAAAAGCTTCTGGAGGGCCTTAAGAACGGGTTTTCCACCGGCCTTCAGGAGTTCGGCCGTAATTCCGTCATCACCCGGCGCCTTGTTGTTTTTAAGCTGCTTCAGAGCCATCCTAATCTCGTACAAGCTGACGTCCGGGATGTCTTCGGTATAGTGTCGGGTCAATCTAGCTCTTGGGTCGTTTGCTAGATTCGTAACGGGGTTACTAGTTGACGTGTATAACTGTCCATAGAAACTCTCGATCTCTCTCAACAGTTCAGGTTTGGCGGATACGATTCTGCCATCATCGGTCTTCAGTTTCGCAAGCTGGCTCTGTCCAATAGACAGATCTCTTGCAAAAACCTTGGAGCCCTTGTTCCGCTCTATCGCGTCCTTAATACGGTTTGTATTATAGAGACGCAGGTCGCTTTTCAAGGACTTAGAGATCTGTCTATTGATCTGCCGGTATTTGAGCGCATCGTCTGAAGACTGCAGGATCATCTCGCGCCTCACCTCCATGAGCTGCAAAGTAGCATCAGAGAGCTTCTTGTTTCGATTTGTGCGGCGGGTCTTGAAGATCTTGGACCCGACCGTAAGGACAGTTTCCACGAACCCATCGTTATAAACGTCGATGGAGCTCCCTAGGCACTCGAAACGATTCTGAAGTTCGAGCTGAAAGGTCTCGGGGTTTTGGACCTGGATCAGTGCTGGGCGGAGCGTAGACTTCATCAGTCGAGATCTTTCCAGCTTGATATTCAGGTTCAATGTGCCTCTTACCAAACGGTGATCACTGCCGGTTTTCACCGCGTTGATCACAGAGACATCATTGAATACTTGCTTCTTCGTCGACATAATGAAGCCAATCTCATTTTTTGTTGCACCATCAGGGCTCTGCCAGGTCCACCTCCTGTGCTCACGTTTTTTGAAGAAGGAATTCATCATAAAGAGGCCTTCCTTCTCCATAAAACTGGCCAGTAGGTGACCCCGGTGGTTCCGACGTCCAACTCCAAATTGCCCCACTCGCAGCTCGCCATCGTTTCGTTTGCCCAGTTTCGCGTTGAAGTCCCCCATGACAGAGTAAAATCGTAACAAACAAACTCACTTTCGCAATTATAATATTATTATCTTATGTTATTTCAATTATTATAGTTAGGATTACATTAAAACATTACTAAACGATGCAATATACTGTCTCTACAATATGAACGTAACTATACTTTTTCCATTTTTATCTTCAATCACTTAATTTTCAGGACTTTGCCAGCAGCCAAACGAATCTATTGCAGATGCAAACAAAATGGATGGACTCCACAAAACAATTTGCTTCTAAAAATACAAAAGCGAGGTTATACCGTCAACAAATTGCTCGCGGTTTATGTTGAAAGAAATGTAAAAAAAAACTATAAAAGTAGGTTTACCTAGAAAATTAAATGGAAAGAACACTTGGTATGAATTCAAATGTTTTAATATGACGCGTAACGCCAAAATAGTAGGCACCCATATTTCGTCAGTTAGGTTTAAATTTCATGTAATAGAGGCCGACTCTGTTGCTAAGCAACCACCAATGACACTTTGTCTTACCTATAAATCGAACCCAGACTCATAGATGCAGCCGTCACCCTAGCGACCACTTGACCAATACGGCGGTCAATATGAATTCTTGATCCAGATACCAGCGGTATCGCGATCGGTTGATCAAATTGAGTTTCCGTGGAAATACTATATCGACTACGTCAAAATTCAGGTGAATTTTAGTCACAAGAGACTTGACCTCAAAAATAAACAGGCCCTCTGACAGTTGAATACGAGCTTTACTTGTATGATTTAGAGATTGCTTTGACTGAGAACATAGCTTGTGTATTGTAGGCACCTATACACCATTTGAAATAAGATTAGGCATTTAAATAAACCTTTTTTACAGTCCATTCAACCGATTTTGACTTATATTGCGTTGGTTACATGACAAATGGCAGCTGCAGTAAACAGTTGGTATTGTAAACACATTTTTGCTTTTAATGCCATCCTTATGCCTACGGTATGAAAGTCAAAATCGGTCGAAAGGACTGTAAAAAGGTTTGTTTAAAGGTCTTATTTCAAATAGAGTATAGTTTACTTTTGATCATGAAAATATTAAACATGGACACCAAATAATTACGTTAAGTTTTTTTATTTATTTGGAAAATAAATAATATAGCTTAGGAGAAAAATAATGTGAGAAATTTTTTGTGAAAAGTAATGTGTTTGAATAGTTAATTCAAGTTACAAAGATCAAGAATTTTATAACATCTGTTGAAATGTGTGATTGATATCAAAATTCGTGTTTTTCGGGTTTGTTTGCTAAATAAGTTAAGTAAAAAAAACTCACAGTATTTGATGTGCCTTCAAAATAAAAAATAAAACCTGCAGCGCAATTAGAGTGATGGTAAAATAGTTACAGCCACTGAACCCTACAGTAACATCATGTAATTCACCTTTCCCTTCTAATTTGGTGGTAAGATACAAATGTAGTACCTACTTTTACGAGTTAACTGTTTACTTTATTGCAGAGTAGGGATTTGGGATGATGAAAGTCTGATGAGTGAACGTTACAGATTAGTAGGTATTATTGTATTTATATTGTGGTATATTTTGATAGATAACTGAGGAATAAAGTTATTCCTCAAGAATAAACGCGTCTATGACAGCGTCAATGATTTTGTTTTCTTGCCAAACCCTCGCTGGGACCTTAAATTAATTTATAGAAGTAATATTTTAGGATGAATTAATAATAATGTACGTACCCAATAAACACTTTAAGTTGAGACCCACACTACCTGGAAACAAATAAGTAAAATGGTTTACTAATCTGTGATTTGTAAAATTAGTAAAAACAAGATTAATTATGGACTCAACTGTCATTAATGAGACACAATAGAATTTAAATTGTTATCGATGTCCAGGATAGCTTGTGACAGTCACGGGGATATTGGAAAAAACCACTGAAAAAAATCGAAGTAGTCCACTTAGAGCACCCGTCTGAATAGCACCTGCGACTCAGCAGCCTACTGCTGGGATGTATTTGTTTAATAGGACGTTATTAAATGAAAGATATCGATAAAAATCTGTGGATGACTGTAATACTAAATTTCCAAACGTTAATACTATTTAATAACGTCCTGTAAAACAAATACATCCCAGCAGTAGGCTGCTGAGTCACAGGTGCTAATCAGACGGGTGCTCTAAGTGGAATACTTCAAAAAATCTTAGTAAGTAAAATAACAGCTGCTAAAGACCATTTACCTAAACGCATAAACATTAAAACACACAGTATAATTAAACTCAAACATCCAGTTAATTCAATAGCAGTGCTATAATTCCTTCGTGAACGTACTGGCTCCATAAAAGAATGTATTTTTACTATGGCCGCTCTCTCCCATCCGTTCGAGGTTATCTTAAGGGTTCGACCCGACGTAGTCTACGTATTCGATCTTATGTAAAATATTCGGATTTGCCTGCGTAGGAAGACAAATTGCTACTTAATTTTGGATTTGAATTTTTTTCTTGGACTTATCTCTGGAAGAAGCTAGTTTGCCTAAGGCTTGCGGGGGTCAATGTTTTATGTAAATAAAGATTTATTCCCATAATCCTGAATACCGTGAATTTGGCTGTAGTTTGCTAATGAGCACGGGACCAATTCTTAGCAAGGCAATTTGAGTCATAAACTTGCTTGGACGATGATTCGATCTTCAAGCTGCTTTTTCTAGAACTTCGTCCCATTCCCTACTACTAAAATAACTTTATTACTGCATTTTGTTGCTGCAGTTTTATGAGAACATGTACCTACGTGATTTTTGTGCAATTTTCGTTTCGGTATAAATAAATCGTTATCTTTTGCTTACGAGGAGTTTTATTGACATCAGTTCCACAATAGACAACATCTGCCAGACTACCACGAATGCGTGGAACTTGAAGAAGCTGAAACGCAATATTTTTTCTTTGATTCCTTAATACCTTCGAACTATGCCTTACACTTCTCCACAATTTGCGCCCTTCAAAGGAATCACACGTCAACTCACCATGCACACTTAATCTCAAGGAAAATACGGAATAAGTTCGTTTTCTAAAAACAATCTTCGGCAGATCTCGATATATCCACACTTCGGCATTCAGTACGCGGGCTTAGCATCCCCCTCGCAGCCCGGAAAGGAATTTTTATTATCAATATCATGGTGTTGAACTATGGCGATGTTTATGTGCTCGTATTATTTATAGTTTTCGCTATTTGTGGGGTCTCGTGTTTATTTATAATGTTTGTTGTTCGCAGTAAATTGGATTACGGCTTTGGGTTTCTTCTCGTCGTGTTTTATGGTGTGATCAACAGTGTTTCCAGATTTGTGAGATAGAAATAAAGTGGGGAATAAATGTTTCATTTTATTTCGGATTGAAACGATTTGTGGGGAAAGTGAAATGGCTGGTGGACTTAGATACGTTGGAGATTGAAGGGGTCACATAAAACATTGTCTAAAAGTAGTTGATGTGTTGGGGTCGTTCGAATGCGGGGAAAGTATGGACTCGTACCAAACTTTCTCGTTTTGTGCACCCGTTTTATTGTTAGATATAATACTATGTTTTTTTTTGTACCTTCATATTCTTCTTTCTGGTAAACGCCCCGGAAAAAAATTTAAATATGTGCATACTCAAAATATGAAATTTACTGCTATAAATACTAATTTTCCGACAACTTATATGCGAATACAAATAAAGAAACGACCGAACAAAATACTGAAAATTCCGAAAAATCAATACAGAAATTGCTGCCGTAATATTTTTCAAACATGCAAACAAGCACACACCATGCATGCAGAATACAAGCGAGCATGCAATATAATGCAGCAGGCATAGTTTCTGTCGCCTCGCCCCTCCGCGCCTACGCGGGCTTAAATTACACTCTAGGGGTAGGGCAGACAAGACTACGTGGAGTCGGTTTTGCAGCGATTTGTTTCTGTCCCTAACTTTTGTAGCACAACATATTGATTTTTTGAAAACTTTGTTTTTTTTTTTCGGAAGTTTAGATTTTATTTGGAAATTTAGTATAACAGTCAACCACAGATTTTCGGAAGTAATTTTTTTTCAGAAGCTTTATTGTTATCCTTCTATTAATATTCTGTTTATAGTACATTGAATATGCATTGTTGAAATTCAATTCATAATTCCTATATTTTTCAAAGTTTATTTTTCTTACTTTTATTAAGTTCTAGCAATTCGAGCCATGCATTTTTCTCGACCAAGATTACTCGAGCATATTAAATTCCAAAGAACAGACAATCGTTAATAGTGGCTGGTGACTGTTTTTTATATTTCTATGGTTGACGATCTATGTAAACTCTTATATTATTTCACTATCATCAAAAAGCGTAATTTCTCTTTTTATGAGAAACACTTCTGAACACTTCATTGGAAATTAAAAAAAATACGTTTTTAGCCTCTGTTGTGTCCCACTGCTGGGCAAAGGCCTCCCTTTTTCCTGCCAAATCTCTCTGCGTTGTGCGATTTCAGGCCATGTTGGCCCCGCAAACATAACTAAATCGTCACACCACCTTCATCGCGGTCTACTTCGACGGTGTTATCCTCCTTCAGGTGTCCAGTGAGTGACGATCTTTGCCCATCTCTCCGGATGCATTCGTGCGACGTGACCGGTCTACTCCCACTTCAAGCCTAGCTGTTTTTTCTCCAACATCCGCTACTTGAGTTATGGAGTGCAGGATGGTGTTTCTAACGTGGTCCGTTCGTTTGACACCTATTATGCTGCGACACTTATTAAAAAATTGGAAATAAAAAAATAGGGTTTTTCATGAGAAAATCTGAAACGGAATCAGACAGAATAACAAAGCCGCATATACCTACGTCAAAATTTAAAGCACCATATAACAAGAATTAAAACTCTATAAACGATGCCAAAAAGAAACAAACAGTTATAAAGCAGGAGCACCATCAAACATTTTACAAGCACCAATAAAAACAATGATGCGGAACAATGGGAACTGTTAGTTTTATCGCCAAACGTATATTATGCAATAATTCAAGCGGGAATGCAAGTGTTTGAGAAAGTTCCGTAAACTGCTAGTACTGTTCTACTAGTTCCCAACTTGTACGTTCGGCTGACTTGCGAGAGCTAGCCTCGACGAAATTCGCAGAAAATGAAGTAATTTAAAAGTTCCCTAGTGGTATTAAGTTTTGCATCATTGGCGCCTGTCGAACCGCACGGATAAAGCATTTTATTTTTGATCTAGTGTGGGGAAGGAATTTTGTGACGGAAAAGATGTTTCTGTTATGAGAAAAGGAAAACGTTTTTATGCTACTTCGAAGGACTTTATATTGAGCCATCAGAATTATTTTCTGAAACCCTCTGTTATAAATGTACCTATATTTTTTTCTAGCTTCTACCCGTGACTTCGTTCGCGTGGAAGTCGTAAGCCACATGTCCCGCCCGCGACATTACTTCGTTTTTGCTGCGTTCTTTCTGACTTTTTCTTTTTGCTCGGCTCCTAAGGGTTGTAGCGTGATATTAAATAGCCAATAACCTTTCTCAAGAATTAGGCTATCAAAACCAAAAATATTTTTTAAATGCGACTGGTAGTTCCAGAGATAATCGCATTCAAACAAAATAACAAACAAACTCTTCAGCTTTATTATTTATACTAGCAGCGCCCGCGGTTTCACGCGCATAAGTCTCGATTCCGTGGGAATAGCGGGATAAAAAGTATTCTTTGTGTTAATCTAGGTTATAAACTATCTGTGTGCCAAATTTCATCCAAATCTGTTCACTAGTTTTTGCGTGAACGAGTAACAAACATCCATCCATCCATCCTCACAAACATTCGCATTTATAATATTACTAGCTGCGCCCCGCGGCTTCACCCGCAGAAGTCTCGATTCCGTGGAAATAGCGGGATAAAAAGTATTCTTTGTGTTAATCTAGGTTATAAACTATCTGTGTGCCAAATTTCATCCAAATCTGTTCACTAGTTTTTGCGTGAACGAGTAACAAACATCCATCCATCCATCCTCACAAACATTCGCATTTATAATATTACTAGCTGCGCCCCGCGGTTTCACCCGCATAAGTCTCGATCCCGTGGGAATATCGAGATAAAAAGTACCCTATGTGTTAATCCATAAGGTCCGAAAGGGAAATCATGGCCCCCCGGCAACATGGCAACTGAAGGAACACGGGTGGGTTTTAGTCAGTAAGAGTCTGACACGCCCTCCCGCTCCACCCAGAGCGGGAGAAGTTATTTGATAATTTCCCACCCAACAAAAAAAAAGGCTATAAAAGATCTGTGTGCCAAATTTCATCTAAATTCGTTCTGTAGGTTTTGCGTGAAAGAGTTACAAACATTCATCCATCCTCACAAACTTTCGCATTTATAATATTATTATTATCAGTAGCAAGAAGGATGTATAAAGAAAAAATGCGTTTACGCTAAACCAACGTGGCACGAAAAAAAACACAGAATTTAAATAATGTAAATTGTGCACACTTGGTAAAATTTTTTGTATAACGCATACTCCAAATTCAAAGCATGCTGCAATTTCGGTTGTAAACGACTCTCAAAGTTGTACCTACCAGTGAATTTCAGTGGATAATCCCATTTTCACATGGGCTTAGGGTAGCTATCGGGCGTACGTACCCATGCATGACACGTAGTACCTATCTGAAAAGGTACGGAAAAGAGGGAATATATAAATTTACTGTGTCTATGATTGTCATATTGGTAAGCATAATCATGAAAAAAGTGAAGGCCACAACGTATTAGACAAGTACAATTTTAACAGTTTAAATTTAAAAACCGGCCAAGTGCGTGTCGGACCACGCACAATGAAGGGTCAACTTTGTAGTTGATAAACATGTTCTCCCATACGGAATGTATGGGAAAACATGTTTTTGCAACTGCAAAGTTAAGTTGGTCGATTATTACTCGTTAACTTGTAGAGTCTACTTAGCTGTGATAGTTTTCCTTTTAATTTCGTTATATAAACTACTGCTGTGATTTTTTTCATACATCCAGAACCAACCATTTAGCTGGCAGGGGGGGGGGGGGGGGGGACATTTGACTCTAACAAAAATTTGCACTTTATTTTATTTTTATTTTTTATTCAAAAGGAACAACAAACAGTTACATACGTACACAGTATAGAAAAATAAATACACAAAACATTTGAACAATATTGTAGCCCACAACGCTGTTCACAGATTAACTGTTAAAGCTTAATATTTCGCAAACGGATCCCTGAATCCAAAAATGGTTTTCACATACGACCTTTCCAATGATACCCCACATAATGGGACAGAAAAAAAAAACATTACCACTTATCGTGTAGGGAGGTACTCTTAAAAATATTTTTTTTTTCATAATTTTGTTTTACCACTTTGTCGGCGTAATTAATATGTATACCCATGCCGAATTACAGCTTTCTAGTACTAAGGGTCTCGGAGCTAGACCGCGGACAGACAGACAGACAGACAGACTGACACGACGAAACTATAAGGGTTCCTTGTTTACTACGGAACCCTAAAACCTAAGGAAAGGTTTTACATGCCATGACCAAACTGTTTAATTTTCTATGCGACTTTAAATTTTACGATCATTAAACACAACATTTCTTAGACACTAAGGCTTAATCCATTTAATCCATCTTAAATCCCAAGACGAAAACAAAAAGATGAAACGAGCCACGCAAACTTTAGGCTGCAAGAAATTAATGACCTGTATTACACAAAGGATTGAACTAGCACTTTTTAATAACATTATGGAAACGTCTACGTGTTCAATCAACTTACGAAACCGCTGATCACTTTTGGATTGAGCTCGTGGCCAAGTAATAACAGTCACATGGTTCGATCCATCAGGTTAAGCTACGCTTGCTGGGGTTGGTCTGTGGATAGGTGACCATCTTTACATACCGAGACTCCTCCGTGCCTCGAAAAGCACGTTAAGCTGTTGGTCCCGGCTGTCAATCGTGGATGTTTGACAGTCGTTACGGGTCGTCAGAAGCCCGAAAGTCTGACAACCAGTCTTCGTATTACCCAGTTACTGGGTTGTGGAGGTCAGAAAGGCAGTTGCAATCCGGTTAGACTGGAAGCCGACCCCAATATAATTGGGAAAAGGCTAGGCAGATTTGATTAAATTTGAAACTTGAAACTCGTTACTTTTCAACTGCCATTATGATTTGTGTTTTACGTTGGAAAAAACTATGTCCTAGGTCAGGTGTTGGTCTACCTTTGTGTCAAATATCATCGAAATCATTTCAGTCGTTAAGACATGAAAAGGTAATAGACAGACACACAGACAGTTTCTTTTGCGTAAATAATTTTACTTGCTTTTCCCCGCGGCTGCGCCCGCGTGGGGGTGGGAACCTATCCCACGGGAACGTACTACCGGGACAAAAAGCCCATGTCTTACCCAGATTATGGTCTACCCATTTGCCAAATTTCATCCAAATCCGTCCAGCCGTTTTAGCGTGAAAGCGTAACAAACAAACAAACTCACTTTTGAATTTATAATGTTATGTAGTTAAGATATACTTAGTATGAATGCAAAGGTTCTAAGTATGGTTAATGTTTTCATTGGCCAACTATCTATACCAAAAAGTTAGTACCATGGATAAGTTAGTACCCAATCTCTTTGATCACCATATCGAGCCATTCCTCTTGACTTATCACATCCCAAGGATTATGAACAAGAATTTATGCATGCCAATGTTATTCATACCGCTATCTTCAAACTTTGACCGTCCTCAGGTAAAATGGATCCGGCGAAATTTCAATTATGGCAAGGAAATGTTGAATAGAGAAAAATCGCCTGACGTAGGTAGGTTAATAGCCATTAAAAATCCAATTTAATTGACTTAAGGGCTCCTTCAGAGTTCTCAAATTAGTCGCAAGGGAAATTCGTAAAAAAACATTCGGTTGATAAATTGTTCTTTATTTTCTAGAGAAAATGGGCCTTTAGTTTCTTGAAGAAACTTTTAGTGAAATATGGAAGCAGCTAGAATCTTTATTAGTGAGTTACAATGTTCTAACTACTGAGTACCATTCTCTCTGTTTCAGATAAAATCTTATAATATGCAATGAATAGTCCGTCCATGAAGAATACGTCGTAATAATTTGCCTAGTTTATTTCACACAAAAACACAGATAACACAATAAAACATTTCGCCGAAACTGGACCAAATAAATGGAAACAAAAAAATGGTCTACCCCTAAATGTATTACCCAATCTCAATTTTAGTAAGACTATTTTATTTCCAACGTTTTGTTTCATGTTAAATGCGAGAAAGAATGTTTCCAAGTTCCCAACATTTTTCCTTTAGATTCTGGCATTCAGCCAGGATCCACCTTTTGCCTGGAGTTCGTACTTAGCCAGATTTGTGAAAACTAATACTGGCATTTTCAACTCAAACCTCCGCAATGATCAGTTTCAAAGACTTGGTAAAAGAGGAATTCTGTCATATTTTTCAATTTTGTTTTCAAAATTCATAATTTCTGCATTTGTAAATCCTAGTACTTCTATCCAGAACAAAACTGTTGACTTTTAGGTTCAAGTAAGTAAATGAACCATAAAAATGCAAAATCGTTTTCAATAAATAAAACGGAAAATTCTATCGCACTCACATAAACTTTCAAAAACATTTACGTCACCTTGTTATTTTTGCACCGTTTAGACCGACTATTTCAGAAATGAGCGTAAATTTAATAACACCGAACACTCATAATTTTCTGTAGTTGACTTACACAATTTCAGCAGACGATCCGGTTTTTCTAGCAACCTAAAGTAACAACCTTGGGGTCCTAAGTTATTCCAACCCGCTTTTCTCGTAAGCACCCCAGCGAGGCCTTTGATATACGGGTCTGTTCTCCCAGATATTTGATTATCCTTACCTGTGTAGGACAACGACTTTTTCACGGTTATGAACGAAAATTTTGCGAGGTTTTTTTTCATTTTTGCTGACGCAGGCGGTAGGTAATGTTATAGATTTATTTCGGTTAAATATTTTTAAAGTTTTAAATAAGAATTGGTATGCTTACGTTTTAAAACATTATGTAAGTTATTTTGTTACTGAGGAGTAAATTAGGTACAGAAAAAGCGAGTTAGGATGGATTGGATGCGAAGGGCGGATAACGAGACTTTTGTGGTGCAATTTGCACCACAACAGGCCAACGGTAGACTGCAATAGGCTGTGTTAATTGATTTAAGCAGTTCTATATTCTAAGTAGTTGATAATTCAATCAAAATAAAAACATTTTACAAAAAAAAACACTACAATGTGATTTTTTTTTTGCATTGGTACCGACCTACCCCACACAAATTTGAATACCACTACTTACTATGTAAATAACAGTGCCTGGAACTTATTATAACATCATCCACATACAGGAAAAACACGTGTTATTGAAGCTAACTCAAAAAATACCCAAACAAAGTCAATAAAATTTATATGGGGCCACGAAGAAGTTTGACATACCAAAAAAAAAAGAATCATCAAAATATACAGTCGAATTGAGAGTCTCTTCCTTTTTGAACTCAGCTAAATATGATGGTAGTCCGTAAAGGTTATGCATCTAGTTTGACCATCATTGTTGGCAGCCTAGTTGCTCCCAAGGCTAAGTATTAAGGCTCTTTCCTTTTGTGCCATTCTTCCCTGGTCTGTTCGAGTCTGATAACTTTGCTTATTAAGGATCTACAGTACCTGGGCGACCGAGGTCTGCTCTGGTGAAAATGTACCTGGGCGACCGAGCTTTGCTCTGGTGAAAATAAAGAATGCTCATTTAATAGTATAGGTTAGTACCTACAAATTCCATGCTGCCATGATCATTCAGCGTGTGCAGTACAATGATGCCTACCGCATTTTAATGAAATTTCCATGGTACTGTACCGCGTCGAGCATGTTCGCTGAAGCGAGAGTGCCGGACTTTTATGCCGTTATTCGATCGCGCATAGCATCGTTTTCCAGTAGTTTGCGCAAATCCACTAATCAACTGTTGAGGGTCGTTAGTGAGGATTGGAGCAGTCCGATCCACAGGTATTGCCTCGAAGTCCATCGGAGTGCCAACAGACGATAGAGATTGTGATAATGTAATAATCTAATGAAATTTTATTTTAATGTGTACTCAGTTTTAATGTAATTTATTTTGTGAATGTATGGAATTTTGAATTTTAATTTTAATGTACTTATATTATTTGAATGGTCTAATGAATTATACCTAATGTACTTATTTTGTATTGGTGTAATGAATTTAATGAATTGTATGTATTTGTGATTAGTGTATTGGGACTTGGAGCCTTATTACTTAAGTAAATAAATAAATTATTCTAATGTCAATAATGTCATGTCGTTATTTATTATCAAGAAAGAAAGAAAGAAAATTCGTTTATTTGCGGTAAACATGACGCAAAGAAAGATTAAAAAAAAACACGTAAATAACAAATTGGGGGAAAATATGCGTCACATCCACGCAAAATGGCCATCGCTCAGCATAAAGCTGCGACCCCATGCGAGACAGAGCCCCAGCATCCAGCATCTTGTTCTAAACTTTGAGCGATCGAGCTCTGCTCGGGTGAAAATACGGAGAAAACTTATTTTGCCAGATATGAGACCTAGCTAGATCGATTTTTCGCCCCCGTAAACTCCTATATTGCAACTTTCATCGAAATCGTTTAAGCCGATTTCGAGAATGTGAGTAAAAATCTATATACAAACAAATATACATACATACAAATATTACTCGTTTAAACCACCTTACACTTAGAAAGCCGCACGTAGCACACGACATATATTTCATTTAGATTTAAGATTAATAATCAGTATATCTAAAATATAATCTTCCTTGAGAACGTTCTAGCCCGGAATACTGAAATCCTTTGACTATAATTGAGTCGGTTCAGATATAACTACAAGTACACACGGCTACACATCAAGCTATATATTTCCAGTATAAGCTGACCTCGCATTGTACGGAAATCCTATACAATGCAAGATCAGCAGAAACTGGAAATGTATAGCTTGATGATTGTGTAGCCGTGTGTACAATGTTACATTATAAGAGGAAGCCACAACTTAATTTAGATAGGTTAGTTTTGGGATATAGTCAAGCACTGTGTCTAATCTTATGTAATTTAAGGGTTAAGATAACTAAATAACTGTTCCTTTACTTTGTAAGCGGAATTGTAGTTGAGGTTTATCTTACATTATATATTGCCTCATTTGGGTTAGTTACTGTATCGTGTTTCATAAGAACAGATACAATATTTAATATACATTTATTATATTTATATTTTGGAAAAAATGTTTATTCCAAAATTTTTCGTAATTGCTCCTACCACTGTTTGTCTCTGCTTCACCCAAAGGTTGAGTGGTAGAAAATGCCTGTGGCACTAACTCCGCCTCTGTAGCTTTCTGTACTAGAAGTATTAAAATAAATAAATATTTATGTAATAATTATTACAAAAAAAAATTACAATAATAAACTTCATTTTGCGAACTGTATATTTGTAACTGCAAACGCCTCGTTTAGATTTCCAAGAAATATCTGAAAAAGGACGAAGAGTACTTCCCGGAAACACAAAAAAATATTTTTAAAGTAGATCCGCAGGGCAAAGCTAGTTAACTATTCTCCTTTTCAAAAACATAACTGCTATAAATAATTCCGGGGGCACATTAAGCTTTGACAAAAACTTCGAAGACTCGGTAAAAAGTTCAGAAGCACCGAACGTTCCGGTCTCACTATCAACCTTAATGTTCAATGTACGTGATCCATTAAGGAGTAAGTAGGAGTAGTGCAGGGATCGTACTAATTTAATACTCAAGATAAAAATGTTGAGCAAAAAATTGGAAATGAAAATGTCGAGTTTTATAAAAATGGAGAATCGTTTTATGATGAGCGTCATTTAGAGCGTGACTTGATATCTGAGTAGTATCCGCAATGTTAAAGAAATAATCTAAGGTACGTATTATTTTTCTGCTTACAAAAGGCAAAAGACAAACGAAAGGCAAAGACAAAAGGCATTGACAAAAGGCCTTTTTAAACATAACTAATTAAACTGGCATGTAAAATTAGAGGAAAGACTCAAGTTGTATCAAGAAGATTGTAACTAAGCAGTAGAAATCAAATAAAAATTTCATGTTGATGATATTGAAAATACCTATGACAGTAGACTTTATATAAGTCAATCTGTAAAGCAACGTATAGTCAAATATACAAATGAATCAGAATCCACCTAAAACCTCTAATCTAGTCAGTTTGTTAGCCATAGAACATAATGCTGCAGTAACGATTAAATGATGCGTACATGGTAGAGAATACGATTCGTTAGTACAAATACAAACCTTATAGTTAGTACACAATAAAGTTTCAAAATAGCTTTCCATAACAATAAAAGGGCCCGTAAAGTGAAGCCACAGATTTGTGTTGTGGCCCAACGGGGCTATATTGATAAAAATAAACGCTCCCAATCTATTTGGAATTGAATTTGGTAAGAACGCATAAGGATCTTTATGGAGGGAGTTTTAAAAGTAATTCTTGCACTTAAGTGCGATGGATCAACTGACGTCGGTTATGGAGATTCGATGTTGCAAGAACAGTTACTTGAGGTAGCAAATGATGATGGACTGGTAAAATGAGCTGATGAAGTAATAGGGCAAGACAAAGTTACAATATAAAATGACTTCGAGGTACCGCTGAATGATTTTGTTTTGTTTACTCATAAGATTCCAACGATTATGGCTTCAATAGTACATTACTGTCGTGGCCTGCAACAGGGGCATTGATGGACAATCGTGAAAATAATAGCGTGAGAGAAATAACATAAGTGAGTCCATCAATGCCCGGTTGAGGCGAAGGCTTGTATAGTACTTTTGACATTTTCAAAATGTCATAATAAAAATAATAAAAAATGCGCAGAAATTCAAACCAAGTAAATTAATTATAAATTCCAGAACAAATGACGAAAACCGAAAATTTTTCACGCGCCTAATATATTCATTTGTTTCTTCTTTACTTTAAACAGCTCTATTTGCATGCCAAATCGATTTTTTTATAAAATCTTTGATAATTTACCTCCTTGGTTGCCGTAAAAATATGTGTCGAAGTAAAAAGTTCGTTTCATTTTTAAATAACACGACAGATATGAGTTTTCATTGTAATTTGGCCGCCAAACACGACAGTTATGGATTTTCATAGTAACATTGCCGGCCGCGAGTTCACATGTATTTGACCAGTACAGCATTTTCGATTTATCTCGAAGAAGGTTGTCAAAATAATGCTCGAAATTCCAAGCATGTTTGAGAAAAAATTATAAAGAGGGCACTATCTACTGGTGAAGTTTCTAAACGGACCTTATGTGAAAAAGAACAAGATAAAAACGTGTAAACTGGTTTAACATAAGCTGAAATCCATGACGAAGTATATGTAGATTTAACGGACCATAGAGCAAAAGCAATTGCGGTCACTGAACATTTTCCGAAGTACTCGATCGAAGATTACAAGCAAGTAGACTACCAACCTATAAAACAAAGTTCACAACAGTCTGATTTTGACACTCAGAACCGCTACAAAACCAATTACATTTTCTGCTCATAAATCTTGATTGTTATAGTTCACAAATCATAGCAGATTGTCAACCCATCGCGGACAAAAACAACAGTAAATTACTTGTCTTGGTCTGCCATCATCTGAGCCGATTTCCGAAGTTTTTAGGGAGTTGAAACGTCTTAAGTTATTGTCAATCTATATCTATACAATAATATAAATTAAAGTCTCTTTTAATTTTAATTCATTCCGGAAGGTTTATGTGAGTGTATTGAACTTAATAAAATAAAGAAATCTCGATGTTTTTTCAAGTCATAAAAACCCAGTGAAGCAGGGGCGAGTCGCTAGTATTTTATATACACCGTGACATTTTAGTCGTCTTACAAAAGCAGCCCACTTCATGTATCCAATGACTACTAAACATTCATTTAAAAAAATATATGTAATGTAACAATTTTTTAATTGCTCCTAGAGGTATTTTATGTCGGGGACATTGAGTGGCCCTTTGTAATATGACTAAAATGTCACAGTGTACATCAATTTTTTTTAAATGAATGTTTAGTAGTCATTGCATACTTGAAGTGGGCTGCTTTTGTTAGACGACTAAAATGTCACGGTGTATAATTCTGACTGTGTAATGTGTATGACAGTTCACTTCACTTCTTCTTTTCGTGTGGTCAGTGACTAACCTGGTGTCAGAGGTTTAAAGCCGCCATGGGCCTCTAATTAGGCTTTACATGCCGTCGAGAAATATCTCTCAGGCATGCCGGCCGGTTTCCGCACGATGTTTTCCTTCACCGTTTTTGAAGCAAGTGATAATTACACAATACGCACATGAATCCGAAAAGTCGGAGGTGCGTGCCTTAGGTTTGAACTCGAGACCACTCACTTCGCTAACAGAGTAAGTATTATTCACCATGCTTGCTCACTTTGTTTTACTGACCATATTTGCATTTTTAGGGATCCGTATCGGAAGGGTTCCAAACGGAACCCCATTACTAAGCCTCCACTGTCTGCCCGTCCGTCCATCTGTCTGTCGGCGGGCTGTATCTCATGAACGCTAATAGTTAGACAGTAAAAAAATCACAGATTCTGTATTTCTATGAACAACAAATTATAAAAATTAAACAAAGTTAGTAATTAAAGTGATCCTATCTATACAAGAAACGTGTTCTTTCGTAGTTTTTTGCTCGATCTTAATACGGTACGGAACCCTTCGTGTGCAAGTCCAAGTCACTGGCCAGTTTTTAGATAGTGGTTTGCCTTTTTTAAGTACCTAGTGTAGTTTGGACATTCTTTTTCTCTATCGGGTCGTCAGACGATTCAAATCTCTCATTGAAAAAGTTACGGTTGGTGCCAATGTTCTACATGTAACGCAACTACTCTCTACTTTTGAGTTACCACCATTGACCCAATTTGTTGAAAATGAAATTACCCAGGAACACCATTCAGGGGTTTAAAAAAACAATTTGACTATAATTTAGAGCCGTCAGTTATTATTTTTCAGCTGAATATTTTGTCGAGTACATTAATATCATAAAACGACGCAGTTGTTTTGGTCGTGCCGTAGGTGAATTTGATTTAATAGACTCGACATTTATAGCCTGCCTGCAATATATTGCAGCATATTTTTACCGATAATTGGATTGGAATAGCGTTATAAAATATCATGTTAAAAAATAACCTAAAATTTCCTACGCTATTCCGAAATAGAAATTATAAACATTTTGATATAACAACCTGAAAAGTCCTATTGTTTTCTGCAACGTCCTGAGAATTTATATAAGCGAGGTTGAGGTCAATCACCCCGTACCTTACACTGAATATTCAGTATATGGAAAATCTCAAGTGACGTTATAAAAGGGAGTAAAATATAACGATAAATTGCTTCACAAAGTATGTCATTGACAACATAATAGTTCGGGAGCATGATATCAGAAACAATAATTTTCGTGAAATCTTGTACTTAGCAGTCGCAATGCGCTTTCGGTAACCCGTTCAAGTTTATCGAATTGAAAATGGCAATATTGGCAATTAACGTTGCCTTTAAATGTGACGCAATTTATTATCGTTTTCTTTTATTAAAAGTTGAGCAGCAGCCAGGAAGTCCCCTGAAGAGCAGTTGTGGCCCCAGTGGTAACGATCGCAACTTATGAGTTGTAGGTCGTAGGTTCGAAACCTGACAGGCACTTTACTTTGTGTAAATTATTTCATCACCACCATTATTTAGCCTGATTATGCAGGAAGTCTCTTAGTTTCAAATGAACTAATTATTTACATAGTTTTCCTTTACAACAGCAATACCGTTGTAAAATCCAGCATATCACGATTACTGTCTCCAATATCAAGATTATCATTAAACAAGTACCTTCATACCTACAAACCAAAATAGAATCTTCAAGACGGAATTGGAGAATTTCGGCAGAACTCTGTTTGCTCTCGACAACACTTGGCTGTAAATCACAGACCAAGTTGTCTGAACTCAAAACAATCTGTTATTGAATAGTTGAAAAGGTTATGCCAGACTTATTAATTTCAATAAACCCAGCTCTGCGGTTCACGCCTGTATTTTAGGTCCATTTTCTTACTAAATAATTGGAAAATTGTAATAGTCTGGTGGACTAACAAAGCTTGTTCGTAATGGGTGAAATTAATCTCTTTTTTTATTTTAATGTTTTGTTTCTTAAATAATCAAAGGATAGTCAAAGTTTACCTAGAACTGAACTGACAGTCGAACGGTTATTAAAAGAGACAGCTAAATACCATCTGGAATCTTATCATTAAAATCTGGGTAACAATATCATGGCTCCGTTTGAATAATCTGCTCTCATTTTAGTAATTGGTAAACGTATATTTTAGCCAACTGTAATTATACTTATGATCTGGCAACGAGTCCAGAATTTTCGGTCTCAAATTGAATCCTCGATCTCTCTCTAATGTTCAACATTTTAGTAGGAAACCTACGAAACGTTAAGGCTGTGCCCTGATTACAAGCTACTGTCCGCGAGTACGCGATAGTCGCGACAGCCACTCTTTCCGCCACCCCGATGACGCCCCGGCGCAGACCTTATACCGCTAAAGAGACATAGAAATCGTCTGCTGTGCCAGTCAAATAATTTGTGTAAAACCATGTTCGCACGACAGTCGTATTCGGTTAAGATAAAGGCTAAAAAACGGAACCCAAGCTGACTGTCAGAACACCAAACCTCACAGTGTGTTACCGACTTTCATTCAATAAGGGTTTTTGCAAAATCAAGAAAAAAGTCTAAATCAATCTGCCTAACCTTTTCCCAACAATGCTGGGGTCAGCTTCCAGTCTAACCGAATGCAGCTGAATACCAGTACTTTACATGGAGCGACTGCCTATCTGACCTTCACAACGGAGTAAATGGGTTATACGATACCCCTTGGGAAAACTGATTATCAGACTTTCAGGCTTCTGACGACCCGTAATGACTGTCAAAGATCCACGAATGACATCAGGGACCAACGGTTTAATGTGCTTTCCGAGGCACGGAGGAGTCAGAAAAAAGTAATTTACAAAAATTAATTTGATATTTTTCACGAAACAACTCAATTTTCTTATATTTTCCACCTAATAGTATTATGTATTAGGGTAAACCCATTGAACGCACAATATCGAACATTGTGACCTATAAACACATAACCTCTTACACTTATAACCGAGGGCAAGGTGCGGAAGTAAGCGAGGGCGGATGACGTTAAGAATAACGTTCTTTTTTGTAGTTTGTGTGGTAAAGGTTTTCTATATGATGGAAGTTGCATTTATTGAGATAAGAATGACGGTCAGTAGGTATATTCAGGGTTATGTTTTTGATAAACATGAACTATTATCCAGTCTTACCGAGTTATTGTGAACGGGCATCCGTTCACATGCACCTCGGATGACTTAAAGAATGCCACTGATGCCGCAATCAACGTGGCCACCTACTAATAAAAAATAATATATAAAATACTATGAAGAGTACCATCGATACGAAAAGAAGAAGACCGGGTTATCGTGTTGTGGGTTTAAAGTTCAGACAGTCAGTCACTATTACTGTCAATACTGGTATTCAGCTGCATCCGGTTAGACTAGAAGCAGACCGCAACATAGTTGGCAAAAGACTAGACAGATGTAATGATGATGAAGTCTTTATTAGAAATAAGAAATAAAAAAAACTTTTTACAAAAAAAAAAAAACAATTTGGCAGTCGGTTGTTTTTTTTTGTAAAAAGTTTTTATTTTTCGCTTTTTTAGTTGTGGTACCTACCCCACACACATTCGAATACCACTACCTGCTAACAGTGACAGGAACTTTTCATCTACATACTAAGTGGGCAAAAAATACGTATTTTATAGCTAACTCAAAAACTACTCACGCAAAGTTAATAAAAAAGTTTGTGGACTAATTTGAGACCCTTTCAAACAAAGAATTTTCAAAATCGGTCCACAAATGACGGAGAAATCGGTGGACATACAAAAAAAAATTATACGCTACGAACTCGGTTAAAAAAGTAATACTGCATTCTTTCAAAACTACAACTATTATAACCTTACGCCTATATCCCCCGAAGAATAAGGCAGAGGTGTACCTAGCTATAGTACATCCACATTTTGCCAGTTCCCAGTCCCATGTAATTGGGGGCGAGCCTAATGCCATGTTGCCAGGGGCCACGGTAACCTTTCAGACAAACACGCATCCCCGGCAGGCGTCGGTCCTAGCGGACCCCTTCAGCTGTGCTGACATCTCTTTGAGGCGCGCGTGTAACACATCGCGCTGTTGTCCGACCTGGGAATCGAACCGGACCTCATCTCAGCAGTATCGCTTGCGACCACTAGACCAACGAGGTAGTTAGAAAAAAAGGGGTGGCACTCCGGGAGTGCCAACAGTGAAAACTTGAACAAGATCGCCTTGGTGGAAGAAAAATACTTGTATAGAACATTGGTCCGTAACCTTATCTAAATAAAGAGCACAATCGCGTTTACAAAAAATAATACTTCCGAAACCTTTAAAGCAAAAATAGTTGCATAGAACATTGATCCGTAACATAATACAAATAAAGAGCAAAATCGCTTTTACAAAACCTTTAAAGTAAAAATAGTTGCATAGAACATTCATCCGTAATGTAATATAAATAAAGAGCACTATCGCGTTTACAAAAATGAGGTGTCGTCATGGTGTCGCGAAATCAATGGTTTAGTCCCATCTCAAAAATGTCCAACGCGCCTAAAGAAGTTTTCACTTAAAAAATAACTTGAAGAATTCGTATTGCTAATAATTGCTTTTCGCTTAATTATTTTCGTTTCTATTATACCTGTCTTGCCGTAAGTAGTTCCATCTCGCATTTGCTTCTAACTAGATTCTTAGGATTAGCGTTGAAGCAAAAGACCCGATCTTTTCCACAAAACCTCTTCAACTTATTCCAGTAAATTTTTCCAAGAGTTTAAAATTTTTATCCTTTCAAAATTTTATGATTGGCTTGAACTATAACTCAATTTGAGAACAAGAATTTGCTTAACTCGATCATATGATTTGATTTGCTGAGTCCGGTTCACAATTGGATTATCAAATTGCCGTTGTTAAATACTCTCTTGATTAAACTTGAGCTTCCTAGTCGGTTTCGAATTGCTTGGGTTCATGGAGTAGACCAATTAAGAAATAATATTTTGAACAAATAATTTTGTCAGTCAATTTAAATCAACTGACACTATTATAGGCAGGATTAATCCTGCAAGTAGGTACAGACGCCAGCACATCAAGCTACTACAGTCTGTCAAATTTATTTAATAGATTTTCAACTTTATTGCTGAAGCGTAAGGTTCAAAGTTGATTGGGAAAATTTGACAGTTTCGGGTAGCTTGATGTGCTGGCGTCTGTGCCTACTGAAAATAATGGAACTACTGAATGAAAAACAGAAAGAGAACAAAACGTTGTGGTGTTTAACAATAGGGTGTAAAAAACAAAAAAAAAAATCTGAATAACTATCAATTAATTATTAAAATTGATACTGATACATTTTGTCCAAAGCAATTCAGTAAAAATAGCAATAAAAACTTCGTAACACACAATTTTACTGAAACCGCAACATGTACAACCCCACTATTATTTTAAACTGTAACCACTACACTTTTCGAGTAAACAGTGCTGGGGCGAGTGCGTCCATGTTTAAACTTTCAGTTCGAGTTGGAAGTCAAGAGGTTAAGGCTGCGACACTCCCAACGCAATGGTACTTGACGGTGGAACGTTCTATATTGTTCTTCCTTTTAAAATAGTTACGAAGGAAATATTTTGGGGAAATAAATTGCTTGGCGCAAAGGATATAGAAGATAGATGTAGTGGTGGAAACTTATTTGGAAAATATGTTCTAGCAAAGGCTGTAATAAAACTGTAAATAAAAAGGTGGAATGTTAATTAAACTTCTAAGATATTAAAAATAATGTTCATTTTGACAGAGAGAGGAACTTCGAAATTGTAAATGAAAAATTACTGAAGTCATGGTGTCCTCCCCTCCCCGACATCGATTTCCATCTTGGATTCTCATTGGTTCTGTTGCCTTACTATCTATTGATAATACCAGCCTATTACTATCTAGGTAGGGCAAAGGTCTCTTCTCATACAGAGAAAAATAAATATGGCGAGGAGGGTAATGGCTGATCTTTGCGTTATGCTCGTGAACGTGTGCTGTTTGTAGTGACTGGTCGTCTTGCTGATCATGGTTTTGTTATTGTTACTAGTAATTAACTGATTATTTATTTTACCTCGATGTTCCTAGTTTATCATTTATAACTTCTAGTTACAGCTTTATATGGCTATATGTAAGCGGGTACGCGAGGCTTTTATTTAGGTATTAAGTTTTGTTTACGTTTAGTTTATATTTCTGCTTGAGTATAGTTCTCGATGTTTTTGGTTGGTATATTGGCGTGTGCTAGCTGACGTATGGCTTTGGCATAATTGTACATAGTTGACATAATTTATAATTTAAATTATGTTTTGTGTTGCGTAATGGAAATTATTTTGCATACTATTTTATAGAATCAATTTTTTCTAACTGAACAGACAGCTGTGTTGTTGGGGATTTTTTTTGCGCTACATCTTTGTCTCAGCTAAAGCACTAGGAAGTGGTGAAGGGTGGGCGTTTTGGGCGACTGTCTAATATAATCGACACGTTCGAAAAATGATCTTATTTTTTTTTTTGGAAGGCACTAGCATTTATCACCGGGCTTGCTGAAGACGGGTTGGCGAATTCAGACTTATATTGAATGTAAGTCCAGGTTTTCTCACGACATATTCCTTCACCGATAACTGTGATTTCCAAGCAAAACATAGAAAGTTTAGGTATATGAATTGAAAAAGTCACATTGGTACTTGCCCGGATTTGAACCCGTAGCCACCATGCCTCCGGCGAGGCCTGCACTGCTAATAATTATCTATTGATAATGTCTAATATTGGATAGACCACGCAATTCACCCTTGAATTTAATTATATTGGAGAATGTAAATGTTCCAAAACTCGTATATTACTTGCTTTGGTTGTTCTAAAACCTTGGAATGACTCCAACTGGATTTTGGGATCGGTAAATGTATTTGAAATTTAGTGCGCCTTAGTTTATATAAGTGTGACCAGTGAATCGCGTAAGTATATGTGAATACAGAAACTGGAATATAAATACTAAATATATAATGTTCTTTTTCTTAGCGTGTGGAAATGTAAATTGAGTCGGTCCAGACTTTGGTCGCATGTTTAGTTCCTTTAGTACCGTTCATCAGTTTCTGCAGACCACGGACACGCAGAACATAATATCAAGTGTCACATAGTTTGCTCAAAATACCATTTCAGACACTAATCTATTGTCCTCACATGACCTGACCAAGATTATGTCTGGACTTTAAAGGAGACTGTGACCTCTGACTTTGTTTTGGTCTTTTTTTCAGACTAGTTGGATAGGAAACACCAAAATTGAACATTTAGGGAATTTGACATTTTGGGAAATGGACATTTTGACACCGTTGGACATTTTGGGAATTGGTCATTTTGAACCTGAACGAATTCAACTAGTTTAAAAAAAAAATAGTCTTTGCACAGACATAAAACATTTATCATTTGCGGAGTATCTTTAAGACTAGACATCGAATGCTAAATATTAACTCTGATCTTCGAAAATAAAAATAAAACTACTGCACACTCCCCTATTCCACTTCTAAAATAATGTATTAAAATAAATCGATAGATCGCAAATTGGCAACCATAACTCAACTCAATTTGATTAAAAACATATTGGGTTTTCTCTCAATTTTCTAAAGAAGTAGGTAACCTTAACCGACACGAACCTTAATTTAAATTTTGTAGTATCAGATATCCCAAATAAACATTATTATAGCGTACAAAATATAAATAGGCCTCTTGATCTAGATACCAATTTAGCTACTCAGTCTTTTATTAAAAATCCCTGTAGGTATAACGTTGAACCACAAAACTAATATAATGCCACGTTTACATCTAGGGTAAACATAATTTGTGAGTTTACATCAAAAATATTATATTTCTGATATCAACCGGTAATCTAAATAGAACTTTTTATTTTCGGCTACGCTCCCGGTATAAAAGCTATTACAAGTTTTCTAACTTAAATTAACTAAGTGCTTGAGTTGGTACCATGTTTTTTCGTATTTGGGAGAAGTTATGTTTTATTTTGCACCGTTGCTGCTACCCGCATCTTCGTTCAACTTGCTCTTTTTTAGTTTAAAAGATACATATATGTGCACTTGTGCACTTCTCTCCGCGGTTCCCAAGTAAAATCTAATGTGGTTAACACAAGTGCGTAGAACTTTGTAGAAATTTTATTCTTCGGTATTTTGCATGAAGCAAAATCCACAACTGTTTACTGCAGTTTGACGTAACCATATTCAAAAAGGGGAAATGGTGCTGTCACCACATCGGGCAAAATGATTGATGGCCCAACTATAGTCCCTAGGGGAACCCAAAATACTTAAATACATAAGAAGGACAGCCTATTAGCTAACTGAAGGAAAGACAATATGGCAACTTAGAGTCATTACATATGTTACGGCTAATACCCGAAGTGCGGCTACACCTAGTTTTAGCCGGTTAGAATTAGGTGTAGCCACTTACTCTTTGTTAAACCTAGTACGAGCCGATTGTTTTCGGGTAAAACTAGGTCTAGCCTTCATCATGCCGGCTACAACTAGGTCCAGCCATTCCCTGTTGGATAAAACTAGGTTTATCCGATATCATTCCGGCTAGAACTAGGTCCAGACAATCCCTGTTGGATAAAACTTAGATGCGTGTCCCGCCAAGCCTTCCGCCCCGCGTCACACTCATGACTCACAGCATCTGCAGCAGCGGCGCGGGATGGAGGGCATAGCGAGGCACGCGCCTCTGCAGGTTGTGAGCGCCAGGTGCTGCTGATCTACTGCAGGTCTACTAGCGAGTGTGACTCACAGCGCCTGCAGCAGCAGCGCGTGTCTTAGTTTTATCTAACAGGGATTACAGGCTGTACATAGTTGTAGCCGGCATGCTATCATATAGCTTTGATTTTCACCATGTTTTGTGGCTAATAAACACTGAAACTGTTCCAAAAAACTTGACTTCATAGTCTGTAGGTCTTCATTCATAGCCATTCTGAATTCGAACGTATGAGTGCGCAAAAACAAGAAAGTACGTCTGTTTTGTACAACGGCACAACGCGTACTAAACTCAAAGCGCAAGGGCAAACGCGGGTGTACGGGAGGCGTGGCGGCAGGGGCGCGCGAGCGCGTCGCGTCTCGCGTGAGCCAGGCGCCTGTTACTTGTTTCAACTTGTTTGCATCTAGTTTTATCCAACAGGGAATGGCTGGACCTAGTTGTAGCCGGCATGATGAAGGCTAGACCTAGTTTTACCCGAAAACAATCGGCTCGTACTAGGTTTAACCAAGAGTAAGTGGCTACACCTAATTCTAACCGGCTAAAACTAGGTGTAGCCGCACTTCGGGTATTAGCCGTAACACATACATAATATAGTATATAAAATCACGCCTTCTTCCGATGGGGGCAGGCAGAATCTACGAGTACAGAACGCCCCACTTGCCACGATACTAGTCATTATATCTACCTGAAAAACGAAGATTCTTGACAGACACCTTTACTTTTGAATTGAGTAAACACCAATATACCTTGGAGATAGAAATATCTTGTTACGATAGTAACACTGCCTCTGAAAAACACGGTAATGTTTACTGAAGACAACAAACATACTGTTCTATTATATTGAGGTCACATTTCAACCCTTCCACTTTTATTCTCAAACTCAATTGAATGCTTTCAGAGATTCCTTTTAAATAATTCCACTGCATCCAATATTCAATGAAGTCTTCATAAACGTAATATTCTTTCGCATGTCCAGAGATTTCACTGTGAGAGGAGTTCATTTCATATGTAGGAGCTTTTATATGAAGTTATTCTGAACTGATGTTTGATTCAATTCTGTAAACGAGCATGTTAGGACTGCAATTTTATTATTTGAAATATTCGTTTATAAAATAACGTTTTCAGAAATGTTGAGTGTTTGTGTCACGCACGTGATCCTTTTTTTCATACTAATATGTAAATATATAATATGATAAATACGAAAGTGAGTTTGTTTATTTGTTACGCTTTCACGCTAAAACGGCTGAACAGATTTAGATGAAATTTGTTGCAAATGAGTTGACCATGACTTTTTATCCCAATATTTCCACGGGGTCGAAACTTATGCAGGTACAGTACCGACCAAAAGTCCATGAGCAATCTCACAAAGCAATAGACTGACGCTTCGGTTTGACTTACGACCTTCTTCTATAAGTTGTTACAATACTGGAGACACGCACATTACACACACACACTCACTTTGTCTGCAACCAATGACTAGTTCAATAATCATCATTCGTTTTTAGTTTCATTCGTCTTGTTCACATAAATATTAAAGTTTAGCAGGTAGACCACAAAAAACTAAGTAAATTATTTCGATTTCGGTGGGGTAGATGCAGTTTGTTACGAGTATTCAATTAATAGAACTTTGTTGGTTCGTGGATAATATTGGTGACGAGTATTTAGCGCAGTGTTGTGGTTATTATTATCAAAAAGCAGGCATAAAATATATTGAAGAGATCAGATCATATCAGAGAATATTATTGCGCTGCGTAAAAGTGAAGTGAATATCTAATGAAACCGGACTAAGTGTGAGTGTTATCATTTATATATTTCATATTTTACTAAACATAAATCTTAATCAAGGGTATTGTTGATAGAACAGAGGTATTGTTGAGACAGAAGATGCCTTTAAAGTTTTAAATTCATTGTGAGGTTTAATTCGATTAGTGAATAATAAATAATTAGGTATTATGTGTAATAAATACAATGTTTTTCTTTGTTCTAGAGAAATACTGTGAGGGTTAAGAGATATGAGGAAGGGGCTTATTATCGAGTAGCAGCGACGTCAAATGGTGAATGAAACAAATGGTTTCATACCAACGAGATATTTTGCTGAATTATTAAAAACACGTCATTATGAACCGTTCGCCGTGCACTCTGAAGGCTTGCATCACTGAAGACCAGCTAGAAAACCGTTTTTGACCTTAAAATATTGACCGTACCAAATTAATAAACAACAGATTCGTTATTGCATGAATTTATGGTAACGAATTTTTTAAGCACGTTTCAATAGGGTGTTTGTCGTATTTCTTGCAGATATACCGAAATTGTTTGTTCAATCATCCGTTATAATACTAGTTTCTCCCAAAAGTTTTTCTGTTTTCTTGGCACTTTTCTTTATAATTCAATTAATAACAAAATATCTATCTACACCCATACTAAATCTATTTGTAAAAGAAAATTACGCTTTTGGCTATTAAATCTGGACTACATTGCCACAGAAAATTTATTAAAACCAATGTCTTAACACCCACACATTTACACTCACACACCTACACTTACAAACATTCAATACACACAACATTATTCATTTCCCCATTTAAATTCTTCATTTTTTGTTATGCTCATTATTATTTTATTTGCTTATTTTGTTACTTAAGTATTATTGAATAATAAAATAGGTGCGTATGTTACCTACATAAATTGTATGTTTCTTTGAATTTTATGTTGACTTGCTTTTCTTTTCTTTGATTTGTTTTAATTTTCTTAGGTTTTTCAAACTTTTGCTTTACTAATAATATCTTGACTCTACTGTTTTGTAAATTAACATGTCCTATCTAAGAGAGCCGGGTGATCTGTAACACAGGACCTTCCTACCTCAGACACCTTTCTCTATTTAAGATTGTGCATTTTATTAATTAGTGCCTGTAATAAGATGTTGAGATAAATAAAGATTTATGATGATTATGATGATTATGATGTTTAATATTATTTTAGTAATATTATTATTTTAGGATTAAAATTTGAGGTTTAGTTTCAATCTTCTTTTCGTAAAGAAAATGAATACTTAAGCTATAACCTCAATACCAACCAATATTTACTAAAGCCAAATAAAATTTTAAATAATATGAACAAACTGAACCTTAAAATCAACAATTTTGTCAGTAGATTTTTTACATTTTAAGTAATAATATTCTTATTTATTGCTTAATTACTTCGACCATGATCAAAGCTTTATATTTATAGTGAAAAAAATCCATTTAAAATTTAAAACATTTCAAAATTTAAATATGTCAAAATAATACAAATTGCTTCTAAGTTTCTAGACATCTATTTCACATATTATTCAGGTGAAGTAATGATAAATAATTGTAGCAGTTGGTTAAGTAAAATAAATACCTATAACGAATAAATATTATTTATTTTTTTATTATAACATATCACGCATTTTTTATTCTAAACCCTTTCTAAATATTTTTAAATATATCTGCCTATTTATTAATGTTGTTATTACATTAATAAATAGTCAGATATATTTAAAAATATTATTATTGCAAACAAAAATAATAATATTTGCAAAAACAGCGACGTGATTTACGAGATTCGAACCTTAGCCATCTTGAATCTAAGACCAACGCTTAACGCCTTCTGCTATCTGCACATATAATTTACTTTCGAATTTTAGCAATGCAATACACTGGCCAAGGTCACGCATATGATGCGTGCTAACAAAAGTGATGGAAATATAAGTGTGGCGCCCGCGAACCGTGACTCTGTAGTGTGTATACGGCACTCACACCACAGACGTCTGACTGTTTACACACACAAATGTACGGACTACACCGCGTGTTCACAGCAATACGACTCTTAGCGTGCTTATGCACTTTTGAGCGCTTACCAACCGCGGGGCCCAGCTAGTTTTCAAATGAACTAGTGAATAAAACTAATGATTCAGGGTGGTTGGTATAGGAATTGAAATAAATTTATGAAAATTGACAATGATCAAAAACCTGTCCTCTCAATTTGAAACTTAATAAATTTCTGTGGTACTATTAGTAAAACACAAATACTAGGAGAAATACATTGAGAATTAACAACCCAGAATCACTTATTCAGACAGCTAATAGACGTCCTATCCTAATAGTGCAGATTCCGACAGAACAACTATCAATAGAAGTCTAAATGTCTGCAAATGCGGGATTTAGAATCCCACGAGTGGTGAAACCCCGGAGAGAAGCCGGGACATTTGACAGCACTAGTGGGTGCATTCCAATCAATAGCATTGGTGCGACACTGAACATTTTCAGACTAAAAACGGTTTATTTTAGTTTGAAAATGGTTTATTTGCCGCTAAAACTTTTACGCTGCGTTGGGCGATGTCCGATTTAATAAATCGAGTCTGTTTGATTTATGTGCGTAACTGTTTTTTAAATGTTGGTCATAAAAATGGTGGTTTCAATCTATTTTTGCTTTCGCGGTGTTTTTCATTCGAGGTGATTTGTACACCGATAATTTATAGCTCGAACACTCCAAAAAACATTTTATTTTATTTTTGTCGTAATATGAATGATAATGCAATTCACCGCCATCGAATCATCAAGGTGAAAATGATTGAAAACACACACACACACACACACCCTCACACACACAATATATTATCAATTCGTTCAATGTTCACATTGTAAAGTTATCTAGTAACTAAATGTACGAAACACAGTCATGCAATGTCGCTTAGAGAAACTAATTCTAATTCAAGAATTCTGTGAAAGTAATTAGTTGAAAATGGAGCAATGAACGACATACTTAATTAAATACACATACATATATACATAACTTATTATAACGCTTTGGAAGAGTTAAAACAACCGTCTGCAATCACCAAACTGTTTACCAGATCTGGTGATAATTAAAATTTTAAATTCATTTGTTGTTGCCATACGGATGTCATTGACCTTATCAGACCACGCAATGATACCAGCTGAGACGCTGATGATGATTGACCGTAAAAAGGTAGCTGAGACAGACTGGATGCGGAAGGTGGAGGACAGGGTGTTGTGGCGCAGCCTGAGAGAGGCCTATGTCCAGCAGTGGACTGCAATAGGCTGCAGAGTAGATTGATTGACGTCATGATTGATAATGATAAATATAATAATGTTACTAAAGTGTTTATGGAGGTATGAGGAACGGGGTGTAAAGTTCACTCATCATTTATAGAAAAGGGAGGATCCTCCGACCAGAAGGGTATCGTGTCTGGTGGGTAACTGCCCAACGATTGATGTCGGAAAGTTATATTTATGTTGATCGCTCGTAAACTCTGCTTGCGCGATGCAGGATTTGTGTGACGTCAGATCTTTAATGCGTAGTTTGCATGTGACGTTTTAGATGCATAAATGTTATTCTTTCAACAACTAACCTTTTTTTTTTTTGTCGGCGTGGAAATCCTCGTGGATGTCCTCCGCCCTGGGGTGGGCAAAGGGATCTGTCAGACTCTTACTGACTAAAACCACCCTGGTGTTCCCTCTCACACTTGCGTCGGGGGCTGCGAGTACAAATGTGACTTCCGCTGCCCCGGACTGGTGACGGCCCGCGCTCTGCGGGCCTCGATCCGTAGGGAGAGTGAAACTCCCCCAATTACGTCTTACAGAGGCGCGCGTGAAACACTACGCACCGCCATCTCGGGTCCTGTGTGATGGGGGGCGACGGATGTCCCCGAGTCCGCCACCCCTGGACCCATTTAGGGGGGCTGGAAGAGGGCATTATCTGCCCTCCGCCGACGCCCAGTGCGCCTGCTGCGGGACGGGAGAGTACTTGTGATCTCCCTTTCCCTTTCCGCAGCCTCCTTCTGCGAGATAACTGTTTCGCAGAAGGATACCACCGCGTCTCAGGACTCTGTACTGCCAACCATCGAACGAACCACGGTCGGCAGCGACAGGTCATTCCCCACTTCTGCAACGAGGCCACGGCGTGGCTCCTCCCATGCGACACATTCGTCCAGCGTATGCCGCGCCGTGTCCTCCAGACAGTGGACGCAGTAATGGCACCGAGCGTCCGGCTCCCTGCCTATGCGACACAAGTACTTGCCGAAGCAACCGTGCCCCGAGAGCAGCTGCGTCGCCCTTCAACAACTAACCTAACCCAACCCCACAACGACGAAATAACATTTTTGAACAAAACATAACGCCCGAATGAGCAAGGAAATACAGAGGGAAAAAAACAGTTCCATTTATGTAATGAATACTTTTGACTGGGCGGGCTCTGATCCATGGATTAAATAGAATATGAGTGGCCGTAATTCAATATCAATATCTAGATTTGAAATATTAATTTTCAATATTATTGAGGTTGGAGCTTTTGTTGGTTTGTTATTTTTAGGGTTCCGTACCGGAAGGGCGCCAAATAGAACTCTATTACTAAGCCTCCGCTATCTGTCCTTCTGTCTGTCCTTCCGTCTGTTTGTCAGCGGCCTGTATCTCATGAACCATAAATATGTAGACAGTTGATTTTTCTTTTCATCTAAAGAGGATTTAGGACAATATGGCGAAAGAAAAAATATAAAATATAATTTCGTTTTATGAATGAATTTACTAATAGATTTTATATTGTGTAAATTATTTTATTATCTGCTTGTTTGACTTACGCGTTCAACCAAAAATAATAATATTTGGTTTTCGTATAAAATTAATAATTTATACAGTTTCAATTAATATCAAAACATGATTGTTTCAATATTTAAATACTTGTCCGCAAATACGAATAATTTGCGGTTTTTGTTTCAGTAATTGAAACAAAAACAGTGAAACAAAACAAAATAGGCCAATTTGAATATCATGTACAGCCCAATTAATTTTACGAACTTATTATACGGAATTGTTTTGATGAACCCTTTTATATTGTTATAAAGAGTAGGTAATTAACGGAAAGGAATCGTTAAATATTGATTAAGCAAGCAAGCTAATGCTGTTTTTGTAATTTCAGATTAATTATAATTATCTAAAATTACAAGAAAGTTTTCGGTTATGTTTCTGAGTTAATTACGTCGTTGAACCTCACTGAAACTTTAGTTTAAAATTATATTGACTAGTTTTTGTTTAAAACTTTTAATTGGGCCATGTACATCTAATAATAACATATTCTGTGTAACTAAAATCTCTAGACAAGTTACCACTCAGAATACTTTATTATAGTAAACAAACACAGTCACTTTACGTACAATTAAACCATAAAAAGTATGCGTTTCGGTAATATTCGTGTATCTGAAGAAGCAAGAAGGTCATGCCACAGAGTACCCGCACACAGGCCAAGCTTCTAACTTTTATCCTGCCACGTTTTGTAGTATTGCACCTACCATTGAGCATTTGAAAGAGGTATTCGCTGCCATGTTACTGACTCCGGTCGCTGATCGTCACAGTCATGTAACTCTAAAGTTTACTCATATAGAGTTGTTAATTCATAATTTTGTAATCGTTGTAATACAAAAAACCGGCCAAGTGCATGTCGGACCACCCACAATTTAGGGTTCTGTAGTTGGGATGAATTTATCCCAAGAACAAACTTAACTTTGTAGTTGAAAAAAAAATCTTTCATACAAAATGTATGGGAGAACATGTTTTTACAACCGCAAATTTAAGTTGGTCGATTATTACTCGTAAATTTGTAAAGCCTACTCAGCTGTGATAGTTTTCCTTTTAAATTCGTTATATAAACTACTGCCGTGAATTTTTTCACATATCTAAAACCAACCATTTAGCTGGTAGGGGGGGGGGGGGACACTTGACTCTAACAAAAATTTGCACTTTAAAGCTAAATATTTCGCAAACAGATCTCTGAATTCAAAAATGGTTTTAACATACTCACAATGTTTTTGAAAGACCTTTTCAGCGATACCCCACACCAAGGGATAAAAAAGTAAAAAAAATAAACATCGGGGACATTACGTGTAGGGGAGGTACCCTAAAAAAAAAATATTTTTCATAATTTTATTTTACCACTTTGTCGACATAATTAATATGTATGCCAAATTACAACTTTCTAGTACTAACAGTCTTGGAGCTAGACCGCGGACAGACAGACAGACAGATAGACAGACGGACATGACGAAACTATAAGAGTTCCTTGTTTGCTACGGAACCCTAAAAAGGCAAGTAACAGCTCTATATTAGATCTCATCACAGCGCGTTCGTTTTTCCGAAATTAGACGATGATTTCCGAAGCGCATGCTTTTCCAAGGAAAAGTCTGAAAAAGATCAGTATTTTATTTAACAACGTTTTAACAATGGATAATGGAACAGTCTAACATATTTTTTCAACCACATAGCTACAATTATTTACCAATACTCATCGCAGCTGCTTAGAATCAGTTGTATAGACGCTATTGATTAATCCGAATAGATTGATCGACTCAATTAAACTGTCGATTTGCCCCCAAATTGTTAATGAATTAGCTGTACAAAATAGACTTATTTGTGAGGGAAAGAATATACCAACATTTACCTAAATATTTTTAATGTTAGGTAGGTACTCGATGTAACATTGTAGAGAAATTAAATATGAACTGAAAGAGAGTAACACTAAGAAAATAACATATTAAGCCCGCATCAGCGTATTACGGTTTGGTGAGTTCAGTGTTGAGGTATGGTGTCATTTTCTGGGGTAACTCAACCAATAGGGAATTAGTTTTTAAAGCACAAAAAAGGTGCATTAGGTCAATGTTCAGACTCCACAGTTTAGATTCTTGTAAGACATTCTTTATCAAACACAAATTATTGACATTTCCTTGCTTATATATTCTTGAGGTAGCTGTATTCTAGTAAACAGGTCTGGATTGAACTGTTTACTAGAATATCATTTTATCACAAACGAACTCGACCACAGAAGAATAACTTGTGCGTAAAAAGGTCTCATACAGCATTGATGCAAAAAAGTGTTTTTTGTATGACACCAATCATATTTAACCACATACCTAGTTTAATTAAAGAATTAAACATAAACTTATTTAAAAAAGGCTTAAATCTTTACTATTGAATAAAGCATACTACAGCATTTCGGAATTTTTGACAGACAAAATGCTATGACTGTTTTTGACCGTAGTTGGTACTCAACATTGCACGTGTAATTTTTTGTATCCTTTTAATTAGGTATTACATTACTTTTTCTCTCTTTTTCTTTATACTTTATTTAAATATTGACGAAGTAAACTTATTTTTTCTTTTTGACATGTATATTTTTTTCTCATCATTTATTTTGAGAAAGTCAATTATCGTTTGATTAATGTAATTATGTTATCAATTTTTACGCCTTCTGGTATAACATAGCGCGCTTGTATTTTTTTTTATAACATCTATTTTATTGTACCTATGTTAACAAATGATTAAATGATTATGATTATGATGGCAGCCAGTCACAAAAAGCTTTGGTCAAGTTCATAGGAAAAATTAATGTTTACAAAAATCTAAAATCATAAATGGTGACTAGGGTTTTAGAAATATACGGCGAATAACCTACAAAAGAATATCCTTACATAATAAGAATAGGAAAATTCCAAGCAAAATGCATCGCAAATCTAATACCAGCTGACTTCACGAAGATTCTTTATGAAGGAAATGTCACGTTAAAATGAGCACAAAGACATGATAAAACCTGTTTCTAGTTTTATTTAACTCAACTAAGGAAATCGGCCACGAAGACTTTGAAGTTGTAGATGCACTGGAAATTCTAGAGGAATTTTGAATGTTTGTATTATGCACAGAGCCAAATTATGGAACTCTCTGCCAGTGTATGTGTTCCCTTCCACATATAACCAGTCTGCCTTCATACCAAGAGCACAGGCATCTTTTGGACACGCTTGTTCAATCGTAGACCTCATTCATCGCTTTTCAAGTCAAGAGCAGGCCCATTCCGCAACAAAAAAAATTTAAAGAGTTTTTGGTAGAATTTATACGATTTTACTAAGTATAGCTAGATAACAGCTAGATGTAGCGTTTGATTGACTATCAATCAAAACTTTTAAAGAAGATCTGATGGCAAAGCTCAACCCTTGATGGCGTCCTTTATCTAAAATTTAACACAGTGCTCTTAGTAAGATCACTAAGTGCACTTTGGCACTTTTGGCTACTTTTGTATGTGTGTATTTTGTATTTTTTTTTTTAAAGTTACGGTTTGTTTGTTCAGAATAAAAAGATTTCTTTCTTTCTTCTTTTTATTAAAGAATTGAAGACATCTTTCTTCTACTTATCATTTTTCATTTCTATATATTTTCGAGATATTTTCTATGTATGTTTTCTGTAAGTAAAATAAGTGTTTTTTTTTCTTAATTCCAAAGGTATATTGTAGTTTTCATCATCATCATAATCAGCTTATTATGTTACCACTGCTGGGACACAGGCCTCCTCTCGGTGAGTTGGAGTGGGTTGTAATCCACCACGCGAGCTCAGGTCGGGTTGGTAGATGTCACATGTCAAAAGATATGTGACATCTATTGTAGTTTTATCTGTCATAAATAGATTACTTTCTTTTGTAGAAGAGTATTTATATAATACCTCCTACTTGTTTATTAAATGCAATGGCTTCGGTAGTAAACAAATGTAAATATTTAATTCCAAAACTATTAATAATATTAAAACAACCATCAAAATCCTGAACATTACCCACAAAATAAATAACGAGTGTAATGTTCTGAGAACAGCTATAAGACGTGTTAAATTGAGCATGAAAAATCTACCGTAACCCAAATATCCATAAGGTTTACGATTGTAATCGTGAAAATATAACCCTTTCTTTTAAATGGTTGATCATAAATATTCTTTTTTTTAGAATTTTATAAAAGTAGAGCAAAATATTATTTTAGAAAGATGTGAAGAATTAGATTCTTTTTTTAATATTTTCCTATAATTTCTTCAAGAATAACATATCATAATATCACGTATTTACTGATGGGAAAGGTGTACATATAGTACCTAAATGTACATTTCGCCAGTTAATAGGGGACAAACCTATTTGCCATCAACCGGGCACAAATTCAAACTCCGGGTTGCTACTGAGAAATTCCTAATGGATATACCCAATACTCTAGAATAACATGGGTTTAAATTCCTCTGGTATAGTATTCAGAAATTATTTATATGGGACATTTTGTTTCATGAACACGTTCCTCAAAATAGTCTCAAAGCCTTGATTATGTCAATACGGAAAAGATACTGGATATTTTAAAATTGAATTAACATGCTGAAAGCACACCTACACTACACACATTCACACCCTGTACCTACACTACATACACCACACAAATTCACATCCTACATCTACACTTCACCCACCACACACATTCACACCCTATACTTACACTACACACACCACACACACACACCACACACACACACCACACACACACACTCACATCACTCACCCGTCAAGTTTTAGATTCATGTAGTTTTCTTTCATAGTCTATAATTTTAGAAGTTTGATGTATGTGAGTTATTACACCTAATTTAGCACGGAAGAGCACTGACTTCCAAGATACAGGTTTTACCTAGTTTGGAATTCAGAGTTCATATCTATAGTTTTAGCCATCTACTCACTTACATTATTTGTACACTAGTTCTTAGAAATATAACTGTATTAAGCTATATTTTATTGAGTTTTTTTTTTTGGGTGGGAAATTATCAAATAACTTCTCCCGCTCTGGGTGGAGCGGGAGGGCGTGTCAGACTCTTACTGACTAAAACCCACCCGTGTTCCTTCAGTTGCCATGTTGCCGGGGGGCCACGATATCCCTATCGGCCCATCCTGTGTGCTGTGGCTTAAAAAGTGTCAGTTCTCGTTTATCAGCTATATCTATGCGACATTTCTTGTTCTTGGCTCAGCTAGAGAGCGATTTAATAAAGCGAATGTCGGTACTCAGCTAGGCAGAACTACCTCTGTACCTACTGCTAACGTTACACCTACTGTAGTTGGCAGGGACATCGACGCACAACCTCCATGAATTCAGTACACGATTCTGAACCCCATGCGTTGAAATTTTTCATCGGTTATAAAAAAAAATCTTCAGTTTAATTGAAAAGTGCAATACCTACGCTGTCAAAATGTATGGAACAGCAATTATTTTTTAACACCCGCCGAAAAATTTCAACGCATGCGGTTCAGAATTATGTACTGAATTCATGGTAACAGGTAAAACGTATTTTTCGATAGCACCTGGGTCAAATTAATTCATTTTGTTTCTTTACAAAAGTTTTATGTCACCAATGACCATGCATTTTGTCAACATTTGTTTTCTTTCAAATACGCTCACATGACGCTGTAAAATTTTATCAATTGTGATTTAAACGGTGAATTTGACTACTCATGTGAGGTTTACTGATCGTATTTTGTTTTCCAATAGCTGTTACCGGTTACCGCATCTAGTTTTTAGATATCGATGATTGATGGTGTGTCAAAATTTTCCATTTGTTGTGGCGTGTGCCTGAATGTGATTTGGGAATAGGAAATGCATGAAAATGTATGTGTTAGGTGGCAGGTAATCTTTTCAGAAGTTTGAAACAGATGTATCGTGTTATTACGTTACGATTAGGAACCGTTGGACAAAAACATTGTTTATTACAAGGATGATAGAGTCTAAAATTAAACTGTCGTTATCAGCCTCTTACTACATTATTCCTTCCACATTATTACCTACGAACTACGTTGTGCAAAGGAAATGGTTTACCATTGCTTTAGAATTGTTATTCACTTCCGTAAATCGTCGTCTTTTGGCAGTGGTTCTCAAAAATGCTAGAAGCTGTCCAAAGATCTAGCTTATGACTTTCGCGGGGTTTATGTAAATAAATACCACTAACATAAACTTTGAAGTTTTCTCCAAAAAATCTTGATCCTAATCCTAACTATAATAATATTATAAATGCGAAAATGAGTTTGTTTGTTACGCTTTCACGGCAGTGGTTCTCAAAAATACTAGAAGCTGTCCAAAGATCTTGCTTATGACTTTCGCGGGGTTTATGTAAATAAATACCAATAACATAAACTTTTGAAGTTTTCTCCAAAAAATCTTGATCCTAATCCTAACTATAATCTATAATATAAAAATGAATCGCAAAATGTGTTGGTAAGCGCATAACTCAACAACGCCTAGACCAATTTGGCCAATTCTTTTTTTTAAATGTTTGTTATTTTTAGGACAAGGTTTTAGGGTAGGTATAGGGTAGGTAGGGTAGGTAGGGTAGGTAATGATAAAGATGGTGCACCCCAAGCATTTATAAGGCAAAACAACGTTTGCAGGGTCAGCTAGTAATATTATAAATGCGAAAATGAGTTTGTTTGTTACGCGTTCACGTCTTAACTGCTCAACCGATCATCATGAAATTTTGCATACACGTTGTCAGAGGTACAGAAAAGGACATTATATACCTTTCATCCAGAAAAAAGTACTGTTCCCGATGGAAAGAAAAATGATTGACAAAATCAACATTAACGCAGGCAAAGCAGCGGACAAAAGCTAGTAATTTAATAAAGAAAAGTCTGTCTAATTACAAGTGAATAAAATAAAACAACATGGTAAAATTAATAGAAACTGAACTAAGAGAAATAAACACTGGCCATTGTAATGAGGCCAACAAATGAGTTTAATATAACTCAGTGGTACAATAATATTGAGCTAAAAAACGCAATATCCAATGTGGCCTGACAACACAAAACGTGGGTTATTCAGTTTTACTTACAGTGTACGTTTTATGAGCGATTATACATTATTAGATTTTGAAGATGGATTAAGGATGGTTAAGCTTGGCCTCATTTATAATGATGAATCAGATGATCTCAGGATTTGTACACTGTTTGCGGAACGTAAGTGCTTGTTGTAGAGTTTCTAAAAATAAGTCCAATCATTACTTTCGGTGCGCAGAAAAGTGTTTTTAATATATCATTAGGTGGATTGGAAGCAACAGCAGCTTTAATCGAAAACATTATTAAAATTGAGAAGGAATTTATACAATTTAGGGTTCAACCACGTACTTATAACAGGGGTTTTTTTTTAACCAACTTGCGCAGAAAAATTGCTTTCAAATGCGTTTTACTTTCAGACTAGCATTTATACACCGTGAAATTTTAGTCGTTTTAAAAATATAATTTCAACTTCCATAATTTATTATTCAAGAAATTGCTATTAAAACTTCGTATATCCAATATTTAATAAACATTCTTTTTTTTTGATACATTGTATCAATTTTTTAATTACTCCTAGAGGTATTTTATGTCGGGTACATTGAATGGCTCTTTGTAAGACGATTAAAATGTCACGGTGTTTAAACGCTATAAAATACAGGATATTACATAACATAAAATTCACGCCTATTATACCGAAGAATTAGGCAGAGGTAACTTTAGTATACTTATAATTATTTCATAATATGGGTAAAAGGGGGCGAGCTTATTGCCATCAACCGGGCACAAATCCAAACTCCGGGCTGCTACCGAGAGATTACTAATGGAAAAAGACCAATAACACTTTGCTCCACCTGGGAATCGAATCCAGGACCTCATGCTCAGCAGTAGCGCTTGCGACCACTACACCAACGAAGCAGTACACGTTAAATCTTGTGTTGACAGAAACTGTTATGAAAACTAACACGAAGATTAAATAAAAGTAAATGCCAGCGTTCATAATGACATGAATGTTAACTGAATTACAAATTCATTAGCAGAATTTCATTCGAGACTCTTGAGGCGCCAGGAATCTGTGAACTTTAGTGCATACTTGTAATTAATGTCCCGTGACATTTTAATTCTTTATCCTATCCTTTACTATTAAATGAGCAGTATATGTATACAGGGTGACTGGATCTGGACTCGCCATAGCAAATTCGCATATAGAGGAGGTCATTTTCTAATTATCAGACCTTACTTTCCCTTGATCGTAAAGATTTTTTTATAGTTTATTTTATTTTAAATGCGTACTATCTTATTTGTTAATCTTAGTTTGAGGGAAGCTCCGAGGTATTTTAATAATCATCAATGCTTATGACTACCAACAAATAATAAAAAAACTAAAAACGTAATGCTAAAAAAAAAATTGGAAAAATCTCAATAAAGTATAAAAATTGACATATCTCCCAAACTATAAAACTTTAGTTAGGGAAAGTATGGTTCAATAATTAGTAAATGACCTCCACTATTTGCGAATTTGCTATGGCGGGTCCAGACCCAGTCACCCTGTATATATTTGTAACCACGTTCTCGAAAACGGCCCTAACGAGTTTACAGGGGCGAAAAATCGATCTACCTAGGTCTCATATCTGGGAAAATTTGTTTGCTCTATTTTCACCCAAGCAGAGCTCGGTCTTCTTCTTTTCGTGTGGTTAGTGACTAACCTGGTGTCAGAGTTTTAAAGCCACCCATGGGCCTTTGACTTGGCTTCACGTACAGTCGAGAAATATCTCTCAGGCATGCCGGTTTCCTCACGTTTTCCTTCACCGTTTTTTAAGCAAGTGATAATTATACAATACGCACATGAATCCGAAAATTTAGAGGTGCGTGCCTATGATTCGAACTCGAGACCTATGACTTGGCAGTCCGACGATCACACCACTAGGCTATCACTACTATAGAGCTCGGTGGACCAGGTACTTCAATTCTATGAGACTATGCATCTAAAGTGCTGTTGAGATAGATAGAGAAGAAGAGCGAGATATTAACACAATAAGTTGTTGGGTGGCGAAATGTGGGTGTAGTGTACTATAGGTACACCTCTGCCTAACCCTACGGGGAATACAGTCGTAAAGTTATGTAAGTTGGTGAGAGATGGAAAAAAAAGCTCATAGTAAGTAGGTACTATCGAAGAAACACATATCTGTACACTGTAAGGACTATTCTTGCTTGCAGCGTTCGGCCGCTACAGTAACGCTTACCTTGCACGGCATTTTGAAAAAAAGGGTCCGAAAAATAAGGGTCGTGTACACGGACGTTTTCAAACTACTTAGATACCTATGTGCTTCTTCGATAGTACGTATGTTTTTCTATAAATCCAAAATCCCGTAAGGCACGGATCAGGATTTGAGTGTGGGTTTGTACAGGCTTCTTACGATTGTACAATGGTGGTTGTTATTCTCTCTTTAAGTATATTTTCAAACTATCCATTTTAAGAATAGCTGCCATCTTTTAATTTAAATATTCACCTTACCAGACAGACACTCTCAACACCTCTCAGGGGCCCAGTTTCCCATTATCTAAAACTATAATTTAGCCAGCCGGCTACTGCCTACAAATTACAACTTAAAGCATTCAATTTGATCTCGAGATGACCCTTTAGTAAGAAGGTCGGAAAAACAAACGGCTTTTACAATTGGTAGTAGCACCGCTCTAGGACTGCGTAATGTTATTCGGCACACTAGCATTATACACTCTGTTTTTGTGTCTCAGCCTACTTTGCAAGGGATAAAACCTAAGAGATGTGTTAAAATGAGAGTGAAAGCGAGTAAAAATTTCTACAGTATAGTTTGTAGAAACTGAAATATATTGTTGTTGATCGCACAACGCGCTACATAGTGACTAAATCTGTTTAATAATTATACTTATCTTTAATAAAATACTCGGGTAGCAGTCGGAAACGTAAAATCGATATGATGAAATATAATAACAACAATTAATCGGGACGCCAGCGCTGCCTAGCGGCGCTTGACAGAGTCTACAACATAACGCTTGGATCGGCCGGAGCCGGAGCTAAACACAGTTCATGGATGGCGAGCAAGCAGTGAAGACGTTTAGAAACTGTCGCGCGTTCTGTATTGTTGTGTCGTGTACCTACAGTGTGTGAATTGCTACTGTGATTAATTTGATAGTAAATAGTAATGTGATCTGAACTGCAAACGGTTTTTCTATTGCGCAATAAAACGCTCCAATGCGCACTATCCACAGTACACCCGCAGTAGTTCAAAAATATGGCTGATAATAACAAAAGAGACACATACTCTCTCCGTCATATATCAATTCACTAGACACTCAAGCCGAACAGGAACAAAATTAAGTATCCAACAAGTAACAAAAAAAGATACGCCTAAAAACACAAAACGTTCTAAATATATACCACAACCGCAGTCTTCTTTTAACTTAACACCTATATAGCTGATAAGGGTTGACAATACGACACTATACCCACTTGGAATAGTTGGGAGCAATTGAATAAATAAACACGCATACTAAATTAAATTTTAACACAAAAGCTAAACGAAAAAAGAATATCAAGTTAGCAGATAAGGAGAAAAACAATTTCGGTGAAAAAGATAAAGAAAGTAATGTGTACCTTTGTGTATGTTGTTAAGACAAGAAAAGCCTACGGTATGAACAGAGCTTATGGAAAGAAAAAAGATGAAGAGCATTACAAGAATAGTAACAAAAAAAAATTTAGTTAGGCGCAGTTCGAGCCCGCGCCACGAAAGTCGTGAAAACGTGTGATGAAATTTCTTTAACGATGTTATTTAATATTTAAATTAATTACAAAAATTCATTGCATTCCTAATGATGCAAGCTTTTATCGAGTGTCATGTTTTTCCGTTCTGAGCAGATTTACGGCCGATATGAGGCAATAAATTTTCTTACGGTTTCTAATGGTGCTGTTGCTATTGTATTTGCTTGGCACTAGATTTTTTAGACTCATTGCATGCTTTATGATGCAAGCTTTCTACGATTGGGATTTTTTAAATTTCTGAGCAGATTTACGGCCGATATGAGTCTATATATGAAATTATTTTGATATTGTCAACTTAATTTTTGCCCCAATTTCACGAAATATTTTATGACGTCTCTTTAGGTTCTAGTATTCCTTTTTCAATTCTTGGAAACGACACCAAAATCACTGTTCTAGCTAAACACGTTTTTGCACTATATTTATTGGAATTTCAACATGTAGTGAAAAATAGAGGGACGCACGCATGCGCCTGATGCCTCGTGATGTGACGTCATAGGCAAATTATATCCTGCTTCAAAATTGTTATGTGCTCAAACATTACTCTAGCATTAAAAGTCTTGTTGTTATTAGCGATTGAAATCTTACACGTTTTTTTCTACTACCAGTACTCCTAGCGTAAAAAACGTTTTCACGTCAATAAATGTATAAAACAACCTTGAAAGTTTCATAATTTTTTTCCTCAACATTTTTTTCCTCAAAATCAATGCAAAGATGTAGAAGGATAGAAAAAATTAAAAAATATTAGTTAGTTGTTACGTAAAAAATATTGCTAATTGTCAAAGTTTTTCACCAAAATGTTTCTAACTAAAGCCTCCTTTATTGCATCGCACAGATAACTAAGACTATGAAAAGTTTTAGCGACACCTCGATTATCACTCTAAGCAAAATACTCGCATATTTTTCTACTTGAAAAATTCAAGCGAAATCACTAACTTCAATAGGGATTTCTACTGGCAAAAGTTGAGAAAAGCTGAAACGTTGGCGGTCCCTTTGTGTTGTCAGCCATTGAAGTGAACAAAGACTGGTCTGAATCATACGATACGTGTATTATGATTTAAATAGTCGTTGGAACTTCCCTTTTTTGCGTTTCATGGTGAGGCATTGACATTGTTTGATAAACATTCGTCGTGCTATCCTTTGACATTATGTAATGTTTAATGCTGGGTTCATTATTATTAAATCCAGTGTAGTTATTTTATGATTATGATGATTACTTTATGATTATGTCATGTAGTACTAACTACCTGTAGTTTGATGTACAAAGGTGGTTCATACTCTTTTGTAAAATAATAATATTATAAATTGACTTTTCCAATACAAACAAGTTAACAGTAAAACGAAATAACAGCCCATCAATAACCTCAGAGAGATACAGAGAAAAGCTAATTATCTAATTAAAAGTTCTAAGCAGCACTCAGACTCTGTTGCTACCTGGTGTCAATATAAGGGATTGGCTTTACTACGTCAAGGCTCTGAGGGATTAGAGTATAAACTCAACTTTACATAACCGGAGGCATATAGTAATCTCTTGGGACATGGTGAAACTAAGACCGTACTTTAGCCGTATATAATATATTTACCATAAATGTATTTTGGCCACGTAGTAGCCTAACTAAGAATAGAACACACGAGCTCTTCCCCTAGGTATTGTTTGAGGTATCATATTATTATGAATAGTTTCAGGATGTTAAAACATGATTTATTAAGTAAAATAATATAACAGTTTCGCAGCCCTATATGAACATACATCAAAGAAAAATGAAAGAAATCATATAAATCCAGTAAAATGGTAATTTATTTATTTATTTAAGTTTTTATGCACAACATTACGGAATATACTTCCAAGGAGAACGGGGTGGTGGGACTCCGAGAGCGCCGACAGAAGTGAAAACTTGAACAAGATCGCCTTGGTGGAAGAAAAATACTTGTACAGAACATTGGTCCGTAAATTTATCTAAATAAAGAGCACAATCGCGTTTACAAAAAAATTATACTTCCGAAACCTTTAAAGTAAAATACTTGCATAGAACATTGATCCATAACGTAAAATAAATCAAGAGCAATGAAGTTTTCACTTCAAAAACACATATAAACACGAGAAATAACAAAATTTACAAACAAAATAATACTTTTAAAATCGCGGTTATACAAGTGTTATTTTGTTAATTAATTTTAAATTTTCAAGAGGAAAAAAAAAAATCTTAACTCCATCTTCTCACAAAAACTTAAACATTCACGACACATCTTAATGGTAATGGAAAAAATACAATTGAAAAGTGTATATTTTATTTTCACGTACATGGTACAGAGACTAAAAGCTCAATATGAATCGATATGTAGCCGAAACAAGAATCCAATATCCCTATCGATATTGGCAACAAGAGTGATGTAACTTAGTTATTACGAGAGGTTCACCAATCCGTAACATCACATGAGGCGGAAATAAAATCGTATAGCAGAAATTTTGCTACATGAGGAAAAATCTCGATGCCTATTTGAAGTCCTTTTCTGTTGTGGGATTAACAGCGTACCTGGTATCGACTTTATGGTTATCGAAACCACTCTAAGCGGCATACACATATTCATGAGTAAAGCTTTTTGATCTTAAATAAATCACAACTAATATCGTAGTTATTATTTCCAATTTTTCTTTGCATTTATAACATGAAAAGGACGGTAAAATAGAATGTCTAAAACAAGTTCGATTTTCTAAACGCAGTACCTAACTAAGACTTACTGGGAATTTGTAATTGGCTGTTATTCCATTTCGAAGAAAATAATTGGTTTGTCATTGCAGTGTCCTGCATGTTCATATTGTTCTGTTCAAACGTAAGCCTGACATATACAGTTAATTAAAACAGTATGCTTTTAGTAACAACTTTAATCAAGATAAGTACCAGATTTTTATTTCAAAAAGACGTATTACTATAGTTTGATCAAGAGACCACTTAACTTGTTTATAGTTTACTTGAAATTCTTGCTTGGATAGCCATTCTTAATGTACTTAATGCTATAGAGCTATTTGTCTTCTTAGTGGTTCAAGAAAACAAGTCGTTAATCTTTTGTGTTCAAAAATTTCGGGGTGGAAAATACGTCTTGAGATTGCGTTAGTTTTAATTCTGATAAAATCTGTGAAGAGTTGGCAAGGTGTCAGAATTGTAAAGCTTTATAGGTGAATGAACTGTCGGAGAGTGCTGCAAGCAAGGTTTTTATTCAATTAATCTGATGAAAAATGCATGGTTAATTACTGTAACAAAGATGTTAACAATAACACAAAGACAGAACATTACATTAATGATCAATGTCACATAATTAATAATATTGTTTAGCAAACATGGTTAAATATTTGAAATTTGAAATAAAATTCCACTTGAAAACGTTCTCATACAAAACAATATAGGGACATTGTTGACAATAATGGAAACTATAAAATAAGAGTGGATCAGGTCTATTTGAGTACTCTCTCTATAAGCGTCAAATTATACTCTCGCGAAAGCCATTACGCCGTCCTTTGAGTCCTCTACTTATCTCAACTATTTTCCTGTTAAAATGAAGGACCTGATCATAAGGCAGCAAAGACAGGCTTTTTATAAAATCCCCGGAGGCCATAATAAAAGAATATTTAATAGAATACTGGAAGCACTGCAAAAAATAATCAGTCTATAAGCTCTTTTTATTCTCCTTTTTATATCGAGGACGCAATATTTTTAATAACGTAGTAGTTTTTAACATGAAAACAGTTTGCTTATTTTAATATTTACTGATACTAGCTACTACTATTGAAATTGATTCTCAGAATATCTTATTCTGAGAATCATTTTAAATTAAAGCAGTCAAAATAATAACAGTTAGGCACCGTCTAGGCTTTAATATTTTATCTCCATTATAGACAATAATGAATTCAACAGAGTAACTGAAAACAATAAATAAACACGTCTCATTAATACTCCTCCAAAACAATCTCAGAGTCAAAATATTTATTACTTCAACTACAGCAAATTTCGATTCGAGAATTTCAAAATCACAAATCAAGCTTATCCGCGACACGAATGCAAAGGAACACACATCTAAATCTCAGCTGGAAAACGGTCGTAAATTTTGGACACAATTCACTAGGATCCCTACTGACTGACAATGAACTAGAAACGACACTAAACGCAGAGTCCCGTGAAGTCTTTATGGGCTTGAGCCAAACGTACTGATTAGTTTGACACTGTGTCGATTAAATTCGTAATTTGCTTTCGTAATATTCTTTTATGAGATCGTTTCTTGTGTTTAGCAGTTTTAGAATTGAAAGACGGGGTTTGAATAAAAATCCTTGACGAAATTGTCAGCATCGATTATACCCAAAAAATTTAGAATGTTGCTGCCAGTGAGTAACACTCAATTTATACCCATAATGTGGATCTAAGCACACCATTTCAAAATCCAGTAACTTCACAAAGTTCACCATCAAACTTCCAACTTCTCATTTTAAAACATCACCTCCTTTAAAAGTCAGAACTCAAAAGTAACATATACATCGTATACTTTAGAGGCATTTCAAATACTTGTACTGAAGAGTAGGGGGATGTCAATACGTTGAAGGGTCTACGAAGGGACTGACGTGGAAATACGCGGCTTTTACATACCTAAATATCGTACCTATATATTCTACATGTCAAGCTTCTATACATTTCCAGTATAACTTTACCTCGTATTGTGTGATCGGCCATACAATGAGAGACCAGGTTAAACTGGAAATTATGTACATATAGCTTGATTTGTTGCCGTGTGTACCAAGTATTTTGTGTTCCGGTTATTGTTACAAAGAGTGTTTGGAATAAGTATATTATTGTTTTGAGAATTTTCCTCATGAGGAAATAACTGGAAGTAAATAATCTGGTTCGTTTTTATTAGATAATGCCGAATGGCTTTGGAAGACTTAAGATTTCTAAAAGCTAACGGGGCAAAGGATATATTTTCTTGAAAATAAATTATTTAAATATCAAATAGGTATGTATATTCAAGATGTTTATTTGGGCTATTTGTGTTTTAGATATAGCGATACTTCAATTAATCTATGTCTATAAAACCCGACTACTGAAAAATCACGCTCTAGAAAGTATGAAACAAGAAAATATTTCAGACAGAAATCAAGACATAGGTACAAAAATGGTCAAGGTAAAGCAGTGATCTCATGCCTGTACCATGTGTGGGTGCCAGGGACACCTACAAAATTATACTGATGTACTATATATTGGTATTTATAACCAAAATTTCACAAAAAGACAGTCATAAGTAGTTTTTAATGCTACAACATCAATCTGCCTGTCTAACCTTTTCCCAACTATGTTGGGGTCGGCTTCCATTCTAACCGAATACAGCTGAATACCAGTATTTTACATGGAGCGACTGCCTATCTGACCTCCACAACCCAGTAACTGGGTAATACGATACCCTTTGGTAAGACTGGTTGTCCAGACTTTCGGGCTTCTGCAATGACGACCCATAACGACTGTTAAAGATCCACGAACGACAGCCGGGATCAAAGACTTAACGTGCTTTCCGAGGCACGGAGGAGTCTCGGTATGTAAAGATGATCACTCATCCATGGACCAAACCCGGCAAGCGTAGCTTAACCTGATGGATCAACCCGTGCGGCTATTATATTTAGACACGAGCTGCTCCAATGGCGCCAAACATATAGGGCTATAATATGCTTTGACCTTACAAGTTTTAATATACAGCTAACGTAAATAGCCTAATGATATTGACCATAACCCCAAATAATTCACATGTGCCGTATCCCCGAAAGCTGTTAAATCGACAGAGTTATAGACCAACACACAACGCGTGTCCATTTAGATTAAATATCGTAATTGCTCGCAAATAGTGATAGATTGATTGCCCATCCCTAAGGACCCGCACCTCAATCGTTGTTTGTATACAGTTAAAACTGTTTCAATACAATGCGTAAAGCAAACATGGCACATGAAACAACAGCTGCAACATTTTTATTAAAAACTTGTTCAAACAACAACAAACAATATTGACAGTAAGAACTCAAATGACCGTACACAATTCAAATAACGAACTCTTTTTTTTAGGGTTCCGTACCTCAAAAGGAAAAACGGAACCCTTATAGGATCACTCGTGTGACTGTCTGTCTGTTCGTCTATCACAGCCAATTTGTTCCGAATCCAATGGACCGATTAAGTTAAAATTTGGTACACGTATGTATTTCTATGACCCAAACACGAACGTGTAACGTAAATAAATGAATTTTGAATATAGGGGTCACTTTTGAGGGGCAAACAAGAAAAATTTTGCTAACAGTCCCGTGTGACATATTTTATAAAATGAAAGAAGGGCTTGTTACGAGGATCTTAAACATAATGTATATGTTTTTTTTTAAGAAATTCGATGAAAATTGACCCCCCCTTATCTCCGAAACTACTGGACCTAAAATTTCGAAAAAATACGTCGTAGGTATGGCTCTTTACTCATAGATTACAAGAAAACCTATAAGAAGTCTATGGTCTTAAAATAACATGGTAAATCTCTCAATATTGTGCGTACAAGCTTACATTTGCAGTTGGAATGTATGGGAGTACATGTTTTTCAACTACAATGTTGAGTTTGCTCTTGGGATAAATTCATCTCAACTACAGAACCCTTCATTGTACCTAGTCCGACACGCACTTGGCCGGTTTTTTTAAAGTGAATCGTCACGGATTCACACCTCGACACCGTTCGATTTTTGAAAGGATGTTTATGACACTTTCACTACGTTCAGATAAGATCTTGCTGAAAATGTCAAACATAAAATTCTTTCCTATTTATCTGGAACCTATCCGTCATTATAGTAAAAACAGGTCCTCAGAGAATAACACTAGGTACAGGAACGACAAAAAGTAACATCCACCCATTGACCTTTACAGTTTATGACAAGGAGCCGACACAACTTATTTTCCTTTCAACCTAAAAGCAGTAAGGAACGAAAAAGTAAATAATTTTACATTTTCACCAAGAAATTGCCAATGACGGTTAAATAAACTGAAATTGTGTATGACGTGCCCCTTTTTATTTTTGGCAAAACGGCCGGATTGTTTACCTCAATCACTGTTTATGTTAAACAGTTTTTGAGGAAATCATTTAAGGGACCTGTTTCTGACGGGTGATGGTGGAAACTCCACCGTCAAAAATAAAGTTAGCTCCTGAGTAAATAAGAGTGCTTCCCGAAAAAATTATGCATGTGGATTAAGATGAACCCAATACCAAAGAACAGATTATACAAGACCTTAATGAATTTGCCTGCTGCCTTCGCCCGCGTGAAGGTCAGAAATTATCCTACCGGAACGTACCTACTACCAGAATAAAAGTATCCTACATCCTAACCCTGGTCGTGGTCTATCCGTGTGTCAAATTTCATCGAAAGGCACGAAAAGCTAACGGACAGACACATAGTTTATTTCGCATTAGGCCGCGCACACTTTGGATGCGTTTTCGTACGAATTTCACTTATGCTTACCGTACGAACACGCACGAACTATCCTGAACTTCTAAGTGCAAAGGGAGGGCGCAGACTGGGTGTGACTTAGTCGTACGTATAGTTCCGACGACGACGTCCGAAAACAATCTGGACTTGTTGGGACTTGTCTTATTTGACGGAGAAAAACGTATCTAGTACTCAATTCGTACGAAAACGCTTCCAAAATGTGCGCGACCTCAATATTAAGTGTGGAGTTTGGATTTTTGATACCGTGTACCTAACACAGACTGGAATGGACCAAAAAGCGATTCCGAAAAAAATCGATATACTTACCTACTTAAAATCTTAATTATATCAATAAGAAAACGCCTACTTTTCTCTTTCTCCTAGCATATTAATTTATCGCAGTATCGACTACATATTGAATCTTAACAAAACCGAAGAATTGAACCCAATGATAAGCAATTAAAGCAAAATGGTTCATTTGTTACATTTAATTGCCCACAATTTCGTTTACAACCGTGTATTAATCTTCGTTTCTTTAACAACGTTTTTAGAAATAATGGAAATTGTAACCATAATAATAATTTGTGAGGTGTCAGGATGAAAAGGACTTTTGTCAGGTGAAAATATGCCTTTGGGTGATTACGATTTTACTGTGGCCTGAGATAGTTATTGTTAGATAAGCCTAGATCAGTGGTTCCCAAACTATGGGTCGAATATTGGATGGGCTTTGAAAAATAGTTTTTCATATTGTTATGCCCCTTTTTTCTCCATGACTGCTAAGAGGTGAGTCCCGAATTTAGAAGCTTTTGTTTGGTGGGTTTCGGTCAAGTCAACTTTGGGAACCACTGGCCTAGCTCACATAAATATAACGACCCGCCCCAGCTTTGTACGGGGAAATGGCGACATGTCGAAAATTTGAGATTTTTGTGCTATATAATCAAGTTGAAAATTAAAGTAATTATACACGTAAGTAAACCTTCCAGAATAAAATGCTCTAAATGATGGTGAAAACAGCATCAAAATTGTGTGGTTTAGAAGATCTATCGGTCACACAGACAAATACAAAAAGCGGCTTTATTTTATCCTAAGTAACCAATATAACAATTTTCTTAAGCATACAGGTTTTTTGATTATACGTCGGCAATCCGTTAAGGGGATGTAGGAGAGGACCCCTGATGATCCCTATGCCAATGTCTTTTTATATGTATGAAGTAAAAATATGAAATGTACCCAATAACCCTGATATACAGGGTTAATGATACGTAACCATTTTCAAATAATTTAACATTTTATATAACCAAATGACGCCTTTTTACTCCTATGTAAATGTCAACAATGTTAGAGTCATTTGACATTTTATTTCATACATAAAATGACAAATTACTCAAAAATGGTTGACATTTGGATTTTTTGGTTGGCATAGGGGTCATCATAATTTGGTTGCAAATGACCTTTCCTACATCCCCATAACGGATTGCCGACGTATAGCCAATAACCCTGTATACCTACGTATTACTAATACACTTTAGAAATGAAGTAATTGGGTAATTTGAGTCAGTCGATCACTTATCAAATTAGTGAATCATGGTGTTATTGATAGCTGGTACCAAATTGAAATATCGATGCTTCGTTTTCTAATTTGATTGCGGTAAGTTAGTAGTGTGACCTACTCCATTAGAGTTCACGCACTTAATTCTCCTAGATCTTGGGTTTATCGTTCGTTGTAATAGGTATACATTCGTGCAAAATGTGACTTATCCTAGATTACATTGGTGCCGATTCTCTTGTACACCGAACTAAACTAACTAAACTGTCACTAAAATTCCCTACTTTTGACTATGAGAATCTCAAAGCTATTCTGCAACATAAATTCTCTTAATCGAATTTGACAAGCGCGACTCCACACGTGATACCTAACCACGTGAACCTTTTTAGAGCTGGAGGCGCGCACGGGGGGGTAGCCTCGACGTGTTTTATATGGATTTTTTCACTTTTTGTATGGAAAATATTATAAAAATATTACCTATATGTAGAGTGTTAGGGGTTTAAGGGTTTTATAAAGGGTGTCGAAATTTTCATTATTTTTGCGATTGGATACACCGTTTTCGAGATATAAGTAAAAGAAAAAAAAAAAAATCAGTACTGTTTTTGCATCCGAAGTCGAGGTGTTGGTGTGAATTAAAAGTTCATGACAACCTATTTTATTCCACACGTTTTTAGTCGCGATTAAAAATAGTCAGATTTAGTTAGAAAATCTAAATTTTAGGTGAAAAACGTCAAATTCAGAATGGCAAAATTGCCATTTTCACTAAACTAATATCTCAGTACCATCTTAGTGCTGCCAAACTAAAATATAGTTAAGTTGTGTCATTTCAGTCTAATTTCAGAATGGGAAATCATCGTTTGACAGGATTAAACTAAATTTTGGTGATTTTTAGTCTAGTTTAGAAGCATTTGTGACAAGAGAATCGACACCATTGTCTATCCTTTTACTCCTCAAGACTTAAAAGCATAATCACTAAATCCAGGTACCAGTTCTGAAATGAACTGTCTGAAGTCGAGGTCTATAAGCATCGATGTAGATGAGTATTTTAATAATTTCTAACGTAATTATTATAAAATCGTTAAAGTACCCCCACTACATCATCCTAGGAAACACAAACTCTAAAACCAGACTACCAACAGCAAAACAACACCAAAACTCGTAGAGAAGTCGCCAATAAATCACATTTGCGACTCAACATCGCTCCTAGGATTAATCCAAGCGTGAGAACGTGTGATCCTAGTTCCACAACAGGAGCGAATTGCTACCATCATGCACCACAAAATTGTACAAAAGGTTTACTCCATGCTACGAGAGGACTTTGGACACATTTCACGTAGGTAGGTACAGCAAGTGCAAGCGCACTTGCGATTGGCATTTGTTTGAGATAATATGATGTCCAGACAAGGGGCTTTAGTCAACGTGCTACTGCTAGTCACCGCGGTATGTGAGCGGTGAGACGAGGGAGGGTGACAAAGTTGGCAGACTGAGTTAGCTTGGCCTTTGTGTGCCTCCCACGTTTCACCGCTCACATACCTCAGGCAGTGACTACCAGTCGCCCGCAAATTATAATTCGAATCGGTTCAACTGACAGTGCAGTCACTATACATACGTACACGCATCTATATGTGCGTGTGCCTGATTGCGCTCGTTCTATTGAACCGATACATACGTGAGCAGTGATAGCCTAGTGGTGTGACCGTCAGACTGCCAAGTCATAGGTCTCGAGTTCGAACCCAAGGCACGGACCTCTGACTATTCGGATTAAAGTGCGTATTGTATAATTATCACTTGCTTCAAAAACGTTGAAGGAAAATATCGTGAGGAAACCGGCATGCCTGAGAGATAAATTTCAATTGTATGTGAAGCCAAGTCAGAGGCCCTTGGGCGGCTTTAAAACTCTGACACCAGGTTAGTCACTAACTACACGATAAGAAGAAGATGGAGCCGATCTTCTGTAATATTCTGTGCTTGTAAAATTATACGTGCAAATTAAAGCTGAATCTAGAAATACCAAATTTCAAGTCCACATGGACTTTGTTACGGTAATTAAATTCTGTATGAATCTATATTCATTTAATTAGTTGGAGAGTGTACTACGTTAAGAATTTGCATATCTCCGGCTTAAATTCTGATGTAGTTAAATTATGCATTTGAAGATAAAATCTTGATAATATTATTAGTGAGGCAGTAAGTTTTAGACATGAATTTTTGTTAGGGAGATACGAGACTGATGTTATAAATGGAGAAGAAGACCAAGATATTACAGTATTGGAAGTAGATGTAATAGTTACAGGGTTCCATTACCTGTTCCGCATTTACAACAAGGTATAGAACATGTTGTGTCTACTGTTTTGGTTAATCGTTTACACCTAAAACCAGTTGTAAATACTAGTTGTTTATGTTACCTTACAATTTCGAACTTCTTTAGTTTAAATTCTATCGTAATTTTTTCCGTTAGATTATAAACTGTCGAAATTGTGAACTGCAACAAACCATTTACAATTTAACGCATTGTTTTTCGATAGTTTATATCCATAGTCCATAGGTCACCGAAAAATTGTGAACAGGTATCAAACTTGCTTGTGACGTAATGCATCTTGCGCTAATACTGCCTAGCGCTCGCCGGCCGCCGCCGCGGCAAAGCTCGCTGCGCTACTCATTCGACTCGCGTTCGGTTGTTCACAGTTCTAACCTAACCTAACCCATGTCACCCAGTTCATTACAGTTTTCGACAATTTATAATCTAACTGAAGTAATACCGATAGATTATAAACTAACGGTTCTCACAATCTTACGGTGACATATACAAAACTTGTCAAAAATGTGAACAAATAGCTAACAAGACAATAATGTGACGTATTTTATTATACAACATGTTTTTGAAAAGGCTTTTACAAGTGTGATTCTTGTTGAAAACAAGTATCACACTTTGTAGGGTGTAAACAGTAAACGCAGGTTTAGAACTGAAATGATGTAAATGAAAACATATTTTAATTATTGTTACGTTAGCAGTACATTTTGAAATAAATTCTTGCTAACGGTAGTTAAGTGCATTAACGCAGTTACATTAATATTGAATCCCCGTAATACAGTTTTGCCAATGAGGTTTATTTATGGAAGTACATATTTTTGCAATAATTGCAATAAATGTTGTTTTTAGTTCTTTGTTGAATGCAGCAAAAACTAAAGAAAACGTTTCAGATGAAGGCATTTCACTGTTTGAACAGGGTCAGTGACAGTTCGGCCCGAGTCAACTCAACCCGAATAAGAATACCAGATATTTCACTCCCGATTATGGTGATCACTGACATAAAGTGTTTGGTGAGTAGTATATAAACTTATAGCTTATAATTACCGATTCAAAATCAGTAAAAAAAATACAAATAATGTAGGTACTTGGTAGATTCTTCTTCTGGATAATTGGATATTGTATCCATGATTTCATTAATGTATTATAACAATTAACACGATTTGGCAATAGAATTCCAAAGAGTAATTTATCATATTCGATTACATTCCGATAGAAATCAGTTTCATACAATTTGTTCTAATCATAATAATCCAATTGTTGCGGAGGGTCACTCGCGTCAGCAGCACAAATCGATTTACTGTATAAAACTAGATTTTTGTCGCTGCAATTATCCACATCAGAAGCTTTTGATGGATTATAACGATTCGTATACAAATTGTTTAGTTTTCTTTGTGATCACTGACATCTAACAAAATATCACGCCTATAATCCCCGACGAGTTACTCAGAGCTGTATCTTTAGCAGACCCACATTTCGCCAGTTATGTTTAAGTCCTATGTAATAGGGGGCGCGCCTATCGTCATCAACCGGGAAAAAATTCAGACTCAGGGCTGCTACTGAGAAATTCCAGATGGAAAACCCAATACCACTTTCCCCGACCCGGGAATCGAACCCAGACTGGTACTTGTTGATAGGCCTACACTGTCCTGCCATACCTATAATATTTACATTGTAATTTAAAAACGTAATAAAAGCCATTTATTTTTAAAAGAGTAACCGTGAAGTTTCTTGCCGGCTCTAGTCCATAGGAAACGACCAATTGGAACCGAGCACCTACATAGCTTCTGACGTTTCATTAGTGCCCTTGTAGGTTTATGTGAAATAATAAAATATTTTGATTTTAAAAACGACCTCATTGCTCAGCAGTAGCACTTGCGACCACTAGACCAACGAGGCAGTTACTGACATCTAATATGATAGTTATTGAGATCTAATATTATAGTTATTGACATCTAATATTATAGTTATTGACATCTAATATTATAGATATTGACATCTAATATTATAGTTATTCAAACCGTGCGCTCAATGGGATTTCCCATCGGCAAAATGTCAAACTTCCATACGAACTCATCCCCTATTTAACCCCTATAGGGGATGAATTTTCAAAAATCATTCCTTAGTTCTCACCTTCCTTACAAAAAGAACTCTTGTGCATTATGCTTCTAGACCTAGCGGTTTAGGCTGTGTTGTCTGTTGTATTAATGAATTTAAGTAAAAGAAGTCAAAAAGAGAATACGTTTATTTGCGGTAAACATGACGCAAAAACAGAACACCTACACGAAAAGAATAAGTCAGGGGAAAATATGCGTCGCAACCACGCAAAACGGCCATCGCTCAGCGTAATGCTGATCCTATGCGAGACAGCCTAAGCATGACAGCACTGGCTTTCAGCAACAGCCGGCGTTGACGTTGATTTGAAAAAGCTAAGAAAATTTTGCAATGAAAACAGTTGCCAATGACTTCATTAATGTATAATTATGCGATCAGTTATAACCAAGGAGTATCCATGGCAACAGTTTGTGAACACCAAACTAGGCGTTTGTTACTAATCTTGGAGATCAAAATTTCAGAGTAATATTATCATTTTGCTATATTATATTATAATCTTATACTTTCTGAGAAATGGATTCCTAATAAATATTCAGTATGTTTGTTTTTGCAGTAGGTAACAACATGGTGCCTGATTTTAATAATTAATAATCTTAATATTAGTAGGTATTTTCATCAGAATTAATTTTCAAGCATTTACCTGCTATATTAATTAATTAATTATGAACTGTATACTGTTATCTCGATTTAATAATGTTACTCGAAGGCTGTTATTACGTTTATCTAATTTCACTTAAATGTCAAGTTGAATAGACGTTTTTGTAGGTTTATTAAAATTATGATAGTTTAAAAACATGTTTTAATTTTTCCTCAATAGTGTAAGATTCATTTGCTGGGTTAAAATATTAGGTACGTATTTTTTAAGTAGGTACTTAATTCTTAAGAGTTAAATTATTCCTGACAAATAAACATGAATCGCAATAATAGAATTGATAAAACAGTACCAAGATGGTACTCATATTACTCGTAAAGATGTTTCAATAAATTAATGTTGAAATTAAGGGTAAAAAGTGTAGTTGTGTACGTAAATGTTTGCTTTATCAATTTAAAAAAAATCCATTCCCGCAATGAACATTAATTTTACAGTATCTTTAGACTAATAATCAGATAATTAAGAAAATCTATTTTCCGAAGGGACTACACAAAAACCATCACTAAAAAAAAATGAACAGGCCTCAAAATTACAACAAAATACTTAATTCCAATTTCAAATCACCATAAACCTTAATAAACACACCACATTTCAAACTTAGAACATGTCGCCAGTATTAATGTGTCAAATCAATTTCTGTTGAGTCAGCTGACAGTTCTGTCCGAACTTTGCACTCACCCTGTCAGTCTATGAACCCTTACTTATCATGCTTTCCTTTGATCGGTGAATTTTCATGAATATTTACATTTAAATTTGCATCCTATAAATTTTGTTTATCTTGGGATGCTTATTGGAAAATTCTTCTTTGAAGTGTTGTATTTTTTTTGTTGCTCACCTTGACAAGTTAAAAACAGAGTTCTTCAAAACTTAAAACGAGAAATATAATCAGCAAATTTTGTGTTATGTAAGGTTGATCTGAAAGTAGGTATAAGTCCAAAATTGTACTTAATTCTTTAATTGTACGAAATTCGCGATAATCTAGACACAATACCGTTTATTAATTTAATTGCAGACAAGAAAATGATTGTGTAAACACGTTTGATTTACTAAAAAACAACGGTAATTAGTTTATATTTTGCAACGAAATATTAATTAAACTCGACATTATCTCAGTAACCCGATGTAAGGATGTTTGGTAAATAGGGTGAAGAGAAAATACTCACTTTTCGTTCAGAAAATCCTCTCCAAATAAAACATAAATTCTTGAAAACTTTTCTCAACTGTACAATTTCACTTCAATTAAAGTTACACTGAACAATGTACAAGTCACTTTCACTTCGTATACAAATATAGATAATCGTCAAATAGACGTTACTATTTTCGTAACACAACTTGAGAACGGGACGCACGTCCTATCCCGGCGGTGGTCAGGACAAACTGAGTTGCTTCGTCATACACAGTGCACCGAAACCGGGCAAAGATTCAAGTCTGTTCAGCCAAGCAGCAAAGTTATTGAAGCATAAACAGGATAATGCTATAAATCTGAGGTCGGTCATATGGTTGTACACTCGTATGTAGTCAAACAGTTAAACATGCTTTGATCTAACGTCATGGTCTGTGTAATATTTTTGTGAGCGACTAACTGTTTAAAGTTTATTTTGCGGTCTTTCAGTAGAATTTAAAAAGCTGGCGGCTTGACTGTCATTTGCAACATCTTGTGGTGTGATGATTTCTTGATGTTGTGCAATCTATTTTAACCGATTTCAAAAAAAGGAGGAGGTTACTATGTTCGTCTGATTGTATTTTTTTTAAATATATGTTCATCGATATTTTCGTCAATTTTACTGTGGACCGATTTTGGCAATTATTTTTCATTTGGTAGAGAAAGTTTGCGTGGTGGTTCCATATAAATATTATTAACTTTTCTTGGGTAGTTTTTGCGTTAGCTTCGATAATACGTATTTAATCTACCTTGATGATGATGTTATAATACTTCCTGTCACTATTGTTTACATAGCAAGTAGTGGTATAAAAAGTGAAAAATAAAAACTTTTTACAAAAAAAAAACACTAGAAAGTGGAAAGTGAAAATTTTGTCTTCCAAAATTAAAGTTATTTTTCACTTTCTACTGTTTTTTTTGGAAGTCGGTTTTTTTTTTTGTAAAAAAAGTTTTTTTTAACTCTAGATGGTTTATTACATCTTTCTTAAAGGGGCAGTTCAATTGGTCACGTTTTCGCGCGAAAGTATCTATTACAAAGTTATTATAACTACCTTATATTATACCAAGGCACTAAACCTCAAATTGAAAACGTGTCATATTTTATTAGATACTTTATAGCTTTTGCCCGCGACTTCATTCGCGTGGAAGTCGTAGGTACAATATACTAAAATAACAGCCACATTTTTATAAAACTTCCCTGTATACTACGTTTGTAGTTTAGGCAGCCAAAATATACGGAGAGTCAGGACTGATGAGCAAACGATGTACAGCTGTCCGTGTAAGAAACAGCTCATCCTAGAAAAGAAAAGAAAGAATGAAAACTTGTTTATTCTGCACAAACAAAACGCACATTTTAAAAAACTGTTCAAAATACACACAAAACAAAAGTAGCCAAAAGCCTCGTATTCAATTAGTAAAAAAGTTTGACAATATTGTTCCTAGTAACTATAACAGTGGTTCATTGGTTGATGTCAAGGCCACGAACCAAAGACAATATTGCATAATTATTATTGCAACATTGGCAAATGACAACAAAAACATAACAAAACAAAAACAAAATGCCGATTGCAGAGTTATCTACTTTTGTAACAAATGACAACAAATATTAATCTGTGCGTCGCATCTGCGCAAGAACAGGTCAATGCTCAGCGGAAAGCTGTGAATTCGGACGAACCTAACTTCTACAGCGCTGGTTTTCAGCAATTACCTAAGGAATGACGTAATGACGTCTCCCTGTGTGACCTAATAAATCGGGTAAGTATTATTTTCCATTGAAATATGTGTGATTCAGCTGAATCCTAAGGTCGACAACCGCAGCCTTCAGTTACAATTTTCCATTGCTTGCGAAGTTTTTCTTTTTTTTTTAGTGAATTATGATCGCCTGCATTCCGGATATACTACCTAAGACTTCAACGGTCACGAGAACTCATTGAGATCGATAACAATTAAAATTCTATTGTGTCTCATTAATGACCGTTGGCACAACACTGGTACACTGATTGATGCTTTCTTACAGATCATTCCTGACGAACGGCTATCACTAATATAATATAACAGTAGATTGTAAACACATGGGATTTCTTATTAAGAGTCACCAAAGCTAACGGCAACTTTATGTCATGCATGATTGACTGCTTATCTCCAAAAAGGTAAAGCGTAAAAATAATCATTTAAAAGATTAAATCTGTAACTATGTATCTGCAATATGCTAACCTTTCGGCTCGTCTTTTTAAAATTATCGGTAAACTGTAGAAGAATACGAGCATATTGCGTTATTGCTCAATGCTCATCCCTCATAACAAATTCCGTGATAATTCATAGACCAGACTTGTGACTGAGGAATGTTTGTGCAAAATTTGAATTGAATCTATTCAGTAGTTTTTGCGTCAATTTGGAACATAGATCCAGATAAACAGACAAACGGACTAAACGGATTTTCGGCATCAGAATCGTTCCCACATCTCGTAGCAATTACTTTTTTTTATATTTAATGTACAGTTTCGATTTCGCTGCGATTTTAATACAATGATGTATAGATTTTTGTGAGAAAGATTTTAGGAACAAACAGTAAACAACCAATTTTTGTAATATTAATGATTTTTAATGATTATTTAGAAATAGTATTATACCTTGCCTCGCCTGAAACACAGGATGACCTAGTTCAGGCACATAACATATTGAATTTTTCGTAGATTTAAGCATATTTGTATTTAGTGTTTTACCTTTTTATATGAATAAAGTTTTATTATTATATTATTATTATTATATTAATGGACCTTTTAACCAGATATTAAATTTTAAATTTTGTATCTACTTCAGTTTGGAAGCGAAAGTTTAATGCGAACAAATCAATCAGAATGATACGATATCTCAAATTGAAATGGCTGCGATCAATTACGTCGCAACTTTTAAAGGGTCATGCGCTACCCTTTCAACTTTCTCATTTGCAAAGGCTTAAAACTCCGGGAAAGTTATCTCGTAGTGATTTTATTAGAATATTTAAAAGACCAGTGAAAGTAGACCCTCAGGACTTCCATTTAATTGAGAGCGTCAAATCAAAAATTTCGAAGATGTCGTTCAAAGAACGCTGGGCGCTGTTTCGTCTCAACATCTGCACACCAGAGGTATACAAAACTAAATTCCGAATATCTTATTTCTGATCAAAATCTGACATTTACGCATAATTTTGAACAAGTTTTGGATGTCTTTCAGGAAAATGATAAAGCATTTGAAGGTCATTTGTGAATATTTGAGGGACGACATACATATAACTGACAAGTTTTTCTTAATTTAAATTGCAGTATAATATTAATTGCAAAATAGTAACTAACCACACGAAAAGAAGAAAAAGAACTTTGCCACCCAGGAATTCTATCAAAAAAAATCAGCAAAATATTCTCGTACACTTTTCTGTCTACAGTCAAATTCAATATAGATGACATCATTGTTACTCGATATGGTTGAGACGAGAAGAAAATACGACTACCCACCCACCAAGAATCCGATTTAGCATTTAATTAAAAATTTCTGCTCTCAGTTCCATGTTATTAGATTAAGTAAAATGAGAGAAAACATATTGAAAATTTAATTTCATTAGAAGGACAAAATTAATCTGTTGTTGAAAAAAGTTTTGCAGAGATTATTATTAATTTTTTAATCTTTATCCTCAAAAGCTTATTTACTCGAAAGTCATTATATTATAAAATTAAATTAAAGTTTACGTCTTTATTGATTATGTCGTTTTACCGATAACTCAGTATTTTTGAATTAATATGCTTACTCATTCTGTCATATTGCAAGATTGCACACATTGCGATTGAAATCTCTTCAAATAAATTAAACAAAATCTGTGCTTTCCAAAGTCGTCCTTTTATCTCTCAATTTTAACGAAGTGGTACAATACCATTAGCGATTTATTACAGAGTATTTTTTAATCTGCACGATTAAATAAATTCTGTCAGGCTGTAAGATTACACACATTTTGCTTGCCAATACGAATTTACTGTAATTTATGACGAAAAATTTTATGTAATCTTATTTGTTTTTTATTTTTAATTTGAGTTTTAATTTTGATTTTAATCTTATTTTTATTGAATTTTAATTTTATATTATTTTGTTTCAATTCTATTTTAATTTTAATTGTAAATGTGTATGCCTATTTTAATATGAGTCTAAGTTACTCGAATTAAATTATTTTTTTGCATTTTTGATTTTGAATTACGTCAATTAATTCAACTAAATCTGTCCACTACATTAGGCACTGCAAAACACAAAGCCATTCTTTCATCTCTCAATTATGACGTAGCACAACATACGTTATATCTCATCATCTCTTGCAACCACTTGACACACTTCTACCAGTCCCACAGCATCAGAAGGGCCGCCTCGTGAACGGACAGTCCTGCGGTAGTCCTGCTTATTTTCATATTGTGAAGAGCATTCATCGTGTCATATTGGCGATGCCGAACGACAAATCGCGGTCATTTTGACAGCGAAATGAGGCGATATCGAGGGAATAACCGTCGGATTTTCATTGGATCTGTCTGGATTACAGGATGGAACTGATGAAATTAATATGGATTGTTTACGATATCGTGTGGTAATCCAGCATGCTGTAGATGATAACGTTAATCTTAACGACGAAGCTAAGTTCCTTATTTTTTATTTAACCTGTATTGTGCCAGTGTTTGTAAGGTTAGTTTAACCTAGATATCTAAATAATTTATTTAAATTTTACCCTATGTTGTCTCAGTGCAAGGCAAAAGCCTCCTTTTCTCCTTTCCACTCCTCTCTGTCTTGAGCTAGAGTGAAGCAATCCTGTCTGTAAGCATCAAGCCCGTCTCTCCATTTTCTCCTGGGTTTGCCTCGATGTTGTCGGACGGTTTCTGAAACCCATATTGTGGCTTGGTCTTTGACTTATTCGACATGTGACAAACGTGTCCGGCACAGTCCTGCTTAAGCTTGGCTGCTTTAGACATTAGAAAAAAGATAGATAGATATTATTAATAGATATTATGAAAATAATAGATGGCCTAAATAAACGGACCACAAATAATATTCCCTTTAACTCTATATTTCTAATTATACCTCAAATCCTTACGAATGCGTTAGAAACTAAACAGCTTCAACCGTATAAAAACTATCTTCTAACCCAAACAAATACTAGCCGAAACAATTTTATTGACTACAATACACACAAACATTCCTTTACAAAAACACGAACGACGAACGAACTTGATGCCGAAATCCTTAATAAAACTGGGTGTATATTTAGAAAACTATTTTTATAACGGTCTGTCTTTCGCCCCTTTGAGAGACGATTCACGGCGAAGCAAGGAAGCTGTGTGAAGCAACTTGGTCCATAACTCTGCTAAGTTTGAGGCAAAAAATCTCCTCAATAGCCCACTGTCTTAAACTTTGATCTTTAAAAGAGTAAATTATAATCTATACTAGCTTTGTCTGATAAAGTTTTGGGCTGTGATGTTTTAAAGGTGAATTTTGTGTGTGTATATTTTTGCTTGCGGGGTATAATTATGATTGAAGATTATATTGAAAGAGAAAAAACCGGCCAAGTGCGTGTCAGACCACGCGCAATGAAGGGTTCCGTTGTTGGGGTGAATTTATTCCAAGAACAAACTTAACATTATAGTTGAAAACCATGTTCTTCCAGACATTTCAACTGTAAATGTCAGTTTGTTCGACCAATATTGAGAGATTTACCATGTTATTTTAAGATCACATTTTCTGCAATCTATGAGTACCTACATAACCATCCTCGGCATAAAAAAATATAATAATGTAAAAATATATTTGAGATCCTTACAACGAGCCCTTTCATTTTTCATACGGTACAGTTTGCAAAACTTTTTTTTTTAATTTTCCAATTTGCAAATTCATTTATTTACGTTACACGTCCGTATTGGGTTCACAGAAATTCATATGTGTACCAAATTTCAACTAAATTGATCCAGTAGATTCGGAGCAAATTGGCTGTGATAGACGGACCAGCCAGCCAGCCAGCCAAACAGACAGACACACGAGTGATCCTATAAGGGTTCCGTTTTTTCCTTTTGATGTACGGAACTCTAAAAAAAACAGTTTCTTTTTTCAGTGAAGTCAGAATATCATGACAGATTACCCTTTTCAATACAAACATAGGTATACACGGAAGGTTACCTAAGTTACTCTAGCGTTATGCCCCAAAACTGACATAGGCAGTGCCATCTATCACATTAGGATTGAACCGTAGGTGTGACGTAGATGTATCGTAGCATCGAATATTCAATACATTGATTGATACTTTGTTCCTACATCAGTTGCTAAAAGAAATATGGGAACGATTTTTTTAACCTATTTTTGATGTATTTCGTTTTACAAATCGTAGAGAAAAACTAGCCAAGTGTAAAGTGCCTGCTACACGGTCGCCAACCACGTCCCGACAGAGGTGACCTTGGTGGTTTACAACCGTGTAGATGGTGGTTTACGACCAAATTTCAAACAGCTCTGCCTGTCGCCAACCAAGGTCACCTCTGTCGGGGACGCGGTTAGTAGCCGTGTAGCAGGCTCTTAAGCCAGGCTTCCGCTCTAAAATAGATAGAAAGAAAGAAAAGGATTTTATTTGCCACAGAAACACGTGCATAATAAAAGAAAAGTGCGTGTCCGACTATGCACAATGAAGGGTTCCGTAGTTGGGATGAATTTATCCCCAAAACAAACTTAATACTGTACTCCCATACATCGATATAATTCACGGTCACTTCTCCTACTGTTTGTAACAGCAAAAAAACATTTTTTTGTGCGATAAAACTCCAAATTAACTATTTACGGACTTTTTCCTTTACATGTGCTGTAAGACCTTTCATGATTCTAGGTCAACGTCAATTGTTTTGATTTATTAGCGAGTATACTCGTAGAAATATGTCACACAAATGGCCGTAGGTTTTTTATTGCGTTGACGTGGAAACTTGATTTTTTTAGAGCTCCAAGGGGCCATGGACTTTACGCGTTCTTGATAAAAAAGGTCTTAACAGACTGACGGACGAACAACGTAATTATTCTTGAGGGTTTCTTTAAGTAAGTAAATTAAGTAAGTAAAAAATAAGTAAATGGCTTCCTTTTAAAAGTACAACGGTTACAGTCCTGTGACAGACAGACAGACGGTGCAGACTTAATAACACATAACATAACATCACGCCTTGTTTCCCCGAAGGGTTGGGGCAGGCTTAATAATAAGGTCCCATTTTGTCTTTTTGATATGGATCCCTATAAAAAAGAATAGATACCTAGTGTCTTAGGATTTTGGCTTCTGATCTTGCTGTTCCATAATCGTTGACAAACTCAAACAGCACTCCATAAGTCCCCGAAAACGACAAACAAATAGTTGGACATAAAACATTTCTGCGACGTCAAATGTTTGACCAAACATCGGTTGGTGGGGAGTGTCTGGCAACCCGCCAATAAACATGAATCATCGCGCTCGGCACAAACCACCGGCGATTTGTCAGCATTACGCTAGGGAGGCGACGCAAGGGACATGTGTGAATGAAGTGTGGGGCACTTTTTTGCCGCAGTTCCCTAATTTTTGTAGCTCGGTGATTAGTAATGGTGATAAAAAATCAATACCACACATTTTGGTTTGAGTGTTGATCGAGTGATCTGTTTAATTTTGTGTTAAGACTCCAAGAACTAAGATGAATAATAATTATGGTAATTTTTAGCTTCTTTTTTCGTACCAAATAATATTTTGAATATTCTGAGTCAAAACCTAGGAAAGTACATTTCACTTTTCCATAAAGACTCCAAACATATAGCATCAAAACAAAATTGGTAGCTTCAAAATCATGCTACTAATCAGGTAAAATGTGCAGATAATAATTATGATAGGATGGTAATATGGTCGTAATATGATATAATACTTAATTTTAAGTAAGATAATCATCTTTTGCTGCATATACTTGCTAACAGTAACACAAATGGAAGAAGTTACTGGCTCCTGAAATACAGGTTCTCTAACTTAGCTCTGGAGGCAGGGTCTCAAATTTTTCTGTAATATTTGTATGGCAAAAAAGAATTTATTTATTTATTTATGATAAGTTTAATTTTATTCAACCCATCTTTGCACACACAACTGTTCCCATCTCTAGAGACAGCACCGACACGCATGTATAATATGACAAATTTTAACAGTTTTTTTGCACGTCCATAATTATCTCAACCATCTTGTTGCAGTTACCAGTCTTAAATTAATATCTAATTGTTTTAATTTAATATTTTGTTGAAATTTGTCTATTTTGATCATCAACTGAGGTATGCAACTTTTATCGTTCCAAAAAAACTGTATCCAACCCAACAGGACCTATTATTATAATGCTATTTAAGGCAAATGCAGATGAAAATAAAATATCACAAAAGCATTCTAAAAACTATGTTGGTATTGTTTCCCAATAATTATATATAAGTATTCAATTAACCTATTAAATGCACAAACTCCCATCTCTAGAGACGCCACGCATAATTAATTATGTCTTTTTTGCGCCACCACTTTGACCATCTCATGTAAACTATAATTAAAGATGTATTCATCATAATCAGCTTATAATATTCCCACTGCTGGGACACATGCCTCCTCTCGATTAGAGCGAATGGGCTTAATCTACCACGCAAACCCAGTGCGGGTTGGTAGATGTCACATATCTTCAAATTTTTTGGTTCTAGGACATGCCGGTTTCCTCACGACGTTTTCCTTCACCGTTTTGAAAGCAGTGGTAATGAAATGAAATACAAAAAGTAAAGCGCCTGCCTGGGTTCGAACCCACGACACTCTGTAAGTCGAAATTGTTACCACTGGGCCACCACTGCTCGACACATTTTCATATTAAAATTTGTTATTTCTTAAATATTTCGGCTCAACCCTAGAATAGTAAACTAGTATATAATAATTCTTATTTTAGCTTAATCCAGATGACTAAAATCCAAATGTCTAAATAAAACGAGCCGTTATGATTTTATACATATAATTATTTATTTAATTTAGTTTACCTTTGCACACATAACCGCCCATCCCTAGAGACATGACGGCGACTAGCTCCAGCCACGCATGTGTGATATGACAAGTGTCACAGTCTTTTTTGCGCCACCATATCTCTGCCATCTTTTTGCATTTGTCATTGAGGTTCTTTTTCGCGTGTCTCTAATGAATTTTGTTTTATTAGTTAATCGTTTTAAACAAGACACGGCTCTCTTTGAAGAGCTGGTTTTAATGTAGCCTTTTTGAAGATGTGCAGATATAATTTGATTTGTCGTCGTTTTTTGTGTTAAAATACACGTGCATACTTTTTCATATAAATTGTTTGTATGTGTTATTAAGCGCATAATTATAAGTTCTAAGTATAACACTGAGACAAAGACGGCCATGTAGATATATAATCAATTCATAGAAAAAGTGTCACCATTCTTTATATTCAAGTAATAGGATGGAAGGATGTGACTTATATTACAGTTATACTGAGGCTACATTGTCACCTTGGGTATCTTCAAGGGGAGTCGTGTTACCCAGTAACTGGGTTGTAGAGATCAGATAGGCAGTCACTCCATGTAATATACCTGTGTTCAGCTGCATCCAGTTAGACTGTAAGTCGACCCCAACATAGTTGGGCAAAAGCCTAGGCAGATTAATTGATCTTAATTAGAATGTAAATTATACAAGGTTAGTCAAGAAATTATCCCTTCAAATACATAACATGATTGTATAAAAATGCAAGTCTCGAATGCAGTTCTTCTACCGCAAATAAATGTGATATCTAATGTAAAACTAAGTTTTGGGAAATACCTAGTTATACTAAGCCCTTTTGATCACTGAAAATTCAGGATTTTAGCTTTATCCACAACGAAGTTACAGAGGATCGAAAAAGATCAGAATGGCTTCTAGAAAAGATACTACGGCTGTACCTTTGTGTTTGTTTTGCTCGACTTGGCGGGGGCACTGTTGTGTCCCCCGATTTGGCATGCATTCTTGAGTTCGGTACAGTGAAATCATTGTTGTTGATTCACGCAACTTGTTTATTTACTTTTTATAGGTGTTGGCAAAGAAACCGGTCACACCGGCCCACCTGATTGAAAATGTTCACCGCCTTTTGGCACCTACAACATTAAGGCAATTTTAAATACAGTCCGAAAGTTTCATGAAATAAAATCAGGTAAATGGCATTCAATACTTTTAAACTAAAATAATTCCATTGGGAAGAGCGATTCAGCCATTTGTGAATGCCCATCCTCGGAAAGTATCGTTCAAAATCTCTCAAGGCCGAGATCTATAAACGTTACTTAGCTTATGCTTCGACTTAGACATGTTCCCGTGTCTATCTTGGACTTGTAATTTCACAGTTGTGAGACAGTAACAGGAATAACGCTTAACCTTTTTTTTTTGTTTGGGAAATTATCAAATAACTTCTCCCGCTCTGGGCGAAGCGGGAGGGCGTGTCAGACTCTTACTGACTAAAACCCACCCGTGTTCCTTCAGTTGCCATGTTGCTTGGGGCCACGAACGCTAAGCTTAAGTACGTTTTAAGCAACGTTTACAGATCTCGGCCTAAATAATTCACTTCAATAAATTCTAAACTCATAAACGTTTAATTCACTTCAACTGCACCGAGCTTAAATCCCTAGTTTCACAGTCAACCATTTAATACTACTTGCTAAAACACCATCCTGCAATTAGCAACAAGATTAATAAAATAATGCCCATCGTAGACTAGCAAAGGAAACTAAAATTATAAAGTGAAGATGGTATTATGAGCTGTTAATGCTCTAATAGCTGGAATACTCTAGCTGAATGCCTCGCAAGCTGTTAGGTTTTATTTTAAAAGACCACTATAATGGAGGTATAAAGTTATAGAAATTCCGCTACTGAGTAAGAAAATAATAGAAGCTTGAAATATAACTTTTACTTGACTGTATTGTTACCAGTGAATGTTCTTTGCGATCAAACTCCAAAGGCACAGCGTTTTCTGCTTTCGCCTTTAGTCACAATCAATCAAAATTATAGATACGCTTTGATATTTATCAACAAGGCACTATCGAATTTTCTTCCTAACGGTATTTGGAACAATTTATTAGCTAGTCTAACAATGAGAGTAATGGTAACCCAGTGGTTATTGCCCCGACTTACCGTGCTTTCGATCTTAGGTTCGAACCCAGGCACCTTACTTTGTGTAAATATTTTCATCATCACTGCTATCAAAACGGTAAAGGAAAACATCGTGAGGAATGTTCTAGAACCAAAGAAATTCGAAGATAAACATTATACTAACACACATTGGGCCCGCGTGGTAGATTATAGCCCACTCCCTATCGAAGAGAGGTGGCCTGTGTCCCAGCAGTGGGAACTTTATAGGCTGATTATGGTTATGCTAACAATGCAATTGAACAAGTCAGCTGTGTAATTTTTTTAGGATTGTGGATAGATAATGATATGACATGGCAAACACATATTGACACAGTATGCAGTAAACAGAACCAGTACTCATATGCTCTATATAAATTATCTAAAATTGTCGATCTGTCAGCTCTATTAACTGCCTATCATGCCTACGTATCATCCTACCGGGGCTGCGAAGAAGTCCGAAAGGGAGATCGTGGCCCCCGGCAACATGGCAACCGAAGGAACAAGGGTGGGTTTTAGTCAGTAAGAGTCTGACACGCCTTTCCGCTCCACCCAGAGCGGGAGAAGTTATTTGATAAAATCCCACCCAAAAAAAAAAAATGCCTACGTATCATCAACCCTAAAATATGCTATTTATATTCTGGGTCAACGCCACAAACAAAGAATTAGTATTTAAAGCGCAAAAAATATGCGTTCGCGCAATACCTGGTATCTTTGTTCCTAAATCATCGAACCATATTTTAAAAAGTTTAAAATTTTGATCTTTCCATCAGCTTTATATCTATGAAGTTATAGTATTTGTATAAGCAAATAAAAATCTATTCGGTGAATCAAAATAGTAGTTTATGAAACTGTTGCATAATGAGGGCTATTAAAACATGAGTGTGTGTTTAAAAACCGAGCCGATTATGCGAGGTTTTTAATAGTATCACACGAATGTTTTAATACCTAGGTATGTGCAGTTTCATACACTACTTTATCTACTCTCATACATTGGGATTGAAACAAATACTAAATAAAAAATCAAAGTTAAAGATCAAGAATAAATTAAAAAATCCCACGAAATTCAGTAAGTACTACAAAACAAATGAATGTCGCCTGCACCAGCACATCACCGCACATGCGCTACAGCGGGTGCTGCTGTCCCCCGCCAAAAGTTGATGGAAACTTTTTGGTGATATTAACTTCTTAGATTAGCGCTGTATCGTAATAGAAAAAAAATTGTTTTATAGCATTATTTTGTTTGAGAAAAAGTGTTATAATATGATTCTATTTTTAAATTTCGGTATTCTGTTTATAAAGTATGTCAATATAAACTCTTTTTGAAGTTCATAATTCGAATATTACGCTATGAGAGTAGATAAACAACTTTTGTGATGGAATGTTTAAGCGGAGGACAGCAGCACCCGCTGTAGCGCATGTGCGATTCCTGAATCCTGTGCGAGTACTGAATTTCGTGGGATTTTTTAATTTATTCTTAATTTTTATCTTTGATCTTTTATTTAGTATTTATTTCAATCCCAATGTATGAGAGTAGATAAAGTAGTGTATGAAACTGCACATACCTAGGTATTAAAACATTCGTGTGATACTATTAAAAACCTCGACTACGGCTCGGTTTTTAAACACACACTCATGTTTTAATACCCCTCGTTGTGCAACAGTTTCATAAACTACTATTACTGAAAATATCTAGTATACCACATAGAACTGCTCTTCTGGGCAAAATCTAAAATGTACAATAAATTTTTTTTTTGGGTGACCCACCCGTGTTCCTTCAGTTGTCATGTTGCCGGGGCCACGATCTCCCTTTCGGACTTCTTCGCAACCCTGGCAGACAATAAAATACCTGTGGACATTGTAAGCACCAATGAACTCCCACTATTCAAATTTAAATTGCGTAATTCTTTAATTGACAAAGCTTACTACACCATCCAAGATTTTCTTAATAATTAGTGCCTACTACAATCTGTCACCATACACATAATTGTTATTTTGTAAGATTTGCTTTATAAGCGATGCCTAAGACATTTTTTGTACTGCCTTTTGACATTATTATTGTATATTATTATTGTATGTTATTATGACATAGTAGGCAGGACATAATGGAAATGTAATTTACCTAACATCTGTCTGTATAAACCTATTATACCCACAATAAAAAGATTTGAATTGATTGTAAAGGATACCGATGTCACAAAAACAATGGTCAAGAACTGGCCCAAAGCAAATAAATAAGTGAAAAATAAAAACATTTTACAAAAAAATAACCGACTCTGTTTTTTTTATTTTTAGGAAACTTTTTTAATTATTGTAAAAACTTTTTACAAATAAAAAGCAGTCGGTTATTTTTTTTAAAAAATGTTTTTATTTTTCACTTTTTGTTGTGGTAACCTACCCCACACAAATTCGAATACCACTACCTGCTATGTAAATAACATTGACATGAACTTAACTTACTTACTTGAATACGAGGCTTTTGGCTACTTTTGTTTTGTGTGTATTTTGTAGTTTTTAAAAAAAATGTGCGTTTTGTTTGTGCAGAATAAACAAGTTTTCTTTCTTTTTTTTTTATATCAATAAAAACATACGTATTATTGAAGCTAACTCAAAAACGATTCAAGCAAAGTTAATAAAATTTTAATGGGACCACCACGAGAGCATAACCTTTAAACAAATAAGAATTTTCAAAATCGGTCCACAATTGACGGAGAAATCGGTAGAAATACATAAAAAAAAAAATACATAGGCAGGCTACGAACATATAACCTCTTTCTTTTGGAAGTCGGTTAAAAAATGGCGAAACAGAGCAAAGAAAGAACACAAAAAGAATAAGTTGGAGGAAAATATGCGTCACATTCACGCAAAAGTTACTTTAATTTTATTATAAAATGCGGTTTCAATTTATTGAAGCTTGTATTTTTAATTGTAAAGAGGAAAATTAATTTATTCTCGCTCTGCACAATAATTCTGAATAGTTCGATGCAAGTGCGTCATTATTTAAAGATATATTTTATGCTTCAGTAGATGAAATGCTGTTATTAAATATTCGGTTTGTGAAGAATGGGACATTTTGCGAATAGAACATTAGTTTTCACGGTGACATTTTGCGAATGGGACATTCTGCGTCAGATCCAGATATACACGATAGTTAACTAACACGCTAATAAATGCTGTGATTGGTGGACGGACATTACAACAGCCAATCAAATCACTTGACGTAAGATCATATAACAAGTTCCAACAATAATTTTGCCTTCTCATACACATTTTCTTTCTACCCTTTTCTCCTACAATATCACAAAACTATTCAAAATCTCAGTCACACACTGTGCAACACAAAAGATCATTAACACAGACACACAGTCACATACACATACAAATAAGCCGCGACTCGACACCGCGGGTGTGCAAATAAATGCAATTAGAATTCACTTGCGCCACGTGAGAAATATCTTTGAAGATGTGGTGTGGTGCAAGGGAGAAGAAATAGCCGGGGAAGGAATCCTGAAGATAGAAGTTATACTTACAGCTGTTCTTGTTATATAATAAATTCAATACATGATAAATGTGTAATTATATAATATACATTTATCAAGTATTGAACTTGATTAGCAAATATTACAGTTGTTTTTTTCGTAGTAGTCTATCGACTGCTCACGTTTCCAAGTATATAGAATTCTGAGAACAACCTTCGCCAAGCCGTCTACAAAAATGAAGTAATTGGAACTATTTTCATCAATGTTATTTTATAGCTTCTCGGGATCGTAATTTCATCGAAACCCATAATATGTGTCTGGCCTCCGTCGCAATATACGACTATAATTATTGAGACCAAAGCCCTTGCATCTATCTAAAAATACTGCCCTCTTAAACAGTGCTCACAAAGGCTGGCTATTACAAAGATCATTGCTCTCAAAATCCTGTCCCCGGTTATCTTTCACTGGATCTAACAAACCATGGACGCTTCAGGACCAATGAGGCGTCCCTCATAGGCCAGCTTAATATAATGGGCCATAAAAAAAGGTTAAAGGCCGTTCACGAATTGGCGACTAAGTCCAGGATTTAAGTGCTTGTTATTAGGCTGGAATGTATTATGTTATTTATGGATGGAGCAGCAAGTGATTTAGGGGATTGTACAAAATAGAGGAAATGTCGAGACTTCAAGGTTGGCAATTGTTTCTTCATTCATGTTGTCTGAAGAAGTGACAGGTGTCATTGAAAACTTGCGACCCGTTCCTCCTTCACGCGAGTGCAAAGGCAACATGGTAAAGCCATCGAGATTTCTGTGCTATATCTAAATGAAATATGATTTTTTTTTTAGTCTCCTACTTAGCGTGTCGATGGCAAAAATAACACGAAAAAAATATATGTTCTTACATTTGTTTGGCTTGCCGGGGTTGGTCCGTGGATGGATGACCATCTTTCCATACCGAGACTCCTCCGTGCCTCGGAAAGCACGTTTAAGCCGTTGGTCCCGGCTGTCATTCGTGGATATTTGACAGTCGTTACAGGTCGTCAGAAGCCGAAAAGTCTGACAAACAGTCTTACCAAGGGGTATCGTATTACCCAGTTACTGGGTTCTGGAGGTCAGATAGGCAGTCGCTCCATGTAAAATACTGGTATTCAGCTGCATCCGGTTAGACTGGAAGCCAACCCCAACATAGTTGGAAAAAGGCTAGGCAGATAGACATTTGTTTGGCCTAAAACTCAGCAACAAAACTACCGTTCGCTGACGTAGCCGTAACAGTGTGTCACCTGCACAAGTGACGACCTAATAAGATATGATAATTTGAAGTAGTAATAATAGTAACAGTAGTAGGTTTAAGCATTGTGTCTGAATTAAATAAACAAATTAAATAAAAACAAAATTTAAGAGACTGACAACAGCTAAAGCGCGGTCACTGTAGGACTGCATAGAAAAGAAAGAATTCTAGAAGCGCGATGACACAACGCTGGTGATTTATTTCAAAATATGAAGCAATTGTCTATTCACAAAAAATTCATTGATTGGACTAAATATTAAAACACTATTACGTTAATATTTTACTTCTGGAACAATCTGACAAAAAATCTTAATGATTGCTGATTGCATGTATGGTTTTTAATCGCTTAGATAATTTGTTTGAGGTATCTTCGTGATTTTTTCTATCATATATAATTAGTTGTATTATATTCTCAATACACCATCTACCTACCATAAGAATATCATATATTTATCTGATTTTGTTTACTGCAGTGGATCATATACTTTTAGGCATTATAAAACTTGCATTTAGTCCCCTTAAGCATAAACCTTTCGCTCGATGCGGGAAGCACAGAACCGGTCGAAGTGGTGGTGCTTTGGGGAGGCCTATGTTCAGCAGTGTGTGTCTTTCGGCTGAAATGATGATGATAAACCTTCCGGAATTACTGTTCTAAATTATAGTGAAAACTGCATCAAAATCTATTGAGCAGTTTAAAAGATCTAAGCGGTCACACAGACAAACTCGGAAAGTGACTTGGATAAGTACTATGTATATATATAGAAGAGAATGGTGTGGACGATCTTATTACACTATCAGACAAGCAAATGGATCGAAATATTTTGAAAATAGGTATTCCATCAATATTTTATCGTCGTTGCTACATATATATTCGCCTTCATACCAAATGATCAAATTCTCTTTGCAGTAAAGGATTTGCTTTGCCTTCAACCTAGCGTCGGGCTTAGAGAAAATCCGCTGAGTCATAATAACTAATGTGTATGGAAAACCCATTAAAACGGTCATAGCGAATGCCATTTTCACGGAAACTAACGTTGCTGTATAAATTCCCTTTCCAGTTTCAGGGATTCAATGCATATTTAGAAATATCTTCGATAAATGCTGGAGGCTTGCATATCTGATATTAGGTTGGGTTTGGGTCAACTAGCGTTATAGTGCTTGAGATGATAGTAGTAGTGAAATTATTTGTTTCTGTCAGCAAAAAAAAATATCGTATAAGGCCTCAATTATAATCCACAATGGATTGACGATGATCAGTGTGGTTTGGGCATTAGCTTGGTGTTCGCGATGGAACAGAAGGATAAGATTTTTCTTTGAAGATTGGGTCAGATAGAAATATAGAGCGTTTGAAGTTAACAAAGGGGTATAATTAATTATCTTTACAATGTTTTATAGTTTCTGGAAAATGGTTAAGTTGAAGAAATTGTAGAATGTTGTTTGATTGACGGAGGAAGGAAGTGAAGTTGTCGTCATGTTGTATTGCGCCACGCTAGTGTTGTCCGCTTGCTAGAGCTGTGCCTTGTTGGTTACGATTCGTTTAGTCAACTAGCTGAGCGGGGCGCGAACACTTGGTAATTAACTGACGGAAAAGGCGAAGTCGCTGCCACATCATATTAATTATCTCTTTTTACATTTACGCCAATTTCCTTGCTACTTCCTTGTTTTGACGAACAGTTTCCTTAAATATCTGTTCTGAAAATATTATACCTAAGTATTTAGTCTATTAAATGTTTATAACGTATTAAATTTTTCGATTCTGGCGAAATGTAGGTGTACTGTAGGTCACCTATAATCATTTGAAGAATACAAGCTTATGTTATCTTTCGATAAGATTTTGCGTAGATAAGACTTGAATCTTCAAAGCACCTAAGAGCTACATAAATTGTTACCTACTTTATAAATTTCTACCTTACTCATATAGGGTTTAAAAATAATCGAGAATATTCGCAGAAATTTGATCGATGAGCTTCACAGATGACTGAACTTTGACACAGGGACCAGACGAATGAATATTGGAATTTAAAGAGTAAAATTACTATTAAGTTTTTTATTGCGATTTAAGCTATTTTATATTTTAATGACGCTATCAAGTTTTATGGTATTATAAAGATAAATTGCATTTCAATCGCATTGAGTCGTTTGATCGTCTTATTGGTGAAAGTATAAGTCGGAATAGTTTCAATTCTGGAGCAATTTACTTCACAATATGGATTGGGAATTATCTGATCGAGGTTCATGCATGATAGACGTTGCCCATTAACGAAACCCATCTCCCTTAATGACGACAACCTGCACACCACATTAGTAAGATCGGAAGCCTACATTTTGACATATAAAAAAACATCATCATCATCTGCCCTTTTTTTTTTGGGTGGGAAATTATCAAATACCTTCTCCCGCTCTGGGTGGAGCGGGAGGGCATGTCAGACTCTTACTGACTAAAACCCACCCATGTTCCTTCGGTTGCCTTGTTGCCGGGGGCCACGATGTCCCTTTCGGCCCTTATTCGCAGCCCCGGCAGGCATTGGCCCTAGCGGACCCTGTCAATTCTGCTGACATCTCTTAGAGGCGCGCGTGGAACATAACGCGCCGTCGACCCGGGCCTGGTCCTTATCGGACGGCGAAATTATCTTGGGATCGGCTTCCAGTCTAACCAAATGCAGCTGAAAACCAGTATTTTACATGGAGTGACTGCACTTAGTGAGACTTCCCAGTAAAAAAAATTTTGTAAAATGTTTGAATTTGCCTAATGATCAAACTGCACAGCACTATGTACCTAGCTCACCACAATGCATGTTGTTTAGTTGTTATTATGAAAGCGAGTGTGATTGTGAGTGTGTTTTACAGTATGGGGTGTATGTATAACATCAAGACATGTTTTCCATTTTCAAAGTTAAAAAATTGACAGTAATTATTTCAAACATTAAACTTGCACCACCCAACCAAAAACGTCTCTTCATGAAGCCCCGACCGTGGAAACCGACGGAAACCAGCATAGCTTTGACGCTTCACTTAAATGTATATTTATCTGGCCTTTTACGATCTTTTATGTACTGAAATTATATGACAATAAAGCTGAAATTAGAGTGACGAAGAGTCTAATGGCATGTTCTTAGCTAAGAGAATTCTTGATACATTGGCGTCTTGGCATCTTTTGAATGTGCATTTAATTAAGGACTTATTTTACGAATAAATCTGGGAAATATTGCTGTTGTCATAAAATGCATCTGGTTTTAAAAGTCTTCGTTGTGATGAGATTTGAAGTATACTGTCCATTTTTGTTGTGTCAAAAGCGTTTTTGAATCAGGTTCATCCTTTTTTTGAAGTTTGAAAACTGGTCAAACAATTTGCTATCATCAAGCTGCACATTTTTTTGCGACAATAACTCGATTGTTTCTACAACCTAATTAGGTAAGTTTTCAATCGCCTCTCTGTGAACCACTTCAGGTAGTAACCCATTAACTTCGCTTTGCAGGAGGATTTTAACAGATTGCGGTCTGTCCAAATAGCGTTGTTTATCCCTTAATTAAATCGAAAAAAAGTTTCAGATGACTGAAAAAGAAGTAGTAAAGAACATTTTCATAGAAACATCAGAATAATAAACACAATAATTTTCATGTAACGCAATATTTAGCTTAGGTTGTCAGTTCAAAACTACCTTCACCTTACCATCATATCAGTTAGCATGATACAATTGTTTACAAATGACAAATACCCGAAACGTGATTTATATTCGACCAGTGATAGCCTAGTGTTGTGACCGTCAGACTGACAAGTCATAAGTCTTGAGTTCGAACCTAAGGACTAGACAAGAACCTCTAACTTTTCGGAGTTTTATGTGCGTATTGTAGAATTATCACTTGCTTTAAAAACGGTGAAGGAAAACATCGTGAGGAAACCGGCATGCCTGAGAGATATTTCTAGACGGCACGTGAAGCCAAGTCAGAAACCATAGGGTGACTTTAAAACTCTCACACCAGGTTAGTGACTAACCACACGAAAAAGAAAAAAGATTTCTTTTCGAAATCGCATTAACCTGCATAATACACAACCTCATGTTACGAATCGCAGCAGTTACTGTCTGTTTTCCTTTCATAGCTTGATTGGTCATCGACCAATGAATGCCTACCCCTGAATACAGCTTCCAATGGATTGCAAGTTCTAATGACTGCATTGAGCCACGTTGCAGTAACTTTTAGTATTCACAGTCGATTGGTGATTGTGGTTTGTAAAACTTTATATAGAAAAAAAAGTTTTATTGAAAATGGTAGTGAGTGTAGATTTTCAGTGTTGCGTTATTGATACGAGGATTCATGCAGCTGGGCTTTAATAAAGCAACGCACCAAAAAAATGTGTTATGAAAAAGGTATATTATTGAAAAGTATTTGAAGTGAAAGAATATTAAATAAATTACCATTTCAACCTTGTCAATGTTAACGATATTTTTATTTGTTTTGCCTCATCTATTATCTATACTAATAAATAAAATTGAAGTATCTGTTTGTAATGTCAAAATAACAGCTTTTTATTAAATGCATAAATTAAAGTTTATTCGATACTTATAATAAAAAAAAACGTATGGCACTCGCGGACTGCCGCGGTAAAGCTATTGCATAGCATTTGTAACCTCCATATTTCCTATTTGTCAACGCTATACTTGGGATGATGACGTGATGACATAAAACAAAAATTACGTTCCCATAACAACATCACGTTGTCATGGGAACCGTCAGTACATGGTAGGCGGAGTGGGGGGTGTTAGGTTTTATTTTCGTTACGTTACAGAATTTCTTGATTCGGTCGCCGCGCTCAAAGCCCGCGATAAAAGCTATGCAATAGCTTAAAAACTTTAAATTATTGTCTGTCTGTCTGTCTGCCTCTTTGTTCCGGCTAATCTTCGAAACGGCTGGACCAATTTTAAAGGTGGCTTTCACTGGCAGATAGCAAATGTTATAAGGACTAACTTTTATTTAGAAAAAAGATCTAAGTTTTATAAAAGACCTCAGTTACTCTATATAAAATCAGCTATCTGCCAATGAAACTTCAGTGAAAATCTGTGCAGCCGGAACAAAAAGACAGACAAAAAAAAAAAGGTAATTGTATTTTTTTGTTATAAGTACCGTTTATACCTTCATAATTAAGCATTTAGTAAAAAGATGTTATTTTTACATTACAAACAGACACTTCAATTTTATTTATTTGTATGTACATGTATATACATACAAATAATATGTATGTATTTATAGAAAAGGATGATAAAGATGCCTTTCACCTTATTGAAGACAAAAAACAGACATATAGACAGACGTATAAGTACGGTAACCCATCAAGCTCTCAACGCTATAAAGACAGTGACCACAAAGCAACTTTATAATATTTTATATCCAACGCTTTCATTGCACTTCACAACATCTGAGCTTTATTGCAAATGGTACTTGTACTACTCGTCTACTTGAGTAAACTTTTATAATATCAGACAAATAAAAGAATACATTCGGATTAAAAATTATTATGTTTGAGGACATACGTTGGCATGACAACGGTAAGGGTTTCGGAGTATTTGTGCGTACCTGTGCTTGAAATTGTTTGGGTTAAACGTAAAATGATTGAATTAGAGTAAGCCTTTTGGTTTAGACTGTAATTTACAAAACCTTTAGGTAATGTACTTCATTTTCCAAAAATATATCGTCTTTCGGCCTTTATTAATGTCACTGCAGGGAAAAGGCCAAGCGCTTGCTCTACACGAATTGGCGACTCCAGACTTTTAATAATTTTATTTTCGTTAAAAATTTCCTGTTTTGAAGAATTTCGTCCAAAATTATTAATCGTTAGATTCGCCCTACCGGGTTCAAAAATAGTCGCGTTTGTTCGTTTTGACACTTTTGAAAAACACAATAACGCAGTTACTGGACTTTATTATGGAAACACCATTATCATTGTGTGAATTTACTCTTCTCAGTATAGACACACTTTTTCCTGATTTTCCTGGCCATGGTTTATGAACATTACTTTAAGTAGGAAATTAGTTGTTACATCTCATAGACTCAATCCAGGGACTGAATTACCCAAAAATTAAGGTACCTTTAAAGGAGAAAATTCATTTTGGGCTAAATTATGAGAGTGCCAAACAATAAAAAAGTTATATTCCGTTAGAACATGTGATTCTCTTTAGTTTTCACTGTGGTACCAAATCTGTAGGGCCATTCCCTGCGCTGTCACACGAGTTTGAAAAATACTGTTTTCAGTATGTTTTAAATAAAAGAATAACAGTAATCTAATTAACATTATGGCCCTACAGATTTGGTCCCATAGTAAAAAGTGGAGAGAATAACATGTTCTAACGGAATATAACATTTTTTTTGTTTGTACTTTCACATTTAGCCCAAAAATGTATCAACGGTGAATGTTCTCCTTTCAATATGACGTCATACCGTGAAATAAGGGTTACCAAATATTTCGATACCGTTCTTTTTTTCTGTAGCGGAATTTTAAGGTTGGAAATGCATACCGGTTTATTTCGGTAGCAGTACCTTATCCTTTATAAAAGTGTCGGTAGCAGTACCTAAACCTTAATAAATAGGGGTTTTCTTAGACGCTTCGCCGCCACACTCTGTCTGTCATTCACTTGCTGATTGTAACTCAGTATTGGTTTTTATTTCCGATCGGAAGGACACGATTGTGTAAGCACCCGCGCCGCGTGTCTCGAATGTTTTTCGGTACCGAAATCGTGTAAAGGTTAAATAACGGTTTAGCCCAACCTTTATTTATAAAGGTATCGGTATAGCTAAAACTTTATTTTAAGCCGGTACCGGTATTTTTTTTAGGTATCTTAAACCTTTAACCGTAACCACTTTTAGTCCCTATTCATATCTCAAGTTTGTACGTTTGTTTTTAAAGTTTCACAATTGGTGACACTTTATTCACATTACAATCTAGCCTATTAGCTAATAAGTAATTTAAATATAACTAAGTAACTTTAAAATTAAGAGGTCGTCCAATAACGTCACACTTGATTCACGTGTTCTTTGTAAAAGTCAGCACTTGCACTACAGTTTAAGTTCACTTACTCTGCACTAAACTAACTCAAAGTTGCTTTCATGATGAAAAAATACGAACTCGCAAAATTGTGTGGAGTTGTAAAATACCTATAACATTTATTAACGGACTGTGTGAAAGGCGAGTATACACTAGAGCATTTTTTCGAGCAAATGCTCGGCAAATACAAATGGTACAATACAAGCAAAAGCTCAATTTAAAAAAGCGTTTCCTTGTAATGTAATGTTTCTGCGAATGCTCGACGCTGCGTTCGACGTAATGCTCACGGCTGAGCATTTACCTGTAACATTTAACGACCTGCCCTCGGCCCACGCACCTCACTCCGTGTCACCTGCGCTCGTGCCTTTGCTCGACAAAATGTTACACCAATACGCTCGTAGCTTTTTAAGACCAAAACAACGAGTTTCGTGTTCGAAGTGCGTTTCTATAAAATTTTAAAACATCGAATGCTTGATTTTCTTTTTTATGTAAATGCTCTAGTCCAGGGCTTCCCAAACTTATTTTTACTGTGACGCCCTTATGAATTTGCAATTTTTTTGCGACGCTCTTGCCAAAAATTACCTACCAGTTGTAGTTCTAGCGCTTAGTAACAAGTTGTCAGAAAAACTCCAAATAACAGTTTAATTTTTTTTAGAAAATAAGAACAAAAACAAATCATAAGAATAAAAATAAATAGAGGTATTTATTTTACTTTGTTGGCTGGCTAATAATGAGAATGATGTGCTTGCTTTTCTGAGCATAGCCTCTCAAAACGAGACCCAAGTTTAGAAATCACCACTCTCATCTCTTTATCTAAGTAGTGTTTAAGGGAATATTTTCGGGAGCGCACTCAATGAAACACCAAGTCAACGAACCAACTGTTTATTTGCGGCCTACCCGCAACTTATTAGAGATATACCACACGTCCCCTCTTAAAAAAAAAAACGAACCCATATCAATAGGTAGTAGGTATCTACATAAACTAATCGCTTTAACTGTTGTAAAACAACTGTTACGCAAACACGTACACCGTATTGATATCGTGCAAAATTCTAAGAAAAACATAGTTTCGCTCAAAGAATATGTTCCGTAACTACTTATGCATTTTACAAATTTATAATCATAATCTTATAAATTGAAAAGCGTTATCCCTAAGTTTTATTTATTTTATTTTGTCCTTGAGTGAAACTCTGTAACGTAACTAAACTACTAACAAATTATTTACTACAAAACGAATGAAATATATTACTGGGTAGGTAGATATTAATCAAACAAAGTAGGTACCTACTTATAATAAAAAAATAAAAAACAAGAATACATTATGGCTTATAAAGTCAGCAAAATCCAGTGATACCAACCTTATTGGTTTAAAAATACTTATACTTAAACAATAAAATAAAAAAAATATTAATATTTATACTTTTTCTTAATTAATGTACAAGCGCGCTGTTGGCGCATACTAGACTTCTCAGGGGTCTCATTGTTACTTATTTGACCTGGTTTCGGTATTTGTACTTCATTATTTGATACTCGAGGGGCATTAGAAATGTCTATTTGTGATTTAGTGAGTTCCGTTAAACTAGTATCCTGACCATTGGTATCGTCCACGATCGCGTCCTCTAACTTATCCTGTATATTGACGCGGTCTAAATCATCGGGCGAAAACACGGAATGCCGTTTAGTGGTGCGAGACGTCCCAACGGGTAGCAATTGATCAATGTGTCTTTTCCACTCCTTTCCGTCTGCACAACGCACTCGATAGGTTAACGGTGCCTCTCTCGCGGTAACCACGGCCGGCGCCCACTTGTCAGCGCGCGCCCGGTAGTCTCGCGCTAGCACGTGGTCGCCAGGCGCGGCGTGGCGCTCGGTACCCGGGCTGTGGCGCGCGGCGCGGGTCGCCGCCTGCTCGCTGGCGCGCTCGGCGCTCGGCCGCAGCACGTCCAACCTACCACGGAGCCGCCTGCCCAGCATCGCATCGGCTGGCGCGACGCCTGTAGTCGTATGTTCACAATTACGATATTGAAATAAAAATTTTGTGACTGCCGTATCAACATCGACTGTCTCGTGCGCAGCTTTCTTCATTGCGCGCTTTACTAACTTTACCGCGTTCTCGGCCGCTCCGTTGCCCGCCGGCCTATAAGGACTGGTAACAGTGTGAGAGATTAAATTTCTTTAAAAAAAATTTGCTAGCTCTGCTGATCCGAAAGGCGGGCCGCCGTCGCTCACAACCTGTGAAGGAAGACCGAAACGAGCGAACATTTCCCTAAGTTTACCTATCGTCGCCGTTGCGGTAGTGCCTGACATTTTCTGCACCTCGATCCACTTACTATGAGCGTCCACGGTGACGAGATAATGTTTACCCTGAAATTCGCCGAAATCTATATGTAGCCTTTGCCACGGTCGTGCGGGGAACTCCCACGGATGTAGAAGGGAACGTGGAGGTGCGTCGCGCTGCTGGCGGCAAGCGTTACATTCTTTCGCGACAGTCTCAATTTCGACATCTAATGTTGGCCAATATACGTAACTTCTCGCTATATTTTTCATTTTAACTACCCCTAAATGCCCTTCATGAAGTTCAGATAAAACTGGTTTTCTCAATGGCTCCGGCACGATTACCCGGTGATTATATAAAATACAACCACGATCCAACACTAAATTATCTTTCCGGTTATAATAAGGCTTTTCTAACTCGGCTGTTATTTTTGTTGGCCAGCCATTGATAAGATATTCTTTTATTTTATTTAAAACGCTGTCTTTCTGTGTCCATGAAGCCACCTCTTTTGCACTGATTGGGATTGATTCCTCGACATAATTTACGTAAGATACCGAACCCAAGTCATCACAATATTTCCGTTCATATGGCAGTGGCAGTCGCGACAGTGCATCGACATTGCAGTTATCAGTCGATTTAACGAACTCAATCTCGAAATCATAAGACGCCAACCTGGTGGCATACCTTTGCAGCCTACTAGCTGCCGTTTGCGGCAACCCAAATTTCGATCCAAAAATAAATGTTAAGGGTTTATGATCCGTTTTAATAATAAAATGACGTCCATAAATATACTGGTGGTGCTTGATCACGCCAGCGATAATCGCGAGGGCCTCTTTGTCTAACTGACTATACGATCGTTCAGCTGCATTTAACGTCCGTGACGCGAAACAAATCGGGCGCTCGTCGCCGTTTGGAAAACGATGTGACAGTACACTGCCGATACCATATGAACTGCTATCCACGGCTAATACTAATGGTAGTTTTGGATTATAGTGCACCAACACGTTGCTACTAAGAATAGCTGATTTTACATCCTGGAAAGCCTTTACACAGTCTGCTGACCAGACCCAAACACTTTGTTTACGCAATAAACTATGTAAAGGATGCAAAATAGTACTCAATTGCGGGATGAACTTGGCATAATAATTTATCATACCGAGGAATGATCTGAGCTGAGTCAAATCTTCTGGTGGTGGTGCATCCACGATCGCTTTTATTTTGTTTGGGTCTGGATGCAAACCCTGCTTATCGATAATAAAACCTAAATAAGTAATGCTTTCTTTCATAAAACTACACTTCTTTAGTTTAATCCTCAAACCGACCTCACGTAAACGAGACAATACCGCCCTTAAATTAACAATATGTTCTGACCTGGAGGCGCCTGTGATCGCCACGTCATCCAAAAACACTGCAGTTCCCTTCAAGCCCCTCAATGTTTCTTCCATAAACTTTTGGAATTTTTCGGGAATACATGTCAAACCGAAAGGAGTACGAAGGTAAATAAAAGTGCCTATATGCGTTGTTATCGCACTACAAGCCCGCGAATTTTCATCCAAAATTAATTGTTGGTACGCATTGGTAAGGTCGATTTTTGAATACAGTTCGCCGCCACTTAGTGCAGCGAATAACTCCTCGATTCGTGGCATGGGGTACGGGTCGCGAATCAACTTTGGATTAATGGTGACCTTATAATCTCCACAGATACGTATTTCACCAGATTTCTTTATAACCGGTACAATGGGTGTACCATAATCAGAATAATCCACCTTACGAATAGTACCCTCTGCCTCGAGTCGTTGTAACTCAAATTCTACAGGTTTACGTAAAGCTAGTGGTAATGATCTCGCTTTGATAAAAACGGGAGTCATATCGCCTAATCTTAATGAAAGTTGCTTGGTACATGTGCCAAGACCCGGGGCAAACACAGTGGGAAATTCTTTTTGCAAAGTATCTACTAATTTGTCGTCTGATAAGTTCAACATCAATTCGTTAATTTGGATGCGATCAATGTTTAATTTACTCAACCAAGATCTACCCAATAGAGGTGGTCCACCATTCTTAATGACAAATAGTTTTAAATCTCTCGCCGAGTGTGTCCCGATCTCCACATTAACCACAATATAACCGATCACTTCAATAAGGGTGCCGTTATAAGAATGTAAGCAAATATCCTTTGTGATAAGCGGCAACGCCTTGAAGTGTTCATCGAATGAATGAGTATTAATTGCAGACAACTTACTGCCAGTGTCCAGTTCAAACGTCATCGCCTTACCGTTCACTTTTACGCCCACATTGTATGGCCGATCACTATTATTGCACACATTTAGATTATATATATCTGAGTCCAAGTCGCTATCACTACTATCCATATAATGTTGACCTCCCCCCGACGACCGCATCTCACCCTGACGGGGATTTCGTTTACACATTACTTTAAGATGGCCTTTTTGCCCACACACATCACATGAATAATTTTTAAAACGACACACGACTGCTCGATGACCCTTTCCGCACCGCCAACAAGGCTGTTGCGGCGCGCGCTGTGCCCCGTTCACGGGCGCTGCCGAGGCGCGCGTTTCTTCGATGCCGCTGCCACTGCTGCCGGTCGCAGCGCGCGCCGTACCTCGTCCCGTAGCGAGCCGGTGAATCGGCTCGAGCGCCCCGGAACTCGTCGACGTCGCAGACGCTGCTCCGCTGCTCGTGCCGCTCGCTTGAGCGTGCCGGTCAGCCGCTTCGAGTGCGAACGCCAACTCCACGGCCCGCTTGTATGTCAGTGTCGGCTCGGCGAATAGCCGCGATCTCATGTCATCGCTCACCAGACCAGACACGAATTGATCTCGTAGATTTTCTTCGAGACCACTTTTAAAGTTGCACGTGCTGGCTAGATGTTTGAGGACTTGCAAATAATCGCTCAGACTTTCGCTGCCATTTTGACGCCTCATTCTAAATATATGCCGCTCAGCGATCTCTGAGCGCTTCGGTTCGAGATGGTCGCCAACTATGTTCACTAACTCCTGAAAACTTTTGGTCTCCGGATTGTCTGGAGCACAAAGATCACACATCAGATCATAAGTAGCTTCACCCACTAACGTGACTAACGTAGCCACTCGTAATACTGGTTTGATCTCGTTGAGCGCCATAAACTGTTCCACGCGTCGAATGTATGCCGACCATTTTTTGCTCGATAAATCGAATTGTTCTATTTTTCCGATCGGCATTTTATTGTCACTTCACAATAACACTATGCACTAACTATTAATGTCAATTTTACTTAGTTTTACTCGTCGCCAGTAGTGTTTAAGGGAATATTTTCGGGAGCGCACTCAATGAACCACCAAGTCAACGAACCAACTGTTTATTTGCGGCCTACCCGCAACTTATTAGAGATATACCACAATCTACATTGAGAAACTGAGCTCTAAAATTCAATCAGTTTGTCGTTGTCGTATTGGAGCTTAAGGCTGTAGTCACAGGAGAATTCTATTAGGTAATTGTTCTGCTTCCTCTGTCGAAAGTGTTGATAGTAGTAAGGTTAAATGGAAAGGGTTTCTAATCTATGTGGATCGCCTCACGATGTTCCTGGGATAGTGCAGTGACGCCCCAGGGGGTCGAAACGCACAGTTAGGGAAATCCTGCTCTTGTCTATACTCACCTATAAATATGAGTCTGGTAGACATGATCGGGGAATGATCGGGAAAATGTTTAGGGTCTTGTGGTTGAACAGACTTGATTTAGGCATATTCCATAGAATTTTGTCTCAACCAAATGGTGATGATACATTCCAGGCCCAAATGTAATCCGTAGCAGTGTGTTTAGGGTATGAAGGTCATACGCATTGCGATTATAATAGTCCCTAATTAAATAATAAAAATAACAAAAACTAACAATTTTAATGTTTGGTTGCGGCTAACTATTTGTGTGTGGACTTAAAATTTCGATAAAAAATTTGATTAAGCCTTAAGGAATACACAAACTTCATATTAAATTCTGTATGCTAGAACTAAAATTATCGAAGTTCATATTTATCTATTTGAACAATAGGTTTATTTCGTATCATGCCTATTATAGTCAGAGGGTTTACTAAAATTCAATGCCTGCTTTAAGGCTCTCGCGACTCTTGGAGAACACTGTGGATGAAAACTTAATGAAAATTGTTCTACCAGAATCGCATTGGACCGTCGCATCGCTCCTGTCTGCGGCAGCCTTTATTTAAAATGTGAAATGGATTTAGTAACAAAAATACTTTTTTTTGTTAATATTCTATTCATGAACAAAAACTGCAATATCGTATAACATGCATGGATGATGGATCAAGCCCCGAACAAAAACCTCTGTTTTGTTGAATATGATACATTGCGTGATATGAATTTTAATATTAAAACAGCTGCTGGTTTGTTTTGACCATTGTTTTGTAATTTTTTGTAACAAAATAATAATATAATAATAAGTTTATTTATTTTCTCTCACAATATTGTTTTGTAACACTTAACAGTTTTGAGCTATTTTGTTCACATTGTGAGAGTTGGTGCCTGATGTAGATTTAGAAAACCTGTGTTAGGTCACCAGGCCCCATTTAGTGGCCTTGCAAATTTGTATTTCTACTAAACAAACAAAACAAAAAAAATAATAAAAATAAAAGTAACAACAAAAGTCACCACAACACACCTATGAACTGCTGTTCTTGTTACTTTTATATCTCTTTGTGGTGATTGTATGGGTGAGTTGTGGTGAACGTGTAGGTGAATAATGGTGAATGTGTAGGTGAATGGGGGTGAACATGAAGGTGTATACTGCCCTGTTAAGCCCAAAGGCGGTATCTCAACCGGAGTAAGTTTTGACAAAATTGCCTGTTTGTAAATAATTTGTAATTTAAGGAAAATGGAGATAAAAAATCTTCTTAGTGGTTTTTTTTATGTTTTAAGTTAGATAACGCTATTTCGCTTATACTATTAGATGCAAAATTGTTAAAGCTATTGAATGGTATAAAAAACTAAAAGGCCGTATCTTAGAGATACCACCTTTGGGCTTAGCAGGGCAGTATAGTGGTGAACGTGTAGGTGAATGGTAATTATTATTTGAACACAAGTGACTGTGTGTTGGAAATTGGAAATATGGAGCCATAAGAGCATACAATATCAAAATTCGTAACAAAGATGCGGAAGGCCGGAATACAATGCCCTCGCGCACAATTTTTCTTTTGTTTTTTATGAGTTACAGGGGCACTGGGGCACACACTAACAAAAATTAATAACAATCTAAAGGACTTTTGAAGAGTTTTTCTGTGTCTTTCAAACCCCCGATCCAAAATGCAAAAGATGCCGACATCGTGACGTAAGTTGCAAGTCAATGTACGTACAGTCTGACTGTTTTCTTAATGTCCCTTGGGAATCATCGCTTTTCTGAATACAAATGAATGCTAATTTCCATGTCCATCAATTATTAGATTTATCGTGTATAATCATTTAAATTCAATACTAAGTACTTTATTGTTGTTTTGTTTTTATTTCCGTGTGAAATATGTAGAGCTGTAAAACTATTTTTCTATCTGTCGTGCTTGCGACCTTAGTAGCTTTCCTCCCATTTTTTAAATAAATTACATTCAAGTTAAAAGAGTATTAACAACTCTATATATTTCCAAGTCGATTGAGAGCGTCTGGTATATACCAATTGCAAAGGGCAACCGATAGAAATTCGACGACTGACGAAACACGAAATTTGCCGAAGGACATAAAGAAATAAAATAAATAAATAAATTGTTTATTGATCAAGAAGGTACAGATGGTGAGAAAAACAAAACCTACACTAGTTACAAGCAAGTTGTGCAAAGTTATTTTATGGTAAAACATCTTGATGTAAGTACATGGAACATCTGTTGACAATTTACGTTACCCTATCTCTTACACTAGGGTATACCTGTTTCTTAAGAGACAGTGGAGAAAATAGTTATACTGTATTTCATTATTTCATGTACTCGTAAATAATCATAAAATAACATAACATTACACCTTATTTCCACAAAGGGTTAGGCAGAAGTGTACCTATAGTACACCCACATTTCGCCAGTTATGTTAAAGTCCCATGTAATAGGGGGCGAGTCTATAGCCATCAACCGGGCACAAATCTAGACTCCGGGCTGCTACTGAGAAATTCCAGATAGAAAAACCCAATAACACTTTGCCCAACCTAGGAATCGAACCCAGAACCTCATACTCAGCAGTAGCGCTTGCAAACACTAGACAAACTAGGCAGCATGTAAATAAAGTAACTTTAATATTAAATAATCCCAATTTCAATGACCAATTAAATCAAAGCATGTTTCGTTCAATAAATTTTGCTTTAACTAACGAATTTTGACACGAATAAAAACTGCTTTTGGATTAATTAACTTTTGGATAGTAATTAATCAATTTTCCTTTATAATGTGGATCTGCTGCAATACACGGTACGTGATCCGATATTAATTAGCTTTCCAGAAATATTTTTAATCTAAGGCATTATTTTTGTAAATTCATTTCCGTGGTTGTGACTAGATATTACATTTTTTTTTGTAGTTTAAGGGTGAATTCTACAAATAAAACTGAACGTAATCAGCACATCTTAATCGCAGTCAAGAGCTGTCAGTATTAATATTTTACAATAATGATGACGCTAACTGCTTTTGAACGCGTTTTAGATGTGCTGATCGTGTTTAGTTTCATTGGTGACATTCACACTAAGTGACAGTACCTTCTACTGGCAGAGGTACCTCCTACATGCAACGGTGCTTGGATTCACAAAATAATATAAATAGTCAGATCTGCACTGCTCTAAATATAATATTTTTGCATGAACAAAAAAACTGTTCGACAAAATAACAGTTTTTTGGAAGTATCTAAATGATTGTGCCCTCGATCATTTATATATTTTCATAAAATTGTATCGCATTTTTTTACCATTACTTTTTCGTAAAATTTTGATGAACAACGAGCTACACAATATTGGTCCTAAATTAGACTTTATTGAAAAATGTAATAAAATTCCAGAAAACCGTCTGACCGACTTGTATTTTTCAAGTCCCTATACAGTATACAGTAATCAAATCACCGTTATACCGGCACGTGTAGTCGAGTGGGCACTCGATACCGGCCGGTATCGACAGCTGTATCGATTAAAATACTAGGTATTCAACTAATTTCGTAATAGGTAATAGGAAGGCATGACATTGGCTTAGAATTTATGATAATAGAATGCATTTTTGACCTAGCTTTTATAAAGTTTCGACCACAAGCCGTGCGAAAACGTACAGAAATATAAATCACATGAATTGCAGTTTCTTTCTTATAGGGGCATGATATCCTACCTTATCATATTTGTTTATAGATGACAAATGACATCAACTATTAAATTATTAATTGTGAATTATTATTATGTATTTTTGTGTATTTGTGTGTTGTATTGTTATTGTTTGTCTTTTTCTTTCTTTAAATACGTACTGGGAATGAATTTTTGAATTTTTAAATGGAATATTGTTGATTATTTAATTTATTGTTGCTGAATTATTGACATAAAATTATTTATTAGTGAAATTGATATATTTTAAATGCGTAATCAATTTTAAATATGAATGGTAATGTTTATGCTTTTTATTATTTTATTTATCATCACTGTAATATTTTCAACACAATGTATTTTGTTATGAAATAAATGACTTATGACTTATCATGGAGTGAAATCAAAAACTAAAACCCGACTACTGAAGATTTAGCTCATGACTTTATGTCCTCTAGAGGGCGCCATATTGCATTTATTATGACGTCACATAACTTATAACCAGCGGACGATCAGGACGCTTTCAATGATACCTCATTTATCAAATTATGATTGGTAGTTTAGAAGTTATGAGGTAACGGATGAACATACATCCATACATACCGGTCAAAATCATAACTCTCCTTTCTGCTTCGCCGTAGTCGGGTAAAGCGTAGAAGGCAGGCAGGCATTTAGTAATTTAGTCGTTCAAAAAGTGCTTATTCTCTGTCTAATTTATATTAATGATTTTAGTTTTATGATTTTGTAAAATGATTTGGGCATGATAATAAATCACTCTACGGTTTCCTTAATAATATCATAAATATCGGAATAATTGTAGAACCAAACTAGGTTTATGAATTAATAATGTTCTCATAACTAATTCCATATTACGAGCAAAGGAAATGCATCACCGTATATGAATGGACTTTTCCCTCCAGATTATAATGCAGTACGGAAGCACTTAACTTTTTCTACATTGTTCGCTGCTCAAACACAGGTCTTTGTGGTTTCTGAATGTCAGTATAGTGTTCTTAGCAAATGTTTTCAGAGAAAACATTGTGAATGCTGTTTTTGTGATCAAATATATGGTAGTTTATTAACAAAGGAATCTATGTAGTTTCAGGAATTAAAAAAGCTGTCTTTTTGTAGGCTATAATAATTTTGCTAAAACTTTTTTGCAGCATTTACTGATGGATTGTGTCTGCAACAAGGGCGAGAGGGAGTCACTTTTGAGAGAATTAGCATTGAATAGGCTTAACGTGGGATTAATACAATAAATTTTATCCCAACCAACTTCTGAAGGTGCCAAAAAGTTATGTCATTTAATAACAGTCCTTCATCGGTGTCTTCTTTCTGTATCACAAGGTGTTTCATATATTGTTTAACTGTTTAATATAGTTTATGTGTTAATTATAAGTGCTAATATTACAATGGTTAAAGGCACGATGTGGTTGACATGAAAAAACAAATAAAGAGGAAAAAAAGCAATTTTCTTTAACCAATAACACTGGTAAACACTGTTTTGTGATGATTTTTGTTTATGTTGGTGTACCCTCATTATAAATATATATATTTTTTTTCAATCACATCCAGTTTTTTGTGACATCTTTATATTAATTTCTGACCTTATATACGTGTATTTGTTTGAATATCTGTATGACTATTGCATCAACTAACATACATTTTATTTTCGTTAATTACATCGTAAATATGCCACGAAAGTGTTCTAACAATCCCGACAGTTTTTACCCGACTGCCCCAGAAGGAGGGTAATGTTTTTGTTATGTGTGTGGGGAATTACCTTTTACATCTTAACGTCGAAATTTCACCCCATTAATTGAACAGTGCTATTTAGACTATTTAAGATTTCCTGTGCAGCATCAAGTTAAATCCTAGGTCCCACATAAATGTTGTGTAACGTGTGTTAGACTCCTATTAGGTTGGGCTAAACAAGAACCTAGACATTTGCCATTTGGTATACCAATGAAAAATAAATGTCCTTAAAAATACATATGTTGGGCTCTCATCTGGATTTCTTTCCTGCAAATTTGGGTGCTGTGAGTGACGAACAAGGAGAGAGGTTCCATCAGGACATTTCCTTAATGGAGAAGCGTGATAAAGGGAAATGGAGTCCAGGAATGCTAGCAGATTATTGTTGGAGACTTAGAAGGGACCTACCAGAAATCAAATATTCACGAAAATCATAAGTATTTATTGTACATTTAGTAATAATTTCTCTAAGTGTAGTTGATTTTTGTACTTTTTAAAATATATGCTTTGATGTCAAAAAAAACCTAATGTGTAAATTTTTTTTCATTGACACATTATTGTTTGGTAGATTCAAAATTTGTTATAAGTTTTCATGTGATAAAAAAAGTAAAAATTTTGTTGACCAGTGTAATAAGGCGTTAAATGTGTTCGAGTCAATTATTATGCTCAATCTGTTGAGCTTCATGAGAGTTTTTATTCTCAAATGAAAGTGATGAAAATGCTTACTTAAAAAGTACGTAACACTACATAACACAAAATGCATTCGAAAAATCATAACTGTTCATAAAGTATTCATCAAAATATGGATAGCAACGTCATGTTACATGGATATTGGCAATATTTTGATGGACAGATATACTGCAAGTTGAACCGGTGGAGCTCAACAAGAGTAGCCAATCATTACGAAGCAAAGCTGAGTACGGTCTGAAAAACAAATCAGAGAAAGATTTTTGATGAAATTTTCGCAATTATTTTATTTGAAATATGGAACAAATATTTGTGTTCTACAAACAGATTCCTATGCTGGGTGGAGGTATTTATTACAAATGAGATTTATGTCAGTGATTTCAACCCCGACAAACGAGGTGTAATTGAAATAACGGTATATCTCTTAAGTGGTAAAAAAAATCTGCTTTTCCCTTCATGTTGTCGAGTTACGCGAACATAAAGGAGCAGCTGATTTTATCGCGATTTATCTCGGTTGGCTGCAGGTGCAGAAAACCTCAAACGGCGCAAATATAGCAACCTTACTGGTAGCTATATTTTTGAGCCGTTTGGGGTTGAAACACTAGGGCCATGAGGTACGAATGCTCACAGAGTATTTCGGGACATCGCCAAGCGGTTGGTCGACTCTTCACGTGACCAGAGTGCTGGCCAATTCTTAGGCCAAAGAATCAGCACTACCATCCAACGTGGCAACGCTGCCTGCTTTTTGGGCACTTTTCTCGCTGACAGCGATGCGGACGAATTTTTTGACGCCCAATGAGCTCTTCTCTATTTTTTTTTTCTTTTACTTACTTGTACATAATAGGTATATGTATATTATAGTTGTATGTACATAATATAAATATTCACATTGTGTTTGAAATCATAAATTCTAACTCTCGGTTGGTCTCATAATATATATTTTTTCATAATGATGAGTAAAAAGACCCTTAAAGAGCTTTCAGTTATTTTAATTAGAAGGTGTAATTTTATACAGTACAAATAATTTTATTACAAGTGTGATAATATCTTGCTGCATCCACTAAAGCTCACACTACATCACACTGAAGAAAAATACATCGTGAGTACACTTTTGTTATACAAAAAGGAATTTGATTGCGGTACGGAAATGGCGTAGGCTGACAGTTCTTTTCATTGCAAGGTTTGTGTGGCAAAGGTTTTCGGGTCAGACATATAATATTATTTCTATATGAAAATATCTGAACCTATAACCATAATAAAAAACAGTGGCACTCCGGCAATGCCAAAAGAAGAGAAAACTTGAAAAAAAATCGGCACCGCGGTAATCAACGCGTTGATGTCTTTTACTCCACGGTGTCAGTAAATTGCGTTACAGTGTCGCAAAATCAATGGTTTAGTCCCATCTCAAAAATGCCCAACGCGCCTAAAGAAGTTTTCACTTCAAAATTTTTATTTTTTATAACATGAAACAATCAATTCTAAAACACCTACACGAAGAGGATACAATTTGATACACTAATGCCCGTTTCCACCGACAACTAAGTGTCACCTAAATGAATCCCTAAATAAAAGTGAACTGTTGGATTTTCAACTCTCAATGCTTAGCCTAGCGTTGAAAATCCAACGCTAGGCTCAGCACTGAGAGTTGAAAATCCAACAGTGCACTTTTATTTAGGGATTCATCTAGATGTCACTGGTGAAATTTTTTTTTATCATCAGGTAACTTAACTGAATAGTAAACATGGCGGTTTGACATAATATTTTCTATACAAATCTGTCAAACTGCAATTTTTATTCGGAGTTGAAAATCCTTAACTATTAAACGAGCAATATTTGTTTGTATTTAATTATATTTGTTTGTATATATAGATTTCTACTCACGTTCTCGAAATTTTGATGAAAGTTGCAATATAGGGGTTTACAGGGGCGAGAAATTGATCTAGCTAGGTCTCATATCTGGGAAAATTTGTTTTCTCCGTATTTTCACTTGAGCAGAGCTCGGTCGCCCAAAGTTTAGAACAAGAAAATGAATGATAACATGACATTATTGTCAGTAGAAGAATGACCATGGCAGCATGGAATTAGTAAGTACATACTATCATGGCAGTATGGAATTAGTAAGTACTACTACTTACATTCGTACGTATACTATTAAATGAGCATTCTCTATTTTCATCAAAACAGAGCTCGGTCGCCCAGGTACTGAAACTGAACAGATAAATTGATGTCACTAGGTACTTAATTTAATTCAATTTGACTCACATATCTCCAGTATCTTGACATTTAATTAAGGAGTCGTTCAAAAACTTGCGGAAAGCCCTTACGAAATCATCAACCCAGATAATAAGAAAATAAGTCGAGAGTAGGAGGAAAATCATATGATATTCTCCTAGCTACTCATGTGTTCCGACAGCTAACGGTACCAGTCCATTTGTTAACTAAGATTATTGACCAGGTATATAATAATATTAGGTAATTCTTATAAATTTTTCTTAAGAGGGTTTATCCTAAAATTCTTGGCAAAGTCGTAAATAGCTGTCAAATATTTACCTGTTTTGATTCATTTGGCAATATTACTGTATGGAATTAAGAAAACTGGCTAACTAGGGAACTAAAATATTGATTATGTAATGCAATAGGTAATTAATATCGTATCACCGAATATTTAGTTTTAGATATAAAAAAAGTATTTGAAAACTTTACAAATGCCTTTTTAGGGTTCCTTAATAAACAAGGAACCCTTATAGTTTCGTCATGTCCGTCTGTCTGTCTGTCTGTCCGTCTGTCTGTCTGTCTGTCTGTCTGTCTGTCTGTCCGTGGTCTAGCTCCGAGACCCTTAGTCCTAGAAAGCTGTAATTTGGCATACGTATACATATTAATTACGCCGATGAAGTGGTAAAACAAAATGATGAAAAACCTTTTTTTGTAAGGTACCTCTCCTACACGTAAAGTGGTGATGTTTTTTTTTTTTTAACCCATTTTGTGGGGTACCCTTGAAAAGGTCCTTTAAAAACATTATGAGTTTGTGAAAACCATTTATGGAATCAAGAATGGTTTGCCAGCTAAATGGTTGGTTTTGGATGTATGAAAAAAATCACAACAATATTTTTTTCTACGTTTTCTTTACTATTTTAATAAGTCCATTCATGATTTGACCAACGGAGTCAAAACGTGGACACTCACGGTACGGTTGGTCCACATATTCAAGGTTGCTCAGCGAGCAATGGAGCGGCCATGCTTGGAATTCGAATCTCTCTGAGGGATCGAATCCGGAACGAGGTGATCTGGCAGAGAACCAAAGTTATCGACATAGCTCACAGAATAAGCAAGCTGAAGTGGCAGTTGGCCGGCCATATCAGCCGTAGAACCGATGACCATTGGGGTACTCGTGTTCTTGAGTGGAGACCGCGAATCGGCGAATGTAAGTTAGGACGCCCTCAGGCGACGGTCTTCGCAGGGTGACTGGTAGCAGCTGGATGAGAGTTACCGAGAATCAAGCTGAATGGCGTGCATTATTGTATTACTAACATCACGACTGTATTCCTCGACGGGTTGGGCAGAGGTGTATACCTATAGAAAGAAAGAAAGAAAAATAGTTTTTTTTTGTCATAGAAACACGTGCATACATAAAAGCCAAGAGTAATCAGAGAACAACACAAAGTAGGTACATAATAAATCACGAGCATAAAACAGAAATTGCTTAGTCGGCAGCTGCACGACATGACTGTGACAAAAATGATTCCACTCAGCATGATGCTGTGCTATGGGGGACCCACAGCACAGCGCTGATATTCAGTGGTCACCCGAAAAAAAGATGTACGGAAATCAAGTCAGGTTCAGTGATTTTTCTATTAAATAGGTAGGTAACAAAATATATAGTACACCCACAATTCGCCAGTTATGTTTGAGTCCCATGTAATAGGAGGCGAGTCTCTTGTCATCAACCGGGCACAAATCCAGACAAATACACGTACTGCTGTCATAGTATATTATTTGTTATGTTATTTTATTACTCACAATCAATTTTCAGCACACCATTTCATGAAAACTACATTGTTAACCACTTTGATAGAACTACTTAATAATATTATGTTTCTCCTCAACGTCAGTATTAAATTCTAAATGGTTGTAACGAGATATTTACGAACCGTCTATTAAATTAAATTATCAGCTCTTTAACATTGTATCCATTTTAATTATAATTGACAGGTTCTATTATGCATACGTGGTAATTATAACAATAATTTTGATTAACAAGGCAAGTCTTTAATTACAGCTTGTTATCAACTCATATAGGTAATTAAAAGCGTGTGTTGTTGGTAAGATAGATAGTTTTAATAATACATCTATGGTTGGTAACATGAGTCTCCCACACACAGTTTATGCCAAAAAAAAAACAAACAGTGCCACTGTTTGTTTTTTTTTTTTCCTCCGGGAGTGCCGACAGAAGTGAAAACTTGAACTTTTATTCCACGCACCGCGGCAATCAACGCGTTGATGTCTTTTACTCCACGGTGTCAGTAAACTCGGTAACAGTGTCGCGAAATCAATGGTTTAGTCCCATCTCAAAAATGCTCAACGCGCCTAAAAAGTTTTCACTTCAAAAATTGTGGGTCGTAGTCGTGTTCCGTCTACTTACATAAATGTATGCTTAATTTCTTTGTCCTAACGCTCTCCTACATCTTCGACAGTGTCGAAGCGTTTTTGTTCTTATTTAAGTATCATGGCTTAATTTTTTTAATAAAAGTTTACAAGTTCCTTTCACTCTCTTCAAAGAGGCATTTAGTTACCTATGACTAAGCATCTGTCAATTGCTATGGGTAAGCAACTCAGTATTTAGCATTTTCTCGATATGTCTATTTCACTAATTTAGTTAGATAAGTAACCTTAATAACTATGATAAATAAATCAGAAATAACATTTTGTACTTTTTTATCTGCTATCTGTACGTCCGTTTGGTTGAGGTTTCCTTGGTGGTTTAATTCAATTTATAGATACACTAGCTTCTGCCAGCACCTTTCCCCGCGTGATATCTTCATAAATTACTAGCTGTTGCCCGTGGCTTCCTCTGCGATCCAGGAGAAAAGTAGCCTTTGTCCTTCTCCAGGTCAAGGTCTACCCCTGTGCCAAATTTAATTCAAAAAAGCTGGAAGGGGCGTCAGATTGTTGCGCTCAGCCCTGAGGGTGCATGAGAAACACCAAAGCAAAGAAGGGACATCATTTCGCTCCCCCTAGAATTATTTACCTTATACCTTCAAGACGCATAAAACATCTATAGGATTTGACTCATCGAATCAGACACCATTCAACCCAGCTATTATTGTGGGGTCAGTAGCCCCTAGTCATCATCGCCCCAGCTGTAATTTCGATATCAATCATATATATTGTAAATACTAATGACGCATTTGTTTGGGGTGATCAGAATAACCACATATGGGGGACTGTAATGATACTGTACAAGGAAATAAAAACGAAAATAAATCTATACAAATAAATAAAATTGAAGTTTCTGTTTGTAATGTCAAAATAACAGCTTTTTACTAAATGCATTTGAAAGTATATACGGTACATACAACGAAAACACAATTTAAAAATAATTGTCTGTCTGTTTGTTCCGGCTAATCTCCAAAATGGCTGGTCCGATTTTACGGGACTTTCACTGGAAGATAGCTGATGTTATAAGGAGTACCTAAGAGTACTTTTATTTTAGAAAAAAAAAAGAATTAGGGTCCACGCGGGTGAAGCCGCGGGCAACAGCTACTTATTTTATCAAACAATAAAATCGATTGGTAAAAATGGTTAAAATATAAAATGATGGATTTGGTATTATGACGGCAAAACCAATACTGTTTGAGTGTCAAAGAAACACCCATTAAAATAACATTATAAACAGGTAGATATAAAAAAAAAAAAAATCTCATAGGGGCTCACATTTCCAGTTTACGTTGATCTCGCATTGTATAGGATTTCCGTACAATGCGAGGTCAGTTTATACTGGAAATGTATAGCTTGATGTGTGGCCGTGTGTACAGAATAAAAATAAACAGCATGCAAACATGTTTAGGCACCTGTTACTGTTGGGCCCTTTCCTCATTAATCGGTTAGCAGCACTGCGATATAATTATTATGATCTGTATACCGAAACGATAACACACTGCTTTCTTTCTTTTACGGAACTGACGTTATGTTTTCGGCATAGTTTGTGCAGAAAATGTCGTCTTCGAGTCAAATCAAAATATTTTATTTCACATAAACCTACAAAGGCACTTATAAAACGTCAGAAGCTAGGTGTACGGTTACAATTGGTCGCTTCCTATGGAGAAGAGCCGGCAAGAAACTCCACGGTTACTCTTTTAAAAATAAATGGTTGCTACAATGTTTTCAAATTACAGTGTTAATAGGTATGAGAGGACAGTGTAGGCCCATCAACAAGTACCAGGTACCTACTTAGTAAAATAGAAAATGGTTCACAAGTCTACAGCCCACAACGTTCTCACATTCACAAAATCTAAATAAAATTTAAACAAAATAATAAAAATAAGGACTTATTAAAACCAAATAACATGATTGCCACTACAGCTGCAGCAAATCTAATTTGAAAAAAAAAATAGAAAATTGTAGGAATTTATTGTCAAATAATGAACAGATTGTGATCAAGGAAGTATGTGAAGATCTTGTGGCGTGTTATATTTATCTCCGTTTACGAAAAAAACGAAAGCCCAATTGGCGCTCGGTGAGCATTCGGTACCGGGTACACGGGTAGGTATATCGAGGATACTGATCCCGCACGGCTGACGGACCGACCAATGAGGAAAGATGACTCCCATTGCTTGCGATTTTGGCAAAACTTACTACTGGTAATAAATCAGTAATTATTTGTGGTGACTTTAATATTAATATTTTGGAAAATAATTCAAATAGCAGTAGATTATTAAGTCTCTTCAAATCATTCAATCTGTCAAATGTGTTTTTAGAACCAACGCGAATAACTTCGACTACTGCTATATGTATTGATAATGTCTTTTGTTGCTGCGATTATTTAGATAAAGCCATTGTAAATTATCTCCCTTCTGATCACAGCGGTCAAACTGTTATTTTTGAGTCCAACACACCAATACTAAAAGTGCAGATACAAACTAGACCAATAACATCGGGTAATTTAAATAAGTTTAATAGCACTTTAATTAGTAAGTTAAGTGCTCAGGGTCTAAATATGTCCAATGGCAATATTTTGTATGAACAATTCTTTTCATTAGTGCAAACAGAGTTCAATAAGTCTTTTAAGAAAAAAACTAAAACTATTTGCCCTAAGTTTTTATTCAGTGACTGGGCAACTAAAGGCATCCGGAAAAGTAGGGAAACATTATTTGAACTGTATGGCCTTAAGCCGTATATTAACACGGAAACTTTTAATAAGTATGTTGCTACTTACTCTAAAACTTTTAAAAATATCTGCAAAGCAGCTAAAGCTTCTTTCATTAGCAACAAGGTTAAATCGGCAGACAATAAAATAAAGACAGTTTGGAAAATTATCAACAATGAAACAAACAAGAACAAAAGACATAATACAGATTACACACTAGACACTTCCGGCGGTTTTATTAGCGATAACATCAATGTTGCTCAGGAATTTGCAACTTTCTTTACCAATATTCCAATTAAAACTACAGAAACTTTAAATTCCTCCCCCTCACTTGCGATTGATTTATTAAAAGCGAATGTTTCAGCCTGCCCTGTGGAATTTCAATTTAAACATATAAACCCTGTGGTCGTTATAAAGGCTTTTAAGCAACTTAAGATCAAAATTACCGAAGATCTGTGGGGCATGTCTACTAAAGTTTGTCAATCAATTATTGAGACAATTGCACCCTATTTAGCTTTAATATTTAATTTGTGTGTAGATCCAGGGATATTTCCGGATTTAATGAAATACAGTAAAATTATTCCACTTTTCAAATCCGGGGACAGAAAATACACTAATAATTATAGACCCGTATCAGTTTTGCCGGTTTTCAGCAAGGTATTTGAAAAAGTAATGTTAAATCAAATGCTCAATCATTTTAATCGTAATAACATCCTACACGATCAACAGTATGGTTTCACTAAAGGACGTTGCACAACCGACGCCGGTGTCACCTTATTAAAACACATCTTTAATGCATGGGAAGAGGCACGAGATGCAATAGGCATCTTTTGCGACCTATCCAAGGCATTTGATTGCGTGGATCACGAAACACTGCTCTTGAAACTTGAGCATTACGGTCTGGATAAACTTGCGCTGAGCTTAGTAAAATCATATTTGAATGATAGACTGCAGCAAGTTCAAATAAACGAAGTAAATTCATTGGGTTTAAAAGTCAAAATGGGTGTACCTCAGGGCTCGATATTGGGTCCATTCCTCTTTTTAGTATATATAAATGATTTACCAAATTTACTGAAAAATCGACCACAAATGGTGTTATTTGCTGATGACACATCACTGATTTTTAAAGTAGACAGACATGCACAGGAGCTTGACGACGTAAATAACGCTATGCTTACGGTCCATAATTGGTTTACTGTAAATAATTTGGTATTAAATGAGAAGAAAACTAAATGCATAAGATTCGCGTTACCGAATGTTAGAAGTAGTGAATGTCACGTTGTATTGAATAAGGAGACACTAGAATTCGTCGAAAAGACGGTTTTCCTGGGGATAACGCTTGACTCCAAACTACAGTGGGGTCCTCACATAACATCACTTGCAGGGCGGCTAAGTTCAGCCGCTTACGCTGTTTAGAAAATCCGCCAACTAACAGACGTGGATACCGCGAGACTGGTCTATTTTAGTTATTTTCATAGCATCATGTCTTACGGTATTTTGCTGTGGGGACGGGCTGCAGATATTGATTCCGTCTTTATTCTGCAAAAGAGGGCCGTCAGAGCCATCTACAACCTCCGCAGACGCGAATCTCTAAGGGAACTGTTCAAGAAAATTAACATCATGACGGTACCTACCTTGTCAGTATATATATGAAAATATTATGTATGTTCGAAAAAATCTACACCTTTTTAGTAAGATAAGTGACAGGCATAATTTTAACACTAGAAATAGGAACAAATTAGATCAACCACGTTTTAGATTGTCTAAAGTTCACACTTCTTTTATGGGGTACTGTGTAAAATGTTATAATAAAATACCACTCGATATTCTTCAACTAAATGAGAAGAAATTTAAAACATGCATTAAACGCACACTATGTAGACAAGCATATTATAAGTTGGATGATTATATCGTAGATAAAAATGCTTGGCTTAATGCTGGTCCTGCTCCACAGCCACTTGGGCTCACTAGTTAAAATTTTAATATTTGGAAGAGTTGCTTTCCCTTTTTTTAATTCTGTTTTTGACATTACAAACTTAATGTTTATTTTTTATTTTACCAAGTAAATTGTTTAATGCTCCAATTAGATAATAATGATTTTCTTACTTTTTGGTAGTCAAATTCTATTAATTTCTAAAATACATTGCAAACTATAGTTTTGTATGATTTAGAAGCATTTTTAGATTTATGTAAATGTGAGTACCATGGAGCCGTTTATTATGTTATTAAGATGTATGTTGACTTGAAAGAGCATGGCAGTTGAGAGAATGTCAAGCTCACTTAAATGTCTCGCTGATGGTGGCGAGTATGTTGGATCATTCGGTTTCCTACAAAATGGTTGAGCTGGATAGTGCTGATCCACGCGTCATGTTCGTGAACGGGCGCCGTCAGTTGAGACTGGTCATCTCTTATCTGCCAGGGCTTATTTTTAATCAGATATTTTCAACTGCTTTGATTATTCTTTGTACATTGTTCTCACATATAGAAGCAACAAGAATAATGTACCCAGAATTTTGTAATATCTATATTTAAAAGAGTGGCCTTGGAGTTTCTTGCCCGTTCTTCTCCATAGAGATCTACGTTTGGGAATGGGCAACTAGCTTCAACTTTCTGACTAACTGACTGATTCTTTGACAATTCAAAAGTGCCTGTAAATGGTTTAATTGAAATAAATGCTTTGAGTTTGAGTTTGAGATCCAGAGCTAATGAGGACCACTAGTCGTTTGTACAATGTTTGTAAATCAGTGAGCACCATGTATCTATCACATATTAAATGTTCTGTCGTTGCTTCATTTTTAATTATTTTTACCTATTGTGGTATAGTAATTTTATTCTAGGTGCATCGTCTTCACATATAATTATTTAACTAATGTACGTACCTATACAAACAATTGTAAAACATTTTAAAAGAGTAACGGTGGAGTTTCTTGCCCATTCTTCTCCATACGAAAACTACCTTTTGGAAGGGGCGACTAGAATCAATTTTATTATTTTGTAAATTTTGACGTTCAAAAGTGCCATACATGGGCCTATTTGAAATAAATGATTTGACTTTGACAGACCCCATAGAACATGGCGGGCCAAGCTGGACAATACAAAGTCAAAAGTCAAAGTCAAATCATTTATTTCAAATAGGCCCATCCTATTTGAAATAAATGATTTGACTTTGACTTTTGACTTTGTATTGTCCAGCTTGGCCCGCCATGTTCTATGGGGTCTGCGGCGACGTCCTCTTTACTTTCTACTTTACAGTACTTTTAGTAAAATTTCAGTCCAAACGTGAATTACGTCATCAGTAAGCTTACTGTCGATAAAAAAATACGCTCAATGATCAAAATATGTACGTCGAATACGACTCATTAAATGAGAAGCCTCAAAGAAAATCGTCATTAATGAAAACTAAACTAATTTTTTTTTTATCAATGATCCATTACACTCGTCATGTCCGTTGTTAATATTCATCAAGTGCACTCCCAAAGGCAACGTATCAATCAGCTCGCAATACAAAAATAAATGGTAAAAGGCAGATTTTCGGGGTTTTCGTAAAAGCTGCTTATTTCGTATTATTTACTACTAGCTTTTGCCCGTGGCTTCCCCTGCGTGGATGTCGGAACATATTCCACGGAAACGTACTTGGATTTAAAGTATCCTACGTATTAATCCAGGTTATAAACTATCCGTGTGCCAAATTTCATTAAAATCCGTTCAGCTGTTGTTACGCCAATCCAGAACATACATCTAGACAAATAAACAAACGGACAAAAATCCTATAAATTTATATTTTTGGCTGCAGCTGCAGACTCGTTCTCACACCTCGTAGCAATTACTTTTTTTTCAAAAATATTCAATGTACAGTGTTGACTTCATTACGATTTTATTACATGTATCGATAGGCCATCCATCCTCGTAAGCTAATTAAGTAGGCTGTGAGCTTTGTACTGTATTTGGGATTAAAAGGTCGGTTCAATCGGTTTTAATACGGTAAATAATGTTACATGAATAATGTCCGCTATTTGCATTTTTATAACCTGTATACAGGTCAGTCAGAAAGTTTTGCGATCAACAGTTTTTGTCTATGGGACACTGGCTGGTTTTGATGTCAATTAAAATTTATTACAAAAAAACACAACTCGAAATTCCCTCCACATTTTTTTACGAGCAAAATCAAAATACTCTGTCTCACTGAAAAATGGATTTACAACGAGAACATTTTCGCGCGATAATTTTGTACGATTTCATATGTCGACTAAAGCCAGAAGAATCGTTTGAAAGACTTTGATTGCTGTTAATAGACAAAAGCGTTTCTAAAGCAACTGTTTTCCGCTGGTTTAACAAATTTATGCGTGGTCGAGTAAATTAGACGGACGAAAAAAGAAGTGGCCGCCATATGACGGCTGTTACATAAGAAAATGTGCTGGCTATGAAAAATTTTATTCAAGAGAATAAGCGAATTACATATGAAGAGGTTCAGCAAATACTGCAGATTAGATCGGGAAGTGTGCATGAAATTCTACACGAGCATCTTCGGGTAAGGAAGATGATTTCACGGTGGTACAGCAAAATCTAACGCAGATTCACAAAGAGGTTCGGGTAGAATGGTGCCAACATGCTATCAAAATTTGAAACAGGCTCGTCTCGACGCATTTAAGATATGATTACGGATGGATTTATCATTTTGGTTCCCCAAAATAAAAAAATCAACTCAAGGGAAAACAGTTTTCTTTACCGGAAGATGCACTAGTTGCATTTGAGAAAGGGATTAAAAAGGGGTCTGATGCGGACTGGAAAATGTGTTATGAAAATTGGTTTAGACGTATGAAACAGTGTATAGACGCCAATGGAGAGTTCTTTGAAAAGTGAAAATTATAACCTGCAGTATTTTTTTTTTTTGAGTCGCAAAACTTTCTTAGTTCCCCATGTATAATTTGTAAAGGAGCTTGAAAGTCTGACAACCAAGGGGTATCTTGTTATCCAGTAACTGGGTTGTGGAGGTCAGATAGGCAGTCAATCAATCTGCCTATACCGTAACGACTGTCAAAGATGTCTGATTTCTGTCGAATGACAGCCGGGACCAACGGCTTAACGTGCTTTCCGAGGAGGTCAAATAGGCAGTCGCTCCTTGTAAAATACTGGTATTCAGCTGCATATTTTTAGGCTGGAACCCGACCCCAACATAGTTGAGGAAAGGCGAGGCAGATGATGATGCCATTGTATGATAAAATAACTTTCTAAAAATGATTAACAGCGTATATATTATTATTGTCCAGATTGGAAAGTTTGAATACAAAATACGCAGACCAACTGACCGCGGGTCTGCGTTCAGTGCTTGGTGTGGCAACACGCCGTATTTGAGTTCGCTACAAGTCAATCGTCATCCTGGGGATGCCTCGTTGAGAGGTGAAACACGTGTTGATTTCTTTCAGGGTCGTTTATGGCTGTTTAGAAATAACTAAGCGGAACAGGTTACTAAATATATCCACGTCTATTGTATTTTATAACGGATTTCCGCAAGTATTTTATAACTAGTTTGAATACAACCAAAATTAAATGGCCCACAAAGAGAGCTTGATCTTCTTAATTCAACGTTAACTTATGAGCTTGTAGGTAAAACAAAAAATTAACGGATCTATAAAGGACTAGTAGAGGTCAACAAAGTTACTACCTTCTTGAATATTCATAGGTATTAACTTTATTGTTGTAGTGTCCACAAATGAACATAATTTTTATACCTATGTCATAAAAGCTGGATAAATTATGCATTTCAGTAAAGAAAGGTATATTGGGAGTACCTTGTAGAGATAAGTAGTAAATAGATCGTGTAATTTATTTCAATATACAGTGGTGTCGTTTGGTTTATTAGCTTCTAGCAGGAGAGGGTTTTGCCTTGTCTTTGCGATTTTATGGAGGATTATATTTATTTATTTCCTCTTATGAAAACTTGCAATCTATTATATATGTCGAAAATACGTTACTGAGTTGACTAATCAGAGCGCCAGCGCCGCCTAGCGGCGTTTGACAGAGTCTACAACATAACGCTCGGACCGGAGCTGAGCACAGTTCATCAATGGCGGTCAAGCAGTGAAGACATTTAGAAACTGTCGCACGTTCCACATAGTTGTGTCGTACAGTGACCCAGTGTGTGAATTGCTAGTGTGATTAATTTGATGTTAAATTATAATGTGATCTGAACTGTAAACGGTTTTTCTATTGCACAATAACCAACACTACCCACAGTACACCCACAGTGGTTAAAATATGGCTAATAATAACGAAAGAGATACCTTTTTCTTCCGTCATAAATAACATAACATCACGCCTGTATTCCTTGAAGGGTTAGGCAGAGGAACACCTATTTTTCACCCACATTTCGCCAGTTATGTTTTAGTCTCATGAGATAGCGGGCGAGCCTATTGCCATCAATCGGGTAAGTACCCGGTTGATGGCAATAGACTCGCCCTCTCCAGATTTTGTACTTCTACTGAGGAATTCTAGATGGGAAAGCCTAATAACATTTTGCTCGACCGGCAATCGAATCCAAGACTTCATACTCAGTAATAGCGCTTGCAACCACTGGACCAACGATGCAGTCATATCTTTTATATATATACATCAATAATACAGTAAACCCACGTCCGCACGGACGTAAAAATATCGCGGCGGGATTTTATCGCGCACTGTATTTTTGAATCCAACAGAGAGCATCCCAGCGCGTTGAAAAAGCACACTGCTGGATTTCAACTCTCGGTGCTAAACAGAGCGTTGAAAATCCAGTGTGCGAACATTTCCGTATTTACGCATTTCCATGGATTTGTCTGAATAACTTCGTTGCTTTGAACATCCTGGTTCCGAAAGATGTAATGGTAAAAATAAATAGCCTACATGATTGTCCATGAGTGACGATGTGGTACACTCGACCCAGCGGCTGTGGGCAGTGAGCATTCCCACCAAATCCTGCCTGGCTACTATTTTTACTATAAGTTCATGTAGACACTAGACTAGAATTTGAAAAACTGACGGAAAATATTATCTGCCTAGCCTTTTTCTAATTATGTTGTGGTTAACTTCTAGTCTAATCCGATGCAGTTGAATACTAGTATTTTACATGGAGCGACTGCCTATCTGACCTCCACAACCCAGTTACTCGGTAATAAGATACCCTTGGTAAGACTCTATGACTTAGGACTCTCAATGATCCACGAATAACAGTCGGGACCAACGGTTTAACGTGCTTTCCGAGGCACTGAGGTCTTGGTATGTAAAGATGGTCACCCATCCACGGACAAGTCACGGCAAGCGTAGCTTAGCCTACGGCCCCGTGCTGCTGTTATTAATTAGTCACAAACCCCTGATTGACGGAAAATATAAAAAGCCTAAAACCCGGTATTTTCATTAACACTGTTGTGACCTTTAAATATTATATGTATACATATATTATGGTTTTTATTCGTTTTACATATTGTCAAAATAAATGTCAGTTATGTCAGCAATTCGTAATTTTATTGAACCCAAAAAGATACAGTCCATAATTTGCCCACGAATACCTATCTGCTAATCACAAACCAATCAAAAACCTCGACAACCGTAATTTAACTATACATGTAACTAATTCACCATTAATGATTCATCTATTCAAATTGAATAGTTGTTGTTAAATCGCAATCAAAGTGTAGGTTCAAATGCAAATGGGTTTTAAGCCTCATAATAAATTAACGTTCGGCTTAATGAAAACATACGGCTGGATATATATTTGAGCTGCACCTGTTAAATCAAATCATTTCTTTCTTTTTTTGGCATAGGTGTTGGTACAAATTCGGTCTTAATAGTAGATTATGCACTAAGGGGATGAAGTAGTGTTTTATGTAGCGGGCGCCGTATTGAGTCCTGAGCAAACCGAAGGATTCTAGCGTTAACTCCCGAGCGGAGCGAGGGAGATTTAAGACAAGAATTCAAGGTCGCCCAAGACGAAGGCACTTTTATCCCCGAGGAGAATAGGTACTCTACTTTTCACACCATCTATGAGACAATAAAAAGCAATAGTACTAGAATCAAAGTATTTATTAAAATTACAATTACAGTTAGTTATTAGGCCTATTTAAAACAATTAAATGTTAAAGGTAATTTTTGATACTTTAGACTAGTTGTGGAAAGACAAAGTTCAAATCTGGCAAATTTACCAGCAACAAATCTGAATGTTTTGCGATATCTTTGATTTTAATGTTTACGAATTCATTTCCACGACAAGCGCCATTCACTCCAAAAATCAATGCCACCTGTAACAAAAATAGGTGGGTAGGTTAGTATTTAAGTAGGAAGGTAACTTACGTAATATATTAATTTTTATGTATTATTTTCTTATTTTTTACTATTTTTAATAATAACACATAAACCTTACGAAGGTTTACAATAATAATTATTATTTAACTTAGAGTCGAAACATCACATCAGTAGATCACACACAAGCGATCGATTCATGAGCGGGTAGCTAATACCTATACTTACCTATAGTAAGTATGTAGCTATTTTAGTTAGGTACTACAAATTGAATCAATAGGTAGGTACTTACTTTTGTGGCAAGAAAGCTGTGGTCAGGGGCTTCATTTAGAAACGTTTCCACATTTTGAGCTGTGAAAACTTTTGATTTCTTAGGACGATGTCCTTCTGATTTTCTTTTTAAAAATGCCAGTAATTTGGTGTATGTATTAATTTGTATATTATTTTTGATGCTTATTGTTGAGCTGAGCATCGAATAGTTGCACCATAGGCTACTTGGCTTGTTTGTACATATTAAATGTTGGAAGTAGACTAAAAGCACTGATTCAGATACAGACTTGATGCCCTTTGTAATTTTCCATTTGTAAAAATCGTCGTGTGTAAAAATGTACGATTCCTTGGACTTTGGATTGTTGGCAATGCCAATGGCTTCGGATTTAATGTACTCCGGAGTCAAATCACTATCGTCACTCGACATTTTTGTGAAAATATGTAGTTAAGTAATTTGTTGTATAACAAAGCAAAGCAATTTTCAGTATTCGCGCCTCGTTTGAATTTGTGTTCTATTTTTCTTTTATTTATATTCCAGGTAACGAGTACCTAGAATGGCCAGTACGATTTTCGAATTATTTATTTTTTAGTGAAGATCTTAATGGTGAATTCGTGGAATTAGTATGTACCTACTACCTATTGTAAATGTTCGTATAAGCCGCGCAGATAAAGAAACGATTTGTAAATGGCGGCCGCTCTCATGCTATCTCGCTCACATGGCGGTCCGCTCTCATGCTATCTCGCTGACACGCTCGCTCCGTCTATACTAGCCGCCGCCATTTACAAATCGTTTCTTTATCTGCGCGGCTTATATGCGATTTCTACTTTATGTTCCAAATTCAAATCACATCAATGACCAGCGGGTCATAATGAAATTCAGTACAATATTAATGCCCTGATAGACCTCCGGTCTTAAATGACTTACTTAAGTTAGGTTTGCATGACATATAATTCGACATTGTCGAACAGGTGGTGTGAAAAATAAATAATTATACAGATCTATAACACTAATAATGATGTTTGTGACAAGCAAACATTTGGATTGATAATATAGTTATGAATTAAATTAAATTTAGTAGCAATATATTATTAGATACATTTAAAAAAAAATACTATTAATGTCAAAGGGTTATGGTTCTCATTTATTTGTTAAATACCTAATTTTTGTTGAATGTTTGCTGGGTAAAAGTCTGAATAGCTGTACAAATTCTGTTTACAATGTAGGTGCCTAAAAAACCGCAGAAAATTAAAGTGCCCAAAATAAAATATACTGTATTTGAAAAGAAAACATTTGTTAAATAAATAGTTTAACATGTTTAAGTGGTAAACCACTTTTCAACTTGCTATCCAATTATATTTGGGAAAAAAGGACTTAACTTTGAATTTTTCTCAAAGCAAATTTGCGTAAATATGTAGTACACGAATGTTATTTTCATGAACTTTTATTTGCAAACGTCTCTCGCAAAAAGGCAACTTAATTACCTGTTTTTTTCGTATCAAAAGATGAAATAATGTAAACACAGTCATACCTACCTAATTTAGATCTTTCTTTTTGAAGTCGGTTTAAATAATTTGAATTTAACAGATAATAAAAATCAAAGTTATTTTGCATGATTTTGTAATAACATTTTAGGGAGGGAACTTTTGTAGGGAGTATTAGCAATGAGCACATTGCTAATACTCTTTAACTAGTAACTACTAATCTAGTCACAAATCATAATACTAAATTATCCTACACATAATAATTCAATTTACAACCACAGTTAGTAATTAATAACACAATGAAGATTAATTATAACAGTTGAATAGACAGATCGACTGCCCCATTTCAAAACCTAGTAAGGACATAAAACGAAATTTTACAGGAGAGCGTAAAAACGTAAACAGGGTCAGCCTTTGAAAAGTCTAGGTTTTGAAATGATTAAAGTAACTTACTAGGTTTAAAAGAGGTCACGGGGCAGTGAATAGGGCACTTACTAGGTTTCGATATTTAAATATATCTGCTTTTCAACGCTGGTGTTTTTGTATTTGGTGCGGACTTATTAGATTAGCAAGATTATGCAATAAAACGATTTTTGTAAAAAGTTTCCCTTACTAGGTTTTGAAATGGGGCAGCCGAGATCGGGTATAATTAGCCGTTGAAGTAATTTGACCATTAAATCTGTGGTATGTTATAATAATTGGAAACTAACAAAAATCTTAGTTCGTCTGATATTTCAAAGAGACACGTGCAGATATAACTATCCTGTTGTAATTATACTTCTCAATAAGGACCAATGAGATAAGGACAATATCGTCCCTTTATTGGTAAAACCGATTATCTACCGAAAACTAAACTTGTGGCAATGATAATTTAAAAGTTTGACAGAAAAATTATGTAACTAAATTACATATATCTTACCTGCAATCATGTAATTATAATGAAAAAATTTATAAAGTATGTTTGTAAATCATAAAAATAGAAGTACTTCATTGATAATGCTTGAAAAAATGCAAAATACTATCTTCAGGGAGGTCATTTAGTTGGTTTTTCCTGAATAACGACATAAGCATATATATCATTAATTAAATCACTTGGAGCTTGTCTTATAGGTTCACCGTAACCTTTTGCAGAAAGTAATAAGGTACCAAAAACAACTGTAAAAATAACACTCTGAAACATTCTACAAATTGAAATTTAAAAAATGATAATTGGTTTTACTTGAGTCAAATTAAGAATTGTGGTAGACTATCTGCTTAAAAGGTACATAATGTTCATACAAGGAACTACAGCAGGTCATTGTATTTTTTTTATAATTACAAAAATACCAAAAAATAATTATTTAGATGAAAGTAAAAACTGAATAAAGTAGAAAAATAATAAGAATGATATATTAGGAAATAATCAACTTTAGTAGTAACTTTTTATTTTTATCTAAGTATACAAAACAATTTGTGAAAAAATTAATTAATTTAGATTTTCTATCTAAGTACTTATACAAAACCATGAAATTAATTTGTGTTTTCACAAATTGTAACTAAAATAATGTATCTTTCATTCATCAGCTGATGAGTCCACAGATGACTCAGATTGAGACTCTTCAGAGGCGGCCACATCAGGTACGCGTTCAACGCGATCCCTATCTACAAGCAAACTTCTGTACCATCCATGGTACTCTTCTGGTATAACCCCCTTCTCACATAGATTAATGAGATCTTTTTTCTTAGCTTCCGTTATTGGAAGAGGTCTATCATACAATTGTTCTAGCGGTGGGAATTGGAGTTCCGAGGTAATTGGTATTTCAACTACCTGTTCTGCTGCCAATCGCTTTGCTTTGTTTCTTGTTGCATAGCTGTGGTCTCCATGTGCTGAAGATGTCGATGCTGAATATGTATTAATCTTATTTTGTGTGTCTGAAACAGTTACATCCATTGTCATAAATGAATTTGTCATGTCATAGTTATAGTATATTTTTTGTCTCCTTTTATGTACTTCATCCGTTTTATTTTTAACCATTTCACTTGCTGTCCATCCGTGTTTTTGGTTCTATTCAAAATTATTGTATTCGCCTATTTTTTCAAGTCTTTAAATTCATTGAATTTAAATTCCTTGACTTGAAAACAATTTTTTGTTATAGTCTTTGTGTCTTTCCTGTGTTTTTTTTTTTTTATCTAGCACGTTTGAAAATGTTAATCCAGTCAGTCATACAAAAAAGATCAACATTTTTCCTGGCAGACTCAATCGCACTGTTCATTGAGTCAGCTTCCATATAACTGTGACCTGACTCTAAGAACTTGTGTTCTATGACTTGTGTTCTACAATTTCTAGTAGTAATAAGAATCAAATTCGCAAAACACATATTCGTTAGTATGACACTGACAGGTGGCAAGAACGCATTCTCTCGACGCGGACTGTAAGATTGTGACATCGAAATATGGAGGTACCTCGTTTGTGGGCCTGTGTCACTGCTTTGCAGCACTATTACGGAAACAAACAGAACTTATGCTGTTTATCTTCAATATAAACAGGCAAGTTTGAACCCCAACTGTTGCACTGTTGAAGTTAACCCATTCCTTGCATTGTAGCTCCGTTGAAGGAGTTAACAGGAAGTATTCTTCCTGTTAACTCCTTCAACGGAGCTACAATTACTAGAAAATGTGAGTTATAATTTATTAATTACAACTCACATTTTCTAGTATAGAATGAAAACGGTGAAGAAAAACATCGTGAGGAAACCGGCATGTCCTAGAACCAAAAATTCAAAGACGTGACATCTGGCAACCCGCACTGGGCCCGCGTGGTGGATTACGGCCCGTTCCCTCTCATCGAAAGGAGGCCTGAGTCCCACCAGTGGGAACATTATAGGCTGCTTATGCATGCGTGAAAACAGGCCTCCAAAAGGTGGTTATACCTAAAAGTGCATCTAGCGTTATGTTATGGACAGCCAGTCGCGCTGCTACCTTGCTGCCTGCCATTTTTTTACCACAACTCCATGTTGTTCTTCATTCTCATAATTTTAGCTTGTGCTAATTCCTGAGAAGAAATATCTTTATAAAAAACTTTTTACAAAAAAAAAACAACCTCAAACGGCAAAAAACGAAAATACAAAACCCAAGACACCGACTTCCGAAATTAAAGTTATATTTCTCTTTGTAGTATTTTTTTTGGAAGTCGGTTGTTTTTTTTTTGTAAAAAGTTTATATTTTTCACTTTTTAGTTGTGGTACCTACCTACCTACACATTCGAATACCACTACCTGCTACCAGTGAAAGGAACTTATCATATCATCTACATACTAAGTGGGAAAAAATACGTATTTTGTAGCTAACTCAAAAATTGCCCAAGCAAAGTTAATAAAATTTATATGGGACCAATTTGGGAGCATACCCTTTCAAACAAAGAAAGAATTTTCAAAATCGGTCCACAAATGACGGAGTAATCGGTGGACATACATCAAAAAAAAAAACATACGCGACGAACATATAACCTCCTCCTTTTTGGAAGTCGGTTAAAAAGAAATAAACTTGAAAAACAAAACACTACAACCGGCCGGCGCACGATTCGTCCATCAAAGATCAGAGATGTGCGCGCGGAGTGCGAGTGAAACAAAAGATCATGCGGCGGTAATTGGTTTTAGCTGAAAATATTTATGTAGAAATATCACCATACGCTTCGGTGAAAAAAAACTATTTAAGCATAGTTGCTTTTACTTGTATTTAAATCTTAACGATACGATCTCTGATGTTGTGGAAAAAACAAATAAAGCTGCATAATCTCTTTTAATTGAATTAAAATCTGCACAAGTGCGAAGGATTATGTTCTGTTAAAAACAAGTAGAACTACTTACTTTCTTTTTAATGTGTAAGATTCTAAGTACTTTCCAATAATTCAGCAGTACCAGAACCATTTAAAGTATTTTAATTTGTATTGGTACAATGCTACAGTATGTTCAGAGTATAAGTAAATTGCAACTAAAATAAGATATGAAACGGAATGTGTTTTTGATTGCAAGGCTTCCAAAAAATCGTACAGGTATAAGACTTTAGCTGTTATTGAATGCAGATGTTACTTAAAGCTTATAATTATAATTGTTTTTTTGCGTATCTATCTCGGAAACTATGCATCGTATCGAAAAATCGGTTTTACCTGTAGATAGAGCTCAAAAAGTTGAGTAGCTTGGTGTAAATAACTCATTTTTGAAAAAAAGTGCAGATAATCGGTTTTACCAATAAAGGGACGATATCGTCGTTCGGTATCCAATACCGCGAATGTGACATTTTGACGAAAATCATTTTTAAATGTAGGATCACGTATTTGAACGTGTAGAATTACATTTAAAAAAATCAGATTTTCGTCCAAAATTTAACATTCGCGGTATTGGATGCCGAGCGACGATATATTTAACATGTGTAAAATCACTCGGTGTCAACTAATATGAAGCCAATGATAAGTTAAGTTCCTTTATTTGTAAAAGAAGTTAAATACTTAGAAATACTGAGAAATGATGTGATAAGGCAACTGTGCGGTTTAAAAGAAGATGTAGTGATAAAAATTGAAAGAGTATGCTTAGATAGTTTGGTCATGTTGAGAGGATATAATGAAAGACGACTAACAAAAGGTATTTACAAGGCAGATGTGAGTAGAAACGCCGCCAGGAGGGTTGCCCTAGGAGGACATAATAGTGACCTAATTGATGATATTCAGAAAAGTCAGGTGCGTAGTACTCGCAATCGGCGTGTGTGTATGACCGGATGTATGAACGTAAACGAGGCAGAAGGAGTATGTAAGGATGGTAACGGGTGTAGTTTCTGCCGGTGTGAGTTTATGTATGTACGAGTATGTAAGTTAAATACTCAAACTGATGCTCCACAAAACCGTTTTCACGGTTTTTCCGTGAAAATAGACCATAGAAAATAAAGCTAAGTTTAATAATAATGTCTAACCTAACCCAACGCGCCTAAAGAAGTTTTCACTTCAAAAAAAGTAAAAATAATGGAAGAAATAGAATATGCCAATAAAACTTGGAAACTATGTAGGTATATTAAAATACAATTGATTGAAGATGAAGGTGTGATGTAAAAACAATTTATTTTCAAAAGAGTAATAGTGTGGCAGTGGATTTTCTTGCCAGCTCTTCTCCATAGGAAACGACCAATTGGAACCGTGCAGTTAGCTTCTGTCATTTCATAAGTGCCCTTATAGGTTTATGTGAAATAAAATAATTTGAATTTGATGTAAAATTCCCCTTCTATACCTGCATATTATAATAACATCGTAGTAAAGTCAAAAATTGCTATGAAGTCTGGGAACGATTCTAATGCAGGAAATAAACACTTTTATAAAAATGTGGCTGTTATTTTCGTCTATTGTGGTGTCTTACGACTTCTACGCGAACGAAGTCGCAGGCAGAAGTTAGTAACATAATATAACCACGTGATTAGTGCATAATTAAACCGTTTATCCAAACAGATTCGAGTTGCCAAATATAATTACAGAATTGATTAATGTTAGTATTGATTGTAATGAGCTTATTAGAGCCTATAGTGAATGTGTTAACGAAGGGCGTACATAATTAGAATCACACTAATATTATAAATGCGAAAATTTGTGAGTATGTGTGTGTGTGTATGTTTGTCTGTTTGTCTCTTCTTCACGCTCAAACGGCTGAACGGATCTGGATGAAATTTGGTACACAGATAGTTTATAACCTTTTTTTTGGGTGGGATATTATCAAATAACTTCTCCCGCTCTAGGTGGAGCGGGAGGGCGTGTCAGACTCTTACTGACTAAAACCCACCCGTGTTCCTTCGGTTGCCATGTTGCCGGGGGGCCACGATATCCCTATCGGCCCATATTCGCAGCCCCAGCAGGCATTGGCCCTAGCAGACCCCGTCAATTCTAGTGACATCTCTTTGAGGCGCGCGTGGAACACAACGCGCCGTTGACCCGGGCTTGGTCCTTATCGGACGGCGAGCTACCCATTGCTCACCGTTCGCAAGCCCGCGCCTACGGTGGCCGGAAATCGGCTCGCAATTCCCGCCCCGGGCGTCTCCTCCTGCGGCGGTTAGGGGCGCGAGGGCGCGAAATTTGCCTCTCCCTCACGCGCTCCGTCTCCTCCTTCGCGAGCATTACTGCTTCGCAGAAGGAGGTGATGGCCTCCCATTTCCTCTCGCTCCGTAGCATGGCCCGAATCAGGGCCGGACACGAGAGATCACCGCCGCCGAAAGATAGTTTATAACCTAGATTAACACATAGGATACTTTTTATCCCGATAATCCCACGGAATCGAGAGTTCTGCGAGTGAAACCGCGGGGCGCAGCTAGTAATAATATAATTACCACACTTCACTCAATCTGCCTAGCTTTTTCCCAATTAAGTTGGGGTCGGCTTCTAGACTAACCGGATGCAGCTGAATATCAGTATTTTACAATTCATTTAATTACTATACTTATCAGGCCAAATAAATATTATTATATTATTATTTTATTTATATTTATTTTAGAAGTATGTATGTAAGTATATTCTCATATTGTATGTTGTTTAAATTGAAATTAGTGAATTGTTTTTTTTTTTTTTGTTTTCTTGTATGATTTATGTTTTTTATTTTCTCTTATACGGTTACACACGTTGTCTACATCTCTTTTTGTATATTTTCCTATCGCAGGTATGCTGGAAGAGATTTCTTTAGAAATAAGCATTGCCTTTGTACGTATTTTTCTGTTCCTTTCTTCTTGTCTGTTTATATGTGTGTGCATAAATGGTTAAATAAAATAAAATAAATAAAATCTCGTGGCTAAGTAATAACAGCCCCACGGGTCGATCTTCTGGGTCAAGTAACGCTAGCCGAGGTCGGTCTGAGGATGGGTGACCATTACATACCGAGACTCTCTCCGTGCCTCGGAAATCACGTTAAACCGGTAGTCTTGGCTGTCATTCGTAGATCTTTCATAATGTTGGCAAAGCGTAGTTTGTAATAACTTAAGGGCAAGCAAATATAGAACTTATGGCGTTCGAACTTTAAGATACTTAGACTGTACCTAGACACAATTAATTGAAGAATGATAGTCCGGTTGTGAAGTTTTATATTGTAAGTTGAAGCTCATCCTCCTAAGATAATGCTGTCGTGACCGTGCTGGGACACAGGCCTCCTCTCTGTAAGAGAGAGTGGGCCGTAATCCACCACGTGAGCCTAGTTTGGTTCTAGGACATGCCGGTTTCCTCACGATGTTATTCTTCGCCGTTTTGAGAGCAGTGGTGATGAAAGAAATTACACAAAGTAAAGCACCTGTCAGGGTTCGAACCTACGACCTACAACTCGTAAGTCACGGCCCTTACCAATAGGCCACCACTGCTCTGACACCCATGGGTTAGTAATTAGTGATGTGCCAGATATCCGTATCCGCAGATATCCAAGGGAGAAAAGATATCTGTATCCGTATCCGTTACTTTTTGGCGGATCTTGAACGGATCTTTTATATTAATACATTTCATTACGTAATGAAATTTTAAAGATATGTAGTAATGAAATACTGTTAACATGAATCCAAATTAGTAAAAAAAAATATATTTATTATAATTCAAGTAGAGTAAGTACCAGTAAATTAAGTTATAAGGTAGTAATTAAACTATCTTTGTAGTGAGATCAAACCTTTAATATTTGTGCTATGCTAATTGAAATAATTATGTGAGTTAACACATCAATTAAAACTATGTTGTTTTCAAGAAATTAAAAAAGTATACGTCATAATTAATATCGAGTAATGGTAAATTGTTTTACAAAAAGAGTAACTTGGCAGCTATTTCCCCCAAAAGTCAGTTACGATGAGGATCATAAATTATTCCTGCTGAACCTGAAGAAAGTTGAGATCCGTATCCGTATTCGCAGATCTAGATCTTTATGATCCGTATCCGTATCCGTGGATCTCATTTTTTAACGATCCGGCACATCACTTTAACACGCAAACTGTTACCATGGTAACAGTTCGCGCTTCGTTGTCCCTAACGCCATTTATAGGTTAGGTAGGCATGACCAAAAATAAATTAAATGATCTTTAATGAAATATCAACAAATTCAAATGAAGTTTAATGAAAGCTAGCTAGAGCCACAATGAGGTACGTCGTGTCGCAGATGCTGCGCGATCGATCATCCATTCGTCGCGTGCCGTGACTCCCTCATCAATCACTGCCTCTAATCACGGCATGAATTCGGGTTGAGATGGGAAGACTGCCGACTCAATTAAGATTTTAAAAGCATGATTTTATTGAGTTTTTTTTAAATTGATTTTTGCTCTTTGGCTCCTATGAAAGATTTGATTCTTGAACTACTGGAGTTTTTTAAATTTGTTGTCAATAACAATTTAAAAATATAACAATGTCGACTGTTACTGGGTTGTGGAGGTCAGATAGGCAGTCGATCCCTGCAAAATATTGGTACCTATATTTTAACTGTATCCGGTTAGACTGGAAGCTGACCAAATATAGTTAAAAAAGGTTTAGCAGATTATGGCATTGTCTTGTATTTTCTGAGCCTATTTTTATGAAGCATCTCTGAAATGCTATTAAATTAGTATTGCATTGCTGTTGTAGGTCACGTATTGACCCAGAATAGTTTTAAGCCCATAATATTTTACGAAAGCAATAGGGATGAGAACTAAAAAAATATTTTATCCATACCCATGCTACACTCATGTGATGCTATTATCACACTTGGCAAATTCGTGTTTAAATACCGCTTAATAAACAACAATTGCATAAATAATTATTCTGCTCGTCTTGTAAATTATTAAAAAATATTGGAGACACATTTTTTTATTTTTTTACGCTATCAAAAGATTACGGCGGTACATTGAGCTAAAATGTGACAAGACGTTTTTATTTTTACGTAGTGCATCTCGTAGTTGACCTCTAAGGTCATGACTACTTAACCGGGCTTTCCTGTGGCTGCCTTAAGCTTTTATACTCAGAGCCTCCAGCCAGGGGCATTACAAACTAAGCTTATATACTAGGTGAACGCTCACTAAGGGCACCCCTTGTGGGGTACAAACCTCGGCTTAGGGCGTCAACCGGAGGGAGGACATCAAAGATGGGACGGGCTGGATGACATGACGTCACGAGTATGTAGATTTTATACTTACTTGTGACGTAGTGACCCCCACTCCCCAACTAATTTTTATTAATATGATGAAGCAAAAAATACGTGTCTACTATTTCTTTATTATCTCACTGACGGAGTAAATAAAATTTCTTTTTTTTGACCTAAGCATCATCCCTATTCGCAGCAGGTTACTCTATAATACGATATTATGGACCAAAATTAAGTCTTTTACGTTTGTACCTAATTCATAACGACTGAAGAAAATCTTCGTGACTTAAAGAATATTGTCTCATTTACCCACAACACTATGTAACCGAAAGACAAACTCGTTAATCAGCTACTTACAGTACCCAAACACCATATAAATAACGTAGGCTTATCTACAAAACTTCTAACATCTTGTAATGGGGATGGGACAACGCGTATCGATGCGGCGATCTCGACAGGCGAACATTTGTCTTGTTTGGCTGGCCATAGGACGTACGATTAAATAGTTCATAAATAAAGGCAGAAGGAACACTGATATGATTGGAACTTTATATAAAAACTTTTTACAAAAAAAAACAACCGACTTCCAAAAAAAAACACTACAAAGTGAAAAATAACTTTAATTTCGGAAGTCGGTGTCTTGGGTTTTGTGTTTTCGTTTTTTGCCACCGACTTCCGAAATTAAAGTTATTTTTCACTTTGTGGTGTTTTTTTTTTGGAAGTCGGTTGTTTTTTTTTGTTTGTAAAAAGTTCTTATTTTTCACTTTTTAGTTATGGTACCTACCCCACACATATTCGAATACCTCTACCTGCTACCAGTGACAGGAACTTATCATATCATCTACACACTAAGTGCGAAAAAAATCGTCGTTTTTTGTAGCTAACTCAAAAACTACCCAAGCAAAGTTAATAAAATTTATATGGGACCAATTTGGAAGCATACCCTTTAAAACAAAAAAAGAATTTTCAAAATCGGTTCACAAATGACGGAGAAATCGGTGGACATACATAAAAAAAAAAACAAACATACGCGACGAACATATAAAGGCTTGTGCAGACCAGCGCGACACGCGACGCGACACAAAAGCACCGCTCGTCGCGCGACGGGCGGTGCCTTTGTGTCGCGTCGCGTGTCGCGCTGGTCTGCACAAGCCTTAACCTCCTCCTTTTTGGAAGTCGGTTAAAAAGTCAAAGTCATATATTTGCTTTAAATGCGGTAATACGAAGGTGGTAAGTAAATAAATATTCTTGTGAGATGAGATGACACATTTCGCCGTAATATTTTGGAATGCAAATATTAATAGTAAGGTGCTTGTTTAAATAAGCTCTATGTAGTTGAAAATATTTACTAAACATAAAATTGAGTAAATCAATCTTCAATTATGCATTGTTTGTAACTGAATGATATTTATATTTATAGTATCTATTCTCTTCTTCCATTTTTCAATTGATATTTCTTTTTCAACTTTTATTCATTCAATCAACCAAACATGGTCATCTGAAAGTGAAAAATACCACGAGCGCTTGTTTTGTTTCCGCACCTACTGCAACTTCATAATACTTGTACACCTACCAATTTTAATTGACACAAGCAACATAATTATGAAAAACGCTCTCCAAATTTTCCTAAAGGCACTTTAATCACATAGCTTGTTCAGATCGTAACTTAAAAAAAACAACGTTTGCTGGTCGGAGGAAGGAGTCAGGGAACAAAGTTCCTTTTCACTAATGATATAAAACAAAAATCGCCATCTTGGATTTACAATTATATTTTGACTTCACTATCGGCTTTAGCACCCTCGAAAACCATGACAACGAAAACCATGATGAAAATTAAAAAAAAAATCATATCATCATCTTGAATTTTCATTTTGACCAAATTCACACTTTCAAATTCAAAGAAAAACCTGATACAGGTGGTTAACTGTTTGAAGTGGAACTTCTGTACTTTCTTATTCTATGCGTAAAATAAGTCAAGGCCGATGGCTGATTGTAAACGGACATTGTAAGACTTTTTGCGGGCATAATAAAGGTTTTTGTTTATTGATATCCTGAGGGATTAATCTTGTTTGATTGATGATTTTCTAGATTTGCTAGTGAAAGAGAGTTGTGCGTCAGATGGTCACTGTCGTTAGAAATGTCTTGTTAGAGATTGTGAGTAGACGAGTAATCTATCAGGTTTCATAAATTTGGGTTTTTGTTGCATATGAAATTCTTTATTTTTCGTGTGGTTAGTGACTAACCTGGTATCAGACTTTTATGCCGTCCATGGGCCTTTGACTTGGCTTCACATGCCGTCGAGAAATATCTCTCAGGCATGCCGTTTTTCCTCAAGATGTTTTCCATCACTATTTTTGATGTTTTCCTTCACTTTAAGAATAATTATATAATACGCACATGAATCCGAAAAGTCAGAGGTGCGTGCTTTAGGTTCGAACTCGAGACCTTAGACATGGCAGTCCGACGGTCACACCACTAGGCTATCACAGCTTTTATTATTATATATATTTTAAATATAATATTATTTGAATTTAAAAAGCGCTGCCATAGATGACTTTAATTTTGGCAGTGGTTGAAAAATTGATTGATGAAGAGATTCTAATCCGCGAGCTAGCCAAAAAAAGTAGGTTTTTTATACGCCATTTTGTCCCAGAACAGAGAAGCGTTTTAGGGTTCCGTAACCAAAAAGTGCTGTCACAGGGCTGTATCTTTTGAACCGTAATTGGTAGACACTTGAAATTTTCACAGAGTATGTACCAAGCTACTATAGCCGATATAAAACAGACAATTCATAAAGTTAAAAATTAAAAGGCCTTTAATTTTTTACTTTACGTTAGTTCTACTACTACTTACTTTAACTCTCCATACAAGAAACGTGTTGTTATCCGGTGTTTTTTACTAAAGCAATTCAACAAAATATGTAGTGTTAAATATTGTACGAGTCGAGTCGTGTGCGAGTCCGACTCGCATTTGGCCTCTTTTTATTTTGGCGATAACAACAATCACACCTCAACTACAGTTTAACGTTCACCTGTTACCATAATAGAATTAGACTCTGTTCACACCAACCGTATGTATAGTCGGCGGTCGACTGTAAGATTTATTTATCTACTGTCTATAGTTGTTTTTATAACTTGAGGGGCTTGTGGCTAAGTAACAACAGCTGCACGGGTCGATCGATCAGGTTAAGCTACGCTTGCCGCCGTTGGTCTGTGGATGGGTGACCATCTTTACATACCAAGACCCCTCCGTGCCTCGGAAAGCACGTTAAGCCGTTGGTCCCGGCTGTCATTTGTAGATCTTTGACAATCGTTACGGGTAGTTAGAAGCCCAAAAAAGTCTGACAACCAGTCTTACCAAGGGGTATCGTGTTACCTAGTAACTAGGTTGTGGAGGTCAGATAGGCAGTCGCTCCATATAAAATACTGGTATTCAGCTGCATCCGGTTAGACTGAAAGCCGACCCCAACATAGATGGGAAAAGGCTAGGCAGATGATGATATAGTTGTTTTTATAAATTTCTGTTGGTTCAATAAAAAAAATTGTCAAGGTACTTTTAAATATAAGTACTCTCTCTTTCTCTTATTTTTCAATTTTTTTTCTCTTTATTAAAATTTTGATTGGAATTAAGTCAGAAATTAATTAATTTTGATATAATCTATTAACTGTGATATGTTAGTATTAAGTTAACAATAATTTATGATTTATATTTATTCAAAAAAAAACTACTACTATTATCGTTCATTATTTTTTTTTACATATTAAATACATTTTTAAATATTTTTATAAAAAACATTTAAAAATGTAAATAATAGTGGCCCATCGGCATCAGGAACAGGATCCAAGCTGCCCGTGGTTAGGGCTCTAGAGAGAGGAACCTCCTCACTATGCGTGCCGTGTCTAGGAGTATTGCTTTCTGAATTTAGCCCTTGACCCAGCCGCTCAATGAGAGCCTCCTGAGGTGTTGGTCGAGGCTCTTCGCTATTAGGCCATTTACCGTAACGATTATCGGTACAATGATTGCAGAGTCCACATCCCACATATCGACAACCTCGTGTGCTAAGTCAAGATACGAGTACTTGATTTTTTTATCTTTCTCAGCTTTCACGAGATTCTCGTCATGAGGGACAGCGATATCAACAATCATTGCACGGCGCTCTCGTCGATCTATCACCACAATATCAGGCTTAGTGATGATAGATCGATCCCAGTACAATGTGGCGTGACCATTCTTGAGAACTGGGTCGGGCATATCCATGTAGTACGGTACTTCGGACTCCACAAGGTTGTACTGCAAAGCAAGTTGTTGGTGAATAATCCTAGCCACTAGATTGTGTCCGTGCAAGTACTCGCCATTAGCAAGAAGAGAACAACCGGAAACAATATGTCAGATTGATTCACCGGGACGGTGGCATGCCCGACAGATGTCAACCGAACCGTCCTTGACAATATATTTCCGATAGTTATTCGTCATGATAACTTCATCCATAATCGCACAGACAAAACCTTCGGTTTCCCCGAAGAGGTCACCGAAACGAAGCCAGAATACAGACGCCAAAAAGTCAACATCAGGCCCGTGGAGGGCCCGGAAAAAGCGTCCGTGTAGCTCTTTGCCCTGCCATACTTCCTTACGATCGTTAGTATCAAAACTTTTACTATTATTATTATCTCATTTATTTATTTTCATACTTATTAAATAGGTACTTTTCAAATATTTTTATGAAATTAATTAAAACATAATAAAATTAAATAGTGGTCCGCCGGTATCGCCGATTATTATTGTTACTTCATTTATCACATTTACATACATAATGTCTTCATTTTTTATATAAAGTAGTAGCCCATCGGCATCAGGAACAGGGTCTAAGCTGCCGGTGGTCAGGGCTCTAGAGAGAAGAACCTCCACACTATGCGTGCTGTATCCAGGAGTACTGATTTCTGAATTAAGGCTTTGACACAGTCACGCAATGAGTGCCTCCGGTCGAAGTCGAGGTGTTGGTCGAGGTTCTCCGCTATTAGACCATTAACTGTATTTTTGTTATACATTATTTTCTCTGTACTTTGTACACATAGGTTTATACATAAGTGCTTCAGTTGTATGTTTCTGAATCGTATCATTTCTAAAAGCAGACACATTGATCTCAACATTCTCAACGTATAAGGCTTTTAAAGTACGAGTAGGAAAGTTACAAGGATTCATGATAACATTTATGTAGAAAGCACTAAAATGTTGAGATAAGGTTGAGCACATACTGATGGAAGCGACATCTAAAACGATTAAGTTCTGTCTTGAACATTTGACTTAAGTCTAGGCTGTGTTTAATTAGAATGTAACAATTTTTAGCACAAAACGCGTCTAATGCGTGTATGTATTACTAGCTTATGCTTGCGAATCCACCCGCGAGAAATTTCTTGTTTTTTGACATTAAATAATAAGTATTTTTTCTAAAAAATCTAAAATTCTAGAAAAATATTTTAAATTAAAAATATAAAAAAATATTATAAAAATTTAAAAGTATCAAAATCTTTTTAATAAAGGTTATATCCTATGAAACTCTGCAATACTGTAGCTTTTCTTGTGAAAGATTTTTTGGAATCGGGTCAGTAATTACGAATTTAAAAATTCCCCGTAAATAAACTTTTATAAAATAAGTACCTATAGTTGAAAAATATTACATTATTAATTATTATGCATGCATCAGATGCGTTAGAAAGCATTTGAATTCTTTGCTTACTTTAGATTCTATTATCCATTTGAAACCGACTGCTGAAGAAGAGACGTTCCTTAAAATCAAGTCTTTCACCATAGTCATGATAGTTAATGTTCTAACAGGACACACGATAAAGGTAACTTTACACAGACCACAATCACCAAAATCTTTACACAAAACTCCAAACTCTCCCAAAAGTCCCGTCCCACATATTTCCTCGCTGCACTTTTCTAACAACACGGACTTAACTTCAATTTGCAACGTCAAGTTTATTGTAAACCGATAAAACTGTTTCCTACAATGTACAAGGAACTTCTCAACGTACCAGCTAACTATAAACTGCAATAATATTAAATTAAACGTCAATTTTATAATGAGAAAAAGAATTTATTGTGGAACGCTCTCAGATTTTTCTCCAGTTTAAGACACAAGTTATGCTTGGGAAATAAAGACTGCACGTGCTACCGCGAGGGGGATTTTTTGCGAAATATACTTTACTGAGGTGAGAATGAAAATTATAATGCATATCGTGGTATCTACGGAAAATAGACTGCACCATATTTTTCCATGAGAGTCTTTGCGCTTCTAAGATTATTATATTTTAAGAGATAGGAAGTTAAGCTCCATAGATATTCCTATCTATGGACAACTTTATTTCATATTATAATAGATACCTAATGTCCACATCAGAAACTTACGGTGAGCTACGCAACGGGATTCTCGGTCGATCGACAGCCTATCTAATGAAACATGATCGATGTTTGTCATGGGCACCTTGAACACTCAGCAGATTGCATATGCGATATCTGACTCACTTCACCGGCACCAAAACCCTTCAAAACAAAATCCAACAACGCTAGTTGAATTAAGTATGATGGCTACCTATATATAAATCTACTTCTCAGTACGAATTACTGCACAAAATTGCGATGTATTGAATTCAAGTCACATCCCAGAAACAAAGTAGACCCAAGAAAACGCTAAACCGGCAGCACTAACTTAGTCTAAATTCTCAAGCTTGCAAGGAAGCCTCCTCATAACTCATATATTTATGATGTTTGTGCATTCCGTATGCATTACCTACGTCCGCATACATTTTGTTGGCAACGCATCGTTCTCGGTAATTTATATCGATGTACCAGCAATCGAATAGAAAATTATACGTCGCATGTAATCTGGGGGATGGAGTTGCAATTCCGGTAGTGTATATACGTAAACAGATATAAAATTAGATTTATTCTCGTATCACTTGATTCAAATCATTAAAATACGTCTACCTTTTAATATCATCTAGAACTTTCAGAAGAATATTATTTGCCTACATTTAATTTTGTGAAAGGTTGGCATACTAAACATTCCGTTTAACTAGAAAAACACAAAGCTGGTTTAACAGAGCTGACAGACAACCAAAATTGGATCGAAGTGTCACCAAAAGAAAACCAATTAAAATCAAAAGTCATTCAGGCTGGGCTAAGAATAAGCACTTTTCGAACATCAAAATTACAAAAGACAGTCCCCTGAAACGCCCACCCTTCACCACTTCTTAGTGCTTTAGCTGTGAAGAAGAAGTGACGCAATAAACTCTCCAGCAGCAGTCGAAAAAAATAGGGTAGGCTAATAGACCTACGTAGACTCATCTGACTGAAAAGGTCAGCTGCAATTGAAGGATACCAGCAAACATCCAAGGGATACGCTCAAGGTCTTAGAGACAAAGTAACGAAAATGTCTCATTCAAATGCAATTTCTCTAGAAGATATGAGTATGGCGTGGGTATCGTATGTTATACTGCCATTACTAGACAACATAGCAAGTGCACCAATGAATGATGAAATCCCATAACTTAAACCATAGAATCTCGCAAGTTATCTATCAAAAGTACTAGGAACACATGTTGTGCAAGTAGTTTGATCAATAGCGCGTCAACGTGAGATATGGCGATCGACACGGACCGAACAAATAGCGTTGGTGAGCCAATGCATACAGATCTAGACGGGAAAGGGATGAAAAGGCGCTGGATGTGAAACACACGAGCATGGTAAATTCTACAAAAGCAAAGTAAGTACAGAAATGATTATTTTTGAAAGACGTATGCCCGTTTTCACTAACACTAGGTGAAACCTATATTAATACCTAACAAAAGCGCACTATTGGATTTTCAGCGCTCAGTTCAAAGCTAAGTTGAAAATCGAACAGTACAATAACATTTAGGTATTCAGTACTTGGGCGACCAAGCTCTGCTCTGGTGAAAATAGAAAATGCTCATTTAATAGTATAAGAAAGTTCATACTAATTCCGTTCTAAACTTTGGGCGACCGAGCTCTGCTCGGCTGAAAATACGGAGAAAACTAATTTTCCCATATATGAGACCTAGCTAGATTGATGTTTCGCCCCCGTAAACCCTTATATTGCAATTTTCACCGAAATCGTTAGAGCCAATTTCGAAAACGTGAGTACAAAATCTTTATACAAATAAATATACAAATATTGCTCGTTTAATAGTATAAGATTTAGGTACAAGTTAGTGTTAGTGAAAACGGGCATTAGTGTGCTTGCTGCAGTATTGTTTGTGTCTCGAAATGCAATCGGGTGACAACTCTAAGCAATCATGCATATGATCAATCTATGACATTCCACTTCAGTATTTGACTACCTGTTGACATCACAAAAGCATTTCCGTCTCCGTGTCAGAGAGTCCATTAACTTTTCAATTCGGCTTGACATGTAAGTCATGTAACTTAATGTAGGCATCTTACTTTCGATTTTCCAGTCAAGAAAACAGCTTTTTGACTGGAAAATCAAAGTTAGTAATAGATAATACTGCTGCACATACATACATAAACTCACGCCTTCTTCCCATGGGGGGAGGCAGAAACTACAACGTCACATGTTACGATGCCAAGGGCTGAATTCCTCTTACGCTGATGTCGGTCGCGTACGTCGGTCGCGCGTGCTTATACACATTGTTTTCTATATACGCTGACGTCAGCGTCGAAGTATGGTGCTATATAAAAAACAATGTGTATAAGCACGCACGACCGACGTACGCGACCGACATCAGCGTAGGACGAGTCAGCGCCTATTCCATTTGGTCTTAATCTTTGTGTCTGTCCCAAAACTGTAATATATTATATCAACCAATAGCGTAATCAATCTTCAAGGCATTCAGCCTCCTTCAAGTTTACTTAACTCGTATGTAAGGACAATAGAGGATCAATTGACTACGTGACTGTATATGACCTTCAAATGTAGAGAGAATAGAGAACATTGTATTAAAAACATTTCTAATGTGTGAAAAGAAAAATGGGACAATAAATCTTTATAAGCCATCCATATTTTTAGAGTTTACTCCGTAAGAGTCGATTTTCATGTATGCCCTCGGTATAGAATTTTTTCTGAGGAGTGAAACAAGCGTTAACTTTTTGTATTGTGTTTTATTCGTAAATAATACGTATTAAAATTTTTCTAAAAAACTGGTGACTGGAGAAATGATACCATTTTTTACTCTATTTGCCTATTGCATATTCAAAAACAATAAAAAGAAAAAAATCAGCTGTTCCCTAAATGTTCGCATAACTCGTCAAAATGTAGGGAGCAGCGGTTATTTTTGTCGCGATTTCAGGTTTGATCCCAAAGTAAAAGTTGTTCTTAATGATGCACAACTTTTACTATGGGACACTATACCTGGCTACTATACCTACACCTCTGTCCACTTCTTCATAGATTACATCCGTGATGTAATCCTTATGTCATTACTAAAAAACCGGCCAAGTCGAGTCGGACTCACACTAGAAGTGTTCCGTACCACCGTCAAATATTTAACACTACGTTTTTTACTTTAGTAAAAACAAAAACCTTTATTTTTAATTATTATTATTTGTTTTTACAGCGGCAATAGAAATACACAATCTGTGAAAATTTCAACTGTCTACCTATTACGGTTCATGAGATACAGCCCGCTGACAGACAGACAGCCGCGCCGGCTAGCAGAGGCTTATTAGTAAGGTTCCGTTTGGCACCCTTTGGATGCGGAACCCTAAAAACTATCAAATCAAAATATGGGCTCATAAAATCTATTCGACAGGCAAGGTTCACCGCAGTAGTGAAATACGTTCTTGAATTCTCGATCGTAGGCTATTGTTTCTAGAAATAGCCAAGAATTTGCAGGTGAATAGAGTTCGACGAGGGTGCCTGCCTAGTCTATGGTCTGGGAATTAATTATACCTACGAACCTCAATTGAACCCGTATTTCGATCGTTAGGACGTAAAATAGATCCTACATTACCTAACCGAGAAGCTCATTCTTCTTCTTCTATAAATTATTACTTTGCTTTACAATTTTGTTACATAGCAATTCCATGTATAAGGTAGCACTTTTCAGAAGTTTAACGGAATTGGAAATCAAAAGAACGGTGCAATGATTTTAGTTAAAAGTTTTGTCTAAACGAACCGGTCAGTAAAGAACCGTAACCAAAAAATTCAGATTTTATTCTGGATTTCTGATGAGTAGCATCTTTCCTCTCACTTTTCTGCAATCAAAATTTTAAAAATATCATCAAATTGTGTCACATAGAAAGCCGGAGAAGCGCGCGCTATTTGATTTGACCAATGAGCGTGCGCGGTGCTAGAGTTTACAGTCAGAAACGACGTTGATGAGGCCCCGCACTTTTAATGTAAGCAACATTAAAAGTGCGGGTGAGATGTTAGATGAGATGTCAGATGTTACACATCTTAAGGGTACACTAGCCGGTCATTCTTCCATACAAACGTAGTATGGTGATTACTCGTCTGTTTCACGGTGTACGTTCAAAACTAAAAATTATATCAATTTGCCTTGTCATCATCTAACCCTGTATGGAAGCAGAATTGTGAAAAAGTATTGGTTTTGGAGTTATGGGCATCGAAAGTTCCATATTTCTACACTAATTTTAACTCATCTTTGGGAGTAAATAAATAACTTACGAGTAAGTAGTATGAAAATGGCAAAATAAAAACCGTAGAGGGATAGGTAATTTATTTAATTCAAATCATTTTGTTTTAAGTAGATAAATCAGTAGTTTTTCCATAATATCTATACGCCCAAAGTTCCGTATATGAAATTTTACGCGCTCGTTTTCGTTATACATAAATCATAGTCTATTTCACCAAATAAATAAATAAATAAAACTAGATAAATAAATACAATATAAAAAACGTGTGCGGTCGGGGGACCCCCGTCAAGAACGAAGTTCTTTCTCACGTATTATTTTAAAAAAAAACAAATTTTTTGCAGCCGCCATCTTGGATTTACATTTTGACTTCATAACTGGCTTTAGCATCCTCGAAAACTATGAAAACGACACTCATGACGAAAAAGTTGACAATTTTTGCAGCCGCCATCTTGGATTTACATTTCGACCCCACTATCGGTTTTAACACCCTCGAAAACCGTGAAAACGATACCCATGATAAAAAATTTAAAAAATTTCAGAGCCGCCATTTTGGATTTTCACTCTCTCTATCTCTCTCATGCAGTGTACTCGGGTCGATGTGTACAATTTTATCTCACGACACTGTAATCACTTTACTCTTTTCTTTTGTTTTTTTCTGCCGGCGTTCTCTCTCTCTCTCTCTTTCTTTCTCTAGGAATAAGAAGAAGACAGTCGCAAGTATTAACACTTTTTAGCGTGACGATTTCTGAAAGTTTACAAGTCGCGTTAAAGAACTTCGTTCTAATAAAGCCAAATAAATAAATAACTTGACTAGCATTTCTATTTGCTACGCCACCAACGAGTTCGAGCCGTCGACTAGTGGAACCTTAGTGACTGCTGTAAGGCTCGCTCGTTTTTCAGTTACGTCTCTTTACTGACCTTTGCACATTGCTTTAAAATCACAGAACAGGTCACCACCTCCATTCACCTTTCCACCCTTACAGTACAAACACAGAAACACAAAATAACACAACGCCAGCCAATCTCCGTAATCCGTGCTTTTGAACAAAACCAAACACTATCTAGTAAACAATTCTAAAAGATAATTAACTGCTGAACAAGACAACAGAGCGCCAATAAGAGTAGTGAATTTGCATTCCTAGTCTGTTGTATGCACGTTGATAAGAAGGACCCCTACTGCGGGTTGCGGGGAGTGGTTTTACGTGTGAAAAATTTTAAAGAGATACGCAACAGAGGTGCAAGTATGGTTCTGTTTTTAAACCCGACTTAAAAAAAGGAGGAGGTTATGTAGAGTTAACACTATATCACTTCTAACGTCAAATTGACATAAAGTGTTAGCAATATTAAAAAAGAGTCCTTGACGCCAATTATAGGCCGACCGCTTAAACCGACGTTCGTACAGACGTAATAAAATCGCGGTGATTTTTTTTCGTCCACTGGATTTTCAACGCTCTCCTTAGCGCCGAGAGTTAAAAACCCCAAAAGTGTGTTTTTTCAACGCGCTGGGACCAGAGGATTAGGTTGGATTCTCAACGCTCGGCTTAACACCGAGAGTTGAAAGTCCAGTGCGTGAATAAATCCCGCCACGATTTTATTACGTTCGTGCGAACGTTGGCTAACTGAGTCCTTTCCTGAGGTAGCTGCGCGGTACGGGAGAGGTGACAGTTGTCATAAGTTGACGAATCACTGAGCTCTCGCATCACGACACCTCCCGCACCGCGCAGCTACCTCAGGAACGGACACAGTTAAGCGGTCGGCCTATAGTCATTCAAAAACTTTCAAAATCAAGTCGCAATCAGATCACAGCGATAATCAATATAAAAAATGTATGTAAATTAAATGTATTTTGACAGATTGGGACTAAGTTTAGAATGAGAACGTTCTTAAACATACGCGAATTGTCCCTCCTATGTTTGATAGTGATTTGTCGTTTTCCGGGCGAATAGAGGTAAAGGCCTCCTCCAAGCTGAGCCAGTTTTCTCTGGATTGTGCTGTTTGTGTCCAGTTTGGACCCGCTATGCGTTTGATTTCGTCCTCCCATCTGGTGGAAGGCCTCCCTTTCTTTCTTTTGCCTACTGGCCCCCTCCATTCTGTCACTCTTTTTGTCCACCTTTGATCTTGCAGGCGTGCTATGGGTCCGGCCCACTTCCATTTTAATGCAAGAGCTTGTGCTAAACCGTCTGTTGCTTTTGTGAAGTTGCGTATTTTTGTATGCCTTATTTTATTTATTCTTTTTATGTTTAGCATACTCCGCTCCATTCCTCGCTGGCACGTTATAATTTTATTTTTAATATTTTTGTTAAACTTCCATGTCTGACAAGCATAGGTCAAGCATGGTATAAGGCAAGAATTCATAACCTTTGTCTTCAGTTTGATTGGCATGTTGCTCTTAAATATTTCTTTAAAGCTCCAGTACTTATTCCATGTTAACTGGGCTCTGCGATCAACCTCTTGGTAGTTGTTTAGCCTGTCGAAGCTTATTTGTTTGCCTAGGTAAATGTATTTATCAGTGTATTGGAGAGGCTCGTTGTCGACGTATATTTGTACCTTGGTGTTGTTGGTCATTACCATAGTTTTAGACAGGTTCATCTCCAGCCCGGCGAGCTTGCTAGCTTTGTTTAGTGACTCTACCATGTACTGTAGTTCATTTCTTTTCTCTGATATCAGTACCAAGTCGTCCGTAAAACGTAGGTGGTGTAAATACTTGTTTTTGTACTTTTATTCCGCATTCATTCCAGTCAAGCTTGCTTATTATCGACTCTAATGTGGCTATAAATAGTATAAGTGAAAGCGGGTCCCCCTTTCTTACGCCTCTCTTTATAGGGAACCAGGGACCGGTTGTTTCTAGCTTAACTCTACTTTTGCTCTTCCTGTATATGCTTTTGATTACTCTTATTGGTATTAAGTAGCACTCCTGAAAACTATGAAAATGACATGATCAAATGTCGTCGCTGAAAAGTTCAGGTGTAAGTTCCTTAGCAGTCAGTTTTTATTACCAACCCTACAAACTGACTCATCTTCTGAATTAATGACACAGGAGAAGAAGAATCGTGCTTGGCACAAGAATCGTTGACCACATTTTGGTAAATATTGATAAACACAGTATGAAGATTTTCTATGGTAACTCGACCTGTTTTATCATTTACTCAATCCGAAGTACCAATCTATTTGCAGAATATATGTTTAAAGCTTACCGCTTGTGTACATGAGTTTCCACGTATTTAGACAAAATCGAATAATTACAAAAATTCAATGCATTATCTCGTTTCATCAAAGCGGGAATTATTTTGTACACAAAACAATATCTAAACGTTATTGAATTATACATTTTCCTAAAATAAGTACTTCTGCTGCATTCAAAGTACTGAGTGACCAGTTTCGTAGAATTGTAGACCACTTAATTTCAAATCAAAACCGACAACTAATCACAGAGTAGATACCACGCCGCCGTGGTGACTTAATTCCCCACATAGTTTCTTGCAGTTTGACAACTGTTATGAGTGGACAAGCTCTCTGAAACTGTTCAACAAGACTTAACTGCCAACAAGTATGCCAATATCCTGTTCGAATAACTACGACAGAACACTTAGCTAGCTCCTGTTTCACTGAGCATAAGTTTTAATCAAAATATGAGGATAGGGTTGTTTTATTGATTACTTTGTACCTGAAAAGTCAGTAGTGTACAATGACTGTATGTTTTTGTATGATGTTGTGTGATACACGGAGACACCGATGGGGTTACATGTTGTGTGGGGACCACCTTATGAGATCTATTACTCATCACCACCATAGGTTATCTGTAATAGCAGAGGCATTGCAGATACGTAGCCATCCCAGATCCGATGCTGAATGTTACAGGATGAAGGTGCAATTCGTTAGTGATAAGTCCCATGTAATGGAGCGAATCTATAGCCGTAATCTCCTCTAAGCAATGAGCATTTCCTTATAAAAAACCGGCCAATTACGTGTCGGACTACGCCCAATGAAGGGTTCTGTAGTTGGGATGAATTTATCCCTTAAAACAAACTTAATATTGTAGTTGAAAAAAATGTTCTCCCATACATCGATATACGTCACGGTAAATTCTCGACCTACAAAATGTAAGATTGTGAAAGCAAAAAAAAAATTTGGTGTTAAAACTACAAATTAACAATTTTAGAACTTTTTCCTTTGTATGTGCTGTGAGACTTTGCTTTCTGGCAAATTTCATGATTCTAGGTCAGCGGGAAGTACCTACCCTGTAGGTTTTGATTTATTTGCGAGTATCAAAATATTTATTTATTTATTTAAACTTCTCACACACAAAAAGGTATAAAGGCGGACTTAATGCCATAGGCATTCTCTACCAGTCAACCGAGGGTGGTGAAGAGATTAGATGGCAGGTGCTCTGTTTGAGAGGAATAAAAAAAAAATATTGAAAATATATCATTAGAAATAAAATGTAGGAACAACAGTACATAAATATAGATTGTGCAATCTACGAAGACGCGCCCCACTCCTCGATTACTGTACTGTAAGCTGTATTTTAGTATGGTGCGGAGCGGAGTGGGGCGCGTCTTCGTGGATTGCACTATCTATAGGTTATAACTTATAATACACAAACATACATTTAATTTAATATATATCTATATAATATATATACAAATTCAAGGGAGAGAGGTGTTGAGATGTGATTATGACGCATTGATGGCCATATTTTTTTATTGCGTTGACTTAGAAGCTTGATTTTTTTAGAGCTCCAAGGAACTATAGACTTACGTATTTGGTATTAATTTCAAATTGATACCTCCATGAGTTCTTGAGAAAAAGGGTCTTGACAGACTTACGGACGGACAACGAAGTGATCCCATAAGGGTACTGTTTTTTCCTTTTGAGGTACGGAATTCTAAAAACTCAATAAGACCCGGGGATCAATCGGAGGAACCAACGCTCAGCTATCGCAATATTTACCAGTTGACCAATCAGTGAAACAGTATCTACCCATAATTGAGCAAAAACACAATTTTAACCATAACAAACACATACTCACCTGCACATCATTTCATCCAACTTACCATTCAAAACTATACCAAACAGTTACCAAGTATGCCAATACCCCGATCAAACTACCTCGGTGACTAAGGTGACTTCGTTTCGAGTTCGACAAAGCTAAGGCGGTAGTTACGAACACTCTCTGTTATGCAGATTCTATTAGACAGCTCTGCAGACATGTGTGCTGGCACTTGCTGTTTACACGCTTGTATGGGAAATTGTGGCGTGACGTCAATTGTTTAAGACGAGGACTGGGTGAAGAAGGTTTTGTTTTTCAGAGTGTAGTTAAGCAGTTCTGAATGTCATCCTAACTACAATAATTATAAAAGTGAAAATGAGTTTGTGTGTTGGTTTGTTACACATTCACGCTAAAACGCTAGATGCAATTTGGCACATGGGTAGACCATGACTTGTAGAAGGACGTAGGCTACTTTCCATGCTGGATCGCAGACGAAGTCACGGGTCTACGGGTCTGGAAGTCACACCAGCTAGTGTTAGATTAAGCTTTGGTTTTCAAAGAAAGCGGTGAATGGTCACATAATAACAGTTGTCCAAATATACAGAGCTTTTTCGACACCACAAAGTTAAATACTGTGAAGATTACAGATTTTCATGACGGTCGTTAACACAAAAAAAATCTTGAAAACCCATAAAACTGTTTTCATGATTTTTTTTCAGTGAAAACTTCTTTAGGCGTGTTGGGAATTTTTGAGATGGGAAAAAACAATTGAACTCGCGACACCGTTACCGACACCTCATTTTTGTAAATGCAATTGTGCTCTTTATTTAGATAAGTTTACTGACCAATGTTCTATACAAGTATTTTTCTTCCACCAAGGCGATCTTGTTCAAGTTTTCACATCTGTCGGCACTCCCGGAGTGCTACTGTTTTTTTACTTCATGTAGCTAACTTGTGTAGTTTAAGAAATATTTAGATTTTTTTAGCACTTGCAAGTGGCTTTTTCATATAGCTCGTCAGTGTAATATGCCGAAACCGCTTTTCTAGTAAACCAAAGTCTTCGTAATCATAAACATGATGTTAACTGTCAGAAGAATATTCGAAGAATACGTCTGCCTAGAAGATATTTAGTCAGTTCCTCATCAGCCTTTTTCCAACTACATAATATGTTGGGGTCGGCTTCCAGTCTAACCGGATGCAGCTGAATGTCAGTATTTAATTTGGAACGCCAGTTCTGGGTAAAAAATGACATGATTGTAAAAATAAATCCCCATAACTATACTCATGTTAATTGAAAAAATAAATGTCATGTTAAACAGTTTTGATACATTTTATAAAGATAAAAAGATAAAGATATATTTATTGCATAAATGTGTACATCCGGTCTTATTTGAAACGTAAAAATTTTTAGGCTCAACAGTCTACCTGTGTCGGATATGCAATAGTGTTACACGGCAAATAAATTACAAATAGGCTAAAGAATTAGCCATTGCCATACAACGTGGCAATGCTACCAGCCTTTTGGGCAATGCTACCGTGGCAATGCTACCAGCCTTTCCTACTGACAGCAATGCGGATGAATTTTTTGATGCCCAATGATTTGTTCCTATATTTTGTTTTATTTTATCCTCTGTATATAGTTAGTTGTATTTACTTGTACAATAACACTTTGTATATTTTAATAAAGTCATTAATGTATAATTTAAAAAATATACAAATAGATTATAAACAAATTACAGATAAATTACATAGGTACGAACATTACTTTTTCTCACAAAACTCATGCAGATTATTATTATTATAAAAAAATAAATGGGCTAAAAGAACTACTGATTGGGTCCCACTTAACGCACACCGACATCGCGGCAGGCTGAGACGAAGGTGGCGGGACGAGCTTGACTCCTACCGAAAGGACTGGCCGATACTAGCAATGGACAGAATTGTGTGGAAAACGGAGAGGGAGGCCTTTGCCCTACAGCGGGACAATACAGGCTAGTTAGATTAGATAAGATTAGATTATTAAAATAAAGAAAGATTTGCGAATAACTATTTACACTACCTAGATACTAAATTAAATTACTAACTAACTATGCAGAAATTATAGATATCCTATATTCCTCCACATAAGATTCTAATTTTTCTCTCACTCATCATTCCCATTGAATTCTAAAAATAACAGTTTTGTGAAGTTTTTATACCACAATGTTTAAAAAAGTAAACAACTTGTGTTGACTGCGATAAAAGTTATCGAATCTTTTCAGAACTTTGAAAGTTAGACTCGGTGAAATGCACTTAGCTACGTAAAATATTCTACTTTACTGAATATGAAAATTTTGTAGGCACCCATATCTTTAAACGTTGGGCCACGAAAAGTGAAAGAATGTAGAGGAATTTTAACTGAGCCGTCACTTAGTTGATTAGCTGCACAAGTTTTTTTTCCTGGAATAATCATGGTAAATAACGGCTGTTATTTTTTTTTGCATCATAATCAGGAACCAATTCTCCTATTTCTATTTTTTTTTGGCTTGGGCTTGTATGATTCTTCTGTTAATATTTTTTAAAGATGACTTTTAGTAAACTTCTAACTACTAATAAAAACCTCACGATACCACATACCTACCAGCATATTCTATAATCATTTAGATTTTCTCTTCTGTACAGAATAGGGACCTCTTCATATTGTCAAATCCGCTGCATAGAAATTGATGTGACGTCCTCAATGCCTATTTCTACAGAGGACACTAAACTTTATCATGGGAAACACCAGGTAAAACCCACACGAATCACGATCTTTTGGATGGCTGGTTAGCCAGACACATAAAGTCAGGAAAATTAATTGCACACCAATTTAAATTGTCCGTATTTTCAAACTTTACTAACATTTTCCTCTCCAGATCTGCTTGAGGCGCGGATAATATTCATTCGCCACAATAACATAAAGTTATAAATTATTCTGTATGTGTGGGTGTGATAAGTGTATATTTTATGTTAGTATAACAATTATAATATTTATTTATATTGTTTGTTTGTTTCAGTCCCGTAGTAATCCAACAAGATCTACATTGTGTTCAACTGTAGCAATTGAAGAATTTTTATTCGTTTTCAACTTTTTTTTTAAATCATCCACACTTGTTTTTCCAACTCACTTTAGACATTAGCAGAATAGTTGACATTGGCTTTGCATGCCATTTATTAAAAATAGAATAGAACACGGCAAATTGACGTAGGGCGTCAATTTGCTTCACAATACGTTTTCCTGACTTTACTTTCTACAATGGCCTTTTGCTTGAAAGTTCCTAGTTCTATGGCCCTAACTTACGAGTAAGAGACAAAATGTAGGGCAAGTGAGCGGCCCAAGTTAGCAGCAGGGAAAGTTTCGCAACAGTCCGGACTGTTCATGTATCGGATACTACGAGTAGCAAACGTCTGCTCTGCATCGTGTACCATGACTTAAACGTGGAGTTTTGATTCGAATTATTATCCTAACATCTATGACCATCGCTGCATTGAGATATTGTACTATAATCCCCAAACTTTGCCTATAGCAAAAAGCAAATTTTGTTTTCCATAATACGTTTGCAAATGAAAATACTGTAAAAAACAAAATGATAATTTTGTGATTACCAGACCGTTTACCAAAAAAAAATCTTACTTACGAAGACCACATTTCTTATTTCCAGTAATATTGCCAAATTAATCAAAACAGCGAAATATTTGACATCTATTTGCAACGTTACCCACTTTCAGAATAAACGCTCTTAAACAAGTGATAGCTTATTGTAGGTAAAACCTAAGGGGTTACACACAAAGTTTTACAGTAAATTATCACTTTATCAGACGTTGATAGTGGGTTATGTTAAGGTAATGACAAATGATTTGAGCTAATGAAAAATACGCTGGTTTTAAAGAATCTTATCCTATATGTAATCTCAAATTGCCATATCAATAAAGTGGACTATACAAAACAATCGCTGTATCTATCACCATTTCAGGAATACACTCTATTTTATTTGAATGAGTGAATGGGAATTCCATTCATTCAAAAACACATTAATACAGGCGGTCTCAAAACCGCGACATTAATTTTGCGTTTCGCTCCTACACCCCGCGGATCATTACTATCACTGATTTTATACCGGAATAACAACGTCCTTTATGTGAATATTTTTTAGGTTAATACCTTTTACATGAATATTTTATTCAGCCTTGTTTTCGTTTGTATGAGCAAAAAATAATAAGCTAATGCTAGGATATTAAATCAGCGGACGTGACTGAAAAGGGCCGTAAATCGTGGTTTGTGTATAAAATCTGATAGCATATCACGTCATAAAAAATACTGGAAGGTAATTTTAGCATTTGGGAGATTAAAGACAACCTTCTTTAACACCACTGTCACCATATTCTACTAACCCAGTAATAACACCGAACGTATAAACCTAAATAAATATATTTTACCTACTACACTATATTAATACTTTTACTTTAATTCAGATAGATTCAGTTCATAAAAATCGTCCCACAAAATCAACGAAAAATATTCCTTTGAAACTGACACTAAGAAGAAAACGTCCGATATAATTTCCAGTCCTTAATGAAATCCAACGGGTGACATAAACGGTATTCCGCTGAGCACTGTGCATCTAAATCATAACCTACCTTTTACTCAAAAGGCACCAGAAAAATCCAATAAAGCTCTTTGTGAGCCCATCCGGCGTATAGAAGTAAATTAAACTGGTGCCTTGGGTGGCCAGGAGACGAGAATTTCTAACTTAATTGCTGATTTTTTGAGGAGGCAACTTCTTTTTTTGATTTATTTGGTTTAGATGGAATACCTATTATTCGGTGTCGTGAGTAATGCGTATTTAGGTCGAAGGTAAAATTTTAAGAAATCCGAAATGTATTTTTTTTTTACATTATTATGATACAAGTCATATAATTCTCGTGTGGTTCTAATCGTCCTTTTCTTTTTTTTTGGGTGGGAATTTGTCAAATAACTTCTCCCGCTCCAACTACAACCCACCCGTGTTCCTTCAGTTGCCATGTTACCGGGGACCACGGTATCTCTTTCGGACTTCCCTACAACCCCGGCAGGCATTGGCCCTAGTGGACCCCGTTAGTTCTGCTGACATATTTTTGAGGCGCGCGTGGAACAACGCGCCGTCTACCCAGGCCTGGTCCTTATCGGACGGCGAGCTACCCGTTGCTCACCGTCCTCAAGCACGCGCCTACGGTGGCCGGGAATCGGCCTGCGATTCCCGATGCCCAGGGCGTCTCCTGCGACGGTTAGGGACGTGAGGGTGCGAAATTTGCCTCTCCCTCACGCTCCGTACCCGGACCAGGGCCAGACGCGAGAGATCACCGCCGCCGATCGCCTCCACGAGGACACGGCGCTGCTCCACCCAAGCCGGGTAGACTTCGACCATATGCTCCACCGTGTCCTTCAGGCGATCCACACAATGGTGACGCCTGGGCGTTTCCTCCCGCCTTACCCTGAACAGGAACCTCCCAAAACAACCGTGTCCGGCGAGGACCTGCGTTAGGCGGAAGGTGTGATGTCCAAGGTTATTTCTTTCTGAAAACGCTTGGTAAAAAGCGAATTTCTCTCCGAAGGGACCATCAACAGTTTTAAACTCTTAAATAACCACTTCAAAAGAACCATACTGTAACAGTAATTATTTTCAATATTTTCTTTTAATCCGGCTAAATTCGTTCGCCTGGCAACACTATTGATACCCCCAACCCTCTCAATTAAAGTGTCGTTGAATAATTCAGTTTGATAGTGGACGATTTTTTTTTTGTGAATGAAAAATTTAAATTACTGCTTGTGAATTAGTTTTGTTATAAGATATTATTGAAGAAAATCAACTGAAACTAGACATTGATCACAAAGAAGTTTCTAGGAATTGAGGAGTGTAATTAAAGTTAGAAGAGTTACTTAGGTAATAAATTCTTTTATATTTTTCTGTAAAGTTAATCTTAGTCAACCAAATGCAGTCATAATTGTAAGTAGTTTTTTTTTCCATTTTCCCTTTTTGCTGCTTATCACTGATACCAATCATCCTACTTTATTATTGGCTTATATTTTTGACAGAAAATATTTTTGTAAAAGAATTAGAATTATTTATTTATAAAACACAGGTTAAACGTCAAGGTCTTATATAATAATTATATCTTGCGCTATGTTTTGTCATTAATGACATACAAATTTCAGTGAGGATTATATTATAAAAAAAAACAGTGGCTCTCCGGGAGTGCCGACAGAAGTGAAAACTCGCTATGGTGGAAAAAATACTTCTATAGAACATTGGTCCGTAACCTTATCTAAATAAGGAGCACAATCACGTTTACAAAAAATACTTCCAAACCTTTACAGTAAAAATACTTGCATAGAACATTGATCCGTAACGTGATATAAATAAAGAGCACAATCGCGTTTACAAAAATGAGGTGTCGGTAACGGTGTCGCGAGTTCAGTTGTTTTTTCCCATCTCAAAAATGCCCAACGCGCCTAAAGAAGTTTTCACTTCAATAAAGACAAACAAAATTCACCTTAGAAAACAAACTATCTATCTATCTGCCTAGCCTTTTCCCAACTATGTTGGGGTCGGCTTCCAGTCTAACCAGATGCAGCTGAATACCTGTATTTTACATGGAGCGACTGTCTATCTGACCTCCACAACCCAGTAACTGGGTTATACGATACACCTTGGTAAGACTGGTTGTCAGACTTTCGGGCTTCTGACGACCCGGTAACGACTGTCAAAGATCCATGAATGACAGCCGGGACCAACAGCTTAACGTGCTTTCCGAGGCACGGAGGAGTCTCAGTATGGAAAGATGGTCACCCATCCACGGACCAACCCCGGCAAGCGTAGCTTAACCTGACGGATCGACCCGTGCGGCTGTTATTATTTAGCCACGAGCTCCATACCAAATAAACGAAATAAAATGAACCTAAATTTATTGTTCATTTTATTCGACGATACTACGAGAAAATACCACCAACGCGTTGGCGAGCGCGTAATAATTAATGTGAACCAAAATTCCTCCTGTGGTTTAACCAGTAACCCAAGTGGACGCAGCCTATGAATAAAAGTGTGCCATTACACGTTACTCACCTTGTATCCCCTGGGGCTGGGGATCGAAGCGAAGGCCTAAACGGATTTTAAAGTATTTAAAGAAGTTTACATAAGGAAGTTTACGTATGTGTTGAGTAAAAAAAGGTATATATTTCTATACTTTCAAATATTGAGAGCCATTGTGCAGCTATAAAACTCCAAAATTGTAGTATTAAGGCTTGTGCAGACCAGCGCGACACGCGACGCGACACAAAGGCACCGCTCGTCGCGCGACGAGCGGTGCCTTTGTGTCGCGTCGCGTGTCGCGCTGGTCTGAACAAGCCTTTAAACGACTCAATATGTCAAAATTTTGTAAAATACAATAGACGTGGATATATTTAGTAACTTGTTCCGCTTAGCTATTTCTAAAGAGCCATAAAAAACTCCTGAAAGAAATCGACACGTGTTTCACCTCTCAACGAGGCATCCTCAGGATGACGATGGACTTGTTGCGAACTCGAACACAGCGTGTTGCCACACCAAGCGCTGAGTGCAGACTGAGCCTTATCGCCCGTGAAACCCACTTATATAGTGTCGCCGTTATCAGTGCGACCGTTATTAGTGCGATAAGGGGCGAACAATCGCAGCAAAGGTGACCTAGGCATACTCGTATTTAATTCGTTCAACAGTGTAATGTTTCCGGTATTATTTTTGACAATTTCTAAACTCTCTAATACTGACATTCTGAAACCTTTATCACATGTGTGTAAAATTTCGAAAGTGTTATTATTATTTAACGAATGACCTGTATCTATTAAATGTTGTGCAAAATGGGATTTTTCTGGATAATTATTCCTGTACGCTTATATGTTCCTTATATCTTGTCTGAAAATTACGACCAGTTTGACCTATGTAAATACCTTTACAATCATCGCAATGTAACTTGTATACACCTGATTTTTTGTGGTTTTCTAATCGATCTTTTCCGTTACAAATCTGTCTTAGTGAATTATTTGTTTTAAAAGCTACCCTTAATCCATTTCGAAACAAAGTTTTTGAAACCCTATCACTAATTGACCCTAAATATGTCAAACTTCCTAAATATTCATGTGGTCTTTCTGGAGGCAGTGGATACAAGTTCACCTTTGTATCCACTGCCTCCAGAAAGACCACATTTATCTTATCGCACTAATAACGGTCGCACTGATAACGGCGGCACTATATAAGTGGGTTTCACGGGCGATAAGGCTCAGTCTGCACTCAGCGCTTGGTGTGGCAACACGCCGTGTTCGAGTTCGCAACAAGTCTATCGTCATCCTGAGGATGCCTCGTTGAGAGGTGAAACACGTGTCGATTTCTTTCAGGAGTTTTTTATGGCTCTTTAGAAATAGCTAAGCGGAACAAGTTACTAAATATATCCACGTCTATTGTATTTTATAATGGATTTCCGCAAGGTCACGCCTGAATCAATTAATTATCAAAATTTTGTGCCTGTAATAATTGTAGGGGGTCCGTGCCGCCTCGCTAGAAAGAATGTGAGGTTATTTGGGGGTTCTAGTGGGACTCGTGAACCGTTCACAAGAATTTTTCTTTGACGGAGACGCAATTTTTATTTATAATTAAAAGTTTTTTCCAGCAAAGGTATTTCATGTTCGAAAGAATCACGCGTAGAGAACTTATCTAAGCTAACTTCTAGTAAATTCTGCATCTAAAATTACACCACCACGTATAAGTAATCTCGTTTGTGCGTTTAATAAACGATGTCCGTTGTAAACGTTGGCGTTGGTCTGTGCAAATAGGAGCAGCTTAGTTGCCGGCCCAGCCTAAAGCTTAGTTTGTTTGACTTGGCCCATGGCTGGGTGGGTAGGTGCGGCAGATTCTCTCATATTTATAACGGTGATGTAAATTTAATGTACTTGGTGTGTGCTGGTTGCTGAGTTTGTGAATGTAGTTTGAGTCTGTTCTTCTAGTGAGTAGGAGTGAACCGTCTTTAAGCTAGAGAGCTCTGCACGCACCGTACCATACCATGACCGTGCTATGAACGTATCAAGCACAAAGAAACATGACATGGTCTACTATGCCCACTATAACGTATCAACAGCGTATCATACCCGTGCATAACGGTTTTAGTGACCGTAGTATTCGCGTATCATATCCGTACGGTTCCCGTTCTCTCGGTTGAACTTACACTAAAGATATGAAACTTTATACAAAGTCATCAAAATAATTCCACTTTTCCTATTTCTTTTGCTAAGTTTTATTCAATTTAGCGCCAGCCAACGTTGCTAAAATCGATGTTTAAGTTAGGTGCAACTTCCTGCTGTAAAACTAATTACGGAGTTTCCGCTACGTTTTTCTTGCTCGTTTCATAGTTTCCTCGACCAAGTGTTACGTAATAATCGAGATCTATAGAAAGCTATTAGAGTTTAATGAATTATTTAATTATGAATAAGAGAGGGCCCATGGCTAAGTAATATAGCCGCACGGGTTGATCGATCAGGTTAAGGCTAGTTTCACAGCTGTTCGAGAGACCCGTGCGGGCCGCTCGTACGGGCTCCCGGAACGGACACACATGTGAGGCGCTAGAACATTGTTTCACAGCGACGCGGATTGGTCCGTACGCGACCCGCTCCGGGTAGAGCCCGTACAACGCTAGCAACCGTATCGTACTAACTCCCTCGTTTCAGAGCACTGTGGGCGCTACCCGTACGGGTCTCCCGTGTACGGGCGGCCCGTGCAGGTCTCCCGGACAGCTGTGAAACCAGCCTGCTACACTTGCTGCGGTCGGTCCGTGGATGGGTGACCATCTTTACAGACCCCTCCGTGCCTTGGAAAGCACGTTTATCTTTCTTGGATCTTTGACAGTCATACCAGATCGTCAGAAACCCAAAAGTCTGACAACCAGTCTCACCAAGGGGTATCGTATTACCTAGTAACTGGGTTGTGGAGGTCAGATAAGCAGTCGCTTCATATTAAATACAGGTATTCAGCTGCATCCGGCGAAGCCGACCTCAAAATATGATACATTTTCTAGCCTTTTCCAGGTAATGGGTGTGCTAGCTGGCTGAATACGGTTTCATATAAGAATTCTTCTTCTTTGGTAGTTTAGTAAGCTCATGAAATGCTTCTCTGGGTCTGACGGCCTCTGAACAAATTCTGAAAATTCTTCTCATAATTAATTTTAAATATTTTTATTATTTATGATTATGTAATGAATTTCTAGATTTTAATTGACATTAATTTCAACTAATTTAAATTTATGTAAATGGTTCTAAAGATTTTAATGAATTTAGAGATGATTGCGATTAACTTATTAATTTATGTGAAACAATTTGATTATATGTACCTATTTCACTTATTTACGTAGTTATAATAGTATTTTATTGTGGCATGTATTTTAAATCTTTGATTACTAACATAATTTTTAAGTAGGTATACTATTTTGTTCTATGTTATTGGGTTTGGTTTCCGCACTTAGTCTTTCAGATGGACCAATATGGATCACTGTATCTGATTTGAATAAATAAATTTCAATTTCAACTAACCCGTAAGGTATTGATACCAGCATACGATGGTTTTTAGGACCTTAGGTTCTTAGTAGGTCTTGAGAATGAATCCCAAAAAATATAATTATATTCATACCGACTACTTATTTTTTTTTGGGATACTTTCTCCAGACGTCCTTTTAAAAGTCATCGGAATAAAATAAAACAAACATGAGGTACTTTGAAGAGCGGCTTCTGTTTAATAGACTTCGACAAACAAATTGAGCCATAACACAAAACTGTATCAAATCAATATCACATGCCTGCAACTTGAAGCAACGTTAAGGTTAGCGTACACGAACTACATGACACGTTGCATACCTAGATGTCACGCAAATTTGGATATAAACTGTTGTTGCTACTTTTGGTTTTATAATCAGATGTCTAAACTTGAGTAATGCAATAATCTGCATCTTAGTTACTCTCATTGTGCTATTCATGGCAACATATTCCTCAACAAACCAAAATTATATGCTTGACTTTCTCTCTCATTTATATTGATCAATCTGCCAGCCTTTTCTCAACTATGATGGGGTCGGCTTCCAATCTAACCGGATGTAGCTGAATACCAGTATTTTATATGGAGCGACTGCCTATCTGACCTCCATAACCCAATAACTGGGTAATACGATACCCCTTGGTCAGACTAGTTATCAAACTTTTGGGTTTCTGACGACCCGTAACGACTATCAAAGATCCACGAATGACAGCCGGGACCAACGGCTTAACGTAGTTCCGAGGAATCTCGGTATATAAAGATGGTCACCCATCCACGGACTAAGCCCGGCAAGCGTAGCTTAACCTGATACCTTATTACTCAGCCACGAGCTCTCATTTAATAAATTCAATTATTGTAATAAAATTCAAGTAAAAATGCAGAATTGCAGGCACTGTATAAACTGTGCCGTCTATTCTGGGCCTAACCTCAGACAGTTATAAATCCTAAAGAAATTAATTTGACATGTGTATGAGTTTCGTTTCGGAGTTCACTGAAAAAAATGCAGAAAAAACTTGTAAAAAACATAAACGGAACATGTGGTTACGGCTAAGATGTTACTTTTGTGTAGGGTTACCAAACGTTTGATATTTGACAAGACCAATTTTTTGTTTCTTTAAAATGCAGGGCATTAAATTAATGTACAACACAAGGCATGAGTCGTGAGCACAAACTGACACTGCGCATTAGTTAATTTTTCGGTCTGTTTGGCGGAATGAAGAAGCCGGGGGGCGTCGAGCTGCACGCGATTAGTTCGTCAGTCAATGCTCGTCGTCTATTGGACTTCTCGCGTGTCATTCGGCTACTGTCATTGGTCGGAATTTTAACATGCGCGAGCTGTGCTCACGACTCATGCCCCAACCTGTACCTATTTCCATTTTGTTTTTAATTTTGTATTTCATGGTGTTTAATATAACAAAACAAAAACTTGTTTTGAATATGTTTATAACATTCTACGAATAGATATAACATAACACATAAACTAGAGATGCAAAGCGTTAGTTAGAAGTAGTAACTTGAGCCAACAAACTTACTATCTAAGATGCACAACATTGAACAGTATTCTCAAATGGATAGTGAATCCTGGCAACAAGCCGCAATACTTCATGCATATCTTAAGGAGCAGGAATAGCCCAATGGTTGTGTTACGGACTTGCGAGGACAAAATCCTGAGTTTAAATTCCACCACTTGCACCTTTCTGTTATTGGCACAATTTTTATGACTTGACAAAACATCGAGATTTCTTAGTTATATGTAACTTTAATAATAACGTTTTACACATATAAACCTTCCGGAATATTTTTTCTAAACGATGGTCAAAACAGTTATCAAAATCTGTTGCGTGGTTTAGAAGAACTACGCGGTCATACAGACAAAGACGAAAAGCGACTTTAACCTTTTGACCGCCACAGTCGTGTATAGACGACAAACCAAAATGTGCCCAGCACGCCACGGTCACGACTGGGTGACAGAATTTTAAACGTAAATAAATGTCATAAAACAGCATTGTTTTGTTTATTTCCTTTGTTAATTATGTACCTTAACTCTTCTTAATTTATTTGAAGTGAACTGATTTCGTCAGATTTCATGTATAGTAACATAAGATGACAAAAAAGAAAACCAGTTATAAAGTTGGAAAAACTTAGTGCCCTCGACGCCACAGTAACCATAACAGGACACGCAGTGATGTAGATAGCAGTCAATATAACAAAAATGTCAACCTTGATGGCAACCTACGTTATATTTAATTTACTCTGAATTCTGCACTAATAAATAAATAAAACATTTGGTATACAGTTATCAAAATCTGTTGCGTGGTTTAGAAGAACAACGTGGTCATACAGACAAAGACGAAAAGCGACTTAATTTATAATATGTATAGATATAGAGATAATTCAGACCAAAAAATGCTAACTTTTTCATGGTTATGGTCTAAATATACTAAAAAAATGGTCACCCTAAAGTCATAATATATTTTGAAACCAAACATATCGTTAGTGAGAACAGCTAAATATTTGGATTTCGATCAGTTTTTCTTTTCATTTTGTTTGTTCAACCTCTGTCACTGGCATTATACAAATGTGATTGTATGGTAAATTCAAAATCATTAAGCAATAAAATGTTGAATCACATAATTGTAGGTTTTTAGATGATCACTAATTTACTGGAACAATGTCATTTTCTTCTTCAAACACTATCATCCTTTTACAGTATATCGTAGTCAATAATAAAATCCATTTTGTGAAAACAGATCATCTTCAGTATATCATACAACTTACTACAAATGAAGATTATATTTTAGGGATTAGGACTGCCTCGTTGGTATAGTGGTCGCAAGTTCTACTGCTGAGCATTAGGTCCCGAGTTAGATTTCCGGGTCGGGCAGTGTTATTGAGTTTTCCATATGGAATTTCTCAGTGGCAGTCTGGATTTGTGCCCGGTTGATGACAATAGATTCGCCTCCTATTACATGGGACTAAAACATAACTGGCTTAATGTGGGTGAACTATAGGTAGGACACAATTCTGCCTAACTCTTTCTCTCATGTATTTTTTAAATAAGACAATAATTATATTAACAAGAATCAATCAAAAAGAGCAGTGGTGGCCCAGTGGTAAAAGAGCAGTGGTGGCCCAGTGGTAACGGCCGTGACTTACGAGTTGTAGTTCGTAGGTTCGAACCCAGACAGGCGCTTTACTTTGTGTAAATTATTTCATCACCATTGCTCTCAAAACGGTGAAGGAAAACATCGTGAGGAAACCGGCATGTCCTAGAACCGAAAATTCAAAGACATGTGACATCTACCAACCCGCACTGGGCCCGCGTGGTGGATTACGGCCCACTCCCTCTCACAGAGAGGAGGCCTGTGTCCCAGCAGTGGGAACATTTATAGGCCGATGATGAATCATCAATTCAGAAGAACTACCCATATCGTTCAAACCTCCAAAAACAGCTGGAATCGCCAACAAAATTAACATAAACTTTACCTTTTTTCCTCTCCTTCTATATTGAAGTCATACAATAATATCAGCACCTCGTATCCGGTCCATAAAACTGCTAATGTATTCGTTTGTGGACGCACCATTTACTGTTATGAACGCGGTTTCCTTGCCTTACGCTGTATTTATCCCGAACTGCGTTGCGCATACGGGAAAACAAAGTTATAATGCTGGCCTTAAAATATATGTTTACTGAAGGTTTTTTTTTTATAAAGTACCTAAATAAAGAAAGAGTTAGGTAGATAGTAGATTTTTTGAATAACGGCCAGGTGTCGGTACGCATTTAAGCGGAAATTGCTGAGTTTTTTTTTCAAAATAAATATACTAGTCATCTCAACACCGCTCTCCCTTGAATTTGTATAATATATAATATGCGTATATATTATAACTGCCTCGTTGATCTAGTGTTCGCAAGCGCTACTGCTGAGCATGAGGTCCTGGGTTCGATTCCCGGGTCGGGCAAAGTCTTATTGAGTTTTTCTATCTGAAATTTCTCAGTCGAAGCTCGGAGTCTGGATTTGTGCCCGGTTGAAGGCAATAGGCTCGCCCCCTATTAAATGGGACTTAAACATAACTAAATGTGGGAGTACCTGCTACAGGGACACCTTTGCCCAACCCTTCGGGGAAACAAGGCGTGATGTTATGTTATGTATGTATATTACATTAAATATGTGTATTATAAGTTATAACCTATTTATGTACTGTTGTTCCTACCTATTTTATTTCTAATGATATATTTTCAAAAAAACATCTTTGTTTCTCTCAAACAGAGCACCTGCCATCTAATCTCTTCACCACTCTTGATTGACTGGTAGAGAATGGCATTAGACCGCTTTTGTACTTTCTTGAGTGTGAAAAGTTTAAATTAATTAATTAATTTGGAAGGAATAGAATTGGATTTTAGCGTCATCATAATATCTAACCTTTTTTCTCAACTACTAACCGCATGTAGCTGAATATTGAATTAGAATTTTAAATAGAGCGACTGCATAAGTGGGCCCAACAACCCAGTTACTGGGTAAAAGGATAACTCTTGGTAAGACTGGTTATGTGTTCACTGTACTTCTTTTGTTTCGGGGATTCTCATTTTCTCTTTGACTTTCTTCTACTAAAAAGAACGAATTAATTGCTATTAAAACTATTTTATAACGATGACTACATAAACTAAAATAATTTTTCCAACCGCAAACGTAACTTGGTGATACGGCCAAGAAATCATAGCGAAGTTGAAATGCCCTGCGGAACGGTACCGCGTATTTCTGGCACAAAAACAAATGAGTGCAGTAAAATTTTAAATGCGTTGTAAATTTTTGTAAATGCACTTCCCCGTTTTGATATTGGGATGATCTTTATTGCTGTTCTGAAGGGTATCATTTGTGGTAATATTGATGTTCGTGTTGTTTATTTGAGTGCTTTTGTTCTGTAAAAGCTTTCAGTTTGTTTCTACTACGTGTTTGGCCTTGTTTCTTTTTTTAGTTAGTTTGCTGCACGAGTTGAAAACGGTGCCAGTTTTTTCATTTCAATGTGTCTACCAACAATTGCCAGAAGCATTTTGATCAACCAATTAATGGGATAAATCTCCCTGTTTGCCATTTTTCCAACAAAAAATTTGCAGAGCTCTAAAAATTAACAATTAACAGTCTAGCTGTTGTTAATATTGACCTTCAGGAAGACTAGATGTAGGTAGACTTCTGAAAAAGAAAAGAAATAAAGAAAAAGTATTTATTGGGAGTGGGACTCGCACAGGAAGATCGTAAACCTTTTCTTTCTTTTTCATGTCAAAGTCAAAATCAAAGTTAAATAATTCATTTCAATTAGGCACTTAAAAGGCACTTTCGAACGTTAAAATTTACAAAAAATTAAATTAATTCTAGTCGCCCCTTCCAAAAGGTAGTTTTCGTATTGAGAAGAATTAGCAAGAAACTCCACCGTTACTCTTTTAAAATGTTTTACAATATTTTGTTTACACTAAATATGTAATTATATGTGAAAACGATGCACCTGGAATAAGATTCATCATTTCAGCCGAAAGACGTCCACTGCTGGACATAGGCCTCCCCCAAGCACCGCCACTTTGACCGATTTTGTGCTTTCCGCATCCAGCGGATTCCTGCGGCCTTCACAAGGTCATCGGTCCATCTTGTGGAAGGCCTTCCAACGCTACGTCTTCCGGTAGGTGGTCGCCACTCCAGAACCTTTCGACCCCATCGATCATCCGTTCTGCGAGCAATGTGCCCTGCCCATTGCCACTTAAGCTTGGCAATTCTTCGGGCTATGTCGGTTACCTTGGTTCTCCTGCGGATGTCTTCATTTCTGATTCAATCACGTAGGGAAACTCCAAGCATAGCCCTCTCCATTGCCCTTTGGGTGACTACTATACCACAATAGGTAAAATAATAAATCGTATCAATCGTAAAAATAATAATCGTGTGGTTGGTGATTAACCTGTACCCTAATTACGTAACTTATTTTCGTAAACGATTATGACTAATTTGTTTCATTTTGACAGTTCAACAACATTCATTGCGTTATTTACGTTGTTGAGCAGATGTTTTTTTCCAACTTATGAAGCAATGGATTAGTAATCTGTTTCAAATCGAAACAGATTGTGATTTATCGTGTATTACGTAATTAGGGTACTGGTGTCAGTTTTTTATACCGCCCATGAGCCTTTGACTTTGCTTCACATACCCTCGAGAAATATTTCTCAGGTACTGTTTTTTCGCGATGTTTTCCTTCACCGAACCGTAAACTATACTGTAGGTAGATATGCATTATACCTTGCCCCGTAATATCTTTAAACGAATAGTAACACCAAAACAAATAACAGCCAATGCAGTTCTGTTGTAGTTCACTAAGGAAAGCGTTCTTTTGAACTAGCATCAGCCATTTCCGAACTAATTCCGGACAACACTATATAATACTTCCAAAGGATATTATTAATGCTCACACCAGTGATATAGTTTCCCTAATATTAAGGTTTTGGGAGTCATAAAAGACAATTGCTATGTTGGGATCGTGCAAATTGTTGGAATTCGGGCAAAGGTTCGGGTGTTCATGTTCGATGGGGTATCTAGTCGTTTATGGACTGTCGTGGTGTTTAATGTTATTATGGTACGTGGGATCAGGTGGTAGTTATGATTTTTGTATGTTTATGCTGATACAGATTTGTCCGATTCGATCTATGCCAGAAGTATTGTTTCTGTAACCAATTTTTTTTTCTAGCAAACTGTCCATCCATTGTCATTATAGAGATATTTATTTCCGCCTTTTTAAAATTAACTTATCATAAACTGTGTAGACTGTAGATAATTCATTAATAACTGTTGAGCATGAGGTCTTGTGTTCGACCCCGGGTCGGGAAAAGTATTATTGGGTTTATCAATAATAATAATAGAATTTTAAAATATATAATTTTCGCCCCCTATTACATAACTGTTAAAATGTCGGTGTACTATAGCCTAACCCCACGGGGAATAATAGACATGATGCTATGTTATATAACCACAATCCAAAATCTACCTAGCCTTTATAATTTTTTTTTTTATATATTATACATTAATTTATTGAAAGAATTAAAATGAATTAATAAAAAATAATTAATATTATAAAATGATTTTTTAATTGTTTTATTTAAAAAGCTAAAAAAAAGACGAGAAGACCTTATAGAGTTTTATAATGAATTTATTAAGATTATTTAAATGAAAAAAAAACTATGTTGGGGTCGATTTCCCTTCTAATCGAATGCAACTGAATACCAGTATTTTTATTACGACAATCCAATTTTTTTTTTTTGAAGCCAGATGTTGTGTTAGAACGTCGAACAAGGTGGACCGAGGACTTCGTGAAAGCCACAAAAATGCCGCTGGATACAAAAAGCACAGAACTGGTCGAAGTGGCGGTGTTGTAGTTGGGGTTGGGGTAGCTGGGTGGAAATGATGATGGTGATGATGATAACTGTTTTTTTTTTGACCAATGAATAATTGTAAGTTTCCGATTTGAGATCCATTCCATTACGATACTGTAAGTCACTGGATTAATCTACTCTTTCATCTCATTTAGCAAACAAACAAAATGGTATACTACCAGCTGTAATAGCAACAGATTTGCCAATACCATTGCAAATAACAATAAATGCACGTCTCAATAAGTGTGGAGCTGAAAAGTTTACAGCTGTGCCGCGTTTTGCTGATAGTGCAGTTTTATAGTGGTGCTGCTTTATACAATGTTACATGGACGGATTCTAACTTTTATCGCCATGTATATTGTTTTCGTTTATTGGAATGAACAATACAACTTTAAGAATCAAAATTTTTGCCTAACTATGAAAAGCAAAAAATAAATAATACTGTGGTCCTAATGTTCCCAGTCACAGCCTCAGTGATACATTAAAATGGATCAATCTTATTAAGCTTTTGAAGTCTACGCTAAGCTCTTAATAAATCTTATATGATTATGCTAACACCAAACTTCAAAACGAACAAATAAATCTTCTAAAATACAATCCTTTACTATCTTTATGTTCATACATAACATTGATTTATCTAGGATTGCAGCCAATGAAATTGTAATAGCACATTCTAGTGTAAAATCAAATATTACATTCATAAATCTCAACCAAATTAAAGAACATTCAGAATTTAACAACCGTAAAAATATCTCGATTTATTCTCACTTTATTTCATGGTTTGACAGATAGTGTTGGATACATTGTGCAAATCTACCCTCATCATCTTCACTTGCTACTGCACTATCCTGTTCTAAAATCAGCCTTAAGTCTTCAAAGTTAAGGTTCTTAGGATTTAATTCTGCAGTTTCAAGACTGCAATATAAAGATGGCATAGCAATAGTTGGTATTCCAACCACGTACGGTTAGCATAGCCCCTGAATAGATATCTTCTAAAATGATACGGCCCTCTCGATGCCAATAAAGCCTGATTTATATAAAATACTTGCAAATCCAGTTGGAATTTTGGAAAATTTTCCCCTTTATCTCCTACGACGATCGTCATCTTGTTTGTGACGAAGGAATATATTCAAGAGAAAGATTTTGTTTGAGCGATAGCAGAGCGCATCGTATCAGCGACGAACAAAACTTATTTAACTTTTACATCAGTTTTTCTCGTGAAACTGAAATCGAGTGGAAATGGAATTTATTGGAAATATTTAAATATACAGTAGCTACTCACTGTCTTATTTTCTATCATTCAGATTTATCTACTGTTTTATACAGGGTAGCATACATCGACGCTCTAACTGTAACTATGAATTAAGTACATGAATCTAGACCCCTAGAGCAGCGGCGTGCACAGAATTTTTAGACAGGGTAGGCAGATTTTTTTAATAAAGCTATTACCTAACCAAAAATCATGTTTGTTTTGGTTGATCGGATCTGTAAAGTTATTTTAAGTTTTTTTAATTAAATATACACGTCAATCTTTCAGTCAGAATGTCTGCAATATGGAGTCGTATAATTCATATTTGTATGTTTGTAAGTTTGAATGTTTGTATGTTTGAATGTTTGTATGTTTGTATGTTTGAATGTTTGTATGTTTGTAAGTTTGTATGTTTGTACATACAAACATGCAAACATGCAAACATACAAACATTCAAACATACAAACATTCAAACATACAAACATACAAACATTCAAACATACAAACATTAATTCAAACATTCAAACATATATTCAAACATACAAACATACAAAAATTCAAACAGAGTTTAAACAAAATTATTTGTGATTTGAAAAGTCGAATTCTTTGTTTTGTTGTGAAAAGGGATTTTTCAAATAAATTAAGCATTCGTGGAAAAACACTAAAATTCGGAACAAGTTTTCCAAAAATTTACACGAGTCTGACGTTTGATCGTTTCGTTAGAAGAAACTACTTCTGATTTTAAAAATTAAAAAATATCATCAACATTATATGGTCTACAGTGTAAAATAAAATAAAAAGTAAAAAAACAAATTATTAAAAAAAACAAAAAACCCGACTGCAAAAACTCAACAGAAAAGAAAAAAACAAGCATTATAATCTATAGGATTTTGGTATTGCAGGCGGGGACAAACAAAAGTTTCACCAAAATTTCAGGTTATTGGTTTGTCCCCGCCTGCAATACTAAAATCCTATAGATTATAATGCTTGTTTTTTTCTTTTCTGTTGAGTTTTTGCAGTCGGGTTTTTTGTTTTTTTTAATAATTTGTTTTATTTCAAACTTTTTAGTTTTATTATATTTTTATTAATATATAAATAACTAGCTTTTGCCCGCGGCTTCGCCCGCGTGGATGTCGGAAAATAACCCACAGGAACGTGCTACCGGGATTCAGAGTATCCTATGCCCTAACCTATCTAGGTCATGGCCTATCCTATGCCTTTCATTTAGAAATCCGTTCAGCCCTTACGGCAGGAAAAGGTAACAGGCACATAATAAATCTATTTTAGGGTTCCGTATCTCAAAATGAAAAATTTTAACCCTTAAATGATGACTTATTTTTTTTTTTTTCTACTTCGTTGTCTGTTAAGACCTTTTTTCTCAGGAACGAAGAGGCATCAAGTTGAAATAGATATCAAAAACTTAGATCTACGGTCTCTTGGATCTGTAACGAAATCAAACTTCCAAGTCAACGCAATAAAAAAACGGCAATTTATGCCGCATATTTTGACACTCGCAAATAAACCAGTCTATTTGGTAATTTCCGTTGGCCCAGCAGCATGAAGTTTGGCGAGAAGCAAGGTCAAGTAAAGAGGAAAATCCGAAAATTTATGAACTGCAAAGTTAAGTTTGTTCTTCAATCCGGGATCAAAAATTATAGACCGTGTCTTGAAGTAACATTTAGTACGTATTTCATTCAAATCGGTACTCTCCACTCTATTAAAAGTTATTTTTCAATTGAAAAGTTAAGTTTGTCATTCAATCCTGATTTGCGAATTCAGGCAGCCAATCAAGCACAGCTTTGAGACGGAACCTTTAGGGCGTAAATCCTACTCATATTTGTCCGGCTTTTTAACATAAATAAAACAAGTTTATATGATTCTAAATGCCTTACTTAAAATACTAATTATTATTCATTTTACTATTATCACCACCATTAATTTGTAATATCTACTCTAGTGCCGCCATTGAACCGAAGTAAAACCCACATGTAGAAAGGTTGAAAACGACTAATTGTGATAACTTTGACAGAGTGGGCCGATTTTAATTAAATATAGACAAAATTATATAATTCAAGATACAGACTATGGCTATATTTCAAATTTCCTTAAATCTCTTAAAAAGAAGACACAAAAAAAATCAATATAACATGTGAATTTTAAAATCATCCCCCAAACAGGTAAAATAGGGGGTTTACCTATTTGGGGGATGATTTAAAAAATAACGCCGAAATGTGTAGGTACTTCTTTATTTCTTAACAAAAGCATAAATTTTTATTTTCATATCTCTAACTTAAGAAATGCTGGATTTGCCATACAAACTGTCATCCCCTGTAGGATCTCTCATCTCATGCCCTTTAGGATTATTTTTGAGACAAAAAGTACCCTATATCCATCTCCAGGATGCCATCTATCTCTTTACCAAATTTTATTGAAATCCGTTCAGTGGTTTAGCCGTGAAAAGGTAACAAACATACAGGCACAGTTACTTTCGAATTTATAATATTAGTATGGATGAATTGATGATTGACTGCTTAGCTCTATAAAAGTATAGCATGATGATAATCATTTAAAAGGTTAAATCTTTAACTATCTGCTACATTCGTTCCTTATTCAGCCCAGTGAAGTATTGGAATAATTCAACTGTTGCATAGTGGTATATTGTGTTCATTTAAATAATGGTAACCTCATTAAAAAGATTTTTCAACATACAAAGGTATATTGTGTTCTATATCTTCTCATTTTCTACGAAATGTATGGGAAGTTTTTTTTGCAATTTCTGACTTTTTTCGTACTCAAACCTCAGTTGGCCTAATGTAGTTTTTTGATCTTAGTAATAAGAAATAGGATCGACCGGTATCAAAAAAGTTGTTGTGAAAATTGGCCATTTTCTTGCTGACTGTACAATTTTTTCAAAATCTGTGAATGCAAATCAAAATGTTTCAAAAAGTTAAGGACAGTCTTCTAAGACTGTTTTCTTGTAGCGACAACGGTTTTGTACCTGCCCTTATTGCCCCATCTCAAAATCCACCCTGTATATGCGAATTTCCAAAAATCCGTTCTTAGCGAACGTCTACTAAGTATAAACTACCTCCCTACCAAATTTCATCTTTTTACGTCAAGTGGTTTTCGATACTTCGTGATGAAGTCAGTGAGTGTGAGTCGCGTAAGTGAGTGAGTGACCTTTCGCATTTATATATTTAGATTATACATATGTATTTGGAATTGACTCATTACTAACTTTTATTTGATACCAATAATGTATTTTTTTAAACCTACCCCTCCTTTTTTTATTTGCAGATGCAATATATAAATATTATATAGCCTATGTCACTCCTACTATTAAGACGAACCTAACGACACCTCATACGTTAAAATCCATCAAGCCGTTTAGGCTACAGAGCGTGCCAAAGAAATAGACATACATACATACATACAAACATACATACATACATACATACATACATACATACATACAAACTCTCGAAAAACATTACCCTCCTTCTGGGGCAGTCGGGTAATAAAAAACGAAATCATTTACTATCTAGACTTGTCGGCACGGCGAGGATTGAATTCGAAAATCAAAAGACAGTGTCTACTCTGTGCGGTTGTGTGAGTTATTTGTGATATTGTGTGTCACGTATTTATAGGAATGCACACCCATTAAATCCGCATAGCCACGCGAGCACACATATAAACATTTAGACGCGAATAGTTTGTGTCTTTCCTGAGACACTCAGCGGCGCTAGTGCAGCGCAATGTGAAATTGCTTAAAATTTTACGCGACAGGTGGAGCTGAATTATGATTATAGATTTTTTTTGTTGATAGTAAGTACTAGTAGATAAAATAATATTTGATAATAGAACAAGATTAGAAATATTTATATTATCTGATTCAGGTAGGGTAGGCAGTGTCTTTTTGTCTTTATGAAATGCTCGCCGCTGCCCTAGAGTAAAAGATATCGCCGGTTATCAAAAAAAAAACTGCTCTTTCATAGAATGCAAATTGCAGTCAAAATGTATGGAAGAGCATTTTTTTTATAATAAACGGTGAAATTTTTTTACACAGGGTGTATTCAGAAAGTTTCGGGATGTTCCTGTTCAGGATGAGGCGGGAGAAAAAGCCCAGGTGTCACCATTGTGTGGATCGCCCGGAGGACACGGTGGAGCATACAGTGGAGGTCTGCCCGGCTTGGGCGGAGCATCGCCGTGTCCTCGTGGAGGCGATCGGCGGCGGTGATCTCTCGAGTCTGGCTCTGATTCTGGCCATGGTACGGAGCGAGAGGACATGTGAGGCCTTCACCTCCTTCTGCGAAGCGGTAATGCTCGCGAAGGAGGAGGCGAAACACGTAAAGGAGAGGCAAACTTCGCACCCTCACGCCCATAACCGCCGCAGGAGACGCCTTGGGCGTCGGGAATCGCAGGCCAATTTCCGGCCACCGTAGGCGCGGGCTTGCGGACGGCGAGCAATGGGTAGCTCGCCGTCTGATAAGGACCAGGCACAGGTCAACGGCGCGTTGTGTTCCACGCGCACCTCAAAGAGATGTCAGCAGAATTGATGGGGTCCGCTAGGGCCGATGCCTACCGGGGTTGCGAAGAAAACCGAAAGGCAGATCGTGGCCCCCGGCAACAGGGCAACCGAAGGAACATGGGTGGGTTTTAGTTAGTAAGGCCTCTGCCTCGAATTTTGCGGGCAGCGGGGTGGCGGCGGCGGCGGCGCGGCAACGCATAGTTTTATATGGAACCGCTCGCTCCCCGCGCCGCTGCTTTCGAGGCCAGTTACATTTCAATCTATGCATTTGAACGCGCCGCTCCCGCGCCGCCGCTGCCGCCGCCCGGCTGCCCACAAGATTTGAGGCAGAGGCCCAAGAGTCTGACACGTCCTCTCGCTCCGCCCAGAGCGGGAGAAGTTATTTGATAATTTCACAACCAAAAAAAAAACTGTGTTCAGAATCATGTACTGAATCCATGGTAACAGGTTGTTCGTCGATGGCCCAGCCGCTCTGTATTTTTGACCACGATCTAAAATGTCGTTGACATAATCGGTGAAGCCCATAACTATCTTGTTGTTTTGCTTGCATCTATAAATTATTGAGTCATCAAAATACCGATACCAAAAATATCCAAATTAATATCCTTACTCACAATCCAGGTCGTGGTTAGCCACATCCTCGTATTTCGGGCCCAAAAACCAGAGGGTCACCACTTGCCATACAATATCAGCTAGGTACTTACCTTTGTGACAAATATGTTACTGGTGTTATTATCAATTTACCTACCTACATTATATCAAGGTACGATCTATGTTCGAGGAAAATGTTAATATGGCGATGTCAATTTTATGGTAATTTCTTAGAATATGGGGGAGTAACGTTTCCATTATGTGGCACGTGGCTTTTCCCTTTATCGAGTATAAATGTCAAAGCTGTTCTCTTTTCACGTATTTATGCTTAACAAGGAAAATTGAAATTAAAATATATGTGGGTACCAAACAATTTCCTTTTTAGGGTTTCGTTCCTCAAAAGGAAAAAAACGGAACCCTTATAGGATCACTCGTGTGTGTCTGGCTGGCTGGCTGTCTGTTCGTCTGTAATAGCAAATTTGCTTCCAATCTACTGGACCAATATACTTGAAATTTGGTACACACATAAATTTTTGTGACCCCAACATGGATATGTAACGTTAATAAATGAATTTTGAATTCGGGGTTAGCTTTTGGGTGGCAAATAAGAAATTTAAAAAAAAAAGTTTTGCAAACTGTACTGTGTGACTGTGGATCGCAAATATATATTTTTTTATTAATACATTTAAAGATATTTAAGAAAATAGATGAAAATTTACCATTCCCGCCCTTATCGGCGAAACTACTGAGCCTAATAATTTGAAAAAAATACGGAGAATTGTTCTTTACACATAGATTACAGGAAAACCGTTTAGAAATCTATGGTCTTAAAATATCGTGGTAAATTTCTCAACATTGGGCGTACAAACTTACATTTGCAGTTGGAATGTATGGGAGAACATGTTTTTCAACTAAAATGTTAAGTATGTTCTGGGATATATTCATCCTAACTACGGAACCCTTCATTGTACGTGCATACACGTGCTTGGCCGGTTTTTAATAATATAAGGGGTAATTGGAATACCTGAAAGCCTCAAAGGGGTCATTGTACTCATCATTATAATTAGCTTTTACTAAGGATCAACCCAGGAAACGCGAAATAAAGTCTGCTGCTCCATACATTTATGTTCTAACCTTGTATAATACAATAGACGTGGATATATTTAGTAACATATTCCGCTTAACTATTCCTAAAGAGTCATAAAAACCCTGTAAGAAATCGACACGGTTTTTACCTCTCAACGAGGCATCCTCAGGATGACGATTGACCTATCGCGAACCCGAACACGGCGTGTTGCAACGCCGAGTGCTGGACGCAGAGAGCTCAGTTAACTATCTCGCCTTGTTTGTCTAACAAATATAAACCAAACCAAAATTTAACATTTGTTTTTCAAACTTCAATTTATTTGACTTTTATTGTCACTAATAGGATTTTTTTTTGCGTAATCCTAATTTCTTAGGAATGACAGATTGTTGTTTATTAAATTCATAGTTTTTTTTTCATAAAATTTATGTTTCGATTGGTTCCCATGTTTTTTATCTAATATTGTTTTTTTATTTCATCCTTCAGTTAATAGTTTTCAGGTACACACGACTGTAGCGGTTACACCGCCACATACGAACTACGTATCATAGACATGACCTCACACAAATCCTACATCGCGCAATTAGAGTTTACCGAGCGATCGATATACATACAAGATTTCAACTTCAAACCAATGGGCAGTTGCCCGCCAGACACAACACCCGTCTGGTCGGAGGATCCTCCCTTTTCTATGGTGGATGAATGAACTTTACACCCTGTTCCTCATACCACTAAATGACTACACATCAAGCTATACATTTCCAGTATAAGCTGACCCCGCATTGTACGGAAATCCTACACAATGCGAGATCAGCATAAACTGGAAATGTATAGCTTGATGTGTAGCCGTGTGTACGGTTCAATGTAAAGTCAGGGCGACCGGCGGCGGTGATCTCTCGCGTCCGGCCCTGGTTCAGGCCATGGTACGGAGCGAGAGGAAATGGCAGGCCGTCACCTCCTACTGCGAAGCGGTAATGCTCGCGAAGGAGGAGGCGGAACGCGTGATGGAGAGACAAATTTTGCGCCCTCACGCCCCTAATCGCCGCAGGAGGAGACGCCCGGGGCGGGAATCGCGAGCCGATTTCCGGCCACCGTAGGCGCGGGCTTGCGGACGGTGAGTAATGGGTAGCTCGCCGTCCGATAAGGACAAAGCCCGGGCCGACGGCGCGTTGTGTTCCACGCGCGCCTTAAAGAGATGTTAGCAGAATTGACGGGGTCCGCTAGGGCCAATGCCTGTCGGGGGTTCGAAGAAAACCGATAGGGAAATCGTGGCCCCCGGCAACAGGGCAACCGAAGGAACACGGGTGGGTTTTAGTCAGTAAAAGTCTGACACGCTCCCGCTCCACCCAGAGCGGGAGAAGTTATTTGATAATTTACCAACCAAAAAAAAAAAAAAAAGGGAAATGAATAACACTAACTTAAATTGTTCGTATATTCACATCACAACTGTCATTTTACGTTACACGTTGTCCAGAAATTACTATAACACGGTGAATTGACGTAGGGTGTCGATTTGTTTAGTAATTATTTCCCTTAACTGTAAGAACGTCTTCATTAAATTTATACCCTGCGCCAATATCTTAGTGACCAAATATATTCAAGCGTTCTTTTTGGGACGATGTTCGAGCCGTTTGGGGTTGAAACACCCTAGTGTTTCAACCATGGGGTCCGAGTGCCCACCAAATTTTTCAAGACTTCGCCAAGCGGCTGGTCGACTCTTCACGTGACCAGAGGGCTGGCCTATTCTTTTATCAAAGAATCAGCATTGCCATACAACGTGGCAATGCTGCCAGCCTTTTGGACACTTTTCCTATTGACAGCGATGCGGACGAATTTTTTGATGCCCTATTTTATATACTTGTGCATATTATTATTTTTAAGTCTGTTCGTTTTTAAATCATGTAAAATCATGTAAATAGCGTTCTCACAAATCCATGTTTACACGACAATATTCTACAGTTTAACATTACGGAAGCCAAGTTCAATACTAAACTCTGAGCCAAACAGTCTGTAGCGAACTTAGAACAATGAATAATATGAGGAGTTAGGTACAACTTAGTTGAAAGAGTTTAACACGAATATTAATAAAGTTTCACACATTAATACGCACGTAAATTGCTCCTGTGATATCTCTTTTTGCATTAAGTACTGTTGGCTAAGAGTTATTATCTTCTCTCGTGTCTGCAAGGGCTTCTGTTTACCTCAAAGTAGCTCATTTACTCGCATATTGAAAATAAACCAAGCTTTGTTAGAAAAATATGTCAGTGCAGTGATGTGGGGCTGTCCAAGGTCATCATATGCCTAGCCTTTTCCCAACTATGTTGTGGTGGATTTCCAGTCTACCCGGATGCAGCTGAATACCAGTATTTTACATGGAGTGACTGCCTATCTGACCTCCACAACCTAGTTACTAGGTAGCACGATACCCATTGGTAAGACTGGTTGTCAGATTTTTGGGCTTCTACCCGCAACGACTGTCAAAGATCTACAAATGACAGTCGGGATCAACGGCTTAACGTGCTTTCCGAGGCATGGAGGTGTCTTGGTATGCAAAAATGGTTACCCATCCACGGACCAACTGCAGCAAGCGTAGCTTAACCTGATCGATCGACCCGTGCGGCTGTTATTACTTAGCCACAAGCTATCCATGGTACACCAGATAAAAAGGACTGCCACAAGGATTATATTTTCATTATGTTAGGTCTAAACCGGACTTAGGATAACCCAAATCGCAGCAATAACCATCACATTCTGACTGCGAAATAATCACACTGATAAAAATGTACTGTTACATTCATCCAAAAATGACGTCCGAAATGTTACAAACCCAACAATAACGAATTGCCTTGAAACTTTCAAAGTTGTCAAAATCCATAGCGATTGCCAATAGCAACCAGTTGCTTTTGTCCAGTTGCTTTTGTCATGGCATCTGAGATATTTCTCGCACTTCACAATGCAACACAAAGCTAAACACTTTCTGATCCGTCGACGGGCTTACGTTTTCTATTTTATGAACATCCCCATTGATACATGTGAGTTTTACGAAAAGCAATCTTCTGTGTTGACTTGTAGGGTTGCAATTCAATTTCAGTTGTGTGTGGGTTGAAATGCGTTACAAAGCTGTTGAGACGCTGGGATGTTGTTGAGCGGGAGCGGAGCGAATTCGTGTAAAGAAATAACATGAATTAACGATCGAACAAATGAGAATAACTTCATTTGGGAGTTAATTTTTTATTAAAAAGTTCTCTTCGCAACAAGGCAATTAACAAGTTTTTGCTTTTCATAAGCGAGCAGAAGATAAAATGAAAATAATAAACACGACCCGGAAAAAAACCTTGGAGGAAAAATTCGGTAGATCTTTCTATAAAAGAAGTCGTTCTATTCCAAACCATTTTGTTTCTGCCACCAAACAAGAATGCTATTTTAATTTATAAAAACTTTTTTACAAAAAATACAACCGTTTGTAAAAAAGTTTTTTTTTCACTTTTTTTGTAATTTATCTAAGTTACAAATACCCTAACGTCAACTGCTCATCAAAAATACCCAAATCGCTATAAATGTGCCTATAATATTTGGAGAGTTCCCTCGATTTCTCCAAGATTCTATCATCAGATCGTGTCCAAATGGGAGCAACTTGAATGTATACCCTTTCAAACAAAAAAATAATTTTTCAAATCGGTCCAGCCGTCTTCGAGTAATCAGGGAACATACATAAAAAATAAAATCCAACGAACTGAGAACCTTTAAGTCGGTTAAAGCTTCTTCTCTGCATATTAAACACAATGTAATATTTTGTCACACGTGCCCTCTGGCAGTTTTAACAAGTAGAATATTCGCCTTACAATCTGCCTCTTTCGACCCCAATACAACCAACAAACACCCACGCAGCCACCCCCTTTACACTTTAATTTGTCCCCTTAATCTAAAAATAATCCCGCCCCGCTCCGCCCGCCACGAGTCGCAGCCACATAACAGTGACAGTTTGAGATCAAGTATGATAGCAATTTCCTGGACGCATCGAGTTTTAATATAAACGTTGTATCGAAAAGGGATGTAGCTGGGGCAAAGAGTTGGGGCGCAGATGTGACTGGGTGATCGAGGTCGTGACGTAGTTTTAATTTTGAGGTATTACTTTTGTAAAGTGTACTACTGCATTTCTAACGAATAAGGGTAGGTATTTGCATGATTATGATTAATAAGCAAGGCTCGGAAACCGGTTACATTTTCAAACCGTTATTATGTGCTTGACGCAAAAACCTTTAAATTCGGTTTTGTTCGAGTAAACCGGTTTTTGGAAGAGTCTTTACAAAAAAGGTTTTTTTCGGATTAAACGGTTTAGATCAATAAAAAACCGTTTTTTTTAGTTTTTATTCAGCGCAGCATCCTAATAAGTAGTCACAAATTGCCACGTGTTATACGCCGCTCATCGAATAAACCGGTTAATTTAGGTCAAGTTAAAGTTTTTAAAACGTTCACGTTCTTAAAAAAAGTTCGGAGCAAACCCTAAATAAATCGGTATTTTGTAACCAATTTTGAGCCTTATTAACAAGATACAAGATATGGTAATAAAACTAAATTATGAATAAGGTTGTTAATAGAGTTCATTTTGTAATTGTTGCAGAGAATTACAGCAGCAAAGAGAGAAAATGTTATATTTACTCTGTATGTATGTATTTTACTCTCTATAAAAGCATGTGAAGTAACTCCTCAAAGAATAAAAAGCTTTTAAGTCGCTTTGTGCCCGTGTGAACACGTAAGTAACAACGCGTGGCAAGCAACATTCTTAGAATGTGCGGTACCAACACGAAAAAAAAACGCTGACTAGAAAGTACTGTCTCATCTGAATGCAACTGTTAGTTGATCTTTTCCGTGCGGTTAACAATAGGAGTTCGTTGTACAGATGTGTGCACATGCAGTGTTGATACTTTTGCACGTTGTAAGTTATAGTTATTTTCACTTCGGTAGTAAAGCATTGTATTTAAAGCAATGCTGAATCCTACGTTTGTTGGTTTCATGTGTTCGAGGATAAAGATAATACTTTAATTAAGTAAAAGCTTAGCCTAATTCAGAAGTAACGACTATCCCTAATTGCTGTTTAATTTTTGGAATTTACTGTCACAATCTGCCTGGATCCGTTAAAGTAAGCATGAATGATTTGGGGATTAGATTTTAATGATGAAATGTGGACTAAATCCTTTAAGATTAGTCGCAAAACAAGATATTTCAAAAAAAAAAAAATCTTGCTCTTAAGAGGAGGCTCCCTAAATTTAATGTTAAATTGTATTAATATTCTGAAAAAGTCACGCATACAATTAAAATGGAACTTTAGTATATGATTTATTGAATCTTTTTCTTTCCACATTGAGACAGTCACCTAATTGGAACATTTTCGCTCGATTAATAAATTTTGTAATCGAAAATCATGTCTTTTCAAAAGATTATTAATATAAAATCAAGATTACTCGGCTTTTATGTCTAAAATGGTTATTGAAAGTAAGAAAATATAGTTTATTATCCAGATTGTTTTTCTCTAGATCAATTATTTACTTTAGTTATAAACGAAATAAGAGTTGAAACTTATGACATTTAGTTTCGTGCTCGAACACGACTAAAGAGCGCACGCGATATTCATTTTTATTACTGATGTATTAACGTTTAACACATAGTGGAATGGTGGTGTGCATGGAGTTTGTGTGGAAATTGTCTTTGAAGTGCCTGGTTTCAACAGCAAAAATGTTCATTGAGGCAAGAAAAAGTATCAAAACTGTTTCACCCGTCTACGTCAGAACAGATAAAGCACGTCGCTCGCCATACTACCAAAAACACCTTGAGATAGAGAAGCTTTAAAGTGAACATATGACGATACTTTCTGTTACTGAATTACATTTGCTGTTAAAGGTAAGATATTACCTACTATAGGTCTTCAATGGCGGGTGGGGTCATAGATATAATACATCTATGGGTGGGGTTATAACTTTAAATATTATACTTTGTGAGGAATATTACTTGAATACTAATAATGCAGACAGACAATTATCGGAGCCAGCCCGTCCCATCCTTGATGTCCTCCCTCCGGTTAACGCCCTAAGCCGAGGTTCGTACCCCACAGGGGCATCCACAGGGCTTTCCTGTGGATGCCTTAAGCTACTACACTTGCTTGCAAACGGAACCCTTATAAAATCACTCTCTTGACCGTCTGTCCGTGTGTCACCACCGATTTTCCCAGGAACGGCTACCCGTTCCTGGGAACCTAGCAAGTTGAAATTTATAAAAATATTATATTATTTTATTATTGTATAAAAATCAAGTTCCTGAGTCAACACGATAAATAGATATGGGCAAATTTAGATTTTCGCGAAAACTTGTAAGTACCAAAATTTACCTTAATTTTCAACTTTTTATTTTTCGGAATTTTTCTTTACTTGTTCTGTAAGACCTTGCTTTTAACCAAAATTGATAATTCTAGGTCAACCAGAAGTACCCTATAGGTTTTGGGTCGAAAACCTTTAAGGTAGTTCCCGTTGACCTAGAATCACGTTTGGCAAAAAGCAAGGTCTTATAGTACAAATAAAGGGAAAATTCCGAAAAATTAAAAAGTTGAAAATTGAGGTAGGTACCTAAATTTTTGTACTTACAAGTTTTTGCGAAAATCTAAATTTGCCCATATCTTTTTACCGATAAAAATGATACCAATTTTATTATGGCGGTATAATGGGTAGGTTTTGTGACCGGTTTTGTGTTTGTGCTTTTTCTTTGCGTCACGTTTTACCGCAAATAAACGGATTTTCATTGTTTTTTCTTCTTAATAGTCAACTTTACTGTGTTCAATGTTACCTTTGGACATTGACTCAGCACTCAGCCCGGCTCACGCGCGGCCCAGTTAAAATATTGATTTGGTTGCATCTCACACGCATAGAACACTAAGAATTTATGTAATAGTGTGTGTTAAGTAATTGTAGTATATAAGCTGTAAAATATTGTAAATATCAGATTTGAATTTTATATTCTTGTCTCATTACCCGTCACTGTGTCCAAGACACCTTTAGCCATCTCTGATCAGTCTCGTGAGTCTGCGGGACTGGCAGTGAGTGTACCCTTCCCGAACCTAGAAAACCTGCCTACCATCCGTCTGTAACCTTAGGTCGCATGGTGCAGACATCCTGAACTTATTTATATATTTATCTATCACACTAGGTATATGATAGGTTAGGGCTGTAGGGCTTATAGGGCTTAGAGTCGTAGGGACTGTTAGGCTTCTAGGTCTTAGCAACTTCCTTTAACTTATCATATATTTTCATGTATTATCACACCTTTAACAGTATAGCGGCCTTACGTGACGTTTGTTAAAGGTGGATGTACAATCTGTAATACCTACTTTTTAACTTCAAGGTACCGTAGAATGCCACGTACTTCCATCCATACATACTTTTTTTTGCTTTATCCACATTCAAACACGCCAGCAATCTTCTTGGAATTCAATCCTTATAATCAGAACACAACATTGCTGCTGATCAATTTGTCTCCTTCCTCTATCTAGCTATGGATAAGTCTCATCCATTTAACAACATTCTGTTCACACTTCTACTCTACTAAATAACTAAATTGGATACAGGTTTTGAAATCCGTAAACAAAATTACGGGTCCAGTAACTTAGTTTCGAATTAGCGCCAAAGTTTTAAATTCAATATATTATTTCGTACGGACGGATTTGAAAGTTTTTATTTAACCTTGTTATATACTTTACTTTTGGATAAGTGCTTGGATAAATACTAATAGGTTTCTGGGAAACAGATTTTGGTATAAGAGGGAAGTAGACTAAAATGGATGAAAGTTGTCGTACTACTTTCAGACATTCTACATAGTTAGTGTCTTAGATGCGCAAATTCAGTTATCTGGCCTGGTTCGCACAGGCAATATTTTATCGCGGCGATTTTTTTTGCGCGCTGGATTTTGTCAACGCCTGCTGTCCCTAGAGATAGATAGATAGATGGATAGAATATTCTTTAATAAGTACACCATAAAAATTACACTCATAAATTTAAAAATTTTGGAAATTTAGATGGAGACCAGCGCCGAGGCTCTGTCTCGGAAAGGGTCGCAGCATTATGCTAAGCGATAACCGTTTTGCGTGGATGTGACACATATTTTCTCCCAACTTGTTCTTTTATGTTTTATTTTCTTTCTTTGCGTCATGTTTTACCGCAAATAAACGTATTTTCTTTATACGTTTTTCTCGGATTTTTACCTCTGCGTTCTATATTGTTGGATTTTGTCACACAAAAACACCGAAGTCAAAGAAATTTTAATAACTGGGCAATGCATCAGTCATAGTTGTTGCAACCGATTATGGAGTCTCACCAGCTGCTGCCTTCATACAAGAAATAATTAATTATGACAAATAATGATAAAACAGCGGTACATAATTAATTGAATTTAGGCAAGTACCTTTAAACTAGAGTGAAAATACGAGTACCTACCCATCCACATAACTACAAGCAAATATGTTAAAGTCGTTACACGCTGAGGTACACACATAAATTATTCATAATACATGTTTTACAAGTCAAATTGTAATTAATTAATTATTCACGATTATTGTAAATGTAAATATGCTATATTCAGTGGGACGTGTTTCCATGTTGGTGATGAAATTATACGTATTAGATTTTAGGTAAAGGATATTATCAAATTAATAGTCTCGTTATAGTGAGATTTTTATTGAATAGATAGATTGGCTGATTATGGAAAAACTGAACGACAATCATGTACGTAATAGACGTCTAGACTAAGTCGAGATATTAAGGACAGATAAAAAATACCTTATTATTGAAAGCGGTTTAGTAATTTGGGCTATACCTGCTAACTATTCTACATAAGCCTATTATTATCCTTACATATTATAAAACAAAGTCCCCCGCCGCGTCTGTTTGTCTGTCTGTCTGAACGCGATAAACTCAAAAACTACTGAACGGATTTTCAAACGGTTTTCACCAATGGACGGAGTGATTTATGCGAAAGGTTATAGTGTATAATTCATTAAGGTTTTGTGTAAATTGGCTGAAATATGACGATTATCGTTGAAGAAGTCGGAAAAATCATGCCAACTGGGAGCTTTACTGGCGTGCGCTGCGTTAACCGGAAAAGATACATCAAATTTATGTTCTACGGTATTATTCATCTTAAAAAGTTCAACAAAAAAGTCCCCAATGGCATGTCTATCTTCTAAAGATGACCCACAATAACCATTTTTATCTTTCAGAATTTGATAAAAATTTAATTGTTATTTCCGAAGCTTTTTTAACCGGTATAGTATTAATCCTTATCCAAAATAATGTGTTATTTAAATTAGGAATTTAATTTAGATTAAAACATTACTTCAAATCATGCAATTTAAATTAATAGTTTAAAAGATATCATAGTTTCAAAATTACGCGGAACAACGCGGGCGCAGCGGTAGGAGTCAATGACGTTTTCATGCTACGGAGCGAGAGGAAATGGGAGGCCGTCACCTCTTTCTGCGAAGCAGTAATGCTCGCGAAGGAGGAGACGGAGCGCGTGAGGGAGAGGCAAATTTCGCGCCCTCGCGCCCCTAACCGCCGCAGCAGGAGACGCCCTGGGCGTCGGGAATCGCAGGAAGATTTCCGGCCACCGTAGGCGCGGGCTTGCGGACGGTGAGCAATGGGTAGCTCGCCGTCCGATAAGGACCAAGCCCGGGTCGACGGCGCGTTGTGTTCCACGCGCGCCTCAAAGAGATGTCAGCAGAATTGACGGGGTCCGCTAGGGCCAATGCCTGCCGGGGGTTCGAAGAAAACCGATGGGGAAATCGTGGCCCCCGGCAACATGGCATAGGAAGGAACACGGGTGGGTTTTAGTCAGTAAGAGTCTGACACGCCCTCCCGCTCCACCCAGAGCGGGAGAAGTTATTTGATAATTTCCCACCCAAAAAAAAAAAAAAAAAAAAAGGTATAAAATCTCGGTAGTACGTTCCCCTGGGTTATTTTCCGATATCCACGCGGGCGAAACCGCGGGCAAAAGCTAGTTATAAATAAGCTAAAGTTACTTAAGTCTAGACCATAATTGCTGTTGTCAACTTCCACTGTATCAAGCTAGGTAGTTTTTTAATTATCATTCTGTCCACTTATGGAAGAAAAAAACCACATTTGGACCACCTTCTTTCACCCACCTTAATAAAATATTAATGGAACTTCAGAAACTTGTCTAATATCATGAAACAGTCAGAAATAAAATAAAAACTAGAGTTAAAGTGACATCAGTAGCATCTGGTTCAGCAAGTCAGACGGTATAATTTTTACAATCTTCCCCTTTACATTTTTATACTAGTCGCATTTGGTGAAATCGTAATAATATTATAATGAAGATTTCTTCACTTATTGTGTCGGTCAACAATACTAATAATATTAAAAAGAGGTAAAATTTGTTTGTTTGTATGTTTGTTTGTATGATGGGGGAAATCTCCGGAACCAGTCAGATTTGAAAAGTCCTTTTTGCATTGGATAGCCCAATTTTTGAGGAAGGTTTATAGGCTCGCGGACAAAGTCGTGGGCGGAAGCTATATAGTAAAAAATATGGTTTTGACTACAATGTATTCCGATTTGAAATCCGACCACAGATTTTTTTAAGCTTTATCAAGTCTCTAAACAGTAACTCTGCAGTCACTTTTGGTTTTGGTCAACCAATTAGCAATAGCAAATCTTATAAATTGAGAACCCACAACAAACTGATGTACAAAAACTCATCATTGAGGTTAGATTACTTCATGTTTTCGCTTTCTTAGTTACATTGAGGAAAATTTGAACAAGTATATATGTTTCATAGATATTTTTTCTAACTATACATGCCCTTTGAATTTGCCATTACTTTCCTAGTTAGTTTCATCGTGTTGCGTTTCTTCAAAAGCATCGTTATTTGTCGGAAAATATAGAAGCATGTTTAAAACGTTAAGAAATATTGTGGTATCGGATTACTTAATGAAAGCTGCCACTTTGACCCTTCTCAAATATGACGTGCAATTGATAACAATACATCACCTTTCCATGTACTAAAAGTGTTGGTTATAGTCAAATTTCAGCGGTGTTTAATACAGGATTTTGTGTTTTCAATGTGTTCAACTATTACCTTATGTGTGAGGTTACTGGATTACATGTAGACTTGTCGTGATGAGTCCATTTTCTATAGTAAAATTTACTCGTATCATCGATGTAAATGTAAATGTTACTAACATAGGCGGCCACAACCACGACCAGTGGTCGCAGTGGTCAGGTAAACTATAGAAACCGATATGAATCGTACAATTAGTCGCAACGGCCAACTAGCCGCAGGCCATACAATGCCACTAGACGGCCACGACTGTCCGGAGAAGTGGCCGTCTAGTGCGCCAGATCCTATTCTGGTTCCTAATAAATACTTTCCTGAACAAATCTTCAAAATACGAAAATAAAATCATAAAGGAATAGTTTGACACTGTTTATCTACCGCATCTTGAACCGGACGTCGACGAGAAATGAGAATTTCACGGTCATAGTAAATGTACTGTTGGACTTACGTACTTCAGCGTCGTCGTCATCTCGTTCTATTGACGTCCCGTTCACGGTGTGGTCGATAAACGGCCTTAGTCATCTCAAGATATAAATCGAAACTTGTCGATATCCCGAAAGCGAATCTACCCAAACCGAACTTAAAATCCATTTCTACGTTGCTCTGTAAATATGTTCCAGACTTTTCAAAAGTTGTAAAGCCTAAAAGATTCCCTTTTAATGGACCGTCAGTGCCTGATGGTAAATGAGATAGTGTTGAACTAAGTTAGCCTCTAGATAGCTTAGTAACTTGAGCTTGGAAACTGTGACGTTATTAGCTGCCCTCAAAATGTCAGTCTCAGACAGTTGCTATCGGTCTAATGAAGACTGTATGTCGGTTCGAGATTTTTATTGTTCTAAGAGTGGCATTATCGCCTGAAGTTTTTAATTAATATTGATTTTTTACAAGTATGTACGAACAATTTGAGCAAGTACAAGCTAAGGAAGGCTGGGCAGTCACAGGATTCTGGACGTTTACCTAAGTTACAAATCGTTTATTCAAGTGATAATTTGATCCAATCCGAAAGTAAATTTGATATTTAATTATTTACATTGGTAAATAGTTTTGATTTCAGAAATCAATCATCCAAACGGGTAGCAAGGCCTTTGGGGTAATTTTGTAGATAGGTCATTGAAGAAAAACTGTAATTGAGGCGACAAAATAGCATTAACGTTTAATATAACCTTTGTTTCGAACTAAAATATCGAGATTTGCTTTTCCACACATTGTTTTTAGGGTTACGTACCAAAATAGTAAACAGACCCAGTCAGTCTGTCCGTCTGTCTGTCACAGCTAGATATCTCCTACTAATGCTATCAACTTGAAATTTGGGATAGTTTTAGATGACATTTGCCCAACTATTTTGCAAATAAGAAAGAAATAAATTTTTTATCATAATCTACAAAATAAACAGGGCCTCAACGGGGGTCTTATCTCCGAAGTTTGCATAGAGAAAAATCTGAAATTATTCTACGTGATAGAAGATTATTTAAAGATTACATAAAAAACTAGCTTTTGCCCGCGGCTTCGCCCGCGTGGATGTCGCAAAATATTCCACAGGAACTGCTACCGGAATTCAGAGTATCCTATGTTCTAAGCCAGATTATGGCCTATTCGTATTGCCTTTCATCTAAATACGTTCAGCCGTTACGGTATTAAAAGGTAACAGGCAGATAATAAATCTGTACTCAAAATGCAAAATTGAAACCGTTAAAGGATAACTTCGCTGTCTGTCAAGACCCTTTTTCTCAGAAACGCCTGGATGCATCAAATTGAAATAGATATCAAAAACTTAGATCTACGGTCCCTTGGAGCTGTAAAGAAAATCAAACTTCTAAGTAAATGCAATAAAAAAATACGGCCATGAAATTATACCGCATATTTATATTGACACTCGCAAATAAAACAAAGCCTATATGGTGCTTCCCGTTGTCCTAGCAAGATGAAGTTTGGCGAGAAAACTTTCATTACCTATCACCTCCTTTAGGATTATTTTTGAGACAAAAAGTAGCCTATGTCTAGGATGCTGTTTATCCCCTTGGCAAATTTGATCGAAATCGAATTCGAATTTGGAATTTGATTGTGGTTTAGGCGTGAAAAGTTAACATACACACAGACATTCTTGTACTCAAACCTCAGAGTTGGCTCGATATGGTTTTTGGAAAAGTTTTTGTGAAAATTGGCAATTTTTAAGAAATCTGTGAATGCAAATCAGCATGTTTCGTTAGGCCCTTTCCTCATTGGTCGGTACGGAATCGTTTCGGTACCGATTCTGTACCATTTAAGTACTGCTCGTTTCCTCACTGGTCGGTAAACCGAAACGATACCGCACGCGCGCACTGCTTTCATTTAGAATTCTAAATTCAAATTAATTCTAATGGTTGGCGAGCCCATGACCAAAATTTTTGCCTCATCGTTTTATAAACAAAATCGTATGAAATCGATAGATTTGGTTATTTTGAAATTCAAAAATCCTAATTTTATAAAATTTCCGCTTTACCTGACATTATTAAATATGTCAAAAAATAATATATTTTTTAGCAATAGTTTTTAGCAATCTGTCTGATTTTCAGAATGTAGTTGAACGATAGATACCGAAAACACAATTTTCAGAAACCAGTAGCGTCACACGTACCAAGGAGACCATACGAGTAATTTGAGTAAATTAAAAATGAGGCGAAAATAAAACCCATAGCATCCCGTCTGTAAATCTTGTTTTTATGTGAAGATTGGTCAGTTGATGCGAATGTTGGCAACGTCGCAAATAGCTGTCAAATATTTGCGACATTTTATTTTTGAAATATAGCTAATAATTTAGTAGTAGGAGCGTTTTTTGGCTCCATGAAGTCCAAACCCCGCTGCCCCCATCATTTTCATGTGGCGGCCGTTATTTGGCAGCTGTTATCTAGCGGCCGTTATGTGGCAGCTGTTATGTGGCAGCCGCAATTTGGCGGCCGAAAAGTGGCGGCCGTAATGTGGCGGACGCAATGAGGCGGCCGCTATGTAGCGGCCGTTGTGTTGTGGCCGTTATGTTGCGGCCGTAAAGTGGCGGCCGTAATGTGGCGGTGGTTGTGTCGGCCGCTATGTGGAGGCCGTTATATTGCGGCCGTTATTTGGCGGCCGTTATCTAGCGGCCGTTATGTGGCGGCCGCTATGTGGTGGCCGTTGTATTGCGGCCGTTACGTGGCGGCCGTTATATGGCGGCCGTTATTTGGCGGCTGTTATCTAGCGGCCGCTATGTGGAGGCCGTTATACGGTGGCCGAAAAGTGGCGGCCGTAATGTGGCGGACGCAATGAGGCGGCCACTATGTAGTGGCCGCTATGTAGCGGCCGTTGTGTTGTGGCCGTTATATTGCGGCCGTAAAGTGGCGGCCGTTATGTGGCGGCCGCGATTTGGTGGCTGCAATTTGGCGGCCGTCAAGTTGCCGCTAAGTGGTGGCCGTTGTATTGCGGCCGTTATGTGGCGGCCGTAAAGTGGTGGCCGTAATGTGGCGGCCGCTATGTGGCGGCCATTTTATTGCGGCCGCTATGTGGCGGCCGTTAAGTGGCGGCCGTAATGTAGCGGTCGCAATGTGGCGGCCGCTATGTGGCGGCCATAATGTGGCGGTCGCAATGTGGCGGCCGCTATGTGGCAACCATTATATGGCGGCCGTTATGTGGCGGCCGCTATGTGGCGGCCGTTGTGTTCTTCAGACTATTATTTTAAAAATCTGTGAATGCAGATCAAAATGTTTGTTAGCGACAACGGTTAAGGTTATTTTAATTATTATACCCTTATTGCCCCATCTCAAAATCCACCCTTTAGATGTTATGATTGCTTAGATCCATAAATAATCTTCAAAAAGTTTAGGTTAGGTTAGGTTAGCCTTTTTACAATTAAACGAAATAAAAAATAGCACGATAACAATTTTTGAAAAGTCTATTGTGACGTTTCCATTATTCGACTTATTGATTATTTATTTATACCAATTTTTAAGTTAACCAAGCCACACAGTTAAATCCTCCCCTGTAAAAATGAATACCCCTTTTCCCCGGTTAGGGGTAAATTTAAAAAAATCCCTGATATACGTTTTTATTTATTTTCAATCTTAAGTATAAATACTGAGTTTCGAGTTAATCAGAACGCGCGTTAAAATTATTCCATACAAACTTTGATACCCCCCAATCCTCCTTTAGGGGGTAGTTTAGAAAAACTAAAAATGGCAAAGTTTATAATTTACATAGATAAATATTCGTGCCAAGTTTCAAGTTTTTTAACTCAAGGAATAAGATTTTTCATACAAACAAAAATCTCCCTTTTCACCCCCTTAAAGGTCGAATTTCCAAAAATCTGTTATTAGCGGATGTCTACTAACTATGATCTATCTCCCTACCAAATTTCATCTTTATACGTCCAGCAGTTTTCGAGATTTCGTGATGAATGAGTGAGTGAGTGAGTGAGTGACCTTTTGCTTTTATATATTTAGATAAAACAATGTCTCTAAATAGCACACTTTTTCAGAAATCATCAACAAAAATTACATTAGTTCCACTATCGGTCAAGAGATGGCGCTGACCGAAAACGGCAATATTCTACACGGCAGTGTGCAGTGTTAAAATTTTCTGACGAATAAAGGCCTCGCCGATGAAAATTTAAAATAGTACGGAACCCTTGGTGCACTAGTCCGACTCGCACTTGACAGAAGTAGATACTGTAACACTTACAACAAATCATAATTATACAAACAACATGCAATGTACCCTACATACACGACGACAATGCTTACCTGCACCACACCTGCACAAGCGGTGGCTCATAGATTATACTGTAAATCAGTTCCTGCGCTTCGTTAATTTTGCCTTACATAGCTTCAAGCCATTTTAGCGCGCTTTGTGTTAGTACGGTGCTATTGCATTAATTTAGTTCTATATGACTTCTTGCGGAACCACCAAACTTCCTCTATCAAACGGTTGGAACTACGTGTGTGTATTAAACATTGCACAGGCCAGTTAGTTTGAGATTTATGGAGGCAGAGGGACTTTGGTACAAATTTTAGATAACTTTTGTTACACGTGTAATTTAAATCGTCAGTTGCTTTTCTTTTGTGTAGATTAGGCCTAAGAATATGTGGATTTTGTGCATAAATATTTACAAATAAATAAAGTTGAAGTGTCTATTTATATTGTCGAATGGCTTTGTACAAAATGCTTGAGAAAATATGTACCTACTTACGGTACTCATGTCAATTTGTTTTTTTTTTTCTGTCTTTTCCGGTCAAATCTCCGAAACGGCTGGACCGATTTTGACGGGACTTTCACTGACAGATAGCTGATGTTATAAGGAGTAACTTAGTTTACTTTTATTTTAGAAAAAAAGTATTAAGGTTTACGCGGGCGAAGCCGCGGCCAGCAGCTGGTTTCAGAATAAACACTGTCTTAAAAATCGAGATCTCGTTGCCTATGTCATATTATGCGCAATTAATGAAATGTTTCGGTTTGTGCCAACAATTGGCATCCAAGATTTGTCATCATCAACCCGGTCGAAACGAAACAGCTATCTAATTACGTAACAAATTTTCGTGAACAATTATGGCTAAGTTCACATGATCTACTAATTTAACTACTAACCGCGCGGTGCAAGATCTTGCGCACGGGACGAAGCACGGCGCGCTGTGTAGCGCGGCTGTAGACGATAAACAATATTTAGTTTGATCTTGTACCGCGCGGTACCATGCGGTCATTTATGAACTTAGCCTTAGGGCCGCCATACACGGACTGCTCGAGCAAACTCAACTCAAACTCAAACTCAAAGCATTTATTTCAAATAAACCAATTACAGGTACCTACTTTTGAATTGTCAAGGGGTCGGTCAGTCAGAAAGATGAAGCTAGTTGCCCATTCCAAAGCGTAGTAGGTACCTATGGAGAAGAACGGGCAAGAAACTCCACGGACACTCTTTTAAATGAAAAAATTGTTACAAAATATTGGTTACATTTTTCATGTTGAAAATATACATGTGAGAACAATGTAGAAAGACGTGCACGTTAAAAGCGTCCGTAACAAAAAACAAAAATAAAAACAATTAAAAAAAAAACCGTGGCAGTTAAGAGATGACCAGTCCCTACTGACGGCGCCCGTTCACGAACATGACGCATGGATCAGCACCATTTAGCTCAACCATTTTGAAGGGAACTTAATGATCCAACACACACGCCACCATCAGCGAGACATTTGAGTGAGCATGACACTCTCAGCCGCCAGGGCACATTCAACTCAATGAAAGACGTACCCAGGTAATGGTAGCTTTATGGAATGTACGTGGTCACAATGCCCACACATGTGATATGCAATTATACAAAATAAAGAGATTGAATTTATACAAAGAAAGATAGTTTTTACAATCTTCATCAGCCGCAACAATACTTTCGAATGCTCATCAATTAATTTATGTGCCCTTGTGACCAGCGCTAAGCCAAGCATTTTTATCAGCGATGTAATCCCCCAACTTATAATATGCTTGGCAGCATAGTGTGCGTTTTATACAAGATTTAAATTTCGTTTCATTCAGTTGGAGTATGTGGGGAGGTATTTTATTATAACATTTTAAACAGTACCCCATGAAGAATGAGTCTACTTTAGCCAGTCTGAAACCCGGTTGAACTAATTGGTCCCTATTTCTAGTCCTATAATTGTGTCTATCACCTCTTTTACTGAAAAGACTTAGATGTTTCCTTACATACATGATGTTTTCATAGATATATTGACAAGGTACCGTCATGATGTTAATATCTTTAAACAGTTCCCTTAGAGAATCGCGTCTGCGGAGGCCATATATTGCTCTGATAGCTCTCTTCTGCAGAATAAAAAAAGCAGCTAGCTATTGATCAACATACACGGACCGCTCTTGCAGTCATAGTCAACAGCTTGAAGCTGCCATTGATAAATGCTGGAGTAGTTGATACCAACTGCTCGTCATTCAAATAAGTAGCAGCATGGATTTTGAGGAAAAAGCACTACTGCTACTTTTGCTCATACAACGACGGCGGTGGCGTAGAAATAAAAAATTGTGGGTTCATCCAGTATTGGAGACACGAAATGATCGTAGAACGCGCGCTGTGAAATGAAGAGCGCGGGCAGAAGTAACTGCGCGAGAGCAGTCGACAGCTCGAGCAGTCAGTGTATGCCTGGCGACAGTGGCGACTACTTGACCGCATGACCGCTCAAAGCGGTTGTAACTGCTCGAGCGGTTTCGTGTATGTGTGTACGTAGAAAACTGTAGTTCACCATGCAGTCGCAGATTGGAGCAGTCCATCCTGATTGCTTCAAGCAGTCCGTGTATGGCGGCCCTAAGATTAATCTGTTTCATTTTGACAGTAACAACATTCATTGCGTTATTTACGCTGTTGAGCAGATTTTTTTCCAACTTATGTAGCAATGGATTAGCAATCTGTTTCAAAACGATTTAGATTGTGATTGATCGTGTATTACGCAATTACGGTACAGGAACCTAAAGAAAATCGAAACCCCGAAACCCAAAATATAACCAACCCTACCAGTAAGCAAACCGATCAAAAAATTTTGCCCTCGCTGGGAATCGAACCACCTCTGGGCTAAGACAGGTGGTCTTACCACTGACCACAGAGGCGGTTCAAAGTGTTAATCACGATTGATCCATGATCCTACAGAGACCAAGTCTGTGGCCTCATCAATAACTGTTAATTTTCAATAAGACCCACAGACAGTCTTGGGAATTACGAAAATAATTTATTTGAAACTTAAGCCATCAATATCCGTAGGCTTGTTGATACTTCATCATTACTGTGGCTTACTTTAGCAGCGTAAAGCTCCATTACAGTTTTTTACTCACAATAAAACACCAGAAATCATCCCGAACAGCTAAACTTCGACAGTTAAAAACTTTGCTGAACTTTACTTGTTTTTCTTATCATAAGTTTGCATCAGGGAACGCTTCCCGTAATGTAGTGGGCATAAAAGTTGTTTACTTACATCGTAAGCGCGTTATATAGCGGTTATGCTCCGTGAAGAATATAATTTTGAGAGTACATTGTTATTACACTTTTGGCGCGAATTGTCATGCGCCATTTTTGTTGTAAAAATGAGCATTGTTGGAAGAGAGCTGTAGATGTAATTGTATTTTTCAGGATGCTGTATTAAAGTTGTGACGAATACAATGAGTAGGTACATCTACAACATGTAAAAAAACTCCGTGTTGTAAAGTACCGTACTGAGAGTCTACTTAAGTGGAAATTTTCAAGAAAAAAAAAACATCCTTTAATTTTTTTTTCAATGGAGAATTTTACCAGGTTATTACATGGGGCACGGGTGACCGTCCTTTAGCGGGTGTCTACAAGTCATAACTTACTACTTCTGTTGAAAATTTGCTAATTTTTAATGGATGCGGAGTAATTTTGGTGAAAAGGTGAGTTTTTAATAGCATTAACTATTTTTATTTTATTTTCAATAATAGTAAGATTTTTTATTACTTTTTAGTAATTTTATTACCGTACCTATGTGCCCCTTTCGAATCGGACAGGTTTTTTTACATAATGTAGGTTGTGGAAACATCTTACTTCAATCTATTTTTCAGGACTCACAACATTGCTCTCAAGCCATAGTATGTACAGCATGTATCAGAAAGTTACGGTCATATTTTTAAGGGTATTATAGCACAGGGCGGGAATTGCGAGCCGATTTCCGGCCACCGTAGGCGCGGGCTTGCAGACGGTGAGCAATGGGTAGCTCGCCGTCCGATAAGGACCAAGCCCGGGTCGACGGTGCGTTGTGTTCCACGCGCGCCTCAAAGAGATGTCAGCAGAATTGACGGGGTCCGCTAGGGCCAATGCCTGCCGGTGCTGCGAATATGGGCCGAAAGGGAAATCGTGGCCCCCGGCAACAGGGCAACCGAAGGAACACGGGTGGGTTTTAGTCAGTGAGAGTCTGACATGCCCTCCCGCTCCACTCAGAGCGGGAGAAGTTATTTGATAATTTCACACCCAAAAAAAAAAAAAAGATCATCAAACTGACCAACTTTCATTATGGGACTAAAAAATTTCAGCAGTTAAGAGAACCCCAATTCGTGCCCAATATGAGAATTTGTTATGTCAAAACAAGTGTAAAACTGCTTTATTCAAAAAGAGTTTCTTTGGTATTGCTCCAAATATTTTTAATAAAATACCAGATATTATTAGATGTAGGTATGCCTCTAAATAAATTTAAAAATTCTCTTCAGGGGTTATTTACTAGAGAAGTGCTATTACAGCGTAGATGAATTTTTAAACGATATTTTGCTTAAATAGAATTATGATTGTGCGTATTTTAATTTGTTTTTTCTGTCTGTCATACTCTAATTAAATTTTGACATTGTGCTTGTGAACTGAATTTAAACTTTAATATTGTAATTTTGAATGAAATTTAAATTTTGATATTGTAATTTCTATTTAATTTAAATTTTGACATTGTAATTTATTTCATAATTTTTTTGTATTGTTTTTACATTGCATCTAATTTTGTACGCCATAAATGGCAAAACATGTAGCCTCCTCGTATTAATTATAAGACCCATACGTACTGTACTCATGTTTTACAAAATAAATATTATCTTATTTTATCTTGCCAACATCGAAATCGCGAAAACAATATCAACTGTCCCTTCCAAAGTTTTTCAGTTGAATGGTTTGTACCACACTCTTAAATATGACCACATCACTGACATCTTTCTGATGGCTATACATATATCCTAATTGCTACTATAATATTATAAAAAACTTTTTACAAAAAAAAAACAACCGACTTCAAAAAAAAACACTACAAAGTGAAAAATAACTTTAATTTCGGAAGTCGGTGTCTTTGGTTTTGAATTTTCGTTCTTTGTCACCGACTTCCGAAATTAAAGTTATTTTTCACTTTGTAGTGTTTTTTTTTGAAGTCGGTTGTTTTTTTTTTTGTAAAAAGTTTTTATTTTTCACTTTTTAGTTGTGGTACCTACCCCACACAAATTCGAATACCACTACCTGCTATGTAAATAACAGTGACAGGAAGTTATCATATCATCTACATACTAAGTGGGAAAAATACTAATAATTGAAGCTAACTCAAAAACTACCCAAGCAAAGTTAATACAATTTATATGGGACCACCTCTGATGTATGATCTACCAAACAAAAAAATAACCATCTAAATTTATTCATAATTGGCGGAGTAATCGCGTAACAAACATACAAAAAAAAAAAAAAAAACATACAGACGAATTGAGAACCTCCTCCTTTTGGAAGTCGGTTAAAAATAATGCGAAAGCTTGTGAGGATGGATGGATGTTTGTTACTCTTTCACGCAAAAACTACAGAACGGATTTGGATGAAATTTGGCACACAGTTTTTATAACCTGGATTAACACATAAGATACCTACTTTTTATCCCGATATTTCCACGGGATCGGGACTTATGCGGGTGAAACCGCGGAGCGTAGCTAATTTTACAATATTTAATCTCCCTGCCATATTGAGACATTGGTTTTCTTTGTAAATTTCAATGAAGCGTATCAGAAATCATAGACTTATAAAATCTGCCTAGCCTTTTCCCAACTATGTTGGGGTCGGTTTCCAGTCTCATCGGATGCAGCTGAATACCAGTATTTTATATGCAGCGACTGCCTCCACAACCCAGTGGGTATTACGATACCCCTTGGTAAGACTGGTTGTGAGACTTTCGGGCTTCTGACGACCTGTAACAACTGTTAAAGATCTACAAATGACAGCCGGGACCAACGGTTTAACGTACTTTCCGAGGCACGGAGGGGTCTTGGTATGTAATGGTCCACGGATCCACGGACCAACTGTGGCAAGCGTAGCTTAACCTGGTGGATCGATCCGTGCGGCTGTTATTACTTAGCCACGAGCTCCTCCAAACCATAGACTTATTATTCATACTAATATTACAAATGTGAAAATGTTTCTATCTGTGTGTTATGCCAAAATTGCTGAAACGATTTTGATGAGTTACCCACTAAAGGGGTGAAATCCATAGAGTAGATTGTAGAGTAAGAGAAATCCACGTGGACAACGTCGTGGGAAACTAGTTGTATAATACTCTATTACTGAACCCAAAAAAGCTGATTGCTCTGAGCTGTCATTTTTCTCCAAATCAAAATGACCGAATTCAATTTCGATCAAATAAAACGAAGTTCTTTATCTCCTGGCTAACAAACTGTCGGGTGTTTCTATAACTGATTAATAAAGCCGCGAGGACCTCTGCACCCTGGATCCATTTGTTCGCTTCTTGTTCAGAACATCATTTATTAGGGGATTCCATTATTCAACTAAGTAATTTCGTATTTCTGTTCTTATATTTTATGGTATTGAATTTGCCTGATCAGCATTTTGAGGTAAAAAGATGCGAGTATTTATATTTTATTATTCTACTATGCTCACATTCCTACACTACCTAAATAATAGACGATAACCACTCTTGTGCCAAAAAGATAAATCTTCTGATGTTTACCTTTCGGTCTAACTTCAATAAATCGTCCTAGTGTTGTAATGAAATCGTACATAGATTCAATAAGCTCAAAAAAAACAATTTAAAATTCACAACATGTAATCTATGACCCTTTTAAAAGCACTTAGATACATAAGTCGTTATAAACTAACCAAAAGCCTAAAACATTTACGCGCCTGCCCGAAAAATAACAATAGCACATTCAAAACTAATTGCTAATCATTTTATCATAGGCGCAATTTATAAATGCGTTACAAAGCCGACTTATAGCCAGGGATGGGCAATATTGTGCTGTAAATTGCAAATATATTAAAACAAATTGCCAGAATTAATATTTGCTGCATTATTTTAGTGAAATATAATCCGGAGTTTTGATAAAGAGGCTGTTTATGCAAAGCGTGGCGGTGTGTCTGGGACTTTATTTCGAGAACTGTTTTCACAGTTTTCGGTCGAAGTTGTGTTGGAAACATAGCGGTTTTGTAATAATGCCAGAGGATGGGCCCAAATTTTTTGGAATGGAGTTTCAAGGTTGTGAATTATCCATCCACATTTGTCGTCGCCCTCTCCGCTAACTATCGTATATCACAAACTGACGTATCTGCACAGACATTACCTACGTGTTCAGAACTTTGTTTCGAAAAAGTTCTCTCCAATCGTCGTGTCTGTGTCGTTTACCCTTTAGAAGATAATCACGTATTTTGTTTTGCGTGAGCTTTGTTTGAGGGAAAACAATATTCTTACCACCTGTCGTATATGCTCACATCTACAGTTAGTGAGTTAAAGATTAAGTCAAGAGCTATTTGTAAAAAGTTATGAATTCATTAATAAAGCCACAGCTAACGCAACTATATTAACATGATTGTAGCGCCCGACCGAAAAACTGTTGCCCTGGAAAAATATCAATTGCTGGTTACGACAGTTAGCGGGGAGGGCGACGAATTATCATTGTGTTAAACTAACTTGTCAAATTAAAACATCAGTAAGTAATCTAAGAGTATCTTTGCCTCGGTACATTATTTTCCTAGTATCGTTTTTAGAGTAATCATGACCAGTTGCAATTGGAACGAATTGAAAGAAAACCGAAAAACGGAACAACATGCATATTTTGATAGAACGTAAAATAAGTCACACATCATGTATGTACATCATTTTAAAACAGTTATCTATACATATAAAAATCAATTGCTGTTCGTTAGTCTCGCTAAAACTCGAGAACGGCTGGGCCGATTTAGCTGATTTTTGTTTTGAAATGTTTGTCGTAGTCCAGGGAAGGTTTAAACGGTGAGAAAATATGGAAAAACTCACGAAAAAAAAAATTATGAAGAAAATTCACGTTCTCATACATTTTGTGTGGATCGGCTTTTTTGATATCTAGGTAGGGTAGGTAGGGTAGAAATTTTAAAATCCTAAACATGCACATTCATTGACTGTTAGGCGGAACGAAGTTTGCTGGGTCAGCTCGTCTGCTAATAAAAGAAGTTGGTAAAACCTTCCTTCTTGGCATGAGGTGAAAAAAATTGCACGTGCAACACTTCTTAAAAAGTAAAGAATAATTAAAAATTATAAAAAAAAAACATAACTGCCCTGCCAAAAAACGAACTAAAAAGTAATAAACAAGTTGTATTAGTTAATCTGTTTATACAAAGTGAAAGGTCACTCATTTACTCGCTGACTAAACAGATACCTACATAAAATTGTCATTGCATTCCGGGAACTTCTTAGATTCAAAAGTGTTCCATCGATACAACGGTACCCCGACTGCAATGTAAATTTTATTTATTTGTTTAGTCAGCGAGCACACTCTTTTTTGGGCAGTCGTGTAATAAGAAAGATTTAGTGTGAGAGATAGAGAGATATATTTCTTCTCTCTCATGTAACGAAATGTGCCTTATTCGTGATGCGTCCTTGAAATTTTACTCTCAATTCTCGTCCAATTTTTAAGTCGCCGCCTAAGAAGTTTCACTTCAAAAAAGTGAGTGTATCCCATCTGGCCCGGTGACTTGGCCCGGCACCGGGCCACATGGGACAAAAAAGTTTTAACTGGCCCGGTGATATGTTTACCGGGCCAGATGACACAAATCAAGTGCCATCGTCCCCGGAAAGGGGAGAAAAGAGGATACGCCTCGTAATTTGTGAAATACTAACTATATGCATCTATGAAAGGGATTGAACTTATAAATCAAACTGCTGAAACATTTGCTGAAAAGTTGTCAGGCAAACGTAATTCTTGTGTGGTCGATATGTTACGGCTAAAACCCGAAGTGCGGCTACACCTAGTTTTAGCCGGCTAAAACTAGGTGCGGCCGGTAGCAGTGGGATAAACTTGCCTAAATGGTTTCTGGCACTCGCCGGCCGCTACCGCGGCACCGCTCGCTTCGCTCGCTCGGCTCGTGCGGTGTGTTATGTGGTCACAGTTCTAACCTAACCTAACCTACCATTCAGCCATTTACATTTGCTACAACTAAATTTAACCAACTGCTACCGGCCGCACCTAGTTGTAGCCGGCTAAAACTAGGTGTAGCCGCACTTCGGGTTTTAGCCGTGACAGATATAATGGGAATAGGAATAGTTAGTATTTCACAAATTACGAGGCGTATCCTCTTTTCTCCCCTTTCCGGGGACGATGGCACTTGATTTGTGTCATCTGGCCCGGTAAACATATCACCGGGCCAGTTAAAACTTTTTTGTCCCATGTGGCCCGGTGCCGGGCCAAGTCACCGGGCCAGATGGGATACACCCAAAAAAGTGTGTGTCGAACCACGCATAATTAAGGGTTTCGTAGTTGGGATGAATTTATCCCAAAAAAAAAACTTTACATTGTAGTTGAAAAACATGTTCTCCCATACATCGATATACGTTACGGTCAATTCTCCAACTGCAAATGTAAGTTTGTAATCGCAAAGAAATATATATTTGTATGTAATAAAACTACAAATTAACGATTTTCGGACTCGGTTCTAGATCAACGGGAAGTAGGTAGGTAGGTTTTGATTTATTTGCGAGTGTCAAAATATGTCGCATAAATGGCCGTACTTTTTTATTGCGTTGATTTAGAAGCTTGGTCACTTTAGAGCTCCAAGGGACCGTAGACCTAACGTATTTGAATATTAATTTCAGCTTGATACCTCTACGCGTTCCTGAGACTGACAGACAGATAGATGGACGGATAGATGGACAACAAATTGAGTCCTATAAGAGTGTCGTTTCAAAAAACTTTTTTTTTACCCGATCTGATAAAAATCTCAAGATCATCAATCAATCTGCCTAGCCTTTTCCCAACTATGTTGGGGTCGGATTCTAGTCTAGCCGGATGCAGCTGAATACCAGTATTTTACATAGAGCGACTGCCTATCTGACTTCCACAACCCAGTAACTAGGTAATACGATACCCCTTGGTAAGACTAGTTGTTATACTTTCGGGCTTCTGACGACCCGTAACGACTGCCAAAGATCCACGGATGACAGCCGAGACCAAGTACTTTTCGAGGCACGGCAAAAATCTCTAGATCTTCATCATGTGAAAAAAAACATTGGTCAAACTTATAAAGCAGCCTAAGCAATACTGAAGTGTTAGTTTTCAGCTGACACGTCCATGTGAATTATTTTTTTATCAAATCGCAGTTACAATCGTATTAAAGTCCCCTAATGTTTCCTCTCTAAGTTAATTTCGTTCGTCTAATGGGCTACGCTGGGGTTGTTTCCCGAATAAAAACTTTCACCACAAAGTTCGCACTCCAACACTTTTCTAGTTAGTTGAAATTTACAAATTAACTGTTTCTCTTATTCCGGATATAATTTGGTCGGATGAGTTCGCGAAGTTATTTGTCACAACAGACAGGTGCTATTTATTGTTGATTTGTTTTGTTTGTGGTAGACGAACTTATTAGCGCGCAGTTAACTAGCTTACCTTTAAACTTTAAATTGTATGTAGTTTCTGCCTACCCCCACGGGAAGAAAGCGTGACTTTATGTATGTATGTAAGGTCTACTCTAATTATGGTTTCCAATTAATTGTATTTTCACTTAAAACAAACATCAACTTTATACGTGCGTAAATAAAGTTGATTTTAGACTGACAAGTACTTTTTAAAAAGTCATAAAACATATGAAGTTGGAACTGAACCTAATGTGGAAACTTAGTTGCGAACGCAGATTAAATATCAAGGTACGATGTCAAAAAAAAAAATTGCAGGCTGTATGCTTATTGACAACGCAAATATAGTTGACAAAGAAGGAATAAATTGATAAAAGAAAGAAAGAAAGAAAAAATAAAGTTTATTTGGACACAGTTCGTGAAACACAAAATACAGATAACAAAATAAAAAGGTGAAAATAATGACGATGGTGATGGCCTATTCATAAGCTATGATCCATTTCTTCCTTCTTTGTCACCTTGTTCGACATGGTGTTTTTTTTTTATAAACTAATCTAAGTAGCCTATATAGGGTGGCAGGGACATCGACGCGAAGACTGTTACCATGTACCTATTCAGTACATGATTCTGAACACCCCGGCGTTGAAACTTTTCGTCGGTTATTTAAAAAAGAAACAGCTTTTTCATACATTTTGACCTCGTAGGTATTGCACTTTTCTATGAAACAGCAGATTTTTTTAAAATAACCGACGAAATATTTTAACGCAGGGGCGTTCAGAATCATGTATTGAATCCATGGTAACAGTTTTTATAAGTTGGGGGATTACATCGCTGATAAAAATGCTTGGCTCAGCGCTGGTCCAGCTCCACAAGGGCGCATAAACTAATTGATTAGCATTCAAAAGTATTGTTGCAGCTGCTGAAGATTGTAAAACTATCTTTCCTTTGTATAAATTCAATCTCTTTGTATTGTATAATTTCATATCACATGTGTGAGCACTGTGACCATGTTGTACATTCCATAAAGCTACCATTTACTGGGTACTTACGTCTTTCATTGACTTGAATGTGCCCTGGCGGCTGAGAGTATGTCATGCTCACTCAAATGTCTCGCTGATGGTGGCGTGTGTGTTGGATCATTAAGTTCCCTTCAAAATGGTTGAGCTAAATGGTGCTGACCCATGCGTCATGTTCGTGAACGGGCGCCGTCAGTAGGGACTAGCCATCTCTTAGCTGCCACGGTTTATTTGAATTTATTTAAATTTTTGAATTGATATTATATTTTTATTACGGACGCTTTTAACGTGCACGTCTTTCTACATTGTTCTCACATGTATAAGTTCAACACGAATGATGTAACCAATATTTTGTAACAATATAAGAGTGTCCGTGGAGTTTCTTGCCCGTTCTTCTCCATAGGTACCTACTACGCTTTGGAATGGGCAACTAGCTTCATTTTTCTGACTGACCGACCCCTTGACAATTCAAAAGTAGGTACCTGTAATTGGTTTATTTGAAATAAATGCTTTGAGTTTGAGTTGAGTTTGAGTTTGAGTTTATATTTTTAACACGATTGCTCAACATAAAAGGTGGTAAATGTGGTGATACAACTTACTATTCTGTCTACCCTGCACCGTTTCGTATTTGATGATGTACAATGTATTACAACGTCATCTCCACGATATTATGTATACTATACTACTTAAGTACTAAACCCACTCGCTGTCCAAGATTCAGTAAACACTCGGTTACTTACGCATAGAGGGCGCTTAACACAATAGTTTACGGATTTTATCACAGATGGCGCTATTTGCACTGAACGCAGAGATCTAAATAGTTCACTACATCTATGGAAACAACTTAGGAATTTCAATGGATCTGAACCTGCCTCGTTAGGAAAGACTTAAGTGAAAAAAAAAAAAAAACAGCCAAGTGCGTGTCACACTACGCACAATGAAGCGCTCCGTAGTTGGGATGAATTTATCCCAAAAATAAACTTCAAAAAACGTGTTTTCCCATAATATGGGAGAACACGTTTAAATATCGATATACGCCACGGCAATATTCTCCAACTGTAAATGTAAGTTTGTAATCGAAATTTTTGTTTTAATGCGATAAAAACTACAAATTAAGTATTTTCTGATTTTTTCCTTTACTTGACCCTATAGGTTTTGATTAATATCGCATAAATGGCCATATTTTTTATTGCGTTGTCTTAGAAGCGATATTTTTTTGACCTCCAAGGGACCGTAGACCTACGTATTTCATATAAATTTCAACTTGATACCTCTACGCATTCCTGAGAAAATGGTCTTGACAGACTGATGGACAGGCAGACGGACAGACGGTAACGAAGTGATCCTTTAAGGGTTCCGTATTTTCATTTTGAGGTACGAAACTCTAATAATGCCATTAGTTGCTATAGGTACCTACACTGTATATGAAAGGGCTCGTTTTTTTTCAACTGTGCTTTCATGCTTATGATGGGAATTGATAACATCGCCGTCGTACCGAATCTAATAGTAGTGTCATAGGATTTGAGTTCATATTAGACATTAGTACACAAACTTGAAGCTTAGCCATAGCTGTTGTCAATTCAAACTATACTTCAGGCAATACTTTAACAACGAAATGTTTTTTTAATGAATGCTTATGTTTAGGTACTTGTAGTTCACCACCATACGCTAATTGACGTCAAGGTGATGGTGTTTCGACAGATTCAATGTTTTAATCAATGTCACTATAATATTATCGACAAAGTGTTATTCGGAAGAGCCACTTGCATATACGTATCTACTTCCGAAAAGGTGATCAGCTCTCCCAAGGTGGTGTCGGATTTCTGGTCAACAAGGAATTTACTAGCAGCGTTGTGGAAATCAGTAGTATGTCGACACGGGTAGCGTACTTTGTACTGAAACTCACAGACTAGTCAGAACTTGCATATTTAATGCTAAAAACAACAGTACAATTATTTTCAGACACTTCTTTGTTAATACAAAACAGATAGTGCACACTTGTACTGTAAGCGATTAGAAAGAAGAGTAGGGCACGTCTTCGTGGATGGCACTATATGGAAGCATCTACGTAAGTTTCCTCATATTTTAAGTTCAGGTTGCTGGAGAGATGCTCTACAGCGTAATCAAATTGAGGTGTCTGTACTGTTAACCTTTCAATGTACTTTTTTTTTGAAGTATTCACAAATTGAGTAGGTACATACTGCCAACCTACGCAGCTCCAAGCCGCTCTACGATTAGAAAAGTTCTAAATTTGCCCTGCCGGAAACCAAAGGCACTATTGCCAAGAAAGCCGACGAGGTGGTCAAAGCAATAAACAACGTGTCCCGCAGACTTTTCCCGTCGCAGTGAAAAAGTAAGGTGTCCAAACTTTCCTCGGAGAGTCTCGGGCATAAGAGGGAGACGCAGTCGTTTTTGTCAAATAAGAGGGCTTTAAACTTAAAGATCAGAAAGCTGACGCGACGTGACCTTCGGTCCTCCAGCACCCGTGACATGAAGGTCATGATTGAACTGAACCGAGGGTCAAAAGTGTTCGCTCAGCAATGAGCAAGGTCCCATCTTAGCAATGAGCGAGGTTCTTAGTTTCATCTAAACTAAGAACACACAGAACCTTGATTTCGAAGTTGGAGATACTCGAGAAAGTAGAGGATTTTTACGGGCACCTTTACTCAACACGGACGGCGAAACTAGCGGAACATAGTGCAGATGACCATCAAGCCGAATTAAGACGCCGCTGCACGGAGGACATCTCGGATGTCGACCAGTGCGAGATTAGGGCAGTTCTCGAGCAGCTAACAAAGAACAACAAGGCACCTGGGGTGATGGAATAGCGACAAAGCTCCTTAAAGCGGGCGGGGCTCAATTTTCTTTAACTCCGTCATCCAGCAGGGTACAACGCCCGAGGCGTGGACCAGAGGTGCGGTGGTTCTGTTCTTCAAAAAGGATGTCAAAACCTTGCTGAAGAACTATAGTCCCATCTCACTTCTGAGCCATGTTACGTATGCAAACTGTTTTCGAGAGTCGTCACGAATCGTCTCGCCAAGAGACTTGACAAGTTCTAGCCAACAGTACAAGCCGGTTTTCAGAAAGGCTTCAGTGTGATTTATCACAAGCAGAATCAGTAAGGAATCTTTTAAATGTAGGTAGTGTGTTGTAATACAGCAGGAGTTGCGAGAAACTAAGAAAATCACACGCTGTCGCTTAATTAATATGATTAACGATTATGTCTAGATAGTGAAATCTAGCCAAATCAATAAATAAGTAAGTAAAATGACAATCTTTTTCAATAACTATATTAGGCAAGTAATTAGTAAGTATCACGAGAATTTTTGCTATTGTGTTCTAAGCAGCAGATTTTTAGGGTTCCGTAGTAAACAAGGAACCCTTATAGTTTCGTCATGTCCGTCTGTCTGTCTGTCTGTCCGTCTGTCTGTCCGTCTGTCTGTCTGTCTGTCTGTTCGCGGTCTAGCTCCGAGACCGTTAGTACTAGAAAGCTATAATTTGGCATAGGTATACATATTAATTACGCCGACCAATTGGTAAAACAAATATTGAAAAAAAAATTTTTTTTAGGGTACCTCTCATATCCGTAAAGTGGTGGTTTTTTTTTTAACCCATTGTGTGGGTTATCATTGGAAAGGTCCTTTAAAAACATTGGGAGTTTGTGAAAACCATTTTTGGATACAGGGATTTGTTTGCATTTCGCAAACAAATCCCTGTATCCAAAAATGGTTTAAAGTGCTAATTTTTGTTAGAGTCAAGTGTCCCCCCCCCTGCCAGCTAAATGGTTAGTTTTGGATGTGTTAAAAAAATCACAGCAATAGTTTACATAACGAAATCTTCATTGTGCGTGGTCCGACACGCACTTGGCCGGTTTTTTTTAATAACATTCTGCAGTCATTCAACAGTCTCTACTTACGATATTTTATAGATATTTTTATAGTCTACTTTTCATTGAACTGGTGCCTAAACTGACCTGTGATATTATAAACTTCATCGGCTAGTTATGTAATCTACTGAGAAGGTTCTTATGAAAAATAAAGAGTCAAAGAGAGCATCTCTCTGAATTTAAACCACCTGAATGATGCCCTTTTTAACAAGCTTTTATTAGGTCGACCTGTATGTAACTATGTAATGGAATCTAAGGTAACTAATTTAACCATCTTCCAAGGGTCGTAGCGTAATGAAAATTGGCAGTTGTATGTAGTTCTGATGACAATACAATAATATGGTACTGTCGAACTGATCTGATGATGGAGCCGGAAGATATGAACTGGAACTTCAAGATGGAAAATCGTATCATAGCTGTTTTGGATTACTTAGAAAAGTTTTGTAATTAACTTTGACCACGATTAGGTTTCAAGGTCTGACGATGAAGCCGGAATATAGGCACTGGCATTCCATGATGGAATATCGTATCATAGTCGTGTTTGCACTTGCGAGAAAGGCCACGTAATGGACTTTGACCACGATTAGTTTTCAAGGTCTGATGATGAAGCCGGAAGATAGGCACTGGCTTTCCATGATGGAATATCGTATCATAGTCGTGTTTGCACTTATGAGAAAGGCCACGTAATGGACTTTGAACACGATCAGGTTTCAAGGTTATAACAAACCTATTATACATATATTGAATACCTAATGTAAATATTGACATAAGTGCCTTTATAAAATGTATATGGACCTGTACATGGAGAGTGTAAATAGAATAATATTGATATATCTATATACGATGTATATTGACGTATAAATGGGTAGTAGGTTGTTAAAGATCCCACATAAGCCAAGGTGAGAAACGTGCCGAGGACTGAATGGTATGAGGGTGGTTAATAGTATCTTGTCGCTAGCGTCACCTGTAAATATTGAGTGTAAATATTGAATAGTGTAAATATGTTCAATACTATCACGTCAAACATTCAGTCGCAACAACAGGGCGATCAACAAAGGTTTAAACTTTTCGTAACTGGTGGCGCTGGAACAGGAAAGACGTTCTTGTTTAACTTGTTGAAAAATCAAGTGAACAGATGTCACGGGAAGCAGGTTACAAAGATTGGTGCTCTGACTGGAGTTGCAGCACGACTAGTAGGTGCCTCTACACTGCATAGCCTGCTCAAATTACTAGTTCAAAGAGATGGCGTCTTAGTGAACATGCCTCAACTCTCCGGCAACTACTTGAGAATGCGTCAACAGTGGCAAAATGTAGAGTTACGATTTTTTGTTTTTACGTGCATTTATGAAACCGTGTTTTTCTAGTGTTTTTTAAACTATTTATTTATTTTCTGCTGGAAATTATCAAATAACATCTCCCGCTCTGGGCGGAGCGGGACTCCTACTGACTAAAACCTACCCGTGTTCCTTCAGTTGCCTGTATGTTGCCAGGGGCTACGGTATCCCTTTTGAACTTTCCCACGACCTGAATGATGCCTGGGGTTCGTATGCAAGTATCCTATCCTAACTTTATAATCCTAATCCTAACTAATATTAACAATTGAGTTTGTTTGTTTGTTTGTGACGCTTGCACGCTAAAACGGCTGAACGGATTTGTATGTTTGGCACATGGGTAGACCATGACCTGGGTTAGGACATAGGATACTTTCTATCCTGGTAGTACGTTCGGCAAAGCCGCGGGCAAAAGCAAATACTTAATATTTTGACTTCATAATCATAATTTTAGCCAAAAGATGTCCATTGTTCACCCAAAATTTTTACATGGTCGACCCATAAATTTTATTGCTAGCTCAAGAAACTACTTTTTGTCTTGCAAAAAGAGGTTTCTTCAGCTCGTTCTACAAGCAATGAAGTCATCCTTTAAAACCACAACGGAATCATGTCAGCCCACAAAATTAATAGTTTGAAGGCTTTGTTTAAAGCCTGTAGCAACATCGTTTAGTGTGTCAAGTATGAATGACCGCTTGCTTATAATTGCTGGTCTAACCACAGCTTTTAACTGCTTAAGAATAAGCACAGACTCTGCAACTGGTAATCATATTTGTCTTCAACTATTAGTCGATTCTTATTAAACCCTCCGTAACTTCCAAACCTTTATAATAATACATTGTCTTTTTAGGGTTCTGTAGGTACACGAAGTTTGACAGCACGATTGGCGCAGTGGTTAAGCAATTGACTGCTGCGCTGCGTGTACAGCACGGAACAAATATTTGTATATGATATGACTACAAGTAGTTGTTCCGGGTCTGGCTGTTTGTGTGTGAGTTTAAATGTTTGTAAACAAACCCTCAATACAAGAAAAATTCCTAGTGTGGGGGGCACAGTTTAAAAAAAAAAAGAGTGCAAAAAGGAGCCCTATTACTAAGTCTCCGCTGTCCCTCCGTCTGTCTGTCAGCGGGCTGTAGTATCTCATGAACCGTAAATAGATAGTTGACATTTTCACAGATTGTGAGTAGAACCGCTAAGTAACAGTACAGAACTTTTGGTACCGATTCCAAGCGCTGTTTGCGCCATAACTTAGCATTACTTTGTCAAGTGAAAGGCCTGGCCTTGCTATGTTTACAGCCACCATTTTTACACCATAAATCATGGCATCATAGGTAATACACGCTTTGTCTCTTTGTGTACGGTTATGGCAGTTGTACTTGCGACAGAGAGAAATGTGTGACTATGTATTGTAGTGTTATAAAAGGGGTGTGACACGATAAGGTGATTAAAAGAATGAAAGAAGTAAAAAGATATACAATTGGGTTGTGAATAATCGTGAGATTGAAGAAAAAGAAGGTTAATTTTGTTTTTTTTTGTATATGAAATAATTATGTTTTAAGAGTAGCCTCGTGCTTTGACTATTAGTACCTAGTTAAATTATGGGACAAACTGGTGTCAAAACAAATTTTCTGAAATTATTTTTTTTGTACCTGGGCGACCGAGCTCTGGTGAAAATAGAGAATGCTCATTTAATAGTATAGTATAGTACATACTAATTCCATACTGCCGTGATAGTAGGTACTTACTAATTCCATGCTACCATGAGCATTATTCTAATGTCAATAATGTCATGTCATTATTCATTATCTTGTTCTAAACTTTGGGCGACCGAGCTCTGCTCGGGTGAAAATACGGAGAAAAGTAATTTTCCCAGATATGGGACCTAGCTAGATCAATTTTTCACCCCCGGAAAACCCCTATATTGCAACTTTCATCGAAATCGTTAGAGCCGATTTCGAGAACGTGAGAAGTTGCAAATATATAGAAACAAATTCAAATATATACAAATATTACTCGTTTATAAGTATACGATTAATTTACTTATCCCACTTTTAGAACTATTTTTCCAAGAGGCGGTTAAACTTGTAAGGAACACGCTCCACTATCTCAGTGTATTTAGCTTTCTGTGGAGCCTATTATGATAGCACTATGTTCCAGATGACTCTTGACTAGAGTGTCATATTTATAAAACTCTGACTGCTGCTATGTTGCTGAAGTCTCGTGTCTGTCTCATCATGAATTCCAAATTTCTGAACGTCCTTTCGCAGATCTGTAGTATCCTACTAATATTAAAAAGGCGAAAGTTTGTAAGTGTGTGTGTGTATGTTTGTCTCTTCTTCACGCTCAAATGGCTGGACAGATTTGGATGATATTTAGTACACAGATAGTTTATAACCTGGATTAACACATAGGATACGTTTTATCCCGATATTCCCACGGAATCGAGACTTCTGCGGGTGAAACCGCGGGGCGCAGCTAATTACCTATAAAATGCGAAAGTTGAGTTTCTCACATCTTAATGGCTGAACAGATTTCGATAAAATTTGGCACACAGGTAGACCACATGACCTGGGTTAGGTCATATTGGCAATAAGTTGAAGTAGGTAATCCCCATAGAGAATAAGTACTTCTAAAAAAATACCTATAAAATAAAAGGAACCCTAAAATAAGAAGATATAAGAAAAAAAACTTATTATAGATTTCTTTATAATTGACTAGCTTATTGAATGGATGGCCGATGGGGCCGAAAGGTTCTGGAGTGGCGTACCGGAAGACGTAGCGTTGGAAGGCTTCCCACAAGATGGACCGATGACCTAGTGAAGCCCGCAGGAATACGCTGAATGCGGAAAGCACAGAATCGGTCGAAGTGGCGGTGCTTGGGGAGGCCTATGTCCAGCAGTGGACGTCTTTCGGCTGAAATGATGATGATTATGATAAAGACTCACACTGTATAAGTAGGATTGTCGTCTTATCTCACGAAGACTACATTTAGTGGAAAAAAAAAGAGACACTCAGCAAAGTTCGTATCAGGGCCTGATGCCCAGAGTTCACTGGATAGGATTTTTACATCGTATTGCCTTGAGCCTGTATTAATGTTCCTCTTTCGCTTATTAATGTTTTGGTACGCGTCTCTTAAAGTGATGATCTGGTGACGTTTGCGGGAATCTGCTGGATGCGAGAAACACGGGATCGGTCGATGTGCTGTCACTTAAGGAAAGTCTATGTCCAGCAGTGGACGTCTTTCGGCTGAAAAGATAATTATAATGATGCTTACTTTCGTAAACATTATGCTCGTAGGTGGGTACAAAAGAAGCATAATCTTTTCAAAATTCAACATAAAAAAATCATTCGCTTCATTAAAATTGATTTATGCATTTATGCAAGATCGACCGTGAAAGCGACCGATCATTCTTTTCACGCATAAATATTACAATGAGTCTAACAAGTTTTGCAACTCCTCATGGCAAACGACTTAATACAAGAAATAACCAGTTGAATTAATATTAAAGTTACGTTGAAGTTTGATAGATAAATCGTTATGACGGTGTCGTTTACCACGTGGATAAACATTTTTGAACTTGGTTGGGCTCAGGACCCGTATATAGTCTAGTGTATCTTTGGCAGTCATTACGGGTAGTCGGAACCCCGAAAGTCTGATAAACAGTCATACGTAGGGGTTTCATATTACCCAGTATCTGGGTTGTGGAGGTCAGGTGCATCCGGTTAAACTGGAAGCCGACTCCAATATAGTCGAGAAAAGGCTATGCTAGGGCAAATGATGTTCTTTTTTTCGGCAGGAGTGGACAATCCTCATGGACGCCGAGACTGCCTCACAGATGAGCCAGTCTGGGCAGTGCCGGACTCTTACCGGTTAAAACCACACAGCTTTTAGCCTTACAATTAAACAACAGACTTTGCGTGCGTGCCTTTTTTTGGTGCTATACATCGTTTTGTCTCATGAGCTCCACGAACAAGTGGTGACTCCAGAGTACAACATTCACTTAGTATACTTATCAACTAGTGTGAGTCCATCACATATTATATATATAATTTTTTTTTAGTTTTCTTATCCATGCACATGTTTTTTTTTTTCCATAATATAATAGCTAAAATTCTCACGCACAAAATAAAACTAAATGAAATAAAAACTTTCCCTTGGTGCCCGGCTGGCATCCTGAACCTGACCAGACTGTACTGACCGCGCTCGTTTACGAAAAACTGACGTATGTATTGACTCCGCTCCACTGGACCGTATTTTAGGGGATGGAGCGGCCCAACACACACGCCACTATCAATGCGATGCCAGTCGTGCACCACCAACCCGAGACGGGTTGGTGGTGCACGACTGGCACAATTCCACAGTCACAATACAAATACAATACAAATTTTTATTATAATAAGGTAGGTACATTAAACATGATTTCCCACCGCAAAACCGAGTACTGCGGCCTGGTGTTTTATAACCTCGTCTTTCAGAGCCGTCGTCCAGTCCACCGGGACCTGTTGCGTCAAAAGCACCGTCAGTTATTGCTGTGGAAGGCGTATCAGTGCCTCAATGACTTCCATGTCCCGATGCCGCATGGCCATCTTTAAATTGTTATTGACGATATCCATCGTTGACGCTTCCAGTGCTCGCCTCACAAATCGTCCAACGATATCGTCGGCGTTGTCGGCGTAGTACGCACAGCTGGCTGTGTGTACGGCAACTACCTCATGGGGGACGCTGCTGTGAATCCTGGTGTTGTAAGACCTTGTCTTGATGATGATGACTGACTCGCTGGTGACCCTGAGCTTCGTGTATAGTCAACACGCTCAACCCAATACCCACTCCATATCCCTGGTCAATGAGGGTCTTTTTCTCCTCCTGTGTATGGACGAAGAAAAGTGTGTTGGGGAACTGGGTATATTGGCGCCCGTGAACTTCTTCAGCTACAAGGAGTGCAAATGATGTTTGGATCAAACTCCATTGCAAGATTGCAGCTGAATGTCAGTATTTTACAAGGATCGACTTCATTTATAGCTCCACAATGGGCTTTATTAGTGACGACTTTTTTAGCCTCGCACAGGTCGTTATTATTTTTGAATACCTTTTTTTATTGTTAATTTTAGGTGTTCCTTTTGTTAATGGTTTGTATTTCCTGTGCGTGTCCCAAATAAAATATTTTTGTTTCTTTCTTCCTTCATAGTTTTATTTATGGCTTCAAAAAATTTACATAAAAATTACCTATGTTTATGTACACATCTACACGTTTTACACAATTACACACACTATTAAAGAGTTCACTGTATCAATGACCGCCATAATAGACGTAATTTTTTTGTTAATTTGTTAAATAACATGCTTTCCTATACTTACTTGGTTTCTGTGGTGTTTAATTGTTACCTTGGCTTCCATGGGTCCGCAATTTATTTCTCTGGTTATATCTGACAAGTTTAATTAAAACGTATTTTTTGTGCTTGCTGAAATATACAGCGGAATCCCATAACGACTGATCGGAGTAGGTAGAGCTATTTTGGTTCAATGACCGTAAACGTTGATGTTAATATGGACAATCCCCGGGATTCTAACTGAAACTCCGGGATTCGGAAAAATTTATTGATTTTTTATTAACAAGGATATTAGAAAGCTTATCTTATGTATTGGCAGTAAGCTCACGATGTTATCAAACTAACATCAGCGACATTGCAGCAGTGCATTAATTGTCTTTATTTAATAATTTATCAATAACTAGCACTTCGCCCGCGTGGATTTTGTACTTTCTTTCTTTTTTGTATTCGGGTAAATTTTCAAGTTAATTGATCAATTTCACTTCCCTAGTCCCAGTGGTTTGGCCTGTGCGCTGATATTATGTCAGTCTGTCAGTCAGTTTCTCCTTTTATAAATAGTACCTGGGCGACCGAGCTCTGCTCAGGTGAAAATAGAGAATGCTCATTTAATAGTATAGCATAATTACTACTAATTCCATACTGCCATGATAGAAGGTACTTATTAATTCCATGCCACCATGATTATTTTGTACGTCTTTGACATTTCTCGAGACCCTTGGGTCCTGGACCTTTGGAAGGCGTACGAGGGGCCGAAGCCAACTCGCAGAGGCCCGTTAGACGTGTTTAATTAAATGAGGCACCAACCGACGATTATCCCTGTTCGCTAGTGCACCCAAGGACAACCCCCGGTTGGTGTAGGACTATTGCAGGATATGGAAACAACGATATTGGATTATGGGTTTGGGTGGCTAAGTGAACTGGTTATCTAGATCTATGGAAAGACTATGGCCCCTGCCTGACCAATATTTTATATAAAATACACAGGTAAAATGGCAGGGGGTGACTTGCACACTCAATAATGAGCCCCCGAAAACGGTCGCTAGCACAAAGTGTCGTAGCGACAAGGGGGCAACATGTCCTGAGGTGCTTATGAGGAGTGGAGAGGTATTCCACGGCTACCAGGACAATCCCAGAAGTACGGTCAAGATCCCTACCAGCATCTTACTGGAATACTTCCTTACTCCGAGCACGTTTGATCTTGCGAATCTCCACTCAAGCCGGCCAATAAAGGCAAGCAAGAGGTGAAGAACAAGACTTCTCCCGGGAGATAGAGTCCGTGGGGTCGCTACTGCCCAATAGCTCGCCACATGATCATTATTCTAATGTTAATAATGTCAAATGTCATGTCATTATTCATTATCTTGTTTTAAACTTTGGGCGACCGAGCTCTGCTCGGCTGAAAATACGGAGAAAACGAGTTTTCCCAGATATGAGACCTAGCTAGATCGATTTTTCGCCCCCGTAAACCCCTATATTGCAACTTTCATCGAAATCGCTAAAGCCTATTTCAAATATTTATAGTACATATAAATATTGCGCGTTTAATAGTATAGGATTTATTTATACTATGGTTTTACCGTAACTTAAAACTTATCAACTAACTTCTGCGCTCGTCTTTCGTCCGCTCATTGTATTAGTTGTGCAATCGCACTCGCCGCAGATCCCGCGACCCGTGGACGCACGTCGCACCAACCCGAAGGTCAAGGTCAATGATCTTCACGTACGATACAACAATTAAAAAGTGTTAATTAATGTTATAGACTATAGATTCACTATTGTTAGCACTTTGATTGCTTTCGGTTTGGTGACCGGAGTTTGATATGAGGGTTGAGGTCAATGGAGCCTAGAATTTTTCACCAAGAAGACGATAAGTATGGTTTTCATTTACTTAAAGAAAAGCTCAATACATAACAATAAAAACAAAACTATCAATCATAGATTTATGTTCATATATTCAGTACAACATACATGAGCAATAAAATCTCACTTCAAAGTGGGTAAGGATCAATCAAATAAAATAAGTTCTAATAATCTGATTCTGAATGAATCGTTGCAAAAACTTGCTCGTGAATTGAGTTCCTTTACCTTCATGGACTTTGCGACCAAGTTTAAAGTTCAGAATTTTTTCGGCAACTGCCAAAGATTAAAGTTCAGAATTTTTATCGGCAACTGCCAAAGATATCCAAAAAATTAGACATCGATTAACGTCTTGTGCAAAAACTATATCTTATTCTTATTGACTAAAGTCCAGTTCTCTTTTTTCCGCTTATGCGTAGTGACATCGGCGGTTATTATAATCTATCTTCAAATTTGGAAACATAGGCCTTAGGAGATCCATGGAGACACTCTCTCAAATAATTGTTTTTGCGAAAGTAGATACTTAGGTAGGTACTCACGAAACCCTTAGGCCTGGCCTTACACCCACCATATAATTTTCTTGGATGTTTAAATTTCTTGAATTTGTCAATAAACAAACTGATTCTGCAGTAAGGAATTCCTTTTGCAAAAGTTAAACGGCTTATACCTGACCGGACTTTAAATTCACTTATTAATTACTTTATACATAATTGTTTTAAGTTTATGATCTAGGAATATATTATGGCGTGAAATATTGCACATTGTAAAGTACCTGCTAAGATTGATGGAAAACATCGTCTGCCAGAATGAACATAAAATATTATTGAAACTTGTTCCAAGTATTTTTCTAACCACCTACATCTAGGTTTATATAACACTGAAGTATCATTTTACTATTTCCTTGTTAAGATATGGTCGTAGCAATTAAATGAATTGATAAAAAAGAGAAGGTTCAGAGTTCGTCATGAATTATTCCAATGTTTTTTACTTTTTGCTTACTCATTAGCTATTCGATCTGTGATTCATAGGAATGAACATATTTTTTGTATATATTTACTTCATTTTACCAGGAAGTGCGAAAATATTTTAATAATTATATAATTATTGATTTTACGCGACATTAATCTTCAACCAAATAACGAGTAGGAGGACATACTCGTACGTCTCAACAGAAAAAATATTTTTTGTTTTTTTGTTGTGAGGAAAAAGTAGTCTTTTTGCTAGACCTCAAACCTCTGATAATTTAATAATTCCGATGCCTGAATTACCTACGTTAGTTTAGACTAGGCATGCATTTAATCTAGGCGTTTTCTGCAGAACGCGTCACCTACAAGGTTAGATTCTGGTGATGTTGTGTCTGACAAACCCACGATATTGCAAAATTACTTGTACAATTAATTGTGTGTAATGTTATAGTAGGTGCTTATTTTAAGAATGCATGGTTTTAGAACCAGAGTTTTGTTGCGGTATTTACAGCTACCAGCCCAATTATTCTACAAGCAACTGATGCAATGTTGTATTGTTTAGTACCAAAAAAACTATTCATAATTTTGCTACAGAACTGTCAGTTTGTTCACGTTATTGTTTAGAACGACTATTTATCGTGACAATCATGACGAAAGTGTTAAAATGGCCTTCACCCAGTCAGCTAAGTGTCTTCAATTATTTAGCAAGTAATGAGTGAGAGCCAAGATGAGTCGACAGTTTGTTTTTTTGATCTTTTATTAGAGTTCATGGCTAATCCTTATGAGCATCTGTGGAAGTGGTTTTGGATATCCGTTATTGTTTTGAGAAGTTTTTTTAGGGTTTTGTATATCCTAATGAAAAAACGGAACCCATAGAGGATCGCTAGGAGGTGGAGGAAACCGAAAATTCAAAGACATGTGACATCTACCAACCCGCACTGGGACCGCGTGGTGGATTACGGCCCACTCCCTCTCACTGAGAGGAGGCCTGTGTCCCAGCAGTGGGAACATTTATAGGCCGATGGTGATGATGATAGAGGATCGCTCGAGTGTCTGTTTATCCGTCTGTCTGTCACAGACATTTTGCTCCGAATCTAATGGCTGCGACAAAAACATGGAAGTGTAAGGTAAATAAAATAATTTTGAATATAGGGGTCACTTTTGGGAGGCAAATAAGAAAATTTAAAATAAAGTTTTGCTAATTTTACCGTTTGACATAACAAATGAAAGGGCTTACCGGAGATTTCTTAATTTTCTTTAAAAAATATTTTTAAATTAATACTTTTAAAGCTATTTAAGAAATAAGATGATAACTGTCCATTCCCGCCGTATCTCAGAAACAACACAGAAAAAAAATAAAAACCATAGTTCTATGTTTATAGATTATAGGAAACCTATTAGAAGTCTATAGTCCAATCAAATCTCTCAATATTGTGCGTACAAACTTACATTTGCAGTTGGTATGTATGAGAGAAAATGTTTATTAACTACATACAACATTAAGTTTTTTCTTGGGAAAAAATTATCTCAACTTCGGAACCCTTCATTGTACGTAGTTCGACACGCACTTGGCCATTTTCTTTAATTGAAATCGATGCGCACTTATTGAGAATAACATAAAGAGTTACCTACGTACTAAGCTCAGTTCCTAGTTGAGTCTGCCGAAGTTTGTTGAAGAAAATAATAAATTGACTAAGCTTTTGAACTTTAGTCGTACGTGACATCATGACTAGACGAATGTGAAGATGACCTTAACCCAATCAGTTTTTAAGTATATACTATGCCTATATTATTGCTGAAATCAAAGATGACTGACCAATGATGACTTGGCAATTTTTTTGACCTTCCGTTTTCTTTGTAATATGTTGAAAGTATTCGATCAATAATTAACTCATCTGTGAGTCATCGATTGTCCTTTAACAATAAAAATTATATTCTCAAATAATTATTTTTTTGATGCCTTTATCGGTCGGTTGTCTCGGTCGGTCAGACCGAGCGAGCGAAGCGAGCGAAGCTTCTCTACTTCAAGTCTGGTCAAATTTGCTTTCATTTGTCAGTTTGTTGGAACGCCTCTACAGGTCATATTTTTCAACCGATCTGGATGAAACTTGGTATACAGGTTTTACGATTTTATAGATTTTTTTGCCGTCGGGGATTTTTGATTATACTTCATCCAAAAAGGAGCAAAAAGGGGTTACCTACTGGATATCTCCGCTTTATGAGATCCGAATTCGATGGTTCTTTTTTTATTTGAAAGGTAGGTAGTAACTTTAAATCAGTTTCATAAAAATTTGGTGAAGATCGGATAAGGATCTTCGGCGTGATAGACAGAATAGTTTCAAAAAATGCAGTAAATTACTCAATTTTAGATTTTTATTAGTGGAATCGGTCCTACCAGGTAGGGATAGATGGATCACCTGGGACCACCTTCTCATCACAAAACTAGGCTGCAGCGTTACTTCTGCCAATTAATTTAGTGGCATATTAATGGTTGCAAAAAAGTTTGTACTCGCGAGGTCTACTGTTTAAAGAGCGACTTTTAGGAAAATCTAAATTTTAGGAAAATCGTCTAATTTTACAATGTTTGTAAATATGCGAGCACCATATATCTATCACATATTAAATTATCTGTCACTGCTTCATTTTAAATTCTTTTTACCTATTGTGGTATAGTAATTTTATTCTAGGTGCATCGTCTTCACATATAATTATTTAACTAATGTACGTACCTATACAAACTATTGTAAAACATTTTAAAAGAGTAACGGTGGAGTTTCTTGCCCATTCTTCTCCATACGAAAACTACCTTTTGGAAGGGGCGACTAGAATCAATTTTAATATTTTGTAAATTTTGACGTTCAAAAGTGCCATACATGGGCCTATTTGAAATAAATGATTTGACTTTGACTTTAACTGAGCGACTACTTTTTAATTAGTGTTTTAAACCCCTACTTAAAATGACGAAGGGGTGAGAAGCAAAATGTTTTTTTGCCTTAAAACATAATTCTCAATAGTTTAACTCATTTTGTTATTCTCTGACAAAATACAATTAAAAATCTGTCATAACTTTGATGATTTATACAAGAGCGATGTATCACAATGCAATAATAAACTTCCGAAGATGTTTTAACATTTGAAGCATGGTCTTTTTCTTTTTGTGTGGTTAGTGACTAACCTGGTGTCAGAATTTTAAAGCTGCCCATAGGCCTCTGACTTGGCTTCATATGCCGTCTAGAAATTTATTTCAGGCATGCCAGTTTCCTCACAATGTTTTCCTTTACCGTTTTTGAAGCAAGTGATAATTATACAATACGCACATGAATCCGAAAAGTCAGAGGTGCGTGTCTTAGGTTCGAACTCAAGACCTATGACTATGGCATGGTAATATTAAAATATAACAATTTCTCGGCCAACTTGTGGTAACGCTTAGTTCACACATCTTTTCTAGGAAAACTACGCGGACGCGGTGGTAAAAACCGTGACAACAAAAATGACCCTATTACAGATAGGGAAATACATACCTACCTTCATTAACTTTTGATTTATGCTTCAGATTTTTGTTTACAAAAAATTTGCAACTGGCCCCTGATTCGCTCTGTTTATATGATCGGCCAAAATATCTTCACATTTTTTAGATTTCTTTTTTTTTATATGTAAGTTTAATATTTATGCCACAGATGAATACCAACAGTAGTAGTAGGTACGCGGCGGACTCGACTTGTCGTATTCAAAAGAAAGAAAAAAAAAATGTTTATTTGCGGTAAATATGACGCAGAAAAAAATTGTTTAAAATATAAAAATGAGATAAGGTTTGGGGAAGCATAAGTCACATCCACGCAAATCGGCTATCGCTCAGCATTATGCTACGACCCTATGCAAGACAGAGCCCCAGGGCTGGTTTTCAGCGACAGCCGGTGCCGACGTAATGACATCAACCGGTGCAGCAAACAAATATGACGTTGGACAAGTACAGCGTACTTAAAGATTTATTTTTTATTTTTTTATATACTGTGATATAGTCAATAGGTGTTACGTAGTCAGAAGCTAAAAGTGTTATGCGATAGAAAGAGTATAACTATAGGTAGGTAATTAGCGCTGTGCGATCTGAATTGCATTTTATTGTGTCAGTGCAAGAGTCGCTTTTTATTTCAATGATTTTGCGGAGTTAACCATCTGCCATCTATACTAATCAATTCAAATAAATATGTGGTGTTACAAACAAAAACTTACCGACTAAATTCTCTATATGTTGGTAAAAACCGCATCAAAAATATTTGGAAAATCCAAAAGTGCACGCCTCATAACGTTTATTCAAAAACAGAAAAATAATCAACTTTTGACGAAGTATGATTTGACTGCTTTTTACTCATCAATATGGGTAAAATTTCTCACCTCGCAATCTTTACGTACTGTCAAAGACCTAGGTTTACTTTGTTAGATGCTAGGCAACGGGAGAGGGTTGAATTTGGAAATATATATAGATATAGATATTTATATTAGTTACTTTTTTATTGTAAATTACTGAGCCTAAAATTTTGAAAAAAATACAGAGAACGATTCTTTACTCATAGATTACAGGATAACCTATAAAAAGTCTATGGTCTTAAAAGTGACATGGTAAATATATCAATATTGTGCGCACAAACTTATATTTGCAGTTGCAATGTAGGGAGTACATGTATGTTAAGTTTGTATTTGGGATAAATTCATCCCAACTACGGAACCCTTCATTGTGCGTAGTCCGACACGCACTTTGCCGGTTTTTTTTCGTTTCTGCTGCATTAAATAAATTTTTGAAAAATATAGAATTAATGTCCATTAAATTATCTCTACAATGGTATATAAATTAAGCAGGTTCTGTGTACTAGCAGGAGTGTAACAATAAAAACAGTTGCAGAAAGGAGGCAAAACAATTTTTTCGGTCGCAAAGCACTCTCTAATGCTTCGCATTATGAGTCGTGCAAAACAGAAAAGTGTCGCAACAAAACTCTCCAGCAGCACAGCTGTCTGTTCAGTTAGAAAAACTTGATTCTATATAATAGTATGCAAAATGATTAACATTACACAACAAAAAACATTAAATTAAATTATTTGCCATGTTAATGGACATTGCTCGCAGAACGGATGGCCGATGGGGTCGAAAGGTTTTGGAGTGGCGACCGCATACCGGAAGACGTAGCGTTGGAAGGCTTCCCACAAGATGGACCGATGACCTTGTGAAGGCCGCAGTAATCCGCTGGATGCGGAAAGCATAGAATCGGTCGAAGTGGAGGTGCTTGGGGGAGACATATGTCCAGCAGTGGACGTTTTTCGGCTGAAATGATGATGATGATGATTTGTCATGTCAGCTAGCACACGTCAATATACGAGTACTAACAAATACAATATTGTCGTTGACGAGTGAAAACCTCGTAAGTCGAATTTTTTACCAAAAACACTTTTTAATGTAATAAGTAAGAAAACCTCGCAACGCACATTTCTAGCTCACCTATAATTCGAATGTTCGATTGTAGCGCCATCTCTCGCGTTCAATGAAAACCTCGTAAGTACTAGGTGTCCGCCATTAAAGAGGGATAAACTCGGCAATACATGCTCTGTGCTTGGCAAGACGGCTGACGTGTGAATTCTTGCTCTTTAATTTGAAAAAGTTTGTTCAGTGGTTTTCGTGTTGTGAAAAACGTTTCATACAAAAATATTCAGGAGACGGTTTTTTGTCTCTCCTAAACAATTTTGTTTTCGATACTCCCGAGGTTTTCACTCGTCAATGACGTTATGGAAGTAAGGTCACAGGATTTTTAAAGAAACCATCATAAAATGGACTACTACGTAATAGATAGGTTGACGCAGCAACTGTCCATACTTTTGTGGTATCTTACGTTAGTAGTGTATTCAAACATTCACACACATATGACGAAGGTGTAACCAATTCATTGACAGAAACCCCATGAAACGCATGACTCAATGATTACTAGAAAATCATGATTTCTTAATTTAACCGCGAACCAACATAAACATTACACATGTATTCCGGTGTATTAAAGTACAACCACATTTCGCCAATTACGTTTGAGTTCCGTGTAATAGTGGGTGAGCCTATTGCCATCAACCGGGCACAAATCCAGACTCCGGGCTGCTACTGAAAAATTCCAGATAAAAAAATCTGATAACACTTTGCTCGATGTTTTTGGTTGGTATATTGGCGTGTGCTAGCTGACATAATAATGTCCAATAATTTACACGCTATGGCCAAAAATTTATCATTTAAATTATGTTTTGTGTTCCATAATGTGAATTATTTTGCATACTATTCTATAGAATCATTTTTTTCTAACTTGAACAGACAGCTGTGGTGCTGGGGAGTTTGTTGCGCCACTTCTTCTTCCCAGCTAAAGGCACTAGGAAGTGGTGAAGAGTGGGCGTTTTTGGGGGACTGTCTTATGTAATTTTGACGTTTGAAAAGTGCTGATTCTCAGCCCAGTTTGAATAAACGACTTTTGAATTTGAATTTGAATTTCGACCCGGGTATCGAAACCACCTCATGCTCAGCAGTAACGCTCGCGACCACTACACCAATAACCGACATAGTACCTATTTATTCTCTAGTAGTATACTCAAACAGGACATAATATTAGGACAGTAACTGGTTTAGGGTCAGTTTCCGACCTTTAATGTTGCAATATACCCATAATATTAGAATTTATAAGAATCGTGAATCTCGAGGATAAAACTTTGGTGGTAAATACCTACATGATTAATTGTGAACCCTGACTTTTACCTCAGTTGACGTAGACAAATAATTTGTGGATGGATTTCAAACAGATAAAATTTAAAAAAATCAATTTGAATAATTATTCATCTTTAAAAAAAAATATACTCAAAATTGGTAGGTAAAAATCTGAAGTATTATCTATTTTATGGTATTAAGCCCCATTTAGACGATGCAAGTTTCTTCCCTGTAGCATACAATAAAATTGAAGCCACAAATGACTTCCACTGTCCAAACACTGTTCAAACGGTGCAACTATATTGTTGCTTCAACATGGTATGCATCAGGCAAATGAATCACATCGTGTAAATCCTGTTTTTCTCTTACCCTGCGAACTAATAGTGATTTAAAATATGAAACAGTTTTCAAATAGATATACAATTTGCGGGATAAGTTAACCAGAACTTATAAGCAGGTTGTAAATGATTTATTTCTTCCAGTAAGTAGGTCACAAAGATCGTGAATTTCATCAAGAAAGCATATCATTTGCACCACCAAATTGTATAAGTGTCGATATTACATTTTTAACGCTAACAAGCAATAATGATCCCTATTTACTCACGCGAACGTTTTCAAAGAAGATGACATTATTACCATCGGAATTAAAGATAATAACTATATTATTAGCACTGAATCTTTACAGTTTTTCACATGGTGGTAATGATGGACAAATTGGGTGTTTAACATTCCATGGATTTGACACGGATGTGAAATTATTTTTAGGGTTTCATGAGAAGCATCAGTGCTCTTTCTTTGTTCTTTCATTCAACTCAGCCTATCACAGTGTCCACTCCTGGACATAGGCCTCTCTCAGGCTGCGCCACAATTCCTCCACCTTCCACATCCTGTCTGACCCAGCCACCTTTTTAAGATCGTCAGGGGCGTCACACGCTACGCTTGCCGATACGCGGTCTCCACTCCAGGACTTGTCTGCTCCAGCGGCCATCGTTTCTTCGACAAACATGGCCAGCCCACTGCCAATTCGGCAAGCTGTGGTCTTTAAATCTGCTTTCTTTAATTTAGGGTACTTAGGTAATTTAGGAACTAGGTATGACAGATTAATAGTCCGCAAGTGAGCGCATTTATGTTGCATTTATATCTAGGATTCTCCATTTTTGTGCCCTTTTCAAAGACCATTGTGCTGATTGATAATAATGATGAACTCGTAAAAGAAACTTTCCTTGTATAGGTATCACGTTGAGCCAGTTTGAAGTTTCGGAAGTCCAGTTTTCTAATGATTTAATCACGAATTTTTTCTATAACAATTGGTTCTTCTTAAATAATATATGGTGACTTTTACTCTACTTTCCACTAATGTATGCCAACTTCTGGTGTTTGCCATTTTTTTATCACAAAATATGTTTCATATTTACTGTATAATTTTACTCAATCTCTGGACTGCATACTAGTAAAAAGAGGAAAATAAAATATTCCGCTCAGTTTTATATAACTTTAGTATCATTTACCCTTCAATCGACCTTTGAGCATTTTTGATCGTAGGATATACCTACCTACTTGAAAAGCGTGAAATTATTCAAAGGACTGGGTTTTTTTGATATCTACATTGTGTTTTTTTTCCGTCACGTTTACAGCAAATAAACGTTTTTTCTTTCTTTTTTTCTTTCTTTCTTTCTCCGGGAGTGCTGACAGAAGTGAAAACTTTAACAATTTAAAAAATACTTCCAAAACCTTTAAAGTATTAATACTTGCATAGAACATTGATCCGTAACGTACTATTATATAAATAAAGAGCACAATCGCGTTTACAAAAATGAGGTGTCGGTAACGGTGTCGCGAGTTCAATTGTTTTTTCCCATCTCAAAAATGCCCAACGCGCCTAAAGAAGTTTTCACTTAAAAAATAGTTGTGCATCCTTGAAGATGCATGAAATTATCTATCAGTTGAAAGGATTTGTTATTAAACTATGATCTTGTGCGTCATTTTCAGCACATATCTATATTAAATAGGTTGGTAGATATATAGATCATTAAAATCTCTAACATGCTTCTGAATAATCTATATCTATCTTTACTAATATAGTAAAGAGGAAAGATTTGTATTTTTGAATTTTTGTATTTAATGAATAAACTTAAAAACTGCTGGACCGATTTGTAAAATTCTTTCAGTTATGGATAGCTACATTATCAGTTAGAAACAGGCTATATTTTATCCCCGTACTCCCACGGGAACGGGAACTGCGGGTGAAACTGCGTGACGTCTGCTAGTACTTAATAAATTAGACAGATTGGCGTCAATGGAAATTTTCACGCTATCATAAGTAGGTAGGTATTTTGTAATCTAAACTGTTTTGATCATTAGTACAATGTTTTTGTCTTAGTATTTGGAATTTCTGAAGTTAATAGGTTCGTACCTACGTTTACCTTTGTTATCTACACGTAGATCCGTATACCAGGATGTTAATTTTGAACACTTTCAATTTAAAAATCATTTTAAATGCTAATAAGATTGTTTTTTTGCATTGTAATTGACCTCTTACCTAGAAAAACATACTGCATAATAATTTTATTACTTTTTAGAAATTCAGCATGACTTTGCTAATTGCTAATGTATTAAAATCATAAAATGAATGAATGCCAATATTCCACAAGGTGATTTTGTTGGTATCGCGGATGGAATCTGGATGAATCTGGCGTAGATTCTTGGAGACTAGAGTCAAGCACCATCGAAGAGAGTTGAATATTTACAGTTAAGTTTGAATAGAAAATCCAACACAAAAATGTCATAAAAATAACGTGTTTTGAAGAGAGAGACTGGAAACTCGCTCTCGCATTGAACCTTTGTTTACATACATTATTATAACATATTATACAGACCACATATGGTTCATGGGACTGTGAACCGGTTAAGCTAGGTGTGGCTCATCTATATTACATGATATCCTTCCTCTTTCAGTACATTTACCTACAAGTGAATGTGCTATTTGGTCTCCTTTCATAGGACCTGTAGAAGTTTCCTAAGATCAAATATAAATGATCATAATCGGTTGATATTTAATATTGGGAAATCCTTCATGCTTGAGCTTGTTATTACAGTCTGAAGTAGATGCCGTCTCATTATATTTATTAAACTTCATAACGAGTGTAATATCCGTAAGTATCCGTTCTAATACATTATTGAATCGGTCGGTCAAACCGCATCGTTTGGGCGAGCAATTAGTGTCGCAACTAACAAGGTCTTCAATAAGGTAAAATTTATAACACGCTCTCTGTGCTCTCAAATAAAAGTAAGAGTGACTATTGTCGTGTAAATAAAACATTTTAATTATATAATTTACTAGCTGCGCCTCGCGGTTTCACCCGTATAAGTCTGGATTCCGTGGGAATATCGGAATAAAAAGTATTCTATGTCCTAATCTAGGTCATAGTCTAACTGTTTGCTATATTTCATCCAAATCCGTTCAGCAGTTTTAGAGTGAAGGCGTAACAAACAAACAAACTCACTTCCTTATTTATAATATTAAGTTAGGATTTAAGAGCCGGTTTCACTAATTGTCAGTCATTAACTGATGAGTTGCTCAACTCATAGATATATTAGCCATCGATTTATCATTTAATGATTAAATTAATATTCTCTCACAATTATGGTTTTTCCAGAAGTTAAAACTTCATTTTCATGAGTGTTTTGCTTTAAGAAAAGCAAATATTTTTATGAAAAGCATCTTCATATGCAAAAAAATCAATCTGCCTAGCCTTTTTCCAAATGTTGGGGTCGGCTTCCAGTCTAACCGGATGCAGCTGGATACCAGTATTTTACATGGAGCGACTGCCTATCTGACCTCCATAACCCAGTTACTGGGTAACATGACACCCCTTGGCAAGACTGGTTGTCAGAAAAAATTGAAACAGAGAATGAAACTATGTGCCAGTTACCATTGCTTCGTTTTTGTCTAGAAGTGACAAGCGTGTGGTTCTGCTAACTAAAAATGTAACCGTAAAAACATAGGTGTAATGAGTTTAAAGTGAGCTGTCATTCCACCAGATGGTAACGACTGACACTATTGACAATTCACCTCAAACTCATTTTACCGAATTTTTCAAGGTGAGAGGTTTACCGAATAGACCTGCTGGTTTAGACTCCCATGTCGGGCAAATTTATGAAGTGAAAACTTCTTTAGGCGCGTTGGGCATTTTTGGGATGTTTTTTTTTGGAATATTCATATTACAATCTAATATATCTCGTTTTTAATTTCTATTGATTATTGATTTTATTGATTGTTCAATAAGTTTCATGTAATTTTTAACTTAATTTCTAATATTGTAATTTAACAATGCATGCCTTTGTAGGGTAGATTTTTAAGTTACTATAAAATATTTTTAAGACCCTGTTGTATCACCAAAAATCGCATTAATAAAAACTTTGAACTTTGAAAAAACAATTGAACTCGCGACACCGTTACCGACACCGCATTTTTGTAAACACGATTGTGCTCTTTATTTTTATTATATTACGGATCAATTTTCTATGCAAGTATTTTTACTTTAAAGGTTTTTGAAGTATTTTTTTTTTTGCAAACGCGATTGTGGTCTTTATTTAGATAACGTTACGGATCATAGTTTTATACAAGTATTTCTCTTCCTGCACATTAAAATTGGTACCTACTCCCGGAGTGCCACTGTTTTTTATTGGGATTTTTCCACTAGGAATGTCTTCATAACAGCCTAGATTCTGGATTAAAGCCCGGTTGAAAGCAACAGGCTCGCCCCATATCACATAAGAAAATGGTAAAATGTTGCTGTGGTACATCACTACGGGATAGGTAGTGATGTACTACAGCAACATTCTGGGAAAAAGAACAGGCGTGATGTAATGTGTGGGCTTTTTAATTGATTTTAGTTTATTTTAATTCATGTTTACCTGTCATGTAATAAGAAATAAATAAATAAAATACATTTATTTAGCACAGCCTAAAAAGCACACAATATAATTATATAGCAGATAAAAAAATAAAATTAAAATCAAATAAAAACTGTAAAGTGCGATGTCAGAAATTAGCAGTGGAGGAGTGTACCTCACGGCTGCACCAAAAAGGTCCAGTTCAACAAAAATGCCAGATAATCACTGTGTACTATCATTAACTCTGAAAATATTGCAATTCCGACCCCCAAGATACAGGCAAATGCCTAGTTTGGGGGTCACCGTCCAAGCAAAAACTTTTTTAGGCGCTTGGGCATGTTTGAGATGGGACTAAACCATTGATTTCGCGACATCATGATGACACCTCATTTTTGTAAACGCGATTGTGCTCTTTATTTATATTACGTTACGGATCAATGTTCTATGCAATTATTTTTACTTTAAAGGTTTGTAAATGTGATTATGCTCTTTATTTAAACTACGTTACGGATCAATGTTCTATGCAAGTATTTTTACTTTAAAGGTTTCAGAAAAAAAAAATTTTTTGTAAACGCGATTGTGCTCTTTATTTAGATAAAGTCAATGTTCTATACAAATATTTTTCTTCCACCAAGTTTTCGCCTTCTGTTCTGCACTGCCGGAGTGCTACCACTTTATTTTTTTTAAATCTTCTTACGTATCTACTTTTTTTTAATTTCAGTTTTTAAGAGTGGGGGGAAACGTTACTATGTATCTATAAACTTCAGATACGGCGCACAGAAGTATTGCATCATGTAGCGTTGCATAAATGTTCCAACTTACACTTGACATTGGATTATGGTACTTGGGAGCGCATCGGTTTTAAATACCACGTGTCATGGCTGTTGATAATCGATCACTCATACTTATTTGATTTCCGAATCGTTTTGATGGAATCCGGACTTCGTACTTTATAATCAAAAGGACATAAGAATTAAGCCTCGTACAAACAGGCGCGACGCAACAGCGCGACGCAACTCTAACAAAACAATTTCTAAGAAAACTTCACGGTAGAACAACTACCGGTGTCGCGTCACGCCTGTCTTCACGAGGCTTTATTTGTGACGCATATCTAAAAATTTACTTTATATTGTAGCTAGCGGACCCGACAGACGTTGTCTTGTCCGAACAGCGCCACCTACCGGGTCTAATTGTATTTTCAAACCATTCCGGGACCCACTTAAATATACATCCAAAATTTCATTCAAATCGGTCCAGCCGTTTATTACAGAAGAATTATTATTATACAGGATTTTTTTAACCAGTGCGCAAACTTAAATACGTGACTTTACTCATCATTATGAACAACTTTTACTATGGGACCAAACCTGAAATCACAAAAAAAAATTTGCTTTTCCCCACATTCTGACGAGGCATGCGAACATAAATGTAAGAAACAGATTTTTTTTTTTCGTGTCTTATCTCGTCTCGTCTCGAATCTACTGCGGGTTGATAGATGTCATAATATGTCTTCTAAACTAGGACATGTCGGTTTCCTTACGATGTTTTCCTTCACCGTTTTGAGAGCAGTGGTGATGAAATTATTTACACGAACCCAAGCAGGCACTTTGCCTGCCTGGGAACTCGTAAAGGCTCTTTCAAACAGGCGCGACACGCGACAAAGGCACCGCTTGTCGCGAGACGAGCGGTAAGCCTTAAGTCGGGATCGTTACTACTGGGCCACACCTACTCTCTATTTTTCATTAATTAGGATAAAAATGCCGCCCGTAGTAGGCATAAAGCCAGCCTTCCAATTAAAACTTGAAAATTGTACACAGCTTCCTACAGTAAACAATTCAAACTGCTTTTGGTATGGCCAACCGCACATTAGTGGTAAGAATTTGACATTGAAATGGCCTTCATATTGTAGTAAGGGTTTTGGAGTGACGGCACGTTAAGCAATTTCTGGTAGGGGATAAACAAAGGAAAAGGAAGGGGGAATCCATGTGGATTCGCGTCACCGACATGCTCGTGCCATCGTGCTGTATAGACCCCCGCCTAAAGAAGCGCATCTAGGCGGCAATGATGAATGAAGGGCGGGACACCGTGAGCGTAGACCAATCAGCCGGGCACATACCTAAGGCGCAGTACAGTGGTCTCGGTCAAACTATAGCAGTAAGTTTGAAGGTCGCGAGAACGAAGTATTTTTGAGTGTAATCGACAGTAAGTGGATAAATATTCACTTATAAGTGGACAACCCATCATGTTTTGATGAATAAAAAAAGTATTTAAAAATATTTATAATTATTGCTCGGATTGCCAATATCTGTGAAAACCAGACTGATTTTAATAATTTAAATTTACAAATTAATTAAAAACATATTATTCACACTATATTTAATTTAGGAGGAATTGGAATTTATATTAAAGAGCTCGTGGCTAAGTAATAACAGCCACACGGGTCGATCCAACAGGTTAAGCTACGCTTACCGGGGTTGGTCCATGGATGGGTGACCATCTTTACATACCAAAACTCCTCCGTGCCTCGGAAAGCACGTTAAGCCGTTAGTCCCAGCTGTTATTTGTAGATCTTTGACAGTTATTACGGGTCGTCAGAAGCCCGAAAGTCTGACAGCCAAAGTCAAAGTCAAATAATTTATTTTGAACGTCAAAATTTACAAAAAATAGAATCGATTTTAGTCGCCTCTTCCAAAAGGTAGTTTTCGTATGAAGCAGAATGAGCAAGAAACTCCATCGTTACTCTTTTAAAATGTTTTACAATATTTTGTATACATTAAATATATAATTATATGTGAAGACGATGCACCTGGAATAAAATTATTATAACACAATAGGTAAAAATAGTTTTAAAAAAATGAAGCAATGACATAAAAATTAATTATGTGATGGATACATGGTGCTCACATATTTACAAGCATTGTAAAAGTGCTTATACGACATTCCTAAATTTTTTACAAGTAATGCTAATAAGTCAGTTTGTGAGTTCAAGTAATCACAGAATGTAAAACCAATGTTATAATAATAATAAATTATTCGATTAAATTAGCAACCAGTTTGATTTTGTCTAGACTGTAAATTGTCCTATGGAGCAGCATGTTTTCAAGCATTCTTATCTTGTCTTGGATATAATCCTCTAATTTGTAATACATTCATTCATTCATTTAATACTTCAAGCACACAAATGTATAGAGGCGGACTTAATGCCAAAGGCATTTTCTACCAGTCAACCTTTGGGTGATGCAGAGACAAACAGTGGTAGGTGCAATAGCGAGAATTGAGGAATAAATAGTTATTTAAATATAAAGATATACATAAATATATATATATTTTAAAATACTACTAAAGTAAATAAGACAAACAATGGGAAATCATTTCCGCTGTGATGATACTGCCAACTTCTTGCGAATGTGCTCGCGAACCCACTCGCTCGCTCGCTCGCTCGTTACCCAGTACCTAACTGGGTTGTGGAGGTCAGATAGGCAGTCGCTCCATGTAAAATACCTATAAAATAAAAACACAGTTATTCCAAAGTTTTAAGTTTTTACTCCTGGCGGCCGTTCCTATGACTGATTCCGTAGTGCCACTTGCACTACCATTGATATATGGTTGACTTAGGTTCTAATAAACATTCTTACTAAGTTCTTATAAACATTCTGTCTTTTCTTTTTAAAATAGAACTTTGCTCTTAAATATTAACTCATGTCGTCATACAAATAGAAGCTATAATTTTGAACAAATAGTAGATAAACCCGTATGTTTGTACACTGTGGATTATGTATATTTACTTTAGTTATTAAAACAAGTTGCTGGATAGTATACGGGCCAAAAATAGCCAAGCTTTGTGTCGTTATAAAAGATTTAGGTATGACGGAAATGAGGTGAGTGATAACATAACATCACCCCTGTTTTCAACAATGGGTTTGGCAGAGGCGTACCTATAATACACCCGCATTGGGAGCGAGCCTATTGCCATAAACCGGGTACAAATCAAAACTCCTGCTACTGAGAAATTCCTGACGAATAAACCCAATAACACTTTGCAAGACCAGGAAATTGAACCCAGTGCCTCAAGCTCAGCAGTCGCGCTTGTGACCACTAGACCAACAAGACAGTCGCCAAAATAAAATTGTATTATATCCCAATTATAGAAAAAGGAAGCTGTGGTAATATGTTTTAATGATTGTTGGACAAAATTAGACCGTGGTGAATAATTGATCATTCATTGACCCATACCATATCAAGAAACGTCGCACCATATCTATCGTCATAGTTAAGAAGGTTAAACCGCTGTCTACCTGCATCGAAACGAATTTAAGAGGGTTTATCCTAAAAGTTGGCAACATCGTAATAGCTGTTTTGATTAATTTGGCAATACTACTGTATGGAAATTAGAAATGTGGCTAACTAGGGAACTAAAATATTGATTATGAAATGCAACATTAATATCGTAACACCGAACCAATATTTAGTTTTAGATGTATAAAAAGAATTTTGAAACTTTCCAAATGCCTTTTTACACCTAAAACGGTTGCAACATCAAATTCGGTGTTATAATTGCAATTCATTATTAAATTCTAGGTTGTTATGTTGCCAAATTAATCAAAACAGCGAAATATTTGACATCTATTTGCGATGTTGCTCACTTTCAGAATAAAAGCTCTTAAGGAAATACGATGTAAAAAAATTATTCAGATACTAATAAGGTTTAATAGTTAACGTTGTAACGGCCAATGGCTTGATGGCCGAAACCCTCGATTACCATCTTTCGAGGCCCTCGACAGTACGCAGTACTCCTCGATTCGGCTCGCATCGTGAGGAGGTTCCTGTCTGTGCAGCCCTAATTACCGCTTGGACCCTGCTCCCGACACCGGCGGACATCTATTTTAAATATTTTAATATTTTTATTTAAAAAATAAAATAAAATGTACGATAAGAAAGAAAATAAATACGCGAAATAAAATGTTAATAAAGTAATAATATAAAAATGTATGTACATTAAAATTTCATTTTAATCCTGAATAAACACACAAGTACTCCATTATGTTAAGAGACAAATATGAGAGATCATTTCAGGATAAGTTTCATGATACACGCAACATTATTTATTATTTCCCAAAACAGATTTTACTTTATACCTATCCAAAGATATTGATATTATAGTAGACTGACGGCAATTATGAGGCCATTTTTAGATCTGTGATGCAAATGATCAACCACAACTTTCTATCTGTACTAATATTAAACCTAAAAGTTTGTTACTGTTTTTATGTTTGAACGCGCAGGAACTATAAATATACCTACCCGTCGGATTTTAAAAAATCTTTTTGCATTTGTTAGCCCAATTCTTGAGGAAGATTATAGGTTATTTAACATCACGCTACAACCCTTAGGGTCCGAGCAAAAAGACAGAAAAAAATGCTAACCGAAAACGAAGTAACAGCGCGGGCGTGCGCCGGGCGATGGGATCCAATGCGGTGGATCGGGGACCGAAATTTGACACGGACGAAGTCGCGGGCAAAAACTAGTAGCGAATATGCAGCAAAGAATGTCCGTTTTCCTCCCACAACTATCTCCTAACCGTTGGTCAAAAATTGGATACGATTCTATCAAAGCTTACGCAACGCATGATGCGTTCAATAGCCTTCGGTGTATTAAATTATAAGAAAGCCTTACGGAGAGACTTAGTTTTGCTGCTCCTTAAATAAAGATTTAAAACAAAAACAAAATGCCTTCGCCACCCATATTTGAATCATAACTTTGACGATGTTACATAAATATTTTTTTGGGACCAACTAAGCTTCCACTTCGAAGATTTAGTTTTCGGCCATTTACGGACAAAAAATTTGGCCATATTTTCGTTTTCGGCCATAAACCAGCCGAAGGTTCGGCTAAATCAAAAATCAGAAGTTCGTGAATTGTCGCGCGTCATTCGTTCTACTTCGTAAAGCTCGGCAAGCAATCTATTTAGTTTATTTTAAGAGTGTTGATTGTTGACAAAGTTTTGGTGTTAGTGGTTAATCCTACTAATATTATAAATGCGATAGTTTGTGTGGACCTATTGAACAGATTTGGATGAAATTTGGCACACAGATATTTTATAACTTGGATTAACACATAGAATACTTTTTATCCCGATATTCCCACGGAATCAACAGTTATGCTGGTGAAATCGCGGGGCGCAGCTAATAAAAAAAAAAACTAAAAGCAAAAAAAAAGTAGAAAAAACTAGTAAAAAAAGAGCCAAAAGGTTAGAATATTGCAGATAAATTAATACAGATTTTTTACCTTTAAAACTATTATCATCAGGCTATACCTTTATGGAACTAAGTAGTCAATCAATCAGTACAGGGTGGATTTTTGACATGGGGCAATAAGGGCAGGTATCTTAACCGATAACGTTACAAAAACACGATCTTAGGAAAATGCGCTGACTTGCGCATCCAGGGCCTGGACGACTCCGTGACGGAGGAAAAGGTGGTGGCCGCCGTCGCTAGGGCTGGAGGGTGCTCTGTCAAGCAGATTAAGGCGGGCACCATCCATCCTGACTTCACGGGGATGCAAGCCGTTAGGGTGAGCTGCCCCGTGACGGCGGCCAAAAAGATAGCCGGGAAGGGCCAAAGGCTTTTGGTGGACTGGGTTTCAGCGCAGGTCAAACTGCTGGAACCCAGACCTCTGAGGTGCTTCCGCTGCCAGGTGGGCCACCACGTGGGGGTCAAATGCACCTCGGAGGTGGACCACAGCGACCTCTGCTTCCGCTGTGGTCAGCCCGGTCACAAGGCCGACTCGTGTAACGCCACGCCGCACTGTGTCGTATGTGTGACGGCTGGCAAGCCAGCCGATCACCGGGCTGGGAGCAGGGCCTGCGTTCCACCTGCCGTGGCCAGAGGCAGGGGCAAGCGTTCCACCACCACCACCACCGTCACCGCCGCAGCCGCCGCCACTTCCACCGGGACCGCTGCCTTGTCCACCGTCGTCGTCGCCGCCGCCGTTGCCGCCGCGGCAGGGCCCTCACAGGGTGATCGGGGGGAGGGGGACATGGAATGCCAATAACGGCCCCATTACGCCTACTCCAGGCGAACATCAACCACTGCGCCGCCGCTCAGGATCTGTTGCTCCAGAGCATGGTGCAGTGGTCGATTAACATCGCCGTGGTCGCTGAGCCGTACTTTGTCCCGCCCAGGGATGACAGGGTGGAGGACCTGAGCGGCTCAGTGACCCTCATTTCGTCGGCCGCCGCCGGTACTCCGTCCCTCGAGTCGGTCAAGAGAGGACGGGGTTGCGTTGCAGCACGGTTCGGGGAGATTGTCGTGGTGGGTGTTTACTTCTCCCCGAGCCGAACTCTTGCCGAGTTCCACAACTCCCTTGCGGAGTTAAGAGTCGTCGTCGTCGGGTTTGGTTCCCCCCCCGTGCTCGTACTCGAGGACTTCAATGCCAAGAATCTGGCTTGGGGTTCCCGGTATGCGGACACACGGGTAGGATGGTGGAGGACTGGGCTCTGGAGACAGGCCTGGTCGTCCTAAACCGGGGTTCTGTCCCCACGTGTGTGCGGATGCGGGGTGAATCGGTGGTGGACATTTCGTTCGCCAGCCCCGCTCTGTCGCCGCGTGTCATTGACTGGCGCGTCATGGAGGGGGTGGAGACCTACTCCGATCACTGGTACATCCGGTTTGACGTCTCCACCCAGACCTCGAGCGCGCCGGTCCGACAGGCCCCGAGTGGTCCGCGGTGGGCGCTGAAGCAGCTGGACCGGGAGCTTCTCCTGGAAGCCTCGATCGTGCAGGCCTGGGTGTCATCACCGGACAGGCCTGCCGATATCAACGACGAGGCGGAGTGCTGCCGGGAGGCCATGTCCAATGTGTGTGACATGGCAATGCCCCGGGTCCATCCTAGACGTGCTTCGCGCCGGCTGTACTGGTGGTTGCAAGAGCTAGAGGTGCTGCGCAGGGCGTGTGTTGCTGCGCGACGCCGGTACGCCAGGCATCGCAGGCTCCGTATCCGCCCTTTGGATACGGAAGCCATTCAGGCGGAGCTGTACGAGGGGTACAGAGTGGCGAAGACCGCCCTTCAAGCGGAGATCCTGCGGGCCAGGGCGCTGGCCCGCGAGGAGTTGCTGGAGACTCTCAACAGGGACCCGTGGGGGCGCCCATACAAGATGCGGGAGAAACTCCGCCCATGGGCTCCCCCGCTGACGCAGTCTCCGGCCCCAGCTTGTGGGGGACGTGGTGAGCGCTCTGTTCCCTTCTAGAGGGGATCATACCCCTCCGCCCATGGCTCCGCCTACTGCGGTGCCCGATGCGGACCACACCGACGACGACGATGCTCCAAAGGTGACTGAGGTAGAGATGAGAGTGGCGGTACGCAAAATGAGTACGAATACCGCCCCAGGACCCGACGGCATACCCGGAAAAGCCTGGATCCAGGCCATGGGGGCTCTCGGGCCTCGACTAAGGGGGCTCCTAAGCGCATGCATGAAGAGGGGCCAGTTCCCACTTCGTTGGAAGACGGGGAAACTGGTCCTCATCAAGAAGCCGGGGTGCCCAGTGGACTCTCCGTCCGCTTATCGGCCCATTGTGCTGCTCAATGAGGTGGGCAAGCTCTTTGAAAGAGTCATTGCAGACCGCCTCTTCGGGCAGCTGGTGCGAGTGGGGCCGGATCTGGCGGAGAGCCAGTTCGGTTTCCGCAGGGGGCGCTCTACGGTGGACGCCATTATCCGCGTGCGGGCCCTCACGACGGGGGGTGCTGTGGCCCGGGGTGGGATCGTCTTGGCGCTGTCTCTAGACATCGCCAATGCCTTCAACACCCTGCCCTGGAGTTACATCAGGGAGGCACTCCGGTATCACATTGGATACGACTGGGTGCTGCGCGCCGACCTCCCTAGCGGCGTCAGCGTCGTTTGTTACGCTGACGACACGCTGGTCCTGGCGCAGGGGAGGTCGTACCAGGCGGCGGCCGATTTAGCAACACGCGGGATTGCGACAATCGTTGACAAGATCCGGCAGCTGGGACTCGATGTGGCCCTGCACAAGTCTGAGGCCATGGGTTTTCATGGTCCTCAGAATGCGCCACCGTCGGGCTCCCAGGTAATGGCGGGAGGGGTTCACATCGGTGTCGAGTCGACGATGAAGTATTTGGGACTCGTCCTCGACAGCCGGTGGAATTTCGTAGAACACTTCCGACGTTTGGCTCCCAGACTGGAGCGGGCCGGGGCTGCATTGAAGTGGCTCCTGCCCAATCAAGGGGATCCAAATGCCTCCTGCCGGAGGCTCTATGCGGGGATCGTGCGGTCCATGGCCCTTTACGGGGCACCGGTGTGGGCGCGTTCATTGAGGCTGCGGCCAGCCCGTCGGTTGAACACGTCCCAGAGGGTCATGGCCATCCGGCTGTCCCGAGGATACCGCACGGTTTCCTGCGAGGCGGCGAGCCTCCTTGCCGGATTACCGCCATGGGATTTGGAGGCAAAGGTCCTCGCGCACATCTGGGAGTGGCGCGAGGAGGTGAAACGCCGGGGCTTAACTCCGATGCCGCAAGAAATCGCGGCACAGCGGACAGAGCTCCGGCGGGATCTCATGGCGTCATGGAGGGTGCGATTGTCGCAACCCCGCGCTGGGCACGCCACAATTGCGGCGATAAGACCCCTCTTTGAGGAGTGGCTTGAGAGGCGCCACGGCGTCCTCACCTTCCGCCTGACGCAGGTCCTCACTGGACACGGCTGCTTTAGGAGGTTCCTGTTCAGGATAAGGCGGGAGGAGAAACCCGGGTGTCACCATTGTGTGGATCGGGATGAGGACACGGTGGAGCATACGGTTTAGGTCTGCCCGGCTTGGGCGGAGCAACGCCGTGTTCTCGTAGAGGCGATCGGCGGCGGTGATCTCTCGCGTCTGGCCCTGGTTCAGGCCATGGTATGGAGCGAGAGGAAATGGCAGGCCGTCACCTCCTTCTGCGAAGCGGTAATGCTCGCGAAGGAGGAGGCGGAACGCATGAGGGAGAGGCAAATTTCGCACCCTCACGCCCCTAACCGCCGCAGGAGGAGACGCCCGGGGCGGGAATCGCGAGCCGATTTCCGGCCACCGTAGGCGCGGGCTTGCGGACGGTGAGCAATGGGTAACTCGCCGTCCGATAAGGACCAAGCCCGGGTCGACGGCGCATTGTGTTCCACGCGCGCCTCAAAGAGATGTCAGCAGAATTGACGGGGTCCGCTAAGGCCAATGCCTGCCGGAGGTTCGAAGAAAACCGATAGGGACATCGTGGGCCCCGGCAACAGGGCAACCGAAGGAACACGGGTGGGTTTTAGTCAGTAAGAGTCTGACACGCCCTCCCGCTCCGCCCAGAGCGGGAGAAGTTATTTGATAATTTACCATCCAAAAAAAAAAAAAAAAAAGGGACTGTCCTAAACTTTTTTGAAAAAAAATTAATTCTGTATTCGCAGATAAAAAAAAAGGATTAAATAACTCTTTAGAATCAAATGATCAGTAATCGCAGAAAGACTTCCTATATATTTCGTAGGAAATGAAACTGAGATGAGAGGAAGCACAAAATACCGAGTGAGAGGGAGTGGGCTGTAATCCACCACGCGGGCCCAGTGCGGGTTGGTGGACGTCACAATGTCTCCGAGTTTTATGTCTAGGATATGCCGGTTTCCTCACAATGTTTTCCTTAACCGCTTTGAAAGCAGTGGTGATGAAATAAATAACACAAACTAAAACGCCTGCTTGGATTCGAACCCACGACCTCGAAACACACAGTCATTCTTCTTAAGTGTTATTCAGCACGATCCCAGTTTGCAAAATAACATCTAAATTATTTGATTTCTTTATACTGATTAATGTCATTCACACTTCAAAGACTTCTTGTTAGACAGTTATTACGAGTGCATTCATAATGTCAAATAGCAATTAATTAAGCATATGCAATGAAAGAACGTCATATTTGTAATAGGTGTTTGAGAAAATATTTCAACACGAGTGTTGCCAAACTATCTTTTAAGTACCTAGACTATCTACTATCAGTCTGTGCGCAGATTGAGTGAAGCCTGTCTATTAAGGTCTGCGCCAACAGCATGTTCTTTGTAGTCAAGTTTTGATTTAAAAATGCGAGAGCATGCGGTAAGAGCCACAGAGAATCACAGCTTGTGCTCTTATTTTGAACTCGATTTTAGTTTTTATTATTTATATCGATATCAATGAAAAGCTAAGACGCTATGTCAGAATGTCACTCTATGAAAATATGATGCGTTCACTGAGCTCCTTAAGTTAAAAGTTGAGCTACACGATTACTGACACATGCATGCACTGACTGGACGGGTCCACTTAAATCTGTGTGGTTCTTTTCTTAAAGTACCATCTCAGACACTAATCTTCATGGTCCTCACATTATCTGACCAATATGATGTCTAAACTTTCTCTCATTTTTTCTTTCTTTGTTTTTCTTTCTTTCTTTTTCTTTTTGGAAGCCGACCCCAACAAAGTTGGGAAAAGGCTAGATAGATTAATGATGTTCAAACTTTAAAAGAAACTGTGAATTCTGAATTTTTTAATTTTATTTATTTTAGTACACCTACAGTACAAAAAATTAAAACAGAACAATAACATAATAAAAGTACTGGTATGTATGCCTAATTATAGATGAACACAGCATTCACCATAAAACGAGTTTGGTTTGGTGTTCCTTCTCAGGATAGTCGTTTAGGAACCACCGACCTCGTCTAGTCTTCTTTTATTTTTCCATGTTGAAAGAAAAGCAAGAAAGAAAATATATTTATTTAGCACAGACAAAAAGGCACACAACACAACACAAGTAAAAAAAAATTATAAAAAAGGAAACAAAAAACAAAGTGTAAAATAATAATTTTGCAGGAAAGTGTGCCTCGCGGCTGCGCCAAATAGGCCCAGTTCAGCAAAAATGCCAGACAACTAGTGCCTGACGCTGGTTTTCAACTGGAGGTTATATATTTTTTCTAATGTTCACACAGTAAAATACATGTAGATACAACATAATAGTAATAATAATTTGTTGCCGATGGGCCACTATTTTTATATTTTTAAATGTTTTTCAATTGCTTTTTCATAAAAATATTTAAAAATGTAATTTATAATATGTATAAAAATTTAATAAAGGAAATAATAGTTTTATTTCATTTTTTATAGTGTTTTTTATAACCAATTTACAGAAATAAATATCGTTTTAAATCTATTAAATACATATTTTCATTTTGTAGAAATATATAAGTTTTTATTAGACAGATAATAAGTGAATCAATGTCACAGGTCGTCAACCTGACAGGAGTCCTTCTAGGTGTCCAGTATATAACAGTCCTCCGCCGCGATTCCTAGCTGCCGCACTCCCGGGGCCGGCAGCAGCTGCTCCAGGTGCTTGCGCCATATAACGCCACCGTCAGTTCTCACTTCATAGTGCAGATTGCCAAGATGACGCACATCGACATCCTCGTCGCCAATTTATTAAATACACATTTTCATTATGCAGATTTTTTTTTTTATTAGACATATAGTAAGTGAATCAATGTCACAGGTCTTCAACCTAACAGGAGTCCTTCTAGGCGGCCAGTATACAGGGGCGTAGCTACCGCCGTATCTGCCGTATCAATTATACGGGGCCCTCGGGCCACGGGGCCCCCGACGTGCGTAAGCAAAAATTAATAAAAACTTCCGAAATTCATCATCAGCTAAATGATTTAATAAATCATCTTGCCGAAAAAAAGGCAAGGAGAGTGTATATTAAATTTGAATTGTTTGTAAACATTTTGGAAAAAGTGACAGATAGATAATTACTATGAATAAATATTTCTTTTAATTTTATGCAAACATTTTTTTTTCTTTTGTGAGAAATCTTTACCCTTCGTAAGGGCCCCCAAACAAATTTTTATACGGAGCCCCGCCAAGGCACGCTACGCCACTGCCAGTATATAACAAAATCATTCATCACTCGCAGCAAAAAAATATTACAGTCGAAGACAGAGCGTTGTCAAAATATATCGGAAAACCGGTTTTGACAAACTGTCCTGCAAACAAAACTGATTTCTGTCTAGTGTACACTGTCTAAATGCCTATAGTGAATGCTAGTTCAATGCTTAACCTATCTATTGTTTTATTACCAAGTTGACCCAATGAATACATTTTGTATCAGACTTTAGACTTCTTAAGAAATTCTTGGACCTTTAACATTCATTGCTTTTGGATTTCGGTTTTCAGCATAATGTTTCACACTTTAGACAAAATTTTGTGATTTCACAAAACCTTGATTAAAGTGTGATCACATGGTGAATCATCGGTTCATCTTACTACTAATTATACAGGGTGGCAGGGACATCGACGCGAAAACTGTTACCATGGATTCAGTACATGATTCTGAAACCCCTTTTTTTTTGGTTTGGAAATTATCAAATAACTTCTCCCACTCTGGGCGGAGCGGGAGGGCGTGTCAGACTCTTACTGACTAAAACCCACCCGTGTTCCTTCGGTTGCCCTGTTACCGGGGGCCACGATCGGTTTCGGTTTTCTTCGCAACTCCGGCAGGATTCTGAAACACCTGCGTTGAAATTAGACTTCGGCTATAGAACAAAAATTGCTGTTCCATACTTCCACACTTTGACCGCGTAGCAGATTTTTTTTTAAACCGACGACAAATTTCAACGCATGGGGTTCAGTTTTCGCGTCGAGACATCGACGCTCTGATGCCACCCTGTATTGAAATCGTCTTCTATCGATGTGGCTAAAATATTATTATGATAAGCTATTTTATTACAAGAAGAATCTGTAATTTTTTGACCTTGGTAAATTAATAAATTGCTTGCCAATACCAATAAACCGGTAGTCCATTTTGAAAAAAAACCGACCGAACACGAAGGGTTCCGTATCACCGTAAAATATTTAGCAAAAAACGCCGAAGAAATGTTTTTTCCTGCGTTTTATTTTTAACTTAGGATTTTATTTTTATTATTTATTGTTCTAGCGAAGCTCGTGGCTAAGTAATAACAGCCGCATGGGTCGATCCATCAGGTTAAGCTGCTTGCCGAGGTTGGTCCGTGGATGGGTGACTATCTTTACATACCGAGACACCTCCGTGCCTCGGAAAGCCGTTGGTCCCGGCTGTCATTCCTGAATCTTTGACATTCGTTACGGGTCTTCAGAAGCCCGAAAGTCTGATAACGAGTCTTACCAAAGGATATCGTATTACCTAGTAACTGGATTGTGGAGGTCAGATAGGCAGTCGCTCCTTGTAAAATACTGGTATTCAGCTGCATCTGGTTAGACTGGAAGCCGACCCCAACATAGTTGGGAAGAGGCTAGGCAGATTAATTGTTATAGCGGCAATAGAAATACACAACCTGTGAAATTTCAAGAGTCTACCTATTAAAGTTTATGAGATACATCCCTCTGACATACAGACTGACAGCGGATGCTTAGTAATAGGGTTTCGTTTGACACTCTTCGGGTACGGAACCCAAAACACTGACTTTAAAAATAATATTTAGGTATGTCTAGAAGAAATAAAAAGTTTGAAGTTAAATTCTTTTTGAAGGATAGTGATAAATTTATGCCTATTTTCCTTGTCCAAGATGAGATTATCTTCACTGTGACAGACAGACATTAGCTTTACGTTAGGATTATTATTAAACTAGATAGTCAGGTTTTAGTTTTTTTTTTTGGATTCTGACGGACATTAACGACAATTTGTATTTGTGAGCAGCCTTTACGTAATCATCAGTCTGTCTATTATTGCTTTTCCCAACTGTGTTGAGTTTACCTTCCAATTAATCTAACCGGATACAGCTGAATATCAATATTTTACATGTAGTGACCCAGTAACGGGTTACTGGGTCACACGATACCCTTAGGTAAGACTGTCAAACTTCTGAGTACCCGTAATGACTGTTGTAGATCTACGAATGACAGCCAGGGACCAACGGCTAAACGTGCTTTCCGAGGCACGGAGGGATCCCGATAATGTTATGGATGGTTACCCATCTACGAACCAACCGCGGCTTCGATAAACTGGTGAGGCTGTTATCATTTAGCCAAGAGCACCTTAACATTACACTAATATTATAATTTAAAGCGTCAGAGCATTTTAACACTGCACACTGCGGTGTAAAATATTGCAGTTTTAGGTCAGCGCCATCTCTTGACCGATAGTGGAACTAATGTAATTTTGTTGATGATTTCTGAAAAAGTGTGCTATTTTAGAGACATCGTTTTATTTTTCCTGTAATCTTTACGTAAACTTCTATCACATAGAATAATTTCAGATTTTTCTCTATGCAAACTTCGGAGATAAAAGCTGGGGAACGGTATATTTTTTTTTACATTTTTCGTCAAAAGTCGACAATTATGAGGCAAAAAAAAAATGTTTGAGAATGTACAAATAGCGTTCTTTCATTATGATATCCCACATGCCCTAGTAGCCCCACTTCGAGTTTTTTAAAACCCCCGTTTAGTCACTGTGTGTCACAAAAAAAAAGTATATCATTTACAAAATAGTTGGGTAAACGTCATCTTAAACTATTCCAAATTTCAAGTTGATATCATTAGTAGTTCTTGAGATATCCAGCTGTAACAGACATACGGATAGACAGACTGAGTCGCACCATAAGGGTTCCTTTTTACCATTTTGGTACGGCACCCTAAAAACCAAGACATAGGGCTGCGAACAATACAGTGAAGCATGCCAAAATTACACCTCCGCTCTGTGCATATATACGCTCACACGCACACATGTACAACCATTCACAAACAAATTATAATTAAACTACACCTCATTAAGTACACACGTGTTTACGAAACCGGCTTAACTTCACTATTGACGCACTACGTCTTGACTTTTTATTTGGTCTGAGATTTAAAGTGACAAAACTACGTTCAATTTTATCTTCACATTAAGCTTTTCTAGAACTTCAGACCTCAAATTCTCCACATTCCACTCATTTTAAATCAAAAATACATTACTCCAAATGATATGCGCATTAAAAAACCATTTGGGCGACTTAGCGCATTATTTTCAAATCGGATAGTTATTATTCGATTACGTAGTCAATTAAGTATTGACACATTCTCTTCATCTCCTGTTCAGCTTCTACAAATAAGTGTCTATTGAGAAGTTAAAAAAAAATCATGGTTTCGAGTTTTAAAGCCATGATGAGACAGAATACTTTTGTTATGTTAATCGTGTCCCATCATTTAGATCTTATGGGTTGGTTTAACCAATAAACTGTATTTTTATTTGGAACTAGCTTCACGAGATACCATGCGTTAGTTAGTTGGTTGGTACAGTAACTAAACTGAGTATTTTTAGTGCTTATTCATAAAAAAATGTTAATGTTGATTAGGACAACTTATTTATTTCTAGGTTAGGTAACCTAAGCGTCATTAGACTTTACACTGAAGCAAAGTATCTATGGACAACTTATTTGTCAATCAGGCAGCGCCACAACACTCTGTCCTCCGCCTTCCGCATCCAGTCTGTCCCAGTCACCTTTTTAAGATCGATGGTCCATCTAGCTGGGGAGCATCTCACACTATGCTTGTCGATACGCGATCTCCTCCAGGACTCATATTCTCCACCGGCCATCGGTCCTTCGACAAACATGATCAGCCCACTGCCACTTCAGCTTGCTTAAGTACTCTCCAGGCTATGTCGGTGGCTCCGGTTCTTTTCCGGAATTTTATCCTTCAAAGAAATTCCAAGCATAGCACACTCCATAGTGCGCTGAGTGACCTTATTTGTACTATTGAAAAATTTAACTCGAGAATAGTGGCAGGTTGCCAGGCTGATCCTTTCCCTTTTAAGATTGAACGCTTCTCTTCGGTGAGGTAACAAACAATTACTCTAGATAGGAACTTTAACTTTACCTAGTTAAGAAACTTAGTTATACTTTAGTCCCTACTGTTTTCATTGTAGCAATTTTTAGGGTTCCGTAGTAAACAAGGAACCCTTATAGTTTCGTTATGTCCATCTGTCTGTCTGTCTGTCCGCGGTCTAGCTCCGAGACCCTTAGTACTAGAAAGCTGTAATTTGGCATTGGTATACATATTAATTTCGCCGACAAAGTGGTAAAATAAAATTATGATAAACATTTTTTTTAGGGTACCGCTCATATACCTAAAGTGGTGAAGTTTTTGAGGGGTATCATTGGAAAGGTCCTTCAAAAACATTGTGAGTTTGTGAAAACCATTTTTGGATTCAGGGATCCGTTTGCGAAATAATAAGCTTTAAAATGCTAATTTTTGTTAGAGTCAAGTGTCCCCCCCACCCCTGCCAGTTAAATGGTTGGTTTTGGATGTGTGAAAAAAATCACAGCAGTAGTTTATATAACGAAATTAAAAGAAAAACTATCACAGCTAAGTAGGCTCTACAAGTTAACGAGTAATAATTGACCAACTTAACTTTGCAGTTGCAAAAACATGTTTTCCCATACATTCCGTATGGGAGAACATATTTTTCAACTACAAAGTTAAGTTTGTTTTTGGGATAAATTCATCCCAACTACGGAACCCTTCATTGTGCGTGGTCCGACACACACTTGGCCGGTTTTCATATAATGCGTGAAAGAAAATGGTTGACACCATTTTAAAAACATAAAATATTTATGATTCGTTTCAGTAGGAATCAACAATATTATGATAATTGTTTATAAATTACAATTTTGCACGTTATACTCTGCTCACTTGTTAAATGAGTGTTAGACAAAAAATGATAACATTTTGACATGACACTTTTTTTTTCATTTGGTTACTCTCAAACATTGTTAATTAATTTCTTCGGGCCTGTTATTTAATACAAAATATACAACAAATAAAGACCTTTTCCAACCTAGTGTCCCACGATATCTTTCTACTTTTTAAAACTATTCTACTGCCTTACAAAGTGCAGTGAATCTCCGAAACTATTTAAGTATTTGATGATGTCAATAGAATGAACCAAAAATCATTGTACAGACGCCAGCACATCAAGCTACCCGAAACTGTCAAATTTTCAAGATCAACTTTGAACCTTAACATTCAGCGATAAAGTTGAAAATCTATTAAATAAATTTGACAGATTGTAGTAGCCTGATGTGCTGGCGTCTGTGCAACATTATTTTTGACTAGCTGCGCCTTGCGGTTTCACCCGCATAAGTCTAGATTCCGTGGGAATATTGGAATAAAAAGTATCCTTTGTCCTAACCCAGGTTGTGGTCTACCCATGTGACAAATTTCATCCATATCCGTTTAGCTGTTTTAGCGTAAAAGCGAAACAAACAAACAGACTCACTTTTGCATTTAATTATATTATTATTATACACAGTTAGTATACCGGAAATATTTCGTGGTTTCTGGTATCCTAAAGTTCATATAACCATGTATGGATGCCTCTGTTTAGAGCGCATATAAAGCTTTTCTAACCTTGACACCCACCAAAATTTGGTTTTCCTGTTGCTGTGTCATCATAACAGATAGTTATTGAACTACCGTTTTATATTTTATGCGTGTAACATAACTAAGCAAAACATTCTCCGAAGGAAAGAAAGAAAGAAATAAAGAAAAATCTTTATTTCTGCACAAACTAAAGGCAAATTAAAAAAATAAAACAACCGACTTCCAAAAAAAACACTACAAAGTGAAAAATAACTTTAATTTCGGAAGTCGGTGTCTTTGGTTTTGAATTTTTTTTTTTTGCCACCGACTTCCGAAATTAAAGTTATTTTTCACTTTGTAGTGTTTTTTTTGGAAATCGGTTTTTTTTTTTTGTTAAAGTTTTTATTTTTTACTTTTTAGTTGTGGTATTTACCCCACACAAATTCGAATATAGCACTACCTGCTATGTAAATAACAGTGAGAGAAACTTAACATAATTATCATCCACATACTAAGTGGGAAAAAATACGTATTATTGAACCTAACTCATAAACTACCCAAGCAAAGTTATTAAAATGTATATGGGACCACCTCTAAAGTATTATCTACCAAAAAAAAAGAATCATTAAAATTAATTCATAATTGGCCGACTTATCGTGCAACAAACATACAAAAAAAATATATATATACAATTGAATTGAGAACCTCCTCCTTTTGGGAGTCGGTTAAAAAAAAAAGGAAAGAGGTGAAGGAAAAAAAATTAAACTAGACAGGTGCACCTATAGTACACCCACTTTTCGCCAGTCATTTTTAAGTCCCATATAACAGGGGGCGGGCACAAATCCAGACTCCAGGCTACTACTACGAACTTCCAAGTGGAAAAACTCAATAATACTTTGCCCAACCTGGGAATCGAACCTAGGACAGGTCAGCAGTAGCGCTTACGAACACTAGAATAACAAGGCAGTCGATGCATCTGACTTATTTAACAGGTTACCGTTAATCATTTAAATATTTTCCTTAAAAAAATACAACCGACTTCCAAAAATAAATTTCGGAAGTCGGTGGCAAAAAACGAAAATTCTAACCATTGACACCGACTTCCAAAATTATTTTTGGAAGTCGGTTGTATTTTTTTTGTAAAAAGTTTTTATTTTACACTTTTTAGTTGTGGTACCTACGCCACACAAATTCGAATACCACTACCTGCTATGTAAATAACAGTGACAGGAACTTATCATATCATCCACATACTAAGTGGGAAAAAATACGTATTATTGAAGCTAACTCAAAAACCATCTTAGCAAACTTAATAAAATTTATATGGGACAACCTCTAAAGTATGAACAATCAAACAAAAAAAATCATCAAAATCAATTCATAATTGGTGGAGTAATCGCGTAACAAACATACAAAAAAAAAAAAAACAAGAAAAAAAAACGTACAGTCAAATTGAGAACCTCCTCCTTTTGGAAGTCGGTTAAAAAAGAGAGTTTCACGATACGCATTCAATTAATTATGTAATTAATATTTTGCAACAATAATAATTTCCCAACCCCAACCCTTCGGGTAAACAAGGCGTGATGTTATGTTATGTGTTAATAATTTAAAAGATCGTCCGTTGAATTTCTTGCCCGTTCTTTATATTAGGTAACTTGACAATTCAAAAGTGCCTGTAAATGTTTAAAAAAATTGAAATAAATGGTTTGAGTTTGAATCGATAAAATAAGGTCACCATAGAAAACGATTTCAAATTACAAGTGAATAAAAATTACGTGTGTAATTACTATCACTTACAAAGATATTGCGTATCGTCAAGTACTGTTGATCTACAGAATCTTTATCGCCGCGCGCGCACTGAATGTTTATTACAACGACGCCTGCGCGACTCCCCTGCATTTTGTTCCAATCTAACGACTCGCGCGCTTGCCCGCACGCATCCTCCAGTGCCGCAACATTTCAAAAAAAGAACACTAAAAACAATTATACAATCGAAAAAAGATTGTAAAATAATTATTTTAGAGTAAATAATTATTAGGAAAAATTGTACCTATGTGTAATTTTAAAGTGTAGTGTATAATCGACTGCATAATTACTGCAGTTATTAGTGTAATTTAGGCAGTGGTTTTGGACAGTAATTTGTGTTGGAATTGACAAATATGAATGGTAAGTTAATGTTTTCTTATTACATACCTAAGTCTTTGGGAATTTCTTCGCGAAACTATGCAATTAATTGATTGCGATTAATAACGTGTTCTCATTATGGGTGACACATTCCAGCTTTTTCTTTGATGTACACACACCCTTTGTTGAAGACAGTAACTAATTAATAAATGTCTTGATACAATATCGTAATGACACTCAAACCGTTGCCATTGTCCTGCGATAGATTTCTTAATTATACAAACCTTGTCACATTTTTTTTGTTTTGCATATTTTATCATTTATTAGGTAGATACCTCACACTATCTAACAAAATACCTATACAATTTCGTATTCGATTAAAATTTGCTAAACATTTTTTTTTTGTTTGGCTGTTTCAAGTTTTTTTTATTTTTTTTTATCTCTCGACCTACATTAAAAACCGGCCAGGTGCGTGTCGAAAAACGCACAATGAAGGGTTCTGTAGTTAGGATGAATTTATCCCAAGAACAAACTTAACAGTGTAGTTGAAAAACATGGTCTCCTATACGGAATATATGGGAGAACATAATTATTACTGTAACTGCAAATGTAAGTTGGTCGATTATTACTCGGTAACTTGTAGAGCCTACTTAGCTGTGATCTTTTTCCTTTTAATTTCGTTATATATACTACTTTAGTGATTTTTTCATATATCTAAAACCAACCATTTAGTTGGCAGGGGGGGGGACACTTGACTTTAACAAAAATTAGCACTTTTTAATGTATTTATATTTCGCAAACGGATTTCTGAATCTAACAAATGGCTTTGACTCACTCACAATATTTTTGAACGACTTTTCCAACGACACCCCACCACATGGTATAGATGAAGAAAAAAAAACATCCCCACTTTAGGTGCAGGGGAGGTTACGTTACGTGTCGGCGTGATTAATATGTATACCCATACCAAATTACAGCTTTCTAGTTCTAAGAGTCTCTGAGCTCAGCCGCGGGCAGACAGATAGACAGACGGACATTGCGAAACTATAAGGGTTCCTTGTTGACTACGGAACCCTAAAAACGTACTCATTGAATATCCATGTTTAACGTGAACAAATCTAAATAGGTATCAAAAGGATTGACAAGTATTTTTTTCTGTTTAAAACCCATATAATTCCAAAACACGTTTCCATCATCCAGCTATGTTTTCCTTCCCTATTAGCATAATCAATGTTATAAATATAAAACGTTGCGTCTTATTTCGCATTGACACGTGCAATAATAGGCATTATGTATTTTGCATAAAGTTGAAAGTTTCCTGCAAATTTTCAGGATAACTTTGGTGAAACTTATTATTACCAATAAATGAATAAAACATAAAAAAACGTTAAAAAATATTGGTACAATGACTTATCTTTCAAAGGAATACAACATGTGAGTTTTAAATACGACGTTCAAATAATAATAAACAAACAAATTAATAATATTTCTACATAAGTATTCATTCATTTTGATGCAGAAATGATAAAATTATGTGCATCATTCATCTTTGCATGTATATTAATGCAAACATTCATCACACTATAATTAAAATAATAATATGTACAAGCATATAAAAAGGGCGGGGAAATGATCATAGGGCATCAAAAAACTCGTCCATATCGCTGTCAATAGGAAAAGTGCCCAAAAGGCTGGCAGCATTGCCACGTTGTATGGCAATGCTGATTCTTTGACCAAAGAATAGGCCAGCCCTCTGGTCACGTGAAGAGTCGACCAGCCGCTTGGCGATGTCTTGAAAAACAAGGTGGGCACTCGGACCCCATGGCCCTAGTGTTTCAACCCCAAACGGCTCAAACATATAAGTCCCAATAAGATTGGAGTATTTGCGCCGTTTGTGGTTTTCCGTACCTGCAGCAGCAGCCCCAGCACAGCTCGCCGTGCTAGGAAGATGGGATGGCGCAAGGGTGTCGACACACGTTGCATCCCACACCAAAGGCCTACCTACCTTCCAAGGCATTATGGTAATTCCGTCTGGTCTCTTCCCATCGTCGCGTGCCAAGCCATTGGGTTCTAAAACAGCTGGCACTCCGGCGGTGACAAGAGCACGACGGATAATTTGAATAAAATATTCAAGCTGCAAAAGATTGAAATAGATAATGAATACCCTAGAAAGTAGATTCCAAACAAACAATTAATTAACTGTGTGAAAAATGATACGGCTGGAAATGAGGTCCACAGGATTACGACTAATAAATTAATCAGGAGGAAGAACCAAGGACCCAAGGAATCGGAAGAAGTAAGGAAGAATGGCGACATATTGCGTCGGCTCCAAATTAATTGGGATGAGGACAAGAGAACGATGACCCTAGAAAGTAGCTTTAAACTTAGCCTATTCCAACAATAGGTGCCTAAGCCTTGATCCATTAGGCCTTATTAAAATTCAAAGTAGGCTGAATTGATCACTCCATGACCTGTAAATCACAATAGGTTATAAATACTGTGTCCATTGTTTAAAAACGTATGTAGAAATAATGATATATTTTACTAGATTTATCGTGCAGCAGTTTCCTAGAATCTATTTGCATAGAGTGAGTTATTAATCTAGATGACGATGTCAATATGGCAGTTAAATAAGTCAGCGGTTGATTAGTGCTTGACGGATCATTTTATGGCTTGAACCAGTTTGTTATTATTGCGTCACTGCAAACAAAAGCCTCTCATACAGATTATAAATTATAACCTGTATTCCCCGCAGGATTAGGTAAAGGTGCACCCAGTACACGAACATTATGCCAGTAATGTTTAAGTCCCATGTTGTAGGGGCGAGCCTATTGCCAACAACCGGGCACATCTCCAGACTCAACTGGCTGGACTGGGCTGGTACTAAGAAATTCCAGATGGAAAAACCCAATAAAAATAATAATTAATATGTGCTAGCGACAGTTTTCGGGGGCCCTTTATTGAGTGTGCAAGTCACCCCTTGCCATTTTATCCGTGTACATAATAACATTGACCAGGCAGGTCACCAGTCAACTTAAGCCACACAAACCCACAGTCTAATAGCTTTGTTTCTATATTCTGCAATAGTCCTACACCAACCGGGCGTTGTCCTTGGGCGCACTTGCATAGTCCGAACAGAGATAATCGTCGGTTGGTGCCTCATTCCATGTAAATTTGTATAGTTAAAAAAATGAAATAAAATAAAAATATTGAATAATAATTATGTGAGGAGTATTTAACAATTGGCTTGATCACAGGGTGTTTACAATTTCAGACTATAAATTCCAGATTTTCTTATTATATTTTCCATTATTTAACTCCCTATCGCTTTCCAATACGTTCTTAATGGTCATAGGCCTGTTTCAAACAACGCCACACTCGGTTCTCAATCTTCCTCATCTAGTCTGCCCCAGTTGCCTTTTTAAGGTCATCATCGGTCCATCTGGTATCCAACTGTTTTCCATCACCGTAATTTACCTAACTTTTTATCGATTAATGATGTAAATAATGTTTTGTAACAATATAATTTAAAAAATTCTGAAATTTCTCAGTAGCAGCTCGGAGTCTGGATTTGTGCCCGGTTGATGGCAATAGGCTCGCCCCCTATTACATGGGACTTAAACATAACTGGCGAAATGTGGGTGTACCTGCTACAGGGACACCTCTGCCCAACCCTTCGGGGAAACAAGGCGTGATGTTATGTTATGTTATGTAATTTAAAAAAGTGTCCCTAGAGTTTTTTGCCCGTTGTTTTTCCATTGAAATGGGAAATTATCTTTATCTTTCTGAATTACCGTCTCCTTTGACAATTAAAATTTCCTAAATAGCTTGATTTAAATACTAGCTGCAACCCCGCGGTTTCTCCCGCATAAGTCTCGATCCCGTGGGAAAATCGGGATAAAAATGTTCTATGTCCTAATCTAGGTCATGGTTTACCCATGTGCCAAATTGCATATGAATCCGTTTAGCCACTTTAGCGTGAAATCGTAACAAAAATACAAACAAAAAAAATTGTTTAGAAATGCTTTGAGTTTGACTTGATGCAGCGGTGAAATAATAGGTTACAATCTTCAGAAAAATGCCAGTCTCAGTAAACCGTCAAACCACCTCCACCACATGTTGCTTGCTTACCATTAAAAAAAAAACCCGTGGGGTTTTTAAACACTTTACTATTACTACTTTAGTACCACAGCACCTATTCACGACTATTATAGTAACAGATCATTACGGAGGCGCCAACGCCTCTCTAATTGAAGTTATCAATGAAATAGCCGCAATCATTGCAAGTTACTTGGCCTTGGAATTTGAATTAAGTTATAATTTTTCTTGCCCTTGTTCGCTTTACGATTGAAATATTTTAAGCTTGTTAAGATTAATCATTTAAGATCAATTAAAAGATACATGAAGCAAAAGGAATATGTGGTTTTATTGACTCCCCGTGGGAAGAACGCGTGAGTCTGTTTATGTATGTAATCATTTAAGATTTTGCTAACTACGAGTATGGAGGCTTGCAAATGGCTTGTCGTCAATTACCTCACTGTTACTTCTGTGTTGATAGCTGTGAGCCACGCAAAAACAATAAAATAAAATAAGATAAACCGCTTCAATATACCCATAGGTTTAATCAGAACTGACGGAGTCCGCTAGGGCCGATGCCTGCCGGGGTTGCGAAGAAATCCGAAAGGAAGATCGTGGCCCCGGCAACATGGCAACTGAAGGAACACGGGTGGGTTTTAGTCAGTAAAAGTCTGACACGTCCTCTCGCTCCGCCCGAGCGGTAGAAGTTATTTGATAATTTCCCACCCAAAAAAAAAGGTTGAATCTGCTTTAAGAGCATTTAGGAAGTTTCAAAACACTCTTTGTTCACCTTTAAACTAAATATTCAGTGTACGATAAATAATTTTATACAATTTATATCAATGTTTTAGTGCACTACACAGCGATATTCCATCGAGCGATCATCAGCGAAATATTTGACAGCTATTTGCAAAGTTGGCTACTTTCTAAATGCTGGTTCACAATCGGTGTACTCGTGTTCAAATTTTCTGAAGGACACAGCATTAGTAACTTCTATTGAATTGTCCACAACTGTAAATAACTAAAATTACCTACACAATTCATAACATTCCATCACAGATTGTAGCTTGTCAATTGAATTATTAATGTCTCTGATCTACGTTGTGTCATCACTTGGTTCTTAGTCAGTGTCTATAAGTTTATGAGATAATTTACATATTTTTTATAGCCAAAAATGTAATATTTTCCATTTCATATTCAGTTCACGGATTACTAATGATATTATTGATGATGGCATATTTATTAGTATCCAAATTAATTTCACTAAGATCAAACATTCGAGATCTTTTCTGTGTTTTATAAAGACGTTCTTATTATTAAAAAAAACTAGTTTTTAGCCTATTAATCTTTCATTTCGTTGACATTAAAATACAAGGACGGTTACCATAATTATAAAACATTTCTAAAATGGCAAGTTAGATTCACAGAGTTATAATTCCTTAGATTTTAAAACATACTTACCTATAGCCTATAGCTTAAATACTTTTTTAAGGACACCCGATCTACATAACTTAGACGCAATAAAAAAAAAACAAAACGTTTTGTAACGTTTAAACAATACATGGATTTCTCACACTGATTTCTCACGGGGTCAGAAATGCGAGGACGTTGCGAGTTCAAGTTGCATAATGTAAACAAATAATTTCAGATTGATTGTTGTTCTAGCAAGTGTAAGGTAAAAAAAGTACTCAGGTACTGATTATGTTGTTTATCATATTACAGTAGTGAATTACCCGCGTTTTTCTCGAAATCAGGTTTAACCTAGTTATTGCACTTTTCGTAAGGAAAAGGCAGTATTGGACACTAAATAGTTACTAACCAATAACCGGGGGCATTTTTTTCTTTTTTTTGGCATGTTTTTAATCGAACTGCCTCCTTGGTCTAGTGGTTGAAAGCGCTACTGCTGAGCTTGAGATCCTGGGTTCGATTCCCGAGTCGAGCAAAGTGTTATTGGGTTATTCCATTTGGAACTTCTCAGTAGCAGCTCGGAGTCTGGATTTGTGCCAGTTGATGGCAATAGGCTTGCCCTCTATAACATGGGACTTAAACATAACTGGGACACCTCTGCCCAACCCTTCGGGAAAACAAGGCGTGATGTTATGTTATGTTATTTAATCGAACCTCTAATAATTCCCATTTTGCGCTGTTAAAAGTATTATTTTACACTGTAATATAATGATTGCACCTCTTTTTGGGAACCCTCAAATAATTACTAGTACCTGGGCGACCGAGCTCTGCTCTGGTGAAAATAGAGAATGCTCATTTAATAGCATAGGAAAGTTCATACTAATCCGTGTATAGTACCTAGTACATATTCCATGCTGCCATGATAGTAGGTACTTACTAATTCCATGCTACCATGTCATTATTCATTATCTTGTTCTAAACTTTGGGCGATCGAGCTCTGCTCGGGTAAAAAAAAAGGAGGAAACGAATTTTCCCAGATAATATGCGACCTAGCTAGATCGATTTTTCACCCCCGTTATTGCAACTTTCATCGAAATTGTTAGAGCTGATTTCGAGTACGTGAGTACAAATATTGCTCGTTTAATAGTATAGGATTTTGGGGTCTTAGAAATACTAAACAGCCTAGTAACATCGCATAAAATATTCTAGTGCATTTTAGGTATTTATTATTCATGTTTTACGAATATATTATATTCATCAGTATGTAAAATGTGTTTATGTTTTATTAAATAACTAAGTAAACACATTATACCAACCTTTGATGTAAATGAAATAACTTGGCATAAATTATGCAAGTCTCAATTTTATTTGTTTACAAAAAAACCAAACTGAATGAATAATTATTAATTTATTATATAATTTGAATGGACATGCGTAAAATACCTTCATTAATAAATCGGAGTATCCTTGCCAATATCTGACCGATTTGACACATAGCAAATTTTATTAATTTTTTGAATAATGTCAACATTTTCAAGACAGGATAGGTTTACTTCAATCATTTGATGAACGAACGTTCAAGAGCGAAACTATTTTTGTTTATTATTCTAGATAAAAAAACAAAATTATGTTTGTCAGTTTTTAATCGTAGGTTGATTTCCAACCGTAACGCGGGCGAAGTCGTGGACAAAAGCTAGTAAAAAATTAAATAAAAGTTTGATTGTGTTCCTTGGGTTGTGTGTTTGTTTTGTTGTTTTAACATCCACCTGCATCGTATCGTAATTCACCTCGTTAGCAAAAGTATAATTATCAATTAAAGTTAACATGCCAATGAATGACATTCCATTGAATTAATTAACTATGTTATGTAAAATTCCACGCAGTATGCATTAAGGCTCCGGCAGTCAGGCAAGACGCGACTCTAGTAGAACAATTTCTATGAAACTTCATGGAAATAGTTTTACCAAAATCGCGTCGCCCCATCGCGTTCGGCGTGTCTGCGGAGGAGCCTAAAGCCTGGAGTAGACTACTTGCGAAGCTGTTCAAAGTTAAGCGGATACGAGAGTGTAGAAGAGCACTTCGGTTGGCTTCGTGCAACCTCCGCTCGCCTTGGGCGACTTCCAATCGTTGTCGGTTTTTGCGCTCGAGGCAAAGGACTCTAAGCCGATGTTCGCACGGACGTAATAAAATCGCGGCGGGATTTTATCGCGCACTGGATTTTCAACTTTCGGTGTTAAGCCGAGCGTTGAAATCCAACGTGTTGGGACGCACTCTCGTCCCAGCGTGTTAAAAAAAACACACACTTGGATTTTCAACTGTCGGCGCTAAGAAAAGCGTTGAAAATCCAGTGTACGAAAAAAAATCGCCGCGATTTTATTACGTCCATGCGAACGTTGGCTAAGCGTCCTACAGTTCTTTGCACGAGTGTGTAGTCGCGTATACTTCGGACTTCGGTCAACCTACATGAATACTTCGGTTTTAAACTAATTCGCACTGGGGCCGCGTGGAGACTGGCCCACTCCCTCTCACAGAGAGAAGGCCTGTGTTCCAGCAGTGGGAACGATATAGGCTGATTATGTATGCGTAAATCTGAACTTGTCTCGAATATCTTCAACAGGTAATTGATGCAATGAGGAAATCCGAAGGCACATTGATCTATCTATCTGGTCTACTGGCTAAGGCAAATATATCTAGATGATGACGGTAATATGACGTACCGCACGGGTTGGATCGATGGATTTGGGGGAAGCCTTTGTACAGCAGTAGAACAGTAAAGACAAACTTAAAAAAAAAAAACTTGACGTTTATTTTTGCCGTACACGCATAAAATCAATCTGCTTAGCCTTTTCCCAACTATGTAGGGATCGGCTTCCCGTCTAACCGAATGCAGCTGAATACCAGTATTTTACATGGAGCGACTGCCTATCTGACCTCCACAACCCAGTAACTGGGTAATACGATAAGACTGGCTGTCAGACTTTCGAGCTTCGAAAGACCCGTAACGACTGTCAAAGATTCACGAACGCCAGACAGGACTAACGGTATTTTGAGGCACGGAGGAGTCTTGGTATGTAAAGATGGTCACCCATCCACGGACCAACCTCGGCAAGCGTAGCTTATGGATTGATCCGTGCGGCTGTTATTACTATGCCACAAGCTTTTGCCGTATGGCCTGGCCTGCGTGTATACGCATGCCTGTGCATACGATTCGCATGATTACCAGGCCAGCAACATAGTGTTGAGGCATAATAATTGTCAAATCACATGCCTGCGTTTTAAGATAAACAGTATTTTGCATAAATCGTGACTTATTGAATCCATTCGTATAGAAATGTGGCAATACCTCTATCTTGTGTATCGAAAAGTACTTATTTCGATACGTTATGAAATTATAAAACGTTTTTCATTACTGTCAATCATTTTGAAATATTTAAAATGAAGCATTCTTATACGAATCGTATTATGTCTGATAAGCACCCTAGTTGCGTAACAGACTTTTAATCACAATCCGAAGGACTTCGAAGGAAATTATTATTATTATTATTTAAACGTCTTTGACATTATTATTTATAAAAAAAAAAAACAAAAAAAATACATTGCTTCTTGTTTGAACAATTCGTCTGCACAAAAACGTAAACAACGTAGTGATTATTTTTGAACTATTAAAATGACAGGTCATTACACTATTAAAAGACAGGCTGGAGCTTGCAGAAATCAAAAGAATTTTATAACGTGTACTTATTTCGAACCGCTACGCTCCCGCCACAATCCGCTCGTCCAATAAGGGTGCAGCTTTCTTCTAGAAGGTTCTAAAACAGACGACGCACCCCTTTATGACAAGAGTCGTCTGACATCCGTCAGCTGTGCTGCGCACCAGGATACAGTTTTTTATTTTCATAAATATTACATTGTGATATCTGTATGTTAAAATTAGTTTTTCCATTATTACGTTATCTACCTTACCAAGCAATGTAGGTAGTTATTTATAGTTAGTTGTTATGTTACAACTCATAATGAAGAAAATAAAACGATTAATAAATGCATTTCCATCATCCATAACAAGTTTGTGAGACTCGAAGTATGCCAGTTACGTCAAATATTAATGACATTGATGCCTACGTAATATTTACATACAGCCACTGTTAAGGCCCGTACCTACACAAGATATTATGTTGTTTTTAGTTATTCTGTGGTACTAAAAAGTTTATTGCATAATATTTTAATTAAACAAATTAGTTTTTCGATGTTTTATATTTCCGCCAATGGTTGTTCTTTTGTCTTCTGTTACCTTTTAATTATGTAGTAACCTGCTGCTTATATATTAAAAGCACAAACATATTAATGATATTATTTAAAAAACCGACCAAGAGCATGTCGGACCACGCACAATAAAGGGTTCCGTAGTTGGCATGAATTTAACATTGTAGTTGAAAAACATGTTCTCTGATACATTTCAACTGCAAATGTTAGTTTGTACGCACAATATTGAGTGATTTACCATGTTATTTTAAGACTTTAGACTTCTTATAGGTTTTCCTGTAATCTATAAGTATATAACTACTTTCTGTCTTTTTCAGAATTTTAGGCTCAGTAGTTTCGGAGGTAAGGGCGGGAATGGTCAATTGTCATCTATTTTTCTTAAACATATTTAAAAGTATTTTTTTTAATTATAAAAAACGAGATCCTTACAACAAGTCCTTTCATTTGAGATGTCATACGGTACAGTCCGAAAAACTTTTATTTTTATTTTTAAATTCCCCCCCGAATAGTGATTATTGAAAATTAATTTATTTTTGTTACACGTCCGTGTTTGAGCCACAAAAATTGATATATGTACCAAATTTAAATCGGTCTATTAGATTCGGCTGTGACAGATGGACAGATAGACACACGAGTGATCCTATAAGGATTCCGATTTTTCCTTTGAAGGTACAGAACCCTAAAAATCAAAAGTTAACGTTAAACACAGACGTAGGAGCACTTACCTTGGTAACCTATTCATATAATTAACATAATAATTTACTAAAAATATCAATTATATACGATTTATCATATTACATTAAATGACCATGGGAACAATATTAATTGATTAGCTCATATTGTTTTGCAGTTTTATTGGCTATGAAAAAATAATAAAAATCTAGAAAAAATATAAAAATCATGCAATATTGGAGAAAACATTCTGATTCCGACACTGTCTATGATATTTTTCTTAACTGAGAAAGCCTAAGGCTGCGTCCTTACCAAAAGCGATCGTCGTTTTCACATGTCATGTCACTTTTTGTTCGGTGAACTCGAACGTGTGGTCGCGCAACTGAGGGCGTCTTCAATTTTTTCAGACAAAAAGTGACATACCTAATAATATGAACGCGACGATCGTGTACTCGACCGAACGATCGTTTTGATTAGGACACTGGGTCAGCTTTATTCGGTTTTATCTTTTGCTAAAATAACGACGTTGAATGACTGTTGATTGGCTTTTAATATCACCTTTTCAGCCCTATTGTAAAATATTAATTAGGTATATGAATTCTTTAGTCTTTTAAATTATGCAAATTGTGATTTTTAAGGAAAAGAACCGTTCTCGATTCTCCAGTAAATTATACACTTTAATATCTACCTTACCATACCTTCTAAGATTTCTATCCATTTTCTAAGATGCTGATATAAAAAGCTGATACATATTAATTATAATTTTATAATTATGATATATTTTTTTAGTTTTTCAAGTAGAGGCTTAATTACCTTTCAGTTTATGCTTGGTAACTTCAGTTATATTATCGGTCATGCTTGGTAGCTTAAGCACATTAAGCTAACTCTATCAATTATCTCTTCCCTGAGACGCTGAGCAAACGAAGGACACTTTGTCAGCGGAAAATTTGGAATCGTATGGAAATTTGCGTTTTTACGTGCGCGTTAGATGGCTTTGATTCCAAATTGTATATCGTCTGCTCAACTCCTTGTAGTATAATGATTGTCATACACTGGAAACTTTTGTCTCGGTTTTTTCAAGCGCTAAATTGCTAAGCATGAGATTTAAACAGGGAATTTTTTACCCAGTGCGCAAACTTAAACACGTGACTTAACTCATCATTATGAACAACTTTTACTATGGGACCAACCCGGAAATCGCGAAAAAAGTCAGCTGTTCCCTACATTTAAACGAGTTATGCGAACATAAATGTAGGGAAAAGCAGATTTTTTTTTCGCGATTTCTTGTTTGGTCCCGTGGTAAAAGTTATTCATAATGATCTTTGCGCATTAGTTAAAAAAAAACTGTATGATACCTTGTTAAGATAATTGTTGTGATTGTTTCGTCCTTAAGGTCTTTTTAGTACCTAAGATTCTTTAAATTTTGATAGTTGATGTCCTTTGAGTGTCAGGAATCTTGTTTTTTTAACATTTTCCTCTAATTAAGCTTTTTTCCGCTACCGTGAAGTTGTTTACAGATTTTTAAATTCAAATTCAAATTTTTGTATTTGTAGAACATAGGTAAACAAAGAAGTACAGATGTTAATAATAATAAAAATGAACGCTACGAGAGAATATTTGTATCGAGAGACACAATAGAATTTTAATTGTTATCCGCCTTAATAAGGCTTCGTAACAGGTGATGAGATAAATTAATTAGTAATAAATGAAACAAAACATTAACAAATAAAACAAAATTTGAACAATTAAAAATGAATAGATAGGTACTTAAAAACATTATTCATTTTTATTTAATTCAATTATTTAGTTATTTAACTTCTCAAGTTAGATTGCCTCGTTGTTCCAGAGGTTGCAAGCGTTACTGCTGAGCATGAGGTTTCATTCACAAGTCGGGCTAAGTGTAATTGGGTTTTTCCATCTGAAATTTCTCAGTAGCAACCCGGAGGATTTGTGCCCGGTTGATGGAAATAGGCTCTCCCCCTATAACTTCGGTGGACTATTGGTAGACCGCTAATGTTCTGTTTTCGAATGTTAAAATCGACTACGTGCACGTGCATATTTATAAGATCTCAGACTCTCACTAACTTACCCAATATAATGATGTAAAAACAGAGGCACTCCGGGAGTGCTGAGAGAAGTGAAAACTTGAACAATTTAAAAAAATACTTCCAAAACCTTTAAAGTAAAAATACTACTAATACTTGCATAGAACATCGTAACGTAATAAATAAAGAGCACAATCGTGTTTACAAAAATGAGGTGCCGGTAACGGTATCGCGAGTTTAATTGTTTTTTCCCATCTCAAAAATGCCCAACGCACATCAAGAAGTTTTCACTTTAAAAAAAAAAACGTGTGGCACTCGGGGACTGCCGCGGTAAAGCTATTGCATAGCATTTGTAACCTCCATACTTCCTATTTGTCAACGCTACACTTGGGATGATGACGTGATGACATAAAACAAAATTTTGGTTCCCATGACAACATCACGTTGTCATGGGAACCGTCATTACATGGTAGGCGGAGTGGGGGGTGTTAGGTTTTATTTTCGTTACGTTACGGAATTTCTTGATTCGGTCGCCGCGCTCAAAGCCCGCGATAAAAGCTATGCAATAGCTTAAAAACAAATAAATTCGCGACCGTAACCCGTTATGTGTTTACATAATAATTATTAAAACTTTTGAAAAAATATTGTGATTTTTATTTTTGATATTTTCCAAAGGTACACACGGCTACACATCAAGCTTTACATTTCCAGTATAAGCTGACCTCGCATTGTACGGACATCCTAAACAATGAGAGATCAACATAAACTGGAAATGTATAGCTTGATGTGTAGCCGTGTGTAAAGAATGTTCAGTACTTAAATCTTACGTAGCTAAAGTTTGTTTTTTAATTCCAGATAGTAATTTGACATTACACTACCCTTTGGAAGGGGCGACTAGAATCAATTCTATTTTTTGTTTTTGACGTTCAAAAGTGCCTAATTGAAATAAATTATTTGACTTTGACTTTGACATTTAATTTTCAAATCATTGTTGTTTGTTTTTTTTAAATTTAGCAGTTCTTTTTAATAGTCGAGGAATGGTCATCGATCCCTGTCAGTCAAGGCGCCACGGCCGGCCGTTAGCCATAATTATTTTGCTGCGCATAATTTTAAATCTGTGATATCTTTTATAGTAATTATATAACTGTTTATATATAACTGTGATATCTATTCATTTAAATTATATGATGTTCATATATTGCATATTTTACATATTTATTTTATCGGATAAGGATTTATAATTAGAATTTAAGATTATTAGGATTTTATTTTTATCAATATACTGGTCAAAAAAGCTTCGAAATTAAGTAACAATATTTTGTATGACATTTTTAAAGATAAAAATAGTTACTGTGGGTCATCCTTAGAAGATAGACATTTGCTATCACGAACTTTTGTGTTGATTTTGCTAAGATATAGAACATAATTTTTATTTATCTGTAACGATTAAGTCAGCGCACGCCATGTAAGCGCTCAAAAAAGCGATTTTTTCACTACTTGACAAAACGTCAAGTTTCAGTACTACGTTTACGTATAATATACTAGCTTTAGCACGGTAACGTACTACCGAGATTTCATACCTAATAATAACAGAGGAAAACGTCATTCACTCCTACCGCTGCGCCCGCATTGCTCCGCGTAATTTTGAAACTGTGATATCTTTTAAACTATTCATTTAAATAACATATTTAAAGGCATATTTTAATCTAAATTAAATGCCCAATTTAAATAACATATTTTTTTGGATAAGGATTAATACTATACCGGTCAAAAAGCTTCGGAAATAACAATTAAATTTTTCTCAATTTCTGAATTCTGGGTCATTCTTAGAAGATAGACATATGCCATCGTGAATTTTTTTGTTAAACTTTTTAAAATGAACAATACCGTAGAACATTAATTTGATGTATCTTTTTCCGTTAACGCAGCGCACACCAGTAAAGCTCCCAGTTGGTATGATTTTTTCCGACTTCTTCAACAATAATCGTCAAATTTCAGCCAATTTAGACAAAACCTTAATAAAATATACATTAAAACCTTTCGCATGAATCATTCCGTCTATTGCTGAAAACCGTTTGAAAATCCGTTCAGTAGTTTTTGAGTTTATTGCGTTCTGACAGACAGACAGACGCGGCGGGGGACTTTGTTTTATAATATGTAAAGAAAAGAATTATAATTACACATGAACCTTCCTGAATACATTCTCTAAATGATGTTGAAAATCTCATCAAAATTCGTTGCGTATTTTAGAAAAACCACGCGGACACACAGACAAACGCGAAAAGCGACTTTGTTTTATAATATTTAGAGATCAGAGATTCGAGATGATTTATTTATTATTAGTGAAATTTAAATATTTTTCTTAAATAAAAGTAGCCTACGTTACTCCTTATAACATCAGCTATTTGTCAGTGACAATCCCGTCAAAATCGGTTCAACCGTTTTGGAGATCAGTCGGACAGACAAAAATGTAAAAAAAAAAACTTTTTGTTGTAAGTTCGTACGTTTAGTAAAAAACTGTTATTTTGACATTACGTTTAAATTTTATTTATTTGTTGTAATAAGCACAGGGGTTCTATCTTAAAGAGTTTGGTTTCCGCACTTAGTCCTGCAAATGGACCATTGTTTGTGGGCCATGGCGGCCGTCCACGTCGTTCATTACTCCAACCAGGGGTCATCTTGTTGCTAGGACAAAAATCACAAATAGATAACCAGTTGCTGCAAGCTGATCAAACGGATCTGAAGGTAGAGCCTTCTGTTTCAAAGGAGAAAATGCAAAATAATTAATGTACTATATGAGTAAGGCTCGTGTCTTCTCTGTACGAGAAGAGGTCTGCAGTCGTACATTAATACGACATCATATTATTAGACCTTATTGGTGATGTTCTTCAGAAAGGTCAGGTGCGTAGTACTCGCAACCGGCGTGTGTGTATGACCAGATGTATGAACGTAAACGAGGCAAAAGGAGTATGTAAGGATCGTAGCACATGGCGTTCTGTATTTTATCCCCATGGGAAGAAAGCGTGAGATTATGTGTGTGTGCCTTTATTATTATAGGTCAATAAAACAATCCTGCCCACACCTACAAACATCCTTTACCTACTCAACTTTTGACACTAATCTCACGGAACTTTTTTACTTACAATCAAATAATGAGAAATTAATGATGACATTATATTCCAATGAATCAAGGTCAATGACCTTCGATGAACTTCAGTTGTTACTCGCCATTTAGTCAAATCCTACCTTTTTTTTTTTTTTTTTTTTTGGGTGGGAAATTATCAAATAACTTCTCCCGCTCTGGGTGGAGCGGGAGGGCGTGTCAGACTCTTACTGACTAAAACCCACCCGTGTTCCTCCGGTTTTCTTCGAACCCCCGGCAGGCATTGGCCCTAGCGGGCCCCGTCAATTCTGCTGACATCTCTTTGAGGCGCGCGTGGAACACAACGCGCCGTCGACCCGGGCTTGGTCCTTACCGGACGGCGAGCTACCCATTGCTCACCGTCCGCAAGCCCGCGCCTACGGTGGCCGGAAATCGGCTCGCGATTCCCGCCCCGGGCGTCTCCTCCTGCGGCGGTTAGGGGCGTGAGGGCGCGAAATTTGCCTTTCCCTCACGCGTTCCGCCTCCTCCTTCGCGAGCATTACCGCTTCGCAGAAGGAGGTGACGGCCTGCCATTTCCTCTCGCTCCGTACCATGGCCTGAACCAGGGCCGGACGCGAGAGATCACCGCCTTCCGTTAATACAATAGGAACTACTACAGGAGCGAAATAGTAGAAGTACCTAAGGTACCTGTCCCACCACCGCATCGACGAGGAAGCAAGTATGTCGATGAAGTATGGACGTAATAAAATCGCGGCGGGATCTTATCGCGCATTGGATTTTCAACGCTCTGCTTAGCGCCGAGAGTTGAAAATCCAAAAGTGTGTTTTTAGACGCGCTGGAATGCACTCTATTGAATTCTCAACGCTCGGCTCAACATCGAGAGTTGATAAAATCCCGCCGCGATTTTATTACGTCCGCGCGTACGTCGGCTAAGCCCAGGTTTGCACAAGCGATTTTTTTTGCACATTAGATTTTCAGCGCTCTGCTTATTAGCGCCAAGAGTGGAAAATCCTACAGTGTGTTTTTTCGAAGCGCTGGGTTGCACTCTGTTGGATTCTCATCACTCGGATCAACACCGTGAGTTGAAAATCCAATGCGCGATAAAATCACGCCGTGATATTTTTACGTCCATGCGAACGTCGTCGGCTAAGCCCAGGTGCGCTCGGACAATTTTTTCCCGTGACGATTTTTTTTTGCATATTAGATTTTTAGCGCTCTGCTTAGCACCGAGAGTTGAAAATCCAATGCGCGATAAAATCCCGCCGCGATATTTTTACGTGCGTGCGAACGTGGGCTAACTATCAACGATTTTATCGCTCATGTAACGTACAAAAAATTGTAGGTCCCGTGTTAGTAAAAGATATACATTCCTATACATTACAGTCGAGTACCGCCAGCGCAGCGGTGTGAATAGTCAGCGATCAACTATTACTATACTAGTTGCGCCCCGCGGTTTCAGATAAAAAGTATTCTATGTCCTAACTCAGGTCATGGTCTACTCATGCGCCAAATTTCATCCAAATATGTACAGCCGTTTTAGCGTTAAAGCGTAACAAACAAACTCACTTTCGTATTTTTAATATTTGTTAGGATTAGTTTAGACAAAGCTGTTTTGTTAAGGTCAATGTCAGTTTCATAACATTCGATTTGCAAGCGTAGCGTAATAGCGTTGCATATAATAAATACTTAATTTCATTGATTAAAATGCATGTGTTGGAACAAAGTAATAAATATTAGTCTTGCGGTTTTGAAGATGAATAATAATGATGCTTAATTCAATCTTATTTGTTCTAATGTGTAGATAAGTCATTAAATTACGGTTTGAAAATAAATATCATTAATCATCACAATTATTTAGTCATGGTGCATGATGACGAAGCCTTTTCGAGACAATTTGCCTAACCTTGTCCCAACTATGTTGGGGTCGCCTTCCAGTCTAACCGGATGCAGCTGAATGCCAATATTTTACATGGAGCGACTGCCTATTTGACCTCCACAACCCAGTTTTTGAGTAACACGATACCCCTGGTAAGACTGGTTGCCAGACTTGAGTTTCTGAATACCCGTAACGACTGTCAAAAATCTATGAATGACAGCCGGGACCAAAGGCTTAATGTGCTTTCCGAGACACTGAGGGGTTGATACCTAATAGATGGTTATAATAATACCTTCGATCGACGCGTACGGCTGTTTCTATCACAATGCCGTTGAAGAGAATAATTGACCTTCTATTTTGCAAGAGTGCTCTTAAATCATTCACATTGAGGTACTTCTTTCTAATCTTAAAATATCTGATTAATTTGACAATGGTGCCGATTCTCTTGTACACCGAACTAAACTAACTAAACTATCACTAAAATTCCTTACTTTTGACTATGAGAATCTCAAAGCTATTCTGCAAAATAAATTCTCTAAATTTAAAAATAATTTTGACACATCTAAATCGAATTTGACAATCGCGACTCCACACGTGATATCTAACCACGTGAATCTTTTTAGAGCCGGAGGCGCGCAGGGGGGCAGCCTCGACGTTTTTTATATGGAATTTTTCACTTTTTGTATGGAAAATAAGAAAAAAAAATTACCTACATGGGTTAGGGGTTTAAGGGTCTTTTGAAGGGGGTCAAAATTTTCATTATTTTTACGATTGGACACCGTTTTCGAGATAAAAAAGAAAAAAAAAAAGATTCAGTAATGTTTTTGGATCTAAAGTCGAAGTGTTGGTGTGAATTTAAAGTTCATGACAACCAATTTTATTCTACACGTTTTTAGATGCGATTAAAAATAGTCAGATTTAGTTAGAAAATCTAAATTTTAGGTGAAAAACGTCAAATTCAGAATAGAAAAATTGCCATTTTCACTAAATTAATATCTCAGTACCATCTTAGTGATGTCAAACTAAAATATAGTTAAGTTGTGCCACTTTAGTCTATTTCAGAATGGAAAATCGTCGTTTGACAGGAATAAACTAAATTTTGGTGATTTTTAGTCTAGTTTAGAGGCATTTGTGACAAGAGAATCGGCACCAATGTCGTACAAGCATCCGAAATCTAATAAATTAAATTCGCTAGCGCACTATACACGTTAATTCTCAATTCTATTTCAACTTGTTTTAGAATGACTGTCGTTAAAATATATCAATATTTAAAAGTACATATTTTATAATAATATATAATGTTCCCACTGCTGGGACATAGGCCTCCTCTCTGTGAGTCGGAGTTGGCCATAATGTCTTTGAATGTTTGGTTCTAAAATAGGCGATTTCGTTACGGTGTTTTCTTCAGTATCGGCTTTAAATTAATTGTCGCACTTACAATGTATATCAACCAGAATACCCGCGAAATTTCGCGAATTTTTACATAACTTTTTAATTATTCGAGTAATAATTAATCGAGATGTTTAATTCATATTCTTTGGCACCTTTATAAGTCATGCATGAGCTATTCGAATACCAAAAATATTTCGCCTAGGTTTTAAGGGGGAGACGTAAAATTTGATTCGCTGTTACAAAGATCTTATTTCTAATCTTTTGTATTTGTAAATACCATTGTAACAACCTTTGTAGTACCTAATAAGGACCTTGAAAAATCAAATCAATCAATCTTATTTGAAGAAAGATCGAGTATTGACCATTATACATACTTGTATTTAGGCATGGCGGGCTGAGGAAAATTTTTGTTTAAAAATAAAATATATTTTGTTACTGTAAGTCTAGATCAAACAAGATGAGAATGATGATATTGAAAAGGTATAGACGTTTAGAGAAGAGAGAGAAGTATAGATAGAAGACGTCCCACATGTGCGTCATGTTCGTGAACGGGCGCCGTCAGTAGCGACTGGTCATCTCTTAGCTGCCACGGCTTATTTTAATTTTTGAATTGTTTTTATCTTTTTATTACGGATAGTTTTAACGTGCACGTCTTTCACCATTGTTTTCACATGTATAATTTTAACATGAATGATGTAATCAATATTTTGTAAAAATATTTTGATTTAAAAGAGTACGTGGAGTTTATTGCCCGTTCTTCTCCATAGGTATCTACTACGCTTAGGAATGGGCAACTAGCTTCATCTTTCTGACTGACCGACCCCTTGACAATTCAAAAGTACCTGTAATTGGTTTATTTGAAATAAATGCTTTAAGTTTGAAACGGGTACATAGGTACTCCAATAAAATTACCTAAAATGTAATAAAAAATCTTATCATTTTTGAAAATAAAAAGTTATAGCTATTAAAAAATCTAATTTTTAGTACCTACCAAAATTACCACAAATCCATAAAAAAAAATCAACAGGGGTCATAAGTTATGACTTGTAGACACCACTAAACGACGGCCGCCCGTGCCCCATGTAATCAACCGGTAAAATTCCCCATTTAAAAAAATGATTTCATTTTCTTTTTTCCTAAAAATTACCACATGAAAAAAAAAAAAAAGAAAGAAAATACGTTTATTTGCGGTAAACATGACGCAAAGAAAGATAAAAAACACGTAAATTACAAATTGGGGAAAAACATGCGTCACATCCACGCAAAACGGCCATAAACATATACACATAAATAGACTCTCAGTACGATACCCAATAACACCCTCACGGATCGGACAGGTTTTTTTTACATGTTGGATATCGGGAGCCTTTAGATTCTTCTCTACAAACTCAAACTCAAGTTGCCCGTTTCAAAGCGTAGTAGGTTCCTATGGACAAGAAAGGGCAAGAAACTCCATAGACACTACTACTTGGATCAGCTTCTGGCTGTGTAAAAAGATGCAATTGGTTTTATATGTAAAGCAGTACTTGTACTTGTACTTTTGAAGGTGCACAACTTTATGATAGAATACCCTCTAGTATAAGAAAACTACACTCGTTCAATGCATTTAAAACTCAACTTGGTCAGTATATAATTGTGGATCGATCACTTTTGGAGAAATAAAAGCATTGAATATAATATCTAGTTTATATTATAACTGATGACGACGAACTTTGTGTAATTTATGTATGTTTTAGTATTTTTCTCAAGTGAGTGATTTGTAAGTATATGTTTTTATTGAGAATAAAGTTTCTTTAAACCTAAAGCAGAAACAATCTGCTTCTATTTCATAAATAAGGTTTAATCGTATTACGATAGTAAAGAAACCATTGAACACATAATTAATATTATTATTTATTATTATTGTGTTAGTTTTAAATTCTATAATTTTTTGATTAATTAATTTTTTTGGTAATTTTAATTTGACTGATTTTCATTTGTTTTTTTATTGTAATAAAATTTACTTTCAATGTTTGCATGCCTAATTGGTAGATTGTACAGGGATCTCAACATTTTGTGAACACCTTCATTTATGTACCTACTCTCAAAGCGAATAAATGATTATGATAATATTTACGTTGGTACAATTAACTGCATGATATGCAAAAAACATTTAAATCTACTCGCGTCGCGTCCGCTTGAACTGTCAAGTGTAATGGATATAATTATTATGTAAATGTTCATAATTCAATATTGACAGATTGTGTTGATATTCAATACAAGTAAGAATGACCATAGAATTCAATCTGCCTAGCCTTTTCCCAACTATGAGCTAAATGGTGCTGATCCATGCGTCATGTTCGTGAATGGGCACCATCAGTAAGGACTGGTCTTGTCTTAGCTGCCACAATTTATTTTAATTTTGATTGTTTTTATCTTTTTATTACGGACGCTTTTAACGTGCACGTATTTCTACATTGTTCTTAAATGTATAATTTCAACATGAATGATGTGACCAATATTTTGTAACAATATTTTGATTTAAAAGAGTGTCCGTGGAGTTTCTTGCCCGTTCTTCTCTATAGGAACCTACTACGCTTTGGAACGGGCAACTACATAGCTTCATGCTTCGAGTTTGAGTTTCTAGAGAAGAATCTATAGGCTCACTACATATAACATGTAAAAAAACCTGTCCGATCCGTGAGGGTGCTACTAGCTTCATCTTTCTGACTGACTGACCCCTTGACAATTCAAAAGTACCTGTAATTGGTTTATTTGAAATACGTAAATGCTTTGAGTTAGGTTAGTCTTTAGGCGCGTTGGACATTTTGAAGACGGGACTAAACCATTGATTTTGCGACACTGTAACGCAATTTACCGACACCGTAGAGTAAAAGACATCAACGCGTTGATTACCGCGGTGTTTTGAGTAAAATACATCAACGCGTTGATTACCGGCGGTACCGATTTTTTTTCAAGTTTTCACTTCTACGGGCACTCCTGGAGTGCCACTGTTTTTTATTGTTCCAAAAATAGTGTTACAGATTATTTTTATACCAGTTTTTAATAAACTATACAATACAATGCAGTACTTAACTTTAGTGGAAAAGATCACCTGTATTCTGTACTAGTTTCAAAAACAGGAGACAGCGCCTTCCGTTTAAAATGAGTCAGCGTAGGTATTGACAATGTATGTCACCCGATGTTTGTTAGAAAAAGCTAATAGTTAACAAAAGGCTATATATATCCTACGCGTTCAATATGATAATGGGTTTAGGATGTTGATGGGGCTTCCACGCTTCTGCAGCGCTTCGCAGATGTTCGCGGAAGCCCGTGTTGACGATTTTCATGCCTTAATGAGAAAGCGGGCGGCGTCAATAATGGGTAGGTTGCGCGGAAGCTCCAACAGCATCCTAAAAACATTGGTCGACAAGGTGGACAACCCCTTTATTAGGCACTGGATGCGGAGGCACGTGCCAACATGTGTTGAGCCACGTAGTTATTAGTTGTTGTTTGGTTAGTTTGTAAGTTTTACTAACATAGTTTCTAAGTCTTTGTTACTAATACTATATGGATTGTATGTACCTTTATGTGTGATCTGCAATAAATGAAATATATAATATATATATGTATGAAAAAGTAGGAACAGGTTGGTAATTAAAAGACAGTAACTGTAGGTTATTACGATATTCTTCTATCTAAACTAATAAAAAGAGAAAATATTTGATTTTTTGTATGTTTCTTTGTTACGGTTTCACGCTAAAACGGCTGAACAAATTTAAATAAAATTTTGCACATAGGTAAATCATGACCTGGATTAAGACATAGGTTACTTTTTATCCCGATCTTCCCACGGGATCAAGATGCAGGTGAAACCGCGGGACGCAGCTATTGTTTTAGTAACTGTAAAGTTATCGTGAATAATGAATATTTATTTATTTATTTAATACTTCAAGCACAGAAATGTACAGAGGCGGACTTAATGCCTTAGGCATTTTCTACCAGTCAACCTTTGGGTGATGCAGAGACAAACTGTGGTAGGTGCAATTACAAAAAATTTTGAAAAAAAAAAAAAAAACAAATATCAAGATACACATATTCCTATTACAAACTATAAATATAATTATCATCATCATCATCAGCCTATAAATGTTCCCTCTGCTGGGACACAGGCCTCCTCTCTGTGAGAGGGAGTGGGCCGTAATCTACCACGCGGGCCCAGTGCGGGTTGGTAGATGTCACATGTCTTCGAATTTTCGGTTCTAGGACATACCGGTTTCCTCACGATGTTTTCTTTCACCGTTTTGAAAGATAAATTATATTATAATAAATATAATATATATAGGTGTATAAAAATAAGAACAATTAAATGTACATGAATATACTAAATCAAATAAGACAAACAATGGAAAATCATTAACGTTGTGATGATACTGCCAGCTTGTTACGAATGTGGTCGCGAACTTTAAGTTTAAAGGATAATCGGTTGGTTGCCATCCTGATTTCCAGGGGGAGCGCATTCCACAGAGAGATAGACTGAACGAAGAAGGAAGAGTGAATGAAGTCTGTGCGGTGAGTGGGAGATTGAAGAACGCGATTATTTGATGATCGTAGATTCTTATTGTGGTTGTTACAAATGTACTGAAAGTGCGGGGCTAGATAACTAGGGGAAGTGGGAGAGTCAAGAAATGAAAACAAGGTGGTCAGCGCCCTTTGCTCTCTGCGCTGGCGTATGGGCAACCACTTTAGAAGCGACCGATGCGCAGAGACATGATCATATTTACGCAGATTGAAAACGAATCGAATGCAGTTATTGAGAAGACGGTCAAGTTTGTCGAGCAGATCTGAATTCAGGTCATAGTAGCACTCATCACCATAATCGATGATAGGGAAAATTAAGGACTGCACAAGCATTGTCTTCGTACTTGTTGGTAGTAAATTTTTCAGTCGGTACAAACCCCGCAGCGTTCCAGTAACCTTCTGGCTGACCCTAGCGACTTGAGTACGCCAGTTCAATGTGCAAGCCTAGGTCCTTCACATCAATAATCAATATCGTAACCCTTTTAGTTTATTCATATGGATTTTATTGATCAAGGTTAAAAAATAGATTTAAATTATTATATCTTTTGCAATAGGCATAGTAAAATATGATTTATTAAGAGGCTGCTCGACGTTTCGACAGAATATAAAATTTAAATTAAATAAAACGTTTTCATAGTGTAGTTATAATAGCCGTTTAGGACGGATTACGGAAGCAAAATTAAATACAGTACCTACCTTTCAGTTTAAACAGTTTAAGATTTTAAAAAGTGCGTATTTAATAGGCTTTAGAGGATAATATTGTGATGGACCATTAATTTATTTAACATCTTTTGTATTTTTTATTAATTTAATACAACCTCTTTTACGATTTTATAAAAAAAAATTGTAGCTTTCTGTTCTAATTTCTGATCTAAAACACAAACATAACTTGAAAAAAAAAAAAACACATGTCACTTAGAATAATAACTAAATGTCATTGACACGGAAAAAAAAGTCGCTCCCGATATCTTCGTTTTATTTTGATTCAAGCGGTAAGACCAAACCTGAAATCGCGAAAAAAAAATCAGCTGTTCCCTACATTAAATACGTGACTTTACTCATCATGTTTGCACAACTCGTCAAAATGTAGGGAGCAGCTGATTTTTTTTTCGCGGTTTCAGGTTTGGTCCCATAGTAAAAGTTGTTCATAATGATGAGTAAAGTCACGTGTTAAAGTTTTCGCACTGGTTAAAACTTACCCTGTATAAAGAGAAAATATTTGATTTTTATGTTTGTTTGTAATGGATAAACTCAAAAAATAAAAAAATCATTCAGTTATTGGGAACTACATTATCAGCGAGTAACATGGGCTATATTTTATCGACTTCCACGCGAACGAAGTCGCAGGCAGAAGCATATTATATATATATGATATTATATATGTGGGCGTACCTGCTACAGGGACACCTCTGCCCAACCCTTCGGGGAAACAAGGCGTGATGTTAGTAATAAACATAATATTGAAAAACGATAAATAATTACTTATCATCACAAAATAAATGTTTTTGCTTTAATTCCATGTTCGAACAAAAAAATAAGTCGTTAAAATTTTGCTGTAACATACAGGGTGGATTTTTTAGACGTAGTTAACAGTAAGTCTAAAAATCAAGGACAGTCTCCAGAATGTTTTCCTGAACCTGCCCTTACTCCCTTGTGTTAAAATACCACCGTATATAATTAGGTATTCTAAATTCCTACTGCACCATTGTGATTAATTCCAAGATTATTTCAAGTGCACTTGAACAGTTTTCTTTTTGTTGTTGTACATGTTATTTCACGTCTTTTTTAAATCTTGCGCAAAATCCCACTTGAAGGCAAAAAACAGTGGTGACCCAAATATCGGCCCCGACTTACGACTTTAAGGTTTGATTTAAACCCAAGCAGGCGCTTTACTTTATGTAATTTATTTCAAATTCAAATCTTTATTGCGTATCACATGTGTTTACAAGGTCTTAATAATAATAATAAAGTTCACATGGACCCTGTCGGGCACAACAATTACATAAAATATGAGTAGTAGCATGATTTAAAATAAATGCGGTAAATAGAAATTAAAAATAATTATCATTAAAAAATCGAATAAAATTACATTATATAATATCACATTTAAATTTGTGATATACGTCTTTGCAAATTTTACCTCTAGAAATCATTAGGAAGAATCAATCAATCAAGAATCAAAATTTCATCACCACTGCTCTCAAAACGGTGAAGGAAAACATCGTGAGGAAACCGGCATGTTCTAGAATCGAACATTCAAAGACATGTGACATCCAATAACCCGCACTGGGCCCGTGTGATGGATTACAGCGCCCTCTCACAATGAGTTTGAATATACTATTTGTACTAAACCCTTAGTAAAAGTTTTCATTACAATTTGACGTTTCTTTTGCCGTGTACCTAATCTAAGTGTAGGAGAAATTATAGGTACACACGGCTAAATATCAAGCGATACATTTCCAGTATCAGCTGATCTCTCATTGTACGGAAATCCCATACAATGCGAGATCAGCTTAAACTGGAAATGTATAGCTTGATATGTAGCCTTGTGTACCTAAGCGCTTTATAGAATTACAACTAGGTATAAGGCCCTTTGTACACGGCACTTTTTCTTTACGGTATGGTGCGCGGCGTACAAATCGCACCGTAGAAAAAAAGTGTCTGTCACCAAGCTTCCATAGTGGTCCATCCAACACTGATGACCGTTCCTACACACAGAGAATAAACCGTAGTTTTTCACGGCAAGAAAAAACATGTATGTACAAAAGGCCTTAAGCAGTATCTTCCTATTAACAGTAGGCACACATGCCACAGATCAAGCTATACATTTCCAGTATAAGCTGACCTGGCATTGTACATTCTGATCAGCATAAACTGGAAATGTATAGCTTGATGTGTAGCCGTGTGTACAGAGACAGACTCCAGTACAAGCAAGGTGGTAGTTAAAGCAAAGTAAGGGCAATTTGTTCGTACCACGCCCAGAGAACATAACTCATTGTTTGAGTTAATTTTTTAGTAAGAAAAATTTCCTTTGTTTGCCTTAATTTTATGTGATTAGTCGTGAATTGTGGGTTTTAATAATTATAGATTTAGTTTAAGTAATTGACTGCTAAGCAAACTTTATTTAGAGTGAGGGATCGTAGAAATATTACTTGAAATATTTAGCAAATCGTAAAATTACACATCCTACGTCGCGTCCTAACCAAAAAGATCGTTCGCATGAATGCGCGATCGTCGGGTTCATTATTTCACTCATTTAATTTTGTTTGTCTTTCGAGGCGACCACACGTTCGAGTTCGCCGAACAAAGTAAACACGATTAGTCGCGTCTTGGCGCGACGATCGCTTTGGTTGGGACGCGACCTACGAAGGATAGAAACAGTGGGAGAAAGCCTAACGCCCGAAATAAAATCAAGTCTGATCGAGAAAATAATCCATTATTTCCAGGATCATCATACCTAGTTGCTTGGGATTGAACTGCTCGCTCTGCTAAGCCTTGTGATAAAATCATTAAACTAGACTTTTAATTATTATGTAAAATCAACATATACCAGTTTTATAAACACATTGACGTTGTTGAAAATTATATTCAAAATGATATGATTACTTTGTAAAGTATTATATTATTTTAACTATTGTGAATGTGAGGACTATGTGGATATTGTTTTTATTTCTCTGCTAGTTTTAGTGATGGTCTGGCAGTTTGAGTAGTTTATGCGGCCTACCCAAATGTCCTTTCTTTGGTATTGTTCGTCGAGTTGAGCTCCTTAAGTTCTGAGTTGAGCTCCACGATTACTGAGAAATGCTTGCACTGACTGGACAGGTCCACTCAAATCTGTGTGGTTCTTTCCTCAAAATACCTTTTCAGACACTTATCTACATGGTCCTCATATGGCCTGACCAAGATTATGTCTGGACTTTAAAAGAGACTGCGACCTCTGAGTTTGTTTCGGCCTTTCTTCTCAGAGTAGTCAGATAGGAAACACCGAACTCATCTAGCTTATTTTTAATATTTTTTTTATATGACGTGTAAAAGTGATTTCGATATCCTATTTACAGAATAAACAATTTCATTTCATTTCATTTCAGTTATTTCCTAATAATTTATCTTCAAAATCAAAATATTTTACTTCACATAAACCTATAAGGGCACTCATGAAACTCTTTAAAAAATAAATGGTTTTTACAATGTTTTCAAATTACAGTGTTAATAGATATGAGAGGACAGTGTAGGCCTATCAACAAATACCAGGTACTTAGCAAAATAGAAAATGGTCCACAAGTCTACAGCCTACAACGTTCTTACATTCACGAAATCTAAAAGAAAGAATCTATTAATTAGATAAATAAAATAATAAGAATAAGGACCTATTTAAACTAAATGACATGATTGCCACTACAGCTGTAACAAATGTAATTTGATAAAAATATAGAAAATTGTAGGTATGTAGAAGATGGCGCATTTAATATTAGTACTGTATCGAATTAAAATGAAATATAGGTCTCATGAGGAACATTTTACATGCTTTTAAATTCCTCTTCTAAAGATGAATTAGAAAATTGACATTATACCTAGTTAGACACATGCCATGCTTGAGAAAAAAACACACGTGGTTAGGAGAAACAGGATGTAAATATTTGCAAAAATTAACATATTTTTAGTTCAAATCATAGACTATTTCTAGCCAAACAAGCCTATAAGTTCAAGGTTTAGTGATTAGGCGATGGAAACTATTATAATATAGATGTAACTAAAATTCTAATTCTGAAGTATAAACTGGTTCTTACATAAGGCCACCAACGGTCCTTACATACTCCTGATTTTTATAATAGCTAGTAAATACTTTAGTATGTAAGGAGCGTAGCAAGTGGTGTTCTATGAACCATCCACAATACCATATATAACCATATTTACCATTAAGTTTCCCATAAAGTTACTATGGTATCTGCCTAAATTTATAGGAAGAAGGCGTGAGTTTTATGTATCCTATACTATTAAACGAGCAATATTTATATATAAATGACGACGCGCGATGATTTAGTCGTTTTTTTTTTTGTTTGGTATTTTTCTTTAGGGCGGGTAACACCGAATCGGGTTGTGAGTGTCATGGTGGCGGTGGCGATCACTTTGATGCGATCGTCACGCGGTGCACTCACACAAATCCAGTGGCTCTAAATTCAAGTTTAACAATTATTGTGATTTATTTTAATGAGTGTTAATCATTGCAATCATTACTTTTTGTGGTTAAGTTTTGTTACAATATTTGCAAGTAAATTAAGTGCTTTATTTTGCGAGTATTATTTTTTAAACACCTGCACAAACACGCCCGCGATGGAGAACCAACTGATGATGAATCAGCAGCAACACGTTGTGTCTCAGCCGCTCGAACATCCGTCATATATATAATAATATATATTTGTAATCACGTTCTCGAAAACGGCTGTAACGATTTCGATGAAAGTTGCAATCGATCTAGCTAGGTCTCTATCTGGGAAAATTAGTTTTCTCCGTATTTTCACCCGAGCAGAGCTCGGTCACCCAAAGTTTAGACCAAGATGGCTACCTTAGCATAATGACATGGTAGCATGAAAATAGTAATTACCTACCTACTATAATGGCAGCATGGAATTAGTATGTACTATCCTATACTAATAAATGAGCATTTTCTATTTTCACCAGAGCAGATCTCAGTCGCCTAGGTACTTTATGTATTAAATTATTTAATCTAATCAAATAGGAGGCGCGTGTAAAATAATACCTATTTAAATATCTAGAATACTGGAGTGTTGCAGCAATACCTACTTACATTCAGTTGCAATACGTAAAAGATACCATTTAAATAACCCAAGTTAAAGACAAAACTTTCTATAACTTCATATCAAATCCTTCTGCGAAAACTATAAAATTTTTACTACAACCCACCGTTCGCACAGACGTAATCAAATCGTGGCGGGATTTTATCACGCACTGGATTTTCAACTCTCGGCGCTAAGCAGAGCGTTGAAAATCAAGTGCACGAAAAAAAATCGCCGCGATTTTATTACGTCCGTGCGAACACCGGATTACACATTGTTTATTCTGGACAAATATGTCGCACATTAATCCCACACTAATTCAAAGTAGCCAAAAGCCTATCGACACATAAAAATAGTAAAAACAAAAAGAGATGGTAAAAAGTTTTAAGTTATTTGTCTGCCCCATTACTTTTTAACCGACTTCCAAAAGGAGGAGGTTCTCAATTAGCCTGTATGTTTTTTTTTTTTTTTGTATGTTTGTTACGCGATTACTCCGCCAATTATTGGCGGAGTAATCGCGCCTCCTCCTTTTTTATGAATAGATTTTGATGATTCTTTTTTGTTTGGTAGATCATACTTCAGAGGTGGTCCCATATAAATTTTATTAACTTTGCTGGGGTAGTTTTTGAGTTAGCTTCAATTATACGTATTTTTTCCCACTTAGTATGTAGATGATATGATAACTGATAACTTCTTGTCACTGTTATTTACATAGCAGGTAGTGGTATTCGAATTTGTGTGGGGTAGGTACTACAACTAAAAAGTGAAAAATAAAAACTTTTTACAAAAAAAAAAAAACAACCGACTTTAAAAAAAAACACTACGAAGTGAAAAATAACTTTAATTTCGGAAGTCGGTGACAAAGAACGAAAATTCAAAACCAAAGACACCGACTTCCGAAATTAAAGTTATTTTTCACTTTGTAGTGTTTTTTTTGAAGTCGGTTGTTTTTTTTTTTGTAAAAAGTTTTTTTAAACTTGTGTTCATCCACATGGCCTATTCCATAAGTTAACATAGGCATCCAACACTCGTTAAAATAAAAAAAACCGTTTGCAAATTTACAACCTGTATCTAATATAATTTGTGTCACGTTTCCGTTTGTTTGAACACCGTATATAGCTGCTCTGTGGGTTTTCCAATTGTAGAACCGAATGTCAATATGTAAACGTAAAATACTTATGAAGTAATCATTATTATAACTGCAAATATCTTTGTCATGATGAGGAGCTCGTGGCTAAATAATAACAGCCGCACAGGTCGATCCATCAGGTTAAGCTACGCTTGCCGGGGTTGGCCCGTGGATGGGTGACCATCTTTAGTTACCGAGACTCCTCCGTGCCTCAGAAAGCACGTTAAGCCGTTGGTGCCGGCTGTCGTTCGTGGATCTTTGACAGTCGTTACGGGTCGTCAGAAGCCCGAAAGTCTGACAGTCTCACCAAGGGGTATCGTATTACTTAGTTACTGGGTTGTGGAGGTCAGATAGGCAGTCACTCTATGTAAAATACTGGTATTCAGCTGCATCCGGTTATACTGGAACCCGACCCAAAATGATCATCATTAAATTGTCGTCCACTAGGCGAAATAGTAACCCGTGAAATTCAAAATTTCTTCCGTTTTGTGCAATTTGCAGGTTGGTATCAGATTGTACGAGTATGTTGATCTAAATGTGATTCGCGCCTGTTTCAAATATTTATTTAAATAGAACTAGGTGTTGCCCGCGATTGCCTCTGCGGTCTAGGATGAAAAGCAGCCCATGGCCTTCTCCAGGTCATGGTATACCTATGTGCCAAATTTCATACAAATCCGTTCAGCCGTTTTAGCGTGAAAGCGTAACAAACAAACATACACACATACAAACAAACTCACTTTCGCATTTATAAAATTAAGTAAGGATTATTACAAACATTAAAAGTCACCATTACAACTATCTATGTCCAAATGATTGAATGACTATTTCATGAAATCATGACATTTGAGGCAAATTCTAACTTAAGCAAGCCTGCAGAACATACTTACAATAATAGTTGTAGCAGACTTAAGTACAGAGCGTACGAATATTAATATGTACAACTTGCTGCAGCCCGCAGCTTTGCCCGAGTGCTCTCTTTTTCTAATCTAAAAGTAGTTAAGCCTTAGTTACTCCTTATAAGTCCAGTCATTTTGGAGATTAGCCGGAACAAACAGAAAGACAGACAAAAATAAAGTAAATGTTGTTTTATTAGTACTGTATATTATACATAGTTTCATATGCATTTAGTAAAAAGCTGTTATTTTGACATTAAAAAGAGACCCTATAATTTAATTTATTTGTATGTACGAGTATGTATGTAGAGTCTGGTCACACTAAGTCTGCGATGGAATAAATGGGCAACCCCAAAAAGTTTTTTACATGGTATACTTTTACATCAGTCAGTTATGTCAATTTCGGGGTTGTAAGTAGATCTAATGATTTTGATATTTTGCCTTTTGACTTTTGCATAATAGATTATGTATAATAGACTATGTCGTACCTATGCTCTTCCACACGATGGCAAAACTGTATCAAATCCACACTGTATCGTGATAAAGTGATTATTTTAACCAGGTATAAATCTGAATATTTAACAAAATAACCTATCAAAAACAAAAAGACAAACAAAGTATCAAATTCTCATTTTGTAGAACAGAATGGTGTTGCCATCTATAGATTTTCAAATTATACCGTTTCTTTTACTTATGCAGACTTACCGTGGCCAGACTATACATGTATAGAATAGCTAGAAAAGACAGACATCGATAAAAGTCACGTCACTATGAGAGCGGGGAACGGTGAGCTTTGGTTTCCTAGGAAACCGGTTCTGTCATATTATAACGATCGTCATGAACATCTGTCATTTTCACCAGTATTTGACATTATGACCAAAAACCCTCAGCCGTTATTATGTGACCTTTCACCGCATAGACACTAAAGGCTCCCGCAGATAGGCACAACGCGACACCGGTAAAACAATTTCCGTGAAGTTTCCTACCACCGAGTCACGTCACGCCGTCGCGTCGTGCCTGTCTCCGGCAGCCTTAACGGCTTATCACTTTCCTTCAGATTAGCCGTCGGAGTATAATTGCTACCCAACCACATGTTATATTCAAGTTCACAAAACCAATTTTCTTGATCACCAAGACAGACTTTCCTTGAACCTATTCCTCAATTTCATCTCGATGCACACCATTTATCAAAACAAACACAACTGTCATATAATACGGAACCCAGCTGTCAAATCGAGGCCAAACCTTCTCAGTCCGCCATTACGTTCCATAAAAGTGATATTTAATTATTTGAATGTCACTGGCACGCACCGGCAGTAGGCACGTGTTACTGGTCTGTTGCAATGTTTAATTAGATTTTTATTAGTTGTAATGTGAAGGTTGAGAGAAAATGCGTGAGGGATTGAGTGATAGAAAAACAAAATATTGTTATTGGCTAGAAATAATAGGCCTGTTTTAATTTAAATCTGTCAGGCAAAAAAATAACAAAAATTATTTGAAAAAAAAAAAAACAACTGTATTTATATCTTCTAACTAAAATGTAATTATAGCCTTCAAAATTTCAATCATATTTATTTATCACTTGCTTTTTGTTTTTCTTTTTTCGTGTGATAAGTGACTAACCTGGTGTCAGAGTTTTTACGCCGCCCATTGGCCTCTGACTTGGCTTCATATGCCGTCGAGAAATATCTCAGGCATGCGTTTCCTCACGATTTTTTCGTTGACGGTTTTAATTGTCACTAACTAATGCGCTGCAATACCTTTTTCATATATATTTTTTTGTTAGAAACTTTCTCCGCTGCGCAAACAAACCACTTACCAAAGTTTCATCACAATCGGTCGAGTAATTTTCGAGTTTTTGATAGACTAACGCACGGAAATTGATTTATATTTATTTATTGATAAATAGATTAATACATAATATGAATAAGATTGTTAAGGCAATAATTAGATTTTAGTTAGAAGGTTTAAAATTCAGTTGTTTTTTTTTTATCAAAAATATTTTTTTATAACTAGCAGACCCGGCAAACGTTGTTTTGCCATATAAATGTTTGGGGTGGACCACCCTTATCACTTAGGGGTATAAAAATAGATTACGACTGATTCTCAGACCTACCAAATATACATACAAAATTTCATAAAAATTAATCAAAGCCGTTTCGGAAGAGTATGACAACTAACATTGTGACACGAGAATTTTATATATTATATAGATAAATTTTAGCCTTTTATGTCAATGATATACCAAACTTGACCTAAGTCGATCATTTAGGAATCCTAGGAATGTCCTAGGTCAAGTATTGTACAATTATGTAAAACTGGGCTAAACCGTGAACTCTAGATTATTTAATAAACAAAATTTAAATAACAAAATACCAGAATGTTGTTTTTGTGTACAGTATCAAACATATTAATTTGTTTACATAATACATTCGATCTTTAACGTAGTTGAATGGTTAAATAAGTTTTCATAATCCTATACTATTAAACAAGCAATGTTTGCATGTAGGCATATTTGTACCTACTCATGTTGAAAGTTGCAATGAAGGGGTTTACGGGGCGAAAAATCGATCTAGCTAGGTCTCAAAGCGGGGAAAATTGGTTTTCTACAAATTTTCACCCGAGCAGAGCTCGGTCGCCCAAAGTTTAGAATAAGATAATGAATAATGACATGAAAATAATAACATTTGAATAATGATCATGGCAGCATGGAATTAGTAAATACTAATGGATTAGTATACTATTAAATGAGCATTCTCTATTTTCACCAGAGCAGAGCTCGGTCGCCCAGGTACTAGGAATTAAAAAACTTTGTTATGCACCCTGCCAATGTCACTTCGGATTTAATGACCGGTAAAAATAAACATTATTAGGCCATCTTTTGGCTTTTAAAAAACCTTTCACTTATTACGGATACACATTTTGACCTTAATATTTCGATATGCAAACTTTGTGTACGATGATTTATTAGCAAAACATAAAATTGTAACTGATAAAACGAAGTTTAATCTAAACTAATACATAAACTAGACATCTAAACTAATATTATTAAGAGTAAAGATTAGATTTTTTGAATGTTTATCTGTAATTGATAAACTCAAAAAATACTTAACCGATTTTAAAATTGGTGGTAGGGCTTGTTGCAGTCAGGGAACCGTTCTATGGAACATATTTTAATCTAAGAGGTTAACTTGTTTTTATTTACTTTTTAGTTCTTTTTTTGGCAGGGCAGTCGTGTTTTTTTTTAATATGTTTTAGTGACAAGTAAAAAATGTTTTTTTTTACATTTTAAAATGAAGCCATACTGCTGCCACACCGAAATAAAAAAAAGTGGTGGCACTCCGGGAGTGCCGACAGAAGTGAAAACTTGAAAAAGATCGCCTTGGTGGAAGAAAAATACTTGTACAGAACATTGGTCCGTAACCTTATCTAAATAAAGAACACAATCGCGTTTACAAAAAAAAATACTTCCGAAACCTTTAAAGTAAAAATACTTGCATAGAACATTGATCCGTAACCTAATATAAATAAAGAGCACAATCGCGTTTATAAAACCCTTAAAATAAAAATACTTGCATAGAACATTAATCCGTAACGTAATATAAATAAAAATCACAATCGCGTTTACAAAAATGAGGTGTCGTCATGGTGTCGCGAAATAAATGGTTTAGTCCTATCTCAAAAATGCCCATCGCGCTTAAAGAAGTTTTCACTTCAAAAAAGTTAGAACAATGATCATTTGTTATCAAAACAAAGGGTTTGAGGCGACAATTCCATAAATATAACACGTTAGGTTGGAACAAAATAAAAGAAACAAACCTGTGCAATTATAAAGATCAAAACAAAATCACTTTCAAGCGGTCTGATGTCGTTGGAGGCAGTTATTTTAGTTTAATCTCAGATTTGATACCACCAACTTCATCGTTTGATGCAGTGCTTGAGCTTGAAAAGTGATCTTAACTGTATTATGTGACCTTGTTTTGATTTTTTTTTTTGCTGCCACACCATCTTACGACGCAGATATATGCCAGTGACTTTGAGTGGTTAGTACGCAACGCTTCGTATGTCCAGCCAGTAATAGGACTCGCCCATCAAGGAGCGCTGTCCCAAATTAGACGCATTATTAATTTATTATGCATAAAACAAAAGGATTTTTAATAAAACACGTATATAATATTAAATTATCTTTAAAATGGTGAAGGTTTCAGAAAGATATGCTTGATAGATTTAGCGTGATTCTCAGTTTTTTATCCGTGTTAGACATAAATTTGCAAATTAATTTCACTGTGGAATATAAACATAATCTAAAATACTCCTTTAATAAGTTATTAAAAAAAATCTCTTATTTAACACATTTTTTTTCCAAATTATTAACACTACTCGTTTAGACGTGATCTTCAGCATAAATTCATTAAAAGTCGGACAAAAACTTTGACAATTTATTTGTCGTATCGTGACTCGGAAATACAATATGACAACAATCATCAAAGGATCTGCCCCTTGATGATTATTTCCATTTTTCACAGGAAAAAGAACGACGTCGTTAATTTAGATCACTTAATATACTTAAGAAAGAACTAGACAGTGCTACAAGACCTTAATCAGATTCTCACGACAACAATTCTGCACTCACGACAGAAAGTTCTATCTCACGTGGTAAAATATTCAAAATTAACCCTATTTCTATGTAGAAAAGATTTGATATCAAATGTTAAGTGTTCTATTGAAATAGTGCGTTAGTATGAAGAAAGAATTTGTGGAATAGCATTATCATTTACTTTTTATTTCTTCATAATTATAGTGTTGTAACTTTGACTTTTTGTGGATGACATTAATTTGTGAGATCACTTTTATTGGTAAGCTTTTAAGTTAATTGTTTTGCCTAATAGCCTGTTATATTGAAGATTGAAATAATCGTATTTGTAGTTAATATCTATTGTTAATTAAAGACCACTTTTATACTTTTAGATACCTGAAAGAAGTATTTTTAATTAAATTGTTATTTAAATTCACCAATTTACTTTTAAAAGCGTTAAAATCAAATCAAAAGATCACAATCAAATAAAAAGCATTAATTATAGTAATCGAATTGTATTTTTATTGGGTCTGTATTTTGGTTACCCAATTTCTATGGACTGACTTGTAATATTATTCTACGTATACCATAAATTGCAAATTTGAATGTGATGGTCACATACTTGCCAAATAAGTGATACAGTAAAAGATAATTACTTGACGAGTTTCAGCATTGTTCAAATACATTAATTTACCACATTAGTACGATTTCGGAGAAGCAATTCTTTCAATATTATCTACTTGTTAAGTACATATTAATGATGCAATGATTACAATTTGTTAATTTTTAATATGTTCAAAGTTCTCTTCGAAATACATTTTGCTATTAACTTAATTTTGTAACAAAACGCAATTTTTGAGGAAATGGACTATTTATGCGAAATTTCAATGTTTTGACGTGACAACGTCTTATAAATTGGTTTGCCGGGTGACACTTCAAGAAACTGCGTTACGCTCCGCTCACGTTATGCGCTCACAATGAGAGCGAGTGAGAGGCACGCGTGCATGGTTAGCCCGCCTAAGAGCGAGAGAGACAGACATAAAAAGTGAAAGGCACGCGTCCCTTCCACTCGAGCACAGTTAGCCCGCCTAAGAGCGAGAGAGACAGAGCGAGAGAGAGAGAGTGAGAGAGATAGGCATACACACCGGTTCATGTGTATAAATAAATGTTTTAAATTGTTACTATTATTTCATCCTTCTTCCTACTATACGAATGAATATTCACATTATAATTATTTTACCACTCAAAGTCGTTGTCACGTAAAACTTTCGCCCGTATACCGACTTTACAGGCAACCAATTTTTTTTTATGTCAAAACGTAATGCAGACATTATGGACATGTCGTCAGGAAAGTTTGAGCATGAATGTGGATGGCTATAAGGGTAGGGGAAGATCAAAGACACGATGGATGGACTGTGTGGAAGATGATATGGCTAGAAAGGGGGTGACTATCGAGATGACGACTAATGGAGAGCTATGAAAGAAAAACACGTGTTGCGTCTATCATAAGGATAGACGCAACACGTCATATCTTACATCCTTACATATTATAAAACAAAGTCCCCCGCCGCGTCTGTCTGTCTGTCTGTCTGTCTGAACGCGATAAACTCAAAAACTACCGAACGGATTTTCAAACGGTTTTCACCAATGGACGGATATTTTCCGACATCTATGCGGGCGAAGCCGCGGGCAAAAGCTTGTATCAAATAAATTGGTATAAAAGTAGGAGAATGATGATTGATGATGAAAACGCAGCTAATTTGTAAAATAATTCAAAGTTCAACATAACTATTAATAAACCTACATGGTTTATTGGTGACTCGCCCGAATCCGGGCGAATCGACCATTTAAATAAATATTAGTTTTTCTTGAGGCAATTCGCACGAATTCAATTTATTTGTGGACGAATCGACAACTCCAGCAATACGTAGTATTTCGATGCATTTATGTTTTTTGAAGTGAAAACTTATTTGGCGCGTTGGGCATTTTTGAGATGGGACTAAACCATTGATTTCGCGACACTGTGACGACACCAGCTGTTGACCATTAAAAAGATATCAACGCGTTGATTACCACGGTGCTTGTAATAAAAGACATCAACGCGTTGATTACCGCGATGCCGATTTTTTTTTCAAGTTTTCACTTCTGTCGGTACTCCCGGAGTGCAACTGTTTTTTTTTACGAATCGTTTATGAATTTCATAGCGAAAGTTGTTCAGTATGACTGGTAGAATGGCCCTCTTGACGGGTGCAGGTGACTTAATCGCCACCATGTATTATTTTCACAGTTTCAAGTTAATTATGCTACCTTTAATATAAATAATAATTTATGAATTTTTCGTCTCGTTAATTTTTAAAATATTTTACCCTAATCACTTCTATGCGCCAGTGTACTTTGCTGCTACGTATTGTTGGAGTTGTCAATTCGTCCACAAATAAATTGAATTCGTGCGAATCGCCTCAAGAAAAACTAATATTGAACAAAAAAGGGTCGATTCGCCCGGATTCGGGAAAATCACTAATAAGTCACCTATATGCGTAGAGGACAAATTCCTAAACACAGGTTTTTGTTCTGACTCGTTTCGAAAGATTTATTTTGTAATATTATTAACAAAGGTATATCATGCGTGCGTCTCATATATTTTATCAGTCTTTTTTGCTTTGTTTGGAATTTTATTTAAAATCACACTAATGTATGTAGGTACATATTCGTTATTGTTTTTAACTGACACAAAATTCACTCCTCTTGCTCAAAAAATCCGTCATTGCAGCGTACCAGAGCGGGGAAAAAATTGCATTTCTTGCTCTAGGGGAAAAACTAATTTTTGTCTGTAACCAACGAGCCTACAAAAACGAAATAGTAGATTGTTATACGAGGGGCTGAAATAACCCATTGTAACGAGGTAGTTTTACTCCCGAGCTTTAGCGAGGGAGTAAATAGAAACCGAGTTATAATGGGTTTTAGCGCCGTGTGTTACACTCTACTTTTCACTACGATTGCGAGAAAATAAAATAATCCAATACTTACAATATTAAATTGTTTATTTTATTTAAATGTACAATTTGTACAATTCTGGATATTTAACGAGATGTTTTTTCCGGGAACTTAATTTCAGTCCTCTGTGAAGATGTTCTCACTAGATAATGACATTTTCACTGTTGTACATTATATTACGGTCACCAATTCAATTCGTAATTAGAAAAAAAACTAAAGATTTCACGCCAATGCCTTTTTTATTTCTTCTGTAGCCACAACGCAATGTACGCATTCTACCGAAGAGATAGCCGCATTCAGTTCCATTTTCAAAAATAAAATGTTCTTCTTTTACCAACCAGTAATAAGTCGAGTCCATAATCATGATTATTCTACATAAGAATAAAGCCTTTTTCGTTTTTCAAGGCTCGTTGGAAACAAAATTAAAAAAAAAATACTTTTTCCCCTAGAGCAAGAAATGCTATTTTTTCCCCGCTCTGGTACTCTACAATGACGGCCTTTTTGAGCAAGAGGAGTGAAAAAGTCTTTATACTACTGCAAACGGGGATAAAAGTTTCCTTAAAAATTCAGATTGAACAAATTGTATTTTTTTTTTTAATAAAATAAACTAGTTAATATTGTATTGGATTATTTTATTTTCTCGCAATCGTAGTTAAAAGTAGAGTGTAACACACGGCGCTAAAACCCATTCTAACTCGGTTTCTATTTACTCCCTTGCTAAAGCTCGGGAGTAAAACTACCTCGATAGAACGGGTTGTTTTAGCCCGTCGTATCAATCTACTATTATTTAAGCATGCATATACGTAACACGTTACAGTATAAAACTGATTTACATCCGTCACGTCACACTTCAGGTCCAGTTAAAAACCAGCTTCTGGCACTAGTTATCTGGCATTTTTGCTGAACTCGGCCTTTTTGGCGCAGCCGTGAGGCACACATTTCTGCTAATTTCTTACATCACACTTTACACTTTTTTTTTTCTGCTGTTTATTTATTTATTTTTATATACTTTATTGTACACCACAAAAATACATAACAAAAAATAAATCAAACACTACAAAATATACAATGAACGGCCTTATCGCTTTCCGCGATCTCTTCCAGGCAACCTTGGAATGGATAGTGATTTGCCTGGACATAAAATGGGGCTGTCGTTGGTGCAAATTTTATAATAAGTATATTATATACTAGAATAGATACACAGATATATACATATCCTAAATAATATACATAAATACATACATACTTACTAAATATATAAGCAACAAAAATAAACGAAGACTATAGATAATTACAATTACGAGAACAAGATTACAACGACAAGTAATGTTCCTTCACGAGTCTCTTAAATACAAGTAACGATTGCGCACGTTTTATTTGAACTGGCAATGCATTCCACGGCCTGGACAGTAAAGGACTTGATTATTATATTGTGTGCTAAATAAACGAATTTTTTTCTTTCTTTCTAGACAAAAATCAATTTCACTTAATAATATTCATTATTTACTTATAGTACCTATTGAACTAATGTGGTAAATTCATGGAGAAAATACCATGAACTTTACAATAATTTGGTATTAAATTTTTCATAATGTCACAAAAGCATTAGTTACCCAATCCTACAGTAAAAATAATAATACATAAATAAAACTATCTAAAGGTACATTCGCAGATTATCTTCATTCGCAACAATATTAAATGGTGGCATTGACATTTTCAAAATGCATTTTTCTTAAAATAATATTTATTTTTGTTTATTTATTTAAACTTTTCACACACAAAAAGGTACAAAGGCGGTTTTAGAATGTTTGTAATAGTCCGAATTAGCTTTTTATTTAAAGAAAAATTGGAAAAGTTTCTGGAAAAATTACAAATTCTGGAAAAATGTCCTTTTTTCTACGGGATTTCAGTATGAACTATTATTTGGACAGGATAACGTTGGTTGGCTGATGTGAAGGGAAAAGCCGGTCGGGGATGACCTAGGAGTACATATACTGACCTTATTGGTGATGTTCTTCAGAAAGGTCAGGCGCGTAGTACTCGCAACCGGCGTGCGTGAATGACTTGGGAGGATGTAAGGATCGTAGCAGGTGGCATTCTGTAGATTCTGCCTACCCCCATGGGAGGAAGGCGTGAGTTTATGAATGTTTGTATGTATGATAACGTTAGTCGGGTCAGCTAGTTATTATTTAAAATAAAAAAGTCGGCATTGAAGAGTATGCAATTAAATTAAATTCAAATATTTGTACCAGGTACTTAGTAAAATAGAAAATAGTCCACAAGTCTACAACGTTCTCACATTCACAAAAAAAAAAGGAATCTATACAAAAGATAAATAAAATAATAAAGATAAGGACCTATTTAAACCAAGTGACATGATTGCCACTACAGCTGTAACAAACCTAATTTGATAAAATAATATAGAAAATTGTAGGTATATAATGTAAAATAATGAAAAGATTATTTCAATACATACTTCCGTATGTAAAAAAAAAGTAAAATAAAATAATCATCGTAATTTGGGAGCAGTTTATAGACATTTACATAGTTATGCCGTTAATGAGGTACCTACCAGGGAAGCTACATGTACAGAAGGAATTATTGCCAAACTTATGTCTTCAACGTAGTCTTAATGTTATAATAATATGCTTTTTGTTATGGACACGTTTGATGTGGGTTTTGAACTTTCCATCGCTTAGTTCTGTAACCGACTTTGGCAACTTGTTATAAAAGTGGACTTGTTATATTGTGTTTCATAAATGTAATAATAATAATTTATGTTGTTAGTTAATTTAATCATTCATTAATTTTTTTACATATTAAATATGTTTATAAAAATCATTAAAAAAACATTTTATTACCATCTTTATTATTAGCAGAAAAGCGTTGAGTATGTCTAATGGAATGTCAATTAAGAGAAAGCTTCAATCTGTGTGGTCTTAAAATCTTCAGTAAGTAGGAGGTTTTGTATTAATTATTATTTGTACAACAAATAGGAGTCTATTAAAATTAATAGGCAATAACATACACAAATTACCTGAAAATATTTCCTCACAAATTATGATCGTTAGGTTAACCTTTATTAGGGATTGGTTTCTTGATAAATGTCATTCTTAAATAACATTAGGAAAAAAGAAAAAATACATAAAAACAAGAAATCATTATTTATTTATTTATTTATTTATTAATAGGAGAACCAACAGCTATAACAAATGGATAACAGTTGTTTAAGAAACATAGAGCCAATTACAGTTTCTCACGGGTAAAAACAGAAAAAGTAGTAGTAATCTTAGGATCACTAACAAGCACGGTAAAAAGATTAAGAATACATATTATTGTATACGAGTATAAGGTACAATAAGCATTATGCACTTTTGAAAAAGTCAGCGTTCAGCCGAGCGCGTGCAGAATAGGTTTGCGTGCAGAAATGAGAACTCTTTACAAAGAATATTAAAGTCCTTACTCGCTCGCACCATGTATGAGTTTTGCCTGTAGTTAGAAGAGGTAAAAGGAATGGAGATAGGCGGATTAAATCTAACTGATCTCTGAGGAACATTGAAACGTAGTTTATGTAGGAGATCAGGGCAGTCAATCTCATTAGATATAATTTTTAAAAGGAAAGTGCAATCTGCTAGTCGACGACGATTTATGAGTGGCTGTAAATGAAATTTCTTGCAAAGATTTGTGTAATTATCAGAATGGTATGGTATACGCAGCCGGAAACATAGAAAACGAATAAATCTTTTTTGTATATTCTCAATACGATCAATGTACTTGCCATAACACGGGTATTATGTAAATTATGTTTTGTGACAGAAACCACTAAACCTTTCATCCATTTTTGCTGTGATAAAAACAAAAAGATAAAAACTAGGTTCACCGATGACCTGATGAAGGCCGCAGGAATCCGCTGGATGCGAGAAACACATAACCGGTCCATGTGGCGATACTTGGGGCCTATGTCCAGCAGTGGACGTCTTTCGGCTGTAATGATGGCCTTCTTCTTATATATAAAAATCAATTACCGTGCGTTAGTCTCTCAAAAAACTCGAAAATGGCTCGACCGATTGCCATGAAACTTTGGTAAGTTGTAGCGTGCGCGCCGCAGAAGGATTTTAACAAAAAACAGATAATGTTATAGGCATTAGATAGTAATACATACCTAATTATTAAACTTATTACATACAGTGTGGCAGGGACATCGACGCGAAAACTGTTACCATGGAATCAGTACATGATTCTGAAATCCCCTGCGTTGAAATATTTCGTTATTTTTTTTTTTTAAATCTACTGTTTCATAGATAAGCGCAATACCTACCACATGATGGTGAGTGATGATCATGCCGAAGGTGGAACCTTCAACCGGAATCCACAACCACAGAGGAACGGGCTATCTTACCTCTAACTGCCGAAACACAACAATGCTGTTAACATTGTTGTTATGTCGACAGACAGGCGGACTTAGAACAAGCCCTACCACCAACCAAACCGAGCAGAAAGTTTTTCCCCCACTTGGAATCGAACCCGGCACCTCTGGGTCTGGGACAGATGGTCTAACCACTAGACCACAGAGGCAGTTAATGTAGATATCTTATCAAGTCTTAAAAACCATGCGAAATAGGGGCGGGTCAATTATATTATTATTTAAGTCACAAAAATATTACCTGTATTTAAAAAGCTCGTTAATCTTAACTAATAATTATAAAGAGAAAAGATATGATTTTTTGTATGTTTGAATGTTTGTTTATAAACTCAAAAACTACTGAACCTATTTTAAAAATTCTTTCATTAGTAGAATGCTATATTATCACTGAGTAACATAGGTTATAATTTACAAAGATATCACGCGGACGAAGCCGTTGGCGGAAGTAAGTATCAAATAAAAATTCAAGTGAAAAAAAATCTTTTTACTGTGAGTGTAAAATCAACAGAAAAATCATTAGGACCTATAAGTCACAAATACTATAATATATTTAAACTAATGACCCCAACTCGTCCCACAACAAGTGAGCCAGTGACATCCCAAGGCTAATTATAAATTTTCGCAATACACTAATTTACTTTTAATTCTAAATTTAGTATGAATGTTAGTTTTCGATCGCTCTCTGACTGAGAAGTGCGTTGTCTCAGCGATTTAGAATTTAGTTCTTGCCGCATTGTTTTTCGGAGTGCTGTTTTATTTTTACTTTGGATTTTATTTTTAAATATAAGGTGCGTTGTTGTAGGCCTGGTAGTTGTTTTTTTTTAGTTTAATCTTAAAATCAATAATAAAAAATATAATGCTGTTAATTTAAAACTTGAGTTCTTTAATAAAGGCTGCTTTGTGAATTTTTTTTTTCACAAAAGAAAATTGCAAAAAAAGTTTCGTTACATATTTCTTTTACTTTGTTGTAAATGTTAAAAAAATTGTTCAATCTTTACTTTTGTATTTTATAATTAGTAAGTTAGTTGTTTTAATTTTATATTATCCTTTTTTCAGGTCCAAACGCAACCATGTCGTTCGTGGACTCATACCGAAAATTCATGGAACGCAACAGCGGTAAGTTCGTTTTTTAATAAATTTTCCGAATAATTGTTCTAATATGGACGCGTCTATAAATCAAATAATCCAGAAGTTACCAACCTTTTACCGTTTGGACAGGTAGTAAAACAAAAATATTTATGGGTCGTAATAATGTTATGGTAATTCTTAGGGTCTTTGGATCAAGGTTACAAGCGTTACTCTCATAAATTTATATAAATATTAATAATATCGAGGGCAGTCGAGTTTACCGTTAAATAATTACGTTACGTTTTGAATCAATTAACTAGCATGATATATTAAGGTCAGAGTTATGTTGTTTTGTCAACAGAGGTTTACTGTCCTCATATAGTCATAATATTATAAAGAGGTGAAATTTGTGAGTTTGTGTGTAATCTTGGGGGTAATCTTTGGAACTATGATCCGATTCCGAAAATTCTTTCACCATTGGCAAGCTAAAGTATTAGTGTCATGGGTCCCGATACATTTTGCTTTACGGCATGCAAAATTATTTAATATTATAAAAAACTGTGTGGAGGTGCTTGGGGGAGGCCTATGTCAAGCAGTGGACGTCTTTCGGCTGAAATGATGATGAAATTATAATAAAAAAGTTATGGAAAGATTTTTTTTTAGAAAATACGTATATTTGCAATAAACAAGCCGCAAAGAAAGAACAAAAACAATTTGGGAAAAATATGCGTCACATCCACGCAAAACGGCCATCGCTCAGCATCAAGGGCTTGCTACACGGCTGCCATCCGCGTCCCGACAGAGGTGACCTTAGCGGTTTACAACCGTGTAATTGGTGGCTTACGACCAAATTTCAAACAGCTTTGCCTGTCGCTAACCAAGGTCACCTCTGTCGGGGACGCGGTTGTCAGCCATGTAGCAAGCACTTAATGCTGCAACCCTATGCGAGGCAGAGCCACAGCGCTGGTTTTCAGCGACAGCCGGCTTTGACGTGATGACGTCAATCGGTACAGTATACAGTGAAATAACAAGTTATGAAATCAAAAATAAAATAAATACAATAATAAGCCGTGCTGCCGCCGTTAAGCTCGTGGTTAAATTATAACAGCCGTTAGGGTAGATCGTAGATTAAGCTGCGCTTGCCCAGGTCAGTCCGTGGATGGATGACCATCCATTACATATCAAGGCCGTTGGTTCCGGCTGCTATTTGTAGATCATTGACAGTCTTTACGGGTACTCAGAAGCCTGCAAGTCTGACAACCAGTCTTATACAATAACTGGGTTGTAGAGGTCAGATAGGCAGTCGCTTCATGAAAATACTGGTATTCGATCAGCTGCATCTGGTTAGATTGGCAGCCGACCCTAAAATAGTTGACAAAAGGCATATGAATAAAAATTATGAATGAAAATTAGTATTTTAAAGATTTTACTCAATATGGAACTAAAGATAAAATAACAAACGTATCTCTTACAAAACCCCATAACAAAATCATGACATTTACGAAATAATGCGATAAAAATTTGTAATCGACGTTTGTTGTTAGAAATCGAATTAGTTAAAGATATTAAACATATTAATTGCAACAACACGTTTATTACACACATTATCACGAGTGCAATTTCTTAAATTAAATGATAAGTTATTTTTATATAGTCTTAAAGAATTTATGGATAGCAAATTCTCATGTTAGTATTAAGTGAACATATGCATGCTAAGTACAAATCTGGCAAAACATGTAAGATCTTTATTGTAAATTATTGTAACACCATGTATACCATGTTTTATGCAAATAAATACTTACTTACTTACTTCCTTACTTATACTGTAGTGATATTAATTATAAACAAAGAATAAACTACTTAGCTGATCAAAAAGTAATGATAATCGGTTCATATTTTCTATACTAATAATAAAGCTAAAGAGTTTTTTTTGTATGTTTGAACGTGCTAATCTCTACTACCAGTCGGATTTGAACAAAATATTTTTGTATTTGGTAGCCCAATTCTTGAGGAAGGCTATAGGCTATTTAACATCAAGCTAAGACCCATAGACGCTGGTTAAAAATAAAAATAACCGGTTATCATTACTTTTATCAGCCCTAGTATATACGCTGCTCACGTGGGTATCTATAGCGTCTATCTGTAAAGTGTGGTCATACTTTTAAGGGTGTGGTACATACCATCAAATTAAATAACTTTATCCATGGGGCCAATGGCGTAATCGCGAAAAAATTATCAGCTGTTCTATACTAAAATTCAGTACCAATTGGACCCAAATGTAACGATGGGACAGCAGAATATTTTTTCGCAATTATGATGTTGGTCCCATCGAGAAAGTTGTTCAGTTTGGTGGTCTGTACCTACCCTTAAATATAACCACACATTTCTGATAGACGCTGTATATGTATTTATTTTTGGACTTATTTTATTTTTGGTCAGTTTTAATTTTTGTTTGGATATTATTAATAATATATGATTTGGATATTATTATAGTAACCTATAGTAACGTATGTACTACGGATTGTAATAATTATCAAGAGATTGAACAGTGCAGGCAGGTACATAGTACGACTTACAAAAAAAAAAAACTAACCAGACATATATACATAAACTCACGCCTTCTTCCAATGGGGTTAGGCATAATCTACAGAATGCCACCTGCTACGATCTTAACATCCTCCCTGGTCATACACGCACGCCGGTTGCGAGTACTACACACCTGACCTTTCTGAACAACATCACCAATAAGGTCACTATATTTTATATCCTATCGACAGGACGTTCCACTCATATCTGCCTTGTAAATACATTTTGTTACTCGCCTTTCCAAAATACTAACCAAAATCAGTGGATAAATAGGCTAAAAAAGTGGTTTCAGAATAAGCTTAGTGGAGAACTATTGTTTGTGGTTTTTTTTTTTTTTTCCTCACCTACGTAAAAGATAATGATAATTAAGTAATCAAATTATCAGGCATGAAGGATAATAAAGTGAAGCGAATAGGAACGCTTAAATATGTTTAAAATAATTATATACCACTTCGGTATATATTAATACGATAAAAATATACACACTGTATATTGTGTGTATATTTTTATCGGATGCCGATGGGCCACTATTTTTTTTTTTTTAAATTTATTTAATATGTAAAAAAATTAATAAATTATAAATTACACACTATAATTTAAATAATATAATAATCTAACCTAGCTAAAACTATAAAGAAACTAAATATGGCGTTGAATAATTCCTCCGCATCGCTGATTTTAAGCCTAATAATATTAAGTTTGCATAAAAATAATAACGGCAAAAATCAGAAAAAGTCCGTTTAAACAAATATACGAGTATATTACTGGTACTAATAGTAGTCATATCCGTTGCCGAAATTAATGATGTATGTATTCAAAAATTCTAATTTGATTATTTAAATAGATTTTAGATTAGGGTTAATTATGTGTTTTTTATTCAAGAAACATACCTACATTTACATTTTCATAATTAATTTGGTAAACAAAAAAATACGATAAATAATAGGTAGTTATGCTGATACAAAATAATAAGGATTACGTTTTAAAAACAACATTATCTTAACAGCATCCAAACAAATATAAAATTTTCTTTTTTGCATAAATTTAATTACCTATCCCCCAACTGGGCCGGCGTGGTGGCTTACGGCCTACTAGAGAAGGCCTGTGTCCCAGCAGTGGGAATACTAGAGGCTGATTTTTGATTATGAAAAGAAAGAAAAGAAAAGAAAAAAAGAAATATTTTATTTGGGGCACGGTTATAAAATATAACAGTAATAAAAAAGGAGCATTTAAAATTTACATATTTTTACAAATAAACGAAAACAAATTATTTATAATAACGACCGACGCGAGGTCAAACAATGTCCTATCTCAGCATAATGCTGCGATATTTTAAAAATAAATACCGCAGCGCTTTATTTTTATTTAGTATGCTTGTTACTTTATGGGTATCTACATAGTTTTGGTTGCCAAATATCTACCTTTTATTTATGGTGAGGGATTAAAATAATTATGATATGAAAATAATGGGGTTACAAAAGTCTCAATTAGTAGGAAATGATATCCATCATGCAAACATGTACTTATGATGTACTAGCAATTTTGTTTCGAAAATAAAAGAAGACAACATAATATAACATCAGCTATCTGCCAGTGAAAATCCCGTCAAAATCGGTCCTGCTGTTTCAGAGATTAGCCGGAACTAACAGATACTGTGGCCTCAGAAAGCTTGTGGCCATATGTGAGGAGTATGACTCACATGGCTTATAATACAATTTGAAAAAATTGAATACATGGTCTTTGGGGCCAGGGGTAGGTATCCTGTTTATGTACCACCAGTTTACCTTAATGGTATGCCATTAGAGAGGGCACACAAGATTAAATATCTTGGCCATATACTGACTCCTGATCTCAGGGACGATGACGATATAGAACGGGCGCGGGGGGCCCTGTCGGTTAGAGCGAACATGCTGGCTCGTAGGTTTGCTCGTTGTTCAGTAAACGTTAAAATTACTCTATTCAGAGCGTACTGTACTACGTTTTACACGAGCAGCCTGTGGGCTAGATATACTCAAAAATCGTATAGTGCCCCCCGCGTGCAATACAACAACGCGTTCAGGATACTGTTGAGGCTGCCCCGCTACTGCAGCGCATCAGGGATGTTCGCGGACGCACATGTGGATTGTTTCTTTGCCACAATGCGTAAGCGCTGTGCGTCCATGGTGCGTGGGGTGTGGGGCGTCAACAACAGTATCCTGTCTCTAATTTCGAGCAGGCTGGACTGTCCGTACGTGAATCGCTGTTGCGCCATTTCCCATGGAATGGTGCAGCCGCGGTGAAGCGTCGGATAGTACTGCCGCTGTGTATAGTGTACAGTAATTTGTTTAGGATATAGTTTGTCATAGTTACTAACATAGGATAAGTTTACTAACAAGTAACCGTGGAGTTTCTTGCCGGCTCTTCTCCATAGGAAACGACCAATTGGAACCGTGCACCTAGCTTCTGACGTTTCATAAGTGCCCATGTAGGTTTATGTGAAATAAAATATTTTGAATTTGAATTGAAGTGAGTCATAGTTACTTAAATAAATTGAAATTGAAAAAAAAAAAAGTTTGTACCGTAAATACTTTCATAAGCTTTTTTAAAAAGCTGTTATTTTGACATTACAAACAGACACTTCAAGTGATTGCATATAGATGAAACGTATAGATTTGACTATGGTTTGTATAAAAAGCTCAATAAATTGTGTCACAAAATTATGATTTTGATGGAACAAACAATTAATGATACCGATTAAATTATAATATAAATACCGCTTATTATAAAAAAAAATACTTATTATTGTTATTAATGACCTACACATTTGTTTTATTATAATATTAAATACTAGCTTCTGCCCGCGACTTCGTTTGCGTGAAGTTTCTTCTTTAAACATAAACCATATCCCATCCATCACTCAGCAATAGCTTTCTTCCAGTGAAATAATTTTTGTAATCGGATCAGTAGTTCTGAGGATTCCGTTCTCCCTACACACAAACTCACTTTTACCTCCGTACATAATTAGTATAGATAATTAATTATTAAACATAAATACTTAGGTACTATTAATTTCGCTTTTCTTTACAATATTTGCTGTCATCTTTTCAGATGAGAGATAGGTACAGTTTTTTACAATACTTAAACTATTTCTTTGCCTATAAATAAGTAATTTTTAACCGACTTCAAAAAAGGAGGTTTCTCATTTCATCCGTACATTTTTTTTTTAATGTGTGTTCGCGGATAACTTCGTCGTTTATGAACCGATTTTGATGATTCTTTTTTGTTGGAAAGGAGATATCTCAAGGGTAGTATCATGATAAGGAAACCAGTATCTGATGATGGCATCTTAGAGGAATTGAGGGAACTTTCAAATATTATAGGCAAACCTATAGCTATTTGGGTATTTTTTATAGTAACTCGTGCAGTTGCTCTTGAAAAACACCATTTGGTGAAGTGGAACTGATGATGAAGACCACAAATAGCCACCGGAACTACTCAATAATAAGTATTTCACGGGTTGCGATTCGATTACTTTAATATGGTTGTAATGCAATTTATGCTTGTCACAATGCATATGGAGAAGTACCAGGAGAACTCCTCAACGATGAACGTCCCTGCATCGGGAAAAACAATATTTTGTAAAAGGTTAACCAGTTGGCATTAGGCTAATGTAACTTAGATAAGTTACAAATTGACCCACTAAACAGCGAGAAATATAAACTTTTTGCAAAAAAATTACCGACTTTCGAAAAACTACTACAAAGTGAAAAATAACTTAAATTTCGAAGTCGGTTGTTTCTTTTTGTAAAAAGTTTTTTACTTAACCGGGACTGTGACCATTGTAAAAAAAAAAACAATATTTACGTACAATAGCGGTGAGCCTTACGCGGAATAATTAAAAAAAGTTTGCATGAATCACAATCTTTGACCGTGATCAAGGAAACATGCGGACGCTATGTCAATAATCCAACTAACATTACGCAACGGTTTACTCATTAATTAGCACACCATACATGAAAGGTACGTTGATCTTATAAGGTTTACATTGTCATCACACGTTAATTTTAAATATTGTAGTTTCCTCAGTTACCTACTACTTTTTAGAACTACCAAGAAAAATTCTGTACCCTCAGTGAAAAGTGATGTAACTGGAAAATCATGATTTTGAGAAAATTAATGTTAAATTTTAAAAAAAATCTGGCTCTTTGTCTACTTCTCTAAAATGAGTACTGATTACTGACATTGGTAAACAATATCTTAGAGCACGATTTAGTGTAAGAAGAAATATATTAATTTGTATAGTTTTTTATAATTTAAAAAGAAATCCAGTTATATCACCTTTTTTTTTTTTTTTGGGTGGGAAATTATCAAATAACTTCTCCCGCTCTGGGTGGAGCGGGAGGGCGTGTCAGACTCTTACTGACTAAAACCCACCCGTGTTCCTTCCTATGCCATGTTGCCGGGGGCCACGATTTCCCTATCGGTTTTCTTCGAACCCCCGGCATTGGCATTGGCCCTAGCGGACCCCGTCAATTCTGCTGACATCTCTTTGAGGCGCGCGTGGAACACAACGCGCCGTCGACCCGGGCTTGGTCCTTATCGGACGGCGAGCTACCCATTGCTCACCGTCCGCAAGCCCGCGCCTACGGTGGCCGGAAATCTTCCTGCGATTCCCGACGCCCAGGGCGTCTCCTGCTGCGGCGGTTAGGGGCGCGAGGGCGCGAAATTTGCCTCTCCCTCACGCGCTCCGTCTCCTCCTTCGCGAGCATTACTGCTTCGCAGAAAGAGGTGACGGCCTCCCATTTCCTCTCGCTCCGTAGCATGGCCCGAATCAGGGCCGGACGCGAGAGATCACCGCCGCCGATCGCATCCACGAGGACACGGCGATGCCCTGCCCAAGCCGGGCAGACCTCCACCGTATGCTCCACCGTGTCCTCCGGGCGATCCACACAGTGACGACACCCGGGCGTTTCCTCCCGCTTTATCCTGAACAGGTACCTCCCGAAACTGCCGTGTCCGGTGAGTACCTGCGTCAGGCGGAAGGTGAGGACGCCGTGGCGCCTCTCTAGCCACTCCTCAAAGAGGGGTCTTATCGCCGCAATTGTGGCGTGCCCAGCGCTGGGTTGCGACAGTCGCACTCTCCATTCCGCCATGAGATCCCGCCGGAGCTCTGTCCGCTGTGCCGCGACTTCTTGCGGCATCGGAGTTAAGCCCCGGCGTTTCGCCTCCTCGCGCCACTCCCAAATGTGCGCAAGGACCTTTGCCTCCAGATCCCATGGCGGTACTCCGGCAAGGAGGCTCGCCACCTCGCAGGAGACCGTGCGGTATCCTCGGGCCAGCCGGATGGCCATGACCCTTTGGGACGCGTTCAGCCGGCGGCCTGGCTGCCGCCTCAATGAAGGCGCCCACACCGGCGCCCCGTAAAGGGCCATGGACCGCACGATCCCCGCGTAGAGCCTCCGGCAGGAGGCGTTTGGACCTCCCAGATTGGGCAGGAGCCGCTTCAAGGCAGCCCCGGCCCGGTCCAGTCTGGGAGCCAAACGTCGGAAATGCTCCACGAAGTTCCACCGGCTATCGAGGACGAGTCCCAGATACTTCATCGTCGACTCGACGCCGATGTGAACCCCTCCCGCCAATACCTGGGAACCCGACGGTGGCGCACTACGAGGACCATAGAAACCCATGGCCTCGGACTTGTGCAGGGCCACCTCGAGTCCCAGCTGCCGGATTCTGTCGACGATTGTCGCAACCCCGCGTGTCGCTAAGTCGGCCGCCGCCTGGTACGACCTCCCCTGCGGCAGGACCAGCGTGTCGTCAGCGTAACAAACGACGCTGACGCCAGTAGGGAGGTCGGCGCGCAGCACCCAGTCGTATCCGATGTCCCACAGATGCGGCCCCAGGACCGATCCCTGTGGGACACCGCACGACATCTCTCGCCGGTTCCACTCTCCTTGGTGACCGGGGTAGATGACAGCCCTGTCTGTCAAATAGGCCTCGACCACACGACAGAGGTAGGTCGGCATCCGGTGATACCGAAGTGCCTCCCTGATGCAACTCCAGGGCAGGGTGTTAAAGGCATTGGCGATGTCTAGAGACACCGCCAAGATGACCCCACCCCGGGCCACAGCATCCCCCGTCGTGAGGGCCCGCACGCGCATGACGGCGTCCACCGTAGAGCGCCCCCTGCGGAAACCGAACTGGCTGTCCGCCAGATCCGGCCCCACTCGCACCAGCTGCCCGACGAGGCGGTCTGCAATGACTCTTTCAAAGAGCTTGCCCACCTCGTCGAGCAGCACAATGGGCCGATAGGCGGACGGAGAGTCCGCTGGGCGCCCCGGCTTCCTGATGAGGACCAGTTTCCCAGTCTTCCAGCAAAGTGGGAACTGGCCCCTCTCCATGCATGCGCTTAGGAGCCCTCTCAGTCGAGGCCCGAGAGTCCCCATGGCCAGGACCCAGGCCCTTCCGGGTATGCCGTCGGGTCCTGGGGCGGTATTCCTCGCACTCATCCTGCGTACCGCCACTCTCATCTCTACCTCGGTCACTTCCGGAGCATCGTCGTCGTCGTCGGCGGTGTGGTCCGCATCGGGCACCGCAATGGGCGGAGCCATGGGCGGGGGCGTATGTTCCCCTCTTGAAGGGAACAGAGCGCTCACCACGTCCTCCACAAGCTGGGGCCGGAGACTCTGCGTCAGCGGGGGAGCCCATGGGCGGAGTTTTTCCCGCACCATCTTATATGGGCGTCCCCACGGGTCTCTGTTCAGAGTCTCCAGCATCTCCTCGCGGGCCAGTGCCCTGGCCCGCAGGATCTCCGCTTGGAGGGCGGTCTTCGCCGCTCTGTACCCCTCGTACAGCTCCGCCTGAATGGCTTCCGTATCCGGAGGACGGATACGGAGCCTGCGGTGCCTGGCGTACCGGCGTCGCGCAGCAACGCACGCCCTGCGTAGAGCTTCCAGCTCTTGCGACCACCAGTACACCTGGCGCGAAGCGCGTCCAGGGTGGACTCGGGGCATTGCCACGTCACATATATTGGACATGGCCTCCCGGAACCACTCCGCCTCGTCGTTAATGTCGGCAGGCCTGTCCGGTGATGACACCCAGGCCTGCACGATCGAGGCTTCCAGGAGGAGCTCCCGGTCCAGCCGCTTCAGCGCCCACCGCGGACCACTCGGGGCCTGTCGGACCGGCGCGCTCGAGGTCTGGGTGGAGACGTCAAACCGGATGTACCGGTGGTCGGAATAGGTCTCCACCTCCTCTATGACGCGCCAGTAGATTACACGCGGTGACAGAGCGGGGCTGGCGAACGAGATGTCCACCACTGATTCACCCCGCATCCGCACACACGTGGGGACAGAACCCCGGTTTAGGACGACCAGGCCTGTCTCCAGAGCCCAGTCCTCCACCATCCTGCCCCGTGTGTCCATAAAGCGGGAACCCCAAGCCAGATTTTTGGCGTTGAAGTCCCCGAGGACGAACACGGGGAGGGAACCGAACCCGACGACGACGACTCTCAACTCCACAAGGGAGTTGTGGAACTCGGCGAGAGTTCGGTTCGGGGAGAAATATACCCCTACCACGACAATCTCCCCGAACCGTGCTGCCACGCAGCCCCGTCCTCTCTTGACAGACTCGAGGGACGGGGTACCAGCGGCGGCCGACGAAATGAGGGTCACTGAGCCGCTCAGGTCCTCCACCCAGTCATCCCTGGGCGGGACAAAGTACGGCTCAGCGACCACGGCGATGTTAATCGACCACTGCGCCATGCTCTGGAGCAACAGATCCTGAGCGGCGGCGCAGTGGTTGATGTTCGCCTGGAGGAGGCGTAATGGGGCCGTTATTGGCACTCCATTTCAACCCCCTCCCTAGCCCCTGTGAGGGCACCGCCGCGGCGGCAACGGCGGCGACGACGACAGTGGAGGCGGCAGCGGCGGCGGCAGTAGTGGCGGCGGCTGCGGCGGTGACGGCGGTGGCGGAGGGCTTGCCCTTGCCTCTGGCCTTGGCGGGTGGAGCGCAGGCCTTGCTCCCAGCCCGGTGATCGGCCGGCTTGCCAGCCGCCGCACATACGACGCAGTGCGGCGCGGCGTTGCACGAGCCGGCTTTATGACCGGGCTGACCACAGCGGAAGCAGTGGTCGCTGCGGTCCACCTCCGAGGTGCACTTCGCTCCCACGTGGTCACCCACCCGGCAGCGGAAGCACCTCATAGGTCGGGCAGTTATATCACCTAACACTAAAGTCTTTGTATGTGTAAATTAAATTAAAATGACTTGAACCATTTTACACATTATTTATTGGTTGGTGTTGGATGATTATGTGTACCTAAATATATCAGTTTGTACTAATTCACATAGATCGCGTAATAAGAGTCAAATACATTTGTATTAATAAAACTCAAAACTCAAAAAACTCAAAGCATTTATTTCAATACCGCTGTAGTACCGCGCGTTCGATGACGTCAACCTCGCCTACGTACCGAGCGCATTCCGACGGCGCGGAATGTTTATGACCTTTGTAACAAAAAACGCTCTCCTGCTGTTTCTATGGGCTCTAGGCCCGTTATCTAAAGTGTTTTGGTTTCGTGAATAAACAGACCGTATTGTCAAGTGTAAGCTATACTCGTGTTACGAGAATTGTATTTATCGTGAGAATCGTTTTGTTGACGAGTCTATTGTCCACTAATTTTACGATTTCTGATAAAACTAGCTAACCAATTCACACGAAATTTTGCAGGGTACATTATGGATAGATAAGTTATCTAACAAAAGCGTTTTTAGAGACAAACATTCAAAACAAAAAATTCAAAAAATCTAGATTTTAGATAATCTAGAATTTCTAATGCTTACGTAACTTTCTCCGTCCCAAAAAAATATTTTTTTGTATTATTTTGTTCTAAATGTTGTCTAATACGACGATACATGTAATATAGAAAAGAAATAAAACACTTACGGATCAGATCCATACAGAAAAACCACAAAATATCACAACTTTCGCATTGACGGGAACTTTCTCTTATCTGTTTGTTTACACTTTTTTGGTTGGGTCAAAATAGGTATAATATGATGTTATTTAGTGCGGATATTATCTAAAACGATGTAATATTTACTTCAAAATGAAAATATCACCACTTTCCGACGATTTACACACAAAAACCATTAAAAAAAGAATTATTACGGCGAACGCGCGCGTCCCGGGAGTGACATTTGACTGACATTTTACCGCGCGGGAATGTAATTTTCAACATTTTTTTAAAATGTTGCCTATTAATATTTTTGCTTTTAGTCGATTTATTTGACAAGAATATTTATCCGCCCGATAGTGAAATAGACCGCAGACAATTTTAAACTCTATTTATATTAAAAAATAATGTTTTAAATCGCTTGGAACGACCGTATCCAATTGGATACAGTGGGGCTTGACGGTATTGGAAATTACCGTATCCAATTGGATACAGTGGGGCTTTAGCGGTTAAACCATTTACAGGCACTTTTGAATTGTCAAGGAATCGGTCAGTCAGAAATAGGTATGAAGCTAGTTGCCCATTCCAAAGCGTAGTAGGTACCTATGGAGAAGAACGGGCAAGAAACTCCACGGACACTCTTTTAAATAAAAAAATGTTACAAAATATTGGTTACATCATTCATGTTGAAATTATACATGTGAGAACAATGTAGAAAGACGTGCACGTTAGAAGCGTCCGTAATAAAAAGATAAAACAAAGAACAATTCAAAAAATAAAAATAAAAATAAGCCCTGGCAGCTAAGAGATGACCAGTCCCAACTGACGGCGCCCGTTCACGAACATGACGCATGGATTAGCACCATTCAGCTCAACCATTTTGAAGGGAGCTAAATGATCCAACACACGCGCCACCATCAGCGAAACATTTGAGTGAGCATGACATACTCACAGCCGCCAGGGCAGATTCAAGTCAATGCAAGACATATTACCCGGTAAATGGTAACTCTTTAGTACATAGTACTCACACCTGTGCTATGCAATTATATAATACAATGGAGATTGAGTTTATACAATGCAAAGATAGTCTTACAATCTTCAGCAGCTCCAACAGTATTTGCAAATGTTAATCAATTAGTTGTGGAGCAGGACCAGCATTGAGCCAAGCATTTTTATCAGCGATGTAATCCCCCAACGTATAATATGCCTGCCTGCATAGTGTGCGTTTTATACAAGATTTGAATTTCGTCTCATTCAGTTGAAGTATGTGGGGAGGAATTTTATTGTAACATTTTAAACAGTATCCCATAAAAGATGAATCTACTTTAGCCAGTCTGAAACCTGGTTGAACTAATAGGTCCCTATTTCTTGTACTATAGTTATGTCTATCACCTCTTTTGCTAAAAAGATGTAAATTCTTTCTTACGTACATGATGTTTTCATAGATATATTGACAAGGTACCGTCATGATGTTAATATCCTTAAACAGTTTCCTTAGAGAATCGCGCCTGCGGAGATAATATATGGCTCTGATCGCTCTTTTCTGCAGAATAAAAATAGACTCGATGTCTGCAGCCCGTCCCCACAGTAAAATACCGTACGACATGATACTATGAAAGTAGCTAAAATAGACTAGCCTCGCGGTATCTACATCAGTAAATTGACGGATTTTTCTGACAGCATATGCTGCTGAACTTAGCCGTCCTGCAAGAGATGTTAAATGAGGACCCCATTGCAGCCTTGAGTCGAGCGTGATCCCTAGGAAAACAGTTTTGTCGACAAATTCTAGTTTCTCTTGATTCAATACTATCTCACAATCACTACTTTTGACATTTGGTAAAGAAAATTTTATGCACTTAGTTTTTTTTCCATTTAATACTAAATTATTAGCAGTGAACCAATTTTGGACCTGCAGTAGGGCGTTATTTACGTCGTTAAAATTTGTAGCACGTCTATCTACCTTAAAAATTAAAGAAGTATCGTCAGCAAATAACACCATTTGTGGTTGATTTTTTAATAAATGGAGTAGATCATTTATATACACTAAGAAGAGGAATGGACCCAATATCGAGCCTTGTGGCACACCTATTTTTACTTTTAAACCTAGTGAATTGATACCGTTTATTTGAACTTGCTGTTGTCTATCATTTAAATAAGATTTTACTAAATTGAGTGCAAGTTTTCCTAGTCCGTAATGCTCAAGTTTCAAGAGTAAGGTTTCGTGATCGACGCAATCAAATGCTTTGGAGAGGTCACAGAAGATCCCTATGGCGTCTTGAGCCTCTTCCCACGCGTTAAAAATGTGTCTTAATAGGGTTACACCGGCGTCGGTCGTACAACGTCCTTTGGTGAATCCATACTGTTGATCGTGAAGGATTTTATTTGTGTTAAATAAACATTAAGGTACTTGAAATATTTGTTCAGTTCACATTGATATTATTTCAAATGTATTTTTTTTCTCATTAATAAATGTAAAAAATGCTTAGTTAGAGCATTTTACACCAAAATAAGCTTGCTTAATTTTAATCTTAGAGGGGTACCAATTAGACCAAAAAATTGCATTTTTTTACTTTTAAACTTAGTGTAAGAATATTAAAACTGATATGAGTTAAGATATATCACTTTTCACTGAAGGTACAGAACTAATACAGATGGTAGAGTTCTCAATAGAAGAATCTTATCGACTAGGAAGCTGATCCAGCTTTTAAAACATTGCTATATCAGATAAAGCGGGCATTACCAGGTGAAGCGTTGTCTACATCTGGACTATATAGGTATATTATTATAATAATATTGCGACTCAATGCGAAGCATTAGAGAGTGCTCTGCGATCGAAAAATTTATTTTGCCTCCTTTCTGCAACTGTTTTTATTGTGACGCTCCTGCTAGTACACAGAACCTACTTAATTTATATACCATTGTATGGATTATGGATAATTAAATGGAGATTAATACGGTACTTTTCAAAAATTTATTTAATGCAGCAGACACGAACATCAAAATAGTTTTTAAAAAAAATCCCGTCCATCAATGTATGAAACCTGAAACCATTGTAGCTTGCGAGAAAATCAATTAATTGAGTTTTTTTTTTTATAGATTCGTTTCAGTCATAGGAGGGAAATGAAAATGGCTATTGAAAATGGCTTTTTTATACAAAGTAGTTAATTATAATTAATAAAAAAAAATTACTAATATAATATAATATTTCTAAATATTTGCGAATTCGACCCTCTTCCGTTGCCTAGCAACCAACAAAGCAAACCTAAATAGTATTTGACCTTACATAAAGCTTGCGAGGTGAAAACTTTTACCCATATTGATGGGTAAAAAAACAGTCAAAACATGCTTCATGAAAAGTTTTTGAATGAGCGTTATGAGGCGTGCACTTTTGGATTTTCCAAATATTTATAAAATGTAATATAATATTATAAAGAGAAAAAAATGTACTTTTGTATGTTTGTACTTTTGTTTGTAATGAATACACTCAAAAATGACTGGACCGAATTTAAAAATTCTTTCATCAGTAGAATGCTATATTATGACTGAAAAACATAGGCTATAATTTATAAAGATATCACGAGGTTGATGCCGCTGGCGGAAGCTAGTGTGCAATAAAGAATTAAATTTAAAATAGGTTTATGCAGATTTTGGTTTACATTGTATTCTGCTGTATTATGTGTATTTATTATGTTCCAGAAACGATGCATGTATTGTGCGTTGTTTACCTATATTTAATTAATTAATTAAAATCAGAAACAGTTCGACATTTTTGTTAGTATACTTAAAAAAAATGTGAATAACCAAAGATTTTAATACATTTATCATAATAATACTATTATAACTGAAATTAAATAAATGAAGTACATGAAAAAATTTAACAACACACAAGTGAAATCATATTGTAAAATAAATCACGACTGCCTCGTTGGTCTAGAGGTCGCAAGCGCTACTGCTGAGTATGAGGTCCTCGTTTCGATTCCCGGGTCGGGAAGTGTTATTGGGTTTTTCCATCTGGAATTTCTCAGTAGCAGCCCGGAGTCTGGATTTGTGCCCGGTTGATGGAAACAGGCTCACCCCCTATTACATGGGACTTAAACATAACTGGCGAAATGTGGGTGTACTACAGATACACCTCTGCCTAACTCTTCGGGGATTACAGGCGTGATGTTATGTTATGTAAAATAAATCAATATACTAAATCGCATTCATCTTAAAATTCATCATTAAAATCATTAAAAGCACTTACCTACATCTTTAAATTTATAAAATTAAAATCAATTAACATCAATTAAAATCAATTCAATTGCTTTTATATTTAAAATGTTTTCTTGCACAAAAATAATCCTCTGTTTCGTCGTGTGTACCAGGCTTAAAAGAGAGCGATTTATTGGCAGTTGTGTCTAATCTTCACCTAAGCGAGATTAGCTTAGTTTATGCTGGCAGTTCCTAAATCTTTTCACACGTTTCGTTGTTATAGCTATGTGGATCTATTTAAATACCTATTATTTACAAAGTGTTTAACCAACGGTTGTGTGTTCGGATTACCATAGAACTATTGGTTTTTTACCTAATGTTATTTGGGCAGTACATAGCCAACAAACCGTATGTATATTTTGCCATCTAAAAACAGAATGATTATTTTCTACTACTCTCAGTAATAAAGCGTTCTTTCACCTTTAAATTGCAGTCCTGAACTTCTACTTAAATTAAATTTTCACCTAACTGGTACAGACGCCAGCAGATCAGGCTACTACAATCTGTCAAATTTATTTAATAGATTTTCAACTTTATCGCTGAAGCATAAGGTTCAAAGTTGATTGGGAAAATTTGACAATTTCGGGTAGCTTGATGTGCTGGCGTCTGTACAGTGAACTTGAAAAGCTATTAAATCCGCCAACAAAAAATGTAACAACATTATGCGCACGCGCACGCGATTACACGTGCGTAACAGACGCATTATTATTCTTTTACGCATGTAATTCAGCGTACATGCTAAAGTTAAAAAAAAAAAAATCCTTAACATACAAGGATAATAGAACAATTCATAATTATGTAATTGTAAAATAAACTACCTCTTTTCTGAAATCTTAAAATTCCTTTAAATTATCATAATTATCGAGAAAAAATGGCCTTAATAATTAGGTTTTGGCAACTGCTTAAATTGTAGGAATCGTCACTTTTTAGAGGCTTGTCTGTACAGCCAAGTTCGTAGATGAGTTAACTTGCGTGTTTTGTTACAAAATATTATTTTATGAAGTATTATTATCTCACGAAATCCTTACTTTAATTGTTTGTTTGTTTTTCTTTCACGCTAAAACGGAAGAAAGGATTTGGATGAAATTAGGCACCTAGGTTAGGACATAGGATACTTTTTATCTCGGTAGTACGTACCCGTGAGATAATTTCCGACCTCCACGCGGGCAAAAGCTAGTCTACCATAGTGTCCAAAGCAACATTAATGGTCGATTGATCTTGTAACCGGTCACTAATCGATATATTTTCGCACTATCGCACTAACCGACTAATGCGAAATCATGTCTAGCTAAGATTTGCATAATTTATATAATTAACCTATTTGTAGCCCCGGATCTAGAATTTTTTTGAGGCGGGGCAAAAACTGCCGTCTGCCACCCCCCATCAATCTTTTATGGGGATGCTCTAAGTTAGCCCCCGCGAAATTAATATTTTCTCAAAATGAAAATTTTGGTAGCAACATATTAATCAAATTGTTGTAAAAAGAAAAAAAAATAAAGATTAGGTATAAATGTGCTGCGCGTCTCATTTATTGCAAAGTTGCTATGTGTTGGGTGGTGGTGCACTTGTCTGCTACGTTTGAATTTGTCACCCCCTGAAGTTGGCGCCTGCCCCCCCCTAGATCCGGGGCTGCTTATTTGTCTCACTGTTGGTAACAAGATTTGCTCAGTTTTCTATCCAATATTGCACTATTTCTTGTCACTTCATTAGAGAATAAAACAATTACATAAAATTCTCACCTGTATTAATTTCTGTGTAGTATTTTTTTCATTCCAATGCAGTGTGCATGCGACGTGATTAGAATTGTAGGATTTTGAGTCTGTCAATATACCAATACTTATGTTGCAACATACGTAGCTTATCTATATCGATATGTTTTTAGTCATTAGACGAGCCCTTTAAACGAAAAGCCGATTAATTTAGATGCAGTTTCTAGATCTTTGAAAAAAAATAGACTTTTAAAGATTATACTGCTATCAAGTGAGAAATGAGCAGGAAAAAGCCTTGATCAATTCCGTATCATTATAATTATTGATTTTCGATTCAATTACTCAATTATGAATCAAATAATTTCGAACAGACTTGTTGCTGCTTGCACTTTCCAGCTTAATAATTGAAAGCAGTGATGGATGGGCTTTTATAAGTTAACAAAATCACAAAATAGAGTTTTTATTTGATTTCCGTCTTATTCACTCTCGATTTTTACTTGTAACCAACTTAAGTTTCAACCCACGGCTGTTTACAAAAACGATGAAAACATAAAATCTCATCCACCACTGCTTTTAATTATTAAGCTGGAAAGAGGAGACAGAGCCACGAACTCACCAACAAAGTCTGTTCGAAATCATTTGATAATTCATAATTGAGTAATTGAATCGAAAATCAATAATTATAATGATACAACTGAATCACAAAATAGAGTTTTTATTTGATTTGCTTGATATCCGTCTTATTCACTCTCGATTTCTACGTGTAACCAACTTAGGTTTCAACCCACGGCTGTTTACAAAAACGACGAAAACATCTTTGTAAATATTTATATTTATACATTTAAATCCGATACTTTAAGGCAGTTTAATAGTTGGTGTTGCCCACATATTTATAGTCGATACGTGATAGGATTTCTAAGCACATTCTTAGTGGTAGGTCTACGCATGTCATTGTTTTGGCCCAGTCTTCGATCTGCGTATGATTTGAAATCCGTTACTAAAAATCCTTGGATAACAAAAGGTAGCGTCATAAAAAAATCAGGATATTGAGTTGTCTTTGCATAAATCCTTGGGTTACCTGGAATGTGAGGTGTTTTATAATATTGTAATAGTTTTGGCGCCTAAGTAATCCAGGAAACTAAAAATGTTGTCTTGTAATTTAGTTACTTAAAATTTTACAAGGCGCGTACACTATCGGATCTTTGCATTTTATTAACGGAAATATGATCAGATCTTTGAATCATTTTACCGGGATTTCCTTTGCAGAAGACAAATATCATCCTCCTAGCCTTTTTCAAACTAATATTTTGTTTTTTAAACAATTGCAACTCGTAGTTTTGACCACTAAGGTCTTAGGCTACTTAACCGGACTTTTCTGTAACCTTAAGCTGCTACACTTTAAGCCTCCAGCCAGGAGCAAAACCTATTCTAAATTTAAATTAAGCGAGCGCTCGCTAAGGGCACCCTGTAGGGTACGAACCTCGGTTTAGGGCGTCGCTGGGGGAAGGACAGCAAGAAGGAACAAGCTGGATCAAAGTTAGATTATCATCATGATTATTAGGCGGGGTATTTAAAGCTACGTGCTCAGCTGCAACAACTGCTGGCACCTGCTTTCGAGCTAGGGTCGGGGGGGAAATATCCAAACTAGTTTAATATCAGTATTTAATATAGAGCGACTGCCATCAGACCTAAATACTTACTATCACTCGCCTTCATGCAGTTTATACTACAAATTGTTCAGCTGTCGGTTCATAGGAATTTTTTGTTCGAAAAACTAGGGTTCGGTTCCATCCAGATTAATCAATCTAAGATTACGTCTAAGGAAGACGGAAACAATACCTGTTGATTACAATAATAATCATATTTGTGTGCGTGGCGGCGCGCAGCATCGAACATGCGCTGTTCGATCGTGTTGTTATGGTCATTTGTCGTGATGCCATATTGAGTTATATTATTGTATCGTAAACCAGAGGTTGTTGTTAGATTTGTACTTGATAATATCAACAAAAACAGTATTTGGGTGGTACCATGATAAGGAAACCAGGATCTGATAATGGTATCCTAGAGAAATCGAGGGAACTCTTCAAATATTAAGGCAAACCTATAGCGATTTGGATATTTTTTATAGTAGGTACTTAGTGCAGTTGCTCTTGGAAAGCACCATTTAGTTAAGTGGAACTGATGATGAAGTCCACAAATAGCCACCATAACTACTCAATAATAAGTATTTCACGGGTTGCGATTCGATTACTTTAATATAGTTGCAATGCTATTTATGCTCGTCACAATGCATATGGTGAAGTGGATCTGATGGTAAAGTACCAGGAGAACTCCTCAACGATGAACGTCCCTGCATCGGGAAAAGCAACATTTTGTAAAAGGTGATGAGTAGTTGGCATTAGGCTAATGTAACTTAGAAAAATTACAAATTGACCCACTAAAATGCAAAAAAATAAAAACCTTTTTACAAAAAAACAACCGACTTCCAAAAAACCACTACAAAGTGAAAAAAACACTTAAATTTCGGAAGTCGGTGGCAAATAACGAAAATACAAAACCAGAGACACCGACTTCCGAAATTTAAGTTATTTTTCACTTTGTAGTGGTTTTTTTGGAAGTCGGTTGTTTTTTTTGTAAAAAAGTTTTTATACTAACTGCATTACATTAGTTCGTTCAGTTGGTTTTTCTAGGGGTGCAGATATGTAGGTATGGATCTAGTCAATGAGTTTTATTTTTTGTAATACAAATATTAGTGTTATAATCTTGTACCTGGGCGACCAAGGTCTGCTCTGGTGAAAATAGAAAATGCTCATTTAATAGTATAGGAAAGTTCATACTTATCCATGTACCTACTTATTCCATGCTGCAATGACATTATTCTAATGTCATTATTTTAATGTCATTAATCTAATATCATTATTTTAATGCCATTAATCTAATATCATTATTTTAATGCCATTAATCTAATGTCATTAGTCTAATGTCATTATTCATTATCTTGTTCTAAACTTTGGGCGACCGAGCTCTGCTCGGATGAAAATACGGAGAAAAATATTTTTCTCAGAAATGAGATCTAGCTAGATCGATTTTTTCCCCCCGTAAACCCATATATTGCAACTTTCATCGAAATCGCTAAAGCCGGTTTCGAGAACGTGAATACAAATATATATATACAAATATTTCTCGTTTAATAGTACAAGATTGAATTCGTATTTTAATTTTTATTAGTTTTAGTTGAACACATTGACGAAAGTTATTGTTGTTGACGAAAAAGGGCGCTAAACGAATTTTTAATTATGAAAACTTATTACACGATTGACGATTTTCTTAATGATGATTCACTAATTGACATACTATTACCCTAATTGACATAATTATTGGTTCGCTTACTTAGTCTTATTTTATATTTTTTTATTGCTATGACCACACTTACATTTTTTTTTATTTAATTCTTTGTAATTCCAATGATCTGCATATTTCTATTTTTTTTTATTTATTTGGAATTGTAAACCTTTGCATGCCCACGTGACGGTAAAATATGGAGAACTTTATTATATAAACACCTATGTACTATACCCATTTTTGCAAAGAAATAAATGATTTGATTTGATTTTTTTTTATTTGAATGAAATTTCTATTAGGTAAGGATGGTAATGAAGCCGATCCTGTTGAGCAAGCTCACTGGTCAATGCTCGGTGTCCTCCATGATTTTATATTCTTTTTTTCGTGTGGTGAGTGACTAACCTGGTGTCAGAATTTTAAAGCCGCCCATAGGCCTCTGACTTGGCTTCACATGCCGTCGAAAAATATCTCTCAGGCATGCCGGTTTTCTCACGATGTTTTCACCGTTCTTCACCGTTTTTGAAGCAAGTGTTAATAATATAATATATTTATTATTTATTATTAAAACTTTATGCACAAGTAAAAAAATAATATAATACGCACATGAATTCGAAAAGTCTGAGGTCAGCGTCAGAGGCCTTGGGTTCAAAGTCGAGATCTATGATTTTATGAGATGAGGTCTTTGCACTAATGAAAACCTGATTATAGAATATATTTTTTTATAAAATCTAGTTTTTTATTTTTGTCAGTTCGGTACCTACTCACTTTTCAAGTTCGAAACAGGTGGAACTAGATTTTGGAGAAAAACAAAAACAGGTTTATTTATTTAATTTTATAGGGTTGGTATGGAAATTAGGCTGACCTAACTATAATAGATACTGACATGTCTTAAAACAATCTAATACCTTTAAATGAGAAATTCTTGTATAAATATAATCTGAATCTCGGAAACGGCTCCAATGATTTTCATGAAATTCAGTATACAGGGGGTTTCGGGGGCGATAAATCGATCTAGCCAAGTTTAATTTTTAGAAAACGGTCATTCAGATATTATCAATACCTATCATCTAGAAAAACTTATGCAGTGCCCGAAAAATTGCCAAACTTAATTGGCAATGGGCAGGGCACATTCCTCGCGGAACGGATGGCCGATGGGGCCGAAAGGTTCTGGAGTGGCGACCGCATACCGGGAGACGTAGCGTTGAAAGGTCTCCCACAAGATGGACCGATGACCTTATTGAAGGCCGCAGGAATTCACTGGACGCGGGAAGCACAGAATTTGTCGAAGTGGCGGTGCTTTGGGGAGACCTATGTCCAGCAGTGGACGTCTTTCGGCTGAAATGATGATGATGATGATGAAATACTTATTTGTTTTTGTTACCTATTTAAGTTTCCTATTTAAATAGGTATAGATACCCACGAAAAATTATGAAATCTCCAGCATAATTGGTGTACATGAAATATGAATTATTCCATGCAAACCGAATGTACTATCGAAAATCGGATCAATTAGTGCAGTTGTTTAATTAGTTCATATAACATCGCTCCCAAACAAACTTATTACTGAATGCCGCATTTTACTGCATTCAAAAATTTACTTATAATTGGAAGGGAACCGTATGAAAACTTTAACCAGTGCACTTGTTGGAAATGACTTGATAAAATATGGGTTGGAATCGAATGCTTAATATTATGAAATTGCAAAGCTATATGACTGAGTACAATTTTGCACTTCACATTAGCGTTGCTTGTAAAGACGAGTAATTAACCACGAGGTTTCAAAAACTGACTATCTCGTCGGTATTAAGACTCCACATACAGGCGCGACGCGACTCTAGTAGAACAATTTCTTTGAAAACTTCATGGAAATTGTTCTACCACAAACGCTTCGCACCGTCACCTCGCATCTGTTTGTAGGGGCATTATTAGTAGTGATTGCTCCTGCGATTGCTGACCCGGTCCTGGCTTCAATACCTACATGTTTTAGGATATGGCGAACCTCTACACATCCACGTACCATATTTTCCAAAATGAATGTTGAATGTAGCCATGACGTGCCAAAAAACAATCTTGACTACAGGAAATAAACTTTATTGCTAGACTTTCACAATAATATATTTATACTATACAGAAGTGGGCAGTGATAGCCTAGTCGTGTGACCGTCAGACTGCCAAGTCATAGGTCTCGAGATCGAACCCAAGACACGCACCTCTGACTTTTTAGATTAATGTGCGTATTGTATGATTATCACTTGCTTCAAAAACGGTGAAGGAAAACATCGTGAGGAAACCGGCATGTCTGAGATATTTAAAGAAAGAAAGAAAGAAAGAAAAAGTATTTATTGAGACTCGCACAAGGAATAAAAAAAAATAAACTAAACACCTTCACCTTAAAACATTAATAAAAAATTAAAGAAAAAATAAAAAACAAGGTAAAAAAACCAAAAACAGAAAGTCCTGTACGAGGCCAAAAGGCTCCTATCTCAGCATATGCTGCGACATTTAAAAAATAAATGTCGCAGCGCTGGTATTCTGATATTTCTCGACGGCATTTGAAGCCAAATCAGAGGCCCATGGGCGGCTTTAAAACTCTGAGACCAGGGTAGTCACTAGCCACACGAAAAGAAGAAGATTATACAGAAATGTTAACATTACCAGTTTTATACATATTTTACTTAAATAAAATAACAAAAAATAGTGCGACTTTTGCTGTTGCAACTAGATGACTCAGATACAAAAATGCCTTTATTGTTGCCGTGCCGAAATTATTTTGTTACGTGCCACCGATCGCACGCGTGCCATTGGCACGAGAAAAAAAACGAGGTCTTGTGCCATTGGTTCGCCATCCCTGGTTTATGAGGTGTTTTTGTTGTTAACAATTGGGTTTACAGAAACAACCTGAATTCTGGATCTGTGCCCAGTTAATGTCAAAAGGCACCCCCTATTATTTATGGTGGTAAAAGACAAAGGAAGAAAAAATACATACATAATTTAAGTACAGACTCAGACATACAAAATTGTAAGTAAAAAACCGGACCACGCACAATGAATGGTTCCGTAGTTGGGATGAATTTATCCCAAGAACAAACTTAACATTTTTTTTTTTTTTTCTTATCCATTATTGTCCCACTGCTGGGCAAAGGCCTCCCTACCCTCTTTCCACCTCTCTCTGTCCAGAGCTTCCAAGGACCAATCTTTCTTAAAGGAGTCCAGTTCATCCCGCCATCTCCGTCTGGGCCTGCCGCGATGTCGTTTGCCATTAAGCGGGACCCACTGGGTCGTAAATTTGGCCCATTGATCGTTTGACATGCGGCAGATGTGTCCAGCCCAATTCCATTTAAGCGTGGCAGCTTTTCGAGTGACATCAGTTATTTTAGTGATGGAACGGATTGTTGTATTCTTAACCCGGTCCACAAGTTTAATACCAAGAATACTCCGTTCCATAGCTCTCTGGCAAACCCCGAGCGTGGACCTCTGCTGAACTGTCAAAGACCATGTTTGAGAACCATACGTGAGGATGGGAAGAATACACACGTCGATGAGTCTTCTCTTGAGGGATAGAGGAAGATCGCCCTTCATTAGATCTTTCATGGCCCAATAGCTGTTCCAGGCATTTTCGGTGCGTCTTGCAACTTCTTTGTTTTGTCTTGCCTGGAAAGAGACTATTTGACCAAGATAGAGATACTCATACAAACTTAACATTGTAGTTGAAAAAAAAAAACTCCCATACATTCCAATTGCAAATGTAAGTTGGTCGATTATTACTCGTTAACTTGCGGAACTTGAGGAGCTCGTGGCTAAGTAATACGAGCCGCACGGGTTGATCCATCAGGTTAAGTTACGCTTACAGGGTTTGGTCCGTGGTTGAGTGACCATCTTTACATACCAAGTCGACTCCTCCGTGCTTCGGAAAGTACGTTAAGCTGTTGGTACTGGCTGTCATTTGCGGATCTTTGACAGTCATTACCTACGGGTCGTCAGAAGTCTGACAGCCAGTCTTACCAAGTGTTGTGGATTGTCTATTAATTATGACATTATAGCAGTTGTCATCCAGATTTGTCTGTTATTACATTACATGGTGGCAGCGGTGGGATTGACCAGTAAGAGCGATATATAATATGCCAGAACCGACAGATCGGAAAAGCTTAGAAAGGTTTTTAGGGGCTGTAAATTTTCTTTCTAAATTTATACCTAATTATTCTGAGCATATTTTTCCACTGACCAGATTATTAAAAAAAGATATGACTTGGTGTTGGGAAGTTGGTCATAAAGACGCTTTTAATAAACTAAAAGAATTGATATGTAATGCACCAGTTTTATCTTTATACAATGTCAGTAGTCCGGTGGTGTTGTCAGTGGACGCGAGCAGTGTGGCACTAGGTGCCGTGCTCATGCAGGAGGGGCGTCCAATAAATTATGCGTCACGCACGCTAACTGACACACAACAAAGATACGCACAAATAGAAAAGGAAATGTTGGCAATAGTATTCGCTTGTGAAAAGTTTCATCAGTATATTTATGGAAAAAGTAGTGTGGTCGTCGAATCGGACCATAAACCACTCGAAAGCATTTTTAGAAAATCTCTAGACACGGTCCCAGCTCGCTTGCAGCGAATGATGTTGAAGGTTCAAGCTTATGAGTTGGTGGTCACTTATAAGCCTGGGAAGTATATGTACATACCTGATACACTGTTGCGGGCACCTCTTCCGGATTTGTATGACGATAAAATTTGCAGGGCTATACTATGCCAAATTAAAATGGTAGTCAATAATATACCAATGTCGCAGAATAAGTTTACTCTCGTCAAGCGGGAAACTAGTAAGGATGAGTGTTTAAAATTGTTGCTAAAATATATTAATCAAGGGTGGCCTGATAAGTTCAACATTCACCATGATTTAAGATACTTTTGGTCTATAAGAGATGAACTGTATTGTGTAGATGGTGTAATATTTAAAGACAAGCAGGTTTTGATACCAATTTCTATGCATAGGGACATGTTAAAGCTTATTCATGAAGGGCATTTAGGGATTGATCGTTGTAAGAGACGTGCTCGTGAAGTAATATTTTGGCCGGGTATTACAAGAGATATTGAGGATTATGTGAGAAGATGTAAAATATGTCAAGAAACAGCAAACAAACCGTATAGGGAACCTATGATTCCGGTAGCTATACCAGAATTACCCTGGAATAAAATTGGAACAGATATATTTGAGTATGGAAAGCAAAGTTATTTAATATTAATTGATTATTATTCTGGTTTTATTGAGGTTGCATTTGAGAGACACTTCGTCAAACTCAGTAATATTTGTAATGAAAGAAAATTTTGCACGGTATGGTATACCGGATACGGTCATCAGTGATAATGGTCCACAATATTCTTGTCGTAATTTTATTAAATTTGCTTTAGAATGGGGTTTTAAACATGTCACTTCATCTCCGTATTATGCTCAATCTAATGGTAAGAGCGAAAGGGCAGTTCAAACTATTAAAAATATATAGAAAAAATCAGTAGACAGTAATTCCGATTTTTATTTAAATTTGCTAAGTTTCAGGAATACACCGCGGGAAAATTTGAATTCTCCTGCACAGTTTATGATGGGCCGGCGTTTAAATTGTAGACTGCCAGTCCATCCAGATTTATTAAAACAAACAAATTATGATAACTTACAACATAAGAAAGTATTGGAAAAACTGATAAAAATTAAAAGTTACTATGATCAGCATTGTAAACCGCTATCTGAGTTGAATGTGGGCGACGAGGTTATAATGTTAGGAAACGCAAATAAAAGAAGCCGTGGTAAAATACTGGGAAAAGCATTAACTCCACGTTCTTATATCGTTAAAAACAAAAAAGGTATTTATCGCCGTAATCGTCGACATTTGATTAGACCGGTAAAGGATCCTGCCGACAATATTTTGTCTGATATTGATGACGAGTATTTTTCGGGGGATGATAGGGATGATGATTATGTGCCAAGTACCAAAATAAATGTATCGTCATCTTACTCGCCACCTCATACCCGTAGTAAGATTTAGCAATTTGTAAACGTATTATATTTTATTTTTTAATGTAGAACTAATTATTATTTTAAGTTTGTTTTTTTTTATTATTATTATATCTTAGTTAAGGGGAAGGTGTTGTGGATTGTCTATTAATTATGACATTATAGCAGTTGTCATCCAGATTTGTCTTTTATTACATTACACCAAGGGGTATCGTATTTCCCAGTTACTGATTTGGGGAAGTCAGATAGTCGCTGTATAGTTGCTCCATGTAAAATATTGGTTCTCAGCTGCATCCGGTTAGACTGAAAGCTGACCCCAAAATAGTTGGGAAAAGGCTAGGCAGATTGATTGATGCCAAATTACAATTTTCTAGTACTAAGAGTCTCTGAGTTAAGCCGTAGACAGACAGTCAAAGGGACGGACGTGGCGAAACTTTATGTAAGGGTTCCTTGTTAACTACGGAACCCTAAAAACAATAAAAGTAATCATTCATTCTCAAAATAACAGGTATTGTGTGTTTCACGACTGCGTCAATTAAGCTAAAGTTTCATAGTTTAATTGATATTCAATACACATTCGATTTTTTTACGAAAACAAAACAATTTTTTTTAACTCATTTCCACGTAAAATTATCGGGAGAATAGAATATAATTTGAATTGTCAAGGAGTCGGTCAGTCAGAAATATGAAGCTAGTTGTCCATTCCAAAGTTATTTATTTATTTATTTATCTCTCCCGTATAACTATCATTACAGGTTCATCACCTAATGCGATAGTGAGGTCTCTTATAATTATGCTGTCTTTATATAATAAAAATGATTTAAAACTATAAAGAACTTTTAAGTTCTACATATAACATATTATAGGTATAGGAAACATTACTCACAACAAATAACACGTAGGAACATAACTTTACGAGAAACAGTTGGGACTGGTCATCTCTTAGCTGCCAGGGCTTATTTTTATTTTATTTTAATTTTTTGAATTGTTCTTTGTTTTATCTTTTTATTACGGACGCTTCTAACGTGCACGTCTTTCTACATTGTTCTCACATGTTTAATTTCAACATGAATGATGTAACCAATATTTTGTAACAATTTTTTATTTAAAAGAGTGTCCGTGGAGTTTCTTGCCCGTTCTTCTCCATAGGTACCTACTACGCTTTGGAATGGGCAACTAGCTTCATACCTATTTCTGACTGACCGATTCCTTGACAATTCAAAAGTGCCTGTAAATGGTTTAATTGAAATAAATGCTTTGAGTTTGAGTTTGAGTTTGAGATAATAAAATACATCATATCCCACAATAACATACTACACTAATCTACATTAGGTATAACATAAAATAAACAACAATAAATCTTGCGAATTCACTCAAATTACATGTGAATAAATAAATTTTGATATGAAGATCGTTAATGACCCGAATTGCTCGGGTTAGTGGTGTTTTGGCGAGTAAGTTGGTTCTGGCTGTCGGCACGGCCAGTAGTGGCGGGCGCCGCCGCCTCCACACATAGCGGTCCGGTACGCAAAGACTCAAGCGCTGCAGCACCCCCGGATTATGCTCAATGCCTCGGAGCAACTTGACTAAGTAAGCGACCAGTGTAAACTCCCGTCGCACCCTCAATCCACCACACAAATAGAGTGGGATACATTAACGGGTAAAACGATATACCCCGTAAAGCTTCCTGTGCAAGTGTCGCGTAAACTTGTTCTGAACTCGCTCCAACATAACAGAGTATTTGGCTTCGTGCGGAGCCCATATGATAGCACTATGTTCCAGATGACTCCTCAAACCTGAAAACCTTTGGAGAAAAGCGCACATTTTACATAATTTTAATTGACGTCTTGCTGAATAATTTAATATTATATTGACGCATTTCTGTGTTTTTGACGTGATATACAAATGTTGGGCTTGTTTTGGCTCACACATACATTCCTGCATTATTAGTATTTAAATGAAGCTTCAGTAGCACCGACTTTGAATTTTATTTAACCCCAAAGGTCTTTATTTTGACTAAAACTATGTAAAAGACTCATAAATTTAATGTTCCTTTTGGGCCTTTCCAAATTTAGTTACGGTCAAACATAAATTATTAGTGGTTCAATAATGTTTCACCAAAACACTAGCATAGCTAACTTTTATTTAGTAAATGCTTCTCTTAATAAATTTTTCGCTTGATATTTAATCATTTATACATTTTTCATTTAATATTTAGATTCTATTAGAAAAATCACGTTTATACTAAATATCATTTTATAATAAATTTTCTAAACCAGTCACAAAGTGATCATGGTTGCAATTTCCATTTGGGTCAAATAAACAGGCAAGTACTGAAGTTCTTTAAACCTACTAAAGTATTTTTTTTCTATAGAACATATTCATTTTTGGCGTAGGGGGTCTTACTTCTAACCTAATCTAACCAGTTCGCCTACATTTTTTTTTCTTTTAGCACAAGTCATTTAAATTTTTTCATAAAATAATTTTAGTGGATTTATAAATTAAAATTACCCTTTAGCCTATTTAATGAATTAATATTTTGGAAATGGCGTAATGCAATGTGTAAAACGTTGTTATATGAAATAACAAGAATAAAAAAATAATTGTTTGTCGAATGATACGTTGGGCGGGGACGCCCTAGGAGGACATATAGGTACTAACCTTATTGGTGATGTTCTTCAGAAAGGCCAGGTGGGCTCGCAACTGACGTGCGTGTATGACCAGATGTATGAACGTAAACGAGGCAAAAGGAGTATGTAAGGATCGTAGCAGGTGGCGTTCTGTAGTTACTGCCTACCCCCATGGGAAGAAGGCGTGAGTTTATGTATGTATGTATGATACCGACGGCTCCTAAGTATACTGAGTCAACTATACTTCTAATAACTTTACAGGAAGGCGATAAGAAGATCGAATGGTTATATTTAAATTGTTAATACAACCAAGAAAAATAAATAATAATAGTGAATTAAATATAATAAAGCCTCTCATCTATACAATATAAATTTCATATTATTTACGGCGATTATTTGTTTCTTAAAAATGGATCAAGTACCACTTATATTTTTATACGTCGCATTATTGAATCTACGTTATGGGGAAACATTACTTTACAGAAGTGGCAAAAAATATTTTTTTTACTTATTGGATTTTTTATATATTACATTGTCTGTCATGGATTTATATTTTGTTAAAATATAATAAGTTGACTCAGTATACATGGACATAATTTTAAAAGTGAACCATACATACATTGAGTCAAGTGTGGTACAAAATAGTTAAAACAATCAAAAACACCTTTAATGCTTAATATTTTTATCAAAGAGATCTCAAAACATTAACACAACTTTAGGATATCTATAAAATTAACAAAAATAACAAAAATCAACAATCCTACCAATAAAAACAAAAACTTAAGTTGGTCTAGTCTTAGGTAATAAAAATACAAAATATTGATTGTATCAATTGCACGTTTCTGTAAAATAGGAGAATTATTTATGAATTGTTTGAAATCACTATAATTTAGGAACAATACAAAACAAACAAACAAAAGTAATCTTTCTTAATTTTTTTAAAGAAAATCACAATTCTTAATATCCTTAAACTTAGTATTTATTGCTGAGAATAACATCAGTCTCAAAAATTTACTTATGAGCTAAGTACTTAATAATTATCTACGAAAAAAATCAATCTAGACAAAGAAAAAAGACAAATTATTAATTATTCTGAATCGCTTTCATTTCTATTTATTGGTAGCAAACACTTGACTCAGTTTACTGAGTGCAAAATAAATAAATTACTATACTTGATCCAGTATACGCTATTTTTTTTAGTTATTTATAAAGATATGTTTTTTTTTTCTTTTACAGGTAAATAGAAAATGATTTAATTATTGTAAATACACAAAAAAGTGCAATTCTCATAATTTGTTAGTTGACTCAGTATACTTAGGAGCTGTCGATTATTACGTTATTAAAAAAAAGTTTATCAGAAAATTATTCTTAAGTGAATTATTTGACAAACTAGTTGTTGTCTATTTGATGAAATAACAAATCATGTTTTTACCAATTGTTACTTTTCAAGTGAAAGTTTGTAAATTATTTTTTGGTGAAATGACTGGACACCATTAATAGTCTTTTGCAAAATAAAACTGCAAATGTATACGTTACGGCCGTTAAATAAACTTCTAATTGTTTTTAGTCTTAATATGTAAATAATTCTAAAACAGAACGTGTTAAAATATTAAAAACGATATTATTCTTAAAAAATAACTAAAAAATGCTTTAGGTATCAAAGTGGATCAAATATATCAAGAGTTTAAATAATGAACAAAACCAACAATTTATGGATCTATTTTACAGACAGACGACGTAGGCTTAGTAGTTATTAGAGTCCCGTTAGCACTCATTGTATACAGGAACCTAAAAAAATTAAACCTGAAACTGAACCTGGTAACAAAATACTTATCCAAAGCATCTCTTCTTTCCAGATCCTCGGACAGAGAACTGGTGGCTGATGTCAGGACCAGGCCCTCTACTGACCATCCTTGCGACGTACCTCTACTTCTGCAACTCAGTCGGCCCCAAGTATATGAGGGACAGGAAACCTTATGACTTGAAGAACGTCATGATACTATACAATGTTTCACAGATATTGATGAGCATTTACCTAGTGTATGAGGTAAGTTTTCTGTATACATATAGGAATAATGTTGGATATAAATTCTGGTAAACCAGATCTCCTTATTGACCGCTGCAAGAATGAAAATGATGTAAACAATCAAGATTATAAAACAAATGAGTGATTCGAAGACGATTTTTTTTAAATCACATTTCCATGAAATAAATTATTCATACATCCAATGCACTGCTTTAGGCGGATAATAATACGCTCCCTAAACCAATTGAATAATAAATACTTAGCTTAAGATTACGCGTGTTGAATTCATATCCTAATGCTCATCAATTTTATTTTACTGTTACAGGGTCTAGTCGCCGGATGGTGGAATGATTACAACTTCTCATGCCAGCCCGTAGATTACTCGAACAGTCCCAAAGCTCACAGAGTAAGTATAAGTACCTCTTCTGAGGACTTCTGTTTCATAGATCCACTAAATGTTTATCTCCACATTGTTTATTATCCATATCCAGTACCCAAACTGGTTCAAAAACTGACTGGACAGATTAAATATCTCCAAGCAATTTAAAACACACGCATCAGCTAATTAGCTGCTAGTGCATCTTATCAAATAACAATTATTATAATCTTCATTTCCTATACTTATAGTACCTCTGCGAGTTGGTTTCGGTCCCTCGTATGCCTATCAAAGGTCCGGGACCCCGTGGTCCCGAGATAAGTGAAAGCTTCAAAATAATAATAGGTAATTATGCTGAATAAGCAATGTTGCTTCGAATTAGTGGTGCGTTAAAAAACATTGTCTTCCATGATTTTTAACACTGGTGGTGGATTCAGGATTTTTGAAGGTTTGAATGTCGTACGATATAGCTTTCGTCGTTAACAGCTTTTTTAACACTTTTTGCAGATGGCAGCAGCAGTATGGTGGTACTTCGCAGCCAAGATCATTGAACTTCTAGACACAATCTTCTTCGTGTTGAGGAAAAAGAACAGGCAGATCACATTCCTTCATCTGTACCATCACTTCATGATGCCCATCTGCGCTTGGATTGGCGTCAAATTCTTGCCAGGTATATTGAAATCTTCTTTGTTCATCTGCTAATGATTTAGATGATAAATAATATTTCAGAAAAATATGTATTTCGAATAGAGAGAGGACTATGTTTAACAGTGGACAGTGCAAGGCTGAAGATTGAGTGATTGTTGATGATGCTGAAGATGCTATACCTGGTATTTGAAAACCGTGGTGATAAACGCACAAAAATATGTATGGAACTGAAAAATGTATTGACATTCTTTTAATAGATAGTTGTGTATAATTCCAGGTGGTCACGGAACTCTCCTCGGCGTGATCAACTCCTTCATCCATATCATCATGTACACTTACTACCTGATCTCTGGTCTCGGACCTCAGTACCAGAAGTATTTGTGGTGGAAGAAGCACCTCACCACCATGCAGCTGGTAAGTTAACGCATAATTCAGAATCTAGTAATACTCATGTCCCAACAGATTACTAAATCGATTGGAAACTAATGATTCTATCAATTCATGATATTCATCATAATATTATCAATGCCCAGCTCAATCATTTGGACCTAGAAAGCGAAAAATTTTGAGGTTTCCCTTTTATGTACACAAGGAATAAGGTGGATTTGAAATTCCAAAGAAATTGCAAAATGCTAGTTATAAATACATTATATGCACACACAATTATCTGGAGATGTTATAAAACAACAATCGATATATCACTGACTGAAGTAAACACAAGTATAAATCGCTTAACCTAATGTAGTTAATAGAGTCATATATTTATAATTATATTTACACAGACTGACGGCAGGTGGCGTTCTGTAGTTTCTGCCTACCCCCATGGGAAGAAGGCGTGAGTTTATGTATGTGTGTATGTGTGACATAAACACTAGTTTTCACCATATTTTTCTCTTTTTTAATACATACACATACCCCACGTAGGTACATTAATGCGCCACACCATATATTTATGCATCTACTAGTGAGTAGTTGTCTGAATAATAGAATAATATACTGTGCTCGTTCTAAATACTGATATATGTTCATATTATAGGCGAGGACGCTGGCACCCTAAACACAAGTTAAATCTTACTTTGGGTGCCAGAGTTCATCTAAACACTCTTTCCTTTAGTTTTAACGCTGCATAGTTTTTAGTTTGTGTTTTTGTACAACTGAATGGTAATAAATTATTAGGTATTTTATTTTAAACAAAAAAGTCTAACACAAACGCAAGCTTACCAAAATCTTTGCTTCTTAAAAGACATGCTGCAAGAATTCGGAAATTAGAATAAAATTGAATTTAAAAAAGCAAGTTAGCATGAATAATGTTAATCTGAGTGTGAGTAAATAGTCATTTTCCTAAGGCAGCAGTATGTCTTAAGATAATTTTTGCTCAATAAAAAAATGTGAGTGTTGATATAAACTTCCGAAAACTTAATCAATGCCATAGTGATGCATCAATGAATGACACAATATACGATGCTCCAAACTGATGAATGAGAAGTGCAAACTCCTAATCTGTTTAACATCCAGTTCAAATTCTAGAATTAATACCAAACATAACCAAGTTATTTTATTCTTACGTCAACTGTTTTACATGACTATTATGCTCACCTATGTCCTTTTCGTTTTTCAGATCCAGTTTTGTATCATCTTCTACCATAACTTCACAGTCATGTTCTGTGACTGCAACTATCCTAAGGGTATCAACTTCTTACTCTCCCTCAATGCTGGTCTCTTCCTTTATATGTTCGGTAACTTCTACTACAATAACTACGTCAAGAACAGGAAAGCTGCTCAAAATGCCCAGGTTATTGCAAATGGAAAAGCGAAAGAGTGCTAGTACAAATACTTGATTATTGTTGTTGTTTAAGTTTTGTTTGTTGAAGCTGTTTTCTGACTGGCTTTTGTTGTGTGATAGATCTATGTGATTTGAATTTTGTAAAATGTATATACAAAACCATGAAGTACAATATTAGGGTTACTTGATAAAATCTTACCTTACGCTTATGAAACCTATATTTTTATCGAGTTTTACTATGATGAAGTTTCATTCATTTGCTTTCCTCATCCTGAAGAGTTTAAAACTTCTTAGTCAGCACACACAATTTTCCGAATATATAACATATAAAATAAGTATCTAAGTAGACATTCATATAGACTTCCACGATTTTTTATAGGCTAGTGACTGTATATTTGTATAAATAGTTTTAATTGTTGGTTAAGGTATAATATATTATTATATCAATGGAAACTATTTGATATTTGCCCTATTTTCGACTGTTAAAATGTATGTTACTATTTGTGTATGCTGTGAAAACTATTATGTATGTCTGTAACTTTACATTACTCGGTTAAGTTAAGAATTAAGGTTGACAGTACTTAAATCCTTCGTACCTACACCATGTATCTATCTTAATGAATTATGGCTACCACAACGTATTTGGGCTTTATGGCTGTTCTGCTATCTCTGTAAAGTAGATAATTTATTTCTACTTGCGCCTTTAGGAATCGCGATACTATTAATTGCATTTCTTTTTAAATCGTCTATTTAAAAGGTGGTTTTAGTGTTTTGTGTGCTCTCTTTATATTTAGATTGACACAGTGCATGAAAATAATATTATAATTATTGTTACAATTTATTAAAAACAGCATACACGACGTTAAATAAAAACATACTTTAGAATATTTATGATCCGAAAATTTTGTTAATAAATTTGAATCAGATTTGATTTAGTCTGGTCTTTTGCAAGAGATGGCAGTCTGGGTCTTTCCACGGATGTACGTATACATTCGCCTTAGAGCGATCCAGCCAGTCCCGAGGTCTGGTCTTTTTTAAATGTATTTAAATTGAAATATTTTGTTTTATGGTCAAAATATTTCGTTTTTAAATCGATGTTTATATTGTATTATGATCACACATCAAAAAGTATTTTTTTTTTTGCAAACATTTATAGTTTTGGTTTCAATACTAAGTATAAACCGAAACTGAAATTATGGATCGATCTAATCAATAGTCGAAGTTTATATTTAAATGTAGCATTTTAGTAGTGATATTAAATCTTACACAATAAAAACGTATTTTTATAAATGTTGAAGATTTACAATTAAACAAGTTGAAGTTAGATTTCAATTACGAATACACTCAAGACTTGTTATTTTAAGAGGATCTGAAATATATGGGTAATTTTATATAAATATGTTGTTTTCTTTCATAATTACCTGAACTGTCTTTAAAAAATTACAATGAAACCATTTCAGATAAGTAAAAAGAAAAAAGATACTTCGTTCCAAAACACAAATAGCGGACGCTGGCTGCACAGCCGCTGGACTAAAATGCAGTAATACGCAAAATTCACCACTCATTGGATCCCAAATAGCAGGAAATGATTACGTGGCAGGCCCAAAAAGAGATGGCGGGATAAGCTGGACTCCTTAAAGGATTGGCCCGCAATCGCAGTAGACCGGGAATAGTGGAAAGTGGGAAGGGAGACCTTTGTCCTGCAGTGGGACAATACAGGCTTGTAATATTAATGTTGTTTCATTTCATAATAAATTAACAAACCTGTCTTTAAAAATTCATAATAAAACCATTTCAGAAAAATTGCTTTAAAAACTAGAAAATTTCTTTGCCAACATCCCAATAGAGGTTACAAAGGTGAATCTCTTCTCAAAGAAAACTTCAGTAAGGACATTCCATAGAATTCCAGCGGATTTCTATAGTCACAATTAAAAAAGCAGTCAAAAGTCTTAGCATTAAAAACACCGAAGACTTATGGAGGATTTCCGTTAAGGATCTTGAAGTATTATTGACACAATTGCCCCTGTACTAACATGCATATTTAATCAATGTTTAGACAGTGGTACGTTTCCTGATTTAAGAAAACATAGTACATACTAATATACTATGTTTTCTTAAATTCTTACTACCCGATTTGAAATGTGGTACTACTAACCACATTTCAAATCGGGTAGTAAGAATGATCCCTCTAATTATAGACCTTTAACTGTACTACCAGCATTGAGCAAAATATATGAAAAAACGCTAGACCAGATAAAGTTACCACATTCTAATTCAAACGGGATTTTACATAGTCGCCAGTTTGGTTTCACAAAAGGTATATGACGCATAAGTAAAATTCATCACTTAGATTTTAAAATCCTGGTAGAAGTCCCAGGATGCAATTGGAATTTTCTGGGACCTTTCAAAAGCAGTTGACAGCGTTGACCACAATACACTGATCTGTAAATTACACCACTATGGAATTTGTGCACAAACTGCTGCTCTTGTTCTTTCCTACCTATCAAACAGGCAGTAAAAAGTAAACGTTAACGAGGCGACGTCCTCGAAGTCTCTAATTACGATGGGCGTACCTCAAGGTTCAATTCTTGGCCCTTTTTTCTATTTCTAGTTTATATTAATGACTTACATGACGGTTAACTTGCCGGATATAATTATATTTGTTGATGACACGCGCACGTTAGAGCTCTTTCACACAAGGTGGGTGCAAGACGGGCGCGGGTCGGGGTGGCAGTACGGCGGGCTTGTATATACAGTGATTCCTTGTATTATATGGATGTTAGCACACGAAACGCGTACGTGGGTCGGGTGCGGAGCTGATAGGGAGTGGGAGCTGCGCACGCGTTTCGTGTGTGTTGAGCTTTAATCTACCTGAAAGAGCTCTAACGCAAGAGCTCACGACTCATAATTCGAAGCATTAGAGAGTGCTTTGCGATCGTTTTTTTTTTTTTTTTGCCTGACTGGGAACTTTATTGAAAATGGCTTTTTTATTCAAAGCAGTTTAATTATAATTAATTCAAAACTCACCCGGCGTCACCCAGGTGTATTTCCGACATTTCCGGTGTATTTTCCAAAATTTTCTTTCATGCAAACCTTGTCTAGACAATTACGAATACAACAAAAAAAAAAACCGCCAAATCGGTCGTGCCATTCTCTAGATTTTTATATAAAGTTGGCATTTTTTTTTATGTACTCAAAATAAACTAAACGTTAATAATACATGCAAGCCTAGTACTTTTTGTTAGTAATAAACTATTTGTGCGCCAAACAAATCCTACTAATGATTGTAATACTATCCTGAATTTATGCAAGCCTAGTAGTTTTTGTTGGGTTACTCTCAGAAATTATACACGTGTCGTGAATGGAATACAGTCTTGTATGACGATAACTTTTTATTGCAACATCCGATTTTAATGAAACAAAGCCTAAAGAGAAAACTATACGAAAATCGGTTCAGTAGTTACGAAAATGTGCGCGAACAAACAAACAAACAGACTGACACCGGATTCTACTGTTACATGTAATATAGATTATTTATTGTTATGGCGGCAATAGAAATACACAACCTGTGAAAATTTCAACTGTCTACCTTTTACGGTTCATGAGATACAGCCCGCTGACAAACAGACAGACGGACGGATTGACGGACATTGAAGGCATAGTTATAGGGTTCCGTTTGGCACCATTCGGGTATGGAACCCTAAAAAGAGCACTAAATTACTATCAATTATAAATCAGTACTTATGTAGTTTTCGTAGTATTGAGTAAATTAAAAAAAAAAACTTTTTACAAAAAAAAAACAACCAACTTAAAAAAAAACACAGTAGGTTGTTTTTTTTTTTTGTAAAAAGTTTTGTTTTTCACTTTTTAGTTGTGGTACCTACCCCACACAAATTCGAATACCACTACTTGCTATGTAAATAACAGTGACAAGAAGTTATCATATCATCCACATACTAAGTGGGAAAAAATACGTATTATTGAAGCTAACTCAAAAACCACCCAAGCAAAGTTAATAAAATTTATATAGGACCACCTCTGAAGTATGATCTACCAAACAAAAAAAGAATCATCAAAATCAATTCATAATTGGCAGAATAATCGCGTAAAAAATATACAAAAAAAAAAAAACATACAGTCGAATTGAGAACCTCCTCCTTTTGGAAGTCGATTAATAATCGAAGGATGTCAATTAATTTAAAATTGATCAATATTGACCACGTGTAAGCTTGGACCCGGTTAGGGTTCAGACAGTGACGAAAACAAACAAACAAACAAAAATAAAGTAACAAAAAAAACGGACTTTTTACATTATGTGCTATGAATGAATAGTACATAAATTATAGGGACAGCGATGCGCTAGCAAATAGGACATAATGTAGGTCGTACCGGTCTCTTCAAGGCGACTGAAGGGCGACTGTAGCGACGACGTACGCAAGCCGCTGTATTATTATAATATTTTATTATTCAAAGAATTAAACTATTTTGCTACCGAGTTCTGCTCTGGTGAAAATACGGAGAAAACGAATTTTCCTAGATATGAGACCTAGCTAGATCGATTTTTGCTCTCGTAAACCCCTATATTGCAACTTTCATCGAAATCGTTAGAGCCGTTTTCCAGAACGTGATTACAAATATGTATATACTAGCTTCTGCCCGTGACTTCATCCGCGTGGAATAGTTACTTTGGGCGTATTTATTTGGATCAGGATTAATATCATGTTTATAACAACACCTTCGCAAATAATGCATTAATTTGGTTAGCATAAAAAAGGTTATAGTGAGCCAACCTTAAAAGACAGACATATACTACTGTCGCGGACTTTTTTTAGATCTTTTAAAGGGGAACAATTCTGTCTTACATTATTTTTGCGAAACTTTAACCGTTTACGCAGTACACGCAGCGGAAGCTCTCAAAAGGAAAAAAAAAACCGATTTTGAAACATTCTTCATTAGTGCTCCGCTCCTTTTTGTCTTAGCGTGATGATGTATAGCCTATAGCCTTTCTCGATAAATGGGCTATCTAACACTGAAATAATTGAATTGAAATTGGAGCAGTAGTTCCTGAGATTAACGCGTTCAAGCAAACAAAGTATAGATATAGATTTATTTATAAATTTCGCTCGTTTAATAGGAACGCGGGAGTGCCGGGGCGGAGTATACCTCCCTTTTCAAGTATTGGTACGCTAACCAAAAGAACCGGGTGAGGTGGGTGGGTACTCTGTCGGACGAGTACAGGCTGGAATGCGGAGTCAGACAGAGGGGGTTAAGCTCGCCTCTGCTATTTAACCTTTATATCAACCGTCTCATCGAGCGACTGAGCAGTACACATGTCGGCTGCCACATAGACGGAACGTGTGTCAATAAATATAAGCTATGCAGACAATATGGTGCTTCTCAGTCCCTCGATGGGTGGGTTGAAGAAGTTGTTATCGACCTGCGAGGCCTATGCGGAGGAACATGGCTTAATTTACAATTCGAAGAAGAGTGAAATTCTTGTGTTTAAAGCACCTAAGCAGCAGCCGCGCAGTGTTCCGCCCATAAGTCTCAAGGGCGTAGCACTGAAAATTGTTGACAGTTTTAGGTACCTTGGCCACATTGTTGCGAGCAACCTAAGAGATGACGTAGATATAGAGATCAGCACAGAGCGTTGTCTGTGAGGAGCAATATGCTTGCCCGCAGGTTCGCTCGTTGTACTACAGACGTCAAAGTAACCCTTTTTCAAGTTTCATACACGCGCCGAGCCTACAACGTCCTGCGTGTTCAATTTAATAATGCTTTTAGGATGCTGTTGGGACTGCTATGGCGTTGTAGCGCTTCAGGAATGTTCATGGAGGCTCGCACAGATGGTTTCCATGCCATCATGCAAAAGAAAGCGGCCTCCTTACTACAACGCCTGCATGGTAGTGACAACAGCATTCTAAAAATGATCGCTGCCAGATCGGACTGTCCCTTTCGGGGACACTGGGTGGGGACAGTCATAGGTCTGCATAAATAAATAATATTGTAAAAAAAATAACAACACTAACCTATTTATTTAAGCACCATTGTTACTAACACCAATATACTAACAAAATTATGGACCTTAGTCTGAAATAAAGTTTTATTTAATTTCATAAACTTCAAAAATAATAAGAAAAATATAAAAAAATCATCGAATCCTCTCCTCTTCCGTTTTTTTTTAAATCGTGGATGTTATCATGTTTTGAACCACAAATGGTCAAAGTAGTTACTTACGAGTATATAGTAAACTTTACATTCCGTTTTAGGTTACTATTTCGCATTTAGCTGTGATCTTTTGATAATTAAGTAACCTCAGAGACATCGCTAAAATAAAATAAAACAAAGTCACCAAATTCATGCGAAATGACGTGTAACAAAGTACGGTAAAGGTTGGCGACCTTTTCAATGAAGTTTGTTAATACCACGAATAACATTTACACAAATATCCACTTTTACATAATGATTTTGTACAGTTGTATGTTTGTAAAAGAATTTACGTTCCCAAGTAGGTATGTTACCAAAATTGCTTAGAACCTGAATATCACACCATGAAACTCCATCCACCAGGTACACCATCGATGCTTAGAAGTATTATAACTGAATCGCACAGTGAGTGTTATGGGTTCAAATCTGGTTAAAGCATTATGCAACTAGTACCTACCTATCGAACACCAAAGTACCTAATCAGATTTTATGCTGGGTAATTTATATTTGCACCTTACATCTTAGATTCAAAGTAGACGGACGACCTACAGAAGATCGCGGGGAAGACCTGTACCCTAATTGCGTAACTTATTTTCGTAAACGATTATGATTAGTTTGTTTAATTTTGACAGTTCAACGACATTCATTGCGTTTTTACGTTGTTGAGCCGATTTTTTTTCATCTTATGAAGCAATGGATTAGCAATCTGTTTCAAATCGAAACAAACTGTGATTGATCGTGTATTACGCAATTAGGGTACTGGTCGATTCGCGTGAATCGTCACTTTTACGTAAAATTAATTTAAAAAAAGGGTTCTGGGTGAGACTCGTACAGACCAGGGAAGCATGGCACAAAAGGTAGGAGGCCTATACTCAGCAGTAGTTGAAACAGGGCTGCCAATGATGGTGATGATCTTTGATTCCAAAGCACATCATAATATTTTGGACTTCTCAAGTCCGGAGCAGATTGACCAAAGTGACCAAATTGATCAATAAGAATCTACAAGCCATCTACTACTTTATTGCTGTAGTACCAGCTCAAAAAATCTCAGTTGTCAGTGTGTTGTGTCTTAGTGGCTATAATATATTCATATCATCATCTGCCTAGCCTTTTCCCAACTATGTTGGGGTCGGTTTCCAGTCTAACCGGATGCCGCTGAATACCAGTAATTTACATTAAGCGACTGCCTATCTGACCTCCACAACCTAGTTACTAGGTAACACGATACCCCTTGGTAAGACTGGTTGTCAGACTTTGGGCTTCTAACTACCCGTAACAACTGTCAAAGATCTACAAATGACAACCGGGACCAACGTCTTAACGTACTTTCCGAGGCACGGAGAGGTCTTGATATGTAAAGATGGTCACCCATCTACGGACCAACCGCGGCAAGCGTAGCTTATCCTGATCGATCGACCCGTACGGCTGAGCACGAGCTTCTCAAGTTCCACAAGGTAACGAGTAATAATTGGCCAACTTACATTTGCAATTCGAATGTATGGGAGAAAATTTTCTGCTATAATATATTCATATATACATATCCCCTGCCGATTTTGGCTACGGTGACTATTATTGTTTTTGACGGCTATGGCTATAATAATTATCATATTGAATGTAGCTCCATGCAGTTGGTAAGTAGACGCATAATTCAGAATCTAGAAATACTAATGGTCCCAAACAGAATACTAAATCGATTGGAAAATAATGATTCTATCAATTCATGATATTCATTATAATATTATCGATGCCCAGCTCAACATTTCAACCTAGAAAGCGAAATTTTTTTAGGTTTTAAAATATGTAAACAAGGAATAAGGTGGATTAGAAATTCCAAAGAAATTGCAAAATGCTAGTTATGTATACACAAATATCTGGAGAAGTTATAAAAACAACACCGATAATAATCTATACATCATTGACTGAATTAAACAAAAAGTCTAACATGAGCGCTAACTTACCGAAACCTTTGATTCATTAATCATAATCATAATCATAATCATAATCATAAATCTTTATTTATCTCAACATCTTATTACAGGCACTAATTAATAAAATGCACAATCTTAAATAGAGAAAGGTGTCTGAGGTAGGAAGGTCCTGTGTTACAGATCACCCGGCTCTCTTAGATAGGACATGTTAATTTACAAAACAGTAGAGTCAAGATATTATTAGTAAAGCAAAAGTTTGAAAAACCTAAGAAAATTAAAACAAATCAAAGAAAAGAAAAGCAAGTCAACATAAAATTCAAAGAAACATACAATTTATGTAGGTAACATACGCACCTATTTTATTATTCAATAATACTTAAGTAACAAAATAAGCAAATAAAATAATAATGAGCATAACAAAAAATGAAGAATGGAAATGGGGAAATGAATAATGTTGTGTGTATTGAATGTTTGTAAGTGTAGGTGTGTGAGTGTAAATGTGTGGGTGTTAAGACATTGGTTTTAATAAATTTTCTGTGGCAATGTAGTCCAGATTTAATAGCCAAAAGCGTAATTTTCTTTTACAAATAGATTTAGTATGGGTGTAGATAGATATTTTGTTATTAATTGAATTATAAAGAAAAGTGCCAAGAAAACAGAAAAACTTTTGGGAGAAACTAGTATTATAACGGATGATTGAACAAACATTTGCTGATCGTCTGTTTTGTGTTGGTAAATCGTGATCGAAGGGAACTTCAGTGTGTTTTTTTAGTACTGTCATGAGAATGAACAATTGCCGGACCGTTAACACTTGGCAGTGTTGGTAAAGTTCGGAAGTTGGATAGAGGATTGGGAAAAAGCAACTAACTTTTAATATAGCTCTTTGGGCTCTCTCTAAATTTATCATATAAGTTTTAGAGGTACCGCCCCAAGTGGTAATGCAATATACTAGCAAAGATTGGCATAGTGCAAAGTAAACTGTTTTAATAACGAATGTATCAGATATATGTCTTAGATTTTTAAATATGTAGATTAATTTTCGAATTCTTTTAACTAGGTTTTCAATGTGTTGTTGGAAGCTGAGACGGTAATCTATGATTATGCCAAGATATTTGATAGAATTTGTTTTAACTAATACAGGACAAGAACAATGGTTGATGGAATTACATGAGTGGGCTTTCAAGTTGAAGTTTGGTTGATCCTGGGGTCTAAGGGAATATGTCATGTATTTTGTCTTATCGACGTTGAGGGTAAGCAAATTGGAATATAACCATTTATACACCGTATCAAGACCTTGTTGAGCATAATTTTGAACCTCATCCCACGTGTTAGCATCGAATATTAAGGCAGTATCATCGGCGAAAGTTACGATTTTACCGTTTTGTAGCTTGATATCACATAAGTCGTTTATATAAACTAAGAATAATGTGGGACCGAGGATGCTACCTTGAGGAACGCCGTACTGATTAGGAAGTTCGTCGCTAATCCAATTATCTATTTTAGTAGTTTGTGTTCTGTCAGATAAATAGTCTATGAATAGTTGAAGTGGTAGACTTCTTACTCCCATATTCTCTAACTTTTTTACCAAAATAGGAACAGATACTGTGTCAAATGCTTTAGCTAAATCTAGGTAAATGGCTAAGGTCTTTTTTTTATTATCTAGTTTGTTGACTATGTGATCTGTTAGTACGTGGACTGCTTCAGCTGTTGACCTGCCAGATCGAAAGCCAAATTGAGATGAAGATAAAAGAGAATTTTGTTCAAGGAATTTAGTAAGTCTGATATTCATTAATCGTTCTAAAATTTTTGACAACGTTGGTAGTATGGATATTGGTCTATAATTATTGACACAGTATCTGTCTCCGGACTTGAATATGGGTATAATTTTGGATTTTTTCAAGGCACGCGGAAATATTCCAGTAGAGAATGAGAGATTGCATATGTATGTAAGTGGAGGAATAATAATATCAGCAAATTGTTTTAAAAATGATCCAGATATATTATCAACGCCAACTACACACTCGTTTTTTAAATTAAAAATTAAGGATCGTATTTCTTCTTCATCAGTAGGAAGAAGAACAAAGGAATTTTGAGAAGAATTTGATGGTTGACTATCGGGTTCTACATTAGGAAAATTTATATTTTGTGAGAGTAATTTATCTGACAATGTTTTACCTACGTTTGCAAAAAATGAATTTACTCTATTAATTGATTCAACAGGATTGTCTAACGAGATGAGTTGTGTGGATTGCTGTTTGGATTTATTAGTATAGGTTATATTTTTAATTGCTTCCCAAAGCTTTTTGTTGTTTTTCCCTGCTTTTTTAATGATATTTTGCTCGTAACTTTGTCTAACTTTTTTTAATATGTCGTTGCAAAAATTCCTGTATCTTTTGTAAGTGCAAAGTACTACCTCATTATCTGGATTTTTAATGGTTTTAATATGCAATTGATCACGATTTCGCATGCATCTTAATAGGCCCGGTGTTATCCAAGGCTTCAAAATTATTTTACGTTTAGAAGTCGTTATTAGTTTTGTGTTATCATTTATAGCTTGACCTAGGGAGTGTATAAAAAAATTGGTAGCCTCGTTAACATCTGTCATATTGAAAATCTTTTCAAAATCTATGTTCTTTACGTACGTTTCCAGTCCTGCATCGTCTATTCGTTTAATAGTTTTGGGGCTTTGGTTTTTGATAAGTTTAAGGTCTAAAAATAGTATAACGCTATTGTGGTCTGTAACAGAAGTTTGAGCAACATAACAGAACGCTGATAATCTTGTCTTTAACATTATATGATCTAAGCACGTGCGACTATGAGTAGGAATCGTGTGAGCTGGAAGCATACCATGAGAAGCAATAAGGTCGAGATATGCATAGGATCTATTATCTTGGGAATTTTCAATAATGTCAATATTAATATCGCCAACTAATATGATATTTTGAAAGGATGAGAGATTGCTTAGACAATCGTTGAGGGATATTAAAAAATTATCGATATTTTTGTGACTAGGTGGTCGATAGACAGCAACGATTACAGTGTTTTTGTTTATTTTTAAAATAAGGCAATTTGAGTCGACTATTTCCGGTTCATCAATACTGTACTGTTCTATGTTTTTGCAGTAAATTACCACACCTTCATTTTGAGTTTGATTTTTACGTGTAGTGAATGAAATGTAACCATCGAATTCAGGAACGGTAGGATTTCGCTGCAACCAGCATTCGGTTAGTACAATAATATCCCAATCAACTTTTGATCTTTCAAGTAATGTTTGAAGATTGGGAGTATTGCAATTAATACTACGTATATTTTGAGTCAATATTTTTAGGGTATTGGAAGAATTTTTTAACAAAGAGTGGCAGTCATCAATGTCACAAGTGGCGGATTGAGCTACAGTAACAGAATCCAAATCATTATTTAGTATCACGTTAAAGTCATCCATTTTTCAAAACATAATATTTTAGGGTGCAATTTAAATTACCAATGTATTTTACCAACCATCGAGTGACACTACGTCTCACGGACAAAAGCTTTACAGAAATTTTTAAAATATTTAATCTAACAAGATAAAAGTCTGTGTTTGTATATGATATGTGTGTGTTTGTTTGTGTGAATGTGAATGAGTAAAGATAATGTAGAGATAATGTGGTGAGAGTTATATCAAAATTTTCGAAAATTGTGAAGTTAAAATAATATAAGACATTCTGACTTAGTGCTACTAACATAATTTTTAACATTAGTAAAATCAACATATTCAAGTATTGACTAGTGCGACTAGTCATTAATAAGTTTTTAAAAGTTATTAACAAAATCCTAAGAATTAACATAAACAAAGCTAAATAAAATTGAATAAAATATTGCAGCAAAGAAAAAGTGGCTAGTCAGAGATCGCACTCTGATTTAAGCTTATTTAAATCAGCCTCCGAATTTATACGAATACGATTATCTCCTTCATTTTTCCGAATGAATATCTTGCCGTGGGCGGCCCAACAATATGCAAAGTTATAGGTCTTAGCAAAGTCACGCGCTAAGAAAAACAGCCTTTTGCCGTTGCTCGTTAGGTTTTCAGCTATGAAAATTGGTTTACTGGAGCCATGGATATGCAGATGTGATGTATTCAATTTATTTTCTTTATGTTGCTTGTTGAAGTTTTTTGTGTGTTCTAAAAATTTCTCTTTAAGTAAAACTGAGTTGAAGTCCAAGATAATAGGTTTGTTTCCTTCGGTTTTTGTATTAATTCGGAAGACATCTTTTATGTCACTATTTTGAATAGTTACATTTATGGCTCGTCCGACTGTATTCATTAACTGAGCAAGATCATTTTTCGTTTCTCCTCTTCTAGGAGGAATATTTCTTATCTCTATGCTGGAGAATCTTTGCGCATTTTCAAGGTTTTCAATTCTAGTCTCGAGAGTGTAAATGTATTGTAAATTATCTCGTTTTTCCTTTTCTATTAATTCCAGCTGTTTTTTTAGGTTATTATAATCTTCAGACAGATGCTCAATCGATTGTATAATTCCAATATTCTGCTTTTTAATATCGCTTATCGTAGTTAGCAGAGCGTCAAGCTTAAAGTTCTGTTCATGTTTGAACTCGGCAATTACGTTCCTTATTTCCGACATAAAATCAGTATTTTCGGAATCAGGCGGCTGCTTACGCGATCGCGTACGACTTGTTGTGCCCGTAGCGTCTGTATTGCTGACGTTAATAGTCATATCAGAAGCACAGTTTTTTGTAGTCTTAGCCGCCTTAGGTGCTGTAGGTGGTGTTCGTTTAAGAGACATAGTTATAATATGGTGAAAGATCTTAATATTTAATAAAATGCTAAAAATTATTGTAGAAAATTGTTCAAATCAATCCAATTTAATGTTGAGAATAATGTTCTGTAATTGTATTAATACAAAAAGAGATGCATTTTGTCAGGCTCGAACTCGGGCATTCGCCTATGGCAGTCGCGCATGAAACGTTTAGAGCCAATGTGCCAGTTAGACATTGTGTTGAAATTACAGTTCTAAATTATATAATTTTTAAAAAGTTTGTTGGAAAGTCGTTACCAAGCTTTCATTTAAATAAAAAACGGACGCACTGTTTGAATTTGTTTTTACTTAGTAACTAAATGATAATGTCAGTTTAAAACTATTGAAATATGCCTGTTTATGTGCTCCCTGAGTTAGTATTATGGTTTTGAGTCACTTTTGTAGCACAAACACAATTTTGGGATGAAAATTGATCACATACGTAATAGGGTTGATAAAATCACTATTTATAAGTCCACACAGTTTGTTAACTTTAGATAACACTAGAGATCATTGACTGCACTAAATGGATCGTATTTATGCTAAAATCAGTACGGAACAACTATTTTAAACATTTTTTTAAATAAAAACAAACGGAGCGCTATGTTTGCGTGATGGCAGCGCCATCTAGGGTGATCAATCATTAAAAGGACACGTTTGCAAGAATTCGGACGTTAGAACGAAATTGAATTAAAACAAGGAAAATTTGCAAGAATCACAATATTGTTCTGAATTTTAAGGGCTAGGGCTGCGCAGGCCGTTAACTGATAGGTAGAGGTAGAATAATTGAAACAGCTAAATAGATTTATAGATATAATTTAGATAGTAGGTACTACGGCTAAGTCGTGAGTAAGGTCACTGGACACTGTAATTTCGACTACTGCTTGCTTACCAGAAGGAGATTATTCCCTGAACCTCAGGATTCTGTGCCCCGACCTAGGGTGAGTTCCACATTAGTGATATTGTTTAATATATAAGCTAACGAGCCATCTGCTATCATATTGTTGCCTCGTTCTATGCTCACGTGTCACATACTTAACCTTACTTTACATGTCATTGTGCCACGCTAGCTTTGCACTCTCTCTCTCTCTGCCTGTAAGCCGCTGCGATGTGCTCAGCTACTGCCTACTCTACTTCCCATACCGTACCTTGGTCGCTAATGATAAGAAGAGACTGGCACATCGCATGCAGCCTGCTGCTACTTGCACCGCATCTGACATGCGCATACTACCGCGCTTTTCAGGGCTCTCTGTACGGGCTCATGGCAAGACCCCTTGCCTAATACTGCATGCTGCTTGAATGCGTAGCTAACCTGCACGCTACCAAGGTCTGATGAAGGCCTGTCTACCTGCGGCCTACCGCCGCGCGCCTGTGCTGACAGGCAACCTCCACGTGCTACTGAGGCTGACTACCAGCAGCTTACGAGGGCCGTCCGGCCTACTGCGGATCCTGTTCTGAACAGGACCCCACGTCTACCATGTGCTGCCAAGGTTACCTTCCTAATCTAAGTGTGCGAGTGCTTAGAACTCAGTGTCAGTGACATTACCCACGACCTAGCCGTGTTACTACTTCCTACATAAATTATACATCTATTAACCTATTCAACTGTTTTTATTATCGTCTACCCACCTATCAGTTAACGGCCTGTGCAGCCTACCCTGCGCAGCCCTAGCCGTTACAGAATAATTTGGAAAGTATACAATTAAATAAAAACTAGTATGCTTCAAGATAATACTTTCTCAGTTAAAAAAATGTGAGTGTTGATATAAACTTCTGAAATTTAACAAATACCATATTGACGCATCAGTGAATGACATAATATACGATGCTCCATAATGAGATGTACAAACTTTTAATCTGTTCAACATCCAGTTCAAATACTACAATACTAAACACATAACCAGGTTATTTTATTCTAACGTCAACTGTTTTATGTGATTTTTTTTACATGACTATTATGCTCACCTATATGCCCTTTTCGTTTTTCAGATCCAGTTCTGCGTCGTCTTCTACCTTAACTTCACAGGCATGTTCAGTGACTGCAGCTACCCTAAGTTTTTCAACTTCTTACTCTCCCTTAATGCTGGTCTCTTCCTTTACATGTTCGGTAACTTTTACTACAACAACGTCAAAAACAGGAAAGGTGCCCAAAATGTCCAGATCACTGCAAACGAAAGTGTGTTAGTACAAATAATTGATTATTGTGATTGTTTTAGTTTAGTTTGTTGAAGCTGCCTTCTGACTGGCTTTTGTTGTGTGATAGATCTATGTGATTTTGGTTTTGTAAAATGTGTGTAAATATGGTTTAAGTTTAATTCATTCGCTCTCCTCATTCTGTAGAATTTAAAACTTCTTAGTAAGTGCACACAATTTTCCGTATCTATAAAATAAGTACGAGTACATTAGTAGAAATTCATATAGATTTCTACTATTTCTTACAGGCTAGTGACTGTTTATTTGTACAATTAGTAAAAAAATTTGGTAAAGGTATAATACGTTGTTAAACAATGGAAACTATTTGATATTAGCCCTATTTTCGGCTGTTAAAATGTTTGTTAGTATTTTTTGTGTATGCTGTGAAAATTATTATATATGTGTAATAATTTTCACTATACATTACTCGGTTAAGTTAAGAATTAAAGTTGACAGTACTTAAATCGTTGGTACCATGTATCTATCTTGATTAATTATGGTTACCACAAAGTTTTTGGGCTGTATGGCTGTTCCGCTATCTCTGTAGAGTAGATAGTTGTTAATTTCTACTTGCGCTTTAAGAATATTTTGTGTTTTTATCATAAACGTTATCAGTGTATGTATTTTCAAAAATATTAAAAATTAATAATTAAACAAATTGAAGATGGATTTCAAACACCATTAATACTTGTTATTTTAAGAGTATCTGAAATATGGGTAATTTAGTATAAATATGTTATTTTTTCATAATTATCTGAACTGTCTTTAAAAATTCACAATGAAACCGTTTCAGATAAGTTTAAGGTTGTATTTACTAACATCCCAATAGAGGTTAAGAATTCTCTCGCCTTATCATCTATATTAGCTGAATCTCTTCTCAAAAAAAACTTCAGTAACGACATTGCAAGTTTTTAATTCAAAAGTCTTAACATAAAAAACACTTCCGTTAAGGTTTTTGGAGGTATCATTAACCCAATTGCCCCTATCCTAACGCCTGGCATATTTAATCAATGTTTAGACAACGGTATGTTTACACTTCTTTTATTTTGAGTATTTTATCGCAGAGCGATAACGTCAAATGCCAGTTTGTACAGTATCCTAGCTTGTTCCGTTAAAGAACAAGCCAGGATAGCATTACACTCTCCAATATCGTATTTGCTGGACCAAGTAAATTAAATCGCAAAGCTTCATTCCGCACACACTCCATCAAAACATATTGCACATCTTCGACTACTTCACATTCTTCACAGTTGGGTTAAACTGTTTCATCAGAAAACTATTTTTTTTTATGGAATTTATAATTTCATTTCTGAAATTTGGCTTAAATGGCTTCACAACATGAGACAAGCGAATAATGTAACTAGATAACTACGAGAGCCACTTGAAATGGTAAAAATAAGACACAGATAGTTTCTCCCTAAGTACCTTGGACTGACTGTCTTCAGAGTGAGATCTTTATAGTATGACCAGCCTAAAGCTCTTTTCAGACTATGCTATACTATTGTGATATATAGTATAGCAAATATTTATTTATTTATTTTATTTATTTACTATTCACACTTAAATTTGTTTTAACAGGTTTAACCCAATACAGCAATGTAGTCACAATGTCCACTGTATGGCACAAGTCATACAGAGGACAATATGTTAAGTGTCACCCTCTGGAATTCCGCCAATGAGCATGTAAAGATATTCACTTGCAGTGAGACGCTGTTGAGTATCTTTATTGCCGCAATAAGGACCTAATGCTATACTATATAGCATGGCGTTCACATTACGCGATATAATCGCAAGCATTTGTGGCATTTATAGTATTGACTCCTTTCGGTGGCGGGACGGCCGGGGGTGAGGGAGGAGGAAGAGGGCAGCGCACGATATAGCACAGCATGAACTCGGCGCACGCTTAATTTTATAGCGTGTAGTAAGCCAATAATATATCGTACAGTGAAGTGTGAACGTGTCCATAATAATGTATGGTGCGCGATATTGTTGTGTTATAAACTATATGCTATTATATTATAGCGTAGTCTGAAAAGAGCTTTACGAGCCAATATTTTTATCATCGAAGAGGCAAAAAAGTGAGAACAATTAAGGGGTAGAGCTTTATAATACTATTAAGTCCCATGGCCGAAATTTTTCTAAATGTTCATTGCTATTTATAAGGGGTATTACATCTTTTTAGTAAAAGAGGTGATAGACATAATTATAGTACAAGAAATAGGGACCTATTAGTGTAACCAGGTTTCAGACTGGCTAAAGTAGACTTATCTTTCATGGGGTACTGTTTAAAATGTAATAAAATTCCTCCCCACATACTTCAATAGAATGAGACGAAATTCAAATCTTGTATAAAACGCACACTATGCAGGCAGGCATATTATAAGTTGGGGGATCACATCGCTGATAAAAATGATTGGCTCAATGCTGGTCCTGCTCCACAACCATGACTAATTGATTAACTTTTGCAAATACTGTAGGAGCTGCTGAAGATTGTAAGATCATCTTTGCATTGTATAAACTCAATTTCTGTATTATATAATTGCATAGCACAGGTGTGAACACTATGTAAGAGTTACCATCTACCGGGTAATATGTCTTTCATTGACTTGAATGTGTGCCTTCATGGCGGCTATGAGGATGTCATGCTCACTCAGATGTCTGGCTGATGGTGGCGCGTGTGTTGGATCATTTAGCTTCTTTGAAAATGGTTGAGTCAAATGGTGCTAATCCATGCGTCATGTTCGTGAACGGGCGCCGTCAGTTGGGAATGGTCATCTCTTAGCTGCCATGGCTTATATTTAATTTATTTTAATTTTCGAATTGTTCTTTGTTATATCTTTTTATTACGGACGCTTCTAACGTGCACGTCTTTCTACATTGTTCTCACTTATAATTTCAACATGAATGATGTAACAAATATTTTGTAAAAAAATATATTTAAAAGAGTTTCCGTAGAGTTTCTTGCCCGTTCTCCATAGGTACTTACCTACTATGCTTTGGAATGGGCAACAAGTTTCATATTTCTGACTGACCGACTCTTTGACAGTTCAAAACTGCCTGTAAATGGTTTAATTGAAACAAATGCTTGGTGTTTGAGTTGAGTTTGACCCAGTAACTGGGTTGTGGAGGCCAGAGAGGCAGTCACACCATGTAAAATACTGGTATTCAGCTGCATTCCATTAGATTGGAAGATTGGATTGGATTGATTGACATAGGTATTTATATTCGTACCTATAAGATTACTTCGTGTGGGGAAAGGGAAAGGGAGACCTTCGCCAAGCAGTGGGACATTATGGGCAAAATAAATACATAAATATGTAAACCGAAGCAGAACAGTCTTCGTGTATTATTAGCATACAATAAATAAATAAAAAATCAGGAAACATTTTTCGTATTGAATACCATTATGTAGTTTTTAGGGTTTCGTACCTCATAATGAAAAACGGAACCCTTTTTAGACACTTCGTTATTCGTCTCACTCTCACTTCATTATTAGTCTGTCCATCCGTCTGTCTGTCTATCAGTCTGTCAAGACCTTTTTTTAATTTCAAATATTAAACATAATTAATATCATATACGTAGATAATATGGTTCCCAGGCGCTCCAAAAAATCAAGATAATAGCCACATAAGCGACAAAAAATCAAAACTAACAAGGTACTTCCTGTTTACCTAGAATCATGAAATTTGGCAGATAGCAAGGTCTCACAGCACACGTAAAGGAAAAAGTCCGTAAATCGTTCATTTAAAATCCTTTTTTTTTGCGACTGCAAACTACATTGGATTTAGAGAATTGACCGTGACGTATGTCGATGTATGGGAGAACATGTTTTTACTCAAATTCAAATTTATTTATTGGTGTGATTTTTGGTACATTTTACATGAGATCTTAATAATAATTAATTCGTTCCTCAAAAATCTATCTTAAAGGTGTACACTCTTTCACATAATTAGTTATTTATATTAATAAGAATAATCAACATAATTATTGAAATAAAATAATTACAACGAAACACAACATAAGACAGAAAAAACAAGCAAATTATTAACAATTGTGTATACATATAAATAATGAATTGAAATATAGGTTGTTAATAATACAACGTCAACATGTAATAAATATCAATGTCAAATAACTTACAATTTATCATTAAAGAATTCGTCAATAGTATAATAACATTTTTCCAATAAAAGTCCTTAATTCCATTTGGCAATTTATTAAATATTTTTGGGGCCAAGCAAAGTATGTTTTTATGCATCAAGGCGATCTTTGATGGTCGAACGCATATGTCTATATAGTTGTCTAATCATTTTATAGGGATGTTTAGATGCTTTTCTGAATAGATGTATGGTCTTTTTAACAAATAAAGCAGTCTCAAATATTTACAAGCAAGATAGTCATTATTTTGAACAATACAAAATAAGGTTTGCAGCTACAAGTTATATTTATACCGGTAATACCTCTGATGCATCTTTTTTTGCGATTTAAATACTATGTCCCTATTGCAGGAGTTGATGACTGTTGATGACCAAACATGACTCCAAAGCGTAGCATAGAATCGACATATCCATAGTATGCAGTGGCTGCCGCTGCTTGATTGACTACTTTCTTTAGTTTATACAAAGCAAAAGCAAACTAACTATTTTTTTAAATTAATATTGAAGAATGTTGCTTCCAATTTAGTTGATTCAAATTCATTTATTAATTTTGTGAACATAGAGTCAAAAAATTATACAGATGTTACAAATAAATATCGGTCCATATACGTCCCGCCAGAAGGCATACAAAATTGTTTAGGTAAATAGATAGGTAATCAAAATGTAACATTAACAAAATTAAAATAAAAATATAAAGTCAAGGTACATGTCACAATTTCATGCCAAACACTAATAGTTACTAATAATAATAAAATGTCAATAAATTAAGACGGCACATAAACAAATAGATATTTAGTCACATTCTCGTCTAAAATAATAAATTAAATAAAAAGAATAAAAATGTCAATATGAAATAATTATTAGAATATTACCATAAGGGAGCAACATATATCAGCAAAAAAAAATCTCTGATAAAAACTCGGTCACACTGTAGTACACCTTATCCTTTAAAAAAATTCGTAATCTAGGTACTCTTAAACAGCACTGTTGTCAAGTGTTCGATTGTTATTCCTAAAAATTTGTATTTGTAACTTCTTAAATTTTTTCATTATTAAAGCTTACATTTAGTTCCGAACTAGCTACTCTGACGAAAATTCATAATTTTTGTTTTCTTCAAATTAATAATTAAATTCTAGCCAGTTTACGGCTTGTTGTAATGCATTGGTTATGTCAGCTTCAAAGTCATTTTTATTTTTATCAAGTTTAACAATGGTAGAACTGTCGTCGGCAAACAATGTCATAGGATAGGATATATTCTGGGGAAAGTGATTTATGTAAATAAGAAATAATAAAAGCCCTAGCACACTACTACAATGTTAAGTTTATTTTTGGGACAAATTCATCCCAACTACGGAACCCTTCATTGTGCGTGATCCGACACGCACTTGTCTGGTTTTTTCAGTAGATTCTTAACTTCCATTTTAAAAAGGTTTAAGCAAGTCATGTAAATATTTAATTAGATTCAAGGCATTAATTTAGTTTATTTAACTTGGCAATAAAATGAAATCGCAATTTTGTTTTTGTTTAGTTCTGATTTAGTGATGTAACGTAAGATTTGGTTCATATCTCGTGAACGGAAAGAAATTGTGTGACTAATCACAAAAATATTTCTAACACTAAAGTTAGAAATATTTTTAGTCGAGATGGCAGTGTTTTTAGAGATTATGAAGGACACTTATCAGTATATTTTTTATGATTTGGCTGGTAAGATTCATTTACTATTTATGGTAATTTTTAGCGTACAACATAGTATGTATGTCGTTATAGAAGAAATACAGTATCATTCTGCAACGCGGTCATTTGTTACGCTATGTCATATTATTTGTTTGTAACAGTATTTTTTATATAAATAAATGGGCCTACCCCACTCTTGTCCTTGATCTTGTTTGCTAGACTGCAATAAAATGAGGTCATAGACGGAACGAAAGTCCCCAAAATGTTATTATCTATAATATATAATAATAAAAATCGCAGCGAAGACAAAACTGTAAAAGGAATATTTAAAAAAAAATATTGCTACGAGGTCTGGCATCCATTTCAATGCCAAAACTTTTTTTTACAAAAAATTCAGGTTTATGTTATGTTTGTTTATGTTTATGTAATTCAGTAGTTCCATGTAGCTAGTTCCACATGGAACTATTGCAACCTAAAAAAATGACTTCCAAACTACAACGTGAAAAATAACTAATTTCGGAAGCCGGTATCTTTGGATCAGTATTTTAGTTTTTTGACACCGACTTCCGAAATTAAAGTAATTTTTCACTTTATAGTTTGAAAGTCGGTTGTATTTTTTGTAAAAAAGTTTTTTTTACTTTTTAGTGGGTTGATTTGTAATTTATCTAAGTTACAATAGCCTAATGTCAACTGCTCATTAAAAATACCCAAATCGCTATAGATGTGCCTATAATATTTGAAGAGTTCCCTCGATTTCTCCAAGATCCCATCATCGTGACCAAATGACAATGGGACCAACTTGAAAGTATACTCATCTTTAATTCATATTTATCATATGTAATTTAACTAACGAACGATAAGTATCTTGCACGTACTATTTATTTCTCTGTTAGTGCTGTGCAATTCTGTAAGTGACGAATTCACAATTCCTAAAACTATGTGATTTTTATTTGTGTATGTCTTAGAGAATACGTCGTTGAATTGCCATAACAATAAATAAATACCCTTTCAAACAAAAAAAAGAATTTTTCAAATCGGTCCAGCCGTCTTCCAGTACCTAATCGGGTAACATATATTTAAAAAAAAATGTCCCGATGAACTGAGAAACTCGTCCTTTTTTTGAAGTCGGTTAAAATATAGTTTTTAGAGTTTTCGTCTGTTTGTCTGAATGTATGGTTCCAGCATCACGCAAATTCTACAAGATAGAATTCTGTTTGCATAGATATTCTCTATAAGTCAGTCGTTAGGCTGTATACTATCGCGCTATTTGCTAGGAGCGATGAGCAATATTGCTTTATGCTTGTATGCAGAAGTATATGAACACTATGCAATATTGCTCATCCTCATTGCTCCATCTCTTTTAAAAATTTGCTGTAAACTATAGAGATATATTACAGCAAATTGTAAAAGAGTAGTTTTTCAACTACAATTTTAAGTTCTCTCATACATTCCAACTCCAAATGTAAGGGAACGAACAATATTAAGAGATAACACACACATAACATCACGCCTTGTTTCCCCGAAGGGTTGGGCAGAGGTGTTCCTGGGGCAGGTACACCCACAAATCCAGACTCCGAGCTGTGTTATTTTAAAACCATAGACTTATTATAGCTTTTCTTGTAATCTATAAGTATAGAACTATTTTCTGTATTTTTTAACATAATTTTAGGCCAAGTACTTTCGAAGATAAGCCCCCGCCCTATCTCCGAAAGTACTGGGCCTAAATCGATTTTATAAATTTTTAACCGATTTCTAAAAGGAACACCCTAACCGATTTCTAACCTAACCCAACCCTTCGGGGAAACAAGGCGTGATGTTATGTATGTATGTTTTCTAAAAGGAGGATATTAACCGACTTTTAAAAAGAGGAGGTTATCAATTCGTATTATAGGACGAGATTTTTTTTTTTTTAAGTGAAATCTTTTTTAGGCGCGTTGGGCATTTTTGAGGTGGGAAAAAACAATTTAACTCGCGACACTGTTACCGACACCTTTTTTTTGGGTGGGAAAATTATCAAATAACTTCTCCCGCTCTGAGTGGAGCGGGAGGGCGTGTCAGACTCTTACTGATTAAAACTCACCCGTGTTCCTTCGGTTGCCGGGGGCCACGATGTCCCTTTCGGCCCATATTCACAGCCCCGGCAGGCATTGGCCCTAGCGGACCCCGTCAATTCTGCTGACATCTCTTTGAGGCGCGCGTGGAACACAACGCGCGGTCGACCCGGGCTTGGTCCTTATCGAACGGCGAGCTACCCATTGCTTACCGTCCGCAACCCGCGCCTACGGTGGCCGGAAATCGGCTTGCAATTCCCACCCCGGGCGTCTCCTCCTACGGCGGTTAGGGGCGTGAGGGCGCAAAATTGGCCTCTCCCTTACGCGTTCCGCCTCCTCCTTTGCGAGCAGTACCGCTTCGCAGTAGGAGGTGACGGCTCCCCATTTCCTGTTGTTCCGTACCATGGCCTGAACCAGTGCCGGACGCGAGAGATCACCGCCGCTGATCACCTCCACGAGGACACGGCAATGTTCCGCCCAAGCCGGGCAGACCTCCACCGTATGCTCCACCGTGTCCTCCGGGCGATCCACACAATGGTGACACCCGGGCGTTTCCTCCCGCCTTATCTTGAACAGGAACCTCCCGAAACAGCCGTGTCCGGTGAGGACCTGCGTCAGGCGGAAGGTGAGGACGCCGTGGCGCCTCTTAAGCCACTCCTCAAAGAGGGGTCTTATCGCCGCAATAGTGGCATGCCCAGCGCTGGGACCGTTACCGACACCTAATGTTTGTAAACGCGATTGTGCTCTGTATTTATATTACGTTACGGATCAATGTTCCATGCAAGTATTTTTACTTTAAAGGTTTTGGAAGTATTTTTTTAAATTGTTCAAGTTTTCACTTCTGTCGGCACTCCACTGTGTCACAGTTTTTTTTTTTTTTATGTCGGGCGTATCTCTGTCATCTATAGACGGATTTGGATTTTTCCCAGGTGGTCCCATCGTCATCAGGTCAGGATTTGATGATGGAATCCTGGAGAAATCGAGGGAAGTTTTCAAATAAATAGTGATTTGGATATTTGTTATAGTAACTCATGCAGTTGCTCTCGGAAAGCACCATTTAGTGAAGTGGAACTGATGATGAAGACCACAGTTGGCCACCGGAACTAATCAGTATTTCACGGGTTGCGATTCGATTTGTACTTTATTAAGTTTGTCAAGTAATTTATGCTCGTCATAATGCATTTGGAGAAGTGAAGCTGATGGTGTAGTACCAGAAGAACTCCTCAACGATTAACGTGGGTGTTGTTATGAGCAGTTGAAATTAGGCTATTGTAACTTAGATAAAATACAAAATGATCCACAAAAAAAAAAATAAGCATCCGAATTGAAAAGAGAGAAATAAAGACTTTTTTTGGAAAAAAGTTTTTTTGAAATATCTTTAAAAGAATTTGATTTAAAATAAAAAAAAATATACATATTAAAGATCCTCACAACAAGCCCTTTTTGGAACGAAGGTCTTTAACGCGGCCTATAAACTTTTAGAAATCGTCACGCTAAAAGTGTTAATACCTGTGCCTGTCTTCTTCTAATTCAAAGAGAAAGAAAGAGAGAGAGAACGCCGGCAGAAAAAACAAAAGAAAAGAGTAAAGTGATTACAGTGTCGTGGGATAAAATTGTACACATCGGCCCGAGTACACTGCATGCCGGAGAGAGAGAGGAGAAAGTGTGAATTTGGTCAAAATGAAAATCCAAGATGGCGGTTCTGAAAATTTTCAAATCTTTTATCATGGGTGTTGTTTCCATAGTTTCCGAGGGTGTTAAAGCCAACAGTGAGGTCAAATGTAAATCCAAGATAGCGGCTGCGAAATTTTCAAATTTTTCGTCATGAGTGTCGTTTTCATAGTTTTCGAGGGTGCTAAAGCCGATATGAGGTCAAAATATAAATCTATGATGGCAGCTGCAAACCTTTTGTTTTTGTTTTAAATCAAACGTGAGAAAGAACTTTGTTCCTGACGGGGGCCCCCGACCGCACACGTTTTTTTTTAATATGTCACACAGCAAAACTTTTATTTTTAATTTTCCAATTTATCCCCAAAAAGGGACCATGTTCCCCATGTTCATAATACAATTATTTATGTTACACGTACGAGTTTGGGTCACAGAAATTCATATGTGTTCCTTCAACTAGATTGGTTCAGCAGATTCAGAGAAATTGGCTGTGACAGACGGACAGACAGACACACGAGTGATACTATAAGGAGTTTTTCATTCGGACGTATGTAACACTAAAAAGCTTTAGGTATAAACGTGGACCAACCATATCAAGTGTTTGAATATAATGAACATAAACAACAATTTAAGGATCTATTTTACAGACAGACGTCGCAGGCATACTAGAGGTACCAACGCATCTCTAATTATATACAGGAACCTAAAAAAATTAAACGTTTTCCTGGTAACAAAAAAATACTTATCTAAAACGATCTCTTCTTTCCAGATCCTCGGACAGAGAACTGGTGGCTGATGTCCGGACCAGGCCCTCTGCTGACCATCCTCGTAACGTACCTCTACTTCTGCATCTCATTCGGCCCCAAGTATATGAAGAACAGGGAACCCTATGAGTTGAAGAACTTCATGATACTGTACAATGTTTCACAGATATTGATGAGCATTTACCTGGTGTATGAGGTAAGTTTCTGTATAGAGAATGTTGCATATTAATTTTGGTAAACCAGTACCCTAATTGCGTAATACAACACAATCACAATCTGTTTCGATTTGAAACTGATTGCTAATCCATTGCTTCACAAGTTGGAAAAAAAATTTGCTCAACAACGTAAATAACGCAATGAATGTTGTTGAACTGTCAAAATGAAACAAATTAGGTAAAAATGTTTACGAAAATAAGTTACGTAATTAGGGTACTGATCTCCTTATTGACCATGACCGCTATAAGAATGAAAATGAAGTAAACAATGGTTACAAAACAAATTAGTGATTGGAAGATGAGTTTTTAAATCATTCGTCCATGAAATAACTTATTCGTACATCTTGCAATACGCTCCCTAAACTAACTAACAAATATTTTCAGCTTAAGATCACTCGTATTAAATTCATGTCTTAATGAAAATGGAGTCATTAAACAGAAATTGTACCAAAAGTAAACACCTTTTTACCAAATATTTTTTCAACCCCTTCACAACGCTTGGCCTGACTAAAATGCTCATCAATTTTCGTTTGCTGTTACAGGGTCTAGCCGCCGGATGGTGGAACGACTACAACTTCTCATGCGAGCCCGTAGATTACTCGAACAGTCCCAAAGCTAACAGAGTAAGTATATGTACCTCTTCTGAGGACTTCTGTTTCATAAACATCTACCACATGTTTATCTCCACATTGTTGAGTATCCATATCCAGTATCAAAACTGCTTCAAGAACAGAGTGAACAGATTAAATATCTCGAAGCTATTTGAAACACACGCATCAGCTAATTAGCTGCTAGTGTATCTTACCAAATAATAAGCTTTATTTCCTGTACTTAAGAGTCTAACGGGCCTCTGTGAGTTGCCTTTGGCCTCTCATATGCCTTCTTAAGGTCGTGAGATATGCGAAAATCTTATTTTTTTTTTATAATGCCGAATAAAAAATGTTGTTTCAAAATAGTGGAGCGTTAAAAGCATTGTCTTCCATGATTTTTGACACTGGTCAATGGATTCAAGATTTATGAAGGTTTGGATGTCGTACAGTTTTTATTAGTTTTCTTAACACTTTTTGCAGATGGCAGCAGCAGTATGGTGGTACTTCGCAGCCAAGATCATTGAACTTCTGGACACAGTCATCTTCGTGTTGAGGAAGAATGACAGACAGATCACCTTTCTTCATCTGTACCATCATTTCTTGATGCCCATCACCGGTTGGCTTGGCGTCAAATACTTGCCAGGTACGTTGAAATCTTCTTTGCATATATGCTAATGATTTAGATAGTAAATAATATTTCAGAAGAGTCAATCATTAAACTAAGCCTGCTGGACATAGGCCTCAGAATAGTATGTATTTCACAATAGAGATAGAGGATTATGTTTAACAGTGGATAGAGAAAGGCTGAAGATCACATCAACAATCACTTAATTGTTGATGATGCCAAAGATGCTATTCCAGGGATTTAAAGGAGATGGAAAATGTTGGGCTCAAGTGTAATAAGTTGAGCTATGATCTAATTAATTGATTCAGGCGTGATCTTGCGGAAATCCATTATAAAATACAATAGACGTGGATATATTTAGTAACTTGTTCCGCTTAGCTATTTCTAAAGAGCCATAAAAAACTCCTGAAAGAAATCGACACGTGTTTCACCTCTCAACGAGGCATCCTCAGGATGACGATGGACTTGTTGCGAACTCGAACACGGCGTGTTGCCACACCAAGCGCTGAGTGCAGACTGAGCCTTATCGCCCGTGAAACCCACTTATATAGTGTCGCCGTTATCAGTGCGACCGTTATCAGTGCGATAAGGGGCGAACAATCGCAGCAAAGGTGACCTTGGCATACTCGTGTTTAATTTGTTCAACAGTGTAATGTTTCCGGTATTATTTTTGGTTTCAGAATGTCAGTATTAGAGAGTTTAGAAATTGTCAAAAATAATACCGGAAACATTACACTGTTGAACGAATTAAATACGAGTATGCCAAGGTCACCTTTGCTGCGATTGTTCGCCTCTTATCGCACTGATAACGGTCGCACTGATAACGGCGACACTATATAAGTGGGTTTCACGGGCGATAAGGCTCAGTCTGCACTCAGCGCTTGGTGTGGCAACACGCCGTGTTCGAGTTCGCAACAAGTCCATCGTCATCCTGAGGATGCCTCGTTGAGAGGTGAAACACGTGTCGATTTCTTTCAGGAGTTTTTTATGGCTCTTTAGAAATAGCTAAGCGGAACAAGTTACTAAATATATCCACGTCTATTGTATTTTTTTTGAGCTATGATCTAAAAATTAGTCATATTTTTTATCCTTGAATATCAAAAATCAGCTCAATTCTTTGTCTGGAAGCGGAGAAATATGATAACGATAGTTTTCGTGAGATCATCGATTATAGTAATCGATTACACAACTACAAAAAAAAAAATCTACCCACTAGGTAGCACTAGGTAATATAGTTAACTCAAAGTAATTAAATGCACTATAATTACTTTGATACAATATAGTGCATTTATTTTAAAATAAAACATCATTAATGACTGAAAAACCAAAATAATGATTATCAATTTCATATCGATTAATCAGTTTCATTTTTTTTTCTATGTCACTGGCGGTACATATTCTGCACTGGCAGACTGACATTGATAATTTGACACTAGACATTAGTGGTGGGTCATTCTCGATTTTTGGTGACCGAAACCGTTTTCCCGACGACGAAAACGGTTGCAGAAAACGGTTAAAGGACGAAACTTATCCAATATGGAATAGAATTGCGTTTTCGTGGAGCGCAGTTTCTTAAAACTATCAACGATTTGAAATGTATGAAATGGTTTTTTTGCATCACGAACGACAGCATTGACAACTGGTAATACATTACTGACTGTATTTCATTTCAAAGAGTTCACTTTTTAAGAGTTCACTTTTTTTGGAAAGACTGTTTTACGAGTGTGATAGATAGTTGAATCATTGTACCCGACAGTATTTTCTTAGATGTAAAAATTGCACTAAATAATTCGAAGACTGGTTGGTGCAATGAAGACTGTTTGAAGTTGAACTCAGGACGTAAAACGGTTTCATCATCACAAAACGGTCTTTGTAAACGGTTCGTTGTCGCAACGCCCATCCCTACTAGAACTAGACAGCTGTCACTTATTTCGTGTTTTCGGATGTGTTTTGAGTGCTTTCCCAATCATTTTTCATTTTCAACGATCACTGCTTTGATTTTTATGGATTCTGACCTTGCCTACCTTGTACGACCCTTGCTTTCACACTGGACACCAAAGATCGCTCACACGATTGACTTAGAATTGTTATAATGGATTTTACCGCGCCGCTTTGTGGATTGGATATTGTTGAAACTATGGATCGCTATGTGAATTGTGGGATAGCAACTAGTCACTGCAATACACTAATGTATGTATGAATCTATAAATTCACACCATTTACATCTCGTTACTATTCAGGCTCAAGAGTGTATATCATCGTTTCAGTCTCCTTTAATTATTATTTAAACTGAAAACCATGGTGATACACGTACAAAAATATGTATAGAACCAAAAAAACGATTGACTGTCTTTTAATAGGTCGTTATGTATAATTCCAGGTGGTCACGGAACTCTCTTAGGCTTGATCAACTCCTTCATCCATATCATCATGTACACTTACTACCTGATCTCCGGTCTCGGACCTCAGTACCAGAAGTACTTGTGGTGGAAGAAGCACCTCACCACCATGCAGCTGGTTAGTTGACGCATAATTCACAATCTAGTAATACTCATGGTCATAATTGAATACCAAATCGATTGGAAAATAATGATCCAACCAATTTGTAGAGGTCTCCTATATGATGTAAGCAAGGAATAAGGTGGATTTGTTGCATTTAATAAAATTGGAACAGCAAAATGCGAGTTAAGTTTACATTCTTTGTATACACAATTATCTGGAGAAGTTATAAAAACAACACTGATAATCGATACATCACAAACAATTGAATTAAAACAAAGCCTTATAATTCATGTCTCAGTCTCAGTCATGAATTATAATATTAATCTGAATAATTTGCAAAGTGTACAATTAAGTAAATAGTAATTTGCCTATGGAAGCAGTATGCTTTAAGATAATGTTTGCTTTAATAAAAACATGTGAGTATTGATATAAACTTCCGAAAACTTAACTAAGATCATATAATAGTGATGCACTAGTGAATGACATAATGTACGATACTCCAAAATTATGAATGAGATGTGCAAATTGCCGACCTGAATAATATCCCATTCTAATACTACAATACCAAACATCTAACCTGTTTCTTTTATTCTAACGTCAACTGTTTTATCTGAAACCTTTTTTAGAGGACTATTATGCTCACCTATTTCTTTTTGTTTTTCAGATTCAGTTCTGCATCGTCTTCTACCACAACTTCACAGTCATGTTCAGTGACTGCAGCTACCCCAAGTTTTTCAACTTTTTACTCTCCCTCAATGCTGGTCTCTTCCTTTACATGTTCGGTAACTTTTACTACAATAACTACGTCAAACACAGGAAAGGTGCTCAAAATGCCCAGGTCACTGCAAATAGAAAACCGAAAGTGTGCTAGTACAAAAACATGATTGTTGTGATTGTTTTAGTTTAGTTTGTTGAAGCAGTCTTTTGACTGGATTTTGCTGTAGATATTTGTGTTTTGAATTTTTTTGAATGTGTGGGTTTTCTTTCAGAGTATCTTTTTTGATTTGATAATTTTTATCAAAATCTTGATGTACAACGTTATTATAGGTTATTTGATAAAAATTTCACCAAACGCTTATGCAACTAATCTATTTTTATCGAGCTTTACTGTAATGATTTTTTTTCATTCACATTCCTCATCCTGAAAAATGTAAAACTACTTAGTCAGCACATAAAATTTTCAGAATCTTCAACATATACAATAAGTTTAGTATCTTAAATACATTCATATAGACTTCCACCATTTTATAGGCTAATGATCTGTATGTATGATATTTGTACAAATAGTTTTAAATATATTATTATTATGCTAATGGAAACTATTTGATATTTTCCCTATTTACGACTGTTAAAATATATGTTACTATTTTTGTGTACGCTATGAAAATTATTATAATATAATAATTATTGCTTTATTTTCAGGCAACTAAGGACCCATAGACAAAATACATACATAAAATAATCTTACAAAATAATAAACTAATACAAAACATCTCTATAAAATCTAATTACTACGTTGGGTAGGCGACGTATTGCACTGAGTCGTGGTGTCATGTAGCCTTCCGCGAAAACGCCGGCACACGACACCCGTCGGCCAAAATTCCTCCTTCATGAAAGTCTCCAGGTGATAAGTCGAAACCCGCACCACAAAAGATTTGAAGTTAATTTTATGGCGCGACTCCAACTCCTCGACTCTCAAGGTGAACTTGGTCTTCATCTTGATGTACTCCACGACCTCCTCTACCTTCGTGGTGTGATGTTAACGTGACACGTACAGCTGCGTCGATGGAATAGCGGGACGCAGCAACATGTCGAGGCCAGTCGGGTTATATATGTGTGTAACTTTGCATTACTGGATTTTTAAAGGATAAGTGAAGATTTAATGTTGATCGTACCTAACCGCCGAGCATGTAATGAGAAAAGTGTCAATTAGGTATGTGGCAGGGTATACCATAATATCCAGACTTTAAATTGCTCTTTTATAATTAGAATTATTCATATTTAAGTTACATTTAAAGATAAAACAATAATAGGTAATTAGAAAAACAGTTTTATGATGTTTTAGAAAAATAACTGTGAAGGTACATACAAAAATGTTATCTTCTCAAAAACCGACTAAATTAACATAAAATATTTTTCTTCCAAACAACTTTTAGCTGTAAACTATAACACTAAGGGCCGATTTTTCAATCCTCAGATAAATCGTTAAATGAAATGAAATGTAATGAAATATGATATAATGAATAGTTGTCTAGCGTATAAAATTATCTAGTTGTTTATCAGGCGAATAAATATTTTCAATTTTTCAATCGTACTGAAGAATAGTAATCTGGGGTCTTTGTTAACCAACTTCACACTATCTTGTGCAAGCGAGATGAACAGATACAGTATTCAACGTGTTAGATAAGAATAAAAACAAAACGTATGTTTGACATTTTGACAAGAATTCTTATCTTTTGTTTAGATCCACAGATGGTCAGCCACAAAAGGCGACCTTTTTTTTTGTTGTTTTTTTTTGTAGCTAAGTTGATAGGAGTAGGCAAGTATTTACCTAAAATAGATCAGTTATAAAGAAATTTGCTGTGTGTTAACTGTTTTCGACTTGGTACTAAAAGTTGAGCCTAGTGGTTTAAAATAGTTAAATAATGTCGAATTAATATATTTCGAGACATTTAAAAAAAAACTATCGTCAATTGAATCAAGAACATCCATGTTTTCAACAATACAAAAGCACGAAAACACGCAGAGGCAAAGCAAATTAAAACCCCATACAAAGCAAACGTCAAAACATCATTTATTCTCTAGAATAAGGTACTAACTGAAGCTTGAAGGGACAGATAAGTTTATTCCTCCGTTTCGGGCTTTGTTCGTCAGATACTGACTACCTGACTATTGAAAAATCCAGAATCATGCTATCTGTGGAATAAACGCTATTTGATTCTTTGTCTGAGGATTGAAAAATCGGCCCTAAGATAAATAAAAACTTTTAACAAAAAAAATCAACCGACTTCCAAAAAAAAACACTACAAAGCGAAAAAATGGTCAAGGTAAAGCCGTGGTCGCATACCGTTATAATTTTGTAGGTGTACAAGCATGCGACTACGGCTTTACCTTGATCATTTTTGTACCTATGTCTTGATTTCTGTCTGAAATATTTTCTTTTTTTATACTTTTTAGAGCGTGATTTTTCAGTAGTCGGGTTTTAGTTTTTGAACTAACTTTTTATTTAAATTATTTTGGGGTTATAGTTTCGTGATAAAGTATTTGCAGAGCAGTTTTTTTTTTTATCGTGTAATAATACTAGCCTATTATTGTCCCACTGCAGGGCAAAGGCCTCTTCTCATACAGAGAAGGTACGAGCATTGATCACCACGCTTGCTCAAGACGGGTTGCCGATTTCAGACTTATATGTATATATTAACTACTTCACTGCACTTCCTGGCTGACGACACACTAGTTATGAACGGATCTATATCGTACTGTTTACAAAGCCTGTTTAAATTTCTACTTGCACGCACAATGTACAAATTTTGCGTATAATTGGCTGAAGCAAATGGCACGCGCAAAGGTGGATTGTATCGCTTAGACTTCATGGGAATGCTGACATAACATTTTGTCAAAATATCGGAACAGTTTATAGTATTGTTAAAAAATTTCAACAAACACACACAGTCAGTATATGTTCAGTATATGTACTCGTACATAATGCTTTTGAAAGTAGTGAGATTTTGGGGCTTTTTCACAGGGTGATGCCATCATTGGCTATCGTTTGACCGCATTCTCCTTTATGCGTATGTACTTGACTCTAGAGTCTTTGCTCAGGGTTCCCGTTATATTCAGCCTAAAAGCGGTCAGAGCCACCTGCTCTCGCAGGATGAGGTGTAGAGGTGGCAGTCCAAGCATTGGCAAAATATAGGGCGGCAATGATAAAATATATCATCGGCATAGCCCACGGTGAACTAACCTTTGTCATTGAGTATTTTGATGAGGCTGTCCACAACCAGGTTCCATAGAACCAACGACAGGGACACCCCTTGCGGCAGCCCTTCACCATGATGGCCCTTGTATTGTTGTTCACTGTCTGGTGTCAGATGATCTACGCCCCATTGCAGTAGGGCTGGTAAGATGACATCCAGCCCTGCGGACTTGTATGGATGAAAGGTGTTTATAGCCCACACAAAAAAATCAGCTGTTCTCTACATTTTGACGAGTTATTTATTACGAACATAATTTTGTTAGTTTTAGATGCTCCGTTTTAGTTCTTATTACTGTTTGTATTTCTAGTGCGTGTCTCAAATAAAATATTTTTCTTTCTTTCTTTCTAAATACAGGGAACAGCTGATTTTGTTTTTCGCGATTTCAGGTTTGATCCCATAATAAAAGTTGTTCATAATGATGAGTAAAGTAACGTGTTTAAGTTTGCGCACTGATTAAAAATTTACCCTGTATTGAGGGCTCCAGACTAGTCTTGATTGTTGGGGTCCATTCTGGCTCAGCCTCCCACGTCTTGTCCTCTAGGAGTTTACCATCTGGGAAGTAAGTCTCGAGAAAGACCTTACCGGTTTCATGGTCGGTTAGTGTGTATGTGTTGTCGGATTTTTTCAGCGCGCCGACAGTTCGATCCTGATCGGTTGTAGAATCTTCGTTACCCTTGCGGCTTCATTATTTGTCTAAATGGATTCACAGAATTTCCGCCATGTTGTTCACCTGGCAGTTCTGATTTGCTTTATTTGTATGTACAGACGCCAGCACATCAAGCTACCCGAAACTGTCAAATTTTCCCAATCAACTTTAAACCTTAACTTTCAGCGATAAAGTTGAAAATCTATTAAATATATTTGACAGATTGTAGTAGCTTGATGTGCTGGCGTCTGTACATAATATTGGGTCTCTTTGTATAAGCTCCCAGTCGTCTGGGAGTCTAATGTTTTTGGCTCTGTTGGATAGCATGTAGTGCAACTCTGAGTTAACTAAGTTCAGCGTTCCACCAGGGGTTTATCACGTTCTTGGTTTGTGGTGCTCTTAGTTCACAGCATGCATGATATGCTTTGGTTAGGTATTCTGATAGTTTTATCACGGTGTATTTCAATTGTGCTTGGTCTCTTAGGGTCACTCGTGATAGGTGCCTAGCTAGTAGGAAAGCTAGGAGGCGTTAATAACCGGGAACATTGGTGTCAGTATCAGTAAGCTTTCTATGTCTGTCTTAATGTGTTTGGCTTCTTCCTTAGTCAGGTCTCTGGAAGAGGGACGGATGCAGATTGCTACGGCCATTCGCGCAAGAATGTCCTTCGTGGCCCACACGTTTTCTGCTCCCCCTGAGCAGAGTAGACCGGCACAAGTTTGGGGTCCTTCTGACGCATACTCGGTGAAGCCGTGTCGTCAAGGTGCTCCCTCTTCGCCAGCTCTGTACGCTTGGTCCAGGCTGCGGCTTGGAGGTGTCTGGCAGGGTGTTGTTTGCCGGCAACGCAAGACTCCAGATCGCCTACCCCTGTTCTGTCTAGGTCGAGGTCAGTCGTGGGTTATGCCAGTGTTTTGGGGTTAGCTGGCGGGCTCGGCAGACTCAGTCGTGTGCGGAGGCTTTTCGCACTTTTCGAAACAAGTTATGGTGTGACTCCGTCTGTCTGTCCGTCTGTCTGTCACAGCTGGATATCTCAAGAACTACTAATGTTATCAACTGGAAATTTAGAATGGGTTTAGATGACGTTTGCCCAACCATTTTGCAATTATGAAAGAAATAAAAAGGCATATAATTTTTTTGCAACAGGGACTGAACGAGGGTCTTAAAAATTCAAAGCTACTAGGAGGGCATGTGGGGTATCATATGAAAGAGCGCTATTTTCACATTCCCAAACATTTATTTTTTTGTCAGCGTAGTATTCGACGCTCGACGAAAAATTTTAAAAAAATATCGGTCCCCCCCTGAAAAAATCTTATTCTATGTGATAGAAGTTTATGTAAAGATTACAGGAAAAATAAAACGATGTCTCTAAATAGAACACTTTTTCAGAAATCATCAACTTAAATACAAAAATACAAAATACAAAAAATACAAAAAAGTTTATTGGCAAAGGAAAAAGTTGTGATACATATACACGTACAGTGATGTTACAAATATACAATTGAGTTTAAAACGTCACAATGTTTTGGTTTAACCGTTGACCCCCAAACTAAGCAGGGCTTGTGTCTTGAGGGTCGGAGTGCGAAAGAAATAAGTAACTATGTTAGTTTAAGGGCTAGTTTAGTAAAGCGTGTATTATGCTGTGTGAGTTAGTGTTTGTGTTTGTGTGAATGAGGGTGAAAGTGTGAGAGAGGGAAGTTGTTTGCTGGCACTTTGGTTTGTCGATAACGTTAGAGAAATGATTCTGTTTCGGTGTATGTAAGTTCCAGAAGCCATTTCTTTAGTACAGTTTTAAGGCGAGCGGAAGGCAATTCTTTGATGTCTAGTGATCTGCAAACCTTGTTAAATGTGTGTTGGTGAGAGTAAGCTGGACTGCGTCTGGCCAAAAGGGACTTCACAGGCGGAATTGGAATTCTGAACACCCGCTTAGACAAAAGTTCACTATAATCAGCTCTTTTGGGGAGGGTCTTTTGAATGCGGACGATTGCAGTTAAAATGAAAAGTTGCCTCACGCGAAGGACTTGGATTTCACTGTAGAGTTTGTCAGTTGAAAATCGGAATGGTTTCCTAAACGTGACTTTCAGAAGTGCCCTCTGAGCTCTCTCGACGTAAATCATGTGGCTTTTTCCGGCACTTCCCCAAATAGAGACGCAGTACTGAATAATGGGCTGACAGATGGCAAGGTAGACTTTTCTTAAGAGATCTGGAGGCAGGCAGTCACGAAGATTCTTCATTATGAAGATTAGTTTCCTTGTTCTGCCAGCTAAAGCGGAGATATGTGGCCAAAAGGAAAGCCTCGAAAATAACATTAGTTCCACTAGTCAAGAGATGGCACTGACCTAAAACTGCAATATTCTACACGGCAGTGTGCAGTGTTAAAATTCTCTGACGAATAAAAAGCCTCGCCAATGAAAATTTAAAATAAATGATAAATGATAAATGATTTATTTCTGTAAGTAGGTTTGTACAAACACTTTTACACGTCAATCATATTTTAAAAACTAGATGAGGTCGGCGTTTTCTACCTGACTACTCTGAGAAGAAAGGCCGAAACAAACTCAGAGGTCTCAGTCTCTTTTAAAGTCCAGACATAATCTTGGTCATATCATGTGAAGGCCATGTGGATTGGTGTCTGAAGTGGTCTTTTGAGGAAAGCACCACACAGATTGAGAGGGCCTGTCCAGTCAGTGCACGCATTTGTCAGTTATCGTGCAGCTCAACTCAGAATTTAAGGAGCTCAACGATTCGAAGAACAATACCAAAAAAAGGACATTTGTGTAGGCTACTTAAATTACTCAAACTGTCAGACCATGATTAGAACTAACTGAGAAAAAATTAAAAACAAAACAAAAAAGGAATGACCCACATATTCTTCACATTCACAATAATTAAAATAATAAAATACTTTAAAAGTAAATATTCATGTCATTGTTTATATAAAATTCATTAATGTCAATGTGTATATAAAACCCAGAAATAATCTTGGTCAGAGCATTTCATTTGAGGACCATGTAGATTTGTGTCTGAAATGGTCTTCTGAGGAAAGAACCATGCAGATTTGAGTGGACCTGTCCAGTCAGTGCACGCATTTGTCAGTAATAGCGTAGCTCGAAATGGTACGGAACCCTAACCGGTTTTTTTTGTATCCTCCGGCTTCAGCCTTGGTAATTCGCTAGAAGTCTATAAACGTTATAACAATAAAACTTCTATTGTGTCTCGTTTACCGTCAGCGACACGAATAAATAAACTAATTAATGCTGCCCAATTAATATTCGCCTTTGCATGATGATTTTGTACATTATTGTACCTATGTTTGTAAAAGAATTTGTGTTCCCAATAGTAGGTATCTTACAAAAATTACTTAGAACCTGAGTTAACCTGATATCACACCATAAAACTCCATAATTTAGACTGGGTGCTTTCTCACACTTTCAACCAGGTGCACATACATACATTTGCACCTTACATCTTAGATTCCAGGTGGGCGGATGACCCACAGAAGATCACGGGGAATACCTGGATGAGACTCGCATAGACCAGGAAAGCATGGCACAAATGTAGGAGGCCTATACTTGGCAGTGGGTGGAACTAGGCTGCCAATGATGATGATGATCTTAGATTCCAAAGCACATCATATTATTTTAGACTTCTAAGTCCGGACCAGAATGATCAAAGTGACCAAACTGATCAATAAGAATCGAAAAGCTTACTACTACTTTACTGCTGTAGTACCAGTTCAAGAACCACCTGTCAGTGTATTTTGTCTTAGTGGTTAAATTGTTAAAAACAAGCAAAAGTGAGACTGTGCTACGTACAGCGTGGCTGTAAATTAATACTTACCTCATAAAAATCCAACAAAAAAATTGGATGCTCTGCAAATACTTTATCACGAAATTATAACCCCAAAATTATTTAAATAAAAAGTAAACGCTCTTAAAAGTATGAAACAAGAAAATATTTCAGACAAAAATCAAGACACATAGGTACAAAAACGATCAAGGTAAAGCCGTGCTCACATGCCATTATAATTTTGTAGGTAAACAGGCATGCGTCGAGAAGGCCAAAAACGTGAGAACAACTACGGGGTAGGGCTTTACAATGTTGTTAAGTCTGATAGCGGAATTTTTTCTAAATGTACATGGGTATTTTTACGGGGTATTGTGTTTCCCAGTAACAGGGTTGTGGAGGCCAGATAGGCAGTCCCTCCATATTATATACTGGTATTCAGCTGTATCCAGTTAGACTGGAAGCCAACTCCAACATAGTTGGGTAAAGGCTAGGAAGATTTATTGACATTGGTATTTATACTCGTACTGTGAGTACTATATACTATAGAGCTACCATTTACCGGGTAATATGTCTTTTATTGACTTGAATGTGCCCTGGCGGCTTTGAGTATGTCATGCTCACTCAGATGTCTCGCTGATGGTGGCGTGTGTGTTGGATCATTTAATTTTAGCTCCCTTCAAAATGGTTGAGCTAAATTATGGTGCTGATCCATGCATCATGTTCGTGAACGGGCGCCGTCAATTGGAACTTCTCATCTCTTATCTTTTATTACGGACGCTTTTAACGTACACGTCTTTCTACATTGTTCTCATATGTATCATTTTAACATGAATTGACTAATATTTTGTAACAATTTTTTTAAGCACTGTGAAATTTGAATCACAGTTTTGCTAGAACAAACTTTATTCAGACCGTGGTCTACTATCATTCTACAGCATCCAATAAAAAAATAAAAAAATTGGTTTTTGAAAAAACACAAAAAAGACCAAGTTTAAAATGTCAAGATTATCTACTGCTTACTAAATTTCGTTTATGGAGGTGCATTTCCCTGTAAACAATGCTGTGTCCTGTGCATGGTGTCTGTGTTGTAGGGAGTAACGATAATGTTGACATTTTAAACTTTGTCTTTTTTGTGTTTTTTCAAAAACCAATTATGTTTTTTTTTATTGGATGCTGTAGAATGGTAGTAGACCATGGTCTGAACAACGTTTGTTCTAGCAAAACTGTGATTCAAATTTCACGGTGTATAGAAGAGTGTCCATGGTGTTTCTTGCCCGTTCTTCTCCATAGGTACCTATTACTCTTCGGAATAAGCAACTTGATTCATATTTCTGACTGACCGACTCCTTGACAATTCAAAAGTGCCTGTAAATGATTTAATTGAAATTAATGCTTTGTGTTTATATTATTTTTTTCTGTGTGTTGAAAAAGAGAAAGGGAGACCTTTGCCCAGCAGTGGGACATTGCGAGCTAAATAAATATGTACATAGGTGTGTAAACCGAAGCAGAGCAGCCTTCGTGTGTTATTAACATACAATCCGTACTAATATCCATTCATACTAATATTATAAATTCGAAAGTAACTCTATTTGTCTGTCTGTATGTTACCTTTTCTTGCCTAAGCCACTGAACAGATTTCGATAAAATTTGGCAAGGAGATAGATGGCATCCTGGAGGACACAGGCTACTTTTTGTCTCTAAGGGGGAGGATATAGGGGATGAAAGTTTGTTTGGGAAACCTATCATTTCTTAAGTTAGGGCTATGAAAATTTAAATTTATACTTTTGGTAACAAATAAAGAACTACGTATATATCTGAGTTTTTCAAAAATCATCCCTCAAGAGAGAATAGGGGATGATTTTAAAATTCACATGTAATTTTTTTTTTGTGTCTTCTTTTCAAGCGATTTAAGGGAGTGGAAATATAGTCATAGTACGTATCTTGACTTAACATTTAGTCTTTACCCTATACTATTAAACGAGCAATATTTGTATATTTATTTATTAGTTTGTATATAGATTTCTACTCACGTTCTCGAAATCGGCTCGTAACGATTTCGATGAAAGTTGCAATAAAGGGGTTTACGGGGCGAAAATTCGATCTAGCTAGGTCTCAAATCTGGGAAAGTTCGTTTTCTCCGTATTTTCACCTTAGCAGAGCTCGGTCGCCCAATGTTTAGAACAAGATAATGAATAATGACATGACATTTTTGACAGTAGAATAATGATCATGGCAGCATGGAGTTAGTATGTACCTACTCTATCATGGCAGTATGGAATTAGTAGGTACTGTACTACACTATTAAATGAGCATTTTTCTATTTTCACCAGAGCAGAGATCAGTCGCCCAGGAGGGTTTGGGCTCCGCTCGCCCCTTGGATCTTGCCTCTTGAATATTAGATACCCCAAATCGCCCCCGATTGTTAGTAAGTTAAAAGTACTGTCTGCACTCGTAAGTTTTTGAACATTTCAATAAATATTTTTTTCTTAAAACTTTAATAGTGTCTTCTTTGCGATTTAAAGGTGATTTAAATAAAACTGCACATGGAGTTAAAAAGTATAATTTGAAATCCAATCAAGTTACATAATCTTTTCAATGTTAAACAATTCAATTTTGTTACACCTTTTTACAGATAATTAAATAAAATCACAGATCAAAGTTCACAGATCAAGTTTCACTGATCATGACATGACTAAAAAAACGTACAAAATAATCACAGATTTTCTTATGAAAGATTACGGTTTTGTTCAAAAACAATTGTAGGTAATATATTATAATAATTAAAAAATAACAATAAAATCACAATTAAAAAAATTACTTTAAAAAATTGGTTTAAAAATTAACTAATATTGTATATACAAAATAGGTGTTTTTATCGACACTATAAGTTAATTACAATTTAAGTATTTTCCGTTAAAACTACAGTAAAACCTGCTTAACACGATCATGCTTAAAACGATTTCTCGCATAATACGTCATTTCACGTCAGTCCCTACAACTTGAGACATGTTCTCATACATTTCTTAACGCTTATTACGATTCGTCATCCCGTTTAATACGCCTACATGCGCACGCGTGTTGTCTCTCGCGGCAACGGCGAGTGGTGCGCGGTCGTGAGCGTCGGCCCTCCCGCGCCACCACGACCGCGCACAGCGCACTGCTACCTGCTACCCACCATTTGTTTGATACAAAATGTCTACAATTAAGCGAAAGGCATTGTCACTTCAAGAAAAAATTAACATATTGAAAGTTTTTGATGAAAAATCACAAACCAAAAATCAAACACAGTTAATATACCTACGAAATTAGATCTATGTATGTGTATTACGTTTTATTTATCCCGTATAAGACGCTTTCTCGCTTAAGACGCGTTTTAGTTGGGTCCCTGTGAAATCGTCTTAAACGGGTTCTACTGTATTACATAAGAATATTACAGCGATTTGACAACAGCTAAGATTTGTTGTCAATAAAATTAAAATTGTCAAAATCAACAAATATAAAAAATTGAAAAAAATAAAATGTCAAAATTACAACACGGCAGATTATCCATAACTATAAAGCAGTAATAAGTAGGTACGTACAGTAAGCGCTCAAAAGTGCATGAGCACGCTAAGAGTCGTATTGCTGTGAACACGCGGTATAGCTCGTACATTTGTATGTGTAAGCAACACGATACACACACCACAAATAACGCAGTTTTGCACTACACGAAACAACAATATATTTCCGTCGCTTTAAACATGCTAGCACACACGCACTATGCGCGTGAACTTGACCAGTTAATGGCATTGCTAAAATTCGATGGTAACTTAACAAGTGCAGATAGCAGAAAGCGTTAAGCGTTGGTATAGAATTCAAACTGCCTCAGGTTCTAATCTCGTAAAACACAGTGCGGTTTTTTGAAAATATTATTATTTTTGTTTTCGATAGTAATATTTTTTAAATATTGCTGCTTTTTTATGTTGTTATTGCAATAAAGGTTTTAGAATAAAAAATGCGTGATATATGATAACAAAATTTAAAAAAAATATGTTTATTCGTTATATTTATTTTACATAAGTTAAAAAACTGCTACAATTATTTATCATTACTTCAGCTGAATAAGATGTGAAATAGATGTCAAGAAACTTAGAAGCAGTTTGTATTATTTTGACAAATTTAAATTATGAAATATTTTAAATTTTTAATGGATTTTTCACCATAAATATTAAGCTTTGATCATGGTCGAAGTAATTAAGTAATAAATAAGAATATTAGACTACTTAAAATGTAAAAAACTACTTACAGAATAGGTAATTTTAAGGTTAAATATGGGCAGTTTGTTTATATTTTATTTGTATTAATTATTTTACATTTTATTTGACTTTAGTAAATATTGGTTGTTATTGAGGTTAAAGCTTAAGTATTCATTTTCTTTACGAAAAGAAGATTGAAACTAAACCTCAAATTTTAATCCTAAAATAATACTATTACTAAAATAATATTAAACAATTTCGGTATATCTGCAAGAAATACGACAAACACCCTATTGAAACGTGCTTAAAAAATTCGTTACCATAAATTCATGCAATAACGAATCTGTTGTTTATTAGGTTGGTACGGTCAATATTTTAAGGTCAAAAACGGTTTTCTAGCTGGTCTTCAGTGATGCAAGCCTCCAGAGTGCACGGCGAACGGTTCATGATGACGTGTTTTTAATAATTCAGCAAAATATCTCGTTGGGATGAAACCATTTGTTTCATTCACCATTTGACGTCACTGCTACTCGATAATAAGCCCCTTCCTCATATCTCTTAACCCTCACAGTATTTCTCTAGAACAAAGAAAAACATTGTTTTTATTACACATAATACCTTATTATTTATTATTCACTAATCGAATTAAACCTCACAATGAATTTAAAACTTTAAAGGCATCTTCTGTCTCAACAATACCTCTGTTCTATCAACAATACCCTTGATTAAGATTTATGTTTAGTAAAATATGAAATATATAAATGATAACACTCACACTTAGTCCGGTTTCATTAGATATTCACTTCACTTTTACGCAGCGCAATAATATTCTCTGATCTGATCTGATCTCTTCAATATATTTTATGCCTGCTTTTTGATAATAATAACCACAACACTGCGCTAAATACTCGTCACCAATATTATCCACGAACCAACAAAGTTCTATTAATTAAATACTCGTAACAAACTGCATCTACCCCACAGAAATCGAAATAATTTACTTAGTTTTTTGTGGTCTACCTGCTAAACTTTAATATTTATGTGAACAAGACGAATGAAACTAAAAACGAATGATGATTATTGAACTAGTCATTGGTTGCAGACAAAGTGAGTGTGTGTGTGTAATGTGCGTGTCTACAGTATTGTAACAACTTATAGAAGAAGGTCGTAAGTCAAACCGAAGCGTCAGTCTATTGCTTTGTGAGATTGCTCATGGACTTTTGGTCGGTACTGTACACAGTTTTTCTAAACATAGACTTATACTAATTTCTCAATTTATTAATTTCGTTACAATGTTCTTTAATCTTTGGTCTAAATAATGCAGATTTTTTTTAATATTGAAAAGGACTTTAAAATTAAGTTTTTTATTTATGCGAGAATGCCAGTCTTCCACTTTATTAATATAGTACGAAGCTGTTCGCCGAAGAAAAATAAAAAAAATATTACAAATAGAGTTATTACAGTAATCAAACATGGCGTTATTCATAATGTATGCATTTTTCGGTTTAACTGTACCTTTTTAGGTTAAATTTCAAAGAAAATGCCGTTAGGGGCGAATCGATACACCAAAATAATAAAAAACGGGGTGAGTGGAACATTTTAATCGAACGGGGCAAGATCGGGGCGAGCGGAGCCCAAACTTTCATTAAAATCGGCTCACTCGGTCAAAAGTTATTACAATTTAAATTCATAAACCAACATTTCTAACATGTAGGTATGTGTTCAATGGCGGCAAGAGTAGGTATTACAAATCAATGGTGATAATAATAGTAAAATGAATCATTGGTATTTTAAGAAAGGCATTTAGAATCATATTTATAACTGTTTTTTTATAACTGTAAGTTTGAGTAGGACTTGCGCCCTGAGGGTTCCGTCTCAAAGCTGTGCTTGCTCGACTGCCCAAATTTCCAAATCTGGATTTAAGGACGAACTTAACTTTTCAATTAAAAAATAACTTTAAATAGAGCAATGAAATATAGACTCAATGTTACTTCAAGACACGGTTTATGAATTTTTAATCCCAGATTGAAGAAATAACTTTGCAGTTCATAATTATATAAATTAGGTACCTATTTTTCGATTTTCTTCTTTACTTGACCTTACTTCTCACCAAACTTCATGCTTCTGGGCCAATATAGACTGGTTTATTTGCGAGTGTCAAAATATGCGGCATAATTTTTTTATTGCGTTGACTTGGAAGTTTATTTTTCTTTACAGCTCCAAGAGACCGTAGATCTAAGTTTTTAATATCTATTTCAACTTGATGCCTCCCCGCGTTCCTGAGAAAAAGGGTCTTGACAGATAACGGAGTCATCCTTTAACGGTTTAAATTTTGGGCACGCCGTAATTGTCGTAATAAGTCCCCTCTTTGAGGAGTGGCTAGAAAAGCGCCAAGGCGTCCTCACCTTCCGCCTGACGCAGGTCCTCACCGGACACGGTTGTTTCGGGAGGTTCCTGTTCCGGATAAAGCGGGAGGAATCGCCCGGAGGACATGGTGGAGCATACGATGAAGGTCTACACGGCTTGGGCTGAGCATCGTGTGTCCTCGTGGAGGTGATCGGTGGCGGTGATCTCTTGCGTCTTGCCCTGGTTCAGACCATGGTACGGAGCGAGAGAGCATGGGAGGCCGTCACCGCCTTCTGCGAAGGAGTAATGCTCGCGAAGGAGGAGGTGGAACGCGTGAGGGAGAGGCAAATTTCGCGCCCTCACGCCCCTAAACTCCGCAGGAGACGCCCTAGGCGTCGGAAATCACAGGCCGATTCCCGGCCACCATAGGCGTGGGTTTACAGACGGTGAGCAATGGGTAGCTCGCCGTCCGATAAGGACCAAGTCCGGGTCGATGGTGCGTTGTATTCCACGCGCGCCTCAAAGAGATATCAGCACAACTGAAGGAGTCCGCTAAGGCCGATGCCTGTCGGGGTTGCGGGTTTGTCCGAAAAGGTTACCGTGGCCCCTGGCAACATACAGGCAACTGAAGGAACATGGGAGGGTTTTTAGTCAGTAAGAGTCTGATAGGTTCTACTCCGCCCAGAGCGGGAGAAGATATTTGATAAATTCCCACCAAAAAAAAAGTTTTAAATTTTTCATTTTGAAGGACGGAACCCAAAAACAGATTTATTATCTGCCTGTTATCTTTCATGCCGTAACGGCAGAACGGATTTAGATGAAAAGCATACGGATAGGCCATGACCTGGGTTAGGACATAGGATACTCAAAATCCCAGTAGCACGTTCCTGTGGGATATTTTCCGACATCCACCCAGGCAAAGCCACGGACAAATGCTAGTGAATAAATTAACCCTAGATAGCTAACGTTCGTCAAAATGACGAGCATCTAATAAATATTTCCCTCTCACTTTCTAATGGTTTTACCTATGCACTCGCGGTTTCGCGCCAACTTAGTGATCACTGGACTACGTCGCGTAGTAGTCGCGTTTAGTCGGTAAGTACTTTTGTTTTTGAGATACCTACTGCGTACTCGTCTTTTTGACGAATGGTTAGCTTATGCGTAACTATTGGACCTGTAATTTGTGTTAATTTTTGCTTTGTTTTATTTTAGTTATATCGTGGATAGTGAAGAATGGCTGCGAGGTTGATCACAGATGATGACATAGTTCGTGCGTTAGATGATGAAGATTATGACAACACAAATGATGTTGTTTGAAATAAGAGACGTAAGTATTGGGTTTGAACCATGAGGAACGCGCTGAAGGTCACAGTCAGTCTTGAGCAATCTGGTTCAAGAAGTCCTCTGATACCTGAAAATGCCTCAACAACGAAAAGGAAAAGCTGCAGTTTGTGTTCCTATAAGAAAAGGCGCATGACAAAGAATCACTGCAATAGTTGCAGAGTTCCCATTTGTGGCGAAAATACAGTCGACTTTTGCCCAACTTGTGGCAAAAAAATCTAAGTCATTTCATACATACGGTTAATTTTAAGCCTTTTTCTTTATAATGCCAAAAAAATAATTAAGAAACTAAACATAAGTTCCTAATTAAGTTATTGTAAGATTATAGTGCCTTATTGATCTCAACAAAACATGTGCCATTTAAGATTTGTGATTTAGTACTTAAAAGTTAAATAAAAATTATTTTTTGTAATAATTATCTTTAATTTATATCCCATATTTCCTATAAATGTAATAAACCTGATTAAAATAACATAAAATTTTAATAAAAAACACTTTGAAAAAATGGTCGTCAAAAAGTCGAATGGTTAGCTTATCATAGAAGTTCAGGAACGTTAGCTATCTAGGGTTAAATATCAAGAAACAAAGTCAAAGTCAAATAATTTATTTCAATTAGGCACACAAAGGCACTTTTGAACGTCAAAATTTACAAAACATAGAATTGATTCTAGTCGCCCCTTCCAAAAGGTAGTGCAAACATACTTATTTTTATATGCAAGTCATGATCATAATATTTAACTAGGTTCAAAGAATTAATTTAGTGAATTTATGAATAAAATGAATGCAGGATTATTTTTTGGTCTAGTTCAGGTTTAGTGGTGCAATGTAAGGTTTGGTTTATTCTCTCGAACGGGAATTAGAAATTGTGTGTCTAATCACAAAAAAAAATAGAAATATTTTTAAGTCGAGATGGCAGTGCTTTTAGGGATTATGAAGGACACCTATCAGTATATTTTTCATGATTTGAGTGGTAAGATTTTTTTTTAAATTCTAATATACTCATCATTTTTAGTATATTATAATTTAGTAAGTATGTCGATATAGAAGAAAATATAGTATCATACTGAAATGCGATCAACTGCTAAGAGTTGCTGTCACATTATTTGTTTGTCACAGTATTTTAGCATTGAAAATGCTTTTTCGTTCGCTTCTGTAGGATACCATTCTTTATTTTCAAGAAAAAACGCGACCGGGGGCTAGCTTCTATAATTATTAAGAAAGAGAAATAAAAAAGGTATCAAAAAGATGCGTTACTGAAAGGCTTTCTCCAGTTTTTTTGGAAGATTCAAAACTGGAGGATTTAAAGGGTTTTAAAATGATAACATTCTGGTTCCGATAGAATATTAATTAAGGGTAGATTTTTACGTGATTTTTACCCCTTTCGGAGACACAGTTCCGTGGATTTTTCTTATGAATAAATGTGCCTACCCCGCTCTTGTCCTCGATCTTGTTTGTTGCATTGCAATGGATGAGGTCATAGACGGAATTAAAGTCCCCAAAATTAACTGAAAAACAAAATTGGCTGAAATGTGACGATTATTGTTGAATATGTCGGAAAAAATCACGCCGACTGAGAGCTTTATAGGCGTGCGCCGCGTAAACCGTGAGAGATAAATCAAATTTATGTTCTACAGGATTGTACTACTTAAAAAGTTCAAGAAAAGAGTCCCTAATGGCATATGTCTATCTTATAAGGATGACCCACAATAACCATTTTTATCTTTCAGAATTTAATGACAATTTCATTGTTATTTCCGAATCTATTTTGACCGGTATTGTATTAATCGTTATCCAATAAACTTTATTACTTAAATTGAGCATTTAATTTAGATTAAAATATGTCATGACATCATTCCATATAAACGGCAACGCGGGCGCAGCGGTAGGAGTCAATGACCTTTTCCTCGGCTATTAGGTATGTAATTCCGGAATCGGTAGTACGTTCCCGTGGGATGTTTTTCAACATCCACGCGGGCGAAGCCGCGGGCAAAAGATAAAATCGTAGTGAAATCAAAACTGTACATTGAATATTTGTGAAATAAAGTAATTGCTTCTAATAAGTAATTGCTGAAATCAATTCTAATGCCTAAAATATAGTTTTTAGAATTTTTGTCTATTTGTCTGAATGTATGTTCCAGCATCACGCAAATTCTACCGGATAGATTCTGTTCAAATTTTGCAAGGATATTCCCTATAAGTTGGGTCAATCGGTAGGTTTAAATTTTTGCGCTTTTTGTATTTCTCTACATTTTACAGCAAATTTAATTGTAAAAAGACCAGCCAAACGGTTGGAACATTGCAAATTTAACCTTTTAAGTAATTATCATCACGCTATATCCTGATGGGGCTAAGCAATCAATCACTAAGACATTTACGGTGTGAATTTTGGAGATGGAGTAGTAAGGGCAGGTACTTTAACCGTTGTAGCTACACGAAATCGGTCTTAGGAGACTGTCCTTAACTTTTTGAGACATTTAGACATATTGTATAGTATAGGTACACAGATTTTGATGATGTTGCTCCTATAACTTTTGTATGAAATATAAAAGGAGCGACGCAGCGCCCGCGCCACAGCATACCGTCACTTCGCCCACACCCCGAGCCTCTTGTGTATGTCCCGCACCAAAAATTTTGTTCTCAAAGCAAATAAAATTATAAACGCATATTTGTTAGATATTCGAAGTTTAAAAATTTTGGTCATATTCGGCCAGTCTTCATTGTAGCGGCCACTCTAAATGTAAGGTGGCTTATTTGAAAATATTGTAAAAGCCAATTATTTTTAAAAGAGTAACGGTGGAGTTTCTTGCCGGCTCTTCTCCATAGGAAACGACCAAGAACCGTGCACCTAGCTTCTGACGTTTCATAAGTGCCCATGTAGGTTTATGTGAAATTAAATATGTTGAATATTGAATGTGAAATCCCATGTGTGAACAGTTTTTTTCTTTCAATTTTCAATTTCGTCAGGAATAATCTGTAATGCACCAGTCAGTGTATCAGTCTTGTGACATTAGGTGCCCATAGGTAGTAATAAGCAGGAGCGCAGGCGTAAATTAGTTCACTTAAAACGAAAAACTTCGCAAGCAATGAGAAATTGCTCCTGAAGACTGCGGAGGACTAACTAACTGCTTCTCACACGGACAACTGTACGTCGCTTGCTTCCGCGTCACCAGTCCTGAGTCTCTGTATATTTTGACTGCTGAGACCAAAACTACATGCGTAGTATACAGGGAAGTTTAATAAAGATCCTATAATACACCTACATTTTACCAGTTATGTTTAAGTCCCACGTGCCTGGTTAATAGCAATACGCTCGCCCCTAGCGAGCGTATTGATATCAACCAGGCACAAATCCAGAATTCGGACTGTTACTGAGAAATTCTAGATGGAAAACCCAATAACAGTTTACCTGCCTCAGAAATCGAACCCAGAACCTCATGCTCAACAGTAGCGCGTGTGATCACTAGACCAAAGAGACAGTTTTAGGGTTCCGTACCCGAAGAGTGCCAAACAGAACCTTATTACTAAGCCTCCGCTGTCCGCCCGCCTATTTTTATAAAGTTAATAATTAAAGGAATAATTAAACCCGTATAAAAACCGTGTTTTCTTCGGATTTTTCTGCTCTATCTTAATACGGTACAGAACCCTTCGTATGTGAGTCCCACTCGCACTTGGCTGGCTTTTTATAAAAATCCGGCCAAGTGCGTTTCAGACCACGCACAATGAAGGGTAGTAGGGTCCGTAGTTGGGATGAATTAGAACAAACTAAACATTGTATGTAGTTGAAAAACATGTTCCCATACATTCCATTTGCCATGTTATTTTAAAATCATAAGAATAGATCTATTAATATAATTATTTTCTGTACCTATTGTTTTCACAATTTTAAGCTCAGTAGTTTCAAAAATAAGAAGGGGGAATGGTCGATTTTCTTAAATATTTTTAAAAGTATTTATTTTAAAATGACAATATTATTTTTTTTTATCCTCTGCGGTGAAGCTCTTGGCCTGCATCTCACCTGATGGTAAGTAATGATCAGACCGAAGTTGGAAGTGAGCTACACCCGGTAGCAGTTGCAGAAAATCGCCCATATTTAAATAAAATACCTACCTCTTGAATCGGTAATTTTAATATTTGTTCATTAGAAACAGTATAAAGTACATAGAAAGAATATGCATACATGATATGCAGGAGTTTCGGTTTCCTTTTTTCAGTTGTTCAGTTGTTGCGATACAGCTTGTACAAAAATGGTCTAAAACTAACAACTTTTACAGCCCCCTATTTCTTCATTTTTGAAGATAAAAAAAGAAGAAAATAAAAATTATATTTATACTCTACTCGATGTGTTCTAGACAATAAATCTTTTTTTTTAAATCGTCCTTTAATTAATCAATGCCGGCTTCGATCCATTTTTGCCATTTTTGCGACCTCTCCTTTTTTTTGACATTCGGCCGCCTTCTCAGTACCATTGAAATAGAAATAACAACTCGGGGTTACGTTAAGTTGACAGCTGTGATAATCGTTCTAAAATCTACTCTAAACACGCCATCATACATATTTGAGTTCCTCACAACAGGCCCTTTTTTGATATGTCACACGGTTTGCAAAGCTTTTTTTTTAAATTTGCCCCTAAAAGTGACCCTCATATTCAAAATTCAATTATTTACGTTACGCGTCCGTATTTGGGTCACAGAATTCATATGTGTACCAAATTTCAACTTAATTGGTTCAGTAGAGTTGGAGCAAATGAGGTTAAACATACGAATAACAGGTGGCAGCACAGTTATACGTCTTTAACCACCATTGTTGTGTTTGTTTACTTTTGTGTCGATCACAAATTATACAAAAACTAAATAAATATGTATAGCACTATTAAAAGACAAGCTACGGACGGGAAGCGTCTAACACTGATAAAAAAGCAGCTTTAGTGGAAAACTCAATAAATTATGAACGTTTTATATTTCATAGGTTATTTTGTGTTTGTTAACTGGTTCGTTTTTTGTTAGACTGGAGGCGTACGATAGAAATAACCTGATCAGAGTTAATAACCAACTCGGGCATGATCTTCGTGACTGAAAAACCTCAGAGATAGCACTTCTAGCACTGATCTAATATGATAGTATAAACACAGACACAGTTTACTATAATTTACACAATATCACAAGAGCAAGTGGCAGTTTTTATCCCCGTATACAAGAACCTAAAAAAATTAAACATTTTCCTGGTAACAAAATACTTATCCAAAACGATCTCTTCTTTCCAGATCCTCGGATAGAGAACTGGTGGCTGATGTCAGGACCAGGCCCTCTACTAACCATCCTCGCGACGTACCTCTACTTCTGCAACTCATTCGGCCCCAAGTATATGAGGGACAGGAAACCCTATGACTTGAAGAACTTTATGATACTGTACAATATTTCACAGATATTGATGAGCATTTACCTGGTGTATGAGGTAAGTTTCTGTATAGAGAATGTTGCATATTAATTTTGGTAAACTAGATCTCCTTATTGATTGTGACCTCTACAAGAATGAAAATGAAGTAAACAATGGTTACAATACAAATTAGTGATTGGAAGATGAGTTTTTAAATCACTCGTCCATAAAATAACTTATTCATACATCTTGCAATGCACTGCTTTAGGCAGATAATAATACGCTCCCTAAACTAACTAATATACTTAGCTTAAGATTACTCGTGTTGAATTCATGTCTTTATAAAAATGGAGTCATTAAACAGAAATCGTACCAAAAGTAAACACCTTTTTACTAAATAACTATTCAACCCCTTCACAACGCTTGCCCTGACTAAAATGCTTTGCTCATCAATTTTCATTTGCTGTAACAGGGTCTAGCCGCCGGATGGTGGAACGACTACAACTTCTCATGCCAGCCCATAGATTACTCGAACAGTCCCAAAGCCAGCAGAGTAAGTATATACCTATACCTCTTCTGAGGACTTCTGTTTCATAAACATCCACCACATGTTTATCTCCACATTGTTTAGTATCCATATCCAGTATCAAAACTGCTTCAAGGATAGAGTAGACAGATTAAATATCTCGAAACTATTTGAAACACGCGCATCAGCTAATTAGCTGCTAGTGCGTCTTATCAAATAATAATAACAATAAGCTTAATTTCCTGTACTTGAGTCTTACTGGCCTCTGTGAGTTACCTTCAGTCGCAAAAAGATTTAAAAAAACTGAATAAACAATGTTCTTTCAAAATTGTGGAGCGTAATAGCTTTCTTAATACTTTTTGCAGATGGCAGCAGCAATATGGTGGTATTTCATAGCCAAGATCATTGAACTTCTGGACACAGTCATCTTCGTGTTGAGGAAGAATGACAGACAGATCACCTTCCTTCATCTGTACCATCATTTCTTGATGCCCATCAGCAGTTGGGTTGGCCTAAAATACTTCCCGGGTGCGTTGAAATCTTCGCTGCACATCTGCTAATGATTTCGATGATAAACGATGTGTTGACATTCTATACGTTACATTACGCTCACTTATAGACGCACACGTTCCAAGAGTAAAAGTATCGGAGCGTTTCCGATACCCGAAATGGTACCCTCCACCACTAATAAATGCTATCAAGGAAAAATTTAATGCACACAAAAGATGGAAAAAATTCAAATCCCAAATGGACTACGCCGAATTCGCCTTGTTACGATCACGGGTTAAGTTTCTCCAAGAGGAGTACTATGCTAAATATACTGCCAGATGCGAGAAGCAATTAATAAAGTCACCTAAAGAATTTTGGAAATACGTAAACAATAAAAGGAAATCTTCTGGATACCCTCGCAATATGGTTTATCAAGGGGTAACATACTCGAATGGCGAGGATATTTGTAACGCATTTAACAACTTTTTTCAAAGCGTTTTTAGTCCTACTAGCAGTAACAGTATTCAGTGTTGCGATGACTCACCGTTGTCAAACGTTACTCACTCTATTGTTATCACTCCCGAATCACTAAGAACAGTTTTTGGAATTTTAGACTGTAAGAAAGGAGCTGGTACTGATGGGATACCAGCAATTTTTATAAAAAAATGCGAATTAGGTCTAACATCTCCCCTTGGTATCATTTTCCAGCGATCTCTCGATGAGGGCACCTTCCCGCGACAATGGCGCGAGGCTCAAATTGTCCCGATCCATAAAAAGGGCTCCAAGCGGGATGTATCTAATTACCGGGGCGTTTCACTACTGAACAACTTTGGGAAGATGCTTGAGAAAATTGTAAACAGTCATATTTACGCTGCAACTAAGCTTTGTATACCCGCTTCCCAACACGGCTTCGTTAAATCTCGTTCAGTCAATACCAACCTTCTCGAGCTTACCAACTATGTTGTTACTGGTATGAACGACGGTGCCCAAGTAGACGTAATATACACAGATTTCGAAAAAGCATTTGACCGAGTAGATTTCTTCATACTGATCGAAAAACTAAAAGCCGTAGGTATCAAGGGGAACTTGCTAAGGTGGATAGACTCTTACCTGAGAAACCGTCGGCAAGCTGTAGTTATCGGTAGTTACCGATCTGATTACGTAGACGTTACATCTGGGGTGCCTCAGGGCTCACTGGTATCCCCCTTACTTTACAACATTTATTTATTTGACATAACACAGTGTTTCCTTCACTCTGAACATCTTCTGTATGCCGACGACAAAAAAAAAAATTTGAAAATAAATAACCCTAGTGACTGTCAATTGATCCAGTCAGACTTGGATAGGCTTAGTGATTATTATAATTTAAACAATATTAATGTAAATACTAACAAATGCCAAATTATAACATTCTCAAAAAAACGCAACAATATTAAATACAATTATCGTATTAGTAATGATAACATACCGCGAGTATCACAGGTTAGGGATTTAGGTGTGATTCTGGACGAAAAATTCACGTTCGAGGCACACATTGACCAAATCACTAGTAAAGCCTACAAGTCCCTTGGATTTGTAATACGTAACAGCCAACAGTTCTATAACCCATTATGCTTAAAGACGTTATATTACTGTTATGTAAGGAGCATACTGGAATCCGCAAGTGTTATATGGCGACCTTTTTATAAAAAATATATTGATAAAATTGAATCAATCCAACGAAAATTTATTAAGCACTTAAATTACAAAACCAAAGCGGATATCCCAAATTACCCGGACTCCTGTCGATTCCGCAAATTTAATACTCTGGAAGAGCGTCGACAGTTAAATGATATGATGTTATTATACGACATACGTAACAATAAATTCGACTGTCCACAACTGCTCAGCAGAATAAACTTTAACGTCCCACTCAGACGTACCAGACATACCACTTTGTTATCAGTACCATCGGCCTCCACTAATTATCTAAAGATGTCACCATTCTTACGTCTACCTGCATTATATAATGATAAATTCCCAATATTAGATCCTTTCAATACCACACGGAACAAACTTAAAAAAGAAATTATCCACATCCTCCATCAAACGCCAGATACCCAGCGAACTCAGTAGTGCCAGTTTAGTCATACGTACACAAAAATACACACACCTTCACACACATTGCAACACCTACACTGCACAGATACACGCCCGCACACACTATAAATATTAATAATTGTGTCACTCTCTGTATTTCATATTTTTCTGTGTACTTCGTAATTGGCGTAATGTTTAGAATAATAATAATGTTATACTTACTGTCAGCTGTGAAGCTACCTTGTAATAAATAAATAAATAAATAATATTTCTGAAGAGCCAATTAATAAACTCAGCTTATCGCAGTCCACTGCTGGACATAGGCCTCAGAGGAGTATGGTTTCAGAATAGCATATATTTCAAAAGATATAGGATTATGTTTAACAGCGGACAGTAAAAGGCTGAAGATCACATCAACAATCACTTATTGTCGATGATGCTGAAGATGTTATTCCAGGGATTCAAATTGAATTATTACTGAAACTGAAAACCATGGTGATACACGTACAAAAATATGTATGGAACTGCAAAAACTACTGACATTCTTTAAATAGGTCGTTATATATAATTCCAGGTGGTCACGGAACTCTCTTCGGCGTGATCAACTCCTTCATCCACATCATCATGTACACTTACTACCTTATTGCTGGTCTCGGACCTCAGTACCAGAAGTACTTATGGTGGAAGAAGCATCTCACCACCTTGCAGCTTGTAAGTTGACGCATAATTCGCAATCTATTAATACTCATGAAATTCAAATTTCAAAATTCAAATTCAGAAGTCATTTATTCAAACTAGGCTGAGAATCAGCACTTTTTGAACGTCAAAATTACATAAGACAGTCCCCCAAAAACGCCCACCCTTCACATGGTCCCAACAGAATACTAAATTGATTGGAAAATAATGATTCTATCAATTTATTCATGATATTCATATTTAAATATAATATTATCAATGCCCGGGAAAGCGATAATTTTGTATAGAGGTTTCCTATACATATAATGTAAACAATAAATCGAGATAGATATTATGCTTGTGTTATCCCTTCCACCGTCATTAACGAGACACAATAGAATTTTAATTGTTATCCGCCTTTATAAGGCTGCTTAACAGGTGATGATGTTGTTACGATGATGTAAATCAAGGCTTTCATATAATTTAAACAAGAAATAATATTATTTGCACACACAATTATCTGGAGAAGTCCTAACTCAAACTAAAAGCATTTATTTCTATTAAACCAGTTACAGGCACTTTTGAATTGTCAAGGGGTCGGTCCACGGTCATTCAGAAAGATGAAGCTAGTTGCCCATTCCAAAACATAGTAGGTAGGTTCCTATGGAGAAGAACGTGTAAAAGACTCCACGGACACTCTTTTAAATCATAATATTGTTACAAAATATTGGTTACATCATTCGTGGTAAAATTGTACATGTGAGAACAGTGTAGAAAGACGTGCACGTTAAAAGCGTCCGTAATAAAAAGATAAAAAACAATTCAAAAATTAAAATAAATTAAAATTAGCTGTGGCAGCTAAGAGATGACCAGTCCCAACTGACGGCGCCCTTTCACGAACATGACGCATGGATCAGCACCATTTAGCTTAACCATTTTGAAGGGAACTTAACGACCCAACACACATAATCAGCGAGACATTTGAGTGAGCATGGCATACTTTCAACCGCCAGGGCACATTCAAGTCAATGAAAGATGTACCCAGTAAATGGTAGCTTTATAGAATGAACATGGTCACAGTGCTCACACATGTGCTATGCAGTTATACAATATACGATTAAAAGATAGTTTTTGCAATCTTCAGCAGCTCCAACAATATTTTCGAATGCTAATCAACTAGTTTATGCGCCCTTGTGGAGCTGGACCAGCGTTGAGCCAGGCATTTTTGTCAGCGATATAATCCTCCAACTTTATAATATGCTTGGCAGCATAGTGTGCGTTTTATACAAGATTTAAATTTCGTTTCATTTAGTTGGAGTATGTGGGGAGGTATTTTATTGTAACATTGTTGTTATTTTGTTGTTGTATTGATAAACACCAACCAAATTAAAATGTGGGTAATTTAAGTTAATTTAGATTAAAATCCACAAAATAAAAAATTATAAATCCGTTTAAAAAAATACAAAAGTACTTGAAACCAACTTTTGTAGTTTTTTGTTGGTGTCAGTTGGACCCTTTTACACAAAGTAACTTCTTTATTTTTAGAGATAGCTTAGATCCGTTTTCACCAAACGATAGAGCATTTTTTTTTGATAATTTAGTTAACTCATTTTCGACAAAAACGGACTTATACCTCTTTTCACTAGGGCCACAGAATTATGATGATGTTGATGATATTTTTTAAAGTAGTTTCTTCTAACGAAACGATCAAACGTCAGTCTCGCGTCAATTTTTGGAAAATTTAGTAATTTTCCACGAATCTTTAATTTATTTGAAAAATCCATTTCCGCTATGTAGCTACAAGACAAAGAATTTTACTTTTCCAATCACAAATAAATTTGTTTAAATTCTGTTTCCCTGTCTCACAACTAATGAACGAAATTCAAACTCAGTCGATTTCGTGCACAACCCTTTTTTTTTTTTGGGTGGGTAATTATCAAATAACTTCTCCCGCTCTGGGTGGAGCGGGAGGGCGTGTCAGACTCTTACTGACTAAAACCCACCCGTGTTCCTTCCGTTGCCATATTGCCGGGGGGCCACGATATCCCTATCGGCCCATATTAACAAATCAACTCAAAGTTCTGAAAATGGTTTGAAACTACTTGTTACTTGAAAAATACAATATAAAATCGTAATAAAATTATAGTATCATATTAATTATTACTTAATCATTTATAAAAAATGCTAAATTAATAAACATTTGTTTTGGTTATTCAAAAACCACAAATCATAACATACTTGATTACCTTTCGTCTAGAATCGTTGTTCGTGGTAGTAGTATTTTTAGTCACAATAAAAACCATTGTTATTGAACAACTTATACATCGAAATAGTATATAAAATCAAGGAAATATTTTAATAACAATGTATAATTCTATTATCATTAAATTTTAGGTAAAAGTAAATTAGTTTATGTATTTTTTTAGACCAATTCACAGATCACAGGTTTCGTACGGAATTAATTGTTCATCTAGAAATACTGCGACAGTTTAGAAGTTCACGCAAATGGTCCACCTTACGGACTAAGTGCGGAAACCAAACCCTATAACATAGAACATATATATTCCGACAAGCACAACCTTTGCTTCATTAAAAAGATACTTACAAGAATTCTGAAATGAGAATGAAATTGAATTAAAACAAAGCAAATAAGCATGAATTAAGTTAATCTGAATAATTTGCAAAGTATGTGGATGTGATTTGCAAAATGTGTGTATGTGGAGTATAAGTAAATGGTAATTTGCGTAAGGAAGCAGTATGTTTTAAGTTAATGTTTGCTTAGTAAAAAAATGCAAGTGTTGATATAAACTTCCAAAAAATTAACGAAGACCATAGTGATGCATCAATGAATGACATAATATACGATGTTCCAAAATTATAAAATTAGATGTGCAAACTCCCAACCTGTATAATATCCAGTTCAAATACTATAATACCAAACACATCACCACATTATTTTATTCTAACGTCAACTGTTTTATCTGAAACGTTTTTCACATGACGATTATGCTCACCTGTGTCGTTTTTGTTTTTCAGATACAGTTCGGCATCATCTTCTGCCACAACTTCCCAGTTATATTCAGTGACTGCAGCTACCCTAAGGTTATCAACTTCTTACTCTCCTTCAATGCTAGTCTCTTCATTTACATGTTCGGTAACTTTTACTATAATAACTACGTCAAACACGGGAAAGGTGCTCAAAATACCCAGGTCACTGCAAATGAAAAAGCGAAAGTGTGTTAGTACAAAAACTTGATTATTGTGATTGTTTTTGTTTAGTTTGTTGAAGCTGTCTTCTGACTGGCTTTTGTTGTGTGATAGATCTAGGTACATCTTTTCGGTTTTGTAGAATGTGTGTGTATAATATATGTTTTTTTTTTACAGTATATTGTTTTTGTTAGATGGCTTTTATCAAAACCATGAAGTACAATATTATTATGGGTTACTTGATAAATTTTTACCATACGCCATAAATATGAAACTTTTAAATTTTTATCGAGTTTTAATGTATGACGAATTTTATTCATTCACTATCCTTATCCTGAAAAATATAAAACTACTTAGTCAGCACACACAATTTTCATAATCTTCAACATATAAAATAAGTATCATAAACATAGACTTCCACCATTTCTTATATATTTGTACAAATTGATTTCATTCTTGGTTTTGGTATAACTTATTATTATATCAATCGAAATTTTGCCCTATTTTTGACTGTTAAAATGTTTGTTACGATTTCTGTATGTTATGAAAATGATTATGGATGTGTGTAACTTTAAGTTTAACAAGTTAAAAATTAAAGTTGACCGTACTTAAATCCTTAGTATGCCATCTTGATTGTTGTTTTTTTTTATCGTCTATTTTAAAAGGTGTTTTGCTCTTTCGTATGATGTCTTTATACTTACAAGGGTGACACTGAAAGTTCTTAGAAAATCAAAAACTGAACAAACTAGCAAGTTATTCGTTTTATTATGTCTTTTCAAAATAGTGTCCATTTGCATGAATACATCGCTGCATCCGATGGAACCACTGAGAAAAGCACTTTACCCACTCGTCCTTAGGGGTCTCTTCGATGGCATTTTGAAACGCAGCCACTGCTTCCTCGGCGTCCATAAAACGTTATCCTCGAAGTTTTTCTTTTATTTTCGGAATTATATAAAAATCGCAAGGTGCGAGGTTGGGGCTATAGGCCGGGTGACCCAGTAATTCCACGTCTGACGTCACCAAGTAGTCGATTGTTTGCTTGGCGGTGTGCGACGAGGCGTTGTCGTGGTGAAGGAGGATTCTACTGCAAGGTCGTTTCTCCCGAACTTTTTCCAAGACAAATGGGAAACAATTGTTAGTGTACCACTCTGCAGTAACTGTTTTTCGATCCTCTAAAACAAATTGTTGCGTAATGACCTGGGGGCCGACCACAATCTTTTACGAAACAATCTTATTTCAGGAGAGTTTTGTTTCAAGCTTACAATAACATAACTCATATTCGTACCACGACCTTTATCGTTCAAGAATGTTTTATTCCTGCTTAGTGCTGGGAAAGAACGAACTATTTGTAAGATTTGTCTATTGCCTGCTATAGTAGAAAAGAAACAACGCTATGTGAACTGTATAGCGCTGTCCCTTTCACACGTTGGTCCGAATCGCAACTACGAAGTATTGGTCTTGAAGCAAAATATTATTTTCTTTTACTTAAAATATTACTTTGCATTAGAATCTAATTTTTATGAGTAATTTCTATGAAATTGACACAAATATTAAAAGATTTGGCTTTGAAAAATAAGAAAAACAATTGAAAAAATTAAAAATAAGCTACGGCTAAGCTGTTACATGATATAAATCGGAACAGAACAAAATTTGAAACTCGGGCCGCATTCGGAGTTACGACTTAATCGCTCACATCAATATTTTGCGTACCGATTTAGATATGCTTGCACAAGATGGTTGGATTACAGTATTTCTTTGAGTATACACAACAAATTTCTTCTTCTTTGATTAGGTGAAGACACAATTTCCAAAATGCCACGTTAGTTTAAAGATATGGTGGAACTCAAAACAAAACAGCACAACTGTCATTTTGACAGCGCTCACGGTGATATTAATATAGGGCATGGTCAGCATTATCGCAAGATGGCGCATGCTATGACGTCATGTATGACGATTCACAGCACGTTGTTATCGCGCTGACACTAATTCGGTATGGGTGTTAGCACGCTCTAATCGATTGCAGCGTAATTCTGAACACAGCCTCGATGTAGCGATTTTTTGTTTACAAATGGATAACTACTACGAGGTTGAACTTATTTTAACATATTTGCTAATGAATTTATGATCTAACTGGCTACAAAGTCGACATGGAATCAAGGGAAGGTTAAGGTTACTCAGTGAATAAGTTTTAAAACAAAGAAATGTGTAATGTTTTGACGAAGATAGTTCGAAACAATATATTGTGGTCAGACTCAGCGATAAGTGTTTTGTGACTCAATTTTGCAGTCGGGTTTCCGGGCGGCAGCTAGAGGTATTCTGGGAATTTTTATTTTTCTGTGTTATCCGCTTCCAAAAACTCAAATGTTTATATGTATGCATATATGCATTCGGTCCTGGGTTCGATTCCCGGGTCGGGCAAAGTGTTATTGGGTTTTTCTATCTGAAATTTCTCAGTAGCAGCTCGGAGTCTGGATTTGTGCCCGGTTGATGGCAATAGGCTCGCCCCCTATTACATGGGACTTAAAAACATAACTGGCGAAATGTGGGTGTACCTGCTACAGGGACACCTCTGCCCAACCCTTCGGGGAAACAAGGCGTGATGTTATGTTTTTATATGCATTCGCCATCAAACAAGAAATTAATTACACATGTACTAAAATCTATAGATACACAATTCATTTGGCAAGTTTACGTAAATAAATACATTTTACTAACTTTACATGACACGAAAATGTTTTTTCTTAATATAAATTGCAAAACAATAATATTTCCGTCGAGTCCGAGGAACTTTTTTAAGATTGCTAAATTTGACATTAAAACAATGTTGCTAGTTGTCAAAAGTCACGTCGTGGTACGAATTGAATGAACTTTTAGAGGTGACGTCACCAAAATCGCTAAGAAAATGAGATTGTTTCAACATTACAATAACCTTATTTTATGGACGTTATGGTACGAAAAGTCAAAGTAAGATTATAATAATACTGCTATAAGAGCTGGTGGTAGGCCCCCTGTCCTTCCGAAGAACGAGGCCACCATCTTTTTTCCCACGCTTCGACCTCTCTTCACTTTAGTTGGCAACTCCTTGGAAGGAAATACCCAGATAGCACACTGTCTCTTAGTTTCAGGATCATAACAATAAATCCAGCTTTCGTCACCAGTAAGTATGTCGAACACAGCATTTGAGTCACCTCCGTTAAATCTTTGAACCATTTCACGACACCAATCAACACGACGGAGTTTTTGGGCCTCTGTCAAATCATAAGGTCTCCATCGGGCACAAAGCTTCCTGACCGCTAAATGTTCATGGAGGATTTTGTGCACTTGACTCATACCGATGCCTAAACTTGTCCAAATCTGCTGATAAGTCACTCTTTTGTCAGTCTCTATCATACGCCGCACAACACTGATGTTATCTTCAGTCGTCGCCGTAGAAGGCCGTCCCTCACGCAGATCATCGGTGAGATTAGTGCGACCACGTTTAAACTCATTAAACCAGTTGTAAACAGTGGCACGAGATGGGGCTTAATTGTGAAAGGCCAATCGAAGTCTATCATAATATTGTTGTTGACTTAAATGACATCGAAAGTCATAAAAAATTAAAATTTTCTCGCGTTAAATTCATGCTGACGTGACACAGACAATTTTCAATTTGCCGCCAAATCGTAAACAAAATGACAAATAAATAAAATACATACACAAAAATATTGGCAAAGAGTTCCATTTTCAAAATTTGAACTGTTTTTTTTAATTATATAGTGGACAAGAGGCCAGTTCTAAAAACTTTTAGTGTGGCCGTACATTGACTCGGTGCATGATAATGGTAATTCGCCAGCCCCGGAGAATGAAATGATAACTGTCATTATCGTGTTACTCGTATGTAATTTTTGGGTTTTGTGGGTGCTAATAAATCTGAAAAAAAAAATTCGTAAGTTTCGTTCAGTTATTAACGAAGTTACAAAATATTACAATAGTATTCAAATATTTAACATAGGCATTACGAGAATAAAGTGTTAATTTATTATTATCAAAATGTATTCCCACTTGTTGACAAATAATCATAGAATTATGTTCTCAAGGAAAAATATTAGACTAGATCAATCACAAAACCATCCAGTCGCTTCATTTGGAGATGTGTTAGTAAAATGACTTTCATGATTTTTAACAGTAAGACATATTGTCATCCTCTTTCCTCACTTAGATTTTTCGACATGTTGGATAGACTAAGAAGCCCTATGACTCGGTGCTACATACAAGACACATTAGGGTGCTGGAGTTGCACAAAATAGACGCAGCTCTATGCACTTTCTTGATGTCGTGTATGGGGCAGTGGAGGATGGTCCTATCTATCCAGGATGTTGATAGATCGGGTAATCGATGAACCGATTAGGATTGAACGGGGAATATTTCAGGGCGATAGTTTGAGTCGGCTTTGGTTTTGCTTAGTCTTGAACTCTCTAAGCATAATGCTAGAGGATTCAGGTCTAGGCTATTGGTTGAGAAGAGGGGGTCAGGTGATATCTCATCTCTTTTACATGCATGACTTTAAACTCTTTGCCCCCAAACCATTTACGACTGGTGAAGCTACTGATGGTATCAAAAACGTTCAGTAGCGCCATCGAGATGGAATTTGGTGTGGAAAAATATGCATTCATGCATGTAAAGCGAGGGGGGATTACGGAATTCGTGGGAATCTAACTCTCGGATTCCGTACAACTTAGATCTATCTCCTTAACCGAAACCTACAAGTATTTGGGTATGTCGGAAGCGTTAGGCATCAGTACTGCGGACATGAAACATTGAGGGAGCGCTTCTTATGCCACCTGAATAAAATGTTAAATAGGTAGTATTTTATCAGGCGGAAACAAGGTGCGCGCCTTCAATGGTTGTATCATACTGGTTTTAATGTATTTTTTCGGCATACTCAAATGGACTCAGACGGAAGACGACGGTCTAGATAAGAAGGTCCGTACATTGCTGATGGCATATAGAATGCATCACCCACGGTCATCAGTGATGGGGCTGTACGTCCCGCTCGCGACAATGTGGGGGTCGAGGTTTCTTAAATGCTGAAACCCTCCACAACCACAAGATTTGCAGTCTCAGGAAATATTTCCTTAAAACAGACGTGGGGATGCACTGAGATGTGATTGCAGTGGACAAGCGCCTCACCCCATTCTTCTTGGCAAAAGAGAACTCACAAAAACCTGCAGTACTTGATACTAACAATCGTAAGGAAGTATGGCAAGGCAAAGACCTTCACCGACGCTTTTTCCGGGCTCTCCATGGGCCTGATGTAGAATTTTTGGCATCTGTATCCTGTTTGCGTTTCGGCGAACTCTTCGAAGAAACCGAAGGTTTTGTCTGTGCAAGTATATTATTTATTATATAAAAATATCGGAAATACATTGTCAAGGACGGTACGGATGATAAAATTTATCGGGCATGCCACTTTCCCTGTGAATCAATCTGACATATTGTTTCCGATTATTCTCGTCTTGCTAACGGCGAGTAGGTACTTGCACAGACACAATCTAGTGGCTAGGATTATCCACCAGCAACTTGCCTTGCAGTACATCCTTGTGGAGTCCGAAGTACCATACTACAAGTATTGCCCGACCCAGTTCTCGACAATGGTAACGTCACATTGTACTGGGATCGATCTATTATCACTCACAAGACTATTGTAACCAATAAGTCTGATATTGTGGTGATAGATCAACGAGAGCGCCGTGCAATGATTGTTCCCAATACCGTTGGGCTACGGTTTTTATATTTTGTTTTTATTTTAAAAAAAATGTAAATCACATTATGTATTTAATTGAAATAAAGGAGATACTAAAAAAAATTAAAATAACCTAACTTTAAATTTATAATAATTCACATACTAACTAATATTATAAATGCAAAAGTGAGTTTGTTTGTTACGCTTTCACGTTACGGCTAAAGCGATTTGGATGAAATTTGGCACATGGGTAACATTTACATTGGAAACTTTTACTTCTACGTCACCCAAAGGAAAATCTTCTTGGTCTGTGAAACTTGGAGATTGTTAAGCAACTGTCTCTGGGTTAAAAATAATGAAAGTTTAAATGGACCGAAGTTAACAACGGTAGAAGAGCCGGCAAGAAACTCCACGGTTACTCTTTTCATAATCGGACGCTATAGCAGATGTAAACCGCAACTAATAAGATTCCATCAAAAAGTGGTCTGATAGTTTTGGGATGTCAGTAAACCCTTCAAAGTGTCAAGCCTACTTTGATTTTCCCTATCATCGACTATGGTGACGTGTGCTACTTTGACTTGGATACGATTTTGCTGAATAAACTCGACAGATTGCTCAACAATGGTATCCGGTTCGTATTCAAGCTAAGCAAATATTTTATGACCATGTTGTTGTATTCTACTGCGCAGAACCACACAATTTAATCTACCTATATGTTTTATACTAAATAAACAACCTTTTGATCTAATTCACATATTAAAATCCTATGACACTCACATAACTCACCTTTTATATATTCCTTAACATTGTTACCTCTGAAAGCATACTTTTAATTATCCTCTGATTGTTTTAGCATCCAAAACTTATTTTATATTTATTATTATTTTACTAACTTTCCTTCTTTGTGAGTGTGGCGTTAGCACTGCTGGGTTTTTGAGTCTCTTAATCTAATTTTTCAAACAAAGATATTTAAGTACTTGAATCTTAGCCTAATCAATTCAGTATGTCTAACGTGTGTTCCCCAAGTACTGTGTTACCTAATTACCAAATACTGATTACAAATAAATAAACTATGAGTGTGTCTGAACTATGAACAGTATATCATTTAACGTACTCCTGTACGAGGCCCTGCTTCACCCTTCTGGCCTCGTGGCGTAAGACTCCACAATATATACAGCGGCACACATCACTCAGATAAGAGAGGCCTCCAACGTCAATCGGCGTGGCGCCAGGTGACGCCTCCCTCCGAGGGAGGCCTCCGCCGTCATCATAGTCTGCCGTCACACGTGACGTTGTCGCGGGCCTCCTGCTAGCGTGAGGTAGGTACAACGAGTGCCTCCGCTACCTCACTAAATTAATGCTATTTAACATAATATAACATCACGCCCGTATTCCCCGAAGGGTTAAGCAGAGGTGTACCTAATAGTAAACCCACATTTCGCTAGTTATGATTAAGTCCCATGTAATAGGGGGTGAGCCTATTGCCATCAACCGGGCACAAATACAGACTCCGAGCTGCTACTGAGAAATTCCAAATAGAAAAACCAAATAACACTTTGACCGACCCGGGAATCGAACCCAGGACCTCATGGTCAGCAGTAGCGCTTGCAACTATTAGACCAACGAGGCAGTTAAATCAAAGAAATTAGTGCTATTCAATTAATATTTGCCTTTGAATGACGATTTTTTACATCTGTATGTTAGTAAAAGAATGTATAGAAAGAAAATTCGTTTATTTGCGGTAAACATGACGCAAAGAAAGATTAAAAAAAACACGTAAAACAAATAGGGGGAAAATATGCGTCACATCCACGCAAAACGGCCATCGCTCAGCGTAAAGCTGCGACCCCATGCGAGACAGAGCCCCAGCGCTGGTTTTCAGCGATAGCTGGCGCTGACGTGATGACGTCAACCGGTGCAGCATATAGTGAAATAACAAATCAAGAATAAAATAAATACAAAACTAGTCCTAAATGTTTATATAAATATAATATTTAAAATGGCAACATTTCTTACCGTCGGCGACTCACGCGCCGCAGACTTATTACAATCTGTGCGCGTAGAGCAGCTGTCAAAAAATATTGTATGTATGTTCCCAACGAAAGAGCATGGCAGTTAAGAGAATGTCAAGCTCACTTAAATATCCCGCTGATGGTGGCAAGTGTGTTGGATCATTCGGTTCCCTACAAAATGGTTGAGCTGGATGGTGCTGATCCACGCGTCATGTTCGTGAATGGGCGCCGTCAGTTGAGACTGGTCATCTCTTATCTGTCAGGGCTTATTTTTAATCTTATATTTTAAATTGATTTGATTATTTTTTGTACATTGTTCTCACATATAGAAGCAACAAGAATAATGTACCCAGAATTTTCTAATATCCGCCACTAATTTCAGGATACTATTGTTACTGATCCGCGTTCGATGCATCAGTGAAGCAACTTTTTTGCCTATGACTGCGTGGAATCCGTCAATTCGATTTTGCGAAAACATCTCTGGTGCACTAGCAGCCCCAATAGCATCCTAAAAACATTACTATATTCGACGCGTAAGGCATCTAGAAAAGAAAGAAAGAAAGAAAGAAAGAAAAAACGTTTTTTTTGCGGTAAACATGACGCAAAAAATAGTTTAAAATACAAAAATGAGAAAAGGTTTTGGGGAAGCATGCGTCACATCCACACAAATTGGCTATCACTCAGCATTATGCTACGACCGTATGCAAGACAGAGCCCAGCGCTGGTTTTCACCGACAGGCGGCGCCGACGTAATGACGTCGACTGGTGCAGCAAACAAATATTAAGACGCTGTATCAGTACAGCGTACCTAAAGAAAAATAATTTATTAAAAACTACAATGTGATGTAATTTACTAGATAGATATAAAAAGAAATAGACATACTTTATTCTATGTTACAAGAATATCATCCTCAAAAAACGTTTTACGTTTTATTAGTGGCAACATTTCGACGCGTCTTATTTGACGTGCACCCAACATATACTAAATTGTGCAATGTGCAAATGTAAATTCAAAATATTTTATTTCACATAAACCTACAAGGGCACTTATGAAACGTCAGAAGCTAGGTGCATGGTTCCAATTGGTCGCTTCCTATGAAGCAAAGCCGGCAAGAAACTCCACGGTTACTCTTTTCAAAATAAATGGTTTCTACAATGTTTTCAAATTACAGAGTTAATAGGTATGGGAGGACAGTGTACTATCAACAAGTACCAGGTACTTAGTAAAATAGAAAATGGTCCACAAGTCTACAGCCTACACATTTACAAAATCTAAAAGAAAATAATCTATATTAAAGATAAACAAAATAATAAAAATAAGGACCTTCCGGCCTTGAGCGGTTAAACCAAATGACATGATTGCCACTACAGCTGTAACACAAAACACAAACAAATCTAATTTAATAAAAAAAAAGTTAAAACTGTAGGTATATAATGTCAAAAAATGAAAAGATTATGTTAATGAAGTATGTAAAAAAAGTAAAATAAAATAATCATCGTAATTTGGGAGCTGTTAATAGACATTTGCATTGTTATGCCGTTAATGAGGTACCAGGGAAGCCACATGTGCAGAAGGAATTATTGCCAAACTTCCTTGTCTTCAACGTAGTCTTTAATCTTAAAATATGCTTTTTTGATAAGAACACGTTTGATGTGGGTTTTGAACTTTCCAGCGCTTAGTTCTGTAACCGATTTTGGCTACTTGTTATAAAAGCGGATACTGTTTATAAGAAATGACTTACTAGTTTTAGTTAATCTAAATTTGGGTATCACAATTTTATGTTTACTACGTGTATTTATATTATGCAAATCGCTTGTTATTTTGAAAAAAACATAGGTTTTTTTTAAAACTGGTACCGTGTTACCCAGTAACTGGGTTGTGGAGGCCAGATAGGCAGTCTTTCCATGTAAAATACTGCTATTCATTTGCATCCGGTTAGACTGCAAGCCGACTCCAACATGGTTGGGAAAAGGCTAGGTAGATTGATTGACATTGTATTTATACTCGTACTTATTTACCCAACAGTGGGTCATTACGAGCTAAATAGATACATAGGTATGTAAACCGAAGCAGAGCAGTCTTTGTGTATTATAAAATAAATAAATAAGAAATTCGGAAACATGCTTTGTATGGCCACGTGTCTTGAATAACGCTATTAAATACTGTGATGCAATTTTTTCAGTAACTTATTTTTACAAACGCTTTAGCTTAGCAAGTCATGGTTTAATTAAATTAGATTCAAGGAATACGTTTAATTAATTAATTTAATTAATTAATTTAACTAGTTAATAAAATGAATGCGTGATGTTTTTTAGTTTAGTTCTGGTTTAGTGGTGTAACGTAAGGTTTAGTTTATTTCTCTTGAAAGATAATTAGAAATTGTGTGATTAATCACAGAAATATTTTTAAGACAAAATGGCGGAGCTATTAGGGAAGATGAAGGACACTTATCAGTATATTTTTTATGATTTGTGCGGTAAGATTTTTCTTTATTTACTTTATTGGTTATTCTAGTAAACTCTTATTACCCTACAATATAGTATGTCGTTAAAGAAGAAATTTAGTATCAAACTGTAATGCGATCAAACTCCTAAGCGTTGCTATGTCACATTATTTGTTTGTAACAGTATTTTTTATTTATATAAATGGCTCCACCCCGCTCTCGTCCTCGATCTTGATTCCTGGAATGCAATGGATGAGGTTTCAGATGGAACAAAAGTTCTCAAAGTGTCTGTCTGTCAAAAATTACCGTCAGATATTTATGCTGCCCGTAGAATGTCACATTTTTTTGCAATATGAGCGACAGTGATTGCAATATGGAAGAATAATAGAAATATCATACCGTCAGGTTCGTAACTGCCTGAGTGATGTTAGATCACAACGCCGTATCACATTCTTTTGAATTTAACTGAGTAGGCAGGTAGGTAGCACATCTTTTTGAAGTCGATGCAGCATCAAATATTTTGGCGACGCTTATATCATCAGATAGTATTGGTGTTCCTTCGAATTTCGATGTGACATAACGTGCTGCCACTTATTTAAACTTTTCACACACAAAAAGGTATAAAGGCGGACTTAATGCCATAGGCATTCTCTACCAGTCAACCAAGGGTGGTGAAGAGATTAGATGGAAGATGCTCTGTTTGAGAGGAACAAAGTAAAAATTATTAAAAATATATCATTACAAATAAAATGTAGGAACAACAGCACATTAATAGGTTATAACTTATAATACACATACATACATTTAATATAATACTCATATACAAATTCAAGAGGTGCTGAGATGACTCTACTCTATTTATTTTGAAAAAAAACTCTGCAATATATTACATATATTTGTCGTCATCTTGACGGCAGATATTAATGGATGATTCAGGAAATCAGATATTATTGCTAAGCTGATCATAGTAATATATTTACGCTCCTGTCTATACAAGTGCTTATTTTTTTGACGAGTAACTACTAATTCGTAAACCATCAGCAACCTCGTTTTTTTCTAGGTGATGGGTAAGAAGAGTTGCAGTTGTTACAATAGTATAAGCAATAGCATAATCAGCCTATAATGTTCCCACTGCTGGGACAAAGGCCACCTCTCTCGATGAAGTGGTCTGTAAACTACCACGCGCGCAGCCAAACGGTTAATTTTTAAATCACGTGGACATGACGCGTCCCATTAATTTGAAATCAGTTCATAACTCACTGAAAGTGAACACAAAATACTCATTCAGCATTTCAGGGTTAATGATTAACATAGTGAATTAAAACAACAATAGTAATTAGGTGTTAAGGTCAATTGGTAAACAATTTGTTACGTAAAAACCTTGAAGGAAACTTGGACTGATAGACTGCTGCAAGAATGGGGTGACCTGATAAAAAATTGCAGTCACAGACCGTTGCCATAATATAACGTTGATACAAAAATGGTATAGACAACTTAATGCTTTATATTTCTTTCACCAAGTGATATCTTCTGGGTTATGTTCAGACCGGTTCAGACTCTTACCACAAAAAAGTTATTGTTGTTTTTCCAATCACATTACGTCTGGGGTTCTGCATATATTCTTCGCTCTTAACGTGGATTTTGCAGTCTTCTACTTTTGATTCCACTTGCCACCAGAATATTAAATCGTCCTTTAGATAGCAGAATTTTCTAAGCAAAGTTCACAGGATGACCGTTCGATCTAATCTGCATTTCGCACCGTGAAAATTTAGGTAAAATAAAAAACCGGCCAAGTGCGTGTCGGACTACGCACAATGAAGGGTTCCGTAGTTGGGATGAATTTATCCCAAATACAAACTTAACATTGTAGTTCTTATTATATAAGCTTGAGACTTATGGCATAAGAGGCAACATCCTAAAATTAATTGAAACCTACCTCCTAAACCGCACTCAGTATACACAAATTAATAGGCTTAATATTGGAACTAAGATGGAGGAGACATACCTATCAAAGGGACGTAAAATACAATATGGTGTCCCACAAGGAGGTATATTGAGTTCCCTACTCTTTATAATTTACATTAATGACCTCCCAAATTCGAACCCAAACCCAATGACACTCTTTGCTGACGACAGCACTGTTGTAATTAAGTGTAATGATAAAATATCTTATGAGCATGATATAAGCAGCAGCCTAAATGCAATCATTCAGTGGCTGGACAGCAATAACCTAAAAGCAAACATTGCAAAAACTAAAATAATCCATTTTAATCAGCGTATTAATGCAATTATGCCTCAGATTAACTATAATGGTGAACCTGTATCTGAAGTGCAAACAAAAAAATTTCTTGGTCTTACTGTGGATAACAAACTAAAACGGAAATCCTAGATTGAAACACTGTACAAAAGAATTAATAAATCAGTATATGCGCTATATGAGTTAAAGCAGATTGCAAACATTAATACTTTGTTAACTGCATATCACGGTTCAGTTGCTTCGGTTCTGAGGTGTGGTGTGATTTTTTGGGGAAATTCGACTGATATTGATTAAATTTTTAAAGCTCAAAAACGGTGCATAAGGGCTATGTTTGGGCTTCAAATGATCGAAACCTGTAAACCGTTTTTTCAGGAGTACAAAATTTTAACACTCCCATGCCTATATATCTATGAGGTCTCAGTATTTGTTAAGACCAATAAAACATTATTTACATTAGCCTCAGAAGTGAATAATAGGCAACAACTTGACGAATTTCGCCTCTGTGTCCGCCGAACACATACCGCTTTAAAGCACAAAAGTGTGTTTCACATGGCTCCTATCATTTTCAATAAATTACCTAAAGAAATAAGGGCACTGCCTTATTTAAGAAAAGTCTAAAGAGTATTTTAGTTGATAAATGTTACTATAACTTAAACGACTTCTTAAACGATAGTTTTTCCAAACTTAAGACCTCACAGTGACATCAAGCAATAACAATTATTATTTTGCATGAATCTTTAAATATTGTAATAATTCTAGGAACGACATTAAAATGTCTTAAATACTACTATTATTAAATAAGTAATTAATCTGTATGACATTGCATTAATTTAATATCTTAAAGTATTTTATGATTGTACAGTAAGCGCTCAAAAGTGCATGAGCACGCTAAGAGTCGTATTGCTGTGAACACGCGGTATAGCTCGTACATTTGTATGTGTAAGCAACACGATACACACACCACAGATAACGCAGTTTTGCACTACACGAAACAACAATATATTTCCGTCGCTTTAAACATGCTAGCACACACGCACTATGCGCGTGAACTTGACCAGTTAATGGCATTGCTAAAATTCGATAGTAACTTAACAAGTGCAGATAGCAGAAAGCGTTAAGCGTTGGTATGGAATTCAAACTGCCTCAGGTTCTAATCTCGTAAAACACAGTGCGGTTTTTTGCAAATATTATTATTTTTGTTTTCGATAATAATATTTTTTAAATATTGCTGCTTTTTTATGTTGTTATTGCAATAAAGGTTTTAGAATAAAAAATGCGTGATATATGATAACAAAATTAAAAAAAATATGTATAATCGTTACCTATATTTATTTTACATAAGTTAAAAAACTGCTACAATTATTTATCATTACTTCAGCTGAATAAGATGTGAAATAGATGTCAAGAAACTTAGAAGCAGTTTGTATTATTTTGACATATTTAAATTATGAAATATTTTAAATTTTTAATGGATTTTTTCACCATAAATATTAAGCTTTGATCATGGTCGAAGTAATTAAGTAATAAATAAGAATATTAGACTACTTAAAATGTAAAAAACTACTTACAGAATAGGTAATTAGGTTAAATATGGGCAGTTTGTTTATATTTTATTTGTATTAATTATTTTACATTTTATTTGACTTTAGTAAATATTGGTTGTTCTTGAGGTTAAAGCTTAAGTATTCATTTTCTTTACGAAAAGAAGATTGAAACTAAACCTCAAATTTTAATCCTAAAATAATACTATTACTAAAATAATATTAAACAATTTCGGTATATCTGCAAGAAATACGACAAACACCCTATTGAAACGTGCTTAAAAAATTCGTTACCATAAATTCATGCAATAACGAATCTGTTGTTTATTAAGTTGGTACGGTCAATATTTTAAGGTTAAAAACGGTTTTCTAGCTGGTCTTCAGTGATGCAAGCCTTCAGAGTGCACGGCGAACGGTTCATAATGACGTGTTTTTAATAATTCAGCAAAATATCTCGTTGGTATGAAACCATTTGTTTCATTCACCATTTGACGTCGCTGCTACTCGATAATAAGCCCCTTCCTCATATCTCTTAACCCTCACAGTATTTCTCTAGAACAAAGAAAAACATTGTTTTTATTACACATAATACCTTATTATTTATTATTTACTAATCGAATTAAACCTCACAATGAATTTAAAACTTTAAAGGCATCTTCTGTCTCAACAATACCTCTGTTCTATCAACAATACCCTTGATTAAGATTTATGTTTAGTAAAATATGAAATATATAAATGATAACACTCACACTTAGTCCGGTTTCATTAGATATTCACTTCACTTTTACGCAGCGCAATAATATTCTCTGATCTGATCTGATCTCTTCAATATATTTTATGCCTGCTTTTTGATAATAATAACCACAACACTGCGCTAAATACTCGTCACCAATATTATCCACGAACCAAAAAAGTTCTATTAATTAAATACTCGTAACAAACTGCATCTACCCCACAGAAATCGAAATATTTACTTAGTTTTTTGTGGTCTACCTGCTAAACTTTAATATTTATGTGAACAAGACGAATGAAACTAAAAACGAATGATGATTATTGAACTAGTCATTGGTTGCAGACAAAATGAGTGTGTGTGTGTAATGTGCGTGTCTACAGTATTGTAACAACTTATAGAAGAAGGTCGTAAGTCAAACCGACGCGTCAGTCTATTGCTTTGTGAGATTGCTCATGGACTTTTGGTCGGTACTGTACCTATACATTTTGCATGCCTTACGGTAGAATCACTTGGAACATGTAAATTTTTATAACACCATTTTAACAGTGTTTTTCTGCAAAAATTAAATGATTTGATTTGATAGTTGAAATACATTTTCTCCAATACATTCCAACTGCAAATGTAAGTTTGTACGCACAATATTGAGAGATTTACCATGTTATTTTAAGACTATAGACTTCTTATAGGTTTCCCTGTAATCTATGAGTGAAGAGCCATTATCTGTAATTTTTTCAAATATTTTGGCTCAGTAGTTTCGGAGATACCGTTATCATTTATTCACATATTAATGGGGTAAGGGGAATGGTAAATTCAGATTCAGATTTATTTTGCCAACAATGTAAGTACAGGTATAAGATTTGAATTCGAATTCGAATTTTCGTCTATTTTCTTAAATATATTTAAATGTATTTATTTTTAAATATTTATGTCACACAATACAGTTCGCAAATCTTTTTTTTAAATTTTCATATTAGCCCCCCAAAAGTGACCCCCATATTCAAAAACAATTTATTTACGTTACACGTCCGTGTTTGAGTCACAAAAATACATATGCGTACCAAATTTCAACTTATTCGGAATTAGATTCGGAGCAAATTGGCTATGGCAGACGGACCAACAGAAAGACGAGTGATCCTATAAGGGTTCCGTTTTTTTTAAATTAAAGTTACGGAACCCTTAAAACAAAAAACTCGACCTCAAAAAGCCCCCCGGGCTCCGGGATTCAAAACACGTCACTCGAGTTTAAAATAGTGTTGCTCCCGAGGTGAACACTCTACTTTTTATAACCTTCTATGAGAAAAAAAACGTGTGCAGTCCGACCCCGTCAGGAACGAAGTTCCTTCTCACGTATGATTTAAAACAAAAACAAAATTTTCGCCGCCATCGTGGATTTACATTTTGACCTCACTATCGACTTTATCACCTTCGAAAACTATGAAAACGATACCCATGATGAAAAATTTGAAAATTTTCGCAGCCGCCATCTTGGATTTTCAATTTGACCAAATTTACACTTTCACTCTCTTTCTCTTGCCAGCCTGTTACTTGTTCATACAATGTTCGTGTTTGATCTCTTTGGTGATTGGAATTTTTACTAACAATATACACATTCCAAATTCAAATCACTTTTAATCGCTAGGGATTAAAAAGCTATTTTAGTCCCTGTTTACGAAGAATAAACTACCTTTTTTTGAATAGATGTGAAAAAAAATAATTGTATCGCTATTGCTCGCGATGCAGAATGAAAAACAAACCAACTCAAGGTACGACTAAGTTACGATGTCGACTTAAGTTACGGTAATAGCACAATTAACATGGTAAACTAAAATTAGACGGATTACATTCATTACGAGTTTGAGGGAAAATACCCTTTAATAAATCGGTGGTGCCATAGAGTAAAGTAATCCACTGGGTGGTGGCTACTTAAAACAATAGGGATACCAACTTAAGTTCAATAGACCCAAAAATTCCCTAAATCCCTATCAGAATAAAATATCATACCTAAGACATGGATAATATTGGTAATTTTACCCTAAAACAGGGAGAAGTTTTTAGAAGTGGAAACACTGCTTCAAGCTCACTTTACCTAAGTTTTCACAGGAGATTTTATAGAATAGACCGAATGGAATTCAGACCAAAGTCCGATTTGATCTTTTGCAGAAGCATCTTACAATAAGAACCTCCCTCATACCACATCCGTGTGCATCCTTATTATGTCTTTCTTTTGTTTACAGATCCCAGAACAGTTGACTGGTGGCCATCACCCTTAGTTATGTTCACAGTTATACCATTCTACTTATATTTCTCCAAGAGTTTGGGACCGAGGTTAATGAAAGATGAAAAACCATTCACGTTGAAAGGGGTTATATTTTATTATAATATATTTCAAATTCTTATCAGCGGCTACATGTTGTATATGGTAAGTTTACAAAGTCATATCACACAACAAAAAATAAGTTAGATTAAAATTGCTTATTGGTCTTATAGGCAAGATTGTAATTAATTATTAAAAACCTGGTTATTTTTATTAATGAAAGGAATTGAAAAAAATAAAGTGGCGCTCCGGGAGTGCCGACAGAAGTGAAAAACTTCAACAAGATTGCCTTGGTGGAAGAAAAATACTTGTGTAGTCACCATTGTTTGGATCGCCCGGAGGACACGGCGGAGCATATAGTGGAGGTCTGCCCGGCTTGGGCGGAGCATCGCCGTGTCCTCGTGGAGGCGATCGGCGGCGGTGATCTCTCACGTCCGGCCCTGGTTCAGGCCATGGTACGGAGCGAGAGGAAATGGGAAGCCGTCACCTCCTTTTGCGTAGCGGTAATGCTCGCGAAGGAGGAGGCGGAACGCATGAGGCAGAGGCAAACTTCGCGCCCTCACGCCCCTAACCGCCAAAGGAGGAGACACCCTGGGCGTCGGGAATCGCAAACCGATTTCAGGCCACCGTGGGCGCGGGCTTGCGGACGTTGAGCAATGGGTAGCTCGCCGTCCGATAAGGACCAGGCCCGGGTCAACAGCGTGTTGTGTTCCACGCGTGCCTCAAAGAGATGTCAACAGAATTGACGTGGTCCGCTAGGGCCGATGCCTGCCGGGGGATCGTGGCCCCCGGCAACAGGGCAACCGAAGGAACACGGGTGGGTTTTAGTCAATAAGCGTCTGACACTCCGTCTGGCGCTCCGTCCAGAGCGGGAGAAGTTATTTGATAAATTTCCCACCCAAAAAAAAAAAGGACAAGTGACGGGGAATACAAAAAGTTTCAACATACCTAATACATAATTTGTATACCTACTTTAAAAAAACTAAATAAATAAATAAGCACGCATAACATCACGCCTGTAATCCCCGAAGGGTTAGGCAGAGGTGTATCTATAGTACACCCACATTTCGCCAGTTATGAAAGTGTGTTGTTTACTGAGTAATTTTTTTCTACATTTGGACGAGGAAAAAAGAGTTTTATTTCCTTTGCTTATGTTTATTTTTCTATTACAGGGCATAACTGCCGGTTGGTGGCCAACTAGTAGCAATGCATACAATTGGACTTGTCAACCAGTGGACATGGCCGATAACCCAACTACGCAAAGAGTATGTTAACTTCTTATTATTTTAAGAGCCAGTTAAATTTTTGACTTTTTCCACTCACTTCTTTTCGCAACGAATGTAGACAAAGCCAATCTGTAGAAGTCAAGCTTGTCTCGCCATCTTTGCCTTGGTCTGTTTGCGAATAATAAATAATAAACGTTTATTTGCACTCAATAAAATATAGCCTAATACAGTTATATTCCTAAGAACTAGGTTACAAATAATATAAATAAGTAGACGGCTAAAACTAAATGAACTCTGAATTCCAAACTAGGTAAAACCTGTATCTTGGAAATCAGTGCGCTTCCGTGCTAAATTAGGTGTAAAAACTTACAAAACACATACATCAAAATTCTAAAATTATAGACTATTTTAGAAACTACATAAATCTAAATCTTGACGGGTGAGTGATGTGAGTGTGTTGTGTAGTGTAAGTATAGGGTGTGAATGTATGCGATGGGTGAAGTGTGGATGTAGGGTGTGAATTTGTGTGGTGTATGTAGTTTCGGTATAGGGTGTGAATGTGTGTGGTGTGTGTAGTGTAGGTATAGCGTGTGAGTGTGTACGCGAACGTGTAGGGGTGCTTTCGGCATGTTAATTCTATTTTATTTTTAAATATCCAGTATTTTTTCCGTATTGATATAATCAAGGCTTACCAATAATAGTGGTTTAAGTGCATACATGTTACTTACAAATTTATGGATATTTTTGTTATCTGAAAATTTTTTATTTTTTTATTTGAAACCAAGTTGTCGTATATGCGAAACATTATGGAAAAGGGCACTTATTCCTATCTTAATTACAATCACTTCTCTTTTTACAAATATTTACGAAAATAATGTTGTAATTATGTTTCAGATGCACAATGTTTTTTGGTGGTACACAGTGGTGAAATTGATAGACATGTTGGATACAGTTTTCTTCGTTTTGAGGAAGAAGGACAGACAGATCTCTTTCTTGCACGTGTTTCATCATTCCGTTATGCCCGTAGCGTCTTATCTTGGGGTCAAATATTATCCAAGTAAGGATTTGTTTTTCGGTTATTAAATTAAGTCCCAAAATTATCAACAAGATTTTTTACAAGGTGATTGGTTATGGAGACTGGTGTTTTTAAAAAAACCGTTCAAGTGTGTGTTGGACCACGCACAATGAAGGGTTCCGTAGTTGGGATGAATTTATCCCAAGAATAAACTTACACTTACATTGTAGTTGAAAAACATGTTCTCAGAAATTTCGGAGATAACGGGGGGAATGAGCAATTTTCATTTCTTAAATATCTTTATAAGTATTTATTTTAAAATTATTTTATAGAAACTAAATCTTCAGAACAAACCTTTTTCTTTGATTTGTTACACGGGACAGTTTGAAAAACTTCTTTTGAATTTTTGCGTGATTCATTATGCGAAGCATGAGAGTGCTTTGCGATCGAAAAAATTATTTTGCCTCCTTTCTGCAACTGTTTTATTGTTACACTCCTGCTAGTATACAGAACCTACTTGATTTATATAGGTACCATTGAATAGATTATTTAATGGAGATTAATTTTGTACTTTTCAAAAATTTATTGAATGCAGCAGAAACTAAAAAAAACATCAAAATAGTTTTAAAAAAATCCCGTCAATCAAGTGTGAAAACTGAAAATATTGTAACTTGCAAAAAATTCAATTAATTGAATATTTTTTTTTTATAGATTCGTTTTCGCCATACGAGGAAGCCTTTTGAAAATGGCTCTTTCATTCAAAGTAGTATAATTATAATTAATAAAAACTAACTAATATAAATATCTACATCTATATATATTTCCAGCTTCGACCCTCTTCCATTGCCTAGCAACCAACAAAGCAAACCTAAATAGACTTAGACAGTACGTAAAGATTGCGAGGTGAGAAATATTATCCATATTGATGGATAAAAAAGCAGTTAAAACATACTTCATGAAAAGTTGTTTAGATATTTTTCTATTTTTGAATGAGCGTTATGTAGCGTGCACTTTTGGATTTTCCAAATATCTTTACTTTTTCCAATTTGCCCCCGAAAAGTGACTCTCATATTCAAAATTCATTTATATACTTTACACGTCCGTATTTGGGTCAAAGAAATTCATATGTGTACCAAATTTAAACTAAATTGGTCCAGTAGATTCGGAGCAAATTGGCTGTGACAGACGGACAGACACCCAGCCAGACACACGAGTGATCTTATAAGGGTTCCGTTTTATTTCTTTTGAGGTACGGATCCCTAAAAATCAATAACTATCAACTATGGCTACAAAATACTGGAAAGACACTATTTGCAACCGCCTGAATGATTCTTTAAAGCAACGATATTTTCGCATAAAGAGGTTTTGCTCCCTTTCTTCATATCAAAATTCAAAAGTCATTTATTCAAACTAGGCTGAGAATCAGCACTTTTCGAACGTCAAAATCGTATAGAAATCTCGTGTAGAAATCTCAAAGTATGTCGTCCACCACTAAGGTATCAATAAACCATAATATTTAAAGTTCTAAGAAAATATTAAAAATGAATGAATAATTTTTCAGATGGTCACGGGACTCTCATCGGCGTTTTGAACTGTTTCGTCCATGTTGTAATGTACACCTATTACCTGATCTCAGGTCTTGGACATAAATACCAGAAGTACCTCTGGTGGAAGAGGCATCTTACTACTATGCAGTTGGTGAGTCTGGACTTTTTGGATATTCCATTCATTAAAAATAGAAGTTATAAAAACTAAAACCCAACTATGACAAAATTCAACTAAAAAGGTATAAATAAGACTTTACAGACAGACAAAATAAAGAAAATACTGAAGTAATATTAAAATAATACTGCGTTATGAGCTGGTGGTTGGCCTCCTGATTACGTGTGACTCCGAGCTTTTAATTTGTCTGTCTGTTTTTTAGTTGAATTTTTTGTCGTAGTTGGGTTTTAGTTTTTATAACTTTGATTTTTCAGATAGATATTTTGCATCCGCTAAGAATAATGGATCGATATTATAGCAATTTCACTAAAATAACATCTACAAATGATTTTATATGTGCGTCTCTTTTAGTTCTGGTATAACAACTATTGGCATACTTTGAACAGTCCGCTCCGTTACTTTATTAATTACTGACTACTAAAGCCTGAGCTATTATGTCATATAGCAACATTGACAGAAAAACAATGCATAAAACCTCTACTGTAATTGTGTCTCTTCTCTTTCTCAGCTCCAGTTTGGCATAATCTTCCTGCACAACTTGTCAGCCCTTTACCAAGACTGCGGCTATCCGAAGTGGATTTCTGCCCTACTTTGCATCCACAGTCTGCAGTTTCTTTATATGTTTGGGAACTTCTACTATGTAAACTATATTAAAAACGCAAAACAGGATGGCACAAAATATGGAAGTATGAAATCAGGAACCGGCAAGAGCAAAGTGAACTGAGCTTGATTCATGGTACTGGAGAGTGCTTTTTTGAGGAGTTATGCTACTCGTAGGATTCAACTGAAGATGGTTAAGCTTCGCCCAGATATGATTTATATAAATATATTTTTTGATGCCGTGTTGACGCTGTTAGCTGCTTTTACGTCATGTGTTATTCGTTTTTGTTCATTCCGTTTCTCCCCGAGTTGCGTGAATGTGTTTTCTGTACATCGTGGTATTTTTGTTGTGGCTTAGGTTCAGGTTAGGTTCGAAGGGGATGGACAGAAATAGAAGCTCGAACCCACCTCCATCCTCCTGCCAAACCATACTAAATTTTTACTAAAAAGTCAACTAACAAGGTATAAACAAGACATCACAGACAGACATTAAAAATCCGGAGTCACACGTAATCTGTTCGATTTATGCCCTAACACGCGTGACTCCGGATTATTAATTTGTATTTATACCTTTTTAGTTGAATTTTTTGTCATAGTTGGGTTTTAGTTTTTATAACTTTTATTTTTTAACTAAAATCAGTGTATATTCGCACCTCCGACAAAATAGGGTTACAACTCGAAAAAGTCGAATTTTGAGTTAAATATACACAAACACTTAAAATACACACAAATATTCATAGCTATGTGCTCAAAAATCGTTACATCTGTAACTCTAAAACTCGCCGCTAATTGGAATTGTAACGCTAGATGATTATGGCATTTTGTCTCCAGAGTGATCTCCATTAGTGTTACATTTAGTGTTGTGAAAGGTGGACGTGCGTTTTTTGAGAAAAGTAGTGTTACAAATAAAAATGTAACAGTGTTTTAGACGGGTAAAATCTTTTTGCTTACATCAATTAATCTAAAAGACAGTTATAAGTCGAAATATTACAATTTATTGCTAAAGGATTGAATCAAACTAGTTCAACATTTCTTTAATAAAGTGATATATTTTGTATTGTATCAGTATTTTAGATGCGATTTATTGTAATGTTGTGTTACTCTTCACGTTGTAACAGTATTTGACGAAAAATGTGTATGTTTTGTCTCAATATTTCAACTTGTAACCTTGTTTTATAACAATTTTTTTTTCGAAATATTAGCTTTGAATAGTGATTTATGATTCTAGGGTCAAAATGAAACGTAATGACGCAATTCTACGTTTAGCTCTAAAGGATAGTAAAAATTTACCCGCCGATGATCATCAAAAGATTGGGGGAACAAACTAGCAAGATAAGATGCCTATTTACCTTACCTTACTTAACTTTTAGAATTACAAAAATAATTAACAAACAAACACAAACAACAAAAACACAGGTTAAACAGGTTTATACCATGTTATTTTTGTTATTCTACAAGTTAGAAGCCTTAGTTATTTTCTGTAATGATCTAATTTAAGTAACTTTATGTAAATAACTGAATTTTATCATGCATGTAATTTTTATATTACTGACAATCTATCAAGAAATGCATTAAAAGGAGTTTAAAATCTGGTCCAAACGTGCCTTCTCAATATGCACAATTAATAAAAACATTTTAAAAAAACTGGACCCCCATACTCGGTGAATGAGCTTTCATTTAATGACTTTATATCCCTGAAGAAGTTACATGCAGAACTACGCCTCAGTACGGGTAACATGAAATTGAAAGACGTCAGAGTCGTTAAATTCATGAAAGACACTCCTTGTGTTTTTATTACAAGAACTCTTATGAAGAGGAAGAATTTTCGGAAGCTAAGATTTGGCGAGCACACCCTGAGATTCTGCCTGGACTAAAACCTGCTTACATCAGACAGCTCTCAATAAGCGCGAGGAAGAAAGCTGATTTGATGAGTTTGGTTAATAGTAATCATACACCGCGATTCTATGCGCCTTTTTACAACCAATTGTAGTTAAATACCAGTCATTTCTTGATAATTGTACACCCTAATTAAGAGACGACTGAAACTTAGTTTTTATCTGTGATTTTGGTTTTTGTAGTGATGATTATAGTTTCTACGTAATCTTTAAACATTATTTCATTAAGGAGAACTTAAACCAAATATTATTTAAGCGTGGCTTAATTAAAGAGAACCTAAACTTGTAGTGTATAAGTGATTCGTTGAAGTTGTGATGGCTAGAGTTGTTAATATTTTTGTTGTGGTTTAAATTTTGTAATGTTTTTGTTAAAGATAATTTTTTTCCCAAGTCTACAGCTATATAAATAATTATTAAGTTGAAAAACGTATAAAGAACGGCCTGATTTTTACTATAATAAGACTTGTTACATTTGTCATATTGTATTTTTGTTAGTAGAAGTTCAAATAGTTATCTAAAATACTGTTACAATTGGGAATTTCCAGGTTGTTTTTCAGGAAAATTGAAAAAATGTTTATGTCATCGAAACATATTTTTTTAAAGCTTTCAAGAATATATAATTTGTGTCACATTTTATTAATATTACAAGAATAAAGACTAATTAACAAATCTGTGAGTTTATTTTCGCTTTTCTGAAAATCCAGGTTTCTCGAGTTGTAACCCTATTTTATCGGAGGTGCGATGTGGTGCTGTTTCACAAATGATGGAACACTTAAAATCGTTGTCTGCATGTCCTGTTATCTGCACGTTACGGGAACTGATGGACGCTACTGAAAACGCCAAACTCGTTGCCAAATTCTAGGCTGACTCAATTTAGATTGCCATCGACGCTAAGAAGAAGAAAAAAAACTAAAATCAGTTAACTGCAAAAAGTGATAGAACGCAGATGAATATTTTATACGGCTGATAAAAAGCCATTTATATACAGGCTCCTGTCCATTAAAACTTTATTGCCCTCATTCTTCTAGAATTTGATCCCCGGGTCGGACAAAATAAAATAAACATAATGTTCTCTGTGAGTGGTCGCGGAAAATTATTGTAGCTTGTGGTGTAGTTTTATGAAATTATTAGTTAAGTAGGAACTGTTAACCTTCTTCAATCGGTACTTCATTACTAAGGATCTTGGACGCCTTTAAGCGCACAATCTTAGAATAGAATAGAATAGAATAGAATTATCTTTATTCAAGTATCATATGACTCACAAATGACATAAACAAAACACACAAAACAACAACACTTACAACTATATTACAAAAACAAGTAGTGGTGTATCACCGCTGTGACAACCCATGCGAGATGGCACAACAGCGGTCCACGAAAACACAGTCTAGGCGACTTGAAATCATGCTTAGGATACTGTTGGAGCTGCTCCACACCCTGCGCACCATGGAACCGCACCTTTTGCGCATGGTTGTGTAGAAACAATCTACATGCGCATCCGCGAACATCCCCGACGCACTACAGAAGCGGGGCAGCCCCACCAGCATCCTAAACGCGTTATTGTACTGAACGCGGAGAGCGTTGTACGATCTTTGCGTATATCTAGCCCACAGGTTGCTCGTGTAAAAAGACGTACTGTAGGCTCGAAAGAGTGTTAAGAGTGTTGTGTTTTGTAAGAGTGTTGTCTTAGGCCCATTTCTGTACAATAGATTCAATAGAAAACTTAGAAAAGTACATATTTATAATTAATTACTTTAGCTGTTAAAAAATTATACTAAATTTTTTACTGACCGTAGATTATGCACAGACAGAAGATCTACTTTGTTGTCTGCAAATAGAACCGCCAACATGCTATATTTACTTTTATTTTAACTTTAGACTCTAGATTTTTATGATTAGATTTTTATGCACTTCCTAGCCTGAAGCATAGGTTCAACCAAGTTTAAGCAAATAAGAAACTGTGCTCTATTTTATTTTAATTGTTAATTTAGTTATTGTAAATGTGCCCCTTTTTTATAAATAAACGATTATTATTATTACAATCTGCCTCCATCGACTCCGGTTCAAAGTTGCCATCACCACCTGCTAAAAGGAGATGTCCGTTTTTTGTAGGGACGTTGGTTTTTTATTCCGAGAAAAATCTAACCAGCATCAAACTACATCTAAATAAAAACGACAAAATATGGAACTAGGAACCACTGAAATAATATTTTTTTATGAGAAAAATTATAAACTATTTAAAGTACAAATATTTTATTTGTTGATGGCAACTATGACAAAGAAGATATAAATTGACACATGGTTCTGTCATTACTGTCAATCAATTGACAGTGATGACGTAACATGTGTCAATTTTGACAAGTTTACTATTTGAATAATGTCAATATGACATAAATTGACACATAGTAGACAGTAACATGTGTCAATTTTGACAAGTTTACTATTTTATAAGGTGTGTTCACTATACACCGTGAAATTTGAATCACAGTTTTGCTAGAACAAACGTTGTTCAGACCATGGTCTACTACCATACTACACCATCCAATTAAAAAAAAAACATAACTGGTTTTTGAAAAAACACAAAAAAAAAAAGTTTAAATATGTCAAGATTATCGTTACTCCCTACAATACAGACACCACGCACAGGACACAGCATTGTTTACAGGGAAATGTACCTCCATAAACGAAATTTAGTAAGCAGTAGATAATCTTGACATTTGAAACTTTGTCTTTTTGTGTTTTTTCAAAAACCAGTTTATGTTTTTTTTTAAATTGGATGCTGTAGTATGGTAGTAGACCATGGTCTGAATAACGTTTGTTTTAGCAAAACTGTGATTCAAATTTCACGGTGTATTATCCTAGATAACTAAAAAGGTGTGTTCGTTTTAGGAGTAAATTCTTACTAAAATAAAAAAATAAAATCTCAAAATTGGAGGTCTTTAAAAATGTATGATATAGTTAGAACCACTAGTTTTTGGGATGTCTATTCTATTATACTTAACTTATCCTGGTTAGAATGATTCAATAATAAAAAACCATTTTAGGACATGTCCTTTGCTTGAGGACGTAGCTTCTCTACTTGCTTGAACCATCATGTTGGCGACCGGCCTCGTCCTTTCTTTCCTTTGGTATTGCCAACAATGACTAGCTTTTCAAGGCTGCCATCTCCCCTTCGCATTATGTGGCCATTTGCCCAATGTTTATCTTTTGAGGGCCTATACTACCACAAATGGCTTAGCATGATCCTCCGTTATATCGAAAACACTGCAGCATTAATTTTGAAATAAATATATATTAAAGTTAAGGATTAATGTTAAGTACTATGTTAGACGATAACACAATTCCATAAAATTTTCTCGATAGAAAAAAATTCCAAAGTTACCTCCAAACCGAACAATAAACCGCTGGTATTCAAAAAATACTTCAAATTAGATCATGAAACTTTGCATAATAGCTGAACTAACTATAAAGCAGCGACTATGTTTTTTATTATTTTCGCTATAAAAAGCAATTACCTAAATTATTGGCTTCTCGGAGACGCTAGCACCCCACTCCGTCTTGCTCTCACTCAGTCCGCGAGCAGTATGGTGCGAGCGAGATAAAAGTGAATTTGAGCTGAGGTAGTATGGGCTCACCTTTCGCATGTTCGGGCCCCCCGCTAATCGGACGTCCCTGTCTGTCGTTAATTTTAGATAAATAAACAATGAAATTTATTGTTTTACGGAAACCGTTATTGTCGGTCTATAACAACGAATTATGCAAACCGGTGTACATAGTTAGCTTTGTTATTAAATATACTATCATATTACGTGTATATTTTGTAGTTTCTATTTGTATTTTTCTTTAAAAATATTGTGTAAGAAGAAAATTTTAGGTTATGCATGCAACTTACCAACTTTCTTTCAAAGTGTTTTCGAAATCTGCGCACATACACTTACACCATTTTCAACACTTCACACACATTCTACAGTAATTTATCTATAATTCTATGTATAAATCTCAATAAAATACTTGGAATGTTTCTTGGAATTCATCGCCTGTCAGTTTATTGCCGAAGTTTGATGTCGCTCAAGCACAATGCGCGCGTCTTTTTTATTTTTTTTAAGTTTTCGTTCCGTTCGCAAACAGCTTCTAAATATCCAATAATGAAACCAGTATTATTGGCATGAGGTTGGTATTGCGTTTCTATTAGAAAACCAAACGCTCCAATCAAAAAACAGCGGGAATTCAAATGTATTTTACATGATGCACATGGTGTATCATAAACAGTTGGTGCATTGAAATAACATGATGCACACGTGTGCATCATAAACACGCGAGAGGCTAGGTGTTACTGTTACCCGAGTCTCCTACTAATTTCACTCTTAGTTACCTGTTACAAAAAACAATATTACGAGAAAAACCAACGAATGCTGCAAAGAAAGTAAATTATTTGACAAATACATTTGTTTTTATCCGACTACGGCGGAGGGTTATGATTTTAACCGGTATTATGTATGTTTTGACATATCAGGTATCGTTGGAAGCGTCTTGTTCATCCGCTGGTTATAAGCTGCGTGACGTCATATTAAATGGCGCCCTCTAGACGACATAAAGTCATGAAAATAAAATAAACATTTTTGAATGATGCCATGTTAAAAGTAGGAGAGGCTATCAGACGAAGACGTCGCAATAGCATCACACTTCATCACGAAGAAGTCCACAGCATTACTGACAATTGTATTAAGGGGTGACACTGGACTAACGACGGTATTGCGCGCCTTAATTAACCAAGGGTCACATTAAGGTTTTATCAGTGAGGGAGTAGCCCAAAGATTAAAGATAAAACGCAAAGTAATTAAAGGAACAATCACAAAGGTTGGAGGTATACAGACACACATACTCGTAAATCACATCGTAGAATTTAATCTTTTATCGCGGTGTGAAGATAATTTCAAGATTTCTCTGAAGGCATACGTCATACCCAAGAACAAAACCTCTAATTTGCCAATAAGACACCCACAAAATCACTGACTGGCCGCATTTACAAGGCCTCATCCTGGCAGATCCAAGTTACAATCAACCAGGGTGAGTAGACGTTTTATTAAGTGTTCAAATCTATGACATCATTCCGAAAGGGAGTCTGGTTAAAGGTCCATTAGGCTCTCTAAGTGCACAAGATAAACGCCTGGGGATGGATTCTTTTTGGAAAGGTGGAAGAAAACACTTCTTCGGAAAATGTTACTGTCATGCATCAACATATTATTGACATTGAAAATATGCTGAAATCTTTTTTTTTTTTTTTTAATCCCAATTATAACACCTTTACAGGCTCGATGTTAGGTATAAGTCACAAAGTCTACACAAAAATGAATAACGTGTAAACAGACTTAAAAAGAATCATACAGGGTGTCAGGGACATCGACGTGAAAACTGAAACCATTCAGTACATGATTCTGAACCCCCTGCGTTGAAATTTTTCGTCGGTTATGTTAAAAAAATCTGCTGTTTCATAGAAAAGTGCAATACCTACGCGGTCAATATGTATGGAACAGCTGATTTTTTTTTAAATAACCGACGAAAAATTTCAACGCAGGGAGTTTCAAAATCATGTACTGAATCCATGGTTTCAGTTTTCGCATCGATGTCCCTGACACCCTGTATAATCATCATCATCATCAGCCTATAAATGTTCCCACTGCTGGGACACAGGCCTCCTCTGTGAGACGTAATCCACCACGCGGGCCCAGTGCGGGTTGGTAGATGTCACATGTCTTCGAATTTTCGGTTCTAGGACATGCCGGTTTCCTCACGATGTTTTTCTTCGCCGCTTTGAGAGCAGTGGTGATGAAAAAATTTACACAAAGTAAAGCGCTTGTCTGGGTTCGAACCTACGACTCGTAAGTCGCGGCCGTTACCACTGGGCCACCACTGCTCTGCCCTGTATAATATCAAGTAATTAATATAACAATTATTATAAACATGACAACTTTTATTCTATCAAACCTTTTTCAATTATTATTTGTGCCATTTGAATGAATTTCGGCTGGTTTTGCCCTATTATATCCTCCGATATCGCAATAAAATTAATAATACGTGCGGCTCGTGAAATAGAGGAAAACTTGAGTAGGTTAGTCCTAGCCACTGGCACGTCTAATAGAATGCGGCGGCGCGGCGGCGGCATGCACCTACACACCCGTCCAGCGCGCGCAGCCGCAGTGCTGCCAGCACCTCCCGGTGGTGCAGCAACCCTAGCAGTACGTGGGCCACGTACTTGATCAGCGCGATGTCCCTTCTTACGGCCAGCCTAGTGTACCCGACCTTGCCCAGGACGAACGAACGAAACATACAAGCGAAATGTTGAAGAAAGATTCGTGGTAAAATCACCTTTAAAACAGAAAAGCTTTAAAGATAGTGCAATCCACGAAGACGCGCCCCACTCCGCAACTACTGTACTGTAAGCTGAAGCGCGCGGGCGCGTCTTCGTGAATTGCACTATCTATAGTCAAGTGAAGATAAAATTAGAGATATAGTATTGAGAAGATCATGCATTTTGAAAAACGCTTTAAGAATGATACGAATTTGAGGACGGAATATACAAAAGTAATGAAGGAGTACATTGGTTAAGTACACATGAAAATAGTACCAACAAACGAGATAGCTAATTCAGCAGTATACTTACCACACCATCCAGTCCTGAAAGAAACAAGTGAAACAACGAAGGCTAGAGTTGTCTTTAATGCTTCGTCTAAGGGTTGCAATAATATGTCTCTAAATGATGAACTGGTGAAAGGACCTTAGCTACAGGAGGACCTCAGATATTTAGTCATGAGATAGAGAATGAAGACGATCTTTTTTTGTCTGACGTAGTTAATATGTACAGAGAGGTGTTGGTAACGAAAGAAGACGCAGACTACCAGCGTATTCTTTGGCATTAACATTCAACTGAAACAATCAAAGATTATCGTCTGCTCCGAGTCACATTCGGTACTGCTTCTGCCTCTTACCTTGCTGTGAAAACGCTGCAACAACTAGCTGAAAATGAATGCAGAGACTATCCTGTATCAGCTAAAACCATCAAGAATGATTTTTTTATGAATGATCTAATGTCTGGACAAGATAGAGTAGAACAAGCTATAGAAATAGCTAAAGATATTACCCATGTCCTTCAAGGAAGAGGTTTCAAGCTGCCAAAGTGGGCTTCTAAATTCCTGGAACAATTTTGAAGCTGAACAGCACAGTAAGCAAGTTACATGAAGTTGCATGGTACTGTCAGAACACTAGGTTTATCTTGGAACATGGGCGAAGACACAATTCATTATTATCTTGATTACGCTTATGATTGGAGTTGTGACCAAAAGGAAGATTTTGGCTAACATTCACCGGCCATTCAACCCACTTGGATGGCTAGCTCTGGCGTCAGTACCTGCAAAAATATGAATTCAAAGTTTGTGGCTAAAGCGATGCACCTGGGATGACGAAATAGACCCTGATACAGAAAAAGAATGAATTTTTATAAGAAAAAGCTGTTGTTGAACTGCAGTGATGGCCACAATGCTCAAGTGACAACATGAAAAACACTTCTGTTCACGGTAAAAAAATTCAAAATATTTTATTTCACATAAACCTACATGGGCACTTATGAAACGTCAGAAGCTAGGTGCACGGTTCCAATTGGTCGCTTCCTATGGAGAAGAGCCGGCAAGAAACTCCACGGTTACTCTTTTAAAAATAATTGGCTTTTACAATACTTTCAAATAACAGTGTTACTAGGTATGGGAGGACAGTGTAGGTATTTCAATAAGTACTAAGTACTTAACAAAATAGAAAATGGTCTACAGGTCTACAATCCACTAATCCTACAGCGTTCTCACATTCACAGAATAGAAAAGAATCTATACAAAAGATATCTGTATAAATTAATAAAACTAAAAACCTATATTAATAAAACGCAATTATATGATTGCTATTACAACTCTTACTGTCGAAGTGGTTAAAGATAGTCCCAAACTTAGAAATTGGTCAGATAGTGCTCGTAAGGACGGACAGTGCTGTTCCGGGAAAATGGCCACTTGGACGCATCGTAGATAAAGTTCCCCTGGCCAAGATGCAGTTACTAGAATGTATACTGTGAAGACCGGTAACGACATAGTTAAGCGATCAATTCGAAAATTATTTCTTCTACCTGTAGACAGGAGAGTCAAGATTTTAATTTTGAGGACATACCGTGTGCATATTTAAATTGTTGTATGTACTGAAGTAGGATTGATTTACTAAGTATGTCATTTTACAGTTTGTTAAAGTAATGACTGTGTATTCACAATTTTGTATCTTATTATTCGATTGTTAAGTGCTAGTGTAAATTAATTGAACATCTTATTTGTTTTAAAAGAACTTAAAGATCTTTTGGTGGGTGGTATGTTAGAAAGGATTATACATGTAGGTATCTATAGTTATGTACCTAAATCGTAAACCGCAAGCATGTCATACTAGATCAAGTAGTTAAAATTAAGCTTTGAACTAGACACACGTCTTAATTACTCTAATTTCTGTGCCAACCAAAAGTGAACCTTATTAGGCTAAACACAGGGAAATGGTGTGCGGTCTCTAACTACGTAAAACCTACGTGTTGTTGTGACATTCTTCAGCAAGCGATAATCACGTTTTATAAAATCACGCTTGGTAGAGAGATCAGTGATCTTAGTTTGTCGGTTATTAGAAGCAGAAGGACGGAAAAGTTGTTAAGTGTTAAAATTCGTGTGCCGTTCATAAGTTTGTGTGCCCGACATCTGTTTAGTTACTGCCATGTTTGTTATTATCTGTGTATCTTAGCTCCATAATTAAATTTGGAGATATAAGACGGTGCTAGGTTAAGCAGATCAATCTTAGAATACCGGTACTGTGTCAAGTTTCAATGGATTACTTGGGGTAACATTTTGATCTGCTCGACCGCCGGCGCCGCGGCAAGTGTCTTTATGCTAGTCCGAATCTAGTAACCTAAGTGGATAAACAGGATGCGTACTCTTGGCTCCTTCTTTTGATAAGTTTCGCTTCCTAAATACGAGTTGGAGCTAGTTTCGGTCGTTTGAAGAGGTTGAAAAGAGTGAATTTATATGCCAGCGACTTGTCAAAGTTCTTAAGCTTAAGCCGAAATTTGTTGGTGCCAGGTACCTGGTGGCGAGGTGTATGGGTAAGTGTGAAAACTTCCACAGGAACCGGCTTACCCATATACTACGTCACTAGTAAATATCAGCTTAACCCTGATGACAGCTTGCCGGCTTAGCATGTTGTGATTGACTTCAATACAATTATTATTAAAACTTTACTTTTGGCAATATGTTTCGCCAAATTGCTAATTAGCAAATGGAGATACCATGTGCTAAATTATGAAATTAGTTTGATCGGTGGTGCATCAACTAAGTACCGCCACCTACTAATGCCAAAACTTTATTGAGGGTAATCATTATTATGACTTCTAATTTCATCTAAATCCTTGATAGTGATTCCTTTTCTATTACTCTGGATAATTTGATTTGCAATCATCAAATAATCAAGTTGATTTTACGAAAGCACCGGTACATGTTGATGTTCTGATTACAGTAAAGTGACAAGTATTTAGATAGGACAAATATAACTAGAATACATACTTGGGCTCTTTGCTAGATGAATGCAAAATACTGGATGTGGAAGGCAGAGAGTTGGGTGTTGTGGCACAATTGGGACATAGGCCATGTCCAGCAGTGGACTGCAATAGGTTGGATTGATTCATTTATTGACACAAGCTCGGGAATGGATGTAGTATAAACATAAAGAGCCCGATAAAGCGCACACACTTTTTTGATTTATGTTACAGAATAGTTTGAGACCGTGGAAGACAAAGTAGACGAAGGAGGGATAGAAAAGGGATGAATGTTAAGATGACGTGTGATAGAGATGTTAGGAAGATACAGATGACAAGCTGACCCAAAATCTATTTGGATGAGGGCAGAAGAATGATGATGTTGTTGAAGTTGAAAAATCTATCAAAAACGAGACTCGACCTTTTGTAAACGAAATACCGTTACCAAATTGGATATCTCGATTAAAAAGATACCGAAGATAAAGCACGTTTTCTGTCCATTATATTAAAACGTGCTTCATCTACACTATCTTTAGTTTTCAGTTACTCAACGGAAAACAAGGAATTCACTTACGATTTAAATTACCAAGTAATTATTTAAACTACCCTAATTAATAAATGATAGCGTCTTTAGGCACAGTAATTAAAATACAGTTATATGCACATTAAAGAAACTTGATATATTATGGTTATTACTGGCACCTTTTTACTATTTGAATTTTAGATCCACAATGTAAAACATCATTTTGACCTCTTCATGATTTTTTGCAAATCACTATTGTTAGTTATTAAAGTAATTTGTATGGAAATGTACATTCGTTTCATTGTGACTACGGACAAAGAATTTGATTTAATTTGTTTTCTTTTAAATAGTACCTATGTAAATGAGTAAGTAGTTTACTTACAAGTGTCATAGTAGCAGTGAAGTGGCTGTGGCTCCAACGTATTATTTGTTTTTACAAAATGGCGGGAATACTGGAAAGTATAGCCGAAAAATATAATTATGTGATACATGATCTGGCTGGTGAGTTATTCATATTTATTTATTTAGAAGTTATTAAAACTCGAAATTATTGTAAATAATAATTTTGCATCTTTTCTCAAACAATATATTACGGGTTGATTTAATGAACTGCAGTTTTTTTTATTTACGAACAGATTACAATTAAATCTAAAGAACACACAGTATAATTATCTACTCAGTACCTAACACTCATTAATTTTTAAAACAAAACTTCGAGCTTGGATATAAGAAAGTTTTAATTATTAACAAAAAAGAGAAATCAAGACGAGACAGTTTTAGTTTTAAGTTTTGGACCAACAATGGTGCCGATTCTCTTGTACACCAAACTAAATTAACTAAACTATCATTAAAATTCCTTACTTTTGCCTATGAGAATCTCAAAGCTATTCTGCAATCAAAATTCTCTAAATTTAAAAATAATTTTGACACAATAAAATCTAATTTGACAATCGCGACTCCATGTGGACTTGTTTGCTCTACCCCGTGAATTTTTTTTAGAGCCGGAGGCATGCAAGGGTGCCCCCCTTGCATGCCTCCGGCTCTAAAAAAAATTCACCGAAATACGAAATATGAAAAATGATTACCTACATGTTGAGTTTTAAGGGGTTTTTGAGTTCTATAAAGGAAGTCGAAATTATCATTATTTTTGCAATAGGACGCACCATTTTCGATTTATAAGCAAAAGAAAAGAAAAAGATACAGTATTGTTTTTGCACCTGAAGTCGAGGTGTTGGTGTGAATTTTAGTTCATGACAACAATTTTTATTCCACACCATTTTAATCGCGATTTAAAAATAGTCAGATTTAGTTAGATACCTAATCAAAATTTTAGGTGAAAAACGTCAAATTCAGAATAATAAAATTGCCATTTTCACTAAATTAATAACTCAGTGCTGTCAAACTAAAATCACTTTAGTCTATTTCAGAATGGAAAATCGTCGTTTGACAGGAATAAACTAAATTTTGGTGATTTTTAGTCTAGTTTAGAGGCATTTGTGATAAGAGAATCGGCACCATTGTCGTGCAAGCGACACGAAAAATAAGAAGGTGGACCTACATACGATCATTCATTTCGTTTCATAAAATCGTAATGTTATTCTTATATTTTCCAGATCCCAGAACGGTGGACTGGTGGGGTGTGTCAAACCCGTTGGTGGTAATCTCCATCGTTTCAGCTTACCTGTACTTTTGCAAGTCTCTGGGTCCTCGGCTGATGAGCAATCGACCGGCTTTCGAGCTGAAGACCGTGCTTATGCTGTACAACATCTTCCAAATTCTATTCAGTTTATTTTTAGTCTATGAGGTAAGGTTTTTTTATTTAACTGAGCTATCAAACTATTATATTCACAAAATAGAAGATCGGTATAACTGATAATGTCTTCAAAAAAAGTTTTGGTATCGTAAAATTAAGATCGTCGTGGTTGTTGTTTGGTATCGTTTTGGAACCACTGCATTTTATAAACCGTCGCTTTTATACAGTAGCAATTTTTTTTTTTTTTGGGTAGAATGGACCCTTTTTAGTGTAAATTTGAAAACCCCAAAGTGCGCAAAACCATAAGCGCCGAGAAAAAATCGCCTAAAGTTTCTTACGGGATTGGTGGATAGTGGAAGTATTAAGGGTGGGTCTAAATTTATTTCTAAACAATAATGAGGTCAATGACATGTTCATGATCAAGGTCAACATCCCAAAAGTCAAGGTCAAACCAAAAAGTACAAAAATCTTGAAATATCACCTTATAACAAGCTCTCAGGTTAAGTATAGAAACGGTCAATGTGAAGGAAACTCGAAGGTCAAGTTCAAAAAATTCATAAAATTGTAAGGCGTTGTCAACGAAGCCCCGCTTCTGCGGGGCTCCTATTTCTGCGTAGTTTAAAAAAATTACCACGAAGGGGACGGCGGGGTCAAGACCCCGCCATCCCTCTCCTCGCCTCTTGCATCCTAAGTTCTCATTGCTCTTTTTAGTAAAACACCCCTCCTGGGAGGGGGGGGGTGTTTTATATTATGTTGATTTAGTGTGTAGCGTACTGTGTACGAGTAATAGGTTAACATAAAAAGTACACAAAATAATTTATAAAGACATTTATTGTACGCATGTACAATAAATCGTTGTTGCAACCAGGAGTACGATAGAACTCTCTACTGTGAATACATACAAAAAGTGACAACTGTCAAACGGTAGGGTCACTGACATCAGATTACGTTTCATTACCCACGATCTTTTAAGAGTACAAATAAAAAAAATAAAAAAAACTTTTTTGTTTCATTATTGAGTTCGTTACGGTATCAGCTATTTAAAAATAAATGAAAATTAAAAACTTGCAATTAAATACAAAAAAAAATAATCAACCGACTTCCAAAAAAAACACTACAAAGTAAAAAAAAAAGTATTTAAGTGTAAGTAAGTGGGTATGTGTGTGTGTAATATTTTAGTAAAAATATTTAAAAAAATGTTTTTTTTACATTTTTTTATATTTTTTTTTTGTTCTCTTTGGCATCTTATTTATAAATTTTACAATTACTGTAAAAAATTATGAAAAAAAACAGATTTTTACTAAAAAACATAAACAAACAAGTTTTTTTTTCTTAATTTTCATTTTATGTGAACGCCTAATTATTTCCAATCATTATAGAGTTTGTTTCATCGTGATAGATGATTTAGTTTAAAAGTTACACAGTTTTATTATAATTTTTTCTAATTCCATAAAAAAAATTAAAAAATATTTAGATTTCTTCAAATTAAGCATAAATTCCCTCATTTCGATATGTGCACATTATGAAGAATCCCACTGTATAAATATACTTTAATGGAGATAAATTCCGTACTTTTCAAAAAATTCTTTAATGTGGCAGAAACGAAAAAAACATCAAAATAGTTTAAAAAAAAATTCCGTCAATCAAGTGTGGAACCTGAAAACATTGTAGCTTACGAAAAAATAAATTAATTGAGTATTTTTTTTTTTATTCTATTCGTTTCAGCCATAGTACGTAAGAACCCTATTGAAAATGTCTCTTTTATTCAAAGTAGTTTAATTACAATTAATAAAAAACTATTTCCTTTCCAATTTCGACGTTCTTCCGTTGCCTAGCAACCCACAAAGCAAACCTAAATAGTCTTTAAACACTACGTAAAGATTGCGAGGTGAGAAATTTTATCCATATTGATGGGTAAAAAAGCAGTCAAAACATACTTTATGAAAATACATTTATTTTTCTGTTTTTGCATGAGCGATAAGAGGTGTGCACTTTTGGGTTTTTCCAAATGTTCAGAATATTAATTAATGGGTCCGTTTTAGTCACACTGTACTTCTCACATGCGCGTTAGTATTAAAATGACGTATGCCCTTGCGCATGTCAGATTTGTTGTAAAGGCACGTTCGATGCAGAGGAATTTCTTAATACCTACAAGATAACTGATATTAATCTGGGATTGGTAGGGCCAGTAAAATTCAGCATATAACTCGATAAAACTTTATTAGTTAAAATGCATATAAGTAAAGTAAAAAAACACGACCGTCTTGGTTCACCTTCGTTCTGCCAAATTAAAATTGTTATTTCTCCAACTATTCCAAAATCAAAGGAAACTCGCTACTGTTTCGATACATAACAGTAAAAAAATAAGCTTCCTACTCCCTCATTTCCTACATTATTTAAAATTCAATCAGAAACAATGTTTCATTATGACACAGCGATTTCCTGATATGAATATTCATTGATCATAAAGTATGTACCTAAATACGAACTTAGCATTATAAAACAAAAAATAATGCGTTAAAAATATAGCAGGTAGATTCTGTTTTCAACAAAAAAAAAAGAAGATATTATGCATGATAAACTATATACAGTGTGATTCTCTATAATGTGCACATATTGAAATGAAGGGAATCTATGCTTAATTTTATCGACGGAATTTTTTTTAAAAAATATTTTTTTGTTTTTATTTAAAAAAAAACACCATTTTTTTTCGTTTCTCTTTTGCATCTTATTGATAAATTTTATAATTATTGTAAAATAGGATGAAAAAAATACAGATTTTTGCTAAAAAAACATATTTATTTTCAATTAAGGGTAGTTTTTTTTTCTCAATTTTCATTTCATTAGGACGTAATTACTTCCAATCATTATGGAGTTTGTTTCATCGCGATAGATGATTTAGTTTAAAAGTTACACCGTTTTGTTACAATTTTTTTTTCATAAAAAGTTTTAAAAAAATATTTAGATTTTTTAAAATATTTTATCTGTCGTTAAAATTTAGCATAGATTCCCTCATTTCAATATGTGCACATTATAAAGAATTACACTGTAGGTTTGCACAAACAGACGCGACGCCACAGGGCGGCGAGATTCTGGTAGAACATTTTCCATGAAGTTTTCAAAGAAATTGTTCTACTAGAGTCACGTCGCGATCTTGCATCGCGCATGTCTGCAGGAGCCTCTATTCCAAATTCATATTCTAGATATACAATAGGTTTCAAAGTTTCGCATTAACTAATTCACTAGTAACAGTAAACTTGACCTTAAAGACCTTCCGTATGCTTTAAGTTAAAAAGCCATTGTGTCTCGCCTGAATTTAAATAAATGTTTAATATTAATAATGTTATGACAAACAATTTCCCAATGGTACATATTATACAATTATTTTGGCATTTTAATTTTATAGTTCTAGTGAAAAAAGTTTTTAATTTGAAAACTTTGTAATGGCAACTTTTCGGTGTAATGGCAACATATTGAAACATCAAGATTTCTGTGCTTTATTATAAGTTAAATGTTAATTAATTATTATACCCATAGCTAGGTACTCGTAAACTTTCCGGAATCAATGACTCACCTACTGTTATTTGTAATTTTTCAGGGATCGGCCTACGTTTTTTCTAAGGAGTACAGCTTTGCTTGTGAACCAGTTGATTACTCCAACAATCCTAGAGCACTGAGGGTAAGTTGCCATTCGCATTTTATTTTATCATCATCACTAGCTGCTACCGGGGGCTTCACCCGCGTGGATCCTATTTCTAAAATAAAAGTTACGCCTTAGTTACTCCTTGTAACATCAGCTATCTGCCAGTAAAAGTGCAGTCAAAATCGGGCTAGCCGTTTCGGAGATTAGCCGGAGCAAACAGACAGACAGACAAAAATTTTCAAAATTGTGTTTTTGTTAAAAGTACCATATTTATACTGTCATTTGCATTTAGTAAAAATCTGTTGTTTTGACATTACAAGCCGGTCCTTACATATTATAAAACAAAGTCACCCGCCGCGTCAGTCTTTCTGAACGCGATAAACTCAAAAACTACCGAACGGATTTTCAAACGGTTTTCGCCATTGTGGTTGCGGTTTTCAAATTGGCTGAAATATGACGATTATTGATGAAGATGTCGGAAAAAGTCATGCCGACTTCCCAGTCGGCCTACGCGGCGCACGCCAGTAAAGCTCCCGCTTTACTGGCGTGCGCCGCGTAAACCATGAAAGATAAAAAAAATATGTCTATCTTTTAAGGATGACCCACAATAACCATTTTTATCTTTCAGAATTTAATAAAAATATTATTGTTATTTCCGAAGCTATTTTGGCCGGTATTATATTAATCTTTATCCAATAAAATATGTTATTTAAATTGGGCATTTCATTTAGATTAAAATATGCCTGGACATCATAATCATTTAAATGAATAGTTTAAAATATATTACAGATTCAAAATTACGCGTGACAAAGTAATTTTGGTTTTCGGCAACGCCGGCGCAGCGGTAGGAGTCAATGACCTTTTTCTCGGCTATTAGGTATGAAATCCCGGTAGTACATTCCTGTGGGATATTTTCCGACATCCACGCGGGCGAAGCCGCGGGCAAAAGCTAGTTTTATATATTTGTATGTATGTATATGTATTGTGTAGATTATGAATCGGTAAGGCAACGGGTTATTGAATAAAGAAAAATGTTAATTCTTATGAAGCTAAAGGCACAGTATAAATAAGTACAGTATTCTACCTGCATCGAAAACGGCCGATACGACGTGTTTCGAAATCTCAGTGTACGCAATAGTATCGAGTGCGCGGCAGTTTCGCACGGACGCGGAAGGTTTATCTACCGAGCGGCCGTAGGTAATTATTTCAAAGTCACTGCCAAGATATAATACTGCTACTTATTTGTTCTGTGCAAAAGGCGTGTTTTGTTTGTATTTTAATTTTGAAGTAATATACGGCTTGTTTAAATATTTTATGGAAACAGAGTGTCAGAGTTCAATGACAAAAATAACCATCACAAACAATAAAAAATTACAATCGAGAAGAATACATTTTCGTTGTGATAAATGAGGTAGGTAAATATGAATGTTCTTATTGGAAATACATTCATAGTTGTGAACACGCAAATTAAAGGTGCTTTTTACCCGACTACGCCGAAGCAAAAAGGAGGGTTTTGATTTTGACTGTTGAACATACATACATACATATGTATGTATGTTCATCTGTTACCTCATAACTTCTAAACTACCGTCCATAATTCGACAAATGAGGTATCATTAGAAGCGTCTTAATTGTCCGTTGGTTAAAGGCTGTGTGATGTCACATTAAACAATATGGCGCCCTCTAGAGGACAAAGTCATGAACTAAAAAAAAAAATTGTTTCGTGTTGGGTATCAAATGAAAGAGCTTGACAAGCAAATTACAAATATGTAAATATATCATATTGTCTAAGGAAATAAATATGTTAAAATTGTTAAAAACGAGCAAAAGTGAAACTGTGCTACGTAGGGCGCGGCTGTAAAATGAATACTTACTCGTATTGTACAATAAAATCCAAACAAACAAAATTTAAAGCTGCTTTGCAAATACTTTATCACGAAATTAAAACCCCAAAATAATTTAAATACAAAATAAGTTCAAAAATTTTTCTTTAGTTTTTTTACTTTTAGTTTTTCTGTAAAGAATATCGGTCCGCGGAGGTACGAATATTTTCGGAGGTATGCAGTCACCATACCTAGTAATTTACTTGGTAGGTTACTTATCTCTGTCTTCCCTGTACAACACAGGGTGACAGGGACATCGACGCGAAAACTGAAACCATGGATTCAGTACATAATTCTGAACCCCCCTGTGTTGAAAATTTTCGTAGGTTATTAATAAAAAAATCTGCTGTTTCATAGAAAAGTGCAATACCTACGCAGTCAAAATGTATGGAACAGCTGATTTAAAAAAAAATAATCAACGAAAATTTTCAACGCAGGGGTTTCAGAATTATGTACTGAATCCATGGTTTCAGTTTTCGCGTCGATGTTCCCTGCCACCCAGTATAGGCATTTTACTAAATACTTTTCTGTAACATTTACAGGTTGCAGCTGCATCATGGTTCTATTACTTCGCGAAGATCACAGAACTTCTGGACACCGTCTTCTTTGTCTTACGGAAGAAGCACAATCAAGTGACGTTTCTCCATGTCTACCATCACACTATGATGTCTCTCGTCGTTTGGATTGGAGTAAAGTACTTCCCAGGTACGCGACCTTTCTGATTTGAACATTATTTGTTAGTTGATCCAAGTTAATAATGGACATCGCCAACACCATTGTAAAAAATTATGATCAGGTTTAACATGACCCAAGACACGCCTCTCGAGTTTTCGGATTCATGTACCTACTTATTGTATAATTATCACTTGCTTCAAAAATGGTGAAGGAAAACATTGTGAGGAAACCTGCCTGAGAAATATTTCTCAACGGCATGTGAAGCCAAGTCAGAGGCCCATGGGCGGCTTTAAAACTCTGACACCAGGTTAGTTACTAACCACATGAAAAAAGAAGAAGTATGACCATAATAGAAACGGGTTTTGTCGACGGAAGAATAGACAAAATGACAGATAAACAATTACAATCTGTAATTTTTTCTATTCTTCCGTCGACAAAACCCGTAGAAAACCCGTTTCTATAGTTGTTGTGTAATGATCTTTTAAATGAGAGGAAGTCTATATATTTTCGGGACACTAGCGCCCATCATCTTTTTTTTTAATTACCCACAACCTGTAACTGTTCCATGGATTCAGTACATGATTCTGAACCCCTTGCGTTAAAATTTTATGGCGGTTAGGAAATAAAAATTGCTGTTCCATTCATTTTCACTGCGTAGGTATCGCACTTTTGTAGGAAATAGCAGTTTTTTTTTATTCTAAAATCATGTACTGAATCCATGATAACAGTTGTGCGTCGTTTGCTACCCTGTATACCGTAAAACGCAATATCAATATCATTATGAAGAAAATAATGAAATTTTGTGTCCACAAGATCAACTCAAACAGGGCCAAGTCAAATATCTTCAATCTTTTTAATCGTTATCATATACAATAACATCGAAAAATAGTATAGAGGTATGAGGAACAGGGTGTAAAGTTCACTCATAGAAAAGAAAAGGGAGGATCCTCCGACCAGACAGGTGTCGTGTCTGGTAGGCAACTGCCAGACGATTAACTTCGAGATGTCGCGACGCCCCCGCAAGGGAGCTTCGCCCCTCGCCCGCGGAGGCAATACGTTGGCCTATAAATATGGGCCTCTCTCTATGCTTAATGAAAACGACCGCATTTTGTGAAGCAAAGATGCGTCGGTGTGATTGGTTGCTCTGAATATTTCTGTAGGCGCGCCACGAAGCTAACTACTGTAAGCGCCGCTTTCTTCACGACATCTCGGCAGTCTGTCTCCGCCAGGTGAGACCCCCAGTTACCTGGGGGAGGCCCAACGAGAACGACCAACGGCGGAGATACCGACTCGACGCTCCTACAGGTTACCAGACGATTGATGTCGGGGCATTGTACTTATATGTACTCGTCGCGCATTAAACGCTGCTTGCGCGATGCAGGATTTTGCGTGACGTCAGCATGATGCGTATTTCGCATGTGGCGTTGTAGATGCCACCACAATAGTATTCATTCTCAATCATGGTTAGGCTAATAACAATTAATTACTGGTTTTCTGCTCCTCCCTATCAAGTCTATGTCGACTACTTTATTCAAATCGCTGGTCCATCAAATGAAATGAGAATTTCCTACATCTTAGTCATCATTAATATACTTACACTTAAGCGGTAATTGATGAACTTGACAAATATAAAATATTCTTTAAATTTGCAGGAGGCCACACAATTTTCATGGGATACCTGAACTCCATCGTCCACGTCATCATGTACACTTACTACTTTATCTCGGGACTTGGCCCTGAGTACCAGAAGTACGTGTGGTGGAAGAAACACGTGACCATGATACAATTAGTGAGTTTTATTGAATTATATTTATCTATTCATAAAGCACTATATATTATATAACACCAAGTAGGTACTTATCTACGGCTACCTACCCTAGTCACATGCTTAAGTTTGCATAAAACTCTTAAATTTGATCCCAGCTTAACCCTGAAAAGAAGAAAGGATATTATAGTTGAAGTTCCTAAAACTAAAACCAAGCTCGCCCGTATTCAATACGACAAACGCTCAGCTCAGCTTTGCAATCGAGTTAACAAAGAGATCTACATATACAATAAACAATTAACTGAAAGTAAAAAAATAGTAACTAACTGGATAAAACCACTTACTTATGATGACACGGAGAAGCTACTGGAATAAAATAAAGCCTTACACTAACTGCTCTCATCTCTCGTACTTGTCGTATACAGTCTGATTCATTAATTGCCACTTACACGCACTCTGTATTTAACATTAAATTTAACAAACCCTCACACTATCACTCAACTTTCATACACACCGATGCTCACATTCAACATTCAAATTCACATTTACACACCTTTATACTCACAGTAACACTCCTTAGTATTCACACTCACACACCCCCATTTTCACATTACACACCTTCATAGTCATAGTCACATTCACGCACCCTCATATTCACATTCACACACCCCTACTCTCACACATTTGCATGCTTCTTGTCTAGTTTTAATTTTCTCTTTTTATTTTAAACCACCTGTTTTTATAACACTTAAAACAAGTAATCTTATGTTATTATTTTAAGTTTTGGAAGAGCGGAGTCTCCTAACACAGGCTTTTTTGCTTAAAAGGAGACTCCAATCACTAGTTGTTAAATTTTACTTGTATAATTAATACAACATTTTTCATTTTCATTTTCATAAAGTTTGCGCACTGGTTAAAAAAAATCCTGCACATATTTTTATATATATGGATAAAAACTTTATTGAGTATATTTGAAAAAATGTCATGATGTGTGAATGAGTCTGTTGCCGAAAATATAGTTTCTAGATTTTTTGTTCGTTTGTCTGTTTGTCTGGATGTATGTTCCAGATTGGCCCAAAAACGGCTGAACGGATTTGGATTAAATTTTCTACACAGATAACACAGACACATAATCTGAACATAAGGTACTTTTAATCCTGCGAGTGCATTCGCGTGGGATTTTTTCCGACATCCACGCGAAGGCGGGAAAAAGTTGCTGCCTTTGTTTTTTTAGGTGGGAAATTATAAAATAACTTCTCCCACTCTGGGCGGAGCGGGAGGGCGTGTCAGACTCTTACTGACTAAAACCCACCCGTGTTTCTTCAGTTGCCATTGCATGTTGCCGGGGGCCACGATATCCCTATCGGTTTTAAAAATATTTGATTTTGTTTTTTCATCAAACAATTCAGCCTATAGCAGTACACTACTGGACGTAAGCAATTAGGCATCTCCCTAATTGCGCCGCCGTAACACTAGTTCTCCGTCTTTCGCATCCAGTCCATTGGCCTCTTTGAGATCATTTATGTTCATAAATCTGAAATTCTCGAGTTCCCCGCTACGCTTGTCGAATCGTTGTCTCCATGTTGGCCATCACAACTAAATACAGTGATTTTAAACTTTTACTCTTATCGTCCTCCTTAGAAGCAAAGGCACTTACTTTTCTAGCTAGATTTATTTAGAAACAAATGTGATTACACTGAAAAAAAAGTTTTGTTACCTGTAGCATACATTTTAGCTGCTAGTAACATGAAACGGGGGACTAATAAACTGAGTGCTACTAATAGCTAAAACGAGTTTTGTAAAATAAATTAAGGTATTTTTTACTTAACTATTTCAGTTAACTGAAATTAAACAAGTTTTGTAGTGTTAACAAAACCATTCGCTTTTCGGTAGTTTCACAGAAATTTAAATAGTAACTAAACTACTTTATTATTTCTTACAAAACTGTTAAGTTATTTTTAAAACTCCGTGCAGTTAGAACTGCCAATTTGTTTAATTACAAATAGCAAAACTTTCACAAATAGTTTATTTAGTTTTAAGGAAACAGTTTATCCACATGTGTTTAACTGTTTTGTTGTCAAATCAATTCGTAAAGCTACCTATAACAGATTTGTTTAATTACTCGAAAATAACTGATTTAGCTAATAGTTACAAAACTGTTTATCTATTTATTGCTGTTCTTGTTTTGCTACATAATCGCCGCGTTCGCTGGCTGGTTTATGGCTCCCGCAGACTGTCTATCGGTATTCAGCTCAGCTAATTTGCCAACAAAACCTTGGAGTGTTGTCACTCATAATAAATAGCTGAAATGGATACCGATCGACCACCTGCAGAAGCCCTTAGTGAAATTCTAGTCAATATTTAAATTCATTTTAAATAAACGTTATTTTAGATCCCTATATTACTGCAATACAAAGAATACATACTTCAATATTTTTATAATGTTGTAACTACAATAACACTTTAAAAGAAATTAATTATTGACTTGATGTGGGTAAATAAAAAATAAAAGAATCAAGTAAGGATACATTTAGGTTTAATAAGTTTAAAAAAATTATGTAATACTTTAACACAATCGACTTAGTATTTTTATTATTCACGATAACCCAATACAAACGACTATGTTAACAATCTTTGAAATGTATATCAAAACGTGCACTTAGCAGGACATACCTTTGCAAAAAATAGGTCAATCTGAAATTTTTCATAGGAATAACATAACATCACGCCTTGTTTCCCCGAAGGGTTGGGCAGAGGTGTCCCTGTAGCAGGTACACCCACATTTCGCCAGTTATGTTTAAGTCCCATATAATAGGGGGCGAGCCTATTGCCATCAACCAGGCACAAATCCAGACTCCGAGCTGCTACTCCATAGGAGTAATAAATTATTTAAACGATAAATGCAGCTAGGTCCGTTGCCTCTTCATTATTATCTGGAAACAAAAAATATCAGTGAAATACTTATCAATGAAATAATTACATGAAATATTGAATTTGATAAAATCTATTAAAACAAGCATTTAATTAAGATGAAGTGAGTCCCAAAATCTATATTTTTTCCAAATTATCTAGTCTCAAACTACATAGTTAGTGGTCCATCTATGGACACTACACCAAATTAATAGAAATATTAAAACTCTTACCTAAGTAAATAAGGAAGTTAATGTTGTCTATGATGTCTTTTGGAACTCCATCCCTTTTATTTTTTGTTAAAGTTGTCTATGATGTGTTTTGGAACTCCATCCCTTTTATTTTTTGCGTATTCAATAACTTTGTGTTTGGTTAAATGACAATTATTTTTAATTTCTCATCAGAGTCCGGATACAAAACCTTGAAGTCCTTCAATTGCTGCAAAAACACAATTACGTATTTAGATTTAAATCTACTATAGATTCATTTATTTGTACTATCTACATAAGTACCAAATGTCATTCAAATCCTTCAAGCGGTTACAGAAATACCTAGTTTCGAATATATTCACACCTATGAAATCATTGATTTTTATGTATAATTTGATAAAAATATCGCACATACCTGCAAACTTCTGGACATACATTTCGAGTCCTCAGGTAACCGCCTAACTAGCCATAAGTTCCATCGCCTTCTTCATACCAGGTAGTTCTCGCCTTCGTCTTCTTAAATCATGTATACCATGCGATATGACGAATAGTACAATTACTTTAACTTTATAATTGCAATTAATAAAGAATACAATTACAAAATACATGCAGCGCGCGCGACACACGTTTGTATTGCGAGTTTCGCGAATCGTGAGTGCGACACGGCGGCGGAGGAGCGTGGAACATGGGGCAAGGGACAAGGGATGCGAGCGTTTAGTTTTCAGTACCAAGCTTGTTTTTGTAATCTATGGACAATATTTAATAAACAATTTATAAACAGTTTTGTAAAGAGCTATCGAATTTTATTTAGACTCATCATGTATTTGATGTTGTTATGTATAACTAGAAGTACTTATTATTAATTATTAGCCAAAAAAATAATGCTACAGGTTAACATAAGTTATTGAACTATTTTTAGACGTTCGTTTGGTAAAAGATGAATAAACATGCGACCTAATAATAGATCTTGAGTTTGCCTAATAGTAATCAAACATTTTATCCGTGTAGCTAAACGACTTTAGCTAACTCATTTTAGTAAGCATTAGTTCACATTTTAACTAATAGCACTTGCATTCTGAATAGCATAACTAGTTTGAGATGTATCAGCAACACCAGTTCAGCTATTTTAGCAAAACTTTGGTTTCTATTAATCAAAATTTGACAATTTTTTCAATAGCTGAACTAGTTCAGCTATTTATTTTTTTCAGTGTACTTCTGCCAGGCGCACTGACCCCGGAGATATAACAGTTATACAAAGAAAGTAACGTCCTGACAGTGCGTCAACTGTTTATATTGAACATTTTGCTGAAACAGCACACTCTCTTGGTTTACAATCCAACGCTGTCCAAAGGGAAAAGACGATATGTCCAGTGGAGCGCCATCATATACGTCACAAAACTATTTATGCAAGGCGTTTCTTTTGCTATCTTTGTGGCTACTTATATAATAAAACGCATAAAATGTTACATGTCTTTGGTCTCACGAAAAATAAATGCAAAAAGAGGCTAACTGATTGGCTACAAAAAATAAACTATAATGATACTGAAAACATCCTTATAATGACCTAAAAATACAATCACACACTCTCTCACACACACGCACACACCCTCACAATTACACACCCATAGTACACATCTACTAACATTCGTCTCGCATTTTTCAGTCAGCGCGCTTAGTACATAATTTATAAAATGAAAATGTAAAGGGGTGGGATCCTGGTGTCCTGAAACACAGGCCATGAGCCTAGCTTAGGCACCAGTCTCCCACAATATATTATTATATTCATCTGAATTGTGTATCTTTGTCGAATCTGACCAATATAAAATAATTTATGTATATTGTGGTGAGAAAATAAAGTGATTGATTGATTGATATACATTTTTCTTTTAATGATTTTAATCTCTTTCCTTTCAGATCCAATTCTCCATCGTCTTCGTCCACAATGGAGCCGTCTTTTTCTACCCGTGTAGTTTCCCGAAATTACTCAACGCTTTGTGCATGCTCAACGCAATAGCTTTCATGTACATGTTTGGAAAATTCTACATCAACAGTTATAAAAAGAGTAATGAGAATAAAACTGTTTTGAAAAGCAAAAAAGTAATTCCAATTTCTAGCAAAGTCAACAATAGTTACGGTAGAAGAAAAGTTGCGGAAAAATCACGATAACGAACACATATTTATGACGGTAGATTTAAGTCAAATAACGTGAAATAATAGATAAATAAGGTATAATAAGACAGATTTAAGGTGTTGTTAATAGTAATAATATATGTTGTAATAAAAACTAGTGTGGTCCTGCTTCACTAAGCACAGAGTGAAATAAATTGTATCAATGAACTTGCACTTATATGCAAGCCACTGCTGCTGCTAACTGATACCAAAGATAACACCACAACAGCTACCTACATGATGTACACTCAAACCCAAGATGCCAGTACTTGCCTACATAATCTCTTCACCGTTTGTATAATCCTCTGATTTAATGTTTATGTAAACTACTAGTATAACATAAGAAATTAAAGTAAAATTATGTAAGCGACATTTTCTTTTTTTAACCGACTTCCAAAAGGAGGAGGTTCTCAATTCGTCTGTACGTTTTTTTTTTTTTTTTGTATGTTTGTTACGCGATTACTCCGCCAATTATGAATAGATTTTGATGATTTTTTTTTGTTTGGTAGATCATACTTCAGAGGTTGTCCCATATAAATTTTATGAACTTTGCTTGGGTAGTTTTTGAGTTAGCTTCAATTATACGTATTTTTTCCCACTTAGTATGTAGATGATATGATAACTTCTTGTCACTGTTATTTACATAGCAGGTAGTGGTATTCGAATTTGTGTGGGGTAGGTACCACAACTAAAAAGTGAAAAATAAAAACTTTTTACAAAAATAAAAACAACCGACTTCAAAAAAAAAAACACTACAAAGTGAAAAATAACTTTAATTTCGGAAGTCGCACAGTGGAACGAATGTATGGGAGCGGTTGGACGTAGACATTTCCGAAAAAAAAGAGTAAAATTATGCCAAACTAATGATGCCATCTTATTCGATTACTTAATGCCTTCATAACTTGTGGTGATGAATTTCTTCATAACTCCCATATTTCGGGAGTAATTTGAGAAAATGTGAAATTTTACTATGAAAATGAGTGTATCGAGCTCTCTCCCTCCTGATTCCGGGCTTGTTTCAAGTAGCGGTCTCTAATATCATAATGCTAATACTAAGAGCTATATTTAATACTAAGACACATAGTGCGCCAAATGTGCACTTTCTGGGATAAAGAGTGATGTTTATTTTATAACACAATTTTTTTATTTTTTGTTTATTTTGTTGATTAAAACCGTTTTTCTAAAGGTTTACCTTATTACAATAACATTTCTGAGCAGCCAATTAGAGAAGATATAAGCTAATTAGGATATATAATTAGGGACTTAAGGTTTACATATAAAACTGATGCACTAATGATTACTGATAAGAACATTGCTATTATTTAATTACTAAATGGCTCTTAATACACTAATTTAGCATGCATCATTTACTAATTATCACAATAACTAATTACCTTGCAATATTTAACAAAGGATACCTGGGATACCTGGATTTTATATAAATAGGTCACTATTAGTAACTTTAAAATCAGTGTTGATTTACACCTCGTTGTATCCAAGCTAATCTCGCAATGTATTTTCCAAATTTTAATACAAATCTTGATATTCACGTTGCTTTATGCGCACGCGCACATAAAGATTTACGCGACTTTAACTATTTGTTCAGTGTTTTAAAAGATAACAGTTGTGTTCAGTTATGTGAAAGTGCTGAAACAAGTTTAAAAGACTGGTGTCGTCGATTTTGCTACCGCATTTATGCAAAATGGACACAGTCTGGAAGAAGCACAGATAAGTTTCGGAAGAAACATGAGATTTGGCTACAGGCTGCAATTCAATGGCCGGAATTACAGAATGAAAATATGGAACCTTCTACAGAAAATATAAGTGACGTCATCGAGCCCATAATTTCTCCTGCTAAATCTGATGCTTCAACTTGTACACATCCTAGTCCTCGTAAATCTTTTGAGGACCTTAGTAACCGGCAAAAAAGAAGACGCACTGAAGATAGTCTTTCATGCAGCAGTAGCAGCGCTGAAATTATGTTTTCGGCCGAAAGGGCGCTTCAAAAGGCAGGACAAAGCGATACAGCTTATGTTATGAAATACTTGACGGAGAATCCAGAAGAGGCCTCAAAAATCAAAGCCTTCATTGAAGGTAAATCAATTCAGGTACGGGAAATATCCCCTTTGAAGGCATTGGCTCTTTATGTATCGATGAACTTATCGAAATGGCGCTATAACACTCTTCGGGATTTCAACACTCAAGAAGGAGCTCTTCAATACCCGAGTTACTACATGTTGGTTAAAGAAAAAATTAAGTGCTATCCGGCCAAAGAAGATCTCACAGTTACAGAGAGCTCTGCAAAAATCAAATTACAAGCCTTGATGGATTTAACCTCAAGAAGACTTATTAGGTCGTTAGAAACCCCTGTTGATCCCAATCAACAGCTCGTATTGACCAGCAAATGGGGTTTTGACGGATCATCTAGCCAAAGCATTTATCATCAAAGGACGAGTGAAGATGAGCAAATCGATCTTGCTAGTAATTTTATGATTAGTCTTGTACCACTGCGGCTCGTCTCAAAAGGTGTAACAATTTGGGAAAACGAGCGACCATCTTCCACTTCATTTTGCCGGCCAATATTGTTTAAGTTTATAAAGGAAACCAAAGAAAATGTGTAGAGAGAGATGGCTGAAATCGAAGCAGAGATTGAAGCCTTAACTCCATCCACCATCACTGATGGAATTAGTGTCAAACACCAACTGCTGTTGACAATGATTGATGGTAAAATTCATTCCATTATATCCAATACAGCAGCTTCAGTGTGTGACATATGCAAGGCTTGTCCTAAAGAAATGAATAATTTAGAGTTAATCAAAGATAAACACGCAAACGAGGACATGTATAAATATAGCTTAAGCACCCTTCACGCTTGGATTCGCTCAATGGAATGCTTATTACACATTTCCTACAAATTAGACATAAAATCATGGCAAGTAAGGGGTGATATAGCAAAAAGGCAAGTTGATGACAGGAAGAAAAGAGTTCAAGAGGCTGTAAGAAGAGAAACGGGCTTACTTCTCCATGTTGTGAAACAAGGCAGTGGATCCACCAACAATGGCAACTCGGCAAGGAGATTTTTTGAAAACTACACTAAATCTGCTGAACTGACCGGAATAGATGCTATGCTTTTAAGAAAAATCTGTGTGATCTTGCAGTGTATTTCATCAGGAGAGAAGATCAACGTAACTAAATTCCGAGAGTTCTGCTTTGATACTGCTAAGCTTTACGTGGAGTTATACCCATGGTATTATATGCCTTCTTCACTTCATAAAATTTTAATGCATGGGCCAGACATAGTTCAGAACATGTCAATTGTGCCCATTGGTTTTCTATCCGAAGAGGCATCTGAGGCTAGAAATAAAGATTTTAGAAAATATAGAGAGGGGCATTCTCGAAAGCATAGCAGTATCTCATGCAATGAAGATATTATGCACAATCTTTTACTGTCTTCTGATCCACTTGTTACAAGTATCCGTCCAAAAGGAAATAAGTTTGTAAAAAAATCTTCTTTTAAGGAATTTTATGAGCTTACGGATTCTGAGAAAAGTGATATCGAATTTGTTAACATAAATGATTTAGCGGACATCGATTCTGAATTTGAATTAATTGATGATGATGATGATGACGAAGATAATTAAATGATGTTATTGTTTTAAAATGTGTAACTTAGTAAATTAGAGCTTACATCTTAATTATTTATTGTACTTTTAATGAAACTAGGTAATTTATTATCAACTTACTTAAAAGTCATACTCTCATCAGTTCTTGTGAATATTTTTGTTAATATATATTTCTGTATATATATAATATATTTATAGACCTCTTAATAAGTCTGTCTGCGGTTTAAAGTAAATACAAATGGGGAAAAAACGTTTTTTTTTTTAAATTTTCATTTCCTTTTATCCCAGAAAGTGCACATTTGGCGCACTATGTGTCTTAGTATTAAATATAGCTCTTAGTATTAGCATTATGATATTAGAGACCGCTACTTGAAACAAGCCCGGAATCAGGAGGGAGAGAGCTCGATACACTCATTTTCATAGTAAAATTTCACATTTTCTCAAATTACTCCCGAAATATGGGAGTTATGAAGAAATTCATCACCACAAGTTATGAAGGCATTAAGTAATCGAATAAGATGGCATCATTAGTTTGGCATAATTTTACTCTTTTTTTTCGGAAATGTCTACGTCCAACCGCTCCCATACATTCGTTCCACTGTGAGTCGGTGACAAAGAACGAAAATTCAAAACCAAAGACACCGACTCCCGAAATTGAAGTTATTTTTCACTTTGTAGTGTTTTTTTTTTTGAAGTCGGTTGTTTTTTTTTTTGTAAATAGTTTTTCTTTACACTTTTTCAAACCAAACTAATCCATTTATTTGCCAGAACGTAAGTTTACAATGGTAATCTTAAAACTATATTGGCCCCTTTAAATTCCATCAATACATATTGTGGTGTGCAAATATTTAATTATATCCTGCACAATGCTATTATTTTATTTAAATTAAAGAAAAAAGCTGGCAACAACAAATAAGATCTCATGGATTAGGATTTTTATGGAACAAATTAATTAATTAATATCAAAGTTATACCTACACCCTAGTATAATTCAAAGTACCTATAACAAAAACAGAGCTATCTGTTAAACAATACCCCACACGGTGTATTCAAACGTTAATTAAAACAATAGATAAGATATTTTGAAGTACTATAAAACACCTGCATAATCAGCCTATAATGTTCCCACTGCTGGGACACAGGCCTCCTCTCTTCGAGAGGGAGTGGGCTGTAATCCACCACGCGGGTCCAGTGCGGATTGGTAGATGTCAGATGTATTCGAATTTTTGGCTCTAGGATATGCCGGTTTCCTCAAGATATTTTCCTCCACCATGAGTCAGTTCCTGCACGCGTATCATGACGACCATAGAAACGGGTTTTCTACGGGTTTTGTCGACGGAAGAATAGACAAAATAAATCTGTTATTTTGTCTATTCTTCCGACGATAAAACCCGTTTCTATTGTGGTCATGATTAACTGGTTCATAATTACTGGGAAATGGCATTTAATTAATAAATAAAAAACTCAGTCTTCCTTCGCTGTTCATAGCGTCCAAAAGCTAGTGTGTGCCTAAAAAAAGTGAACTTTGTCCAGAAAAACGTATAAAAATTCAGATTCTATACGAAGAGGGCAAATTCCAGGTAGAGATTACCAAGTTTGTAAAATGTTCTCAGTGTGCTGTGCAATCTGCTCTTAAAAGGTTTGCGGAGACTGGTTCTCACACAAACATGTTGAAAACGGGTAGAAAATACGTGACTGCTGAGCACTGAGGGGGGCGAGCACGGAGCCCTGAGGGACTCCTGCGCAAATAGGACGGGGATTACAACTCTCAACATTTAATAGATATTTATACATATAGGTCTCTTTCTATTTTTTGACACTGCAGTGAAATTTGCGACTTCTAAAATGTACATTTATAAATATATATTTGAAATCCTTGCAACAAGTCCTTTCATTTGATGTCACACAATACAGTTAGAAAAGCTTTTTTTTTTAATTTTCTTGTTTATCCCCAAAAGTGACCCCCATATTCAAAATACATTTATTTTCGTTACACGTCCTTGTTTGGGTCACAGAAATACATATGTGTACTAAATCTCAACTTAATCGGTCCATTGGGTTCGGAGCAAATTGGCTGTGACAGACGGACAAATAGACACACGAGTGATTTTATAAGGGTTCCGTTTTTGCTTTTGAGGTACGGAACCCTAAAAATATCCGCAATCAATTCTACTCCTAATAACGGCCATATAAAGTCTACGCATATAAGTAGGATGAATACCCCATGACGATCATTTCAGAACATCATCCATAATTTTTTAGTAAACATTAACCTTAATAACTACGTATGTTAGTAAACATACAGGTTAGACAAATAATGGACGAGCGGGCAATCAAATTTCCCCGCAATGACATTCAAGAGACTGTTCGAGCTGCCCCGGACCCTCTGTAGCAGCGACGCGGCACGCTTACGTCTGATCGCTGCGAAGCCATCAGTATGCGCATCAGCAAATATTCCCCCACACTGCAAAAGCAACACAGCCCCCAGCAACATCCTAAATGCATTGTTTTATTGAACTCGAAGAACATTTTTGGCTTTCTGCGTACAATTTGTCCAGAGGCTGCACGTGTAAAATTTCTGACAATATACCTTAAAAAGCGTCACTCACCGCTCGTTGCACGCGTGAATTCATTTCACGCGTGCAACGAGCGGTGAGTAACCTAACCTACGGACAAGCATGTTGCTCTTCGTTCCATTTCTATATCCAGATCATCATTGATGCCCGCGGTTACAAGATGACCGAGATCCATATTTAAATAGTTGAACACGATTTAAGATATTACCCGCTAGTTTAATGGGAGGAAAACTTTCTGAGGACTTTGCTCCAAAAATAAGAACCTCACTCTTTTTGGCATCGTATCTTAAACCGTGTTCTTCAACATACCTCTCACAGACATCCAACAGCTTTCTCAAGTCTGAGACTGATGGGCTCAATAGTGCTATATTATTGGCGCAGCTGATATTATTAATCGCTACTCCATCTATCTAACACACGGCCTACAAGCTGCTGAGCTCACTACTGAGTCCGTCTTATAGGTTAAACAACATCGGAGAAGACATACCACCCTGTTTGACCCCATTGCAACCTATACTATGAACATGGTAATCCGTAGGTTTGCTAGGTGTTCAAGTGAAGTTAAACTAACTCTTGTTAGAGCATACTGCACCACGATGTACACATGCAGCCTGTGGACTGACCACACGCAAAAATCGTACAGTGCCCTTCGCGTCCAGTTTAACAACGCGTTCAGGATGATGTTGGGGCTCCCCCGCTATTGCAGCGCATCGACAATGTTTGCGGAAGCCCGCGTTGATTGTTTCTACGCAACAATGCGCAAGCGAAGCACTTCGCTGGTGCGGCGAGTGCGGGGGAGCGCCAACAGCATGCTGGCCGCGCTTGCGGGAAGGCTTGACTGTGCCATCATGACTCACTGTTGTGAGCGGCACGTGGCGCGCTTGGGAGTATAAAATTTATATTTCCAAGCGTGTTATGTGTCGCTTTCTTTCTTTTTAAACAGAAATTACATTTTAACTGTAATTTATGACGAAAAATGCAATGTATTCTTATTTGTTTTTTAATTTTTGATTTGAGTTTTAAAATTTTGATTGTATTTTAATTTTGATTTTAATCTTATTTTATTGAATTTTATTTCAATTCTATTTTAATTTTATTTGTAAATGTGTAGGTATGCCTGTTCTAAAATAATATGAGTCCATGTTACTCGAAATAAATGATTTGAATTTGAATTTGAATATACTCATTAAAATTGGTCTCAGCCTAACGTACACACTTTACCTGGTGACTATACCGGTACTTAAAGATCTTTATAATTTCTACTGGCATATTTGCTTTGTATAACTTACCCCATAACTTGTCATAATTCACTCTTTCAAATGTCTTTGACATATCAAGGAAGCAAGAAAAGACAGGACTCTGATTATCAATACATAATAACTTACTGCCTTTTTTAGGCACAATTTAGCAGTCTTAGTTGATAGCCTCTAGCGGAAACCGTGGTGAGCATCAAGACCGAATAGTCTTCTGTAGGAAGTTGTTCAAGAAACTATCAAAAACTTTTGCGACAATCGTTGCCAGAGAGATCGGTCTGTAGTTTGATTTGTCCGATAAGTCACAGTTTTCACTCACAGTTTTATTTTAAATAATAGGTACCATTACAGTATTCATCATATTATCACTGGGCAGATAGGAATGCAAGATACAGAAGTTATGCAGCAACGCTAAAGTGCCTGCTAAACGGTCGTCAACCGCGTCCCGACAGAGGTGACCTTGGTGGTTTACAACCGTGTAGATGGTGGCTTACGACCAAATTTCAAACAGCTCTGCCTGTTGCCAACCAAGGTCACTTCTGTCGGGGACGAGGTTGGCAGCCGTTGGTTGGTGTTAAGACGAGGCAAATGCCCCGAACAAGCATAAGCGTGTATTAAATGCTCAACACTGAGCCCGTCGTGTCCGGGTGACTTACCACGTTTCATCTGACTAATTGCATTTATTACCTCTTTAGCTGTAAATCTTATGGTAAAAATTTTTGGTACCTACTGACGGCGCGGTACTAAATTCAACGTCACCCGACGACGACGACAGTCCCAGCGATGAATCAATTACAAACACATCTTTAAACATGTTAGGTCAGTGACGTCAGACAGTCCATCGACACTCCGGAAGGACAGTTTTGCATTATGCAGTTGGTTATGTTATATGTTTTATGTTTAAAGGCTAATTTACATTAGATGATTATGTTTAAAGTCTCAATATCTCACGTGTTTCTTTTGTTTTTTCTACTTAGTTGTTAATTTTATAGTCTTAGTGCTTGTGGCACATTTATTAAGTTTATGGGGCATTCGATGCTAGCCTATAAGAAATTGTTACACTAGCCTTGGATTTTAGTAAATCAAGATTTATAATTTTAGCAGTGTTAAGGCTTGTTCAGACCAGCGCGACACGCGGCGCGACACAAAGGCACCGCTCGTCGCGCGACGAGATGTGACTTTGTGTCGCGTCGCGTGTCTGCACTAGCCTTTATGCAAGTGTTGGAAATAAAAATAATGCCCAGCTGAAATCGGTAAAATAAAAAATAAAAGCGAGGTCTGGCTACGTCTGAAATGACCGAATGACATATACAGGAAAAAAAAAATAACCAGTGCGCAAACTTAAACACGTGACTTTACTCATCATTATGAACAAATTTTACTATGGGACCAAACCTGAAATCGCAAAAAAAAAAAAACTGCTTTCCGAGGCATGGAGGAGTCTTGGTATGTAAAGATGGTCACCCATCTGCGGACCAACCGCGGCAAGTGTAGCTTAACCTGATCGATACAGCCGTGCAGCTGTTATTACTTAGCCCCAACAACATCAACTGCCCTTTAAATGATTATGGTAGGGCTGCTCGATCCATAAAAAACTATACGAAAGCCGTTTGTCCAGCAATGGACAACTGTACCTACACTTTGATGATAATATTTATGTTCGCATCATCATCATCAGCCTATAATGTTCCCACTGCTGGGACACAGGCCTCCTCTCTGTGAGAGGGAGTGGGCCGTAATCCACCACGCGGGCCCAGTGCGGGTTGGTAGATGTCACATGTCTTCGAATTTTCGGTTCTAGGTCATGCCGGTTTCCTCACGATGTTTTCCTTCACCGTTTTGAGAGCAGTGGTGATGAAATAATTTACACAAAGTAAAGCGCCTGTCTGGGTACGAACCTACGACGTACAACTCGTAAGTCGCGGCCGTTACCACTGGGCCACCACTGCTCCTATGTTCGCATAACTCGTCAAAATGTAGGGAACAGCAGATTTTTTTTTGAGATTTTTAGGTTTGGTCCCATAGTAAAAGTTGTTCATAATGATGAGTAAAGTCACGTGTTAAAGTTTGCGCACTGGTTAAAAACTTACCCTGCATGACGAAGCAATATATAGCCATTATGTTGTTTGTAATATTACTAATACAGCTGTTATACGCGGCCGTTCAGAAGGCACGTGTTGTAAACAGAAGAAGAATAACATTTGACTAAATTAAACATGTATGTAGGTACTTACGAATAATGCCGCGTCCTATTTAAAAGCGATCGTCGCATGAATACGCGATCGGTCGCGTGCATATGTCACGTTTTAGGGTTCTGTACCAAAATGGTAAAAAGGAACCCTTATGGTGTGACTCAGTCTGTCTGTCCGTCTGTCTGTCACAGCTGGATATCTCAAGAACTACTAATGCTATCAACTTGAAATTTGCAATGGATTTAGATGACGTTTGCCCAACAATTTTGCAATTAAGAAAGAAATAAAATACATACACCTTTTTTGCAACAGGGACTGAACAGGGGTATTAAAAACTCGAAGTGGGTCTACTAGGGCATGTGGGGTATCATATAAAAAACGCTATTTGTACATTCTCAAACTTTTTTTTTTGGCCGCATTGTTTTCGACTTTTGACGAATTAAAAAAAAATACCGTTACCCTCATCTCCGAAATTTGCATAGAAAAAATCTGAAATTATTCTATGTGATAGAAATTTATGTAAAAATTGCAGGAAAAATAAAACAAAGTCTCTAAATAACACACTTTTTCAGAAATCATCAACTTAAATTACATTAGTTTCACTAACGGTCAAGAGATGGCGCTGACCTAAAACTGCAACATTGTACAAGGCAGTGTGCAGTGTTCAAATTCTCTGACGAATAAAGGCCTCGCCGATGAAAATTTAAATTGGTACGGAAGCCCTCGGTGCGCGAGTCCGACTTGCTCTTGTTCGGTTTTGTTCGTGAAACCAGAAAGCAACCTTTGTCGATGCGACCACGTGTTCAGTTTCACCGAACATAAAGTGCGAAATATCGTGTATTCGCAGACGATCGCTTCTAAATAGGACGTGGTGTGCCTAATGTAACACAGGGGACACTTTATATCGCCAGAGTTTATTTAAAACTTAATGTGCCATATTAATAATGTCATGCCATAGAATTGTCTACTGACGAACAGTAGGTACCCTAATTGCGTAACTTATTTTCGTAAGCAATTATGGCTAATTTGTTTCATTTTGACAGTTCAACAACATTCATTGCGTTATTTACGTTGTTGAGCCGTTTTTTTTTCAACTTATGAAGCAATGGATTAGCAATCTGTTGCAAATCGAAACAGATTGCTATTGTGTTGTATTACGCAATTAGGGTACAGAACTCAGCTGGAGTTATGTTCGTCAGTAGACAGTTCTATTATTTATTTATTCTACAGGGAAATGGTAATCAATCAGCAACAATTTCAACAGATTAACATAAAATTTTAATACAATACCTATTCAGTTGTACCGAACGAAAAAAAAAACATTGCGACTGTAGTAATTAACATTGTCGGATCTACATTTTTGCGATTTTTTAATTTATTGCAATAAATTCAAAATTATAAGTTCAAAATTATTTATTTTGGGACAATTAGATCCAAAAGTAAGTATACAAAAAAAAACTTAGAAACTATTGTTAGTACGTAAATACAATTACAATTAAAAGTCTTAGAATAAATTACAAAATGTTCCCGCAAAGATTTGAAGCAATAAAAAAAAATCGCAAAAATGTAGATCCGACAATGTTAATTTATTGCTACGGTCGAATTTGTCACAACGTGATCTTTGTCACTTGGAAAAACAAACATGATTAGATTTTTCAGTTGATATTAACTACTTATTTGGTATTGCTTCGAGATGAGAGAGATAAGAGATAGGTCATAGTGCATAAACAAAAGATCTGATTATGTGAGAAGAAGAGTCCTGAACTCAGCAAAAAACTGTTTGTATACTTACAGCGCGGCAGCGTGTATTAGAAATGTTAGGTCATACAACGTGCCGCTATAATGGCGACATTAATTTAACACATGGGTAGGGCTAGTGGCCAGTAATCATAAAAATATAATAACAAAAAATAATTGGTTAATTGAAAAATAAAAAATTTCAAACGCTCGCTGACATAGAGCTCTCCCTTTCCTTCAATTCGCCTTCTCTTTGCACGTTATTCGTTTTATTTTCATTGATGCGATGTTATAATCCATGACCCCAGTAAATGACCTCTGCGCTACAGTTGCTAAGTACAGGTTACTCCAAGATGCTAATTTAAAACATTGTAAATAAATCAATGAATAATAAAGTTTAATGAAATTAAAATATCTTCATAAAAAGAAAACGCTTATCCGTGTGTTAGCTACGTGTGTTAAATTAATGTCACCATTAAAGTGCCACGTTGTATTTAAGGGTGTCAAACCATCAAATTGAACATCCGATAGGAGATTTTCTTTTTTCGCAATTATGAAGTTTTTCCCACGGAAAAAGTGGTTAATTTTGATAGTATGTACCCCTAAACCCCTAATACGATGAAACAGCACAAAGTTGTTTACCAAATTCTGTATTGGCCATATTCATTACTATGGAAAACTCCACATCACGAAAAGTATGTTCATTTTCAAAACACGGAAATAAATAATGAAGTATTTTGTATTAATTTAGAATAGGGTTCCTTATTATCATTATTGTATCAAAAACGAAACAGATTATTTACCAAACAATTTTCGAAGTAATTCTTAGTGAACTTTTCTAGCCCAGGCAAAAATTGGACGAATGTAATATACTAATTTTTGTATCCATTAACTCTCCAACCTTCTGAACCGACCGACCGATCAAAACAACTCGCTATAAAAGTTTCCAATTAGGTCTTATTCTGAACTAACAGTGTTAAATACACTAGCAATAAACTGAGGTAGGTCCTGAATCATTTCTCCAAAAAGAAGTCTACTGCTGGACATAGTTTTAACTGCAGCAGCCGGTCCTGCGAGCCCGTATTAGTTAGGGTTTATCGCTCTCAACGACGAGTCTTGGAGAAAACGTCGTGTGGGACGCCCCCCAGCTAGATGGACCGGCGACCTTAAAAAAGTGCCTGGGAAGACTGACGCAGCAGTGGACTGCAATAGGCTGAGTTGGTTGAAGCTCTCAAACACCGTCATCGAATGATGTCGCTGTGGCAGAAATCAACTACACGGCATTATCAACATCATGATCATTAGTAAGGTACGGAACACCTATCACAAAAATAGAATCGTAGGCAATTAGAATTATGAAAACTTTTTAACATTTACCTACGCAATTCACATTTCAGTAATTTAATTAAAAACTACGTTTTATACTTGCTTTCATTGTACGAGTAGCTACTTGCTTATAGACGTTTCTTAAAACGCCAAGTAGTATCTATTTTATTATAGAATATATATTTTTAATAATTTTGTGTTGATAAGGTTGCTGTCGAAAATGGATGGAATTATAAACAGTATAGCTAGTACATATAATTATGTATTTGATGATTTGGCAGGTACGCATTACTTTTTTTATTTTTATTGTTTTATTTTACACACATTATATTATGTCAATCAAGGTCAGGCATAGCTCCTTAGCAATTTTTTTTTTTATAAAGTTAATTTGGCTGCTAACTAATCCAACTATAGAAATCAGGGATCAGTTTATAGATACTTATAGCATAGATAGCTTACTTAGCTGCTAATTTTGTTAAAGTAAATTTGGAGTCCTTCATAACAATGTATTAGCTGTCTTCAAAATTGTTTACTATTTTCACACAAAAATTAAAGATGGATGTTTTGATTTTAGTTTCACTGTCTGACTTACTGATGAATAAATTACATTACTGATAGTAATTGTGGGCAAATCTTTTTGAATTAAATATAACAAACTAAGTATTTATAAACTTAAACTCATCTATTTGTCCACAGATGCCAGAACAAAACACTTACCGTTAATGGCAAATCCAATAGCAGTTATTGTAACCGTAGCAATTTACCTGAAATTCTGCACTGACTATGGACCCCGTTTTATGAAAAATCGGAAGCCGTTTGAATTAAAATACCCGATTATGCTGTTTAATATATTTCAAATATTATTTAGTATATTTTTAGTGTATGAGGTTAGTTACAGTTTATACTTTTAGTACGGGCGGTGGCTTAACATAACATCTTGAGCTTGTTTCTGAGTAATAACAGCCGCACGGATCAAATCCATCAGGTTAAGTTACGCTTGCCGGGGTTAGTCCGTGGATGGGTGACCATTTTTACATACCGAGACTCCTCCGTGCCTCGGAAAGCACGTTAAGCCGTTGATCCCGGCTGTCATTCGTGAATCTTTGACAGTCGTTACGGGTCGTCAGAAGCCCGAAAGTCTGACAACCAGTCCTTACCAAGGGGTATCGTATTACCCAGTTACTGGGTTGTGGAGGTCAGATAGGCAGTCGCGCCATGTAAAATACTGGTATTCAGCTGCAACCGGTTAGACTGAAAGCCGACCCCAACATACTTGGGAAAAGGCTAGGCAGATTTAATTTATTTGCTTAGGCACGTCGCTGTCGGCTAGACTTATAATTGTGGCAGATTAATTTTGGTAGCATAACAAAACATCACGCCTGTAATCCCCAAAGGGTTAAGCAGAGGTTACACCTGTATTACACCCACATTTCGCCAGTTGTGTTTAAGTCCCATGTAATAGGGGGCGAGCCTATTGCCATCAACCGGGCACAAATCCAGATTCCGAGCTGCTACTGAGAAATTCCCGATGGAAAACCCAACACTTTGCCCGACCTGGACCTACAGGTAGTACGGGCAGTGGCGTTAGTTTGAAAAAGTTATTACATAGGTACCGGAAAAACTATTTTTTACATGATTTTTATACCAAAGATAATGTTTTCTTAGTGCTTAAGAGATCAGCTGCTCCAAAAGTGGGGGAGTCTCAAAGTTGTAAAAAAGACATATAAAAAGTAATTTAATACCGCACCAAAACCTTATGGGACGATTTCTAAAAACCATCTTAAACCCAAAATAAATTGTCAGCAGCGTGGAAGTCAGGGGAATATGTCAGTTGCATAAATTAACCTGATTTTGCGCTGGCACATTTCAATCCGTATGCAACCAACAATTGATAGGATATCATTTGTCCGTACTATTTTTTATGAACAACACATTCAAATTGCTAACGATCACAACAGTGCCTGCTACAATGCCTATAATATTTAAATAAATTGCCTTGCCTGTACACACGGCTACACATCAAACTATACATTTCCAGTATAAGCTGACCTCGCATTGTACGAAAATCCTATTCAATGCGAGATCAGTATAAACTGGAAATGTATAGTTTGATGTGTAGCCGTGTGTACCTATACTTATTTATTTCAATAACAAAACTCAGACGTGAGAATTTACTATTATTTTTGGTAAGGCACTGCGTAGTAAGTTATTTTGACCACTATTTTACTATTTCCAGGGACTTAGATACCTTTTGGCTGAGGATTACAATTTTATTTGCGATCCAATTGTAGACACAGAAGATCCTCGTATAACTAGAGTAAGTAATACCTACCTGAAATATTATTTTTTGTAAAAAAAATATTGTCATGATTTTTGTTGTTTCCCAAGAAAATATTTCGAATTGCCGCTTGGATGTACCATGTGTCTTTTTATGAGTAGACCTACTTACTACAACTGCATATCTCACTGTAATTTGTATACCTATGGACTCAATACGTCTGTTATGCCCGAAGAGTAAGGTACCTAGAGGTGGACCTGTAGTACACGCACAGTTCGCCTGTTATGTTTTAAGTCCCTAGCCGCCGTAAAAGACGCCCTGGCCGTCGGGAATCGCAGGCCGATTCCCGGTCACTGTAGGCGCGGGCTTGCAGACGGTGAGCAATGGGTAGCTCACCGTCCGATAAGGATCAGGACCCGGGTTGTTCCACGCGCGCCTCAAAGAGATGTCAGCACAACTGACGGGGTCCGCTAGGGCCGATGCCTGCTGGGCTCGCGGGAAAGTCCGAAAGGGATACCGTGGACCCTGGCAACATACAGGCAACTGAAGGTACACGGGTGGGTTTTAGTCAGTAAGAGACTGACACAAGCGAGCGGGAGAAGTTATTTGATAAATTCCCACAAAAAAAAAGGCTGCTACTGAGAAATTACTTGACTTTTTCTTGTCTCAAATAAAATGACGTTTTGCAGACAGCACTTACCACTTGGTGGTACTTCATCGGCAAGCTAACAGAGCTCCTGGACACCATATTCTTTGTGTTCAGAAAGAAGAGTAGACAGATCTCAAGCCTTCATTTGTATCATCACTCGATGGTTACTATCATGTCTTGGGCGGCCACAAAATACTTCCCAGGTACGCTAGATTCTAAGCTTGGTTCTAGCTAGGTCCTAGGTTCTAAATGTACAGTAAGCGCTCAAAAGTGCATGAGCACGCTAAGAGTCGTATTGCTGTGAACACGCGGTATAGCTCGTACATTTGTATGTGTAAGCAACACGATACACACACCACAGATAACGCAGTTTTGCACTACACGAAACAACAATATATTTCCGTCGCTTTAAACATGCTAGCACACACGCACTATGCGCGTGAACTTGACCAGTTAATGGCATTGCTAAAATTCGATAGTAACTTAACAAGTGCAGATAGCAGAAAGCGTTAAGCGTTGGTATGGAATTCAAACTGCCTCAGGTTCTAATCTCGTAAAACACAGTGCGGTTTTTTGCAAATATTATTATTTTTGTTTTCGATAATAATATTTTTTTAAATATTGCTGCTTTTTATGTTGTTATTGCAATAAAGGATTTAGAATAAAAAATGCGTGATATATGATAACAAAATTAAAAAATATATGTTTATTCGTTATATTTACTTTACATAAGTTAAAAACTGCTACAATTATTTATCATTACTTCAGCTGAATAAGATGTGAAATAGATGTCAAGAAACTTAGAAGCAGTTTGTATTATTTTGACATATTTAAATTATGAAATATTTTAAATTTTTTATGGATTTTTTCACCATAAATATTAAGCTTTGATCATGGTCGAAGTAATTAAGTAATAAATAAGAATATTAGACTACTTAAAATGTAAAACACTACTCACAGAATTGGTAATTTTAAGGTTAAATATGGGCAGTTTGTTTATATTTTATTTGTATTAATTATTTTACTTTTTACTTGACTTTAGTAAATATTGGTTGTTATTGAGGTTAAAGCTTAAGTATGCATTTTCTTTACGAAAAGAAGATTGAAACTAAACCTCAAATTTTAATCCTAAGATAATACTATTACTAAAATAATGTTAAACAATTTCGGTATATCTGCAAGAAATACGACAAACACCCTATTGAAACGTGCTTAAAAAATTCGTTACCATAAATTCATGCAATAACGAATCTGTTGTTTATTAAGTTGGTACGGTCAATATTTTAAGGTCAAAAACGGTTTTCTAGCTGGTCTTCAGTGATGCAAGCCTTCAGAGTGCACGGCGAACGGTTCATAATGACGTGTTTTTAATAATTCAGCAAAATATCTCGTTGGTATGAAACCATTTGTTTCATTCACCATTTGACGTCGCTGCTACTCGATAATAAGCCCCTTCCTCATATCTCTTAACCCTCACAGTATTTCTCTAGAACAAAGAAAAACATTGTTTTTATTACACATAATACCTTATTATTTATTATTCACTAATCGAATTAAACCTCACAATGAATTTAAAACTTTAAAGGCATCTTCTGTCTCAACAATACCTCTGTTCTATCAACAATACCCTTGATTAAGATTTATGTTTAGTAAAATATGAAATATATAAATGATAACACTCACACTTAGTCCGGTTTCATTAGATATTCACTTCACTTTTACGCAGCGCAATAATATTCTCTGATCTGATCTGATCTCTTCAATATATTTTATGCCTGCTTTTTGATAATAATAACCACAACACTGCGCTAAATACTCGTCACCAATATTATCCACGAACCAACAAAGTTCTATTAGTTAAATACTCGTAACAAACTGCATCTACCCCACAGAAATCGAATTAAATTGCTTAGTTTTTTGTGGTCTACCTGTTAAACTTTAATATTTATGTGAACAAGACGAATGAAACTAAAAACGAATGATGATTATTGAACTAGTCATTGGTTGCAGACAAAGTGAGTGTGTGTGTGTAATGTGCGTGTCTACAGTATTGTAACAACTTATAGAAGAAGGTCGTAAGTCAAACCGAAGCGTCAGTCTATTGCTTCGTCTAGTCGTTCGTTAGTCTTTACTTTTGGTCGGTACTGTACATAAAAATTATGGGTTGTAAAAAAATCATCTGTTTCATAGAAAATCGCAGTACCTAATACCTACCTACGCGGTCAAAATGTATGGAATCCATGGTAACAGTTATGGTGTCGATGTCCCTGCCAACCTGTATATGTTTTTTATGGCTGTTTAGAAATAGCTACGACCAAGGGCGTCGCCAAGGGGGGCAAAGGGGGCAGCTGCCCCCCCTTAGAGATTCAAAAATTTTGTAAATACACGGCATTTTAATAGAAAGAAACTTATCTATAGAGCCTATTTTGTTTATTTGGTTTTTTAAAGTTCCATATCTCCTAAACGGGGTCTAATCCGGGGTGGGGGGACGTAATATTCGTATCCATGTGCTGGTGGTAGGCCCAGTCATAATATCTATTATGTTTCAGCTCTACAGTTCTGAATAGTTTTGGGAAAAACGACGTTTCCAATTCATACATTGAATATGGAAATTATTAGATTAAACTGATTTAAAAAAAATCAAATGTCCACCAGCGTCGATTTCGGCTCCATTGTGCGTCGCAGAGGTTATAAGACTCGCACTACAAGTGTAAAGCTTCACGTGCTCTTGACTCTTGTCTGTATCTACAAATCATACTTTTCCCATCTTCCATAGATATATCAACTTGCCCCCCCCCGGGCCATCGGCTGGCGATGCCCTTGGCTACGTCTACTGTATACTTCACCAAAGTTTTCACGATTTGATTTTATTGAATAGACCAGCTGATGTCCTCGCGATATTTTCATATGTTGTTTTCTTCTACAGTTGGCCCTATAATCCTGGTCGGGACGATGAACTCCTTCGTCCATATACTGATGTATACGTATTACTTCATAGCTGGCCTGGGTCCACAGTACCAGAAGTACTTGTGGTGGAAGAAACATGTCACTCTGATTCAATTGGTAAGATTCAATCCATACTTACTAATTACTTACTGATATTATAAATGAGATGGCCGATGGGGTCGAAAGGTTCTGGAGTGGCGACCGTGTACCAGAAGACGTAGCGTTGGAAGGCCTCCCACAAGATGGACCGATGACCTTTTGAAGGCCGCAGGAATCCGCTGGATGCGGAAAGCACAGAATCGGTCGAAGTGGCGGTGCTTGGGGGAGGACTATGTCCAGCAGTGGACGTCTTCCGGCTGAAATGATGATTATAAATGAGACAGTAACTCTGCCTGTCTGTCCGTCTGTCTGTCTGTTACCTTTTTACGCCTTAACAGCTTAAGGCCCTTTGCACACGGTACGGTTTCTTTACGGTAAACCGCGCCGTAGAAAAAATGTGTCTGTCAACAAGCTGCTATACTGATCCATACAACACTGACGACTGTGCCTGCACACGGCGTATTAAACCATAGTTTTTCACGGCATGAAAAACGTGTGTACAAAAGACCTGGGTCCTAACCCAAGTCTTAAAATACTTAAATACTTTTCATATCGGTAGTACGTGCACTTGGGGTAATTTCCGACCTCCAAGCCCGTGAAACCGCGGGCAAAACTAGTTAAATATATTTTAATAAGGATACCTAAATGTGTCTATCTACATATATGTTCCAACATAATAAGTCCATAAATAATTATCATACTTAATACGGGCATCCAAAGACTATTTTTCACGATATGTCGATTTTGCCTATGATTTAAAATGTGATCCTGATTATTTTATTTCTGTTTTTTTCAGATACAATTCGTCATAGTGATCGCTCACAACACGAATGCTTTATTCCACAATTGCAACTACCCTAAACATCTCCACATATTCCTGATAGCCAACGGAAGCTTACTGTTCTATATGTTCAGCAGTTTCTACTATTACAACTACATTAAAGTTCATCCTAAGAAGACTGAAGAGGTTACTACTAAAGTAAAGGAAATAAAAGGTCGAAGTGAAAAGAGGCTAAGCGTTGGACAATAGATATCAAACAGTTTTTTTTAAATGAAGAAATAAAAAAAAAGACATTCTATTTTTTTTATCCATCCTCCATTATAGATTATCCACGACGACGCGCCCCACTCCGCTATTACTGTACTGTAAGCTGAACTCTAGTAGGTACGGCGCGGAGCGGAGTGGGGCGCGTCTTCGTGGATTGCACTATCTCTATAGAGAAATTATTAATAAGTAACTACTTTCCGCCAGCGGCTTCTACCTCGTGATATTTTTATAAATTATAGCCTGTTACTCAGTGATAATTAGCTTTCTACTGGTGATTTTTTTTTTTAAATCGGTTCAGTCGTTTTTAGGGTTCCGTAGTAAACAAGGAACCCTTAAAGTTTCGTCATGTCTGTCTGTCTGTTTGTCTGTCTGTCCGCGGTCTAGCTCCAAGACTGTTAGTACTAGAAAGTTGTAATTTGGTATGGGTATACATATTAATCATGCCGACAAAGTGGTAAAATAAAATAATGAAAAAAAAATTTTTTTAGGGTACCTCCCCTACACGTAGAGTGAGGATATTTTCTTCTTTTTTTTTTCTATCCCTTGGTGTGGGATATCGTTGGAAAGGTCTTTTAAAAACATTGTGAGCATGTTAATCCTATTTTTGAATTCAGAGATCCGTTTGCGAAATATTAAGCTTTAAAGTGCAAATTCTTGTTATTATTGAGTGGTGGCTACAGTGTCAAGTGTGTCCCCCCCTGCCAGCTAAATGGTGGCTAATGGTGGTTTTTTTTTTTTATATTTGTTAATTTTTTTATTACTGTTTTATATTTCCTGTGCGTGTCCCAAATAAAATATTTTTCTTTCTTTCTTTTCTTTCTTTTCTTTCTTTTCTTTCTTTTCTTTCTTTTCTTTCTTTTCTTTCTTTTCTTTCTTTTCTTTCTTTTCTTTCTTTTCTTTCTTTTCTTTCTTTGTTTCTTTCAAACGAATCCTTGAATCCAAAAATGGTTTTCACAAACTCTCAATTTTTTAAAGGACATTTCCAACGGTAACCCACACAATGGGTTAAAAAAAAAAACACATCACCACTTTACGTGTAGGAGGTGCCCTAAAAAAAATGTTTTTCATAATTTTGTTTTACCACTTTGTTGACGTAATTAATATCTATAGTTCTATACCTGTGCCAAATTACAGCTTTCTTGTACTAAGGGTCTCGGAGCTAGACCGCGGACAGACAGACAGACAGACAGACAGACAGACGGACAGACAGACGGACATGACGAAACTATAAGGGTTCCTTGTTTACTACGGAATCCTAAAAACCGGTCAAGACTTTTAAATGTTCATCGGCGAGGCCTAGAATTTTAACACTGCACACTGCGGTATAGAATATTGCAGTTTTAGGTCAGCGCCATCTCTTGACCGATAGTGAAACTAATGGTTTTTTTTTATGATTTCTGAAAAATGTGCTATTTAGAGACATCATTTTATTTTTCCTGTAATCTTTATATAAACTTCTATCACATAGAATAATTTCAGATTTTTCTCTATGCAAACTTCGGAGTTATGGGGAGACCGGTATTTTTTTAAAATTTTTCCTCGCAAGTCGAAAACAATGAGTTTAAGAATGTGAAAATAGCGGTCTTTTATATGATACCCCACATGCCCTAGTAGCCCCACTTTGAATTTTTAAGAACACCGTTCAGTCCTTGTTGCAAAAAAAACACATTTTTATTTCTTTCTTATTTTCAAAATAGTTGGGCAAACGTCATCTAAAACCTTTCTAAACTTCAAGTTGATAGCATTAGTAGTTCTTGAGATATCCAGCTGTGATAGATAGACGGACAGACAGACAGACTTAGTCTCACCATAAGGGTTCCTTATTACCATTTGGTACGGAACCCTAATGAAGATACAAAAAAACAACGTAATAATGCACCTTGACGACTGACAATTAACAAATGATCGGTAGGTACACACTGCTACACATCAAGCTATACATTTCCAGTTTATGATGATCTCGCATTGTGTAGGATTTCCGATCAATGCGAGGTCAGCTTATACGGGAAATGTATAGCTTGATGTGTAGCCATGTGTACAAGTCGTGCCATTAAAGTTGAGACTTGACGCACCACGTGGATTGACTTTCGTAGTAGACGATTTATGGATCTCTTTAGCGGTTTGAGGTCCCCGCTGCCGCCGGGGCATCATCGGGGCGACGGAAAGAGCGGCGGGAGGCGCGGTCAAGTCTCAACTTTAATGGCATGACTTGTACGCCATGGACAGTCAGCAACCCTACTAACCTGATGACTGAATTTTTTTTTACGAAAAATATTTAAAGTGATTGTACTTAGAATAGTAGGAACGAACTTATAAACTACAAACTGAAACAGGCTGCAAGATTAACAACTTATCTGTTATCGTCTGCATAGGAGTAGACAGCACATACCACGGCACCGGCACGTGCTAAATGACCACAGTGCACGGACCACGGCACCGGCACATGTTATATGAGCACAGTGCACGGACCACGGCACCGGCACATGCTATATGACCACAGTGCACGGACCACGGCACCGGCACACTATTAGCCCACATTCGCACGGACGTAATAAAATCGCGGCGATTTTTTTTCGTGTACTTGATTTTCAAAGCTCTGCTTAACGCCGAGAGTTGAAAATCCAACAGTGTGTTTTTTCAACGCGCTCGTCCCAGCGCGTTGGATTCTCGACGCTCGGTTTAATACCGAGAGTTGAAAATCCAGTGACCGATAAAATCCCGCCGCGATTTTATTACATCCGTGCGAATGTCGGCTTATTCGTGGCGCCGAAATGCGTTGAGTACACAACTTCAGTCACGGAACGCCTTCAAAGCCGACAGTTTCTATACGTCATCAGCATCGTAGTGTGAGTTAACAGTGACACGCTTGGTTTGTATGGAAAGTGTTGATAGGAAGTAGTCCACTTAGAGCACCCGTCCGAATAGCACCTGCACAAATAGCACCTAGCCTAGTCCACGATTCTAGTGACCCTAGTGATTTTTATCGATATCTTTAATTTAATAACGTCCTGTAAAACAAATACATCCCAGCACTAGGTTGCTGAGTCGTAGGTGCTCTTCGTGGACAAAAATATAAAAATAAATTTGAATCCACGAAGAGCACCTGCTGGTGCTATTCGCGCAGGTGCTATTCGGACGGGTGCTCTAAGTGGACTACTTCGTTGATAGTGCCGTCTCTCAGCGGCCGAAAAAAAGGCGTCTCCGTTCTCATGACAAAATCGTTGTAAAAAAACTGAATAGCAGGATGAGTCTATAGTGCATCGGACGAGTAATGATAGCCATGGATACTCCTTTACTAAATGTTTTAGTTATTAGATATATGCCTAATGCAAATGAATAGAATTCATGTTTTTCGCAATTCATGCTCAATATGGCACGTAATTTGACAATAACCTAATTACAATATGATGCATAAGAATTGAAAATTAATTTTGTATACATATAAATGAAGTTTCAGAATGTTTAATAAAAATGTGTTACTTTAAATCTCTTATCAACTACTAAACATTTTGGTAACTATGTTGGAGTTGGCTTCTAGCCTATATAGCAAATCATCGGCGTATAATCGGCTATGGGGCTTATTTAGAAAAACTGACAGGCGAATTGTGGCAGGCGGCAAACCGAAAATTTGAAAATTTCACAAGTTTTTTTCATACATTTTCTGCTTATTCAAATAAACAGCACCTGTCGTGAAAAATGTCACAATATTTTTACAATTTTTGACAACAATGTCGCATTATTAGATGAATGAAATAGGGCCTTGATGTGAATCAAACTTCGAACTGTCACCAACGATTGTAATAGATACTCGTGTGACAATTGGACTAATAAATAAAAGTGCTCTGCAAGGCACAGATGAGTAACAATGAGCTCATGCCCACATACGTGTAGAAGAATGCGGTCACAGCGACTGAACGTAGAGGAATGATTGATCCACGTGGTTGTGAACTACAAGCCTCTTAGAATTTTATTTAACTGCTGGTTGGGAGGCCTATATCCAGCAGTGAAGGTATTTCGGATCAATCAATCTGTCTAGCCTTTTCCCAACTATGTTGGGGTCGGCTTCCAGTTTAACCGGATGCAGCTGAATATCAGCATTTTACATGGAGCGACTGCCTATCTGACCTCCACAACCCAGTAACTGGGTAATACGATACCGTCAACCCAGTAACTGGGTAATATGATACCCCCACAACCCAGTAACTGGGCAATACGATACCCAGTAAAGGTACTTCAGGTGAAATGATGTTTATAAACATAATATAAAATGACATCACGCCTTTATTCCCCGAAGGGTTAGGCAGAGGTGAACTTAAATAGTACCTACAGCCACATTTCGTCAGAACTTTTAAAACATAAAGTTCCATGTTTATTTATTTAGCCATTTATGTACACACAAAACAAACAGTCAAGAAGAAAGGTACAGAAAAATAAAAGAAAGAAAGAAAATATATTTATTTAGCACAGACCAAAAGCACACAACACAACATAATATACTACAAGTTAAACAGGAATTCAAAAAAAGTAAACAAATGAAAAAGTGTGTATGAAATACATACATACGGCTACATATCAAGCTATACACTTCCAGTTTATGCTGATCTCGCATTGTATACGATTTCCGTACAATGCGAGGTCAGCTTATACTGGAAATTATAGCTTGATGTGTAGCCGTGTGTACAAAGGTGGATGCTTACTGCTAAAGAAATCTCTTCCAGCATACCTACGACAGGACAGAGGATAAAAAGAGATGTAGACACCGTGTTATAGTGGGGGAGGGGGTTATAATAGCTGGAATTGAATTCTGAGCCCACGTTCGCACGGACGTAAAAATATCGCGGCAGGATTTTACCGCGCACTGGATTTTCAACTCTCGGTGTTGAGCCGAGCATTGAGAATCCAACAGAGTGCATCCCACCGCGTCGAAAAAACACACTGTTGTATGTTCAACTTTCGGCGCTAAGATATGGGTTAAAAATACAGTGCGCGAAAAAAAATCGCCGCGGGAATAAATCGCTCGTGCTTACCTGGGCTTATAATTACATGCCCTTATCTGCTTTTGATGAGTTAGCCGACGTCCGCACGGACGTAATAAAATCGCGGTTATCGCGCACTGGATTTTCAACTCTCGGTGTTAAGCCAAACGTTGAGAATCCAACGCGCTGGGACGAAAACTCGTCCCAGTGCGTTGAAAAAACACACTGTTGGATTTTCAACTCTCAGTGCTAAATAGAGCGTGGAAAATCGAGTGCACAAAAAAGATCACCGCGATTTTATTACGTACAGTATGTATTTAATTTTTCTTTGACGTTGCAATGACCGTGACCTTCAAAATGCATTCAAGCTAGTTCTTCCAATGTTGTCCTACTATACTGCAATACAATAAAAGGTTTCATTATTAGCTAGCTACATATTTTCTATGTTCACGTGTTTTGTTATAAAACACGTGACAAACTGCATGTTTACATTCTACTTATTTCCTACATGTTCTGTTTGCATTTTGCAAATAGATATCGTATTGATTGTGACTCGTATGTTTTTCTCGTAAACTGTATATTCTAATCTAATCTAATCTAACTAGCCTATAATGTCTCACTACAAGGCAAACGCCTCGCCCTCCCTTTGCCGCACAATTGTTTTATGTTAATAATAATATTGTAGATAATAATTTAAAAGATAATCACGTTAGTACAGACGTAAGCACATCAAGCTACTACAATCTGTCAAATTTATTTAATAGATTTTCAACTTTATCTCTGTACTGTAAGGTTCAAAGTTGATTGGGATAATTTGACAGTTTCGGGTAGCTTGATGTGCTGGCGTTTTGTACAATGATGCACTAAATAAAATTATGTGTGCAACGTTACATGTTAAAATATTTTATTTGGAAGCGAGAGAGGTCATTTTCGTAAATTTATGCTGAGAACTCTGTTTCGTTAGACAAACATAATTTAATTTATTTATTTCAGGTAAATAACACCGATTGCCAAACATAAATTAATAGAAATCATCAGATTAAATACAATAAAATTGTAAAATAAAATACCTAAGAGGAAGTCTGAAAGTGGCACCGGGGTGATTGAAAAATTGTGCATAAATCGGTTGTCGTGGTATGGGCATGTGATACGGAGGAATGAGGAAAATGTCGTGAGGAAAGTTTTGAGTATGAATGTCGATGGCTATAAGAGTAGGGGAAGACCAAAAAAGCGATGGATGGCCTGTGTGGAAGATGATTTAGGTATGGCTAGAACAACTTGGGCAGAGCATCGCCGTGTCCTCGTGGAGGCGATCGGCGGCAGTGGTTCAGGCCATGGTACGGAGCGAGAGGAAATGGGAGGCCGTCACCTTCTTCTGCGAAGCAGTAATACATACAATAATCGCTGCAGGAGACGCCCGTCGGGAATCGCAGGCCGATTTCCGGCTACCGTAGGCGCGGGCTTGCGGACGGTGAGCAATGGGTAGCTTTCCGTCCGATAAGGACCAAGCCCGGGTCGACGGCGCATTGTGTTCCACGCGCGTGTTAGAATGTGGATTAAAACTACATTTATAGGCATTGATATCCACTTATTTATCGAGCTTTGATTGTCAGAATGGTTACTAGTTAATTATTATGTCTTTGAACACTTGTGTGTAGGGAAAGAATGAAATATCAATTAAAGAAATGCAAATCAAATAATACAATCTTTTCAAGTCACAAAACATTAATTTAAGTTTATTAAAATGTTGCTGAAATGGAACGTTTCCATACGTTAATGTCATCTATCATTCTGACAGCTGACATTCATACTGGGATAAATTCTTGTAAACAATCATTATTGTGATCAGTAATTCAATACAATTAGATATTCTCCTAAAATCTCCTATAAATAATGAGTAATCTCACACGCGCTTCAAAGAGATGTCAGCAGAAGTAACGGGGTCCGCTAGAGCCGATGCCTGCCGGGGTAGCGAAGAAGTCCGAAAGGGAGATCATGGCCCCCGTTAACATGGCAACTGAAGGAACACGGGTGGGTGTTAATAATAATAATAATATAATCATTTAATTAAGAAAACATCCATATTCCGACACACACATTTTATAAACAACTAATTCACATCAAAATAAAAACAAACAAAACAACATACCTACACAAAATAAAAACAGTTAAGGACTCAGTTACATACATTAAGACCGGGAGGAACTGTCCACTGCTCACAGTGCAGTATGCAAACGTATCCAGTGGCGCAGCAGTGGAGAGTCCCACCTGTCCGCGAACACGCTTATTATACTATTGCTACTGGAACTAACACGACTCAGCAGCGACGCACACTGCTTCCAAGAGCATGAAACCCATCGGTGTGCGCTTCTCATGCAAATCATGTGCCACAAAGCGAACATTACGGTTTATGTATTATAAATTCAAAACATCAGGTTATAAAATTAATTACAGAAAATACAACAAACAATTTAAAAGAATTATCTTTGCCGCACAAAAACTATTTAATGTAAAATATATTAAAAAATCAAAGAACATTTTTTTGTAAAGCATCTTGGACATTAATAAAAAACATTACCCTCCTTCTGGGGCAGTCGGGTAAAAATAATACAATGACATATTCAAATAATGATAAAAAATTGATCACAAAATAAAATTTCATAATACGACTTTCAATAATACTATTGATATTTCCAACGCGTTGAATAATTATTCAATCGATACGACCGCCGCCGCCGGCATAAATAGAACGGTATCGATGATGGGATATCGCCATTTAATTTCACCACTCAACGCCAGTTCCTTCATTTATCCAGTTAGTAATGATGAAACATTTAAAACGATACAATTATTAAATAATACTTCTTCTGTGGGATATGATGAGATCCCGATACATGTCTTAAAACACACTGCAGGTTTGATTACACCAATATTAACGTATCTTATTAATATGTCTTTCTCCGAGGGCACCTTCCCGGATAAATTAAAAACTTCCGTTATTAAACCGATTTTTAAAAAAGGTGACGAAACGGATATGAGCAATTATAGGCCAATCGCCTTAATACCAGTTTTATCTAAGGTATTTGAGAAGATAATGCATTCTCGTATGTCCCGATTCTTGACTAAACATAAAATACTAAAAACCGAACAAAATGGATTCCAAAAAGGCAAATCAATAACTTTAGCAGCTTTTAAATTACTGTCAAAAATTACTGAAAATGCAGATAAACATACACGTACTTGCACTGTGTTTTTCAACATGAGCAAGGCTTTCGATTTTGTTGATCACAATACTCTGCTCACTAAATGTGAACTGTACGGTTTTCGCGGCCTAGCATTGAAGTGGCTGTAAAGGTATCTTTCAAATAGGACTCAATATACTGCGATTTCCGAAATAAATTCAAATAAAGAGGAAGTATTATGTAAGTCTAACATTAGGAATAACAATACAGGAGTTCCGCAAGGTAGTGTTACAGGGTCGTTATTTTTTCTATTATATATTAACGACCTACCAAATGTGACTAGACATTTCTACTCACTTTTTGCTGATGATATTGCGGTGGTTATCACGGAGAAGTAATGCTTAATTATAATACAGAGATTAATGAAGCGGTTAATGCTATTACAACATGGCTTGATAATAATAATTTAAAAGTGAACTTAGGTAAAACCTCCTTCGTTCAGTTCTACAATAGGAAATCAAATTCTGACCTTATAATTACGTATTCCGATCAGAGAATTAACGAAGCACACGAAGCCGTTTTTCTTGGTATAACAGTGCACAGTGGCTGCACATGAAAACCTCACTTCTTAAAGGTTACAAAAAAGATTAATAATCGTTTCGCTTTTGCCTTGTGGAGACTTTGTAAAATAGCTAACTTCAAAACAGCCCTCTTAGCGTATCATGGTTACGTAGCTTCTAACATTAGATACGGCATTGTACTATGGGGGAATTCTGTTCTTATTAATAGGGTATTTATAGCCCAAAAACAATGTATCCGTGCCCTTTGTGATGTGCCACCATTGACTTCATGTAAACCTCTTTTTAAAGATTTAAAAATATTAACTGTTCCCGGTATGTACATTTATTTGAATGCTGTAAATTTGTTAAAATGCACTCGACGAATTATTTCAATGTCTTGGAGACTCTGTTACGTTTAATACAAGATATCCTGATAGGCTAATTATTCCTCCAATGAAAAGCTACTTATATCACAGAAGTTGCTTTCCAATGGGTTATAAGGATATATAATAAATTACCCAAATCATATAGGGAACTGCCAATCAATCGTTTTAAAACAGCGTTATTCAAATGGCTCATAGAAAAATCTTTCTATTCTGTGAAAGAGTACCTAAATTTTAAAGATTTACACTAACATTTTACTATTATAATTTGACAAATGACTGACATTTTTATTCTTAATTTAATGTACGTTCCAATTGTATTAGCTTCTTATTTTATTTTTGTAATTTTGCATGCTAGTTTTACCGAATTGTTTTAGAACTTGTTAAAAACCCGACCAACTGTAATGTACTACAATTCTTGCAAATAAAATTTCATTTAATTTCATTTCATTTCTGCAAACATAGTCGAAGCACTGCAGAATCGTGGTAGCCCCAGCAGCACCCTTAACGTGTTGTTGTATTGAACACGTAGGGCGTTGTATGACTCAAGTGTGTAGTTAACCCACAGGCTGCACGTGTAAAGTGTTTGGCAGTAAGACTTAAAAAGAGTCACTTTCACTTGTGAAAGTGACTCTTTTTAAGTCTCTTTTAAGTCCGCGTGCGGGCCAACATATTACACCGGACAGCCAACGCCCTACGTGCCCTCTCCACAACCGCGTTATCCTTTAAGTCCTCGGAAACCCAGTGGCCCAGATACCTACTTGAACTGAGTGACTCTGTTTAACCGCTCAAGGCCCGCGGGCGGTCCGCGCCGTGACAGATTTACGACCGCACTTAAATAAACAATTACTTGGGTTTCATTATAACGTCTCAAGTAGTATTGTTTATGTTTTTTGCTACTCGAATAGATTAGGAATACGTTTCAAATGGTTGCAGTCTTTGTAAACAACGTTCACTTATCTTTATTACCCGCTTTTGTTATTATTTCTTTTGTTCTTTGTGATAACGATTTCTGATAAAACTACCGTACCAATTCACACGAAATTTTGCAGGGTACATTATGGATAGATAAGTTATCTAACAAAAGCGTTTTTAGAGACAAACATTCAAAACAAAAAATTCAAAAAATCTAGATTTTAGATAATCTAGATTTTCTAATGCTTACGTAACTTTCTCCGTCCCAAAAAAATATTTTTTTGTATTATTTTGTTCTAAATGTTGTCTAATACGATGATACATGTAATATAGAAAAGAAATAAAACACTTACGGATCAGATCCATACAGAAAAACCACAAAATATCACAACTTTCACTTTGACGGGAACTTTCTCTTATCTGTTTGTTTACACTTTTTTGGTTGGGTCAAAATAGGTATAACATGATGTTATTTATATCTAAAACGATGTAATATTTACTTCAAAATGAAAATATCACCACTTTCCGACGATTTACACACAAAAACCATTAAAAAACGAATTATTACAGCGAACGGGAGTGACATTTGACTGACATTTTACCGCGCGGGAACGTGATTTTCAACATTTTTTTTAAAATGTTGCCTATTAATATTTTTGCTTTTAGTCGATTTATTTGACGAGAATATCTATCCGACCATAGACACAAAAATTCACAGACAATAATAGCCATTACAGCGAATACAAATAGAGTTGTAAGCCGCGTGGGTACTTGGACGCACCGGTGCGTCCGCGGTCCTTTAGCGGTGGGGGTACCAGCTAAGGTGACTGTAGGTACAGTCACGTAATTTTTGCCCCGTCCCTTAAATACTAGGAGTTCACTTTTCTTCGTGTTGTATCTGAGTCCATGGGCCTCCGCGTAGGACTCACAAATCCGTACCAGCTTACGCAAACCCCGATCGATGGACTCAGCAGTACCATATCATCTGCATAACTAATATTGTTGAGACAAACGCCGTCTATGTAGCACCCGACACTGGCACTGCTGAGTTCACCGACAAGTCGGTTAATGTACAGGTTGAAGAGCTTCGGTGAAGTCAATCCACCCTGTCTCACCCCGCACTGCAACCTGTACACATCCGAGTAAGAGCCTGCCCATCAGACAGTATTTTTCTGGTTGTTGTACCAATACCTAAAAATAGACGTAACTTCCGGACTGTAATCTGTCTCACTTTCGAGCTTGCGCCATAGTTTGTCATATGACACCAGGTCGAAAGCTTTTGAGAGACCGAGAAAGCATGCAAAAACTGGTGTTTTCCGATCACTATAATATTGAACAGTCTGCTTAAGACACATGATAGCACTTTCCGTTGACAAACCAGATCGAAAACCAAATTGTGCGTCACGGAGCTTAAGGGCCTATGTTGAAAATAATATTAGTTTGATGGGCGTGGCTTATTTCCCCCGCACGCGGGGAGTGGCGGTTCCATATTTGATGGTTGGCCGCCACATCGTTGCGCTGCCACAAATGTATCTGAACCAGTAGCAAAAGTGGAACTAACGAAATAACTGACCGGAATTTGAAAACGTTAGTTACTTAGCATGGGCTTTGTCTAAGCATTATTCTTGTCACTGTCGCACAACTGTCATACTAAAAGTGCATGATAAAGACGGAAATATATCTAAGAGAAAAGTGCGTGCTAAGCAACGATAATTTATCTCGGTCTATGAAATTTTGCATATAGCGAACTATGGAGTAGACAAATAATACAAAATATTTAATTATCAGCAAAAATATTGTTTACAGGGTGACATTCCCGGCGAGGCGGCAGCGGCGCAAGGAGCGAAGCGTCGCAGTTAGGCTCCGCGCCCCGAAGTCTGCAGCTGTAGTGATTACACTATAGCCGGAAGCGGAAAAGAAGGGCGTGTCCTATCAGCACGTGCTCGCCAAGGTGGATGCGGCGGTTGATCTAAAGGAGACCGCCAATGGCGTCCGGCTAAAGATCACCGTGACTGGGGCCAGGATGCTGGAGATCCCCGGTGCGAACAGCGGCCCGGCAGCGGACGCTCTGGCCAATAGGCTCAGGGCGACCCTGAATCCGGACGAGGCCCGAGTGTCCAGGCCCACCAAACGCGCTGACTTGCGCATCTGGGGCCTGGACGACTGCGTGACGGCGGAAAAGGTGGTGGCCGCGGTCGCCAGGACTGGGGGGTGCTCTGCCGAGGAGGTGAGGGTAGGCACCATCCACCCTGACTCCATGGGGATGCGAGCCGTAACGGTGAGCTGCCCCGTGTCGGCGGCCAAGCTTATAGCCGGGGAGGGCCGAAGGCTTCTGGTGGGTTGGGTGTCCGCGCAGGTCAAATGCTGGAGCCCAGACCTCTGAGATGCTTCCGCTGTCGGGTGGGTGACCACGTGGGAGCGAAGTGCACCTCGGAGGTAGACCGCAGTGACCACTGCTTTCGCTGTGGTCAGCCCGGTCATAAGGCCAGCTCATGCAATGCCGCGCCGCACTGCGTCGTATGTGCGGCGGCTGGCAAGCCGGCCGATCACCGGGCTGGGAGTAAGGCCTGCGCTCCACCCGCCAAAGCCAGAGGCAGGGGCAAGCCCTCCGCCACCGCCGTCACCGCCGCAGCCGCTGCCACTACTGCCGCCGCCGCTGCCGCCTCCACTGTCGTCGTCGCCGCCGTTGCCGCCGCGGCGGTGCCCTCACAGGGGGCTAGGGAGGGAGTCGAAATGGAGTGTCAGTAACGGCCACATTACGCCTCGTCCAGGCGAACATCAACCACTGCGCCGCCGCTCAGGATCTGTTGCTCCAGAGCATGGCGCAGTGGTCGATTAACATCGCCGTGGTCGCTGAGCCGTACTTTGTCCCGCCCAGGGATGACTGGGTGGAGGACCTGAGCGGCTCAGTGATCCTCATTTCGTCGGCCGCCGCTGGTACCCCGTCCCTCGAGTCTGTCAAGAGAGGACGGGGTTGCGTGGCAGCACGGTTCGGGGAGATTGTCGTGGTAGGGGTATACTTCTCCCCGAACCGAACTCTCGCCGAGTTCCACAACTCCCTTGTGGAGCTGAGAGTCGTCGTCATCGGGTTCGGTTCCCTCCCCGTATTCATCCTCGGGGACTTCAACGCCAAAAATCTGGCTTGGGGTTCCCGCTTTACGGACACACGGGGCAGGATAGTGGAGGACTGGGCTCTGGAGACAGGCCTGGTCGTCCTAAATCGGGGTTCTGTCCCCACGTGTGTGCGGATGCGGGGTGAATCAGTTGTGGACATCTCGTTCGCCAGCCCCGCTCTGTCGCCGCGTGTTATTGACTGGCGCGTCATGGAGGGGGTGGAGACCTATTCCGATCACCGGTACATCCGGTTTTACGTCTCTACCCAGACCTCGAGCGCGCCGGTCCGACAGGCCCCGAGTGGTCCGCGGTGGGCGCTGAAGCGGCTGGACCGGGAGCTCCTCCTGGAAGTCTCGATTGTGCAGGCCTGTGTGTCATCACCGGACAGGCCTGCCGACATTAACGACGAGGCGGAGGGGTTCCGGGAGGCCATGTCCAATATATGTGACGTGGCAATGCCCCGAGTCCACCCTGGACGCGTTTTGCGCCAGGTGTACTAGTGGTCGCAAGAGCTGGAAGCTCTATGCAGGGCGTGCGTTGCTGCGCGACGCCGGTACGCTAGGCACCGCAGGCTCCGTATCCGTCCTCCGGATACGGAATCCATTCAGGCGGAGCTGTACGAGGGGTACAGAGCGGCGAAGACCGCCCTCCAAGCGGAGATCCTGCGGGCCAGGGCACTGGCCCGCGAGGAGTTGCTGGAGACTCTGAACAGAGACCCGTGGGGACGCCCATATAAGATGGTGCGGGAGAAACTCCGCCCATGGGCTCCCCCGCTGACGCAGAGTCTCCGGCCCCAGCTTGTGGAGGACGTGGTGAGCGCTCTGTTCCCTTCAAGAGGGGAACATACGCCCCCACCCATGGCTCCGCCCATTGCGGTGCCCGATGCGGACCACACCGCCGACGACGACGACGATGCTCCGGAGGTGACCGAGGTAGAGATGAGAGTGGCGGTACGCAGGATGAGTGCGAGGAATACCGCCCCAGGACCCGATGGCATACCCGGAAGGGCCTGGGTCCTGGCCATGGGGACTCTCGGGCCTCGACTGAGAGGGCTCCTAAGCGCATGTATGGAGAGGGACCAGTTCCCACTTTGCTGGAAGACTGGGAAACTGGTCCTCATCAGGAAGCCGGGGCGCCCAGCGGACTCTCCGTCCGCCTATCGGCCCATTGTGCTGCTCGACGAGGTAGGCAAGCTCTTTGAAAGAGTTATTGCAGACCGCCTCGTCGGGCAGCTGGTGCGGGTGGGGCCGGATCTGGCGGAGAGCCAATTCGGTTTCCGCAGGGGGCGCTCTACGGTGGACGCCATTATGCGCGTGCGGGCCCTCACGACGGGGGATGCTGTGGCCCGGGTGGGGTCGTCTTGGCGGTGTCTCTAGACATTGCCAATGTCTTCAACACCCTGCCCTGGAGTTGCATCAGGGGGGCACTTCGGTATCACCGGATGCCGACCTTCCTCTGTCGTGTGGTCGAGGCCTATTTGACGGACAGGGCTGTCATCTACCCAGGTCACCAAGGAGAGTGGAACCGGCGAGAGATGTCATGCGGTGTCCCACAGGGATCGGTTCTGGGGCCGCATCTGTGGGACATCGGATACGACTGGGTGCTGCGCGCCGACCTCCCTACTGGCGTCAGCGTCGTTTGTTACGCTGACGACACGCTGGTCCTGGCGCAGGGGAGGTCGTACCAGGCGGCGGCCGACTAAGCGACACGCGGGGTTGCGACAATCGTCGACAGAATCCGGCAGCTGGGACTCGAGGTGGCCCTGCACAAGTCCGAGGCCATGGGTTTTTATGGTCCTCGCAGTGCGCCACCGTCGGGTTCCCAGGTATTGGCGGGAGGGGTTCACATCGGCGTCGAGTCGACGATGAAGTATCTGGGACTCGTCCTCGACAGCCGGTTTAACTTCGTAGAGCATTTCCGACGTTTGTCTCCCAGACTGGACAGGGCCGGGGCTGCCTTGAAGCGGCTCCTGCCCAATCTGGGAGGTCCAAACGCCTCCTGCCGGAGGCTCTACGCGGGGATCGTGCGGTCCATGGCCCTTTACGGGGCGTCGGTGTGGGCGCCTTCATTGAGGCGGCAGCCAGGGCGCTGGCTGAACGCGTCCCAGAGGGTCATGGCCATCTGGCTGGCCCGAGGATACCGCACGGTCTCCTGCGAGGCGGCGAGCCTCCTTGCCGGAATACCGCCATGGGATCTGGAGGCAAAGGTCCTCGCGCACATTTGGGAGTGGCGCGAGGAGGCGAAACGCCGGGGCTTAACTCCGATGCCGCAAGAAGTCGCGGCACAGCGGACAGAGCTCCGGCGGGATCTCATGGCGGAATGGAGGGTGCGATTGTCGCAACCCAGCGCTGGGCACGCCACAATTGCGGCGATAAGACCCCTCTTTGAGGAGTGGCTAGAGAGGTGCCACGGCGTCCTCACCTTCCGCCTGACGCAGGTCCTCACCGGACACGGCTGTTTCGGGAGGTACCTGTTCAGGATAAAGCGGGAGGAAACGCCCGGGTGTCGTCACTGTTTGGATCGCCCGGAGGACACGGTGGAGCATACGGTGGAGGTCTGCCCGGGTTGGGCAGGGCATCGCCGTGTCCTCGTGGATGCGATCGGCGGCGGTGATCTCTCGCGTTCGGCCCTGATTAGGGCCGTGCTACGGAGCGAGAGAAAATGGGAGGCCGTCACCTCTTTCTGCGAAGCAGTAATGCTCGCGAAGGAGGAGACGGAGCGCGTGAGGGAGAGGCAAATTTCGCGCCCTCGCGCCCCTAACCGCCGCAGGAGGAGACGCCCTGGGCGTCGGGAATCACAGGAAGATTTCCGGCCACCGTAGGCGCGGGCTTGCGGACGGTGAGCAATGGGTAGCTCGCCGTCCGATAAGGACCAAGCCCGGGTCGACGGCGCGTTGTGTTCCACGCGCGCCTCAAAGAGATGTCAGCAGAATTGACGGGGTCCGCTAGGGCCAATGCCTGCCGGGGCTGCGAATATGGGCCGATAGGGATATCGTGGCACCCCGGCAACATGGCTACGGAAGGAACACGGGTAGGTTTTAGTCAGTAAGAGTCTGACACGCCCTCCCGCTCCACCCAGAGCGGGAGAAGTTATTTGATAATTTCCTAACCAAAAAAAAAAAAAAAAAATGTGACATTCCCACACACAAAATGTATGGGAAAAGTTTTTTGCTATTTCTGACTTTTCTAGTACACACAGTTTCACAAAGTTTTTTGTTCCATAAAAGAAACAGGATCGATTGGCATCAAAAAAAGTTTTTGTGAAAACTGCCCATTTTCTTGCTGAGTGTAATATTTTTTTCAAAATCTGTGAATGCAGATCAAAATGTCTCAAAAGTTAAGGACAGTCTTCTAAGACCGTTTTCCTGTAGCAACAACGGTTAAGGTAGTTGCCCTTATTGCCTCATCTCAAAAATCCACCTTGTATACAGTTTGTCTAAAACGTAAACGTAAACTAAACGGAGGTGCAGGCCACCTATCATTTAAAAATTTTAAAGTTGAGATATTCTCAACAGTAGTCGGGTAAAAACTCCTTTTTTCACAATTCAAATGTGACTCCATTTCTTTTTAACGGAATCAAAAAAAAAGAGGAGGTTCTCAATTTGTCGGGATATTTTTTTATTTTATATAAATGTATGTTCCCCGATTACTGGAAGATAGCTGGACCGATTTGAAAAATTCTTTTTTTGTTTGAAAGGGTATTTATTCTAATTGGTCTTTCAAATTGGTCTCATTGCCATTTGGTCACGATCTGATGATGGGATCTTGGAGAAATTGAGGGAACTCTTCAAATATTATAGGCACATCTATAGCGATTTGGGTATTTTTGATGAGCAGTTGACATAAGGCTATTGTAACTTAGATACATTACAAACCAACCCACTAAAAAGTGAAAAAAACAAACTTTTTTTTTACAAAAAATACAACCGACTTCCAAACTACAAAGTGAAAAATAACTTTAATTTCGGAAGTCGGTGTCAAAAAACTAAAATACTGATCCAAAGACACCGACTTACGAAATTAAAGTTATTTTTCACTTTGTAGTTTGGAAGTCAGTTGTATTTATTGTAAAAAAGTTTTTTTGTAATTTATCATTCGTAGTGACAGTACTTGACATATTGATGTACTGTTGACGTATTTCAATTTTAAAAACGAATCATATAATAAATTTAGCCTATTTCTTTAGACAAAAGATTATTATAAATTGTAGGTATAAAAATAGATGTTCTTAGAAAATAAAATGCTTACATAATAATACTTTACAAGGCGGGAATAGATTGTGTTGGTTATGCTTTAGTGAAGGTGGAGAATTCGACTCACTATTATCATCATCTTATTGTTATTGAATTCGTGTAAAATGAGTTCATTGATAGCCCTGTGCACTCCAAACGTTGCAGGTACTGTTCAGTTTTGGTTTTATATTTCTTCCTATATTTATAAATAATTTAAATGTCACCACGAAATCATAATAGAAAAATAATGTTATATTGTTCACAGGACTCACAAAAATACACATACACAGTCTAAATACCTATTCAACACTAATTCCATTCAATAATTACTTTAAGGCTCCGTGCTGTGAATTCACTCGACAGAGTTTAGGTAAATTCTTGCGATGCTATGTTTGTGTGCACCGTTCACGCACACACGCCTAAACATTGAGCGTAGTGAACGCTTAAACATTTTGATCCTATAAATGGTGTTACGTAGGTACGCATAAGAAATAAGTCTGGAATGTTTGTGTATATTCGTTTAGTGTATACAAATGCTGTTTTATATAGAATTTTTTACTTTTTGCATGGAAGACATGAAAAACTATTACCTACATATAGAGTGTAAGGGGTTTAAGGCTTTTATAAAGGGAGTCGAAATTTTCATTATTTTTGCGATTAGACACACCGTTTTCGAGATATAAGCAAAATAAAAAAAAGATTCAGTACTGTTTTTGCATGTGAAGTCGAGGTGTTGGTGTGAATTTAAAGTTCATGACAACCAATTTTATTCCACACGTTTTAGTCGCGATTAAAAATAGTCAGATTTAATTAAAATCTAAATTTTAGGTGAAAAACGTCAATTCAAAATAGCAAAATTGCCATTTTCACTAAATTAATATCTCAGTACCATCTTAGTGCTGTCAAATTAAAATATAGTTAAGTTGTGTCATTTTAGTCTATTTTAGAATGGGAAATCGTCGTTTGACAGGAATAAACTAAATTTTGGTGATTTTTAGTCTAGTTTAGAGGCATTTGTGACAAGAGAATCGGCACCATTGTCTTACTAAATCTGACTATTTTTAATCGTGATTAAAAAGGTGCGGAATAAAATTAGTCGTCTTGAACTAAAATTCACACCAACACCTCGCTTCAGGCGCAAAAAATAGTACTGTATATTGTTTTTTTCTTTTGCATATATCTCGAAAATGGTGCGTCCAATCGCAAAAATAATGGCAATTTCGACCCCCTTAATAAAACCCTTAAACCCCTCTACATGTAGGTAAGATTTTTTCTTATTTTCCTTGCAAAAAGTGAAAAATTCCATATAAAACGTCGAGGCTGCCCCCTGTGCGCCTCCAGCTCTAAAAAAAATTCACGGGGTAGGGCAAACAAGTACCACGTGGACTTGCGATGGTCAAATATAATTTTAGTATGTCAAAATATATTTAAATTTAGAGAATTTTTGTTGCAGAATAGCTTTAAAATTTTCATGGCCAAAAGTTTTAGTATTTTAGTGATAGTTTAGTAAGTTTAGTTCAGTATATAAGGGAATCCGCACCATTTTGCCATCTTAGTGCTGTCAAAATAAAATATATTCTATAATTATTTCACGATGGGAAATCATCGTTTGACAGGAATAAACGAAATTTTGGTGATTTTAGCCTAGTTTATAGAATTCTCTTGTCACAAATGCCAGAGAATTGGCACCAATATCCATAAAGGCATCTGAGACACTTACGCGAAAGACATTTCCGCGAAAGACACTTGCGCGAAAAAATTGCGGAAATGAGATTTCTGCATAACATCACGCCATCAATTTCAAAGGACCCAACACTTTGAAATTGATGGCGTGATGTTATGAAGAAATGTGAAAATTTTCGCAGCCGCCATCTTAGATTTACGTTTTGACATCAAAATCTGCTTTAGAATCCTGAAAAACTATGAAAAAGACACCCATGACGAAAAATTTGAAAATTGTCAAAGCTGCCATCTTGGATTTATATTTTGACCTCACTATCAGCTTTAGCATCCTCGAAAACTATGAAAACGACACCCATGACGAAACATTTTTAAATGTTCGCAGCCACCATCTTGGATCTTTATTTTGACTTAAAGTAGTCTTCAGTAGCGTTAAAGAACTTCGTTCCAAAAATACTACACTTATTGCTACAACAGTATATTGGCGCGGGCATGTCGGTGACGCGAACCCATAACTTTTTCCCCTACTAAAAATTACTCAAAACTATGAAACCTAAAGACAAAATATAACTAGTGAACCCAGCAGGTAGACGTTGTCCTGCGACAACAGCGCACGATGGTCCAACTATAGCTATGAACCATCCAAGTGACACAAAAATAATTTTAAAAAACATCTAAATCAGTCAAGCCGTTTAGGATAAGAAGAATTACGAACACACGTACACCGGTATTTTATTTACTGCCAGGCATGCAAAATTTTAATGTTCTTCAAAAACAAGCAAAGTACTTTAAAAGAAAATGCGGATCAAAATGTGGTAGTCGACGTACAATTTCTGGAATATGTTAACATCGGACAAGTGCGTGCGTGTGTGCGTGCTGCGACGCAAAGTGATACGTACTCACGCTGGGAAGACCCGTTCGCTACTGACGGAATAGGTTTTTTTTTTTCTGTAGTTGTGTAGCTGGTCTTCTAACGACCGTGGCTATTGAACCGGACAATATACGGAATAGGTTTTCCGCGATCGTTTATATAGTTCACTTTGCCGTTTATTTACGAAATAAAGTAATTGTTTATTTATAAAATAAAATTTAGATTCTATTAAACGGTTAACTAAAGATTAATACGTAATTTTTAAAATTTCTGAAAAGTGTTTCTAAGTATTAGGAAAAAATATTTATTTGGCTTGAAGTTTTGAGAAAGTTACGTTATTTCAACATTTTTTTCTGCTATATTTTGTATGAAAGTTGAAAAAAGTGGTTCCCCTATGTACAAGTAGACCATATAATGATGTTGATGATATTTTTTAATTTTCAAGATCACAAGCAGTTTCTTCTAACGAAACGATCAAACGTCAGTCTCGCGTCATTTTTTTTGAAAACTTGTTGCGAATTTTAGTGATTTTCCACGAATCCTTAATTTATTTAAAAAATCCCTTTCCCCTGTGTACAAGATAAAGAATTGGACTTTTCAAATCACAAATAATTTTGTTTAAATTTTGGTCCCCTTTCTCACAACTAATTAACAAAATTGATCAAAATCAGTGATTTCGTGCGGTGCGGTGGCACGGAACCTCTAGCTGAAGTAATAACTTTTTCTGTAAACAAAATTCTTAAAATCACGTAAATTTGACCGCACCGATTTGCAAAAAAATGACATAGATTCTTCGTCGATGAGCCCCATCGGGCGACTGATTTATGAATGAACGAGAGAGATGACAATACTTTTGATAGGCGAAAGAAGAGATGACGATAATGTGTGTCCACTCGGAATAAAACAACGTATGTGCCAAAACGAAATGCCGTCTTTTGTAAATGAAAAGTATTATTTAAAAAAAAACTGCTTTTCTTAAAACTCGAAACGTTTACTCTCTATGTTTTAAAGTAAATTCCATTGAATAGCTCATAAGCGTTGCGCCATGATACTCAAAAAAAGATAAAAATAGATAGACATTTGCAATTTTTTTGTATCGAGAAAATTTCATTGTATCGTGTATTCCTTTTTCAGGATACTAGATCATATAGTCAAAAATCATAAACCAAAATGTTAAATCCTTATTCCAAATACTTTAAAAGTTACACGATAAAGAAAAAGCCCATTTTTTTCAATAAATCACCTTAATACCTGCCCAGTTGGTGGTCAAGCAGACTGTCCAGTACTTTCGCAGTAACCGTGGCTAATGAAATCGGTCTATAATTTAATAAATCTGAAGTATCACCGGTTTTATTTTTAGGAATTGGTACAACAACAGTGTACACTGTCACTGTCACTGTCACATCAGTCTATCAGGTAGATACGAATGGCTAACGCTCAGATTAAAAAACATGGCCAAAACCCTTGGCAAGTGAACACCTGCATTTTGCAGATGCTCGATGCTGAGGCCGTCGTGACCAAGAGATTTACCTCTTCTCATATTCCTAATAATGTCTGCCACATCCTTGGCTGAAAACCTAACTTCAAGATCTCCGACAGTTGAATCAATATCAAGCATCTGCGGTGCTGCATCCAAAAGCGAATCAACTTTAATAAGCTGTTGGAAACGATTGGCAATTTCCCGTGGTTCATGCACGCCAGCCACACTCACAGGGTGACCAGACTTCGGATTTAACTGATATGTCTTTTTCTAAAAACCCTTAAAATCCTTCTCGCAGTGGTGGTCTGCAATTATGTCCATTTTAATTTTTTGCTCGTTATCCTGACGGACTTAAAAAGCTTCCAGGATTCAGACATGTTTTCGTAAACATATCCGACAGAGGGTTTTCCATTCAGCACCCACATCTGAAAGCAAAGCCTGGCCCTCACATGAACATCCCTGACATATTTGTTCCACCCAGTTATGCTACCTTTGTTACGTCTCTTTCTAACAAACGCAGAACATTTAGACGCATCTGTTAATATACAGACTATCTCATCATACAAGTTATCTAAATAATGTCTATGGTGTGTGTTGGAACAAATTTTATCAGCACAACTACTCATTTGTTTTAGTCAGTAAGAATGACACGTCCTCCCGCTCCGCCCAGATCAGGAGAAGTTATTTGATTATTTCCCATAAAAAAAAGGTATGGCTAGAAAGGAGGTGACGACTATGTAAGAAATACTATTTATGGAAAAAAGGGACATGTTACGCCGACCCCAAATAAATTGGGAAATAGGCAGGAGAATGATGAAAATCAAATAATAGCTGTTATAAAAGCGGGTTAAATAGCTGATAATTATTCACTCTGAGAAAAACAGCTAAAAGTAAACTTACCAAAACTTTGCGGTACACTCAAACAACTAACTCTTATTCTAAGCCTATCTGCTAACAAGGAGCAGCGGTTTGTCTTGCATACATCAAACTATATTTGGGGTACATATTTGAACGTCAAAAATTTAAATATCGATTGTATCGAAATATCGAAAATTGTTATACCTAAGTTCAAAATGTCAACATTGAATACATTTAAGTTCATTATATTATGTACAAGTATGTAAATAACTTATAACTAATTTGATAAAAATAACAAAATTATATACTTACTTAACTAAAACTATTTACAAACTAAAATATAGCGTCGAAAAATTCATCCGCATCGCTGTCGACTGGTAATGTACCCAAGAGACTGGCCGCATTGCCACGTTGTATGGCAATGCTTAGCCTTTGGCCAAGATAAAAGTAAATAGCCGTTTTGAGATGTCACGGAAGAGGCCATGGGCACTCGGACCCCACGGCCCGAGGGTTTCAACCCCAAACGGCTCGAAAATATAGTCACCGATGAGGTTATTATACTTACACCGCTTGAGATTTTCTGCAGCCACAGCAGCAGCACCAGCACAGCACGCCGAGGAAGATGGGATAGCGCAAGAGTGTCGACACAGGTTGCGTCCCAGACTAAAGGCCTACCTACCTTCCATGGAAATAAAGACACGCCATCCGGTCTCTTGCCATCGTCGTGTGCCAAGCCCTATGGCTTGAAGCCCGCCGGCGTTCTGTATTAGAACCCAATGGTTCTAATACAGAACGCCGGCGGTGACAAGAGCTCGTCGGATGATGTCGTTGATGTTAGCATGCCACGCTAAGCGACCCGCACTTCGGCTGCAAGACAGGCTGTGATGGCCGAGACTGTTGACAACTTCGCCACAGTGACAGCGATGAGGAGAACAACATGGAGCTCCTAGTCGTAGGGAAGCAGCGAGGCGATAAGTGGTGTCGTCAAGCAAAGTGCCTATGTTCGACGACGGTAGTGCATGAAGCCACAGACCTGATTCCCACTTACTCACAGCCAATAGGCGCGCACGCTCCGCAGTAGTAGCAGACGTGTTAAGTAAATTGTTCTGTACTACTCTGCAGAGCGGCTCATCCCACCGTCTTTGAGAAGATGGATAATTGGGTAGATCTGAGTTCGGGCAAGCAGTTCTCCAGGCGTTCATAGCCCAGGAGGAGACGCCCTGGTCGTCGGGAATCACAGGCAGATTTCCGGCCACCGTAGGTGCGGGCTTGCGGACGGTGAGCAATGGGTAGCTCGCCGTCCGATGAGGACCAAGCCCGGGTCGACGGCTCGTTGTGTTCCACGCGCGCCTCAAAGAGATGTCAGCAGAATTGACGGGGTCCGCTAGGGCCAATGCCTGCCGGGGCTGCGAATAAGGGCCGAAAGGGACATCGTGGCCCCCGGCAACAGGGCAACCAAAGGAACACGGGTGGGTTTTAGTCAGTAAGAGTCTGACACGCCCTCCCGCTCCAGTCAGAGCGGGAGAAGTTATTTGATAATTTCCCACAAAAAAAAAAAGGCGTTCATAGCCTCGGTGAAGCACGGCACATCATAATTAATCAGTGTGGAGGCTAGAATTTTCCTGATTAATTTCTCAGTGCCGTGGACCGAGGATATGAAAGCCGGTAGATTGATACTCGAAATTTTGCGGATGCCGAGGCCTCCCATACGAATGAGAAGAGTAGCTTGTGCCCAAGCTCGGTCGTCCATGGCCACATTTAAAATTGAAGTTAATGTGTGTCGGATAATTTGGTCCATTTTTTCTAAAAGGTGAGTGTGCTTCCATAAATCGGAAGCGCGAAGAAAATATGTTAATTTAGGGCCGAAATAGCAGTAACGAATTAGGGTGACGGCCGAATGCATATTAATTTGTAACAATCTTTCCGAAACGTCGTTGAAATTTTGTATTTTTGGACCAAGGACCCAAGGAGATGAAGAGAGCTTTTTCATTCATTTTGATTTCTGGAGCTATTTCGTTAAATTTGGGAAGTGTCAGTTGTCTGTATATAATAAATGTAAAAAAAAAGTTGATTATATTTATGTTAAAAATGCCTACTAGTTAAAATATCGAACAAATTTGGCCTACGTAACGGATCTTCTTTAGATTCGTATGGTATTCTTCTTAGTGTGTCATGGCAATCTAAATGAACTCAGCCCAGAATTCGGTGACGTGTTTGGCGCCATCACTAGCGTCTATCAGTTCCTGTAACATGCAGCTGCACGTCAGCTGACAGGACACGATATTAAGAGTCCCATTGTTTGTGGAACAGCACAACATTTACACTCCAAGGCAGAGTCATCTATAAATCTTCAGCTGAATAGGTTTTCCATGCTTCGGCCAACCTGGGTTGGAGTGTTTAAAGACTTCCAAGTTATGGCTAACTCTTCTCAGGTAACTCTTGTCCAGGTGGATGATTTTTAGCAGGTGGAACGACTGGTATATTTCGGGTGCTTGGGGTGCATGAAAGGAGCTTCCCCGGGAGACGTATCTACAGAGTCACTATACGTCTGGCGCACCCTGGGCAGTCAGCGAGTTTTCTATATTGATTGGCCGTTCAGCACGATGGTAATCCAAAGTTCATTTATAAAACCGGCTCTGTGCGTAGTCTCGATTAACAACGAAGGGTTCTCATTCTTTTTGATGTATATAGCAAAAATTACTGCAACAACCTTTGCGTCCAAGAGACCCATCGAAATGACACCCAAAGCCAGCCAAACATCCCTGAACTTGTTTTTTGTTATCCACAACTGGGAAGCTCTTGCCCTGCATCTCATCTGATGATAACTGATGATCCAGCTGAAGGTGGAAGCGAGCTTCACCCGGAATCCTCAAACCACAGAAGAACTAACTATCTTACCACTAACTGCCGAAACACAACAATGCTGTTAACATTGTTGTTATGGTGACAGACATAGATAAGATGGTGGTAGGACTAGCCAGGCGGACTTAGAACAAGCCCTACCTCCAACCAAACAGCAGAAAATGTTGCCCCCACTGAGAATAGAACCCTGGACCTCTGAGTCTGAGACAGGTGGTCTAACCACTAGACCACAGAGGCGGTTCAACGCTCATCGCCGAGATTCTCATGGCAGCAAAGGCTCTTAACATGATGAATTTTCATGTCACATCACAAAGTATGCTATTTTATTTTCATATATCGAACTTTGTTCCTTCTACTTTATATGCAGCTCCAAACCAATGTTTTTTCTTCTATAATGTTATGTACGTGCAGTACGTTAGCAGTAATACCTACTAAATCCTTGTTGGTATTGAAAGCCAATGTTGAATGTATATGCTGTAGGTGGTGTTTATTAATACCGGAATACTAATCTTATTTTATCACCATTTATCCCTCAAACACATACAAAATCACTCAAACACTACATGCATCACTCATTATTACATAAATTAACGAAACACTCACCACACTAACAAAATACTCACCACACCATTTTAATCCATAACTTACCTTTTTTTTTTCCAAAATTTGCTATTTTTAGATTTAAAATTTTATAAGTGTATTTTTTATTTTTAGTCTTTATATTTTTTTTTGTTTAATAACAGTCTCATTTTGTAATTTGCTGTAATGTTTACTATATACATAATATTTAACACGTGCTATTTTTAAGTCAACCATTTACGACGGGGATCGGAACTGTTTCTCCTAAACACAGGGTATTTTGTAACCTATCTAGAAGAACAGTACGGCATCCACTAACTAGATTGTGATACTTTAAGCTTGTGCTTTATATATTACCTTGCCTTATAATCTAGTCCTAGTTAAACAATAAATATTTATCTTATCTTATTGATGTCCTCCCTCCGGTAGACGCCCTAAGCCGAGGCTCGTACCCCACAGGGGGTGCCCTTAGCGAGCATTCACCTAGTTATAATTAGCATAGTTGAATAACCCCTGGCTCAGCTTCGCAAGTGGCTGGAGGTGCAACACACGGCCATTGCCTTAACCACTGGGTGGCAGGTCTCTAAAGAGGCCTCCTGCTCCGATCACAAGTGGATCCGCTTCGACCATCAACATCCAGGTCTGTGTTCCATCGATACCACCACGGCGTTATCCGCGTAAAACGGATCGTGCCACCTACACACGCAGCATTGATTCCAAGTTAGCGAAGTTAAACGATCCGCTGACATATGCAGACATGACACAGATTGAGGTATAAGTAAGCCATCTTACAGAATCAATCATAGACAGCTGCAAAACTGCCTGCCCAGAGACCACACCGCGCAACATACTGGGGAAACAACCCTGGTGGGGCGCTGATCTGGAGTGCAAGCACTGCAAGGTAAGAACAACTCTGAATAGAGCCATGAACACATGTGCGGATGAGGACTGGGACAACTATTACGCGGCCAAATCCAGCTATAAAATGCTGTGCTGTGCTGGAATCTTCTCCGTTAGAGACCGCCGTGGCTTGATGTCAATGTTTTTCTGGATGCAGTTACTGATTCTCTCTCGTCCTTTGCTAACGCGGACAAGGTTGTCTTGCTTGGCGACTTCAATATTAATGTCCTTAGCCAAACCGATAACAAATCTAAACTACTCAACAATTTCATACATTGCTGCAAGCTTAGACAAGTTGTTACTGAGCCTACCCATTTCACAGATCATAGCGAAACTTTAATTGATGTTGTGTGCACCGACGCTCGTGTGTGTGGGGTCTCAGTATCACACATACCAGAGCTCGGTCACCACGCAATTATATCTGTGGAATTACATTTTAAACTAGAGAAGCCTGCTCCGCACTGGATTACCTATAGGCCACTTAAAGACATCCTACCTGATTTGTTTAATGATGACTTAAATAAGTTAGACTGGGAACAAATTGAAAGTCTGGAAGATGTAAACTCCATGGTTGCTATGTTTAATGAATATATTTTGGCATTATTTGACTTGCATGCTCCCCTTAAAAAAGTTTTAATCAAAGAGAAATCTTATCCCTGGATAACAGACACTGTCAGGGAAATGATGAGGCTGCGTGACAAGTGCCATTTGAAATCTAAAACTACAAAATCGGAACATCATATTAAATCCTACAAAGAGTTTAAATACCTTGTCAGAGCTGCTTTTGATAGTGAAAAGTGCGCATATTTTAAAACATACATTAATAATAATATTAAACAACCGAAGAAGTTATGGACTCATATCAAAACTACGATAGCCACCTCAAAAAAACCAGAGCATAGTCTACCACATTTCTGTAACAATCCAGAGTCTATTAATCAACACTTTTTGGATGTACCTGGCAGTGGTAAAGTCACAGCTGCTGATTTAAGTTATTTTGAGCACCATAGACACAGTAACAGTCATTTCCAGCTTGAGCCGGTTCAGCAGGATGTGGTGTTGAGGATCTTGCGCGGTTTTAAGTCCAATGCGCAGGGCTCTGACCATATTTCTCTGGAGATGCTGATGTTGACACTTCCTCGAACACTTGCAGTTATAACAGCTATCATCAACAGATCCATAGTCACCTCTTCTTTTCCTGATCTGTGGAAAATGGCAATAGTTAGACCGATCCCTAAAGTACCTAACCCCACTAGCGTGAAAGACCTCCGTCCGATTAGCCTACTGCCATGTCTGTCCAAGATTGTAGAAAGGGTTGTCTCCGACCAGCTTAGGGCATATCTTGAGCACTATAGTATTTTGCCACTGGCTCAATCTGGATTTCGCAAAGGCCACAGCACAGCGACAGCACTCTTGGATGTGGTCGGTAACATTCTCGAAGCCAGAGACCAGGGCATGGGGACTCTACTTGTCCTGCTAGATTTTTCACGTGCTTTCGACTCTATAAATACTTCACTTCTTCTCTCTAAGCTGGCTTACTATGGGTGTGATGTCGAAGCGGTTAAATGGTTTGAGAGTTACCTCAGTAATCGATCACAGTTTGTCCAGGTGACTTGCGACAATAATGGAGATACCATGTCTTCTAGTCCAAAGCGCGTGGACAGGGGCGTACCGCAGGGATCGATCCTTGGCCCGCTGCTTTTCATCCTGTACAGTGCTGACATCGCCAACTGCCTGATTAACACCAAGTTCCATCTCTACGCCGATGATCTGCAGTTGTACCTCTCCTTCCGGTCCCAGGATACTGCAGAAACTGTTAGAAGAATTAATGAGGATTTAGATAGGATCTCTGCTTGGTCCAGAAGAAACTCCTTGGTTTTGAACCCTAGTAAGTCTAAGTATATTGTGATGGGATCTAGGGATTTCCTGAACAAAATGCTTGCTTGCAATCTGGACATCAGTATTGATGGCTGTGGTGTGGAAAGGGTTCTGGAGGCTCGTAATCTTGGGGTAGTATTTGACGGGCAGCTGCACTTCGAAACTCACATTTTGGAGGCTGTGCGCAACTGCTTCTACCGACTCAAGCTCTTGTATCGTGTCCGTCCCTACATAAGTGTGGATATGCGTGTCATGCTGTGTGAGTCACTTGTTCTATCCAAGCTGAACTATGCTGACACTGTGTATGGGGCGTGCATTCTCGGTAGAAGCGAAAAACTTATTCAGCGGGTGCAGAATGCTTGTGCAAGATTCTGCTACAATGTCCCACCACGATCCCACATCACTCCCTTTTTAAATAAGGGTAATTTGATGAGAATGTCAGCACGCAGAAAGCTTCACCTGGCTACCCTACTCTTTGGCACAATTCTCACAAAGAAACCAGACTATTTATACAAGAAACTGTCTTGGTCACGCGATGTTAACAAGATTAAAACCAGAGCATCTTCGTACCTCATGTTGGCATCGTCGCACAGAACTGCTGCTTTCCGTGGTAGTTTCAAATTCGCTGCCTCTCGCTGTTGGAACGACCTGCCGCCTCCTTTTCGTGCTATAAAGACAGTTGGTACTTTCAGAATCAAATTTAAACAACACTTACTTCAGCTTCAAAAGGATACCACACATTAAACTTACCCTTGATATGCACGTCTGTCGATGGTGGCGAGCGTTTCGCAGCGATTATGCTCTGTAATTCACTGAGACACAGCAGTTGTTTCGCATTTTGTTTAATTTTTCTATAACATTGTTTGTCATAGGTGATTTAAACAACTCAATCACTCATAACGTTAGTTTATCGGTATTTCTCCAAATGCCGTGAACTGACTACCACAAAACACTTTTCATTATAATAAACACTGTACTATTATAACATTCACACAGTACGTAGCTTAATATACAGCCGTAATGTTTGTTTTTATAACAATTTTTTTTGCCGGTGTCGGCGTCTGCGTCTCATTTCTTGTCTCAACGATGCCTAGAGCACAGAACATAATTATATACCCTACTAGAGTACCACAGATACTAAAGGCATAGACAAGTAACTGATGTTACGTCGGGTGCAGACACGCGGACTACATAAAGTTTATTTTTTAACCTTTAGTATTTCTCAGATCTATTGTTTATTTTATTATATTTATTTCTGTTTTTATCTATCCGTGACATCACTGCGGGCCCTATCAGAATACCAGCGCTGCGTCATTTATTTATTTTTTCTTAAATGTCGCAGCATATGCTGAGATGGGAGCCTTTTGGCCTCGTACAGGACTTTCTGCTTTTATTTTAATTGTTTTTATTTTTTAATGTTTTTATTTTTTATTAATGTTTTAATGAGTGTATTTTAGTTTAATTTGTGATTTCCTGTGCGAGTCTCAATAAATACTTTTTCTTTCTTTCTTTCTTTCTTTCTTTCTCGGAGGACTTCAACATACACATAGCCACACCATTGGGAGTCCATAACACAGTGTTCCAGGCCGAATGCATGGGTATATCTCTTGCCGCTTCAGCCATCATGGCCAGGGAAGTTAAGGACCACTCAATACGAATACTCTCAGACAGCATGGCTGTTCTGCAAGTGCTAAATAGTCACCTCAATAGTAAAACCATTCAATGGATCAAAGGACACAGCGGTTCGCGGGGCAATGACGCAGCCGACGAACTTGCCAGAAGGGGGTCGAGCATGGCACCAGTGGGGCCTGAACCCATCGCGCCGCTCCCCTTCGGGTACCTATGCACTCTGGTAAGGAAACAAACCAGGGAACAACATCACAAACTATGGGTGGACCACGGTGAGTGCAGGCAGGCCAAGGAGGCTCTCCCTACAATCGCCAGCCGCCTCAAGAAACAGGTTCTCCGATTAACAAAACAACAGCTGCGCACAGTTACAGCTGCCTTAACTGGCCATGGGTCATTTAATAAACACCTCTTTGTCATAGGAGTCATAGCCAGTCCGCTGTGCAGAGCCTGCATGGAGGGCGACGAGATAGCAGCTCATGTGCTGTTAAACTGCCCAGTGGTCGCCACATACAGGGCAAAGTACTTCGGTAACCCAGGTACCCTACGTGAGATTATCAGTGACATCAAGGCGTTGCTGGCCTTCTTTGAGGAGCTGGGGTGGATCGAATAAGAGATTTTCCCACCCATACGCAAAATACGTGCTTTGACGTGGAAGTGCGGATACCAGCTCGTATTACCTATAACCCCTGGCTGGAACAAGAAAGCCCGGTTAAGTAGTCATGATCTCAGAGGTCAACTACGAGATGCCCTACCTAAAAATTAAAAAAACTGACGATGATAATCGTGCCTACACACGGCGAAGGGACATAGTAGGTGTCAACACCCTACTTAAATTAAAATTAGGTAAATTAATATTATGTGCATTGCCATATTCAGATAATTTGTATGTTGAAGAAAACGATTACATTTGTAGTTTATCTTAATGCATATTTTGACATGTCATCATAGTGACCGTTTATTGTATTTTGATACTAACAATTTTGTTAGAGATTTTGTTTTAATTCGGGAACATATGTTTCTTCGCAAGAAAAGTCAACATGTATTGCCTACTTTGTTAGGTTACAATATACAAGCAGTTATTGATAATTTAACTGAGACCAGGCTAAGTGACGAAATAGTTATTATCTAGTATTTCTAATAATACTGTAATAGGCTCTTTAAAGTTTTAGACTCCACAAAAGTGAAGCATGATAAGAATATTTTACTGTATCACCAAAATATTAATCTCTGGCAAAATCCTAGGCGTGGAATTGTTAATAGATAAATATCATATGGATATCTTATGCTTTCGTAAAACCTGGTTAAGACCAGATAGGATGCTGTTTAATGTAAGTAATTTTTCAGTTACCAGTGCGTACAACATATATAACACATGTAATAGTTGTTTCAGACATAAGGAAAGGAAGGATATCACTGCTTGCTCTGTTGATCGCTTATGTGAGGTAGCATGTGCAGAGGCTGAAGGCCATACTTTCTTACGTATTTATAGACCACCAGCCTCAAACTTGTCATCAGTTTTAATCATTATGGAAGAAATACTAAGTAAACTTTTTAAAGATAAAAAATTAGTTTTTGTTTGTGGTGACCTAAATATTGATCTATTAGTTAACTCACCCGATAAATATAAGCTTATGTCATTGTTTAAATCGTTCAATTTAAAATGTATATTTAATGAAGCGACTAGAATAACAGCAACTTCAGCTTTATGCATTGACAATATATTTACTAATTGTAAAATACAAGACTCATCCTTAATTAGTGGCGTTAGTTCTGACCATACTAGTCAACTTGTATCATTTAATTTATATAAAAAGTTACACCTAGATGAAACCATTGAATTAAGACCTCTCACTAAAAATAAATTGAAAATGTTTAGTAATAATGTTCTTAGCAATCTCTCAACTGCTATTTTTGATTCAAAAGACCCCAATATAAACTACAGTACATTATTTTCTACAGTATGCCATGAATTCAATAAAGCGTGTCCTGCAAAAAAAGTAACAATCAATACTCAACTAAAATTTAATGAATCGGCCACTGCTGGCATTAGAAAAAGCAGAGATATTTTGTATAATTTGTACAACGAGAAGTCATTGACCTTTGATCCAGCCCTTCATAATTATGTTAGAAACTATTCTAAGATATTTAAACGAATCTGCGCCCAAGCTAAATCAAAATTAATAAGTAACAAAATTAATATTTCTAACAATAAAATAAAAGCTGTGTGGCATACCTGCCTTTTGTGTTTCCAGTTTCTTTATTAATAACCATTAATAAAGAAACTGGAAACACTAAACAGCGAGGTCAGAATGAATTGTCTTTAAAAATTGAGAATGAAACCATTTCAGATAAATTTAAAGTTGCTGAGACGCTAGAAAAGTTCTTTACCAACATCCCAATAGAGGTTACGAAATCTCTCCCCTCATCATCTATAACTAGCTGAATCTTTTTTAAAGAACACTTCAGTAAAGACATTCCAAGTTTTGAATTCAAGCCCATTTCTATTGTCACAATTTGTCACAATTTTTAACGGAGAAAGGAATTTCTTGATTACCTTTTATAATGATTGGAAATTGGAAAAATATGACATGTAATTTTTATTTAATTTAATTTTTATTTAATTTAACTTTTATTCAATTTAATTTTTATTTAATTCCAATACGAAGTAAGTTGACTGCAGAATTAATTGTGTACCTACAGTATAAATTACTATTGAAGTGCATACTTCATAATTAAATTGTAATTATAGTTAATTATTATGTTATTATTATTATGTTACTTAACATCTGTAGTGTACTTTTGCATGCCTTTTGGTTAAATATGGCTGTTGCTTATTATATTTTTTATGTCACCGAGTTTTGTACTTACCCATATTTGCAAAATAAATATCTTATCTTATCTTATCTTATCTTATCTTAACAAAAGCATTTAAAAGTCTTAACATAAAAAACACTGAAAACTTATGGAGGATTTTAGTTAAGGTTCTTGAAGATAATCATTGACACAATTGCCCCTATTCTAACAGGCAAATTTAATCAATGTTTAGATAGCGGTACGTTTCCTGATTTAATGAAACATAGTAAAGTAGTACCAATTTTTCAAATCGGGTATTAAGAGTGATCCCTCAAATTATAGACCTATATCTGTGCTACCAGCATTGAGTAAAATATATGAAAAAATAATGCTAGACCAGATGTTGTCACATTTTAATTCAAATGGAATTTTACATAGTCACCAGTTTGGTTTCACGAAAAGTAGGTCGACGACTGACGCAGGAGTAAAACTCATCAGTCACATTTTGGAATCCTGGGAGAAGTCCCAGGGTGCAATTGGTATTTTCTGTGACCTCTCAAAAGCGATTGACTGCGTTGACCACAAAACACTGATCTGTAAATTACATCACTACGGAATTCGTGGACAAGCTGCTGATCTTGTTTTTTCCTATCTAACAAACAGGCAGCAAAAAGTAAACGTTAACGGGGTCTCTAGTTAAGATGGGCGTGCCTCAAGGATCAATTCTTGGCCCTTTCCTATTTCTAGTTTATATTAATGACCTTCCTTACATGATGGCTAATATATCAGATATAATTCCATTCGCTGATGATACTTCTCTTATTTTTAAAATAGTTAGAAAAGATACGGATGTCTTACATGTCAACGATAGTCTGGCAATTCTTTCGAAATGGTTCGCAGCTAATAATCTTTTACTTAATGCGAACAAAACTAAATGTCTTAAGTTCTCATTTAAATGTTAGTAGTATGTAGTTAAATGTACCTCAAGTAGGTCTCAATTTAAAGTTCCATTACCAAATGTACCTCAAGTAGGTCTCAATTTAAAACTTGATGGCAAGAAACTAGATGCTATTACGGAAACTGTGTTTCTAGGAATTATTCTAGATTCGAAATTGCAATGAGGCGCCCACATTAGAGCTTTTTCAGGTAGATTAAGTTGCATATTTAGTAAGAAAAATAAGGCAGTTAACTGATGTAGCCACAGCTAGGTTAGAGTACTTTGCTTATTTCCACAGTATTATGTCTTATGGCGTTTTGCTGTGGAGATCGGCAGCTGACGTAGATTCAATTTTCATTTTACAAAAGAGGGCAATTCGCGCGATCTACAAAATGAGTCCTCGTGAGTCCCTTAGAAATAAATTCAAAAGAATTGATATACTGACTCGCCTTCTCTTTATATCTTAAAAAGTATTTTGTATGTTCGCAAAACCTAGGACTTTTTAAAATAAGAAGCGATTTCCATAATATAAATACACGTAGTAAACATGAAATTATGATACCCAAATTTAGATTAACTAAAACTAGTAAGTCATTTCTTATAAACGGTATCCGCTTTTATACCAAGTTGCCAAAGTCTGTTACAGAACTAAACGATGGGAAGTTCAAAACCCACATCAAACGTGTCCTTATCAAAAAAGCATATTATAAGATTAAAGACTACGTTGAAGACAAGGAAGTTTGGCAATAATTCCTTCTGCACATGTGGCTTCCCTGGTACCTCATTAACGGCATAACAACGTAAATGTCTATTAACTGCTCCCAAATTACGATGATTATTTTATTTTACTTTTTTACATACTTCATTGACATAATCTTTTCATTATTTGACATTATATAATTTGTATAGGTACCTACAATATTCTATATATTTTTTAATCAAATTAGATTTGTTACAGCTGTAGTGGCAACCATGTCATTTGGTTTAAATATGTCCTTATTTTTACTATTTCGTTTATCTTTTAAATAGATTATTTTCTTTTAGATTTTGTGAATGTGAGAACGTTGTAGGCTGTAGATTTGTGGACCATTTTCTATTTACTAAGTACCTGGTACTTGTTTATATGCCTACATTGTCCTCCCATACCTATTAACACATTAATTTGGAAACATTGTAGAAACCATTTATTATGGATAAACTAATAGTGGTTGTAGTAATCGGTTTTTTAATAATGCCTTTCAACTACGTCACTGGTTAATTCCGTGTATTACACTTATTGGCTACTTACGTCATTTGCTTGGTTTCCTTTCGTCTGTAAATAACGTAGTTGCTTTAAAAAAAACATTCGAAGTAGTCAGTAAGGTCAAATACTGCTTTTGAAATGCAAATAATTAAACTGAATCCCACTACACTAAATGAGAATGTCGTTGAAGAATATTTTTTGATATTCCGATATTTGTATGTAACTCAATCACGTATAAACCATAGAAATGATTCATAATGAAATTAGTCACATGGAAAGACCATGTCCTCTATACTTTTTATATGTCTACACTAATATTATAAAGAGAAAAAAAAAATTGTTTGTAACTAGTTTGTAATATCAATTCGGAAAGGGATCGTCACCGTATCGCCTTTCGCCTCGCCGTCAAACAGAGGTCAACATAACGTTATCACATAGCCAAAGCGGATCAGCAGCTCCGATACGTCGACTCGGCTACGGCTAGGCAGTGCCGCGCTTTCGGCTCGCCGGCCGTAAGCGCGCTTGGGAGTAGTGTGGCCACGACAGGAGTGAGAGGGGCAAGGGTGGACGAAGAGACGTAAGCTCGGGTACGCAGAGACATAAGCACGAAAACTGCTAGTTGACCAGCACCACACCGCGGTTCGTGAGCTTGTCCCGAGGCGAGGCGATTACGTTACGATTCCGATTAGTGTGCGTTGCAGTAGGGAGTTTCATACAAAGAATACTGAATGGCTCGAGTTGATACGGTGACGATTTCTTTCCGAGTTGATATGTGTGCTATGACCTTAAACAGTAGAAACTGAAGAATAGTTATTTATGCAACTGTTGTACAATAAGAGGTATTAAAACACGAATGTGGGTTTATCACAAAAGGCGAAGCCGAGTGTGATAATAGTATCACATGAGTGTTTTAATACCTAATTATATACAGTTGTATACAAAACTTTATCTACAACTATGATATGAATCCTAAAAGGTCCTGAAACTATTGGGTGTTTGTAATTCAAAATCAAGAATTTAGAAAAACCCACGAAATTCAGTACAACTGCACGTATGAGTGTCGCCTGCACCAGCACATCACCGCACATGCGTGCAGCGGGTGCTGCTGTCCCCCGCTTAAACGTTGAAACGAGTTGCATAATGAAATTTAGTATAACATTATAACACTCATTTCTATGATATTATGGTTACAATGACACTGGCTGTTAGAATGTTGGCCATAAGCTAACTGTTGCTGAAACTTTTATGGAGGTTTTATAGAATGGGTGTACATAAATATATTTTTAAATCGATATTGCTATATTATCACTGAGTAACATAAGGCTATAATTTATAAATATATCAAGCCTGCGAAGTTGCTGGTGGAAGGTAGTATATAATCTACAATGCAATATAGTTATCTAAATTAGTTTACTAGCTGTCATTCGTAGATCTTTGACAGTCGTTACGGGCAGTCAGAAGCCCAAAAGTCTGACAACCAGTCTTACCAAGCAGTTTCGTGTTACCCAGTTACTGGGTTGTGGAGGTCAGATAGGCAGTTGCTCCATGTAAAATACTGGTATTCAGCTGCATCCGGTTAGACTATTGGGACGATTGGGTAAAGGTCAGGGAGATTGATTTATCTGAAGTAGTTTCTCAAGAACACGGGAAAAAGATTTTTAAGTCATAATTTTTCTCAACTACGTCAGTACGAGCATCAGTAATATTTATTCGGTAATGTACTTGGTATTAAAAACAACTTTAATTGAGCACAATGCACCACGATGATCACTATAATTTCATAAAAGATTGTGTTTCCATGGACCATGATCCGTCATTTTTTTCAGTTGCCCGTCAAATTATTCATGGTGATACTTACCTAGACTTTTGTTAACAGATTAACACCACGACAAACAAAGGCTATATATTTTTATAAGAACAATGATTATATAAAGCACAGTAGGTACCTACATACAGCATATTATTATTGCTTATGACAGCGATGAGTATGACGGATCAACTGAAAATAAACATGGAAACATTATGCTGGCCCACAGGTGTGTTCGTTGTACCACTGAACGTTCTACACGTGCAGCCAACCATGTCTGTATTAATAATAATATATTTTATTTCAGAATAAATATCCATAAGTTTTTAATAAAGGTTTAAGGTATTAAAAAATGTTAGTTAATAAACAGAATCCAAATCAAGCCAATAACATCGGAGATATGGCAAAAAATGTAAAGCAAGGTCACAAATCGTACACGAAAATAAAAATTTGAATGGCATGAAAAATATTAAAGATAATTAATTTTAAGAAAGTTAATTTTCGATAATTTTTCATGAATATTCAGGAAAATACGAGCGGGCACATGACGATGGGCGACATTGTATACAAAATTGTAAGGACTGACACCTACGTGTGCAGCCGCATCCAGTGTGCCAGCATGGGGCTGTCCCACTTATCACACAATACACTCAGGATGCTGCGGCAGCTTAGCACGAATTCTACCGAGAATAGAAGCGCACCGTTTCCATATAATGGCATGAAAACCATCAACCCTGACCTCAGTGAACATCCCGGAAGCGCTACAAAAGCGTGGTTGACCTAACAGTATCCTGAATACATTGTTATACTGGACACGCAGGTCGTTGTATGCCCTCAGCGTATATCTGACCCACATACAGCACGTGTAAAAAGACTGGCATTTTGCTCTGAAAAGGGTTTTTTTGACTTGCGTCGTACGACGTGCAAATCTGCGGACCAGCATATTACCTCGGGCAGCCATCGCCCTACGTTCCCTCTGCATGTTCAGGTCATCATTCAAGTCACGAGTGACTCAGTGACCCAGGTACTTAATGGGGACGTCCGCCGCCCACAATCATATAAGACCAGAGGTGGTGGCGCGTAATCTTCCACGCACGCCCCTCTTATATGTCGCGGGGGGAGTCAAACACCTTACTCCTCTCCGCTTACCCAGACGGAGCCCGCAGAGGCGGGCTGGCACCAGCCGGAGCCTGCGTTAAAGAGTGCTTAAGTGCCCCCGTAGCCCCCGGTAAAAGTGTGCGAGGGAACACGGGGTGGTTTTAGTCAGTGGAAGTCTGACAGACCCCTCCGTCCGCCCCAGAACGGAGGACATCCATGAGGCCACCTCGTTACCCAAAAAAAAGAAAGAAAAAAGGCAAGGTGTAAGTGGGTTTTTCTATTTGTTTCTCAGTTGCAGCCCAGAGTAGGTAAAGTCAAGGAATTGAATTACTTAAATTTGCAGTTAATGGACTTTAATGATTACCAACCATTGGCTGTATATTCAAATCACAACTACCATTCTTTAATAGTTGTATGAAATGGTCATAATGCGGTAAAATGACGTGCTCGTTACGACACACATTAACTAATACGCATTTTAAGCTGTGTGCATTTGATAAGCAATTTTCTTTAACTGTACCTATGGATTTGTCACCGTTACACATAATCGATGACCGATGACCTGGTGAAGGCCGCAGGAATCCGCTGGATGCGAGAAGCACCCGTCGAAGTAGCGGTGCTCTGGGGAAACCTATATCCAGCAGGGAACGTCTTTCGGCTAAAATGATGATGATGATGATACATACCATAACATAACATCACGCCCATATTCCACTTAGTACTGGCAGAGCTACAGGCAGAAGTTTACCTGCTGAACTGGGCCTGTTTGGCGCAGCCGCGAGGCACACTTTCCTGCTAATTTTAAAATTTATAATAATCACTTTTATTTATTTTCTTTTTTATTTCTTTTTCACTTGTAGTTGGTACATTTAAGTTATGTTGTGTGCCTTTAGTCTGTGCTAAATAAGTGTATATTTTTTTCGTTCTTTTTAAATGTATAATTTTTGCTATAAGGAATATTTATAAGAAACAAAGGTATGTTGCTTCATAATATTATTTATTCGAATAGCAATGAAAAAGTGCTCGTCATTTTTATTGACTCCTACAAAGTAACTATCAAAACAACGATACATATTATTACAGAAAACAATAGCCAAAACTATGCAAATATTTTATTTTCTTACCTTTGTTTTTCTAAACATCTGATGTACGTTTTGTTTAAACATTTAGGAATGTGTTGTACAGTCAACAGTACGTCAGCCAGTCTAATCTGTAAAAATCTCTCCGTCAAATACACATGCCTGTAGCTGGCACACTTGCATACCAGCTCCTTGCACATGCCAGCTACTTTCCTGGTATACGTTAACTGGCATGCCTGTTCCTTCAAGATTGCACAACATTTGATTTACTGACATGCAATAATGGGGGAGGGGTCGCGTGGAGCTGCAGAACCGGCACTTGTGAACGTAGGTGACATCTACAGGCTTGTCAGTAGCTAGTGCTATACTGTAAATAATTTAACTAAACGATGTGTGTGTATCTAAAGTCATTTAAATTAAAAGACGTGCGCATTCATTTTCCTTTCAACTAATCCAATCTTTCACGCAAAACTTTCGTGTTCTCCTCTTCTTTTTCTCTCATTAATTTAGCCACAGAATACACTTCTAGTTAGCTAGCAATATGACATTAATTAATTCACTTCGAATGCTTTACATTGCAAAAACTAGAAACAGTATTTTTAGCGTGGCACTGACTTGCACTGCCTCGTGAACTGGCTTGTGTATACTTCTTGCAAGTAACTGGCATAGGTAATACGGGCTGGTATCCGCAACTCTACGTCAAAGCACGTATTTTTCGTAAAAGTAACTGGCATGCAAGGAAGCTAATGGCTTGTAAAGGAACCAAATGGCTTTTAAGTTTACTTGCAAATGTATCCATCACCCGTTTACTTGCACATTAACTAGCATGCCAGCTTCTGCTCCATTTTACAGGCATGTGCATTTTCGCTCTTAGGGGAAGTGAGTTTGAAGTGAGCTGTCAATCCCTAGCACGGCATTTCACTTCAAGGTAACTTCACCTAAGTTTTTACGCAGAGACTTTTACAGAATGGATCGGCTATTATAGTAACCCTTGCTGCTCGAAATTAAGGCGTAGTCAAATACAAACTGGTAACATTGATGAGCAGTTGACTGTACCATTTATTAAATTCAAGTTCATTACTTTAATTTAAAATCTCTGACCCCTTTAACTTCTAATTTACATTCAGTGAATAAATTGATTGTAGCAATTAACATTGTCGGATCTACATTTTTTAGATTTTTTAATTTATTGCATAAAGGTCTTAGAATAAATTATAAAAATATTCCCGCAAAGATTTGAAGCAATAAAAAAAAACTCAAAAATGTAGATCCGACAATGTTAATTGCTACGGTCAAAATACATTTTCTAAATTAAATGAGCAATATTTGTAATCACTTTCTCGAAATCGGCTCCAACGATTTTGATGAAAATTGCAATATAGGGGTTTACGGGGGCGAAAAAATCGATCTAGCTACGAAGCTCTTATTTAGCTGGGAAAATTCGTTTTCTCCGAATTTTCCTCCGAGCAGAGCTCGGTCGTCAAAAGTTTAGAGCAAGATGGCTACCTTAGAATAATGACATGGCAGCATGGAATTAGTAAGAACTATCCTTTAACGTAACTGGCGAAATGTGGGTGTACTATAGGTACACCTCTGCCCAACCCTTCGAAGAAACAAAGCGTGATGTTATGTTATCCTTTGCAATTAAAAGAGCATTCTCTATTTTCACCAGAGCTCGGTCGCCCAGGTACTGAGTGATAGTATACACTACTACTGCTGTAAAAAAAAAAAAGAGATAGATAGGAAATAATTAGCATAGCATAGTAGTGATAGCCTAGTGGTGTGACCGTCGGACTGCCAAGTCATAGGTCTCGAGTTCGAACCCAAGGCACGCACCTCTGACTTCTCAGATTCATATGCGTATTATATAATTATCACTTGCTTCAAAAACGTTGAAAAAAAACATCGTGAGGAAACCGGCATGCCTGAGAGATATTTCTCGACGGCATGTGAAACCAAGTCAGAGGCCCATGGGCGGCTTTAAAACTCTGACACCTGATCTTTTTCGAATGACTAACCTGGTGTCAGAGTTTTAAAGCCGCCCATAGGCCTCTAACTTGGCTTCACATGCCATCGAGAAATATCTCTCAGGAATCGTTTTCTCACGATGTTTTCCTTTACAGTTTTTGAAGCAAGTGGTCATTATACAATAAGCACATGAATCCGAAAAGTCAGAGGTGTGTTCCTTGGGTTCGAACTCGAGACCTATGACTTGGCAGGCCAACGGTCACATTACTAGAATATTACTAGATACTATTACACACTACTATAGTACTAATACTTATAGATTACGGGAAAACCTATAAAAAGTCTATGGTTTCAAAATAACATGGCAAATCTCTTAATATTGTGCGTACAAACTTACATTTGCTGCACCGTATGCTCCACCATGTCCTCCGGGTGATCCACACAATGGTGACACCTGGGCGTTTCCTTCCGCCTTATCTTGAACAGGAACCTCCCAAGACAACCGTGTCCGGTGAGGACCTGCGTCAGGCGGAAGGTGAGGGCGCCATGGCGCCTCTCTAGCCACTCCTAAAAGAGGGGACTTATCGCCGCAATTGTGGCGTGCCCAAGCACTGTGCGACCTTTTTTTTTTTTGGGTGGGCAATTATCAAATAACTTCTCCCGCTCTGGGTGGAGCTGGAGGGCGTGTCAGACTCTTACTGACTAAAACCCACCCGTGTTCCTTCCGTTGCCATGTTGCCGGGGGGCCACGATATCCCTATCGGCCCATATTCGCAGCCCCGGCAGGTATTGGCCCTAGCGGACCCCGTCAATTCTGCTGACATCTCTTTGAAGCGCGCGTGGAACACAACGCGCCATCGACCCGGGCTTGGTCCTTATCGGACGGCGAGCTACCCATTGCTCACCGTCCGCAAGCCCGCGCCTACGGTGGATGGAAATCTTCCTGTGATTCCCGACACCCAGGGCGTCTCCTCCTTCGGAAGCACTGTGCGACCTGAGTTGCACTTTATTGTTTCGTAGATAAGAGTTGCTTTTTATTTAAATGATTTTGCGGAGTGAACCATCTATATTAATCTGTGCCGGGAGTTAACTTTTAGAACAGATGACGTCAAGCTGCATAATGATGATTCAAACAAGCCATTTCGTTATCATTTGCATCTTATCAACCTCTTTAGTTTACTGATATGATACTTGAGACGAGCAACTACAAACAATGTTATCTGTAACATTGTGGATTGTTGACTCATACAATATTGTTGGAATCATTGATTTTTATCCATATCGTTTATATTTGAATACTGGCTTGAAAATTGAAATCCTATTTTTTAGCATTTATTACTGGCGGTTGGGGAAAATTGTCATTGTGAAAAAGTGGTGCCTATGCAGGAATTATGGTCGCGAATTTCCCATTTTTGGTTATAAATACTTAGCACAAAATATTAATGCAGTTGTGAGCAGAATTGAATAACAAAATCAAGCATTATTAAAAAAAACATTTGGAAACAATCAAGCAAATCGAATGAAAAGGACATAGAAAATCAATACCTACGGTCTATATTTTACTAATGTTATAATATGACGTTAGTAAAATGTGGGTATCAGTTGAATTACTTCCAAATTGCCTTCAAATAACTACATCCTACTAATATTAGAAAGGCGAAAGGTTGTGAGTGAGTGTGTGTGTGTGTGTGTGAATGTTTGTCTCTTCTTCCCGCTCAAACGGCTCAACGGATTTGGATGAAATTTGGTACACAGAAAGTTTATAACCTGGATTAACACATAGAATACTTTTTATCACGATATTCCCATGGGATCGAGACATCTGCGGGTGAAACCGCGGGGCGCAGTAAGTAGAAAATAAAAGGAAGTGTTTCAGCTGCCGGCGCCATGTCCCAAATTGGCTTCCAGCGCCTGCCGGGGCTGCGAATATGGGCCGAAAGGGAAATCGTGGCCCACCAGCAACATGGCAACTGAAGGAACACGGGTGGGTTTTAGTCAGTAAGAGTCTGACACGCCCTCCCGCTCCACCCAGAGCGGGAGAAGTTATTTGATAATTTCCCACCCAAAAAAAAAAAAAAGCGCCTTTTGCTGAATTGGCTGCTGGCGCCAAAAACTACTAGAATATATACAAAAAATACTTTAGTTAGGGTTAGTTAGTCGAGATTCTGAATACTGGAAGGGTTTCCATAAATGCCGCGCGGTGTCCATTATGGGAGCTGGCGGCGGCGGCGGCGCCGGCAGCCGATGTTTTTAATCTCGTAGTAGTACATTACTGCTGGTTCCCAACGGCGTTATTTTTGAGTGCCGTAGTCGGCAGTGGAGGCACTCCCAAAATAAAAACTTTCCTTGAAACACTTTGACTTCACCATAATCTGCCTAAACAGCCTATTCCTTTTGGGTCGGCCATCCAGACTTGCACCGATGCAGCTAAATACCATTATTTTACATGTGGCGACTTATTTAACATGTTATCATTGGAGGTAGCTTCTGAAATATTACATACATATCTAAGTATGTAATATTTCAGAAGTTTATGTATGAGTGAGTGGTGTGAGTTTAGATAAATATATAAACTCACACCACTCACTCATACATAACCTGACTATGCCTCTTTGGGTAGGCAGAAACTACAGAACGCCATCCTGCTACGATCCTTACATACTGAAATATTAATTTATACATTAGGCCCGGACTCCACCAAAGCGAAGATGTGCGGAGATATCCGAAGCGGAGACGAGTAGAGATGTTTTTTAGCTAAGGTGTATCCACCGAAGCTGTGCGGAGATGTGTACTGGCTAGACTGGAGTGGAGATGTGTGCTGGCTAGAGTGAAACTGAGCTGCGTGAGGCGAGCGTTGCATGTTGTGATGAACGCACATCTCTTCTCGTCTCTGCTGCGCGCCGTCGCCGCGTTGCCAGCTTGCGAGGCACAGCTCACATCTCCACTTCGTTCGTGCCATACAAATATGATACATCTCCACTCAGTGGTCTCCACTGAAGCTGAGAGGAGACGAGATGTGTGAATAACGAAATTCAATTGGTTGTTTAACCCTTGGTATGCCGGAACGTAGATATACACGAGACACAATGGTTTTTTAATTGTGTCTGTAATTACGGCATTCGAGAGGTTAAAACACATCTCCTCTCATCTCGTCTCCGCTTTGATGGATTCCGGGCCTAATGCAAAATTATAGTCCGTGCGATCCACGACGACGCGCCCCACTCCGCGATTACTGTACTGTAAGCCGAACTCTAGTACGGCGCGGAGCGGATTGGGGCGTCTTCGTGGATTGCGCGGACTATACCTTTAGGAAAACAAGGGTTTGTTTTCCCTATCCATGTTAGGGTCAGATCTTTCAATACCTACTCAGTGAATACATTCTTAGAATGATCCTAGCTAATGAAACAATAACTATTTAGTAAGAGTAATTAATAACCAATTTGTTAAATGACACTAATTTTCGTAATTTTTGTCGTTTCTGAGAGGATATTAATGTTACTAATAAATAACGACAGTTTTACGCTAATTCAATTTATTAATTCTTTTTATTCAGTTTTACACAAGAGACGAGGGGTCCCTTGCGCCCCTCGTCTCTGACGTCGCTGACGGTGCGGCGCGCAGCGCGGGCGTTGCGCCGCTCCTTTCATATTTCATACAAAATGTATAGGAGCTCATATACATGAAACCGTGTCTCCTGCGCGCGTTTTTTAGAAACATTACACAAAAACATCGAAACAAAAAGGCGTGGCCATACACATTTGTATATGCAAACACAATATTTTTGTTTTCCGAGCTGCGTGGAAAACATTCCGCGCGTGGGTGAAGAGGGAAAGGGTTTGTTTCATTTTCAACCACAGCGCGCACCGCGGACGTCTGTCACTGAAGTTAAACACAGGTTTTGAGGTTATAGATAGATAGAATATTCTTTATTAAGTACACCATAAAAATTACAGACATTAATTATATTATTATTTACGTATATTGTATTGTGAATAGTTGTGAACATTAAAAAAGTGGGGGCTCTGGATTCAGAAGTCTAAAAAACATGACAAACAAATAATAAAAAATCTGAAATGATATCTGGCAATTAAGCTTAACATATTTATTATAATTCAATACCTAATTAAAAATATGAAAACGAAATGACAAAATTAAAAAAGTGGGGCTCTGGATTCAAAAGTCTAAAAAACATGAAAAACTAATAAGTAATAAAAATCTAAAATTATATCTGGCAATTAAGCCTAGCAGTAATTATTTGCAGAAAAGTCCAAAAGGGATACCGTGGCCCCTGGCAACATGGCAACTGAAGGAACACGGGTGAGTTATAATTAAGAGACAACCAGAAAAAAAAAAACCTAACATAAAATATTTAAAACTAGGGATTATCGTAAAAAGCCTACAATTTTAAAAATGCATTGACGTTATAACAAAATGCTAAACTTTTATCTTTCTTTTAAGAATTTTTTTGACTGACTGTTATGAAATATATGTATTTTATTTATAGGTAATTATGTAGATGGAGTAGTTTGAGAATTTATAACGAATAATCAGTGGAGTACTTTCAGAATAATTCCAGATACCTAAGGAGCAGAATAGGAATAAAATAATAAGTATTTTTAAATAATAATAATTCCTTGGAGAAACTCGGGAATTATTTTATGAGATTCTTATCTTTTTAGAACAAAATAATGGAGTACTTTGGGAATAACCCGTAAAAAGACCCTGTCCGATTTGAAAGGGGCACATAGGTACTTCTTCTTTTCATATGGTTAGTGACTAACTTATACCCTAATTTCATAACTTATTTTCATAGCCGATTATGACTAATTTGTTTCATTTTGAGAGTTCAACAACATTCATTGTGTTATTTACGTTGTTGAGCAGATTTTTTTCCAACTTATGAAGAAATGGATTAGCAATCTGTTTCAAATCGAAACAGATTATTTCTAAGAATTTCAGAGAATTATTTCTAAGAATTTATGTTAAAAAATTTACCAATTTTTAATACTGAATAAATATTTTATTTTTGATTTATTTTAGATTGTGATTGATTGTGTATTACGCAATTAGGGTACTGGTGTGAGAGTTTTAAAGCCGCCCATGGGCCTCTGACTTGGCTTCACCGAGAAATATCTCTCAGACATTCGTTTCCTCACGATGTTTCTCCCTCACCGTTTCTGGAGTAAGTGATGATTATAGATACAACAAATACATATTATTATTATTTTTATGTCTTTTCTTTTCTCGGAACCGAGGCGTACGAGGGGCCGAAGCCAAGTCGCAGAGGCCCGTTAGACGCTTTTAATGAAATGAGGCACCAACCGACAATTGTCCCTGTTCGCACTATGCAAGTGCACCCAAGGACAACCCCCGGTTGGTGCAGGACTATTGCAAGATATTGAAACAAAGATATTGGATTGTGGGTTTGGGTGGCTAAGTAAACTGGTTATCTAGAAATAGTTCTAGATAACCAGTTTACTTAGCCACCCAAACCAAGTCTTTCCATAGGGAAAGACTATGGCCCCTGCCTTACCGCACAGGTAAAATGGCAGCGGGTGACTTGCACACTCAATAATGGGCCTCCGAAAACGGTCAATAAAGGCAAGCCAGAGATGAGGGTCCGTGGGGTCGCTACTGCTCAACAGCCGCCACATGCTGCCCTGCGGGTTTCTGTATCTCTCTTGGTCTGGCTCCTCAACCCAGACCTGTTTCGGCAAAGTAAACTCTCTTTAAAGCTGAATATTTCGCAAACGGATCCCTGCATAAAAAATAGTTTTCACACACCCACACAAATAAATTGGGCCAAACGAAAAAAAAATATCATGATTTTATTTTACCACTTTGTCGGCGTGTTTAATGTATAGGTACCCATGGCAAATTACAGTTTTCTAGTACAATGATTATCTGAGCTTAGCCACGGATAGACAGACTGACAGTCAGACGGACATGGCGAAACTATATCGGTTCATTGTTGGCTACAGAACCCTAAAAACCAGAAAAATTATTAGTAATAATTTGTAGGCAGTTAGAAAAAATAACTAATAGGTTTTAATAAATAGTGAGCAATTTATTTATTTATTTAACCATTTATGCACAAGCTATTCTTCTCATCATGCCGAAGATCCTCATCAGATCTTCACCAATTTTTTTTTGAGACCAACATTGACTTACTTCCTTTCAAATAAAAAAGAACCATCGAAATCGGATCTCATAAGGTGGAGATATCCAGTAGCCCCCCTTTTTTCCCCATTTTAGAGGAAGTCCAATCAAGAATCCCCGACGATTAAAAATTACAAAAAATTGGTCAAACTTTTACACCAAATTTCGTCCAGATCGGTTGTAAAATACGATCTGTAGAGGAGTACGCACAAACTGACACACAAAAGCAAATTTTGCCTGACTTGATCCAGAGACGCTTCGCTCGCAACGCTCGCTCGGTCAAATTATTATTTTTTAAATGTCTTTGACATATCTCAGGACCCTGGGGTCCCGGACCTTTGAAAGGCGTACGAGGGGCCGAAGCCAACTCGCACAGGCCCCTTAGACATTTTTAAGTGTTGAGGCACCGACCGATGATTATACCAATATGCACTATACAAGTGCACCCAAGGACAACCCCCGGTTGGTGTAGGACTATTGCAGAACATGGAAACATAACATATTGGGCTATGGATTTGGGTGGCTATAATGGTTACCTGGAACAATAGAAAGACTATTATAGTTGTTAATTCTATCGATTCCAGTAGGTAATTTAAATATTATTTATTACCAAATGCCCGAAATAAACACTGCGAAAGGATTAACACGTCTCACTGTCCAAAATCAGTATACTGAGCTATTATATATTTGAAAACAATGCCAACAAATCTTTGCAAATAAAGTGACCCGTGCGATCTCTCAAACTGGAGGCGAAATATAAAACTTCAAATATCTTAATTATTGTTAGTCCGTAAGCGACGCTTGCGCAGGCAGGTTCGATCGGCTCGCCAAGTGGACAATATTTTCGTTTGTAAATAAATAAATTTAATTTAGTTAATGAGATAATAATTAGATAAGTGGATAAAATAGTGATCTTAATATTGGTGATATTATATTTTTGAGAAAATTATAAAAATATTTTTCTAAACAATGGCGGTTGTTCAGCAAGCAGTGCAAGGATATCATTATGTGTTTGAAGAATTGGCGGGTAAGTTCCCTTTATAGTACAATTAGTAATAAAACTACTTTTATATTTAAGTATTTGTTATTTTTTTAAAGTAATAAATTATCGAAATAATAATAATATGATAAACGATTCTGTAAAATCGTCTTATTTTTATTATAGTCGTTGACTTTATGAATACCTATTTATTTCCATATGGGTATTTTTAGTAAAAAAATAATAAGGCAAATACCAAAAAATATTTTTTCATCAGATTGGAGTCTGGATTTGTGTCTGGTTGATGGCAATAGGCTTGCCCCCTATTACCTACATGGACTTAAACATAAGTGGCGAAATGTGGGTGTACTATATGTAGAGGTACTAACCATAAAGTAGTAGGAACTATAAAATTTTATCTACCTATTTATTAAGTACTTATGGAAAAACCAACATAATATTACAGCAATCGCAATAAATTCGGTTTTTACAGTTTCCTGTTTTCAACTATGATTATGTATTTCTGCCACCAAGCAACATTTTTGTTCCTGTTGACTGTAGGCCCCTTAACACAACCATAAACACACGTCACGCCTGTGTTCCCCGAAGGGTTGGGCAGAGGTGTCCCTGTAGCAGGTACACCCACATTTCGCCAGTTATGTTTAAGTCCCATGTAACAGGGGGCGAGCCTATTGCCATCAACCGGACACAAATCCAGAAATTTCAGATAGAAAATCCCAATAACACTGCCCGACCCGGGAATCGAACCCAGGACCTCATGCTCAGCAGTAGCGCTTGCGACCACTAGACCAACGAGGCAGTCCAAATAAGTCAATAATTAATGAATGTACTTATTCCTTTTCTAGACCCTCGAACAAAAGACTGGTGGTTAGTGGCAGGCCCTGGCCCTCTGCTGACAATACTGGCGACATATCTTTACTTCTGTACCAAGGCCGGACCTAGATACATGAAGGACAAGAAACCATACAACTTAAAACATTTGGTAATGGTCTACAACGTGATCCAGATCATCATGAGTGTATTTATAACTTTTATTGTAAGTATTATCTATATCTACACGTAGCATAAGTAAAATCAAAGTCGCTTTTCGAATTTGTCTGTCTGACCGCTTAGATCTTATAAACTACTGAATGGATTTTGATGCGTCATTACTATCATTTAGAGCATTAATTCCGGAAGATTTATGTGTATACTAAATTCATATTTAACTTGGTTATAGCACAGACATCTTGATGTTTTGACATTTCGCTATATTGCACACAGGTGACTATTGAATTCTCAAACGCAACTCAGTCATAATCATAACTATTAATTTGCAATAAGTCTTTGCAAACAGTGTTGGTCTTATAACAAGGTCCTAATACATAGTCAGAGATTTAAATGCAAAACATTACAATATATTTAATGCTAGAGTATAATATTTATGTCCAATACCATGCTTTAAATGTTTCAATTATTAATTAATTTTACAATAAATTCATTATTAATTATCGTCACATTAATTCGTCTAGTAGTGGTCGCAAGCGCTACTGCTGAGCATGAGGTCCTGGGTTCGATTCCCGGGTCGGGCAAAGTGTTATTGGGTTTTTCTATCTGGAATTTCTCAGTAGCAGCCCGGAGTCTAGATTTGTGCCCGGTTGATGGCAATAGGCTCGCCCCCTATAACATGGGACTTAAACATAACTGGCGAAATGTGGGTGTACCTACTACAGGTACACCTCTGCCCAACCCTTTGGGGAAACAAGGCGTGATGTTATGTTATGTAATTTAAAACAGTTTATGTAACTTTTAATAATGCCACACACATTACGGCTAAGTATGTCAAGTGTCGTTTGAAAATTAAATGTAGTGTACTGTGATTGTGACGAATGAGCTAGATGTATACGTAGAGTGCCAGGGATATCGACGCGAAAACTGTTACCAAACTGTTCAATACATGATTCTGAACCCCTTGTGTTAAAATTTCACGTCATTTATTTAAAAAAAATCTGCTGTTCCATACATTTTGACCGAGTAGGTATTGCACTTTTTATGAAACAGCAGATTTTTTTTAAAATAACCGACGAAAAATTTCAACGCAGGGGGGTTCAGAATAGAAGAAAGAAAGAAAGAAAGAAAAATTGTTTATTCTGCACAAAATAAACGCACATTACACAAAAAAAAATACATAAATTATAAAATATCCTATACATTCGCCAAAAGCCAAAAGCCTCGTATTCATTTTTTGAAATTAATAAAAAGTTCGACAAATTTTGTCTATTGCTTATGTCAAAGCCACTAAGGCCAGACCATAGACATATCAAGTAACAGACACCAAAGACAATTTACAATTTTGTTTGCAATACCAAATGAAAACAAACAACAAACATTCAAAACATAAACAAAATGCAGATTGCTGAGTGAATAGAAAACATTTTCTGTAACAAGTAAACAACAATAACAAGAAAATTAATCTGTGCGTCGTATCTGTGCAAGAATAGGTCATGCTCAGCGAAATGCCGCAACTTCGGACGGACCTACGGTTACGGCGCTGATTTTCAGCAAAAACCTCGCGAATGACGTAATGACGTCCCCCTGTGTGACACCGAATCATGTACTGAATCCATGGTAACAGTTTTCGCATCGATGTCCAGGGACATCGATGCGAAAACTGTTATGTAGCCAGCAATACAGAGTGGCAGGCCACTCTGTATTGCTGGCCTTGAAAATATGGCTGGTATAGACTGAGTGAAGAAGGCGAAGAACCAGGTGGTGTGGTGCAATTTCCGAGAGGCCTATGTCCAGCAGTGAACTGCAATAAGCCGAGTCGATTGATTGATTGGGGTCTGACACAGCCTCGACCTCTATATTCAGCTAACTTTAAAGCACCTGTCCCACTGCAAGCGGTTAACGAGAAGCGGGTAGAGCTAGCAACTTAAAACGAATTGGTGAGCAACGAGCGGTGAGTGCGCGACGGCGGTGACGAGCGATTACTCGTATGTATCAAGCGTGAGTTTTTTAGTGAATGTTCTGCCCGGCAAGCAAGTTACTGTGCAAATACTCTCTTTGATAGCTTGTCGCTGCGACAAACAGAGTACTCGCCGGGTGTTGTGAACAGTGATCAACTAATAATATAATTATATATGGGTGAAATGTGGGTGAACTATAAGTACACCTCTACCTAATCCTTCGGGGAAATACAGGCGTGATGTAATGTTATGTTATCTCTTTTATACGGGACCTTCAATCTTTGTACAGTATTTCTATTTTCTTAATGTCCCTTGGCAAACCGTGTTTCGTCAGTCGTCGGATTTCTATGTTCTATCAGACTTGGATGTATATAGAGTTGTTAATACTCTTTTAATTTAATGTAATTTATTTAAAAAAATGGGAGAAAGCTGCTAAAGTTGCAGGCACTACAGATAGGAAAATAGTTTTACAGCTCTATATAGTTCACACAGAAATCAAAACAAAACAACAATAAAGTACCTACTTAGTTCTGAATTCAAATTATTATACACGATAAATCTAATTATTGATGGAAATGGGAATTAGCATTCGTTTGTATTCGGAAATGCGATGATTCCCGAGGGACATTAAGAAAATAGAAATACTGTATGTTTCTTGAGCGAGAAAATTCTTGACAGCTAGCCGTATATAGCTAGTCGCGCCTACACTGCTCGCTACCTCGTTTTTAGTTGCTGGTTATAATCGCTCCCCGTTAATCGCCGGCAGTGGGACCGGTGCCCTAATGGTTAAAAATAACATGCCATCGTTAACGAAACGTGTTTCAAAAGTCAGGAGTGTCTTCTCAATCCTTACGTATTATTATCCAGTCAGTTGTGCAACTACAAAAACCTTACTGCAAAAAATTGCAATTTTAATTGTATTTTGTCTTTATTTTTATATCACGTAGCTAATTAATTGCAAGTGTTATGTACCTATTGTATGCCATTTTTGTCTTAATACATACATTAAACAAAATGCTCTTTACGGAACAATTCTTAGAACATTTTAAATGTGTGCGATGTGGCAGTAGGTACTCTTAATTAATTATGTCATTGTCCAGTTGTTACTACGAACGAGTAGTTGACTGTAGTAAATTTTGAAACATCTATTGACTTTTGAACTTACTTTAAGGAGAGTTGGGCAAGGGCATAACTGATTATTCATTTTTAAAGGACCGATTTTAAAGTCATTTGTAGTACCTATATAAGAGCGTGTATTCTGAAAGTGGGCAACGTTGCAAAAAGATGTCAAATGTTTCGCTGTTTTGATTAATTTAGCAATATTACTTTTAGGGGCATGAAGAACAGGGTATAAAGTTCACTCAACCACCATAGAAAAGGGAGGATCCTCCGACCAGACGGGTGTTGTGTCTGGCGGGCAACTGCCCATCGGTTTGACGATGAAATCTTGTATATAATAATGTTGATCGCTCGGTAAACTTTAATTGCGCGATGCAGGATTTGTGTGACGTCATGTCTATGACGCGTAGTTCATATGTGGCGGTGTAACCGCTACATACAGTATGAAAATATGAAATATGGCTAACTAGTGAACTAAAACATTGATTATGAAATACAATTATTAAAATCGTAACACCGAATATTTAGTTTAAGATGTAAAAAAAAAAGTGGCACTCCGGAAGTGCCGACAGCAGTGAAAACTTTAACAATTTTATTGTGCAGGAAATACTTTTAATGAGGTGTCGGTAACCGTAGCGGTAACAGTGTCGCGAGATCAGTTGTTTTTTCCCATCTCAAAAATGCCCAACGCGCCTGAAGAAGTTTTCACTTCAAAAAGTATTTGGAAACTTTCCAAATGCCTTTCTTACACCTAAAACGGTTACAACATCAAATTCAGTGTTTTATTGCAATTCATTATTATTAATATTCTAGTTCACTAGTTAGCGATATTTTATATGTAATACAGTAATATTGCCAAATTAATCAAAACAGCGAAATATTTGTCAGCTATTTGCGACGTTGCCAACTTTTAGAATGAACGCTCTCAAAAGTAAGTTCTTAATGCCCGTTCTCACTAACACTACGATGAAAATCCATCAGCCCGCTTTTATTTAGGCATTCATTTAGGTGAGGAAACGGGCATAAGTGGCTAAATAATACTGGTTCCTATACCTAGGTTTGAGAAGCAGTTTTGTCCTCCTCCATCCTCCATGTCCTTCTATCCCAGGAATAGAAACATAACGCCTTTCTAGACAGATCTGGAGGCCTAAAACGGCCACATTTAGCGATTCCTCTATGGTGACACATATTTTAGCTGAATCATATTCAATTCAATTCATGAAAGAATTAAGAAAAAAATTAAGACCGTAATTTTACTGGATAATTTTTCTTTACAGTTTTTATTATTCAAATGAGATTCTTATTTTTTATTTCCACAGTTTAAATGTTATTTCATTAAAATACAAAACTGTCAAACAGATGAATTGCGTAATATGAATTGAACACAGATAATATTAAGAATTGGCAGTTTGTGTGATTCATAATATTATCATATTATGATTCTGCCCAAGCGACCGTTTTAAGCCATCTGATCTCATGTTCTTAATTTATTTTATTTCTATTTTCAGGGAATAAGTTACTTCTTGACGGAAACCTACGAAAATAAATGTTATTCAGTGGATTATTCGGAGAATCCGAAGGCCATGATGGTAAGTAATCATTTACAAAGTTCTTCATCTGACTAGGCTTCCAGTCTGGCCGCATGCAGCTGAATACCAGTATTTTACATGGAGCCACTACCTATCTGACCTCCACAACCCAGTTACTGGGTAACACGATACCCTTGGCAAGACTGGTTGTTATACTTTCGGGATTCTGACTACCCGTAACGACTGTCAAAGATCTACAAATGATTGCCGGGACCAACGGCTTAACATGCTTTCCAAGATACGGAGGGGTATCGGTATGTAATGGATGGTCACCCATCCACGGACCGACCTTGATAAGCGTTGCTTAACCTTGAAGATTGACCCGTGCGGCTGTTATTATGTAGCCACAAGCGAGCCCTTCATGAACGAACTGCTTACAACGAAGAAATCTAAATTATTGCCAGTAAAATTACAACTCGGGACCGGCACAATAACCCAATAATTTGACGAAAGTAGTTTAATTTCTTTAAACGAGTTTTAAGCAATTTGGAGCACTCGTGATTTCTTTTACTCAAAATTATATTCTGATTCGTCAATTTTACGGAATTATCAGAAAGTTATGGAGAGTTTGACCTTTAATTTTGTTTTTCTTTTTGTTTTGGCGTATGCATAGGGCCATAAATAAACTGATCCCATTGAGCGCTGTTATAATTTATAACGTGACGATATTATCGTGGACGTCCACGTCTATAAAATGTATGGAAATATGAGCACGTTTTATCGTTATCGTGGCCGGAAATTTAAATGTGTCTTTATTCAAACTAAAGCATTTATTTCAGGCACTTTTGAATTGTCAAGGAGTCGATCAGTCAGAAATATGTAGCTAGTTGCCCATTCCAAAGCGTAGTAGGTACTTATGGAGAAGAACGGGCAGGAATGCCCGTTCTTCTCCATAGGTACCTACTACGCTTCTTTCTCCGCTACCTACTACGCTTTTTATTTACATTTATTTCTTTTTATTTACTCAATTTTTTTATTTACTAGAGTGTCCGTGGAGTTTCCACTCCACGGACACTCTAGTAAATAAAACAAATTGTTACAAAAAATTGGTTAGGTACATCATTCATGTTGAAATTATAGGTACATGTGAGAACAAAATAGAAGAGATTGTTTCCATACATTTTACTTCCCTGTCTTATCGAAATGCCGTGACGTAGACATGCACGTCCACGATAATATATCACGTCACGTAGTCACGTTGAAAATTATAAAAGCGCACATTAGCTTTGGGTGTATTTTATTCCTGCTGTTCTCATGGAAGTTGGCCCGGATGGCTATTTGTGTTAGCGACATCTCTACAAACATTTATAAACAGGCTGAAATTATAGTTACCCTACATAGTAAAGCAACCCTTCGGTAGATGTCGCTGTGTAATTTGAATTCACGCTATATTACCGTCCATTGACGCAGAGTGAGACTCCCTCCGGTTGACGCCCTAAGCCGAGGTTCGTACCCCACAGGGGGTGCCCTTAGCGAGCGTTCACCTAGTTTTAATTAGCATAGTTGAATAACCCCTGGCTGGAGGTTTTAAGTGTAGTAGCTTAAGGCACCCACAGGAAAGCCCGGTTAAGTAGTCATGATCTCAGAGGTCAACTACGAGATGCCATACGTAAAAAAAAAAAGCGGAGCGGAGCGAGGGAGTGTGGAGCGGAGTTGCGGACTGTGTCTGTTCATTGATGCGGAGCGAGCAAGTACGAAGCGGGGTTGCGGACTGTGCGGAGGTAGACCGAGTCCACGCCACGAGTACCTAGTTTGAGAGGGCTGCAATACCCCGTGGTCGATTTTTTTCCATTCTCCGTTTCCCCGCTCTGTTGCCCCGCTTCGTTTCCTTGCTCCGTTTCCCGGTTTTGTATGAATTTTTAAACTAGTTCGCAAATCCCTGTCCACTGAAGCAGAGCGGAGATTTTATGCAATTCCATTGGTTGGCACAGCTCCGCTCCGCTCCTATGCACTCCAGTGGACAGTCAGCCTGAAGCTGGGAATTTTGCCAATTCGGCAGTATCACGTCTGTAATCCCCGAAGGGTTAGCCAGAGGTGTACCTATACTATACCCACATTTCGCCAGTTATGTTGAAGTCCCATGTAACAGGCGACGAATCTATTTCCAGTAATTATGTAATGTGCCATTTGGCAGTAATTATGGATAGGTAATTAAATACTTTTTATATTGTTTTATGCTATAATAATCTTGACGAATATTTAGAATTTGGAAAACGTTTTTATACACTAACATTCTGAAATAAACTCAAACTCAAAGCATTTATTTCAATTAAACCATTTACAGGCACTTTTGAACTGTCAAGGAATCGGTCAGTCAGAAATAGGTATGAAGCTAGTTGCCCATTCCAAAGCGTAGTAGGTACCTATGGAGAAGAACGGGCAAGAAACTCCACGGACACTCTTTTAAATAAAAAATTGTTACAAAATATTGGTTACATCATTCACGTTGAAATTATACATGTGAGAACAATGTAGAAAGACGTGCACGTTAGAAGCGTCCGTAATAAAAAGATAAAACAAAGAACAATTCAAAAAATTTAAATAAAATAAGAATAAGCCCTGGCAGATGACCAGTCCCAACTGACTGAATAAAAACTGTTTCAAATGTGTACCAGCATTAATTAACACATGTGAAAAAATAGACTTTGAACCCAATCCATTTATCCATTATTCATAATATATTTGAGTAACGTTTATCCTTATTTAATTAACAGTCTTCAGTGTACCGTCAGCTGCGGTTAAAGTTTATACACAATAAGGAAAATAATATTATTGTGGACTCTACATAAACCCCACTTTGCAAATATAACAATGTTTCATATTTACAGTACCGCTTTCAGTATTTAATTATAAAATATGTAGGATGATAAATCACAACTATTTTATAATTACGTAGGAAATACAAAACGGAACTATGAAAAACAGTTTCTAGGTGTGTGTTCATTCTGCCGGTAGGAGTCGCGGGAAAGTCCGAAAAGGATACTGTGGCCCCTGGCAACATGGCAACTGAAAGAACACGGGTGGATTTTAGTCATTAAGTCTGACATGCTTTCCCGCTCCAGCCAGAGCGGGAGAAGTTAGAAAGAAAAAAAACCGGCCAAGTGCGTGTCGGACCACGCACATTGAAGGGTTCCGTAGTTGGGATGAATTTATCCCAAAAACAAACTTAACTTTGTAGTTGAAAAATATGTTCTCCCATACGGAATGTATGGGAAAACATGTTTTTGCAACTGCAAAGTTAAGTTGGTTGATTATTACTCGTTAACTTGTAGAGCCTACTTAGCTGTGATAGTTTTCCTTTTAATTTCGTTATATAAACTACAGCTCAGATTTTTTTCACGCATCCAAAACTAACCATTTAGCTGGCAGGGGGGGGGGGGGGACACTTGAACAAAAATTAGCAATTTAAAGCTTAATATTTCGCAAACGGATCCTTGAATCCAAAAATAGTTTTTACAAACTCACAATGTTTTTAAAGAACCTTTGCAATGAGACCCCATACCATGGGTTAAAAAAAAAACATCACCACTTTACGTGTAGGAGGGGTACCCTAAAAAAAAATGTTTTTCATAATTTTGTTTTACCACTTTGTCGGCGTAATTAATATGTATACCTAAGCCAAATTACAGCTTTCTAGTACTAAGGGTCTCGGAGCTAGACCGCGGACAGACAGACAGACAGACAGACAGACGGACATGACGAAACTATAAGGGTTCCTTGTTTACTACGGAACCCTAAAAAAGGGTACTCGGTATCTACTATACATTGTAATAGCGAATCAATTTTCACACCTCCTCCTTCCCAAGACCTGGGCCAAATATTTTTTTTATATTCGGATAGCTCATGACCTAAATAGGTAGGTACCATAAATAATGTGATAAAAAATATATCTAAAAAGTCCGCGAATTTTCGCGGATGTTCTGGTGTGTATGTACTCGTATGTACAGACGCCAGCACATCAAGCTACCTAAAACTGTCAAATTTTCCCAATCAACTTTAACCCTTATACTTTAACGATAAAGTTGAAAATCTATTAAAGAAATTTGAGAGATTGTAGTAGCTTGTGGTGCTGGCGTCTGTACATATAAATTTAAGTCACTTTTCCTGTCTGTTTGTGTAATCGCGTTTTTCTTCTAAACTATGCAATGGATTTTAGTGCGGTTGCCACCATCATTTAGAAAATTTATTCTGGATAGTTTATATGTTTATTACATAAAAAAAAAAAAAAATTATATAATTACTATAATAAAATCGCGATGTTTTGCAAGTCGTAAATACTCTTCGAAGCACGCAGTAAGAGGTTTTTACTAAGTTAATAAATCAATATTATTTTATAGTAACTAGGAAATACTAAAAGGAACTTTGAAAAATAGTTTCTAGGTGCGTTGTGTTCATACGGTACATATTTCAGGATACTCGGTATGTCTCAGTATGTAACTAGGTACTTGTAGCATAATCAGCCTGTAATATTCCCACTGCTGGGACACAGGCCTCCTCTTTCTGTGTGGGCCATATTCCACCACGCGGGCCCAGTGCGGGTTGGTAGATGTCACATGTCTTCGAATTTTTTGTTCTGGGACATGCCGGTTTCCTCACGATTTTCCTTCACCGTTTTTAGAGCTGTGGTGATGAAATAATTTACACAAAGTAAAGTGCCTGCTTGGGTTCGAACCCACGACCTACCACTCGTAAGTGGCCGGCCCTTACCACTGGGTCACCACTGCATTTACTAACATTTGTGATGAACCCACAGCTCAAACACATCGCTTGTTATGTTTAAGTCCCATGTAATACAGGGGGCAAGCCTTTTGCTATCAACAGGGCACTAATCCAGACTCCGGGTTACTACTGAGAAATTCCTGATGGACAAACCCAATTACACTTTGTCCGACCTGAGAATCGAAGTCACGAACCTCTAGAGCAACGAGGCAATGAACCTTAAGAAGTTAAAAATCTGTAAACAATAATATTGTTTACAGATTTTTCCGCTACCGTGATCATTTATTATGATCACGGTAGCGGAAGAAGGCTTAATTAGAATGTTTAAAAAAACAAGATTCCTGACAATTAAAGGACATCAACTATCAAAATTTAAACAGTCTCACTAAAAAGATCTTAAGGACGTATGGTTCTTCAATAACTGAGAAATTCTTGATGTCTAACCCCAATAACACTTCCCAAGCTGACCGACCTGGGAATCCAACCCAGGACCTCATGTTCAGCAGTAGCAGCTTGCTACCACTAGACCAACGAAGCAGTACCTACCTAATATTATTTACTAGTAGTTTTGATTACCTCTACGAACTGTAGTTTTATACACTCATAGAAATATATTCTTAAATCTATGTATATTATTATGTCACCTACATTTTCTTAATGTCCCTCGGGAATCATCGTATTTCCGAATACAAACGAATGCAAATTTCCATGTCCATCAATTATTAGATTTATCGTGTATAATAATTTGAATTCAGAACTAAGTACTTTATTGTTGTTTTTTTTTATTTTCGTATGAACTATATACTGTACCGTATACTGTACTGTGCTGTAAAACTATTTTACTGTCTGTCGTGCCTGGGACTTTAGCAGCTTTTTTGCTATTTTTTTGGTTTCGTGATTCCGGTTAGAATTCATTATAAAAATTAACGATTTTAAATGATATTTTTTTTTTTTTTGTGATAATGCGATTAATATATTATCTGTACATATCTCATAAGGCGGAGATATCCAGCAGCTCCTTTTTACCCCTTTTTGGAGGAAGTATCCCTCCAAACAAAACAAAAATCCCCGACGACAAAATCTTAAGGTCGAAAACTTGTATACCAAACGTCCAGGGGGCCTACCGCCAGCTTATAAACAGTATTATTTTAATGTTACTTCAGTGGGAGAAAGAGATGGAGCTATACGACTTGTAGAGCTTCATCTCTTTCCCACACAGAAGTTGGTCGGTTGTAAAATACGATCTGTAGAGTGCGTACAAACTGACTCACGAAAGCAAATTTTGCCAGACTTGAAGCAGAGACGCTTCGCTCGCTTTGCTTGCTCGGTCAATTAGTCTTGTTTCATTCTTTTTATTTTGATTAGGTACGATAGGCCATACGCCAGTAGTAACAAAACCAGTCTAAGCTGGTGCTACTCCGTACTACACTGAAGGGGTCCGTTAGGGCCGATGCCTGCCGGGATTGCGGGTTTGTCCGAAAGGGTTATCGTGGCCCCTGGCAACATACAGGCAACTTAAGGAACACGGGTGGGTTTTAGTCAGTAAGAGTCTGACACGCCATCCCGCTCCGCCCAGAACGGGAGAAATTATTTGATAGTTTCCCACCCAGTACAAAAAAAGCCAGCTCAAGATCAAAGTGTTACTACTGACGTGCAGCCATTTTTTACAATAATAATGACCTCCGCGTCTTTTGTGTTCAGTCTTTTGTATCTAGTTACTTAAGATAATAATACGGTAACATTAGAACAGTAAGTACTTTTTTTACTAGAAGATTAAAATAAAATTAAGTTACCTACTGCTGAATTTACGTGAAACGTCTGTTTAAAAATTAATAAAAATAAACGGTTTTGTTTTCATTATTAAACTTTTTATTTGCGAGAATACAACTTGAAGTAGTTATACTCGTATAGTAGGTACCTATCTCAACTTATGCAGGAAAATACATACATAAGGTGCGTTTATCTTACGGACACTGTTGGATCTTAATTAATAGGTAATTAATCAATGTGTAGGTATAAGTGCATGTATCTGTTTGCTTTCAACCGTGGGAGGCACATTATTAGCTTTGTATGAAACAATTGAAAGGTGTTCAAGGACTCATCGAACCGTAGATACATTAAAGTAGCAATATTTTTCGTGTTTAAACTTTTCAACCACAACCAGTACTTACCTACCACAGATGTAGTTGTGTTACCTACCTTTTTTTTTTTTTTTTTTTGGGTGGGAAATTATCAAATAACTTCTCCCGCTCTGGGTGGAGCGGGAGGGCGTGTCAGACTCTTACTGACTAAAACCCACCCGTGTTCCTTCAGTTGCCCTGTTGCCGGGGGCCACGATTTCCCTATCGGTTTTCTTCGAACCTCCGGCAGGCATTGGCCCTAACGGACCCCGTCAATTCTGCTGACATCTCTTTGAGGCGCGCGTGGAACACAACGCGCCGTCGACCCGGGCTTGGTCCTTATCGGACGGCGAGCTACCCACTGCTCACCGTCCGCAAGCAGCGTCTGCTACCTTAGTTCAAATTCAAGGTAAAATGCCTTGAAAGTCAGTTTTAAGATAAATAAATATTTATTGTCCACTGCTTACAGAATGAAGCAAACTTTATAAACATTTTTAAAATTCAGACACTTACAATGACATTACATTTAAGTAATGTCATTACTACAGACTGTGTAGTGATTGGAATGATGATGTGATCATAAAATTTTCATAGTTTTACGTCAATATTGGAAGGAATGACAGTAATGTCAATGTCATTATTACTGATCTGATAATGTCTGGACCCCTTTTTGTCTTTCATAAAAATACAGTTTGTGGTCAACATAATCAATTGTTTTTTTCTCAAACATGCTTGGGAATTCGAGCATTATTTAGACAATCTTCTTTGAGATAAACTGAAATTGCTGTACTGGCCGAATACATGCGAGCGCCCGGCCGGCAATGTTTGTATGAAAATCCTTATCTGTCGTGTTTAGCGGCCAAATAAATTATTACGAAAACTCATATCTGTCGTGTTATTTAAAAATGGAACGACCTTTTTACTTCAACACATGGCCATCAAGGAGGTAACATAAAGAAGATTTTATTTAAATTTCGATTTGGTTTGCAAATAGAGCTGTATAAAGCAATGAAGAAAAAAATTTACAAAATGGCGCGTGAAAAATTATCGTTGTTGGTCATTGATTCTGGAATTTATAATTAATTTACTTACTTTGAAAAGTACTATACAAGCCTTGGCCGCAACCAGATATTGATGGACTCAAGTATGTGTGCCTCGGCTTCGCCTCGGCCCATTTTCACCATCTTCCATCAATGTCCTTGTTGCAGGCAGCGACAGTAATGTGCTATATCTCTAGTAAAAGGTTTGTTTCTTATTTATAAGGCACATTTTCGTAAATTTATATTGACATGTCAATAAGTGTTGCAAGCGACTGCTGTTCCAATTACTGTGGCTTCGTAACTTCATCAACGCATTTGGGACACCCTGAATATTACGCATAATGTCGGTCTTACAAAATTTCGTTTTATTGTGTATCGAAACCCTCAAATTAATTCAGTTTGTCAATTCTTTGGACGCATTACCCTAACAGGAAAGTGTCTCCTAGAGCGATATGAGTGGAAAGTATAATTAGTGCTTAATCTGCTGTAAATGTGCAACAATTAAAAAAATTGTGCGCTTTGTCGTTTTGGAAAAAACGGAAAAAACGATTCCTGCTGGGGTAACGTTACTCCAGCAGGAAAATTCTAAACGAATGGTCGGAGAGAGAAATATTGTGCACGGGCAGAGAGCTTATATTTGTGCAAATTTGTGCGCCAAAAATGTAATTTGTGCGTCTTCAGGTTTTCGAGATATAGCGTTTCCTGCTGGGGTAACGTTTTGCAAAATCGTGTATCTCTAAAACCATTATATGTGCGCATGTAGAATAAACATACACGAGTAAGTACCTCTTAATTTGTGCTAATTTGTGCGGCAATTAGATTTGAGAAAATATTTTAAATTTTCAAGTTATCGCACTTTTTTGACATCCTGATAATATATTACAGTGCCTAAATTAAAAAACGTATAAGCTCTCTGAAAACTGTGTTCGGTTCGTCTTGACGCTTATAATATACATACAAGGTTTCAATAGTGCACATGCATGCATTATTGAATAATATTGCTAAAAGTGAAGACGAGGGGGTCATAACTTTAACGGCAAAATACTAGAAACCGGCTCAGCCCAAGACGTGTAGGTGGAAACCTAAAGTTAGTGCTCTTAGTCAAAAATGTTCAGTGAAAATGTTGAGCTTAAAATGTTTTGCATTAATAAGATATAAACCAAAAGCAAAATATGTGAATAATGGCTGGTTAACCGACCAAATTCGAATGAGTACAAAAAAGCGACGGTTTCATACATATAGATAACCTTCCTTATTGGTCGTATTAAACCTAAGCTGTTGTCTGTACAGTCGCGTTCAAAAGTTTGTTCGCAATTATATTACCTAATTTTGGGGGTTACTTAAAAATATATATTAAATGCAGCATTCATCACAAAACAACATCGTAATTAACTAAAACAAAAATTATGAAAACAAAATTTAATTAAAATAAATGGGTTTTAATTATACTAAATAAAATGATTAAATTTTTACTACGAAAGGTGGAAGGTGAGAGGGTGTGATATCTAAGATTTAATAAGATCACGAATTTACAAAAAAAAAATTTGGTAGTTAGTGAAGCACTCCCGTACCTCAGAGACTGATCTTCTAAACTTGTTAAGTGATACACCGTGTAAGGCCCAGACTCCACCAAAGCGGAGACGAGAGGAGAGGAGATGTGTTTTAAACAACCAATAGAATTTCGTTATTCACACATCTCGTCTCCTCTCAGCTTCAGTGGAGACCACTGAGTGGAGATGTATCATTTTTGTATGGCGCGATCGAAGCGGAGATGTGAGCTGTGCCTCGCAAGCTGGCGATGGCGCGCAGCAAAGATGAAAAAAAAAGTGAGCGGCGCCGTAACACACTTCCTCTCTACCCAGCAAACATCTCCGCTCCAGTCTAGCCAGTACACATCTCCACACAGCTACGGTGGATACACCCTAGGTGAAAAACACCTCGTCTCGTCTCCGCTTCGGACATCTCCGCACATCTCCGCTTTGTTGGAGTCCGGGCCTAAGTCAGTTTCTGACGATTTACAAAAACAGTTACAGACTAGGTTAAAACTTAGGAGTACATGACCCGGTTAAGACGCATCAAGAATTATTACATCTAATTTATAGCTAGGTTTAAGTACTTTAACTTAATATTATACTGCATAACTAGGTATAATTAATACCACATCGTTCATTATTATAGTATAGTAGTTTTTGAAATATGTATGTATGTAGATATTAATCAAAAATAATTAAACATATACTTCTTTTTCTGATACTATATTAAATTCGTTGTTTTAAATTTATGCAATGTTTTTATGGATCTTGTACGTTCTAGTACCTAACTATTATTGCATATTGCATGCTTCGACTATTTTTATACATATCTAGATACTGGTAGAATTAATTTAGTTTTGCGGCGCTCATTGTTATCAAAATAAGGGTAATAATTATATCCTTTTTAACAAAAATGGCTATTTCTAGAATATAAAAATTTCCTTGATAAATTGGGGTTTGCAGGTATCTCTGGGTTTAATATGATATGTTATTCATAGATATTTCTTTTGGGCAGTAAATAAGTCTTTAGCATCTACACTGTATTCCTACAGGATGACTCTTAACGTAGCCATGGGTAGGTATACGCATAGAATGCAGTAAGAGCATAGTTTTTTTTTTTGTGTTTACATAATTATGAAAATTGTGATATATTAGTTATTCTAATTTAAATGAGTGTCCAGTGTAATATCTAATAGATTAATTCATGGACATCTTAAATTTTGATATTATTGGTTGTGGTTTTTAAGTTTTTTTTGTTATTAGATTGTATTATTTTAGTTTTCTTGGATTATTTATTTTATTATTTATACACACACAGTAAAATACATTTAGATACAACATAATTATAATTATGGTTCTATTGGTTTCAATTATTTATGAGTATTATATTCTAAGCTGTTTGTAGGGCTTTTAAAGAGTCTGGAAATATCATCATCGAATAACACACAAAGATGATTACATATTTTTGGCAGGTCATTAATGTATTTATGGAAAAGTATGCATCCTATCACACTAAACTGAGGGATGGACCAATAAGTGGTTATTATTTATCGTTTCTTGAGCGAGATATTTTTTAGAAGCTAGTCGCTTCCTCGTCGGCTGTAGGACAGCCAGCGGCTAAGTGCACACGTCCCGGTTACCGGCTAGCCGGTGCCAGATAGCCCGCGGCTAATTGTATGGGCATAGACGTTATCCTTTGCCGGTACGTGTGAAAGATAACGAACATGCCCATTTGGCATTTAATAACCACCGGCTACCCGGCAACCGGGACGTATAAAAAGACACTAAATATAGAGCGGCTCCCGCTCCCGACCCACGCACGCGTTTCGTTTGCTGACATCCATATAATACAAGGAATTACAATAATACAAGGCTGCCGTACTGCCGCCGTCCCGACCCGCGCCTGACACGCACCCGCTTTGTGTGTGAGTTGAGCTTAAAACTTGAGACGATACTAGATGGCTCTGTATTAATAATTTAATACAGCGAAAATAACTTCATTCTAACCGGATGTCCCATGACTTTTTAACCGACTTCCAAAAAGGAGGACGTTATATGTTCGTAGCGTATGTTTGTTTTTTTTTAATTTTTTTTATGTATGTCCACCGATTTCTCTGTCATTTATGGACCGATTATGATTTTTTATTTTTTTATTTGAATGGGTTTGCTTTCAAATTGGTCCCATATAAATTTTATCAACTTTGCTTGGGTAGTTTTTGAGTTAGCTACAAAATACGTATGTTTTTCCCACTTAGTATGTAGATGATATGATAAGTTCTTGTCACTGTGTGTGGGGTAGGTACCTATCACAACTAAAAAGTGAAAAATAAAAGCTTTTTACAAAAAAAAAACAACTGGTTAATATTAATTTAAAAAAAAACAACCGACTTCCAAAAAAAACACTACAAAGTGAAAAATAACTTTAATTTTGGAAGTCGGTGTCTTGGGTTTTGTATTTTCGTTTTTTGCCACCGACTTCCGAAATTAGTTATTTTTCACTTTGTAGTGTTTTTTTTGGAAGTCGGTTGTTTTTTTTTAAATTAATGTTAACCATTAGGTTACGGTCATTAAATAGCAAAAAATAATAATTAACGATCCGATAGTTACCTAATTGATTCAGGCGTGACCTTGCGGAAATCCATTATAAAATACAATAAACGTGGATATATTTAATAACCTATTCCGCTTAGCTATTTCTAAAGAGTAACAAAAACTCTGAAAGAAATCGACACGTGTTTCACCTCTCAACGAGGCATCCTCAGGATGACGATTGACCTGTCGCGAACCCGAACACGGCGTGTTGTCACACCGAGAGTTGCGCATTTGTTGTATTTTATTAACGATCGGAAGAAACTTTTTGCAATTACTGGAAAAGTAATTACTTTAAAGCCTTTTATTTTTTGGGTGGGAAATTATAAAATTCTCCCGCTCTGGGCGGAGTGGGAGGGCGTGTCAGACTCTTACTGACTAAAACCCACCCGTGTTCCTTCGGTTGCCCTGTTGCCGGGGGCCACGATTTCCCTATCGGTTTTATTCGCAACCCCGGCAGGCATCGACCCTAGCGGACCCCGTCAATTCTGCTGACATCTCTTTGAGGTGCGCGTGGAACAAAACGCGCCGTCGACCCGGGCCTGGTCCTTATCGGACGGCGAGCTACCCATTGCTCACTTTAAGTGCCTTAGTATACCTTATGTTGAAGCAACTTAAACTGGTGGATTTCAAAAGTTCTACCGTCTAAACAGTGTTAGGTCCTTTGTACAAACAACTTTTTCTTGCCGTGAAAACGGTTTATTCATTATTCGCCGTATATAGGCACTGTCGTCAGTGATGTATGGATCACTATGGAAGATTGTTGACAGACACGTTTTTACTACGGCGCGGTTTATACGCCGTACCGTAAAGAAACCGTGGCGTGTACAAAGGGCCTTAAGAGATGGTGTTTATATAAAGAAAGAAAGAAAAATTGTTAATTCTGCACAAACTATACGCACATTACAAAAAAAATATACATAAAATACACATCCAATAGTAATGATATCCCATTATGTGCCATTGTGTAATTAGTAGCTAGGTTATTAGTAGTTGAGTATTTTATGACTGTTTTTAAGAGGCCTGCGAACACGGCTCGCAACTACAAATCGAGATGTTTGCAAAATTCAATTATAAGCACGTTGCGCTAGTGTGGGTGCCTGTCGGAGTGATATACACCTACAGTGAGCAATACTATCACGCACACATTGACAATTATTGCTTGACGCGATAGCACTACTAGCTTTCGAAAATTTATGACAAATTTGGATGTGTTCCGCAATACCAAAAATAATGAACGAAAACTTAATATTTTAAAATTTTTGTTTCGATAGTTTTTAACTTGATAATATTATAAGCTATGCTTTTGCAGAAACAATATTATAAATATTGTATACAGAAAAAACAATATGAACAACAACATGTCATTTACGCTGTAAAAATGTGCGAAATTAAATTCGTTTAAACTTCATTTTAGAAAAGTTTTTTGGAAAAATATGATGTAGGAGCCTAGATAAACACTGTCTAAATCCGAATAACAACATAATATGGTGGAAATATGCCCAAATTGCAAATGATTTAGGTATTACGTTTGTATGGACAATTCATACGCCACCGCGTTCTTAATAACTTTTTTTGTTATTTTTCTACCTGTCTCAGTATACGAAATATCTATTGTATTTTTTGTTTTGTTGGTACACGTGACCCTGCCTTCTTTTATTTGGGTGTTTTATGCTGAAACCGCATTAAACGTCATAAGAAGGCCGTACGAAGCAAAATACCCTAATAGCTAGCATGTTCTAATGAAAACACTGCGATGTTTTCCCTCACCGTTTTTGAAGCAAATGATTTATACATACGCACATGAATCTGAAAAGTCAGAGATGAGCCTTGGGGTCGAACTCGAGACCTATGACTTGGCAGTCTGACGGTCACACTATTAGGCTATCACTGGTCTAACAACTTATGTTATTGACAACAATGAGGCGTCTAGATGAATTGACTGCCTAGTTGTTCTAGACTCTAGAACTTCTAGGCAGTCATTTGCAACTTGCAACCTCTAGAATTTAGAGGTTGCAAGCACTATTGAGTACAAGGTTCATGGGTTAATTAATTCTCATGTTCGGCAAAGTGACATTGGGTGTTTCTATCTTGTGCCCGGGTGATGAAAAGGCTTGGCCCCTATAACATAGCCGGCGAAATGTGGGGTGTTACTCTGCACTTCTGCCCAACCCCTCGGGGTTACTCCCGTCTGGCAACGCTCCCTTTGTTTTTTTTTTGTAGGGCATCTCGCAGTATTGACCACTAAGGTCTTGGCTGCCTAACCGGATTATCCTGTGGGTGCCATAAGCTTCTACACTTAGAGCCTCCAGCCAGGAGTTTCAACTATTCTAAAATAAAATTAATCGAGTGCTCGTTAAGGACACCCTCTGTGGGGTACGAACCTCGGCTTAGGGCATCGCTAGGGAGAGGACAGCGAGTGGGGACAGGCTGGATCAAACTTATATTTTCATCATGATTATTATGCGGGGTATTTAAAGCTACGTGCTTAGCTGCAACAACTGCTGGCACCTTGTTTTCGAGCAAGGGTCGGCGGGGAGTTTCATTTACTCGGGGATTCGGTCGCGATCGTAAAGGACCTTGGCGGCGAGGTTGGAATGACGGGAGGTGTCTGTTTCTGTGCACTGTACTGGTGACCCTATTCTGCTCCTGGAGGAGTGTAATGGGGTCATCTGGGTCGAAGAGAGCTGGCAATGCTCCCGTTTGGAAACTCTATATATACATTGGCTACGTTTGCGGGGAGTACAGGCGTTATTTTTCGGTTATGTTAAGTGATAGTTTTGATTGTAAACTTTGAACTTGGTACTCGGCTAGTTTACCTGCTAAAGAAAATTTTGTAAAAGTTGTAATTAGCCTATAATTGAAGAAATATGAATGAACAAAAAAATATTGCCGATGAACTTCAAAATAGGAATTTCAAATATAGTTTATAGAATTTTTATTATTAATCATAATTATCATTACACAAGCAATTACTTTATTAACTTGTCGAACAGGTTTTGCCGATTAGGCTGCGGGTGTGTGGTAATTTGATAATTTATACAGATAATCCAATCGAACCTAAGTGATTATTAATTTGAAAACCGTATCTTGGATACCTACACATAAATTAATATTATAGATGAATTTATTTAAAACAAAATTTCCGAATTCGTCCGAACAAACAAAATTTAATCTTTATCTTGGAAAGGGTTTACAATCAATCTTTCTAGCAGTTTACGGATGGGTCTCGGTATGTAATGGATGATCACCCATCCCCGAACCGACCACGTCAAGCGTAGCTTAACCTTCGATAGTCCCGTGCAACTGTTATTATTTTGCCACAAGCCGAGCCCTTGGAAATGGTTTACAACAAAGTATTTTGATCTATAAAACCAATATATGTAACCTACAAGTGCTGCTAAAGAAAAAAATAATCTAACAACACGGTGTAAATTGCTCGATGGCAAACAAACTCAAATTCCGTAGAAAAATCACGTAACAGCATTATTTGCTTCGTCAACATTGATTTCGCTGATCATTTGGAATCTCATATTATTATGAGTCACCTTAGTATTGACCTTAATACATTATTAAACTAACGAGTGACCGCGAAACTAGGCAATAAAATATGTTTGTCTTTGCAATTTGTTGCCAACATCCGGGGATTTTAATCTTATTTGTTACATTCTGAGGTTTTTCTTTGAAGTAAACGCTGGGAATTCACACTGTATTGGCACTATGATGCCGAGGTTTTTTCCCAAGAAATGGTGACTGATTTTCAACGATACTGATATAAACAACTAATCACTTCAATCACTTCTTCTTTAATCGACTGCTTTTCTTTGTTTTGCTTTGAAGTCTCTTCCTTGATGGCTTGATGAATTATGCGAAGTTCATATTTCGACAACTTCTTTTGATATAATGCTGACAATAATTATGATTTTAAATGTAGTTTTTTTTATTATTGATTCTGACAACCAGTCTTAGTAAGGTGTATCGTGTGAACGAGCTAACTAGGTATTGGAGGTCAGTTAGGCAGTATCTCCATGTAATACTGGTATTCACCTGCATCTGGTAAGACTGGAAGCTGAGTCTGGAGTCAGAATAGTTGGAAAGGCTAGGCAGATCATGGTGAAGTTTTTATATTGTAATGAAACCTATTTCGTTTTATTTTCAGTGGGCTTCAGGAGTCTGGTTCTTCTTCTTCGCGAAGATCACAGAACTTCTTGATACCGTCTTCTTCGTGCTGCGAAAGAAGGATAAACAGATTTCGTTCCTGCATTTATATCATCACACCATCATGCCTATTATTGGATGGATCGGAGTTAAATATGGAGCAGGTTTGTTACAAATATTTGACGAAATTTAGTTTCTCGGACGATTTTTTGCAAAATAATAACCATATACTATACTTATTGTCAGTGAAAATAAACAATCTATTCTTAAAGAAAATGAAGTTCTTTGTATGTTTGAAGAGATCATTCTTAATGAGTAGGTACTTTGTGACAGGCTGAAAGTCAAAGTCAAAGTCAAATAATTTATACACAAAAGACACAAAAGGCACTATTGAACGTCAAAATTTACAAAAAATATAATTGATTCTAGTTGCCCCTTCCAAAAGGTAGTTTTCGTATAGAAGAATGGGCAAGAAACTCCACTGTTACTCTTTTAAAATGTTTTACAATATTTTGTGTACATTAATTATATTATAATTATATGTGAAGACGGTGCACATAGAATAAGATTACTATACCACAATAGTTAAAAAGAATTAAAAATAAATCAATGTCATTTAAATTAATTTTGTGATAGATATATGGTACTCACATATTAGAGAAGAGAAGCTACAAGAGAAGAAGTCTACTTCTGGATTCCAAAAAATATTACTTATAGACTTTGCGCACGAACAGTTCACTCTTATAATGCGCTCTATTTGCTTACTCCAGGCAAACGGGTTGTATTGAATCTAATTAATTATACTAATGCAACTTAAAAATTGTGTTTTCAGGGGGACAAGCAGTGCCTGAAGGTTCCATCAACGCATTCATCCACGTCGTCATGTACACCTACTACTTGATCTCCGGTCTTGGACCTCAGTACCAGAAGTACTTGTGGTGGAAGAAGCATCTCACTACCATGCAGCTGGTAAGGAACCTATCATTAGTTTGTGTCATAGTTCATTGATTTAGTAATGGGCAGCCATCTTTCTACCAAGCTTTTTGATTGGCTTGTTCATCAAGGCATGATTATTATTCTCATATAACTCGACTAAATAGTTTAAGATCCGAAGTAGATCGACCTTCACCCATCCGTTTACAGGATGATTTTTATTTTTCAAATATAATATGATTACAAATATATATTGCAAATGGGTTGCATAAATAAAAAAAAAAATACTGTTTCGAAGTATTTTTTAAAAATCGTTAATTGATTTTTTTAGCAAAGAAATTAGATTCCAAATGGAAGTATAAAGCATACAGAATATGTAACAATTAGGTTGCCTACCTTTTTCTAATCCCTATTCAAAATTCAAAAATTCAAAATTCAAAAGTCATTTATTCAAACTAGGCTGAGAATCAGCACTTTTCGAACGTCAAAATTACATAAGACAGTCCCCCAAAAACGCCCACCCTTCACCATTATTACTGGGTTGCCAGGTATAAACAGGTGAGTTAGGTTTGAACCAGAAAATGATAGGCAACCTGTTACATGTTCTGTACGGATGTTAATTTCTCTTAAAAGGCTTCTTTTGTATTTGATCTAATTGTGTTATTTTCTTCTAGATCCAGTTCTGCATCGTGGTGTATCTGAATGTGAACAGCCTTACCTCAAGTAGCTGCAACTATCCCAAGTATTTAAGCGGCCTGGTCATGTTCAACTGTCTCGCCTTCTTCTACATGTTTGGAAAGTTCTACTACAACAGCTATGTGCAAGGAAGCAAGAAACGATTTATATCCGTCTGCGAAAAAGAAGATTAAGCTATAGTCTCTATGGGCTGTTAGGTTAATTAAGAAAAGTTAAATAAAATTAATTAGTGAAACTACACAGGCGTAATCGGTAATCTTTTTTTTATGGTTCCGTAGTCAACAAGGAACCCTTATAGTTTCGTCATGTCCGTCTGTCTGTCTGTCCGCGGTCTAGCTCCGAGACTGTTAGTACTAGAAAGTTGCAATTTGGCAAGGGTATACATATTAATAAATAACGAATTTAAAAGGAAAACTAACACAGCTGAGTAGGCTTTACAAGTTAAAGAGTAATAATCGACCAACTTAGATTTGCGGTTGTAAAAACATGTTCTCCCATACATTCCGTATGAAAGAATTTTTTTTTCAACTACAAAGTTAATTTTGTTCTGAGTTCAAAACCCAACTACGGAACCCTACATTGTGCGTGGTCTGACATGCACTTGGCCGGATTTTTTTAATCTTTCTGAACTCCAGCGACCTCTGACTCCGTAATTAGCTGTACTTGAAATTTTGAGTTTAGAAAATCATTAGGGAGAAATCGATACTCATCGGTTGTGTGAAGTTTTGTTAATTTAATTTTACCTTGTATAGGCTGAGTATTAGTGGTGGATGGCCTAATTTTATACTAGAAATGTTTGCTTTGTCGAATATGTAATTCCAATGGGCAAAGCGACGCTTATCTTTCTCATGATCTTAGTGAACTTAATTATAGAAATATTATTTTTAGGATAATCTTCGCAGCTAAACATTTTAAGTTGTAAATGTTGAAATATTTTCTTAATCATAATGCAATCTTACGTTTGTAAGGTACAAGATTATTATTTTAAAACATTTTACAGATCCTGATGACATTACAAAACAATGACTGTGTTGTGTATATAATTTTATATCCTATCCTATAAGTGCCTGTGAATAAATGTATACATAAACGCTGTTATGCGATTGCTATTCCAAAATGACTAGGCGTTACAAAGTTTGATTCACTTCAGTAACAATAAACAAAAATAAAATGGTAATGATTATTTATGATTAAGGTTTTTTTTTTTTTTGTGTATCGATATTCTTTTTTCACAAATTGTTGCTTTACTAGGAGTCCTTTTCTTTCTTTATTTCTTTTTGTCGTGGATAAATAAACATTATCACCGACAGCTTGCAGAGTAAGCAAGCAGTAAGGAGATCTTACTGGGCCTGCCGAACGAACAAGCGAAAATTCAGGTTTAATTTAAGTTTTTGTTGCGCATTTTGTAATGGTGGTAACGTCCGCGACTTAAAAGTTGTAGATCGCAGGTTCGAACCCTAATGCCCGCTTTACTTTGTGTAAATTATTTCATCACCACTCTCAAAACTGTGAAGGAAAACATGGTGAGGAAACGGCATGGCATGTTCTAGAACTGAAAATTCGAAGTCAAGTGACATCTACCAACCCGCATTGGGCCCGCGTGGTGTATTACGGCTCACTCCCTCTCACAGAGAGAAGGTCTGTGTCTCAACAGTGGCACATCATTATTGGCTGATTATACTATATTGTAATGGTTACTAATGCTTTTAAGCGGACCATGGGCACCGATATAAGTACGACAAAATTGAGGAAAAAATGTATTAGTTAGGACAGCGTGGGGTCTCTTACGTGGAACTGTGACAGGAACCTCTGCTATGAGGTGACTGTAATAAATCTTTCCATGAAGAATTTTATGTATAATGAAATACTAACCATTACTCGACAGTCATGGAGAGAAGTCATTTTGAAGAAAGAAATCGCTGCTTCTATGGGCATCTATGAGAAAAACCGCGAGTGCTAAACGCCAAGGAACGTGTGAAAATTTGCTGCATCCATTCAATGCGTTTTGCGTTTAGAGTGAACAGCATAAGACGGGCTCCACGCTGTAGATACATAATCAAAGTTACTTCTTACTAGTGTTTTGAATAGAAGCAACTTAGTTTGCCGCCAGAAACAGTTGACGTTACGTTTAAGGAAACCAAGCATCTGAGTTTTTTTTTTTCTACATTATCAATGTGGATGTGAATTTTATTGCAGTTATTATCTATTGTAACTCCTAAATCTTATATTTTAGCTACTGATTCTAATTTGATGTTATTAAGCGCATATTCAAATATCAAATAATTTTTCTTTCGAGTAAATTAGATTTGTTGGTAGTTAGTACCGTTAACGATCATTAAGTTATCGGTACAGCAGCGTTTTTGTATTTTCTATTTGAATTGCATTATTAAGGAATTTGAATGTTTTATAAGTCTTAAGATTATCGGCATTCAAGGAGTAATAACAACATTGAATTTTCGAACTAAGATTGCTAATGAATATCACAAAGAGTACCGGACCTAAGTGGGACCCTTGTGGAACTTCAGATTCGGCAGAGTCCGATCGCAACTCGAACCCACCTACTGCAACTAACTAACAGCTAACTTTAAGACAAGTATGATGCAAGCCAACGTAATAAGGGGCCACCGATACCAATGAGTTCAAGTTTTTTTTTATAGCATACTCGTATGATTTATCAAAATCGCTAGTAATATCTGAATAAATGGCGTCCACTTATATTCCATCATCAAGATCGCGTATGCTACAAGATTTCTCTTAGTGGACCGAGCGTGCATGAATCTGGGTTGGTGAGAGGAGATGTATGATTTCGTAGAATGTGATTCAGACAAGAGATTTCAATATCTGTCGAATCATTATTTTAATGCATATGAACGGGACTTCACGATAACCGATACGGGCTTTATATAGTCCCGGCATAGTGCATACAGTACAGCACAACTTTTAGAAGGAGTTTAAAAATGGCAGTCCAGTACACATATGTAGGTTGCTTAGTTGGGAAGGCTGGGATGCAATGAGGACGAGATTACTTCGCATACATGAAGGATCGGTTGTCACTAAGTTAGTCCGATCTATACATAAGTAATCTTATTTTGTACTTTGTAGAATAAAGTCAAAAAGATCAGCTTCCGTTTTTAGAATTCTTACCTAGTCTTGAATCAAGTAGTGTCATTAATAATCTTATATGGTACACAATTACTTATAATCACACATTTAACATTAACACAAAACTGCAATAAGTTTTGACAATCGCTCTCTATAGAGTACACAGCTTGTGCAAAAGCATTAGGATCACTAACTAGTGGTCTTTTATAAAAACGAGATAGCAGTGATAGCCTAGTGGTGTGACTGCCGGACTGCCAAGTCATAGGTTTCGAGTTCGAATCCAATGCATGCACCTCTGACTTTTCGGATTCATGTGCGTATTGTGTAATTATCACTTGCTTCAAAAACCGTTAAGGAAAACATCGTGAGGAAACTGGCATGCCTGAGAAATATTTCTCGACGGCATGTAAAGTCAGAAGCCCATGGGTGGCTTTAAAACTCTGACACCAGGTTAGTCACTAACCATAAGAAAAGAGAAGAAGATAAATGCGAGCAAAGGTTGAGGAATTTGTGGTTCAACCAGCAGCTTTTCTTCTATACTCAACAATATTGATACCTCCTTCAGAGGCCTTTGAGGTACAGGCATGTCTGGTGCTGTGTGATGTCAATTTAGAAGTATAAATTCCAGTAATATTAAAAATTTGTATTATCTATTAGGTAGTGGTTGCAACAGAGGTGGCATGAAAAGGTTTTCTTATCATCATCAGCCTATAAATGTTCCCACTGCTGGGACACAGGCCTCCTCTGTGAGAGAGAGTGGGCCGTAATCTACCACGCGGGCCCAGTGCGGGTTGGTAGATGTCACATGTCTTCAAATTTTCGGTTCTAGGACATGCCGGTTTCCTCACGATGTTTTCCTTCACCGTTTTGAGAGCAGTGGTGATGAAATAATTTACACAAAAAGGTTTTCTTATAGTTATAATAAATTATTTACAATATTGTCTAAAACTCTTAGTGAAATATCGATAGAGCAAAAGGGTTGTAACAGAACCGGGTTACAAATTTTTTGGTTAGTAATAATAAATCTAAACCTTAGGATATAAATTTGATTGATAACTCAAAACGACACTAGGTTCCCAAACTGTTTCATATTTGGTGATCTTTGGTCTTAATTTCAAACTCTATTATTTCACATCTCCTTTTAGACTTAAAATTCCTTATACAGTTCTGGAAAAATTCTATCTTTTTCGGAGGAAGTGAGATGGCAAACAGGACTGAATCTAATATAAATACTGGCAGCACTGTCTGGGTTCTAGGACACTCTTTTAAGCATTTGTAATAAAACCTAGACATTTTAACACAGTTTAAGTAGTAGACACGTTTTTTAAACACTTTGCATACGAATCGCCAAGGCACAGAATATCTTCAAGATATATGACAGAAAGCAACCCCAATGACCTCAGATGACAGACAACTGGGTTCATGATCTTTGTGAATACATATGCATAATATGCACATATGCATTACATATACATATGCTAAGCCCAAATAGAAGGCATGTAAACTCGTACAATATATATTTATCTTGAAACAGAAACCGGAGAAATCTTCCATCATATTTCCTTATGGGTACCAAATAATATGAATTTTTAGAGTTCCGTACCTCAAAAGGAAATAAAACGAGCCAAGTACTTGTCAGACTACGCACAATGAAAAGTTCCGTAGTTGGGATGAATTTAACTCAAGAACAAACTTAGCATTGTAGGTGAAAAACTAGTTCCCCCATACATTCCAACTGCAAATGTGGAAACTGCAAACCTGCAAAGTTTGTACGCACAATGTGGAGTGATTTACCATGTTATTATAAGACCATAGACTTCTTATAGGTTTTCCTGTAATCTTTAAGCGTTTAACTATAATATTAAAAAATTGTGAACTTTACCGTGTGACATATCAAATAAAATGGCTTATTACGAGGATCTCAAATACATTTTTTCTACAAAGTTATTTAAGAAAATTGATGAAAATTGACCATTCACCCTTATTTCCAAAACTACTACACCTAAAATTTTTAAAAATACAGAGAATATTCTCGGAGTCTTGTGCGGGATTTGTGCTCGGTTGATGGCAATAGGCTCACTCCCTATTACATGGGACTTAAACATAACTGGCAAATGTGGGTGTACCTGCTACAGGGACACCTCTGCCCAACCCTTCGGGGAAACAAGGCGTGATGTTATGTTATGTATTTCAGAGAAATACTGCAATCTATCAGTCTGTACCTGAGCTAGCGACGATCCTGGTTCCGGCGACGAGGATGGTGGTTCTGTGGTGAGCGTCTCGGTTTCACCTGGTTGTTCTGTTTCAGTTCTGTCTTCTGCTCACTCGGACGCGAGAACTGTTGTCTTTGTGGACCCCGGAGTTTACATTTTTTAGTCTTGTCGGCTGCATGTTTTTCAGCACCTGTCCTGTCTTCTTGATAGCTTTGATGGCGTTGAACTTATCTTGAAAATTATCGCCGAACAAGTATTCCGTTATTGGTGTTTGCTCCATCAATTCCTTCATGTTCTTATTAGGCTCGGTATGATTAGGGATCTCCGAGTGAAACAATTATCATAGTAAATGTCACTAAGGTCGTATTGTGTCATAATGAAGTTGATTAAATAAATATTGATGTTTTAATCCGTCGTAAAATTTACGAATGGTTAGTGATAACGTGTCTAAATTATGGTAAATGAGCTAGGGACCTTCCATCGCCTTCTTAATTCCTTTTACCGTAGTCTAACTATTAAACATTACGTACATTGAGGTCAAAAGGGAAACGACCAATATTCCAAGCTTCATTCCACGAAACACAAACTAGAAACTGTAATTTCTAACTTTATGACATTGAGTTAAGTTTCAAAATGTAAATTAATCATCCACTATGTCAATGACACAAAGTAATTGACTTGCAAAATACAATGACTTCTAATTATGTTAATACATTTTATTTCAAACATAATTAGAGGCCCGTGTATAGTCGAAATACATTAAATTGAATTTTAAGCCCATTTTTTTTTTTGTATTTTATACGTGATTACTCTGCTAATTATGAATTGATTTTGATGATTATTTTTTTGTTTGGTATGTCATACTACAAAGGTGGTCCCAGGTGGACTTAGTTTATATTATGGATGATGTTTTAATCAAGTCCTTGTCACTGTTATTTACATAGTAAGTAGGTAGAGGAATTCGAATTTGTGTGGGGTAGGTACAGTAAGCGCTCAAAAGTGCATGAGCACGCTAAGAGTCATATTGCTGTGAACACGCGGTATAGCTCGTACATTTGTATGAGTAAGCAACACGATACACACACCACAGATAACGCAGTTTTGTTCTACACGAAACAACAATATATTTCCGTCGCTTTAAACATGCTAGCACACACGCACTATGCGCGTGAACTTGACCAGTTAATGGCATTGCTAAAATTCGATAGTAACTTAACAAGTGCAGATAGCAGAAAGCGATAAGCGTTGGTATGGAATTCAAACTGCCTCAGGTTCTAATCTCGTAAAACACAGTGCGGTTTTTTGCAAATATTATTATTTTTGTTTTCGATAATAACATTTTTTAAATATTGCTGCTTTTTTATGTTGTTATTGCAATAAAGGTTTTAGAATAAAAAATGCGTGATATTTGATAACAAAATTAAAAAAAATATGTTTATTCGTTATATTTATTTTACATAAGTTAACACACTGCTACAATTATTTATCATTACTTCAGCTGAATAAGATGTGAAATAGATGTCAAGAAACTAGAAGCAGTTTGTATTATTTTGACATATTTAAATTATGAAATATTTTAAATTTTTAATGGATTTTTTCACCATAAACATTAAGCTTTGATCATGGTCGAAGTAATTAAGTAATAAATAAGAATATTAGACTACTTAAAATGTAAAAAACTACTTACAGAATAGGTAATTTTAAGGTTGAATATGGGCAGTTTGTTTATATTTTATTTGTATTAATTATTTTACATTTTATTTGACTTTAGTAAATATTGGTTGTTATTGAGGTTAAAGCTTAAGTATTCATTTTCTTTACGAAAAGAAGATTGAAACTAAACCTCAAATTTTAATCCTAAAATAATACTATTACTAAAATAATATTAAACAATTTCGGTATATCTGCAAGAAATACGACAAACACCCTATTGAAACGTGCTTAAAAAATTCGTTACCATAAATTCATGCAATAACGAATCTGTTGTTTATTAAGTTGGTACGGTCAATATTTTAAGGTCAAAAACGGTTTTCTAGCTGGTCTTCAGTGATGCAAGCCTTCAGAGTGCACGGCGAACGGTTCATAATGACGTGTTTTTAATAATTCAGCAAAATATCTCGTTGGTATGAAACCATTTGTTTCATTCACCATTTGACGTCGCTGCTACTCGATAATAAGCCCCTTCCTCATATCTCTTAACCCTCACAGTATTTCTCTAGAACAAAGAAAAACATTGTTTTTATTACACATAATACCTTATTATTTATTATTCACTAATCGAATTAAACCTCACAATGAATTTAAAACTTTAAAGGCATCTTCTGTCTCAACAATACCTCTGTTCTATCAACAATACCCTTGATTAAGATTTATGTTTAGTAAAATATGAAATATATAAATGATAACACTCACACTTAGTCCGGTTTCATTAGATATTCACTTCACTTTTACGCAGCGCAATAATATTCTCTGATCTGATCTCTTCAATATATTTTATGCCTGCTTTTTGATAATAATAACCACAACACTGCGCTAAATACTCGTCACCAATATTATCCACGAACCAAAAAAGTTCTATTAATTAAATACTCGTAACAAACTGCATCTACCCCACAGAAATCGAAATAATTTACTTAGTTTTTTGTGGTCTACCTGCTAAACTTTAATATTTATGTGAACAAGACGAATGAAACTAAAAACGAATGATGATTATTGAACTAGTCATTGGTTGCAGAGAAAGTGAGTGTGTGTGTGTAATGTGCGTGTCTACAGTATTGTAACAACTTATAGAAGAAGGTCGTAAGTCAAACCGAAGCGTCAGTCTATTGCTTTGTGAGATTGCTCATGGACTTTTGGTCGGTACTGTACATACAGCTCCATTAAGTAGTTACTCCCCCCAAAAGATATGTGCGTTCAAATCCATGTTAGGCCCGAGTTGCTTTTAGTATGTTGCAAAAACGTTTTATTATAATTAATGTATTGTTCTAGTGAATAGGGTTAACATTTACAAAGAATTACTCAACGTCTAAATAGACCGGAGGTTTCAAGACCGCTTGCCGTGCATAAGATATGAGGTTCAAATTCTAGGCACGAGATGTGCTTTTTCGAAGAAGTCGGTTGTTTTCTGTTTACTATTTTTCTAGGTTGAAAAAGATACATTTTCCACAAGAAAATTTGTAAACAGAAGACTCTTTAAAACTTTACACCTCTAAAAACTGAAAAATAATAACGCTACAGCAAAAAGTATAAAAACTTAAGAAGGTATCAATGATTTGGCTTGTACCAAAAAACCCAAAATTGGTTTATCAAAACGAAGCGTCCCCGCTAATTTTGCGTTTTGTGCTTAGTACCTATGTATCATCATCATCAGGCTATATTCGTCCACTACTGGACATAAATGATAATGGTACTGCTCTCAAAAGGATGAAGGAAACATCGTAAGGAAATCAGCATGTCCTAGAACCAAAAATTCGAATACATACGACATCCACCAACCCGCACTGGGCCCACGTGGTGGATTACGGACGGCTCATTCTCACAGAAAAGATGCCTGTGACACAATAGTGCAGCACACAACATTAACAACATCAACATCATCATCAACATTGTAGGCTGATTATGCTAGCCTTTTTTTTTTTTTTTTTGGTTGGGAAGTTATCAAATAACTTCTCCCGCTCTGGGCGGAGCGAGAGGGCGTGTCAGACTTTTACTGACTAAAACCCACCCGTGTTCCTTCGGTTGCCCTGTTGCCGGGGGTCACGATTTCCCTATCGGTTTTCTTCGAACCCCCGGCAGGCATTGGCCCTAGCGGACCCCGTCAATTCTGCTGACATCTCTTTGAGGCGCGCGTGGAACACAACGCGCCGTCAGCGTCGACCCGGGCTTGGTCCTTATCGGACGGCGAGCTACCCATTGCTCACCGTCCGCAAGCCCGAGCCTACGGGGTGGCCGGAAATCGGCTCGCGATTCCCGCCCCGGGCGTCTCCTCCTGCGGCGGTTAGGGGCTTGAGGGCGCGAAATTTGCCTCTCCCTCACGCGTTCCGCCTTCGCGAGCATTACCGCTTCGCAGAAAGAGGTGACGGCCTGCCATTTCCTCTCGCTCCGTACCATGGCCTGAACCAGGGCCGGACGCGAGAATTCACCGCCGTCGATCGCCTCTACATGATAATTAATATTCAACATCATCATCAACATTATAGGCTGATTATGCTAGCCTGTGACCTGACATCTTCATCGTTCAACATCATCGTTCTAATACCTAATGGTATTTGTTTCAACTCACATTTATTTTCTATTCCGAACGGATACCACTCTTTAAATAGTTAAATTTCATGTCCGAACGAATACTAACAACTTGAATTTAGTACAGTCAGCTCATTCAAACCTAATCAAATTAAATTTGTTTTTTAATATATGATCGTAAATGCTATCCAAATTCACTTCATTCCAATATTTTACAAAGGTAAGAGTAGTTTAAGTGAATCATCTTGATATTTTTTTTTACCTGTGAGAAAGGGTGAGTTTGCTCTATTGTTCCAAAATTCAAAACAACCAATCAGAGTCAAGTATGACTGGAATGTCTAAATTTTTTTATCTTCTATTTTGATGATCTCATATTTTTTTTTTTTTTTGTGCTTATAAGTGAATTATTCATATTTGGATGATTTTGTAAAAATAATTGCTGATTAATTGCTATGTAGGTGATGAATGACTGATTTGATTTTACAAAAAGTTGATTTTCTGTGATATTTTACAATTGTTGGATTAAAAGTAATTTGTTTTTGTGAAAAATTTACCTGACGTAGTTAGGTAGACGTAAATAATTACATACCTAACTAATAATAAGTATGTCAGGTAAATTTTAATATAAATTAAGAGTTGAGAGAGAGAAATAAATTAAAATAAAGTTGATTATTGGTCATATTTTATTATTAAACTAGACATTTGCTAACAAAATTTTGTTTTTTAGTATTTAACTGTTTATTTTTTCAATTGAACGTCTTATAATTACCTACATACAAAGTATTTTGATTAACTGTACCCTATATTTTTGAACTTGGTTTGGTATTAGTTTAAACAATGGTATCCGTTCGGAATAGAAAATAAATATGAGTTGAAATAAATACCAGTGGTATGACATAGTTGTTAGTATTAGAGAATGATCCACCTAACGGACTAAGTGCGGAAACCAAACCCCGTAACATAGAATATAGAATGGAATAAATCGGCCATTTTGTATCGTGGATATTTGCATTTAAAAAATACACGCAGAAGAAGTCGCGGAAAATAGCTAGTGATTTAAAACAAAAGAGCATCTATAACACTACAAAATATTGTAAAACATTTTAAAAGAGTAGCGGTGTAGTTTCTGGCCCATTCTTCTCCATACGAAAACTACCTTTTGGAAGGAGCGACTAGAATCAATTCTATTTTTTGTAAATGACGTTCAAAGTACAGACGCCAGCATACCAGGCTACTACAATCTGCCAAATTTATTCAATAGATTTTCAACTTTATCGCTGAAGTGTAAGGTTCAAAGTTGATTGGGAAAATTTTACAGTTTCGGGTAGCTTGATGTGCTGGCGTCTGTACCTTATATGTGCCTAATTGAAATAAATTATTTGACTTTGACTTTGACACTGCAGTTGCGCAGAAGAAAAATGTTCTGCTAAGATGGATATTGGGCAAAAATTTCCCAGTTTATATTTTTTCAGTTCAAACTAAAAAAAACTTTGCGCAAGCTTTGTTGTTAGTTCCCACTTTATTTCTCACATTTTTGATTTGTACAACATCTGAATGACTTCTAAGACAAAACTAACTTGCCCTTTTGTAATATATTTTTCGTTGGCATTAGTAATTAAAATGCAAATATATTGTTACCCCTTAACACTGAATCAATTATCGCATCATTTGTAAAAAAGAATCGTATTAGTCGTATGCCAGTTAACAATCTAGTAGTAGGTCCGTAAAAAAATGGAAACGATATAATAATAAAAACAAAACTGGATAAATCAAACAATGAGGTTATGATTGATGTTGGAGATAAATTAAGAAAAGTAACAGAAATTAAGGATTTAAGAGATACAAAATCAGTATCTGAAGTTACTGCTTCGGAAGAAGTAAATCATTCTGAAGCAGCGAACGGTTTTCAATAGTTAAAATGGCGGTAGTTCTGAACATGGCTTGGAAAGGATATCAATTGTTGTTCGAAGAATTTCCTGGTAAGCATGGATTTGTCTTCTATCTACTAAGTTTGACCATCTCTATAAAACAAAGAAGTACATATTTGATTAATTTTCAAGTTAGAATGTACGTCAGTTTGTTTGACTAAATTCTAAATTGCATTATTTTCTTGATCTAATTTACAAACTAGAGAAGGTACTTTTAAAACGAAAGTGTTTGGAATGACAATAAAGCAAATGTGATCGAGTATGTCCATACTCTGCTGAGGATATTTTTGTGCTAACTTGTCTTATTATTAGTACCTGGTAAACGAGGTCTACTCGGGTGAAAATAGAGAATGCTCATTTAATTTAAGATAGTTTATATTCATTCCATCTATAGTACCTACATACTAATTCCATGCTGCCATGTCATTATTCTAAAGTAGCCATCTTGTTCTAAACTTTAGGCGACCTAGCTCTGCTTGGGTAAAAAAATGGAGAAAACGAATTTTCTAAGACAAGAGACCTAGCTAGATCGATTTTAGCTCCCGTAAACCCCAATATTGCAACTTTCATCGAAATCGTTAGAGCCTTTTTTGAGAACATGATTACAAATAGATATGGTATAAATATTTATATACACAAATATTGCTCATTTAATGGTATAGGATATTTTTTGTTAAAATTAGTATCTAATCTAAAAATAGTATAAAATTAACAGTGATGATGATGTCCGTAAAATGATGTAACCTTGTTTTAATTTCAATTTCAGATCCCAGAACAAAAGGATGGTTATTTGTAGCTAAGCCTTACCAAATACTACTGCTGCTTGGTCTGTATTTAATCTTTGTATTAAAATGGGGACCAAAGCATATGAAAAATCGTCAACCTTATAATTTAGATAAAGTTCTTATGGTGTATAATGCACTTCAAGTAGTGGTTTGCTTATATCTGTTCGTGAATGTAAGTATTTTGTGACATTTTATATTGAGTTCAAATACTTGTTTAAAACATTTGGAAGTTTCCATTTGGTTAAGCTTAAAAAAAAATATGGTAATTTTTTCCACTTCTTTAAATTATCATTATGTTGCACAATATATTTATACGTTTCTATTATTATATTTACAGTCTTTAAACCTAGCATGGGGATGGGACTACAAATGGATTTGTGAACCAGTTGACTTCTCAAATGAACCAAAACCCTTGGAAATTGCAAAAATGGTTTATTACTACTTTATACTTAAACTCGTTGATCTTCTAGATACAGTAAGTATTATTTTATGTGTCTATCATTTTCCCGTAAAAACAAATCCTTGAAGAGAACTCTAATAAAGCCTGGAATATGCGCGGAATGTAGTGAATTACAAAGCAAGCATTGTAATTGCTTTTATATATTTAGCATTCGTGTTATGTAAATTATTGGCAGCAACTCTTTGTGTACCTAATTTTTGAATCTCATTATTTACTTTCTTTTGAATAATTGGTTATAATTATAAAACCTAATTGTGTTTAATACAACTGACAAAGTTCAATATTTACAAATTCAAATTTCGGAATTCGGAACGCGTGAGGGAGAGGCAAATTTCGCGCCCTCACGCCCCTAACCGCCGCAGGAGGAGACGCTCGGGGCAGGAATCGCGAGCCGATTTCCGGCCACCGTAGGCGCGGGCTTGCGGACGGTGAGCAATGGGTAGCTCACCTTCCGATAAGGACCAAGCCCGGGTCGACGGCGCGTTGTGTTCCACGCGCGCCTCAAAGAGATTTCAGCAGAATTGACGGGGTCCGCTAGGGCCAATGCCTGCCGGGGCTGCAAATATGGGCCGAAAGGGACATCGTGGCCCCCGGCAACAGGGCAACCGAAGGAACACGGTGGGTTTTAGTCAATAAAAGTCTGACACGCCCTCCCGCTCTACCCAGAGCGGGAGAAGTTCTTTGATAATTTACAAAACAAAAAAAACAAAAAAAGTTCTCTAGTAGTGTGCGAATATTTAATATTGATAAATAATTGCTAATTTAATCACAATTATCCTCATAATGAACAATGACCCGCAAACAAGGTTATCATTCCCCTAATCATTTTTAATGCGAATTTAAATGCTCAGTTAAAGCAGTCAGAATTATTTTTAAATTAGTTTGGTAAAATTCCTTTAATACTATTGCAATTCAGAAAGCCATTGAACCTACATTTTTTATTTTTACTTGTCTTTGAAAATAACGTTTCAAACCTAATAAACTTTCTTCGCTTGTTGATAATGTTTAAATTGATTTAAATTATTATACCTATGGATGACAGTCAAAAATTCAAATCATTATATTTGAATTAGACCATTAAAAGCAAATTCAAAAATTTTTATTTCACGTTAACCTACAAGGGCACTTATGAAACAACAAAAACAAAAGTCAGAAACTAGGTGCTCGGTTCCAATTGGTCGTTTCCTATGGAGAACAGCCAGCAAAAACTACACGGTTACTCTTTTAAAAATAAATGGTTTTTACAATGTTTTCAAATTACAGTCTTAATAGGTATGAAAGGACAGTGTAGGCATATCAACAAATACCAGATACTTAGCAAAATAGAAAATGGTCCACAAGTCTACACCCTACAACGTTCCCACATTCACAAAATCTAATAGAAAAGAATCTATATAAAAGATTAATACAATAATAAAAATAAGGACCTATTTAAACCTAATGACATGATTGGCACTACAGCTGATAAAATCTAATTTGATAAAAATATAAAATATTGTAGGTAAGTAAGTATTTAAATCAAATAATGAAAAAATAAGTAAATTAAGGATGTGAAAAAAAGTAAAATAAAATATTGATCGTAATTTGGGAGCAGTTAATAGACATTTACATAGTTATGGCGTTAATGAGGTACCAGGGAAGCCACATGTGCAGACGGAATTATTGCCAGACTTAACGTAGTCTTTAATCTTATAGTATGCTTTTTTGATAAGGACACGTTTGATGTGGATTTTGAACTTTCCATCACTTAGTTCTTTAACCAACTTTAGCAACTTGTTATAAAAGCGAATACTGTTTATATGAAATGACTCACTAGTTTTAATTAATCTTAATTTGGGAATCACAATTTCATGTTTACTACGTGTATTTATATTATATTATGGAAATCGCTTCTTATTTTGAAAAGTCCTAAGTTTTTGTGAACACACAAAATACTTTCTAAGATATAAAGAAAAGGCTGAGTCAGTATATATATATATTTTTTTTTTCTAAGGGACTCACGAAGACTCATTTTGTAGATCGCGCGAATTGCCCTCTTTTGTAAGATGAAAATTGAATCTACGTCAACTGCCGATTCTCCTCAGCAGAACGCTATAAGACATAATACTGTGGAAATAAGCAAAGTATACTTACCTAGCTGTGGCTATATCAGTCAACTGCCTTATTTTTCTTACTGCATATGCAGCTGAACTTAATCTACCTGAAAGAGCTCTAATGTGCCCCATTGCAATCTCGAATCTAGAGTAATTCCTAGAAACACAGTTTCCGAAATAGCATCTAGTTTCTTAGAAAGAAGGAGAGTCAGGAAGAGTCAAGGAGAGTCAAGAAGGAGAGAGAGAGAAAGAATGTCACAATTTATTACAAGAAGAAGGAACCTGCAAGGGATCTAGCTCTAAAATTCTCAGATCGAGTCTCTGATCAGTAAAATGTACTACAAAATCTTGTTATAGCTTTGTAGTGTCATATGAATAGGTAATGTTGCGTCATGTCGTATTGTTTTTTTGGTTCATCAGCCAATCGACTCACTTGACATTCGACTTTGATTGGCTTTCATAATCTTGGAGTAGGTAGCAGTATGACAAAGTTCCATTTAGTAATACTTCTTCTGTTGTTAATTATTTTAGCCCTGTTTGTATCTTTTTAGTTTTTATAATGAATAGCGTCGTGAATAGCTTCACATTCATATATTTTACAAGCCGTTCTTTTGATTTATATTACTGTACTTAACTCAGTTTTAAAAATAGTACTTTCCACATTTAGTCCAAACCTCGCGTGGTTGATACCAATCGCTTGTAAAACACTTACTTTTAGACCCGGTCAAGTACCTACCCGAGTTACTAACCAACATTTGTTTATTCAAATGAACCACGAGTTAACGAGTGCAAAATTAAAACATGTATGTACGTATGTCATTGTTAGCCAGAGTTTTAATATTTATCATGTGTTTAAAATATAGCAAGTCTTCGTTCAATCTGCCCTTCATGCAATTTTTTTTTAACCTTCACCCGGAGTCCTCAACCACAGAAGAACTGGCCTCCACTCATAACTGCCGAAACATAATCACTCTATTAACATTGTTGTTTTGGCGACCGACTTAGATAAGATGGCGGTAGATAGCCAGGCGGACTTAAAACAAGCCCTACCACCAACCAAACCGAGCAGAATAAAAAATGTAAGTGGCCGGCGCAGCTTTGCTTCTTTTTCCATAATAATAACAATAATAACCACACCGCCGTATCTCCACAAGACTATTCTTGTGGTATCTCTACGTTGACGTCGTGGTGGGGCTTGCGCGCTCCAAACTCTAGGCCTGTGCCGGTAGAGTTTACTTTGCCAGAACAGGGCTGGGATGAGGAGCCAGACCAAGAGAGGTACAAAAACCCGCAGAGCAACATGTGGCGAGCTGTTGGGCAGTAGCAACCCCACGGACCCTATCTCCGGGAGAAGTCTTGTTCCTCACCTCTGGCTTGCCTTTATAGGCAGGAGTGAACACTGACGAGGAACGGAGCTCCTACCTCATTCTTGCCGTGGAGATTCGCAAGAGTAAACGTGCTCGGAGGAAGGAAGTTTTCCAATAAGTGCTCGTAGGGATCTTGACCATCTTCCGGGCTCTGGGATTGTTCTGAAAGCCGTGGAATACCTCTCTACTCCTCAAGCACCTCAGGACATGTTGTCCCCTTGTCGCTACGACACTTTGTGCTAGCGACCGTTTTCGGGGGCCCATTATTGAGTGTGCAAGTCACCCCATGCCATTTTATTCGTGTGCATATAAAACATTGATCAGGCAGGGGCCATAGTCCTTCCATAGTTCCAGGTGACCAGTCCACTTTAGCCACCCAAACCCATAGTCCAATATCTTTGTTTCCTTAACTTACAATAGTCCTACACCAACCGGGGGTTGCCCTTGGCTGCACTTGCATAGTACGAACAGGGATAATCGTCGGTTGGTACCTCATTTCGTTAAAAACGTCTAAGGGGCCTCTACGAGTTGGCTTCGGCTCCTCGTACGCCTTTCAAAGGTCCGGGACTCAAGGGTCCCGAGAAATGTCAAAAACGTAAATAACAATAATTAGCCCTTTCTATTCTGAACATCTTTGCGTTGTGGTATTTTTTCTAGTTTACAGAATGTTTCTTAGTTCAGTGTGCCTTCTGGCAAAGGCCTCCTCTAACAACTTCCATTGAGTCCTATCTTTCGCAACTCTTCTCCAATTTGTACCCGCTGTAAGCTTCAGTTCGTCTTCCCATCTCTTATATTGTCTTCTTCTGTTCCTTTTGCCATGTCTGGGGTACCATTCGGTCATAACTTTACTCCACTTGTCTTGGACGCCTCTTAACTTAATTATAGCCTGTCCATCTCCACTTTTGTTGGTCTATTTTGATAAGACCATCAGTAACTTTTGTCCTTTCTCTAATCTCGGTATTTCGTATCCTGTCTTGTTTTTTAATACCAGTCATACTCGATTCCATTGGTCTTTGGCAATGTGCCAGCATTTTTAGGGTTCCGTAGTCAACAAGGAACCCTTATAGTTTCGCCATGTCCGTCTGTCTGTCTGTCTGTTTGCGGTCTAGCTCCAAGACTTTTAGTACTAGAAACTTGTAATTTGGCATGGGTATACATATTAATCATCCCGAAAAAGTGGTAAAATAAAATTATGAAAATTTTTTTTTTAGGGTACCTCCCTGCACGTAAAGCTGGTAGGGGGGGACACTTGACTCTAACAAAAATTAGCACTTTAAAGCTTAATATTTCGCAAACGGATCCCTGTATCCAAAAATGGTATTCACAAACTCCCAATGTTTTTAAAGGACCTTTCCAATGATACCCCAAACCAAGGGTTAAAAAAAAAGTCACCACTTTACGTGTATGAGAGGTACCCTAAAAAAAAATATTTTTCATAATTTTGTTTTACCACTTTGTCAGTGTAATTAATAAGTATACCTAAATTGCCAAATTACAGCTTTCGAATACTAAGGGTCTCGGAGCTAGACCGTGGACAGACAGACAGACAGACGGACATGACAAATAAATAAATGACGAAACTGTAAGGGTTCCTTGTTTACTACGGAACCCTAAAAAAGGAGGAGGTTCTCAATTCGGATGTTTATAAAAAGAATTTAATGTATATTCGGGCATAACTCCGTCATGTATATGGATTTGCAAAACTATTTTTGTTTGAAAGGGTATGCTCTCGAAGTGGTCCCATATAAATATTAACTTTGCTTGGGGACTTCTTGAGTTAGCTTCAATAATATGTATTTTTAGAAAGAAAGTGAAAGAAAGAAAAAGTATTTATTGAGACTCGCACAGGAAACCACAAATTAAACTAAAGTACACTCATTAAAACATTAATAAAAATAAAAACATTAAAAAATAAAAACAATTAAAATAAAAGCAGAAAGTCCTGTACGAGGCCAAAAGGCTCCCATCTCAGCATATGCTGCTTTTTCCCACTTAGCCTATAAGGATGATGTTATAATAACTTCCTGTCACTGTTATTTACATAGCAGGTAGTGATATTCGAATTTGTGTGGGGTAAGTACCACAACAAAAAGTGAAAAATAAAAACTTTTTTTCAAAAAAATACAACCGACTTCCAAAGTAGTACAGGGGGCAAAATGTGGGTGTACTCTGAGCTCCTACTGAGAAATTCCATATGGAAAAACCCAATAATATTTCACCCGACCCGGGAATTGAACCCAGGACCCAGGACCAGAACCTCATGATCAGCAGTAGCGCTTGCGACCACTAGACCCATGAGTCAATTAAAAATTATACACTATCTTATTTTAATATGTGAATTAAATGTATTATTGTTAATTAAATTGAGCATTTAATTTAGCTAAAAATATGCGTTGACATCATATAAATGAATACTTTAAAAGATATCACAGATTCAAAATTCCGCGTAATAAAATAATTAGGAGTCAATGACCTTTTCCTCGGATAATAGGTATGTAATCCCAGTAGTACGCATACGTTCCCGTGGGATATTTCCCGACATCCACGCAGTGAAGTTGCGGGCAAAAGCTAGTTTAAATAAGATCACATTTCTTTCACAGGTATTTTTAATTTTACATTGTTCCATAAAATGTATGGAAGTACGTGCATCATAATAACGTTGCCGTAGATGGAAAAAAGCGTAAACTCTAAAAGCGCATATTGGATGAAAATATAACTAATGATTACAAGATCTACCTCTGACTGCAAACCAAAATCAGATTTCACTTTTTAACCGACTTAAAAAAATAGGAGGAGGTTCTCAATTCGTCGGGACATTTTTTTTTTTCTTTTATATATGTTCCCCGATTACTCAAAGACGGCTGGACCGATTTGAAAAAATATTTTTTTGTTTGAAAGGGTATACTTTCAAGTTGGTCCCATTGTCATTTGGTCACGATCTGATTATGGAATCTTGGAGAAATCGAGGGAACTCTTCAAATATTAAAGGCACATCTATAGCGATTTGGTTATTTTTGATGAGCAGTTGACATAAAGATATTGTAACTTAGATAAATTACAAATCAACCCACTAAAACAAAAAATACACAAAAAATACAACCGACTTCCAAACTACAAAGTGAAAAATAACTAAAAATTTCGGAAGTCGGTGTCTTTGGATCAGTATTTTAGTTTTTTGACACCGACTTCCGAAGTTAAAGTTATTTTTTCTTTGTAGTTTGGAAGTCGGTTGTATTTTCTGTAGAAAAGTTTTTTTTTTCAATTATTATTATTATTATTTAATCGCGCCTAATGTCTTTTATGGGTACCAAATCTATCAAACAACCATCAACCAACCATGATTAACAACCAACCAACCAACCAACAATAAACAACCGCTTGTTTGATCAACCATGGTTTATCTGTCTATAATAGAAATTAAATAAGGTAATATATTTCAGCCTTGCTAATGAACTGCAGCAGTGACCTATGAAGCTGCACATTTTATCAAACAATGCTTGTTTAGTAATAAACTTAACAATTCACTTGTGTTGAAAGGAATATCTGTCTTATTTTAATGATTGAAAACTCAAACTCAAAGCATTTATTTCAAATAAACCAATTGGGTAGTTGCCTAGGTAAAAAAAAAGAAATTCTATTTAGTCCGTCTTTCAGATAATAAAAAAATACTAGACACGTATTTTTTGCTTTATCATATTAACAAAAAATAACTTAGAAAATACGCATTAAAGTTGGGACACTCCCCAGAGTGGGGGCTCGTTACGTCACAACGTCGTATAAAATCTAGCAAGGCGTGACGTCATGCCACATTTTAACTTAATGTATCGCCGTAATCTTTTGATTACGTCAAAAAATACATGTTCAATATTTTTTTTAAATCTACAAACCGGACAAAAAATAAAAAAATTGGACACAGGCCTATTACAGGCACTTTTGAATTATTAAGGGGACGGTCAGTCAGAAAGATTAAGCTAGTTGCCCATTCCAAAGCGTAGCAGGTACCTATGAAGAAGAACGGGCAAGAAACTCCACGGACACTCTTCTAAATCAAAATATGGTTACAAAATATTGGTTGGAAAGGAAATATTTCAATTACCTCAATGCCAATCAATCTGCCTAACCTTTTCCCAACTTTGTTGGAGTCAGCTTCCAGTCTAACCGGATGCAGCTGAATGTCAGTATTTTATATGGAGGGACTGCCGAGGAGATACTCCTTGGTTAGACTGGGGGCTTCTGACTACTTGTAACGACTGATAAAAATCTACGAACGACAAAAGGCTTAACGGCATGGAGGGGTCTCGATATGTAATGGATGGTCACCCATCCACGAACCGACCGCGGCAAGCGTAGCTTAACCTCCGATCAACACATGAGCTGTTATTATTTAGTTAAATTACCTCAATGAGTCTGCCAAAAATGTGTTGTGTGTACACATAATAATATGTACCTACATTTCGGTGGATGGTGGAGTTCTTGCTCATTCTTCTCGAAGGGGCGACTAGAATCAATTCTATTATTTTGTTCGACCTTCAAAAGTGCCATACATGGGCCTATTTGAAATAAATGATTTGACTTTGATTTTCAGTTGTAGCTGAATTTTCTAAGTGTGTGCCACAGGCGTTTTGCACTTAATTGGTTGTCACTTTTAATATTCCTTTTGTTCACTCTAAAATTTTTCTGCATTTATTTGCTGTATTACGTAAAAAAAATCGTAAAATAAATAAATTATATTTCTTCCTTCATCCGGTTAAACTGGAAGCCAACTCCAATATATATAGTTGGGAAAAGGCTAGACAGATTGATATTTCTTCCTTACCAATTTGACATTTAAATAAATTTTTCAGGTATTCTTCGTGCTACGAAAGAAATTCAACCAAGTAACCTTCCTGCATATCTACCATCACACTGGAATGTGTTTGTTGATATGGGGCGCAATTACTTATTTACCAGGTAATGTACAGCAATGTATCTTTACTTCTTCATACAATAATGTATGTGTGGAATCTACATGAACGTAACTACACGCTTTTACTGGGAGAGGTACAAAAAGCGTTCCTTAGATTTCTATAAAAGCGTAAACATGGTTCAGGAGCAGAATAGGACCACCAGTACAGTACACAAAAACAGATGCCTCCCGTCATTCCGACCTCACCACCGATGTCCTTTGCGATCGCAACCACACCCCCGAGTAAATGAAACTCCTCCCCGACCCTTGCTCGAAAACGAGGTGCCAGCAGTTGTTGCAGCTGAGCACGTAGCTTTAAATACCCCGCATAATAATCATGATGACAATCCAATTTTGATCCAACCTGTCCCTTCTTGCTGTCCTCCCCCAAGCGACGCCCTAAGCCGAGGTTCGTACCCCATAGGGGGTGCCCTTAGCGAGCGTTCGCTTAATTTTAATTTAGAATAGTTTATTTGCTCCTGGCTGGAGGCTCTCAGTGTAATAGATTAAGGCACCCACAGGAAAGTCCGGTTAAGCAGCCAAGACCTTAGTGGTCAAAACTGCGAGAGGCCATAGATAAAAAAATAAATTTAAAAAAATAGCCTGACGTCAATCCGACAAAATTTCAAATGAGATGCCTCGGATATAACTCACTAGAAATGAGGTGAGCACGAGATCAGCTCAGACGCTCCGTGGCACTGTTGACACGCCTGATCTGCATGCTGTGCTGACACGCTTCTTTGTCCCAGACAATAACTGGCGCGGCAGAGCAGTGATAGCATAGTGGTGTGACCGTCGGACTGCCAAGTCATAGGTCTCGAGTTTGAACCCAAGGCACGTGCCTCTGACTTTTCGGGAAATTATCAAATAACTTCTCCCGCTCCGGGTGGAGCAGGAGGGCGTGTCAAACTCTTACTGACTAAAACCCACCCGTTTTCCTTCAGTTGCCATGTTGCCGGGGGCCACGATTTCCCTTTCGGCTTTATTTGCCTGAGAGATATTTCTCGACGGCATGTGAAGCCAAGTCAGAGGCCCATGAGTGGCTTTGAAACTCTGACACCAAATTAGTCTCTAACTACACGAAAAGAAGAAGAACTGCCGCAGCAGAAAGCACAGGCCGTTTGCTGTAGGTATCTCCATGTCGCATCGTTGCGCGTGCTAAGTCCCCAGTACCTCGCAAGTCGCACTATGGCCGCACTTAATGATCTCTTGGATTCTAATCCAACAAACGATCTTTTTGTGGGTGAATGGTTCAATGGACCAAGATTTTATTGGCATGTCAGAAGTACTGTGACAGGGATTCGTGAAAGTGTCTTTAATTTTTATGTTTTAAGCAGAACTTTTTTAATTTTTTTGTTTGTACTTGTATCTGTCATTAATTACTGTAATAGGTTTTAACCGCGTTAATTAAAGTTATAAGTAAATAATCTTATCGTCCACTTATCGATTTTGCTGTCCTGAAGTTCTGAAAAACATAATAAAGTCATTCAGCGCCATCTAGCGACTATTTCCGTAAACTGTTCAGTACGTATAGAAAAAAAAGAATAAAGTCAACGAACATAATGGGCAAAGGTCAATGGAAAAAGGTGACTGGTCCTTTTATTAGATTAGTAAAATGAACCAACACTTGGAACAATTAAATTATGTCTCTCTATATTCGTTTCATTTATTAATTTTATTTGTATTTTTATCTTTCTCACTATCATTTAATTACGATATTTTTGATTCTGGATATTATGGTATACTTACGAACAATGCCATCTATCGAAATTTTTATGAACAAATCATTTTTATCAGCAAGCTATCTACTCATCGTAGTCTATTGTTTATTGCTTTTCTTGAATGACTCGGTCAAGTTCCAAACCCCAAAGGAAGGTGTACCTAAATAAAACTAACGGATATTAATTTTCATTTTTATTACATTTCGATCGAAGTGAATGAAGACTGTAAACAGAAATAAGGTGCCAAAATCGTAGACAAATTCTGGGCTGATTCTGTATAAATTGCCAACGACACGCTAAGAAAAAGAACAGAATCTTCTTCTTTTAGAGTGGTTAGTGACTAACCTGGTGTCAGAGTTTTAAAGCCGTCCATGGGCCTCTGACTTGGCTTTCACATGCCGTCGAGAAATATCTCTCAGGCATGCCTCACGATGTTTTCCTTCACCGTTTTTGAAGCAAGTGATAAGTTGATAACTACCTATAAAATACGCACTTAAATCCGTAAAGTCAGAGGTGCGTGCCTTGGGTTCGAACTCGAGACCATAACCCAAGACACTTATGAACAGAATTAAGACAAAAGACAAAATAAATTTGAAAAATAGGAACAAAACACATTTCCTATAATTTACTTCATTATCAGCCTACAGCCTCATTTACTTAATTAATTCAAAATCTCAATTCCCAGGTGGACACGGTACACTAATTGGAGTGATCAATACATTTGTTCACGTCATAATGTACACGTATTATCTATTGACGGTGGCCGTGCCTAGTATCAAGAACGCAATTTGGATAAAAAAACATGTGACTCAGTTGCAAATTGTAAGTATTTGAAGTTTTTTGAATATTTTTTACCTGCAACTGATTTAAAGATAAGCTTTCTACAGACTTATAATATTAACGCTTTTAAAAAACGTAACTTGTAAGGAACAAAACAGGTTTAGTACCACAAGATACGCTAGATAACAAGATAATATGTAAATTGTTGATAACAATTTCGTGATAGTGATTATTGTTACTTACTCGTATTCAGTTGTCACAAGGACAAGGAGAAATATGCGCATTTGCTGGCTAACTTGAATCTAACATGTAGGATCCAATTTTCTTTCAATCTTTCTCTACAATTTAGTATCTGGTCGACCGAGCTATGCTCGGGTGAAAATGGAGAATGCTCATTTAATAATATAGGATAGTTCATACTAATTCCATGTATGTATACATAATAATTCCATGCTGCCATGTCATTATTCTAAGGTGGCCATCTTATTCTAAACTTTGGGCGACCGAGCTCTGCTAGGGTGAAAATACGTAGGAATCTTCCCAGATATGAGACCTAGTTAGATCTATCTTTCACCCCGTGAACCCCTATATTTCAACTTTCGTCGAAATCGTTAGAGCCATTTTCGAGAACGTGACTACAAATATATATATACAAATATTGCTCATTTAGTATAGGATAAACCGGATGTTTTAATTCATTTCCGAATTACCATTTTCAGCTGCAATTCTTCTGGTGTGTAGTTCACATGGCTATTATCGTGTTCAAGACTGACTGCGAATTCCCTCGTTGGACGAGTGCTATGTTCTTACCACAAAACTTGTTCATGCTGGTACTCTTCATAGATTTCTACATCAAAACTTACATCAAAAAGCCCAGGGAACAGCTGAAAGCACAAATGAACAAGAACAAAGTTTGCAATCAAAGTAATGATAAAAAAAACAATGATGTTCCAAGTAATGGTATTGCAAAAGCTAAAATTGAAAATGGTGTCAGTAAATTAAAAGGTAAGGAAATAAATGATGCTAAAAGTTATGTTAAAAATGATTTAAGTAAGCTTGTTAATGGTAGTGATATTTCATATACCAACAATAGTAATGAATTCAGTGAAAATGTTAACTATTTTGAGAATGGCAAGGAAAAATCAACTTGTGGTTCTGGCAAATGTAAAATTAATTGCCACAAACATTATAAGAATGAATAATTATTTAAGTATAACTTTATGTATTACGTAGTAATTAAATGATAAGGTAGAATAAGTGATTTTAGTTGAAATAGAGCAAACACTTGTTATTAACTTTATTGTTGTTTTGGTTTCCCTTGAACAATCAACCTCATATTTATTTTTATCTCTGAACTTTTCATTCCATTTTGGACTTATTTTTGTAAGGTATTTGTATAATTACTAAAAATCCAACCTAATTATGTCCCAGACAAAGTCTGAGGCTTCCCTTTTTTCCTTCTAAGCCTCAACTTACATAATCTCAGAATTATATAATTCGGGTATTCGAATAGAGAATCCTACTGTTAATATAAACGTGAGAGTTTGTGAAGATGGATGGATGGATAAAACTACTGAACGGATTTGGATTAAATTTGGCACACAGATAGCTTATAACCTGGATATTAATACATAGGATACTTTTTATCCCGATATTGCCACGGGATCAAGACATATGCGGGTGAGACCACGGGGCGCTGCTAGTATGCAAATAAAATAACTTTAAAACGTCATTATAATAATATTCACACTGGGGTCATTGCTATAGCGTGCCAACAATACAAAGCCAACTTGCATAACAGGTAACAAAACGTCTGATTTTAATGAATTACTTAATAATATTTTAAATTGTGTGAGTCACGCAATGTTATGTACTATGCAAGTGGGGTGTCTGAGGGGTGCGATGTCTGAGTTAAGCTTCCTCCAGGCTGAGGAACGTTCGCGGGTGCTAAGGCAGGCGTGATTTAACAAACATGAAACCGCCGTTTGCGTCCATAGTGACCACGAAGTTAATATACCAGTAGTGGTATTCTGTAAAAATTTTACTGAGAAAACATAGGTGAAATGACACCTAGCATCTGGTGGAATGACTGCTCATTTTGCCTAAGTTTTCCCGGTGAGATTCTTGCAGAATATAATATCAATTGATGGTGATGGCTATGACGGGTGCCTAGCGCGATAGGACTGAGCGAGCTGTTTGACCTAAACCACTGTATCACGCTGCACCTTGAGTATGTGTGCGGTGAGACGGGGGCAGTGCAGGCTGCTCATTCATCAACGCTCATGGCATCCCGCCGCTCATTCGTCAACGCTCAAGGCGTCCCGACCCCGTATCGCCGCGCTTTCCTGGCGTGGTACAGCGGTCTCGGTTAAACTAACTAGCGAGTGACCGACAGTTTCGTTAGCGTGAGGAAACACATGCTACTTGTCCACTACAGTCCTTTCACAGTTATTTGACCTCTGATATTGACAGTGACATAGTGATAAACTGTCAAAATTGCAGTGATCTTTATTCTCGTTACAATAAGGTTTATGCTGCGTTTCCACCAGGGATGTGAGAGGATGCGTAGTGAGGGATGTTTGTTAAGAACCAATAGAATCGCTTCATTTAACTAGCCTCACTCAGCGCAGCTCCGGTGGAAACGGTTTAGCGGAGCGAGGTTTTTGTACGTACAAAACAAACGAGGGATGGGTGTGAGGGATGTCTGCGAGAGATGTGTGCGAGGGATATGTGCGAGGGATGGACGCGAGTGAGAAATCGCATAAGAAAAGCGCCCGCTACACATCTTCGTACCGGTCATCTGTGCACCGTTTCACAGCGTCGCTACACATCCTTGCACCGGTTAGCGGCCTAGCACATCTCTGGTGGAAACGCTCACATCGTTTCACCACTTCGTTACGCATCCGCGCACCGCTCAGCTACCTGGCACATGTCTGGTGCGCATAAACGCAACCTAAAAGGACTATAGTAGTGTTACTAGCGAGCAATCGTCTATTGGTTTACCCTGTGAAAACAGACGTCTACCCTCTACTGCCCGCTACAACAACTCCCAATGCACTGTGGCCACCTAATCGCGCCCGCTATCACCCTAGTCACCGCACTTTTAGCTTGGATGATGCCTTAGAGGGAGCGGGAGACAGTCTGGGTATTTCCCAGTTTTTGTTATGTATCTACTGGATATGTGAATCACTTATGTTTGTGTGAGTTACGATTCGAAGCGACCGGATATACTTATTAGCTCTTTCTTGTTAAAATAAAGATGAAGATTTGATTAAATCGACTTGCCTGAATTCCAGCATCAACTCAACAGAATTGACTTGTCGTCTTAAATCAGTGTTGTCGATTTGAACAATAATTACTTATCTTGTGTGAAAAGTGTTGAGTGAGACGTAATCTGGTGAATAGATGTTATACAAAAGATAATGGAGATTTTCAATTTTGATGATAGTGATTTCATTAGTATCACAAGTCACAACATAATTTGTGATAATGATAGGGAGCGACGCTTCTCTAAATAAAGACGTAAATATAATACTTTCGTCGAAGGACGAGATATTAGTTGAACTAGATATAATCTGCAGCTGCCAGCCAACTAAAATTTTCTTAAGGTAATAGGCAATAATAACTTAGAAAAATTTGATGTGATATAAAACGTAATAGATGCAGTCCACATAATCCAAAATTGTTCTCCAGATTGCGTCAAGATCAACTATGGAACACACTTCTTAGAAAACTATAGGTCTGTAAGGTCTAAAAATCACGCGAAATTTTATCGCAATCCTGTAACCACAGATATAGATATACCTAGATAACGCAAGAGCAACTACTTCGCGTGCCATTTTCGTGCCCAGCTTACGTACAATAATCGTAAGCTGCCACTTTCGCGCTCAGTCTGCATCGGTGCCACGCTTGTCGGAAGTCAGTAAAAAAATTGAAAATGGTTAATTACGCTGTTATAAATTGTAAAAACTGTGCAAATGCGAGGAGAAAAAATAAAAGAAACGTTTCCTAGTGCTTGTGACGTCATAGTAGGTAGTCAAAAAATGGCACGCTTGGTTTTCATACAGATCGTGATACTTGCGTTATCTAGGTCTATCTATATCTGTGCCTGTAACACATGGTATCTTATGCACTGGAGATTTAAAATTCGAGCTGAAATTCAATTCCAAACACTGAATGAGAACCACGCAAATAAAAATCGCGCGGTGAGATTTCGCGGTGCGAGCTAGGCTTAAGTAACGTCGGTCGTGGTGGTAATGCCATCGGTTCTTTTTAGGGTATCGTAGCCAAATGGCCAAAAAGGGGCCAAATCCTTTATTTCATAGAACAACTCCTAAAAGAGAACTGTTACGAAGGAAAGCTATTTAAATCCTCAGCCATTATAGTGCCTATTAAAATTATAAACAAACTGGAATGAAGCCAATTATTTCCCGACGTCATGTCAATCAGCAGGAATTATTGAACACCCTGCTATTATTAAACTCATCAAATATTTCAGTGATTGGTGATATCTTGTATTGATCTTGACGGAAATGTCAAGAATGGCGCCTGAAGCCTAATTTGATAGGGGTCAGGACCAAGGCTCGGAACCGGTTTAATATATACCGGTTTATGCCGGTTTATTTGGGTTTTACTCCGAACTTTTCTTAAGAACGTGAACGTTTTAAGAACTTTATTTGAACCTAAAAAAAAACCTCGGTTTATTCGATGAGCGGCATGTCGGTAAAGGTGTTGCAACTTGTGAATCCCTGTGTGGATGCCGCGCTGAAAAAAAACTAAACAAAAAACCAGTTAATATTGCTCTAAGCCGTTTAATCCGAAAAAACCTTTATTTATAGACTCCTCCAAAACCGGTTTATAAAAACCAGTTATAGGAACGAAAACGAATATAAAGGTTTTTGCGTCAAGTACATAATAACGGTTTAAAAATTTTACCGGTATCCGAGCCTTGGTCAGGACTTCCAATGCTGACTTCCAATTTTGTTCGACAATTTAACCCTAACTAATAAGTGAGTTTGTTCGTTATGCTTTCACGGTAAAACGGCTGAATGTATTTGGATGAAATTTGAAAGAAAGAAAGAAAGAAAAATACGTTTTTGGCATTACAGGAAAAAAAATCATCTTTAAACTATAAATAACAGAAAACATTGCTTTTAATGGCAAAAGGACCTCAGACTACACATACACACATGGCACATGAAAAAGACCATTGCATGACCTGGCAAAAGGACACAGACTACTTAATAATTGCAAGGAAGCTTGCTTAGTCAAGAAGGTGAAATAGAGATCTATGAGCATTGGTATAAATAGTAAAGATACGGCCGTCCGAACGTTTGCCATACGCGATCGTCATATAGAAACACTAACGCCATCTATTAGAACTGCTATGAACTACGATGTCAATCGGTGTGATCTGCTCCTAGACGTAACCTTGTAAGAGCGGGTATTTTTCGAGGTACAGACGCCAGCACTTCAAGCTACTACAATCTGTCAAAATTTAATAGATTTTCAACTTTATCGCTGAAGCATAAGGTTCAAAGTTGATTGAGAAAATTTTACAGTTTCGGATAGCTTGATGTGCTGGCGTCTGTACAAAGAAATAAAAAACCTTTTATTTTTCGAAATTCATATTTATTGCAGTTTGTGTTATAAAATTTTCATTGGCCTTCGAATAAAACATTTTTTTTAAACTTTTGCCTTTTCATTATTCTGGACATATTTTCCATTTTGGATTCGTAGTGTTTTCTGACGTTGGTATGTCTTTCAATTATTGACCAAATTAAATGTAATCTATGATTATGTGTCACAGGTTGTTCCATTGAGTGAGAATCCAAAATGGAAAATATGTGTTTTCCTTTTTCATTTCATAGGCTAAAACGCGCGCCGCGCGCCGCTGCAAAGTTATGTCGCACTTTACTGTCGGCTTCGCGTCGTCTTTGCCAAACGTTGAGACAAAAAAGAAAGAAAATTGTTTTAAATAATGTTAGAAGTTGATATAAATAAATATTTTTAACTTACCGGTGATATGAAATGTTATCATTTCTTTCATTGTGCTTTTTGTCGTAGTTCACGCAACCCTTCACGACAAAACTTGGCATTTTTGCTTGTAAAATTTACGACCGCTCCCGAAGACAGCCGAACGCGTTCTAGTTTACTTCAATCAAAGGAAGACAGACCATTTTGGGACCACGTTCGAGGCGTTATTGTAACATGCGATCCGCCCTGTCCTTACGCAGTAATATATATGTCAATGTCTATGAGACAAAAATATTTCTGCCATTCAGTGGTAGGTACAGTTACAAACTGACATACTGCCTCGTGGCTCTAGTGGTCACAAGTATGACTGCTCAGTGTAGGGACCTGGGTTCGACTCCCGGGTCTAACAGAATTATTGGGTTTTTCTCTTAGGAAATACTCAGTAGCAGCCTTATTTTTATTTTTTGGGTAAGCTTTTATCGAATAACTTCTCCCGCTCTGGGTGGAGCGAGAGGGCGTATCAGACTCTTACTGACTAAACCCACCCGTGTTTCTTTAGTTGCTATGTTGCCAGGGGCCACGGTATCCTTTTCGGACTTTTCCACAACCCCGGCAGGCATCGGCCCTAGCAGATCCCGTCAGTTCTGCTGACATCTCTTTGAGACGCGCGTGGAACACAACGCGCCGTCGACCCGAGCCTGGTCCTTATCGGACGGCGAGCTACCCATTGCTCACCGTCCGCAAGCCCACTCAGTAGCAGCCAGGAGTCCTGGCTGCTACGGCAGAAGATCTGTCCTCTATTCCATGACACTCTGTGAGACGTGGATGTACCTATTTTCAACTTCTGCTTTTATTTTGACCGGTATGTACGTATGTTCATCTGTTCCCTTTTTGTATACCTTTTTAGTCGACTTTTTGTCGTACTTGGGTTTTAGTTTTATAACTTTTTTTTCTTCGGATGCATTACACAGGCGCTTTAATGTTACGTAATCATATCGTCGACCGTAGGTTCAATTAAGGTAAGGGACAAAATAAGATTTTTTTTTTCATATTCACCATTCGATAGAGCGAAAAATTCTGAACAAAACTGTATACTCAACTCATTTTGGGTAATTTTGTCCCTTACCTCAATTGAACCTACGGTCGACGACATTATACCTACTATGCGTAGGTGTAGAATCAGCTAAATAAATCATGGGAACTATGGACATACGCCAAAACAGAGCGGCGTCTGACCTCAAGATGTTATAAATCATTAGCCATCTGCTCCATTATTCACTTATTAAAGCCTTAGTTAGCATAACTTGTGATGGCAGACCCGTTGGCAAACTAACCACCAGATACATAGATCGAAGGCATAACAAAAGAAAAAGATCTGGAAACTACTAGGACAGATCAGAGCAGATTGATTAAGGATTTAGTGGCTGAAAACAGAGAAGTCCAGCAATATCGGCCATGGCGACCAACGTCAGTGGAGAAAAAGAAAAGTTGGAACTTTGACCTTCAATAACTCCGTAAGCAGAAGGTTCCCAGGTATGGTCCAGTACAAAAAAAAACTGAATAACAGAAGCACAAGGGAGTCTGTCTGTGGAAAGCTTATGTCCAGCAGTGGACGTCTTTCGGCTGAAATGATGTAGGAACTTTCGGCTTCTTCATGGGTATTTCTACACCCGTTAGACTCCTTGTTGACTTCACTAATGCTTGGTACAGAAGAACAGCTATTTAAAGAACTATTAGGTGTATCTAATTAATTAATAATTAAAATAAACATAACATCATAACATCACGCCTTGTTTCCCCGAAGGGTTGGACAGAGGTGTCCCTGTAACAGGTACACCCACATTTCGCCAGTTATGTTTAAGTCCCATGTAATAGGGGGCGAGCCTATTGCCATCAACCGGGCCCAAATCCAGACTCCGAGCTGCTACTGAGAAATTTCAGATAGAAAACCCAATAACACTTTGCCCGACTCGGGAATCGAACCCAGGACCTCATGATCAGCGGTAGCGCTTGCGACCACTAGACCAACAGTTAAAATAAACTAATAATTAATTAGTAAATGTAAGGGTCAACTAGGCTGCGCTTTTCTTAAAAAAAAGACTTCAAACGAATTAAATTCATCGCGACGAATTTTAATTACGGCATAATACGCGATTGTCGACAGGGGCTTTACGAGCAATAGCTATCGAGACGTTCGTCCGAGCCATTCCGAATATAGAGTTATTACGTATACCGATGGGCCTAGCGTTTCCCGAGAAAGTTCAATTAGGTGAACTATTAGGTGTATCTATAAAAAGGAAGAAAACTTGTTTATTCTGCACAAAAAAAAACGCACATTAAAAAAACTAGACATAAAATACACACAATACAAAAATAGCCAAAAGCCTCGTATTCAATCCAAAGAAGTTTAACAATGTTGTTCATAGCTTAATTATAGCACTGTTTCATTGGTCAAGGCCACGGACCAAAGACAATATTGCGCATTATTATGGTGCATAATTAGTGTGTGCGCAGAGACAGGTGCACTCTCTCTTCCCTCACTCTCATAGTCCGATGGGACGGCAATGGTGTAAGTTATGGGAGAATCCTATAAAGAACAGATAATATAACAACCCATTCAAATCTTTTGATTGCCTCTTAGCTGGAGTGGTCGCCAGCGCGACTGTTGAGTATGATGTCCTGGGTTAAATTCCTAAGGTCGGGCAGTGTTGCTTTTTTTTTTAACAGTGAATAGACTGGTCGGCTTCTCCTTTAATAGTGCGCAGCTACCGCAAATTAAGGCGCCACTCCACAGTAAGCCATGGCTAAAAACAATCGGCTAAGTTACGCACGTGTACAATATTTTCATTCACTTAATGTCCCTCGGCAAACTTCGTGTTTCGTCAGTCGTCGGATTTCTATCAGTTGCCCTTCGCACTTGGTGCAGATCGGACGTTCTCAGTCGAAGTATATAGGTTTGTTAATACTCTTTTAACTTAATGTAATTTATTTTTAAAATGGGAGGAAAGCTTCTAAAGTCGCAGGCACGACAGATAGAAAAATTGTTTTACAGCTCTTTAGAGTTCACACGGAAATCAAAACAAAACAACAATAAATAGTTCTGAATTCAAATTATTATGCACGATAAATCTAATAATTGATGGACATGAAAATTTGCATTCGTTTGTATTCGGAAATGCGATGATTCTCGAGGGACATTAAGAAAATAGAAATACTGTACTTAGCTTCGCTTTGGGTAAAAATCTAAACGAAATCGTCCACTGCGACCCATGGCCACGCCGTGCATGGATTCGTGGCAAAAAAAAATACAGTCATGGGGACTGCCAAAAAATTGAAAACATTAAACTGCTATTAGCGCCATCTATATTCTATAGTGCAGTTCTGTTGTAGTGTAGTTTTATAACACTACGGCGTGTCGGTGACGCCAATCCACAAGTTTAACCCCTACCAAAAATCGGTCAGCGTGCGTAAAGAAGTTTTCACTTCAAAAATTTACCGTCAGTAACCTCGTCCTGCACATCCCACGTAGCAATGGACGTTAGGCTTTACACTAAAATAAAAAATATCTACTGCATTTATAGTACCTCCCATGTTTTTATAATAAGCAGAATATGAAGTTTCACTGTGCAAAGCCACGGACGGTCTTAGGAATTAATAAACTGTTATACGACTTAGCTTTGAAAGCCGAGGAGTTCCGAGATTGGTTTTAATAATTATTGACGTATAAAAGTAAAGAAAAGATACAGAAAGCAAATGCGTGGGTTTCGTCTAAAGAAGACAATTCTCTCTACTTTGTAATATGCTTTTAGTGTCAACTGAAATACGTCAGATCGACTATCGGTACATCGAGGTGCTTAAGTGTCTGTACAAAAACGCCACTATGTCAGTGCGACTCCAAGACCAGACCTCGAAACCTATCCTTCTGCAGCGAGGTGTGAGACAGGGAGACGTTATCTCTCCGAAACTATTCACCGCTGCACTGGAGGATGTCTTCAAGTTTCTGGATTGGAAAGGGCTAGGCATCAACATCAATGGCGAGTACATCACTAACCTTCGGTTTGCCGACGACATAGTTATCATGGCGGACCTCATTACAATGCTCGATGACCTCAGTAGAGCCTCCGAAAGAGTGGGTCTTAAAATGAACAAGGACAAGACAAAGGTTATGTCAAATGCCCATGTGACACCCACTCTCATGAAGATCGGAGACGCTACGCTCGAAGTTGTGGACGAGTATGTTAACCTAGGACAAACTGTCCAGCTAGGTAGGTCCAACTTCGAGAAAGAGGTCAATCGTCGAATCCGACTCGGCTGGGCAGCGTTCGGGAAGCTACGCAATATCTTTTCGTCCTACATACCATAGTGTCTCAAGACGGAAGTCTTTGACCAGTGCGTGTTGCCAGTGATGACCTATGGTAGGTACTGAAACGTGGTCGCTCACAATGGGCCTTATCAGAAGGCTAAAAGTCACCCAAAGGGCAATGGAGAGGGCTTTGCTTGGAGTGTCCCTACGTGATCGAATCAGAAATGAAGAGATCCGCAGGAGAACCAAGGTAACCGACATAGCCCGAAGAATTGCCAAACTTAAGTAGTAATGGGCAGGGCGCATTGCTCGCAGAACGGATGACCGATGGGGTCAAAAGGTTCTGGAGTGGCGACCACCTACCGGAAGACGTAGCGTTGGAAGGCCTCCCACAAGATGGACCGATGACCCTGTGAAGGCCGCACTAATCCGCTGGATGCGGAAAGCACAAAATCGGTTGAAGTGGCGGTGCTTGGGGGAGGCCTATGTCCAGTAGTAGACGTCTTTCGGCTGAAATGACGATGATGATGAAATACGTCGAGCATTAATAGTAATTTATTATAAATATTTTTTCTCGATTCCTATATCTTTGTATATTTATGATTCTTTCGTCTGTTTCCAAGAGGGTCATAAAGTCCTTAAAAATAAATGAGCAAACCATGGTAAAAATATAGTACATTACATTGATTTATAAAAAATATATTTTATTTGCAACTTCACATCACAAGCAATGATTTCTATTTTCTAGATCATTGCAAAATTCTAATATAATATAAAATTAATTCAATAAAATAATATAAATCTTAGAAGAAATTACGGTCAAATGCTAGTGTGTCCGAAATTCAAAACACTCGGTAATTCTCATTTATTATAACGATGTTCTTTATTTTAATGTTAAACAAAGTATTTTCGAAAATATAAATTTATGTAAAAACTGTTCTTTATGCTAAAATATTGGAACTTTAACATTTATAACTGCAAGGCATTTCCTTGCGATTTTTTTTTTTGAGTACAATTATGCATATTTGTTATAAATATCCAAGGGCAAAGGCCACGTCTCACATAAAAAACTTATAAAGAAGGAGTATCTATCATCCTGCCTACTGACAGTGCTGACACTATGCAAGCAATTTCAGAAAATTAATTTACTTTTACTCAACTTTTGATACACAATTGAAGGCACGAGGACGAGGTAGTCAGACACTAATTGTTGTAGAGGTCGTAAGAGCTACTGCTGACCACGCATGGGGCCCGGGTTCAATTCCTTGGTCGGGCAAAGTGTTATTGGGTTTTTCTATTACTTATGCGCGCCCGGATTCTTGGAGGTTCAGTTGTTGGCAATAGGTTCGCCCCCTATTATATGAGACTTAAACATAACCCAAACCCTTCGGAGAAAACAGGCATAGTGTTATGAATTATGTTAATTAGTGTTTGGCTTGAAAACCGCCAAAACGAGTCAAAAAGGAAAGGGCACTCACTACCTACCTTTTTTCGGAGAGTTTCGTCGCATTTTTTTAGGCCTTGTAGAGTTAGGAGCTTGGCTCTACATTATTAGATCTAATAACTTTATGACAATGAAAGTGTTATGTAAATCTTGGCAACCTTTTTTTTTTATTTGTCGGGGTGGAAATCCTCATGGATGTCTTCCGCCCTGGGGTGGGCAAAGGGGTCTGTCAGACTCTTACCGACTAAAACCACCCCGGTGTTCCCTCTCACAATTGCGTCGGGGGCTGCGAGTGCAAATGTGACTTCCGCTGCCCCGGACTGGTAACGGCCCGTACCCTGCGGGCCCCGATCCGTAGGGGGAGTTAAACTCCCCCGATTACGTCTTATAGAGGCGCACGTGGAACACTACGCGCCGCCATCTCGGGTCCTCTATGATGGGGGGCGACGGATGTCCCCGAGTCCGCCACCCCTGGACCCATTTAGAGGGGCTGGAAGAGGGCATTATCTGCCCTCCGCCGACGCCCAGTGCGTTTGCTGCGGGACGGGAGAGTACTTGTGATCTCCCTTTCCCTTTCCGCAGCCTCCTTCTGCGAGATAACTGTTTCGCAGAAGGATACCACCGCGTCCCAGGACTCTGCACTGCCGACCATCAAACGAACCACGGTCGACAGCAACAGGTCATTCCCCACTTCTGAAACGAGGACACGGCCTGGCCTCTCCCATGCGACACATTCGGCCAGCGTAAGCCGCGCCGTGTCCTCCAGACAGTGGACGCAGTGATGGCACCGAGCGTCCGGCTCCCTGCCTATGCGACACAAGTACTTGCCGAAGCAACCGTGCCCCGAGAGCACTTGCGTCGCCCGAAACGTCAGGGAGCCGTGCCTCCTCCCGAGCCAGTCGTCGAGCACTGGCCGGATTGTCTCGATTAAATTCAGGCCCCGTGTCTTGGCCTCCTCGCGCCACAGATGCAGTGTCGCGAGTGTCTTCGCCTCCAGGTCCCAGGGCGGGGATTCGGCCAATGCGCAAGCCGCCTCGTAAGAGACCGTGCGATATCCTCTTATGACTCTGACGGCCATCGCTCTTTGCGGCCTTCGCAGTACTGCGATGCTGCCGGCCGTCAGGTCAGCTGCCCACACCGGGGCCCCATACCCACTGTAAGTAACCTACTGTAAGTGAAATGTTTTTAGTAGGATAATATATTCGATCAACCATCACAAATCAATTTTAAACTAATTGTGGTAACGGACCCGACTTAAGAGTTATGGGTTCAAAAACAGGCAGGCGATTTAATTTGTGTAAATAATTTCATCACCACTGCTCTCAAAATGGTGAAGGAAAACATCGTGAAGAAACCGGAATGTCCTAGAAGTAAAAATTCGAAGACATGTGCCATCTACCAAACCATACTGGGCCTGCGTGGTAGATTACAGCTCACTCCCTCTTGAAGAGAGGAGGCCTGTGTCCCAGCAGTGGGAACATTATAGGCTGATATTGTAATGCCTCTTACAAGATGGACCGATCACCTTTTGAAAGACGCAGGAATCCGCTGGATGCGAGAAGTGTCGTAAAGACGCAGGAATCGGTCGAAGTGGCGGTGCTTGGAGGAGGTCTATGTCCAGCAGTGGACGTCTTTCGGCTGAAATGATGATGATGATGTAATGCAGGTACGTCCGGCGTACTCTGAACAGTCAACCCTGCTACCAACTGCTGACTTGGTATAGCATAAGCTATTTTCATGTAGTCCATACTGATATGAAGGTAGATGAAGAAGTGGCCTGTCAGGAGACCTTGGTAGTGGCGAACTTGTGTCATTTAATTCAAATTAAAAATATTTTTTTTACATAAACCTACATGGGCATTTATGAAAAGTGAGAAGCTCGGTGCACGGTTGTAATTGGTCGTTTCCTATGGAGAAGAGCCAGCAAGAAACTCCACGGTTACTCTTTTAAAAATAATTGGCAATTACAATTATAATAATGAAATACATAACAATCAATCGATTTTATCCATAATAAACGGTCATCGAGCTCGACTTCCATTTCAACTGCCTTACTGGTTATTGCATTGGATCATGTGCCCAACTTACCCTGGTCATTGCCGAGGCCACATGCTTTGCTTGCTTCGCTCGTTTGTTCATGAAAAAGGCAAATGAACCTGCCATTATATTGTTCGTGGATGATTATGGTGACGTTCATAAAAAGTTTAACGTTAGGTGGTTGGATCAAGGGCCTGATTCAGAAAGCTGAACTCCAATCTACCAATGTTCCTGAGTACAAACGCCTCCTGGTCTCCCTATTAGCTAGACATTTAACACAAGTAACCCTAAGGCACAGTTGGAATACACCGTGACAAAACTATCTGAATATCTAACCGAAGCATACCACGCATGCTGTAAACTAAGAGCGCCACAAAGCAAGAACGAGAGGAACCCATGGTGGAATGCTGAACTTAGTAAACTCAGAGATGCGCTACATAAGCAATTTAACAGAGAAAAAAACACTAGATTCCTGGATGACTGGGAGATATACAAAGAGACCCAATACACATACAAAAAACAGATTAGAACCGCTAGGAGGACAGCCTGGTGGAAATTCTGTGAATTCATTGTAACAAATAATGAGGCGGCAAGGGTAAGGAAGATCCTATCAACCGATCTGGACCGAACTCTTGGCGCGCTGAAAAAGCCCGATAATTCATACACACTAACTGACCATGAAACCAGTAAGGTACTTCTCGAGACTCACTTCCCAGACTGTAAAACCCTGGACGACAGGACATGGGAGGCTGAACCAGAATGGACCCCAATGGATCAAGACTGGTCAAGAGCCCGCAACATAGCATCTTCCCAGCCCTGCTGCAGTGGGGGGTAGATTCTCTGACACCATGGCTGGTGGAGATCTATCGAGCCTGCATAGCACTTAGACACACACCTCTCGCATGGCGTGAGGTGAAAGTCATTTTCATACCCAAGCCTGGCAAAACTGATTACACACAACCCAATGCTTATAGACCTATAAGCCTCACATCCTTTTTACTGAAAACTCTCGAGAGACTCTGTGATAGATACATCCAAGATGGACCTCTCCGGGTAAAACCACTGCACAAGCAACAGCATGCGTACTCCACAGGCAAATCAACAGATTCCGCGCTGCATAGCGTGGTTTCTAAAATTGAATGTGCAGTGGACCACAAATGCTCAGCACTGGCCGCCTTCATTGAAATCGAGGGCGCCTTTGACAAGACCATGTTCAACAGTATAAACACGGCCCTCGACAGACACAGCATAGACTCGACCCTGAGTGGCTGGATTACCAACATGCTCAAATTGAGAGCTGTACAAGTCACAGTAAATGACACTACGAGGGCCATCGTTGTGAAGGGTTGCCCGCAAGGGGGCGTCCTATTGCCGCTTCTATGGAACCTGGTAGTAGACAGCCTCATCAAAACACTCAACGAGAAAGGTTACTTCACCGTAGGCTACGCCGATGACTTAACAATAATATTAAGCGGCACCCATGAAAACACTCTATACAACCTTATGCGACAAGCCAAGTATTTTTTGTTATGGAAACAATTCAATAAACGAAATGTAATCATAAATCAAAAGTCATTCGTTTATCTCAGGCCTGAACGAACTGTTCCGCTGGTTTTTATACATCAAACAAACTCTTATAGTATAGAAAAGGTAAGATCGGTAAGTCTCTGCTTACCCCCAAACAATTTCAGTATCTTGCGTAACGAATCCCTATTATGCAACTTCAAAGGAGGAAAACGTACGGCTTCAGTAAAGGTCTCTGAATTTCGACAAACTGTCTAGTGACACACGAAATATAGTCATTGTTCTGCAAATATATTTAATTAGCTCAGGTAACAATGAAAACGCAAGTGAAGTAGGACGATACAATATCTTAGGGACTACTGGTTAGTGGTTACTACTTATGTCTCTTACATCGCGTGCTATGCGCTTATTTTATATGTTGGATCGGTCGATACGCCGCAGTGCTGTGTAAAGCGCCGACCTAAACGCACGGACTGAGTTTAACTTTGGTTTAGTTTGACGAGAGTTCGTGCCAACCGCTGTTGCGTTCGTAATATCGTGGTGAGTTCCTTTTTTAAATATTTCTTTTTAGCTTTTCGCTTTTTTTTTTTTTGTTGAAAATAGTAGAAAACTGCCAGTATTTTTCCGACTGAAAATTAAGAATTTTCTTGAGCTAGGAAATTAGAAAAATGCGATTATAAGTCTGTGCCTAATTTAATTTTGTTTCGTGACTTATTCGTAAGTAAAGATTATTAACACTACGCTATATTTTCCGCAACAGTGAATATTGTAACTGATTTTTGTTGTTCATAATAACCTACATCAATTACTTTGAAAGCGTTTTGTAAATAATGTTGCTTGTCAGCTGTAAATTCTGAAAGCAATTTATGAGTTTTCTCCTTATATACGCAAGGAAAAGTTTCATTGAAATATTTTATACTTTAGTGAAACAATGTTTCACTAAAGTATAAAATATTGCCCGAGCAATTAAAACTTTTTAGGGATTCACGATGTTATTTTCTTTTATAAATATATCGGTATGAAAATGTATTTTATCAAAACCAACTTAATTTTTTTGTGAATTGTATTTATATAGTTTAACAAAACTTTAAATGGAATTCAGCACGACAGTTATGTACATATACAATTCAGCATAAATTGTAGCTAGCTGCAATATTTTATGCATGCGAACTGCAGTTGCAGAAACAAATGGATTTTCTCCCTGAATTAGGTATTCGTAGTCTTTTTTAAATTACATACAAAAAAAAAAATTTAAACATCTATTTCATAACAATAATATGTAATTTTCACACTATAGGGTTAAATGCCTTCTTCTTGTAGAGATTGGGAATATGTACCATACTAATTGGCTCCCCGCATTTTGACGTTTTTTCTCACGAAGCTTTCATGGTTTATTTGTTTTTTTTTTTTTGTTTAACTTTGAGAAATTAAGTTTTTACAATACACGGTAGAAGGGATTCGTGACATTAAGCCATGGATTTGAAATTATTCATCAGTTATAAAAAAACAGCGCTTTTGTATGGAACAGCTGTTTTTTTTTTTTATAACCGACCATAAGTTTCAACCCTGGTGTGTATAGAAACATGTACTGAATTCAAAGTAAAAGTTTGGTTAAAGTTAAAAAAAAATATTTAAAAAATATTTCACATAAACTTTCATAGGCACATATTATGATACGTCAGAAACTAGGTGCACGGTTCCAATTGGTAATTTCCTATGGAGAAGAGCCGGCAAGAAACTTCACGGTTACTCTTTTAAAAATAATGGGCTTTTACAATATTTTCAAATAACAGTGTTAATAGGTATGGGAGGACAGTGTAGGTTTTCCAAAAAGTGTATTTTGTTGTATTTGTACCCCTATTACGGTGCATTTAGGAAAATCAATAATAGCTAATGGTTAAACATTATTCCTGTATTTCTATTTTTCCATTGCTAAATTTTGTTTATAAATATATTCGCGTTATTCATGTTGATGTTAAACGGAAAACTATGCCTTTACCACTACATAACGTAACATAACATAACATAACATAACAATCTTTATTTTGCCAAAAGAATAACAACCTTATAACTTTTACACTAGTACTTATTTTCGATTAATCTTAAAAATTAGATATGATTAGCAACTGAGTGTACAATAATAAATTTAGCCTGTGACGAAACTGATGCACTCCCACCCACTGCAGCAACGTAGACTCACCTAGGTTTTAGACGTACCTAATTCAAGCCCTATGTCCTATAGGACATGTCCTAAGAAGGTGCCTTTACAAAACATAATTATCAAGTATGTTCGCTCAAGTAAACAGCTTTCAAAGTGTAATGATATACGCCTACCTGCTGAAACTATGCGACGGAAACTTCAGCGTGCTTGCGCCTAAATGCTTTTTAAATTACTTGCAACATATTATCAGGCCGACAAACTCGCAGAATTCTTAACAGTTTCTAATGTGCCAGTAAATAATCTTATTAAATAAAAATACTGGAATTTCTCAGTAGCAGCCTGGAGTCTGGATTTGTGCCCAGTTGATGGCAATAGGCTCGCCCCCTATTACGTGGGTGAAATGTGGGTGTGTTTACTACAGTTACACCTCTGCCCAACCAAAAAACAAGGCGTGATGTTATGTTATGTTATGTAAATAAATACTTTTATTCGAAACTTTGGACATCCTCAGGTCCTCTCTTCTGTATATTACTTTATTGAAACTTCAAACCCTTGCACTATTCAGGGGTGTTGTCGATATACAAATAACAACGATTAATTATATGCGTTTATTATTTTAAGAGTTAGGCAGAGGTGTACCCTATTTGTAGATCTACATGTTTAAGTCCCATGAAATAGGGGGCGATTCATTTTCATAAAAAATAGTATATTTTCTTATCCTTGGTATATTAGGACCAGTTCAACGACACCTCGCAGAATAATGTGTAAGCAGAGCGTATATTTATAGAAAATGCTCATTAGTTTTGAACCAGCGGATCAGACATGTTTTTGGCCGTTCAGTCTTACATTGTCCTACATACGTTTGTAGCTAATATTAGTGGTATGATGTTATAATGTGTAATCACTTCTAATTTTGACTAAATATAATCTCCTATGGGCTTGATTCCAATATTAAATAGGTGTCACATAGTGGCTGGTCAGTGAATGATTAAAAAACGAATAAAATTCATAGGATAGACTACGCTTTTTTTTGTGTCCCTATGTAATTAGGGTTTGTATACCAACAACAAATCGATTCAATCAATCTGCCTAGCCCTTTCCCAACTATGTACGAGTCGGTTTCCAGTCTAACCAGATGCAGCTGAATACCAGTATTTTATATGGGGCGACTGCGTATCTGAACTCCACAACCCAGTAACTAGGTAATACGATACCCCTTTCTAAGACTGGTTGTCAGAATTTCGGGCTTCTGACGACCCGTAACGACTGCCAAAGATCCACGAATGACAGCTGAGACCAACGACTTAACGTGCTTTCCGAGGCACGGAGGAGTCTCGGTACCTATGTAAAGATGGTCACCCATCCACAGACCAACCCCAGTAAGCGTAGTTATTACTTAGCCACGAGCTCCTCGACAGTGACAAATTGATTAATTAAGTTATAACCACTTTTTTTTAAATCTTGTTTTAAAAGCTTCAGATATGTGTTTTATACTTACATTAAGTTAATTTTGTTACAAAGCAGTCGAATTTTTACCCGACTGTCCTAGAAGGAGGGTAATGTTTTTCGAGAGTATGTATGTATGTTTTAAAAAGAAACAACATTATTGGTATAAAATAAAAGTTAGTAATGAGTCAATTCCAAATATATATACATACTCGTATTAATATATTAATAAAACTAAAAAGTTTGAAATAAAACAAATTATAAAAAAAAAAAAACCCGACTGCAAAAACTCAGAACTGAAAAGAGAAAAACAAGCATTATAATCTATAGGATTTTGGTATTGCAGGCGGGGGACGTTTCACCAAAATTTCAGGTTAATGGTTTGTCTCCGTCTGCAATACCAAAATACTAATAAAAGTTTGGGGTTCCTTTTTATGTCTCCTTACAAGTTGTCATACAATGGTTTGGTAACTACCCGTGCCTACCCTTCGAAACTTTAAATCAGTTTGGCTTTATATTTTGATATTTTCTATAATATGCAAAACATTATTGTACACGCGGCTACACATCAAGCTATAAATTTCCAGTATAAGCTGACCTCGTATTGTAGGGAAATCCTAAACAATGCGAGATCTGCATAAACTGGAAACTTATAGCTTGATATGTAGCCGTGTTTACACAAATGGATAAAAAACTAGAAACATTTCTAATGCTCGGTTCCTATAAACTAAAACGAATCGTTTTGCTTACCAATGATCGCTTTTTTATTGCCAAATTGGGCATATAAATAAATTCGTAAGCTAATTTAACCTGTGATAGCTAAGTAGCTATCACAGGTCAAAGTAGCTATGGATTAATATGGAAGTCCATATGGGCTACTATGCAAAACTATGAGGTCTTTGCTTCGTTATTGGTAGAGATTCAAGAGTGTTAGTTTTAACTGATAAGGGACCGTAAATTATAGGAATCGGCCATAAGCTCCATATGAAACCTCCTTGGTGTAAACTTTACTTACCTTTTCGGCATTATTTGCGTACCGAATCCTCTCAACTATTCTACTGCACTATCCATCATGTTTTTGTACCTCAAAGAAAACACAAAAAAAATATTGCGGTACATAGGTAGGAACCTATGCTAAGTAGCTTGCGGTAGACGACCTATGACCTACAATACTGCTACCCCTTCCGACCGCCACGTAATTCTTTTACAAAGTGGGTTTATGTACGGTAATGAGGTTCATTAAGGTACACCTTCGTAGAATTATATTCTCTAGTGGTCGAACTGTCGAAATAAAGAAACATCCCCTTTATAATTATTTATTTATTTACTAAAAGTGTAAATATGTAACGATTGACATAGAAATAACACAGTCGTCAATTACAGGTTAGCCAGCATTCGTAAAAATAAGTATAACAAAAAAATACAAGTGGCTCTTGAATTTGTATGCCAAAATACTTTTTATTAAGAATGAACATAATAGTATTATTTTTTTATATTTAGCTGAATTTGGTAAATTTATATGGCCCACTGGCACCCCTAATCCATTTAGCGGTAAACATATCCATCTAGAATTCAGAATTCTGGATGCCCCAGTGTTGAAATTTTGCGTCAGTTGTTTAAAAAAAATCTGGTGTTCCATACTGACTTTTCTATGAAATAGCATTTTTTTTTTAAACAACCGCGAAAAATATCAACGCGTTGGGTTCCAGAATAATGTACTGAATCTATGGTACATATAAATTGTAATAAAAGTAAGATCAAAATGAAATGAAAACTAATAAAATTAAATGTTTAATAATTATTCTAATAAAACTCACGATTGTCTTGTGTTTAAAACTGCTTTAAAGTGAGTAGAATAATGAGAATTATTTCAAGTTCTCTTGAGCTGAAGAAACTCTAGATCGTATCTACTTGAATTGGTATTGAATTAATTTGAAACTGCATATTTATGTTTTGTAGCAAATCGACCTCAAGACTATTTTCTTACAATCTTCCCCTGTAAATTCTGTAGATCTTTCGAAGCTTCTGCATTGCAGTACATTTTTGTCCGCTTTCTTATACCTTACTGATCGTTGTTGGAAATAAGACAATTTTAAACATACATTTACTAAAAGATCAGAAGAACATTTTAATTATGTGAAGTAGACTGGTGTCCTGGCTGCTAGGTGCACCCACACATCCAAAGATCTAAAACATAATTTTTGGTGTAACTTGTATTTTCAAAACATGAATATTTGCAGAACTACGATCCGTTACGTATATCGAAACAGCATTATCTTAACTTACCCTCGTTTTGCCTACGAATAACAGTAGTTCCCCATTGACATAAGCCCGCAGTATATTCGATCGTTGGTTCGAGCCCTTAATCGCATGGACATTTGCATCAATTTATCGTTTCTGGGATCTAAAAGTGATTCACCTAACTACTATATAATGGCTAATGTGGATACTTTTTGAGTTACAGTGTCATTATCATCGGATCGAATCTGCGTATCTATATCATTTTCATGAATTTACTTTTTAAACTGTCTCGTTGCATCCGGTCTAGGTTTTTTTTTATTCACTTGGTTCTATTCGAGTATCTCTGCTCCTAGGTAGATGAACCGATCATACTCAAACTCAAAGCATTTATTATTTTTTAAAGAAACATGAAGCTATTTGCCCATTCTAAAGCATAGCGTTCCTATGGAAAAGAACGGGCAAGAAACTCCATGGATGCTCTTTTAAATCAAAATATTAATAACTTTAAAAAGGCTACTGGCACGGACTGGATATGGAACGCGGAAAACTGGGGATGTTGTGTCTCAACTTGACTTATTTTCAATTGAACTGCAATTTATGCTTCGTTGATGTTGATTTCTGTTCGAGACTAGCTCACGCAGTGGCAAAATAGATTCAAATCGAATTCATATAAGTTACTAGCTTTTTTTAGATTCAGGTATATCTGCAGTTACGATATCGCCGCTCGGCATCCAATACCATGAATGTGACATTTTTGACGAAAATCATTTTTAAATGCAGGACCACGTATTTGAACGTGTAGAATGAAATAAAACAAAAATCTGATTTTCGTCAAAAATGTCACATTCGCGGTACCTATTGGATGCCGAGTGACGATATTTTTTTCAATTTTGAGCCTTAACTCTTCCTCTTTGTAGAGTTGTAATGTGCCTATCAATTTTATTTAGATTACCACCAATACAAATATACTTATATTAATCTAACAACATCGTTCTTCCCAAATAAAAATGTAATACAGCAACAAACCCTAAAAGTCTACAGCCGAACATGTGCGTTGCCATAAACCGTTATAATTTACGATCGATCCTCGGGGGAAAACGCAACGTTTTATGTAAAGCGATGTTTTACCCTTGAGACCAGATTTTCGCCGTAACGTGGATTGACCTGGAAAAATATTCGACCAAAGACACCGACTTCTAAAATAAAAGTTATTTTACGTTACCTATAGTTTTTTTGGAAGGGAGTCGTGACTAAGAAATAACATCCGCACGGGTTGATCGATCAGGTCAAGCTACGCTTGCCGCGGTCGTTACGTGAATGGGAAATCTTTACATACCGAGACCCCTCCGTACCTCGGAAAGCACTTTAAGCCGTTGGTCTTGGCTGTCATTCGCCCGAAAGTCTTCAACCTGTCTTACCAAGGGGTATGGAGGTCAGATCTATGTAGTCGCTCCATGTAAAATACTGGTATTCAGCAGCATGCTCTTAGACTAGAAGCTGACTCCGACATAGTTGGGAAAAAGCTAAGCAAATGAGTGTAAAAAAGTAAAATAAAAGTAAAGATTTGCACAGCCTATATCATAGGCACCATTATTGTATTTTTGAAACTCGGTTGTTTTTTGTAAAAAAGTTTTTATTAAGTCAGCCTGTCAGACATGTATCCATTCTGTACCTCACCGTGACAACTTAGGTCAATTATTTATTAATGTAAAAACTTTAGTTGAGGGAGATACGTCAAATAGCCCACAAAATGGAAAATGTCTTACCTTTTTAGCAAATTGTAGCGCTGTTTTAAATTAGGAATATTTGATAGAAACAAGATTATTTTATTTCTCAGTGGCAACCCGGAGTCTGGATTTGTGCCCGGTTGATGGCAATAGGCTCGCCCTCTATTTCATGGGACTTATACTGGTGAAATGTGGGTGCACTATAGGTACACCTCTGCCTAACCCTTCGGGGAATACAGGCGTGATGTTATGTTATGTTAAGATTATTTCGTGAAATTATGACGATTTGCACCAAATATAATTTCGAAATTTATACTAACGATTTAAATGATTGTGATATAGTTTTTTTTTTTCTTTATAAAGTTTCACAATTGGTAACACTTTATTCACATTACAATCTAGCCTATTAGCTAATAAGTAATTTAAATATAACTTCCGTTCTTCTCCATAGAGATCTACGTTTTGGAATGGGCAACTAGCTTCAACTTTCTGACTAACTGACCGATTCTTTGACAATTCAAAAGTGCCTGTAAATGGTTTAATTGAAATAAATGCTTTGAGTTTGAGTTGAGTTTTGAGTTTGACTTAAACCGCTAAGTAACTATAAAATTAAGAAGTCATCTAATAACGTCTTTCTTATTCACTATAAGTTAAGGGGAAGACACTTGATTCACGTGTTCTTTGTAAAAGTCAGCACTTGCACTACAGTTCACTTACTCTGCACTAAACTAACTCAAAAGGTTTAACCCTTTCTAGTCTTCGCACTAATTCAGTGTTGTCAAGGATATGATTTAGTGATTATTTTATCATAATTACCGCGTAATGAATTTATATCAACATTCAACGTAAAACTGTTCCGTAATTTGCAAAAAAAAACCAGTGAAGTGCGTGTCGGACCACGTAGAATGAAGGATTCCGTAGTTGGAATGAATTTACCCCAAAAACAAACTTAACTTTGTAGTTGAAAATGTTTTCCCATGCATCGATATACGTCACGGTCTATTCTCAAACTACAAATAAAAGTTGCAACCGCAAAAAAAAAAATGTAATAAAACTACAAATTAACGATTTTAGGACTTTTTCCTTTATTTCTCTGTGAAACCCTGCTTCTTGCCAAATTTAATGATTCTAGGTCAACGGGAAGTACCCTGTAGGTTTTGATTTATTGGCGAGTACCAAAATATGTCTCATAAATGGCCTAATTTTTTATTGCGTGTGATGTGACTTAGAAGCTTGATTTTTTAAGAGCTCTGTGGGATTGTAGACCTACGTATTTGATATTAATTTCAACTTGATACTTCCACGCATTCGTAAGAAAAAGGGTCATGATAGACAGACTGACGGTCAACGAAATGATCATAAGAGGGTCTGTTTTTGCCTTTTGAGGTACAGAACCCTAAAAACGTAAGATATTTAAAATTTCATGAGCTATGTAAAAGTAATATTTCACTTTTATCGTATAATCAAAGTGAAATGTCTGAAAAGAAAATTGATCGAAATTGAAAAATGAATTCATTAGTGAACCGATTCTACGATGTTGGATTTCAGCACTTGGCATCTTTCACGCGTCTACCGAATCAGTGAAAAATTAAACAGAATTAACGTTAATTCCAATGTAATGTGTAATTCAAACGTGTAATGAAATGAAACAAAAATGAACAATCACTCGAGTGAAGCGTCTGATATCAGATTTAGAATTATCTAAATCTTTGACACGAGGCCACAACGATACGTCATCATGAAACCTTACTGAAAAACGATGACATAGATGGACGAAAAGTAAGAAATCTTTTTAAGGTTTCATTTGTATGGGAACTTGTGTGGCTACGTTTGGCTATGTTTACAAACTGTTAATAAAGTTATAGCCTGATTCGATTAAGTCAGTCCAGTCCTCTATAAAATAGAGTTTACGAACTCACAGATTAATACAGAATTGTGTTTTTTTTACATTACAAAAATACATAAAGTAAAAGTCGTTTATTTCAAAATTCAAAATTACAATTTCGTGGTATCGTTGATCCCAAACTGGGCACAGCCCTTATCTTGGGCACCATTAAATAGGTACTACATTTTCGTAATTTTTTAATAAAATAAAGGTTGAAATTGGCTACAGTTAAGCTAGTTAGCCTTATTGGTACAAAACTATACATACAAACAAATTAATTAATTAAGGGAAAACTAAAGTCAATTCTTTTAATAAAATTTGGTAGAATTTCCGTTTATGCTGCTGTTGTGTATTATGCGAGTGTGTGTGCGTGTATGTGTGTAGTGGGGGTGTGGGGGTGTGTGTACGTCTGTATGTGTGTGTATACGAGTGTTTGTGTTGGTGCAGTGTGAGTTGTTGCAGTGGGTGTTATGCTTAGGATTATTTCAGTTGAGGTGTATAATTGTTCCAAGAGCCATGTTTTAACTGTGTGTTTCATTTGGGTGTAAGGAGAGTTACGAATCTTAAGAACAGAGTTTATATAACATCACGCCTACATTCCCCAAAGGGTTAGGCAGAGGTGTTCTTATAGTACCCACATTTCTCCAGTTATGATTAAGTCCCATGTACTCGTAATAGAGGGCGAGCCTATTAGTAAATCAAGTCTTTCGAGAGGCCGTCATAATAAAACAAAATTTTTATTTAAGAGTAAATGAAAATTAATTTTTACAAATGACCACTTATGAAACTAAAGGTACAGTTTCGTAGCTGACCGCAGGCGGCAACTGCAGACGGCGTGTCGCCGCAACATGACTGGTTTCTATGTATTTCTATGAAGACGACGTGTCGCTAGCTACGGAAGGTTTAAACACTTTGAAGTTATAAAATTATTTTTGTTATGTCAATACTCCAAATTAACCATTAAAATCCAACAGATTGAAGCACTTGATGAGGCAGGTATCTTATTTTGTTTACATATTTCTATAAATTTAGAATATGGCAGCAAAGAAACAGCTTTCAATACAAAACTCCATTGTTACTTAATTTTATGTTAATAATATCGTACCAAATCCACTTTGGAACTCGGTCAAAAATGTTAAAACTGCTAAACTTGGAGCCTCTCCGTTTCTTTGTCAGCATTTTAAGCATAATCAAATTGTTATACAAAGAGTAAAATTAAAGTGCTACCGAGTAATTTTTCCCGAAAACTTTCTCAAAAACGAACACTTGGATCTTTCCCTTTCTACTAAGCCTCCACTGTCATTCTGTCAGCGGGCTGTATCATACCCCTCCGCCCATGGCTCCGCCTACTGCGGTGCCCGATGCAGACCACACCGACGACGACGATGCTCCAGAGGTGACTGAGGTAGAAATGAGAGTGGCGGAGTGGCTCTGTCGTGTGGTCGAGGCCTATCTGACGGACAGGGCCGTCATCTACCCCGGTCACCGAGGAGAGTGGAACCGGCAAGAGATGTCGTGCGGTGTCCCACAGGGTTCGGTCCTGGGGCCGCATCTGTGGGACATCGGATACGACTGGGTGCTGCGCGCCGACCTCCCTAGCGGCGTCAGCGTCGTTTGTTACGCTGACGACACGCTGGTCCTGGCGCAGGGGGGTCGTACCAGGCGGCGGCCGACTTAGCGACACGCGGGGTTGCGACAATCGTAAATAGGATCCGGCAGCTGGGACTCGAGGTGGCCCTGCACAAGTCCGAGGCCATGGGTTTTCATGGTCCTCGGAATGCGCCACCGTCGGGTTCCCAGGTAATGGCGGGAGGGGTTCACATCGGTGTCGAGTCGACGATGAAGTATCTGGGACTCGTCCTCGACAGCCGGTGGAATTTCGTTGAACATTTCCGACGTTTGGCTCCCAGACTGGAGCGGGCCGGGGCTGCCTTGAAGCGGCTCCTGCCCAATCTAGGGGATCCAAACGCCTCCTGCCGGAGGCTCTACGCGGGGATCGTGCGATCCATGGCCCTCTACGGGGCGCCGGTGTGGGCGCGTTCATTGAGGCTGCGGCCAGCCCGCCGGTTGAACGCGTCCCAGAGGGTCATGGCTATCCGGCTGGCCCGAGGATACCGCACGGTCTCCTGCGAGGCGGCGAGCCTCCTTGCCGGATTACCGCCATGGGATCTGGAGGCAAAGGTCCTCGCGCACATTTGGGAGTGGCGCGAGGAGGCGAAACGCCGGGGCTTAACTCCGAAGCCGCAAGAAATCGCGGCACAGCGGACAGAGCTCCGGCAGGATCTCATGGCGTCATGGAGGGTGCGATTGTCGCAACCCCGCGCTGGGCACGCCACAATTGCGGCGATAAGACCCCTCTTTGAGGAGTGGCTTGAGAGACGCCACGGCGTCCTCACCTTCCACCTGACGCAGGTCCTCACCGGACACGGCTGCTTCGGGAGGTTCCTGTTTAGGATAAGGCGGGAGGAAACACCCGGGTGTCACCATTGTGTGAATCGGCCTGAGGACACGGTGGAGCATACGGTGGAGGTCTGCCCGGCTTGGGCGGAGCAACGCCGTGTCCTCGTAGAGGCGATCGGCGGCGGTGATCTCTCGCGTCCGGCCCTGGTTCAGGCCATGGTACGGAGCGAGAGGAAATGGCAGGCCGTCACCTCCTTCTGCGAAGCGGTAATGCTCGCGAAGGAGGAGGCGGAACGCGTGAGGGAGAGGCAAATTTCGCGCCCTCACGCCCCTAACCGCCGCAGGAGGAGACGCCCGGGGCGGGAATCGCGAGCCGACTTCCGGCCACCGTAGGCGCGGGCTTGCGGACGGTGAGCAATGGGTAGCTCGCCATCCGATAAGGACCAAGCCCGGGTCGACGGCGCGTTGTGTTCCACGCGCGCCTCAAAGAGATGTCAGCAGAATTGACGGGGCCCGCTAGGGCCAATGCCTGCCGGGGGTTCGAAGAAAACCGATAGGGACATCGCGGCCCCCGGCAACAGGGCAACCGAAGGAACACGGGTGGGTTTTAGTCAGTAAGAGTTTGACACGCCCTCCCGCTCCACTCAGAGCGGGAGAAGTTATTTGATAATTTCCCACCCAAAAAAAAAAAAAAAAAGGCTTCATGCCGATCAAAATGTGATTCTACTTTAAAGGTTTTGTAAACGCGATTGTGCTCTTTATTTATAATACGTTACGGATCAATGTTCTATGTAAGTATTTTTACTTTAAAGGTTTCGGAAGTATTTTGTTTTAGTTTTCAATCCTGTAAACGCGATTGTAATCTTGATTTACATTAGGTTACAGACCAATGTTCTATAAAAGTTTCTTTTTTCACCAAGGCGATCTTGTTCAAGTTTTCACTTCTACGAGTATCGGCACTCCCGGAGTGCCACTCTTCTTTTTTTTTTCTAAAGATTTTTTTTTTCATGCTCTGCTGTAAAGTTGCCAACATGTTGCTTGGTAATTATTGCGTTTCAAGTGTCGATATCATCTTTCACACACATCCATCCATCCTTTTCCCCTATTCGTATGGTCATCTACATTCATACTCAAAATATTCTTTACTGCTAAATTGGACAAAACTTGCATTTCTTTGTCGCATTATTGACATTTAATCAAAACCCACTTTTCCCACTAACAGCGATGCGGATGATTTTTTGATGTATACAATGAGCTGTTACTAGATTTTTTTTTTCCTGTGTATACTTGTATAAAATTTATATATTTTAGTGTTAGATGTATATTGTAAAATATAAATAATGTTTGATTATTCAAACATTGTAACTTGACCAAAAATTGGTTGCCTGTAAAGTCGGTATACGGGCGAAAGTTTTACGTGACAACGACTTTGAGTGGTAAAATAATTTTAATGTGAATATTCATTCGTATAGTAGGAAGAAGGATGAAATAATAGTAACAATTTAAAACATTTATTTATACACATAAACCGGTGTGTATGCCTATCTCTCTCACTCTCTCTCTCTCGCTCTTAGGCGGGCTAACTGTGCTCGAGTGGAAGGGACGCGTGCCTTTCACTTTTTATGTCTGTCTCTCTCGCTCTTAGGCGGGCTAACCATGCACGCGTGCCTCTCACTCGCTCTCATTGTGAGCGCATAACGTGAGCGGAGCGTAACGCAGTTTCTTGAAGTGTCACCCGGCAAACCAATTTATAAGACGTTGTCACGTCAAAAACAGGGTTTTTCATATAATTTATTATTATTTAATTGTGCTGATGTGTCTTTTGTGTGCACTGAAAAATGTTTTATCTTTAAAAAAAACTCTAGCTATTACCTAGATAGATTGCCTAAACTGTGATTATGAAACTAACCATAGGTAGTTTAAAGCCTGAAAATGTAAAGTTTTTTTCATTTGAAAAGGTCTAATGGTAGTTACTTCATATAAAATCCTGATATTCAGCCACATCTGGCGACCCCAAGGCCGATCGCAATATTACTGGGAAAACATTCAGTATAATTTACTCTTTATGAAACGCCAAAAATATACAATCCTGATACAATTAATTTGCATTACAAATCAGCCCCAAGCGTCATGAAATAAGCTTAATATTAAGATTAACCTTGGAAGATTAATGCTACAATTTATTTTAATGGTGTTGGCAAGGTGTAAGATAATTATCATCATCAACTATGCAAAGAATACTGGTCATGATTACGTATTCACAACGGATCTCTGTCTATTTATCCGTTTGTGCGCTTATAACTCGAGAACCACTTATCCGATTTACGTGATTTATTTTTAAGTGATAAATTATGTGCTCTAGCTAGTTTTAGTACCTACAGGAATCCCACGCGACCAGAGTCTTAGGAACAACTAGCAGCTGAAATGATACGTTGGAGATTAAAGAATTTTGGGCAAATGTTAGTTGGGTTTCCAGATTGTTTTGATGATTCGTAGTATTGCAGCATTTTGTAAGATTTAACTGGTCCATTGACAATAATAAAAGCGATTGCACCTGTTAACTTAAAAACGGTAGGTTATATGAAAGTTAGTTAAAGACTTCGGTTCTTTATTTTACATTTTACGCAATAAGTTTTGAGATAGATATTGAATTAATAATCATAATCATTTATTTGCTTAGAAAGTACGTACATAAATATAGGTGTTTACAAAATTTTGAGATCCCTGTACAATCTTCCAATTAGGCATGCAAACATTGAAAGTAATATAACATATTACAAAAAATCGAATTAAAATTAAATCGAATTGAATTAAGTAGAAAGAAAGAAAGAAATACGTTTATTTGCGGTAAACATGACCCAAAAAAATATTTAAAATACAAAAAAAACTTTTATACAAAAAATACAACCGACTTCCAAACTACAAAGTGAAAAATAATTTTAATTTCGGAAGTTGTTGTCTTCGGATCAGTAGTTTAGTTTTTTGACACCGACTTCCGAAATTAAAGTTATTTTTCACTTTGTAGTTTGGAAGTCGGTTGTATTTTTTTTTTAAAAGGTTTTTTTTTCACTTTTTAATGATTTGGTTTGTAATTTATTTAAGTTACAATAGCTAACTAATAGTTAATTTTTTATTCTAAGATATGCTGGTTTCCTCACGATGATTTACCAATCCTAATAATTGAATTCAAACTTCTGCTTATGCGTCCGTAGGTATAAACAAATGAAAGGTCCGTCTCCTCATTTGTATAAGTAAACAATAGATTTGTGTTATCAGGCCATTTACTTCGTCGGTTGATTCAATGCAGATTGGGTTATGAAATGTTTATATAATTAAATTGTAGTTTCCAGGGTATTGACATTGTTTAGAATTAGTTTCAACGCAGTTTCGCTGTAATTTATTGTAATTGTAATTTATAGCGTGTGTCAGCTGTTTTTCTTCAAACATTTTGATAGGATTTTCAGGAATCTAGGAGAGCGTATGCCTGCAAAGTTTATTTTTATTTTTAATAGCATCGATCTAGTAATTTAGGAGCTCGTGGCTAAGTAATAACAGCCGCACGGGTCGATCCATCAGGTTAAACTATGCTTGCCGGGGTTTATCCGTGGATAGGTGACCATCTTTACATACCGAGACTTCTCCGTGCCTCGGGGTTCCAGCTATCATTCATGGATCTTTGACAGTCATTACGAGTCGTCAGAAGCCCGAAAGTCTGACACCCAGTCTTACCAAGGGGTATCGTATTATCCAGTTACTGGATTATGAAGGTCAGACAGGCAGTCGCTCCATGTAAAATGCTGATATTTAGTTGCATCCGGTTAGACTGGAAGCCGACACCAACATAGTTGGGAAAAGGCTAGGCATAGATTGATTTTTGATCTAGTTACCATTTTACTTATGCTTTTTGATACGCTGAAAAATGTTTCGGCAGGAGAAAATAGAACTCTAAACCTAACAAAGCATTACGCCTGTATTCCCTGGAGGGTTAGGCACAGCTTAGGTGCTCCTATAATTCAACTACATTTCGCCAGTCATGTGTGTGGGTTATGTGTTATAGAACTCTTATTGAATCAATTAATTACCAACTGGACATAAATGCCTTTTCCAAGTGTGAAACTGTGTGCAAGATGCAGACTTCGTGCTTTCTGCAGGTCATGCAATAATAACTAAATACACCTAATTTGACGCCTTGGTCAATAACCGTGGCTCAAATAAATTTGTTTTCAAAAGGAAAAGGAAATAATGTGAAATCTGTTTTTGACTATAAATGGAAAAAAAATAAAGTTATAAAACTAAAACCCAACTACGACAAAAACGCCAACTAAAAAGGTATAAACAAGACATCACAGACAGTGTAGAAGCTTATGGCACCCACAGGAAAATCCGGTTAAGCAGCCAAGATCTTAGAGGTCAGTACTGCGAGATGCCCTTTAAAAAAAAGATAAATTAAAAATCCGGAGTCACACGTCGGATTTAAATCGAACAGATTACTTGTGACTTTGGATTTTTAATTTGTCTGTCTGTGTTGTCTTGTTTATACCTTTTTAGTTGGCGGTGTTGTTGTAGTTGGGTTTTAGTTTTATAACTTTTATTTTTATTTAAATCATTTTGGGGTTAAATTAAAAAAAAAAATTAAATGTGCAAATTAAGCCCTTTCATTTGATACCCAAAATGACATAAGCAAACATTATTTTTTATAGGTCATAAGTTTGTCTTCTAGAGGGCGCCATATTAATCCATATAGACGACAATCAAGATGCTTCCAATGATACCTCATTTGTCAAATTATGATAAGTAGTTTAGAAGTTATTAAATAACTATATCGAGTCATTGTTTGAAGAATAAAATGTGCAGTTTCTCATGCAAATAAAAAAAAAAACATCACTCACGCTTCAAATGCGCTTTGAGTCATTTATATTTAATTAATTATTTATGTAGATTATCTACTAAATGTCTAGGTATACATACAGTAGGTATCTATTTACTTGACCTATTTCTCATCGATACAATGAAAGCACAAGTGTATTACGACAAAAAATGCAAAATCATTGCAACTAGGAAAACACACATAATTATTTATAATACATTACTATAATGATCGACGTATTTCAGTTGCACTGAGGTCGCCGGATCACTAAGGCCTGCAAAGCTGCAACAAATGTATTGTGCGACCCGAGATATCCCGCGATTTATGAACGCGAGTTTATGGCCGCCGTGAGCTTACAGTGTGTATCAGAAAAATTATCAACTGTCTCATACAACATTTCAATACCTACAGACTCGACTCACAAGTATGGAACGGTTGAATTTTTTTTCGCGATTACGATTTTGATATCATGGAGAAAGTTGTTGAGTTTAATGGTCTGTACTACCACCCTTAAATATGACCACACATTTCTGGTAAAAAGTGTTTAAGAGTCCTATTACACTTTTAATGATCTGTACTACCACCCTTAAATACGACCACACATTTCTGGTACACAGTGTTTAAGAGTTCTATTACACTTTGTAATGGTCTGTACTACCACCCTAAAATATGACCACACATTTCTGGTACATACTATTTAAGAGTCCTATTACACTTTTTAATGGTCTGTACTACCACCCTTAAATATGACCACACATTTCTGGTACACAGTGTTTAAGAGTCCTATTACACTTTTTAATGGTCTGTACTAACACCCTTAAATATGACCACACATTTCTGGTACACAGTGTATAAGAGTCCTATTACAGTTAGTAATAGTCTGTACTACCACCCTTAAATATGACCACACATTTCTGGTACACAGTGTTTAAGAGTCCTATTACACTTTTTAATGGTCTGTACTACCACCCTTAAATATGACCACACATTTCTGGTACACAGTGTATAAGAGTCCTATTACACTTTTTACGCAAATTCATGATTTTTGACGTTGTAATTTTCAGCAACAGTAAAATATTTTAATTATTTGATTATGAATAACGATAGTACCATTTTCTTTCTTGTAAGTTGGAGTTACACATTTACATTTTTCTTTTCGTGCAATTTACTATAAAATATTTTACAAGAAAATCCGTCGGCGATGGAACTTTGACGCTCAAATTCACATTGTTCCATTCAATTCTAATAAAAGCTAAAATTATTAAAAGATAAGTTGAATATTTTACTTGTTTATTGGAGTTCTAGAATTCCTTTAAATTCCTTAAGTTTTCACAGAAAAAATCATAAAAAAGCAATAAATGTCTTGATTCAGCGTCCATTTATTCCAAATAAACAAAATTTTATTAAATAAACTAACAAGATGCAAAATTTCTATCTACAGCATATTCAGCAATAATTAGTAAATCACTTGAAAAAATGTGTAACTCCAACTTACAAGAAAGAGAATGGCACTATCGTTATTATAATCAAATAAATAAAATATCTTACTTTTGCTGACTGTTGCTGTTGCATACTATTACCCTAATTGACATAATTATTGGTTCGCTTACTTAGTCTTATTTTATATTTTTTTATTGCTTTGACCACACTGACATTTTTATTTGAGCAATAATAGAGCCCATGGCTGAACGCTGGCCCCCAAAATACAGGTCCAGGCCTAGTTTGGGGGTTAGGATCAGATTCTTGGCAATACATTTGTGTGCTATATTATTACGACCTACTCGTTTGTAACTTGTATTTTTAAGTGTCAAGTAAATGTTTTTTTTTTTTTATTTTTTTTTTTTTTTTATTTAATTTTTTGTAATTCCAATGATCTGCATATTTCTAATTTTTTTTATTTATTTGGAATTGTAAACCTTTGCATACCCATGTGACGGTAAAATATGGAGAACTTTATTATAAAAACACCTATGTACTATACCCATTTTTGCAAAGAAATAAATGATTTGATTTGATTTTTGATTTGACAACGTCAAAAATCATGAATTTCCGTAAAAAAATGTAATAGCACTCTTAAGCAATCGTTGCACGAATACGTCATCGTCACCATCATTTGTCACTTATATCTTCAAAGGACAGGAAGGTGCTCTCCATAGATATAGATATACCTAGATAACGCAAGAGCAACTACTTCGCGTGCCATTTTCGTGCCCAGCTTACGTACAATAATCGTAAGCTGCCACTTTCGCGCTCAGTCTGCATCGATGCCACGCTTATCGGAAGTCAGTTAAAAAATTGAAAATGGTTAATTACGCTGTTATAAATTGCAAAAACTGTGCAAATGCGAGGAGAAACAATAAAAGAAACGTTTTCTAGTGCTTGTGACGTCATAGTAGGTAGTCAAAAAATGGCACGCTTGGTTTTCATACAGATCGTGATACTTGCTCTATCTATATCTTTTAACTTTTGACATAATTTCACTTACAAAATTTCTGACATAATTTAATTCATTGTTCTATTTAATTTTATTTTTATTTTCTTGTGAGCTTTTGACATTAATTGATTTGATCTGACATTTTTCTGTGACACTTATGAAATTGACAAATTTGTGTAGGTATTGTTTTTGTTTTTAATATGGGTCTAGGACCTGAAATAAATGAATTTTAATTTTTAATTTTAATATCTGTGGTGCTCTCTGTCCGTTTGGGTTCGCCGAACAAAATGAACGCAACGATCGGATATTCACACGATGATCTATTATATTAGTACAAGGCATATGTTCTATGTTATGGGGTTTGGTTTCCGCACTTAGTCCTACTGGTGGACCATTGTGCGTGGCTTTTTAAAGTCTTGCGTAAAGTTTATGGGTAACTAATAACAGTCCATCATCGTCGATCGATATTTTTTATTTGTAGATCCTGTGGTTTTTTTTTTCATCATTGTGAATTATGAAAGTCCATCATTATTGTATATATAGGTTTGATTTATGCAGTATCAGTTTTTTAAACTCACTCTCTCAACAACTCACTGATTTCAGTCAACTGAAACACGTAACCCCCCCCTCCCCCCCGCCTTACTTTGTAGACTCGAGCCAAAGTATTCTGTTAAATTAGAATGTTACCGTGAAAACATAGGTCAAGAGAGCTTGAAGTAAGCTGTCAATAGTCAATCCCTAGCATCAGTCTTATGAAATGACGGGTCAGTGACAGCTCGGCCCGAGTCAACTCAACCCGAATAATAATACCAGATATTTCACTCTCGATTACGGTGTTTTGTACAGTCAGGCAGAAAATCGCTATTTTAAAATAAATCATTACGAATTTAATTTAATTAGGTATGTTTTCCGAAAATGTTGGTTTTTATTTACATAAAAAGCAGGAAAATGTAATTATTTACAACGCCTATTTCAATTATGATACCTATTTAAGTAGCCTAAGTTCATTAGTTTAAAAAAATGTCGGGACTAAAAAAGACAAGCCTTCCTTTGCTAAGAAAATAACATACATCGGATCTGATGACAACAGCTAAGATTTATATCCCACAGAAAGCACATCAAATTTAAAGTTGTCTAGACAAGAAGGCGATTTTTGCGAAAAATCGACAGTGTGCTTTCGACGGTACACAGTACTTTTTTAGGCATTTTAAAAACGTAGTATCTAGTATTATTATTCGGGTTGAGTTGACTCGGGCTGAGCTGTCACTAACCCGAAATGACAGCTCACATTACCTATGCTTTCACGGTGATATTTTTACAGAACAGACAAATAGTATTGAGTGACAAATCTGTTCATAAACAGTTCAAAACTATCAATACTTGTATTGATAGTTTTGAACTGTTTATGAACAGATTAGTGCGACCAACAGCCAATATCAACTTTTCTTTCCTAAGCGATATAAGTCGCGCGTTAGACCAACATCGCGTCCATCTGAACTTCGCCTAAGTCTATTGAATTAAACAAGTGCCGCAATGCGGCATTGCTCGGACATGCAGAAACCGTCTGATATTTTATTTAGACATAATTGCATTGGAGCTTGAACTACAGAGAAGTTAGGCAGCTCGGCGTATTAAGGTGATGACTGGTTCATTCTTAATTTAAAAGTCATCATATATACATGTTTAAATTAGGTATAACATTGTGTAGAAAATAACTTTTAAAGTTACAGATAATTCAATAAAGAAAGTGGGTGAAAAAGTCCGATAAAATTGGTGCTGAAAAAACAATTAAAAATCACATAAATCGGCCTAGTAGGTAATCACTGAGAAATCGGCGTACAAATATTAAAAAAAACCGGCCAAGTGCATGTCGGACCACGCACAATGTAGGGTTCCGTAGTTGGGTTGAATTTATCCCAAGAACAAACTTAACTTTGTAGTTGAAAAAAAAAATCTTTCATACAGAATGTATGGGACAACATGTTTTTACAGCTGCAAATCTAAGTTGGTCGATTATTACTCGTTAACTTGTAAAGCCTACTCAGCTATGATAGTTTTCCTTTTAAATTCGTTATATAAGTTACTGCCGTGAATTTTTTCACATATCTAAAACTAATCATTTAGCTGGCAGGGGGGGGGGGACACTTCACTAACAAAAATTTGCACTTTAAAGCAAACGGATCTCTGAATTAAAAATGGTTGTAACACACTCACGTTTTTTAACGACCTTTCCAACGATACCCCAAAACTAAGGGAAAGAAAAAAAAACATCCCCATTTACGTATAGGGGAGGTACCCTAAAAAAAAATTTTTCATAATTTTATTTTACCACTTTGTTATGCATGATTAATATACAGGGTGATTGGAAGATGGGTGCAAAGCTTTAAGGTGAAGATAGTATAGACAATTTAGAACTATTTAAGCCATGGTTGTCTTAGACGAAGTCTTACCAAATTTTTTAATTTTTAATAAGGTTTAAAAGACGTATTGTACAATTTTTTTATTTTTTCTGAGCTTTAAATGTCTGTAAAAAAAATGTCTAATGACACAGAAGCCTAAAACATGTTTTGCTTGATTGCTTACACATTACTTTAATTAAATAAATAAAAAATGAATTCATTTATCATTCAATTTGGCCATAATTATGCAGTTTACATTAAATTTTGAGAATTTCCGAAAAAAAACTTAAAAATTTGTTTAAAAATATTTGGTAAGACTTCGTCTAAGACAACCATGGCTTAAATGGTTCTAAATTGTCTGTACTATCTTCGCCTTAAAGCTTTGCACCCATCTTCCAATCACCCTGTATATACCCATGCCAAATTACAACTTTCTAGTACTAACAGTCTTGGAGCTAGACCGTGGACGGACAGACAGACAGACAGACATACAGACAGACAGACGGACATGACGAAACTATAAGGGTTCCTTGTTTACTACGGAACCCTAAAAAGTACTCGTCGAATGCATAACCTCCTTTTTTTGAGTTTGAATGTCAGAATGATATATTATATAATATGTTTTTAGGGAAAGGATTTCATGAAGTAAAGCACAGAAAGACATGGCTAGACATTTATTTAATTAGACTTGTCAGCAGAAAGCTAGTTGTCCGTTCGCAAACCTAGGTCTTCATGGAAAAGAAGGACAAAAAACTCCATGCAAACAGTATTACAGTATTCTGTTAACACATTTCTCATTTCCATAAATTATCATTATTTCAAAAATAGTTAATTATATGTCTTGGACTATATTACACAATTTTAGCAATACTAGCAATAATTTACCATACACAACAACATAATCATAATAAGCAATATTTACGGTTTAACATCAAATTACTTAATACATACGTGACACCTCTTTTTTTTGGGTTGGAAATTATCAAATAACTTCTCCCGCTCTGGGCGGAGCGGCAGGGCGTGTTAGACTCTTACTGACTAAAACCCACCCGTGTTCCTTCGGTTGCCCTGTTGCCGGGGGCCACGATCTCCCTTTTGGTTTTCTTCGCAACCCCGGCAGGCATCGGCCCTAGCGTACCCCGTCAATTCTGCTGACATATCTTTGAGGCGCGCGTGGAACACAACGCGCCGTCGACCCGAACCTGGTCCTTATCGGAAGGCGAGCTACCCATTGCTCACCGTCCGTTAGACCGCGCCTACAGTGGCCGGAAATTGGCCTGCGATTCCCGACGCCCAGGGCGTGTTCCCCTGCGGCGGTTAGGGGCGTGAGGGCACGAAGTTTGCCTCTTCCTCACGCGTTCCGCCTCCTCCTTCACGAGCATTACCACTTCGCAGAAGGAGGTGATGGGCCTCCCATTTCCTCTCGCACCGTACCATGGCCTGAACCAGGGCACACGGCGATTCTCCCGCCCAAGCCGGGCAGACCTCCACCGTATGCTCCACCGTGTCCTCCGGTCGATCCACACAATGGTGACACCCAGGCGTTTCCTCCCGCTTTGTCCTGAACAGGAACCTCCCGAAACAGCCGTGTCCGGTAAGGACCTGCGTCAGGCGGAAGGTGAGGACGCCGTGGCGCCTCTCTAGCCAGTCCTCAAAGAGGGGACTTATCGCCGCAATTGTGGCGTGACCACGGGAATTGCCCCTCAAGTCGCTCTATTCCATACAACAACGGCACTAGAACCAACCAACTGAACATCTACCGAGCAACTGACTTGATAACTTTTTTTTAATGGCATCTCGCAGGTCAACCTAGGAGGTTGTCGGCTGCTCAACCGAACTTTCCTGTGGCTGCCTGAGTAAATTAAGGTCTCCAGCCAGGGCATAAAACTTAGAAACTAAGCGACTACACGCTAAGGGTACTTCCAGTTGCCACCCCCCAACATCGTTATAATTGAAATAATGTCTTACGCTGTATATAATTCTTGAAACACCTTACCGATGACATTGATACAAATTCCTTGCACCTATTAGAGCATAAATTTTTAAAAATAATTTTTGGCCCCCAATCCCCCATATCGCCGCCTCCGTCCATTTGGAGCCCCCCCGTACCGCCTGAATCGGTATCACTTCCAGACTACTACTCGCCATCCGGTTGCCTCTCCGATTAAATTTTACGTGCTATTTGCCTTGAATATAAGTATCATTAAATATTACGACATCATTTTTAGTAATAACATCTAACTGAATTTTACAAGTTAAGTGTTATTTATAGGAAAACACAATTCGTAGTCAAAGTAGGTACTTCTAAATTGGTCCCAAGCTTCGTAAATGTGACAGAAGTCACTATCCAACAAACAGTATTTTAATATTATAATAACCTATAAATAATAAATAAATACATATAATAAATTAATTATCTAACACTTGCATTGAAAATGTTTTTTTGTTTTTTTTCAGTTAAGCGCGATGTAAAAATAAAATACCCACCATTACCAAAATAAGTTTCAGCCCATTTTTATTTAGCAGTAGGGGCTAACTTTCTTGTATGGACTACTCTAACTACCTACCACAAGCGTTCCTAGCAAATTAGTGTTAAGTTTTAATTTATTTATTAAAAGTCAACAGCTGACGTTACAGTGCACAATGGCAAACACGCGAGGTCGTGATGTCTCCAAACAACCCTGGACATGCTAGAGTTTACCAACGAAAGTTAATAAAACAGGGTTTTTTTTTTCTAAAACTACGTGTCGAAGCCAATTTTTTTTAGACCAATTTGTTGATCTCTCTCTTTTACATGACAGCTCAAAAATGAGTGTAAGAAAATCAATATGGCGGCACCATTATCAAATTTGAAAAAAAGAAACTTCAATTAATACAATATGGGTATCAAATTGAAGGCCTTGATGAGCACATTCCAAAACTATATAATTTATTGGCATACATTTTACATAGGTAGAGTGTACATGCCAAACAAACATTTTCATCCCCACGCCATCCATGCCTCGCCATGCTGTGAGAGTATAAAACCACCTTTAGTGCTTAAAAATTAAAGCCACCTAGCATGACATGTTTTAAAATAAAAATTAAAATAATCAATAAAAAAAAACACAACTGCCCTGCTAAAAACGAACAAAAAAGTGAATAAAAACCAGTTGTATTAGTTAATCTGTAAGATACAAAACGAAAGGTCACTCACAAAGGACCTCTTAGATTAATTAAAAAGGGTTCCACACAACGACACAACAGTCCCCCAATAGGAATGAGAATTTTATTTATCTGTTTAGTCAGCGAGTAAATGAGTGACCTACTTACAGATTAACTAATTCAACTTGTTTTTTACTTTTTAGTTCGTTTTTAGCAGGACAGTCGCGTTTTTTATTTTTTTAATTATTTATTTTTATTCTTTCTTTATTTTCATAGTTTTCTAGCGATCAAACTTTCACAAATTTTTTGGACATAGCTTTAGGTAACAAGTAGATATGTACAGTTTCTGGATATCATAATCTATACTGATTTTTAATTAATAAAGCTGAAGAAAATGTTTTTTGTTTGAACGCGCTAATCTCTAGAACTGCCTGTCAAATTTGAAAAAATATATTTTCTTTGATAACCCAATTCTTGAGGAAGGCTATTCCACATCACGCTACGACCCTTATGATCCGAGCAAAAAGAAAAAAACCTTTACAAAAAAAAAAACAACCGAAACTTTTTTGTAAAAAGTTTTTATTTTTCACTTTTTTGGTGTGATACCTACCTCACAAAAATTCGAATACCAGTGACAGGGACTTCTCATATCATCCACAGACTAACTGGGAAAAAATACGTAATAGAAGCTAACTCAAAAACTATCCAAGCAAAGTTAATAAAATTTATATGGGACCACGACGAAAACATACCCTTTCAAAAAAAATCGGCGGACATACATAAAAAAAATTAAGAAAAACATACGCTACGAACATACAACCTCCTCCTTTTTGGAAGTCGGTTAAAAATGTCAGAAAAACGCTAAGCGAAAACAAAGTATTAATAACGAGGGCGGGCGATGCAATGCGACGCGGTGGGTCGGGGGAACAAGAACGACTTCGTCCGCGTGAATTTTCTGGTTCCCTACTAGTGACGACTATTTTAGAAGACTTTCTGAAGCAAAAGAGAACAGAATAAACAAAATAATCCTTAAACCGAATCATCCGTCATCATTTTTTTCACAAACTGCTACAATAAAAAAAAAACATCAGATGACCAGTATAGCACATACTTTATTTTGTACACAGTCGTTCAAATAAATGAACCAATATTTCACTGAAAACGCCCATTATATTAAAAGTCAGAGCAAATAATACTAGCCATAAATTCTATGAAATATAAATATTCATTGGACTGTTTACATTTGATGAACAAAATTTGAATTTATGACAGTTTCGAAACAAACCGAATTTTATTCCTTCGGCATTTTGTAAAATGTCAACAGTTTAAAATATTGCCAGTATCCCAAGTTCAGCATTATGTTTTGGTGTGAGGTCATTGATCTGCTGAACGTCACCGTTGAAGGTAGTGGGACTTGGCGAGACAACTCGTCGCCACCAATATTATTACCTATTTAGTACTAGAGACTAGCTAACAAAAATAATATGTAGCAGAAAATGGTGCACGATTGATTTTGACGCGTTTATACAAGGTGTAATTAAAAAAAAACAGTAGCACTCCGGGAGTGCCGACAGAAGTGAAGACTTGAACAATTTTATTGTGTAGGAAATACTTTTCTTTTTTGAAGTCGATAAAAAAGGGACATGTCAATCATGTCGTCATCATGTCTCATTGTTTGGAATGCCATTAAACCCAAAAAAAATGTATCACGCGTTGATGTTTTTTAATGGTCAAAAGGTGGTGTCGGTAACAGTGTCGCGAGTTTAATTGTTTTTTCCTGATAATAACTGAGAACGTGAAAAAAAAGACAGCTGCTCCATTTATGTTTGTATAACTCGACTAAATGTTGGTTTGGTTATTTTTTTTGCAATTTCATGGTTACTCCTCAAGTAAAAGTTCTTCTTATCGATGAGTACCATGTCCCCTTAAAGGTTTTGCGTTATTTCAGTTACACCTTGTATACCTATCCAAAACTTGTAAAAAGTAATTAATTCTATGGTTAAGGCATTCCGATAGTTTTTTTTTATTTGGAGATATCCATAGAAAAACGTAATACATGCAGCTTCTTCTAATTATTTTAGCATTTGTGACACATCTCTCATAGGTAGCTACATCAAGTTATGTTTATTTTAATGTTTTTTAGAAGACTGTGATAATTTTGAATGATAATTTTTGAATGATAATTTTTAAATATTTTTTAATGTTGTTTTTGCTACTTATTTATATTTTTTTTGTATATGGGTATTCTGCCTGAATTAAAACACTATTTATTTTTATTGCTTAATTAATTTAAATATCAAGTTTTTTAAATTATTTTTTTGTCTTTTGTAACTTTAATCTTATCCTGTTGCTCTGCCCTTACGGGGTCCATATTTTTGTACCCAGCTATAAGTCTTTTGTAAGATCTTTAAAAAAATATGGAATGAAATAAAATGAATATGATTTTAGTACTTTGCCCCTCTTGAATTCAGCTTTAGGGATCAAGAGTGTGGTTACTATCCAAAATCAGTAAAACGTTTTCTTTACCGATCGCAGTTATTGGTAACGCCTGACCGGCCATAAAATTTTGAAGACCTTTTAGCTCTTCCAAGGAATAAAGTGATCTCTAAGCTTTGCCTCGATATCCCAGGCATAAAACTAGATCACAGTAACATTTTCGCTAACTTCCAATTGAAGTAAACTATAACTATTTCGGATAGAATCGCATGGTTCTATCCACTATCCTCCATTTTTGCAAAGCATTCAAGTTTGAGTATATTCTTATGGATGATAAACACGCGAACGTCGTATAAACATGTTATAAGATCAAGTGTTTTATTATGACTTAGATACTGTTTACATAATTTTGATTTATATACATTTTATCAGTTTATCACCTAAAAAGAATTAAATTATTTCAATTGTGTTATCATCATTAAGAACCCTGCCGTACTCTAAAGCTATATAGCTAGGTATTTTTTTCGTTATTTTTATTGCAAAACTACAAATATTACTTACTATAAAAAGAGAATGTTGGAATAGAATAAAGTAAAATTTTGAAAAAAATTGGAATCAAATATTGAAGATAAAAAACCAAATAAAATAAGAACCAGTTATTTTAATAAATTACAGGAAATTCTTTTGAATACTTAGTAAATCAATTAAAACAAAATTTAGTCCCGACTAATTAACATTACAATTAAAAATGTACATAAAATCCAATATAAATACATTGTAACAATTATTAATTCAATTGATATGCAACATGAAACTTAGGACGTAATGACAAAGTAATTTGTACGTAGCCATTCGTGACTGATAAATAAATACTACGAATTCATTGAAGGGGAGAATTTGTCGATATGTTAGTGGGGAGTTTCGATTTTTTATCAATAAACATGACACAACACAATAACACGCCTTTATTTTTACCTTGGAGTAGACAGAGGGTGTACTGTAGGTACCTGCATCCATAATTCACCAGTTAAAGCGACTTTCAATGATTTTATATTGAATATCACGTGTACGAGTAGAAAAAAAAAACAACGGCACTCCGGGAGTACTGACAGAAGTGAAAACTAAAAAAAAATACTTTCAAAACCTTTAAAGTAAAAATACTTCCATAGAACTTTGCGTTGGCGTAGGTGGAGAACTAAATAACAAAAAAAAATCTTGTTTGGTGGAAATTGCGATTTATTTATGCGGCATGATTAAGGTGTTACGAAAACAGTGAAAAGTCAATTTGACCAGAATCGCAGTTATTTAGTTCTCCACCAACGCCGACGATTGATCAGTACCTAACGTAATATAAATAAAGAGCACAATCGCATTTACAAAAATGAGGTGTCGGTAACGGTGTCGCGAATTCAATTGTTTTTTCACATCTCAAAAATGCCCAACGCGTCTTGAAAAGTTTTTACTTCAAAAATATAATGTTAAATTAGAACATTTTCTTAAAAACAATTTATTAATAAAAACACGGATAAAAACTGAGAATCACGCAAAAACCATCAAGCGTATTTTTCTGAAATCTTCACCATTTTAAAGATAATTTAAATATGTATCTTTTAGTTAACGTGTTTTATTAGAATACCTTTTGTTTTACTTACAAATTAGTAATGCGTCTAATTTGGGACAGCGCTCCTTGATGGGCGAATCCTATTACTGGCTAGACGTACGACACGTTGCGTGAGCTCAGCATAGAACACGCAAACTAACTACTCAAGGTAGCTGGCATAATTATCGGTGTCTTAAGTCCAAGTCAAACGGAGCGAGCCTATTGCTATATCCAGACTTCGGGCTGCTACTGAGAATTCCCAAATTAAATCAAATAAGCTTGAAATTATTACTAATTTAAGCAAGCTTGAAATAAAACCAAATGAAAATTATGTAGTATCTTTACGATCACTCTACTATTTTCATATTGAACCATTATGGAATGTAATTTCAATCAATGACAATAAACTGGATTTCCCCAAAGGGTGTAAGCGATTAGATGGCGGTACCTCTGAGGAAAACCTTTCCAATATCTTATTAAATATCTGTCGATTTGCGCGAAACTGTTCCAATATTTTTTATATTAACGCGAGCAATTTTTTTATACGACCTAATCGTGATAAATTTTCGTCAATTTTCATGTTGTAATTTTATAACAATTATTATCATCATCCGCCTCGTGGCTAAATGATAAAAGCCTCACGGGTCGATCGAAGGTTAAGCTACGCTTGCCGTGGTCGTTTGTTGGATGGGTGACGATCCATTACTTATCAAGACCCCTCTGTGCCTCGTAAAACACGTTAAGCCGTTGGTCCCGCTGTCATTCGTAGATCTTTGACAGTCGTTACGGGTAATCAGAAGCCCTAAAGACTGACAACCAGTCTTACCAAGGAGTATCGTGTTACCCAGTAACTGGGTTGTGGAGGTCAGATAGGCAGTTCAATTAGATAAAAAGTCGAACCCAACAAATTTGGGAAGAGGATAGGCAGATTGATATTATTATATAATTTTACTAGCCCGGCAAACGTTGTTTTGCCCTTATCACTTAGGGGTATGAAAAATAGATTACGACCGATTCTCAGACCTACCAAACATAAAAATCGATCAAGTCGTTTCGGAGGAGTATGGCAACTAACATTGTGACACGAGAATTTTATATATATAGATAGATTTATCATCATTATCCGGTCTGTCACCTAATATATTAATTTAGGGCGGGGGTCTTTTCTTCGATACACCTCTGTTTGCCGCCATCTTATCATTCCTTGTTAGCTACATCTTTAACTGAACCCGTGTATAGTTTATTTAGTCTTCCTTCTGCTAACTACCGCTAAATATAAATCTTGACCTTTCACTAACAGGGCATTCAATATTGTATTAGTGTATTAGCTAAGTGCTGTTATAGAAATAGTAATAACATACCTATGACGTACAATGTTACTATTAATAGAAATCCATGGTAAAATCATGGGTCGATATACATGGGGCTATTTTAAACCGTAAAGACAATAGTCAGGATATTCCGTGTAGGTCGTAGGGGAGGTAATTGATATTAATTGTAGCCTATTAATGTGGTGGAGAATTTTGAACTTTGGATTTATTTTTGGAAATACTGTACTTGGTACTAGCTTTAATGATAGACTTCAATGTTTAACCCCTTTTAAGTTACAGCAATTAATAAACGTTTGTTGCCTAGTTTATTAAAATAATGAACCTTACTAAAGGAACCAGACAGCTCTTTGAACTTCAATTTCATTTTGAAAATATTACTGTTAAACATTCATTTTTACCCCCTTAAACCTCTTTAAGTGAGAAACATAACCCTCTATAAGAGAAAGTAGTTTTTCACTCGTGGACCTCTGCTATTTGCCTGTACGTCTGTATGCGGCAGTCGAGCATATTTAACATCTTTCGTGGACCTCTATAACTGAGACTGCTACTTGCCTGTACCTCTATAAGTGACAGTCGAGCGTAACTTAACTTCGCGTAACTTATTTAAGACTCATTCTTAAACTTGGAACTAACATTGTTTTTGTTTTCTTAAATTTCGAAGAACTAACTAACCCTGCTTTTGTATCGTAGATATTCTATTCGAATGGCCAAACATGTATTTTTTATAAACCTCTACAATTGAGAAAGGCCACCTCTGTACGTCTATAAGCTATAAACTCGAGTTAGTGAGAAACCTTAAACGAAAAAGAGACCGCGGTTCCTTTAAGCCGAGGCGGCGACGTTCGCACGGACGTGATAAAGTCGCGGCGATTTTTTTTTCATGCACTGGGTTTTCACCTCTCTGCTTAGCGCTGAGAGTTGAAAATCCAACAGTGTGTTTTTTCAACGCGCTGGGACAAGAGTGCGTCCCAGCGCATTGGATTCTCAACGCTCGGCTTAACACCGAGACTTGAAAATCCTGTGCGCGATAAAATTCCGCCGCGATTTTATTACGGCCATGCGAACGTCGGCTTAGTCTCGCTTATCCAGGTTAGACTGTATTATCTTTGATATTTAGCTTGTCCATAACTTCGGCAGACACAAGATCCTAATCACCTTCTTATGACCAATCTTCTATTAGAGATTGCGTTTTATGAGTCAGTCCATCATTTTTATTTGATATTTGTTTTCATGTCATCACTAGGCAACGTAAACAAATGTTCATAAAAAGTTTATCACAATCGTTTTCTTTTCATAGATCCAGGTCATTCTTAAGTACATTGAATAGAGCCGTTTCATTATTTTGCAAATACTTACCACAGCAGATTCAGATTCAAATACCTATATATAGACCGGACGAAAAGTTCCCCGGATTCCCGGGTCGGGCAAAGTGTTATTGGATTTTCTATCTGGAATTTCTCAGTAGCACCCCGGATTCTGGATTTGTGTCCGGTTGATGGCAATAGGCTCGCCCCCTTTTACATGGGACTTAGACGTAACTGGCGAAATGTGGGTGTACCTATACAGGTACACCTCTGCCCAATCCTTCGGGGAAACAAGGCGTGATGTTGTGTTGTGTTGAAAAGTTTCTGGTGCCGGGAAGGGATTGTGTTTGATGAGAGGAATAGGCAAGGGCGCGCGGGTGTAACTTGTTTTTTTTTCTGGGTTACTACGCACACTTAAAACCTGCCTTTGGGCATTTGTTCTTATTAACGATATTAGCTTGAAAGAGTGTTTGTGATTGTTCTTCTTCTTTTCGAGTCGATGGTGATAGTTAAATGAGTTGGGCCCAGTAGGTGGCCACGCCAATCGCGGCATCAGTGGCATTTTAAGGTTCTCAGAAATGCAGGTGTGTGGATACTTTGGAGACTCCAGCATATGGGACATGGTTTGGTCAGGAGCACCGCATTCGCACTAGGTGTCGGTTCGATCTATTATTCCCCATTTTGATAGATTGTGCTTGCAGCGGCCTACTAGGGTCTGCAGTCGATTGATTACTTTCCTTATACACCTTGTATCGTGCATGGACAAAACATTCAGGATTTTTTTTTGTATCCGTTTAGAGTGAAACTGAAAGCTCAGCGCAGCTTTCGGTTTGGTAACTTAAACATGGGGTTGCAACGTTCGGTCGAAGTGCTTACCTACTGGATTTAAGTTGTTGAAATGTGAATGGACTAAACACCTTCTGCCTATCTATCCTTCGGGCGTGATTTTATGTGTTAGTATGATAATAATAGTGACATAAAAGAAAGTCTTTCTACAAATGTCAATTCACAGACATCTGACGCATCAAATACTGCTCGTTATGCCTTTTCATGTCACTTCAATGTCGGCGTGCAATCTTCATCGCACTGACAATGTACTTGTCGATCTAGTCCTGAGTTCTATATTTCAAGTGCATCAGCCAAGCTATGCTGTTGTTGCTTTATAGCTAGTGTTGTAAGAATGTACTGGAACGTTTGTTAATATGTGTTGCTATGTGTCTTGGGTTGTACGAATTTGTTGAAGTATTTTTGTAGAATGGATTTCTAAAATTCACGGTTCGTTGTCAGTTCAAGGTGCTCTCCTATTCCTCCTGAAACTTGCATAAGAAAAAACCAAGTAGAAACAATGAACTGAATAAGCGATTGAAACAGCAGAAGCAACTTTTCCTCTAGAAGCTTTTAATCGAGTCAAGTTCACCATTATGTCGACGAAAGATGAATTCGGAGCAGCACAAACGACAAACAAGATCGAATGCGTGCTGACTCGAAACAATTTAAAGACATATAAAACAAAAGAAAGCCGATCTGATCCCTCGAACAAAGGTGCCAAGCTCGTTTAGCCACTTCCCTCTAAACCTGAAAGAGGAATATAAGCTGATGTTCAGATTACTTGAATCCAGACAACTGCCTCGCTGCATACTTTATATTTTTATGTTCAAAAGCATGGCAATGTGCCAGCTAAGTTCGAAAACAAATGCGGAGTACTTCGTATTCAGTGCAATTATACTGGCTAGGGGTGACTTAATCTTGGCTAATATATTTTTCAGATTAGTGCGTCTACTAGCAAATGAGATTAAATGGGTCCTTAAAAGCGAAAAGTATTTGTGTTAAAAGAAAACGACAAAATAGTGTCGAAATGGCCCATTCATATTAATTTGTAGTAAGTACTCGTACCTAGTAAGGAAAAATAATGAAGCACCTACTTCAACATGCTTTGTTCCCTTTCAGTATTCACTGACATTTTTTCTAAGTAATTTAATATGTATAGTTAGTTGGTTAGGCAAAATAAAGACTATATATTTTTTTTTAAGTTTTATGAAAACTAACAATATCAACAAACATTAATAAACAAGTAATTTTAATGGTTCAAGTAATATGAAGATATTGATCAGAAAACAACGTTGTTATTTGACATGCAGTCCGAGTGCTTATGGTTTGTTCGAAATCTCCAAACGGCTGGTTGTCACTTGATCAAGGGCTGGCTTTTACGTTGGCCAGAGGCTAAGTATTGCTATACAACCTGGTAATGCCGTTAGTCTCTTGAGTACATTACCGGTCGACAGCGATGCGGAGGAATTTTTCGAAGCTATATTTTAGCTGTGCATTCTGCCCGTCCTAACCTATGGTGCACAAAGTTGGTCACTTACTGAACAACAGAAGTCCAAACTCAAGATTTGCCAGCGGGCAATGGAGCGCAGCATAATAGGTGTCAAAGGAACGGACCACGTTAGAAACACCATCCTGCGCTCCATAACTCAAGTAGCGGATGTTGGAGAAAAAACAGCCAGGCTGAAGGTGGAGTGGGCCGGCCACGTCGCACGAATGCACCCGGAGAGATGGGCAAAGATCGTCACTCACTAGACGCCTGAAGGAGGACAACGCCGTCGAGGTAGACCGCGGCGAAGGTGGTGTGACGATCTAGTTATATTTGCGAGACCATCATGGCATGAAATCGCATAAAGCAGAGAGGTTTGGAAGGAAATAGGGCAGGCCTTTGCCCAGCAGTGGGACACAATATAGAATAACAAAAAAAATATATATATATTTTAGCTTGTTAATGGTTTTGATTAAGAAAGAAAATACGTTTATTTGCGGTAAACATGACGAAAAGAAAGAACACAAAAGAACAAGTTGAGGGAAAATATGCGTCACATCCACGCAAAACGGCCATCGCTCAGCATAATGCTGCGACTCTATGCGAGACACATAATTAGGTTTGGTTGGTCATATATTTTGATTTTAATAGTTTGTTAGTTAATCACCCGACTGCGGTGAAGCCAAAAAAGGTGGGTTTTGTGTTTGACCTAATGTATGTGTGCCCGTCTCTATGATATGTCGTTAGATTTGTCTTTATTTCGCAACTGACACTTGGTATATTAAAATTATAAAAAATCAAAATGGCGGATTATTGGCGCCAAAATGTAAGTTTTCCAAAAAGACCTCCCGATCCTATCCAGTAGGGTATCAAAATTAAGGGTTTTGAAAGGTGAAAAAAATATTTACAAATTATATGTTTAAATGTAATTTGGAATGAGAAATGATAAAAACTAAAAAGCTGAAATAAAACAAGTCATTTAAAAAACTAAAAAAGCCAGCTGCAAAAACACTTAACCGAAACAAGAATAAAAACAACCATTATAATCTAAGTATAGAATTTTGATATCGCAGGCGGGACAAATAACATGGCATAGGAGGCAACATGGCATAGGAAGGAACACGGGTGGGTTTTAGTCAGTAAGAGTCTGACACGCCCTCCCGCTCCACCCAGAGCGGGAGAAGTTATTTGATAATTTCCCACCCAAAAAAAAAAAAAAAAAAAAAAAGGCGGGACAAATAAAAGTTAACACCATAATTTTCAGGTCACTGGTTTTTTTTTTTTGTTTTTTTATTACTTTTTTTATTTAATTCATTGTATTATTGTTTATCCTCTTTAATAAATAAATTTCACACAGCATAAAATTATGGAATTGTTTCCATCTCACGCAACTGCTTCAGTTTCAAAACCTCCTTGATACAATTCATTGACTTTATCTGATTTATTTGACCCTTTCCAATCCAAAGAAGACGTTCTCATATACCATTCCAATACAACAGACTACAGTTAGGGTCTACACATAAAATGGCACTTCGCTATTTTATAGCCCACATTCTAAAGCAACTTGATTCGTCACCTGTCTCGATCAACCTTAACAGTGTAGGGTATGCCTGAATACACTTACTAACGAGAACATTGACACAGATAATATGTAGGACGATAAGAGAGACCTAAGGGAATTAACCTACAATAGTTCACATTGCAACAAAAACACTTCAGAATTACTTTATAGCAACAATAGAATACACACAACACAAATTACAACTTTATTTCTCAACGCATAAAGCTGGAAATCGAATGGTAACGCGATTGAATTTATGCATCAAAGGAAATCGATGTCACGGAAGCACCGTGTCAAGATGTATCAGCGATCATGAACAACTTATCGCACTGTGTGGAACTGTGTCAGTAGTTGGAAAACGAATTCTGAGATACGATTCAGTTGGTGGAAAAACTTTTAGATAATTGTGTAGCTTTATGATGACGTGATTAAACTGGATTATCAAATTACTAAACAAGTAGGTAACTAATTATTACAGTCTTCGACTTTTTGAAGTCATACCTACCATTTTAGAAACTGAGAGTAAATTGATCTCGCTGGTTTTATGTTACTACAAGTTTTCATTGCATAAGCTATGTTTTGGCTATGTTTTTTACGCTGTGTATCGGTCACTCATACTTACCGAAATCGCTGATGAAAACCTTGGTTGTATCCATTCATAAAAACAGGACAGGCGATGTATCGGATAGAATAATTATCGACCCATCATACTTGCTACAACAACAGCTAAGGTACTTGACAGTCTGCTTAACCAGAGTCTCACTGGGTACTTACATTTACATGACGTACAATTCGGTTTCAGAGCGGGATTATCCACTGAGAGTACTATTTTATGTCTTAGCATACTGTCAGGTATTACACGGAGAGAAAGATACCGACATATGCCTGTTTCCTAGATTTTTCAACTCAGCTTTTGACACAGTTGCCTATGACATAATGTGGCGAAAGCTAGAGGAAACGGGTATGCCAACGGAATATAATATAACAGTATCCTAAAATTCTGGTATAAAAACCAAATTAACCAGGTGAGATGGGAGATACATTATCTGACGAATAGATGTTAGAATGTGGTGTAAGGCAGGGCGGCATCACATCTACCGGCCTCTTTAGCCTTTATGTGAACCAGTTGATCGAGGAGCTCAGCAGGACACATGTCCGATGCTACATTGACGGAACATGTGTCAACAACATTAGCTATGCTGATGATATGGTTCTGCTGGCTCTCTCGGTCAACGCCCTGAGGATACTGGTTAAGATTTGGTACGCATCCGAGCATGGTGGCACAGAAAAGTGAGGTACTGATTTTTAGGGCTGGAAAACAGAGACCTAGTACAGTGCCTCCGTTATTGGTCGATGGCATTGAAAATTGTACAGAACTTTAAATGTCTAGGTCATCTGGTCACGGAGGACTTAAAAGATGACCCAGATATAGAAAGAGAACGCAGGGCGTTGGCGATAAGGAGCATTATGCTGACCCGTAGGTTCGCTCGATGAACCAAAGAAGTTAACACTTTTAGAGCATTTTGCTAATCTTTTACTCGAGCAGCCTGTGGGTTCGGTATACGCAACGTGCCTACAACGCCCTGCATATTCAGTATAATAATGCTTTCAGAATGCTGTTGGGGTTGCCGCGGCATTGTAGTGCGTCGCAAATGTTCGCAAATGCGTGCGTTGACGGTTTCCACGCTATAGTGCGTAAAAAAGTGGCGTCATTATTTCAAAGACTGCGCGGTAGCACCAACACCATTTTGCAAATGATTGCATCTCGACATGACTGTCCCATACAGGAACACTGGGTGGGAATAGTTTCAGGGAAATTGTAATTGAAAAAAATAAACTTTATTAGATTATGTATATATTTTATTTATTTATTTTATTATTTATGTACACACAGAAAATACATAAAGAAACGACATAATTATAATTCTACTAACATATATCTTAAGAAAATTGTTACTAACACGTATATGGATTCTGTCCGAACTAAATGGCTAATAAATAATTAAGTCAAAATCACCCCTATTTATTTTAGGTACAATATTAAGTACTGTTATTCGTTTGTACCGTGACCGCCCCGTGCGGCCATTTTTCTGTCGTGACTGTACGGATATTGAAGAGACCATTTTGTCTCCTCTTTGTCTCATCATAAAAGTACTGAGACAAGAAAGTTTGTTGATTGATGCGTTTGCATATACGGAGCAGATTATTCACGGTTTGTTTGTTTAAAATAAAGTAGGTGGGTACTGTTATTATTTCGAAGACAAAATCTTTGTTAGAGATTTGCCCAAAAGTGTACCGTGACAAGACTCATGTCACGAATTGACACAAATCTTAAAAAGTTGACAATATGTGTGATGTAGCCACTGTATTGTGATTTAAGCGCCGCGTCCAGCTGTTTTACTTTTAATAATATGAAACTCAAACTCAAACTCAAAGCATTTATTTCAAATAAACCAATTACAGGCACTTTTGAATTGTCAAGGGGTCGGTCAGTCAGAAAGATGAAGCTGGTTGCCGGTAAGATGCAGGTAAGGTATTTCCCAGAAATCTAATCTAGGGCAAGCTATTACTTGATTTTTCATAATTTATGGCATAATAATTGATTTTTTACGAGGTTGGTTGAGATATCTTTATGTCCCATAAGAATTATAATTCACTCTTATTCTTCTCTTCTCTTTTTCTTCTGCGTATCGATCTATCGATGGCAAAATGCTCAAATATTTTTGGCCCAAAATTCTGCTGCGCGAACTCCGCTCACAGATGCAGTCATATTATGGTCTTCAAGTGCACAGGTGACAGGAAATGCATTCACTTCATAATCAGCCTATAATGTTCCCACTGCTGGGACACAGGCCTCCTCTCTGTGAGAGGGAGTGGGCCGTAATCCACCACGCGGGTCCTACTTTTTGGTGATTCGCACGAATTTAATCGCCCGGAAAAATCAATTCACCTACAAATATATTAACTTCGTGAGAATCGCCTCAAGAAAAGTGTATCTTTTTAGGGTTCCGTACCAAAATGGGAAAAAGGAACACTTATGGTGCGACTCAGTCTGTCTGTCCGTCTGTCTGTCACAGCTGGATATCTCAAAAACTACTCATGCCATCAACTTGAAATTTGGAATAGTTTTAGGTGATGTTTACCCAACTATTTTGCAATTAAGAAAGATTTTTATTTTATTTTTGCAACAGGGACTGAAAAGGGTTCTGAAAAAATTGAAGGGCTACTAGGGCATGTGGGATGTCATATAAAAAAGCGCTATTTGCACATTCTCAAACATTTTTATTTTATTTTTTAGGCCGCGTATTTTTTGACTTTTGAAGAAAAATTAAAAAAAAAAATACCGTTTCCCCCCCTTACCTTCTTAGTTTGCATAGAAAAAAAATTGAAATTATTCTATGTGATAGAAGTTTATGTAAAGATTACAGGAAAAATAAAACGATGTCTCTAAATAGCACACTTTTTCAGAAATCATCAACTTAAATTAAATTAGTTCCACTATCGGTCAAGAGATGGCGTTGACCTAAAACTGCAATATTCAGTGCAGTGTTAAAATTCTCTTACGAATAAAGGCCTCGCAGATGAAATTTAAAATGGTACGGAACCCTCGGTGAGTGAGTCCGACTCGCTCTTGACCGGTTTTTTAAAGAGTCGTTTTCTCCCGTTTTGGGTGAGTAAATTCGAGCGAATCACCAATAAGACGCGGGCCCAACGCGCAATATTAAATTAAAAAATTTATTGATCCACAGTGACAGTGTTGACAAAAATTACACTATAAAATAAATATTCTAAAAGTGTAGGGGGAAAGTGCCAAACCGTACTGTCACTCTCATCCATTCTCAATAATTAAAGTTGCTGTTCAATCAATTCTAGCAAAAGCATAATTCCATAGAATAATTTGTTATAATGTTGTTAAAGTAAATAATCTATTTTCTCAAGGCTCTCAAGGTGAATAATTTATGGTTACGTTCCTTTTAGGGGACGTCCTCATTTCACACCTTATCGTCAGAACCGATCTGTAGGGTAGCAAAGCGGAAAATTTGTGGGTTAGTTGGGGCTCCATTAATAACACGAACACCGAAAATATCTAGTATCAATGGTCCTATCAAATAAACGGACAGAAGGAAAACGCTGACGTAGTAGCTAAAGGAATATTGAGTATGAAAACTACTAATAGCTTTATTTTTATAACACTTAAAACCTAAGTTCATGATGGCCCAGTGGTAACGGCCGTGATTTACGAGTTGTAGGTCGTAGGTTCGAACCCAGACACGCGACTCACTTTGTGTAAATAATTTCATCACCAAATCTCTCAAATCGGTGAAGGAAAACAAGCTGGTACCCGGCTCGTCTGCCTAACTTGACAAAGTTTTATCGCCATCGGGATTAACGAAGAGCATAATATACGAACAAACAAACAATAATCATCCTATATTAGAACAAGAAAATGAAGATAAGTAGGCACCTGAAGCTCGAAAAAGTATTGAACTTGTCAAACACTTGGATGCAATTGTTGTTAAGGTGGATCGGATGCAGTCCGTTATTAAGGCACTTTGTACATGGCACTGTTTTTTTACAGCACAATGAAGGGTTTCGTAGTTGGGATGAATTTATCCCAAATACAAACTTAACATTTTAGTTGAATAACATGTTCTCCCATACATTCCAACTACTAATGTAAGTTTGTACGCACAATATTGAGAGATTTACCATGTTATTTTAAGACCACAGACTTCTTATAGGTTTTCCTGTAATCTATGAGTTAAGAACCATTCCCTGTATTTTATTCAACAATTTTGGCTCAGTAATTACGGAGATCAGGGAGGGAACGGTCAATTTTCATCTACTTTCTTAAATATCTTTAAATTAATTTATTATAAAATTTTACAAAATATATACTTGAAATTCTAGCAACAAGCCCTTTCATTTGATATGTGACACGTTACAAATTGCAAAACTTTTTTTTATAATCTTCTTTGCCCTCCAAAAGTGAAGCCCAAGATAAAAATTAATTAATTTACGTTACACGTCCGTGTTTGGGTCACAGAAATACATATATGTACAGTAAGCGCTCAAAAGTGCATGAGCACGCTAAGAGTCATATTGCTGTGAACACGCGGTATAGCTCGTACATTTGTATGTGTAAGCAACACGATACACACACCACAGATAACGCAGTTTTGTTCTACACGAAACAACAATATATTTCCGTCGCTTTAAACGTGCTAGCACACACGCACTATGCGCGTGAACTTGACCAGTTAATGGCATTGCTAAAATTCGATAGTAACTTAACAAGTGCAGATAGCAGAAAGCGTTAAGCGTTGGTATGGAATTCAAACTGCCTCAGGTTCTAATCTCGTAAAACACAGTGCGGTTTTTTGCAAATATTATTATTTTTGTTTTCGATAATAATATTTTTTTTAATATTGCTGCTTTTTTATGTTGTTATTGCAATAAAGGTTTCAGAATAAAAAATGCGTGATATATGATAACAAAATTAAAAAAATATGTTTATTCGTTATATTTATTTTACATAAGTTAACACACTGCTACAATTATTTATCATAACTTCAGCTGAATAAGATGTGAAATAGATGTCAAGAAACTAGAAGCAGTTTGTATTATTTTGACATATTTAAATTATGAAATATTTTAAATTTTTAATGGATTTTTTCACCATAAATATTAAGCTTTGATCATGGTCGAAGTAATTAAGTAATAAATAAGAATATTAGACTACTTAAAATGTAAAAAACTACTTACAGAATAGGTAATTTTAAGGTTAAATATGGGCAGTTTGTTTATATTTTATTTGTATTAATTATTTTACATTTTATTTGACTTTAGTAAATATTGGTTGTTATTGAGGTTAAAGCTTAAGTATTCATTTTCTTTACGAAAAGAAGATTGAAACTAAACCTCAAATTTTAATCCTAAAATAATACTATTACTAAAATAATATTAAACAATTTCGGTATATCTGCAAGAAATACGACAAACACCCTATTGAAACGTGCTTAAAAAATTCGTTACCATAAATTCATGCAATAACGAATCTGTTGTTTATTAAGTTGGTGCGGTCAATATTTTAAGGTCAAAAACGGTTTTCTAGCTGGTCTTCAGTGATGCAAGCCTTCAGAGTGCACGGCGAACGGTTCATAATGACGTGTTTTTAATAATTCAGCAAAATATCTCGTTGGTATGAAACCATTTGTTTCATTCACCATTTGACGTCGCTGCTACTCGATAATAAGCCCCTTCCTCATATCTCTTAACCCTCACAGTATTTCTCTAGAACAAAGAAAAACATTGTTTTTATTACACATAATACCTTATTATTTATTATTCACTAATCGAATTAAACCTCACAATTAATTTAAAACTTTAAAGGCATCTTCTGTCTCAACAATACCTCTGTTCTATCAACAATACCCTTGATTAAGATTTATGTTTAGTAAAATATGAAATATATAAATGATAACACTCACACTTAGTCCGGTTTTATTAGATATTCACTTCACTTTTACGCAGCGCAATAATATTCTCTGATCTGATCTGATCTCTTCAATATATTTTATGCCTGCTTTTTGATAATAATAACCACAACACTGCGCTAAATGCTCGTCACCAATATTATCACGGCACGAACCAACAAAGTTCTATTAATTGAATACTTGTAACAAACTGCATCTACCCCACAGAAATCGAAATAATTTACTTAGTTTTTTGTGGTCTACCTGCTAAACTTTAATATTTATGTGAACAAGACGAATGAAACTAAAAACGAATGATGATTATTGAACTAGTCATTGGTTGCAGAGAAAGTGAGTGTGTGTGTGTAATGTGCGTGTCTACAGTATTGTAACAACTTATAGAAGAAGGTCGTAAGTCAAACCGAAGCGTCAGTCTATTGCTTTGTGAGATTGCTCATGGACTTTTGGTCGGTACTGTACCAAATTTCAACTTAATCGGTCCATTAGATTCGGAGCAAATTGGCTGTGACAGACGGACAGGCAGACAGAACAGAACCCTTATAGGATCACTCGTGTGTCTACACGTTCCTAAGTGTCCGTCGACAAACTTCCAAAGTGGGATATACAATATTGACGACCGTGTCTACACACAGCTAATAAACCGTAGTTTTTCACGGAAAGAAAAACGTGTATGTACAAAAGGGCCACGCTGTTACAAGTTTATTCGTCGAAATCGTCCATAATATCTACGTCATTGTAAAACCGGATCATCCGCTACTTACAACCTCTAACACCTTTTGACGCATTATGACAAAAACGTGATACAATCATGAAAATTCCATTACATACGATCAAGGATAGCGAAAGTTAATTTAGGTCAAATTGTGTGATGTAACTAGGACTTATCGAATGGCTAGACTGAAGCCGTGCAAGGCTAGGACAGGTGACCTGACGCAGCTACATGTGTGAATGACATCGCGTGTTATTGTTTTAAGTTCTATCGGTATGTTTTATTTTTTTATAGTGTGAAATGCATAGACAATACCTTATGAATCGGCGTGTTTAATATGTTTTATTGAACACAGTCTACGGTACATTATAAACAGAAGTTTCAAATTTCTAACTTGTTTGGTTATTGCGATAGAGCTCGTGCAAAAATGGTCTATAACTGACAACTTTTACGGCTATTTCTGCAGTTTTGAAGATAAAAAATTAATGAAAATTGTACTCTACTCGATGAGTTTTAGACAAAAAAAAACCCTGGCATGTGCACACCCCACATGCCAGGGTAAGATTTTTTTTTCAATATCAATAGTTTATGTAGTTGGGGTATAGGGGTAGGTACTTAATTATAAGAGCAGTGGTGGCCCAGTGGTAACGGCCACGACTTACGAGTTGTAGGTCGTAGGTTCGAACCCAGACAGGCGCTTTACTTTGTGTAAATTATTTCATCACCACTGCTCTCAAAACGGTGAAGGAAAACATCGTGAGGAAACCGGCATGTCCTAGAACTGAAAATTCGAAGACATGTGACATCTACCAACCCGCACTGGGCCCGCGTGGTGGATTACGGCCCACTCCCTCTCACAGAGAGGAGGCATGTGTCCCAGCAGTGGGCAGTGGGAACATTTATAGGCTGATGATGATGATGATCACTTAATTTTTTTTTATTTTTATTATTTGTTGTTATAGTATAGCGACAATAGAAATACATAACCTTTGAAAATTCCAACTGTCTACTTTTTACGGTTCATGAAATACAGCCCGCTGACAGACAGACGGACGGACAGTGGAGGCTTAGTAATAGGGTTCTGCTTGGCACCAATCAAAATGATAAAAGACATAATTTATACATAACTAATGTAAATGACAAAACAGGAAAACATAAAGTTGAGGAATTTGTATACCTACATGCCAGAGAAAAATAATCCTAAAATATATTTCTGTCCGTAAACCAAAAGCAATGCGACATGGCGACAGACTTAAATATAAAATCAGCTTTCCACTCCCCGAATAGGTGGAGACTCACAGATTAACTTTATTCTATCCTTCTAAAATCTTTACATCTCTGAAAATTGAATACAACATACTTTACATAAGGATATATCCGTAGGGAAATAAGCTGCTTCATACAATATCTGAGAAGAAATTGTGAACAAAATATAATAATATAAGAGCTTATAACTTTACACACACATAAGGTCTTCATTCTAACCGTAGGCAAAGTGATATCAGAAGATTTATGGTATAGATACAGAAAACGGTTACGTTGCTACTCAAAGATACAAGGTAAGTTTCCTGAAGGTAGTTTAACTTAAATCTTATCCTTTTTAACCGACTTCAAAAAGGAGGAGGTTCTCAATTTGATTGTAGGTTTTTTTTTTTTTTTGTATGTTTGTTACGCGATTACACCGCCAATTATAAATAGATTTTGATGATTCTTTTTTTGTTTGGTAGATCATACTTCAGAGGTGGTCCCATATAAATTTTATTAACTTTGCTTTGGTAGTTTTTGAGTTAGCTTCAATAATACGTATTTTTTCCCACTTAGTATGTAAATGATATGATAACTTCCTGTCACTGTTATTTACATAGCATGTAGTGGTATTCGAATTTGTGTGGGGTAGGTACTACAACTAAAAAGTGAAAAATAAAAACTTTTTACAAAAAAAAACAACCGACTTCAAAAAAAAAACACTACAAAGTGAAAAATTACTTTAATTTCGGAAGTCGGTGACAAAGAACGAAAATTCAAAACAAAAGACACCGACTTCCGAAATTAAAGTTATTTTTCACTTTGTAGTGTTTTTTTTTTAAGTCGATTGTTTATTTTTGTAAAAAAAAATATATAAAACAACAGACTTCATCATGATATTCAAGATATATTTTAGCTGGGCAAATGACGATGTTCATTAATGCCCTCATCATGTCCAGCCAATTTATATTAAACTCAAACTCAAAGCATTTATTTCAATAAAACCATTTACAGGCAATTTTGAATTATCAAGGGATCAAAGGGTCAGTCAGTCAGAAAGATGAAGCTATTTCCAAAGCGTGGTAGGTTCCTATAGAACAGAACAGGCAAAAAACTCTACTGACACTATTTTAAACCATAAATATTGATACAAAATATTATTTAAATCATTCATGTTGAAATCATACATGTGAGAATAATGTAAAAAGCCGTGCACGTTAAAAACGTCCGTAATAAAAAGATAAAAACAAAAAAAATAATTAAAATAAGCCGTTGCTGCTAAGAGATGACCAGTCCCTACTGACGGCGCCGCGGCGCCCGTTCACGAACATAACGCTTGGATCAGCACCATTTAGCTCAACCATTTTGAAGAGAACTTAACGATTCAAGAAACGTCACCACCAGCGAGACATTTGAGTGAGCATGACATACTGCCAGGGCACATTCAAGTCGCTTTATAGAAGGTACATGATCACACTGAGTTATACAATTATATAATAAAATATTATAAAGTATTTTTCATTCATTCATACTAGATTTTGGATTATAGTCTAGTCTTTTTGGTTAAGGTATTTTGTGTATAGGACTTTGGTCCTATGGTTCTTTACATTGATACTTTTATGTCGAGTACCTACAGCATCCTAATTACGAAACATACGATCAATAATTTGAAGGGTACTGCTAATCCATTGCTTCTTGTGTTCGAAAATTTTGTCTGCTCACCAACATAAATAACGCAATGAATGTGGTTGAATTGTCAAAATGAAACAGATTTCAATTAGGGAGCAGATTCGTGAAAACTGAAATGTTCGAAACAAATTCACCTAGTTGATGACTTACATTTGAGGAACTCGTGGCTAAGTAATAACAGCCGCACGGGTCGATCCACCAAGTTAAGCTACGCTTGCCGGGGTTGGTCCATGGATGGGTGACCATCTTTACATATCGAAACTCCTCCGTTCCCCGGCAAGCACATTAAAGCACTGGTCCCGACTGTCATTCGTGGATCTTTGACAGTCGTTACGGGCCGTCAGAAGCCCGAAAGTCTTACAACCAGTCTTACCGAAGGGTACCGTATTACCCGCAGTTACTGGGTTGTGGATGTCAGATAGGCAGTCGCTCCATGTAAAATACTGGTATTTAGATGCATCCGGTTAGACTAGAAGCCTAGGCAGATTGATTGATTGATGACTTACATTTCATGTTGCATTGCATAAATTAGGACGGGTAATTTGTGTTACATGTCATGTTACGTTCCACAAATCTACAAGGTCAAATTAAACTAGCTAGCAAAACTCCGCAGACGTGCTCAGTATCGATATGAAAAAAAGACAAAAAAAATGTTTTGAAGTTCTTTTTTTGGGGTCAACGACCGCTTGTTACCTGTAGCCACTTGAAAAATCTATTTAAAAACAGTGTTTTTTTTTCAGTAAACTTTCCAGACGTCATGGGTATCGATATCAAAACGTGATAAAAACAAAACAAAAACTGATTTTCTCAACTCATACTTGAAATAGCTACATTAACGGCGATCGTTGACCCCAAAAAAAGAACTGCAAATTATCACCATCATCTGCCTACACTTTTCCCAACTATGTTGGGGTCGGCTTCCTGTCTAACTGGATGCAGCTGAATACCAGTATTTTATATGGAGCGAATCCCTAAAAAAAAACTGCAGATCTCTTTTTGAAGTGAAAACTTCTTCTACATTTTTGAGATAGGATTAAACCATTGATTTCGCGACACCATGACGACACCTCATTTTTGTAAACGTGATTGTGCTCTTTATTTAGATAAGTTTACGGACCAGTGTACTATACAAGTATTTTTCTTTCACCAAGGCGATCTTGTTCACTTCTGTCGGCACTACCGGAGTGCCACCAATTTTTTGTTTTGTTTTTTGTTTTATCGTGTTTAGATACTCAGTCCCCATCCCGTCAGCGAAATTTCGCTAGCTAATTTGAATTGACCCTGTATAACCAGCATTCCACATCAATCCGCGGGCTTGACTTCTTTCTTTAGAATTACCAAAGATTACTCTTCTTATTTAGGCTGGTTTCACAGCTGTTCGACCCGCACGGGCCGCCCGCACACAGGAGACCCGTACGGATAGCACCCGCAGTGCTCTGAAACGAGGGAGCTAGTATGATACGGTTGCTAGCGTTGTAAGGGCTCTACCCGGAGTGAGTCGCGTACAGACCAATCCGCGTCGCTGTGAAACTATGTTCTAGCGCCTCACGTATGTCTCCATTCCGGGAGCCCGTACGGGCGGTCCGCACGGGTCTCCTGCACAGCTGTTAAACTAGACTTAACGGTCACGAAAACTATTTTGACAGTTCTTGGTGATCGCTGTTTATTGCTTCAACAGTCTAAAAGTCTGGGCCAACCCCACACAAAAACCCAAGAGTGGGAAAGGGCTGGTGGTGGTATACTTAAGGAATTAAAGACTTAGCAATAGCTGAGAGTTCTGTATACCCCAGCTTAATTCTTCTTTCCAAATTTTACGTACAACTGTTACCATGACCTGCGAATTAAGTAAAAATCAATAGTTTTGTCCGTCATGCGAAGGTCATGCGAACTGATTTAGGGAAGTGGGGTGAAATGTTTCGTAGACAGAAAGTCTGCTTTGTTTGACTCATTTCATGTTAAGGCATGTGGTTTTTGTGTGGTGTTTTTTGTAGCTAACTACCGACCAAAAAATTAAGCCAGCCTGTCAAATAATTCAGATATTCTCGTGTAAGGTATAAAATAAATTCAGTCTAACTAACTAAGGTGTCAATCTTTGACCTCGTATTTCGAAATGATTATCAGCATAATAATATTTTTAGCTAAATGTTGCCCGCGACTTCATCTGCGATTCAATAATAGAGTAATAAGTGGCCAGCCACGCTAAGTCTGCATGAGTAAAAAAAAAACGGTGGAATTTGAAAATCCATAGACGCCAACCATCCAGTCCTATGAAAAAGGATTTGATACTTTGTTTGTCTTTTTGTTTTTGACAGGTTATTTGTTTGTATTTTGATTTATTCCTGGTAAAGACGTCACTTTAGCACGATGCAGTGTGTATCTGATACAATTCTGTCATCGTGTGGAAGTAGAGCATAGGTACAACATAGTCTGTTACACATAATCTATTATGCAAAAATCAAAAGGTAAAATATCAAAATCCTTAGATCTACATAAAACCCCGAAACTGACATAACAGAATGATGTAAAAGTATACCATAATTATATAAAACTTTAGGGTTGCCCATTTATTCCATTGCAGACTTAGCGTGGCCAGACTCTAATACCTTATGTTTCTTACACATGGTCATGGTTTATCTGTGCGCCAAATTTCATCCAAAGAAACTCATTTTCAAATTTCATTTTGAAAAAAAATAACTTTCGACTTAAAAAAAAATAGGTATTTTAAACAAAAAAGGTTGTATACCTAAAGGGGGATTCGCCTGTAATGTAACGTTACAGAGACGAGCATTCATCAGTGAGTGAAGCGAACCGAACATCACCTATAGTGCGTAACCTGTAAGGTTACAATTCGAACATTAAATCAGTGTGGGAGGAGAACCGAGCATTACAGTGCGCAATGTTCGTAATATTTTGATACAACTTGTAACATCAATGCATCAACAAAATGCTCAAAATCGAATCTGTAATTTTACATAACAAGCGAATGCTCGTCAGTCAAGGAGGCAATATTGTATCGTAATACTCAAAATCGAATATGTAACGTTACATTACAGGCAAATGCTCCGGTTGAGGAGCACCATAATGCAAAAACTTTTTGTGTTTCAAACTTTTCCTTTTGACACATTGTCGTAAGAATACTGGTACAAAACAAAACAGCAAAGAATAAGTAATAGTACTACTTAGTCTGTGGTAGTAACTATAAAAACAGTTCGAAAAATAAACTTCAAAATGGCTGTCGCAAGAGAAATTTTCTCGTGCACTTTATTTTTAATTGCTTATTTGTATTATTGTTTAATTACAGGATACAGCCCAAAAATGAGCTATTTGGAGAAAGTCGACCGATACCTGGACTCCCTGAAAGTGGGGAAGAGTAAGTGATTTTTCTTTAGTTTTTCTTGGGGTTGTGAGGGTCTATCAATGAGGTTAAACCTCATTGGCGTCTATTGCCGAGGCCCACGTTTCATCAAAATATTATTTATTTCTTCTACATAGTCCGGATAAGTTAACAATAAAAAAAAAAATAGTCCCTTTGTCCAGTCCAGTCAGCCCAAACAAAGATGTACTTATACACGGACAAGGAATCATTTTATTTTCAACAACCTTTGTTTCACACTATTGTATCCACCGTATATGTACAAAACATAGCTTACAATTTCTTTTACTAAAACCATAATATAAAAACTATGATCAAAACAATGTTCACAGTGATAGTTCCAAAACAAGTTAAACAAGACTGACAATGTCATAAGACTTAACTAGACTGACACGTCTTTAACTGCGTTTAATAGAAGAACAAGAATTTTATTTTTGTCCTCTTCATTTCATGCATGACGTCATTGACGTATCATTTGTTGTTTTTTTTATTTTTATTTTGAAGGGTCATGAATATGTTTATTATCATCGAACACTATCAATAAAATTAATTTCGTATGTTGAGTAGGCAGTGTAGTTCTTTACATAACAATCAAAACACAAAAGTTATATTTTATGCTAATAGATATTATAATGTGGTTTTTTTTTTAATATTTATACTATGTATTATACAACTAACTATTAAATATATTATGTACAGACGCCAGCACATCAAGCTACTACAATTTGTCAAATTTATTTAATAGATTTTCAACTTTATCGCTGAAAAGTAAGGTTCAAAGTTGATTGGGAAAATTTGACAGTTTCGGGTAGATTGATGTGCTGGCGTCTGTACAAGTAGGTATGTAAAGGAGAAAGTTAAAAATAAAGAGAAGAGCTCATTGGGCGTCAAAAAATTCGTCCGCATCGCTGTCAGCGGGAAAAGTGCCAAAAAGACTGGCAGCGTTGCCACGTTGGATGGCAATGCTGATTCTTTGGCCTAAGAATTGGCCAGCCCTCTTGTCACATAAAGAGTTGCACTCGGACCCCACGGCCTTAGTGTTTTAACCCCAAACGGCTCAAAAATATAGCTACCAGTAAGGTTGCTATATTTGCGCCGTTTGAGGTTATCTGCACCTGCAGCAGCCACCCCGGCACAGCCCACAGTGCTAGCAAGATGTTTGATTTTTTATTTGAAATACAAATAGGTAAATCATGAATGTTCCTAAAAAAATTGCGTAGGCTTTTTAAGGTGGTCACTCACCGGGTATTCGCGTGTAATAAAAATTCCATGATTTGATTGTGAGCATTACAATACTGCGCCAGCTTGACGCAATGACTAAAGGTACAAAAGTCTGTAGCCGACTGCAGGCAGCAAGAGCAGGCAGCAGCAGCTGGCGACGTGTCGCCGTGACACTACTGGTTTCTATGTATTTCTATTAAACATATTCCGTAGCTAGTGACACGATATTTCATAGAAATACTAGAAACTAGTAGCGTCGCGACGACACGTCGCCTACTGCTGCTACCTGTAGTCGGCTACGGACTTGTACCATAAGGAGCATTCGCTTTTGTAACCGCTCGAACTGTGAGTATTCGTACGTGTAACATCGATTCAGTTGTAATGCTCGGGTTTCCGCACTCACTGCTGCAATGTTACGAATTAAATTATTACAGGTACGCACTGTACTACTTGCTTTGATGCATTCACCGATAAAATACTAGAATCTGAACTGTTACATTACACAAAAATGCTCCCGGTGAGTGACTACCATTAAAATGTGATCGTTGTTATGACAATAATAATATGTCAGTCTGACGCGGTAGAGTAAATGTCAATTTTATGACATCGCATTTTCCACTAAATACTTATTTCTAACACCTCCTCTCGAGGTTGAACTTTTAACACCCATAATTTTCTCATTACTATTCCCAAACTGGCTGACCGCTATTTTTGCATTGAAGCATTTTGTTACCTAACGTGCAAGGTTGTCATTTTGTGAGTTGCAACCCGAAACTCGACACTAATGCACGTTAGTTCCGTACAAAAAGGCCACAACCCAAAAGAATTCTGCACTTCGTATTCATAGTTCTCTGCAAAAGTGTCATAATTTGGAAAACATCCGTTTTGCATTCAAACATCAAGTAAATATAATCATAATATTTTGTAATACAACAGGGCCATTATTTGAAATGCGTCTGCATTGCATTCAAACATCGTGTAAGTGTAATCTATACATATAAAATGCTTTGTCCTGAATGACTGACTGACGGATCAACGCACAGCCTAAACCGCCGATCGTAGAGACCTGAAACTTTGTATGACGTAGGCATCCGATAAGAAAAGATTTTCCGAAATTCTACACGGTGCGGTGAGGCTCCGGCGCAGCGCCTGAGCGGTGCCGCAACGGTTTCCTACATATAAAAATGTATGGTATGCCATACGGTACGTCCGGCACCGCTCCGGCGCCGCACCGCAGGCGCACCGGACAACGGCGCGAGGCAGACGAGGCGGGGAGGGGTTCAAGCAGTGTGGTGCCGCAGTGGCGCCGCTCAGTTGTTTATACGGCATAGGCAAGAGTGCACGCTCGTTGATGATAATTACGTGTATATCATACAAAAAAATGGCTCGGCAAGCCAAGCCAAGCCTGTTGCGGTGCCGCAGCGGCGCCGCAAGAACATTGCGACGCCGCACTGCTCGTGTGGCCGCCAGTGCGGTGCGGTGCGGTGCCGCACCGTGTGGCCTGGCCCTAAGGGGGTGAAAAAGTGGAGCAAAGTTTGTATGAAAAATCTTATTAAACTTGACACTTGGCACAAAAAGTACTAGGCTTGCATGAACTCAATATAGTATTTCAATCATTAGACGTTGTGTACAATTTCTCAGCAGTAACGTAACAAAAAGTACTAGGCTTGCATGAATTCACGATAGTATTCAATCATTATGTTATGCTACTAATAGGATTTGCATGAGGCAGAAATATAGTTAATAATAGGTAGTGCGTTTCCATGGGAAACCGACTTCCACGCGAGCGAAGATGCGGGAAAAAGCTAGTTATATTATATAATACAACAGGGCTAAATTTGAAATCCGTTTGCATTGCATTCAAACATTGTGTAAGTGTAATAATCCTTATCCTTACATATTATAAAACAAAGTCCCCCGTCTGTCTGAACGCGATAAACTCAAAAACTACCGAACGGATTTTCAAACGGTTTTCACAAATGGACGGAACAATTCATGAGAAAGGTTTTAGTGTATAATTCATTAAGTTTTTGTGTAAATTGGCTGAAATTTGACGATTTTTGTTATAAATGTCGGAAAAATCATACCGACTGGGAGCTTTATTGGCGTGCGCCGCGGAAATAGTAAAAGTTACATAAAATGTATGTTCTACAGTATTGTTCAACTTAAAAAGTTCAAAAAAAAAGTCGGAGATGCCATATTATGTCTATCTTCTAAGCATGACCCACAGTAACCATTATTTTCTTTCAGTAAGTGATGAAAATTTCATTGTTATTTCCAAAGCTTTTTTGACCGGTATTACATTAATCATTATCCAAAAAAATATGTTATTTAAATTGGGCATTCAATTTAGATTCAAATACGCCTCGATATCATATCATTTAAATTAATAGTTTAAAAGATATCACAGTTTCAAAATTACGCGAAGCAACGCGGGCGCAGCGGTAGCAGTCAATGACATTTACTACGGCTATTACGTATGTAATCCCGCTAGCACGTTCCTGTGGGATATTTTTTGACATCCACACGGGCGAAACCGCGGGCAAAAGCTAGTATTTTATAATAAAACAGTACCATATTTAAAAATACGTTCGTTTTGTATGTAATTTAATTATGCATGGATTATATTTTTTAAAGGCTAGAGTGGGAAGTTCAGAAATGTGTCCGTTTTGTATGGAAATAATTTATGATAACGTTATTTTGGTAATATAAATGTTTATGCTATATTGTGTTTTTTACAGTTGTTTTACGAGCAATACATAAACGCTGATGCAGTTGATTTTGTTAAGCAATTGCCATGGGGTATCATATCACGCGACATTCAAGGAGTTAAACTTAGAATCATACTAACAATATCTAATAATAATTCGAGTTCAACAGTGGACTACGACAGGCAGATGGTGACGCAAAAAAATTGTACTGTGCTTTTAGCTTGCCCGGGTTATAAATAATAAGTATTATAACAAATAGTGAGTCAGTGGGTCTTATTTTCGTAATATTTAACGTTTTGAATACCTGTTTAGGGTAGGTAATGTATAATATAATCAGTCCATACATGTACAGGTACAATTTACAGGGTTGATGCAGCAACTTCGTTTGTAAAATACGAGAAAGCCTTCGATTCGATCGAGACATGGGCTGTACTGCAGTCTCTTCAACGGTGCCATATTGACTATAGGTACATCGAGGTGCTGAGGTGTCTGTACGAAAACGCCACTATGTCAGTCGGACTCCAGGACCAAACCTCGAAACCTATCCTTCTGCAGTGAGGTGCCAGACAAGGGAGACATTATCTCTCCGAAACTGTTCATCCGCTGCACTGAAGAATGTCATCAAAGTTCTGGACAGGAAAGAGTTAGGAATCAACATCAATGACGCGTACATCACTAACCTTTGGTTTGCCGACGACATAGTTGTCATGGCTGACACTATGGAGGACCTCAGTACAATGCTCGATGACCTCAGTAGAACTTCCGAAAGAGAGTCTTAAAATGAACATGGACACCGGTCATGTCAAATGCTCATGTAACATCCACTCTCATGAAGATCGGAGACGTTTCCCTCGAGGTTGTGGACAAGTTTGTTTACCTAGGACAAACTGTCCAATTAGGTAGGTCCAACTTCGAGAAAGAGGTCAATCGTCGAATCCGTCTCGGCTGGGCAACGTTCGGGAAGCTACGCAATATCCTCTCGTCCCTCAAGACGATAGTCTTTGACCAGTGCGTGTTGCTAGTGATGACCTATGGCACTGAAACGTGGTCGTTCACAATGGGCCTTATTAGAAGGCTAAAAGTCACCTAAAGGGTAATGGAGAGCGCTATGCTTGGAATTTCCCTAAATGATCGAATCAGAAATGATGAGATTCGCAGGAGAACCCCGACACAGCCCGAAGAATTGCCAAACTTAAGTGGCAATGGGCAGGGCACATTGCTCGCAGAACAGATGGCCGAAAGGTTCTGGAGTGGCGACCGCGTACCGGAAGACGAAGCGTTGGAAGGCCTCCCACAAGGTGCAACGATGACCTTTTGAAGGCCGCAGGAATCCGCTAGATGCGGGAAGCACAGAGCCGGTTGAAGTGGCGTTTCTTGGGGGAGGCCTATGTCCAGCGTGGACTTTTTTCGGCTGAAATGAATTAATAATCCAACTACCAATTTGATCTCAATTTTATTATAATATTCTACGTATAAGTTGTCATATATTTTAGATACTGTTATACTGTCTATCATTTACCTATCACTAATAGGAAACTTTTGAGAACATCATTATTACGAAGAAGATTAAAAAAAAAACATTTATTAACTTATTTTTGACATAATTTTTATGACATTGAACTAAATTTTGAATACAAAAGAGACTTTTGTGCATTTTTAGCTTCATGAGTAACGGCTATTACAATGTTCATATTTTCAATCGATGGAGCACGTAAAAACGCACCTATGTTATATTAACAAATAAAAATGATGAAATATAAAAAAAAAATCTGAATTTTGTTTTGGCCGTCGTATAAAATTTATACCTTTTGATTTGTGGCCCTTTCGTATTCAGTGAGCGACATATTTGTGAGACTTATATAGATTACCTTGTTTTGGTCATAGGGTGTTTATATGTTTTGGGACAAAATGTTTACATTGTTTTGGTAAAATGAATTGTATACTATGTTTTGTACCTGTACGCCTGTACGGTGAATACAATGTTATGGAACAATGATTGTTGACAATAATAGGTTCCTTGTCCGTGCTGCTACTGAAAAATTACAAATGGAAAAACCCAATAACACTTTGCCCGACCCGGGACCTAGGACCTCATACTCAGCAATAGCACTTCCGAGCACTAGACTAACAAGGCAGTCTTATTATTCTTTAAACAAAATCCTATTCTGCAATTTCAGGTGCCATGGTAGACTCCTGGTTCATGATGTCGAGTCCCATGCCGATTTTATCAGTGGTGGTAGCTTACCTAATTCTGATACGCATCGGCCCAAGAATTATGAAGAACCGGCAGCCACTGCAGATGAACAGGCTCATCGCTTATTATAACGCGTCACAAGTCTTCTTAGCGACTATGATTTGTGTTAAGGTAAGAAAAACTGTTTTCGTCATGTCTGTCTGTCTGTCCGTCAGTATGTCACAGCCACTTTTTTTCCGAACAACATTTATTTTTTCATCAAACCCATTCGTGTGGGGGGGGGGGGGGGGTATCTATGGATAGGTCTTTAAAAATGATATTGAGGTTTCCAATTGAATTTTTTTCTAAACTGAACAGTTTGCGCGAGAGACACTTCCAAAGTAGTAAAATGTCCCCCCCCCCCCCTGTAACTTCTAAAATAAGAGAATGATAAAACAAAAAAAAAAATATAATTTACATTACCATGTAAACTTCCACCGAAAATTGGTTTAAACGAGATCTAGCAAGTAGTTTTTTTTAAGGATAGTAATAAAACCTCCGAAAAAAAATCAGAATATGAGCATTCTCAAAATATGAAATTGATTGCTTAATATACTAATTTTCCGACAACTTTTAAGCGAATACAAATAAAGAAACGACCGAATAAAATACTGAAAATTCTGTAAAATCAATACAGCATTTGCTGACGTAATATTCCTTTAGTCATTTTTATCGTAACTCACCTATTATGAATTTAGAATTAACCTTACACATTTTATAAACTGTGGCGCAAACAAAGACCAGGTTCGTTTAGGTACAAGAGAATGTAATGTTTTGGAAATGTGGTGTTTTACATTCTCTTGTGCCGAAACGGACCCTGGCACTCGCCGGCCGCTGCCGCGGCACCGCTCGCTTCGCTCGCTCGGCTCGTGCGTTGTGTGGTCACAGTTCTAACATAACCTAACCTACCTTTCAAAGCAAAACGTAAACAAAAACATGAACGAACGTATTATTTTAGCAGAACATACGTTTTCGGAAACTTAGTATTTTTTTCGGAAATTTAGTTTATTATTTGAAAGTACAGATTATTTTTCGTAGAATTGTATTTTGAATAAGCTCATGTTTTTTTTTTAAATACAACATTTTTTGTCGATTAATTTTGTAATAATTTTTCGGTAAGTAATTCATTTTAACACATCGTATTACAGTCAACCACAGATCGTCGGAAGTTAATTTGTTTTTCGGAAGCTTTATTATTTTCCTTTTTTTAATACGTCATAAATCGTAAACCGCAATTTACCTTTCATTCAATGTTACTTGCTGCTACAAAACCCTTCATGGGCGGGTCCGACTCGCACTTGGCCGCTTTTTTAAATCGTCTACTGTTAAAAAAACTGTTCTATTTTATGTTCTGAGTAAAAGGCCAGCTAATTAGATGACGTGACAATTCATCGGAATGAAAGTAGCTAACGCCAGAGCAGAGAGGAGTTCAAATTTAAATTCAAAAGTCATTTATTCAAACTAGGCTGAGAATCAGCACTTTTCGAACGTCAAAATTACATAAGACAGTCCCCCAAAAATGCCCACCCTTCACCACTTCCTAGTGCCTTTAGATTGCCTAGTGCCGTATTTGTAGATTGGCATAAGTAATGAGGCTTATGTGGCTACCAACATAGTCCTCTCATTCGAAGATCTACATCTTCAGAGGGTGAATTAAGACCGTAGAGGAAGATGGTGAACCGTGAACGCCATCTGTTGACTGTTACAATAGGTACCAATGAGTTTGCAAACATTCTGCCAAAGATGGCTGATGCATTGTCAACTTTCGAAACAAAGTTGAAATGTCTCAAGTGCATGTAAGTTCATCGGCACCTGTACCCTTTAAACTGGAACACATATTGATGTGTTCAGCATAGGCTTAACAGTATATATAGGTAAGTACAACCATGGACAATGGCGGTTGACCACTTTTTTCACCCTTATGCCCTTAGTAATAAGGGTGAAAAAATGTTGAAGTGAAAGCTTCTGAAGGCTCACTTTGCGCTCTTTCTGAACAGTGAACGAAACTGAACTGTCATGTTCGGGTCGGTGACGCTTCTTTGAGTATACTCAGCTCCAGTCGGTCGGTGACGCTGAATCGCGTATACTTGGCACTGAATTAAGAGTAGTTATTTTTCCACTCTGCAATCGGCATTTTGTTTGTTTTGATTGTTTGTTTTCATTTGCTAGTGTCGCAACACATTACACAATTCGCAATGTAAATTCTATTCTATTCTATTTTTCTTTATGGCAATGGTGCCGATGTCGACAATTCTGCCAATGTCAGATGTGTTATGAGAAAACGTGCGAAGGAGCAATGTAAATTTTCTTTGGTCTCTGGCCCTAACATCAAGCAATGGACAAAATCTGCTTATTACTTTTGATTATTGAATACAAGGCTTTTGGCTAATTTGTAAATGAGTATTTTATGTAATTTTTTTTTAATGTGCGTTTAGTTTGTGCAGAATAAACTATTTTAAAGTAAAAAGTTCTTTAGGCGCGTTGGACATTTTTGAGATGGGACCATTGATTTTGCGAAACTGACGGAATTTACCGAAACCGTGGAGTAAAAGAAATCAACGCGTTGATTACCGCGATGTGTAGACTTAAAGACATCAACGCTTAATTACCGCGGTGCCGATGTTTTTTCAAGTTTTACTTCTGTTGGCACTCCGGGAGTGCCACTGTTTTTTTTTCTTTCTTTGAATCGCGTATTTAACTTTAAGATTGGAATGGAGTGCTCCAGTCGCAAGTTTTCACTTCTATCGTGTGGTAGTTTACATACACCCTCTTTTATTTATGGAACTCTACTACCTACAAATATCTTATAAAAGTATTGCACACAGAAATGCAGTTGTTATAACAAAACAAACAATAACAGAAACAAAATGTGATTAAAATAATGGATGGGGTCATGAATTAACTATCGTTGCGCCCCGCGCCGCTATCGTGGGACGTCAATCATATGGAACACTATGGAAAATTAAATGTTCAGTATTACATACACTTGATACCCAGCCATTGACATTGAGATGGCTATATTGCATTCCATGTTGTTTTATTTTGATACATTATTAATTGAAAGTTTTATATGAGGCGGGCTTGTACCTAACCACCAACTTTTACCATCGTTACGTGTACAGGGTGGCAGGAATATCGACGCGAAAACTGTTACCATGGATTCAGTACATGATTCTAAAGGTTTTCGCGTCGATATCCCTGCCACACTGTAGATGAAAATATCTTAGTGTAACTATGAGATTAAAGTCCAAAACCGTTGGACCGATCACCATTAAACTTTACAAATACGAGTATTTGTGTATACGAGTATTTGTGTGTTTTATGTGTTTTGTGTTTGTTTATATATGTGTTTTCATGAAGAAGCTTTTTATGGGTTATTTTCGACCTCCACGCGGGCGAAGCTGCGGAAGAAAGCTAGTTATTATATATATTTCATATAAAATTATTTTTAAATAATAAAATAACGTCAATACTTACGAAACTATTTTGATAATCTCTATTTTCCAAGGCTTCGAAGTTAAGTTAAATAATAAGTTTTTTTTTCTGTCCCGTTTCAGGTTTTTAAGTTGAATCTCTTCAGAGATGGCATCATTTATGCAGGGTGCCGTTATCCGTCCAATACGCAAAATTCTATGGTAAGCCGTAATTGAATATTACTTTCCTTTCTGCCAGTGAGATAAAAGTCCCACTGCAGGGTATAGTACATTGGGCACACCACAATTGCGGCGATAAGACCCCTCTTTGAGGTGTGGCTAGAGAGACGCCACGGCGTCCTCACCTTCCGCCTGACGCAGGTCCTCACTGGACACGGCTGTTTCGGGAGGTTCTTGTTCAGGATAAGGCGGGAGGAAACGCCCGGGTGTCACCACTGTGTAAATCGCCCGGAGGACACGGTGGAGCACGTGTTGGCGTTTTTTACTGTTCTAATAACAGTAAAAAACGCCAACACTTCGTGATCCCAGGATATTTAACATTTTTAATTACACAGGACTGAATTTGTGGAATTCGATGCCGAAACTTATTAAAATAGGTCATAGAAAAAGTTTACGTTTTGAAGATATCGGAAGTGTGTAAATGTGAATTTTGTTAAGATGAATTTCAGATGTCAAATAATGATGAGTGAATTTCTTGTTTCAGCTACTAGACCTGGGTTGGTGGTATTTCTTCGCAAAATTCACTGAACTTCTAGACACAGTATTCTTCGTTGTACGAAAGAAAGATAAACAGGTAAGATTAAAATTTGTATAAAAAATAAATAAATAAATACTTTATTTAGTTCAGAAAAAAACGATACAATATTTAAAAAACGAGTAGCAGATTACATAGGGGCCCTGTGTTTGGGGTCCAGTCTCTTCCCACGTATGGCAAACCTTTCCCTTTTATATATGTCATCATCATCATCATTTCAGCCGAAAGACGTCCACTGCTGGACATAGGCTTCTCCCAAGCACCGCCACTTTGACCGATTCTGTGCTTTCCGCATCCAGCGGATTCCTGCGGCCTTCAGGCATAGGTCCATGTTGTTGTGGGAGACCTTCCAACGTTACGTCTTCCGGAACGGATCGCCACTCCAGAACCTTTCAGCCCCATTGTCCATCCGTTCTGCAAGCAATGTGCCCTGCCCATTGCCACTTAAGTTTGGCAATTCTTCGGGCTATATCGGTTACCTTGGTTCTCCTGCGGATCTCTTCATTTCTGATTCAATAACGTCGGGAAACTCCAGGCATATCCAGAAGGCTAAAAGTCACCCAAAGGGCAATGGAGAGCCATTGCCCTTTAGGTGACTTTTAGCCTTGTGATAAGACCCATTGTGAGCAACTGCGTTTCAGTACCATAGGTCATCACTGGAAACACGCACTGGTCAAAGACTTTCGTCTTGAGACACTGTGGTATGTGGTACGAGAAGATATTGCATAGCTTCCCGAACGCTGCCCAGCCGAATCGGATTCGACGACTGACCTCTTTCTCGAAATTGGATAGCTGGATCTTGTCCATGTTAATTTTAAGGCCCACTCTTTCGGAGGCTTTACTGAGGTCATCGAGCATTGTATTAAGGTCCTCCATTGATGGTCTCAGCCATGATAACTTTGTCATAATATGTTACCTATTATGTGGAGTAGTTAATTTATAAAAAATAAAATAAGATGGAGGAAAGTTCATACGAATCCGCTTTAATGCACTGTATTAATATTCTGTGACTTTATTACTTTTCTTGAACGGATTCTTGATCTTGTTGCTACCATGCAGTTCTATCGATCTTCTAAGAGCAAGAGCCTTGTCCATCCTATAAAAGTTTAATTTTTTCCCAAACCAACACTGACGAAAAATAGCGAATAATATTATTTATGGCAGCTCGAGGCTAAGTAACAACAGCCGCACGGGTAGCTACGCTTGCCAGGGTTGATCCGTGAATGGGTGACCATCTTTACATACCAAGACTCCTCCGTGTCTCGGAAAGCGCGTTAATCTGTTGATCCTGGCTGTCATTCGTGGATCTTTAACAGTCGTTACGGGTTATCAGAAGCCCGAAAATCTGACAACCAGACTTGCCAAAGACTATCGTATTACCTTGTTACTTGGTTGTGGAGATCAGATGGGCAGTCGCTCCGTGTAAAATACTGGCATTCAGTTGCATCCGGTTAAACTGGAAGGCAACAATTGCTTTTCTCCAACATAGTTGGGAAAAGGCTAGGCGCAATTAGAGTTTACTGCGCGAACAGCATAAATATATAACTTCCCCGACATCAAACGTTAGGCAGTTGCCCACCAGAAACGACACCCGTCTGGTCGGAGGATCTTCCCTTTTCAATAGACGATGAGTGAATTTTACACCCTTCCTCATACCTCTAAAATTATGTAGGTAGGGCAGACTTTACGGGCAATGAATCTCTGAACTTTAAAAAGAAAGAAATATTATATTGGCAGCACCTAACTAGTTAAACAAAGTAAACACATAATTATACACCGTGACATTTTAGTCGTCTTACAAAAGCAGCCCACCTTCATGTGTACAATAACTACTAAACATTAATTTAAAAAATATATATATACACCGTGACATTTTTGTCGTTTTACAAAGAGCCACTCAATGTATCCAACATAAAATACCTCTAGGAGCAATTAAAAATATTGTTACAATTTTTTTTTTTTTTTATTAATTTTTATTAGTCATTGGATACATGAAGTGGGCTTGTTTTGTAAGACGACTAAAATGTCACGGTGTATAAGCATTATTTTAGCCAATTTTATTATTACAATTACTTGTACATGCAAACTAAATAGGAGTCTCAGTGTAGCCAAAACAATATTTTTTTCATGTTATAGTGTAGCATAGTTGGTGAAACTTCATTCACAATCTCACCTATTAGTTAATAAATAATTTCAATAAAACTTAATAACTATAAAATTATAAAATCTCCCAATAACGTCTTTCCTATTCACTTTACATTAAAACAAGAGGCAACAACATAACGTTATTATTCCACAACCTACTCTTCAACAAACATTTCTAACATCAACTGCTTCTCATATTCCAGGTGACCTTCCTCCACGTATATCACCACGTTATTATGGCTCTCTATTCCTGGAGCTACCTGAAGTTCGCAGCAGGCGGAGAAGGCGCGGTCCTAGCACTCCTGAACTCTGCCGTCCACGTTGTCATGTACTCTTACTACCTGCTATCAGGGCTGGGGCCGAGGTTTCAGAAGTATTTGTGGTGGAAGAAGTATGTTACTAAGCTGCAATTGGTGAGTTAAAACGTCTTGCTTAATTTAGGCTTCTCCGAATCATAGATAGTTGATTTAGTTGATGTAATACTTGCTGCGCTCTAACAGGGTCATGTACTCATAAGTTTAAGCCTAGCCTGTAACTGAGTGTATATTATGCAAAAATAAATATATAAATAAATGTGTCACTCAAATAGCACAAAGCTGGTGCCAAGCCACGAAGCAGATCCCTTAAAGAGCGGAATTAATTCCGTAAGAACTGGTAGGAGGAAGAAAGACATCGCGACAAATCGAGTAAAATGGCCTTTACGTAGGAGTGGTACAGAAAAAGCTAGCAACACCTACATATATACTATAAAATTAAATTAAACTGGTTTAAAATGAATAAGTCTTGATTCTAGAGACTTCCATAAAAATGAAAATTATCAAAACAAATAAAGAAAATTTTCAATAGTAAAAATAACCTATTCTCTATTGTCCTTAAAATAATATCGCACAAGGCGTATTCGTTTGATTCCAATTTTATTTGTTTTTCCTTATAGATCCAGTTCATCCTGATGCTCACGTACTGCGCCTGGACGCACTTCTCCCCGCGCTGTCAGTACGCCTCTGGCTTCACCTACTTCATCTGCTCCAACATTATCATCTTCCTCTTTCTATTTCTTAACTTCTATACTAAGAGCTACAAAAAGAGAAACCTCGAGAAGAAAAATATTGAAAGGGAAATTAAGGAAGAATACGATAAAGCTCACAATGGAGTCAAAAATGGATTCTGCAAAAACGGAGTCAATAATAAAAAAGAAAATGGGGTGCATGGGAGTGATTGCAAAAGTGTTTCTAATATAGAGGAGATCCCTTGCGAAGTAAACAAGGCTTGCGGTGATTATGTTAAAGATGGAAAATTATTCCTCTCGAGGCGGACGGCAAAAACAGCGTGCGGCGCCGAATACGACTTCAATAGTATAATAAAGAAATGATTCATCATGGTCAAAGACTACAGCTAGCGGTTCTATTGAGACTGATGTATGTGATGACATTGGTATTGTTAAAGCCTAAGATTTTTGTGGAGTTTGGAAGTTAGATAAGTACGCTTAAGTATTCGCTTCACTAGGACTCTCTCAAATTGAAGAAAGGACCATAATTGGTGCTATCATTTGTTAGAGCCGTTAATTTTCAAGTGGGGTCTAAAATTACAGCATATCGTAGTTCGTATTGCAAAATTAATGAATTTGAAAAATTATCGTACCAGTGAGAAGACGCTTTAAATTTACAATAAATTGCCAACCGCACAATTGTTAATGTAGATTTTAAGGTTAAGCATTTGCTGTAAATATAATACGTGAAGTTTAATCGTGCACTTATTCGATGCAGCCAGATTTTATTTTAGAATTGAGACCTTTCATACATGGGAGATGATTTGATTTTAATTGTGACATGGGCAGTGTATTATTTTGTAAAATAATGATTTTAAAAGTACGTGTTAAGGACTACACCGCTCTAAGCAATGCAAGGTATTGTGTGCACAGCACTTCAGAATCAGTAATTTCTTGCCTACCATACAATATTACTAAGTATCTTACGTTCTCTGAGTTGTATTGCAATACGCAGCCGTCCACTTGGATTATAAGATTTGCTAGTGACTGTTACATTTTGAAGTTCTATGAAACTTCGTCATTAATAGCCGTAGCGTCATTTAAAGTTCTTTCGTCCTAGAGTGTTTTCAATATAAAAACTACATATATAGTAGGCTTGTCATCATTCCTTTCATCTAAACTAAATATTGGGTCTGTAGTTGCATTACCATTGCTTTTAAAGCGACTTAGAATAAAAATTGTAAAGAATACCATTCCGTATGTTCTTTTTTGGGTTATTCCGTTTATCCATCAGAAAAAATTTGGATACGCGGAACCGTATGTCCGACATTTCATGTTTAGTTGGATAAACGGAATTTATATTCATTATTAATAATTTAGATTCTCGGATATGCGTTTCCGCGTAGCACCTTAAGGGTGGATTTTTTGAGATGGAAATACGAAATAACTCTTTTTTTAAATACTTTTTTTGCTGCTTGTATGGCATACACATGGAGAATGGATTGAGCGTTCTGTATTCAGTTGTGCCGTGAATAAGGACCTAAAAGTACGAGGGAGACAAAGCGAATGTGTGGCCAGAGTTGTCTCTTTCTAGATTCTGATTGATCCCATGATGTTTTGTCTTTAATGTATATACTTTCAGGCTTGTAAAATATCGGTATAATCTTTGAAATTTAATCGAATTATTTACTAACTGGGTTGTGGAGGTGAAGGTCTGATAGGCAGTCGCTCCATGTAAAATACTGGTATTCAGCTGCATCTGGTTTGGCCCGGACTCCACCAAAGCGAAGACGAGACGAGAGGAGAGATGTGTTTTAAACAACCAATAGAATTTCGTTATTCATACATCTCGTCTCCTCTCAGCTTCAGTGGAGACCACTGAGCGGAGATGTATCATATTTGTGTGGCGCTATCGAAGCGGAGATGTGAGCTGTGCGTCGCTAGCTGGCGACGGCGTGCAGCGGAGACGAGAAGAGATGTGAGCGGCGTGCAGTGACTGGCGCCGTAACAGTTCCGCTCTAGCCAGCACACATCTCCGCTCTAGCCAGCACACATCTCCGCTCCAGTCTAGCCAGTACGCATCTTCGTACAGCTTCGGTGGATACACCCTAGTTGAAAAACATCTCTTCTCATCTCCGCACATCTCGGCTTTGGTGCAGTCCGGGCCATAGACCCCGACATAGTTGGGAAAAAGCTAGGCAGATTGAATAAAAATGAATTAAAATTGAAACACTGCGCCTTTGTCACAACATGCTTGCAGAAAAGAGACAAGGTAATGGCCGTTCAGTCGCTTTGTCTAGTGTTTGTCGAGAGTAGTCACTTTTGTGAGGCTAACGCTCAGTGCATTCTCTGTCTGTGTTCTAAGAAATCTTTAAGGTGACTATATTGTTTTTCCTGGAGCAAAAACAGTGGTAATTAAATGGAGATACAGAGAGCATATCTTTGTTTACAGTGAAATTTAAATTTACTTTTTTCATCTTCGTCGACATCTTTATGTCATCGTTCAGTACGATTCAGAATAGTAAGATATTTCTGCAGCAAAACATATGTTCTAGTAACTCTGTTTGATTACCTACCCCTTGCAAAGTAGTACTCAGCTTCAAGTAGCGCGGGACCACTTTATTTAATAACAATGATATGTAGAATCGAAAGTAGCATAATGTATGAAAAGCCTCATAAATTATCAGTTTAAGTATAATAAGTTTTAAGAAAAGTGTGCCAGGATTATGTCTCATATTCAAGGACCTGTAATTTTGTTATCAGAATAAGTACCTACGATTAGTTTTTAATATTTTTTTTTTCAATTAGCATTGTTTTGATTTTGTACTTTTAATGCAATTAACAATAGTACAAAATAATGTTAATTTTAAGAAACTAATAAATTTTAAATAATATTGTTGTATTTTTATTATTAATAGCCTTCCTCTATTCTTGTCTTCAAGCTATTTTACTAGAATGGTCAAATATGAGCTTTAGGGGCCTGTTTCACCACCTCCGATTAAGTTCTCGTTAACTTACTTGGCAGATAATATCATACAAATTCTGTTCCATTTTTGAATTTATTCGGTAAGTAGTGGCTATTCGGACATCGTGAAATAGGCCCTTAGACAACTGAATATTAAGGCGGAGACGAACGTTTGTTTATAAATGTATCTAGTTTTTGTAACGCGTTACAATAGTCAGTACAGCGAGCAGAGCAAGCTCGCCTGTTCGCTCGCATATTTCCGCTATTCTGAATAAAAACGGTCAAGAGCGAGTTGGACTCGCGCACCGAGGGTTCCGTGCTTAGGTACGGAACCCTCTGTGCGCGAGTAATTATTGATACTAATTTTATTGGTAAAAAGATATGGGTAAATTTGGATTTTCGCAAAAACTTGTAAGTACCATAATTTACCTTAATTTTCAACTTTTTATTTTTCGGAATTTTCCCTTTATTTGTGCTTTAAGACCTTGCGTTTCGTGATTATAGGTCAACGGGAACTACCATATAGGTTTTCGACCCAAAACCTATAGGGTACTTCCGGTTGACCTAGAATTGACAATTTTGGTTAAAAGCAAGGTCTTATGGCACAAGTAAAGGGAAAATTCAAAAAAAATAAAAGTTGAAAATTAAGGTAAATATTATGGTAGGTACTCACTATCGTGTTGACTCAGGACCTTGATTATTGTACACCCAATAGGGACTTTAGATCTCAGTATCTGGTATAAATTTCAACTTGCTGGGTCCACCCGTTCCTGACAAAATCGGCCGTGACACACGGACAGACGGACAAGAGAGTGGTCCTATAAGGGTTCCGTTTTTTACCTATTGTGGGACGGAACCCTAAAAATGGAAAGTGCTCGTGAGCGTTCGCCACGTTTAGTGTATCGCCGTTTTGTAACACAAAATGGAGCACGCTTGATCCAAGTGCTCTAAGCGAGCGTTCACCGCGTCCTTGTGTATCGCCGTTTTGTAACCAAGCTCGCTTCGAATGATGCGTTACAAATAAAATAATTTCGGTTAACATAAAATTTGAATTCACGAATTTGAAAAAGAGAAGAAAACCGAAGTTTCGTCGCTCCATCGATTTATTCTGACGTTCAGATTATGTATACTGCACCTAAAGTTGCCGCGCAGGCTGTGGCACTTCTCAATTTAGGCTTAAATAGTCAGCAGAACGTTAGTGCACAATTTCATGTCGTTCTGACATGCAAAGAATTTACTATCGATATCTGGAGACAGGCGGCTGGGTGCGCCCCCTGGGACCACAAAACCCGGTCACTACAGCACGACTAACCAGCCTGCATAATCGTCATCAAAGAACAGTTTCAGTCTTCCATGGAGTGACTGCTTGGGCTCGAACTGTTAGAAGGCGACTCGAAGAGCGTGGCATGAAACCTCACAAGCCAGCCAATGGTCCCAAACTGACACGAGCTCACAGAATGGCGCACCTACAGTTTGCACGCGGACATTTGCAATGGATTCAACGTCAATGGAGCTAGGTTCTTTTACGGATACGAAACCAAGATTATGCTGTATGGCAACTATGGACGTAGGAAAGTCTACCGAAGACAGGCAGAATCTTTTCAGCAATGTTGAATTGAAGAGAAGGTGAGTTATGGTGGTGGGTCATGGACCGTCTAGGGCAGAATTTCCACTGAAGGAAAACTGGTCTTGAGATTGTGATCATGGTTGCCACCACTAAATAGCGACCGATACATTCTTCAATACCTAGAGACTTACCTATGTGATGCCATATGCTGAGTTTCTGGGCCAGGATTTCAATTTTGTGCATGATAATGCAACGGCACACAACGCTGGAATTGATCGAGAATACTTGCATGACGATAGTATCGCAGTAATGGTATGACAAACAAGAAGCCCTGTTACCGATAGAGCACTTATGGAATGAGCTGAAGAGGTGAGTTGTAACCAACCAACCAGCTCCAGAAACTTTGCAGGAGCTGAAAACTGCCATCTCCACACATGGCATGGCACTTCCACAGCACGTTATAGTGGCATTAATTAATTGTATATGCTTTCTTTCTAAACGATTGTTTTCTTTAAACATTCCATTCAAATTTTGCCCCTGAGGAGTTTGTGCAATTAAAATTCCGATAGAACAATGACAAACGCAAATGATAATAAGGCACTGGCTTCCAAACCACATATTTTGTTTTCTTTGTACTATCACTATTTAAAAAGATAGAGAAGCTCTCTATCTTTTCAAAAATCTAAAAAAATATATGCATAATGCTTATAAACTTTAATTTTTTAATAAATATAAATAATGCTTGTATTGACAAGCATTATTTATATGTAGTCAAATAATGTAAAAATAATGTTAGTTTTATAACAAGCAATTTAAAAGTGAGGTAACTAGGTAAAATAGGGCATCAAGTATAAGGGCGGATTTGCACTTTATAATTCTTTTTTTAAGGTTCCGTACCTTAAAAGGAAAAAACGGAACCCTTATCACTCGTGTATGTCTGTCTGGCTGGCTGGCTGTGTGTCCGTCGGTCACAGCCAATTTGCTCTGAATCTACTGGACCAATTTAGTTGAAATTTGATAGACATGAATTTCTGTGACCCGAACGCGGACGTGTAATGTAATTAAATGAATTTTTATTATGGAGGTCACTTTTTGGGTGCAAATTGGAACATTAAAAAAAAAATTGCTAACTGTACCGTGTGACATGTATTAAATGAAAGGGCTTGTTGTAAGAATTTAGTTTTTATAATTTTAAAATAAACACTTTAAAGATATTTAAGAAAATATATGAAAATTGATTTTCAATTTCCCTTATCTCCGAAACAATTAAGCCAAAAATTTTGAAATAAATACAGAGAATGGTGATTTTTGCATAGATTATAGGAAAACTTATAAGAAGTCTATGGTCTTAAAATAACATGGTAAATCTCTTAATATTGTGCGCACATGTTTTTTAACTAAAGTTAAGACTGCCTCGTTGGTCTAGTGGTCGCAAGCGCTACTGCTGAGCATGAGGTCCTGGGTTCGATTCCCGGGTCGGGCAAAGTGTTATTGGGTTTTTCTATCTGAAATTTCTCAGTAGCAGCTCGGAGTCTGGATTTGTGCCCGGTTGATGGCAATAGGCTCGCCCCCTATTACATGGGACTTAAACATAACTGGCGAAATGTGGGTGTACCTGCTACAGGGACACCTCTGCCCTACCCTTCGGGGAAACAAGGCGTGATGTTATGTTATGTTGTTAAAAGTTTAAACTAAGTTTGTACGTTTGTTCTTGGGATAAATTCATCCCAACTACGGAACCCTTCATTGTGCTTAGTCCGACATGCACTTGGCCGGTTTAATCATAAGAGACGATCATTATAGGACACTGAAGGTTAAATTTAAATAAATAAAAAAATTTAATTATTACTTTGCATGGAAATTTCACAAAAGGTTAGAAGGTGATAATCTATTATATGTATTTTCTGTTCAATGTATAATATTGTCTCTAAAAACTGCATAGTAATAATGATTCTGCATGATTAATAACCAACGTCACAAATAACTATAGGGTATACCAGGCAAACGTGCCCCACTATTCAAAAACTCGAAATAAAAATCAATTTTTGTTCAGAACATGTTTATTAGAGTAATCAGTCTTAACCTCTGACTCAATTGGCATAACAAAAACTAAAAAATCTTCTAAAATATAATTAAAAATAACTGAGATCAATAATTTTGTGAACCTTAGGGTGGGGCACATTACAAGGATAGATCCGTCTTAGTTTCTTTTTCCTTTCCCTTTTTCTTTGGTACCGCAGTTGTTGCATAAGTTAAATGAGGTTAGTTTTCGATAAAAACTTTAAAAACACGAAATAATATCGAGCAAATACTTTTAATCAACGTGAAAATAGATATAAAACAAATTTATATAGTCATACAAACCTTTTAATAATTTTTTCTCACTCAAACTAAATAAAAACCAGCATGGTGTTGTTTACATCGCGGCCATACTTGGGTTACTGACCAGCTAGGATCAAATAAGCGCCAAATTTAAAATGCATCACTGAGTTTCGCGAGTGGGGCACGTATCCGACTGGGGCACGTTTGCCTGGTTTACCCTAGTCCATTTGAAATAAGATTAGACATTTAAATAAACCTTTTTTACAGTCCGTTCAACCGATTTTGACTTCTATTGTGTCGGTGGCATGACAAATGGCAGCTGCAGTAAACAGTTGGTATTGTAACCACTTTTTTGCTTTTAATGCCATCCTTATGCCTTCGGTATAGAAGTTAAAATCGGTTGAATGGACTGTAAAAAAGGATTTTTTAAATGTCTAATCTTATTTCAAATGGAGTATAGGTACTCTGGTATAGGTGTAATCAAGTAACCTGAAACTATTGCATAAATCAGTAAGTAAATGAAATTATAATAAAGGCTGAGGTCATTTAGGTTTTTTGATAATTAATTACCTCAAGCCTAAGTACATACTATAATAGTTTTTATAAACTTTTGAAGGTCAATGTGGTAGATACAGTATCCAGGCGTTAATTTTATTGCATATTATGGAGTCTTACCCCGCGTCCTAACCAACAGCAATCGTCGCAAGAGTACACAATTGACGAGATCGTTTTTTTGAATTTTGAAATTCAAATGCGACTTGATTGATCTCGCGACTATGAAGCATAAGAATGCGACGATCGCGTACTAGTGCGACGATTGCTTTTGATTAGGACGCGGCCTTAGAAAGCGACGGTCACATAAGAATGACAGAGATGACGGTGTATAAAGCCGCATCCCCAATAGGGCCGTGCTGCTCCGTGAGGTCAAGCCGCGTGACCGAGCCAGCCTCGTGAGTTTTTAAACGTACACACACACGAGGTTCAACCACGCGGTTTGGCCTCACGGAGCTGCGCGGCGCTAGTGGGGATGCGGCTTAAGACGCAGATAAATGACAGTGACCTTGAATGGTAAGCTTGCGTGTTCTGTACTGAGCTCACGCAACGCGTCGTACGTCCAGCCAGTAATAGGACTCGCCCATCAAGGAGCGTTGTCCCAAATTAGACGCATTATTAATTTATTACACGTAAAACAAAAGGTATTTTAATAAAAACACGTATACTAAAAGATCGATAATTTAATTATCTTTAAAATGGTGAAGTTTTCAGACAAATACGCTTGATAGATTTTGTGTCATTCTCAGTTTTTTATCCGCGTTAGACATAGACATAACTTTACAAATTAATTTCACTATGTAATATAAACATAATCAAAAATATGCCTATATTCAAATATTAAAAAAAAATGCTCTAATTTAACACATATTTTTTTCAAATCACTAACACTACTCGTTTAGACGTCATCTTCAGTATAAAATCATTAAAAGTCAGTTATCGTCCCCTTAAGGCACCTGTCCCACCGCCGACGAGATTACGTACTGGCATGGGTCCTACATTTATTGTACGTTTCTTGAGCGTAGTCGATAGCTATACTTTGCGCCAGATAACCGTGCAATAAAAGTCATTGACGCCTTCTACCAATGATATATTATATTCCAATATTTTAAATCGATCCAAAAAAATTGCAGTTTCGCTAACACGAAAACATACGTATCGCGGTTAGAGGCGTCCCTGTCGCATGCACGTGGCATGTTATTTATTTGCATTTAATTTTCGAGACTTTTTGTAAAAGTGAGGTTAATGACTTTTATTGCACGGTTATCTGGCGCACTACACTCAAGACACATGCAATAGATGTAGGACCCATGTTAGTACGTGAGATACATAATTATATTAATAGTTGATCACTGACTGTTTACACTGCCGCCGGCAAGAACTCTCCACTAGCACAGATTACTACGCCACTAGTTTTTCGCAGCGACAAGAGCTATCAAAGAGAATACTCGCTCAGCGACACTCCCTTAGCGGGCAGAACACTCGCTTGATTTTCATTTGGTACAGATACATACCAGCAAGTGACCGGTAAATTATTCTAAAATAAAAAAAAAACAAAATTCAAAAGTCATTTATTCAAACTAGGCTGAGAATCAGCACTTTTCGAACGTCAAAATTACATAAAACAGTCCCCCAAAAACCCTTCACCACTTCCTAGTACCTTTAGCTGGGAAGAAGAAGTGGCGCAACAAACTCCCCAGCAGCACAGCTGTCTGTTCAAGTAAGAAAAAAATGATTCTATACAACAGTATGCAAAATAATTTACATTATGCAACACAAAACATAATTAAAATATTAAATTATTGGCCATATGTCAGCTAACACACGCCAATATACCAACCAAAAACATCGAGAACTATACTCAAGCAGAAATAAAAACTAAACGTAAACAGAACTAAATATCTAAATAAAAGCCTCTAAGTATAAAGGGCGTGCCCACTTACATAAAGCTATATAAAGCTGTAATTGGAAGTTATAAATTAGGACCATCGAGGTAAAATAAATAAAATACTCGACACACTCACTCATGGCCTAGTCATAAAACTATCCGAACTACACACTCACTACTCGACGCTCGCAAACTCCTTTCTAGTTGCTAGCCCTACTCGCTGTTCGCTAATTGAGAGATGAGAGGGGAGGGAGATGGCGCTGGGTCTACCCTAACGTAAAACCAAAATAGAAATTGTTTTCAAATATCTTTAATAAATACTATTACTGCGTACCTTTCAACTGTCATTAACGAGACACAATAGAATTTTAATTGTTGTCCACCTCAATGAGGCGTCGTAACAGATGATGAATTATGTAATTAAAACTAAGTGCACTAAGTAGTTAAAAGATAGCCAAATAACTAAGTGAAAGTGCTATCTGTTTTGTACACAAACTTTGAAGTTAAAACAAAAACTCTTAATCCACAAACCACCAACAACATCAGAGACAATACGAAAAAAAACTAGCCAAGTGGGTGTCAGACCACGCACAATAATTAAGGGTTTCGTAGTTTGGATGAATTTATCCCAAATACAAACTTAACATTGTAGTTGAAAAACATGTTCTCCGTTACGTTCCAACTGCAAATGTAAGTTTGTACGCACAATATTGTGAGATTTACCATGTTATTTTAAGACCACAGACTTTTCTGTTTTTTTTTTTGAAGTGAAACTTCTTTAGAATCGTTGTGATTTCAAACCGGATGCAACGGAAAAAACGACAGGTACACAAATACAAAAATGTGTAGGATGAAGCCAGGAAAGAATGAGACAGAAATATCCCATACTTCGTAGCGTCCCCACTCCCGTCTTCTAAGCATAGTCGCCTGTAATTTGTGAGCCAGAGCGAGAGAGCAGATATTGCATACTGTTTAATACGTGCTTGTATTTGAGCATTTAACGTGTGTTAGTGTATGTGAAAACTACGTGAGCTACTACTGTACACTGTATGCGGCTGCGTATTACAGCTTTTTAGTAAGATGTCAGCGTGGTGTGTTATTATTTAACTGTGTGGTTGTTTATATCTTGTTGTGCTAAATAATAAATTTTATAAGATGCCGAAAACTAATGCCGAAATGTGTCGTCAATATCGACGCAAAAAAAAAGAAAATAAAATTGAAATGAAAAAAAATCCAGGAAAAAGTTCAACAGAACGTAGTCGCGAGTTTCGTGCACGTAAAAAACAATTATTGAACAATCAAAATAGATGTTCAAATATAAGTGTTAATGTGACTGATGTAATAAATTTCGCTTAAGCTAAGTTCCCGTAACGAGAGCCGCGATTTTACGTGCAATTTTCTCTATGATTTATGGCTTCAAACCTCTATTTTTTTTTGATCCCATGGTTGGATCGCTATGAAATTTGCACATAACAGAGCTTACATAATCCTGTCTTAGTATACATATCAATTTTTATGGTATCTTCAGTAACAAAGGATTTCCTAGAACATTAACTGTCTAAAATTAACTTTGGTACATTTTCATTATATAAAACTGCTAATATCTTCAAAACCCGTGGGTTGATTTATACAATTCAAACGTGACAAGTGTTTTTACACCTAATCCTCTTATTTGGAACTAAAATTACGTTAATATCTTCGTAAACAAAAAACCTCATTTTCAAGTTACGTAATTATACTGAACATTTTATTCAAACATTAAAATTTATACAATTTGCATCTTTACTTAATCTTATTAGATTCTAACAAGGAAACTAATAACTAAATTCAACTAAAGAACTAATTAGAACATCATAAAACACTTAAATCTAACTAGAAACTATAAAAAACTTATACAAAAATGGCAAAAGCTCACTTCAAATCAGCACCTGTCACTACTCCATACAAGTTTAGACGTGATTAAAAACTTGCCTACTAAAATTACGTCAATTTACGTCAAGCGCTGATTAATTTGACAGGACTAAACTAAAATTTATCTTCTGTCCTTTTCTTAATGAAATAGAAAGAAAAAGATGCACTGAACTTAAATTTCGTTTAGTTTGTGAACAAGGGAATCGGCACCAGTGACTTGGTCATCGCATGGCAACATAAGCAATAATCTACTATTTTAAATAGACCTAATTAAATAAAGCGCTGCGCTAATATTAAGTAGATTTTGTTGTACGTAGAATGTGGATTCTATTGCCGTGTGAGATTGCCAAGTCATTCTATTTATTAAAGAAATAAAGATGATAAATAGATAGGTACTGAATAAAATTAACAGACTTGGTTTTACATTAGATCTTACATCTTTTTACGGTAGAAGAACTGCGTTGCAAGACTTGAAAATTTGTAGGGTTCCGTACCAAAATGGTAAAAAGGAACCCTTATGGTGCGACTCAGTCTGTCTGTCCGTCTGTCTGTCACAGCTGGATATCTCAAGAACTACTAATGCTATCAACTTGAAATTTGGAATAGTTTTAGATGACGTTTTCTCAACTATTTTGCAAATAACATAACATAACATCACGCCTTGTTTCCCCGAAGGGTTGGGCAGAGGTGTCCCTGTAGCAGGTACACCCACATTTCGCCAGTTATGTTTAAGTCCCATGTAATAGGGGGCGAGCCTATTGCCATCAACCGGGCACAAATCCAGACTCCGAGCTGCTACTGAGAAATTTCAGATAGAAAAACCCAATAACACTGCCCGACCCGGGAATCGAACCCAGGACCTCATGCTCAGCAGTAGCGCTTGCGACCACTAGACCAACGAGGCAGTAAGAAAAGAAACAAAACAAAATAAGAAAGAAATAAAAATGTGTACAATTTTTTTCAACAGAGACTGAATGGGTGTCTTAAAAATTCGAAGTGGGGCTACTAGGGCATGTGGAGTATCATCATATGAAAGAGGGATATTTGCACATTCTCAAACATTTTTTTTTTTTAGGCCGCATAGTTTTCTACTTTCTACGGAACCCTCGGTGCGCGAGTTCGACTCGCTCTTGACCGGTTTTTTTACATGTTATGTTTTTGATGGAATGTCATTTCTTTTTGTAGGTAGATACCCCGATACTGATCCTGAACCTACATCAGTTTAATAAGTGTGTCTTTGGATCAGTATTTTAGTTTTTTGACACCGACTTCCGAAATTAAAGTTATTTTTTTCACTTTGTAGTTTGGAAGTCGGTTGTATTTTTTGTAAAAAAGTTTTTTTTTTCACTTTTTAGTGGGTTGATTTGTAATTTATCTAAGTTACAATAGCCTTATCAACTGCTCATCAAAAATACCCAAATCACTATAGATGTGCCTTTAACATTTGAAGAGTTCCCTCGATTTCTCCAAGATTCCATCATCAGATCGTGACCAAATGACAATGGGACCAACTTGAAAGTATACCCTTTCAAACAAAAAAAGAATTTTTCAAATCGGTCCAGCCGTCTTCGAGTAATCGGGGAACATACAACTCCTCCTTTTTTTTTTGAAGTCGGTTATAAACATGTGGATTTGTGTGTTTATCTGCAGCATCGTAAGTAGATGCCACAGGTGGTGTTATACCTAATTATTATTGCTTCTTCATTCGATTTCAATGCAGTTTAATTGATAACTGATTTCATTTGTTGCCCAACCTTCGAAGAAATTGATTGTTCCTACCTTTACATTCCATTAGATAGGTATACTAGACACCTAGTCCATATCTATGTAAAAAGGGTATATACAGCGCAGTGGTGATATTTTTTTTACAAACTGTTTATCTATTTATAGTGATAAAAAATTGCATGAACTGCAAAATTAAGTAAAAAGCAAGTAAGTAAAAATAAAAAAATACCGCAATTTCGGTCTCGTTTTCTAGATACACGAACTGCATAAGTAACTTTGTAATCATATATAAATATTATGCGATTACAAAGTTACTTATGCAGTTCAAACATCTAGAAAACGGAACAGAAATTGTGGTATATTTTAATATTTCCTTGCTTTATAGGTTAAACAATAACTGTGTTCAAAATTTGCAGGTTGTATGTCTGCTAGAAGTACTTACGATCGGTGAGTTAGTGCGTCAGTATGTCAGTGACAAAATTAAGGAACTTTGACCTGCAATAGTTCTTAAGTTACAGGTTTAAATTGAAAGTTATTTGGGAATATACATGTAGTGTTGGGGATTCGAGTACCAATAAAAGAAATTGAGTTGATGCTACGACAAACGTTTATTTTCTCTCCTTTTAAAAATACACCGTTTTTCTACTGACTATCGTCTCACACCCGTAGCCATATTGGTTCATTCACACTCCCTCGTTCTCTCACTCACTCAGTCCTTCACTTACGTTTCGTTCCCTTTATTACTTCCGCATTCATTCCCACATTCGGCCGTCCTGCACTCATGTCTGACCTCAGACATTCCTATACTAACTAAACTTAACCTAGCTTAATACTAACAATACACAATCATCATCTTACTCACACTCTCCATACTTCCACCACACATGCTAGCCTTCTAACTCCTCGGTTCCACTGTGCTCAGGCCATCTCTTCATTTGGTCCGCCGAACTTGATGTTTTGTTAGGGCCCTCCTCAGAACTGTCCAGTTTTTCCACCTCATAACGATCATTACGCTTACATTTCGTTATCTTGTAAGGTCCTAAGTACTTGGGTTTCAACTTAAGTCCAGGGCCAAACTGTGTTCTTTTAATAGCAACCATATCACCTTCCCTGTACTTATAGCTCTCCTTCCTTCTCTTATCATAATGTTTCTTGTTTTCTTCTTGTATCTTTAGTATCTGTTCCTTAGCCTGTAGTCTTATTTCTTCCCTATTTTCATCATACTGTAATGTATTTTCATCCTGTAATAACTGTACCATTTCTATATCTTCCTTATTTTTCATTTTGGTTCCCATTAATAATTCGAAAGGGGTTGCGTTTATGGATCTCTGGAAAGTACTGTTCAATGCTCTCTGTACTCTACTGACGTATCTATACCATTCAGCAGGGCTTTCCAAACATAATTTCGTCAGAACTGGTATAATTATCCTATGCACCCTCTCTACCTGTCCGTTACCACGTGGTACACCAGTGGTAATCTTCACGTGGCTTATATTCTCTTCTACACAATATTCTTCGAACTCGTTACTGGTAAACGCCGTTCCTCTATCGGTTATGATTCTACGAGGATTCCCAAAAATCTGTTGATGCAGCTGAAGTTTATTCAATGTCTCCCTGCTTGAAGTGGTTTTCGTGGGGAACAACCATACGAACTTGGTAAATGCGTCGATAACTGTGAGGATGTAATTATACTGTTTCCTAGTAGCAGACAATGGTCCAACGTGATCCAAATGCAAAGTATCAAATGGAACACTTTCCTTTTCAATAGGGTGCAAATATCCTTCTTGTTTACCCTCTTTTCTTGTAGCCAATAGGCATGGAATACAGCTCAGTAAAAAATCATCTATTTTCTTATTCAAATCTCTGATGAAATAATCTTTATTCAATGCTTCCCTCATTTTTGCTTTTCCAAAGTGACCCTTGCTGTGTACTCTATTGATAATGTCCTTTTCTAACGATCTTGGTACCACCAACTGCTTCTGCTCACCCTTGTATAGAATGTCATTTTCCAGCCAATAGTCTTCATATGAATTTTCTTTCAAAATTTCCTTTATCGCCTTTAGTCCATCGTCCTTGTTCTGTGCTTGTCTCGTACTGTCCTGTAACGTCGTAATAACTGCAACTGTATGTATTCTGCTTAGGGCATCCGTGTGCTTCATCCTTGTGCCAGCTCTATGCTCCACTTCAAAATCATACTCACTAAGCATGAGTACCCACCTAGCTACCTTTGCTGTCAGGTCCTTTTTCTTTAACGTCATTTCAAATGCCTTGCAATCTGTAACAATTTTAAAATGTATTCCATACAAGTAATGTCGAAATTTTTTAATACCTTCAATTATGGCTAATGCCTCTAGCTCATAACTTGAATACCTGCTTTGCGCGTCGTTTGTCTTCCGACTCATATAGTGTACAGGGTGTAACCCTGAATCTGGATGATTCTGCATGAGTATTGCAGCTAGTGATATACTTGAAGCGTCCGTGTGTACTTCAGTTTTCAACCTGGGATTAAATATTTTCAGAACCGGTCCACTTGCCAATCTATTCTTCAGTGTTTGAAAAGCAATCCTCTCCTCATCACCAAACATAAATTCCTTATCTTTCTTCAATAGATCAGTCAATGGTTTGGCAATGACTGCATAGTTTTGTATGTATTTTCTAAAATAACTTGTTAATCCCACAAAACTATGCAACGATTTTACATTTTTTGGCTCCGGATACCTTATCACCGCATCAGTTTTATCACAACTTGGCCTCACTTCTCCGTCCTTGACTCTATGTCCCAAGTACTCCACCTCATACTGCAACAGGTGCGCTTTTTTCCAATTTATCCGTAAGCCATTCCTTGAAGCAATTTCCAACACAGCGCTTGACACTCATCAACAGCTGGAATTATTAAGTCATCGATAAATATAAGTATCACCCCCTGAGCTATTAGGTCCCTGAAAATTATAGTAACAAACCTCATAAAAGTTTTAGGACAATTACATAGACCAAAGGGTGCCCGCAAAAATTCAAATTGGCCATGATGAGTTACGAACGAAGTGTAACCAATTGATTCTTCACTGACTCTCAGGTGGAAAAAACCATTCTTCAAATCCAAAACGCTGAACACCTTTGCACCTTGCAACTTATCAATAAGGTCATCTATCACCGGCAACGGAAACTCATCCTTGATGACCTTTTTGTTTACTAAGCGGTAGTCTACACAGACACGAACGGAGCCATCTTTTTTCTTGACCAGGACTACAGGACTACTGTATTCAGAGAAACTTACCCGTATAATTCCATTATTCAACCACTCCTCTACCTGTTGTTCAACTATCTGCTGCTCCACTATTGACAAACGTCGAGGTCGCTGTCTGATTGGAATGTCATCCTTTAAAATAATCTTGAGTTGAATAGGTGGCTCCTCAGTTTGCAGTGGTTCATACTCCTGTACACACTTCATAATTTCATCCTTCACAACTGAATCACGTATATGATCAACCACACTATCCACACACCCTGCAAAATAATTTATTTTAGTTAAATCCCATTCACACCCTTCAGGCAACAATGTAATGTTTCCTTCATTCATAAATACCTTAACACAGTTCAAAAACTCTTGGCCGATAATCACTTCATAGGGCATAACTTCCTGAGGAACTACGTGAAAAACTACGTTATTATAACTCTGATCGTCGATTTGAAGTTCGACAGAAGTTTTACCCTTCGATTGGATTTTACACTGACCTAAACCAGACAAAGTTAGGTCATCGTTAGCAATTCCCGCGTGTAACTTCGACACTAATGATACTGATAACAAATTTACATCACTACCCGAGTCTATTAGCGCATTTACAAGGAATTTATTTATTTTTACACTTTTAAGCGGTTTTTTTATGCAACACAGATTGTCTTTGTTTATTTTTCGCTTGACGTCTTCTTCCGATGTCAACTTGACGGCTGTCATTGTCATCATTTGGTTCACTTCGGTCCAGTCATCTGTGAATGTCCTTGGCTGATCGTCCTTCTCGTTCATCGTTCCGAACATGGCCGTCGATTTCTGACCTCCGCTTCCGCTTGTTGCGACACTAGCGCCACTTGCGCCAGCTTCTGCCACCGCCGCCATCTTTGGCTTTAAGAACTTTGTTTTCACCGGATCCGAGGTCGTACATTGTTGACGAATATGTCCATACTGGTTGCAACCAAAACACTTTACACCATTTTGACATGCACCTGCTTCATGACCGACACTTCCACAGCTATAACACCGCCTTTGGGTAGCCGCCGCCGATGATGATGATGCTTCATTTTTCGGTCGCTCGCTCCGTTTTGCACGCTCGCCCGCTTTCGCTTTCATTTTTTCATAAATCGCTAATTTTTCCTTTAACGCCGGGAACGTCGTCACTCCGTATAATATTACTTTATTACATTCGTAGTCTTCGATTCCATCCACGATGTACTGGATTGCAATATAGTCTGGAAATTTCGCTCGCCTAGCTAATTCCTTCATTGATAACATGTATTGAAAATATGTTTCGTCCTTCTGCTTTTTCCTGCTAGACATCAGTTCATGCATTTCTTTTATATTAACAGAATCGGGAAATTCTCTGACGAGGGCCGCTTTAAGTTCATCGTACGATTTGAAAGTTTTCTCTGACCGCAGCCATAGTGCCGCCGTTCCTGCAAGCGTTCTTCGTGCTATAATCAGAGTCTGCTGAGGCGTCCATTGGAAAACTTCTGCGTTGTCTTCTAAATCTTGCGCCCATTTGCTTGACGAGTATGTTTTGTCGTCGCCGCTGAATTTTGCTATGCCGTGTAGCCCGTCTGAGAGCCCAAAACTTATCGCCGCCGTCTGTTTGTCGTCCATTGGCATCGTTTCTTCGTGTAGTAGGCGTTTGCCGATTCGCACGTGGTCGTACTCGTTTGACTTTTTATTGGACTCGATCCCGGACGAGCCCCCAAAATTTGTAGTGTTGGGGATTCGAGTACCAATAAAAGAAATTGAGTTGATGCTACGACAAACGTTTATTTTCTCTCCTTTTAAAAATACACCGTTTTTCTACTGACTATCGTCTCACACCCGTAGCCATATTGGTTCATTCACACTCCCTCGTTCTCTCACTCACTCAGTCCTTCACTTACGTTCCGTTCCCTTTATTACTTCCGCATTCATTCCCACATACATAGTTATACAAAGACATTTTGGCCACAAAAAATTCAGGCTTCTAGCTTTATCCACAACGAAGTTAAAGAGGTTCGAAAATGTCCTGAATGGCTTCACGAAAAGATGGTGCATCTGTGCCTTTGTGTTTGTTCTGCTCGACTTGATGGGGGCACTGCCGTGCCCACGATCATAATCCAAGTGAATTAATTCATCAAATTAATAGTGAATCAAGAAAATTTAGGACGATTGTTGTACTATTCCAAAAACCTGAATACCCGTCCGTGCCCTAAATCCATAAACTCCTCAGTACGAAAGAGCACTGCAAGAGCTTGTGAGATCAATAAATTGGCTCCATGGTTGTGTGACGTAAAAGACTGTCCTGAGTTCAAACCACGGTCACACATAAAATCTTTTTCTCAAACATGTTTGGAAATAGAAGCATTATTTTGAAAACCATCTTTGATATATTTTGAAAATGCTGTACCACCAGCTCATAAACAGTATTATTTTAATTTTCCTTCAGTGGGAGAAAGAGATGGAGCTATACGTCCTGTAGAGCTTCATCTCTTTCCCACACTGAAGTAATATTAAAATAATACTGCTTTATGAGCTGGTGGTGGGCCCCCTGGTCAAATAAATGCGAAAAAATATGTATCGGAATATTAACACAGACCAAAAAGAGAGTTGTAGACTACACTTTATTAAACAACTAATTCTCACACTACCAGCAATATATTTAACTACAAAGTTGTATATTCTTTAGGAAAAATAGGCACCTCTTCGAATCTAATATCGAGCTAAATGAAAACTATAACCAACGGAACAAGAATAGACTAATATTAAATAAAAATAAATAAATAAAAATATTTTATTCACAGACAACCAAGGCCCATAGTGTTAGTTACAAAAGCTTAAAAAGTATGTTAGTAGTAACAGAAGTAAAAATTAAAATATAATTTCGATTCATCAACCCGCACCTCTCACATGCAGATTGATGAATCGTTTGAAAACAGCCGCGTCCAACCTATCTGCTATCATTTTCAGGATACTATTGCTACTCCCCCGCACATTTTTCCAAACTGACGCGCTTTTCTTTCGCATAATTGCAGAGAAATCATCTATATGCGCGTCAGCGAACATGCCTGAAGCACTACAAGAACGCGGGAGCCGCAACAGTGCCCTGAAAATGTTATTATATTGAACTCTGAGGGCACTGTAGGCACTTTGTGTGTACTTAACCCATAGACCACTCGTGTAGAAATTTTGACAGTATGCTTTAAATAGCGTCAATTTAACGTCAACCGTACAACGAGCGAATCTATGTGCCAGCATGTTTCCCCGTACCGACAGTGCCCTCCGCTCCCTCTCCACATCGAGGTCATCTTTCAAGGTGTCAGTCACAATGTGCCCTAGATACTTGAACTGAGAAACACATATTACCCATCACAAACTTAAAAGTTATCGGGAAAAGCCCATATTCAAGACTAGATGATTTTATAGTACAAACATTAGTACTTTTCTCAAATAATGCGTGGAAATTCAAACTGAGTTAATTAATTATAAATTCCAGAATCAATGACGAACAATGATATTTTTTCACGCGCCAATATGTTAATTTGTTTCTTCTTTACAATGAACAGCTCTATTTGCAAGCAAATTTGAAATTTAATTAAAATCTTTGATACGTTATCTCCTTGCTTGCTATCTGTTGAAGTAAAAAGTTCGTACCATTTTTAAATAACACGACAAATATGAGTTTTTGTACGAGTTTTCGTAGTAATTTATTTGGCCGCTAAATACGACAAATAAGGATTTTCATATAAACATTGCCGGCCGGCGCTCGCATGTATTCGACCAGTACCGCAATTTCGATTTATCTCGAAGAAGGTTGTCAAAATAATGCTCGTATTTCCAAGCATGTTTGAGAAAAAAATATTTAATAAGGTACAGTACTGAAAACTTTAAAATGCCTACCAAATGACTAATATTTTTCGAAACAGTTGAAAACTCTGTTAATAAAGAAAGGCTCTGTTAATATCAAAATCAATCTGCCAAGCCTTTTCGCAACTGTGTTGGGGTCGGCTTCCAGTCTAACCGGATGCAGCTGAAGACCAATATTTTAAATGGAGCGACTGCCTATCTGACCTCCACGACCCAGTAACTGGGTAATACGATACCCCGGTAAGACTGGTAGTCAGACTTTCAGGCTTCTGACAACCGGTAACAACTGTCAAAGATTCACAAATGACAGCCGGGACCAACGGCTTAACGTGCTTTCCGAGGCACGGAGGAGTGTGTGAGTGAAAGGTTACAATACCGTTTAGGAATTAAAAGTTGACAAATTGTGAATCGAATCCCATCAAAAACATAAATGTGAAAATGGGAGCCAAGTTCAATAAATATGGTTGTTGACTTCGCCGACAAAAGAATTGAGATCTAAATGGGTGCCAAGTTCTGTAGATAATCCTGAAATTTATTTATAAGAACATGCAACTTTCTAAAATAAAATTAAAACACAAATTCTTGTTTTTTCTGCTATAACAATGTTTGCTATTTAAAAATATAACTTCTTAAATTTGAACAGTCGAATTATTTACACAAAGCACTTAGGATAAATTGAAGCTCAAGATTTGACTTGGCTAGTTTTTACATACAAGTTATCTTACAACTTTATATTTGATTTTATATTTGTCTACAGTGTCGTGGTGCAAAAGAACTAAAATAAACAGAGTAACTTTTTTATGCCGGTGTGCGTTACCTCTACGTCTTACACTCGCGCCACGTCATTGTGCTGTAATTTTACTTTTCTAGTGTGCGTGCATTAAGCGGCTAACAGTTGGATGCTATTTTTTTCATCGATTTTACAGTTTTGACTGTCTACCTTGTCATATTTAATTATTATTATTTAATTTTAAGTAGGCACTCAACATCAAATAAGTCATTCATGATGTGACCTGTAAGAAATTGGTACTCTAGTCTATAAGTTTATTGGATGTATCTCATATCTTTGTATCGGTATACTCAATTGTTGGTGAGTCCAATAAATAAAATAAAATGATGATATCTTTGTTCTTTATGTTATGCGCAAGTTACTGTTTCTTATTATAACTGTTTACAGCTTTGACTGTCTGCCTAGGCATATTTATATTATGCGCAAGATACTGTGTCTTATTGTAACTGTAAGGTCAAAATATCTTCCTCCTCTAAAATTTCACCTTGCTGGTAAAAACTAGCCAAGTCAAATCTTGAGCTTCAATTTATCCTAAGTGCTTTGTGTAAATAATTCGACTGTTCAAATTTAAGAAGTTATATTTTTAAATAGCAAACATTGTTATAGCAGAAAAAACAAGAATTTGTGTTTTAATTTTATTTTAGAAAGTTGCATGTTCTTATAAATAAATTTCAGGATTATCTACAGAACTTGGCACCCATTTAGATCTCAATTCTTTTGTCGGCGAAGTCAACAACCATATTTATTGAACTTGGCTCCCATTTTCACATTTATGTTTTTGATGGGATATCATTACTTTTTGTAAAGAAATTATTATCATTTGTCAATCAAACGTGATCTATAAAATTCTTTTTGCAAATATGCGTAGCAATATTGTGTAAGAATGTAGGTATTTCTTTCGTAACAATTGTTACAATTGTCCGCAATGATGTCAGGTCGCTGAGCCGGCGCGGTAAGTATTATTATTTAAAAAAACTTGTGCAGTCGGGGAGCCCCGTCAGGAACAAAGTTCCTTAACTATTTACTATATTAAACGACAATAGTCCCTAAAACAATAGTCATACGATCTATCAATTCAAAAACGTCTCAAGCACAGTACCAACCTACAAACTACCTTGATCATACCAACCTGAGGTTTGTAACAACGTTTTTCGAGATCAGAGAATGAATGAAATGAATTCACTACCGCCTAACATTAAGGACCAAGATTTTGACACGTGACACATCAGTTGACTCGACGGGGTGTTTTGAATTCAGTCATGAAATTCTGGAATTTACATCAACTTTTAGCATTCGAATCAAAAATGTATAGTTAGCTGTCAAATTATAAGACGCTGGAGATCAGCGCCATCTGAAGTGAGCAAGTGGCAGTTTTTAACACTATTTGAAAATTTTTCGTCATGACTGTCATTTTCGGGAGATAGTGCTGATATCGAATTAGATGGAAATTCTGGATTTTAAGATGGCGGCTATTCCAAATAATAATAATATTGTAGATCAATTCTCATAGACATCAATTGCATGCCGATTGTAAACTTGATAATCAAAATCCGTAAAAAAAACGGACCTCTTAATTTCGTCAAGTTCGTCTGTCCGTGTGTCAGGATGTCATACAGCCATTTTAAATAAAGAAAATTTAAAAAAAGGTGTATTTTTAGCACCGTTAAACAATGGTGTAGTGAAATTACGATAAACATAATAGTGGGGGTGGCATTCTCCATACCTACATATAACCGAGAAAAGAAAAAAATCTATGCATATAAAGCGTGTATTGTTGGATCTCATAATTAAAATGTTAAAGATGTTTCTAAGTGACTTTGCTTTTGACGTCAATAGTTTTTGAGATACAGTTTATTTTCGGTTACAACCGCAGAATTAACTTTGTTTTTTATAGTTTTTTCGAGAAACACAAACTTATTTTTGCAGTCGATAAAATTGATACTATGCAATGTTTATGCGTAAATATTCATCCCAATTACGGAACCCTTCACTGTGCGTAGTCCAACATACACTTGGGCAGTTTTTTAAATTTCATTTTGAAACTACCTCAAAAAAAAAGCAATTTCTATTACTCGAGTAAGATTATCCTATTAAAAACAAATACTACCAAACTCATACAACTAACAAAAAATATAGACGTCATTTAAAAGTGTTTGCGGAATACCTACCTAATTTATTCATTCCCGAACAAAATTTTCTTGCCTACCTAAAAAATGTATATTAGGCATTCTGTAGCAAACTATCAAAAATAAAATCCTACCAAAGTCATACAACTAACAAAAAATATAGACGTCATTTAAAAGTGTTTGCGGAATACCTACCTAATTTATTCATTCCCGAACAAAATTTTCTTGCCTACCTAAAAAATGTATACTAGGCATTCTGTAGCAAACTATCAAAAATAAAATCCACATTAAATAATTGTCCAATAAATTAAAAATAATTTTGAACAACGTTCCGAATTTAAATTCAAATGTAGAAACAATTCGGCGCGAAATTCAATAAATGAGGTAAGTATCTATCCACGTCCTGTCTGTTGACTCGTTTTATATTGAATGTCCTAAAAACGATTAAAATTACACTAGAAAAGTATAAATAATTATTTTAAACAATGCTTATTGTATTTAATGCTTAAAACAATTTTATTTAAATTTTCAAGTATAGATTTCAGACATTTGATATATACCTAAATTAATCGAGACAATCAAAATTGAAAAAAAAAAAAACGTTTGGCATAATCGTTTTCGCACATCATTACAATAAAAAAAAACAATGATCGGCGATTTTTAACACAAATTGAGTAGTAGTAATGAATATTACGTGTTATTGAACGTGTGTTCGTATAATAAGTTAAGATCTGGGCATTTTCTAGTTGCTTATAATATTTTTAATCATATTTGTCACATTTTAAATCATATCTACATGTGTATGAGTGTTAATTGTGAAAAGTTAAAATGTAAACACGCACGATTGGCGCGAAACTTCGACTTTTGATAATAAAAAACTTCATTACCACTACTTATTTAACTTGAACAATGGATGAATTTGTCAAATAATTAAATGTTGTAATAGTCACTGTCCTTGTGGTGGAGTTTGGATGTTCGAAATCCCCAATTTTTATGTTTTTTAGCCTCGACCTCGACTGTCATCAAAATGGCGATTGTTGCATTTACAGACTTGCAATTTTATAAAGGTAAATTAATAATCTTGCGCGCTAAATATGAAACATTTAATGGCATAAACATTATTTTAGCCAACTCTCTTAATTAAAGATGAATAATCTTATTGGTAGCAGCATTTTCAGCGCTTCTATAGGAAGGTTTACTCTAACAAATAACACAACAATAAATACTAAAAACATTTTATTTCTCATAGAATTTAAAACGGCTTCAGCTTCATTCTCATAACTTAGTCATGGTATGAAAGCAGCGTAGGTACAGTAGGTGGTAGGTGTACGCTTTCCCACGAAACAGTAATAAGCAATGATGATCTCTTAAACGATTTGTCCTATTTTGCTCACTTATCAATAATTATGTACACCAAGTCCTGCTGCTCACACGTCACGATTTGATTCTGGCCCTAACCAGATTATTGTTTTGACCTAAGGGTAAATCTCTTAAACTCTAGGGTGGCTCTGTTTTTATCATCACTTGCTTGTCTATAAACATCTCTGGTAGCAGCCTCTCTCAATAAGCATGACAAACTTTATCCAAATGTATGACCTAGAAAGTAAGAAAGTACTTCTTATTGTTATTTATTTACTTTTGTTTAGTAATTATATCACTCATAATAATTCTGCCATTTTAAAAACACTAACCTGATGACTTCTGTGACTTGCAATTGACATGCCACTTGCAAAACATAATATGCTTAGATTTCCATGAGCAAGTAATACTTGGGATAGAGTTGTAGATAATATAATCAATAATTTCAAGTCTTGCAATAACACATGTCATCGTCATACCTGAAAAAGGTAAAAAAATTCAGTGTATTTACTTATGTAATATAATTACATCATACTATAGAAATTTACAGCTGACGACGCGTGACGTACCCCTGACTGAACATAGGCCTTCTACTAATAGGCTGCTAAAATCAATGAGGTTATACAATACGCTAAAATAGTGAAAGGTGAACGGGTGTTTACAACAAATATTTAAATAACTTATTAAACTTACCCAGGGCCATGGAAAGATAAGCAATAGTTCGTCTGGCTTCAATTTAAATTAACAGTATTAAATCGTAACGTAATTTTAACTATAAAGTAAATACGGAAAAATAAATTCAAATCAACTTAAACAAACAGCCAACAATGCCATTGATCTGACAGATATTTTTTTGACAGTTTGACATTATGCATGGTGTCAATGTTACCAGGTTTAATTATTTTGGTAATCGATTGACGAAATCGATTGGCTGATTAGCAGTGATCGGAGTAGGTAGATTGATTTTACGTAGGTACTCGCATCATGAATAGTCATAGAAATCATAACATGGATAAGCCTTTTTTCCGGGATTTCATTTTGGTACTTACGGGATTTAATCAAATATTGTTAAAGTAAGGATTTTTAAACTACTACATTAGAAATTTATAGAATGCGATAGATAAACATTTAAAATATATTAAATTATTATATTGTTTACAGTATACCTATCCTTTTCTTGGAGTCCGATCACCTATATACTATTAAAAAGACAGCAAAAGGGTTAAACATTTCTTATTCATATTGATGTATTCTTTATTTTACACATCACAACATTTGAAATTCCTTAAAAAAATCTTAATAATTTCAAAATCCCGGAATCCCGGAGGCATATCCATACTAATATATACGTGCCAGTTCATTGACACCAAATCAATCTACCTACTCCGATCACTGGTGATTAGTTTATAAAATAACATTACTGTCTCGAAACACTTTTAAGTTTTTGAGTATATTCAGACCAGATAATATTTTAATTATTGTAAAATCATAATTTTACAGTATTTGAGTATAATTAGAAACATAGAACAATAGAGCATTTGAAACATACTCGTGTAGTGGATACTCCACGTACTCCATGTGGGTTAGAATCGATTTTTCAATCGATTACAAATTATTTGATTGGAATAGTCTGTCATTTGGCAACATTCAGGTTAGGATTGAATGGCGGATGTACAAAATTACAATTAGTCAACCAAATAAATATTAATTAGGTTCTCTAATGCTAGCAGAAAGAAATTAAAAAAAAAAACGACTTAACTTGAAAAAAATACGACATAATTTTTGTTAAATAAGCTTTGACACAGTACCATACCGTGGGCCTGCTTTCGAGAAATCTCCTTTCAACTTTATAGGTCATCCGGAAGTGGATTAAAGGTTTTTGATGACCATGGCTATGTGGTTGATAAAAATGCCGATTTTTAGACGTTAATATCTCAATAACCGTTTGAGCTTTATTTATGAAATTTGGAGTTCTAGTTAATCTAAGGGGTTTTAATAAATAAACCAAATTTCATGTGCTAATGTTACATAGATTTTGAGTTATTAAGGGGTCAAAAGTGGCTCCAAATGGTTCGTGTAATATAACACACTGCAGCCGTGTCTTGCCTGGAACTTGGCTCGACACGCTATCGCGTGTCTAGATGACCTGGTAATAATTAGCTTGACGTAAATGTGAAATAATAAATGACTATTCTATATTATATAAGCTTACCTATAAAACTAAAATGAATTAACGAATTGAAATTTATTTTTATTTTTATTATTTCTAATAATTATTTATTTCAAATAAAATGAAATAAATTATCGATTAATATTTTGTATAATTAATGAATTGTAATAATTACAGTCAAATAATATATTATGTAATTTAATCATTTGATATGAAACATTTGTAGTGCCCTTTTTTTTTTTTTTTTTTTTTTGGGTGGGAAATTATCAAATAACTTCTCCCGCTCTGGGTGGAGCGGGAGGGCGTGTCAGACTCTTACTGACTAAAACCCACCCGTGTTCCTTCGGTTGCCCTGTTGCCGGGGGCCACGATGTCCCCATCGGTTTTCTTCGAACCCCCGGCAGGCATTGGCCCTAACGGACCCCGTCAATTCTGCTGACATCTCTTTGAGGCGCGCGTGGAACACAACGCGCCGTCGACCCGGGCTTGGTCCTTATCGGACGGCGAGCTACCCATTGCTCACCGTCCGCAAGCCCGCGCCTACGGTGGCCGGAAATCGGCTCGCGATTCCCGCCCCGGGCGTCTCCTCCTGCGGCGGTTAGGGGCGTGAGGGCGCGAAATTTGCCTCTCCCTCACGCGTTCCGCCTCCTCCTTCGCGAGCATTACCGCTTCGCAGAAGGAGGTGACGGCCTGCCATTTCCTCTCGCTCCGTACCATGGCCTGAACCAGGGCCGGACGCGAGAGATCACCGCCGCCGATCGCCTCCACGAGGACACGGCGTTGCTCCGCCCAAGCCGGGCAGACCTACACCGTATGCTCCACCGTGTCCTCAGGCCGATCCACACAATGGTGACACCCGGGTGTTTCCTCCCGCCTTATCCTGAACAGGTACCTCCCGAAGCACCCGTGTCCGGTGAGGACCTGCGTCAGGCGGAAGGTGAGGACGCCGTGACGCCTCTCAAGCCACTCCTCAAAGAGGGGTCTTATCGCCGCAATTGTGGCGTGCCCAGCGCGGGGTTGCGACAATCGCACCCTCCATGACGCCATGAGATCCCGCCGGAGCTCTGTCCGCTGTGCCGCGATTTCTTGCGGCATCGGAGTTAAGCCCCGGCGTTTCGCCTCCTCGCGCCACTCCCAGATGTGCGCGAAGACCTTTGCCTCGAGATCCCATGGCGGTAATCCGGCAAGGAGGCTCGCCGCCTCGCAGGAGACCGTGCGGTATCCTCGGGCCAGCCGGATGGCCATGACCCTCTGGGACGCGTTCAACCGGCGGGCTGGCCGCAGCCTCAATGAACGCGCCCACACCGGTGCCCCGTAAAGGGCCATGGACCGCACGATCCCCGCATAGAGCCTCCGGCAGGAGGCGTTTGGACCTCCCAGATTGGGCAGGAGCCGCTTCAAGGCAGCCCCGGTCCGGTCCAGTCTGGGAGCCAAACGTCGGAAATGTTCGACGAAATTCCACCGGCTGTCGAGGACGAGTCCCAGATACTTCATCGTCGACTCGACACCGATGTGAACCCCTCCCGCCATTACCTGGGAACCCGACGGTGGCGCATTCCGAGGACCATGAAAACCCATGGCCTCAGACTTGTGCAGGGCCACCTCGAGTCCCAGCTGCCGGATCCTATTTACGATTGTCGCAACCCCGCGTGTCGCTAAGTCGGCCGCCGCCTGGTACGACCCCCCCTGCGCCAGGACCAGCGTGTCGTCAGCATAACAAACGACGCTGACGCCGCTAGGGAGGTCGGCGCGCAGCACCCAGTCGTATCCGATGTCCCACAGATGCGGCCCCAGGACCGAACCCTGTGGGACACCGCACGACATCTCTTGCCGGTTCCACTCTCCTTGGTGACCGGGGTAGATGACGGCCCTGTCCGTCAGATAGGCCTCGACCACACGACAGAGGTAGGTCGGCATCCGGTGATACCGGAGTGCCTCCCTGATGCAACTCCAGGGCAGGGTGTTGAAGGCATTGGCGATGTCTAGAGACACCGCCAAGACGACCCCACCCCGGGCCACAGCATCCCCCGTCGTGAGGGCCCGCACGCGCATGATGGCGTCTACCGTAGAGCGCCCCCTGCGGAAGCCGAACTGGCTCTCCGCCAGATCCGGCCCCACTCGCACCAGCTGCCCGACGAGGCGGTCTGCAATGACTCTTTCAAAGAGCTTGCCCACCTCATCGAGCAGCACAATGGGCCGATACGCGGACGGAGAGTCCGCTGGGCACCCCGGCTTCTTGATGAGGACCAGTTTCCCCGTCTTCCAACGAAGTGGGAACTGGCCCCTCTCCATGCATGCGCTTAGGAGCCCCCTTAGTCGAGGCCCGAGAGCCCCCATGGCCAGGACCCAGGCTTTTCCGGGTATGCCGTCGGGTCCTGGGGCGGTATTCTTCGCACTCATCTTGCGTACCGCCACTCTCATTTCTACCTCAGTCACCTCTGGAGCATCGTCGTCGTCGGTGTGGTCCGCATCGGGCACCGCAGAAGGCGGAGCCATAGGCGGAGGGGTATGATCCCCTCTGGAAGGGAACAGAGCGCTCACCACGTCCCCCACAAGCTGGGGCCGGAGACTCTGCGTCAGCGGGGGGGCCCATGGGCGGAGTTTCTCCCGCACCATTTTGTATGGGCGCCCCCACGGGTCCCTGTTGAGAGTCTCCAGCATCTCCTCTCGGGCCAGTGCCCTGGCCTGCAGGATCTCCGCTTGGAGGGCGGTCTTCGCCGCTCTGTACCCCTCGTACAACTCCGCCTGGATGGCTTCCGTATCCGGAGGGCGGATACGGAGCCTGCGGTGCCTGGCGTACCGGCGTCGCGCAGCTACGCACGCCCTGCGCAGAGCCTCCAGCTCTTGCGACCACCAGTACACCTGGCATTTGTAGTGCCCTTACACCCTAATCTTCTTCTTCTTTCTTTCAAGATGTCCTAACAATGTGTCAAGAAATTTTAATGCATGCCTACTAACCAGTGTTTTACATATTAGCAAACAAATGAAATCGTCGGCGGTGGGACAGGGCCTAAAGTTAAAATTTTCCAAAACTTCATGTAGGTAGATACATAATTTTTCAACAGCGGCCGGGTACTGGAACACGAAACACAATATTATAAACTACAAGTAACCAATGACAACCAAATAATGGCGATATTATGTCGCCAACGACGAGTACCTATGAATTTGCTAAAAATACAAAGGACATTAAATTTGTCCACTTTGTTTGGGAATTTGGCTCGGTATGAACATACAGGTTTAATAGCTAATACGAGTAGGAAAGAGATTATTGTAATGAGATTGTATCGTGATGCTTATGAGACTTGTATTAGGAAATTAAAAAAAAAAAAAACACATTTATATTTATAAATTTTGTTATAATTCTGACTGATAAGTTAATAAAATTTTGTCTAGGAACTGGGCAGATGGATATATATTATCATAGTACCTTGCAGAGCTTAAAAACCAAATTAAAGTCCATACTTGAGCGCAGCAACCCGTTGTTCTTTTTTTAAAATTCTTTATTAATAAGGGGTTTTTATCCACACGGATACGTCAACCCCATTGTACCTTATACTCTATTTACACAAAACTATACAATATTATATTTTACTACATTACTATCCACCACCACTATACAAAAATACCATAAAAAAAAAACGTGTGGCACTCGGGGACTGCCGCGGTAAAGCTATTGCATAGCATTTGTAACCTCCATACTTCCTATTTGTCAACGCTACACTTGGGATGATGACATAAAATAAAAATTACGTTCCCATAACAACATCACGTTGTCATGGGAACGGTAGGTGGAGTGGGGGGATGTTAGGTTTTATTTTCGTCACGGAATTTCTTGATTCGGCCGCCGCGCTCAAAGCCCGCGATAAAAGCTATGCAATAGCTTAAAAATCTATACTAATATACTAATATAATATTATAAAGAGGTAACATTTGTTTGTATGTTTGTAAGTTTGTAAGTTTGTATGTAGGGGGTAATCTCCGGAAGTAATGAACCGATTTTTAAAATTGTTTCACTAGTAGAAAACTACATTATTCGTGAGTGCTATAGGCTATAAATTATAAAGATATCATACATATTAGCCGAACTATCTCAATTTTTGTCTAGCCAGGCGGAAAAAAATAGCTCTTACAACAGAGTTATTTGCATGCGCTGCCTTAACAGTTGTATATAATTGAAAACAATGTATGGCAACCTGGTCCGCTTTAAATAGTTCTACAAAAAAGTCCGCGACACCATATTTCTATCTTTTATATTTTAGCAGATATAGTAGCTTTTATGTGTTAAAAAAAGTATTTTTCGACGTACTTACCTTTGGACAATTTTTTAAACAACAAAATATTAAACCTTATCGAAAATATCATAGAGATACGATTTGCCCAAAACAGTATGTCAATTGGTTAAATAGTTTCGAAGATAATATAAAATTACTAAATCGCAAAATGCCGCCGTCCATTCACGAACCGCATTAGAACATGCTTTGTACGGACGTTTTATCCATTTACCCATAGATGGCGTTGTGCAATTACGTCATTTTTCTGAATCGCGGTGTTAAGATTTTCCGCGGATTAATGACAGTCTCCAGTTATTATTAGGTAAGTGAGTTGATTTGACTAGTTAGGTAGGTGAGTTGTACACAGTTGGTTGGGTGTTGTTGGTCTTTAAAGTTGTTTTGATTACTTGGTTCGTAGCTGTTTATTTCTATTTTTGGGATATCGGACAGTTCCAGCGATTGTTTATCATGCGGGAAATCACAACTTTCCCGTCAGATATCCCAGACAAGAGCAGTTCGAGTACGCCGTACGGAAGAGTCTGCTCTTGAAAATCATCAACGCCTCTCGAGGAATAGAGAAAATATTTCGCAAGCACGCGCTGGGGAATCTAGCTCCGAGCATTCACAGTGGCTTGCTAACCAAAGCTGGAGAACATCGCAGGTCCGTGCTCGGGAATCTAGCGCTGAACGTGCGCAGCGTCTCAGTGATTTAAGGCAGCATGTCTCTGCAACAAGGGACAGGGAGTCTAGCGCTGAGCGCTCGCAGCGGCTCGCTAGCCAAACTGTGAGAACATCGCAGGCCCGTGCTCGGGAATCTAGCGCTGAACGTGTATGCAATAAAAACAAAACCCTTCTTTTGGCAGTCAGGAAATAAATCATAGCACTCAGTACTAACCGAACCACACTCATAATTTCATCACAAGTTAAAATGTTTACCGCCCAACGAAGTGGGCACGGGTCAGCTAGTATAAATATAAAAGAGAATCACTGCCCAGACTTCTGCATTAAACCACAAATTATGCGTTTAGTTCACTGTTCTTCGACCTACTATGCAGTTGGAGCAATACTGCCTGATTGAATTTCATCCCTGACTGTGATTTCCATTTTCATGTAACATTTTCGTGTTTTCGTTGGCACGTACCACTTCTGGAGTGAGATTCCACTTCCACAAGATCGAGGGTATGCCTTCTCCTTTGCTTGATATCAGTACCACAATTCTCACATAGGATCTGTAAAGTTTCCACCACAGGCAGGAGTTGAAGCGAAATTGCCTCGATCGTCTCCGTACGATTCATCAGGTTTCGGCGAGTTCGATATCCATAATTCAAGCTGGGGTCAGCGATAGGATTGGTGTCGGAGTTCAACGGCGTACCGGTCAACGTGAGGAAGTGTATCAGTACCCAAAACCAAAACAATACTTGAAAAAAAAAAATCAGAGTAAAACGAGGAAAATAATATTCACGATGCCATGAAATAAAGTGACTTGAAGTCACATCAAGTCACTTTATTTCTTCTAACTCTGACATTGACTTTTTTTAAATAATCGCTTTCACTGTCCCCGGTGAATAAAATGGTAATGTACTACTACGATAGTTTTAAGTTTATTGCATATTCGATAATAAAAGGTCCGATTACACTCTGTCAATTTTTTTCATTCATTTCCTACGGTTATTTCAGAAGTTCCAAGATTTTAAGGTGTATTGTAATGAATGTAAAAAATCACTTTTCTTTTGATATTTGAACAATTCCGCTATGTATGTTAGTTATTGTTTTTTATTTTTTCTAAAAAAATTGTTTTTACGATTACCATTTTATTCGCCGGGGACAACGATTTAATCATTGATAAAAAAAAATCCTTGACCAACTCAATACTTTAAAATACTTTTGTTTTCCAAATATATTGATAAACAAAGATTGAAATAATGTAAGTGATTACAAATAAGCAGCTTTAATTGACTGCTCTAGAAGTCTAGACTCTTACTTATATGAATAAGGAGGATGTAGTTGAACTTCAAAAATAACAATAAGAATCGATTTGTAAACAATTATTTTAAAATATACGAGTAATCGTTGGCATCACTATGAATTAATGAAGGTCGAGTATTGTCAATATGTCGAAGAATAAAACAATTTCAATACTTATTAAATACACTATTCGTGGACGCAAGTTGATACAAAAGTATAGAATAAATAAGCGTTTAAAAACTAAACTTGATTTTTGATTAACTTGTTTCTTTCCGAGCATTGTGTCCACGCGAAGCCGAAAACTGACAAAGTCCTTTTTTACCGACTTCAAAACAAGGAGAAGGTTCTCAGTTCGTCGGATTTTTTTAATGTATGTTCCCGATTACTCGAAGACGGCTGGACCGATTTGATTTAGTTTGAAAGGGTATACTTTCTAGTTGGTCCCATTGTCATTTGGTCACCGTCTGATGATGGGATCAAGGAGAAATCGAGGGAACTCTTCAAATATTATAGGCACACATATAGCGATATGGGTATTTTTATAGTAACTTGTGTATTTCCTCTCGGAAAGCACCATTTGGTAAAATGAAACTGATGATGAAGGACACAGATGGCCACTGGAACTACTCAATTATATGTATTCACGGGTTGCGATTCGATTACTTTAATATGTTTAGTAAGCAATTGATGCTCGTCACAATTCATATGGAGCAGTGGAGCTGATGGTAAAGTACCTGGAGAACTCCTCAACAATTAAAGTCACAGCATCGGGAAAAGCATTTTTTGTAAAAGGTGATGAGCAGTTGACATTAAGCTATTGTAACTTAGATAAATTACAAACCAAAACCAAAATGAGAAAAAAAAACTTTTACAAAATACAACACAAACATAAGGCAGTCAACGCAAAGCAAATCGTTTTGTACAAGTTGCTCAACTAAACGTTATTGTACCAAAAATTTATAATTCATATTTACATAAATATTTAGGCAAATATAAAAATAATTATAAGTGAAAAACTTTTTACATAAAATACAACCGACTTCCAAACTGCAAGCCGGCAGCAAGTTCGTCATGCTCCCTTAGATGTCAATGCTTGCGGTAGAGTCGGGGGTCGGGTTACCTCCTTCCCTCAAATATGGCGAGGGGGGTCAAGGCTGATCTTTGCGTTATGCTCGTGAACGGGTGCTGTTTGTGGTGACTGGTCGTCTTGCTGATCATGGTTTTGTTATTGTTACTAGTAATTAACTGTTCATTTATTTTACCTCGATGGTCCTAGTTTATCATTTATAACTTCCAATTACAGCTTTATGTAAGTGGGCACGCCCTTTATGCCTGGAGGCTTTTATTTAGATATTTAGTTCTGTTTACGTTTAGTTTTTATTTTTTTAATTCTGCTTGAGTATAGTTCTCGATGTTTTTGGTTGGTATATTGGCGTGTGCTAGCTGAAATATGGCCAAAAATGTATAACTAAAATAATGTTTTGAGTTGCATAATGATTTTGCATACTATTGTAAAGAATCATTTTATTTTTCTAACTTGAACAGACAGCTGTGCTGCTGGGGAGTTTATTGCGCCACTTCTTCTTCCCAGCTAAAGGCACTAGGAAGTGGTGAAAGGTGGGCGTTTTTGGGGGACTGTCTTATGTAATTTTGACATTCAAAAAGTGTTGATTCTCAGCCTAGTTTGAATGAATGACTTTTGAATTTAGATTTTTTTTGAACTACCAAGTGAAAAATAACTTTAATTTCGGAAGTCGGTGGCAAAAAACTAAAATACTGATCCAAAGACACCGACTTCCGAAAGTCGGTTGTATATTATGTAAAAAGTTTTTCACTCATAATTTTTTTATATTTGCTAAAATATTTACGTAAATATGAATTATTATTTTTGGTAAAATTACGTTTAGTTGAGCAACTTGTACAAAAATATTTCCTTTGCGTTGACTGTCTTATGTTTTTCTCAAATGATCGATTCAATTAATTACCCATGTAAAAGCAGCGGAGTGCGTAATTATTAAATAATATGGACTGATTATTTCTAAGTATTTTGCCGTACTGTCAGTAAATGCTGATGTTACAGAACTGACTTTTTCCGACGAATGACGAAACGTATGCAAACATAATACTTTAACGTTTTTATAAATTCTTTTTGGAGTCCTATTAAAAGCGATTATTGCGAAAGTACTCAAACACTCTCTTTCAGTGTTAACAGAGTGAAAGCCTAGTGGTGTGATCGTTAGACTGCCAACTCATAGGTCTTGAGTTCGAACCGAAGGCACGCACCTCTGAATTTTCGGATTCATGTGCGTATTGTATAATTATCACTTGCTTCAAAAACGGTGAAGGAAAACATCGTGAGGAAACCGACATGCCTGAGAGATATTTCTCGACGGCATGTGAAGCCAAGTCACAGGCCCATGGGCGGCTTTAAAACAATGACACCAGGTTAGTCACTAACCACACGATAAGAAGAAGAACCGAAGCACGTAGATCTTGCCTCCAGGGTTGACCACCATTCATGTATGCAGACATTACGGTGCTTGATAACTTGGTGTTTTTTTAAATGTTTATTCCTTTTCTAACTAAAACTTAACATTTAGGACTGAGGAATAATAGATATCCTCATCCTACCTAATTTATTTAATACTAGCTGACCCAGCAAACTTCGTTCCGCCTAACAGTCAATGAACACATTCATTGTTAGGATTTTAAAATTTCTACCCTACCTACCCTACCTACCCTACCTACCTACCCTACCTACCTACCTACCCTACCTACCTACCCTACCTACCTATCCTACCTACCTACCCTACCTACCTACCTACCTACCCTACCTACCTACCCTACCTACCTACCCTACCTACCTACCTACTCTACCTACCTACCCTACCTACCTACCCTACCTACCTACCCTACCTACCTACCCTACCTACCTACCCTACCTACCTACCCTACCTACCTACCCTACCTACCTACCCTACCTACCTACCCTACCTACCTACCTACCCTACCTACCTACCCTACCTACCTACCCTACCTACCTACCCTACCTACCTACCCTACCTACCTACCCTACCTACCTACCCTACCTACCTACCCTACCTACCTACCCTACCTACCTACCCTACCTACCTACCCTACCTACCTACCTACCTACCCTACCTACCTACCCTACCTACCTACCCTACCTACCTACCTACCCTACCTACCTACCCTACCTACCTACCCTACCTACCTACCCTACCTACCTACCCTACCTACCTACCCTACCTACCTACCCTACCTACCTACCCTACCTACCTACCCTACCTACCTACCCTACCTACCTACCCTACCTACCTACCCTACCTACCCTACCTACCTACCCTACCTACCTACCCTATCTACCTACCCTACCTACCTACCCTACCTACCTACCCTACCTACCTACCCTACCTACCTACCCTACCTACCTACCCTACCTACCTACCCTACCTACCTACCCTACCTACCTACCCTACCTACCTACCCTACCTACCTATCCTACCTACCTACCCTACCTACCTACCTACCTACCCTACCTACCTACCCTACCTACCTACCCTACCTACCTACCCTACCTACCTACCTACTCTACCTACCTATCAAAAAAGCCGATCCACACAAAACGTATGAGAACGTGAATTTTCTTCATATTTTTTTTTTTTTTCGTTAGTTTTTCCATATTTTCTCACCGTTTAAACCTTCCCTGGACTACGACAAACATTTCAAAACCAAAATCAGCTAAATCGGCCCAGCCGTTCTCGAGTTTTAGTGAGACTAACGAACAGCAATTGATTTTTATATACATATATAGATTATAAATACGAAAGTGAGTTTATTGTTTGTTACGATTTCACGCTAAAACGGCTGAACGGATTTTGATGAAATTTGGCACACGGGTAGACCATGACCTGGGTATTCCCACCGGATCAAGAATTATGCGGGTAAAACCTCGGGCGCAGCTAGTTCGATATAAAAACTCTCGCAAGCGCTGATTGTCTCTTGTTACTCAACATAACTCGTTTGTTGTGTATTTTTGTGGTGTACAATAAAGTATATATAAATAAATAAATAAATAAGTAATCATACTGCTTTAATCTATTTTCATATTTAATACAGCTAACTATTTACACTAGGTAGTAAATTAAATGTCAATTCTTATTTCATTTATAACTAAAGTAATAATTTAATTGATCTAGAGAAAAAAAAAATATTTTTGGATAATGAACTATACTTATTTTCTTACTGTCAATCATTATTTTAGACATAAAAGCCGAGTTATTTTGTTTTTGTTTCAAACAATCTTTAAAAAAGACATGATTTTCGAATAAAAAATGAATCGTGTGAAAATGTTCCAATTACGTAACTGTCTTATACAGCATGGCGCTTTAATGGTGACATTAATTTAACACACGTATACGGATCAGCGTTTTATTTTTATGAAGACATTTTAATTTTATTAAATGTTATTATTTATTGATTTATTTTCAATTTTCTAAAATAGCATTTTGGTGCAACTGTAGCGCAGAGGTCATTTACCGGGGTCACGGATCATAACATCGCATCAATGAAAATAAAACGAATAACGTGCAAAGAGAAGGCGTATTGAAAGAAAGGGAGAGCCCTATGTCGGCGAGCGTTTGAAAATATTAATATTTTTCGATTAACGAATTATTTTTTCTTATTATATTTTTGTGATTACTGGCCACTAGCCCTACCCGTGTGTTAAATTAATGTCGCCATTGTAGCGGCACGATGTATATGGAAAGAAAAAGATCCAATAAATCATACTAAAGTTCCTTTTGATTGTATGCGTGACTTTTTCAGAATATGAATGCAAATTAACATACAATTTAGGGAACCTCCTCTTAAGGCGCTCGTCCTTCAATCGCGCACGGGTTTGCAACGTTAACTGTTCTTCCAAACTCGTGTTCAAGGCGATGCATGGAACTTAGTCATCCAATCGCGCACGGGTTTGCAAGGAGCATGCACCTTTATTAAGCGCCACAAATCCGTGTTTGTTCGTGGGCATTTTTGTGTCTGATGAATGTGCAAGAAGAATCAAACTCAAAGCATTTATTTCATTTTACAGGCACTTTTGAACTGTCAAGGAGTCAGTCACTCAGAAATATGAAGCTAGTTGCCCATTCCAAAGCGTAGGTACCTAATCTATGGAGAAGAAAGGCCAAGAAACTCCACGGACACTCTTTTAAATAAATAAAATTGTTGCAAAAAATTAGTTACATTATTCATGTTGCAATTATACATATATGTGAGAACAATGTAGAAAAACGAGTACGTTAGAAGCGTCCGTAATAAAAAGATAAAACGAAGAACAATCCAAAAATTTAAATTAATTAAAAATAAGCTATGGCAGCTAAGAGATGACCAGTCCCAACTGACGGCGCCCGTTCACGAACATGACGCATGGATCAGCACCGTTCAGCTCACACATATTGAAGGGAATACGATGATCTAAATAATCCAACACACGCGCCACCATCAGCGAGACATCTAAGTGAGCATGACATACTCACAGCCGCCAGGGCACATTCAAGTCAATGAAAGACATACATTAGCACATAGTGCTCACACCTGTGCTATGCAATTATACAATACAAAGGAGATTGAGTTTATACAATGCAAAGATGGTCTTACAATCTTCAGCATCTTCAACAGTATTTTCAAATGTTAATCAATTAGTTGTGGTTGTGGAGCAGGACCAGCATTGAACTAAACCTTTTTATCAGCGCCTGCATAGTTAGTGTGCGTTTTATACAAGACTTGAATCTCGTCTCATTCAGTTGAAGTATGAAGTATGTTGTTTGCGTGTTCAGAATATTGCATCAAATATTAATGATAATGAGTCTCCTACCAAAAACCATTGATTTTATAAAATTACGTTTTATCTTTTTTCATGTATCTACATTGATTACCTTACTACAATCACGGACTCCTGCAACCAACCAACCCCACCAATCCTATCTGTAGAGACAGGATTGGTTCACACTAGCTTAAGACAGAGAAAGAGTAGACAGGAGAAAGGGAGGCCTTTGCCCCGCAGTGGATCAACACAGGCTAAAATAAATATCTAAGTAATTGGAGTGCAATAAACAAATATTATTGCACGTGTCTTGCTGGCAGAAAAACTCTCGGCTGCTGTGCACCAATGGCAGTCATTTGGTTTCTCGGCTGGCTAGGCACCTTAAGCACCTAGACGAGCTCTTACAAACACCGGCAGATGTTTTAAATTATGTCATAGTACAAGATGACGAGCATTATAAGTAGGCCTATAAATAAGAAAAATAAACAAATATTTTGATACCTTTGTTTTACATATTAAATTGTAACCCACATTACGCTGATTCCAGATGGGCTAGTAAACAGTGTTGTATGTATGAGGTGGTATCACTCAGCTCAAAATAGCGGAATAATAATAATCTTACGGGATTTTACACAAAATGGCGGGGGGACATAAATTATTTAATTAAAAAATCATTCAATATCTTTGTTCGCAAATTCATTACAGCGTTGTCGCCATACAAAGAAATGTTTCTACTACTGCCACCAATCAAATAAAAATTTAGTTCATTCCTGGGCAACGACTTTTTTTTTATCCCAAATCACCGAACATGATCTTCTTTCATGGCTTTATGTATCCATTGTGGTTAATTTTAATTAGGTACTTTCTGAAAAAACTCTGTTCCCCTAAAAAAATTAAAAAACATCTGGTTTCCCTTGTAGGCTGGCCTATTTTTAGAACCTGGTGAGCAGCGGATGGTAACTACCACCGAAAATGATCCCGGCAAAATTTAATTAGTTTTCATTACAATATTACATACTGGTACAATATAATGCTGCTGTAAGTGGAACCATACCCTAAGTAACATAAAACACTGCACGTTTTTATTTAATATGCTTAGTTTGCTATTACTTCATTTGAGTTATATACTATTAGTGGCATCACTTTAATAACATAAGTATTTCAGAATGATTTCTGTAAGTCCTGCAGAAACAGACAATGGGTCATTTTGGGATTTCAAAGGAAAATGTAAGTACATATTATTTGCTACTAGATGACCCGGTGAACTTCGTACCACGAGAGAAAAAATTTAGATTATTTTTGGATTTTTCGGCTGTTCCTACGGGTTTTTCCTAATTTTCTTTTCCTAAACCACCCCAGTATTGGGGCACATAAAATAAAAATAAATTGATTTTTATTTATAAATAAAGATATTTAGATTTTTTATTAGATAGAAGATTTTTAATTTAAACACCAATTGTATTATACTCATTATAACGTTCAAAAAAATGTAAATTCAAAATTCAAAGTAGGCTGAGAATTTGCATTTTTCGAACGTCAAAATTACATAAGTCAGTTCCCCAAAAACGCCCGCTACATCCACATCTACTACATCATGAATTCGTTTAATTTATCCCTTTTGGATTGGATTTCCTTGTTGACTGACCTGGCCCTCGAGGTAACCAGACAGGTTCCAGCTTAATTAATTAAGTTGAGGAAGATATCTTTGCAAAAGTGTTAAGAATGCAAACCGTTTAAAGGCTTGTGCAGACCAACGCGACACGCGACGCGACACAAAGGCACCGCTCGTCGCGCGACGAGCGGTGCCTTTGTGTCGCGTCGCGTGTCGCGCCTGTTTGTAAGAGCCTTAAGAATTAAGTGCAGTATCTGTAAATCTAACACAAAACTGCATTGTCACAAAAAATAACTGAATTGAAAATTACAACAAATGACATTATTATTCCGTTATCGAAGGTTTAAAGGTCAGACACTCAAGAATTCAAAAGTAGCGCGGTAATATCTAATATTAAGTGCTCGTGGCCAAAAGTAACAACCGCACGAGTCGATCAAAGGTTAAGCTATGCTTGCCAAGGTCGGTTCGTGGATGGGTGACCATCCATTACATATCGAGACCCTTCCGTGCCTCTGAAAGTACGCTGTTAATCCCGACTGTCATTTTTGTAGTTCTTTGACAGTCGTTACGAGAAGTCAGAAAACTAAAAGTCTGATAACCAGTCTTACCAAGGGGTATAGTATAATTAGTATTACTCAGTAACTGGGTTATGGAAGTCAGATAGGGAGTAGCTCCATGTTAAATACTGGTACACAGCTGCATCTGGTTTGACTGGAAGCTGACCCCAACATAATGTAGGCATATGCAGGCTATATAACATATAAAAATACCCTGTTCGATTCGAGAGGGTGCTGTTAGGTATCGTACTGACTGTGGTACTGAGAGTCTATTTATGTGGTAATAGTAAAGAAATCGAAAAGAAAAATATCATCTCATTTTTTTTTCAATGGGGAATTCTACCGGTTTACTACATGGGGCGCGGGCAGCCGTCCTTTAGCGGGTGTCTACAAGGCATAACTAGTTATGACCCCCGTTGAAAATTTGTTAATTTTTTTATTTTTGGGTAATTTTTTGTACTAAAAATGTGATTTTTAAATAGCAAGAACTATTTTATTTTCAATAATAATTAGATTTTTATTACTTTTAGGTAATGTTATTGCAGAACCTTTTTTTTTTGGTTGGGAAATTATCAAATAACTTCTCCCGCTCTGGGTGGAGCGGGAGGGCGTGTCAGACTCTTACTGACTAAAACCCACCCGTGTTCCTTCGGTTGCCCTGTTGCCGGGGGCCACGATGTCCCTTTCGGCCCTTATTCGCAGCCCCGGCAGGCATTGGCCCTAACGGACCCCGTCAATTCTGCTGACATCTCTTTGAGGCGCGCGTGGAACACAACGCGTCGTCGACCCGGGCCTGGTCCTTATCGGGTGGCGAGCTACCCATTGCTCACCGTCCGCAAGCCCGCGCCTACGGTGGCTGGAAATCGGCTCGCGATTCCCGCCCCGGGCGTGTCCTCCTGCGGCGGTTAGGGGCGTGAGGGCGCGAAATTTGCCTCTCCCTCACGCGTTCCGCTTCCTCCTTGGCGAGCATTACTGCTTCGCAGAAGGAGGTGACGGCCTGCCATTTCCTCTCGCTCCGTACCATGGCCTGAACCAGGGCCGGTCGCGAGAGATCACCGCCGCCGATCGCCTCCACGAAGACTCGGCGATGCTCCGCTCAAGCCGGGCAGACCTCCATCGTATGCTCCACCGTGTCCTCCGGCCGATCCACACAATGGGGACACCCGGGCGTTTCCTTCCGATTATTGCAGTACCTATGAGCCCCTTTCGGATCGGACAGGTTTTTTTTTACATATACAGGCAGATGGATGGTTTGTTGGCTCGTTGGTCTAGTGGTCGCAAGCGCTACTGCTGAGCATGAGGTCCTGGGTTCGATTCCCGAGTCGAGCAAAGTGTTATTGGGTTTTTCTATCTGAAATTTCTCAGTAGCAGCTCGGAGTCTGGATTTGTGCCCGGTTGATGGCAATAGGCTCGCCCCTTGCCTGACCAAGATTATGTCTGGACTTTAAAAGAGACTGCGACCTCTGAGTTTGTTTCGGCCTTTCTTCTCAGAGTAGTCAGATAGGAAACGCCGAACTCATCTAGCTTATTTTTAATATTTTTTTATATGACGTGTAAAAGTGATTTCGATATCCTATTTACAGAATAAACAATTTCATTTCATTTCATTTCATTTCATTTCCCCCTATTACGTGGGACTTAAACATAACTGGCGAAATGTGGGTGTACCTGCTACAGGGACACCTCTGCCCAACCCTTCGGGGAAACAAGGCGTGATGTTATGTTATGTTATGGATGGTTTCGTAAATAATGGAGAGCCATGGAAGTTCTAATGCGATAGTACTATCATACTAGGTACTAATCTCCATGCATGTTTATGCGACCTCGCAAACCAAAGTCAAGGCTTCATAATTTTTATGTAAAAATTAACCTAACACATTTAATTAGTATTAATTTATGATGCGTATTAAATAAACAAAGGGCACGTGTACTGTTCCGTTTGTATGAAAACACTCTGTTACTTTTGTTCGTGTCCCATGTTCTTTCATTTGAGTTAGAGCACGATGTCTTTCTCTCTCATTCTCTTCTCTCAACCGTCATCCATTCCTTCATCCCTTTTCATTCGTATCATCTCTTACACATTCCATCCATATTTCCCTTTTCCTTTGTCTTGCTCATCTCCTCCATCCATCAACATTCATATTCATCATCCTCACTCATCGTCATAAATTAAAATGGAATCTTTTAATTTTTCAGTGGACTTTGTTGACCAATGGTTCCTGATGAGTTCCCCTATTCCTATGGCAGCCATCACCTTAACCTATATTATATTTGTGCTGAAAATAGGACCTAACTATATGAAAACGAGCAAGCCGTACACCTTGAAAAATTGTATGGTCCTGTACAATATTATACAAGTGTTTATATCAACTTATTTGTTTTATTTGGTAAGCATTTTTGTTGTTTTATCTTTATTAGAGAATATAAACTTGAATACATAGCCGTATATTATAGTGTTGCGTACCCGCAGCCTGGCTCACCACCGACATTTGTTTTAATCACGACGTCTCATTCATTGGTCCGCTTAGCATCCCTCTCCCACCATGCTGCGTGCTACAGTTTTGAGCTCTATTCACACAGTTCCGGGTCACGACCTTTTGTAACTCTGTGATCACTGTATGTGTACGTCAGAATATGCTTCGCAATACTGTGGCCCAGACCTGGATCCCGAACATAACATGTTGCAACAATTTCATACGAAATGCTTGCAAGACACAAATAATCTTTTCCCATCCCTGATGAAACAATGAACCTGGACTCCGAAGGCCCGATATGCGTAGATAAGGCCGTAATAACAATCATATAATTATTCATTTTCTTAAAACAGGGTATCCGATTGATGCTGCCTAACGGTTTTGTCAGCAAGACTTGCCTTTTGGAAAAGGAGGAAACGAGACTAAGTGTAATAATTTTATTTTGTTATCCTTAAAACATTTAAAGTCATAAGCCATGGAAATTAGTAAAGTGATATACCTAAAATGCGTTGCATATATGAACCTACAACTTTGTGTTAACCTATTTTCAGATGTCAACCATGATGTACTACTACTTACTGGCAAAAGTGACTGAACTCTTGGACACGGTGTTCTTTATACTAAGGAAGAAAGATAATCAGATTACCTTCCTTCATGTCTACCACCATGCGATGATGGTACTCACCAGCTGGTCCATCTTGAAGTACGAACCGACGTACCCAACGATATTTATCCGAACTATCAATTCGTTCGTTCACGTAATCATGTATGCTTACTACGGGCTGTCATCGATTCCAAGTTTGAGGAAGTATTTGTGGTGGAAGAGGTATATTACTAGGTTGCAATTGGTGAGTTGACGACAATTTCTTTAGTTTAAATTACTAAATAGAAACTTACGTTACTGAATTGATGTTATTAGTTAATGTAATGAAAAGTTTGGATGGTTTAATAGTTGATAGAGTTGAAACAGACACAGGATCGGTTGGAAAGACAGTGCTTGGTATTGGCCTATGACCAGCAGTGGATGTCTTTGGTTGAGTTGATGATATGTAGAGTTATGAACCCAACTTCAACATTACAATTACCAAGTCTTAATTCAGTGAATGTATAGCGTGAATGTATGCTCCCTTTCAAAGAGAGGAGGCCTATGTCCCAGCAGTGGGAATATTATATGCTGATTATGGTTAAGGTATAGCGCCTGATGCTTTATTAACTTCAATATTGTCGTAAAAGCCAAACATTTTCTTTCTTACAGGGACAATTTATGCTAATCCTGATTCATTTCGTGATGACGTACACAACCTCAGAATGTACTCCATCATACCCCTTATGTTTAACAATCTCAATCAATACGACCCTATTTATCTTCCTATTTGGGAAATTTTACATAGAATCATATTCTAAGAAAGAAAACACAAAAAACACGAAATGCAAAAGGCAACCAAACTGTAATAAAATTTGCTGATCGATTCTGTAAAAATCTTACCTTGAGAACTTAGGTGAAGTGAAATTGGAAGTGAACTGTCAATACAAACCAGAAAAACAGAAAAAGAGTGCTCAATCTGCCCTGACTGCAGTCCGTAGCTCCTTGCCAAGAACCATCAGCCAAATTGATGAGGAGGGTTTCACGAAAGAAGAAGCCCTGTCCTCGTAACCTGTGCGGGCACTGAGTGGACCCAATATGCTGTTGCGCCCTGCTGTGCCTACGACGCAGCTGTACCTTTCGCGTCTGCATCACTTCACTACAACTGAGGAAGTCGTGCAGTATTTGAAAGTGAAGACCAACTGGACTCTTAGGGTTGAAAGGTCGGAATCGCGCCACAACATCAACTTTAAGTCATTCGTGGTACGAGTTCCTACCCACCATCTACAGAGCGGACTTTTGGCCGAAAGGTGTCGTATATCGACGTTTCCGAGGACGGTTACGCGACACCACGCAGCGATACACGACGCCGTCAACATTACGTGTACAGTTATAGTTATATAAGGTTATTAATATGTATTAGTTTATTATTGTGTAAGATTAGTTTGTGTATTTTATATATAAGACTTAGTTGTCTGATTATAAAATGATTATGATTATGAATACTGTCAATCTCTAGCATCAGGTGGAATGACAGCTCACTTCAAACTCACTTCGCCTAAGTGTTCACGGTGAGTTTTTTACATAATAGACCGTCTGGTGTAGATAAAGTAAAAAATAAAGATAAAATGTAAAATGCAGGCAATGGTTATAGTCAAAGTCATACAACAATTAAGTATTAAGAATAAGTGTGATTTAATTAATAGAAAGAAATTAATTAATGGAAACAAGTAAATTATTATAAATCGAAAAAGGATTTTAGTTTTCATTTTAATTCAATCATAAAATGATACTTAAACGAACAAGCACAATTTTAACAGTTAAAATAAAAAACCCCCAACACATACATTTCCTCATTTCTCTTTCCTACTCCATCACCAGACCCTGTTCACCAGATGGTGAACAGGGTCATATTCATTGAGACCATTCCAATGAGCCTAAACACGATACCTGTGCTGTAATTTGGTAAGGGAGTTGGGTATCCTGCAAATTCCAGGTGATGCTGCAGCATCAGTTGAAGGTTACTATGTTCTTCTAATATCATTGAAGGAACAGAATACCAAATATCAAATCAATCATACCTGTGGAAGATACTCACATCCATTCATCAACTAGAAAAGAGCTGATAATCTTCAAACGGCTGAACCGATTTTGATAAAACATGTCTAAGAACCATCGCTAGAAAACCTGCTTTCAAATAAAAAAACCGGTCAAGAGCGAGTCGGATTCGCGAACCGAGGGTTCCGTACCATTTTAAATTTTCAACGGCTTATTTTAGCTACAAAACATAAGAATAAAGATTTTAAAGGATTTTGGAAACAAACAAAAAAGTTAAACTTAAAACCTAGCGTCCCGGTGAGTGTCAGTGGTATCAGCGAACCAAAAGACATTGCTAATGTGTTTAGATGTCACTTTCAAGTGGAGTCTCCGCTGAAGGGTGAGCAGACCAGGGATGTGGGGGTCGTCGTGTCAGCGGTGCCCGAGCGTGTCACAGCAAAACAAGTTGCTCTAATAATAAAGGGCATGACTCGAGGGAAGTCGCCCGGACACGACGATCTTAGCATCGAACATTTTCAGCATGCGGGGCCACACCTCCCAAGGCTCCTGGGACTGTTATTTACGCTCTGTATTAGGCATTCCTACCTGCCAGAAGAACTGATGAAGACGGTGGTAGTGCCTATAACTAAAAACAAGACTGGAGATTATTCCGACAAGTGCAACTACCGCCCGATATCATTAGCTACAACCACAGCTAAAGTGCTTGATGGCCTGCTTGAGAGACAGCTTAAAGAACACCTTAATTTAAACGATGCACAGTTCGGTTTTAGACCGGGACTCTCGACAGAATGTGCGATTATGTCTCTCAAGCAGACTGTCAGGTATTACACAGATAGGAGCACGCCTGTGTATGCAGCCTTTCTTGACTTTTCCAGGGCATTTGACCTGGTTAGGTATGATATTCTCTGGCGTAAATTGAAAGATACAGGTGTGCCGGGTGAGTTAATTAATATTTTTAAATATTGGTATGACCGCCAAACTAACCAGGTCAAATGGCTTGGCGCACTTTCTGATGAGTACAGGTTGGAGTGTGGAGTGAGACAGGGGGGGTTAACATCTCCTTCACTTTTCAACTTGTACGTGAACGGGCTGATTGATGAGCTGAGTGACACTGGAGTAGGATGCTCAATCGATGGTCACTATATCAACAGTATTAGATATGCGGATGATATGGTGTTGCTCAGCCCATCAATAGCTGCGCTCAGAAAGCTGATGGGCGTGTGTGAGGAGTATGCGAGAGTACACGGTCTCCTGTACAATGTACAGAAAAGTGAACTCTTGGTTTTTCAAGCCAGGGGTCGTAAACTGGGGGAAGTGGCACCTGTGCTGCTTAACGCTGTCGCTCTTCAAAGAGTGAGAGAGTTTAAATACCTCGGCCATGTGGTCACCGAGGATTTGAAAGACGATGGAGACTTAGAAAGGGAGAGGAGAGCGATGGCGGTCCGCTGTAACATGTTGGCACGCAGATTTGCGAGGTGTAGTTTAGGAGTAAAGATTACTTTATTTAAAGCATTCTGCCAAACTCTCTACACCTGCAATCTGTGGGTCAACTACACGCAGCGGGCCATCAACGCTTTCCGAATACAATATAATAACGCGTTCAGAGTGCTGGTGGGGCTCCCGCGCTACTGTAGTGCGTCTGCGATGTTTGCGCACGCGCACACAGACGGCTTTCACACTGTGCTGCGGCGCCGCATCGCTTCGCTGATGTTCCGCACGCGTGGAAGCGCCAACACCATTCTGAACGTGCTCAGTCACAAGCTGGACAGCCCCCTTCTGGGGCACTGGGTTCAAGCACAAGTGCGTGTGCCCGGGGCCCCAGTGGGCGGCAAGTACCTGAATTAAATTTTAATTAACTAATATAGTATTATAATATATTTAACTAATAATAGTTTGTAAGTCGTTTCTACTAACAACATTATGGGCCAAATGTGTCTGAAATAAAAAGATTTTTTTTTTTTTTTTTTTTTTTTTTTTATTTATTCGTCAGAGACGTGTAGAATATTGCTGATGTTGATGATATTTTTTAATTTTCGAAATCAAAATTTATTTCTTCTAACGAAACGATCAAAAGTCAGTCTCGCGTAAATTTTTGGAAAAGTTGTTGCGAATTTTAATGATTTTCCACGAATCCTTAATTTATTTGAAAAATTCCTTTCCGCTACGTATGTACAAGACAAAGAATTTTACTTTTCAAATCATAAATATGTTGTTTAAATTCTGTTTCCCTACTCACGACTAATGAACAAAATTTAGCAAAATCAGTCGATTTCGTGCACAGCCTCTTAATAACATATATAGGGATAGATAATTTTATTTTATTCAAAAATTCAAATAACTTTATTTTGAATAAATACATCCCAACTGGATGTACCAGGTTGCAATTGGTGATCCAGTTGTTTTTAGGGTTCCGTACCTCAAAAGGAAAAAACGGACCCCTTATAGGATCACTCGTGTGTCTGCCTGTCCGCCTTTTTTTTTTTTTTTTTTTTTTTTGGGTGGGAAATTATCAAATAACTTCTCCCGCTCTGGGTGGAGCGGGAGGGCGTGTCAGACTCTTACTGACTAAAACCCACCCGTGTTCCTTCCTATGCCATGTTGCCGGGGGCCACGATTTCCCCATCGGTTTTCTTCGAACCCCCGGCAGGCATTGGCCCTAGCGGACCCCGTCAATTCTGCTGACATCTCTTTGAGGCGCGCGTGGAACACAACGCGCCGTCGACCCGGGCTTGGTCCTTATCGGACGGCGAGCTACCCATTGCTCACCGTCCGCAAGCCCGCGCCTACGGTGGCCGGAAATCTTCCTGCGATTGCCGACGCCCAGGGCGTCTCCTGCTGCGGCGGTTAGGGGCGCGAGGGCGCGAAATTTGCCTCTCCCTCACGCGCTCCGTCTCCTCCTTCGCAAGCATTACTGCTTCGCAGAAAGAGGTGACGGCCTCCCATTTCCTCTCGCTCCGTAGCATGGCCCGAATCAGGGCCGGACGCGAGAGATCACCGCCGCCGATCGCATCCACGAGGACACGGCGTGCCTGTCCGCCTGTCACAGCCAATTTGCAAACTTTAATTTGCAGTTGGAATGTATGGGAGAACATGTATTTCAACTACAATGTTAAGTTTGTATTTGGGTTAAATTCATCCCAACTACAGAACCCTTCATTGTGCGTAGTCCAACACGCACTTAGCCGGTTTTTCATAATATCTGTATAAATAGATCGTTTATTAGGTACACACAAAAGACAGCACAACATACAAAAACACGATAATAACTAAATACATGAATATAGCTACAAGGTGCCAATATACATAAAAACAAAAGAAGAAATTAAGACATTGTGATGTGATGACACTATTGACTGTGACATACTTTAAAATAATGAAACAAAACAAAGTGCTGTGTGCGTCTCAAGGTTGCACCAAATGGGAGTCCAACTCAGCATGTGTCAGGCAAATATACCTGACGCTGATATTCTGCTGGATCCCTGCAGTGACATACGTTGAGCAGATGAGAATTTAATACATATACAAATTACTTGTGTTGTGAAAAGTGGAATGTGCTGAGTGAAATTACGTGAACCCGCAATTTAAATAAATAATTACAGAATAATTTGAATGTTATCAGCAAAGTTTAGCATTTGGAAACGTTCTTGTTATTGTGTATTTGATTACTTGATTATTTAAATAGATAAATGTATAATTTATAATTGAATAATCTTATTAAAATTATAATGGCGTAGGCGTAATGCCCAAAGGTCAGGTTCATACGCGCTCGTTTTCGTTATAAATCATCGTCTATTTCACTAAATAAATAAACTAAATAACATGCATATTAGTTTCACCCATCAACGAGTTCGAGTGTTTGGCTTTGGGTGAAGTACATACAAACACAGGAATATCACTACATAACATTTTAGAAAACTCATAGTAACCAGTTATTGCTCATAAAAAAGACGAAGGCGTTTTTGGAATTAAAACCAATTCATACGATATGTAGACAGAAGCAAAAACAATGATGAATACGTAATAAAATAGGTATGTATAACTACGACTTGATCTAAGAAAAACTACAAAAGACTAGGTCAAGAACAATTAATTGAATTAACAAATACAACAAAGTTGGATAACAAGACTTCACAAAATATCGCCGACCCAGCGAATAAAATGGTAAGTAATCGTAAAAACAAAGTTTTACAGAAAAAATAGAACATATCATTAACTTAATATACATAGGCGGATTGATCAAATACCAAAAGAAAGTTTATAATATAACTTTTTTAAAAATAATACGATTATGGTAAAATATGCACTATTTTGGAAACGCAACCTGAATTACTTCCTCAATAATCTACATTATCAATTATTAATTGACTGACTGACGTATCAACGCACAGCCTTCTGGGGCTAGAAACTGTAATTTTGCACACGGGTTCTGTTTATAACCTGTGACATAGGAGTACTCTTTGATACTGGGGCCACACCAACGGGAAACGTCGTTAATTATCGCGATGATGGACACTAACCTGTAGGAATAAAGTCAATCATCGCGATAATCAACGGCGTTCCCCGGTATTATACATATATCTCTATCTTTCCACGATCATATAGATAGCATAATGACTAAAGCTAAAATAATGCTTGGCTTTATAATCCGTATGTCGAAACCTTTTAGTAAAGTAGCATTATTTTACTTTACAACGCACTAGTAAGGAGCTCCTTGGAATATTGTTCCACTATTTGGTCTCCCTATTACTCAACTTATACTAATAATGTTGAATCTGTTCAGGCGCGTTTTGTTCGGTATTTATGTACGAAGAATGGGATTCGAAAAGCTAGATTAGTTTAAATGAAAGACGTAACCATTCGGTTTTACTAATACTTGACAAAGTCATAAACGGTTCCATTGATGCACAATTAATAAACTATTTTAACTTTAGGCTTAGCCAACGTTGGGCACGCCACAATTGCGGCGATAAGACCCCTCTTTGAGGAGTGGCTTGAGAGGCGTCACGGCGTCCTCACCTTCCGCCTGACGCAGGTCCTCACCGGACACGGGTGCTTCGGGAGGTACCTGTTCAGGATAAGGCGGGAGGAAACACCCGGGTGTCACCATTGTGTGGATCGGCCTGAGGACACGGTGGAGCATACGGTGGAGGTCTGCCCGGCTTGGGCGGAGCAACGCCGTGTCCTCGTGGAGGCGATCGGCGGCGGTGATCTCTCGCGTCCGGCCCTGGTTCAGGCCATGGTACGGAGCGAGAGGAAATGGCAGGCCGTCACCTCCTTCTGCGAAGCGGTAATGCTCGCGAAGGAGGAGGCGGAACGCGTGAGGGAGAGGCAAATTTCGCGCCCTCACGCCCCTAACCGCCGCAGGAGGAGACGCCCGGGGCGGGAATCGCGAGCCGATTTCCGGCCACCGTAGGCGCGGGCTTGCGGACGGTGAGCAATGGGTAGCTCGCCGTCCGGTAAGGACCAAGCCCGGGTCGACGGCGCGTTGTGTTCCACGCGCGCCTCAAAGAGATGTCAGCAGAATTGACGGGGTCCGTTAGGGCCAATGCCTGCCGGGGGTTCGAAGAAAACCGATGGGGACATCGTGGCCCCCGGCAACAGGGCAACCGAAGGAACACGGGTGGGTTTTAGTCAGTAAGAGTCTGACACGCCCTCCCGCTCCACCCAGAGCGGGAGAAGTTATTTGATAATTTCCCACCCAAAAAAAAAAAAAAAAAAAAAAAAGGCTTAGCCAACGTAGTAAGCGTCATCATCGTATTTTTGAATTACCTTCATCGACCTTGAATACTATATTTAATAGCCCCCCTTACACGTATGGCAAGGCAATATAATGAAAGGTCCAACTTGACGGATTACCCAATTGATATTTTCTCCATTAGTTTCGTTTCATACAGACGCTCCCTATTTAAAAAGTATGATGAGTGCCTGTCTATCTAGCTCAAATTGTTTTGTTTTGTAGTGTTGTAGATTTATGTCTACTAGACACACTTTATATTGTTTTCCTTTGTCTCATATTTTCATATGTTGAATGTCATGCATACCTATCATTTGCATGGTTACTGAAATGTAAAATGTATGTTATTTGAATTGTAAGTAACTGTGCTGTTGGTGTGCTTTTGATAAATAAATAAATAACTTTGGCAGCACCAAGAAGGAGTTTTTAGAAATTGGACCATTAAGTGGGGTTTCGTTTGTATGAAAAATTCCTTAAATTGATAAACTTGAAACTTGGCACGACGAAATCTAAGTGAATAATACAGTTTTTCAGACAGAGTAATAGAGTTTTTTTTTACAGGGAGGGGGTGACAAAATTTGTATGGAAAAATTTTAACGCACGGGCGAATTAACTTGAAACTCGGTATTTAAAATTACCATCAAAAATAAAGAATAACGTGTATCGGGGTTTAGAAAATCCACCATAGTAATATGAAAAGGGGTACTCAATTTTGTTGGGGTAAGAGGGAACACCAAAGGAAAGGCCGTTCTAACGACTTCAATCTTGCGTTTATTACCCTTTACTTTATATTATATTGGAAGGCGTGTTTTACTAACATTACGTGAGACGACTTGTATAAACAAACATTCTACGATATTATCATCCAACTTATAATAATTATGCTTGTCTACATAAAGTGCGTTTAACTTAGTTGAAGAACATCGAGTAGTATTTTATTTTAACATTTTACACAGAATCCCATAAAATAAGTGTGAACAATCTGAAACGTGGTTGATCTAATTTGTTCCTATTTCTAGTGTTAAAATTATGCCTGTCACTTATCTTAGACTATAGACCACAGATATAGATAGACCTAGATAACGCAAGTATCACGATCTGTGAAAACCAAGCGTGCCATTTTTTGACTACCTACTATGACGTCACAAGCACTAGGAAACGTTTCTTTTATTTTTTCTCCTCGCATTTGCACAGTTTTTACAATTTATAACAGCGTAATTAACCATTTTCAATTTTTAACTGACCTCCGACAAGCGTGGCACCGATGCAGACTGAGCGCGAAAGTGGCAGCTTACGATTATTGTACAGACGCCAGCACATCAAGCTACCCGAAACTGTCAAATATTCCCAATCAACTTTGAACCTTAAACTTCAGCGATAAAGCTGAAAAACTATTAAATAAATTTAGTAGCTTGATGTGCTGGCGTCTGTACGTAAGCTAGGCACGAAAATGGCACGCGAAGTAATTGCTCTTGCGTTATCTAGGTATATCTATATCTGTGCTATAGACAGACAAACTGCATTTCAACTGCAAATTTGCAGTTTGAATGCAGTTAGTACTACAGTGTTTTACAGTTTGAATGCAGTTAGAGTTGAAATGCAGTCCGTCTGTCTAGAGTAGGGATTCCCAAAGTGGTCGATATCGACCCCTTGGGGTCGGTTTCCTAGGGGTCGACATAAACGAAGTCAGAATGAAAAATAACACTCTGTAGCAGCTGTTTTAAGTTAGCGGACCATTATGAATAAGAGGGTAGATCTTAAAAGTAGGTAATTTGGCCATGGGGGTCTGAGGTAACAGTTCATTTTGGAAAACGGGTCACTTGTCCAAAATAGTTTGGGGATCCCTGGTCTAGAGTCTTACTATAAAAAGAAGTAGATTTTTTCAAACATACATAATGATTTCATAAATTGACAAGGTACGGTTATGATGTAAATTTTTAGGGTTCCGTAACTCAAAAGGAAAAAACGGAACCTTTATAGGATCACTCATGTGTCTGTCTGTCCGTCTGGCTGGCTGGCTGTCTGTCTGTCTGTCTGTCCGTCTGTCACAGTCAATGTACTCCGAATCGAATGGACCGATTAACTTGAAATTTGGTACATATATGTATTTCTGTGACTCAAACACGGATGTGTAACGTGAATAAATGAATTTTGAATATGAGGGTTACTTTTCAGGGTCAAACAAGATAATAAAAAATATATTTTTTTGCAAACTGTACCGTCTGAGATATTAAATGAAAGGACTAAAAGGAAAAAAATATTTTTACATAAATTATTTTAAAGATATTTAAGAAAAAATATGAAAATTGACCATTCCCACCCTTATCTCCGAAACTACTAATCCTAAAATTATAAAAAAATACAGAGAATGGTTCTTTACTCGTAGATTATAGGAATACCTTTAAAAAGTCTATGGTCTTAAAATAACACGGTAAATCTCTCAATATTGTGCGTACAAACTTACATTTGCATATGGAATGTATGGGAGAAAATGTTTGTCAACTGCAATCTTAAGTTTGTTCTTGGGATAAATTCATCCCAACTACGGAACCCTTCATTGTGCGTAGTCCGACACGCACTTGGCTGTTTTTTTTAAATAGTTATTGTACGAGTCATGTATCGTACATGACACGCGCGCAATGCATGGATCAGCACTTTTCCGTCGCCTTGCACAAATTATAGTGGAACGCGACAGTACACGATCAGCATTCATAGTCAGATGTACTCATTCACACAACATTCATATAGATAGTTACGCAGTAGTTAATATATTCAATTTACCATATTAACTATATTATTTATTTTTCTGTTGTAATGCCAATAAACGTATTTTTCTCTCTTACTTTTTTTCATCATCTTTGGCTATCCGTGACTGGCTCTTATAGCCTTCTTTTGTAGAATAAAGATAGAATCAATATCTGCAGCCCGTCCCCACAGCAAAATACCGTATGACTTGATGCTACAAAAGTAACTAGAATAGACCAGTCTCGCGTATTCACATCTGTTAATTGACGGATTTTCCAAACAGCGTAAGCGGCTGAACTTAGCCGCCCTGCATGCTCACTGTAGGTATCACTGAAGCGTGATCCCCAGGGAAACGGTATTTTCGACGAATTCTAGGATCTCCTTATTCAACACAACGTGACATTCACTACTAGAAGTACATTCGGTAACGTGAATCTTATGCATTTAGTTTTCTTCTCATTGAATACCAAATTATTTACAATGAACCAATTATGAACCTTAAGCATAGCGTTATTTACGTCGTCAAGCTCCTGCGCATGTCTGTTTACTTAAAAAATCTGTGATGTGTCATCAGCAAATACGTCATTGGCCATTTGTGGTCGGTTTTCAATAAATGAGGTTAATATTTTTTTATTAAATACTAAAAAAGGAACGGACCCAATATTGAGCCCTGCGATACTGGGTGTACCGCAGGGCTTTTGACTTTTAAACCCAATTAATCCAGACCGTTTATTTGAACTTGCTGCAATGCAGTGCATTCAAATATGATTTTACTTAGTAAAGCGCAAGTTTACCCAGTCCGTAATGCCCAAGTTTTAAGAGCAGTGGTTCGTGATTCACGCAATCAAATCCCTTGGATAGGTCGCAAAAGATGCCTATTTTACTTGTGACAATTCTTATGCGTTAAAGCCGGCTGGCGTCGCGGTCGGTCGTACGCACGGCTACATATCAAGCTATACATTTCCAGTTCATGCTGATCTCGCATTGTATAGGATTTCCGCACAATGCAATGCGGTCAGTTTATATTGGAAATGTATAGCTTGATGTGTAGCCGTGTGTACAACCTCCTTTGGTGAAACGATACTATTGATCTTTTAGGCCGTTTTTATGATTAAAATTATTGTGTATTTGATTTAACATTAGCTTTTCAAACACCTTGCTGAAAACCGATCAAACCGATACGGATCTATAATTACACAGGCCTGCAAAATGAGGGTCATAACTTCCTCTCGGGAGTTTGATAGCTGATTCTAGGGTATTTTGGTGCGTTGATTACGAATATGTACTTAGTTTTTCTCCATCACCTTCAGATTTTTCAAAAAAGATAGAAAAGGTACAGATAGAAAATAGGAAAAAAACACAAGTTGTCACATAAAAAATTATATATTTAAAAAAGTACATTACTTTTAACTTAAAAACTACTAATATATAATAACAATTTATTACTAGTCTAAATTACATGAATTTAAACAACTTCGCGATGACATTTTAAAGTTTATGTTGCAAAATGCGCACTTCAACTGTTAATTTTCTAAATCAGTACGGGTACTTATATAAAAACCCTTTGTTTATCTTTATTACACCTTTTTCTAAATATTCATAACTATTAGGTAATAATACCTAATCATTATGTATTAATAAGCTTATTACTAAATTAAGCCAAAATGAACCGTTTTCGACATGGTTAATGCGAATTACTTATACTCATTATGTAGTAATTAACAAATTACTGATTTCAATTAATTTCTATTTCCCCTAACACTAATTAAATGCAATAAAAATTAAGCTGAAGTAATTTAATGATGTTTTATAAATTTTAAAATGTAGGCGCTCCGACATTTTTCAGCAAAATCATAAATATTCAATATCAAAAATCGTAATCATCGTCATCTGAAACTATAGAAAACGTTACTCAGATTTCAAAGAGGAAAACCATTGCAGGCCTATGAATTATTAGTGTCTTTGCTGACAGTACAGTGATTTGAAAAGTGGAATAACTTTACTGTACTTCTATAAATCCGTGAATACCCCTTGATCTACACACAAATTAAATTTTATAGCTAAATAGGGTACAATTGTTTTTATTATTGTATTGACAAACTTTAGTAGACATGCCCCACAGATCTTCGGTGATTTTGATCTTAAGTTGCTTAAAAGCGTTTACAACGACCACAGGGTTTATATGTTTAAATTTAAACTTCACAGGACAGGCCGAAACATTCGCTCTTAAGAGGCCTGCGAACACGGCTCGCAACTACAAATCAAGATGTTTGCAAAATTCAATTCCAAGCACGTTGCGCTAGTGTGAGTGCCTGTCGGAGCGATATACACCTACAGTGAGTAATACTACCACGCACACATTGACAATTATTGCTTGACACGATAGCACTACTAGCTTTCGAAAATTCATGATAAATTTGGAAGTGTTCCATAATACCAAAAATTATGAATGAAAACTTAATATTTTTCCATTTTTTTTTCGATAATTTGTAATTTGATAATATAAGCTATGCTTCTGTAGAAACAATATTATAAATGTTGTTGTTTATAATACAGAAAAAATAATATGAAGACATGTCATTTACGCTGTAAAAATGTACGAAATTAAATTCGTTTAAACTTTATTTGAAAAAGTTTTTTGAAAAAAAAAAGATGTAGTAGCCTAGATAAACACTGTCTAAATTCGAATAACAACATAACATTGTGGAAATATGCCCAAATTGTAAATGATTTAGCTATTACGTTTGTGTGGACAATGCATGCGTCGCCTAGCAAGTGAGGGCGAGGAATTTAAAGTTTCGGTAGTTTAGTTTTAATAGGAAAATTGGTAAAGATAGTTGCAAATTCTTAGGCAACATCGATATTAACGCTAATCAAACCGCGGGTAGTGTCCAGTGTGTAATCAGTGTTATGTATTTTGTTCCCGTTCGTTTAAATGTTAATAGTTTTCCAAATTGTCTTTATTTTATTGTCTGCTGCTTTAACCTTGTTGCTAATAATGAAGCTTTAGCTGCTTTGCAGATATTTTACAAAAGTTTTAGCGTAAGTAGCATTATACTTATTAAAAGTTTTCGTGTTAATTTATGGATTAACGCCATACAGTTCAAATAATGTTTCCCTAGTTTTCCTGATGACTTTTTCACTGAATAAAAACTTAGGGCAAATAATTTTTGTTTTCTCCTTAAAAGAATTATTGAACTTTATTTGCGTTAATGAAAATAATTCTTCATACAAAATATTATCATTGTTCACATTAAAGCCCTGAGCACTTAATTAGTAGTAGTGCTATTAAACTTATTTAAATTACCCGATGTTATAAGTCTAGTTTGTATTTTTTTGTTTACAAAGGCTTTATATTTAATAGTCGCAGCAACAAAAAAGATTATCAATACATTTAGCAGTAGTCGAAATTATTCGCGTTGGTTCTAAAAACATGTTTGGCAGATTAAATTATTTGAAGGGGTTTAATAATCTTCTGTTATATGAGTTATTTTCCAAAATATTAATATTAAAGTCACCACAAATAATTATTGATTTATTACCAGTTTCTTTATCTTAGTTTCTATGGCAATAATCCATTTGTTCCTTTTTAGGGTTCCGTATCCGAAGTGTGCCAAACGGAACCCTATTACTAAGCCTTCGCTGTCTGTCTGTCTGTCAGCGAGCCTCTCATGAACCGTAATAAGTAGACAGTTGAAAATTTCACAGATTATACATTTCTATTGCCGCTACAACAAGAAAAAATAAAAATTAAATGAAATAAAAAAAATAAAGGGGGTCTCCATACAATAAAGCATGATTTTGAAAAAATATCTAGCCCTGGCATGTGGGGTGACATTGTCTAGAGCACATTGAGTAGAGAACAAATATAATTTTTATTATCTTCAAAAATGATGAAATAGGAGGCCGTAAAAGTTATCAGTTTTAGACCATTTTTGTACGTGCTCTATCTATCTCAACAAGGTAGGTTTTTTTCTTGTTTTTTTTAATCAAAAAATATTTAAAACGCCGATTCTTATAGTATTTTATTTAAATATGAGAAATTTTCTGCAACTGCAAAAATACCTTTGTAATTCATAGTATCATTATGAAATACAAATATACCTTTGCGATTTTTAAAATTGAAGATGAAAAAATAATAATATTTTTCGTTTAGTATTTTCATTTATTTGCTAAATACTGCACGGTGGTACGGAACCCTTCGTGTGCGAGTGTGACTCGGCCGGATTTTTTTCTTTATTTCCTTCATAATAATCGTTCAGCGCAAAGTATTGTGTTTTCGATGATTTGCTCCATTAGCTCGCAGGAGGCAGCTTGTTCGGACGGTTACAACCGCACGACATTTTCTTCATCTCCCGAATATCTTTTCTTTTGACTTCTATTTTTTAATATAATATTAAGATTGTGTATGACTTTTTTTAACATCAAATTTTTTTTTTTTGGATTTTGTTTATAAGTGCCCTTGAAGGTTTATCATTCAGCTCAAAAATGTATTAATAAAATCGCACGTCAAACTCTTTATATTTTCGAATCCGCTGTCGCGTATTCTGGCACCATACCCCGCTCAAAACACCAAATTAAAACACTACTGTAAAGCGCATGTCAATTGCGGGTATATAATCGATCCGATAAGACGTATATTGGTCTTCTCTAAGTGAAGCAAAATGGAAGTCTATAATGGAATTTCAATGGATGGAAAAAATGGAACCCAAGAGTTACCAGCATCGGTTTTTGAAAACAGTGAGTAATTTATATATTTTTTTAAATTTAATTTAAAACATATTTCAATGTTATGAGTAATTATTTTATTCTTGTAGGATTTGTAAGAATTTTACAACCTTTTGCAGATGCTTTTAAAGTATTTAATTAGGGACAAACTTAGCCATTTTTTTCTAATTTTATTTGTTATTATTTTTATTTGTGTTTATAAATAAAGATGCGTTTTCCTAGTTTATCTGGATAGGCTGAGTGAGGTGAACATCCTTTGATATCCTTTTATGGGGACAATTAAGCTACTGTGTTCATTGTGAAAGAACATTCTGTACTATTTGCAGATATGAACGTTGACTTTATTCCTTTTTATTGATTCAATGACTAATCAAGTGAGATAATAAGCCGTGAAAAATCCTAAACGGTTTGCCTTATGCACCCTTGGAATCGTCTCCACGAACATTTTATATTGACTAACTTGCAAAAGTTAAAGATTAGGCGGTGTTTATCTTTTAATAATCTCGTAGATACGTGTTAAAAAGGTTGAACATTCCAGCGTACATTTTATTTGCTTTTTTTGCAAACATTACAAAAGCATCACCCAGAGGCCTCGGAACGTGACAAATATTATTAATTATTAATTCATCCATCGCTTCCATTACCATTTCATCTCAATCTTTGAATTATTTTTAAACATGTGATGTATCTTGTTAAAATTCCATTCAAATTCCATTCATACAGGGTAAGTTTTTATCCAGTGCGCAAACTTGAACACGTGACTTTACTCATCATTATGAACAACTTTTGCTATGGGACCAAACCTGAAATCGCGAAAAAAAATCTGCTGTTCCCTACATTTATGTTCGCATACCTTGTCAAAATGTAGGGAACAGCTGATTTTTTTTTTCGCGATTTCAGGTTTGGTCCCATTGCAAAAGTTGTTACTAGACTCCTTTAAGAAAGATTGGTCCTTGGAAGCTCTGGACAGAGAGAGGTGGAAAGACGGTAGGGAGGCCTTTGCCCAGCAGTGGAACAATAATGGCTAAGAAAAAAAAAATCCTTTCTGAACCTTTTATTTTAGTGAAATTATACGCTAATAATGTGAAATGATAGCCTACTTAATTATGTTTTTAGATTAATTAATATGACTGCTGCAAAGTACAAAGAGTCAACTACGGGCCTACCACCAGCTCATAAAGCAGTATTATTTTAATATTACTACAGTGTGGGAAAGAGATGAAGCTCTACAGCACGCGTAGCATGACCACCGTAGAAACGGGTTTTGTCGACGGAAGAATAGACAAAATGACAGATTGTGATTGTTTATCTGTCATTTTGTCTATTCTTCCGTCGACAAAACTCGTTTCTACGGTGGTGTCATGCTACGCGTGCTGGACGTATAGCTCTATCTCTTTCTTCCACTGAAGTAATATTAAAATAATACTGCTTTTGAGTGCCGTTTTTGAGCAGTGGTGGCTCAGTAGTGGTAACGGCCGCGACTTACGAGTTGTAGGTCGTAGGTTCGAACCCAGACAGGCGCTTTACTTTGTGTAAATTATTTCATCACCACTGCTCTCAAAACGGTGAAGGAAAACATCGTGAGGAAACCGGCATGTCCTAGAACCGAAAATTCGAAGACATGTGACATCTACCAACCCGCACTGGGCCCGCGTGATAGATTACGGCTCACTCCCTCTCACAGAGAGGAGGCCTGTGTCCCAGCAGTGGGACCATTTATAGGCTGATGATGATGATGATGACTGCTTTTGAGCTGGTGGTAGGTTCCCAGCACTTTTTACGAAATTCATTTTAAAAAAATCTATTGTCATAATTCTTAGTTTTATCAAACATGTTTTTTTTTGCTGTTTCGTTCATTATTTTTACAAGTATTAAGTCACGTACCTATTAGAAGAAACTACATAAATTTTTCACAAAATGTCGAAGTAGACACGGACAAATACCATTAGTACGAGTAGGTATTTATCACAGTGTACAAGAATATTTAAATGATAAATCTCTAAAACTCAAATAAAATACACAATAAATGTTTTTTTTTTAGAATAAATTAGATTATAAGATAAACAATAAGTCCTCATCTCTACTATATTTCTTTTTTTGTGCCCAACAATCCATGATTGTTTCTTTTCTAATGTTTACCACCTAAGCCCATACATCGTGGAATGCAATAAAGTAAGTATTGAGTATTGAGGTATACTTCGGGCAATCGGCGCGTTATTTAATTTTGGCACATAGCCATTTTAATTTTGTTTTTTGAAACATGCATTATTTTAATGCTACAACAATAATAAGTTACATTGGCGTTATAAATGAGGCAAATTATGATATATCTTTTACGGCAATTAACAACGTAAAATACAAAATAATAGTAATAACTATATTAAAATTTAAAATTAAATAAGCAATAAGGAAATTCCGCGTAGAAGCGCATTTACGGCAGTTGACTCATTTAGTTCACTTTTATGTTAGAAGTAGATAAAACAACCGGATTTTGAAAAAATATAATATAATATTATTATGCCATTTCCTTGGTAATGCCCCAATTATTAAATTTTGTAAGATAGAAGAAGATAGATTTGTTCTTTTATTAATTATCACAGTTTTGCGTACAAAACGCTCGCTCTCCTGTAGAATCATAATTTTGTAGAAAACCATACACATATACTTTGCGGCCGTCGAATAGATCTATCGTGTTAACATTGATTCATTTAACTTCAATGTTAAATAAAGAATCATGTGTCTTATATTTAGATAACCATAAATTAACAATGTTTTTGACCTGCTCAAAAATAACGGGTGTAAAAATACTATTAACGAAGCCGAGAGTCACTTGTTTTTGCCATTATTATAAAAAAATTGTACTGGGCCATACCTGGGAACTATTTATGGTTACGGAGATATGGGTGCCAATTCCCTTGTTCACAAACTAAACTAAATTTAAGTTCAGTGCATCTTTTTCTTTCTATTTCATTAAGAAAAGGACAGCAGACAAATTTTAGTTTAGTCCTGTCAAATTAATCAGCGCTTGACGTAAATTGACGTAATTTTAGTAGGCAAGTTTTTAATCACGTCTAAACTTGTATGGAGTAGTGACAGGCGCTGATTAATTTGACAGGACTAAACTAAAATTTATCTTCTGTCCTTTTCTTAATGAAATAGAAAGAAAAAGATGCACTGAACTTAAATTTAGTTTAGTTTGTGAACAAGGGAATCGGCACCATGGTCAAAATTCCAAGTTTTTTGACGTTTTTTTAATGAAAACCAGTTTTAATGTTGTTATTTATGTGTTAACACTCCGTCCAATCCCTGTACCGTTGCATGCACCCAAAAGCACACCGTTGTGTGTGCGTTACATTGCACACCGTAAACATCGAACTTTCTCAACATAAAATAAAAGTCGTTTCCCTGAAGAAAAAAGAAAGAAAGAAAGAAAGAAAAATTGTTTATTCTGCACAAAATAAAGAAGGGGGGGGGGGGGATTTTTCCAACCCGTATTCTTGAAGTATAGCGTAAGATATTATGTAGGTATGAAAGCCAGGTGCATACTAGACAAACACAGACGGACATTAACTAATGAATGAGCAAACAAGAGACTATGTACTGACACACGGTTATTATATACTCGGCAAAGTACAAAGTTACTGTGTACTCGCTTGTTTACTTAGAAAAAAAAGAGCGAATCTTCCATGGAGAGGCAAACCGGAATAATTCTAAAAATTTTAATATTGCTGACGTTTGCAACGCATCAAGGTTTATTCAACATTTATTAGTTACAACGTCTAAGAAGCTTTTTAACTAGTCTACATACATACTTATTATTTAAACTGAAATAATTTAATTGCATTACACTGTTTTAAAATAAAGGGTTATTGATTTATGTACTCATGTTTTAAACTAAAACTGGAACATAATAATGTAGGTATAATTCATTAGTTAAATCGTTTTATTCTAAAAAAGAGAGCAGTGGTGGCCCAGTGGTAACGGCCGCGACTTACGAGTTGTACGTCGTAGGTTCGAACCCAGGCGCTTTACTTTGTGTAAATTATTTCATCACCACTGCTGGCCCAACCCGCACTGGGCCCGCGTGGTGGATTACGGCCCACTCCCTCTCACAGAGAGAAGGGCTGTGTCCCAGCAGTGGGAACATTAAGTATAGACTGATGATGATAATGATTCTAAAAATATTATCAAATCCAATACCCAACGCAATTTATGAACCAATTACCTAAAGTTAATTATTAATGATTTCTTCTTGATGTTGTGTGATGTATACATAAGACCTTTATTGTAATACCTGTGTTCACGAATAAAGATAGATTGATTGATTGAAAAAAAAAAAAAAGTTTTCGTCGTAAGTAAACCCCTTTTCACGAGCTTTGGCTGTCGGGTATCGGGTACCTAGCTACAGGCGAGGTCAAGTAAGTACCAATGAATAGCCTGGTGCCGGTAAATATGAAAGTTTTCACACTTACACAATAAACCCACGTTGCACGGACGTAATAAAATCGCGGCGATGTCTTTTCGTGCACTTGATTTTCAACGCTATACTTAGCGCCGAGAGTTGGAAATCCAACAATGTGTTTTTTCAACGCGCTGGGACGAAAGTGCGTCCCGGCGCGTTGGATTTTCAACGCTTGGCTTAACACCGAGAGTTAAAAATCCAGTGAGCGATTAAATCCCGCCGCGATTTTATTACGTCCGTGCGTACGTCGGCTTAGAGGATCACTTGGCACCTGAGTGACATTGACATTGACATTTGGGAAATTGTCAAAAGAATTGTATTTAAAAAAGCAAGATGGCGGCGCTGCTTCCAATTTTGGCCACGCGCCAGAAGATCCTTATTATCGTTGTGCCTAGTTACCCGACTGCGGCGAAGCCAAAAAAGGATGGTTATGTGTTTGACCTGTATGTATAGGTATATGTAACCGTCTCTATGTTCCCTCGTATCTAAACGGCTGAACCGATTTAGATGAATGATATGTTGTTAGATTCGTCTTTATTGCGCGAGCTTCACTGGCTATATTTAAAAAAAACTCCGTACCCTAGCAAGTGGGGTATCAAAATGAAGGGTTTTGAAAAGTGATTACAATAACATTCGCAAATTATGTTTAAATGTAATTTGGAATGAGAAATGATAAAAACTAAAAAGCTGAAAATAATTATTCTCTTTTCAGTTGTGTTTTTGCAGTCGGGATTTTTAATTTCTTTTTTTTTATACTTGTTATACTATTTATTCGCCATTGGGTACCCAGTGCTGACTACAGCCTGTTTGTCAGCCAGTACAGTGTAACTATTTTCACGAAAATAAATATTAACACACAAAAGAGTTCAAATGCCTCAGGCTGATCTATGTAAATGACTTTGAAAAATTCGCATTACTTAGCTAATGTGCGATTTTGAACTTGTATCTTAGAAATAAAATAAAATGAGTGGTTTGATTTTAAAAGATTGATATATTATTTTACAAACAGTTTTCTCTGCATAATTTGCTAAAGTTCTCTTCATTATCTATCCATCAATCACTATTAGCTAAAAAGAAATCATAATTATGTCTAATAAAATTAGAAGTCAATGTTTCTTTTCAAATCCAGGCAAGGACTTAAGTTCAACTTCTGCTGACGCTAAAAAGTTCCTCACCTAGATCCTCACCTAGGTCTTACCCAGATTATGTCTAGACTTTAAAGAAAGTGACTCTTGAGTTTGGTTCACCATTTCATTTCTTCCGTTGTGTTCCACGCACGCCTCAAAGAGATGTCAGCAGAACTGACGGGGTCCAATAGTGCCGATGCCTGGCAATACAGGCAACTGAAGGAACACGGGTGGGTTTTAGTCAGTAATGGGCCTACCACACGCACAAGCTTCACCACAGTTCTGCCTGCGCAGGCTTCTCGCATGAAAAAACTGTACACGGACGGCGTTACCACACGGCACAGTTAAGTACGCGCAAGCCACAGTCTTGTCGAAATCGTCGGCGTAGAAACACGTTTCCTAATGAAGAACTATTTCTTCTTTCTCCCTTAATAAACTATGTTCCTCTTTCATTTTATTTATAATTTTTTTCGTAGGCATGCCTAGTTCTTTTTATTTCGATCGGAATAATCCTTCGATTTAATTTTCCAGAGTGCAGGCAGAGATTTGTACCTATACCTAGACTTATTAATTCAGACATGAACTCGCAATTGTGCGTACGCAAATCGGCCATTTTTAGGGTTCTATGGAACCCTTAAGTATACGATCTCTCGTGTGTCTGTCTGTCTGTCCGTCTGTCACAGTCAATTTGCTCCGAATCTAATGGATCGATTAAGTTGAAATTTGGTACACATTATGTATTTCTGTGACCCAAATACGAATGTGTAACGTAAATAAATGAATTTTGAATATGGCGGTCACTTTTGGGGGAAAATTAAAAATTACAAACTGTACCGTGTGACATATCAAATGAAAGGGCTTATTGCGAGGATCTCAAAATAATTTATTTTTATAAACATAACATATACATTTAAAGTTATTTAAGAAAATAGATGAAAATTTACCATCTTCGAAACTACCTTGTCTAAAATTTTGAAGAAAATACAGAGAATGGTTCTTTAGTCACAGATTACAGGAAAACCTATAAAAAAGTCTATGGTCTTAAAATAACATGGTAAATCTCTCAATATTGTGACTGCAAACTTACATTTGCAGTTGGAATGTATGGGAGAACATGTTTTTCAACTACAATGTTAAGTTTGTATTTGGAATAAATTCATCCTAACTACGGAACCCTTCATTGTGCGTGGTCCGATACGCACTTAGCCGGTTTTTGAGTGACGGAAGACCACGTAATCACCGAACGACTAACCTAGACTGCGGCTTGAACACTGAACGCCCAACCACACGCACAGGCAAGTACGCGCAGGCCGGGCTTGCGCAGGCAAAATTTCAAACAAGTCGAAAAGTGCGCAGGCCGCGCCGTGGGGTTTGCGCGTCGTACAGTTTTACCAACCACACGCTCAGTGTTCCGTGTACAAGCCGGCCTGCGCAGGCAAAACTGTGGTGAAGCATGAGCGTGTGGTAGGCCCATAAGAGTCTGACATACCCTCCCGCTCCACCAAGAGCGGGAGAAGTTATTTGATAAATTCCCAGCCAAAAAAAGGGTTACTTAGATAGGAAATGTCGACTCTGTCTAGCTTATTTTTTTTTTTATGACGTAATAAAGTGATTCTGATATACTATTTACAGACTGAATAATTTAATTTCCTGGAACTACTCTACGACTCAAAAAACAACTCAATCTATACTAGCCTAGTTTTTCTATAAATTCTATAATTTCCAATTTCGTTGGATAACTACATAACATCATAACATCACGCCTTGTTTCCCCGAAGGGTTGGTCAGAGGTGTCCCTGTAGCAGGTACACCCACATTTCGCCAGTTATGTTTAAGTCCCATGTAATAGGGGGCGAGCCTATTGCCATCAACCGGGCACAAATCCAGACTCCGAACTGCTACTGAGAAATTTCAGATAGAAAAACCCAATAACACTTTGCCCGACCCGGGAATCGAACCCAGGACCTCATGCTCAGCAGTAGCGCTTGCGACCACCACTAGACGAATTAATGTGACGATAATTAATAATGAATTTATTGTAAAATTAATTAATAATTACACCAACAATTACCTGAATTTATAATCATTATCCATATTTTGTTCTGTTGATTTTTTTGTAATGTGAAATTCCGAGCGTAGGGCAAAAAATAAACACAGCTTGTATAAGAAAGTTGTGGTAAAATTTAAGGGTGTGACCATCAACTTGAACAACTACTTTCTCAATCAGACCAAAATCGTAAACGCGAAATAACTACCAGCTGTTCCATACGTTTGGGTCGAGTAGGTATTGAAATTTGGTATGGGACAGCTAGGGTGACCAGATGTACCGTATTTTACGGGTTGTCCCGTATTTCAGGCACGAATTTTTCACTGTCCCGTAATTTGGCGAAACCAGTACTGGAAAGTACACTGTCCCGTAATTTTATGATTCAATGGATTTAATGATAAAAATACCTATTCGAACAATATTTGTTTTCAAGCACTCAGTGGTGAACACCGCGCATTCCGCGCGAACGTATTTTCGATCGACAAATTGTTGTGTTTATCAATATTTGTTATTGTTTTAAGGGTATTTCATTGGAAAAGCCAGAATTTGTTTGTATATATTATTTAGTTGATTAATCCACATTTTCTTATCCAAATAATTAACAAATTGTTGATTTATGATTGTTTTAAGGGTAATTTATTAAGAAAATCTAAGCATTGGTTATAACCTATGCATTGGTTGCCTAGGTTATTTAGTTGATTATTTCACATTTTCCTTTCCAGATAATATAAAAATGGTTGTTTTTAAATATTGCTTTTAAAGTAAAGTAAGAAATGTTGCATTTATATAGGTTATTTAATTGATTACCTATGCCAAATAATATCTAATAAAAAAATGAATTTTTATGTTTAATAAAAAACGGCCTGTCCCGTATTTTAACCTCGAATCCCGTAAAACCGGAAAACAGATCTGGTCACCCTAGGGACAGCTGATATTTTTTTCTCGATTACAATGTTGATCCTATGGAGAAAGTTGTTCATTTTTATGGAGTGTACACACGGCTATACATCAAGCTATACATTTCCAGTTTATGCTGATCTCGCATTGTGTAGGATTTCCGTACAATGCGAGGTTAGCTTATACTGGATATGTATAGCTTGATGTGTAGCCGTGTGTACCAGAACATTAATATGACCACACGTTTCTGATACATGCTAAGAAGTAAGTACCATTCGACTTTGCATCTTGCCAAACTGACATTGCCCCTCAGACTACAATAGATGTTTAGGTATAAGATATATGGTAACGACCATGAATTAATTCGACACGCTCAGGGGCAGCTTAACGTAACCAATTTATGTTAACTATAAAACTACCGATTCGTTTATGCTTCATATTGCAATAGTAAAAAACATCGAGATGTGTGTTACCTAAGTTAAATGTTAATTTTCCTACTATAATATTCCCTTACCTATTATGTACCTTTTTTGTTATTTTTTTTGCAATTTTATGCATCTACTATTACTATTTACATTTGTTATTATTTTTTATCTGACACAAATTTAATTAATTTAAGTATGCATACACACGTTACGTTATAAAACTGATTTATTTTCACCCGAGCAGAGCTCGGTCGCTCAAAGTTTAGAACAAGATAATTAATTATGACATGACGATAATGACATTAGAATAATGATCATGTCAGCATGGAATTAGTAAGTACCAACTATCATGGCAGCCTGGAATAAGTAGGTACTGTACATGGATTAGTATGAACTTTCCTATACTATTAAATGAGCATTCTCTATTTTCACCAGAGCAGAGCTCGGTCGCCCAGGTATTTTAATTATTAAACACGTACCTAAACCTTCTGGTATCAATTCTCTAAATGATTGTGAAAACCCGTGAATTTAGAAGACTTATGTGGTCACACAAACATTCTATTTTAAAAGAGTAACCGTGGAGTTTCTTGCCGGCTCTTCTCCATAGGAAGCGACCAATTGGAACCGTGCACCTAGCTTCTGACGTTTCATAAGTCTCCTTGTAGGTTTATGTGAAATAAAAATATTTTGAATAATTTGAATTGAACAGACACTAAAAGCGACTTTAAATAATAATAATATGAGTATCACTTTGAAGATAATATAAAATATATTATCTTTTTGTTTTTTTTGCGGTTGAAATTCAATTCCGCATATTTGCGACAACAACGCAGTAAAAAAAATAAAATGTAGGTTTCATTTAAGCAGGTTAAAGGTAATTAAAATTATTTTAATAATTTCAAAAAGATCATATACTTACAATTATTATTATCATAAAAAAACATTATTTGTTTTGAAAAAAGGCTTGTGTTTAACAGGGAAGATCATTAAGTTTAGGCTAATAATAAAAAATATAATTCTTTATATTTCGCACCTTTAAAGTAAAACCGTTACTAAACGAAAATATTTTCATGAATTGAGTTATCATGCTATCTATCTAAAATACGTATTTTAGATAGATAGCATGATAACTCAATTCATGAAAATTTTCGTTTAGTAACGGTTTTACTTTAAAGGTGCGATTTGTCTTGAGGTAGGTCAGTGGCTAGGTAGGTACTTATTTGTGTTTTGTATATTTGATAATTTCTCTATAATTGATTAAAAAAACTCGATATGTCAGTAACAGATAGGGAAACTTAAAACACATTAAAAGTGTCGTTGCTATACACGTTAATGATAATTTTTATTTACTCATTTTTCTGAATCACATTGTTAACATTTTATAGAAGCAATTTTTTTTTTAAACAGTGGCTCTCCGGGAGTGCCGACAGAATTGAAAACTTGGACAAGATTGCCTTGGTGGAAGAAAAATACTTGTATACCTATAACATTGGTCCGTAACCTTATCTAAATAAAGAGTTACAAAAAAAAAAACTTCCAAATCCTTTAAAGTAAAAATACTTGCATAGAACATTGATCCGTAACATAATATAAATAAAGAGCACAATCGCTTTTACAAAAATGAGATGTCGGTAATGGGGTGTCGCGAGTTCAATTGTTTTTTCCCATCTCAAAAATGCCCAACGCGCCTAAAGAAGTTTTCACTTCAAAAATTAAAAAGTAAGCATCCAACAGCGTCAGAATCAGAGTTTATTATCACCTACCTATTTGGAAAAACATAATATATTCCTACTGAACATGTAAATGATGCGGTAGGAATTATTAGGCATATATAAAAAAAAAATGAATATTTATTTATTTTTTATGACGTCTTCGCCGAAAAAGATGACGCGGCATTAATCGTAAACTTTTATCTTTATCGTGTCCGTCCTTACTTTTGAAGCGAATTTTTATTTATATGGACCGCCTAAATAGCTCTAGGCATTAGTACCTACGCTGCTCTCTTATGGACACATCGCGTTCCAAAATTAAGTAGAATCTAAGTACATTTTTTTATTTAATTCCATCCCGGCCCATAATCTACAACACCATGGAACGTACACGTAAGTAAACAAGATTGGTATCGATATGAATTTAAGAATCGAGAAAATGACCTACGTTCATACCAGATGCATCATTACTTGACATATTATGACAGAATTCTTGACATTACAGTTGGAATATATATTTTTATGTTAACACCGCAAAAGTAACCTTCATACGAGGGCTAAGTCGTTTCAATACCATGTATCTGATTAGTTGTGCATTCCCGAATTTTATGGAATTCCGGGATTTATATTAAGATTTTTTTTAAATAAGAAGCCACTTCTACAATTTCTTGGCAAAAAATTTACTTTAGGTAAATATGCATCCGAATATCGAACACCAATCAGAATTTCGTCACAAAAACTGCTTTACAACTAGTGTCTGGAAAAGCATTAGACCATTATTTGTAAATGTAAATCAATTAATCCAAAACAACTTCATAATGATATCACCAGTTATACTTACTTGAGGAAAATAGTCTTGCCTTGATGAACCTCTTTCCCATGTCTACCTTGATGATCCTCTTTCCCATGTGGCTGACTATCCACTGTAGCGGAGAGGAGAGGAGCGGAGCGGAGCTGTGCCAATATTAACCAAAAGGAACACGTGTGGGTCTTAGTCAGTAAGAGTCTGACACGCCCTCCTGCTCCACCCAGAGCGGGATTATTATTATTGATGCGGAGCGAGGTAGTGCGGAGCGGAGTTGCTGACCGTGTGGAGCTCGGCCGAGTTCATGCGACGAGTAATTTGAGCAGGCTGCAGTTCTTCGCTCCGCTTCTCGCTCTTCTCCCCCACTCCGCTTCCCGGTTTTGTAGGATTTTTATAAACCAGTTCGCAAATCCCTGTCCACTGAAGCGGAGCGGAGATTTTATGCAATTCCGTTGGGTACTATTAGCAAAGCTCCGCTCCGTTCCTCTCCGCTCCAGAGGTCAGTCAGCCTTACTCCCTCGCTCCGCTCCGCTGCCTCGCTCCACGTCAATGGACAGACAGCCTGGCCCATTTTGCAGAACCTCACTCAACAGTACACGCATTCCTTACACTAGTTTCAACCAATCAAATGGCTTTAAACTAGTTTTCAAGTAATACTCGAGTCTTGACTGAGATTTTTTTTTAATGTAGGGCATCTCATAGTTGACGTCTAAGGTCATGACCTCAGAGGTCAACTACTTAACCGAGATATTCTGTGGCTGCCTTAAGCTACTAACTTAAAGCCTCCAGCCAGGGCGTAACATAACTTATATACTAGGTGACTACTCGCTAAGAGCACCCCCTGTGGAGTACACACCTCGGCTTAGGGCATCACTGGGGAGAAGACAGCAATATAGGAGGCTGGATCACAAGTGGGTAATTATTATTACCAGGGGAATTAAAAGCTACAGGCTCAGCTTCGACCCGAGCTGACGCATCATCGAGGGTCAGGGTTGAGTGAGGTTTATGCGGGCCTTAATATTCCATTTTTCAAACATATATTTAATAAGATTTTTTTTACAGTGGACTTCGTACACACATGGTTCCTAATGGGTTCACCGCTGCCATTGACAATAATGTTATCTGCATACCTGCTGTTCGTGTTGAAGATGGGACCGGCATTTATGAAGAAACGTGAACCATTCAAATTACAAAATATCATGCCGCTGTATAATGCTGTCCAAGTTCTAATCTCGTGTTTCTTGTTCTATACGGTAAGTGTATTTCATTTTGTAAATAGTACCTGGGCGACCGAGCTCTGCTCTGGTGAAAATAGAGAATGCTCATTTAATAGTATACGAAAGTGCATGCTAATTCCATGCTGCCGTGATAGTAGGCACTTACTAATTCCACGCTGCCATGATAGTAGGTACTTACTAATTCCATGCTGCCATGTCATTATTCTAAGGTCTATCTTGTTCTAAGCTTTGAGCGACCGAGCTCAGCTCGGGTGAAAATACGGAGAAAACGAATTTTCACGGATATGAGACCTAGCTAGATCGATTTTTGCCACCGGAAAACCCTTATATTACAATTTTCATCGAAATCGTTAGAGCCGTTTTCCAGAACGTGATTACAAATATATATAAGCAATATATATTTATATTGCTCGTTTAATAGCATAGGATTAATGTATACCTAAAGAGTCTGGACTGCATCCCAATTAAAGAAGGCATGAATAGTTGGGTACCTGCAGAATGAGTATTTTCAGGGTGGAATGACAGAAAAACACATTTAATCAAAAATTTGCTCCTCATTTGGAGAGACTTCGAAGCCCTCAAAATTGGTGGACTTATGACTCAATTTAAAATACTTAATAAATATACTGTTTCTTTTTCCGAAATACTGTTTACTATCCCACTTTGATCATGAATAACTTATTTCTTATATAAAAAGTTGGCAACCTAGGCACATGAGACATTTTAACTTGCCTTTTAAATTAGCAAAGTACCTATTGGCAAATGACTTGGTGTCTTTGTTAACCTAAAACAAATAATATCCTCATTCATTCTATCCTGAAACAAAAATACGAAAATGCTTGTAAAATGTGTTTGTAAGTACATACGGCTACACATCAAGCTATACAAGACCAGTTTATGCTGATCTCGCAATGTATAGGATTTCCGTACAATGCGAGGTCAGCTTACACTGGAATTGTATTGCTTGATGTGTAGCCGTGTGTACAATATAGGTACAACATTGTTAACCCTACATTTCTGGTAAAATGTAATTGCAGTATATGAGCAATAAGCATGGAAAACTGTTGCAAGTAATTATTTAAAAATGTGTTCGATATCTAAAATCGAATGACATGGAAATGTATTTTTCCACAACTCATTGCGTACTTACTGTGCGACGGTAAACGAGGGGGTTTCAAATGAGCGTAGGTAATGACTATGCAGTAAAATTCGTAGGTCAATTTGTAACGTTGCGTCGCTCGTTTCATGAATATTATTTAGGAATTAACATTTTTTTTATTGTTTCCAGTATGTCGGTATGCTGACTGAGAATGGATTGGTGCCAAAAACCTGTGTTTTGGAGACGGAATACCAAAGGCGAAGTGTAAGCATCTATTTTTTTCTCTCTCCATCTCTTTCATCTTATTTCATATTTGATATAAATTCTTGTAAAACTAAACAGACAAATGGCCAGAAAAAAAAGTGTTAAAAAAAATTCAGATTATAAACTAGTTCTCAAATCATTAGCATTCTTAACGGCCAGACAGAACGACGACGATATAGATAGAAAATAATTTAATGCACACCAAAATTATGACACTAATAATGTTACTAATAACGCAAAAATTCTTCAAATTCCAGTTAACAGCAGGAATGTACTACTACCTACTAGCCAAGATTTCTGAACTCCTCGACACAATATTCTTCGTACTCCGAAAGAAGGACAACCAAGTTAGCTTTCTTCACGTGTACCACCACACCATTATGGCAGTAGTGACATGGATTGCACTGAAGTATGAGCCAACGTATGCACTGCTAGTTTTGGGAACGCTGAACTCTTTCGTCCACATCGTTATGTACACCTACTACGGACTGTCTTCATACCCTAGTCTGGCAAAGTATTTGTGGTGGAAGAAGTACATTACTGCCATGCAACTGGTTAGTTTATTTGTGTCTTATCTTTTAATGTTGCCACTCTACACATTTATGAGAATTGTAAAAGGCAACTAATGAATGATAATGATCATATCATGAGATTGAAAGGTTTCTTGTAGAAACAAAAAACTCGTCTGTTGCATCTAACCAATTTTGATTTATAATGACGATTATATAGCAAAATTCCCTTTTTATTATGAGTACCATCCAGTTTATCAAATGCTTGCACTGACTGGGCAGGTCCAGTCAAATCTGTGTGGTTCTTTCCTCAAAAGACCATTTCAGACACTAATCTACATAGTCCTCATATGGCTTGCCCAAGATTATGTCTGGACTTTATAAGAGACTGCGACCTCTGAGTTTGTTTCGGCCTTTCTTCTCAGAGTAGTCAGATAGGAAACGCCGATCTCATCTATCTTATTTTTTTTTTTATACGACGTTGAATGTGATTCCGATATCCTATTTACAGAATAAACAATTTCATTTCATTTCATTTATGACCTAAAACGTAAAAAAATATCATCGATAGCTACAGACCTTTCTCATTGTTTTTGGGAAATCTCTTTGCTGGAACTACATTTTTAAACAGTTTTCCTAAATTGTTGTCAAACAATGCATAAATTAGTGCTGATTGGATGTCTTCTTCTTTTCGTTTCTCCTCCCAACCTTCGACAAACCTATGCCTGTCACTAACAAAAAAATTAATTTTCAGATTCAATTCGTCCTAGTACTCATCCATTTCGGAGTAGCCTGCGTGAAGTCAGACTGCAAACCTTCAAATATCATGTCTGTTGCTATGGCAATCAATGGATTCCTCTTCCTCTATCTTTTTGGAAGCTTCTATGTTAAAACCTACAATAAGAAAACCGCTGCTAACGCTGAAAATAATAAAGAAATTACAAATGTTAAAGGAATGAAGAATAATTTATCAGAAGTGGACAAAAAACTGTATCAAAATGGAAAGAAAGTTACCAACGGAATTGAAAAGATTGATAATGAAAATAATTATACAAGTGCCTCAATAACAGTCAACGATACATATAGAATAAGATTTAATATGAAATCAAATAAGTTGGCATAAAATTAGGTTTTAAATTTAGATTCAGGTTGTGATAAGAATATAGTGTATACAGAACGATAATATTATACAGTTGTGTTATGAATCAGTGAAAAAATGTAGCTTTAAAATAAAGAAAACCAATAAATGACTTAAATAAAACTATTTGCGACTTTAAAAAAATACGCACCTTCTCCCTCCCACAGACTCCAATTATCATAAGCATCAGGTCAAATAATCATCATAATAGCGATGATGCCTGGGTCAAAAGAAATAAATTATATTTAGTTTGTCAGTTAGATAGTAAAAAAATATTAGACACGTATATTTTGCTAAAAATGCCTTGGATAAAACGCGTTAAAGTTAGGGAGTGGGGGTCGCTACGTCACAAGTAAGTATAAAATGTACATACTCGTGAAGTCATGGCACATTTTAACTCAATGTCTCGCCGTAATCTTCTGTTAAAGTAAAAAAAATTAAAAATAAGTGTCCAATTTTTTTTTTTAAATATGCCTACCTGACGGACAAACATTTTAGTCAACATCCCTATTTCAGCAAAAAGACGTCCAATACTGGACATAGGCCTATAATAGTCCCACTGCTGAGACACATGCTTCCTCTTGAGAGGGAGTAGACCATAATCCACCACGCAGATCCAGGGCGAGTTGGTGGATGTCGTGTCCTCGAATTTCAGGTGATATAATAAAGGCAATTATGGATGCCCGGTGGCAGAGTTCATTAACATTTTACCAAAGCTATTGGATAAAACTCGTAATGAATAGAAACTTAACTTCCAAACACAAGACGGCGATAGGGCTACCTAGAGTCTATTTAATAATACCACAATGCAACCGACAAGTGACAGGCGACAAACTGACGTTCCGAAAACTCACGAGCACATATACACTGCCTCGTTGCTCCATTAGGTCCATTAGGTCGAAATCGCTTCTAGTGAACATGAGGTGCTAGGTTCGATTACCAGGCCCCCGGTAAAATAATAGGTACTGCTTTTGAGCTGGTGGTAGGCCTACCACCAGGTAGACCTCAAAAGCAGTATTATTTTAATATTACTTCAGTGGGAGAAAGAGATGGAGCTATACTTCCTGTAGAGCTTCATCTCTTTCCCACACTGAAGTAATATTAAAATGATACTGAATTATGAGCTGGTGGTAGACCCCAGGTCGGACGAAGTGTTATTCAGATTTTCCATCTAAAATTTCTCAGTAGTAGCTCGGAGTTTGGATTTGTACCCGGTTGATGGCTTCGCCCCCTATTACATGGGACTTAAACATAACTGGCAAAATTTGAGTGTTCCTGCCTTACCCTTCGGGGAATACAGGCGTGATATTATATTATACAGTCGAACCTGGATACGCGAGAGTTTAAGGGAACTCGATTTCTTTTTAGCTTATAGAGGTTTCTATTATATCTTCTAACAAAGTAATTAATTAACACCACTATTAGACTTGGATTCTTTATTGATAGAAACACAACGTGCGTAAGACATTACTACCATTTCATAATCAAAATGGCGGCGTTAGTGCTGCCCCTATGCGATATTAGTGCTGGGTACATATACAGTGCTATGACATTAATCTCACTAACTCTAGTTTCTAGCTTATAGAGGTACAGTAGTGGCCTTTATCACATATAGAAGTTGAGACTGGTTGAGAAAGGTTGAGAGGAATAAAAACAATGTTGGTTCCATGAAATTTAAGGATGAGTCATATGGGCAGATGTTAAATTACGCTCGGCTGTCACTTATGGAGATACAGGCAAGCAGCAGTCTCAGTAATAGAGGTCCACGAGTGAAAAACGACTCGCTCAAAGATTTTTCTGTTTTTCACTTATATGTTAAGATGACGGGACCTGGCAATTTCTCTCATTTAAGGCTCGTGCAGACCAGCGCGACTTGTCGCGCTGGTCTGCACAAGCCTTTATAGAGTATTCTCGCTTACCCAGTTCTCACTTGGGCCCGGACTCTAACAAAGTGGACACGTGCGGAGATGTCCGAAGCGGAGACGAGAAGAGATTAGAATTGAAGAGATGCGGATTTTGGGGTTTCAATTAGGCCAATAGAAACATCTTAGCGTTTTTTAGTGAAAATACATTGGATTTTATCTAAAAACGTTTCATTACATATTTATGTACTATTAGTGTAGTCAGAACAATTCTTTCTATGTACTAATTAATTTGTAGTTATTAGATAATTTATATATGTACTCTGAGTGACATAACTGACACTGTCATTACTATCAAATGTCAAATTCATCGTCGGTGTCGATGTTGCTCGTTTCACACAGCGCTTTCAATCTCTTTATTCTTTTTGTAACTAAAAACCTTATTCATAGGTAGATCAAGAGCTGAGAGCCTATTCAAAACGTCAAATTGAAACAAAAAATAACGGCACTGGGGAAAATAAGACCGAAGTAAATTACTTTTTTAAATATTTTCGAAAATAGAAAGTGTCCGTTCTATTGTAATAAGTGTAACGTAAATTATAAAGAGACTAGTAATTATTGTAAAGGTTTCATACGTGTTGATTCATAGGCCATTTTTAACATTGTCCTTTTGAATTATGTTTGCCATCGACACGCTAAGAATAAGAAAGAAACCAAAACTTAACAGAGTACTTTATTAGGAAGCTTATCAAAACTTTATTGAACTACACGCATAGCATAGCATCACGCCTGTGTCACCCGAAGGGTTAGGAAGAGATGTACCTATACAGCAACATTTCGGTTGGTATCTTTAAGTCCCTTATGGAATAGAGGGCCAGCCAGTTGCCATCAACCGGGCACAAATTGTTACTCCAGACTGCTACTGAGGACGGTGAGCAATGGGCAGCTCGCCTTCCGATAAGGACCAGGCCCGGGTCAACGGCGCGTTGTGTTCCACGCGCGCCTCAAAGAGATGTCAGCAGAACTGACGGGGTACGCTAGGGCCGATGCCTGTTGGGGTCGCGGGAAAGTTCGAAAGGGATACCATGGCGCCTGGCAACATACAGGCAACTGAAGGAACACGGGTGGTTTTTAGTCAGTAAGAGTCTGACACGCTCTTCCGCTCCGCCCAGAGCAGGAGAAGTTATTTGATAATTTCCTATCCAAAAAAAAGGCTGCTACTGAGAAATCCTTAATGGAAAAACCCAATAACACTTTGACGACCTGGGAATCGAACTCAGGACCTAATGACTATGTAATAAAGTTTTTAGTCAATGTCAATGTCATTGACTTAATTACTACATTATATAAATAACTGTTCAATTATTTACTGTATCGATGATCGTAATTAACATAATGATATGTATTTTACGCTTGAATATTTTGACTGTATTTTGATTTATTTCATAAAAGAAGTTAAATGAAAACGCATTAATTAAAAACTTGATTTAGGTATATTATCAATTTACCATTCATGCAATAAAATATAAAACGAAAAATGTATGAAATAAATATTGAAAAGTTGATTTGTGAAACCAGGAAACGATGCTGGTAATGAGTGCAAAGTTTATACAAAATTCGCCAACATTGAATCGGAATTCACCTAATTACCATCATTATATCATACATATTTAATTATGATATTTATGGTAATTAGGTGAATTCCGATTCAATGTTGGTTACAAGCTGATCGAAGATAAAATTGTGTAAATCAAAATTACTTAGTATGGGTATTAAATCGTAGGTTTAATTTATGTTTTTAAAGAAATCTTAAAGATTAATTTCTAAGTCAATTGAATTGGGCTAAACTACATAATTGGATTAGTTTTTGCAATAGGTACAGTCGACGTCAGGGGTAATACTTTGGCCCTTTACGGGGCGCCGGTGTGGGCGCCTTCATTGAGGCGGCAGCCAGGCCGCCGGCTGAACGCGTCCCAAAGGGTCATGGCCATCCGGCTGGCCCGAGGATACCGCACGGTCTCCTGCGAGGCGGCGAGCCTCCTTGCCGGAGTACCGCCATGGGATCTGGAGGCAAAGGTCCTCGCGCACATTTGGGAGTGGCGCGAGGAGGCGAAGCGCCGGGGCTTAACTCCGATGCCGCAAGAAGTCGCGGCACAGCGGACAGAGCTCCGGCGGGATCTCATGGCGGAATGGAGACTGCGATTGTCGCAACCCAGCGCTGGGCACGCCACAATTGAGGCGATAAGACCCCTCTTTGAGGAGTGGCTAGAGAGGCGCCACGGCGTCCTCACCTTCCGCCTGACGCAGGTACTCACCGGACACGGCTGTTTCGGGAGGTACCTGTTCAGGATAAAGCGGGAGGAAACGCCCGGGTGTCGTCACTGTGTGGATCGCCCGGAGGACACGGTGGAGCATACGGTGGAGGTCTGCCCGGCTTGGGCAGGGCATCGCCGTGTCCTCGTGGATGCGATCGGCGGCGGTGATCTCTCGCGTCCGGCCCTGATTCGGGCCATGCTACGGAGCGAGAGGAAATGGGAGGCCGTCACTTCTTTCTGCGAAGCAGTAATGCTCGCGAAGGAGGAGACGGAGCGCGTGAGGGAAAGGCAAATTTCGCGCCCTCGCGCCCCTAACCGCCGCAGCAGGAGACGCCCTGGGCGTCGGGAATCGCAGGAAGATTTCCGGCCACCGTAGGCGCGGGCTTGCGGACGGTGAGCAATGGGTAGCTCGCCGTCCGATAAGGACCAAGCCCGGGTCGACGGCGCGTTGTGTTCCACGCGCGCCTCAAAGAGATGTCAGCAGAATTGACGGGGTCCGCTAGGGCCAATGCCAATGCCGGGGGTTCGAAGAAAACCGATAGGGAAATCGTGGCCCCCGGCAACATGGCATAGGAAGGAACACGGGTGGGTTTTAGTCAGTAAGAGTCTGACACGCCCTCCCGCTCCACCCAGAGCGGGAGAAGTTATTTGATAATTTCCAACCCAAAAAAAAAAAAAAAAAAAAAAAAGGGGTAATACTTTGACCTAGAGTCACAGATTAAGGCCTGAAACTGCGTTAAGTGGGCGCCCGCTACGGGCACCCGTCGCGTGTATACGCGCGTGGACACGCGGGTGGGCTCCGTGGGAACGCGACGGCCCCCGTTGCGGGTACCCGTCGCGGAGAACGGATTATTTTATTTACGCAGTGTTGCTAGTTCCATTTTAACGGTATGAATGCACAGCCGTGTCGATGAAGAACTTAATATATTAAGTAGTACCTAGGCGACCGAGCTCTGCTCTGGTGAAAATAGAGAATGATAATGCTCATTTAATAGTATATATAGGATTACATTGCAAAACCACTGGCGCCACCACGCGTGCACCCGCGCGGGCGTCAGTCGCACGGAGGCGGGACACGTGGCGCGAGCGTGGGACCCACTTCCCCGCGACGGACGCCCGCGCGTTTCTCCGTAACGGAGCACTTTTGTATGGAACCGCGCGGACGTCCGCTTAACGCAGTTTCAGGCCTAAGTGCTAGAGCCGACTGTACTGTACGAAATTTTAGTAGAATAAGCCTACGTGCGCACGGCCATTCTTTTTAACGTGACTTTTCTCACCGTGCACTGGATTTTCAACGCTCGGCTTAGCGACGTGAGTATAAAATCTAACAGCAATTTTTTCTAAGCGCTTAGGATGCACTCTATTGGATTCTCATCGCTCAGTTGTTCGCCGAGAGTTGAAAATGCAGAGCACGGTCAAAAACTTCGCGTCACAAAAACGCCCGTGCGAATGTAGGCTAAGAAGGCAGCTTATACTGTTTTTGTTACCACTTACGTGGTGTGAATAACTGTTCCTTTTAATTAATTTAAAAGAGTTCACCAAAATATCCTTGAATGCAATGTCCAGCTGATGCCACGTCAGTTCAGCGAGAGGCAGTCCATTTATTTTTAATGTATCTTCAAAAAAATACCAAAATCAAGCCCAACCCGGATTCGCCTTTTACTGCCGTAAACCAAAAAATACTACCGACTTCCAAACTACAAAGTGAAAAATAACTTTAATTTTGGAAGTCGATGTCTTTACATCGGTATTTTAGTTTTTTGCCACCGACTTCCGAAATTAAAGTTATTTTTCTTTTTTAACCGACTTCCAAAAAGGAGGAGGTTATATGTTCGTCGCGTATGTTTGTTTTTTTTTTTTTTTTATGTATGTCCACCGATTTCTCCGTCATTTGTGGACCGATTTTCAAAATTCTTTTTTTGTTTGAAAGGGTAGGCTCACAAATTGGTCCCATATAAATTTTATTAACTTTGCTTGGGTAGTTTTTGAGTTAGCTACAAAATACCTATTTTTTTCCCACTTAGTATGTAGATGATATGATAAGTTCGTGCCATTGGTAGCAGGTAGTGGTATTCGAATATGTGTGAGGTAGGTACCACAACCAAAAAGTGAAAAATAAAAACTTTTTACAAAAAAAAAAAACAACTGACTTCCAAAAAAAAACACTACAAAGTGAAAAATAACTTTAATTTCGGAAGTCGGTGGCAAAAAACGAAAACACAAAACCCAAGACACCGACTTCCGAAATTAAAGTAATTTTTCACTTTGTAGTGTTTTTTTTTGGAAGTCGGTTGTTTTTTTTTTTTTTGTAAAAAGTTTTTATGTAGTTTGGAAGTCGGTTGTGTTTTTTGTAAAAATGTTTATTTTTTATTTTTTGTGGGTTGGTTTGTAGTTTATCTAAGTTAGTTACAATAGCCAAATGTTCTGCTCTCACTGCAACTCATTTGCTCATTATCTTTTACGACAAGTATATTGCTTTTCCCGATGCAGGGAATTTCATTGTTGAAGAGTTCTCCAGGTCGGATTAGCTCCACTGTACCATACGAATTGTGACGAGCATCAATTACTTATTAAAGTAATCGAATTGCAACCCGTGAAATACATATTATTAAGTAGTTCCGGTGGCCATCTGTGTCCTCCATAATCAGTTCCACTTTACCAAATGGTGCTTTTCGAGAGCAAATGCACAAGTTACTATAAAAAATACCCAAATCACTATAGGTGTGCCTATAATATTTGCAGAGTTCCCTCAATTTCTCTGAGATCCCATCATCAAATTGTGACCAAATGACAATGGAATCAACTAATCACTATCAAACAAAAAAAGAATTTTTCAAATCGGTCCAGCCATCTTGGAGTAATTAGGAAACATACATAAAAAAAGATTCCGACGAACTAAGACCCTAACCTGCTTTTTTTGACGTCGGTTAAAAATATCATAATGCTAATTTTAAAAGGATCCTATATTTAAGGAGCGTATATTTTTTTATATTAAATTACTCGATAAAAATTAATCGCTTGGCCTTCCCTTCCCTTAGATAGGGTCCTCCAGTCCCCGGAATAACAAGGAAGTGACAATTGTGCTACAGAGGAGAAAAATCCAGTATGCCTAATTAGCTCAGTAGTTGCAAAACGGCAGTTACTTAACGTGGGTTGTGCTACGTTCATCATGACTGTGTTAACACAGTCAGGACGAACTTAGCACGGCCCACGTGACGTAGCACGGTCATCCTTAAAGGCATAGAAGAGTTGTGAACTTCAAAGTATATTTTCTTAAGCCAGCGTTAGTAACAGGAAAAGATTGAAATGCTATAAACTTTAATAAAAAGCGTGGTGCCTATGATTGTTTTTTTTTTTAAATCATGCCATTCTCCACTTACACCATAGACGGACTTGACGGACAATGGTTGGTACTTATTTTACCCATTTTTGCATAACGGTAAAAATAAAAGTAGGAAGATTTGGTCCTTCTGTCCATTCTCATACTGTGGCACGACGCCATTAACCGGTTAGGCTCCCGATCACTCTTCCACTTTCGATAGGTCCAAATTACGTCTGCGATTCTGAGAAAAACAAAAGAATTAATAATGGAATGGCAAAGACATTGAATATTTTATTATTCTTGCGATCAATTAAATCATTAAGAAACTAATAAAAAGTTTAAAACGAAGTTGTCGATATACGATATTTTTTATTATTCCAGTGGTGGTTATTGTGTGGTTAACACCCAGAAATACCCATTCTATGACTATCGATTCTTGGAAAGTTGAGTTTTATGAACTTCAATCGACTGACTATTATGTTCAAATCAAAAAGAAACTAAATTCGCAGAACAAAACGACAGACTCTGCCCGCACCGAACCCAGCCCGTCCCATCCTTGATGTCTTCCTTCCGGTTGACGCCCTAAGCCGAGGTTCGTAACCCACAGGGAGTGCCCTTACCGAGCGTTCACCTAGTTTTAATTAGCATAGTTGAAAAACCCCTGGCTGGAGGTGTTTTAAGTGTAGTAGTTTAAGGCACCCACAGGAAAGCGCGGTTAAGTTGTCATGATCTCAGAGGTCAACTACGAGATGCACTACATTAAAAAAAAGCGGCATAAATAGACATAATAATCACGCCGACAAAGTGGTTAAATCAAAATAACAATTTGGGTACTTCCCCTACACGTAAAGTGGGGATTTTTTTTTCTCTCATCTCTTCCATGGTGTGGGGTATCGTTCCATTCTATTTATACTGGCAAAACCATAAAAGGTTTTCTTATTAATGAAGATCTCAAACTGGAATCTCCTTGCGGTTTCTAAAAATAGCTGTGATGAATGTTTTAATCTATATACATATATTATTTCATGTGTCATAGCAGCTCAGATTTGAAAGGAGGTCGTGTCTAAGTACTAACAGCCACACGGGTCGATCGATCAGGTTAAGCTACGTCTGCCGGGCTTAGTCCGTGGCCGGTCCGGGCTTGGACCATTTCTACATACCGAGACCCCTCCGTGCCTCGGAAAGCATGTTAAGCCGTTGATCCCGGCTGTCATTCGTGGACAGTCGTTACGTCAGATAGGCAGGTGGAGTTGTGGAGGTCAGATAGGCAGTCGCTCCATGTAAAATAATGATTGTCAGCTGCATCTGGATAGACTGGAAGCCGACCCCGATATAGTTGGGAAAAGGCTAGGTAGATTGATCGTGTCATAGCAGCTCAAGCCGTGATCAAAGCGTAGTATCTTCTACGCTGAAAACTTGACCAACTGTAAAGTCAGGGAACATAATTATGTGTAACATAACTTAACATCACGCCTGTATTCCCCGAAGGGTTAGGCAGAGGGGTACCATAGTACACCCACATTTCGCCAGTTATGATTAAATCCCATGTAATAAATAGATGGCGAGCCTATTGCCATCAACCGGGCAAAAATCCAGACTTCGGGCTGCTACTGAGAAATTCTAGATGAAAAAACGCAATAACACTTGCTCGACCCGGGAATCGAACCCACAACCTCATGCTCAGCAGTAGCGCTTGAGACCAACGAGGCAGTTTCAAAGTCAGGGAAATTATTTGTTTATAAATTTGCCTACCAACTTAAATGGGCCGTATAATCAAATCACACAACTGTAATTCTTTGTCAGTTATAACACAGCTAATGAATGTCGAGTGTCAATTTGATAATTAATTAATTTCCCTGACTACGCCAAAAATACTACTATCATAAACTTCCTTTCTCTCTTAATTATCTTGCTACTACTACAAACGGGAAAGTTTGTGAGTTCGCGAAGGATGGATGGATGTATGGATGTTTGTTACTTTTTCACGCAAAAAATATTGGATGGATTTTGATGATTTACAATATATTTCGTCGTTGACGAGTGAAAACCTCGTAAGTCGAATTTTTTACCAAAATACTTTTTAATGTAATAAGTAAGAAAACCTCGCAACGCACATTTCTAGCTCACCTATAATTCGAATGTTCGATTGTAGCGCCATCTCTCGCGTTCAATGAAAACTTCGTAAGTACTAGGTGTCCGCCATTAAAGAGGGATAAACTGGGCAACACATGCTCTGTGCTTGGCAAGAAGGCTGACGTGTGAATTATTGCTCTTTAATTTGAAAAACTTTGTTCAAAGTGGTTTTCGTGTTGTGAAAAAGGTTTCATACAAAAATATTCAGGAGACGGTTTTTAGTCTAGTCTCCTAAACAATTTTGTTTTCGATACTCCCGAGGTTTTCACTCGTCAACGACGATATCAAAATGACACAAAGGCTATATAATGTATAAATATTGGATAATTTCTGACCTGCACACATGCAAAAGTTAGTCTCTCATAAGCTAGTCTAGTTAGCTAGTTTGCGTAAGGTTTTTTTTGAAGACCCTTTGAACCTTTGACCTCTTGGTGTTAATCAAAAGCTTCAAAGGATCTCTTTTATACAAAAAAAAAAACAGTGGCACTCCAGGAGTGCCGACAGAAGATTTGAAAAAAAAATCGGCACCGCGGTAAGCAACACGTTGATGTCTTTTACCCCACGGTGTCGGTAAATTTCGTCACAGTGTCGCGAAATCAATGGTTTACTTCCATCTCAAAAATGCCCAACGCGCCCAAAGAAGTATTCGCTTCAAAAACCTGATTTAGTTAAAACACTTGGTGCAACGACACCATTGCAATATATTATCACTAGCTTTTTCCCGCGGCTTCGCTCACGTGGGAGTCGGAAACGTAATACCGGGATAAAAAGTGTACTAATGTGTTAATCCAGGTTATAAACTACACTATTAAACTTCCAAGAAAAACTAAAAGAAAACCGTAAGTATTTATTATACACAATAAATCAAACACAGATATTTTTAAAATAATTAGAACTAAAAAGAGTATTTGCTTATGTTTTTAAGTGAGTTCAACATTTTTTTAATGAAAAAAAAAAAAATCGGATTGAGTTTTCAAACATGTGTCAAAATAAAACGTAATTTAAATCAAAAGCACAAAGGAGTATTGATTTAAACTTCGAAGCAAATCACCGCCAAAGTAACTTTCTACCCCTTTTTAACCCCGTTAGGGGATGAATTTCAAATAAATACGAAACATATCTTCCATCAATTCTGTTAAAAAAAGTTTATGCAAAATTTTAAGTACATTGGACCAAGGAATTACGTTGTCCCATACAAACTTTGCTCCCCTTTTTCACCCCTTTAGGGGTAGAATTTCGGAAAATCTTTTCTTATCGGATGCCTAAGTCATACAAAGAACACACCCTCCAAGTTTCAGGTCTCTACTATCAGCGGTTTAGGCTGTACGTTGATCCGTCAGTCAGTCACTCAGGACAAAGCATTATAAATGTATAGATAGATAATAATCAAAAAAACTTTGATGCATACTTCAGTTAAGAACATTTTATTATACCTAATGAACACAAAGAATAATAAAATGACCTAACTAATTCATAGTTTTTGCGAGGAATTAACATGTTGATAATTATGATCTTTTTGTTGAAGCTAATAGAGTTTTTGACGCTTATATTAATACTAACTTATCTTTTTTTCATAACAATTGGCTGCTTCTACAATAAATTTATTACAAACATAATATGTTTATCATCATTTATTGCGAGGAACAATAAACACCTTATTTTAGAATAAGCACATAATAACTAACACAAGTGACTGACTTATTGATCACCGAAGAGTATGGCTAACACTGTGAGCTAAATCTTGTTGTGATGTACCTAGGCATTCATGCCATCGACCAAGAAATGATTATTTGAAAAATGGACGAATCGACAACTCCAGAAATACGTATTAAGGTTATAATTATTTTTCTTAGGTTAATGTACAGACGCCAGCACATCAAGCTACCCGAAACTGTCAAATTTTCCCAATCAACTTTGAACCTTACATTCATTCAGCGATAAAGTTGAAAATCTATTAAATAAATTTGACAGATTGTAGTAGCTTGATGTGCTTGCGTCTGTACAAGTTACTGCATAAAATTCAAAATGTGGTAGTTGCCTAAAGGTACAGTAAGCGCTCAAAAGTGCATAAGCACGCTAAGAGTCGTATTGCTGTGAACACGCGGTGTAGTCCGTACATTTGTTTGTATGTGTAAACAGTCAGACGTCTGTGGTGTGATTGCCGTACACACACCACAGAGAACGCAGTTTTGCACTACACACTGTCGTATCGTCACGGTTCGCGGGCGCCGCACTTATATTTCCATCACTTTTGTTAGCACGCATCATACGCGTGACCTTGGCCAGTGTATCGCATTGCTAAAATTCGAAAGTAAATTATAAGTGCAGATAGCAGAAGGCGTTAAGCGTTGGTCTTAGATTCAAGCTGGCTAAGGTTCTAATCTCGTAAATCACAGCGCTGTTTTTGCAAATATTATTATGTTTGTTTGCAATAGTAATATTTTTAAATATTCCTGCCTATTTATTAATGTTGTTATTGCAATAAAGGGTTTAGAATAAAAAATGCGTGATATGTTATAATAAAAAATAAATAATATTTATTCGTTATATTTATTTTACTTAAGTATAGTTAACAAACTGCTACAATTATTTATCATTACTTCACCTGAATAATATGTGAAATAGATGTCTAGAAACTTAGAAGCAATTTGTATTATTTTGACATATTTAAATTTTGAAATGTTTTAAATTTTAAATGGATTTTTTTCACCATAAATATAAAGCTTTGATCATGGTCGAAGTAATTAAGCAATAAATAAGAATATTAGACTACTTAAATGTAAAAAAATCTACTGACAAAATTGTTGATTTTAAGGTTAAAGGCAGTTTGTTCATATTAATTATTTTAAACTTTATTTCGCTTTAGTAAATATTGGTTGGTTTTGAGGTTATAGCTTAAGTATTCATTTTCTTTACGAAAAGAAGATTGAAACTAAACCTCAAATTTTAATCCTAAAATAATACTATTACTAAAATAATATTAAACAATTTCGGTATATCTGCAAGAAATACGACAAACACCCTATTGAAACGTGCTTAAAAAATTCGTTACCATAAATTCATGCAATAACGAATCTGTTGTTTATTAAGTTGGTACGGTCAATATTTTAAGGTCAAAAACGGTTTTCTAGCTGGTCTTCAGTGATGCAAGCCTTCAGAGTGCACGGCGAACGGTTCATAATGACGTGTTTTTAATAATTCAGCAAAATATCTCGTTGGTATGAAACCATTTGTTTCATTCACCATTTGACGTCGCTGCTACTCGATAGTAAGCCCCTTCCTCATATCTCTTAACCCTCACAGTATTTCTCTAGAACAAAGAAAAACATTGTTTTTATTACACATAATACCTAATTATTTATTATTCACTAATCGAATTAAACCTCACAATGAATTTAAAACTTTAAAGGCATCTTCTGTCTCAACAATACCTCTGTTCTATCAACAATACCCTTGATTAAGATTTATGTTTAGTAAAATATGAAATATATAAATGATAGCACTCACACTTAGTCCGGTTTCATTAGATATTCACTTCACTTTTACGCAGCGCAATAATATTCTCTGATCTGATCTAATCTCTTCAATATATTTTATGCCTGCTTTTTGATAATAATAACCACAACACTGCGCTAAATACTCGTCACCAATATTATCCACGAACCAACAAAGTTCTATTAATTGAATACTCGTTACAAACTGCATCTACCCCACAGAAATCGAAATAATTTACTTAGTTTTTTGTGGTCTACCTGCTAAACTTTAATATTTATGTGAACAAGACGAATGAAACTAAAAACGAATGATGATTATCGAACTAGTCATTGGTTGCAGGCAAAGTGAGTGTGTGTGTGTAATGTGCGTGTCTACAGTATTGTAACAACTTATAGAAGAAGGTCGTAAGTCAAACCGAAGCGTCAGTCTATTGCTTTGTGAGATTGCTTATGGACTTTTGGTCGGTACTGTACCATTCCGTAGCCGACCGCAGGCGGCAACTGCAGGCGACGTGTTGCTGCGACACGACTGGATTCTATATATTCTTATGTATTTCTATGAAGGCAACGTGTCGCTAGCTACGGAAGGTATTTCATAGAAATTCAGAGAAACCAGTCGTGTCGCAGCAACATGTCGCCTACAGTTGCCGCCTCCAGTCGTGTCGCAGCAACACGTCACCTACAGTTGCCGCCTGTGGTCGCCTACGGAATGGTACCTTTAGGCAATTGCAACATTTTGAATTATTTATGCAGTTAAGTACAGACGCCAGCACATCAAGCTACCCGAAACTGACAAATTTTCCCAATCAACTTTGAATCGTATACTTCAGCTATAAAGTTGAAAATCTATTAAATAAATTTGACAGATTGTAGTAGCTTGAAGTGCTGGCGTCTGTACATTAACGGAAGTTAAATATTTAAAAGTAAATTCGTGCGAATCAACCAATAAGCCCCGGGAAATAATGAAAGGTTGTAGTAAATCCTAAATCTACTCGAAGTCGCTGGCAAAGTGCTGGTTATTACGTCATGAAACTCGCATGTAGCTAAATAGTAACAGCTGCATGGGTCAATCGATGGTTTAAGCTACGCTTGCAGCTGTCAGTTCGTGGATAGGTGGCCATCCAGACCCCACCGTGCTTCGGAAAGCACGTTAAGCCGCTGGTCTTAGCTGTCATTCGTAGATCTTTGACAGTCGTTACGGGTAGTCAGAAGCCCAAAAAGTCTGACAACCAGTCTTACCAAGGAGTATCGTGTTATCCTGTAACTGGGTTGTGGAGGTCAGATAGGCAGTCGCTCCATGTAAAATAATGGCTTTCAGTTGCATCCGGTTAGACTGGAAGCCGAACTCAACATTGCTAAGAAAAAGCTAGGCTGGTTGTTTTTTAGACGTCGATTTTTCGATGCATAATGTAGCCACATTAGAATGTAAATGTTTGACGTAGGCATAATGGTTTGCAAACTCATTAAATTTTCGTGCGTAAGTGTTTGTGCTTTGTTAACTATTTTTTTTTAATGTTTGTTGAATTAAATGCATAATTCGTATGGTTTAAATGATACGCTGGTATATGCGGATGGTTGCTATTGTCTTCATTTTGAAGGTTTTTGTACGCCCAATTAATTAACGGTCTGAATTTTGTGCACATAAAAAAACTTTTATTATTCTGAATTTTTAGATTCATGTGTGTATTGTATAATTACATGTACTTGCTTCAGAAACGGTGAAGGAAAACTTCGTGAGGGAGACAGGTCAGAGGCCCATGGGCGGCTTTAAAAAAACTCTGAAACCAGGTTAGAGTCACTAACCACACGAAAAGATGAAGAAGAACGGCAAATTACACCAATGAAACTGAAGGCGATTAGCACATCTAAACCACGTTCAATACTATTGTAAATGTCAAATTATTGTGAAATATTGACACTAACATTGAACGATCCCGTTCAGTTTTATTATTGAAATTTTCCCTTAATTTGGCAAGTGCTTCAATTAATTACATTTATTTGAAGCACTTTGCAAAAAAATCCGCTGTTTCATACATTTTGACCGCGTAAGTATTGCATTTTTCTATGAAACAGCAACATTTCAACGCAGGGGTGTTCAGAATCGAAAGGGACATCGTGGCCCCCGGCAACAGGGCAACCAAAGGAAAAGGGTGGGAGTCAGTAAGAGTCTGACACGCCCTCCCGCTCCACCCAGAGCGGGAGAAGTTATTTGATAATTTCCCACCCAAAAAAAAAAAAAAGTGGTGTTTAGAATCATATATGTATCCATGGTAGCAGTTTTTGCGTCGATGTGCCACCCTGTACTGTTCTACAATCGTGAAATCATTAGTACAGCATTTTATCAGTAAACACAAGAATAGAACTGGTTATTTTCAATTAAACGTAATATGAAGGTCTAGGTCCAGTTCGAAACAATGACAATTGCATAAAATTTCGGGCAAAGTACGAGTTTTAGGCCAACGACCCTGCCCTAAGACCGGACCTCGGACAATTTGTGTTCTATTGTAATTGCTATTATTTGAAAGATAGTAGTGACATATGCAACATATGGGTGATATGTAAGTTAGCTTAGTGAAAAAAAAGCGTGATTATTTTAAATAAAGAAATAATTGATTAGATTATGATTTTTAAAGGTTTTATTAAGGCGAAAGCGTCAGGGTAGCCCGCGAAATTCAAATTTTCTTACGTTATTTGTAGTAAAGCCATATTTGTTACGGCCGCAAATCATATTTAGACCAACATAAAACCTGACACTGACCTGCAAAATGCAAAAAAACGTAAGAAAATTTGAATTTCGCGGGCTATCCTAACGCTTCCCCCTTAAACAGAAAAGTTATTACAAGTTAACAAAAAGATCTTATTCTAAATGTAAACTAACATAATCCAAGCAAAGTTAGTTAATAGGCTATATCACCTCTTTTAACATAATTATGTACGATTGTTGGTGTGACTACTAATTTAAATAGATATTGGTGACAATTCTCTTCGAACTAAACTATTACTGAAATTCCTTACTTTTTTTGGCTATGAGAATCTTAAAGCTATTCTGCAAAATAATTTTTTTTTTGACACTACTAAATCGAATTTGACAATCGCGACTCCACGTGGTAGGTACTTGTTTGCTCTACCTTGTGAATTTTTTTTAGAGCCAGAGGTGCGCAGCAGGACAGCCTCGACGTGTTTTTTGAAGGAATTTTTCACTTTTTGTATTAAAAAAAATTACTTACATGTTGAGTTTTAGGCGTAATGGGATTTATAGAGGGGGTCGAAATTTTCATCATTTTTGCGATAGGACATACCATTTTCGAGATTTAAGCAAAAGAAAAAAAAAATACAGTACTGTTTTTACTCCTGAAGTCGAGACGTTAGTGTTAATTTAAAGTTCATGACAACCAATTTTATTCTACACGTTTTAATCGCGATTATAAAAAGTCAGATTTAGTTAGACAATCAAAATTTTAGGTGAAAAACGTCAAATTCAGAATAGCAAAATTGCCACTTTTACTAAACTAATATCTCAGTGCCGCAGTGTCGCAGTGTCAAACTAAAATATAGTTAAGTTGTGTCACTTTAGTCTATTTCAGAATGTGAAATAGTCGCTTGACAGGAATAAACTAAATTTTGGTGATTTTTAGTCTAGTTTAGAGGCATTTGTGACAAGAGAATCGGCACCTATGTGCTGTTATGTAGGGTTTGCAGATAATTTCCCACCCAAAAAAAAAAAGACTTACGTTTTAATTTTAATAAATAATTAATCGATCATTTCAGCCAGTTTTGGAAAGAGTACTTTCGACAATGCACGGTCAGAGAAATGAACTGAAACCCTGGCCATTACATACAACTGTCAGAGAATGACAGTTGTAATTTGAATATACCGCCAATTTAAGTTGGTAATTAATTTGCTTATCAATTTATATCCCTGACTTTGCCTAGGTGTATTTTGGCCCTCTGCAATACAAATAAAATATTTAATAGAACCTGTAGCGGTTACACCGCCACATACGAACTACGCATTAAAAGACATGACGTCACACAAATCCTGCATCGCGCAATTAGTGTTTACCGAGCGATCGACATATATATAAGATTCCAACTTCAAACCGATGGGCAGTTGTCCACCAGACACAACACCCGTCTGGTCGGCGGATCATCCCTTTTCTATGGTGGATGAGTGAACTTTACACCCTGTTCCTTATGCCACTAAAAACCCCAAGGTGCTGCCATGCGCTTCGCCTTCATCGTCGGCATTTCTTTTTCTTCCATACTTCTATAAATATTAATTGTCATCTTGATCCATCAATCGTTTCCTTGGTCTTCCCTTACTCTTATAGCCATCCACATTAATACCAAACGCTTCGCCCATAGTGCCCATAGGCTCCCCTTACTTGGAGGACACGTTGGAGCATACGGTGGAGGTCTGCCCGGCTCGGGCAGAGCATCGCCGTGTCTTCGTGGAGGCGATTGGTGGCGACGATCTCTCGCGTCCGGCCCTGGTCCGTACTATGGTATGGGGCGAAAGGGCATGGGAGGCCGTCACCTCCTTCTGCGAAGCAGTAATGCTCGCGAAGGAGGAGGCGGAAGGAACGCGTAAGGGAGAGGCAAATTTCGCGCCATCACGCCCCTAACCGCCGCAGGAGACGCCCTGGGCGTCGGGAGTCGCAAGCCGATTCCCGACCACCGTAGGCGCGGGCTTGCAATTGAGGGTACACGGGTGGGTTTTAGTCAGTAAGAGTCTGACACGCCCTTCCGCTCCACCCAGAGCGGGAAAAGTTATTTGATAATTTCCCACCCAAAAAAAAGGCTCCCCTACACGGCAAATTTTGATCACCAGCTGGAATCAAAGTCAATGATCAGGTTCAAGATTGGCTGCAAATCTGGCTCGAGATCATTGATTTTGATCACGAATCGCAATACTAAATAGTTGCCATAGAATTTTAAAAACCTGTCTTAGTAACTCATTTAATCAGGTCAGTAAAAATTACTAATGTACCAACGTTTATAAATGTAATAAATCTTAATAGACTCCCAATAAAATTGAATGTACCGTGCATAAAAATCATATTTACCAAATTTTATCAAGACATTTATTTCAATTGATTTTTTATGTTAGGTATTTTATTTTCAATCCTAAATAATACTATAAGAAAGTGAGTTTGTTTGTTACGCTTTTACGCTAAAACGGCTAAACGAATTTAGCACACGGGTAGACCATGACCTGTGTTAGTACATAGGATACTTTTTATCCCAATATTCCTACGGGACTTATGCAGGTGAAACCGCGGGGCGCAATTAGTTTCAGTTAACGTCCAACCTTGACTATTTAAACGTGGTTAATTAAATACTAGCTTCTACCCGCAAATTCGTCCGCGTAAACCCCGTCGCATCGCATCGCGCTAATATTTCGTTTTTGCTCAGCATTCTTTCTGACTTTTTTTCTTTTCGGTCGACTCCTATGGGTGATGTGATTGCGTGAGTGCCTTCCTCAAGAATAAGGCTATCAAATATAAAAATATTTTTTCAAATCTGACTAGTAGTGAGATTAGAGCGTTTAAACAAACAAACAAAAAAATAAACTCTTCAGCTTTATTATTAGTTTATAGAATTAGATTAGACTGCTTGTTTTGAGACCAATTTTAGCATCAGTTTGTATTTTATTGTATGGAAGAAGAAGCTGTGCAGCGGCGACCTCACATATGCAAATTGGGATAACGTACAGAGCACACAGACCCCTCAACGGCTGGACTCGGATAACGGTATATTTTTCGAAACGGTTTCATCTTAAAAACCTAATAAACCTTTTTGTTTCGGTTACGTGCGAACGGAACGTTATTAAAACGTTTTTGAAGAAGAACAAAATTAAAATCGTTCTCGGTTAATGAAACGTTTTTAATCGTTTTTAACCATTTTTGGCTTGATCGATAGGAAACTCACAACACAACCCAAATCAATACGTAAGTGGCAAGCGCATTGGAATCAATGATGTAAAGTAATGAAGATAACATACAATTTAACTAAACAAGTTCATGATTGTCGGCGCACGCCCCGTGCGCGGTTGCATCCTGCGGAATAAATCGGTTTTTGAAAATGTTCTCATTTCGTTTTCGTTCCGAACAAAATATATTGCTTGTACAGACGCCAGCACATCAAGCTACCCGAAATTGTCAAATTTTCCCAATCAACTTTGTACCTTATTCTTCAGCGATAAAGTTGAAAATCTATTAAATAAATTTGACAGATTGTAGTAGCCTGATGTGCTGGCGTCTGTACAAATAACTGTTCGGAACGTTTTAAAAAACGTTATTTTAAATAACGTTTCCAAGCCCTGCTCAGCGGGGGCTGCTAGAGACGGCATTGTCAACAATTTCATTATAAACCAAGCGTGGCACTGTTTACTCGCACTACAACTCAAATGACGTAGGTATATAAACTGACGGTTTTGAATGGCGTCCTTGACAGCAGTTGTGTGCTCAACGCAATTTCATCACCACAAGACGTGGGTACTGCCGTTCCTCAGTAGTGCCGGGTGGCGTGGCGATTCCGTGCTCTGTGAGATTAGGGCAGGAAGAGGATGATAACGATGAAGAAGTCTAACATGACTATCAGGAAGCCAAAAACGGCCGCTTTGGCAGAATCATAATATTATGAATCACACAAACTATCACAAACTGACAATTCATAATATTATCTGCGTTCAATTCATATTACTCAATTCATCTGTTGTAAGTTTTGTTACAATGAAATAATATTTAAACTGTAAAATTAAAAATTAAAATCTCATTTGATTAATAAAAAATGTACAGAAAAATTTTCCCGTAAAATTACGGTCTTAATTTTTTCATGCGGCAATATTTACACCAAATATGATTGGATTTGGTTCAGCTAAAATAATTATGTGTCACCATAGAAGAATTGCTGGGAATTCAGAAAATGAATTGCTTTTAGAGGAATTGCTTAATGTGGCCGTTTTAGACCCGCTGTTCCACTGGTAATACAATACAGACACAAGTAAAATGAACTAAACAAAGAAAAAATGTGAAGTCAACAAATTATGGACAGTCCCTTTAATATTTCAGTACAGTGAGGACGGTCACCATGCACCGGGGCGTTAACCGGTTGACGACCCTTATACATAATTATTAGTGTCGGGTTATTGTTTTAAAACTATAAAAATTATATCATCTTTATTGGACAAACAATGGAATTATAAAGGTTAAAAGTTAAATTATAATTAAAAAGTCAAAAGATTTCTTTCGATTAATCATTTTTAACGTAAAAATCCAGTTCCGGAATCAATTTTCTTTGGTCAATATTTAATTTTATAACAATTTGGTTTTTCTAGATATTCTCTAACGTGTCGATGTAAAAAATAACTGATGAAATGTCAGTCCAGGAATTATGTGAGGACTGCTTTGGTTGGAATCTCGATCTAGGCATGTGAGGACTGCTTTCGTAACAAAATGCTGCAATACAAAATGTCACAGTGCCTCTCCCGGGATAGTTCAAAAATAATTTCTGTTTTTTTCTTGAGAAAACCCTGTGATGTTGATCGAGATTACAGACAAAGCTACTTTGTGCCCTGTTTTGCCCTGAAAAGGACCGTTTGGGACTTATATTTGCCATCGTGATGAAAGGATTAGTTAATCGACAGAAGTAGAGTGCTCAGGGTACTTTTTTTTTTGCTAGGGCATCTCGTAGTTTACCTCTGAGATCATGACTACTTCACCGGGCTTTCCCGTGGGTGCCTTAAGCTACTACACTTAAAACGTCGGTGAACGCTCGCTAAGGGCACCCCCTGTGGGGTATACGAACCTCGGCTTAGGGCGTCAACCGGAGGGAGAACATCAAGGATGGGACGGGCTGGTGCTCAGGGTGCGCCGAATCCTCAAAGAGGGGACTTATCGCCGCAATTGTGGCGTGCCCATAGGTTTTAGTCAGTAAGAGTCTGACACGCCCGCCCGCTCCACACAGAGCGGGAGAAGTTATTTGATAATTTCCCAACCAAGAAAAAAAGGGGGCGCCGAATGTAACCGAAGGTCGGAATGTACGACGCTCGGGGAGGCTTATTTCACGCACCCCCGCTTCTAACAATCATAATCAGCTGAGTATAATTTTCCCAATGCTGGGACACAGGCCTCTCTGTGAGAGTGAGTGGGCCGTAATCGACCACGCGGGTCCAGTGCGGGTTGGTAGTTGTCACATGTCTTCAAATTTTTGTTTCTACGACATGCGGTTTTCTCACGATGTTTTCCTGCACCATTTTGAGAGCAGTAGTGATGAAATAATTTACACAAAGTAAACGGCCTGTCAGGGTTCGAACCTACGACCGTATTCATAAGTCACGGCCGTCATCACTGGGTCACCACTGCTCCCCCGTTTCTAGATTAGTAGGTAAATAATATCGACCCAGAAAAATCCTCTGTCGAACAATAGTATCACCGGTTTCCACTCAAAGTAAACATTGACTTATTAAAATATCAATATTATCAATACACTAATCCCCCGTATTATCTAATAGATACGGCATATAATACTTAAACCACAGTGTACATACTACTCATTCCTATACCTATTTGTGTATGGTGTTTGCACTTGACAGTCGAATTCAAGTTAAACAACGTGTTATGTGATGAATAGTGTCCTGCCTGCCTAGCCTTTTCCCAAGTATGTTGGGGTCGGCTTCCAGTCTAACCGGATGCAGCTGAATTCCAGTATTTTACATGGAGCGACTGCCTATCTGACCTCCACAACCCAATAACTAGGTAACGCGATACCCCTTGGTAAAACTGGTTGTCAGACTGTCGGGCTTCTGACGACCCGTAACGACTGACAAAGATCCACGAATGACAGCCGGGACCAACGGCTTAACGTGCTTTCCGAGGCACGGAGTCTCGGTATGTAGAAATGGTCACCCATCCACGGACCAACCCCGGCAAGCGTAGCTTAACCTGATGGATCCCCCCGTATGGCTGTTAGTACTTAGCCACGAGCTCAATGGTTATTCATTATAAAATTGCACATGCCACCAAGTGCAATTGACTTTCCGACCCAGATAACCTCATTACACTCCTCTAGGAGAAGATTATGGCCACCTGTACAGTTTACAAACACGGACGCCTCCCGTCATTCCGACCTCGCCGCCGAGGTCCTCCGCGACTGCGTCCCCGAGTAAATGATACACCCCCGACCCTTGCTCGATAACGAGGTGCCAGCAGTTGTTACAGCTGAGCACATAGCTTTAAATTCCCCGAATAATAATCATGATGAAAATCTAATTTTGATCCAGTCTGTCCGATCTTGCTGTCCTCCCCTCAGCGACGCCCTAAGCCGAGGTTCGTACTGCTTAGCGAGCGCTCGCCTAGTTTTAATTTAGCATAGTTTTATGCCCCTGGCTGGAGGCTTTGAGTGTCCACAGGAAAGCCCAGTTAAGGAGTTATGAGCTTAGTGGTCGACTGCGAAAAAAAAATTTGCAGTTTTATAATGTTCTGTTTGCCTACCTAATACAAAAGTAAATTATGTTTAAGTAGCAATAGAACAGAATACCTACTCTTTGTTATGAACACCATAAGAATTACAGATAAAAAAGTAGAAATAGAGTTCGCACTACCAATGAAGTCCTTTTGACACGGCGCCAGTGTCCATAAAATCGAATTTAATAATTTTTTGTTCCACAGTTTTCCGCCGTATTCCGTGGCGCGGATGTCATTAGTAGTAGTTCAATAGTTAAAGCCAACTGATGAACGTGTGCTAAAAGGTACTGTACTGCCATCTGTTGGCGTTTGCACGCATATTTCGAACTCGCCATAATTACGTCATTTTAAGGGGCCACACCCACTAATCCACACGAGGATAGATCCTAACCGCAGCGAATCATCAACTATGTTGATAGTACCGCCATCTATCGGTCGTACAAGTATCTTCTGCAAAGCTTCACTCTATGATGTCACACGAAGAAATCGTGACGCACTTAAAAAGAACAAGTCCCATTTTTTTAAACTGTTGTTGCTTTTCCGAAGATATGACGTCACACGACGAAATCTTAACGAACATAATAGTCTTATTCATCCCGTAAATAACATAAAAATCCTGTAATGACAAAAATAATTAGACAAACATTAGGTAGTTGCTTTTCTGAAGTATCTATGGAGATACCATATGCGTCATAGTGTGGTCTCATTTGTGTTTTTTTTTTAATTCTCAGAAACTACTGTCTTGGTTCTGTTGCCAATTTTTGTTTACGTTTGACAGTTCTTGGGAGTTGGTAACTTTGTAACCACATAGTGGTTTTGGGTTTATTTGCCAAAAATCCTCTGGTGACTCATTATTATGTCGCTTACGAGTATCTACCAATCTTTAGTACTAAAAATAACTATGAGAAATCAAACTTCCTAATTTGATGGTACCTACATTAAAGAAAAGTGACAACAATGATAATAATAAAATAAAATAATAAAAAAATGGATCAAGCGCCTGATTAAGAAGGCAGTACTCCTCGATACGGCTCGCATTGTGAGGAGGTTCCTGTCTCTGCAGCCCTAACCACCGGTAGCTTGGACCCTGCTCCCAAAACCGGCGGAACTAAATTTTTTTTATTTTTAAATGTTGTTTTATCCTTTTTATTTTAAGAAATATTTAAAAATGTAATCGAATAAGAATTAAAATGAATAAACAAAGGTATAATTAATTTTCTTTTTTTTAAGTGTACTCAACAATACATCACTTGTTAGTAATTATCTAAATGCCTTTTAAAGAGCTTCATTTTAACCCCAAAGAGTTTCGACTACACTAAGAAATATTTTTAGAGTTCCGTACGTCCGAATGAAAAACGGAACCCTTATAGGATCACTCGGGTCTGTCTGTCCGTCCGTCACAGCTGATTTGCACTAAATCTAATGAAAGATTAAGTTTTAATTTGGTACACATATGAATTTCTGTGCCCCAAACGCGGACGTGTAATGTACATAAATTAATTTTGAATATAGGGGATATTTTATTTTTGGGAGGTAAATAAGAAAATTAAAATTGCAAAGTGTACCGTGTGTCATATCAAATGAAAGGGTTTGTTGTGAGGTGCTTTAACATATACATATTTTTTTAATTTTAAAATAAATGGTTTTAAAGTTATTAAAGAAAATAGAAAAAAAATTGGCATGACATCTCTTACCAGCCAAAATTTTTGAAAAAATCCAGTAATAGTTCTATGCTTATAGATTACAGGAAAACCTATAAGAACTCTAAGGTAATAAAATAACAAATGGTAAATCTCTCACTGTGCATACAAATACAAACTTACATTTTCAGGTGGAATGTACGAGAGAACATGTTTTTCAACTACAATGTTAAGTTTGTTCTTGGGATAAAAAACATGATAGATAACATATTTATCGTACGGAACCCTCACCACGCGAGTTTAACTCGCAATAGTCCGGTTTAAAAAAATCTTTTCATGATATTTATCATAATCAGTGTTACAGTGGCGAAGGGTGATAAAAATAGAGAGGGGTAAACCGAAGAAAAAAAAAATCATTGTCAAATTAAAATTGTTAAGACGTCACTTTGGACTTTCACCATGGCTGCGAAAAGCTACTTCTTGTTTACCTAACAAAATAAACAATATGTACCGTTTGATTCAATTTCTATTTCGATCCACTTCTTCTAATCATGCGAATAAATCAAGCTTCATGCGAATCAGTGAAAAATAATTCTACTCCTACCAGTCCCAAACTCATGAAACAGCTACGAATATGTTTTTCAGTCTGCACAGGTTTTTTGATGAATTCATCAGATAATTAATGTAAAATAACCCCTTTATTCCATAAACTACTAAAATCGGAGAAAAGTAAACACGGGAAACAATACATTTAATTCAATTTGCAACTGCCAGTCAACCATTGATATTTATCGTAAAGGGAAACATTAAAATGTTTGAAAAATCCCTCGCGTCGTTTGTAATTTATAGTCATATAAAGGCGAGCGGCCTTACTTAATTTTGTGTTTCTTATTTTCAAAACTTAACCTTGAAAAGTATGTCTCCTCACAAAGTAAGTAATCTGCCAAGCAACAATAAAACTATTAATCCTAATCCTAAATCCATCCTAATCCTACTGATCGTACTAATTACTTGTAAAATCTACTCTAAATAAGTAATTTCAACATAATAATATATCTACTTACCCAAAATACCTAATTAGAACTAACTTTACTTTCACTAAACTCAAAAAAATTAAACACTATTTTAATCACTGTTCTATACCTACCTAGAAACAAATATTACTACTACTAGTACTGATAAACTAATGAATTCAATGAATACTGAGTGAAAAAATTGCAAATTAACTACATAATGTAAACAAATTATACGGTAATGCGATTACGTCAAAAAATAAAAACACACATTGTCAAAGTCAATCGAATGATTATGATGTCCGAACTCCGAACTGAACGCATTACGAAATTAAACGAGAACAACCGAAGAAAATGCGTTCATTCTCGTTCTCGCGCATGCGTTTTCTACTGTTGTCCCTATCGTAATTCGGCGCGGATTGGCTTACCTGGCTGATAAGAAACCGCGGTGTCACGTGACCGAAGTGACGTCATGACGGACTTTATTTTCTAAAGAAATTGAATTCACAATAAGCCGGACGTGCCTACGAGTAATTTTAGTGCAAAATGTTTTGCTGTTGGGAATTAAAGACAAAAGAAATAATATTGGTAGGCGTTTTGTAATGTTTTAATCTTATGATGTATCAAATACGTGTGATTATTCAATGACGATAGAGTGGTTTTGTTTCAAATTTCAGTAGGAATCAGGTTGTTTGAACTCGTCGCCCCTGCATTGTTGTTAGGTACCTACCGGACTTTGTACCCTTTCTGGCACTTAACAACAATGCTGACTTTACACTTTGCAGGTCAAACAACTCTCATTAACTAACCAAAACATCTATTAAGAACCGTTTATTGAAATACACAAATTTCATGCTTTGTTGACTCCGTAAACAATTTTTTTTTGTGAGCTGTTGTTCCTTTTGTCCTATCAAGGTGAAACTTAGTATAATCAAATCTTCGGATAATCAAATTGCAAAGGAGGGTTCTTACAAGGGTTTTCTGGTACAGATAGTGTCATCTACGAAGACGCGCCCCACACTTCTTCCTAATCGCTTACAGTAAAAGAGTGCAATATTCCGCTAGTGTTTTAGTATTGTCGATACACTGATTACCTATGAGTGGGTAATTAGTAAACACGACAAAACAAAACACTAGCGGTATGTTGCACACTTGTATTGTAAGCGATTAAGAAGAAGAGTGGGGCGTGTCTTCACGGATGGCACTATCTGTATACAGGGTAAGTTTTTAACCAGTGCAAAAACTTAAACACGTGACTTTACTCATCATTATGAACAACTTTCATTATGGGATCAAACCAGAAATCGCAAAAAAAAATCAGCTGTTCCCTACATTTATGTTCGCAAAACTCGTCAAAATGTAGGGAACAGCTGATTTTTTTTTACTGCCTTGTTGGTCTAGTGGTCGCAAGCGATACTGCTGAGCGTGAGGTCCTGGGTTCGATTCCCGGGCCAGGCAAAGTTTTATTGGGTATTTCTATCTGAGATTTTTCAGAAGCAGCCGGAGTCTGAATTTGTGCCCGGTTGATGGCAATAGGCTCACCCCCTATTTATTACATGTGACTTAAACATAACTGACGAAATGTGAGTGTACCTGCTACAGGGATACCTCTGCCCAACCCTTCGGGGAAACAAGGCGTGATGTTATGTTATGTATGTTTAATTTTTATTTTATTAAATACTTTTTACGAGTTCACTATGTATAACGTTTTACGTTCGACTTAATTTTAAATTTTTATTTAATCTAGTTTGGAAGGCGCTGGTGTCTGTGATAAAATGTGATTTCATTAGTACAGGCATCAAGGAAACACTTTTTTAGTGTAACATAATTTTTTTTTCGAAAATGTATTTATTTAATTAGTCCAAGGCTTACAGCTTGGTAACAACTGAATCATCTAATGCGTCACATTATGTTACTCCTTTTTAATTGTACTCTTAATTGGTTATTATTGTTATTAGGTATTTATTATTGTTGAATGCCGCATTCACGAAACGGTCAATTGCCATCAATTTCTGTTGTAGTAATATATTGTCAATCGCTTCAATTGTATTTGGTAGACGTTCAATGTGTGTTAATCACGTCAAAATTGACAATTGCAATTGATCGTTTCGGCAATATTGTGTCTCACTCAAGATCCATAAATATATGTGTACGAGAATAATATTTTTTTTATACAGGCTGGCAGGGACATGGACGCGAAAACTGTTACCATGGATTCAGTACACGATTCTGAACCCGCCTGCGTTAAAAATGTTCGTCGGTTATTTAAAAAAAAATCTGCTGTTTGTATAAATAAATTGTTGGTTATTTAAAAAAAGTGCAATATCTACGCGGTGAAAATGTATGATAGGTGTAAATGTACGCGCAGATTTTTTTTTTTAAATAACCGACGAAAAATTTCAACTCAAGGGGGTTCAGAATCATGTACTGAATCCATGGTAGGTAACAGTTTTCGCGTCGATGTCCCTGCCACCTTGTATAACGTTATTGATGATCAGCAATCAATATCAATTGCATAATTAATTTTATAACTTTTTTAGTAACTTACCGGTCCAGTGAGTTTCGGGATAAAATGGTTGCAAATCTTAAATTCATTAATTCACTGATAGACAACGCAGAGCCTTAACCGCGGGTCTAGAAACATGAAATGTTTGCTCAAGAGTTCCTTACATTACGAAAGTGAGCAGTAACAAAAGATTTTAGAAAATGTATCCCGTAGAAGGGTTAAATAGTGGCTATAGAAGTTGGTCATATTTACTGATGGGAAATCCCTTCGGGCACACGGCTTGTTTTGTAAGAACTTGTGCTCATGTCATGTCTGGGATCCGGGCCGAGCAGGCTTTCAATATGTTATAAACGGATTCTTAGCGTCGTGTACGAGCCGGAGTCCGGATTACTGTGACCCGGAACCGTGTGGTCAGGCCTTCATTATAATGAATGTGAGTTACAAAAGAAAAAAATAAAACTTCTGTTACTTTTACAAAATGTTATGATGATGCAACACGGCTTCATCCGCTGTAGTGATAAGTGCTACACAAAATTTGGAGCATCGTCACTGGGCCACTCAAAGTCATTGAGTTGCGGTGTTCATTTTAAAACAATCATTAATGTTAAAAAAACATAAAAAGTAGTAGTTAGTCGTTATGTGATTACTTCTTTATGACACTCAGAGCCAAAAAAAAGCATGTGTTCTATTCTATGGTTCTACTTATTGCGTAAGCATTTAATGGCAAACAAAACTATGTAAGGCCTGCATGAACTCTCAAAAAAAAAACAAAAGAAACTATAAATGCTGTGACGTCAATGCAGGTATGATTAGCGACAAAAGTCAATTAAGACTGTCAAAATTATTCGTTACTTTATATTTCAGCAATTCATGTAAATACATAGTTCAAAGTTCAGAGTCTAAGTGTCTTCCAATTTTGGTTCTGTTCTCATTTTAAGCAATAATTAAGATTTTAAAAACTGAAGTGTTAATCGACGTTTGTCGCTGACTGTTGGTACCGACTATTAATTGTAGAGGTATTAATTTAAAAGGGTTCGATCAAGTTTTATACTCGTATAGCCACTATCACTTGTGTTACATGTAGATGAGGCGGTGCACACAAAGCATTATTTTTAAAGTAATGTACTTTTATATTTAAGGGTTTACGATACACTTAGAAATCCTAATCCTAACTATCCTAACTAATATTAGGTATAAATGCGAAAGTAAGTTTGTTTGTTTGTTTGTAACGCTTTATTTATTTATGATATCCAACAAAGGATACACATACACAATATAAATCACAATGTTAATTAAAAACGGTTTTTACGTGTTAACATGTCAAGATTGAGCATTTATAATGACAATTGCTTAGTAGGTATACTTAATTAGGTACTGGAGGGAAGAAACAGTTACATGGTTAGTTATTTTGCTTTCACGCTAAAACGGCTGAATGGATTTGGATGAAATTTGGCACATAAGTAGACCATGACCTGAAGAAAGATATAGCATACTTTTATCCCGATATTCTCACGGGATCGAGACTTATGCGGACAAAAAGGCGGGGCGCAGCTAGTGAGTATATAATGGAAAGTTTGACAGAGGCGCCAGTCACAGAAAAGTTGAAAGGAAATCGTTTAGCTTTGTATGGGCATGTGATGAGGAGGGAAGTAACACATGTTACTAAAAGAGTGATGAATATAAATGTTGATGAATAGAGAGGGGGAGGAAGGCCAAAGAAAAGATGGATGGATTGTGTGAGGAATGATATGAAAGAGAAGGGAGTGAATGATAGCGTGACGGTTGACAAGGGAGAATGGAAGAAGAAAACGTGGTGCGCCAACCCCACGTACCATGGGACTAGAGCAGGAAGATGATAGGTATTAATTTACTTAAGGATATTCACAGACTGCTCACACAATTTTAAGCTAGACTATATGGTGTTCATAAAGGCAAATAAAAACTTTTTACAAAAAAAAACAACAGACTTCCAAAAAAACACTGCAATGTGAAAAATAACTTTAATTTCGGAAGTCGGTGGCAAAAAACAAAAATTCAAAACCAAAGACACCGACTTCCGAAATTAGTTATTTTTCACATTGCAGTGCTTTTTTTTTTTTGGAAGCCGGTTTATTTTATTTTTTGTAAAAAAAAATAGTATTTACTTTTTACCTACCACACACAAATTCGAATACCACTACCTGCTGTGTAAATAATAGTGACAGAAACTTATCAAATGCCACATACCTACTAAGTGGGAAAAATACGTCCTATTATTGAAGCTAACTCAAAAATTACCTGAGCAAAGTTAATCAAATTTATACAGGACCACCTCTGAAGTATGACCTACCAGACAAAAAAAGAATCATTCCTTCTTTTGGAAGTCGGTTAAAAAGAGCGCTTCCACTTAGACAACGTTCGCACGGACGTTACAAAATCGCGGCGGGATTTTTTCGTACATTGGATTTTCAACGCTCTACTTAGCACCGAGAGTTGAAAATCCAACAGTATGTTTAATCGACGCTCTGGGATGCACTCTGTTAAATTTTCAACGCTCTGCTTAAGAGGGCCCTTCCCGATCCGTCTATCGTCAACGCGAGCATGGTCGAAAAGCTTGTTTTTTCATCCAGCGCAAGTGAGAACTGCTAACGAGCAAGTGAGAACGCGATAACATTGTACGAAAAATAACTGGTTTCAGGAAATACGTGTTTTTGAATACGCCTTACAAGTTTGTAAAATATTTTTTTGTCATTTAGAATCTCCATTACATGTACGAGGTTTCTATAAAGATGTTTTCTTTACTTTTACAATTTATAAGTACATTATGAACGGTCAAAGTTGAGGTAAAATTTGTGAAAAAAAGCAGATTTTTAGAGGCTTATATTGAATTTGATTCGCCAAATTTTAATTTTTTGCTTTCATAGAAACCTAGATATAGTGCACAAGATACCCATTAGTATAAAAGAATTTAAGAAAGATGTGTTACAACGCCATAATCACGTACGAGCGTTTGTATGAAAAGTATGACGGGTTGGCCGCTCTTAACACCGAGAGTTGAAAATCCAGTGCGCAATAAAATCCCGCCGCGATTTGATTACGTCTGTGCGAACGTTGGCTAAGTCCCAGAAACGAATGCCCGAATCACTGTACCCTTAAAACCTTCATCTCTAACAATTAAAGTCTGAAGGGGACGATAACCGATTTTTTATACTGAAGATGACGTCTAAACGAGTACCTAGTGTTAGTGATTTGGAAAAAATGTATGTTAAATTAGAGCATTTTTTTAATATTTTAATATAGGCATATTTTTGATTATGTTTATATTACATAGTGAAATTAATTTCTAAAGTTATGTTTAACGCGGATAAAAAACTGAGAATGACGCAAAGTCTATCAAGAGTATTTCGCTGAAAACTTCACCATTTTAAATATAATTTTAAAGATAATTAAATTATTAATCTTTTAGTATACGTGTTTTATTAAAATACCTTTTGTTTTACGTGTAATAAATTAATAATGCGTCTAATTTGGGACAGCGCTCCTTGATGGGCGAGTCCTATTACTGACTGGACGTACGATGCGTTGCGTGAGCTCAGTACAGAACACGCAAGCTAACCATTCAAGGTCACTGGCATATATCTGCGTCTGAAGAAATGCTCACCAACATCACTCTATCTCTATCCAAATGAATTGATTTTTTTTTCTGTAAATAGGTTTGTACACACGGCTACACATCAAGCTATATTGTATAGGATGCCGTACAATGCGAGGTCAGCTTATACTGGAAGTGTATAGCTTGATATGTAGCCGTGTGTACTTGGTACAAACATTTATTGAACGCCATACCCAATAGCTTCAGCTCTTAACCTTGAAACTCTGATCTAGGTGAGTGTTTATGGTGATGACGTCAGCCGTCGTCATCGACTTTCCTGCCAGTTTTATTTATTTATAACTAGCGCCCCGCCCCTGCTTCACATGGTTTTTACGTCGTGACAGTACACTGAAATTTCTTTATCATATGCTAGTTTCTCAGAATGATGGTTTTTACCATCATTTAGAGAAACGCATCAAAATATGTTGCGTAGTTTAGAAGGACAACGCGGTCACACAGACAGACACGAAAAGCGACTTTAATAGAATAATTTATAATACATTTAATATATTAATATTATAGTATATTAATATTATTGTATATTATTTTTATATATTAATATTGTAAACAGATAATATTTTTATTTTCGTTTATAATTATTTAACTAATGAACTCAAAACTACTGAATCGATTCTTTCACCAGTAGAATACTATAATAATATTGAGTACCTTAGGATTATTTATAAAGATAACACGCGAGCGAAGCCCCTGGCAGAAGCTAGTTTATAATAACCACAATAACAGTAGCCACTTACAAATTTTAAAAAATCTGCTAAAATGGGCATTTCAGTTACCATACAAATTTTAATAACAGATTTTCATGACAACAACCAACCATCCAAATAGGACAGTCAAACGTCTCATGGAATATAAGCAAATAATAAGGAATAAAAAAGATAACCGTACTATATCCAGTGATTCGGTGTTTCTGTCTGTTATTAAACCTATTCACAATTTGGATGAAATCTCACACACGGGTAGACCACGATCTAGATGAGGACATACATAATATTATGATACTTTTTGTCCCGATAGTAAATTCCCGTGGGATAAATTTCGACCTCCGGGCTAAGCAAAAAGCTAATAAAGAATAAGCGACATAAATAATATTATTCATTTATTTAAATACCTACTAACATCATTATGTCTTCACGGGGGCCGAGACGACGACGCGCAACGTGATCCCGAAAGCGTACCTATTAATAGATTTAAAATGTTGGCACATGTAATTGAGTAATTTTAACGTTATACCTTATTAATTAACTAGCGGACGTCACGCGGTTTCACCCGCGTAGTTCCCGTTCCCGTGGGAGTGCGTGGATAAAATATAGCATATGTTACTTGCTGATAATGTAGCTATCCATTGTTGAAAGAATTTTTCAAATCGGTTCAGTAGTTTTTATGTTTGTTCGTTACATACAAAAATACAAATCTTTCCTCTTAATAATATTATTATTAGTTTTAGTTTGGATATAGATTTGTATAACGTCATTAATTTATATAATAGCATGGACATTTTGTATTTATCTACTGTCAGAGAAATTATTGTTAAGCAAATTGACATTACAGTCATTTCATATGTGTTTTTTTTTTTCGTTTTGAATTTTTGCACAATTGCATTTATAAAATAATAAAAAAACAATTTAAAGATGTTTGGTAAGTACCTGCTCATTCCGAAATTTTTAAATAATAAGAGTAAACGTAATTTGAGTTTAAAATTAACTATTAACGAATCCATTTCCTAATTATAATTATTATTCCTGGCTAATTGATATTAAAACTATTAATTACGCGGACAATTAACTCGATGACGCGGGCTTGTTTCCTTTAGATTATTATAATCATTATATTTCGGGCAATTATTCATTGGGCGTAATAATGTAGGTTTGTTACTTCTTCTCAACTCTAAAATAAACCTCTCTCAAGCCCGAAATATTCTGTACTCTTTTTCCACAATCCAATATACCCCAAAATATTTTAAACAGGCAGCGACAAAGTATTACTGAAATACAACAATACTGTTTCCATTACAACAAACAATGCTAACAAACTACAGGGTCAAACTAAATTACCTAGCGAAACTGCACGGACGTGATGAGTATCGATATCTAAATAGTTATGATAAAACTGAAAATAAATGAATGTTGTGTTTTTTTTTATGGTGTCATGGACCGCAGTTAGTGCAGTCACTTATAAAATCTGTATTTTTAACCGACTTCCAAAAGGAGGAGGTTCTCAATTCGTCTGTATGTTTTTTTTTTGTATGTTTGTTACGCGATTACTCCGCCAATTATGAATTGATTTTGATGATTCTTTTTTTGTTTGGTAGATCATACTTCAGAGGTGGTCCCATATAAATTTTATTAACTTTGCTTGGGGAGTTTTTGAGTTAGCTTCAATAATACGTATTTTTTCCCACTTAGTATGTGGATGATATGATAACTTCCTGTCACTGTTATTTACATAGCAGGTAGTGGTATTCGATTTTGTGTGGGGTAGGTACCACAACACTAAAAAGTGTAAAATAAAAGCTTTTTACAAAAAAAAAACAACCGACTTCAAAAAAAAACACTACAAAGTGAAAAATAACTTTAATTTCGGAAGTCGGTGACAAAGAACGAAAATTCAAAACCAAGACACCGACTTCCGAAATTAAAGTTATTTTTCACTTTGTAGTGTTTTTTTTTTGAAGTCGGTTATTTTTTTTTTGTAAAAAGTTTTTTTGGTGTAAATTTCACAGACGTGATGAGTACTTATCGATATTTAAATATGATAAAACAAAAAATAAAATAAATTTTATGGTTTTTGTGGGGTCATCGACCACAGTTTGTGTAGTCACTTAAAAAATTTGTTTTGTTTTTTGTGTAAACTTCACAGACGTGATGGGATTCAATATCTAAACACGATAAAACAAAAGAAAACAAATTTTCTGAACTCGAAACTTCTAGTAACATAAAAACTTTTTACAAAAAGTTTTTATTTTTCACTTTTTAGTTGTGGTAGCTACCCCACACAAATTCGAATACCACTACCTGCTATGTAAATAATAGTGACAAGAAGTTATCATATCATCTACATACTAAGTGGGAAAAAATACGTATAATTGAAGCTAACTCAAAAACTACCCAAGCAAAGTTAATAAAATTTATATTGGACCACCTCTGAAGTATGATCTACCAAACAAAAAAAGAATCATCAAAATCTATTCATAATTGGCGGAGCAATCGCGTAACAAATATACAAAAAAAATATATATATATTTTGTTTAGATATCGATACGATACCCATCACGACTGCAGAGTTTAGCTAGCTAGTTTAATTCGACCCTGTATACAAAGGCTACTCCCAATAAACCATCTTATTTTAACTATTTGTATAAGAACAGTATGTGCTATTTCTAAATATCTGCGAGAACATCGCGTATGTACTCAATAGTTACCTAGAATCTACTATCTAAATTAGACAAGCAAAAATACAGGGACGCCCTTTATCTACAGATTTACAAACATGCGTCACGAATGTGTACACAAAACGTTCCACGCAAAATTAAGTAATTGTCCGAATACATTTGCACGACAGTGTACGGTATCGCCGGTATCACTTAATGTATTAATAAGTGGATACCATATTTTTCATCATATTGCAAACAGACTTTGCGGCCGGCGGTCAGTTTTAAAAATAATTCGGATATAATATTATATTTTTTGAGTGATAGTGTTTTAAAGTGGAGTGAGTGTATTGTTATTCTGGCAGTAAGTACTTAATATTTATTGTAATTTTTTCATTTATTTTTTTGAGTGTAATTTCCCGGAAGAATGTTTTTTTTTTCAAAAAGTTAGGGTTACTACCTCCCTTTAGGAATAAGACTTACGTCAGTGCTGAAATAAAGTGTCTTCTCCTACTTTTTTAATAGGTAGTGTCTATTACGGCAGGTAATGAAAATAATACAATTTTGTAGGGTAAATAAACACCATTTTGAGTTTTTATTAATTATTTTGGTGCTATTAGGTACACATGGCTACACATCAAGCTATACATTTCCAGTATAAGCTGACCTCACATTGTACGGAAATCCTTTACAATGTGAGATCAACATAAACTGGAAATGTCTAGCTTGATATGTAGCCGTGTGTACATATTTCTATAAATTTTTAATCATTGTTCCTGATGAACTTATGGTAAGTAGGTACTCAAATAAGATCTTCATGAAATAATATTTGATTATTATCTAAATATATTAATATAAGCTAATTTATTTTTATTTATATTTGTACATGCATATTGTGCATTACTTACCCTACATTATAAAATTCAATGGTAACATAAATGGTTCAAGAATTCAATGAATAGAATTCAATGGTTCATGTCTGTCACGTGCGATAAAATAACAATAGGTTCTCGAGCACAAGTGGTTTTGTCATAGACAATAAGATAACACACATATATTCTAAACATAATGTTAGTTCTACATAATATTATGTAGTAAAATCCTTTTGTAAATATATACATATATCAGTTCCTTGACTAATGGCCAGCGCACACCTGCGGACGGTGGGGCAGGTTATTTTAAAACCAACATAAATTCGTACGTATCGCTGCTGATTTTGTTTTTTTAATCATCAAAATATTTTTATTTATTTTTACAAATGAAACGGTTCCTTTTAGTGTTTAAGTTGAGGAACACAGACTTTTAACAACACATAACATAAAATAGCATCACCCCTATATCCCCGAAGGAAGGCAGAGGTTTATAGTACACCCACACTTAGACAACTATGTTTGAGCTAGTTATTTATCAACACAAAATGTGTTTAAAACTTCGTTCGCCTGTATGATCATCAGATCTTCTCTTCTTCTGTTTGCTTCCCAGATCTTCGAATGGTTTTCGGAAAAATGTGAATGTAGTCCATGCTTGGCATTGTTGATATTGCAAATCAATTAATCACCTATTCAGATTTATTAGAAGACTAAATCATTGTAATTACTTAATCACTTGTTTTCAGACTCATTAGAAGTGGTTTTGTTATTTGGTATTTTGGTTGTTTGCAAAGTTTCAAACACATCTTGTGTTGATAAATAACTAGCTCAAACATAGTTGTTTAAGTGTGGGTGTACTATAAACCTCTGCCTACCCCTTCGGGGATATAGGGGTGACGCTATTTTATGTAATGTGTTGTTAAAAGTCTGTGTTTCTCAACTTAAACACTAAAAGGAACCGTTTCACAAGTACAAATAAATAAAAAATATTTTAATGATTAAAAAAAAAAATCAGCAGCGATAACCAATAAGTGGAGTATGACAAAAAATCATAAATAATGAGTACTATAACCACCGATAAATATATTACGGTTTTCCTCGCCGTTTAAGAGATAATTCGATTTTTCATACTAGCTTCATACAAATTTTTCGTAAAATAATTCCTTCTATTTTGTGCAGAATTAACTCGGGTGTCATTTTTGTATATAGTAATAACTAATAGAAGCGATATCCGGTAAAAAATCCGGCACTTGCTAATTGAAATCCCTAAGTCTATGAAAGCCGATTTTCAGCCCACCGTGCGGCGGCCTCTAGCGGGGTCGCAAATCATCAGTGTGCGCTGATCAGCGACAAATCCTCCTCGATGCCGTCCACCGCCGCACAGTGGGAAAAAAAAGACTTTTTTTGTTTAAAAATCTGCCTACACCACAATTTTTGACGTATCGCTGCCATTATTCGCGCTGGTGTGCGCTGGCCTTAACTCACTGACTGTTGACAACTACACTTTATTGGTAATTGTGTTCCTGTTTTCCTGTTTGCCGATAGTACATAAACGACTTTCCGCAAGAATTTCAGTTATGCGCTGATAAATTTTTACAATATTTAATGTATAATAATGTAATAAAAACACTGAGTGAGGCGAGTATAGAGAGTTATGACATTGTTACTTGTCGTTGTTTTCAAAATAAAAAGCCAGTACCAGGCTGGAATAAGCACGTAAAGAAGGCACATGAGGAGGCTAAAAAAAACTTCAACAATTGGGTCTGGCATGGAAAACCATCATCTGGATACTTTTACGACGCCATGTGTAATAGTAGGAAATTTTTTAAATCACGACTTAAGTGGTGTCAAGACCACGCAGAACAAATTAAAATGGACACTTTGGCATCTCATTGTTCTAAAAATGACTTTAAAAAATTCTGACAATGTACTAATAAACTAAATATAAAGCAGAATCGGGCTGAATGCATTAACTCTGAAAGGGATCCTCGTAAAATTGCTAATATATTTAAATCTAATTTTAAGATAAGTCCACTTGTGTCTTCATTAGCAACGCAAAGCAGTCTCCAGCCAGATACTTCTACCATTATACAAATAAGACCTAAAGATGTTAAGAGTATTATTGACTACATGACTCGGGGTAGATCACCTGGACATGACAGCTTGAGCGTTGAACATTTACGGCACGCTGGCAGTCATTTACAAAGAGTATTGGCCATGCTTTTCTCCCTGTGCGTGAGTCATAGCTATCTCCCTCAGAACCTCATGAGAACTATAGTCATACCAATTGTCAAATGTAAAACAGCAGACATTTGTGATAAAAGTAACTATCGTCCCATCTCCTTGGCCACAATTCTGGCTAAGGTAATGGTTAGTCTGATTAACAGGCATTTAAGAAGGAACCTGAACCTGCAGCACGCGCAATTTGGCTTCCAACCTGGCCTTTCCACTGAGAGTGCTATCCTCTGTATGAAGCACACAGTTAGATATTATTTGGATCGTAGGACACCTGTTTATGCTTGTTATTTAGATTTATCCAAAGCCTTTGATCTAGTTTGTTATGAAGTCCTGTGGGATAAACTACGTAAGCAAAATGTGTCTACGGAACTAGTGGAAATTCTGAAATTTTGGTATGACAATCAATTAAATGTCGTTAAGTGGGCGGATTGCTTGTCTGAGGAGTACAAGCTAGAGTGTGGCGTGAGGCAAGGGGGAATTTCCTCGCCCACGCTTTTTAATATTTATATGGATAGCCTGATTGGTGAGCTCAGTAGCACGCATGTAGGTTGTCATATTGATGGAGTCGCTGTCAATAATATAAGTTATGCCGACGACATGGTGCTGCTGGGCCCGTCAATTAGAGCCCTTCATCATCTACTTGGCGTTTGTGAGCGGTATGCTAAGAGTCATGGTCTCAAGTGTAGTGCTGCTAAGAGCGAGTGTATGTTTTTTAGTCTTGGTAATAAAACCCAGCATGAACCTCCACCTCTTTTTCTAAACGGTTCTCCTCTCACTAGAGTGAAAAAGTTTAAATATCTAGGGCACATTATCACCGATGATCTTAGGGACAACGAGGACATTGAACGTGAACGCAGAGCGCTAGCAGTCTGGGGTAATATGTTGGCTCGCAGGTTTGCTCGTTGCTCAGCTGAAGTCAAGTTAGCGCTATTCAAAGCATATTGCCAATCTTTCTACACGAGCAGCCTGTGGGTTAATTATACTCAAAAGGCTTACAGCGCTCTGCGGGTACAATACAATAACGTCTTCAGGATGCTGTTGCGGTTGCCGCTGTTCTGCAGTGCGTCCGCCATGTTTGCCAAAGCGCGTACGGACGACTTTTACGCAATAAGACGCAAGCGTATGCCGTCTCTGTTGAGCAGAGTACGCGGCAGCAGCAACGACATTCTGAAGTTAGTTTCGAGTAAACAGTGTCCGATGCACTCGCTCTGGGTAAGCATCGTGGTTGGGACGGTAAAATAAAATGTTTTAATTGTTATTTATATTCTTTCCTACTAACATAGTTTATAAGCTCTTGTTGTTACTAACCATAATGGATCATGTTGTCTGACATAAATTAAATTAAATAAACACAAAATTCTGTATACCTACCATCATATAAGACTATCCATATTTGAGCGGGACAAACCGGTTTTTATTTGCTAATAAATTTCCGATTTTACTTCAGTTTTTTTTTGTTTCGGAATACACGTAAAGCCGTTGCTCCCGGCTGGCATTTTTATATCTTTGACAGTCGTTACGGGCAGAAACCTGAAAGGCTGACAACCAATCTTACCAAGGGGTATCGTATTATCCAGTAAGGGTTGTGGAGGCCAGATAGGCAGTTCCTCAACGTAAAATGTTGTTATTCAGATTCATCTAGTTAGACTGAAAGTTGACCCCAACTTAGTTTGGAAAAGATTAGGTAGATGAGATGAGTTTTTTTTTAACGTTTTTTTTTCATAAGATATTTACGTACTATACTAGAGTTGTCATCTGCGATCACCAGTGATCGGAGTAGGTAGATTAATTTTTCGTACTCGCATCATGAATAGTCACAGAAATCATAACATGGATAAGCCTTTTTTCCGGGATTTTGTTTTTTTACTTACGGGATTGAATCAAATATTGTAAAAGTAAGGATTTTTAAACTACTACATTAGAAATTTATAGAATGCGATAGATAAACATTTATTTTAAAATATTATAATTATATTGTTTTTATAGTATACCCATCCTTTTCTTGGAGTCCGATCACCCATATACTATTAAAAAGATCTTAATAATTTCAAAATCCCGGAATCCCGGAGGCATACCCATACTAATATATACGTACCAGTTCATTGACCCCAAATCAATCTACCTACTCCGATCACTGGCGATCATGCATCATCATAAGCAACAGCCGTAATATCAGCCAGCTGTAAACAGTTCCACTTTATATCAAGCAGTGGATGACACAAAATATAACGCCAGTATTCTCTGAAGGTTTAAGCAGAGGTGTACTATTGAAGAATCGCATAAATCTGTACACGGCTAGGACTATTCTTGCTTGCAGCGCTCGGTCGCTATAATAACGTTTACTTACGAAAAAAAAGCGCCCAAGTGCGAGTCGGACTCGCCCATGAAGGGTTCCGTAGCAGCAAGTAGCATTGAATGAAAGGTAAATTGCGGTTTACGATTTATGACGTATTAAAAAAAAACTGATTGCTAGATCTCGTTCAAACTAATTTTCGGTGGAAGTTTACATGGTAATGTACATCATATATTTTTTTAAATTTTATCATTCTCTTATTTTTGAAGTTACAGGGGGGGGAACACATTTTACCACTTTGGAAGTATCTCTCGCGCAAACTGTTCAGTTTAGAAAAAAAATATATTAGAAACCTCAATATCATTTTTAAAGACCTATCCATAAATACCCCACACATACAGGGTTGATTAAAAAAAAATGTTGAGTTTCAGTTCTAAGTATGGGGAACCCCCAATTTTTTTTTGTTTTTTTTCTATTTTTGTGTAAAAATCTTAATGCGGTTTACAGAATACATCTACTTACCAAGATTCAACAGCATAGCTCTTATAGTTTCGGAAAAAAGTGGCTGTGATATACGGACGGACAGACAGACATGACGAATCCATAAGGGCTCCGTTTTTTGCCATTTGGCTACGGAACCCTAAAAAAGGTCGGGTGCAGGGGATTTTGTTTTCTAATTGGTTAGATATGCGTTACCCCGATGGTACACACGCGTACACGGCTACACATCAAGCTATACATTTCCAGTATAAGCTGACCTCTCATTGTACGGAAATCTTACACGATGCGAGATCAGCATAAACTGGAAAATTATAGGTTAATGTGTAGCTGTGTGTACATACAGTAGGTATCTACACCCAGATTTTTTAATGTTTAAGTCCCATGTAATAGTGGGTGAACTTATAAGCTATCAACAGGGCACAACCATACTCCGGGCTGCTACTGAGAAATTACTGATGGTTATTTCCTGTTTGCACCTACTACTGTTTTGGCGTGAAGCAAACTGTGCATGCACTTTTGATACAGAGTCGGTGTAAAATCCGGTTGGGCGGATCCATCGAAATGAAAGTTATGCAAATCTGACCTCGAGGTGCCAGTTAAACCTGAGCTTAAACGAAAAACGTCAAAATTTAGAACCTTTATACATTACTAACTTTTACCCGCGGCTTTGCCCGCGTGGATGTCGGAAAATATCCCACGGGAACGTACTACCGAGATTTTATACCTAATAAAATAACAGGAAAACGTCATTGACTCCTACCGCTGCGCCCGCGTTGCTCCGCGTAAACTGTGATATCTTTTAAACGATTCATTTAAATTATATGCCCAATTTAAATAACATATTTTTACTATACCGGTCAAAAAAGCTTCGAAAATAACAATTAATTTTTTATCAAATTCTGAAAGATAAAAATGGTTATTGTGGGTCATCCTTAAAAGATAGACATATGCCATCGTGGACTTTTTTGTTGAACTTTTTAAGATGAACAATACCGTAGAACATAAATTTGATGTATCTTTATCGGTTTAGGCAGCGCACGCCAGTAAAGCTCCCAGTCGGCATGATTTTATCCGACTTCTTCAACAATAATCGTCAAATTTCAGCCAATTTACACAAAACCTTAATCAATTATACATTAAAACCTTCCACATGAATCACTCCGTCTATTGGTGAAAACCGTTTGAAAATCCGTTCGGTAGTTTTTGAGTTTATCGCGTTCAGACAGACAGACAGACAGACGCGGCGGGGACTTTGTTTTATAATATGTAAGGATATGTATTTAGAAGGATAAGGATTAGGATGATCTGGATAGCCCCATAGATCAGGGATCCCCAAACTATTTTGGACAAGTGACCCCTTTTCCAAAATGAACTGTTACCTCAGACACCCATGGCCAAATTACCTACTTTTAAGATCAACCCCCTTATTCATAATGGTCCGCTAACTTAAAACAGCTGCTACAGAGTGTTATTTTTCATTCTGACTTCGTTTATGTCGACCCCTAGGAAACCAAATATCGACCACTTTGGGAATCCCTGCTATAGATCCTTTCACAGTTATTTTACCTCTAATAGCAACCCACTAGCAACCATAATGCAATAAAAATAAAGATCACAGTAATTGTGAGCAAAATCGGAGGTAAAATACCTCTGATAAGACAGTAACTATTAAGAATTGCTGAGATAAACACATAACAATTTATTTTTATAATAATTAAATTGGTTTTGTTGAAATCAGACCTTTCATCTCACTGAAAAACAGGAAAAATATCCTTTGAATTGAAACTTACAATAATAACATTCTCTAAATCTATGTGAATCATGATTATATCCTCGACAAGTTTGATAGTTTTATCATGAAATGTCGTTGGTTGCAGCTGGATCAGATTAACCAAAGATAAACGGCTTGTCCAGCTGAGCAGTGATAAAGATAGATGACAGATGTTGATGAATAAATAAATATGGTTCTCAGACCGTTCACTATAACTTGTCCCGCGTCGTCATGTTCACACCATTGCATGTCAAGCTTAGTTTCAATAGTAATAGAGTTGAAAATGGCGACTGAATAGAACAGCACTACCAATTGCGAGTTTAGGAAGAAAAAAAAATTTCAATAATATTGGATTTAACCATTTCGTTGGTAATAATGGTGATGATTCTCTTGTACACCGAACTAAACTAACTAAACTATCACTAAAATTCCTTAAATTTTGGCTATGAATTCAAATTCAAAATTCAAAATTCAAAAGTCATTTATTCAAACTAGGCTGAGAATCAGCACTTTTCGAACGTCAAAATTACATAAGACAGTCCCCCAAAAACGCCCACCCTTCACCACTTCCTAGTGCCTTTAGCTGGGAAGAAGAAGTGGCGCAACAAACTCCCCAGCAGCACAGCTGTCTGTTCAAGTTAGAGAATGATTCTATACAATAGTATACAAAATAACTTACATTATGCAACACAAAACATAATTCAAATGATAAATTATAGGCCATATGTCAGCTAGCACACGCCAATATACCAACCAAAAACATCGAGGACTATACTCAAGCATTATTTAAAAAAAAAAAAAAAAAGAAAATAAAACTAAACGTAAACTGAACTAAATAAAAGCCTCCAGACATAAAGGGCGTGCCCGCTTACATAAAGCTGTAATTGGCAGTTATAAATGATAAACTAGGACCATCGAGATAAAATAAATGTACAGTTAATTACTAGTAACAATAACAAAACCATGATCAGCAAGACGACCAGTCACCACAAGCAGCACCCGTTCACGAGCATAACGCAAAGATCAGCCATTACCCCCCTCGCCATATTTGAGGGAAGGAGGCAACCCGACCCCCGACGCTACCGCAAGCAGTGACATCTAAGGGAGCATGACGAACTTGCTGCCGGTTGCTCAGGCAAAAAATAATATGATCAATTGTCGAGGTCGCTAGCTAACCACAAATTGCAATACAACTCATAACAAAAACATTGTAATGAGTAGATTATGTCAACAATAAAATAAAATAAAAATAAATTGACTCGTTAAAATAAATAAAAAATTGAATCATAAATTCAAATAAAATAAACAATTATATAAACTCATATAAACTGTCAGTAGGTAAGCTAATTCTGGAGAAAGAACATAAAAATTGTCTTGAGTTAATCACAGCGACCAACTATTCTTATCATTTAAGTAGTCGTTGATACAATAGTATGCCTTTGAACAGAGGTTGGATTTTACTTTAGTTTTAAACGCATTAAAAGGCAAATCTAGCAAAGAAGAGGGTAGCTTGTTATAAAAGGTTATACCAAGCCCAACAAATGAGTTATGAACCTTATGAAGCCGGTGAAAGGGAGCTCGTAGTTTGTCCTTATTTCGAGTGTTAACATTGTGAATATCATGAGCAATATGAGAATCTTAAAGCTATTCTGCAACAAAAAATCTTCAAAAAAATATCATTTTGACACAACTAAAATCGTATTTGACAATCGTGAGGCCACGTGGTACTTGTTTGTCCTAACCTAACCCGTGAATTTTTTTTAGAGCCGGAGGCGTGCATGCTCGAAGTATTTTATTTATATGGAATTTTTCACTTTTTGTATGGAAAATAAGAAAAAATATTACCTACATGTGCCTTAGGAGTGTAAGAAATTTAAAGGGGGTTGAAATTTTCAATATTTTTGCGATTGGACACGCCATTTTCGAGATATAAGCAAAAGAAAAAAAAGATACAATAGGTACTATTTTTACACATGAATGAATGTGTGAATTTTAGTTCATATTTTATTCCACACCTTTTTGATCGCGATTAGAAATAGTCAGATTTAGTTAGACCACCAAAATTTTTAAAAAGCTCTCCTGTAAAATCGTGATTTTGTAGATAACCGTTAATACTTTGTGGCCGTCGAGTAAAAAGTGTTCTACTGTCTTTAGCATGGCAATTACAAAATCAAATTGTCTTCACTATCTTAGTGATTTTGACGCTTTGGGATAGAAAACTTTCTTCTGAAATAGTCTACGTGTAAAAAGACCTAGACAGAGATCGTTAGAAACGAAAGACAAAATGACAGATTGTAGAATGATTTCTACGGTGCAATATCAATAATGGAGAAATGAAAAGTCACTTTGTATAGAAAGAGCTGTGTCTATTCTTCGTAGAGATAGAAAGCGTCATGCTACGCATGCAGAAGCTCTTTTCTCTTTTCTTAGCATTCATCATCATCATCAGCCTATAAATGTTCCCACTGCTGGGACACAGGCCTCCTCTCTGTGAGAGGGAGTAGACCGTAATCCACCACGCGGGCCCAGTGCGGGTTGGTAGATGTCACATGTCTTCAGATTTTCGGTTCTAGGACATGCCGGTTTCCTCACGATGTTTTCCTTCACCGTTTTGAGAGCAGTGGTGATGAAATAATTTACACAAAGTAAAGCACCTGCCTGGGTTCGAACCTACGAGCATTATTATTCTTAGCATTATTTATCTTTAATTCTTCCTTCGACATAATGATAACGGGAATTGTATGATAGATTACAATTATATTTTTTAAATTATGCCTCCTTTTGTATGCCGTTATTAAAGGTATCATTGGCATTATTTTGTAGGGAAACAATAAATACCTATAATGTAAGTTTTTAATTATTTAAATACGAAATAAGCATTGATTATTATTCGAGTGAATGTTTTACCAATTCTTTTAGGAATTAATAAATTAACCAAATGTCATTGTTATTTTGGATATAAATAGGTGCGTTTGCGTAGAAACTATCTTCTTACGTAACCATTTTTTTTTTTTGGATTCCGTAATTAACAACGAACCTTTATAGTTTCGTTATGTCCGTCTGTCTGTCTGTTCGTGGCTTAGTTCAGAGATATTTAGTACTAGAAAGCTGTAATTTGGCATGGGCATACATATTAATCACGCCGACAAAGTGGTAACAAAAAACAAAAATTTGGGTAGTAAATCTATCTCAGCTAAGTTTTTCAACTACAGTGGTGAGGTTTTTTTTTGTCCGACACGCACTTGGCTGGTATTTGTTTTTCAAATGACAACACGATTTAGATTTTATTTCTAGACTACTAAGAAAATAATTTGCAAATCAAATTATTATAAATCAAACCAATCAATTATCATAAACTATTGTTAACAACTGCTGGCAACACCAAGTTGACACCCGTCGCCACCGTGTGACGTACCATTCAGTGATTGTTTTCTAACACTTTAGACTTCAGAAATGCTCTTTAATTGATTCGATTATTATATATTCACGTTTAAATATTTAATTCAACTTCCAGTATTTACCTGATTGTATTTTGAATTTTCGACTGAAATTTTAAAAGTATAAATAGGGTAGACATAATTGTAACGGTTAGTCTTGCAAAATACTTCGCTAAGGACGTGACTTAATTCAAAAATATATCGTTGTGTTAACAGTATTCAAGAATTTTATTCAGCCAAGGATTTTATTCGTTACAGGTAATCAATTTGTTTTTTTTTAATTCCACGTGGATTCGCAAAGGATAAATTCAAATTTTCTTACGTATTTTGCAATTTGCAAGTCAATGTCGGGTGTCATCTTGATCAAAATAAGATTCACGAACATAACAAATAAATGTATTTAGAGAATAATAATCATTAGAATAATTTGATTAGTGAAATTGAATTAGGTATTTTTTTATTTTTTTTTATTTTTTCGGGAAAATAAACAGTTATACATTAAAATCTTAAACTAAGTTATAAATATACGAGAGTTACAAATGTATAACCTACGACATTTTCCACAACATATTAAAGCTATATCTAACAGTGCGCTATTCTAAGCTACTAAAACAGAAAAGTAGTTAGTAGTGAACTTAAACAAAGACAGGCATGCAAAGAACAGAGAAGGAGAGAGGGAGAGAGAATGAGTAAATATTAATCTAACTATTTTGATCCAAAATTGTTTTGTATATAACACTTCTAAATTTTTGAGCAGAGACAGAAAAAAAGCCGATGTCTTCAAAGATCTTGTTGTATTGATTGGCAAGGCGACGTAAGGGTGCACGCAAGCCTGCGTTCGTACGACAAGAACTTACTGCAAATAGAGGTCTTGCGCGCACTCCACGGCATATCGTTGTTCTGGGTACTATATAACTAATTTTGTTGCGAATATCCATACAATCATAATTATTGCACAGATCAAACAGGAACATCGTTTCCAACATAATTCGTCTAGACTTCAAACTTTGCAGATGATACTTCTTCAGTAGGTCGTTGTAGGATGTTTAAATACGTAATGAATTTTAAATATGAATGCAATTTTTTTGCTTTTTTTTATTATTTTATTTATCATAACAGTAATATTTTCAACACAATGTATTTTGTTATGAAATAAATGACCTGTGACATTAATACATCTCTCTTAGTTAGATTTGTTCTCAAATATCATGATTTCATGAAAAAGTCACTCGGTGGAATAAATCTAACTTATGGAGATGTGTTAATAATTATTGTAATGATTATAATTCTGTAATACATAATTATTTGTTATTATCGCGAATCATTTTTGATCAACTTACAACCTGACAATGACCTATAAATTGCAAAAAAATTAAGATTAATTGAATTTCGCGGGCTATTTGCGGATCCACCATAAAGGCAATTTAAGGTAACTTAATTTTTTTGACCCTATTTAGATATAATATATATACACTAATATTATAAAGGCGAAAGTTTGTGAGTGTGTATGTTTGTCTCTTCTTCACGCTCAAACGGCTAGACCAATTTGGATAAAATTTGGCACACAGATAGTTTATTACCTGGATTAATACATAGGATACTTTTTATCCCGATATTCCCACAGAATCGAGACTTACGCGGGTAAAACCGCGGCGCGCAGCTAGTTTTAAATAGATACGATGTTTTACTCACACAACTTACCTACACTAAGGAATTAGTCGCTCAAAGGTTCTATTTATAAAATATGCTAGATATCTTTAGAATAAACTGCCACAGTGACGCGTTTGCAATGCCATTGGCACCTTTGTCTTTTAAAGCGGAACCCTGCTTATTATAAGAAGCAATAGGTACCATCGCGGTCACGCATATATAATCACTTTGAAAACAAAATCCCATGCATACGACTCTTTTTTTCGTAGGTAAGCGTTATTATAGCGGCCGAGCGCTGCAAGCAGGAATAGTCTTTACGGTGTTCAGATATACATGTCCGCGACAGTACCTAACTATAAGCCGACGTCCGCATGGACCTTCGATCTTGTTGATCGAAGGCATGGACGTAATAAAATCGCCGCGGGATTTTATCACGCACTGGATTTTCAACTCTCGGTATTATGCCGAGCGTTGAGAATCCAACGCGCTGGGACGCACTCTCGTCTCAGCGCGTTGAAAAAACACACTGTTGGATTTTCAACTCTCGGCGCTAAGCAGAGCGTTGAAAATCAAGTGCACGAAAAAAAACGCCGCGATTTTATTACGTCCGTGCGAACATAGGCTTACTCGTACTTGTCCGGACGAACAATTAAAAGTAACTTTTGTAAAATAAGTTCTTCAGTAGGTACCATATATTATTAAAATACCAGTTTTGATTATAACTTATGACATGTAGACACCCACAAAACGACGGCCACCCGCGCCCCATGTAATAACCCGGTAAAAATCGCCTTTGAAAAAAGACACGATTTTTTTTTTTCCAAAAATTCTTCACGTAAATAGACTCTCAGCACGATACCTAACAACACCCTCACGGATCGAACAGGGTTTTCTTTACATGTTATATAATGTTTATTTTGTTATATTTTAAATTTCAAATAAATATTTAAATTGTAATGTTCCTAAAATTGGTAAGCATGAAGCAGACAAATATTATTCTTCCTCCAAGTGCAAAAAAGATCCTGTTGTTACTTAAAATCATAAGCCATAATTAATCAGGAATGGCATAACCTTTACAAAAATTATGAGTAGTAGGTAAGTAAAAGTTTAAAATCCCTGCCAAATGACTAAATTTTCTTGAAGCAGTTAATGAATTTAAAGCTGACAAATTGTAAATCGATTGACCTTGTAATAATAAGCATGACGTAAATGTGAAAATAATAATAAATTACTATAATATTATGCTTACCTATAATGACTAAAATTAATGAAGGAATTAATAATAATGATTTATTTGAAATGATATGTAATACCTAATTAATTAATTAATGTTCATTAAAATATAACGAATTGTTATAATTAAAATCAATATTATATAATTTAATCATTTGTTATGTAAACATTTGCAGTGCCCTTACAGGGTGCATGTATTAAAATACTATGTCAAGAAATTTTAATGCATGCCGACTAACCAGTGTTTTACATGTCAGCAAATAAATAAAAGTTCATATCAATGACCATATCGACGACGGTAAAAAGGAAGTATCCTGCCGCATAAGCGACATTTTGGTCAAAAATGAGTTATATATGCCATCCTACGTAAAATTTTCCGCTCTTTCGAATGCGCATATGTGGTATAGTAATCTTATTCCAGGTGCATCGTTTTCACATATAATTATATAATTAATGTATACAAAATATTGTAAAACATTTTAAAAGAGTAACGGTGGAGTTTCTTGCCCATTCTTCTCCATACGAAAACTACCCTTTGGAAGGGGCGACTAGAATCAATTCTATTTTTTGTTTTTGACGTTCAAAAGTGCCTTTTTGTGCCTAATTGAAATAAATTATTTGACTTTGACTTTGACTTTGACTTTGCGCTTACTCCCAATGGCTCTACGATGACTTTTTTGGCGTTTATGCCAGTAAAAATACGTCAGTTTTTCAAAAATTTAAAACTGAACGGCTCTCCTGAACATTTCAGTTTTTGTCGCTTATACCGTATTTCCTTTTAACCGTCGATATGTTGAGGTTGAGTATGTTATGTAGGTGCTATTTCCTAAATTCTAGTCATTATTCTAGTATTCTGTGTGTAAGTAATAACAATATTAGCTATGCCATACAAAAACATTATGTCATAAATAATTTTTACACGTCCAAGTCATATTAGCTGGTAGTAATATTTCCACCGACAAAGACTTGTGAAGTAATAAAAAGATTTTGAATAATAATTACGCCAAAAATTTTATGAAACTTTTATTACCTAGTTTATTTCCTTTGAAAATAACACGTAGCCGTCTCTTTGATGTTGGTGACCACGAGTTTGTTGAGCCAAAGAACTTTTTTTCTGGGATTGGATGAAAGGCCAGGGCCTGCAGTCGAGCCGATTTCCGGCCACCGTAGACGCGGGCTTGCGGACGGTGAGCAATGGGTTGCTCGTCGTCCGATAAGGACCAGGCCCGGGTCGACAGCGCGTTGTGTTCCACGCGCGCCTCAAAGAGACGTCAACAGTATTGACGGGGTTCGCTAGGGTCGATGCCTGCCGGGGGTGCGAAGAAAACCGATAGGGAAATCGTGGCCCCCGGCAACAGGGCAACCGAAGGAATACGGGTGGGTTTTAGTCAGTAAGAGTCTGACACGCCCTCCCGCTCCACCCAGAGCGGGAGAAGTAACTTGATCATTTCCGAACCAAAAAATAAAATGGGTTGCAGTCTCGACATAAATAGCGATCGCTTTACGACCAAATTCGGTCGCAAAGTCCTAATTAGATGCGCGAGACGTTCTTGATATGATTTTGTCGTGCTTGTCAAGCAATTTTGACCGTCTAGGGACGCCATTAGGACTTTGCGACCGAATTCGGTCATAAAGCGATCGCTATCTATGTTGAGACTGCAGCTCCTGATACAAGAGGTTTATCACCTTACTACCTTACTTAACGATCCTCGAGGAGATGATGGAGTTAGTATTGCACTATTCTTAAAGCCGTTAGGGTGAATGTCACCAATGAAAAAAATAACTTTAATTTCGGTAGTCTTTGGTATTTAATTTTCGTTTTTTGCCACCAACTTCCGAAATTAAAGTTATTTTTCGCTTTGTAGTGTTTTTTTTTTTTTTGGAAGTCGGTTGTTTTTATTTTTTTTTTGTAAAAAGTTTTTATTTTTCAATTTTTAATTTGTGGTGGCTACCCCACACAAATTCGAATACCACTACCTGCTATGTAAATAACAGTGACAGGAACTTAAGATATCATCCGTATACTAAGTGGGGAAAAATACGTATTATTGAACCCAACTCAAAAACTATCCAAGCCAAAGTTACTAAAATTTATATTCGACAACATGGGAAGCACCAGCTTTCAAATTAGAAAAGAATCTTCAAAATCGGTTCACCCAGTAGAAAGATCTGAGGTAACAAACATAAAAAAAAATACAGTTGAATTGAGAACCTCCTCCTTTTTTTGAAATCGGTTTAAAATGAACGCAAACAGAATATTTTAACCGCGTTCAAGAGCTGTCAGTGTCAATATTCCACGACAATGATAAATGATAACACCGACAGCTCCTGAACGCGGTTTAAAGGGGCTGATGGCGTTAAATTCGCCCTAAGGATCCACTTTAAACTTCTACTTCGTCGATATCTTCTCCCCAGCTTTAGCTCGATTTTCATAGCGTAGCTAGGCTTAGCTCTGATGGAAAGGGGTTCAACGAATTAAATTTTGTTTACATCACGCCTTGTTTCCCCGAAGGATAGGGCAGAGGTGTCCCTGTAGCAGGTACACCCACATTTCGCCAGTTATGTTTGAGTCCCATGTAATAGGGGGCGAGCCTATTGCCATCAACCGGGCACAAATCTAGACTCCGGGCTGCTACTGAGAAATTTCAGATAGAAAAACCCAATAACACTTTGCGCGACCCGGGAATCGAACCCAGGACCTCATGCTCAGCAGTAGCGCTTGCGACCACTAGACCAACGAGGCAGTCGAGGGAGGTAAATTTGTTTTGAGTATGTATATTTGCAAAGCGGATTTTCGTAGTAGTTTACCCGCTGCACTACCCCACTTGGTTCTGGTGGAAAAAAACACATAATTAAAGAAAGATAAAAAGAAAAGAAAGAAAATAATAATTACGTAACTTATCTTCACTGCTCAGCTATCTCGCACATCTTTGGTGGAAAACAGCGATGAAACTGCTAAAAGCTGGGCCTATAAGTTTTGCGAAACGAATTTTTTTTTTTTACTTCTTTGGCACGTAAAGAATATTATATTTTTTACCACCACGTTTTACCGACACTTAACTTTATGGCTTACCGCGCCATGGTTTAAAAAAATACGCTATCGTGTGATTTCTAGGAAATTATACTACTCAGCTTTAATAAAAAAGGGACAGGTGACGCGTGACAAGCTGCGTAGCCTTGTGGAACATAATTAAGCATAATTCCCAGTAATGCCAAAAAATTCATTGCATAAAAGTAATGTTTTGCGCACAATTCTTTAGTTTAACTTAATAGATTTATCTTGAAAGTTTAAATACCTTGCTTGAGAGAATTTGCGTTAAACCGAACAAAAAATGTGACTTAAACAGACAATTATATTATTTTAAAATAAATTAGATTCAAAAAAATATACTTAGATGTTCTACTTATGTATTTAATTTTATGAAAATAATATGATAACTTATAATTAAATATTTATGAGGGTTCTATTAATGTTATGTTACATTCATGTACCAACAATCTATCCATACTATGCGAATAAATGTTTTGATTAGGTTTGGTAAAAAGTCATCAACGCTGCATAGGAAAAATTGTAACAATCGATTTCTCCAGGACGTTTGATGTAGTACCTAATCGAAGAGCCCTAGTTCACACAAGGTGTGAACATAAGGTGCGCACAGTGTAACTGCTCCATTTAAAAAACATCAGTTACCAACAGAGTTCACCTCAAACGCTATGCGCAGTGGGGCCGCGCCCTTATTATCCACACTGACCCACATTTCGTCACAACAACACCGTAACGATCCCAACGCTAAACTCTTTAGTACAGCGGTATGGGAGCGTCCATCAACAATAATGAAAAAAACCGTTCGTGTCAAAAAACTCTGTCAGTGTTCAATAAGTCAATGTGTTTCAATCAAGTGAATTATTAATCTCTTTGTGTATTTACTATTTACTGTTATTGCAAGACGTTTTTTGTGTATTTTTTGTGAAATTTTTAGTTTTCGTCCTCGAAGTGGATTCTGATCTTTTGCTGGATATAAAAGCAGGTAATATAAGGCTAGTGTTAATATAAGGCTAGTGTTAATAAAAAAATCCTGGACAATATTTAGGAAAACATTTCTAAACAATGCCTGTTTGCTTATCTAATATCATCTTCTTTGTAAAGTTGGGCAAAGAACCACTCATTCTCTCTTTACCCGAGTTTCTTCCTTTGGAAGTCCTTCTTCGTATATTTGATAGTATATATCGCTGTCCCCGGCCGGCGAATAAAATGGTAATGTGCTACTACGATAGTTTTAAGGTTAGTGCATATTCGATATTAAGAGGTCCGATTACATTCTGTCAATTTTTTTAATTCATTTCCTACGGTTATTCAGAAGTTACAAGATTTTAAGGTGTATTGTAATGAATGTAAAATAACACTTTCCTTTTGATATTTGAACAATTCCCCTATGTATAAGATTTTCACAAAAAACTTTTTTATTTTTCCTGTAAAATTTGGTTTTTGCGATTACCATTTTATTCGCCGGGGACAGCGATATGAGCCTTTTTTTATTCATCTGAGGAGCTATAAAAGATACATGTTAACCTGTGAATTTTATAGCTGGATTGATGGAAAATGTTTTCATTCTCGTAAAGGTGATTGAACTGTTGCGTCTGAACTGCAAAGGGATATTTGGATGATAGTGTCTTATAATTACATTTATACACATAGATAGATAGATACTTAAATAAAATACAATCTATGCCATGTTATGGTTATTCTTATAATACAATTGCAATAAAGTTATTTCCCAACAGTAGGATAGGTTGCCACTATTAATTTAGTCCTGTAAAATTAAAATTCTAATGTTTTTTTTTTGGACTGTTGAAGGTATACACCGTGAAATTTTAGTCGTCTTACAAAAGCAGCCCACTTCATGTATCTAATGACTACTAAACATTCATATATGTATGTATATATTTATTTTAACAATTTTTTAATTACTCCTAGAGGTATTTTATGTCGCGTACATTGAGTGGCCCTTTGTAAGATGACTAAAATGTCACGGTGTATATAATTTTTTTTCTAATGAAGTTTGGTTGTCATTGGATACATGAAGTGGGCTGCTTTTGTAAGACACTAAATGTCACGGTGTATATTATTACTGGCTGTTGCCCAAACTTTTCGGCCATCCAGGATGAAAAGTAGGTACCCTTTGTTACCTGCCCTTCATAACAATCGGTTCAGCGGTTTAGGCGTTAAAAGGTAACAGACAGACAGACAGAATTATTTTCGCATTAAAGGCATGTTTATACGAGCCCAGTAATGTGACAGTATAGTAATTCAATCCACTGCTGACTTCACGCCCTCAAGTCAGTCTAGTTGACTAACCTTTCCGTATATTTTCGGGCCCAGTAACTTCCCCGACTGACTTACTGCCGATCTCATCTACATGAACCCACTGACTGGGTTCAAAATTCCGAGTCCAGTCACTGCTATCGTATAACCCACGTAGAATGGATGACTTATTGACACAATGGTTCTTGGCAAAGTACTACTTCAATAAAACTATAAGTTTTAAGAAAAGATAAAAATGCTTCAATTGTAAGTATTTGAACGAAATCTGGTGACAGATAACAGCGAAGTCTAGTAGTCTGAAGATAAAATGGCTTATCTTAAGAAAATTAAATGTAGTAAAATACAATTCAATAACTTATTTTGAATTAGTAATAAATTCTAGTCATTAATAAATAAAGAATCGTGCTATAAATTCAGTATTGTAACCAAACATCATATATGTAGTTTAAACAAATACCTACTGAACAACAGATAACAAATAAATAACTCATCATCTGTTACGACGCCTCATTGAGGTGGATAACAATTAAAATTCTATTGTGTCTCGTTAATGATAATGACAGTTGAAAGGCTAACTAAATCTATATCGGTTTAACATAATAAAGACCTTCTTACTCAAGCAGGTATTATTTTAACTTAGAAATAAAGTGAAAATATTTACTTAAAATAATAACAATTATTAAAATAAATACAGATAAAAAATAATAATTAAAATAAATAACAAAAAATAATAACTATTAATAAATTAAATAATTGAGGAAGAAGGAAAAAGTAGTTATAAATTAAAAATACAATTACCATAAGACATACTTAAATAACATAAACGCTCTTCAAATAAGCGCTCTTCCTTCTCTCTCTGCTGTGCCCGACAGGGTCCACAATTGTTTCAATAATTTTAAGCCTATCAACTGTTTTACCAACATCATGGAATGCAATAAAGAATTGAGAGTTGAGAATTAAATTTTGCTTACCTACTCGTATAACAAAGTAATTTGACCTTGTCTACTTCTTCCTCAACGACAGACTAGTCTAGGCCTTTTGTTAGCAGGAAGATTACACGTTCAGTAGAATGTCTTATCTTATGTATGGTCTGTACATAGAAAATAAATTATGATCTTGTCAGTTTTCAAAGCAGAATGTGATAAGGATTGTTAAAGTATTCTGAGGTAAACGTGAAAGGTTGTGTGTTATCGTATAAATGTGTTCTCATTGAAACCGACCTCATCTAGTTTTAAAATATGATTGACGTGTAAAAGTGTTTTTACAAACCTACTTACAGAAATAAAATCATTTATCATTTATCATTGTAATAATAAAATCAGTATAAAACTACATCAATTATGCAAGGCAAAGATCTCTGTTATTAATTCTTCGTCGTGAACTATTGAATACTACGCATGTTCACAGCAGCCCTTTCAGACTGCTAAGTCCAGATTTTCTTACCATTTTTTCCTTAACCGTAAAGCCAATGTTTTTAAAAACAGAAAGTAAATGATCAAGTTAAAACATTCACTTCTATGTCAGGTTTTGAATACTCTTAGAGCGTGCGCAAACCTTCGGTCGAATACAAACGCTCGTTTGTTAAACCTAACGATCTCTAAAACAGTGTTGTGAAAATAATAATAATTCAATTGTGCTCATTCTCAAATCGTAGTTAAAACAATAGCTAACGATTATAGATTCTTATAATTATATTAAGACACTAGCAGCCTGCCCCGGCTTCGCACGGGTATTAAACAATCATTTCAAAAGTTATATTTTTTTTTTATAGCCCATGTTCACCGGAGATAGTGTAGCTTCCCAACAGTGAAAGAATTTTTCAAATCGGTCAAGTAGTTTCGGAGCCATTCAATGCAAACAAACAAAAAAACAATCAAATCTTTCCTCTTTATAATATTAGTGTAGATTAAATAACATTACCTACAGTACAATCGCGTGCTAAGCCGGTAAGATAACTTTTTATTAATATTTTTAGGTAATTTTTTACCCCCGACTCATGGTAGTACAAGCAACAGTGAGGTTTTAGTCGGTAGGAGTCCCATATAACCCTCCGTTCTCCCCAGACAGCTGGATACAAGGACTTATATTATTTAGGATAAAAAAATCATATTATTTTGATTAAATTTAGTGTATTCATTTGCATAATAAATGTCGTGTCGTTGTTCGCGCAATCCTAACTTAGCCGACGTTCACACGGACGTAATAAAATCGCGGCGGGATTTTATCGCGCACTGGATTTTCAACTCTCGGTACTAAGCAGAGCGTTGACAAGCCAGTGCGCGATAAAATCCCGCCGCGATTTTATTAAGTCCGTGTGAATGTCGGCTTATCCTAACTAATATTATGAATGCGAAAGTGGGTTTGTTTACTGTTTGTTACGCTTTCACGCTAAAACGGCTGAACGGATTTGGATGAAATTTGGCACATAAGAAGACCTGGAGATGGACATAAGCTACTTTTCATCCTGGATCGTAGAAAAAATCGCGGGCAACACCTAGTTATTTTATAGTTCAATCAATTAGTAGAAATACAGACTTTTTGGTTGAAACATTAGAAAATGTAAAACAAGCATGTTTTGCTAATCAATAGCATAAAAAACCTAAAACAAACTACCACCACACCTATGACTAAATTTCTCAATAGACATTCATTGTTTTACATATTTGGAATGACAATGTATTCCCTATGTTTTTTACAATAAAAATATTACTTGATGTAAAAATGAAAAACAAAATTTTCGTCCCACGAAAATAGTCAATGAATATATCCGCTCCGAATCAGAAGGTCTATGAGGAAAACGTCATTGTTTGCAGAATGTCCATAGGTTAAAACGTCTACAATGACAATGACAATGTCTAGAGTAGCAAAACGACTTGCTAGTAAAACGTCCAAAATGTGAAATCGTCACGAATATGAAGTACAGTCATCAATAGATGTACCGTCAACTGCCCTAACTTTGTATTCGCTCCGAATCAGAAGGTCTAAAACGAAAACGTCATTGTTTGCAGAACGTCCACAGGTTAAAACGTCTACAATGATAATGACAATGGTGTCGATTCCCTTGTTCACAAACTAAACTAAATTTAAGTTCAGTGCATCTTTTTCTTTCTATTTCTTTAAGAAAAGGACAGAAGATAAATTTTAGTTTAGTCCTGTCAAATTAATCACCGCTTGACGTAAATTGACGTAATTTTAGTAGGCAAGTTTTTAATCACGTCTAAACTTGTATGGAGAGTGACAGGCGCTGATTAATTTGACAGGACTAAACTAAAATTTATCTTCTGTCTTTTTCTTAATGAAATAGAAAGAAAAAGATGCATTGAACTTAAATTTAGTTTAGTTTGTGAACAAGGGAATCAGCACCATTGGCTAGATTGGCAAAACGACTTGCTAGTAAAACGTCCAAAATGTGAAATCGTCACGAATATGAAGTACAGTCATCAATAGATGTACCGTCAACTGCCCTAACTTTGCCTCGCGTCCTATTTGCCTATAATGAAAAAGATATAATATCTTTTTTATTTTACTTGTATGGCAATCAAAACTTTAATACATTTTTAGAATAATAAAGTTGCCGGGGTTGGTCCGTGGATGGGTGACCATTTCTACATACCGAGACTCCTCCATGTCTCGAAAAGCACGTTAAGCCGTTAGTCCCGGCTGTCATTCGTGGATCTTTGGCAGTCGTTACGGGTCGTCAGAAGCCCGAAAGTCTGACAACCAGTATTACCAAGGGGTATCGTATTACCCTGTTACTGGGTTGTGGAGGTCAGATAGGCAGTCGCTCCGTGTAAAATACTGGTATTCAGCTGCATCCGGTTAGACTGGAAGCCGACCCCAATATAGTTGGGAAAAGGCTAGGCAGATTGATTGATACTGACAGATAAATGTTAGGACACGAGGCAAAGTTAGGGCAGTTGACCGGTATCTATTTCTTGCCATTTATCTGTCGGTATTGTTAGTTTGAATGTCTGTGGAAAACAGTTGGTTATTACTCATTTCCCAAGAAAGAACGAGGATCAAGTGGCATTGTAACCAATAGAGATAGACCATTGTCAATGCGTTGGCCTTCCAGCAGCTTCATTAATTAAGTAACATGCAACACAATAGCTGATCCACGTACCTACAACATCAGTAGAGACAAGTAAATTTATGTCGCGTCGTCGTCCCTTTATAGGTAAATCTATTGAATTTGGTTAATTTTCTTCGAATAATTCGGGTCTATTGTTCCAACCTATTTATAAAAACCGACCAAGGTGCGTGTCGGACCACGCACAAAGAAGGTTTCCGTAGTTGGTATGAATTGATCCCAAAAAAAAGTTTGTAGTTGAAAAATATGTTCTCCCATAAATCAACATACGTCACGGTCAATTCTCCAACTGCAAATGTAAGTTTGTAATCGCAAAAAAAAAAAAAAAAATTTTTCGGGCGTTTTCCTTTACCTGTGCTACCTACCAAATTTTATGATTCTAGGTCAGTGGGAAATATCCTGTAGGTTTTGATTTATTGACGAGTATAAAAATATGTCAAATAAATGGCCGTATTTTTTTATTACGTTGACTTGAAGCTTGAGTTTTTTAGAACTAGGTACCATAGATCTACATATTTGATGTTAATTTCAACTAGATACCTCTACGCGTTCCTGAGAAAATGGTTCTTGTCAGACTGACAGACAGACAGACAATTTTGCCTGACCAAGATTATGTCTGGACTTTAAAAGAGACTGCGACCTCTGAGTTTGTTTCGGCCTTTCTTCTCAGATTAGTCAGATAGGAAACGCTGAACTCATCTAGCTTATTTTTTTTTTTTTTATATGATTTGTCAAAGTGATTCTAATAACCTATTTACAGAATAAAGAATTTCATTTCATTTCATTTCATAACAAAGTGAAAACCTGTCAAGAGCTAGTCGGACTGACGCACCGTCTACCGAGGGTTCCGTACCTACCCATTATACCGCCATAATAAAATTGGTATATAATTTTTATTGGTAAAAATATATGGGCAAATTTAGATTTTCGCAAAAACTTGTAAGTACCAAAATTTACCATAATTTTCAACTTTTTTTTAGTTTTCGGAATTTTCCCTTTATTTGTGCTGTAAGACCTTGCTTTTTGCCAAATTTCGTGATTCTAGGTCAACGGGAACTACCATATAGGTTTTCGACCCAAATCTTTAGGGTAGGTACTTCCGGTTGACCAAGAATTGTCACATATGTTATCAATATTTTGTCATGTTTATCATTTTAGGGATGAATCTCGTGGGATTCTTCATTATTTATTTTTCACAACCTTTGAATGGCCATCATGTCATAAAATCGCTGTTAGATATTTATTTAAGCTTTCATGCACAACATAACAGAATATACTCCCAAGGTGTTGTACAGAACAATATACAAACTAAAAAGTGACGCACATACCTACGTATAGGATATGTAAAACACAAAAAAAAAGGATGTATATAAACACGAGAAATAACAAAATTAACAAACAAAATAACACTCTTGTAATAAACAACCTGCAATCAAGAGGATTTTTTTTTAATAAAATTATCTTTCATCCATCTTCTCACAAAAACTTAAACATTCACAACGCACATCGATCCATCAAACAAGTCACATTCAGGTGTTGATGTCAGAAGAGCATTGAGCATAATAAGGGCCCGAACGAGGGGCGAGTTAGCTAGCGACACTGTGCGTGCTGATGATACGGCTAGTAGCCAGTGACTTTGCGGTCTGAGTTGTTGTTTGGGCAGAACAAGGACAAAAAGCCTTACCAACTGCTCCACTAGTTCATGACAATCGGACTCACCCCGCATAATACGGCAGGCAGTGATAAGCAAGAAGCACTTACACCTTACCTCGAGAGAATTCAAATTTAGTACTCCTAGTAAAAAATTTGTAGGATAAAGGAAGGGGTTAGGGCATCTCATAGCTGGCCTCTGAAGCCGTGACTATTTAACCGAGCAAACCTGTTTGTGCCTTAAGCTGCTACACTCAAAGCCTCCAGCCAGGGACTTATAAACTAAGCTAATTAAAACTAGGTGAACGCTCGCTAAGGGCATCCCCTGTGGTGTACGAGCTTCGGCTTAGGGCGTTTACCGGAGGGAGGACATCAAAGATGGGACGGGCTGGATCAAAGTTTTGATCATGATTATTAATCGGGGAATTTAAAGCTACGTGCTCAGCTGCAACAACTGCTGGCACCTCGTTTTCGAGCAAGGGTTGGGGGGGGGGAAGGGGTAGTATCTGAAGAGCTTTTTACATAGAAATCTAAGGAAGGCCTTCTGGACTTTTGGTAGAAGTAAAGCGTAAGTGCATTTGTAAGGGTTCCAAATCACTGCAGCTGATTCGAGCTTACTCCTGACTAAAGCCATGTAAACTAGTTTAATGGCCAGTGGATTGTTAAACTCACGCATATTTCGAATAACAAATCCTAGTCTCCGGTTTGATTCAGCAGCGAGCGTCCTCATGTGATCATGAAAAGTTAGTCTCTGGAAACTGAAACGGGGGCTATGAAATCATCTATTGTGAAGTTATTTTAATACACATTGTTATTTAAATATACTCTTTTTATGATGCAGATTTTATTCGTCATAAATAATGTAATTATAATATAGCTATAATTTTTTATTGTTTTATTTTTTAATTGCTTTATCAGCATCTTCTCTTGTTTATTCTTATTTTTTGTTGTACCTACTTAAACAATAATAATTATGTACATAGCTGTTGCTAACATACATAAGCATAATCAGCCTATAATGTTCCCACTGCTGGGACATAGTCCTCCTCTCTTCGAGAGGGAGTGGGCTGTAATCCACCACGCGGGCCCAGTGTGGGTTGGTAGATGTCACATGTCTTAGAATTTTTGGATCTAGGACATGCCGGTTTCCTCACGATGTTTTTCTTCACAGTTTGGAGAGCAGTGGTGATTAAATTATAAGTCACCGTTATCACTGAGCTACCACTGCTCAATTAATTTTGAAGTTATACCTGTCATCAACATCATTCTGCAGCCCTTATCCCAATCCAAATCCCCTTGGCGCCTGGACAGTTAGTTCTTGTTCTACATTCATCAGCCGTTGTCACTGTGTTCTTGTTTTTCCTAGCTATATCAACTTTAACACAATCCATCTTATCTTTGGTCAAACTCTTTTCGTTTTAATGAAAACTATTAAGCACAATCCCTTTGTTATTAAATTCTTCCATTGTGAGTTTTGAAGCGGCTATTTTTAACCGTTTTTTTTTTTTTTGTTACCTCAGAACTTTTGACTGGGTGAACCGATTTTGATGATTCTTTTTTTATTTGAAAGCTGATGCTTCCCGTGTGGTCCTATTTCAATTTGATCTTTCTGACAATGGCATCCATGGGAAAACCATATAAGTCTTAAATTTGCATTAATGCAAATGGACGAATACTTAACTCAATATCATGCCAACCGATTTCGATGTTTCTCTTTTTAACCGACTTCCAAGTAAACAACTAAAAAGCGAAAAATACAAAACTTTTTACAAAAAAAAACAACTGTCTTCCAAAAAAACACTACAAAGTGAAGAATAACTTTTTAAGATGTTTTTTTTTTTTTTTTTTACCCTCACTGTCTAATTTAAGAAATGAACCTATAAACAGTGAAAACCGTTTTTAACGTTTTCGAGAGACCGTCCGCTTATAGTTGTTATAGCCGATAGTCGTTATAACCAAAAACTATATTAAGTACCTATACCTACCTAAACAAAAATGTTAGGAACTCAAAATTTCGTAGTAATAACCGGTACGACGTTTTAAGCGAAGTTGTTATTTTATTTTTATTCAAAATAAATAAAATAAAATTTTATCACGAGAAAATCTACGGTTACAATCTAGGTATTAACTATTGTTAGCACTTTTGTCAAGGTTTAAAATGCTAAAATCCGCCACTCGCGTTATGATTCAAGTAAAAAACTATATTACCTACTTATATAAGTATTTTCGAATCTAAATTAGTCTCAGAAATCCCCAGATATTTGACAGGTGAGATTGACAATTTAGCTTTTATCTTATAAACAATATGTGGGTCGCATATCGAAGTATCACATTGCTAATTGAATTGGAAATGGTTCCACTAATTGCTTTTCATACGCAGTAAAAGTGTATGATTGAGAAGCAAATAAAGGGGACAAAATAATTACTGTTTCTAACCCCTTAACTAAAGTCAATAATGTTTTATCAACGTGGTTTATAAAGGACATGTCTGGTGGGGCAATGGACGTTTGCCTAGGTAGTCAAAACCAATGTTCAGTACTGATTGTTATATTATTATAATTGTCGTATTTTATAGTTTATCAATTAATAAGTTTCAGGATTCAAAAACTTGCGAAAACTGGTCAAAATCAGGTTTATACGCTAGGGATTTTTCTTTATTATAACGCCATCTGTGAGTGAGCACATGTACTAATTGGTGTATTTAATATTTTGTTGTCCTGGGATCAGATTCTGCAGTTGTTTTTGGATATTTTTAGTTGTGTAAGAAAAGTGTAAAGCACCTGTTAAATAAGTGCTTTACTATTGTTTTATTAAATCCCAAATTCTTATGTACATTGAATACATAAATACACATAAAATTATATTTTTATCTTCTTCAATTCCGTATTTTGGTGTCTATCCTCAATACCCATAATATTATTTATATTTACCTACTTGTTGGTATTGAATTGGGATTAAAATAAATAAAACTATGTATTTATTGCCAAATAAATTCTTTTATTGTAGGTATACAGAGACACTTAAATAAAAAAAATAGATGACACGACAGGATGTCCCCAACTCCCCACTGACCAATAATAACTGGACTCACTAGCACTCATTACCATGGACATGGACATAAATAATTGATGTTTTAGGGCCATATGATACTACACAGAGCGATGCTGACATAATAAAAAGTTTATTCGAAATTGGAGATAGTCCGTTTCGTAACTTAGGCCAAACGATATTTGTATACTAGATAGAGGATCCCGGGATGCGATTCCATTTCTAGAAGGTTTCAATGACAAAGTATTTAAACCAGAGTCTTTATATGTGGGGCAACAGCAATTAACTTACTCACAGGTCAATCAAAGTCGAAAGATTACGTTATGCAGATGGATAGTTGAAATAATAAATGGTCGCTTCAAAAGAGATTTTAAAATATTTCGCCAAAGATATTTTAATGTTGCTTCTCGTAATCTCATGCTTGATTTAAGAATAGCAGGGGCCCTCCTATATAAATTCCACCCACTTGTTCAGGATAGTCCAAACGTTCAGCAAATAATAGAGCGTGTTGTTTGTAAAGAAAGTGGTGGCGACGCGGACGGTGTTGATGATCTATGTTCCACGGATGGAACAACATCCTGTTGCAAGTCCTTTGATGCATCATGAATCAGGCGTCGATTCGCTCGAACCCAACAGGCATGAATAATTGTTGCACTATCCTGAAAATATTATAAAAATACATTTTATTAAAAATGACATGACATAACTGGCAAAATGCGGGATGAGTTGACCTCGCCCAAATCCTTCGGAAATCGCTGGCGTGATGTTATATGTTTATGTTGAGTTTTACATGACGAACACTCCTTTAATCTTTCATGATCGTCGTTTCTATCGTTCGTTGTTCCAGTTTTGAGAGATCTGTCCCATTCATTTAGCCATTTTCTTCCAAAGAATTTACCTATATATAATAAAAACGTAGTTGGGGACAAAAAATATTCACCTGATAATTATTATTATTGGAAATAAGGGGTACTAAGGGGCCGTCCACTGTTACAGTATAAAAACGTCGGCGTCTTGGATTTCCGAGTCCGACTGACACACCATATCCACGGCAGACCATTGTATGGTTTAGTAATCTCCCACTGTCAGCAGCTTCGGTATTTAATCAATTAAAACAATCGTAACAAGCGTATCCATCTAATGGGAGCTGGAACAATAGCAAATATCATTGTATTTTTCAATTTATAACACAACAGCTCAAAATATTGCCTTTACTGCATGGTTTACACGACTGCCGTAGTATAGAGGCGTACCTGATTTGCTAACTATCGAGCGAGTCTCACTTGCAAGGGTAAACGCCAGCCTCGACACGATATATCTGCGAATCCACTGCACAGCGATGCTACAATTGATGCACCTCATCATAATATCCAAATCATGTAGCAAAACAGAATCCTTTATGAGCAGCAATAGTAATCGTGTCTAGATAATATCAGTCCGTGTAGAATAGCAATGGTCGTTATAAGAAAATATCAATATCAGAAAATAATCGCACAGTAAGACGCAACTTGGAACTGCAAAGCGAGCAGAAACTGGTCAATTCAAAATAACATGGTCAATGTCATGTCAAAGAAATAATAAATACTTACCTTCATTTTAAGAAGTGGGTAATTAAAAAAAAAAACTCTTTTGATGTGTACACAAAAACATGTTAGTAATATTGTCGTATTTTATACGCAATTACATTACAATTATTACATAAATACCTTAGATCTAAAATAAGCGGCTTATAGTTATTGTTCACACACTTTAAAGGTAATTACTGGATAAAATGGAACGTCAAAAACATTTTTAGTACTTCCCGTTAAAAATGGCGAGGCGGAAGTTTTATTTGAGTACTGTTTTTTTGAGAATTATGTTGCGCAACCTCTACTGAATTTATAAATCCATAATAATTTAAATCTAAATTTTTAAATCTTACTGTAAAACCTTGGATCATGAACATTATCGTTTCAGACCACGACCAGAGGGCAGAAACTGGACATGTCATTTTATAATCCATCAAGAGCTGTTGACTTTTATGTGGCAAAACGACGAACATGTTCATGATACACAAGTGTAAAACTCGTATAAAATATAATAAAATCTTTTTGTTCCGCCGAGAAGTTGTGTTAACAAATTATGTGAAGGTACAAAAAGAAAAAAAAATGGTGTGGACCAGTTTCAACTCGTAATTTTGTATTATGTCATAAGGAAAACGCTTCACTGTAGGTACATGATTATTGCTGACGTAACTTTTTGCGGAATGCATAATGGAAGTTAAAACCACTAAAACTGCATGTTTAAATTAATGGCAAAAATTATTACAAAAATGAGACTATAATAATTGTCAAAAACTTTAAAGTACCGCCCAATTTTGATAATTGTTTCTAGCTAACAAGTACCTACATTTAAAGATTATTAAAGCTATCCTAGCTATTATTATCATAAACGCGAATGTGACTTTGTTTGTTTTTTACGCTCTCACGGTTATAGATACGGCTGAACCGATTTTGATAAAATTTGCTATGGGGATACTTTGAAACCTGAGGAAGACTAAGGCAACTTTTTATCGACATAAGTACCGCGAGGACGAAGCTGCGGGTCGAAGCTAATACAAAATAATAAATCAACATTTACAACTAACATCACGCTTTAAGGCTCCCGCAAACAGGCGCGACGCGATGAAATGGAATGAAATTATTTATTCTGTAAATAGGATATCGGAATCACTTGTAGGTACACGTCATATAAAAAAATTAATAAAAATAAGCTAGATGAGTTCGGCGTTTCCTATCTGACTACTCTGAGAAGAAAGGCCGAAACAAACTCAGAGGTCGCAGTCTCTTTTAATGTCCAGACATAATCTTGGTCAGGCCATATGAGGACCACGTAGATTAGTGTCTGAAAAGGTTTTTTTGAGGAAAGAACTACACAGATTTGAGTGGACATGTTTAGTCAGTGCAAGCATTTGTCAGTAATCGTGGAGCTCATCTCAAAGCGCGACGACTATGAAAACTTCACGGAAATTGTTCTACCGGGCGGTGTCGCGTCGCGCCGTAGTCAGGGAGAATATTTTAAGTGCCTCAGGTCGATGACCCACAAAAAATAATCTTTTTTTTTCATCTATTTTAGATATCGATATCGATATCCACCGCGACTGTGGAGTTGAGCTAACTAATTTATTTTAACCCTGTATAAATAAAATAACTAGGTCGCCCTATATCGTAATGACTAACAAAATTGATGTCAAACTTATCATTAAATCTACTATCAAAGAGATCATTATCTACTTTGCTACGCTCTCGTCATCATACAAAATATTTAGAATGTACAAATTACTGTAACTCGTGTGAAAATAACCTGTCATTATTTTTGACTAATGACAAAAACCGACTACTTTAGAGAAGCTGTCATGATGATGGCACTGCTATTAGCAATGATTTTAATAATGGGTTATTCAAAAGATAATGACAAACTGAAAGAATTAATATTTGTCTCAGGAAATTGTTTTGAGATAAAAATCCAGGCGTTTAAGTGGACATGCTTCTGCTTGGAAGTAGTGGAAACATAATAGCTATAGATTTCAATCACTGCAATGCTATTCGTGTAAACAGATAAAGCCAAAACGACATCTAATAAAAAGGTGTAAGCAAGACATCACAGACAGACAAATAAAAATCTGGAGTTACACGTATTAGGCCGTCCGCTGCGTTAAGGCTACGATAACCGACTTTTAATGATTTTATATTGAAGATCACGTCTAAACGAGTAGTGTTAATGATTTGGAAAAAATATATGTTAAATAAGAGCATTTTTTTAATAATAGGAATATTTTAGATTATGTTGATATTACATAGTGAAATTAATTTGTAAAGTTATATCTAACGCGGATAAAAACTGAGAATCACGCAAAATCTATCAAGCGTATTTTTCTGAAAACTTCACCACTTTAATGATAATTTAACTGTTGATCTTTTAGTATACGTGTTTTATTAAAATACTTTTTATTTTATGTATAATAAATTAATAATGCATCTAATTTGGGACAGTGCTCTTTGATGGGCGAGTCCTATTACTGGCTGGACATACGACGCGTTGCGTGAGCTCAGTACAGAACACGCAAGCTAACTACTCAAGGTCACTGGCATATATCGCGGGTGCACGGAGCGGGCGCCCGCGCGGCGTGCTGTTTTCTATCGCGCCGCAGTCGACGGGAGACCCGCCTCACGCAGCGCTGCTCTAAGGATGATAATAGAAAAACAGCACGCCGCGCGGGCGCCCGCTCCGTGGACCCGTTTCGCAGCGGACGGCCTCAGGGCATAAAACGAACAGATTACGTGTGACTCAGGAATTTAATATGACGTCACAAAGACTTACAACCAGCGAACAATCAAGACGCTTCCAACGATACCTCATTTGTCAAATTGAGATGAATATTTTAGAAGTTATGAGGGACACATACATACCGGTCAAAATCATAACCCTCCTTCTTACTTCGCCGTAGTCGGATAAAAACTAGCCTCGCGTAAACCGACGTTCGCACGGACGTAATAAAATCGCGGCGATTTTTTTTCGTGCACTGGGTTTTCAACGCTCTGCTTAGGGCCGAGAGTTGAAAATACAACAGTGTGTTTTTTCAACGCGCTGGGACGAGAGTGCGTCCCAGCGCGTTGGATTCTTAACGCTCGGCTTAATGCCGAGAGTTGATAATCCAGTGCGCGATAAAATCCCGCCGCGTTTTTATTACGTACGTGTGAACGTCTGCTAACCCGGGCATTAGCTAATCTTGTTTTTTTTTTGTACCAGTTATAATACACCACTACTTTGAATTAGCATGACACACGCGAGTTATTTCGGTTTACAAATTGGACGGTTTTGCCGTCACGTGTTTGTCGTCATTATCTTCCTCCGTTTTTTTTGGCATTATGTCACATTCACGTGAAGATTATGTATTTAAGAAAGTTGAACGTCACTATCACGGTCTTCTATTTATAACTTCGGTGTGACATGTTCATAACAACTATAACTATGACGAGAGTTAAAAGACGTCTAACGAAGCCGAGAGTCACTTATATCGTATTTTTTTTGTACTGGACCTTACCTGGGAACCTTCCGGCTACAAAGATATTGATGGTCTAAGTTTCAAATCAAATCAAATACAGGTATAAAAGGTACATTGTATCATAAGTTTATAACCTAATGAGGTGTGCAAAATTAATATATAAAGTACTAATCGCAACATTAAATATACAGAATAAATTATAAATTGAGTTACATTAAAAATACAAATTCCAAAAAAAAAATACACCAGTCAACATAACACATAACATCACGCCTTGTTTCCCCGAAGGGTTGTGCAGAGGTGTCCCTGTGGCAGGTACACCCACATTTCGCCAGTTATGTTTAAGTTCCATGTAGTAGGGGGCGAACCTATTGCCCTCAACCGGGCACAAATCCAGACTCCGAGGTGCTACTAAGAAATTTCGGATAGAAAAACCCAATAACACTTTGTCAGACCCGGGAATCGAACCCAGGACCTCATGCTCCGCAGTAGCGCTTGACCAACGAGGCAGACAGCACCAGTCAAGTTAAAGTCGAAATAAAAAATACAAAAGTTTCAACTTTTTCTCACTAAAACAAGTAATTATACCCTCACAACGTCTGTTCCGCTGCATGGACCCATAAGCACAATGTTTTGCGTACGTCATATTCACATCACATTAATAAAAATAAAAATCAATTCCCAGCAAGTATTTTTGCTCAAAGTTACTGAGTTTCTATTTTACTCTTGCACATCCAATTTAGTTAATAGTCTAGAACAGGGCTGTCCAAACTACATACTTTCGCGGGATAATTAAATTTACTACAAAAGCTGGAGGGCCGCAGAAATTATACCAAATATTGATTAATGTTTTGACAAAGAATTGTATTATCCAAAATATTTATGTCCAAAACGATTTTCCGATTAAAACATGCGTCGCGGGCCGTGGCCCGCGGGCCGTTGTCTGGACAGCCCCTGGTCTACAACACATAAATGGCAAGAAGGCGATTTTTACGAAAAATTGTCTGTCCCTTCCGACGGTAAACACCAGTTTTCTAGGCGTTTTGACTCCGTAGTACACTTTTCTTTTGACGAGTAGTATCTGCTATTATTATTCGGGTTGAGTTGTCTCGGACCGAAGTGTCATTGACCCTAGATGACGGCTTCGTGATGGATCTTTTTATCCTGCATACTGTATGAACGTAAACAAAGCACGTATGTACGAATCGTAGCAGGTGGCGTTCTGAAGTTCTACTTACCCCCATGGGAAAAAGGCGTGAGATAATGTATATAGATTCATATTTATTTATTTTCAGTGTTTACTCACATAGTTACATTAGTATCAAGTTAACCCGAATAGATTCTATCACGGACGGATAATTATTTTTCTCAAAATTAACAAAGTAGGAACTTATATTATTTTTTAAATGTGGCATTAGGCAGCGGAGTGGAGAAAAGTGCCAATATTAAGCAATAGGAGCGGAGCTCCGAAGCGGAGTTTAGATTTTATTGGTTAATATTTATTTATTTTATTTTTTGGAAAACTTACAGCTAAACAGACACAATAAGTAATAGTTTAAACAAAATATGGCCAATTACAAGTTTCCACATGTAGTTTAAACTTAAATCAAATGAACACGACAAAAAAAAATTGACAGTAAGACTATACACAACAAAAACAGAAAAAAGACTATTTACGCTCGAAGAAGCCATTAGATAAAATTTTCTTATTGGCACATTTCTCCGCTCCACTGCCTCGCTCCGCTCCAGTGGACAGGCAGCCTTATGATCTTATATTTGTTTTGTTAATATGTGGACTTATGCACTTGGGCTGCAACATTATTAAAACCTCTTAGATTAAATACGTATGCGGTTAGGTACCTCTTATAATATAAACATTATAATTGTGGCTCTTTATTGTCCTTTAGCAAATAAAATAAAATGAGTTTTCCCGCTTACAGATGTGTGCTGTGCTTAACACAGGCAATAGTTTTGTTGTACTTTGAAAATGAAATAAATTTATTTATTATTTTAATTTAAAAAAAAAGTATTCAAAATAAATAAAATCGCATAATTTCAAATCGCAAAATGTATTGTAGGTTTAAAGGCTGTATTGTATGTAATACAATACGGCCTAAAAACCTCCAAATCGCAAATTGACTTGCGGGACGTTTTCTCGACATTCTGGGATTAGAACAAGAACATCCTGCGACATAAGGCTCTATATTATGTACTACAGCTATCTACTTTGTATCAGTTTCCATACAGTGACAGTAGGTAAATTATTCAAGAGTTTTAATCAATACAAGTCGTGCGCCTGATGTGATTTCCAATCTGCAAACTTCCATACAAACTTTTACCCCCTATTCGACCTCTTTAGGGGATGAAATTTCAAAAATCCTTCCGTAGTATTCTATTTTGTTATAACATAAGGATTTTTTGTGCAAAGTTTCATGCTTCTAGATCCAGCGGTTTAGGCTGTGCGTTGTCTGTCAATGAATAAATTAATATTAGATTTTCATTAGGTAGATTTTTAACGAAGAAGCTGACAAGCCTTCAATTTTTTTCGCACTATAGGACCCTTGACACAGGAAACCGCGAAGGTTTGTGTTTATTATTTATTTAAATTGCACGGCTCGCCATAAATAGGTTCAAAAATAAATAAGACTCATCCCGCCATTATGATCATTGTACAATAATTAAGGATGGGTTAAAGTCAATTTAACTGGTAAATGACAGATGACACGACTACCTTCAAATCTTAAAAGGATTGTTTTGCATGAAAAAACGTCTGCAATGGTAATTAATTGAATATTTCCGTATAAGGAACATTATATTTACATCATGAATATGATGTAAAGTTGCATTGTACAGACGCCAGCACATCAAGCTACTACAATCTGTCAAATTTATTTAGTAGATTTTCAACTTTATCGCTGATTAATACGGTTCAAAGTTGATTGGAAAAAATTGACAGTTTCGGGTAGCTTGATGTGCTGGCGTCTGTACTTGAGACATCCGGTTTATTAAATAAATAAATAAGAGTCTGTTTGAGGCTCGACGTTACGTTCGAAACCAGCTGATCTTTAATTTCTGTTTTTTATGAATTAAATAATACTAAATTAATTAACTAATTATAGGTATAGATAGTAGTTGCATTTCACAAGCGTACTCCGTTCATTACAATTTAAACAGATGATATAAATCACACGACGTGCACTCAAAACTTCAGAGGGGTAAGCCGACGTACGCACGGACGTAATACAATCGCGGCAGGATTTAATCTTGCACTGGATTTTCAACTCTCGGTGTTAAGCCGAGCCTTGAAAATCCAACGCGCTGAGTTCTCGTCTCAGCGTTGAAAAAACACACTGTTGGATTTTCAACTCTCGGTGCTAAGAAAAGCGTTCAAAATCCAGTGTACGAAAAAAAATCGCCGCGATTTTATTACGTCCGTGAGAACGTCGGTTTAGTCCCATATTTTTACAAAGTTCGCATTCTATATATATCTCAGTCTCATCATGATCTGCGTAGCCTTTTCCAACTATGTATGGGTCGGTTCAGTCTAACCGGATGAAGCTGAATATCAGTATTTTACATGAATCGACTGCCTGTCGAACCTCCTCCAGCCTATTAGGTACCACGATACCCCTTGGTAAGACTGGTTGTCTGACTTTCGGGCTTCAGACTACCCTAAACGCTTGTCAAATATGTACAAATGACAGCCGGGACCGACGGCTTAACGTGCTTCAGTCGCAATCTATCAAAAAAACATCTAATTTACAACTTTCATTTATGACAATTAAGAGGGCCCTTCCCGGTCCGTCTATCGTCAACGCGAGCATGGTCGAAAAGCTTGTTGTTTCATCCAGCGCAAGTGAGAATTGCTAACAAGCAAGTGAGAACGCGATAACATTGTGCGAAAAATAACTTGTTTCAGGAAATACGTGTTTTTGAATACGCCTTACAAGTTTGTGAAATAAATGTTTGTCATTTAGAATCTCCATTACATGTGCGAGGTTTCTATGAAGATGTTTTTCTTAATTTTACAATTTATGAGTACATTATGAACGGTCAAAATTCAGGTAAAATTTGTGCAAAAAAGCAGATTTTTGGAGGCTTATATTGAATTTGTTTCGCAAAATTTTTATTTTTTGCTTTCATAGAAACCTAGATATAGTTCACCTATTAGTTTAAAAGAATTAAAGAAAGATGTGTTACAACGCTATAATCACGTACGAGCGTTTGTATGAAAATTATGACGGGTTGGCCGCTCTTAAGAGTTGATTTTGAACGTTTTTAATTACGGGACTTGACCTTCTGCGCGAAATACTGTTTTAATTTAAAAAAAAAAAATTTAAGTAACCTAATGAATATAACGTGTAGTGGGTTATCCTAGAGCGATACCATTTTCTTTGATAATTCGTTTAAAAGGTACTAAATTCCAAGCACCTAATTAATTAAGAATCCATTATGATTTAACTCAATTGACTTCGTAATTGATAAAGCGAACTGGTTTTGTCAACACACATTATTTTAGAGAACAGATAGAGATGTTTTTCTTCTTAAAAAATTCCATAAATTTACCGGGTATCCTCACGGCAGAAGTCTCTACTCTATTTAAACATAAAATGTCAAATCAATGTCAAATTACTGATTTGTTCAGTAAAAATCTCACGTGAAATAGTGAAGTGCGCGTGAAGTGCGCATGAAATGAAATGTCAATAGTGTCAATCCCTTATCAGGTGCTCTTCACCTTATTTACACGATGAGATTTTTTTATAACAAAATATAATTGTATAAATTAACTAGCTTTTGCCCGCGACTTCGCCCGCGTGGATGTCGGAAAATATCCCACGGGAACGTACTACCGATACCGGGATTACATACCTAATAGCCAAGGAAAAGGTCATTGACTCCTTTAGCTGCGCCCGCGGTGCCGTCAACCATTATTATTTTGTTACGCGTAATGTTGAATCTGTGATATCTGATGATGTGATATTTTAATCATAATGAAATGCAAAATTTAAGTAACATAGTCTATTGGATAAAGATTAATACAATACCGGTCAAAATAGCTTCGGAAATAATAATATGTTTTTTATCAAATTCTGAAAAATAAAAATGGTTATTGTAGGTCATCCTTAGAAGATAGACATATGCTATCGCGGACTTTTTTGTTGAACTTTTTAAGATGAATAATACTGTATGTAGAAAAGTAAATTTTATGTATCTTTTAAGATTTCCGCGGCGCACGCCAATAAAGCTCCCAGTTGGCATGATTTTTACATCATCTTCAACAGTAATCGTAAAAGTTCAGCCAATTTACACAAACCCTAATAAATTATACATTAAAACCTTCCGCATGAATCACTCTGTCCATTGGTGAAAACCGTTTGAAAATCTGTTCGGCAGTTTTTGAGTTTATCGCGTTTAGACAAACAGACAGATGCGGCGGAGGACTTTGTTTTATAATATGTAAGGACGTAAGGATGTAGGTGAACAAAATATTGTAAAACATTTAAAAAAAATTGGAGGGGGCAACTAGAATCAATTATATTTTCTGTAAATTTTGACGTTCTAAAGTGCTTTTTATAATAAATGATTTGACTTTATAGAATACACCAGCTGGAATTAGTATAAGTATGGTAAATAATTATATAGTGTGGTTATTTCCTCAAAAAACTGGCCACTCTACATGATCAGACCAAGATTATGTCTGGACTTTAAAAGAGACTGTGACCTCTGAGTTTATTTCACACTTTCTTCACAAAGTAGTCAGATAGGAAACGCCGACCTCATCTAGTTTTTGAAATATAATTGACGTGTAAAAGTGTTTGTACAAACCTACTTACAGATATAAAATCATTTATCATTTTTAAATACTTTTAAAGTCAAACCGCAGGATCTGTTACCGTTCATGGGCATAATTATAATAATATGAAAAACAGGAATATTAGCCTTATACGGAGTGGCAGCGGACATCGACGCGAAAACTGAAACCATGGATTCAGTACATGATTCTGAACCCCGCTGCGTTGAAATTTTTCGTCGGTTATTTAAAATTAAAATCAGCAGTTCCATACATTTTGACCGCGTAGGTATTGCACTTTTCTATGAAACAGCAATTTTTTTTTTAATAACCGACGAAAAATTTCAACACATGGGGGTTCAGAATCATGTAAGTACTGAATCCATGGTTTCAGTTTTCGCATCGATGTCCCTGACACCCTGTATACCCAGCTAAAAATCAAAAATCCCTGCAGACTTGTTCAATTCATCGATCGATTTATGTTTCTCGACAAAAAGTTCTAAGTACAGTCAAATAATAATGTTATTAGGCTTCCGAAAAAAAAAAAAAAGAAATATAGAAATGTTCGTCACCTCAAACGGGCTATTTTTGTCTGCTCATTGCACGATAGAATTTGCTTTACCGACTCAGCATTGTATATTGCGTCATGTTAATGCCGCAGTTCAACACTGTGTTCAGTCATCTTCTTTACAGGTCAGACCGACACACGACAGATTAACAATAAACAATCTGCCTAGCCTTTTCCCAACTATGTTAGGGTCGGCTTCCAGTCTAGCCAGATGCAGCTGAATACCAGTATTTTACATGGAGCAACTGCCTATCTGACCTCCGCAACCCAGTAACTGGGTAATATACGATACCCCTTGGTAAGACTGGTTGTCAGACTGTCGGGCTTCTGACGACTCGTAACGACTGTCAAAGATCCACGAATGACAGCCGGGACCAACGCCTTAACGTGCCTTCCGAGGCACGGAGGAGTCTCGGTATCAAAAGATGGTCACCCATCCACAGACCAACCCCGTCAAGCATAGCTTAACCTGATGGATCGACCCGTGTGGCTGTTATTATTTAGCCACGAGCTCCTCACACGACAGATTGACAATAAACAGTAATATAAAAAATCATTTAATGGACAAACCAATAAAAATGTTTTAGGTTGATGTCAACTCGACATTGGTTAAACGTGTATACTTTTTGAAATTAGTTATCAAGTAAATATATTTCTATGTAAGCCTACTCAGTGCCGTAGCTTCAAAGGGTATTACGTATCCTGACTTGATAAAGGAAAGAATTTGAAAACTGACGAAGATCTAAAGGGCTGTACATGATCCTTACATAAAATTAATTGATCGACGTAACCAAACCGGTGTGCAGACACCTTTTGACGAAACGTTATTATTATTATTGTGATTAAAATAGTATTTTAATGTGTAAATTCACTAATTGGTTACTGTACATATACGAAATGACCAAGCCTGGTCGCTTGGTTCGTGGCTCTATATTTTTCCTGTTAGATAACGACTGTTAAATGTTAAAATAATTATATTATGTAGTTCATTAGGAGTGTTCGTGAAGACTTGTTGCGTTTTACGTGAATTGTGTTAGATTTTGGTTAAATAATTATGTGATTTGTGAACCAAAAATATTCAATTTTGGTATTATCAGTGTCCCCGTGAGTGTTACAAGCGGTTGGTAGGTAGACCCCTTTAGATTTATGTCACACTGTAGATACATTAATTTATGTATCCACAGTGTGACATTTACTTGCACAGTGTATCTGACATGCAAGCTACTGCTCCATTTTACAGCCATGTGTATTTTTGCCTTTATATTCGTGGGAATTTTGGAAATTGTAGATACTGATATTACAAACCTATTGGAAACTGAAGCATACATTATCACACCTATTTCAACGACAAAACGTCGCGTTGTCGTCATGTGATTGGGCCCTAAATCTCTGGTCTACATAGATTAGATGATTTTTTTATCTCGGTGAATGTTTACGCCTGTTTTGACGTGTAGTCTATTTTGCCCCACTTTTGTATTGTATCCTATTGAACGATCTAAATGGCTTCTTGTTTTGTTACAGTTCCAGAATTGGTGACGCGTCACACCGCTAAATCAACATGAACTCAGTTATTGGACTCAGTCCGAAGAATCCCAGCTGGGACTTGAACAAGAGTAAATGTGAGTAGTCTTCAACCATAATATTTTAGAATAATACGTATTATGTTTTATTATTATTTTATTTATTTGGCAAAATAAACAGTTTCACATTACAGAATTACACAAAATTTGAGCTACAGAGTGAGTAAATGTATAAACCTACGACATTTTCCACATATATTATAAAAACAAGTTATAAAATTAACGCGACGTGCACTTAAATTTGATATGTACAATAAAATTAATTGTTTTAATAGCAATTAAAAAGGCATGCAAAAAACAAAACGAGAAATTATAAAAATTACAGTCTACGATTTAAATATTACGGAGAGCAATTTCCAAAATAGTTTAGTATAGTTATATCTGTCTAATAAAACGTATTATGTACGCATATGTGTCTGCGTGTATGTGTCTCAAAACGGTGAAGGAAAACATCGTGAGGAAACCGCGGGATGTCCTAGAACCAAACAATTCAAAGATGTGACATCTATCAAACCATACTGTTCCCACGTGGTGGATTATGGCCCAGACCTTATTGCAGAGAAGTGGCCTGTGTACCAGCAGTGAGAACTGGGAATATTACAGGCTGATTATGATATCCAAATGTATCAAATCAGGAGGACCTCGAGTCTAAGTAACAGCCACACTGGTTAATCGATCAAGGTTAAGCTACACTTGCCGTGGTCGGTCCGTAGATGAGTGACCATCCATTCCATACCGAGACTCCTCTGAGCTTTAGAAAACAAGCTAAGCAGTCAATCCTGGGGTCATTCTTAGATCTTTAACAGACGTTACGGGCATTCCGGGGCCTGAAAATCTGACAATCAGTCTTGGCACAGGGTATCGTGTTAGGGCAAATTTGACCAATGAAACGGAACATGATCAGCACAGTCATCTTAACCGCGTGCAAGAGTTTGTTGATGAAATTCGTCAGTAACTGGGTTGCGGAAATGCGTAGTCAGATGCAGTCCTTCAACTCAATTCAATTCATTTATTCATTAACAATTTTTACATTGTGTATGAATTTCTATAACTAAATATATAAGAAACATCATACATGCAATCTATATTTAATCATTTATCTATATTTCGCAAGCGCTACTGCTGAGCATGAGGTCCTGGGTTCGATTCCCTGGTCGGGCAAAGTGTTATTGAGTTTTTCTATCTGAAATTTCTCAGTAGCAGCTCGGAGTCTGGATTTGTGCCCGGTTGATGGCAATAGGCTCGCCCCCTATTACATGGGACTTAAACATAACTGGCGAAATGTGGGTGTACCTGCTACAGGGACACCTCTGCCCAACCCTTCGGGGAAACAAGGCGTGATGTTATGATGTTATGTATATTTAATCATTACAATTATCTAAATTACATAAAATATTTAATCATTACAATTATCCAAATTACATAAAAATCAGAAAAAAAAATTAAAAAAAAATGTCATAAGTCAATTCATAAAATTCAATAAATATTTCCAATCTATATTTAATCATTACAATTATCCAAATTACATAAAAATCAGAATAATAATTTAAAAAAATGTCAGAAGTCAATTCAATAAATATTTTCATTTTAAATCCATTAAATTATATTACTTTCGACTTTTGTATTAGTTTATAATTCATCAATAGAATATCTATATAGACACTTATTTAACAAGAAACGTTTAAGCCTATTCCGAAACCCACTTGTATATACTAGACTTTTTATTTACAAGTAAAATAGATCAGATAAGATAAACTGTGGGATAAATAGTATATAACATACAAACGCGACCTCTCACCACAGTATTGATTATCATACTTCCCTTTACATAAATTACACAAACGAAGCGTTGATCTAGTTTTTGAAACGGATGAGCGTTGTTAAACTTTCAAATTGAAAACTATAGCGGTTGTGTATTGTGCAATGATGGTGCAGGGATCGGAACTAACACAAATACACTCCCGGACTCATGAATCTCTCGGCGGCTCTCAATCAAGCCGCCGTGTATTTTTATGTATACAGCCCTAAAACAACAAAATGATAATAAGTCAGAGAAAAAGTTTTTATGCAGTTTGAAAGCTGACATACTGGCCATCATTTCGGTATCACCATTGTTCTAAATTTGAATTTATGAATTTGAAAAAGAGAAGAAAATCGTTTCGTTTTTAATTGGTTTTTTTTTTGCATCATTATTTCATAGTAGTTTAACCGACCCTCTGGAAGAATGCTAACGTTTTCAATTGCGCACAGTCGATGTGAACCCAGTCTCTTGGACACCTGAATCGAGCCATCCTGCATATTTTTGTTTTATTTTGGTTTGATCCTAAAAAATTGTTCTTTTTCATGAGGAACTACACTACCTCAAAGTATATCCCTCGTGTAACCTAACATTCTGTATAAAACACTTTTACAATGGCCTATTGTAAAAGATTTTTCTCTGAAATAGGTAAAGGTAAACATTTGATTCTGTCTCATTACATTTTGATACGCAGTTATTGTGCATTACATGCGTGTAAGAAACGGCAGTTTTTACGACATAATAATTTTATTCATGATTCATAAGTTTTTCAACTACAAATTACACTTTGTACAGAAGTACCATAGAGCCCAGTGGCCAAGTGTTGACGGCCGCGACTCACGAGTTATGGTCGTAGGTTCGAACCCTGACAGGCGCTTTATTTTGCGTAAATTCATCACCACTGCTCTCAAAACTGTGAAAGAAAACATCGAGAGGAAAGTGGCATGTCCTAGAACAAAAAAATCGAAGACATGTGACATCTACCAGCCCGCACTGGGCCCACGTGGTGGATTACGGCCCACTCCCTCTCACAGAGAGGAGGCCTGTGTCCCAGCAGTGGGAACATTTATAGGCTGATTATGCTGAAGAAAGTACCAACCAAATTTTAATGTGACACATCATGGAAAGGACAATGGGCAAAGTTGTACAATGGAAACGTCGTAGTAATCTTTCATGTTTGGCTTTTAAGTTAATGGAAATAAAAAATTCATTAGATTCTTTGAACGTCTTGATACGTTATTTTGTACGTATGAAACATTTAGGTATATCACATCATCATCATTTCAGCCGAAAGACGTCCACTGCTGGACATAGGCCTCCCCCAAGCACCGCCACTTCGACCGATTCTGTGCTTCTCGCATCCAGCGGATTCCTGCGGCCTTCACAAGGTCATCGGTCCATGTTCAAAGATATTTATTCTCAATTAGACACAAAGTCACTTACATGAGAATAATGTTTCTAAACTAAATTATATCATAATCCACACTGAGTCAATAGGCCTGAGTCCAAAAGATTATTAAAAAATATTGAACACGTATTTTTTCTCATTTGACCTAATCTATACTATAATATTATAAAGAGGTAACATTTGTTTGTAAGTTTGTAAGTTTGTATGTAGGGGGTAATCTCCGGAAGTAATGAACCAATTTTAAAAATTGTTTCACTGGTAGAAAGCTACATTATTCGTGAGTGCTATAGGCTATAAATTATAAAGATATCATGCATATTAGCCGAACTATCTCAATTTTTGTCTAGCCAGGCGGAAAAAAGTAGCTCTTACAACAGAGTTATTTGCATGCGCTGCCTTAACAGTTGTATATAATTGAAAACAATGTATGGCAACCTGGTCCGTTTTGAATAGTTCTACAAAAAAGTCCGCGACACCATATTTCTATCTTTTATATTTTAGCAGATATAGTAGCTTTTATGTGTTAAAAAAAGTATTTTTCGACGTACTTACCTTTGGACGATTTTTTAAACAACAAAATATTAAACCTTATCGAAAAAAATATTATAATGATCACAAGAACATCATAGAGATACGATTTGCCCAAAACAGTATGTCAATTGGTTAAATAGTTTCGAAGATAATATAAAATTACTAAATCGCAAAATGCCGCCGTCCATTTACGAACCGCATTAGAACATGCTTTGTACGGCCGTTTTATCCATTTACCCATAGATGACGTTGTACAATTACGTCATTTTTCTGAATCGCGGTTTTAGATTTTCCGCGGATTTATGAACCTCTCCAGTTATTATTTAGAATTTTCGTCGTTAGGTAGGTGAGTTGTACGCAGTTGGTTGAATGTTGTTAGTCTTTAAAATTGTTTTGGTTGCTCGGTTTTTTAAAACACAAATAATACTTCGTTCTCATTCTTCGAGTTCGAAGCTGTGGTATTTCTGTTTTTGGGATATCGGATAGTTTCAGCGATTGTTTATCATGCCTAAAAGGAAATCACAACTTCCCGTCAGACATCCTAGACAAGAGCAGCTCGAGTACGCCGTACGGAAGAGTTTGCTCTTAAAAATCATCAGTGCCTCTCGAGGAATTATTATATAAAAATATTTCGCAAGCACGCGCTAGGGAATCTAGCTCCGAGCGTTCACAGCGGCTTGCAACCAAAGCTGGAGAACATCGCAGGTCCGTGCTCGGGAATCTAGCGCTGAACGTGCGCAGCGTCTCAATGATTTAAGGCAGCATGTCTCTGCAACAAAGGATAGGGAGTCTAGCGCTGAGCGCTCGCAGCGGCTCGCTAGCCAAACTGTGAGAACATCGCAGGCCCGTGCTCGGGAATCTAGCGCTGAACGTGCGCAGCGTCTCAGTGATTTAAGGCAGCATGTCTCTGCAACAAGGGATAGGGAGTCTAGCGCTGAGCGCTCGCAGAGGCTCGCTAGCCAAAGCGCGAGAAAATCGCAGGCCCGTGCTCGGGAATCTAGCGCTGAACGTGCGCAGCGTCTCAGTGATTTAAGGCAGCATGTCTCTGCAACAAGAGATAGGGAGTCTAGCGCTGAGCGCTCGCAGAGGCTCGCTAGCCAAAGCGCGAGAACATCGCAGGCCCGTGCTCGGGAATCTAGCGCTGAACGTGCGCAGCGCAGCATGTCTCAGCAACAAGGGATAGGGAAACTAGCGCTGAGCGCTCGCAGCGGCTCGCTAATATGCAATAAAACCAAAACCCTCCTTTTGGCAGTCAGGAAATAAATCATAGCACTCAGTACTAACCGAACCACACTCACAATTTCATCACAAGTTAAAATGTTTACCGCCCAACGAAGTGGGCACGGGTCAGCTAGTCAAAAGATACATTGAGTTAAAATGTCGCATGATGTCACACCTTGCTAGCGAGCCCCCACTCCCCAACTTTAATACGTGTTTTCTAAGTTATTTTTGAATAATATGATAAAGCAAAAAATACGTGTCTAATATTTTTTTATTATCTGAAAGACGGACTAAATAGAATTTCTTGTTTTTTACCTAGGCAATTACCCTATTATGGATACACCCATGCAAAGCATTTAGTTTTTAGGCTGGGTATTATTTTTGTTTACACAGTTACACTTAGGTATAACACTTTCGTAAAAAATATACTCTTTGTTTCTGCCCTGCGCTTCGTGGAACTTCGTCACCTGCATCTCAGCATACGCTTAGCCTGATGGAAGAAGTCTGTGCCATAGTTTGTTAGTCATTTATTATCTTATCATTATTATTACCATAGTAGAAGTAGTGACTAATAAACCAAGGTAGTGACTTACTGATACTGATTAACTGACAGACAGCAACTATCTTCACTATTCACTTATATCTAGAAGTGGGTCATAGATAAAAGACGTAATACCAAGTAAATTGGATAGGTAGACTAAAATACTTTATATTTAGAGGGATTTTGAAAGTGTAAATAGTTCGTTGTTGTCAAAATATTAAGTGTAAATAGTTCGTTGTTGTCAAAATATTAAGTGTAAATAGTTCGTTGTTGTCAAAATATTAAGAGTAAATAGTTCGTTGTTGTCAAAATATTAAGTGTAAATAGTTCGTTCTTGTCAAAATATTAAGTGTAAATTGATCGTTCTCCTCAAAAAAAAAATGAAAAAATAAAGTGTACATATTCTTTTCACCTTTTTTCACTTCACATGGATATCGTGCGTCTGGCAAACGTAACAAGTAAGTCGGACACATCGAAAAACCTCGATCCATCCTCAACCATCGATCCTGATTTTTGATAAGGGGAGAAAACATGCTGGTAATAAGTTATTTTGTTAGTTTATTGGGACAACTGCTATTTAAGATGTAATATTTTGGTACACAATCCTCCTTGACATTTAATTTACCGAAAGAACATTACCTACGTGTTGTAACAATAAGCTATAAAATAAAGTGCAAAGTAACAGACTTGTAACGCTCAAATTGTTGGTAAAATCTTTCTATATTCACTATTTATTACTACTATCAACATAGAAATTAATAGTTTTAGATTATTATTAATTATAATTTCGCTAGATTTCATTGCGGAATGTTTCATTGTGTACTCATGTGCATGTAGAGAGTTATACGTAATTTCTAGAACGAAACTAAATGGCGATTTTGACTTTGACTTTAATTCCGCATGTAATATTACACAACAATGACGACAATGACAGCTCTTGAACACAGTTTAGATATTATGTTCAGTTTAATTGGTGAATTTCGCCCTAGAGGCTCCCGCAGACAGGTGCGATGCAACAGCGCAACGCAACACCGGGAGAAACAAATTTCAGTGAAGTTTTCATAGAAATTGTTCCACCAGAGTCGCATCGTACCTGTCTGCGGGAATCTTTTATCTACTCAATATAAAAATCTTAACTAACGAGTTAAGTGGCCATGAGAATAGACTGTATACGGAAATCCTATACAATGCGAGATTAGCTTAAACTGGAAATGTATAGCTTGATGTGTAGCCGTGTGTACAATACATACAGTGATCGCCAATCGAAAAAAAAGACGATGAAAACCAACTTCACGACGGGATCATCTTTGCAATAAGGTCCCATAATTATACCTTTTTAATATTTTTTTGTTATTATTATCTCCTCTCAATCAGAACACCCGCAATCTTATTTCTTCACCACCCTTGGTTAACTGGTAGAGAATGCCTAAGGGATTAAGTCCGCCTTTGTACCTTATTGCGTGCGAGAAGTTTAAATAAATAAATCAATTCGAAAGTAAAGCCACCGACACATTACTGTGTCGTGTTGTGTCGTGACCGGGATACACCAATCAAACGAATTTGTTCAGGACTACGTCAAAGCACAACGAGTTTTGATTGGCTAACACTGCGTCAGAAGGCGACACGACACGAAACAACACATTACTATAAATCCGGCTTTACTCTGTCTGTCACCATTTTACGTCTTAACGGCTGAACAGATTTCGATGACATTTGCCACACACGTAGTCCATTATTTGGGTTAGGATAAAGGATACTAATTATTCCTGTAGTACGTTCCCGTGGGATAATTGTCGATGTCCACGCAGTTGAAGCCAAAAGCGAGTGTGATATAGTGTGTTTTCTAGTGTCAACTCGAGTTGCCTATGAAAGTATCTCATGCCGTAATTAAATGATTAACATACCTGCAGACAACCTTATTGTATCGTCTTCGGAAGACTCCTGCACCATAAAAGATCAATACAAAGTTATATAAAAATTAAATACTAGCTTTGCGCTCGCCCTGTGGGTTTTCCCATCGACTAAAATTACAAAAATTTATAGAAGCTTTTATCCCCTATTTAAGCTGCCTATCCACTGGAGCGGAGCGAAGCAGCGAAGCGGAGAAATGTGCCAATATTAACCAATAGAATCTAAACTGCGCTCCTATTGGTTAATATTGACACATTTCTCCGCTCCGCTGCCTCGCTCCGCTCCAATGGACAGGCAACCTTAACCCCTTCAGGGGATGAATTTTCAAGAATCCTTCCTTAGTTGAGCAATGGTTTCGGCTGTGCGTTGTTGGTCAGTGAATTTAAGAATTTTATTAAGTACATATCCGTCTCATTCCAGATGAAGAAATCGACGAGCTACCATTCATGGCCTCCCTTGGCCCAGTCGTCACCATCCTGGCCGTCTACTTAGTATTCGTGCTGAAGATCGGGCCAGTGTTCATGAGAAAAAGGGAGGGATACAAACTGACAAACACGTTACTTGTTTATAATGGCATTCAAGTTGCTATATCAGTCTATATGGTTTTCAGGGTAAGTGTAAATTATTTTTTTATCTGGTTATTTATTTAATTACTAGTTTTTTTTCCGCGGCTTTGTTGGTCGGAAATTTTCCCACGGGATTGTAATACTTAGAAAAAAAAGCCTATGTCCTAACTCAGCGGCGTAGTTGCGTAACACACATAAAATGACAACTTATCGCAGCGGGTTTCATTTTGACAGCTCACCCACGTCAATTGCGTTATTTACGTTGTGGTTTATGTAACACCATGAAACATGAGGCTCCAGAGGCTAGTGCAAATCTTTGGGCTAATTCGATTAATCGAGTCAGGTCAAACCACGCTGGGGTCGGTTCATTTCATTAATTCATTGAGCAGACGACTTTTTCAAACCTATGAAGCCAATGGCTTAGCAATAATATCCTCAAAAAATTGTGATTTAAATTATGGTGATTGAAATTGTGTTACGCAATTTAAGGTGCAGGTCATTGTCTGTCTACGTGCCGAATTTCATCCAAATCTGTTCATCCTTTGAGGCGTGAAAATTTAACAGATTAATATTCTAAAGAAAAAAATATTAGATTTTTGTAAGTTTGTTTGTAATGAATAAACTCATAAACTATAGAACCAATTTTTTTAATTCTTTCACCATAGGAAGTTATATTATCAGCGAGTAACATGGGCTGTATTTTATCGACTTCCACGTGAACGAAGTTGCGGGCAGAAGCTAGTAACTAATATAATTATGGATTTTCCGTTGATTTTTTTTACTGTTCCACTCTGTTCGTCAAGTTTTGCCTCGAAATGGATATTAATTAAAAATTATTGGCAGTCTCATAAAAATGGAAGACTAATTAATGTAACCATAGTATATTGGCATAGCATTTTACTGTTTTTTCCAGTCGGTTTTAAAACACCCATGGTCTAAATTTATAGAGGCAACTCCAACAGTAATTAATAAAGAACGAGTCAGACAAATATTGACATGGACAGCACGTTAAAAATGGTTTTCCCCAAACCGTTTAGTGTCAACTTAAACTCGAATTAATTAAAATAAATATGCTGAACACTCGCTAAGTATGTGTTTAACAAACAATCATAGTATGTTAAATTACGTAACTTTTTTGAATACCTGTATAAAGGCCTATTCAGATATAAGCGTCATCGCTGTCGCGCTTGGTAGCGATACTGGTCCAAAGTTACTAATCAGGAGGCGGACCAGTATTGCTGTCGTGTATAGTCACGCTATGGCTTCAAATTATCACCGCGATGATAATTATTAACATCGTGTGGAGATTGATTTAAAGAGTTTGTATTGAATTTGATGGCACGGTGAGACTATCGCTGCGATGACTTCGCCCGTGGAGATGGCGCCTAAGATATTTTCAAAGTTCCCGGAGGATATGGTGGAGATACGGTGGAGGTCTGCCTTTTTTGAATACCTGTATAAAGGCCTATTCAGATATAAGCGTCATCGCTGTCGCGCTTGGTAGCGATACTGGTCCAAAGTTACTAATCAGGAGGCGGACCAGTATTGCTGTCGAGCGCGACAGTGTTATCGCTTGTTAACTGGATAGGCCTTAATAAATCACGTGAATACCAATTAGGATTATTTTTTTACTTCATTTGTTGAGCAATCTCCCGTTGAATTAGGTCTTAAAGGTAATTAGCAACAAGACAATGGCAAGGAGTCGTTATTTTATAAGATAAGATGCGATTGCTAGATTGTATTGTAAGTTGCTAGTATTGGTAACTAGATAGCCAACTTCTTTTTTTATGTATTTTTTATTTAGTGCCAAGGCTGACTCAAACACGTTGCAACTCCCATTTCAAATTCTTATTCTTACGGACAGCGGAGGCTTAGTAATAGGGTTACGTTTGGCACCCTTCGGGTACGGAACTCTAAAAATTAACGTTATCTGCTATCTGTACCTACTTTGACTTGGCATCGAAAATATCAAGAGCGCCTGATTACTTTAAGCTAGCAAGTAATCGCTGCTTATAAACTATGGCAAGTTAAACCTAAGGCGCCATCTCAATGGACGAAAGAATCGCGGCGATATAGTCACGCTGTGGCTTCAAATTATCACCGCGATGATAATTATTAACATCGTGTGGAGATTGATTTAAAGAGTTTGTATTGAATTTGATGGCACGGTGAGACTATAGCTGCGATGACTTCGCCCGTGGAGATGGCGCCTAAGATATTTTCAAAGTTCCCGGAGGATATGGTGGAGATACGGTGGAGGTCTGCCCGGCTTGAGCGGAGCATCGCCGAGTCCTCGTGGAGACGATCGGCGGCAGTGATCTCTCGCGTCCGGCCCTGATTCGGGCCATGGTACGGAGCGAGAGGAAATAGGAGGCGGTCACCTCCTTCTGCGAATGCTCGTGAAGGAGGAGGTAGAACGCGTGAGGGAGAGGCAAAATTCGCGCCCTCACGCCCCTAACCGCCGCAGGAGAAGCCCTGGGCGCCGGGAAGCGCAGGCCGATTACCGGCTACCATAGGCGCGGGCTTGCGGACGGTGAGCAATGGGTAACTCGCCGTCCGGTAAGGACCAAGCCCGGGTCGATGGTGCGTTGTGTTCCACGCGTGACTCAAAGAGATGTCAGCAGAATTGACGGGGTCCGCTAGGGCCGATGTCTGCCGGGGGTGCGCAGAAAACCGATAAGATCGTGGCTCCCGGCAACAGGGCAACCGAAGGAACATGGGTGGGTTTTAGTCAGTAAGAGTCTGGACACACCCTTCCCGTTCCGCCCAGAGCGGGACAAGTCATTTGATAATTTCCCACCAAAAACTAAAAAATAAAAATATTTTCAAAGTTTACTTTGTCGATTTTTTATTTTTATTTTTTTGTGTCATGACGCTAATATAAAATATCCTAGGTATCCTAATAACTGCAGTAAGTAGTTATTTATAAGAGGTGTAATATAAATTCAGTAATTTTGATTACACCTTGTATATGTAGATTTAATATTTCCGGCTGTAATGTCCTCTTGGCAATGAGGAAACTTGTCCCTTATCCCGGTTCGACGCTTCCTGTTTCAGCTGATGTATGCGTTCCCTGCGGTACGATGTCGAATCAAAATGATGGACGCAAAACAAATAGTCGTACTTGTTGTACCAATTCTGACAAAAATTCCGAGTAAACTTAAATTTCACTAATTTTGAAATTATCTAACTGCCAAATAGATAGATAGACCTTTTCGTCATTGTCATTTTTATGAAATGTTAAGCTACGGTTTCCTAAATTTCCGGGCGAATGACTTCACTGAAACATTATTATGAAAGTAAGTTGGTGTGTTTTCCTAGAGACTGTTTTTGACACCGTCAAGTCAAAATCCGTGACCCAAAGATTTAAATCGCTAGATTTGCCCTCACCGTTCTTAGTCACTCGAAAAAGTGTCCACACTGAAAAGAGTGAGCTCACACATTACCATAGCGTTATCATAGCGTTTTTATGACAATCAAGTCAAATCACTGCGTCATTGAGTGTCAGAGGTGTCAAAACGAAACAGAAACGGGACCATATTTTGACACGGCTAATCTAACAATTTAAATCTTTGCCACTGTCATCATTTTTATGACGACCGTCACTGCGGCCGTTAAGTGCGGCCACCGATTTTCTAGGAAACCGTAGAATAAGTGACAAACAACTTTAAACTTTCTGTACATGACGCCGGAGCCGCACCGGTGCCGGACCTCATGTTTGTGTATACGGATGAATACCGCCCAAGCGCCACACCGCCGCGCCGCCGCGTAGATTTTACATTTTCATTCCGAGATGTCCTGAAAATTTTTCATCTTGCGGTCCGGCGAAATGTACAGAAAACCGGTGTTACGGTGCATATAAAGCAATAACGAGATCGACTACACCTAGTTTGCACAAATTTAATGTTCTAAACATTTTTTTTTTCTGTTTTCAGTTCCTGTTAGACCTCATACACATGGGTTTGGTGCCAAAGAAATGTTACATGAACGAAGATAGTTCAAGAAGTAGAGTAAGTAGGCTAACATTTCATTATAAATTAATTTTACTTTTACACAATAACTTTCATTTATTGGAGTAGCCTACTCAAGCTCCAAAAACACAGGCTGTTCATGAATTCCTTTATCATTTTAAACATGGAGATCTAAATAAGTTTCAAACACTACTATTTAGGTTACCTGTTTACTGGAGTGGAGCGGAGCGGAGAAATGTGCCAATATTAACCAATATAATCTAAACTCCGCTCCTATTGGTTAATATTGGCACATTTCTCCGCTCCGCTGCCTCGCTTCGCTCCAGTGGACACCTGTCTGGACTGGAGCGAAGCGAGGCAGCGGAGCATTAAGGCTACCAAGCCTTAATCTCTTGCCTTTAGTGTATTAGTATAGTTATTGTAATACGAACTCTTATAAAAACAGAGGAGAATTCCTAATGATTGCCCAGTATAATTAAAATTTAATGATGTTTAAATTATCCGTTCAAATCTTAATTGTTTCCATTTTAGATCCTGTTCGGCACATACTTATACCTAGCAGCGAAGCTCTCAGAACTTTTAGACACAGTCTTCTTCGTCTTAAGAAAGAAGTCCAGCCAGATAACCTTTCTCCATTTATACCACCACACAGTCATGGTGATTGGTACATGGGTTTTGCTCAAATATTGGCCGTCACACACGCTTATATTCATCGGGTTCCTAAACTCTTTGGTACATGTGTTCATGTACACATACTACGGCTTGGCAGCATTGGGGCCAAATGTAGCCAAATATTTGTGGTGGAAGAAGTATATGACGAAGTTTCAGCTGGTGAGTTTGTTTTGTATATTTCTGTTTGTTTAAATCAGAGCACAATTTATGGTGGGCCATAGCAATTTATAGCTCAGTAGTAAACCTACATAACTCTTAGCGTATGGGTGAATACAGGGGGCCAGGGCTCACTGGTGAGGCTTCAGAAAGTAATTACACATACTTACATAAATTTATTTTTCCCCTAGCTCAAAAACTGCAGAACACCTTCTCATGCGATCCTTACATCTATGAAACCGAAATGATCTACACATGATTCGGCAAAATTATGGATACAGCGGTTTTTTAGGGTTCCGTAGTAAACAAGGAACCCTTATAGTTTCGTCATGTCCGTCTGTCTGTCTGTCTGTGTCTGTCTGTTTGTCTGTCCGCGGTCTAGCTCCGACACCCTTAGTACTAGAAAGCTGTAATTTGGCATAAGTATACATATTAATTACGCTGACAAAGTGGTAAAACAAAATTATGTTTTTTTTTTTTTTGTGTACCTCTCCTACACGTAAAGTGGTGTTTTTTTTTTTTAACCCATGGTGTGGGTTATCATTGGAAAGGTCCTTTAAAAACATTGTGAGTTTGTAACAACCATTATTGGATTCAAAGATCCGTTTGCGAAATATTAAGCTTTAAAGTGCTAATTTTTGTTAGAGTCAAGTGTCCCCCCCCCCCCCCTTGCCAGCTAAATGGTTGGTTTTGGATGTGTGAAAAAAATCACAGCAGTAGTTTATATAACGAAATTAAAAGGAAAACTAACGAGTAACAATTGACCAACTTAACTTTGCAGTTGCAAAAACATGTTTTCCCATACATTCCGTATGGGAAAACATATTTTTCAACTACAAAGTTAAGTTTGTTTTTGGGATAAATTCATCCCAACTACGGAACCCTTCATTGTGCGTGGTTCGACACGCACTTGGCCGGTTTTTTTTGTAAAGAAAATTTTCTTTATTCGTCCATCAATTTAAAATTCAATATTTTTTTACAGATCCAGTTCGTGTCAATCATCGTCCAATACATAGCCACTGTGAGAGTATCGGACTGTCCCCCAGCTAAGGGTGTGGCCATATTCGTCTCATGCAACACCGGAGTCATTCTCGTTCTCTTTTTAAACTTCTACAGACAAAACTACAACAAGAGAAGAGGAGGAATAGCCACTAAAACGTCCCTACCATCAGTGTGCCTACAAAAAGAAGACTAGTGTGCGTTTTATAGTAGCTTATAAAACTGTTGCATATTATGGGTTTTTAAAACACGAGTGTATAATATACATATAGCCAATCGTGTTTTAATAACCCCTGATATGCAACAGTTTGAAAAACTACTATGAAAACATTATTTTGCTAGGGAAAGTGTTTTATAAAAAAACTTTTTAATTTAATTAGAGTTGCACGGGGATAAAGTCTGTCATCAAGGTACTAATTTTTATTTAATAATTAGAATTTTACAATTTGTGAGTAGATAATAGAGCATTGTAATACAAATGAGTAAAATGCTCACGCGTATCAAATGCAGTTTTGCAACACACTTGCGAGGAAAAAATAAAAAAAAGGATTGTGTGGTTTTATGAAACCACGGTAAAAGTGAAACTTTTAAGCGAACTATAGGCGCTGCTATATTGGCCTTGGCTGCTCTGACAAGCGCCTTTCACTTTATCCAGCCCTACTCCGCGGCCGACCGTCACGCGACATGCAACACACAGACGATAAAGTTTGAGACGATGTAATAAAAGTTTCACTTTAATAATATTTTGTACTCGTAACAAATGTTTGTGGAAAATGGCTCGCGGATTTTATAAATACATAGTGAACCTAAAAGCAGTGCAATAAGAGCCAAATTTACAAGCAAGTGTGTTGAGACGTGTTTTGGTACGCGTGAGCATTATGCTCATTTGTACCTTAAGTGATATTTAACGAAACCTCTGTGATGACAAAGACAGTTTACTTGTGTAAAAAGGTCTGACAATCGTTTTGTGATTTAATTTTTTTAAATTCGATTTTGCCACGATCTTTGTAAATAGTAATGATTAAAATGTGTACAAAAAAATTAAAACTTTGCAATTAGGTACGTATCACGCACGTATAGACAACTGATATAAAGTTCAGTGTTGGAACAAAAGGAAAACTAGCTTTTTTAAGGTTTTTTTTAGGCTGTGAAGTTATAAAGAGGTCCTTTAGAATTTTTATAAGTGCCTTAATACTCTTGGTATATGAAAATTTTCGTTAGAAGCCTGTTTTGGTTGAAACGGCTTTTTATGATATTTATTTTCTAAATTCGATTTAGGTTTGAAGTCCAACGTAATGAGTATTTTTCATCAATATTGGACCAAATTAAGGCCATCGTAGTAGATTGAGGGTCCAAATTAAAATATTTCTGCAGGTCATATTGTATATTTGCTTAGGAAAATGAGACATTATTTTGGTGTCCATAAAATCGAATTCAGTCTGTTCATTTAAAGTTTTAAAAATAATCATGTTCTACATATTTTACATTTATTTGCATTTTGATATGTTGAGACCGTTTAGTCTCCTTTTTAAAATAATAATAATAATTATGAATTTAAAATGCAAGTCGTTGAATTAAAATATAATATTTTAAATAACTGCCTTTTTAACCTAGACAATGAATTTAAATTCAAATATTTATGAAAAATTTGTTGCGGTAAGAAATTGAATTACTTACTTGGTAAAAAGCACTTTTGCAAATATTTTGAAATAATTAAACTAATGCTAATAGAATGTCGATTGTACAGAAAGTCGAAAATAATTTTAGTATGTAATTTTTTTACAGCGTGATGTGTAAAAACTATTTATTATTCGGTACTTATGTTAACGAAAATTATTTGTTAATAATTAGGTATTTAAACGGATGAATGTTAGATTAAAATAAATGATTTCTATCAGTTGTATTTTGGCTTATTTTTTAATACCTTTATTATTCTTCTGTACGTGTGTATGTCACTAAGCTCCTCCGAAATGGCTGGACCGGCCTTGATGATTTTTTTTTGTGTGCATTTGAGTGGGTGAATGGATGATTTAGATTCACAATTAGTCCCGGTAGGTGATGCTATTCAGGGAGGACAACGTCTGTCAGCACCGCTAGTTTTTTATGAATTTCTGATTCCCGAACAAATTGATATACCAAGAAATATAAAGATTGTTCAAATTTAACATATTTAACAACAATACTGAAAATACCTACTTAATCGGAGTCCTACACAACAGCAGCAGTACATGTCTACCTAACCTAACCAAGATAATACAGACTGATAGGAAAAGCAGCAGTATAGCAGTGATAGCCTAGTGGTGTGACCGTCAGACTGTCAAGTCATAGGTCTCAGAGTTCGAATCCAAGGCACGCACCTCTCGACTCCGGATTCATGTGCGTATAGTATAATTTTATTATCACTTGCTTCAACAACGGTGAAGGAAAACATAGTGAGAAAAATGGCATGCCTGAGAAATATGTCTTGACGGCATGTGAAGCCAAGTCAGGAGCCCATGGGCGGCTTTAAAACTCTGACACCAGTACCCTAATTGCGTAATACATGATCAATCACAATCTGTTTCGATTTGAAACAGATTGCTAATCTATTGCTTCATAAGTTGGAAAAAAAATCTGCTCAACAACGTAAATAACGCAATGAATGTTGTTGAACTGTCCAAATGAAACAAGTTAGGCATAATTGTTTACGAAAATAAGTTACGCAATTAGGTTACTGGTTACTATAAACCACACGAAAAGAAGACGACAATAGGAAAAAAGAAAAATAACACAAATATTGTAGTCACATATATATTATTAAACATTACAAACCCGATTACGCAAATGTACAATTATTTAATGTATAAACGTGCTACTACATAATGAAAGATGCTTGAACGATTGCATTTAATTTTAAGGCAGAAGCACACGTAACTGTATCAAAATACGTAAAATTTCCAATGATAATGTTTGAGATAATAATAACGCTGATTCTGCTGCATCCCAACTAAACTTTAATAAGAGTATTGCTATCTCTAACTAACAGATAAAGTGAGAAAAGGACGGTGACGGGGAAAAGCTCTGCTAGAGAGCTGTCAAACTAGGTCACGTTTTAAACGTCAGCGTGTTTTTAGGCAACATGTGCTAAAGTTAAAACTTCTACACACAGTGCCGCTGTCGGGCAAGCCGCGGAGCGCCCGACTTGCCGCACAAAGCAGCTACCATACAAAAGAGTGCTGCTTAGCAAAAGCCGGCAGTCCGTGCCGCCGGCACTGTGTGTACTAGTAGGTAGGCCTTTACGTCTAAACTTATTTGGAGATAGTTTAACCCTAATTTGACAGCATCCAAAAAATATAGCAATAACCTAAAATAAGTTTAGTTCGTTCACAAAAGAATCAACTCCAATGTTTTCTGTCTTAGCTATTGGTCCTTCTGCTACAGTCGAGTGTGCCACTACCTTTAGTCACATTTTGGTATTGAGCTTAAAGGAATCTAAATCGCTATACGTCAGCTAGTTGTAGAAAATCAGTATACCTAATATTAGTAGCCTTATTTAAAATTCATAGAAAATGTCATATTGGTGGTTAGAGTATTCTGTTTGATCGATTGCGACCTTTTTTTTTTGTAATTCGTTAGTTAATTTTTTGCTATAGAAACTCATTTATTTATCCACTTATTTGCTAAGTTTTTTGCTGAAAATTAATAGAGTTTTCTTTCTAACTAAAATTTAAAGGCAACGCTTTAAAATCGAATTACAATGTGTCTATAATATTTACGATCATTGGAAACGAGTTGCGGCAGCCATTTTAGAATTCTTTCGCATTTTGAGTATCAATACATTTCTAAATGAAAGAATATTTTGAGTGCCTAATAAGGAACCCGATAAACAAAAGAAAATATTCCTTAAACAGCAATTAATAATAATTTATCTTGGAAGAAATATTCTAAATCATTGGAAGACAATATAATTATCACGATATATTACAGTAATAAATTGACAGTATATAGTGAACTCCAAATAAAGTTAGAAGGGTTCACAATTACACATTAGCAAAGATCAACAATTTTTACATTATGTTGCTATTAGTGAAATTAAGTTTCTATACACCTATCTACTTCCAAGCAGTTTAAGAATCTTTTTCAGCTCCTAAATAAACAAGCGGATTATTTTTCATATATTTTTTTTTTATAAATAATTTGACCACTTTTAGTAAGCATTACCCTCATAGCATGAAGTATTATGACCAAACATTTTAACACTTACCTATTTTATAATTTCGAAATATTTTAAATGGAGCAGACGTATCAAAGCATGGTACTTCGAGTTTCATGGCATTATACTGAGTGTATCATCTAACTTTAAACAATAATGTCTTAAATACATGATATAACAATCCATAGTATATACACCGTAACATTCTTAATAATAACTGAAGACGTAACTTATTTAAAACAATAAAAAATCCAACAAATTAGAAGTACTGAAGACAGCATTGGATAACATCTACAAGATGTTAGATGATGAAAAAGTACTTACTAATCCAGTAACGGTACAAGAAAGTGAATGAAAGTTAGAATTTGTTCAGCATTCGTTACATGGATTTCTTCTAAAAATAATCAATATTCAAAATTAGCTAGAACTAAGATTGGTATTGGTATTAAACAACAAAAATATTTACATATGTTTTGATCACATTGTTTAATCAACCTTTTTACCATTAGGTGCACCGTTGGCTATGCCATTGGCTTTGCCATTAGGTATACCATTTGGTACGCCATTGGAATTTCCATTTGCGATTCCATTTGTAGTGACTTTGCCATTCATGTGACCGTTACTCTTTATCTCTTTAGCATCTGTTTTCTTGCCATCAGCTCCTTTCTTGGTAGGTTTGCCATATGCCTTGTAATAGAAGTCGTAGAAGAGGTAGTAGAAGAAGATGGAGTTAGGGAGAGTGAAGACGACGGACCAGCGAGGGTAGCCGCAGTCATAGAAGAGGAGCTGTGCGGAGTGGAGGAAGGCAATGCAGAACTGGAGCTGGAACGAGAATATAAAACAAGGGTTACAACGACATTGGTAACAAGATAAGTTATGAGGAGCTGGCTAGGCAGGATGTAAATTAATATATTTTTTAGACTTTGATCAGGATTGGTAGAGTTTTATCAAATGAATAAACGCCTGATTTGAATTTAAAGCAATAATATTGAAGATCAGCCGAATTGTTATTATATTTTCAACAGTATGAATAGGTTCTTGCTTAATTTCTATTGATTAAAATTAATTTATACCCTTTTATTATGATCTCATGAGAACTTACCATTTGCAACGTAGTGATGTATTTCTTCCAGAACAGATACCTCTGATACTGAGGTCCCATAGCTGAGAACATGTAATACGTGTACATGATGATATGAACAAACGAGTTTATCACTCCTATGAGAGTACCATGCCCTCCTGGGTAGTACTTTGTAGCTCCCCATGATATCATGGGCATGACTGTATGATGGTACATATGGAGGAAGGTGATCTGTCTGTCCTTTTTCCTGATGACGAAGAATACCGTGTCGAGGAGCTCAGACATTTTTGCCAGGAAGTATATGTAGACGCCTATTGCAACCTGGAAATCAGAAAAGTCGCTATTAACATACATATATTTTTTTAGAAGATACAGTCAGCTGCAGAGAAATCTCACCCCCTAGCAATGTAAAAATAAATTGCTAAGGGGTGAGATTTCTCTGACTGTACTACTTACTCTACAAGATCATTTTGACGCATGGTTAAATCAGTACTAACGCCACCATCTTGTTCTGTTAATACACAATGACAGTTAAAATGTTTACCACTCTCTAGGAGTACTATTGAAAAGACAGGAAGCATAAATATACGTGTTCCGTTTGAAAAAATGAACTGGCATTTTTTTTTTATGTCTTCGTTTTTCTTACAAAATAATTCGACAAAGTCACGATTATTAATGTAAAACACCCTTAAGTGAAATATGACAACGTCGCATTTTCTTAGCTTATGTACGATTGGTTTGAATGAAAGTTATTTACTCGTACTTATCAATGAAACCTAGATATACACATAGAGTCTAGCTAGTGTTATGTTATCATCAAAACTATGTATTTTTGGAAAACTTGTTCAAGGACTTTTTGTATTATTTTTACTTATAGCATAATTATAACCTACGAGTTAAGGGACATTAGTAGGAGCACACTGGTGCCGATTTCCTTGTTCACAAACTAAACTAAATTTAAGTTCAGTGCATCTTTTTCTTTCTATTTCATTAAAAAAAGGACAGAAGATAAATTTTAGTTTAATCCTGTCAAATGAATCGGCGTTTGACGTAAATTGACGTAATTTTAGTAAGCAAGTTTTTATTCACGTTTAAACTTGTATGGAGTAGTGACAGGTGCTGATTAATTTGACAGGACTAAACTAAAATGTATCTTCTTTCCTTTTCTTAATGAAATAGAAAGAAAAATATGCACTGAACTTAAATTTAGTTTAGTTTGTGAACAAAGGAATCGGCACCATTGTATAAGTCACCTACTAATTAAAGAAATTAGCATTTATATTTTATTCTAAATTAGGAAATAGCCTAAAACTGTAAAATTACACCAAAAGTTACAGAATACCCTTTGCTTGCATTTTGTAGAATATGTTTAGTCTGTACTTTGTAATGTATTTTCTTTCTTTTGTTTTTAGGGTGGCATGAAAACATAGTAATTATTTTTCAGAAAAGAACTCATAGTCAAAGGGGTCAGTGACAGCTCGGCCCGAGTCAACTCAACCCGAATAATAAATAATACCAGATATTTCACTCCCGATTATGGTGATTTGTACGGTCATGCAGAAAAAGATGTTCATTATTATTATGAGTACAATGATCCCTTTTTAGGTTTTTTGTTATATATATTACACCTCGCATAAGTACTTACTACAGTTATTAGAATAGGATATTTTATATTTGCGTCATTAACCAAAAAAAAATCGACAAAATAAACCTGAAAACAAGTCTTAGGCGCCATCTCCATGGGCGAGAGAATCGCAGCGATAGTCTCGCCGTGCCATCAACTTCAATAGAAAATATTTGAATCAATATTCACACGATGATAATAATTATCATCGCGGCGATAATTTGAAGCCACAGCGTGACTATATCGCCGCGATTCTCTCGTCCGTAGAGATGGCGCCTCAGGTAGAACTTACCATAATTTTTAACCAGCGATTTCTTGCTAGCCTAAAATTATCAGGCGCTCTTGAAATTTCCGATGCCAAGTCAAAGTAGGTAGGTATAACTAATAATATAATTAGGGTTCCATACGCGAAGGATGCCAAACGGAACCTTATTAGGTACTAAGCCTCCGCTGCGCTGTCCATCTGTCCGTAAGTACCGTCTGAACCGTAAGTAGACAGTGGAAATTTTCACATACTTATTGTGTATTTCTATCGTCGCTATTACAACAAATAATAAAAATAAAATAAGGTTAGAAATTAAGGGGGGTCCCTAAACAAGAAACGTGATTTTTTCGTTTTTTTTTCCTAAATATTGTACTGTGGTGGTACGGAACCCTCCGTGTGAAAGTCCGACTCGCACTTGGCCGGTGTTTTTTCGTTTCATTCTTGATGATTTCTTTACTAGTAGGTAAACGTTGATTAAATAAAATGTGATCTAGTTGATCAGTAATAATTATGAACGGTGTCTATCACAGTACTTTCGAGATTACTGTGCCTACTATTTTTATTTACTCAGTGAAAGCCATTTGATAAATGTTTTGGGCATTGCTAAATAGTTCAAGCACAGTACAATAAAGTAACAGTATTATGTCTCGGCAGTGACCTCGAGATTATTACCTACGGCCGCTCGGTAGATAAACCATCTGCGTCCGTGCGTAACTGCCGCGTACTCGAGACTGTTGCGTACTGGCATACACTGAGATTCTGAAGCGCTTCGTTTCAGCCGTTTTCTATGGAGACATAATACTGTTACTTATTTATACTGTGGTTATACCGCAACTTTTTCTTCTGATATCTTTAGCTTGGTGAAGTTGAATTGATATTAAAACTCAAGTATACAATTATTATTAGTACTCATTTCTATAATGTGCTCTCGTCCCTGACGGACGCTACAGAAAAAAACCACACAAGTGGTTTCGAACCACGCACAATGAAGGGTTCCGTAGTTGGGATGAATTTATTCCAAGAATAAACTTTACTTTCTAGCTTTCAAAATGTTCTCCTATACATCGATATTAAGTCATGATCAATTCTCCGACTGCAAAGTATGTGAGTTTTTAATCGCAAAAATATATTGTTTTATACTATAAGACTACAAATGAATGAATGACTGCCTCGTTGGTCTAGTGGTCGCAAGAGCTACTGCTGAGCATGAGGTCCTGGGTTCGATTCCCGGGTCGGGCAAAGTGTTATTGGGATTATCTATCTGAAATTTCTCAGTAGCAGCTCGGAGTCTAGATTTGTGCCCGGTTGATGGCAATAGGCTCGCCCCCTATTACATGGGACTTAAACATAACTGGCGAAAGGTGGGCGTACCTGCTACAGGGACACCTCTGCCCAACCCTTCGGGGAAACAAGGCTTGATGTTATGTTGTACTACAAATGAACGATTTTCTAACTTTTTCCTTTACTTGTGCTGTGAGACCTTGCTTCTTGCCAAATTTTATGATTCTAGGTCAACGGGAAATACCTACCCCACCTAATAGGTGTTTATTTATTTACGAGTAGGTACATGTAAAAATATGTCGCAAAAATTGCCGTATTTTTTTAATTTCAATTAAACGATACTAATTTAACGATATTAATTTCAACCATACTGCATTTGAAATAAGATTAGACATTTAAGCAAACCTTTTTTACCGTCCGTTCAACCGATTTTGACTTCTATACCGTACGAATAAGGATGGCATTAAAAGCAAAAAAGTGGTTACAATACCAACTGTTTACTGCAGCTGCCATTTGTCATGCCGCCATCGCAATAAACGTCAAAATCGGTTGAACGGACTGTAGAAAAGGTTTAGGTAAATATCTAATCTTATTTCAAATCGAGTATAGGTACCTCCGCATGTTCCTGAGAAATAGGGTATTGATAGACAGACAGACGGACGACAAAGTGATCCTATAAGGGTTCCGTTTTTTTTCCTTTTGAGGTACGGAACCCTAAAAATGTACAAAACAATTGAACCAACATTGGTCAGCACCTAATTATCACTACACAAAGTAAACTGAACCTTATCAAAACAAACATAAAGAAAGTTTTACTGCAAAGCGTTACTCAATGAACAATTGCTCATGCACCTTGATAGAAATAAACACGATGTAGAGGAAGGAACGGTGACTGATCAACACAACATTATGTATGAAACAGACTGCTGTTATTGATGTTCGTGTGTTTCCATGTAACTTCGGCCATCTAGATGGTGTAATTGTTTTATTGCTTGAAAAAGAAAACGTGGTGCGCCAACCCCACGTACCATGGGACAAGGGCAGGAAGATGATGATGAGTAGCATATACGGCCGATAACCACGCTTATATAGGCTATACTCTTATCAAGAAGGAATTGAGAATACTTACATTAGCGGCAATACTTGAAATTACATTCAGTCAAAGAAGCCATAGGAACAGATAAAGCCATCCACGAAGACGCGCCCCACTCTTCTTCCTAATTGCTTACAGTACAATATTCCGCTAGTATTTTAATATTGTCGATACACTGATTACCTATGAGTGGGTAATTAGTAAGCACGACAAAACTAAAACACTAGTGGTATGTTGTACACTTGTATTGTAAGCGATTAGGAAGAAGAGTAGGGCGCATCTTCGTGGATGGCACTAACTATCTGTAATAATATTTTTATTTTAAAATGCTTTAATGAAATGTAGGTATACGTAGATACACCTCAGCCTGACCCTTTGGGGATAGCAGGTGTGATATTTCGTTTATGTTGTGTTTGCAATTATTTTTACCTACTTTGGGTATAAGAAAGAGACCAAGAATTGATGCCACAGCACAAACACTTAATACTTACTCTCATTCCCCCCGGCGATCTTGAGAAGTCAACCGGTTGACATTTCCAACTGTAAGTCCTCAACCAGCCTGCGTCGAGGCCCTGGAACATACAAGCAATATGCATTAGAATATGGTACTAGGGAGAAATTGTTTGTAGCTCGCCGTCCGATAAGGACCAGGCCCGGGTCGACGGTGCGTTTTGTTCCAAGCGCGCCTCAAAGAAATGTCAGCACAACTGACGGGGTCAACTAGAGCCGATGCCTGCCGTGATCGCGGGAAAGTCCGAAAGGGATACCATGGCCCATGGCAATATACAGGCAACTGAAGGAACATGGGTGGGTTTTAGTCAGTAAGAGCCTGACACGCTTTCCCGCTCCGCCCAGAGCGGGAAAAGTTATTTGATAATTTCCCACCTAAAAAAAATAATAAAGGGGGAAATCGCATTGGAGGCTGATGTCAGATCCATTGCTCGTAGAGCTAACAAATAAACAAACAAAGAAACGCGTGCAGATGAAAAAATCCCTACCTATCAACTATAGGTATCAATTTATTAGTAGGCAATAGGATTTCTTCAAAAATAATTTTATTTGGCCGTCTCTAACTATCAAATTCTCGTATAGCAGCGTCTAGTTCGATATGTACGACAATAATGCCAGGATTCTCCTTTTATACTCATACTTGGACAGCTAACTGGTTTATTGAAACTCTTCTATCTTGAACAACATCTTAACAACAGCTATTTTTTCTAAAGCAACTGAGACCTTATTTTCGAGACAAGACGACCAAGTCGGCGACATTGATATTATCAGAACTGCTGTTATTCGATAGTCATCATCATCATTATCAGGCTATAATGTTCCCACTGTTGGGACACAGGCCTCCTCTCTGTAAGAGGGAATGGGCCGTAATCCACCACGCGGGCCCAGTGCGGGTTGGTAGATGTCACATGTCTTCAAATTTTTAGTTCTAGGACATGCCGGTTTCCTCAATGTTTTCCTTCACCGTTTTGAGAGCATTCGATAGCCAATAACCTTTTATTCAGGCTAGCCTGTACTGTACCGCTGAGCAAAGACTTCTTTCTATTTTTTTCATCGGTGTCAGTTCTGCGCCACTTGTTGCCAATTCCTGAGGAAGATATCTAAGTCGTCCTTCCATCTCCTTCGTGGTCTGTTGCAACCCCATCAAGGCAACAATACGGTGTTTTATGTACCCAGCGCTTGTTCCGCATGCAGCACACACATGTCCAGCCCAGTCCCATTAAATCCAATAAACTTTATTAACTTAATTATTATTAGAATAAGTAATTACTAACCTCATGGAACAACCAAACGCTAACGACGACTTGAATAAAATTATAAACGATTAAAGTCTTCTGTAGTTGGAAGGGCTTTTTGTCTGCCATGTACCTCGGCCCCCATTTCAGCGAGAAGTACAGGTACAGGCCGATAATAGTGAGACCGGGGACTGGGTCTGAGATCAGGAACCAGTCGTTTGTTCTGGGATCTGGAAATTGAGAGAAGATGATCTGTTAGTGATTTAAGTAAAACAAAGGTACAAAGGCGGACTTAATATCTTAGGCATTCTCTGCCGGAATTGCGAGCCGATTTCCGGCCACCGTAGGCGCAAGCTTGCGGACGGTGAGCAATGGGTAGCTCACCGTCCGATAAGGACCAGGCCCGGGTCGACGGCACGTTGTGTTCCACGCGCGCCTCAAAGAGATGTCAGCAGAATTGACGGGGTCTGTTAGGGCCGATGCCTGCCGGGGGTGCGAAGAAAACCGATAGGGAAATCGTGGCCCACGGCAACAGAGCAACCGAAGGAACACGGGTGGGTTTTAGTAAGAGTCGGACACACCCTCCCGCTCCGCCCAGAGCGGGAGAAGTTATTTGACAATGTCCCACCCAAAAAAAAAAGAAAAAAAAGGCATTCTCTGCCAATGAACCAAGGGTGGTGGAGAGAAAACTTTCGATATTGACTTTCTTTGTAAATTTCAATTCGGCAAAATAGGGCTGTTTGTTTAGTAGTGAGTTACCTTGTACGGTCTCAACTATTGAATTGGTTTCAACATTCAAGAGGTTTTAAATTCTGGATTTATAGTCATTCTAATTAATTGCGGCTTAATTTAAAGTGTGAAGACACAGGAATCTCTTTTTTAACCGACTTCCAAAAAGGAGGAGGTTATATGTTCGACGCGTATGTTTGTTTTTTTTTTTTTTTTTTTTTTTTTTTTTTTTTTTTTTATGTATGTCCACCGATTTCTCTGTCATTTGTGGACCGATTTTGAAAATTCTTTTTTTGTTTGAAAGGGTATGCTCCCAAATTGGTCCCATATAAATTTTATTAACTTTGCTTGGGTAGTTTTTGAGTTAGCTACAAAATACGTATTTTTTTCCCACTTAGTATGTAGATGATATGATAAGTTCCTGTCACTGGTAGCAGGTAGTGGTATTCGAATGTGTGTGGGGTAGGTACCACAACTAAAAAGTGAAAAATAAAAACTTTTTACAAAAAAAAAACAACCGACTTCCAAAAAAAAACACTACAAAGTGAAAAATAACTTTAATTTCGGAAGTCGGTGGCAAAAAACGAAAACACAAAACCCAAGACACCGACTTCCGAAATTAAAGTTATTTTTCACTTTGTAGTGTTTTTTTTTGGAAGTCGGTTGTTTTTTTTTTGTAAAAAGTTTTTTGATTTCTTGATTGTAAGATTTACTTTCAGACCAGTCTTTTAGTAGTCAAGTCCAAATTACTTAGTAACTACTAAAAAAGTAGCGAATTATTTGAAGATTAGAAATCTTGGTTTTGTTACGTAAAACTACACTATCGTAAGCCAACCACGAAAATAATAACATGTGTCGGAAATGGTCTCAATTTCTAAATTCCTACTTTTATTTTTCAAATATAATGCGTGTTCTTAATGTACTTCTAAAACTAACAATTAACTATTAGATAATACATAATTTTTAGATAGCCGCAAAAATAAATGATAATGAAGTTTTCACAAAATTACATGAAATGTTAATTAAATCTAGGCCATTTATAACATAATTTGAGAATGAAAGTGAAATTCAAAGCGTATCCGCCAGTCGCCATGATTTTGCGTAACTATGTTACATAGTCATCGTGATTATCATTACTTATCTGCTCAAAGACGTCAACTGTTTAACACAGATAGAGATTATGACTGAGATTGTCTCTTTATCTGTCTTATTGATATCAACTATAACTAGCTCATTTAGAGATAAGAAAATTTTTTTACAAAAAAAAAAACAACCGACTTCAAAAAAAAAAACACTACAAAGTCAAAAATAACTTTAATTTTCTTTGGTTTTGAATTTTCGTTCTTTGTCATCGACTTCCGAAATTAAAGTTATTTTTTACTTTGTAGTGTTTTTTTTTTTTAAGTCGGTTGTTTTTTATTTGTAAAAGTTTTTATTTTTAATTTTTTAGCTGTGGTACCTACCCCACACAAATTCGAATACCACTACCTGCTATGTAAATAACAATGACTGGAAGTTATCATTATCATCCACATACTAAGTGGGAAAAAATACGTATTATTGAAGCAAAGTCAAAAACCACCCAAGCAAAGTTAATAAAATTTATATGGAACCACCTCTGAAGTATGATCAACCAAACAAAAAAAGAATCATCAAAATCAATTCATAATTGGCGGAGTAATCGCGTAAAAAACATACAAAAAAAAAAAAAAAACATACAGTCGAATTGAGAACCTTCTCCTTTTGGAAGTCGGTTAAAAATAATATGGACTAGTCAGCAAGGTGATGGGGCTCTCTGCCCAGAGTTACTTTTGGACTGGTCAGGGGATCGTGACGAACTACGCAAGTGCTTCGGCACCCCGACAAAACGTAAAGAACGATTTTAATTCTGGCCACTTGTATCCTTTACTATCTTGTAGCCTTTGAGTACTTACTAATTGGAGACCATGCCTATCATAGATCTGTGGTTCCACATGATAGAGCCGAAAGGTTCCATGATTACCTACAACCATTTCCTAGAAAATATAGTTCAGTTACAATAACCACGACCATGAATATACTCCATCATTTACGTGGTCGTGTCATATATTTAGTTAAATATACACTAATTACTACTCAGGTTGATGTTACTGTTATGAACCTAGTTTTAACTATTAATAAGCCTATTCAGTCTATAATGTTCCCACTGCTGGGACACGGGCCTCCCCTCTGTGAGAGGGAGTGGGTCGTAATCCACCACGCGGGCCCAAACAATAAGCAGTGTCTTAAAAACTTAAACGTATTAATTGGCATCTCATTACAAGAGAGTAAGACCTCTCATGTAATAAGATGCCAATTGATACGTCTAATAAGAAAACCATTCACTTCTGAAATGCCTTATTTGTTCATAGTTTAACACGAATTGCTCAGCAGGCTATTGAGTCACTAATTACTATCAATACACATTAATATAAAACAAAGTCCCCACCGCGTCTGTCTGCTGTACGCGATAAACTCAAAAACGACCGAACGAATTTTTATAAAGACGAAGTGATTCATGATTGAAGATTTGAGTGTATAATTAATTAGGGTTTTGTGTAAATTGGCTGAAATATGACGATGATTGTTGAAGATGTCGGAAAAAATCATGCCGACTGGGAACTTTACTGGCGTGCGCCGCATATACCAATATAGTTGGTTATATGAAAACAATTTATTACGGAATTAATACATTGTTTACCTGGGTACTTTTAATTCTGGTGGTACGTTCCCGTGGGATATTTTCTGACATCCACGCGGGCTAAAGCCAATATAGCATATAATAGTCTGACATATGTTTAAGATAATATAACGATAGCAAAATGGTGTAATGACGTCAACAAAATGTCGATGAAAGCAGGTGAATTGTGTTGTTCAGTTTTGAAGATGTGTTACGCTAATCTAATAGTCAAGCTGATATTTTGATTGAAACAAAACTGCGACATGTTATACAAGGTTTTTGAAAGATAAAGCAGTCAGACAGGTAGCCTAACCGATAAGGAATTTCTGCCGTCGCAGTCTGCAATATGCAGACATATTAAAAAAAATTGTTCTTCATCATCTGCCTACTAGCCTTTTCCCAACTATGTTGGAGTCAGCTTCTAGTCTAACCGGATGTAGCTGAATACCAGTATTTTACATGGAGCGACTGCCAGTCTGACCTCCACAACCCAGTTACTGGGTAATACGATACCCCTTGGTAAGACTGTTTATCAGACTTTCGGGTTTTTGAAAATGACAGCCGGCTTAACGTGCCTTCCGAGGAACGGAGGGGTTTCGGTATGTAATGGATGGTCACCCATCCACGGACTGACCTTGGTAAGCGTTGCTTAACCTTGAAGATCGACCCGTACGGTTGTTATTATTTAACCACGGGCAAAAATATTATTTAGTTACTTATACAAAATAATTACAAAAATTTGACATTGTTGGATTAATTATAGTGGCTATTGTTTTAGAACAATGTATCATCAGATCTAGTGCTATTTTCTGCAGCTGTTTTTCTCAATGTCCAGCTCAAATATTTTTTTTTCTCTTTCAATGTGTTAGTTATTGTATTATATATTTTACTAGTGGACCTGGCAGACTTTGTCCTGTCTGAACAGTGCCACCTACCGGGTCCAATTGTATTTTCAAACCATTCCGGTACCCACTCAAATATACACACAAAAATTCATCCAAATCGGTCCCGCCGTTTAGGAGGAGTTAGGTGACAAACAAATTTACAGAAGAATTATATATATGAAGATGTTTTGTAAAAATACTTTTTCATTGAAATAGGCATCAACACCCAATACTGACAAAGTACAAGCTTGCTAAGTAGTCCAGTCATTTGGTAGTTTTGCCTGGAAAGTTTTCTAGGAGTTTTGAGAATTAGGAATTTCATTGATTTCCACGTGGTCTTTTCGAATTTTCCTTTTGCCACCTCGTTCCTTTGCCGCTCGCGCCGCTATATTGAAAAAATGGTGCCCAAAACTTAAAAAAATTTTGACAATATCTCCTTTATCATGGGGGCGCGAGTCACAAAGATAAGAGGAGGCAAAGTAAAAATTTAAAAAGAACATGTTGATATCAATAAAATTACCAATCTTCTAAGCTCCCGGAAAATTTTCCAGGTAACTTTCCCCCTTTTTGAGCACCAAATGACTGTTCTAAAGTATGTCCGGTGTACTTGTCACTTGGGCAGTCAGTTCCGCTATCAACCATGCCGGCAGTTTCTACCATGGCATTAGTTAGATGATGTTGATGGCGTATACGAGTTGTAATTGAAATAACTCAAAACCCGAGATTCGGTCCTTGAAATCGCAAAAGATAAATCAGCTGGTCCATACATTAATGGTCACATAACTCCTGGCTCACATAACCGGAACTGCTGATATTTTTTTTGCGTTTTCAACCGACTTCGAAAAAGAAGGAGGTTGTATGTTCGTAGCGTGTTTGTTTTTTCTATTTTTTTTTAATGTATATCCACCGATTTCTCCGTCATTTGTGGACCGATTTTGAATGTTATTTTTTTGTTTGTAAGGGTATGCTCTCAAATTGGTCCCATATTTTACTAACTTTGCTTGGGTAGTTTTTGAGTTAGCTACAAAATACGTATTTTTTTCTCACTTAGTACGTAGATGATATGATAAGTTCCTGTCACTGGTAGCAGGTAGTGGTATTCGAATGTGTGTGGGGTACCACAACTAAAAAGTGAAAAATAAAAAGTTTTTACAAAAAAAACAACCGACTTCCAAAAAAAAACACTGCAAAGTGAAAAATAACTTTGATTTCGGAAGTCGGTTGTTTTTTTTTATAAAAGTTTTAATTCCTTTTCTATAGTAAAAGTTGTTCATAATGAGGAGTTCAATCACCCCTTTTAGATTTTTCAGTTACAATTACCTTTAAGAGAAGAAAGAGTACTTACCAGCGTATTCGGTGAACAAGCGATGGTAAGTTCTTGAAAAGGAATTATTGAATAGTGCCATATTCAGGTTTCTAGGTATACCAACTGCAGAGTTAAACTTCTAGTCGTTTGTCATGAAAGACTCCCCCGCATTTTATAGTTGAATTACTGATCCTTTATATGCCTGGAACAAGAGAGAAAGATTATAAACAAGTTACAAAACAACAAACAAGTAAGAATAATATTGGTAAATGGATCTATAGATAACCAACACCACCTTACATCTATCATCAATTTTATTTGAAAGTCCAGATAAAACGGTGTGGCGTTACCTAAGAAAGCTTCCTTCAATAGAAGGAAAAGTGAAACACAAATCACTGAAATATATTACACACCTTGGTATGGAAATTAAAGACGGGGCGTGATGCTGAATAAATTGTTACTGAAATGAGATATTTAGAAGCTGTAGGTAATAAAGGTAAAGAAGAAGAAATCTTATACACATTTCCACTGACGAGGATTGTCGAGGCATTTAAAAAGAGCCTGAGTAAAAGTTAAGAAAATACTAGTAAAAAAGCAACTCCCAACAATGATCCAATCAGTAATTGCCTAGCCTAAGACTATTGGTGCCAGATGAAACAATATTAGACAATAGCAATAAAAACAAACTTCTGTAACCAAGACTATGTCATGTCATTAGAATAACAGTATAATATTATGACTGCCATTAGTTGATTTAGTTGAAGTTTTAGTTGAATAAATCTTTATTTCTCCATTCATGTTTACATTATTTTGATCAAACAATGGCTTCAGTTTGTGCTCAAAAGTGAAAAACCCTGACTTCTAAACTAGGTTTATAAACCTGTATCTTAGAAGCCAGTGTCCCTTCAAAGTGATCTGCATATAGAAAATTGGACAAATTATACTCAAAAATCCATTAGGGCAAGTCCAAGAGAAACAAAAAAGAAAAAGAAAAGGAAAACAAAAAATAATTTAAAAAAAGAAAACATTAAATGAAAGGGTTGTATATGTCTCAATTTTCATATTAAATCTTCGATCATTCTCTTTGATTTGATTATAATAAGAAGAGATAAGTCCGTCGTCACATAATATAATATATTCAAGTTATATTGTATTATAAAATAGAAGTTAACGAAATACATAGACCACCTCTGACGTAAAGAATATCTACTTTCGCTTGTGCGATGCGATGACCTTTGGCCTTTTGATTTCTCGCCCCAATCCTTGGCAGGCTCTACGTTTAGATATAATATTTATTTGAAATAGACGAAAATAAGCAAGCTTACTTAATATCATGGAATAGTTATAAGAAATGGTAATTTTCAAATATGGATTTCTTTAGTGAGTGCTTCTACCGTGTCATGTTTTCCAGTCAAAAAGTTTATTGTTATCAGCAAAGCCATAAGATGAAAAAAAATTATAACTCACTTATACATCATTATTATGAAACGATTGCTTTAGAAAATATCTGCCTACGTTAATATTTGTAACAAACAGATTTTACAGTCATACAAAACAGCATAAAAAATATCGTCCATATTGCTATTTCGAGCTTTAACGCACACTGCGGGCCAATAGCCCAAACTGATCCAACACTTGACTAAAATGCCGCAACTATAACCTATAATACATACTACGTTAACATATCTGCATAAGTCCATGAAACACTACAGGAAGACATTTTAGGAAGCACTAATATTCAATTTATTTTCACATAATCAAAAACATTTTAATTTATATTTGTTTTATTCACGCGCGTAGCGGTCGGTGCGTCCGCCCGCTCCGAAATCGTTAGCGCGACTGAGCTTTTATCCCCCCTCCACCTGATGTGGGAGTGACTGAGTTAAGAGGAGGGGAAAATTCGAGGGGTGGTTGGGAAAACAGGGTGCTTTCCAAACTGTGTGCAGGTTTTGTTTGAGTAGATAATTTTCCTCCGACCAGAATAAGCTTGTTTTGTCGTAACGTCGGTTACGAAGAGGGAGAAAGTGAAATGCAGATAACTATTGTGTTGTTCCAAATATGCTAGAGCTTCATGCAAATGTCTTGACTGGTTGAATAAGACCCTTCGCTTTATGGTTAATAATATTCTAGTCTGTCATAAAGTATTTTAAATTATAATAATTATGTCTTATACTCGTAACTATGGATTGGGTAGGTCAACAAAGAGACAGTATAACAGCCCTCAAATAAATACTCATGAACTTTCCTAAAGGACAAAAACATGAACTCAACCACTTGATCATTCAATTCTCTTTCAAAAATTTAACAACACCCTTTCATCCAGACGATTGTCTCTCCCCGTTCAAACAAATATTTTGTAGATGTAGTTACCCCTGTGTAAGGCTGTAACTGCCTACAGTGCTACCGAGCGCCACCCTTCAGTGGTTCAGCCACCTTCTGCCTTTTTATCCCAATGTGTGTTTTGAATATTTTTAATTTGAGTGTGTATACGATTGAGACTCTTCCATCTTTGATTATATTTCATCATTCATGGTATTAACGTTATTATTACAGACATGGGACTATTGTATGCCAAGCTCATTCAAAATTTAACAGAATTTGTCTAAAATTATCTACGATACATATATATGCATACGTTACGTTATGGTCTATGATGCGTCCGTCTCATTTATTTGTCAGTCTTTGTTTGTTTTGTTTTACAATTTCATGCACAATCACACTATTTTTGTACCTACATAATATTATTTTTTCATCTGACATAAATTTATTTAAGTATGCATACACACGTTACATTATAAAACTGATATACATCCGTCACATCACACTCTCAGGTCCAGTTGAAAACCAGCGTCAAGCACTTATAGTTGTCTGGCATTTTTGCTGAACTGGGCCTTTTGGCCTTTTTGGCGCGGCTGTGAGGCACACTCTCCTGCTAATTTCTTACATCGCACTTTACACTTTTTGTTTGATATTGATCTGCTGTTTAATATATTTTATGCTTTTTGGTCTGTGCTAAATAAACGTATTTTCTTTTATTCTTTAACCAAAACTTATGCAGAACTGGTGGAGCAGGACATAAGATGTATGACTATATGATTGTATTTATAGGTTAGACATATTCAACGATCAATATTGCTACCAAAACGTGACAGATGAGAGGAATGTACACAAAACGTCAGCCTAACTCAACTTGTTCAGCATATAGTATTGAGCAACTTAAATTCATTGACTAAGACACACAAATAATTAATTCAGTTAAATTCTCAGAAATTTCATTAGCAAACAATTCGTTAGCAAATACATAAAATTATGAACACGCAGGTCTGAAAACGGATAAAATGCAATCGATAAGTAGTAACATCCTTTGATTGCGATTAATGATGGAATTATTGTGAAAACATCTACATTGCATACATTCGTGTGTTTAATTTTAATTGTACCTATTTGATTTATGAAGTTAACTGTTCATTTGTTTGTGAGAAATGTTTTATATGTTTTTTTGGCTACTTCTTCAAAACTAGCCACATTGAGATTTGTGCCCGGTTGATGGCAATAGGCTCGCCCCTTATTTCGTGGGACTTAAACATAACTGGCGAAATGTGGGTGTACTTACAGGTGCACGTGATGTTATGTTATTACAAAAGTGTTTCAAGATTCAGTTCTTGTCTCTTGTCTATTTTATCATCTCATTTGGACATTACTCTTGTGGTGGTATTGTAGTGGTTCATTTTTGACCTTAGCATTATGTATAGCAAATTTATGGTTACCTTAATATGTGCACCTAATACCGGCCTTTACATGATCTAATGCCAGTAATCTACACTTGGTAGATGCCAAGTTTGGATTACGGCATAATCCTCCCGACGTTGTTCACTGCAAGATTGTTCACGTAATACTAGTAACAAAGTCATTGAATGGACCACTTCAATAAAGAGTTCATCATGAATATAATACTATCCAAAAAGTTAACGCAAGACATTTTGTACAGGTAGCGTTTGAAAAAGTTACTGCTCATACAAGGGACAAATGCAGAAAATATTTCAGTACATTTTCCGATGAAACCGAAACCAATTGTTAGGACAAAAACAAACTTTTGCGTCATACTACTCATATAATTTTCGCAACGGAACAAGTCATTCATACTCAGCATCGTAAAACGCCTTACAGGTGCCGACCACCACAACTTGGCACCCCCCTCTGCCTTTAAACCGCACTTACGCAGAACTCAAAAGAGTACCGCATCTTTTTGCATAGCTCTTTCAAACTGGTCATAATATACAAACAGGGTTAACACGTGCGGTTGCACAAGACCTTAACGAGGTAGACCATAAAGGTGAAAATTTAATGCAATGGCCACATTAGTGTTGTCCAGACTGTGTCGCAAGTGTTTCGCTCCGCTGGCTGTCCTAAATACTTCAGTCCAAAGATTGCCGTTCGGAAATCCCTTGCTCTCACTCTTAGAGTGACAAGTGCCTGTTTTATGCGTTCGTAATGTGATTTTGATACCGAGATTGACGTGAGTATTAGAAGCGAGAATTGTCTCGTTTTTACGATCGCACTGAATATCCGTTTTAGAAATGTCTTAATGTATAACTGACGTTAATAATATTTTCCTCTAATAAATGATGAATTTGAAATCAGTTATCAAGTAAAAATTAACTTTGAAAATTATAATCAAACAGTTTTGATCACAAAATTCCTGTTTTACTGCGTGACAATTCTAAGCACACCTTTTGATATATTGTGACAATTCAAGGCATATAAATTTTCTATGGTTATATCAACTGATTGATTAGAGCAGAAAGCTAACCTATATGAGGTTATGTTTATATTCTTATCAAACCTACAGAAATTGCCAACATGTTTGTTTCTTGTACTCGAAGACCGCTATTTTCTCAGATATCTATTCGAATATTAGCAAAAATATAACGACCATAGTGCCCTTTCTCCTCTGAGGTCATATACCAGAGTCGTATCGTTAGCGTCCCGGACGTGTGTATGTAAACCAAGCTTCCTTATTTAGCATAGATTTGTATTACATAAAGTAACGTATGTCTAGATTCTAGACTTATTTTTTTTAAGTTGTATAAAACAACAGTACAGTTGTTTTGGTGTGTTGTTGTTGTTGCCTTTGCCTGTGGCTTCGCCCGCGTGGAGGTCAAAAACTATCCCACGGGAACGCTATCGGGAAAATTAGTCTATGTCCTCATGGTCTTCTGTGTGCCTAATTTTATCGAAATCCGTTCTGCCGCTAAGGCGTGAAAAGGTAACAGACAGACAGAGTTACTTTCGCATTTACATAATATTATATACAAGTATGGATGTTCCATTAAAAAATAATACACCCGCAATAGAAATTCTGTTATGACTGCCGACCATAATGAGTACTTACCTACAAATTCAAGTCTCGTTACTATGCGAATTCAAAATACATGATATAATATAATTATGGTACATTTTATTCTAGTAAAACAAGTTTTTTGTGTAATCTTAACATAGTATTTATTTTTAATTATCCATAACATAGTTTTTTTTAAGGTTTTACATATAAGTTCACAAAGATGAATAAAGAATAATAATTAAGTTGAATATTTTTAAGGACTTACAACTAATTGTTTTACAATACAAAAAAAAATCTAACTGACAACTCTAGGAATAAGTTGTATATCGGCATTATCCGGTCTCACATTTAGTATATGTTTTTCAAAAGTAAATTTTTCATTGTTTTGCTTGGATTTAACAGTAAAGTGTCGTAGAACGTGCACTAAGCCAGCCAGTACTTGTAATTTGGCATATCTGGCACCTATACACATCCTGTTACCCATCCCAAATGGCATATAAATTTCATCACTTGGTTTCCTGTCCTTAGAAAATCGTTCAGGGTCAAACACCTCTGGGTTGGGATAAAATTTTGGATCATGATGTATTTGGTAAATCGGAGTAAACATTTTTGTACCTTTTTCTACTTTGATATTACCAACTTGTAACACAGTATCTTGAACGCATTGTCTACTCAAATATCCATTAGGAGGGAGTATCCTCATCGCTTCACTAAGCACCTTATCTGTATACTCCATTTCACCAATAACATCATACGTTATTTTGCTGTTGTATTTCTCGAAATGCTCGTCAATTTCTTGGTGAACTTTTTCTAATATTTCTGGATGCCGACAGAGCACAATTAATGTTGAGAATATGACAGTGGCGCAAGGTTCAACTCCAGCAGCGAAGAAGAACAAAGCCTGTGCAGATAGTAAGCCAGTCGTTGGTTCCATGTCACAACCTGTTGTTTCATCCCTCATAGTGCCATTCCTCTGCAGACTTATACATAAATCAGCGAAGTCATGCCTCTTAACGTTCTCTTGTTCTCTTTTCTTAATTACTTCTTGTATTGCACCAACGAAGAAGTCTTCATGCTCTGCAAATAACTTTATTCCCAACCATTTAGATATTTTCGGACTAATACCGACCATCACAAATTTTAACGTATTCTTGAATTTCGTTGCTGACAGTTCTTCGCCAAGTTTTAGGAAAGGTGAATCGAAGGTTGATTTTGATCCGATACCAAAAATTGCTCCACACACAGCAGCATTGCAGAACGTTAATAGAGTGGTGTAAAAATTACCTTCCCATGCCTTGGGGTTGTTTTTCAAGTAGTCTACAAAGTCTTGAGCACTTCTGTCCATGATGTAATACATATTCTTTAATTTGGCTGCTGTGAACAGTGGGCTCATACTTTTCCGCATCAGCTTCCATCTGGGGCCATTCATGAAGAGAACATTATCAGACAATTGGTCACCTTCGACGCTCTCCATTCCTCTATGATGAAACGATTGGAAGTCAGTGTGTAAAACTTGTTGCACGTTCTTTGGGTCAATAACGAACAATGCAGGTGTAAACAATTGGCCAATCCCTACAGCCGGTTGATCTCTATATTCTTCATACAGCTCACCAAATACCTGGAACAGTGCACGCTTCGAAGTGAAGAATTTCCAGTACGGTCCAATCACTTTGCTTTTGTCGTAGAACTTCACTCCTCGTTTCTTCCAGTAGTTTTCATTGTATCTGCCTAATAGGTAACTAAACAATAGTGTTACGACTATTGCTGTTAAAATTATTGGAAGGAACATTTTTACTTATCAAACGCGAGTGTAACGTGCAGAACAATAAACAGCACTGAGCTCTCGACTTTTTATCTGCTGTGTGAATATAAATAGATATAGCCAGTACATATTATATTTATATTCGTTCTTATCAATCATTGTCGTTGCGATTAGGCTGCTTCCCAACTCGTGAACTCATTGTTTAAATATTACTACGTACTATACTTTTCTATCGCAGAATTGTAAGGTCCGTTTTACTAAAAGGTAGGACGACATGGACCGAGATGACAACTAAAAGAAAAGTATGGAGGGAAAGGAGCTGTTGCGTCAACCACAAATAAATTGAGATAAGGGCGGGGCGGCAGCATGATGACGTAGGACGATAAATTATTGACCAACGTTTTATTGTTTCTAAAGAAATGCTCTGGTGAAAATAGAGAATATTCATTTAAAAGTATGGGAAAGTTCATAATAATCCACGTATAGTACCTACTTATTCCATGCTATCATGATAGTAGGTACTTACTAATTCCATGCTGCCATGTCATTATTCTAGTGTCATTACTCTCATTCATTATCTTGTTCTAAACTACGGGCGATCGAGCTCTGCTCGAGTGAAAATACGAATAAACGAATTTTCCCAGATATGAGACCTAGTTAGATCGGTTTTTCGTCCCCGTAAACCCCTATATTGCAACTTTCATCGAAATCGTTAGAGCCGTTTTCGCGAACGTGAGATATATATTTGTATATAATTATAAATTTAAATAAAAATATTGCTCGTTTAATAGTATAGGACTTACCACTACCTAACACTAAACTTTTATAACTGAAACTGTTTAATTCAAAGAAACGATGTGCATAAGTTTTCAAAAACGATTTTCATAATTATTGCACCAGAAAATACATTGGTACTCGAATTTAGGAAATCACGAGTTAGGAAGTAGCCGTCACTTAAATCATTCATTTTTGCTGAGTAATAATTAGACAGCGCTTTCTGCCAATACTGGTTTACGTTCACGTAGATTAATCAACTGTTAAAAAAAAAACTAGGTATTCCAAAAATTAATATTCACATAACCCTACAAAATGTAGGAAATACCTAATTATTTTTCCATGATTTCAGGTTTGGTCCCATAATAGAAACTGTTCATAATCAGAGTACAATGACCCTTGTAAGAGGTTTTCAATTCTTTCGATTACTCTTTGTAAAACAGTGCCATCTAGTAGGTAACCGTAATTACTAACTTACTTACATGACATAACCAAATACAATAATCTAATTAAGCCGACGTTATAAAATCGCGACGATTTTTTTTCGTGCACTGGATTTTCAAGCTCTGCTTAGCGCCGAGAGTTGAAAATCCAAAAGTGTGTTTTTTCAACGCGCTGGGACGAGAGTGCGTCCCAGCGCGTTGGATTCTCAACGCTCGACTTAACACCGAGAGTTGAAAATCCAGTGCGCGATAAAATCCCGCCGCGATTTTATTACGTCCGTGAGAACGTCGGCTAACAGTGGAGTTTCTTGCCCATTCTTCTCCATATGAAAACTACCTTTTGGAAGGGGCGACTAGAATCAATTATTATTTTTTTAAAGTGAAATCTTTAGGCACGTTGGGCATTTTTGAGATTGGACTAAACAATTGATTTCACGACACTGTTACGACACCAGCTTTTGACCATTAAAAAGACATCAACGCGCGATAAGTTATTTCCTGTACAGTAAAATAGTTCAAGTTTTCACTTCTGTCGGCACACCCGGAGTGCCACTGTTTTTTTTTGTAATTTTTGACGTTCAAAAGTGCCTTAAAAGGGCCTATTTGAAATAAATGATTTGACTTGACTTGTCCCAAGGAGCACTACATTTTCGTTGATCTCATCATGAATATTAAAAATAAAAATCTGCTTGTCACTTTTCCGCATTATTGTAATAACAGCATCAAGCATTTTAACGATAACAGCAATAGCAATATTTGGTATGAGCCTCTCAATATTTGCCGAGTTGAATTTTATTTGATGTTCTAAGCCTATTATTACCTACAAAAACCTTATGTTCGTTGACAAATTCCGCGAAGATTTTTTTTGCGTCGGTTTTATTTTTTTAATCTGACATTAAAATATGACGCTTTTAAGTTCCAATATTACTTTCCTCTATGGTTCCAATAGACCAACGTAACTTTTTATACAATCGTAAAATCTATGTTTGCTATGTGCAATAAACTTTATTAATAACTGAATGCCTCCAAAATCAAAACTATTAGTTTAATTAAATAGACTGAAAATCAGCTCTCTTACGACAAAAAATTTCACAAGGAAAAAGGCATTTATACAAAGTAAATTTATTGGTATACTTCGAAATCATTTGGAATTTTGATTATTGAGAGGAAATTACGCATTTATTTAAAACTCATAACCGTTCCGTATAGTTATTTAATCTATACATAATCTAATCGGCAGTAAAGATTGTCCTTTTAATAATAAAACATACTAAATGAGCAATATTTGCATGATATTTATACCTACTCACGTTCTCGAAATCGGCTCTAACGATTTCGATGAAAGTTGCAATATAGGGGTTTACGGGGGCGAAAAATCGATCTAGCTTAGGTCTCATATCTGGGAAAATTTGTTTTCTCCGTATTTTCACCCGAGCAGAGTTCAGTCGCCCAAAGTTTAGAACAAGATAATTAATAATGACATGACATTATTGACATTAGAATAATGATCATGGCAGCATGGAATTAGTAAGTACCTACTATCATGGCAGTATGGAATTAGTAGGTACTATCCTTGAATTAGATTTTTTTTATTTTGTATAAAATATGTATATATTTCTTTATTTTTATATAAATATAAAAGGTCTTAAATATAAGAAGTTCCACATATTTTGCTTACATTTCTGCATGCAAAAAATATATTTTAATAAATTGTATATTGAATGAGTATTCTCTATTTTCACCAGAGCAGAGCTCGGTCGCCCAGGTACTAAAACAATAATAAGTGATTATATAATACCTACCAATATACATCTACTTTTAACATAACTAAATTAACAAACTCTGTCCTAGATAATTTATAAAGGTCAACTTTTGGTATGCGATTTTGATTCTTATTCAACAAGACAATGGAGTTATTATTCAATATAACATTGTCGGTGATGTCTTTTGTGAATTAGATGAGCATCTTCCGTGACCTTTTCAAATCGGAATTTTGAAAACCTTTTTTTGTTAGTGGAAGTTTTTGTGTTTATAGATGGATAAATAATTGTAATTGTATTATTTGTGACATCAATTTGAAAATAATTTGTTGGTAAATAACGTTACACAGACCAGGGATGGATGGGTCAAAAGGAAGGAATCCTATGGAACAAGCCTGCCAATGATGATGATGCTGAAATATCTCATGGGAAAAATAATTCCGTATGTACACACGGCTACACATCAAGCTTTACATTTCCAGTTTATGCTGATCTCGCATTGTACAGGATTTACGTACAATGCGAGGTCAGCTTATACTGGAAATGTATAGCTTGATGTGTAGCGTGTGTACATTGTTTTCAAAATTCAAAAGTCATCTATTCAAACTAGGCTGAGAATCAGCACTTTTCGAACGTCAAAATTACATAAGACAGTCCCCCAAAACACCCACCCTTCACCACTTCCTAGTTCCTTCATATAACTCATTGGTTTACGCAGCGCAAGCCAGTAAAGCTCGCAGTCGGCATGATTTTTTCCGACATCTTCAACAATCATCGTTAGATTTCAGTCAATTTACACAAAACTTTAATGAATTATACATGTAAACCTTTTTCAGGAATCACTCCGTCCATTGGTGAAACCCGTATGAAAATCCGTTCGGTAGTTTTTGAGTTTATCGCGTTGATACCGACAGACGCGGCGGGGGCGACTTTGTTTTATAATATGTAGTGAAAACCTACGGTACAAAATTATGATCATCTCCTATCAATTGAAACAATGAGATGGTATCTTTTACGTAAATTAAGTCTCCAAACAATCATAAACCACACTTTTTTAATTTATTGACGATTGTCCCTAATCAATTATCATTCGTTGTTACGCTTAAATCTATTAGTTTTACTCAGTTATATGATTATTTCGGATTAGAAGAAAACAATATTTTAAACCAGGTGTTGTTAATTAATTAGGTAGTACCTACTTCCTTTATTTTTTGCCAGAGTCATCATGAAACGTGTAGGCGAAGTGTGAGACGCTTCCCAGCTAAATGAACCGACGACCTTAAAAAGGTGGCCGGGACAGACTGGATGCGGAAAGCGGAGGACAGGGTGTTGTGGCGCAGCCTGGGAGAGGCCTATGTCCAGCAGTGGACTGCAATAGGCCGAGTTGATTGATCGTGAAAAATTCTTAACTAAAATCCGGCCAAGTACGTGTCGGAACACGCACTTGGCCGTAGTATGTAGGGTTCCGAAGTTGGGATGAATTTATCCCAAGAACAAGCTTAACATTGTAGTTGAAAAACATGTTCTCCCATACATTCCAACTACAAAATATGTAAATATTGTAAGCACAATATTGAGAGATTTGTCATGTTATTTTAAAACCATTATCTTCTTTTTTTAATTTTAGACTCAGTAATTTCCGAGATAAGGCGGGGATGGTCATTTTTCATCTATTGTAAAATTATTGAATAAAAAATTTTGAGACCTCTCATAGTCAGATTCATTTATTTCAGGTAAATAACACCCATTGCCAAACATATTTCTATAAATTTATGTTTGGCAATGGGTGTTATTTACCTGAAATAAATGAATTTATTTTTATTATATAGTTTAATTTGTCACACGGTACAGTTTGCATACCTTTTTTTTCTTATTTGCCCCCATTAGTGACCCTATATCCAAATTTCATTTATTTAGTTACACGTCCGTGTTTGAGTCACAGAAATACATAACTGTCCACCTTTCAACTTAATCGGTCCATTACATTTGGAGCAAATTTATTACTTTAAGGGTTCCATTTTTCATTTGGACGTACGGAACCCTAAAAGTTACAAAATACATACATATTCCTATTTTTCTGGTCTAATTTAAAGGATAAAATATTGTTACCTATACACATGTAGAAAAACGCGTAAATTCCAAATATGTATTTAAATGCGATTTTGATTGTACACCATTTTATAAAAAAAACAGACAAGCCACGATATTATAATAAATTACACACAATTGACAAAAATAAATTAGACTTATTCCTAGGTATTCGAGGCATAACTCTTAAATAATTTTTCAAAGAAGTTCTCTCTTCAATCTAGCATATAACAGACATTTTGAAAACATAGACAATACATAATTATGATTGATTATTTGTACCTACTCAGTTCAGTACCTATATTTTCTATAATTATTAAATTAGTTGGAACTAATATAGAACAAATTCGTAAAACCTTTGGTTTGGTCTTGGGACAAGTTAATTTATAGGAACAAGTGCAATTTAGATAAAAAAAATATATTTTAATACTTTGACCGTAATAGTAGGTATTACGGGCAAAGTCTTAAAATCATTTTTTAAATCTAAGTAAGAAGCGCATGCGCCGCGAACTGCAATCATATTTTTGATAACTTTGAAGATAAAGCTCCATTATTTTTAATTAGCATTTGTCTTTGTATATTTAGATATATAAATAAATAGCAAAAGATAAAAATATTCACATAAGTTTAGTCAGGTTAAGTTTTTTTTTTAAATAAATTGTTTACTTACCTTTGTACCTAATTTAGCGTCCGCAAATAAACAAAAAAAAAAAATGCAGTTAACGTTATCACATAGGTACCTTATAGACCACAAACGAGTGTTCACTGTCAGAATAAAACTGAATTAGTCGGAACAAATCTACGATACTAGCGAAAGTGAGAGGCTATGAATCTGAGATGAGGATCTAATCCTAGGCATTCCTAGGCGCAGTTATTACTAGAAACTATGACTATGAATATTAAGAATGAATATACAACGTGTAACGTTAAATGCGCAAAACCTCAGACACCCCAACTGATTTTTAATTCAATTGACCTATTACAGAGAAAAAAAAATCAATAAATAAATTGTAAAGGTTTTATGTGATGTTTTAGTTCGTAAGATTCGTATTTGCATTGAAATAAAAGATATTATTATCCCGCGTATGAGAAAATTTAAATTGGTCGACAACAATTTGTGTTTGTTTAAATATTTTGGCGGGTTTGCGCATGTGATGGCTTGACCTAATAATAAATAGACACGGCAACGTTTTTAATGAAGATATTTTGAAAAATGTGACCTATAAAAAAGTGGTTCAATTGATTCTGCTCGTTATTCTGATCAAACTATTTTCAGGTTTTGCGCATTTAACGTTACACGTTGTAGGTTGGCTCATTTTCATTATTCGATAACTCGGTCGAAATACAGCATGCGGGGACTCCCCGCGCAGTGGCAGGGTAATGACTAATGAAAGTCATCGGTCGGTAAAAAGCGTAAAGAGATTCAGACCCAATGAAATTGGCCTCGCGCACTGGATTTTCAAATCCCGGTGATAAGCCGAGCGTTGAGAATTCAACGCGCTGGGACACACTCTCGTCTTTGGCGCATTGAAAAAACACACTGTTGGATTTTCAACTCTCTGCGCTGAGCAGAGCGCTAAAAATCAACTGCACGAAAAAAAATCACCGCGATTTTATTACGTCCGTGCGAACGTCGGCTTAATTCAAACTTTTATTGATTGAATACAATGCTTTTGGCTACTTTTGTACGTGTGTTTATTTTTTATTTTTTATGTGCGTTTTTTTGTGCAGAATAAACAAGTTTTGAGTCTTCAAAGCAACTGCTAAACGTACGGTGCAGGATCTTCGTATACCGCAATCGTTCCCTATCGACTAATGAAAACGGTTCCCCGAATACGGTCCCTATGGTATGATTTACAGAAAACCAGCGCTGGGGCTAAATATTTGTAAATATTAGCAAAAAGTTTCTTTGTACGTATTGCTGATCTCTGTACGGTAAACTTAAGTTCCAATAAGTAATTTAAAAAAAAGGTATAAAAAGAAGTTATAAACTTTAAAACATTAAAATGTGAATTACACAAAATCTTGTTTTAGTGACATTCTTTGTTTTCCGACATCCATGCGGGGGCAACTTCGGTCTACTACTAAGAATTTCCTGATGAAGAAACTCAATAACACTACACTCTTCTTGGAGATCAAGTTCAGGTCACGTCTGCGACTACTGGATCAATAAGGCATTTAAAGAAGGCATTGAATAATAATTTCAGAATTTATCATCATGTTGTTGTTACCCGCTGTGCCTTTATCTTAGTTGGCTGAGCTCCAAGTATCGATCCAATGCGAAACCTAGTAATTGTATAGTTGATTAAGTATTCTAATTTATTATGTATGTATGAGTCGAGCAGGGGGTCGACCTATTCTATATTATGTAATTGCATTTATATTATACTATTGTTTGTAGTTGGTATGTGATTTATACATAAGTATATAGGTACAGGGTATTTGGCAGAACGTGGCACATACGAAAATGGTGGATAGGTGGGGTCATCTGCTACTTACTCAGCCCTAATTGATTTGGCCCTGGCACCCTGGATGTTTTGGTGTTCCTTCTCAAGGTGGTGTTCTCAAAAGTAGTGGGTAATATCTATACCTTCTACGCTCATTTCAAAAGTCATTTCAAGATAGTCAGGTGCCTACTTAAAATCACAAATATTGTTTTACACATCTCGGTCACGAAGCATGTGGTTTCGTCTTCCATTCCAGTCTACCTAGAATTGTGGTTAGTCTTAAACATAACTGTGGCCATTTAAGACTTAGGCTGAAACGTTTAGTGGTTTAAATAATTTGCAATACTTGAACTAGGTGCGTTATTGACCTGAAACTTTGTCTAAACATTGGACGTAGGCACACTGTAGTTCTAATGGCAACGGTAAATACCAAAATCTTGTCACCTTGAGGTTCTTGTGCTAAGGTCTTTTTCAGCTGAATCTTAGCCCGTGAAGTATATTTATACATCTAGCTAATGACAATCCTTACTAATATAATCTATGTAAATATATTTGGTAGGTCTGAAAATCGGTCGTAATCTATTTTTCATACCCCTAAATGATAAGGGTGGTCCACCTCAAACATATATATGGCAATACAACGTTTGCTGGGTCAGCTAGTAATATATAAAAATAAAAATTATGAATGCGAAAGTGAGTTTGTTTCTTTATTTGTTACGCTTTTATGCTAAAACGGCTGAACAGATTTGGATGAAATTTGGCACATAGGTAGTCTATAACCTTGGTTAAGACATGGAATACTTTTTATCCCGATATTATCACAGGATCGAGACTTATGCGGGTGAACTGCGGGGCGCAGGAAGTTTAAAATTAAAAATTATGCATTGTATCTATATTTAGCAAATAATGTTGTATTTATTCAAAGTGACGTCTGTTATCTGTGACAAACAGCTAATTATGTAATCAATAAAGCACTTACTTGCACACCTACCTATGATTAAATTTGAAATATAGTTTTTTTTTTAAATAATGCCTAACATAACATCACTGTCTCTATTTCCCGACAGGTTAGGAAGAGGTTTATAGGATACAGAAAATATTTTTAAATCAAATATCCATATTATGCAAGTTATGCGAGTACAAGGACACATCGTACCTGATATATTTGCTCTGCTAAAATTAAAATAAATATTCAAGTGACGGTAACTCCTACATCAAACACTTATAATCTAAAGTGCCTCAGACGTGTAGCTCTCTTACAATTACCTACTCTATGTTTTCACTATAATGTCGAAATTTTGGAAACCCTTGCTTATGTCATTACTTCCGTAAAGTAGTTTATGGCATTTTATATACGTAATATACATGTATATATGATGGAGATTAGATACGTTTGTCTGTGTTACGTAAGTTGAAACGCGAATTTGGACTATGAAGTCGGTTTTACGGGAACAAGAATTTGCAGATACGCGGTTTTGGGTTCTTGTGTGAAGATCGGAAACGGATGAAACTCAGACCAAATAAAAAACCAAGACGTAGAATAGTGCTGCGAACAATAAGCTTATAGAAGCAAAACTAACCTCCGCTCTGTGCATACACGCTCACACGCACACATTTACAACCATTTACAATGAAACTACAATCAAACTACACCTCACTAAGAGCACTCATGTTTACGAAAGTGGCTTCACGTCACTGTTGACAGCGTCTTGGTTTTTTATTTGGTCTGAAAGATCAAATATGCTTTTTATAACATTTGCTTTGTGTGTACAATCTATATTTATAAAATTCTCGTGTCACAATGTTAGTTGCCACACTCTTCCGAAACGGCTTGATCGATTTTTATCAAATTTTATTTGTATATTTGGTAGGTTTGAGAATCGGTTGTAATCTATTTTTAATACCCTTAAGTGATAAGGATGGTCCACCCCAAACATTTATATGGCAAAACAACGTTTGCCTGGTCAGTTAGTTATAAATGAAATTACAGTAATAAATAAAATCATCAAGTCGCATTGTTTAGGTTTTCGATTTGAAAAACTTTATAATTATAAAATAATTTAAATTAATTAGTAATTTTTTACTAACTAACTACGGTGTGTGGTGTGATAGTGTGTGTTCCGGACACACTAAACGCCCCAGACGGAATAACAATACAACTTCTATTGAGTCTCGTTCAGCGTCCTACAAACCGATTAACATAAAAAAATAAACTTATCTCTAACCAGTTTATTACCTGCCAAATTTGTAACTATTATCTTAGTAACATTTTACTATTTATTATAAATAACTTGTTCTTGAACACCACATGTTTTGTTGAAAACGAGCCGCCGAACCGCCTTGCCAAGGCAAACCTCGAGACTAGCAGCAGGTATCAATATTTTAGGTCACGCGGTTTCCTAATGCCTAAACCTAACCTAAAACAGGTTTCCGCAAAGCTCAATGTTCCAATGGTCAATAAATCTTGATGAGAAGCGGTCACAGTGCAGTAGATATACGTCAGTGGGTCAATTGTAGGCTGTCCCCGAATTATTTTCTAATTGAAGATTTAAGTAGAACGGACCTATTACGGACATTACGTGATTTGAGGTTGCGTGTAATTTTTTAACTGGTTTTGACTGTGACTGGATAGCACCGATGGTAGAATGAATAAGATTTTTAATAACTAAAATTAGTTCAATACCAAACATTTATTAATTGACACTAGCTGGAATTTAAGTCGTTAAATTTATAGTGAACTATTAAATATCGATTATATGTCATTCAACTTATCATATAATATTACTGCTCAGTGCAGCATCAACTCGTTTTCTGAATAACTGGTAATGAGAAAATGAGCAGTGATAAACGATAAATAATTATTTAAACAATTACTTACGTTATGACATGTTTACCTACTGTTTGATTTGATTTTTCGTACGAAGTAGGTACATTGTCCATTTCGAAAGTTTAAAATGTGTATTACAAATTAATTTACTTTTACTATTCATACTGTGAAGAAAACAAATTCCAGTTATACATTTTTCGCACAATTATATCACTTTAAATGGAGACGGCAGATGTGAGTGGAAACGCCAGGAAAGTCGCCCTAAGTGACCATAATGGTTATGTTCTTCAGAAAGGTCAGGTGCATAGTGCTTGCAACCGGCGTGCGTGTATGACCAGATGTATGAACGTAAACGAGGCAAAAGAAATATGTAAGTATCGTAGCAGGTGGTGTTCTATAGTTTCTGCCTACCCCCATGAAAGAAAAATTAAGTTTATGTATGTATGTAAAACACTTCAATCTCACTTTTCATTACTACGACCGTATGAATTCCACACCATTGACCTACTGTTTTCCGTGCACTACGTCACACTTAACTTACGCCAATACAGACCTCTTTACTATCGCAATAAGATCTAAATTAGCATACATATTTCACGCAATATGAGTGCCTACTTGTGACCACGGTTACGAAGTAAGCAAATACCATTTGGTGGCAGTAATCGCACTGGTAGGCATTTCTAGACAACCCAGTGCCCTACTTAAATTGCAACGAAACGTCTACTACCTTTGTTTACTATGCGGTTCAAGATGTGTTATGAAATTATTATTGTATTGTTTTAATACAAATTATACGTCAAATCAGCCTGAAATATATGTAAGAAAGAAAAAAACAAAACGGCGGTGACGGCTACAAAAGTGTTCGGTAGGTTTGTTGCCGTTATCACCATGCTTGGGGAAGTAAGAATTTTAAATAATTTGGAGATATACACGAAGATCAATTAAGAAAAGTTACATCTTAAGGCTGTAACCGAGTGCCGGGCATCCAGACTGAAATAACCGGCCAAGAACGTGTCGGACCACGCACAATGCAGGGTTCCGTAGTAAGGATAAATTTATCCCAAATACAAACTTAACATTGTGTTGTTACGTCATTACATATAGTTCCTTGCTCTTGTTTCATGTTTATATTTTTTATGTATATCTGTTATTTATCTAATATATATATATTTATATAGGTAACTATATGCTTTATGTATCTGTGTATCTGTTGTATAATTATGTAACTGGTACACCACTGACTACCAGCAGTATTGTCTCTCCTTTTCCATTTAAATCCATCCAAAGGTTGTTTATAAAAGATCGCTTTTATCGATAAGACCGCCCATTGTGTCACCCAATGTAAAATTTCTATATTAATGTCTGTAATTTTTATGGTGTACATTAATAAAGAATATTCTATCTATTGTTCTCCCATAAACTACAAATGTAAGTTTGTACGCACAATATTGGGAGATTTACCATGTTATTTTAAGACCATAGACTTTTTATAGGTTTTTCTGTTATCTATAAGTGAAAAATGAAAAAATGTTTATTAGTTTTAACAAGTTTTCTTACATTACTAGGTAGTGATTGGAGTCTCCTTTTAAGCTAATAAAGCCTGTGTTAGGAGACTCCGCTCAAGTTTATAGTTAATACCAACAAACAAGTTTATAGTTAATACCAACAATGTATGGAACATTGTTGGTATTAACTATAAACTTGTTTATTAAAAAATAATAAAAACAGTAAAAAATATAAAGGAATCTAATCTACGAAAACTATGGCTAATTTATAAGTTAGGCTAATAGTTCAAATTGTGTGTAATAGTGTGATTGTGTGTAATTGTGATTGGGTTGATGTATTTAGAGTGTTGTGTATGTATGTGTGAAATGTGTGTGTTATGTGTGTGGGTCGGAGTACCTATATCATGAGCGAATGAGATTGAGCCTTAGAATACAGTTATATTTATGTTTATAAGTATGGAACTATTTTCTGTATTTTTGGCTCAGTAGTTTCGGATACTTAGGGTTAAACTCACTTTCGCATTATTTTAATAGTTAGATAGTTAGGATTATAAAGGATCGCTGTAACATACTAATATGATGTGCAATATTCTAGCGTTCATTATGTATTTAAACATTAATATTATTAATGTAACTGTGTTATAAAAATAATCTTCTTGATAATTAATATTATAAATGCGAAATTGAGTTTGTTTGTTTGTTTTTTATGCTTTCACGCTAAAATGGCTGAACGAATTTTTATGAAATTTGCCACATGAGTAGACCATGACCTGGAAAAGGATATAGGATACCTTATATCACGATATTCCCACGGGATTAAGACTTAAGCGGGTGAAACCGCGGGCGCAGCTTGTATCCTAATCCTAACTACTAATTGAATAATTAATTTTACTATTAACATAAATTTTATTTAAAAAAAATTACACATAACATCACACCTTGTTTCCCCGAAGGGTTGTGCAGAGGTGTCCCTGTAGCAGGTACACCCACATTTCGCCAGTTATGTTTAAGTCCCATGTAATAGGGGGCGAGCCTATTGCCATCAACCGGGCACAAATCCAGACTCCGGGCTGCTACTGAGAAATTTCAGATAGAAAAACCCAATAACACTTTGCCCGACCCGGGAATCGAAGCCAGGACCTCATGCTCAGCAGTAGCGCTTGCGACCACTAAACCAACGAGGCAGTGTAAAAAAAAAAAAATATTTATGAATTTTACTATTAATGTTAATACTATTATTATTATAAATGCGAAAGTCAGTTGCTTGTTTGTTACGCTTTCTCGCTAAAACGGCTGAATGGATTTGGATGAAATTTGGCACATAGGTAAACTCTAACTTGAAGAAGGACACAAGACACTTTTCATCCTGGATCACAGACGAAGTCACGGGCAAAAACTAATTAATAATGTTATTATGTTGCATAAAATTGATGAAAGAAAACCGGTTATTGTAAACAATGTTTGTGTGTGAAGCAGGAAAACAATTTTGTTGCAGACACATAAAATATAAACACGAGTAGTATATAAATTAATGTTAATAACAGCCAGTTGCAGAAACGAACTTTAACTTTTAAATCTGTCATTAAATACAAATCTTCCACTCGATTTTAATGGTTCTTTAATGAAATTAATAAAATCATTAGCGTTAATGATCCGTAACGTAATGGGGCATTAACAGTAAATTAACTTATTTTCGTTACACGTCCGTAAAATACTGGTACTCAGCTGCATCCGGTAAGACTAGAAGCCGACCCCGGTGAAGGGTGGGCGTTTTTGGGGGACTGTCTTATGTAATTTTGACGTTCGAAAAGTGCTGATTCTCAGCCTAGTTTGAATAAATGACTTTTGAATTTGAATTTGAATAACATAGTTGGGAGAAGGCTAGGCAGATGATAATGATGACGTTACACGTCCATGTTTCGATCACAAAAATTCATACGTGTACCTTTTAACTTAATCGGTCCATTAGATTCGAAGCAAATTGGCTGTGACAGACGTACAGACAGATAGACAGACACACGAGTGATCATATAAGGGTTCTGATTTTTCATTCGGACGCACGGAACCCTAAGAACTACACAAATTTTAGAAAACATTGTCCACTATCAAACTGTCATTAGGGACCGTTTTCACCGGACGGAGTAGCATGATCTCATAATAACTAAGTATTGCATAAGTAACAAAATTGGCGAAAAAACGTAAGTGATTAGGTACATAAAATAGTTTTAAATTCATTTTAGGCAAAATAAAAGTTAGAGAAAATGTTAACCATGTTTTACTTAAGTTGTGAGATAATTTGATGATCAATAAAGACAAACAAATACACTTAATGCAAAATCTGCTTCTATGTTACTATTTAACTTTTAATTCTAATCTTATTTAGTTGTTTAAGTTTTATCCTTTTTTTTTTTTTCTTCGGTGGGAAATTGTCAAATAACTTCTCCCGCTCTGGGTGGAACGGGAGGGCGTATCAGACTCTTACTGACTAAAACCCACCCGTGTTCCTTCGGTTGTCCAATTGCCGGGGGCCACGATGTCCCTTTCGGCCCTTATTTGCAGCCCCGGTAGGCATTGGCCCTAGCGGACCCCGTCAATTCTGCTGACATCTCTTTGAGGCGCGCGTGGAACAAAACGCGCCGTCGACCCGGGCCTGGCCCTTATCGGACGGCGAGCTACCCATTGCTCACCGTCCGCAAGCCCGCGCCTACGGTGACCGTAAATCGGCTCGCAATTCCCGCCCAGGGCGGCAATCAATCTAATAATCTATCTTCTTCTACAATCTTGAATATTTGCAAATACAACGATAGTTCATTTACTTGTAAAATATTTTTCCATTAATAATTATTTAGTGGCAAAAAATTTTTTTTTTACCTCAAGTGGGTATTATATCTCACTCCTCGCGCACATCTGGGAGTGGCGCGTTCCACGGAGTTCCACGCGCGCCTCAAAGAGATGTCAGCAGAATTGACAAGGTCCGCTAGGGCCGATGCCAGCCGGGGGGTTGCGAAAAATACCGAAAGGGAAATCGTGGCCCCCGGCAACATGGCAACTGAAGGAACACGGGTGGGTTTTAGTCAGTAAAAGTCTGACACGCCTTCCCGCTCCGCCCAGAGCGGGAGAAGTTATTTGATAATTAACCCAAAAAAAAAAGAAAATAAAAGGTATTATACTCACAGGTGTAAAATATTAAAATATCTATGACACTAACAATAACAATAAAATTACGTAACAACCAACTCACTTAATCAATGTGCGTTATACGAGGCTTTCAAGGCCTCACTGATTCCTATTACCTCATCCAACCAATGGAAACGCTCCCTAAGCACACTTTCGCCTTCTACTACACTTTCGACCATATTATGAGACGCACAAAAAAACGCCTTGCATCTGTTACATTACAGTGTAGTGACTCGAAAGTACACCAGTAATTTGATACTATCTAACATTGGTCTCGTAATTTGTATTTTTTTTTTCAAAATAGTGGTGTGCAAATTTTTTTATGTGTACCGTTCGGTGATTTTTTTAAATAGAATTTGTAGGCTGGCCTTTTGACTGATTGAAGAGACGACGATGGCTATTAGTTGTTGGTTTTCTTTACTATTGTTAACTACCGTTAAGTTACGTGTAGGTGCAAAGATAACTGTAGATAACAATTTGATTGATAAAAAAGTTTTGTGTTAACAAAATAGTTATCCATGGACGTTATGTGCTGTGGTTATAACCAGATTATATTTGTATTTGTAGGTATACTTAGGTACCTAATGCAATCATTTTACCAGAAATAATAATTCTTACCATAAGGTAAGTATATAGTTTTTACGGAAACTCACACCTAGTAATTACAAAAAACAAACGATAAAATTTTAATAACAGCACATTATTTTAATACCATTCCACAAATTATTTCTTGACCATTGTCTTTTATACGCTACGTTCAGTCTTAGTTTTTTATGATTAATATCTCGTACCTGAAATTAATTAGCAATTATTTAATTAATATTTCAGAATAATTTCCTTTTCATAACGCATCTCCCAATGACCAGTACCCTGATTGCGTAACTTATTTTCGTAAACAATTATGCCTAATTTGTTTCATTTTGACAGTTCAACAAAATTATTATTTACGTTGTTGAGCAAATTTTTTTGCCATTTATGAAGAAATGGATTGGCAATCTGTTTCAAATCGAAACAGATTGTGATTGTATTGTATTACGCAATTAGAGTACAGGTGGGTCTCGATCATAAATACCTTAGGTACTCTTAGGCAAGATTCCTTGGCGATTTTCTCCTAAAGTAAAGAAGAAGAAATAATATAAAAATGAAAGAAATAGGTATTTTTGAGGGGCTCGTGGTTAAATAATAATAACCGCACGAGTCGATCGCAGGTCAGTCCGTGGATGGGTGACCATCCATTACATATCGAAACCCCTCCGTGTCTCAGAAAGCACGTTAAACCGTTGCCTTGGTCCCGGCTGTCATTTGTAGATCTTTGACAGCCGTTAAGGGTAGTCAGAAGCCTGAAAGTCTGACAACCAGTCTTACTAAGGCGTATCGTATTACCCATTAACTGGGTTGTGAAGGTCAGATAGGTAGTCGCTCCATGTAAAATACTGGTATTCAGCTGCATCCGGTTAGACTAGAAGCCGACCCCAACATAGTTGGAAAAAGATTAGACACATGATGATGAAATACTTAAGTATATTCACAAAGTTGCAATTTTTATTTTACCGATCGTTTGTATGAAATTTGACGTACAAACGCGACTTGATTGGTCACCTAATTACTTATGTCTTTTTCATAATTATTATAAAAGAGCGCGATGATTACGTACTCTCGCGGCAATCGCATAGTAATCGGCTTTAGAATCATTTATGCTCATCATCATTTATTTTTACATTTAATTTGTGAAATGACAAGTTACACTTTTAACAAAAACTCTTATCGAAGAAAAGAAAGTAAGAATTATTGTTTATTCTGTACAACAGAAAAGAACATTACAAAAAAAAAATGCATAAAATACACACGTATAGAGTATCGAAAAGCCACAAAGCAATATACCTAAGTTTGTCAATTTTGTCTATTGTCATTAGAGATGTTTAAAAAAAGGGAAAAATTCGTGTCCCGGCCTTTGCTTTTCCAACCAAACCCAATTTCTGATATTTCCAACTATGTCCAACTAGATAATGTGTACGACAGTTAAAATCTATATATATAAAATTCTCGTGTCACAGTGTTAGTTTCCATACTCTTTCGAAACGGCTTGATCGATTTTTATGAAATTTTATATGGAAATTCGGTAGGTCTGAGAATCAGTCGTAATCTATTTTTCATACCCCTAAGTGATAAGGGCGGTCCACTCCAAATATTTATATAACAAAACAACGTTGGCCGGGTCAGCTAGTGTCTTACTATAAAAGTCAAATCAAATCCAATTTTGTACCCTTCGTGAATCTGAATACTGTCTATTTTCATTTGTCTACGTATTTGATAAACCGGCTTAGTACTGTTGCATTGGTTGGAGACTTTCACTGTAATTTTGATGAATACTGTTAGAAAATTTACAACTATGTTCTATTTTATTAGTTACACAATTCGGTTAAGGTTACAACATTCGCTTCTTAAGTCAACGATCGCTTATTTTGTATGTCAATAGATTAATTAACAATATTTTTATTAGAGAATGCTGAAATAAATATACACTGAATCTGAGAAGACACGACTGAATACCATTATTTAACACGGAGCGACTGCCTATCTGACCTCCAAAACCAATTTACTGGGTAACAAGATACCCCGTTTGAAAGACTGGTTGTCAGACTTTTGGGCTTCTGACAATCCGAAACAATTGCAAAAATTTATTCGGTAAGTAGTGGCTATTTGGACATCGTGAAATAGGCCCTTAGACTAAAAATAAATGGGATTGTTTTGCGAAATACTATTACCCCTAAACATTATCATAATATCTATCCAAAACACGTGCAAAACAACGTTTTATGCAACAATAAAAATTCCGTTAAACAAAAATATCTTTTTATAATATTATGTATCTGGGTTGAATATTTTTCTGATAGAGTGTTATGTAAAGAGGGCCAGTTTCGTAGCCCAGTTCCTATTCGTAGAGGCGTAAAGATTTATTATGTAAACTGGTACTTTAATTGTGTAATGTGAACTTCTCAGGTACTTTAAAGTGGTTCTGTTTTTCAGATAAACTTATGTAATCAACACTAACTTTGTTTTGTTTTTATAATTTGTAAGTAGCTGTCTTCTGCCTTTGAATAAAAAATAAAATAAGATTTAAAATATATATTAAGCCAGATTTTTTTGTAGATTTTCATATTTTTTTTTAAAGTCAACTTTATTTTTGTTAACGAAGTGGGTACAATTAGATTAGGTACTCAGGTAAGCTAAATAATATATTTTGCATAAGATGTCAATAAATACATTTGATGTACCTACCTATCTAAACTCACTATCTCTTACAAAAAAAACATCCTATGGTGGAATATTGACATGTATACAATGTGTCCCAGGGATAAGTGACCGCCCGGCGTTTTTTGAATATTTGTACAAAATTATTAATAATTACATTTATATTTGTGACTTAGCGGCTTTAGTTTTTTTTATGATTTTTTTTCATTTTTTTGTAAAGACGCGTGACGTGTTGCAGTTTTTTTTACGATATTTCCTAAGTTTGTTCATCTTTTTCCATTATTTTTTTTTACTGACTAGCCGACATCATAGTTTATCAATTAAAGTTATTAAACATAACTAAAATGTAGTAAAACATTTATTAAATAAAAAACAAAATTAAAATTAAAAGAAAAAAAAACTCTTCTTTTCAGTTTTTTCAAAATAAATCTTTAAAATGCCAAAGCCGCTAAGTCACAAATATAAATGTAATTATTAATAATTTTGTACAAATATTCAAAAAACGCCGGGCGGTCATTTATCCCTGGGACACATTGTATAAATACCAATCTCTTGCAAATTTGCAATACTCGTTGAAATTTTTCGACGGCAAAAAAAAATCTACTGTTCCATATTATTTGGACCGCGTAGGTATTGCAATTTTCTATGAAACAGCAGTGTTACCAGTGATGACCTATGGTACTGAAACGTGGTCGCTCACAATGGGCTTTATCACAAGGCTAAAAGTCACCCAAAGAGCAATGGAGAGGGCTATGCTTGGAGTTTCCTTACGTGATCGAATCAGAAATGAAGAGATCCACAGGAGAACCAAGGTAACCGACATAGCCCGAAAAATTGCCAAACTTAAGTGGCAATGGGCAGAGCACATTGCTCGCAGAACGGATGGCCGATGGGGCCGAAAGTTTCTGGAGTGGCGACCACGTACCGGAAGACGTAGCATTGGAAGGCCTCCCACAAGGTCATTGGTGGAAAGCACAGAATCGGTCGAAGTGACGGTGCTTGGGGGAGGCCTATGTCCAGCAGTGGACGTCTTTTGGCTGAAATGATGATGATGATGAAACAGCAAATTAAAAAAAAAATAACAGACGAAACATTTCAACGCAAGGGCGTTCAGAAACATATACTGAATCCATGGTAACAGTTTTCGCGTCGATGTCCCTACCACCCTGTATAATACGCTGTATAAACATAAATTAATAAATACATTAAAAGCACACTCTGAGTTATTTTGAAATACAACTTACTGATAATTTTCCAAGGTCTTATATATAAGATACTAAGAGAAAATACTGTAAAGATCTGGTGAAAATCGATAAAGCCCAGAGACTGGAACAATTATGACGATGGAACCAGAGAGTGATTTCGTTACAAAGTAAACGTACAAAAAGTACGAGCCTAATATCCAACTGTAGAGAAAAGGCCTCTTCTCGTAAAGAGAAGGCATAAGCAAGTATGCTTCTAAAGGGCTCATAACCTAGAATAAAGAGTAAATATTTACTATAAGTCAAAGACAACTGGCAATGACCCACAACAGTTCACCAAGTAGATCATTACCAATATTATTTACATCCTAATCACTGCTTTGCAATTTGTTCAAGAATACCATCACATCAGTACAGTTTAGCAGAACCTTGCATTAGAACAAATAGAGATGAAATTGCTTCAATTTAAAATTAAGTTAACATGGTTTAAAATTCGCGTGCTGTCGCGTCATTGAGCCTAAGTTTGTTCGCAAGTGGTTGTCAGTAAACTGGTGATTATTTTACGTCGTTTATGACATCCTAGTACATCGTTTGTGGGTCAGGTCCTTTAATGTACAGGTGATCGAAGATGTGTACTACAAACACGAAGATGATGTGTTTTAGGTAAGGAACAAACAGCCTTTACTGATTTAACTGACGGCAACTTAATTGTCTGTGGGAAACCATAAGCTGAAGCAACAATAAAAAGTTACACCGTCTAAACAGTAAAAAAATTATTTGACAATGCAACTCAGTGACAGTGTTTAGACAATGCAAATAGTTTATTGTATGCCCAAGGCATAAACTTGGCAGGCGCCTCAACATGCATCGTTTAGATAAATGGGGCTTGAAGAAGAAGGCGTGGACTGAATAGACTGAATGTAGAAGTTAGAGAATCGGGTGTTAGCCCGCCTGGCTAGCTACCACCACCTTATCTAAGTCTAGTTAACAGCATTGTTGTGTTTCGGCAGTTAGAGGTAGGATAGCCAGTTCCTGTGGGGTTGAGGATTCTGGGTGAAGCTGGCTTCCACCTTCGGCCTGATCACCAGATATCATCAGGCCTACCAGTAAACTGCGATTAACCGAGTTGATTGTAATAAAAAAAAAACTGACTTGAAGAGCGAGAACTGTATAAAATTTTGACAAAGTACAAAAAGTGGAATTGCGGACGATATGTACCGTTAACCATAGACGGCCACGGCGACTTGAGCCATCTCAAATCGCAAATATCTTTGCTAATAAGTTTAAAATGGAGGCCACGCCTGTGGACCCGACTGATGTTCTTTATGGCACCTCTTTAGTCATGAGCTATCCGGTGATACAATATACCTAAAATAGATGGTTGTATTGAATTTTAATATTTTATTTTATTTTAGTGATCGAATGAATTTTAATGCATTTAAATTCAATGATGTAATGAATTTTAATGTATTTTAACTCAATGATATAATGAATTTTCAAGTATTTAACTTCAATGATGTAATGAATTGAATTAACTTTATGTATATTGGGACTTGATGCCTTGGTAAATAAATAAATAAAATAATACTCTACATTGGAGTCCCCACGTGACAAAGATTAAATAATAGACAATACAACTTTCGCTACCACATAATATTCGATTTCATAATTATATCTTATCATGTTACCGATCTAAAAACTTCAAGAGCCATGACACTGCAATATTTTGAGAAGACAAGTGCAGGGCGTGGCAGATATACAGATGTGACATAACATTATAGGTGTTGTTACAACATTTATATGGCCTACCGGAGGGCTCAGGTCCCCAACTGCCTACCTAAAAATGTTTCCACTGCTGGGAGTCAAGCCTCATAACATAACATTACATTACATAACATCACAGGCGTTTGCCCCAAAGGATTAGATAAAGGTGTACCTATATTACATCCATGTGGCCAGATATAATTTAAACACATCTAAAGAGGCCGAGCTTATTGTCTTTAACTGGGCACCAGTCCCAATTCTAGGCTGCAACTGAGAAATTCCTGATTGAAAACTCAGGACTCTTGACGGGGTCCGCTAGGGCCGATGCCTGCCGGGGTTGCGAAGAAGTCCGAAAGGGAGATCGTGGCCCCTGGCAACAAGGCAACTGAAGGAACACGGGTGGGTTTTAGTCAGTAAAAGTCTGACACGTCCTCCCGCTCTGCCCAGAACGGGAGAAGATATTTGAAAATTTCCACCCAAAAAAAAAAAAGGAGGATAGTATCTATGGACTAAATCTTCGCCTACTCTACCTATTTTATCTCCATTTTCTCTTTGCTTTAAAACTGATAAGTATATTTTGTTCCATCCACCAACAAGCGCGGGGCCCGCTTGTCGATTCCGGTCCACTCCCTCTCACAAAGGTTACAGGTTGAATCATACTTATGCTAAGTATTTTTTAATTAACTTCGCATAGCTTAAACTCTACTTTTATAAACCATTCACCTGAGCTATGTCGATTAGGTAATACGCAGCCACTTAATATTTTTGCGTGCGATCATTTTTAAGTCAGACACGCAGGAGTGAAAGTCGAACAAAACTTGATGGCAGCAAAATTACATACATATGAACGAGCTATTATGTCGAATAAAGCTTTGGAGTTGTACCGTAACTTATTCGGTGATTATTATTACTATTGTATTTTTTGGGATCTATCAGTTAATTGATGTTGAAATACTTGTGTTAGTTTTAAAGCTGATAACAATATTAATTGATGTTGGAGCATTAAAAAGAAAACAGTAAGATCTTCAAGAGTTAATTCTAGGTAAGTGTGCCAACATGCAGCATGGTTGGATGTGTCATCTCCAGACATCAAGAGAGTAAGTGAACAAAAGTGAGATAACTCATAAAAAATTAAGGCAAAAATATACGCATCAAAGGATCCTAAACATTTGAGATTATTATTCTTATATAGTCAGACCTGTATAAACAGATTCAAATATGTGATTAAACAACAGTAACTAAATACTCAATTCCTTATTGCATTCCATATGTATAACATAGATGGTATAACAAAGTAAAAGATCAATATGGACCCTGTCGGGCACAGCAAAATTAAGAGAGAGGTAGAGGACTAAGTAAAAATTCAATATTATTATAAATTATCAGATATGTTTAATTGGGTGTATAATTATGTATATATTTTATTAGATTTGTGTATATAGGTATAGTATATAAACAATTGGTTGCGCCAAATATTAGATAGCAACATCCTAATCATGTCTAACCTTTTCCAGATTTCTCCATCATTATCAGAAATAGGACAAACATGAAAGCAGACAACACAAAAGGATCTGCTGAACGATACAACTTTGAAATAAGGTTCAAAGGTTGAGCGGCAAAACTGATTTGAAAAGCCACAAGTCTATCGTCTGCATTTATAATGTGGTGCCCTCAATCATACCTCACGACTGGTATTCAAAGTTGGGATGACTCATTTTATATAGAAGCACTTTGCTTAAATGTCAGAAAATTTGTAGCCATTACAGTCCGGTCGTCGAGAGCTAGCGTTTTGACACTTGTGAGTTTCATACTAACAAATATGTTCATATACTACTAGAAATTGTCGAACTGACAGGTGTCACAAACGCATTCTCTCAACGTTCGGACTGTAGTCTTCTTCAATATTATGTAAGTATCTGTCATCAATAGAAGTAAGTTATATGGAACATCTGTCGTAATCTTAATTTTATTTAGGGTCCGTACAATATGTCTTCCTTTCCTATTTGTATCACCCAACATCTTAGTATTATATTTCTCTCCTTTTTGTGCCATGTTTCGTACAATTCTTCAATCGTTTTTATGTCTTAACGTACACTTATAGCCATCCATATTCATGCTTAAAACATGTCCCACATCTCTCGGCATCCAATTTTGACATCACCAGCCAGTCCTTTGTCTAACCATCAAGATTTTTTTTTTTTTAAACAGGATATTTTCATCTTTTAAGTAAGAATTTCACAGGTTCTTTCATACCATTATCAAATATTTACACCTTAGGACAATGATCACACTTTCCTTGACTTGTTTGCTTACCTTTGACAGACTCTATTACTAGATATGCGAGTGAAAGGTTACTATACCTATTTCCTAATTCTGGTGAAAAATTACTTCCTCTCGTCTTAAACATCATCACTACATAGCAGTGATAGCCTAGTCGTGTGACCGTCGGACTGCCAAGTCATAGGTCTCGAGTTCGAACCCAAGACACCTCTGACTTTTCAGTTTTCATATGCGTATTGTACAATTATCACTTGCTTCAAAAACGGTGAAGGAAAACATAGCGAGGAAACCGGGTATGCCTGAGAGATATTTCTCGACGGCTTGTGAAACTAAGTCAGAAGCCAATGGGTGGCTTTAAAAAAAAAAACTCTAACACCAGGTAAGTCACTAACCACACGAAAAGAAGAAGATCACTACATTCCTTGCTTTTGTTTCATGTTTATTATTTTATATAAATCTATGTATTTATACATATGTTTACATGGATAAGTATATATGCTTTATGTATCTATGTATTTATTGAATATGTAACTGGTACACCACTGACTTCTTGCAGTATTGTCTCTCCTTTTCCATTTAAATCCATCCAAAGGTCGTCTGTAAAAGATCGCTTTTAGCGATAAGACCAACCATTGTGTCACCCATTGTAAAATTTGTAAATTTATAAATGTAATTTTTATGGTGTACATAATAAAGACTATTCTATTTATCTATCTATCTATTTCCCTCAAAAGTAACTTTACAAACGCTGTACGTCTACCCGTAAAACTTTCGTTTTGAATCGTCATAAGTGCGGTCACCATCATTCCGTAATTACAGAGGTTACTAGCTAGCTAGTTTGCACGCGATGTAGAAGTTTATGGGAACACTCAATGCTATGGCATTTCTTAAGGTTATTTGTTTCAGCAAACAAAATGTATGACAAGAAAACTATTTTTTTTTTTAACAATCAAGAATAAGAATAAATTACATGAATTACTTCAAGAAATTAACAAATCAAACGTACCTATCATTTTCAATCCAGTGAAAAATACTAAAGCGAATCGATCGTGAGTTTAGATGAGATTGACACCAGAACAAATTGATACTTCCAAGAATGTAGTTTAACGGATAAAAATGGCCATGACAACAAGACAGCAGCGAAATAAAACATAAACAAATGTACTGTGACCCCGTTACATTTAGCAAAACGTGCTAAAAGTGAACTAAATGTCGGACACATTTTTACTAACATCAGTCAAGTTTGTTGTCTTTATTGTTGCTCTTTTGATACAGTCAGCTAAAAAAATTGAGGGCAAAATGAGTGGCCAAGTAGGTTATATTATGTGTCGACTCAATGGAAATAGGGAAATACTTGGTACTTAGATACTGAGAAGATTTTACATACATATATACATAAACCCACGCCTTCTTTCCATATAGGCAGAAACTACACAACGCCACTTGCTACGATCCTTACATACATCTGGTCATACACTGTAGTTTTTAGTACTGATTTTTTTCAGTTTTTGTATAGTTATGATTCATTGTGTAAACGACGTATTCCATGTTTTTTTTTTTTTTTTTTTGCGTGGAACTCAACGCGCCGTCGACCCGGGCTTGGTCCTTATCGGACGGCGAGCTACCCATTGCTCACCGTCCGCAAGCCCGCGCCTACGGTGGCCGGAAATCGGCTCGCGATTCCAGCCCCGGGCGTCTTCTCCTGCGGCGGTAAGGGGCGCGGCGTGAGGGCGCGAAATTTGCCTCTCCCTCACGCATTCCGCCTCCTCCGTCGCGAGCATTACCGCTTCGCAGAAGGAGGTGACGGCCTGCCATTTCCTCTCGCTCCATGTCTACGATTTTGGCAACTTATTAATAAGCCTAATAAAAATATTCGCACCTTTTAGATTCAACTTTTTTTTCGCGTACTATAAATCATTAATCATATTTCCTACAAAATAAACTTTCCAAATTCGCTAGATATGTGTGTCAAAACTTCACGTACACACCCATTGCGCATTACTCAAAATTCTTTGTTATACCTACGTCATCTTCCGCCATTGGAAGCAGTCGCTTCGAACACACGTACGTAACGCTATGCTATAATTAATCTTAATAAAATGTATGTCATCTGTCTGTTGGATGGACTTACTATGTAGTTTGTAATTAGTTCAGCGAATTCTACATTCACTATGCTGTGTTAAACCATAAACAATTATTCAACATTCACCTCTTGATTGACTGACTAGTCAATTAGTAGGTGTATGTAACCTTTGTAAAAGAAAATTGGTCATATGTAATGGTATATTGTATATAGCGTTATGAAAATTATTGTTAGTGTCAATATGAATATAAGCCAAGGTGTGATGAAGGTTTTAATTAACGTGAAGTCAAAAGAAAATGTTGTAAAGCCGTTAGATATACACGTCAACATATCTTGACGAGGATAAGGGGAGATTTGGAACTATTTTATTTTACTATATTCATTGGGAATAGATATATGAAGGGCAAGAACAACAAAAATGAAACAATGAATGATAAAGAACCCAAATCGCTGACTGAAAATATTCCTAATTGCGCGGATTTGAAAATAATCAATTGGTTCATATATTTTCCATTACAAATACTCTTCAATAAATGAACCATTGCAATAATAACAAAACAATAACGTTCCACATAACTGAATAAATGAAATTAAAGGATAACGTTTTCAACAGCCGGATAGCGGTGTGCAAGTGCAGGATGTTTTGAAACCGATGCATTGGATCGTTGTGAAACCATACTTGTGTTAGTTTTTCACAAATTTGTACTCATGTGTGTGATTACTACATATGTACATGACTACATAGGTACTGCAATAACATTACCAAAAAGTTAAAAAAAAATATATTATTAAAAATATAAAAACTTTTGCCATTTAAAATTCACATTTTTTAATAAAATATATAAAATCTTTATTGCTAAAAAAAAATTATTACAAAGCCAAAATTATCCCAAATCCATTAAAAATTTTAAAATTTTCATCAGGCATCTTATGTTATGACTTGTAGACACCCGCTAAATGACGGCCGCCCGCGCCCCATGTAATAAACCCGGTAAATTAAATTCCCCATTGAAACACAGTGGCGATTTTTTTTTTCGTTTTTCCTGGAAATTACCACCTAAATAGACTCTCAGTACAATAACAACAGCCTCACGGATCAAACAGGTTTTTTTTTTACATATTGTATACAAAACATTACCCTCCTTCTGAGGCAGTCGCATAAAAAGGCGTCAAGTTATGAGTATGTAACCCGGACATGTAAATTCGCAGTTTATTATTAGTTTTAAAATTAGCTTAACTTTGCAAACATCACAATTATTATAACACATTTAGATTGGACTTTGACTTTACACGACTTATCTGCACTTTTATGCGGGTTGCAGACCAAGAGCTAAACTATGCCGAAGCTATACTAAGCTAAGCTAAAAATATGTCCTGTGCACACCAAAAACTAAGCGAAAGCTCAGTCAGTGCGGGAGGGGCTTAGCTTAGCTTGCGTAGCTGTGCATCGGCAAACACAACTAACTTAGCTGCACATATTTTTGTTAGCTCACATAGCTAAGCTTGCATAGTTTGCAGCCTGCACACAAATATGAAAAACTGCGTCAGCTATGCGAGCTAAGTTAAAGTAACTTAGCTTAGCTCTTGATCTGCAAACCGCATTAAGCTGCTGTAGTTGGTACTTAGGTATTGCAGTTATGAATGATTTATTGCATTTAAATAATTATAATTATATAATTTACGCAACCATCTGGCCGAACACTGTCTCTCAAGAGACAGGCCTCCTAGTTTGAGAGACAGGGTTTATATTTTTGTCATATAGATTTTTGTAGCCTTTTAACTTCTGTACAAACAATTATGTATAATTTTTAGTTTAACTACTACTGTGCTCAACCTGTGTCTATGTATTATTTTGGATTAATAAACATTATTTATTATTATTATACCTCAGAGTGATCTAATAGTTCAAATCATTTATGAAAATCGTTTACGACAACTAATGTATCATTTCCAGGTGTTTAACGTTGACAATGCATTCTTAACCTCTCCTTGAAATACATGACAACCACTAAGAGTGTTATAATAATTATTAAACAAACTCTACGTTAATTGACTTTATTATTTGACCCAGCATATGAGTATCACGTGTACCCTTAGTAAGTAAACAATTATTACACTTTTCCGGAGTTGTCTCTAATTATGTATATAAAGTCAAGATAGGAAATCATTCATTTTTTTTTATATCTAAAAGGAGACTGACTGACTGACTGACATATCAACGCAGAGCTGAAACTACTGGGATTAGGAACGTGAAATTTTGCACACAGCTTCCTTTTATAATGTAGCACTAAGAAGGGGTTTTTGAAAATTCCACCTTTAAGGGGGCAAAAACGGGGGATTTCGTTCGATTTCGATCAAAAATACTGGTATTCAGCTGCATCTGGTTAGACTTGAAGCTGACTTCAGCATAGTTGGGAAAAGGCTAGGCAGATGATGATGTTAATTTAGATTCTTAATCGATAAATCGCGTATTAAATGTTAGATCGGAAATTTCGGAATATTGACCAAAATTAATTAAGAATTTGAATAGGATAAAGACTTACATCATTTATATCATGCATAAACTTGCATCCTCATGCATTTATACATGCATAACAAAATACTGCTGATTCACCATATCTAACAAGACACTATAATTATTCTCTATTATCAGATGCAGCAAAAACATTCATACAGCGAACACTTGCATTTTCTAATTCCCACACAACCGTGCTAATGGTCATTTTGTTGAGTTAGTAAATAAAATGTTAGAAATTTTACCATGATTGGTGATTTTGTAGAAATAACATGTAGGGTTGTGGATAGGGTTGCAAAATTACGTAATTTTCCGGAAAACGCTGGTAAAATACGGGTATTTTACGGTCATTTATATAAATTACGGTAAAATTACCAGCGACTAATGAATTTTTCAATTTTAATATGTGCTGTCCTCTGCTCTGCCTCAGCACATAGATGATATTATTATAATCCATGATATGGTGTGATTAATATCTGGAATTCTTGACTTGAGAATTAAGTTTTTGGGATTTTTAGCACGCATGAGTTGCACGAGCCCAGTTTTCTGTTTTTTTAAGTTCTAATACTGCTTACATCTCTGGCAAATTTCATTCAAATCCATTTATCCGTTAATAGTGAAGTAGTGACATACACATGATACAAAAAAACATACTCACTTCCGTATTTGTAGTGTTTTAGTGGGTATGACTGTGTGAGTACGTTTAATACGTTTTTTACCGAAAATTACCATATTTTACCGTAAAATACCGTAAATTACGTAAAATTGTATTTTTTACCGTATTATACCGGGGTAATTTTACCGTTTTACGTCCCTAGTTGTGGACGCACTTTCGTTTTAAACTGAAAGATGGAAGATATAGGTAAAACAAATGGGAAAGTAAAATAAGTAAAGTGAATTAAAACAAATTTGGGACAATCTAAAATTATCTTTATTGATTGCAAAGTATGACTTAAAACAATGCATCATCCATTCATCCAATTTCATGGTCATTCCAATTTTATTGAGACAAAGTGTTTTTTTCCTTTTTTTTTTCTGTATGGCATCTCATAGCTGGCCTCTGAGGCCATGACTATTTAACCTAGCAAACCTCTGTATGGGTGCCAACCACCTTCTGTGGGTGCCTTAAGCTGCTACACTCAAAGCCTCCAGCCAGGGACTTATAAACTAAACTTATAAACTAGGTGAACGCTCGCTAAGGGCACCTCATGTGGGGTACGAGCCTCGGCTTAGGGCGTTTACCGGAGGGAGGACATCAAAGATGGAACGGGCTGGAGAGACAAAGTTACAGTTTGTCCTCAATTATACCATTTTGCACACGCACCGCTAATTTCTAACACCTTGAATAATATGTTTAATTTCACTTTTTATCCCCTTTTCTAATCACCCAGCCCATCAGTTAGTTCGGCGATTCATCATCATCATCATTTCAGCCGAAAGACGTCCACTGCTGAACATAGGCCTCCCCCAAGCACCTCCACTTCGACCGATTTTGTGCTTTCCGCATCCAGCGGATTCCTGCGGCCTTCACAAGGTCATCGGTCCATCTTGTGGGACGCCTTCCAACGCTACGTCTTCCGGTACGTGGTCGCCACTCCAGAACCTTTCGACCCCATCGGTCATCCATTCTGCGAGGTAGATGTTAGTTTTAGACTTTCATTCTCAATATAATAAAAATGTTAATTCTGTTATGAAACGAATAACACCACTACATTATTTACGGATGTTTAAAGATCAGTAAAAGTTATAGAGTTATGGTTCAAAGATTCGGAGGAGTATTGCCTAATATTAAAATTTATTGATATTAGATTCCTATGGCGGATGTTATAGACATTGTTATGTTTGCCGCATTGCATGCGCCTACAGACGAATTTGATTTGTTTGACCCCATCGCTTTTATGTAAGCCGACACCTATAGCCCCGATGCATTTGTAATTGTACCAGATATAGAAGAATCCTAGTAAAAAAAAAAAAAACACTTCCCCTACTGATTGACTAAAAGACAACGCTCATCTTAAATCAAAGAAAACCAAAAATTAGAAGTAAATGATGTTCCTTAGAAAGTAAAAAGGATGCTATGATACAATTTTCCCTACCTATAAATCCCATAAAGTGAGGTTAATTTTTATTCTTGAAACTATAAAGAATATTTACGAACTAATAATTATGATTACAATATTATTATCAACAAGTAATAAAATAACTCTTAGCACTAACATTACTAACCGAGTTAATAGTAGGCAGGTATATGTATACTATGAAATAAAATTTGATCAGCAACTCATTTTATTGTTATCAATACTTGGAAGACAATTATTATTGATTTATAATTCAATTTAGTTGCAACTATTGAAATTGGCAATAAAAATTCTATGGGCAATTAATTATGTGGTTTTGATAAGTTAATAAAATGTTTTAACTGTTACTGATATGTATAAAGGAGCTCGTGGCTAGTAATAACAGCCGCACGGGTCGATTCATCCGATTAAGCTCCGCTTGCCGGGGTTGGTCTGTGGATGACCATCTTTACATACCGAGACTCCTCCGTGCCTCGGAAAACACGTTAAGCCGCTGGTCCCGGCTGTCAGTGTCGTGGATCTTTGAAAGTCGTTACGGGTCGTCAGAGGCCCGAAAGTCTTTTTTTGTACCTATGGGAAATTATCAAATAACTTCTCCCGCTCTGGGCAGTGGGAGGGCGTGTCAGACTCTTACAGACTAAAACCCACCCGTGTTCCTTCAGTTACCTGTATGTTGTCAGGGGCCACAGTAACCCTTTCGGATAAACCCGCAACCCCGCAAACCATTTAAAGTCACTTATTAAGTAAGTGAACTTGATTTAAACAATTGTTATATAAAAAAAACAATTATCATTACAATTAATCGTCACCTTTGTAGTTAATGTGTCCCAAAAAAATTGTAAAATTAAAGAAACGTGTTTAATAACTTGAATTAAAATATATGATGGATTAAGTGAAACTAATTGCTTTAAAGCTTTAGCTTAAGTTGGAGGCACGTGGCTTTTAGTGATGGTTTGTAAGTTAATTTTACGCTTATTATGCATATTAAAATTTGTTGTGGCAATATTGAAATATTATGACCAGATATTTCTTGGTGACATCTTTTAAATGGTGATAAAGTCAAGATACATCTTTGTGGGATCAAATAATTTTAAGAATGTTGTAACTCGATCAAAAAATATAATTCCGACCGGTTAATGACCGGCTGGTCGCAATAGGCTCGCCCCCTATCAATGGGACTGAAATACACCGTGAAATTTGAATCACAGTTTTGCTAGAACATACGTTATTCAGACCATGGTCTACTACTACCATTCTACAGCATCCAATAAAAAAAAACATAATTGGTTTTTGAAAAAACACAAAAAAGACTAAGTTTAAAATGTCAAGATTATCTACTGCTTACTAAATTTCATTTATGGAGGTACATTTCCCTGTAGACAATGCTGTGTCCCGTGCGTGGTGTCTGTGTTGCAGGGAGTAACGATAATCTTGACATTTTAAACTTAGTCTTTTTTGTGTTTTTTCAAAAACCAAATATGTTTTTTTTTTTTATAGTGGATGCTGTAGAATGGTCTTTATGGTTGCTAGAACAAACGTTGTTAGACCATGGTCTGAACAACGTTTGTTCTAGCAAAACTGTGATTCAAATTTCACGGTGTATAACTTGCGATATGTGGGTGTACTATTAATATACCTCTGCTTTACCCTTAGAAGATTACAGGCGTCATGTTATGAACAAAAACTTACTAAATAATTACCGCTATCATTTGAATGACACACATAATTTCGAGCATGGCACCGTTCGGAATGTTGTAGTTACGCAACAGTTTTCAAGTTTAAAGTCTCGCTGACTCTCGCCCTACAGACCTAGAGACAGATACTCAAAGGTATGATATAATCTAACATTATTAATGCAAACAAAAAATTGTAAATTTTTTTTTTTAAAGAGCAACTTTTGAGCATCTTGCCCGTTTCCATACGAAACTTTGGAAAGGGCATCTAGATTAAATTCCTTATATAAATTTTGACATTTTGACCAAAATGCCTTTAATATTCTAATTGAAATAAACGATTTGACTTTGACTTGGTCATTTTCTAGTCAATAAACAGAATTTTTTGGTCACGATTTACGAGACATTATTATTTTAGAGAATGCCCGGAACTATTGAAAAACATGCTCTATAGGGCCAAACCGTTTTGGTCCCATGGTAAGTCCCTGAAGAAGCCCGCTAGAAGAACTGGTTCTTCTATTCTTTGGAAGTAACACAAGATGATGTGGTGACATAAATAAGATATTACAGTCTAATTAGAAAGTCAAAAACTCATCGCATTACGTGGCGATATGATGGAATCCACCTGTTACAGAGAAAGTACTGATCAGTGATCTAAACATGCGTATGGTAAAACTAGAACGGATCTTACCGAATCAATGCAGATCTTTTTTTATCTACCCAAAAGCTGCGAGAGTTCATAGCGGAGGCTGGCAGTTTGAAAGTAAAGGATATGGATAAAGATGAAAAGAAGTTAAAGTTTGTTAAACTCTAGTTTATATAAGAAGGCAGAGTTTGCCCTATAGAAGAAGTCAGCTCTCTGTGAGACCCAGATAGGAAAATTTTCGTAACCGATATGAATGAACCACGAAAGGAAAATTCTCTTTCTTTAAAGGAAATTTCTCTCGGACTGGTTGCATAGAAAATTCACGAGGATCTAATGAATTTAGGTAATAATAAGTATGGATAAAACTTAACTTGACCTAGTGTTGTGAATTAACATTTGTTGTCGATATTGTCTCTTCAATTGCGTATATAGTAACGCTTTTAAAATGCTAATAGCATTTAAGAATGATTTAGTACATATAAATAAAAACATATTTTGGCCGTAAGGATGACAACCAAAATCACGCACTACGGAATTGAATTTTTGGTGAACAATTTTGAAAACGTATTACATCAACCATTATAATAGATCTATTAATTTCACGTTTGAACTAGTCAAGGATGAGCTTCGTAGCTACACAATAAAATACAGGCTATTTACTTAAAGTACTGACGTACTATTTCTGAAAATTTAAACTAAGATCAGTGTCTGCTAGTCATCATATAAACAGATAAATATAAGAGTACTAAAATTATGTGATGCAGAAGGATGGAGGTCATGTCGCAAGAAAAGTTTTGAGTGGGAACGTAGATGAATATAAGAATATAGAAAGATACAAGAAAACGATGGCACGAGTGTTAGACAAAGGTATGGCTTGGAAGGGGGTGAATATGACGGCTGATAAAGTTAAATATAAGGAAGAAAAAACATTCTGCGCTCTTAACAACTTGAGGTAAAGGCAGAAGACATAAGTTAATCATAATATTCCCATAGTAAAGCATCTAAATCTTACGCCATAGGTACCCTCTTGATAAGTTGAATTTATGCTATCATTTTCAGGATCGTACTCTCCAATCGGATCAGAAAACATTCCGTTATCTATTTCCATACCACAATCAAGATTCAGACGTATAATCACGACCACAATCGTAACCTAGGGTCAGACAAAAACATTATATCCTGCAATTAAGTTGTCGTGTAACAATGTCAAAGTCCATGCAGTGTGAGAAAATTGAATCATTGTTTGTATCATTGGGTATTGCAAGCATCGAGATGATCTCTTTTAATAATAGCTGTCTTATTGAAGCGATCATGTCAGATTAAGGCTTGTATCTTAAGAATTAGTAAATCAAGAAAAGAACCGATTTTCCCAAAAAAGAATCACAAAAGTAGTGATGATATAGAAAACTGTTCGGTTGGTAATTACGTTAACAAAATGTTAGGTATAAGAAAGAAAGATGAATAATAGGGTAAGGAAAGACACTGATTGATACTTCGGAAGAAAAAGTGTGGAAAAAAGAAAATATGCAATATTCAATACATTATGTTTCAATCCCATCAGAGATATAAGCATCATCCTTCGTTTCATTCTTATCCTTTTTTATTTATTGGGGTCATCTCTTTTAGCCAGTCAAAATTAAGATGAAGTACATAACAAACGATGATTTTCTGCCTCAATACATCATTGATGCCTTAAGCAAATAATAATACTCAACCACATAAGTTCAAAACGTTATTGCTAGCACCATTGAGCATTGAACATAATACTCCGTTGCTCAACATGCCATATGATACTAGTTTGTCGGTAGTGGCAATAAAGTGATCAGTTTAAAGATGGCAATAAGTGACAAGTTACAAGTTGACAAGTTACGCATCATGCGTACATCAAACATAAGGAAGCATTTTGTGTTCCTCAGTTATGTTTTTGGACGAACACAACTTTGCTTACATAATTATTTTTCCTTCTATATCTGGCCTGAAATGAAGTTTTTATAATCTATTGATTAAGTATAGTATTTTCCTTATTTCCCATTCTTAAAAGACAGTCTCCAACAAAAGATTTACTTGCATATAAATTGGGTTCTCAATTTTACATTTATTTTTGTTTCATTTCCTGAAAAGCCTTTGGAAGAAAAACTAACATTGGAAAACATTTCTTAGTTTCGGAAAAACGAATGCTTAGTATTATTTTACAAACGATTTCCTTGACGTTTTAGTTCAGGGTGTCTTTCAGTCAATTTTCATGAGTTTTCCGAGACGTTCGGCTACTACTGTCAATTATTATTCTTGTACATAATTTCATGCAAGCATTTTATTTATGAATAGAATTTCTCTTTAAATGTCGTAGAAGCTGATAGCGGTAATAAGTAATTGAGTTGGTAATTGACATCAAAAATTAGTCGTTTTCTAAACGCTGGTGCTTAGTTTTTGCCTCAGGTAAAAGAGGAACCCATTATAATCCATGATTTGAATAGACCCACATATGTAAGCAAGTAAGCTAAGTAATAAAAGCAGTACGGGTCGATCGATTGGGTTAAGCTACGCTTGCTGCGGTTGATCCGTGGATGGGTGACCATATTTACATACCCCGCCGTGACTCGGAAAGCACGTTAAGCCGTTGGTCCCGGCTGTCATTTGTAGATCTTTGACAGTTGTTACGGGTCGTCAGAAGCCCGTAAGTCTGACAACCAGTCTTACCGAGGGATATCGTGTTACCCAGTAAATGGGTTGTGGAGGTCAGATAGGCAGTCGCTTCATGTAAAATACTGGTATTCAGCTGCATGCGGTTAGACTGGAAGCCGACCCCAACATAGTTGGGAAAAGGCAAGGGAGGTGATGATTTTAATAGACCCACATAGTTTTGTCGGTAAACCAGAGAATAGATAACTGTGAACTTTAAAACGTCAATAAGATTGCATATTCAATGTTCGTTGTACATTGAATATGCAATCTTATGATTAGGAATCTGAATACGATTCTGGTATAAAATTAGCTTCTTCATATCCTTTCTAACATTCACAAGTGAAGGTTCAATTCAGTTTCCAAACGCTAATAACAAACATAGGTGCAGCACCAGCACTATTTCATAACATAACCGACAGCTTGACGTTAAAAATCGTTGTCACAGAAGTTATATGGCCTCACTATAAATTTTACTTTCAGCATAAAATTACTAATCTAGGTTATCGATGGCACACATTCAGTCAAATTATACTTTCTAATGCAAATCACATATATTTTATTTACAAAAAACAAAACACTAACCTTCGCTTTTTGATGCGATCGACGAAAAAGTGAAAAAACACAAAAAAAATAAAATTTATAAAAAATGGTTATTTTTTGTAAAATTTCAAAATCACTCGCGATTTTCGAGTCGCCCCGGATAGTGGCACGAGCGACTAGCGCGGTGATTGCAAGGCAACTGAGGCTGTGTTGTTGCGACCAGCGCGCACGCAACAGACGGTCAAAACCTCCAAATGAATGAAGCCTAGTTTACAAGAAGTAGGTGTAGAGCTCACTAGTTTTTGAAGAACTAGTTTGTTGCAATATATATGTGCGTGTATTTATTATATTATCTAACCGGTAGTTATTACAAATGCATCACATTAAGTAGGCTTCACCATATTAGTGGTTAAATAAATTATTACGTATTAATTGACATTGAATGAAATGAATATAAGGTAAATTGAAGGTATTCCGGCCAAGTTGAAACTTGTACTTACCCTCTTATTTATAAACGCTGCTTAAAGTTAAGAGACACTTAATCGTCAAAAATTTATGGTAAAACAGGCGCCAATCATTACCTTACTTTGTGTTTTATTAGAATAAAAATCTAATCTATCTATTTAAAAATCTAGAACTCTATTTCAAAACCGATAAAACCAGTATTAAATTATCATTAAAAGGTTGGCAGAAATGAGAATTATAAATAGAATTTAATTACAATATTCCATGAGACAGATCGGCGCGCAGCCAAATTAACATTGAGATTACAAAAGGTTAGTTTCCCATAATTAGGTAATAAAATCTATTCTAACTTATGACATTTTACATTACATATGGTAGCTTCACAACTACGCCATTATCAAAGTACACAGAACAATAAGAATGACAGAGTGACATGATTATTAATCTTATGAAATTAATTATTTTCTAATTTAATTTATACAAATCTTTATTTATTTTTGTAAATTGTTTTGCTAATGTCCCAAATACATGATCATTTAAAGGACTTTATCCGTTTTCGGCTTCACGTGGACACGATGCTCAAAAAGAAACAAACTAATCAAAAATCAAGTTTAGTTTTTAAACGCTTATTTATTCTATACTTTTGTATCAACTTGCCCACAAATAAGTACTGAAATTGTTTTATTCTTCGACATATTGACAGTACTCAACCATCATTAATTTATAGTGATGCCAAAGATTAATTGTATTTTTTTTTAAATAATTATTTACAAATCGATTATTGTTATTTTTGAACTTCAACTACTTCCTCCGCATTCATATAAGAATGTAGAATTAACAGTCAATATAGTTGCCATTTGTAATCAATTACATTATTTAAAAAATAAATTGATATATTTCAATAACAAAAGTATTTTAAAATATCGAGGTGTTCAAGGAATTCCAATTACATATCAATTATTAAATAGATTAGTTTAAAAAAAAGTTTGTGTCAATGTCAGAGTTGTCACTTCATTTGTCACTTTATTTATTGACATCGTGAATATTGTTTTCCTCGTTTTACTGTGATTTTTTTCAAGGAAGTTTTGTGGTTTTGATACACCTTCTCACGTTGACTATGAACTCCGACACCAATCCCATGGTTGACTCCATCTAAAGCGCAGGAAACGAACGAGACAATTTTGCTTCAACTCCTGCCTATGGTGGACTCTGTGTTACAGATCCTATGTGCAAATTGTGGTACTGATATCAAGCAAAGGAGAAAGCAAACCCTCGATCTTGTAGAAGTGGAATCTGTTATAAAGCAGTGGGTCGCTCCAGAAGTGGTACGTGTTAATGAAAACAAGAAAATGTTGCATGAAAATGAAAATAACAGTCAGGGATGAAATCCAAGCAGTATTGCTCCAACTGCATAGTAGGCCGAAGAACAGTGGGTTGCTGCGCTCATGTATGGACTATAATTTTGTTTTTAAGCTCTTCAGAGTACCAAGATAATATTTATCCATCTGCCCAGTTTCTAGACAACATAATTATTATTAACTTATGAGTCCAGAATATTATCAAAATGATAAATAAAAAAGTGTTTTATTTAAAAAAAAACAAGTAGGTACACAAAACAAGTCTTAGAAGCTTATTACAATAAATAATCTCTCCTACTGGTATTAGCTATTAAACCTGTATTATATTTATACTTAAAGTGCCTGTTAATACCGAGCCAAATTCCCATACAAAGTGGACGATGTCCTTTAAAATATAGTCCATGCTCTGACCGACAACCCAACGCATAAACAATTGCAGACCGAATTGAAATAAGACATGCAATTCAAAAGACACTTACGAATATTTAATGAAATTTACGAAAACCAACCCTACATTGGAATGAGTTCTTTAAAACATTACATCATGATGAATGATGTAATTTGACCTAAATGAGTTTGAATTAGGTACAAACGAATAACTAGCTACAGTCCGGCCGTCGTCAGTTTGACAATTTCTAGAAGTAATAAGGATCAAATTCGCAAAACACGTATTCGTTAGTATGAAACTGACAGGTGTCAAAAGCGCATTCTCGCGATGGCCGGACTGTAGTAATAATCTATTTGAATAGGCGCTTGTAAACTATTAATTACTCACTTGTTGGTCCATTATAATTTCCACACTGTCTATTGGTAAACGTTGTAGTATTTATACAAAAATTATCGTGCATACGTTTATGAAACCAATAGATAGGATGTTTGTTTCATATTGGTAGGTACCAATTATCTTGTACACCGAACTAAACTATCACAAAAATTCCTTACTTTTGGCTATGAGAATCTTAAAGCTATTCTACAAAATAAATCTTTGAATTAAAAAAAAAATTGACACAACTAAAATCAAATTTGATAATTTGAAATTTTTTTTAGAGCCGGAGGCTCGCTGCGGCGCAGGGAGTGCAGCCTTAACGTGTTTTATATGGAATTTTTCATTACCTACATGTTGAGTTTTAGGGGTTTATGGCTTTTATAGAGAGGGTCGAAATTTTCATTATTTTTGTGATAGGACACACCATTTTCGAGATATAAGCATAATAAAAGAAAAAAATGTACAGTACTGTTTTTGCACCTGAAGTCGAGGTGTTTTATTCCAACACAACTCATTTTATTCCACACCTTTTTAATCGCGATTAAAAATAGTCAGATTTAGTTAGACAATAAAAATTTTAGGTGAAAAACGTCAAATTCAGAATAGGAAAATTGCCATTTTCACTTAATTAATAATTCAGTGCCATCTTAGTGCTGTCAAACTAAAATATAGTTATGTCACTTTAGTCTATTTCAGAATGGAAAATCTTCGCTTGTCAGGAATAAACAAAATTTTGGTGATTTTTAGTCTAGTTTAGAGGCATTTGCTTCAACTGATAGTATGCCACATGCAATTTAATCGCACTGTATAAATCAGGCTATAATTATGTCCGTTGCCTAACTTTTTTCATAGACTTTGATCTGATTTTCCTGAAAGATAAACTGCAGAAGCCCATTGATCAGAGTGTTTTAATGATTTTAGATTTCTTAATTATTGAATAACCAGAAGTCTGTGTGTTAAATAAAATTCCGATTTAAATTTGTTATAATGCGGTAAAGTTAAATCGTATCAAGGCTGCTGCAGGTGCAGAAAACCTCAAACGGCGCAAATACTCAAATCTTATTGGGAATTATACTTTCGAGCCGTTTGGCGTAAACTCTACAGACAGCCCCACCACGACGTCAACGTAGAGATATGGCGGTGGGGGTACATATTATTATTATTTTAAGTCTGTAATTTTTTTAACAATGAAACTACTAGCACCCCGCGGTTTCACCCGCATAAATCTCGATCCCGTAGTAATATCGGGATAAAAAGTATTTTATGTGTTAATCCAGATTCTAAACTATCAGTGTGCCAAACTTCATCCAAATCCGTTCAGTAATTTTTGCGTGAAAGAGTAACAAACATACATCCAACCATTCTCACAAACTTTCGCGTTTGTAATATCATAAGTAGGAAGTAGGATTATCTTGAAAAAGTAAATAAAAATTGTATCATCGTATAACGTAATCGTACAATGAATTTCACAAAATCTCTACCCATGACAGGTTTTTGGCCCAAAATAATATTCTAGTCTGGGTATGACATGCTTTCTCAAAACATTGAATAATCTTTATATAACAAATATTAATATTAATGTGTGTCTACTAGATTTTTTCTAAACTTTTGTTTGTCTGTCGGTGAGCCTAATTTAACATAAATTTCGTTGAGGCGCATACATATTTATGTAAAGTCGAGTTGATAAGTCTATCATTACAAGCCTAGTCTTTTCCCAACTATGTTGGGGTCGATTTCCGGTATAGCCGGATACAGCGGAATACCAGTATTTTACAAGGAACGACTGCCTATCTGACCTCGACAACCCAGTTACTGTGTAATACGATACCTCTTGGTAAGACTGGTTGTCAGACTTTCGGGCTTCTGACTACCCGTAACGACTGTCAAAGTCCTACGAATGACAGCTGGAACCTTAACCGGCTTAGCGTACTTTCCGAAGCACGAACGGGTCTCGATATATAATGGATGGTCACCCATCCACGAACCGACCTCGGCAAGCGTAGCTTAAACTTCGATTGACCCGTGCGGCTGTTAATTTAGCCATAAAAGACTATTTAATAAAATAAAAATAAAATCGGTACAGTGGACCAAAGACAGGTAAGTAAGTAGACTGCTTATTAAACGTGTTTTTAACAGATTTGTGTAATACTTGTTTTTACATGATACCTCTGCCAAACTGCACAGCAGTTTGTTGGCAAACGTTGCTCCTTTTTAACCGAATTCAAAAAAAAGGAGGAGGTTCTCAATTCGTCGGGATATTTTTTTTATTTTTTTATTTATGTTCCCCAATTACTCGAAGACGGCTGGACCGATTTGAAAAATTATTGTTTTGTTTGAAAGTGTGTACTTTCAAGTTGGTCCCATTGTCATTTGGTCACGATCTAATGATGGGATCTTGGAGAAATCGAGGGAACTCTCCAAATATTATATGCACATCTATAGCAATTTGGGTATTTTTGATGAGCAGTTGACATAAGGCTGTTGTGATTTAGATAAATTACAAACCAACCCATTAAAAAGTGAAAAAAAAAAAAAACTTTTTCACAAAATATACAACCAACTTCCAAACAACAAAGTGAAAAATAACTTTAATTTCGGAAGTCGGTGTCAAAAAACTAAAATACTGATCCAAAGACACCGACTTCCGAAATTAAAGTTATTTTTCACTTTGTAGTTTGGAAGTCGGTTGTATTTTTTGTGAAAAAGTTTTTTTAGCACATATTTTTGTTTTTCAAATATTCACTACATTTTTGCTTTGACAAAACACATTTATTTAGTATGTATTTTATTTTTAAAAGAGGTTTTTGTGATAGATCTGTCTACATCGACTGAAGGTTATTAAAAATACTTGGAACTAAAAAAAGTCTACATCTTCGACCATACTCGTAATAGTTATTACAAGTGGGCACTACAAATATTTTCATATTATTGTTCCTTTGAGATCTTGTGCGTACAATATTGTTTTTAAATTTATCACTACAATACTAAAGCGCTGTTGCTTAACGCGTTTGTTGCGTGTGCGTAACGTGTGCGCAACGTGTTCGCCGCGTTTGCGTAACGAGAGCGATTGACGTGTACAAGAGAGAGCGTGGTAAGCGAGTTAATAAAATTATGAAAACGCGGAGAACACGTCGCGTAGTCGCGGCTGCTTCGCTCCGCACCCGCGGCGAGCACGTTCACAAATCGCTTCTCTGGAAACACGCTGGCAAAGTGCCAGTGTGAGAATAACAAAAATTCGAAATCAAAGACACCGACTTCCGAAATTAAAGTTATTTTTCATTTTGTAGTGTTTTTTTTTTGGAAGTCAGTTGTTCTTTTTGTCTTTTTTTTTTTTGTTTTGTTTTTGTGTATTTGGCTTGTGGGTGAAATATACGCAGAGAACCTACAACGTTTTGCGAGTACAGCATAATTATGAATTTAGGATGTACATGGGGCTTCCACGCTTCTGCAGCGCTCGCAGATGTTTGAGGAAGCCCGTGTTGACGATTTTCATGCCATTATGAGGAAGAGAACAGCGATAATGGATACGTTGCGCGGAAGTTCCAACCGCATCCTAAAAACATTATTAGAAAAAGTGGACAGTCCCTTTGTAAGGCGCTGGGTACAGATCACGTGCCAACGTGTGTTGGGACTTGGGGTACGTCATTTTTAGTTGTTTTAGTTTGTTGGAGATCGCCCATTATCAAAATATTGATTTATTAATCTTATTGCAATTCGGGTTATTAACGATCTTCACGTGAAGATCGATGTATTTACAGGCCATTTGAGTGAACTCGCAAAAATACTGTTGTTTATTTTATGTTATAGTGTAGATTAGAGTAGGCTATAAATATGTTGTTTTTTATATTTTTAATATTGTGTTTTTTATATTTAGGGAATTTAGTAGTAATTATTTATATTTTTTTAGATGTAATTTTATTTGTTACTGGTTTTTTTTATGTTTTTCATAGTTTTAAATTGTAGATAAATTAATTTTAAGACCGCGCTATCGCATTAGGTATACACCTGTAATGATAGTTGTAAGGGAAATTTTAATAAATAAAATAAATAAATAAATTATGCTCGTCATCTTATTCTATGATATAATCTAAAAGACCTATGTTAGTAAAAAATAATGCGTTCTATGTGTACTCTAAAAATATGTAATTATTATTGATGACCGCTAAAAAAATAAAATACATCCCAGAATGGGTGAGCTCCTTTACCAACATAGTTTTTAAATCATTGTTCTAAAACTATATGGATTGTGTGTACTTGTATGTGTAGTCAGAAATAAAGAATATATTATTACCTATTATTATTTCGCCGATTGACGTCAAAACTTGAAAGTCAAGAGTTCACAGGTGTCAATTAAGCAGTCACTGCAAAACATTTTAAGTGCACGTGCACCCCAAAGTTGAATAAAAAAGTCCTAGAATACAGGTATGTAATAGTCGACCTCCGGAAAATCCGGAGTCACACGTGTTACGCATAAATCGAACAGATCACCGATATTTTTTATTAGTTCATGACTTTATATCCTCTAAAGGGCGCCATATTATATAATGTGACGGCACATAGCCTATAACTAGCGGACAAGCAAGACGCTTCCAACGATACCTCATTTGTCAAATTATGATGAGCAGTTTAGAAGTTATGAAGCAACAGATGAACATACATACATACCGGTCAAAATAAAACCCTGCTTCGCCGTAGTCGGGTATAAAATAGGGGTAAGCGACCGCTGTAATGATGTTGTTAGTTAAAGTAGTTGAGAAAATCTGTTTATTTTTATTTTATCGTGTTAAGATAACGATACCTATTAGGCTTGCGGAGTTTTGCTAGCTAGTTTTATTTAACCATCTATGTACACACGGCTACATCATGCCAACATTTTCAGTATAAGCTTATCTTCCATTGTACGGAAATCCTATACAATGCGAGATCAGCATAAACTGGAAATGTATAGCTTGATGTGTAGCCGTGTGTACCAAAATTTAAAATTATTTACTTATTGCACTTTTGCCTACAAGAGAAACTGTTGACGGTAGATTACTAAATCCCCTTGTAATAAGGGCATTTGCCTCAGGCATTAAGTCTGCCTTTGTAGCGTAGCGATTTTTTACTTGTGTTAGGCACAAGTAAACAAATAATAAATAAGGGGATGTTTTTATGTGAATATACTCCAAGGCGTAGATTCTCAAATTGGTTTTTAAGTGCATAATTTTAACATTAGGTTAGTTTATAATTATTGATTGTGGGTTTTTTAACAAGGTAAATGTTTCTCTATCTCAAACTGTTTACAATAGTTAGTCTGTAACTGTGTGGAGAAGAGAAATCGGTTTTTTAACACAGCCGGTATGTCAAGTGGTTGCCGCGGGCGCTGTTGCACCAAATTTTGCCAATTTATGGCTGCCGCGTTCAAAGGAGAGTCTCATCAATTCTTTTTACAGCAAATATTCAGGATTGAAGAGGTAAATTGATATTACAGCTTCCCTACACTGAGTTCGTCCGTCCGTCCGGTTAAAAAGGGGGCGTAGCGCTTTGCGATCTCAGAAAAAGTTAGAAGATGCCAACGTTCAAAATTTTTCTTAGTTCGCCAGAACCCATCAATAAAATAAAAATAAAAGTAAATTTTACAGCTTAAACGTAAAAAAATATTGTTTTAACTGGTGTGTGTGTGGTGTTCTAATGTTGAATTATGCACTTAAACCAACTAGAGAAGCTACTTTGCATTTATTCTCAATAAAAATCCAATAGAACAGGTTTAGTCTGTTACATTTAGGCTTGGGTCACATTTAGACCCATACAAACATTATGCAACTGACGTTTGAGATAGGTAGATAGTATATTCTATTTATATCTGAACAGTGGTGACTCAATGAGCAGTGGTAGTTCAGCGGTAATTCAATGGCCGTGACTTACCAGTTGTTGTAGGTCGTGGGTTCGAACCTAGCTAGGCGCTTTACTTCGTGTAAATAATTCCATCACCACTGCTCTCAAAACCATCGTGAGGAAACCACCATGCCCTAGTACCAAAAATTCGAAGATATCTACCAACCCGCACTGGGCCCGCGTAGTAGATTACAGCCCACTCTCTCTCGAAGAGAGGTGGTCTGTATCCCAGCATTGGGAACACTATAGGCTGGTTGTGTATGTTATGTATTCATATTTTAAGGAAAACAGACCTTAAGGAACATTATAAATCAATTTCTGAAAAACGGTCAACAAAATGTTATGCGATAAAAGTTAAATTTAAAACCCCCAACACAAACAAAACATCTAAAAAGGTAAAAAATAATATGTATTGGCCCTTTTTTTGGGTGGGAAATTATCAAATAACTTCTTCCGCTCTGGGCGGAGCGGGAGGGTGTGTCAGACTCTGACTGACTAACACCCACCCGTGTTCCTTCGGTTGCTCTTTTGCCGGGGGCCACGATCTCCCTGTCGGTTTTCTTCGCACCCCCAGCAGGCATCGGCCCTAGTGGACTCCGTCAATTCTGCTGACATCTCATTGAGGCGCGCGTGGAACACAACGCGCCGTCGACCCGGGCTTGGTCTTTATCGGACGGCGAGCTACCCATTGCTCACCGTCCGCAACCCCGCGCCTGTGGTGGTCGAAAATCGGCCTGCGATTCCCAACGCCCAGGGCGTCTCCTCCTGCGGCGGTTAGGGGCGTGAGGGCGCGAATTTTGCCTCTCCTTTACGCGTTCCGCCTCCTTCTTCGCGAGCATTACTGCTTCGCAGAAGGAGGTGACGACCTTCCATTTCCTCTCGCTCCGTACCATGGCCCGAATCAGGGCCGGACGCGAGAGATAACCGCCGATCGCCTCCATGAGGACACAACGATGCTCCGCCCAAGCCGGGTAGACCTCCACCGTGTCGTCCGGGCGATCCACACAATGGTGACACCCGGGCGTTTCCTCCCGCCTTATCCTGAACAGGAACCTCCAGAAACAGCCGTGTCCGGTGAGGACCTGTGTCAGGTGGAAGGGGAGGCCGCCGTGGCGCCTCTCTAGCCACTCCTCAAAGAGGGGTCTTATCGCTGAAATGTATTGGCCCTTCATTTAAGTTAAAATATAAGTTGTATACCTAAAGGTAATATTTTGATCCAAGCGTCGGGTCGTCGCGTAGGAGAATGGCTACTGAAAGGTTATTCCACTAATCCCCATTGACAATCCCCATCAATGGGGATTTGTGAACTTTTTGTCCACGAATCCCCATCAATGGGGATTTCAGTGCAAAAAGTTCACAAATACCCATTGGTTTAAAAATAAAACACAAACAACATATTATTTGTATAAGAATCACGAAGTCTTTATTTCTTACAGAGGTGAGGACTCCTTGATTATTAATTAAATAAATTTATTTATTTATTTAAGGTAAATAACACCCATAGCCAAACATAATTAACAAATAAGATCAATAAAATAAAATAAAATACAATAAAATCAAATGAAAATAAATTATGCTAAATCGAAACAAAAGTAAAGGTAAGGCCAAAAAAAAACCACGGCAAGGTAAGGTAAAGTAATGGCTAAAATAATAGCCTTAAAATATTTCTGTCATGACATATTACAGTCTGAACTTTACTATACTCGATATGGTCGCCCTTAATGTTTCACTTATATGAAATGCCTACAGAGCTATCATGATTCCTGTTGTATCTATCAAACAAAATAAATATTGGGTATGCCCACGCTCTGAGATTTTCCGTCCTTTGCCGGGACAGTTCTTGTTGTTTTCGTATGTTTTTTTTGTTTTGGTATTATATTTGATTATGTGCTTATTTATTTATTTTATTTTTTTTAAGTGACTGCCTCGTTGGTCTAGTGGTCGCAAGCGCTACTGCTGAGCATGAGGTCCTGGGTTCGATTCCCGGGTCGGGCAAAGTGTTATTGGGTTTTTCTATCTGAAATTTCTCAGTAGCAGCTCGGAGTCTGGATTTGTGCCCGGTTGATGGCAATAGGCTCGCCCCCTATTACATGGGACTTAAACATAACTGGCGAAATGTGGGTGTACCTGCTACAGGGACACCTCTGCCCAACCCTTCGGGGAAACAAGGCGTGATGTTATGTTATGTGTTATGTGTTTTTTTTAAGTACCTATACAAATGATGTATTAGGTATGTTGAAACTGTACTCCCCGTCACTTGTCCTTTTAAGGGTTCATTAGAAAACCAGCGTCAGACAGCATCTGTCTGGCATTAATGCTGAAATGAACCTTTTTTGGCGCAGCCGTGAGGCACACACTATTGTAAAATATTTTTTTTTTTTTTTTTTTTCATTTTATGTATATTTTGTGTTTCACGAACTGTGTCAAAATAAATGTTTTTTCTTTCTTTATCCTAACTAATATTATAAATGCGAAAGTGAGTTTGTTTGTATGTTTTTTACGTTTTCACGCTAAAACGGCTAAACGGATTTGGACGAAATTTGGCACATGGGTAGACCATGACCTGGAGAAGGACAGGATACTTTTGATTCTGAATCGTAGACGAAATCGCGGGCAACAGCTGGTAATAATATACGAGTAATCTTTTAGAGATCAACTTTTAAATTACTTTAACGTAACTTTGCCATTCAACATAAAAAAAATAAAAAAAATTGTTTATTTGCACCTTCAAGTAATACAAAAACATGGTTTACAGTGAAAATAGGCCTTAAAGTAAGTAAGGTTGTATGTTCGAGTTGCAGCCAATACCTAAGCTAAGATAACTTAATATCTTGTAAATATAGGTATCAGCGCCCACCCTCGTTATCATTATATGTGATGATATTGTGCCTACCTTATGAGATAATTTAAAACAAATGAGAAAAACACCTTGCAGCACCCATAACAGTGATGAACTGAACAAAAGTGAAGGTATTAATACATTTATTATTTTAATTACAAGAATAAATTTGATATGATCTATATGAGTTATAATAGTTAGGTTAAGTTTTAGAACTTTAGTTTACCTTTTGTTTAGTTAAGTCTTTATCTAAGTCTAGTGGTGTCTCTTTTATTAAAAAAAAATATCTTTCGAATAAAGATGCTCAAAATTTATTATTACATTCACTCAAATACATTGGTTTTTAAGACGCCCATAACAGCTTTTTCTTCTTGGAGCCTTCTAATACGGGCATTGGTGCGATTCCCTTGTTCACAAACTAAACTAAATTTAAGTTCAGTGCATCTTTTTCTTTCTATTTCATTAAGAAAAGGACAGATGATACATTTTAATTTAGTCCTGTCAAATTAATCAGCGCCTGTCACTACTCTATACAAGTTTAGACGTGATTAAAAACTTGCCTACTAAAATTACGTAAATTTACGTCAAGCGCTGATTAATTTGACAGGACTAAACTAAAATTTATCTTCTGTCCTTTTCTTAATTAATTAGAAAGAAAGAGATGCACTGAACTTAAATTTAGCTTAGTTTGAGAACAAGGGAATCGGCACCAGTGTTTGCCTAAAAGGAGGCTCCAAACACGTTAAAATGTAATGTGATTTTCTATTTGGCACAATATTTTGTATTTGTATAACTTTATAATTAAATACTTTTCTGTAATGATGAAAAATATTAACGCAAACAAATAAAACTAAAAGCTATTACGAATGTTTACAAATATGTGTATCTGGATTCAAGAAGTGGAAGAGATTTTTTTTAAATATTCACGAGATATTATTTTTTAATAAAAGTGGCGCCACTGGGCCTACGTAGGGACTCTTTACCTATTTTTCTTTCTTATAAAGTCATACATAGATTTATAATGATTATTAATACCACCACTAGATTTGGGTAAAAACTCAATTAAACAAAAGGTAAACAAAAGTTGGTTCTAAAATTGCAAAGTTACGTTAAAGTAATTTGACATGACAGAAATATTAATTTAGTTCTTACTTTAATTTGTTTGATTATAAAAATAATTAATGAGTCCTTACATCCGTAACAAATAAAGACTTTGTGATTCTTATATTTATTATTATTTTATTTTTAAACTGATGGGGATTTGTGAACCAAGTTCACAAATTCCCATTTTCCATTTGAAATAAGATTCGATATTTAAATAAACCTTTTTAAAGTCCGTTCAACCGATTTTGACTTCTATTACGTTGGTGGCATGACAAATGGCAGCTGCAGTAAACAATTGGTATTGTAACTACTTTTTTTTTGCTATCTTTATGCCTACGGTACCTTTAGAAGTCAAAATTGGTTGAACGGACTGAAGTATTTATTACCTACAACTAGATACTTCGTATCTCCATTTGATATCTTGCTGTTAACCTGTGAATCTAATTACGGTATTACCTGGATTATAAATATTTTCTATACCTATTTTCACATCATCTAAAGGGAGAGGTATCTTTCACACATTGCCGCTTTTATGCGCCGCAAACACTTTACTCATAAAAGCGGTGTTTGCAACTAAACATACCTAGTGCACTAGTGTAGGTAGGTATTTTATGTACGGTTTAGTGGAAATGAGGTCACTGTTGCTGACGTTGTTTGATTTTGTAATTGCTTAGGCATAAGCCTTGTCGCTTGCAGGATTTCTACCTAATAACTACTAGTTTTAGAAACCTTTGAAATTCTTAGCGTGCTTTATGATTGTTGGAGTCGATTAGCAATATTTTCTCAGGTATGCTACACACAGCTTCTTCCAGGGCCTGGATCTAAAGAGCAGGCCACACTGGGGACGAAGCTAAGTTCGTTTAGCTTCGCTCATGAAGCAACCGCGTGTTTACATACTTCGGTTCACACCGCGAACTATGAGCCGAAGTATGAAAAAAAAACAACCGACTTCCAAAATAAAAACACTACAAAGTTAAAAATAACTTTAATTTCAGAAGTCGGTGTCTTGGGTTTTGTATTTTCGTTTTTTTGCCACCGACTTCCGAAATTAAAGTTATTTTTCACTTTGTAGTGTTTTTTTTTGGAAGTCGGTTGTTTTTTTTTATTGTAAAAAGTTTTTATTTTTCACTTTTTAGTTGTGGTACTACCCCACACACATTAGAATACCTGCTACCAGTGACAGGAACTTAACATATCTATTTTGTAGGTAACTCAAAAACTACCCAAGCAAAGTTAATAAAATTTATATGGGACCAATTTGAGAGCATACCCTTTCAAACAAAAAAATAATTTTCAAAATCGGTCCACAAATTACGGAGAAATCGGCGGAAACATCTAAAAAAAAAAAAGCAAGCATACGCTACGAACATATAATCTCCTCCTTTTTCGAAGTCGGTTAAAAAGACGCGGTATAAAGCTACATGAGCGAAGCTAAACGAACTTAGCTTCGTTCCGGCCAGTATGGTCTACGCTTTAGACTAAACTGAACGTATTCAATCATTAGGTGCTACGCCATTAACAATTTAATCCTCTTCGTGCTTTTGAAAGCACGTTCAGCTGTTGTTCTCCGTGGGCATACTAATTTCTTTACCAGTCAGAATTAAAATGGTTCAATTTGTTTTTTTTAGGGTCCCGTAGTAAATAAGGAACCCTTATAGTTTCGCCATGTCCGTCTGTCTGTCTGTCTGTCCGCGGCTTATCTAAGAGACTCTTAGTACTAACATAACATAACATCACGTCTTGGGCAGAGGTGTACTTGTAGATAACACCCATATTTCGCCAGTTATGTTAGTCCCATGTAATATAGGGCGAGCCTATTGCCATCAACCGAGCACAAATCCAGACTCCGAGCTGATACTGAGAAATTCTAGATAGAAAAACCCAATTTCACTTTGCCCGACCCGGGAATCGAACCCAGGACCTCATGCTCAGCAGTAGCACTTACGACCACTAGACCAACGAGGCAGACTAGAAAGCTGTAATTTGGCATGGGTATACATAATTAATCACGCCGACAAAGTGGTAGTTTTTTTTTAAAGTTTAAAGGTGGGGTTGATTTTATTTTTCTCATCTATCCCATATTATGGGATGTCGTTGAAAAGGTCGTTCAAAAATATTGTGAGTTTATGTAAATCATTTTTGGATTCAGGAATCCGTTTTCGAAATATTAAGCTTTGAAGTGCTAATTTTTGTTAAGAGTTAAGTGTCCTCCCCCCCCCCCCCTGCCAGCTAAATGGTTGGCTTTGGAAATGTGAAAAAATTCACAGCAGTAGTGTATGTGTATAAAAAAATTAAAAGGAAATCTATCACAACTTAAGTACGTTTTACAAGTTAACGAGTAAAGTTCTATAATTTTGGGTTGTTATTCCTCTACCTAGAGCAGTGATGGCCCAGTGGTAACGGCCGCGACTTACGAGTTGTACGTCGTAAGTTCGTAAATCGATTCTTTCGTTTTCGATTCGTTGTGTAAATTATTTCATCACCACTGCTCTCAAAACGGTGAAGGAAAACATCGTGAGGAAACCGGCATGTCCTAGAACCGAAAATTCGAAGACATGTGACATCTACCAACCCGCACTGGGCCCGCGTGGTGGATTACGGCCCACTCCCTCTCACGGAGGAGGAGGTCGGTGTCCCAGTAGTGGGAACATTATAGGCTGATGATGATTCCTCTTCCAACGTTGTATGCGAACACAGCGTTGGAAGGCATCCCACAAGGTGGACCGATGATCTTATGAAGGCCCCAGGAAGTCGCTGGATGCGGGAAGCTCTGAACCGGTTGAAATGGCGGTGCTTGGAGGAGGCCTATGTCCAACAGTGGACATCTTTCGGCTGAAATGATGATGATGATGATTCCCTCTTCCTACCCGTAGACAATGGTAGGCAAATAGCCAAATAAAAAAGTCAATTACAAAATACTTTATTCTCTAAACTATATTTACAGCACCTATCACTAAATTATCGGGTTTTAATTAATCTCTCGTCCACAACAGACTCCGCATTTCCATTCTTCTGTACCAATCCTCCTTCTTTAATCTTCTTAGATTTGCTCTTGTAGCTGTTGATGTAAAAGTTCATGAAGAGCGCGAAGAAGGAACAGATGAGGAACATGCAGAAGTTGTGGAAGAAGTTGGGGATCTGGCACGGAGACAGCTTCTGCTGGAAGTGGAGGTGAGAGACCACTAGAATGAACTGGATCTGGAAAAGAGAAAAAAAAATTGAGAAGTATACAAGGATATTGCATGTTAAGTACAAAATGCGAGTATTTTAATGAAGTATAATAATTATATATACCTATGATAAAGTCATAACGTCATCAATTTGTCAATTTGACTGTAGTTTAAAGAAGTCGCAAGATTTATGCTTCTACTCACAATACATCGAAAACAAACACAATTTTGTTTGACCTATAGTAAAAATATCTCTGTTATTATAGATCTGTACATGTTAGTGCAATATTTTATATCCTAACGAACTGAAACCAATCATGGAAAACTGGCATTTGGTTCGGTCAGACAGATTTGTAACTCGCTAAGCGTTGAAGATGTCATGCTATTACTAGATGAGTGTAACACTGTGAGAATATATTGCTATTCAAACTCTTGATAGATGGCTGGAGTAACTATTTGTTATTTAATTGAATTATCCACGCCAAGTTCGCTTTACATCCGCAATGTTTAAAAACTGACTGTGACTTATTATTGCACTTTTGTAAATACCAAATTTTTTTATTATTTTTCAGCCTGCACAGCAAAAATCTCGCTCTCCTTATTCTACTCAGCTGGTTGTTGAGCTAATACGGACTAAACCTATCGGATATCTCCGTCTGGGTCTACCACGAAAAAATATCTTAAAAGCAGTTTTGGACTATGTAACAACTTTGAAAAGCAGTGTCAGGTATATTTTGTATAAAAAAAAACAAATAAATGAAGAACAACTACAGAAAATTACGTACCAACTGAAATTTTGTCAAGTGCTTCTTCCACCAAATATACTTCGCATACTCAGGACCAAGAGACGAAATCGCATAGTACGTGTACATCAGAACATGCACCAGACTGTTCAACATGCCAACGACCACAAAGTTGTCAGTCGGATGGTACATGAAGTGAAGCCACGTCCAAGTGACCATTGATGTGTGGTGGTACAGATGGAGGAAAGTGATCTGGTTGTCTTTCTTGCGAAGGACGAAGAATATTGTGTCTAGTAGGTCAAGATGCTTCGCTATGAAGTATGGGTAGATTTCGTAGACCACCTGAAAATATTAAATGAATTGATTTAGTATGAACTTTGGACTGTGATTAAATAAATTTATAGGTTAAGCTTTGTTTGTTGCAATCAAGCCTTTGATACGTGAAGTAATGTTCATATGTATACAAGTGGCAATCGCTTTAAAAAAAATATATTTCCACAACGACATTTAGCAGAATTGACATAAGCTTTTCGGTAAATCACATACATTTTGTCTTTCCCATGATCGTTATAGCTGATGGAATGGCACTTTATCTAGGCCTTCTATGGGATCTTCTACAGTGACGTTCAACAAGATTGACATTAGCCCTGGTTGGCCCTCTAGTTGTACGGTTTCAGCTATGACTACTGTCTAAGTTTTTCAAAATCCGAATGGTGGTTGTTCACTGTAGGTTTACGGTTTACTTCAGTAGTTACAAAAATCAGACACCCAGTTAAGAGATACCACTTTGGTGTATGAGACAATAATAAAATGATAAGTACCCCTTGCAAATCATCGCCTTGTGGACATCTTATTGTTATTATGTTAAATCTGTAGATGTATCTCATGTACTGAAACAGAAAAAAAAACAAGGATTAACTTTGAAAAGGAACATTCGTAAATCTTCATCACATCCAGAAAACATCCACTGATATGGGCATCCTTGATAACCTCTACAATTTAGTTGCAAATGAACCGTTTTCAAACGGATTGACAATTAGTCAGAATCGAACTTGGTAATCAACCAATAGTGCAATTGACTTGTTTTGATAGGTTTAGCGATGGGTCATCGATTAATTTAGCAATCACGATCTTTTATAATGAGAGAAGATGTGTTTTATAATTATTTTAAATTAGTATTAAATTACTTATAACTTCCTTAATGATATGGCTCTTGTATACAAATGGCCTAATTAGAATATAGTTCATTAGTTAATTATTCCTACCGTATCAAGAGTACAATTACATCACAATAGTGATTTAAATAGTACTCAATAGGTACGTTTAATGATTTCTTACTGTGAACTTAGGTGATAAGTTTTAAAACAAAGACATGATCATTGTTTACTCTTTCTTGGCTTGGCTTTAATTTGACTACTTAGTTGATATACTATATATTACATAAGTAATTATTTTATAAAAATGTGTAATTAAAAATTTATCATTTAGATATTCATTGATATTATAATAGCATTTATATAATACACATTGTTTTAGTTAATAATTGTTGTACGTAAAGTGATGTTTCAATTGGTTCACGCACATTTACAGAAAGATAACAGACTATGGTATACATTGCCCGTGAATTTTAAAAAGCTTGTATTAGGTAGACTTGAATATAATTGAAATAATAAATATCATACAATGCTGGAACAAGGTCATTCTCAACAATAAATAAATAGTATTGCCATTGAGACAGCCGATCAAAATACTCCTACAAAAAATGTAACAGCAACTAGTACTACTTACAATGAACACTACGTATAGAGAGTAGGCGACTTGAAACGCGTTGTAAGCCAACATTATATTCTTGAGTTGGTATGGCTGTCTGTTCTTCATGTACGTTGGTAATACCTTCACAACCAGAGTCAGGTATAGCCCTAGAACTATGACCAACCCTGTCAAAGTCTCTTGTAAAGTCCATGTTGGTACTGACACTGGAATTTAAAAATGTTTACACAGTTTTAATAATATGTTTTAATTAACATTGCAGTTATATTCTTGGAGGTGTGTGAGGTGTATTAGCTAGATAATGAGTCGAGTAAGTAATTAATAACGATTGATTTCGATGAGTTGGACTCATAATGCGACCTTGCGGGCCTCCTATGACCAGATTTTGTGAAAGATGAAATCAATCAATCTACCTAGCTTTTTGCCAACTATGTTGGGGTCGGCCGTCCGGTCCAGTCTAACCGGATGCAGCTGAATACCAGTATTTTACATGGAGTGACTGCCTATTTGACCCCACAACCCAGTAACTGGGTAATACGATACCCCTTGGTAAGACTGGTTGTCAGACTTTCGGGCTTCTAACGACCCGTAACGACTGTCAAAGATCCACGAATGACAGCCGGGACCTACGGCTTAACATGCTTTCTGAGGCACGTAGGAGTTATGGTATATGAGGAACCCTGGCAAGCGTAGCTTAACCTGACGGATCGAACAGTGCGGCTATTATTATTTAGCCTCGAACTTTTTTAAACATAAAATAAGATCGAAATTACAAATACGGTGCATGTTGTCGCTTTTTTGCTATATTATAGTCTGCGATAGTCAGATGAAAAGGAAACAGAGCAGCAGTTAGAAATGGTAAGTATGTGCCTGTACCGAGTTTTATTAATACCAGTAACAACTTGCAACTTTAACTGTATTCAAAAATCAATTTAAATAATATAATTAGGAGCCACAGTAACAATGCTAATGAATAAACAAAGGTGAATGAACAATTAAAGTATTTTGGCTAGTTTAAGAAAACATTTTTTTTTACTGAGTTAACTTTTTAACCGACTTCTAAAAGGAGGAGGTTACCAATTCGGTTTTCTTTTTTTATGTATGTTCGGGCATAACTCCGTTATATAAAGACCAGGGTTGTACTTTCGAGGTGGTCTCATTGTGATCAGGATCGGGATCTGATGATGGGATCTTGGAGAAATTGAGGGAACTATTCAAATATTATAGGCACACCTATAGCGATTTGGGTATTTTTTATAGTAACTCGTGCAGTTACTTACCTACTCTTGGAAAGCACCATTTGGTGAAGTGAAACTGATGAAGACCACAGATGGCTACCGGAACTACTCAATAATAAGTATTTCACTGGTTGTGATTCGATTACTTCAATATGGTGGCAAAGCAATTTATGCTTGTCACAATGCATGCGGAGAATTGGAGCTCATGGTGAAGTACCAGGAGAACTCCTCAACGATTAATATCCCTGCATTCGGGAAAATCAATATTTTGTAAAAAGGTAATGAGCAGTTGATATTAAGCTATTGTAACTTAGATAAATTACAAACTGACCCACTAAAAAGCGAGAAATAAAATCTCATTAAAAAATAAAAAACCGATTTCCAAAAAAACACTATATGTAGAAAAACAACTTAAATTTGAGATGTATCTTTGGTTTTGTATTTTCGTAATATGTCACCGACTTCCGGAAATTTAAGTAATTTTTTTAAGTAGTTTTTTTTGGAAGTGATTGTTTTTTTATGTTTTTGTGTAATCCATTGGTTTTTAAATGATTTAAAGAAAAACTTTTATTTTTAATTTTATAAATTCAATCTAATTACCTGGTTTTCCCATATCGATATACAGTGTTCAGAAACAGTAGCATGCATTATAATTAAAGAAAAAAAGGAAACTAATTTTAAATTACTTACGATTTGCGTTATTTATGCCAAGATCCTCCACAATATATTTCAGACTTGTATCCATTTTGATTTCAAAGCGATTTTCACTTGTTTTATTTACTACTTCCAACTTACTCTATATCACGTTTAGCTTTATCACGATTAACACTGCAAGTGAATATATCAAGGAAAAAGGAAATAAAGAAATCTATGACAACTAGATGTATTCAGTTGTTTTAAATGGTGCAATAAACATTATCTATTGTATTCTAATAAAGTGCGTTCTATTTTCTGTTCAGTATATAAAAAATAGTTGGACTGTTGTCGAGTCTATCACTAAAATAATTTAAAGAGGAGATCGTTCAATGAAAAGTAAAGCTGAGAATGATTTGTCGATTAATATTTAACAAGAATATAAGTACATATATCCTACCGTGATTGTCATTTTAGTAACACATATGCCTTCTTTGGATGTTAAGAACTCTCTCGTAGAACAATCTCACTTGGCGATTAATTTAGAAGAGTAGATGGCACGATTGGCACGTAGATGGCAATGGCCACCACAGCGGTTGTTATTTGTTAGATTTTCTTTGTTTCATAATTAGACCATTGTTCATCACAATCACAGTGTTATGATAACTGTTAATGGTAACATATAATAAACCTATTGTTTTGAAAGATACTTACCAATGCATTTTTTATAATTTCTCGTCACAGCAATCTATTATATAGAGTGGCAGGGACATCGAAGCGAAAACTATTGCCATGGATTCAGTCCATGATTCTGAACCCCCTTTTTTTTCTGGGTGGCAAATTCTCAAATAACTTCTCCCGCTCTGGGTGGAGCAGGAGGGCGTGTCAGACTCTTACTGACTAAAACCCACCCGTATTTCTTCAGTTGCCATGTTGCCGGTGGCCACGATTTCCCTTTCGGCCCCTGCGTTGAAATTTGTCGACGGTTATTTAAAAAAATCTGCTGTTCCATAAATTTTGACCGCGTAGGTATTGCACTTTTCTATGAAACAAGTGTTTTTTTTTAAATAACCGACGAAAATTTTCTACGCAGGAGTTCAGAATCATGTACTGAATCACAGTTTTCGTGTCGATGTCTCTGCCACCCTGTATATTTACTAAATATTCTCTTTTCTTCCTTCTACATGAATCCTGTCCTGTCATTCTCTTTATTTCCATAATATGTTCAAATATTTTACTTCAAGTTCGAAATCATGACACCGATTTCAAGTGATTTCAAGTTGTGTAAATGTACAAATACCAAAGTGGTCTCGTGACGACTTCTTGACATATTGTAGGTAGAAAATACACATTTTTGTGTAACATTTTAATCTAGTGGAAATATTTCTTAATAGACGAAATTTACAAATTACACAAACAGTAGTTAGAGACGAAAATAGACATGATCACTTGCATTACGTGTTTGATCGAATCTGATTTAAAAAGCGTCATCTACTAAATAATCTTCAAAATTGATGAAGATGGTAACCACCTTTAAATTAAAAAAAAAGTCCTTGCGGAAAGCAGATTGCACAGTATTTATAGTGTGTAAAATACTAACGTTCTGCTGGATTGGTCCTTAATGACGAACTCTAGAAAGACGCTAAGCTTTAAGTAAAAAAAAATCTAGCCAAAATTAATATAAGCAAGAACTTCCAGAGGAAAACCTAAGTAACAAACACAATAGTAATTCCAAAGAAAGTACTTAGGTATCAAGTACAAGCAAATGCGTGCATATTTAAATAATAATATGACACAATAGTTTATGGAACGCAATTATAGGTTAATAAATATGCATTATGTGACTGTTCTTATTTGGTAATTCAGAATTTATTTCCGGGTACTGTTCCGATTAATTATAATAAATAATTAATCAGTTCACTTGACTTTGAGCCTGCCTAGCCTTTTCCCAGATATGTTGGGGTTGGCTTCCAGTCTAATAGAATGCAGCTGAATACCAGTATTTTACATGGAGCGACTGCCTATCTGACCTCCACAACCCAGTAACTGGGTAATACGATACCCCTTGGTAAGACTGGTTGTCAGACTTTCGGGCTTCTGACGACCCTTAACAACTGTCAAAGATCCACGAATGACAGCCGGGACCAACGGCTTAACGTGCTTTCCGAGGCACGGAGGAGTCTCGATTGTAAAGATAGTCACCTATCCACGGACCCCCGGCAAGCATAGCTTAACCTGATGGATCAACCTGTGAGGCTGTTATTACTTAGCCACGAGCTCTTCCAGTTTACTTGACTTTGGGCACTATAAAGTTAAAGTGTAAAATAATAATATGATAATATAGCCTTGGGTATATAGGACATCACACGTCAACAAGACACGAGATGACTTTTCGTGATCACATAATGCATAGCTGTAAAAGAGTGTATAGGAATTTAGGTTTCATGCTTCGTACGGTCAGAGGGTTCACGAATGTGAAAGCTATTATAGCATTATATAATGCACTGGTGAGGAGCCAGTTAGAATGTAATGCAGTCATCTGGGCTCCGCATGAAGCTAAATATAGTCTCATGCTGGAGAGGGTACAAAATAGGTATTTATATAAGAGGTATTACGGGTCTATCCATTTTATCCGTTAATGTATCCAACTTCATTTATTTTTGGTATGGTAGGATATAATATAATGAGCTAAGGGTGAGGAAGGATCTTGCACTCACCTCGTATATATTTAAGTTACTGAGAGGGAAGGTGCATAATGCAGTTATTTTAGGGCAGGTGAGTCTGTGCGTTCCGGACAGGTACGTGTGGTGACGGTGGCAGCCACCACTGCTAGTGAAGCCGTGCACTCGGACCAGCCTTTTGAGTGAGGCGCCCCTGACGCGTTCACTCCCCACGCTCAACCTCATAGCGAGTGAGACGGCTCTGTGAAATATGCGACGAGAAGACTTGAGGAAGCTTCGGCTTTCAGCCCAGCTGAATTCTTCTGTTAGACTCCATCTCGAAGTTGTTCTAAACAAACTGCAGAGTTTTCCCGACGTTAACCTATTCTCGAACAACCTCGACTGCCTCTAAAAAAGAATAAAAACATTACCCTCAAGGTTGAGGGTAATGTTTGCCGTTATTTTATAACATTCGCAGTCAATGCGAGCTCTTCATAGAAGTGGCAAATTTTTGGGCCAACAAGATTTGAAATACTATCGTGCCAGCGACACGAAGAAGAAGATAAATCATACTTTAGTATAAATAATTTGAAATTTACATGAGCTTTAGATAAAGCTCATGTAAATTTCAAATTATTCCTCGTAGTCACACTTTCGTCGTGGATACACTTTTGAAAAATTCTTGCTTGTGTTCCTTAAGATACACTTTTGTTTAGTACAGCAAAACAGAAAAGAGTTAATGTAAATTTAATTTAAATATAAGAAGGACTCATCATAAATAGGTAATGAGACCATAGACAATAAACCATTTTAGTTTTTTTTTTTAATTATCGTAAGGCAAGCGGGCCTTGCGCGGTGATGAAAATCAAAAGGTAAAAAAAAAAAACGATTATTTGCGGTAAATATGACGCAAAGAAAGAACGCGTGTTCATCATGGGTATTGTTTTCATGGTTTACGAGGGTGCTAAAGCCGATAGTAAGGTCAAAATGTAAATCCAAAATAATTCTTAATTCATCAACATAATTATTTAGTGCATAACTGTACCTAAAAGTGTATCTTAGAAGATTATCTGTTCAGGATTTTAAAAAGTGTATCTATAAGGAACAGCAGCGAGAATTTTTCACAGTGTATCTACGACGAATAATGGCGGCTTTAATGCGCCCAACGTAACATCAGTTACTTGTCTATGCCTTTAGTATCTGTGGTACTCTCATATATTACTTTCCTCTATGGCTTTCCTCTATGGGGTACTCTAGGCATCGTTAAGACAAGTAATGAGACGCAGACGCCGACACCGGCAAAAAAAATTGTTTTATAAACATTACGGCTGTTTAATAAGCTACGTACTGTGTGAATGTTATAATAGTACAGTGTTTTATTATAATGAAAAGTGTTTTGTGGTAGTCAGTTCACGGCATTTGGAGAAATACCGATAAACTAACGTTATGAGTGATTGAGTTGTTTATGAATTTCAAATTTCACCTATGACAAACAATGTTATAGAAAAATTAAACAAAATGCGAAACAACTGCTGTGTCTCAGTGAATTACAGAGCATAATCGCTGCGAAACGCTCGCCACCATCGACAGACGTGCATATCAAGGGTAAGTTTAATGTGTGGTATCCTTTTGAAGCTGAAGTAAGTGTTGTTTAAATTTGATTCTGAAAGTACCGACTGTCTTTATAGCACGAAAAGGAGACGGCAGGTCGTTCCAATAGCGAGAGGCAGTGAATTTGAAACTACCACGGAAAGCAGCAGTTCTGTGCGATGATGCCAACATGAGGTACGAAGATGCTCTGGTTTTAATCTTATTAACATCGCGTGACCAAGACAGTTTCTTGTATAAATAGTCTGGTTTCTTTGTGAGAATTGTGCCAAAGAGTAGGGTAGCCAGGTGAAGCTTTCTGCGTGCTGACATTCTCATCAAATTACCCTTATTTAAAAGGGAGTGATGTGGGATCGTGGTGGGACATTGTAGCAGAATCTTGCACAAGCATTCTGCACCCGCTGAATAAGTTTTTCGCTTCTACCGAGAATGCACGCCCCATACACAGTGTCAGCATAGTTCAGCTTCGATAGAACAAGTGACTCACACAGCATGACACGCATATCCACACTTATGTAGGGACAGACACGATACAAGAGCTTGAGTCGGTAGAAGCAGTTGCGCACAGCCTCCAAAATGTGAGTTTCGAAGTGCAGCTGCCCGTCAAATACTACCCCAAGATTACGAGCCTCCGGAACCCTTTCCACACCACAGCCATCAATACTGATGTCCAGGTTGCAAGCAAGCATTTTGTTCAGGAAATCCCTAGATCCCATCACAATATACTTAGACTTACTAGGGTTCAAAACCAAGGAGTTTCTTCTGGACCAAGCAGAGATCCTATCTAAATCCTCATTAATTCTTCTAACAGTTTCCGCAGTATCCTGGGACCGGAAGGAGAGGTAAAACTGCAGATCATCGGCGTAGAGGTGGAGCTTGGTGTTAATCAGGCAGTTGGCGATGTCAGCACTGTAAAAGATGAAAAGCAGCGGGCCAAGGATCGATCCCTGCGGTACGCCCCTGTCCACGCGCTTTGGACTGGAAGACATGGTATCTCCATTACTGTCGCAAGTCACCTGGACAAACTGTGATCGATTACTGAGGTAACTCTCAAACCATTTAACCGCTTCGACATCACACCCATAGTAAGCCAGCTTAGAGAGAAGAAGTGAAGTATTTATAGAGTCGAAAACACGTGAAAAATCTAGTAGGACAAGTAGAGTCCCCATGCCCTGGTCTCTGGCTTCGAGAATGTTACTGACCACATCCAAGAGTGCTGTCGCTGTGCTGTGGCCTTTGCGAAATCCAGATTGAGCCAGTGGCAAAATACTATAGTGCTCAAGATATGCCCTAAGCTGGTCGGAGACAACCCTTTCTACAATCTTGGACAGACATGGCAGTAGGCTAATCGGACGGAGGTCTTTCACGCTAGTGGGGTTAGGTACTTTAGGGATCGGTCTAACTATTGCCATTTTCCACAGATCAGGAAAAGAAGAGGTGACTATGGATCTGTTGATGATAGCTGTTATAACTGCAAGTGTTCGAGGAAGTGTCAACATCAGCATCTCCAGAGAAATATGGTCAGAGCCCTGAGCATTGGACTTAAAACCGCGCAAGATCCTCAACACCACATCCTGCTGAACCGGCTCAAGCTGGAAATGACTGTTACTGTGTCTATGCTGCTCAAAATAACTTAAATCAGCAGTTTTGACTTTACCACTGCCAGGTACATCCAAAAAGTGTTGATTAATAGACTCTGGATTGTTACAGAAATGTGGTAGACTATGCTCTGGTTTTTTTGAGGTGGCTATCGTAGATTTGATATGAGTCCATAACTTCTTCGGCTGTTTAATATTATTATTAATATATGTTTTAAAATATGCGCACTTTTCACTATCAAAAGCAGCTCTAACAAGGTATTTAAACTCTTTGTAGGATTTAATATGATGTTCAGATTTTGTAGTTTTAGATTTCAAATGGCACTTGTCACGCAGCCTCATCATTTCCCTGACAGTGTCTGTTATCCAGGGATAAGATTTCTCTTTGATTAAAACTTTTTTAAGGGGAGCATGCAAGTCAAATAATGCCAAAATGTATTCATTAAACATAGCAACCATGGAGTTCACATCTTCCAGACTTTAAATTTGTTCCCAGTCTAACTTATTCAAGTCATCATTAAACAAATCAGGTAGGATGTCTTTAAGTGGCCTATAGGTAATCCAGTGCGGAGCAGGCTTCTCTAGTTTAAAATGTAATTCCACAGATATAATTGCGTGGTGATCGAGCTCTGGTATGTGTGATACTGAGACACAAGAACACCACACACACGAGCGTCGGTGCACACAACATCAATTAAAGTTTCGCTATGATCTGTGAAATGGGTTGGCTCAGTAACAACTTGTCTAAGCTTGCAGCAATGTATAAAATTGTTGAGTAGTTTAGATTTGTTATCGGTTTGGCTAAGGACATTAATATTGAAGTCGCCAAGCAAGACAACCTTGTCCGCGTTAGCAAAGGACGAGAGAGAATCAGTAACTGCATCCAGAAAAACATTGACATCAAGCCACGGCGGTCTGTATGCAGTACCGATAATAACTGATTGTGAATTAATGTTAAGCTTGAGCCACATTTGCTCGACCTGCGGCGCTGGCGGGTGCGGCAAGGCGCGTACGCGCACCCCGCGGCGCACGTAGAAGCCCACGCCATCCCCGCGCCCGCCGCGCACGGTACGCGCGCGCGGCTCGTGCCGCAGCCGGTAGCCCGGAACTGTCGGCGCGCGACCCTCCTCTCCCTGCCTGAGCCAGGTCTCATTTATCGCCATAATGTCTACTGAGAGGCTATCCATAGCAACGAGGAACTCCTCATGGCGCGAACCAAGCGAGCGAACCCGCATTAAATAATCCAATCTTTAAATTCTTTGTCTTGTTCATTTCTGTAAAATAGTGGAGCATGTAATAGAAGTGTGTTTATCGTAGATAGCGTCAGAATTGTTATGTAGGGTAGAGCTTGCATTATAATGTAAGGTGTAAATATAGTGAAATACATAGTGTAAGGTGTAACTGGTAATAATATAAAGTGAAATATTGTAAATATTGCAAAAATATACATAGTCAGCCAAAAGGAGACAATACATAAAGTCCGTGAAAATAAATATATTATCGTATAGAATAGTGAACATGTAACAATAGTAAGTGGAAGTGTGACAGACATAAAATGTACATTGATAGTAATACTACGAGGTACGAGGATAGTAATCGGTCGAGCAGCAGGGCCACCAGAAGAAACCAACATAACAATATACTGAGACACGAACCGATCTGACCTCGCACAACACAAACTTAAAAACCTAAGTGAAAACAAAACAGATAAAAAGAAGTAAACTTTTAGGGTAAAATAGTTAAAACCATTACGGTAATTGCCAGGGGCCGTGTAATCAGACATCCCTTGCCGCAGACACCTCACAACCAAAAACACGCGCAAGGTCCTCCTCTGAGCGGATACAGTGGGTAGGCTTGCCGTCACCCTGCTTAGCCAAGATACGGCCAAATTTCGTCCACGTATACCTCCACTCGAGACGGCCGGCAGCTTCACGCACACGGTAAAACAAATGCTTATTTGTTCTAGTAAGCCTCTCGTTAAGGTAGAAGCGACGCGGGGGTACGGGGAGCCCGAGATCCGCGGTGGTGGCTCCGCGCCGCACGCGCGCGCTCTGCATCAGGTCGTCGCGCAGTGCGCGCCGCGCCGATATAAAGCTACAGGTTGATTATTTTTCTCGTGTAACGGGCTCGATTTCCGGTTCAACCATGTAATTATTGAAATATCTATGAATGCAGTTTAAATTGTTTTTTTAATTCAAATAATGTCTTTTTTCAGTAAATTATGTCCTATCTACAATATTCAAGGTACTTTCCCTCCATGTTGCATATCCGTGGGACGCCTTGTATAGTATACGATGATATATATAATATACGACAGTATACCTACGTCTGAGGACTGGTCTGTGAGAAGCCGCAAAAAGCTGGTCCTAATTTATCAAATAGGGAAAGGAATATCTCTATCAGCTTATAATATAATGCTTGAGGAACACACAAATTGACGTCAATTTTCTTCTTCAGCTGGTCTGTCATATTCCTGGTGGACACTTTTCGTAATGTTGAATATATAATAGCGCTAAATAAAACGTCCTGATATAAAATTCCAAGCTTTTGGCAAGTACAAAACTTGTTGCTATTATTTTTTGTAAGTTTTTAACAAAATGCTTCGGAAGTGATGATTTTTTTTGGAAATAATGCAACTTTCAACTCAATACACCTCCAAAAATTAAAGTTTTTGATTAAGACTCAATATCTTTTGATAAACCTACTTAAAATTTTGGCCGACGTAGTCTTAACTGAGCGTTTTTGCGCTTCTCATGCATCTTGCTATAAGAATACGAGCAGGCGTGCGGCGGTTATGTATTAAATTAGGCACATATTAGCTTGTACGTTTCTAAACATTTTAATTATTGATATTGAGTAAATTATCTCGCTAATTAGCTCGTGGCTAAGTAATAACAGCCGCACGGGTCGATTCATAAGGTTAAGCTACGCTGCCGGGGTTGATCTGTGGATGGGTGACCATCTTTACATACCAGGACTCCTCCGTGCCTCGGAAAGCACGTTAAGCCGGTGGTCTCGGCTGTCATTCGTGGATCTTTGACAGTCGTTACGAGTCGTTAGAAGCCCGAAAATCTGTCAATCAGTCTTACCAAGGGATATCGTATTACCTAGTAACTGAGTTGTGGAGGTCAGATAGGCAGTCACTCAATGTAAAATACTGGTATTCAGCTGCATCCGGTTAGACTGGAAGCCGACTCCAACATAGCTGGGAAAAGCCTAAGTAGATTGATTGATATTGAGTAAATTATTATATTTTTTCCAAAACGTTAACCCATACTCGTATCAAGGTTTTTGGTGCATATTAATCGATTACCCTAAGTTTCTAGATTAGAACCTGTGCACAGTAAAATCAATATTAAGTATAATAACCTAAACGTTTGAAGCCTTATAAATACGTAACAACAATAAAACTAACGAAATAAGTAAACATTACAAAACTTGACATTTGATGCTGGTAACCTATGTCACAAAACAATGCTTCCTAACTATTGATCGAAACACAATAATACCTACTATTAGGTTGCGATATTACAATAGTAAGATGAACGAAACGGAGAAGAGCGAAGCAGTGAATAGTTTCGTAACTAAAAAATAATGAGTGTGGATCCTCTTCACTTCAGGAGGTGAGGCATATCCATATCCTTCACATATCTTACGTGAAGGATATGGATATGCCTCACCTCCTTTTCTACCCATCATGCACAACTACCTGCACCTTCCAGGAATTAAATGAAGCAAATGATAGAGCTGTCCAGGTAGATAAATTCTGGTCGGACGAAGAAAGAAGAAAAACAGGGCTCAGGTTGTATGATGTTTGGAAGATGCTATGTGCGCCAAATAGGAATGGGTGTTAGATGTTAGCAGAATTGACGGGGTCCGCTAGGGCCAATGCCTGCCGGCGCTGCGAATAAGGGCCGAAATGGACATCGTGGCCCCCGGCAACAGGGCGACCGAAGGAACACGGGTGGGTTTTAGACAGTAAGAGTCTGACACGTCCTCCCGCTCCACCCAGAGCGGGAGAAGTTATTTGATAATGTCCCACCAAAAAAAAAAGAAAAAAAAAGGTGGTTAAACAGTTTAATAGTCCAAGATCATGACTGGGTCACAAATCATAGAACAAATACAAATTAAGTGTTCTTCTTCTTTTCGTGTGGTTAGTGACTAACCTGGTGTCAGAGTTATAAAGCCGCCCATGGGCCTCTGACTAGGCTTCACATGCCATCGAGAAATATCTCTCAGGCATGCCGGTTTCCTCACGATATTTTCCTTCACCGTTTTTGAAGCAAGTGATAATTATACGATACGCAAATGAATCCGAAAAAACCGAGGTGCGTGCTTTGGGTAAGAACTTGAGACCTATGACTTGGCAGTCTGACGGTTACACCACTAGGAAGCACTAATAACTATCACTAATTAAGTGATGTGCTTCAAGTATTATTTGAGCTACCTTGCGTAAAATATGACTGCAATGCTGCATTTAATAATTATACCTAATTACTTGATTCAACTTTGCATGAGTATATATACCTATAAACTGAAAAATTACACACATTTTGAAATAACTGAACAAAGACAATAGTTTGAAGAAATAAATCATAAGACCGGTTTTTGTTACTTCGCAGTCCACACATCTCAGCTCATCATAACTCATCTCCTTTGAAAACGCAGCCTTAGTTAATTTCTTATGGTCAACTTGCCATGACCAAATCAATTAGTAAACAGTTACTTGAGACGCTTACACACCGTGACAAAAAATATGCTAAGTTTTAAAGACCAATTAGAGACGGACCGCTCAGGTAAACGACATCACTTTGTTATAAGATTGCTATCAAAAATAAGTTTGAGGAAGTCGAAAGATAAACAGCTAGCTGGTTGTTTATCTTTTGACTTCCTCAAACTTATTTTGTCTGTGGGAATTTACCTAACAAAGGATTTTTTGCCTCTAAAGGTAATGGCATCTGCAGACGTATATTTTTTTCTTTTTGGTAGGTCTTCTCGTATCTGAGCTCTGAGGTCATGACTACTTAATCAGGCTATCCTGTGGCTGCCTTAAGCTACTAACTTAAAGCCTCCAGTCAGGTGCGTAAAATAATTTATATACTAGACGAGCGCTCCTTAAAGGTGCCTCCTATGGGATACGAACCTCGGCTTAGGGTGCCGGTGGGAAAAAAAAAAAAAGGGTGTCAATGGGGGAGGACAGAAAAATGGGACAGGCTGGATCAAATCTGGATAGTTATTATTAACTGGAGAATTTAAAGCTACAGGTTCATCGACGCGGGTTGGCGCATCGTCGAGCAAGGGTCGAGGGGTAGTATTATTTAATCAGGGTCGCCGTCGCGGACGTCGGCGTCCACGGCGTCGAGGTCGGAATGAAATCTACAGACGTAGGTATAGTTCCTGTTTATTTATATGAAAAAGTTGTTTAATAAAACACTAATTAATTGATAAAAATAACAAAATTATATACTAACTTAAATAAAACTATTCACAAACTAAAATATAGCATCGAAAATTTCATCCGCATCGCTGTCGACTGGTAATGTAGAGACTGGCCGCATTGCCACGTTGTATGGCAATGCTTAGCCTCTGGCCAAGGTAAAAACCAGCCTTTGGGTCACAAGAAGTGTCAAATAGCCGTTTTGAGATATCACGAAAGAGGCCATGGGCACTCGGACCCCACGGCCCGAGGGTTTCAACCTTTTCGGCTCCAAAATATAATTACCAATAAGGTTATTATACTTACGCCACTTAAGGTTTTCCGCAGCCACAGCAGCAGCACCAGCACAGTACGCCGAGCCAGGAAGATGGGATGTCGCAAGAGTGTCGACACAGAATTGCATCTCACACTAAAGGCTTACCCACCTTCCATGGAAATAAAGACATGCCGTCCGGTCTCTTGCAATTGTCGCGTGCCAAGCCACTGGGTTCTACATACATACAGCTGGAACGCCGGCGGTGACAAGGGCTCGTCGAATGATAGGAGGAGACGCCCGGGGCGGGAATCGCGAGCCGATTTCCGGCCACCATAGGCGCGGGCTTGCGGACGGTGAGCAATGGGTAGCTTGCCATCCGATAAGGACTAAGCCCGGGTCGACGGCGCGTTGTGTTCCACGCGCGCCTCAAAGAGATGTCAGCAGAATTGATGGGGTCCACTAGGGCCAATGCCTGCCGGGGGTTCGAAGAAAACAGATAGGGAAATCGTGGCCCCCGGCAACAGGGCAACCGAAGGAACACAGGTGGGTTTTAGTCAGTAAAAGTCTGACACGCCCTCCCGCTCCACCCAGCCAGAGCGGGAGAAGTTATTTGATAATGTCCCAACCAAAAAAATAAAAAAATAAAAGGGCTTGTCGAATGATGTCGTTGATGTTCACGTGCCGCGCTAAGCGACCCGCACTTCGGCTGCAAGACAGGCCGTGGTAGCCGAGACTGTTGACAACTTCGCCACAGTGACAGCGATGAGGAGAATAACATGGAGCTCCTAGCCGTAGGGAAGCAGTGAGGCGGAAAGTTGTGTCGTCGAACAAAATGCCTATGTTCGACGACGGTAGTGCATGAAGCCATACCCGATTCCCACTTACTCGCAGCCAGCAGGCGCGCACGCTCCGCAGTAGTAGCAGACGTGTTAAGTAAATTGTTCTGTACTATTCTGCAGAGCGGCTCATCCCACCGTCTTTGGGAAGATGGATAATCGGGTAGATCTGAATTCGGGTAAGCGAATCTCCAGGCATTCATAGTCTCGGTGAAGCACGGCAGAATTTTCCTGATTAATTTCTCAGTGCCGTGGACCGAAGATATGAAAGCCGGTAAATTAATACTAGAAATTTTGCGGATGCCGAGGCCTTCCATACGAATGGGAAGAGTAGCTTGTGCCTAAGCTTGGTTGTCCATGGCCACATTTAAAATTGAAGTTAATGTGTGTCGGATAATTTGGCAAATTTTTTCTAAAGGTGATTGTGCTTCCATAAATGGGAAGTGCGAAAAAAATATATTAATTTAGGGCCGAAACAGAGGTAACGAATTATGTTGATGGCCAAATGCATATTAATTTGTAACAATCTTTCCGAAACGTCGTTGAAATTTTTTATTTTTTCCTCAATAAAAACGGGAAAGGAATTTTCAAAGATTAGAGACCCAAGGAGACGAAGAGAACTTTTTTAAATCATTTTGATTTCTGAAGCTATTGCGTTTTTAGGAAGTGTCAGATGCTGTGCTATGGGGACCCACAGCACAACGCTGATTTTCAGTGGTCACCCGAAAAAGTCGTACGGAAACCACGCTAGGTTTAATGAATTAAATAAAAATAGATAACAAAATAAAATAAAACAATTAGTACTTGGAATATAATGCTACTTTACAACCAATTATATGATTAAATAACTCGGAAAATTATCCGCAGGCATTACCGTGCGTGCATAAAAAAAAAAGAAAAAATACGCAATTATTTTAAGTTTTTCGTTGACGCATCCGTCGCCTCGATATCACCGCCTCAAGTCGCTGGGACATTAATACACCTTGCCCATAGATGATAAACCTTACGTGAGTGTTTATTTATAAGATATTTGTTGCTCACTGCCTCGTTGGTCTAGTGGTAGCAAGCGCTACTGCTAAGCATGAGGTCCTGGGTTCGATTCCCGGGTCGGGCAAACTGTTGTTGGGTTTTTCTATCAGAAATTTCTCAGTAGCAGCTCGGAGTCTGGATTTGTGCCCGGTTGATGGCAATAGGCTCGCCCCCTATTACATGGGACTTAAAACATAACTGGCGAAATGTGGGTGTACCTGCTACAGGGACACCTCTGCCCAACCCTTCGGGGAAACAAGGCGTGATGTTATGTTATATATGTGTTGTTGCTCATATTTTTGTTCTTCTAATAAGTATTTTTTCAGGTGTAACTTGAAATTTTGTTTTGTTTTCAGGGATCTTATGGGAGGTGGTAAATCATTCTAGCAGCGAGAAGCGGCATACTTAAAACATCCTCTGAAAGCTGTGGTCCTATGTCAAGGCATCGAGATCGGGACGGACGTGGAATGAGCAGAGTAGCTGTAGTGCTCATGCCTCCAGCTAATTTTTATAATATAATTTTAAAATAAAGACTATAATGTTAAGTTTGTTCTTGGGATAAATAAATTCATCTCAACTACAGAACCCTTCATTATGCTTAGACCGACACGCACTAGGCCGGTTTTTTTTTCTTTCATATCTCTATCAACTCAAAAAAGCTCAAAACAAAGCAAAGCATTTATTTCATTTAAACAGGCACTTTTGTTGTCAAGGCCTGTCAGAAATATGAAGCTAGTTGCCCATTTCAAAGCATAGTAGTTACTTATGGAGAAGATCGGGCAAGAAACTCCATGAACACTCTTTTATAAATTATAGAAATTGTTACAAAAATATTCGTTACATCATTTTCCTTCGCACAATCCAAAAAAATCTTGAAGTCAATAATGAAAAATCCAATAATGTAATACTTGAAAATAAATGTTATATATAATATAATACCTACACATAATATATAACATCACTCTTTGTTTCCCTAAAGGCTTGGGCAGAGGGTAGGTTCACCCACATTTCGCCAGTTATGTTTTAAGTCCCATGTAATAGGGGGCGAGCTTATTGTCATCAACCGGGTACAAAACCAGACTCCGGGCTGCTACTGAGAAATTCCTGTTGGAAAAATCCAATAGTACTTTGCCCGACCTGGGAATCGAACCCAGGACTTCATGCTCGCCCGGTTCACACAATGGTGACATTATGTGAATCGCCCGGAGGACACGGTGGAGCATACGGTGGAGGTCTGCCTAGCTTGGACGAAGCATCACCATGTCCTCGTGGAGGCGATCGGCGGCGGTGATCTCTCGCGTCCGACCCTGGTTCAGGCCATGGTACGGAGCGAGAGAACATGGGAGGCCGTCACCTCCTTCTGCGAAGCGGTAATGCTCGCGAAGGAGGAGGCGGAACGCGTGAGGGAGAGGCAAATTTCGCGCCCTCGTGCCCCTAACCGCCGCAGGAGACGCCCTGGGCGTCGGTAATCGCAAGCCGATTTCCGGCCACCGTAGGCGAAGGCTTGCGGATGGTGAGCAATGGATAGCTCGCCGCCCGATAAGGACCAGGTCCGTGTCGACGGCGCGTTGTAATCCACACGCACCTCAAAGAGATGTCAGCAAAACTGACGGGGTCTGCAAGGGCCGATGCCTGCCGGGGTTGCGAGGAAGTCCGAAAGGGATATCATGGCCCCCGGCAACATGGCAACTGAAAGAACACGGGTGGGTTTTAGTCAGTAAGTCTGACACACCCTCCCGCTCTGGCCAGAGTGGGAGAAGTTATTTGATAATTTCCCACCCAAAAATAAATAAAAGGACTTCATGCTCAGCAATAGTGCTTGCGACCACTAGACCAACGAGGCAGTTTATGTTTTATTATTATTATAATACAGTGTAAGTCTTTATAATATGCACATATCGAAATGAGGGAATCTATGCTTAAATTTATTGACGGAGAAAAATTATTTCAAAAATAATTTATAATTTAATTTTTAATATTTTATGGAATTAAAAAAAAAGTAACAACACGGTGCACTGTGGAAAATAATGGTCTGTTTCTGATTAAAAATCAATAACTTCTTTATTTCTGAATATTATGTTCTAAAATTTTGCACAAATATAGAATAGTGTATATGGCTTCAAATAAAATGTAATTTATTATGATTAAATTTTAAATAATAAATTAAAAAATAAAACAAATTCAAAATTATAAAAAATCTCCAATATTTATTTCTTAACAATGAATACTATTATTTTAATGTTTACAAAAACCAAATATCATGTAGTACATCAAAATAAAAATCAAATAAAATAAAAAAAGCATTTTTTTAAAGATTAAAATCGAACACAGATTAATTAATTAATTGTACTGTTTACTAAATGTTATGTTATTTATACTTGATGAACTTCGGGATCTAAAATTAATTCGTTCACTTTCAAAAGATCTAAGGTGTCTTCATCAAGTTCCTTCACGTTTTTAGTATACGGTTTTCTAATGCTGGTAATGTAAGGATCTGAAGTATAAAGAAGAGTATGAAATACATCTTCGTTTGTAGCGGATCTTGAGCATTTTCTAGCATGATGAAGACGAAATTTTTTATAATCCTTATTGCGAGATTCTTGTGCATCTTCCGAAAGTTGACCAATAGGAAGTACTGCAAAATGCTTTATGACACTTTCTCCATGAATCAAAATTTTGTGAACTGAAGATGGCATGTAATACCATTCATAATTGCTCACATAGGTCCTAGCAGTCTCCATAGCATAACTGCCAAATTTTTCAGCATTTATCATTACACCCGATGAAAGAGCTTGCAGAATTATGTAAAGTCGTTTAATCAAATTTATATCCACTCCTGTAATTTCAGCAGAGCAGCTTGCATTGTGAAAAAATCTTCTGGCAGTATTACCGTCATTAGAATTACCACTTACTTGTCTTGGTTTGTCGATGATCAATCCTAGCTCTTCACGGAAACGCCTTTGTACCAGGGTTTTCTTCTCTTGCTTTAGTCGTTTCTTTTCTTCACTTGTGGCTGACCATGTTTGGAAAGACAGATTATAGGAAATATGTAAAATCATTTCCATACAACGAATCCAGGCGTGCAAAGTAGACAGTCCGTATTGATAAGAATCTTCATTTTCAGGCCTAGCTGTCACTTTTGTCAAATCGTTCATTTGGCGTGGAGTAGCTCCACATATTGTACATGTGGAACCCGAAGGCGTATCTGTTAATACCTGAGCTACTTTACCATCTATCATTGTAAGGAAGAGATCATGCTTCACTTGCACTCCCTCACCTTCTTTGTTAATTAATGATGGACTCAAGGAATTTATTTGACCCTTTATTTCATCCACAACGGCTTTAGTTTTCTCGGGAGTTTCTTTACAAAATTCTATTAATATAGGCCGGCAAAAACGAACAGATGAAGGTACCGGATTTTGCCAGACAACATCACCTGTTAGCTCGTTAATTAACTTAATAGGCACCAAAGAAGTGATAAATAAATTCGAATCAGAAATAAGTTCAGACTCTTCTGGCAGTTTCTGTTTGTACTGGCTTTGACCGGATGAGCTATCACAGCCCCATTTACTATACAGAAGTAAGTTATTCAATCCATTCCTATAGACTGAATCTATTGTCAATATTCTAGCTGCAGTGTGATCTAATAAATCTTGAAGTCTTACTATTTTTGCACTTGTGTCTGTAATTTCTATGGCTGAAGACGGTGGATAGCAAGTAGTTTTAACTTCTTGCACTTTGTAATATGGCGGAAGCACAAAACATTTTCGTTCGTTCGTTAAATTTCTCAAGTACAAATATTGTGCTTTCGTTAAATCCAAGTCAATAAATACGCTCAATGCTTCTTCATCCGTTAACATTTTGGTCTGCCTTGCGTCTTCTATGAGACTCGAAAAAAAGGTCTTATTTTCACTGTCAGCAAACCTTAATGTTTCCACAAGTTTAGCTTCTGTTCCTTCTCCTATCGAACGTAACCCTTGAAGATATGCATTATAGACGTGTTCAAATCCATATTCATTAAGTAACATTGTATTTTTTCTTCTTTTACTGGATTCTGACAAGTCTGGATAAGATACGCACGGTCTTCCACGTTTCCCAGAAGAAGTAGATGGTGTGGAGATGGTTGTAACGTCTTCAGAGTCCGGTAAAGTTATTGAATATTCTGATTCCAACCAATTACTGTTCTTCATTAAAAATGTATCCTTGTTCCGTGAAGCTTCGTTCCAGCGTTTATTAAAAGCGGGAATAATATGTCTTTGAAAATTACTGAGGATGAAACATAAGTTGTCTTCAGACACATGATATTTTTCTTGCCAAACTGTTGATAATGCTTCCAACGATTTTCCTCCTTCGATATACGAAAGTATTATTTCACGTTTAGAACACTTGAAAGTAGACATTTTGAAGAGTCAACAAATGTAATTACACTTCTGTTAATTCACCACTATTTTGTTATTTACAATGGAATGAAACCACTGTTTATATACTATTTGAAATATGAGGGTAGTGTGCATTTTGTTGATTAATATTTTCACACGCAACATGAGTGCAAAAAAGATAAATGCCCTAATATCAATGATAAATTACAAAACTTACCGCAAACTATTGATGTAAACAGCAACATTTCAAACCGCAATAGATAGCGAGCTGTTTTCCGTTTTCTGACTCTTATCACATTTTTATTAATTACTCCGAAACCCGCAAATATCCGCAGCTGTTATTATTTGATTATGTTTATGGATAGTTAGGCTACAAATCAACATTAAATGTAAAGCAGGGGTAAACGTGGGTAACTGTCAATAGTCTCGTTGAACTTTAAAAAAACTTTTTTTTCACCTGATTTTATTTTGCAATTATTTTAAGGTGAACCTTAACATAACATTAAATACATATTAGCTGTTTCATATTCTTCAAAAGACGAGGTTTCCAGAAATATATAATACATTATACCTTTTCCTGTAACCTATAACAATAAAATCAATTTAAAAGTGATGAAGTGAACGGGCCTGACATGGACGTCCGTCAAAACTATAAAGTTTGTGGTGTTGTAAAAAAATCATTTCATTTAATGTTTATAATTTTTTGATATTATAGTCTAGTTTGGTCCTTAAACTATTGAGTAAAATAAAAAAAGCATGCCAGTAGCGACATTGACAAAAACCATTTTTAATCAGCAGTTGTTATACGATTTTCCATAGTGCGGTGTAACGTTTAAACTTAGTGATCTATCGCGATGAAACAAACTCCATAATGATTGAAAGTAATTAGGCGTCGTTATAAAATGAAAATTGTGGAAAAAAAACTACCCTCAATTGAAAACAAACATGTTTTTTTCGTAAAAATCTGTTTTTTTTTTCATAAATTTTTACAATAATCGTAAAATTTGTCAATAAGGCCATAAAGATGTCATAATATAAAGAATATATTTATACTTTTTTAAATATTTTTTCCGTCGATAAAATTCCCTCATTTCGAAATGTGCACGTTATAAAGACTTATTATAAAGAAGTATTATAATGCGAACTCATTTCGCGGCCAATAAGAGTGCAGCTTCTAGAATGTTCTAGAATCTGTCTGGAAGACAGACGACGCGCACCTTTTTTGACACGAGTCGTCTGACATCCGTCAGCTGTGTAGCGCACCAGGATATATTTTTACGAAATCTAGTCTTCACCCCGAAACCGTATTGTTTTCATAAATATATATATTGTGATATCTGTATGTTAAGGTATGCATTTATTTCGAAATCTTCCTAACCAAATTTACATCGGAAACATAAAACCATTTACGCAATAACAGAAAAAAAATTGAGAAATCATCACGGTCAGACGGAAATAGAAGAAACTAAACTACCAGACAAAGTAGAAAGCATATAGAGAATAACTGGAAGTTAAGCAAATGTCAGATTAGTTATGCGAGACTGAAGGTGATCATCGGGTTAGCGCAATCTATTTTGTTATTTGACCCCTGCTTGTTTGAGTTATCCACATTCTCAGTTCTTAAGACGTGTTGGTTATTTGGGGCACTGTATACTATGGAATGAGGTAGTTAATTTGGTCACTTCGAAGTATACGCGAGTATTTGCGTACTACTCTTGTATAGATTGGAAGACCTTAGTAAAAAAAGTGAATATTGCCAAAGAAATAATAGAACAAGGAAGTTGATGACCCATATATTTATTTTAGTTATATAGAATGATACAAACCATACAACTTCTTTGTTGCACATGTTCATCATTCCCTACGTGATCGAATCAGAAATGAAGAGATCTGCAGGAGAACCAAGGTAAGCGACATAGCTCGAAAAATTGCCAAACTTAAGTGGCAATGGGCAGGGCACATTGCTCGCTGATGGCCGATGGGGCTGAAAGGTTCTGGAGTGGTGACCGCGTACCGGAAGACGTAGCGTTGGAAGGCCTCCCACAAGATGGACCGATGACCTTGTGAAGGCCGCTGGAATTCGCTGGATGCGGAAAGCACAGAATCGGTCAAAGTGGCGGTGCTTGGGGGAGGTCAGCAGTGGACGTCTTTCGGCTGAAATGAGGATGATGATGACATGTTCATCATATAAATAAAGCACTGAACTCATTAAGATGATGAAGTTTTAAACATAGCATATAATTTAAAGTTCTGCGGAAAAAAGAAACTATTTCTTGACTCTGAAAGCATTTATAAAAAATCCGGCCAAGTGCGTGTCGGACTACGCACAATGAAGGGTTCCGTAGTTGAGATGATTTTTTTTATCCCAAGAACAAACTTAACATTGTAGTTGATAAATATGTTCTCCCATACATTCCAACTGTAAATGTAATTTTGTACGCACAATATTGAGAAATTTACCACGTTATTTTAAGACCTTATAGGTTTTCCTCTAATCTATGAGAAAAGAGCCATACTACGTATTTAAAAAAAAAAAATAGGTCCAGTAGTTTCGGAGATAAGGGGGAATGGACAATTTTCATCGAATTTCTTAAATATCTTTAAAAGTTTTTATTTTAAAATTATGTAAAAAATATTTTTAAGATAATCGCAACAAGCCTTTTCATTTAATATGTCACACGGTACTGTTAGCAAAACGTATTTTTTATTTTCTTGTTTGTCCCCCAAAAGTGACCCCTATATTCAAAATTCATTTATTTACGTTACATGTTCGTGTTTGGGTCACAGAAATACATAATATGTGTATCAAATTTCAACTTAATCGGTCCATTAGATTCGGAGCAAATTGGCTATGACAGACGGACAGACAGACAGACACACGAGTGATCCTATAAGGGTTCCGTTTTTCCTTTTGAGGTACGGAACCTTAAAACTCGCAATTTCTTGAAAGGTCAAAAAAACAAGTTGTTTCGGATTTACTTACAAATATTTAGCAATGCAATAAACTATAGATAAATCATTCATCTATTAATATTCATTAAAAACAAACTACAATCAGTTTATTATGCGGTTTAGTCATAATCAGCAGTTTCAATTTCAAAACAACCTTGGTATTACCCAATTTCTTCCTTTCCTTTTTGACAGTCGATGATTGAGATTATCCACAAAACATGGACTGAGGACTAAAATTGGATTCAAGCTATTTCCCGATGGTCATCGATTCACTAAGAAAGAAAGAAACAAAAATAAATTTATTCGAGTAGAACAATAAAACACAATAGATTTAAATATAATTACGAGCACAAAACAGAAATAGCAGCTGCATGACATGACTGTGACAAGAAGGCTTCCACTCAGCATGATGCTGTGCTATGGGGACCCACAGCACATTGCTGATTTTCCGTGGCCGCCCGACAAAGACACACACATAGTCAAATGCATTAAAGATACATAGGTAGTTAATTTCTTCACTGCTATGATGGCTCCACTGTTTCCCTGCATATTTTGGGTCCATCTGCCTAAATCTAAGCTCAAACTGTCACTGTAAAACTTTCGCCACGAAATGTGAGCTGTTAATAGTGCATCAGGTGGAATGACAACTCACTTCAAGCTCACTTCACCTAAGTTTTTACCGGACTACGGTGAAGCAAAAAGGAGGGTTATGATTTTGGTATGTGTGTCTGCATGTGTGTTCATCTGTTACCTCATAACTTCTAAACTGACGATCATAATTTGACAAGTGAGGTATCATTAGAAGCGTCTTGGTCGTCCGCTGGTTATGGGTTATATGGCGTCACATTAAATGCAATATAGCGCCCTCCAGAGGACATAAACTCATCAAATAATAAAAAATAAATAATTGTGCCATGTTGAGTATCAAATGAAAGGGCTTGACGAGCACATTATAAATATGTATATATATCATATTTTTTAAGTAAATAAATAAATTTAAATTGTTTTTTTTATTATTATTCTCAAACATAGGTACATTATTTATTGCTTCTACAGTGTTACGCGCCAAACTTTCCAGTTTGATGTTAAAAATAAGCAAAAGTTAAACTGTGCTACGTATGGCTCACTTTTGCTTGTTTTTAACCGAGCCGTTTTTAGCCGTGTATAATAATACAATAAAACCCAAACAAAAAAAATATTAAAGCTGCTCTGAAAATACTTTATCACGAAATTATAACCCCAAAATAAATAAAAAGTAAGTTCAAAAACTAAAACCCGGCTACTGAAAAATCACGCTCTAAAAAGAATATTCTGTCTGAAATCTTTTCTTGTTTCATACTTTTTAGAACGTGATTTTTCAGTAGTCGGGTTTTAGTTCCACGGTGTGATTTTTACAGAATAAACCTGCTGATTTAATTTTTTATTAATAATGTGACTAAGTCTTATAAGCATCATCATCAATATTATACAAAAGATGGGCGTCTCGGGAAACTTGTACAAACCTACCTAACGATTTTCCTAAAACCATCGTCCTTCGGCCTTCACCAACATCTTCGACGTACATTTCAACATCATCATCCACTGTTCCCCATCTATATTTTATTTATTTAACATAAAACGGCCAAGGCCAACATTAGTTAAAGACAAAAGATTATTAAGGTACAGTAAACAAAAGTATACAACTACTCGACAGTCATACGCTCATCTCACAATACTCCAGACATACTGACAAGATCTTCTTCCAATCATCCGGGAACACATCACAGTCAGGCTTAGCGTCCAAGAGAGCGTTGAGCGTAGAGAGTGTGCGAGGGACGGGAGACTGGGCTCGAGCGACGGACGGTTCGACTTCAAGGCACGGCGAACAATCTATGCCTCCTTCCACGGTTATAATTTATCGGAGCAAAAAGATGGGACAGTTCATCATGCAGTTCAGGAGCATCTGTTTTTCCGTGAAGGATCTTACACATGTTAATGATTTGGTCATTTTTCTTCCAACTTCGACAGAATTGTACCCTAAGCAGTCTAAAAGATCATTTGAAAGGTACATAAACGGATACTAACCATTCAAACGTTTATAAAGGTACCTTAGATAAGCTTTTTGTACTTTTTCTAAGAATGAAAAATTAATGAATGTAATGAAATGATGATAAATTTGTAATTTTTCCGCTCACTCACCATAGAATTTCACCAAGAAACGAGCGTGTCCATATCTGAATTCCATGCTCAATATGTTCGCTTGAGCAACCGCGCTCAGTATTCCGTGAGAGTCGCCGATTTAGATGCCTGAGATAATTTGGACGTAGGTAAGGATATAGTGGTGCATTACTTGCTCGCTGCTTGGACTAGTTTCCTCATCCGTGTCTCAATATATGTAGTAGGTACCTACATAAGCGTAGTGCCTAGTTTATGTACTTTCACGTGCTTCTTAGATTGATACTAGTTATTAGGCTATGTTACAAAATTAAGCTTACTGATTCCATCACTTTGCTCGCCATTTTGTCTACTGCAAGATCAACACAAGACAATAGGAAGTCGACCTTCTTCTTTTGTGTCCAAATTTAATGAATAGCCAGTTAGAAGTAAATTAGTCCAGGGTGAGCATAATTTTGTCACTGTTGGAAATATACTTTAAAACACCACTTTTTATTTTTTTGCAAAGGGTGAGAATCTAAACTACGCGTTTGTCATAGTCAAAGGCCATACCACCGCCAAGAGAGGGCGCTACGAGGTTACGAATAACAATACTGACCAAATTGTGATGTCCAGAGATACAAGTATGTCTAGTGTATATTTAACTTTTTGTTATTTTCATTTTGTTAGTACTATAATTATTTGTAGTATTTATGTCAATCCTTCAATGAATAACATTTAGTTATGCTGACTGATCACATGATGGAACGCTAAACATTGCTTAAAGTTAAGTAATGATTGGCTACTGTTTAACCATACATTTTTGCAATTTAAACGTATCTTAATTTTTTAAGTAACGTTAATAAACAAACCCCGTAGTATTGATGAATAAACAATTTGTAACTGATTTTATTTGACTGAAATAAAATTAATCGGTTGAAGGACACTGAACGAGACACCGAAATTAAGTTTTATTTATTTCTTTATTAATAACCAACTTTTATTTACAGATTGCACCAAACACACTTTATAGTTATCGGTCAACACAAGTAGTACTCAGTTTTCTGCAGTCGAACACCTATATGTAGATATTTCGCCAATTCATCCATCTGTGAGTGTACTATATACACCGTGACTTTTAGTCGTCTAACAAAAGCAGCCCATTTCATGTATCTAATGACTACTAAACATTTTTTTTTTAAATAACATGACAAACGTGACATTTTAGTCATCTTACAAAGGGACACTCAATGTTCCCGACATAAAATTCCTCTAGGACCAATTATTTGAAAGAATGTTGACGGCACGGTTGGCGCAGTGGTTAAGCGATTGACTGCTGCGCTGCGTGTCGCGGGATCGATTCCCACACGGAACAAATATTTGTATGACTTACAAGTAGTTGTTCCATTGACGGGGTCCGCTAGGGCCGATGCTTGCCGGGGTTGCGAATAAGGCAGAAAGAGAAATCGTGGCCCCCGGCAACATGGCAACTGAAGGAACACGGGTGGGTTTTAGTCAGTACGAGTCTGACACGCCCGCTCCACCCAGAGCGGGAGAAGTTATTTGATAATAACCAACCCAAAAAAAAAAAAAAAGGGTCTGGCTGTTTATGTATGTGAGTTTAAATGTTTGTAAACGCACCCAGAATGCAGGAGAAATTCCTAGTGAAATACGTATGTTTCGTAGTCATTGGGTACTTGAAGAAGGCTGCTTTTGTGAGACGACTAAAATGTCACGGTGTATAGATACACCTCTGCCTAACCCTTCGAAAATTACAGGCGTGATATTACGTTATGTTGGTTTCCTTCTTTATTTTACTAATCCATTTTATCGTATAAAAAAGTTAAAGCACGTAATACAAAGTAAAGTAAGAAAGCCAAAGTTATCATAATGTAGCAGAGGTTACCACGCCACGCCCGCCCAGGGGACCTAACACCAGCTCAAAAGCAGTATTATTTAATTATTACTTCAGTGGGAGAAAGAGATGGAGCTATACGTCCTGTAGAACTTCATCTCTTTCCCACACTGAAGTAATATTAAAATAATACTGCTTTATGAGCTGGTGGCAGGCCCCCTGATTAGTACTGATTACGTTGTCTCGTCTTTTAATATCCATTGATACTTTTTGTTATTAGAATTACCCAATTTTAATTACTTTCGATTTTTTGTTGCAATTCATAAATGAATAATCTTTTGGTGAAGAAACCATAAGTTGACATAAACGTACCTTGACCGACCATTGTCAAATTGGTCAGAAACGTTACGACAATTTTATTACGTTTTTGTTTGAACGTGTGATTAACGGGATTTTTAAGTTTGATTAGTTGATGACTATTGTTTTCGTTGATTAATCAATATGTTCGAAATTATTGGATATACTAGCTATTCGCCCGCATGTACCCTAATTATTTTTCTAAAATAAGAAGCCGAAGTTACTTGTTATAATATCAGCTATCTGCCAGTAAAAGTCCCGTCAAAATCGATCCAGCCATTTCGGAGATTAGCTGGAACAAACAGAAAGACAAACAGACAAAAATGTTTTTAGTTTTTTATTATTACCGTACCTATATACTTTCATAAGCATTTAGTAAAAAGTTGTTGTTCGCGACGATGCGTCACCAACAATATGGTTTATATAGAATCAGTAATTTAACTTAGCTTAAGTATATAGGTGCCATAATGATGTGTCATCAACAATTAGTTTGTTTTAAAATCAATAATTTTAACTTAGCCTAAGTATGTAGGAGATATAATTTCCCCTCTGTAAATGTTTATTAACATAATAAATCATGTAATTCGATGATGTGCGCGCCAATGCGCCGTCAGAAATGAGTTTTATTTGGAGAATTTCCTATTTACGTATGCGCACACGTTTTTTGCACACAATTTTGCACAAAGTGTGACCCGCCTACGGATAGGAAACAATTTAATGTCGCAACAATGCGAAATAAAACAATACATAGTGCGTGCAGACACTATACTAACTCAAATATGTAAAAATTATAGCTATTGATAGTGTTATCTAGCAATTAAAACAGAATCAAAATGACAATTTTGATGAAAGTCGTGAACTCGACCATTGTACGCCTCGATTGGGTAGGTAAAATAGTAAAAAGGTAAAATCTTTTAATGTATCCAGGTCACCTAGACCGAGACCTAGCCCTGGACCTAACTTCCTGAAATCTAGCCCTTCAGGATACCTACCTAATCGAGTCTGAAAACCGCAAAGCGGATTTCGTAAAATAAAGGCTACCCAACCTGTATTCAGAGGCTCATAGCGGGCTGAAAAATCTAGATACAAAAAATAAAATACTAGATTTTTCTAGGGAAATAGACTAGCTTGAGGTTTCTTTTGGAATGGTAAAGATCGGTTCAGTACTTTACCCGTAAAATCACTTGCAAATAATTTAATATTTAATTAATTAAATAATTCCCGTTATAACTGAAATATCTTTTCAGCGGGAATAGCTAGAATCATGCACGAAACCTCATTAGAAAGGCCATAATTTTACGAATCCCGTGATATATAACACACCATGTAAAGTTATTAAAATAAGGGTGTTTAGTCATAAAACAAATAGAAACTTAAGTGATTTTTATCAAATAAAGATTGTAAAACGGGAGGCGATTCGCGGCTCTCAATAAGGTAAAGGTTCGCTACTACTTAAGCTAGCGCGCCACCTGCCAACTTTGTTCCCATTAGACCCTCCTCCCCTCTTGGTATTAGAAGTTTCCGCCTGTCGCCTAGGTATGTCAGGTCACGAGCCGATCACTCTCGTATCGGTCTATAATCCCCCCGATAACGCCCCGGGGCACTATCAATCCCTCTCAAACGATCTCTCGATCCTACTCGCTATGAGTAACTCGCTCATCATAGCGGGCGATCTAAATGCCAAACATCCCTCTTGGAATAGTTCGGTAACCAACCCCAGAGGTCAACACCTGTTCGACCTCTCAAACTCCCTGACTTTTGACGTCATCGCTCCGATGACTCCCACTCATTTCTCTCTCATAAATCCCAATCATACCCCCGATATCTTAGACGTGGCGCTCCTTAAGAACGTCAACCTAAAGTTAGAGTCAATAGAAACGGTACAAGAGCTCGACTCTGATCACCGCCCGGTAGTCATGAGACTATACCCCCGCATAGGTCTCCCTGACCCGAACGCCCCCCCTATCACTAAGAGGATCACGGACTGGAAGAAAGTAAGCACACAGCTGAAATCCAACACGTCCCCTCAGTTAGACTCTATCCCCGATCTCTTTGACTCTGTCGCCGACACCACGGCCGCGATCGACTCACTCACTGATCATGTACAAACCGTCCTGAACGATTGTTCAAGGGAAGTGTCAGCGACGGACGACCGTCGCTGGCGCTTGCCGGACGATGTGCGTGCATTACTGACTGAGAAGAACGCGGCCATACGTGCGTACGATAGCTTTCCCTGTAACGCCAACAAAGCCCATATGCGCTATTTACAGAGATCTGTAAAGAAACGTGTAGCGGAGCTGCGGGACGCGAGCTGGGGAAAGTTACTCGGCGAACTAGAGCCAAACCATCAGGCCTTCTGGGAGCTCCAGAGGAAACTCAGGGCTCCCCAATCCTCCGGCATGCCCCCTCTGACCCGTCCCAATAAAACCATCGCATTCGACGATGCCGAAAAGGCTGAATGCCTCGCAGACAGCCTCGAGGCCCAATGCACTCCCAGTTCCCTACCAGTAGACCAAGCTCACCTGTCAAAGGTCGACGCGGAAGTCGAACGTAGAGCCTCCCTCCCTCCGGTCGATGACCCTGACTGTCCGCTGCCCCCCGTTCTCCCGGACGAGGTGCACGACATCATCAAAGGTCTTAAAGCCCGTAAAGCCCCCGGTTCAGATGGTATCACCAATAGGGTGATCCAACTATTCCCCGTCCACCTAATAATGCTTTTGACCACCATCTTCAATGGTGCCTTAAGCAACAATATCTTCCCACAGTCGTGGAAAGAAGCCACCGTCATCGGTATCCCTAAACCCGGCAAGCCCAAAACCGAGCCTACCAGTTACCGTCCCATTAGTTTGCTCAAGGTTCTCGGAAAAATCTATGAGAGGCTTATTTATAAGCGCCTGAGAGACTTCGCCGAGACCAAGGGCCTCATCCCCAACGAACAGTTCGGCTTTCGAACTGAGCACTCTAGCGTGCATCAGGCCCACCGGATCGTAGAATTCATAAGCGCTGGTTTCCAGCACGGTTATATGACCGGTGCAGTATTCTTCGACGTAGCGAAAGCGTTCGATAAAGTCTGGCACAACGGCTTAATATACAAGCTGTACCAACTCGGTGTGCCAGATCGTCTCGTGCTCATCTTACGAGACTTTTTGTCGAACCGCGTCTTTCGCTATCGCATCGAAGGAGCGTTATCCACTCCCCGCCCCATCCGTGCAGGTGTCCCTCAGGGCTCTGTAGTGTCCCCCCTCATATTCACGCTATACACTAGCGACATCCCTAAAGGATGCCGTAGTTCGCAGTTGGGTCTGTTCGCAGACGACACTGCCATCTACTGCAAATCTAGATCCCCCGACTCTATTCGCCTCACTCTCCAACGCGCAGTCGATAGACTGGCGGCATGGTTTACAAAGTGGCGAATAGAAGTGAACCCCGATAAAAGCCAAGCGGTTCTCTTTACGAAACTGCGTAAAAGGCTTAGATACCCCCTCCCCCGACCGATCACCATGTTCGGCAAGCCGATCCCTTGGGAGAAGCGAGCCAAATATCTCGGTGTCGTTATCGATCATCATTTGACCTTCGCAGAGCACATAAAGATGGTTCGTTCGCGAGCCGCTTTCGCTCTCGGTAGACTCTTTTTCCTGGTGAATGCACGTAGCAAATTGTCACTTAGGTGCAAATTGCGCGTTTACACGGCGTGCATTCGACCGATCATGACCTATGCGGGTGCCGTCTTTGCTCATGCAAAACCCCGTCATATACATAGGCTGCAAACCGTGCAGAATAGATTCCTTCGTAGGGCGACAGGTTCGCCATGGTTCGTCAGGAACGAGGCTCTCCACCTCGACCTAAAGATTCCCACAATCCACCAATTTCTAAAACGCCTTTCAAAGCGTTTCTTTGAGTCCGCGGCCAAACATCGCAACCCTCTGGTTGTCGAGGCCGCCAGTTATGTCCCGAGTAGAATAAGTAAAGTTCGCCGCCCAAGGCATATCCTAGTAGACCCCGATGACCCCATAACCCTCCTCCAGGAGAGCAATAGGGAAACAAGCACAGTGTACAAACACAGACGCCTCCCGTCATTCCGACCTCGCCGCCGAGGTCCTTTGCGTTCCCGACCGCCGCGCCCCCGAGTAAATGATACTCCCCCCCGACCCTTGCTCGAAAACGAGGTGCCAGCAGTTGTTGCAGCTGTGCACGTAGCTTTAAATTCCCCGTATAATAATAATAATGATCAAAACCCTTTGATCCAGCCCGTCCCATCTTTTGATGTCCTCCCCCCGGATAACGCCCTAAGCCGAGGCTCGAACCCCGCAGGGGGTGCCCTTAGCGCGCGTTCATCCTAAGCTTTTTAGCTTAGTTTTATATATGTGCCCTGGCTGGAGGCTTTGAGTGTAGTAGCTTGAGGCAGCCACAGGATTGACCGGTTAAACAGCGAAGGTTTCTCAAAACCAGCTGTGAGATGCCCTACAGAAAAAAAAAAAAAAAAAAAAAAAAAAAAAAAAAAAAAAAAAAAAATGCCAACTTTGTAGTCATCGATATGGAAACTAATTCCACCTAAATAGTAATGTAGTAGTACTGGAGAGTCCTGAAATCGCTTCCTGAATACTTATGAAGACTTATCAGTAAATATGGTATTTTATTCCCCCCGTCAAAAACCCGTGTTCCTTCAAGAGATTTCGCAGTGAGTATTGAAGATACCCTGAACTATTGGTGCAGGACGTCAGCGCCGCTTGGACTGGGAAGCCTTACAAACTTCCCGTTATTGAGTCTGGCGATCACGCCCGTCCGGTACATCTGTTGGTCCTGTCGAGCCGGATATCTTCGAAGAAGGAATATTTCTGGAATCAGAAGACCAGTTCCGGAAGGATTATTTTCGAAATCCTGAAGACTTAACATTGAAGAATCACTTGAAGGGTTACCGAAGAAGGAATATTTCTGGAATAAGAGGACCTGTTCCTGAGGGATTATTTTCGAATCCTGAAGACTTATAGCTGAAGGATTATTTTCGAATCCCGAAGAATTATCACTGAAGAATTATTGTCGAATCCCGGAATCCTGAAGAATTATTTTGAATCCTGAAGACTTATGACTGAAGAGTTATTTTTCCTGAAGGATTATTTTGAAGACTGAAGAGTTATTTTTTCCTGAAGGATTATTTTGAAGACTGAAGAGTTATTTTTCCTGAAGTATTACTTTGAAGACTGAAGAATTATTTTGAATCCTGAAGACTTATGACTGAAGAGTTATTTTTTCCTGAAGGATTATTTTGAAGACTGAAGAATTATTTTGGATCCTGAAAACTTTTTTACTGAAGAATTATTCTTGGATCCTGAAGAGTTATTTTTTCCTGAAGAATTATTTTTTGGACTTTGAAAAATTAACATTGAAGATAGAAGAAATACTTTGACGTTTGAATATTTGTTTTGAAGATTGAAGAAACATCTTGGAAGTTTGAAGATCTGTGTGAAGGATTGCAGCTAGTGCGTACATAGTGAAGTGCTGTCTCTGAATCTAAACCAACATGCCGATCACGAGGTCACAAGGCAAAGCACCTGAAGCATGGACGGTGGAGTTGGACAGAACGCGTACCTCTACAGCCATACGTCATGAGATACCTCCACGTTCGCCGTCCACTACGGAAGGGACCGAGCAGCCGCTGCCGCCGCCGCCCCCCCCTGCCCCGCACGGGGGTGAAGATGTACCTGCACCAACACAATCAAAGGAAACAGAACAAATAGAACAACCGACTACATTCAGGAAGGAAACCAGATTGGAAGGAACTTCAGATAAGACATTGAAACCTTCGGATAAATCAGTGAATCCGGATAAAGCAGTGAAGCACTCAACTGAGAGAAAGGATGGAAATTATAGAGGAATCATACCGATGACTACCCGGGGTGACGCCCGTAACGAACATAGAGGACCGCCGTCAACAAATAGGACGATACGGTCAAATAGAAAATTATCAAGAGCGCGTGAAGACTTATTGAAAATTAGGTTGGAACTTGCTCAAATAGCACTTCAAAGAGCCGAAGAAGAAGATTCTGACGGCTACATGGATGATCGAAATTCGAACAACGAGTACGTGCGATCGTGGCTGGAAGAGGCACCTGAGCCTGAGCCTGAGACAATGAAGGAGGACAATGCCGCCGAGGGGAACCGCAGTTTTTATAGAAGCCGTAAGGCCGTCGATACTCAACCGCCCCCGGAGGAAGATGCCGATGAAGGAAACCGGAGCAACCGAAGCCAAGGGGCCGTCGCTGCTCAACCCTTCGTGGAAGTCGGATCGATAGTGAACCTCCATCAACAACAGCAAGTACACATGTTACCTCATTCTATAGTTAACGAAGTGAAAAATATAGAACCATCGAAGGATCCGGGGGAAACACAACTCCGTCCATTCATAACGGAGTTGACGTCCGCTATAGCGTCGCTAGCCGACAAGAAAACAGAACAGTGGTCATCGAATAACCCCTCGGCGTCGAAGGTGATTATGACCCTACCAAATTACAGTGGGGCTCATACCGAATGGCTTTCGTTTCGCGCCATTTACGAAACAACTCGTCGATATTTCAACGATGTTGAGAACACAGCTAGGCTGAGAAGGAGCCTGCGCGGACGAGCATTGGAAACAGTGAGCTCAGAACTCATCGGACATGCAAGACCAGATGACATCATGAGAGAACTCGAGCTGCAGTTCGGCCGTCCAGACTCAATTGCTCAAGCTGAAACAGATAGACTCCGTGGGCTGCCGCGCTGCAGTGAATCACCAAAGGATATCTGCACGTTCGCAAGCCGAGTCAGAAGCGGCATAGTCACGCTACGTGCGTTGAAGAAAGAACACTACTTGATCAACGCTGAATTGATGCGACTACTGACTGAGAAGCTGCCAAATTCCCTCCGGGTACAATGGTATAGGACCTATACCGAGAAGTACCAATCGCTGCCAGACTTATCACTGTTCAGCGACTTTATCACCGAACAAGCCCGTTTCTGCAGTGCTTTCGCTCCACCCGAGAATATTAGTCCGGTCGAAGCTACAGCAACCAGACGTGTCACCCAAAGGACACATACAGCAACAGACAAGACGGCGTTGAAATGCCGTGTCTGTCAGAAAGAAGGGCATGAAGCTTATGACTGCAAGAAGTTCAAAGAAGCAACCAGGAATAAGAGATGGGAACTTGCAAAGAAACTAAGGTTGTGTTTCCGTTGTCTGCGAGTCCATCGATCGGAACACAAATGTCCGAAAAAGAAGTGTGGCCACAAGGAGTGTCCAGCCACGCACCATCCGCTTCTTCATTATGACAAGAAGCCTGCTGCAGAGGATGCCGAGAAGCCTGATGCCCCAGACAAGAAGGAGCCTCAGGAAATAGTAGCAAGCTCGAGGTCAACATCAAACCAGACATACCTGAAGATCATACCGGTCCGGGTAATCGGACCGGCGGGAGAAGCATCAACATTTGCGCTGCTTGATGATGGATCAACCGTCTCACTGATAGATGAAGACATCGCAAAGGAAATCGGGGCAGAGGGCCGCATCGACCCTCTGAAGATAGGTGCGATCGGTGACACCACGATCGACACTCCTTGCTCGCGTCGAGTAACCGTCGACCTTGCAAGCCAGCTGAGAAGCAAAGTGCCATTCAGGGCGCGCACCATACCGAAGCTCAACCTCGCACCACAAACAGTCAGCGAAGAAGACATCGCACAATGCAAACATCTGGACGACCTGAAGCAACAGCTGACGTACAACATTGGCGCACCGAAGATACTCATCGGTCAAGATAACTGGCACCTATTATTGGCCAGTGAAATCCGCAGAGGTCCGAGACACCAGCCTATCGCATCACTCACCGTGATGGGCTGGACCTTACACGGCGCGCACACCAGAATCTTGGGTCAACAGGTGCATTACGTCAACCGACTGGCAACGAGCGATGAACAACTGAACGAGCAACTTCGTGAATTCTTCGCATTAGAGTCGCTGACTATTAATCCGAAGCGACCAAACTCCGATCCTGAAAAGAAAGCAGAAGACATCCTGAATAAGCACACTCAGCAGTTAGAAGATGGGCATATAGAAACCGCTATGCTTTGGAATAATGAAAGCATAGAAATGCCAGATAGTTATGGGACCGCACTCAATAGGCTGGTCTCAATCGAAAAGAAGCTCGACAGAAACCCTGTTCTTCGAGATAGATACACAGAACAAATGGACTCCCTCATGCTGAAGGGATACGCAGAAAAGGCGCCCAAGACGAGCACACCGAGCAGAACGTGGTACCTACCACACTTCGACGTGTTCAACCCGATGAAGCCAGACAAGCTCCGCATAGTACATGACGCTGCGGCCAAATCAAGAGGAGTGTCACTCAACGACTTCCTTCTAACTGGACCAGACCTGCTACAGTCGCTGCCCGGCGTTATGATGAGGTTCCGTCGACACTGCATAGCCATTTCCGGCGATATAACGGAAATGTTTATGCAGGTCAAGGTGCGAGCTCAAGACCGAGACGCACTTCGATACCTGTGGAGAGGCGACAGAAGAGAGGGAGCGCCTGAAGAATACCGTATGACGTCCATTATATTCGGTGCGGCAAGTTCGCCGTGCACGGCCATATTCGCAAAGAATTGGAATGCGAAAAGGCACATAGAGGAGCATCCAGAAGCAGTGGAAGCTATCATCCATAATCATTATATGGATGATTACCTCGATAGTTACAAGACGGTCGAGGACGCAACGCGTGTCGCAGCGACGGTGAAAAGCATACACCTGAAAGCGAAGTTCGAACTCAAGAAGTGGGTATCGAACAGTGCGCAAGTCATAGAAAACATAGAACCGTCACAGATCCGAACTGAAGTCGTCAGCATCGGAAATACAGAAGACACTGAAAAGATACTTGGCCTAATATGGAGACCGGGTGAAGACGCGCTGGGCTTCAATCTAACGCTCGCGCGCCTACCAAAAGGTGTATTAGAAAAGGAAGTACCTACAAAAAGAGAGGCACTGAAAATCGTAATGTCACTGTACGACCCGCTCGGACTCGCCTCACCAGTTACGATAAGAGCCAAGCAGATACTGCAAGAGGCATGGAGGCGAGGAGTCGACTGGGATCAGGCGCTAGATAAGGACCTGGCAACCCAGTGGAGAATTTGGATACAGCATTTGCAACAGCTCAAGAATATCAGCATACCAAGATGCTATCCGGGTTACAGCGACGCTGTAGAAACACAAATCCATGTGTTCACCGACGCAAGCGAAATGGCATACGCGACAGCAGTATACTGGCGGACCACATCAATAGAAGGCAAGCAGCAAGTCAGCCTCGTCATGGCAAAGGCGAAGGTGGCACCACTGAAGCTGCAATCGATACCGCGCCTCGAACTGCAGGCCGCGGTGATGGGAACCCGCGTGGCTGCAGCCGTGATGCAAGAACACAACATCAAACCCGCATCGGTGACATATTGGTCAGACAGCAAGACCGTCCTGACATGGATAAGAAGAGGAGCGCGAGTGTACAAACCCTTTGTCGCTCACCGCATAGCTGCCATAGAAGAAAACAGCAAAGTCGAAGATTGGCGATGGGTACCAACGAAGATGAATATCGCAGACATCGCTACCCGTGACGTACCACAAAACTTCGACTCACAACATGCATGGTACTGCGGCCCTAGCTTCTTGTACGAAGAACCGTCGTCATGGCCATCAGAAAAACCCCCCATCAAAGAGGAGACGGGGGAAGAAAGGACCCTCGTAGCCGTCGAAGCAGCTGACACGCGAAAGCTATCAGAAGTCATACCAGATCCGGTTAGATTCTCAAGATGGGAACGGTTACTCCGTGCGACGGCAAGCGTCCTACGGTTCATAGCTCTCTGCAGAGAACGAAAAGAGAAAACGTTCTACAAAAGAACGAAAAAGAATGCAGAGAAAGATCCAGACTGGCGTAAACAGAAGAAGGCGACGCCAACTCCTCCAAAAAAGACAGCAAAGACGTCTGATATTCAAATCATGAAGCAAACAGTAGAAGCAGAGTATCTCCACGAAGCAGAGAGAATACTCATTCAAGTCGTGCAGCAGCAATCTTTCGCTCATGAAATAGCGAAGCTGCGTGAACAGAAGACATTAGAGAAAAATAGTCGACTGCGGCCACTACAGATAGAAGTAGTGGACAATGTTCTACGCTTGAGAAGCCGAATAGCCGCAACGGACGAAGTAACAGATGACGTGAAGCGTCCGCCGATATTGCACGGCGACCATCACGTCACCCAGTTATACATAGACTGGACACATCGCAGCCTACAACATAGTGGGGTAGAGCTCACTATCAACGAGGTGCGACAACACTATTGGGTTGTCAAGATGCGGCCAACTACGAAAATGGTGCTGGCCAGATGCCTGAAGTGTCGCATTCGCAAGGCACAACCACCCGTGCCTGCGACCGGCGACCACCCGAAGACGCGCCTCGCTCATCATCAGAGGCCGTTCACATACACAGGGTTGGACTATTTCGGCCCACTGTCCGTTACTGTCGGACGCCAACATCAAAAGAGGTATGTAGCACTATTCACCTGTCTAACCACCAGAGCCGTCCATCTCGAGATCGCCGCCAGCCTCAGCGCGGACTCCGCCATACTGGCGCTGCGCCGGTTCGCCGCTCGCAGAGGCTGCCCAACCGAGCTGCACTCCGACAACGGCACCAACATGCACGGTGCTGACAAGGAGCTCCGAGACGCCTTCCGAGAGGAGGCCAGTCGCCGAGGCATCGTGTGGCGCTTTATTACGCCATCGGCGCCATTCATGGGAGGCGCCTGGGAGCGTCTCGTGCGCTGCGTGAAGTCTGCATTGTACACTGTGCTACTTGAAAAACACCCACATGAAGAGGTGTTGTCCACACTATTGTGTGAGGCAGAGTACACAGTAAATAGTCGTCCATTGACACATGTTTCCGTGGACAGCGAAGACGACGAGTCGATGACACCGAACCACTTCCTACTTGGTGGCTCGGCCCGACTCCCATCACCCGGGGTATTCACCGAACAGGACATAGACAGCAAGAAATTATGGCGGCGCTCACAAATACTCGCTGACATGTTCTGGCGCCGCTGGGTGCGAGAGTACCTGCCGGAGTTACAAAACCGGCGGGAGCCGCATAGCCGCGGCCCAGGATTACAGGTGGGCGACCCTATTCTTATTGCTGACGGCCAACTGCCTCGCAACACATGGCCGCGAGGCCGCATAATAGCCGTGTTCCCAGGGGCTGATGGTGAAATCCGGACTGCTGAGGTGCGCACTGCTGGCGGCACCCTGAAGCGTCCGGTGAAGAAACTCGTCCCACTACCGAAGTAAAGAAGAGGCGTCGAGACGGCGGGCGTCGCGACGGCGAAGCGTCGCGGCTACGGTCGTCGCTCACCGGTGCGATGCAGCGCCGTACCGACGTCGCTACGAGTCGCCACTGCGCTGCACGGCGGGAGAGATGTTCGCGACGATGCGTCACCAACAATATGGTTTATATAGAATCAGTAATTTAACTTAGCTTAAGTATATAGGTGCCATAATGATGTGTCATCAACAATTAGTTTGTTTTAAAATCAATAATTTTAACTTAGCCTAAGTATGTAGGAGATATAATTTCCCCTCTGTAAATGTTTATTAACATAATAAATCATGTAATTCGATGATGTGCGCGCCAATGCGCCGTCAGAAATGAGTTTTATTTGGAGAATTTCCTATTTACGTATGCGCACACGTTTTTTGCACACAATTTTGCACAAAGTGTGACCCGCCTACGGATAGGAAACAATTTAATGTCGCAACAATGCGAAATAAAACAATACATAGTGCGTGCAGACACTATACTAACTCAAATATGTAAAAATTATAGCTATTGATAGTGTTATCTAGCAATTAAAACAGAATCAAAATGACAATTTTGATGAAAGTCGTGAACTCGACCATTGTACGCCTCGATTGGGTAGGTAAAATAGTAAAAAGGTAAAATCTTTTAATGTATCCAGGTCACCTAGACCGAGACCTAGCCCTGGACCTAACTTCCTGAAATCTAGCCCTTCAGGATACCTACCTAATCGAGTCTGAAAACCGCAAAGCGGATTTCGTAAAATAAAGGCTACCCAACCTGTATTCAGAGGCTCATAGCGGGCTGAAAAATCTAGATACAAAAAATAAAATACTAGATTTTTCTAGGGAAATAGACTAGCTTGAGGTTTCTTTTGGAATGGTAAAGATCGGTTCAGTACTTTACCCGTAAAATCACTTGCAAATAATTTAATATTTAATTAATTAAATAATTCCCGTTATAACTGAAATATCTTTTCAGCGGGAATAGCTAGAATCATGCACGAAACCTCATTAGAAAGGCCATAATTTTACGAATCCCGTGATATATAACACACCATGTAAGAGCTCATTCACACGAAGACGAATCGTGATTTTTCACGAATCGTGTTTTTTCACGATTCGTTATTTTTTTTGACGGGAGCAATGCTTTTTATATACCCATGTTCACACGCTTCACGAATCGTGAAAAAAGACGTAGACGGATCGTCGGTCACTGTTTTATACCGAATCGTCAAAGACGTATCCCGTGTGAATGCGCCCTAAAGTTATTAAAATAAGGGTGTTTAGTCATAAAACAAATAGAAACTTAAGTGATTTTTATCAAATAAAGATTGTAAAACGGGAGGCGATTCGCGGCTCTCAATAAGGTAAAGGTTCGCTACTACTTAAGCTAGCGCGCCACCTGCCAACTTTGTAGTCATCGATATGGAAACTAATTCCACCTAAATAGTAATGTAGTAGTACTGGAGAGTCCTGAAATCGCTTCCTGAATACTTATGAAGACTTATCAGTAAATATGGTATTTTATTCCCCCCGTCAAAAACCCGTGTTCCTTCAAGAGATTTCGCAGTGAGTATTGAAGATACCCTGAACTATTGGTGCAGGACGTCAGCGCCGCTTGGACTGGGAAGCCTTACAAACTTCCCGTTATTGAGTCTGGCGATCACGCCCGTCCGGTACAGTTGTTTTATTGACATTACAAACACATGACTGTAAGTTTTTATATTTTGCTACTATTTATTCCGGTCAGCTCGTGTTTAGAAAAAAATAATTAAGCGGAAGAAACATTGTATCTTTTTTATTTAAGCTGGTAAAAAAGGACGGAAAAATCTGCATAAAGGTAAAAGCAACGTGAGTGTGTTTTACATAACTAAAATGTAACTTATAAATAAAATGTCTAATAATAGTTACTGCATGTAACAAAAAACAAATAACTTCTCCGTGACACATGGTCATCATAAATACAATAAAATTAATTGACACAATCTCCACCTTTTACATGTCCAAAAGTTTTGTCAACAAACACGTTTACAACCATCTGACATGCTTTGAAGGCTGAAGGCCACACAACCATATAACTCAAGGTCGCATAACCGCCGATTCGAGTTTCTTAGTAATGACCTACAATGTGAGACATAACGGTTTGTAAATGACTTATGTAGGTACTCAACCTACGACGTAAGAATTCAACAGAGTTTAGGTACGTAGCAATGGCATGAATAACAACAAACAACGATGAGGATGATGGGGGTGGTGGATGGTGGTGGTCGCGGGTTCGCCTCCTACTTTGATTTTCAAATCACTTGATCATTGTTATAATAACACAAGCTTAAAGTCCTCTAGAAATCGCTACAACAGAAGCCTAACCCACAACTGGTACCGTAACTCTAGTAACCTTAGTAAAGATGGGGACTTCAATACAAAGAACTTTGTTTTTTGTAGAATAGTTATGACACTAGGAATGTGACGACGTCATGTTTCGGAAAGCGGTGAAGCAGTAGTGCAGCAACCACAGTCCGAAGCGATTCCGATGAACATTTCTAAGGATGTTCCGTAGCCGCCGCCCCGCTCGGCCATCACTCCTCTCCACTGGTTTCGTGCCCGCAGCATTCATTATTTTTATGGTAGTCATTGGTTGTGCATTGTCTAAAAGGTCATTTACAGATTTTGAAGCCTGTCTTCGTCTCTAAATCTTCTTTAATTTACCAATACTTACACTTAATTTGAATAACACTTCCCTACGTGGCAATGAAACGGATTTTTTTACATGAGGCTTGGCAGCTTATATCAATACCTCTAGGAATTTGTCAATATTATATGACTTGCTAGATGTCGTCTTTCATATACGATAGACCAAGGTAACTATCACAGTCGAAACAGAAGGCCATGCTACCGCTAATTCAACTCATCTCAGTAATGACCTACTTACTCCAAAGTATTTCGAAGATACCAATGTACTTCTACGAATTGTGAGTAAATATTGGAACACTTTTGTATACAGTGGGGTTTTTAATACAGAGTAAATTTTCGAGACTGGTCATTGAAAGCGGTCATGAAAGCAACGGATCTAAGTATTGGATTAAAACGGAAGGTCTTCAACACATGTATACTGCCTTGCATTACATATGGCAGCGAAACTCGGTCTCTCACAAAACACCATAGAGAAATTCTGGTACATTGCCAAAAATCAATGGAAAGGAGTATGACTGGTATTAAAAAACAAGACAGGATACGAAATACTCTCATTGGAGAAAGAGCAAAAGTTACTGATGTTCTTATCAAAATAGACCAACAAAAGTGGAGATAGACAGGCCACATGTTAAGAGGCATCCGAGACAAGTTAAGTAAAGTTGTGACTGAATGGTACCCCAGACATGGCAAAAGAAACAGGGGAAGATAATATAAGAGATGGCAAGACGAACTGAAGCTTACAGCTTACAAATTGGAGAAGAGTTGCGAGAGATAAATTCAGTGGAAGTTGTTAGAGGAGGCCTTTGCCAAAAGGCACGCTGAACTAAGAGACATTCTGTAAACTAAGGAAAAATACCACAACCCAAAGATGTTCAGAATAGAAAGAGCTTATGTTCAAGAAACATGCTATTGTTGTTGTTGATTGTAATCTTGCATATGTTGGGTTACAAAATTTACTAATTAACATAACATAACATTAAACCTATATTCTCCGAAGGGTAAGGCAGAGCAGTGCCTATACAGTGTGAGTCTTAATAATGTGCACATATCGAAATGAGGGAATCTATACTTAATTTTATTGACGGTTTGTTTTCTTTTTAATGTTCTTAATGGGGGTTTTCTTTTTAATGTCTTATTGAGAAATTTTACGATGAATGTAAAAATGTATGAAAAAATAACAGATTTTTTGTACAAAAACATGTTTATTTTCAATTGAGGGTAGTTTTTTTTCCACAATTTTCATTTTATGATGACGTCTAATTACTTCCAATTATTATGGAGTTCGTTTCATCGCGATACATCATTTAGTTTAAAAGTTTCACCGTTTTGTTTACACTACTCGACCTGGGAATCGAACTCAGGATCTCGTGCTCAGCAGTAACGCTTGCGACCACTATATCAACGAGGCAGTCACTACTTGATGCAACAATAACATTTTAGTCCTAACAGAAAATGGTTCTCTCTGATTCAATCTATTCATTTCTACTACGAACAGCTATTTTCATTACATATTCAACATCATATTTCATAGTTAAAAGACCTAATCTGAACGCGTTTGTTCATGCAGTAAGTAAGACAAGAGTCTAACAAGTCTAATCTCCATAAAAAATAAGTTTAAATTAATCATGTTCCGTTTCATTCGTCTGACTGATTTTAAGATAATTTTAGTAAAACAATCATATCATTTGATCAAGTCTGAAACTGTTCCTTTAAATAACCTCTAATTTCAATCATACATGTAAGCATTTCCAGAGCCAGAGGATGGAATGCTCCCGTGAAAACTACGCTACTTTGTATATTGACAAAGATAGGCAGGTTAACCATGGAAGATTATTTGCCTGTCACAGCGCAAATAAAATCGTTAGCCTCAACAAAATTGTGTTACTGGAAAGACAATGAACAAAAACCATGAAGGGACAGTAAGTGCAAGTGTACCGAATTGCAAACAAGGATTTAGCAAGAGTGGAGAGATATCACAATAAATTGCATTGGACAGTTTCATCATGGGTGCCCTCACTTGCGATATAGTGCGCAAAGCTTACAAATCATTTCTTTGTACAATATATTATGTGTCAGTCTCTAAAGGCTTACTGAACGGACATACAAATTACAGACTACACAATGTATAGTGTAAAAAATTTTGACTAGTATACTATTTAGTGTTGGGAGGTATTCTGACTGCAATTTGCTCTTTTTAGCGAATCGATGGTAATCTAAATAGACTCAACCCAGAATTTGGCTACGAGTTTGGCATCTTTAGTCCATCAGTTTCTATAATATGCAGATAACAGGACACGATATTAACTGTCCCATGGCTTGTGGAACTGCACCACTTTCACTCTCCAGCAATATGGTATTTCAATTAGTGAATAGCTGACGAACAATTGGAGGCTCGCACGAATCTGCTAGGGTAAACTGCGACTGCTGTTAACTCTCTGGGGATTGGTGAAATAACAAGAACACCCCACAAGGTGCACTGGTCCTGGCTGGGGTGAAAAAAAAAACAGGTAAGTTTGAAAATTGGCCGAACAATTTAAAGATTTCAGGAATTCCGTTATTGCTGTTTGAGAGAATCTAGATTGTATTCTAATGATTAAGTATCACGGCTGGAATTAAATGTAAGTTAATTCTATAGATGTGCTGGTTTGTAGGACAGCCCGCAGTAACAGGACAGTACAGCAGCTTGTCCCGATATTTTTACATACGATTACTACTGCATCTTCTGGCATCACATTTAAGACGTGTCACACACCTGTTTTTGTTATAATGTTTGTAACACTATTCAATATCTAGAAGTTATGAATGTCACTACATTATTATAAAACAAAGTCCCCCACCGTGTCTATCTGTCTGAACGCGATACACTCAAAAACTACTGAACGGATTTTCATATAGTTTTCATCAAAGGACGGAGTGATTTATGAGGAAGATTTAGGTGTATAATTTATTAAGGTTTTGTGTAAATTGGCTGAAATATGATGATGTAAAATGATGATGTAAAGAATGAACATCAGTTACCTTTTCATCTAACCCACATACTCGACCCAACAGGATGATATGACACTATGACAAAAAAAAACAGTGGCACTTCGGGAGTGCCGACAGAAGTGAAAACTTGAAAAAAGTATTTTACTCCACGCACCGTGGTAATCAATGCGTTAATGTCTTTTACTCCACAGTGTTGGTAAATTGCGTTACAGTATCGCGAAATCAATGGTGTCCCATCTCAAAAATGCCCAACGCGCCTAAAGAAGTTTTCACTTTAAAAATATATGGGCATATATGCTCTGCTACCGTGCAAAGCCGGAGCGGGTTGTTAGTAATTTATAAATAGAAGTTATGACACAATAGCGGCGTCTTCTGAAGCGCTTCGCAGATGTTTGCGGAAGCCCGTGTTGACGATTTTCATGCCCTAATGAATAAGCGGGTGGCGTCAATAATGGGTAGGTTGCGCGGAAGCTCCAAAAGCATACAAAAAAATATTGGTCGACAAGGTGGACAACCCCTTTATTAGGCACTGGATGCGGAGGCACGTGCCAACATTGTGTTGAGCCACGTAGTTATTAGTTGTTGTTTGTTTAATTTTTAAGTTTTACTAACATAGTTTCTAAGTCTTTGTTACTAATACTATATGGATTGTATGTACTTTTATGTGTGATCCGCAATAAATGAATATATATATATTAGCAGATATTAGCAGTAACGAATTAGTTTTAAATGCTGCATTAGTTCTGTTAAAATCTTCGATCTGTGTAAAGTCTATTAATATTACATCAACAAGTAAAGATTTCTGACAGCTTACATAACTTAATCATGCCTGTAGAATTACCACAGGAAATACAGGGGGCAAGGACATCGACGCGAAAACTGTTACCATGGATGAATCCATCCGTTGAATTTTATGTCGGTATTTTTTTTTTTTAAATCTGCTTTTCCATATCGTGACCGCGTAGGTATTGCACTTTTCTATGAAACAGTTGTTTTTTTTTTAAAATAACCGACGATAAATTTCTGCGCAGGGGTGTTCAGAATCATGTACTGAATCCATGGTAACAGTTTTCGCGTCGCTGTCCCTGCCACGCTGTATATATCAGATCTTCCAGAGAGATTATGTCCAACTGACCCATACTGCTAGGTCTTCTTCAAGGTGGCGCAGGAAAAGAATACTTGGAAGATTTTACTAATACTATCCCAATGCTAATACTATGCCATAGCTGGGAAAAGACCTCGCGCCTTTGCCCTACCAATAAATACTATGGGATAGTATTGGTTTATAAAAATAAATTGTTAAACAACTCTTTACAAGTAAGGTAGTATCAGCTAGTCTTCATCAGCATCGGTTCGGTAAAAATCAGATACCGAAAAAAATAACATCTCAGCATTTGTAAAATATTACTATATTTTACAAATGCTAGTCCAAGTTTTTTACCGAGTTGCTTGAGGCTTAACAAAATGTTTTAATGTATTTAAAAAATGCAAATTATTTGACATTTAAGTATAAAAAAACTTTAAGCAGGTGAAGGAGATCAGAAAAATTTATGATTCTTTATGGGTGTGAACCATCTCAAAAGTATATAGGCTCAATAATATTATGTTATTTAATTATGAGAAACAAACTCGAGAGCTCACACAAACAAAAAGCTGGAGGAGCTCGTGGCTAAGTAATAACAGCCGCACGGGTCGATCCACCAGGTTAAGCTACTCTTTCCAAGGTTGATCCGTGGATGGGTGACCATCTTTACATACCGAGACTCCTCTGGGCCTCGGAAAGCACGTTAAGCCGTTGGTCCCGGCTGTCATTCGTGGATCTTTCTTTGACAGTCGTTACGGGTCGTCAGAAACCCGACAGTCTAACAACCAGTCTTGTTCACCAGTTACTGGGTTGTGGAAGCCAGATAGGCAGTCGCTTCATGTAAAATACTGGTATTCAGCTGCATCCGATTAGACTGGAAGCCGACCCAAACATAGTTGGGTAAAGGCTAGACAGATTGATTTTTGAATTATGAGAAACAAACAATGTGTTGATGATTGTGACGCCTGTCAATCCGCACTGGATCTGCGTTGCGGACTACGGTCCAATCTCTCTCACAGAGAAGATGCCTGAGTCCAATGAGTGACAACATTATAGGCTGATAACGTATGGAAACTTCTCTGCAGAACACTACTTACAGTTTTAAACCTTGCTACGCATTTTATTTTCAGAAATGAATATATTTTTGGTATAACTTTTATCGTTGAGTGCAAAACCGGTAATTTTCCAAAATTAGGCGTTTATTCTTTGTTGACCACCCTAACCCTAAGCTGGATCAGCGGGTTTCATTGTAATTCCTGGAGTTTTCCATCATGTGCTGTGAAATAATTGTGTCTGGACTCGTCAACCTCCATTGTTTCGGCGCTTCTGGAAGTCGCCACTGTTCTTTCTGGCTTTCAACTGTGGTACGTCTTTCTACATTGTTCTCAAGACATGTATAATTTCAACATGAATGATGTAACCAATATTTTTATTTAAAAGAGTGTCAGTGGAGTTTCTTGCCCGTTCTTCTCCACAGGAATCTACTACGCTTTCTGAGTGATCGACCCCTTGACAATTATATAGTGCAGGCGTACCTAATTGATTTATTTGAAACTATAGCTTCTGCCTGTGACTTCGTCCGCGAGCCTAACTTTCCTCAAGAATTGGGCTATCCATTGCAAAAATATTTTTTTCAAATCCAACTGGTAGTTCCGGGAATTACCCTCTACGTACAAACTTACAAACAAACAAATTTTACCTGTTTATAGTATTAGTATAGATAAATGCTTTGCGTTTTTTTAGTTTTGTAATGGTTGGGAACAGGGTTGGTTTGGAATAAAAATGTTCTGAAAATGGATTTAAGATAAGATAAGATATTTATTTTGCAAATATAGGTAAGTACAAAACTCGTTGACATAAAAAATATAATTAGCAACAGCCATATTTAACCAAAAGGCATGCAAAAGTACAAAAAAATACACTAGAGATGTTAAGTGACATAACAAAAATGATAAACTATGTCAATATGAAAATTGATTAACTATAATTACAATTTAATTATGTAGTACTTCAATAGTAATTTATACTGTACACAATTCTTTTGCAGTCAACTCACTTCGTATTGGAATTAAATAATTAATTTATGCGGGGTGAGTCCGATTGTCAGGAACTAGTGGAGCAGTTGGTAAGGCTTTTTGTCCCTGTTCTGCCCAAACATCAACTCAGGCCGCGAAGTCACCGGCTACTAGCCGTACCATCAGCACGCACGGTGTCGCGAGCTAACTTGCCCCTCGTTCGGGCCCTTACTATGCTCAATGCTCTTCTGACATCAACACCGGAATGTGACTTGTTTGCTGGGAGATGGATCGATGTGTGTCGTGAATGTTTAAGTTTTTGTGAGAGGATGGATGAAAGATATTTTTTTTATAAGTTTTTTCTTCCTCTTGATTGCAGTTTGTTTATTTTAGGAGTGTTATTTTATTTGTTAATTTTGTTATTTCTTGTGTTTTATGTGCTTTTTTTTTTGTAATTTACATAACCTACTACGTAGGTATGTGTGTAATTTTTAGTTTGTATATTGTTCTGTACGACGCCTTGGATGTATATTCTGTTATGTTGTGCATGAAACTTAAATAAATAAATAAAAATAAATAAATAATAATTAAATTGTAAAAAAGTTAAATTAAATAAAATTAAATGTCATCTTTTCCAATTTCCAATCATTATAAAAAGTAATCAAGAAATTCCTTTCTCCGTTAAAAATTCCATCACACTATAATACGCTTTGTCTACTATAAAATATTTCGAAGTTTTTTTTTAAATACAAGTCAAGTTTTAAAAATATTTTAATGAGTACTTCCACTTACAGCAGGACCTGCCCTTGGAATACTATGACGCTGGAAAAAAAACCTAAAAAAATATAGCCCCCTCCAGAATCATGCACAAAACTATAATATTAATGTTTTAGCAAATGGCCTTGGAGGGAAAAACGAAAAAAAAAAGACCTTCACAACCCTTACCACCCTTTGTATCCACCCCAAAAATTTCACCCAAATCCAAACCCAACTTTCTAACACCTAAAATATAAACATGTTCTAATACAATCCCTTTTCCACAATCACTGGTTAAGACATAGACGGGGTTGTGAAACACGCCGGTCGAACCGTTCAGACTCTCAGTAGTGAACGAGCCACGGTAACATTTGTGCAACTCCTGCGCACACGACCTTCGCAACGGCCTTGGGTGAGTGGCGCAACTGAACTTGACCTTGGTCAATTTTATATTTTATTTTTTATGGATGGATGGTTATTTTTGGAGGGCCATGACTTTGTTTTTGAATTTCAACTGTTTAGAGTTTTTGTATGAGAATTGTGGGTAGTATCAAGAGATGATTTTGGTCGTCTACCTTTTATTAAAAGGTCGTTCTATTCGACATTTTCGATTCTTTAAATAAATCGGATAGTTTAATTTGATGTACATATAAAATGACTTTAGTCATGCATTGTACAATCTAGCCATTCTTGGGATAGATCAACGTTTGAATAATGTTAATAGTACCATTGTGAATTTTAACTTTTGTCTTAACCTTGGTTAATTTTTGTGTTTGAGATAAAAAAAATAATTCAAAGTATGGGAATCACGGAATTTTTGAGGATAGTAGGTACTCAGCTCCGTCAGTAGTTGTAGTCCGTCTATCAGTCCGTCCGTCTGTCTGTCAGCGGGCTGTATCTCATGAACCGTAATAGACAGACCGTATCTTAATGCGGTAGGTACGGAAACCTTTGTGTGTAAGTCCGACTCGCACTTGACCGGTTTTTATAATAATCTATAGTCATCATAAAAAATAACTGCTAAGATTAATGTTAGAATAATCGGTCGATTAATCAACACGTACAATGTTATTTTATAGTATCAACATCATAAAACACAATATAATTTATTTACGTTTTTTGTTAACATTAGTTACGTGAATAATATTTTTTACACAATGAAGTTACATTTTTACTTAAATTATTTGTTAGTAGCTTCCGCCAGCGGCTTCGCCAGCGCAATATCTTTATAAATTATAACCTACTTAGTGTTAATATATAAATTCATAGCATTCTACAGGTGAAATATTTTTTTTAATCGGTCCAGTAGTTTTTGAGTTTATTCATTACCAACAAAAATACAAATCTTTTCTCTTTATAATATTATATAGTGTAGATAAATTTGAAATCATTTTTACAATAGGATTATAACTATGAAATATAAATATTTAACTTCTTTAAATGCGTAAAACACGAGTTATCTTTAACGTAATGGCGTCATCGCCAACCAACAGATGTCGCTAAAAGAATCTAGAATTATTAAAATATTCTCATGCACGCAAAGACATGTCATAACACCTCATGCGAAGGGTCAAGGTTGAATATAGCTACTAACGTGGTACATACACAGTTAGATGGTGAACAGTATAACAAGAAGACATTGATGACTTTGGCTTTCTGAGAAAAACATTTTTAGTGATAAACAATAATAAAATAAAGAAAAATGGTTTATTCTGAACAAAGAAAATTAAAAAAAACCCATAAAATACACACATAAAAAGTAGCCAAAAACCTCGTATTCAAGCAGCCCACGCCCACATTTCGCCAGTTATGCTTAAGTATCACGTAAAACCCATGTGTAGGTACTATACGTACACCTCTGCCTAATCCTTTGGGAAATACAGGCAATGTTATATTAGGGGAATGTTATGATAACTAAACAATAATATTACTGAATTTACGAATTATTTTGATGGAATATTTTGGTGATTAGGTTAATCACCAAAATATTCCACACTACAAATTCTATTCATCCCTGGTAAAATATCCCATGAGAGACAGATTAAAATAATAATGCATAATTATAAAGATGAAGATAAAGCTGGAGAGCTATACAAGTCACGGTTTGCTCATTTAATGGATTTTGAAAGATTCGCTTGTTAACTTAGAATGTTTCCTCAGTTCAAAGGATTTTTCTTTAATCACCTTACACACTTTCTTCAAAATGTTGTTAGTTCACTGTGGTGATAATAAGTTCAAGATTAATTTATTTGGTCAAAAATAGAAGTCTCAAGTCATAAAGACTTCAGAATCCACTTTTTGGAGAAGCCGTTAATTTTGTGAGGTTATTGTTACTATGACAATTTTGAACAAAGCAGTTAAAAAAAATGGCAGTGTGCAAAATCACACGATAGTATAAAAATCTGTTGGTAAGCGGATTTTGTTAAATTTTGAAGGCTATCTAGCATAGGATTGTTATTTTGTTAGTCAATTGCTTTAAATTGATTATTCAAATACATGGCGATATTTTTAGCAGCAATATAATTTTTATTGTTGACATGAAAACAGAGCCAACAGACTTTTTAATGAATGATAAAAAAAAATGATTTTTTTAGTAGATTAACAAAGATATTTAAAAAAAACAATTTAAGACTATGGATATGCCAATATTAACGTATTACAACGGTTGATATTTTTTTCCAAACTCACAGAACCAACACAACGGATCATTAAAACTTGTATAACTGTTTGCTCCGTACTATGGGGGTCACAGCACAGTATAATGGTTTTGCAGACTCAATTACGGCAAAGTTAATGAGTTCTCGTCACAAACATAAACAATGTGACAATGACACGTGTCTCTTTGTAATATATTGTCTCTGAGTTCTTTTACAAGGTTCCGTAATGTAGACCACGAGTGAAAGAAAATATTTTGTATGAATTTGAGTTGAATAGATTTAATTTTTGAACGGCTACTAGATAACACCCATTTTTGCTGTAAATATAAAATGATTTGAATTGTTCCAGAAAAGTTATTTATTTATTATACTCTATTTATTTTTAAGTTGACTAGCTTCTTCTTTAATTGTAGTAAAGAAAATTTTAAATTAGACTAAGCGATTAAAATTCAGCGAGTTAGTTTTTAACCCTACTTTAAATACCTAAATGTTTTTTTTATTTTGAACTTAATTTAATAACATAACATCACAACTGTAATCCCCAAAGGGTTAGGCAGATGTGTACCTATTAGTACACCCACATTTCACCAGTTATGTTTAAGTCCCGTTTAATAAGGACAACCGAGCACAAATCCAGGTTCCTACTGAGAAATTCCCAAGGAAAAAACCCAACACTTTATTTAATTATTATTAAAATTCTTATTTTATATTATATTACTCTATTACTATTTTTTTGTTTTTTTTTGTAATCTTTTTTTTTACTTTTTTTTTATCCCTACATACTACTTCACTCACTCACACATACACTACACTCTACATTTTGAAACATATCATTATCAAATTAGGTATAGCCCTAACATATTGCAAAACTAACTATAAAATGCGAGTTCGGTATATTTTAACATTTGCCAGCGATAGTCATCGACCTGCCTAATGTATGCACTATTGCAGTATAAAACCTCTTGGCGTTGGCTGTATCTGGAAGTGATTGCTACATACACTTCTGGTGGATGTGTCGTGATTTTAATGCATTTAGAGATTAGTGCAACAAATGTTTTGAAATGTATTGAGTAGAATAATTAAGATATGAATCCTTGTCCGCTCGAAAACACATTTTTTGTATTGACACCAGCACCAAAATCAATATAAAAGTGTAAGTTTTGACTGTCGTCTAGTGGTCGCAAAGTGTTACTGCTGAGCATGAAGTCCTGGGTTCGATTACCAGGATTTTCCATCAGGAAATTCTCAATAGCAGCCCGGAATCTGGATTTGTGTCCAGTTGATGGACATAACTGGACACAAATCCTTTCGCATTTCGTAATAGGGGCGACCCTATTACGAAATGCGAAAGGTGGGTGTACTAATAGGTACACGTCTGCCTTACCCATCTGGGATTACAGGCGTGATGTTATATGTACCAAATCTGCGTTCGCAATTTATTTTAAACTGAGATTTTAAACTGCAGCCTAAGGAACACGGCATAAAGTAAAGTTTACAAAATAATGTGTATTATCGCTCAAAGAGTTCCGCAAGTCTCTTGGGTACAGATGCACCTGTAGGCAGCTATGTGGCTATATAATTTTTTCGACGTCATATAGTTTGTTGTTGGGTTTAGTATTAGGATAATTGTATTATTGTTGAAATGAAGTTCTTTAACGCGGCTACAAGCCGCGTTAAAGAACTTCATTTCAACTTTCAGAAATCGTCGCGCTAAAAAGTGTGAATACTTGCGACTGTTTTTTCTGATTCAAAGAGAAAGAGAGAGAAAAGAGTAAAGGGATTAGTATCGTGGGGTAAATTGTAGACATCGGCCCGAGTACACTGCATACACACGCACTGTATAGTTCTGCGAGAGAGAGAAAGTGTAAATTTGGTAAAAATGAAAATCCAAGATGGCGGCTCCGAAAATTTTAAAATTTTTTCATCATGGGTCATCATCGTTTTCATAGTTTTCGAGGGTGTTAAAGCCGATAGTGGGGTTGAAATGTAAATCCAAGATGGCGACTGATATGTATAGTTTGTATAAAATAAAATAAACATAACGTAAAACGCGTAAAAATGAGACTGGTCATCTCTTATCTGCCAGTTAGTTTTAACCTTATATTTTGAATTGTTTTGAATTATTTTTTAGATTGTTCTCACATGTAGAAGCAACAAGAATAATGTAGCCAGGATTTTGTAATATCTTGATTTAAAAGAGTGTCCTTGGAGTTTCTTGCCCGTTTTTCTCCATAGAAATCTAATTTGGAATGGGCGACTAGCTTCAACTTTTTGACTAACAGACCGACTCCTTGAAAATTCAAAAGTGCCTGTAAATGGTTTAATTGAAATAAATGCTTTTAGTTTGAGTTGGGGACAGCAGCCCGTCTTACTATACCCAAGAATCGTAAAAAAAACTTAATTTTTATAAATTCCTTGATCATTTTAAAAGTCTGCGTACAAAGAGGTAAAATATAATTTTAAAAAATATTGGTAACGGTTTCAATACAATGCAACGTGTTATTAGTAATGTCATTGACTATAGCAGCATTGTTATTGGATGATTTGTAGTTAGTAAAAACGTAAATGCATGTCGGTGCAAAACTTCCGGATGGAAAACTGGAAACTTGTATCTTCAAACTGCTATTCTCATGAAAATTCTAGCTTAATTTTGAGAAATAACAAATATTTACAATTTATATTAAAAAAAAATAACATAACATAACATCACGCCATCACGCGGTTAGGCACAGGTGTACTTATAGTACACCCACATTTCACCAGTTAAACATAACTCAAGGGGTGCCCCCTATTACAAGTCCCATGTAATAGGGGGCGAGCCTATTGCTATCAACCAGGCACAGATCTAGACTCCGGGCTGTTACTGGACACATCCAGATGGAAAAACCCAATAACACTTCATCTTCACTTCATCACTAGATCAATGAGGCAGTCTATTTAGTTCAGGCAGTGACATTCTAAAAATGTTATAGAGAATAATGATACAGGTGTCTTTACATAATATATAACATAACATATATATCAGCTGCCGCATATTTCTGTTTTGAGCTCGTGATTATATTTAAATCTATTATTTTATTTTATGGTTCTCTTCTTTTATGCACGTGTTTCTGTGACAATAAAACTTATTTTTCTTTCTTTCTTTTCTTCTTTCATAACTAATGATTTACACTAGGAACTAAATTACATATCAGATCAAATAAATTAATAATTAATACTAAATAATAAATTAGACCACACACATTAATTCACACCACAAAAATTGTTGTGGTTTAAGTAATGTAATTAAATAATTTAATTACAAGAATTTTTGTGGTGTACAATACAGTATATCAATCTGCCTAGCCTTTTCCCAACTAAGTTGGGGTCGGCTTCCAGTTTAACCGGATGCAGCTGAATACCAGTATTTTACATGGAGCGACTGCGTATCTAACGTCCACAACCCAGTAACTTGGTAATACGATACCCCTTGGTAAGACTGGTTGTCAGACTTTCGGGCTTCTGACGACCCGTAACGACTGTCAAAAATTCACGAATGACAGCCGGGACCGCCGGGACCAACGGCTTAACGTGCTTTCCGAGGCACGGAGGAGTCTCGGTATGTAAATGTGGTTAGCCATCCTCGGACCAACCCCGACAAGCGTAGCTTATCCTGATGGATTGATCCGTGTGGCTGTTATTACTTAGCCACAAGCCCCTCGAACACAATTGTGTACAATAAAGCATATATAAAATAAATAAATAATAAATAAATGACTAAGTAACTGTACAAAAATAAATGTAGGTAGATATGAAAACAAAAGGATACTTTCAGGCGTCGATGTTGTCATCCGTAAACGTGCTCAGAAGACTGGCAGCATTGCCACGTTGAATGGCAATACCAATCTTTGTCCAAAGAACGAGCCAGCCCTCTAGTTACGTGAAGTCTTGTGTCAGCCCTCTAGTGAGTACACATAATTATGTTGCAATAAGGGAATATTCTTCCAATATTTTACAATAAATAACTAAAACAAAAATAAGTAATTTCACAAAAAAAACATTGTTTTTAAAGACATTGAAAGAAAACCTTGCCATGCACTTTAGTGTGGCAATACAGTGGACAGTTTCAAGTCGCCACTATAGTACCAGCCGACAAGGTCAGTTTTACTATATTAATGAATAGGGTGACTAGTGAATACAATTGGTTGTTGACTCCACTTTAAGTGTGTTACACTCGACGCCATTATTGTTCTCGTATTTGAACTAGTTGCCTCAATCGCTCATAATAATGACACAAGGTATTTTTCGCTTTTAAGGGTCCCCGAAATGATCAATTGCAATTGTAAATTTTTACATAATTGATACACATTGATGCGCAAATTGATCGTCTACTAAATGCAAATGAAGCGATTAACGAAATTACTACAACTGAAATTGATTGCAATTAATCAAATTGCAATTGATCGTTTCGGTGACCCTTTATGAGGGTTCTTCTATCGTGTCGGGATGAACTTTACGTTCTTGGTAATATCTCAAACGTGCTAAAAAGATTTATTTCTTTTATCAACACTGAAGACTGACATTGACAGCCCAGGGTGTGCGTATTATGGATGTCAACTTGAACTGGTTCTTGTTATTCTTCTTCTTTTTGAGTTGATAGTACTATCATCTAAGTACTTAAATGTAGAGTAATATTTTTATATTTATATACATATAATTGTACTCACATTCTGGAAAACAACTCTAACGATTTCGATGAAAGTAGCAATATAGTGGTTTACGGGGGCGAAAAATCGATCTAACTAGGTCTCATATCTGGGAAAATTTGTTGTCTCCGTATTTTCACTCGAGTCGAGCTTGGTCGCCCAAAGTTTAGAACAAGATTAATGACATGGTTGCATGGAATTAGTAAGTAGGTACCTACTATCATGGCAGTATGGAATTAGTAGGTACGATTATAGTTTTTAAATGAGCATTCTCTATTTTCACCAGAGCAGAGCTCGGTCCCCCAGGTATTTTTGTTTAATGAGTCGGGCCCAGTAGGTGGTCACACTGGCCATCCTAACCGCGACATCAGTAGCGTTTTTCAGGTCCTAAAAAGTGCAAGTGTATGGACACTTTGAACACTCTAATAGATGGGGTATAGTTTGGTCAGGAGCACCGCATTGGCACTGAGTGTCAGTGGAATTTATAATCCCCTATTTTGTGAGATTGTGCTTGCAGCGGTGTACTTAATTTAACAGAAGGTAGATAAAAGTTGAAAGTCGATAAAATTTTCGCCGCATTTGAACTAACCTAACTTGTGTCTATCAGATTGTTAATGTAACACATCAGATGCTCCCTGTTGTTAAGTGCATATCGACCCCTATATAAAGACATGTCAAAAAATGCCATTTCTGACATGTCTTTATGTACGTAGGGACCGTCGATATACACGTAGTTAAAGATAAAGAGCTTAGTGCAAGAGACTAGGTAAGTATGTCCCGATATAGACTTTGATAGTCTGAGTTGATCGATAAATTAATGAATAAACACAAAATCAAAATAAAATTTAATTAATTGCTGATAATTTGTGATCAATGTGCAATCACGAATGCAACCTTGTTTTACAAATCGTAATTTACAACCATTTTTATCAATATAATAATTCCTTTGTGTTACTACTAAGACAGAAAAAAAGAGACACAAAAATTTACTGACGTTTGACGATGCCTTTCATTGCTCGAATTTCAAGCACAATATAACCATCAACCACATATTACTTTAAAGCTACAAAACGATCACTTTGCTACATTTACAATAGTTTGCATCAGATTTTTCTTCGATGTTATTCTTTTTGGTTACGATTTTAGCACATTTGCGCAGCTGTTAATTTTCTTAACGAGGCCATCTGCGATTTTATGATAGTTTTTTTGGCCATAAGACTGTTTTGATGGTTGAATGTGTTATGTAAAAGTGATTCAACTAGTTATTATTTTCTTATTAGGCTTAACCCTTGGTATGGCCGGTACGTGGATCCACGCGAGACACAATGGTTTTTTAATTGTTTCTGTAATTACGGCATTCGAGAGGTTAACTACGGGCATGTCTGTGTGCCGATCCACTTGGGCGACTGTGTAATTTCGGTATTAGATATACCAAAGCCTATGTAGATTGCAATGTCAATTTTATACAATAACACATAATCATCAAACAGGAACGCAGTTCTAAATATTTTAGACGAAGACTTTTTACGGAGAAACTGCTTAGTTTTAAATAAGACTAGCTGTGTCCCGCAGGTTCACCCGCATAAATCTCGATCCCGTAAGAATATCGAGATATAAAGTATACTTTGTCTTAACCCATGTCATGGTCTACCCATGTGTCAAATTTTATCTTAATCCGTTTAGCCATTTTAGCGTGAAAGCGTAACAAACAATAAACAAACATACAAAAGATCAAATCTTTTCTCTTTATAATATTTGTTTAGATAACTCATAACATCATGCCTATTCGGGGCATATTGCAATCAACCGAGCATAAATCCAGCCGAGCTGCTACTGAAAAATTACCAATGTTTTATTTTTTTCTTGCTTGTAACTTACCTAATAATATAAAGGAAGAAAATAATTTTGTATCATTTAAGAATAGATTAAAGACTTATTTGATTATTTAAATGATAAATGTAATTACATTTTTAAGATAAGTAATAATAATAAAATTGTATAGTTAATGAATATCATAAATACCCCAATAAATAATAATTGCTATAGATAATGTTTGATTAATGTAAGATTTATTATTTTTTATTGAAATAGATATTTGTACACCTATTAAGGTAGAATATGATTTAAATATCATCTGTTGCATGTACCAAACATATTCAAGCAAATAAATGATTTGAATTTGAACTTTATTTTTAAATGTATTAAATTAATAACTACAATGCATGTTGACTGCAGCTAAGATAACGGCTATACTTTTATTATTTCTGCTAATTGATTTTGACACTATCAGATTACAATTTTACTATCAAATTAATTGACAGTAAATATTTGCCAACCAAAAACGATTGCATAAATTACATTAATGTAATAAATCTTATCGAGATAAATTGTATTATTTGCTCACGTTCCAGTACACTAAACGCCCATAGACGTCATAATAATAAAACTTCTATTGTGTTACTTTCAGTGTCCCTGAAAGTGTTATAGTGAATGAAGGCAGATTGGGGCGAACTGCGCCGTAACCGCGCCGTACGCATTGCTAAAATCCTCATTGATAATTTTTGTACATTTTGTATGAACCAACAAAATCAAACTGGTTGCTAATTTTACTGTAATTTTTTTTATTTTGTGTTATATGACATTGATTTTACATTATGTGATTACTTCTTCACACATTGACTTATTAATTACAAAATTTTAGGAAAATCGTCTATTTTTACGATGTTTGTAAACATGTGAGCACCATGTATCTTTCACTTAATTAAATTATCTGTCGTTGCTTCATTTTATATTCTTTTTACCTATTGTGGTATAGTAACTTTATTCTAGGTGCACCGTCTTCACATATAATTATTTAACTAATGTACGTACTTATACAAACTATTGTAAAACTTTTTAAAAGAAGTGAAGTTTCTTGTCCATTCTTCTCCATACGAAAACTACCTTTTGGAAGGGGCGACTAGAATCAGTTTTATTATCTTGTAAATTTAGACGTTGAGAAGTGCCATACATGGGCCTATTTGAAATAAATGATTTGACTTAGACTTTTTGACTTTGACCAACATGGGACCACAACGGACTTGTTAGTAAAAAAAATGCGTTGCGCTGCGACCTGTTGCACACGGAACAAAATTTCGTTGCCATCTGAATGCGCATGTGATCTAATTAGGTACACAGTGCATGAGAAAAATATGGTAGATATTAGTTCAAAATGTTCATTTGTGAACAAGTAGAGTTATCGTTATCGCAATATAATACAGTAAGAATTCATCACCAGGCTGATAATATCGGAAATCCCAGGCCGATTTCCGGCCACTGTAGGCGCGGGCTTGCGGACGGTGAGCGGGTAGCTCGCCGTCCGATAAGGACCAGGCCTGGGTCGACAGCGCATTATGTTCCACGCGCGCCTCAAAAAGATGTCAGCAGAACTGACGGGGTCCGCTAGGGCCGATGCCTGCCGGGGTCGCGGGAAAGTCTCGAAGTGATACCCCCTGGGGTGGCCCCTGGCAACATACAGGCAACTGAAGGAACACGGGTGGGTTTTAGTCAGGAAGAGTCTGACACGCCCTTCCGCTCCGCCCAGAGCGGGAGAAGTTATTTGATAATTTCCCACCCAAAAAAAAGGCTAATAATATCGGTCATTTTAAGAACGATTAGTATCAATTAACTAAAAAAAAAATTACAAACTGACGAATTAAAATGCGTGTAATCAAACAATGCAGTAACTTTAGATAAAAATCACTAAAACGTTTGCAATGTTGCAAATAATTGCAAGTTTTTCGCGGTCGTGTTTTGTAACCTCTTAACTCTGTAACGTTACGTAACGCGTCGCGTTTCAGTAACGTTTTGGTAAGTCAGTGCTAACGCGGACTTACCAGTCGCAAGTGATAATTAAGGGCGTGTTCTATGCTTAGTAAACAAATATTAACATGTGTATTAAAAAACTTTGCGCGTGTTGAAATTGTGTTAAGTGCATGTGAGTACTTAAATGTTTATTTATTTTATCTACAATATTCAAGGTTGCAGTTTTCCTGAATTTAAATAATTTGTTCATGGTATTCGTCACTCATAGCGAAAAACCACCCATTTTTGTTAGTCTAAGGAGTCATGTTTTTTCCTAGAAAAAACATGACTGCCTTGTTAGTCTAGTGCAAGCTACTGCTGAGATGGGGTCCTGAGTTCGATTCCCAGGTCGGGCAGTGTTATTGAGTTTTTTCATCTAGATGATGGTTGATGGCAATAGGCTCGCCCCCTATTACATGGGACTAAAAAATAACTGGCGAAATGTGGCTGGACTGTAGGTACACCTCTGCCCAACCCTATGGGGAAACAAGGCATCATGTTATGTTATGTAAATATAGACTGAAAATAACAGTATCTTGTTCAAACAATTTAATTTTATGTTTTGTGTTGCGTGTTATGAAAATTATTTTATCAAGAATCAAGTTTTTCTAACTGAATAGACAGCTGTGCTGCTGGGGAGTTTGTTGCGCCACTTCTTCTTCCCAGCTAAAGCACCAGGAAGTGGTGAAGGGTGGGCGTTTTGGGGACTGTCTTATGTAATTTTGACGTTCGAAAAGTGCTGATTCTCAGCCTAGTTTGAATAAATGACTTAACAAAACTATTACATAAGTTAAATAGGTTGCAGACGATGTAAATAGTGTTATGATAATTAGAATTTTGTTTTTTTTTTATGTCGTAATTACCGTTGTTTAGAGACGTTCCATAACTAAGTCAAAGTCGGGTTGAATGTTTTCTAAATGTAGCCTTCACAGCCTTTCTTCACACACTACTAGTCATAATCCTGTCTTTGCTTGCGTGTCAGTCTTCACGTTCCTGCGCCAGTATCATTATGTTCAATCAACGATTTATAAAACAGTGTTAATCACAGAAAGTTTTCGATGAAAGCATAAAATAAGGACCTGCTTTTTTTCTACATTTCCCTTTTATAACTAAAAGACCGAACGCACTTCCACCAATTTTTTTTTAGCCTATATTGTGTCCCGCTGCTGGGCAAAGGCCTCCCCTTTTTCCTTCCAAATCTCTCTGTTTTGTGCGATTTCAGGCCATGTTGACCCCGCAAATATAACTAGATCGTCACACCACCTTCGCCGCGGTCTACCTCTACGGCGTAGACCTCCTTCAGGCATCCAGTGAGTGACGATCTTCTACTGCTACCATTATGCATAGATAGATCGATAGATTCATTTATTTGCCTGAAATATGGTATTTTACAGATTTTATAACAAATATAGTTCTTCATATTCCGCCAGCTAAATTCGGCATGCAAATTTTGTGACAATAACAATGATTCTAATTTAACAAAATAATTAAATTCCAATGTCAGAAAAAATTAATACTAAATCAAGAATTGTCTAAATTATCAAATTACAAATGTCAAATATAAATATAAATAATTCAATTACAAATTTTCTAAAAATCGATTTACAAAAAAATTAAAATTAAATTGGAAATTAAATTACAATATATTATGTCAATAGCTTAAAATAAAAATTTCAAATGTAATTTACATGTCCTGCAATTTTCCTATTTGTCCTAGAATTCATAAATTCTTTAATACTATAAAAACAGTTTTCTATCAGCCCTGCTCTGAGATGCTGATAGTAGAAATATATACTAACTAAAACAGGAATGCCCTCAGTACCCTTCTTAAGTAGTTCAATTTCAATGACATCCTATCACACTATAAAATTTCATAAACATTGGGGTCACTAAACCTCATGAAGGCAAACTCTTTAAATGTTGTTAACCTTAAAGGCAATGAAAATAGATACGTTTATCAATAGATTAAAAATAAATAACCTACAGCTTCTTGGTTTTTGGAGCGTTCTTGCCCTATAAGGTAAAAAAAAGTTGAATTTATTTTATTTAATGATTCTATATTCTTTTTAATCTGTCGTTTTTTTCGTAAACCGTCAATCAATTTTTAATGTGTTTGGGCTATTTTTGATTCCGAACGGCAACATCAGGTTTTTGTTTCAACGGCCCAGACGGTATAGTATTAAGAAATATGATGTAGATTAGAAAAATCTACATTTTTAAACAACACAACAGCTTAAACAGTGCCTACGCACTGTTTAAGATTAGGGATACCTACATCGTTATTAGCTTAATATGCAGTTCATGTTAAAAGTGGCGCCAGTGACAGAAAAGTTGAAAGGAAATTTTGTTTGGCCTGGTATGGGCATGTGATGAGGAGAGAAGAAACGCATGTGACTAAAAGAGTGATGAATGTAAATGTTGATGGATGGAGCGGGAGAGGAAGACCAAAGAAAAGATGAAAGGATTGTGTGAGGAATGATATGAAAGAGAAGGGAGTGAATGATAGCGTGACGGTTGACAAGGGAGAATGGAAGAAAAAAACGTGGTGCGCCAACCCCACGTACCATGGGACAAGGGCAGGAAGATGATGATGCAGTTCATCGGATTTGTTGTTGAGAAAACCTTTTTGACTACTGTTTTTAACAATATCATTCAAAAAAGGTTTTTTGTTTTCATTGAAATCAACTGGTATGCCACTATTATTAATGAGAACAGAATAAGGGAAATAATACCACATACGAAAGACAATAATTTTGTTTAACGGACACTTTTTTTTTGGGTGGGAAATTATCAAATAACTTCTCCCGCTCTGGATGGAGCGGGAGGGCGTGTCAGACTCTTACTGACTAAAACCCACCCGTGTGAGCAATAAGTTCCGCTAACTGACGAATTTCTGTCATCAAGGCATGGGCTATTCTCATGCTGCTAAAGCGGCACAATCGCTTTACTAGCCCGTTCGTTAATTAGGATACTTAATTGAACGATGGATTCGTCTATTAAATTATATTGCATCGACTATGCATGGGAAACGATTCAAGACAAAAAACCAAAAATTCGAAAACATGTGATATCTACCAACCCGCACAGAGCCCGCGTGGTAAATTACAGCCCACTCCCTACAGCCCTCTCGAAGAGAGGAGGCCTGTGTCCCAGCAGTGGGAACATTATAGGCTGATTTTTGTAATACAGCGAGCCGTAACTCCTGGCTTCTAATAAACCAGTAAGGCGTAGGTTTTTGGATACATTTTGAACACAAACTTTTAATGCGATTTTAATTCTTGACCGGTTGTTGTGAAAGAAAAAAAAAAAAAAGAAAAAAAGGACATAGGGACCTTCTTTTAAGTAAATGATATACCTGTGCTAGGAGATCCCGCTCTCCAATGAAATAATTAATTGGTAAAAGTGATGTATAATATGAAAATAGAATTGAAACAACAAAAAAATTATATAAACAATAAAACAAGTAAAATCCCAAATTAAACAGACAAGACTTGAACTATAACTAAATATTAAAAAAAAAGAAAAAACTTAGAGATATATCCTAAAATAGTATGTACGTGTGTGTGTAAGGGTGCATGTGAGTGTGTGTCTGTGTTTTTGTGTGTCTATATTTCCAAACTCATATTGACGAAGCTTGCAGCAATAATTCAATGTCAAAACATAATTTACCTTCAGAGAAACGTAGTAAATCATCAGATTTACTATAATATAGCAAATGTAGGCAACCTTGTACGAAATAAAGAAACCGAGCTACTTTAGAAAGGACAATTGCCAATTTTAGTGCATTTGACGAGGCATGCGTCAGTCAATGAACTCCATTTGTCAAACAATATAAATATTTTTCAAGATAAGTAATTATTTTCAATGTACGCACGTAATTATTTTGGATGATTATTTCATAATGTTGGTTTTCTTTTTTTAAATATTTTATTTAAATGAATATGGCACACAGTTATTTCGCAGTGTTTGATTAATTAGAATGTCTACTATACCCAAAATTATGTTCGGTAATATTTCTGAACCATATGGGCGGTGCAGTGAATGCAGCGAGACTATCGAACCACTAGTTGTGCAATCACTGGAACAAAATTACTGTCTGCAATTGGTGCAACATTAAATTAACCAAAAAAAAAACACGCTTGAATAGCAAGCCGAACTGAAAAGTTTAAAATATTTTATTTATTTATGAAGAGTTTTTTTTATAGCGTTACAAAGTCATAATAATAATAATAAAACAACAATGATACATCAAATTATGTTACAAATAGTTCATTAATAACTCTGGTAATAACTCTACTTTTATAAAAATAGTAAAATATATCATAAAAAGCACTCCACGCTTTTTGGTGGACTTTATATCGGTACAAAACAAACTCTTGTGGTATAACAATAATTTTTTATTTTATTAGAATTTAGTATTACCCATCCAAAATTATGTTACCTAATATTTTTGTTTATTTACAAATCTGGGCGGTGATTGCAACGATACTATCGGACCACCAGTTTTGCAAGAACTGCATCAACTGCATTTCTGTCTGCAAATGGGGCAACACTATAAAAATTAAAAAAATGGACGTGTCTAACAACGAAGTCGAACTCTCACAATTTTTTATTACCTCACTGAGCATCGTATATGTTTTGTTGTATCTAGCGACCCGCTCCTGCTTCGCACGATTTTTCGGTTTGAGAAAACATCGAGATTGCTTTATTATAATGTAAATTTAATATAAATGTATTATACACACAAACAACACACCTTTAACACACCTACTACACCTACCAGGACTAACTCACTCTCACTCAATTACGTATTACAGTTTTATTACAAATTGTTTTTACTTTTTCTTGTTTCAAAACACATAAAAATAATTGTATTATTATGTTCACTATGTTACTGTTGAAAGCAGTTTTTTGTTTGTTTTAAAATATTTTGATCATCTATTATATCATCATTATATACCTTTATGGAATCACTGGTCCCAAGTCACAGGCTATTAACCTAGTTTGGGAGCCAGGAGATAATACCCAATGCACTTATGTTGTTCCATACTACTGTATTTGTAACATATGTAATCATTTTTTATTGCAATAAACATTATCTTATCTTATCTTACAAACCTTTCGGAAAAAATCGCTAAATTATATTAAAAACCGCATGAAAATCCATTGCGCGGTTTAGGAGAACAACGCGGTCACAGAGATAGGAAAGGCGACTTTAATATAATATTTATAGAAGATACACAAATTCTAGTGTTTAAATGATGAATAACCGATAATTCATGCCGTACCTCGGCCCTGCCTACAATAAGCGTGGGATTCCTAAAGGCAATTATCTTAAATTCCGTAGTAGTTTGTACACAAACAACAGCTGAATAAGGACTGCAATAACGAAGGAGTGGCTAGACACAGGCTGAAATTGCATCACAACAAAATCTACATACTGTATTTCTATTTTCTTAATGTTCCTCGGCAAACTTCGTGTTTCGTCAGTCTTCGGATTTCTATCAGTTGCCCTTTGCATCTGGTGCAGACCGGACGCTCTCAATCGACTTGGAAGTATATAGAGTTGTTAATACTCTTTAAACTTAATGTAATTTATAAAAAAAATGGGAGGAAAGCCGCTAAAGTCGCAGGCACGACAGATAAGAAAATAGTTTTACAGCTCTATATAGTTCACACAGAAATCAAAACAAAACAACAATAAAGGACTTAGTTCTGAATTCAAATTATTATACACGATAAATCTAATAATTGATGTACATGGAAATTAGCATTCGTTTGTATTCGGAAATCTGATGATACCCGAGGGTCATTATTAAAAATAGAAATACTGTAAACAGCTATGTCTTGTAGTGAATTACCACACTTATTACAGAAGTATTGATAGCTGTCAGCCACCCAAAAAAAAAAAAATATAAAATCTTTGAACTGCTATAAGCGCCATCTATATTCTATAGTAGAGCACTACGGCGCGCGGTGACGTAAATCCACAAGTTTACCTTCTGCCAAAAATCGCTCAACGCGCCTAAAAAAGTTTTCACTTCAATAAAATAAATAAGTAAGTAAGAACCTAAATAACTGTCTTAAAAACCACAAAATATTGTCTATAAACTGAAGTTATGTTACGGAAATAATATACAGGCTGGCAGGGACATCGACGTGAAAACTGTTACCATGGATTCAGTACATGAGTCAAATTTTTCGTCGGTTATTTAAAAAAAAACAGCTTGTCCATACATTTTTAACGCGCGTTTTGCACTTTTCTATGAAACAGCAGTTTTTTTTTTTAATAACCGACGAAAAATTTCACCGCATGGGAGTTCAGCACCATGTACTGAATCCATGGAAACCGTTTTCTCGTCGATGTCCCTGCCACCCTGTATATGAATCCAAATATTACCAACTGAAATAAAACTGCGAATATATGTATATGAGTACAAAAAATAATCTATCGGTCTGTGTTTACTTTGCTTTACCAGCTAAAGGTTCAAATGCGGGAAAAAAATCACAATCTTCAAAGAACTTGAAGACGTTGAGGTCTTGAACTTCTTTGAAGATTGTGATTTATGTTTTCCCACGAGGGATTATTTATTCGCTTCAATGTAAGTCCAGCTTTAACTACAGTTTCATTACAGTTTCGATGTTGGTAAAAAAATAATGCACAACATTTTCTTTCGGAAAATTACCTAGTAAAAAAAAAACACAAGGAGACAAAGCTTCTGGCATAGATCCGACACAAGATTTTCTCGCGATTTGTTTGAGTAAATACTGCGCACGCGTTGCTTTGTTTACAAAGACGAGTGTACACGTACATACGTCTTCAAATATTCAAATATTTTAGTAAAAAATATGAACAAGATTGATATGTAAACGACTTTCAACAACATATTGTTCATAAACTCACCACCTACATAGTCCACATAGTTTTATTATAAGGCGAACTGGTCCAAACTAACAGATATCCGGTCTAATGTCCGATCGCGTGTCGCAAGGTGTGTCGAAAGCCTCAGCAGACACTAAAAACTTGTCACTTAGCTAATACTGAAGGTTAGCCTCTAATGTTTGAGCTTATGTTGTAATGTGTTAATTGTGTGAAAGTGGAATCATTTATTCACATACAATTTTTGGATATTTGAAGAGTTCTTCCTCCAGTCTTAATTCTTCTTGTGGACATCGTAATTCAATATTAAGTTAATAAAAACCGACTGACTCGCACACACACGTACCACTGAACAATATTTACACATATAAAATGAAGTAAAAAATTTAAGGGGACCGAACCCCTTAAATTTTTGTTTTTGTTTTGGCTGCAATAGAAATATACAATCTGTGAAAACAACTGTCGGTTCATGAGAAACAGACCTCTGAAAGATAGACGGACAGCGGAGGCTTAGTAATAGAGTTCCGTTTGGCACGGGTACGGAACCCTACAGATCAAAGGCTGAAGAAGTGCTAATGCTGAAACGCTTCGACTCCAAACCTAAGTTAAATATGATCTTTGTAAAGACCTGTCATAGAAAACGGTGTGACACAATTAGTCTGGTGCTGTCTTCTTCTTTCTACTGGTGTATCTACTGGTTCTAACAGTTTGTCTTTATAGTACATCCAATAGAATAATACAGAAAGTGCACTCCGCATTATTAGTATGAACCTACAACTACGCGGCGGGCTCGTCTTGTCGGGCTAATTCAGCGAGCGTAACGTAGTCAGAAGATCTAAGAGTTTATTAACTGAAGGTATTTGGCGCTGTGCGACCTGAATTGCACTTTATTGTGTCGTAGCAAGAGTCGCTTTTTTCTAAATGATTTTGGGGAGTGAACCATCTGCACTAATTTAAGACGACTTTACTTCGGTAATGAACCTCATCAATTCACACCGGTTTATTTAATTGCATTTCATCAATCAGTCGTGGGTCAACAAATATAATTATACGCGTTTTATCACGCGTCTGTCATTAAAAATTAATGTTGTAAACTTGACTGGTTACTTCAATACTGCAGCTTCTAAAAATATTTAATTTTCGAAATAGGTAGCTGCAGCTGATTCGTTTCATAGCAAAAAAAAATCTGTGGCACTCCGGGAGTGCCGACAGAAGTGAAAACTTGAACAATTTAACAAAATACTTTCAAAACCTTTAAAGTAAAAATACTTGCATAGAACATTGATCCATAATGTAATATAAATAAAGAGCACAATCGCGTTTACAAAAATGGGGTGTCGGCAACGGTGTCGCGAGTTCAATTGTTTTTTCCCATTTCAAAAATGCCCAACGCGCCTAAAGAAGTTTTTACTTCAACAAGTTCTTCGAAACATCGTGATATGTTTGAGTGTCGAATAATAATTTTTGAATAGAGTTGTAGCACAGTTTTGACCTTCGGTTTATATGCGCTTATTTTTCTGATACAGCTGCAGTATTTAAAATCATTACAAAAGCTATGTATTATATAAACTGGTCTTAGAAATAACGTGATCGGTTCATGATCGGAAAAACCAAAACATGCACGTGATTAAAGCTGCATAAGAATAATCAGTCTATAATCTTCCCACTGCCAGAGGGAGTGAGCTAATGAAATGAAAAGAAGTAAGAAATAAATAAAAATAGGTTTATAAGTCATAGAAACACGTACATACATAAAAGACAAGAGTAACCAGAAAACAACAAAAAGTATATAATAAATCACGATCATAAAACAGAAATTAGTCAGCAGCTGCACGACATGACTGTGACAAGAAGGCTTCCACTCAGCATGATGCTGTGCTATGGGGGACCCGCAGCACAGCGCTTATTTTCAGTGGTCACCCGAGAAAAGATGTACGGAAATCAAGTCAGGTTCAGTGATTTGTCTATTAAATAGGTAAATAACAAAATAAAATAAAAAGTGCTTGGAATAAAAGACAACGAATTGTAAGAATAAATATTATTAAATAACACAAAAATTAATCCGCAGGCATCACCGTACGTGCATAAATAATGAAGATACCTAACTATAACATATCACTATTACACGAGGATATACAAGTGTTTTGTCTCGCTCCCACCCTCACCTTCGCGTAATCTACCACGCGGGCCCAGTGCGGGTTGGTAGATGTCACACGTCTTCGAATTTTTGGTTCTAGGACATGCCGGTTTCCTCACGATGTTTTTTACAACGTTTTGAGAGCAGTGGTGATGAAAATATTTATACAAAGTAAAGCGCCTGCATATCGGGGCCGTTACCACTGGGCCACCACTGCTCGTCTTTTCATACTTCGGTTCATAGTTCGTGTGTCCGTATGCAAACACGCGGTAGCTACATGAGCGAAGCTAAACGAACTTACCTTCGTTCTCAGTGTGGCCTATGCTTAAGACCTTAAACAAAAACGATAATGCATCTTACAAAAAAAAGTTAATATTTGAGATAATACTTAATTATTTCAATAATATTGATCAGCATCGTTGGGTTGAAAACATCGTGAGGAAACAAGCATGCCAATTTTTTTTTTTTTTGGTTGGGAAATTGTCACATAACTTCTCCCGCTCTGGGCGGAGCGGGAGGGCGTGTCAGACTCTTACTGACTAAAACCCACCCGTGTTCCTTCAGTTGCCATGTTGCCGGGGCCACGATTTCCCTTTCGGCCTTATTCGCAACCCCGGCAGGCATCGGCCCTAGCGGACCCTGTCAATTCTGCTGACATCTCTTTGAGGCGCGATTTCTCGACGGCACGTGAAGCCAACTCAGAGGCATTTGGGCGTGATTTTATTTTACCACTTCGTCGGCGTGATTAATATGTATACCCATGCTAAATTACAGCTTTCTAGTACTAAGAGTCTGATCTAAGCCGCGAACAGACACAGAAAGATGAACATGGCGAAACTATAAGGGTTCCTTGTTTACTACTGATTCCTAAAAAAGATCGGTCGGTAGAAGTAAGCGTTCAAGAGCCCTATACTGACATTCAATCAGCGACAATGATGATGGAACAGTCAAAAAGGTATTGGATTGGCATAAGCTACCGAAATGCTTTAAGTCCTGTTGAAATTTTTATAGAAATTCGAAACGCTTTGAAAGCTATTGCCACTTGTCTAAGCCCTCAGGTTTTTTGTTCATAACACACCCTTTCACACTTACCTTGATTATCATTTGATCAAGTCAACTCAAACTATGTCATCACATTTTCGCAAGAGAGACCAAACGTTCAACCTGATCCGTAATGTTTGGTCGTTCAGACCTTGGACCAAAGGGCGGGGTCAATGTTGAAAATTGCGTACTAAATAAATGTTAATTCGTGTGCTTATGATTTATAGGCTTCTTGCGTGCCTGATATTTGGAAAGCTGAATAGGTAATTGAATTGGGTGTTTTGTTGAAAAGAAGTCATTTGACTGAGATGATTAAATTAAAAAAAAGAAAAAACAAAAAAGCCAAAAAAACTTTACAAAAACTATGGGAAAATACAGATTTAAAAAATCTGCAAAAAAGCGTAGAGGTTTTTTGCTTCTTGTATCTATAGTGCATCTATTTTTATAAAGTTATGTCATCGAACTTTGCAAACCTTTATCCTATATGGATATTTTATTTGATGTGTGGCAGTATCCTATCCTATAATATTAAATGAGCAATATTTGTATATATGTATATATATATTTGTAAATGTTTGTTCCTTGTGAAGCTTGTGTGGTCTGACTATGAATGATAGGCTGAGGAATGATGTGATAAGACAGCAGTATAATTTAAAAGAAGATGTAGTGACAAAAATTGAAAAGGGTATGCTGAGATGGTTTGGGCATGTTGAGAGGATGAATGAAAGGCGACTAACAAAATGTATTTACGAGGCTGATGTGAAGGGAAAGGCCGGGCGGGGACACCCTAGGAGGACATATACTGACCTTATTGGTGATGTTCTTCAGAAAGGCCAGGTGCGTAGTACTCGCAACCGGCGTGCGTGTATGACCAGATGTATGAACGTAAACGAGGCAAAAGGAGGATGTAAGGATCGTAGCAAGTGGCGTTCTGTAGTTTCTGCCTACCCCCATGGGTACAATTTTTTGGTCCTGTATAATAAAAAGAAGCAGTTTACGTACGTAAACTGCTTCTAATAAAAAAAAAATAACTTAGCAGATTAAGTTACTCAATTAAACAGGTAGGTACTAGTTTATTTACACAAGTAAATCGTGCGACAAGTTTTTATGATCATATAAATTGTGTATAGTAAGATTATAAGTTTATAGTTAAAATTTTAAAAGAAAATTTTATTTTCTTCTTTTTAGAGCATTTAAATAAAAGCTCTTTTTTAAAAATGTTTTAATTTATTATTCTAAAGGAGCTCGGTAATTACACTACGTATTTGTGACCTTAGTTTGCATTTAGTTTATTAAATTTAATTAAATTACTGCAAATTCAGTATTACCTACTTCTCATTATCGTTATTGTTCGCATGGAAGCAGATGATATTTAACAATTTGTTTGCATTTAGTTAAGTACACACTTAAACAAATTAATTACAGTACTCTTACTGACGAATAAAATAGGAAACATTATAATATAATGAAGCTAAACTATATTTCACAGCAGTTGTCTCAGTTCCTTTGATTTTATTCCTTCTCTTTCATGTCTCACCAAACAGTAAGCAGTATGTTCCCACTGCTGGGACACAGGCCTCCTCTTTTCGAGAAGGAGAGGGCTGGAATCTACCACACGGGCCCAGTGCTGGTTGGTAGATGTCACATGTCTTCGAATTTTTGGTTCTAAGACATGCCGGTTTCCTCACGATGTTTTCCTTCACCATTTTGAGAGTAAGTAGGTATGCTATTGTAGTATTTAATGTTTAGTTTACCCAGTGCACAACAGAATCGGCATTGTCAGCCAAGTGTCTCGCAACATAAAGAAGTGTAAACTTGAACAATGAACTTAACACTTTTTTGATTGCGTAAGGTCCCACGACTAGTACCTAATTAAGACATACATTAACAATAGATTGTGTTATAGAACTCATAGTCAACGTTGGTTTGCTTTGCTTTGATTTTATCTGAATTATGTCGTATTTAATTTCGCAATGCTACCTAGTAATTTTAATTACTTAAACGTAACATGATATTCAGCAAGTCGCCAAACCTGGTCTGAAAAAATCCCTGAAATTATTTGTTGTCATAACATAAGTGTCAACATTTACTATATTTGAAGTCTTGGATGGATGTCGTCGATGGAGTGTTGCTAGAAAGCATCTGATGAAAGCTGAATACCAGTATTTTACATGGAGCGACTGCCTGTCTCACCTCCACAACCCCCACCAACCACCGTTACTCTTTTAAAATGTTTTACAATTGTTTGTATATGTACGTACATTAGTTAAATAATTATTATATGTGAAGACGATGCACCTAGAATAAAATTACTATACCACAATAGGTAAAACGAATCAAAAATGAAGCAACGATAGATAATTTAATTAAGTGATAGATACATGGTGCTCACATATTTACAAATATTGTAAAAGTAGACGATTTTCCTAAAGTTTTGTAATTAATAAGTCAGTGTGTGAGGAAGTAATCACAGAATGTAAAATCAATGTCATAAAACACAAAATAATAAATTTTACAATTACATTAGCAACCAGTTTGATTTTGTCTTGATTCTAAATTGTCCTATGGAGCAGGACCAGCATGTTTCCAAGCACTCTTATCTTGGATATAATCTTCTAATTTGTAAAATGCTTGTTTACAAAGTATACTTTTAATATGAGTTTAAAATTTTCTTTCATTTAATTGCAAAATGTCACAACGGTTTATCTTTCACAATTTTGTTATATTTTACAGCCTGATTTTAGCGTCAAGTGTAAAGGACATAAATAATGATAAGGCCACAATCAATCTGCCCAGCCTTTTCTCAACTTTGTTGGGGTCGGCTTCCAGTCTAACCGGATGTAGTTAAATACCAGTTTTTTACACGGGGCGGCTGCTTATCTGACTTCCAGAACCCAGTAACTGGGTAACACGATACCCCTTAGTAAAACTGGTTGTCAGACTCTCGGGCTTCTGACTTGACGTAATTACTGTCAAAGATCTACAAATGACAGCTGAGACCAACGGTTTAACGTGCTTTCCGAGGCACGGAGGGGTCTCGACATGTAAAGTCTTTAGACTTTTGACCTTTTGACATTCAGTTCGCCCTTTGAACTCGTGACGACGATGGTTCGATCGTTTGTAAATTAATAATTATCATGTACCTACATAAGGTGATTTTGTTTTGAAAGTAATCTGTAAGTAGAATAGTTGCACTTGTCTACCTTGAAATGATTTGCCTAAAATAGGCCTTATCATCATTACTTGAGGAGCTCGTGGCTAAGTAATAACAGCTGCACGGGTCGATCCATCTGATTAAGCAATGGTTGCTAGGGTTGGTCCGTGGATGGGTGACCATATTTACATACCGAGACTCTTCCGTGCCTCACAAAAGTACGTTAAACCGTTGGTCCCGGCTGTCATTCGTGGATTTTTGACAGTCGTTACGGGTCGTCAGAAGCCCGAAAGTCTGACAACCAGTCTTACCAAGAGGTATCGTATTATCCAATAAGGGTTCTGGAAGTCAGATAAGCATCCGCTCCATGTAAAAAACTGGTATTCAACTACATCCGGTTAGACTGGAAGCCGACCCCAACAAAGTTGGAAAAAGGCTGGGCAGATTGATTGTGGCCTTATCATTATTTATGTCCTTTACACTTGACGCTAAAATCAGGCTGTAAAATATAACAAAATTGTGAAACATAAATACCTTGTGACATATTGGCTCGTACGAACCTGTTAAGGTTTGCACCAGTGGGGCGGGCAATAAAGATACTCAACAGCGTCTCTCTGCAAGTGGATATCTTTACATGGAACCCTCTGGAATTCCGCCAATGAGGGCGGAATTCCAGAGGGTGACACTTAACATATTGTCCTCTGTATGACTTGTGCCACACAGTGGACATTCTGACTACATTGCTATATTGGGTTAAGCCTGTTAAAACAAATGTAAGTGTAAATAGTAAATAAATAAATAAATATTGCAATTATGTGAAACAAAATTTAAAACTCATATTAAAAGTACACTTTGTAAACAAGCATTTTACAAATTAGAAGATTATATCCAAGATAAGAGTGCTTGGAAACATGCTGGTCCTGCTCCATAGGACAATTTAGAATCAAGACAAAATCAAACTGGCACCATCACGAATAAAACTTTACCAATATAATTCATGTACCACAAACGAAGATACCATCAAAATAAGTATCACAGTCTTCACATCATCAATAAAAACAAAAGAAAAACCGTTCAATATTCGACAAAAGTTCGTGATACATGTCTTGTCATCATGCGTGCTGAACTCTGTTACCGTGACGAAACGGACGGACGGACACAGCACAGAATAGTATTCGCGTGTACAAACAACCTTGACCCAGTAGCATCAGATGAATATGCTGCATGCAATTATTAATGTGATAACTGAATATTGGACATCTAAGGTAGGCTATGGTTTATGTTCTTGGAAGTGTGTCGAAAGATATTTATAATGGCTATGGTTCCGGAACTTTAAAATTTAATATTTTTCCATTGTTCATTATTGTTTCATAATTTCATATTTTACGCTAACCAGGATTCTTGTAGGTTACATCCTAACACGACAGACCAGTTTGACAAGAGTGTGTCATAATGGCTTCTTTGTTTGTAGAGTTATATTTCTTTGTGTTATCGTGTAAATCTATTCCAACTAACACAACAACCAGACTGGCTTTATAACACCACAAATAATTCAATATACTATAAAGATATTTTGGCGCGTGACCAAAATCGGAACAATCATCGGCGGCATCTTGCTTGGTCGATACAATTTCAAAACACAATTTCAGAAATGTTTACCCCCTTTCTGTTTTTGTTTGTTACCTAATGTTTTTTTTTTTTGTCGTTTTGTTTTTTTTTGTTTTGTTTTGTTTGTTTATGTTTACCTACAGCGCGCCCTGTTAATATCACATAAGCGCCAAAAAATCCTTGTAGCTCTATAGCGTATGTAGGTATGCTGGATGCTAGACTTCATAAATGTTCCAGACCATCCTGTTTGTCATTTCGTAGTCAGAGTTTAGTACATCGTGTCGTTGTGTTGTCGTCGTGTTGTCGTGTTGTGTTTCGTGTTGTGTGAACGGCAATCCAATTGATTACAAATATTTGTGCCTCATTTGCAATGAATGAGTCATTTTAAATTATCCAGTTTCAAGTAGTATCTAATAGTAATTTTGCAATACTTGTAGTGCACTGGTGGAGGTTGCAACGCAAAAACGACCAGTTTTCCTCGCTTACTGATGCAACTCGCGTGAGATGTAGCTGATTCATACTTTTTTGGCATTTACATTGGTAAATCAGTGCATTGGTATATGTATATATTGGTATATTTCATAAATGGGCGCAATGACTAGCTATGATTATAAAACAATCTTTAAAAAAAAAAAAAACCGGCTTCCAAAAAAAAACACTACAAAGTGAACAATTATTTTAATTTCGGAAGTCGGTGTCTTTGGACCTGTATTTTTTTGGAAGCAGGTTGGTTTTTTGTAAAAAATATTTTTATTTGTCACTTTTTAGGTATAGGTATTTTTTATAGGCGGTAAAAAAATATAGCGTCAACTACATACAACTCAACTTCATACTGATGATGTTAATTTGTGTGCTGTAAGCACTTACAGTCCTTCAAGAAAATTTTGGCCCTCGAATGACGTAGACAGGGAGGCGATGTTGGTAAACATTTTGTGAAATGTATTGAATAAACAAGATGGCGGCGTTAGTACCGGTTTTGGCCAGGCGCAAAAAAAAAAATTGAATTCTATTTAGTACTCGTATTTAGTCCGTCAGCCAGATCATAAAAAAATATTAGAGACGTATTTTAAGCTTTATCATATTAATAAAAAATGACTTAGATAAAACGCATTAAAGTTGGGGAGTGGCTCGCTACGTCACAACTAAGTATAAAATCTACATAGGTATGGCGTCATGCCACATCTCAATGTATCGCCGTTATCTTTTTTTTACGTACAAAAATAAAAATACCTGTGTCCAATATTTTTTTAATAAACTACCGGATGGAAAAAAAAATCTAAAATGTTTCCTTATTGTACAGATATAGCCATAGCTTATGTCTTTGTGAAAATGGAAACATTACAGGCAGCCAGCTTTTTGAATAAAGAACAGATTTAAAGAAAGGTTTCAAGCGACTTCAGCCAGTATTTATTTCCATACTAATTCATGTTCTATTTTCTTTCTGGGATTTTTTTTTCAGATGTAAAAATACTATAACATATTTCAGGCAAAACATAAAATCGCCCAATCCCTTGGCGTGAAGGTTGTCTGAAGGACGTAAACAGGTTCTACGCGGCCACATTCTTCGTAGGCGTGGGCAATACCTGTTCGAAATATCTGTTGCAATCTATAACCAAACTTAATACTTACTAGTTCTAAAAATATTTTTTGACCTTGCTTATATAGAACCATAGCCATTATCGTTGTGTAATAGAATCGTCTAAAACAGAATGATAGTATCTTCTTTCTTGAATGTATTGTTTGACCTTTGCATTCTTTAGACCCATAATTATTTTGAATGTAGTAACTGACTCCGTTGGTTAATGAATCTGGGTTCATGATATGCTATGTAATAGCTATCCTTGGTGCCGATTCTTTTGTACACCGAACTAAACTATTACTAAAATTCCATGAGAATCTTAAAGTTGTTCTGCAAAAAAAATCTCTAAATTTAAAAACAATGTTGATGCAACTATAATCGAATTTGACAATCACGTCTGCACGCGTGGTACTTGTTTGCCCTACCCCGTGAATTATTTTTTTGAGCCGGAGGCGCGCACGGATGCCTCGACGTGTTTTATATGGAATTTTTCACTTTTTGTGTGGAAAATAAGAAACATTATTACATGTTAAGTTTTAGGGGTTTTTGTTTTATAAAGGAGGTCGAAATTTTCATTATTTTTGCGATAGGATACATCATTTTCGAGATATACCATTTTCACCATCAAACTGAACAACTTTCTCGATGGGACCAACATCGTAATCGAGAAAAAATTATCTGATGTCCCGTACAAAACTTTAGTACTTACTCGACCAGGTTCCCTTGTTTTACATAATTATAAAGTTAACATCATGATGAGCTATATGTGTGCATGCTATATAGTATACTAGCTGTTCGTGCGCGGCGTCACCCGGGTGTATTTCCGACTTTTCGGGTAGATTTTCCAAAATTTACATTCATGCAAACCTTGTCTAATTTTATTTATAGATAGCATTTTCAAAATAAACTAAACTTGAATTCATGCAAGCCTAGTATTTTTTGTAAGGTTACTCTCAGAAATTCTGCACAACGTGTCGTAAACAGAATACCGTCTTGTATGACGATAACTTTTTTTTGCAATATCCGTTTTTAATGAAACAAGACCTATATTCAGGTTGACTCTGAAGTGCCGTATTTAACTGATGCCATGAACGCCTGGAAAGTGGCTTGCCCAGATACGGAGCAGCCCGAGAACCCATCTTCCCAGAGACAGTGGCATGAGCCGCTCTGCAGGTTGGTACGGAATAACCTCTTTAATACGTCCACCAATACTGCTGAGCGTGCACGCCTACTGGCTGTGGGGGAAAGGGAGTCGGGCCTCTGGCTTCAGGCGCTACCGTCACCCAACATAGGCACTATGCTGAGTGACACCACTTTCCGGCTCGCTACAAGTCTACGTTTGGGCGCTCCTTGCGGCGCTTCGCATCGCTGTCAGTGCGGTGAAGCAGTCGACCGCCTCGGACACCATGGCCTTTATTGCAGCAAGAGCGCTGGTCGGTTGGCACGACACGCAAGCATTAATGACATAATCCGTCGGGCTCTTGTCACCGCCGTGCCAGCTGTTTTAGAACCCAATGCCTTGGCACGCGACGATGGGAAGAGGCCAGATGGAATGACCATAATGCCTTGGAAGTTGGGTAGGCCTTTGGTGTGGGACGCAACCTGTGTCGACACCATCGCGCCATCCCATCTTCCTAGCACGAAGAGTTGTGCTGGGGCGGCTGCTGCAGGTGCAGAAAACCACAAACGGCGCAAATATAACAACCTTACCGGTAGCTATATTTTTGAACCGTTTGGGGTTGAAACACTAGGGCCATGGGGTCCGAGTGCTCATCGATTATTCCGGGACATCGCCAAGCGGTTGGTCGACTCTTCACGTGACCAAAGGGTTGGCCAATTTTTAGGCCAAAGAATTAGCATTGCCATACAACGTGGCAATGCTGCCAGCCTTTTGGACACCTTTCCCACTGACAGCGATCCGGATGAATTTTTTGATGCCCAATGATTTGTTCCTACATTTTATTTTATTTTTTCCTCTATGTATAGTTAGTTCAATTACTTGGACACTAATATTAAGGTATTAATATTTAATCAATAATAAACCTATATTCTAATCCAAATTAATCTCTGTCTACCTGTGAAAACTACATGAAAATCCGTTCAGTATTTCCGGAGATGTGCGCGAACAAACAAATAGACAGACAGACCGACACCAGATTCTACTGTTTTATAATATGTAGGTATATATATATAGCTAAGGCAGTACATGACATTACCCTTTTATTTATTTTTACTCTCTATTTTTATCATTTTAGCCTCATAATAACCTTGAATTGGGACTAACCCATGATATAATAATTGTTAGGCATTTAACATTCTTGAATTCGTTTTTACTTAACATCTTCAAAAGGTCTGTTGATTATGACCAATACACGGAACTCTTTTGACTGGTTTTTGCTGTTGATTTTTAGAAACTACTTCATTTTCGAGGATTTATTTATTTATTAAAATGTATAAAGGTGGACTTGATGCATAAGGCATTTTCTACCAGTCAACCTTAGGGTTAAGCAGAGAGGAAACATGGCAGGTACAACATGAATAGATAACACGAAAATAACTGTTAAATACAAGAATAAATTACATAGATATACAGTATGATTCTTCATAATATGCACATATCGAAATGAGGGAATCTATGCTTAATTTTAACGACAGAAAATATATTTAAAAATATCAAAAAAAAAAAAAATTTTTTTACAGTATTAAAAAAAAATTGTGACAAAACTGTGTAACTTTTAAACTAAATCACCTATCGCGATAAAACAAACTCCATAATGATTGGAAGTAATTAGGCGTCCACATAAAATGAAAATTGAGAAAAAAACTACCCTCAATTGAAAATAAACATGTATTTTTTTGTAAAAATCTATACTTTTTTCATAATTTTTTACAATAATTGTATAATTTATAAATAAGATGCCAAAGAGAAAAAAAAATGTATGCAAATATACAAAAAAAAAAATTAAATATTTTTTCCTTCGATAAAATTAAGCATAGATTCCCTAATTTCGATATGTAAACATTGTGAAGAATCACACTGTTTACAAACATACATATCAACAGAATACATTTTTGTCAGGAGAAATAACAATAGGTAGAGGAGAAACAACGATCAGTACCTACAGAAGAAAACTAATCCAGTAAATCAGCGCTGGGGTGTTTCTGCCATTTTCTTACGTATATGTTTACGTGCCTTCACTTGATTCACTTACCTACTGATATAAAAAATAAATTGACCATTGTAGGCTTTGCATACCTTGGCTAGCCCCAAATAGTGGTCTCGCAGATATCATTGTTAAATATGATAGATATGATATGATTCACAGGATGACTTAGAGCCATTCCATAAGTTTTGCCGAAACGTCTCTGAATGTCTCACTGGACCAGCACGGACCTCTCCGTGCGACCTGGTTATTAGCCTTTATTACTAACAACCCCACGGTTTCACCCGTAGAAGTCGCGATTCCGTGGGAATATCGGGATAAAAAGTATTCTATGTGTTAATATAGGTTATAAACTATCTGTGTACCAAATTTCATCCAAATCCGTTCAGCCGTTTGAGCGTGAAGAAGAGACAAACATACACACATTCACAAACTTTCGCCTTTATAATATTTGTGTGATTATTAGCTTATTAGTATAACCACAGAATAGTACAGAAAGCGCACTCCGCATTATAGGTATAAGCTACAAGTACGCGGCGGGTTCGACTTGTCGGGCCATTTCAGTTACTATAACGTCGTCAGAAGATATAAGAGTTACGCGATAGAAAGAGAGGCAACTTCTAGGTGAATATAACTGTAAGTAATTAGCGCTGTGCGACCTGAATTGCACTTTATTGTGTCGTAGCAAGAGTCGCTTTTTATTTAAATGATTTTACGGTGTGAACCATCTGTGGTAATACTGACTAAACTATACGAAGAAAGTATGTATGAAAAGCCTAAAAAAGGTAAATTAGTAAGCAAAACTTTTGGTAGTCGAACGGAAGGTCAAAAAACATCGATGTGCAACCGATTCTAATTTTGCGTGGGCATTCTAATCAGCTGATTGCATTATTAAAATTTATGTTAAAAACTGCTTCAAAGCCTACCGGCTATAGCCTATTTTATAATCAAGGACAAAACCTACTCGAACTATTCAAAAGTGGCTCTAAAAATTAAAATTCAAAAGTTATTACAATTTGCGGCTCGAATATTTGAACATTAATAGATACAAGTAGCATCTTTCATTTACGAGGGCAGCTGTTACTTGGGTGCGTTCTTTAACATTCCTTAAGAAGGTATGCCTTAAGTGAGTAAGACATTTTATTGAGTAACTTGACTTATGTTTGAGCAAATGTTTTTCAGAACTAAAAATGTTTTGTTTAGTTTTACTTTAACATAATTATTATACGTGATTCAATTTTATTATTGAATGAGATTGCTCAAAGATAAACGCAGACAAAATTAACGAGTTTATTAGTAGTGAAACTATTAAAATTTAAAATGTATTATTGAGTCATTTTCTACCACAACATTAACACATACTTGTCAATAACCGTAAAATATGGTTATGTTATAATTTCGATTCAGCAAACTATAAATAATATTCAGTTAATAACTATGTTCTTGAGTTATAAAAAAAAATTGTTTTGGTTGGTATTCGTTATAATTTTATATAATATTCTGGCTACTGATTTCTGGTATAGGTATCATAGGTTCATTTTAAAGTTACTTGTCTCAGAAATTCCTAGCCGCGCCCCATGGTTTCAACCACATGGAGATTGCCACAGGGTCCTCGCCTTTTTCCTGATAAAAAGGCATATTCTTCTAGTCTCTGGTATTCGTACCCCGAGTATGAGGCTCGCTGGCAAATTATAATACTTTGTAACTTACCTAAATGTAATATTTTAAGCTACTCATGGCGTCTCAACCAAGGTAACCGACATAGCCAAAGAATTGCCAAACTTAAGTGGCAATCGGCAGGACACATTGCTCGCAGAACAGATGACCGATGGGGCCGAAAGGTTCTGGAGTGGCGACCGCGTACCGATAGACGTAGCGTTGGAAAGGCTCTCCAAGGTGGACCGATGACCTTGTGAAGGCCGCAGGAATCTGCTGGATGCGGGAAGCAAGAACCGGTCGAAGTAGCGGTGCTTGGGGGAGGCCTATGTCCAGCTGTGGAAGTTTTTCAGCTGAAATGATGATGATGTCGTCTCAATTTGTGTCAAACCTATGAACCTACTTACTGTATTACCTGGACTCTACCTGGACTATAAACCGTTAACATTCTCTACTAGCTGACCTGACAGACGTTGTCTTGTCAAAATTTCAATAATATGGTCTTGAGCTGATACAAAACTTCCATAGAAAAAGTACTTTCAGTTTATTCCCGAATTTTCCAATTTTCGGGGCAACTTTTCCATATTTTCTTTCCTTAATAACTTCATTCGGACTATTAAGAATATTTTAAAACAGCCAAATCTGTCTAGCCGTGCTCAAGTGATGCGCTTACCAACGAACAGCATTTCATTTTATTTATATAGATTTATATTTGTAAACTAACATATTTAATATTATGGCCTTAACTCGAACCGTAACTAGAATCCATATCACAGCATTCCATGAGCCGGGAACCGGCAACACGACATCGGAATCGAGCGTTTTGCAACCGTCCACAATGTCGCAATGTTACCTTTCTAGATATATCCACTGGCTAACTGAATTGTGGCGATCGGGTGCGAGATCCGAATGACTGCGGCCCGTGACGATCGCTTCCGACCGTGTGAGTAGACTCTGATAATCCTTGGAACAGATTCGTATTTTTATTAATTTGTTATTTTTTTGCGTTTTGTAATTTAAGGTTTTGTGTAAAAGGTTGCTATGTGAACTACGAGCGTAGTGTTTTTTAAATGCGTGGGTATGTGTGTTGTAAAAGAAACGTGAATACCCGGAGGTGGGCGAATTTATGGTCCTAGAAGGCAATTCAATTCAAATTGCCTTTATTGCAATCTTAAAAACTAGTCTTACAATTTATTTAAATTAAAGGTTTAGACATCAGAATTCTGTAGATTGCTTTGATCTTTAGCATAGGCCACACAAACGGAAGAAAACGTGAGGAGGCGATTAAAAATAAGCAAACCGTTGAATTATCATTGGGAAAAGATGCTGGCTTCTGCTGTACAACAGTTTTTACCCAGTTTGAAATTCAGAGGCGGGGTATTCTGTAAAAAGAATCGTCCGCTAAGAAAAACTTGCATAAACTAACTTAAAATCGAATAAAACTACTGTAGCGGTTACACCGCCACATACGAACTACGCATCATAGACATGACGTCACACAAATCCTGCATCGCGCAGTTAGAGTTTACCGAGCGATCGACATACATACAAGATTTTAACTTCAAACCGACGGGCAGTTGCCCACCAGACACAACAACCGTCTGGTCGGAGGATCCTCCCTTTTCTATGGTGGATGAGTGAACTTATACCCTGTTCCTCAAACACCTAAACTACTATCAATCCTATTTATTTTCCGCCCATTAAACTAAACAGAGACGTAGAGATTTTACCACACTATTTCATTGACGAAATATTTGAACTTCAACATTTCTAATCCAATTTAAAACCTCATTTATTAGACTTTTTTATGATAGTGCGCATTTTTATAACAACATTATTACTGACCTACAGAACCAAGGTGTTGAAATAGTCACTTCTATTAATTAATTATTGAGTAGTAGATAAGTATCAGAAAGAAAGAAAGAAAAAACGTTTATTTGCGGTAAACATGACGCAAAAAAGAGCTTAAATACAAAAATGAGAAAAGGTTGGGGGAAACATGCGTCACATCCACGCAAATCGGTTATCGCTCAGCATTATACTGCGACCCTATGCAAGACAGAGCCCCAGCGTTGGTTTTCAGCGACAGCCGGCGCCGACGTAATGACGGATAGTATCTAACAGCTAAATTAATGTAACTTAATTACGCACTTTAGTACTCCTATTAGTATAATACTAATAGGCGTAATAAATGCTTTGTTTTATAACTTTAAAGGTCAATTATTTTACCTTATTACATTTACGGATAAGACATGTGTTACATTAACAGTAAAAATTACACTAAGCTAAAGGAAGTGTGTAGACTGAACAAGTGAAAAAAAAAAACAATGGCACTCCGGGAGTGCTGACAGAAATGAAAACTTGAACAAGATCGCCTTGGTCGAAGAAAAATACTTGTATTGAATTTTTTTCTATAACCTTATATAAATGAAGAGCACAATCGGAATTAAAAAAAAAACTTCCAAAACCTTTAAAGTAAAAATACTTGCATAGAACATTGATCCGTAAAGTAATATTTATAAAGAGCATAATCGCGTTTACAAAAATGAGGTGTCAGTAACGGTGTCGCGAGTTCAATTGTTTTTTTCCATCTCAAAAATGCCCAACGCGCCTGAAGAAATGTTCACTTCAAAAATGTAGGTAGGTAAAAGGATTAAAAGGGATGATCTAATTAAAAATTTGCTTTAGCAACTTCTTAAGGCTCTCTCGAACAGGCGCGACGCGACAGTGCGACGCGATTCTGCAGGGCTATTGCGTATCTCGGTTGACAGTTCATAATGATGATCACTTGGCAAAGTGTCTAACGATTAGCTGTCAAACAGTTAGTTTTGTATTGGCTATCTTCAGTGACTAACTAGGATGACGTCATGAGCACCCAGTATCGCTGATAAGCACCGTAACACATTTTGACAGATGCTTGTGTATCGATACTTTTAAGTTTGCGATTGTCTAAGCTTAGTGGACATCAAATTGATAGTCATTTAGTTATTGGTGGCTTTCGTGAAAGACACTACTCAAAGGTAGTGTTTTTGAAATTTTTGTGATGAGCACCGAAGCCGGTATTAAGTGAAGCGTGTTAACATTACGTTTTTTGTTGTTTTATTGTGATTCTTGTTCGTGGTAGAGAAGTATGGCACGTCTATTATTGCTGGGATTTCCTGAAGAAGAGCGAAAATAAAGTCATTTGCGAATGAGAGTAGCCGCTTACGCGACGCCTAACCCAATGCAGTTGCCAGAGAAAAAGTGCTAGAAAATTAGTACATAATATAGAAAATTAGTCTATTGTGTGTAATGTTGCTCACAATTATGTATACTTAAATCTTATTTTCTTGTTTTAACATTGTTTTTTTTATTATTTTTTTGTATGAGAATAAAAATCCAAAATTTATGGAATCCTAGAGATTAACGTTTTGTAATATTTTACTGCTCATATTAATCTAAAATTCATATTTTCTTGTCATAATATTCGTTTTTTTTATAATATACATACAACTATATTTGTTTTATGAGAAATGTAAAAAAAAAACAACAATAAATAATTTAATGTATAAAATAATAAAGTACCTAATGTTTTAATTATTTTAATATTTACATAATTTTTTACGTAGCATTGCGATGTATGGTTACCAACAGCTTCTGTTTATAATATATCTGTATAGATAGCCATTGGCCTTGAACAAGTGTATATAAACCGTTCAATATAAAATGGCCCCTAAAATAAAGTATTGTAACGCTCAAAAGGCGTTACTCAACTTAGCCGCATAATAGTCGATAAAAAATAGAGGCGTCAAGTGCTGGGATGAAGAGCACCGTTCCCGGTCTGTTAGTCACCGTAACGTGATAGCCACTTACGGTGATACGCAATACCAATGTTATGAAATTCTTAGTTGTCATCAAAGTTCGGTGTACAACTGAAGCTTGTTAGTCACTGGCCTTGAAAAAGATAGCCAATAGCCCTGCTGGTAGAACAATTTCCATGAAGTTGTCATAAAAATTGTTCTGTTGGAGTCGCTGCGGTAGCCTTTAATATTACCTACCCTAGTTTATGCATCAAACATCCACATGTTTTTCCAACGATGTAGATTGTCTGCTTATGACTTTGGCTTTCCATGGTTTTTTTCTCGTATAGTAATCGTATATATTGTCTAAATTCACCAAATCATCTTACTGTAAGTCCCAATAAAATTTTGAAGTGAAAACGTCTATTGACGCGTTCGGGCATTTTTGAGATGGAACTAAACCATTGATTTCGCGACACTGTAACGACCCCAGCTTTTGAACATTAAAAAGACATCAACGCGTTGATTACAGCGGTGCGTGGAGTAAAAGACATCAACGCGTTGATTACCGCGGTGCCGCGGTTTTGTTTCAAGTTTTCACTTCTGTTGGCACTCCCGGAGTGCCACTGTTTTTTTTTTACTCAGCCTGAAACAACTCAATGATAAAAGTTCTCAGTGACGTCAATATTTCGGAGATTTGTCTTTGTTTCATAGTTTGGGTTCAAAGACATTTTACGACTTCCTAAAATAATCATAATATAATCATAAATCTTTATTTATCTCAACATCATATTACCGGCAGTGGTTGATAATCTTATTTTTGTATTCAAACTAACTTCAATGTCTAATTTAATACGTAGTTCCAAAGGTTCAATTTATAATGAAAATGCGTCGACGGTTTTAAACTTCTAAAGGACTAGACACAAAAGATTGTTAAAACACATTTAATATTATTATTATTTTATTGGAGAGATAAAAATATTGTTATGCGAAAACGTCTTTGCGGAGTCATAAGTAAATGGAGTGCTATTTTTGTTTTTTTTTTTTTTAACATCCGACTGTCAAATAAGAGTTTCTTAAAACATTGACTCACTTCAGCGTTTTTACTCTTACCTCTTACTCGTAATTATTCTAAAATAAAGGATGTTCTGGAAAATATAGGGTAAAACCCAAACCAATACCAATTAGCTACAGTCAGCGTCAAATAGTTAGTGACACTCAGGGTATTCAAATAAATAGACGCAACCAAAAAGTCAATAATATCGGTACAAACAAAGTTTCCTTATTGTTGTCAACAATGTATTTGCTCAAAAGGTTGAGACGTTTAAAATGTCATATAGATCGGTTCAGTCAAACCGCCATAAATATGGTTACAGTCATCCCACCAATGGTATCCAAGCATTATAAATGTTCAAAAATATGGAACACATTAGAAAAATAAACTAGCATGTAAGGGTGGCCGCACATGTCAGGTACCTGATCCGATTCTCCAATTCGGAAACCCGATCGGACGAGTGCCGCATACAGGCGATTGATTGTATTCGGTTTCTACGCTCTCCAGTCGTGTGCCAGAGCTTGTGGCGATTGTATCGAAGAACGCTTATGAAATTAAAAATATTTTAAAAAAGAATGGAGATGACGAATTTCTATTAGCAATTCTTTTGTCAAAAGAATGAAAGAAAAGAAAGCGATGGTAGTGGGTATATACAGAGATTGTACGAAGTCAATTCTATCGTTTAAGTCGTCATGACGTATGTTCCATAAACATACGGGATACTTTTTGACAATTAATCAGCACCACGTTCTTCCGCACCGCACGATGGTTAACTGGACTTCTGGAGACAAAACTGTACGAGCGAACTGAATGTGTGCACCGCTACATAGAAATTGCGTCATAGACGTCATGCTTAAAATGAAAAGGACAGCAGAAGTTTCTATCCATTTGATTTTGTGAAATGTTGACGTGAGAAATAATATTTAATATATAAAGCCGTAAAGTTTATTTTTCTAATGTGTTCCATATTTTTGAATACCTATTTATAATGTTTGGATACCATTGGCGGGATGACTGTAACCATATTTATGGCGGTTTGACTGAACCGATCTATATGACGTTTTAAACGTCTCGACCTTTTGAGCGACTATGTTGTTGACAACAATAAGACAACTTAGTTTGTACCGATATTATTGACTTTTTGGTTGCGTCTATTTATTTGAATACCCTGAGTGTCACTAACTATTTGACGCTGACTGTACCTGTACAGGATATAAAAAGACTCATCACATAGCTATTATCTATGCATACCGTACATAAAACGAAAAACACTGAGCAAAAACTATTGCTGGCAAAACGACTTTTATTTTTGACGTGGAAATATCGCTGTTGTAGTGCAGCGTGCAAAGTAGAGGGTCCCCGAAACGGTCAATTGCAACTATTATTTTTTACGTAATAGATACACATTGATGTGCAAATTGATCGTCTACCAAATGCAATTGTAACGATTGACATCATCATTTCAGGGACCCATAGTGCATTGTGCTTAGGGTCCATGCAACGGCAAAGGAGTTGTGGGGGTATTTAAAATAAAGTGTTTTTACATTATTTATTTACTTCCTACTAACTATACTTCAAAGCATAGGAAATTGAACTTTAGCAGCAATATACAAAGCTCTTAAGTCTACGTTCACGGTCAAATTTATTTCTGTGTCCATGCCACTCGCGACTAAATGACCACTCCAATTACTAAATACTCTGTGTACTCGTCTAATCACACGTGCAAATCTCGTCCATTCATGTATAATATGTATTTTCGTGATTATGTTTATCTCTATATGAAATCTGAGTGTCCTTCCGTCCGAGGTTGAACTTGCGAAACTGGGAACGTGCGTCCGTACTTGCGAAATGTGTGGTTAATCATACCAAATGCTTTTGTCGTCACACGAATTAAAATTTAGGTAAACAAACTGTAAAACAAAGAAGTAAAAAAATATATAATTATTATATTAGTTGTTTTGACTATACAGTGCAAATCTTGGGGTTCGTTCGTTTATCGAGTTTGGTTAAACCACTTTGGGGTCGGTGCATTTCATTAATTAATTCATTCATATGAAGTTGTTTTTACTGTACAGCAGAAATGTGACTGTATTTAGAATAGAACAGAATTTTTCTTTATTCGAGTAACCAAAAATCAACAAGATTTTTAGTAAAACTTACGACTATGTTAGTAAGCACAGACACTAAACAAAAACAAGGAAAACAATACTATCAGTAACGGTTGGTCACCGCTGCGACATCCCATGAGAGAGGACACAACAGTGACACACGTATTCACGGTATTTTATAACATAATCCCCTCATAACGTAATCCCAGTTAATTAAGGTACTTTTAATTATTTTTGGAATAAAAAATTACTTATATAAAAAATTACTGAAATCGATTTAGTAAACGATTCTGAACAAACTACTTTCATAATGCTCATTAGTATTAGTTTTTAGTTATACATTGTTTAAATATTTTTTAAATATTTTATTCAGTTTTACTCCCATTACCTAAAAGCTTATTCCACTTCGATATAGTCGTTTAAATGACTAAGTTACTGAATTTTGCAAGTCCTATCTAAAAAGTACCCTATCAGAAACAAGGAAGTTCTGAAGACGTATTCAGTAACTGATAAATAATTTAATACAATAATATTCTGTAAGTAGGTTTGTAGAACACTTCCATACATTTTTTTTTTATCATGTCGGTGTTTTTATCCCATATCCCACGTTTCCACAGATTACCTAGGTTAAAGATACAGTGAAGACACAAAGTTACAAAAACACAAAGAACAAGACAAGAAGAAAAAAGGAGGATGTACTTCTCTTAAACTAAAACAAATATTACATGATTATAATTATTACCAAAACAAACAACAATAACAAAAAACACTAACACAAGAAACACCAAAACAAACTTAGTCAAAGTCCAAACTGCCTGTCTGCTGTCTTGATCAGATCATTTGAGGACCATGCAGATAAGCGTCTGAGATGGTCTAGGAAATAATTTTAAAAACTAATTCAGTCTAGTAATGATCAGAAGCATTTGAAGTGAAAACTTCATTAGGCGCATTGGGCATTTTTGAGATGGAACTAAACCATTGGTTTCGCGACACTGTGACGACACCAGCGTTGATGTCTTTTTAATGGTCAAAAGGACCATTCAAAAGACTTCAACGCGTTGATTACCGTGGTGCCGATTTTTTTTCAAGTTTTTGCTTCTGTCGGCACTCCCAGATTGCCACAATTTTTTTTTTTTAATGACCCGTCTCTTTCTAAAAGGTGACTAAAGTAGTCAAGTCGAAAGCCCTTTAGTTTCGCCTACATCTAATATTCTAGAAGTGTTCAAATTGTTTTACTACATTCTACTAGATTTTCTGCTCATGTTATGTAAAGTTACGGTGTACAATGGTACACCGTACCATAAGGCTTAGGTTTGAACTTTTAAGTGGGTACGTATAATGATATGTACACACTTAAAAGGTTAAGCCTTAGAACCTCTGCCCCTAAAACCGGTATTTAATCTATCGATTTATCGTTCTTCAATCTAACAACGGCTTTGCGCAGTGCGTCAGGTTTAAAGCCACGTATTTAAATAAAGTTTCTCAAAGGATAGCTCAAATTAAACTCTATAATGCATCGTACCTGTATAGGAACAGTACGACACAACTTAAATGTAGCATCGGTAAAATTCGTAAAACCGATCACCGTCCAAACTGAACGCGCCTTCAGAATCTAAGATCTTTATTACTACTGTAGGTGAAAATGATCTTTACGCAAACGCAATAACTTGTAAAGTAATTTAACTAAATACATTGAATAAACGCAATTTTTCAAATTCATGCTAAGTTGTGTCGTACTGTATAAGTTGTTTTTTTTTAACTGTATCGTTTACTATTAACAGGAGCTAAACGCAAGATTTATAATGCCTAAAAGCATTTGATCCGCTGCAGTAAACAAAATCAGAAAAATAAATTATGATATTCTTCAGGAGATAATATTATGCTAGTTAGATAGTGGTGCCGATTTTCTTGTCACAAATGCCTCTAAACTAGACTAAAAATCACCAAAATTTAGTTTATTCCTGTCAAACGACGATTTCCCATTCTGAAATAGATAGAATAAAGTGCCACAACTTAACTATATTTAGTTTGACAGCACTAAGATGGTACTGAGATATTAATTTAGTGAAAATGACAATTTTTTCATTCAGAATTTGACGTTTTTCACCTAAAATTTAGATTTTCTAACTTAATCTGACTATTTTTAATCGCGACTAAAACGTATGAAATAAAATTGTTTGTCATGAACTTTAAATTCACACCAACACCTCGACTTCAGACGCTGAAACAGTACTGAATCTTTTTTTTTTCTTTTGCTTTTATCTCGAAAACGGTTTGTCTAATCGCAAAAATATTGAAAATTTCGACCCCCTTTATAAAACTCTTAAACCCCTAACACTCTTCATGTAGGTAATAATTTTTCTTATTTTCCACACAAAAAGTGAAAAATTCCATATAAAACACGTCGAGGCTGCCTCCCTGCGCGCCTCCGGCTCTAAAAAGAGTCACGTGGTTAGGTATCACGTGTGGAGTTGCGATTGTCAAATTCGATTTAGACACGTCAAAATAATTTTTAAATTTAGAGAATTTATTTTGCAGAATAGCTTTGAGATTCTCATAGTCCAAAGTAAGCAATTTTAGTGATAGTTTAGTTAGTTTAGTTCGGTTTACAAGAGAATCGGCACCAGTGTGTTGAAAGCAATACAACTAAATTGATACGATAAAAAAAATTACGAAGAAACCTACCTTAAAAAATTTATTTTGCGATTAGTAACCATATTGCTATACAATTAATTGACACAATCGGCGCCAGCGAATATCATCCCGCATCTACCAAGAGATTCACTTCAGTTTGCCCAGTTTTTTTTTAATTGTTTTGATAATTAAATCTACCACAACTAGTCAATTGTTTGTCCGGATAATTGAACTAAACACCCGCAACTTGAAAAGAATCCTGTAAAATTCAGTTCAGTCAATGCACTGTTAGAAGGAGGTCGTGATGTCAATGAAATTATCACAAAAAAAAGTGTACCGTAGACAGAATAAAATTAAAAGTACAGTTTTAAAACTAACCCGCATTTAAAAATAAATTACCGTGGACATAATAAAATTAAAAATACAGTTTTAAAACTAGAACTGCATTTAATCTTTTAATACAGTTACTGCGTCTGACATGTCTGTTACTTAGCTATGGACGTCATTAGCATCACGATCATTGATAAACATCAATGTGAGCATAATACAGTGTGCAAAAAGAGCCATCACGCAATTATATACGTATTCTACATCAAATACATAATATTGAGAAAAAAAATAAAAAAATTGAAACTTTGACCTTTAATATTTCCGTAACAAGAAGGTTCTATTAGAGTACAAATGACTCTCACCTTCCTTTCACGTGTTTTTACATCCGTTATAAGGGGAACTATCAATCGGACACCAGGGCAATCCATGATTTTTAGGGTTCCGTAGTAAACAAGGAACCCTTATAGTTTCGTCATGTCCATCTGTCTGTCTGTCCGCGGTCTAGCTCCGAGACCCTTAGTACTAGAAAGCTGTAATTTGGCATGGCTGTATTATATTCATTACGCCGACAAAGTGGTAAAATAAAATTAAGAAAAAAAAAATTATGGTACCTCCCCTACACGTAAAGTGGTGATGTTTTTTTTTTCCCATTGTGTGGGGAATCATTGGAAAGGTCCTTCATAAACATTATGAGTACGTGAAAACCATTTTTGAATTCAGGGATCCGTTTGCGAAATATTAAGCTTAAAGTGAAAATTTTTGTTAGAGTCAAGTGTCCCCCCCCCCCACCCCGCCGGCTAAATGGTTGATTTAGGGTGTGTGTGTCCGTGGAGTTTCTTGCCCGTTCTTCTCCATAGGTACCTACTACGCTTTGGAATGGGCAACTAGCTTCATCTTTCTGACTGACCGACCCCTTGACAATTCAAAAGTGCCTGTAATTGGTTTATTTGAAATAAATGCTTTGAGTTTTGAGTTTTTTGAGTTTGAAAAAAATCACAGCAGTAGTTTATATAACCAAATTAAAAGCAAAACTATCACAGCTAAGTAGGCTCTACAGGATAACGAGTAATAATCGACCAACTTAACTTTGCAGTTGCAAATACATGTTTACCCATACATTCCGTATGGGAGAACATCTTTTACAACTACAAAGTTAAGTTTGTTTTTGGGATAAATTCATCCCAACTACGGAACCATTCATTGTGCGTGGTCCGACACGCACTTGGCCGGTTTTTTTTTTAGATTTATGTTAGCCTTCTTGTCACAATCATGTCGTGCAGCTGCCGTCTAAGTAATTTCTGTTCTATGCTCGTAATTTGTTCTGTACTTTGTGTTGTTCTCTGATTACTCTTGTCTTTTATGTATGCACGTGTTTCTGTGACAAAAAACCTATTTTTCTTTCTAAGATTAATCGTGTAATGCCTAATGCTAGATTGACTTAAATTTTCTATGCATTTTATTTTATGTCAATCACATTGAACCGAATGACAATTTTGAAGTGATGCCAGATTGATCATGAAAATGCTTTAGCAAAAAAATATTAATCCACACCGCTGTGCCCAAAAGATTAACAGCAGTACTATGTTTGTTTACCTAATTTTTTGTCAAAAAATCCTCTGGTCTTGTGAATAGTCTCTAAATATTGATATCTTGACAAAGAAGATAAGTACTCAGTTTACTTCTATGCTGCATTGCAAAAATTTTAATTTTCGCTGCGACGCATTTGCACCTACACGTTTTCATTGTAGTCACAATGTGGAGCTAAGTTTACAGTTGAAATGAATCAAATTGTTCTTTGTTGTTTCGCCTAATAAAATAATAATTACTAGGAAAAATACCGGTTTTATTTTAATAACAGTTTTCCATGGGAAAATTACGGAGAATCGTCATGACATGTCGTAATTCAACTAATCACGTAATCGTAAAAAACACACGAAACATAGAACGACAAAAAAGTTATTTTCGTGTAAGGAAATCATCAATTTCGTTTTATTTTTAATCAAAGAACTATAAAATTTCAATTTTGGAACAACAATCGTCGAAAATGGCCGCCTGAGTACTCGTAGCAAACTTGCTACGACGGACTACGAAAAAAACTGCGTAGCCGCGTAGTACCTAGTAACTTTAACTTTGTCTCCTTTCAATACGGTTTGAACGCTCATGGAGATGAATAAGTTATTGCTATTTTTAACCGACTTCCAAAAGGAGGAGGTTCTCAATTCGTCTGTATGTTTTTTTTTTTTTTTTTTTGTATGTTTGTTACGCGATTACTCCGCCAATTATGAATAGATTTTGATGATTCTTTTTTTGTTTGGTAGATCATATTTCAGAGGTGGTCCCATATAAATTTTATTAACTTTGCTTGGATAGTTTTTGAGTTAGCTTCAATTATACGTATTTTTTCCCACTTAGTATGTAGATGATATGATAACTTCTTGTCACTGTTATTTACATAGCAGGTAGTGGTATTCGAATTTGTGTGGGGTAGGTACGAGTACCACAACTAAAAAGTGAAAAATAAAATTTTTTTACAAAAAAAAAACAACCGAGTTAAAAAAAAAACACTACAAAGTGAAAAATAACTTTAATTTCGGAAGTCGGTGACAAAGAACGAAAATTCAAAATCAAAGACACCGACTTCCGAAATTAAAGTTATTTTTCACTTTGTAGTGTTTTTTTTTTAAGTCGGTTGTTTTTTTTTTTTGTAAATAGTTTTTATTCTTAGTCATCACCATCATCATCATTTCAGCCGAAAGACGTCCACTGCTGGACAAAGGCCTCCCCCAAGCACCGCCACTTCGACCGATTCTATGCTTCCCGCATCCAGCGGATTTCTGCGGCCTTCACAAGGTCATCGGTCCATCTTGTGGGAGGCCTTCCAACGCTACGTCTTCCGGTACGCGGTCACCACTCCAGAACCTTTCGACCCCATCGGCCATCCGTTCTGCGAGCAATGTGCCCTGCCCATTGCCACTTAATTATAAAAAATAATTAATTAATTATACACATTTTTCTTAGTACTATTATTTATTTCCCAACTAAGTTGGGGTCGGCTTGCAGTCTAACCGTATACAGCTGAATACCATTTTTTTACATAGATCAACTGCCTATCTGACCTTCACAACCTAGTTACTGGGTAACACGTTATATACCCCTTGGTAAGACTGGTTGTCAGACTTTCGGGATTCTGACAACCCGTAACGACTGTCAAAGATCTAAGAATGACAGCCGGGACCAACGGCTTAACGTACTTTCCGAAGCACGGAGGGGTCTCGGTATGTTAAAATGGTCACCCATCCACGGATTGGCCTCGGCAAGCCTAGCTTAACCTGATCGATTGACCCGTGCAGCTGTTATTACTTAACCACGAGCTATTAAGAAATGAATTATAATTCTCCTTACGAATGGGTCATCACTCATAATAGTTATCCTATTAGGAATATCAGCTACAAAATTTAACAAAATACGGAACTACGAGTACCTAACATATTTCCGGGAACTAACAATATTTGAAAAACAACAACAACAAAAAGTCACCACTTTTTTGTCGTATCATTGCGTTCAAATCCGAGCCGTCATTTCATATCATAACCAGTTTGTTGTAAGACACTATAATCATTAGTTTAAGACGCAATTCCCATCATTACATGATGACGAATTATCAAGGGATTCCCGTAATCCGAGATCACCGTTGTTCTTCAGTGTGGAATCGTACATGAAATGATTAAATCATAATTATGATTACATCGTAAAGTATGTAATCAATCCATGATTTGACAGCTTTTTTCTATGGAAAATCTGATGGAATGTGATTGATGTAAGTAGAAACTATCGTGCTTTTCATGACCGAAAAGAAAATTGGAAATGATTGTTGCAGATTTTTTTTTTAATTAAAACTTTATGCACAAGTAAAAAAATACCGTACAAAGGCGGATTATTGCCTGAGGCACTAATCATATCTTAAATTTATTATAAATAGTGTGACCTTTATCGAAAATATTCTGAAATTTAGTATTTTAGTTACACACACATGTTAAAATTAATATCCATATAGGGTGACTGGTAATTAGTGACCGATACTTAAACACGTGACTTTACTCTTCATTATGAACAACTTTTACCATGGGACCAAACATGAAATCGCGAAAAAAAATCTGCTGTTCCCTAAGTTTTTAGAGAACAGCTGAGTTGTTTATGAATGGTCACTAATTACCAGAAATATTTGCACTACTGGGCAAATCGTGAGAATAAAATATTCAGTTATACAGTTTTGTACGGTTTTCAGACAACTTGAAAAACAATGGATTACGTTTTAAAATCGTTTTCGTGGAGAATTTGGAATAAATAACATTAAAATTAAAAAGGCTTTTTGAAGTTACACCGATTGAGTTATATCAAACCATCATAAAAATTAAAACCACAATATCAGTAAAAAGTTGAAATAATAAAAAGCAAAAGATTACCTGCATAAGAATGACGTGCATTATTTCATTATTTATTGACGTCATTGCTTTTTAGTACTCAAGTTCTTTGTTTCTTACGTTTTTACCGAGAAGAGTTCATTGGTCACTCAACGCTATATTTATGTTTTTATTTAAAACTGTCAAGTACGAATTGTATAACACAAGACAGACAATCCTAAAATTAATATCTATAAAAATCAAAAATATTCTGCCTACAGTATTCCCATGGCTGGGACTCTGGCCTCATCTGTATGAGAGAGAGTGGGCTGTAATCAACCACGTGGGACTAGTGCAAGTTGTTACCATACGATACATTTTTTAATCCTAGTTCCCAAGAACTGGCTATAAAAATAGGGAAAGACCAAACAAATGATGGATAGACGATAGTTTGCAAGATGCCTACTGCATAATCAGCCTATAATGTTCCCACTGCTGGGACACAGGCCTCCTCTCGGTGAGAGGGAGTGGGCCGTTATCCACCACGCAGGTCCAGTGCGGATTAGTAGATGTCACATGTCTTCGAATTTTGCCGGTTTCCGCACGATGTTTTGAGATGTTTTTGGTTTCCGCACGATGTTTTGAGATGTTTTTAATTTACACAAAGTAAAGCGCCTGTCTTGGTTCGAACTTACGACCTACAAACTCGTAAGTCGCGGCCGTTAACACTTTCAAAATTCAAATTCAAAAGTCATTTATTCAAACTAGGCTGAGAATCAGCACTTTTTGAACTTCAAAATTACATAAGACAGTCCCCCAAAAACGCCCACCCTTCACCACTTCCTAGTGCCTTTAGCTGGGAAGAAAAAGTGGCGCTTGGGCCACCAGTGCTCAATTGAGTCTTACCTGGTGCCTACTGAGACAAATAGAGAAGTATGGAAAACAAGGCATGCTGCGCTGGCCCGAAATAAATTAGAATATGGCCAAGAAAATTATGATCATGTTCTTCTCAAATCCAAGAGAACCCTAACAAACATTTGAAAACTCATATGACACAACATTTTTACTGTCAAGTCACTTTTGAACTTTGTTTCTAGTTTATGAATCACGTAAATAATACCCTATTTCCGTTAACGATAAACTTTGGACATTGATCACGCAACTACGCAGTTTAAAAAAAATATGTCAAGTTCACATCAATTTGAGACACATTAAATAATGAGAGTAATTGAATTTGACCTTTTCTTAGAAGTCATTACTAGCTGCTGCTCGCGGCTTCGCCCGCGTCGACCCTAATTCTTTTTCTAAAATAAAAGTCTAAGTTCCTCTTTATAACATCAGCTATCTGCCAGTCAAAGCCCCGTCAAAATCGGTACACCCATTTCGGAGATGATCCGAAACAAACAAATAGAAAAAAAGATAATTTTATTTTTACTTTTTCATAGCCTTATGGTGTGACCATCGGACTGTCAAGTCATAGGTCTCGAGTTGCACAAGGCACACACCTCTGACTTTTCGGATTTATGTGCGTATTGTATAATTATCACGTGCTTTAAAAACGGTGGCGGAAAAAATCGTGAGGAAACCGACATACCTAAGATATATTTCTCGACGGCATGTAAAGCCAAGTCAGAGGCCCATGTGTGGCATAAAAACACGAAAAGAAAGAAGACTCATAATGATGCATTTTGACATTACAAACAGACACTTCAATTTTAATTATTTGTATGTATGTATGTGTAGAAGATTCGAGATTTTGTTTTTAGGCGGTGACCGTAACCACAATGTCATTTATTTTTGTGCTGTAAAAACAACATAGATGCTTGTGGTTTGTCAGGGTCAGAAGTAAGGTACAAGGACTGCGGTTTTGACTCATTAAAATACTACTTACTATACTGTTTAATGGGTATGCCTTCATTATGCAACTCTGTGATGAGCGAAGCGGAACTGAAAAAGCACCGCGAGCGGTCAACGCTTCCTTCTCGCTTTATCATTACTCTTTAAAATGATAAATGGTTAAAAAAGGGAAATGTCAATCATGTCGATGTCATGTCTCAATGTTTGGAATGTCATTAATCCTAAAGAAAACGTATCGCGCGTTGATGTCTTTTTAATGGTCAAAAGCTGGTGTCAGTAACAGTGTCGCTAGTTCAATTGTTTTTTCCCATCTCAAAAATGGCTAACGCGCCTAAAGAAGTTTTCAAAAAAATGCTGCTGAGTATGCTGAATGGGAAACAACGTTAAAAAAAATTGTGATATAAGTTAGCATAATTATGATAACATACCTCAATTCCGTACATAATAACAATAAAATACATATAAATACTCTCTATCTTTACATACCCTTCTCTGGCTTTTCCATCTTGAGGTATCTTTAAACATATTGTGGTGGTATTTACATCGCCACATGCACACTACGCATCTGCATCACACTGACTGCTCGCAAAATACTGCATCGTGCAAGTAGGGTTTACCGCTCGACTGACATATACATCCCGACATCAATCGTTTGGCAATTGCCCACCAGACACAACACCGTTCTGGTCGGAAGATCCTCCCTTTTCTATGGAGGATAAGTGAACTTTACACACTGTTCCTTATATCTCTATAACATTATTGTTAAGTATCTCACGTGCTCGTGAGTTTATAGACACAAAAACAACAACACTTGACTCGGAATAAAAAAACTGTTGTTAAAAACCAAACAACAACCAAAAGCAATAGTCTCATCAGCCACACTAATGCATGTTAACAAGCTTTTTCCATCCACAAAAAAGTCAATTACCGGCACAACAACAGCATAAATAAAACGTACTCATCGAAACATATTAATATGATTGACTTTTCCGAAAGCACGTGTTTTAGAGACGTACACAAGAATAGCTGTCGACACGTGATAGTGATCAAACATTAGTTATCATCATGATCGCTAATGATCAGACGATATGCATTAATATTTCCCTTCATTACTCATGTTGGAGTTTTCCTGATGGTCATATAACTATAGATGATGCAATACTATGCTATGCTATAATATTGTTTGCAATGAAATGATACACAACCACATCTAGTGATCTGATAGTGTATCGTGAGAATTTTGGTATTGCAGCTTGCCCAAATTGCCAAATAGGTACTACTATTTTATCAAATTAATGAGGTCGCAAAACGTTTCAAAGATGATCTTCGATATTTTAACATAATCAGCCTAAAATGTTCCCACTGTTGGGACACAGGCCTCCTCTCTGTGAGAAGGAGTGGGCCGTAATCCACCACGCGAGTTGGTATTTGTATTTGGCACTTTTTGTGATTAAAGACTACATGAAGCAAAATGAATTTAAAAAATAAAAGAGCAAATTCGTCTTCAGTTAGCACGAGCTTAATGTCTATCTAAAGTCAAGGATGTTATTAGTAATAAGTTTTTAAGAACTAAGCAGTGATCCAGCCATTTATCATTAACATCATAATAACGTGGTAAAAAGATTAACCAAACTGACTGACAACGACGATTAGGTAAATTTCTTAGAATCAACTAGCTTTTGTCCGCGACATCACCTGCGTGGAGGTCGAAAATTATTCCACGGAAACGCTACCGTAACGCGGTCAGTCGGTGTGATTTTTTCCGATATCTTCAACAATCATAGTCATATTTCAGCCAATTTAGACACAACCTTAATAAGTTATAAACTTAAACCTTCCTCATGAATCCCTCCATCCGTTGGTGAAAACCGTATGAAAATCCGTTCGGTCGTTTTTGAGTTTATTGCGTTCAGGCTGACCGACGGACGCGGCGTGGGGACATAGTTTTATAATATGTACTGATATAATTTTCAGTCTATCTTCCTTAGGTGAGACCTCGCAGTTCATTGTGCAATGAATTGCACTTTTTATTATCACTGCAACTTATTCAGCTGTCATTAAATATCACTTATGAGCTTGGTAACGAGACTATAAGCATATTGTTCAGATCACAACAATATATTTAATGTCAGTGCCAAGTAAGGAAGCGTTTTATGTGAAAATTGAATGTTTTTCCAAAATGAATGACTTTGTGGATGATTATCTTTAAGTTTTATCTTTTTGGTGAGGAAATAATTTAGAATACTACAATACTATTACTAGGCAAGAAAGTAACTGAAACATACATGTCAACGTTAACGATAGAAATAAATAAGTAGGTACGTTAGTATCAGGATCCCCATCTATACGTAATTTTTTTCTTGTGGTAGAAAAAAAACGCAATAGAGAAAATTACGCGTTTAGCCGGTCTAATATCTATTAGACCTGCTAAACATGTTATTTTCACACATAACTGGTTATTCGTTTTTCAAAGGTTTATTCGATAGCTGAAATATTCATACGTAAGCAGTATCTATAACCTTGCGGAAAACCATTACAAAATACAAAAGACGTAGATATATTTAGTAACCGAGTCAAAAAAAAACCCTGTAAGAAATCGACACGTGTTTCACCTCTCAACTAGAAATCATCGGGATGACGATTGACTTGTCGCGAACCCGAACACGTCGTGTTGCGCCACGCTCGGTGTATTTTATAAGCATGTAAATTGCCTCAAAGAGCCACCTTTTTTCTGAGTTTTTTTCGTTATTAAATTATCTGCAAAAGCCTGGAGTCAGGATTTATTCCCGGTACATAGTAATGAGCTTGCCCTCTATACAGGCTAAAATCAAATTAGCTAACTAAACTTCGCAGAATTGATGGGTATCTACATAAATCGCGAATGTGGGGTTTTTGTCTACACTGTAGCGGTTACACCGCCACATACGAACTATGCATCAAAAGACATGACGTCAAACAAATCCTGCATCGCGCAATTAGAGTTTACCGAGCGATCAACATATATACAAGATTCCGACTTCAAACCGTTGGGCAGTTGCCCGCCAGACACAACACCCGTTTGGTCGGAGGATCCTCCCTTTTCTATGGTGGATGAGTGAACGTTACACCCTGTTCCTCATGCCACTAAAACACTATACATCTTTGCTTACCACCTACCCACTTGCAACAAGAAATGTTGATTTCTTTCCCACTGCTGGGCAAAGGACCGATATCTTTCCACTGTTCCCTGTGTGTTACCGTCTTTAATACAGATTGAAAAATAAATGTTATAATTATGCACCAATTTTCTTGTTCCAGGTTCCATTCCCCTGTACCCTACGATGTTGTTCAGCATACTGGTCTACCTGTTCTACTACACGACATACATGATCCTGTTGGCCATCGCTGGTCTGTGGTGTTTCGAGGAGTGTGTGCTGACGGAAGACGAGGAGTACGAGTTCTACCATCAGCATAGAGCGATGCCATATTGATTGATTCTTGTGAGTACTTTTACAATTATTATTTTAATTAATTTGGAGTTATTTTTATCTCACGAAGCTACGCGCGCTTTACTTGTGGTAACCAAGTGCATAAACACGCTATGAATGTGTGTGTGAAGACGAATAACGTCAGCACATAAAACACCCACACACACACTTCCGAGTTTTCTTTTGTCTCGGACGGTACCGAGAGCTCCTCCGCTTACACACACATTCACAGCATGTTTGAACACTTGGCAAACACAAGTAAAGCGCTCGTCGCTTCGTGAGATAAAAATACTATACTTGTAAATGGATACTATGTTAAGGCGATGTAATCCGGACCTGTAGGCTTTTGAAACGCTACCTCCGCCGCTCCCAAATGCAGCGCGACCAATTTTTTACAATGCGCCACCGATCGTTTTGAGCACTATTTAAAGGTAGACAAAAATCGGTGTAAATTAATTTATAATTTAGCCAGAGAAATTAATTTTTAAGTAAATCCAAAAATCTATGTCAAAATATTTAATTTCACATAAACCTATACTGGTATGGTGGATGTTATTGGCAGTTATGAAACGTCAGAAGCTAGGTACACGGTTTCAATTGGTCGTTTCTTATGGAGAAGAGCTGGCAAGAAATTCCACGGTTACTCTTTTAAAAGTAAATGGCTCTTACAATATTTTCAAATAACAGAGTTAGTAGTACCGGGTATTATTAGGGCATAATTATTGACACCCTACACAGTTGTGATATACGGACAATTTAGGTTGGTAGTAAATTTGCTTAGCAATAAATATCCCTGACTTTACACGTAAGTAAATAATTATTTTGGTTTTTTAACCGACTTCAAAAAAAATTAGCAGGTTACTCAATTCGACCGTATATATTTATTTTATTTTATGTGTGTTCGCCGATAACTTCGTCGTTTATGAACCGATTTTGATGATTATTTTTGTTAGAAAGGAGACATCTCAAGGGTGGTACCATGATAAGGAAACCAGGATCTGATGATGGCATCCCAGAGAAATCGAGGAAACCCTTCAAATATTATAAGCACACCTATAGCAATTTGGGTATTTTTTATAGTAACTTGTGCAGTTGTTCTCGAAAAGCATCATTTGGTGAAGTGGAACTGATGATGAAGACCACAGATGGCCACCGGAACTTCTCAATTGTCAATAATAAGTATTCCGTGGGTTGCGATTCGATTACTTTAATACGGTTGCCAAGTAATTTATGCTCATTACAATGCATATGGAGAAGTGGAGCTGATGGTAAAGTGCCAGGAGAACTCCTCATAGATTAACGTCCCTGCATCGGGAAAAGCAATATTTTGTGAAAGGTGATGAGCAGTTGACATTAGGCTATTGTAACTTAGATGAATTACAAACTGACCTGTTGTTGACTGTTTTTTTTTTTGAAAAAAAGTTTTTATTATAATGAAATACCTATTTGTTGATTTTTGTTTTCGTGAACACATTTAGTCTCGGAAAAGTTTCCTCCAGTTTAGTTTGGGCTACGAAAATATTATCAGATTTAACCTATTGATCTAGAATACTCTACATAGACTGTGTGACATCATGCAGCAAAAAGTGGGGTTTATAAACTAATTAAACTTGAATATGAATAGCATAAAATCGATGGAATTTTATTATTCAAATCAGCTAACCTTGTTCTCTGACGATAACATAGTCTAGACCTAGGTTTAAAAATAGCCGAATGCACAATCTTTTTTTTTTGTTGGTAAAAATTGCGCTATATTATTATGACTAATTATTACTGTGTTTTAATTTATTGACTATCCCGGGAATCCCCTGCAATCATAGGTAATTAGGAGTTTTTTCCTAAGCAAATCTGGTTTTAATTTATATTCCCTATAAAAAGGCAAACCACATCAATGTTGGTGTACAATAAAGAATATGTAAAAAAAACCCTTTTTGTTATAAGATACTGATTGATTTAAATATTAGAATGGTGCGCTTGAAACTAAATAAAAAACGCTATGTGTTTATGGTCACATGTAATTTTTATCCGTCCATGTATTAATGGGAAAATGCAAAGGGGTTTTTGGTATATTTAAAACCAGTTGATATAAAGTTCAACGGTTTTTTTGGCACATCTGAGGTCAGGAATACTATTAAATTATGCAATTGACTCATTTTTGCAAAAAAAAAATGGTGGGATTTGCAGTTGCAGCGACTATAGTATAAATGTGATGCAATACTTTTTAGATCATTAACCATTATTAAGACTGGCTATTCTGATAGTTGGCAACTTCGCAAATAGCTATCAAATATTTCGCTGTTTCAATAAATAAATCAATAGGTTACTAAATGAAATTATGAAATATAAACATCTGTCATGATCTGAACTCGTTTAACTCCAGGCTAAGTCATTATAAAATTAAATCTTTAGGCGCCCGTAGGAAATGTTTGGATTTTATGTTTTTGTTTAAATTAGTAAACGGTTTCGTAGATTCTCCCGAGCTTTTAGAAAAAGTGAATATTTGTATACCGCGTAATAGTAACTCGTGGCTCGTGGAGGAGCTCGTGGCTAAATACTAACAGCCGCACGGGTCAATCCATCAGGTTAAGCTACGCTTGCCGGGGTTGGTCCGTGGGTGACCATTTCTACATACTGAGACTCTAGGTATTAGAAAATTCTAGATACACTTACCGAGGGTCCTTACTAGCCGTTATTTATAATTCCTTCTCAGTGACGAGATAATATTTTTTTTAAAGAAGTGGCGCTTGTGGACCATTGGGCGCCCTCTTAAGTCAGATTTACAAAAATATAAACGTTTGAATTACTCACGATTGTTCCTAACAATAATTATAATAATTAATTCAAAACGTTCAAACAAAGAGGATGTTATGTAAGATCAATTTAAATCCATTATTAAGGTATACGGCGAACCTTCAATTATTTTTATTTTTCTCGATTTTTATTTACAATTTTATTGCATAAATAAAGGTGGAATTCGTAAATTCTTTGTTGTTTATCTAAACCAATATTATAAAGAGAAAAGATTTAATTTTATGTATGTTTGTTTGATTATACAGGGTGGCAGGGACATCGACGCGAAAATTATTGCCATGCCAAAAATCTGCTGTTCCATACATTTTGACTGCGTAGGTATTGCACTTTTTTTTATTAAACAACAGATTTAAAAACTTCTCTGACTTCCAAGTGAACGAAGTCGCGGGCAGAAGCTAATTCTCCATAAAATTATATTATTTGCTTAAAACCCGTTAACAAAAAAAATTGCTATTAAAATTTTCTTTTAAATCAGATTTTTGGAGAATGGTGATTTATAATAATAATTTTAAAATATTTAGAATCAACTATCGCTTTTTCCGGTGTTTTTAATTATATACATATATAATATTTTCAGTTTCGCATCGTTTCTGCTTTTCATTCACTGCAGCTAAAAGCAATTCACTCTATTCTATCAAAGAGGTAATGCTGTAAAAACAGCTTTTTCAATTTCCATGTGATAAAATAGGATGCTTTGACCTTGCAATGGCCCCAACTTAAAACATACATACCTTCCTATGTGTACAAGAAAGGTAAACAAATTCAAAAATCAAAAAGCATAATTAGCAGATATTTACATCAAAATACGCAAAAAATATCAAAATAATAAATTTATCATCAATCAGTTACAATGATGGGGCAAATGTATTATATTAATACATATTCCGGGTTCAAAGTGTGTCTCTAATTCTGTTATTGACAATTAATCTTTATTTACCTCCGAAAAGATCTGTTTAAGCGGCCAAAACAGTGAAACGAAAAAAAACGTGTACGGTCGGGGGAACTCACGTATGAATTAAAACAAAAACAAAATGTTCGCAGTTAACATCTTGGATTTACATTTTGACCTTACTATCGACTTTAGCACCCTCGAAAACTATGAAAACGACACCCATGATGAAAAAATTTAAAATTTTCGCAGCCGCCATCTTAATGAGAAACTCAAAGTGCGGAATGGTGACTACCATTCCGCATTTTTTCCCAACTATGTTGGGGTCGCCTTCCAGTCTAAATGGATGCAGCTGAATACCAGAATTTTACATGGACAAGGATGGATGGATTTTTTTTTTTCTATCTGACCTCTATAACTGAGTAACACGATACCCCTTGGTAATACTGGTTGTTAGACTTTTGGGCTAGTGACTACCCGTAACGACTGTCAAAGATCTACGAATGATAGCTGGGTCCAAAGACTTAACTTGCTTTCTGAGGACTTATTCCACAAATTACCTGAAAGTCCCCGGGGTTACGGGGGATAACCGAAATCTAGAAAAAAGTCTGCAATTCTCCCCTGATGAATGTCCAGAAATCCCTATTGAGATAATTATTCATATTCATTTATTGCATTCTATAGTGTATTTATGAGGTGTTACAAAATACTTAAAGCTAGGTACAAAAAAATGGACCCTTTCTTTTTTTTTGGGTGGGAAGTTTACACTTCATAGAATCTGTTTCTAATCTCTAAACATTTTTTCATTTGCATTAAGAGCATAGAAATTAAAATTTAAAATAGTGGGGAAAAGTGGAACAATCCAAAATGCAAAGAGGAATTTCTGGACTTTTAACATTATTTTCAGTTTTCCCCCCTGAGGGGCTTCTCTCAGGGGGGAATAGTGGAATAAGCACTTTCCGAGGCACAGGGGGTTTCAATATGCAATGGATGGTCACCCATCCACGAGCCGGCCGCTACAAGCGTAATTTATTCTTCGATCGATCCGTGCGGCTGTTATCATTTACTAGCCGCCGCATCCACAAAGTGTAGGTAGGTACGTGCACCAAGCACTGAGTTTTTTTTAACAGTGAAACAAAACTTTGCATGCACATAAATATAATGCGTGTAAACTTGAGCCATGAAAACTGAGTTCATTAGGTAACTATACATAATTTCAGTAAATTTAATTAGCAAAATAATACTCGTATAAATAATTCATAAATTCAGTTATTGTAATCCATCCGCATTTGATCGATTATTAACAACATGATTAAGACGTATTATTGGAATAGGTGTGTTATTAAAACCGAGCATAAAACACAAAGTGTGATAATTTATCTAAACCACAAAATAAAATTATACTAATACAATAACATTATCTTTAAGTTGACTATCAATTTATGTATTTTTCAAGAAAATTATTGCGCACAACGACACCTTTTTTTTTGGGTGGGAAATTATCAAATAACTTTTCCCGCTCTGGGTGGAGCGGGAGGGTGTGTCAGACTCTTACTGACTAAAACCCACCCGTGTTCCTTCAGTTGCCTGTATGTTCCCAGGAGCCACGGTAACCTTTTCGGACAAAATCGCAACCCCAGCAGGCGTACAATGACCCCTAGCTCTTTACTGAAAAGCTGCGAAGGGATCCAAGGTCAGTAACGTTTTACGAATGGAAAATGATGTTTTCCAACTGTGCGTTGATATGTATTCGTTAGGAATAAACGATTTTCTTCCTTTTTCACAGATTATGTTTCTATGTGCCTTAAGATAAGTAACTATAAAAAGTTGAATTCCACCAGAACATTCGCATTCCAGCAGATGTTCTAGATCTTTTTATTTTAGTTAGTTATTTTATATCATAAATATGATATTTGTGTAAGTCAGTTTTTGTTCTTTTTAGATTTAAATCAAAGCTGTTTTGTTTATAATTTTGTTTTTCATATAGGTATAGATGGAATATTATTTATTACGTACACCATAAAAAAATAATTCCATTTTTTTAAATTTTCGTAAATTTTTTGTTCGTTTAAATTTTATATTACTTACGAAGGTTGCTTTTTTTTCTAAGAATGTCGTGTACGCACCTGTAATTGGTATATACGGAACCCATACCTGTTAAGTTTTAATATTTAATGTATATGCTTTTGGCGTAGGTACCTATTTTAATAAATAAATAAATGACGATTTTCCCAAAACAGTCATTCTCGGTTTGGATCTTATTAAAAAGGTATTAGAAACTCAGTGTACCAGAGACAATAAAATTGTAAATGACATTGAAACGTATTAATAATGTAGTGTAATCAAAGCTGTCATTATAAGACATAATAATTGAGATCTTTAAAACAAACTGCGTCATCGTTATATCTTACTTTGAGTTGTTATGACGTAAAATACCTACTTCATAAATAATTTGTTGTTATTTAACATTGCATGAAAAAAAAATAACATCATCCTTAGCTCTCGTGTTAACACAAGTTATTCTAGAATAAATCATGCCTTCTTGATAAGATTAGTCAGTTAGATTAGTAAAGTAGAGAGGCTGAGTATACGGATTAACTAACTGCCCAGTTGGTCTTGGAAAGAACACGGGTGGGTTTTAGTCAGTAAGAGTCTGACACGCCCTCCCGCTCCGCCCAGAGCGGGAGAAGTTATTTGATAATTTCCAACCCAAAAAAAAAAAGTTTGACAAAGTGTTATTAGGTTTTTTCATAAGGAATTTCTCAGCAATAGTCCGGAGTTTGAAAGTTGGCGGTGTGATGTGACCCCGTGCCTTGGAAAGCACGTTAAGCCGTTATAAGCGTCTTGCACCTGATCTCTCTCCGGTCGTGTCGAATTGCTGTCTTATCGGGCTATAAGAGTAAAGGCAGAGTAAACCTTTACTCGTCTTAATATTCTCTAAAAATATTCACCAAATAAAACAACAACAATACTAGATCAAGGGGAAATTCCCTCCATCGGGAAGAACAAAAGTTCATGCCCTCTATAAAAACGTACAGTCGTCATTGAAAATACCACTTTTTATCAACCCCCATAACTATTAATACAAAAAAAACTGCCTCGTTGGTCTAGTGGTCGCAAGCGCTACTGCTGAGCATGAGGTCCTGGGTTCGATTCCCGGGTCGGGCAAAGTGTTATTGGGTTTTTCTATCTGAAATTTCTCAGTAGCAGCTCGGAGTCTGGATTTGTGCCCGGTTGATGGCAATAGGCTCGCCCCCTATTACATGGGACTTAAACATAACTGGCGAAATGTGGGTGTACCTGCTACAGGGACACCTCTGCCCAACCCTTCGGGGAAACAAGGCGTGATGTTATGTTATGTTATTAATACAAAAAAATAATGTGTTTACGTCAAGTGAACTACGTAAGTTAACTACAAAATAAAATGATCATGACAAGTTAGAAAGATCGCAGAGTGAGGAACGCGGTAGAAGCGCCGTAGTTTTGACAGCCGCGAAAAATAACCGTCAATGTGATTTTTGAAAGTATTTTTTATTCTTATTTTAAAAGTATGTATTTCTCTGATAAGACAGCTATTTTTTTAAGTTTAGACCATGTAAAAAAAAGACTGAGACTGACTGATTATTTAGAGCGAGGTAAACATTTTGTGAAAGCATTTTTTTGTAAAAAAAACAGTCATGTTAAGTAATAAAGATATCTTTAATTAAAATAGAGGTTTCCTTACTAACATTCATAGCCGTGGATGACGTATGTGAACAACCAGTCTTATATGTAGCTTCGCGTAACTCTCGGCTGTGTAACAAAATATTTGCGCGGTAAAACTTAACCACCGCTCACAATTTCACAAGAACGGTAACATAATATTATGTTCCGCATGAAACATCGTTTTAGAATATGATTGAACTAGAAACACAATTTAACGAATATAATTCTTGAACAAGGATGCTCACATCCACCTTGAAACTAATTACGTAGTAGAAAACACATTTTTTCTTTAAGAGAGGGGGAAACGGAGGTTTCAAGGTTTCCCCCTCTCTTATGGTTATTGCCGACTTGCCGCTTCTATGCGTTCAGTGGTCTATGTCAGCCAGTAATAGGCTGTCCTCACACAGAACTCGTCATCTATTTAGCTCTATAGAAATATACGACATAGTACAATCTTTAGTTCGGAAGCAAGCCTTTAGTGAGACTTCAGAATGTTTCATACTTTATAGTGATGTATAGTGAAGTGCTCTTCTGATTTGTGTTTGAGTAAATTGGCAAGAGATTAGTGAGTGATTATGACTTCGAAGTGCTATTGGTATGTAGCTTTTTAAATTAATTTTGTAGTACTTTTAGGGATTAAACTTTATTTATTTACAATTTTATTTTTTATTTTTAGACAATTATTAAGATTTGTAAAAAAAACAAAATTTTATTTTAACGAAATTGGCAAATAACGAAATCACAAAACCTTCAAATCAAAACTTCAAAAACAGTGAAAATGTCGAAATTATTAAAAACCACATCAAGAAACAAATTATGAAAACGTGAAAAATTACTGCTATCATTGTTCTCACCGCAAACACAACAAAATCTTCAAACCAACAATACTACTTATTACATCTTATTAAATAATGTGTCAGTGTATATTCGTGATGTAAGTACATTATAAAACAAAACTACAAACTTAATTTTGCGATTCATTCAATGCAAAATTAAATTTTTCCTTGAAACATTTTGCTAGCGAGAAAAAGACATCAACGACTGGCCATCCGCAAATATTTATTTCGGTAGAAACATTTTAACAAAAATTATGTGAGTTTAATGAACACACAAAATAATATGTACTATTTAACGAGTCAACTAAATAACGTAAAAAGACATATATATTTTTTTAATTATAGTTTTTTTAATTTTTGTCAACTTAAACCACATTTCCGCTAGATGGTACATACAGTAACTATGTATACTACATACGTACTAATAAATTAATATTCTCAGTCATATGTTTTATAATTTCCCATGGCAAAAAGGAATAAATAATAATATGATAGGTGGCCTGATTGTCAATGTCAACAATGACATTGGTCATTATTATAATACCTCGCAGTCGCTTTAGTGTGACAAATTATGTGTCAACATAGGTATGATAATTTGTCAAGTTTATAAAGGCAACGGCTGACAAGGCAAGGATTTTCTATCTATAATTTCTCAGTAGCAGCCCGGAGTCTGGAGCCCGATTGATGTCTAATCCATGTATAGTACCTACTTATTCCATGCTGCCATGATAGTAGGTACTTACTAATTCCATGCTACCATGTCAGTATTCTAAAGTCATTATTCATTATTTTGTGCTAAACTTTGGGCGACCGAGCTCTGCTCTGGTGAAAATACAGAGATAACTAAATTTGTCAGATATGAGACCTAGCTAGATCGATTTTTCGCCCCTGTAAACTCCTATATTGCAACTTTCATCGAAATCGTTAAATCGTGAGTACAAATATATATACAAATATTGCTCGTTTAATAGTATAAGATTAAATTTACGAGTAATAGTTCTATTATTCTAACAATCGTTGCAGTATGACAATGAAGGCCATCACGATATCAATAATTAATTATTTCTCACGGCATTCGTCGTAATGCCTTTTTCATTTATATGTTAGAATACTTCTCCGGCGCGCACACAATAAATTACCAAAGTTTCATCACAATCGGTCTAGCCATTTTCGAGTGTTTGCGAGACTAACGTACGGCAATTGATTTTTATATACAGATAGATTATTCCATAAAACAAATAGCTATAGCTATTACTAGTTTCATTGAAATTTAAAAACAATTTCATAAAGAATTTTTTTCATAAAATGTCTCAATTGTAATTGACATTTAGACAGATGGACATTTCATCTGTCTAAATGTCAATTACAATTGTGACATTTTAAACTGTAATAATACATCCTAATAATATTATCACAAACAACAAATAAATGGCACTTCCTTATCCTTACGTGCTTATTATATTTTGATCTTAGGTCCATAATTTACATAAAAGGAAACCTAAAATAATAAGTAAAGAGGAGTGAAAAAGTGGATTTTATAAAAATAAAACTATTGCTCATAAATCACGCCAGTAATCCCCGAAGGGCTAAGCACAGGTGCACTTATAGTACACTCACATTTCGCCAGTTATGTTTAAGTCCCATGTAATAGGGGCGAGCCTATTGCCATCAACCGGGCACAAATCCCGACTCTGGGCTTCTACTGAGAAATTTCTAGTGGAAAATCTCAATCTCAACACCTCATGCTCAGCAGTAGCTCTTGCGACCAAGGTATTGTTTTATAAAACGTAATTATTATGAATAAAGTCTTGTGTAAGGTTAATAGTATTAATCGATATCAATGATAAACTTTCCATGAGATTCGTGACAACAACAATAACAATAGTAGAATGTTTTGAAACAAAATATGTAATAATATTATAAACAGTTATTTTTGGTCAGATTTGTCACTTAGTTTGTTTATATTATAAAATTCATAAACTTGTTAATAACATAAATAGTGTATTAGAATTAAGTTTTTCTTAAAGAATTAGAATTGAATTCTTTTTCGTATAAAATATTTATTCACAAAAGAATTCTAGTAGATAAATGAAAAAACTCTGAAAGAGAACGTTAACCTTAACTGATAGTCTAGACTTGAATTCTTTAATAATTACTGCATTTTTTTTCTCATTAGTCTTTACACCTCATCAAGGTAGTCCAAAGTTTAGTTAGCAATGAAAAAATATTCATAAATTGCGCAAGAAATTTCGCAATTCACGACTTGATAGTGCCAATGTTTGTTCTACCTCAAGGTAACCCAACTTATTATATTAACCAGACTTCTTAACCTCCAACATTGCATAAAATTGATTGCACACACTCTATTAATTCTAACAATTTTATGCCAAAAATAACTCGCATATGTAAATGATAAAAAATACCGTGAAATTCTTTTTTGAGCGCCCGTTTTTCCAATTGATTCTTCACGTCAATTATTGAGAAAGAAACTTAAAATGTGTAGTATTTAATTGATTTGTGTAGTTTTGAGTTATTAAATATTATAGGGTATTTATATTATAGTGTGTTATTTATTTAAATTGACTAAACTATTGCATTTTGTTGCATTGCATTTGATGATGTTAGTTTACTGAAAGTCGAGAAGCGATGAAAGCAGACGGGTTATCCTAATCCTAACCTTAATATTTTTATTAAATAAATATTAATTAATATTATAAATGCGAAAGTGGGTTTGTTTGCTACAATTTCAAGCCAAAACGACTGAACGGATTTGGATGAAATTTGGCACAGGTAGACCAAGACCTGGGTTAAGACATAGGATACTTTTTATCCCGGTACTAAAAGTTAGTTCTTTAAAAACTCACTTACGTATATGGAATGTCAAAGTCCGTGTCAATTTTTTTTATTGTGTATATAGAATTGATATCTATGATAAATTGATGACTTTAGGCGGCGGTTACACTTGTAAGTTGCTTCCGATATGTAAGTAACTTATAACTGCGTAAGATGTAAGAAGAAATTACAATAAGCTACTTACAAGAGAGTTTACATTTGCAATACGTAAGCGATTTACATTAGGAAAACTTATAAGTGCTGCACCGGTTGAGGACATTTTTATTTAATTTTTTGTTTTGGAAATTATTAAATAACTTCTCCCGCTCTGGGTGGAGCGAGAGAGCGTGTCAGACTCTTACTGACTAAAACCCACCCGTGTTCCTTCAGTTGCTATGTTGCCGGGGGGCCACATCACGCCAACGCTGGCTGTCGCTGAAAACTAGCGCTGGGGCTCTGTCTCGCATATGGTCGCAGCATTATGCTGAGCGATGGCCGTTTTGCGTGGACGTGACGCATATTTTCCCTTATTTTTGTGTTTTGATCTTGCTTTGCGTCATGGTTACCGCAAATAAACGTATTTTCTTTCTTTCAAGTGAAATGGCGGCCTTAGACAAATAAACTCTTTTCCTAGCTTTTGTTTATATTTATATTTATTAAACAAAAGTCACAAGAAATACATCCAAACCAAACAAACAGATTATACTGATGACGTTATTCTGCATCATATTCTACTTTTTGCCAACATGACGAATTGGAATCAAATTACTCGTCTAGCAGGTCCTATAATTATTAAAATACATCCTTTTTGACGGGGTTTCCCCTGTGCATGGAAATTTATTTGTCATTAGTCAGTTCTATTGCGTAGTTTTCTTGTTTTCAATCTCTTTGATCTTGCGTGATGAGATTATAAGTATTGCGTGTATAAAGATATTCTTCCTATCAATATCGTTACGTATTTTCCGTTCTATTTTATTATTACGGTACGTCGACCCTGCGATAAAAAAACGCAATGTGACTAGCCCCTAAAGTATACAACAAGTTTAGATTTAGCATATTTCCTTTTTCCGTTGTAATATTGGATTAGTCAAGAAATTGACATACCCTACTGCACAATTGTCAATTACATTTAAAAAAATAACAAATTAAATGCATCTTCTAAAAAATGAATTTAATGTATCTAAAAATGTTCATTGTTAAATGAAGGATTTTTAGGATTGACGTTCACTAGGTGGCAGCACTGAGACGTCAGCTCCGGGCATCTGTCAAAAGTGTCAAAGCGCCTATATTTTCCATAATCGTGACTGAATGATGAACGAAGGAATGAAACGAATGATGAACGTCATCATATATTTTATATTTATTTTCGAAATGGAACATCTAATGTCAAAGTGGCGCCAACGGGTGGCATGAATTTTCATGAAAACTCTCATTAACATAAAATACGTTAATTTTAAATACACGTGTTCTATTAAGAATATGAACAGATTAGCATATCCATTGTCCAAAGTGCTATCCAATGTCAAATTCAAGTTTGACGCACCATATCGTTGTCAATATGGCTACACAGTTATTAACATGCTGGTCTGCCTGCCTCATTTCACAGCCAAAATTGCTGAACCGATTTTAATGAGTTTTTTGCAGATGTGTTTCTTGCTCCGATGAAAGTTATAGAGTGATTTAACATACATACATAAACTCATGCCTTCTTCCCATGGGGGTAGGCAGAACCTTCAGAACGCCATCTGCTACGATCCTTATATATTCCTTTTGCGTCGTTTACGTTCATTTTCTCGTTCTTTAATCCTGGAAAAAATAGTTTCTGTAATATTATAATGATGTATTTCCTTATTTATGACTCTATAGCCCTATTGTTAACCTCACGGGTTTTTTTTTCTATTCCCTCGTACATAATTTACATTAATAACAATTACCTACAAATAGTATTAAAGTGTCTATTAATGTCAACTTTTTGTTTAAAAGGGGGTTAGTCTGTATAAGAATCAACATAATCACGTCAAATGACAAAAAAATATTGACATGTATGTATAATTTTTGCTCAAATAAACACACAAATGTCAAAATCATTTGTCAAGTAGGTAAACATAATTTTGACCGGTACTTGTACCTTATAAATCGTAAGTAATGTTTCGTATTTATTTATAAACTTCTACTTATATAATTATTAGATAACAACATCCATTGTTAAGTTTTTGTTACAATTTTTTCCTTTATACCCAGTGTTAATAACAAATTGTTTAACAAGTATGTATTATTAGAAGAATAAAAACAATTACTTAACAATTTTTTTTTTAATACTTGCGTCTTAATAAGGATTTGACACGCTACACTAGAAACTAAATATCAATTCAAAAAGTTTTGTAGTAATCGTCATGTTTTTATCACAAGCTGAACAGATAATTTTATTATTTTGAAAAAATATAAATGCGGAACAGCATTCTTCTTGTGTCAGAGCTACGATCTCGTAGAAGAGCGGTGGCCGCCACATAACGGCCGCAATGACGGGGGTCATGAAAATGGTGGCAGCGGGGTTAGACTTTTATAAATAAAGTTTCAGTGGTGTCATTTGACGATAAATTGCGGACGCTATGTGGCAGCCACCGCAGTCAGAAGGTCGTCACACACTTTGAAGATAATATATAAAATATATTATTATCTTCGATATATCGCTTACCGTACACATGGCTACACATCAAGCTATACATTTCCAGTATAAACTGACCTCGCATTGTACGGAAATCCTATACAAAGCGAGATCAGCATAAACTGGAAACGTATAGCTTGATGTGTAGCCGTGTGTACAATTTAATGGACCAGTACATAGTGAAGATTATATCGTCACTGGAAAGGCAAAATTACTTACCGCCATATAAATAATATGGCGGTTAAGTAATTTTGCCTTTCCAGTGACGATATATTTTTCACTGTAAAGGATTTTTAAGCGCTTTAATATACAGTGTGAGTCTTTATTATATACACATATCAAAATGAGGGAAATCTATGCTTAATTTTTTTTTAATTTGTTACAGAACGGTGTAACTTTTAAACATAATGATATTATTATATCGCAATGAAACAAACTCCATAATGATTGGAAGTAATTAGGCGTCCTCAAAAAATGAAAATTGTGAAAATAAAACTACCCTCAATTGAAAATAGACATGTTCTTTTTTTGGCAAAAATCTGTTTTTTTTCATAAATTTTAACTATATTCCAAAAATTTCTCAATGACGCCAAAGAGCACAATTTTTTTTTCCGTCGGTAAAATTAGGTATAGGTTCCCTCATTTAGATATGTGCACATTATTAAGACTCGCACTGTATATTATCTTCAATGTGTGTGTTGAGCTTTAGGAATCTCTAGCTCTTACTACGATAACTTAACGGTATGCCAAGGGTAGCGAATATTGCAATATATTTTTAACAAGTAAACACACTATAAGAAAAACACAATATATTCAGCAGTAGATTTATATTAGCTCATTTAAAAACGATGTAGCAATCCACTTAGTCATTTTCTAGTTCCGTAAAAAATTAAATTTAAGATTCTCATAATAAGCCCTTTTATTTGATATGTCACACGGTACAGTTTGCATATATATTTCTTTCCAATTTTCCCGCGGAAATGCTACCCACATATTCAAAATTCATTTATTTACGTTACACATCCGTGTTTGGGTCACAGAAATTCATGTCTACCAAATTTCAACAAAATCAGTCCAGTAGATTCAGAGCAAATTGGCTATGACAGACAAACAGACAGACACACGAGTGATCCTTGAAAATAATAAAATGCTTGCAAAGAAACTCACCATGATTAATTTCTGTTTAGTACAATCAGCCTGCAATGTTCCCACTGCTGGGACACAGGCCTCCTCACTGTGAAACCAGAGCCATAATCCACCATATGGGTCCTGTGTGGGTTGGTTTGCTGTACAATTAAATGGATTAGCATAATTACAGTAACATTGAGTCATCGACGCACGTAAAGTTGGTCAAAATGTGGTAATTCGTCCTTCATCCTTTGCGGAACATCTACAATTAGTGCCGGTTCCTGAATCCGTTGTACTTGACAGTTGAAACTACGAACTATACATAAAATATGTAGCTGTACAGGGTAGTATTTTAAAACAGTTTTCAAATAATAATCTCAGAATCCTATTTTATTTTTATTTTTTATTATACGATACAGCATTTTACAGTGGGACCTCTGAGTTTGTTTTGATCTTTCTCAAAATAGTCGGATAGGAGACATCGAACTCATATTTTTAAAATATAATTTATTTTTGACGTGTAAGGGTTATTGAAGCAATTTACAGAAATACATTTATTTTATCGTTTGCAGTATATTTCACGTTATACAGCCCATTTATTCTGTAAAATCTCACAGCTGACAGCTCACTTCACCGGCTGGTTTCGGCAGACAGCCAGATAATTCGATTTTCATAAAAACGGATAGCAAAAAGATTAAAAACTGCAACTGCCACATTACCTGAAAAATAAAAAATAAAATATCACTCCCCATTTCAAAAACAGAACAGCGGTCACTATTCTGATAGAACTCGCATTGATTACGTGCATTACCGCACTAATCCGCTTGACTATCCTTAACACCCACTGTGTTTCCGTCAGTCGGAACTCACTCGGTTTTCGCCTCTATCCTTGAATGTGCCGGTTGCAATATCCGCTAGTTGCGTGTGCAGCCACTGTGCGATCCTATTGCACAATGTCAGTAATGCACGCTCTTTATTAAATGCATTGTGATTTCGTTGGAGATTTTTAGGAATAGATTTCTTAGTAGGGGTTTTCGAAAACGCAGTAGCTACTTGCTTACTGCTTGAAAAAACTACCGTGATTTTTATTCGTCGCAATATTTGTATGTATACATATATTTTTCTATATATATTTGTACCTACTCACATTCTCGAAATCGGCTCTAACGATTTCGATGAAAGTTGCAATATAGGGGTTTACGGGGACGAAAAATCGATCTAGCTAAGTCTCATATCTGGGAAAATTAGTTTTCTCCGTATTTTCACCCGAGCAGAGCTCGGTCTCCCATAGTTTAGAACAAGAAAATGAATAATGACATGACATTATTGACATTAGAATCATGATCATGGCAGCATGGAATTAGTAAGTACCTACTATCATGGCAGTATGGAAAAAGTAGGTACTATCCTATACTATTAAATGAGCATTCTCTATTTTCACCAGAGCAGAGCTCGGTCGCCTAGGTACTGAATACCTACATACGGTCAAGTAGAATACGATGTGAATGTAGGTAGGTACCTACTAAGCACTGTTACTCTAAATCTTTGCCGCTTCTACAGTGTGTTTGAATAAAAAAATTAAATGCTTAGATATATAAATCAGTCAAGCAACCAGTTAGAAAACGCTCCATTAAAGTCACAAAAAAAAATATAAACAAACATTGAATACGTTTATAGGACACATTAAAAAAAACACGTTTTCACTTTTTTTTTTATATCTTTTACAACCGTTACATAGTTTATTATTATAGTCTGACAAAAAAAAAGACAAGCCGTCTGCCAGAGGTTAAAAACATGAATATAAAAGAGGCCTATTATAAAATCAAAACTCGTTTAGGTGTCATTAATTATTAAAACGAGCAAAAAAATTGTCTGGCTAAAGTCTACAATAAAATACTACCAGGCCAAATTCTCATCGATGTTTTTAGAATGTAACGTTATTCGTGAGATTGGCTAGTTTTTTTTTCATTAATCTTTAGAACGGTTATGTGTCTTATTGTGCCTGCCTGAAATACTGATCCCAACAAAAACAAAGTAAAAAAGTGTGTGTGTGTCAGCTCCGATGCACGACTGGAGTTTACTCCTTAAGAGGGCCCTTCCCGGTCCGTATATCGTCAACGCGAGCATGATCGAAAAGCTTGTTGTTTCATCCAGCGCAAGTAAGAACTGCTAACAAGCAAGTGAGAACGCGATAACATTGTACGAAACATAACTGGTTTCAGGAAATACGTGTTTTTGAATACGCCTTACAAGTTTGTAAAATATTTTTTTGTCATTTAGAATCTCCATTACGTGTGCGAGGTTTCTATAAAGATATTTTCTTTACTTTTACAATTTATAAAGTATATTTATAAAGTACATTATGAACGGTCAAAGTTGAGGTAAAATTTGTGCAAAAAAGCAGATTTTTGGAGGCTTATATTGAATTTGTTTTGCCAAATTTTTATTTTTTGCTTTCATAGAAACCTAGATATAGTGAACAAGATACCCATTAGTTTAAAAGAATTAAAGAAAGATGTGTTACAACGCAATAATCACGTACGAGCGTTTGTATGAAAAGTATGACGGGTTGGCCGCTCTTAATATGATTGCCTTTGAATATGCAATAGGCAAAGTGGGTAAATAAACGAATCCCTTAAAAAAAAAACATCTTGGAACTGAATTCTCAAATTTAGACATAAATGGATATGGAAAAAATATGTCAAAATGATAAGTTCTACTGTTTCCGAACTCAACTGTCATTTTAAGTCTCAACATTTTAATCAGTTCATATATTCAATTGGTGAGCTGGGCTTAAAATATTTATGTGAAAAACGTCTTGAAAGATGTCGTCATCATATTTTTTTTAAGAAAGAAAAGAAAAAAATTAAGAAATGTTTTATGTCCCGCATTAATTTTGCCATGCAATAAGAAATAATATATTTAAAAAAACAAAATATCAAAATGTTAAGACGACAGTGATTACTCTCGTTTCTGGAATTACGTTAAGATAAAAATTCAAAAAGTAATCATAATCATGTGTGTGGCAAGTATTTGGACTTGATACTCTAGTAAGTTTAAGCTTGAACCATTACATGAATAATAAATAATACATAACCAGCGAAGTGGTTCAGAAAGAACCATTGCAAAATATTGTTGACCTTGAATATTTTTTGAGAAATACTAGGACTATTTTTAGACCTATTGAATAATTAAATGTAGATTGTTCCAAATGTGCTTTATGCAGTAAAGCTTCAGCCTATAATGTTCGCACTGCTGGGACACAGGCCTCCTCTCGGTGAGTGGGCCATAATTCACCACGCGGGCCTAGTGCGGGTTGGTAGATGTCATGGCACAAATCTTCGAATTTTTGACAAACCAGTTTCCTCACGATGTTTTCCTTCACTGTTTGAGAGCAGTGGTCATGAAATAATTTATAAAGTAAAGCGCCTGGCCATTACCACTGGGCCAACAATGCTCTCTGACGCTTAACCTTTCAACTGTCATTAACGAGACACAATAGAATTTTAATTGTTATCCACCTCAATGAGGCGTCGTAACAGATAATGAGTTAACTCGATTAAGAAATTAAGAATGCACCATCTATTACACTGACGAGCAATATAAAAAAGCCACTTGCAAAGTGCCAATAAAAACGAAATATCGAATCTCCTAAACCACACAAGCTCGCTACATGGTGTAAAAAAACAGTTTTATCGGTGTTTTTTATGCGCTATTAAATACACTTGAATGTTACTATTTACTTCAAGAAGCTATCTTGCGTAGTTTCGGAAATATTTCATAATAAGTTAATGGTTTTTTTTTTTTATATTGCTCGTTAGTCTATTTTATTTTAGGAACTTTTTATATGAGATAAATGCTTTTATAAATACCACAAACATCAACACACATTATAATCTGTGTGCAGAAATTAAACACAGATTTTTGATTTGATAACTACTACAGGGGTTCATCATCATCAGCCTATAATGTTCCCACTGCTGGGACACAGGCCTCCTCTCTTTGAGAAGGAGTGGGCCTTAATCCACCACGCGGGCCCAGTGCGGGTTGGTAGATGTCACATGTCTTCGAATTTTCGGTTCTAGGACATGCCGGTTTCCTCACGATGTTTTCCTTCACCGTTTTGAGAGCAGTGGTGATGAAATACAGGGGTTGCGTCAACAATATATAAGTTTCTTTTCCCTACAAAAATAAAACAAAAAATTCCCATAAATCACGTTTTTCCTCGAAATATTATGTGCAACTTGGGTTCCAAGACCCTAATCTGGGCCACTTTGACATTGACCATAAGGGTCACTCGAGGTAGAACCGGTCCACCCAACATGAAGGTCAAATTACAAAACTGCTTTTGTAATTCATATTATGATGCTCAATATTCACCTGTAATGTGTGAAGAAACCTTTATGTACTAGTAATTTATTATGCTCGAGATATTTGTTTATGGCTGCCTGTCAAAATGAAGCTCTAAATAAGTGGTGCTTTAAATGTGTTATGCTCTAAATGTGGCGTGACATTGTAATTAATTTTTTTGGCGTACAAAGCCTAGTGATGAGTTTTTCTTTATGTAGCTTAGATAGTGTTATAATAATACAGGATGGTCCAAATAGCGACGTCATCAAAAAAAGTTGATTCCTCATGCCCAGGGATATCCGAAAATACCCCCCATGTATGTCCCCCGATTTTTTGTAGCTTCGAGTAATTAGGAATCAATATTTTTGTATGACGTCACTATTTAAACCACCCTGTATAATTTTTGGTGCAAGTGAGCCTACTTCTAATTTGTGTTCTCTACTTAATATTTTTTTCATGACTACAACTTTATTAATTTTCTTTTTGATTTAGAAACAAGCCAAACGCTCAATGGGATTTCCCATTGAAAAAATGACGAACTGCCATATAAACTTCCATCGCCATATTTAACCTCTCTAGGGGGTGAATTAAAAAAAAAACTCTTCCTTTGTGCTCACCTTCGTTATATAAGGAAGTCTTGTGCAATTCAAGCTTCTAGACCCAGAGGTTCATGTTTTTGTGCGTTGTCTGTAAGTTAAAATTAAAAATTAAAAATAATAAAAAGTTCGAATGAATGAACGATTTTAAGATTTCCAATAGGTAGAAGATAAAATTGCCACCACATAGCTAGTTGTAAACCACAATGTATTACCAAAGACAGGTACTGTATTTCATGAGAAGAAATATTGTGAAAAATTATAACGTTTCGTAGCTCACAACTATTTAAATATTTGTTTTGTTTGCCTGAAATAACAGTATGTAGAGCGGAACGTTGCACAACATTAACTTGAACTTGGCCAATTCTATTGTTAGTGCAAAATGCATCGAATAAATTTTGCAAGATACACAATATTGCAGGCGGAAAAATTTGAACACAATATTCATGGATGTTCAAACTATGAAATAAAATGATAGAATTTATTTTTGGTCCTCTGACAATTTTGTACTAGACAAAAACTCTGATACTTGAGGTGTTACTAGAAAAAAAGCATCTATGGGTTAGTGATTGTAATATGAAAAAACATGTACCTCAAATTTACAGGTACATTCAATTTAGTAAGTAATCAAGACGGAAGTTTAAGTCCAGGACTTATATACCGTGTTCCTTTTGATGTCCCTTGATAACTCTAGATATGTATTATTTTCAAAAGTATTTTTTAATTTTTCCTTTAAAATTTTTCATTCAAAATATTTCGACACGGTCACGTTTATTTATGTAAAACGGCTCACATTAAATATTAAAAAAACAGACTGTTTTGTACATAAAAAAATGACAACGTTGCATTTGCTTAGCTTTAAATATGAATGATTGGTTTGAATGAAAATTATTTACTCAATGAAACTTAGATACACACATCAAGAGTCAAGTGTTATCTTCAAAACTATGTATTTTTGGAGCACTTGTTCTGGGACTTTTTGTATTATTTTTACTTATAGCATGCAACCTCAGAGTTATAAGATATCAAAACGAACACGTTGTATACTATCCATTCCATACGAATTATTTTAAATGTAAAAGTAACTCTGTATGTCTGTCTGTCTGTTACCTTTACAAGTCTTCACGGCTGAACTAAATTCGATGAAATTTTCACACAAATAGACTGCGATCTGGCTTAGGACATAGGATACTTTTAATTCCGGTATTCAAAATCCCTTGAGATAATTTCCGACCTCCGCGCGGTTGTAGCTGCGGACAAAAGGATACTATGGCTTATTTTTCTCGGAAACCAAGATACGCAATAATCATCACATTTTAACATTCTTGACCACATGCATCGTTTCACGTATTTTTCGATACCTAACGTGTCAACAAACAAATGAATGTCACGTTGTATCTGTATTAGAGTTTTAACCTTATAATTATAGTCTTACGGATCAAAATGTGAATAATCTTATATCTCTCACGGACCTATAGGACACCTATAGGACAATTTTTTATAAAAAAAAATAAAAAAAATTACGAGTTTAAAAAGAATCCAAAATAATAAAATACCTAACCCAACCCAATAAATATTATTTTACTTCGGTAAAAGGAAACTCGGTAAGTATTTTTTTAAATTTTAAACCCAACTGCTTTTAAAGTTACCACACGATTCTAGCAATTATCGTTTATTTATTGATTACTCTCAAAATGCTATTAAAGCCCCTTGTTGACTGTTTAATTAATCGCAAATAGTTACAAATATATTCACAGAATCAATAGAAAAACTGATGTGTGCTAATGTGCGGTTTTATCCTTTCAAACGTGACGTTACGGACGTCCACAGCTTCACGATAACAGGGAACTAAAATGCAAAGAAATAATTATGAAAACGCTTTTAAATTTCCGTCCACGATAACGTTATAACGTGCATATTTCCATACATTTTATGGACGATAATATCGTCACGCTATAACTTATAAAAGCACACAATGAATGAGTTTTCTAGTTATGCTTATGTACCTAGCTACCCATGATTGTTAATAAACTTATTCACACATCGAATTAACCAATCAATTAATGATCACCCAAACCCGACAAAAGAACCTGTCCCAATTTTCCATTTCCTGGATTATCGTGATAAACTCACATGAATAACAGACGTTAGGCTCCGTGCCCACTGAAGTGTAACACCGAATCACAGCGCATCTTAATCAATCACACATATACAATTAAATACATGCAAGGCCTTCGACCAGTTCCCGATGAATGGTTAGAAAACTTTTAAGTATGGATAAATGTGCTTTGTGCAGTTTTTTTTCCTACTATTTTGCACCGCATGCACTGTCAAGTTGCAACTTACCAGAGCAAGCAAGCTTGGCTTTGCTATAGTTTCAGAGAGCTCACGAAAGAAAAGTAAATTAGTCTGCGTCGCTTACGGTGAAGAGTACTAAGTATTTTTCATTTTATTAATATTAACATCTGTACTTTTTGATTACCTATATTCTACTAATAAAAATATTTGAATTTGTACCTATATTTATATAGCACTCTTTAAAAGAGTAACTTATTTAACAAAACAAAGTCGTTACTTATTTCGACTAGGAAGCGGGGACTTTGTCATATACCTACACACAGTCCGAAAATGTGTATAAAATATGTATCTAAAAAGTTGTCAGTGACATCAAGTTAGACTGACAGTTACTGCAATGTTGCAAGGCTTCCTACAAATAAAACAATGTGGACAGTTCTATCTTGTCGTTGCTAAAATAAATATTAAGTGTCCATGTTGCTGGCAGTATATAAAATACACTTATTTATTTGGTCGTTTTTTTTAAAGGAAAGTCTTCAAAGCAAAATCTAAGTACCTACATTCTGTGATGATATTAAGAGAGCCTATCTTAGGACGAGATCTATAATCGTTACTTAGTACGTACTTTGGCTTAGCGTTATTCTTGTCACTGTTGCACAACTTTGAAACTACCAGTGCAAGAGAGAGACAGGAACATGTCTGAGTCAAAGCACGAGCTACGTAACGTTTTCAGATCTCTGCCTTAGTGTTCCGGTAGGCTAAGACTAAGCTGAGCTTTGATAATTTTGAATGATACTTTATTAATGATAATATTATAATTAAAATTTTTGAATATTTTTTACTGTTTTTACTACTTATTTATTATATATTTTTTTGTAAATGGATATCTTGCCTGAAATAAAACACTATTTATTTTATTTATTTTTAGCCAACCCTCTGCAAAAAAATGAAGCCGTTTATGTTCCCACTCCATATGTACCAACCATATAATTAGTTAAATGCAAAACCTCTCACGTCTTCGCAAAACAAAATGAATAAATCAAGTCAAGATAACGACTGTGCTAATGCAACTACTTGCGAAATAAATGCAATGCAAATGCTCAGTTAAATTATTATTCTACTCATTATTTTATATTCATAATTTACGAAATAGAACCAGCGTTGATGCTAAATAATATTGAGTTCCTCGGCCCCACTGGGGGATAAAAATAAAAAGTGTTAGAAAGTTGGAACCAATTATCTAACATTGGTGCCGATTCTCTTGTTCACAAACTAAACTAAATTTAAGTTCAGTGCATCTTTTTCTTTCTATTTCATTAAGAAAAGGACAGAAGATAAATTTTAGTTTAGTCCTGTCAAATTAATCAGCGCTTGACGTAAATTTACGTAATTTTAGTAGGCAAGTTTTTAATCACGTCTAAACTTGTATGGAGTAGTGACAGGCGCTGATTAATTTGACAGGACTAAACTAAAATTTATCTTCTGTCCTTTTCTTAATGAAATAGAAAGAAAAAGATGCACTGAACTTAAATTTAGTTTAGTTGGTGAACAAGGGAATCGGCACCATTATTTATCAATGGGTCTAAGATGCCAGATTTAAAGTTCTTGTATCAAGACAGCCTGAAAAAGAAAAAAAGTTTTTTCTTTTTTTGTGCACTTTATAATAAAAAAAATAATAACAAGTATAACAGTGTGTTAATTTTAACTTGGTTCATCTTGTTGCTTCGTACCGATTACCAAATAATTAAAGTAACATTTTTGAAAAGCAGGAGTGGCTTTTCAATGATCATCAATTAAAAAATTCAAAATTTCACAACGCAACTATTAACAAGGAGTACAATACGTTAATATATGAGTATGTTCGAATACATGGTCCAAAGTAATGCAAGAAATTATTCATCAATCTATGTTGCAATGCCTTGCCCAATTCGATGATAACTCAAGCCACGATTAATAAGTATTCAATTAATAATCAACTTTTTAAATATTGGCACGAGGATTACGCTATGCAGCCGTGGTTTTAAGTTTAGCTATGTCAACAAGTTGATAATGACTGACTGACCATCAGGATGATGAACGCTTATGATGTTACAGGGCAATACGGTAGTTGCCTAGGTTAAAAAAAAGAATTTCTATTTAGTCCGTCTTTCAGATAATAAAAAAATATTAGACACGTATTTTTTGGTTTATCATATTAATCAAAAATAACTTAGAAAAAACGCATTAAAGTTGGAGAGTGGATGCTCGCTACGTCACAACTCAGTAAAAAATCAAGCAAGGCGTGACGTCATGCTACATTTTAACTCAATGTATCGCCATAATCTTTTGATTACGTCAAAAAAGAAAAAATACGTGTTCAATATTTTTTAATAATCTACAAGATGAACAAAAAATTTTTTGGACACAAGCCTATTCATTGCACAAATATGGCTTTTGCGGACAGGATAAGTTGTAACAACCATGTCATTTGGTTTAAATTTTTATTATTTTATTGCCCATTGTGTCACCTAATGTAAAATTTCTAAATTAATGTCTGTAATTTTTTTGGTGTGCATAATAAAGAATATTCTATCTATCTATCTATCCTTTTTATAGATTCTTTTATATTTTGTGAAAATGAGAACGTTGTAGGCTTAACACACTGTAGATTTGTAGACCATTTTCTATTTTGTTAAGTACCTGGTACTTGTTTATAGACCTACACTGTTCTCTCATCCCTATTAACACTGTTATTTGAAAACATTGTAAAAGCCATTTATTTTTAAAAGAGTAACCGTTGAGTTTCTTGCCGGCTCTTCTCCATAGGAAACGATCAATTGGAACCGTACACCTAGCTTCTGGCGTTTCATTAGTGCCCATTTAAGTTTATATTAAATTAAAATAAATTGACTTGATTTGAAATCTTGGTAATACATTACAGCTACTTCAAGATTGTAAAGAAAATGCAAAAAAAAACGCAACTTTAATTGCCACCATTGGATAACTACCATTGTATATATACAGGGTGGCAGGGACATCGACGCGAAAACTGTTACCATGGATTCAGTATATGATTTAGAGCGTTGAAATTTTCCGTCGGTTAATAAAAAAAAAAATCTGCTGTTCCATACTTTTTGACCGCGTAGGTATTGCACTTTTCTATGAAACAGTTGATTTTTTTGGGGCGACTAGAATCAATGCTATTATTTCTTTAATTTGACGTTCAAAAGTGCCATACAAGGGCCTATTTGAAATAAATGATTTGACTTTGACATCGTGTCACGCTGTGTAATTTTTATACATTTATATCTGTAATTCGTCTGGTGTACATATTAAAAAGTATTATATTCTATTCTACACCGCCTCGCGAATGCTGTGTCATTACTTCAGACTGTCTGGTCAATTGTCATGTACGAATCATAATAGGTACCTAAAATCATGTGAGATATCTTTTGTAAGATCATAATAACAGGACCACCTACAATAATTTATATTTTATTTGTAAATGCATCCTGGACGTAAGCTTCCTCTGTAATTAAATATTCTTAAGCTTCCTCGAGTCGCAATAAAGTTACTCTGCCGAATTACTAAGTTTAAAGTTATATGAACAATTCAATTTTCTAAGTGTATTCCCACCATGCATCAGTGCAAGTATTAAGTAGATATATTGTCGAATAACGTCATTTTCAAAATGAACCGACCCGGATGCTTGTTACAGTTTTTTTTGCACAAGTTTGTGTATTGTGCAGAGTTCACACGCATTAGATAAAATATTTTGGATCAACTGATAAAGCTTGTAATTTGGAGCTTCATTTTTGTACGGGGTTTTTCATTAAAATACCGTTGTGATTTTGTTTTTATTTTTATTATTTAAATTAATATAAAATGGACAACTGTGTTATGTTTGTCTATTTTATATTTAATTGTAAGTAACAATGTGACTTTTTACTTCATATATACTTTCTGAGGTTATCTTGGACACTGATATTGGTGAAGAAAAACATCGTGAGGAAACCTGGAATTGCATAAGTCTAAAATCACCAACCGTCTTGAGCAAGCGTGGTGATCAATGCTCGTGCCTTCTCTGTATGAGAAGAGGCCTTTGTCCCGCAGCGAACCAGTAATAGACTGGTATTACATTTTTATTTTTATAATAATTTAATATATTATTTTAAATATAATTATACTTTATAAAATTAAAATCAATTCCCATCTGTGACATGGAACGCACTCCTAATGCATAATAAAGCATAAGTTATTTGGAAGACCTTTTGTGGATAAAAACAAACATGAAACTCGTTATGAGCTCAAACTTGCGGATGTCTTAAAAATATTATTGTAACGATGACTTGATTAGCGGCGAATTTTGAACAGATTATCCTTATAATAATCTCGTGATATTTTTTTCACACATTAGGCACGCCACAAACGAATCTTGTGGTAATATACTTTTTCCATTCATACTTAACTCACCTCCGAAAATTTTCTTCCACTTTTTTCTGTTTGTGAAATACTAGGTGTTGCCCGCGACTTAGTCTGCGATCCGGGATGAAAAGTAACCTATGTCCTTCTCCAGGTCATGGGATACTCATGTGAAATTTCATCCAAACCCGTTCAGCCGTTTTAACGTAAAAGCGTAACAAACATGCTCACTTTCACATTCATAATATTAGTTAGAATATAGAATTTGAATTTGAATTTGAAAAAATTCGTCCATTTGTCAACAGGAAAAGTACCCAAAAGGCTGACAGCATTGCCATGTTGTATGGCAATGCTGATTCCTTGGCTAAAATATAAGCCAGCCCTCTGGTCACGTGAAGGGTCGACAACCGAATGGCGATGTCATGAAAAACAAAGTGGGAACTTGGACCCCATGGCCCTAGTGTTTCAACCCCAAAAGTCAAAATCGGTTGAGCGGACTGTAAAAATGGTTTATTAAAATGTCTAATCTTATTTGAAATGGAGTATAGGTGTTAAGTTGGTGTGTTGATACGTTTATAATTTTATTATTATGCAGTCATGGCCAGTCGGACACTGACTTAAAGTCCAGACAGATAAACAAGAAACTGTAACTACGCGGATCTCAAGAAGATTTTTATTATTGACTGCCTCTTTGATCTAGTGTATTAGATTTGTTATAGCTGTAGTGGCAATCATGTCATTTGGTTTAAATAGGTTCTTATTTTTATTATTTTGTTTATCTTTTATATAGATTCTTTTCTTTTCTTTTAGATTTTGTGAATGTGAGAACATTGTAGGCTGTAAACTTGTGTACCATTTTTTATTTTACTAAGTACCTGGTACTTATTGATAGGCTTACACTGTCCTCCCATACCTATTAACACTGTAATTTGAAAACATTGTAGAAACAATTTATTTTGAAAAGAGTAACCGTAGAGTTTCTTGCTGGCTCTTCGCCATAGGAAGCGACCAATTGGAACCGTGCACCTAGCTTCTGACGTTTCATAAGTGCCCTTGTAGGTTTATGTGAAATAAAAGATTTTGATTTTGAGTGGTCGCAAGCGCTACTAAGCATGAGGTTCTGGGTTCGATTCCCAGGTCGGGCAGTGTTATTGGGTTTTTCTATGAGGAATTTCTCAGTAGCAGCCCGGAGCCTGGATTTGTGCCCGGTTGATGGCTCGGCTCGTTGCCTGTTACATGGAACTTGATCATAACTGGCGAAATGTAGGTGTACTATAGATACACCTCTGCTTAACCCTCTGGGAACCCCAGGCGTGATGTTATGTTATTATTCGTAAGTGCAACTGCACAGCTGCTAAGCGTTTGGTCCTGGGATTACTCATTTGATCCACGGGTTTGAAAAAGTGTGATCGATTTCTTCCAATATCATATCATCATACAGATATTATGATATAGTACCTGGGCGAGCGAGCTCTGCTAGGATGAAAATAGAGAATGCTCATTTAATAGTATAGGAAATTTCATACCAATTTCATGTATAGGACTTACTAAGTTTATGTAGGTACTTACTTATTCCATGCTGCCATTATTCTAAGGTGGCCCATCTTGTTCTAAAATTTTGGCGATCGAGCTCTGCTGGGGTAAAAATACGGAGAAAACGGATTTTCTCAGAGATGAGACCTAGCTAGATCGATTTTTCGCCCTCATAAACCCCTATATTGCAACTTTAATCGAAATCGTTAGAGCCGTTTTTGAGAACGTGATTACAAATATATAAATTTACAAATATTGCTCGTTTAATAGTATAGAGTATTAATATTAATATCACAATGTCATCTCAGCAGTAGCAGCTCAGAGACCAGTTAATGACCAAAGACTCGCCACCTATTACATGGACCTATCTATAACACAACTAGCGACAACTCTGTCTCCTTTGGCAAATGCAAAAAGTGATGTTATGAACTTGTAAAAACGATTTTTCGTGGCTTTTCATATTTTCTACTAAATAGTACAAAAGTAATGTCCTAAAAGACGAATTTGCAAAGAAAATTTTGTGGCTAAGTAATAACAGCCACACGGATCGATCCATCAAGTTAAGCTACGCTTGCCGGGGTTGGTCCGTGGATGTGTGACCATCTTTACATACCGAGACTCCTCCGTGCCTCGGAAAGTACTCGAATCCGTTGGTCCCGGCTGTCATTCGTGGACTTTTTCAGTCGTTACGAGTCGCCAGAAGCCCAAAAGTCTGACAACCAGTCTTACCAAGGGGTATCATATAACCCAATTACTGGGTTGTGGAGGTCAGATAGACAGTCGCTCTATATAAAATGCTGGTAATCAGCCGAATCTGGTTGAACTGGAGGCCGAGCCCAACATAGTTGGGAAAAGGCTTGGCAGATTGATAACAAAGAAAATTTTGGAATGACCTTATATCCGCCAACCTTGGTTAACATATTAAGGCCATTCTAAGATTTTGTCAGCAAGGCGTGTACCATACGTCAGACTACATTAATTAAACGACTCATTCTCTGAACACACCTTTATTTGCATTTTCCTATACTAATGATGAAATGACAAATAATTTGAATGCCATACTGTTTAGATGGTCAAGTGGGTGAAGGTTCTCTCAGTGATACGCATCACGTTTTCTTCAATGGCGCGGTTTTACTGAAGACAAATAATTTCTTCATCTGTCGATAGTTGTAGAGTAGTAACCTTGAGGAACCTTGGAGAGCACTGGTGGCTCAGTGGCAACGGCCGCGACTTGCGAGTTGTGGATCGTAAATTCGAACCCAAGCAAGTTCTTTACTCAGTGTAAATTATTTCATCATCTCTGCTCTCATATCGATGAAGGAAAACATCGTTAGGAAACAGGCACGTGGTAGAACAAATTCGAAGACATGTGACATCCACCAACCCGCACTGGGCCCGCGTAGTGGATTATTGCCCGCTCCACCTCAGAGAGGAGGCCTGTGTCCCAGCAGTGGGAACATGATTATGATGAATAACCTTGAGGTGTTTTGATAACTTGACTGTTGTGTAGTGTAGTTTATCCGGCTTAGAATTAATGGAGTCTGGTTTCTAACATTATTTAACTCACAAAGAATGAAAAAAGGTCGTGTATAAAACAAAATCAGTTGAGTCTTTTGTTCTCTGGTAAACAACAGATTAATATCTAGCAATATAATTCTTATCCAGCACATAATCATCTCTTTCAAGTTTGAAGTAAAACGAGTAATTCTGAAAATACAAGGAAAAATACAAACAGGAATTTCCTTGACGACAGTTAAATTATTAGTACCTGGGCGACCGAGCTCTGTTCTGGTGAAAATAGAGAATGCTCATTTAATAGTATACTAATCCATGCATGGTACCTACTTATTCCATGCTGCCATGATAGTAGGTACGAGTACTTACCAATTCCATACTGCCATGTCATTATTCTCATATGATTATTCATTTTCTTGTTCTAAACTTTGGACGACCGAGCTCTGCTCGGGTGAAAATACGGAGAAAACGAATTTTCCCAGATATGAGACCTAGCTAGATCGATTTTCGCCCCCGTAAACCCCTATATTGCAACTTTAAACAAAATCGTTAGAGCCGTTTTCGAGAATGTGAGTACAAATATATATAATTATACATATCACACTAATATTATAAAGGCAAAAGTTTGTGTGTGTGTATGTTTGTCTCTTCTTCACGCTCAAACGGCTAAACGTATTTAGATGAAATTTGGCATACAGATAGTTTATAACCTGGATTAACATATAAGATACTTTTCATCTCGATATTCCCACGGGATCGAGACTTATGCGGGTGAAACCGCGGGGCGCAGCTAGTATATAATATTGCTCGTTTAATAGTATCCTATCCGAATTAGAGACTTTAATCACGTCTGTATTTCACGAATTGGTAGAAAACAGAATGAGGAGGAAGAGATATGATTTTTTTTCAAATAATTCTTATATGTAGCTTCTATCTAGATGCATCACGTATACGTGATAACTACACATGTGCATTAATTAGCATGCAACTCTTTGTTCTATTGCAAAAGGTTAATTATCTTATTAAAAAGATTAATTGCAACCTTACTGGAACGATTCCGACTTGTGACAGGTAGTCTCATAGGTTATAAATATAATATTTATATAAAATAAATTTGTACTGTACCTCAACAACGTTAATATTGAAATCAACAAAAAACCAAGAGATTATTAACATTTCAGATGGTTATTATCATTAGAACAGGCTATTAATGTAATATTTTAATAGAATCATATAAAAAAACTAAAATAATTTTAAGGACAAGAGAAAGTATTATTTGACGTCACACTCATAATTTAATTACCTAAAACTGCATAAATGCAAAGCATATCTAATCATTTTAAATTTTTTATTAATTTTATTCTTTATGTTTCAAAATAATTATAAATTTTGCATTTTTTAATTAAAATGTCAACAAAAAATTCTCAAAGGACCTTAACAATTTCTCAATAAACTATCTAAAAATTCAAATACTATCAAAGTTTATGAATAGAAAATGCTAATGAAATGCTTATGAATAGTTTATGAACATTTATAGAAGCCTTGATATAACGCTCATGACGCAAGTGAAATGAAATCGTAACAAAAATTATGAATAAATAATTCGAATGATGTTCTGGAAGGAAATTAAGCAGAGGAAGTAACTAATTAAGTTGAAAATGAATGGATGGATGCAAATCATTGATGTTGTTAAATCAATTGCCTGCATAAAAATCGATCAATTGTTTTTATCAAACTGCGATCACTAGAAAAATGTGATAATTTTAGAGTTCATTAATATATAATTAAATTATATAGATAGTATATGTTTATGTTTGATATGTATATAATTACTTTTAAAACTTTATTAAAAAATAATTGTTTTCAAGGTTCTATTTTTATTTTTATTTCTATTGTTGAACTTATGTTTCTTTCCATACAACCTGCCTAGTGGTTAACAAGTCAATTAGTCTTTCACAGACTAATAGTCTGTGAATGACTAATCATATAACAGTTCGTTTATTAATCCCAGAGAGTGAGACTAATTTGACAGGTGCAAATGTCAAACTCCATATTGAAAAAACAAACAACAATCACTTGAAATGTCAAATTAGTCTTTGGGATTTAAAAACAAACTTTAGTCTGTGAACGACTAATAAAAATAATGTTTTTTTTTACTGGTGAAATGTGGGTGTACTATTATAGGTACACCTCTGCCTAACCCTTCGGAGAAATACAGGCTTGATGTTATATTTTCTTTATATAAAGACGTTGGCATACTATCTACAGACGATTGGGAGAAACGATGAAACTGTTTTCATAGTTCTGGTAAATATCCTTTGTATGGAAGAACCAAAAACTTAAACAAACAAGCGAAAAAGCTTTATTTAGGTTTCCAGTTCGGCTTATTGGTGATTCGCCTGAATTTACTCGCCCGAAACGGGCGAATTGACACTTTTAAATAATATTATTTTTTCTTGGGGCGATTTCATTTGTAGGCGTATCAGTTTCTGGAGTTGTCGATTCGCCAAAATAAATTAATTTCGTGCGAATCACCTCAACAAAAAATAATATTATTTAAAAGTGTCGATTGGCCCGTTTCGGACGACTATATTCGGGCGAATCACCACTAAGTCTTCATTTCCTTCAAAATAGATCACAGGCATCTTTCTTTTTTATTTTCACACAGTGCACTAACAAAGCATATAGAAGGTACAATTCTAAAGTACAAATAATAAAATATATGAGCACTGACTACACATAAGTGTACGTTTTCTATTACAAAACCGAGCAGACTGACATTGACTGTGAGAAAAGTGTTACAAGTTCACACAAATATGTATGGTTGTGGTGAAAGTGGCCAGTGGCGCCTTCTAGCTGAGCTTTGACGAACTATAAACTGTTCACACGATGCGCTGATGCAAGGGATATGTCTGGAGATAAACAGATGTCTGGGATGTATAAGTTCAACACCAATGTTTTGTAATAATATTATGATTTTAAATAGTGTCCGTGGAGTTTCTTGGCCGTTCTTCTCCATAAGAACCTACTTACTACGCTTTGGAATGGGCAACTAGCTTCATCTTTCTGACTGGCCGATCCCTTGACAATTCAAAAGTGCCTGTAAATGGTTTAATTGAAATAAATGCTTTGAGTTTGATCGTCAGAAAAGCTCGGAAGAGTATAAAAAATAATAGCTATTTGATGCTATTTTCTCAATATATCTATCGAGATGTGTAATTAAAATTAATTTTAGACATATTGATTACCTATGTAACATTAATATTAATTGTAGGTACGTTAGTATTTTCAAAATAGTGACGAACAATTTTTTTTACTGCAAATGGTCAAGGTTTATGTGTTTGGCAGGAACTGAAACTTTTTACTTGTCTATTGAATAATCGCTAATTACTAATAATGGACTCATACAAAAACAGTTACGTATAAAAAAATGTTTATGAATTTTAGTTTGTGCGTACACGTAATGTCATGACCTGACTGAGAGTTTATTGTTATTGGCTTAATGTTATGTTTTATAATGTGTAAAATTTTAGAAATACTTTACAAGCAATATTACTGAATACTACTGTAGTAAATCACTGCCATTAACGCTGTAAGAAAATTATTATATTTTTCACAGGTGGATGTACTCATTAAAAATAATAGATTATAATGCAGCCATGGAATTACCCAGTGACGTAAGCACTGTCTTTAACTTTGTTATGTTCCGTCTAAAGGTTTTTTACCCTTTGCCCACGATTATGTAATTTGCAATGTAACAAACAACAATATTACAATTAACTTATTGACGTATGTAGGTATGACAAACGTATACAAAACATAAGTTAAAGAAATCATCACTATAAGTTTTCTATCAATTGACGACTGAGATATACAAGTCTATGATTAAAATTTTTCCTGAAGGTAACAGGTATGCCTTTTCTGCAAAAGAAATTGAGACGTCATATTCTTGTAGAAAAAAATGTTAACTTTGTTCCTATAAACTGATTATTAAAAACAAGCCTATAAAAAACCTAACATAAAATAAATTTGATTTTGGGTTCTTCTCGATTAATTTGTAAATAGAACAATTTAAAATTTTGTAACAGAACACACACCGATCAATACATAAACAATTTTATGTATTATATATTAAGAAACAAACTAAACTCTTATCCCAAGATAACGTTTTATTTAAATGGTCATAACTGTCCACAAGGAGTTGTGGACAGTTATGACCATTTAAATAAAACGTTATCTTACATTATTGTAACGGGTAAATATTACAATATCCGAAGGTCGATAAGTCCGAAGATATATTGCGAAATAGCAATCACTTGTGCGTCCAAGTGCAGGTTACACAATATTTAACGTCTTGATGTGAAGCGAGTGCGGATTTACGACCGGACATTTTATTTTTTCACTAGTTCAGCTCGCGGCGATGCCTACGCTCTTAAGTTATCGAAGTTCAACGATGAAAGTTATACCTAATTATTATAGTTATCCTTACAGTGGTTTCAAAGCTCCATATCGGAAGTACCTACATATTACTCGCGTGTAATCGTAATAATTAAAATCGAAATTCAATTTCACTGGCAAACTTTTCTGAGTTACCATTATTATCTAATTAGTACCTAGTCGACCGAGATCTGCTCGGATGAAAATAGAGAAAACGAATTTTCCTAGAAATGCGACCTAGCTACTCGTAGATCGATTTTTCGCCCCCGTAAACGCCTACATTGCAACTTCTATCGAAATCATTGGAGCCGTTTTCGAGAACGTGATTACAAATATACATACATACATATATAAACTCACGCCTTCTTCCCATGGGGGTAAGCAGAAACTACAGAACGCCACTTGCTACGATCCTCATACTCCTTTTGGCTCATTTACGTTCATACATATGGTCATACACGCACGCCGGTTGCGAGTACTACGCACCTGGCCTTTCTGAAGAACATCACCAATAAGGTTATAAGTCTTCCTAGGGCGACCCGACCGGCCTTTCCCTTCACATCAGCCTTGTAAATACGTTTTGTTAGTCGCCTTTCATTCATCCTCTCAACATGCCCAAACCATCTCAGCATACCCTTTTCAATTTTTGTCACTACATCTGCTTTTAAATCACACCGCTGTCTTATTACATCATTCCTCAGCCTATCATTCATAGTCAGACCACACATGCTTTGCAAGGAACAAACATATACAAATATATATATATATATATATATATATATCTATATATATATATATATCTATATATATATATATAGATATATATATATATATATATATATATATGTGTATATATATATATGTATATATATATAAATATTGCCCATTTAATAGTATAAGATAGGATACTGCCACACATCAAATAAAATATCCGTAATAGATAAAGGTTTGCAAAGTTCGATGACCAACCAAATATTAAGACATAACTTTATAAAAATAGATGCACTATAGATACAAGAAGCAAAAAACCTCTACGCTTTTTTGTAGATTTTTTTAAATCTGTATTTTCCCATAGTTTTTGTACAGTTTTTTTGGCTTTTTTGTATGCAATCTTTTAATAACCCAATGCGCAGTTAAAGATAACTCGATCGCTAATGATCAGAACAGACAGTAAGTAACTTTCCACAAGTTTTTGTTAAATAATCTGTAGTTTGCAGTATTTTTTGCTGGGTTTGGTTGGAGGTAGGGCTTGTTCTAAGTCCGTCTGGCTAGCTACCACCATCTTATCTAAGTCTGTCGCCATAACAACAATGTTAACAGCATTGTTGTGTTTCAGCAGTTAGAGGTAAGATAGCCAGTTCCTCTGTGGTTGAGGATTCCGGGTGAAGCTCGTGTCCACCTTCAGCCTGATTATCACTTACCATCAGGTGAGATGCAGGCCAAAAGCTACTCCGTTGTGGACAAAAAAAAACCAATTATAGTACTTACGTATCCGCATCGGGTTCACATAACACGCCGGCTGTTGTTGACATCCAGCGCTGGGACTCTATCTCGCATAAGGTCGCAGCATTATGCTGAGCGATGGCCGTTTTGCGTGGATGTGACGCATATTTACCCCCAAATTGTTCTTTTCATGTATTTGTTCTTTCTGTGCGTCATGTTTACTGCAAATAAACGTATTTTCTTCCTTAGTCTGGAAAAATTCTCATAGCAAGAAACATACACTGGTCCTCATCCAGACTTAAATGCTTGTGTCGTCATCATCTGTCAAGCCTGTACTCAACTATGTTGGGGTTGGCTTCCAGTCTAACCGGATGCAGCTGAACACCAGTATTTTACATGTAGTAACTGTCTATCAGACCTCCAGAACCCAATTACTGGGTAATACGATACCCCTTGGTAAGACTGGTTGTCAGACTTTCGGGCTTCGGACGACCTGTAATGACTGTCAAAGATCTAAGAATGACAACTGGGATCAACGGCTCAATGTGCTTTCCGAGGTATGGAGGGGTCTTGGTATGTATAAAGGTGGTCGGCCATCCTCGGACCGACCGCGGTAAGCTTAGCTTAACTTGATCGATCGAGCCATAAGGCTGTCTTTACTTAGCCACGAGCCCCATGCTTGAGTATTCAAATATTGAAGACAATATTTTTGTCATCAAATAAATAATATTGTGGTGTCATGGGCAAATTTCGTTCTTTGTTTTAACGACTATTTCTCACGTTCACGCGCCGTTTTTGTCTAATTAACCTAGTATTTTCGTGAAGGCTATGTACAAGACACACAGGTATTCGTATAATAAAAACTAAAAATGTATAATTTAGTCATTTGTGTATAAAACAATCTGCTTAGTCTTTTCCCAACTATATTTGGGTCGGCTTCCAGTCTAACCGGATGCAGCTGAATACGAGTATTTTACATAGAGCGACTGTCTATCTGACCTCCACAATCCAGTAACCAGGTAATACAATACCCCTTGGTAAGACTGGTTGTCAGACTTTCGGGCTTCTGACGACCCGTAACGACTGTCAAAGATCCAAGAATGGCAGCCGGGACCACCGGCTTAACGTGCTTTCCGAGGCACGGAAGAGTCTCGGTATGTAGAAATGGTCACCTATACACGGACCAACCCCGGCAAGCGTAGCTTAACTTGATGGATCGATCCGTGCGGCGATCCATCCATCGGCGTGCGGCTATTAATTTGTGTACACTTTTCATTTATTTTACATTTATTTTTTAGTTAAATAAATCTGATGCAACATTAAAATCCCTTTGTTATAAATTATAATTTATTATAGGAGAAAAAAAAAATCAGAACCCAGAAGAGAACACAATAATATTTTATTTAAAAATCCAAGTTTTTTAATGTGGGAAAAACATTAGTACGTAGGTACATATGAGTCCATTGTATTAATTAATTGCAGATAATTGACAAAAATAAACAAAATCAAAACACTGCTACGTTGTTGGAAAATACAAACGCACTTTGAACTCCACAAGAAATCTGACCGCTCTGTAACACAAGGAAAATCCAACCTTTTGTGCGCGTCAAAAGGTTCAATATTCTTTGACGGCATCATGTGACTTGTGTCCTTGTGTTCGCGTGGGAGTAGGAAGGCTTGTGATTGGTGCAGTAAGCGCGGGCTATTCAATTGTGGCTCGGATATCGGCGTGCACACACTTTCGCAAAACTTCAGTTAAGTTTTCGCTTTCATCCGCTGAGATGATGTGCGCACGTGTTTAGTATTGTAGCCATTAATAAATCTATTGACGAAAAATGCTGGCGACTAAATTCCATCGGTAACAATAAATATTTTATTTATATTATCGTGTTTTAAAAATTTCAATTGTATTTAATTTTTTTTAATATATTTTTAAAATAATAATATCAAGTGAAAATGTAATTTAAAAAAACATTTGGAATAATGATATTTGGTGACGACACAAATAAAAGTTTAATTACTTTAAAAGGATTAATAATTTTACGAACAGTTTTATTTAATTAAAAAAATATATTATGTATTAAAAAGAAAACCTGAAGTATTGTCACTAACAATTTTGGTCTAAAATTATAAAAAAATATTATTTTAAAGTCGTTTTAAAATGTTCAACCAACAATTTATTTTTAAATTATCCCATTCGGACACTTTTGTTACAAAAAATTTGAAGTTATGCCTGATTTAATTATATGCTTTCACTAACTTTCATTGTATAACTTGTTTTTTTTATTTTTATTTCAGGTGACAGCTTGCTCCGCGCAAATTGTTACCAGGACAGTCAACGAGAAAAAGACTTCATAAAAGTGAAGTGGCAGTGACAAGTGAGAAGTGAGACTGAAACAATAATAATTTTTAATATTTTTAATAATAGTTCAGTGACTAATAAAAAAATAGCAAAAATGGCCGGCGTAGTGAAAATTGCCATAGACGATTATTATTCGGACAGCAATTGGACGACAATTATTAACAAATATTGGATGCTAGCAGAAAGAGTTTCAGGTAATTATTTTCATATTTTTTTGTTACAATAAGCTTAGGTAAGTAGTCTTGTTGTTTGTTTGTTCATTAAATGACGAAAATCCCGAAAAACTAAAAAACACAATGTAATAAAAGCGCATTCCGAAAAGCCAAATCTTCCCACAGTTACCTAAATATAAAATTATATCTTACATCCATCAAGAATAATAAACACAATATTATTCAATTATATTGACAAGTGATAATAGTAAGATAACGTTTTATCTGAGATTGCAAATCATAAAAGTCATCGAAGAAAGTTTATAGCATTCCTAAGTAAGCACTAGGTTTATATTCTCGATTTATTGACTGTCTGTCTGGATTTAAGATAAAATCAGAGTAGATTTTTATACCAATATTAAAATAACATTTGAAAATAATAAAACTGTGATACACTTAAAACCATTTCACTAAACAACAGCTCCAAATTTTAATATTCAAAATAATATTTTAATGAATCTGTAAAATTAATATTCTTCAGTTTTGTTTTCATTTTTTTTATATTTTTTAGAAGAAATCATTCACTCCAACTTAAAACGTGTTAAACAAATAAGGCCCTTTCACTACTCTAGAGAGTAAAGAAATATATGTAGATACACCATACCAAACATAGTATTCCATCAGAACCGAACAACGTCTTTGTACAAAGAATATTATCTACAATACCTGCACAATGTCACGCGATGTATAATAAACCTGTTAAGTTATATAATTGTGTAACAATGGCAAATTACTTCCGACAGGTTTTATTGTATCATAAAGACCTGTTATTAATATTTGCAATAAAATGGTGTTATTTAGGGCATACTACATTCTTCTAGATTATTTCCAAGGACGAGAACTCTCAGGGACTTCTACTTTTGTTTTGTCACAAACTACAAGGACTTCTTCTATTTTCGTTTTGTCACGTCACGCTCAGCGGCACTAAATGTGGCCCCAGCCCTAAACACGAATTTATGAATAAACTTAACTTATTCTTTGGGAGTTTTTTATAAGAATAGATGACAAGTTACTTCTCTAGTTGGCAAACTTGTCTGTAATATTATGCTAAAACTGTTTTTAAAGTTCCCCAGAAATGTAAGTTAAAAGATTTTTTTTTAACTTTCAAGTAGTAACATTATAATTATATCGTATCTGTGTATATTTTACGGTGCACACATAAATAATAAAATAAATAAATTTTACTTTTCATTGATCAACCAGTATGCTGCTCTAATGTGAAGACAATTTTAATGCACAGATTAAAAATATGTATCCTCGTTGAAAGGATGCTTTCGAAGGCTTAAGAATCTTAGGTAACCGTAGCTAAAGATTCATCAATAAATGAAAGGTTATAGATACCGTTTTAGATTGACATTTCATAACCCGTGTAGATCAAATTTAAAAATAACTCATTTAAAATCGACCTTGTCTTCACTTCTTAACCAAATCCGCATTTATATAAACTAATAAATATAATATCTATGCTTTGCAAATCGAGAGTGAAAGAAAATGCAGTAGAAACACGACTTCTCGAGAAACCGGAATAACGAGTGACTAGTCGAAGTGTGTTAGTCGTAGTACGTTCTCTACGATGGGTTAACAAAACGGTTACTGGTTTAACTGGCACCGTAAGAACTTAGACGAAATGAATATGTATTATTAATAATTGGGGTATAATATTTAAAACGGAAAGAACTGCTTCGTTCGTCGGACCAAAGTGTTATTGGGTTTTTTCCAAATTGAATATATCAGTATCAACCCAGAATCAGCAGAGTAGTAGCAGTGGGCAGGGCACATTGCTTGTAGAACAGATGGCCAATGAGACCGATAGATTCTGGAGTGGCGACCGCGTACCGGAAGAAGTATTAGCGTTGGAGGGCCGGAATCTGCTGGACGCGGGAAGCACAAAACCGGTCAAAGTGGCGGTGCTTAGGGGAGGTCTATGTCCAGCAGTGGACGTCTTTCGGTTGAAATGATGATGATGATATCAGTCCACGCAAATTTCTCCTTCTAAACATGGGGTTGCCAATACTAATCACAGCAGACTAAATGGTTATAACTAATACCTTCTGCTAAGAGAAGTTATAGTGATTCGTATTGCAAGTTCGTTCGTAGATCACAACGAGAAGTTTCTCATTTTTGCATAACATACTCGTACAGTTATTTGGCTTGAGACTGTAAATTCGTCTGAGTAAGATTTGTGGTACTAATCAATTATCTACATATACAACACAGAAAAAATATCTTTACTTCAGCTATTACTGTGTGGGTGAAGGTAGTTACTACAGGTTTACCTGTCAGACAGAGGTGTTCCTGTGCCTGTACCTACCCATTGTGTTGAAAAGAAGAGAGATTTTTGTTATAAATTAAGAGATGATGATCTTCTAAATTCCCCTGTATCTGGTTGTCAAGAAAAAGTAACTGGGAAAATATAAAAAAGCTTATTAGTAACAGTTACTGCAACCATTCCGTATTCATAACATAGCATAACATCACGTCTGTAACCCCGAAGGCTTAAGCAGAGGTGTTATACTACACCCATATTTCGCCAGTTATGTTTAAGTCCCATGTAATAGGGGGCGAGCCATTGCCAACAATCGGACACAAGTCCAGACTTCGGGCTGCTACTGAAGAATTCCAGATGGAATAAATCAATAACACTTTACCCGACCCATGAATCGAAACCAGGACCTCATGGTTAGCAGTAGCGCTTGTGACTAGACCAACACAGTCTTCTGTATTCAATAAACATAAATCTATAAATCCAACAAACACAGGTCTTTTTTTAATAATAATATTATTATCAAAAATTCTAAATCTTATGCACAATCACGTCACGTCTATTATTACAAAAAAAGACAAAAAAATAATGCACTCAAATGTCAAACCATAAAAATAAACATATCATGTAATTCTCGGTTTTAGTGTCAATGCCAGACCCGACAGTTTTTCGTTTTCAATGTCATTACTTCGCGCGTTAGAAGAACTTGTTTGCGAATAAAGTTATGTCACGATGCAGTAAACAGCGTATAAAATTAAGGTTTTGGTACTAAGAAAAATAGTTACCTAGTATATTAAACCAAGGTAACAGACGTTACCCAGAAAGCCGCTAAGCTTAAGTGGGACTGGGCCGGACACGTCTGCCGCATGTCAGATGACAAATGGGCTAAAAGAACCACAGATTGGGTCCCACAAAACGCACGACGACATCGCGGCAGGCCGAGACGAAGATGGCGGGACGAGCTTGACTCCTACCGAAAGGACTGGCCGACACTATCAATAGACAGAATTGTGTGGAAAAGGGAGAAGGAGGCTTTTGCCCTACAGTGGGACAATACAGGCTAGTTAGATTAGATTAGTACATTATTCCTGAAAATTCGAAGACATGTGACATCTACCAACCCGTACTGAGCCTGCGTGGTGGATTACGGCCCACTCCCTCTCACAGAGAGGAAGCCTGTGTCCCAGCAGTGGGAACATTATAGGCTGATGATCATGATGATGAGTATATTATCAATCTGTCTAGCCTTTTCCCAACTAAGTTGGGTTCGGCTTCCATTCTAACCAGATGCAGCTAAATATCAGTATTTTACATGGAATACCTGCTCTGACCTCAACAACCCATAGTTACTGGGTAAAACGAAACCCCTTGGACCCCTTGCACTTTTGGGTTTCGACTATCCGTAAAGACTGTCAAAGATCTACGAAAACAAGGAGGGGTCTCGATATGTAACCCATCTACAAACCGAACGCGGCAATCGTAGCTTAACCTTCGATTGACCTGTGTGGCTGGATCATTTGCTGCGAGTCAATTTTACTGATGACTTTTGATAAACATTACATTTTTATTAAATATTTATGTATAGAGGCCAGAGAGGTTTGTGATATCAGTCCTTCCGTTATAACTTAAAATTAATTAAAATTTATGCAAAATTGTGATTGTACAAAATCGACGCAATTTAATAATGATGTCAAGGACTAAATCATTAAAAAAATTATTTAAACAAGTTTCATAGTACGAACACTTCAAACTAATACATTTGATTAATGCGTTTATAAAAACAACAAAGAAGCTTTCAGTTCTTATTTAAAAATTAATTAGCGACAAAAAAAGCATTAATTGGTAGCAAAACAAGAATAACTTCACAAGAATTGTTTCTTAATTAGACATATTTTTTTTATAATGTATAGATAGTAGTTTAATAATGTATGAATGGCAGTTTAATAATGTATAGATAGCCTAAACAATATAACGCAATACATCATCTTAGAGCATCTACGGAACAATGATATGCCACTTTCACATTCTGATTTCACGCAGTAAGCTACGCTGACTACAGCGTTATGACCACAGGTTACACTCGACCATTTTATGATGGCTGTTATCATATAAATATATAACATAAGTTATTTACTTCAAATCAGAGAGAATAATGATGTAAAATGATGTATGGCACCTACCACAATATATTATTTTGGTTATAAGTTTTATTTCAAATCAATTATTATTGTAATAATCATAATAGTAATGTGGAATATCGCGCGCGTCCACGCGTTGATGTCTTTTTTACAAAAAAATCTCACATACCAAAAAAATCTAAACGAAATTATTTTTTTAAAATCAATATTATTTCGTAATAATACTACACTATTAGTTAATTGCACCTAATTAATAATTACACTAAGTTAAATGTATTATTCAAATTCGTTTTATTAAATTAACACTTTGGATTAAATCTTAAAATAAACCCTATTAAAAAAAAAATAATTATGATGATACGACTCATCATAATTATAAATTAATAATTATGATGAGTCGTGTTTAAACTAAAGGGTAAAATAAAAAACGAAATTCTTTGAAACTGTTTTGACAAGTCAATTATTTTCTTTCTTTTCCTGTTAAATGTCTACATATTTTATTCCACATGGCCTGTAAGAAAAAATTGCCAACATTGTCCAGTTATCAATGCACTGCCCGCTAATTACTTTCACCCTCAAGGGATTTTACGTAGTAAAGTTGTAAGTTGTATAATATAATTGTAATTACTTTAACCGCTACATCATTACTTACTGTAATTGCATTCTCTCTTTACTTGGTTATTCACACACTGACTTTCTATTTTTTTATATATTAATTGTTATAATTATTGTGGGCTTCTAAAATAAATACAAAAATTGTGAGATTTGACCTGGCTTAGATGTTACGAGATTATTGGAATTCATTTTTAAAGTGAAATTTTCAGTATAGATAAGCAGAATTTGCTTTCAGAATGCATAATTTATTCACTTGTAGGAGACACGAAAAAATTCAAATGTGAAAATTAAAATGATTTATCAATATAATTATATCGTCTAATCTCTGCCTTAACATTGCGATTAACAGCAAGGCTAGTTAGCGTGTTAATGGTCATAGAATTTAACGTAATTTTCTTACAGTATCATCATTACATCTACAGAATAATAGTAAAAAGAAAACAAAACTTTTTTTTTCCAAAAATACAGGCAATAAAATGACAAAGTAATTAAAATACCAAAGTAAAATAATGAATGAACGCCACAAGCGTAAAACCAGTTTGAAGATATGAATGGAAATATTAATGAATGGAATTGTTTTAAGATGATTACCGCTACACAATGTTTAAAATAAAATGATGATCTTTTTTTTCGTACGTCGTTTTTTACATTTTTAAGTGTGAAGAAACGTTGTCGGAAGTGAAAGGAGGAAAACTATTTCAATTGATTACTATTTGTGCTGTCGGCTTTACCCGTGTGTGATGACTTTTATTTTCCAACGTTCCTAGCTATGGTTCTATCAAATGATCATGAAATCTGCTCAATAAAACCGCCAAAATCATTGGTGCTAAAACAGCTTTTTTTAAACTGAAGACTTCTTTAGGCGCGTTGGGAATTTTTGAGAAGGGAAAAAGCAATTGAACTCGCGACACTGTTACCGCTACGGTTACCGACACCTCATTAAAAGTATTTCTTGCACAGAAAAATTGTTCAAGTTTTCACTTCTGTCGGCACTCCCGGTAAAACTCTTTTTTCGTATGCAAGTTGGTACTTTTTCGTATACAATAACTTGGCCTTTTTCTCATGAGTTATGAGTTAGCAGAAATTACAAAGCACCACTCTTTTCGACTGCCCCTGGAGTCTAATATATTTCTGATATCCTCCACACCTGCTAACTGTTTAATTTCAAATACCTACTACTCAAATCAATCTGCCTAGCCTTTTCCCAACTTTGTTGTTGTCGGCTTCCAGTATTTTACATAGAGCGACTGCCTATCTGACCTCCACAACTGATTAGACTGGTTGTCAAACTTTCGAGTTTCTGACGACCCGTAAAGATCCACGAATGACAGCCGGGACCAACGGCTTAGCGTGCTTTCCGAGGCACGGAGGAGTTTCTATATGTAAAGATGGTCACCCATCCCAGCAAGCGTAGCCGGCGCGTTCGAATACCTAACATTAAAAAACAAAATCGTAGAAAGTGTACTTCGTAAAACAAGTGAACAATCCAACCTTATCTTGAGCCATTCCCATAAAACAAAAGCACTTCACTCAAGTCTCCTATCTAACAACATCTGACTTTTTATTCCACAGATCCTCGAGTCCAAGGATGGTTCCTCTTCGACACACCACTGCCCACAGTGGCTATGGTGGTAGTGTACCTGGCGTTCGTGATGGTGGCTGGCCCACTATGGATGGCCAATAGGAAACCATTCCAGATTCAAAACACCTTAGTTGCGTACAATGCGTTACAAGTGCTACTGTCTTCTTACATGTTCTATGAGGTAAGTGTTGATTCTTTTACAATAATTATATTTAAATACCTACAACTCATTTAGTGATTAGTTCCATCCAATAATTGCCTGCAACTAATTGTTTTTAGCGATGAGGCCACCGTTCTTGTCTGGATAAATTGTTAATATTCTTCTACTCTGAGATAAATACAGGGTGGTGATTTAGACACCTGCATCCGTCAAGGGGGTAATTCTGCCCGTCATACTAAACAACTTTCACAATGAACCTCATGAACAATTCGTGAAAAAAAAATTTCGATTCTTGTATGAAAAGTTTTTTTTTACGAATTGTATAATATGGTGTTTCATAGCGAAAGTTATAGTATAACGGGTAAAATTACCCCCTTGACGGATGAAATGAAATAAAATGAAATTAAATGTTATTTACAAGAATTATAGTACCTACATTACAGATAGTCGGGTTTTTTAATAGGCTCTAAAACAATTCGCTAAAACTAGCATAATAGAAAAATATAGAAAAGCACCGAGGTGCTCTTCGTGGATTAAAATTTATTGTTATATTTTTGTCCATGAAGAGCACCTATGACTCAGCAGCCTACTGCTGTGATGTATTTGTTTTACAGGACGTTATTAATTGAAAGATATCGATCAAAATCACTAAAATGTTTATTAATTACACATACTTACGTACATACGAAATTCGTCTAGGCGACATTTAAAATTGATAAATAAGAAAAATCACTAAGTATGATCAAATAATAACGAGCCAAAATAAACGAAGTAATCCTGAAAAATCCTACTTACATTAAATATAGGAACTTCCAACTGGTTCTACATGCATCATCTCATAGGTCACGTCTTCATAAGAGGTGCTCTTTGTGCCATTGCACCGCAGCCGTCACCCTCAGACCAGGTTAAATATTCTCATATGCGCATAGTTTATCAGGCACATAATTACATAATCTAATAATCCCGGAAAATAGTACTTCCGTATGATTGAACTTAGTATTATGGATCACGGTTACGTAATTAACAGAGATGGTAATATCCACATCTTCATAATGAATCCCAGTTTCTAATTTTCTTAGTCGATGAATTATGTGAACAACTTTTTGATTTACATTTGAGGCCAGTTTTTCAGGAAGCACAGGGCTAAATTATACAATATAAAATCATCAGATGAAAGACGTAAGCCTCTGCACTGCTGGACATAAGCCTCCCCTAAGCACCGCCACTTTGACCGGTTCAATATAAAAATAGCCACAGATAATTTGGCCAGACCTTAGACGATAATATTTATACAATATAACTGTCTAGACAATGAATAATTTAATTAAAAAACTTCGAGACGCCTTTGTATAAAACACCAAAAAAAACTTTTTATAAACGCTAAATAAGTTATTAACTACCATAAATAATGAGTTAACGACTAGTAAGTAGTTAAGTAAAGTAATTTGATATGCAAACTTTTTATTCGCGTTAACTGCTCAATTAATTAAAATTACAACACTAATAAACATAACAATTGTTAATTTGCTTAAAGCTTGTACAATATAACCACGATCATATAAAAAGTTTTTCTTTTAAAGTATGAATTAGGCAAAGAGCGCTTATGGTAGTCGTCAAATATAAGCTGGGTTTTTAGCTACAGAAACCGAATTAGGTAAAATCGCTTTCATTGGTAATGGTTCATTTTATGCGCTTTTTTTCTATCAAAGTACAAGCAGATATTATTGGATTGGCTGTATGCGTGTTTACCTGTGCCTATGTTTAAATTAATATTATAATAACGGGAAAAGAGTTGATGCACGCTAAAACGGCTGAACGGATTTAAATGAAATTTGGCACATGAGTAAACCATGACCTGGATTAGGAAATTAAATACTTTTTATTCCGATGTTTTCACGAGATCAAAACTATGCGGGTGAAACCGCGGGGCACAGCTAGCTTAAAATATGTTAGTTTATAGTTTATTTTATGACAATTACTGTCGGAAATAAGAACTAACATATTTACTTACTGTGTTGTGTACATTTTTATGAGGAAACAAATTACTTTATTTAGTTCTAATTAAATAAGAGACCTTATTTATTATTTTATCGCAAAGTGTCAGTCCAGGCAAATGTCTCCTTTTAAACATGGGCTTGCCAATACTAATCATAGCAGACTGAATGATTATAACCATTACGTCTGCTAAGCGAAGTTATAGTGATTCGTATTGCATGTTTTATTCGTAGATCACAATGAGAAACTGGTTTTTACATATCATACATTTATTTGGCTTGAGTAAGATTTGGGATATCAAGTAACTGCATACACAACACAGAAAAAATATCCTGACTTCAGCTATTACTGTATATGTATATTGTTAACACACAATGACCTTCAATATATTAATAAGGTCATTTTAATTTTAGATCATTTCTAATTGGATTTGAAAGTTCAACACTTTGTCTCATTCATACTCCAGACCTTGCTCATATACAAACAAAGCAAAATAACTAACTAATTGATTGTTCTACACAATCGCATAAGAATCGCACAGTTTACCAACATGACATGTCAAGGCGGCTTGACAATTTCATGGACCCGTGACGATGATTTACATTGTACACACAGCGGTGACTTTTATGTAAAAGAAGTTAAAGTTGAAATTCTTCCTACGATTTAATTTCAACTCTTTATTTGTGACTTTTGTGGACATGATAATTTTTCAGATTGATTACAATTGTAATAGCAATCATATAATTGCGTTTTATTAAAATAGGTTTTTACTTTTACTAATTTATTTATCTTTTGTATTGATTCTTTTCTATTTTGTGAATGTGAGAACGCTGTAGGTTTAGTGAATTGTAGACCTGTAGACCATTTTCTATTTTGTTAAGTACTTAGTACTTATTGAAAGACCTACACTGTCCTCCCATACCTAGTAACACTGTTATTTGAAAGTATTGTAAAAGCCAATAATTTTTAAAAGTGTAACCGTGGAGTTTCTTGCCGGCTCTTCTCCATAGGAAACGACCAATTGGAACCGTGCATCTAGCTTCTGACGTTTCATAAGTGCCCATGTAGGTTTATGTGAAATAAAATATTTTGAATTTGAAATTTGAAAAATTAGGTTTAAATGAATATTTGAAAGTGTAATTTTACTGTTTTTTTTAAGTATTCAAATGTAATGGCTTTTCAGTTAGTTTCTGCGCACTAAACGTGGCCACCTACTGGGCCAAAGTCATTTATTTAACTAGACGAAAAAGAAGTAATATCGCTAATTAATTTGGAGTTAACATACAAACCTGTACATAAAATCTACCCTCATTACTAACTACTCTACTTCTTTTGTATCTGCAGTATGGCCGTCGAAATAAAACGTTCCTGACACCTGTCAGTTGGACAATTTCTAGTAGTAATAAGGTTCAAATTCGCAAAACACATATTCGTTAGCATGAAACTGACAGCTGTCAAGAACGCATTCTCTCGTCTACCGAACTGTAGCAACTACGACTTTATTTGACGACAGACGAATTCTTTGAGTGACTTGAGAAGTCAGCTATATTTAAGAACATTTATCCTAAAAGTTGGCAACGTCGCAAATAGCTGTTTACCTGTTTTGATTAATTTGGCAATATTACTGTATGGAAATAAGAAATGTGGCTAACTAGTGAACTAGAATATTGTATATGAAATGCAATAATTAATATCGTTACACCGAATACTTAGTCTTAGATGTAAAAAAGTATTTGGAATCTTTCCAAATGCATTTTTTACGCCTAAAATGGTTACAACATCAAATTCAGTGTTATAATTCCAATTCATTATTCATATTCTAGTTCGCTAATTAGCCATATTTCCATACAGTTATATAGCCAAATTAAATAAAACAGCGTAATATTTGACATCTATTTGCGACGTTGCCCACTTTCAGAATAAACGCTCTTAATAGGCTTAATTCAATGTATAAGAACTCGTTTAAATCGCACACCGGCAAACCCAATAGAATATTTTTATGGGTGTGTCACTGTTAATGAAGACATGTTAACAGCAAGTAGGTAACTTGCTGTTAACATGTCTTCATTAACAGTGACACACCCACACACCGTATTATAATATTAACGTCTGGCGGAGAAAGCTACTATCTACATCGGCATAACGATGTTACGATAAATTGAGTTTTTTGCAAAGTAATGGCTTTAAATGATGCTATGATGGTTCCTGAAAACGTCCAACGGCATCGCGGAAGACACAGGTGTAGATGGCGGGACGAACTTGGCGCTTATAGGAGGGATTGGTCCATATTGGCCTAGGATCGAGTTGAGTGGACAAAGGAAAGGGAGACCCATATATTTTTTTGGGTAGGAATTTATCAAGTAACTTCTCCCGCTCTGGGCGGAACGGGAGGGCGTGTCAGACCCTTACTGACTAAAACCCACCCATGTTCCTTCAGTTGCCATGTTGCCGGGGGCCACGATCTCCCTTTCGAACTTCTTTGCAACCCCGGCAGAAAGGGAGACTCTTGCCCTGTAGTTTGACAATCCAGACTGATTATTTTTAATATTCGAAAGAGAAGAACAGGTCTTTTTGAGGCCATTTCAGGCCATACAATATTTTTCATTTGTATACATGTGGTGGTTCCGTTTTTGAAAGAATTTGTGGCTCGCCCACTAGCGTCACGACACGGCAAGGGATTTTTATGCGGCGCATAGGAATATAATTTAATATTATGGCAATAAAATTGAAATTTCAATGATGATGCCTAAGGACGTCGCGGCATGCTTAAGGATACCGCGATATCTTGAATATAGTAATGCCGAAGGATCCTTTACCGTGCCGCCATTGGGGGCAGGCCCTTACACTCGATCTTTAACTTCCATGATAGTACAAGTTCCCATCAGCCAATAAGCAGTTTATAAACTATGACCAATTCCATTTATCCGTATGGGTGACCTACAAAGGACGAACAGACATAATTTATTCCATTTATACCTGGGTAAAAAATCATCCCTAAGTAGACTAGCAAAAGCTTTCATAAAAAAATGCTTTACCAAACGCCAGACCAAAATTAAACTTCAAATGGTCAAATAAGATCGTACCTATGACCACACGGCGCTACGCTGCGTGAAGACCACGGTCCATTGGTCGTTGACGCAACTATCTGATAGTGTGACGGTATTACTGGTGCAAAATAGTCACCCAGTAATAAGGTCAAGGCGATTGCAGGTTGCTTATCTAGAAATTGTCTTTCTTTTTCTGCGAAATTGTCTGTTTTTTTGGCGACGTTGCGTTTCTTCAGACATTTTGGGACCATTGTCTTGGAAATTCGTAATCATACAATTTTTTTGCTATTAAGCAGTAATAAAATTAATGTGTTCGGCTAGTTTAAAGGTAGAAGTGTCAATGAACTCGAGAGACACAGACATTTTAGTTTTGTCTTTGATTATTAATTAACTCATTATTAAGGAGTCTGTACTGATCATAAGCTTTGGCAACGTCTTTCCCTCAGATGCGCCCTTGTATGGCAACTTTCTTCGTGATCAAATATTCTGGAGCTCTTCCAAGCGTATTCAAAACTGCATCTCGGTGGTTTGTACAGTGAATAAATCTGCTAATCCCTAGCTTCTCTAAAAAAAATCCTCTGGAAAATCGCCCAGAAAAAGCTTTCTATGATGAATTGATGTACAAATGTTCAAAGCAATGGGGTACTGTAGACACTTCGCGTGACTACAGTACGGGGATGATGTTAAATGAAAGGTTTTTTGAGTTAAAAACCGTAAATATATTCAATTCAATAGTATACTTTTATATTACTAGTTGCTTGACAGCCTCCTCGGGACTCTCTGACTTTTTTTCAACAAACAAAACCTATTCTAATCCTATTTTAAATATATTCTGTCAGATTGTTCGGATGTAGTGCAGCTTTTCCACCAGCCTGTACAACATGAGGTTGCTTCCTGCATAAAACCTTACAGTACCGTGATATAAGACTTAAATATGAACCAAGATACTAGCAACAAATTGCCTGTCTATCAGCTATCTACGACATTAAACCTATTAACACCAGGAGGTATATTCATTACAAAATTTGCGCAATCTAAGACGGTAGGAATAGATAGTGCAAAATTCCTGGCAAACCGGTCAAGGCAATATAGGTTTACGATATAACAAAAGACAAAACGTGAAATAAAAGTTATCGAATAATTACTATCGGTAACTTTATTGTGTTACGGATCGTTAGAAGTTTAGTGCTAGATCCAATTTAAATGTGATCTAGGTTATTTTAGATTCTTGCACGCTATTCAACAGTTAAATAATATAGCAGAGGACAGGTGTTTAATGTAATTTGTATTTATGTGTTTGGTTGTAATTTTATCGGTTTGTTTCATATCCAAACCGAAGCTTGTATCTTTGGGGATATTGAATGGAGACAGTAATTAATTATAAAAAATAATTGGCACAGAACTTGAAAACTTTTTTTTTTTTATCCATAACGGGTATCTCTTGGCCTACATCTCACCTGATGGTAAATGATGATCAGGCCGAAGGTGGAAGCGAGCTTCACTCGAAATCCTCAACCACAGAGGAACTGGCTATCTTACCTCTAACTGCCGTAACACAATAATGCTGTTAACATTGTTAGGCGGACTTAGAACAAGCCCTACCACCAACCAACCCGAGCGTAAAATTTTACCCCTTCTAGGAATCGAACCCGGGACCTCTGGATCTGAGACAGGTGGTCTAACTATTAAAATACTTCAGTATGTTTAGCATGATTAACAGTGACGAATACTCAATTTAAACACCCTTTGTAATCATGGCAATTTAGAGTGTCACTTAATAATTTAATTTAAAATAACCCTTCACCACCGCCGTTTATTTATGATTTTTATACTAATTTTAAAAGTTTACATACATCCCTACATACCCTCATGCCTGTTTTTTTTGAAGGGGTAAGCACAGGTATATAAGTACAGTTCACTCATATTATCCATAATGTATTTTATAAGTTCCATTATATTATATATAATCCATTATATATTACATGTGTGAGTGTGATAGATACGATTTTCTTTTTTTTTTTTTACAGAATTGTTACAGATGTTTTTACCATAGATTTTACTGTGCAAACGATGAACCCCTTATTTTTTAATTATTAATTATATTTTACTAATATAATGCATGTCTTGTTCTCAGCACTTGGCGTCAGGATGGTGGGGAGACTACAGTTTAGCGTGCCAACCCGTGGACTACAGCGACAGTGAGAAAGCGAGACGGGTGAGTTTTAATAAATATTATTACTGTTTAATAATTACTATTATTCTAGTTAAGTGTTTAATAGAGTTCAGTAATGAGAGACAATGAATGCGACTGTTTTAATTCATTATTAGATTTCATTGAAAAAACTGTAGAGCATAATATCGTAACGTAAGTCTTTTTTTTCTTCTTTTTTTTTTCGTTTGTTTAGTGTTTAACCCGTACCCTAATTGCGTAATACAACACAATCACAATCTGTTTCGATTTGAAACACATTGCTAATCCATTACTTCATAAGTTGGAAAAAAAATCTGCTCAACAACGTAAATAACGCAATGAATGTTGTTGAACTGTCAAAATGAAACAAATTAGGCAAAATTGTTTACGCAAATAAGTTACGCAATTAGGGTACCGGTGACAGAGTTTTAAAACCTCCCATGCTATCGAGAAATATCTCTCAGGCATGTCGGTTTCCTCACGATCCTAAACCGTTTTTGAAGCAAGTGATTATTATACAATACGTACATGAATACGAAAAGTCAGAGGTGCGTGCCTTGGGTTCGAACTCGAGACCTATGACTTGGGAGTCCGACGGTCACACCACTAGGCTATCACTGCTGTAACGTGGTAACGTAAGTTATACGACATGATCTCGTAAGCAAAACCATTGAATAATATTGTAAAGGAAAACGATTGATGATGATCAGTCAAGAATGTCAATAGTGGTAGATTTTCTTGATTTCCAATTAATTTTCTTTTGTCGTTACTGGATGACTATATTCCGCGCGGAACTAGTTGACCGCGCCTTAGGTATGTGAACGGTGGGACTGAGGTGTGGTGTCATTGTGCGGCGCCGTACTGAACAATGACACCGCCCCTCCGTCCCACTGCTCACAAACTTAAGGCGCGGCCAATTAGTTCCGCGCGGACTATAGTCCTTCACATAGTATGTATCAATTATTTAATTATAATCCTACCTCAAAATAAAAAATATTAATGGCCGATTCCTATGATTTACAGACCGTTATTGGTTAAAATTAAGACTCTTGTATCTTTACCAATAATGAAGCAAAGACCTCATAGCTCTGCATAGTAGACCCTCCCATATGGAAGTAGCTATCACAGGTAGAATTAGCTTACGAATATATTTAAGGCTCGTGCAGACCAGCGCGATATCGCGGGCACGACCCTTTATATGCCCAGTCTGGCAATAAAAAAACCACCATTGGTAAACGAAAAACGAAACGTTTCTAGGGTTCCGTACCTCAAAATGAAAAACGAAACCCTAGGAGCTCACTCGTGTGTATGTCTGTCTGGCTGGCTGGCTGTTCGTCTATCACAGTCAATTTGCTTCGAATCTAGTGGACTAATTAAGTTAAAATTTTGTACACATATGAATTTCTGTGACCCAACCACGGGTCACTTTTCGGTGGTAAAATGGAAAATTTAAAAAAATAGTTTTGCAAACTGAACCGTTTGACATATCAAATGAACGGGATTGATATGAGGATCTCAAATTCCCCCCTTTTATCTCCGAAACCACTGAACCTAATTTAAAAAAAAAACACAATAGTTCTCATAGATTACAGGAAAACCTATAAGAAGTCTATGGTGTTAAAATAGCATGGTAAATTTCTCAATATTGTGCGAACAAACTTACATTTGCAGTTGGAGAACATGTATGGGGGAACATGTTTTTCAACTACAATGTTAAGTTTATTCTTGGGATAAATTCATCCCAACTACGGAACCCTTCATTGTGCGTGTTCGGACACGCACTTGGCCGGTTTTTTTAATCAGGAACCGAGCATAAGAGAAATCATAATCACTCACAGAATCGTCATAATTTGTGTGACTTGGTCTCATAAATTCGCACACCCAATGTCTTCGCAAAAAACGACACCTATCACGCAAAATCAATAAACTTTCTACGTATCTATACGCACTTTTATTAAAGTATCAACGCTTAACGAGATACTCTCCACGCGTCGTAAGGTGTAGAAAGTACAACCAACATTATAACTTAGCGTAGATTATGAATTATGACGCAGAAGGTACGTCCTAATCCTAACTATTATAGATGCGAAAGTGAATTTGTTTGTTGCGCTTTCACGCTAAAATGGCTACACGGATTTGGATGAAATTTAGCACATGGGCAGACCATGACCTGGGTTAGGACATAGGATACTTTTTATCCTGATATTGCCACGGGATCGAGTCTTATGCGGGTGAAACCGCGGGATGCAGCAAGTTTCTTATAATTAGACATTTCTTTTTAACCGACTTCCAAAAAGGAGGAGGTTATATGTTCGACGCGTATGTTTTTTTTTTTTTTTTTTTTTTTTTTATGTATGTCCACCGATTTCTCCGTCGTTTGTGGACCGATTTTGAAAATTCTTTTTTTGTTTGAAAGGATATGCTCCCAAATTGGTGCCATATAAATTTTATTAACTTTGCTTGGGTAGTTTTTGAGTTAGCTACAAAATACGTATTTTTTTCCCATTTAGTATGTAGATGATATGATAAGTTCCTGTCACTGGTAGCAGGTAGTGGTATTCGAATGTGTGTGGGTTAGGTACCACAACTAAAAAGTGAAAAATAAAAAACTTTTTACAAAAAAAAAACAACCGACTTCCAAAAAAAAACACTACAAAGTGAAAAATAACTTTAATTTCGGAAGTCGGTGGCAAAAAATGAAAACAAAAAACCCAAGACACCGACTTCCGAAATTAAAGTTATTTTTCACTTAGTAGTGTTTTTTTTTGGAAGTCGGTTGTTTTTTTTTTGTAAAAAGTTTTTGTAATGTCAAAATAATAGCCTTTTACTAAATGCATATAAAAGTATGGTCCTTTATATAACATAAAAATATTTTTAAAATTTTTTGTCGTTCGATCTCTTTGTTCCGGCTAATCTCCGAAATGGCTGGACCGATTTTGACGGGACTTTCACTGGCAGATACCCGATGTTAAAAGGAGGTTACTTTTATTTCATAAAAATAGTTATACATATTATACCTACGTTGGTCTAGTTGTCGCAAGCACTACTGATGAGAATGAGGTACTGCAGTCAGGCAAAGTGTTATTGGGTTTTTCCATCTGGGACTTCTCAGTAGCAGCCTGAAGTCTGGATTTGTGCCCCTTTGATGGCAATAAACTTGTCCCCTATTACATGGGATTTAAACATAACTGACGAAATGGGGTGAACTATTAGGTTCATCTCTGCCTAACCCTTCGGGGAATACTGTCGTGATATTATGTTATGTTATGTAATTTTTAATGATTAAACTGATGGTAAAACTACCCATGTGCAGTTCCGGAAAGATGGTGCCAATTGCTAATTCATTTTTAATGACGATATGTTTTTATTTTTTTTATCTACGTTCGTCTACTTTTGTTAAGTAAGAGACTGATTATTAAGATTTTTTTTTTTTTTTTTTTTTTTCCCTTGTCCTAGGTTTCAACAATAAGATGAAACCTAATCTTATTACAATCTAGCCTTATAAATAGACTAATAAGTAATTTAATTATAACCTAAACTATTAAATTGTCTTTACTAAGAATGTGTCCAATAGCACTTTTCTTATTGTCTCTATTAAGGCGAATACACTTCGTTCTTGTGTTTGTTTGGCACTTTTGTACTTTACACTATTCACTAACACTAAACATTAGCTCGAACGGTTTTGTTCTTTTTAGTCTTCTAACTAGGTTTGTGTGGTCGAGAAGCTGGATTGCCTCGACGTTCACATGCTGATGAAGTCTCTTTTCGTGAGCTTCTGCAAGTTTCTGGATCACTTTTTCGATGAACTCAACTTTTAGGTCCCGGTGGAGGTCATCATTTCGTATGTACCAAGGTGCATTTACAATTTCCCTTAGCACTTTGTTCTGGAATCTTTGTATTATTAATATATTGGTCTGTTTGGTGCAGCCCCATAGCTGAATACCATAAGTCCAAACTGGCATCAGGACTTGTTTGTATAACAACAATTTGTTTTGCACGGACAGCGTAGAGTTTCTTCCAAGCAGCCAATGCATTCTTTTGAACCGGAGGTCGAGTTCATCTTTTTTCTTCTTGACGTGGGCTTTCCAGCGTAGCTTTGCGTCAAGGGTCATACCGAGGTACTTGGCTGTATTCTCGTATGGGACTTGTTTATTATTTATGTAAACTGGGAAATACTGTTGTTTTTTGTTGGTGAAATCTATGTGAACAGATTTGGATTCATTAAGTGTAATCCTCCATTTTTTGGTCCAGTCATAAACTTGATTTACAGCCATTTGAACCTTTTCAACTGCTTCTTCGTGGCTGTTTCCTACAGCCATTATGGCTGTATCATCAGCAAAGGTCCCAATTGTGTTTTGCTCTAATTCAGGGATATCGTAGGTGTATAGTAGGTACAGGACCGGACCTAACACACTTCCTTGCGGTACGCCAGTTTTGATTTCTTTCAGTTCTGAGTAGGCGTCTTCTTGTCTTATTCTAAAGACTCTGTTCAAAATGTAGGATTCTAATATATCTGCAAACTGCTTTGGTAAGAGGCTCTTCAGTTTATGTATAAGGCCTTCATGCCATACTTTGTCAAATGCTTGCGCTACGTCTAGGAATACAGTAGAACATACTTTCTTGTCTTCAAGGGCATTTTCTATTACGTTTGTGATCCTATGCACTTGATCGATGGTAGAGTGTTTTTCTCGAAAACCAAACTGGTGCTCTGGTATTATGTTTCTGCTATCTATTATTGGTTTAAGCTGTTTGAGTAACAGCTTTTCAAATAGCTTGGACATGATTGGTAGCAAGGAAATAGGCCTATAAGATGATGTTTCGTGAGCCGGTTTCCCTGGCTTAGCTATCATTATTACTTCGGCCACCTTCCATAAGTCTGGTACATATTTAAGCCTTAGTGCAGCATTGATAAGGGTCGTTAACTTAACCAGACCCTTTCTTGGGAGGTTATGAAGTACTTCTCCTGTTATTAAATCATAACCTGGTGATTTTCGTGTACTTATGTTACGTTTTATTTCTCGTTCGACTTCTTTCGGTGTTACTAGTTTTATGGTAACTTCATTTTCTGATGTTACCATATTGGCCAAAGTGTGATCTTCAATGATTTCCCCGTCATTTGGTTGAAAGATATTTTCTAGATACTCTGCAAACCTCTTTGCTTTTTGCTCGTTTGTAACTGCCCATTGCCCATTTCCACATTTGATAGGTGGGATTTGGGTAATCGGCCTTTTTAGGTGCTTAGTAGATTATTAAGATGATGTCAATTTTTTTTTTAACTTAATGTTATGTAATGTGCATGCGTTTTTCGCACTTGTAATGTTAGATCATTTATTTAGCATGCGTTAAGTTACATTCTAATGAACTACTTTTGAACACGCTAATGACAAATTGAAAAGCAGGCTGCTCATGTTTTGAACATTAAATAGTACTCTCACAAAAAAACTATTTTGTTATGTGACGTTACCATTCCCCAGTTTAATAAAGACATAAGATAACTGCCGTCCATTAAAAAAAAACGTAAATTTCGGAAATGTTTCAAATTATATTTTATGAATTTTCGCAAATTGTGTCTAACTTCAGTAGCGTCACATACGTTTTATAGAGTTCAATACCTCAAAAGGAAAAAAAGGAACCATTATAGGATCCTTTTTCTCAAGAACGCGTGAAGGTATCAAGTTGAACGTCTATGGTCACTTGGAGCTCTAAAAATCAAGCTTCTAATCAAAACAATTTTTAAAAAAATGGCCATATATGCGACATATTTTGATATTTGATTTATGATACTGCGTGTATCAAAATATGAATAAAAAATGGTTCTAGGTCAACGGGAAATAGAGCTTCCCGTTGACCTAGAAACATTTTTTTTCATTTTTCAATCATAAAATTGGCAAGAAGCAAGGTCGTTAATTTGTAATTTAACATACAACAAAAAAAAATGCGATTACAAACTTACATTTGCAGTTGGAGATTTGACCGTAACGTATATCGCAGGGGAAAACATTTTTTCAACTACAAAGTTTGTTCCTGAGATAAATTCATCCCAACTACGGAAACGGTCGGCCGGTTTTTTTTATATGGAACGCGTTAAAGTTACTTTTTTTTTTTGGTGGGAAATTATCAAATAACTGCTCCTGCTCTGGGTGGAGCGGGGTCAGACTCTTACTGACTAAAACCCACCCGTGTTCCTTCTGTTGCCCTGTTGCCGGGGGCCACGATGTCCCTTTTGGCCCTTATTTGCAGCCCCGGCAGGCACGGACCGGACCCCGTCAATTCTGCTGACATCTCTTTGAAGCGCGCGGAAACATTAAAAGTTAGTAAGCACGATCATCATGGTACGACCATATGTGAGGACAGTTTTGATAGCACAGTACTAGGTGACCGAATCTTGTCTGTTGTCAATTCTGCCTTATTCTTTAGTCTATGCCTAGAGGCGTCAAGCTCGTCCAACGGTACCGACTTCTCGACACATGGCTTTCGAATATTTTGTTTATACACAAAAGTGAAATTGCATAGTTCGCTATTTATTGTGTTTATTTAACGAAAAGGAAAAGACTTTGGGTGTGTTGAGATGTATCGCTGATGGCTTTGAAATGTCAAAGATGTTTTACCAGGAAACAATCTCAAGTGTTTGTAAAATACCTACTTTTTGTGGTGTTAGAAGGTTTCGTTCACGCTTTAGACACAAATATATATTTTCAATTATGTTTGTAACATAACATAACATTACGCCCTTATTCCCCAAAGGGTTAGACAGAGGTGTACCCTTAGTACACCCACGTTTTTGCCAGTTATGTTTAGGTTCCATGTAATAGGGGCGAGCCTATTCCCATAAACCGGCACAAATCCAGACTGAGAAATTCCAGATGAAAAAACCCAATAACATTTTGCCCGACCCGGGAATCGAACCCAGGACCTCAAGCTCGGCAGTAGCGCTTGCGACCACTAGACCAATGACGCAGTCCGTATGTTCATAATTTACACTTTATTAGGTAGTCATCATTAAGAAAAGATTTTCTTTCGAAGCATATAATGCGCATGTAGGTACGATATATGAGTTAAAAATGGATATCATAAAAATGGATACTTTTTATCCCGATATTCTCACGGGATCGAGACTTATGCGGGTGAAACCGCGGGGCGATGCTAGTATTTAATAAATCGTTAACCAATGCTTAGAAAATACCACTTTTGTCTTAAAAATCAAAACAAGTATAATCACATTAATCACACTTAAACTCGTTAATCTTTTCTCCAAAAATAGATCTATTAAATATTATAAATCTTTGAATTGAGAAGCAACATCATTGATTGCCTCTTAGGTCTTCCATTCTTCTAACCATTTCTTCTTTACATTAGAAGTCTTTCCTCCCATGGTGAAAATATTAGCCAGGCAGTATGGTTATTGGCGAAGCTGACTGCCCGGAGCCTGCTGAACGTGAACGTTCCTTTACTAATTTGTGCCCTCGATAAATCATACAAGTTTTTGACCAAATCAGCTGTTTCCATTATTCTTCTTCAATGGGTTCAATGATCTATTTAGATATTTCAAAAACATTCCCAACAAATCCCATGGTCCCACAAATATGATAATATTTGAAATACCTGCCTCGTTGGTCTAGTGGTCGCAAGCGCTACTGCTGAGCATGAGGTCCTGGGTTCGATTCTCGGGTCGGGCAAAGTGTTATTGGCTTTTTCTATCTGGAATTTCTCAGTAGCAGCCCGGAGTCTGGATTTGTGCCCGGTTGATGGCAATAGGCTCGCCCCCTATTACATGGGACTTAAACATAACTGGCGAAATGTGGGTGTATCTACTACAGGTACACCTCTGCCCAACCCTTCGGGGAAACAAGGCGTGATGTTATGTGTGATGTTATGTGTGTATTTGAAATATTTTTGTTTACTATAACTGTTTAAATTTCTATGTTAATTAATGTAATTGGTGTTACCGTTTTAATTAACAATACACAAAAGTCCCACATTCAATGAAACAACAGTTATAAAAAAACTTCCAAATCCAAACTCAATGCCACTGCATCGTTAAAAAAAATGACATGTCAATATCTATACAAAAATATTGAGTACCTTCGCGGAGACCCATTACTAAACACCGTAAGGACTATTTTTGCTTGCAGCGCTCGGCCGCTATAGAACCGGGGCGGTAGCAGATGTGGTCATCGTGTGCACGGGATTTTGTTTTCAAAGTGGTTAGTTATGGACTTCCGCGATGGTAAAAAAAAAACATTAAAATGCAAATCTTTTTCTAACAAGGCATAAATTCATAAATCAGTTAACCTTCACACAGACCTTACATTATCTTTTAAAAATTTATCAAAATTCTAAAATACTTCATAATTTTTCTGATTCCTATAGGTACTTTTATGCTAATTCTCATATCAATGACCTCAGTTATGGCAAGTCTGTTGTTATGTAATACAAACTCGTTTCGCACCGGATATTTTACTATTTGTTTACAATTTTAATACCAATGTCATGGTCTAAACATATGAGGATAATTATTATTTATAAATTCAATTTCAGTTTGTTGAGCCTTATAAGGAATTCGTGCAAAATCAGCCTATAATGTTTCCACTGTAGGGACACAAGCCTCGTCTCTGTGAGAGGGAGTGGGCCGTAATCCACCACGCGGGCCCAGTGCGGGTTGGTGGATATGTGACATCCACCAACCCGCACTGGGCCCGCGTCTTCGAATTTTTAGTTCTAGGACATGCGTTGAGACAGCAAGTCGTATGAAATACATTTCAAGAGTATAGTTTTAAGTCCTATTAAAATATTGATTTCGGAGATCTAATTGCTTACTTCTGTTCAATCGCTTTTGTAGATCACACTTACATTGTAATAAAGTAAATACTCTATGGATTCAACAATGTCAGTGTTTAAATCAATTTCAAGTGCAGTCAAAATATTTGCTTGGAAGATGTAAAGTGTTTGCTGACCATTCAAATACAGATGTTGATTAAACTTACATGATCATTGAATAAAGAGGTCGTTTTTGAGTAGGGGTGAAGTCAGATTTTAGGTCAAAAAAATCATATACTTAGTATAAGTATCAGTCTGAACTATGTTTACAACGTGTTTCTTTTGATATCCCATAATAACTCTTGTCGTATTCATTTTTCATTAAAAATAATTCAACAAAGTCACGATTATTTATGTAAAACACACGTGAAATAAAAAAAATAAAAAAGACTATTATTTCCATAAAAAATATGACAACGTCGCATTTTCTTAGCTTTAAATATGAATGATTCGTTTGAATGAAAATGATTTACTCGTACTTATCAATGAGACTTAGATACACACATCGAGAGTCTAGTGTTATTTTCGAAACTATGTGTTTTTGGAACACTTGTTCTAAGACTTTTTTGTATTATATTTACTTAAAGCATAGAGCAAACCTTAGAGTAATGGTACATCAAAAGGCACACGTTATATAATAAGAATCATCATATTTCTGCCCTTGTCCAATGTTTCTAAGTGTCAGCGCAACACGTTTTTGAAGTAAAAACTTCTTTAGGCGCGTTGGGCATTTTTGAGATGGGACTAAACCATTGATTTCGCGACACTTGACGACCAGCTTTTGACCATTAAAAAGACATCAACGCGTTGATTACCGCGGTGCCGATTTTTTTTCAAGTTTTTTTTCTGTCGGCACTCCCGGAGTGCCACTGTTTTTTTCTTGTTTTTTCAGCCATCACTCTATCATTTACTCCTTTTTCCTTCATATCATCCCTCACACAATTCATCCATCTTTTCTTTGGTCTTCCTCTCCTTCTCCATCCATCAACCCCTTGACTATCACGAGCTCTCCTGGAGATCAATAACAATTAAAATTCTATTGTGTCTCATTAATGACAGTTCGTCGCCAACACTGCAAAGGGGCGAACCTCATACAAACGGTCAAAAATTAGTTTAGTATACAAAAATGCTCCATTTCTCGAGCTCTATGTCGTCACAAAAGGGCGAAGCTCTAAGACTAATAGAAACGAAAAAAGATTGACGGCGTATCTTAAAATCAGTTGTAGGGATTTTTTTTTTGTTCTAAATTATACCTATATATTTTCTTAAATATCATCAAAATAAGCGCGTCATCGGGAGAAAAAAAACGTTTTTTGGCTCTCCTGTAAAATTTTCTTATTTGAGGTTCGCCCCTTTGCGGTGTTGGTGACGAGTTGAGCTCATAAGAACATAAAAATATTGATCCAGTCAGAAAGAAAGTAAGTTATCTTATATCTAGCACACAGACTGCTATTAATTGAGACTTTTCTAGTGGTCGCAAGCGCTACTGCTGAGCATGAGGTCCTGGGTTCGATTCTCGGGTCGGGCAAAGTGTTATTGGGTTTTTCTATCAGAAATTTCTCAGTAGCAGCTCGGAGTTTGGATTTGGACCCGGTTGATGGCAATAAGCTCGCCCCCTATTACATGGGACTTAAACATAACTGGCGAAATGTGGGTGTACCTGCTACACGGACACCTCTGCCCAACCCTTCGGGGAAACAAGGCGTGATGTTATGTATGTTATCATGTTTAAACTCCACCAGTGTATCAAATCATATTAATTAAATTAAACCAAACGAATGAACATGTAGCGGCAATTACTTATTTCTACGTGTAAAATTTCTACTTAGTACAAAAGAGAACCTAATAATTTAAACCACAATTAACTCCATAACGGAAGTAGACATCAGGAAGCTAAACAAATAATTAGTACCTACATGTTTTAACTCTCATTTTTTAACTAGTAACGTCACTAATTGTACAGGAAAAAACCTTGCATACACTTACGAAATGTCAGAATGTTGACAGATTTGACACTAAAAATAAAATAGTAATCCCTAGCGCCATATAGAAAACAGAATTTTAAATGTTATTAAGCTTATCAAATGCCCAGACAGCCCAATACTTCCTTCCTAATTGATATTATAATCACATTGACTTGAACATTATAAACGCGGAAATGCAAGTTAATCTGAATTGAGCAGGAAACGCACGGGTACTACAAAATTATAAACTTCTTGAAACACTGCTGTCTGATCTATGATTTGATAATGTAATATATTAACACATTGCTGATAATAAGAGTAGCAATTTACTACTAAATGACGTGCGAATTTTATTTATGACCGAAGATTATGTTCCTAATTTTATATTGTTGGCACCCAAGATATTGATGCCTGTAATGGTACCAATGCCTAGCTGTTTCATGTAAAAATATTTAGGTGAAAATCCTTAATGATGATTTACAGCAATTTGCCTTAGTTTTCAATCTTAATCTAGTATTCATCTTGACCTCCCAGTTTCACAAGATTCAACTGCCAATAATTTCTTAGTACATCATGGATGGACTAAAAGTCGTTGATACGTGTTCTATTGTCCAGTTTCCTCGTACTCTCACAAACAATATAAGATGTGAAAAAAACAATCAAAATTTAGAAAGTGCGTACAAACCCACATACATATTTTCAAAACGAATAATCAACAAAAATGATTGTCTGTGATTTCAATTGAAAGAGAAATGAACATTTTAAAATTGCTAATGTGTTTTTTGAACCACTTTTGCTAAGTCTGTTCATAATTTATCAGCGATTTTAGACAATGAACCTTTAAAACTCACACTAGGATGTTAAATCCTGGCTTTCAATGATCATCATTAATAAGCAGTTTTTTAAGCAGCTGTAAAAAAACGTTTTTTACAGCTGTTTAAAAAACTGTTGCGGTTAGCAGTATCCTGCTACTAGGTTTGTTAGCTATAATTAAAACTATAAATGATTTGGCCCAATGAGTAAGTCTATAAAACATCATTGGAATTATACGAAGGAGGATGCTGCTGATATTCTTGAACCGTTCATAAAGTCGCTCATTGTTAAAGAAATGTAGTAAAGATGCCAAATTTTGGATGTAACTTTAAACAATGTTAGTAGCGTCTTTTTTGGTAATATAGAGTTTGTTTTAAAGCCTAGCACAATTGAAATTATGAGTCACAGTCACAAATACTAACCGACATATTTCTGCCAAAAAATACCATTCATAGAACCTTTTACGACTGAACGGAAATCTTGAACCTTTTGTTTCATATTGTGACGTCATTTTCGCAAATTATCTTTGTTTATTTTTTTGTGAACAGCATCCTTCCGTCAGATAATGACACAAAGCAAAAACTGCCCATTTTCCTTATTCAGATCTCTTGGTATTTACCACTATTTGCTAGGAAATAATAAGACCTTATAAGTACCTTCTTCTTATTCAAGTAACCTATTGCGCAGGAGTGGAAAGGGTGAAGGTTTAAAGCTGAAGATGAGTAATGGGCGGATCTACAAGTAAAATTATGTAGGTACTTTGGAAATTATAAACTTTGCATGAAAACGAAAATGTCTTTATTCTTATGTAAAACTAGCTTTTTACAACCGCATACCGAAATTAAAAGTTTCCTTAAAAATTCAGACTGAACAAATTGTATTTTTTTTTAAATAAAATAAACTATTTAATATTATTGTATTGGATTATTTTATTTTCTCGCAATCGAAAAGTAAAAAAGTAGACTTGAAAAGTAGAGTGTAACACACGGCGCTAAAACCCATTCTAACTAGGGTTTTATTTACTCCCCGGGAGTAAAACTATCTCGATACAAAGGGTTATTTTAGCCCCTCGTGTAACAATCTACTATATCGAGTACTACAAATGTGACTGAATATTGATTAGTATCTAGGTTTTTGAAACATCTTCGATCTTATTTCGGCTTTGCTATCGAAATTGTTTAGATTTCTGCCCGTTAGTTTTCGACGTCGTTTACGATGATATTTAAATGTGGAAATAATGGTTTCACTTCCCCTCACTTAGCCTATCATAGTCTACAGCTGGATATGGGCCCTTCCGAGGTTTTACTAGAATATCTTTTTTTATTTTATTTTTTTGGGTGGGAAATTATCAAATAACTTCTCCCGCTCTGGGTGGAGCGGGAGAGCGTGTCAGACTCTTATTGACTAAAACCCACCCGTGTTCCTTCGGTTGCCCTGTTGCCGGGGGCCACGATGTCCCTTTCGGCCCATATTCGCAGCCCCGGCAGGCATTGGCCCTAGTGGACCCCGTCAATTTTGCCGACATCTCTTTGAGGCGCGCGTGGAACACAACGCGCCGTCGACCTGGGCTTGGTCCTTATCGGACGGTGAGCTACCCACTGCCACCGCGCCTACGGTGGCCGGAAATCGGCTCGCAATTCCCGCCCCGGGCGTCTCCTCCTGCTTACTAAAACATCTGGGTTTCTGACTGGCTTCCGGAAACATTCTGTCCCATCACCTTCTTTTTAATTTTATTTGACCTGGAATAAAAATGTTAAAAATAAAAGTTATAAAAACTAAAACCTTAAACGACAAAAAAGTCAACTAAAAAGTTATAAACAAGACATCACAGACAGACAAATTAAAAATCTGGAGTCACACGTATTAGGGCATAAATAGAATAGATTACGTGTGACTCCAGATTTTTCACTGTATTCTAATCGTAGCTGGGTTTTAGTTTTTATAACTTGTATTTTTAAATTATTTTGGGGTTATATTATATAAAATATATATTTTTGATAAAAGGTTTGGCCCTTACATTTAATACCTAACATGGCATTTTATTTTTATTTTTAGTTCATGACTTTTGTCCTTTAGAGGGCGCCATATTGAATTTAATAACGTCACATAACTAGCGGACGATCAAGGAAGCTTCCAATCCAAGATACCTTATTTGTCAAATTATGATCAGAAGTTTAGAAGTTATGAGGTAACCGATGAACGTAAATACACACCGGTCAAAATCATAACCCTCCTTTTTGCTTCGCAGTAGTCGGGTAAAAACGGACCTCATCTCATTAGTCAACCAAAAATCTCCAAATTCGTACTTTCAAATGATACATACCATACTCGTACAACGTATAACACACACATTTACTTTAACACAACAATTTTGTCATCAATAAAATCTATAAAAAAATGAGCTCAAGTCGCAATGTCAGTTTCACTTTCAACCAGAGAGCCGATGACGTAATAACAGCTGAGTCGAAGAGGCTTTCACTGCTTACGTACGGAAGCAAGTTCATTCCAACGGTCAAGAGCGACGTTGTTGTAAACCATGGTGGTCTTGTACTTTTGCAACGTTCTGAAGATCAGTACGATGATTCATGGTTCTAAGAAACATTGCAATAAACAAAATGAAATCTGTCGATGGGGACAATACAGATAATTATCTTAACTGATTCTAAGGCAGAGAGCTGTAAACTGTGTACTTAGCACGTAATTTTTCGTAGCGTTTTTCTGTCACTGCCGCACAACTGTCAACCTTTATGTTCAAGATAGAGACGGGAACATGTCTTAACCAAAGCACGTGATATGTAACGTTGATAGATCTCGGCCTAAGTTGCTCATGAGTACAAAATTAAATGTCCTTTCTTTGGTATTGTTCGTCGAGTTGAGCTCCTTAAGTTCTGAGTTGAGCTCCACGATTACTGACAAATGCTTGCACTGACTGGACAGGTCCACTCAAATCTGTGTGGTTCTTTCCTCAAAAGACCTTTTCAGACACTAATCTACATGGTCCTGATATGGCCTGACCAAGATTATGTCTGGACTTTAAAAGAGACTGCGACCTCTGAGTTTGTTTCGGCCTTTCTTCTCAGAGTAGTCAGATAGGAAACGCCGAACTCAGCTAGCTTATTTTTAATATTTTTTTATATGACGTGTAAAAGTGATTTCGATATCCTATTTACAGAATAAACAATTTCATTTCATTTCATTTCAGTACTGATATCTTGAGTTGACGAAGCCACCACTGCGACATTGTGCTCTGCTGATAGTTACGCTAATAGTGAAAAAAATTGTCCGGAGCAATACCACCAATTCTATTTCTTCTGCGGCTCAATATTCATGAGACTATTATTAGGACTATAGTTAATTAAATAGGCGATCAGAACAAATTTCCAGCAGGTGGGCTGTCAGCGGGTTTCTTAACTTCAACAAAAAATCTGATAATAATTTTGGCATCGTACTGAACTCAGACTAATTACTAATGACAAAAATATTTACCACTAATAGTTTCTAACTAATAACTTTCTTCGCCACTAAGGCCGAATGTCCACCGCACCGTGAACGGGTCGTTAACGAGAACGAGATGATGACGCCGAAGTACCTACAGTGCATTTACTGTGTCCCCGTAATCTCGTTTCTCGTTGACGTCCCGTTCACGGTGCGGTGGACAAACATTGTAAGACCTCTAAAAACGAAATGTCTGGACTGCAATATCTCCATCTATACTCTACACCAATTAAGACAGGTTGGCCGTGAAACAAGATACGTAACAACCATTTTAGTCTAGGCAACGAAATCTAGCTTGCATACACTGTCTCGACACGACAAAGAAGAAAAATACGGGATCAAATTAAAATAGGTAGCGACACTCTGCAAACGTGATAAAACAAAAAAAAACAGTGTTACTCCGGGAGTGCCGACAGAAGTGAAAACTTGAAAAAAATCGACACTGACGCGTTGATGTCTTTTACTCCACAGTGTCGCGAAATCAATGGTTTAGTCCCATCTCAAAAATGCCCAACGCGCCTAAAAAGTTTTCACTTCAATAATTAATTAGTTAACATTTTTTTTAGAGTCAACTATCGTATTTATGCTTGGTTCCTATAAATAAAATCGAATCGCTCACCAATGATAGCATTTTTATTGCCAAACTGGGTATATAAATAGATTCGTAAGCTAATTTTACCTGTGATAGCTACTTCCATATAGGAGGGTCCACTATGCAAGGCTATGAGGTCTTTGCTTCATTATTGGTAAAGATACAAGAGTCTTAATTTTAACCTAGAACGGTCCATAGATATAGATATTCCTAGAACTTACGGACTGTTATTGGTTATTCAGCAAAAATACAGTTTTTTTTTGTGTGAACTTCACAGACGTAATATCTAAACACAATAAAACAAAAAAAAAATTCTTCAAATCGTACTTCAAGTAACTATTACAGCACTCGTTGACTCCAATTTTTTATTTTTTTTATTTAAATATATAAATATTTAATTAAATAAATATTTAACTTTATTGTACACCTTAAAACAAACTAAAATCATTAAAAAAAAAACTAAAACAAACACCACAAAATAAACAATGCACAATAAACAATACACACATACTAAATATATAAACAAAAACCAATGTTATATCGTCAAATCATAATGTTTTTATTTTATCGTGTTTACATATCGATACCCTTTACGTCTGAGTTTGGCTAGCTAATTTATTTGACCCTGTATAGCTTTTCAACCTGTGGCCCAAATACCTGATGCATTTGAACTACATGCGTAACATCTCGTAATTTAAAAAGAAAGCTCGTGATTATAAGAAAAGCAGTCATTGAACTAGTAATTCCGGTTTGGGCGCATACCTTGGAATTATCAAGAATTTAAAGTGCCTGCATATTGTAACAAAATCAAAATTATAATGTAATTGGAGATCTGCTATGTATATACTACAATTCAGCGATCTGAATTAGTGCGACCTTTCTTAAAATCTGTTTAAATTAAAAATAAAATACGTAAATTAAATCGACCATTATTTGAGCTGTAATATACCACACGACGCGCGGGCCCAGTGCGGTTTGTAGATGTCACATGTCTTCGAATTTTTGGTTCTAGGACAAGCCGGTTTCCTCACGACGTTTTCCTTCACCGTTTTGAGAGCAGTGGTGATGAAATTATTTACACAAAGTAAAGCGCCAGCCTGGGTTCGAACCCATGACCTACAACTCGTAACCCGGGGCCGTTACCACTGGGCCACCACTGCTTCATGGGCAATATGTTAGATCCTCTAGAATTTCGCGTTATATTTTTTTTTTTTATTTATCATAATAAGATTTCACCGAACTTAATTATCATGCTTCCAATTTTTTAAAATATAGCCCTCGTACATGGCATTTAAACATAACTGGCGGATTGTACCCACATTTTGCTAGTTATGTTTAAGTCTCATGTAATAGGTACGCCTAGCCTAAACCTTCGCGGAAAACAGGCGTGATGTTATGTTATCCAAAAAAATCTGTGCAAAATTTTCCTCCTACTCATTTTGCCCATTCCTCTCCAGATGCTACATTTATGCTGGGTGTACTACTTCTCGAAGCTGTCAGAGTTCGCAGACACCGTGTTCTTCGTGCTCCGTAAGAAGAAGAGTCAGATCACGTGGCTGCATCTGTACCACCACTCCCTGACGCCGTTCGAGGCATGGCTGCTTGTGAAGTTCATTGCTGGTGAGTTTACCTTTCTGTCCATATAAATAAACTAGCTTTTGCCCGAGGAAGTTAAAAATTATCACATGGGAAAATACTAGCCGGATAAAAAATATTCTATATCCTCACACAGGTCACTGTCTAAATCTGTTCCAAAATTCCATCGAAATCCATCCGACCGTTAAGGCGTAAAAAGGTAACAGATAGACAGACAAACACAGTTACTTTCGCATTTAATTAAGTATGGATTAGTATGGTTACATTTGAATATCCATAGATACTCCAAATCAGCCCTTTAATGTTTCTAAGATATTCAATAATAAGAGACACAACTGAAACCATTTATTTTTTGCTTATAATAAATCATCGAAAAAAATATGGAAAATCAGCTAGGTTGATAGCGATAGACACACATGATCAATAGAGAAACTGTCCCAATCACAACTCCCATGCTTGGCAAGGAGACTGACAACGATAAAGCCAACGAGTAGAAATACAACCGGTTCAATGCCACTTGTCTAAACTTCCGTTTTCGGGCGTAAATGACCTTTGTTCTCTGCCGTATCTCGGCATCGGAGATCTAGTCTTAGTTTCTCAGACTGCCTAGCCTTTTCCCAACTATGTTGGGGTCGGCTTCCAGTTTTGCTTCCAATATTATTTTTCTTGAGGTGATTTGCACGGAGTAAATTTATTGGTAGGCGAATCGACAACTCCAAAAATATTTTTTTGGCAATTGGTACATTTTGAATTTTGTGCAATAAAGTAAAGAAAAATGTAAACTAACTTTACTGCATGAAAATTCAAAATGTGCCAATTGCCTAAAACGTATTTGAAAGTGCCGATTCGCCAATATGTCAATAACAAAGGGAACTGAAAAAAAAGACAATTTGCAAGAGCGTGAAAAACTGTTACGACCAAAAGAAAAAGACCGTTGTATATTGAAAGTGAAAACATCTTAGGGCCAGTGACGTGAACAAATAAATCAAGGTCAAATGCAGCGGAGCCTACTAAGACAAATTGGTAATAGGAAAAGGTTATTAGTTAATGACTAGTCAGTCAGTCATTGAGAGGTTTCACCGGAAAGGCCTCTGCCTCTTTCTTTGATTAAGCACGTCATTATATTTTAAAAAATCCAAGATGGCCATTGTGGCCAATAACGTACGCAACCGGATAAGGCACCAACTTGTAGTACCTCTTTGTAACATAACTAAGATTATAAATGCGAAAGTAAGTTTGTTTATTTGTTACGCTTTCTCGCTAAAACGGCTGAACGGATTTGGATGAAATTTTGTACACATATAGACCATGACTTGGCTTAGGACATAGGATACTTTTATCTCGATAGTACTTTCGGGTGGGGAGCTCGTGGCTAAGTAATAACAGCCCCACGGGACGATCCAACAGGTTAAGCTACGCTTGCCGGGGTTGGTCCGTGGATGGGTGACCATCTTTACTCCTCCGTGCCTAGGAAAGCACCTTAAGCCGTTGATCCCAGCTGTCATTTGTAGATCTTTGACAGTGGTTACGGGTCGTCAAAAGCCTGAAAGTCTGACAACCAGTCTTGCCAAGGGGTATCGTGTTACCCAGTACCAAACTAGGTTGTGGAGGTCAAATAGGCAGTCGCTCCATGTAAAATACTGGTATTCAGCTGCATCCGGTTAGACTGGAAGCCGACCCCAATATAGTTGGGAAAAGGCTAGGCAAGCTGACTTTCGGGTGGTATCATTTTCGACCTTCACACGGGTGAAGCAGTGGGCAAAAGCTAGGTTTTCCATATTTTAGTTTGTGAGCAATTTAACCGATTTATTTTTCGGGTAACCCCTATTTTTATGCATTTTACTCGTTTTTTTATGAGGGAGCATCTAAATTGAAAATATCAATTTACTTTAAACGGAGTGATAATGGCCAAATTCCATAAAGACCATTCATTTTAGAAGACAGTTTGCACTATGTTGTGAAATCTACGATAGCGCTGTCATAATGAATGTAATATGAACAGTAGTTGCATTCAGTTTTTCCTTGGCAAAGGTTACAGGAAAAGACGTCATACAGCATTATTTTTTAACAATCATTAAGAGCAATTTTAATGAACGGTGATTGTTTTCTTTTATTTTAGTACTAGCGATTCCCACGGCGTCACACGCGTATTTTTTTTTTCTTTCGTTTTCCGTATTTTAGAGTTTTTGACTTTTGGTAACATAGAAATCATTTTTAAATTAAGTGATCAGACATTTAAGTATTTTCCGTATGATAAACACTTCTAATAAAGATGTTACACGAATATTAAGATTAACATTTCCTTTTCCTGTCCTTACACATCCACCCATTAACCAGGAGCAAATGCAAAATGACACTTAACTCCTGGTTAAAATCACAAAATTATAATGAAACAGAGAAACTCGTGGAAGTGTAAAATACTCATCACTCCCTCACACACCCCAACAAAACCACACACAACACAAACACCACAAACACCCCTCGCACACCTCATTAACAATCACCCACACACCCATTCACCCTACACTCACCACATTAACTCAACGTCAAAATACATCCCAAATCAAATGTCCTGTACTGTTCAATTTTTATATTTTTTCTCGTGTTTATTAACTAACTAAATCTAAATTAACTTAATTACCTATTAAGCACTTTTTGCATGGAACATCATCCCATTCTGTTTCTGGAAAAGGGCGTTGTTAGCTGCGCTACAGTTTATACTTTTGCAGCTATCATCGTTTTGCTTGTACTTAATCTTGTGTTATTGTTCCGAAATAAACTTTAAATTTTTCTGTCATCGAAATAATCTGGAAACGGGGTTGACGGCTCAGGGTTTTCTAGACGTGACATGCCACTCTCTAACCTATATTGACTTGACGGTGAAAATTCCGAAAATTTCCGAACTTTTTACGCAAAACAGAAGGAATGTTATCTTACTCACTTTCATTCACGAAAAATACCTCATTTTAATGTTCTAGGCGGTCATGGAACCTTCTCGAACATCGTGAACAACCTGGTACACGTCATTATGTACAGCTACTACATGGTGGCGGCGATGGGACCTCAGTACCAGAAGTATCTGTGGTGGAAGAAGCACCTAACCACTCTGCAACTAGTAAGTAACCTTTACAACTGTACTGTAAGAACCAGCCAGTATGTTTGTATGAGAAGGTAGTCTTTTTTAGGAAAGAGGTTGGTAGCCATTTGAAAGAAGGATATTATGGCTTTTTCAATTGCCCCTCGAACTACCAAAAAAATTCATTCGACTTCGTTTTACTTTTATCGATTGGCAACACAGTGGAGAAGCACAACATGGTTGAGAGCAGCCAAGATCTATTTTTTATTCCTTTACTTTAAACAATACAAGAGTAATTGACATGCATCAAAATTCATCTAGATTCGGTTTGGTTTAAATTCGATTTCAAAATAAGTATGACCTTTAAAAAAATTGATTACGGCCGCGCCGTACGTAGCACAGTCTCAGTTTTGCTTATTTTTAACTATTTCAACATATTTATTTACTTAGACAATGTGATAAATATGTACATATTTGTAATGTGCTCGTCAAGCCCTTTCATTTAATACCCAATATGGTACAATTAAAAAAAAACTTTATTAGTTCATGACTTTGTGTCCTCTAGAGGGCACCATATTGCATTTAATGTGACGTCACATAGCTTTATAACCAGCGAACAATCAAGACGCTTTCAATGATACCTCATTTGTCAAATTATGATCGGTAGTTTAAAAGTTATGAGGTAACGGATGAACATACATACATACATACCGATCAAAAACCTTTTTCGCCGTAGTCAGGTAAAAAAGGACTTGTTTGTCCTCAGACTTTCTAGAACAAAGCCACAAAGATCGTGGCGCGTATTATGTTACACTTGTACTCTAGAACATCTATTTTCCCTTACTTTTCGCAACATCTCACTCGAACCAGCACTTAATTCCAACAACTCGACATACAGACAGTCTGTTATCTAGATAAACCGTCCACAAGCACGGTCTACTTAACGGTTACCTCGATAATTAACGACACGAACAGAACTCTCTTAGAATATTTCACAAACTAACCATTTAATTATTGCATCGATGAAATTGTTTAATTATTTTCTATAGGTTTTGACATCGGATGAGTCTTTCGTTTGTCGCTGCGTTTGCTCATTTAAAACATAATTTTTCCTTTTCAATAACTTTTCTTCAGGAGGCTTGTTTTACTACATGTCATCCAAAAAAAACGCTGAAACTCAAACTTAACTCAAAGCATTTATTTCAATAAACCAATTCCAGACACTTTTGAACTGTCAAGGGATCGTTCAGTTAGAAAGATGAAGCTAGTTGCCCATTCAAGCGTAGTAGGTACCTATGGAGAAGGATGGGTAAGAAACTCCATTATCTCTATGAGTAGGTAGATGCTCTTTATTTTTTTAGCATAGCATAGCATAATCAGCCCTTAATGTTCCTACTGCTGGGACAGAGACCTCCTATCTGTGAGCGTGTGTTGTAGTGAGCCATAATCCACCACGCAGGCCCCGTGCGGGTTGGTGGATGTCACATGTCTTCGAATTTTCGGTTCTAGGTCATACCAGTTTCCTCACAATGTTTTCCTTCACCGTTTTGAGAGCAGTGGTGATGAAAATAGATTACACAAAGTATCGGGTTCGAACCCGCGACCTATCAAACTCAAACTCAACTCAAACTCTAAGCATTTATTTCAAATAAACCAATTACAGGTACTTTTGAATTGTCAAGGGGTTGGTCAGTCAGAAAGATGAAGCTAGTTGCCCATTCCTAAGCGTAGTAGGTACCTATGGAGAAGAACGGGCAAGAAACTCCACGGACACTCTTTTAAATCAAAATATTGTTACAAGATAACAATATTGCTATGACTCGGTAAGTCGGGGTCGATACCACTGGACCAGCTCTCCTTTTTACCTGACTGCTTCATAATGAAGGCAATGTGTTTGAGGCTAGTTTTACATAACTTTTTATAGCCGAATATAAAATAAGTTAATGCACACCCTTTACGACATACTGCGCCGCGTTTTTAATTACTTGTAACGGAGAACGATTCATTGCGGTTTATGAATTAGTCAATCTACTAAAATAAAATCTAGGTTGCACATAACTCATTTAGGTAGTTTTTATACGTATTTTTAAAATATTCAATTTAAATAACTAAGTACAGGTTGCAAATTAAAGTTATTCAAAAATATAACTTGCACTAGAATTAAATGCCAAAATTTACATACCTGCGCATAAGTTTCATTTATAAAATAGCAGTTAAAAATATAAAAAAAGAGCGAGTCAGACTCGCGCACCGAGGGTTCCGTTCCATTTAAAATTTTCATCAGCGAGGCCTATATTCATCAGAGAATTTTAACACTGCACGTCCGCAACGTGCAGTGTTAAAATTCTCTGATGTAGAATATTTCAGTTTTAGGTCAGCGCCATCTCTTGACCAATAGTGGAAGTACTGTAATTTTTATTGATGATTTCTGAAAAAGTGTGCTATTCGAGACATCGTTTTATATTTCCTGTAATCTTTACGTAAACTTCTATCACATAGAATAATTTCAGATTTTTCTCCATGCAAACTTCGGAGATAATGGGGAACGGTATTTTTTTAAATTTTTCGTCAAAAGTCGAAATCTTTGCGGCCTAAAAAAAAAGAAAAATGTTTGAGAATGTGCAAATAGCGTTCTTTCATATGATATCCCACATACCCTAGTAGGCCCCACTTCGAATTTTTAAGACCCCCGTTCAGTCCCTGTTGCAAACAAATATATATACATTTATTTCTTTCTTATTTGCAAAATAGTTGAGCAAACGTCATCCAACCAAATTTCAAGTTGATAGCATTAGTAGTTCTTGAGATATCCTAGCTGTGACAGACAGACGGACAGACAGACTGAGTCGCACCATAAGGGTTTTTTGATAACGCCTTGAAGTGCGCAAGTCTCATTAAATTCAATAATACAGCAAAGGTGTTACAGCAAATACTTCCGTCACCAACATGGAATCACCAATAAGGATAGCTCGCACCGCGCCTAGAATTCCTTTCCACGGAGCTGCTCTTGCGCAAACGGGTAGGATTTACTACACACGGTACAGTAATACTGCGGTTGTGGAATATTCCGTGGGTTGTTTGATATAATTGAAAAATAAATACGAATATCACCATTCTATATTCAATTTTTTTTGGTATCTATGAGATTTCGCCATACTTATCCTTGGCTTGCTGTTGAGAATGTACAGTATGTTGAGCAATCGAGTTTATTCGAGAATCTTCTCTTCAGACCTTCAAATTAAGCCCGATAGACAAAGTAAGTCCCTGCATAGTTTGATCATTTAATAAGAAACTTCTAGTGTAAATGCCTGAGCTCTTTCCGGAACTTTTCCTACTATTTTTAAAATTCAGTCTAGTTGTATCTTGAACTCGTCTTAAGAGCGTATAGGGATGACATATTGGGTGCCCATAAGTATTTTAGTAAGAAAAAGCGTAATAAAAAGCGTAATTTCAACAAATTATTTTTCAATTTTCTTTTCATAATTTAAAAAATAATTTAGAGTATGGCCACGCTAAATCTGCTTTTGTAGAAAAACGGTGGGATTTTGAAAATCTATAGACGGCAACACCATCCTGTTCTACAAAAAAGAATTTGATACTTTGTATGTCTGTTTGTTTTGATAGGTTATTTTTTTTTTATTCTGTTTTATTCCTGGTAAAGACTAGTCACTTTAGCACGATGCAGTGTGGATTTGATACAGTTTTATCATCGTATGGAGGTAGAGCATAGGCACGACATAGTCTATTACACATAATCTATTATGCAAAAATCAAAAGGAAAAATATCAAAATTATTAGATCTACTTATAACCCCAAAACTGACATATCTGACTGATGTAAAAGTATACCATATGTAAAACTTTTTGGGGTTGCCCATTTATTCCACTGCAGACTCTAGTTATATTTAGTCTAAGCTTTCTCATGTTGGTCCATGTAACTGGAGAAACCTCCGCCCCTGTCATGGATGTCTTGATGTCCTAGTTCAAGGGTCGAGACTTCATTGATGTAATGTGTACTGAAGTTTTGGAAATAAATTACTATTACTACTTAATTAAAAACCAATGATCGTCCCAAGCGTTTCCTCAAGCACAGTCCTAGTCGACCGTGCGGGGGCAACATTCAGTCACAGTTGCGACACAAGCCAGCGGAACGCGCCGTATCCTTTCTCCATTAGCAAACACACGTTCTATAAAATGTTTTACACTTAAATTAACATGGGTACTTGAAACTGCGGACGATCTTGGCTTAGTGCGAATGAAAATTAAACCAGCTAAAGAGGGAAAGGGATGTTGTTAGATCGACGCTTGCCAGCTGCAGTTATAATATATCAATTTGATTCAAACTAATCGATTTGTCCATAAATTTTTAGTTACAAAGGTCTTAAAACTATGTTAGTCATCATTTATAGAATTCTAAATACATAAAGCTAAAAAAACAAATAATAAAATCGTCAAAAAATATGTATAATAGTGTCATAAAGACACTGTATTGTGCCTTGTGGAGATCTACGTTATACGAAGGGTTAATCTTACTGCTTGTTAATTTCTCGCGACCTTTAGGAAACATCATTTACTTGTTATTCAATTAAGATTTAGGTATATGACGAAAAGTTGTTAGTGCGTCTTATTTAAAAGTGATTTATTGCAGTTGCACTGTTCGAGCTTAACCAGTCTACCAAGCGGTATCGTGTTACCCAGTTGCTGGGTTGTGTAGGTCAGATAGGCAGTCGCTCCATGTGAAATACTGGTATTCAGCTGCATCTGGTTAGACTGGAAGCCGACCCCAACACAGTCGGGAAAAGGCTAGGCAAATGATGACTGTTTGACTTTATCATTATCAGTATATTTATAGTTTTTAACTGCCCTGCCATTTTTCATTCCTTTCTGGTCTATACCGACCGTGACCACCTTTAGGCAGTCTCTCTCTGCTTCTTAATCTATGGCTGAACTGGCATTGGGCTTTTATGTAATATTTTCTTTTTCCATTAAATGTTATGAAGTATTTTTAGAACAGGATCTTGTCAGCTAACGCGACGGTTGAAGATGCTAAATTCCTTATTCTTCTGCTAATTTGCGCCTACGGCGTTCGTGCCTAAATAATTGAGTTTTTAAATGACGTATCAATTGATAGTATAAATATTTACATAAGTAACATCTTTATACAATCTAGCCAACGACCGACAGGCCGAAATACTTTTTAAAATATTAATTAACGTAGCAGATTTATATTCTTTGGTGTAATACCTTAACTGCATTATCCATGATCAAAGCTCATCTTGCATTTATCAACAAAAAGTAATTTGTAATAAAAAACTTAAATGACACCCTTGGTGCTTAATTTAAAATTACATACGTTGTTAGCGGTTGTACAATTTGTAATGGAAAGACATTAAGTTTTCACTGATTTCAATTTCTTTATTAAAACCTCAAAATTATGCTGATTGTGAAACGAAAAGATATTTGGCATCATCATTTTCTTGGAAGCCCTTAATGCGAAAATTTGTTTTTACTTCAATCCACATGTGAATCATGAAATTCATTGGAGATTTTAAAACAGAGAAAGTTTGAGAACTTTCTCCATTTTTTAAAACTAATTAAAGCCCTCTTGGTGTATATATAAGTACTTAATTTTATAAGTCTATTTACATAATGCATTCTAGAGTGCTACTGGACCAGTAAAGGCAAGAACATGAGTGCGTGACGATATAATTTTGGCTTTACAAATTAGTAGAGAATATGTCAGTGTCTAGACAACCTTACGAAAAATGACGAGATAGAGAGATAGTAGGAAATCAATAAGTCGTTTTATCCAAAAACATGAAAAGAGAGGAAAGTAATTTGTACATTCTGGTAGGATTGATAATAAAATATCCACAGCCTCATTAACAACTTGTGGAAGAACTTCGACAAGACGAACGGGGCAATTTATTAGAACCTAGCTCAGCTACATAGAAACGTATCATGCCATGCCAAATGTATCATTAATGATGACTCTGGTTTAAAAGTTCAAGACGGTAGATATGTTTGTTAGTATGAATGAACACTCAAAACATTATTTTTTTATTCCAGGTCCAATTCTTCATGGTGCTCTTCCATTCAATCAGCGCCTGTGTGTACGACTGTGGATATCCCAAGTAAGTACTTTAATCATCACTTTCTGTGTTCAGATCTTTATTTTACACTATCATAATATTCTCATCATCTTCCATTAGCTTCATATTTCCTCAAAATACTTATTATGTTCTTGAACCATTTATGAAACTAATATTGTATTGAGCAAAATTAAAAATAGACATTATTCTAAGACTTCATCTTGCAAAATTTGATTCAAGACAAAAGCACAGTAGTTGCCTAAGTAAAGCCCTAGCTGTATGTGATAGTAACTAGCTACGCAACATCGAATCGTGCGCAACCAACAGAAACGGTGGAATCATATCTATTTCATTCCATCTCACCTTCTGAGTCATCTAAGCGCATGTCGGCAACCATAATGCTAGTAAAGTGTTTTTCTGGATATTTTACTATTGTGTCAAAGCATGTTGCACGAAGTGCATCAGGAAATGTACTCAGATTTAGAAACACGCGGTAATGTTTGAATACATTATTATTCATCCATTACAGAACAATATGTTATGAATCTTTTGGATTTAGATCGAATGACTTTGTTTCTTCTATCAAAGGATTAGAATTGTAGCAAGAGCCTCGTGACTACCATTTATAACAGCCCTACACTGAATATCTCTAACATATTATTTTTTTTGTTTCAGATTAATTGCCGCCGGTTTAATCCTGCATTCAACCATCTTCATTGTTCTGTTCATGAACTTCTACTTGCAAGCCTACAAAGATAGGCCAAAGAGGAAGGCTGTATCAGTGACTGCCAACAATAACAACAACGATGAAACTCATACCTCCAATGGAATGATCAAGAGTGAGGCTAATGGACATATTAAAAATGGTGATGTCAATGGACACCTCAAAAATGGAGAACTCAATGGGCACTTCCGAAATGGTGACCTAAATGGACATCTTAGAAATGGTGACTTAACTAGACATATTATTAAAAACGGAGACCTAAATGGACATATCAAAACTGGTGAATTAAATGGTCATATCAAAAATGGAGACCTTAACGGTTATGTTAAAAATGGAGAACTAAATGGTTTTCTAAGACATGAAGCTAATGGTCACGTGAAAACCAATGGCCATTTACAAAATGGCTACACGAACGGTCAAGTGATACATGACGTAACAGATAAAGAAAAAGTGCAATAGCCTATACTGTATTGTTAGGTTAGATTGTATACTTTTTATTAATTCCATTTGTATAGAGAGTTGGAGGTATTTGGGTTTTTGTTGGTCCCTTCTTAGTTGTGGAGGAAAAAAGTAAGTAGGTGTCTGTAGAAAGTATAATTTCTATGAGTTAGCGCTGCGTGAAGCTTTCAACCAACTGAATCACCATCACGTTCTATGTAATTATAAGGTGGTCAACACTGTCATTCTTGTGAATTAATTAATGATAGATACTTAAAACGAAACGCACGAACTCATTGACAACCCACTTGAAAATTGACTTTCGAGAATTATAAATAAATTCCTACAAAGACTCAACAGTACGCTCCTGAACTCTTAGCAAATATATTATTGTACAGTTAGAACCAGTGTAAAAACAATTATTTCGTATGAGCTATCTTTAACTCTAAAATGGTGCATCTATGTTTTAAAATTAATAATTATGTAAATAATTTTTGGCAACGAATGTCCTGATTTCGAAAATTGTTAATCTTTTTTTTTTCTCTATTATTTCCCATTTTTTTAACAGTTTAACGTTAAAACTACCTCATGAGTGGACTTATTCATATTTTACTTATAAGACTTTAGCCTCGAATTTGCTAAAAGTTAAATCCGCAAAATGATGTTGTTGGATGTTGCTCAATTTTTTTTAAATTTTATACTCTTTGTCTTTTTAAAAAAAAATTTTTGCTCACTAAAATACTTTATACTAAAAGACTTGCCTTTACAAGGCATTAGTTCCAGTACTTCCGTCCATACTAAGCTTTATTTAGTTATAAGTAACAATAGCTGTAAATAAAGTTTTAAATTATTTTTTGTTTATGAAAGTACAAGTAATCATTTAGGTACTTACGTGTACTTTTCACAAGGTCATCAAACATAACGTTTTTTTTTTCGAGTTTTGTTTTGTTTTTATTGCGAAAAATTATAAAATAAAGTACAGTGATTGCTTAAATAAGTATTATTAAATAATGTAAATATAATTAAATTGATTGAGATTAATTACAATTTATGTGCGTGATGGGAGTGATTTTTGATTATTTTTTACAAAATAATAATTAAAATTTATTATATATTTGTATATTTTATCATTCTCGGTGGGTGAATGGGAGGAAACTCCCTTAAAAATGTATTTTATATAATTGCTAAATAAACTAAGAAACCCAGTCAGTTTTAGCGAAATTTTAATAATAATATACATAGGTGTTTTATACAACCATAGACTTAATTATTATAAGTGATATGTGGTAAAACTTGTATACCCTTTTATACGATAAGTTTCAAAAATAAAATATTTGAAATTATGATTTCTATTTATTGTGTCCATTAGTTATAGAGGCAACAATTACCAAATTCAACAGAATTTAATACCTAATAGATCTTATTTCAAGTTGAAATAAAATAAAAAAAGCGATTGTATTAATCGGTTTCATACTGCCACTTAACTACATACCTTCGTACATATCTTGTAAAACGTCCCCCCTGCTTAAACCGCAAAAATATCTTCAACATAAATACGACAGCTAACAGAGCCATCTGTTGACTTAACTTAGAAACAGCTAAGTATAAAGTTAACCAACCAGTTGCTGCTGTACATATCTGAGTCTTATGTGTATACGACCATCGAACAAGTTGCACGCTTACTTTCATTGCGTTTTGTGAGTAGTTTAGGTTTTAGTAGAGATGTCGCTACTGGTAGGTGACTTTTTATTTCTCTTGATTTAATCATAGTACTTGTCAAGTTCTGGTAGAGTTTTAGACGCAGGCTGTTGTGAATATTGTTATGGATTTTAATGTATATGACTTATTTCATTTTATTTTTATAATTTTTTATTTTCAAAATACGAGAAGATTTTTGAAATAAAAAACAGAGTTAACTCTTGACAGAGTTGAAATTTAAAATGTCCTTTTTTTAGCTAAGTAAATATTATAAATATGAACTTTTCAGTTATATTTGGTTAGTTAAAGTCTTGATAAAGCATTTTAAAATAATTGTATTGTATTCATTATTAAACAATAATTAATACAATACAATTATTTTAAAATAATTAATTTATTATTTATAACAGTATTTTAAATGGCCCAAAAAAGGGTTATATCCCTAAAAATCACAAAACACGCATTTCCTTTAATAGCCAATTAAAAGAATTAATAGGAAAGAAAATCGAGCTTTTAAAATTTAACGGTGTGTCGATAACAACTTGGACCCTCGCTAAACCTTAATTATAGCCCTGCAAAATGTCAATAAACCTGACATTGGAACATTTTTTCTTCCCCTTTCTAATTTGTTAGCCCTAAAATCGTAACCCTACTCAACCATTATAACCTGACCTCTAAAGTACACCCAAATGTTGCTCCCTATAGGTCATGATACATTGGTTTTGTAACGTGTATTGAGAAGGGTAGATACGGGGTTGAGACACGCACTACTCTGTCACCTTTTGTAAATGAAGGAAGGAGGGAGAGAGAAATAGCGCTGCCCTTGTTTATCTGCATTACGTTTCACGGAGTTAGAGGGTTGGTTTGACGTTTTGTGTTACAAAATATAACCATGCAATTCTAAAAATAATTTAGGTGCTACAAACCAATATTTATTTCACTGTATTTTCTATTAAAGACTTTGTCAAAAATTTCAACGGAGGAAATAACATGGGATGTTTTCATAATTTCATATTTTAAAAACTTTTCATGTTTTTGCTGGGACTTGGGTTTAAATACATTAAAAATATAATAAACGATGGGTTATTTTTTATAAATAAAGTACAAACCATTTGCAAAATCTAAAAAATTGTACCTACCTATAAAAGTTTTCAACAAGATAACAATAAGGCAAATAATTAATAACTACTGATTCAAATCAGCCCCTATTTAGGATACAAATATAGTATAGATTTTTCCCTAAAAATAATATCACAATGAAACGAAAAGTATCAGAAATAATTTCTGAAATAGTTGTCAAAAGCACTGTACTATAGAACCTTTCCTCATACAATCAATATATACGTAGAACGGAACGTCAGTTCACCGGCCGGGACGAAAACCCTAGCCAGGGGTAGGTACCTTCACAGTACATTCAGTCGAGTGCGCGTTGTAGCCGCGCACGCACGCGCGTTGCGTCCCCGCTCCCCTCACACACACAACAAAAAACCACAAAATCTTAACAATCAACCTAACATAAATAACATTAGTGCTATAGTGTACCAATAAGTGTTATTTGTTAACTATTCAAGTGATAACAAACAGTGACTCAGTGGAAATCGCAACAGAACATCGCTCAGCGTCCAACCATAATGAAATAAAACATTTTCTACGATAAATCGTTTGTTACTGTGTTTTAATCGGTAATGTGCCTTCTTTGAGGATTACTTGTGTTATATATTAATGTATTATGTTTGCCGACCGCAGTGTGGGGGTGGAAATCTATGGAATATGCTAATAAGTTGGTTTCTTTTAACCCGCACACAAAAAGCTCTGCACTAGACACTGCAGTGCGATTTGTGTTGCAAATTTACCAGAATTTATATCTTTTCCGTCTGTACGTACTATTTTATCTATTTTCATTAACAAACTCGGAGTTTGGTTCTGTTTCTGTGAGTTATTTAGGGTGGCTACTAATTCAATTTTGGAATTTTTGTTTCGAATTCTGTTACAATCAGATCTAAATTGTTTCAACTGTGTTTCAATTAATTGGTACGTCGAATTTCAAAACAAAATTCTACAAAGTTGACGAATTCACAGTCAGAAATTCGATTACAAACAATTTTCACTTCATAATAGGAACGGGTAGTGTCATTTCCTTTGTGCCAATAGTCTATTTGCTCTAATTTCCTGCTTTGCTAGTTATTAACGTGTCTGCATCAGATCTAGGTTTAGATTTGTCGAGCCCAATCGGTCTATTAGATTTGATTGATTCGTACCTACTTGAATTTGAATTTCAAATCAATCGGTTATTTGTTTTGCTTCGATAAATTGATTGTCTTTTAGTAAACACGCTGTGATTATTCTAAAAGGCGGTGAATAACTTTTGTTTTAATGGAATTGATCAATAGACCGGTTACATCAATAACTGACAAAATTGAATGCGAGGTTACTTGAGTTTTTTGTCGTAAGGGTAGCAATTCAGATGACGTCATACGAAAGGCTCTGAAGCAAAAAGCCGGTACCGTTGGTTAAATATTTGACTAGCATGAACATTATGTAGATTCTAGGCGTAAGTCTTGTATTATACAGACACTTTACTAAGTAGGCACCGACAATCTACATTACTGTTGTAGTTGCAATAAAAGCTACAGTCCTATAACAATGTTTGGAGTTACTTGATTACTCTGAATAGTCTGGATTTTGGACTGGAACAACTTCATAATGTTCTGAGTTGGTTCATCTTAAAAACCACAACAATATTATTTGCGGCTTAACACAGATTCCGTAAATTGCATTTGATATCAAGCAATCATCCATTATTCAGGTGCACGACTACAACTTTGAAATCCTGAATCCAATTATAAGAAATACCTTTTTTAAATTGCTACGAATAATAAGAATATTTTGGATGATAAGGAAATACACACACATTACTTAAGAACACAAAATAACTGTTTTAAAAGATATTTAAAATGACGACTCGAAAGATGATACAACTACCTACATGATAGTAGAAGATCTAAATTCCGCAGAAGCCATTACATACCTACTCCGTGACCTAGACCTTAGCAGTAAAACCAAATCAATATGAAATTGATAACCCAGTGGAATCCGAGCGGGTATTTAAATTGGAGTTCAGAAATATTTCAATAAAACATACGGTATTTAACGATGTTTAACGTTATTTGAAGAGTGGTTATAATATTGAATTACCTACAAATAGTTTTCCTGCAGTTATATTTTTGTGAAAGAGTTTTTGATTGAAATTCTTCGATCATTGTAATTTATAAACCAGCAACTGTGGAATGAATGACGTCGTCGATAAACACAAGAGACTGGTTAATTTTAGATTCCTATGGATTCATAAGGAACAAGCAATAAAGAAAAAGAAAAGGGACAGTCCTTCATTTTAAAATAGAGTTGCACTAAACAAATTCTTGGCTTTTATCTATTATGTTACAAAAGGGTTTTCAATAAGTGATTTCACAAAACGACAATTAAAATCTTCCGATAGGATCATTAGGATCAGTCTCAAGCATTACTTTACATTTTCCGAAGGCTTCTACTCGATAAAGATATACAAATCGGTTTCTTTTCGTCCTAACGTTAGGCCAGTCTATTGTTGCCATGACAATCGCTGAATAAATCTTCCGTCGTCTCTTATTGCTAAATTCAATTTCGTAAATTCTATATTTTACCCAGTAATCTAAAGACTTCCACAAGGAACCATACTATGTAGGTTATCTTAGTTCATGAATGATGTATGCTTATTATTGCTATGTAGCCCTTAGTTAAAATAACTACCTACTATCCTCCTGCCTATATTTATACGTCCATTACTGTAACCTTTGTGTTGAAAGGCTTTGTTATTGTCATGTATAGCTTTAAAGGTTCTCACGAAACTCACATTGACACCGTTAGAGCAAGCTATGAAAGAAAACTGCAACATTGAATGTAAGCACTTGAAGGAGTATATTATTAACATGACAGAAATTCTATTGGTGTATATTCTACCTTTAATGCTTGAATTGATTGATAGGTTAATAAAATAAACAGTGATGAATCAAAAATATCAAACGAATAGAAAACAGATAGACAGAATATACTTCAAATAATTACAGAATAATTGGAGCGGTTAAATACAGCACTGATACTAATTTCGGCGACATTATAATAACCTCATTACCTTTGACTGATAAACTGATAACCTTTGGAGCTTCCGAAATAATATATTCCCAGACAGACAATTCGGAATTTGGAGCTCCGTATCAATCGAATTAGCTATTTTTAGCTCAATCGGGAGCAAACAATAATTCGCTCTATACCATGCTATATAAGTATACTAGAATTAGATTAATAAAGGAAGCATGAGTACATAGAACAAAAGAAGGACCAATACATCTTCGGTGCCAAAATAGAATAAAACTCACGAGCTTAAAAATAAAAGCGTACGAGAGCTATCCCGACGACTTATTTCTCGTCCGGAAGTTATCAGAACGACCGGTTATTCTACAACAATGAGGCCGGTTCTTATTCGTCCCAAGTAAGATGAAGATGCAGAAGACACATTCTAAGAGGACTTGAAAATGTATTTACTCCTTATAAGCACCATTCTCCTCAAACAAAGCAAAGAATTAGCCAAGACCTCTTCCAATCAAATTGTTCTTGCTGTGATTGTCATTTGTTTCACCTAACTCGGAATTGCATCTTTTTTGACACTTTGTTGTGTATTGTATTGTCCAATGGATGTTCTGGACTTATTTATTTCATGTTCATCTTCATTTGGATCGTGTATGCGTATGCGGCGATGTTGTGGCATTTTTATTGGAGCAATGTTTATTTATTTATTGGTTGGTTTTGTGTTGTTTGAAATTGGGGTAAGAAGTTGTTTATAGTCTTGGATTATTGTATTTACTTCGTGATTTAGTGTGGTGGGTTCTTCTATTTATTTAACCGTTATTCTACCTTTTTATATTGTAAGTTTCTTCTATAAAATATTCAGTCTTTTAGAATTAGAAAAGTGACTTTTGAAGGCAAGACATCTGTTAGCAAATCAATACGCTGCATTAGAAAGTCACCATATCTATTTGAAACGAAATTATTTTTCTCAGTCGTACGTTTTTTTTCATAATCGTCAAGACATCTAGGCATTAGTAACCTTCTACTTCATAATATGAATTTTAATCTGGATCAACGTTTTAAATTTTTAATAGTTTGGCTCTATAACAATAAAACAAGTTATTTACAATCATTCGTATCTCATGTATGCGTACGAGTTGATTGAAAGCACGATCTGTCTGCCGGTGTACGGTGTATTTTTTTATTCAGGTTAGCATTTGTTTGGTCTCGATCAACAAGCTATCGAGTAAACCCCATTGAGTTGAGGTTTTGTGTAGCGGGAAATTGGACATTGCTTTTATTTTTTTGTGAAAGAAAAAAGAGTGAAATAACGATTCGAGTTTTATTGTTACTCATTCTATTGCTGTCTCTATTCATGACTAGGCTATGCGTAAATACATATGTCACAGTAAGATGGTTATAGCCGTGATATAGTTATATCCCTAGGGATTTATCTATATACCGTAATATAGTAATATGAAAGCAGTTCATAACTGTCGGAATACCCTAATTTTGTTACAGCGACCAATTTCGACGTAGCGCTCGCTTGGTTCGCGTATAGTTGGTCACCGTTCTAACTTAACCCTATTTGGTCGGAGTGCCCTAAAGTTACATTACTAGATCGTGCTCGTATCATAGTTATATTCCTAGTAAGACAGTTATGAACCGCTTTCATATAACTATATTACGGTATATAGCTATATTCCTAGGGATATAACTATCTTACTGCGACATATATATAGTATGTTTTACTTTACGTTTTGCGTAGATATGTATTTATATTCTATCCAAACATGCAAGCTCACTAAACAAATATTCTGCACCCCAAAATTCGGGGCCCGAAATCAATCATTCATAGCCAAATGTTTAACCCTAAAAAAACCCAATCATGCGAAAAAACGACCTACGTCTGGTCGTCATTTCCTTACTAAACGGTTAATGTATCGACCTGTTTATTTTCGACTCTATTGCGTTTATTACAAAGGTTATTTTATATGTGGCAGTGGGGACACAGATGAACTAACACAGCACGTGTCATGTCAAACCCTTATAGATAAAAATGTTTGGGTAAACGATGCGTGTAGCGTTGTATTCAATTAGTGATGTCATTATTTCTATTAACGAGAATAGTTGAACTTGTGTGAAATAAAAGAACATCTGGGATTTATAGTATATTTTTAAAGAAAGAAAAAACCGGCCAAGTGCAAGTCGGACTCGCACACGAAGGGTTCCATACCACCGTAAAATATTTAGCAAATAAATGAAAATACTGAACGAAGAATATTATTATTTATTCTCTTAAATTAAAAAAATCGCAAAGATAAACTTGTATTTCATAATGATATTATAAATTACAAAGTTATTTTTAAAATTAGCAGTAAATCACCCATATTTAAATAAAATACGGAATTCAGGTACGAAACAATAAAAGTATTTATTGAGACTCCCACAGGAAATCACAAATTAAAAACACACTCGTAAAAAAATAAAATAAAAACAATTAAAATAAAAACTAAGTCGTCTTCTTCTTCTCGTGTGGTTAGTAACTAACCTGGTGTCAGCTTCACATACCGTCGAGAAATTTCTCTCACGATGTTTTCCTTCACCGTTTTTGAAGCAAGTGATAATTATACAATACGCACATGAATCTGAAAAGTCAGAGGAGGCCTTGGATTCGAACTCGAGACCTATGACTTGAAGATTTACGAGGTCAAAAGAGAGACTTAATTTTCTCCTTAGCGCGTCGATGGCAATCTAAATAGTCAGCCCAGAATTTGGCTACGAGTTTGGCACCTTCAGTAGCGTCGTCGATCAGTTCCAGTAAGGTGCGCAGGCAACAGGACAAACTTAATAATAAGTTGTATTAATTACATCGTCCTCTGGAGAAAATGTGGCGGCCATTTGGCAGATATCAAATTCTATATATAATGTAATTAGTACTCCATTAAATAAAAAAATGATATCTGACACAACTTGCTTACTTGACTGCCTCGTTGGTCTAGTGGTAGCAAGCGCTACTGCTGAGCACGAGGTCCTGGGTTCGATTCCCGGGTCGGGCAAATTGTTATTGGGTTTTTATATCTGGAATTTCTCAGTAGCAGCCCAGAGTCTGGATCTGTGCCCGGTTGATGGCAATAGGCTCGACCCCTTTTACATGGGACTTAAAATATAACTGGCGAAATGTGGGTGTACCTACTACAGGTACACCTCTGCCCAACCCTTCGGGGAATTAAGGCGTGATGTTATGCTTATGTTTACAACTTGCTTAATTATAATTTAAAGTTCGAGCGTCCTTAATGGACAACTAAGATGCTATCAATTATATTGATTAACGAAATTATTTTCTCTGTTCTTTATTACAACTTCATCAACTCCACCAAAATTACTTCAGAAACATCTGTAAACGTAAAAACATCAATAAACAGCAAAATAATCTCTGTAGCTAATTGCTTTTCTTTCCTATTGACGAATTAATTAGCAATAATGGTTTCTCGCTTGTTTTTCTCTAAGTATTGTTAAGAGGAGCTCATGGCCAAGTAATAACAGCTCCACGGGTCGATTCATCCGGTTAAGCTACGCTTGCCGGGGTTGGTCTGTGGATGGGTGACCTTCTATACGTACCGAGACTCCTCCATGCCTCGGAAAGCACGTTAAGCCGTTGGTCCCGGCTGTCATTCGTGGATCTTTGACAGTCGTTACGGGTCATCAGAAGCCCGAAAGTCTGATAACCAGTCTTACCAAGGGGTATTACCCAATTACTGGGTTGTGGAGGTCAGTTAGGCAGTCGCTCCATGTAAAATACTGGTATTCAGCTGCATCTGGTTAGACTGGAAGCCGACCCCAATATAGTTGGGAAAAGGCTAGGCAGATTGATATTGTTTACAGTAGTATTCATAGAATCGATGCGGCTGGACAACGTACTCTCTTGAACATCGACTCTTCCATACATAGCCACAATTTATTACGGGGGCTATATATTTTGATACCTATGCCGCTCTTCACTGGATTGGGGACTAAGGATACTTTGATAATCAATATGCGTGGTATTATTAGAATTTAAAAGGATATTTCTTGTGTCCTCTTAAATTGTTACAGAAGTGATCCATGCGTCATGTTTGTGAACGGGCGCCGTCAGTAGGGACTGGTCATGTCTTAGCTGCCACGGCTTATTTTAATTGTTTTTATCTTTTTACTACGGGCGCTTTTAACGTGCACGTCTTTCTACATTGTTCTCACATGTATAATTTCAACACGAATGATGTAAACCAATATTTTGTAACAATATTATGATTTAAAAAAGTGTCCGTGGAGTTTCTTGCCCGTTCTTCTCCATAGGAATCTACCTAGACCTACTACGCTTTAGAATGGGCAAGTAGCTTCATCTTTCTGACTGACCAACCCCTTGACAATTCAAAAGTGTCTGTAAATAGTTTATTTGAAATAAATGCTTTGAGTTTGAGAAAATTTTGCTGTATTAGAAATGTGCGGTCTGTAAATATTATGGTCAAGCATTCGGCTGTTGCCTAGTCGGGTATATAAAATGTGGTGATCTACTAACCCGTCCTATATGTAAGACATCTCCATGGTTTCATTTTAATTGAGAAAAAAACCAACATACTATAATGTATGTTGGTTTTCCCAACTATGTTGGGGTAGGCTTCCAGTCTAACCGGATGCAGCTAAATACCAGTATTTTACATGGAGCGACTGCCTATCTGACCTCCACAACCTAGTTACTAGGTAACACGATACCCCTTGGTAAGACTGGTTGTCAGACTTTTTGGGCTTCTAACTACCCGTAACGACTGTCAAAGATCTACAAATGACAGCCGGGACCAACGGCTTATCGTGCTTTCCGAGGCACGGAGGGGTCTTGGTATGTAAAGATGGTCACCCATGCACAGACCAACCGCGGCAAGAGTAGCTTAACCTGATCGATCGACCCGTGCGGCTGTTGTTACTTAGCCGCAAGCTCCTGTTTTTAACCGACTTCCAAAATGTTCGTCGCGTATGTTTGTTTTTTTTTTTTTTTTTTTTTTTATGTATGTCCACCGATTTCTCCGTCAGTTGTGGACCGATTTTGAAAATTCTTTTTTTGTTTGAAAGGGTATTCTCTCGAGGTGGTTCCATATAAATTTTATCAACTTTGCTTTGACAGTTTTTGAGTTAGCTTCAATAATACGTACTTTTTCCAACTTAGTATGTGGATGATATGATAAGTTCCTGACACTGTTATTTACATAGCAGGTAGTGGTTTTCGGATTTGTGTGGGGTAGGTACCACAACTGAAAAGTGAAAAATAAAAACTTTTTCCAAAAAAAAACAACCGACTTCCAAAAAACACTACAAAGTGAAAAATAACTTTAATTTCGGAAGTCGGTGACAAAAAACGAAAATTCAAAACCGAAGACACCGACTTCCGAAATTAAAGTTATTTTTCACTTTGTAGTGTTTTTTGGAAGTCGGTTGTTTTTTTTTGGAAAAAGTTTTTTCATATTGTGTCCTAGGATAAAACTATGAGTGAATTGCTCATACAAGAGCTTCCCACATATGTAAAAAAATATAATAAATAATACGCATACACCATTTATAACATCTCACGCAATAGATATTTACAACCAGAATATAAACGTATTCCGCCATCAAATCATTTGATACCAGATTCCCATGATAATTATATGGGGTATTACAGTAACAATAAAAATTTATAACACCGCTCGCCATGGGAGATACACAATAAATATCGGTTACTTATAGTACCGCCTCTAAAAATGCTACGGGAAATAGTATTCTGATGGAATATCGAAATATGGAACGTTTTTATGAAGGTTCCGAGTTTAGTGGTATGAGGAACAGGGTGTAAAGTTCACTCATTCACCATAGAAAAGGGAGGATCCTCTGACCAGATTTGTCAGTTGTGTCTGGCGGGCAACTGCCTGACGATTGAAGTCGGAATCTTGTATATATGTCGATCGCACGGTAAACTCTAATTGCGCGATACAGGATTTGTGTGACGTCATGACTTTTGATGCGTATTTCGTATGTGGCGGTGTAACCGCTACATGAGGTTAACAGCAATAGAAGGACAAAAGAAAGAAATACTTTGGTTTAATACGGGAAATCCTGGATGGAAAAAAAAAAAAACACAACACAACTTAGATGTAGCATTTTGAACATTTGCATTAATTCATTTCAATTTTACGAATATATTTTGTTATATGACTTTACAATTTATTGCGATTGCGTAAAGATCATTTTCACCTAAAGCAGTAATAAAAATTGGTGATTTTGGAGGCGCACTCAGTTCGGACGGTGATCGGTTTTACGAATTTTGCCGATGCTACATCTAAGTTGTGTCGTACCGTACCAAGAGATTTATAAACAAGATGAATGAATTGCAATCATGAACACAATCGTTCCATACGCCAAAGCAGATTCTTCAAAAATCAACTTTGTTTACATACATAAAGCATAACATCAAGCCTATAATCCCCGTAGGGTTAAATAGAGGTGTACCCATAGTACAATCACATTTCACTAATTATGTTTAAGTTCCATGTAATAGGGGGCGAGCCTATTGCCATCAACCGAGAACAAATCCAGACTTCGGGCTCCTACTAAGGAATCTCTGACGGAAAAACCCAATAACTCTGCCCGGCCTGAGAATCGAACCCAGCTTGACCTCATGAGCTCAGCAGTAGCGCTTGCAACCAGTAGACTAAGCCGACGTTCGCACAGACGTAATAAAATTGCGGCTACTATTTAATCCTTTCAAAAATGCTACCTATAACCGAACTAATTTTGATACATACCTAATACAATTCGAATTCCCAGATGCTTGCTAGCAATAAGAAACCACATAGTATTGCTAGTGTCCTAAAAAGAACTCTTATTTACGACTATAAATAGAACAGTTTACCGAGATAATCCAGCTGTTCACAATAACCTGTACTTATAATACAAAACGGTTGTAATTAAGTGCCACCTGTCACTAGGATACCGACACAAAGAAGTTTCTTTAAAAATAGACCAATGAAAAGTGACATACACTGAATATGACAACCACCATCATAATACCGATCAGTTTTGTCCATTGATGATCGTGTATGGGGTATACTCGCCCAATTTTTGCACTCAGCATGAGTGATAAACGCAATCGTAGTATCATATTCACACAAAGTGAAGAGAAATTACCCCTATTCTAAGGCTGGCCACATAAAGACGGAATTTAGTTTCGGAATTCCGTTTCGAAATATCGATTCGAAATTTCGAAGGCAGTCAATCCATACAAAGGCCGGCCACATACAGACAGAATTCCGTTTATAGGAATTTCGATTCGGAGAAAATTTCCAACGAAGAACTACTGTACGTGTGTGATAGACTGACTGACTTTAATATTTAATGATCTCCTAAAACAGGGCTTCCTCTCTCCTACCCTTTTTGCTGTACCCTACAGGGTCCATAATGATCTAAATTATATAATTACCACCTAAGTACACATTATGGTAAAGCAATAAAGATATTGAATATTGAGTATCCTTGATTTTGTATGGATTTGCTGCCTTCGAAATTCCGAATCGATATTTCGAAACGGAATTTCGTTTCGTAATTCCGTCTGTATGCGTTTTGGTAATTTGGTGAAAATATCATGTAGATGTATAGTTTCATCATAACGCTACTCTTCAGGTCATCTTCTGAACATGACAGCTTCATGTAAAGACTGAAACGCCACTCGGCATGTAAAGCAAGAAAATAGTTGTCCCAGATACTGTAAACAGGAACTCTAATAAGAAATGGACATGACATGTGTATTGACATCGGTATTATTTACAAAGTTCTATAGAAAAAAAAAACATGGGAATCGATGAGAAAAAACCGCAAAGCGTACAACGCGTACCCCATAAGTTATAAGTTCCCCTATTGTAAGGGTATTTAGTGGCAATAAAACCAAACATTCAGAAGAGATCCCTTAAACAAATAGGCGACAAACAAACATTAACACAATAGATACGTTTAACTATTGTTACAACACCATTAGTTTGATGGAAACACCGCACTAATCGATATCACTCCCAGGTTTTATTTAAAATGCGGTAATAGTTCTGATGTTAAAGGTACGGACATTTTAGTTACTTCAAGCTAATATATTTTTTGTTTAAGAATCCTCTTATCACAATACTATCTATCTGCACTCTTGAATTTTGGAAACTATGCTTGACTGACCTAACTCTACTAACTGAAGTCAGTTCCCAAAATTTTGTTGAAATAGTTTTTGTGACCAACCCAGAATCATGATATTCAATCAATCTGCCTAGCCTTTTGCCAACTATGTTGGGGTCGGCTTCCAGTCTAATCAGATGCAGCTGAATTCCAGTATTTCACATGAAGCGACTGCCTATCTGACCTCCACGACCCAGTAACTGGGTAATACGATACCCCTTGGTAAGACTGGTTGTCAGACTTTCGGACTTCTGACGACCCGTAACGACTGTCAAAAATTCACGAACGACAGCCTGGACCAACGGCTTATCGTGCTTTCCGAGGCACGGAGGAGTCTCGGTATGTAAAGATGGTCACCCATCCACGGAAAAACTGCGGCAAGCGTAGCTTAACCTGATGGATTGATCTGTGCGGCTGTTATTATTTAGCCACAAGCTCCTCCATTCATGATAATTATCAGACTTTTCTAAAATCTTTGCCATGGTAACTACAAAACAAATTGCCTGTATGTACCGCATAATTATAATCCCCGTTGAAAGTATAATAACATCGATGAAGTTGATAGGCATTTGATACTTTTGAACTTGGCAACGCACTGACAAACCCTTGACATTGCAAGTGTCTAAGTACAGTAACTGCACTTTCCATTGGCAGAGGCCGTCGACCTGCTTGCCAATGACCTGAAACACAAAAAAGCCTTTCAATATCGGCATTACAGGCTAGATTAAAGCCCTACTCAGCTCTCCCAAAAACCCCGATGTTAGCCAATGTATATAACTTTATGTACCTTAGTTTTTAAGCCAAGATTAAGCTCCCCTAAACACACAAAGACCCTTATTACGTACACATAATATAGACTATTCCTTTTGTAATAGCAAGTAAAATATCTTTTGGTACGGTACGCTGCACGTCAGTAGTACGAAATTCACTTTGAGCTGGTCTGGCGTAGTACGGAGTTACAATCAAATAAGAGAGCAGATTATACTGGTTTTTGTTACCACTGTCATGAGGCTTACTGTGCCAGGTCTATACGATACGAAGTCAATAAGGTAAGTACTCTCCTAGATAAATAGCGAAATAAATTAGCTATCTTATTATTGTATTTTTTTCTACAAACATTAGGAGCGGATAAATGTTCTGGAGAGTCCATTTACATTTTTATTTCTGTAAAAAGCTTTTCGGCTTCTGTTATTGTGTTGGAAGATCGATCTGTATTTCTTTGGGAGCAATATTATTGTTTGGTATTAGGATAGTGGACTTATTTCTTAAGGAATCGAGTCCCTATCCCTAAGTCTTAATTAGTTTGATACAGTGTTTGCCAATGCTTTTGGTATATTTTTGCTGATGGCCAATTGCTCCTGTTAAAAACCTATTCTTTCGTCTACTAGAGAATAAAAGTAACTTTTATTTATTGGTTTATCTACAATTGTTACTCTGTTCAACCAATTAACACAAGCCTTACAAGCCAGGTGCACAATATTAGAGGATAGACACAGCAATAAAAAATACTATAGCATCAAAGAAAAAGAATTATATTTATTAATTTTGACACAATTTTAACAAAGCAATAATTGAAAATATTTCCTGAAGGGCGATAAAAATGCCAATGTAAAGAGTCAGTTAAGATGAGCCACAAAACAACACCAAATAAAATGGCAAATCTACGACTTAGTATGTTATTATACCTAACAAGCTGATATAACAATAAACACGGCCTACATCTCTACTTGCCAATAACCGTAAAAATCTCCACACCAGACAAAACAACAAAACTCTCAAACTCCCACCAGCAATTTTTAGCCCAAACCTCTTTAATAATTCCGCAGAACATCTCTTTCAATACAATTCCTCTTATTTGTCCCTCCGTCCCTCCCTTGATTGACGTGTGGAGTGCGGATGCGGTCCCAGTTGCGTCTAAGCTGAGCTGTCACGAGCACATGACGTCATCCTTTCCACTACAATGTGCGTTTCATTTTCTAAAATTAAACGCTACCCGACGTTTACATAGTTTTGGTTTTAATATGGGAGAGTATTGGTTTTTGGTAACGGTTGTGTCAACGTAGTTGTGTGTGTCACGTAGTCGTCAAGGACTAAATTGGTGGCTAGCAAATTTACAAGAACGCGAAGACTGGATCTTTACTCTCGACTGAATCCTATCACAATCATTTTATAGACTGATCAAAGTCGTTTTGTTTGTAAGTAAACGCATTCGACTCGGACCAAATAAAAAACCAAAACAGCACTGCGAACAATACAGTGAAACATTCCAAAACTACACTTCCGCTCTGTGCATACACGCTCACACGCAAACATTTACAATCAAACTACACCTCACTAAGTGCACACATGTTTACGAAACCGGCCTCACTATTGACAGTTTTTTATTTGGTATGAGGCATTGGATTGAAAATCTTCAGATTTTTTTTATGTTAATTGTATTTTAAATAGCCGAAGTCATCATCGTCCCCTGAATAAATGAAGAAAACAACAGACTCTCAAAGCTACTAATAACTTTAATCACTACTATGCAATATTAAATTTATTATTTATTTATTTATTGGATCTCCAACAGAGGCTACACAATTACATGCAAGATTATAAATACGAAGACAAATATTAGTGTGCGCTTCCAATTATGGGAGACCACATCATTCTCAACAATAACCATAAAGGACCACAGACAAAGATAACAATGATTAAGTGATTAAAGTCTTGGATATTATGACTTTAATATTTTTTTTGAACTTTGACATATTGCATGTATTATTATTATTGTATTCGAATATATCATACAGCTCTAAACTACAATCAATCAATTTCGAATACCAGCTCTGCCACGTTTCCAAAATATGACCTTTAACCGTTGGTATTTTGAAAACCACTTTTCAAATCGCGTGCTCTATTTAGTCACGGTTCTTGTTAAAAGAATCGAGTATTCGGAACAAATCGATTGTAGGAATCACTACTTGATTCCTAAATCGGTTATTGACTTGTTGAGCTATGGCGTAGCCAATGAAAAAATTATGATGTAAAGAGAATTCTGTTATGATTTTTTTAGTGAGTAGGTAGTTATTTGTGAAATTGATCTATTAAAAAGGGTCACGTAGGTAATACGTTGAACGCTATGACATGATAGTACGGTATTAAGTATTCATGGAAGATCAAAGGGAATTCTCCCATCAATTTCACGATAGGATAAGTCTTATCACATTTTCGATTTACCACAGCCACAATTTTGTGCCCTGGTTTTAATGCATTCTGGCCTAACACAAAACAAAACACGACCAAAATGTGTATAACACTCTCGTTCAAAACCTCCTTTTATTTCAATTTAACTAGAATTCAAAATAAAACGACACATGTCTTCTAACATCCACAACTAAATCGAAAACGCATCGACACAAAAAGGCCAATAAAGAAATTCATTACAGAGTAAAAAAGAACATTTTATTGCACATCGGGGCGCATAGAGGGGTCTCAATCCGTTTGGAAATAAGTCGGTCAGACGGCCACTGACTGCATGGGAAATGCAGGGGACGTGTAACGCATGGTTTGGTTAGGGAGATGCGTCATAGACGGGTTGGAAACTGTGGCATTTTATTTAAAAGATACATCTTTTGAATTGAAATGTGGGACTTGTGGAGGTCGTGGAAGAATCGTGGTGAGGATTGAATCTATGGATGCTAACAGATGGATAGCTGATCCAGTAGATTTTCTTATAGTAGACATTTTTGTTCTGATAGCTATGTGAAATAGTAAACCCCTGATATGGTATAAATAAAATAAAATCATTTTATTTCAGATGGCAAAAAGATCCATAAATTGTTAGTAACATGTATGCACTTAAATCACTATTGTTAGTAGCTTAAAACTAAAGACGAATTTGTGAGAAGACCACCCAACATCTAGGCACAATAAGAAATGGTAATGGTCTAACTATGGTGTATAAGTTTTCTCACAAATTGCCTTATTATGGTGGAGGAAGTATCTGCCGCCACAGCTTTCAGGATACTATTGTAAGCTACACCATCTCAAACGACGGATAATTTTAATGCTTTAACATCATGATTAAAGACGAAGATTTTTTAGAGAATAATGGGGTGGTTAAGCTCTAGAACTGACCTCGAGTTGTAGTAATTATGATCTTATACGTAATTTCCTTTAAAATAACTATATGTTACGGTAGTTATCAGTCCTATGAAAATAATATGACTGCGACGTAACAGGAACCGGAGTAAAGATATGTGATTTATCTCAAAAGTTAACCGAATAAGATTTTAATTTATTGGTAGAAGTCGGTGATCGATTTCACTTTGGATTGTATTTGAATCGATTGGAAAATCCAATTCAAGGAGAAATCCAATCAACTGTTCCATGTTACCTAACATTAAATTCGACCTGATCGATTGTTCGATATTAATTAGTTTGTTTCAACCGTTTTTCAAATTGTTACATACGCTATTATTAAAAGTTTAGGAAAGTTTTGGAACATTATGGATACTTCACCCCCTAAACTGTTATCCAACTTACCTCACGCCTACTATGATATCTTCACCTTCATTATTTTCCAATTTTCCACCTCCCTGTAAACTTCTACCAAATTAACTTCCATTACTGCTCGCAATAAACCATCATAATCAGCCTATAATGTTCCCACTGCTGGGACACAGGCCTCCTCTCGGTAAGAGGGACTGGGTCGTAATCCATCACGAGGGCCCAGTGCGGGTTGGTAGATGTCACGTGTTCGAATTTTTGGTTCTAGGACATGCCGGTTTCCTTCACTGTTTTGAGAGCAGTGGTGATGAAATAAATTTACAAAAATTAAAGCGCCTGTCTGGGTTCGAACCTACGACCGACTCGTAAGTCGTCATGGTTTTAAGTATTTACAAGACAATTATTATTCTTAACGCCATTCCCCACAACAGTGAATCTTCGGGTAACGGCTACTTAAATGATGAAATAATTGTTGTCACTTGTGTATCTTCCCACGTATATTACGTAGTCAGTTAAGGGCCATTTCTGTGGGTGAGGGTGATATAATTACCTATCTTCGGTGTTTATGTGTACAATTTATCTCTTCATAATACAACCGCTTGTTAGACTGCAATAAAGGGATCATTAGTCTCCTGCAATTTACATTACCAGGTTACCACATTATATCTTTCTAACACCTTACCGTAACGTAACTTAGTGGTGCCGACACAAGTGAAAACTTGAACAACTTTACTGTGCAGAAAATACTTTTAATGAGGTGTCGGTAACGGTAACAGTGTCGCGAGTTCAATTATTTTTCTCATATCAAAAATGCCCAACGCGCCTAAAGAAGTTTTCACTTCAATAAAAATCACTAAAAAGTGAAAAATAACTAATTTCGGAAGTCGTCTTCTTAGGTTCTGTATTTTCGTTTTTTGCCACCGACTTCCAAAATTAAATTAATTTTTCACTATTTAGTGTTTTTTCTTTGTTTTTTGTAAGAAGTTTTCACTTTTTAGTTGTGATACCTACCCTCAATGAGGTTATACAATACATAACCTCATTGCCTACCCTACACAAATTCGAATACCTGCTTTAGGTAAATAACAGTGACAGGAACTTTATCATCATCCAAATAGACTAAATGGGAAAAATACGAAGCTAACTCAAAAACTACCCAAACTACCAAACTTAATCAAATTTATATGGGAACACCTCTGAAATATGACCTACAAAAAAAAAAACATCGAAATCAATTCATATTTGGCGGAGTAATCGAGTAACAACCAAATGAAAAAAAAAACCAGACAAGTGCGTGTCGGACCACGCACAATGAAGGGTTCCGTAGTTAGGATGAATTTATCCCAAAAACAAACTTAACTTTGTAGTTTAAAAATATGGCTGTGATAGTTTTTCTTTTAATTTCGTTATATAAACTACTGCTGTGATTTTTTTCACACATCCAAAACTAACCATTTGGCTGGCAGGGGGGGGGACACTTGACTCTAACAAAAATTAGCACTTTAAAGCTTAATATTTCGCAAACGGATCCCTGAATCCAAAAATAGTTTTCACAAACTCGCAATGTTTTTGAAGGACCTTTCCAATGATACCTCACACAATGGGTTAAAAAAAAAAACATCATCACTTTACGTGTAGAAGAGGTACGTATCCTAAAAAAAAATGTTTTTCATAATTTTGTTTTACCACTTTGTCGACGTAATTAATATGTATACCTATGCCAAATTACAGCTTTCTAGTACTAAGGGTCTCGGAGCTAGACCGCGGACAGACAGACAGACGGACATGACGAAACTATAAGGGTTTTTTGTTTACTACGGAACCCTAAAAATTGTGGCACTCCGGGAGTGCCGACAGAAGTGAAAACAAATCGGCACCGCGGTAATCAACGCGTTGGTGTCTTTTTAATGGTCAAAAGCTGGTGTCGTCACTGTGTCGCGAAATCAATGGTTTAGTCCCATCTCAAAAATGCCCAACGCGCCTAAAGAAGTTTTCACTTCAAAAAAATACAGTCGAATTGAGAACCTTCTCCTTTTTAAAGTCAGATACAAAGAGTGATGAATATAAATGTGCGTGGAAGTAGAGGCAGAAGAAGGCCAAAGAAAATATGGATGGATTGTATGAGGAATGATATGAAAGAGAAGGGAGTGAATGATAGCGTGATGGTTGACAGGGGAGAGTGGAAAAAGAAAACGTGTGCGCCAACCCCACGTACCATGGGACAAGGGCAGGAAGATGAGTTTTTCTACTTGGTACGCGACGATGGGAAGAGACCAGACGGGATGACGTTGTTACCTTGGAAGGTGGGTAGGCCTGTGGTGTGGGACGCAACCTGTGTCGACACCCTTGCGCCATCTCATGTTCCTAGCACGGCGGGCTGTGCTGGCGCCGCTGCTGCTGCCGCTGAGACCCTCAAGCGGCGCAAATACTATAACCTTATGGGTAACCACAGCTTTGAGCCGTTTGGGGTCGAAACACTCGGATTATGGGGCCCGAGTACGCGTCTCCTTTTTAAGGAAATTTCTCGTCCACTGATCGACATTTCACGTGACCAGAGGGCTGGCTCGTTCTTTGGCCAAAGAATTATATTGCATTGCCATTCAATTGAGTCGTGCAAAACATGGTAGACACTAGACAACATGATGATGTACAAATTCCTAAATTCCTCTTCCTTTCGTTTGTTCCATAGTCGAATTTCTTTTTTTACCCCACTTGTACTTAAAAGCATTCCGCACAGAGCCTTTACTTGCTCATTAGCTATCTGATTTGGATCCTCGCCAATACTCCTACATACTCTATATGTTAATCATTTTAATTTATTGTCAGCTAAAAATACTGACTTGACGGCAAACTGTCGTGACGAGATTTGTATCTTAGTTGATATTCAAACGTGGGCCATGACTTGGGAATAGTAATAGAACATAGGTAGTACAGTCGTGCTAGCCTTTGTGCCGTATGTGTAGGTGAGTCGTGTAACGAAGTATTCATAGTCATGACTACAAGTTACGAGTAGTTTGAGAAACTGTCCTTTTGTTTTGAGTTAGACTGTCTTACAAATGTTATGTAGCAGTAAATGCAAAGATTCGTCTTAAGGCGACGATAACCGACTTTTAATGATTTCAAATCAAATCTTTTTATTGTGGGCATAGGTTATACAGACAGATGTTAGGTAAATTACTGTTCCATTATGTCCTGCCTAATAGGCATACAATAATTATATCAACATGCAGTTAAAAATAAAAATTAAATCTTAGGCATCACATAAAAAGTAAATCTTAGAAAATAACAATTATGGTGACAGATTGTAATAGGCACTAATTATTTAGAAAATCTTTGATCGTGTAGTAAGCTTTGTCATTTAAAAAATTACGCAATTTATGTTTAAATAGTGGCAGTTCCTTGGTGCTTAAAATGTCCACAGGTATCTTGTTGTAAATTTTAGATGCCATTCCAAAAAAACTTTTGCCCATAAGAGCAGTTCTTTGTGGTATACTAGATATTTTCAGTATATATCTTTTTGATTTCAGTTCACCGAATAGATTTTTATTTATTTTAACAAATACTGCAACTTCATAGATATAAGCTGATGGAAAGGTTAAAATTTTCAACTTTTTAAAATATGGTTAGAAGTGAAATTAATTTGTAAATTTATGTCTAACGCGGATAAAAAACTGAGAATCACGCAAAATCTATCAAGCATATTTTTCTGAAACTTTCACCATTTTAAAGATAATTTAATTATTGATCTTCTAGTATACGTTTTTATTAAAATGCCTATACTTTTATGTATAATAAATTAATAATGCGCCTAATTTGGGACAACGCTCGTTGTTGGGCGAGTCCTGTTACTGGCTGGACGTACGACGCGTTGCGTGAGCTCAGTACAAAACACGCAAGCTAACCACTCAATGTCACTGGCATATATCTGCGTCTTAATTCCTTGTTATGCTCTTAGAGTATTAATACTAAAGTATCTACATATAGGTACAAGGCATACCTAACAGTCAGTTTAATGTTATCTTTTCTTCGTCATCATTGAGTAGCAGTGAGTATTGTCAATCTGCGACATTCGACATTTTGGATGATAAGAGAGATCTCTGAGTTTGGTTCCCATGTTTACTGTTTCCATTTAAAAATGGCAGTAGCACTCCTGAGTGCCGACAGAAGTAAAAACTTGAACAAGATCGCCTTGGTGGAAGAAAAATACTCGTAGAGAACATTGGTCCGACATGATGATCAAAGGGTTTTTGAAGTTAAAACTTCTGGCGCGTTGGGTATTTTTGATACGGGACTAAACCATTGATTTCGCGACATCATGACGACACCTCATTTTTGTAAACGCGATTGTGATCTTTATTTAAAAAAGGTTATGACCTTTTTTAAATAAAGAGCACAACCGCGTTTACAAAAAAAATACTTCCGAAACCTTTAAAGTAAAAATACTTGCTTAGAACATTGATCCGTAACGTAATATAAATAAAGAGCACAATCGCGTTTACAAAAATGAGGTGTCGTCATGATGTCGCGAAATCAATGGTTTAGTCCCGTATCAAAAATACCCAACGCGCCAGAAGTTTTAACTTCAAAAACCCTTTGATCATCATGTCGGTTCATTTCATGAATAGTAACAAAATAAATTTGAATAAAAGTTGCTGTTTTCGAATCATTTCACAACAACAAAAAACAACTTTCCACTATAAACAGCCCAAACATTTAAATTCAAACATCCCAAAAACGTCAGTATAAATAATTTAACCGTAAATTTTCAATAACTAAAAAGTAAAAAAACGCGGTTAGCCACAAACACCTGCCTAACTTCAACTAATGCTACAACTAAAGGTGCATTTGAACCGGTCCGTCATGAATCACTCGGTGTAGTGGGCAGACGGATTTATTGTTTATTTATATATTTTTTATTAACAGTTTGTATGTTAATTTGTAAGCTGATTAGGAATGATATACGGTGGATAAGTTGATTATTGATAATGTGTAGGTTCTATAAGAAGGCAAGGCAAATCTATAAGCTAAAGCTAATATGGATGAAGAAAAGCATGGTAACTTGAACGAATGACGACTTAAAGAGCATGTGAACAAAGTCGATTTTAGAAAAATGAACTAAATCTAATCGAATTAAAATTTGTAATCCTACTACATGGTATTCCTGAGGAGCTGATGTGAACTTACATAATAATATTATATGATTTGTGTAAGAAAATCTTCTTTATACACATGTGACCACTAGAGATAATACATTAGCTTTTCTCACTGAAGTTTTGAATCCCTATGCTATATATTAAAATGTAGTTATGTAGAAAACGAATTTGATATCAGTATTTAAGGCGCACTTGCACCAAAAATTACTAAATACATTTAGCCCTAAACTTTAAAACATCATTCTATTTCTGTCTATCGTTTGAAGATAACGGAGACAGAAATAAGATGTTTAAAAATACGTTTAACCTTAAATTCATTTAGTGGTTTGTGGTGCAATTGAGCCTAATAGTGCAATACATCTAAAAGAGGTACCAATATCTTTTAGAATTTTTGAACTTTTTAATATTTTCTGGGCAGACAATGGAAGACCAAAGAAACGATGGATGGACTGTGTGATAGATGATATGGCTAGAAAGGAGGTGACTACCGAGATGACGATTAATAAAGAAATATGGAAGAAAAAACAGTAGCACTCCGGGAGTGCCGACAGAAGCGAAAACTTGAACAATTTAAAAAAATACTTCCAAAACCTTTAAAGTAAAAATACTTGCATAGAACAATGATCCGTAACGTAATATAAATAAAGAGCACAATCGCGTTTACAAAAATGAAGTGTCGGTAACGGTGTCGCGAGTTCAATTATTTTTTCCCATTTCAAAAATGCCCAATGCCTAAAGAAGTTTTCACTTCAAAAAGACATTTTGCGCTGACCACAAATAAATTTAGATAGGGTAGGACAATGATATTGATGAAAACAATGATAATGGAATTAGGTACCACTTAAAACTTTACAATAAACTTTGCATTTGATTAAGATTCGATAATTCAGGATTATTAACAACAAGAAATCTTGACGGCGACAAACCATCTTATACTGACTAAACCAAACTTATACAACAGTAATAAAACTACACCCAACTTTTTCACATAACGCCGGAAGCTATAGATCAATAAAATTAGCCAGCAATAGTCGTGATGGGAATATTTATCACCATTCGACATGACACAATGACATGATAGTCATCGTAAACGTGGATTGGTAACACCCTCGGCTTCGAACTAAAAGGTTTTCCTTATTTTGTTAGAAGATTCCAGTACTTATTAATGATCATGATGACAATACAACCATAGATACAGTCTAAGACCATAAAGATACAGTGGTATGAGTAAAAACGAAAATTTTAAAAGAGTGTCTGTGGTGAGTTTTTAATGTTTTGTGTTGCATAATGTAAATTATTTTGCATACTATGGTATAGAATCAAAAAATCGAAGAGGGACTTGTGGCTAAGTAATAACAGCCTCACGGGTCGATCGATCAGGTTAAGCTGCGCTTACCGCAATTGGTCCGTGGATGGGTGACCATCTTTACATACCAAGACTTTGATAGTCGTTACAGGTAGCTAGAATCCCAAAAGTCTGACAACCAGTCTTCCCAAGGGGTATCGTGTTACCTAGTAACTAGGTTGTGGAGGTCAGATAGGCAGTCGCTCCATTTAAAATACTGGTATTCAGCAGCATCCGGTTAGACTTGAAGCCGATCCCAACATAGTTGAGAGAAGGCTAGGCAGATGATGCTACTATTGTACAGAATCAAGTTTTTCTAACTGAACAGACAGCTGTGCTGCTGGGGAGTTTGTTGCGCCACTTCTTCTTCCCAGCTAAAGCACTAGGAAGTGGAGAGAGACGGGCGTCTTGCGGGACTATCTTATATAATTTTGACGTTCAAAAAGTGCTGATTCTCAGCCTAGTTTGAATAAACGACTTATGAATTAGATTTTTTTGATTTTGAGGTTCTTCCCCGTTTTTATTAATCGAGATCTACGTTTTGGAATGGGTTACTACTATTGCTAACTAGCATCAATTTCCTGACTAACTGGCCGACTGCTTGGCAATTCAAAAGATTATTCAACCATTTACAGGCGTAAATGGTTTCATTAAAATAAATTGTTTGACTTTGAAACTTTAGTTATCATCCACTTGTTAAGATAATTAGGTGTAAGTTATATAATTATGTACATTTAATATTAATTCTCAATAGGCCGAGTTATAAACTTATAAACTTCCCGCTGTTATGAAATCATTAATGATTCAAAAAGTTTTAATAAATGAAAAAAAAAACAGTGGCACTCCGAGAGTGCCGACACCGAGAAGTGAAAACTTGAACAATTAAAAAAAAACACTTCCAAAACTTTTAAAGTCAAAATACTTACATAGAACATTGATCCGTAATATAATATAAATAAAGAGCACAATCGCGTTTACAAAAATGAGGTGTCGGTAACGGTGTCGCGAGTTCAATTGTTTTTTTGCATCTCAAAAATACCCAACGCACCTAAAGAAGTTTTATTAAAAAAAAATAAGATTGTGTTTGGTATAGCAAATATGAACACAGACAAAAACTCCGATATAGACAAGCCTGCAATAAAAACAAATCGGACATTATTACGTCATTTATCGAAGAAATACCAAGCAATAACGGAATTAAATAAAAAACAACAACTATAAACTAGCAGTACCTAACGAAGCTTGATCTAAATAAACAAATAATATAGTTGAACCAAAAAAAGAAAAAAAAATATTTTCAAGCTTCACAAATTCTTCTTTATAGTATGTATACTCCCACATAAATTCCGGGTAACAATGCTCACTAAACATTCTCAATTGGAAAGCATTACTCCGAATCATCTCCACTCGAATATTTTGACGTGTCAATAGCCATGGGAAGATATGAAGCCTCTTTGGTTGTAAAATAGGGCCAACTACCTGCCTTGAACTTCTGACTCTTAACTGCCTTCAATGGATGAAATCCCATCACCAACGTTGGCGTGTTTGTGATCTACATTGATAGTTTTGTAGGGTTTACTGGAGATGTCTTGTCTGAAAATGCAGCAATGGGTGGTGGTTTGGCCAATGTTGGCGTGGTAGTTTTATTTGTATTTTTTGCGTATATGATTGCGCCTTTTATTGAGCGGTACAGGCATGTTTTTAAAAACCAATTATGTTGTAAAGGTGTTTCGAAGTGTAAAGAAATGTGGTCTGATTTTTTTGGTCGAGATTCTTTTCGATATTTTTTTGTTGGTATAGATTTTGAACAGTCATGTTTGGTGTGGCAGTTAAAAGTGGCAAAAACACATTGAACTTTAGATTCCCATCGCAGAACCCATTCTCGGTATCAAAAACCTTTCAAAATCTTATTGTATCTATTATACAAAAAGTTTGCCTTAAAAATCCTAATACTGTATCGACGTAAATATTATTTTACGAGGCAATAACAATTTTAAGTACTTTGATACCTTTAAAAACCTGTTAAGTTGAAACGAAAATCATAAAGTACTTAGTAACGAGCTACTAATCCATCAAATTACGCATTAAAATTTATAAGATCGTATTATATAAACATTTTAAGACATTTTATTTTCCTCCTGTATAAAATTGGAATCAAAAATGCTTTAAACTTTATTACGAGTATTATTCATTTTTTAACGCCCACTGCAGCTTAGAGAAGGTAACCGTAAACGTTCCTCTTCCCACTTGGTAATTATTTGACATTTGCAGTGTTCAGCTGGATGGAGGGGGAAGTCAAAATAGCATAATGCTCACAGTGCATAGTGCTGAGCCAGTCCTCTTGCGCTTATGACAGTATGAGCATCCATTGTCGACCTGGGGCTAGGGTTACCATCCGTCCGGATTTGTCCTTTTTGGCCCCAGTCCGGACTAGCCTTATCATGTCCGATTCCGCACGAGGTTTTCTTTAGAAAATAAACAATGTAAACTGAGTTCTGGAAAAGTAAACTGTCTTGTCTTCTTTGCTTATGTCCGGTTTTTTGTTAGGTCTTTTCAATTCCAGAAATGTTGTGCCCCCAGCAACTAGTCGTTGGGGGACATAGTTACGTCATTTTAGAGTCACAGACCTCGTGTCAGCAAAACTTCAGAAATTACGATGAAACAATAATAACATTCTATGTTTAAACGCATCTTCAACTTAATCCGCAATGCATTTTTGTTACTCCCACCACGACCAGCTAAACGACATCTATTTCGATCCACTAAAATTCCAGTAAAGAATAAAACACTCGATCAGTGCGACATTTCGAGACAATGGCAACACGATAACTCACTATACAACGAAGTTCTGTGATAAAAGAACAAAATTCTGCAAAAACAAGCCATTTGAATTACGACCTTGTGGCAATAAGATAAGCTGCACAGTAACCGTAAACTGAAAGTGGCGAGGATTATTCCCCCGTCACGCGATCACCTGATTGGTGGAACAAAAATAACGTTATTAGACATGGAACCACGCTCGAAATTACGATCACGATGTGTTCAATCATATTACTATTAGGATAATAAATTTTAGGGTGTGCGTGAGCGTTTGTAGGTCATTCTGGAGGCTATGGCCCGTACACCTACTTCTTTAAAAATATCCTGATTGGGATGAGTTTATGCGCGAATGTGATATCAAAATGTATGTCACAGTACATCTTGGATTGCCTAGAAAAGCGATTCCGTCATTTCATAACAGCTGTCATAAAAATCTGTAATTTTCACCCGTATTTGACATACTGTGGATTACTGAATTGCTATTTTCAAAATTACTCAATCGATGTACTTATAAACCTAACTTTTACAACCATTGTTAAGTAATTAAAATAATTACAGTGGTAGCTAGTAAGGGGCTTTAATACTAATTATGAAGTTGTTGGAACTCAGAGCTTTTAATATTTATAATTCAAGTTTTTTCCAGGATTAGCATTATGCTAAGGGCGTATTATTTTAAAAGACAGTCACTAGCCCGGAAATTTTTCGTAATAATAGGGCAACATTGCCCAAAATGGCCCTATTATTACGAAAAATATCCGTTTAAATGATAGTAGTAACACACTGCACCAGTTTAATATCTGGCGTATCGACCTATTTCCAGTCAGCCGCATACTTAAAATGACAATAAAAGTATAATAATTATGGAAAAGAACTTGTCATTTTTAATATTGCCTCAGAACTCTAACACAATGTCCCATTTAGTATATAATTTAGGTCATCATTACATGGAACACGACATAATTACTGAGCACATAGCGACAAAAAGCTTCTCATTTTGTAAGCCCTTTTAAATAAATTACAGGTTAGGCACAATACACAGAAATACAGGCCACTTAAAATTATAATATTCTGTTTCTTTTAAAAAATCCCCAGAGAAGTTTAAAAAAGGAATCTAATTGACAGCTGTTAGCCAACGAACCAGTATGAAAAAACCGTTACAACTACGAACACAAAAATCCATTTCCATTTTAATGATTCCTGACTTGATAAGCTCGTTACAATTAGTCACAAAGAGATAATTGTATAAATGTCCGTAAATCCGGTAAAAGCTCACATTTTCCCGATAGGTTATTACAAAGGTCAATACTGGAAACAACATGGACACAGTCATCTATCGGATTTGTAAGATATTTCTAGTGATTTCTGTGTTATATTGTTGTCGGAATAATGTCAATAGGTTGCTTACCACCAGTAATCCAGATTTTAACAGAAAGTGGTCAATGTCGCAAATAGCTGTCAAATATTTCGCTGTTTTGATTAATTTGGCAATATTACTGTATGAAAATAAAAAATATGGCTAACTAGTGAACTAAAATATTGATTATGAAATGCAATAATTAATATCGTAACACCGAATATTTCGTTTTAGATGAAAAAATATATTTGGATACTTTACAAATGCCTTTTTTACGCCTAAAACGATTACAACATCAAATGCAGTGTTATAATTGCAGTTCATTATTAATATTCTAGTTCACTAGTTAGCCACATTTCTTATTTCCATACAGTAATATTGCCAATTAATCAAAACAGGTAAATATATGACAGCTATTTGCGACGTTGCAAACTTTTAGAATGAAATCTCTTAATAATTTCTCAATAAGACAAAAAAAATGTTCCTCGACCTGCTACAGCAGAAATTGCCTAAATATTGTTCATCCGAAAGAAGTCCAGCAATAAGCGAATTAAAATGTAGATGGTAACCAAGAGTAATGATCACATAAACTATAACAATTCATTCATAAAAACCAAGTTCTGCACCCTAATAGTGTAACACACTTTCAACAATCTGAATGATTTTGAAAGGTAGTGCTAATCCATTGCTTCATATGTTCAAAAATGTTGTCTGCTCAATAACGCAATGAATGTTGTTGAACTGTCAAAATGAAACAAATTTGCTAATGTAAGTGTGTTACGCAATTTTCCCGCTGCTGTAAGTCTGTCATAATCGAAGTGTGATTTTAGACTCGGATTACAAGTTCAGTGATAAGCTTAAGTCCTTTAATCGCTTTGATCACTTGCAATTACGTGATGTTCATACAAAACACCACCAAGTCCTGAAAACTGTGGAATAAAATGAATAATCAAGATACCCACTACTGAACATATTTCTATCTGAATAAAGAAAGCAGGAATGGTGCGGAAACAAAATCTGCAGCTCGATTTCCACACAGAAAATTGTAGTTCCGTTGCTATTGTGAAACAAGCTAAACATAGTTACCATGGTTACAAACAAAGAGTATTTAAAAAAACAGAGATGATGCCAACTTTGTTCCCATTATGACTTCCAAATTAGTAATCTGCAGTATTTAATTTGAAATCGTCCGATCTCGTGCGTACCGTAGACTATCGTGTGTGACATTTTTATGAATCATGACTATTCTAAGCAAAGCTAGTACGTAAAATGCAGTAGTGGGGCACGTCATGTCAGACTGGTCAAGCTATACTATATTATAGTATTCGACTTAATTTATTAAGACCAAGCACTCAAAGACAATTTCCACGTAAGCTCCGCCATGCACCCCGCCACTCCACTATGTACTAAACGCTAACACATCAGTAATAAAGTTGAAAATTGCGTGCGCTCTTTCATCGTGTTCCAGCACGAAACTGAATGGCATAAGTCTCAATTGTTATTTCGTTTATAACCACAGTAATAATTGATCCAGCGAAAAAATATCTAGTGGCTGGATAGTAAACTATGTTTTCTTACTATGAATACTTATTTTTGACCAAAAAGCCGAGTAATCATAATTTTATTTAAATAATCTTTAAAAAAGACATGGTTTTCGAATAAAAAATGAATCGAGCGAAAATGTTACAATTACGTAACTGTTTTGTACATGGAAAGAAAAAGATCCAATAAATCATATACTAAGGTTTCATTTTGATTGTATGCGTGACTGTTTCAGAATATTAATGCAAATTAACATACAATTTAAGGAGCCTCCTCTTAAATCTTGCTTCTTTTCTTTTTAATCTATAAAGTATCTCTTTCTTTTAGGCCCTGTGTTCTCGGCTGTATATGCAAATACTGTAATAGTTTGAGAAATTCTTCTTCATCCCTCCACTGTTAATTTGGCCTAATTCCAGTATTTGCGGAGTGTTCTACACTTTGCTTGGTCTTGCGCGACATTTGATAAGATAGTACGCTAATTTCGTATACGTTCATTATTATAATCTAATTTCGAAATTAATGTTTGGCTTAAGAATACTGGACGTTAGATCATAAATGCCTAAATACTTAAAATAAGCCGATAATAAAATAAAAAAAATCGGGAACGTTGACTTAAGACAGTTCTAAAAGAGGTCAAACAAAAAATCCTTAATAAATAATTTCCTACTAATTTATGACCAAATTGACAACATCTTCAAATAAAACAGCCCAATCGACAAATTCATAAAAATGATGTATCGTCTCGTTTTTCTGAGTAAGCGGAACCAAAAACTGCAATACACAAGTATTTGGCAAGTTGCCTAGTGACAGAAGCTACACAGCCTACGAGAAAGATTCTTATCTCACAAGATAAGATCGGCGTGAAAACATCAATAATGAAACTGTGTCGCTATAAATTATATCAAGATCGAGCTAGAATCAACTGGATTTGTTGGTGAAATGAATACTGCTCATTCTAGTAATAGGTAGCCGTCAAGAAGTGAACCCGAAGACAAGTGTTGGCTCTCTGGTTATTAACCGACTTCCAAAAAGGAGGAGGTTATAATTATGTTCGTAGCGTATGTTTTTTTATGTATGTCCGCCGATTTCTCCGTCAATTGTGAACCGATTTTGAAAATTCTTTTTTGTATGCTCTCAAGGTGGTCCCATATAAATTTTATTAACTTTGCTTGGATATTTTTTGAGTTAGCTTCAATAATACGTATTTTTTCTCACTATTAGTATGTCGATGATATGTTAAGTTCCTGTCACTGTTATTTACATAGCAGGTAGTGGTATTCGAATTTGTGTGGGGTAGGTACCACAACTAAAAAAGTGAAAAATTAAAACTTTTTCCAAAAAAAAAAAACAACCGACTTCCAAAAAAACACTACAAAGTGAAAAATAACTTTAATTTCGGAAGTCGGTGTCAAAAAAAAATTCAAAACCAAAGACTACCTACTTCCGAAATTAAAGTTATTTTTCACTTTGTAGTGTTTTTTGGAAATCTGTTGTTTTTTTTTGTAAAATGTTTTTCTATTAGAGTAGTCACAGTAGTTTATTAGAAATCAAGCTTCCACTGATACCTATCATTGACGTAGTTTGTCACTTGATGGAAGATTCTCATATTATTATTCTTTTGCTGAAGAATTTTGATTTCCATCAGCCTGATCCAATTCTTGTAGTTGCATTACATCATTAAGAGCCTGTTTTTCAATCGCCAGTTAACTCTTACCCAACGAATAAGTTTGTCATTTTGTTAGTTTTTGTTTGGACAATCTGTCAAAACGTCACATTTATTCTTCAGGTAAAATATAACATCACGCCTTATTTCCCCGAAGGGTTGGGCAGAGGTGTCCCTGTAGCAGGTACACCCACATTCCGCCAGTTATGTTTTAAGTCTTATGTAATAGGGGGCGAGCCTATTGCCATCAACCGGGCACAAATCCAGACTCCGAGCTGCTACTGAGAAATTTCTGATAGAAAAACCCAATAACACTTTGCCCGACCCGGGAATCGAACCCAGGACCTCATGCTCAGCAGTAGCGCTTCTACCACTAGACCAACGATGCAGTTCTTCAGGTAAAAGTTATCTAATTATTGAAAAATTTGCCCTTAGTCTTCCGTTTTCTCCAACATACACAACAGCCCATTTCTATGGCTTCCAATGTTCACACAAACTTGAATAGCAATCGAAGGCTCTACAATGATGACTTAAAAGCCCCCTTATCTAAGATCTGTTGTAGCTTTGTGATTTATGAAGGCCAGAGCCTCGATACGGCACGTTCAGGTCGCCTCTGCCATTTGTTTAAGGTCAGATAATTTTGCTATTAAACGTTAATGCGTAGCTACACCTATTAGTGTTAAGGTGACAGGAAATTATAGCTGTCCGATAAAAATACGGATTGGCTTTTAACTTTGACCTCGGAGAAAATAGTGGTTTAATAAACATAAAATACAATAGACGTGGATATATTTAGTAACCTGTTCCGCTTAGCTATTTCTAAAGAGCCATAATAAAGCGCTGAACGCAGACTCCGCGTTCAGCGCTCGGTGTGGCAACACGCCATGTTCGGGTTCGCGACAAGTCAAACGTCATCCTGAGCTTATATTTGCCAAGCATACTGTTTATTAATACTTACCATGCAATCCTTGTTGAAATTATTTGTAGTAACAATAGCACATTCAGTCCGTCTTGACCAGCCAACGTCAACTTATGTCATCATCTGCCACAAACCTTTTCCCAGCTATGTCGGGAGAAGTTATTTGACAATTCCCCACCAAAAAAAAAAAAGGGGTCGGCTTCCAATCTAACCGGATGCAACTGAATACCAGTATTTTACATGGCAGTCTCTGCCTATCGGACCTCCACAACCCAGTAACAGGGTAATACGATACCCCTTGGTAAGACTGGTTGTCAGACTTTCGGGCTTCTGACGACCCGTAAAAACTGTCAAAGATCTACAAATGACAGCCGGGACCAATGGCTTAACGTGGTTTCCAAGGCACGGAGGGGTCTTGGTATGTAAAGATAGACCCATCCACGAACCAACGGCGGCAAGCGTAGCTTAACCTGATAGATTGACCCGTGCCGCTGTTATTATATACTGATGATTTTTTTTATTGACTCCACCAGTTCTACCTACAGTAAATGTATGTATTATCAAGCATGATGGCAATAGGCTCGCCCCCTATTACATGGGACTTAAACATAACTGGCGAAATGTGGGTGTACTATAGGTACACCTCAGCATAACCCTTCGGGGATTACAGACGTGTTGTTATGTTATACAGGTTTATTGGTTATACTTCGACGATGTAAGAGAGGTCATTTACAACCAAATGACCCCTTTTGACTCCTATGCAAATGTCAAAAAAATCGAGTCATTTGACATTTTTATTTCATACATTTTAAAATATAAAATGTAATTTTACTCGAATTTTTTTGACTTTGGCTTGGGGTCATCAGGGGCCATTTGGTTGCAAATGACCTCTCCTACATCCCCTTAATGGTTTGCCGACATATAACCAATAACCTTGTATATGTTATAATTATCAAGCATTTGACTTTTTCAAGAACATAAACGTATTCTTTCTGAAAAGTTATTTAATATATTATGCAACCACCATCTTCCACCTCTACATATGGTCACATCTCCTTGACTAGAGGATGCCATTGAATATTTTGAATGACATTGAGTTTTAGTACAGTCAAAAAAAAAATATCTAGGTAACGACGTCTTTATTTATCTCCTCTTCTCCACAGGTCCCCAAACCATGTAAGCCACCTACTTTACCAATGGTCCCTCGTTTGATGCGACCATGGCAGTGCAGGCTCGGCCGACAGCGCGTCACTTCCACAACCAGCCAGAGTTGCAGAGAAGCAGAGCTGGGCTCATGCTGCGGTGGATACTGCTCGTCTGGGTCGCTAGCTGCGGTCCACTGGGAAACACTGTGAAGCAAGATGGTGAGTTAACATTAATGTTCTTCAATGAGCTCTATATTTTAAATGTGGTTGACGTCATACTGTGTTGTCTCCAGGCATCAGAGAGAAAATACGTTTGAATTAATAACGACCTGCTGGCGAATTAACTATAATTAAACTGTTTATTATAACATTATCCAAGCTTTTAAAAACGATACAAAAAACAGTACCTAGTTAGTAGACACGGAAACCTTTTTACCGATTTTTTTTTTATTTTTACGGACGTTGTAATTTATTTGCAACAGAATTAAAAACAATACACGAACTTCAACTCGGCTTAAACTGTTTGTAATAAAACATCCATCCAATATTTTCCGTCATTTGACTCGCTGACAATCTGCAAAACAAACAATTGACACACTTTCCCTCCGTTCCAAAATGGCGGGGCATACAAAAATGCATTTAAACTCGAAATCTCGTTCACAATCCATATTTGCAGTTGCTACAATCAAAAAGCTTTTACGTCACGACGGTGACAATCGCAACCACAATGAATAGGAGTGAGAGAGATGGATGTATATCAAACAAATTGGGTTTCGTATCACCACGAAAATTACCATTGGCGAACATAGGCTTTCGAAGTCTCAGTGGACGTTAGAGGCAGACATCCTTGTAGTCCACAGTGAACGATGTCAATCCCACAATCACCTTGGTTTGGTGATGTTGCTTTTAGATCTCATGCAGGATGCCATTTACCCGATGATTATAAAGAGTTTCCTTAGATTCTTTGATGTCTTAGCTAGCTGATATTGACCCATGGATTGGATCCTTTAGTTGCCTTATAGCATCAACAGAAATGGACGCAGGCCCCAGTGGTCTTAAGGTATGATTCCGAACAACGCCGCACGCGACATTGCAACTGCGGTACTACTGGTCCCCATACATTTAAAAGAAATCTGGTAAAATTACGGTATTCATTTTTTCATGCGGCTATATTTACACCAAATATGATTCTGATATGAATTGAATTCAATATGATTTAGCTAAAATATGTGTCAGAGGAATTGCTGAGAATTCAGAAAATGAATTGCTTTTAGAGGAATCTGTTTTAGACCCGCTGGGAGCAGCTATTTTACATCAACACATTGGATCAACACTTGGGGACAAAGCACTATTCGCCCAAATGTTTCGATACTGTATTTATCAATCCAGGTATTGTCCCAATCCCTGACCACAGTCGAACCAAAACAAGTAACGACATTACAGATACGTCCACTTTCGGTACAAACCGACCATTAGTTGCGGTCTTGTTGGGCTCACGTGCGGCCGCGATTAGGTGGACGTGTGTCCTGTGCCTTATATCCGAGGTACTGGCTTATCTGTTGAATAGTGACGAAGTGTTGGCGTTGTTGGAATTGAATTTTAGAAAACTTTTTAGATAGGTAATGTTGGTGAGTTGGTAAATGTTGTGAGTTACCTGAATAGATCTTATGGTGTCTGATTAGAAGTGAGACTAGATTAGAGAGCAGCAAAGCTGACTGCCTCGTTGATCTAGTAGTCTAGAGTTCGATTCTCAGGTTGGGCAAAGTGTTATTGGGTTTTTCTATATGGAATTTCTTGGTTGCAGCCCGGAGTCTGGATTTGTGCCCGGTTGATGTCAATAGGCTCGCCCCCTATTACATGGGACTTAAACATAACTGGCGAAATGTGGGTGTACTATAGGTGCACCTCTGTCCAACCCTTCGGGGAATTTACTACCGCGAAAACTGTTGAATAGTAAATTAAATAGAGATTCACAGACTAGTTGAAGAATGAGATAGAAAGCCAATTCAACGAAACATTAAATTAGCTAAAACAAACAAGCTTCCTCAAGCTGTCTCAATCCCATAATCGCCAACATAAAACCTAAAATACAACCCTAATATAAATTAACAAAACATCTCAACTATTCTACACAACTCACATCTCAAACAAAACGACTTCCTATAATAAAAACGTAATCAAAATATTTAAAAGCACGTATCTGGATCAGGGCTTTCGCAAGAGACATAATCGGGCCGTAAAATAGCGTTTAGCGTTTATGTCTGCCGCTATAAAAATTTGAGAACCACTCGACATTTATTTGACAGCCCTGCAGCGATGTTCGGCTGTTAACGGCTGCTATCCTAATTCCCGGAATTAGGAAGCTTGCACTACTATTTGTGAATTAATTTGTCTACTGTCGACTTCCTCGTTAGTCTGGTGGACGTAAGCACGACTGCTGATTTCGGGGAGCTAGGTTTAGTTCTTGTATCCGTAAAAGGTCTCAGTAGCGAATGTTTTACACTCGATTAATTTCAAGGTTACATGGATCATTTAACATGACTTTATAAAGATAGAGCACACAACTACAGGGTGAAAACCTTTTGACCTCAAAATAATCCTTAAAGAAGTTTTCTCACATTGCAATCGTGATGGAGTTATTTTTATCAAGGCGAAAAGCAATTTGAATTTTTAATAGCAACGTGACTTGACGTGACAAAAGTATTGATCGGCATTTAAAAATATACTTAGTAAGTACTAATTTTTCAGAAGCATTGACATTTTTGTCCTACGAATTGTTTCAAATAGATTCTTATTTTCTTAGAAATCACACACATTCAATTTTTGCTGTCGCGGCGCGAGTATATCGAAAAATGGCTCAGGAAGACACAGGAGCTTAAATTTTTAAGTGTCGGTTTTTTGCTTGAAACAGCTTCTAATAGCCAGCCAATATCACGCTTTTTTGCAAAAAATGTGTATGGAACTAACGCTTATATCTCCGGAACCGAGAGAATAACCTCCTTGCACGGTGATGTAACTATTTATTCATGATTTTTTGACATGTATAACCCGAATCAAAAAATCAAGTATGGCGGCGGCACAGTGTTGCGGTGTCAATAAAGAATTATTTTGTCTAGAACCGTATTTATTGTGTTACTCGGAAGCTATTCTTGCTACGGCCGTAATTAAGTCAAGGAACCGTGATAACAAGTTATTATATACACCGAAGGTATTAATTAAGTGTGAGTAATTAAACTGCATACATTGTAAAGATAACAGGAGGTGTTTATTAATAGAAACTGGATAATTACATTCTCCTTTATGAATTTATATTTATTTTCCTTGCCTTATTTATTTTTATCTTCAGTTTGTATCTCGGAAGTCAGAGGAATAACTTTGCAAGCTGCTTGATTGAGACTGTTTTTAAACACTGTGCTGTCATTATTTTTATTGCTTACTACTCCATTTATTACGTGTTGCTCTAACTATGAAGTTCTTAAGTTCCAAGTTGAGCTACACGATTACAGATAAATGTGTGCACTGATTGGACAGGTCCACTCAATCTGTGTGAAAAGACCATTTCTGACACCAATATTCATGGTCTTCACATAATCTGACCAAAATTATGTCTGGACTTCAAAAGACTTCTGAGTTTGTTTCGGCCCTTCTTCTCAGAGCAGTCAGATAGGAAACGCCGTCCTCATCTAGTTTTTAAAATGTTATTGACGTGTAAAAGTGTGAACTAGACGTTTGCTAACAATTTTTTTTTTTTCAGTTGTAGGTCTTATATTTACATACAAAGCATTTTTACTGACTGTACCTTACTTTGAACTTGTTTTGGTATTAATTTAAACAATGGTATCCGTTCGGAATAGAAAATAAATATGAGTTACAACAAATACTAGTGGTATTATTTGTTGGTATTAGAACGGAATAAATCGTTTGTAGAAACCAATTTCCAGAAAATAAAATCATTTAATTTCATAATTCATCAAGTGAGTAATAGTCATCTATCATCATCGTTTCAGCCGAAAGACGTCCACTGCTGGACATAGGCCTCCCCCAAGCACCGCCACTTCGACCTATTCTGTGCTTTCCGCATCCAGCGGATTCCTGCAGCCTTCACAAGGTCATCGGTCCATCTTGTGGGAGGCCTTCCAACGATACGTCTTCCAGTACGCGGTCGCCACTCCAGAACCTTTCGGCCCCATCGGCCATCCGTTCTGCGAGCAATGTATACCCTGCCCATTGCCACTTAAGTTTGGCAATTCTTCGGGCTATGTCGGTTACCTTGGTTCGCCTGCGGATCTCTTAATTTCTGATTCGATCACGTAGGGAAACTCCAAGCATAGCCCTCTCCATTGCCCTTTGGGTGACTTTTAGCCTTCTGATAATAGTCATCTATAAAGTTATTTAAAATATATATAAGAGGAAGTCCAAAAGTGACATCAGTGACTTAAAAGTTGTGTGGTAATCGGCTGTAATTTATGTAGTACGAGCAATTGGGCATGTCAGCCGGAGGAATAAGGGAAATATCGTGAGGAAAGTTTTGAGTATGAATGTGGATGGCTATACGAGTAGGGGAAGACCAAAGAAACGATGGATGGACTGTGTGGATGATGATATGGATAGAAAGGAAGTGAATGTCGAGATTGCGCCGACCCAAATAAAGGATAAGAGCATAAGAATGATATATATATGTCGCAGGGACAGTGAAATTGTCAAAATATTACTGCCTTGCAATATCATTGCGTGAGTCCAGTGGAATTATAATGTCACTGAAATGAGCTCGTTAAATTGTGAGAAATGGAGGCGGTTGACAAAGTTTCGTGCACTGTTTTGACAATATCCCTGCGACATATATATAAGTAATCCCAAAACATCATGTCTACTCAAATAAATCCATATACCACCTTTTATACTTACGTATAACACAAAATATAAATAAATACTTATAGTATAAAAGTATCGGGCACCAATCTGACAGTCACAAAAAGGTTGTAAATTCACTGGTAGTCGTAAACACGTCAGGAACAACGCCAGCGTCGTTGTCAAACTCTCTAGTGACGGGATTTAAGCATTAGTTCGAGTATTTTTACTTGAGCGTTCCGGAATTCTTTGAGAGTATACTGTGCTGTTGATGTCTTATTTGGTAGCTAACGAAACAAAAAGGGTATCTAGCAATATAGTATCCTGTTTGCATTTTTATTGTTACACGTATACAATGATCAACAATGCTTTAGCCTAACAGTACTTGATTATGTGAAGTCAGAGAATTTTATTGTACCTGAAGGAAATTGATCACCAACTTAAATTGTCCGTATAATCCAATCACAACTGTAATTTTTTGACAGTTGTATAAACTGGCTATAACACGGCCAATTGGCGTAGATTGCAATTTTCCGTAACAATTAATTTACCTCTCTCTCTTTTTTTTAAATGGTTTTATATAACTTACCGCTTTTGTGTACGAGTGCATAATCCTTAATAAATGTAACTGCTTCCAAAGGGGTGGAGACCTGTACCCTAATTGCGTAACTTATTTTCGTAAACAATTATGACTAATTTGTTTCATTTTGACAGTTTAACAACATTCATTGCGTCATTTACTGTTTCAAATCGAAACAGATTGTGATTGTGTTGTATTACGCAATTAGGGTACCGGTGTCCTGAAATACAGGCCTTACGTCTAGCTTAGGCACCAGTCTCCCACAGTATAATTAAAACTATTATGTATTGTCCTATGATCATTTGAAAATGTACTTTATAAAGTGGTAAAAAAAAAAAAAAATCCTGACGGTTTCATTGTCATTATGTATTCCGTGCTTTCATTATTTTCGGCTGTGGTTGTCATTAGATCTAGCAGTCTCATCCAGACGCCCCCTTCGTTACATCATCCACATTCAACAAGTACTTATGCAGTTTTTAATGCAGGTACCTAGGGTAAAAAAAAGCTTTTTGAAACATCGGGTTTTTCATGCTCAGATGTTTTCCGTCTAGGATGATACCTAGTACCGGTTCTACCTGACCTCAATCCTCACATGTAGGTAAAACTGGAAGGATTAAAAGATTACAAGTGAACAGTGGATGTAGGCAGCAACAGGTTACTAGTTCACCAACCTCGAACATTACACTATAAAGCAATAGTTATGTCGACGGTGAAATATCAATATCTAATAACTATCATTTTGGAGGTTTTCACTTTTGCGTATCTTCTATCTACGCTTATATCCCTAATGTGAAATATTTTATTGACATCACTATCACAATCTCAAGCGTTTTCTACAATTTTTTTTAAAATAAAACTTACTTTTTTATTCAAATGTAAAAAAAATATAGATTTTAAAGTTTTTTTTTAACTTCCTGTAATATCATGGTTTTGTAGTTATTAGATACGTCGTTAAGTGAATCTCTTTATATCTCCATTAATAGTATTATAGAAATACCCACAATTATTTCAAGGGATTCGGTAACTATTAAAAACACTTTGTCGCTCTTAATTCTTCAGTGACTGATGCCACAGCGACTAGTGTCATCAGCATGGTATTTGTGTATTATTCAAGGCTAGCTTTATCTATTGCCAAAATCGTTTTTCTAAAGATTATAAAACTTATATTATTAAAACATAGTTAATTTCAAGTATTTCGTGTCATGTTTTAGGACTATGGTGAGTTGAAATCATCATGTTCCCGCCCCTAGCAAGACTCCTATCTTCTCGTGACCTATTTACGTCAGAACACTTTGAAGTTTAGCGGTTTTGTGTCAGTACGCTTTGAGTATAATGTCAATACCTATTGTGAACTAAAAAGCTGACTTCAAACACTCATCTTAGCTCAAATCACTCAACTGTTCCATTATTTTCACATCACTAGCATAAAGTAGGTACCCCGCTATGTACACTGTATAGAACTTTTACTGGGCCACTATAAAAACCGGTTTAAACTAACTTTAATTGGTTTTTGAGATAACAACATTTACATTTTATTATTCTCACTAATTAAACAGCACTTACTGATATAAATCCGTCTATAAATATTATGTTTTATATGATAAATATTTATGTGGGCTGACTTTATGAACTTTTCTCGTGATTGCGTCGATAACTTTCTCTAAATGAAGTAAGAAGAGCTTCTTAATTATAATAACAGTCAATCAATGGAGATACTAACGAATGTGATGCATGTGTTCAACTAATTCAAGTATGTTCATGGGTCGAGTATTCTGAAGAATAAATTAATTGTACATTCTTAACACTTCACCTTTATTAATAAAATAGTAACGAAGTCAAAACTGTACATTGAATATTTTTGAAAAAAAAATTGCTATAAGATGTGGGAACAAGTCTGATGCTGAAAATATAGTTTTTTGAATTTTTGTCCATTTATATTCCGGATTGGCGCAAAAACAGCTGAACGGATTTGGATGAAATTTGGCACACAGACAGTTTATAACTTTGATTAGCACATAGGGTACTTTTAATCTCGGTGGTACGTTCCCGTGTGATATTTTCCGACATCCACGTGGTCGAAGCCGCGGGCAGAAACTAGTTAGAATCATAAAGTCGTGACAGCTATAGCTCTATAGGTTCTCTTACACATTTACACTATTTAATTGGAGTGGCTTAGCTTGTAAGTCATTATACTAACTTACACGCTGCAATTTAATATAATGTAGAGTCAACTTGCGTGCTCCCTTTAGTCTGCAACCTGCCTTTTACATTTAAATAGTGGCAACGACGTGGCTTTATAGAAACCAAGTTACACTAAACACCAACCTTGCAGTTGGTACTAAAGACATTTCATAACACGTTAAAAACTCCACAATTTTCCACTGCCGCAAAACCGTAGAAAAAAGAAATATCGATCAGCATTGCTTTTTCATTGCGCCGAAACAGGGCTGCTTCCCAACCGTAACGGAGGGTCCCGTACGTACAATAGTTACGAAAAAACGAAGCTTTTGTCTCGCCCCTCGCCGCCTGACAGCAATTAATGTTTTATTTCACCTTTGTACACTGTCGAGCAACGGAATATACGAAACATCGCGGTTTAATGGAACCGCGACGTGTGGTGTTGCCAACAATCAATTAAATTCAATAAAGAATTTATTAGGAAGGTCATTCTTTGTAGTGCAAATGGGGGGTGAAATGTCGGAGTAGTTAACGGGCTAAGACGTGAAGTAAAAGAATTTAGAATATATTATTTAAGGGAATAAATGACCAAGAGCCTAAGTCCTAAATTCTCGCATTATGATGTCAGCTCGTGTCCCGTATATTAGTACGACCTTTGATCAATACTATCACATTGTTTACTTCCAAATGAAACTATTATTACTGTACGTTCCAGTTACGTGCATTATTATGCACTCAGCATAACCAACAATAATGACTTCTGAAACTGTATGAACCGTTATGGTATGCATGACTGTATACTTTGCATTTGACATTTAACAAAAGGTATGGTCAGTAACAAAAGTCTAGTAACACTTCAGTTTCTAAATTCTTATTTACTGACCAAATATTTAATTAAATCCTTACTGAAGTAGAATTTAAATAATTGTAACTCTAATGCTAAAAAGCAGTTCGTCGAATCAATTTGTGTCAATTATTTTTATGATATGTAAAAGTAACAGTGTTGATAGACTTCTTCCATCTGGAACCCGTACTATGGCAAATACATTGACATGATAGAAAACTTCCAACGTAGATTTCTTCGTGCAACGCACTACAGGTGTCACAACACTTATCTACAGTATAACCAGTTGCTCAGTAAATACAAGCTTTTGACGCTCAGCTCTAGACGTTAACATTAGAAGCAATGGCATTGTATAACATTGTTAATGGCAATTTTGACTGTATGCATTTAAATAATGTATTGTGCTATGCAGTCCCCAGAACTGTCCATAGTCTTTGCAGTAGGTACCTGCCGATCTAACACTGGTCTACGTTCACCAGTTCGGCGAATGGCAGCAACCTACAATGAAGCATTCGAACACATAAACATATTTACATGCTCTTTGAAAAGGTTTCGTAGCCTTTTGTATGAGACACTTGAACTCTCAGACTAATTCGTCGCCAACACTGCAAAGGGGCGAACCTCATACAAACGGTCAAAAATTAGTTTAGTATACAAAAATGCTCCATTTGTCGAGCTCTATGTCGTCACAAAAGGGCGAAGCTCTAAGACTAATAGAAACGAAAAAAGATTGACGGCGTATCTTAAAATCAGTTGTAGGGTTTTTTTTTTGTTCTATATTATACCTATATATTTTCTTAAATATCATCAAAATAAGCGCGTCATCGGGAGAAAAAAAAACGTGTTTTTGGCTCTCCTGTAAAATTTTCTTATTTGAGGTTCGCCCCTTTGCGGTGTTGGTGACGAATTGTTTGTTGTTGTTTTTAAAATACTTCTTTATTCTGTTTTTGTAATATTAGTGTAACTGTCATACATGAACAGTTCACCCTCCTAGTGACTTTTTTATTTATAATGGTAATCTGTGAACAGCACTGTGGGCTACATTATTACTAAAGTTATTTATGTTTTTCTGTGTGTATATGTTACGGCTAAAACCCGAAGTGCGGCTACACCTAGTTTTAGCCGGCTAGAACTAGGTGCGGCCGGTAGCAGTTGGTTAAAGTTAGTTGTAGCAAAGGAAAATGGCTGAAAGGTAGGTTAGGTTAGGTTAGAACTGTGACCACATAACACACCGCAAAGTTAGTTGTAGCAAAGGAAAATGGTTGAAAGGTAGGTTAGGTTAGAACTGTGACCACATAACACACCGCACGAGCCGAGCGAGCGAAGCGAGCGGTGCCGCGGCAGCGGCCGGCGAGTGCCAGGATCCATTTAGGCAAGTTTAACCAACTGCTACCGGCCGCACCTAGTTCTAGCCGGCTAAAACTAGGTGTAGCCGCACTTCGGGTTTTAGCCGTAACATATATATTACATAATGTAGCTGTTTGTTGTTCCTATTGAATAAAATAAAATAAAATAAACGGTATCCGTGTGATCCTAAATAATAATTTTCTTGGTCAATATCAAAGCTCGGAACCGGTTTAAAAAATACCGGTTAAAACCAGTTTATTTGAGTTTTACTCCGAAACGCGAACGTTTTAAGAACTTTATTTTAACCTAAATTAACCGGTTTAGTCGACGAGCGGCATGTTGGTAAACGCGTTGCAACTTGTGATTACTTGTGAGGACGCCACGCTGAATAAAAGCTAAACAAAAAACCGGTTAATATTGCACTAAACCGTTCAAGCCGAAAAAACCTTTATCTAAAAACTCCTCCAAAACCGGTTTATAAAAACCGGTATATATGAACGAAACCGAATGTAAAGGTTTTTGTGTCAAGTACATAATAACGGTTTGAAAATTTAACCGGTATCCGAGCCTTGGTTAATATAAACATTACTGATACTTTAGCAAGTTAATAGAAGCTCAAGCTCTTAAAAAAAATTAAACCGTCTTTCCTGCTTGCCGTTTTTTATGGGGTACTGTGTTAAATGTTATAACAAAATACCTTGTGATATATTACAATTAACTGAAAGAAAATTTAAAACGCATATTAAAAGTACTCTTTGTAAACAAGCATATTACAAATTAGAGGATTATATCCTAGATAAGAATGCTTGGAAACATGCTGGTCTAGCTCCATAGGATAATTTTGAGTCTAGACAAAATCAAACTGGTTGCTAATTTAATTGTGTAATTAAATATTACAACATTTTTTTTTTTACATTCTGTGATTACTTGAACTCACACACTGACGAATTAGTATCACTTGTAATTTTTTTAGGAATATCGTATAGGTTTTACAATGCTTGTAAATATGTGAACACCATGTATCCATTACATAATTATTTTTTCTATCATTGCTTCATTTTTATTTTTACCTATTGTGGTATATAAATCTTATTCCAGGTGCATCGTTTTCACATATAATTATATAATTAATGTATACAAAATATTGTAAAACATTTTAAAAGAGTAACGGTGGAGTTTCTTGCCCATTCTTCTCCATACGAAAACTACCCTTTGGAAGGGGCGACTAGAATCAATTCTATTTTTTTGTTTTTGACGTTCAAAAGTGCCTTTTTGTGCCTAATTGAAATAAATTATTTGACTTTGACTTTGACCTGCACGCGTAGCATGACGCTTTCTATCTCTACGAAGAATAGACACAGCTCTTTCTATACAAAGTGACTTTTCGTTTCTCCATTATTAACATCGCACCGTAGAAATCATTTTACAATCTGCCATTTTGTCTTTCGTTTCTAACGATTTTCGTCTAGGTCCTTTTACATGTAGACTATTTCAGAAGAAAGTTTTCTATACCAAACTGTCAAAATCACTAAAATAGTGAAGACAACTTGATTTTGTAATCCCCATGCTAAAGACAGTAGAAAACTTTTTACTCGACGGCCACAAAGTTTATACGGTTATCTAAAAATTTTAAAAATGTTGGTTGACTACAAATTCTGACTATTTTTAATCAGATTAAAAAGGTGTGGAATAAAATATTAACTAAAATTCACACCAACACCTTGAATTCAGGTGCAAAAACAGTACTGTCTCTTTTTTTTCTTTTGTTTATATCTCGAAAATGGCGTGTCCCATCGCAAAAATAATGAAAATTTCGACCCCCTTTATAAAACTTTTAAACCCCTAAGACTCAACACGTAGGTAATCATTTTTCTTATTTTGCATACAAAAAGTGAAAAATTCCACATAAAATACTGTACCTAATTTTTTTTCTTCCAAAATACGATATTTTGACACTTTCGAGATTCTTTTTTGTACTTGACGTGACTTTATATCAATAAAAATTGAGAATCAAGCAGAAAAAAAAACCTGTGACAAAACAAAGAATTCTGAATCGAATTACGAAAAGAGTGAATTTCGTAAAAAAGTGCAGTTGAATCTTTCTACTTTCCTGCCATCCTGTCTACACGGAACGTCATTTTTGTCTATTCTTCCGTCGACAAAACTCGTTTCTACGGTGGTCATGCTACTCGTGCTGCTGTTAGTTTTCAAAAACGACGAAATACCTTTAAATGGACAAACATTAAGACAAAAAGACAAAGTAAACACTTCAAACTTCTTTATCTTCACATGCAGCTTCCTTAAACAAAGAAAAAGTGTTAGCTATTAACACCTTTTAAACCGCAATTAAGATACTGCACGAGTTACGTCATATATCTTGTGCTAAATACACAGTATCTATAGAAGAACCAATTAGTTCCTACTAATTAGTTCTTGGGAGAAACTAAAGGTTAAAAGCGAGATATTTTAACTTGATGTATTTTTTCTGTAAAAATGGGTTACCTAAAAATGTCTGTAAAAATGGGTACCTATAGTATTTATGTCAGTACTATGCATACATATACGATATATGTATATAAGATGATGGAGAGGGCTATGCTTCGAGTTTCCCTACGTGATCGAATCAGAAATGAAGAGATCCGCAGAACCAAGGTATACCGACATAGCCCGAAGAATTGTCAAACTTAAGTGGCAATGAGCAGGGCACATTGCTCGCAGAACGGATGGCCGATGGGGCCGAAAGGTTCTGGAGTGGCGACCGCGTACTGGAAGACGTAGCGTTGGAAGGCCTCCCACAAGATGGACCGATGACCTTGTGAAGGCCGCAGGAATCCGCTGGATGCGGAAAGCACAGAATCGGTCGAAGTGGCGATGCTTGGGGGAGGCCTATGTCCAGCTGTGGACGTCTTTCGGCTGAAATGATGATGATGATGATGATGCATATATGACTTTGGTAACCGCAGTTTACGTTTAGTATGAATAATTGCTGCCTCTAAGTAATTTAGTACAAACACTTTTACACGTCAAAAAAAAAACACACACAGTCACAGTCTCTTTTAAAGTCCAGATTTATATTCTTGGTCAGATCATTGATCACTTTTGTCGGCAACCATGAAATGTGACAAACCAAACTGCAACCTACTTTGTTTTACTCCGATTATTATATTTTCTTTGTTTTCGTTTACACTAAAGCGTATTAATTAAACGTTAGTTATCGACATTTTTGTATTATAATTATTATCACTTATTTCCCCAGTTCGTCACCGTACAATTAGGCCATACTTATTAACCCTTTCACTGATCTGGTTCATTGGTTCAAACTCTTCAAATTAACCACGCTTCAAAATTTTAATCAATTTCACCTCACGTTAATTTTACATTTAACCTTATTTTTTTGTCCTACATTGTAAGTACTCGCTGATAGAGATGTAACGAGTGTGGTTTCCACCTGCCGCCAAGCGGAACCCTAAAATGGGATAGTTCGGATATTGTTGTTAAAAACAGAGGAAATTTATTTTTAATTGTGTTGCACGCCCCGTTTCATTATCATTTCCGTTGGTTCGTGCCAGTAATTGTGAACTAATGAACTTTTTTGTTGTTTTTTTACTATTTTTTTTGTGTTGCTTCTGCTTTGATGACTTTGTTAATATTTGTGGCCTGTGATGTATGAATCAGCTGCCTTTTTTTCTTGATGTTGGGTCTACCTGTAAATTAGATGTGTTTTAATTAACTGCCTTTGCATGTGTTAATTTTGCAAAAAGGTGCAGTAATTATGAAGTATTTTGCACGACTCATAATGCAAAGCATAAAGCCGGGTCTCTTGCGCGTGTTTTTACACAAAAACATCGCAACAAAAAGACCATTTGTGTATGCAAACACGATATTTTGTATGAAAACAAATGTTTATGTGTAAGGTGTTGTGTGTAATGTTTCGAAAAAACACGCGCAGGAAACCCGGCTTTAGGAGTGCTTTGTGATCGAAAAATTAGTTTTGCCTGCTTTCTGAATTTTTTTTATTATTACACTTCTGCTAGTACACTGAATCTACTTAATTTAATATACTATTGTATAGATAACTAGCTGCGCCCCACGGTTTCACCCGCAGAAGTCTTGATCCCGTGGGAATATCGGGATAAAAAGTATTCTATGTGTTAATCCAGGTTATAAACTATCTGTGTACCGAACTTCATCCAAATCCGTTCAGCCGTTTGAGCGTGAAGAAGAGACAAACATACACACACACACACACTCACAAACTTTCGCCCACAGATATAGATATCTGTGCTTTCGCCTTTATAATACATACATAACATAACATCACGCCTCGCCGCACCTTCGCCTTTATAATATTAGTGTGATTTAATGGACATTAATTCAGTACTTTCAAAAATTGATTTAATGCTGCAGAAACGAAAAAACCTCAAAATAGTTTTAAAAAAATCCCATCAATCAAGTGTGAAACCTGAAAAAATAGCTTGCGAAAAAATTAATTAATTGAGTCAATGTTTTTATAGATTCGTTTCAACCATAGGAAGAACCCTACTGAAAATTACTCTTTTGTTCAAAGTAGTTTAATTATAATTAATAAAAAACTAACTAATACAAATAACTATATCTATTTCCAACTTCGAATCTCTTCCGTTGCCTAGCAACCAACAACGCAAACCTAAATAGTCTTTGACAATACATTAAGATTGCGAGGTGAGAAATTTTACCCATATTGATGGGTAAAAAGCAGTAAAAAAATACTTCATGAAATGTCGTTTAAATAAATTGGTTATTGTTCTGTTTTTGAATGAGCGATATGAGGCGCCAGAGCGGGAGAAGTAATTTGATAATTTTTCACCCAAAAAAAAAAAGGCGTGCGCTTTTGTTTTCCAAATATTTTAATCTTTCTAAATTACATCCAGGATTTTAATCCATCGGATTCATGAATGCCAAACAAGCATTATTTTACAATATAAAATGAAAAATTTCTACGCACCTTACGTCAAACACTAACTTGTACATACTATAAAGCTACTATTTACTGGGTACGTCTTTCATTGCCTTGAATATGCCCTGGTGGCTGAGCTGAGAGTATGTCATGTTCATTCTAATATCTCGCTGACGGTGGCGCGTGTGTTGGATCATTTAGCTCCCTTCAAAATGGTTGAATCCATGCGTCATGTTCGTGAACGGGCGCCGTCAGTAGGGACTGGTCATCTTTTAGCTGCCACGGCGTATTTTAATTTAATCTTTGATTTTTTTTTTTTTTTGTTACGGACGCTTTTAACGTTCTGCATCGTTCGTGTATAATTTCAACATGAATGATGTCCCCAATATTTTGTTACCATATTTTGATTTAAAATAGTGTCCGTGTGGAGTTTCTTGCCAGTTCTTCTCCGTAAGAACCTACTACGCTTCGGAATGGGCAACTAGTTTCATCTTTCTGACTAACAGACCCCTTGACAATTCAAAAGGTACCTGTAATTGGTTTATTTGAAATAAATGCTTTGAGTTTGAGTTTTGATAACAGCACTGAATCACAGCAGAAGTAACTGAAGCAATAAAATAATTCCATGAGCAATTTTCTAATTGCACAATAATTGGCCTAGGGACCTATGTTTCAACCAATAACCGGGCCAGTCAGAGAAGCCATACGATAGTATACCTTATTGACGTAGCTCTTACAAAATAAACTTTACCAGTTGAATATTTTATCCGATATTATTAAACGAGCAATATTTGTTTGTATATAGATTTGTACTCACATTCAAAAAAACGACTCTAACGATTTCGATGAAACTTGCAATATAGGAGTTTACGGGGAAGAAAAATCGATCTAGCTAGGTCTCATATTTGGGAAAATTTGTTTTCTCCGTATTTTCATCCGAGCAGAGCTCGGTCGCCCAAAGTTTAGAACAAGATAATGAATAATGACATGACAATAATGACATTAGAATAATGATCATGTATGGCAGCATGGAATTAGTAAGTACTATACATGGATTAGTATGAACTTTCCTATACTATTAAATGAGCATTCTCTATTTTCACCAGAGCAGAGCTTGGTCGCCCAGGGTATATTTATAAGTCTTTTCAAATAAACTTCAGACTTCTGCCTAGTTAAGATTTAGGCCGTTTTTATTGCGTAGACGCCTACAATTATGTATCTTTATTGTGTGTAGCCTCCCTGAAGAATATGTTTTATGAAAACTTTATGTAATATGCTGAGTATGAATATTATTATGAAAGATTGTGATTTTTTATGTAGCAATTTGTAATGCTGAAGCTATACTAGACGATGATACGTAAATAGGTACTAGGCACTTGTTACTATGTAAGTTAAAGATTTTGTAATTGTCCCATAATATTATACGATGAATAATTGTAAATATACATATAATATATTTGTAATCACGTTCTCGTAAACGGCTCTAACGATTTCAATTAAACTTGCAATATAGAGGTTTACGGAGCGAAAAATCGATCTAGCTAGGTCTCATATCTGGGAAAATTCGTTTTCTCCGTATTTTCAACCGACCTTGGGCGACCGAGCTCTGCCGGTCGCCCAAAGTCTCGAACAAGATGGCTACCTTAGAATAATGACATGGCAGCATGGAATTTGTAAGTACTTACTATCATGGCAGCATGGAATTAGTATGTACTATTCATGGAATTAGTATGAACTGTCCTATACTATTAAATGAGCATTCCGTATTTTCACCAGAGCAGAGCTTGATCGCCCAGGTACTAATAATAATCCAGTCTTTTACTGTCCAACTGCAGCGCACCTCCTCTCATTCTCTTTTGTACTTAGGTATTTATTCTTCGAGAATGACAAGCATAGAAATATCTTCAAAATAATAATCTGTTTAAGGTGCAGCGCAAACGACACACTTTTTGTGCGATCGAGTCTGCGGCGCACGAAAATGTCTTATTTGTCCCCGATGTTTTTCCGAATGCAGGTTATTCTATATGGGATGTGTCGCTCGATAGTAATTTCTGTCAATTTAAAATTTAATTTGGGAACCATTCCGTAGCTCACATTACGAATAAGATAGGAATCTGAATGTGCGCCACAGACTCGATCGCAAAAAAAAGTGTGTCGTCTGCACTGCACCTTAAAAGTAAAAAAAATATGAACGTTAATCTACTAAAGTTGGGAAAACACGCAGAACAGACTTAGGGTAGATGTCACCAATGAAACTGAACGCGATCAGCACACCTAATTCGCGTTCAAGAGCTGTCAATGTTGTGAAATATTGACATTGACAGTTCTTAAACGCAGTTCAGATGACGTGTTGATCGCGTTCAGTTTCATTGGTGATTTTGGCACTTAGACTCGTCCATTTTTACCCACCGTACATAACACCTAGCTCCTTCCTTTTCAGAAAAATATAACCTGCCAGTTTCATCTTTAATTTCCGTACAAACATGTATCTACATGGAAAATCACTCACGTATATTCAAATGTATTCAGAAATTGTAAAAAATAAAAGCTAGTAGAAACGCGTTTCGCAGTTAGGCCCGTCGTCCACGACACTCAAAAGTAACGTGTTACAAACTAAAACCGCCAATGAGTAGCTAGAATATCACAGCACCACAGATTAATACAGATACTTCACTCCACAAAATCATTTAAATAAAAAACGACTCTTGCTTCGACACAATTAAGTGCAAGTCAGGTCGCACAGCGCTAATTACCTACAGTTATATTCACCTAGAAGTTACCTCTCTTTCTATCGCGTAACTCTTAGATCTTAGCTCGCCTAGTGCTTGTAACCTCATACCTAAAATGCAGAGTGAACCATGTATATTCATCTGTGATCAGCACCAGTATTTCAACGGTGGTCCGTAAATGACATGTAGGTACTCATTGGTGATTTGAGTTTGTGACTGTGGGCCACACTGTGTACAAAGGCGAGGAGTAAACGTAACGTAAATTCTAACAATTTTAAACAAAATTTCTAAATTAAAAATATTCGTTTCGCACATAATATTTACTTAGTGCCTTGTTAGTCTAGTGGTCGCAAGCGCTACTGCTGACCATGAGATCCTGGGTTTGATTCCCGGATCGGGAAAAGTGTTATTGGGTTTTTCTGTCTGGATTTGGACCCGGTTGATGACAATAGGGTCGCCCATTATTACATGAGACTTAAACATAACTGGCGAAATGTGGATGTAAGTACTATGGGTACACCTCTGCCTAACTCTTCAGAAATACAGGCGTGATGTTATGTTTTTTACTTAGTTTGTCGCAAAAAAAATGCTACAGGATAGTTACGATACGTTACGTTTACGTCACGCTTAAGTGTTAGGGCCTCTGGTTAGTTACTTTCGAGTAGTGTCGTGGACGACGGGCCTTATAGCAAAAGGAACAGAGCATGAAGTATCTAAGCAAACTTTATTCTTTGTTCTCTTAACTTCTGTTCTGTACAATCGCTAACATTTGAGTTATTGCCGAAACAACTCACAATTTTCTTAGCCGAAGTACCGCAGATGTGGCTCGGGTTTGTTTAGATTTTAAACCTTGAAAAAGAAAATAACTTGCAAACACAGGATGATAGTACCTAACAAGCTAATTATTAAGAACACAACAAATACTGTCTGCTTATGGTAAATTCTGAGACTGCCCAAAAAAGGAGTGTTATGTTTTTATATTTAAGTCTATTGAATCCAATTCACTGCGGCATTTTTTTTTAATATCGCAGCATTTTGCTGAGATAAGAGCCTTTTTGTCCTCGCACAGGCGGTAATTTTTTTTTTTAGTTTGTTAGTTAAAAATGCTCCTTTTTTATTTATTTTTTTATTTTTCTACTGTTTGTATTTCCTGTGCGTGTCCCAAATAAAATATATTTATTTCTTTTTTTCCTTCTTTCTTTCTTTAATTTGCAGTTGCAATGACACTTTGTGTTTAATAAGTATAAGTCCAGTTGACGATAGTTCGATCTTCATACTTCATATACCTATACCGACTCCAAGGAAAACTAGAGATATTCACAACTATCGTCACAAAAATCTGCAATGAACTCCCAAAACATTTGTCAGTCAATATCTCTGGAAACCCACATCTGTATTCATCCACAAAGGATCCAACCTCGGCAGGAATTTCGGTCCAAATGGACAACTCTCTTACTTTCCTTTGCAGGTCTGTGTAGCTCAACTGTCGCAATCAATGTTCCAGTTGTTTGCAAATTCCAAAAACGTGAATATCCTGCCGCTATGCAGAAGGAAATTCCGAAAAAATACTACTATCACCGAAGCATTTGCCATCAAAAACTTGGCTAAATGATAGAATTGACCAAAGCTTTCGAGTTATCCAACAATGAATAATTCATTCATCTTCATCTCCACATATCCACTTCGATATCAAAAAGTTGATTTGGTAAATCGAACTAGTCGATCAAACAGGCATTATTTGCCATTACAGATGATACTGGCTGGTCTTTAAAAATAAGCATTACGTTAAATAAGTAGATCTTGCTGCGTCATAACCTGCAGCCTCTAAGTTCTAATGTAAGCCGTTTACTTAGGAAGCCCTGTTTACCTCATAAGTAAGTAGGGTTAACGATACACGCTCAGAATCTTCAGAAGGTCAATGTGTAGTAACTTTAGCAGTAATCTTAACAAGCCCAGAGGAAGGGTCAAATATCAAACGAGAACCATCTTCTAATTACTAACCACAATTACGGACAGACACATTTCAACTATGACCCCAAATTGTTAATATGTATCATTCATGCTTTGCTCTCGATGTAGGTTAGCAGAATTGGTACTAAGGAACTTTAAGCCGTGTCTGTTGATGGTTTTAACTAAGAAGAAGCGTTGGGAATTTGAAGACATTAGATGACATTAAAACATGGCCAGAAACCATTCACTTACATTTATGGTCGCAACTGAATGTGAATTGTTTCATTGGCTATATACATTTAAGTATGGTGTGTTTGCTTTTAAGTGAGTCCGGTAAAAGTCAGACATAGCTGCTTTAAATTGTTAATCGGAAGTGATAAATGTTAATTCAATTCTTCAAATGTATCCAAATAAAAATCAATTGCCGTGCATTAGTCTCGCAAAATTCAAAAATGGCTCGACCGATTTGAATTATATTTTTTTTTTGTTTTGTTTCCCTCAATACAGGGGTGGCCTAGGATTTTTTTTTTTTGTGGAAATACCCATCGTAACAGCCGAAAAATCAAAATGTTGACAGGACAACGTCTGACGAGTCGGCTAGTCTTTTATAAAAATTAAGGAGGTTATTCTACCGGTCAAACTAAACAACTTTCGTTATGAAACTCATATCTCATATTCTAAAAAAAAACATATATGCATCTAAATAGTCTGCCCGTGTTGTATTAGATTTTGTTCTTTTTTCCCCCGGCGACACGACGCCGCCAGCGCGCCACGGCCGCACCTTACTGTGTATATGCAAGGTCGCCACCCCGCTGCCGCACCGCCCGCCGCCGCGGATTGTAGATGGCAAAATCAAGCGGCGACAGCGCGGCGACGGCGCGGTGGCGGTGCGGTGACGGCGTCGTGTCGCTCAGCACTTGGCTTCACATATATTTCAAACATTTCTCCTTAATTGCTAATTCAACACAAAAATCTATCCCAACAGCCTATTTACCAGAACAGCTTTATTTACCTCCATCATATTCCTCTACATCTATACTAAATACATCAGGGATTTCGACATGCCTATCCCAACTCTAACCTCAATGATATTTCTAAGTGAGCTCGCCTCCCCGGGGCACCATTCATTGATATTAGCAGTCGAAACTCACTATATCATAACTGTATTATGTTGTTCAAGTTTGAGTTGATATTTGTTGCAAGGATACGCAAAGTTTCTATGGAGTATTTCTATAACGTGACTTAGATTTTTGTTAGAATTACTTGAATTTTTTGAGTTAGCTACTTTGAAAAAAAAATACGGCTTGAGCAACCTAAAGATTTCTTGAAAGGTTTGGTTTATCATTTTCGTTAATGGTATTCGAAAAGTGACATTTATATTTTAAGAATACAAAAGAAATAATAACAATACTACTAAATATAAAGTATACGAAGCAAATCAAAGGGAGCTTAGACCCTTTGGTAACCTTTGCGGTATAAACCTTTACCCATTTTTGGTAGGGAGTATCAAAAATGTCACGTGAATGAAACCACGGACGATACATTTATAATATTAAAACCTTCAGACGGAGAATAGGTATAGGATATGGCGAAGGTACTTTGATTATCAAAATTCTTGATTCAGCTTTTAATACAATATGTTGTCGTACAATCACTATTATCTTCAATAAAAAATCTGCATTATTTTATAAATAACTGCAATATTTATTTAAAATTGTTCATGACAATATTGTGCAAAATTACCATTCCTAAACCTCAGCTGATGCTACAAAACAGCTACATAAAGTTTATAAAGCAAAATACAAAGTGATTAATGGTATCGTATATCAATTACCAATGTCAGGTGCAACTTGGTTTTTGTCGGGAAGTTTTCAGAGGGGTCCTTAATGGTGCTCCAGAATGTACGGGGAACTATTGCATGTTTTATCTAAGAAATGCGCACGAAGACAGATCGGCAGGAAAGTAATGCGCCATTGTTGTCAGAGTAAATACTTGTATTAATATAGCCGTAGATATAAATGAAGCGCAGAATTTGGAATAAAAGATAAATGAAATAAGAGACACGGACGAAATGAATTTTGTAATAGAAGTGTATGAAACAAAATCTGAATTGGGAGAATGAGGAAGATTAATTTAAAATAAGATGCTATTTTTGCGTCAATATGGGGTTCTTAAGCTATAAATGTAAAAGATTTTTTCTTAGTGACGATGAAGCTAATCTTATTAAGATGTTAAATGGCATTTAATATTGTGACAGGTCTGTTTCCGGTAAAACCATTATGAGATCATGTTATGGAGATAGGCAAGGTAAGGCTTTCTCTTGTAGTCTAAAACTCAAAGCATAGATAAACAAATGCAAAAAGCCATATTCAGACAATCTCAAAATATTAATAATGAAGTCCTTTCTAAAACAATTTGAGTAAAATGAAAAATTGAAATTGATAATACACGTCCAACCCTATTATATTATCTAAAATGTATTTTGAAAAAGCTCAAAGCTAAAAATTTAACGCACGATAGAAAATATTGATTGGATCATGTCAAAGGATATGTTTCGGATCAATCTTGTAACGCCTACACTTTAATATATTCGTAAAGATAAAGAACAACACTGTTAAATCACCGAGCATGTTGCTAAACGGCTTCACAAATCGTTAACCAAAGCAAATCTAGAATTTACCGAAAGCAAAGCCTAAAGTAAGCAAAGTTAACCCAAGTGTAAAACCGCTTACAGAACCTAGAGCAACCATCTAAAAGTTCGATAAATTAAGTTAGCACACTCCTGGGGTACACTCGAAGTCAGAAGGTTTTTGAAAAACACCCCATTCCTGCATTGGAAAAGGTTTGTGCACTTCTCTTGCTGAAGGAAAATTACGTTCATATAAAATTGGAATTTTTTGAATTGGAAAACAGCTGAAAAGTTTTGCTGACCGATCCAATGTTAAACCATTGATTTTGGAGAATTTCAACCACTTCATATCGTTGTTTGTTGAATTATAAGATGCATTAGTTGCTTCTCAAATAACGATGTGTTGTGTAACTTAGGTACTCTTCGTTATTAGTACCTAAGACAAAATCTTATCTATTTAATCTTTGTTTAATAAATAAATCTTACTCCTTGTATAGATAAATAAGTCATTTACTAAATAACTATTGTTATTTTAAATAATTAATATTTTTTTACTACATAATATTATTTACTATATCCCTAATTTTGTGTAACTAACGATCTTTCGAATTTCTTATGTTAACTATCTCATTATATAAATTAGAACGTAAGGAATATACTACTATTTCGAAACTATAGACGTCAACTTTGATTATATACCAGTTCTTGTAATTTACATAGTTACTGTTTTTTTTTTTTTTTTAACCGTTTTATATTTATTGCGTAACAGATGGATGGAAAACGTCTAACGTCTTCTTGTCTAGGTCTAACAATTCTGGTATACAAACACATAATTTTCAAAGCATCCTTGCATACTTGTATGAAACATACCTGTAACTGTTGACACCGTGGTTGAAATTGAAATAGTGATAATTCTGTTAATTATCGCTTAGAGTATATGTAGGTCAAGTGACATTGAACCTCAACAGGGGGCCTAAAACGGTAATTTTAAGCAATTCCTCTAAAAGCAATTCATTTTCTGAATTCCCAGCAATTCCTCTATGGTGACACATATTTTAGCTGATACATATGCAATTCAATTCATATCAGAATCATATTTGGTGTAAATATTGCCGCATAAAAAAATTAAGACCGTAATTTCACCGGATAATTTTTCTTTGCAGTTTTTATTAACCAAATATTTTTTTTATTTTTTATTTCTACAGTTTAAATATTATTTAATTAAAATATAAAACTGTCAAACAAATGAATTGCGAAATATGAATTGAACGCAGAAAATATTAAGAATTGTCAGTTTGTGTGATTCATAATTTTAACATATTATGATTCTGCCAAAGCGGCCGTTTCAAGCCCCAAACTTGATATATCATATTATTCTATTGTAAAAGTAAAATAAAAATCCCTTGGATGGACTGATAGTTCGTCTATGCTGTTCCGTTTTAAAAACTGCGTGAACGTAATTGAATTGGTGCGGCTCAGCTTTGAATTCAAAGCCAGTAGATGACTACTGCTGGTATTTTTCAAAACATTTTCGAATACGTGAAATTAAAATTTTGCTAAGACGTTATGGAAATGAGATGGAAGATAACAACGTTTTTAAAACATTTATCTTTAATTTATAATTTAACACAAAATTCTATCTTTTACCAGACAGCTTTATTTACCTCTATCTTATTCCTCCCCATCTATACTAAATACATCACGGATTTCGACATGCCTATGTGACTGATAGTTTGTGTATGCTGTTCTGTTTTAAAAACTGTGAACGTTTTTGTTCTGTTTTAAAAATTGAATTGGTGTAGCTCGGCTTTGAATTCAAAACTAGTACTAGTATTCCAATTTTTTTTTTTTCAAATACGTTTTCGAATACGTAAAACGAAAATTTAGCTAAGACGTTTTGAAAATGTGTCTAAATTAACTAAATTGGTAACTAAACACCCCGCTAAGAATAATAATGGGCCAGTTTACCGCAAAGTGCTTTGCTGTGTCACCATTCATCATCCGACCTAACAACTACATTAATATTAAGACGGATCGCGTTTTGTTTGCTCACTCGCACATAGCTCGCTCCCTTTCTGTTATTATCAGTTTGACAGCTTCTTGAGGATGAGATATCGTTACATTTTAATGGACTATATTTTTTGGAGGATTATTAATAGAGAATAAAATTATTCTTTAAAACTCTTTGTGTAATCCGAATGAGGTATGTGGGGAATTATTAAGATAGATAACAGGGAGAAAGGAATATTAATCGCTCCTCTTAATATGAAAGATTAGGACTCTAAAGATGATTTTTTTTTAAACCACTCCACCTCACGAGCGTTAACAGTGAACAAAAAAAGATATAGCAAAGCCTTATTGTTGGCCCTAATATGCACCCTTGTTGAAACAAGCTCGATCAAAGCTCTCACGATGACCTACTTAAAAAAAACAATACTTCACTCTGCATTGAACGAACAAGAGAATCTTTCTGAACATACGCTTAAACAACTGCAGAGCCAATTACGCTGTGACAAGAACTTGCAGATCGTGTTACTTTATCAAAAGCATATGTAGGAATTTGCTCACAACTCACGAGCTTTAGCTACACAGACAATTCCCTGTTTAACTTAAACCAATTTCCACTCATTAACTCAACGTACCTTGTTGAACATACTACGAAGTACGTATCAAAAGTATTGCCTTGTTAATTTTCTCTCCAAATAAGTCTACTTCGAACTAAGAACTTCTCCCATTATGAAACTCTGGAAGTGTTTACGTCACACATTATGAATCCCTATATTACTTGAAAATTATTTTGTCGCTGAAATAAACGAATCTTGAATAAAGTTGGTTGTATAACGAGTGGCGTTGTATGGAGTACTCGCATTAGTATTCGAGCCTCGGGTCGAATGTGGCGCGAGATTGTTATCGCTTTGCTGTGCTCCGTTTTGGTACTTGGAATAGCACCGAATAGATGGTGTGTGCTGATTGGATCGCGTTTGCCGGTGGTGCGAATTGGTGATTTGTCTGATAGCTGGCTGAACATGGTGGGGTTAAACAACAGTGTGGTAGGGAAAGAGTGAATGGATGTTAATTGCTGAATTCAGTTACGACAAATGGTAAAATAAAGGGTTAGCAAATTGTATTTGTCTAATCGAAAACTTTTTTTTCTATAACTTTACTTAAAGAAAACGTGCCTGACGGTAGACGTACATAAATCTTTTCAAGAAAATGTTTGACCAAAAATATTTCGTGAAATTTTATCAACAAATTACATTTTATCAACACTCATTAATTGTTTCTACTTTTATTTAACAAAGCAATCAATCTTCGCCCAAGTTTCATTGAGACAAATCCCGCGATCAATTTCTATTAAAGCCCGAAGAAGGCGTACACAAAAGTTGTAAGCGGAAAACACATTGTTTCCCCTCCCTCGTTAGCAAACTCCACGGCACTTTTTTGACGTCTGCTCTAGGGCGTCTCTCTCAGTTCGAGTGTTTACCCACACAACGCCACATTTTCACTCCCAAAACAACACCCCTCAATCTTATCACCAACAACATAAGATCCAAATCTGAACAAAAATCCTGCATCTCAACTCCAACACAAATTTTGACAATGCAAGGTTATATTTGCAGATTGGTTACGAGTGTTTGCGTTTAAAATGTTCGCGGTAAAGCTCAGAATCGGCTGTTTTTTTGTTCACCCGTCGTTGTCCCACTGATTTGTGTGTTACGTTTTGTTCGTGCGTTCTGTCTTGCCTAACTCTTGAAACGAGTATCTGAAACCTTCTTGAGTTTAGGGTCCTTTTCAAATATTTTTATGAGTTCATTGTAACGAAACTCAATATATTGAAAAGCTTTTTAATACAAATAAGAATGTAATACGATGCTTTGATGCCACCCTTAAAAAAATTCGTCAAAATGTACCGGAATTTCGGAGCGCTTTTTACCGGAGATAATTGCGCTCAAATCCGGTGTTTCAGCATTTCCATTCTGTTTTATGACATCACTCCGGAACTTCCCACTAGACAAAACAAGGTATCGTTCCTTCCAGACGATCTTACCGCGATCCTTTGGCACGACGCACAAACCATCTCAAAAATAACGGAAATAACCGAGATCAAACTGGTGCCAAATTCACAAAGGGCAAATATGATTCACTTGATTTGGGAATCTGTCCAAAGATGATTTCATCACGAGTTTCAATATTCCTTAAGTGCCCGCTGAATCACAAGATTTTGGCTAGTTTGGCTTATTTAATTTTACCGATGTCCCATATATTTTAGCTTTCCCATAAATTGAGTAGTACCTATAGTATCTGTTTTGTCAAAATATAATTTAAAAGGTATCCTACTGATTAGTTTTTAGTTAACAAGAAAGGAAATCTCAATAAGATTTGCTGAAAAGGAAAAATCCACAATATACTCCTCCAACATTTGTTCACAAAATTATGTCGCCATCATGAAATTCCCTCACTCCCAACTGAGCAGGATCGATAACACATCGAAAGCAAAATTATTAGCAGAAACAAAGGTATAACCTCTGCCCCCACTAAGTCCCATATCACATGTCATACAAGATTCCAATCTCACCCTTTTCCAAAAAAGCAAAGAGACCCGTTTTATAATATTTCAGTGAACACAATGAGCCTCTGAGGGTTTAAAACTGAGGGCGATGTAACACCTGCTTATATCCGGATCGCCCCAGGGGCAGGCCCCTTATTTTTGCAATAAATTAGAAACCGCATCAGCCGTACACATTCGTACCTGTCTAGCTAAGACCTTTCCAATTATTGGGGCCTGCTTTCAGCAACAACTTGTAGTTGACCAAACCACGGTATGATTTATTTGTGTTCTTAATAGTTTTATTGTGATCGTAAATATTGTAAGTCTTTTGCAGGGGATCAGTTTCATTGAAATTATTTTTATTATTGTCAAGCATAGATTATGTTTCGTATGTAATGAAGCTGTCGGTTCGACTAACGTTGCTTTTTGTTGTTTAAATTATTTTGCTGTCATGTGCATCTGATATAGCAACTGACACAACATTTATTTTGAATTATTTGACTATGTTGTTGGATGTTTTATGATCCCTAGAAATGAAACCACTAGTTACAAATAAATATTTGATACATCTTTTGTGAGATCAAAATATCTCATAACTTTAGTATTGCTGTGGTTTTAAACGAACAAGTTTTAATAAAACAAGTTAATAAGAGGAGTAAGTCTGTCTATTCATCTACTCATAGCACGCAACAACCACTTGTGGGAGCTTAATCATATCTACTTCCACTGAAACAATTGATACCGGAAGGATTAAATTAGTTTAGAAAACTTGATCCCTGTCAAGAGAAAACTGAAAGTAATGACCGGGAACTAAAATATTAGTACCTAAAATATTGCTCAAAATTTGCATAACAAACACTCATCAACCCACACATGACAATACAAACGAATCCTAAAATCGGAATCGTATCGCATCCGTATCGTATAGCTAAATGTCCCAAATTGTCAGTCGAAAGTGCCGTGACAAATTGATTGGTTTAATCGCGTTCGCTAGTGACTAACGGACGGAACCCGGTGATAATTAAACGAGAAACCTGTATCGGACGTGTCCCGACTCACACTAGATTGCTATAAACAGGAGAGTTGACCGTCTGTGAAATTGTATTTGACTTTTCCTTAAGACTAAGGAAAGTAGTGCAAAATAGGTAAATTGAAAACGTAGTTGCTTCTATTTGGTTGTAAAGATTTGTTTTTATTTCTGAAGCTTTTGGGGTAATGCTCGCTGTTTCTACTGGGAGTGGAAACTGGACTCTCTAATGCCTTACAATTCTTTTATGTTAGGAAACTTTTGTAATATTTAAACTTAGGACTTGTGGATAAGGGTTCCTTAGACAGAAATAAATGGTCTGTATCTCAGTGGCTTGTTCATTCCTTTCAGTTTTATTACTCTTTCTAAACACTTGCCGAAATCATGAAATGATCTTTTGGGAGAAGTAGCCTGCAAAGGCCTATTAAGATCTTGTGCCAAAGTAAACTGAATTTTTATACAATCTAAGACAAAATAAGGAGACTCATTGGAAGAAGTACTTACGTATTCCTATCACAAGAAATTTCATACCAATTTGTTACAAAAATTGTACAGATATTTGCTCTTTATTGTACCAATTTTTGGCCCAATCAATTTTAAATCTGGAATGCGTTTTTCCTGCTTTGCTTTATTTTTTCCTCCTACGATATGGGTCACTACGAAATAAATATTCTCATTTTTTTTCCTTTTCATCCCCTTAACGGAGGAGTGTTGTCATGATACGCCTTTCATATCCGCTCCAATGATCTATACTTACATCGTAATAATAATTGTAGTACATTTCCCTCTATATTAGCAGAGCATATTCCAGAGAGATTATTTTAAACCGTTTTAGTATACTTCATCATATCATCTAAGTATTAAATATATAACATTTTTAATAAAATACGTTTACGCTTTTACTTATATATAAGTATTCCTAAAGTATTTTATTAGTGAAACGTCTAGCCGTTCTTAAGATAATAATCATCAAATAAAGCCAGAGTTGTTTATAAGAAATATTTTTTTTTTTTCTTCTACATTGGTACTTGGAGATATTTCATTGCCATCTCCATGACTGGATTACAAACAAATGCTTTGTTTCCCTTATCCCGGTCATCAATTGAATGTCGTCTTTTTGTTTATCTAAATTCGAAATTACATGATTTACTCTAACTCATTTACTTTGAAAGCATTCCCATTTCTCATAAATGTCAGGTTTCCAACAAAATATGATTCGATATCCAACCGTTTTACATACTGATCCAAAAATAGACGGAAATAACACATCAGTTGCTTACCTCGCTACGTATTTCATTAGAGTTAACTAAGAGAAATGAATTACTGCGACATTCGTGGGCGTTGGATTGGCAAATTAAAGCCAAAGTGTTAATCCTGTGTGTGGTTTTAACCTTCTAACGTTGTATAGTACAGAAACCTGTTCAAACGAAATTGGTTCTTCACTTGTATAGTAAAGTAGGGGTTGTTTGACAGACAATGTAAGTAGGTATAAGCAATATTTACATTCATAATACCCTCTCCGTACAACCCTCTTAACTCTTCCAACACAATGGCGTAGAAATTCTAATCAATGCATTACAAACAGGCACATCGGAGCCAAGTAACCCTACTAGGGACACCACTGCCAAGATAAAAAGCCCGGGATTAAGTTATCGTTCCGTAGCAGCCCGAGGCGGCCACCATATCCCAATACTGTTTGATGACGGCCCTACGAGTTATTTGCGAGAAGATTCTGGGTGATTTTGAATTTTACTACACTTCTACTTAGAGATTATGTAGTAGAGTTCCGATATGAGGCGTAAACGAGATGATAAAATCGCTATTAAAAGGTATAGTGTTTTCTCTGTTAAAACATTGTTTGATCAATATTCTATCTACATTAAACTTGTGCTAGAAATAACTAACAAAGAATGTAGTCGATTTTTTCATAGAATTGCAGTAGATTTTTTTCTTTTGTGTTCACCGCGTGCTTTTCGATCGATCAATTTCATTCCCCGGGACATACGTGAGAATCATCCGATCATTACGTTTTTCTTTCGTTCTCAGATCATAACAGTAATTAAGTTCATTAGCCAGACCAAGTATAAGAGCAATTAAATTTCAATTTACTACCACATTATTTTCTCAAAGCAGAAATTGATTACCAAACCCTAACAGATTTCAATTTTGATGTAGCCGTTTATCGAACAAATAAACTTTACATTATATCAAGGTCAAAAGATAAATAACATCTTACTAAATTAATTTTATGTTACATGTGAAATTTTCACACAATAATCTGTTAGAAAAACATTAACAATATACACAAGAAAACATTTGATGAGAACGACACTAGGGCTTACGAATAAATGGCGTGTTTCCATTCTTCCTAGCGACAACGCTGAAATAAGATTTTTTATAAGGATTTTTTACTGTTGTGCTTCCTGAGATTGTTTGTTTTAATTGAAATTAGTTTGAATCGTTAGCAAATCTTTTACAAATATTATTTGTTTTTTAAAGCAAAGATGTGATGTAGAATATCTTTGTTACAATTTTCTACTCAGTAACATTGTAAAACCACTCTTACCACAGCCATATTTACTTTAGTTACCTCATTCCCTTGCATTTTATCTTTCAAAAACCATAACCAAAAAAAAACAGATACTATATCTTCCATTGTACCCCAATGATACTTATAGTTATACCCAATCATCCATGAAATCTCTCATAGTAATAAAGATATCGTATATCAACGGAACCGCGACATTGACTGTGTGTGTAGGTGTCTGAACTAATATCGGGCCGGGACCGACCGGTTCCTCGGCTATCGAGTCCCGATCTCCATGGGCATAGAATAAAGGATGTATAGAAGCGAAATAACCTAATGGGTACACTGATGCAACGCCCGTACGTGTGGGCACACTGTTAAACCAATATTGTTACATAGGTGTACACAATTTGGGCAAAAAATAACTATGTCTATATCTGAAATTCTTTCTCCCAAGACATTCTAAATACCTACAGTATCGAGGTGTAAGATATGTTCAACAGTCAGGATTTTATCGTCGCTTATATCACTCGCTCCACACTATCATCATCAGCATCCTCAGCGCGACTTCACCCACTGCTGTTTAGTCCTCTCTCCGTTCTTGTGCTAATCTTCGTGCTACTGTGCCAGTCTCATCCAAGGTCTACCCGCGGTAAATGGCAACAATGTGGTCTGCCCATCTCGCCGTCGGATGACCTACGTTTCACAGGCTATAATTGACAAAAGCAACAATTTTTTGGAGTTTCGCTTCTACACGGTTTTCTTAATCTATGTATACGAATCTATGGATCAGATGAATTTGTCGACCGGCTAAGAGCGTCCAAGTTTTTTCACTACTTTTATTAGATACTGTGAAATTAGAATGGAATTTCATTTCAAATGATTCAACGATGTTTCATAAAAACTTTGTGGTTTTTTTATTATTGTGTGGGAATACGGAATTGCTAAACAGTAACAATAGAAATTTAGTTTTTAACAAGCACTACTGAATAATGATTTTTTTAATCGAATAAAGTCAGATTCTGTATAAAATGGCAATTCTTAGTCTGATTTCCAAACTTTTCCCTTTGAGCACTAACATTGTCCTACTATAATATCCTTATTATCCTTCACTCTTTTTTTTCCATTACAGCCATCAGTAATGACTAGTATCCTGAATTAATATACAGACGCCAGCACATCAAGCTACCCGAAACTGTCAAATTTTCCCAATCAACTTTGAACCTTATGCTTCAGCGATAAAGTTGAAAATCTATTAAATAAATTTGACAGATTGTAGTAGGTTGATGTGCTGGCGTCTGTACAATATTATGTCGAACGGTAAAGCTATTACTCTATTTCATTAATTAATACTAGTAAATGTAGTTTTACTTCAATTAATTTTCAGCCACAAATTAATCTAAAATTTTCCATATCGCTACGTACTAATGCTGAATCATTCATTTTGACTTGTTTGTTTTCTAAAGTTTCCGATAGCTTTAGAATACGATTTTCTTAAATATTTTTCATTTGAATCTCAAAAAGCCAAGATATTTCTTGTATTTGGACTAACAACTTGAACTTTGTAGGTCGGTACTTACTTTTAAGCAATTTTTCTCCGACGCGGTCTAGCTGAAGCCTTGTTAGTAAAAGTTCTGGTGCTAACACTTCTTACGTACTCAAGTCAAGTAAAGGACCGATTGGAATTCTATGTGGTTCAAACTATTTCTTATTAACGATGAAAGGCTTACCGCTGCAAGCTTTGGACCAATTACTCTTGTGATGTAAGGGAGGTATACGTATACCTTGCCCTACTTTTTGGCGAGATCCTCTACAGCTTACAGACGTGACATTTGTATTACACCTGTAACCTTCCGTAGCTTCGTTCGCTTGGTTGTAATCTTCCCTTTGCAATCTTGTCACTGTACCTACAATATTTGTGAATAAAGCTTATGAAACAAGATTTTGTTGAGGGTTTGACAAAAAGCTCGAAAATGATATGGACAATAAAATATTGTGTCCTGTTAAAAATAGAAACAGTGCTTTCAAATGTAATGATTAATGTTTTAACATTTGATCAATCAAACTGTTATCTCTACCAATGTCTACAAAACGCTGATCTATATATTCCTTTACACATACTTCGACGCCTAACCCTCCCAACCTATCGAGAACAGGTAATCAACTCTTAAAGGCCTCACCCGGACAATTTAGCTTTCTAGCGCCCACACCAATGTCTTATATACGAGGGAACAAGTCCTAACGGGGTGAACGTGACTCAACCGGCGGCACTTGCCCGTGAAGAGGGATTTCAGGTTGTTGATTATTTTATATTTATTCTCCGAATGTTTCTTGAGTATTTTGCGGTTCAAGAGGGTAAGGATAAATGTTTTGTTAAATATTGGATGTACAATGGCTTTGGAATTTTTTTCATCAAGGAAATTCTTCGTTTCTTATAATCAAATACTAAGTAGTTACTGAAGAAAGTGTTAGCGAGACTAATGTATCATATTTATCATCATCCATATCCTAATTCATTTGAGGTTAACGCAACATTTCTTCTTCCACCACACAATTACTCTATCAACCGTCATCGTATTCACCCCCTTTCCAGCCATATTATGCTTCCCATCCATTGTTTCCTTAGTAAATTACTTAGTGGATGGCTATAAGAACATTATGTTCTTATAGTCATACCTTCCCCATTCAAATCAAAACTTTTCTCTCAACCTCATTCTTTTGAAATTCGTTCACTTAAATATTTGTAACAACTTTATACTTTACAGCTTTTTTTGCTTACGTCACAGTTATCCAGAAACTCTGCTTAAAATAGGCTATTTCGGAGTCTAGATTTAAAACTGACGGATAAGACTGGCGACCCAAAACCAAAAGTAGAACAGAGCCGACCACACTTTGCTTTAGCCCTTAATCTTCTCCCAAAGTAAACTTTTGTAGGCTAAGGCAACGTAGGTCAACAAACTCTGGGCGAAGTTTACATAATCGAGAGAATTGGTAATCAGTAATTTAATTTATTATTATAAAGAACCTGAAAATGAAGTGTTACAATGTAGCCTTGCGTGATGCGTGTGTAACGATCGAATATTTTTAGATTAGTGATAGTCGTAATCATCAAAATGATATTAAAACATTTTATAATACGGTATGAGTTAGTGATGATCTAATACGCAACGTCGCGTCGGTCGAAACCAATATTTTATTTTTGACGTTTTTGAGTTTTACATTAAAGGTAGAAGGGTAAATAAATATTATTAAACAGAAGTAGAAGCTCGAGCCACGATTTTAATCCAAAATAAAACTAATGGTGCCGATTCCCTTGTTCACAAACTAAACTAAATTTAAGTTCAGTGCATCTTTTTCTTTCTATTTCATTAAGAAAAGGACAGAAGATAAATTTTAGTTTATTCCTGTCAAATTAATCAGCGGTTGTCACTACTCCATACAAGTTTAGACGTGATTAAAAACTTGCCTACTAAAATTACGTCAATTTACGTCAAGCGCTGATTAATTTGACAGGACTAAACTAAAATTTATCTTCTGTCCTTTTCTTAATGAAATAGAAAGAAAAAGATGCACTGAACTTAAATTTAGTTTAGTTTGTGAACAAGGGAATCGGCACCATTGTATGTCATTTTATTTTAAATAAAACACAATTGTATCACTCATAGATATGAATCAAATTTTAACAGTCGCTCCATGTAAAATACTGGTATTCAGCTGCATCCGGTTAGCCTGCTAGCCGACCCCAACATAGTTGGGAAAAGGCTAGGCAGATTGATTAACTCTTTTTTTTTCTAATATTACATTAAATGACTTACCTATGTAACTAATTCATTATTAAGTGCGAAACGAGTATTTACAATTTTAAAATCTTTCGAATTTACGTTTAGTCTACTGCGCACGTTCGTGCAAACCCCACTGGTTTTATGATTATGCTCGATTGCGAAAATACTCAGTATCATTGATAATGCTAGTGTAATAATCATTTCTTATAACCAAGTTATATTTTATTTACTTAAGTTCATGAGTACCAGCAACGCTTTTACGAAATATATCCTGTTCATGTCCTCTTGCATTTTTAAACGCTCTACTAGAATACGTGCTAGAAATTCAAACCTTACATAGCTGGCTAAGTAAATTTCCCTGCACTAAAACAATGCTAACAGCTTAGGATCTGGTGTCAGAATCCACATAGCTTTGGGAACAATGGCAGCATTCGCTGTAATCCTTTTGACTGGAGTTTGTGACGCATTTACGATGTGAGAACAACGGTTGTGATATTTGATGTGGAAGATTGGTTAGTGTAGTGGTTAGATGATTGCAGTTTTTTGGTAGCTGACGAAGGTTACAAGATACACATGAAATACATTAATTAAAAGCAGTAAAGACCGGTAACACTGATGGATGAATTTAAAAAGTATGACTTTGAATGTCAAATAGACAAAAATAAAACGCATTTTATTGATACGAAGAATTACCAATTAAAAACTAAAAAAGCACCCCTTTATTACATACAGTGAAAAACATTTCATCAATTTAAACAATATAATTCATAGCAGTGACCTATACAGAAATGGACTAAAAGTGCGAGTAAAATGTCATTGGCAAGGGTAAATAATGTCTAGCGCACCAATGATATTATTGTCATTTGCGTAGCACGGACTGAACTCTTTCCGACCCAGATGACCCCATTACACTCCTCCAGGAGCAGAATAGGGCCACCAGTACAGTATACAAGAACAGACGCCTCCCGTCATTCCGACCTCGCCGCCGAGGCCCTTTGCGATCGCGACCGCGTCCCCGAGTCAATGAAACTCCTCCCCGACCCTTGCTCGAAAACGAGGTGCCAGCAGTTGTTGCAGCTGAGCACGTAGCTTTAAATACCCCGCATAATAATCATGATGAAAATATAAATTTGATCCAGCCTGTCCCTTCTTGCTGTCCTCCCCTCAGCGATGCCCTAAGCCGAGGTTCGTACCCCACAGGGGGTGCCCTTAGCGAGCATTCGCTTAGTTTTAATTTAGAATAGTTAAAAGCTCCTGGCTGGAGGCTCTAAGTGTAGAAGCTTAAGGCCACCACAGGAAAAGTTCGGTTAAGCAGCCAAGACCTTAGTGGTCAAAACTGCGAGAGGCCATTTAAAAAAAAAAAAAAAAAAGCACGGACTGAAGTCATCACTTTATCAATATTTCGGTCTATTTGAAATGCCCATTACTGTAGTAACTATCTATATATACTGAGAGACTCAACCGATGCAAATACTGAAACCTTATGGGTAACTATAGTTTTAAGTCAAAACGCTCGGGTCACGGGGCCCAAGGGCGCGGCTCCGAAATTTCTTGCCGACTGGTTGATACACCAGAGGGTTAACTTGTTCTTTGGCCAAAGAATTAGCATTGCCGTTCAAAGTGACAATGCTGCCAGTCTTCTGGGCACGTTTCCGGATGACAGCGTTGCGGACGAATACTTCGACGTGTGTGTCCTTTTGTTTTGTTTTTTTTTTTAAATAGTTTGTTAGTTAGTCTAACCTAGTGTAAATAGTTAGTTGTGTTAAATATTGTAGAGAAATAAATTATACATTAATATTGACTTGTTATCGAATACAAGTCTATATCTATCTTTCATCTGTTACATATTATAATGTTAGTCAGGGACTTGAAAAATGTCACCTCGTTGTTTTATTTGAATTACTTAGGTACTTTTCCGTAAATAGTTACTTTTATGCTTTAAACCCTCTTTTCGGCAGTATTTAGGCCGAAACTCCCGAACTGCCTCTACTCATTACTTTTGACGGCACTACTGCGACCAGCCTAAAGTTTGTTTCGACAGCTATTAGAATTTAACACAATAATAACTGCCAGCAGGTTGGCTTCCACTGCACATTTCGAATGTAGCTTGTAGTTTCAATGCCTCCAAATATTTGAGATGAGATGTATTACTGCAGTACCTTAGAGTAATGAATACGCAATTAACTGTATCTTAGTTTTTCAATCTCAATAGATATGATTTAATAATGGGTCTCCATTATGTGAATGTGATAGAATTATAATCATTTTTATTTCTTATCAATGATTTTACTCCACGATTCTTAAAAAACTATTAACTTCGACGTCATTTCAACCACATTAGTTCTTGCTATTTACATAATACACTTCACTAAAACTACAAACACTCCTCCACATCTTTATTCATAACCGCCAACACTAACAGTTTAACAATCCTAGCACTCGATAATCCAATACTCTTCGGAAATACCAACAATATCATTTTCATCGTTACACATGCCAACAATGGCTTCAATTGGCGTCGTCCGGCGATCGCTGTCGATATCTGCGAGAGCATCTGCATAACAAAATCTCGTTCACTCTCTGTTACTCTGTATACGGTAATAGAAACATTTCGATAAACAAGAACTGACCTCTACGATGCATTTGCATTCTGTCTACGGGAAGACATGAGTCTGTACTGTATCTATTATGTATAATGATTAAGAATTTGGTGTATTCATTTCTATTGAGGTTGAAGTCTGATCGAAAGATGTTAATCAAAAGACAGTGATTGATGTAAGCAAGTCTATTTTTAACCGATTTCAGAAAAGGAGGAGGTTCTATGTTCGCCTATATATTTTTGGAGTTTACTCCTTAAGTTTTTTTTAAGAGATTCGTTTATTTACACTCATTGCCTATTACAATCATATTAAGGAGTAAGCTCCAGTTGTGCGTCGGAGCTAACACACATTTTTTTTATTTTTCTTTTTCTTCGATATTTTCGTCAATTGTAAACTGATTTAAAAAAATATTTTATCATTTGGTAGAAGAAACTTGCATGGTAGTTTCATATAAATTTTATTACCTTTTCTAGGATAGTTTTTGAGTTAGCTTCAATTGTACATATTTTTCCCGCTTATTCTATGTGGATGATGTTATAATAATTTATTTCTTCTAACTTTGCTTACGATTTTTGTGCAGGCCAATAGAGAGAGTTAAACATTTCAAAGAGAAAAATACCAGCCAATTCAAATTCCGAGTAGCACCTAGAAACAAAGTTATCGCCTCCCCGATCCTTCATAAATCCGCCCACAATCGTCCGAAAAAAATCTATATTAAAAAAAAATTAAAGCCGAGTAAACAAAAGAGGAAACTAATAAGAAATCGATGGAAGTCGACTCGGCACTGAACTGTGGACCGCTGAAGTTTAGTTAATCCCCGCGAGATGAAAAAGTACAAAGGATCGGAATAAAAGCCGGTGGCGGGTAGAATCGATCCCCGGATGGAGCTCGAATACCAACTGTGACGTTTGTGGTTCAAGTGATCAGTTGGAGCGATCAATTACATCTTGGTACTACAGAAAACCGTCGAGCAGTTGTCACTTTATTATTTAGAGTGACAACTACGGCCCATGGCAAAAGCGTTGAGGCAGAATCGGAGAAATATTGCGATTTCAATATCTCCTATATTGAGGACTGAGAGAGTCAAATAAAGGTCTCGAAATATAGTTATGATATACTTTAATATTTACATGTTTTCTTTTTTACAGTCACAAGAAACCCATAAAATTCGTTTTGTTATTTCGTAATAGCGCTAAATAGTAACAGAGTATTGATTGAAAAAAACACCCAACGACATTTACGTATCAACATTAAACTATGGGCATTTGCAGACGCCATTCGAGCTATGAACCTCGATAATGTTATAGACCAAACAAGTCCAGAATACAAAATCACATATCCCTAATTATCAGCCTCTACGTGTTCTATATAGAAATAGTAAAACTTTCAGAAGCAGGGACATATTAATTAAAAAGCATCGGGTCAAAACGTGTCTAGAATTAACAATAGAGGCAGAAGTAATAGTCGAACTTTATTTAATTGCTGTACCGACACTTGAATAAACAATTAGGCTAGTAGACCAACCCATCTCTGTTTAATCTAATGTGTTAGAAAGAGATGAAGTGTTGATCGTAAAAACGAACGCTTTACGATCGTTCGGGAAATATAAACATTTTTTTTTGTGTATGAAACTAAGCAGTCATTTATCAATCGTTTGTTTTCGTAAGGTTTAATGTATTTGCATCTTGACTTTCTATGTCTCATTCATTCCCTATCACTAAACGTATTTTTTATTCACTTTTAGTTGAGTTGTAAAATAATGGACGGAACTTTATTAAATAACTTTTTCGAACAAACCTGTCCAATCACAAACGTTATTTATTTACTGGCAAAACGTCATCATCATCATCATCATCATCAGCTTATAATTTTCCCACTGCTGGGACACAGGCCTCCTCTCTGTGAGAGGGAGTGGGCCGTAATCCACCATGCGGGCCCAGTGCGAGATGGTAGATGTCACATGTCTTCGAATTTTCGGTTCTAGAACATGCCGGTTTCCTCACGATGTTTTCCTTCACCGTTTTGAGAGAACCTGGCAAAACGTGATGTAGGAAAACTGTTCATTTGTTAAATATACCTATTACACCCGATCCATGTTCTATACGAATCGTAATACTAAGAATCTAAATAAAAAAACTGAGACCGTTGTTCAACTTGGATCTAATGCCAATCTTACGTCAAACCCCATATTATATAAATGTCGTGTTTAAGAGGTGTTTAGTCCAAACAACTGATAAACACAGTTTTGTGAAAATAAGGTAACAATTTTAAAGCACAGTTTTAATAGATGAGCATAACAGGAAAAGGGTAAAAATGAGCAATATGCAACTAAACATCCATCACAAATATAACCTACGATAAGTTACTAGACGTGGGAACTGGCTATACATTACCCAGTTGTCACATTATAGACTTTAAATAAATTGGCTGTGATGACAGATGAGACAGACAGACACACGAGTGATCCTATAATCTATATCGCTATTTCTCATACACTTAAGCCACAGTCTAAGTGTAGCCTGACTTGGAACTGTGAAGTTAGCGCCGCGAACACTCCAGAGACCAAAGCAGATGGATCGAACAAATTATACAATTAATTTTAACATTTATCAACTTACACCTTGACTTGGCAATTACTTCGATCAATATATTGAAGAATAAATACATAATGGTAGAGTAACATCAACAGATGTAGAAGTAAAAATCTATTTACATGATGTAGTGTAAGAGCACTAATATAGACGTTAAAGATGTAAAATATGACACTATGTTAGTGATGATTTATTACAGTAGGAAACTTAGCTATGATAGTTATCAGAACATAATTAAATATTCAAAAAGCTGCACATATCTTCAATTAACTTTGTTTGCGAAGTAAAATTTAAATTTAATTTATTCATTGACAAACAACGCGCAGCCTAAACAACTGGATCCAGAAGCATGAAATTTTGCACAAGATTTCCTAATGTAATGAAAGAGAGCAATAAAGAAGGATTTTTATAAAATGCATCCCCTAAAGGGGGGAAATAGGGGATGAAAGTTTGTATGGAAGTTCCTCATTGAAATTCCACCACACGGCTTGCCTGATTATAATTCAATAACTGAAAACAACCAAGAATTGCTGTAGGAAGGAATTTTATGAACGATAGAAAATGAATTCAAAGACACCTATTATGTCTTTGTGTTCTGAAGTGCAACGTGACGTCAAATCATCGCATGAATTACCTCTGCAATATAGAGTTGTCCTTTGAGCAAGATCGACATTCGACCAAGCATAATCTGCTTAGCCATCTAAACTATACAGTATATAGTCCAATCGATTTTCCAAAACCAGCTTATACTATAGAAACTGTTGTCAATCTTGAAAATGGTTTCAAACTCAAACTCAAACTCAAACTCAAACTCAAAGCATTTATTTCAAATAAACCAATTACAGGTACTTTTGAATTGTCAAGGGGTCGGTCAGTCAGAAAAATGAAGCTAGTTGCCCATTCCAAAGCGTAGTAGGTACCTATGGAGAAGAACGGGCAAGAAACTCCACGGACACTCTTTTAAATCAAAATATTGTTACAAAATATTGGTTACATCATTCGTGTTGAACTTATACATGTGAGAACAATGTAGAAAGACGTGCACGTTAAAAGCGTCCGTAATAAAAATATAATATCAATTCAAAAATTAAAATAAATTAAAATAAACCGTGGCAGCTAAGAGATGACCAGTCCCTACTGACGGCGCCCGTTCACGAACATGACGCATGGATCAGCACCATTTAGCTCAACCATTTTGAAGGGAACTTAATGATCCAACACACACGCCACCATCAGCGAGACATTTGAGTGAGCATGACATACTCTCAGCCGCCAGGGCACATTCAAGTCAATGAAAGACGTACCCAGTAAATGGTAGCTTTATGGAATGTACAACATGGTCACAGTGCTCACACATGTGATATGCAATTATACAATACAAAGAGATTGAATTTATACAAAGGAAATATAGTTTTACAATCTTCAGCAGCTGCAACAATACTTTTGAATGCTAATCAATTAGTTTATGCGCCCTTGTGGAGCTGGACCAGCGCTGAGCCAAGCATTTTTATCAGCGATGTAATCCCCCAACTTATAATATGCTTGGCAGCATAGTGTGCGTTTTATACATGATTTAAATTTCGTTTCGTTCAGTTGGAGTATGTGGGAAGGTATTTTATTATAACATTTTAAACAGCACCCCATGAAGGATGAGTCTACTTTAGCCAGTCTGAAACCCGGTTGAACTAATTGGTCCCTATTTCTAGTCCCATAATTGTGTTTATCACCTCTTTTACTGAAAAGACTTAGATTTTTCCTTACGTACATGATGTTTTCATAGATATATTGACAAGGTACCGTCATGATGTTAATATCTTTAAACAGTTCCCTTAGAGAATCGCGTCTGCGGAGGCCATATATTGCTCTGATGGCTCTCTTCTGCAGAATAAAAATAGACTCGATATCTGCAGCCCGTCCCCATAGTAAAATACCGTAAGACATGATACTATGAAAGTAACTGAAATAGACTAGCCTCGCGGTATCTACATCGGTAAATTGACGGATTTTTCTCACAGCATATGCTGCTGAACTTAGCCGTCCTGCAAGAGATGTTAAATGAGGACCCCATTGCAGCCTTGAATCGAGCGTGATCCCCAAGAAAACAGTTTTATCGACAAATTCTAGTTTCTCCTTATTCAATACTATGTCACAATCACTACTTTTAACATTTGGTAAAGCAAATCTTATGCATTTAGTTTTTTTCCCATTTAATACTAAATTATTAGCAGTGAACCAATTTTGGACCTGCAGTAGGGCGTTATTTACTCCGTCAAGATTTGATGCACGTCTATTTATCTTAAAAATTAAGGAAGTGTCGTCAGCAAATAACACCATTTGTGGTTGGTTTTTTAATAAATGGGGTAGATCATTAATATATACTAAAAAGAGGAAAGGACCCAATATCGAGCCTTGTGGAACGCCCATTTTTACTTTTAAACCGATTGAATGGACACCATTTACTTGAACCTGCTGCTGTCTATCATTTAAATAAGATTTTACTAAACTGAGCGCAAGTTTTCCTAGTCCGTAATGCTCAAGTTTCAAGAGCAAGGTTTCATGACTCACGCAGTCAAATGCCTTGGAGAGGTCACAAAAGATTCCTATGGCATCTTGGGCCTCCTCCCACGCTGTAAATATGTGTTTTAATAAGGTGACACCGGCGTCAGTTGTACAACGTCCTTTGGTGAAACCATATTGCTGATCGTGCAAGATTTGGTTGGCGTTAAAATGATTAAGCATTTGATTGAGCATTACCTTTTCGAAAACCTTGCTGAATACCGGCAGCACAGATACTGGTCTATAATTGTTAGTGTCTTTACTGTCCCCAGATTTAAAAAGTGGTATTACTTTACTGTATTTCATTAAATCCGGGAAGACTCCTTGATCCACACACAAATTAAATATTAAAGCTAAGTACGGTGCTATAGTGTCGATTATGTATGTACAAACTTTGATAGATAATCCCCATAGATCTTCGGTCAATTTGATTTTGATTTGCCGAAAAGCTTTTATAACTATCATTGGGTTTATATGTTTAAATTGAAATTCAACCGGGCAGCCTGGAACGTTCGCTCTTAATAAATCAATTGAGACATCGGGTGAAGAATTTAAAGCTTCCGTCGTTTTAGATGGTATATTGGTAAAGAAATGTACAAACTCTTGCGCTACTTCTAAGTTAGAGCTTATGGCACCACGTGAAGTCTCCAATGTGTACTCAGTGTTTAGCTTTTAGAGCCCTAGGCCACCTAAACGTAGGAGGTGCCATAAATATAACAAAGGATTTAATCAAGGTAAGCAAATTCTATGAGTAATAGTGCGGTTTCCAGCTTGGTTACCAAACATTGTTAATAAGGTATTATCCTCTTAGCATCTTGTTGTTTGATCTTTTTAAGCGACCTCCAAAAGGAGGTGGTTTTCAATTCGAGTGTGTTTTTTTAAGTGAAAACTTCTTTAGCCATTTTTGAGATGGAAGAAAACAATTGAACCCGCGGCACCGTTACCAACACCTTATTTTTGTAAACGCGATTGTGCTCTTTATTTATATTAAGTTACGGATCAATGTTCTATGTAAGTATTATTAGTTTAAAGGTTTTGAAAGTATATCTTTTTTTGTAAACGCGATTGTGCTCTTTATTTAGATAAAGGTACAGACCAATGTTCTTTACAAGTATTTTTCTTCCACCAAGGCGATCTTGTTCAAGTTTTCACTTCTGTCGGCACTCCCAGAGTGCCACTGTTTTTTTTTTTTTGTATGTTTGCTACTTGATTACTCCGCCAATTATGAATTGATTTTGAGGATTATTTTTGTTTGGTGGATGATACTTCAGTGGTGGTCCCATAAATTTTTTAACTTTGCTTGGGTAGTTTTTAAATTAGCTTCAATAAAATACGTACTTTTCCCACTTAGTATTTGGATGATATGATAAGTTCCTGTCATTGTTATTTACATAACAGGTAGTGGTAAATAAATAAATAAAATGTAAAAAATAAAAACATTAAGTATCCAAAAAAAACCGACTTCCAAAACATACACTACAAAGTGAAAAATTCGGAAGTCGGTGGCAGAAAACAAAAATTCAAAACCAAAGACACCGACTCCCGAAATGAAAGTAAATTTTCACGTTGTTAGTGATCGATGCGTTGTAGTGTTTTTTTGGAAATCGTTTTTTTTTTTACTTTTTTTACATTATTTGTTGTGTATGTATAGAAGGCACATCCTAAGCGTAATGGTGCTCGAAGATTTTATTATCTTCAGCCTAATTCTGATCTCAAGTATATCACTGAAATCTATATAAACATATCATAACATGACTTCTGTATTCTAAGGGTAAAAGGTGTACCTTTAATACACCCACATTTCGCCAGTGATTAAGTCCCATGTAATGGCACCTGCGAAAAATATCGATAGGTGCTGTATGTGGAATACCTCAGGTGGCATTTAAGCTGGTGCTCAATGTGGAATACGTCGTAAAAAGTAATAAGCCTTTAGACTCCGAGGTGCTACTGAGAAATTCCAGGTGGAAAAACTCAATAACAATTTGATTCATGAAGCTGAAATATGAAGATGTTTTGACATAATTCTTTACCAAGAAACATGTTGATTGAGCCAACTAGGCTTTCTTATATCAAGTAGTCTTCTTGTCGAAATCCTCTGTTAGAGCTTACAAAGCTTATGGAGCAAACAATACAAACAAAAGAAGATTCCGCAAATATGACATGTTTCTCAGAACCAGTAATAAACTCATTCGTAGAAAAAAATAATGACCTCGAAGTTAACTGAAAATAATGCCTATTTCTTATCTACTATGAATTTTGTGCCAAAAAATCATATGACTAAACTGTTTTAATGGCAGCATTTTCAATCTGATGCCCGTTTTCTTGAACACAAGGCAACACCTAAATACCTGAACGTAAGCGCACTGTTGTTAGAGTTGAAAATCTAGTGTGTAATAATATTTAGATGTCGTCTAGCATTAGTGAAAACGGGCATAAATTAGGTATATAGAACCACTTTAAAAGCTATTTAATCCTGCCTGTTAAAGTCCCCTTCATATTAAAGTAACCTAACTCTTTTTTTCCTCAAAGCACCAAAAAGTTTACGTATTTTATTTCCTAAGTGCTGCAAGCCACGGCATTATGAAGGCAAAAATGTTTTAGAATCAGAGAGTAGGTGCATTATATAACGGTTTTATGGGATTTCTAGCATGTATAACCCGATTTTTATAACTGTGCGCTTGTCAACGTCAAAATATTACAGTGTATGTGGTTTAAATAATAACAATAACAACTTAACGAATAATATGACAGAACTGGGGAGACGACACGAGTTGTGTAGACCGTATTAAAAGGCGGCGAGGCACTGAGGAGGTAACCAGGCGGGAGAATTCAATACTAAGGCTGGTTTCACAGCTGTCCGGGAGACCCGTGCGGGCCGCCCGTAAGGGCTCCCGGAACGGAGACACACGTGAGGCGTTAGAACATTGTTTCACAGCGACGCAGATTGGTCCGTACGCGACCCGCTCCAGGTAGAGCCCGTACGACGCTAGCAACCGTATCGTACTAACTCAATCGTTTCAGAGCACTGCGGGCGCTACCCGTATGGGTCTCCCGTGTGCGGGCGGCCCGTGCGGGTCTCTTGGACAGCTGTGAAACCAGCCTAACAACCTACGATTTTGACAGCTCCAAGCGCACAGTTATAAAAATCGAGTTTTACCTCATGTCCCGATAGAAATAAGAAAGCTTTCTTTTGTCGTTTTTTTGACACAAAAATAATTGCAAGTACCTACCTAATTCAAAATTTCCTAATTCATTAATTGTTTTCACGCTAAAACGGCTGAACGGATTTTGATGAAATTTGGCACATAGATAGACTATGACCTGGGTTTAGAAGAATTAGGACATAGGATACTTTTTTTTTCCAGTAGCACGTTCCCGTGGGATGATTTCCGACCTCAATGCCCCGGGTCTTCAAAGTCCACGGACAAAAGCTAGTTAAATTCAATCGAGACCTATAAATTAATTAGCATTTTCAGAAACGAAGAATTTCGATATGACGGAGGAGTTGAGGTACGGTACCCGATAAAACAAGATTTGTGTATATGAAGTATATAAACTAGAAAATCGTTTTATAATCTATTTCAATCAATCCCATCAAAATTAATCAAAGGCACAAGCGTTTCAATTTGTATCGCTATTATATCGAAATCTTAACCCCGTTTAAATTAAGCTGCAGTAGGCCAACTCCCAACTGACGACTGTGCCATAAATTATACATAAAAGCAATATGAGGAACCTTTCGCGAACATTGTAACATGTATAGACATACCTACCTACATTATGATATATCGCACCCTTGTAGAAGAAGATATATTTAAGTGAAGTTCCTTCAAAATCGTGTACCTATAGTGCATTTTCTTTTTCACTTCGTTAGTACATTCTTAATTGAAGGCTAGCAAAAAGATAGTATACGAGTACATGTTTTTGCTCGTAACTGTACCTACATCCTTTTTTATAAAGCATCGTTTAAAATTATTATTGCCATATATGTCACGTTGTAATTGACAGCCTGCTCAGATTAAAGATAAAACTAATTCTTTAGGTAGGCCTAGGAAATGTGGAGTTCTAGGAAATGTCACATAATTTCCTCCTTTTCCACGTAATACTTAGGTTCTAACTTAAAGTTTATACGACACCGTTCCATATTTCGCGAAATTCAAATTTTCTGAGGTTTTTAAGATTAGTAGGTCAGTGTCAGGTTGTATTTAGATCCAAATATGATTCGCGACCATAATAATAGGAATTTACAGAATTACAATAATTAAAATCAGCATATTTTTTTAATTTACTTGTTAAAGTGTTTTTTTTTAACTAATAATTCACAGAAATATTTTATGTAATCATGAAATAATCAATCTGTAGAGCAATTTTCTTACGATTTTAAGGCGCTTTTGCCTTGAAACGCCTTTCTTCTAGATATGGGCGTCACTAGTTATAATAACTGGTTACGAAGCATTTAGCCGAATATCTAATTTCGAGTCAAACTGTAAACACGTTATTTTGTAGGTAGTTACATTTTCGATTCAGACAGTCCTAACCCTGAATAAAGTATGAAAGGAAGTTTATTGGTGTCATTATTACATTTATGATGTTATGGCGGCGTCTATATCGCCACATGTGAACTACGCATCAAAGACCTGACGTCACACAAATCCTGCATCGCGCAATTAAAGTTTACCGCGCAATCGACATATTATATACTAGATCCCGACTTCAACCCTAGGGCAGTTGTCCGCCAGACACGACACCCGTCTGGTCGGAGGATCCTCCCTTTTCTATAGAGGTTCCTCATACCTCTAAAATTTAACTGCATAAATATAGCTACAAAAACTTATTCGTTCCAAAAACGTAAAGCTTAACGTAACGTATTACGTAGGTAATCAGTTATATTTTCGTTTTGCAAATAACTGTAACACTTCGATAGAATCACCATGTCGAATCACCGAATAGAATTTGAAAAAATAACTAGTTTCTAAAATAACGTGCTTTCAAAACAGGTGATGCTTTCGAAGTCACCATACTCTATTTGAAATAAGATTAGACATTTAAACAAACCTTTTTACAGTCCGTTCAACCGATTTTGACTTCTATTGCGATGGTGGCATGACAAATGGCAGCTGCAGTAAACAGTTTGTATTATAACAACTTTTTTGCTTTTAATACCATCCTTATTTATGCCTACTTCAAAATCAGTTGAACGGACTGTCAAAAAGGTTTATTTAAAAGTCTAATCTTATTTCAAATGGAGTTTAGTTACATTACGTTTCGCGAAAATCACGTAACGACCCACCCCTACGTTTCTTCCTGGTGCTCTATCATTAAGCCTCGTGCATACAATCAAACAACAAACAAAATATCAAATAACAAACGTATATTATTACTAATGGCGGCAATTTTTACTACATTAGTCGATCGATCGGTAATAACAGAAAGCAAGGTGGAAACAATCATGGCATTATAAGTGCGTCGACATATTGATTAATGAGTTAAGTTGACAAGTTGTAACATAATGATTGCTACAATCATTGAGTCGGAAGGGATATTGTGGGGTTATCGTGAAAGCTTTAAATAATGTCGTGGCTAGTAATACTTTTGGCTTTATTAAAGGGCACAATCTGAGCAAGAGAAAGACAGAGGATAGGCTCATTCGAAATGTGGTGCTGGAGGCGGATGCTCCGAATTCCATGGACAGACAAACGCAGAAATGTGTCCGTCTGTTCCTGACTTGATATCAAAACCCGACTATCTACAGTTTGCTTACAGCGTATTTTGATCTATTTCGGCGACATAGTGCAAAGGGGAGATAGCAGCCTCGAAAAGCTAGTCATTGTTGGCAATACTGAAGGAATGAGAGCACGACGCCGGTCGCCAACGCGATGGTCCAGCCCAGGTCCAGGTCCAATCTTCAGCAGGTTGTGATAGCAATTTTGGACCGGAGTCGATGGAGGCAAATTGTCTGGTTAAAGGCATCCAGTGACTACGATCCTCAGTAATGAGAGATCGATTGAAGAAGAAGAAAAGGCGTTTGGCTTTTTTTTGTTTTTCCAGCAGGAAATTCTCCGTAGCAACCCGAAGTCTGTATTTGTCCCCGGTTGATGGCAAAAGGCTCGCCCCCTATTACATGGGACTTAAACATAACTGGCGAAATGTGGGTGTACTATAGGGACACCTCTGCCTCACCCTTCAAGGATTACGGGCGTGATGTTGGGTTATGTTTTCTTCTTGGTAGAGTTTCGTCGAGCGATGGACGCTCAAAGTGGTATTCGATGTTTCCAATCTTGATATAAAGTCAAGGAGATTAATAGTTAAGCAAATTGTACTATACCCGAATCCCTTTAGCGTGGCAATAGCGGTCATTGACTTTCTGGTATTCTTTATTTCAATTACTGAAATAAAGTCCTTTAACGTCCTGAATCAATATCTATCAACATGTTCCAATAATGAAAAATCATACACAGCATATTTTTTGGGTTCCTACGGAAACATTTTAGGGAAAGGGCAATGACCGCTATTGCCACGCTAAAGTGAGCCGAGTATACCAACTTTAATTGTCTAAATTTTCAAATGACAACTGTAATTTTTATTAAATTACAGTTGTCATGTAATGCCTATAATATACGGCTAACATTCATTCATAAACTCACGCCTTCTTTCCATGGGGGTAAGCAGAAACTACAGAAAGTCAACTGCTACGATCCTTACAAACTCCTTTTGCTTCGTTCACGTTCATACATCTGGTCATACACGTACGCCGGTTGCGAGTACTATGCACCTGACTTTTCTGAAGAACATCACCAATAAGGCTGTATGTCCTTCTAGGGCGTTTATAATACGAAGCGTATCAATCTGCTACACAATTAATTTAGCTGATTGCACAGACCACCATATTTTATATGGGTATCAATGTACAGACGCCAGCACATCAAGCTACCCGAAACTGTCAAATTTTCCCAATCAACTTTGAACCTTAATTTTCAGAGATAAAGTTGAAAATCTATTAAATAAATTTGTCAGATTGTAGTAGCCTGATGTGCTGGCGTCTGTACTTATGTGCAATTGCGTCCTTCTTCAGCAAAGTTATGTTCAGCAGTGGACTGTTGAAGTGATCATTGGATTTATCTAGGAATCTTAACAAAGTGACGAAAAGCCTCAACATATCTGAAGAAAGAAAAGAAAAGAAAAGAAAGAAAGAAAATACATTTATTTAGCACAGACAAAAAGGCACACAACACAACATAATTATAACACAAGTAAAATATACAAATAAAAAAAGAAACAAAAAACAGTGTGTAAAATAATAATTTAACATGAAAGTTAGTGTGCCTCGCGGCTGCGCCAAATAGGCCCAGTTCAGCAAAACTGCCAGACAACTAGTGCCTGACGCTGGTTTTCAACTGGACCTAAAATGTGGGGTGACGGATGACGTTTAGCTTTCATTTAAATGATCTATTGTTTGAAACCAGGGACCGAAAACCTTTATCAATTACGGTACAGGCACCAAAGAATTTTGTTTACTTCTGAGATTAAGGTTACTGCTATCTGGGTAACCAAGAAGAAGAAACATGTTACCTCTATTAAGTTACCGTTTTAATACCGGTTACACACACAGGTGATGCGCGCCCTTTCACTCATGCCGACGGCACGTGTGACTCAGGTAATTTTTATTTCGGTAACCGGTATTACTACTGGTTGGATTAAATTTACGGTAACCTTTAAAAATATCTATTTAAATATAAATGCTGTAACCGAAAAAACCCGTATTGATCATACCTTTTCGGTCCCTAGTTGAAACCAGTATTTTAACTAAATTATTACAATCTAGAGCTAATACCTAAATTCCAACCGAAAAATCTTAAAATTTTCCTCAAAATATTCAAATCACGTCACTGCCAACCTGGAATCTATTTAATCCTTTAGATCTCCTATCTAAGTCGACCTAGATGATCTAAGTCTCTAAGACATTGTGACTTAAATGACTGCACCAAGACGTGCTGGCTATGCGGTCAGCAACAACTTCCATGAATAATCTAAGTTGTACACAACAATACTGTTCGTCATAAAGGGAATTATGTCTCTTGCAGTTGGTACAGACGACATAGTTACTCTAATTAAACCTGGTTCCTGGAATTTGAGATGTGATACGATTTATCTATGCGAGAGCTTATCAGAGACCGGTATACAACTATTGTTATACGGCTCATAAAAATCTCAGTGAAAATGCCTTGTGAATTTCATATTATTATTTCAAAATCGAATGAAATAAGGGAGCTTCCAAATGACGATTTACAGACATTGAAACGAGACGGTACCTTCAAAATGGAACTTGCTTGGGAGCCAAAATAGGTTTGGTAGTAGTACTTTGCTGAACCCTTTCACAAGGGGCTAAGTGTTTCCACGCCTGCCTACATAAATGAACACTGTTTTTAAAAATAACTCTTTATTGCTCATTTTGATTGGATTAACATATTACCTATTACTTTTTAGAAGTCCAGCAGATTACTTAAACAAGTAATTGTAAAAAAAATTAAATGATATGTTGATTATAAATAAAAATGAAATGTTTATTTATTTATTATTAGGCTCTTCAACAATGAGTACACTATTACTTATAATTAGTACATTGCAAACTTAAGTCTAAGCGCCTCATTACTTATAGAAAAGCACAGCATGCACTACATTATGCGCAGATAATAACATAATTAATTAATTAAAACAAGTAATACATGGTTTAGATGAAAATAAATTATTAAAAGCTAAAATGATTACAAAAAATAAATTAAATTACATTGAATAAATTAGATTAGATTAGATTAGATTTTGTGTTATAATTTTAAATAAGATTATGTTAATATTTGAATTTATACTACATAGAGACACCCATTAAATGGCAAGTGAGGCTTTTTTTAGAGCAGTTAGGTACTGATGAATGAAAGAGGTCAATGTCTACTTCGTGCTCTTTGTATGCAGCATACATTCTGGACAGTGGACAGTTATGTTGTTCGTTGGTTAGCGCATCACCTGAGAACGGCTGGACCGATTTGGCTATTTTAAGTTTTAAAATGTTTGTAATAGTCCAAATTAGGTTTTCATGGAAAGAAAAATTGGAAAACTTTCCCGGGACAGTGAAAAAATGGGAAAAACTGAAATTTCCTTTTTTCTATGGGATTTTTGTATGAACTATAGGTTTCGACAGGACAACGACAACGTCTATCGGGTCAGTAAGTCTGTAATACTAATTAATACTAGTACACATTGTATATCTAAATTCTAAAGGACATTGTTCGGCGTCCATACATCGTTCGCCTAAGAACCAACAGAGACGTGAATTTACTTTCTGTGTTCTAAATAATGCATATATTCGATTGAATCTAAATTAAAATCACGGATACTGCTGAGAATTATAAAAAAATCTAAAACACTTTCGGATTTTGGGGTTACAATTAAGCCAATAGGATTTTATCTTCACACGTCATTACATATTTTAACCGTAGCAATTAACATTGTCGGATCTATATTTTTGCGTTTTTTTTTTTTATTGCTTCAAATCTTTGCGGGAACATTTTTTATAGTTTATTCTAAGACCTTTAATGCAATAAATAAAAAAATCGCAAAAATTTAGATCCGACAATGTTAATTACTAGTCGATTTATGTACTATTAGTGTAGTCAGAACCATTATTACCAATGTTGCTCGTTTCACACAGCGCTTTCAATCGCTTTATTTTATTTGTAACTAAAAACCTTATTCGTAGATCAAGCGCTCGCCTATTCAAAACGTCAAATTGAAACAAAAATAATGGCGCTGGGGAAAATTAGACCGAAGTGAATTACTTAAAAAAAAACGAAAATAAGAAGTGTCCATTCTATTGTAATAAGTATAACGTAAACTATAAAAAAACTAGTAATTATTGTAAAAGTTTCATACGTATTGATTCATAGGCCATTCTTAACTCACAAGCATTTTCCATCCCCCAGAAAATACCCTGGTAATTAATCAGCCCCACTCTCATATATAAAGTAAAGATCCCCCTCTTTCACAAACACCTTCATTTAACAGACACGTCGGGAACTATTTAGCACAAATTACACGGCCCCAGGGGAGTCGACTCAATAATTTGAAGTAGCACATCTATCAATTAGAGGCTCCAGCTCGTTGAGCTATTAAAATGAGTTGTCGAGTTAGTTGTGGGGAAGTAAGATGCTGCTTCAACTTAAGATGCGGTGCATATTGTTGGGGAAGAATGTTTGGAGAATCTTGGGTTCGAATAAGCAATTTATATCCTTGCAACAACTAACAAAGGTGGTGGTTGTGGTGTTATAAGGTACAATAGACGTGGATATATTTAGTAACTTGTTCCGCTTAGCTATTTCTAAAGAGCCATCACTCACTGCACTCAGCGCTTGGTGTGGCAACACGCCGTGTTCGAGTTTGCAACAAGTCCATCGTCATCCTGAGGATGCCTCGTTGAGAGGTGAAACACGTGTCGATTTCTTTCAGGAGTTTTTTATGGCTCTTTAGAAATAGCTAAGCGGAACAAGTTACTAAATATATCCACGTCTATTGTATTTTATAATGGATTTCCGCAAGGTCACGCCTGAATCAATTAATTATTTTGTGTTATAAGGTGTATTTTTCTGCTGTAATGCCAATAAACGCATTTTTCTTTCTTTTCTTTCTTTCTTACGATTATAATGAACTTACATGGCATCACGCTTGTATCTCCCAAAGGGCTAGAAAGAAGTGCATAGTAGACCGACATTTTATTGGGAGCAAGTCGATTGCAGTTAGCCAAACACAAATTCAGTCCACTGAATGGAAGAATAGCTGGTGATACATATAAAAATTGGTAGCTGGTCTGCGAGCCTAGAGTGTATTGAATTCAACGTTTATACATATATTTAGAGAGAAGTCTCTTAGAGGCTTTCTTAATACACAAGACCCGTAAAATATTTCCCCCAAAAAAAATGGCCAGGCCAGAAACCTTCCGTCCTTACCACCTAACAAAATAAATAAAATGCCATGCATCATTTTAGTCGCCCACAATAAAACGCCGGCACTTATTCGCGCGCAGTTTGGTAGACAATGAAAACGTATGCTGACGCTACCTGCTTCAGAAACAATGTTATACGTCATGACTTAGTACGAGCAAGTAATGTTACACTTTTGTTTAAAACTAATTCACGTTCAAGACTATGAGAGCTAAAAGCATTTGATGCGCGTCCCTCTTTATATTATGCACATCTGAAGCTTGTCATCTGATCTCACCTTTAAAAAAGTCTGTGTTGAAGTGAAAAAACGCCATAAACATGGAAAAATCATCTTAAGAGGGTTTATCCTAAAAGTTGACCACGTCGTAAATAGCTGTCAAATATTTACCTGTTTTGTTTAATTTGGCAATATTACTGTATGGAATCAAGAAATGTGGCTAACTAGGAAACTAAAGTATTGATTATGAAATGCAATAATTAATATCGTAAATGATAAATGATAAAATGATAAATGATTTTATTTCTGTAAATAGGTTTGTACAAAGCTTTTACACGTCAATCATATTTTAAAACTAGATGAGGTCGGCGTTTCCACAAACTCAGAGGTCTCAGTCTCTTTTAAAGTCCAGACATAATCTTGGTCAGATCATGTGTAGGTCATGTGGATTGGTGTCTGAAGTGGTCTTTTGAGGAAAGCACCACACAGATTGAGAGGGCCTGTCCAGTCAGTGCACGCATTTGTCAGTTATCGTGCAGCTCAACTCAGAATTTAAGGAGCTCAACGATTCGACGAACAATACCAAAAAAAGGACATTTGGGTAGGCCACTTAAATTACTCAAACTGTCAGACCATGATTAGAACTAACTGAGAAAAAATTAAAACAAAACAAAAAGGAATGACCCACATAGTCTTCACATTCACAATAATTAAAATAATAAAACACCGAATATTAAGTTTTAGATGTAAAAAAAGTATTTGGAAACTTTCCAAATGCCTTTTTACACCTAAAACAGTTACAGCATCAAGATCAGTGTTATAATTTCAATTAATTATTAATATTCTAGCTCACTAGTTAGCCATATTTCATATTTCCATACAGAAATATTGCCAAATTAATCAAAACAGAGAAATATTTGACATCTATTTGTGACGTTGCCCACTTTCAGAATAAACGCTCTTAAAACTAGAAAACATGACTGTTGTGAAAATTTTACCTCCATGATCTGAGATTTTAAGTGATGAGCCAAATAAGGTTGATTATTATGGATACCTTAAGGCGACGACAGCTGACTTCTAATGATTTCATACTGAAGATCACGTCTAAACGAGTAGTGTTAATAATGATTTGGAAAAAATATTTCAAATTTCTTAATAACTTAATACACGAATATTTTAGATTATGTTTACATAAAACTAAGAATCACGCAAAATCTATGAAGCGTATTTTCCTGAAACTTTCACTATTTTAAAGATAATTTAACTGTAAATCTTTTAGTATACGTGTTTTATTAAAATACCTTTTGTTTAATAAATTAATAATGCGTCTAATTTGGGACAGTGCTCCTTGATGGGCGAGTCCTATGGCTGGACGTACGACGCGTTGCGTGAGCTCAGTACAGAACACGCAAGCTAACCACTCAAGATCACTGGCATATATCTGCATATTAAAAGAACCTATCAGACACGAGTGATGATAATTACCAGGGTCATGGATCCTGGGTACCAACTTTGCAAACTAGCTAAATCTTTTCACCATACCATGAGCCGAAAAGAGAAAAAAGCATGTGCATCATCATCATCATCATTTCAGCCAAAAGAAGTCCACTGCTGGACATAGGCCTCCCCCAAGCACCGCCACTTCGACCGGTTCTGTGCTTCCCGCATCCAGCGAATTCCTGCGGCCTTCACAAGGTCGTCGGTCCACCTTGTGGGAGGCCTTCCAAGGCTACGTCTTCCGGTACACGGTCGCCACTCCAGAACCTCTCGTCTGACATACCGCAGTGTCTCAATACGAAAGTATTTGACCAGTGCGTGTTACCAGTGATGACTTATCAATAAGCCTTATTAGAAGGCTTAAAGTCTCCCAAAGGGAAATGGAGAGGGCTATTATAGTTTCCCTACGTCCTGATCGAATCAAAAATGTGCTTAGTAGAAAAAAACAGTGGCACTCCGGGAGTGCTGACAGAAGTGAAAACTTGAACAAGATCGCCTTGGTGGAAGAACAATTACAAGCACAATCGCGTTTACAAAAAAAATACTTCCAAAACCTTTAAAGTAAAAATACTTGCATAGAACATTGATCCGTAACGTAATATAAATAAAGAGCACAATCGCGTTTACAAAAATGAGATGTCGGTAACGGTGTCGCGACTCGCGAGTTCAATTGTTTTTCCCATCTCAAAAATGCCCAACGCACCTAAAGAAGGTTTCAATTCAAAAATAAATTGGTTATACTTCTTCGACTATACTGCCATGGTACCAAAAGTCAATTGGAAACCGCAGCCTTTTAAAGCCAAGACAAATATATTCAAATCCAGACAACCCATTCACTGCGACATCCTTTATGATAAACGTAAATACCCACTTTCGAAAATTACATAAAAATTGAACAAAAAATTAAAGCAGCCAGCTAAGAGGCATCAAATCCCGGGCCCCGGAATGAGCAGAAATCCCGGGATTGTCGCGGGAAAATATATTTTTATTAAATAACTTCCCACCCGCAGATGGGCGAGGCTTTGCGTTAACTTTTTAAATCGATTCGACATTGGCACTGTTAACATACAGCCTTGTTTGACGTTCTTTATTATCATACCACCTTTTTTAATTGTTTGAGTTTTGATATTGGGAAATTTACCTTTTGAATAAGTTTTTTTTAACAGGTTTATGTAGACCCATGGCTTTGTACGCGTGAATCCTTTTTAATTTTCCGGGATAAAAGTTTTCTAAATCCTTCTCTCACTTCACTCTCTTACAAAACCAACAGAACTGACACAAATCACACCTCATTGCATACATTCCTTTTACCCGACTACGGCGAAGCAAAAAGGAGGGTTAAGATTTTGACCGATATGTATGTATGTATGTTCATCTGTTACCTCATAACTTCTAAACTGCCGTACATAATTTAACAAATGAGGTATCATTGGAAGCGTCTTGATCGTCCGCTGGTTATAGGCATGACGTCACATTAAATGCAATATGGCGCCCTCTAGAGGAAATAAAGTCATGAACTTAAAAAAAAAACTTTTAAAAAATCGAACATGGTGTGTTGCCACGCCGAGCGCACGTCCCGTGGCAACACGCCGTGTTCGGGTTTACGACTAGTCAATCGTCATCCTGAGGATGCCTCGTTGAGAGGTGAAACACGTGTCGATTTTTTACAGGGTTTTTTATGACTCTTTAGGAATAGTTAAGCGGAATAAGTTACTAAATATATCAACGTCTATTGTATTACTAAAATTATTTCACTGACGTTACAAACCCTATTAAAATACTTTCACCCCTTAATAATATCTTAATGCATTTTCCAAATGCATACTTATAACATATTCTAAAAGTTCACCACAACACATAATCCTCATGCTTCAAAGCATATTGAGGTTGGCTTTCAGTCTCACCAAATGCGACCGCATCTGAATTCTGACTACGTACACACGGCTACACATCAAGCTGTACATTTCCAGTATAAGCTGACCTCGCATTGTACGGAAATCCTATACAATGCGAGATCAGCATAAACTGGAATTGTATAGCTTGATGTGTAGCCGTGTGTACCTACATTGCAAGAGACACTTCAAGTTAAGTAATACTACAATATTATTAAGAAGTACCATATTAATAAAGGAGACCATAACTGAAATATTCTGACATTGTTGGCCTGTTGCAAATATGTACAACAATGTACAATGATGAAACGTTGCACTGAGGGCCGTATTTGGCAATCGCTTTCAAAACGTTTCGTATTTTTAAAACGACTTTAGACAAGAATGACTTCAGTTCAGAATGGTTTCAGTTGTTTCCGACTTAATTGAGACTTTGGATACAACCTATTATAGTATAAGGTGTTCAAAAACAAAAACCCCAGTTGTCATAGGTTTGTCATAGAAAAAAGAAAAAATTGATTCATCATCGGCCTATAAATGTTCCCACTGCTGGAACACAGGCCTCCTCTCTGTGAGAGGGAGTGGGCCGTAATCCACCACGCGGGCCCAGTGCGAGTTGGTAGATGTCACATGTCTTTGAATTTTCGGTTCTAGGACATGCCGGTTTCCTCACGATGTTTTCCTTCATCGTTTTGAGAGCAATGGTGATGAAATAATTTACACAAAGTAAAGCGCCTGTCTGAGTTCGAACCTACGACCTACAACTCGTAAGTCGCGGCCGTTACCACTAGGCCACCACTGCTCTAAAATTGATTATTGTGCAAAAACTAAACAAAAAAAAAACTTTGAGTACACATTTACAAATTACCCAAAAGCCTCGTATTCAATATTTAAAACTAATAGAAGTTTGACAAATGTCTATTGCTTGATGTCAGGGCCAGAGACCAAAGATAATTTACAATTGCTTATGAAAACCATCATCATCATCTGCCTAGCCTTTAACTTACTATGTTGAGGTCGGCTTCTAGTCTAACCGAATGCAACTGAATACCAGTATTTTACATAAAACGACTGGCTTTCTGACCTCCACAACCTAGTTACTGGATAATGCGATACCCTTCGTAAGTTTGTCTTAATAAGTAAACCTAAATACTATTTTACTCATAAGTGGTGCAGTACTTTTAATTATTATCAATAATAAATAACCATTTTTAATATGTAGTTCGTATAAAATAAAAAATAAATGCAGTTGTTTGTTTAACTTGCACAATAATAAAATTTAACCGTTGGGAGCGGTTCTGAACTCGTTACGTCGATGTATATCAGATAATTGAATTACTGTATTCCATTATTTTTTACTTTATACTGTTAATATTCAGAGGATAATTTGTTTAAAAGCAATAGCAGAGTTATTTGTGAAGGAGATCGTCTGGGACAGTAACCATCACACAATGATTTTGGCATGTATTGAATCGAAAAATAATTAAATAATTCCCATAATAAATAATTCCCATTTTGATGTCCTAAAAATTTTAATGGACACTCTAATTTATTTAATAAATGTGCCTTTTTTCGTGCGCCTAATAAAAATCCCATTTTGTTGTCCTTAAATACGGTCGGACCGAACCAATAACTTTAGTTTAATTTGATAAAAGACCTAAGAGATTTAATAGTCATAATTATCAACTAATAATTGTTGTCTAATAAAATTATAAAGCTCCTATAGTTGTTGATCATAATCAACAATATATAAACTATTTCTGAAGCAATTTTTATTGCTAATTTAAATGATTTAATGCAACTTGAATTAAGCATATATTTTTGATCCTTATATTAATGATAAGGGATTACTACCGGTACAAGTGTACTTGTACCGGTAGGAATCCTTTACAAGTACACTTGTACTATATTGTTGTATATAAGGTATGTACCTATACCTTGAATGCTAATCTAATACCTATTAATTACCTATCACCCCTATTGGGGTGCACTAACTTAGTAACTGTGACCAATTTTGAGAAAAGACCAGAAAGTAAAAGAGGCTCATTTATTTAAAAAAACCGGCCAAGTGCATGTCGGACTACGCACAATGAAGGGTTCCGTAGTTGGGATGAATTTATCTCAAAAACAATCTTAAAACATTGTAGTTGAAAAACATGTTCTCCCATACATCGAGATACGCCACGGTCAATTCTCCAACGGCAAATGAAAGTTTAAAAAAAAAACAGTGACGCTCCGGGAGTGCCGACAGAAGTGAAAACTTGAACAAAAAATACTTGCTTAGAACATTGATCCTTAATGTAATATAAATAAAGAACACAATCGCCTTTACAAAAATGAGGTGTCGGTAACGATGTCGCGAGTTCAATTGTTTTTTCCCATCTCAAAAATGCCCAACGCGCCTAAAGAAGTTTTCACAAAAAAAAATGTGATAAAACTACAAATTAACGATTTTCGGACTTTTTCCTTTACTTATTCTGTGGGACCTTGCTTCTTGTAAAGTTTCATTATTCTAGGTCAACGGGAAGTATCCTATCTAGGTTTTGATTTATTTGCGAGTATCAAAATATGTTGCATAAACTTGATTTTTTTAGAGCTTCAAGTGACTGTACACCAACGTATTTGATATAAATTTCAACTTTATATCTCCACGCGTTCATGAGAAAAAGGGTCTTGACAGACTGACACAGGGCAACAAAGTGATCCTATAAGTGTTCCGTTTTTTTTTTGAGGTAAGGAACCCTAAAAGTAAGGAACCCTAAAAATAACGTAGGTACATCATTGAAAGGTCATTAAGTTTTAAGACGATCGATTTAATATTTCTCAATGATTTTTGCCGACAGGCAGCGTTACTGTTTTCTTTTTAAAGGATAAGGGTTTCTCTGGTATTGCTGATGACCAACGTCCAAAGGTGATGATCGCTTACCATCAGGTGGGCCACCAATGACGTATGCATAAAAATAACAAAATCCGGCCAAGTGCAAGTCGGACTCGCACACAAAAGATTCCGTACCGTATTAAGATCGAGCAAAAAACACGTTTCTTGTATGGGGACCTCCTTTAGTTATTAACTTTATTACATTTTTATTATTTGATGTTATAGCGACAATAAAAGTACACAATCTGTGAAAATTTCAACTGTTTACCTATTACGGTTCATGAGATAGAGCCCGCTGCCGGACGGTCCGTCCGTCCAGCGCCTCTCCAATAAAATGCCAAGTTAAGTTTACAAGTACAATTTTAACAGTTAAATTTTTAAAATCCCCGACACAAACATTTCCTCATTTCTCTTTCCTACTCCATCACCAGACCCTGTTCATCTATCTATAACCTATTCATTGAGACCATTCCAATGAGCCCAAACACGATACCTGTGCTGTAAGTTGGTAAGGGATTTGAGTATTCTGAAAATTCCAGGTGATGCTGCAGCATCAGTTCAAGTTACTATATTCTTCTAGTATCATTGAAGTTACAGAATACCAAATTTCAAACTATCAGACCTATGGAAGATACTCACATCCATTTATTAACTAGAAAAGGACAGCGGAGGCTTAGTAATAGGATTCCGTTCGGAACCCTTTGGGTACGGAACTCTAAAAAGGACATAATTATATTATAAAGTAATTCATATGAAGCAGAACTTAACATAATTATGATTGACTGATAACGTACTACCTGTCAGCATAACATTTATAAAAAATTATATTCCTTAGACTCTAAGGAATATAGTTTTTGAATGACGAAAGCTCTAAGCACAATAATAAACATAGTTCTTTTTTGTTTTTTATAAAAATATTCAAAAATGTTCCTTGTAAATGAAATAATAATTACATGTTTTTATCATCCTTTATCATCTCATAAACCTAATAAAACCTTTAAAAAAAGGTTTAAACAAAGAAGCCCTGTGTAATAACTAATAATGTAGTATCCCTATAATCCTGCACCAGTTAACGGCCGCAGGGATTGTGATGCAAAAATAGGTCAAGTTCAAGGGATTGCTTTATTTTCAAGCCTTGTTATACTGCAACGTGGGAGGGAAATTTACTTAATTAAATAGCTATGATTGATTGAAAAACCCAATAACAGTTTACCCGACCCGGGAATCGAACCCACGACCTCATGCTCAGCAATAGCGCTTGCGACCACTAGACCAACGAGGTAGTCCGTATTTTTTTAAATAGTATTATTTTTCTATTAATATTATGTAAGTCACAATAAGATGGTTGACGCCGTGATATAATTATATCCCTAGAGATATAGCTATATACCGTCATATAGTTATATGAAATCGGTTCATAACTGTCGGAGTGCCCTAATTTTATTACCTAACCTATTTGGTCGGAGTGCCCTAATAGTAATATTACTAGATCTTGCTCGTATCATAGTTATATTCCTAGTAAGATAGTTATGAACCGCTTTCATATAACTATAATACGGGATATAGCTATATCCCTAGGGATATAACTATATCACGGCTTAAATCATCTTACTGCGACATATATATGTATACAGTCTGTGTATAAGTGAAATAATAATGACATACTTTTAACATAAATGAACATAATTTTATCATCTTACAAACCTAATAAGACCTTCAAAACAAACTTAAAACAAAGAAGCTCGGTGTAATAACTAATAATCTAGTATCCTTATAATCCTGCACCAGTTAACGGCCGCAGGGATCCGGTTATTGTGATGCAAAAACAGGTCAAGTTCAAGGCGTTGTTCTATTTTAAGGCCTTGTTATAACAAAGTGGAAAATTTACTTAAATAGCGATAATTATAAAGGATACCAACCACAGTTCACCCCTGTTGTAATAGAATGCCTGTGGGCATAAAAGGGTGCGTATGCCATTACGCCTTTTTAGATCTTGTTCTTTACTTTCATATTTTATTTTCCATTAGGGAATTCTCAGTACCTCGCACTCCTTCGTTGGCTTAGTGGCCGCAAGCGCGACTGCTGAACGTGAGGTCCTAAGTTCGATTGCCGGGTCGGGCAAAGTGTTATTGTTTTTTTCATCAGTAGCAATCCGGAGTCTGGACTTGTGCCCGATTGATGGAAATAGGCTCGCCCTCTATTACATGAGACTTAAACATAAGTGGCGAAATGTGGGTGTGCTACAGGTACAAGTCTGCCTAACCCTACGGGGATTACAGACGTGATGCTATGTTAATTCTCAGTTATATGTTAGCCTGGAGTCTGAATTTGGCAATAGGTTTTTTCCCTATTATGGGTCTTATATAACATGTGAAATCCCTAGGTTAAAGGGCACGTACAATTAAATCGGAGAGGCAACCGGATGGTGAGTGGCAATCTGGGTCTTGAAGTGATATCGAACCCCCCGTACCGTCCGAATGTATTCCAAATGGATGAGGACGAAGATAGTATGGGGGCAAATTTTTTTTTTTTTGACGTGGCATTCAAAAGTTAAGCTCTAATAAGTGCAAGAAATTTGTGTGTATCAATGCCATCTGGTTGCTAGCCCCCAACATCGTTATAATTGAGATAATGTCTTACGCTGTTTACAATTCTTGAAACTCCTTACCGACGACTTATCACCAAAAATGAAGGTGAATTTTATCAAAACCAGGTGGCATTGATACACACAAATTCTTTGCACTTATTAGAGCTTTAATATGGAATATCTATGCAAAAAAAAATTGCCCCCATTCCGCATATCTCCACCTCCGTCCATTTGGGGTACATTTGGACGGTACGGGGGGTTCGATATCACTTCAAGACCCAGATTACCACTCACCTTCCAGTTGCCTCTCCGATAAAATTTTACATGCCATTGCCTTGAACATAGGTATTTTCGAGAAACAAAGAGGTTACTTATAGGTAAATAAAATCTACTCATGTATCAAAATTGTTACGTAACCCTAAAAAAAAAAGATTTCCATCTCATAAACGCTCTTTATCAACCATCAAAAATACGTTGCACCATTTTAGAAGTAAAATAAAACTGACAGACTGCTTATAAAGCAATATATTTCACATGCCCAATTTACTTTTCTAAAACAACCAAAATTGGACTCTACACCATCGTAGCAAGGTTCTAAATATACATGGCTGGGTGTAATAATATAAGTGCCATTGGCTCATTAGCTAACGACATTTCTTGCGTTTGATCGAAAAGAAAGATAGACCACCGCGTAAAGGGACTCTTTACAACTTCCGATACGACTCGTCGATACGATCAGAAAATTACAAGAACGGACCTCTGCTGTATAGTCCCTGGCCGTACAGACAACCGTAATTAACCGTACGTACATCAGTTGTAACTCTAGCCTTACAAAAATCACCCTTACGTCGTATAGGAAAGTAGTGGTGGCCCAGTGGAAATGGCTGCCAGGCCTCCGCTCTTCGAGAGAGAATGGGTTTTAATCTACCACGTGGGCCCAGTGTGGGTTGATTGGTAGATGTCACATGTGTTCGGATTTTTGGTTCTTAGTCATGCCGGTTTCCTCACGAAGTCACGATGTTTTCCTTCACAGTTATGAGGGCAGTGGTGATGAAATAATTTACACAAACTAAAGCGCCAGCCAAAGGGAAGCACAGAACCGGTCGAAATGGCGGTGCTTAGGGGAGCATGTCCAGCATTGGACGTCTTTCGAGTGAAATGATGATGAAGAAAGCGCCAGTCTGGGGCAGCCCCGGATCAACCAAACCGGGCAAACCGGGGCCCGTGCCCCGGTGCACCTTTAGGGGGTGACAAATTCAAGCGTAGCTGACAAGTGCACCACCCAGCACACCGCAACTATACAATAAATGAGACGTGCAGCACTTGCAATCTTTCTATCTTTTTTACAACAGTTTTAGCACCCCTTTCGGATTGGCGCATTATTGATCGATAAAATTTGATTAATATGTTGCTGTCAAAATTTTCATTTTGAGAATATTTGAATTTCGCGGGCTAACTTAACGCAGCCTCATAAAAAATTAGCGGGGGGTGGCAGACCGCAATTTTTGCCCCGCCTCAAAAAAAATCTAGATCCGGGGCTGGTCTGGGGTCGAGCCTACAACCTACAACTCGTAAGTCGCGGCATCAACAAACCTCACACTTGGGTATTTTGAATCGTACAGTGTAAAAGACACTTCTCCTAACGAACATGTCGTATTAACAAGTCCAAAAAGTGATTGTAACATGTTAAAACGTATGTAATAAATTCTTTTAGACGTGACATCTGCCTATCTTAGCCGCAGCTATTTCACTACTACTACGACTATCGGGAAATGTAACACATTTATAACGAAACTATGCACTGTGAATGCCCATAAACATATACAGTTTATGGTTTAGTAAACCAGAAATAATGGAAAATATATTTGATTGCGTAAAACTCTGATAGAGTGACAAATAGAGTCTCAATTTTCGAATACCAATAATGCGCAGGGATTTTCGGGTTTTAAATAAATTACAAAAAAAAAAAATTTTTTTTACATACGTCCTTGAAGCTCTTGGCTTTCATCTCACCTGATGGCAAGTGATGATCAGGCCTAAGGTGGAAGCGAGCTTCACCCGAAATCCTCAACCACAGAGGAACTGGCTATCATACAAAGCTGTTAACATTATTATTATGGCGACAGACTTAGATAAGATAGTGGCAGCTAGCCAGGCGGACTTAGAACAAGTCCTACCACCAACCAAACCGAGCAGAAAATTTTACCCCTGCTGGGAGTTCAACCCGGGACCTCTGGATATGAGACAGATGGTCATACCACTAGACCACAGTGGTGGTTTCTGTTATCATTTGATTTATGAAGTTAAACCTAACTTGATAAACGCACATGCAGCCTGTGTGACAAAAGGTATCATCAGCCACATCGATCTACAGATCAAAATCTTGTACGACTTTTTCTTAAAGTGTGAGACTTTCTTTTGACCTTTTTAAGTGGATAGCATTTTATTTCCCAATTTGTCGCTTCCAAACGTAATTTACAAGTAAATGTGTGAAAAAAACAACAAAGACTACTGTCACTTATCAAGTGTTTGTCTAGCGGATGTTGTATACTTGAGACACTCAATTAAGGGAAACAAGTTACTTTATTCACAGATCACTTACAATAAAAAAACAATGCAGTTCTTACATTTTGTGGCAAGCGCACGCATACTTAGGCAAAGCTTGTTTACATAGTTTTCTAAGGGAAATTGCGGAGACTACAAGCATCTGTATTAGTGATGGGTAACTCATCATTTTTATATGAGGTTGAGGGAGTACCTCATTTTTCCTCGCGAGGTCCTCACGAGGTACCCCTCATTTGAGGCGAGGAGTCGTATTCACCGAGCCGAATTCAGCTGATAGTCCGAGGCAGCGGGGCGGACGGGTGCGTCGACTCATAAGTACTCACGATTCCGATTTTTACGTCTCCCTCATACACATAACTTTCTTTTGCTCATACATTTTTGATCGCCAAAATAAACGAATCAATGACACCTGATTACCAATCTAATACTAATGTTTTTAGAGTTCATAGTTAACGTTTAGAGTTCATAATAATAGCTGCTGTAATGTTTACTGTGTTTTCAAAATTTCGAGACCTCACCTCACTCATTCTATAGCTCACTCAATCACTCAATACTCACTCGCGAGTACTCGCGTCAATAATGTCAATGTCAAAATTTTTAAGTGAGGACGCGTGAACGAGTGAGGTGGTTCAATGTTGAAATTCGAGTAACTCTTTCAATTTGCGGTCACGAGTACTTCAAATGAGGCACCTCATGAGTGAGGGACACATCTCTAGTCTGTATCTTCTTTAGAATACTCATCATCTGCCTCTAGCCTTTTCCCAACTATGTTGGTGTCGGCTTCCAGTTTAACCAGATGCAGCTGAATACCAGTATTTTATATGGAGCGACCTCTGCCTATCTGACCTCTACAACCCAGTGACTGGGTAATACGATATCCTTGGTAAGACTGGTTGTCAGACTTTAGGGCTTCTCGTCTACTGTATCTTCTTTAGAATAAACTCGCTAAATAATTAATCAAGCAAAATAAAAAGCTCTCGGTATTTTAGGCAAGCTATTAAAAACATTTACTAATACGCAAATTTGTATAGAAGCACGTGATCAAAAATTAAGAATGCTTCCAAATTCCATAAAGCTTACACAAGATTTTTAAACAAACTTTAAAATAAAAAAATTCCAGTACTTAATCTAAATAAATCTAAAATCCCTCTTAAATTAATTGTTTAAAACACAAACGTTAATGTGTTTACAGATTTTGTATCAACATTAATGACTGTAGAAGGGCCCATTCCATCACGACTCGGCCATTAGGGATCTGACAATAACAGCACAGATTATAACCACAAATTTATTATTATTACTAATATAAACACACCTTTCGCGTGTCTGTCTGTTTCGTTTGACAGTTATTTGTTTGTTATTATGTTTTATTTTTTAATGGAGTTTTAATTCGTTTTTGTTTGATGTAGGTAAGTTTTTATAGATCGTGAATTATTAGGGCAGTCCCTGTCTATGGTTTCATAGCATAGATAAGAACTGCCCTAATATTTCACGATCTATTTATATTTTTGAGGAGCTCGTGGCTAAGTAATAACAGCCGCACAGGTCGATTCAACAAGTTAAGCTACGCTTGCCGGGGTTGGTACGTGGATAGGTGACCATGTTTACATACCGAGACTCCTCTGTGCCTCGGAAAGCACGTTAAGCCGTTGGTCCCGGCTGTCATTTGTAGATCTTTGACAGTTGTAACGGGTTGTCAGAAGCCCGAAAGTCTGACAACCAGTCTTACCAAGGGGTATCGTGTTACCCAGTATCTAACTGGGTTGTGGAGGTCAAATAGGCAGTCGCACCACGTAAAATACTGCTATTCAGCTGCATCCGGTTAGACTGGAAGCTGACCCCAAAATATTTGGGAAAAGGCTGGTGATGATTTATATTGGTAAACAACAAATTACATTGTTCTATAATTTTGTTAAGATCTTATAATCGTGTGGTGTTCATGTTTTCTGTAGTTTAAACAGTCATTCAAGTCACATAAGGTGTAACTATGTGTTTGGACCAAAAAACATTTGATTCAACGTGTAGATGTTTCGAAACTTGTCACTTGAAACAAATCTCATAACTTGTTTTGTTGAATTTGCGTTCGCACTGCACGAAACATGAGTAAGTTTTAAGACAAATCTCAAGTTAGTGTTTTCCAAACATCGAAACATGTAGTGGACAACATGTTGCAAGATTCATACAAACATTTTGTTTGGCAAATTGTCTGTTAAACATGTCAAGTGATATAAAACGCCAAACATGTTTCGTGTCAGCAAGTTGCGTGACAGTGCGAACACAAGCCGATACATAGAGAAAACAGAGATTTCAACATGTTTACATCTTGGACCAAGTAAAAAACCAAGACATAGCGCTGCGAACAATACAGTGAAACATGCCAAAACTACACCTCCGCTCTGTGCGTACACACTCACACGCACACATGCAAAACCATTTACAATCAAACTACACCTCACTAAGTGCACACATGTTTACGAAACCGGCCTCTCGTCATTGTTGACAGCGCTGTTCTTTGGTCTGAGGTTTGCATGTGAATGTTTCGTCTGTGCAAACGCACGGTCAGATTCTTCCGTATTGGCAACAGAAGATCTCTCAAGATCAAAAACTCGGCCAATTAATTTTGTTCCATCTACAAACGAATAACTCTCTACCTCCTACTACCACTATACCCTAATCCTAACAACTTGTAAAAGAATTTGACGACACTCCCACATTTAACAAGCTTCGTTAACACAACACAATGCATATTCAAACATCTAGCGACCTCCATACAAAGCCCCCAGACCCAGACATAATAGCTTTTAATTTTCAAATTGGAAAAACGCTCAATTAACAGCTCTTGAAAAAAATCCAAAAAATCTGAAGAGTGAGGGCGAGGGAAGCTGAGGCACTTGATTATATAGACAGAAAAGATTTAGCATTAATTAGTCCGATGCTCGTTAACGGAGCAAACTCGGATTGCCGAGAGCACGAGCATTTCTCCCAAAAGTTGCCGTAAAATAAAAATAATTTCACCCGAAATTATTGTTCTTGTAGAAATATACTTGGCCGGAATAATCGTAATTGTTCGTTTTAACTTTAAGTTTGGTAATTAAGCTGTGATCGTAAAAAGTAATTGGTTGAAGGTGTTGATTACTGAAAACAAGTGTTCTAATACACGCTACTTTTTGTTCCTGATAACAGTAATGTACTTGTTTAATTTTGAATGTTACGTTTTGTAAGTCATGAATATTCAAAACATTTGGACCTTATTCACAATTTTCGTAAATAGTAGATACACGATAAGTTGGGCTCTATTCGGTTACTCAACAAGGATAACAGGACCACGAGGAATACTCTATTTGTATTTTGTATAGGTAGGTATATAAATAATCACAATCACCAATTCACAACTTACAATAATATTGTAGTTGGCGTATTTATACTAGCGGATCTGACAGACGTTGTCTTGCCCAAACAGCGCCACCTACCGGGTCCAATTGGGAATCTAAACCATCCAGGGACACACAAAAAAATTAATCAAAATTCGTCCAGCTATTTAGGAGGAGTTCAGTGACAGACACACGTGTAGAAAAATTATAAATAAATAAGAAAGAAAGAAAAACATTTATTTAACACAAAAATTTTATAACACATTTTTCATATAGATTTTTGTAGCCTTTAACTTCTGTACAAACAATTATGTATAATTTTTAGTATAACTACTACTGTGCTCAACCTGTGTCTATGTATTATTTTGGATAAATAAACATTATTATTATTTTTATATACATTTAAATATCTTGGGACCTTAGGGTCCCGGTCTTTTGGAAGGTGTACGAGGGTTATTAAAATACAAATAACAAAATTAAAAAGTGAAAATAATCTTGAAACACAACACGTGTGTATGGTGTATGTGTGTGTATTTTGTTTGTTTTTTGTTTAATATAAAATAGTAGTTGGTGTATTTTGGCAAAAGTCAAACTGCAACTCCTCTTGAAGGCTTGGCATAAACCTTTTGTGTCTACGTAGTTTTCAAAATCACAAAACAAAATACACATATTCCATAACCAACAAACAAACAATCACACATACACGAACCTATACATTTCAGTCTCAACACATTCCGCACATCCACCAGGATTACCACGACCCGATATCCACACATCCAAGCGGTTTATTCTAGCAAATTTTGACATAAGCCTGTATTCAGCCAGCCGGCCGGTATCTGACCACCGAGGTTTAGATCTTCCAGGTCATTGGCGCGCATGCCCTACATTTCACCGCACCTGCATAACTATGCTTCGCGAAATATTTCAATGGTCTGGTTTTGGGTGATTGAAAACTTTGTTGATTCAGGGTTGAAATTTATACTTTGTCAATGTTGATCTCATGTCAAGTTTTAGAGATAGAATCAAAGGTGTTGAATTCAATGAGTAAAAAAAAGCAATTAAATACGTCAAATCAATAGAAATTTTTCCTACTTACTTAGTCCTAATGAATTACATATTATAAATTTTAAATAAAACAACCAATCTTCACATTCAGGTTCACCGCGAACAAATTTTTTGCGTAACATTTTATTGTCCCGGACAGCAAATATCTCAGTTTACTAAATACGCATATACCACGGTTATCACATTTGACATCCGCGGGGACACATCTTTTGTTTGTAATGGCTTCTAGTTTACATTTAACCTCAATGAATCTACATCACCAATTTACAGTAAGTACTCAACTTAGGTCTTGATCGTTGCTAACAAGTTAAATAGTAGGTCATAAATCTTAATTTACAACACAATATTTTTATGAATGAATGAAAGGCGACTAACAAAATGTATTTACAAGGCTGATGTGAAGGGAAAGGCCGGGAGGGACGCCCTAGGAGGATTTATACTGACCTTATTGGTGATGTTCTTCAGAAAGGCCAGGTGCGTAGTATTCGCAACCGGCGAGCGTGTACAGCGTGTATGACCAGATGTATGAACGTAAACGAGGCAAAAGGAGTATGTAAGGATCGTGGCAGGTGGCGTTCTGTAGTTTCTGCCTAACCCCATGGGAAGTAGGCGTGAGTTTATGTGTGTATGTATATTTTAATCAATAATTTAGAAATCAAAGACATCCCTACTACATCTTTACACCGATCAATAAAATCAATAATTTCCCCTATCAAAGGTGTCATGTTAATATGAAAACATTGAAAGGCAGACGATAGTTGAACTGCATGCAGTGACAGCAAAGATTCAACGTCAATTAGTACTAGCTCGTTAACGACGCAAACAGACCGGTGACGCTTTAGTAGCGGCGACACGGATACGACCCGAGGTCGTGTCAATATGGGCTCTTCTACTTAATAAAAAACTTAAATTAATTCAAATAAACATCTACGAGACTTAGATTGTTGTAAGATGTCGTGCGCAAAGCCAATGTTATCAATTGGGCAAGATAATTGGCGGTTAATAGTTAACCAGGAAATAGGACAGGGTAAATCCGGCTCGAAGGACCAATGTTCGATATAGGGTGTGATTAACACAAATGAAATTTTGTAGAAAAGTTTCTTACATTATAGCGAAAGTGAACACTTAAGAATGATTTTTGAATATTCATCTCCTAAAAACAGGGGATGAAAGATTTTAATTATTGCCGATCCCATTGGGCACATGACTTGTCTACTTAATAAAATCCTAAATTCATTAATTCACTGACAGACAACGCACAATTTTGCTCAAGAGTTCCTTATATGGCGAAGGTAGGTACTATGGAAAGATTTTTTAAAATTCATGCCCTAAAGGGGTTAAACAGAGGCTGGAGTGGGCTGAAAGCTTTTATGGAAATTCTAATGATAGAAAATCTAATCGGACACATGACTTGTAATGCAGAAAAAATGTAAGAAAACCTTTCTTAATTATTCACTTCATTACGAAGTGATCACTGTTTAATATTCTATTTTTAAAACTTTTGGACTCAGCTGATTTTACAGCTACGATCACAATCATTATGGGAATTTCAAATTCAAAAGTCATTTATTGAAAGTAGGCTGAGAATCAGCACTTTTCGAACGTCAAAATTACATAAGACAGTCCCCCAAAAACGCCCACCCTTCACCACTTCCTAGTGCTTTAGCTGGGAAGAAGAAGTGGCGCAACATACTCCCCAGCAACACAGCTGTCTGTTCAGTTAGTACTTATGCAAAATAATTTACATTACGCAACACAAAACATTAAATTAAATCAAATTATTTGTTATGCTTACACACGCCAACATACCAACAAAAATAATCGAAGAAGATCGGTAAAACCATGGAATCAGTATGTACTTTGGGTAAAAATTAATTCCAATTTCAAACATACAGTACGAGTTTCATTTGTTTCACCTTATCGACAGCGAAACGTCCTCGTTTGCAATAAATAACAGTTGAGCCAAAGAGTTGAGTAATCACTAAGCACTTTCTTTAGTCTTCACTTTCCACTTAACTTGTTAAAGCTTCGACATTTAAACTTTGTAGGCTTTGGAAGTTCAATATTATGCTGATTACATTACAGACTTAGTATTAGACTTAATGTTACAACTGTAATGCAACGTCCTAGCCGTATAATTACTGAAAAAAACATTTATAAAACATTAAAAAAATTAGAGCTTGATAATTTAAAAGTGCATAAACTTTGCTAAAGACCTCTTCATACAAATGCCAAAAAGCTGTACAAATTATGTTTTTTGTGAGGAGGGGCCTATTCATAAAATTATTTTCATAAACCTTTTGTTAGTCTTTTATGGTTTCCTTTATAAATATGGGGATAATGCAAGGTGAACTAAATGGGAAAAATAAATTCGGGAGTTATCATTGTCTACCATCTTTTGGTAATGCAAAATTTAAGCGTTCGTTGAATGAAGGATTATAATCTCTACATGGGTTACCCCTGGCAAGTTTTATGAAAACTCAATTTAATATAAAATCAGTCAACTAAAATCAAAACCAATTCATTTTTTTATTTCATTTAAATAAGAAACGTTGTCGAAGAGCAGGTTTTCAAATCACATAATAGCTAATGTCGTAGGCGTACCGACCGCTTTTCAATTTCATCTTGAACAAAAAACTTACATGACAGTAAAATTCAATTAAAATCTTTTATCTAGTCTAGATTTATGTTCCGAAACTAAACTAGAACAGGGATGGTTCATTTGTGCTATACTCCATTTGAAATAATATTAGACATTTAACAAACCTTTTTTACAGTCCGTTCAACCGATTCTGACTTCTATGTCGTAGGTATAAAGATGGCATTAAAAGCAAAAAGTGGTTACAATACCAACTTTTTAATGCAGCTGCCATTTGTCATGACACCAACGCAATAGAAGTCAAAATAGGTTGAACGAACTGTAAAAAAGGTTAAGAGGAGGCTCCCTAAATTGTATGTTAATTTGCATTACTATTCTGAAAAAGTTACGTATACAATCAAAATGGTCAATTATATGATTTATTGGATCTATTTATTTCCATATATAAGACAGTTACGTAATTGGAAAATTTTCGCTCGATTCATTATTTATTCGAAAATCATGTCTTTTTTAAATATTATTTGAAACTAAAACAAGATCACTCGGCTTTTATGTCTAAAATAATTATTGACAGTAAGAAAATTTAGTTTATTATCCACGTAAAACATATTTTTTCTCTAGATCAAAACGAAATAAGAATTGAGACTTACGACATTTAGTTCCGTGCTTGAACGCGACCAAAGAGCGCACGCGATATTCAACTTTATTACTGATGTGTTAGCGTTTAGCTCATAGTGGAGTGGTGGGGTGCATTGGGGCAGAGTTTGTGTGGAAATTGTCTTTGGAGTGCCTGGTCTTAAATGACTAATCTTACTTCAAATGGAGTATAGATTTTTAAACAATTCTCATTAACTCATCATCATCGCCATTATCCCAATTTATTTGGGGTCTGCGCAAGCGCAACATGCATATTTCTTCCGTAATTCTCTATTAGTCGTCATCTCGGTAGTCACCCCCTTTCTACCCATTTCATCTTTGACACAGTCCATCATTGTTTTTTTTGGTCTTCTTCTACTCTTCCATCCACATTCATACTCAAAACTTTCCAAAATAATAATCACAGTACCTGGGCGACCAAGCTCTGCTCTGGTGAAAATAGAGAATGCTCATTGAATAGTACAGGATAGTACCTACTAATTCCATACTGCCATGATAGTAGGTACTTACTAATTCCATGCTGCCATGATCATTATTCTAATGTCAATAATGTCATGTCATTATTCATTATCCTGTTCTAAACTTTGGGCGACCGAGCTCTGCTCGGGTGAAAATACGGAGAAAATATATTTTCCCAGATAAATACGGAGAAAACATATTTTCCCAGATATGTCATCTAGCTAGATCGATTTTTCGCCCCCGTAAACCTCTATATTGCAACTTTCATCGAAATCGTTAGAACCGATTTTGAGAACGTGATTAGAAATCTAAATACAAACTAATATACACAGGATTTTTTTTTAACCAGTGCGCAAACTTAAACACGTGACTTTTCTCATCATTATGAACAACTTTTACTAAACCTGAAATCGCGAAAAAAAACAGCTGTTCCCAATATTTATGTTCGCATAACTCGTCAAAATGTAGGAAACGGCAGATTATTCAGATTTAGTCCCATAGTAAAAGTTGTTCCTAATGATGAGTAAAGTCACGTGTTTAAGTTTGCGCACTGGTAAAAATATCCTGTATACATACAAAAATTGCTCGTTTAAGTATAGCATTTATAATATTTTTTGTCACACGGGCCTACTCTCCGTGAGAGGTACTGGACCGCAGCCCACCACGTAAGCCGAGTGCGGTTTGGACCCTCTAATAAAATTTTCAAACCCCCAACATGAACGGTGTGATAAAATATAGCCGTATATATGATATATCGATGTCTGTCGGGCAACTCGGGCCCCGCCCCACCTCGGCATCAATCGTAAAAGCCAAACAATACCTGATAAAACCCGTCATATCAACGTGAGACGTTTGATGTTGTGCCGCAAGGGTTAAGCGATAGCGGGAAACAAAATATCTTTATTTTTGTCGAACGAGTTTTCTACCTGTCACCAGAGAGTGATAGCCTAGTGGTATGACCGTCGGACTGCCAAGTCATAGGCCTCGTGTTCGAACCCAAGGCACGCACCTCTGACTTTTCGGATTCATGTGCGTGTTGTATAATAATCACTTGCTTCAAAAACGGTGAAGGAAAACATCGTGAGGTTAACCGGCATGCCTTAAAGATTTTTCTAGACGGCATGTGTGGCCATCGTTTCATTGGTTTTCCTCTACTCTTAATTTTTTTAGTTTAAAATTATAGCTATCCTGCATTCAGTCCCGACCTGGCACCTTGTGGTTTTTTTTTGTTTGAAAAAATTAAGAAACAATTACGCGGTCAACGATTTTCATCACCAGAAGAGGTTATCGAAGAATATGAAAAACATGTTTACGAGGTCACCACGGAGGAGTGGCATAAATGTTTTCAAATTGGTTTAAATGTATCAAAAGTTAATTTTTGATCATTCATAGTAATTTTTTCTCATTCATTCCAGAAATTTTTAATGCACCCTACGTATTAAAGCGCGCAAATCAACCCTTATCGCTTATGCCTTAAACCACAATATTGCTTTGTGTAAGTAAAATTCGATTGGCATGCCTCAGTCGCTTTCTGCTGTCATTCTGAATTTCAGCAAATGTCATCGTTAAGGGTTACGAACAATAAAGGGCTGTATAAGGGCCAACAGTTTATTTGTATTTACGGAGATGAGTGGGTACAAATTCATATCTTTCATACAATATGTTTGATTGTAAATGGAAAGCCTTGTTGCGTGTGTCATGTTTAAAAGCTTCTCACTTAAGATGTTACTGAAAGGAGTTTTTTGAATAGCTTTTTGTTTCTGTCTGTCTTTCTGGCTTTCAATTGTTACGTCTTTGATCACAGTGTTACTTTGTATGACACTTTTGAATACTCAGCCCGTTTGTTACTTCCACAGAGTGTTTTTGGGAGGTAGAAAAATCCAAGGGACAGCAAATGCAAGTGACATAAGGACTCATCTGATTTGTTCAAATTCAGATGATTTGTTACATTTGGGGGCGAACCTATTACATGGGACTTAAACATAACTAGCGAAATGTGGGTGTACCTGCTACAGGGACACCTCTGCCCAACCCTTCGGGGAAACAAGGCGTGATGTTATTTTATGTTGTTACATTTGTAATGTAAATCATATCATTTGGTTTAAATAGGTTTTTATAGAAGTGAAAACTTCTTTAGGCACGTTGGGCATTTTTGAGATGAGACTAAACCATTGATTTCGCGACCTGTTACCGACACCGTGGAGTAAATGACAGCAACGCGTTGATTACCGCGGTGCTAATTTTTTTTTAAGTTTTCACTGCTGTCGGCACTCCCGGAGTGCCTCTGTTTTTTTTTTTTACTATTTTATTTATATTTTATATAGACTCTTTTATATTTCGTGAATGTGAAAACGTTGTAGGCTTAATAGACTGTAGATTTGTAGATCATTTTCTATTTTGTTAAGTACCTAGTACTTGTTGACAGGCCACACTGTCCTACCATACCTATTAACACTGTAGGTAATTTGAAAACATTGTAAAAGCCATTTATTTTTAAAAAAGTAACCGTGGAGTTTTTTGCAGGCTTTTCTCCATAGAAAACGACCGTGCACCTAGCACGGTTCCAATTGTCCGTCGAAATAAAATATTTTGAACTCGGAAACACTGTCTTATATAATAAAAATAATAACGAGGGTGGAATCAGACAACTGATGACTAAGAACGTTTCATTCAATCTAATTCTATCCAAAAACCATCATCAGTATCTCTTAAACCTTCTCTACCTACGTTTACGTTGAATTTAAACCTCCTCATTTTATCATTCCATATTCATAAATCCATCAGTCAATTTATATACGACCGAACACCGAATATACACAAAACAAACAAATTACCCCCATACAAAACTTTAGCTATCGATTTGAAAATGACAGTAATCATTAAGGAATTAATCATTGTTGGTGGAAGCCGTTACTCATGTAATCCAGTTTGCTCGTCCAACTAGCTCGTGATTGCATTATAGATGCTTGATTAGCGAGCTCCGATTGGACTGTTGCTTCCGTTCGTTTTCTGCTTTGTACCTTTTCTATTTACCAACCTGTCCCTTGTATCTTCTGTGAAAAATTAGTTCGAAACTCGTGTTTGAAATTGGAAAACTTTTATTTGGGAGTTTTTGGTAGGATTTGAGCTTGTGTTGTTATTTCTCTGGTGTATTAAATATCAGAGTTACCAACGATGTTTTCGAGGTCACGGAAGATTGTATTAAACCTGCTTTTTCCAGAAAATACCTAAAAAGAATACTAGTAAGTAAATATCTGGTTATCCTTTCAACTGTCATTAACGAGACACAATAGAATTTTAATTGTTATCCACCTCAATGAAGCGTCGTAACAGATGATGAGTTACATTTATAACACTATTTCTAGGAGCTCGTGGCTGTAATAAAAGCCACACGGGTCGATTCATCGGGTTAAGCTACGCTTGCCGGGATTGGTCCGTAGATGGGTGATCATATTTACATACCGAGATTCCTCTGTGCCTCGGAAAGCACGATAAGCCGTCATTCGTGGATCTTTGACAGTCGTTACGGGTCGTCAGCAGCCCGAAAGTCTGATAAGCAGTCTTACCAAGGGGTATCGTATTACCCATGCAGTTTTTGAGTAGTGGAGGTCAGGTAGGCAGTCGCTCCACGTAAAATACAGGTATTCAGCTGCATCCGGTTAGACTAGAAGCCGACACGAACATAGTTAGGAAAAGGCTAGGCAGATTGATTATAATACTATTTCCTTTTGGGACTGTCGCTTGCTTTTTATCTGGCCAACTAAAAAACAGGGTGTTTGGCAGAACGTTGAACATACGAAAATGGTGGATAGGTGGGGTCATCTGCTACTTACTCAGCCCTAATTTATTTGGCCTTTGTTTTTTTTTTTAATGCAAGTTGAAATTAAGATTAAAAAAAACAAAAATATTGCCTGTTTTACCCATTTTTTATAAAAATTACACTTTAAACTTAAGAAAGTGGTGAAACTAGAAGAAAGCAAAAAAAAATTTTTTAATATCCAGGGGCCAGGGCCAAATAAATCAGGGCTGAGTAAGTAGCAGATGACCCCCCCACCTATCCACCATTTTCGTATGTTCAACGTTCTGCCAAACACCCTGTATACAATTTGAGAAATTTCTTACTAAATATCCTTCTTGTTGTTTATAATTTACATTTCCGAAAATATTGAATAGCTATTGAACTATTGGACTTCCCAATGAAACCCTTACGCATCTCAAAATTAGTATCACTTTCACGATTAACAGCCAACAAGATTTCAAAGTCCCACAAGGTGTATCACATGATCCCTAGACGCCACTACATATACAACTTCGCCATGTTCATTGATCAATGCCAACCCAACGCCTACGTTCAAATGACCCTTTTCCCTTACAAACGTAATAACATGACACTCATAATCTGTAGCGGGTTTAACAGAACTACAATTAATGGTGAAGCAGGGCTTCAAGATGCTTCAAGTAATGTGGGTTGAGGATTGTAAATAAATCAAAATTAATAAGTGATGTATATATAATAGTTTCTAGTAGTAGCTGATACAATAGTAGGTGTATCCCTCAGCAATAATGAGTTTCTACTTTTTAAACGATTTCCAAAAAGGAGGAGGTTTTAAATTCGTATATATGTACATGTTTTTTTTTGTATGTTAATCAATATTTTCTTCAACTGTGGCCCGATTTTGAAAATTCTTTTTCATTTGGTAGAGAAAGCTTGCGCAGTAGTCCCGTATAAATTTTATTTACTTTGCTTCGGGAGTTTTTTAGTTAGTTTCGTTTAATACATATTTTTCCCACTTAGTCTATGTGGATGATGCTGTAATACCTCCCTGTCACTGTTATTTACATAGCAAGTAAAGGTAGAAAAACTTTTTACAAAAAAAACAACAACAAGACACCAACTTCCAAAATTAAAGTTGTTTTTCACTTTGTAGTGTTTTTTAGCTCACTAGTCGATTATGTAATAATTGTGATAAGGTTGACCTTATAGTTAGGGCATGTTTCACCACCTGTTATCTTACTTGGCAGATGATTTCGTACAAATATTGTTCCAGTTTTTAATCAATTCAGCGAGTAGTGGCCATTCGGACATCGTGAAACAGGGGCCTGTAGCTTTTTGAAAATCTCGATATCGTTTTTGGCAACGAAGCAACTTGAGTGTGTATTTCTTACTTTTAAACGATCGTCTTCTTTCTTTTGTCATCGTTGATTTATAAACACGTTCTTACCTACAATTCTAGAGCAGTGACAGCCAGACCGTCAAGTCATAGGTCTCGAGTTCGAACCCAAAGCACTCACCTCTGACTTTTCGGATTCATATGCGTATTGTATAGTGATCACTTGCTTCAAAAACGGTGAAGGAAAACATCGTGAGGAAACCGGCATGCCTGAGAGATATTTCTCGACGGCATGTGAAGTCAAGTCTTTATAACTCTGACACCAGGTTAGTCACTAACCACAGGAAAAGAAGAAGACCTACAATTATAGCCTTTTTTCATATACACTGCGTAGAAAAAGAAAAAACCTTAACATAAACTCATACCAGAACTAAGCACAAAGTAGTGTATTAAAAGAAAAATAGCAGCTCGTATTCTCATGAGTGGCTGGATATCAAATAAATAGCCGTTCGGACCGCGGCAGTAATGAGAACTGGACTTACAGTTACCGTCATTTAGGATACTCGAGAAAGTATACCTACTCGTACCAACCCTTTTAAGAATGGTATTGGAAAGAAGGAAGGATAAGAAGAGTTTGAAGTAAAGATAAATGATACGATTATCGAATAATAGTAGAAACTGCTGGCAATCTTATGCAATTTGAATGAAAAACTTAAGTGATTAGTAACAGTAAATAATAAAATTAAAATAATTATTGTGAGAATTTTATTTTTGGATTTTGAAAATCTGTTTATTGCTTTATTTAAACTTTTCACACTCAAAAAGGTACAAAGGTGGACTTAATGCCTTAGGCATTCTCTACCAGTCAACCAAGGATGGTGAAGAGATGGCAGGTGCTCTGTTTGAGAGGAACAAAGAAAAAAATTATTAAAGTATATCATTAGAAATATTATTATTTTATAAATAAAATATATACCTATATTATATACATACAAATTTAAGGGAGAGAGGTGTTGGTGCTTTAGTTTCTAAGAAAAAAATGTCATATTCCTTCTCATGTTAGTTAATTAATTCCTGGTAATACCTGTGGAAGTTTATAATGCAGAAGACGTTGATCCTGTTTAATGTGTTCAAGGAAAATTGTACCTACTTATAAGTAGATCAGTATTTTTGCTCATTTACAGAATTTTTTTCAGCGTAATGTCAATCCTTATAAAAGTTATGAGGAAAAAAATTATTTTTTTTTTCCCAATATATTATCCTACCAAGTCTAAACACGTGCGAGATATCATCCATACTAAGGAAAGGTCATATTGTATTAAAAATTACATGGTACCGAAAAGTGATTGGTATTTTAGAATACAATTTTTGTGGTAATTTTTAATCTAATCCTTTAACGAGCAATTCTTGTAAGTATGTATATATATAATCTGAATCTCGAAAACAGCTCCAACGATTTTCATGAAATTTAGTATGCAGGGGGTTTCGGGGGCGATAAATCGATCTAGCTAGGTTTCAATTTTAGAAAACGTCGTTCAAAAGGTCATCCAGACTGATATGATAAATGCGAAAGTAACTCATCTGTCTGTCTGTTACCTTTTCACGCCTTATCGGCTGAACGGCTTTGGTCGAAATTTGGCACACAGATAGACCAAGACCTGTGTTAAGACATAGGCTACTTTTATCCCAGTAGTACGTTCCCGTGGGATAATTTTCGAACTCCACGCGGGTGTAGCTAGTGAATACGCTAGCGTTCCGCGGTTTCACCCGCATAAGTCTCCGTCCCCGTGGGAATATCGGGATAAAAAGTATACTATGTCCTAACCCAGATCATGGTCTACTCATGTGCCGAATTTATTATACCTATTTTTTTTTTATTTTTTTTTATTCTATATATTTTTTTTTATGATATAGTGTTTTATTGTGTTAATTATAATATTATATTGAGGAAGTCTTTATCATTTTAACTTAAACTGTTTGCATGCCTTAGTTAAGGTAGTTACTATAAGGATAATTTTTTTAACTTAACATCTGTAACTTGTACCTACTTTCTGTGCAAATAAAGAACTATTCTATTCTATTTCATTCTATCTAAATCCACAAAGTCACTTTCGCATTTATAAAATTATTATTATTAATAAGTTATATCCCATGATTGGATAACTAAACCTTACAAAACCTTTGGAAAAGTAAATACCACCCAAAAGTAACGATAACTGGATCATAATTTCAGTTGAAAAGTAAAACATTGGCGAACCGCTGGTTGTCGTTAAGTCGAATTTTGTTTTCAAATTAAAATTAAAACCGGCCGCATTAAGCTCCGAATCGTTAGTCTTAATTTGAGTTGGCTGATGGGTGATGCTTGTGCACACTGTGACGCGATGATATGTGAGTCCATTTAGGTTCTTCTGGCTGTTACCATCTAACGAGTCTTCTTATCGCATTCGGTACTCGCACCTGGTACTTGTTAAAAGACCCACACTATCCTCTTATACCTATTAACACTGTTATTTGAAAATATTGTAAAAGAGAATTATTTTTAAAAGAGTAACCGTGGAGTTTCTTGCCTACCGACATTCTTGGAAACGACCAATTGGAACCGTGCACCTAGCTTTTGACTTTTCATAAGTGCCCATGTAGGTTTATGTGAAATAAGATATTTTGAATTTCAATTGTGAAATAAGCCTATTCTCGTGCTCTTAGGCGTCTTTTTTCGCCTACTCTGGTAGTTATGCCCTTCCATCTTGGAGTGTCTAAAAATGGTAAATGTAGCAATTTCTGTAAAACTCCACCATATTTTCCTTCTTTCTCTTCATTCATTTAGGTTCCCAATTCTTTTTTTTTTTTCTCGTAGACCTCTTTCAAAATTTTCCTGGTTTCTGTGGACCTCCGCTGCTACATTTCTACCATATTCCCAAAACTCGTTAAAAAATGTGAAGGTTAGATCTAACGATGGAAATTTTGAAAAAAAAACACGCCAACGGTCTACGTTGGCGTGTTTTTTTTTCAAAATTTCCATCGTGAATTCAAAATTTCCATTTTTCAAAATGTGAAGGTTAGATCTAACGATGGAAATTTTGAAAAAAAAACACGCCAACGTAGACCCCCGTCGTGTCTCCCGTGGACACCTGGGGGTCCACTTAGACCACTTTGGGAATCACTGATCTAGACAATGCCATGCAAATTGGGCACTACTGCCTATAACCCAATGGACTAGCATATCTTGCTTTTTAGTAAGGTAAAAAAAATCTGTTCCATACATTTTAACCGCGTGGTATTGCGCTTTTGTAGGAAATAGCAGATGTTTTTTTTAATTACCGACGATTGACGATGTCCAGAATAATGTACTGAATCCATGGTAAAAGGTTGTGCGTCGAAGTTCCTGCCACCCTGTATAGTGTTCGCGCTTCCACGCTCTACGAATACTCAAGAAATCAACATGAACAATAACAATCACGTTTGTATAGGTACTTAGCACAAGAACAGTATCACATTACACCAAATTAACGTCCTCAAACCGCCAGACTAATACCAAAACCCAAAGCCAAGCGAAGCGATAACGAACAACATCTGTCAGTGCAGCGTGAACCTTAAATTGAAATGCACAGTCAGGCCACCGTGATTGACGAGCGGCAACAGTAAGCAAATACGATGCGTACGTTTATAATGCACGACTGTGTAACGATATGTTATTGAGTTAGTGGTCGTGTAGTTGAGAATATGCGGTGAAGGTACGGAAATATGGAATTGGTAATTTTATTTTTTTATTTTCGTAATTAATTTAGTATATCATGCAGATATTCTTTTGTGTCTGAACTAGAAGATTTTTTGAGGGGCTATAACGGAGTTTTTTAAATAATTGAATAAGGGGTATTGAAGTGATAGCTTACAATTTTGAGCTTTCTGATTTACAAACCATTCTTAAGTTCATTATTGTGAAGATGTGATATAAAAAAAACATTTTTTCTGCTCATCAGCAGTATACAGGGCTATTTTGAATTCAATGGTGAAATTTTACAGACGTGTTGGATAGGTGTTGGTATCCATAAAATGGGTTTCTCATGGGTTTTGTTTTTATTGTGCGTTGTGCTTTCACCGGCGAAAAGTTTACATAAAAACATTGTATCGAACATTGGCAGTAAATGTCTGTGAAGAGTCACCAAATATTTAAAAAAAAAATTGTAGCTCTCAAACGCAAAAAGTTTTCACTTCAAAACTTGAACAATTTAAAAAACTACTTCCAAAACCCTTAAACTAAAAATACTTGCACAGAACATTGATCCGTAACGTGATATAAATAAAGAAGTCGGTAACGGTGTCGCGAGTTCAATTGTTTTTTCCCATCTCAAAAATGCCCAACGCACCTAAAGAAGTTTTCACTTCAAAAACGTTTATTTATATTATTCAGATACAGGAGTAACATTAGCCACGACATATCGTATCGGTTGGCAAATCGCGCCCTTACCGCCATCTCTAAATCCACCTAAACCGTTTGAACACGCGAGTTATTAAATTTGCACGCGCCTTGGTAATTATCGGTCGAAGGCAGACGCTAGCCTATATATCTATATACTATACTATATACATTACAACGAGTTGTTCATCATTTTGCGAAGTAATAAAACGTTGAGGTCGTGTTATTGTTTTCGGGGGATATGTGTGTCAAAGTTGATGAGGACTGATGAGCGTATGTGTTTTTGGGTTAGCGCTAAATAAGACAAATAATTGAAAGAGAGTTTTTTAAATGATTATTTACGAAACTGTAATTAAGGTTTTTAAATATAAAACCTTTTTTTTATTAAGGTTTTATACAGCCTATGTACAGTAAGCGCTCAAAAGTGCATGAGCACGCTAAGAGTCGTATTGCTGTGAACACGCGGTATAGTCCGTACATTTGTATGTGTAAGCAGTCAGACGTCTGTGGTGTGAGTGCCGTACACACACCACAGAGAACGCAGTTTCGCACTACACACTATCGTATCGTCACGGTTCGCGGGCGCCGCACTTATATTTCCATAACTTTTGTTAGCACGCATCATACTCGTACGCGTGACCTTGGCCAGTGTATCGCATTGCTAAAATTCGAAAGTAAATTATATGTGCAGATAGCAGAAGGCGTTAAGCGTTGGTCTTAGATTCAAGATGGCTAAGGTTCTAATCTCGTAAATCACAGCGCTGTTTTTGCAAATATTATTATTTTTGTTTGCAATAATAATATTTTTAAATATCCTGCCTGTTTATTAATGTTGTTATTGCAATAAAGGGTTTAGAATAAAAAATGCGTGATATGTTATAATAAAAATAAATAATATTTATTCGTTATGTTTATTTTACTTAAGTATAGTTATCAAATTGCTACAATTATTTATCATTACTTCACCTGAATAATATGTGAAATAGATGTCTAGAAACTTAGAAGCAATTTGTATTATTTTGACATATTTAAATTTTGAAATGTTTTAAATTTTAAATGGATTTTTTTGCACCATAAATATAAAGCTTTGATCATGGTCTAAGTAATTAAGCAATAAATAAGAATATTAGACTACTTAAAATGTAAAAAAATCTACTGACAAAATTGTTGATTTTAAGGTTAAAGGCAGTTGTTCATATTAATTATTTTAAACTTTATTTGGCTTTAGTAAATATTGGTTGGTATTGAGGTTATAGCTTAAGTATTCATTTTCTTTACGAAAAGAAGATTGAAACTAAACCTCAAATTTTAATCCTAAAATAATACTATTACTAAAATAATATTAAACAATTTCGGTATATCTGCAAGAAATACGACAAACACCCTATTGAAACGTGCTTAAAAAATTAGTTACCATAAATTCATGCAATAACGAATCTGTTGTTTATTAAGTTGGTACGGTCAATATTTTAAGGTCAAAAACGGTTTTCTAGCTGGTCTTCAGTGATGCAAGCCTTCAGAGTGCACGGCGAACGGTTCATAATGACGTGTTTTTAATAATTCAGCAAAATATCTCGTTGGTATGAAACCATTTGTTTCATTCACCATTTGACGTCGCTGCTACTCGATAATAAGCCCCTTCCTCATATCTCTTAACCGTCACAGTATTTCTCTAGAACAAAGAAAATCATTGTTTTTATTACACATAATACCTAATTATTTATTATTCACTAATCGAATTAAACCTCACAATGAATTTAAAACTTTAAAGGCATCTTCTGTCTCAGCAATACCTCTGTTCTATCAACAATACCCTTGATTACGATTTATGTTTAGTAAAATATGAAATATATAAATGATAACACTCACACTTAGTCCGGTTTTATTAGATATTCACTTCACTTTTACGCAGCGCAATAATATTCTCTGATCTGATCTGATCTCTTCAATATATTTTATGCCTGCTTTTTGATAATAATAACCACAACACTGCGCTAAATGCTCGTCACCAATATTATCACGGCACGAACCAACAAAGTTCTATTAATTGAATACTTGTAACAAACTGCATCTACCCCACAGAAATCGAAATAATTTACTTAGTTTTTTGTGGTCTACCTGCTAAACTTTAATATTTATGTGAACAAGACGAATGAAACTAAAAACGAACGATGATTATCGAACTAGTCATTGGTTGCAGACAAAGTGAGTGTGTGTGTGTAATGTGCGTGTCTACAGTATTGTAACAACTTATAGAAGAAGGTCGTAAGTCAAACCGAAGCGTCAGTCTATTGCTTTGTGAGATTGCTCATGGACTTTTAATCGGCACTGTACCTAATACAGCTGTGCCTACTCTTCTAGAAAAAATTACAAATATTTTTTCCAGTACAATTAATTACAGTAAATTACAAGTATTTTTTCTATTTACTCCCAGAAATTCCAGATACATCGTAATCTGAATTCAAACTCTCAATCAATCTGCCTAGCCTTTTCCCAACTATGTTGGAGTCGGCTTCCATTCTAACCGGATGCAGCTGAATACCAGTATTTTACATGGAGCGACTGCCTATCTGACCTCCACAACCCAGTAACTGGGTAATACGATTGGTAAGACTGGTTGTCAGACTTTCGGGCTTCTGACGACCGCAACGACTATGAAAGATCCGCGAATGACAGCCGGGACCAACGGCTTAACGTGCTTTCCGAGGCACGGAGGAGTCTCGGTATGTAAAGATGGTCACCCATACACGGGCCAACCCTGGCAAACGTAGCATAACCTGATGGATCGACCCGTGCGGCTGGTATTACTTAGCCACGAGCTCCTCGAATTCAAACTCTAAAAGCTGAATTTTTTATTTCAGTTATTTTAGTGACGTAACTTGAATGCCAATCTCTATATCGCGTCGAATTTTTTTAGTTTACTTATACAATAGTTTTGATTTTTATTATTTGTTTTATTATTATCATAATTTTTTATTGTTTTATTTATTTTGTAATCCCCTAGAGGGATTTATATATGTCCGTAGGTGTGTCCGTGCCATCACAGCGGCCCTATCAGAATACTAGCGCTGCGGTATTTATTATTATTTTTTTAAATATCGCAGCATTTTGCTGAGATATGGGCCTTTTTCGCCTCGCACAGGTCGTTATTTTTTTTTTTTGTTAGTTTGTTAGTTGAAAATGCTACTTTCTTATTTTTTATTTTATTTTTATTACTGTTTGTATTTTCCAAATAAAATATTTTTCTTTCTTTCTTTCTATATTACCAGATGTTCAAAAGGTTAGTTAACCTATAGAATTTCGAATGTGAACTAATGTTACTTTTCTGTTTGTTTCAGGTAAGTTAAACAGAACTGATAACGATTAACTCTTGATACTGTACTCAGTTAAAGTGGTGCTTGGACCGCACTTTGGAACATAAATACTGCAATGGTAATGAAAAATCTGTGAGTGATTGTGTGAAATGTATCACGATTTCAAATCATTTCAAATCATATATTTTATTTCACATAAATCTACAAGGGCACTTATGAAACGTCAGAAGCTAGGTGCACGGTTCCAATTGGTCGTTTGATCGTTTCCTATGGAGAAGAGCCGGCAAGAAACTTCACGCCACGGTTACTCTTTTAAAAATAATTGGTTTTTTTTTCAAATAACAGTCTTAAAATAGGTATGGGAGGACAGTGTAGGTCTTTCAACAAGTACCAGGTACTTAACAAAATAGAAAATGGTCAACAAATCTACAGTCCACTAAGCCTACAGCGTTCTCACATTCACAAAATAGAAAATAATCTATATAAAAGATAAATAAATTAATAAAAATCTAAACCTATTTTAAACGGAATAACATGATTGCCATTACAACTAATAAATCTGAATAATTATCATGTCCACAGAAGACACTAATAAAGAGTTGAAATTATTTTGTAGGCATGATGTCAAATAATAGAATGATTATGTCAAGAAGTAGAAGTACTTATGTTTATTTCACGAGTCAGTACGGTTAGTGAGTGAAATTATAAACTAAATCTAACTGTATTTTAAATCGCCTATTTATTATCTACTCTCTTACTAACCACTATTTGAATAACAGTACCTGGGCGACCGAGCTCTGTTCTAATGAAAATAGAGAATGCTCATTTAATAGTGTAGGAAAGTTCATACTTATCATATAATACATACTTATTCCACGCTGCTCTGATAGTAGGTACTTACTAATTCCATGCTGCCATGTCATTATTCTAAGGTAGCCATCTTGTTCTAAACTTTGAGCGACCGAGCTCTGCTCAAGTGAAAATACGGAGAAAACGAATTTTCCCAGATATGAGACCTAACTAGATCTATTTTTCGCCACCTATATTGCAACTTTCATCGAAATCGTTAGAGCCGTTTTCCAGAACGTGATTGAAATATTGTTCGTTTATTGGATAAGGCTTACAGTACCCACATCTAAAACTATATTGCTACATCCATAATTTCAATTAAACCTCAAAACACGATTGGTATTCATCAACAACATGGACCCACTCCAATCGGCTTATCCCTTCAAGGGGGACCAACACACACATACGGCATGTCATACCATCCATAAAGTATTTACACCCAACACTCACTGAGCAGGGACCATAGACTACAACTATTTACGACCACTTTACACCACAAATCCGAAAAGGTACGCAAATAAAACTATCAAAACAGTAGAAACGTACCCATTTTATTCTATGACCTAAGTCCCTATTTCCATATGCATGACTGGCAGAGGAACAAGCCAGTCCTGTTATTTATATATTCAACTAGTTATCATATTTTGCACTCTATATCATTGGCGTAAGGTGCTTTATTCGACGGTTGAATTCTCGAGAGTCCATTTGACTAGCACACATTAGTAAAAGTTCCCCGGGCTCCGAGCGTACGGTGGCCATGAGGGAGAGACTTCAAGGACTCTCTCAGTTTGTGTGGTGTGTGGGAAAGTAAATACACTAGCCGCGTAATAAACGCAGACAGTTGGAAGCGCGTATTTTTACAAAAGTAGGAGATTCCAGTGATTTTAATCAGGTTCTATTTAAACCAAGATTTTACATTATACCATCTAAGCTGACAGTGCATTAGGATTAGAAGTATTTTTATGTACAAAGGAGACGGATACGCTTTCGTACAATATTGGGCCTGGATGTAAAAAGATGAAATTTATATCAATTGATAGCTACTATATAATTAAACGATCACTGATTTTTTTGCGGATTTTGGCAATCTAAGAGCCGAGTTAAAAGAGATTTAGTAAAAGTGAGGTTACAAGCAATGTATACTTAACAGCTGATTTTTGGTTGATTGTGGTGCACGCCATTGACGAATCTCTGCTAATATCATTTCGGCATCTAAAGCTCGAAGACCTAGTTTATTACAGCGACTAGTCGCTATGCTTAGTTGTATATATGAAATTAAGCATAATTTACTTTGCATACTTTGTATGAATCAGAAATATATTTACACTTTAGACATCCAAACCGAATAAACCAATCCAACGACACATCAAATCACTAGTTCAAGAGCTCGCCGCCGACACAACCCGCCGTCGATCCCGAAGGACCGAGAGTAAACTTCCCATCGGCACTTACTTGTGGCCACCCTACTTCTCACTATCCGAAATAAAATATTTATAGAACTGAGAGCACTTTTTCTCTTTGATTCAGTGGTTTTATTGGCTCGACCGTTTCGCGGTAATAAATGCTTTAGGGGTGGCCGTCCATAAATAAAATTAGTCACAATGAATGATTCTTTTAACTTGATTCGACCGTCATATCACCGATATCGCTCGATGGTGTGACGTTACTTTTATCGCTGGCAGTAATATAGATAATTTTTATTTGGAATATCTGTGTATCGGCGAATTTATGGTCACTTTCGTCGGAATATGAAGATAAGCTTTTGTGGTGGATATGGACACGCTCTGGTGCTAATCAAGATGAAATCAAAGAAAATGTGTATATTAAAGAGATATTACAAATGATGGATAGACTTGTACGTGACGATTGGAAAGACTTGGAAGGTATTCAAGTGCATCCGGTTAGACTGGAAGCCGACCCCAACGTTATTGGGAAAAGGCTAGACTAGCATTACAAAGGTATTGGAGATACATATTATTATTGTAATAACATAAAAAAACCACTATTCAGGTTTTAACTGAAATACATTATTATTTGATCATGCTAGAGTCGTCCGCGTCCGCGTAGAGTCGTGGTAACGGCCGCGACTTACGAGGGTCGTAGGTTCGAACCCAGATAGGCGCTTTACTTTGTGTAAATTATTTCATCACCACTGCTCTCATAACGGTGAAGGAAAACATCGTGAGGAAACCGGCATGTCCTAGAACCGAAAATTCGAAGACATGTGACATCTACCAACCCGCACTGGGCCCGCGTGGTGGATTACGGCCCACTCCCTCTCACCGAGGGGAGGCCTGTGTCCCAGCAGTGGGAACATTATAGGCGATGATGATGAAAGTCGTCCTATTAGATCTTTCTATTGTCAATTATCAACTTCTAAAGACTCTTAATTTTCTCCTAAATACATACAAGGTAGATCTTAATTTCCTAATAGATCCTTACATTACTTCTTCTCCTTTTCGTGTGGTTAGTGACTAACCTAATGTCAGATTTTTAAAGCCGCCCATGGGCCTCTGACTTGACTTCACATGCCTTCGAGAAATATCTCTCAGGCATGCCGGTTTTCTCACGATGTTTTCCTTCACCGTTTTTGAAGCAAGTGATAATTATACAATACGCACATTAATCCGAAAAGTCACAAGTACATTACTCAATAAACATTTATACGGGACAAATTTTAGTTATTAACATTAGTCAACACAAGGTAAGTTTATGCGACACATTTTAAGATCAAGGATACACGTTTCTCGATTTTGTTGCTACAAGTACCTAATTAGATGCTTTCCTTAGTTCGATAGATCCTCACTAAACCACCACACGTTTGTGCAATCATCATTAATCTTTATAATTGTTCGCTTTTACTTTTCACGATTATTTCTTGGTTTAGGTGACACGTGGCGCCATTCGTACACATTGCACGTGTAACGTGTTCACTAAATTATTAACGTGTGAGCGCGTGACTGTCCGTTTGTTTTATTTTAATGCAAGTTTTAAAGTTAATGGTCGTTTTACTTTTATTACTTTCCTGTATTTTAAAACGTTGTTATTTCAAGTTAGAGAATCCTCCAAGAGTTCGGTTTACGGTTGCTATTTCAATGTGTTCTTGTTCTGATATCATGAATTTTATTTTAAAGCAATTGCAGCTACTACTCTTCTGTATTAAAAATGACCACAAAACGTAGTGGTATGCTTGAATAGAATACAATAGAATATTCATGTGGAGCACATCACATATAAACTTAAAATTTTTACTAAGGTGACACAATGGGTGGCCTCATATCTAAAAGCGATATTTTAATGAAAACCAATCACCAATTTAAAAAAAACTGCCAAAGTGGGTGTTGGACCACGCACAATGAAGGGTAGGGTGAATGGGATAGTTGGGATGAATTTATTCCAAGAACAAACTTAACATTGTAGTTGAAAAACATGCTCTCCATGCTTTTCCATACATTCCAACTGCAAATGTAAGTTTGTACGCACAATATTGAGTGATTTACCATGTTGTTTTAAGACCATAGACTTCTTATAGGTTTTCCTATACTCTATGAGTAAAGAACCATACTCTGTTTCATTTTTTTTCAAAATTATCCAATTTGCCCCCATAAAGTGACCCACAAATTCAAAATTCATTTATTTATATTTTTGTCACAGAAATTCACATGTGTACCAAATTTCAACTAAATTGGTTCATTAGATTCGGAGCAAATTGGCTGTGACAGACAGCCAGCCAGTCAGACAGACAGACAGAGACAAGAGTGATCGTATAAGGGTTTCGTTTTTACATTTTGAGGTACGAAACACTAAAAAAACAACCAATTAATTATTTATTTTTGCTATAATCTGCAAAATTAATTTACAATTATTCTTTTACTGCGCTTTTTCCTCCCTATTTAAAAAATACAGCTAAGCATCCTGTCGTTAAATGGCAGAAAAAATATAATTTAGGTTAAAATCATTTTCCCAATGTTTTCAAAAAATCATTTCTCCTACATACTGTTTTTATGGGTTAACAACCTTTTAAAAAGCCTTCAAAAATCAATTATCTCGACACACATCGACCAATTACGGTGCAAACTTTTATAAGCTTAAGTAAGTACCTAAGTTTGGAAAATAATTTGAGTGAACATGACTGAACGAAGAATTTCGTGTCGTTCGAGAACGAAGCTTTGGCGCACGCGAGCTGTTACATGGTCGGGAAAAATTGCTATTTTAATCGCTAAGACTGTGGTCAGGTATTGGTACAAAGTATTGCAATGGTTTCTGAATATGGTTGAACTTAGCCATCTTTCAAATTTAAGTAAGATGTGAGTTGGCATAATATTAGATTTAAATCGGGATTTCATGCTTGAGAATCGATAAAGAAAATTAAGCTTTTACAGGGACTCATCAAATTGAAATAACCTAAGTTCACATTATGGAATGCAATAAATATTTTGAGTAATAATAAAAATAGTTCTGCTGCTAGCGATAATGGCAGTAAGTACGTTTTGCATAATTTCGAGTAATTGGCACTCAAAGTTTTTCGTCACATTTTTACCTTTCTGACTTATTAAATTATTAAAATTCAGTTTTTTTTAATGTGTAGCCTAAGCAAAGTATTATTTAATTGTGTTATCATTTAATTATGTATTTCTATTAGAATACTTGTAATTTAAAAAAAAAAAAAAAAAAAAAATGTGTTTATTATCTTAAATCTAGATACAATTAAGTTGCCGGGGCTTCCCAGAAAGTAATCCGAAGATACTTGTGATGGGATAAACCTCGCTCTTCCTCGATTTGTTCAATTGTTACATTGTGCTAATTAGGTATAAGTTACACTTTTTTTTTTAAATAAAACCAATAGGAATTAAAAACCAATAAAAACAAACCAATAAGAAAAAAGAAAAAAAAAATAAAGAAAAACAAAAATGAAAATGAATTAAATCGTGCTTATGGCAGAAAGGTGTAAATGTGTGTTTATTTGCGTGTGAAAGTATATTGTGTGTATGTGTGTGTGTTAGAGTTGGTGTGTGCTTAATATAACCGCAGTAAGAATGAAGTTCAAGCTCATATCATTAGCAGAAGTAAAACATAAATGATGATACCGCACTTAGTAACTCGCCGTAACTTACTGCTAATATGCTAAGGAAAACTTATCATAGAATGGACTTACAGCCCCGTTATCCTTATTGAAAATTTAAGTTTCCCGTTAAGATATTTAAATGACAGTCAGATCAAATTGTACAGCTCATGGCGTTTGATGATTCCGAATCTATGTTTAAAATGACACTTACTGCAGTTAGCGCAAGCGCGGCAGAGTTCACCCCTGTCGATGTCTAACACGTGTTGCGCAAAGTGATTAAAGTTTTCTTAAGATTATAAAGCAACGTTCCCCCAATAATAAACTGCGATATTCAACTTACAGTTATTCATTTATTTATTTATTTGCTAACATGTAAAACACTGGTTAGTGGGCATGCATTAACATTTCATGACACAGTATTAAGACATGCACCCTGTAAGGGCACTGCAAATGGTTACATATCAAATGATTACATAACATAATATTGATTCTAATTTAACAATTCATTGCATTTTAATAAACATTAATTAATTAATTATTACATTTTATTTCAAATAAATCATTTTTATTACTTCGTTCATTCATTTTAGTCATTATTAGTTAGCATAACATTATAGTAATATAGTAAAGTAATTTATTATTATTTTCACATTTACGTCAAGCTTATTATTATGAGGTCAATCGATTCACAATTTGTCAACTTTAAATTCCTCAACGGTGTAGTAGCCTTTTTTTATTAACAGAGATTTCAACTGCTTCAAGAAAATTGAGTCATTTGGTAGGGATTTTAAACTTTTTTCCGGTAGCTTATTAAATATATTAAGCTAGTCTTGAATGTGGGCTTTTCCCGATAAATTTTAAGTTTGTGATGGGTAGTATTAGTCTATTCTTGTTCCGTCGGTTATAGTTTTCATTTAGCTCGATATTAGATTTGAAGAGGTGCCTATTTTTCCTAACGAAAATACAACTTTGCAGTATATATATTGCTGGTAGTGTGAGAATTTGATGTTTAATAAAATGTGGCCTGCAACTCTCGTTGGCCTATGTTCATCAATATTCTGATACATTTCTTTTGCTGAATGAAAAGATCCAAAAAATCAGTACTGTCTCCCCACAGAATAATACCATAATTCAGCCAGGAGTAGGCGTACGCATAATAGGCAGTTAAGGCGGTTTTATAATCTGTATTGCATTTCAATATGCTTAGTGCATAAATAAATTGGGACAATTTTGCTCTTGTACTTTCTACATGTTTCTTCCAATTTAGGTTTGAGTCTAATGTTAGGCCTAAAAGTTTAAATTCGTTTATTTCTTCTAATTTTATTTGTTGTGTTAATATATTTAGGTTTAGTGGGGTTCTTTGGTAAGTTCTGAATTGACATATTTTAGTTTTCGTTAAGTTTATTTCTAAATTATACTCTTTTAACCATTGCTCAGTTTCTATGAAAGTGTTTTCAATAGCTAGATGGTCAACATTCACGGGCGTTTTAAATAATAAAGAAACATCTTCAGCGAACAAAATACACGACGAACTTATCTTTAATCAGTTAAGGAAATTCATTGTTCAGAAAATTGACTACCAACTTAAATTCTCCGTATATTGAAATGACAACTGTTATTCTTTGACAGTTGTTTGAAATAGCTTAAATACGGAAAATTGACGTAATGTTTTAATTTGCTTTACGATTAATATCCCGACTTTACTAAGTGAGTGTACAAGTGCGTTCGTTAGTTTTAATACTATTATGAGTTCAAAACTGACAGAACAGTACTATCAATCACATGACTGCAAAATTCAGTGCTACCAATCGCGTCACGCGTTACCTAAGTTATAATTAGGTTTTTTGCAATTTGAAGGTCAGGTTGTATCTTGATCAAAATATGATTTTCTCGATGGAACGGCCTGCAAATTGCATAAAACGTCAGAAAATTTGAATTTCGCGGGCTACAACTGCGGATCCGCCTTAAACTAGCCAAGTTTAATTTGTAAAACATTTGTAAAACAATCTAAAAAATAAACTTTATTTATTTATTTATAAACACAATCCACTCTTTCTTCTTTTGTTTCAGATACAATTTTCACTGCACTTATTTAATTCCTCAATCACCACAAGAATAGCTACCGATACATTACATTCTCAAGCTCAAAGCATTATATTTTCAAAGCGACACATTTAATTGTTAGATATTAATCGTTCTGTCGGTGCGCCGCAGTTATTAAGAGCTAAAGTGCTCTTTCTAATACTTAATTTATCTTTGGATTTAAAACTTCACGCTACTGTTAAGAGAAGAACAGTTTTAGATTAAAAAGTCAAAGAAAAATTATGACTGGGACTTTGGGTGAAGAGATCTAATATCCTAGTTAAAAAAATATTTGCTTTCGTGAATATGAGTTAATTCAATTCAAATTCAAAAGTCATTTATTGAAACTAGGCTGAGAATCAGCACTTTTCGAACGTCAAAATTACATAAGACAGTCCCCCAAAAATGGCCACCCTTCAGCAGTGGCAGTATATTCAGTTTAAAAGATTATATCTTTGCCTGAAATCCATATTTTTATGGTCGACGGGGAAGCTCTTAACCTGCATCTCACCTGATCGTAAGTGATTATCAGGCTGAAGGTGGAAACGAGCTTCACTCGGAATCCTCAACCACAGAGGAACTGGCTGTCCTACCTTTAAACTGCCGTGACACAACAATGTTGTTAACATTGTTGTTAGGGCGACAGACTTAGATAAGATGGCGGTAGCTAGCCAGGCGGACTTAGAACAAGCCCTACCACCAACCAAACCGAGCAGAAAATTTTGCCCTCACTGAGAATCTAACCCGTGACTTCTGGGTCTGAGACAAGTGGTCTAACCAATAGACTTCAGAGGCAGTTTTATAGGTAAATTTACTGTCAAAATTAACTAAGAGAACTGAGGCATTAAGATTGTGTATTAATATCCTACCACCAAAGCAAAGCCAAACCACAAAAAAACAAACCCATAAAAATCTGCAAAAAAATTTAAAAACATTAAAACAACCCCTAAAGCACTTCCCATACTTAGTTTTTTTTCCATAAGATTATGACTTGAATAATAGCAATTTTATTTTTAATACACACAGACTAACCAACTTGAAGTCTTTATAAACGACACCACACTTCTTGCAGTCATCATTGGTCAGACAAAAATCAACCCTAAAATGACAACGGTGGGGGTCATTTTGACCTGCGTTGTTCATTTTCACAGGGAAATAAAAAGGATTATTGTTAATGGGCGTGAAGCTTAAAGCGTTTGGATTCGTTAACACGTGTTTATAGTTTGTATTTACGGAAGTCTATATTTGTTGGTATGTGGCTTCATAGACAGCGTTGTGGGATGCGACGTGTAACTGATATGCTTTGTCAAATGAAAATGGGACAAAATAAATTAATAGAAATTCCATAACCTAAGTCTGCTAAATGTTATCAGATTTTTTTACTGTGAAAATTATAAGCAGCTTCGCATTCCAGAACATAAAAAATTTTGACGCAGTAAAAAAAATGTTTAAGTGTATCTCGTTGAATAAGCGCACTGACAGTCACAAAATTTTACATCCTTTTCCTCAAAATAAAGTAGTAGCGTTAACTGACAACATGCTACTTAGAACTGGTGTACTGACAACATACCCAAATCTTCAAAAAAGTTTAAGTATCATTTTCAAGATCACTCGCGAACGTTGCCCCTTGTAGATCGTTATAACAATCCAGGGGTCATATGCTCGTTCTATAATCTCTGCGCCTGTCAAGCAAATTGCTTCATCGCAGATGCTGTTGTCAATCTTAATCTTACCATTACACATCTTGTTGTATTAATACTTTAACATGTGCTTTTGTTCATTTTGTTCACTGTTTTGCTGATTATCTTTATGTTCATGATGTCAGTTACTTAATGCATGTGAATCGTGTTGCTTTTAATAAAATTTAAGCAGTTTGCTGTTGCTTAGATTTTATAGTGAAACAAAACGACTGGAGAAGTGTCTCTTGTCGTCAGTTTCGTATAGCGTACTAAGGAATTATGCCTAACTAGCTGCCCCCGCTTCACCCACACAAGTCTCAATCCCGTGAGAATATCGTGACAAAAGTATCCCAGGTCCTTGCCCATGTCATGATCTACCCATGTGCCAAATTTAATTCAAATCTGCTCAGACGTTTTAGCGTGAAAGCGTAACAAACAAACAAACTCACTTTCACATTTATGATATTAATTAGGATTAGGATTAGTTAGTATAGATTAGCAACAGCTTCGATGATCAGTTTGATGCCCTCGGTTTCTTAAAACCTTATGTCTCTGATCTGTTTATCTACTGCAAAATTTCATGTAACAGCTTGCTTACCAAAATGTGTTATATCTACACTAGATTCAACATCAAATTTGTTAGGATAGGTTTCTGGGATAAGAGGCAAACGTTGAGATATTGTTTTGAATATTCACGTGTTGTCAGTCCATAATATGTAGCTGATGTAACAATCTATCCTCATTATATGATCATCCACTGGTCCCTCTAAAATTATCGTAACAAAGAAGCCAACAAGTATTAAACCAGTTTCACTTGTTCGGATGTCTACTGTAGGCCTTTTTTTATATAACCTTATCTAGGCATGCTCTTGATTACTGGTTTTACCATTATGGACCATGCAGAGCTTTGAAAAGTATCGACCGTTAGTAGTTCCGCTTGTTACCGCATGCTTCTGTAATGAACAGAGTCTCTACTACTTTGAACTCGCCCAAATTAGATATTTGCATTAGAAGTAATTTAATATCATTATCAGGTTTGTGTGAGCTTCCTGTCGGAATAGCCGAAGGAATTCCACTTCTTTTGTCAAACAATTGTATATCTTGAATTCTTACATTCTCGTTGCAATAATTCAGACGCTCTTTCTCTTCAATGGATATTTTATGATTATTCAAACACTTTACTCACTAATCCATTAGGCTCAGATCATTCTTACTTCTCCATATTTATCCTTCACCAAAGTCGCTTCCTCAAACCAATCCTGTATCGCTGTCTTCAAAGCCTCTCAAGGAGCTGATCCGATTCGAAGTCAGTCTAAATAAACAGTCGGTGTCTCGCGGTTAATTCGGGGTCGTCAAGTGATTTGTATCCGAGTTCCCGAGTGCATTCGTTTACGTCAACGTGTGGTTTTAAGTGAACAGACAGACATTCGTGTTTGGTGTTCACTGCTATTTATTTTAAAACTATTTCGTTTGTGTTTACAAGATGGTTCGGATTTTCGGTATGGGAGTGTTTTTGACGGTCAATTTGGGTTTGGTTGCTTGTTTTTCTTAACGAGGTGAAAGGAGCTGTAAGATGCGAGAAATATTTACAGAATAGAGAAAAGCGGTAATAAATATTTAGAGTTCGAAAAACATTGAGTAAATACACTTCATATAATGTGAAGCCAGATAGGGAATAATAAAATAAGATTGACGCTTCCATTCCCATTAATTTGGGTATACTCAACTGTTTTGATATTTCAAGCTAAAAGTAAGCCCCCACAAGGCTTATTTTTAGCTTGCAATATCAAAACAGTTGAGTATACCCAAATTAATTGCTACACTCAACTGTTGACAAAATAATTACATTCAACCCCGGACAAACAATTATATTCATCCCGTATTCTGAACCCTCCTTGTTTACACAAATTCAGCATAAACATTATAATCCGCTGTATTTTCAAAATTATAAATACAAACTCTCATACAGATTTATTATTAGAAAATTATGCATATTTTACAGTCTGCTTGGGACTTGAGCGACATAAAATGTGACCCAATGAATGGGTTATGACATTTGTGACCACTGTGAAAATGAATCTGACTTTTTAATCCCTCGTATTTGTAGAATTCACGATTGCATCGAGTCGATAATGGTACAGTACGCCGTATTTTTACTTTACTTTACTTTACTTTACCTCAGTGGTAATAATAAACCAGTAAAGGTCAAACAAAGTGTTACCACAGACGTGCGGCCTACTGTACCAAGGCAATTTTTTTTATTTATAAAACGCTTTTTTTGTACTGAAAATCGTTACCCAACACAAAACCTATGCCGAATTTGACTGAGGAAGTAAGACGATATTTCTTGTTGTTCTTGCGTAAAGTCAGATTTATTTCCAAATACGCTAGGTAAAAATTTACTAAACTAGAAACCATCCAAACAACAAACACGAAAATCATAACATTCACCGCCACAAACGTTCAAACAGCCAATTGGCACTCATTCTTTCCCCGTAATTTGCCCAACGGGTCGATGCGACCGCACAACTCTGGGCAACGGGTTAAAATGTTTTCCGTGTAGCGCCCGTCACAGTTGTCACCTGGGCAGCGACGAGACACGTTTTACATAAACTATTGCCGATTTTGTGGCGGTCAGCCGTTGTTGGGGCCTTTTAGATGCGGTAATGGATCTATTGTAGTGTTTATATCCGAAGGAGTCGTTTTTGTGAGTTTGTATTGGTGGAAGGGTTGTTTTGTATCGGATTGTGTGGTGTTTGGTATTATGTTAGGTTGTGAAGGGGAATTTATATTATACAGTAATTGTTTCAGGTCTTTTTGTGCCTGTTCACAGATGAATACAGATGGGACACTCCGCATTTTAGGTTTGAAGCTACAAGCAGGTACGCGGCGGGCTCGACTTGTCGAATTCAGTGGGCGTAACGTAGTCAGAAAATGTGCGACCTGAATTGCACTTTATTGTGTCGTAGCAAGAGTCGTTTTTTATTAAAATTGTTTAGAAAGAAAGAAAAAGTATTTAATGAGCCTCGCACAGGAAATCACAAATTAAACTAAACACACATATAAAAAACAATTTAAAAAAAATTTAAATAAAAGCAGAAAGTCCTGTACCAGGCCAAAAGGGTCCTATCTCAGCATGAACCTGCGAGATCTAAAAAAATAATGTCAATAATTTAGTGGAGATTTTCTACTAGTCAACCTTTGGGTGACGCAAAGACAAATAGTGGTAGATGCAATAGCGAGAATTGAAGAATAAATATTTATTTAAATATAAAGATATACGAATACCTATTAAAAACTATAAATATAATATATACACCTAATTAATAATCTGTGGCCTGTTCAAAAAGCTTTATAATCTCAGTCCTCAGTGTACCTATCTCCAGTTTTACTTTTCTTTTGTTATTGTGAAAGCATTAAACCATAAATTACTTATGTATCTTTAATTATTATGCGAATAGACACTAGAAATCTTTACTTACATACAAACACAACCCTCGAAAATGACAGGCATTTTCATACGCATTGAATATCAACCGAAAATTATTGGTTTTCAAATAAATTTACAGCCTAGTTTTCCACTAAAATCAATTGAACTAGATTACCTAACGTTTCTAGTAAAACTTGAACCAACAACTCTTCGGTTTACGCAGTATTACCATGTTTAAAGCCAATATTTTATGCCTGTATTGCACTGGCAACACCCACGTAGGTACTTGCATGTTAGAACAGTTTTGAATCGCTTATGCGACACACCTTGGTACTTTACACAAATACATTATTTTATTATGGTAATACCTAGTCTTTAGTGGCAGTTGCTTTGAGCTTGGGAGTCAATGGACTATTTATTTATTGGGCCTTCGGTAAAATATTGTAAATGTCAGTTTTGCACGTATCAACTACATAAAGACGTACGACTCATAAATATAATGCGAAGCATTAGAGAGTGCTCTGCGATCGAAAAATTTGTTTTGCCTCCTTTCTGCAACTGTTTTTATTGTTACACTCCTGTTAGTACACAGAACTTACTTAATTTATATACCATTGTATAGACAATTCAATGGAGATTAATACTGTACTTTCCAAAAAATTATTTAATGCAGCAGAAACGAAAAACCACCAAAATAGTTTTAAAAAAATCCCGTCAATCAGTATATGAAACCTGAAAACATTGTAGCTTGCGAGAAAATCAATTAATTGAGTCAATTTTTTTTAATAGATTCGTTTCAGCCATAGGAGGAATAATATTAAAAATGGCTCTTTTATTCAAAGTAGTTTAATTATAATTAATAAAAAAACGAAGTAATATAATATCTATTTATCTATTTCCAACTTTGACCCTCTTCCGTTGCCTAGCAACCAACAAAGCAAACCTAAATAGTCTTTGACAGTACGCAAAGATTGCGTGGTGAGAAATTTTACCCATATTGATGGGTTAAATAGCAATCAAAACATACTTCATGAAAAGTCGTGCGTTATGAAGCGTGCTTTTTGGATTTTCCAAATATGTTTTTTTCTTGTTTCGGCTCTATAAACACGGTATACAATTTTTTTTTTTTGCTCTCATGCACATTACACATTTTACAATACATTAATATTATCGGTTTTTGTACATGAACCCTGTCAGGGCACTGCCTTGTTAGCGAGATGCGGGACTGACTGCTCAGAATACGCCGGAAGTACTTAAGTATCATTGTGAAGGCTCTTTTAATGCATTCCAAATTGGAAAGTGGAATCAAACAAAATTCCAAAGTGGTAACAAACTCATTGTTACCACTTTATAACACAACTACTCACTATTCTCCTTATAAAGTTATGCTAAGCACGTAGAATCAGCGGGATAATTGAGTAACTCACTGACAATAATTGCAATGCCTTTCATTTTGACAATTCGACAAAATTCATTGCGTTATTTACGTTGTCGAGCAGACGAATTTTTTAAACAAGCAATGGAATAGTTTTTTTTTTAAGTGTAAACTTCTTTAGGCGCGTTGGGCATTTGTGAAATGCGAATAAACAATTGATTTCGCGACACTGTAACGACACCAGCTTTTGACCATTAAAAAGACATCAACGAGTTGATTACCGCGGTGCCATTTTTTTTAAGTTTTCACTTCTGTCGGCACTCCCGGAGTGCCAGTTTTTTTTTTTATCTTTCGGTTGGTTTAAGAAAATGTGTTACGTAATTGAGCTGCTGGAAATTTTAATTAAATATTTTACTATTAACTGAGAGTTTCTTGCAAAAGCTTTCGTTGGGGGAAATTCTACAGCAGTTCCTAGATTTTGCTACGTAACACGATATGGCAACACAACAGCGAACGAAACAGGTAATAAACAGAAATTAATTCAGATGAACGCAGTCATAAATCGGTGAGATACGAGCCAGGATAGCTGTTCCGCTGTCTGGTGATTCCACGTTATAGTCTACGAGTAGTTTATATCCGACGCATTATAAGTAATTTCTAAGTTAAAAGCAGGGTTAATATTTCTAGGGTTAAGTAGGTAGTGATAATTGATGCTAGAACTGCCCTGAAATTTGATGAAATTTACCTGATGGTTCCAAAAACCTGAAGTTGCAGGTCAATTTATTGAAATTAATTTATTTGCGTAGGTCAATTTTGCAATCAGATTCATTGATTTATTGAAGTGAAAACTTCTTGAGGCGCGTTGGGCATTTTTGAGATGGGACTAAACCATTGATTTCGCGATACTGTAACGCAATTTACCGACACGGTGGAGTAAAAGACATCAACACGTTGATTACCGCGGTGCCGAATTTTTTTTCATGTTTTCACTTCTGTCGACACTCCCAGAGTGCCGCTGTTTTTTTTGTAAGTAGATACATTATGCATGCATGTAGTACATGTGAATGAATAATCTCGATTTCACTTGATTCATGACGGCTGCAAAAGGGATTTTCTCGGAAAATTAAGTCCAGTTGTACCTATCCAGACAAGTTACATTCACCATCACCATCTCACTCGTACATACCAAGACGTCTTGTTTAGTAGATTCTATCCTATACTATTAAATGACAATATTTGTATATAATATATATTTGTAATCACGTTCTCGAAAACGGCTCTAACGATATCGATGAAAGTTGAAATATCGATCTAGCTAGATCTCATATATCTGGGAAAATTCGTTTTCTGCGTATATTCACGCGAGCAGAGCTCGATCGCCCAAAGTTTAGAAAAAGATGGCTGCCTCAGAATAATGACATGGCAGCATGGAATTAGTATGAACTATCATAAACTATTAAATTAGCATTCTCTATTTTCACCCGAGAAGAGCTCGGTCGACCAGGTACTAGTATAATACCGTAGCCATATGGCCAGCCTGCCTACCCCAACAAAGAAAATACGAAAACGCTGATGATACACGTACACACGTTCCAAATAGAAATAAAATGAGCATTCACATAAAACTGTACAATGAATCCGATCAATACCTATCACATAAATAGTCCCTAGAATCCAATACTGGACATAAGCATAGTGTACAGGCAAGAGCAAAAATATGATACACAGCAAACTTAATTAAAAGTGAATTTCTTGTACAGCTTTTTCGGTTAAGTTGTTAGGTATGTGTATGAAGATGCTATATGCATAGCAGCTCATAATTTTTTTTGTAGTTTACGATTAGGAGATTTCGTTGTTGCATTTTACAAAAGCTTGGTTTCCTAAGACAGTGACCATCAAAGAATGACGGCCGTCCAGCAGCTCAGAGCGCTTTTTGACAGTCAAAACACCAGGGAAAATTACGGATTTTCATTTTAAAAAAAACGTGCGAGCCTTACAATAGTCGCATATGATGAGAAACATCTGACATCTTGGCTGACAGTACCAACCTCTCGGAAAAGGGATTGGTACTATCTGACACCCAATTCTAGTACCGCGAGCGCTCATTGGTCAAATCAAATAGCACGCGCTTCCCCGGCTTCCTGTTACACACTTCCGTCCCTTTTCACGACATCACTCCCACAGATTGCAGGAAAGCGAGGGAAAAGATGTTACAAATCAATTAAAAAAAAAATCCTTACAGTTTGAGCAAATTGTTCATGGACGGTTAAAAATGCATTTCTTGCATGTTTTTCTGAAACCTAATGCTTACTTTATTCTCCTAATTCAACTCGTTCGTTACACATTTGACAATTTATACCCTTTTTACTTAGAAAACCCAAGCTTTAGTGAAAAGTTTTTGCTCTTGACTGTACACATGAACGGTCAAGAAATGCTTTACATTCTAGCTCGCTCGCCCGTCACGTTCTGCACCGAGCCGAAAATATTAATATTCGATGCTCCAGTAGGGTTGCTGCGATTTCAACTATTTATACCCCATATTCTTAGTTTCTGAAGCTAAGTGCTTTTTGACATGTCTAATGTATTCCTCTAGAAAATTCTGAGGTCTTAAATTCTTTGCGAATGTGTCAGTGATAAGTTCAAAAAAGGATCTTATGCATAAGTGAGTGTCTGTGGACCATTTCAAGAGGAAAGACAGGGAGAACAGAGAGAAATCGGTTACATTCTATATAAATCTCACCGTGAACGCTTAGGTGAAGTGCTTGAAGTGAGCTGTCAAAAGTGACAATGCGTAACATCTGGTAGACAAGTTTCTAATGGAAATTAAAGGAAATTTTTCTCATCAGCCATGGACAGGCTATCACCTTCTTCTTCTCTTTCGTGTGGTTTGTGACAAACCTGGTGTCAGATTTTTATGCCGCCCATGGGCCTCTGACTTGCCTTCACATGCCGTCGAGAAATATCTCTGAGGCATGCCGGTTTCCTAAAGATGTTTTCCTTCACCGTTTTTGAAGCAAGTGATAATTATACAATACACACATGAATCCGAAAAGTCAGTGCTGCGTGCCTTGGGTTCGAACTCGAGACCTATGACTTGGCAGTCCGACGGTCACACCTTTACAAGCCACTGCTTATTGGTTTCGTCTTTTGCATGCTACCCACTTCGGCTCTATGCCATCCTCAGTTACAACTAGATGTGTAAGTTGCAACAAAACAGGTGTCATAAAATGTCATAAAATTGTTGCAGAACATCCACCTTGCTTTCCCTATGTTTCGTTCACCACTTCAAGATGATACACCTTCTACAGCCACTCACTCGCTTTGTTGTAGCTCATCCTATGATGTACCTAAATCAATCAATTTATTCTATGGGAATGGCCCGCGGCCCTAAAATCGTTACTGTTCATAAAACCAACCTTCATAAATAACAAAACTCTATCAAAGTTTCCCTTGAAAATCAATTCATTCTTTATCTAACTATTGACTAAATGGTTCTAAACACCAATTACAAAACCCCATAATTTGATGGCCAACGAAAATACATCATTCGATCTAGACTACCCTACGATTCAATACCTCTATTTATTAACGAGCTTAGCAGGGTTAAGTATACGTTACGGAAAATTTATACCGCTGCGTTGGTGGTATTCGTTCGTTGAAAAATTAAATACATGTAGATTCGAAATATTCGTAATTTAAAATTATGTTGTCGCGGTTGAGTTATGGCTGTAATGAATGGTCCTTTGCCTGTTGATCGGGGGCAGAAAAAGTTTAAATATCGGTTCGAGATTTGAAATCGCGAGCCATGTGCAATGTTTCTGGATGTTGTTTTATTCAAATAAGAGAAGATGATGGTTTATGGTTTGGCGAAGATTATTTTTCGATAAAATTAGTCCAAAGCCATACTTGAGGGCTTCTCTTTTTTTGTTGTTACATATTTTGCATCCAAGCTTCTAAAATTACATGCAACGTGCTTAAAAATATAGCCAACAAAATAACACGTAAAATTAATTCACACAACAATGTTGCCAGCAGAAAAATTACCTCCCAAATATTTGTGTGTAAATCATGTTGAACAGTAAAAGTGGGTAGGTACAGCGTAAGTATCACTTACAACGACTAATGCGTGACGATTTTTTATGAGAACTGTGTGAATACATCAAGTGATCCCCTGGGTCTTAGCGCGAGGTGGCTAAAAAGGTTGTTACTAAAGAGGTCTACTCGATAAAGATATGTGTGAAATATGGCAACACTTTTTTGAGTTAGGTGGCAACATTTGTTGTCATGATCATTGTTTTTTGTGACTCATGTCATGCTATAGAAAGGTGCGTTTACTATGCTAACAAACTCCTATTGTCCTTAAAACAATTAAAACATAAATATTAACGACTTCCTTTACTTATAAATTAAGTTTCGTTGACAAACATCGTTTAGTATAGGTCGTTAGTCCTATTAAAACAAGGATTATGATCTTATAATCTTTAGCACTACCGTAACTTTTCACAGAAATCAGCAGGTTTGAACATTGAGATTCAATGTAAACTAGAGCAAACACCGCGAACAAAAAATGTGTCCCTTGGATGTCTAGTTGTAAATAAACCGTTTTAAACCAAAATCCGTGGTTTAAAACCGCGACCACGTGGGCCGTACATTAAATACGTATTAGGTATTTTTTAAATTAAGTTAGAAAGGCTAACTGAAATCATTCACCATTTTTATTAATTTATGTGAAGTCATATGATACATAAACTACTTTTTTTAAGATTAGATAGACTGGTATTTAAAATATACATTTAAAAATATGTTGTAGCTAAGTATCAAGAAAAAAATAGTCTGGTTAGGTTTTTACTCTACTACTGCATATTTTTTTATGTATTTTTTTTTTAAATATGTATAATATTATAAAGACAAATCGAGATTATGTCTAAAAATATCTGAAAGTAGGTGTGGTCCAGATAACTTCATGTGAAGCCTAAGAGCAGTCCATTAAAAAAAAAACATTATGAAACCGCTAACTGTGGTTTAAAACGTTTTAAACCAAAAGGCGGTTTAAAACAAAATGGTTTAAAACGTTTAAAATCCGTTTTGCATCTATAGTCAAGTGTGACAACTGCGCAATGCGTACTGCGCACCATAAACGTCAAGTAGTGACTGGCGCCACACGTTTGTGGTCCCTGGACCACAACGTGTGGCGCAAAATTTTGTTCGCGGTGTCTGCTCTAGTTTATATTGAACCTCAATGAGTTTGAATTACTTACATTTTTCCATAAAATGTATGGAAATCTGTCTCTAGACTCATCGAGTACCTACTCAATTTTACCAAAAACCAACTAAAACACAAATTATCATTTAGACCGACCAGTATTATTTTTTACACCTCACAATATACACACAAAGGTGACATTACGGCAGAACGCCATAAACCAAAAGGCCCCGTCTATAAAAAAAAATGGCGGCCCACTTTCGCAAAGTCAGGTGGTCCGCAGAAGCCATCATTAATTTCCATTCAGTGTCGAATAGCCGGAATATATCGTGGCGGAATCGCTTCCAAGGTGCCGGGGTAAGAACACACTTAGTCTAGAGTACGGCACCGTTCTTTATTTTAAGTTGGCAATTGATTTTATACTGGTACTATGTATGCCATTCGCTTGGTTCAACGGTCTTGATAAAGCTATGTGAACCTATGCGCTAACTTGATACTTGAAGCCTTAAAAATGCTAGAAGAACTTTTCGAAACGAAAAGTGTAATTTCTAATTCAGTGAATAGTTTTTCCAATTGGTTTCTTAAAAAGAAATATAAAGAAAAAACCTGATGGATGGAAACCTTTTATAAAACTGTACTGGACATGATATAGTCCATTTGGTTTATATATACGACTTAGAAATTAGTGTTAGTACTTACATCTACCAGAAAAACAACACTAACTATTCATTATTACGCCACAGTGGCATGTAGGCGTATCCAAATGTCCCAGTATGGGGCTGTCCCACCTATCAGCTATAGTTTTCAGGATGCTTGACTTTGACTACCAAAAACATCTCCAATTAATATATCAAAAATATACTACTTCGGAACTTAACTCCGCCGAAGCTGTGTAACGGAATCCGGCTCAAAGTCGTGTCTTTGCAGAGATACGTCATCGAGGCGGAAATTGGCGAGACAGTGTCCGCCAACACAGTGTTTGGTGTGACAGTGTTTATACCACGTCTACCAATAATTCTCCACAATTACCAGTTTAAGTGCATGCAGTTCCCTATTAGCGTATGCTTTGCAATGATTATTATCAACAAGTCACAGGGGCCGAAACCGAAGGCTGAATCAAGGCTGAAGGTGTCGACCTCAGGACAAGCTACTTCTCACACGGACAACTGTACGTCGCTTGCTCCCGAGTCACCATTCCTGTCTCTCTGTATATTTTGGCTGCTGAGAATAAAACTACAAACGTAATAAACAGGGAAGTTTTATAAAAATGTGGCTGTTACTGTAGTATATTGTGGTGTCTTACGACTTCCAAGCGAACGGAGTCGCGGGCAGAAGCTAGTATATTAATAAAATTGTCTTATCAAATTAAGACAATACTCCTTCCGTAATTATAATGGATAAACTCATCATCAAATTAAAGTGTCAGAAAATATAAGCAATTAGTTTAGCTAAATAAATGCTTAGCGCGACCTTGTAGCCTTCCGAAACTTTCCAAATTCTTCACGTTAAAGGGCGAAGGGTGTGTGCCATTAATCATTGAAGATAGACAAGTTGTCGCCTTGTAAACGGATCTTATTTCTTGGGAATTGGTCTTTCTGGGGCTTATTGCTAGAGATATTGATAGACTTTGAAGCTGATGGTACCTATAGAGTGTGCTGTGGTCTGGATATTTCTATTATTGGGAATGGAGTTGTCGTTTGAGGAAGATCTTAAATTTTCCAGGTACAGCAGTGTATTAGTATCACAGCGTAGGTACTTTCGATTCAAATAGTAGATTACTAGTAATGTTGAGGCATTCCACTAGTCATGTTTTTTTTTTTTGTTTTTCTGTGTATCCTCTCAAGCCCCCAGAACACGTTGGGCGAGCCTCAGAAAACTTCTTTAGGCGCGTTGAGCATTTTTGAGATGGAAAAAAACAATATTGAACTCGCGACACCGTTATCGTTACCGACATCTCATTTTTGTAAACGCGATTGTGCTCTCTATTTATGTTACGTTACGGATCAATACGTTCTATGCAAGTATTTTTACTTTAAAGGTTTTGGAAGTATTCTTTTTTCAAGTTTTCACTTTCGCTCCCGGAGTACCACTGTTTTTTTTTTTTTACCAATTTACAAAATAATTACCATTTATAAATTCTGCCTTTTACAAACTGCAACTATCCAGCGTAAGGACTCAAATAGTAATTTAAGAGTCGCCTTCGGTGTAAAAGTTTGCAGGGGATGAGTTTTTATCTAGGTTAAGATTACTTTTAGAAGTTCTGTACCCATCGATGACTCCGTATCCCTTCGGGTACGGAATCCTAAAACCAATAAGAAGACTACCAATCTCACAAATGACAGTAACTACTATGACTTAAATAAATTAAACATTTCAGTCATTCAAGTCGTAAAGATGGTACAATATTAACGTTGTAACTATGTTCACGAGCAAGCTACAAAATGTTGCGTCTTAAGGCTTGATTTAAACAAATTAAGCCTAGGGCGGTGAGTTTGAGGGCTTTTATTGGAGATGGTACGGTTCCGATAGGATGCTATAGTATCTTCTTCTTTTCAATGTAATACGGTAGTTGACTAAATAAAAAATAAAAAAATCTATTAAGTCCATCTTTCAGATAGGTAATAATAAAATATTAGATACGTATTTTTTGCTATATCATATTAATCAAAAATAACTTAGAAAACACGCATTAAAGTTGGGAGTAGGGGCTCGCTACGTCACAACGCAGTATTAAATCTAGCAAGGCGTGACCTCATGCCACATTTTAACTCAATGTATCGCCGTAATCTTTTGATTGGGTACAGACGCCAGCACATCAGGCTACTACAATCTGTCAAATTTATTTAATAGATTTTCAACTTTATCGCTGAAGTGTAAGGTTCAAAGTTGATTGGGAAAATTTGACAGTTTCGGGTAGCTTGATGTGCTGGCGTCTGTACATCAAAAAATAAAAAATACGTGTTCAATATTTTTAATAACCTACTTAGAAGGTCAAAAAAAAATTTTTGGACACATGCCTATTGGAAGTTTTGGAAAAGCTATCAATATTTACTTATACTTTGTGTAAATTATTTCATCACCACTGCTCTCAAAACAGTGAAGGAAAACACCGTGAGGAAACCGGCATATCCTACAACTAAAATTCGAAGACATGTGACATCCGCAAACCCTCACTGGTCCTGCGTGTTGGATTATGGCCCATTCCATCTCGCAGAGAGGAGGCCTGTGTCCCAGCAGTGGGAACATTATAGGCTGATTATGCATTTAGTAAATGATCATAAATCTACTTTTAATTTATTTTGTCATTCGTCTTTTGTTTTACAATTATATCTTTTATCTTCCATATTTATGTATCTTTCCAAGTTTGAGTGATTTCGTGTTATTGTTGCTTATATGACTTTTAAAAGTTCTTTCTTCATTCCAGATAATTAAATATCATAACTTTATAATCCTAAGTAAATGTAATTTATTATAAATGCGAAAGTAAGTTTGTTTGTTACGCTTTCACGCTAACACGGCTGAACGGATTTAGATAAAATTTGGCACATGGGTAGACCATGACCTGAGTTAGGACATAGGATACTTTTTATCTTGATATTTCCACGGGATCGAGACTTATATGAATGAAACCGCGGAGCGCAGCTAGTTCTAACTAAATAAAACTTTTATCAAATCCCACATCCGGATCGGAGGTGATCCGGGCACCGGAACATTCGTATTTACTTGTATACATTTCCATCTTGCATTCCATGGAATTTCCGATTTAAATGAAAACTGGCATATGTACCATGTGAAGTCAGGTATAATAATAATTATTACGAGCCAATACGCTAGCTTAGTTACGCATTCTGTGTGGTCTCTCATGAGTGCAGAAGTACACCTACTTAACCTAATTTTGATCATTATTTCTGTGTTATGTATTTTGAATCTATATCATTTATTCGGGATCTGAAATCTATGTAACAAAAATTAAATGCTGTTCTAAGTGCTGCTGTTAATCTGGCTATTTATTATTTTAAAAGTCACCGGGAAAATTGCATTTTCTATCGGAATTTAGAATGAAGTATTGAAACACAATAAAACATTTGGACACGACGATTCGATCGGGTCAGCTAGTAAATAAATACAAGAAAAGGATTAAAATCACTTGACACGACCACGATCCGACTCAATCGTTCACAATAAACAACCCTAGCGAACCTCTTCATGAGAAATTAGCCAAGTTGCCGGGTGTCGGGGCAATTTCGTCGGCGGCAACTCCGGCTTGTTGCGTGTTATATTGATGTAGGCTTATTATCTGCCGTAGCCTTGTATGGAGGTATTGTGGGCTGGAACACTCTGATTTACCGCCGAACACGGTTATAGGATAGATTTTTTCACGCAATTTTTTGGATAAAGAATTTTCGGGTGCTCCGTTCAGTGACACTTTTGGGGCGTCATAAGTGATAAGTAGGGAAGTGTTTTGTATTCTGTGTCCAAAATCTTTGTTGTATTATTATTAGTACCTGAGCGACCGAGCTCTGCTCTAGTGAAAATAGAGAATGCTCATTTAATAGTATAGGATAGTTCATACTAATCCCATGTATAGTACCTACATACATATTCCATGCTGCCATGATAATAGGTACTTACTAATTCCATGCTGCCATGTCATTATTCTAATGTCATTATTCTAATGTCATTATTCTATGTCATTAGTCATTATCTTGTTCTAAACTTTGGGCGACCGAGCTCTGCTCGGGTGAAAATACGGAGAAAACGAATTTTCCCAGATATGAGACCTAGCTAGATTGATATTTCGACCCCGTTAACCCCTATATTGCTACTTTCAACGAAATCGGTAGAGCCATTTTCGAGAACGTGATTACATTATATATATACAGGATAAGTTTTTATCCAGTGCGCAAACTTTAACACGTGACTTTACTCATCATTATGACCAACTTTTACTATGGGTCCAAACCTGAAATCGCGAAAAAAAAATCTGCTGTTCCTTACATTTTGACGAGTTAGGCGAACATAAATGTATGGAACACCTGTTTTTTTTTATTTGTATATCTGTATATATACAAATATTGCTCGTTTAATAGTATAGGATTATGTTCTTCTATGTTGACACCGTGTTTCTTCTTTACCTATGAGGCTTTCGTGTTCAGAATATAAAGGACAATACATATTGGTAACCATAGCGATTCTGGAAAAATGTAACCCCCTAGTGTTTAAAATGAAAGCACCAATTTGGTGGCTTCGTCGTGAGGCACGTGGCTATACAATAACAGCCACACAACGAGTCGATCGAAGAATATGCTAAGATTGTCGCGGTCATTAATAGAGACCATCCATTACATAGGAGGTAATACGGGCTGGTGTCCGTAACTCCACGTCAAAGCGCGTATTTTACGTACGGGTGGGAAAATCTGTTATTCGATCCACCCCAGCTCCTCAAAGAATGCCAGCAACGCCTTGGTGTCACTAACAATCTCACGTAGGGTAACCTGGGTTACCGAAGTACTTTGCCCTGTATGTGGCGACCACCGGGCAGTTTAGCAGCACATGAGCTGCTCTCTCGTCGTCCTCCATGCAGGCCCATTACATTTCGTGACCCCTTCGTGTCTCGGAAATCATGTTAAGCCATTGATCACTTTTGTATCTTTGACAGTCTTTACGGGTTGTCATAAGCCCAAAAGTCTGACAAACAGTCTTATTAAGGGGTATCGTGTTACCCAGTTACTGGGTTGTGGAGGTCAGATAGGCAGTCGCTCCATGTAAAATACTGGTATTCAGCTGCATCCGTTTAAACTAGAAGCCGACCTCAATCATCCCCTATCCCATTTTTGGGAAGAGGCTAGGCAGATTGGTGGCGTCGTTTTTATCATTACTGACATCAGTGTCATGGTTTCCAATGTTAATTTTGATGACAGTCGTTACGAGTCGTCAGAAGCCAGAAAGTCGGACAACCAGTTTTACCAAGAGTATCGTGTTACCCAGTAACTGGGTTGTGGAGGTCAGATAGGCAGTCGCTCCATGTAAAATACTGGTATTCAGCTGCATCCGGTTAGACTGGAAGCTGACCCCAACATAGTTGGGAAAGGCTATTGATTTTTATAGGCAGATTGATTTTTGATTGGGTCAATTAAGTTGGTAGCACTGTATTTAATATTTTTAATTTATTTAAAACGGTACAACCGTTAATTAGTATCTTGATATTGAATATCAACTTTCATATTACACGACTGATTGGACCACTGTGGCTCCAATTTGTTTCAATAATTTTGTTCCAATTTTAATGATGTTCATTGAGATCGAATGATATCGGATAAAATAATTGCTGCTCATTCACGTTATATAAACGTTTCATTCAAAATTTAAAAATAAGAATTACTATTTCATGAACATGAAAATACGTCGCGACAGAAAATGGAAATGTTTTATATCAGAAATGTTTCTGTTATCGTACTTACCTACTGTTCAATAATGGAGGGTAGGTTAGTGGTTTGGGCATTTTATTGTATACCTACTCTATATAGGAAGTAAAACTCAAAGAAATTATCGTCATTACCTACTTAGCATAATCAGCCAATAATGTTCCCACTGCTGGGACACAGGCCTCCTCTCTTCAAGAGGGAGTGGGCCGTAATCTACCCCGCTAGCCGGGTGCGGGTTGGTAGAAGTCACATGTCGTCGATTTTGTTTTTATTAGGGTTCCGTTGCCAAATGGCAAAAAACGGAACCCTTATAGATTCGTCATGTCTGTCCGTCCGTATGTCACAGCCACTTTTTTCCGAAACTATAATCGCTATGCTGTTGAAACTTGGTAAGTAGATGTATTCTGTGAACCGCATTAAGATGTTCACACAAAAATAGAAAAAAAACAAATGATTTTGGGGTTCCCCATACTTAGAACTGAAACTCAAAAAAAAAAATTCATCAAACCCATACGTATGGGATATCTATGGATAGGTCTTTAAAAATGATATTGAGGTTTCTAACATCATTTTTTTCTAAACTGAATAGTTTGCGCGAGAGACACTTCCAAAGTGGTAAAATGTGTATGTGTTGCCCTGTAACTTCTAAAATAAGAGAATGATAAAACTAAAAAAAATATAAGATGTACATTAACATGTAAACTTCCACCGAAAATTGGTTTGAATGAGATCTAGAAAGTAGTTTTTTTTTAATACGTCATCAATCGTAAACCGCAATTTACCTTTAATTCCAACCCATTTCAACCCTTCATGGGCGAGTCCGACTTGCACTTGGCCGCGTTTTTTTTAGGTTTGGGACATACCGGTTTCCTCACGATATTTTCCTTCTCGGTTTTAAGAGCAGTGGTGATGAAATTATTTACATAAAGATCTGCAACTCGAAAGTCGAGGTTGTTACCACTGAGCCACCACTGCTTTCTTATAACCTACTTTCTTAGGCCTAGTCTATCTCATATCATGTCATGTCATTCCGACATCCAAGACATGGAAAATTCGATTATACTTTTTGTCTAAACTACGAATGAGCGAAACGCGTCAATTACTTACTCAAATGCTTCCTTATTCTGGTCCTATACCAACGTAAACCTCATAGTTAAATGACATAATCACAAAAAGCTATATTTCACTTATCGGAGATTTCCAACCCTGGTAGGCTTGTTGGAATTTTAAACGATAACTCTAAAACTATTTTTTTTCTCCGTATTTTCACCCGAGCAGAGCTCAATCGCCCAAAGTTTAGAACAAAATGGCCACCTTAAAACTATGACATGGCAGCATGGAATTAGTAAGTACCTACTATCATGGCAGCATGGAATTAGTAAGTACCTACTATCATGGCAGCATGGAATTAGTAAGTACCTACTATCATGGCAGCATGGAATTAGTAAGTACCTACTATCATGGCAGCACGGAATTAGTATGTACTATCATGGCAGCATGGAATTAATATGTACTATACACGGAATTAGCACGAATTTTCCTATACTATTAAATGAGCATTCTCTATTTTCATCAAAGCAGAGCTCGGTCGCTCAGGTACTAAACCATAAAACTAAACAAAGAACAAACTATATAGTATACACACTGACACAATTTATAACATTTTTAGCGACAACTTCAACAGAATACTCAAATAAAGCCAATTGTATTCATACGAATGTCGGCTGTCGAAAAAAAAAGCATCCTGTGCCGCGTCGCGATGATTCATTTATTATTGTAAAGGTTGTTACTGACCGCGGCGTAACAACTCCATTTGTATGAGCGGCTCCCGAAATGTACCGAAATAGCATACACAATGAAATGCGAAATAGGTCAGATTTTCAAAATAATGTCATTGTAGTTGTTGTTTTTTGAGGTGTCTGTTTTAATTTGAGCTGGAAATAGTGTAGGAGTAGGTCAAACATGTTTTTTTATCAAGAATAACGTGGAATGTGAATTAATTTAGAGTTGGTTAATAGGCATCTGTTGCAGCTATCAAAACATCGTGGGGTGGGGGCTGAACTGAAAATTCGAAGACGTGACTTACCCACACTAGGACCGCGTACGGATTTGTCCGGACATGTCCGGCTTTTTGGGCCCCCGCCCGGATTATGTCCGGCCTTCTCCTTTGTCCGGACTTTTAGATTTAAGGGGATTTTCTTTAAAAAAGATAAGTAAATGATTACTGAAAAATAAAATAAAATTAAAAAGTTAAATGTCCGGACTTTTTTGCAAATGTCAGGCTTTTTGTCAGGACTTTTAAAATTTCGAAATGGTAACCCTAATTAGGGCCAACTCCCTCTCACAAAGAGGCGTGTGTCCCAACACTGGGAACATATATGCTGATTATGCAGCTATCTATCAAACTGACTTCAGCTATGGAGCTATCATGAATAAACGCTCAATATTTATATATATTCTGGATACTAATCGGTCAATATAGTTGTCACGGTGACAACTACATTGACCGATTGGTTTAGTATCCAAAAGGCGTTGTCACCTTCTGTAGGTTATTATTTTCGTGTGGTTGTGAGTAACCTGGTGTCAGAGTTTTAAAGCCACCCATGAGCCTCTACTCTAACTTGGCTTCACATGCTATCGAGAAATATCTCTCAGGCTTGCTGGTTTCCTCACGATGTTTTCCTTCACCGTTTTTGAAGCAAGTGATAATTATACAATACACTCATGAATCTGAAAAGTCAGAGGTGCGTGCCTTGGATTCGAACTCGAGACCTATGACTTGGCAGTTTAACGGTCACACCACTAGGCTATCACTACACAACTAGTTAAAACTAGCCAAAGAAAATATCCCACGTTATGTCATTCATATAAGTTAAAACCATTTGGTGTGGCCATTTTAGAGTATCATCAAATCGCAGTTTGAAACCAAACGGTGTCAGACATTTAAACTACACACGTATGCGTCAGATACATCTAAACGAATCTAGAATGCAATTTCAGTCAGAAATCGAATCGTATCGATAATCCGAACTGTACAAACCGATTTCACAAAACCACGGCAAGAGTAGCTTTGCGTAAGCAAGTATTTGTTTATGTTTGGACAGTTTTGATCGATGCACTTACAACCGAATAATAATATGACTAGAGACGATCGAGCTGGATGCGCCGGAGCCTCTCCTGAAATCGATTCCTAAAAACGGATTTTAAAACGATTTAAAAAAAATCTGTAATCGTATATTTAAACGTTTGCGTCAAAATCCAAAAACGCCCATGTCTAATTTTAACTGAATCGATTATTCTTTTAAAACCTTTCGTTTGTAGGTAGTCTTACCATGGGAATCGCAGGCCGATTCCCGGTCACCGTAGGCGCGGGCTTGCGGTTGGTGAACAATGGGTAGCTCGCCGTCCGATAAGGACCAGGCCCGGATCGACAGCGCGTTGTGTTCCACACGCGCCTCAAAGAGATGTCAGCAGAACTGATGGGGTCCACTAGGGCCGATGCCTGCCGGGGTTGCGAAGAAGTCCGAAAGGGAGATCGTGGCTCCCAGCAACATGGCAACTGAAGGAACACGGGTGGGTTTTGGTCAGTAAGAGTCTGACACGCCCTCCCGCTCCGCCCAGAGAGAGAGAAGTTATTTGATAATTTCCCTCCCAAAAATGTGTGCCTTTACTGTGACGTGACCCTTACGCCTTTGCATTGTTCTTTTCATTTATTCGTAAATGTCATTTATATTCACAGCAGATGAAGAGTACAAGTAATGACTGGCAATAAATAAAAGAATATTTTAAAAATAAATCTAGATTATTTTCTACTGATATTGAAGAACTAAAGTCACATTACGTGACCAAGATTACATCTAATGCATGACTAAATCCATTAAAGCTTTATCAAGTATATAAACTACTTTACTAACCCTATAGAAACATTATTGAATTAATTTCAAAAAAGCAATCTGCCTAGCCTTTTCCCAACTACGAGTATTTGGGGTCGGCTTCCAGTCTAACCGGATACAGCTGAATACCAGTATTTTACATGAAGCGACTGCCTATCTGACCTCCACAGCCCAGTAACTGGGTAATACGATACCCCTTGGTAAGACTGGTTGTCAGACTTTCGGGCTTCTGACGATCCGTAACGACTGTCAAAGATCCACGAATGACAGCCGGGACCTACGGCTTAAAACGTGCTTTCCTAAGCACGGAGAAGTCTCGGTTTGTAAAGATGGTCACACATCCACGGACCAACCCTGGCAAGCGTAGTTTTTTTTTTAATATATTTATCTTTAGTGGTCTTTTTTTGAAGTTGCTAATAGGTGGTCGTGGTATCGGCCGTACTTGGTAATGGGGCCCGCTAGGCATGGCGGGCTGATACCAGTCGGGGATGCGGCGAATGTATCTCCCGGGCCCCCGACTCATAGTACTAGAAGGAACAATGGGGTTTTTTCTCGGTAGGAGTTCGTCATAAGTTCCCAGATGGAAGGTATCTATGAGGACTTCCTCTGAGAAAAAAGAAAATAAAGGTATGCAGTAAGCAAGTATGGACAGCAAATTGTATTACTGACCAGCTTCCGTCAACGTCTTTGCCCGCGTGATATCGTTATAAATTATACCCTATGTTATTCAGTGATAATATAGCATTCTACTGGTGAAAGCTCTCTGGGTAAGTGCCCAAGCCCCGCGATCGGCGGGGGCCCCGGCCTGCCCTCAAAAAAAATATGTTTGCAGCCACCGGCCGTTCCATTCTACGCATTATTAGGATCTGATTCAATGGTAAAATAATTGATTTGCAGTGGGATTTACAATAAGTTTCTAGCCCCAAACTTATGAAATATTAGTATTATGTTTATTTTATTAGTTTTGTTTTTAATTAGGCTCAATTGAACATTGAAAGAAATTCAATTTGCCAACTATCAAAATACGTAAAATGGGACCAAATGCGGCAATGACATTGAATAACTAATTAGCATACAAATTAAGTTGAAAAACTTATCCAGGGTAAATGCTAAAAACATGTTGTATTTCGTGACAGAAAAAAAAAAGTTTTTTTTTTGCACTTTATTTTTTTATACACCCTGATACAAAGAGTGAGCCTGTCCATGGGCCTTCTTTGTCCTTTAAACTTGTTTTAGAATTTTGCTTATCTAGCTACTCTTATCTACACAGGGGCTCCGTGATCCTTATATGCCCAGGCCTCCAATTAGTTAAAGCCGGCCCTGAGCGAGTATACGCGCGTCGAGAGGGCATAAAAAAAAGCCTTGCGTAGGCCCTTAGACTGCTAGAGCAACTCTACGTGAAATTTGTTTCACCTTAATAAATAAGTATCATTAACCATTTCCATTCCCCATCAAGCTGATAAATCGGAGAAAATTTTTCTTCAACCTGCTTTTTACGCTCTAAACAATGATTACAACTAAACCACACCTACAAAATCACAACATTTAACAACACCATAATTCTAGCTAACTGGTATATTGTAAAGTACAGCAATATCGCTCGAATGGTGTTTACAAACGCGATCGTATGCTCCTTAACTGCAGCCCGACCATGTTAAAAAGCCCTCTCTACGTCAGCTCGCGCAAACATTCGCGAGGCATATTTAATTTGGTCGGGTAAAGTTAATTACTTAATTTCGGTTAAGGGGCATTCCGCTTTTGATTTATTAGCATAATTCTGTAATTAAGTAAGCGTGACATCGGGCCCGTTGATCTAGATAGCGTACGTCGTATGCAAATGTGAAAGGGTGTTTTAATGTTATATTATCTTTTGAATTAGCTATTTCTCAATTAATCTGATATGCGTTAAATGTTCTGTTACTAGAAAATTATTTTATTCTAATTAACTGTGATATCGATTTGAAAACCCAAGTTCATTGCATAAAGGTGACTAAAGGAGTTTGCAAAGAAAAACTATTTTAGACTCCTACCTATGCAGAAAATTTTGAAAAAGAACATAGTAATCTCAGATGAATTATTCCAGCAAATTATTCGATGACAAACGATCGATCCATCCTCTCCCTCCACACACTTCACTTGCTACATTACTTTCGACCTCAACTGCCGCAAAGCAACAACGAAAAACAATTTTTACGATTATTACAACTGTAATTAACCATAAACACAACCCAAACCACGATCAAAAAGTTATGAATACCGCCATCTTGTAACTGACATTACAAGAAATCAAAAGGCCATCAAAGTCGCATCGTTCAAACTCTATGGTACATTTAAAAAGCTACGTTATTATTACCATAAGCCGTGTACGACAAACGAGCAACTTGTTAAGGCCCATTGTGACGATATTATACCAGTAATGAACGCAATAATCTTCAGATTAGAATACAATGGCTCGTGTGAACGTACTCTTATTATGCTGATTCAATGAATGTGAAAGGCAATTGTCGGAATGATGCACTTACAATATTGGTGGGTGCACATTGTTATTCTTTTGGTTGAATCGACTTATTGTGGGGAGCTTAAGGAAATTGGAAAATGGACGTGGATGTATTTTGTTTATTTTTTCGTATTTCTCTAATAAATACTTTAGGAACAAATCTTTTGGTTACCTATGTTGCTGGTGGTCTACGCTTGTTATCGAAAACATAATTTCAAAAAGCTCACATTCATAAACTGAAACTCAAAAAAAATAATTAAAAACACATACAACTATCATCACAGGCTTACCTAATACAATAGTGTAGTTATAGTTACATTTAAGATTAGAGTTACAATTATATAATTATTCTTTTCTGGATTTTTCCGATCTACAGTGTACCACCACCTCTACGCCCTCTCTCAACAAACGTTGGTAGTAGGTATACAATATTAAATAAGAAACACCAAAATCAAATTAAAAAAATACAGGGTACCTTACTGATAATCATAATATTATAATCATTTATTTGCAATAAGTATTGGTACAGTGTTGGTATTATAGTCAGTAAATAGTTCTAGTAGTGTGTACTAAAAACTGCTGTCTTTATTATCCTGATTTCAAAGGCTATCGACTTTGCTCATGGAGATAATTATATCCCGGCTGGGTTTTAATGCATGTGGGATTTCTGTCTCGTCATCACGGTCATATTTATGTCACATTTTTTTCGGAAAATCGGAAAGCGCCCTCTGTCGGCGCGACCACGCATTCAGGTTCACCGAACAGAAAGTGACATATGTAAAAAATATTTTAAGATCCGCATCCGCGGATGTGAGCCTTCAGACATCCGCTTCCGCGGATGTAAATAAATCTGCATCCGCAACATCCCTGATACGAACCCATTTTGAAAACAATCCTGAAATTACTATAAAACACTAACCAGCCAGAGCAACAACATAAAATATTACTTGACCAGACAAAACGACACTTCGAATAGACAGTATCTCCATCTCTTTCTACATAATAGTCCCATCAAACTAAGGGCAGAAAGTAATCAATCGTTATTAATGACATCGCCCTTAATAAACGCAAACTCATTAGCAATCGTCAACGGTCGTGTGGAAAGCCTTTTGTGTTTCTGATGTGATGAACTGATGAATATTACAGTTTTTCATTAATTTACTTTTTTTTTAAACTGTCTCGTTGGTCTAGTGGTCGCAAGCGCTACTGCTGAGCATGAGATCCTGGGTTCGATTCCCGGGTCGGGCAAAGTGTTATTGGGTTTTTCCATCAGGAATTTCTCAGTAGCAGCCCGGAGTCTGGATTTGAGCCCGGTTGATGGTAATAGGCTCGCCCCCTATTACATGAGAAAAACATAACTGGCGAAATGTGGGTGTACTATGGCACACCTCTGCCTAACCCTTCTGGGATTAGAGGCGTGATGTTATGTCATTAACAATCGTCAACGATCGTGTAAAAAACCGTTTGTGTTTCTGATGTGATGAATATTACAATTTTTCATTACTGTACTTAAAAAAAACATGTCGGTTCGGTTAGCATGTGTTGCTGTCATCGCGTTATGGCTTTTATGGTGGAGATAGCAATCAAATGCTTTTAGATATTGACCTGAATTTGAATGAAGGATTAGTTTTTTTGTTACAGTACCTGGGCGATCGAGCTCTGCTCTGGTGAAAATAGAGAATGCTCATTTAATAGTATCGGAAAGTTCATACTAATTCCATGTATAGTACATACTAATTAAAATAAATTAAAATATAATAACAATTGTTTATTATATTTGCACCTTCAAGTAATAAAAAAAACCGGCCAAGTGTGTACGCACAATGAAGGGTTCCGTAGTTGGGATGAATTTATCCCAAAAACAAACTTAACTTTGTAGTTGAAAAATATGTTCTCCCATACGGAATGTATGGGAAAACATGTTTTTGTAACTGCAAAGTTAAGTTGGTCGATTATTACTCGTTAACTTGTAGAACCGTGATAGTTTTCCTTTTAATTTCGTTATATATACTACTGCTGTGATTTTTTTCACACATCCAAAACCAACCATTTAGCTGGCAGAGGGGGGGGACACTTGACTCTAACAAAAATTATCACTTTAAAGCTTAATATTTCGCAAACGGATCCTTGAAACCAAAAATGGTTTTCACAAACAGCAATGTTTTTAAAGGACCTTTCCAATGAATCCCCAAAAAAAGGGGTTAAAAAAAAATCATCACCACTTTACGTGTAGGAGAGGTACCCTAAAAAAAAATGTTTTTAATAATTTTGTTTTACCACGTTGTCGGCGTAATTAATATATATATACCTATGCCAAATTACAGCTTTCTAGTACTAAGGGTCTCGGAGCTAGACCGCGGACAGACAGACAGACAGACAGACGGACATGACGAAACTATAAGGGTTCCTTGTTTATTAGATGTTGGTATTCTCACGGTGGCATCACAATTCATTTTCGCCAACATCTTATATATTAGGCAAAATATACACTTATACACTAAAAACAGTGATATTCACAATGTTAACACTCGAAATAAGGACAAACTACGAGCTCCCTTTCACCGGCTTCATAAGGTTCATAACTCATTTGTTGGGCTTGGTATAACCTTTTATAACAAGCTACCCTCTTCTTTGCTAGATTTGCCTTTTAATGCGTTTAAAACTAAAGTAAAATCCAACCTCTGTTCAAAGGCATACTATTGTATCAACGACTACTTAAATGATAAGAATAGTTGGTCGCTGTGATTAACTCAAGACAATGTTTATGTTCTTTCTCCAGAATTAGCTTACCTACTGACAGTTTATATGAGTTTATATAATTGTTTATTTTATTTGAATTTATGATTCAATTTTTTATTTATTTTTTACGAGTCAATTTATTTTTATTTTATTTTATTGTTGACATAATCTACTCATTACAATGTTTTTGTAATGAGTTGTATTGCAATTTGTGGTTACCTCGACAATTGATCATATTATTTTTTGCCTGAGCAACCGGCAGCAAGTTCGTCATGCTCTCTTAGATGTCACTGCTTGCGGTAGCGTCGGGGGTCGGGTTGCCTCCTTCCCTCAAATATGGCGAGGGGGGTAATGGCTGATCTTTGCGTTATGCTCGTGAACGGGTGCTGCTTGTGGTGACTGGTCGTCTTGCTGATCATGGTTTTGTTATTGTTACTAGTAATTAACTGTTCATTTTTTTTATCTCGATGGTCCTAGTTTATCATTTATAACTGCCAATTACAGCTGTAAGCTGGCTGTATTATGTAAGCGGGCACGCCCTTTATGTCTGGAGGCTTTTATTTAGATATTTAGTTCTGTTTACGTTTAGTTTTATTTTCTTTTTATTTTTTTAAATAATGCTTGAGTATAGTCCTCGATGTTTTTGGTTGGTATATTGGCGTGTGCTAGCTGACATATGGCCTATAATTTATCATTTGAATTATGTTTTGTGTTGCATAATGTAGGTTATTTTGTATACTATTGTATAGAATCATTCTCTAACTTGAACAGACAGCTGTGCTGCTGGGGAGTTTGTTGCGCCACTTCTTCTTCCCAGCTAAAGGCACTAGGAAGTGGTGAAGGGTGGGCGTTTTTGGGGGACTGTCTTATGTAATTTTGACGTTCGAAAAGTGCTGATTCTCAGCCTAGTTTGAATAAATGACTTTTGAATTTTGAATTTGAATAAACTACGGAACCCTAAAAACATGGTTTACAATAAAAATAGGGCATAAGGTAAGTAAGGTTGTATGTTCGAGTCGCAGCTAATACCTAAGCTAAGATAACTTAATATCTTGTAATTATGGGTACGAGTATCAGCGCCCACCCTCGTTATCATTATAGACGATGATATTGTGCATGCTGCCATAATAGTAGGTACTTACTAATTCCATGTTGCCATGTCATTATTCTAAGAATAGAGTAGGTCTTAATTTGCTTTTGTTTTTTTTTAAGGTAGTAATCTTGTTCTAAACTTTGGGCGACCGAGCTCTGCTCGAGTGAAAATACGGAGAAAACTAATTTTCCCAGATATGAGACCTAGCTAGATCCATTTTTCGCCCCCGTAAACCCCTATATTGCAACTTTCATCAAAATCGTTAGAGCCGTTTTCGAGAACGTGATTACAACTATATATATATTTTTCTAATGAAAGTATTTTATTTGCTTTATTAATTCTAACTAATTTTTCTAATTAAATTTTTTTAACCTTAATTTTAAGTAAGATAATCATCTTTTGCTGCATGTACTTGCTAACAGTAACACAAATGGAAGAAGTCACTGGCTCCTGAAATACAGGTACTCTAACTTAGCTCTGGAGCCAGGGTCTCAAATTTTTCTGTAATCTTTGTATGGCAATAAAGAATTTATTATTTACTTATATATACAAATTATTGCTCATTTAATAGTATATGATTACCATAACATCACGCCTGTAATACTCGAAGGGTTACGCAGAGATGTACGTGCCTATAGTACACCCACATTTCGCCAGTTATGTTTTTAAGTCCCATGTAATAGGGGGTGAGCCTATCAATCGGGTACAAATCCAGACTCCGGGCTACTACTGAGAAATTCCAGATGGAAAAACCCAATAACACTTTGCCCGACTTGGGATTCGAACCCAGGACCTCATTCGACCACCGTAGACGCGGGCTTGCGGACGGTGAGCAACGGGTAGCTTGCCATCCGATAAGGACCAAGCCCGGGTCGACGGCGCGTTGTGTTCCACGCGCGCCTCAAAGAGATGTCAGCAGAATTGACGAGGTCCGCTAGGGCCGATGCCTGCCGGGGCTGCGAAGAAGTCCGAAAGGGAGATCGTGGCCCCCGGCAACATGGCAACTGAAGGAACACGGGTGGGTTTTAGTCAGTGAGAGTCTAACATGCCGCTCCACCCAGAGCGGGAGAAGTTATTTGATAATAACCCACCCAAAAAAAAAAGGACCTCATTCGAAACAAGTTTTGTTTTAGCTATTAATCGAAATCGCTATTTCAATTAATGCAGAAGCAATTTATATAATACTCTATACTAATCCAGCAATCGCTGTAAACCGGTGATTGCTCTCTTCAAACAACGCATAATCTACATTGCAATGAGTCATTACAAGAGAAATACATTTTCTTGAAACTATAAATACTGATTTTCATTTTGAGCTTAGCCAACCATGCCCAAAACGGCTATGGTATGTACAGTCAATCGCACGACGATAATAACAATGACCTTGGGATGGCCTACCATACACGCAGAGTACGGGCCAGCTCCAACACAGTCCTGGCGATGATTGCTGACAGGCTGGACTGCCCCTACATGTTGCATTGCTGCAGCAGGCATGTTCCGGCAAGGCCGTTTCTCAGGCATTATTAATCCTTGTGTGTCTTTGTGTGTATTATTTTGACTGTATTATTTTAATTGTATAATTATAATTGTAATAATGTCTTATTTTATTTTGAATTTTTGACATTTAATATGAATTTTATTGCTATTATTTTATTCTACTGTATTATATTATTAGTGTGATATGTTTTATAAAATTGACTTCTATGGGCCCAGTTACCCGAAATAAATGAATTTTATTTTATTTTATTTATTTATAGTACGGAGTTTAAGCTGAGTAAGAGACCAGCTTAATTATACTGGTTTTGTTCCCACTGACGTGCGGCCTACTGTAGTGAAACAAGATTTTCAATTGTTACATTATTATAAGGCTGACTGTCCACTGGAACGGAGAGGAGAGTAGAGCAGAGCTGTGCCAATATTAACCAATGGAATTGCATAAAATCTCCACTCCGCTTCAGACAGGGATTTGCGAACTAGTTTAAAAATGTATACAAAACCGGGAACTCCCGGTCCCGGTTCCCGGTCTACTGCGATCCCTAAATATAAGGTCTGAATTCCTGTTACACTGATGTCGGTCGCGTACGTCGGTCACGTACGTCGGTCGCGTACGTCGGTCGCGCGTACGAATATACATTGTGTTCTATTAGAACCACACTGCGACGATGACGCCAGCGGCACGTACGTACGTACATTGCGTACGCGACCGACATGAGCGTAAGAAGAATTCTGGCCTTACAGGAATTTTAATTTATACCTGCCACAATATGTATTTCCCTGCCTGCCCCTTTTAAGCACTAACAGATGATATTATATTACATAAAATTTTATTTTTTTATTTTACGCATATTTAAACACACAGTACAAAACACAGGACAAGTGCGTGTGGGGCCACGCACAATGAAGGGTTCCGTAGTTGGGATGAAATTATCCCAAAAACAAACTTAATAACATTGTAGTTGAAAAACATGTTAATTGTTGATTTATTTATATTATTGTTCATTGTACCTATCTTAATTTTAAAATCCTATTGTCTTTCGACCAAATTTGTACACCAGCCATGGTCAAACATGTTGAGCCAAAAAATACTTTGTTACACCTATAATAAGCATCATACCATGTATATTATCTACACATGTTTTTGCAAATAAACGAATCTGAATCTGAATCTGAATCATACATCGATATATGTGATGGTCATTTCTCTAACTGCAAATGTAAGTTTGTAATCGCTTTTCTATTTGTGTTATTTATAAATCTACAAATTAACGATTTTCGGACTTTTTCCTTTATATCTGCTGTGAGACCTTGCTTCTTGCCAAATTTCATGATTCTAGGTCAACGGGAAGTACCCTGTAGGTTTTGACTTATTTGCGAGTATCAAAATATGTCGCATAAGTGGCCGTTTTTTTTTGTTGCGTTGACTTAGTAGCTTGATTTTTTTGAGCTCCAAGGGACCATAGACTTACGTATTTGATATTAATTTCAACTTGATACCTTCACGCGTTCCTGAGAATAAGGGTCTTGACAGACTGACAGACGGACAACGAAGTGATCCTATAAGGGTTCCATTTTTCCTTTTGAGGTACGGAACCCTAAAAACATTTGAATACAAAGGAAAACGGCATTATAAAGTCAGTCAAAGATTTATTTGCAGATAAATATGGTAACAAAGTTCTTGCAATGGTAGTGTGATACTCGTAGTAGCTTGACATATTTAATCATAACATAATGACATGCAAATTTTTGGTACACAATTACATTTAACTAAAAACAAAACAAAACAAAAACTTTTTACAAAAAAAAAAACAACCGACATCAAAAAAAAAAAACACTACAAAGTGAAAAATAACTTTAATTTCGGAAGTCGGTAAAAAGTTATTGTTTTGTTTTTTTGTAAAAAGTTTTTATTTTTCACTTTTTAGTTGTGGTACATACCCCACACAAATTCGAATACCACTACCTGCTATGTAAATAACAGTGACAAGAAGTTATCATATCATCTACACACTAAGTGGGAAAAAATACGTATAATTGAAGCTAACTCAAAAACTGCCCAAGCAAAGTTAATAAAATTTATATGGGACCACCTCTGAAGTATGATCTACCAAACAAAAAAAGAATCATCAAAATCTATTCATAATTGGCGGAGTAATCGCGTAACAAACATACAAAAAAAAAAAAACATACAGACGAATTGAGAACCTCCTCCTTTTGGAAGTCGGTTAAAAACAAAACAAAACAAAACAAAAACAAAACACAACAAAACACGCAAAACATGACTGTGATATAATTTAATTGTAACATCTTGCATGCCATGTGTGTGTATACTCATGTTTTGGACAAATAAATGATCTTTATCTTCTTATCTTTAACTATCATACATTTTTATTTAACATTTATCTTACTGCTTATTTCTTGAGAAATTCCTTCCAGCAGACCTGATTCTTGTTCTAATATAATCTCTCTTTGTTCTCAGGTTGCGCGTTTCCATCTCGGTGGCACGGGCGCTGGTTCCAGTCCGGCGTGATCCAGCCGATCCTCATCGAGGGAGACAGGCTGTCCAACAAGGGACGGTGCCTGTCCTCCGAGGGGGACAAGTTTCTTATTGTTGATGAGTAAGTAGCCACCACAGTTTTACAGATAACCGACATAGCCCGAAGAATTGCCAAACTTAAGCGGCAGTGGGCAAGGCATATGCTCGCAGAACATGGCCGATGGGGTCGAAAAGTTTTGGAATGGCGACCGCATACCGGAAGACGTTGCGTTGGAAGGCCCCAACAACGTGGACCGAAGACCTGGTGAAGGCCGCAGGAATCCGCTGGACGCAGGAAGCGCAGAACCGGTCCAAGTGGCGGTGCTTGGGGGAGGCCTATGTCCAGCAGTGGACGTCTTTCGGCTGAAATGTTGATGAAGATGAAGATAGTTTTACAGAATTTATATTGTTGTACAGAGAGTATTAAACCCTCTACAAATACTAAAGAACGTAAAGCTTTTGAGGAAAAGGGAATAGTAACCCACCGAAACGTCGTAGGGAGTAAAAGCACAAGACTTAATAATCTGTGGAAGTCATCAAATTAACATCCTGTGAAAAAAAAAACAATTTATTTATTTATTTATAGTTAATTAAAACGGTACAACAACATTAATTAACATAGAAACAATTACAATATTGACATTAATTTAATTTAAAACTAACATGGAACAGTGGACTCCCTTGCATACTTTCTCTCACAGAACACCAGACATATACGCATAATTTTACTCCATTCATCCGCAAACACATCACATTCAGGGTTGGCAGTCAAAAGGGCAATGGCACTCTGGGAGTGCCGACAGAAGTGAAAACTTGAACAAGGTCGCCTTGGTGGAAGAAAAATACTTGTATAGAACATTGGTCCGTAACCTTATCTAATTAAAGAGCACAATCGCGTTTACAAAAAAAAAACTTCCAAAACCTTTAAAGTAAAAATACTTCCATTGAACATTGTTTCGTAACGTAAAATAAATAAAGAACACAATCGCGTTTACAAAAATGAGGTGTCGGTAACGGTGTCGTGAGTTCAATTGTCAACTCAAAAATGCCCAACGCGCCTAAAGAAGTTTTCACTACAAAAATTTCAAAAAGGAATGAAGGAAAATGCGACTAAACATACCAGTACCTAATGTAAAGAAGGTAACTTTTGTTTTTTCATAGTTCACCCATGTTACTAATTCAGATCAGATACCCTATCAATACCGAGAAAAAATTAAAACGGGGTCTTTGGTAGCGTTCAGTTTGAAATCAAAACTGTGACGATTACAGAGGACGGTTGTGTTATTTTTATAGGAAAATAGAATTCAAAGAATTGCTTGAAAAAAGAAAGGGAATCTTGTTTACGAATACCTCATGTTTTGAACATCGCAACTTTTCCACTTTCTATTTCTCATCTGCGTTTCCACCAGAGATGTGCGAGGATGCGAAGCGAGGGATGTGTTTGTTAAGAACCAATAGAATGGCTTCATTTACCTAGCATCGCTGAGCACAGCTCCGGTGGAAACAGTTTAGTGGTGCGAGGTTTTTGTACGTACAAAACAAGCGAGGGATGGGTGCGAGGGATGTGTGCGATAGATGTGTGCGATAGATATGTGCGAGAGATGTGTACGAGGGATGTGTGTAAGGGTAGGGCCCGCTACACATCCTCGCAGCGCTCATCTGCGCTACGTTTCACAGCGCTACGCATTCTCGCACCGCTCGGCTACCTCGCACATCTCTGGTGAAAACGCAGCCTAAGGGGGAAACGTCAGGGTAGCCCGGGAAATTCAAATTTTCTTACGTTATTTGCATTTTGCAGGTCAGTGTCAGGTTTTATGTTGATTAAAATATGATTCGCGGTCGTAACAAATATGACTTTACTCAATTATAATCATTATAATCAGCAATACAACTCCATAAATTAGCAAAGGTGTCAAATGTCATGATTTCATGAAATCATGACATTTGACACCTTTATCTTCTTCTTAATCACTATTGCTGATTGTAATGATTACACGGGCTACCCTGACGCTTCCCCCTTAGTAAAACTTTTAAACGCGTGTTCGGTGCAAATCTCGATCATTTCTCTTTGCTATCTTCTCTCTTCCGTTTCGTTTGCGTCGCATTCATTTAATCTCTCAATCCGTATGTCTTATCGATAACGCTTAGCGCGAGTGATAAGGGTACGCACATATCCGCGTCGTTCTAATATCCTCGCACAAGTAGGTACCTACGATTACTTTTCATCTGCTTACAATGCTGCTTGTTTTGTTTTTATAGGGTTGCGTGGTCAACAAGGAACCCTTATAGTTCCGCCATGTCCATCTGTCTGTCTTTACGCGGTCTAGCTCCGAGACTCTTATTACTAGAAAGCTGTAATTTGGCATGGGTATACATATTAATCACGCCGACAAAGTGGTAAAATAAAATCATGAAAATGATTTTTTTTTGGGTACCCCCCCCGTACACGTAAAGTGGTGATGTTTTATTTTTGATTTTCTGCCTTTCAAAAACATTGTGAGTGTGTGAAAACCATTTTTGGATTCAGGAATCCGTTTGCGAAATATTAAGCTTGAAATTGCTAATTTTTGTTAGAGTCAAGTTTCCCCCCCCCCCCCGTGCCAGCTAAATGGTTGGTTTTGTATAATTATGTGAAAAAATTCACGGCAGTACTTTATATAACAGAATTAAAAGAAAAACTATCACAGCTTAGTATCTATGCTCTACAAGTTAACGAATAATAATCGACCAACTTATATTTGCAGTTGCAAAAACATGTTCTCCCATACATTCCGTATGGGAGAACATGTTTTTCAACTACAAAGTTAAGTTTGTTCTTGGGATAGATTCATTACAACAACTACCCTTCATTGTGCGTGGTCCGACACGCTCTTGACCGGTTTCGTTTTTGTAAGTGTTGACTTGCCCGTGAATAAAGATAGGTAATGATTTTGCAAAGACCTTTTAGAATTCTTTAGAAGTCTTTTTAGTATTAAGGCATTCATTAACAGAGACCACCACACTGCAAACGTATTTGAAATAAAACTAACTTATAAAAAAATGGCCGTTATGGAAGACCGATAAAGTCAGTTTAAAAAAAAAATGGCATGGAAAAGTGTGTTTTATTAAATCAAACACACAAACCTTACAGAGGAAGTGAAAAAGTCCAAACTAAAAAGAACTTCAAAATCGCATTCGCAAGCGGATTCTACTACTATCCTGCACCACCCCTCTGCAATGGTGCATACCTGTTTCGTGCCCCGTGCCAACAAATCTTCAATCCACCGCATTACCTGCTGACGCCCTATATTTCCTACATTCCTACTAGGTATTAACTACCCACTGGTATTATTTCAATAAAATCTAGGGTATGAAACGTATCTATTTATTTGCAGTTTATGTTGTTGAAGGTTCCATATCTCCGCCCCCATCCATTTGGGGTCCATTCGGACGGTACGGGGGTTTTCTGTATCACTTCAAGACCCAGAATGCCACTCGCCATCCGGTTGCCTCTCCGATTAAATTTTACGTGCCATTGCTTTAACTTACCTACTGTAGACTTACCTTGAATTCTCTGTAATAAATAATACGATTCAAATTAGTCTACACCAGCTTTTCTATCCTCAAAGGAAACTTTTTGTTAGACAACGTTGCCGGCCCCTCTGCAATGCATAGCCAGTTCGTGACTCGTGCCAACAAATCTTCAATCTATCGAGTTACCGGCTGCCCCTATATCTTTCACTAGTGGCCAGTCAGCTCTATTTGAAAAGAGGTTTAATATCAACCTTTATAAACTGTTGTAGGTTTCAGTTTTACGCTTTGCTGGATATCGGTTTCGTTTTTCTAGAAAGTTTTTAATCGTACAAGTATTTGTGGGTACTCCTTTGGCTGCCGGTACTGGTATATCCTTTACTAAACTATTAAACGAGCAATATTTGTATATATATAATTATATATTTGTAATCACGTTCTCGAAAACGGCTCCGACGATTTTGATGAAAGTTGCAAAAAAAAAAACAACCGACTTCCAAAAAAAAAACAATACAAAGTGAAAAATAACTTTAATTTCGGAAGTCGGTGTCTTGGGTTTTGTGTTTTCGTTTTTTGCCACCGACTTCCGAAATTAAAGTTATTTTTCACTTTGTAGTGTTTTTTTTTTGGAAGTCGGTTGATTTTTTTTTTGTAAAAAGTTTTTCTTTTTCACTTTTTAGTTGTGGTACCTACCTCACACATATTCGAATACCACTACCTGCTACCAGTGACACGAACTTATCATATCATCTACATACTAAGTGGGAAAAAAATACGTATTTTGTAGCTAACTCAAAAACTACCCAAGCAAAGTTAATAAAATGTATATGGGACCAATTTGAGAGCATACCCTTTCAAACAAAAAAAGAATTTTCAAAATCGGTCCACAAATGACGGAGAAATCGGTGGACATACATAAAAAAAACAAAAAAAAAAAAAAAAACGTACGCGACGAACATATAACCTCCTCCTTTTTGGAAGTCGGTTAAAAAGGGTTTACGGGGTCGAATAATCGATCTAGCTAGGTCTCATATCTGGGAAAATTCGTTTTCTCCGTATTTTCACCCGAGCAGAGCTCGGTTGCCCAAAGTTTAGAACAAGATAATGAATAATGACATTAGAATAATGACATGGTAGCATGGAATTAGTAAGTACCTACTATCATGGCAGTAGTACGTACTATACATGGATTAGTAGGTACTATCCTATACTATTAAATGAGCATTCTCTATTTTCACCAGAGCAGAGCTCGGTCGCCCAGGTACTTTGTATAATATCAGTGATTCTGTTTTATACCTACTGTAAAAATGCTTCAACTGTTCAATGTTCCTTTCATTTTTTTTTTATAACTGGTACAGTAATAATTCATTGTTTTCTTTCTTTCAGAAAAGGCTGCTATCGCTGCGTTGTGATGCATGAAAAACATAAAAACGTTCTACAGTATAAAGAAAGTGAGTAGATAATATTGTCTTTCAATTGAAAAACTTACAAACATCAGGCCGATGTCGCTAGCTCGAGATAAACTAAGTTAATAGATGGATCAACACACTATCAACATCTGAAGCTTATGAGTTCTACGTCAAAACCTAAAAAACAAGCAAACAGTCGAATTTTCTCACTTTCGCATTTCTAAAACTGTGGATTCCAATAACATAAAATTGGTCAAACAGCTCTAAAAGCCCTGCCATCTTAAATGGAAAACCTTTCTACTTAAATAATATACACCAAGTTTGGATGAGTTAACGGTGTCCCCACACTATACGGGCTATCAAGGGAATATCCTGGACTCATAAACAGGTCGCCTAATTTCCTGGCGAGGCCCTCTTAATGAATTACATTAACATTTGCCTTCATTTCAGTAAGTACACTGAGTAACAGATACGCGGCTATTTCAATATTATTATTGGTCTGTTTTCTTTTAGAATGGCTTTTGGAGTATTTATTGAATTTAATTTCACAATTTTCTTAGACTATAAATAGTGTTTTCCAGCAAACAGTCTATAATGTTGACTAGTAACTAGATAGTTAATTGATTCAGGCGTGACCTTGCAGAAGTCCATTATAAAATGCAATAGACGTGGATAGATTTAGTAACCTGTTCCGCTTAGCTATTTCTAAGGAGCCATAAAAAACGCTGAACTAAATCGACACGTGTTTCACCTCTCAACGAGGCATCCTCAGGATGACGATTGCGTTCAGCGCTCGGTGTGGCAATACACCGTGTTCAGGTTCGCGACAAGTCAATCGTCATCCTGAGGATGCCCATAACTACTTAAAAACATCTGCAACTTGTAAAGCTTTGGACAATAACACGTCCAAAGCTCTACAAGTTACGTAACACACTATCAATTACAATCTGAATGATTTTGAAGGATATTGCTAATCCATTCCTTCGTATGTTCGAAAAATGTGTCTGGTCAACATCTTTAATAACTCAATGAATGTTGTTGAACTATCAACATGAAAGCCATTGGATAGGTCCCAAGTCCCAACATCCAAATAGCCGCTGTAATGAACCATAGTTTGTAAAATGGTTTATATTATTTACCTACTGGTGATAATACTTAGCTGGATTTTATTAGTACAGCCCTAATTCCTCTGCTGCATCTTCTTCACAAATCTTTTAGGCACTATATCTCTTTTATTTTCTTATTATTGTCCAACCATGAGAAAAGTGGGTGAAAAAGCCTTGTAGTGGTGTTGGAGACCACGAGCTTTTAATAATAATTTTCAACATCCTATATCAAAATTTTATAGGCATATTGTCTACATACTGAAGTAGCACCAACACCAAGCACACAAATTTAATTTCAAAGAACAATAACAAGTTATTGATCACCGTTTCCCTAAATGTATACTAAATCCTTGTTTTAATTTCCAGCATTCTGCCACAGAAGAGACGCGCTACCGCACCTGTGTTCCTTGATAACGGGCGACGCTTTGTTGTACTCAATGTTCAGAGAAAACGCTGACCCTGTTGACTGCCCGCTGAAGGGGCCGTTCTCTTTTACGTATAATAGGTAAGTGCAATAATCAAATACATCAAACCAAAGCTGTTGATGAAGCTAAAGCTGTAACTGTTCCTTAAAGTTTCCATTCTGCGGTGCACACTGGAACTGTTGATTACCTAGTTCCAGCCTGTGCCCCACAGATTATACAATAGACGTTGATATATTTAGTAACCTGTTCCGCTTAACTATTCCTAAAGAGCCATAATAAAACCCTATAAGAAATCGAATCGTGTTTCACCTCTCAACGAGACATCCTCAGGATGACGATTGACTTGTCGCGAACCCGAACACGGCGTGTTGCTACACCGAGCGCTGGTCGCAGAGAATATATCAACATGATATGATTATATCTATATCTACATTCATCATATATTATAAATTAAGAGTCGATTTTCGTGCCTGTCTGTGTGACCGCTTGTCTGTCTAAATACGCAACGTTGATGAGGTTTTCAACATCATTTAGAGAATTTATTCCGGAAGGTTTATTTGTATAAATACATTAGTACCTGGGAGCCGTTTTCGAGAACGTGATTACAAATATATATATAGTAGATACAAAAATTGCTCGTTTAATAGTATAGGATTAAATTGTCTTTATTTATTAAAGAAATCTCGATGTTTTGTCAAGTCGTAAAAAACCGTGCAAAGCAGGGGTGGGTTGCTAGTTACTTATTCTGTCCTTGTACTGGCAAGCGCGTATCATACAAAGAATTTTTGCGTTTATGTAATTTTGTTGTATTTAACTATTAATTTCAAATATAATTCAGCGATTACGACCAACTACGTCAGAGTGGTCAATGTGACGTCAATTAACCACAATTCGTAATCGCTTGCCTACATAATACCCCAAAAGCTTACATAATTCTCCAGTTTGTATACATATAATACATGCACACATTGATGCCATATTACCAACGACAGTTGAACTGACCAGCAATTAAGACATGACACGCGTCAGTTGGTGGGTGGCGGACGACGAACGATGGCACATAATGACGTGTAATTAAAAACCGTCGGTAATGGTGATGCATTACCGATCGAGCGTCACTCAAAGGAGTCTGTAATTTGAATGGCAATGCATGATTTGCGATGAGATCTCGATTGAAATATGGTAGTCTGAAATGCGTTAAACAGATTAAGCACAATCGATATCACATCGACTGATATGGACATGGACGTAATGGTTCGCGCTTGCCAATACTGTACATTACCAACAAGGGTGCATTACAATGAACTCTTGTGACAAGTATCTAGCTATTAATAACCCTGCTATATAAATTCGTGTCACCTACCTCGAATTTTGTCGAAAGTTCGCTCCAGATTTGAAAGCTTAAACACCAGCTCATTCAAATAATGTAAATTTTCAGGGGTCATGGTGACTGCAAAAGTCCGGTGTCTTCAATCGAGAGCTGCACGGAGGATTCGAGACTGCTCCTCAACTACCAGGCCTGTCCTGATGTCTATGGCTCTGAAAGCACGGGTAAATTAACAAAAAATAATATGACTGTATTTATTTAATTATGATTACTTGGAAAAATTTATGAGTTTGGTGCTAATGTGTCCGATAAAACTTTGTGCGATGGGTCGCATAGTTTCCACTCCCCGAATCCGGCTCGAAGGACCCGTCGAAACTAAAAATAGAATAATTATCACGTCAGCAAACTGTGAATCATTATCGTTTATTGCAGTTAATATGTACGTGCGAAATTAATTGCAGTAGATCATTTGACTGCCGCCAGTTAAACAAAATGGAAACAAGCACACAAAAAAGTGAATTGGGTCATCCCAATTAATTTTATACTGTAAGTCGTAAAACGGGCAAAACTTTTCCTATCCTTGACATTATTAGTAAAGCTAAAACAATTTGTATATTTGAGCCGTTCAAGCTCGTCTTGTTAGACGTCGGTTACAAATGGATCGGGCAGAGTTCCAGCATAGGTGTCAGGCATTGTTTAGTCTTGGAGGCGGCCCGCGAGCCGCGGCTTGTTCGAAATAAACGCGGTGTTAAGGACATATTGGTGACTCATTCCTTACTAATTTCGTGTTAAAATAATCGTCTGCGTGTTTGTATAGTTTCAATAAATTAACGTAACTGTCGTACCTATTATTGTGATGACATTGGGCAGTCAATAGACGTATTGATTTTGGACAAAGCTCGAATTTCTAGTACTTAGACCAAATTAAGTATTATGAAAAGTTCAAGACTCTTCGACACGCAATGTTTGTGGTCAATAAGCCATTGAAGAATATCGAAGGGCAGCTAAAAGTAACTTTTTGTAATTTAACATGGCTGCTCAAGCACAAATTCAGCTGGAAGGAATATGTCGTACTTCTTAAACAGAGAATGTTTTATTTCACAATAAAAGCAAATGAAATTATACTCGCAAATAATAAACATAATTGCAACAAAAAAGGAGGAAAACACAAACTTCAAAAGCGTAGTAAAAAAGAAAAGAAAAATACAGACAACAAAAAAGCATTTCTACTCAAAAAGGAACATTTCCGAGCAATTCCCATAGTAGGTACTTCCCCTTTACGCCGCCGGCGGTATCTATATAAAACTTTATTTGTGCAGTCGTCTGTCACAATTGTCTACGTCAACGGCGAACTGTGCGTCTATTCTTGGATGTAGATTTCGAACAAGAAGTTAACAAACTATGAGTACTATTATTACTGGGCTTGCAAGTTCGTAATTCGGATATACCTAGTTGTGTTGTTAATGAGAAGTTTTGTCGTTATTTATAGAGAAGATGTCTTTTATTTTGTGGTTCAATGACTGTTTCAATGGTTTCTAATTCCATTTTCGGATAGATGAAATGAGTAGGTATATAATGGTCCTTTTAGGTACAAGATGACGCAAAAGCATTCCGTTGGTGTAGCTACAACGTTATGTATAACACTCTAATTATCTGCCATCATAAATAGTAGATTGTTATACGAGGGGCTAAAATAACCCATTCTATCGAGGTAGTTTTACTCTCGAGCTTTAGCGAGCGAGGGAGTAAATAGAAACCGAGTTAGAATGGGTTTATTTTAGCGCCGTGTGTTAGTTACACTCTACTTTTCACTACGATTGCGAGAAAATAAAATAATCCAATACAATGATAAACAGTTTATTTTATTTAAAAAAAATATGCAATTTGTTCAATCTGAATTTCTAAGGAAACTTTTTATCCCGGTATGCGGTAGTAAAAAAGCTAGTTTTACATAAGATTTTTTTTGTTTTTGTAGGCTCGTTAGTTACAGACAAAAATTCCTTTTTCCCATAGAGCAAGATATGCAATTTTTTCCCCAGTCTGGTACGCTACAATGACGGACTTTTTGAGCAAGAGGAGTAAAAAAGAGTTTTTTTTTTTAAATATCTCTTTGGGTTTCCAAATCCCCATTTTTCTCGAAATTCAGCGTTTAACCTCGATGGATATTATTTCTTGAAGTATTAAAACTATCAACTTGAAATATTAATCTTTTTCCTTTGTCATTTCAGTGGAAGAGCTAGAATGCCTAGCGACGTGGAAGGAAGGCAGCCTCCGCTTTTTGGTGGGCAAGCTGCATCACAACCACGCCACCAGCAACGAGGACCGATACCGGTGCTTCGTCTACGAGAAGACGAATGGTAACTACAAGCATTTAAAGTTATTTATTGGATATTTTTTACTATTTAAACCTAAAGCCGTGTACACACAAACTAACAAGAACATGGTGAACACGAACATCGATAACTCTGTTTACACCACTAACGAACATCACACATCACACTGAGTTCGTCAAAAATTTTCGTGGCGATCCAATTTCGAATCCATGGCTACTATAGAGAGAGAGCCCCCGGTTGAGGGCGAACTGTGTTCGTGTTCGCTTTACTAATTGACGTCCACACGTACGAACCAAATGTTCCGTGTTCGAGATTCGTGTTCACCATGTTTTGTTCGTTCGTGCGTACACGGCTTAAACAAATGAAAAGCTGTTGGGACCCGATTGCTTTTCAAAAATTAAATTTTTACATAAAAGTTTTGGGATCGGCGACAGCTTTTTTACTTCACATTTGCAAATTCTTAAAACAGCTGCACTGATTTCTATCGTAGCCACTCTAGATTTAATTGAAAGGTCCTTAACCGAATTGTGTGACATCTGTTTCTATAAAAACCCACGGATGAAACCAAAAAGACCTCAATCTTTTTCGTTCCAACCGTGGTCTTCAAAAGTCTTTTCCTCTCCAATTTTAGACTTACTTCTCAACACGCGTGTTACAGCAACCGGCGCAGTGAAGGAGCAAGTGGTCCCGCCGGGTGGCATTGAGTACAGAGTTGCGCAGTCAGGGGATGCGACCTGCAATGGACTGTTCAGTGCCACGGAAGGATCCAGGACCATGGCTCTTAAACGTGGTGAGAACTGAGAAATCTTTATTTATTTTACTTTTGGCATAAACTTATCTCAGGCTCTGATCATCATTTGCTTTGACTTTTTCTCCATAAAAGCTCGTCGTAAAGGGAGTATACATATACACAAGCTGTCGCTTGGTTTTGCTCAAAATTGGATCCAGTAATATCTGTTCTTATTTGGAGACGTGAGGCCTAATTGAAGTCGCTTAAAAGATCCTTGGGAGACTATACAAACTTGAACCACGAGTGCAATGATGATGCTCCTGCCTGGTAAATACCAGGCATTGAATTACTTGGGGTTGAAATCGCACCCAAGTGAATCAAAACGAAAACACATCAACCCATTAGCTGTCACAACAATCATGTTGGAGGTCTGACCTTCAATATTATTAGACCCGGCAGTGTATCCGTTAATGCTCATAATCTTCTGGCCATTTGAAAGAAAGAAAGAAAGAAAAATATTTTATTTGGGACACGCACAGGAAATACAAAACAGTAATAAAAGATAAAAAAATAATTAACAAAAATAAAAAGGAGCATTTTAAAAACTTACAAACAAAATTAATAACGACCTGTGCGAGGCCAAAAAGGCTCCTATCTCAGCATGATGCTGCGATATTTAAAAATAAATAAATACCGCAGCGCTGGTATTCTGATAGGGCCCGCTGTGATGCCACGGACATGCCTACGGACAAATAAATCCCACTAGGGGATTACAAAATAAAACAAAATAAAACAATAACAATATAAAAAATCAAAACTATTGTACAAAAATAAAAATTAAAGTAAAAAAAAAATCAACGCACACCCGATACGACGTTCCAACAACACTTGTCCATGCATGGTGACAAGCGAAGGAACGCGCGCAGGAGTGTATCTGTATTATATACTCTGTGAAGTGTGATGCATTAAAGTACTCTGTGGATGCAATCGGCTGTCAATTTATTTGTGCAAAGTATTTTTGGAGTAAATATAGAAATGATATAATAATGATCAAAGAATTTAAGGACCTACTCTTTTCAAGAGGTATTAATATAAATAAAGCAGTGAGTGAATAACATAAAATATGGCAAGAAAGTGGTGCAAATAAATAATAATTATAAAGTGTCGTTGTGTTGTGACTGACTGTGTTCTGTTGTGTAAATCGGAAGAAAGAGATTCAGTTACCGAGCAAAACAAAACGATTGAGCAAAATCGTGCTGCTAAGAAATAGGACTCTGCTTAAGGTCACCAATACCAACTGCACCAAAACCAATTTCTTCCAGTATCAGTCCGCTTCAACTGCCAGTTCCCCTCATGGATGACGTTTTCCCACACGTGGCACACCCTAGACTTCACCAGCAACTACACGTTCTACCAGCGAAACGCGACCCTGAGGATAACGAACCAGACGGGGGCGGATATCAAGGTGTACTGCGTCAATGTGAAGGCTAGCTCGCCGAGCGGGAACTCGGTGGCGTTAGTTGCGCATTGGCAGCATCATTGGTAAGTGACTTGTTTTTACTATTTTGTGTTTATAAAAACAACTTTTCAGACCCTCCACCACCAGACAGACTACGCACAATGAAACGAATAAGAGTCTAAGTGCGGACAAGGGAGTTCACTTAGGTACATCACCAGACAGTTAGGCTGCCTGTCCACTGGAGCGGAGCGAGGCAGTCGAGCGGAGAAATGTGCCAATATTAACTAATAGGAGCGGAGCTCTGAAGCGGAGTTTAGATTTTATTGGTTAATATTGGCACATTTCTCCGCTCCGCTGCCTCGCTCCCCTCCAGTAGACAGGCGTTGCACAGTATCTGGTTAGACACTTTTCAGAAAAGAAATTGTATGAAATTATCTGCCAATAATTTTAACAGGAACTTATCCGATACTGATGAAAGAGGCCCTCGTGTTACTCTGACCAAAATAGTAGTGCATTTCTGACCGAATGGCTGGACAATATAGAATAAAAACCCAGGAGTTGAGTAGGAGTCGATTTAATGGGTACTTACTCGTACTTACACACTTTTAGAACAGTAAAATTATGCTGGTAACGTCAAAATACTCCGGTTGAGTAATTTGACGTTACGAATTTGTAGCCTATTAAGTGTTTAACCATTGTTTTCTTTCTTTCATTTCCAGTGTTTCCCGCTACGTGTGCGTGGTGCTGTACAGACGCGACACGTACATCGCGGAGCTGCAGCGCGGCACGCCCACGTCGCGGCCGGACGACGCGTGCTCGCCGCACCACTTCAATGCAGTCACTGCGCCTTACGTTACTTTAGTAGGTTAGTATCGAAATCAACTTCTTCTTCTTTTCGTGTGGTTAATGACTAACCTGGTGTCAGAGTTATAGAGCCGCCCATGGGCCTCTGACTTGACTTCACAATCTTCACATGCCGTCGAGAAATATCTCTCCCCCGCACGATGTTTTCCTTCACCATTTTTGAAGCAAGTGATATTTATACAATACGCACATGAATCCGAAAAATCAGAGGTGCGTGCCTTGGGTTCGAACTCGAGACCTATGACTTGGAAATCTAACGGTCACATCACTAGGCTATCACTACTCTTGTAAAATCGACTACTGAAACTAAACTTGTTAAGATCACTGGATCTTAATCGCTGCAGCTTTTGGTCACAACGGTCATGTTGCTGTGATGGCTGAGACCTTTTATACTGGTGAGCTTCACTGTCCGAATCTGAAAATGTTTCGGGACTGTAATGATTGCATCTTATCAACGTTGGCGACCAGTGAAAGGCTATTTCGTTGCAACAGTTTGATATTTAAACCAAAATGCAGAACCCAAGTTGTAAAACCAAAAATAACCGTTCCCTGTAGATTACAAACCAAAATGTAGGATCAAACCTACACGAGCACTCTCTGGGGCACTTGCCAATAGGTTGGCAAGTGCCCCAGAGAGTGCACGTTTCGATTTAGTATTTCAATTTAGAAAGTAAGGACCAAAACCCCTACCGAACTCAGGTCATGATATTAACCAAGTTCTATTTCTCCTTTCTAGCAAGCAATCCCGAATCAAAAGAGTGTCCGTACTCTGGAAAATATGAAATACAAAACCGCCGCAGAAGAGACATAAGATCTAGCGAAGATCATAGTAGTAAGAGAGAGAAGGCAATGCTTGAACATAATCGTAGGGTTAACGGGAGTAGGTTGTTCAATTTTAGCGTAAGCAACATGTCCAGTGCTCCCATGTTAAGGAGTAGAAGGGAGTCAGAAGGAGACGCCTCTTGTGTGGTCAACAGCTACAATAGACTAGAGGTGGGGTGCAACTCCGTGAAGAATATGGAGTTCTATTCTACGTGTGAGAATAGGGAGGTGGTTACAGGTAAGAATTATTGCTTTAATTTTTAATTGAATTTTAAAGGACAATGGTGCCGATGCCCTTGTTCACAAACTAAACTAAATTTAAGTTCAGTGCATCTTTTTCTTTCTATTTCATTAAGAAAAGGACAGAAAATAATATAAATTTTAGTTTAGTCCTGTCAAATTAATCAGCGCTTGACGTAATTTTAGTAGGCAAGTTTTTAATCACGTCCAAACTTGTATGAAGTAGTGACTGGCGCTGATTAATTTGACAGGACTAATCTAAAATTTATCTTCTGTCCTTTTCTGAATGAAATAGAAAGAAAAAGATGCACTGAACTTAAATTTAGTTTAGTTTGTGAACAAGGGAATCGGCACCAATGGCAGACTCCCGAATAATTTTTTGTTGAGTGGACGCACAATATTTATAGCCACAATTCTGCTGCCACTGTTCTATTCAGAATAATCAAGCAGGATCTTTAGTAGATGGAATATTCCACAGCATAATACTATATCTCAACCATTTTTCAAGCTGTTTTAAACCTCAGTGACTGTTGTTTATTGTGAAAGATTGACGGTTTTGTAATTTGGAGAAAACCCGCAACCCTAGCTGCTTTTAATTACTTTGTCACCATTGCGCATACCTACGTGCGTTTGTACATGTGCACGGTCTGTGTGCAGTTTTCAGTAGAATTCTTAAACGACACTTATTTTAAGACTACCATCACGGAAAACCATAACTAACCACCGTAAGGACTATTCTTGCTTGCAGCAATCGGCCGCTATAGAACCGGGGCACTAAAAGATGTGTTCATCGTGTGCACGGGATTTTCTTTTCAAATTGGTTAGTTATGGGCTTCCGCGATGGTACATATCAAATTTTTTTTGCAATACGTCTGTACGACGAGCACGACTTAAAAACAGAACCCTGTCTTTACTGTCGCACAGTCGGGTAAAAATTTAGTTGCATCACTGTTGTCTCTAACAATGTATAAACTCTTGCACGTCCTCAGCGTACACATGCCACGGCGGCTGGTACGAGAACGGCGCGTCGTTCGTGGTGACGACCCCCGTGACGCGCGACAGCACGGCGGCGCGCCGCTACTGCTTCGTGTCGCGCGACACCGCGCGCGCCGCGCTCGCCCTCGCGCGCTCCGCCACCAACTGCGACCGGAACGATCTCACGCCTGACCTCGTGTTTGACGCCACCGCTACTGGTAAGTGTGGGAAAAAGTGCATTATTGGAAGTCGCGTGATCGCTCGCTAATTGACGCGCGAATGCTCGTTGTGTAAGTATCACGCGTGCGTTCGCTGCCATTAATCGCGCGAATAACCGCAGTATGCCAAGCGATTATTGGCTAATTTAAGTAAAATTAAGTAGCTTAACTTGACCAGTATAATGGTTGGTGTACACTTTTATACAAGCACTGACAAGGATCTTTTAGTTCTTAAATGACATTGACATTTTGGGGGTGTTGTTGGTGAACAAATAAGTGAAATTGTATAGAAAAAGAGAGCAGTGGTGGCCCAGTGGTAACGGCCGCGACTTACGAGTTGTAGGTCGTAAATTTCAACCCAGGCAGGCGCTTTACTTTGAGCCAATTATTTCATCACCACTGTTCTCAAAACGGTGAAGGAAAACATCGTGAGGAAATGCGTCCACCAGCATGTCAAAGAACCAAAAATTCGAAGACATGTGCACATCCGCCAACCCGCACCGGGCCCGCGTGTTAGATTACGACCCACTCCCTCTCACACAGAGGAGGCCTGCAGCAGTGAGAACGTCAGCTGATTATGTATTGAAAAACAAGATGGCGGCGTACTTACACAACTCGTTTTTGGGTTCCTTTAAACATTTCCTATGTTTGCTTCGCAGGTGAATGTCAAGATCAGACGAGCCACCAACCAGTGCTGAGAATAACCCTAACCTTTGTAATATGTCTCCCAATCATACACTACATAATCCCGAGATGATTCCTAATAAACTAATATAAATAAGTCATTTCGGCCCCTCACCCTTGTAATTATAGCTACGACAAATAGACAGGCTTAGAAATTATATAGAAAACAAACTTTTAGTTATTAACACTTTGTAAACGTATATCAAGCTATTTTTCCCGTTATTTTTTGTTATCAATTAATATTGTAAATCGTTTAATATCATAGATAGACTCAATCGCCTAAAACGTAATATTGCCACATAATAAAATAGCTAAAATAACGTTAGCCGTTATTTTTAACTGTTATTTCATTATATTTAAATGTACAATTTTAGATAATAAATTGACATGATAGATGTCGTCTTGATTGCACAAATATGCACATATTTCTTGAATTTATTCTATGTTTATGATAGTTGCCTCCAAGTACACTTATTTTTGATAATTAAGTAATTTATGAAAGTGTTTCTATAACCAGGCGCAAGATAATACCGATAGCAACTAGTTATATCGGTATTGTCGTTGCGTTATGTACAGTTTACAAGAAGTTATTCGTTTACGGTATTTTATTATCCTAGTTTCAGACTTTGAAAATAATAATGTTTGTAGGTCATATAACCCCAGAAATACCCTTTTGTACCTTATACCTACATAATTACTCCTCCAAAATCAACAGTTAATTGTTTTTTGGGTTAAATGATGCGCTAGATTAGTATGAACTTGGGGGCACATCAATTTGGGTGTCTTGTGTATAGAACTTCTATAATAATAGTAAAATGTTATCCTTGGGCTAAAAGTTAAAGTAATTTCCAAGATTATAATGTATTTTTCTGTAGCTGCTTACGCCCGGCCGTAAGTAAAATTCATTTCATTTTATATAAATAAAGAAATTTCTCGAACAAAAATTAGGTAGCTAAAAATTTTGAGCTCGCTTCATCTGCTATGATTGGACGACTGAATTATTAACAGTTAATCGGATCACTTGACTTGCGTTTAATTTTGACACGTCAACAATTTTCGTTCCAAAAACTGGGTGTTAGACTTGTTTAAACTAAAGTTTACAATTGAATAGCTGTTTCTTCAGTAATAATAGCTACATTTCTGAACTATATCAATCTGCCTAGCCTTTTCCCAACTATGTTGGAGTCGGTTTCCAGTCTAACCGGATGCAGCTGAATACCAGTATTTTACATGGAGTGACTGCCTATCTGACCTCCACAACCCAGTAACTGGGTAATACGATACCCCCTGGTGTCAGACTTCTGACGACTCGTAACGACTGTCAAAGATCCACGAGTGACAGGCGGGACCAATGGTTTAACGTGTTTTCCGAGGCACGGAGGAGCCTTGGTATGTAAAGATGGGCACCCATCAATGGACCAACCCCGGCAAGCGTAGCTTAACCTGGTGGATCGGCCCGTACGGCTGTTATTACTTAGCTACGAGCTACTTCCTCATTTCTGAACTATATATTATTATGTATTTCTTATTCATATTAGACGTGTGATTTTCAATAGTAATGTCTCTCCCAACAACAAATTGGAAAATGATACAACATTATTAGGTAAACTGGTATAAAATTGGAACGGCGGCAGATCTGAAAATGGCGTCTCGAGTAATGGAGATATAATAGATATGCACTAGATTTTGTTTCTTGTCCCTTTAAAATAAATTAATAGAACTTTAACTTTTCCAAGGATAACATAAATCTTAGTTGACAAAATATGGTTAATAGATTTGATGAGAATGGTTGTGAAATAATTCTTGTTGCGACAGTTTTATAAATTATGAAGAAACTTTTCCATCTTTTTTTTTTTTATTCGCTTCAATCCGACTTCATTTTGTCTGTTGTTGTTGAGGCTTAAGGGGGATGCGCTAAGGTAGCCCGCGAAATTAAAATTTTCGTTCGTTTTTTGCTATTTGCAGGACAGTGTCAGGTTGTATATTGATTAAAATATAATTCGCGACCGTAACAAATATGGCTGTACAGAATTATAATCATTAGAATCAGCAATACAACTCCATAAGTTAGCATAATGCTCAAATGTCATGATTTCATGAAATAGTCTTTCAATAGGATTACATGAACTTAGAGAGTTGTATTGATAATTTTTATGATTATAATTCTACAAATAAACATTTGATACGGCCTCGAATCATGACTTTAGATCAACATACAACCTAACACTGACCTGCAAATTGCAGAAAACATTGGAAAATTTGAATTTCGCGGGCTACCTTGACGCTTTCGCCATAGGCCGCATTCCGAGTTACACCAAAAGTGATAATATCGCGAATCCGACCAAATTTAATAGTCACAAAATATTAGGGTTATTGAGTAATAATTGTGACTTTGGACTTTGGTCGGATTCGCGATATTATCACTTTTGGCGTAACTCGGAATGCGGCCTTAAGGGGAATGCGCTAAGGTAGCCCGCGGAATTCAAAATATATTCATTTTTTTTTTTTTTTTTTGCAAATTGCTGTTCAGTTTCGGGTTGTATATTGATCAAAATAAAATATTCGCGATCGTAACAAATATGTACAGAATTACAATTATTAGAATCATCAATAAAACTCAGTAGGCCAATTATTCACTGGCCTCAAATGTCATGATTTCATGAAATAGTCATTCAATAGGTTAATTTGAAGATAGAGAGATTATTATTCTGTAAATACATACTTGTTACGATCGTGAATCATATTTTAATGAACATACAACCTAATACTGATCTGCAAATTGCAAAAAACGTAAGAAATTTTGAATTTCGCGAGCTGCCCTGCCGCTTTCGCCATACTAGACATTCTGCCACTGTCTTCTTCAAAATGTGGCATGTGCTTTTAGTACTTTCTTGTAGGTAATTCAAGACGCATTTATTTTAGCATTTAATTTATTTAATAAAAGTATAATGCTTAAATACGTACCTACTTAGAGGCTGAAAATTAATGTAACTATACTTTGCTCACCCACCCACGACCTGGCTTTAATTTGCAAACTCATTAAACTACCCTCCAGTGAAAGAGGCATAGATTAAACGTTACTTATTTGAAAACACAAAATATAGTCGATTTCATAAATTATACACATTTATTCATAATACAAATTAGTATGTTCCCTACAAATTATGAAGCTTCGAATTATGTACAAAATCATTGTAAAATGTTACTGAGTAGCTAGAATAATTTTACGTTATTACGTTATTTTTATTTTAACGGATCGTTTCTTACCTTACATTTTGTATATTTTGATTATGTAAATTAGAATGTAATCATAAGTTTCCTAAATACCTACATAATAAGCACAATTTTTGGAAGGCCCCATTTTGTTAGCGTTAGCGTATAAACATAATTAATTTTATTTAAATCTACGTTTAACGATTGTTTTATTGTAATTTCAGTTTTTTAACGTTTACAATTCCCTCACAAGTTCTATAACTAAATTCGTTAAAGTAAAGGACTTCTTACTCAAAATAATTATTTGGGTCACTGTATATTTCAATGTTTGCTTACCAAACGCACAATATCAACACTTCTGAAAAAGTATGGTTCACACATTTTCTACAGAACCTTTCGCCCTTATTTCTTTACTTAAATTTATTGCTCCCAAAAACTCAATTTCGCAGGAACGTGTCTTACCTACTTTAACTTTTTACATAATATTTATTAAATGCAACATAACATTTACTACCTACTTACCTAGTTAATATCGTATACTTATTTATTAAATCAGAAGTGTTGTATACCTTCCAAATATCAATGCTCAAACTTATCTAGACTAGCAAATTATTTTCTAAATGGATGGGGTCTAAATGATTGTTACAATGCACCATATAATGGTTGCTTCACTAACTTTGTACTATTGTATTTGTTACAACATTTTCACGAGAAAGCAATGTTTTCTCAAATCAAGCAATACTACTATAGGTAAGATTAGATAAGACTAAATTTAGATAAGTAAAAAAACGAATACTCATTTTGAGATCAATGTAAAATTTAATTAAGTTATTAGATAATAAAATCGCAACAGCAATAATATATTTGTATTTATAGCTATTGAGCGTTAAATTTTTAATAGTTAGTAGACAGTTGTGGATAATGGAGCTAGCGTTGTTGTTTTATAATGTGACAGAGAGATTATTTCTTTGTGGAAGCTAACTCGAAGCGAAATCAGAGTAAACTAAATTAAATAAGGAAAAGGACTTTAACTGATTTTCTTCGAGGTGATCATCGTTATGTTTCCATTGTGTGATATAGGTACATTGAAATTAATTAAGTATATAGTCGTCAGCATGGATTAAAATAAACAGCGAAATTGATTTTTACTCGTTTTATTTTCCTAGTGTAACCAATGAATCTTTTCTTTGGGCTGCAAAGACGGAACTTAATTGGAATTATATTCCTGAATGAGAGCTGCCATAGTAAAAGTTCAACTGCAGCGTATTACGCTACCCAGTGTCGCGGCGCATACTCTCGTCAACGTCGTGGGAGCTAGTTCAGGTACAGTTGCCGGCACATCAGTAGTACCTGTTTGACATTGACAGTGCCTTTATCGTAGCAATAAGGGCGATTTTTACTGTTACAACTTTTGTGCAGTTGACTGTATCAAGCCATTTTATCTATTGGTACATACATGCCTTGCACGCCCTCTACCCGGTTTGAGGACAATTTTCAGATTCTAATTAGGTAAAAAAAACAATTAATGATATCCTCAGAGTTGTAGTCTGGGCACCTATTTACAGAGGCGGCTCTAGCAGATGTTGCGCCCGTGTGCAATCAATACCTTGGCGCCCTCTACCAGTGGCGGACTAAGTCTGTCGGGGGCCCGGGGCGGCGAAACTCAATGGGGCCCCCGTCCAGGAATCATACGTTGAAATATTTAGCATACTATACAAAATAGTTTGAAAATGTAGGATGCGAGACCAACTGAATCGAGCTCGAAAATTTAACACCTCGCCCCAGATAGGTCAGTTTTTCTTTTGACCATACATACGTAAATAGGAATTACATTGTCGATTTACACAGAGAATTCTAAGAAAAAAGAGAATGTTGAGGTTGCAAGAGCGAGCGTAGCGAGCTTGACATTTTAGCACCCTAAGTTCATATTTAGCGTAGGAAGCCCCCAACTACAAACTGACTTTTTACTGAACATGTTTTGGTCTTGTTTGCTGCACACCCTGCACCATAGATAAAGCCGGCTCTGCCTATTTAAACAAACCTTAGTTACTGTTGCGATCGATAGATGGTGATTTAGTAAACAGCTTAGTCTGTCAAGACAACCGGCCCATCTGGAGTAGAAAAGGGTGGAGCTGGAGAATACTACACACAATGTAGACAGTAAATATCTACCTGCAATTATTTGTTTCAACTTTTGTACCAATTTACCTTAGAACCCACGAATACCTTTAATTGTTATCCACCTCAATGAGGCGTCGTAACAGATGATGAGTTATGTAGCTATGCAATCTTTATTAGATTGCAAAAATGGAAATTTACTTCTAGTATCGAATACACTGGATAGCTTTTACGGTTTCGTACCCAAATGGTAAAAAGGAACCCTTATGGTGCGACTCGGTCTGTCTGTCACAGGTAGATATCTCAAGAACTTCTAATGCTATCAACTTGAAATTTGGAATAGCTTTAGATGACGTTTGCCCAACTATTTTGCAAATAAGAAAGAAATAAAATGTATATATTTTTTTTGCAACAGGATATGAACGGCGCGGCGGTCTTAAAAATTCGAGGTGGGGCTACTAGGGTATGTGGGGTATCATATGAAAGAACGTTATTTGCAAATTCTCAAACATTTTTCTTGTTTTTTTAAGCCACATAGTTTCAAATTGGGAAGAAAAAAAAAATACTGTTCCTTATCTCTGAAGTTTGCATAGAAAAAAATCTGAAATTATTATATGTTAAGATTACAGGAAAAATAAAACGATGTCTCTAAATAGCACACTTTTTTAGAAATCATCAACAAAAATTACATTAATTCCACTATTGGTCAAGAGATGGCGATGCAGTGTTAAAATTCTCGGCCAAATATAGGCCTCACCGATGAAAATAATGATACGGAACCCTCGGTGCGCGAGTCCGACTCGCTCTTGGCTGGTTTTTATAAATGGCAGCTCCATGAAAGATTGTTTTTTTTTTTTTTTGGCTGGGAATTTATCAAATAGCTTCCCCCGCTCGGAGTGGAGCGGGAGGGCGTGTCAGACTCTTACTGACTACCCACCCGTGTTTCTTCAGTATCCACGTTGCCAGAGGCTACGGTATCCCTTTCGGACTTTCCCGCAACCCCAGCAGGCAAAAGTTCCCCTGAACGCAGAGTTACCGCGTAACCATAAAATATCTAAATTAAATTCTTGAACAACTGTTCAATTTATTTATAATCAAAAAAGCACAAAACTAAAGAAATTATAAATTCCGTAAATTAAAAACAACGTAAACTCAAAATTAGATAATTAATAACTAATTATGAGTTTAGTAAAGGTACAATAAACGATAAATGTAACGGTTTCAAAGCGATAAACTTACGATAACCAATATAACTGCTATATCGTTAACCAAGAACGCTACCATAACGCAGTTCTACCAACATACCAAACCCAACGCCCGAATCAAAGCTGTCAACATTCTGATATGTCATGTCATGTGTTGGTGTTGCTTGGCTTGCTTGCTTTCAGCTTTCTTTACTTTGCTTGTACGCGCGTCGTCAGTCAATTGGACTGTTTATGTGTAGAAACATCTATCGCATAACACACAAATCGTAACAACAAACTCGATTATTAATAAAAAACCGAAACAAGCCCTGTACAGTGCCAATAACAAGAGGATATTTGGGAAATATGTGAAAGTGACAGTAGCAAAATCGACATAGTTTTTGTGTGAATATAATGTTATTTCGCATATTTTCGAGTACCGTCAGTTAGTGTATCGGCGTTTATAAAGAAAATGTTGCGCGTGAGGCATAGTTCTTGTGTCGTGGAGGACACTTGATCGGGAACACTATGTTCGAAGCGGGATAAGCGTACTCGATTATAGCACGATCAGCTATAATGCAACACGATTGTACGCAGGAGGGTGGAAGGAGTAGATACGAGCGGCGGAAGCCAAGCAAGGTGCTGAAGATAGCGGAGAGTTTCACGAACTTGGACGAGACGGCGAAGTTGGGCCGTTACGTGCGGGGTCCACACTCGAAGTTGGGCCGAAGGTACCGGGATGGGGAGAACGGGAGCCGGACTAAGCGTGCGGTGTGTTGTGATGATGATTGTGATAAGGAGTCCGGTGTGAGTGAGGATTGTGAGAGACTGGGTGACCGCCGGGTGACAGGGTCGTCATGCACGGCCCTCAGGACTGCTGTGGCAGCGCTCTACCCCTTCGACGACTTCATACTGGAGAAGATTGGGAGTGGATTCTTCTCAGAAGTTTTCAAAGTAAGTGCTGTTTTTAAACCCGCTGTAGTTTTATAAGCGCTGTTGATTTTTACTTTAGTTTTAGTGGTATTTTTGTGTAAGAAAAGTACAATTATTAACTTCAATGTTAGACAAACTTAATTTTCTACTGAGTAGGCAACATAATACTAAGCTAAATCTTTAATTCAAAGATTGATACTTCTGCAGGTAGAAGCAAAAGATATCAAAAAACTTGCAAAAACAAGTTATTGATAACAAGTTTTATAATCATCTACCTACTGTTGATAGTAGATGAACCTGATTCTGTAATCAGTAAACACAATACAAAAGATGCCAAAACGTGAATAAAAAATAATTTTGCCAAAACAAGTATCTTCTTTATTCGACAAAAAAAAAACTAAAACTCAACCAGCTGTTACTATGAATAAATTAGAAGACTAGACGCTTTTAACTATCTCTTTATAAAACTACCTACTGCTAAACAGACTAAATAGTCTACGGTAACATGTGTATCAACTTTGGGGTTTATTTAAAAACGTTGCTTAAAGTTAAGTGACGTTCAAACGTCAAAAATGTATGGTTAAACAGTCTTACTTTAAGCAACGTTAATAAATAAGCCCCTTTATATTTAGTAAATAAAGTCACGCCTACTTCCCATCGGGTTTGACAGAAACTATGGAATGCCACCTGCTCTATTCCTTACATGGAATTCCTTATACTTTTGCGTTGTTCATATTTAGTACCATTAATTATTATGAACCTTTTGACCAATCGGCATCAGACCAGCACCCTAATTGCGTTATACAACACAATCACAGTTTCAAATCGAAACAGATTGCTAATCCATTGCTTCATAAGTTGGAAAAAATCTGCTCAACAACGTAAATAATGCAATGAATGTCATTGAACTGTCAAAATGAAACAAATTAGGCAAAATTGGTTACGAAAATAAGTTACGCAATTAGGGTACAGATTATCCACAATAAAATATGTTTATTACATATTTTCTTTTCAGTAAGTACAAATATATTATTATGTTCAGTTATAGGTATTCCATTAAAACTCAAAGAATGACACAATATCTACAAATAGGCATATTATTGAATGAATAATTTCCTCTATTAGACAGATTTCTGTGAATGAATAATAATAATATAATAATAATGTTATAAACAAATGATGTAATTCTTACCAACAAACAGTCATTGAATGTACGTTCAAAATAAGTATTTTCAGACCACAATTTTGCAACAGAAAGTTTTCCTATCTTAAAGCAGAGATTCCGTATTCATACGTAATTTATTTTAGTTAAACATATCTTGGCACTGCTTTCTTTAGTGAACTGTAAACAAACAAAAGGTACTGTACATCCATAATTATGCCACAAATATCTTCAATTAATATTGCCATACCGTTTGGCACCTTTTGTTACCTTACCATTTCACCAATGTTGGCACTGTGCCATCATTTTAATGGCCCTTTATAGTAATTTATTGGGCATCTAAATATCTGCCCCTTGTATGCAGTCTCAACACTGTTATGATGCTGCATAGCTGTAATATTTCTGTCATGTTGGTACATTAATACTGGCATTCAGTATAATACAAGTTTAATTTAATTTATTGATGTGAGAAAAACCTTTATTGGTTTCGGTATAACTATATTAAAAAGAACTATCAAAAAATTCCAGTTGCATAGATTATAATCAGTAGTGCTTAGGGTTTTGGAAGAATCTGAAATACTTAATTATTTTCGTTATTATATTGCTTGACCAGTAAGTAGGCTGCAAACTTTTAAATCAAAATGTAAGTTGAACAACGTACCATTCAAAAGTGATAACATTTTATGAATCAAAGGATCACAAGCAAAACATCATATGAAGTGTGCGGAATGTAAAGTACAGACGCCAGCACATCAAGCTACCCGAAACTGTCAAATTTTCCCAATCAACTTTGAATCTTACACTTCAGCGATAAAGTTGAAAATCTAGTAAATAAATTTGACAGATTGTAGTAGCTTGATGTGCTGGCGTCTGTACTATCAAACAGTCATTTAAAAGTTCAGACCACCATTCACTACTATGATTGCTCCTATCAAATCCACGCAAGTGACCTCATTGTTATTCAATAAATGATTAAAGTTGTGACATGAATATCTATTTAACAAACTGTTCAATGTTTATACTGTTTGCGTTTGGGGAACTGAAGGCTGTAACCTTGATAATGGCCTTGGAAACAATTTTGTGCCATGAAGCCGAATAACTTGAATCGTAATTGTATGGTGGATTATCCTTTTACGGAATGAATGATGTTTGAATAGTTTGGTTAGGTTTTCTTTGTAGTTTGTGCTGTTGCCATGTTCTTATTACTAAGGGAAAACACTGCTGGCAAAAATAATTAAGTAGGTAGGTACTTCATTAATTAAAATTGCTTATAGAAAACCATTTCTTAACTTATCCTGTGGTTTTACCAACTAGCCAACATAAATCCTAATTAATAATACTATAAATGCGAAAATTAGTTTGTTTGTTTGTTACACTTTCACGCTAAAACGGCTGAACGGATTTGGATGAAATTTGGAACATGGGTAGACCACGACCTGGGTTAGGACATAGGATACTTTTTATCCCAGTAGTACGTTCAAGTCGGAACCTCAACGCAGGTGAAACCGCGGGCAAAAGCTAGTTTTTTTTTATAAAATATTGGAACTGGAGTTTTTTGACTTTGGTTTTTCCAAAATCAGACAATGGACTCCAAAATAATGAATATGCATACTAAATTGAATATCACGGAATAAGTAATATTCTTTGTTCTAAATAGAATATGTAATTTTAATACAAGTCTCAGTCACACTTCGTCCAACTTATTTACACAACTGGCACCCTTAGTGAAGTACATATTTCTGACACTGACATCATTTGTTAATTAAGTATTGAATTGTCTGAAGAATGGAATTTCATGACTGAAAAGAATATAAATATTCTTTGCTAGTTATGGTGATATCATATCATGTTTGTACCTAATGCATGAGTAATATTTGTTTAACACATTCTGTGTGATTATTAAATTATATTTTTTTTTCAGTCTGAACATGTCAATGTCCTCTGTGTGACATCATACATGATAGCATTCTATAATTAGTTGTGATGTTTCAATTTTATTGTAAACAAACAAGCCACCAAATAGAATGTTTGCACAAGTATTGAGTTAGCATATTTCGTCTGGTCACATACTTGAAATCGTCCACCTGCTAATATAAGCTAACTTTTCAATAAATATGTAACGTAAATAGCCAAAGACGTGACAATTACTAGGTATGTTCTAATCAGCTGACACAATTTCGTCATCAGAATGCGTTTTGAAATGTAGAGTAAGCCAAGTTCGAATGGTCTTATCAATTAATTAATTCCGTTTAAAAACGGGTATGTAATTTTATTGTGAGCTACTTTCTTAATAGATTACAATTGAAATAATTAATTCAACAGTCGTCTAACCTAATAAGAATGACTAGACTAACATAACGCCATTTATTTACATAGCAATCGTCATGTTAGTTGTAGCTAAAGTAAAATACTTTTTCCAATATATAAAGAAAAGGATAATAATCATATTATTGAAATCTTTTAACCCTAACAGGTTAATATCATGATTTATAGAAAGGTACCACCATTTTCAGCAAGTGTCGACTACGCATAGCCAAGACTTCAAGAGATGAATACTGTAACATAATATCTATTGTGTGCCGTTTTCTAGTAAAACAATATTTTATATTGAATTGAATAGAGAAAAGATTTTCTTCAATGGTTAAGCTGCAAGCGACACTGGAAAATAAATAACACCGGTGTGAGAGTACAAATGTTTACAAACTGTCCCCGGAGAATTTGTTAGGGGACGTGCTACTAATTTGTTCCGGTGTCGAATCATTCCGACCCGTGCAAATTAGTAACACGTCTAAGAAAACTACGACTAGAAATTGATCTCTTACCCAATACGATTATGGTTATATCATTTATTATCGATACTACATAACTTTAAGTCACATCGGAATTTAATCGAGCATTGAGCCCATTAATATAAAAGTCATATTTCAAACCTTCATACTTTTTATAGCTCGTAGGTTATCGTAAGTTTATATTTCCTGCGTTTAACTACAACGCGTCTAGAATCGTACGGAAAAGGAAATGTCGTCAGGAAATGGACTAGTCTTAAGGCCTATTGTATTGCCAAGGTGATGTCGCTGGATAGTTTCGATGATAAATTGCATGTTTACTTATTGCGCATGTGTTACTTTTCGCATCAAAAGACCAGCGCTTTGCCCGGGAAACCGGACCACTCTAACTTTAACACCTCATTTCTCTGAATAAAGGGTTAATTTAACAAAAACTCAAGATGCAAGCTATCTCTTTACCAATTTCGAACAAAATCGGTTCAGCAATTAAGCCGTGAAGACGTAACAAACAAACTGACGTGCAGACAGGCTCTTTCGCATTAAAATATTAGCACAGCATTATTATAATTGATGGCGCTTCTGTTACTAAGTGGTAGAAATACTTGCAAGGCATGCGAAGTCTGAAAAATGTTTTGTTGAGAGAAAAGTGTGCCAAGTTCGCGACATTTTAAAAGAACGATTACTGTAAACATTTACAATGTTAATTACCTGTGTTCTTTTCTAAAATTAACTCCAGCCCGTGTAATTTTGCTTAAGATATTGTTGACTTATGTACGCATAATTTACAAGAGTATTTTCCAGTACATCGAACTTGAGGTCATCAATCATAAAAACACGGCGTTTGCGTAATCAAGGACCGAACTTAGTTTTTGTTTATTAAGAAATTTTTCGAGTAAAAAGTTAACGACTTTCGGACTCGCATCAAAATTGTTTTTGGTGCATACATTGTCGAATTTTATTACATTTTGATAGCGATACATGTTCGCGATTTGACACGCTCAATGTGCCAAGTATTCATTCAAAACTTCTACACGGACAATAAACGTTATATTCCTTTTAACTGTATAATAAACTGTTTGCCCTAAATTGTTGACAAGCAAAACGTCGGCGGATTAAAATGTATGGGGCTAAGACACGCAATTTTTGCAAATGCTTCGGTAAAAGAAAATCTGCTAAGAATAAATCGAGAAAGGGAGGTATCTAACGAAGAGAGCGAATCAACTGTTCGATTGATGATAGAAGTAGAAACTGCTTTTATTTGATTACTTACAGTTAAAGTAGCTCTGTAGCACTCTAATCGGTTTCGTTTCAAGCTAAGTGTGGAAGAGTATCGAGTGCTATAGATTCTAGCTCTGATCTCGACTTACTAACACAGAATAACATTATTATCACTTTGCTTTGACTTCAATCGCTTTGTCGTTAGCAAACGGAAATAAATCGTTTACTGAAACTTCTCTTTAATACATCGATTGACATAGCTAGGTTCTTAACGATAAATCAGTTAATAAGGTTAATTAAATTCGAGTTAAATTGCGTCTTATTAAATTTAAATATAAACTGCATTTAATTTAAATTTGAATGATTTCAACACCTATTGATCATCATTTTATTATTATTCTGTGTGACATTTTGTTTTAATGTGTTGATAAACATATTCAAATTTGTAGTTTTGCAACAAAAATCGAGCAAGGACACCTTGAGGTGTTATGCCAAAATTAACACAACCAGTTTTGAGATTATTAACAAAACTGAAACTTGCTAAATTGAACCGCTATTCCTCTGAATTTCAAAGACAACGATTAAAAGTCGGCAGATCAAGCGTAATTTATTATTAAGATTCACATTAAAATATGAAATTATTAGATTTAATTGCTAAAAAACGAATCAAATACGATATTAAAATCACCGCAACGGCGCACTCGGTTTTTGATTACCAAAACCAAGGGTAATGTCTGCGATGACCGAATGCCCTTTGCTATAAAAACCACAGACAGCGTTTTTATAGAAAAATACCATATTGTTTCATATTTTTTAATGTTCGTTTGTGAAAACAACAACAGCCTCAGTAACACGATCCTTACCTGCGTTTCCACAAGTAATTTTAAAGTAATCACCTCAGACTACTACTACTATTGGGGCTCGTGGCTAAGTAACAACAGCTGCACGGGTCGATCCATCAGGTTAAGCTACGTTTGCCGGAGTTGGTCCGTGGATGTGTGACCATCTTTACAAGCCGAGACTCCTCCGTGCCTCGGAAAGCATGTGAAGCCGTTGGTCCTATCTGTCATTTGTGGATCTTTGACAGTCGTTACGAGTCGTCAAAAACCCGAGAGTCTGACAATCAGTCTTACCAAGGGGTATCGTATTACCCAGTAACTGGGTTGTGTAGGTCAGATAGGCAGTCGCTCCATGTAAAATACTGGTATTCAACTGCATTCGGTTAGACTGGAAGCTGACCCCAAAATAGTTGGGAAAAAGCGAGGCAGATAGATGATGATGACCTCAGTCTACCATCTATTTACAACAATAAGTAGCCATGCCCTCCCGTGCGAGGAAGCAATGATTCATTCAAAGTCAGGATATAACCTTGATGCGAAACGCAAGGTTCGCTACTCTTGCGGTTTATAAATCACTTAATTATAGTTCACCACGTGTGGCAGCTCTATCGATGGGCTCAACTAATTCTTTATATAGACAGATAGTGTGGTGAGTATTTCTTTTCCATTTAGAAAACTTGATTATATTTTTTGGGTTATAAACCTTGCAATAAGTGATGGAGATTTAAGTTACCCATTATTCTTTTTTTAAATAAAAGTATCATTTGATATCAAAAAACTTTTAGCTCGTTTGCACGGAACAAGTATTAAATTCAAATGAATGCTAATTAAGCAAAGCAGTCTTTAATTCCATGACAAAACAGATTGTGCGGAGCCGAGGACCAGAATCTACATTTTAATGAAAATTACGAAACTTCTCCAACTTCCACTAATTTCTACTAATCCTTTGATCCGCATAGTAAATACCAGTTTATTTAAATATACAAATCATGCTCTAAAATCGTTGACTCAATACGAATACAAGAAAGTGACCGCACAATACTATGCGTTTTTATTATGTAACATAAACTACATAATTGCTTACGTACTTGTGTTTGGTAGTAACATTCACACAACGTATGTGCTAATTCGAGGAAACACAATTTTGTACTTAGAAGATGCACGCGAATCTCTAATTTAGTTTGTAATAGCATTTATCATGTAGTAAAGTACAAGTAGTTCTAGTTACGCCTTTAAACTATTAAATAAAACGTGTTTTAGACTAATACTTACGTTTTTTTGTCAAAGTTACGTGCTTAAGTCACGACCTTTCCTTTTTTGCTGCTGTCATTTGCACTGTGGGCCTTTCAATAGGTTTTTTCTACATTTGTGCAAGCAATACGAAATTGAAAGCGAAAAAAAATTAATACAGCTTAATTTCCGGGTCGGGTCCCTTCTCACGTAATCTTTGAATGTGCTCCTAATAAGCTTGTTATAAACGACTCGAATCCGTTTGAAGTCGGAATATTAGGAGACAAAAAATGGCGGATCAAAGTTAATCTAATGTCAGATTATGCAAGGACGAGCTTGATAAAATGTTCCAAAATTAAAAAGGTTGCAAAAGTAAATCAAATTTACCCAAAAGAGCAAATTCTTACGCGTCTCAACTCCTGGTCCGCACTCAAGGCAAGACATAAATTAAATTCTGTCTCGGGTATCACCTTCAAGCAACCAACGGAACAGGTTCTAAATGCACAAGCAATCATAAGTGTTATGAGGACGTTACTAATTGCAATGACATTTCATACCATGCTTAAAACATGTGTTTATTACACTCAGCCCTTTTAATGTATGTAAGGATAGAGCTTGCGAAAAAGGAATAAGTGCTTTTAGTAGTGTAATGGAAATTATTTTATCATGTTTAGGAATTGCTTCGATATTTTTGTCGTACTTTTTCTAGTTAAGCATTTCCAATTTCTGCTCATCGCCAACTTCTTAACGTAATTCTTGGCGGTTACCGAAGTCCAGTTTTCATTCACTAATAAATCTATCCTAGTCTCTCTTGGTCTTGTGGAAACTGAAAACAGGTCGTCCGGTTTAATGATTCAGGATTCGCAGCCTCGGATGTTACGGTAACCGGTTATCATAATTTTCGAGATATTAACACTGCGGCACTGTTATCTTTAGTGGCATCTGTTAAGGAGGGTTTAATTAGAAATGAGCAGCTGCTATCAACGAATAGTATATGGTTTCCGCTATTATTTCCGTTAATATCAATTCGCAATTATGGAAATATAACTGGATCTGTCATCTTGTTGCATGTAGGTAATTCTGATTTATTCTGTTTTCTTATAAGTGTTACTAACAATTTTAACAAACGATAAATTACCTCCAAAATTCACCTACTAGTGTAACGAATTAATGTTGTCAATTAGTAATGCAAGTCTGCGAACAAAACAACTCAAAACAGCTAATTACTATGAACAGCGTTTGAAGTGAATTTTAAATTAGCTACGCCACTGTCACACCGAAACCTAAATCTTAAATCAACTTTGACAAGTGAATTATTTGCCAAATTACTCTTTCCTTAGTGATTAAGGCATTATAAAATGAATGAAAATTATCATCCACATTCAATTTCTCAGAAGTATTCTTTATGAAACTAAAATGTTTTCCAGATATAAGGAAACTTCTTGGTAACCTGATTATTATCCAACGGTTTGAACTACATCCAAGATGATGTCTGTCTGAAAAGACACTTTGCTCCCATCTTGCCTTGCCTAGCACCTTTTACCAAATCTCCATCGGTAAAGGTTCTAGAAGCAGTTCCAACATCTGCAGCACCCTTTCTCCCAACCGCGTCGCATTTGACCGATATCTATCCGTTTTTGGGTTAATGTTGTTGCGCCGGTTGGATGTCAACCTTGCTTCGAAGGTTGTTCGTATTATCGTGTATTTCGATGACTGAACTGTTGCTGTTACGGTGACTTGGTCTAGGATAATGACCCATTAAGACCAGTTTGCCTTGTAACATCAGCTGGTTGGCTTCGCGTATTGATTTTTATCATTGAGGTGTGGTAGGTATCGTCTCCGCTGTGTGCCTACATGACGCGTCATTGAGGTGAATTAAGTTTTGATCGCTATGGGATTTGAAGTTAAAATTATCGAAGATACAGTCATAATATTTACCTGAATCAAAGTTTTGGGCTATCATTAAACAAATTTATTATTTTGAACTTGTCTTGTTTTATTAACTACATTTTCGGTTTCTGAATTTCTCATATGATTCTAGTAGCCTTCGTCGGATTGGTTTTGTTTTTCTGTTAACGACTACCATTAGGTTTCATTTAATTCCTAGGTAAATATAGTATACTTTCCTTCATGATTGAACTAATTAAGTGCCGGACGTTCCACTTGAATTTGGTATTTGTTTTTCAGAAGTAATAACGCTAAAATTTTTACTGTCCAATTACCTTTTAATGTATACGCTGCTGTCATGTAGTCCAAAGTGAACAGCTTTTAATCCAAGAATTGCGTTCAGGTTATGGAGAAATTGGTGCTTCTTTCTGCTCTTTAGTTTTAATAGTTCTTTTACTAATAAATAATAGTAGGGGAGAGTGTGTATGAAAGAGCCAAGCTTTGAAAGAGCCGATGCGATTATCTTCCACTTAACAAAATCTTACCATAATTCAATTGTACTCTTTGTATGGCAACACTGGACAGCTGCCACCCACAGACATTTGACAGTTCTACAAAATCAAATGGCGTCGTAGGACTGAATTGAAAATTTTGAAGGCAAAATGTAAGTATTTTTGGGTTTACTTAAGTTTTTTTGACAAGAAGTGTAAAGCATAGGTTGACAAAACGAATATGTTGTATTGTTATGCATATAGTTGGCATTATTTTACACAAATATTATTGTTATGATGTTATGGTAAGTTGGCTGTAATTTGAGGTTATATTTTTTAATACAAAATGTTTTGAAAGAGCCATTGTCGAGTCTTTGAAAGAGCCGGCTCTTTCATGACACGAAAACTGGCTCTTTCAATATACTACTAGCTTTTAGTTTAACATTGCCCTCTTTTTTATACCTATTTAATACTGTTAATCTTTCAGACTAGAAAAACATGTCTTTGCGAGCCTCAGTACCGAAAAAACGGCAAAGACCCACAACTGCAGTAATAGAAGAGGCTGTACGAGAAGTGATTGCGGAAAATCAATCCATAAATAAAACAGCATTAACATTTGGTATATCAAGAGCCTATTTGGCGAAAATTATTAAGAAGGCTAAGAATTCTGAGGTGGAGTATGTGCATCGCCCAAATATAGGTAACAAACGCATTTTTTCTAAAGTTCAAGAAGACTTATTGGTTTCATATCTTAAAACTGCATCTAAAATGTGTCACGGTTTGACGAAAACACAAACAAGAGAATTAGCTTTCCAGTATGCAGAGGCAAATGCTATCTGTCCAGAAAAATGGAATAATGACAAAATTGCATCTGTGGAATGGCTCCGAGGCTTCATGTCAAGACACAAAGACTTGTCAGTCAGAAAACCTGAGAGCACTTCTTTATCCAGGGCGACAAGTTTTAATAAGACGAATGTTGGCATATTCTTTGAAAAGCTGACCAGCATTTACGAAAAGTATAATTTCCCACCACACATGATCTTTAATACAGATGAAACAGGATGCAGCACTGTTTCAGCCCCACCTAAAATCATCGCTGAAAAAGGCTCCAAACAAATTGGGCAGGTTACTTCAGCTGAGCGTGGTACGCTCGTAACCACTCTGTTTTTTATTAATGCTGCAGGTGGCACTATACCCCCTGTCTTTATCTTTCCACGTGTGAATTATAAAGACCATATGTTAAATAATGGACCTTCAGGAGCACTAGGTTTAGCACATGTTTCAGGCTGGATGACTGAGAATAATTTCATGAAGGCTATGGAACATTTTGTGATTCATGTTAAACCATCAGAAGAAAATCCAGCATTGATTTTATTGGATAACCATGCCTCCCATGTTAATCTCCGTGTAATAGAATATGCCAGACAAAATTTTATAAAAATGCTGACTTTTCCACCTCACTGCAGTCATAGGCTACAGCCTCTGGACGTCACGGTATATGGGCCATTCAAAACCAGATATCGAATAGCTATGAATGAGTGGATGCTTTCGAATCCTGGTAAAACTGTTACTATCTACCAAGTTGCGCAGTTTGCTAGAGATGCTTATTTAGCAGCTTTTAGTCTGCAAAATGTGACTCAAGGATTCATCAAAACTGGCATTTATCCTTTGAATTCTAATACATTCTCCGATGATGATTTTCTTGCATCATACGTGACCGACAGACCTAATCCAGTTTCTCTTGATGATTCTACGCCGGAAAACGTGAGACCAAGAACACCAGAGTGCAGCAATTTTCATATTAACACTTCAGAAGCTCCTGGAATTCTAAATGTCGGATCCATACCCACAGATAGTTTGATTGACAACATCCCATTGCTAGAAAGTTTACAGCCATCAACATCAGTATTACAACAAATTGCAAGTCCTGAAGTTGTAAGACCTTTCCTAAAATCAGGACCCAGAAAAAAAACTAAGCCTAACAATCGCAAAATGTCTTCAGCTATAATCACAGATACTCCTGAAAAAAACAAGATAGAAGAAAAAGAAGGTAAAGCCAAATCTAGAAAACCTATTGTTAAGAAAATGACTACAAAACAAAACATAAGAAAACTAAATTCTAAAAAACAGGATGATTCCAGTGACACTAGCATTAACATATCTTTGCACGATGATACATCATTAACAAGCTCAGATGACGAAATAAATTTATTAGAATTCAAGAAACAGAATAATTTACAGCAAGATAAAAATAATTGTATTGTGTGTAATGGACACTATTCTCAGAGCAAAGAAGAATGGTACCAGTGCAAAATATGTGAAGGGTGGACACATGAGTCTTGTGGTCACAAAGGAGTGATTAATTTCTTCTGCCAAAAATGTTTTTAATTGTTTTGTCATAGTTTTATAAAAGTATTATTCATGATTAAGATTATTGTAAGATGATTATTTGAGACTGATCAAAAGCTGTGATTTTTACTTACGTTTAATTATGATTATAATATTAAGTTTATATAATATTAAGTTTACGTTTAATTATGATTATAATATTATAATTAAGAGATATTAAAATTGTTAAAAACTAGTTTGTTTGTACAAAGTGGAATCTGGCTCTTTCATAGCACACGGTAGCTCTTTCATTGACAGGCTGTTTTGAAAGAGCCAATTTCCCATTTTTTTAAAAGTAGCTATATTTCAGATTTCTTACATTGTTACCATTTTTTTTTAATTTCAGTACCATAACTATTAAACTGATTATTGAAAAAAAGTATTTTTATTTAAAGACAATCAGCCTAAAATGATTTTATTTAATACTTTTTAAAACTGGCTCTTTCATGCACACTCTCCCCTACAAAACTATCCCATATTCCAGCTCATAATAACACATGAACATTTAGATCCCGAGAGCTTTCCCATGAAAAACGAGACAGGATTAAGTCGTAACATTCAGAAGACCTAACGCCGGTTAGCATCATGAATCACGCACAAATCTAGCAGTTTATCATTCAGCCCATAAATAGTTAATTGTTAATCTCGACGTCTAGAATAAACCAACTGGGGATTAGTCTAGACCGTTGCGACGTTCTCGGACTGAATCATTCAGGTATTCAAAATCCATATTTATAACTCTGGCGATCGTCCACTTGGCTTATTGTGGGTATAACATAAAACATTCTCTTACTTCATGATGTCAACGAAAGGACGGAAAGCATCTGTTATTACCTAATTGTCGTAATAGTTGTTGTTTTCGTTGTTATTTTTAGACTGTGCATTTTGCAATGCATTAAAATAAGTTTGTCCACCAGCAATGTCAGCGCTGTAGTAGGAAAGTTTACCAATTTTCGTCACTGATTCTGGAAAAGTTTTTTATATTTTGATATGTGCACCGAAATCTGCCGACTTAATATCTTCAATTAATTTTAAATAAAACTTTCAGCCGTTCTCCGTAGTTGATAAGGAATACTACGTACTAACTAAGGAATCCAGTCGTGAAACTTGAAAATATATGTAAAGCATTGACTGTCCTGATGTTTTCATCGTTACACGTTGTTCCTCAAGCCCCATTTAAATTAGCAGTTAGTTTATTCTCTCGTTTACTCGTCTTACTCGTCTCGGTTTCGATTGCTTTGTTGTATCAAGATAAGCTTCGCGAGATAATCACCTGTTTACTTAATGTTAATGTATATTTTCTCTACTCACAGTCACATTTACACGCTTATTCCTTATAAAACCCCTTTTTAACATACTTCTAATAGAAGTTAATTTTCCTAGATTACACTGACGAGCCCACTACTTTACAACTCCATAAAATTCATATTTTATAATTATCAGGTGCTTTAACTTTTATGACATTGTAGCTAAAGATGAGATGCTGGACAAAATATAAAATTCTATTTTAAGATTTTTCATTATCTCGTTCGCGTAGTTTGGTGTGCTATTAAGATTTTTTCTTATTCTCCCAAGACAAAGCTAGTTGTAATTAGTTAAGGGTCATTAAAATTTCATGCGAGAACAATTTCCTAATTAGCCACGTGTGATATTTCTTAGGAAATTATATAATGTTCGTATTTTAGGAGGAGCCCGATTTTCTCTTGCTTTTCTTGAAATGGAAAGTGTTGCTCGGCAATTGTTTTGCTGCATAAGTACTAAGTGCGACGTAAGAACATCGGTTCAGACCATAAATTGTATGTGTGTTATTTGCATTAACATTATTAAGTTTGTTGCTAAGGCACTATAGCTTTGTGCATATCAACCCTAATCAATAGCAGTGTACCTATTACCAATCTGCCATAGGCTTATGAGGCGTGACGCTTAGTTTTAAATTATTAGTGCGGTTTAATATTGTTATTTTTCCTATTTAATATTATGGTAACTTGTTATTATGTTGTTTTAACTTTTTACAAAATTCAGTTTCTTATCGTAGCATAGTTACTGGAAGCCATACAGTAGTTTTCCTAAGTGCTTTATCGGTATAAGAATATTCATAGGATTAGTGAAGTACTTACTAAGCACGTGAACTCTGATTTAAGTTCCGATATTTACCACTACCTGGCTTCATATCGTGTAAAAATAAATGGTGAAGGAGTATCATTAGCGACTGGTCATTTTTTACTACTGTATGTCATTGAACAACCGCGGTTATAAATAGTTCACCTCTACCTTACGATTATAAGAGACCACACCGGTTACGTTATTATTGTAACAGCTGACACATCTCGATTAAAAATGTATTCACTCCATAAGGTGTTACATCCATTATTCAAGTTGAACATCAAACAAACAAGTCTTAAAAACTTTCCTCAAGACCATGATTGTGCATGACATGGCTTGTTCAGTTTCGACTGAAGAATGGCCACAGTCCGCACATTTATATTGGAAAGTTGTCAGCATTAATGGAAATCTCTCGCAGTGAAAGTAATGTTGCATCGGGATGTTAAATGCTGTACTTAATTTTCCTAGTTTCCCCTCATATGATATGCGGAAACTGTAACGGTAGTGGGTAGATAAGAATAAGGAGCGGTTATCTAGTATGAATGTGTGAAATGTTTGTAGAGGTGTGCGCTCCAAGAATAGTACAGAAAATTTCAAGCGATTGTAATCGCTATTCGTAACGTTTTTTGCGTTGCGTATTACGTTACAATGGTAAATAAATTGTATCGCTTCGTTGGGGTTGATAACAGTGGCTAAACTATTACTTGCTCCAAATTACTTAATTAGAAGCATTTCGAACTCCTGTGTTGTGTGGCTAATAATGTTATACTGACGTAACTTTCTTGATACTCTCAAAGGATAATCCAACGTAAGCCCTCTTCGCTCGTTCAAGAGCATCCACAGTGGTTAGCTTGTTGCCTCCTATATCGGATTTCGCTTGATCCTTTAACTTTGCGCCAACAATGCCGTCAAAGTCATACAGTTGAGCGTCTTCTTTCCAAAGCTCGCTACACCACACAGTTTCAACCCTAAGATTCGCACCTAGATTCCACCAAGAATATGTAGTTATTATTCAACGTACGCAATTACGCACAGGTTACATGTCCTATTACGTGTGCATGTACGAAGCCTGTTTTATTTTATTGCTTACCGCTCCGGTTGGTATGCGATAAGATTCAGACGCACCTGATAGTAGATATACTATTAAAATTACTATTATGACTACTAATAGTATGCTAGAAACTATCGCGAATCGATCTACGGTCTTCTAACTTAGTTTTATTATGTTCTAGAACTTTGTGAATAATTGTGACTTCGACACCGTGAAGTCCTAAGATATAACAATGGTTTATCTCTGGTAAAAAAATTGGCTTCGCTTTCTCATAAATCCGGAGTTTTTTTGTTTTTATTGAAAACTTGTTAATCAAACGTTCCTACTGAAAAAGTTCATTATAATGCTCGCAGAAGTTACGATTTTGATGAGTTTCCGTTATTTCGTGAATTTTCGCGGACGCTTCATTTGTGAGGGCTTCGTTATTTTTATGATTAATTAATATCTTCTCGGATACCTTGTTAAGCGCAGTTTCTGCCAAGGGTATAACTTTCTATCAATTATTTAATAAACCCTCAAACTTCTGACATAGGAACGGGGGTGGGTGGTATAAAGGTCAGTTGCTCAGGTCAGGTGGCAACTTCAAACTTTGATAATATCTTGTCCTCGTTTAATAAGAGGATCCTTCCTCAGTTGAGAACACCGCGAACCATATTGTTTCGACCTTACTTTATACTACATTTCAACCTACTGGTTTTCTCGTTTATGCCCCGACCAACATTTCCACGTTGAATAAAAAATCAATCCACTCAAGTCAAATGCGTTTGCTCCCGAACAAAATGCTTTTTTCTTTGCCGAAAAAATCAGGGCTCCCTACCAGCAGCGTTCAATTACCTAAATTGATGTGTGCAGCACACAGATCCTGTCGAACAAGCCTGGGGCCCTTCGTCGGTTTAATTCAATCAATTTCACTACGACTCTCCACGTCACGCGTGTATTTAGCTTTTAATTGTGTAGTAACCAGCTTATGTTTTGATTCTAAAACGCCCTAGGGAAATTGTCTGTCTGCAAAAGGGTCTTTAACAAGTTTTCTGAAACCAATTTCTTAGTATTTCTGCTAGTAAATTGATGTAGGGACTAGGAATAGTAGAATTTTGATTGCTTTTCAATTTTAAGTGTTTTGGAAATATCTTACTAACTGCGTTATCGGCAGTGAGTGACTACATATTTAGTTGCTTGTTATTAGATATGAAGCGAGTCTATGAATTATCCAATTACGCACACATTCTAAACAATAAATGATCATCTTTTGGAAATTCATCAAGTTTGGTCCGAAGTAGACAATAGTTATGTTAATTTCCGAATAAGAACTAGTATTTACCTTTTGCTTTGTAACTACCATTTGGTTTTCTTTTTGACTAAAGTTTTCACTTCTTTCCAATTCAGTTTCGCCTTAATTATCTTGTTCAAGTACGTTCTAGACATTCATCTTTCGCCTTTATAAAGTCGGAAAGGGAACAGGCATAACCTTATTACGTCGTAAAATCCCGGCAGAATCGCCGTAAAACATGTTCGTCTCATCTCGGCTTCTTATCCGTGAGAATCTGAGAACAATGGCGATCGTCATTAAATACTAATTGCTGTTTAAATGACAAGCTGAAATTAACTCTTTTTGTTATCTCATTCGTGGCTTGAATTAATGCCTTATTCTTCTTATTATTATACTTTTTCGTCTATTTGAGAACGTATAATTCCGTCATTTTTTGCAACGCATTACGTAGTTCTTTTGTTTTTCATTTAAACACGTTTCAAAGGTATTGTTTTTGTAAAATCAATTGTTGTATTTAATTTTCGAGGATTGTTTTAAAAATATTCATGTTACAATGGCATTGAAATTTTTTGCTCTTGAAGATTTTTTGTAAATAAATTATGAAAATCGTCACAGCTTTAGAGTGAGTAACCTGTCGCTGGTGCTATTATGATTGTAGGTAAGCCTGCAATTACTGCTAAATGTGGCTTTGATGGAGCATCGCGACTCCAATTAGTGTTAGTGCCACTTGAAGCATGCTCGTCCTGTGCTTAATAAACTACCTTAAAATACAGCCAGACAACTTCACGTTTCTCGGTTTATACCAAGAGTTAATGTAAGAGGTGCCAACTGCTAATATTCATGTGTATACTTATTAATTAACGTAACGGGTTCAACCGATAAGTTATTAAATTAAGCTGCGTTGTTTCGTAACTGTCACATAATTTCAAGTATTAAAAGCAAGCGGCCGTCATACATCAATCTGTTCAAAGAAAACTTTACATTTTGCAAATATAGTACATTTAATTTAAATGCAAATCCATTACATAGGTACTCATTTAACTATGTATCTATTTTGGCGATTGTTTTAACGTTTCCAATATGTTAAGGCAAAGTTTATTGAAGTTTATTTCAGCTTCTTTAATTTCATATTCTATAAAAAAATAGAATACGTCATTTTCTCGGTTGTTCTTTCCATCTACGCCACAAGAAGCCAATAATGTTCACAATGAACAATAACATGTTTTCCATAAACAACATTATTCCTTACAAACCCTTATAAAGAGGACTACAACGGTAATCAACATAAATACGGTAAAGAAATGAAGTGATGCATTACACAACTCGTATGATCCAATAAACAATGTAATAGTTACATCAGTCACTGGTGTCAAACGAAATTGTACAAGTTTTGGACAATCAATTTCCACAATTTGTTAGTAGAAGTATGAAACCGCGACGCGTTCGCGTGAGGAACCACCCAATTAGGTTGAATCTTGAAGTTGTCTATCAAATTAGAAGCTAGCTACGAAATTGTTTTTGAAATATTCGTGTGCCTAATTTGGTACTGTGCGTCTTCGTGGATTTCGCGGACTATATATCAGGTTTCTAGGCTTTACCAATACCTTGAGATACTATTTTGTTGGTTCATGAATGAACTAAAGAATCATCTATATAAATTTGATTTGATAACGGACAGACGAATATAAACTTGCCTCGTCTTTTTATTTAAGACTTAACAAACACAAATGTTTAATGAACTAGAGGTCAATGATCATAACCAACACAGACATATGATTGATAATAATTTTGCATGTTTAATCTTAACTGATGATAAGCCAAGGCGTGATCTAAGATGGTGCACGTAAAGACGCATTCATTTGCAGGCATTCGTTTCTCCTGTGGCATTCGAATCTCGTAACAATTAACAATTAATCACACAAGCATCTAATATTTTATTTCATAATGCTCAATCATAATCGTACAATAACAAAAGATACTTAGCTGATGTCACTGTCATCATTCCTCAAACACTACTGTCTGATATTGCCGGAACAATCAATATGAACCCTGTTTACCTCTCGATATTTGGCAGCTATGTGACCGTCGATAGGTTGATCGGAATTCCTACCAGAGTCTACTACGATAAAGCGATGCCAAAAGGAAGGAAATTAATCTCGTAGCGACTTAGTCTGCCACATACCTGCCACTGAACTCCGTGTCTTTTGTAAGCCGGGATATAGAAAACACCGACTAGTGTAGTGACATTTGCAGCCTCAGAGATGATAAAATCTCTTTCAATCCGCACACCTACTATATTTGTTGAAAAATAGAACAGGAAATAATTTTCAGACTTTTGGACGGCGAGAGTTTTCATAAGTCGCAGCTGACAAACTAGATTTTAATATTATATTTCTACCGACATCGATGTTTGAGAAAAGAAAGGAACTTTTGAAATGGGTTCTGAATTTTCTTGGGAGCTGATTTTATTTTTGCGCATCTGCTTTTGCTTACAAGACGATGTGCCATTATTCATAATAGTTAGGTACCATCGAAGAAACCCATACCTATACACCGTAAGGACTATTTCTGCTTGCAGCGCTCGGCCAATATAGTAACGGTTACCTACGAAAAAAAAAGGGTCGTGTGCACGGGATTTTGTTTTCAAATTGCTTAGTTATAGGTTTCTTCGATGGTACTATTCAGAAATGCCTAACATTCTATGCGTCGAAACCAAAGAAACTAGTCAAGACACACTATGTTTCTTAAATGTACTTATCCATATCGATTGACCTCAATTAACAATGCGGAATTCATTGTAACAGCAAGACCTGTTACGTTTTGGTACAAGAATTTTATCAAGCTATCTTTAATCCTCTAATCGGTTGGCTCACCGCTTGCGAGACACACAATAGATAGATATAAATGCTGTAACAAAAGCGACAATTTGTAAGCGATTCCAAGAACAAAGCACACTTCAGCAAAAGTTGCAAAGTGCAGAAGATAATAAAACTTTTGAGCTTTAATTTATGACCGGAGGAGGAAGACAAACATTAATAAAGGAAGTCTTCAATATATTTTCGCACGACATTCTTCTAGAATAAAAACGTGTACCGGCAACCGTTTCGCCTTTTTTTCTATAGCATCATTAAATAATCGTTGCATAACATTAACACTTGCACACAACAAATTCCATATAAACAAAAATTACGACATCCTACAAAAGTTACATAAAAAATATTCACAATACACGTGAGACCCAACGTGTGTACGAAACTTTCACGCGACACTCTCGTTAGACTTTCGCCAGTAATTAAACCTGGCAGTAGAACAATAGCAAGTATAAGAAACAGATCTCTAACGTACAGCCGATGTTGCTATTAATTGTCTATCGAATCGCCCACGCTTTCTAACACCGTACCATGTAAGTAAACTCACTACATTTTCACTGTAAGAAACTTAAACCCGTGTTCGATCGACACGAACAAATGAGATTGATGAGGCAAACGAGACTGCACACGATGGTAACGCAGATGATGCTAAAAAATCAAGTGAATGAACAACGTGCACGTATGTTACAATGGAAATATTTTTTGCCCAAGGTTCGTCGGTAGAAAGTGTTTGAACGGCTTAAAGATTAAACTTTATGGCATCTCGTTTGATAACAATGGCCAATTTAGCTGATGAATTGTGTTTTTCATTGAATTTTATTATGTTCGAGTGCCGAATTTAATGTGAATCGATATTTTGTTCACCGGTGGGGATTTTATAAGCCAAACCTCATCGAAGAAATTTTCTAGAAGATTAATATTCTAAAAATATATTCAGCAGTTTATTTTATTCAAATGAGCGATTGATTAAATACAAACAAATAGTCTGTTGAATTTTATCAGCCTCGATACTTACAAAGAATCTATTATCTAATCAACACTACAGCACGCATGATTAAAACCAGCTTGAATGTCCATTAATTTGTACTCTTTTCTCACAGTTGATAAACAAAGTCAGAGTCATATCTCCCGGGCTCATATCAGATATTAGAACAAGGGAGTCAATATGGTCGTAATACAGAATACTGATCATAAATCAAATTATACAGACGTCCATAGATTACGTGACATTTGTACAGATAGTCTTTACTGAATATGTGTTATCTATAAATAATTACATATATATGATGTATTATTTAATATTTTGCAACACAATTTCTCACCGCCGAATAATTCTTTTTATCTTATTAATCGGTAATGAATCGTATCGGCTATATTTCATGCGGTGCAAATTATGATAGAGGTTGCTTACGCAAATGGAACGTACACAAGTAGTTTATGGGTCAGAGTGTATACAATTGCAATGTTTAAACTCAATTTATTATTATACGTATCCTATTAGTTGCAATCATTAACATTTTGCTAGTAGTGCTTAATGATGATTATGTCATTCCGTGTGAAATCATTGATAGTACCTTGGAAACAACAAGATGAGTCCTAGGTAGCCTAATAGGCAGATGTATACTAAGTTTCGTAAGACAAGCATGTTCAAAAATTAACCTCAAACCCTTTTGTCCTTCCTCTGTTTCTAGCTCTACACTCACAAACGTTTGAACATTAGGTCATATTACGATAGCAAAATAACAGTCATAAATAATATGAACGTTACTATTAAAGATACATAAAAAAGCATAGTGACTTCATTATGGCAAACGTTGCCAAATTATACCTATAAAGAAAGGCATAAAATTAATATAAACTGACTAATTTGCCACTGTTTAAACTGCCGTCAATAAATTATTAATAAGTATTAGTTTTATACTTTCTCATGTGCTGCTTCCGTGGGACGATTGACGAAAGTCAAATTGACCATTGCCATGTTATTAATTTCGTTTTCACTAACAATTATCTATTTGCCATGTGTTTTGGCTACGTATCACTTCCCGTTGATGTTGTTTAAGGCCTCATTAATCAGTTACAAAGATAATTCGAGACGTACGTGAACATCGTCTAAAGACGCTGGCTGCCTGAATTGATTGAAAAAGAAGACAATAATTATAATCATGTATTCCAGATCATACAATCCATTGATAAGGATCATCAAGGTGACGACTAGATAGCGAACTGTGAATTCCAAATCATTTAAACAAAGCATTCAATTTTCCTTGATTATTTAATTGATGAACCTAGTACTTAATCTAATCGAAAGTCGGGCTAATTGATATTAGCGCATACTATTGGCGGTAGGCAGTCGCAGATATACAAATGAAGGAGGAAATAGCTAGATAAATCATCGCTAATCTCTTTGAACTTGTATTAGTGATATATTATGATATTGTCAATTAATAAGATAAAACTAAATTGTGGGCACAATTATATCACGTCTGGCTGCTATAAACCGAAAACGGTTAGACCTAAACATGGGGCTCTTAATGGAGGATAAGAATTCTAGGTGTCATTTAGAAGATCAAAGTTCGAAGCTGCTTCCCAAGTCTTTGTCTTCAAGACAAAGAATTGGGAAGCAGCTTTGAACTTTTTTGAACGCTTTCTTCTCGCCTTTTATGTAATTTAGAGAACTGTAATATTTGATATAGCCCCAATAACCTAGAATTTTTGGCGAAATCTTTCGCAACGTATTATAAAATACAGCCACAGATGCCTCAGTTGCTAAGGTAGAGAAATCTCCTCGAGAATCGCTGATCCGATTTCCTCATAAGTTACTAATTGAACTCATGGTAAGTAGTTTTTTACACTTTCTTTCCAGACAGCATTGTTATTAAATCTGTACATGATTAAAGAAAATGTGGAGCGTACGATCTTCCGCAAGATGTAAAAACTGAGGAACGCCATAATGTTTTTAATATTCCTGCAGTTGTTACGCCTAAAACGTTTTTGTTACTGCGCAAAAAGTGTTTTAATGCCTTCAACGCATTCAGTGGGTGACAAAAAGTTGAATTATTCATAATTTTACCTTTTTTATTCCGGGTTACTTCCCGATTGTTGTCTGAAGCCTAGACTAGAAGATTTGCTTCTTGATGAAGTGTTGTTTAATTTTGATTATCGCTAAGCACAGGTCCTATCTATACTCACCTTCACAACTATCAAAGAAGATGCTTCTACTTTTCCTCTTATATTGTAACCCGGAAGTTTGCATCTGGTTTCATTATTATGAGTCTATTCTATTCCATATTGATGGTTCATAACTCTTGGGTATCATTATGCTTTCCTCAAAGATTTGTTCAATGTACAACGGTATTGTGTTTAATCTGTATTGTAACTCGATTATCAGCTATGTGTAGTGTATACGTGACAACGTGAGCGTAGACGCTAGGTTTATTTCGAAATGACCCGAAATACACACACATAAATCATACACCACCTAAGTACACAAGATCTAGAACACTCGATCTCAAAGTAGTACTTATCCTAAAAGCGTTTTGCTGTATGGGGTGAAAATTATAATAGAAAAATAACACATGCAAATCACTGCTTTCAAAGCCGAGACCCTCCATTTAATATTCTGTTTCTGTTATAGCTTTATGCCTACAATAAAACCGTCTTGGGTCTCGTACCGAACAAAATCAAATGTCATATTACTATATCTGCTTTCTATTCAAGCATATTCTTCAGTACAAGTGCTCTTTGTCCGGCCATAGGCACCAACCGGTCTGACCTCTGAAAGCACCTGATTTAATATAATTAAATCTGCTTGTTATTTCTTGCATTCAGTTGTAAAGGTATGTTATTCTTGTTCTATATGAAAAAAGACTATTTTAATTGGATATATTTTCTGTAATGGTTAGATCCAAGAAAAATACCAAAAAGGTTAATTACCTCGTCTGAACGAGGAAGCCACATTACATCTAGGACTTAACTTCTTGCGTAAGCTGTTACCCAAAGTACTAGGTTAGTCATTTTGCGATCTGGCCTTGAAACAAAACATGAGCTTTATACTAGCATGGTCCATAGACAACAATGGTTGCGCCGGCGCTTAGCCCGGGTCATTGACCGCTGCACGGGTCGAACCGCGAGTTTTCTTAAACCGATCCGCTTATTAGGAATTCTGTAGAAGCAAGCTGGTTTTGTGAACCCGCTCTATATTAGTTACGTGATTTTTCTTTGGTTCCTTCAGGAATGTTGGTTTTTTAAGTGCCTTTGTGACTCAAAGATTTAAAAGTACGTGCTGTGCTGAATGAGTTGTTTTGTCGAACTTCTTTTCAGATTTGAACCAAGTTATACAGGATCTCAACTTTTTTAAACAATCGAATGCTTTTATATTTATTTTGAGAGGTAAGAATGATCAAGACGCCACTGGAGATGTAAAGTCAATTGAATAACGGACCCTAGCAAAACTAAGATATAAATATTCTCAAATTAGATTTGTTACAGCTGTAGTGGCAATCATGTCATTTGGTTTAAATATGTCCTTATTTTTATTATTTTATTTATCTTTTATATAGATTCTTTTCTTTTAGATTTTGTGAATGTAAGAACGTTGTAGACTGTAGACTTGTGAATCATTTTCTATTTTACTAAGTACCTGGTACTTGTTGATGGCCTACACTGTCCTCTCATACCTATTAACACTGTAATTTGAAAACATTGTAGAAACCATTTATTTTTAAAAGAGTAACGGTGGAGTTTTTGCCGGCTCTTCTCCATAGGAAGCGATCAGTTGGAACCGTGCACCTAGCTTCTGATTTTTCATAAGTGCCCTTGTAGGTTTATGCGAAATAAAATATTTTTAATTTTTATAAGAAGAAAGAACTCGATTAATTTCAAAAACACTAAATACTATCTCAAGATAACATGAACTCTATACGTCCTCTAGAGGCAACAAAAATAATTCTTATATTTATAGCTATCGCTTGGCCTCAGTAACCCCGGAGTCATAGCAACGAGTTATCAGCAGTAACCCTGAAATACCTACATAGTGCGTGTCTAACTGTCTTATCATCCCATAGTAGCACAGTGGGTGCACAAACTTATCGAAACAAATTAGCGTAGAAACACGTATAAGAAATAAATAAAGGTCAGTGTTTTCAAGACGATTTAACTGACAGCCTGTAAGTCAATGAACTCCATAATCTTTCGCACGATCCATAATCTGAAGACGCGAATAGAAGATTTATTAGAAATATGAAAGGCATGAAATAAGAAAGAAATTGTATTTAATAACTTTTTACTGAAGAAAGGGACCTCAAGAGAAGAAAAAAGAAGTAGTTATAGGGCGGCACATAAAGCCTATTGAGCTCTATCTCCAAGACAATTTTATTTACATTTTCATACCAAAGTGTGGGACGAAAGTACACAAATTAAAGCGAGAAATGTTCTAAAATCAATGTCACGGTGTTTCTCTACGCCTCCTTGGGTTCCATTGTCCCTAATCCAGATGGAAGGTTCAGTGACCTCGCCAGCAGATTCCTTACATCTCGTTGTTGATAATTTATTGCTGCATACTTAGCACATGAGCATGGGCATTACAGTCAACGAAACATGAATATTTATTAGATGAATTTTGCTTTAGTATGTGCGGGCCTTTTGAGGATTTAGTGGGGATAAGCTGAAGTGTATATGGAGGGAAGGCGGCTTATTTATCATGTGCTTTGAAAGGGATACGGTTTTCCCTCTTTCCAGGTAGATGTTTTTCTTCATTTAGGTAAATACACTTCAAATAAAGAGGAACTTTTTTTCCATGTCCAAACACCACGTCCATCATAGCTAATCTCCTAGTTTCATCTATGCCAACATTCCCAAACAAACACATAACTTTACCGTTACAGCAACATTCTAACAACAAACTTAACTAGCGACTAAACAATGTAATGTCATAAGGAACAATAGTCGCGTCTTCAAGTCGACAGGTTAAGCGAACTGCGTCCAAACAGGTCTGATCTCAGAGCCTCGGCTTAGCTCTCGGCTTTCGAGCAAGTTGGACGCGAGCCCACGCTTTGTAAATTAATACAACGAATCAATCGAGGGTTACAAACGATTTATCATCGTTTGATCAAATGCTTCGTTGATTACAGCGTTTCCCAATATATTTTTTTGGATGATCCATTTCGAGTTAGAAAAATCTTTCTTTCCGAGATGTGAAAACTGGCAGAGGATTAAATATTTTCTCTGGTTACTCGTTTTATCATTTCATCAAAACGCATTCAACATAATCATTGCAAATTGATATATCTACATTTCTCGTATGGTATCCACTTAAAGTTTTAGCTTAGTAACAGGAAACAGTTTCGATAAGATAAGTTTATTTTCACTTAGAAGAACAACATTTCGACGGAAATGTTTCTAAGTCACGCATGCGAATATTTCTTACTTATGGTAGTGTTATCTCGATCGCAGTTTAGAATGTGCGTAAAGAGATATTTACCCACACGCACACGCAAATAATACGAAGTACTTACGCGCGAAATCAGCAAATTATGCGTCTTCATGACTGGCAAGATCTATCAGACGTAATGTCATTATCATTATTTAAATAAAATTAAATGGAATTAGCGACGTAGACAAACTCGAGTGAAAAGCAAAAACGTTGTTTGAATAAAACCTTACTGCTGATTACGATGGGAAAATCTGTTGTTAATTACTATTCCAACTGCCTGGTCTCACTCCCCATCATGTATTCGTCCCTGGTGCTGAGGCTTGCGGTCTCCCTCAGTTGATTAGCTCTTTGAACCGTAGGGGAGTTCGGTTTCCCACTTTGAGCATCACTCCTCTATTAGTTTAAGTACTGTGAATAGAGGCCCGCGTTTCGGTTTCCGTACGGTTTATGAAGACTAAAAGCAATTTAAGCTTGTATATGTCAGTGGTATCAGTCTTAGTGGTTTGATAGTTAATTGATGTTGTATTAATTTAATTGCGGTGCCGACGTAATCGTCGTTGATAGCGTTCGGAATTCTACTCAAATTGTCTTAAGAAAATGAGTGTCATAAAAGACCGATTTACACTACCTACTCTGTATCACTTAGTAACCGCAAAAATTTGAAGGCAAATAAACAATAATAGTAGAAACCTAGAGCCGAAAAAAAATTATTTCAAAATCATTCGCTACTAAAACTGTGCCGACGCAGCGGCATAAATTGACACTAAATGGTGTTTATTATTTCAGTACTGACAATTTTATTTTGAAATTACGACCTACTTCACCCAAAGACGTAACAAGTGCAACAACATAATAAACGTTTCAATATTGGATATCCCAGCCTTTCATTGCGTGTTACCAAGTGCAACGCAATCAAGAACTGGAAACATGTTGATATTTATCTCGAGAAACAGTATTATAAAGAAAAAAAAACTATTAAAAACACCGTTATGTAATATCGATATATTACACAGAGCAATTACTGCGTTTTTATTTATTTTTCGTTCAACGACAAGGTTATTCCATTGCCAGTTCAATGTAATTTGTTCTTTAGTTCCAAGATACCAGCGAAAATGAAAGATGCTATCTGAAAAAAAAAAGACGTTTAAATTGTCTGCAGAACTTGGTTTGTTTGTGATTACATCGACCGTTTTTGTTAATTTACTTCAGATCAGTTGAATCGGCTGTGAACCGATTAAATCGATAATGGAAGATTGATATCAACATTTTCATAATAGGTACGTATTATATGATGGATGGATCAATATTCAAAGTAAGATGACATCGTTGTGAAAGCGAGCAATTATTCTGAAAAATACGAACTAGAAATACTTGTACACGAAGGCATGCATATGCATTGATCTCATTATTTTGCATTACTTGGCTCTCATTTTACATATGTATGTGTGGAGTACGTCAACTTTCCTTTCCTTGGCCTGGCCTTGCGCCAGAATAATCGTAAATTGATAAGACAGCGTTCTTCAGAATTTAATTCGACTGCAGTACAATATTTGAACTGCATAATATTTCTTTCAATAAGTAAGTAAGTTTATTTATTTGTATAAACATGGTGTACTACATTGCATGCAAGATATTAAATACAGAAATGTACTATCATGTTCAGCCGCGTATCGTGACGTACAAATTGGTAAGAAGAGATGGTACACAAACCGCGACTATATATATCAAAATTACATTAAAACAAATACTGGATCAATACTGGATTGAATTCATTGTTACAGAGAGAAAGGGCAGTTTATAATATTTGTCATAACTTGTGTTCTGAAATTATGAATGAAAACAATGTGTAATTCATTAAAAGTTTGCATTGTTAATTGATTGATGCATACCTTTAAAATAACGTAAGTTTAAACAATACCCATTATGTTACGGTTTCAAACTTTCTTAACCGCCTTACCGATGTTTTTATTCAATGTGGACGATGTTTTCATAACGAATATAAATTTTGAACAATGAATGACGGAAAACAATTTGAATCGATAGATGAGAGTGGCAGTCTAAACATATACAACCTTCGCATGACTTCACCGTCGTAATATTAATGTAGCACAAAAACGCAGCATCCCATCGCAATCGCTCACCACTTGCATCGCAACGTGTAACAGCTCGGTCAGGTAACACGGGTCGGTCGACTCCCCCGGCGACATTCCTCTCGCGACGAAATCGAGAGTCGACTCGTACGCAATCGTTACTCGACACTCGATACTCGTTAACGAGTGGGATTACCGGAATCTATCGCGTTGGCGACTATGAGGTGAATGTGGGATTCGAGTTAATGGGCGGCGTAGAGGTTTCCTGGTCTGGATCTGTACTGGCTGATAAGATTCCATACTAAAAACTAGAGCGAAATCTCATGAAGATGCCGTTGGCAAAGATTTTGGTGCAGACACCTCGTCGACCAAATTAGATTTGGCTAAAACTGCTGAACATAGGGCTCTCCCAGTTTACGCCACGTTATCAATATCTTCAAAGTCAAGCTCCTCAATGTTGACGCAACATCTACGAAGAAAAAGGATAGATTTGATAATGACTTTACTGAGCATTGATGAATGTGTCGGTTGGTTATCGAGTCCAAGTTGACAACTGTCAGCTTGAAAGACAAGTGCGCGGAGAGAAACGAGGCTCAGTCTATTCACAAACAACTGGTTATCCAAGTATGAAATAGATATTCTAAAGTTCAATGCTTGCTATAGTTTCTAGTATTCAATTTTAAATGCCTAGCTGGAAAAGCAAACGAATATGCGTGGCGTGGTCAACTAGCTGGCCCTTGAATCTTGAAATGATTGACAAAATATTTAGTAACTGATGACGATTTTCCATAATTACACATTCATTATTGATCGAACTATGATCCATCGGGCTTCCGTCATTCCATTCACCACTTTTTCCATTGTTTAAGCCTACCCGTTCAAAAGTCCTCTTAGTAGCAAGAACAATACTCAATATTTAGTCACCTCCAAGTCAAAGGATATACATGACATATACATGGCATAGAGAAATGATTCACTATGCCAACGCATTCAAATACCCAACACATATCCGAAGTGAAATATCTTGGGTGTTGAAATCGGGAGGTTATCCGGACAGCGTGAGTTATGGATCAAGTTTTACGTCCGGCATAATACTTCTGCCTTGTGGATTTGAGTGTAAACGTGGGAGATGTTCCGTTAACTTTTAGGGGACATGGTATTTGCATATCGATATTTTTTCTTTGGCGATGTAAATTGAAAGGCGCCGTAATGGAATTGAATGGTTTATTAAACTTTAGTCGGGTCAGACTTGGATGATTGCACTTCATTAGTGTGTTTCGCAAGACGAATAAAGGCAGCCGGCAGGTGCCTTACTAAGCACTAATATTATTAAGAATTCTTAGCATGAAACGATTTTGCGGTCGCATATCCATCTGCCAAACGTTGCTAATATGGCTTATCTAGGACAGCTCCTTTTGGTCATTCGACCGAGGCCTATGTTCAGCAGTTGACTTATACGGGCTGAAAGGATGGAGCATAATCATAATTTATTATAAACGACACAAAACTTCTATATTTAGCTGCCATTATTCCTAATATCAAGTCTAAACGATACCATATTAAGATAATATGACCTGAAATGCATGCACTTAATTTTACGTAGTACAGGTTGATCAAGTTTCGCACATTTTAGCAACGAACTTGTTTATACCATTTGACAAAATCTGATGGATGACTGTAACGAATTCATTCTTCCTGTTGCACGTCTAAGCGTGATGAATGGGTACTTTTCTGGAGACTCATCGAAATAAATCTTTTAAGAAAATACTTTTCTTTAAAAATATGTTTTTGTACTCTCACGTTTCGGTGTTGTTGCTACATCATGTTTTGCTGAATTATTTTGCAGACTCGTTTTTCTTACTTACCTTTACACAAAAAATGCTTTCATTTTCTTCTTAAATCATGATTTAAAGGCGACCTCAATCCTGATCAATGAAAAGTGGAGTATCAGAAATGAAAGTCACTGAATCGATGTCAAGAATGTCAATATTATTGAGGAACTTGCAACTTATTAAAACCACCGGCCGAAAAAGGAAGGGACGCCGATTGTATAATTTGTTATACATTTTCAACATCTCTTATACAATTAACACAATGGTCGTTAATTCGTATACGTAATTACGTAAATGTTTACAACAAAGGCTGCATGAATGAGGTGTTTAAATTTTGTAACCACAACGTAACGAGGTTTAACTTTTCACACACGACCTGGTATTAAACTTTGTTTCCGAGTCTTAGTAAATTGATGAATGACCTGCTTTTAGACGCTTTTTATATGTGGATGAAATGAATACGTCTGTGGAGTTATTTACCTGATTTAGTCGTTAGATGCGGTGTTATCTGTCTCAATCAGCGTGTGAGAAATTTGTCGGAAGTGGTTTTGAATTACGTTTGTACTGTTGCTTTCCACGCTTCGTGAGTGGGAGAAATAGTGACAGGTGCTTTTCATCATCGTAATACGTGTTCAAATTATTTCCAAAATAACTTCGATGTTCTATTTTTTAAACTGCCTGTTTTATTGCCATTGAGACTTCAAATCGACAACATATTTTAGCAATCTCATGCTGACTGGTGACATTTAGTATTAAGGCTAAACTTAAATGATTGTCTGGTTAGTACTTACATCACTGAGTTATCAGCCTCTAGTCATGCAACACTGAAACGGCAACCATGCTTTTGATAATGACGGAGCACTTCCATTTCCTGACCTTCTCCTAACCTCAGTACAAACAAAATTCAAAAGAGTACATCACGTTTTGACAGCTACTTCCGCAAACATTAACAACAGTGACTAACACACTCCATTACAAACAATTTGACCAGTTTATCTTGAATGCTAAAGCTGGCGCTAGTTGCCAAGGCAACACCTCTGGAAAATAACAGAAGAACACTGTAATATATTGATTCCCAAATGTGTTAGAAAGTTGCCCTTCCTAGTTACCTCTTCTTTCTTGTTTGTCAGTGTTAGACATTATGTAGTAGTCACAAGGGAGACGAAAAGTTGTCTTAGTTTTAGAAGGTGTGACTACGACGGTGTATGTGTGAGAGTGTGTGTGTGTGTGTGGTGTTACTGTGAGTTGGTGACCAATATAGCTACAATTGACAGAATCATAGGGGTGTGTGGGGGGGCATAATAACAGATAGTATAATATCACTTGAAATAACGTTCACATGATATAATTTTTATATGCTATAAAAACAAATAACCTAATTTCATGTAATCTAATTTTATATTTTATATAACCTTCTTTTGCTCTAATAACATTTAGTATAACGTTCATTTCATATAATTTTCAATTTGTGTAATGTTCTTTTTACATAACGTTCAGTTGACCCAACATAACATCACGCCTTGTTTCCCCGAAGAGTTGGGCAGAGGTGTACCCGTAGTAGGTACACCCACAGTTGACTTAATTTTCATAAAATTACTAATTTTCAGCCAAAATTATGTAATGAATAAGTAAATATCAGGATACATCATACTGTTATAACCTCATCTCACCCAATTGATTCAAGAACAATAAAGGGAATCATTATATCATTTCATCGTTACATTTTTTTTTTAAGTATTTAAATGAAATTAGGTCATATGATCATTAGAACTTTTGTTTCCGAATCATAGACCATCTCTATGTTATAATAAAATTTAGTGGTATGAGGAACAGGGTGTAAAGTTCACTCATCCACCATAGAAAAGGGAGGATCCTCCGACCAGACGGGTGTTGTGTCTGGCGGGCAACTACCCATTGGTTTGAAGTCGGAATCTTGTATATATGTCGATCGCTCGGTAAACTCTAATGCGCGATGCAGGATTTGTGTGACGTCATGTCTATGATGCGTAGTTCGTATGTGGCGGTGTAACTGCTACAATAACATTGAGGAAAAAATACAACATAGCATATAACATACATCAAGTCTGTATTTGCCGAAGAGTTCGGCAGAGCTGTACTTACAAGTCCACCCACATTTCACCAGTTATATTTTGAAAAATTTGCTGCGTGGTGCGGGATCTCAGTGCTTCATCAACTTGTGACAACTGTCACCGCTCCCGCACCGCGCACGGACTCAGTTAACCGATCGGCATGTAGTCATAATCAGTACATTTAAACTTAGTTCATTATTTAGCCACATACCTAAACATATTGGTCTATGAGTTACACCACATAACAGTTAAATAATTTCTTGACATTTCCTAGCATGTATGTAATACGTTGTAAACGTAGGTTGCAGTGATTACTCTCGGATTATATGAGTTTATGTAATACAGAGGTCGTTTTATTCAACTTTCGTGTCATATTTAATGCTTGATTTTCACCACGGGTGTGCGTGACTGTACTTAGTTGTGATTCATTGTTAGCTCTTTGGACTTTGCGTAAAAGTTGTCAAGTTTTTAACTTCAGGTTTTTTCTGTCGAATATGCTCCTCCACACGGCTGAATCCCGTTGGTCTTTTGAGGGTTTTCTCAGATAAATTAAAAATACTTAGATATCACATTTTAGTGCATTACTAAATTAGTTGGAAATCTATTTAATGAGTACGACTTATATTAAATTAAAATGTCCTCCACACGGCTGAATCCCGTTGGTCTTTTGAGGGTTTTCTCAGATAAATTAAAAATACTTAGATATCACATTTTAGTGCATCACTAAATTAGTTGGAAATCTATTTAATGAGTACGACTTATATTAAATTAAAATGTAGTTCCAATAGGCCAAGGCTGAAGAAGCCATAGCATAACAAACATTAATCCACAATCCACATGTCAAAACACGCAATTCTCTAAATCCGACATTCAGTCGTTGGGATTAATCGCTGTGAGTAAATAGTTCAAGAGAATAATTCGCGGTAAAAACTAGCGAACAAGTGATATAAATCATTTTCCTTGAAGGTTCAAGTATGTCGTGTCCGACAAGTACCGATGGGTACTTTCTTAAGCATTTCTTGTTGTTGATTTTCTATATTTACTAGCTGACCCGGCAAATGTTGTTTTGCCATATAAATGTTTGGGGTGGACCACCCTTAGATTACGACCGATTCTCAGACATAAATATAAAATTTAATAAAAATCGATCAAGCCGTTTCGGAGGAATATGGCAACTAACACTGTGACACGAGAATTTTATATTGTAAAGATTTTCTCAATGCAATGGAAATAGGCAGAAGAATATATCCGTCGTTTTATTGTTTTGTCGTTAACTTATGCTTTGAATTCAAACTTGAATGCACTGACCCCATCGTCGTTTAACAAGATAAATCGAATGAACCCCAAGATTTGTACTAGCCCCTGGAGCCTCATGCTGCATGAGGCTACAGAGGCCATTGCATATCAAGGAGTAGACCGGGGGGCGCGGTAATGGTAGGGGAAGACGTGCCCTTAGGATATTGAAGGATTTGCATTACAATATCAGCCTATTTTTGTCCCACTGCAGGGCAAAGGCCCCTTCTCATACAGAAAAGGCATTAATTCAAACTTGGTCCAATGAATTTTAGTTCGCAACCTTTTGTCGATGGCAATGACTCTCCATTTGATGCGTGTATTATGTGTAGTAAAATAAAATAATTTAGATTAGCATAAAATTATTGGTTTATCGTCCACGTCGTTGATTTTATGATTAGGTATCGTAAATATCTGAGATAGGTTCCTAAATAAATTAATAGTTTTGATAACTTAGTCATTCAATCTTGCAGGCTCCGCAGACACTTAGTTATAAATGAAAGAAATAGATTTGAAGTTAGAAGACTAAATATACTAAAACAAACACCAAATACCTAGATTACCTTTAGTTTTTCTTTCGCTCTTTCTCGCTAGGCTTATAATCGACTTCAGGCTTCCGCAGGCAGGCGCAACGCGACTCTAGTAGAACAATTTCTATCAAAACTTCATGGAGATTGTTCCACTGGAGTCGCGTCTGCGTGAGCCTTTACCGAAACAGTACCCTAATTGCGTAATACAACACAATCTGTTTCGATTTGAAACAGATTGCTAATCCATTGCTACAATTGGAAACAAAAATCTATCGCAAATATCGCAATGAATGTTGTTGAACTGTCAAAATGAAACAAATTAGGCAAAATTGTTTACGAAAATAAGTTACGCAATTAGGGTACAATGCTGCCGTAATACAAAAATATGTTTCGCCTGTGGTTTCACTTAAATCCTTTAATTACCTACCTACTTAACTTCCTTAATATGACCCATTTGTTTTAAGGCAATCCCATTACTCTGAAGGTCGTCTATTTAATACAAAATCCGATATTAGGTATCATTGACCAAACAAGACATTAAGGTGATTCCTAATCTAATTTCGTCAATTTATCGGCTTTGCCATTTTAATCTGATACGTCACGTGAATTTAATACTAAAACAAGATTTGCACACGTGCTGCCTAAATTAGACTCTATGGCTCCCGCGTTTGACCTTGCCTACAAAAAAATGCTGATTTGTGTTAAGTAGTTTTTTGCCGGTTCTTTTCCTTTGGTACCTACTACGCTTTGGAATGGGCAACTAGCTTCTTTCTAACTGACCGAGTCCTTGACAATTCAAAAGTGCCTGTAAATGGTTTAGTTGAAATAAATGCTTTTGAGTTTGAAACAGCCAATCTCTGCTGTAATAATCGTACCGTGAAAAGTTGGAAGTGAGCTGTCAATCCTTAGGCGCCATCTCCAAGGACGAGAGAATCGCGACGATAGCCACGCTGTGCCTTCCAATTATAGCCACGATGGTATCGCCGAGTTTCTATTGAATTTGATGGCTCAGCCCGTGGATATGGCGTCTTAGCATCTGGTGGAATGACAAGTCACTTTACCTATGTTTTCAACGAGATTTTAACAAAATAGGTTTATCTTGAGGATCCTAAATAATGTATAGAAATAGGTATTAGGTATGGACCGGTAACGGGCGAAATGTATAATGATGTCTTTACAAAACAATCGGAAATAGAGCCGTCAGAGTTGGAAAAAAAATACAAATATGAAATGAAAGTTTTTAAATTCAGATCATGGCTTAAATTATTAAGTAGATACATTATTTATTCACTTTCATCATACATTAAAGTTATGACAATTTAAGTAAGAATTTTGAATACTTATGTGGGTATAGTTAGGTAACGTAACAGCCCTTCACCGAGAGATTGATAGTGCGCAAGAAGTTAATTTGTTAATTGAAAAAAACGAAAGTGCGCATATTTTTGATTGCCGTAATGCAATTAAAGAAAACAGTAAGCAAGTACCTAACCTTTTGCTTGTTGGTGAGGCTCTTGTTCACTACCTTAAAGAAGAAGTACTTTCTTTGCTGTCTTATAGAAGAAGTACTTTCTTTGGTGTCTTATAGAAAAACTCTCTTTTGTGTCTTATAGAAGAAGTACTTTCTTTGGTGTCTTATAGAAAAAGTACTTTCTTTGGTGTCTTATAGAAGAAGTACTTTCTTTGGTGTCTTATAGAAGAAGTACTTTCTTTGGTGTCTTATCGAATAAGTATTCTCTTTGGTGTCTTATAGAAGAAGTACTTTCTTTTCTATCTTATAGAAGAAATACTCTCTTTAGTCTCTTAAAGAAGAAGTACTTTCTTTGGTGTCTTATAGAAGAAGTACTTTCTTTGGTGTCTTATCGAATAAGTATTCTCTTTGGTGTCTTATAGAAGAAGTACTTTCTTTGCTATCTTATAGAAGAAATACTCTCTTTAGTCTCTTAAAAAAGAAGTTCTTTCTTTGGTGGCTTATACAATAAGTTACTCTCTCGGGTGTCTTATTGGTTTTTGTAGACTTCTCTACTTACCACAAAAGAATTACTGAACATTATAAGCTACCTCATAGACCGAAAGAGAGGAATTTTTCATTAATCGCTGTTGTCATTAATGCCCATGTTCTTGATTTTTCCTTGTTATTTTCTTTTCTGTCCTTAAGAAGAAAAAGTTTTTTTTTTTTGTCTATTTCGTAAGCTTTTCTATAGATATTTAGAGCTGTGGTAGTTTAGGCTACTCTGATTACTAGTACGAAGAGTAACGCAACAAAAATTAACATTAAATACATCTAATTTCCATAAAATCTAATGTAAACGACACTACTAAATAACAATAAACCCTTAATGAGGAAAAAAAGACTCATTACAATTAGTAATATCGTTTTCCCAATACATTGGACAACGGTTTACTTAATTTTGAATATATTAATTCTAATTGGTCGGAATAGATACGTTGTTTCTTCGTTTGTCACGAATTGGTCTCGGTTTTAATCGTCACTTGAAATACGATAATTATGAAGGAATTCGCTTCGATTATTTTTTTATTAATCAGCTAAGTGGGGTAAGTATTGCGGTCAGTGGATGTATCTGTGACCTGATATCCTACAGGGTTGATCCATTTTTTCTGTCCTTATTTTACGCTTTATAGACATAATCCCTGCAGAACGCTGATAAAACAGAACAAATTCTACCGAAAAAAAAATACTACTGCTGAGCATGAGGTCCTGGGTTCGATTCCCGGGTCAGACAGTGTTATTGGGTTTTCCAACTGGAATTCCTCAGTAGCAGCCCGGAGCTTGGATTTGTGCCCGGTTGATGGCAATAGGCTCGCCCCCTATTACATGGGACTTAAACATAACTTGCGAAATATGGGTGTGCTTATAGGTGCACTTCTGCCTAACCCTGCGGAGATTACAGGCGTGATGTTATGTTATAAAAAATGTAAAAAAAAAACATGAAAATCACCTACGATTTTCGTAAATGTTTTACTCAGTCCTTCTTATACGAAATCTCGTTTGACTCTACTATTTGAAGCTCTGAAAGATGACTCAAAATCTGACCAACGATTCAAGAATAAAATCATAGTAAAACGTAACAACATGAGCTACATGTGTCCTCATAAACAAAACAACGCCACTAAGGCTGAGCAAGTTAAATATTCACAGATAACATCGAATTCATGAATCACCACAACTTAATCGCTCACGTATGAATCACGCATTACAATTCAAGCCACGCGAAAAGGACCACAATAAAACGTCATCTGTCGTAACTCGTAACTTGCAAGGTCGTATCGCAAGAATTTAAAATGACCAAGGAAAGCAACTCGGAAGTATCGTGCACGGAACACGTAGAAAGTGCAAGTCGGTATAAAATTTACGGGCCGCGCCATAACACTGTATGTTAATTGAAATCACCAATTACTCGAGCGCTTTCTACTATAGAATCCCCATACAGTGTGTAATAACTTGGCGACACGCTATGCAACTGTTTGTTACGAGAGCGTTTAGATTGGCGTGGCGAACGTTCAAGAAGATTGGCTTAGAAATGCTTTTGAAGAGTAGTTACCTATGGCATTGACTAGATCTGTACGTGGATCTGCCTGGGAATGATATAAAGTTATTCAAGAAAAAATACAAAAATAATACGCCGATATTTCGGCCAACGGAACGCGGGCTAAGCCAATGAGACATTTCTGAAATATTTTTATTCGCCAGTGAGATCTGGCATAGATTGCAATCGTAGGTACATACATTCTTAATAACATATTAGTCATCTTAGCGGTCAGAGGTTATCGCTTTGTGTTATCTCTAAGATGTAAGGCTAGCGTCATTCCACTAGCAACCGACAGACAAGCGATATCTCAAAATAGATAAAAGTAAATTGGTCAATTATTCTTTACCGCAGTTAACAAAGCGTCAATGATCTATAAGATGAGTTTTAAATGATTGTTCCGATTCCGTGACAAACAGACTGTGAATTGTGATAAACTTACAATGAGTTTAACGATTAACACAACTTAAACATATTAACTTAATGGCTTCTAATGACGATTACTTAGATCCGTTAAGAGTTAATTAGTATGTACTATTTATCATCTGGAATTTCCCAGTAGCAGCCCGGAGTCTGGATTTGTGCCCGGTTGATGGCAATAGGCTCGCCCCGTATTACATGGGACTTAAATTGCGAATTGAGGATGTAATAGATACACCCCTGCACAACCCTTAGGCGAACAAGGCTTGATGTTATGAGTAAAGTTATATTAACACCTTATACAAACGCTTTTTAATTGGAATTGTTCACGAATACGAACTCACATTAAATAAATTCTAGTACAAGTCTATTATTGGATTGTCGTGGGCTTAGAATTTTATTGCCCAATAAACGGACACTTAAATACATTAACACCAATACTAAATAATGCAAATAGCTATTAGCCAACACAGTCCTAGTTGAGAATAAAAAACGCGTATAAAAATTCAAAACTAGAATCGAGATGGAAAAAAATAGATTAGTACAAGTAAGCAGGTGCATAAGCCGTCATACTAGATGTCTTAGATTCTACCCTGGAACAAGTTACTCGTAACGTTATTAGAGGTAAACTCTGTTTCAGTAATAAGATTAATATCTTATACAACAAAGTTTTTTAATAAAATTAAGTTACAACGCCAATTCACGCGATTTGAGGCTGAACATAAAATATCATTAAAAATAACTTCCTTCTTGGAGTCTTCTTGAGTTGCTTAATTGAGATCTTGTTAGTGCACCTGTAGTGTTCGTTTTGTTTGATTAATCAAAAAGAAACTGTGTACTTAATTGAAAACATACTTTCGCACTAACCACTGACAGCCAGGTGCGGTGCCATCGCCACTTATAAAAAAACCAAACATGCTGACTTACTGAGCTACTAAGGAAAAAGAATTAATTAATACTCACCCACTTCGGGCCAAAAAACTCGGAACCCATATATGCAAAAATTACACGCTAGAAGGTAAAACAGTAAACAGTTAATTAAGTATTGATCAACGAAGTAACAATTACTGACGATTTCCTCGTCATTTTACACGTACCGTCGTGTAAATAACATACTACATTTGTAACAAAAAAAAATGCAACACGCCACAGTGGAACATTTATTATTGAAGTGAAGTAAAGTTATCAAAACATCGTAGCAAAGTACTTATTTTATCATGATACACTGGTCTCGGATTGAAAACAATCACTCCAACTGTATCAGGTGCGTCGAATGATGAATAGAGTAACCTCCAAATACTTTACATGCCAATATGTTGCTGTATGTTGTTATTAGGTTTTACCACCTGGTCCATTTCTCAGTAGCAGCCGAAAGGGTGGATTTGTGCCCGGTTGATGGCAATAGGCTCGCCATGGGACTTAAACATAACTGGCGAAATGTGGGTGTACAATATACTCTGCCGATACCTTCGGGGAATACAGGCTTATTATGTTGCAGGCGTTTCACCTCTAAAAGTAAGAATATCGCTTTGAATACAAGAAAGTTTGGACTAGAATAATTACAAAAATATAACCAATTCTTTTAAAAAACGTGTTCTGTTAGGAAAAACTATTGTTAAACCGTGTGGGGCACCGTTGTCTATTTGCGTCGAATCTTCGCCCGTCACTACTAATTGTGGCTTTGAGTGTAACGAATTATAATTAGTATCCATCTATCAGTATCGCAGTTCTCGTACGTAAAGCTATAAATAAAATTTAAAAAAAGAACGTTAATTAGTGTTCCAGATACGAACGAAACTGCGAAGACCAGTTCTAAATCAACAGATATTAGTATTTGTATTGGATGTCGTAAGAACAGAACAAAGTGTATACTTTAAGTGGGCTGCTAGTGTAAAAACGTAATGCGTTCGACTCTGCTGACTTTAGCGACCCACTTGTGCAAGTAAAACCTGTAAAGGACTTGATAAGAGCAATGAGGAAACACCTGAATAAAATTGTTTTCTATTTTCATCTTTTGATAATACTTGCCATTGTTTTAATAGTGCTGGATGTATGGACGATTATTGTATTGTCTTTGGGATGGGACTTCCTTCGTCTTCTCTTGTCTGACGCTAAGACGGGTACCACACCTCCGAAGATGTTCTAAGGCCCTTAAGGCGTTATAACAATAAAACTTCTATTGTGTCTTGTTCATTGTCCTTGGATGCTTTAAATAACATTTTTATAAGCAGTTTCTATGGATTTTATTGCAAGCAAATAATTCCATAGGACTATTGTTCGGAAGAGGTCTCGTAATAACCTAGGGCAGGGTTCGCATACCTATAGGTATGTATGTATGTATGGCACGCAAAACAAATAACTGGGCACAGCATTGACTGAAGTACGAAACTTAAGTGCTATACAATTTCTATATCGTTAATTTGGCACGCAAATAAGGTTTTTCGGTCACTGAAGCTATCGAACTGAAGGAAAAAGAAATGTTCAGCACCATATTCAAATTATTTTATTTCACATAAACCTACATGGGCACTAATGAAACGTCAGAAGCTAGGTGCTCGGTTCCAATTGGTCGTTTCATATGGAGAAGAGCCGGCAAGAAACTCCACGGTTACTCTTTTAAAAATAAATAATTACAGTGCTATTAGGTATGAGAGGACAGTGTAGGCCTATCAACAAGTACCAGGTTCTTAGCAAAATAGAAAATGGTCCACAAATCTACAGCCTACAACGTTCTCATACTCACACTTGCCCTAATTGCGTATCACACTTTCAATCACAACCTGAATGATTTTGAAGTATATTGCCAATCCATTGCTTCATTGTTCAAAAAATTTGTCTGCTCAACAAGAAAGAAATAAAGAAAGAAAAAGTATTTATTGAGACTCGCACAGGGAATCACAAATTAAACTAAACACCTTCACCTTAAAACATTAATAAAAAATAATTAAAATAAAAAAACAACGTAAATAACGCAATGAATGTTGTTGAATTGTCAAATTGAAAGCCATTGCTACTGTTAGTGTGTTACGCAATTATCCCGCTGTTCTAAGTAAAGAAAAATCTGAACAAATCATAAGAATTGTTTTTATTATTATCATTGAATTTTCTATATTTCTCGACGGCATGTGATGCTAAGTCTGACGCCCATGGGCGGCTTTAAGACGCAGATATATGCCATTGACCTTGAGTGGTTAGCTTGCGTCTTCTGTATTGAGCTCACGCAACGCGTCGTACATCCAGCCAGTAATAGGACTCACCCATCAATTAGATGCATTATTAATTTATTATACATAAAAATAAAAGGTATTTTAATAAAACACGTATACTAAAGGATCAATAATTAAATTACCTTTAAAATGGTGAAAGTTTCAGACGCTTGATAGATTTTGCGTCATTCTCAGTCTTTTATCCGCGTTAGACATAACTTTACTAATTAATTTCAATAAATAATAGAAACATAATCTAAAATTCCCTATATTAAGTTATTAAGAAAATGCTCTAATTTAACATATATTTTTTCCAAATCATTAACACTACTCGTTTAGACGTGATCTTCAGTATAAAATCATTAAAAGTCGGCTATCGTCGCCTTAAAATTGATTGTGATTGTGTTGTATTATATTACGCAATTAGGGTACAGGTTAGTCACTAACCACACGAAAAGAAGAAGAGAATATTGAAATAATGAAATCTTAACTGCACTTTCTATTTTATCAATATCTATTTTTGCAACAAAAGACTTGACTGTATCGTGAAAAGCAAAACCTATTGCACTATCAACAGATTCGCCGTTTCAACACTTTCTTATCTGCAAAAACGCAATAGTCGATTAAAAAGGAATCGGGTGAATCCGATCCTCTTTTACTTATTCATAAAAATCACAATAAAAACTCTTTGGAATCACGACATGACCGAAGTCGCTTCCAATTTAACGGTCAAAGAATTATAAATTTAAAAAATAACAGGCCAAGTGCGTGTCGGACCACGTACCATCGAATCGATGGTACAGTGAAGGGTTCCGTAGATGAATATGCACATGCACAGCGTTAGTTTTATCGACCACAAAAATAAGTTTGTATCTCATTGTAGGTTTTTCTCGAAAAAACTTGCGGTTGTAACGTAATCTTTTTAAGTAATTAAGTATAGAATCCAACGATACCAATATGCATTGAATTAATATTTTTCATTCCTCGGTTACTTGTAGGTATGGGCAGTGCACCACTAATTAATTTAGTCGTAATTTCACTACACCATTGTTAAGTGACCCACAGAATTCATCTTTCCAATTTTCATCGATATAGTGCAAATAGTCTCCGAGTAAAATGGTCCGGACAGACGGACATGACGAAATTATAAGGGTTCCGTTTTTTGCCATTTAGCTACGGAACCCTAAAGACCGTTTAAAAAAAGAATTTCCGGTGTTGTAGTCGCGTGCGCAGATGGGACGCGCTTGCGCAACGCTCGGAAACACCGCAAGACGGGAACTGGATGTAGTGTAGTTGTCTCTATCATCATGTTAATAGTGAAGCTATGCATGCAACGTTTCCGGCGGTTGCTTTTTTTGCTATATGTTGCCGTTTTAATAATATGCTCGATTTAGCAATCCGTCATAATTTGCCAAATTAGAATGTTAGATGCGAATTTTGTTTAAGATTTGATCTGTTAATTGATATTATTTGCAATGAAAAATATTTCGAAACTTTGTTACCAAAAATAATTTCGGTAAAAATTTTGGCGAGCAGTTTTTTTATAGTATTCAATATGCTTCAGTCATTTCTATCGAATTTATGTAAAAACTACATAAATATCACAATAACCACGGTGTGAAAGTTATAAAAGAGCTTACATATATAACGCACTAGCTTCTGCCCGCGACTTCGTCTGCGAGCCTATAACCTTCCTCAAGAATTGGGCTATCCAATGCAAAAATAGTTATTCAAATCTGACTGGCAGTTCCGGAGATTACTCCCTACATACAAACTTACAAACAAACAAATTTTAACTCTTTATAATTTATTTATTTCCTTTGGAAGACTTAAAGCTAAACAAAACAGACTTCGAACTTGAAAATGTGACTGAAAGCCAATTACAAGTCTTCACATATAAATAACAGAATAATAGGTAATAAAAGAAATCTGTAAACATCACAGTACTGCCAACTAAAAAAAATAAACAAAAAAACGCAGCGTCGTTGAAAGAAAAATATATATACAGCAATACAATATAGGTGGTAAAACTAGGCTACTCAGGCTAACATAATTTAGGAGACGCCCTGGCCGTCGGGAATCGTAGGCCGATTCCCGGTCACCGTAGGCGCGGGCTTGCGGACGGTGAGCAATGGGTAGCTCGCCGTCCGATAAGGACCAGGCTCGGGTCGACGGCGCGTTGTATTCCACGCGCGTCTCAAAGAGATGTCAGCAGAACTGACGGGGTTCGCTAGGGCTGATGCCTGCCGGGGTCGCGGGAAAGTCCGAAAAGGATACTGTGGTCTCTGGCAACATTCAGGCAACTGAAGGAACACGGGTAGGTTAGAGTCTGACACGCTCTCCCGCTCCGCTCAGAGCGGGAGAAGTTATTTAATAATATCCGTCCCAAAAAAAAGGCTAACATAATTTGAGCAATATCGAGCATCAGGTGAAAAAGTTAAGGCTCAAGCACTTTCATAATATTAGCATAGATATCTATTTCAAGTAATATTAGGATATTAAAATCGCTCGTCAACAGCTCGTGACATGGTTTTATTTAAGTAATGCATACTTAAACAGCGTTTACCCAATTTCGCTTAATATCTGTATGCATAACTACATTATGCAATGGAAATCCCTTGTATCCACTTTCATATTGAAATTCATATTACATGACATACAACTAAATAATTGATCGACTCATAAACTTGACAGTTCCTCATATTTATGTAAGTAAATACGGCTTACTTACATAAATATGAGGAACTGTCAAGTTATTTATGACATTTCAATACGCAAATCTGTTGGTTTATGGTATACTTTATGGCGCAAAATTTCTTGATAATCCGTCGCGGAAGTGTCCCCGTCAATAAATAAATAGGTACACTTATTTGTCAAAATATCGACCCACCCATGAAGTATGAATATTTATCGGTGTTATTATGAGATCGATGTCGCGAATAATCAAATCGACGCTTGAAAGGCAACATTGACTAAGCGACATGGGTTCCCATGTCGCTTAGTCAATGTTACCTTTCAAGCGTCGAAATATATCATGCTGAACGCTAATAGCCTGCGAATATGACAGGTGTTTAGACTCGAGTACAATTACCTAAATGAAAGTGAGTGCAGATAAAAGTGGGAATATTCCCACTTTTATCTGCATTCACTTTCATTTAGGTACTCCGAGTATATACTCGGAGTCATCAAACTCGCGTTGTTGTCAGATGAGGGAAATTCGCGATTTAGCAGTGCTTTAGGCGGCTTCTTCAGTAATAATTTTATGATGGTTTATTACTCATAATTTGTTTTATGTCTGAAAACTTTCGACCATTCAGGTCGTTGATGTCGGCGCATATGCTGCTAAATCTTACAATAAAACGTTTAAGTCGCACGGGTCGATCCATCAGGTTAAGCTGTGCTTGCCGGGGTTGATCCGTGGATGAGTGATCATATTTACAAACCGAGACTCCTCTTAGTCTGAACGTCCGACAACCAGTCTTACCAAGGGATATCGTATTACCTAGTTACTGGGTTGTTGAGGTCCGATAGGCAGTCGCTCCATGTAAAATACTGGTATTCTGCTGCATCCGGTTAAACATGAAGTCGACCCCAACCCCAACATAGTTGGGGAAAGGCTAGGCAAATTGATTGACTGATACTGGGTAGAATTTTTAACTTATAAATATTTGTTTTTGTATCGTTAATTCTGATTTAACTGCTAAAGTTTTTATTACCGTTCAAACTTCCACGATTCTTCGTAAAAAGTACAGTTGGCAACAAAAATCTAGTAGCTTCGTCGTCTTCGCAAGTAAATCCGACACAAATTACAACCGCCTCGCATTCCGCAAAACATGCACTGTCCTCAATTGTCCCCAATAGCTTAGCAAACATGTAACATTCTTGTTTAAATTTTCAACGACTAATCAGTTAGTTAATTTGTAGTGTTGGCGCGAATGTGGGTTAACATCTAGCTAAAATAGAACGTCGCTACCGTCCGGCTGGCGGGAACAAGAAGATTTGGATGTGGTTGTTATGCGGACAGTCAAATTATTTTTACTCTGTCATTCATAGATCTTCGACAGTCGTTACGGGTAGTCTGAAGCCCGAAAGTTTGACAACCAGTCTTACCAAGGGGTATCGTGTTACCCAGTAACTGGGTTGTGGAGGTCAGATAGGCAGTCGCTCCATGTAAAACACTAGTATTTAGCTGCATCGGGTTAGACTGAAAGTCGACCTCAACATAGGAAAAGGCTTGGCAAATGATAATAATGATAATGACTAAACAACAAGAGAAAAGAAATTAGTTCTACGATTGCTTGTGGAATGTGTGGCCTAGTGCTCTAAACATTCAGTATGTCTAAAAAAGTCTGATAGTGATGTGTGTACTCAAGCCGGTTTTTGCGGTTTCCGTTCCGCGTCGCATCACGACAAATATTTGTATGGCCTACAGATATTTTGGTGAGGTCAAATAACGCGTGTGGTTGGCTTTCGTAATGGGCTCCCATTGCACAGGGAATCCTAGTGAGCAATAAGGATGAATCATTTTTATTTAGTTGACTCATATCCAGTTGACAAATACAGATTTGTTAAATTAAATCTGAATTACGATCTCATGTTATTGCTCACTTCCCACAGTCCCACTTTTATTTTGTAATCTTTGGAATCAATCCAAGTCATGATGGTTTCTGAAGAAAAGTAAATTATTTTACATTCACTTTGCACATGCAAATGATAATGTTTTCTTAATGACGAATCGAGTTATGTTTTAGAATAAAAGTATTATTTATGTGAGAGTTTATTATTATCTTCCGTTGATTAACATCCTGATAAAAGCGAAGATATTTATTTATATTTAGATAGAAAGTCTGTTTTGCTTAAGATCGTCATAGCAGAAACAGCGATGCTAGAAAAAAAATACGAAAAATATCACATATCCCCTTGACTGATGAGCTGAGACTAAAAAGACAACGAGTCTCCATCCAAATCTAAGACTGATGATAACTCGTTAAACACACAATACAAATAAAATGATATACCAATCAAAATAATCCTACTAAACCACTTCTCGATTACTCACATCGATGTCAATCTCAACATCAGACACACTAACACACAAACAAACACTAGACATTTAAAAAAACCTACTCAGCGACCACTTATTCTGCAAGACAGTGCAATATGCCGCGAGGTCAATGTTTCATAGTTTCATGTCAGCGCGCGCACGTTGAACTGGCTTCCGCCGTACGAAATACTTTATTATAAATGTTATGTCACACGATACAGTTGAAGAGTACTATAGTATACTATGAAATAAAGTGTGTGTGGATTTTATGTCCGTGTGCGGCTTTAGAATGGAATGTGTAAAAGCTTGTTTATTTACACTGTAGAGCAGTATTTTTGTAACAGTGTTGGAATATGATTCATATAGGGTTAGGAGGTTTGTCAAAACATAATCTGGGGTTATTGACCTCTTACCGTCTTGTGTTTTAGTTCCGTCATTTGCGAAGGTGATTGTACTTGTTTGTAATTTGCATTATTAATGAACTATTTGCGTAGGTACTAATGATATTTACAGATTAATTACACAGTGGGTTTCAAAGCAGCGTAATAGTTCCCTAGAGATTCTCGAGCTTGCATATTCAATTCGTCTGTTAGCTTACCGAAAATATTTAAGCCGAATCTACTTTGAATTCTGAAATTCAATTAATAACTCTTAACTAAAACAAACACTGCGCGCAAAGAAGCATATTAATTTCACGCGATTGTCAAATATAAAATCTAATTCTCAGACAGCGTATTTTCATAGTGCCATTTGATCTTTGAACACCGTGTGTTGATCTCTAATAGCATCCAAATCATTACACCAGTAGGTCACGCAGCATGACAGATGGCGCTCATCAGTGCTCATATATCTCGTATACATTTCAACCTAGTCGGAAGACCTAACGATCTCTTAATAATATGCGTCCCACTCCCCCAATTCACGCAATTATGTATGTTTTATTTCCCCGAATGGCACAATAACACAGTTTCGTGTTATGATTAATGAAATGTTATGTAATAGGCGTTAAATGTTTAGGTAATTATACTATTACTCAATGTAAATAACGCGAAAGTTGTTTAGAATTCGGAGATGATCGTGTGAATATTCAACATCGAAAACACGAAAAGCATGGGTGGATCTATGGATGGAACTTACTTTCTTTCGCTGTTTATTATGTATTAAATAACAAGCACAATGTAATAAATTAACAACGTTAAAGAGTAACTAAATGAAAAAAATAAACACACATCCAATATCAAAAGTGGCGTGACGGTCAAAATGCTCACATTCGCCCAGTGTGCAGAGTACCTATAACGTGCTATAAGGACCTTCGTTCCAAAAGAAATTGATACAGATGCAGAAGAGTGATCATATTTTCTCATATTATGTTAAAAGTACTTGGGCGACCGAGCTCTGCTCTGATGAAAATTGAGAAAACGAATCTTCCCAGATATGAGACCTAGCTAGATCGATTTTTCGCCCCGTAAACCCCTATAATGCAACTTTCATCGAAATCGTTAGAGACGTTTTCGATAACGTGATAACAAATATGTATACAAATATTGCTCATTTATTAGTATAAGATAAAAGTCTTGTTTTGACGTTAAACGCCAATTTATAACACAAAAACAGTAACAGTAAAGTCAGTAAAATGGGTCAATGTGACGGTTGTATTTTCGTAAAGAGTTATATCGTCTTGTGGGTTCCAAATATTTCAACAACGTTAAAGAGATACAAACAGGCTGTTTGATCTACTGTTTGAATGATTTTATATCAAGAAAACTTCATTGTTTCTTTTTGCAGTAAAATAAAATCAAGTTTTTACGAGTACGCCAAAGTAAATTTTTCGGTTTTATTTTTATCGTAGGTGGGTTCAACCAAAAATGTTAATATCTCAAATTACTAGGACAACATTATCTTGATCAGCCCATACGAGTCCTCTGCTTGGCATAGGCCTCTCGAATTGCACGCCATTCAACTCGACAACGTAACAAAATTTTATTTTAAAGTACATATGCAGAAGTATACCAATATAACAACACGAAAAAATCTGCTGAAATAAACAAGCTATTCATCTTCAAAAACCCAGAAGCCAAACAGTAAACGAACAACCAAGCCCTATCAAACGGAATAAATTAAAAAGTTTGGAGGTCACGACACACTCCCATGCCACTGTTCTAACCGAGCTCATCATATGGCGGCCTGGCGAGGCAGGTGTAGGGAGCGCCGCCGGCGGCGTCGCGTGCCATATGTAATGATCGTTAGGAAGTATATTGAGTCGTTTTACACAAACTAGGCGAAGGGCTTCAGTGGTGACGTTTTTTTAATGACTATATTAGGAAGGGCTGTTAAATTTTTGTTTATTGTAGAATGCTTGAAAATTTTTTGACTGATTTATCAAATGCTGAGTAAGATTCCTATACCGTCTTTCCTGACCAAGGACTTATAATTGAGAAAGCCATTGATATTCATCATGCTTAGTAAAAACGAATTGGCGAGAATATTGGGATGTCATCAGATCTTTCTACACTCATGGAATCGGAATCAAAGAATGCAATCCCCGATATGACACATTTCTACTCCCATCTATCCTCAACATTTTACACAGAAAACTATGACTAATGAATACCGTGTATCAAAAATTCAAAGAATTTCATACTACCAGTGGGAACGGGCCACCCATTGCGTGGCGATCACCCGTATCGTACCGATAGAGCCTTTATAGGGCGCCTACTAAATCTAGGGAGACGGTGAAACCGGGAACTAAATAGAAATGTATTGAATTAGACGTATTGTGGCTTGCTACCTTTGTGAACAGCGCCCTCCATGAAGTGCCAAGGTATACTGGGCAAGCTGAAACTCGATACCCACCGGCATGACATATAATCAGCAGTGTCGATTTCATTCCACTAAGTGTCCTTATGATTATGGATAAGTCGGTGTGTCTTTGGGTCTTGAATGTTACTTATTCGACGCTATGGGAAGGTTGGTCCTTTGATTCGAAATCTTATATTCCTAAAAAGCATCTACCTTTCATTTTCACTAATAAGTCTGCTGTGTTTTCTGCGACCTAAAAATAGGCCATCTCGTCTAACCTCGTTGCAGAAACTTCCATTGATACTGTTATCAATGCGCAGGTGGCTCCTGTTGTGCATCCATCTGTACACTGATAAGTGATAACAATAACCCAAATCTTACCACTTTGCTTCAAGCATAACACAATTTCATACTTACATATTTTCCTTAATAATTGTATATTCTACAAACGAACCCCGGAAACACTAAAACTAGAAATACATATATCACTGTGATTTATCCAATATCTTCTTGATTACTTAATAACATGTCCGCATCAAACATAAATTCTAATAATAATTAGACAGCCGCAAATTGGCATCACTAACAAGTAAATTAAACGAAATCTACTGGTACTGTACCGAACAGGTTTGTACTGTGGAAGTTAAACCGCTTTCTAGGTTTTGTAGCAGCGGCCGCATTCTCAATGTCAGCTCACTGCCTTGCCCTTCCGTTGTGCTGTGCCGCTGTGCCGTACCGATGGGGCGCCAAGGTCAATGGAATGGTGTATTTAGGAAATGGCTAAATAATTTCTTCGATGATAGTTTGTTTTGTTCAAATTACACAAACATACACTGACGTCTTCTTCCCATGGGGTAGGGGTGGGTTCTAATTTAGTGAAGTGTAATGAGAGCTTTTATAGCTGAACGATTCATCAAGTTGTAACGAGGAGCATCGTCGAATAGATCAACTTTCTCAAAATCCGAACATCCAAATTTTGAACTAATCATACAAATAAATAACCCATGTTCTTCTTTTAATTACAGGTAAGCATTGACGGCCAGGGAAAATATGGTATCGTTGCTTCGTGAGTATATTGTGCAGTATTGTCTGTGTTGCTTTCTGTTGTAGTAAAGCGACTCTGCGTATAATCTACTTTTTCCTCCTTTCCAATCTGTAATTTCACCATTCAAATCGATTGACAGTCGACAGCAGACTCAAAACCATGTTATTCTCGTAAAAGCAGTAACAAGTTGCATGTGTAGTTGGTACTGAAGGCGATAGTTGTAACTTGTTGTAGACGACCTTAGCAACTCGTTTTCTTCAGCACACTCTTAAATCTTGCGACAGATGGTAAACAGCTGATACTACAACATATTTTATTTCAACTCGCATAATAAACATATTAACACATCGTACTATTATGTGACTTTACATACTTGAAAACCTCTTTCGATGTTTTTATCATTCTTGTTCTTCATCTCATTATCTTCTCATAGTGATTCTTTGTGATTCCTGACAATATTTGTTTTCGGAAGAGGCATCTGTCTTATCGTGGACTGCAATAAATTCTTGATGGTAAATTTTCACATATATTAAAGCTGTGAAATATAGATGTTCTGCATACGTTTCTAAATAAGCAAGAACTTTTGAGACCAGTCCAAATACTTAAATACAAACGTAACCAAGGCCTTATTATGTAACTGTTGACAAACCCACGAGTTGTTTACAATGTTTACTCATCGCACGCTCCCAAAATAATCAGATAACAATGGAAGCTCAAGTCACCTCAAGTAAAGACTACTATTTTAAACGTTCTCGGCCTGTCTGTATTTCTAGCTCACGACATAAACACGCATTTAGATTCCTGTTTATTCTAGTCAGTTGACCTACAAAACTGAGGAGTTCTCTGTTTTCATTCCGAAGAGATTCCGATCGTAATTGTGCTTGTTTGGAAGGATTCACTTTCTCAGCCCTGGAATTCGGAACTGCCCAATTACATTATCCATGAATCTTGGAATTTGTGAAGAGTTTATATCAGTTGTCTGTTGATTGGTATGTTCTGCATTATGTGAATTTTAAGGGTTCCCTCTATCTGGCAGAATCTTAATGCTCCGAAATTCATTTGGCATAATCTTCTTTAAACGAATATTTTAAAGGCATACAAATTATTTAATATAATTATTGTTTGACCAAATTTTTAAATGTCCGAATTTACAATGGCATACTTTTAAGATGGCAGAATTTGATTTGGCATAATTACCTTTGGCAAAGTTAAAATTCCGCATAATTTCGTTTAGCATAACATTTATTTAGTACAATTTGACTTGGCATACTATGAAGATGGCAGAATTTCATTTGGAATAATTTTATCAGGCATATTGCCATTTCTATAAAATAGAATTTTTAACCTTAAATAAAAAATTACAATATTGTCTTAAAAAGTCAATATGTTGTGCTACAAAATTTAGTGACAGAAACGAATCGCTACAAAACCGACTCCACGTAGTCTTGTCTGCCCTACCCCTAGAGTGTAATTTAAACCCGCGTAGGCGCGGAGGGGCGAGGCGGTCCTCGAGCTGAGGAGCAGGTGAGCGCTAAAACCATCTGCGACGATAAGCTCGCGTGGGACCGCCGGAGCTCCGCAGCGCTGGAGCCGCGAGAGAAACCATGCCTGCTGCATGTTGCATGCTTGCTTGCATGCTGCATGCTTGCTTCCTGCATGGTGTATGCTTGTTTGCATGCTTGCTGCATGCAAGGTGTATGCTTGTTTGCATGCTTCTTACTTACAAAATTTAAAAAATATCTATTATGGATATGGAATGTATGCCAAAAGATGATTCTATCTGTAAACTTTCTGAGATATGATAGTTCTGGCTTTTAATGATTATCGATATGAAATGTATGACAAACGACGATTCTGACTGTGAACTTTCTGCGATATGATGGTTCTACTTTTAATTATTATGGATATGAAATTTATGCCTAAAGATGATTCTGATTTACAAAATTATTCGTTTTGAATGTATGATAAATGAGTGTCTGCCAAAAGATTTTCTGCGAAATGAAGTTTATGCTATCCGCTGTTATGCAAAATAATATTATGACATGAAAAGTTCTTCTATAAAGGTTGGTCCCGAACTTTAATTAAGAACTTTTATCAAATCAATATAAAAGAACGGTGTTACACCATTCTTTTTTGGCTGTTACATGCATATCTATTGCACATTCAACAGGTACAGTTTTTCCATCCGAATGTTTTGATGCCTTTGGACGAAATATGATCGGAAATAATATCCTCTTTCTGGTCTAAGTAAAAGCTCAGTTTGACCCTCGGCAACCCTTTGAGAAGACTAGATTTTACTTTTACCAACTTAGTATCATTTTTAGTCTTGTCTGAATATTGCATATTTCTCTTTGCATCCTACATTCAAGTCATTCTGTCTTCATTAAGTTAATCTACCATCTTAATGTGGTCATATTTTCAATTGTACCGGTTCGTTCTACGAGTACCTCTCTTAGTAATCTACAGCGGTAATGCCAGTATGTATTACTAAACATTCGATCTAAATCGTCGCCGATGGTCCAGCTCGTCTAGTTTAGTGGCCAGGTAAGCAGTAGTTTCTCAACGCGACAGATGGCACGCTCGCCCACACGGCGCCAGCGACATACGTGTACTTATGATACGAGTATTATTTTGTAAGGCTTCAGTTATAGCGGGGATATATTTACATGTCATTAGAAGTTTAGAATTTTCTAGTTTAGCTTTGTCTGTTCCTAAGGTCTCTTTCTTCCAAGTTCATGTTTCACCAAGTCAATATCTTGATTTTCGAAAAATTTTACATTCGCATCAATCTGAGAATACGGTGGGATGAGGAAAACGTTACTTTTTACGGTTCGGTACCCGATGGGTGCCAAACGAAACCCTATTACTAAGCTGCTGTCCGTCCTTCCGTCTGTCTGTCAACGGGCTGTATCTCATGAACCATATAAGGTAGATAGTTGAAATTTTCACAGATTGTGTATTTGTATTGCCGCTATAAAAAACAAATAATAAAAAAATAAATTGAAGGGGATCCCCATCCAAGAAACGTGTTTTTCTCGGCGTTTTTAGCTAATATTGTACAGTGGTAGGAAACCCTTCGTGTGCGAATTCGACTCGCAGTTGGCCGGTTTTCTTATTTAAATAATACACTGATCACATGCAAAAGCGCCGAGAGGCCGAAACTCGAAGAAAAATGTAAAGGGCTCGGAATATTAAGAAAGTTTAGAGTGTTGCTTGTTCGTCTTTATAATTAATTTCGCAACGCTCTTCTACTTTACTTTAGAAAGATTTACGATCGACAGACAGATTAAAACACTCGCTACTAATGAGTTCTTTTTATATTCAATTTGAAGTTAAGGAATTTATGACATGAACGACTTTTTCGTGTTAATTTTCATACCTAGGAGTATATTCTTATCTAGCTAAATAAAATATATACAATATGATAAATATCGACGATCAAATTCCAGATATGATGCTATCTTTATATACCTACGATTAAAAGATATGAGCCTTGTCCAATTCTAAAACCTACACTTACCGAATATATCTATGTATCGCATCTATTCTTTGAAAATAGATATAGTCCGTCCGAAAAACTATTACTATATCAGCTGTTTATTATCAGCCTTGAGCCTGATAAGTTTATATCTATGATATGTACCTAAACGTTGAGGATAATACGACACGTGATGAACGGAAATAGAAACAGGCTTTGAACAGCTAAAAAACTGTCCGACTTGCTATAGAAATTGCGCATCCATTTCTTGTCATCCTGCTATAAGCTGTACCATCTCTTTGAAGTGACAACAGTGTGACTTTTTGTACAGAATATTGCATCAATATCTTGCAAAATTACTGCTTCACGATTTTGCTTTTTACGTGACTGATAACAACATTGTATAACACCATTTTGGCAACAATGAAATATTCTCATTTAAGTAACACTTTCAGGAAGTATTGTAAAGCGTTTAAATTGCTTCATAATTGCGGAATTTGTTGTTGGGCTCATTATAATTTATAATGTTGTAGGTACCTACAAAAGTTTCATCAATGTTATAATTCTAATTAGTTATTATTTACTTGATTTTTTCCTTATACGCGGACCATTTTGGTAAATAGAGTATATAAACGGAGTTATTTTTAAAATGATAAATAATAAATCTAAATTAAATTCCGACATGTCACACTGTTATTCACATGACAATAGTCATGTGAATAACAGTTCTATAAATGCGTATTTATAAATAAGATGCATCTGATGCCTCAATATAACCTACTTGCCTGGCGCTTTCCGTCAACAAAAGACTTCAGACTTCAAGACGTTGATTAATTAATATTAAAATCGTATATTCCACCTGCATAATCGCTAACATTGCGACCGTACCTCAACTGCACGATCGAGGCCGAGTTTTTACAACGGGTGTCGGTTTCACGCGTGTAGACTGTTTACGCTCTTAGCTACGTGAAACATCTCTGGTCGTGTGCACTCACTATAATAATAATAACACTCGTGTGTATACGATTACTTAATTCAACGCTTAATATATACAATAGTAGGAGTTGTTTACAAAAAAAGACAAAAGACGACGCAAGCGTGAGTAATACAGATGAATGGAAACTCGTTTGTCCATATCAGTTCAATTAATTAAGACACTATTAGGACAAATTGTGGAGTGAATAGACTTATATGACCGTTAAATTATCCTAATAGCCATACAGGCATATAAACAGGGGTTTGCCACATTTCGATATTGCTAAGGGCTCTTGACCAAGGGAAGCCTGTGACGTGTTCAGAAATGAGTCAGTGCGTGATTGTTATTGGCGCCCAACATGGGATAGTTTCAGTGCTATGTGAATTTCACCTTTCTTTGGTTTATTACAAAAATATGTTACTGAATAGGTATTTGGAGCTACGTATTCATTTAACTCATGTCAAAAATAACTTAGATATTTATTTTTAGATATATCAATTACTTAAATTGTAACGTAAGAAAATATGAAAGAAACGTCAAAACCAGCCTACTTTTTGATGATAAACTGACGTTTAAATTATGAAACAATTAACTGAAACACAAACACTGGTTTTTGGAACAGCTTAAGGCTAGACTTATAATGTAAAGCAATGCAGCCATTGAATTTTCATCAGCTCACACGAAGTTACATGAAATAAGCTTTGAAGCCATTTCAAATATTCAAAGTCCTAACAGATTGACTGCAACGTAAAGCAGGCTACATGGTTCTCTTAGGAAAACAAAATCTCAATTTTACATAAGGCTACCCCCATGGGAAGAAGGCGTGAGTTTATGTATGTATGTATGTATGTTTGAGGCTAAACTTGTGTAGACTGAATTCCAGCTGTCTAAATCCTGAAATGGAGATGAATCTTATGCAGAAGTTAATATTTAAGTAAGATGCTGACATCTTCAATCATTATAAAAGAAAGCAATAAGTTTCCACTTCCACAGAATATACTTAGTCAAAAGGAAAGCCCTAATTAATAAAGAATATAGATTCGTTTTACGCAAATCCAGGCCCAGATTTTAGGCTTCCTTTTACAAGCTCCGACATTCATTAAAAACCTTTTAGAGACGCTTACAATGGAGTGATCATATAAATTCAAAGAGGATTTTGCTCCAAATTGGATTTGAGTCAGCTTTTGTTAGAAGTAATGGAATTAGTACAAAGTATCTTTCGGAACATTAATGCCTACTTTAGTAGACGAAGACAATGCGGTTTAGGGGTCAGGTACCTTCATAATTCGTCTTGGAAAATTGATGGTGTAAGTTTGGCAATTAGGAGGTAGTTTAAAGGCTTACCTATCCATAGATAACCCAAAGAGACATAACTCTTTGGGTTCCTAGAAATTTAGCTTACGCAGTTATGGTCCATAACGTTTTAATCCTGAAGTCGGAAATGCACTATATTGTTCTGCTAGAGCTTAACTCAAAGATTTATTGATAGCTACATAAGTGTTCCATAGGATACACCTGGGAAAATACGGTAACAGTACTCGTCTGTCTCCTCATTTTGATAAGTTACCTGCCGCTTGCAAACGTTACAGTTATATCAACAATAAAATCCAAAAATAGTAAGTACAGTCCAAAATATTCGTAACAAGCTTTGATATATTGCATTACTTCCCAATCTTAAAATGAACAGCCAAGTCCACAGGTGTCGTCACGAAATATGCGCCAATTCTAAGTGAGCTTATGCTCTTACGAGAAAATACGCACCGAAGTAGTTGTTTTACTTTTGGTTTGGGCTTACGCACTACATCCAAATTTTATTTATACATATGATCCAAGTTTTCTTGAACCGTATTTTCTTGGGATTCGGACCAGACGCAGTGCGTAAGCGCATGAGACTACACACTGTATTGTTTCGCAACCCGGACAAGAGACTCTTTATCACGACCAGATAATGAGAAAGCTATGCACTTGTTTACTGTTACTTATCACTGTGATATCGTTTAACATGTTGTAAGTAATATGTAAGCTAACATTTATGGAGATATTATGCCATTAAACACTAAGCTAACACAAGAGAAAATTTTGATAGTGATATAATTTGGATTGTAATAGTCATTGTGACATTGCTTTTTAAATGGCTTCACGACTTGTGCTAATTCATTGTTATTTTCAGAAATAAACTTCTTAAATTTTTTTTAATGAAAATATGATCTCCATAAAAGATGGTACTTATTTATTTGCAATAATGATATATTCCCTAAATCTTTGCCAAACTCAACGCAACTGCGTCAATGGAAGATAGACAATTGTAAATGATATAGTGAGATAATACAATACTGCAACTTGTTGAATGTACGACCTGAATTCACAATCAAGTAAAACTCATATCGTTTACACCCGTTTCAAAATTTTAACGTGGAAATTTAATTACGCATTCAATTTCAATGCCGATACAGAGGTTAAGAAATTTTATCAATCGTGTGTTTAACAAAAAAATTGTGGAAACGGTAAATGAAGTTGTACGTTGTAAATCAAAAGCGGATAAGTATTTTATTGCTAATGCAACAGGTGGTAGCCATAGTTTTCGGACTGCCTAAGCTTGAAAAGAAACGAATAAAACGCAGTATATATACAGCGTCACAGCGTCAGCGTTTACATATCGCACTAGATATGTAAAAGCAAAACCGTATTTAAAGTTTCCAATTCAAACACATTCAAAGAACAGCCTAAGAAAACTCCCAAATTCAAGTTGATTGCATATACCGAATCTAAACTCAGATTTCAACAGAAAATAATAAAAGTCACCAAAGCGGAAACGAATCGTAAAGAAAATTTCTTTTCTGCTAGTCCCAACCGCATGAATGTTCATAATGAAAGACAAAATTGAATTTTTATAGTGTAGTATATCAATTACGATTGCAACCACAGTCCATTAAGCTCAGAGGTTTCGCACGGCTGGTTTTATTACCCGAATTATTTAAGGTCGGGCGAAAAACTTGCAATGATCTTGGTAAATTAAGTGTACATATTTAATGTGTTGTGTTCTCATCTTCTGATGTTAAGACAGCTAGTCAATGGCTTCTGCCAAAACAGGACTACAATCTATCTATACTATCACATAGATCGAGCGAGTGGTGACTATTAAGTATCTTCCTTGAGACCAATATCATTTATTGTCATTGTCTACCCTTTTTCACTCAAAATGTGAGTTATAGACCGACTCTTGGCTGTTCCGCAAGGAATAAAAGCCACTCTAATTTCGTCGGAACCTTATATTTGCGGATCCGAGATCGGAAGTCGTTGACATTTTATGATTTTATCGCTCTGCTCGTTCAGATCATTCGAGATCGTAATATGGATTTTATTTGCATTCTTTCTCCCATTCTCTCTCTGAACTGCGGAAAGTTTGTGCCAGGTTTCACAGGCATTACCTACTTATTAACTGAACTAAGCCTTAATCCAATTAGCTCAGGAAGGCGTAATAAAAACCATTTCTCGCAAAAAAATATTGGCATACCTACTACGAAGGTAGCGCTTTTAGCCAAATATTACGTTGTATATTTTATAGATATGGCAACTCTTTAGGAAGCATGTCAGACCAATCCATCAAAATATTAGCGCACTGAACTGACAGCGTATATTAGGATAGGGGTGCACTGAATATGTTGGATTGTTGGGTATTATGCGGCACGAAAATTTAAATTAAATCTGCACAACCATGCGATATTTTAAAAGTAACTTATCATCACACAAAAAAATTAAATCACTTGAGCGCACTGCTCACACATCATTGTGAACGCCTCTTAGTACAAAAAAGCGGCCAAGTGCGAGTCGGACTCGCCCATGAAGGGTTCCGTAGCAGCAAGTAACATTGAATGAAAGGTAAATTGCGGTTTACGATTTTTTTTTTCTTATCCATTATTGTCCCACTGCTGGGCAAAGGCCTCCCTACCCTCTTTCCACCTCTCTCTGTCGGTTTACGATATATGACGTATTAAAAAAAACGTATTTGCTAGATCTCGTTCAAACCAATTTTCGGTGGGAGTTTACATGGTAATGTACATCATATATTTTTTTTAGTTTTATCATTCTCTTATTTTAGAAGTTATAGGGGGGGGGACACATTTTGGAAGTGTCTTTCGCGCAAACTATTCAGTTTAGAAAAAAATGATATTGGAAACCTCAATATCATTTTTAAATACCTATCCATAGATACCCCACAAGCATGGATTTGATGAAAAAAAAATTTTGAGTTTCAGTTCTAAGTATGGGGAACCCCAAAAATTTTTTTTTTCTATTTTTGTGTGAAAATCTTAATGCGGTTCACAGAATACTTCTACTTACCAAGTTTCAACAGCATAGCTCTTATCGTTTCGGAAAAAAGTGGCTGTGACATACGGACGGACAGACAGACATGACGAATCTATAAGGGTTCCGTTTTTTGCCATTTGGCAACGGAACCCTAAAAACCGATTAATATGTTCTATACAATACCAACATTTGACTGTTATGTCTGCTGTGCTATGTAAAAGTCTCATGAATATTGATGATGCCATAGGATTAGTTACAGATTACGGGGTTTGAGTGCTTCAAAATACTAACTTAGCCAGTTGCTGTGTCGTGATTGCAGCCGTCTGTTTGCGTAGTAAATACTTGGCTGAGTGTAGCCGGCATACGTTTCTCTGAAACATAACGGTAACAAAATTGCAGTGAAGTGCAAACCCAGTAAACAGTTTTAACCTTCGCGTGTTTCAGGACTATTTTAGTATGTTCTACAGTTGTTTTCGAAAACATCGTTTAAAACCGCTATGGTACACCAAAAATAGCTTTGATTCTTAAGGTTCCACTAGTCGACGGATCGAACTCGTTGGTGGCGTGGCTAATATGCATGCTATTTAGTAAAGTTATTTATTTATTTCGTTTTAGTATTTATTTAGTGAAATAGACGATGATTTATAACGAAAACGAGCGCGTAAAATTTCATGAATAGACCTTTGGGCGTATAGATATTATGGAAAAACTGCTGGGTGTATCTACTCAAAATAAAATTGTTTGAACTTTTCAATAAATTATCTATCCCTGTACGGTTTTTATTTTGCCATTTTCATACTACATAAGTTATTAAAAAACGAATTTTCTTTCTTTCTTTTTTCTTTCTTTTTTCTTTTCTTTCTTTCTATTTATTTACGCCCAAAGCTGAGTTAAAATTAGTGTTGAAATATGGAAGTTTCGCTCATAACTTTCAAACCAATACTTTTTTCCGAATTCTGGTTCCATACACAAGGCAAATTGATATAGTTTTTAGTTTTGAACGTACACCGTCAAACAGACGAATAATCACCATACTACGTTTGTATGAAAGAATGACTGACTAGTGTACCCTTAAGAGTATTTCATTTAAGAACAAGATAACAACAAAACATTGCATCATTTCTTTCTTATCAATAAGATATGCAAAACAGAGGAGCCTCTCAAGCCGTATCAGTCAAAATAAAAGATCTCGTTCTATCAGACTATCAACTAAAGTACGATTGATCATAGCATGAGTCATGCCCATGATATCCGTGGTCATGCCACAGTATTGTTGGGAAGTAGCGTTTGACATTGAACGACTACCAACAGTGGCTTTGAAAAGGCCTAATCTGGTGCGAGGTGCCTACTAAGTACCTACGGGACTGGGTTTTAACATCGATAGAAAAATACGTACAGAAATCCATGTTGCTAACATTGAAAATTCATTACTTGGTCATCGGAGCGTTGTTTTTGTTGTGAGACATCGTAAATTGCTATTCTGCCTACTGAATACGCTGTCAAGGTCAGACTTCACCGAACCTACTGGAGTGAGGAAAAGGCTGGGCTAATGACAACATAAATTTGCTATTGTTTATGAAGGAGTTGGTTACAGGATTGGCGTAGTTAGCATACCACCAGTGACTGAAAACAAAAAAGAATTTAGCTATACAGGATCAAATTAAATTACCTAGATAAACTCTGAAGACGTGATTGATGGGCATCGATATCTATACCCTATACATCTAGTGGAAAAGATGAACTTAAACACGGTAGAGGGAATCACAACAGCTGTATGAACATAAAGAGGTAGGTATTGTAATAACATAGTAGTTATTTGTCGACAATCACTACAGTGAGTAACGCAAATGACTTGCTAATGACGCTAGAAGATTTTCCGACGACGCATAAACAACGACTTTCCTTATATTTTTAACAAACAACAAGACGTTTGAAATAAGATGAACTGCGGTTATTACGACATCCTTCTAGACTTATCCCAAGTTAATAACTTCCCACTTAAACCAAGTGACGCTAAAAATAAAATACCTAAAAACCGTCTGGCCTTCAACTTAACCAGTGTCTTCTTTGAACTTAAGACGACCTATGACGACGATTGATATTCGCATGACAACCGGGACAAATACTTCGTGCCCATCGAAGCACGAATAAACAATAGTGACATTAATTAATCATAAGAACCGAATCTATTATTAGTAAACATTAAAAACGTCACCAGGCGCCGTTCAGTCGACGTATGGACTGTCGCCGAAGTATTTATAAAGTCAATGACGCTAATTTACGACACTGCACGTTAATTGTTGATAGTCTTTACGTCGTTTTAAGTGACCCTAAGGACATATCAATATTAATGATTATAGTTTTGTTATTTTTTTATAAAATGATAAATGAAATAATCTTTATTATTTGCGTCAATGCCGACCAGTTTGTCTATTTCTGCAGTAATATTCAAATCCTCTTCATCCTATTGTTCTCTTGTCTGTGTTTCGTCAATTTCTTTTTTGTCTGCTCTTAATATTACTCAAACAATTATTTCATTCTTTTCGATCACGATAACCTCAAAATGTTTAGAGAAAGTCCCATAAAGATCCGTCCAGTAGTTTAGAGTGATGCGCACGCAAATAACATACTATTGAAATTATTATTTTGGAGCTATATTTACCTCTCAATTACTGCCATTAGAATTTCTACCCAACAAACGTTTTCCATAATAGATGTTTGCTTGCTAAAGAAAAGCTGCTTCAATAGACTTTAGTAAACAAAAATATAGAAACATGGTGTAAAGACCGTGACCTCTCACATTCCTTTCAGCCCTCAAAATGTCTAATGTTATACATGTACGTAAAATACTAGAGCCAGCTCACCTCAGATTTACTATAGCAAAGATAACTAAAGATAAAGAAAACCAAAGTCGTGAATAGACAGATTAGATAGACGCAACGGCCAATGAATTAAATCGATTGTACCCAAAACCGCCATATAGAGATATATTACCGATTTATTATGCACGTTAACCGGCAAGGCATAAATGTTAAAAAACTCATAATTTTTTCATGACTGACAATTGGCAATGGACATTTTGCAATGCCAATTAGAAATGTTAGCCTAAAAAATGTACGAGGAAGTGTATATGACACGCAGAGTTTTGAATACAGTTGACTTTTATAGTGAAGATAATTTCATTAGATCTTTTAGATTGGATCAATTTAGGATGAAATAACGCACAGAATCATTACCGAAATGAAAGAATGAAAAATATTTTATTTGGAACACACACAGGAAATACAAACCGTTAGCAAAAAGAGCATTTAAAACTAACAAAATTAACTAATTTTTGAAAAGTAAATAATAATAAAAAATTGCAACCTGTGCGAGGCCAAAAAGGTTCCTATCTCAGTATAATGCAGCGAAATTTAAAAAAAAATACTGCAGCGCTGGTATTCTGATAGGAAAAAATCGAAATGTGCCATTTCATAACTATTCTGCGATTTGGGACTTACAGACAGCAAGCATTTTTAAAAAGATAAGTAAACCACAAATAAAAAGTCACGTTTTGTTCGCGACAAGTTCAACAAAATAAATCCGATGCCTTTGACCCAGTCGCAAGCGCTACTAAGGTTTCACAATACCCTGTAATCCGATTGGAAAAGGTTCTGTATCGTTTTATTGGATATGTTTCCATAAGACATCACATTGCTCGAAGCACGCATCGGATTTGGAAGATCGCTCCCTAAGCTGCGAACTATGGCGAATATCTTCCTTTGAATCTATTTCCGGTGTTTTATGTTGTTGTTTTCCTGCATACAAATATTCTGTATACTGTTTTAAGATGTCCTTTGGCAAGGTTACACGCACAATTTCGCGATGGTACCATATTGATAGCTCCTACATTTGTCGCCTCCTCTGTGATCCATTTGTTTTCAAAGCACGTCCACTTCTTGACTTCCGAGGTCTTGCAAACTGTGATCTTTCACTGTCCGCATGCTTGATCATATTTATTGAGGAAGCAACCCTTTATTTCTTGATTTCTACAAAGTCAAGTGCGATTTACTGTAATAATGTTTTGTTATTCTGTACACACAATTATTACTGTTTCCTGATAACAATAACCTTCGCAAAAAGCGTTATAAACATTAAAATATCAAAGAGAAAAACGTGAAAACGCGAGCTCATTGCGCCAGGGGCGCCTTATCTCCGGCTTACAAAGAAGAGTAGATATTTCACTTTCATAGTTTAGATCAAGATAACAGGCAAGCAGTATGACGGATGGGCGAGCCAAGAGGTGCGTGATTACATAAACGTGAAAGTATTATGTCGACCAATTGAAAAGATCATGATTTAAATACGCATTTCACTATAGCAACAGTGACTTTGATCTGGCAAGGTGTAATTGCTTACGTCAATTATAATATTGTACGTGGCCATGAAAAACATAGAAAAGAAAGTAAATGAGATTCCACCAACATTCCTGAACAATATCTATCACTATGATCGAAAAAAGAGATTTTTTCTCAAGTGGCCAGGTCGACGCATAAAATATAGACAATTCTTTCAGGATCAAAGAGATTTCTCTGAGGATACAGAAGTTGTAACAAACAATATTCACACAGAGATATCGTAAATACGTTGACATAATACCATACATTGTCAGTAAGATGAACATTATTTATGCTCAGTTGATTTCCTCATTTCAGTACACAATAACTTTCATTATTACGTAGTTGAATTTATACCATTTAAATTAGTAAAACACAGCATGACTTTATAATTTCTTTGTTTTCATTGTTTGGTCTTCTCTTTATTGTACCTTCGGCAACATTTTGTTCCTTTTCTTTCGAATGGCAAACCACAGTATGTCAGCCTCTTTGTTTACCAGTACGGAGTACCCCATTTAAAAATACTGACGTAAACATTTATTTTATGTTCATAACCCGAATCCAAAATTCTTGATTCACTTGCATGGCTATATTTATTACTATACTGACTAACTGACCCGACAGACGTTTTCCTGTCCGAATTTCAATAATTCATACAAAATTTCCATAGAATATGTACTTTCAGTTTTCCCGAAATTTCTAATATTCCCGGCAACTTTTCAATTTTTTTCTTGACATAAGACCTTGATTCGGACTATTACGCACATATTTTCCAAATCGGTCCAGCCGTTCTCAAGTGATGCGCTTACACCGACGTACAGCATTCCATTTTTATTATATAGATTCGATTTAATTATGACACGTACCATTATTATTTCTCAATTACTACTTATAATTCTAATACTGAAATCAACAGCTATTTCAACTTACCGCTAAATGATTTTATTTATTACTTATCATCAGTATAATAGAAATCACTGACATTCAAAATCGAAATCACTTGCGAATCGTTCATTTGGAAATGATAACTTCTACACGAATGAATTAGAAATTGAGGTCCTAATAAGTGTCACTTGTCACACTGACACTCTTCTTATATTATAACAATACGTGACTTCAATTGATACGAGTACGATAAACGATAATCACTTCTGTTCTTTAATACCCCACTCAATAGTACTCTTGAAGAATACATAGTTTTAAACAAGTAGCTGCTACAAATAAGAATCATGTTTTAGGGTACACTGCTCTTTAAGATCTTCAATGCTGTAGGAACTTAAATGCAAAGGACGTAATGAACGCAAAACAAGCTGATATCACCACATTGGTTTCGTTGCAATGTGCTCGAATCCGCAGCGTGGAACTAATCGCGAACGCAATGGAATCTGTAACGAACACTTTAACTTATCTATATCGATATCGGTATGCGAATATACGTTGCGTTAACACATATGCAATTCAAATGGCAAATAAACAAGTGAATGTAGCAATTTGAGATTTTGGTGTTAGATAGACTTGATATAGTGTTTAGATGTAAAGGTAATTGCAAATTGTACTGAGACGCGTGTCTCGGTTTATAAAACAAAACAAGAAATTCTGCAATTTATTCTTGCGAAAAGCAGTAAATCTTTGATCGTTGATGAAAACTATGATAGAAATTATAGTTTTCGTAAACAACTACAACATCATCAACATAAACCTAAAAACACAGTTCCCAAGTCTCGATCAACTCAAAATTGATTGATGGATGATGTCTTTAAATCATTTTATAATAACACTGACGGAAGAGACGATTTATAAAAACAAAGTGATCAAATCACGGAACAAAACAAAGGCGGATCCATGCAATTATCATGTTTTTATAGACAAAATGGAGTAATACGATCAATCGTTCGTAACGCAGGAAACAGAGTTAATTTTGCTTGTGAAATAGCCATAATTATTCTAAAAGGAAAATCTTTTATCAGGATATGTTTGCCGATGAGGACTAGAAAAACATTTTCCTCCGACGAAAACAAAATTTCGAAATTATACCGCAATGAAAACGAGAATAATTTCTTGTGACTTGAATTCGGGTCTTTTGGCATACCACCCAGACCTACATCTTCGAAAGCACTTGAAAGCTGTATCGTTACTTGTTATTTATTGAGATAAAGCGAGTTATTTCGTCTGGGTAAATTTCTTGTCTTGCTCCTGGCGGTTAAATGATGATAAATTCCAATAAAGCACTGAATATAGGTTCCATTTCAAGTTAGTGTAACCACACTTCGAAGGTTAATTTAAATGACAGGCAATATAAAAAATTTCACTGTTGCTTGACAAAATTCAACGAAACAAGCAAGTGAAGCTGATCAGTAGTGCAACACCGAAAAAAAAGTAAACAAACAATCTATTACTTCATAATGTCTATTATCAAACAGCCAATGACCTTGCCACAGTTTGGCCCAACACCAAGTGCCGATGACTTCTCTGGCACTTTCTACTACTTTTTATTACCCACCGACTATCAAAACACTTCTATTGAATATCCCAAATTGGTTCTTATACATCGGTTGTTTTGTTCTTAAAATTACTCCCGAGTTACAATTCGAATCATCAGTGTATGCTGTATTAGAAATATTGTCGCATTATGCTCGGATACTATGGTTTTATTAATGGTTTTGCTATCGGCTGTCGTAACAGTTCATCATATTGTTTTCATTACTTCATGACGTTATCATTCGGGTTTTCCACGGGATATTACAGATAATCTATTTTTGATTCCCCGATATGTAAATTACTATCGTTGTATCGTTCTTTTTTTGTAACAGTGATAAGTGAATGTAAAATATTATTTTGACCTTGAAGAGCGCTTTCTATTCTGATTCTGTCCAAATTCCTTCTAATTGAATGCTTTATCAGAAGTATTTACATATCTATTAAGCTATGTGTATTCTCTGTTATGGCTTTTACTACTTTCTTACGTCTATTTAATCTTTAACCGGATAGTTAGTTTAGTTGTTTGTGTATAATCAAAATACCTTCCTTATAGAAACTACACAGCGCTCAAAGCGTTTGAAAATTCCTATGTAAGTTTACTGGTAGCAGTAAACTTAAACGCATCAGTACCGTCATCTAGATTAATTACCTACATTTGAGTGACGGATTATATCTATCCTCGCTTAATTATATGCTATTATTTCTCGAGCATACCATGTAGTACTTCATAATCTGTCTTCAAAAGATCTCATCAGCTATTGCTCACGTGTATATAAAGTTTCCATATTCCAAACTGCGTTAATGTTATTTGCATCGTTCACCCTAATGACCATCTGCCGATAAACCAAAATGTATGGTGCGTTTTCAACCCACGTTTTATCCTAATTCTTACCAAATGCACTTGGAAAGTTCTCAAATAAATATAGGAGCATCAAATTCAGTAGCAGATGTTAAAGAAAATTAATGCGCTGGCGCACCTGCCTCTCGTTTGCAATATCAACGTTTCATTTGATACATAAGTAGACGTGTGGTGACGTGGGGTTTTCGGACATATCTTCACGCTAATTTCCCTCGTAAAGTTGGGCAGACCTCCAACTGCATATGAGAGCATTGGCACCATTCGACCGTGCCGGGTAAGTGTTGTAATTTTCGAATCAGGTTGTTAACCAGAATGTTCTTATTAATTCATACGAATCAAATAACGTCACTCTCAGTCATTCATCTTGGAATCTCACATTATTTCGCGTTGATATAGGCACGGCTTAATACCAAATTACAAAATGCAGAGGATCTCAAACGTCCCAGACATACTACTGCTAAACTAATTAAGCAATTTATTATAATAGTAATGCCATTTCGGATGACATCCAGATGACTGTTTTGTCTGTTCTTGATAATCTTAGTTCTAAATATATCTCACATAATTCGTCGTCCTACATTGTATTATTTCATAATTACCTCGGCGTGCCAGATAGTCGTGTGAAATGCTCGCGTTTATCTCAGGAGACAGTTATATCACAGTAATAACATTGTCGCAATGTCTTACATGTATTCTGGTTTTGTTTGATGAGCTGATAGTAGATCTTGCTGTTTTCGTTTTTTTTCCTGATGTCTATTTACAGTTTTGCTAGGAATGGAATTCTGACTTGTGGGTGTAGTGAAGGGTAATTAAAGGATTTCTTCTATTCAATGTCAGATTATGATTAAAAATGTTTAAGTTAATTTTACTTTCATTATTAACTCACTGCTGCACAGAGTGCGTGTGAGTAGTAACAATATGCATGACTGTCCGTTCTGCAAATACTGAATACGTTTATGTGGGAACTAACATAGTTTTAATCAATATTTTAATAACAAAATGAAATACGTTGTCGGAAACAAAAAATCGGCACTGCGGTAATCAACGCGTTGATATCTTTTACTCCATGCACCGCGGTAATCAACGCGTTGATGTCTTTTACTCCACGGTGTCGGTAAATTGGGTTACAGTGTCGCGAAATCAATGGTTTAGTCCCATCTCAAAAATGCCCAACGCGCCTAAATAAGTTTTCACTTCAAAAATAAGAATGTCAATATAAATTAAAAGAATGACAAAATAACAATCGTCCCACTTGAACTTTACGTGTTCTGATTATTTATCATCCATTCGATCTGCTGAAATTCTAGACCGTTTTCTTTATTCAACCCAAAACGAAATCCCTAGTTTCAAAAGTGAGTGAGGTAGAAGTCTACGAACTCAAATACGCTGAATGATAATGTCAATTCACTCGTCAAATCCACAAGAGGCTTGTTTAAATGTCAATTTGCCCTAGTGCCGATACCGTTCTCAATACCTTCGTGATTCCAACCGAATTCATGGAGAACAGCTCGATAGTTAATATTTTAATTATCCTCATTGATAGCGTGATTAATTCTTGAAGTATATTTTCCTAGTTTTTTGAATAATTATTATTTACTGTTAAATCTTTTGACGTTACTGTTCCATTTACATGCACATTTACCTTTATATTCATTATTGCTATTAGAAATATTTTCTAATAGTAGAGTCGGGTGCGTGATTAGAAATCTTTAATAACTCTTATTCAAGTTCGTTTTACAGCCTTACTTTTTAATCGATAAAAATATATTCAAGAACAGCCATCGTAAACAATAAAATGAATCATAAATATTACCAAGAATAATAAAATTGTATCTAATAAAGACGTCGACAGCAGGGCGAGAGCAAAATAAACGATGCTAAAACATTGAATACAGGACTCTAAACACCAATACACCTTAAAATATATTGACGGACTCAGGTACTTCGGAGTGCAGAAATGCTCTCTCAGCTCATTAATTGCGTAAAATACTGCCATCACAAATGCCAATGCTCAATAAAAACGGTAAACATATTAATTCGATTCTCGTTCAAGGCTGGACACTGCGAAATTTGTTTACAAAAATAGAGCTGAAATAACATCGTAAGGTATCGAAGAGTTTTAACGATATAATGCCCGTAAACATCGTAGGAGTTAAGATTACGAGTAATGTTGCCAAACTTCAAGGACTGACGTTACGTCTAGAAAATAATCCAGACGCTATTTACTTTGGTCTATCCAAATAGGCCGATCGTTTATTTATTCCAGCAATAAACTTGTTCGTAGAAGTGTTTGAAGTGAAAAAATTGGAATCGGGTGCTTTACGTCTAGAGCTGTAAATACATTTTTAAAGAAAATTCATTACTAATTCAAATATTTACTGCGATCTCGAAAGCTATGATCGAAGAAAAAAATTGTAATGATGATGTGCATTATAAGACAGTTATATGAAAATATTTTGATGATAGTTGAACAAATGCAGATCAATCAAATAGGATCTTACAAATAATACAGTAAGTAGAAAGACCTAATCCTGTACCCTAATTGCGTAATACAACATAATCACAATCTGTTTCGATTTAAAACAGATTGCTAATCCATTGCTTCATAAGTTGGAAAAAAAATCTGCTCAACAACGTAAATAACGCAATGAATGTTGTTGAACTGTCAAAATGAAACAAATTAGGCAAAATTGATTACGAAAATAAGTTACGCAATTAGGGTACAGAGCTAGACAATGTAAAATCGCTGTTTCATCTTTCATCAAATTTGCTTCGCGCTTCCTTTTGTCGCGTTGAAAACCTAAAGACCATAAAAATCTTCAGGTTTGAATGATATTATCTTTTATGGCAAATTCACCATAAAAGATAATAACTATTTCAATACTTTTTGCTTGTCTAGTAAATTCAAATGATGTTATTGCATAAATCCAGAACTTACTGATTGGGAGAAGACACTGGCCCCTGTAACACAGGTGTTTTTACCTAGCGCAGGAGTCAGGGCTTCACTTTGTTTGTACACATGTTTTATGCCAATAAAGAATTTATTTATTATTTATATTCGAACCTTTGAAAAGAGTATAAGTTTACAGAACACAGATCTAGATGCTATACCTACTGGATGCTATTATTTCACTGAGTTAGTTTCATGAGACGTTTGAGCGAATGCATCTCGTTTCTTGAGAAAAATCACACGGATCATAAGAACATTTCGTTAATCACTATTCTTCGGTAAAACTTGTGAGAAAACAGGTTGTAATGTACTAAAATTATGTTCTACAATTTCTTTGTTGAGACTTTCAAAACGCAAAAGTTTTAGGAGTTGATGCATTGTCATTGTATAGGTATCTTTTACCCATGACCATTTAATCTCATAATTTCAAACGAATGAATACTGATTTTAGTAGATAAGCAGATACCTATGATGACATATACATCATAAGGTAGTATATATCTTCTCTCAAAGATTTGAAACATGCAGTAACACACAGACGCACACGTGGAGTAGTGCATGTAGTATGATCTAATTTCTAAGGACGTGATCTAATTGTCTGTTACATATATGTGTCATGTCATCGGCAATCTTTTCTTCATAAATTAACCGCCATTCATGATAAAAGGATTACATCACTGTAGTAAATTCCTTGCTGTTCACGAACGAATTCAAATCGATTCGATCGATTTGAATATTTCCTCCTTTTCCTTTCCTTGAAACGTTATGAAATTATTTGCGGAAGAACCGAATTCTTTCAACTCACGACATCTAACGAATTTGTAATCTTCTCCTAAAGAAGCAAACAAAGAAATTATTGCTCCATGTAAGTCAAACAGTTGCATGCTCTGACTTAACAAGGTATCTCGAATTTCATCGCGTATCAATGTTAATCCGCTCCGTGGTACTTAAATGAAATGCTCTATTGATCGTTTGTAACGAGAAAAAGCATTGCTGAGATTCAATTACTCTGTAATTGTATGTGTTGAAAGTAAAATCGCATACGTCGATACGAAGAGCGTTATTAACTTTCCTGTGAAGACGAAGATAGTGTTTTTATAAATAATGTAATCATTCGTATTCACTTCCTAGTTGTTAAGTGACTTGCTACTCGTAGAATTGTATCTGTCTTTTAAGAAAAAGTTCTTTGGACTGCCTCCAATTTTGCGCAACTTAGTCTTCTAGGATAAATTGTAATTGGCGTTCTCTACGGTGATACCGAATACGCAAAGTGGGTATATTGTAGTAGAAGTATATTAATGTTGTTTATAAACAACGGGTGAATCACGAACTTCAGTGGGAATCGGTTTAATTTATCATCTTCAGTCTTAGATTACCACCAAAGACCGATTGCTTAGTGGTTTCTGGTTAACTTATTACATATTCTGTGAGCACAACCAAGTAAACAAAGGGTCATCCTACTGTTGAACCGTAAATTAAGACTTCTGACCGATTCTTGTAAGCGATTTATCAATCCTACTCATATCTTCCCACATACCTTCACATATAACGATCAAAAGAGTTACAACAGTTTCCGAAGTATTCTTTCGTCAAGTAGGCGCAAAGGAAATTGCATCAACAGCACCTTGCCAGCATTGCCCACGTACTGTCCCAGTTCGGGGTACTTCGGAATACTTCGGACCACGCCACGATTGGCCCTTCGTGGAGTTTTTGCTTCAATTGCAAAAAGGATCGAGCCATCAAGTGGTACTTTTTATTCATACGTTGCTGGATTAGTGGCTATTGTTCTATCAAGTTATTGTTCTGGGCTAAAAACCCATTTGAGATGAACGTTGTTTTGCAAATGCTGTTCAAACAAGTTTACTATTGACTTTAACATAAACTGGGAATGCAAAAGCTCGATATTGTTGTATTAAAATTTGCAAAATATTAATTTTGTTTTCTATTTCAGGTAAGTCCTGATACATACTGCAGACTTGGAGGTGTCAGTGAGTGAACATTACTTTCAAAACGATGAACTGGTTAACTAGTGGTTTATTTTATTTGTCTTCAAAATTCTGCAAGGCTACTGTTCTGTCCAAAATAACTTAATTCTTTAACCCAACCGCTTTTTACCATTGCTCAAATCTTATAAATATCCAATTAAGGATTGCACACCGCACATTTTTCTCTTGCACTGTCACGCTCCCATAACCATGACAAATGACTTTACGCATTCCGGCAAGACAAAACGTATCTAATTATACTCGTCCATTAACAGGCGAAGGACGAGAGTCCTGGACACGGATGCTCTGACGCATCAACCCAATTCGTTCCACTTCACACGCCTGCACCACGGTTATGTAGCACCGTATTTATAACATAAGCCCTCCGGTATTTAGACTACGTGTGATATTCAGTTGGCACTTGATCTTATTTATTTTGGTACACGCATCTCTAAATGTTCAAGTGAATTTCGCACTGGAGATTTGCAATTGGAACTGCTATTCGTGTGCAATTTCTTGATTCTTCTGTTTGTCATTAGAGTCGGTCGAATCATTCATCGTTGTAGCGATATTTCAAATTCATTTAGTTGAATTGAATGAAAGTCTATTTACAGATCCTTCACATATCTACGTTAAAATGACGCTTTATATAGAAATATCGTCAGTCTATGTAATTCAGCAACATTTGTTTCACAAAATTAAAACAAGCTGCTCAAAAGTTAATTATGGGATGAGAAATGTTTAATTTGATATGTCCTCGTATACAAACTACAGTTTTAATAACTTTTCAGTGTGACTTGTAAAATACGTCGCGCGTCGCTTTCATACAGTAATCCACTTCGCTGACTATAATTAACTTTCGTTTATTCGATCTAACTTTTTGTCGAGTAGGTACACGAGCCTTCGTATGAGCCTTTATGCGCTTTACAATTTTGATATTGTTTATAACCCTTACCTGACCATTATTTTCACCTAATTGAGTGCCAATCTTGAGATACTATCATGTAAATAGCTATTTGAGAATAATAGCTGAATCCGCTAACATTAATTTAACACTAGGCAGCGCGCGGTCGCGGTGAAGGGGATGTTATTGTGGGGATTGTAAATGGCTATTATGCACAAATGACATTTGATTGATTGCTTCGATATATTTTCAGACCAATTGATAACTGGTTTCCTTAAGGCATGCGGACGAAAGATGGCAGTCGTTTTACGTAAACCCAGATATCCGGTATAACTATCACGAATGGTGAAACTATCAGTGCGCTTGGTTGTAAACGCACACTCGAGGTACCCATGAAACTACTGCTGAGCATAAGATCATAAGCATAAAATATAAAATAGAGAATATTTTGTATGACGCCGATGAGAATATTAAACATGTAATAGTTATCAAAGAAAGTTATGGATGTCTTCCGACAGATGATGATGATATAATAGTATCAAACGCAGAGAATGCTCAGACAATGATAACTCAAAAATAAAGTTGTAATGTCACGGAACAGTCAATGTCTGAAATTGTGAATCATGATATCTCCTACGGCGAACAACAAACAAACTATTGATTTAACTCATTACATAAACAAAAATGTTTCGGTTTTAACCTAAGAATTCTTACGCAACGAATCAATCAATGCATCGATAGCAAAAGTCACTTAGTCGACATCAATAATCCTACACTAAGCCGAAAGAGCATTCTCAAATCAGTCAATACAGATATTGTTTGCGGGCATTGTATACAATCCGACGGGGGTCTCAATAAACAACAAGATAATATTTACAATAGGAAATCGTCCACTTTGAAACAACTGACGTTATGTGTGAAGGCTTACTATTGAATGATTGGATCGGTTATAAAACTAGTGATGTCATCGAATTCTTTGATAATCGATCGGTTGTTGCGGCTCATGACTATTTCGTCTGTTAAGTAATGTAATGAGGAACGGATAGCACCGTGCTTACCAGTTTTATCATCAGAACCATTTTTTTGCCTTTCATCGGCGCCGGCTACAGCTGAAATTACATTAAAATCCAGAAACCTTTTTTACTTACTCTTTCCTTTGGATTCCAGATCAGCGATTAGTTTATAAGATTTCAGCTTTATAGTCCAAGACTCTATAACATGCACATAGAATTAGACTGAATGTAAGTCAATACATTCACGCCCACTTAAATAAAAATGTATGTAACACTTTTATTTTAACCAGACATTTAAAAACATCTTAAGAATCCCCTGTCATCTATTTGTCATTGTTAACCCACTTTCGAAAATGTACTTTTAGACCCAGCTGACATGCTTAATGATTCAAAATATCATGACACTTTTCGTGACTATATTGTTGCCAAAAATTGTGTTTAGATCATTAAGGTGTGTTTGTTCGCTTTCTATGCTGTCTTGGAATTCTCTCATGAGAAACTGATTTCTGTTCCCATGCCGTATCTCCATTTTAATCAAGCGCACTTCATTTTGATTACTTCGTCATGAGACAGATGTAAAGTTATGCACAAAGGGCACATATTTGGTCCCAGTCCCGCCCACGTCGTCCATCCATATATTATTATAATATTACAACGGTCAACAATCTTTTAAACATCCTAATTTATGTTTACAACCTCATTATGCGGAAATACTTTGCGAAATGTTATAACAGTGTGATAGTGTTCATCCATGTACGGCGTTCATTCAGCATCGAGAATGTTTATTGGCGCTTTAGAGTGACTGGTCCACTTCTGATTCCACAAGTTTCGCCAAATTCGATGCGACATTGATACTTTCAGCACCCACACATCTTGCCATCTGCTGCGGACACGCGTATATCGACGTTTATCTTGAAACGGTCGGCCTTGGTACAGATTCCGGGACAGTTAGTGTTACCGCACGTTCTCTATTAAACTGTCGTGTTACCGTTTCTACTGAAATTAGCCGCGGATGTGCGCTTGCGACTCGATGCGTCTAACGGACGCTGCATTTGTGTCGTTTGGACTATTGCGCTTTGCGTTTCTCGGCGCGACGTGCGTTAACACGACGCGTCATAAATAACTCTACTAATTGTTGTTACGCATCATTAAACTGTAATTCAGAACGATAACACTTTTTTTAATATTGAAAGTTACCCAGCAAAAATTATAAGTAGATGAAAGTCGGCCATCTACTTCAGCGTCTTGATAGGCAATTATATTATTACATGTGAATATGTCTCACCGTAGAACCATCTCTGTAAACTACTACTCTATCTACAATAAATGATAGAATTCCATTTTAATCCATTCCACTCCAGCGCGATTGAATAAATTATTTGTTGTAAAGGTGCGATATCTTGTAGTATAGAATAACTATAAAAGTAATTATTTTCATAGCTATCACTCTGTCAATTACTTTCATACTCAATAAAGGTTTATGAGAAAATTAAGTTCCTGATTACGTATATATATATGATGCCATTTTTTTATATCCCTTCATGGTTTATCGACTTGTACAAAGTTAGAAAATTGTCCAGGTTTAACTTTAAACCATTGTTGAATACATATCTCTGCTTACTATCCACATACTATAAGCATGTATTTTTACTTGTTACTAGTATCACCATAACATCTTTATTTTAACTGCCTCAACATCATGTCTTACGCAACCGGAAAAATGTTAAACCATTTCTCTGTCGAGTGTATCGCTATTAGAACCTATAATTTCACTTCGCACATTTTACGTTTCACGCCATCAGTATATCACCGAGTCACATTTGATAGCTGCATCTCTTTCTCTCCATCTCGACTACCGTCGGGTGAAAGAGATAGCATAAATCTACCAGTTGCTCGAATAGTCCGAATTCCGACTGTCACTTATGAACTTTAACATAATAGTTTTAACGTTCTGTTGAACCTTAGAATTGCTGTTTACATGTGAAACAGGAAATTCATACGTCTTCCCAAATAAATTATATGCGTCTGTCTGTAATTCTGGATTCAAATGTGTCCATCTATCTATTATGCTGTGTAAGGATAAGTATGGCTAGTGTCAAGATGTTATTCAAGAAGGCAGTCGTTGTCTAGCACTCGATTTGTTTAATTCAATCTCAGTATCTAGTCTTAAGCACTTGTTCTGAATAAACAAGAAACACAAATCTGTCTTTAAGCCTTGTTTGTATGTTTAGAACGCGTGAGAGGAAATACTTTCCGAGAATTACGAAGAAATACCCCCACTAATCTGTACTAAGCCAAACCAATAAAACATTAGCTTTATTTCGTCTCACAGTTCGTAGATTTTAGCAAAAGTGAAGTTTTTGATAGAACCTACATAATTATAACTTCTATCCCAGATACGTTTGAAGCAAACGAAGATGATGATGTAAATACTTTCCCATCGAAATTTTTCCAAAGAAAATCTCTTCCTCATCATAAAATCTACAAACGCAACCGCGAGCACGACTAGTATACAACTGCAGTTTCGCGGCAAGACGAATCGATTACGTGCGATGCGCACACGCTTCCCTCTTAAGACGGAATGCGTGTCTATTGACAGCGGGTCGCGTGCCACCTGAATTGTGATTGTACAACGGGATCTGAATGAGAACGATTCTCCAATACGGTTTATTTTACCTCGTTCGTACTAAAATTGATTTGTTTCCTGATCCAAGATTGTTGAGACAGTTATCAAATTAATTTCCAAGGGAATGTCTTGGGTTACGGTTATGATTTGCGTCATGATGGGTTGTATACCGATATTCCAATAGTTCATGCGTTAGCTTGCACTACTCAGTAGACAGATCTTAGAATAATAGTTTCGTTAGTTATCAAGAGAACGTGTTGAGTGATGAAGTAGATCTTAAGCTTATTTCAGTAATGACTATTAAGATTAAACATGTCACGACACGCCCCAATGCGGGGGCTGGCGCAACATTTAGAAACACTATCGCCGATGCAATAAACTCACAAGGCAATATATTTATAGTTCTTTCTCTTTTATGTAACGGTGCACGAGACTTGCATAACGAGATGCATCGAGATATCGCCCCATTAAAGCTTCACTTCAATTATCTATAAAATTATCTTTTGCATATACAGTTCCTATGATTCCACATGAGGGTCAAACTGACAAGATTTGTCGAAAGTTCAACTTTAATTGATGAACTTTTGGCTTTTAGATTCGACTAAATATTGGCCTTTCAAAGCACCGGTACTTTGGTGCCGTAAAAGAATAGAAAAAAAAATCCAATGTGTCACTAATGGATAAAGTAATCTCAGATCCGAATTACCTATCCGAAATAATTATGTCTCGGTGATCAAATCTTGAGCACTTATATTGCATATTCAATATCCAAACGTTCCGAATATTTATCGGCCCTCAATTAACCACTGCTTACCCCAAATAGTATAACTGTGAAGAAATCCAGATGATCAAGTTAATTAAGTCTTCGATCACGAACCACAAATTCGAGCGTTGTGTCGAATGTGAGATTTCTAGGTCACACTGAAGCAGCATTGCAAATTTTTAAATACCATTTGTAGAATAAAGAACGCATGCTATGTGTGCCGTTTACTTCTCCTACGGCCTTCGGTAGAATGAGGTTTCGAAATAAGTATTGGGAAAAGAAAATTTAAAGATACGGCATGAATTCAACACCAAAATCGTGTAGTCAAAATTCCAGGAAAAATTTGTGGTAAGAAGTTTTGCAAGCGTTGTTATTAGCTGCTCCGAAACTGAAATGTCTTTGTTATAACACACTCATAAGTCGGATTATTTGTCCAAAGCTTTTGAGAAAGCAAAAGCTCCGAAAGCCTTAATTTTCGATGTTGGGCATATTATAGATGCTTAAATTAGTCGACCATTTAAAATAAAGTCACTTTCAACGTTTTGATAGATTGCAATGAAAAAGTAGACAAAACACACATGAAAAAACAGTATAGAAAGTAGTCAGTAGCCGATGGTGCCTCTGAAAGGATTCAGCATAAAAACAAAGGTACGCAGCAAAACGCACACGATCCCTTCTTCGTTTAGCACGGTGCATAAAAACTGCATTCACGACGGCGCTAAGCCGTCCACCATTATTTTTAGATGGCCACAAATAGATGTGTGTCGCGCCCAACGCATTCGTATCGCCTTTATAATCGGCGGAAGGGTACCACTCAAAATAAAAGCGGGAAGAGATTCTATTTCGAAGTTTTGACCAGTTTTATATGATGTCCAGTTTGTGGGGAAATCTTATGGTTTTCTTTATAGAGATTGTTTTTTTTATTTGGCACGAAACTGTACAGATAAATTTTGTTATATCCGCGCAAAAAGTTGGTGACTCTTTAAATGTTTTGGGCGTTGGCTGTCATTTCGAAGGAAATTTATTTTAACGAAAGGAGTCTAGAACTCTTGTCACGATTATTATGAAGTTCAGCTTAAACATATGTGCATATCTTCCTGATGGCCTTAAACGTTACCTTTCCTTTCACATCAAAATATTTAAACAGTGTTACAATGTCCTTGTCAAGTATTTTGTCAACTGCTCTTTTATCATTTTGTCATTCGTTTAAATAATATTGACATTTGAAATTAAAATAATATAATCACTGGCTCGGAGAGAGATGTTGCCAAATATTTTAACAAAATATTCAAATTCTTTAGATCTTCTGCAGAGAACATAACATAAATATTTAATTTACTGTATTGATTTACTATAACAATGTTTTCGCTACTGTATAGCATTATGTGTATGTATGTTTTGCTTTTTATTTTGTTGTCCTTTATACGATTTTACGGTAATGTATTTTGATGTTTTCGTCCTTGTAAAACTTATTGTACCTAGATTATAAGTAAATGATGTGATCTCTTATAATTGGAAACGCACACTTGTATTTGTCCCTGTCTATGTTATAATGCATGTAATGAGGGTTTTCTGAAATGACGTTCACTGGATGGCAGCACTGACACGTCAGGTCCGGGCACCTGTCAAAAGTGGCAAAGCGCCTTTATTTTCTTTAGTCGTAACTGAATGCTGAACGAATGATGAACGTCATCATACATTTTCTTTATATTCATTGTCGATATGGAAGACCTCGTGTCGTGTTAAAGTGGCGCCAACTGGTAGCGTGAATTTTCATGAAAACATGAATTGTGTCTGTTGGAGATCCAATAAATAATTAGTAAAGACAGTGAAAGACATACTTCTTTCTACAGTTTTTAAGTTCGTCTACTTTCGTTGGTTTTCTTCGGAGGTATTCGTGATCAAGAAATACAATTTTACAAAGTAAGCATCCATTTCATTCAAAATATCAGCACAAATCCTTACAACATTGCAAGGATTTCCAAGATTAATCCCATGGGGTTCAGAGTAATTTCTCAACGTGGCACCTTGGTGTGGTTTTGAAAAATGCGCTCTCTCGCAATTTGCGAGGGGAAGCTTATCGTACATCGACCGTCCGTTACTCGTTTGGAATACCGACGGTATTGGTGTCCGATGCGGAAGGCAACTAAGTAAACTAACTTCCAAACGTAGCTTTGCTTATGGACTTTTCTTGTAATTTCATGCTATTTGTGATTTGTGCATTGATAACGTTCCAAGTATGGATTTTTAATATTTCGTGTAAAACCATAAAATGCATTTGGGTGTTTGCATGCTTTGCTTTGTGTTTTCATAGGTGTGCTGCAAATTTGTTTGGGTTCGATTCGGCAGTATTTGTTGGACAACAAAGCTGACCCGAAGTAATTACAATACATACAATATGTAAAAAAAAAACTCCGGGTTTATTACTCACATGGGGCGCGGGCGGCCGGTCGCTGTCGTTTAGCGGGTGTCTAGAAGTCATAAGTTATGACCCCTGTTGATTAGCAAATTTTTTTATGGATTTTGGGTCATTTTGGTATAAAAAATGTGACTTAAATAGTAATAACTTTTTATTTTCAATAATAATAAGATTTTTATTACTTTTAGGTAATCTTATTGCAGCTCTTTCGGATCGGACTTTGTTTTTTTACAAATTGTACATTCGATTTTGCCGACCCAAAAAAGTGTCTAGCATTACTAATACAGAGAAGTTAAGATTTCCACGTATACTGCACCTTGCCAATTTTCTGAAAATAGCTAATGAAAAAGCAAAAAATCTAAATAAATAGCTAATGAATAGCTAAATTCTACTTGAAGCATGTTCTTGGGCGACAATTTTTCGTACCTAGAATTCTGTTATATTTTATATTGAACCACTTCTACAAAAATGCACCGTGTATCCGATTGCTGAAGCTTGATGAAGTTCACTTTATTCAATAAACATAGAACAAAGTTGTATGAGCTACGTCGAATCGATTCGTGTTTCTAAGCTGTATCACAAGGTTAACTTACTCAGAATTATTAATTATTTTATGTTTTGTGATGCATGCATATTTTAAATACCTACTAACACAATCCGATCTTTCAAGGTTACTAAGTTAAATCAAAATAAAAGTGTTCAATGCAATTAAGACGCGTCCAAAATAAGACAAAGCTGGACATACCGAAATTAATTTCCACCCCACTTAAATAATTCACGATGCGTAACCTCGTGTTTCATCAACGCCACGCCGCCCGTTCAATATTTCAAACTCAAACTTCCAGTAATTCTAAGTTTAGACCTAAAAAAAGTGCACGTATGTAAATAGTTTCCATAGGAACCTATCAGTCCGGTAATATATGGTAACGATCTAGGCGTGCAAATCTGGAGTCCATCTTCCTCCTTATATGGACCAGACATGCCTGCAACGAACGTGCATAAGTGTCTTCAAGACCACCACTTATTATATCTTCCTATTCGTGTTAAAACTGTGACTCACTCACATTTTATATTTTGAGACATCTCTGCAAAAGCACAATAAATCTGCCAGTGCCACTAAAATTAAAACATCAGAGAATACTTTTTGGTCAAATGTGTCAGTTTGTATTGACTTCGGAGAAATGCTTTAAAAAAAGTACCAAGATAACACTATCGAGCAACTGCCGTCAAAATACAACTATAAAAATTCAACGATAAGTGTTGAAAGGTAACGAAAACAATGGCTTTTCGCCGATGGACGCAAAGTATCTGTCAAGATGTCCGTCACGACTGCGCAGTTCAAACATCCGAAACATGTCTACCCATAACCGTGAGCTGAATTATTTCGCATTGTTCCAAAAAATATGCCTCTATTTTTTGCAAAAAGTTTGCTATCCTTATCATAAAATGAAAATCTAACCGCTCGAGGCAAATTCGCAACATAGAATCCGGTATAAGCCCAATTACTTAATGAAGCCGGTTGTATTACAAGTTCGTGAATCCATTTTCTTCGATCAATAAAATAATCTAAATGAACAACCTTCACGCGTTTGTTAAATATGTTCTCATAATTTTCGATATCTATGCGCGAATAATTTTCACATGCAATAGTTAACAAACGATTTCAAAACAAATCTTCTAGCAACATGTCCAATTTTAGAGGACTCTTCAAATTGCAGCTGTAAATCCGTGCTTGATACTCGACCGTGCGAAACACAAGATAGAATCTCCATTGTCCATATTTGTGCAGGGCACGGCCAGTTTGGGGTCAAAGTGAACCCTTATTATGTACGGCACTAGCTTGTTGCTTTTCAAGCGGTCGCAATTATGGAAATTTTCCCTGGAAACGTGGCCGGATTAAATATACTTTTGGACGTACTCGTAGTTTAGGATAGTGGGAAACGTTCCGAGCCTCGGTACATTAAGTTGGCAAGTTGAGTGCCAATTGGAGTTCTTTATGTTACATTGTTGTGCCTCCGGACCGCTGGTTGTTAAGTTTATTTAGTATATAAACTTGGTGTTACATAACTTTTTTCAAGGAAATGAAGCTTCATGCTGTTCCAACATTATGTACGCTATTGCAGCTTAAGCTTTTGCAAAAATAACATGTTAATATTATAGCTGTGATTGCAGTGTGTTGGCAATGCGCCAACCAATATTAGAATTGAATTTTTTATCAGTTTCTCTTCTATCTAGTACATGCCCGAGATGTTGATCAGCTGATGTACTCCATTTAATCCCCAATCAACTGCGTTATTTAAATTAGCTTAAAATCGGGTTAAGTGTTACAATAAATCTTAACTCAAACAAACCAGTTCTATCTGTAATTGTTCAGATATTCGGAACATCGGAATCTAACTGGAGCACAGCATATGTATTTATTGGCTCCAAATCTCGATTCTTCCATTACAAAATGCAGTAGCATTATGAAGTTTATTGGAACATATCCAAGTCGTTGTTGCAGAACTTGTTTACGCCGCAAAAAAGTTTGTGATTTTGACAGTCGGCTTGAAAGAGAGAAAATGTTTGGTAGTCACTCAATCATATTTTATGAAAACGGATGCGAAAAGTTTGAACTGAGCAAATGGTTTTAGTGGTAAACAATGTAAACTATTTTGTGACTTTGTGTCCTCAATTCAGAAAAACAGATCAAGACCTGAAATAAAAAAACGCTAATGGATCACTAAAAAAAGTTTGATGGAAAAGTACTCTGTAAAAATAGACTAAACATGTTGTAAAATGCTTGGTCACGCTCTAGGTCCTTACGAAACGAGCCAAGCTGCTTGTTACCTTCCTATAAAATGAGTATGCATATTTCATTTTAAGGTGACAACGTAGCTTCTCTCATCACGATACTAAAAATCAAGTACGTTTTCATCGGTTACCAAAGATCAAAATACTACCGTTGTCGTCGCATCGTAAATCGACGAGACGTTTAGCACAGCTCCCATAAATTGTGACCGATCAAATGTTTTACCTCGTCAATTTGTTTTGTGAATCTTTTAGACGTGTATTTTATGTCCAGTAAGTTTTTACTGCTCATCCAAACATACTAATATGATGTCATACAGTTCAATACTTTCCTCAGTTTTCACTACAGTTTTGTCCTTCAAGACCTTCGGCTTGTCGGGATTCCTATATTCCGATTTTCTGAATAACAATTCTTCTCCATACGATAATTTGAATCGAAGTCGTCTTACCAGAGTCATGGTTATAGCGTAACCAAAATCAAATGAATTCGCATTCCACTCTTCTACATCGGCAGGTTTATCTGAAGTGAACAAGTTTAAAAAGGAGTTTCGATTTACAACGAAAGCTGGTGCTTGCGACAAGTTTGGTGTAAAAATACCAAACCCTTTTTAGGTGTTGGAATGCGTAAACACTGCTAAGATACTATTGTTTACCCTTGCCTGTATGTGTACAATACGATGTATAGTAATACTACTCCAGTTCTGATTTTATATATGGTCAGAGTGATCGCTTCGTGGAAATTCTTTTGAAGAGTAATAGTATGGGTTTCCTAGAATTATGGTATTTTGGCTCTTATGCAACCAACTTCGGGCAAACCTCGAGAGTTGGTCTCGCTGTCACCTTGAGTTACCTTCTGCTTGGATGATCTTAATTCCATCATCATCAGCCTCGTTGTCTAATTGAATGGCAAACTCTGCCTCATGGCCGTCTTTCTTAAAAGTCCTACCTTGCTCACATCACGTCAAATAAATTCCCAACTCAATAACAACATGAATAATTAATTTCACTACATTATAATGTCCTCGTACAATATCATTACATTTTACAACTTCGTCCTCAGTATCGGCGCACTCTCTTATTGTCCGATAAGCTTATTTTTAGTCGCTCATATGTCATACAGTTTGACGTCGTGCATTGCGGATTTTTATCTTATCGTTCTACGTAAACATTGGCTTAATGTCGCGTTCTGTACCGACTGCATTGCTCTTGGAAAGAAGCCGACAAGCAAACACACAGTATTTTGATTTAGTGTACCGGTTTTTACTTGTGTGTTTAAACTTGTGCCCTGGGCTTTTAGATTATTATTCTCCTGGATAATATATTTTTTTCTTATTCGGAACGGCTTCTTCAAACAAAAACTTATGAATATTGTTAGTATGACTTGTTTTGGACAATTTGATACTGTCTATTCTATACTCTGCTTCACAGGAATTGTGATGCTTAAATTAAATCATATGTTTTAAAGAAGCGCGTAACCTCAACCATTTAAGAATTTATGTCTCCTGTGCAATTTTCACATCATTACTAATTGAAGCTATAAAAATTATAGACATGTTCGGAAAACGGTTATCACTTGTAACACCGTCCGAACTGACGCCCCGATCCCGTTTCCCATCGCTGCAATATCACTGGCATAATAACTTTATTTTTATAACCGGCTGTACGCACATGCCTTTGCCTTTACTTCTTCTTTTTCATTGCATGTTTTACTTGCGCGATGCAACGGGCGTGTTCCACGAAGAATTTTCAACATTCTTGCGTGCCAGGATTACGTGTTATCTTCAAGTCATGTAATAAAGACGAGATTAAGTTCTTTTTTGTTTGTTCTTTCTTCGAAAATTGTGGGCGATGTTCGAGCACCATGGTTTCGCTCGTGGACTAAGATATTCTTACTTGTTGCAGAATAAAATAGAATTTGCATAGGAATTTCTTTAACATTGACGTCTTTGCTAAATTAGATGCGCAAGTCAATATCACGTGCAATCTCTTGCATTTAGCCGCGACATTTAAGACTATTGTGAAATGCTCATTAAAATTGATTGAACCGTTTATAAGCACCCATTATATTAAGTATCATTACCTACTTATTTACTATTGCAATAGTCAACGTACTCACAGATGTATGTCTCAACTACCTCATGTGTCTCTAAACTGTTTAGTTACAAGAACGTTTTACCGTATAGATGTACCGTATTCTGTGTTTACTTTAAATAGTCCATCTTGTAAGCTTACTTACCCGAAATCTCCACCCTCCGATCTCGTAATTGCTGGTTTGGGTTTATCCGAAGCACCTGTTGAGCTCAATGCAATCTAATATTCAAATTGCCCTGACTTTTGCTCTAAGATTAATTCAACCATTTCCAAGTCTGCACCTATTTCTTTCAGTATTTCAGTACCAAACAATTTTAAGTGGTGCTGCACTTTTGCTTTCGACGAATTAGAATAAGAAGTCTTCAAGCTCACTCAAAACGCTGGTTATCCCCTCAAAGTTGTTACTCTCGTAAAGCGTCATCATCAGTTCGTTAGCGTGGCTATGTCAAGTGTCCCGACGAGACCACTGGCGGACAACCACACAAATCGACCTTATACCTTTCAAACAACCACACAACTATCACCCTTATTTCTGAAGCTTCAAAGCTGACAATTTGTTGCATGTAATGTTGGCTTAAGGGACTGCTGCTGACAGTATCAGAGTCAATAGAGTGGGTGTCGAGCAGGGACTTGAAACGTTACTCAAAATAACGTTACGTGAAGTTCCGGTAACGATAATTTGTACCGTTCCACCAGGATCGTAACAAAATTAATTCATTGACTATAACGATACTAACAAACGGAACGAAATCTTAAACTGTTTAAAAACATTATTAAAAATATATCGTTATTAATATATCGGTATAACGAAATAATAACGTTATTCATTTCGATACGCAAAGTTGCCAAAAAAAATTGTGAACATGACACTATCACATGAAAATAAAAGTAGGTAGGTAACAATAACCATTCATTCACAACACTGTCTGTAAAAAATGAGCACTTTCGTACGAATTTATGTTTGAATACGGCGGTGGCTTACCACCAGCCGGCCGCTGGCCGCTGTAACGGGGGTGGCCAGTAGTGGTGGTGGTGCTGGACGACGATAGAGCGGTGGTCAGCGGGAAAAGTTCTTAAGAATAACGTTATACAAATGAATCTGTAACGTTATTACAAGTGGATATAAGCATAATGTTACTGATACCTATAACGTTACTTAAAATTTTGTTCTACTAAAATGATATTCTATAACGTTTTTTTTTGTAACGTTATTAATATTTTTAGGTTTTAGTATCGTTACAAAATTTGGAGCGTTATTAGATAACATTTTGTGTATCGGAACGAAATTAATTTCGTTTTCAAGTCCCTGGTGTCGAGTACTGTTAGAGGTGCCACTCGGGATGAAAAAAAACTGTTTACGCTTCTTATTAGACAGGTATTTGCTTTGGTTTATGGTACCGTGGGAGTGAAAATCTGGGGCTTTCAATAAAATCTTTTACTGCTTTGCAATCTTTTCGATGCTGTTTTATTACGGAATCATTGAATGGTCAGTTTGCATAAGGATATGGCACTGGAAGATATTGCTTTTTAACCGACTTCCAAAAAGGAGGAGGTTATATGTATGTTCGTAGCGTGTTTTTTTATGTATGTCCACCGTTTTCTCCGTCAATTATAGACCGATTTTGAAAATTATTTTTTGTTTGAAAGGGTATGCTCCCGAAGTGTTCCCATATAAATTTTAGTATTTTTGCTTGGAAAGTTTTTGAGTTATCTTTATTAAAACGTATTTTTTTCCCATTTAGTATGTGGATGATATGATAAGTTCCTGCCACTGTTATTTGTATAGCAGGTAGTGGTATTCGAATTTAGTCTCACAACTAAAAAGTGAAAAATAAAACATTTTCCAAAAAAAAACCACTACAAATTGAAAAATAACTTTATTTTCGGAAGTCTGTGGCAAAAAACGAAAATTCAAAACTAAAGACACCGACTTCCGAGATTAAATTTATTTTTCACTTTTTAGTGTTTTTTTGGAAGTCCGTTGCTTTTTTTTTTTTAAATGTTTTAAAATATTTCAGGATGAAGAAGTTAATGAAGTAATTGGAAATTAAGTTAATTTATCATTTTTAATAATTTAGAGATACCCTCTATTTCCCTCTTCGAACTATTAGCGTCGCATCCCTCAGACGGTTTACGGATCCGGAAATAGAATCCGCCTTCCTCCAAGTTTTCCGGCTGAGACTATGCTACGTCTCTCACTACTGCATTTCCTTGTGCGAAACCAATCTTGAAGTTAGTCGAGTTTTATATGTGAGGCAGTTTCGGAGTATAATCGACATTAACTTAGTATGGTTGTATACCTCTTTAATTGTCTAAACCACAAATGAAATTAACCACATTATCATATTTATGAGTCTTAATCATGACCTTTGATACCTAGTCATAATTTATGACTTAAGCAATATCTAAATTAGAACCTACTTTGTGGTAAGGTTGTATATTGACTGCAATTTGTTTGGATGTGAATTTTAAGGCCGTCCTAACAATAAAAGTCAAATTTAGTAGCTCTTTACATACGAATGCGACTAAATTGCACTTAGTAGACGTGAAGACACACAAGAAAGAATATTTCGAAATGAACCAGCGTGAACAGACACATTGCCGTGACACTAAGACCTTTCATTGAAATCTTGACGAAATAATAAGCCTAACAAGATGTCGCAGATATATTGACAAGAATCTTAAGTGATAAAAACGTAAATAACAGCAACAATTTTACGAGCAGCTTTACTCGTGCGTCAGAATGTTTAGAATAATTGTATTGTCATGTTTTTTGACAATAAGTACTACCGCGATTGACAGACGATGACTCAACACAAATTACCATTATTCAACTGACAAATTTTTAGTATTATCATACTCATAACATTTTTTTTTTTGTGTGGTTAGTGACTAACCTGTACCCTAATTGTGTAATCCATTGCTTCATAAGTTGGAAAAAAAAACTGCTCCACAACGTAAATAACGCAATGAATGTTGTTGAACTGTCAAAATGAAACAAATTAGGCATAGGTAATTGTTTACGAAAATAAGTTACGCAATTTGGGTACTGGTGTCAGAGTTTTTATGCCGCTCATGGGCCTCTGACTTGGCTTCACACGCCAGCGAGAAATATCTCTCAGTGGCGATGTTTTCCTTCACCGTTTTTGAAGCAAGTGAAAACCATACAAAACGCACATGAATCCGAAAAGTCAGACAGATGTGTGTCTTGGGTTCGAACTCGAGACCTATGACTTGGCAGTGCGACGGTTACACCACTAGGCAATCACTGAGGAAAAAAGATTATAATATTCAGAGAAGTATGATCATCAGTCTTTAGCAGTCCACTGCTGGACATGACCCTCTCCAGTCGTATGCTATTTAACTCGAACCTCGGCTACTCTCATTCAAATATGATCGATTGTCGATAATTAATATTCACATTAACTATCTGGGCTTTGCTGTTAGGACGCAAATTATTCTAAAAATATGCAAATTCGTTCGAAATTACCGACACTTTTTACACGACAAGAGAAAACATACAGTCAAAATATACATTACGCCATAAAAATACGTTAAACTTACTAGGGTCTAAATTAAAAATTCACCCAACAAGTACACTAGTCATGTGTATAAAAAAATATAACAAATTAAAAATGAATCGCAAAATGTGTTGGTAAGCGCATAACTCAACAACGCCTAGACCAATTTGGCCAATTCTTTTTTTTAAATGTTCGTTATTTTTAGGACAAGGTTTTAGTGTAGGTAGGGTTATGATGATATACGATAAAGATGGTGCACCCCAAGCATTTATAAGGCAAAACAACGTTTGCAGGGTCAGCTAGTCATGTGAATAAAAAAATATAACAAATTACCAAAATCAATTAAAAAGAACAAAAATTGAATACATTCATGAATAAATTAAAACAATTTATATTATATCGTCGGCGTAATTTTGGTCAAATTGACTTTTCACCATTTTCGTAACACCCAAATCATACCGCATAAATAAATCGCAATTTTCTCCAAACAAGATTTTTCTGTTATTTAGTTCTCCATCTACGCCTACGATACAAATGTTATTATAATATCAATGATTATTTAAACGACAAATTTTAACTTACAAGTTTTATAAAATAATAACAACTAAGTAGTCAAAATAAAAGACTCTTCCTCTCTCCTACTTTACTGTAGCCGACAGGGTCCACAATGGTCATAATATATCTAAGTTCAATGTGGAAACAATAAATATATTGATAAGAATCTTTAAAAACTTAAGTGATAAAAACGTTAATCACAGCAACAATTTTACGAGCAGCTTTACTGTTGCGTTGGAATGTTTAGAATCATTGTATTGTCATGTTTTTTGACAATAAGTACTACAGCGATTGACAGACGATGACTCAACACAAATTACCATTATTCACTTTATTCAACTGACAAATTTTTAGTACCTATCATACTCATAACTTTTGTTTTGTGTTTTTAGTGACTAACCTGGTGTCAGAGTTTTTATACCGCCCATGAGCCATTTTCACCAGTGCAAGTTTTTAGTATGTGTTGACTAGATGTTATTCAAATAGGACTGTCTTTATATCATAGCTGCGACATAGTAACCAGTTGCATCAGATCATCATATTGTACGACCACTTCAATTCCTATATTTGATTTGTTTAATAACTGGTCGCGGTGTTGACAGAGCGAAAGGTCGTGTCAGATGTGGTCAATTGAACTTTCGAGTTGACCATTCTTAGAAGAAATATGTTTGGCTTATATTCTACTGATTCTGATTTAATATTGCTTTGAGAAAATTATCTGTTTTGTTTGTGATAATGTTTTTACGTTTAGAAATAAATTCTCACTTCTTACCCTTAGCTATCAATTAATTAGTTAACTGTGATCAATATGACAATATAATCAAATTCAATTCAAATAGCCTTTATTTCTGATACTGTACATGCAATTACATTTCCATCATATAAAAAATATAAATTGTGATTTACTCACATTATTACAAGTTTTAAACAATTCGATTTTTACTTTATTTATTTAATTCATTAAAGTAGAACTTCTAGGAAATCAGTCCATGATCTAATTAAATCCTTTTAATTTATCAGAAAATCCAATATAGGCTGCCAATTATAGGCTTAGGACGTATCTATCGAAGTCTTATGTCTAATTAACGCAAATATTCCGAGAAATCTCTCAATAACACATGTTTCTGTTCAGTAAAATATGTATTTAAACGATTATATTATTAATCTTATTAATACAAATGAAATTAGATTGGTAGATAGGATTGTATATAGGTACATCTTCAACCCTGAAGCTCAAACATGACATTAATTTAACAACTTAATTACCGACGAATTTTGACTATTTGGACTAGTACCCCTTTGACTGTAATGAAACTGAGAACACGGAACACAATCATGGAGTAACATAGATAAATACCAAAGGAAAGATAAACACTGACTTCCTGATGTGATGGTAACTCTCGTTTCAGGCCATTGTCAACGAATCAAACAGACTTACAGGATTCCAAATGAAATATGTGATATGGAAATCTAAATGAAAAGAAAAATTCAAACGTGGTAAAACTTTACCCAAACCTAAAAATCGACCGCAAGACGCGAACCCGTCATACCAAAACATCAAATACCGACTCCCCAAAAACGACTTCCATTCCAATCATAAATATCTAAATGGATAGGAAACTAGGAAATAAACACATAATATATCGTGTGTATAGTTGACACAATATAAATGGTTATTTAATGCGTCTTACCGTTACTTCGCCATAACCGAAGGGGACGTTAAATGATGTTGCGTTTTCTTGCTATACGTGAAAATGTGTTGGAAGCTTTCCTTGTAAGGGGAAAATAGATGGCTTGAAAAACTATTCGTCAAATGCAAGAATCCTACAGAGTTTACCCCGAAAAAGTGTATTTGATTGATGTAACATAGGTTCCACATTAAATACTTTTGATACATAATCACACATTTGAAGATGAAGACGTTCATTAACTTCACAAATACATCGTTGATTGCAGTTATGTTAATTTTATAAGCAAGTGAGATGTCGCCCCCTATTACATGGGACTTAAAACATAACTGGCGAAATGTGGGTGTACTATTGGTACACCTCTGCCTAACCCTTCGGGGATTTCAGATTGTTATGTAAGTGAGATGTCATTGCTTCCCATTACTTTGATTTTCGATATAATCTCTTACAGGCCGTTCGTGTTACCAACAGTAGGGGAATTTTCTTTGCTGAAAACATCTTTGGTACTTACAGAAAACTTTTCGCTACTGAGCGGATAAGATTTGCAAGTTCATTCAAAGAAGTTCTGTTTATTCTTTGACTCAACATCAGCGCCGTACGAAGCTATATTTTAACTCATAATCAGATTCTTTTCAACAAATAATTATACTTGTGAGTCAACTATCTTCCTTCATTTAAAAGTAATGTTTTGTTCTCGGTGAACATAATTATTCGCTTATTACCTCCGCATGGCGGTCACGTCACCTTGGGTTCACATCTAGGTTTAATTCTAATAAAAGCTTTGCAGTTATCAGCACTTGGATTCCTTCAGTTATAAGAGCCATAGGTCACAGTAGGGAAATCTGTTTCATAGAAGTCCCACTCTTTCAATTTTTTTGTAAACTATTGCCTACAATTATATGTATATACATACTATATAGTTTGCATTTTTTTTTATCAAATCTTCAAAGGAATTATCTTTCACCTTGAAATTCTTCGGTATTAGCTAGAACAAACATTTTCTATTGACTTAAATGTGACCGTTATCTAAATCAGTACAAGTACACATAGATAATGAAAACTGCTCTTTTAAAAGTATGCATTAAGTAAAGAAACTTGACGATATGCAATTAAAATTGAAATCATCGTAATGCTATGTATAAGTGTAGCAGTCAAATCAAAAGGATCATCAAGGAAAAACGGATCCTCTTGGCATAGATGAAAGAAGGTTCCACGTATAAATTTCGCAGAAGGTAAACATCCCCTTATGGCACTAGCAGAAAGTAGCTTCGCAGGATTTGTAGCACTGCGGTCACCTTCTCTCTTACAGTGTCGTGCCTAGGGGTCAAAATTAGGGCAAGCCGACACATATAATAAAAAAATACATTTTAACATTATTGGCACAACAGAGTTCTTCGAGTTAATTCATATTTCACTCGCTCGCAAAGTCGGAACAGTCGCTATGGGCAAAACATTACAGTGAATCCGGCTACTAGATGGCGCACAAATAATTAATTGATTTGTGATTTCTAACTACACATTGTTTACGATGTTGATAATATTTATGTCACGGCCACAACCCGAAGTGTGACTATACCTAGTTTTGCAGCAGGTAGCAGTTGGTTAAATTTAGTTCTAGCAAATGAAAATGGCTAAAAGGTAGGTTAGGTTAGAACTGTGACCACAGTCTTACACAGCCTGTTGAGAATGTCTGCGGAGTCCAGCAAAAGAAAGTAACAGGCAGTTTTCTTCTCGTTACTGTTTTAAGATTACACAGACCTATTCTAAGACCAAACTGCATCGTAACGCACACGTTACGGTTAATTCGAACGGCAGTCTAGAAAACTAGAAATCCAATCTAGTCTGGAGCACGAAGCGGCCTAACCTACATACAAACACTTGCATTGTTTACGATATGCACGGAAACTGATGCTGTGAACGGATCTTGATATAATGTGTGAAAACTGGGAACATGGTGATAGTGGCTTATTGATTTTTCTTGCTCTTAATGGAAATATTTTTTAACATCATCTTCGATGCCCTAATGCGGTTACGCTGTCAGCAGTAGTAGATCCCTCAGTAGGTACGCTTATCTGGAAGGAAAGCTCCTCTGATGAGTGCTGAAGATTCAGCACTTTTGGTACGGTTCCTTTGTAGACAGATTTCATAACTTCTAGGATTTTAGTTTCCAGCAAGTGCAAAGATGTATTAAATCTATAAAAGAAACGAAAGCGCAAAAGACTTACTAACACACACACAGCAGACAGGTTGCGTCCTACAAACTACGTTCAAAGTTTTGATTGTAAGGAAAAGCTTTACTTACATCCTTTCATTAATACGAGATTCCTGTTCATCATCATCATTGTCAGCCTTGTTCCACCCACTGCTTAATATAGGAATCCTCCCTTTTGTGCCATGCTTCCCTGATCTGAGCGAGTCTCATACAGGTCTTCCCTGCGATCTTCGACGACATCCCTGTGCATTTAGCGATCCCCCCTACCTTAACAAAACAATCTTCACTTATTGACAGTCCTAAATTCTGCCTAACGAGGAACATAAAATCTAATCAACTCCTAATTTCACTTGATGGTTTTCGCAAACGATGTCACGTAGGTCGGTATCGACTACCAGGTTAATTGGCGTCAGACGTGATGACGTCATTAATGTGCTGCTGGGATTACGGGAGATAGGAAATTTATGGGCTGTTGGTAGAGGCCGTATGGGATGAGTTTTTGATGATTATTTATGGGATCTGTTTATATATACTAAGTTGCCATGGAGTAATAGATACTGTAAGGTTAGGTTTTCAATACTGTTTTAGCTACAGGGAATTTTATATTACAAAGTGATAAAAAGTTAAATGTTAGGATATATTAGGGCTCAGTTTATCGCTAAACTTAATAAGAAAGAGCAGGGAATGTTTTCTTAAGCCACAATTGTTCGGTAGCGAAAGGTTGCCGTTAATAATGAAAAGGTAGCCTTTTCATTATTAACGGCAACCTTTTAAAAGCTCTTTACTATTTTCCCATATACTAATTGTCATTTAATTGTTCCAGGTGACGAACAAGACCTCCGGCAAAGTGATGGTGCTCAAGATGAACCAGCAGCGCGCCAACAGGCCCAACATGTTACGAGAAGTGCAGCTCATGAACAAACTCAAACACACTAACATACTCGGGTAAGTCGTATATAATACATCTATCAAAATTATATTTACTGTTATAACTTTGTTGTACTGTAGGACTGTTTGTAATGGTTACCACAGAGCCATCCTTACTGTGATGGAGCAGAAAACTTAAAGCCTTAAATGTGGAAGCTTTCTATTTACTTTTAAACGTATTGTAATTAAAGGAATATTTAAATCGAGAATAGTGGAACGTCTCGGAAGCCTTTGGCCTGGGTACAGCCATGGTGAATAGTTAAAATACATTGTATCCTAATTTAAATTTGGGCACTCTATAAGCTTCTCTCAGGGCCATTAATGAAACCCGCTGGGTTGGAACCTTGGCTTGGATTATTAAGGACAGGGTGCATACTCATAACGTTGACTTGGGAAAAGGATTTCTTCTGCTTCTCCTTTTTACGAAACCAGTGACAGACCGGTACTGGAAGTTTATTCGCTAATGAATAATACAAATGCGTAGACGAGACTTATTAACCTATATAATATACCAAAGAAGGAAAATCATTCGAACGAGGCGCCTCTAATTTTCAAGGCCGCCAAGTAACTTTTTGGATCAAAAAAGTCCATTGATACAAAGAACGATTTAATAGTTACATTATAAAATGTTAATTGCAGAGTGTCACCGGAAACTGTTTGGGCATAAATCAGACGCAGATATTAAATTGAATATCAAATTATAAAATATCATACTCTGTGAAACAACAAAGTGTTTGTGTGTTTGTTGCGGTAACATTTGCGTAGTAACAGGAAACTTCTGACAAATATTTAAGCTTCTAAAGAATATAAAATATAACGGTCGAGAGGGTGGCAGGCAGCGGAGCGAAGCCAAAGGAACACGTTGGAGGACTTCTTTGTCCAACGAATTTATTGCCCCAGTGCACTACTTCAATTTCATGTATTATTCAAAAAATGTCGAACGCATGAAGCAGAAACAACTTCACATATTTTGAAGATCCAAAGATTAAAGTAATTTTGTTAACTGACCTTTGTGCACTCAACCAAAATTACATAGAAGAGGTTTCAGTTCATACGAACCTCTTTTGATACTAATACTCCACAGAGGCGCGATGCAATTCATCTTCCAACTCCTAAATCGCATAAGCCCGTCTATAAATCATCCTCCAATAAACTGCCCTAGATGATTAAACCTGTAAATACATCTATTCACAAGCAGAACCAGATAACAGAAGACTAGTGTAGCATTCAAATGATTTATGATATTTGCTGCATTCAAGTTTAAACGCAATCGAGCGAAAATGATAACAAGAAAATACATTTGCATAAGAATTTATTTTATTATATTTTAATATCCTGTTTTATACTACGCAGTAGTAACACGCCGCGTCAAGGATTGGAGAAAAAAAAGAACAAACAAAACGATTTTGATCCTTTTCTGTCCTCTCTTATAGCTATACTGCCCGTTTACATACAAAATGTGGCGTAAATAATGGATAACCCTGTAACTGTCGATTGGCCAGATTATCATCTATCAATTACCCCACTTATTTTTTTTTACATTTCGTACATTATTTTTTGGATATAGGGGCCCAAAATTGCATAATTCCGTAGAAAAAATGTTAAAATAATTTGGTCATCCATATGTCGATATAAGTGGGGTAAATGATAGATAATAATCTGGCCGATCGACAGTTTCAGTGTTATCCATTATTTACGCCTCACTCTGTATAAGTAAAGATTTCGTCTAATTTGAAAAACTTCTCGAACATTCTATCTGTCTTCATCTACAAGATGTACGCATACTTACAGTTTCCGAACTATCTGAAAAATTGCGAGACTACAAACTTCGGAAAAATATACCCAAAGAATTACCAATCTTAGATTCTAATTGCAATAGAACAAAGGCACCTTTTTTTAGCTATTAGAAAAGCCGAAGAATTCAACTTTAAGGCCAGTCAAGGGACCAACAACTCGTACCTATTTCTCATATCTAAATTAATCGCCGAAATGTATTTACGCGCAGAACTTCCGAACGACTGCACAAATAATAATAAAAAAATTGTGTTTGTTATTGTCAAGAGGACGATAAAAAAATATATTTTATACTAACCTTTAGTATAAAAGATTTTTTTTAATCGTCCAAGGGGCCTACCACCACCTCAAAAGCAGTATTATTTTAATATTACTCAGTGGAATAAAGAGATGGAGCTATACGTCCTGTAGAGCTTCATCTCTTTCCCACACTGAAGTAATATTAATACTGCTTTATGAGCTGGTGATAGGCCCCCTGAAACTTTTTAAAATCTCATAATATGAAAAGTGAGTGAGACAGAAGATAGTCGGGAAGATCTTCAATGTATTTACAAAATATAGGTAGGAGGTAGGTAGGTATGTAGATAGGTAGGTAGGTATGAAGATAGGGTAGGTAGGTAGGTGCGCTGTAGAAAAGTACTTAGTGCTACCTGTGCGAAGCCTGGCCGGGTAAAGCTAGTTATTTAATAAATGTTGCTCTTTTACTGAACCGTAAATGAGCAAAACCATACCAACCATGTGATGACCAAAAGTGATACAAGACACTAATACCTAATTACATTACCATACATTTGTAAAGGTTAATAGCGTCAAGTACAATGCAGATACGGAGCAAGGTCGTAGAGATCAGTAATCATTAAACACATCATTAGCGTCTACTAATTTGCTATTAGGAACCTTCGCTTTTTCAAACTGACGAAGACCTGTAACTGTTTGTTTTTATAAAGACGACAATATAACTTGTCCTAAAACTACTCTTTTATTTGTTTTTAAGGATATCCGTATCCCATATTATAGTTTAGCTCCTAATACATAGAAAATCGACAACAAAATTGTAGAGATGCCAAATTAAGAACTTAATTACCAATCAAATATTCATTAATTTCCAAAATCAAGTATCATTTTACATCAAAATCCATAGTTGGTCCAAGGTTGAACCCTCAAGCCCATTTAGTGACGTATGCACCGAACAAGGAACATCGTTATAAACGAATTATACCTATGACGTCAGTGGATCATGTCTGACTGCAGGATTATTGAGACGCAGCTATATTTAACTGATTTCACTGCGGACTATTATATGGGATGGTCTTTGTCAATGATAAAAATGTGTGAATCTTTGCTCGGATCTATCTCTACAGTATTCTTTCCTACTTCTTCCACAGTTGTGCTTGTTTTCATATATGTAAACTTATTAGTTCCCTACAGTGTGGCAGAACTCACTCACGCCGTCTAGGAATGTGTTAAAACGTCATCTGTTTATAATATCGTGTAAGTTATGTCTAACTTCATTCAACTGAGAAATGCACAAGGAAATTGTTTTGTACACAATACGATGAAACTATTTCTTGCTAGCGTAATATTTTCTTTCTGCTTGTCAAATGGAATTGTAAGATTCTTTTATGTTATAAATGGATTCTTGGAACTCATTTTAAGTTATTTTGTTTAACATAAGTTGGCTACTGCAACTGCCACAGCAACAGAAGGAGCGGCTGTATGCTAAATAGATATACTTATTCAGGAAAATCCAGCCATCTCAAAATCCCACAGTGGATTGCATCAAGGGCACCCCACAACTCTCATGAAATACGAACACTTTGTCCTGCCAAGAAAGATAATCTTGAAACACATAAGATAAATACAAGATGGCGTAAAAATCATAAGGAATCACACGTCCAGACAGATAAAGCCAGATCACCTTGATTTTAAGCATTCTGGCAAGGAAACGAAAACGTAATAAGTGTGAATCTTTTGTACCTATCAGTTGTTTTAAACACGACTTTGTAACCACAGCAATCAAGACTGTTTACGATTATTTTCTTAAGACAAACCCGTTTGCCAAAATTAATTACTTGGTTTTACACAACATTGTGTTTTTCGAGACAGCTAATCGTGAGTGTGTATAATGTTATTTCATTAGTTTTATGATGAACGTTGTTAATTTAATTTGTTATTGTAGCTCTATTCTTTCCATCCTGCCCGACCTTCAGGCGAGATTACAAAACTTTATCCCCCTTTGTATTCTGTAAACTCAAACAGAAAATGTAGTCGCTGCTATTTCCTCGACATTCCCAACTGTTTTGTTGTTCTCGCAACTAACTTGTACGGCTACATTTGCAACAGTTCCTCGTTACATTGCTTACTTATCGTTAAATGTTTTGATTAATTTTTGCTCTTCAGCAAGTCATTAATGATCAATAATATAAAAATTATGGTCCATTTTCATTATGATAATGACAATATACAGTTTTCCTACATAAAAGGTATTAATGCCAGATACCGTATTACGGTTGGCACACTATCGAGATGTCTTCAAGCCTTACAAGACAAGTGTGAATTGCATTTAAGAGCCTATTGAGGGAATTAGCACATTTAAAAATTTCTCCTCTTAAGTGTGAACCATGAATCATGGCGAAAATATTAACGGAGAGGTCAACAACGTGTTATACATAGGTATGCCTTTGGGATCGTATCTTTAATATATGCGCACAATGTATGAGCAAACAGTGTTTGCAGTGCACTGACAAGAATGAAGAGGTTTTTAAAAGGAGTGCGCCAATCCATGTGTTCACATCCCAAAACGTGTTAAGAGTTCCCGAAACGTTATTTATTACGAAATGTTACAAGCTGCTAAGTCTGCTTATGATCAATAGTTGGACGTGTGACGATAGACGTTGTCATCTCCTAACTTGGTAACCCAAATTCGCGTGGTAAACATCGATCGGGCACCAGCATCATTGATTCTGGAGCAGTTTAATTAAATAAGCTAGGATTTCAGCAACGAATCACCAAACTTCATAATGCCATAGAGAATATTGGCCCTCCTGCTTTGTGAAACAGATTCTTTACCAGGTTATGCGTGACCGAAAATCAAAACAATACAAAGTCTGTGTACTTACTTCTAAAAAACGACACGATATTTTTCATGAATGCCCAAATAAGCGCATAAACAATTGTTTGTGAATGGTGCGAAAAGCCCCGCGGCGGGTCGCCGTCGGCACACAAATTCGTTGGTCCACCCTTTGTTCCAATGTTTGTTGACCAAACAACTGGGGCCGGGTGACGTTACGTCATCCACAGGGAGCTACGCTTAGCTTTATTGTGTTTACCGAAGCTTTTTTATTGGTATAAGTAAAATTGAAAAACATTTTTATGTTGAATTGTTGTTTTCTTTGACCTCACCGTGGTACGGTCTTTAAATAAAGTAGAAAAAGACTATCAAGAGTATTAAAACCAGCAGATCGTAAAGTAAGGGAAATGAGACGATTTGATTCTTGCAAATGTAATTTCTAATTAGTATTTTATCACTACCGGAGGATTTATTTATGGCTGCAATAAATGCAGTTAAATTAATATCTAATTGACAAGATTTACAACATACTGAGACAGCAATTTCCCTTGTGAAGAGGAAACTCCTAAACCTTAGTAAAATACATCATTCAGTTGTTGTTATTGCTTTAATGTTATTATACCAAATGGATACTGCTAACTGCTAGTATACTCTTGATGGGACATATTCATTCAAACCACTACCTACACACATCTGCTGCGAAAAAACTAACATGGGCAACATTTTCACTTTGTAAGCAGCCATATGTATTCGCAAAATGAATATGACATAGCTTGATTCAACTGTTAGTACCTAAAGCCTACTTGCGCGTTCATGGGTTAGCTAAATAACTCAGAATTAACAGCTAACTCAGGGTTAATCCAAACTGGGGCTGCGAATACGGGCCGAAAGGGAAATCGTGGCCCCCCGGCAACATGGCAACTGAAGGAACACGGGTGGGTTTTAGTCAGTAAGAATCTGACACGCCCTCCCGCTCCACCCAGAGCGGGAGAAGTTATTTGATAATTTCCCACCCAAAAAAAAAAAAGGGGTTAATCCAAAGAGAATATTGTATTAACCCTGAGTTAGCTGTTAACTCCGAGTTAGCTCTCAACTCGCAAGTGGGCCTAAGTGAAACACGTTTTATTTTCCAAATTCACACAATACATTTATTTCACACGTACCATTGTCACTTCCTGATCTCGTACACACCAATTCTGGCCATTTTTTTGGTTCTCATTGTTTCTTTTTATATCACAGTTCGCAAACGACATTTCTTATTCTTTCTTACCCTGAATTCGGTTTGCATAATATGTTACGAAATGGAAACGATGAACCAAACAATGGCACCCACTGTCCCCCATTTTGCCCATTTCCTGCTCGCTTATCTTCGGAAATAAAAAACAATGCTTGCACTGTGCCGATTGTTTGTCTTGCATTTTTTCTCATCCATCTAGCTCAGCTGTGTTTTCAGTTACCTACTCTTTTTAGTTCCACATTAGCTAATGTAGCACATTCAGAAGCAAACGCAATTAAATAATAAAACATAGTTCAAAAAACTGAATGAAGAAATCTCTAAAGAAGATTCAAACGTCGAATTATACAAAAACATTAAAAGCCACATGATTAACGGTTGAGCAACGTGCCCGCGACGGCGCCTGCGATGATCATCTATAATTTACGGCGATAACCGACATTAAACAAACTAAAAGTGTCAATTAACCTTAACTCTTGTGTTATTATTGCGTGCCTGTAAACACCGCTTCCTAGGAATAATAGACTAGCTTTCTCCCCGATTGTTGCTGTTTTTTGACCTTATCTTATTATCAATGGGAGTTTCATTATAATTAAGCCCTCTTTGATATCTCTGCACGCCAGGTTTTTAATTGGCAATTTGCATTGATTAAAAGATGATTATTCTGGGAAGCCTTGACATCTGTCTCATTGCGTGATCAATAAGATAATCACCTCGTAACAGTGAGATTTTTGTGTTTTTGTTAAGCAACTGCCTTTTATATTTCTTTGCGCTGCTGCTTTCGTGTTTCGAAATTTACGTCACAGTCCAAGGAAAACTGTACAGAGAATAGTTCAACATATGAGGAGCATGGCTCTGCATTTTGATTAGTATTTTTGTCTAGGAACATATCATCGCCAGTCACGTCACTCTGTTAATGTAACACACAATCAGCATAATAATGATGTGTACATGTGAGCTCAGGAAAAATTAGTCGTGCCTGTCGTGCTCATGAATATATTTCAACAATGTTTCAAGTTCAAGTGTCTTGTCTATCTGATCTACCATATTTGTGCGGACAATTCCAAATGAGATCACATCTATTTGTTCAGTTGAATGTACGGCAGGTTGATGGTCGCGTCAATGAGGCCATCTATTGTAGTCGCATCACTGGGAATCATTATTGTGGCATCTCCAATCTTTTCCCAATTACTTTCGAGACCATACTCGCTCGACGCTCATTGTGTATGTATTATGAATTATGATAATCGGATTTCTAATCATCAGTGTGCATCGACCTTGATATTTCGCGTGGGAGACTATTAACGGAATGCATCTCGTATTTTGATTACAAAATTAAAACTAGATTACACATCGGGTTAAAAGGCAAGTCATACATTAATCGAGAGGCCTTGAATGAAGTATATAATTAATGCAAGATCATTTTTAGGGTTCCGTACCTCAAGAGGAAAAAACGGAACCCTTATAGGATCACTCGTGTGTCTGTCTGTCTGTCTGTCGGTCTGTCTGTCTGTCTGTCTGTCTGTCTGTCCGTCTGTCACAGCCAATTTACTCCGAATCTAATGGACCGATTAAGTTGAAATTTGGTACACATATGTATTTCTAAGACCCAAACACGAATAAGTAACGTAAATAAATTAATTTTGAATATTGGGGTCACTTTTGGGGCGCAAACAAGAAAATTTAAAAAAAAAGTTTTGCTGACAGTACCGTGTGACATATCAAATGAAAGGACTTGTTGCGAGGATCTTAAATATATTTTTTATATAATTTTAAAATAAATAGTTTTAAAGATATTTAATCAATTCAATGAAAATTGACCATTCCCCCCCCCTTATCTCCGAAACTACTGGACCAAAAATTTTGAAAAAAATACACAGTATGGCTCTTTACTCATAGATTACAGGAAAACCTATAAGAAGTCTACAGTCTTAAAATAACATGGTAAATCTCTCAATATTGTGCGTACAAACTTACATTTCGTCGCACGGCATCCAATAGGCCCATCTCTCTAGCTACTATAATATCAAAAGTGTTTGACCGACTGTTTAATACACAAATAAATAAAACTGTAAATGTTCATGACAACCAATTCGGGTTTCGGCGTGGTTTGTCAACAGAAAATGCAGTGTTGTGTCTTAAACATACTATCATATACTTACTATAACACAGCGTGGGACGCCGATTTATGCTAGCTTCCTCGACTTATTCAAGGCTTCTGATCTGGTTGCTTATGATGTATTGTGGAGAAAGATGGAGAAGGATAGGTTGCCAACGGAGCTTATAAACATCTTTAAGTAGTGGTATGGTATCCAGATCAATAGTGTACGATGGGCTGGAGCTTTTTCCAGGCCATACAGGTTGGAATGCGGGTGAGATAAATTTAAACTAGATTACGTGGGGCACTCAGAAAGTTTTGTGATACTAGAAAAAAATACTAAGGTTATAATTATTTTTATTATATCTTTTCAAAGAACTCTCCATTCTCGTCTATACACAGTTTTATACGTCTAAACCAATTTTCATAACACATTTTCCAGTCCGCATCAGACACCTCTCCAATCTCCTTCTCAAATGCAGCCAGTGCATCTTCAGGTGATGAAAACTGTTTTCCTTTGAGTTTTATTTTTATTTTGAGGAACAAGAAAAAGTCGCACGGAGCCAAATCGGGACTGTAAGGAGGATGACCTATAAATTTGACCGGTGTACTGTCCAGAAAGTCCCTTGTTTTGAGCGCCGAGTGAGCCAGCGCGTTGTCGTGGTGAAGCAGCAGCCCACGGAGGCCAGTGTTCGGTCGCTTGCTGCTTGCAGTAGTAAAAATTTCTGGCAAACATATGGTAACAAACCATTCAGGATTGATGCTCCTTTGATCTCGTCAGGGTACTGACACCAGATAACCGGGCAAAAAAAAAAAACTTGCGATCAAAATTTTGCCGGCACTTCTGGCTCGCCTCACTTTGGTAGGCGTTGGTTCATTTTGAAACAGCCACACGGTCGACTGATGCTTCATTTCTGGATCATATTGATAAATCCAAGATTCATCACCCGCAATGATATCTTAAACGCGCCGAGACGAGCCTGCTACAAATTTTGCTATCATGTCTCGGCACCATTCTACCCGAACCTCCTTCTGAGCCTGTGTTAGATTTTACGGTACTAGCGTGAAACTATCTTCCATAACTGAAGATGCCTGTGTAGAATTTCATGCACACTTCCCGATCCAATCGGCAGTATATGCTGAACCTCTTCATATGTAATTCGCCTATTCTCTTGAATTAAATTTTTCACAGCCAGCACGTTTTGTTATGTAACAACCGTCATAGGGCGGCCACTTCTTTCTTTGTTCGCCAAAATTACTCGACCACCCATAAATTCGTTGAACTAGCGGAAAACAGTCGCTTTAGAAGGGCTTTTTTCTATGAACACCATTCGAAGTCTTTCAAACGATTCTTCTGGTTTTAGTCAACATTTGAAATCGTACAAAATCATCGCGTGAAAATGTTCTCGTTGTAAATCCAGTTTTCAGTAAGACAGAGTATTTTGATTTTGCTCGTAAAAATGTGGAGGGAATTTCGAATTTGGAATGTTACGTTTTTTTGTAATAAACAGTCATAGTTTTAATTGACATCAAAACCAGCCAGTATCGTATAGACAAAAACTGTTAGTCGCAAAACTTTCTAAGTGACCTGGTAAAATAAGTTAACATAGTTCATAAGTTTACTAACACAATGAGTCCTTGTTACTTGAATAAAGAAAAATATCTGGATGACCATATTTTTTTGAACAACGTTTTCTAAAAATGAAACCTAGCTAGATCGATTTATCGCTCCCGAAACCCCCTGCATACTAATTTAATAAAAATTCTTGGAGCCGTTTCCGAGATTCAGATAAAATATACATATTTACAAGAATTGCTCGTTTAAAAGTATTAGATTTAGATTATTATTATATTAATACCGCGAATGTGATTTTTTTTACGAAAATCAGATTTTTGTTTTATTTCATTCTACACGTTCAAATAAATGATCCTGCAATTAAAAAAAAATGTAAAAGTGTCACATTCGCGGTATTGGATGCCGAGCGACGATTTGCATTTGGAATGTATGGGAGAACATGTTTTTCAACTACAATGTTAAGTTTGTTCTTGGGATAAATAAATTCATCTCAACATTCTTAACTACGGAACCCTTCATTGTGCGTAGTCCGACACGCACTTGGCCGGTTTTTTGTAATGCCCTCATTTGTAAACATAACAATGGTGCAATCAATCGACAGTTGATTACGGGTGCACTTCAATGGGTGCTTCTGGGGCTAAGTAGTACATTCTCTACGCTTTCCACAGTTTTTCATGGCACATACACGTCTCTTTTTGTATTTGTATGAATAGGTTCACTTTCCCCCATTGAATGCGGTTTTCACATACGTCGGCAATAATCATTTCTGTCTATCGAGTGATTTAAATCAATACAATTAATAACGTTCATTTTCTAGCAACGCGGTGAAATTTAAGCGGGTAGATACTGAAATTAATGGGATTAGATACGTATTCTCACTTACAGATATATTATCTTTCCTCTCTAATTGCTGATTTATTGCTTAAGAAATTATGTGAGACTAGGCCACAACGCTCAATAATATTCATTTTCTCTTACAACAAGAGCATTTGTCCAATCATTTAAAGTGTATATTTTTTTTATCGTATATACTGCGCTTGAATGGGGTGCATTCGATCCTCAGATTGAGTAAAGTAATATTGGGCTCGGAGTCTGAATTTGTCCCGGTTGATGGCTGAAAGGTCGACCCCTCTTACATTAGATGATTACATGGGATTTCAACAAAACTGGTGAAATTTGGGTCTACTACACTATACACCTCTCACTACGGGGAATACAGTTTTAACGATACAATTCTTCTAACTCCTAATTTCTTTTTCACAGTTTCATGGGCGTCTGCGTGCACGAGGGTCAGTTGCACGCACTCACAGAATACATGGAAGGTGGTTCTCTCGAGCAGCTGATCCTCAGCGTACCACCGGAGCCTCTGCCGCAGCCCCTTCGAGTTTCTCTCGCCGCTGACGTCGCAGAAGGCATGATGTACCTACACTCCCTCGGTGTCTTCCATAGGGATCTTACTACTAAGGTGAGAAGGAAATGAAGGAAAGAAAGAAAGAAAGAAAACTTGTTTATCCTGCACAAACAAAACGCACATTTTAAAAAACTAGACAAAATACACACAAAACAAAAGTAGCCAAAAGCCTCGTATTCAATCAGTAAAAAAAAGTTTGACATTTTTAATAGTAATTATAACACTGGTTCATTGGTTGATGTCAAGGCCACGGGCCAAAGACAATATTGCGTAATTAATGTTGCAACATTGGCAAATGACAACAAAAACATAACAAAAACAAAATACCGGTTGCAGAGTTAACTACTTTTGTAACGAATAACAACAAATACATATTAATGACCTGTTCTTGCACATCTGTGCAAGGACAGGTCATTGCTCAGCGAAAAGCTGTGAATTCGGGCGAACCTAACTTCAACAGCGCTGGTTTTCAGCAATTACCTAAGGAATGACGAATGATTAATTTGATTTATACAAAGGTATCAAACCTTAGTATAAACCTTGTAATATTGTAATGTTAAATAGTCCTGACAGGTACATTGCCATTGTAAAGTCAACCTAAATTGTCCGTAAATTGTAATCACAGTTTTTGACAGTCGTATGCAATGGCTACAACTGCAATACGGCAAATAGACGTAATGTGTTACGATGGAGAGATGGAGAAAACATTTTTTCTATTAAGAAAATTAAGATCATGAGAGACAAAGAAAGAAAAGGAAAGAAAGAAATACAAAGATTTTTTTTTTCTTGAATAAGTCTGGATAACTAAACAATATATTTTTCAAGCATTTCAAACTCACCGCAAATTGTTTTCTATTTCCAGAATGTATTATTAAGAAAGTATGGAGAAGGTGACTACATGGCCGTTGTTGCCGACTTCGGTCTCGCGGCCAGAATACCTCATCCTGTGTAAGTAGCTTACTTTTCATACCACAACAATCTCTTAGCACAATACCAATCATCTTTTACGACACCCAAGGGAGTAAAAGGCAATAAATAACACTTCAACTCTCAAGGGGTTGACCAATTTTAATTTGAAGCTTTTAAGGATAAATCAATAGCATTTCGTGCTCACAAATCATAAACCGGTTTCAAATCGAGAATGAAGTCATTAAAAAAATCATGGGGTCTTTAATTAGTAACAGTACTTCAATTCGCAGTCACGGCATATACTCCATAACTGACTAGCGGTACCTCTGAGATGCCCGCTTGATGCCCGTAAATAATCGATTACAACTTGGAGGGTACCTACAGCTGCCTTACGTGATCTCTGAATGAAGCCATTACAATATCAATGGAAACGTGCGAGGGACAGTTGCCTAAGTTCCTTCTATACTTATATAAAAGCGGTCATTGGTTGTAATTTTGATTATGAAATAGTAAGCACAGAATTGTATTATACACCGTGACATTTTAGTCGTCTTACAAAAGCAGCGCACTTCATGTATCCAAGGACTACAAAACATACATAAAAAAAAAAAATACAATTTTTAATTGCTCCTAGAGGTATTTTATGTCGGGTACATAGAGTGGCCCTTTGTAAGACGGCTAAAATGTCACGGGGTATATAATTTTTTTTTAATGAGTGTTTGTCTAAGTAATAACAGCTGCACGGGTCGATTCTGTGGATCTTTACATACCGAGACTCCTCCGTGCTTCGGAAAGCACGTTCAGCCGTTGGTCCCGGCTCGGCTGTCATTCGTGGATCTTTTGACAGTCGTTACGGGTCGTCAGAAGCCCGAGAGGCTGACACCCAGTCTTACCAAGGGGTATCGTATTACCCAGTTACTGGGTTGTGGAGGTCAGATAGGCAGTCGCTCCATGTAAAATACTGGTATTCAGCTGCATCCGTTTAGACTGGAAGCCGACCCCAATATAGTTGGGAAAAGGCTAGGCAGATTGATTGATTTGACAGAGTGCCAAAACTTGTTGGGCCATAACGGCTAGGACTTCGGAATGACGAGCGAAAGATCGTGAAGAAGCCCCAAGTAAGAGCTCTTCATAACCTTTCCGTTCAGATAAAAGACATAGTTGGTAAAAGGCTAGGCAGATTGATTGTTTAATTTTCATTGGATACATGAAATGGGCTGCTTTTGTAAGACGAGTAAAATGTCACGGTGTATATCTTTGTGGCGAAACTCGTCGGGGAAGTACTACTACCACCTAATCTTAAATCACTCAAACCCGGTGGAGGAAATTCATCTAGTTCAATGAGAAAATACCTACCCACCTACTTTATCTGCTATTGCCATTTCGCACAAGTATCTGAGTACATAGATTCTAAAGTAGGCCAATACACTCGTATGTGTCATAGGTACATACCTACTGTGACTTAGTATAACTAAGGCAGTCAGTTCTGCAACCAACTAAGCTAACTGGCAATTGTTTTTACCAAAATATCAACTACTAAATGCACCCCGCGGTTTCACCCGCATAAGTGTCGATCCCGTGGGAATATCGAGATAAAATATATCTTATGTACTAACTCAGGTCATGGTCTACCCATGTGCCAAATTTAATCCAAATCCGTTCAGCCGTTTTAACGTGAAAGCGTAACAAATAAACTCACTTATAATATTAATAGAGTAAGTTAGGATATTCAGTAGATTTGCGTTGCTGATCCTTTTAACGGTTCAACCAGGCAAATGCCGTCTGAGCCCCGCAACCCAAACCAATTAGTGGGGATTCCGCTGATACTGGCCCAAGATTATACCAATTACGGGTATATTATCTCCCCTTTCGGAGAGGCTTGTACCCGATAAGCTATTTTGTTTGACTGATCCCGTGGTCCACAGGAACTACTGGAATTCTTGAGACTATGACTGCTCAGCATGGGTGAAATTTTATTGGGATTTTCGATATGTAATTTGTCAGTAGCATCAGTCCCGGTCCAGATTAACAGTTTATGGGTATAGGCTCGGCCCCTATCACATGCGACTTAAACATAACTGGCTACTTCTTCGAGAAATATAGACGCCTTGTTTTTTTATAAAATGCTATGAAGCTATCTTCGTTTAACATCTCTGTGAAGACTAGACACGCGATTTTTTCTCAGATAAAGCCATATTTCTTCCAATTGAGGAAGACGATAGATTCGTGTGTAATTGTGCCTTGTAAGCGACGTATCGCTTGTGTGCGAGTGATTGCGTACACGCACTCGTCTTAATGTGTACGAACACGCACGTTTACGAATACGGTGTTCATTTTCCTAGGAGTTATGTACTAATGGTTTTGTAGGATTTTATGCTTTTATGGTAGACTGCGAAGGAGCTCGTGGCTAAATAATAACAGCCGCACGTGTCGATCCATCAGGTTAAGGTACGCTTGCCGGGGTTGGTTCGTGGATGTGTGACCATCTTTACAAGCCGAGACTCCTCCGTGCCTCGGAAAGCACGTTAAGCCTTTGGTCGCGGCTGTCGTTCGTAGATCTTGGATAGTCATTACGGGTCCACGGGTGACAACCAGTCTTACCAAGGGGTATCGTATTACCCAGTTACTGGGTTGTGGAGGTCAGATAGGCAGTCGCTCCATGTAAAATACTTGTATTCATCTGCATCCGGTTAGACTGGATGCCGACCCCAACATAGTTGGGAAAAGGCTAGGCAGATTGATTGATTTGACAGAGGGCCATAACGGCTAGGGCTTCGGAATGACGAGCGAAAGATCGTGAAGAAGCCCCAAGTAAGAGCTCTTCATAACCTTTCCGTTCAGATAAAAGACGATTTAAAAAAAGAATCCGTTCCGTTTGCATCAAGTGCTTTATTAATACACATCTGATCCCGAAAATTTCATATAATTTTATTGAAAGCTCTAGAAAATACAATTAAATCGATAAGCTTAAATTCTACTTATAAATCTAAACTAAATTGATTCTTGTATGAACCAAGCCTTACATTCATAGGTGCGACTCACGAAACTAAATTAGAATACTTAAAACGAAACGACATTGATATACGGCTAAGTATTACGTCAATAATACCAATTACCACATCTTATAGACGAAGTAAGTGGCAAAAATACAATATATTTAACAATTAAGCTGTCATATGCTGTCTTGTGCACGCTTCGGTATTGCACACGCTACTTTGCGTGCAAAGACACACCGATAGTCATCGTACATTCATTACTCACTCACTTTAAAAATTTACCATGAACATTGCGAAGTAAGCTATGTTCTAAATGACATATATGGTCCCCTTGACACGATTGGAAATTCATTAAATTAATAGTCATGTAAAAGTTTTAGGTGTAATTAAACTTAATCATAATTCGAGTTTTGCTGACGATTCACTTTTGGAACGAAGTTCTTTAGCGCGGCATGCGGTAGGAGTAAACTGTCAGAAATCATCACGTAAGGAAAAAACGTTATGCTCAAAAAAGTCGGTTTCAAAAGTTTTTGTCTAAACTAAAATTATAAAGAGAAAAGATTTGATTCTTTGTATGTTTGTTTGTAATGGATAAACTCAAAAACTACTGGACCTATTTGGAAAATTCTTTCACCAGTAGAATACTATATTATCACTGAGTAACATAGGCTATAATTTTATAAGATATAGCGGAAGCTAGTTTTCTTAATATAGAGCCTGAGTTTTTAGCTTGCTAAAAACTTATACTAGACTAGCAGCGCCCTGCGGTTTCACCCGCATAAATCTCGATCCCGTTGGAATATCGGGGTAAAAAGCATCCTGTGTTAAATCCAGGTTATAAACTATCTGTGTGCCAACTTTCATCCAAATCCGTTCAGTAGTTTTTGCGTGAAAGAGTAACAAACATCCATCCATCCTCACAAAATTTAGCGTTTATAATATTACTAGCTTTTGCCCGCGGCTTCGCCCGCGTGGATGTCGGAAAATATCCCACTGGAACGTGCTACCGGGATTCAGAGTATCCTATGTCCTAACTCAGGTCATGGCCTATCCTATGCCTTTCATCTAGAAATCCGTTCAGTCGTTACGTCATGAAAAGGTAACAGGCTGATATTAAATCTGTTTTAGGGTTCCGTACCTAAAAATTTAAACATTAAAACCCTTAAAGGATGACTTCATTGTCTGTCAAGACCCTTTTCTCAGGAACGCGTGGAGGCATCAATTTATATCAATAGATATTAAAAACTTAGATCTACGGTCTCTTGAAAGTGTAACGAAAATCAAACTTCCAAGTCAACGCAATAATGGGCACGCCACAACTGTGGCGATAAGTGGAGTGGTAGAGAGGCGCCACGGCGTCCTCACCTTCCACCTGACGCAGGTTCTCACCGGACACGGTTGTTTCGGGTTCCTGTTCAGGATAAGGCGGGAGAAAACAATGGTGACACCCGGGCGCAGCATACGGTTTAGGTCTGCCCGGCTTGGGCAGAGCAGCCGTGTCCTCGTGGAGGCGATCGGCGGTGGTGATCTCTCGCGTCCGGCCCTGGTCTAGACTATGGTAGAGAGCAACACGGCATGGGAGGCCATCACCTCCTTCTGCAAAGCAGTAATGCTCACGAAAGAGGAGGCATCATAATAGCATAGTACCAGAAGGAGACACCCTGGGCATCGGGAATCGTAGGCCGATTCCCGGCCACCGTAGGCCCGGGTCGACGGCGGGTTGTGTTCCACGCGCGTCTCAAAGAGATGTCAGCGGAACTGACGGGGTCCGATAGGGCCGATGCCTGCCGGTTGCGGGTTGCGGTTATTGTCCGAAAGGGTTACCGTGGCCCCGGGCAATATAGGCAACTGAAAGAACACGGGTGGGTTTTAGTCAGTAAGAGTCTGACACGCCTTCCCGCTCCACCCAGAGCGGGAGAAGTTATTTGATAATTTCCCAACCAAAAAAAAAGTTAACGAAATAAAAAATACGGCCATTTGTGCCGCATATTTTGACACTCGCAAATAAACCAGTCTATTTGGTACTTCCCGTTGGTCCAGCAGCATGAAGTTTGTCGAGAAGTAAAGAGGAAAATCCGAAAATTGGTAATTTATAGTTCTATAATGAACGGCAAAGTTAAGTTTTTTCTGCAATCTGGGGTTAAAAACTCATAGGCCGTGTCTTGGAGTAACAAACCACAGTTGGCCCAATATAGTTTTTTGGTTCTAGTAATAAATAAGAAATAGGATAGACCGGCATCAAAAAAGATTTGTGAAAATTGGCCATTTTCTTGCTGACTGTACAATTTTTTTCAAAATCTGTGAATGCAGATCAAAATGTTTCAAAAAGTTAAGGACAGTCTCCTAAGACTGTTTTCTTGTAGCGACAACGGTTAAGGTACCTTATTGCTCCATCTCAAAATCCACCCTGTATATGCTATGATTGACTGCTTAGTTCCATAAAGGTATAGCGTGATGATAATTTTTAAAAGGTTAAATCCGTAACTATCTGCAATATTCTAACCTTTTGGCTAGCCCTTTTACAATTTGCGGTAAACTCTAAAAGAATACAAACATAATGCTATATTGCTCATCCCCCATAGCAAATAGCGTGATAATAGTTTTTGAAAAATCTATTGTGAAGTTACGATTATTTGACTTATAGATTATTTATACCAATTTTCAAGTTAATTAAGCCACACAGTAAAATCCTCCACTGTAAAAATTAATACCCCGTTTCACCCCGTTAGGGGTAGATTTTCAAAAAACCCTGATATACGTTTTTATTTATTTTCAGTTTTAATTATAAATACTGAGTTTCGAGTTAATCAGACCGCTCGTTAAAATTCTTCCATACAAACTTTGACACCCCCCAATCCTCCTTTAGGGGGTATTTTAGAAAAACTAAAAATGGCAATTTTTATAATTTACATAGATAAGTATTCGTGCCAAGTTTCAAGTTTATTAACTCAAGGAATAAGATTTTTCATACAAACAATATCTCCCCTTTTCACCCTCTTAAAGGTCGAATTTCCTAAAATCCGTTCTTAGCGGACGTCTACTAACTATAAACTACCTCCCTACCAAGTTTCATCTTCATACATCAAGCGGTTTTCGAGATTTCGTGATGAATGAGTGAGTGAGTGACCTTTCGCTTTTATATATTTAGATTAGATTACTAGCTGCGCCCCGCAGTTTCACCCACATAAGTCTCGATCCCGTGGGAATATCGGGATAAACAGTATCCTGTGTTAAATCCAGGTTATAAACTATCTGTGTGCCAACTTTCATCCAAATCCGTTCAGTAGTTTTTGCGTAAAAGAGTAACAAACATCCATCCATCCTCAAACTTTCGCGTTTATAATATTAGTAGGATTAGTAAGATGACTCTGTATTATTATTATCCCTCTCGCGACGACCCAAAGTAACATGGCACAAGGATAGGATCATGATATGAAACGTCATTCCAACCAGGTGTCGCGACTTTCTTACACGTTAGGTAGTGTTTCGTTGTTGCGAAGAAGTCCGAAAGGGAGATCGTGGCCCCCGGCAACATGGCAACTGAAGGAACACGGGTGGGTTTTAGTCAGTGAGAGTCTAACACGCCCTCCCGCTCCGCCCAGAGCGGGAGAAGTTATTTGATAATTTCCCACCAAAAAAAAAAGTTGTGTTTCGTTTCCTAAAGCTTTCTAAAGTACTTAACAAAAAATATACAGGGTTATTGGTTGTACGTCGGCAATCCGCTAAGGGGATGTAGGAGAGATCATTTGCAACCAAATTACCTCTGATGACTCCTATGCCAATGTCAACCATTTTAGAGTTATTTGACATTTTATATTTTAAAATGTACGAAATAAAAATATAAAATCTCAAAAGACAGAGGATAGGAGTCAAAAGGCGTCATTTAGTTGCAAATGACCTCGCCTACATCCCTTTAAGAAAAAAGTTGTATTACCAGAAGACATGCTTAAATAACATAAACGCTCTTCAAATAAGCGCTCTTCCTTCTCTGTCCTATTATGCTGTGCCCCACAGGGTCCATAATTGATTCAATAATTTTAAGCCTACCAACTGTTTTACCAACATGGAATATGGAATGCAATAAAGAATTGAGAATTTATCGGATTGCTGACACTAATAACCCCGTATAAGTGTAAAATCTTATCTTCAGCAAAAACATATCTATTATTGTCCCCTTGACTGTCACGAGCTCTCCTGGAGATCGATAACAATTAAAATTCTATTGTGTCTCATTGATGACAGTTGAGCTCATTCATAATTTTAAAAGACTCATATTGATTCGAAAGCCCTTCGTTGAACACCCCCTTTTGCCCTACAGTCCTATCTATACCCCTTACTATTACAGAGGGCATAAAGTTCAAAATATTGTCTATTATTTTCCAGGAACGGCTACAGGCTGCCGAGCGTGGGCTCCCCTTGGTGGATGTCCCCGGAATGCCTGCGCGGGCGGTGGTACGACCATCGCTCCGACATATTCTCTTACGGGATCATACTGTGCCAACTTATCGCCAGGGTAAGTTCAGCAACAGATTAAAATATATCTAAGGTTTCTTTTTATAAACTCGAGGTATTTTTGACCGATTGTGACTGAGATTAAGGCGACGATAACCGACTTTTAATGATTTTATACTGAAGATCACATCTAAACGAGTTTTGTAATAATTTATAAAAAATATATGTTAAATTAGAGCATTTTCTTAATAACTTTAATTAGGAATATTTTAGATTATGTTTATATTATATAGTGAAATTAATTTGTAAAGTTATGTGTAACGCGGATAAAAACTGAGAATCACGCAAAATTTATCAAGCGTATTTTTTAAAACCTTCACCATTTTAAAGATAATTTAATTATTGATCTTTTATTATATTTATTATACGTGTTTTATTAAAATACCTTTTGTTGTATGTTTTATATATAGTAAATTAATAATGCGTCTAATTTGGGACAGCGCTCCTTGACGGGCAAGTCCTATTACTGGCTGGACGTACGACGCGTTGCGTGAGCTCAGTACAGAACACGCAAGCTTACCACTCAAGGTCACTGTCTTATATCTGCGTCTTAAGAGGTTTATTTATAAACTTTGCTTATAGTTAAGTAATGACTAGCGACTGTTTAACCATACATTTTTGACGTTTGAACGTCACTTAACTTAAATCAAGTTCATAAATCTTCCGTATAATACGAACGTTCTAAAAAATACGGGGATACGGGAAATATGCTCCTTTGATGAGGAGCCCTTTTTCGTTAGGTTTTTCGCAATGGTAGCTGTTCTATTACTCATCGACTGGCTCATGGAACAGTGTAACATGTTAAAGCCAATTAATAAGGAATCCGGCTGATTAGTTAACTGGCTTTTCTTCAGCTGCCTGAAAAGTGAACCCTGGTCGATCACAAGCTTTTGCAGCCTTCTACCTCAGTCTACTTCTTCTATAGATAGTTGCGTTCAGCGCTCGGTGTAACAACACGCCGTGTTCGGGTTCGCGACAAGTCAATCGTCATCCTGAGGCTGCCTCGTTGAGAGGTGAAACACGTGTCGATTTCTTTCAGGGTTTTTTATGGCTCTTTAGAAATAGCTAAGCGGAACAGGTTACTAAATATATCCACGTTTATTGTATTCTATACATGGTATAAAACGAGTCGCTATTCAAATCTGTGTGACCACTTAGATCTTCTAAACTGCACAATGGATTTAAATGCGGTTTTCGCCATCATTTAGAGCATTTATTTCGGAAGGTGCATTAATATATAACGTAGATATAGCACAGAAATAGTACTCAAAACGGAGAAGGTAAACATCGTGAGGAAACCAGCATGTGCTAGAACCAAAAATTTAAAGACGTGACATCTACCAACCCGCACTGGGCCCGCGTGGTGGATCACGACCCACTCCCTCTCATCGAGAGGAGGCATGTGTCCCAGCAGTGGGAACATTATAGGCTGATTAGGCTATAGCACAGCAATCTCAATGTTTTGACATGTCACCCGTGTGAAGCTAGGACGCAAGGGCGGGTCGCAAGGGTTCCTATTAAATACTATTCGTTTTCAGGTGGACGCCGACCCGGACGTGCTGCCTCGCACGGACAACTTCGGCCTCAACTACATGGCGTTTGTGGAGCTCTGCGACGAGGACACCGTGCCTGACTTTCTAAGACTTACCTTCAACTGTTGCATCGTGAGTTACTTCATTAATAATTATACAGTACCTGGGCGACCGAGCTCTGCTCGGGTGAAAATACGGAGAAAACGAATTTTCCCAGATATGAGACCTAGCTAGATCGATTTTTCGCCCCCGTAAACCCCCTATATTGCAACTTTCATCGAAATCGTTAGAGCCGTTTTCGAGAACGTTCTCGAAAAATGCTCGTTTAGTAGTATCGGATACACATACATAAACTCACGTCTTCTTACCATGAGGGTCGGCAGACCCTACAGAACGCCACCTGCTACGATTCTTACATACTCCTTTTGCCTCGTTTACGTTCATACATCTGGTCATACACGCACGCCGGTTGCGACTACTACGCATCTGACCTTTCTGAAGAACATCACCAATAAGGTCACTATATGTCCTTCTAGGGCGTCCCCTCCGGACGTTTCCACTCACACTGTCTTGTTATTTACAAGCTTTTTGTTCATTAATAGCATCATCATTGGTAGCCGGACTTCATCCTCTGCTGATTATAGGCTAGTTCTTGTTTGAGCCACGCTCCTGGATCAATCTCATCCAAGTTCTTCCACCCACTATCATCTTCAATCATGTTTTTTAAAGGTTTAGAACTTCCTACTTAAAGATCCTTATTTTTATTTAATGACGTAAAAAATGCGTGTACGCATGAAATTCAGCGCTTTTGCCCAAATATAGGATAATGCACTTACTAAAAACACACATACTTATTCTAACTGTCGAACATTACAAGCATCTTATTGAAGTGAAAACTTATTTAGGCGCGTTGGGCATTTTTGAGATGAGAAAAAACAATTGAACCCGCGACACCGTTACCGACACCTCATTTTTGTAAACCCGATTGTGGTCTTTATTTGTATTACGTTCAATGTTCTATGCAAGTATTTTTACTTTTAAAGGTTTTGGAAGTATTTTTTTCAAGTTTTCACTTCTGTCGGCACTCCCGGAGTGCCACTGTTTTTTTTAATATTTCAATATTGGTTAATCTTATGCTATCCTTTTGACCTTCGGATACATGAATCGCAAATGTAAGCTCGTGACTTTGATGGTTATTTAAAAGCTGTAAATGTTTTAATTTCAGTATGAGCCAAAAGCGCGTCCGCTATTCCCGGAAATAGTGAACAAGCTGGCCGAAGTGAAGGAAAGCCTCGACGACGCAGCCTGGGGCTCGCTAAATTCCAATAACTATGAGAGGTACGTATAACAGCGTGGGATAGCCCTATAAGACTGCTGAATGAGAGCAATGTAACTCCCCAGTCCGTTTTCAGCGCTAACTCGAATCAAATCTCGATCGTAATCTCGGACGGATGGAGATCGGTGTTAAGATTGATTAATTAGTGTTCAAGTTTTTATTTATTATTGACACTGTTTAATATACAACTCCTGATATTTTGGCTCTAAAGCAGAGTTTTCAGTCGTGTAATGAAAAAGCTAGGTCCTTTTTTAGGTGAATTTTTACTTGCACTTTGTATATCATCTGATTCATTTTTCCAACTACCTACGTAGCAAAATTGTACCTTATTTTTGCGTGTCTTGGAAATAAGACTGACTTGACTTGTATGCGGTAATGGCAAAAGGCATGGCGTTACCGCTCTTTTTAAAGTTTCACATCACATCTACAATATTTTTCTTGAAGTGTGGCTAGTAGTGTTGTGCTGACCGTGTGTGCCCGCAGCGAGGACGCGGACGCGTCGGGCCCGCGCTCGTGCCCGGGCCTGTACGCCTGGCGCCGGCCGCAGCGCTTCCGCTCCGAGGGCTCGCCGCGCCACCACGACCACGACCTCAGTATGTAGCTATATGTTCTATCTTATCATTTGTTGTCCATTATCCTGTTTTAAGTGGCGAAAGTATGATCATTTGGGGTGTCGCAGCATCATGCTGAGATGGGATTCTTTTGGTTTTATTTTTCAATGATTATGTCATTTAATTAAGTTTGTGTTTTTCCTGTGAGAGTTACAATAAATACTTTTTTACTTCTCTTGCTCAAAAAGGCCGCCATTGTAGAATATAAGAGCGGGGAAAAAAAATATTTTTGAAAATGGAACTAAATACGACTGTATGTGTGCATTGCGTTGCGGCTACAGAAGAAATAAAAAAGACATTGGTGCGAAATCTTTAGAAGTTTTTTCTAATTGAACTGGTGACTGTAATATAATTTACAACAGTGAAAATGTCATCATCTAGTCAGAGGACTGAAATTAAGTTGCCGGAAAAAACATTTCACGTTTTTACAAAACTACCTCGTTACAATAGGTTATTTTAGCCCCTCGTATAACAATCTACTATTTGTTTCTGTTACAAATTTTAATTTGTGCAGCCCAGCACCGGCGCTCGCTGTCGGAGCTGGAGTGGGGCGCGGCGGGCTGGGCGGGCGCCGGGCGCGGCGCGGCGCACCGCTCGGCCTGGGCGCTCGGCGCCGCCGGGGCCGCGCCCGCGCCGCCCGCGCGCCTGCAGCGCCTGCACCGCCTCGCGCACATCATGCTGCTGCGTGACGCGCACGCCGCGCCCACGCCCGCGCGCCGCCCGCTCGACACCTTCCGCGGCGTCAAGAAGATCCTCGAGCCGCACCCCGGCTCCGCCTCGTGCGCCGAGCACTCGCCGCCGCGCGCGCTCTCCCGCGCGCAGGACCCGGCCGACGACGCGCGCGCCGCCTCGCTGCCGTCCTCGCCCGCGCTGTCGCGCCGCGGCTCGCTGGACGCGCGCGCCGGCCGCACGGAGCTGCGGCGCCGCGGCTCGTGCGAGTCCGGCATCTTCTCCGTGGCCAACGAGGAGCTGTGCCCGGCGCGCGGCCTGTCGGGCCGTCCGCGCGCCGCCGTGTGCCCGTGCTCGCTGGTGGGCTGCCACCGCTGCTGGTGGTGGCGCCGCGACGCCGACGAGCGCGCCGAGGGCGACGACACCACGGCGCCGGCCGGCGAGGCGCGCGCGCGCCTGTGCAGCGACTGCCTCATACAGTACGACAGAGCGTTAGACGCGCGCACACCACGCCCGCGTGCACCACTGGACGACTCGGCACTTTCGGGCACAGCGGGCTCACTGCGCAGCCTGGACGACACAGACGACGCGCCGGACGGCTCACCGTTCCTGTGCGGCCGGCCAGACGCAGACCCGGACGCGGACGGCTCGGCCGAGCGTCTGTGCGAGTACCACATTCTGTCGCGCTGCTGCTGCGTGCGCGAGGCGGGCGCGCAGGAGGGCGAGGGGCGAGGCCGTGCGGCCGCGGTGCGCACGTCCAGCGTGTACACGGACAGCTCGGAGGACGTGGCGTCGCTGGCCGGCTCCGACAGCCTGTACTGCGACGAGCGCGTGCCGCGCCACGTGCGCTCGGCGCAGATCAGCAAGATCGTGGAGTACTTCGAGCGCAAGGGCGCAGACTTCACGTGCGAGCGCTCGCGCGGGCACTCGCGCTACCGCCTGGCGCCGCGCGACGCCCGCAAGTGCCCGCAGCAGCGCCTCATGGTGTGCGAGGGCGCCGTGCGCTCCAAGCTGCCACTGTTCGACAAGAAGTCATAGCGCTAGGCGGCCGCCGCAGCAGGTGACGTCGTGCGCCTGTCGCGGCCCACTGCCGGACACAGGCCGCGCCGTGACAGTGACGATGAGAGTGACCGACCCTCGCAGACAGTGCCGTACTCGTGTTTACTCACTCCGAGCCGCCCGCAGACTTGTGACTTCCATAGTGTTTACAGAAGAGAATATTTTTGTCGTAACAGGCGCGCAGCCGCGGACGATCCATTATTCACGTGTTAAGAATATTTGATCACAATTATTATAAAATCAGTATTTATGAAGGCTAGTGCCAATGATGTCGATGTCGAGGACGGAGCCTGTGTTTCAGACGAGCCGTGCTGTACTCACGGCGAGTCATCGACACAAATTCACGTTTGTTTGACTGATCGTAACTTCGTACTTTATTTATATTTATATTAAAGGCGGAAATTGAGATTACAAAGAAGGTTGTAGAGGAGATTAGTCGAAATTATCGGTGATATAGTCAATGTGTGGTTGAATAGTCCTTTATAACGTGGCCTATCCGTATATTATGAAGGCCTTTTAGTCGTTTTTAGTCTAAATCTAAATATTATAGACGGCATCGCGGTCTGAACTTTGATTTCGCTAACACATCAGAAGCAGTGTTGCAACTTGTAAATAATAAATAATTTTAGGTTATGTTTCAATAACTTTATAATTTATTTTTATTTTTCCAGTATTAAATATTACTTGCCAGTTTACAGCTACTTTAAGTGTGTACATAATTTAAATTTAAAGTTAAGTTGTCATAATAAAACAATTAAACGTTGGCTACGGTAGTACTGAACTTAATATTTACTTTAACAGTGAAATACTGATTGAGTTTAGGACCTAATTAATAATTTAACTATACAAAGATTCAACTGCTATATTTCGTTAAACTTCGACAAAGTCATATAATTATTAAAAAATATTATTTGCTTTTGAAAGAACATTTTTTATTTATCTTTACCTTACATCATAAAGTATATGTATACTCATAATATACGGGCAAAATACGTCCTAAAAAGATACAAAATAACATGTGGCGCGTTGTTAGTCTTAAAACGCGTCATTTTTGTCGAAATCCGTCGTATTTTATTTATAAATAGTAAAGGATGGTGTAATAAAACGCGTCATTTTTGTCGAAATCCGTCGTATTTTATTTATAAATAGTAAAGGATGGTGTAATCTACTTACGCGAAAATATTAAAAAAATATAATATGAAACATAATTGAGATCGAACGTACCATTGGGGTAACGCATATCTAAGCAATTTGAAAACAAAATCCTGTGCACACAACCCTTTTTTTTCGTAGGTAAGCGATACTATAGCGGCCGAGCGCATGCAAGCAAGAATAGACCTTACAGTGTGCATATATACGTTTCTTCGAAAAACTAAACTATAAGATAACGTAACAACAATATAAAGAAAATAAATTCAATGACAGCGTTTGCAAGTGAGTTAGAATTTTAATGAATTCATAGATCAATTTCGAGAACCGTAAAATGTCCAACCCAAATCAAACCGAAGCCTTATGTTTAAAAATCAGTTCTGACTTTAATCTATGAACCAGCGTTCATTCCACCTTCCAGTTTCCTCTAAACAAAATAGAATGTACAAATATGTGTCAAAAATCAGACCGATTTATAAATGTTCCGTGTTGCCCGTTGTTTTGCTTAGTACTAAAATAGTAGGAATATTCGCAGACTAGCGAATTCAAATGGTAGAAATTCGGTATGACGATTGCAAGTTTTTAGGCGGGGTTGTTCTAAAGATACGTCATATCAAGATTATGATTATCAGCTGATATTAATTTTATCAAAACAACGAGCAACACCGAAAACGTAATAGTAATATATCATATTTTTGTAAATACAGTATTAACATGGTGTGTTTAAATATCATCGTCATCGTATAGTATATTTTACTTTAAAAATCATGGTTATATTGTTAAATTCAGGGTATACATGGTGTAAATATTTAATGTTGATATAAAATTGTGAAATACTTGATCCGCGAATGCGGTTTAGATGTCAGTGCCAAAAAATATTATTTCAATAAACAAATTATAAATTCATATGCCTGATTCACTGTGTCGTTTCGTTCAGAGCAATATTTGACAAGCCCTCTATATGAAAATACAGGGTAACTCAGCTAATTATAACCCTAGTAGATTCAGAATCTACTAGAAAATGTGCCCACACCAAGTCCTTTTTAGAATTAAATGGTTCAAGCCCTAAAGTCTAATATGTACACTCTTTAATCGTTTCTAACCAAGAACACACTACAAATTATTCAATTACTCACTGAACGAGAGGACATCGTCAGTCAAGGCTAACAAAAGCTTCGGGATGTCGAATTAGTGTTGAAACTCCTTAATTTATGTATGAAAGAGCAATTATGTGTCCGTCCATAAATAGGCGAAGAAATGCTTTGTATCCACGGTAACTGTAACATCTTTCAATACACGCAGTTTTAAACTCTATTTTAATAGAAGAAAGGACAAATATCGCGTGAAATTGACAGATGGAACAAATTCTGATGTTGCTAACATACCTATTAGATTTGAATGCATTTCTATCGATACTTCGCCCGTTGGTCCTCATCACGTAGCGAATGTCCTAAAAAGTACTAATATGTACACTTTCCGGTACTTGTTAGTGACCAATGGGCACTAATTGGACACTAAGACTGATAGTGGAACTACTTAGCAGCTTTTTGCAGCCAAACTGTCTGAGACAGTGTACTTCAAGGCATAAGACAGTAGTTTTATTATTTTTTAAATTTAATGACGTTTAGATGGCGCCACCAACGATTGTTGGATTGTATGTTACGTTTAGTTATCTGTTACTAGTAAATCATTTATAATCTCAAATTATTTAAAACTTATCAATAAAGTACGCTTTTATTCGTACTTTTTTAAGTCGCCATAACACTGTCTTATGTCTTAGTTGTACACACAGCTACATATCAAGCTGTACATTTCCAGTATAAGCTGATCTCGCATTTTACGGAAATCCTATACAATACGAGATCAGCATAAACTGGAAATGTATAGCTTGATGTGTAGCCGTGTGTACTAGCTTTCATCGTAGTTTATATTTCAGCTATTTGTTGTTCTAATCAAATCGTTGCTGTAAATATGTATACCTTTATTTTTTAGCCGATTTCATTAGTTAATCCCATTGCATTGTAATAAACAAATGTCATGGTCGTGATTAAATGAATCGATACCGATTGAATGATGATAATTAGTCGTCTGTCTGTAGTTGTATTCAGCCAAAAACGAAATATTATGGCATTAATATAGAACAAATTGTACCTAACTATTAATGTAAGGAAATAACGCATTTTTGGCGTTATTTCAATTCAATTTAAATCATTGTGATGTGAATAAAATAAGAAAATTGAACATTTATGAAAAAGTAACTTTTTTTTACATCTTATCCGCGAACTCGAGCGATCAATCAAATTGAAGATTAATTCCTAGGATCCGATATATTATGACGTAAGAGCAAAATTTTTTTCCGGATATTTTGAGTTTATCTGTCAGGGGTGTCCTATATCTATTTAATTGCTTGTGGCATATCATAAGTTGAAGCATCAGTTGCAAAAACACTTAAGTCTTGTTGCTTCAATTTTATTGTAAGTATTCCACAGGAAAGAAAATTACATTGAGTAAATGGGACTTTATGCGCGCTAATATAGTTTGACCGAGACCTCTGTTGCACGGCAAGGCAGCGTTGACGAATGAGCGGCGGGACACCGTGAGCGTTGACGAATTAGCGGCCTGTACTACCCCCCGTCTCGCCGCGCACATACCTAAGACGCGGTACAGTGATCTCGGTCAAACTATAGTATAATGAAGATTATAAACAATAATCACCTTGAGTTGGCGAATAAGATCTTTAAAATAGTACATGTCTGGTGATTAAACAGTTGTAAGTTTTCGCCTTGTGTTAAAATATTGAGTGAATTTGACTGTCAATAGTTTTGATAAACAACTTTGTATTTGAACAAAATTGTGTAAAATATGTTCCAAATCTTCTAATTTTCGTATCAAATGTCTACCAAATTGTGAAATTGATTAATCAAAAACTATTTTATGCTATTGAAAACTCTTTAATATTTTTTTTATTAATTATTATTGACAACTGAAAAAAATTATTACGCGACGTTTTATTGGATCAGTTCAATTCGAAATTAATGTCGCCATGGCGCGAAAGAATTGTGTAAGATGGTAACACTGTTCTTATAAATTTATTTGTGCTGACGAAGCTAAATTAAAGACTAGCCAATGTAAAAAAAAAACAAAGTAATTATATTTTTTAAAGCAGCTTCACGCAATCACTATACTTTCAAATATTTTAATGAAAAAGCGAATATATAAAACTTCTGTCACCTTAGGTGTAACTTTTCTCAACTATAAATAAAACAATGTTTCAGCACTAATTCGGATCAGTGTTGCCAGTTAGTAATTTTTTTGTAAGGAATTAAAAATGTTTTTTTTTTTCTTTTTGTTTACGAAAAAGGGACAAAGTTACACCGCAATAAGCATATCAGTTACAGAGTATAGGTAATGATTAGTTATTTTTATATATTTAGGTTTTAACAAGAATGTTGCACGACCGATTATAGTTATATTAGGTACTAGCTGTTATCTAATATTCATCTTTTTTATTTAAGTACCATTGGGCCAATCTATCTATCGAACTATAGTACTCGCGTTATGAACTGAGTCGTCGGGCCATAAATGTCAGTAGCAACAAGAATATGCAACGCCTTGCATCTTATCGATAGTTTGCTACTTACTAAGCTCGACAAGTGCGGGCGACAGACTAATAACAATAATTTATGGCCCGATGACTCAGTTCTTAACGCGGCGGCTATAGCCTGTCCCACTGCAGGGGAAAGGCCTCTCTCTCGCCCTGGCCAGTAGGCAGATTTAAAGCAAGAAGAAGGTCGAAATCAAAGACGGGACAAAATTATTTGATGCTAAATAACGTTACTTCTCTCCCTTGTCCCTCGCAACATAGTATTAATTTTGTGTTTTACTAAGAAAAAATACAATCACCCTTTCAATCCCCAAAATAATGCAATTCAGTTATCCCACTTGAAGGTTAAAACCTTTATTAAAAATGCCGACCAGGGAATTCCCCCAAAAGTAAACTTTATAAAAAGGATTTCACTGTATTTTGATAAACTATGTCGTTTCGTAACAGTCCCTTTACAGTTTTGCGACTAAAACACTGTTCTTTACTTTATTGATAAAACAATATCCTTTTGTTCCGACATTATCATCATAAGAGGTCACGGCATACGATAAAATGTAACTTCTTATCGGGCTTTAAAACTAAAGAAATAATGGGATCATTGATAACCATGTCTAAAATGGGGACACGTCTTCTAAAAATAAAACCATAAGAACTTACACTGAAATGTTACTCTTGTAATAAAGAAGGCGCTTGTAACAAAAAAATATTATGTTTACATTGAGAGATTCTCCTAATTGTCCATTGACCGAAGATTCATTTTCGATTAAAATTTTTGTTATGTAATTAGCCATGACTCGATGGGTTAAAGTTATTAGTTATTTTTCCTATATATAAATAGTTTTAGTAGTTGTTTATATAAACGCAGTACCTCCTCACTGACAATAATTTAATCACTTACCCAAATTATCATCACTGACAATAATTTAATCACCTACCCAAGTTATATTTGAGTTAGCCCTCAAAATAAATATAATCGGTCGTGTGAGCCTCATGTTAAGTATATAAGTTTGTGTAAATAGCTCCTAACGTTCCTTGTTTTTAAGGCACTAACGGTTTAATGTAGAACGTTTTCTTATACGGTTGTGTCATTTACAAGCCCAGACTTATTATAGTTATAGTTGAAGCCGATTAGGCAGTTACTGAACGAGAATTTGTAAAATGAAGATCGTATTAAATATATTTTGTTTCAAAATTGTGTTTTTTTTTTTCTAGTTTCAGCATAATGGTTGTCCTGTTATTCATATGCATACTATTATTGCATATTATGCGAAAGTACAGTACAAATATGTTCTTAATGTCTCTCGGCAAACCTCGTGTTTCGTCAGTCGTCGGATTTCTATTCAGTTGCCCTTTGCACTTGTGCAGACCAGACGCTCTCAATCGACTTGGTAGGAGTTGTTAATACTCTTTTAACTTAATGTAATTTATTTTAAAAATGGTAGGAAAGCTGCTAATGTCGCAAGCCCGACAGGTAGGAAAATAGTTTTACAGCTCTATATAGTTCACACGAAAATCAAAACAACAATAAAGTACTTAATTCTGAATTCAAATTATTATACAAAATAAATCTAATAATTGATGGACGTGGAAATTAGAATTCTTTTGTATTCGGAAATGCGATGATTCCCGAGGGACATTAAGAAAATAGAAATGCTGTAATTCTGAATATTTTTTTGTTTTTATATTTCTGAATGGGACTGCTCTTGATCTCGATCTAATGGAAAGCGACGGATGAGGTATATGATGGAACGAGCAAGCACACAGACGCTGGCAGAGAGTTCGACACTTTGGCTGTGCGCATAATAAATGTAGAGGAGAAGCGCTGAGTACGACTGGACGGGATACTGACCAAGTGCGGATGGTACCCTGCAGTACGTAGAAAATTCGGCAGATAGGTAGCCGGATGGAGAAGGACATCGGCTACTTTTCACCTTGAATGTTTGTAATAAAAAATTATACATGCAGAAGACGTCGCGGGCAGCAGCTAGTACCCAATAAAAGTTGCCAGTTTGGTCCCAAACTGTTAGATAACACATAACATAACATCACGCCTTGTTTCCCCGAAGGGTTGGGCAGAGGTGTCCCTGTGTGACAAACAAGAAAAAAAAAAGTGAGCGATCGGGGGACCCCATCAGAAACGAAGTTCTTTCTCACGTATGATTTAAAACAAAAACAAAATTCTTGCAGCCGCCATCTTGGATTTACATTTTGACCTCACTATCGGCTTTTGCACCGTTGAAAACCATGAAAACGATACCCATGATGAAACATTTTAAAATTTTCAGAGCCAACATCTTGTATTTCCATTTTGACCAAATTCACACTTTCTCTCCGGCATGCAGTGTACTCGGGTCGATGACATGTGTACAATTTTATCCCTCGACACTGTAATCACTTTATTCTTTTCTTTCGTTTTTTTCTGCCGGCGTTCTCTCCCTCTCTCTCTTTCTCTCTCTTACTCTTTGAATTAGAAGAAGACAATAGCAAGTATTATCACATTTTAGCGTGACGATTTCTGAAAGTTTACAAGCCGCGTTAAAGAACTTCGTTCCAAAAAAATCCTTTTAGTCACACTGGTGTGACTACAAGTCCGCACCCGATTTTACTTTGACGTAGAATTCCCAATAAATAGACCAGCCTTCCCACTGAGAGGCCTGCCATAAAAGCAGTCGTGAAAGCCGATCTAAGCACTCAACAATTGTGAAAAACCAAAATTTTATGAGCCTAGAGCAGTTTAGGACAAGACACAAATAATTGACTACCATATCGGAATAAAATTACATATTTATTTAAAAATAATAAACACATCTGTCTTTCACGGTTAATGTTTATATGAGATGGATACAATATGATTTCATGTTGTATGGATAATTAACGGATAATAAAATAACCTTAGCATGTCTTTCGTTTAGCTGGTTTTGGTGGACATGGTGGTGGTGGTGGTGGTGGTGGTGGTTTAGGCCATTTCTGAAAACAATAAATTAATATTATTATTGTCATGTAAATATACACGATCAATTACAATCTGTTTCACTTTGACAGTTCATCAACATTCATTGTTATTTACGTTGGTGAGGAGACAAATTTTTCGAAAGCAATGGATTATCATTATACACATCACACCCCCGGTGCTACACTGTCACTTATGCAAAAAGCCATTTTATCAGAAGTATTTTAAACTCGTTGGTCTAGTTGTCGCAAGCGCTACTGCTGGGCATGAGGTCCTGGGTTCGATTCCCGGGTCGGGCAAAGTGTTATTGGGTTTTTCTATCTGAAATTTCTCAGTAGCAGCTGGGAGTCTGGATTTGTGCCCGGTTGATGGCAATAGGCTCGCCCCCTATTACATGAGACTTAAACATAACTGGCGAAATGTGGGTGTACCTGCTACAGGGACACCTCTGCCCAACCCTTCGGGGAAACAAGGCGTGATGTTATGTTATGTATTTTAAACTTTAGTATCTTATAAGTTGATGACACTTCCTGATTTAGGGAAGATGGATAGGTTATATCTTGACGTGTTCTTTTAACTTTATACCTATTAAAGAAAATAAATGGACCCAAATAATACAAATAAAAATACTACAGCGTTTTAAAATTTGGAACCCCTTCAAATGTGACGTTGTGGCACTAAACTAAAATAATAACTGTAATTATGACATAATGACTGATAAATAAAAACCAAGGAATTATTAAATTAAAGTTTTATTTTAACTAAATTTGTTAGACTTCGTATTTGTTAAACAAAAAAAATGGTACAAATCTAGTCATGACACAAACATAGGTCCATACAAGCATATTATTAGATCTGTCTATTAGAAAATACAATACACGTGGATATAATATATTTAGTAACGTTCCGCAAAGCTATTCCTAAAGAGCCATAAAAAACCCTAAAAGAAATCGACACGTGTTTCACATCTCAACGAGGCATCCTCAGGATGACGACTGATGCACGCCACAATTGCGGCGATAAGTCCCCTCTTTGAGGAGTGGCTAGAGAGGCGCCACGGCGTCCTCACCTTCCGCCTGACGCAGGTCCTCACCGGACACGGTTGCTTTTGGAGGTTCCTGTTCCGAATAAGGCGGGAGAAAACGCCCGGGTGTCACCATTTTGTGGATCGCCCGGAGGACACGGTGGAGCATACGGTGGAGGTATCGCCGTGTCTTCGTCGAGGCATCGGCGGCGGTGATCTCGCGGCCCTGGTTCAGGCCATGGTACGGAGCGAGAGGGCATGGAAGGCCGTGACCTCCTTCTGCGAAGCAGTAATGCTCACGAAAGGAGAAGGCGGAACGCGTGAGGGAGAGGCAAATTTCACGCTCTCACGCCCCAAACCGCCGCAGGAGACGCCCTGGGCGTCGGGAGTCGCAGGCAGATTCCCGGCCACCATAGGCGCGGGCTTGCGGACGGTGAGCAATAGGTAGCTCGCCATCCGATAAGAACCAGGCCCGGGTCGACGGCGCGTTGTGTTCCACGCGCGCCTCAAAGAGATGTCAGCAGAACTGACGGGGTCCGCTAGGGCCAATGCCTGCTGGGGTTGCGGGAAAGTCCGAAAGGGATACCGTGACCCCTGGCAACATGGCAACTGAAAGAACACGGGTGGGTTTTAAAAAGTCTGACAAGTCTGAAAAGTTTGACACGCCTTCCCACTCCGCCCAGAGCGGGAGAAATTATTTGATAATTTCCCACCCAAAAAAAAAATGGATGACGATTGATTTGTCGCGAATCCGTGCACGTGTGAAACACGTGTCGATTTCTTTTAGGGTTTTATATGGCTCTTTAGGAATAGCTAAGCGGAACAGGTTACTAAATAATATCCACATCTATTGTATTTTATAGGTAATGGATTTCCGCAAGGTCCCGCCTGAATCAATTAACTATCTATATATCAGTTTTATTGTTTTCTTAGTTTAATCAGACTTCTGTAATCACAGTAAGCTAATGGCTTATACATAATTCTAATTTGTACTACTTGTATTATAGTAGTTTTAACACCTAAATCAGAATATTCAATACTTAATAATAACCACTTAGTACATTCCGCAATCTAATTCAACATAATTAGCAATCTAAGTAAATCAAATAGGTAAAGAAAAATATTAAAACTTAAACAAAATTAAATGAGATCTCTAAAGAATTTTTCATAGTATCTTGGCACAATATTTGTGTGAACCAATTGCAAAAGATCACGCTTCTTGCGTTCTGATTACAGAAGCAGGTTTTAAAGCAATTTCGCCAATACTGACATTGGTTCAACGTCCACGTAAATTATTTCCTCTTGATTCAATGATACTTTTTTTTCTTTAAGTTCGCTGTACTGGTACAGCGTCTTAATATTTGTTTGCTGCACCGGTCGACGTCATTACGTCGGCGCCGGCTATCGCTGAAAACCAGCGCTCGGGCTCTGTCTTGCATAGAGTCGTAGCATAATGCTGAGCGATAGCCGATTTGCGTGACGCATGATTCCCCCAACCTTTTCTCATTTTTGTATTTTAAATTATTTTTTGCGTCATGTTTACCGCAAATAAACGTTTTTTTTCTTTCTTTTCATTCTTTCTTTTGCCTCATTCCAGTTTTCAGTCTTGTACGTTGTTCGATATAGAGCTATTATCGTCACGAACTACTGGAACTGCTACTTGAATTGCTGGAGAAAGACGAACTAGATCAGGGTTAAACTCGTCGGCTGAATCATAACCGGAGAAGTCACCAGTTATAGAGTCATTATCCTGATCCACCGGTTCATTCACAACATTATTCTCAGTTAAAATGGATGGTGAATCTGGAGGTGGTAAAACAGGGTAATTTCTTGCTCAAAATTTTGAGATGTTGCTAAGGTTTCGTTGCGTTTAGTAGGTACTGTTGACTGGTGTTTGGTCCTCAAAATAATTATCGTCATCTGCAGCAGATTCTATTACTTCGACCTCTGGCATGTTTAATTCAACATTTTCGTCTTTGGAACATGCCCATAATACCAATCTTTTACCACGTGGAAACATTTTACTTTTTTCCGTGAAAAACTAAAACAAGTAAAAATATCAAAATATCATTTTTAACAAAATACCGTATCGTGATTGAGATTTACCGTGTAATGTGCCATAATTATGGTAAAATATTTTGCACCTACTTGCAAAATTTTACAACAAAAACAAAACAATTGGAGGAACAAAGTCATTTATGTATACAGGGTGGCAGGGACATCGACGCGAAAACTGAAACCATGGATTCAATACATGATTCTGAACTGAAATTTTTCATCGGTTATTCAAAAAAACATTCGCTGTTTCATAGAAAAGTGCAATACCTACGCGGTCAAAATGTATGGAACAACTGATTTAAAAAAAAATAACTTTACTTATTGAAGAAAAATTTCAACGCAGGGGGTTCAGAATCATGTACTGAATCCATGGTTTCAGTTTTCGCGTCGATGTCCCTGCCACCCTGTATTAGGGTCGTTGTTGTCACAAAGTTAAGGCTTGTGTCTGCACAAGCCTTTAAATTATTAATAACTAGCTTTTGCCCGCGTGGATGTCGGAAAATATACCACGGGAACGTAATACCGGGTAGTACCGTTATTGTATACCTAATAGTCCAGGAAAAGGTTATTGACTCCTACCGCTGCGCTCCAACCATAATTATTTTGTTACGCGTAATTTTGAATCTGTGATATCTTTTAAACAGACAGACAGACAGATTCAGACAGACAGACGCGGCGAGAGACTTTGTTTTTTAATATGTAAGGATACATTTTAATGTTAGAGAAACAATGTCACAATTACCTTAGCAACGTTGTAGCTCCAAGTCACTTCTGCTGAATGTGCGCACAACTGACCAATCAAACGTTGTTTCTCCCAGTAATCCTTTGATTCGCGCCAAAACTACAACGACACTTACGCCCTCATACTGAAACTATACGTACCAAACCAGTGACATTATCGCACCAAGTGCAGAGATATTGAGTATTGAGTATTGACGTACTTTAGGCAACTTATGACATACTTAGCTCATTTTTGAAAATTTTATATAAGTGACAGTGTTGCACCGGGACTGCGATATGTAGGTATTTTTTCTGCGTCCTTACTAGTGAATAGTCCCGGGAAATCCCTTAACCGAAAGTATCAAGAAATCCCGGAAATTTGTGTCGTTTAGGGTCAACTCACACCGAAAGAGCGGCGAAGGGCAGCGAAGCAGAGCGCAGGTTCAGTGTCATATGAATATTAACTTTATTTTCGTTATTATAATACTTATTATCGCATATTATCGGAATTCGCCGGAATTCCCGCGGCGCCGCGGGCATCCGCGCGACTCGTTCGAGTTTCTCATGCGATAATAAGTATTTTAGTAATGAAAATAAAGTTAAAATTCATATGACACTGAAAGTGCGCTCCGCTTCCCTGCCCTTCGCCGCTCTTTCGGTGTGAGTTGACCCTTAGGAACCGGGGTTTTCAAAACCAAATCCCGGTTCTTTCAGTACTTTCGGGAAAAGATACTTCGCGTTTAGAATATTTCAAATTTTATTCCCGTCGTTTAGTCCAAAGCCCGACCGCTTTAAGCGTGGAATACACATGCTACCTAGTAGTACAGACGCCAGCACATCAAGCTACCCGAAACTGTCAAATTTTCCCAATCAACTTTGAACCTTAAAATCCAGCAATAAAGTTGAAAATCTATTAAATAAATTTGACAGATTGTAGTAGCCTGATGTGCTGGCGTCTGTACAAGAGCATGTTATTTTCGAGCAAATGCTACTTAGTAGCATTCAATTAGCATGTGTATACAAAAAGAGCATGAGTATTTTACAGGCACAGAGAGCGTGCTACTAACGAGCATACTACCTAGTAGTAAACAAGCATGCTTATTAGTAGCACGTATATTGCAGGCTTGACTGAGACTGTTCAATGGTTCAGAACTTCAGAGGTAGCTGCACGGTGTGGGAAAAATGTAGTGAAAAATGTGCATCATTTGGAGGATTTACCCATTCCTTTCTATGATGATCCGGCTCGAAGGACCATAGAAAAGAATGGGTAAATCCTCCAGGTGGTACGAGAACTAAAACACCGGTAACTTGACAATAGTGGACTATATAATGGAAAGATTTTAAGGGAACACAAACGGTTAACAATTTGCAATATATTAGCGAGAATTACTATAACATGAATATGTTCTACGGTGGTCGAAGACACAGTGGTGTGCCGGAAGGTGCGCGCGCGCTGCTCGACCCTCCGCGACTGCAGCTCCCACCCGCGGTCGCCCGGTGCGGCGTGATATTCTCGACACTTAAGGCTTGTGCAGACCAGCGCGACACGCGACGCGACACGAAGACACCGCTCGTCGCGCGACGAGCGGTGCCTTTGTGTCGCGTCGCGTGTCGCGCCTGTTTGAGAGAGCCTTTACTTTATCCGTTTCAACCACAAGAATAAAAAACGTCTTGTGCTTTTAACTCTACTATCATAAAGGCTTACTTAAAGTATCGAAAGTACCGGGAATCCCGGTTCTTTAGCCAGAAGGTCACAAAAATCCCGGTTCTTATAACAGAACCGGTTCTGCATTCCCTAGTCCTTACCAAGCGACTGTCGCGAAAATAGTCGTTCTTTTATCTGAATAATGACGCACATGCGCGACTAGATTGATCGCACAAGTATGTCATGTCATCACATTCATATAAACGAGCGTGATCATCGCGTATTCGTACGACAATCGCATCCAGTTAGGACACGACCTGTAGCTTTATGCTACATGAAAAAATGGCGCGCCAACTCATGCACGCAGTGCGAAGATTATTTCTAGTAATGAGGAAAGTTACCTGTTTCGTTTCATCAAAACATCCATCCTTCACCGTCTTAGGAAGAAGGTGTCCAAGTCCGACTTTGCTGAGAATTGCGTGTAACGTGTCATGGTCCAGAGTCTTAAATATCAATCCTAAGGAAGCGAGAATGAAACCGAAGGATCCAAGAGCGATCTGCAAACAGCTGAAACGTGGGGGCGGCTCGGCTTCGTCGTCGTTTTCGTCGTCGTCGTCGTACCCTCCCATCATTCGTCTGCGGAGGGCTTCATCATTTCTCGCTCGTTCTCGAGCCCGCCGTTCTCTTTCTTCACTACTGAAAATATGCATACTTAACATACCATCACGGTGAACATAGGTAGGTTAGCATAATATGGCAACCCTAGGTAACTACGTACCTACCTACAATGAGAGTCGGTTCTAACTGGTTCGTAACGACATTTTCAACAAAAGTTGTTGGCTCTAGGTGTCCACACTACGAGGTAATCGATACATTCATTTATTAGTTCACATTGCAATACTTAATGGGCCGTGCACGAAATCGACTGATTTTGTTCAATTTTGTTCATTAGTTGTGAGAAAGGGAAACAGAATTTAAACAGAATTATTTGTGATTTGAAAAGTTGAATTATTTGTCTTGTAGAAAGTGAAATGGAAGTGGAAAGGGATTTTTCAAATAAATTAAGGATTCGTGGAAAATCACTAAAATTCGCAACAAGTTTTTCAAAAATTTACGCGAGACTGACGTTTGATCGATTCGTTAGAAGAAATTACTTTTGATTTTGAAAATTAACAAATACTATCAACATCATTAAATAGTCCATTTGTACATAGGGAACCACTTTTTTCAACTTCTATACAAAATGTAGCAGAAAAAAAATGTTGAAATAACCATTTTTTTAAACCCTATCAGTAATGTATTTTTTCCTATTATTTAGCAAACCATGTCAAGAAATTAAAAAATCACACATTAGTCTTTAGCTATCCTTGAAATAAAATCAAAATTTTATTTTATGATTATTATCTTCATTAAGTAAATCAAAGGCGAAATAAACCATATTTTCGAGCGCGCAAAAGTGATGCAACTATTAACAGGTGCTGTGACTGACACGAATGGTTTAGCACCACGAACTTAATGTTTCAATTATTTCAAGCTTACTTACAATTAGATAGAGAGAGTAAGTAATAAGACGAAAAAGGGTTTTTTTCGTGCACGGAGCCTTAAGAAACTATCCATTAATCGGGACCAGAGTCCAGACCGACCGGTCTCCGAAGCAAACGCTCCTAAGATATGTAGGAGCCTAACCTACCTACGCGCCATAGATGTGATTTTCTCATTAAATACGTAAGTACAAAAAAAATAGAAGGAAGCCCTGATCAGACTGCTATTCTTGTATTTCTTGAATATACAAAGCCTCAAAAATCTAAAGGGACGAAATTAGAAAGTTCAGCACTCACCAGTCACACATGATTATTTGATATTATTGATCATCGTGACAATAATTGTGTGTTTTATCTAACTTGCATGATTATGTAGTTGTAAAGCCTTCATTTATGTTACATTATTCAATCTAAGGTTACATTATTATTGTAGAGCTCCATTTTGCTTGATGTCACTGCATGACGGGACACTTGACATGTTGACGTTACCAATTCTTCTTTGTTCCGACTTGTAGAGGAATAAGTTTCTATGTCGCGTATTTATGAAGCTTACACTGTAAAGAATATTTTCGATTTGAGATCAATACCTATCAATCTGCCTAGCCTTTTCCCAACTATGTTGGGGTCGGCTTCCAGTCTAACCGGATGCAGCTGAATAGGTACCAGTATTTTACATGGAGCGACTGTCTATCTGACCTCCACAACCCAGTAACTGGGTACCTAATACGATACCCCTTGGTAAGACTGGTTGTCAGACATTCGAGCTTCTGACGACCCGTAACGACTGTCAAAGATCCACGAATGACAACCGGGACCAACGGCTTAACGTGCTTTCCGAGGCACGGAGGATTCTCGGCTTGTAAAGATGGTTACACATTCACGGACCAACCCCGGCAAGCGTAGCTTAACCTGATGGCTCGACCCGTACGGCTGTTTTATTTTTTTCCTATAAGTATAATTGAACCAAATTAATTTCTATTGTTGGAAGAAAATGAAGAAAAGCTCAAGAATTAAGAGAATGCAGAAGGCAAGAGCGAGTGCAGCGAGCCTGGAAATGTTAGCACTACACCTTGAAAAGCTTGTTTTCTTTTGACCAGTAAACAGAAATAGAACTTACTTTGTCGAGTTATGAAGAAAAACTTTCAACAGTTTTACAGCAGTTTAGATTTTGGAATCCTTTCAAACCTTACGTACGAGCAGGGTGCCCAAATTTCCGGGTTTGCTGCGCTCGCTCTCGCATCCAAGATTCTCTATTTTTATAAGTAACTAGCTGCGCCCCGCGGTTTCACTCGCGTAAGTTTCGATTCCGTGGGAATATCGGTATAAAAAGTAACCTGTGTACCTATCAAGTTTCATCGCAATCAGTTCATTCGTTTTTACGTGAAGAAGAAAATAAGAATGAAATGTAAATAGGTACCTATAGAGAATCTTTGCAAGGCTTCTCTGAAAACTTTATTTGATGTGCTATTCGTTAGAAGCAAAATAAATTCATTTTCCGGAGATCCCACGCGAGACTTAGTTGCCCAAAGAAGAAGCACTCTTTTCTTAAGTCGATACCGACCAGTGAAAATGTTTGTCCCTGGGATTTATTAATTTGTAGTGCAAATGATACTGACTTAAATGTTATTGACAAACCCGTCTTCGGTCGTTTTCAAATTTTGCGCCAAAAAAGTACGAATTTCATGAATTTAAAATTTATGCTATTTTCGTTTTTTTTTTTTACTGGTGCGTTCAGTAATTAAAAAACTAAATGGCAATCAATAAGAACACTTATTTATCTCAATAATACGCATTAAATCAAGTTTTTGAGTGACACAAATGAGTAACATAATTTCTGCAATCATATTTTGCGATTTACTTATGAGAACTCTGGTGTATACACAACCTGCCGGGGGTTCGAAGAAAACCGATAGGGACATCGTGGCCCCCAGCAACAGGGCAACCGAAGGAACACGGGTGGGTTTTAGTCAGTAAGAGTCTGACACGCCCTCCCACTCCGCCCAAAGCGGGAGAAGTTATTATATAATTTCCCACCCAAAAAAAAAAAAAAAATTGTGCTGTATACACAAATGATGATATTATTTTTAATTCAATATTCTTTATTTATATTTTTCACAAAATAATTAAAATTCATTTTTAATCATCATTAACATATTACTTGATAATAACTTGTCAGGGTTGTAAAACTAATCGTTCTGAATCATAATACTATAAATAACTACTAATCATTGATACACATTATTTTGATGTCAGTCAATCTTTCATCAATGCTTCAGGGGAGTTAACTTCAGCAATTAAAAACATCAACAATCAAATTAACAAAACAAGATATATAATAAATTCATTTATTTTAGGTAAAAATAACACCCATAGCCAAACACAAATTAATAAAAATAAGATCAATAAAACAAAATTAAATACAGTAAAATCCAACTTCAATTAAAATAAAATAAAATGAGAATAAATTATGTTGAGTCGAAATCAATTAAAGAGATGAAAACAAAATAAATCAAATTAATTTAATTAAATCAAATAATATCAAAAATAAATACTATTACATACCTACATAACAAGCAAATTAAAGGCTCTCGGTGACGTCTTTGTCGTTCAGCGGGCGTTATCTTTCCTAAAGACTTGTGCAGACCAGCGCGACACGCGACGCGACACAAAGGCACCGCTCGTCGCGCAAATGGAATGGAATCCACAGTTACTAAACAAAATGGCGTAGCCGAAAGAAACTAGCACCCTCTCGTTGTAACTATTTTTACGCATAGATTTCCCATACATGGAATTTACTTCTATTATTATAAAATATCAACGTAACAAAAATCGTGTCGTGGCATGGCAATCCCACCAGCATCCTGTATGCGTTGTTGTACTGGATATATAATAATAATACAGGGTGGCAGGGACATCGACGCGAAAAATGTTACCATAGATTCAGTAGGTACATGATTCTGAATCCCCCTGCGTTGAAAATTTTCGTCGGTTATTTAAAAAAATCAACTGTTTCATAGAAAAGTGCAATACCTACGCGGTCAAAATGTATAGAACTGCAGATTTTTTTAAAATAGCGACGAAAAATTTCAACGCAGGGGGTTTCAGTATTACGTACTGCACCCATGGTAACCGTTTTCGCGGCGATGTCCCTGCCATCCTGTATATTAAAATATAAATAATAAATTATATAATAATTAATAATAGATAATAATAAACTATTATTTTATAATAATATTAATCAAATATTAATTAATATTATTATTTCGTTTATTAAACTTTTTAACATATAATATACATTTTTAAAAATGTATTAAAAAGATTTAAAAAAGGAAAATAATAAAGCTTCCGAAAAACAAATTAACTTCCGACGATCTGTGGTTGACTGTAATACGATGTGTTAAAATGAATTACTTACCGAAAAATTATTACAAAATTAATCGACAAAAAATGTTGTATTTAAAAAACAAACATGAGCTTATTCAAAATACAATTCTACGAAAAATAATCTGTACTTTCAAATAATAAACTAAATTTCCGAAAAAAATACTAAGTTTCCGAAAACGTATGTTCTGCTAAAATAATACGTTCGTTCATGTTTTTGTTTACGTTTTGCTTTGAAAGGTAGGTTAGGTTAGGTTAGAACTGTGAAACCACAAAACGCACGAGCCGAGCGAGCGTAGCGAGCGGTGCCGCGGCAGCGGCCGGCGAGTGCCAGGGTCCGTTTCGGCACAAGAGAATGTAAAACACCACATTTCCAAAACATTACATTCTCTTGTACCTAAACGAACCTGGTCTTTGTTTGCGCCACAGTTTATAAAATGTGTAAGGTTAATTCTAAATTCATAATAGGTGAGTTACGATAAAAATGACTAAATGAATATTACGTCAGAAAATGCTGTATTGATTTTACAGAATTTTCAGTATTTTATTCGGTCGTTTCTTTATTTGTATTCGCTTAAAAGTTGTCGGAAAATTAGTATATTAAGCAGTCAATTTCATATTTTGAGAATGCTCATATTCTGATTTTTTTTCGGAGGTTTTATTACTATCCTTTAAAAAACATTCAAATTTAAAAAAAATAGTGTTCCGCTGTTGTCGAGAGCAGGCTCCAAGCTACTGGTGGTTAGGGCTGCAGTGACAGGAACCTCCTCACAATGCGAGCCGTATCGAGGAGTATTGCCTTCTGAATTATATCTCGGGATCAAGGGGTCCCGGACTTTTGGGAGGCGTACGAGGGGTTGAAGCCAATCCGCAGAGGCCCCTTAGCTCACGTTCGCACGCCTTTAACTGTGTCATTATGCGCCGTTCCAATTAACTATGTCAATTGTAATGTCATTGTATGTTATGTCAAGATTGGAAATAGACAATGCGCGCCGGCTAAAATGCATAACTACAGTCGTTTAGCCGCTCTGGGTGGAGCGGGAGAGCATGTCAGAATTATACTGAAGAAAACCCACCCGTGTTCCTTCAGTTGCCTGTGTGTTGCCAAGGGCCACGGTAACCCTTTCGAACTTTCCCGCGACTTTGGCAGGCTTCGACCCTAGCGGACCCCGTTAGTTGAAAACAATGCGTCGTCGACCCGGGCCTGGTCCTTATCGGACGGCGAGCTACCCATTCTTCACCGTCCGCAAATCCGCGCCTACGGTGGCCGGGAATCGGCCTGGGATTCCCGACGCCCAGGGCGTCTCCTGCGGCGACTAGGGGCGTGAGGGCGTGAAATTTGCTTCTCCCTTACGTGTTTCGCTTTCTCCTTCGCGAGCATTAATGCTTTGCAGAAGGAGGTGACGGCTTCCCATGCCCTCTCGCTCCGTAACATTGCCTGGACCAGAGCCGGACGCTAGAAATCACCGCCGCCGATCGCTTCCACGAGGACATGGCGTTGGCCCAAGTGAGGCAGACCTCCACCGTATGCTCCACCGTGTCCTCCGGGCGATCCACACAATGGTGACACCCGGGCGTTTCCTCCCGCCTTATCTGGAACAGGAACCTCCCGAAGCAACCGTGTCCGGTGAGAACCTGCGTCAGGCGGAAGGTAAGGACGCCGTACCGCATTCCTCAAAGAGGGGACTTATTGCCACAATTGTGGCGTGCCCTTTATTGCATTGACTTGGAAGTTTGATTTTCGTTACACTTCCAAGAGACCGTAGATCTAAGTTTTTGATATCTATTTCAACTTGATGCCTCCACGCGTTGCTAAGAAAAAGGGTCTTGCCAGACAACGAAGTCATCCTTTAAGGGTTTCAATGTTTCATTTTGAGGTACAGAACCCTAAAACAGGTTTATTCAATTAAATTCAAAATATTTTATTTCACATAAATCTACAAGGGCACTTATGAAACGTCAGAAGCTAGGTGCACGGTTCCAATTGGTCGCTTCCTATGGAGAAGAGCCGGCAAGAAACTCCACGGTATTATTAGCCTGTTACCTTTTCATGCTGTAACGGCTGAACGGATTTAGATGAAAGGCATACGGATAAGCCATGACCTGGATTAGGACATAGGATACTCTGAATCCCGGTAGAACGTTCCTGTGAGATATTTTCCGACAAATGCTAGTGTATAATATAAATGTTAAAGTGAGTGTTTGTTACGCTATCACGCTAAAACGACTGAACAGATATGAATGAAATTTGGCACATGGGTAGACCATGACCTGGATTAAGACATAGGATACTTTTCATCCCGATATTCCCAAGGGATCCAGACTTATGCAGGTGAAACGCGGGGCACAGCTAGAAATAGATAAAGAACGGAATTCTTGATGTTTTAAGTCACACACGGTGCGAGACAAGGGGTACCATAGAAATATCTTATATCTATGCGGCAGTGGCGTATCCAGGATTGTCGTTAGGAAGGGGCTTGACCCCGCTGAGCTGAGGGTAGATTTTAGCAAAGTGAACACAAAGAAAAAACCGGTCACGCGTGTAGGACCACGCACAATGAAGGGTTCCGTAGATGGGATGAATTTATCCCAAGAACAAACTTAACATTGTAGTTGAAAAAACATGTTTTTGCAACAGCAAATATAAGTTGGTCGATTATTTCTCGTTAACTCGTACTTAGCTGTGCTGTGATAGTTTTCCTTTTAATTTCGTTATAATTATATATTGCTGCCGTGGATTTTTTCACATATCCAAAACCAAACCATAGGTCTGTACTAAGTTCTTGATTTTACTTTACCACTTTGTCGGCCCATATGCCATGCCAATATGTAGACCCATCCCAAATTACAGCTTTCTAGTACTTACTAAGATTCTCTGAGCTAAGCCGCGGACAGACGGACATGGCGAAACAATAAGGGTTCCTTGTTGACTACGGAACCCTAAAAGACACTATTAAAACGGCAATAGGTATCACGTCGGCAGGCAGCGTGAATGGCACAATGACTGGCGCGCGGATTCAAAATTCGTCACATAAACAAAACATCTTATAGAAATTTTAAACTTGAAAACATAATACTTACATAATAAATTAATAAGTTAAGGATAAATTAACGACAATTGTACCTTAGGTAGTGTAATGCTTGCTAAAAAGTTTAATTAGAATAATATCAAGTTCACTTTCAAGATTTGTCACTTTCAGATGCTTTTGGGGGGCTTGCGCCCCTTAGCCTGGATCCACTACTGCTATGAGGGGTAGTTACCTTACAAAATAATGGTTGTAGCTTTTGAGATTCAAGCGAGAACCTATAAGTCAAAGACAATGCTGATCATCCAACTTAAAAGCCAGTGGCCACTCGCCATTATTTAAATAGATATTATGCTGTTATGGGACTTAAACATAACTGGCGAAATGTGGGTGTACCTGCTACAGGGACACCTCTGCCCAACCCTTCGGGGAAACAAGGCGTGATGTTATGTTGTTTATGTTTTGTGAATCAGAAACGCGATGTTAATTTAAGGCTTGTAAACTCACCGAAGTCGATCCTCCCTTCAAACACGTACACAACCAAGGTGCACCGATCTGTTGGTTCAACAGAGACTTTTTACCACCAAAGAACATTTTGTACAACAGCGTAAGGATACCAGCGCCAATGACCACCCCGGCAAACAAGGGCAGAATAAAACCACGGTCGTCTCGGCGGTCGCCCATCACGCCCGCGGAATACTTTGTGCTATTTTTAGTTCATTTTCGCATTGTTAAAATTTTGAAATAATGTTTGAGACCTGAAGAGTTATGTCATCGTATTGTGTGGCTAACTTAAAAAAAAATAATGGCGCAAGGAGTTTCAAAGTAATTTTATCGTTGTGTACCTACAGTGTGCAAGCACGTTCTACAGTAAGACTGGTTAATAGGTACAAAGTCGAACATTGCCTAGTGGCCTCGACGACACGCCGATGGTAACACTGACTTTAGGTGGCCTCGACCACATTGTCGATGATAACACTGACTTGAGGTGGCCTCGACCACACGCTTATGGTAACACTGACTTGAGGTGGCCTCGACCACATGTCGATGATTACACTGACTTGAGGTGGCCTCGACCACACGCCTATGGTAACACTGACTTGAGGTGGCCTCGACCACATGTCGATGATTACACTGACTTGAGGTGGCCTCGACCACACGCCTATGGTAACACGCCTAAGAATTCCTTCACATCAAAGCACATTATGTCATAAAAATAGCTTTATCACAACAATTAAAATTTTCAACAATATTCCAAAAGAAATAAGGGAACTCCCTCTAAAACACTTTACATCCAAACTACACAAATGGCTTATTGGTAATTGTTTTTATAGTGTAAAAGAATTTATTGATAAAAAAGTAACAGATAAATTTAAGATAAAACAATTTAAATTATAAAACAACGAGTTTTATTTATATTACTTTAAATATATGTTATTGTTAAGTGTTTAAATAGATACGAAACCGTAATAACCAATGTTATTAGACATTTTATGACAATAATTAACAACAAAAAAAATGTGTTGTATAAAATTTATCACATAACATGTTTAAATATTTGTATGCCAGTCCATGGCGAAACATGTAAGATCGTAACTATATTATAAGACCTTAATGTACCATGTTTTAAAGCAAATAAATATATTCTATTCTATTCTGACTTGAGGTGGTCTCGACCAGTCGATGGTAACACTGACTTGAAGTGGCCTCGACCACATTTCGATGATAACACTAACTTGAGGTGGCCTCGACCACACGTCGATGATAACACTGACATGTGGTAACCTCGACCACACGTCGATGGTAACACTGACTTGTGGTGGCCTCGACCACAAGTCGATGGTAACACTGACTTGAGATGGTCTAGCGTAGGACGGAGTTTTTTATAGAATTAGGGTAAGCGCACATGAGCCACCAGCCACAACCACCGGTGGCTATAGCCTCTTGTCGCGGTGTTGTGTACTGTTGAATCTGGTGGCCACCACCGACCACTTGTGTGCGACGGATCCATACAAAACGTATAAAAAAGCATGGTGAACTACTTGTCGCTGGACTACCGGTGGCTCGTTTCCATCTAGCCTAAGAGGCGAGCTTATACTGGTTTTTAGGGTTCCGTAGCCAAATGGCAAAAAACGGAACCCATATGGATTCATCATGTCTGTCTATCCGTCCGTATGTCACAGCCACTTTTTTCCGAAACTATAAGCTAGCTATGCTGTTGAAACTTAGTAAGTAGATGTATTCTGTGAACCGCATTTAGATGTTCACAAAAAAATAGAAAAAAACAAAAAAAATTGGGGGTTCCCCATACTTAGAACTGAAACTCAAAAAAAAAAATTCAATCTAACCCATACGTGTGGGGTATCTATGGATAGGTCTTTAAAAATGATATTGAAGTTTCTAATATCATTTTTTTCTAAACTGAATAGTTTGCGCGAGAGACACTTCCAAAGTGGTAAAATGTGTGTCCCCTCCGCCTGTAACTTCTAAAATAAGAGAATGATAAAACTAAAAAAATATATGATGTACATTACCATGTAAACTTGAACGAGATCTAGCAAGTAGTTTTTTTTTTAATACGTCTTAAATCGTAAACCGCAATTTACCTTTCATTCAATGTTACTTGCTGCTACGGAACCCTTCATGGGCGAGTCCGACTTGCACTTGGTCGCTTTTTTATCACTGACTTGCAACCTACTGTACTTAACTAAATAGGTACGTGATATGTTTCATTGGGCTTTTTTTTTTTGGTGGGAAATTATATAATAACTTCTCCCGCTCTGGGTGGAGTGGGAGGGCGTGTCAGACTCTTACTGACTAAAACCCACCCGTGTTCCTTCGGTTGCCCTGTTGCCGGTGGCCACGATGTCCCTTTCGGCCCTTATTCGCAGCCCCGGCAGGCATTGGCCCTCACGGACCCCGTCAATTCTGCTGACATCTCTTTGAGGCGCGCGTGGAACACAACGCGCCGTCGACCCGGGCTTGGTCCTTATCGGACGGCGTGTTTCATTGGCCTGCACCTTCTTACACTCCTCCGTGCCTGCATTGTTTTAAAATGCGAAATGTTTGACAGTGCACTCGCGACACACTTTTCTGTACCTAACCTAATACTCCCAGGAAGAGGACAGCACGCGTAGCATGACGCTTTCTATCTCTACGAAGAATAGACATAGCTCTTTCCATACAAAGCGACATTTCGTTTCTCTATTTTTGACATCGCACCGTAGAAATCTTTTTACAATCTGTCATTTTGTCTTTCGTTTCTAACGATCTTTGTCTAGGTCCTTTTACATGTAGACTATTTCAGAAGAAAGTTTTCTATCCAAACTGTCAAAATCACTAAGGTAGTGAAGACAATTTGATTTTGTTATCGCCATGCTGCTGCTACTGTCTTTAGACAGTAGAAAACTTTTTACTCGACGGCCACAAAGTATATACGGTTATTTACAAAATCATGATTTTACAGGAGAGCGTTTTAATCATTTTGATTGTTAATCTAAATCTGACTAAGTATTTCTAATCGCGATTAAAAAGGTGTGGAATAAAATATGAACCAAAATTCACACCAACACCTCAAATTCTGATGCAAAAACAGTACTTACTGTATCTTTTATTTTTCTTTTGCATATATCTCGAAAATGGCGTGTTCAATCGCAAAAATAATGAAAATTTCAACCCCCTTTATAAAACCCTTAAACCCCTAAGACTCAACATGTAGGTAAAGATTTTTCTTATTTTCCATACAAAAAGTGAAAAATTCCATTTAAATAAAATACGTCGAGACCGCGCGCCTCCGGCTGTAAAAAAAAAATACCAAGGACCAAGGAAATGGTTAAATCCAATATTACTGTAATTTTTTTTTTCTTCCAAAATACAATACTTCGACACTTTGACATTTTTTTTGTAGTTGACGAATAAAAATTGAGAATCAAACAGAAAAAAAAAAATACTATGACAAAACGAAGAATTCTGAGTCGAATTATGAAAAGAGTGAATTTCGTAAAAAGTGCAGTTGAGTCTTTCTACTTTCCTGCCATCCTGTCTACACGGAACGTAATTTTTGTCTATTCTTCCGTCGACAAAACTCGTTTCTACGGTGGTCATGCTACGCGTGCTGGTTTGCGTATGCTGGGACTAACAGGTGGATCTCAAAGCCGACCGCGACGTTAGCACGGACGTAATAAAATCGCGGCGATTTTTTTGAGTGCACTGGATTTTCAACTCTCGGCGCTTAGCAGCGTTGAAAATCCAGTGCACGAAAAAAAAATCGCCGCGATTTTATTACGTCCGTGCGAACGTGGGCTAACAGAATATCCCGCTTGACTGATAAATTACATTCCGGCTGTTGGAAGAATGCGTTCTCGACACCGCACCAGTCAGTTTCATACTAACGAATATGTGTTTTGCGAATTTGATCCTTATTACTACTAGAAGTTGTCGAACTAACAGGTGTCAGGAACGTATTCTCTCGTCGGCCGGACTGTAGACTAAACTAATATATTATTTATGGTTAAAATGGACCCTGGCGGTGTGTTATGTGGTAACAGTTCTAACCTACCTTTTAGCCATTTTCATTTGCTACAACTAAATTTAACCTGCTACCGCCCGCACCTAGTTGTAGCCGGCAAAAACTAGGTGTAGCCGCACTTCGGGTTTTAGCCGTGACATAATTATACAACCTTAGGTTTAGGTATGGGCGTTATTTAACGTCACTAGTTACAATAACTGGCTACGGGGCATGTAACGGAATAACTAGTTTCGAGTCACACACAAACACGTGATTTTTGTAACTAGTTCCATCACAATGCGGTGATCGAATGAAAAGAGTGAAACGAAACAAGCTTGTGATATGTAACGTATTACCTAAGTAACCATTTACATTTTCGTTTCGCAAATAACAGTAACACTTCAATGAGAATAGAATTTGAAAAATAACTAGTTACTAAAATCACTAGTTTTCAAAACCGGTGACGTCCTCGAAGTCACTAGTTACGTTACGTTTCACAAAAATCACGTAACGACCCACCCCTACTTAGGTTTTGATTACACTAAACCTCTTAAGGGGTCATTGTACTCGTACTCATAATTATGAACAACTTTCACTATGGGACCAAAGCTGAAATCGCGAATAAAAAAAAAAACTAACGTTGTATATTATAAATAATAAAAAATGATACTAGCGGCGCCCCGCGGTTTCACCCGCATAAGCCTCGATCCCCTAGGAACATTCGGATAAAAAGTATCCTATGTCCTTATTTACCCAAGTCATGATCTACCCATGTGCCAAATTTTTGCGTGAAAGCGTAACAAACAAACATCGTCGCTCGGCATCCAATACGAATTTTTTTTAAATCCCGGTGGGTCGGGTGTCAAACAATGTTTGACACTTGGAACATGCCGTCAAGCCCCGGTGTCAAACAATGTTTGACACCCGACCCACCGGGATTTTACTCTTTTTATAATATAAAATAATGTCTAATGTCCTCTGTCAACAAATCCATTTCATTTTAAAATACCTGGAACGCAATATTTGCCTAAATACGGCAAAAAAATATTTTTGGCAAAAAAAGTACCTAACATTATTAAAAATCTAATATGTTGATTAAAAAAGGCGACTTACCCATCAAATACCAACGATTACACACCAAAATACCACAAAATCACAGCACGGTCACTTTTTCATTCACATGTTTGTTTACACTTTTAGTTTGGGTCAAAATAGGTATAACATGATGTTATTTACTGCAAATATTATCTACAACGACGTAATATTAACTTAAAAATGAAAATAACACCACTTCCAGTCGATTTACACACAAAAACCACAATAAAAATGAAATATTACGGTAATAACCTTCAAGGCCGGAGCGATTCGTAGACTGACATTTTTTCGTCCCCGAACGTCACTTTCAATATTTTTTTTAAATATTGTCAGCACCCTAATTGAGTAACACTACTTTCAATCACAAACCGAGAGTTTTGAAGGATATTACTATGACGTAAATAACACAATGAACTGTCAAAATGAAACTCATTGTGATTACAACATAACATCACGCCTTGTTTCCCCGAAGGGTTGGGCAGAGGTGTACCTGCAGTAGGTACACCCACATTTCGCCAGTTATGTTTAAGTCCCATGTAATAGGGGGCGAGCCTATTGGGGGATTACAATTGGTTTCAATTTGACAGTTCATTGTGTTATTTACATAAAATGTCAATACATTTTATGTGTTACGCGATTACCCCTCAGCTTATACCTACTGGTGTCTTGTTACCGCTGAACCGACGTGCGACTTAGCCGACGACGACCGCAGGGACGTAATTAAATCGCGGCGATTTTTTTTCGTGCACTTGATTTTCAACGCTCTGCTTAGCGCTGAGAGTTAAAAATCCAAGTGTTATTTTCAACGCACTGGGACGAGAGTGCGTCCCAGCGCGTTGGAGTCTCAACGCTTGGTTTTTTTTTTTTTTTAGGTTTGTTGGTAAATTGTCAAATAACTTCTCCCGCTCTGGGTGGAGCGGGAGGGCGTGTCAGACTCTTACTGACTAAAACCCACCCGTGTTCCTTCAGTTGCCATGTTGCCGGGGTGCCACGATTTCCCTTTCGGCCCGTATTCGCAGCCCAGGCAGGCATTGGCCCTAGCGGACCCCTTCAATTCTGCTGACATCTCTTTGAGGCGCGCGTGGAACACAATGCGCCATCGACCCGGGCCTGGTCCTTATCGGACGGCGAGCTACCCATTGCTCACCGTCCGCAAGCCCGTGCCTACGGTGGCCGGAATACGCTTGGCTTAACACCGAAAGTTGAAAATCCAGTGCGCGATAAAATCCCGCCGCGATTTTATTACGTTCGTGCGGACGTCGGCTTATTGTATAAAGGTATACTGTCCTGCTAAGCCCAAAGGCGGTATCTCAACCGGAGTAAGTTTGGAGAAAATTGACTTTTTGTCTTCGATCAACAATGTTGGTATTGTTGATCGAAGCTTTTTGTGAATTGTAATTTAAGGAAAAATGGATTTAAAAAACTTCTTAGTAGTTTTTTTTTAATGTTTTAAGTTAGCTATTAAATGGTATAAAAAAACTAAAAGGGCGTATCTCAGAGATACCTACCACCTTTGGTCTTACTAGGGCAATATAAGTATCAATCATTTATCTAAATAAAGTTGTAAGTTCGTACAAAATAGACAGGTTTGGAAGGGAAAGGGAAGCCTTGTACCCAACACTGGACCACAATGCAGGTTAATAAAAAAAACTGTAAGTACTAAATAAATCTTTATTAAAAGTAGGACACAATTTATAATAACCATAGTCTAGTTTAATATTCAATGTCAATCAGGTTCTAAACTTAGATAATTATTATATCTAGCTAGATACAGTCACGAGCACTAATATGTGTACAATTATCAACTTTTTAAAGTTATTTCCTCCTACTGTATTGATTGTAATTGTATGTTGTTAGGAATATAGTAGTTTGGAACCCACAGTCTCATACTACATAGGGCTTATGTCAAGTTGCAATCGTTATTCCACAAGAAAATCATTTTTAATTTTGCTAAGTGTATGCATACTTTTGCTCGTGACTGTACAGTGCCGACCAAAAGTCCATGAGCAATCTCACAAAGCAATAGACTGACGCTTCGGTTTGACTTACGACCTTCTTCTATAAGTTGTTACAATACTGTAGACACGCACATTACACATACACACTCACTTTGTCTGCAACCAATGACTAGTTCAATAATCATCATTCGTTTTTAGTTTCATTCGTCTTGTTCACATAAATATTAAAGTTTAGCAGGTAGACCACAAAAAACTAAGTAAATTATTTCGATTTCTGTGGGGTAGATGCAGTTTGTTACGAGTATTCAATTAATAGAACTTTTTTGGTTCGTGGATAATATTGGTGACGAGTATTTAGCGCAGTGTTGTGGTTATCAAAAAGCAGGCATAAAATATATTGAAGAGATCAGATCAGATCAGAGAATATTATTGCGCTGCGTAAAAGTGAAGTGAATATCTAATGAAACCGGACTAAGTGTGAGTGTTATCATTAATATATTTCATATTTTACTAAACATAAATCTTAATCAAGGGTATTGTTGATAGAACAGAGGTATTGTTGAGACAGAAGATGCCTTTAAAGTTTTAAATTCATTGTGAGGTTTAATTCGATTAGTGAATAATAAATAATAAGGTATTATGTGTAATAAAAACAATGTTTTTCTTTGTTCTAGAGAAATACTGTGAGGGTTAAGAGATATGAGGAAGGAGCTTATTATCGAGTAGCAGCGACGTCAAATGGTGAATGAAACAAATGGTTTCATACCAACGAGACATTTTGCTGAATTATTAAAAACACGTCATTATGAACCGTTCGCCGTGCACTCTGAAGGCTTGCATCACTGAAGACCAGCTAGAAAACCGTTTTTGACCTTAAAATATTGACCGTACCAACTTAATAAACAACAGATTCGTTATTGCATGAATTTATGGTAACGAATTTTTTAAGCACGTTTCAATAGGGTGTTTGTCGTATTTCTTGCAGATATACCGAAATTGTTTAATATTATTTTAGTAATAGTATTATTTTAGGATAAAAATTTGAGGTTTAGTTTCAATCTTCTTTTCGTAAAGAAAATGAATACTTAAGCTTTAACCTCAATAACAACCAATATTTACTAAAGTCAAATAAAATGTAAAATAATTAATACAAATAAAATATAAACAAACTGCCCATATTTAACCTTAAAATTACCTATTCTGTAAGTAGTTTTTTACATTTTAAGTAGTCTAATATTCTTATTTATTACTTAATTACTTCGACCATGATCAAAGCTTAATATTTATGGTGAAAAAATCCATTAAAAATTTAAAATATTTCATAATTTAAATATGTCAAAATAATACAAACTGCTTCTAAGTTTCTTGACATCTATTTCACATCTTATTCAGCTGAAGTAATGATAAATAATTGTAGCAGTTTATTAACTTATGTAAAATAAATATAACGAATAAACATATATTTTTTAATTTAGTTATCATATATCACGCATTTTTTATTCTAAAACCTTTATTGCAATAACAACATAAAAAAGCAGCAATATTTAAAAAATATTATTATCGAAAACAAAAATAATAATATTTGCAAAAAACCGCACTGTGTTTCACGAGATTAGAACCTGAGGCAGATTGAATTCCATACCAACGCTTAACGCTTTCTGCTATCTGCGCTTGTTAAGTAACTATCAAATTTTAGCAATACCATTAACTGGTCAAGTTCACGCGCATAGTGCGTGTGTGCTAGCATGTTTAAAGCGACGGAAATATATTGTTGTTTCGTGTAACTGCGTTATCTGTGGTGTGTGTATCGTGTTGCTTACACATACAAATGTACGAGCTATACCGCGTGTTCACAGCAATACGACTCTTAGCGTGCTCATGCACTTTTGAGCGCTTACTGTACCTACACGTGTTGACAAGTTGACACTGACAGCACTTGAACGCGGTGTTCATGTGCTGGTCGTGTTCAGTTTAATGATGAAATTCGCCCTCAGTCTTTTGCTTTTCTGACTAAGGTATAGTGCGCGTACCCTAATAACACAAAACGATAATATACTTACACGATATAAAAAACCTAGCCTATGTTCGCACGGACGTAAAAATACCGCGGCGGGATTTTATTGCGCACTGGATTTTCAACTCTCGGTGTTGAGCCGAGCGTTAAGAATCTGACAGTGCCTCCCAGCGCGCCAAAAAGACACACGTTGGATTTTCAACTCTCGGCGCTAAGCAGAGCGTTGAAAATCCAGTGAGCGAACAAAAATCGACGCGGGAAAAATCGCCCGTGCATACCTGGGTTTAGGTTTTAATTTTTTTTTAATAATTCACTTTCTAATCTAATCAAGTAGGTAACGCTAATTACCTACATAGCACCAAAACGCCCTGTGTGAGGGTACGGTAAGTATACAAGTGTTATAAAATTGTAGGTACATAGTATGAAATAAGACCTCTAAGACATGTAAAACATTAAAATTAACATTAGAAATTTTTGACATTTATGGGTATCGATATCTAATGATTAAAAAAGAAATGAAAAAGATTTTTTTTTTTGTATTTTTGTGAAGTTTCGCCAAGTAATTTTTTTTGACCTTTCTTGTATATTTTTATGGGAGGGATAACTAAGGCATATTATTTTAAAATTACGTATAATTTTAAATATACCTTAGTTATTAGAAGCTCCATCTACAAAGGCTTTTAGAAAACTAAATATGTAAAAACTTCGCATTGTAATCGTCAAATTCGGCTCGTGTCAACAAATATTTTGCGACCCACTTGTATTGAGCTGGTTGGTCCAATATTACTATAAGAGGCTCAAGTTTAGTCTTATAATCATCCAATATTTTTCTATCAACGGCACCTATCAGGTTATTGCTCTTGATCCAAAAGCAAGGAATGTTTCCCGTCACTAGAGCTTCATATAGTTTCTTCACCATCACTTTGAACAGGGTCGCTGGATTACTTTTTTGCCAGTATTCAGCGTTGTTGACCGCGACGATCTCCCAGAAGAATAGAGTTTTTATATAGTAGCTTGCTATTTTCTTCATGCCTAGCGAGTCTCGGAGTTTTTTCACCTGAAAGGTGTAAATAAATTATTAGGGTTTTTATACTCCTACAACGGTTAAAGTTTTTTAATTAATGTAATGTAGTTATAGAAAAAAACTTTTTACAAAAAAAAAACTACCGACTTCCAAAAAAAACACTACAAAGTGAAAAATAACTTTAATTTCGGAAGTCGGTGTCTTGGGTTTTGTGTTTTCGTTTTTTGCCACCGACTTCCGAAATTAAAGTTATTTTTCACTTTGTAGTGTTTTTTTTGGAAGTCGGTAGTTTTTTTTTTGTAAAAAGTTTTTATTTTTCACTTTTTAGTTGTGGTACCTACCCCACACACATTCGAATACCACTACCTACTACCAGTGTCAGGAACTTATCATATCATCTACATACTAAGTGGGAAAAAAAATACGTATTTTGTAGCTAACTCAAAAACTACCTAAGCAAAGTTAATAAAATTTATATGGGACCAATTTGGGAGCATACTCTTTCAAACAAAAAATTTTCTAATTTTCAAAAATCAACAAATGACGGAGAAATCGGTGGACATACATATAAAAAAAAAAAAAAACATACGCGTCGAACATATAACCTCCTCCTTTTTAAGTCGGTTAAAAACCGGAAGTGCGAGTTGGACTCGCCCACCGAGGGTTCTGTTCTATAAATGTTAGGTACTACATACACCAAAGTTATAAGGTACCTAAACATATAAGAGGGAAAATATTTTTTTTTCATTCTTCGTCATATAAATCAAACTATTCATCATAAAAATAATTAAAAATCTGTTTAAAGCTTGTGCCATGACATAGTTAACTCACTTCAAAATTTAGACCCCCGTTCCTTGCTTAAAGACTCTGTTTTATTTGTGATTTAATTAAAAATATACGGTTTTCTAATTTTTCTCTTCTGTACAAATTAGTTCAAGTTAAAAAAATGTACAAAAATATTTGGTCACCCATACAATTATGACCGTGCATACCGTTGCTTAACCTCGATGATTGATTACGTACTTTAAATAAAAATTATATATTTTAGGATTGAATTACAAATGTATAGTTTCTGATTTTTCCCTGTACCTACTTGTAGTTTAAGACGATATTACTTGCCAAATTTCACAGTTTTAGGTCAACCGAAAGTATCTACCCTATAAATTTTGATTCCCTTGAGAGTGTACAAACTATACGTTTTTTGCGGCATAAACGGCCGTATCTTTTTTTAGGTTAACTTAGAAGTTTTTTTTTTCACAGCTTCAAGGGACTGCAGACCTGAGTATATGGTTTTAATTTCAACTTGATACCTCCGCGCGTTCCCGAGATAAAAGGTCTTGACAGACAGACGGACAACAAAGTGATCCTATAAGGGTTCCGTTTTTTTTCCTTTTGAGATACAGAACCTTAAAAAAAATCGGGAATCATCGTATATCTTCGGAAGTACGAACGCGTGAAAATGAGATCTAATTTAAAGCTGTTACAATCATGGAATGACTTGCTTATTTTGTATTACCATGATTACAAAGTTCATCACTTCAGCCGAAAGACATCCACTGCTGGACATAGGCGTCCCCCAAGCACCGCGGCGCTTCGACCGGTTGTGTACTTCCCGCATTAGCACATATTACAAAGTTATAGATTAACAACTCTATGCAATTCCGAAATAAAAAACTGGGTGACAAAGCACAATCTGCAACCGGAGTAGGTAAAGTAACCCGACTGAGAGGAAACTTCATACCCCGATATATATTACTTTCCTCTATGATTCATACAAACGCACAATATGATAGGTGCTCTACTACAAAACGCGACAGTACGAAACTTAGAAACTTTGCCTCTGTGGCACGACGTCATTTGTGCCATTCATGCTAACAGAAAATTATTGATTTAAATGTAGGTAGGTACTAACATAGCGGATGGCTTGCCGTAAGTTGTGCGAGTTGTGCATCAGCTGGCGCTCCTGATTGTGCAGCGCGATGCGCCACGAGCGCGCCTGATCGTGCGCATGCGGGGAGGCCTTGTTCGGCTTGCCCACAACCATCCAGTAGTCCTTCTTACACTCGCGAGGAATCTCCCGGTAAGCTTTGCTGATCGGCCAGCGATCCTCTGGGAACTTCAAGCACGGCACCAGGTCAACGTCCAGCTTAAAATTCCTGGATTTGTTACTAATCAACAGCGTCATTGCCGGTCCCGACTCAGACTTGTCAATGACGTACGATACGCCCTCCACGTAGCACAGTGGACGTGAATTAGCATTCATCTCGAATTTGTTCAGTGCCTTGCTCACAACGCTCTTGAACCAATCAGAGAATTTGGAACGCAGAAGGTAGTTGTTGTCGTCTTTCCATTCAAACGCGGCTTTGTTGTTCAGCCATTCTATAGAATCCCTGTAAGGTAGCCGTAGGAACTGGACGCCCATCCGGAGCTCTACAAAGCCTGGCGCTTTGGCGTCGATGGTGATGTCGCTTCCTTGCGGGTTCAATGCGTCTGTCTTGATGTTGAGAGGCAATCCGATCACTATGTCCATGTCAAATTCGTCAGGTTTTACGATACGCAAATTATCGTAGTGGCTGCCGGCAAATTGTACCTGAAAATTTTATGAAAATAAATAAACTTGAAATATCAATAGGTTACCTTATAGGCAGTGTGCTTTTAAATAAGAATTCACCTCGTCGAAAACACATCATCTACCGAACTTTCCTTTGAATATTCAAAGGGCAATGACCCTTATATCTTTGAACAATGAACATTCATCATAGGGCAATGACCTAAAATATTAAACCTAAAACAGACAGGGCTTGGTGATCTTATACATAATATGTTTTTAACATACTGGTGGATTTGGCGGCCCATCCCAATGACGTTTTGTACATCACTAGCTTCTGCCCGCGACTTCGTCCGCGTGAAATTTCTTGTACCCCCGTCCGACCCACCCCGTCGCATTGCATTGTCTGCCCCCTCTTCGTTTTCGCTTCGCGTTTTTACAGCCTTTTATTTTTATTTTTGCTCGGTACTTTTGGGTCCTAGCGTGATGTTAAACAGCCTATAGCCTTCCTTAAAAATAGGACTATCAAATGCAAAAAGTTTTTGTCTGATCAGAGTGGTAGTTTCAAGGATTATGCCATCGTAGACTTTTTTGTTGAACTTTTTAAGATGTACAAACCTGTAGAACATAAATTTTATGCATCTCTAACGGTTTACGCGGCGCACGCCAGTACCTAAAGCTCCCACTTGGCATGATTTTTTCCGACATTATCAACAATAATCGTCATATTTCAGCCAATTTACACAAAACCTTAATACTCCATCCATTGGTGAAAACCGTTTGAAAATCCGTTCGGTATTTTTGAGTTTATCGCGTTCAGACAGACAGACGCGGCGGGGGACTTTGTTTATAATTTATGTAAAGATAAGGATAGATTATAAGTATAGTTGTTGAATTTCACGAGTGCACGCCAGTAATTGTAATTTAAACCATAATGCAATTGAAATTAAAGTCACATACATGAAGCGGAAGTCACATACATGACGCGCGCTCGTGATTAACAATGGTTATTCATAAGTATGTTTTTATTTTCTATAGATACCCACCGTGCTTGAGTACTTCTTGTAGTAAGGATCTACTTCCTTCATCTTCTTATGCAGGTCTTGAAAGATGGTGTCGAAAACTTTGTAGTGAAGACCAAACTCACTTAATTTTATGTACCTCACAAAAATATCGGACAGCAGTGAGTTGAGGTTGGTAATCACAGGGTTATCAGGAATATTCGGAATCTCTTCAATCGTCACACCAGAAGTGGATGACCCTCCGCTAAAAACAAAATAAGGACATCCACATGTTATTCATACATGTTTAACCAACTTCAAAAAAGGAAGAAGTTATGCATTTGTTTTTTTTATGTAAGTATGCATACAATTTTTTTATAATTCCTCATACGAATGTATCTGTTAGAAAGCAAGCTCTCTAATGGCCACTACAGAAAAGACTACAACAGGCACAATTTACAATCATTATCTATCAGCATAGTAGGTGAAGAAGCTAGAGTGGTGGAGTGGTGGTTGTTATTCACAGGAATGTCCCTCTTTTATCTATTCCATGTATTATAGGTATGTACATGATGTCACCGGCCCCGGATCGAGGCGGGGGCAACCCGGGGCCCGTGCCCCGGGCGCCAACTTCAGGGGGGCGACAAATTCAAGCGTAGCAGACAAGTGCACCACCCAGCACACAGCAACACACATTTATAATATTTGTATTTTTTTTTACCACAGTTTTGGCGCCCCTGTTGAATTGGAGCATTATCGATCGATACAATTTGATTAAAGGCGCGATACCGCGAGCGCGACACGAGTCGTGCTGTCTGTTGCGCCCGCGATATCGCGCTAGTCTGCACGAGCCTTTTATGTTGCTGCCAAAATTTTCATTTTGAGAAAAAAAAATCGCGCGGTCTAGCTTAGCGCATTGCCATAAAAGATTGGCGGGGGGCGGCAGACGGCAGTTTTTACCCCGCCTCAAAAAAATCTAGATCCGGGCTGGATGTCACATAAATGACTGTGACATAATAATATATACATTAATACATTTATTTTGCAGTCAGTCCATTACAGAAAATTGATAGGGGATCAGACACTATCAATAATAATGACATTACATTCAAATAATGTCATTACTACTGACGGTGTGGTGGTTGGAATGATGGTGTGATCTAAATAGGTACTTATTTTAATAGTTTTACACAGGGTTGGCATAAAACAATCAAGTTGTTTTAAAACACGTATTTTAAACAGTTTGAAATAAAACAATGGCTTTTGTTAAGTGTTTAAAATCACAGTATAAAACAAGTTTTAAATAGGAAAAAAAAAACAAGTTTTAAATCGCGAATGAATGGAAATTAATGAAAACTTATAAATTTTGAGGACTTGAAATAGCTCGAAAAGAAAGTAAAAAGGTTAGATAGTTTTATACACTTCGTCGCCGGTCGAAATGAAGTAATTCCACGCAACTATTTTAGGGATTCCCCTTATTTGAATATATAGTCCATCCTACTACTATGTATATCTATACTTCGTCGCTTGTCGAAAGAAAGTAATTCCCCACAATAATTTTGGGGACTTCCCCTTATTTAAATATACTTTTAGGTAAGGTACATCTAAGAACGAAAATCGGAATTCGCAATTCTGAACATACAGAGTGTACTGGGTGGTTCATCTTTGTTACATACTACGAGCTCAACTGTCATTAATGAGACACAATAGAATTTTAATTGTTATCGATCTTCAGGAGAGCTCTTGACAGCCAAGGGGAAGCTTCAAAAAGTTACGTTGTTGTGATTATTATGTTATTCTGATCTGATCACTATCAGGTAAATTTTAAAATTGTTTAGAAATAAATTATATTAGGCCTGCACGATTTGTGTTGATAAAAAATTTGATATTTCTCTTAATGAAAAAAAAAGAACAAAACAAAACTCTTGTTAAACATTTTGAACTGTTTGTTTCATAAAATTATAAAAAAAAAACAGTTTTTTCCACCCTGGTTTTACATCAAGGAAGAAGGAATGACAGTAGGTAATATTAATGTCATTATTACTGATAGTATCGGGACTCCTGATATAAAATTCACTTAAACACAATAAAATAATACTTAACATTCAAATGAAATCAAATAAAAATGAAATAAATACTCATTAATTTATTCAAATGTAGATAGGGAATTCTCTGTCAATGGTGATAAAACATTATGTGTGTGTTTTGTTAATAATGTATTAAATTGTGATGTATGAACGTAAACGAAACAAAAGCAGTATGTAAGGACCGTAGCAGGTGGTTTTCTGTAGTTTCTGCCTACCCCCATGTGAAGAAGGCGTGAGTTTAAGTATGTACATCTTTTATTAAACAAGTAATTAAAAAAGAAAAAAAAAATTTAGTTAATTTAAAATTTAATTTAACTTTCTTAAGTTTTAAAAGAACTTACGCTCACATTCTGCTTCATGCTCACATTCTGCTTCATGCTCACATTCTGCTTCATCTGGTTTACTTAGACTTGAGGATTGATTAACAGGCAGGCTCTTTGGGGTTGGCTTGTTCATGCCAGCACTTTTCTTTTGTTGCTCTAATGGTTTCTTTTCACTGGACCCACTCAGCATATATGCAGCACCACCAATAAGGGCCAGACCAATAGCTGCTGCCTTTAGCCATGGAATTGATCCACCTTCATTATTGTTATTATTATTCGGGTTATTCCTAGTATTGTTACTCATACTGGCTGAAAAATTAAAAAAAAATATTGTGAAAATCAGGAATTATAGTTGATTAATTTTAATAAGTACCTACTTATTTATTCAAATATATCCCTTCTTGGAAGTCGGGTAAAAAAGGGGGACAAACAAAGCAACGCATAATATTGGTAGAAATACATAGAAAGTAGTTTTCGATTAGTATTTTCTTTATGTACATAGTTACTTACCTACTAGTAGTAGGTAACTTTTAACAATTCTGGTGCCGATTCTCTTGTCACAAATGCCTCTAAACTAAACTAAAAATCACCAAAATTTAGTTTATTCCTGTCAAAAGACGATTTCCCATTCTGAAATAGACTAAAGTGACACAACTCTAGTTTGACAGCACTAAGATGGCAACGAGATATTAGTTTAGTGAAAATAGCAATGTTGCTATTCTGAATTTGACGTTTTTTACCTAAAATTTAGATTTTCTAACTAAATCTGACTATTTTTAATCGCGACTAAAAACGTGTGGAATAAAATTGGTTGTCATGAACTATAAATTCATACCAACACCTCGACTTCAAATGCAAAAACAGTACTGAATCTTTGTTTTTTCTTTTGCTTATATCTCGAAAACGGTGTGTCCAATCGCAAAAATAATGAAAATTTCAACCCCCTTTATAAAACCCTTAAACCCCTGACACTCTACATGTAGGCAATAATTTTTCTTATTTTCCATACAAAAAGTGAAAAATTCCATATAAAACACCACGAGGCTGCCCCCCCTGCGCGCCTCCGGCTCTAAAAAGATCACGTGATTAAGTATCACGTGTGGAGTCGCGATTGTCAAATTCGATTTAGATGTGTCAAAATTATTTTTAAATTTAGAGAATTTATTTTGCAGAATAGCTATAAGATTCTCATAGTCAAAAGTAAGGAATTTTAGTGATAGTTTAGTTAGTTTAGTTCGGTGTACAAGAGAATCGGCACCAGAGTTTTAAGAATTTAATTTTAGAATTTTATAGCGTGCTTACCTCGCGGTAGATCTTCGTTAGGTCTCGCACTAGTCACAGTTCAGTTTCAGGTCTAAGCAAAGCGGTTGAATGGTACAGAACCAGAAAAGGAAATTCAACAGGACAGCAGTTAGATTATGTTCCAATTCCAATAAAAACACTATTCGATTTGTTGTTTCCTTTCTTAGCTCTCTCACAAAGCATATATTTAGCTCTCTAATCAACTGAATTATAGAAAACCCTCTAAAGTATAAAGTACTCTGCAGTGCTGTGAAACTCCGAACAAATTATTTTCAGTGTTGCCAACTGTCAATGTCAAAAAGTCGTTAGACGTACGCTTGAAAAGTCGCCAGATGTCGCTAGCTATGGACAAAGATCAAAAGTCGCTAGAAGTCGCTAAATGATCCCAGTATTCTGAGCGCTGGATAAAAGAAAATAATTTGATTTACTTACACAGAATAATATTTGTAATCGGTATAGAACAATTGAACATTATAAAAACATTTATTTAACAAACGAAAAGTCAAGAAATTAATACTAAAAATAAAATATTATTTATTGGCACCAAATGAAAAAAATAATTATTTCACAAATTAAACAGTCAAAAACTTAATACTAAAAATGATGAAAAAGTTTCTTCATTCATCATCAGAACATTCAGAACTATCGCTATTAATCTGAAAATCTGTCATCATATTTTAATTTTATGAAGATAGTTTAAAGTTCAAATTTTTTTTTATTTAAACTCTAGAAGTCGTTAGAATAGTCGCTAGATTTTTTTTGTCGCTAGACACATAATTTAAGCCGCTGTAGAAAACGAAATGTCGCTAGATCTAGCGACAAAGTCGCTAAATTGGCAACACTGATTATTTTTGTACTGAATTCCTAACCTTCTTTAGCCAACATTCAGAAAAACACGTCAGAATGACATGATGACCAACATTAAATTACGAAATGTTCACATCACAAACATGTCTGCCTTCGCGCTATTATTATTGTTTGTCTTCTGATTTTTCTGTTTGTTTTTCCTTTTTCTGTAAGATTTTGGAATATATCATATCAGAATAATTGATAGTGACTCTTAAGTTTGTGAACCATCATTGGTAAGGGTCACAGAAGCTGTGAAGTTTGTGGTATCAAGGAGGCCTGGCATACCGTAAATAAGTTGCAATTTTCCAAGTTTCCACTGGATCCAAACCGGTGAGTAGGTACCGTATTTATTGCTAATGTGATCTTGTGCTCACCTAACACTATGTTAATTTACAATTAGGAAATTAATAGCATCATACAAATTCTGTAGGTGTTCGACTCTCGAGCCATCAATCATCAAGATTAGTTGAAACTCTTGAAGAAATGGTTAAAAACATTGTGCCTACAGTAATATTTATAGTCTAATTTCAATTGTAATCTAATTTAGTCTCACTAGGTTGACTGCTAAATATATGGGTCAGAGAGTCTTAAGGATTATATTATCTACCTTGACACCATTATGTACCTTATTATGTAAATAATGGGATTATGAAATAAATCCAAGTATTATCACCATTTAGTTAGCTGATAGTATAAATTGGGTGTTTTCTTTACTTTAAAATCACACTAAAAAATTTACAGTCAAACATAGTCAGTTATAAGTAACCTTTTATATTTTGTATCTTCCAGCTGTCGAGAGAGGTTAAAAGCAGTTGGTAATTAAGAACTGGTGCATCTACCAATAGAAAAACTGCATGAGCAGCGAAATGTATGTGCTAACCACTTTGGAAAAAAGGATTTTAACAATAAGGGGAATCGGCTGAAAAGACATGCAATCCCAACTTTGAATTTGATGACCTTTCCTTTCATTGACGGACAATTGGCAGAATTTCCACAACATAATTATGTATCGGCATCCAGAGTCAAAAGGTAACTATACTAAACACCATAAATTGATCTCTATTATACATAATAATATACAGTAGAGTGCTCTTATTTCATCCATCAAATTATAAAAACTATAGATGCAACCTCTTGTTTAGGTAGTTTCATTATAATCCATTAAGCTTTTCTCATGTGATGATGATACAAACAAATAGACAGACAGAGAAAGAAATTCCCAAAATTGATTAACTTGTGTTTGTTTCGCTAATTTCAAATAGAAAAGATCCCTGCGTATTTTATGCAAGGAAATGTTTACAAGTCTCATCGTAAATGTTGCTTATATTAATTATCTTTACAGATTAAACACCAAGGGAAAATCAGTTGATGGAACAATTACAAAAAACTAAATGCAGCCTAGCATCACTTGCAGTGCCAATCTCTTGGAAAAATTTGAGTCGGGTGAGCTTAGAGAAATTGTGACGTCGGCGTAAAAAAAAAACATTTTGGTCTGATACTGGTTGCTTGCTCATTTATATACATTAATAAATACTGAAATCATATAAATTGTGTTTTATTTTACCGATTTTTCAAAATAAATTACTTTTGTAGTCTCACTATTATCTGCATAGAATGCATTTCATCGATATCGATAAATTTAATGGTTTCTATACGTTGCGCATCCCTATCCCTTCAAGGTCTTGATTGTCATTGTCAGTGCTACAATTTTCATGTTGGTAGTTTTGTTTTTTTTTTATGTGGTTGGCTAAAGATGGTTAGGAATTCTCAAAAACTGAATGTTCTAAGTTCCGCCTCTTATTTATATGCTCTGTGGTACTCTGTGGGTTGTAGTAGTATTTATAGAAGTGTTAACTTCAGTGGTGACACATATAGGTTTTTAAAATTCTTCTAAATATGTTACGTAGTTGTTGTTCCGTTCGTTAAAATACATACAATAACGAGGAGATAAGTATGTTGAGTACGTTCTTTAAAAGGAATATTAAAACAAAACGACTTATAATGACGCTATAATTAGCTTTTGAACGACTGTTTTTGATACTAATCACATAAATATATTTTTGAAATAGTAGGTTCACGTTTAAGTGGCAACACTGCACAAAGATCGGGAAATTCCCGCAATAATACGACACCGACGCTTATCTCCAAATCGAGATTTTCGTCTTAATTATGTTTAATGATTACATTAATCAGTACATTACATTAATCAGTATTTAATAAAAAAAATATAATTATCGTAAATCAGTTCGGTCTCAAGACAAGACATTTTACCCATGGAAAGATTTCCAATGGGGTTAAAAACTGTCACTTGCTCACTTCAGATGACGCTGATCTCCAGCGTCTTATAATTTGACAGCAAGCCTTTTTTTTTATACAAGCGTCTTCTTTTACGAGCCTAGTTGCTCAGCTGTTTACTGCAAAAATACGAGGCCTGGAATCGGATATTTCGTCAAGACAATGTGCTATCCTTTTTTATGGAAGAAAGTGGTTTATAGGTGATGCTCTCAATCAATCAATCTTTATTCATAAGGTCTTAATTATTGGAAATTATGGTAGCAGAGCGTGGTTTATCCAAAAGAAATACGTTTAATCACAAATACACAAGAACAATACTTTACAATAAAATCTTATAAAACAACCAATCGTTTTTTATTCTTGACACGAGATTGACAATCAATAGGTATGCAGTTGCTAGGTAACCAAATTGAAGGTCCAATTTTAACATCTCCTCTCAACAAATACCTATCAGGTCAGAGATCTTTCTGATCCTCGGTCTTGCTAGTGGCTTGGTCAGAATATCTGCCAGCTGATCCTCACTTGATACCTTATCGACTGTTAGCTCACCGCCAGTCACCAATTCTCTCACAAAGAAATGTCGAACCCGGATATGCTTCGTCCGTCGATGGAATTCAGGATTTTCAGCCAGCCTGATTGCAGCTTCGTTATCCACTCTTATGCATGGAATCTCCTTAAGAGCGACAAGATCGCTCATAAGCCGAGATAGCCAAACAGTCTCTCTGGCTGCTTCACTAGCGGCAACAACTTCCGCCTCGGTGGTCGAAATTGAAACGCTTGCCTGTCGTTGGCTTAGCCATGATACCGCTCCTCCTGCATACATGCACAGCACTCCAGTAGTGGATCTACCAGTGCTGATATCTCCTGCATGATCAGCATCACTATAACATTCCAAAATGCCTTGTTTGTAATTTTTCTTGTACATGATACCTAGATCTGGCGTGTACTGCAAAAATCGCATTATGCGCTTCAGTCGGACACAGTCTGCTTCTTCTGGCTTTTCCAGACTTCGTGAGACTACACTTACAGCATATGCAATATCAGGTCTAGTGCATACCATCAAGTAAGCCAAGGCTCCAACAATTTGCCTGTAGTTATCTTTCATATAACTCATGTCCACTTTCTCGCTCCATGTGCCGTCTTTTGCAATCGGCGTTGAGACTGGTTTGCAGGTGTCCATTCCGAATCTCCGCAAGATCTTATGTACATAAGACGTTTGGAATATCTTAATTCTATCTCTTCTGCTTTCTATCTCTATTCCAAGAAAATAGGACGCAGATTTCGTGGTTATTTTAAAACGACATTTGAGCTCCTCCATCAACTCGTCTATCAATGCATCATTGGATCCAACGACTAGACCGTCATCCACATACAAAGCTACTATAAGCTTTCCACATCCTCTCTTTCGTATCAGAAGACTAGGATCTGCCTCACTTGCCTTGAAACTGATGTCTTTGAAATAATCTAGAATACACCGGTTCCAGCACCGTGGTGCTTGCTTGAGCCCATAGAGACTCTTCTTTAGAAGACATACTTGACCGGAGCCGTCATTATAGCCATCTGGTTGTTTCATGAAGATCTCTTCATCTAAACAGCCATACAGGGGGGCTTACTCTTCAAACTAATTCCAATTCCAATATAAAGCCAATACGATTCCAATGTTAATTTTGCAGTCACGTGATTACGTGGTACTCTTGAAACTAATACTGTCAACATTGGATTGAAATTGGGATTGCCCCGCGATTATTTTGTTCCACGTGAAGTTAGCTACGTTTCGCCCTGCAAAAGTGTTGTTCAACTCATTACGATAAACCGGTAATAAGGCTTTAAAATGATTTATCCTTTAAATGACAAGGTTAATAAATAAATATGATGTAAATAGTTGTTTAATTGATTAATTGTAACGTATTAAATTCATTTAGGCGTAGGAACATGATTAAAATCATAAAATTAAACATGACATTGGCTGTATGCGGCAGGATCATTGCCTATACTACAATACTACAAGAAAAAAAAGACGGCGTAAAAGTTCTGCCATTTCAAGAATCAAGTCAAGTCAAGTGGTTTTAGAAATTAGAAGTGAATTCGAAATGCAAGTTTGTTTTGAACATTAACTTATAGATATTGTTCGTGTGTGGTTCCTTTTCAGTAACAACAGTTGATTTTCCGATAAGTTACATAAACTAATGTTTAAGTTTTATACAAGTGGTAAGTAAATACACACTAAGTAATACTTAAATATACAATTAATTAGTGAAATATTTTTGTTTTGTCAATAAATGTACTTAGTTATTTTCTTGGTAATTTTTTAATATAATTATATTATGTTGTACACGTTGTACATAATAAAAGTTTCCAATTTCAGTTAAAATGAAAAATCGGCCTACTATAAATTTTTTCAAACAAATCCTTGCTCACTCTATATTTTGCTCTAAATTCGTCTTCATTCATAGAAAATGCTTTGTCCGTATATCGCATCATCCGACACTCATCTCGTCTTTGTTTCGATTGTTTTTTATTGGAATTATGTAAAATACTGTATATAACTGCAAATCGTGCCATATTACACACTTATTACCATACTAAAAACGACTTAAAACACAAAACAATTCCAAAAAAGTTACACTTTTGCTATTGGAAAAATTCCAATCAACAAACAATCCCAACGCAATACTGGCGCAATACACAGTGTCAAATTATAGTCAAGAGTAGCCAAACCAAGCCCGATCCCAATCCCACTTAGTTCCTAAAATGGACACCCAATTTGACAACAATTTGGCGCTAGTGTCGAACTCAAGAGTACGAAACGTCACAATTCCAATGTCGACAGATCGGAATTGGAATCAAGAGTAAGCACACGGAAGGCAGTCGAAATATCGAACTGTCTCATCGACATGCCTTCGCTCGCTGCTGTACTAATCACTGAGCGAACAGTTGCCATTCTGGTCACAGGGCTAAAGGTCTGCATGTAGTCTACACCTTTCTTTTGATGAAAACCTTTTATCACCAATCTAGCCTTGTACTTGTCTATAGAGCCATCAGCATTCATCTTGACTTTGAAAACCCACTTACTAGGTAAAGCTTTTCTGCCCTTGGGTAGATTCACAAGCTTCCATGTGTCATTTTCGTTCAAAGAACTAATTTCGCTGTTCATGGCCTTTTCCCATAGCTCTTTATCTGGGCTTCTAATCGCATCTTTGTAAGTTTCTGGTTCATTATATCCCATTATCGCGTTCATAACAAAGTCTTTGAATCTATCTGGCGGACGTAACAAAGAACGGTCTCGAAGTATCATCTGTTCCGGGAATACATCTTCACGTTCATCTGCGATAATTTCACCATTGACATCATCTTGATATTCATCAACGACATTGTCATCTTCGTTAACGTTTTCATCTCCCTCCGATTCAATAGACTGTTCAGTTATAACATTTTCTGCGTCATGAAACTCTTCTCCGACATCTAAATTTTGTTCACCTATATCCATGCCAGTTTCACCGACTCTTTCAATATTAGGCATAACAGGAGTTCTTTGTTCATTATCTCTCAAAGCATGACTACCAAGTTCTACTTCAATTTCATTTTCCGGACAGTAGATTGCTTCAGGGTATTCATTCATTGAAGTCTCTAGCGCTTTTTCTTCGAAAATAACGTCCCTAGATCGGACTAATGAATTTCTTTCTCGATTCCAAAGTCTGTAACCATCATCATTGTCGTATCCAATTAAAATGCACCGTGTAGCTTTCTTTTGCAATTTCTTTCTCATCTGCTTAGGTACATGTGCATAGCAAGGTGAACCGACTATCCTCAGGTGCTTTATCTCAGGCTTCTTGTTAAGCCACAGTTCATAAGGCGACTTGTAGTTCACTGAAGTACGTCCTGTCCTGTTTAGTATGTAAACAGCAGTGTTTACCATCTCAGCCCACAAATTCTGAGGAATCTCCTCATGCGCGTGCATCATTGCTCGAGCAGATTCGACTATAGTGCGATTTTCTCTTTCACTACACCCATTTTGTTCTGGAGTGTACGGCATAATTAGTCTTTGCTTTATTCCAGCTTGTCCAAGTAGATCTCGTACTTTCCTGTTATCATATTCGCCTCCATTATCACTTAAGACCTCGATAATAGTATGTCCAGCATTTCTAGCTTCAGACATCATCTGTTTTAACTTTTCAGGAACTTCAGATTTATTTTTAAGGAAGTATACATATCTGTATCGTGTGAACTCATCCTTAAACAGTACGAAGTATCGATATCCAGAGACACTCAAAGGAAAGGGTCCACAGACGTCTGAGTGTATGCGCTCACCAGGTTTTGTTGACTTTTCGCGAACACCAAATGGTTTCCTGTGCGTTTTACCAAAGATACAACCTTCGCATAATTCTCCACTGTTAGATGTCTTGACTCTTAACTCCTTCTCTATCAATCTTTTGATATGTCTCTTGTCTTGATGTCCCATACGCTCGTGCCATAATTGTAGCGTATCTTCATGCTCCATTAAGTTGACTGAAAAATCAGCACCTAAGGCTTTGCAGTCTATCTTGTACAAACCGCCATACCTTTGCCTTTTTCCTGTTAAGACAACCTTACCATTGATCTTCATGGAACATGTTGTAACCCGTGACTCAAAAATACTTGAGGGGTTTTTGTCCTGTGTACTAAGCACAGAGAAAAGGTTCTTGCTAATCTGGGGAACATACCAAACATCTCTAAACAAAAGAAAGTCACTTTTTCCTTTAACATTGGCCTCTACACGGACTGTGCCTTTCCCAACAGCCTTTATCATGTTTCCGTCAGCCGTAGTTACTGTGTGAGGTTCACTAAAATGTTTAAAATCTTGAAATAGATCTCCTCTATTTGTGACATGATGTGTCGCTCCATTGTCTATGTACCAATGATCACAATCACGGTTAGTTCCAGAATCTGTTGAATTCACCGTCAGTAACATCATGTTGGAACTGTGAGCTTTATTTTCCTTCTCTTTCTTGCCATTATTCGGGCAATCCTTCTTAAGATGTCCAGACTCTTTGCAAACAAAGCATTTGTACCTCTTTTTATTTTGCTGGTCTCTTTGGTCATTTCCTTTAGCAACCCTTCTATTCGTTTTTACATAAAGCGCACTTTCGCTCGATTCAGCGTCAGCCATCGTTGCATTCAGCGCTTTTTCATGTGCACACAGTTGAGCCGTAATATTGTCTACTGTTCTTTCCTTCTTAGACATCAATAGCCAACTAGACTTAAAAGAAAAATAAGTTTCCGGCAACGTATCCAGGATCTTGCAAATCAAGAGAACTTCAGGCATTTCAACGTTCTCCTCTTTGAGCAGTTCTTCCTTCAGACTGTGCCACAAATTCTTCAGTTTCGAGACATGAGTCGACATTTTGTCTGACGGATCCCTTTTAAGTTTGAAGAAATCCAAACATAAGTCGTAGAGCCTGCCCTCATCAGGACCCTCATACAGCCTATGGAGTTCTTTCCATACTTCTTTGGGAGTGGACAACCTTATTACTTTCCCTAGTGTTTCATCCGTTACATTGTTTGTTATTAGCAGTAGGGCTGTGCTCTCCAATGTAACAAAATCTCGTAAAGTTTTATTGTAAATTTCAATTTCGGCAACACCACTGCCTTCCGCAGGTTTCACCGGTTTTTGTGCCTTGCCTTCCACAATCTCCCAAATTCCGTTTATGCCTTTTAGTAGGGCAACCATTCGGTATTTCCAGGCGACCCAATTGTGGCCATCAAGTTTTGTGATCTGTATTTTTGAAAGCTCCATTTTACGCTTCTGCGTCCTGGGCCCATAACCTATTGGAAATTATGGTAGCAGAGCGTGGTTTATCCAAAAGAAATACGTTTAATCACAAATACACAAGAACAATACTTTACAATAAAATCTTATAAAACAACCAATCGTTTTTTATTCTTGACACGAGATTGACAATCAATAGGTATGCAGTTGCTAGGTAACCAAATTGAAGGTCCAATTTTAACATTAATATGTATACATTTTAGTCGAGCAACTAAGTCTGAACCAAGAGAAGTCTGTTTTCATTACATACAGGCACTTGTGATGTGATATTATGTAAATTATAGTAAACTATGTGTGTGTTTATATTATCATAATAGATCAGAGGTAGAAGTGCTATCTCTGAGGTTTTTCAGTGAGAAAGATCAAGCCCAAGTTGGTTTTCAACTCTAATCAGTACCCTAATTTTGTAATACAACACATGAACACAATCACCACAGAGTACTTTTGACAATCACAATCTGTTTCGATTTGAAACAGATTGCTAATCCATTGCTTCATAAGTTGGAAAAAAAATCTGCTCAACGACGTAAATAACGCAATGAATGTGGTTGAACTGTCAAAATGAAACAAATTAGGCATAAATTGTTTACGAAAATAAGTTACGCAATTAGGGTACAGGTTAATTCTATCGTACGCCTCCAGTCTTAAACAAAAAAAAAAAACACAAAATAACCTATAAATTATAAAACGTTCATAATTTATTGACTTTGCCACTAAAGCTGCTTTTTTACCAGTGGTAGACGTTTACCCTGTCCTTAGCTCGTCTATTAATAGTGCTACATTCCAAGTTTCGTACTTGATTTTCTAGTTTTCGTATAATTTTGTGATCGACACAAAAGTAAACAAACACAACAATGGCGGTTTATAAAGACGTAAACTGTGCTGCCATCAGCTATGAGCTTTCAGTTTTAACCTCATTTCAAATGATTTTGTATAAAAATTATTTTGTTTTGTAAACTTTTAGTAAATTTTTGTCACGGTTAGTATAAAAAGGCTGATATCTAAGACAATTTGGTTTATGAAGTAAACTCACACATTTTGACACATTAAACTAGAGTTGCCAACACTATGAAATTTTCTTGATTATAGGGTAAAACTGTTAGGCCCAATTTTAAATTATTATTTCTATGTTTTTGTTACCTAGTAACTAGGTTGTGGAGGTCAGAGGGCAGTCGCTCCATGTAAAATACTGGTATTCAGCTGCATCCGGTTAGACTGGAAGCCGACCCCAACATAGTTGGGAACAAGGCTCGGATACCGGTTTAATTTTCAAACCGTTATTATGTACTTGATGCAAAAACCTTTACATTTGGATTCGTTCGTATAAACCGGTTTTAGAGGAGTCTTAACATAAAGATTTTTTCCAAATTAAACGGTTTAGAGCAATATTAACCGGTTTTTTGTTAAGATTTTATTCTGCGTAGCATCCTCACAAGTAATCACAAGTTGCAACTCGTTTACCAAAATGCCGCTTGTCAAATAAACTGGTTAATTTAGGTTAAAATAAAGTTTTTAAAAAGTTCACGTTCTTAAAAGTTCGTAGTAAAACCCAAATAAACCGGCTTTAACCGGTATTTTTTAAACCAGTTCCGAGCCTTGGTTGGGAAAAGGCTAGGCAGATGATGATGATTTCTATGTATTTGTTGATGTTGATGGACAAAGAGGGAGGCCAAAGAAAAGATGGATGGACTGTGTGAGGAATGATATGAAAGAGAAGGGAGTGAATGATAGTGTAACGGTTGACAGGGGAGAGTGGAAAGAGAAAACGTGTTGCGCCGACCCCAAGTAGCATGGGACAAGAGTAGGAAGATGATGATGATCTGTACTAGGTATACAGGGTGGCAGGGACATTGACGCGAATACTGTTATCATGGATTCAGTACATAATTCTGAACCTCCCTACGTTGAAATTTTTCAGCGGTAATTTTTTTTTAAATCTGCTGTGTCATAGAAAAGTGCAATACCTACGCGGTCAAAATGTATGAAACAGCAGATTTTTTTTTAATCGACGCAAAATTTTAACGCGTGTAGGTTCAGAATTATGTTGAATCCATGGTAACAGTATTCGTATCAATGTCCCGGCTACCCTGTATATATGTTACGGCTAAAACCCGAATTGCGGCTACACCTAGTTTTAGCCGGTTACAACTAGGTGCGGCCGGTAGCAGTTGGTTAAACTTGCCTAAATGGACCCTGGCACTCGCCGGCCGCTGCCGCGGCACCGCTCGCTTCGCTCGCTCGGCTCGTGCGGTGTGTTATGTGGTCACAGTTCTAACCTAACCTAACCTACCTTTCAGCCATTTTCATTTGCCACAACTAAATTTAACCAACTGCTACCGGTCGCACCTAATTGTAGCCGGCTAAAACTAGGTATAGCCGCACTTCGGGTTTTAGCCGTGACATATATATTATAATTATCTTACCACCTAAGATAATGCGGAATAAATTCATTAGCACAGTTGTTTTCAACAATAATAATTGAGCGCCCTCCCAAATCGACAACTAAACAGATTTTTGACTAATCAGAACAGGTACCTAGTACGAACCAACTACCTAAAATATTATAGTGAACAAACTCTACTCTGTGGCGAACAACGTAAAATCCGAAAATTGACTCCGAAGAATCTCGAGGTAACATTCTTTTTGAGAACGTCAACACTGAAATTTCCTGTAATGGAAATCCCGATCCGAGAGTGCAAAAATAAAGTTGTTTTGCCTGGAAACATGAAACATTCTGCTTCCAACGTCAACAGAATACGGGTGGCAGTGAAACCGGCTTCCAACTATTCATTAAATACCACAGTGTTAAGTTTTGTGATACCAATCTTGTTTGTAAAGGATAATCGCCACCTACACTGGTGAGTTTAGTATTATCAATAATAAACCTTGCTCCCAGCTTTAATGGTTATCTACAAACTACAAACGAGAAGAACACAATGTCATCCGCTTACGGAAGTAGAAAAAATGTAGATCCCAAAGACGACCCACTGACCGGTTTTCTCTTTTAAAACTAGCTAATAAGCCGACAAACTGACCAATTGACCAGAATTGTGTTGTCTTTTGCATTTAGAGTCTTGAAAATAACAACAAAAATGTTGACTAGAGTTGATGTGGAATCAAGAAATCATTTACATTTTCGATGTCTTCCATTTTAGTTTCACATAAAATCAAAAATGGAGATGCTTTTTAAAACAACATTTATTACTGGTAACTTTATTTTTGTTATGAATTGACTAACATTTTGCCAAGGTTAGTTTGCCATATTATTGTTTGCTAATCTGTGCAATAACACCTGCACTATGGAAGACCTTTGTGAGGCCACAGCTAAAGCTGTTGAAGTGGCGAGTAGTTAATGAGCTTCGACGAAAATTCTCGATGGAATCATCAACACCACAAAAAAGAAGTTTGGCAATGCTTCAATGTGTATTATTACCAGTGATCGGAGTAGGTAGATTGATTTTACGCACTCTCACCATGAACAGTCATAGAAATCATAACATGGATAAGCCTTTTTTCTGGGATTTCATTTTGGTACTTAGGGATTGAATCAAATATTGTAAAAGTAAGGATTTTTAAACTACTACATTAGAAATTTCGACAACCATGCGTCAGTAGGATAGTGGAGAGGTAAGTCCCATTTCCACCACAATAGCTATTATTAATAGAATCCCACTTTACGTTTGCTACTTTTTACTCAAGTTTTGCCATACCATAGAAGGCCAATCACCTAATACTATTAAAAATACAACATTTGAAATTCCTTAAAAAAATCTTAATAGTTTCAAAATCCCGGAATCCCAGAGGCATATTGATACTAAAATATACGTGCCAGTTCATTGACCCCAAATCAATCTACCTACTCCGATCACTGATTATTACCCAAATAAGAACAAGCTAGGCTAACAGGCCTCAATTATTATTGAATGTTTTGTATTGACGCTGAAAGCATATAAAAAAAATGAATTGATTCTAGTTGCCCCTTCCAAAAGGTTGTTTTTGTATGGAGAAGAATGAGCAAGAAACTCCACTGTTAGTCTTTTAAAATGTTTTACAATATTTTGTATAGGTACATAAGGCCTACATAAGACCTCTCTTGGATGCCAATGTCATCTGGGACCCATATTTCAAAAAAGACATTGTTCTACTTGATAATGTACAAAGAAGGGCAACCAAGATGGTTCGCTTCATGTGTAATCTACCATACGAACAGCGCCTCAAAGACCTTGGCCTTATCACACTGGAACAGCGTAGACAAAGGGGTAGGCTCATTGAGACGTACAAAGTACTATCAGAATACTATGAAGTGCCCAGCCTTCAAGACCTTTACACTCTGAATGCCAACAAACATTTGCGTGGGCATTCCTTAAAGTTATGAGAAAATTCATCTAAAAAAAAAGCCTTTGCAGCAATTCTTATCTAACCGAGTTGTAACAGCATGGAATAGACTCCCGGAGAATGTTGTGACGGCTCCCTCACTGAACTGCTTCAAGAATCGACTGGACAAATTAAATATCTCCAAGCTATTTGATACACACACATCAGCTAATTAGCTGCTAGTGTGTCTAACCAAATAATAATAATAATTAGTTACAATAATTAACTTTCATGGTAACAAAATGGGTGAAAAGATTATGTAAGTAAGTAACAGAAACTACCTACAATAAATAAATAATTATTTATTTCAGCAAAACTTTGACAATATCCTTATGACTAAAAACATAAAAGCTTTCATACAAAAGGTAAATTAAATACTAAAACTAATAAATCACAATTAATTAATAAATTACTATTACTTTTAGTAAATTACCTACCAATCTCTAGCTTAGTTATTTTGTGGTAGTTAGTTGTTGTTAGTCCATGCCCATTAGCCCATAGCCCATAGCTATGTAGACGTCATTTTGTGGTCTTAATAACATCTACATAACATAACATAACATCACGCCTTGTTTCTCCGAAGGGTTGGGCAGAGGTGTCCCTGTAGCAGGTACACCCACATTTCGCCAGTTATGTTTAAGTCCCATGTAATAGGGGGCGAGCCTATTGCCATCAACCGGGCACAAATCCAGACTCCGAGCTGCTACTGAGAAATTTCAGATAGAAAAACCCAATAACACTTTGCCCGACCCGGGAATCGAACCCAGGACCTCATGCTCAGCAGTAGCGCTTGCGACCACTAGACCAACGAGGCAGTCATAATAACATCTACTTAATTAAAATAACGTTAATTCAAATATTGTGTGGAATCAATTACCTATTTATTTATTTAACCATTTATGCACACACATATAAACAGACAAGAAGAAAAGAACGGAAAAAACGTACAAAGGCAATATATAGGTTTAAAGATATTTATTCTCAAAAAAGACAAAGTCACTTACATGAGAACAATGCTTAAAATAAATTATAAATGTAAAGTTCGTCACAGACGTCACGTAGCAATTATGATGAAGGTACCCATCCAATGCAGCGTCTTTCCATTCTATACAAGGCCAGAACGCAGCCATAGGAAATTGCTCACGTATAGATTGGAAATCACTTTTTTACTAAGGTCTTCCAATCTATACAAGAGTAGTACGCAAATACTCGCGTATACTTTGTAGTGACCAAATTAACTACCTCATTCCATAGTATACAGTGCCAGTACGCATACGGACTAATCGAATTTAGATTGCAAGAAATTGTGAACTGGTAACCAACTTGTTTGCGACGTAATGCACCTTGCGCTAATATTAAATAGCCTGCCTGGCTGCGAGCAACTTGGAAGTAGCGCTCGCCGGCCGCTGCCGCGGCACCGCTCCGCTCGCTTCGCTCGCTCGGCTCGCGCGCGGTTGGTCACAGTTCTAACCTAACCTGACCTAACCTAAACTATTTCACCCAGTTCACACTTTTGTTTCTTTCTTTTTTTTTTCTTTAAAACTCTTATCAGGCGTAAGTGATGTAGTACAGTTCGGAACCAGAACGCGCTCGTCCACGTTACAAACTATCAAAAAAATCATTTTTATTATTTTGTTTTGTGCAACTTGGAGACTTGCTAGCTTAGTTTTGGCCACACTACCCCAAATTTCAACCAGATATAGTAGTGTGGTTTTACTAAGGTGTTATAGATGGTGTGACGCAGTCTATGTACAGGTAATAGGTATATTTTTGTTGTGTGTAAGAATTTTCAAATCTTGTTTTCATAAATTATTAGATACTAGCTTTTGCCTGCGGCTTCGCCCGCGTGGATGTCGGAAATTATCCCATGGGATGAGACGTACTATTGGGATAAAAAAAAAAAAATTCATTTATTTCAGGTACCACATAACCCATATTGAAAGCATATTTTGCATTTGCAAGCTCACAGTTAAATAAAAACCAACGAATAAATACAATATAAACACAACATCATTACAAATTAGAAACATTAAATTCAAATTACATTCAATCATAATTAATTCATTAGCCCTTAGTTATTTCAATAGTCTATTACGTGCGACACTATAATATGTAACTTGTCTGTCACAGCAGTGTCGTACCTGGTCTACATAAGAACAGTCTAAAAAAGACAAAGTCCAGTCTAAAAAGTATCCTATGTCCTAAACATGGTCACCTGTGTTCCAAATTTCTTCGAAATCCGTTCAGCCAGTACGGCTTGAAAAGGTAACAAACAGACAGATAGACAGATTTACTTTCGAATTTATAATATACACAGTTTTACCCGCATAAGTCTCGATCCCGAGGATAAAAATATCCGTTGTCCTAACACAGGTCATGGTCTTCCCATGTGCCAAATTTTATCCAAATCCGTTCAGCCGTTTTAGCGGGAAGCGTTACAAAAAATCAAATAAACAAACTCACTTTCGCATTAATAATATATGTACTAGCAGCACCCCGCGGTTTCACCCGCATAAATTGCGATCCCGTGGGAATATCGGGATAAAAAGTATCCTGTGTTAATCCAGGTTTTCTAACTGAATAGACAGCTGTGCTGCCGGGGAGTTGTTGCGCCACTTCTTCCCAGCTAAAGCACTAGGAAGTGGTGAAGGGTGGGCTTTTTGGGGGACTAATTTTTAACGTTCGAAAAGTGCTGATTTTCAGCCTAGATTTGAATAAATGACTTTTGAATTTAATTTAGGTTATAAACTATCTGTGTGCCGAATTTCATCCAAATCCGTTCAGTAAGTTTAGCGTGAGAGTAACAAACATCCATACATCCTCACAAACTTTCACATTAAAATATTATTAAGTGAGGATAATTATAGTATGGTAAGGTCCTAATAATTATGCTTAAGCCTGTATTGACCCACTGCAGACCTCCCTACTCTTCTTTCACTTCTCTCTATTTCACTAAAGCCTACAAGAGCTAATAATAAGAAATAAAAAAAATCTTTGCTACATGGAGATATCAGTAGCAAAGAGTACTTCCATTTCAGTACTCTAATTTCGTAATACACGATCAATCACAACTTGTTTCGATTGGAAACAGATTGCTAATCCATTGCTTCATAAGTTGGAAAAAAATCTGCTCAACAACGTAAATAACGCAATGAATGTTGTTGAACTGTCAAAATGAAACAAATTTGTCATTATCGTTTACGAAAATTTGTTACGCAATTAGGGTACAGGTTTACCTACTTATATATAGTATAAAAAAAACAGTGGCATTCCGGGAATGCCGACAGAAGTGAAAACTTGAAAAAACTCGGTACCGCGGTAATCAACGCGTTGATGTCTTTTACTCCACGGTGTTGGTTTGCGTTAGTGTCGCGAAATCAATGGTTTAGTTCCATCTCACAAATGCCCAACGCGCCTAAAGAAGTTTTCACTTAAAAAAAAGAAAAAGAAATTACGTTTAAGGTGTGTATGTACAGACGCCAGCACTTCAAGCTACTACAATCTGTCAAATTTATTTAATAGATTTTCAACTTTATCGCTGAAGTGTAAGATTTGAAGTTGATTGGGAAAATTTGACAGTTTCGGGTAGCTTGATGTGCTGCGTCTGTACCTAATTAAAATTACTAACAAATAGGATTTTATGATCTTCACTATAATTGCGTAATACACGATCAATCACAATCTGAATAATTTTGTAACAGATTGCTAATCCATTACTTCATAAGTTGGAAAAAAAAAAACGCTCCACAACTTAATGCAATGAATGTTATTGAACTGTCAAAATGAAACAGATTAGTCTTAATCATTTACAAAAATGTGTTACGCTATTATACTCCATTTGAAATAAGATTAGATATTTAGCTAAACCTTTTTTACAGTCCGTTCAACCGATTTTGACTTCTGTTGCGTTGGTCGCATGACAAATGGCAGCTGCAGTAAACAGTTGGTATTGTAACCACTTTTTTGCTTTTATTGCCATCCTTATGCCTACGGTATAGAAGTCAGAATCGGTTGAACGGATTGTAAAAAATGTTTGTGTAAATATCTAATCTTATTTCAAATGGAGTATAGATAACTAGAAAATAAATTATTTGATTTGATAAAACATCACGCCTGTTTTTCCTGAAGGGTTAGGTAGAGGTGTGCCTTCATATATTTATTATAGGTAGGTAGTGTAGTAATAGGTGTGCAGACTTTGAAAAGCTCATCTCGCTCCCCAACCTAAGTTAAAGGTTTTTTCGCACACTGGATTTTCAACGCTCTGCTTAGCGCTGAGAGTTGAAAATCCAACAGTTTGTCTTTTCGACGCGCTGGGATGCACTCTGTTGGATTCTCAACCCTCGGTTCAATAACTAGAGTTGAAAATCCAGTGCGCGATAAAATTTCGCCACGAGATTTTTACAGCCGTGCGTAGGTGGGCTAAGACTTAAAATTCTGAAATAGCTCTTGTCTCCCTCAGGATTAGTTTTATTTTCTCTTGAGGAAGTCCCCGTCAAGTCCGCGCACACATTTGGGAGTGGCGCGAGGAGGCGAAACGCCGGAGCTTAACTCCGCTGCCGCAAGAAATCACGGCACAGCGGACAGAGCTCCGGCGGGATCTCATGGCGTCATGGAGAGTGCGATTGTCGCAACCCAGTGCTGGGCACGCCACACTTGCGGCGATAAGTCCCTCTTTTGAGGAGTGGCTAGAGAGGCGCACGGCATCCGCCTGACGCAGGTCCTCACCGGACACGGTTGTTTCGGGAGGTTCCTGTTCAGGATAAGGCGGCAGGAAACGCTCGGGTATCATAATTGTGTGGATCGCCGGAGGACACGGTGGAGCATACGGTGGAGGTCTGCCCGGCTTGGGCGAAGCATCGCCGTGTCCTCGTGGAGGCGATCGGCGGCGGTGATCTCTCGCGTCCGGCCCTGGTCCAGGCCATGGTACGGAGCAAGAGGGCACGGGAGGCCGTCACCTCCTTCTGCGAAGCAGTAATGCTCGCGAAGGAGGAGGCGGAACGCGTGAGGCAGAGGCAAATTTGGCGCCCTCACGCCCCTAACCGCCACAGGAGACGCCCTGGGTGTCGGGAATCGCAGGCCGATTCCCGGCCACTGTAGGCGCGGGCTTGCGGACGGTGAGCAATGGGTAGCTCGCCGTCCGATAAGGACCAGGCCCGGGTCGATGGCGCGTTGTGTTCCACGTGCGCCTCAAAGAGATGTCAGCAGAACTACCGGGGAACACTGGTGGGTTTTTAACCGACTTCCAAAAGGACGAGGTTCTCAATTCAACTGTATGTTTTTTTTTTTAAATGTTGTTTACGCGATATTAATGATTAATTTTTTGTTTGGTAGGTCATACTTCAGAGGTGGTCCCATATAATTTTTATAACTTTACTTGGGTAGTTTTTGAGTTAGCTTCAACAATAAGTAGGTACGTATTTTTTCCCACTTAGTATGTGGATGATATGTTAAGTTCCTGTCACTGTTATTTACATAGCAGGTAGTGGTAGGTATTCAAATTTGTGTGAGGTAAATATCACAACTAAAAAGTGAAAAATAAAAACTTTTTACAAACAAAAAAAATCTACCGAGTTACAAAAAAAAAACACTACAAAGTGAAAAATAACTTTGTCGGTGGCAAAAAACAAAAATTCAAAACCAAAGACACCGACTTCCGGAATTAAAGTTATATTTCACTTTGGTGTTTTTTTTTTTGAAGTCGGTTGATTATTTTTTTTGTAAAAAGTTTTTATAGTCAGTAAGAGTGACACGCCCGCTCGCACCGCCCAGAACTGGAGAAATTATTTGATAATTTAAAAAAAAGCGGACATGATTAAAATAATATTATGATGGAGATGGAGACTATTGAAGACTGGTTAGATATACTCAATAATTATTTACTTTGTCCATTCCCTATCAATATCATAGCACGCACACACCCACGGGCGATAAGAAGTAAAGTCCCACGATAAAGAATCGCTAAAATCGCTTACATTCACGATCAAATTTTAATGACGTAGGACCAACTTTAAATGACGTGAATCGCCACTGGTTTTAGACGGTTTTACGTCATTCAAAGTTTGTTCTACATCATTCTTTGACCGTAAAAATGTCCTACATAATAAGTACTATCGAAGAAACGCATATCTATACACTGTAAGGACTATTTTTGCTTGCAGTACTCGGCCGCTATAGAAAGCGGCCGTTAAACAGATGTGGTCATCGTGTTCACGGGATTTTGTTTTCAAATTGCTTAGATAGTACATAAGAACCAGTGCTTGCGTACGCTAACTCGTGAAGTCACGACAGGACGGCTACGTAATGAATGAATGAGTTAAGAGTTCTGCGGGTTAACTCGATAAGTACTGTACTCACTCTCATTAGCAGTAGTCTGGATTTATGCCCGTTTGATGGCAATAGGGTCGCACCCTGATACTACATGGGATTTAAACTATAACTGGCGAAATGCGGGTGAAAGATAGGTACCTACACAACCTGCCTAACCCTTCGAAATACAGGTGTGATGTTCAATTCAAATTCAAATAGCCTTTATTAGCAATCTTACAAAACTATTTTTACAGTTTATACATAAATATAAATTAAAGGTTAAGTTAGACATCAGAATTCTCCAGACTGCTTTGCTCTTTAGCATAGGCCTCTCCCAGGCTTTTCCATAACTTACGATCGTGAGTTTTTCTCCTCCATGTCCCTCCCGCAGGTTTTCTCAAATCGTCTCCCCATCTTTGAAATGGTCTTCCTCTTTTCCTCTTTCCTTCTCTGGGATACCATTCTGTTACTTCTCTGGTCCATTTTCCGTTTCTATCCCTGATAAAGGTGTGATGTTATTTAATATTAAAATTACGTGTAAAACTGTGACGAAGTTGGAACTATCCACCTACGTACCATCGCGGAATGCCATAACTAACCACCGTAAGGACTATTCTTGCTTGCAGCACTCTGCCGCTATAGAACCGGGTGGTAACAGAAGTGGTAATTGTTTGCACGGGATTTTGTTTTCAAAGTGGTTTTCAAAGTTATGGACTTCCGCGATGGTACCTACTGGGAAAAGATTCACCTTGAGTATTATTTTTAACAAAACCTGGAATAATTTTGGAACCTAAATAAAACCTAATAAATACATCTATAATTTAATATTATCCTTCGATCAACAATACCAATAATTCAAATTCAAACATGCTTAGCTTTAAAATTAATTGAATGAACTATAAAAATAATGGTTTGCACTATAACTGTGTCGAACTCTCTCTTATATGAAGATTTACTCACATTAGAAGGACCATACAAATACAGTTGCTTACGCACGCAAATAATCATAATATTTAAAAATAGAAAATAGGGCTGTGACGTGCGCAGTTACGTTCGTATTAAAAAAAAGCTACCGCCCCATCTTCCGACAAAAATTTGACATTAAAAAAGTCGTCGGGGTTAAAAAAAATTATAAATAAAAGCATATTTTCATAGTGGAAATCATTATTTTTATAGTTCATTCAATTAATTTTAAAGCTAAACATTTGAAAGTGTGAAACATTATTTTTAAAGTGCGTTTATAAATTCCCCATAATTTCTTACAACATTGTGTACATCATCTGACCGCTACATGTTGGGTATTTCGAGGGTACTTCGTAATAAATGATGTGTCATATACCGCCAACTTTTGGAAAGAGATTGCGGTTGATGTTTATTCACATAATACTTCTAATTAATAATTTATTGTGTAAGTTTTCCTCTCGTTGACTAAGTACTGATCGTCGCACACTGAAATCCGATAGAACATCAACTCCTTTCATAGTAAAGCTTTGCATTATGTAAATTTTTTATTATATGCATTGGGGGCTGGGCCTGAAGTCAAAATGTCGCCTTAGTGACAAGCAATGAAATGAAATAGTTGACGACGGGTGGATGGTGCATCTACGTTTCGCCCGCAGAGTACCAGATCATCGAAAAAACGCATGTCTAAGCAGTTTGAAAACAAAATCCCGTGCACACGACCCTTTTGTTTTCGTAGGTAAGCGTCACTACAGGGTAAGTTTTTAACCAGTGCGCAAACTTTACCACGTAACTTTACTCATCATTATGAACAACTTTTACCATGGGACAACACGTTTTTTCGCGGTTTTTGTTTTGGTCCTATAGTAAAAGTTGTTCTGAATAATGATGATTAAAATCACGTGTTAGGCTCGGCGCCCACTATCGGTGGGCATCGGTACGGCTCGGTAGAGCTCGGGCGCTTTACGGCGGTTTAGGGCGCTTTACGGCGGCTTCGGGCGCCTCGGAGCGTCCTAAGGACGCCGAGGCTGGTTTCGGCAAAACTAAGAATAGTTCGGGTGGCAGACACGTCGTAGAGCAGTCGTAACATTACGTGAAAACAGTTGTACGTGTGTATTTATAATCTCATTGCTCATCTTGCTGAAGAAGAGAAACTTGGAGCCTTAAGGCAAAAAAGAATATTTTGGATGAATAAGCTTTGGAAGCAAAGATGTACTTTCGATGAATTTCATAACTTGTTTAATTGATGATAAATAAATAAAACGAACCTATACGTGTAATTAATGAGGCTGTTGCCTGTTATTTTCCTCTGGATGTTGCCAAGCTAATGGAGGCGCGCGCGGTGAACGTTATGTATGACTGTTCTGCGACTTGTCTGGCCACGAAAATGCCACCCGAGCTGCCCGAAACCAGCCTAGGCGTCCTTATGTATGCTTACGACTGCCGAGGCAGCTCTGAGGCGCCCGGAGCCGCCCCAAGCAGCCCTCAGGCGCCCGAAGCCGCCGTAAAGCGCCCGAAGCCGTCGTAAAGCGCCCGAGCTCTACCGATGCCCACCGATAGTGGGCGCCGTGCCTTAAAGTTTGCGCACTGGTTAAAAACTTACCCTGTGTAGCGGCCGAGCGATGCAAAAGAAATAGTCCTTACGGTGTATAAGATTTGCGTTTCTTCGAGATAGTACTTTGTAATATTTATAAAGGTTTCGCCATTAACTTCAGTATGATCAAGTTAGTTGCCATAGATAGGGCTTGCAATGATATTTTGTTATAGTAGACAGCAGTTTTCAGATTTTTGAAGAATAACAAACAGACAATGAATACGTTAGGACAGTTAAATCAAATAAGTTTTTGTCTAAAGGAACGCTTTAAATAATTGTCTCCTTAGGCCGCATTCATGTAGAACGGTGGTTACCAGCGCCAATATGCCTATCGTAAGGGGAAAATCAGTACTGATACCTACTTACATAAACTTAACAGAAACATATTCATAATGGAATGGTGGGTTTACTTACCAATACCATATTTGTACACCATTTGATTTTTTTGTCACAAGTTCCCGCTATTTATCTACCTGCTTTTTTAACGCATACAAACCACACATTTTAGAAATAGATAATGTATTTCAAAAAGTTATTGTGCCTTTTAATTTTAACAGAACCGAGTTTCGGTTGGTAGAACAGTATGACACCAGCAGCTTATTTGGGTTTATTCCAGAAATCCCCACCAGTGGGGATTGTTATTTTTTTTTCCAGAAATCCCCACTTAAACTTAGAAAAATAAACTTAGCCGTTTTTGGCACTCGCCGGCCGCTACCGCGCCACCGCTTGCTTCGCTCGCTCGGCTCGTGCGTAGAGGGTCACAGTTCTAACCTAACCTTTTAACAAGTGGGGATTTCTGAAAAAAAAAATAACAATCCCCACTGGTAGGGATTTATCGGTGGGGATTTCTGGAATAAACTCTTATTTCTAAACATAACAAAAACTTATTTTTTCTTCCTTTCAGTGAATCATGAACTGTAAAAAGAGAAGTTTGGACTTATACTTAGCAGAAGTGTTCAAGCAGTTTATTTCTATCAAAGATGACGACTTCAAAAAGTCGCAGGAGGTTTTCAAGAGCGTCTTCGAACAGGTCAAACAAAAGATGGGTGAAAATTGTAACTACTTCAAGAAATACAGCAGCCAGGTATGTGTTTATTTAATTTCCTTACTCCCGAGTAATAGATAGTGCTATCCACGAATACGCGCCCCACTTTTCTTCATAAACGTGATTACTGTACAGCACGCTTAGCATGACCACAATAGAAACTGGTTTTGTCGACGGAAGAATAGACAAAATGACAGATAAACAATCACAATCTGTTATTTTGTCTATTCTTCCGTCGACAAAACCCATAGAAATCCGATTCTGTGGTTGTCATGCTACACGTGCTGTAAGCTGTATTGTAAGCGACTAGGAGGAAGAGTGAGCGCATCTTCGTGGATGACACTATCTGTACAGTATAACTATTTTCTTAATGTCCGTCGGCAAACTTCGTGTTTCGTCAGTCGTCGGATTTCTATCAGTTGGCCTTTGCACTTGATGCAAACCGGACGCTCTCAATCGACTTGGAAGTATATAGAGTTGTTAATACTCTTTTATCTTAATGTAATTTATTTTAAAAGTGGGAGGAAAGCTGCTAAAGTCGCAGGCACGAAAATAGTTTTACAGCTCTATATAGTTCACACGGAAATCAAAACAAATCAACAATAAAGTATTTAGTTCTGAATTCAAATTATTACCTATACACGATAAATCTAATAATTGACGGAATAGAAATTAGCATTCATTTGTATTCGGAAATGCGATGATTCCCGAGGCTATTAAGAAAATAGTCACACTGTATCTTGGTTGGTATTGTACAAAATAATATTCGTCAAATATCATATATATACTCATAATTTTTAGACGAAAGCAATTTAATTTACTACTTATTAATTATAAATCGTTGGAGCAAAATTCAATGTACTCTGAAAAATTACTGTTATAAAATTAATAAATAGTGAATCAAAGAGCTTTCATTCTGAAACAATGAGTATGTATTGAAATTCGATCAATAATATTTTCCATACAGCTGCAACGGAACTCCGTACCGTCCACCGCGGTGAGACGAAATTACAACATCTGCCCAACCACCAGATCATGTACGCTGGAAGCGTCTCCGATGGCATCAAAGTGGGGAGAATGGACGAATTCGACATGGACATCGTAATTCGTCTGCCAATCAACTACGGAGAAATTACAATTGAGAACGAAGAGCCGGGCTTTGTAAAACTGAAGATTACGAACGCTTTCGACCTTTTAGACAAGCAACCAAACTGGGAGAACTGCCATAAAGTGACTCGCGATTGGAGGGACGGGGATAAGTACTTCCTGCAGAACAAGTTCCGTCAATGGATGCATAAGAACGTGCAGAGGGCGCTGAACCTCATGGAAGGGAAGGTGACGGTGAACGGAGACGTGTACTTGCTGACGTACAAGGAATCCGGGCCAGCGTACACACTCAACATCAGGAATGATGAGGGCACTGACAAGTATGCACTGGACGTGGATCTCGTGCCGGTCATTAAGTTCATGTACCCCCGCACGCCTGACGGTTACAGGTTAGTTCTAAGAATTTTACTGGCTTAAAATTTAACGTCTATCAAAAATAGTTAAGGGGGATGCAGTAAGGTACCCCAGGAAATTCAAATTATCTTTAGTTTTTTGCAATTCGCAGGTCAGTGTCAGGTTGTATGTTGATTAAAATATGATTCGCGACCGCCCGTAACAAATATTACCGAATTATAATAATCATTAGAATCAGCAATACAACTGTCCTGATTTCATGAAAAAGTCATTCAATAAGATTACATGAATTTAGAGTTGTATTGATGTTTTTATGTTTAAAATTCTATAAATAACCATAGACACAGACCCACAGAGTACTTTGTAATATACTGAAATAGAGACCAATCTTGTTCCGTGGAACGGGGTCATTTGCGTTTGTAAAGAAACTAGCGCCATCTTATATTCACAGTTAGAACTACATCTTTGGATAGGATACCGGTATGCTATTATGTTTATATATGGGTAGTATGGGATTCTGTAGTAGGTATTTTAGTCTTCATTTCAAGGATTGATAAATGAAATACAATTTAGTTTAGTAATCATCTTTTTATTATTATGAACCAAAGTAATTAATTAGAAGAATCTTATCTCAAACTTAACACTATACTGGAGTCCTATCTTAGTTTTGACACAGCCACTCACAAAATCACATTCTGGTCATAAATATGGATTAGTTGGACGAACTTTCGCTCAACTCAACGACAAACGCATAACATAACACAGAAAGATTACAAAAATAAACAAAATAACGTAAAACACGGCAAGCGTCAGAGACCCTCAATACAAATGTCTGCACATTTGTATTGAGGCTACCAGTTTATTTTTAATAAAACCACCAAGGTCAACATTGCTTCAGAGCTGCCATCTCTTATCTTAAGTTGGTGAAAACTTCTACGATTATTATCCAACAAAATTAAAAAAACATATTAAAATTTATTTTGTACAGCGACTACATTATACTTCGTGATTTTGTATCATTGTACCCATTGCTGTCCCCAGCTTTTTGTACTAAGATTGAGCGCCCTGGCCTCCCCCAAGCACCGCCACTTCTACCGGTTCTATGCTTTCCGCATCCAGCGAATTCCTGCGGCTTTCACAAGGTCATCGGTCCACCTGTGGGAGGCCTTCCAACGCTACGTCTTCCGGTACGCGTTCGCCACTCCAGAACCTTTCGGCCCCATCGGCCATCTGTTTTGCGAGCAATGTGCCCTGCCCACTGCCACTTAAGTTTGGCAATTCTTCGGGCTATTATATGGATTAGCAGGCTATATATTCACTTACCTTACTTTTACAAATACAATACACAAACTTATCAAAGATTGCCGTAAAACATAAGATGCTTTGCCGTTCCAGGGTCATTGACGGGATCACAGCGAAGGATTGGCTCGTTGTGCCCAAGCCGAACAAGGCGCTTAACGACAATACATTAAAGAACAGGTGCTGGCGTCTCTCGTTCCAAGAACAGGAGAGAGAACTCCTCAAAGACTGCAAGGCGCTGAAGACTACTATCAGACTGGTAAGAATGATAAAACAACTTCTTATCATAGTTTCTGAAATCCTGTTGTTTTACCTTTTCTAACTAGTATGATTCTATAGTATAGCAACTGGCATGGGAGCGTGGAGATCGGAGCAGAGTTGGAAAAAAATCATGATTAAAAAAAAAGGAATAAAGCACGATTTTTTTTTAATCATAGTTAATCTCGATTTTTTCATTTTATCATACAGTTAAAACTATATTTCTGCGTAGAACGGAACGCGTCCTTGGGTGTCAGAAAAAGGGGAATCCCCGCGCACGCGCAGTATTTTATAAACATCGCATGCAATTACCATTGTAAATTAAGAAACTGACTGGGAATTGAAAAGGCTGGAAAACTAGTTTTTTGTTCAAGCATAATAATAATGTTAATGATGTAGGAAAATGGATGTAGGAACGGGTCCCGCGGTACTAAGGAGCTACTCCTCATTGATATGGCCATTTGCCAACAGGTTCGCCGTTCCCGAAAGGATCTGTCGACATGCTGGATAGATTATAAGAAGGCCTACGACTCGGTGCCACATACATGGCTCATGAGGGTGCTGGAGTTGTATAAAGTAGATACAACTCTGCGCACCTTCCTGATGTCGTGTATGGGGCAATGGAGGACGGTCCTTCACTATCCAGGATGTCGAAATATCCGGAGGAATAGCGAGCCGATAAGGATTGAGCGTGGTATATTTCAAGGCGACAGTTTGAGTCCGCTCTGGTTCTGCTTAGCCCTGAATCCTCTAAGCACACTGCTGGAGGATTCAGGTCTTGGCTATCGGTTGAGGAGAGGTGGTCAGGTTATATCTCACCTCCTCTACATGGATGACCTAAAACTCTTTGCCCCCAACAATTTGCAACTGATGGAGCTACTGAAAGTAACTGAAACTTTCAGTAGCGCCATCAGGATGGAATTTGGTGTGGACAAATGTGCGGTCATGCATGTAAAGCGAGGGGAGATTGTGGAATCCGTGGGAACCCAACTCTCGGATTCCATAAACCTTAGAGCCCTCTCCGCATCTGAAACCTATAAGTATTTGGGTATGTCGGAAGCGTTGGGCATCAATGTTACTGACATGAAGCAATCGTTGAAGGAGCGCTTCTTTGGCCGCCTGAAGAAAGTATTTAATAGTCTTCTATCAGGTGGAAACAAGGTGCGCGCTTTCAACGGTTGGGTCATGCCGGTTTTGATGTACTCTTTCGGCATACTCAAATGGACTCAGACCGAACTAGATGCCTTGGATAGGAGGGTCCGTACACTACTGACTGCATATCGAATGCATCACCCACGATCATCGGTAATGAGACTGTATATCCCGCGAAAATGTGGAGGTCGAGGCTTTTTAAACGCTAAGACACTCCACAATCGCGAGATATGCAGTCTCAGGGAATATTTCCTAGAAACCGACGTGGGGATGCATCGAGATGTGGTTGCGGTGAACAAGGGCCTTACCCCGCTCTCCTTGGCTAAAGAGAACTGGCGCAAGCCTGTAGTGCTTGACACTAACGAATGCAGGGAGATATGGCAGAGTAAGGAGCTTCATGGGCGCTACTTCCGGGCCCTACATGGGCCCGATGTAGATTTACTAGCGTCCGTAGCCTGGCTGCGTTTTGGTGACCTCTTTGGGGAAACCGAAGGTTTTGTCTGTGCAATTATGGACGAAGTTATGATGACGAACAATTACCGGAGATTCATTGTAAAGGACGGCACGGTTGACATCTGTCGGGCATGCCACCGTTCGGGAGAATCAATCCGACATATTATCTCCGGGTGTTCTCGTCTAGCTAACGAAGAGTACTTGCATAGACACAACCTTGTAGCCAGGATTATCCATCAGCAACTTGCTCTGAAATACAGCCTTGTGGAATCGGAAGTGCCGTACTACAGGTATGTGCCCGACCCAGTTCTCGAAAATGGAAATATCACATTGTACTGGGATCGATCCATCATCACTGACAGGACTATTGTTGCCAATAAGCCTGATATAGTGGTGGTGGATCGAGGAGAGCGGCGCACAATGATTGTTGACATAACGGTCCCACACGACGAGAACCTCGTGAAAGCCGAGAAAGATAAACAAATCAAGTATCTTGACTTGGCTCGCGAGGTTGTCGACATGTGGGATGTGGACTCAGCAATCATTGTGCCGATAGTCATATCAGCCAATGGCTTAATTGCCAAGAGCCTCGACCAACACCTAAGGAGGCTCTCGTTGGGCAGCTGGATTAAGGGCTTGATTCAGAAAGCGGTACTCCTGGACACGGCTCGCATTGTTAGGAGGTTCCTCTCTCTGGAGCCCTGACCGCCGGTAGCTTGGACCCTGTTCCCGATACCGGTGGGGATACTATTTTTTATATTTTTAAATGTTTTTATATAATTTTATTCTAATATTTAAAAATATAATTTAGTAAATAATGAAATAAAGGAGATAATAATGTTAATGATATTGATTTTTCAGATGTAAAAGACCCTAGTTTTTATCATATTATTTCTAAATCTGTTAAAATTCAATTGTGAATAATTGATTTTTATTGAAAAAATCATTTGATTTAAATCATGATTTAATCGTGCCAACCCTGAATCGGAGAACAAAGGCCAATACCCAGCAGTGGTTGAAGTCGGGCTGTAGATAATGATAGCGAATTACACATTGATCTCCGATTTTTGAATCACTAAATGTGATTTGCATAACAGTAATCTTGCTGATACAGCGTGTCTTCGTGAGACAAGGTCCTTAGTTTAGAATCTACAACATTTGGGGGATCGTAGGCTCTTGGACTGTCAAAACACTACCCATATGTTAGACCACAAAACTGAGTTAATGGCTGCCTGTCCACTGGAGCTGAGCGAGGCAGCGGAGCGGAGAAATGTGTCAATATTAACCAATAGAATCTTAAACTCCGCTTCAGAGCTCCGCTCCTATTTGTTAATATTGGCACATTTCTCCGCTCTGCTGCCTGGCTCCGCTCCAGTACACAGGCAGCCTAACAGTTAAGCTTAGACAACAGATAGACACGGTTTTGTAGTATATTAAGGACATTCGAGTTACTTGTGTTGTTTAAAACTCTACTTATTTTTACACTATTCCAGGTGAAAAAATTACGAGATGCCCTCGAGATGAAGGCTATCGCGAGCTACTACATCAAGTCACTCTTCCTGAAGAAAGTCAACGATATGCAAGACAAGACATACTGGCAGAACAAAGTCAGCCTTCTATTCCGCACGATGGTAGAAGAGCTGTACCTAGCTATCCAGAAGAAAGAGATCCCCTTTTTCTGGAATTGTGATCATAATTTGATTGGCGGGCTAAAGCCAACTCTTCAGAAGGTATATTGTGACAAATTGAAAGATGTGCTCGCGAGTATCGATGCAAACGACATCGAAAAAGTCGTGTCTGCTTTGCTAACTACAGAAGAATTGAGGGAGTTCAAAAAATCAGAATTCTATCAGAAGCAGGGAGAGTTGCCGCCTGTTCTTATGGCAAACCCTTCTACCTCTTCTGTTGAGTCATCTCAGACTGATAGCTCCTTGTCCGATCAAGTGAGGATGTTGAATGACGAGCTCGATACGCTGCGTAGCAAGAATGAAAAAGACGAAAAGTTTGACGAACTAGAAGATAAAATTAACAGACTTGCCGACAAAGTTACTTTGTTGGAATTTAGAATGGCCAAGTTGGAAAGAGCAGAGCGAGAGAGATGCCAAACGAGCATCGCTGATATTGTCGTCGGGACTAATTCTATCAGGCTGGATAATTTGATCGAGATGGATTAATGAAGCAAAGAACTTATAACTATTCAGTCATGCTGGACTGCTTTTTTTATATTGGAAGCGTGAGCACGGCTAGTAAACAGTTACATGAAATGAATGGTTTGGGAACATAGTTTTTAACCCAGATCCCAAAATGAATTTGACGTTTATTGTGTTTTTTAAATGTATTTTCGTAATTATTATTTTAATCCGCCCTTCCCAAATAAATTGGGACGGGCGGATTAAAATAATAATTACTTTTGAGTGAGTCATATTATAATCATGATAATTATATTATTCTAATGAAATATAATTTAATAAGTTGTAGATGTAATAATGCATGTTTTTATTTTATCGAAAGACTTCCTATGCAATTCCTGACGGTCTCTTAGTTATATATTTTTTTTTAATAAATATTATTCCTTTTATAAGAATAGTCTATTTATTCTCTTTGGAAAATCCTCATGCGATTGAAGAGTTATGTCAGACTTCAAATCTAATGCTGGCCACTTTACTTCGCGTATTTGTCAGAATATTCGCATCACTTAGGTAATACAAAATCTACCTTATTTATACTGGTATAAAGTTAATTTTGTATTTACGATGTAATGCGAATATTCATAATGTTCCTTCCATGAGTTAGCCCTAATAAAACGAGGCTAGTTTTTACCCGACTACGGCGAAGCAAAAAGGAGGGTTATGATTTTGACCGGTATGTATGTATGTATGTATGTATGTATGTATGTATGTATGTATGTATGTTCATCTGTTACCTCGTAACTTCTAAACTGCCGATCATAATTTGACAAATGAGGTATCATAGGAAGCGTTTTGATTGTCCGCTGGTTATAGGCTATGTGACGTCACATTAAATGCAATATGGCGCCCTCTAGAGGACATAAAGTAACGAAATAAAAAATAAATATAATTGAATTGTGCCATGTTGGGTATCAAATGAAAGGGCTTGACGAGTACAATAAAAATATGTATACATATATTATTGTCCAAGTAAATAAATAAGTTTAAATTGTTAAAAACAAGCAAAAGTGAGACTGTGTTACGTACGGCGCGGCTGTAAAATTAATACCTATTTTATACCATAAATGCCGTGATGGTCCTGTGGTTAAGGCCTCGCCTCTCATGCACGAGGTTGTGGATTCAAATCCGGGCAAGTGCCAATGTAACTTTTTCAATTCAAATGTACTTTCTGAGTTTATCTTAGACATTACTAACATCGCTGAAGGAAAAATATCGTGAGGAAACGTGTACCCTAATTGCATAATACAACACAACCACAACCAGTTTCGATTTGAAATGGTTTGCTAATCCATTGATTCATAAGTTGTAAAAAAAATCTACTCAACGACGTAAATAACGCAATGAATGTTGTTGAACTGTCAAAATGAAACAAATTAGGCAAAATTGCTTACGAAAATAAGTTACCTACGCAATTAAGGTACTGGACTTATAGTTCATACTAGCTTCTGCCTGCGACTTCGTCCGCGTGTAATAGTTACTTTGGTGCTCCGTTCCTATTGGTCTTAGCGTGATGATATATAGCCTATAGCCTTTCTCGATAAATGGGCTATCTAAACCTGAAAGAATTTTTCAAATCGGACTAAAAACTCTACAAGACCAACTGAGGTTTGAGTAGTAGAAAAGTCAGAAATCGCGAAAAAATAAATCCCTAACATTTCGTAGGAAATGAGGCTCCAGCGTACCCTGAGATTAGCGCATTCAAGCAAACAAGCAAACTCTTCAGCTTTATGTATTAGTATATATAGATATATAAGTCTGAAATCGCCAATATGTCTTGAGCGCGCGTGGTGATCAATGCTCGTGCCTTCTCTATATGAGAAGAGGCTTTTGCCCTGCAGAGGGACAATAATAGGCTGGTGTTATTATACCATATATAACCCAAAAAAAATGTTTTTAAGCTGCTCTGCAAATACTTTATCACGAAACTATAACCCCAAAATAAATTAAATAAAAAGTAAGTTCAAAAACTAAAACCCGACTAAAAGATATGAAACAAGAAAATATTTCAGACAGAAGTCAAGACATAGGTACAAAAATGATCAAGGTAAAGCCGTGGTCGCATGCTGGTACACCTACAAAATTATAATGGCATGCGACCACGGCTTTACCTTGATCATTTTTGTACCTATGTCTTGACTTCTGTCTGAAATATTTTCTTGTTTCATATCTTTTAGTCGGGTTTTAGTTTTTGAACTTACTTTTTTTCAAGCTAGGATTGCAAAATTGTGCTAGTAAGGTAGCAAGATAGTAAGTCTGACTTCGTGTGTAAATGATAAATGATTTTATTTCTGTAAGTACGTTTGTACAAACACTTTTACACGTCAATCATATTTTAAAAACTAGATCAGGTCGGCTTTTCCTATCTGACTACTTTGAGAAGGCCGAAACAAACTGGAGAGGTCAGTCTTAGAGTCCAGACATAATCTTGGTCAGATCATGTAGATTGGTGTCTGAAGTGGCCTTTTGAGGAAAGCACCACACAGATTGAGAGGGCCTGTCCAGTCAGTGCACGCATTTGTCAGTTATGTATAGAACTATCCTCATACACACGAAGGCAGATTTAATAACGATCCTGGCTTATTGGCTTGAAAAAGAAGCCTCGTCCGGGCATAATCTGAGTAATAATAAAGCAGGATAAAAATAAACAAACTCGACACTTGCAGCCCTTATGATATTTATTTCTTTGTTAAAAACAGAGTACAAACTATCAAGAGAAACTTCTTTTTGGAAATGTACAACGCGTATTATAATACATACAATATTTTCAATACTACCCTCCGTCTGTACTTGTCGCATAAGTAGATATTTGGAATCACTCATTTTGAGTAGTTCAATTTGAAAACAAAGAAAAAAAACTATTTTGCAATTTCATTTTATAATTTGCACAATTTAGAAATGAGATTCTATAGAGCTAAGATAGATAACAATATAATACTTAATGTCCACATTATTTTATCATACATGATTATAATATTATGGATAAGGTATACCCACGATAGTGGATTCACAATCTCAATTATATCGCATGTTAATTTATTCATTTTATGCACATTTATAAATATATATATAGGTAACGATCGCACCACGCGTTACGTGTGACCTCATAGTGCATTATTTAGTATTCCGATTAAATAATATCTACATGCAATTTTGTTTCAAGCAAAATACTTTTACATACTAGCTTTTGAATGCCGAAATAAAAGCACGCTGTTGGATTTTCAACTTTTGGCGCTAACCCGAGCGTTCAAAATCCAACACGCGCTTTTATTTGGGCATTAATTTTGGTGTCCCTAGTTTTAGTAAAAACGGACATAAATGAGGATAATGCAGTAAAAATTGCTTCTATTTCATATTTGAATGGAAATTGGACCATATAGCTATTGGTAGGTATTGATATTTTTAATTGCGACAAGTACACCTTTATCGATCAACAATATTTTGTATGAAAACAATTAGAATTCAATTTTTCTACTACAAGAAGTTCATACATATACCTTTCTTTATGTGCGAAATATTAGTCATTATTTGTAGCTTACTAAAACGTTTTATGTTCAGGCCAAGTCAGTCGCAAAAAGAACTAATTTCGTAGTCCGTCGAAGTCAAGAGTTTTGATTCATATTTGACAAGCCAACTAGGCCAGGCTTTGCATATGCAGAAGATTTACTCAAGACCTCACGCAAATGAAGCTCAATTTGATTGCAAACTAGTAATTAATTGTGCTCCTACAATATATTGTCAACCCACACAACATACAGTCGATACAGTCTCTTTATTTTTACATGCATGATGTAACATGAAAAACACTGTTTACACAAAAAAATAATTATGGGGTTTTCTTAAGATTCATGCCTTTTCGTTTTAAGAATAAACATAACATTTCAATACAAGAGGCTGCAACGAGACAGCCACTTTCATTGATAGTGTTGTGATAGTTTAGAGCATGATCCATTGACAGCAGCCTCAAAGCGAGGAGTGCCTCAATCCGAGTCGACTCGAGGCGAGGCATGTGCCCCAAGGAAGGTAAGAAACTGCATATTTTTTAGGCACAAAGTGCGTATACAGTAAATGTTCATTCTATAAGCGTAAACTTATAACGAGGCAATGTATAACAACCCGTTGCACAACTTGAGGCTGCCTTCAACAGAAAAACTAACGAGACTTAATTGAATATTTTGTAAAGGCCTTAAATTATGTAAAACTATTTGTTCGGATCAAATCTACAGTTCAACGTTTCTAAACAATCTACTTTAGATGTTAGTTGACTGTAGAAAGTTAAACTCAAGCGTATTTTAATTTTGAATAGGTACTAAAAATTATAGGGGTGCAGCCCGATTCAAACTTTATGGCGACTCGGAACATGAGGCGAGTCGCTGCGCAGTAACAACTTCACGTGTCAGCGGGGGTGAGGGGTGGGGTACTGCGCGGCGAGTACCGCACTTCAGAGCCGCCGTAAAATTTGACACGTACCGTACTATATGTATGCAGCACTTCGTTTATAAACGAATCACTCGCATTATTAGAAAATGTAATCAGGCCTTAATGGAAAGGAAAAATTTAAATAAGCCTGCAAATAATTTTATGGGGAAAAAAGGTTGGAAACCTTGCTAAATATTTGCAATGGTGATACTGTGAGCAAACGGTCAACAATCCTATTTATAAAGGCTTTGAAAAAATAAGACACAAATTTCATTACATCTTTGCGTGTGGTATATTATGTTATAGTAGAAAAAGATAAGTTACAGCCATACAATATAAACGCACCAATATATAAAATTAATATAATTATAGTTGAACAAATACCTCAAATAATCTTTAACATGGAATGCTACATTTTTATTATCATTCATTATTCAGGCGGTGGCTCTTACACACAATGACATGGCATACATCCCTATAGCCATCGAGAACTCGAGGTTCTTACTACCTAGTGAAATCCATTATTACGTCTCCACAAGTTATGTTAACCTGCCTTTGTGTGCAAGAACAAACAAATTAAATCATGAATGCCAAATCAGTTAAAAAATAAAACAAAATAATTCGTTATTTAATAGAGAGTTACATATCGCTACAGCCTATGCAAAATTGACCTATCCATAATAATGTTTTAATATTAAAATGTCGTACTGTATGTATTGCCAAGTATGAACACATGAACCTTCATTTATATTTACCTGCGAAGAGTGCCATACATAGTATAATTTGCCTCATTAGGCATACTTGAGCATGTGTGGCTGCCACTATGCGTCAGTGCAAAGGAACATACTTCAGTAATTATCGACAGAATCCGATAACGGAAAGATTAATTATATCTAAATTGAAGGCGATTATAAATCTGATAAACCTATAGCGTACAAAGGTTATCAATTTCGTTGATTATTTGTAATAATATTTGAAGATTTTAATGATAAAGTTTGTAACAAAAAATGTATAAAATACAAATAAAACAAATGTTTGGAGCAACTATTTGAGATAATCTTCCAAATATAATGCGTTTGTTAAATAAATAATACTAAAAACGCTGTTAACGCAAGTTCCCGATTTTTTAAGTTTATAAGTTGTATCCTGTTTTAGTCACAGAACACACCACCCATCAATGGCGCTAGTGTAGCGGTGACTCGACTATTCAATTTCAAACGTTGGTTAGACATTACCATGATTAGAACATAAAAAAAACTTATTAAATTATATTAATTGTTACATATTTTGGAAAGTTTTCCACACACTAGCGCCGTCTGATGAAAACTTCACTTTACCTGTCAAATCTATATTACAAGATATAACTATATATAAACGTTTATATAAACATAATGTGCAGTCGAAGCGGGTTTTTAATTTCAATTAATTACACATCTAGTGACTTTTCTATATTCGACAAAACATTGCTAGTGTAAGAATAATTTTGTTGAAATATAAATAAATAAATAAGGATTATTGGTTTGAGTCATGAACACTATTTTACTGTATAAAATTAACTTTATTATTTCTAATAAGATTTACTGAAAGCCTTTTATTTCCTAGTTTCTACGTTGTTGCGTCCATTATGAATGATTGCAATTACTTTGACCACAACTTTTTATCAAGCACATTATCCTAATTAGGAGTCTTTTTCGTACGATTTCTTGGTCCTGGGATTGAAAATACTCGTAAAATATTGTGTCCATACCTCAAAATAGTATATTTCACAAATTTATACATATATTACGTATAGATCGTTTATGTTATATACAGTTTGCGCCTAAAGTAACAGAACAACAAAATTATTCGCACATTAGATACTTTTATTAAACTTATTTTTTTTAGCTAACAATATGAGATAAGTATATTTATAATATATAACGCTATTATTATTAAGGAATCTAAATACCCTAACATGATAGTACTGCATCTAAAATATAGAAACTTTTAGATAAAATAAGTTTATTAAAATTAAACTTGATACAATTGATATGTCCAGCGGGGTAATTGCGTAACACACTCACAGTAGCAATGGCTTTTATTTTGACAGTTCAATAAAATTCATTGCGTTATTTACGTAGTTGAGCAGACAAACGAACATAATTCTGAAGCAATGGATTAGCAATATCCTTCAAAATCATTGAGATTGCGATTGAAAGTGTGTTACGTAATTAGGGTGCTGGTTTAATTTTACATTAATCTAATGAAGTATCGACTATTGATGAGTTACAAGTGACGGCAGAAAGAATATCACAATGTATTTTAGGGCCACTCCCATGAAAACAACATGAGCAATATTTATCTAAAAGAACCTATATTTTAGATGTTTGTGTACATTTCTAATGTGACAACATTATCTTTCCACATAAAAGGCTTATTGCGTTTTAATAAATATTTGATATAAATAATTAAATATATAACAAACGAAATTACAGCTTGGCACCATTTTCAAACAATGAAAACTAATTGAAGCCAATGGTTGTATTTGTGACAAGATAATTCACCACATCATTTTTTTAGAGAGTGCATAACTCAAGCTAAATTTATTTATCACGACTCAAATAGCATGGAAATTACTTTACTCAACAATGAATTACGTACGAAAGTGGTTGGGCAAGAATATATCGCTTAGACTCATCACGAGGCATAACCTCGAGGCGAGGCAGACAAAAATAACAGTCAAAAAATTATGAGCTTTATAATTTTCGGAGAATTAATAGCCTTTAAAAGATTACAGATATTAAGAAACTACCTCGCAGTCACATTCAACCATAAATTCATTGTGATAAAGCATTTTAACACCATAAAAGTCGTAACTTACATAATAATGCAACAAGATCATCTCTTTTAACATAATCTCTAAGGCGCAGTTAATTTTTATTCGAACTTTAAATCAATTTCTGAACTTTTGAGAAATAATACTGATATTTGTTACATTTCACGAGCCCGCATCTATCATTGCAATTCAAACCTTATGCCATTGACATAAAAGTCACATGACACGCGCTCTTGATTCGTAACGCCTACAGTATAGATTAGTTTTGTTAATTCTGTTCTTGTCATGTTGATTTAGTAATAGATTATGAGTATACTTGGATCTCTTGTCTCCTTAGGGGTCCTCATCAGTCTCATAGCCAAGTATACATAGTATTTATAGCCAACAAAATCACTGAAGTTATCCATCCCATAACATGTCAAAGCCCAATTTTCCTACACAAATAAGTACGACTTTTCACGAGGCAAAAAAGCGCAACTTTTATGCCTCGTAAAAAGTCTTGAGACTGTTTGTCTTTTGTGCAAAATTTAAAGAAAATAAATTCGTTTCCGTCACAGCCCTACATGGAAATTTCTTTTAAAGTCAATTAGGTTTTATTATGGCCAAGACTTTGCTATCAATTTAAAATAAGCATTTAGAGCATATCTGCGAAGATCTTGCTCTAGCTTGCGGGTCTAAAAACACAAAACTCAAGGCCTTGAAAATAAAGTTCAGGCAAAACTGCGCCTTATCTGCTAAAGATGTCTTGCACATGGAGTTGACAATCGTGTGCGATTAACGCGCGCTACCGGACTTACTGTGCGCGATGAGCCATTGTAGTGTAATGTCGATGTTGTCCTTCTCTTTGCACGAGATTGAATAGCAGCAGATCTCACGGTCTTGAATAGCTGACAGGTTCCTGCGAAATAATTGTGAAAAATATTTAATATAATAAAAAGAAATAAACGTCAAGTTTTTGCCAAAAACTTACTAATATCAGACGAAGCCTTCGCTCTTAAGTGGCCTGGGCTATTACAAACACGAATATAAATACAAAGTGAATTTTCGAGATGGAACTTTAAGGCGAAAATAACCTTCTTTTTTTTTAAATCGGTTTAAAATAAACTATGAGAAAAATTACTCCATTAAGAGAAAATTAAAACTGCATCTTTATGTAATTACAGCATATTTAGTACATACGCTTGTGGCTTGGTATCTTCCAAAGAATAAATGAGAAAGTTATTGAATATTGTCAGTATGTTTATTACCTTATCACTGTTATCATAAATTAACTGTTGAAAGTATTTGGACGAAATTCAGTACACTCATAAACCAAGTTATGATCCAGGTACATGAAGAAGCGTATCTAGAAAGCGAGTGTTACTCCTGTTACATTAGCACGGGGATGCCCGTCAGCTACTGTTTCTCTAGGAAGCTGCGGAGCTCATAGTATATAATAAAGAATAGTTACATTCGCTCAATAAGACCGTGCTCGTCGAGGGCGTGCGGCAGGTCGCGCTTGTTACCCAGGACCAGCACGGGGATGCCCGTCAGCTGCTGCTTCTCTAGGAGACTGTGGAGCTCGTTGCGAGATGCTTCAATCTTGTCTGGGTCTGCTGCGTCGACCATGTAGCTGTGGACAAGAAAATAGGGATAACAAAAAAAAAAAAAAAAAACCGTCCGGTTGATTATTAAAAATTATTGAACACATATTTTTTCTTTTTTTACATAATCAAAAGATTACGGCGATACATTGTGTTAAAATGTGCCATGACGTCACGAGTATGTAGATTTTATACTTACTTGTGACGTAGCAACCCCCACTCCCCAACTTATACGTTTTATCTAAGTAATTTTTATTAATATTTCAATATTAATAAAAAATTACTTAGATAAAACTCATTTTAAGCAAAAAATACGTAAATGGAATTTCTTTTTTTTTTTACCCAGGCATCATCTCTATTATGGACTAACGGATCAACATCCAAAATTGTGTAGGAGCTTAGTACAGTAACAAAGAAATCTGTTCAAATAAATTTAACTGGTGGGGATTTTTTTTGCATCAGTAAAGGATTTCTAGGCACTCTCGAATACTGACCACCGCTACCGTCTTGTTTTGCCAAATATTAATGACAACAGCCATTATTATACTTAATCAACTTTACGCTTTCATTAATCCACAGAGTCAGTATGTGATATAGATAGCAGGTAAATAATACATACACAATAGCATTGACACCTCGGCAATACCTCTCCCACATGGACCGGAACCTAGGCTGACCACCGATATCCCAAACCTGAAAGAAAACAAACGATATTATTTTTAAAACACTACCAAAATGATCAGGTGCGTAGTACCCTCAACTCAATTGACGCATAATAATAATAACCCCACCGCCGTATCTCTACGTTAACGTCGTGGTGGGGCTTGCACGCTCCAAACTCTAGGTCTGTGCAGGTAGAGTTTACTTTGCCAGAACAGGTCTGGGATGAGGAGCCAGACCAAGAGAGATACGAAAACCCGCAGGGCAGCATGTGGCGAGCTGTTGGGCAGTAGCGACCCCACGGACCCTATCTCCCGGGAGAAATCTTGTTCCTCACCTCTGGCTTGCCTTTATTGGCCGGCTGGAGTGAACACTGACGAGGAACAGAGCTCCCATCTCTTTCTTGCCTTTATTGGCCGGCTTGAGTGGAGATTCGCAAGAACAAACGTGCTCGGAGGAAGGAAGTATTCCAGTAAGAAGCTGGTAGGGATCTTGACCGTACTTCCGGGATTGTCCTGATAGCCGTGAAATACCTCTCCACTCCTCATAAGCACCTCAGGACATATTGCCCCCTTGTCGCTACGACACTTCGTGCTAGCGACCGTTTTCGGGGGCCCATTATTGAGTGTGCAAGTCACCCCCTGCCATTTTACCTTTGTATTTTGTCAGGCAGGGACCATAGTCTTTCCATAGTTCTAGATAACCAGTTCACTTAGCCACCATACACAATCCATAATCCAATATCTTTGTTTCCATATCTTCCAATAGTCCTGCACCAACCGGGGTTGTCCTTGGGTGCACTTGCATAGCGCGAACAGGGATAACTGTCGGTTGGTGCCTCATTTCATTTAAAATGTCTAACGGGTCTCTGCGAGTTGGCTTCGGCCCCTCGTACGCCTTCCAAAGGTCCGGGACCCCAGGGTCCCGAGATTGAAAAATAATAATTCATTTATTTCAGACAAAGTCCATAATAACTTTACATTTTTTTTAAAATGCATAAAAATTAATATAAAAATCACACATAACATAAACATAATAGTATAAGCACACATATATCTAAGTAAAAGAAAAATTCTGTGAAAAACGTACGGAAAATAGCGTTCTTTAGTTTCTACCCTGCCCCCCAATATGCATGCATGATTTTATGTACGTATTTGGAATACCTACTTTTTTTTATTTATCTTTCAGAACTGGGTGGAGCAGCAAATAAATGAAGGTGACTTTTACATAGGTAACACTATATCATAATATTAGTAAAAGGTAAATAAACATGTACTGCCTGGTCGACCAAGCTCTGCTCGGGTGAAAATAAAGAATGCTCACTTAATAGTATAGGATAGTTCATACTAATCCCATGTATAGTACATACTAATTCCATGCTGCCATGTCATTATTCATTATCTTGTTCTAAAATATGGAGAGAAAACAAATTTTCCCTGATATAGAAACCTAGCTAGATCATTTTTTCGCACCTGTGATTTCTTATATTGCAACTTTCATCGAAATCGTTAGAGCCGTTTTTATTGATTAGGTGATTACAAATATATTTACATATTTTTTCCTGTATTTTGTTTTTTAATAATCTGATGATGTAATTGTAAATAATGGTCCATTTGCAACAATAGTACTATCTCAATGCAATTACCTTGATAGTAACATTTCCTTTGGTGATTTTGCGCATGTTGAATCCAACTGTTGGGATCATGTCTTCACTGAACTGACCGGACTGTGGAAAGAGAAACAAAAAAATTAAAATCAGGACGAAAAATAATAATTAAATAATTAACTGGGGCTATACTATGAATTGTTAGCATTTTTAGGGTTCCGTCTCCGAAGGGTGCCAAACGGAACCCTGTTACTAAGCCTCCGCTGTTCGTCCGTCTGTCCGTCAGCAGGCTGTATCTCATGAACCGTAATAGGTAGACAGTTGAACTTTTCATAGATTGTATATTTCTATTGCCGCTATAACAACAAATAATAAACACGAAATAAAGAGTCCCTTATAAGAATGACAGAACTAGAAGACTATCCTTATAAGATCGGCTATGTTCAGCAGTGGATGGTATTATATGTATGAACTAGCTTTTGCCCGCGGCTTCGCCCGCGTGGATGTCGGAAAATATCCCAGGGGAACGTACTACCGAGATTTCATACCTAATAACAGAGGAAAACGCCATTGACACCTACCGCTGCGCCCGCGTTGCTCCGCGTAATTTTGAAACTGTGACATCTTTAAAACTATTCATTTAAATGATATGATTTAAAGCCATATTTTAATCTAAATTAAATGCCCAATTTAAATAACATATTATTTGGATAAGGATTAATACCGTACCGGTCAAAAAAGCTTCGGAAATAACAATTAAATTTTTATCAAATTCTGAAAGATAAAAATGGTTATTGTGGGTCATCCTTAGAAGATAGACATATGCCATCGCGGACTTTTTGTTGAACTTTTTAAGATGAACAATACCGTAGAACATAAATTTGACGTATCTTTTCCGGTTAACGCAGCGCACGCCAGTAAAGCTCCCAGTCGGCATGATTTTTTCCGACTTCTTCAACAATAATCGTCATATTTCAGCCAATTTACACAAAACCGTAATGAATTATACACTAAAACCTTCCGCATGAATCACTCCGTCCATTGGTGAAAACCGTTTGAAAATGCGTTCGGTAGTTTTTGAGTTTATCGCGTTCAGACAGACAGACAGACGCGGCGGGGGACTTTGTTTTATAATAATGTATATAATATATATATATGCATGAATTAAAAATTAAATTAATGAATTAAACAATCATATATTGTTTATCAATTTCATCATTCTAGTTAGCTGCTCCATTTAGTCCTTCCTATTGTACCAACCTTGAGATTGGATTAATTATTGATCATTCACACTTCAACAAAGCAACAAAGATTTAATTCATATTGACCTTGCCTGTATTTTATTATTGTGTTATAATATGTATAACAAGCAGATTTGCTGCATATCCTATTACTAAAAATTATACATGGAATGTTATCAAATGTTACTGATAAGAGAGCATTGCTATGTATGAATTAATTAATAATTTTTTTGTAAATTAAGCTGCTAGAGATCTACAAATGTCAGCTTGTAGGTCTGTGAATCAAAAATTATCATATGAATTACTTGCTTCTGCCGCGACTACGTCAGCGTAAAATTTCTTGTTCCCCACGAACTACCCCATCGCATTGCCTTCGTTTTTTTATTTTTCCTCGGCTCCTAAGTTTTCTAGCGTGATGTTAAATAGCCCATAGCCTTCCTCAAGAATTGGGCTATCAAATGCAAAAATTATTTTTCATATATGACTGGTAGTTCCAGAGATTAGCACGTTCAAACAAATAAACAAAAAAAACAACTCTCAGCTTTAGTATTAGTAAGTACATAGATATGAAAACATTGTACTGAATTTGAATCATATTTTGATTATTGTTTCACTTCATAACATCTCTGTGATTCAACAATATTCATAACAAAAAGATAGGTAATATTATGTAAAATCAGGCATAACTACTATGTTTACATTTTATATTTGTTATTAACTTTCATACCAATTTGGACAAACATTGAATTAACATTATCATGTGTATTATGTTAGTTCTCAAATACACAGATAATTCATTTTATAGGCACATGAATAATTATTAGTTTAAAATAATTGCCAAACTTAGGGCAGTTATAACTGTATATAAAATATCAATTTTAACCCTTAACCAGGCTATGGATTGAGCATTTCCCACCTAGATTTTTAAGAGTTTTTACCAGGTTTTGGTAAAGAATCTACCACAATCTGTCAAAAACGCCAACATAGAAATATTATCTAAGGTAACACAAAAAATAAATTGGAACGGAACGCAAATGTCACTTTTGCAGCCATTTCATCTGTGGTCGGCCACTAAACGAACATTTTTGTGACAAGTGCACCGTATATTTAATCATTATGGCGAATCGGAGAAAGGTAAGTCGTACAATTTTTTGATATGTTGTAGAATTTGAGTTTTTCTAGTGATTTGTGCATTAATTATAAGTAAAAACTTCTAAAATATCATGATATAACTAAATAAAACATGTGGGGAACCATATGACCTAAGCCTGTGAATGCCTAATTAATGCGGGATTTATTATGTCCATTGCCCGGTAAATTACAATCTTTATTTTATACTAGGTTTTTGCCACGGGTTTTATTTAGGATTTACTCACACATCTCATTTATCGAAATATAAAATGTGGGTAGTGGTAAACTTTTGTCGTCATTATTTGTCAGTCTACTTTAGTGTATTTTTTTGTTATTCAGGTAATAAACGATCGACAGCTCAAAAATATACTAAATGAAATGTTTCATCGGAGGAAGAAAATGATGAAGATGAAGACCCATATTTAGATTATGTCCTAAAACCTTTTAATAATTTATTGTGTATTTATGTTTTTTTTTTTAAATAAAGAATAAGTGCTTACATTACATTTTACATTTGAACAACAAACAGTAAAAAATGCTATCAAAATGACAATCGTTTTTTATTTTATATATATATAGATAAAAAGTAGTCTTCTAGACAAGCAATGGGATTATGTTTTCCCACATGTTTTTTTTCAGGTTTTCAGCTAATTTTCTTAATATAATTGATAAAATCTCATACCAAATTTTATCACTCATCTAAATCTACCAAAAAAACATTATTACTGCAGGATTTGTCCGAGGCCTGGTAAAGGGTTAAAATGCTTAATTTGTTAAGAACTATAAAATAGAAGCAATAATTGAATATGACATGATTTAATAGAAATATAATTTTGGACTTATTAAAAATTCTCAGTTTTAATCGACTTTCCTTGCCAACCTTACTAAGCAGGTACCTAGATACTTAGTTGAGGTCCAACCGACAATCATATTATTATTTAGTAAGCCGACGTACGCACAGACGTAATAAAATCGCGGCGATTTTTTTTTCGTGCACTTGATTTTCAACGCTCTGCTTAGCGCCGAGAGTTGAAAATCCAACAGTGTGTTTTTTCAACGCTCTGGGACGAGTGCGTCCCAGCGCGTTGGATTCTCAACCCTCGCTGATTTATCAGAGAGTTGAAAATCCAGTGTGCGATAAAATCCCGCCGCGATTTTATTACGTCCGTGTCTTCGTCACGTTGGCTTATACGAGGATAAAAACAGATGGTACTTTTAATACGACAATGTCATTTTACACATTACACGAATTAATAATAATATTATCACAGTAATGTCACTATTTCTTTTTCAGGGTTAGGAATGATTGTGAAGAGTTTATCCTGACACAAGGCGAATATCACCAATGAAACTGAACGCAATTCAGATATCTTTGGATATCTTGCGTTCAAAAGCTGTCAGTGTCATCATTGTTGTGGAATGTTGACAGTGCCAGTGCTGTCAGTGTCAACTTTGACACTGACAGCACTTGAACGCGGTGTTCATGTGCTGGTCATGTTCAGTTTAATTGATGAAATTCGCCCTCAGTCTTTTGCTTTTCTGACTAAGGTATAGTGCGCGTACCCTAATAACACAAAACGATAATATACTTACACGATATAAAAAACCTAGCCTATGTTCGCACGGAAGTAAAAATACCGCGGCGGGATTTTATTGCGCACTGGATTTTCAACTCTCGGTGTTGAGCCGAGCGTTAAGAATCCGACAGTGCCTCCCAGCGCGTCAAAAAGACACACTGTTGGATTTTCAACTCTCGGCGCTAAGCAGAGCGTTGAAAATCTAGTGAGCGAACAAAAATCGACGCGGGAAAAATCGCCCGTGCGTACCTGGGTTTAGGTTTAATTTTTTTTTTAATAATTCACTTTCTAATCTAATCAAGTAGGTAACGCTAATTACCTACATAGCACCAAAACGCCCTGTGTGAGGGTACGGTAAGTATACAAGTGTTATAAAATTGTAGGTACATAGTATGAAATAAGACCTCTAAGACATGTAAAACATTAAAATTAACATTAGAAATTTTAGACATTTATGGGTATCGATATCTAATGATTAAAAAAGAAATGAAAAAGATTTTTTTTTTGTATTTTTGTGAAGTTTCGCCAAGTAATTTTTTTTGACCTTTCTTGTATATTTTTATGGGAGGGATAACTAAGGCATATTATTTTAAAATTACGTATAATTTTAAATATACCTTAGTTATTAGAAGCTCCATCTACACTAGCTTTTAGAAAACTAAATATGTAAAAACTTCGAATTGTAATCGTCAAATTCGGCTCGTGTCAACAAATATTTTGCGACCCACTTGTATTGAGCTGGTTGGTCCAATATTACTATAAGAGGCTCAAGTTTAGTCTTATAATCATCCAATATTTTTCTATCAACGGCACCTATCAGGTTATTGCTCTTGATCCAAAAGTAAGGAATGTTTCCCGTCACTAGAGCTTCATATAGTTTCTTCACCATCACTTTGAACAGGGTCGCTGGATTACTTTTTTGCCAGTATTCAGCGTTGTTGACCGCGACGATCTCCCAGAAGAATAGAGTTTTTATATAGTAGCTTGCTATTTTCTTCATGCCTAGCGAGTCTCGGAGTTTTTTCACCTGAAAGGTGTAAATAAATTATTAGGGTTTTTATACTCCTACAACGGTTAAAGTTTTTTATTTAATGTAATGTAGTTATAGAAAAAAACTTTTTACAAAAAAAACCTACCGACTTCCAAAAAAAACACTACAAAGTGAAAAATAACTTTAATTTCGGAAGTCGGTGTCTTGGGTTTTGTGTTTTCGTTTTTTGCCACCGACTTCCGAAATTAAAGTTATTTTTCATTTTGTAGTGTTTTTTTTGGAAGTCGGTAGGTTTTTTTTTGTAAAAAGTTTTATTTTTCACTTTTTAGTTGTGGTACCTACCCCACACACATTCGAATACCACTACCTACTACCAGTGTCAGGAACTTATCATATCATCTACATACTAAGTGGGAAAAAAAATACGTATTTTGTAGCTAACTCAAAAACTACCTAAGCAAAGTTAATAAAATTTATATGGGACCAATTTGGGAGCATACTCTTTCAAACAAAAAATTTTCTAATTTTCAAAATCGGTCAACAAATGACGGAGAAATCGGTGGACATACATAAAAAAAAAAAACAAACATACGCGTCGAACATATAACCTCCTCCTTTTTAAGTCGGTTAAAAACCGGAAGTGCGAGTCGGACTCGCCCACCGAGGGTTCCGTTCCATAAATGTTAGGTACTACATACACCAAAGTACCTAAACATATAAGAGGGAAAAGATTTTTTTTTCATTCTTCGTCATAAATCGAACTATTCATCATAAATATAATTAAAAATCTGTTTAAAGCTTGTGCCATGACAGTTAACTCACTTCAAAATTTAGATCCCCGTTTCTTGCATAAAGACTCTGTTTTATTTGTGATTTAATTAAAAATATACGGTTTTCAAATTTTTCTCTTCTGTATAAATTAGTTCAAGTTAAAAAAATTACAAAAATATTTGGTCACCCATACAATTATGACCGCGCATACCGTTGCTTAACCTCGATGATTGATTACGTACTTTAAATAAAAACTATATATTTTAGGATTGAATTACAAATGTATAGTTTCTGATTTTTCCTTGTACCTACTTGTAGTTTAAGACGATATTACTTGCCAATTTTCATAGTTCTAGGTCAACCGAAAGTCTCTACCCTATAAATTTTGATTCCCTTGAGAGTGTCGAAACTATACGTTTTTTGCGGCATAAACGGCCGTATCTTTTTTTAGGTTAACTTAGAAGTTTTTTTCTTCACAGCTTCAAGGGGCTGTCGACCTGAGTATATGGTTTTAATTTCAACTTGATACCTCCGCGCGTTCCCGAGATAAAATGTCTTGACAGACAGACGGACAACAAAGTGATCCTATAAGGGTTCCGTTTTTTTTCCTTTTGAGATCAGAACCCTAAAAAAAAATCGGGAATCATCGTATATCTTCGGAAGTACGAACGCGTGAAAATGAGATCTAATATAAAGCTGTTACAATCATGGAATGACTTGCTTATTTTGTATTACCATGATTACAAAGTTTATCATTTCAGCCGAAAGACATCCACTGCTGGACATAGGCGTCCCCCAAGCACCGCGGCGCTTCGACCGGTTGTGTACTTCCCGCATTAGCACATATTACAAAGTTATAGATTAACAACTCTATGCAATTCCGAAGTAAAAAACTGGGTGACAAAGCACAATCTGCAACCGGAGTAGGTAAAGTAACCCGACTGAGAGGAAACTTCATACCCCGATATATATTACTTTCGTCTATGCTTCATACAAACGCACAATATGATAGGTGCTCTACTACAAAACGCGACAGTACGAAACTTAGAAACTTTGCCTCTGTGGCACGACGTCATTTGTGCCATTCATGCTAACAGAAAATTATTGATTTAAATGTAGGTAGGTACTAACATAGCGGATGGCTTGCCGTAAGTTGTGCGAGTTGTGCATCAGCTGGCGCTCCTGGTTGTGCAGCGCGATGCGCCACGAGCGCGCCTGATCGTGCGCATGCGGGGAGGCCTTGTTCGGCTTGCCCACAACCATCCAGTAGTCCTTCTTACACTCGCGAGGAATCTCCCGGTAAGCTTTGCTGATCGGCCAGCGATCCTCTGGGAACTTCAAGCACGGCACCAGGTCAACGTCCAGCTTAAAATTCCTGGATTTGTTACTAATCAACAGCGTCATTGCCGGTCCCGACTCAGACTTGTCAATGACGTACGGTACGCCCTCCACGTAGCACAGTGGACGTGAATTAGCATTCATCTCGAATTTGTTCAGTGCCTTGCTCACAACGCTCTTGAACCAATCAGAGAATTTGGAACGCAGAAGGTAGTTGTTGTCGTCTTTCCATTCAAACGCGGCTTTGTTGTTCAGCCATTCTATAGAATCCCTGTAAGGTAGCCGTAGGAACTGGACGCCCATCCGGAGCTCTACAAAGCCTGGCGCTTTGGCGTCGATGGTGATGTCGCTTCCTTGCGGGTTCAATGCGTCTGTCTTGATGTTGAGAGGCAATCCGATCACTATGTCCATGTCAAATTCGTCAGGTTTTACGATACGCAAATTATCGTAGTGGCTGCCGGCAAATTGTACCTGAAAATTTTATGAAAATAAATAAACTTGAAATATCAATAGGTTACCTTATAGGAAGTGTGCTTTTAAATAAGAATTCACCTCGTCGAAAACACATCATCTACCGAACTTTCCTTTGAATATTCAAAGGGCAATGACCCTTATATCTTTGAACAATGAACATTCATCATAGGGCAATGACCTAAAATATTAAACCTAAAACAGACAGGGCTTGGTGATCTTATACATAATATGTTTTTAACATACTGGTGGATTTGGCGGCCCATCCCAATGACGTTTTGTACATCACTAGCTTCTGCCCGCGACTTCGTCCGCGTGAAATTTCTTGTACCCCCGTCCGACCCACCCCGTCGCATTGCATTGTCTGCCCCCTCTTCGTTTTCGCTTCGCGTTTTTACAGCCTTTTATTTTTATTTTTGCTCGGTACTTTTGGGTCCTAGCGTGATGTTAAACAGCCTATAGCCTTCCTTAAAAATAGGACTATCAAATGCAAAAAGTTTTTGTCTGATCAGAGTGGTAGTTTCAAGGATTATGCCATCGTAGACTTTTTTGTTGAACTTTTTAAGATGTACAAACCTGTAGAACATAAATTTTATGCATCTCTAACGGTTTACGCGGCGCACGCCAGTACCTAAAGCTCCCACTTGGCATGATTTTTTCCGACATTATCAACAATAATCGTCATATTTCAGCCAATTTACACAAAACCTTAATACTCCATCCATTGGTGAAAACCGTTTGAAAATCCGTTCGGTATTTTTGAGTTTATCGCGTTCAGACAGACAGACGCGGCGGGGGACTTTGTTTATAATTTATGTAAAGATAAGGATAGATTATAAGTATAGTTGTTGAATTTCACGAGTGCACGCCAGTAATTGTAATTTAAACCATAATGCAATTGAAATTAAAGTCACATACATGAAGCGGAAGTCACATACATGACGCGCGCTCGTGATTAACAATGGTTATTCATAAGTATGTTTTTATTTTCTATAGATACCCACCGTGCTTGAGTACTTCTTGTAGTAAGGATCTACTTCCTTCATCTTCTTATGCAGGTCTTGAAAGATGGTGTCGAAAACTTTGTAGTGAAGACCAAACTCACTTAATTTTATGTACCATCCATGCGTCATGTTCGTGAACGGGCGCCGTCAGTTGGGACTGGTCATCTCTTAGCTGCCAGGGCTTATTTTTATTTTAATTTTTTGAATTGTTCTTTGTTTTATCTTTTTATTACGGACGCTTCTAACGTGCACGTCTTTCTACATTGTTCTCACATGTATAATTTCAACATGAATGATGTAACCAATATTTTGTAACAATTTTTTATTTAAAAGAGTGTCCGTGGAGTTTCTTGCCCGTTCTTCTCCATAGGTACCTACCTACTACGCTTTGGAATGGGCAACTAGCTTCATACCTATTTCTGACTGACCAATTCCTTGACAATTCAAAAGTGCCTGTAAATGGTTTAATTGAAATAAATGCTTTGAGTTTTGAGTTTTTTGAGTACCTCACAAAAATATCGGACAGCAGTGAGTTGAGGTTGGTAATCACAGGGTTATCAGGAATATTCGGAATCTCTTCAATCGTCACACCAGAAGTGGATGACCCTCCGCTAAAAACAAAATAAGGACATCCACATGTTATTCATACATGTTTAACCAACTTCAAAAAAGGAAGAAGTTATGCATTTGTTTTTTTTATGTAAGTATGCATACAATTTTTTTATAATTCCTCATACGAATGTATCTGTTAGAAAGCAAGCTCTCTAATGGCCACTACAGAAAAGACTACAACAGGCACAATTTACAATCATTATCTATCAGCATAGTAGGTGAAGAAGCTAGAGTGGTGGAGTGGTGGTTGTTATTCACAGGAATGTCCCTCTTTTATCTATTCCATGTATTATAGGTATGTACATGATGTCACCGGCCCCGGATCGAGGCGGGGGCAACCCGGGGCCCGTGCCCCGGGCGCCAACTTCAGGGGGGCGACAAATTCAAGCGTAGCAGACAAGTGCACCACCCAGCACACAGCAACACACATTTATAATATTTGTATTTTTTTTTACCACAGTTTTGGCGCCCCTGTTGAATTGGAGCATTATCGATCGATACAATTTGATTAAAGGCGCGATACCGCGAGCGCGACACGAGTCGTGCTGTCTGTTGCGCCCGCGATATCGCGCTAGTCTGCACGAGCCTTTTATGTTGCTGCCAAAATTTTCATTTTGAGAAAAAAAAATCGCGCGGTCTAGCTTAGCGCATTGCCATAAAAGATTGGCGGGGGGCGGCAGACGGCAGTTTTTACCCCGCCTCAAAAAAATCTAGATCCGGGCTGGATGTCACATAAATGACTGTGACATAATAATATATAAATTAATACATTTATTTTGCAGTCAGTCCATTACAGAAAATTGATAGGGGATCAGACACTATCAATAATAATGACATTACATTCAAATAATGTCATTACTACTGACGGTGTGGTGGTTGGAATGATGGTGTGATCTAAATAGGTACTTATTTTAATAGTTTTACACAGGGTTGGCATAAAACAATCAAGTTGTTTTAAAACACGTATTTTAAACAGTTTGAAATAAAACAATGGCTTTTGTTAAGTGTTTAAAATCACAGTATAAAACAAGTTTTAAATAGGAAAAAAAAAACAAGTTTTAAATCGCGAATGAATGGAAATTAATGAAAACTTATAAATTTTGAGGACTTGAAATAGCTCGAAAAGAAAGTAAAAAGGTTAGATAGTTTTATACACTTCGTCGCCGGTCGAAATGAAGTAATTCCACGCAACTATTTTAGGGATTCCCCTTATTTGAATATATAGTCCATCCTACTACTATGTATATCTATACTTCGTCGCTTGTCGAAAGAAAGTAATTCCCCACAATAATTTTGGGGACTTCCCCTTATTTAAATATACTTTTAGGTAAGGTACATCTAAGAACGAAAATCGGAATTCGCAATTCTGAACATACAGAGTGTACTGGGTGGTTCATCTTTGTTACATACTACAAGCTCAACTGTCATTAATGAGACACAATAGAATTTTAATTGTTATCGATCTCCAGGAGAGCTCTTGACAGCCAAGGGGAAGCTTCAAAAAGTTACGTTGTTGTGATTATTATGTTATTCTGATCTGATCACTATCAGGTAAATTTTAAAATTGTTTAGAAATAAATTATATTAGGCCTGCACGATTTGTGTTGATAAAAAATTTGATATTTCTCTTAATGAAAAAAAAAGAACAAAACAAAACTCTTGTTAAACATTTTGAACTGTTTGTTTCATAAAATTATTAAAAAAAAACAGTTTTTTCCACCCTGGTTTTACATCAAGGAAGAAGGAATGACAGTAGGTAATATTAATGTCATTATTACTGATAGTATCGGGACTCCTGATATAAAATTCACTTAAACACAATAAAATAATACTTAACATTCAAATGAAATCAAATAAAAATGAAATAAATACTCATTAATTTATTCAAATGTAGATAGGGAATTCTCTGTCAATGGTGATAAAACATTATGTGTGTGTTTTGTTAATAATGTATTAAATTGTGATGTATGAACGTAAACGAAACAAAAGCAGTATGTAAGGACCGTAGCAGGTGGTTTTCTGTAGTTTCTGCCTACCCCCATGTGAAGAAGGCGTGAGTTTAAGTATGTACATCTTTTATTAAACAAGTAATTAAAAAAGAAAAAAAAAATTTAGTTAATTTAAAATTTAATTTAACTTTCTTAAGTTTTAAAAGAACTTACCGTGATGTATTAATTCTGCTCACATTCTGCTTCATGCTCACATTCTGCTTCATACTCACATTCTGCTTCATCTGAATTACTTAGACTTGAGGATTGATTAACAGGCAGGCTCTTTGGGGTTGGCTTGTTCATGCCAGCACTTTTCTTTTGTTGCTCTAATGGTGGTCGGTGGGTCGTCTTAGGGGATGGTTTCTTTTCACTGGACCCACTCAGCATATATGCAGCACCACCAATAAGGGCACCAGCCAGACCAATAGCTGCTGCCTTTAGCCATGGACTTGATCCACCTTCATTATTGTTATTATTATTCGGGTTATTCCTAGTATTGTTACTCATACTGGCTGAAAAATTAAAAAAAAATATTGTGAAAATCAGGAATTATAGTTGATTAATTTTAATAAGTACCTACTTATTTATTCAAATATATCCCTTCTTGGAAGTCGGGTAAAAAAGGGGGACAAACAAAGCAACGCATAATATTGGTAGAAATACATAGAAAGTAGTTTTCGATTAGTATTTTCTTTATGTACATAGTTACTTACCTACTAGTAGTAGGTAACTTTTAACAATTCTGGTGCCGATTCTCTTGTCACAAATGCCTCTAAACTAAACTAAAAATCACCAAAATTTAGTTTATTCCTGTCAAAAGACGATTTCCCATTCTGAAATAGACTAAAGTGACACAACTTTAGTTTGACAGCACTTAAGATGGCAACGAGATATTAGTTTAGTGAAAATAGCAATGTTGCTATTCTGAATTTGACGTTTTTTACCTAAAATTTAGATTTTCTAACTACAATAAATCTGACTATTTTTAATCGCGACTAAAAACGTGTGGAATAAAATTGGTTGACATGAACTATAAATTCACACCAAAACACCTCGACTTCAAATGCAAAAACAGTACTGAATCTTTGTTTTTTCTTTTGCTTATATCTCGAAAACGGTGTGTCCAATCGCAAAAATAATGAAAATTTCAACCCCCTTAATAAAACCCTTAAACCCCTGACACTCTACATGTAGGCAATAATTTTTCTTATTTTCCATACAAAAAGTGAAAAATTCCATATAAAACACCACGAGGCTGCCCCCCTGCGCGCCTCCGGCTCTAAAAAGATCACGTGATTAAGTATCACGTGTGGAGTCGCGATTGTCAAATTCGATTTAGATGTGTCAAAATTATTTTTAAATTTAGAGAATTTATTTTGCAGAATAGCTATAAGATTCTCATAGTCAAAAGTAAGGAATTTTAGTGATAGTTTAGTTAGTTTAGTTCGGTGTACAAGAGAATCGGCACCAGAGTTTTAAGAATTTAATTTTAGAATTTTATAGCGTGCTTACCTCGCGGTAGATCTTCGTTAGGTCTCGCACTAGTCACAGTTCAGTTTCAGGTCTAAGCAAAGCGGTTGAATGGTACAGAACCAGAAAAGGAAATTCAACAGGACAGCAGTTAGATTATGTTCCAATTCCAATAAAAACACTATTCGATTTGTTGTTTCCTTTCTTAGCTCTCTCACAAAGCATATATTTAGCTCTCTAATCAACTGAATTATAGAAAACCCTCTAAAGTATAAAGTACTCTGCAGTGCTGTGAAACTCCGAACAAATTATTTTCAGTGTTGCCAACTGTCAATGTCAAAAAGTCGTTAGACGTACGCTTGAAAAGTCGCCAGATGTCGCTAGCTATGGACAAAGATCAAAAGTCGCTAGAAGTCGCTAAATGATCCCAGTATTCTGAGCGCTGGTTAAAAGAAAATAATTTGATTTACTTACACAGAATAATATTTGTAATCGGTATAGAACAATTGAACATTATAAAAACATTTATTTAACAAACGAAAAGTCAAGAAATTAATACTAAAAATAAAATATTATTTATTGGCACCAAATGAAAAAAATAATTATTTCACAAATTAAACAGTCAAAAACTTAATACTAAAAATGATGAAAAAGTTTCTTCATTCATCATCAGAACATTCAGAACTATCGCTATTAATCTGAAAATCTGTCATCATATTTTAATTTTATGAAGATAGTTTAAAGTTCAAATTTTTTTTTATTTAAACTCTAGAAGTCGTTAGAATAGTCGCTAGATTTTTTTTGTCGCTAGACACATAATTTAAGCCGCTGTAGAAAACGAAATGTCGCTAGATCTAGCGACAAAGTCGCTAAATTGGCAACACTGATTATTTTTGTACTGAATTCCTAACCTTCTTTAGCCAACATTCAGAAAAACACGTCAGAACGACATGATGACCAACATTAAATTACGAAATGTTCACATCACAAACATGTCTGCCTTCGCGCTATTATTATTGTTTGTCTTCTGATTTTTCTGTTTGTTTTTCCTTTTTCTGTAAGATTTTGGAATATATCATATCAGAATAATTGATAGTGACTCTTAAGTTTGTGAACCATCATTGGTAAGGGTCACAGAAGCTGTGAAGTTTGTGGTATCAAGGAGGCCTGGCATACCGTAAATAAGTTGCAATTTTCCAAGTTTCCACTGGATCCAAACCGGTGAGTAGGTACCGTATTTATTGCTAATGTGATCTTGTGCTCACCTAACACTATGTTAATTTACAATTAGGAAATTAATAGCATCATACAAATTCTGTAGGTGTTCGACTCTCGAGCCATCAATCATCAAGATTAGTTGAAACTCTTGAAGAAATGGTTAAAAACATTGTGCCTACAGTAATATTTATAGTCTAATTTCAATTGTAATCTAATTTAGTCTCACTAGGTTGACTGCTAAATATATGGGTCAGAGAGTTAAGGATTATATTATCTACCTTGACACCATTATGTACCTTATTATGTAAATAATGGGATTATGAAATAAATCCAAGTATTATCACCATTTAGTTAGCTGATAGTATAAATTGGGTGTTTTCTTTACTTTAAAATCACACTAAAAAATTTAGTCAAACATAGTCAGTTATAAGTAACCTTTTATATTTTGTATCTTCCAGCTGTCGAGAGAGGTTAAAAGCAGTTGGTAATTAAGAACTGGTAGAAAAACTGCATGAGCAGCGAAATGTATGTGCTAACCACTTTGGAAAAAAGGATTTTAACAATAAGGGGAATCGGCTGAAAAGACATGCAATCCCAACTTTGAATTTGATGACATTTCCTTTCATTGACGGACAATTGGCAGAATTTCCACAACATAATTATGTATCGGCATCCAGAGTCAAAAGGTAACTATACTAAACACCATAAATTGATCTCTATTATACATAATAATATACAGTAGAGTGCTCTTATTTCATCCATCAAATTATAAAAACTACTAGCTTTTGCCCGCGACTTCGTTCGCGTGGAATAGTGACTTCCGGCTGATTTTTGGTTTTACCCACATAGTTCCCAATCTCGCGGGATCTCTTCAAAAATGAAATGTGGAAGATATTCTAGGGAACTCTTCAAAAATCAACATAATGAGCTCTGCGTTTGAATTGAAGATATGTATACTCACTTAGGGCATTAAAGCCGTTATTGCCGATCGAAAAAGGCGAAAATGTTATTTTTCCCTTATTTTCAAAATATTATTTTGATTTGCCATTTCAGAAAAAAATACTGTTTCTCCCTTGACAAATTTTCTATTATTTTAGGCTTTAAAGATTATTAAAGTTTCTTACACCAACAATTATTTTACAAATTTGCCGTTACATAGCCTTGGTGGATCTAGGTTTCTCATAAGCATCACAGGAACTCCAACTTTCAGCCTCAATTTGTGAGAAGGCACTCAAATAAAAAAAGTATTCGCGCTCGGCCGATACCCAACCAAATGCGTGTAACGAAACCATAGCGCGATCTATTTCGATCCCAACGCCATCTATCGAGCATAGTGACAACTCGGATTATTTATCTATACTCCGTTCGGGCATTTTCTTTGTACTAAAAGTTTTATTATATTGATATTATTTTTTTCATACCTTTTTACTATTTATTTACTTTTTTCCGATGAATTAAAACAATAACATGAACCGAACTCGTGTAACGATCGACACCATTGCGCGATCACCAACTCGACATATAGTACTAATAGAATTATCTATACTCCGTTAGAGCATTTTCTTTGTACTAAAAGTTGTATTATATTATATTTTCATACCTTTTTACTATTTATTTACATTTTTCCGATGAATTTTCAGTACTGAATTGATGCCGACGCTTGACCAATAGATGGCGCTGTATGTCCGGAATAAATTTTATTTTTTATTTTATTTTTTGTAATAAAAACTATCCTATGTCCTTTCTCAAGTTCCAAACTATGTCTGTACCAAATTTCACACAAATCGGTTCAGTAGTTTAGGCGTGAAGCAAAGACAGACAGACAGACAGACAGACAGACAGAGTTACTTTCGCATTTATAATATTAGTTTGGATAGATGCAACCTCTTGTTTAGGTAGTTTCATTATAATCCATTAAGCTTTTCTCATGTGATGATGATACAAACAAATAGACAGACAGAGAAAGAAATTCCCAAAATTGATTAACTTGTGTTTGTTTCGCTAATTTCAAATAGAAAAGATCCCTGCGTATTTTATGCAAGGAAATGTTTACAAGTCTCATCGTAAATGTTGCTTATATTAATTATCTTTACAGATTAAACACCAAGGGAAAATCAGTTGATGGAACAATTACAAAAAACTAAATGCAGCCTAGCATCACTTGCAGTGCCAATCTCTTGGAAAAATTTGAGTCGGGTGAGCTTAGAGAAATTGTGACGTCGGCGTAAAAAAAAAACATTTTGGTCTGATACTGGTTGCTTGCTCATTTATATACATTAATAAATACTGAAAATCATATAAATTGTGTTTTATTTTACCGATTTTTCAAAATAAATTACTTTTGTAGTCTCACTATTATCTGCATAGAACGCATTTCATCGATATCGATAAATTTAATGGTTTCTATACGTTGCGCATCCCTATCCCTTCAAGGTCTTGATTGTCATTGTCAGTGCTACAATTTTCATGTTGGTAGTTTTGTTTTTTTTTTATGTGGTTGGCTAAAGATGGTTAGGAATTCTCAAAAACTGAATGTTCTAAGTTCCGCCTCTTATTTATATGCTCTGTGGTACTCTGTGGGTTGTAGTAGTATTTATAGAAGTGTTAACTTCAGTGGTGACACATATAGGTTTTTAAAATTCTTCTAAATATGTTACGTAGTTGTTGTTCCGTTCGTTAAAATACATACAATAACGAGGAGATAAGTATGTTGAGTACGTTCTTTAAAAGGAATATTAAAACAAAACGACTTATAATGACGCTATAATTAGCTTTTGAACGACTGTTTTTGATACTAATCACATAAATATATTTTTGAAATAGTAGGTTCACGTTTAAGTGGCAACACTGCACAAAGATCGGGAAATTCCCGCAATAATACGACACCGACGCTTATCTCCAAATCGAGATTTTCGTTTTAATTATGTTTAATGATTACATTAATCAGTACATTACATTAATCAGTATTTAATAAAAAAAATATAATTATCGTAAATCAGTTCGGTCTCAAGACAAGACATTTTACCCATGGAAAGATTTCCAATGGGGTTAAAAACTGTCACTTGCTCACTTCAGATTACGCTGATCTCCAGCGTCTTATAATTTGACAGCAAGCCTTTTTTTTTATACAAGCGTCTTCTTTTACGAGCCTAGTTGCTCAGCTGTTTACTGCAAAAATACGAGGCCTGGAATCGGATATTTCGTCAAGACAATGTGCTATCCTTTTTTATGGAAGAAAGTGGTTTATAGGTGATGCTCTCAATCAATCAATCTTTATTCATAAGGTCTTAATATGTATACATTTTAGTCGAGCAACTAAGTCTGAACCAAGAGAAGTCTGTTTTCATTACATACAGGCACTTGTGATGTGATATTATGTAAATTATAGTAAACTAAGTATGTGTGTGTTTATATTATCATAATAGATCAGAGGTAGAAGTGCTATCTCTGAGGTTTTTCAGTGAGAAAGATCAAGCCCAAGTTGGTTTTCAACCCTAATCAGTACCCTAATTTTGTAATACAACACATGAACACAATCACCACAGAGTACTTTTGACAATCACAATCTGTTTCGATTTGAAACAGATTGCTAATCCATTGCTTCATAAGTTGGAAAAAAAATCTGCTCAACGACGTAAATAACGCAATGAATGTGGTTGAACTGTCAAAATGAAACAAATTAGGCATAAATGGGGATAAAAACTGCCATTTGCTCACTTCAGATGTCGCTATCATTGTCCGTCTTTAAATTTGACAGCTAGCTGTCAATATCCATACATTTTTTGTAAACAATCAACTTATTTTACGCCTGATTAAATAATATGCCCCCTTGCGCAGCTGTTGACTGCAAAAATCCGGGGGCCCATGTATTCCCCAAAGATCTTAAAAGAAGAAAAGTGTGGGAGAGAGCTCTCCGAAGAAAAAATTGGAAACCAAATAATTCGTCGAGGTTATGTACTATTCATTTTAAACCTGAAGACTTCTATCAGACGAATGCGTATACAGGTGATGCTCTTTTTCATAATACAGTGAACTTAAGTGTGTTTTCATTATAGGCATTTGTGGATATTTATTTATATACTTTATACTAAGGTTGTGTTGTTAAGATTATCTTTTAATCGACCAAAATACTCGTATGTCTAAGTAGCAAGCATCTATGCAGCATTCGCTTTATTGCATTGTATTTAATACCTTCATACCAAACTACCTACTGCCTAATATTAACACATATCCTGCTCTGAATCCTACTGAAAGGACTGGCCCGCAGTGGCAGTGGACAAACCTGTGTGGAAAAGGGTATGGGAGGCCTTTGCCTAGCTGTGGGACATTACGGGCTAAATAGATAAATATATCTTCCACTCATCATATTTGTATTTAATGTTTCGCACAAAGATAAGTAGATCTTAAATCCTTTTTGTCTGTTCTAGGTGATGAAAATATTTACAAAAGGCTCAGGAAGACTGCTGTACCCTCTATTTTTTCTTTTACTAAAGTCAACCAGTCCACCCCTTAGCTGAAGACAGAGCAAATAGACTGTTACAGAGAAATGAGAAAAAACAATGTTTTGATACATATAGTGATCAAATTGCTGGACCTAGCCATGTTCAAACCCGTGATAGTTATGAAGAGCCATATAAAGACGAGGAATTTACAATGTTTAACGAAATAGAAATTTTTCCTCGCACACCATTGGAGCCAGATGATGGGCCAGAGCGGGACCAACATACTGTATCATCAAGGCATACTCAAGTGAATTGTGTGTACATTTATGGATCTATAAAGAACTGTAGAAACAATGACAGTATCATTGCTTTCTACACAGGTTTTGAAACCTACCAAAAGTTCTATTTTGTGTGTTCGACTTAAGTATAATGGCTCACAAAATAAAGTATTATGGAAGTCATGTGAAGAATATTACTATTGAAAATGTTATTTATTTCAATGTAATTTAATTTATTATTTAATGTAAACCAAATATTTGATCCTAGTTTATTGCATTATTGCTTTGTTTTTACATAATTCTAAATCAGCCATTATTAGAAATTAATTGCAGTCATCAAAATGTTAAATTCAAATAATAGTGCATGTGGTGTTAGCTTTAAGTAATTGTTGCACTTATAAATGTATATCGTGTAGTTTTAAAAGAAATGTACTTAATGTGTAAACAATTGTAGGCTAACCTATTCATTAATAAATAAATAAATAAGTCAACGCGTTCACATTGAACGTTTGTTATGTTTGACAAAACATCACAATTTTGTGCCCCTCGCATCAAAGATATTTTTTGTTTGTCTTATGTGCTGTAACTTTAGGGAATGTATTATGTAATATGTATTGTGTATAAGGAGATAAATAAAACATTGTATATAATATTAATTTGGGTTTATTACAGTATCATAGTATTTATCGTCAATTGCTGGTTGGAGATACTCAGTATAAAATGATGTTGTTTTTGGTTGTTTGAACATCATTAATTTTTCTGTGCATACTGTATGCATAGGTAATTGTAATCTTTGTACATACTATATCCTCTATACCATGGAGGACTGTGAAGATATGTTTACAGTGTGCTTCCAAGCCACTTCCAGCTGCACATTCACAATGACTTTCACATATCATACCAGTCTTATTCATTAATCTTTTCATTTGTGCCTTGCATTGTGCATGAAAATAAGCATGGTTACGATCATTAGCTTGATCAAGCTCCTATTTTCATAGAGGATTTTCACTTTAGGAGATATTTGAAACCTGAAATAATATTAACATTAAATTAAATATATTACACGTTTTTTTTATAGTTGAACTCACAAAGGAAGTAGTGAATGCATCATAAGTTGATCACTGTATGAAAACTTACCCTTCAGCAAACGTTTGAATGTGGGTTTTAGATAGCGCTGGAAGATCAGTGCTAAAATTGACATCCATGAACTTTTCCAGGACAGGAATGTTAGGGTTATCATCCTCAAGCTCTTCTTCAACTCCGATCAAGTTATTCCTGTCGTATGCCTCCAGTCTTCAACAAAAAAAGGAGTTTTAAATAATGTAAACAAAACAATCTACCAAATATAAAATGGTCATTATTTATTTACCTTTCCACTAAAGCTGCTTTTTTACCCGTGGTAGACGCATCTCTTTTACATAACTCGGCTTTTAGTTGTACTACACTCCAAATCGCATACATTTTTGTCTAGTTTTCGTATAAACGATATCGACACAACAGTGAAAACATAAACAACAATGGCGGACTAAAGACGCACAACCGTGCTGCCATCTGCTATGAGCTTTCAGTTTTTAACCCCATTGTTTACGAAAATAAGTTACGCAATTAGGGTACAGGTTAATTCTATCGTACGCCTCCAGTCTTAAACAAAAAAAAAAAACACAAAATAACCTATAAATTATAAAACGTTCATAATTTATTGACTTTGCCATTAGAGCTGCTTTTTTACCAGTGGTAGACGTTTACCCTGTCCCTAACTCGTCTATTAATAGTGCTACATTCCAAGTTTCGTACTTGATTTTCTAGTTTTCGTATAATTTTGTGATCGACACAAAAGTAAACAAACACAACAATGGCGGTTTATAAAGACGTAAACTGTGCTGCCATCAGCTATGAGCTTTCAGTTTTAACCTCATTTCAAATGATTTTGTATAAAAATTATTTTGTTTTGTAAACTTTTAGTAAATTTTTGTCACGGTTAGTATAAAAAGGCTGATATCTAAGACAATTTGGTTTATGAAGTAAACTCACACATTTTGACACATTAAACTAGAGTTGCCAACACTATGAAATTTTCTTGATTATAGGGTAAAACTGTTAGGCCCAATTTTAAATTATTATTTCTATGTTTTTGTTACCTAGTAACTAGGTTGTGGAGGTCAGAGGGCAGTCGCTCCATGTAAAATACTGGTATTCAGCTGCATCCGGTTAGACTGGAAGCCGACCCCAACATAGTTGGGAACAAGGCTCGGATACCGGTTCAATTTTCAAACCGTTATTATGTACTTGATGCAAAAACCTTTACATTTGGATTCGTTCGTATAAACCGGTTTTAGAGGAGTCTTAACATAAAGAATTTTTCCAAATTAAACGGTTTAGAGCAATATTAACCGGTTTTTTGTTAAGATTTTATTCTGCGTAGCATCCTCACAAGTAATCACAAGTTGCAACTCGTTTACCAAAATGCCGCTTGTCAAATAAACTGGTTAATTTAGGTTAAAATAAAGTTTTTAAAAAGTTCACGTTCTTAAAAGTTCGTAGTAAAACCCAAATAAACCGGCTTTAACCGGTATTTTTTAAACCAGTTCCGAGCCTTGGTTGGGAAAAGGCTAGGCAGATGATGATGATTTCTATGTATTTGTTGATGTTGATGGACAAAGAGGGAGGCCAAAGAAAAGATGGATGGACTGTGTGAGGAATGATATGAAAGAGAAGGGAGTGAATGATAGTGTAACGGTTGACAGGGGAGAGTGGAAAGAGAAAACGTGTTGCGCCGACCCCAAGTAGCATGGGACAAGAGTAGGAAGATGATGATGATCTGTACTAGGTATACAGGGTGGCAGGGACATTGACGCGAATACTGTTATCATGGATTCAGTACATAATTCTGAACCTCCCTACGTTGAAATTTTTCGGCGGTAATTTTTTTTTAAATCTGCTGTGTCATAGAAAAGTGCAATACCTACGCGGTCAAAATGTATGAAACAGCAGATTTTTTTTTAATCGACGCAAAATTTTAACGCGTGTAGGTTCAGAATTATGTTGAATCCATGGTAACAGTATTCGTATCAATGTCCCGGCTACCCTGTATATATGTTACGGCTAAAACCCGAATTGCGGCTACACCTAGTTTTAGCCGGTTACAACTAGGTGCGGCCGGTAGCAGTTGGTTAAACTTGCCTAAATGGACCCTGGCACTCGCCGGCCGCTGCCGCGGCACCGCTCGCTTCGCTCGCTCGGCTCGTGCGGTGTGTTATGTGGTCACAGTTCTAACCTAACCTAACCTACCTTTCAGCCATTTTCATTTGCCACAACTAAATTTAACCAACTGCTACCGGTCGCACCTAATTGTAGCCGGCTAAAACTAGGTATAGCCGCACTTTGGGTTTTAGCCGTGACATATATATTATAATTATCTTACCACCTAAGATAATGCGGAATAAATTCATTAGCACAGTTGTTTTCAACAATAATAATTGAGCGCCCTCCCAAATCGACAACTAAACAGATTTTTGACTAATCAGAACAGGTACCTAGTACGAACCAACTACCTAAAATATTATAGTGAACAAACTCTACTCTGTGGCGAACAACGTAAAATCCGAAAATTGACTCCGAAGAATCTCGAGGTAACATTCTTTTTGAGAACGTCAACACTGAAATTTCCTGTAATGGAAATCCCGATCCGAGAGTGCAAAAATAAAGTTGTTTTGCCTGGAAACATGAAACATTCTGCTTCCAACGTCAACAGAATACGGGTGGCAGTGAAACCGGCTTCCAACTATTCATTAAATACCACAGTGTTAAGTTTTGTGATACCAATCTTGTTTGTAAAGGATAATCGCCACCTACACTGGTGAGTTTAGTATTATCAATAATAAACCTTGCTCCCAGCTTGGTCGGTGGGTCGTCTTAGGGGCGGATATTTATTCTTTAATGGTTATCTACAAACTACAAACGAGAAGAACACAATGTCATCCGCTTACGGAAGTAGAAAAAATGTAGATCCCAAAGACGACCCACTGACCGGTTTTCTCTTTTAAAACTAGCTAATAAGCCGACAAACTGACCAATTGACCAGAATTGTGTTGTCTTTTGCATTTAGAGTCTTGAAAATAACAACAAAAATGTTGACTAGAGTTGATGTGGAATCAAGAAATCATTTACATTTTCGATGTCTTCCATTTTAGTTTCACATAAAATCAAAAATGGAGATGCTTTTTAAAACAACATTTATTACTGGTAACTTTATTTTTGTTATGAATTGACTAACATTTTGCCAAGGTTAGTTTGCCATATTATTGTTTGCTAATCTGTGCAATAACACCTGCACTATGGAAGACCTTTGTGAGGCCACAGCTAAAGCTGTTGAAGTGGCGAGTAGTTAATGAGCTTCGACGAAAATTCTCGATGGAATCATCAACACCACAAAAAAGAAGTTTGGCAATGCTTCAATGTGTATTATTACCAGTGATCGGAGTAGGTAGATTGATTTTACGCACTCTCACCATGAACAGTCATAGAAATCATAACATGGATAAGCCTTTTTTCTGGGATTTCATTTTGGTACTTAGGGATTGAATCAAATATTGTAAAAGTAAGGATTTTTAAACTACTACATTAGAAATTTCGACAACCATGCGTCAGTAGGATAGTGGAGAGGTAAGTCCCATCCCACTGAGCACGAATATGTTGCATAAACATTGCTGAAACTATAAATTGGGTGGGTGTAAGTTACAAATGCAAAGGTGCAATCTTGTAGCAAGGTTACACGAACGTAGATGAAATAGCCCTAACGGCAACGCCAGAAACATTGGATGCAATGTTGCTCATATGGATCAGATAAAACTTTCAACATCTATAATTTGCAACGTTACGTGGACTTAACAGTGGTAACATACTAGAAAGGTTTTATTGTAAATTTCTGCAAGTTAATTTATATACATTACAGCAACTATTCATTAGTAATTTTTCAGAAATTTCATAAATATAAGTTACAGTAACGTCACATTCGGAACTTATCTGAAAGTTTAAGTACAAACGTTACAACGCCATTTTAATTGAAACTTACCGGCAACCTACAAATGCAATGTCGTGTTAATAATGCACATGTTACTTGCACGTAACTTCCATTTAGATTGTCATGGCAACGTTACATTTGTAATATACAGGTAACTTGCACATTTAATGTCGTGTTAATAATGCACATGTAACTTGCACGTAACTTCCATTCAGATGGTCATCGCAACGTTACATTTGTAATATATAGGTAACTTGCACATTTTACGTCGCGTTAATAATGCACATGTAACTTGCACGTAACTTCCATTTAGATGGTCATGGCAACGTTACATTTGTAATATACAGGTAACTTGAGCATGTAGGGTTCATGTAACTTGAATTTTTGTTGTTGTCATGACATTGCAAATAAAATCTGCGTTCAAGTTGCCTAATAAACTTCCTTTCAGTTTTGTAAACTTACATGCAATGCACCAAGTTCCAGAATAGTAATAGAGGTTTTCTATAAGTACTATTCTGCAACTTGTTGCATGTAAGTTTACAAAACTGAAAGGAAGTTTAAGCCTGTCACAAACTTAGCTATAATATACCGGAAGACTTTTTTTCGTCTCGATTGTCTCGAATACCGTCTCATATTAGACAAAGAGAAATTTTGAAAAAATAAATTTAAAAAAATTAAGTAGGTATGCCATTTGCTTCTACTCCGTTCACCTATTATACCCATTTTTTTTTTCGAGACTTAAAAAGTCATCCAGTATATTAATATACCAAAATGTATACTTAAAGCAAGGCATCTTACGATATATTTTGCGTACTAGTTGACAGAGTCCACCACGGAGCAAATCCGTGGAGTCCACACACTCATCTATAATATGTTTTGGTATAAGTACCTAGATATTATACCAGAGTGTATGGACTCTGATGTAAACTTAGCACGCTAAGTATATCGTAAGAAGCCTTGCTATAAATAAATATTTTGGTATATTAATATATATTGTAGCTAAATCTGTGACAGGCTTTATTAGAACGCATATTTTATATGCAACGTCATGGCTCCGCATCTATTTAAAACAAAAGAAATATGAGAAAATGTTTACGACGAATAAAAACAAAACTTCAAGTTAATTAGATGTAGAAGACAGAACATAAAAACCAGTTAATTTGATAAAGGCCTCTTTTATTAAATAAACTATGTGGAACAGCGTAATTGATGAAAATCTTCTCAAGGCAACGATTCACGCAGTCGCGCTCTCTACTCCCGCCCGTATGCCTCAGCATATTAAACTGAAATAAGATAAAAAAAATCAGAACACTTTTACTTGAATTATCGAAGTAGCTACTTCTAGCAGGAGATACTAAAAGAGGCAGGATTTGTACCCATCGGTTTACTGCATGAAAAGTATTATATATTTAGTACTTTAAAAATATTTAGCTTTAAGTCGACCGACCGCTTAACTGAGTCCTCGCCTGCTTGCACGCGGGTGCACGGGTATGACGATAACGGGGCGTACGCGGCGTGCGGGAGGCAAAGCCCGGCCGCCCGCAAGCAGCAAGCTGGCGAGGACTCGGTTAAACCGTCTACCTATGAGTTGAATAAAAAATTCCTAACAAGAAAAAAAAAACTTATTTTTTTACACTCGAAAGTATGGCCACTGAAGGACACACCGGTATAGAGGTCTCCCTGATCAGTATGTATATAGTACACTTTTTGAGCCTCTTACGAGCGACTATAATCAAATAAATATTACCAATTGCTTTTCGAATTGTTCATCCACCATCTTCTCCTCTAAGCTTTTTAGGTGGCGTAATTCCGTGTAATTCAGTGGCAAATAAGGAAGTAGTCGTGAGGGACTGGTCTCACATTGCGAAGGTACTCGAATTCTCTTAAGGGGTATCTTCAATGTTCTCCACTCGATGCATAGTGAAGACAGCGATAGATTTGAGACTTTTCAGCTCAGTCATAACTTGACCTGTAACATTTTAAGCAACAAATGTACTTACGCGGCGGTGCACATACGAGTATTGGCATAAAAAACCTGGCCATAAGTTGAATATTCAAAATATAGATTAATTCAATGCAACCATCACTTTCTGACAGCTAAATAACCTGTTCATAACGTACCGCACCCCCCGCGCCCTTATCCCTTCACCGCGCGGCACACAGGTAATCGGAACTCAGTCGTCGTCCAGTGCGGTCGATTGTTTTCTCGATAGCATTATTTTTTGTGCAAATAACATTTGCTGTTTTAGCAGTTTTGTGAATAGCTGGTGGGATAAACACGACGAATATGGAAGCCCCAGGTATGTAACAATATAAATAATATAATTTAATTTACACTCACAAATGTTATTTTTTTATTTTCGCAAAGAACACTAAAATAATCTACTTGTCTATTAAAAAATAAATATACAAAAGCGTTTTTGTATGTGTTCCGAGCATTTCCGAGTAATGATCCATTATTTTAAACAAAGTTTAGACTGTCCTAAAGAGAATTTTGAAAGAAAATGTTCCGCTTTGTTCCGCCATTTTGTTTAGCACACATTCAAACAAAATGAACGGTTAATTTAAAATAAGATTATTTACAGTAAATTCTCTTTTTATTTTTAGATTCCATTGGGAATTTTAAGAACATGTCAAATAAGCAATTATATGATATTGTGCAAGAATACCCTGACAAGAAAATTGATGATAAGATGCTATTTTTAGAGAAAAAAATTATAAAGATAACCAAATGTCCTGAAAGTGAGCTGGAGACATTAAAACATACTTTGAGCCATTTCAAGTGTGAATTTAAAAGCAAATGGGTAGCAGCAAACAACAAGCATGACCGCTTTCTAAAATACCCTTAAATTCGCCCTCTGGACTATAGGAAAACCGGGTCGTCCTTCAAAGGAATTCGGGGAATCCAGTGATGGATCCAAGCGAAGAAAAACAAGATCTGCGAGATAATGTATCGACAGATGAGTTGACTTATGCTGCTCAAATGAGTCAACCTGCTGGAGGAAATAAGGACGCATCTAAAATAATAAAAGATATCACTTTGACTCCAACAAGAGCTACAAAGTTTCGAAAAGTAATCTCTTCAAGTAATGAAAATAAAATAAAGAAGCATTCACCATCTGAAGCCTTTTTTGAGATTTTAGTAGAAGACAGTGGGAAATTTTACACAGCGTTAATAAAAATTTATACCCTTGCTACTCATTAATAAAAAAGGCAAAACCGATTGCTATCCAGAAGAACATTCAGTGAGAGTAACAGAGACTTGTGCGGAAGTTCTCTTACAAGATTTACTCAACCACACATGTATACGGTTGTGTAAATATTTGGATGAAGTTAAATACAGCTGTACTGAAGAAGAAAATATTTTTTTTCTTTTAAATATAAAATACAGCTGCGATGATTCTCAACAATCGCAATACAAGCAAAAATTTCGATGATTGATTTTTTGTTTTGTTATAATAAACGTTTGAAAACTGTCTTAAATTATTTATTTAAGAATTTCCACGTGAAAAATGTCACGAAATAATATTGGCCAGGTTTTTGGTATAAATACTCCTATGTGCGGTGGTGAAATATTATTATTATATCAAAGGCAAACGTCGCTAAGCGCGAGCGACCATTAACTGATTAGCGCTCGCTTAAGGGGCCGGCGTAGCATGCGTAGTTAATACTAACGTAATACCAAAACAATTTGTAAATCAAACATATTCTTAAGTTAGTGTGTATTTATTTCGTTCAAATATTGCAATAATAAAAAGACGAGATATGAGGAATTTAAAATTTCTATAGCTTATTTTTCTCAAAACTCTTGTTTAAATAAGTACCGCTTTCACCTCTCAGTGCCTAATAAACCAATTGTCATACATTTTGGAAGAGGCCATCCTCTTCCAAAATGTATGACAATTTTAGATGTTTATACCCAGTCCAATCTTACTTGTCTTATTTGGTAAAGAAATTTCAAACATAAAAATTATATCTTCGACACACCTTTGCCAACTTTTTATCTAAGATTGCTTTATTTGCAAGAAAACAGCTGTTTTAGCAAAAGAAAGTGAAGAATGGCAGATAAGTAAAATTGGACAGACTAGATATTGACATAGGATATTTTTCATATCAGGAAAATTTAATGAATTTCGAGCGAACAGTAAATACGTATTCAACACGGATAAAGTACGCGTGCAAAACCTAGCCCTTCAGACGAAAGATTGTAAATTGCGTAACTTACTTAACTGTTGTGTAAGTGAATCAGTACTATGCGCAGCGACAGATGATGTTTCACTACAAATTCCTGTTGGTGATGACACATGATCATCTCGATATATGATCTGTGCTCTCCGAATATCTTCAGGTGTCAATGTGCCATCTAATTCCACAATATACTCATTAGCAACGTCTGAAACTGCCGCACCTGCATACGAAATGATTGTATTCTTATTAAATAGAAAATTATTGTAGTCAACATCAAATATAAAATATTCACACAAATTTACAAATATATACATCGACTCTGCAACCGTAGAAGATATCTGTTTAAACATAATTAGCTTTACACTAAATTACCTAATTTTAAATTGGAAAAAGTTTTAGTCAAAATTTAAAAATATCCTCTTCAAGTACATAGTTACCTGGTTTGTCTTTATTATTCTCCTCAGAAACTAAATCAGTAGATGCGTCTGCATGCGTTCTCACTGGGCTGAGAGATGAGCTGTCATCAATAGCCAAATCTCGAGATGCACATTCTGTGGTCTGTTTAAAAGTTGGCGGTGGGGAAATAGTCATCACGGTAGTATTTTTTATTTTTAATTCTTCGTCTTTTTTGAATTTCCTCTAATGCAGCTGTGTCAGACTCGCTAGTTGCTTTGGTTTTTCTTTTTTCTACTTCATTTGCTTCAGCAAGTGTTGCTGAAAATAATAAATAAATATATCAAGTGCCATAGTATCTATGTATTGTATACTCTTTATTGTACTTAATATCATTTTAAAAATACTATCAGGACAGGTGAAAAAATTACAAAGGCGAACTTGTCCCTATAAGGGATCTCTTCCACCAGTTAACCTTTGAGCAATAGACTAGTCAATGACAGAAGACAAAATCATTAATAGTTACCATAATGTCCCACTATAGTGATATTTTTTAGTTCATTCCAGTCTTCTTCTGGTTTCATACTTAAATTGATTGCCTTCCTTTCAATTTTCTTATTTTTTGGCCACATGCATATGTTTTTTTCTTCATTTATCCAATTTCTTGGAGCAGCAGATACATATTCATCATCGTTTACTGACCATGTTATTACAGAGTAGGATAAGACGGCGGTGGGCGGAGTGTCAAGCTGGAACAGTAGGTAGGTCAGGTATGATGGAAAATTAATACTCATTATTCAAATTACAATGTGTCACGACTACTAACTATACCTACTTAAAAGCTTAAAGCGATGGAAATACTATTTTTATCTCTATTCAAGTTATGTGTCTACATGTAAAAATAACATTTTCTTACCCATCCTGAAGGTGTCCGTGGCAGCTAATCGGGTTTGTGGTATTAATAGCTAATTAACAATGACAATCAGTAAAAATTAGCATATCTAATGCTAGACCACAAACCTGATTGTCAGGGTTCTAAACGTCTTCTTTGGTTGCCCTCGTCTGCTGTCTCTCTCTGCAATAACATTTTGCTATAAATCCAATGACAATTGACTATACTAATCCTGTCGTTTAGGTGCCTTTAACAGGCCCCAAGCAATTGTGGTTCAAACATTGTCTAAACATAAATCATTTAAAATAATAAAATAGAAATATATTGTAAAAATGCTATTATGCCCTCTTCCTCCTCTTACATATACTCATATTAATATATGGAGAAATGACAGCTCAAACAAAGGCTTATGCCTGAATGAATCAGTTTTTAAGGAAATATTTCAACAAATCCATACTGACATTATAAATGCGAAAATCATACGTCATCAACACCATTACTTACGGCGTAATCATCCTAACGAACGGTGTGAAATGAGGAGTGGAAGTTTGTATGGAGGTACGATATAATCGACTCCCACGTACTCAAACCTCCCACGCGGACGAAGTCGCTGACAAAAGCTAATACTTATAGGCAAGATGCCAGGGTGCGACAGTCAGCCATAATCAGCCATTGCATTAAATTACCCACCTACCTACCTTAATATTACAAGATTATAATATACAAAATACTAAAATGACCCTATCTACCGATGAATAATAGCGTAACATGCAATCCGATACTTGATGCATGCATAATTCTACAGAACTACAACAGTATTCAACTAAAATATGTCAGAAATGGGTCGCCACCCCCACGACAATATGCACCATGCACCTTGGTAGGTAATGGCGTGGCGTCTTGTTCGAGCGGTTTGTCAAAGATTTAACTTTTAAGTACTCTGCGGAACCGTATTACCCATGTCTAAACTAGGTACCTACCTAAAAATTACACATGATGATTTTCTTATAGAGTTACACTTACCTTGTCATGGCTGTAGTGGTCCATTTTTGTTTCTCCTTGCCTTGAACCGGAATGAGTATGTAGCCAGAGCTCCGCTAGGAGTAATTAGTAGTGTTCTGTGAGACAGAGGCACAACACGTGGATCGACGCACAAGCACGAGGCACGCAAAGATAAATACACCACCGCCACCGCAAAGTAAATAAAATACTCTTTGAAAATAATGGCCATTAATGACGGACTGGGACTCCGGACTGGCTGGAGTCCAGTGTTGCCAACTCCAAAAGTTCAAATTATCGAGTTCCCAAGTCAAAATTATCGTATTTTAGACAAAATTATCGTTGCTATCAAAAGATGAATAATTTTACACAAGAATCAAAGGGGAAATATCGTCGGCGTAGATGGAGAACTAAATAACTGCGATTTTGGACAAATTGACTTTTCACTATTTTCGTAACACCCAAATCATGCCGCGTATATAAATCGCGATTTTCTCCAAACAAGAATTTTTTTGTTACTTACTAAGTTCTCCACCTGCGCCAACGATATAATGCCAAGTTTCACTAGTAGTGGTGCTAGCAGCACAAACCTTAAACATAATCATAATCATCATTTATTGCATTCATGTAATTTGTTACAAGTTTAAATAGGTTTCATACATGAACCCTGCTAGGGCACAGCAATATAAATAGTTTATGTGCTACAGTGTCACAATATTAAAACCACTGTGCTTAATTAATTACCTAATACTAAACAAACAAACATGTTTATTCATAGTTTTTAGTGTTTTCACTGTAAAATAAAATAAAAAAAAGAGGGAAAGAGAGGGAGAGATACTTACTTGTTGATATTGACATAGGTACTTGACAATTGATATTGAATTTTTTTTCGTATTTGATAAATACGTTTTGATACTGGAACATTGAATTTTTTTCAGCAAATCACAAAATTATCGTACGTTAGACATTCATTATCGTGCATCGTACCATAGGCCAAATTATCATACGCCCCCATAATTATCGTACTGGTTGGCAACACTGCTGGAGTCGGCTGGACTTGAACGCGTAGCAGTGTTGCCAGAGCAATCACGCGAAAAAGGATGGATTTTGACTATAAAAGTATATTATTTGACCAATATACTAAACTATCCCATTTAAAGCACGTGATTCGTATATCTAAAATAGCACGATTTTGGAATAAAAGACATGTTTTTTCTTTTTATAAGAAAAATAAAACACAATTTATAATATTTTAACTGTCACAAATAAATTCACAAGTCTTATCAAACTAAGAAATCATCATGAAAAATGTATTTACCTGAAAAGTTTTTGTCCAAATGTAGGTTCAGTCTGCCCAGCTAGTATGACTATTTAGTATTTACTAATAATAAAAAAAGGTAAAGTTTGTACCTTTGTATGTAATGGGAATGGGTGATCTCCGGAACTGCTCTTAAGTTTTTGACAGTTTTGTTATCAGAGACACAGACAGGTTTCGTGTAAAAATAATGTGTCACTTGCTGGTAAGTACAAGATATCACGATATTTTGTTTTGACAGAATCTGTCAAATTTGTAAATAAGTAATTTTTTTGATAAAGTTGCTTTTGGACAAGCAGATTTATTTCTTGTTCTGTATCTATATACAAAATGGCATGGCATGGTTTGATTTGACAGAATTTGTCAAATTAGTAAAATTTACAGCTATTTTATAGTCGCTTTTGACAGGCAAATTTATTTCTTAGACAGAACAAGATCTGAAGAGAGGACGATAGAATCTATCAAATTTGTAATTTTGACAGTTTTATTTATTTATCTTGTAAAATACAAAAAGCCAATTACAGGTTCCTACCGATAGTATCATAGTGAGTAGACATTTGTGAGATCACTATTACATTGCATTCTGAGATTTTTCCTAAATAAGGGTTTTTTTATATAGTTGCATTTGGACAGGCACATTTATTTCTTAGGCGATACAAGATAGCATGTCGTGGTTTTTTGTAACAGATGCTAATGTAAATACAAACTATCATTTATGTGATATCTCGTATTTATCATCAAGAGATAGTTTTTGTCGAAACCACCTTTGTCAACAAAACTGTAAATTTTCTAATTTGACAGATTCTGTTGAAACAAACCATGACATGCTATCTTAAGAAATAAATCTGCCATTCCGAAAGCAACTTTACAAAAAAACTGTCAAAATTACAAATGTGACCGATTCTGTCAAAACAAACTATCATGGTAACTCGTATTGAAATCAAGAGACATATTTTTGTGTCAAAACCACCTCTGTCAACAAAACTGTCCGTTTTACTCATTTGATAGATTCTGTCAAAATAACTTTACTCTCTAAGATATAAATCTATTTAACAAAAACTGGCAAAATTACAAATTCGACAGATAGGGAACATGCACCAGTTTATTTTATTACGACAGTCAAAAGTATACTCCAGAGTAATATCAACAGTAACTGTAGCATTCAAACATGGGCGCCAGCAGGATTTATTCCAGGGAGGTGCACCTTCAATGCCATGAAAACAGCTTGAATTTTTTTGCACTCCACTGACTCCACCTCGGATATTATATTAGAATCAAGAAGTAACTTGATCAATCTAAGCCCATCAATCGAAAAATGTAGGATTCAAAAGCGAGCGCAGCTAGCTTGAAAATCTTAGCACCTATCTCGAATTCGATAGGTTTTATTTTGTCCTTTATTACAGAAATACGGCTAATTATGCCTATTTGTAAAGAAAACCTTATGAACGCAAAGGACATAAGATGTCTGAGCACGCTCGAATATATTAGGATATTTTCGGATAAATTTAGTTTTTATTTTCACACGTTCAGAAATAAGTAGTTAGAAGATTAAGAGCGAGCGAAGTGACCTCGAAAATGTTTGCTTTCGGGCTCGGATGCATTGGTTTTCTATGTATTTTCTATTCCGTTAGGGGGGTGCAAGCGCACCCCCTTGCACCCTGCTGCCGGCGCCCATCCCATGCGTTCAAACTTTCTTATGATTTCTTTTCTGATTTTATATGCATTTGAAATCTGTACGCACACCGAAAACGCTCTAACGGGCTTATACCATGACGTCACAATTCATAATTATTCTCGGCGCGTTTACTACGAGTAAGTCATTAATTTGCAATTATCTACATAAAATTTTCGTTTAATTAAGTCTATACTTGTAATACAAAATATCGTTTCTAATTCAGTATTCTGTGTAACTGTTATGTAATATTATCGAAAAAAAAATTTTTTTTTCTCTATTTTAACGTGAGATACGTGAGACAGCTTTTCCCCTAATTTCATGGAACAGGCTCTAAGGTGGCAACACTGATGAATTTGAAACGAAGCGACCCAAGTTCATTGTTAGGTACTTACGTCCTATATGATTGTAATAAGGCTTATTTTTTAGGGTTCCGTAGTAAACAAGGAACCCTTATAGTTTCGTCATGTCCGTCTGTCTGTCTATCTGTCCGCGGTCTAGCTCCAAGACCGTTAGTACTAGAAATTTGTAATTTGGCATGGATATACATATTAATGATGCCGACAAAGTGGTAAAATAAAATTATGAAAAATAATTTTTTTTAGGGTACCTACCTTACACGTAAAGTGGGGATGTTTGTTTTTTTTGTCTATCCCTTGGTGTGGGGTATCGTTGAAAAGGTCTTTTAAAAACATTGTGAGTGTGTTAAAACTATTTTTGAATTCAGAGATCCGTTTGCGAAATATTAAGCTTTAAAGTGCAAAATTTTGTTGGAGTCAAGTGTGTCCCCCCCCCCCCCTGCCAGCTAAATGGTTGGTTTTACATGTGTGAAAAAATTCACGGCAGTAGCTTATATAACGAATTTAAAAGGAAAACTATCACAGCTGAGTAGGTTTTACAAGTTAACGAGTAATAATCGACCAACTTAATAGATTTGCGGTTGTAAAAACATGTTCTCCCATACATTCCGTATGAAAGATTTTTTTTTCAACTACAAAGTTAAGTTTGTTCTTGGGATAAATTCATCCCAACTACGGAACCCTACATTGTGCGTGGTCCGACATGCAATTGGCCGGTTTTTTTTCTTTTTAATAAGTAAAGCGAGACCAGACGCGTTGAACTTGAAGAAACATTTGATTAATTATTTCATTTGGTAATCGAGTAATATTCAATCAAGACTTTAGGTTTTCGCAATGTAAATAAATAATTTACCGACCATAATATACGTTATACGAGTAGTATTTAGATAAGTAATTAAGGGGGATGCGCTAAGGTAGCCCGCGAAATTCAAATTTTCTTAAGTTTTTTGCAATTTGCAGGTCAGTAACAGGTTGTATGTTGATCTAAATATGATTCGTGGCCTTAACAAATATGGCTTTACAGAATTATAATCATTAGAATCAGAATTACAACTCTGTAAGTTCAAAAAATCCAAGAAATTCCGTAACGTAACGAAAATAAAACCTAACACCCCCACTCCGCCTACCATGTAATGACGTAATTTTTGTTTTATGTCATCATCATCACGTCATCATCCCAAGTGTAGCGTTGACAAATAGGAAGTATGGAGGTTACAAATGCTATGCAATAGCTTTACCGCGGCAGTCCCCGAGTGTCACACGTTTTTTTTTTTTTTAATATTGCAATATGTAAATTTCAGCAAGATCTTATTAGTAGTACCTACTTACCTAAGTTTCAATAATTATACTATGAAAAGTACCCATAATGTTGTTCATTGGAGTTAAGACAACATTGAACATGTAACGTTGTGTTGATTTCACAATTTTAACAGGTAAATTGTCCTATTATAATAATTGTTAGTTACAATAATTTACATTTGCAAAGTAACAGCAATGTTGTTTATGGAAGTTGCAATAACTTTGTAAAGGCGACTTGTTTCCAGTTTAATAAAAATATGTTGCAAAAATGACATTCCAGGAACGTTAATAATTGTAAGTTACATTAGGTTTCATTTGCAAAATAACGGTAATGTTGTTTATGGAACTTACAACAACGTTTTATTGGTGATATTGTATATAGTTTAATAAAAATATGTTACAAAAATTACATTGCAGGAATGTTAATAATTGTAAGTTACAATCATTTTCATTTGCAAAATAACGGCAATGTTGTATAAGGAAGTTACAACAACGTTGTAATGGTGACATTGTGTATAGGTTAAAAAAAATATGTTGCATAAATGACATTGCGGGAATGTTAATATCGAAAGTTTTCATAAGTTCAGTTTGCTAAGTAGATGCAATGTTATAAAAAGTATGTTGTAAAAATTAGGTTGCTACAATGTTTCACCTGCAATGTTATAATAATGACATTGTAGGAATATCATTAATATAACTTACAGTAAGTTTTTAAAAGTTTGTTTCTTCAAAGTATAAAAAACAACTTTTACACGTAATGTTGTTGCGACATCTGTTTTAACATTTTGGTAAGTTAAAACATATATGTTACATGAAAATAGCCGTAATGTTTTTATGATCTTTCTTTTTAAACGTTCTTATGGGGGGTCTATCAACATTGTAGAAAGTTTCTGTAAGTTTCATGCTTAGTGGGATCTTTCGTCGCACACACCACAATAGCTATTATTATTAGAATCCCACTTTACGTTTGCTACTTTTTACTCAAGTTTTGCCATACCATAGAAGGCCAATCACCTAATACTATTAAAAATACAACATTTGAAATTCCTTAAAAAAATCTTAATAGTTTCAAAATCCCGGAATCCCAGAGGCATATTGATACTAAAATATACGTGCCAGTTCATTGACCCCAAATCAATCTACCTACTCCGATCACTGATTATTACCCAAATAAGAACAAGCTAGGCTAACAGGCCTCAATTATTATTGAATGTTTTGTATTGACGCTGAAAGCATATAAAAAAAATGAATTGATTCTAGTTGCCCCTTCCAAAAGGTTGTTTTTGTATGGAGAAGAATGAGCAAGAAACTCCACTGTTACTCTTTTAAAATGTTTTACAATATTTTGTATAGGTACATAAGGCCTACATAAGACCTCTCTTGGATGCCAATGTCATCTGGGACCCATATTTCAAAAAAGACATTGTTCTACTTGATAATGTACAAAGAAGGGCAACCAAGATGGTTCGCTTCATGTGTAATCTACCATACGAACAGCGCCTCAAAGACCTTGGCCTTATCACACTGGAACAGCGTAGACAAAGGGGTAGGCTCATTGAGACATACAAAGTACTATCAGAATACTATGAAGTGCCCAGCCTTCAAGACCTTTACACTCTGAATGCCAACAAACATTTGCGTGGGCATTCCTTAAAGTTATGAGAAAATTCATCTAAAAAAAAAGCCTTTGCAGCAATTCTTATCTAACCGAGTTGTAACAGCATGGAATAGACTCCCGGAGAATGTTGTGACGGCTCCCTCACTGAACTGCTTCAAGAATCGACTGGACAAATTAAATATCTCCAAGCTATTTGATACACACACATCAGCTAATTAGCTGCTAGTGTGTCTAACCAAATAATAATAATAATTAGTTACAATAATTAACTTTCATGGTAACAAAATGGGTGAAAAGATTATGTAAGTAAGTAACAGAAACTACCTACAATAAATAAATAATTATTTATTTCAGCAAAACTTTGACAATATCCTTATGACTAAAAACATAAAAGCTTTCATACAAAAGGTAAATTAAATACTAAAACTAATAAATCACAATTAATTAATAAATTACTATTACTTTTAGTAAATTACCTACCAATCTCTAGCTTAGTTATTTTGTGGTAGTTAGTTGTTGTTAGTCCATGCCCATTAGCCCATAGCCCATAGCTATGTAGACGTCATTTTGTGGTCTTAATAACATCTACATAACATAACATAACATCACGCCTTGTTTCTCCGAAGGGTTGGGCAGAGGTGTCCCTGTAGCAGGTACACCCACATTTCGCCAGTTATGTTTAAGTCCCATGTAATAGGGGGCGAGCCTATTGCCATCAACCGGGCACAAATCCAGACTCCGAGCTGCTACTGAGAAATTTCAGATAGAAAAACCCAATAACACTTTGCCCGACCCGGGAATCGAACCCAGGACCTCATGCTCAGCAGTAGCGCTTGCGACCACTAGACCAACGAGGCAGTCATAATAACATCTACTTAATTAAAATAACGTTAATTCAAATATTGTGTGGAATCAATTACCTATTTATTTATTTAACCATTTATGCACACACATATAAACAGACAAGAAGAAAAGAACGGAAAAAACGTACAAAGGCAATATATAGGTTTAAAGATATTTATTCTCAAAAAAGACAAAGTCACTTACATGAGAACAATGCTTAAAATAAATTATAAATGTAAAGTTCGTCACAGACGTCACGTAGCAATTATGATGAAGGTACCCATCCAATGCAGCGTCTTTCCATTCTATACAAGGCCAGAACGCAGCCATAGGAAATTGCTCACGTATAGATTGGAAATCACTTTTTTACTAAGGTCTTCCAATCTATACAAGAGTAGTACGCAAATACTCGCGTATACTTTGTAGTGACCAAATTAACTACCTCATTCCATAGTATACAGTGCCAGTACGCATACGGACTAATCGAATTTAGATTGCGAGAAATTGTGAACTGGTAACCAACTTGTTTGCGACGTAATGCACCTTGCGCTAATATTAAATAGCCTGCCTGGCTGCGAGCAACTTGGAAGTAGCGCTCGCCGGCCGCTGCCGCGGCACCGCTCCGCTCGCTTCGCTCGCTCGGCTCGCGCGCGGTTGGTCACAGTTCTAACCTAACCTGACCTAACCTAAACTATTTCACCCAGTTCACACTTTTGTTTCTTTCTTTTTTTTTTCTTTAAAACTCTTATCAGGCGTAAGTGATGTAGTACAGTTCGGAACCAGGACGCGCTCGTCCACGTTACAAACTATCAAAAAAATCATTTTTATTATTTTGTTTGGTGCAACTTGGAGACTTGCTAGCTTAGTTTTGGCCACACTACCCCAAATTTCAACCAGATATAGTAGTGTGGTTTTACTAAGGCGTTATAGATGGTGTGACGCAGTCTATGTACAGGTAATAGGTATATTTTTGTTGTGTGTAAGAATTTTCAAATCTTGTTTTCATAAATTATTAGATACTAGCTTTTGCCTGCGGCTTCGCCCGCGTGGATGTCGGAAATTATCCCATGGGATGAGACGTACTATTGGGATAAAAAAAATAAAATTCATTTATTTCAGGTACCACATAACCCATATTGAAAGCATATTTTGCATTTGCAAGCTCACAGTTAAATAAAAACCAACGAATAAATACAATATAAACACAACATCATTACAAATTAGAAACATTAAATTCAAATTACATTCAATCATAATTAATTCATTAGCCCTTAGTTATTTCAATAGTCTATTACGTGCGACACTATAATATGTAACTTGTCTGTCACAGCAGTGTCGTACCTGGTCTACATAAGAACAGTCTAAAAAAGACAAAGTCCAGTCTAAAAAGTATCCTATGTCCTAAACATGGTCACCTGTGTTCCAAATTTCTTCGAAATCCGTTCAGCCAGTACGGCTTGAAAAGGTAACAAACAGACAGATAGACAGATTTACTTTCGAATTTATAATATACACAGTTTTCACTCACTTTCACATTAATAATATATGTACTAGCAGCACCCCGCGGTTTCACCCGCATAAATTGCGATCCCGTGGGAATATCGGGATAAAAAGTATCCTATGTGTTAATCCAGGTTTTCTAACTGAATAGACAGCTGTGCTGCCGGGGAGTTGTTGCGCCACTTCTTCCCAGCTAAAGCACTAGGAAGTGGTGAAGGGTGGGCTTTTTGGGGGACTAATTTTTAACGTTCGAAAAGTGCTGATTTTCAGCCTAGATTTGAATAAATGACTTTTGAATTTAATTTAGGTTATAAACTATCTGTGTGCCGAATTTCATCCAAATCCGTTCAGTAAGTTTAGCGTGAGAGTAACAAACATCCATACATCCTCACAAACTTTCACATTAAAATATTATTAAGTGAGGATAATTATAGTATGGTAAGGTCCTAATAATATTATGCTTAAGCCTGTATTGACCCACTGCAGACCTCCCTACTCTTCTTTCACTTCTCTCTATTTCACTAAAGCCTACAAGAGCTAATAATAAGAAATAAAAAAAATCTTTGCTACATGGAGATATCAGTAGCAAAGAGTACTTCCATTTCAGTACTCTAATTGCGTAATACACGATCAATCACAACTTGTTTCGATTGGAAACAGATTGCTAATCCATTGCTTCATAAGTTGGAAAAAAATCTGCTCAACAACGTAAATAACGCAATGAATGTTGTTGAACTGTCAAAATGAAACAAATTTGTCATTATCGTTTACGAAAATTTGTTACGCAATTAGGGTACAGGTTTACCTACTTATATATAGTATAAAAAAAACAGTGGCATTCCGGGAATGCCGACAGAAGTGAAAACTTGAAAAAACTCGGTACCGCGGTAATCAACGCGTTGATGTCTTTTACTCCACGGTGTTGGTTTGCGTTAGTGTCGCGAAATCAATGGTTTAGTTCCATCTCACAAATGCCCAACGCGCCTAAAGAAGTTTTCACTTAAAAAAAAGAAAAAGAAATTACGTTTAAGGTGTGTATGTACAGACGCCAGCACTTCAAGCTACTACAATCTGTCAAATTTATTTAATAGATTTTCAACTTTATCGCTGAAGTGTAAGATTTGAAGTTGATTGGGAAAATTTGACAGTTTCGGGTAGCTTGATGTGCTGCGTCTGTACCTAATTAAAATTACTAACAAATAGGATTTTATGATCTTCACTATAATTGCGTAATACACGATCAATCACAATCTGAATAATTTTGTAACAGATTGCTAATCCATTACTTCATAAGTTGGAAAAAAAAAAACGCTCCACAACTTAATGCAATGAATGTTATTGAACTGTCAAAATGAAACAGATTAGTCTTAATCATTTACAAAAATGTGTTACGCTATTAGATAACTAGAAAATAAATTATTTGATTTGATAAAACATCACGCCTGTTTTTCCTGAAGGGTTAGGTAGAGGTGTGCCTTCATATATTTATTATAGGTAGGTAGTGTAGTAATAGGTGTGCAGACTTTGAAAAGCTCATCTCGCTCCCCAACCTAAGTTAAAGGTTTTTTCGCACACTGGATTTTCAACGCTCTGCTTAGCGCTGAGAGTTGAAAATCCAACAGTTTGTCTTTTCGACGCGCTGGGATGCACTCTGTTGGATTCTCAACCCTCGGTTCAATAACTAGAGTTGAAAATCCAGTGCGCGATAAAATTTCGCCACGAGATTTTTACAGCCGTGCGTAGGTGGGCTAAGACTTAAAATTCTGAAATAGCTCTTGTCTCCCTCAGGATTAGTTTTATTTTCTCTTGAGGAAGTCCCCGTCAAGTCCGCGCGCACATTTGGGAGTGGCGCGAGCTCCGCTGCCGCAAGAAATCACGGCACAGCGGACAGAGCTCCGGCGGGATCTCATGGCGTCATGGAGAGTGCGATTGTCGCAACCCAGTGCTGGGCACGCCACACTTGCGGCGATAAGTCCCTCTTTTGAGGAGTGGCTAGAGAGGCGCACGGCATCCGCCTGACGCAGGTCCTCACCGGACACGGTTGTTTCGGGAGGTTCCTGTTCAGGATAAGGCGGCAGGAAACGCTCGGGTATCATAATTGTGTGGATCGCCGGAGGACACGGTGGAGCATACGGTGGAGGTCTGCCCGGCTTGGGCGAAGCATCGCCGTGTCCTCGTGGAGGCGATCGGCGGCGGTGATCTCTCGCGTCCGGCCCTGGTCCAGGCCATGGTACGGAGCAAGAGGGCACGGGAGGCCGTCACCTCCTTCTGCGAAGCAGTAATGCTCGCGAAGGAGGAGGCGGAACGCGTGAGGCAGAGGCAAATTTGGCGCCCTCACGCCCCTAACCGCCACAGGAGACGCCCTGGGCGTCGGGAATCGCAGGCCGATTCCCGGCCACTGTAGGCGCGGGCTTGCGGACGGTGAGCAATGGGTAGCTCGCCGTCCGATAAGGACCAGGCCCGGGTCGATGGCGCGTTGTGTTCCACGTGCGCCTCAAAGAGATGTCAGCAGAACTACCGGGGAACACTGGTGGGTTTTTAACCGACTTCCAAAAGGACGAGGTTCTCAATTCAACTGTATGTTTTTTTTTTTAAATGTTGTTTACGCGATATTAATGATTAATTTTTTGTTTGGTAGGTCATACTTCAGAGGTGGTCCCATATAATTTTTATAACTTTACTTGGGTAGTTTTTGAGTTAGCTTCAACAATAAGTAGGTACGTATTTTTTCCCACTTAGTATGTGGATGATATGTTAAGTTCCTGTCACTGTTATTTACATAGCAGGTAGTGGTAGGTATTCAAATTTGTGTGAGGTAAATATCACAACTAAAAAGTGAAAAATAAAAACTTTTTACAAACAAAAAAAATCTACCAAGTTACAAAAAAAAAACACTACAAAGTGAAAAATAACTTTGTCGGTGGCAAAAAACAAAAATTCAAAACCAAAGACACCGACTTCCGGAATTAAAGTTATATTTCACTTTGGTGTTTTTTTTTTTGAAGTCGGTCGGTTATTTTAGCTACAAAACATAAGAATAAAGATTTTAAAGGATTTTGGAAGCAAACAAAAAAGTTAAACTTAAAACCTAGCGTCCCGGTGAGTGTCAGTGGTATCAGCGAACCAAAAGACATTGCTAATGTGTTTAGATGTCACTTTCAAGTGGAGTCTCCGCTGAAGGGTGAGCAGACCAGGGATGTGGGGGTCGTCGTGTCAGCGGTGCCCGAGCGTGTCACAGCAAAACAAGTTGCTCTAATAATAAAGGGCATGACTCGAGGGAAGTCGCCCGGACACGACGATCTTAGCATCGAACATTTTCAGCATGCGGGGCCACACCTCCCGAGGCTCCTGGGATTGTTATTTACGCTCTGTATTAGGCATTCCTACCTGCCAGAAGAACTGATGAAGACGGTGGTAGTGCCTATAACTAAAAACAAGACTGGAGATTATTCCGACAAGTGCAACTACCGCCCGATATCATTAGCTACAACCACAGCTAAAGTGCTTGATGGCCTGCTTGAGAGACAGCTTAAAGAACACCTTAATTTAAACGATGCACAGTTCGGTTTTAGACCGGGACTCTCGACAGAATGTGCGATTATGTCTCTCAAGCAGACTGTCAGGTATTACACAGATAGGAGCACGCCTGTGTATGCAGCCTTTCTTGACTTTTCCAGGGCATTTGACCTGGTTAGGTATGATATTCTCTGGCGTAAATTGAAAGATACAGGTGTGCCGGGTGAGTTAATTAATATTTTTAAATATTGGTATGACCGCCAAACTAACCAGGTCAAATGGCTTGGCGCACTTTCTGATGAGTACAGGTTGGAGTGTGGAGTGAGACAGGGGGGGTTAACATCTCCTTCACTCTTCAACTTGTACGTGAACGGGCTGATTGATGAGCTGAGTGACACTGGAGTAGGATGCTCAATCGATGGTCACTGTATCAACAGTATTAGTTATGCGGATGATATGGTGTTGCTCAGCCCATCAATAGCTGCGCTCAGAAAGCTGATGGGCGTGTGTGAGGAGTATGCGAGAGTACACGGTCTCCTGTACAATGTACAGAAAAGTGAGCTCTTGGTTTTTCAAGCCAGGGGTCGTAAACTGGGGGAAGTGGCACCTGTGCTGCTTAACGCTGTCGCTCTTCAAAGAGTGAGAGAGTTTAAATACCTCGGCCATGTGGTCACCGAGGATTTGAAAGACGATGGAGACTTAGAAAGGGAAAGGAGAGCGATGGCGGTCCGCTGTAACATGTTGGCACGCAGATTTGCGAGGTGTAGTTTAGGAGTAAAGATTACTTTATTTAAAGCATTCTGCCAAACTCTCTACACCTGCAATCTGTGGGTCAACTACACGCAGCGGGCCATCAACGCTCTCCGAATACAATATAATAACGCGTTCAGAGTGCTGGTGGGGCTCCCGCGCTACTGTAGTGCGTCTGCGATGTTTGCGCACGCGCACACAGACGGCTTTCACACTGTGCTGCGGCGCCGCATCGCTTCGCTGATGTTCCGCACGCGTGGAAGCGCCAACACCATTCTGAACGTGCTCAGTCACAAGCTGGACAGCCCCCTTCTGGGGCACTGGGTTCAAGCACAAGTGCGTGTGCCCGGGGCCCCAGTGGGCGGCAAGTACCTGAATTAAATTTTAATTAACTAATATAGTATTATAATATATTTAACTAATAATAGTTTGTAAGTCGTTTCTACTAACAACATTATGGGCCAAATGTGTCTGAAATAAAAAGATTTTATTTTATTTTATTTATTTTTTTATTATTTTTTTTGTAAAAAGTTTTTATAGTCAGTAAGAGTGACACGCCCGCTCGCACCGCCCAGAACTGGAGAAATTATTTGATAATTTAAAAAAAAGCGGACATGATTAAAATAATATTATGATGGAGATGGAGACTATTGAAGACTGGTTAGATATACTCAATAATTATTTACTTTGTCCATTCCCTATCAATATCATAGCACGCACACACCCACGGGCGATAAGAAGTAAAGTCCCACGATAAAGAATCGCTAAAATCGCTTACATTCACGATCAAATTTTAATGACGTAGGACCAACTTTAAATGACGTGAATCGCCACTGGTTTTAGACGGTTTTACGTCATTCAAAGTTTGTTCTACATCATTCTTTGACCGTAAAAATGTCCTACATAATAAGTACTATCGAAGAAACGCATATCCATACACTGTAAGGACTATTTTTGCTTGCAGTACTCGGCCGCTATAGAAAGCGGCCGTTAAACAGATGTGGTCATCGTGTTCACGGGATTTTGTTTTCAAATTGCTTAGATAGTACATAAGAACCAGTGCTTGCGTACGCTAACTCGTGAAGTCACGACAGGACGGCTACGTAATGAATGAATGAGTTAAGAGTTCTGCGGGTTAACTCGATAAGTACTGTACTCACTCTCATTAGCAGTAGTCTGGATTTATGCCCGTTTGATGGCAATAGGGTCGCACCCTGATACTACATGGGATTTAAACTATAACTGGCGAAATGCGGGTGAAAGATAGGTACCTACACAACCTGCCTAACCCTTCGAAATACAGGTGTGATGTTCAATTCAAATTCAAATAGCCTTTATTAGCAATCTTACAAAACTATTTTTACAGTTTATACATAAATATAAATTAAAGGTTAAGTTAGACATCAGAATTCTCCAGACTGCTTTGCTCTTTAGCATAGGCCTCTCCCAGGCTTTTCCATAACTTACGATCGTGAGTTTTTCTCCTCCATGTCCCTCCCGCAGGTTTTCTCAAATCGTCTTCCCATCTTTGAAATGGTCTTCCTCTTTTCCTCTTTCCTTCTCTGGGATACCATTCTGTTACTTCTCTGGTCCATTTTCCGTTTCTATCCCTGATAAAGGTGTGATGTTATTTAATATTAAAATTACGTGTAAAACTGTGACGAAGTTGGAACTATCCACCTACGTACCATCGCGGAATGCCATAACTAACCACCGTAAGGACTATTCTTGCTTGCAGCACTCTGCCGCTATAGAACCGGGTGGTAACAGAAGTGGTAATTGTTTGCACGGGATTTTGTTTTCAAAGTGGTTTTCAAAGTTATGGACTTCCGCGATGGTACCTACTGGGAAAAGATTCACCTTGAGTATTATTTTTAACAAAACCTGGAATAATTTTGGAACCTAAATAAAACCTAATAAATACATCTATAATTTAATATTATCCTTCGATCAACAATACCAATAATTCAAATTCAAACATGCTTAGCTTTAAAATTAATTGAATGAACTATAAAAATAATGGTTTGCACTATAACTGTGTCGAACTCTCTCTTATATGAAGATTTACTCACATTAGAAGGACCATACAAATACAGTTGCTTACGCACGCAAATAATCATAATATTTAAAAATAGAAAATAGGGCTGTGACGTGCGCAGTTACGTTCGTATTAAAAAAAAGCTACCGCCCCATCTTCCGACAAAAATTTGACATTAAAAAAGTCGTCGGGGTTAAAAAAAATTATAAATAAAAGCATATTTTCATAGTGGAAATCATTATTTTTATAGTTCATTCAATTAATTTTAAAGCTAAACATTTCAAAGTGTGAAACATTATTTTTAAAGTGCGTTTATAAATTCCCCATAATTTCTTACAACATTGTGTAAGTAGATCATCTGACCGCTACATGTTGGGTACTTCGTAATAAATGATGTGTCATATACCGCCAACTTTTGGAAAGAGATTGCGGTTGATGTTTATTCACATAATACTTCTAATTAATAATTTATTGTGTAAGTTTTCCTCTCGTTGACTAAGTACTGATCGTCGCACACTGAAATCCGATAGAACATCAACTCCTTTCATAGTAAAGCTTTGCATTATGTAAATTTTTTATTATATGCATTGGGGGCTGGGCCTGAAGTCAAAATGTCGCCTTAGTGACAAGCAATGAAATGAAATAGTTGACGACGGGTGGATGGTGCATCTACGTTTCGCCCGCAGAGTACCAGCATCGAAAAAACGCATGTCTAAGCAGTTTGAAAACAAAATCCCGTGCACACGACCCTTTTGTTTTCGTAGGTAAGCGTCACTACAGGGTAAGTTTTTAACCAGTGCGCAAACTTTAGCACGTAACTTTACTCATCATTATGAACAACTTTTACCATGGGACAACACGTTTTTTCGCGGTTTTTGTTTTGGTCCTATAGTAAAAGTTGTTCTGAATAATGATGATTAAAATCACGTGTTAGGCTCGGCGCCCACTATCGGTGGGCATCGGTACGGCTCGGTAGAGCTCGGGCGCTTTACGGCGGTTTAGGGCGCTTTACGGTGGCTTCGGGCGCCTCGGAGCGTCCTAAGGACGCCGAGGCTGGTTTCGGCAAAACTAAGAATAGTTCGGGTGGCAGACACGTCGTAGAGCAGTCGTAACATTACGTGAAAACAGTTGTACGTGTGTATTTATAATGGTGGATTGGGACTTAGTTCTCATTGCTCATCTTGCTGAAGAAGAGAAACTTGGAGCCTTAAGGCAAAAAAGAATATTTTGGATGAATAAGCTTTGGAAGCAAAGATGTACTTTCGATGAATTTCATAACTTGTTTAATTGATGATAAATAAATAAAACGAACCTATACGTGTAATTAATGAGGCTGTTGCCTGTTATTTTCCTCTGGATGTTGCCAAGCTAATGGAGGCGCGCGCGGTGAACGTTATGTATGACTGTTCTGCGACTTGTCTGGCCACGAAAATGCCACCCGAGCTGCCCGAAACCAGCCTAGGCGTCCTTATGTATGCTTACGACTGCCGAGGCAGCTCTGAGGCGCCCGGAGCCGCCCCAAGCAGCCCTCAGGCGCCCGAAGCCGCCGTAAAGCGCCCGAAGCCGTCGTAAAGCGCCCGAGCTCTACCGATGCCCACCGATAGTGGGCGCCGTGCCTTAAAGTTTGCGCACTGGTTAAAAACTTACCCTGTGTAGCGGCCGAGCGATGCAAAAGAAATAGTCCTTACGGTGTATAAGATTTGCGTTTCTTCGAGATAGTACTTTGTAATATTTATAAAGGTTTCGCCATTAACTTCAGTATGATCAAGTTAGTTGCCATAGATAGGGCTTGCAATGATATTTTGTTATAGTAGACAGCAGTTTTCAGATTTTTGAAGAATAACAAACAGACAATGAATACGTTAGGACAGTTAAATCAAATAAGTTTTTGTCTAAAGGAACGCTTTAAATAATTGTCTCCTTAGGCCGCATTCATGTAGAACGGTGGTTACCAGCGCCAATATGCCTATCGTAAGGGGAAAATCAGTACTGATACCTACTTACATAAACTTAACAGAAACATATTCATAATGGAATGGTGGGTTTACTTACCAATACCATATTTGTACACCATTTGATTTTTTTGTCAGAAGTTCTCGCTATCCGACCCGTTATTTATCTACCTGCTTTTTTTAACGCATACAAACCACACATTTTAGAAACAGATTTGTATTTCAAAAAGTTATTGTGCATTTTAATTTTAACAGAACCGAGTTTCGGTTGGTAGAACAGTATAACACCAGCAGCTTATTTGGGTTTATTCCAGAAATCCCCACCAGTGGGGATTGTTATTTTTTTTTTCCAGAAATCCCCACTTAAACTTAGAAAAATAAACTTAGCCTTTTTTTAATATTCTAGCCGTTTTTGGCACTCGCCGGCCGCTACCGCGCCACCGCTTGCTTCGCTCGCTCGGCTCGTGCGTAGAGGGTCACAGTTCTAACCTAACCTTTTAACAAGTGGGGATTTCTGAAAAAAAAATAACAATCCCCACTGGTAGGGATTTGTCGGTGGGGATTTCTGGAATAAACTCTTATTTCTAAACATAACAAAAACTTATTTTTATTTTTTCTTCCTTTCAGTGAATCATGAACTGTAAAAAGAGAAGTTTGGACTTATACTTAGCAGAAGTGTTCAAGCAGTTTATTTCTATCAAAGATGACGACTTCAAAAAGTCGCAGGAGGTTTTCAAGAGCGTCTTCGAACAGGTCAAACAAAAGATGGGTGAAAATTGTAACTACTTCAAGAAATACAGCAGCCAGGTATGTGTTTATTTAATTTCCTTACTCCCGAGTAATAGATAGTGCTATCCACGAATACGTGCCCCACTTTTCTTCATAAACGTGATTACTGTACAGCACGCTTAGCATGACCACAATAGAAACTGGTTTTGTCGACGGAAGAATAGACAAAATGACAGATAAACAATCACAATCTGTTATTTTGTCTATTCTTCCGTCGACAAAACCCATAGAAATCCGATTCTATGGTTGTCATGCTACACGTGCTGTAAGCTGTATTGTAAGCGACTAGGAGGAAGAGTGGGCGCATCTTCGTGGATGACACTATCTGTACAGTATAACTATTTTCTTAATGTCCGTCGGCAAACTTCGTGTTTCGTCAGTCGTCGGATTTCTATCAGTTGGCCTTTGCACTTGATGCAAACCGGACGCTCTCAATCGACATGGAAGTATATAGAGTTGTTAATACTCTTTTATCTTAATGTAATTTATTTTAAAAGTGGGAGGAAAGCTGCTAAAGTCGCAGGCACGAAAATAGTTTTACAGCTCTATATAGTTCACACGGAAATCAAAACAAATCAACAATAAAGTATTTAGTTCTGAATTCAAATTATTACCTATACACGATAAATCTAATAATTGACGGAATAGAAATTAGCATTCGTTTGTATTCGGAAATGCGATGATTCCCGAGGCTATTAAGAAAATAGTCACACTGTATCTTGGTTGGTATTGTACAAAATAATATTCGTCAAATATCATATATATACTCATAATTTTTAGACGAAAGCAATTTAATTTACTAATTATTAATTATAAATCGTTGGAGCAAAATTCAATGTACTCTGAAAAATTACTGTTATAAAATATTCAACATTCCCTGTTCAGCACTATAATTTGCTGCAACGATTTATTAATAAATAGTGAATCAAAGAGCTTTCATTCTGAAACAATGAGTATGTATTGAAATTCGATCAATAATATTTTCCATACAGCTGCAACGGAACTCCGTACCGTCCACCGCGGTGAGACGAAATTACAACATCTGCCCAACCACCAGATCATGTACGCTGGAAGCGTCTCCGATGGCATCAAAGTGGGGAGAATGGACGAATTCGACATGGACATCGTAATTCGTCTGCCAATCAACTACGGAGAAATTACAATTGAGAACGAAGAGCCGGGCTTTGTAAAACTGAAGATTACGAACGCTTTCGACCTTTTAGACAAGCAACCAAACTGGGAGAACTGCCATAAAGTGACTCGCGATTGGAGGGACGGGGATAAGTACTTCCTGCAGAACAAGTTCCGTCAATGGATGCATAAGAACGTGCAGAGGGCGCTGAACCTCATGGAAGGGAAGGTGACGGTGAACGGAGACGTGTACTTGCTGACGTACAAGGAATCCGGGCCAGCGTACACACTCAACATCAGGAATGATGAGGGCACTGACAAGTATGCACTGGACGTGGATCTCGTGCCGGTCATTAAGTTCATGTACCCCCGCACGCCTGACGGTTACAGGTTAGTTCTAAGAATTTTACTGGCTTAAAATTTAACGTCTATCAAAAATAGTTAAGGGGGATGCAGTAAGGTACCCCAGGAAATTCAAATTATCTTTAGTTTTTTGCAATTCGCAGGTCAGTGTCAGGTTGTATGTTGATTAAAATATGATTCGCGACCGCCCGTAACAAATATTACAGAATTATAATAATCATTAGAATCAGCAATACAACTGTCCTGATTTCATGAAAAAGTCATTCAATAAGATTACATGAATTTAGAGTTGTATTGATGTTTTTATGTTTAAAATTCTATAAATAACCATAGACACAGACCCACAGAGTACTTTGTAATATACTGAAATAGAGACCAATCTTGTTCCGTGGAACGGGGTCATTTGCGTTTGTAAAGAAACTAGCGCCATCTTATATTCACAGTTAGAACTACATCTTTGGATAGGATACCGGTATGCTATTATGTTTATATATGGGTAGTATGGGATTCTGTAGTAGGTATTTTAGTCTTCATTTCAAGGATTGATAAATGAAATACAATTTAGTTTAGTAATCATCTTTTTATTATTATGAACCAAAGTAATTAATTAGAAGAATCTTATCTCAAACTTAACACTATACTGGAGTCCTATCTTAGTTTTGACACAGCCACTCACAAAATCACATTCTGGTCATAAATATGGATTAGTTGGACGAACTTTCGCTCAACTCAACGACAAACGCATAACATAACACAGAAAGATTACAAAAATAAACAAAATAACGTAAAACACGGCAAGCGTCAGAGACCCTCAATACAAATAAATGTCTGCACATTTGTATTGAGCCTACCAGTTTATTTTTAATAAAACCACCAAGGTCAACATTGCTTCAGAGCTGCCATCTCTTATCTTAAGTTGGTGATAACTTCTACGATTATTATCCAACAAAATTAAAAAAACATATTAAAATTTATTTTGTACAGCGACTACATATACTTCGTGATTTTGTATCATTGTACCCATTGCTGTCCCCAGCTTTATGTACTAAGATTGAGCGCCCTGGCCTCCCCCAAGCACCGCCACTTCTACCGGTTCTGTGTTTTCCGCATCCAGCGAATTCCTGCGGCTTTCACAAGGTCATCGGTCCACCTGTAGGGAGGCCTTCCAACGCTACGTCTTCCGGTACGCGTTCGCCACTCCAGAACCTTTCGGCCCCATCGGCCATCTGTTTTGCGAGCAATGTGCCCTGCCCACTGCCACTTAAGTTTGGCAATTCTTCGGGCTATTATATGGATTAGCAGGCTATATATTGACTTACCTTACTTTTACAAATACAATACACAAACTTATCAAAGATTGCCGTAAAACATAAGATGCTTTGCAATTCCAGGGCCATTGACGGGATCACAGCGAAGGATTGGCTCGTTGTGCCCAAGCCGAACAAGGCGCTTAACGACAATACATTAAAGAACAGGTGCTGGCGTCTCTCGTTCCAAGAACAGGAGAGAGAACTCCTCAAAGACTGCAAGGCGCTGAAGACTACTATCAGACTGGTGAGAATGATAAAACAACTTCTTATCATAGTTTCTGAAATCCTGTTGTCTTACCTTTTGTAAACTAGTATGATTTTATAGTATAGCAACTGGCATAGGAGCGTGGAGATCGGAGCAGAGTTGGAAAAAAATCATGATTTAAAAAAAAACGAATAAAGCACGATTTTTTTTTTAAATTATAGTTAATCACGATTTTATCATACAGTTTAACTATATTTCTGCGTAGAACGGAACGCGTCCTTGGGAGTCAGACAAAAGGGGAATCCCCGCGCAGTGTTTTGTAAACATCGCATGCAATTACCATAGTAAATTAAGAAACCGACTGGGAATTGAAAAGGCTGGAAAACTAGTTTTTTTGTTCAAGCATTATAATAATGTGATTTTTCAGATGTAAAAGACCCTAGTCTTTATCATATTATTTCTAAATCTGTTTTTTATGTTGTGAATCATTGATTTTTATTGAAAAATTCATTTGATTTAAATCATGATTTAATCGTGCCAACCCTGAATCGGAGAACAAAGGCCAATGCCCAGCAGTGGTTGAAGTCGGGCTGTAGATAATGATAGCGAATTACACATCGATCTCCGATTTTTTAATCACTAAATATGATTTGCATAACAATAATCTTGCTGATACAGCGTGTCTTCGTGAGACAAGGTCCTTAGTTTAGAATCTACAACATTTGGGGGATCCTAGGCTCTTGGACTGTCAAAACACTACCCATATGTTAGACCACAAAACTGAGTTAATGGCTGCCTGTCCACTGGAGCTGAGCGAGGCAGCGGAGCGGAGAAATGTGTCAATATTAACCAATAGAATCTTAAACTCCGCTTCAGAGCTCCGCTCCTATTTGTTAATATTGGCACATTTCTCCGCTCTGCTGCCTGGCTCCGCTCCAGTAGACAGGCAGCCTAACAGTTGTTAAGCTTAGACAACAGATAGACATGGTTTTGTAGTATATTAAGGACATTCGAGTTACTTGTGTTGTTTAAAACTTTACTTATTTTTACACTATTCCAGGTGAAAAAATTACGAGATGCCCTCGAGATGAAGGCTATCGCGAGCTACTACATCAAGTCACTCTTCCTGAAGAAAGTCAACGATATGCAAGACAAGACATACTGGCAGAACAAAGTCAGCCTTCTATTCCGCACGATGGTAGAAGAGCTGTACCTAGCTATCCAGAAGAAAGAGATCCCCTTCTTCTGGAATTGTGATCATAATTTGATTGGCGGGCTAAAGCCAACTCTTCAGAAGGTATATTGTGACAAATTGAAAGATGTGCTCGCGAGTATCGATGCAAACGACATCGAAAAAGTCGTGTCTGCTTTGCTAACTACAGAAGAATTGAGGGAGTTCAAAAAATCAGAATTCTATCAGAAGCAGGGAGAGTTGCCGCCTGTTCTTATGGCAAACCCTTCTACCTCCTCTGTTGAATCATCTCAGACTGATAGCTCCTTGTCCGATCAAGTGAGGATGTTGAATGACGAGCTCGATACGCTGCGTAGCAAGAATGAGAAAGACGAAAAGTTTGACGAACTAGAAGATAAAATTAACAGACTTGCCGACAAAGTTACGTTGTTGGAATTTAGAATGGCCAAGTTGGAAAGGGCAGAGCGAGAGAGATGCCAAACGAGCATCGCTGATATTGTCGTCGGGACTAATTCCATCAGGCTGGATAATTTGATCGAGATGGATTAATAAAGCAAAGAACTTATTACTATTCAGCCATGCTGGACTGCTTTTTTTATATTGGAAGCATGAGCACGGGTAGTAAACAGTTACATGAAATGAATGGTTTGGGAACATGGTTTTTAACCCAGATCCCAAAATGAATTTGACGTTTATTGTGTTTTGTAAATGTATTTTCGTAATTATTATTTTAATCCGCCCTTCCCAATTTATTTGGGATAATCATTTTCCATCTAAGTATTAATTTCCGTTTTATCGTTCAAATAATTGTGTGTAGTTGTGAACTTGTGAGTGAGTCATATTATAATCATGATAATTATATTACTCTAATGAAATATAATTTAATAAGTTGTAGATGTAATAATGCATGTTTTTATTTTATCGAAAGACTTCCTATGCAATTCCTGACGGTCTCTTAGTTATATTTTTTTTAATAAATATTATTCCTTTTATAAGAATAGTCTATTTATTCTCTTTGGAAAATCCTCATGCGATTGAAGAGTTATGTCAGACTTCAAATCTAATGCTGGCCACTTCACTTCGCGTATTTGTCAGAATATTCGCGTCACTTAGGTAATACAAAATCTACCTTATTTATACTGGTATAAAGTTAATTTTGTATTTACGATGTAATGCGAATATTCATAATGTTCCTTCCATGAGTTAGCCCTAATAAAACGAGGCTAGTTTTTCAAGCTAGGATTGCAAAAATTGTACTAGTAAGGTAGCAAGATAGTAAATCTGGCTTCGTGTGTAAATGATAAATGATTTTATTTCTGTAAATAGGTTTGTACAAACACTTTTACACGTCAATCATATTTTGAAAACTAGATCAGGTCGGCGTTTCCTATCTGACTATTTTGAGAAGGCCGAAACAAACTGGAGAGGTCAGTCTTACGAGTCCAGACATAATCTTGGTCAGATCATGTAGATTGGTGTCTGAAGTGGTCTTTTGAGGAAAGCACCACACAGATTGAGAGGGCCTGTCCAGTCAGTGCACGCATTTGACAGTTATGTATAGAACTATCCTCATACACACGAAGGCAGATTTAATAACGATCCTGGCTTATTGGGTTGAAAAAGAAGCCTCGTCGGGCATAATCTGAGTAATAATAAAGCAGGATAAAAATAAACAAACTCGACACTTGCAGCCCTTATGATATTTATTTCTTTGTTAAAAACAGAGTACAAACTATCAAGAGAAACTTCTTTTTGGAAATGTACAACGCGTATTATAATACATACAATATTTTCAATACTACCCTCCGTCTGTACTTGTCGCATAAGTAGATATTTGGAATCACTCATTTTGAGTAGTTCAATTTGAAAACAAAAAAAACCATTTTGCTATTTCATTTTATAATTTGCACAATTTAGAAATGAGATTCTATAGAGCTAAGATAGATAACAATATAATACTCAATGTCCACATTATTTTATCATACATAATTATAATATTATGGATAAGGTATACCCACGATAGTGGATTCACAATCTCAATTATATCGCATGTTAATTTATTCATTTTATGCACATTTATAAATATATATAGGTAACGATCGCACCACGCGTTACGTGTGACCTCATAGTGCATTATTTAGTATTCCGATTAAATAATATCTACATGCAATTTTGTTTCAAGCAAAATACTTTTACATACTAGCTTTTGAATGCCGAAATAAAAGCACGCTGTTGGATTTTCAACTTTTGGCGCTAACCCGAGCGTTCAAAATCCAACGCGCGCTTTTATTTGGGCATTAATTTTGGTGTCCCTAGTTTTAGTAAAAACGGACATAAATGAGGATAATGCAGTAAAAATTGCTTCTATTTCATATTTGAATGGAAATTGGACCATATAGCTATTGGTAGGTATTGATATTTTTAATTGCGACAAGTACACCTTTATCGATCAACAATATTTTGTATGAAAACAATTAGAATTCAATTTTTTTACTACAAGAAGTTCATACATATACCTTTCTTTATGTGCGAAATATTAGTCATTATTTGTAGCTTACTAAAACGTTTTATGTTCAGGCCAAGTCAGTCGCAAAAAGAACTAATTTCGTAGTCCGTCGAAGTCAAGAGTTTTGATTCATATTTGACAAGCCAACTAGGCCAGGCTTTGCATATGCAGAAGATTTACTCAAGACCTCACGCAAATGAAGCTCAATTTGATTGCAAACTAGTAATTAATTGTGCTCCTACAATATATTGTCAACCCACACAACATACAGTCGATACAGTCCCTTTATTTTTACATGCATGATGTAACATGAAAAACACTGTTTACACAAAAAATTAATTAGGTATGGGGTTTTCTTAAGATTCATGCCTTTTCGTTTTAAGAATAAACATAACATTTCAATACAAGAGGCTGCAACGAGACAGCCACTTTCATTGATAGTGTTGTGATAGTTTAGAGCATGATCCATTGACAGCAGCCTCAAAGCGAGGAGTGCCTCAATCCGAGTCGACTCGAGGCGAGGCATGTGCCCCAAGGAAGGTAAGAAACTGCATATTTTTTAGGCACAAAGTGCGTATACAGTAAATGTTCATTCTATAAGCGTAAACTTATAACGAGGCAATGTATAACAACCCGTTGCACAACTTGAGGCTGCCTTCAACAGAAAAACTAACGAGACTTAATTGAATATTTTGTAAAGGCCTTAAATTATGTAAAACTATTTGTTCGGATCAAATCTACAGTTCAACGTTTCTAAACAATCTACTTTAGATGTTAGTTGACTGTAGAAAGTTAAACTCAAGCGTATTTTAATTTTGAATAGGTACTAAAAATTATAGGGGTGCAGCCCGATTCAAACTTTATGGCGACTCGGAACATGAGGCGAGTCGCTGCGCAGTAACAACTTCACGTGTCAGCGGGGGTGAGGGGTGGGGTACTGCGCGGCGAGTACCGCACTTCAGAGCCGCCGTAAAATTTGACACCTACCGTACCGTACTATATGTATGCACATAAACGAATCACTCGCATTATTAGAAAATGTAATCAGGCCTTAATGGAAAGGAAAAATTTAAATAAGCCTGCAAATAATTTTATGGGGAAAAAAGGTTGGAAACCTTGCTAAATATTTGCAATGGTGATACTGTGAGCAAACGGTCAACAATCCTATTTATAAAGGCTTTGAAAAAATAAGACACAAATTTCATTACATCTTTGCGTGTGGTATATTATGTTATAGTAGAAAAAGATAAGTTACAGCCATACAATATAAACGCACCAATATATAAAAATAATATAATTATAGTTGAACAAATACCTCAAATAATCTTTAACGTGGAATGCTACATTTTTATTATCATTCATTATTCAGGCGGTGGCTCTTACACACAATGACATGGCATACATCCCTATAGCCATCGAGAACTCGAGGTTCTTACTACCTAGTGAAATCCATTATTACGTCTCCACAAGTTATGTTAACCTGCCTTTGTGTGCAAGAACAAACAAATTAAATCATGAATGCCAAATCAGTTAAAAAATTAAACAAAATAATTCGTTATTTAATAGAGAGTTACATATCGCTACAGCCTATGCAAAATTGACCTATCCATAATAATGTTTTAATATTAAAATGTCGTACTGTATGTATTGCCAAGTATGAACACATGAACCTTCATTTATATTTACCTGCGAAGAGTGCCATACATAGTATAATTTGCCTCATTAGGCATACTTGAGCATGTGTGGCTGCCACTATGCGTCAGTGCAAAGGAACATACTTCAGTAATTATCGACAGAATCCGATAACGGAAAGATTAATTATATCTAAATTGAAGGCGATTATAAATCTGATAAACCTATAGCGTACAAAGGTTATCAATTTCGTTGATTATTTGTAATAATATTTGAAGATTTTAATGATAAAGTTTGTAACAAAAAATGTATAAAATACAAATAAAACAAATGTTTGGAGCAACTATTTGAGATAATCTTCCAAATATAATGCGTTTGTTAAATAAATAATACTAAAAACGCTGTTAACGCAAGTTCCCGATTTTTTAAGTTTATAAGTTGTATCCTGTTTTAGTCACAGAACACACCACCCATCAATGGCGCTAGTGTAGCGGTGACTCGACTATTCAATTTCAAACGTTGGTTAGACATTACCATGATTAGAACATAAAAAAACTTATTAAATTATATTAATTGTTACATATTTTGGAAAGTTTTCCACACACTAGCGCCGTCTGATGAAAACTTCACTTTACCTGTCAAATCTATATTACAAGATATAACTATATATAAACGTTTATATAAACATAATGTGCAGTCGAAGCGGGTTTTTAATTTCAATTAATTACACATCTAGTGACTTTTCTATATTCGACAAAACATTGCTAGTGTAAGAATAATTTTGTTGAAATATAAATAAATAAATAAGGATTATTGGTTTGAGTCATGAACACTATTTTACTGTATAAAATTAACTTTATTATTTCTAATAAGATTTACTGAAAGCCTTTTATTTCCTAGTTTCTACGTTGTTGCGTCCATTATGAATGATTGCAATTACTTTGACCACAACTTTTTATCAAGCACATTATCCTAATTAGGAGTCTTTTTCGTACGATTTCTTGGTCCTGGGATTGAAAATACTCGTAAAATATTGTGTCCATACCTCAAAATAGTATATTTCACAAATTTATACATATATTACGTATAGATCGTTTATGTTATATACAGTTTGCGCCTAAAGTAACAGAACAACAAAATTATTCGCACATTAGATACTTTTATTAAACTTATTTTTTTTAGCTAACAATATGAGATAAGTATATTTATAATATATAACGCTATTATTATTAAGGAATCTAAATACCCTAACATGATAGTACTGCATCTAAAATATAGAAACTTTTAGATAAAATAAGTTTATTAAAATTAAACTTGATACAATTGATATGTCCAGCGGGGTAATTGCGTAACACACTCACAGTAGCAATGGCTTTTATTTTGACATTTCAATAAAATTCATTGCGTTATTTATGTAGTTGAGCAGACAAACGAACATAATTCTGAAGCAATGGATTAGCAATATCCTTCAAAATCATTGAGATTGCGATTGAAAGTGTGTTACGTAATTAGGGTGCTGGTTTAATTTTACATTAATCTAATGAAGTATCGACTATTGATGAGTTACAAGTGACGGCAGAAAGAATATCACAATGTATTTTAGGGCCACTCCCATGAAAACAACATGAGCAATATTTATCTAAAAGAACCTATATTTTAGATGTTTGTGTACATTTCTAATGTGACAACATTATCTTTCCACATAAAAGGCTTATTGCGCTTTAATAAATATTTGATATAAATAATTAAATATATAACAAACGAAATTACAGCTTGGCACCATTTTCAAACAATGAAAACTAATTGAAGCCAATGGTTGTATTTGTGACAAGATAATTCACCACATTATTTTTTTAGAGAGTGCATAACTCAAGCTAAATTTATTTATCACGACTCAAATAGCATGGAAATTACTTTACTCAACAATGAATTACGTACGAAAGTGGTTGGGCAAGAATATATCGCTTAGACTCATCGCGAGGCATAACCTCGAGGCGAGGCGGACAAAAATAACAGTAAAAAAATAATGAGCTTTATAATTTTCGGAGAATTAATAGCCTTTAAAAGATTACAGATATTAAGAAACTACCTCGCAGTCACATTCAACCATAAATTCATTGTGATAAAGCATTTTAACACCATAAAAGTCGTAACTTACATAATAATGCAACAAGATCATCTCTTTTAACATAATCTCTAAGGCGCAGTTAATTTTTATTCGAACTTTAAATCAATTTCTGAATTTTTGAGAAATAATACTGATATTTGTTACATTTCACGAGCCCGCATCTATCATTGCAATTCAAACCTTATGCCATTGACATAAAAGTCACATGACACGCGCTCTTGATTCGTAACGCCTACAGTATAGATTAGTTTTGATAATTCTGTTCTTGTCATGTTGATTTAGTAATAGATTATGAGTATACTTGGATCTCTTGTCTCCTTAGGGGTCCTCATCAGTCTCATAGCCAAGTATACATAGTATTTATAGCCAACAAAATCACCGAAGTTATCCATCCCATAACATGTCAAAGCCCAATTTTCCTACACAAATAAGTACGACTTTTCACGAGGCATAAAAGCGCAACTTTTATGCCTCGTAAAAAGTCTTGAGTCTGTTTGTCTTTTGTGCAAAATTTAAAGAAAATAAATTCGTTTCCGTCACAGCCCTACATGGAATTTTTTTTTAAAGTCAATTAGGTTTTATTATGGCCAAGACTTTGCTATCAATTTAAAATAAGCATTTAGAGCACATCTGCGAAGATCTTGCTCTAGCTTGCGGGTCTAAAAACACAAAACTCAAGGCCTTGAAAATAAAGTTCAGGCAAAACTGCGCCTTATCTGCTAAAGATGTCTTGCACATGGAGTTGACAATCGTGTGCGATTAACGCGCGCTACCGGACTTACTGTGCGCGATGAGCCATTGTAGTGTAATGTCGATGTTGTCCTTCTCTTTGCACGAGATTGAATAGCAGCAGATCTCACGGTCTTGAATAGCTGACAGGTTCCTGCGAAATAATTGTGAAAAATATTTAATATAATAAAAAGAAATAAACGTCAAGTTTTTGCCAAAAACTTACTAATATCAGACGAAGCCTTCGCTTTTAAGTGGCCCGGGCTATTACAAACACGAATATAAATACAAACTGAATTTTCGAGATGGAACTTTAAGGCGAAAATAACCTTCTTTTTTTTGAGTCTGTTAAAGATAAACTATGAGAAAAATTACTCCATTAAGAGAAAATTAAAACTGCATCTTTATGTAATTACAGCATAATTAGTACCTACGCTTGTGGCTTGGTATCTTCCAAAGAATAAATGAGAAAGTTATTGAATATTGTCAGTATGTTTGTTACCTTATCACAAATTAACTGTTGAAAGTATTTGGACGAAATTCAGCACAGTCATAAACTAAGTCCTGTATATACTTATGATCCAGGTACATGAAGAAGCGTATCTAGAAAGCGAGTGTTACTGCTGGTACATTAGCACGGGGATGCCCGTCAGCTGCTATTTCTCTAGGAAGCTGCGGAGCTCATAGTATATAATAAAGAATAGTTACATTCGCTCAATAAGACCGTGCTCGTCGAGGGCGTGCGGCAGGTCGCGCTTGTTACCCAGGACCAGCACGGGGATGCCCGTCAGCTGCTGCTTCTCTAGGAGACTGTGGAGCTCGTTGCGAGATGCTTCAATCTTGTCTGGGTCTGCTGCGTCGACCATGTAGCTGTGGACAAGAAAATAGGGATAACAAAAAAAAAAAAAAAAAACCGTCCGGTTGATTATTAAAAATTATTGAACACATATTTTTTCTTTTTTTACATAATCAAAAGATTACGGCGATACATTGTGTTAAAATGTGCCATGACGTCACGAGTATGTAGATTTTATACTTACTTGTGACGTAGCAACCCCCACTCCCCAACTTATACGTTTTATCTAAGTAATTTTTATTAATATTTCAATATTAATAAAAAATTACTTAGATAAAACTCATTTTAAGCAAAAAATACGTAAATGGAATTTCTTTTTTTTTTACCCAGGCATCATCTCTATTATGGACTAACAACGGATCAACATCCAAAATTGTGTAGGAGCTTAGTACAGTAACAAAGAAATCTGTACAAATAAATTTAACTGGTGGGGATTTTTTGCATCAGTAAAGGATTTCTAGGTACCTACTCTCGAATACTGACCACCGCTACCGTCTTATTTTGCCAAATATTAATGACAACAGCCATTATCATACTTAGACCGCTTTCACATTAAGGCGACTTTAGCAGCGCGACAGTCGCGCGAAAGACGCGCGACCGTCGCGCAGTCAGAATTTCATATCATAAACAGAAGCGCGGCGGCAGCGCGCAGCCGGCGCGGCCATCGCTTTCGCTTAATCGGCGATGAGCCAGTGTTGCAAGTGTCGGAATACAAACTCAATTTGATTTGATTGTCTATGCGACTATTGTCTATTGACATTGTCGATGTTATTTTTATTAATACTTGTCATTTTTGGTTAATTAATTTAAACATGTCTATTTTTTTCCCTACGTCAATAAATAATTTGAGTTTGAAAATTGACCATCGTAATGTTAATTAGATTAAATTCGGGGCGAGAGCCTGGTGATCCGTGACACAGGGTTCCTAGTATAGACGCCAGCCTCTCGCAAAGGATCATATTTTACGCATTTTTGTCAAAACACTATATTTCTATGTTTACAACTATATGAACCTTTGTGGACAGAGAAATAAAGATTATTACTATTAATTGAAGAAAAAAATATGAATGTTGAAATATAAATATAGCTATACAAGTAAACCAAGTTATTATTATTACCTGCCCCGACAGCAAGCGCACGTGATTAGGTATAGTCCATTTTTTAAATGAAGTGCGCCACACTGATCTAAACTGCGGCGCGGCAGCCGCGCTGCTAACGCGCGGCTGTTCTTAGAATGTGAAGGCATGTGCTTCTGCCGCGCTACTGTCGCGCTGCTAACGTCCTAATGTGAAAGCGGCCTTAATCAACTTTACGCTTTCATTAATCCACAGACAGTCAGTATGTGATATAGATAGCAGGTAAATAATACATACACAATAGCATTGACACCTCGGCAATACCTCTCCCACATGGACCGGAACCTAGGCTGACCACCGATATCCCAAACCTGAAAGAAAACAAACGATATTATTTTTTAAAAACACTACCAAAAAGGTCAGGTACGTAGTATCCTCAACTCAATTGACGCATAATAATAATAACCCCACCGCCGTATCTCTACGTTAACGTCGTGGTGGGGCTTGCACGCTCCGAACTCTAGGTCTGTGCAAGTAGAGTTTACTTTGCCGGAACAGGTCTGGGATGAGGAGCCAGACCAAGAGAGATACAAAAACCCGCAGGGCAGCATGTGGCGAGCTGTTGGGCAGTAGCGACCCCACGGACCCTATCTCCCGGGAGAAATCTTGTTCCTCACCTCTGGCTTGCCTTTATTGGCCGGCTGGAGTGAACACTGACGAGGAACAGAGCTCCCACCTCTTTCTTGCCTTTATTGGCCGGCTTGAGTGGAGATTCGCAAGAACAAACGTGCTCGGAGGAAGGAAGTATTCCAGTAAGAAGCTGGTAGGGATCTTGACCGTACTTCCGGGATTGTCCTGATAGCCGTAGAATACCTCTCCACTCCTCATAAGCACCTCAGGACATGTTGCCTCCTTGTCGCTACGACACTTCGTGCTAGCGACCGTTTTCGGGGGCCCATTATTGAGTGTGCAAGTCACCCCCTGCCATTTTACCTTTGTATTTTGTCAAGCAGGGACCATAGTCTTTCCATAGTTCTAGATAACCAGTTCACTTAGCCACCATACACAATCCATAATCCAATATCTTTGTTTCCATATCTTCCAATAGTCCTGCACCAACCGGGGTTGTCCTTGGGTGCACTTGCATAGCGCGAACAGGGATAACTGTCGGTTGGTGCCTCATTTCATTCAAAATGTCTAACGGGCCTCTGCGATTTGGCTTCGGCCCCTCGTACGCTTTCCAAAGGTCCGGGACCCCCCATGGTCCCGAGATGTGTCAGATATAATGAAAAATATTAATAATTCATGTATTTCAAAGTCCATAATAACGTTACATTAAATTTTTAAAAATTGATATAAAAATCACACATATATCTAAGTAAAAGAAAAAATCTGTGTAAAAACGTAAGGAAAATAGCATTTGTGACGTTCTCTAGTTTCTACCCTGCCCCCCAATATGTATGCGTGATTTTATGTACGTATTTGGAATACCTACTTTTTTTATTTATCTTTCAGAACTGGGTGGAGCAGCAACTAAATGAAGGTGACTTTTACTTATCACTATATCATAATATTAGTAAAAGGTAAATAAACATGTACTGCCTGGTCGACCAAGCTCTGCTCGGGTGAAAATAAAGAATGCTCATTTAATAGTATAGGATAGTTCATACTAATCCCATGTATAGTACATACTAATTCCATGCTACCATGATAGTAGGTACTTACTAATTCCATGCTGCCATGTCATTATTCATTATCTTGTTCTAAACTTTGGACAACCAAGCTCTGCTCGGGTGAAAATATGGAGAAAACAAATTTTCCCAGATATTGAGACCTAGCTAGATCGATTTTTCGACACCTGTCATCTCCTATATTGCAACTTTCATCGAAATCGTTAGAGCCAGTTTTATTGATTAGGTGATTACAAATATATTTACATATTTTTCCTGTATTTTGTTTTTTAATCATTGTTTTCATTGTAATAATCTGATGATGTAATTGTAAATAATGGTTCATTTGCAACAATAGTACTATCTCAATGCAATTACCTTGATAGTAACATTTCCTTTGGTGATTTTGCGCATGTTGAATCCAACTGTTGGGATCATGTCTTCACTGAACTGACCGGACTGTGGAAACAGAAACAAAAAAATTAAAATCAGGACGAAAAATAATAATTCATAATTAAATAATTAACTGGGGCTATACTATGAATTGTTAGCATTTTTAGGGTTCCGTCTCCGAAGGGTGCCAAACGGAACCTTGTTACTAAGCCTCCGCTGTTCGTCCGTCTGTCTATCAGCGGGCTGTATCTCATGAACCGTAATAGGTAGACAGTTGAACTTTTCATAGATTGTATATTTCTATTGCCACTATAAATAATAAACACGAAATAAAGAGTCCCTTATAAGAATGACAGAACTAGAAGACTATCCTTATAAGATCGGCTATGTTCAGCAGTGGATGGTATTATATGTATGAACTAGCTTTTGCCCGCGACTTCGCCCGCGTGGATGTCGGAAAATATCCCAGGGGAACGTACTACCGAGATTTCATACCTAATAACAGAGGAAAACGCCATTGACTCCTACCGCTGCGCCCGCGTTGCTCCGCGTAATTTTGAAACTGTGACATCTTTAAAACTATTCATTTAAATGATATGATTTAAAGGCATATTTTAATCTAAATTAAATGCCCAATTTAAATAACATATTATTTGGATAAGGATTAATGTCGTACCGGTCAAAAAAGCTTCGGAAATAACAATTAAATTTTTATCAAATTCTAAAAGATAAAAATGGTTATTGTGGGTCATCCTTAGAAGATAGACATTATGCCGCCATCGCGGACTTTTTAAGATGAACAATACCGTAGAACATAAATTTGACGTATCTTTTCCGGTTAACGCAGCGCACGCCAGTAAAGCTCCCAGTCGGCATGATTTTTTCCGACTTCTTCAACAATAATCGTCATATTTCAGCCAATTTACACAAAACCGTAATGAATTATACACTAAAACCTTCCGCATGAATCACTCCGTCCATTGGTGAAAACCGTTTGAAAATCCGTTCGGTAGTTTTTGAGTTTATCGCGTTCAGACAGACAGACAGACGCGGCGGGGGACTTTGTTTTATAATAATGTATATAATATACATATATATAATATATGTATGAATTAAAAATTAAATTAATGAATTAAACAATCATTTTTAAATTTTATCATTCTAGTTAACTGCTCCATTTAGTCCTTCCTATTGTACCAACCTTGAGATTGGATTAATTATTGATCATTCACACTTCAACAAAGCAACAAAGATTTAATTCATATTGACCTTGACTGTATTTTATTATTGTGTTATAATATGTATAACAAGCAGATTTGCTGCATATCCTATTACTAAAAATTATACATGGAATGTTATCAAATGTTACTGATAAGAGAGCATTGCTATGTATGAATTAATTAATATTTTTTTGTAAATTAAGCTGCTAGAGATCTACAAATGTCTGCTTGTAGGTCTGTGAATCGAAAATTATCATATGAATTACTTGCTTCTGCCGCGACTTCGTCAGCGTAAAATTTCTTGTTCCCCACGAACTACCCCATCGCATTGCCTTCGTTTTTTTATTTTTCCTCGGCTCCTAAGTTTTCTAGCGTGATGTTAAATAGCCCATAGCCTTCCTCAAGAATTGGGCTATCAAATGCAAAAATGATTTTTCATATATGACTGGTAGTTCCAGAGATTAGCGCGTTCAAACAAATAAACAAAAAAAAAACAACTCTCAGCTTTAGTATTAGTAAGTACATAATATGATACTGAATTTGAATCATGTTTTGATTATTTTTTCACTTCATAACAAACATCTCTGTGATTCAACAATATTCATAACAAAAAGATAGGTAATATTATGTAAAATCAGGCATAACTACTATGTTTACATTTTATATTTGTTATTAACTTTCATACCAATTTGGACAAACATTGAATTAACATTATCATGTGTATTATATTAGTTCTCAAATACACAGATAATTCATTTCATAGGCACATGAATAATTATTAGTTAAAAATAATTGCCAAACTTAGGGCAATTATAAGTTTTTAAAATATCAATTTTAAGGTAAATCCGCAGTGGTAGCCCGCAAAATTCAAATTTTCTTACGTTTTTGCAATTTGCAGGTCAGTGTCAGGTTGATCTTGATCAAATTATGATTTGCAACTATAATCAGTGGCGTGCCTAGGGGTCAAAATTAGGGCAAGCCGACAGATTTTTACGAAAAAAAAAATCTGCCACGTGAGGGATTGACTTATTTTCATTTATGTTGTTCATGGTACAACATTATTATAATTTTGGTTAGAAAACCTTTCAAATGCGAAAAGTTCTACATATTATTTTAGGCACGTAATTGTCATAAGCGCCATCTATCGCCACGAATGCGCGTAATTACACCGCGTAGCCGAACCTTTTTACCATAATTCATATTCGCTTGTCTCATGCAAAATTTTTGAATCAAAAGGCACTAGATGGCTCCCATAGTATCGATTGATAATTTTAACATGAGATATTACCTACCTAAACAAAATTTTATAATTTATCATAATCATAATGACAATAGCCAACTAAAACACCTATGAAGAATCTCTTCGATACGAACATTATTGTTTTGTGATCTCAATGAGATGTAATAACATAAAAGGATGGTTAATTTTTCAGTGGTTTTCCAAAACTACATTGCCATAAAAACAACACTAGTCATATGCTTTCATGGCACCAGCTACTAGTACCTACATAAGTTTGTGTAATAGACAATCGAATGCCTATTTCAATCTATTCTCTATTCCGAGAAATGGGTACAATAATTTGAGGTTGGTTACGGTGAAGTAAAGAATTACTTATTGTCAGAAAAATCAATATAAATACCTTTACGAACACAGTTTCCGAATTCCCATTTTGATGATAAAATTACCTTGCCGAGTAACAATTTCACACACTTTAGTCCTTCACAAGGAACAGTTGCATGCGTTTCCGAATTAATTTTAATGATAAGAAACTTTTTAATCACTTCAACAATCACAGCAAAAACTAATCACAATTCACAACACTTAAATTCACAGAACATGAAAAAAATACAAAGCAAAAAAAATGCGCCAATAGCCGCTCAAAACAAATTTGAACTAATTTGATCTGTATCATTCTATAGAAAATCACGCATTGCGCAGCGTCTTGCAACGACATAGGTACTTGCCTTACTCCTATTATACAAAATCAAATACACGATTCGTTCCATTCATAAAAAATCTAAAGCCGGGCTTAAAAATTAGAACATTTTGCGAAATGAGTACATACTAATGGTACCAACAACGTTAACAATTTCTATGCGAAAGATGAGAGGTATGAAGCCTCATAAGAAGCCCCCTTGTGTGAGCGAGAAAGCAATGCAATGTACCACAGAATTGACGTTTTCATTCATCGATGCGATCTCGCGTCCTGCTTAACGCTATAGTGTTAGAGTGAGATCGCAACTGAGATAGTTTGGCAACGTGCGTGTTGAAAACGGCGCGGAATTTAAATATTATTCTTTGAGTACGGAAACCTGGCATCGTAGCTTCTAAAGCGCGCGGTTGATACGGTGCAGCGCGGAGTTTAATGTTATTATTCTTATCAATTCTTGCGACATGAATGAATGACTTGGTTGCTTTACGGGTGTAGTTTTTTTTTCTGGTGGGCTCATCTTAGAATGCAAGCCGGGCTTTTCGGCTTGTATGAAAGGAACGCCACTGACTATAATAGATATGCATTTACAGAATTATAATCATTGGAATAATTAATACTTCATCTCTCTAAGTTAGTTACAAAAACAGTACCAAATCATTTAAAGGATTTTTGAGATTTTTTTTTTCAAGCACAATCATAAGCATAATCAGCCTATAATGTTCACACAGCCGGGCCACAGGCCTCCTCTCGGTGAGAGAGAATGGGCCATAATCTTAAATCAATACAAAATTATAATCTACCAAATCACCCTTGAAAATACATTACTGTTTTTACCCTAATGCTGCTTTCCATTACAATTTCTAATAGATAGGCTGAAACATTATATCCATTAGACTTGTCCATTTTTTTAAGAATAAAGAACGCTTAGAATCTTAAGCTGGAGATAAGATAAAAGGTAAATGAACCACAGTAAATAGTGTGATTATGCTGACATTGGAATCGGGACACAGATAATGGATTGTTCATTGAAATGTGACCCTTAATGTTATGAATAAATATATAGGAATTTATGTGTTGCTTGCTATACACATACATTGAAGATGTGTGAGTCAATGCATATGGAATTTTATTTTTGATTCATACAATAAAGTGAAGGATTGATGGTTTTAAAGTTTTGAGTTAAGCTTCTTTGTTCTTGACTTTCAAAAACAATATTACTGGATTGTTTTTGAATACAATAAATACATCTTTTTAAATTCAATAGGCATTGAAGGTCGGTAACATATGACAGGAAACAATTGATTTTGTAGTGTCTGCTGCACGGCATTCAAAGTAATATAATAATGACTTTATTTTTCAATCCAATTTAAATATTAATTTATGATTTTAAATTTTCTGGCAGATATCAGTACTTAGGTAAACTTATTTAGATTCATTAAAATATCTGATGTTACAACCCACTGCAAGTGAATGTTATATTGATAAAACATAATTTACAACTATAAAGCTTTTTTATGTAAATTTTAGGAATGGGTACTTTCACCAAATCCCCTGTAATATGTAAATCTATTCTAACTTAACTATAATCCTAAAAGATTCCTTGATAATTTCCTTTGTCATGAATGACACAGAAAAACAAACGTAAAGAACAATGAGTAGTAGAATCAAATAAATACGCAGGCAATACCTACACATAATCATCAGAAAATTATTTAAAAAAATATTTACAAGACATATTACAGAACGAAATTCGATCGGCGAATCATCAAGTTGGTGCATAAATAATGTAAAGCTATATTATGATGGTGTAAAGTGCACAAGGAAGATAATACAACACAAAAATATTGTTTTCAGATAATACTAACGGCAATGACGTTAACAAAAGTTGTTTTTCCCGAATACTGCAATCCGACCAATGTTAGCTCCATTTCTTCCTTCCAGAACAAGCTTTTAATCCAATCAAGGATACGATTGATTATAGCAAGCATTTTTAATGATAAAACCACTGTTCTATATGCAAAAAACGTAAAATAATGAACGCCTCTTCCGAAAATCTGCTGTACAATTTGAGTGACAGATATCAATTTGCGTTTAGTTAGCACTTCGTGATGACGTGTTATGAGTCATGTCAAAGAAAATTTGCAATTTAATTCTTTTACCAAAAGAAACACCACTGAACTGAAATATCTTTATCCAAGTGTTCCGTCATTTATATAAAATCTGGAGCAAAATCGCAAAATATTTCCACAGTATTCTGAAAAATAATACAAGTAGCTAAACGTATTCTCTGCTGTCAAATTTTGTGTTGCCGTTTTTAATAAAATGTTGTTTTTTTAATATCACTGCTGAACCAATGGCTTTTTAGTTATTGTAAAATAAAATAATTAAATTTTCTGATTGTTCAATTCAGGTTACATTTCTTACATTACACATTATTCTAACTCCTTGTGACAACAATGTGCGTTCAATTATCAGAACATGCAGAACTAAGAAAGACAGCACGCTGTGCTTCAGTTAACGGTAACCAGAATAGCTGAATACAGCTAGGACATACTCTGTAGGTACTTTAGTAGGCAGGTAGGTTTGAATATGTATTTTTAAACCTGTTTGTTTGTGGTTGCCAATTTCAAAAGCTTTCATCAAAATCAAAAGTAATTTATTCAAATTAGGCTGAGAACTTTTCGAAAGTCAAAATTACTGACAGTCCCCCAAAATCAACAAGCATCATTTCTTTATTGTCACATCTTAGATCTTTTACGGTATAAGTGCCAATTTCACTAATGAAACTGAACACGATCAGCACATCTAAACTGCGTTGGAATATTGACAGTGACAGCTCTTGAACGCAGTTTAGATGTGCTGATCGTGTTCAGTTACATTGGTGGAATCCGCCCAGCTCAAATCCATGTGACCTTTATTTTTTTTTCAATCAGTAAGTATCATCGAAGAAACGCATATCTATACACCGTAGGACTATTTCTGCTTATAGCACTTGGCTGTTATAGTTACGCTTACCCACAGAACAGAAAAAACAGCGACAAAACAGCCAAAAAAAAAGGGTCGTGTGCACGGGATTTTGTATTCAAACTGCTAAAATGTGTGTTTCTTCGATAGTATGTACAGACGCCAGCACATCAGGCTACTACAATCTGTCAAATTTATTTAATAGATTTTCAACTTTATCGCTGAAACATAAGGTTCAAAGTTGATTGGGAAAATTTGACAGTTTCGGGTAGCTTGATGTGCTGGCGTCTACGTCTGTACGTATCTACCATTCTGTTCTTCGATATTATTTTTTACACGACTGCCCAAAAAAGGAGCGTAAGTAATGTTTTCAGGGTTCATGTATGTATGTATGTATGTGCGTTTCTTTGTTCCACCATAACTTTGTAATACCTGAACAGATTTGGATGTATGGGGTATCGTTAGAATCCATATACTCGTATCATCCCGGGTGACATAGGCTATTTTTTTTCAAAATGGCGGCAGTATGGCTACTTATAGGTAATCTTAAGTGTAAAAAAAAAACTTCATTTTACCTACTTATTACAATATGTGTTGAGCACATTCCAAAACTATAATAATTTATTGGTAAGTATACATTTTACATAGGTAGGGTGTACGTGTACAGACGCCAGCACATCAGGCTACTACAATCTGTCAAATTTATTTAATAGATTTTCAACTTTATCGCTGAACTGTAAAGTTCAAAGTTGGTTGGGAAAATTTGACAGTTTCGGGTAGCTTGATGTGCTGGCGTCTGTACATGTAAAGCCGGGTCTCCTGCGCGCATTTTTACATAAAAACATCGCAACAAAGAAGCGTGGCCAAACACCAAATACGACGTTTTATATGAAAATAAAATGTTTATGTGTAAGGTTTTTGTGTAATTTTTCGAAAAAACACGCGCTTGAGACCCGGCTTTAAACAAACATTTCATCCCCGCGCCATCCACGCCTCGCCTCGCCTCGCCGTGAGAGTATAAAACCACCTTTAGTGCTTAAAAATTAAAGCCACCTAGCATGACATGTTTTAAAATAAAACTTGTCACTAAAATATTTAAAATAAAAAAATAATAATTGAATAAATAAAAAAAACACAACTGCCCTGCCTAAAAGAGAACTAAAAAGTAAAAAACAAGCAAGTATTAGTTAATCTGTATACCTATCAGGATGAATGGCTCTTAACAAATCGATTCCTACCGGTTTCCCTTCGGAAAAGTTAATTTTCGATAATTTTTCATGAATATTTAGAAAAATACGGGCGGTCACATGCCCATGGGCGACAATGGTGCCGATTCCCTTGTTCACAAACTAAACTAAATTTAAGTTCAGTGCATCTTTTTCTTTATATTTCATTAAGAAAAGGACAGAAGATAAATTTTAGTTTAGTCCTGTCAAATTTATCTTCTGTCCTTTTCTCAATGAAATAGAAAGAAAAAGATGCACTGAACTTAAATTTAGTTTAGTTTTTGAACAAGGGAATCGGCACCATTGTATACACCAACGACCAACCGGTAAGCCCAAACACCACCCACTTTCTGTACAACCTGGCACTAACTTGCCAAGCTACCAATTTTATCATTATTATGCTGGTAACGCTTTAATCCCTCAAAAACGCTTCCACCACATCGTAACAGACAGGCGTAGGCGGCTTGTAAGCTCAACATTAAGGGTAGGAGGCGCCAATTATTCATTGTTCCTATCCAAAATATCCCGCTCTCACTTTGGATAGATCACTTATCTACAAACAGCTTATAATAGAAAGAGCAGACCAGAAACAACTTACTCCATCGCCTAACATCCATCAGATGGGGGCATATCCTCAAGTCCTGCGAACAACTGGAAAACGGCACTTTGTTTCTCCGCTGGTGAACACGCCTGCCACGCTAAATTAGTGGAAACCGCTTTCAATGATACATTATTACTGGTAGCTTATACTGACCCCGTTGCGATTGCTTTATACAATGACTGCCATCGCGCATCCAGAAATTCGCAGGACTATATCCAGCCGCATCGAGAGGGCGAAGGTACAGGATGACTCACGCCAGCACGCCACCCAATGCTCAACTATTACTATTATCCCCTCAATAGCTTAAACAGCGAAAAAGTTTTCTTGAGTGCGTGAGTCCAGCCAATGGCAGCCCCTCACAGGAAGAAGAATCAGATGATCTTTGTCAAGAACTGCTTAAATCTCCTGATTTCTTTATTCAACCATCAGAGAGCCTCCCATGCCCATGCAGGCACAAATTACCGTGGCCAACTTGGAAATCCTTGCTATTTAAAAATAAATTCCTTGAATGTCTGAATAGAAATAATTTCTACTCCATTGTGGAGTTTTTTGAACATAAATTATAATCTACAAGTTTGCATGCATGATTTTTTTTTTAGAAGTATGAGGAACAGGGTGTAAAGTTAACTCATCCTCTATAGAAAAGGGAGGATCCCCAGACCAGACGGGTGTTGTGTCTGGCGGGCAACTGCCCAACTAATAGACGTCGGCAAGTTATATTTATGTTGATTGCACGGTAAACTTTATTTGCGCGATGCAGGATTTTGTGTGACGTCTGGTCTTTGATGCGTAGTTCACATGTGGCGACGTTGATGCCACCACAATCTCTTAAAATGTAATAATTATACCACCTTTGTATACTTCCCATAGATTATATTTCTATGATACCATGTTTTACGCAAATAAATAAATATTCTAATATTCTTTATAGACTTCGTACCCAAGTAGGCCGCAGCAAGAACAGTCTCCAGTGCGTATGCAGCGTCGCTCCACCGACAAAAGCCCACCTTCCATGGCCGGACCTAATGGCTGCGTCAGCAAACGGTATTCGCGTCGCTGAATTTTGGAACGAACAAATAAAAGCTACTTAATACTTATAATTATATTTTTTCGTGTTATTTTTGCCATCGACACGCTAAGACTATAATTGTTTTTTAGGGTTCCGTACCATTACCATTTGTAAAAACGAACCGTTATGGTGCGACTCAGTCTTTCTGTCTAAACTGGATATCTCTCTCTCTCAAGGACTACTAATGCTATCAACTTGAAATTTGGAATAGTTTTAATTAAATGACATTTGCCCCAACTATTTTGCAAACAAGAAAGATTTTTTTTTTCGCAGCCGGGACTGAACGGGCTTCTTAAAATATCGAAGTGGGGCTACTAGGGCATGTGGGGTATCATATGAAAGAGCGCTGTATGCACATAAAAAAAAAATTTTTTTTAGACCACTTATTTTTCCGATTTTTACGAAAATTGTAAATAAAAATACCGTTCCCTCCCTTATCTCCAAAGTTTACATAGAGAAAAATCTGTAATTATTCTATGTGATAGAAGTTTATGTAAAGATTACAGGAAAAATAAAACAATGTCTCTAAATAGCACACTTTTTCAGAAATCATCAACAAAAATAACATTAGTTCCACTACCGGTCAAGAGATGGCGCTGACCTAAAACTGCAATATTCCACACCGCAGTGTTAAAATTCTCTGACTATTATAGGCCGATGAAAATTTAAAATACCCTCGGTGCGCGAGTCTGACTCGGTCTTGTTTTCTGATGATAACGTAATTCCATTGGCCCTGAAAATAATAAATTGATGGCGATTCTCTTATCACAAATGCCTCTAAAATGGACTAAAAATCACCATTTAGTTTATTCCTGTCAAACGACGATTCCCATTCTGAAATAGGCTAAAGTGACACAACTTAACTATATTTTAGTTTGACAGCACTAAGATGGTACTGAGATATTATTTTAGTGAAAATGGCAATTTTGCTATTCTGAATTTGACGTTTTTCACCTAAAATTTAGATTTTCTAACTAAATCTGACTATTATTAATCGCGACTAAAAACGTGTGGAATAAAATTGGTTTACACACCAACACCTCGACTTAAAATAGTACCTACCTAGGTACTGAATATTTTTTTTCTTTTGCTTATATCTCGAAAATGGTGTGTCCAATTGGAAAAATAATGAAAATTTCGACCCCCTTTTTGAAGCTCTTAAACCCCTAACACTCTACATGTAGGTAACATTTTTTTCTTATTTTCCATACAAAAAGTGAAAAAATACATAATATAAAACACGTCGAGGCTGCCCCCCCTGCGCGCCTCCGGCTCTAAAAAGATTCACGTGTGGAGTCGCGCGCGATTGTCAAATTCGATTTTTAAATGTGTCAAAATTATTTTTAAATTTAGAGAATTTATTTTGCAGAATAGGTTTGAGATTCTCATAGTCTTCAGTCTCAAGTCTCAAGGAATTTTAGTGATAGTTTAGTTAGTTTAATTCGGTGTACACACGGGTGCACATCAAGCTTTACATTTCCAGTTTATGCTGATCTCGCATTGTGTAGGATTTCCGTACAATGTGAGGTCAGCTTATACTGGAAATGTATAGCTTGATGTGTAGCCGTGTGTACAAAAGAATCGGCACCATTACTTAACAACAAACCCCTCGGCAATCTAAAACCGATTTAGAAAAACAAAATGGTGTTACGCTGGTTACGCAATACAAAAAAGAAAAAGGGAGCGGGCAGGCTATTCTTTGCTCAGTAGGTACCTACTCCTACGTAGAAACCATGGTAACTTTAGAAACTCTATTTACGATGCAACTTACATAAAATAAAATTTGGGAATTTGGGAATAACATCATAATGTTCTTCTCTCGTATTGTCACAAGTTCACTACTGTAGGTAACTACCTACGTGGTACCTACCGAGATACCGACCTACTTACTAACAAACTACGCATGAAGCTCTCGCAAACAGGCGCGACGGCGCGGCGCGACTCTAATAACACAATTTCTAAGAAAACTTCACGTTAGAACAACTACCGGTGTCGCATCGAGCTTATTTGCTGGAGCCTTTACAGCTTATTATATTATCAACAGCCCGACAACAAACATCCTTTGGGCAGTATCAAGCCCATCATACACAACACCCGTCTGGTCGGAGGATCCTCCCTTTTCAATGGAAGACGAGGAATTTTGCACCTTGTTCCACATGTTCATGCAGTAGTAAGAATATGAGCCAGCCAGAAAATTATAACCGAATGTTATTGCTGGTGGATTCAGCCATTCAGGATTCTATTTAAAACTTTTGTCTCCACCCATTTTTGTCGAGCTCATACGCTATGCCGCCATACATTTTGCAAGTGGGCCCTTCGGGAGGGTTCCCGGCATTACGGACGGTCAACGGCATTAGATTTATTATAACCGTGTTATAAAATACTGTAAAACGAAGTAAAATTGTGTTTTCAGGGGTCTTGTCGCTATAAGTAGTTTCCAACCTTTTAAAGTTTTTGTAAAATATTTGGAATCGTGAACAAAACAAACAAAAATGCTTGGATTTTAAAAAAACCAAAGCTTAAACTATTAAAATCTTAACAAAAATATACATCAGATTTTATTTTCACGGTTTATAATGCTGTATTCGCTAAGACAAACCTACATTTAAAATGAGCCCTCCGCGAGGCTCCCGGCATCCCATATGCGACTATACTCCATTTGAAATAAGATTAGACATTTAACTAAACCTTTTTTACAGTCCGTTCAACCGATTTTGAGTTCTATTGCGTAAGTGGTATGACAAATGACAGCTGCAGTAAACAGTTGGTATTGTAACCACTTTTTTGCTTTTAATGCCATCCTTATGCCTACGGTATAGAAGTCAGAATCGGTTGAACAGACTGTAAAAAAGGTTTGTTATAATGTCTAATCTTATTTCAAATGGAGTATAGGTGAACCCTACAGGAGGGCTCCCGGCACAGAACGTGTTAAATACTCGTAAATGTAACAATAAATTGATTTGTAAATGTTTGGAATACGTTTCCTCGGTCGATAAACAGGAAAAATAAGTATCAAGACTTCCATGAGCTCATATTTATTATCCGGACTCAGGAAGCGTAGGTTGCCGTGATGTTGACGTATTGCACCTAAGTACGTGGCGCCAGCATCCGCAGCAAATCATCAACATCAATAGCCTAGTAAGAAAGAGAGTACTATGCGATAGTAAGTACCTAAGTTATGTGAATAGGCTAAACATCTCACCATACATAACTATTAGAATGTCCCGAATAATGGAAAAACACTTTTCCGAACTCGGGAATTGAACTTGGGAATCCCACATTTTGCTATCCTGCTTGTGCGACATTCGGCATCTCGAAGGTCCTACTTAGGAACCTATGAGGCGGACGGCTGCTGAACAAGACTTTAAATTAAAGCCTCCACCACAGATAATATCCTCCACTAATGCATAATGGCATAAACACCAAGGAGGCAGGTTGCGCGTGCTATTTCCCTATACGTAGGTACCTTTATCTTCTCTCTTTGCGTGTCTATGGCAGTTTAAATAGAGTCAGCCCAGAATTTGGCTTTGAGTTTAGCACCTTCGGGTCGTAATGGCTCAGTGGTGAAGGCATAGACTCTATATATACTAGGGTTAAGGCGTCGCCTCTCATGCACGAGGTTGTGGGGTCAAATCCGGGCAAGTACCAACATGACTTTTTCAATTCATATGTACGTTCTGAGTTTATCTTGGACATCGGTGAAAGAAAAACATCGTGAGAAAACCTGGATTTATCCTTCCTTACATACTCGTATTATAAAACAAAGTCCCCCGCCGCGTCTGTCTGTTTGTCTGAACGCGATAAACTCAAAAACTACCGAACGGATTTTCAAACGGTTTTCACCCATAGACGGAGTGATTCATGTGGAAAGTTTTGGTGTATTATTCATTAAGGTTTTGTGCAAATTGGCTAAATATGACGATTATTGTTGAAGAAGTCGGAAAAAATCACGCCGACTGGAAGCTTTACTGGCGTGCGCCGCGTAAACCGCAAAAGATACATATTTAAGTTCTACAGTATTGTTCATCTTAAAAAGTACAACAAAAAAGTCCGCGTTGACATACATTTATGTCTATCTTCTAAGGATAACCCACATTATTATCTTTCAGAATTTGATAAAAAAAATATTTATTATTTCCGAATCTATTTTCACCGGTATTATATTAATCCTTATCCAATAAAATATGTTATTTAAATTGGGCATTTAATTTAAATTAAAATATGCCTTGACATCATATAATTTAAATGAATAGTTTAAGATATATCACAGATTAAAAATTACGTGTAACTATATAATTATGGTTGACGGCAACGCGGGCGCAGCGGTTATTAGTCAATGACCTCTTCCTCGGCTATTAGGTATGTAATCCCGGTATCGGTAGTACGTTCCCGTGGGATATTTTCCGACATCTACGCGGGCGAAGCCGCGGGCAAAAGCTAGGAACCTATAACCCTCGAAGGGTTAGGCAGAGGTGTAATCCGAGTCCGCATATCACTTGTCAGTTTCCCTCGTCGTCAGTTTATTTAATTCGCCAGTTTCGTTGATTAGTCAGTTTCGTTGATTAGTCAGTTTCGCTGATTCGTCAGTTTTGCCGATTGGACACTTTGGACAGTTGCGTTAACTCGACAGTTTCCAGTGTTTGCCAGTTTTCGTCGTTTCGTCAGTTTTATTCAATTCGTCAGCCAAAGTATAGTCAGTAGAAAACTGCACACATCTCTGCTAGTTTAATAAATATACAGGGTTATTGGTTATACGTCGGCAATCCGTTAAGGGGATGTAGAGAGGTCATTTGCAACCAAATGACTCCTTTTGACTCCTATGCAAATGTCAACAATTTTCGAGTGATTTGACATTTTATTTTTTATTTCATACTTACATTTTAAAATATAATAAGTCAAATTACTCGAAATTATTTGACATTGGCATAGGGGTCATCAGGGGTAATTTGGTTGCAAATGACCTCTCCTACATCCCCTTAACGGATTGCCGACACACAATGATGTTTGTGTCAATAACACGTGTCACTTTTCACTTCCCATGCGGCCTGCTGCTACTCGCACCACATCTAACATGTGCCTTCCAAGGCTCTCCGTACGGGCTGAGGCCAGGACCCATTGCATGAATCTGCACGCTTCCTACTGCTGACGCGTACCTGTGCTGTGCACCAGTCACGGACGCTGCCGAGTTCTGACGAAGGCAGGCCTACCTGCAGCCTACCGCCGCAAGCTACCTACGGTGCCTGTGCTCCACGTCTCCACGTGCTACCGACGCTCGCTACCTGTGGCCGTGAAGGCCGTCCTGCCTATTGCTGAGCCTGTGCTGAGCAGGCCCCCACGTCTACCACGTGCTTCCAAGGACGGCATCCTTCCTAATGTATGTGTGCGAGTGCTCAGGGATCAGTGACCTTACCCACGCCCTAGCCGTGTTACTACTACCTACAATATAATGTGTTAACTAATCCAGCTGTTTCAATTACCTAAACTACCTACCTATCTGCCTGAGCAGCCTACCTGCAAAGCCCTAGCCGTTACAGTTTTTACTGACACAAACTGCAGACAATCAATCTGCATAGTCTTTTCCAAACTGTGTTGGGGTCGGCTTCCAATTTAACCGGATGCAGCTGAATACCAGTATTTTACATGGAGCGACACGCCGCCGTCTCGGGATCAGATCGACACTCTTCTTAATTTTTATATTGTTCACGTCCCCATCTCACTAATAGTATATGAAAATACCCCCTGAGATACTGCGTATAGCGACAAGACCCCCTGAAAACACAATTTTACTTAGTTTTACAGTGTTTTATAACACTGTTTCAAACCTAATGCCGTTGACCGTCCGCAAGGGTTAACTTTAGCGCAAACGTAACGCCAGCCGTTTCGGAGGGTTCACTTCCAATATGTATCGCGGCATGGCGTATGAGCTCAATGAAAAGTGGGTGGAGTCGAAAGTGTTAAATATAAATTAAACTTCTAAGTAACAATAAAATAAATAAATCGTCCAATGGTGCCGATTCTCTTGTACACCGAACTAAACTAACTAAACTATCACTAAAATTCCTTACTTTTGACTATGAGAATCTTAAAGCTATTCTGCAAAATAAATTCTCTAAATTTAAAAATAATTTTGACACATCTAAATCGAATTTGACAATCGCGACTCCACACGTGATACCTAACCACGTGATCTTTTTAGAGCCGGAGGCGCGCAGGGGGGGCAGCCTCGTCGTGTTTTGTATGGAATTTTTCACTTTTTGTATGGAAAATAAGAAAAAATATTACCTACATGTAGAGTGTTAGGGGTTTAAGGCTTTTATAAAGGGGGTCGAAATTGTCATTATTTTTGCGATTGGACACACCGTTTTCGAGATATAAGCAAAAGAAAAAAAAATGATTCAGTACTGTTTTTGCATTTGAAGTCGAGGTGTTGGTGTGAATTTATAGTTCATGACAACCAATTTTATTCCACACGTTTTTAGTCGCGATTAAAAATAGTCAGATTTAGTTAGAAAATCTAAATTTTAGGTGAAAAACGTCAAATTCAGAATAGCAAAAATGTTATTTTCACTAAACTAATATCTCGTTGCCATCTTAGTGCTGTCAAACTAAAATATAGTTAAGTTGTGTCACTTTAGTCTATTTCAGAATGGAAAATCGTCGTTTGACAGGAATAAACTAAATTTTGGTGATTTTTAGTTTAGTTTAGAGGCATTTGTTACAAGAGAATCGGCACCAGTAACGTCTTAATCACTTTATGTTAAATGGAAGACAATTGAAACACGTGTTCTTAATAGCCAGCACTTGCACAGTGCACTGCAGCTGCAGTTTAAATTCAGTCAGTAGGCATCTATGAGCAATGGTGTCAGAAAAATTTGCCACAGTCTCAGTCTTGTATGGGGTCAGCTGCCCCCTTTGCCCCGCCTCGGCGACGCCCATGGTCACAACTAGCGTTGCCGGAGAGTAATATTCCGAAGTATTCCCGTCGTATTATTCGCGTAGCATTCGGAAGTATTGAGTAACATTCGGAATTATTCGCCAAGAGTTCGACTGTTCACCGCTAGATGGCGACACAATTACCATTACAAATCACAGTCCTAAATGTTGCGTGTTGGTGATTGTGTATTCATACCCACGAATCTTCCACCATTCTTAATTATCCTTATCAGCAAACCTTGGTCACTGGAGCAGCAGAAAGCGCATGCAGGCGAGCACTACCGACGGAAGTTGTATAGTTAAGCTTTTACCCGCTCGATGGCGCTAAGACCAGCGACACAATACTACGCGTTCATTCATAAGACTGAGAATAATACTATTTGAAAACTTCCGAATGTTACTTTCATCTACCTAGCTATGTACTTACGTAACAAGTTTTTATTTGCGGTTTAGGTGTAATTTTGCGAGAATACTATGTACTTAGAGAGGTTAATACATAGGTAGGTAGGTACTAAGATGTGTTTATATTACATAAATATTATCATGTACTTCGGTACCTAATAAAACAGTAACTATTATATTATGTACTTCAATTGTTTTCATAAGTAGGTACTGGTGCTGATTCTCTTGTCACAAATGCCTCTAAACTAGACTAAAAATCACCAAAATTTTGTTTATTCCTGTCAAACGACGCTATTCTGAATTTGATGTTTTTCACCTAAAATTTTGATTATCTAACTAAATCTGTCTATTTCTAATCGCGATTAAAAACGCTTGGAACAAAATTGGTTGTCATGAACTTTAAATTCACACCAACACCTCGACTTCAGGGTAAAAACAAGGCAAAAACAGTATTGAATCTTTTTTTTCTTTTGCTTATATCTCGAAAATGGTGTGTCCTATCGCAAAAATAATGAAAATTTCAACCCCCTTTATAAAACCCATAAACCCCTAAAACTAAACATGTAGGTAATACTTTTTCAGATTTTCTATACAAAAAGTGAAAAATTCCTTAAAAAACACGTCGAGGCTGCTCACCCTGCGCGCCTCCACCACTAAAAAAATCACGGGGTAAGGCAAACAAGTACCTACCACGTGGATTCGCCATTGTAAAATTCGATTTAGTTGTGCCAAAAGTAAAGAATTTTAGTGATAGTTTAGTACGGTGTACAAGAGAATCGGCACCACAGGTACTTATACTACCTATTCTAGAAAGAAGGAAACAATTATTTTTTTGTAAAATATCTTCTTTTTGTTAATGTTTCCCTACCCTACCTACTTACCTAATAATTTTAATTTTTTCCATTATGTAGGTACATCGCAAAGCAAAACTTTTTTACGAAATACTTAAATTAAGCTTGTAGGTACATAATCTGCAAAAATCGACATAAATTCTAAACTCAACCATATAAAAATAAAATAATAAGTAGTCACAAGTAGATAACTACTTACGCGGAAATATTCCCGCAGAGTAGGTACGTACGCATCGAATAATACTTTGTTGATTTTATGAATGAACGTCCACGAGGCTCGGGCTGCCACGTGCATGCAAGCCGGGTACAGTACGACACAACTTAGATGTAGCATCGGCAAAATACGTAAAACTGATCACCGTCTGAACCGAGTACGCCTTCAAAATCATCAATATTTATTACTGCTTTAGGTAAAAATGATCTTAACGCAATAACTAGTGAAGTCATAATACCCAAATACATTCGTAAAATTGAAATAAATGAAAGCAAATTTTTAAATGTATGCTACATCTAAGTAGTGTCGTACTGTACTTATTGGATTACCTATTAAAGTTCGACCATTGACTACTAGATGGCGTTAATGCCAGTGACTTTATACTATTATGCGTTCATTCAATAAACTGAGTAATTTACGATTTTGAAAACTTCCGAATATTTCTTTTCATCTACTTAGATAAGTAGGTACTTACGTAATAACTTTTTGTACACGGTTTAGGTGTGAAAGTGGTAGGTATAGAGGTTTCGACATAGGTAGATACTAAGATGAGTTTGAGGGGCTTGTGGCTAAGTAATAACAGCCACATGGGTCGATCGATCAGGTTAAGCTACGCTTGGCGCGGTTGCTCCGTGGATGGGTGACCATCTTTACATACCAAGACCCCTCCGTGCATCGGAAAGCACGTTAAGCCGTTGGTCCGGGCTGTCATTTGTAGATCTTTGACAGTCGTTACGGGTAGTTAGAAGCCTAAAAGTCTGACAACCAGTCTTACCAAGGGGTATCGTGTTATCTAGTAACTAGGTTGTGGAGGTCAGATAGGCAGTCGCTCCATGTAAAATACTGGTATTCAGCTGCATCCGGTAAGACTGGAAGCCGACCCCAACATAGGTAGTTCAGTAGTTGGGAAAAAGCTAGGCAGATGATGATACTAAGATGAGTTTATAAAATAGCTTAGTACCATAAGTAATTAGGTAGATAGGTACTTATTACCAAATAAAAGGTAATTCTAATTAAGTATTACATTATTTCAAGTGTTTCTATAAGTACCTACTTGTTTGAACTATCGATTTTAGTTGAAAACTTCTACAAAAAGAAAAGTAAAACATAGTCGTAAAAACTAGGTAAGTACCTACTCATCTACTTACCTAATTATTTACGTTTCTTTCCATTAAAAATCGTAAAGTAAAAACATTTTTACAAAGTAGATTAAACTTGTACCTAGGTACTTACATAACATCCACCCGCAAAAAAAATCGACACATTCTAACTCAACTATACAAAAATAAAATAATAAGTAACAAGTAGATAACTACTTACGCGGAAATATTCCCGCAGAGTAGGTACGCAGGCTAAATAATACTTCGTTGATTTTTTATTGAATGAACGGCCGCGAGGCTCGTGGGCAGTGCCACGTGTCACACAACGTGTAGGCGAGCGCTGGCATCGCGTCGTCGAGCGACTAACGAGGGAAGTTCGCCATTTAAAGTTCTGCTCCTGCCCGCTAGATGCCATTAATTCAAGTTTTTAAATTTATTCTTGCTGCGGTATATTACATCCAATCGAAGTATACTTTTGAATATTTCCGAATGCTACCGAATTATTGCGAATTCTACCGAAGTTTTGCAACGCTAGTCACAACAACGCACGCATAGCATGACCACCATAGAAAAGGATTTTCTCGACGAAAGAATAGACAAAATTACAGATTGTGATTGTGAATCTGTCATTTTATCTATTCTTCCGTCGACAAAATCCGTTTCTATTGTACCACTGTAGAAAAGGGTTTTGTCGACGGAAGAATAGACAAAATGACAGATTGTGATTGTGAATCTATTATTTTGTCTATTCTTCCGTCGACAAAATCCGTTTCCATTGTGGTCATTCCATAAATAATGTTATCTATGGGTCTTGCTACGCGTGCTGAAAGTCGCAACCCACAGTGCCGAACACCAATAAGAAAAGCGAGAAACAAAGCTATGGAAATGGCTGTGAAATGTGACGAACTAAACGTGTGTTTCAATCAAGTTAATAATATTATACATGAGGTAATCTACGTCACGACTACCTTAAAACGTGCAACCCTACATTTTCCATGTAACCGAACTCATTCATAACAAATGATGAAATGAACAATGATGACCGTGCACTCCCCAACCCGTGCTCGAGCCGCGAACGAGCACGTTTTGCACCTAACTTATTATAAAACCCGTGCACGTTTGAACGAACTACCTAATCCCCAGAATCCCCTACATTGAACACGCGTACGGAAATAAACCCGTCGCGTAACCACAGTTGTGGGGTTTCATTCCAAGTTACTCTGATCGTACAAAATTTATATTTGAACTAGTTGAATAACGATACAGGAATAAATAAGTTAAGAAAGAGCCTCCTCCGCGTAGAAAGTTTTTCCTTGTTTTTTTTTTGTGTATTATTTAAAATTCGGTTTATAAGCAAGCTCGATTTATAAAAGTATTTCTATTAATGGTTGTCCTTATATAAATTCAATGGAATTGGTTTCACAATCGTTCTGATTCTTTTGTTTGCCAATTAAACTTTTTGTAGGCTAATAATTTATTTAGGGATAATGTGGGTTCGTAAGAAAAAATCTAAAAAAAACCTGTGTACGCAAATAAAAATATTATGTAAATTTGATTTTAAAATATCTGGAATTGTAGGGCATCACGTTACGATTTGGAAGTCAGGCCCGTCACCACTGGGTCATCTAGTTTTAACAGCGCCAACTTCTGAGTTGACATTACCTATGTAGTTAGTAGGTACTATTAGGTACCCAGAATCTTATGAGTTAACTGAATTCATTCCTGAAGCCTAGTTTAATGGTCAATGCAAGATTATTATATAAATCTATACTAATGTATTAGTACCTACCTGGGCGACCGAGCTCTGCTCGGGTGAAAATAGAGAAAACGAATTTTCCCAGATATGAGACCTAGCTAACTTTCATCGAAGTCGTTGGAGCCGTTTTCGAGAACGTGATTACAAATATATAGGGTTATTGGTTATATTATACGTCGGCAATCCGTTAAGGGGTAACGGATTGCCGACGTATAACCAATAACCCTATATTTTTGTATAAAGGATTAATTGATGTAGGAGAGGTCATTTGCAAGCAAATTACTCCTGATGACCCCTATGCCAATGTCAACAAATTTCGAGTTTGATATTTTATATTTTTATTTCATACATTTTAAAATATAAAATGTCAAATTACTCGAAAATGGTTGACATACGTGCGTTTGCATAGGAGGCAAAAGGCGTCATTTGGTTGTAAATGACCTTCCCTACATCCCCTTAATGGATTGCCGACATAATAACCATTAACCCTGTATATCAGGGTTATTGGTTACATTTTATATTTATATTTCATACTTACATTAATAGAACTTTTATTAGGGTGTGTTATAGGTTCTATAAGTAAAAGAAATGAAATGTTCATTTAGTAATGGTATGTAACCCACACATGCACACAACTCTGACTGACTGGCCCCACAGACTTTTTTTTTTTTTTTTTTCTGTAGGGCATCTCACAGCTGGTTTTGAGAAACCTTCGCTGTTTAACCGGTCAATCCTGTGGCTGCCTCAAGCTACTACACTCAAAGCCTCCAGCCAGGGCACATATATAAAACTAAGCTAAAAAGCTTAGGATGAACGCGCCCTAAGGGCACCCCCTGCGGGGTTCGAGCCTCGACTTAGGGCGTTATCCGGGGGGAGGACATCAAAAGATAGGACGGGCTGGGCCCCACAGACGGGCGACGCACGTCTTAAGTAGTTGGGTTCGCAGGTTGTGTGCATGTGTGGGTTACATACCACTACACATTTTAAAATATAAAATGTCAAATTACTCGAAATTAGTTGACATTGATAAAGACATTGGATTGGTTGACAGAGGTAATTTGGTTGCAAATGACCTCTCCTACATCCCCATAACGGATTGACGACGTATAACCAATAATCCTGTACATATACAGCTCATTTAATAGTATAGCATAATTTTATAGAGGGTGAGTTTATATGTAGGGGATAATCTGCGGAACTACTGATCCAATCAATCTAGCCCGTTCTTGCTACGTGAAGCTAGTATAGAAATATAAGCAAATGAGTACAAGAAACATTCCACAATAAAGTCTTCTTCGCACATTGATAATAAATTCATGACAACATAACGTTTCACACGTTATGTTGTCACCACTATTGGCAAAAAATGTTAGTGATTTAAAATAAAATACCGCTGTGGTAAAGAACAGACTGATGGAGATTCCTATTCTAGAACTTTCACGATTCTCTATCAGACATCACGATATTTGACCAACTTCGATAGTTGTTCAGCAAACTGTTAGTTCGTCCTGTGTATGTATCGTGTGTAGCTTTACCAGACGTCCCGTATTTCCCGGGACGTACCGTGTTTTAGGCGTAAACGTGCCGGCGGCGGCGGGACAGGCTCTGTCCCGTATTTAAACCTTATTTGATTTATTATTAAGAAACCTATCGCACTACGGTTGATTGACATTGAAAAGTAGAAGAAAATCATGGAAGGGTTTTCCAAGAATGAAATCCCTAACATTTTTCTAATTATATCGTTTATCTTCAGTAGGTATTCCTAGTTCCAACTGTTTTGTGGAAAGGACTTTTTCGCAGATGGATTTGACATGGACTGATGTGCGCAACAAATGTACCTTTGTTGGTTAATTAATGACCATTTTCAACTATGATTATAACAATAACTGCATTGAATTTTACAAAAATAATTATGTTAAATCAAACAAAGATATATTGAAACTTACACGATATTCTTTAAACTATAAGTAGCAATAAATAAATAATAAGGACGTAAAATACATGTTTTTTATTTGTCCCGGGAAAAATTTGAAATCCCGTTTTTTAAACAAAATTGAGCATTTGTCCCTTAAAGAATTTAAAAAAAAACCTGGCAACCCTAATGGTGCGTTATGTTATTATTATCAGACATCGACAGACGTGAGTAAGACAGTTGCGTCATTATTCAAAGAATAGCTCCCGTGTTACTGAACGTGATATCTATGCGATGCGGATCTAGTCTAGCGCCAAAAGGTCCTTGTATAGTTGTACTAGCTGTTGCCCGCGACTTCGTCTGCTGCGATCCAGGATGAAAAGTAGCCTATGCCCTTCTCCAGGTCATGGCATGTGCCAAATTTCAGTCAAATCCGTTCAGCCGTTTTAGCGTGATAGCGTAACAAACAAACAAACTCACTTTCGCATTTATAATAATATTAAGTTAGGATGTACTGAGCTAGACTCTAGCTAATATAGGGTTACCTACCATATCTCAGGATTTGTCCTGAGATTTCAGGTTTTTTTTACTCTTCTCAGGATTGGGGCTGGATTTTGCAAATCTCATGAAATCTCAGGATTTTTTGAATTTTCAATAAAATACAGCTTACATTTAAGATCTCTTTAGTAAAAAGTGAAACTAAAAATAATCTTCCTTTGGTAATAATTGCACAATTAAAATCAATACTTAGGTAGGTATTTACCCAAGTAGGTAGGTACCTACTTAATCAGTTTTAGATACCTTTTATGGCGGTGCGTGAGCGAGATCCGCAATGTATAAGAACGCTAATATTACGACTTTTTAAAATTGTTAAGTACGTTTGAGAGAAAATTCTCAAACTGTAAAAAATCTCGGGATTTTTCAATGGAAGTCAGGCCTTTTCTCCGGACTTTTGATTTTTTCATCTGGTAACCCTAAGCCAATACAAACTATACATGGATATTTCGGTGTGTGGTCAAAATCGGAACGAATACCGCCATCTTGTTTTTAGGGTTCCGTACGTCCGAATGAAAAAACGGAAGTCGGCTATAAATGTCGTGACATATTAAATAGGTCTGGCACTTGCTTGCTTACCTTGGACTATCAAGCACCTTGATTTGCTTTATTACGTCTTGATAACTTGATAGTATTTAATTGATGCAAATATTACAACATTTTTTGAACGATACAAATAGCAAACGCTAGCAAGAACATAAGTAGGTAACTTTTCCGCAAAATAACAAATTAAGTAATACTGAGGAATAGATTTAATTTTCCGCTGTACCTTCTTAGACCTACCCTGGAAAATTACTTGTGTACCTACTTATTAGGGTGAGTGGGGGCAAGTTGAAAATCGAGGTAACACAAAAAGTCGTCCATAGCGCCAGATTCTGTGCAGTTTTAGCAGTGATGGCAACATTGTTAAGACCGCTATTTTGTTACGTCGCACACCTCAGTCACACACACACACCTCAGTGAGTGGTTTGTGTGAAAAATGCATCCTACGCGTTTTTTAATCTTACCCTGTGTCCTGTAACTTTAATTACCTACGTGGTATGTACAAGTGTTTTATTGGAATATCTACTTATTATTTGTAATTCTTAGTTGTGTTATTACATCGAAATATGACTATTTATCGTATTTTAGGATTTATTACAATTTACCGTCTTTACCCATCAATATTTGACGGGGTAAGATGAAAGAAAGATGCGAAATTTTGTTTTGTAATATCTTGATAGTAGGATAAAGTAAAGGGTAAAGGATTTATTTGATTGATACTGATGTTTTATTGTCAGTATAACCTTATGCAATTAAAGTGGAAAGTTTGAGCACCTCCACTTTCAATGTTCCTCCGGTGGGATAAGATTGTTTTTTTTTTTTTTACTCCTTTTATCTTTGTTTAAATAAAGGTATTCGGACACTACACATTTGAGTGTTAAGGGTACTTCAAACTTTAAACTAGTGAACACCAACCACGTCTGATAATCATTTGAACGATTTTAGAAACAATTTCGATCTTTCCCCATTACCCTTTCATCTTCCCCCTGTTTAATTCTCGTGATAAAAACATTTTATTTAATTTTTTTTTCTGCTTTGGAACAAATTTAGCAGGATGTTATCAATGTGATAGAAAAATACACTCTTTGCTCTTTACTCACTACAAAGATTTTTTTTGCATAAACTAATATGTACTGTTCTACAAGACTTCAAATACAACACTCACAGACTAAGTAGACAACACTGCTCAATTGCTCATCTCATCAAAAACCCGTTCGATCTTGCCCCCACTCACCTTACTAAGGTAAGTAATGTTATTGTAGTAGGTAGGTACAGACGCCAGCCAGCACATCAGGCTACTACAATCTGTCAAATTTATTTTATAGATTTTCAACTTTATCGATGAAGCATAAGGTTCAAGTTGATTGGGAAAATTTGACAGTTTCGGGTAGCTTGATGTGCTGGCGTCTGTACCTATGTAATCTGTGCCTATGTCCCCTTTCGGATCAGACAGGGTTTTTTTTTACATGAGTATTCGGCACAGTTATGCCCGAAAGTACATTCTTAAAAAAAAACCTCCAAGTTGACGACCTTTTCCTTTTTTGAAGTCGGTTAAAAATAAAACTAGGAACATTTTAGAAACAGCAGCTAAGATTTATTTTTTACCTATTAAGTAGGTACCATTTTTTTCAAGTTCGACCACTTAATGTAGGTAGTCGAGTAAAATAGAGCAGATTAGTGATCGCGTAACTTTTGATTTTTGGTCTTATAATTATAATTTATAACGATAGGGTATACCCCAAAGCACTTCTCGCGGGGCGGAGCTATCGCCGCGTCATCGGCACAACAGTCACGTGCGAGCAAGCGTGGCCCAGCCGAAGTCGCTGCAGCCGCGGCGCATCCGAAAGACAACCAGCAAAACCTATACCAGACCATCCACACACCGCCGCACAGCATGAGAATCAACCTCAATACACAGAAACTTCTTAAAATACCTAAAAATCAGCATTTTATCCTAGAATTTTGAGTTCACGCATCGGAATGTGCGCCGGCATTCCGACGCCCGCCCCCCGTCCATATTTTGACGCCGCCATCACGTCACATGACTGAAACCGGCCGGTGTTTGGAGTACATCCGTTCACAGTGGCCGCGACGCTCGCAGGGTGACGACGTTTGCCACACGCTCCATACATGCAGTTAAATACGATAACAACAATTAATATTTACTGTGATCGTTTATCGAAAATGGATTGCGGAGATCTAACTTAAGTGTTAAACAGTAGTTTGTGATTATTAGTGCTGAATAAACCTACCCGTTATTACGGGAATGAAATGTAAACAGAACTTGTATTTGATATTATCATCTGCAATTTTGTGATACAGTGGTTTGTTGTTTTGTTGTGATTCCAAATGAATATGGAAACAAGGCATTATTGGGAAGAGAACGGGCATTCCGTGAAGTATGACAAGTAAGTTTAATATGGACATGTCTATTAATTAAGTTTTATTTTATTCGATTCTGCTTCATAAAAATGGCTCGATACTTGAGCCGATTGTATTGTGAATTATGTGTTTACAGGGAGTGGTATCAAAACACCATTGAGTATAACATAAAGAGAGAAATTACGATGATTACCATTACGATCAATTCTAAAAAACACTCGTTTTATTCTCGACGTGATTATCAAGTGGATTCTATGTTGGTGAAAATTATTATAAACGAATGTTTATAATTATTACCTATGGTTTTATCAAACTATGTAGGTAGGTAGTCATTGGCGATACATTACAGAACGTTGCTTTAATTTGACAGATTTGTCAAAAAAACTTTCTTACGACCGACCTTGACCCGAAAATCATTATTCATCTTGTTTAACATTTTCGCTCATTTTCGGCACCTAAATGCCTAAATTATTCCGCTTTGGAGTTTTAGGCAGCTTTTTATGGGGTTCAAAGTATTTTGATTAGCTTTTCATGAATTTTCTCGGCATTTGTGCGTGTGTACCTACCTACCTATACTATATTCAAGTGGGTTCTAATAATAAAATTATGCTTTCGGCTCAAAAATATATTAAACTTACTGTAATTTCAGTACTAAGAGCAAGAATTTTGGCCTTATGTAATTGATTGTGTACCTGCCAATCGCTTAACGAAGAAAGTGTTCATTGACTCAAAAATACTGATCCTTTGCGTGGGTAGGTAGGCCTACGTTGAATTGTATTTGGCAGCAAAAAAACAAAAGGAACAAAAATTGTATTTTGAATGATCTTAGGATGCTTTTTTGGGCATCAACATCAATTTTGATGCTTTGGGCATCAACATCGATTTTGATGCTTAGGGTATCAACATCAATTTTGATGCTTAGGGCATCAACATCAATTTTGATGTTTAGGGGGCATCAACATCAATTTTGAAGCTTATGGTATCAACATAAATTTTGATGCTTAGAACATCAACATCAATTTACCTAGGTAGGTATATGCTTATGGCTTTCAGTACAAATTTTGGGAGATGAGAGATTTGTTCTAGGCAGGGGATAGGCCGAGTTACATGGTTTTGACTATAGCTACACATTTAGAACGAAAAAAAATGGTTGTGTCTAAAAGCAAAGGTAGGTAGGTAAATGAAGTAAAATATATGCAGTGGAATTTGCTCAAATGAGTTTCTTGTGTGAGGTAATTGACATTTATACAGTCTATTTTCTGTACCTAATAAAAATTAATTACACTTTTGCTAAGTTTTATATTTACAGAAAAGAAAATGCTGATCTAAAATCTTGATAAGCCAAATGGCCCAATTTTCTAATTATACTAGGTACCTACCTAACCTACCTACCTTCTTAGTTATAAAAATATAACTTTGATATCTGCACTGATAGATGTATCGATAGAGGAGTCATTAAAAAGACAGGTGGGTTACCAAGTAACTACTGCTAAAGCAGGTCAATAATTGACACAAAAAGTATCAAAAGTCATGTGCAGAGTCGAGCCATTTTGAATTTTTGAACCATGTGAGGTACGGGCCCAGTTGGGCGACAATTTAGTCAATCAAAAAATCATCTAAATACACAAATCAAAATAAAAAGCTTTGCCTGGTTCTTTCAATTTGAGAGAACCTCTGGGCTCCCAATGCCAATTTCAACTAAGACCTTTACCTTTGACTGGTTATATAATAAAGCTACTCTGACACTGTTTTCGGGTTCGTTTTAGCCTGACGACGATAAATAGGGTAACACGTTTTCTAAATGGACGATGAAGCGACTTCAGTAATCTGTTGTTGAAGAACGTGAAGAGTCATCATTGAGAATAACAGACCAAATTACCTCATTAATTGATACTGTTAAGAAAAATTATGCAAACCAGCTATGTACCAAAGGACCTATGAGATTATTGTAAACTGTTGACTATAACGAGGCAAAAATAGCAGCTCCTCACCCAGTACTCACAGTGGATTCTATACAGGCATAGGTATTTGTATCATCATCATCATTTCAGCCGAAAGACGTCCACTGCTGAACATAGGCCTCCCCCAAGCACCTCCACTTCGACCGATTCTGTGCTATTTGTATGAATCTTCCAAACTACTTTTGCTCGTAGGAGTTGGGCTGTAGTATTTACTTATTTAGGTATACGTTTTAGTAGTAGCTTCCACCATTGAGTCAAGCAGTTTCAGCATTTTAGCTATGCGTTTTTCAGAATTAAATTCTTATTATTCCTTCGACTATTGGGGCATTTTACCAGCCCAGCCTACTTTTGATTCTGTGGCCTACATTTCTTCTTCTATCACTATTGCATTTGCCACATTCTAGTTCTACTTAGTCATAATTTTTTCTTGACGACAAATCCTTATAAGAGGGAGACATTTAGGTGATTTGACTAGAAGGGGGCTTTTTCTCGCTAAATCACCTAGGTACAAAAAATTTTAGCCTTCTCCTACAGAAATCCTTCCCAGATAATTCGTACTAAAGTTTTCTTTATAACAAATGCAAGAATTGTATCTTTATCAAGTGTTTTTGTACTTAAATTCTTGACCTCTTGAGTCTTGACCCAGTGGCTAAAACTCTGACATTTTACCTACCTAATTTATCAAGATACTCTAGTCACATGGTCACAGTAGAGCTTTGATTGGCTATCATAAGATCACAATCGTGTGATGCATTTGATAGTAAGTAATCGTAATGGCTATGGCCTAATTTCCATTTCATAACCAATTTTCATTCAAATAATCATTGCAAATAATACTCAAAATTACAATTCAAGACGTTATAGAGGCATACAAAATCATAGTACCTATGGATCGTAAATTTAAAATATTTCTTATATTTTAATTTAAGTTTAACAAAGTGACGAATTGTTCGTAAAATAGATTTCAGATGCTACCGCATAAAATACGAATCAGGATCAGTAAGTCGATATTCTGAGTTCTGACAAATAAATGAATATGATACGAGAGGGTCGTCTATATATTCATTACATAAGTTTTTCTTTTCGTTACTACATTACTTATTATTAATAAATAAAAAATCCCTGCGAGAAGTAATTCATTTACATAACTGTTCTACGCATAATGTTTATATAAATTTACCCTCTGAAACCATAGATACGCGCCATTTTCCCTTTTTCCATGTTATTTGAGTTCTTTCTTTAAAGTTTTCCCGGTTACTTTCGTTTCGTCAGTTTTAAACATAGAAATATGAAAAACTTTCTTATATCTATGGTTTTAAAGCTAAGCTATAAACAGCCAGTTATTTTTGAAGAGCCTTTTTTGAAAACCCGTGAGTATAACTTATTTTAATTCTTGTTTCTTTGCGTAAATATTTTACAATTTACGTTCGTTGATTGGAGTACCGAGTACGGAGTTTTTACTGCTTTGTTTACGTTTAAAACTTTGTGACGAATGGAGCAACAGACCTTGAAGTGTGCATAACTGACGTCGTTGTATTTGTATGCAATAGTCGATACATCTTATCGAGAAGTGGAAAAAATATGTACCTTGGGCCTTGAAGCCTATTGGTGATATGTATATCGTTACGGCTATGTCACTATGTTCCATAAAGCTACTTCTTAACTTCTATGACAAAGACATAATAGAATTAAGTAGTCCTTCTTCTTAGGGATGAGGGATTTTACATCAACTGTGGAAATTGTATGGCCTGAAAATGCCTTTAAGTAATTTACATAACCTGGCTCCTGCCTGCACTAATGAGAAATTATAAATATTTATTAAAGTTTATAGCATAGGTATCCTAGTGTTACTGATACTGCGATATGGCCAGCTTCATGGGCTTGTAAATCTGTGCCAGGTGACGTCATAGAAACTTGTTTATAATCTATTTATAGACCAGAGTTCAATGCTACAAATGTTTCAGACCTAATCATCGAGATAGTGAGTCAGTTTCTGTATCGAGATTATTCGAGATTCAAGAATTTAGCTATTTGTTTTTGATGGCGCTCGATTTTACGCAGTCCGTAAAAAAAACATTTGTAGGTACGTAGTACTTGCAGTAGGTTAACATACCGTACATAAATAAATTCACGTAACAAAACGTATGAATCGAAGGTTACGTAAATATTCCGATAACGATTAAAATAAATTGGTTCAATATTAGAATAACAAAGCAGCAATAGACTGAAAATTAAAATCCCCAATTGATTAATGCGACATCTGAATAGATATTGTGATTTGTGGCGAAAGCGGAGCGAAAATAACACCTCGATAACACGTGACAGGAGTGCGGGGGGGCACGGGGCGGGGGAAGGCGCGAGGTGCACGCGTCGTAGCCGCGTCCTCTACACGCCGCGCAAAACGTGACCGACACGCACACACACACAACACGTAACGTTACGCGCATACACAAAATAATGCTCACGTTCATATCGCCTGACTCTATTTGTGGGTATACCCGACTGTTTTAAGATTCGATTCTTTTTACAGACTTAAGAAGGAAGGGGTTTTTTTCTTATGAATGGGTTACCTGCTATGTAATAAAGTTATTATGTTTAGAGTCGGGAACTCTTCAGAAGTTTTTTAACTAAATTATTTGTATTTTTTTGGTGTAGGTAATGGATTTGTAACTCGTGGTGGATGGAATTAGGTTAAAAAAAGAAGTTTTGTTTGGATTTTTTTTTATGGATTCGCAAATGTTTCTTTGCTCTTGGTTGCTTTTGTGAGTATGCTATTTGCCTTGCATGTAATTCATGTAAAACAGTAATAATCACGTGCATTTAATGCGTTTTATAGACACAGGCAAGACATACCTTAGTAGATGCCGCGTGATTCATGTACTTGCATAGCTAGATAAAGAATGAACTAAAGAATCGACAATACGAAGAGTAGTACCGACCTTATATTATAGTCATGGAATGAATTACACATTAAAATGTCAAATGACTCGAAAATTGTTGACATTTGCTGAGTCAAACGGCGTCATTTGGTTGTAAATGACCTCTCCTACATCCCCTTAGTGGATTGCCGTCTTATAACCATTAACCCTGTATATCAGGGTTATTTGGATTAAATTAAATTGGATTAATTTAAATTTTATATTTTTATTTCATACATTTTTAAAAATAAAATGTCAAATTACTCGAAAATGGCTGGCATAGGGGTCATTAGGGGTAATTTGGTTGCAAATTAACTCTCCTACATCCCCTTAGCAGATTGCCGACGTATAACCAATAACCCTGTATATTGAAGAAAATTCCAGTGAATTTGTAATTTAGGACCGATTTTAGAAAGAAAATTACGTTACAAAAGTTTTTATTTTAAGTAAGTAATAATTTGCGGCGTATCTTCCACGACCTAATACTATATTAAGGGACGCAAATGATACCTAAGCAATTTTACTTCAAAGAAAAATATTATAACTTCTAAATAGGTACGTACCTTCCTCCCGAAAAATAAACTTAATCAACTAGGTAGCACCTGATTGATTTTTCACTAGGGTAACCAACCGTAAAAATATTGGGCGAAATTCCCGGAATTTTCGGATACGTTGTGATTTAGTTACATTTTTTTTTTAAATACCTATGAAACTTAGATTTTAATACCAACTTACATTTATTTACCTTTATTTTATTAGATCACGCTTTGGCAATTCTACTAACGCACGTTTTAAAAAGTAGCTGTTACCATGAACATGGAAGAATTTAATGTTATAGTTTGACCGAGACCGCTGTTCCGTTTCGGAATGTAACGCGTGGTGAGGCGGGGGCAGCGTTGACGAATGAGCGGCGGGACGGCGCACAGTGGAAAAAAAATGTCTGTTTTTGTCCAAAAATCTGCCTACACCACAATTTTTGACGTATCACTGCCATTTTTTTTTATACACTCCTGAGATAACACACTTTGGTGTGTCACTGCCACTTTTCCTTAAAAGTCAATACCATAACTTCAAAAAAGGGAAAAAGTTTTGTGTGCACGGGATTTTGTTTTCAAACTGCTTAGATATGCGTTTCTTCGATAGTACATACTTAAATATCACCGACATGCTAATTGTAAGTGCAGACAAGTGTGAAACAAATGATAACTCTCTTCGTATTTCTATTTTTAGAAATGCCAATTTTAGGTATCCTGTTAATTAATGCAAACGATGCTAATTTGAGAATTAGGTATTTACATAAATAAATATCATTTGTATTTGTTTGAAGGTGATAATTAAATTGGTAACTTCCATTTTAGAAATAGTCTGGTTACCTGTTTGTAAAATAACCAACTACTTAATGCTCACAAAATCAATTATTGTGGATAGATGAAAATCACTGATACTCGAAATTTTTGTTTATATTTTGCTTGCCAATTTACTAATTTAACTTTGCAATTAGTTGTTGTTTTTTATCTACCCACAAAATTATTATTGTACAAATGTCTAGTTTTTGTAAACGCGTTTTTGTATTGACTTATGTTTTAGTTTTAATATTCTCATGTGCGTGAATTATTATATTCTTATTGGAATAAACTCATCCCAGGCCTCAATTATTTGGGTTGTTGAAAAGGCCCTACATCAAGTATGTTTGTACCTAGGATCTAGGCTAAATTAGAAGGCAATAATTTTCCGTTAAATAAGCTCATACTTTCTCGGTATGAGAAAAAGCCTTTGCCCTGCAGTGGAACAGTAATAGATTGGTATTATTATTATAAATAGGTATATCCTATTAATATTTTATATAAAGTTTGTGTTTTTGTATGTTTGTTACGCAATCACGCAAAAATGGCTGAACGGATTTGGATAAAATTTGGCACACATATAATTTATCGTCTGGATTAATATATAGGATGCTTTTTATCCCGATATTCGTACCGGATCGAGACTTATGCGGATGAAACCGCGGGGCGCTGCTAGTTTAACATCGTAAATATAATTAATTCGTACCATATAACGTAGGGATTCATGATAAGCCACATAATCATTACAAGTGACAAGATTTAAACGAATCTGTTATTTTTGTCGCTACTCTGATGCAGGGTTTGCGATAAAAACGGTTACGACCGTCTGGTACACGTGCATCGTTTTTTTTTCGACATTTTATACCGACCGAACTCGTGCTTCGGCCACACCTTACATAAGATATGATTAAATATGTGCTTATGTTTTATATAACGTCTAGCTAGGCATTGGACTATTACAGAGGCTACAGATTATCTTCCAAGTCTTATTATGAGGGATACTTAATTTCTAAGGGCATATTTAGCAGAGACGTTTTTATTCGAAGCAGATTTCCAGAAGTTGTACAGTAGAGTAGTATTTAACATAAGATAATTCAAGCATGGATGGGTGGGCCTTTGCCCCGCATTGTGATAAAATGGGCTAATCGTTCGAAAAATAAGCATGACCAGCAGGGTAACTATTTAACACACTTACAGTAGCAATGACTTTTATTTTGACAGTTCAACAACATTCGTTGCGTTACTTACGTTTTTGAGCAGACAAATTCGAAGTTATGAAGCAATCCGTAGGTTCGCCCGAAGTTACGGGCGCTTCGTTCTCCGTCTCACTTACAGACAAACCGTGTAAAAGAGACGGAGTACGAAGCGCCCGTAACTTGAAGTGTGCTACGCAATTAGGTGCAGTTAGAAAACAGTATCTATTTACCAATGTATAGTGTTTTAAGTACTAAGCAAGGCAGGAGCATTTTCTATAAATTTTACCATTAGTTATTTTTATCTAGTTGCACATTAACCTAGAAGCACGAAATCGTTAACTGAACTATAAAAATAACCTATGAGCCGTTACGCCGATAACGCATTTAGCTAGTTTCTATTTTTGCACAAAACAATAAATACTGAAAGTACAGTTATGTAACTTAACCTTAGCAACAACTTTTTTAATTTTCCTGTCCCGGTTTATATTTAAAGCTTCAAATTACACAAGGCAACATAATCTCCACCCCTATTCATTTTCCCCATCTCAATCCACGTAAAGAGTTTTATTAGTAATAGTAGTCTTTGGTTTTATATAACTCTTCATTCAAAAACCGACAACCTTCAAAATGTTGCCATAGCTACAAATAGTTCACGGCCACTCGGCACAATTTTACCCCTCGACTATTCAATAAATGAATTCGCCGAGTGAATCTGAATGGTCATTGTACCAGCAAGTAGTTAGTTCATTACTCATCAGTTCATTGCAGTACATCGCCACACGTGGACGAAACTGAGCAGGCTGCACGTGTTTAGCATTTATTTACTGTGAACGCACTTCGCAGTTGCAAGTGTAGGGTTGCCAGGTAGAAAAGTAAAACAGCGGATCGAATTTATGATAGTTCATTTCAACCCACTCAAAGCGTGAGCGTACTTACTGTTCGTACTGGCATTATAATATAATTGAAGACATAATATACCAATCTTTCTTATGCTATAAACAAAGTTGTAATTTTTTTTTTTTTAGTTTATGGCAAAGAATGTGGGAAGAAATTTAAACCAAGATGACGAATGAAGAGTAGACATGACAAATTAAATAGGGATATAGTTTTCAGAAAATCCAGTAAGTCAAAGTCAACTTTACGGTATTACCGTTCTTAATAAAAAGGTGTCGTACAAACAATATATAATATCACTGAAAAACGTAGGTATTTTTATTAAAGTATGCTTACATTTTGTCCCTCCCTATTTTCGAGAAAGTCCGGAAAATTCCAGACTCATGGTTAGCTTAGTGGGTATTTATGTCTTAGTAAACACGTTCTTCCCTTTTGTGGAACGTGTACATTTAATTTATTGAAGGTTTTCCTCTCAGGGCGTGATGTAAGAGCTGACAATTATTTTTACTTTTATTTCTTCTGGGAATAAGGAAATAAGGAGAACATGGAGTTATTTAAAAGTGCACGTGATATAAAATTGCTACAAACCCTAATTCGAAAATAGAAAAGTATTCTTGGAAAAGACGTGACGTAACTAAGACTAAATAAAAAACCAAGACAACGCTGTCAACAGTGACGTGAAGCCGGTTTCGTAAACATGTGTGCACTTAGTAAGGTGTAGTTTGATTGTAGTTCTATTGTAAATAGTTGTAAATGTGTGCGTGTGAGCGTATATGCACAGAGCGAAGGTGTAGTTTTGGCATGCTTCACTGTATTGTTTGCAGCACTGTCTTGGTTTTTAATTTGTTCTGAGTGATGTACCTACCTAATTAGATCTTTGAAACATCTCAACATGTAATATTTTTACGAAATTCAGGAGCAGTTGTGGCGCAGTGGTAACGGCCCCAACTTACACGTTTTAGTTCGCGGGTTCGAACCCAGACAGGCGCTTATCACCACTACTCTCAAAATAGTGAAGGAAACCGGCATGTCCTAGAACCAGAAATTCGAAGACATGTGACATCTACCAACTTTACCGCACTGGGCCCGCGTGGTAGATTATTGCCCACTCCTTCTCAAAGAGAAGAGGCCTATGTCCCAGCAGTGGGAACTTTATAGGCTGATTATGCTTAGGTATACAATATGTTTGCTTATATGAAATTCAGAGCGGTTGCGGCGGTTGCGGCGGTTGCTAATATTATACATAATAATATTATATTCTATAATTATGTTTATAAAGCCTCCATCAATCAATCTGCCTAACCTGTTCCCAACTATACATATTGGGGTCGGCTTCCAATCTAATCGGATGCAGCTGAATACCAGTATTTTACATGGAGCGAAGGTCAGATAGGCATCTGACCTTCACAACCTAGTAACTGGGTACCTAATACGATACCCCTTGGTAAGACTGGTTGTCAATCTTTCGGGCTTCTGACGACCCGTAACGACTGTCAAAGATCCACGAATGACAGCCGGGACCAACGGCTTAACGTGCTTTACGAAGCACGAAGGAGTCTCGACTGTAAAGATGGTCACCCATCCATGGACCATCCCCGACAAGCATAGCTTAACTTGATAGATCGACCCGTGCGGCTGTCCCAAATCTCACTATCACCTAATTATCATTTTCGCCAAACCATATTAATGGATGATCTGATATATTCATTAGCAGAATAGAATACAGGTCACTAATAGAAATAGTAGTAATTAGCCACATAGTCACCAAAGCTTGCAAACAATGCAATTAGAACAACACGTGTGCAATGACGTAACTAATCTATAAACTTATACAATATAGGTGCCATCACTCCGTATCTCTGTGTCAACAGTTCTTGCTGTACATGAGAACACACATTAGGTACTTTTGTATGGGGAAAACGTTTAAATAAGTGATTAAAGTATACATTGACTGTATAAATGATATAATTAGAATTGAGTCTGATTGAGCGGTGTCTCTTCTCTATCTTTAATTTAAAAATACTTAAAAAACGAGTCCATTCCACTGTCTAAAAAGAAATTGTCAGTCTTTTGTTTGTGAATTTCTAAATGGTAAAATTTTATAGTTACCTAATTAATCCTGACATCTTTGAATTTTTATTTTATTTTATTGACCATATTATAAGAATTTTAATAATGACAGTATTTTTAGACTATTAAGCACTTGTACTAAATGTTTGAATGCCTAATTTAAGGTAGAAAGTATAAGGATTTCTAATTATAAAACATCTGCATTTTTAGTACATACTTACCTACTTTCTATGCAAATAAATAATTATTATATTCTATTAAAAGTATGAAATAAAATCGGTTGTCCGTGTGTTTGCCTCTACACCAAGTAAATTGAACTTATTTGAAAAAGAAACCGTAAAGTTTGAACCCTAATCCTCAACGAGGATCTTTTTCAGAAAACTATACCTAGATGCACTTTTTCTATTCGGTTCCTATTCTGTAAAATCGAGTTTATGGTTAAGACCATAAACTCGATTTTTTTTTTTTTTTTTTTTTTTTTCGTTTTCTAAGGCTCTCATCATCATTATCATCAGCCTGTAAGAGGACATAGACTACTCCTATAGCACGCCATTCAGCTCGATTCTCGGCAACTCTCATCCAGCTACTACGAAGATCGTCGCTCCATCTAGCCTGAGGGCGTCCTACCTTACCTTTGCCGATTCGCGGTCTCCACTCAAGAACACGTTTAATGCAACAGTCATCGGTTCTGCGGCTAATATGGCCAGCCCATTGCCATTTCAGCTTGCTCATTCTATAAGATATGTCAACAACTTTAGTCTTCGTTCGTCTTACATCATCATTACGGATAATTTTCTTTGCTTAAAAAAAGTGAAGTTTGACATGCTGATATCGTTCAGGAACTGTCAGTGTCAATATTCCACAACAATGAAGACATTGACAGCTTTGAGTTTCATTGGTGAAATCCGCCCATAAATCCCAACTTTACATCGTGAATTATAATACTCGTAATTATGATGTTATGAAAAATCTATTTAATTTGATACGTGTAAGTACTATTGTATTACGTATGAATACTTAAATACTCATGCAATTACGCATACTGATGGTATGTAGCAATTAGATCAAGCAAACCAATTAATATTAATTGGATTTGAAGAAGTGGCACTAGTTTAGATTCCGGGCTGAAGTAAAATGCACCTAAACTTATCTAAAAGCATGTCAAGATTTAAACAATAAATTACTATAATTGACACAGATACAATCTTTAAAAGGGTAAATCATTTTATTATTGTATTGTATCGGATAAGGATAAGAATTGATCACGACGGCTGATTTAAAGTTATGAAATAACAATTTGTAGTGATGATGAAAATGACATTTAACGTGATGAGGATCACCCCGGCACCTGTCCCACACCGCCCGCGCCGGCGCAACGAGGTTGTGACTATACAGCTATCAACAATTTTCTCGCTCAAGAAACGTACAAAAGATTGTAGGTCCCTTGTAAGTAAAAGAGATACATTATGTATGTACTTATATTAAGTAAGACCAGGTACTCCAACGATAATTCCCACGCAAACTCCGCCCCCATGCACCCTACCACTCCACCATATGCTAAACGTTAACACACCAGTAATAAAGTTGAAAGTCGCGTGCGCTCTTTGGTCGTGTTCGAGCACGGAACTAAATGTCGTAAGTCTCAATTCTTATTTCGTTTATAACTAAAGTAATAATTGATCTAGAGAAAAAATATCTTATATCTGGATAATAAACTATATTTTCTTACTGTTCATAATTATTTTAGACATAAAGGCCGAGTAATCTTGTTTTTGTTTAAAATAATCTTTTAAAAAGGCATGAAATCGATTAAAAAAATAATCGAGCGAAAATTTTCCAATTACGTAACTGTCTTATATATGGAATATTAATGGAAATTAACATACAATTAAAATTAAATTAAATTTTCCTCGATTGTAATTAATGTAAATCATAATTTTACTTTATACTTGAATAAATTTTATTTTATTTTATTTTTATAATTTAGGGAGCCTCCTCTTAATAGTTAATCGCTAATAATCGCTGACTGTTCATACCGCTGGGGAGTACTAGTTTGTCGCAGCGACAATAGCCATCAAAGAGAATACTCGCTCAACTGCGAATCATAATTTTTTATCAAATGTACAAACCTGACACTGACCTGCAAATTGCAAAAAAACGTAAGAAAATTTTAATTTCGCGGGCTAACGGATGTTCTAAAATGTCGAGTGCCGAATAATTCCGAATATCATCTGAAATCAGATAAAAGTGAAATTGGAAAACGTGACCTTTTTAGCTTAGTCGTTATCGGATAAATAAGTGCCATTTATCATGTTTAATATTAATAGTACCTATAGTTATGTATTATAATATATAGTACCTAATTACAAGGGAAAGGAAGATTTGATGATGTGATTTTGTACGTATATGAGAGTTTCATACAACCAGCAGTGAACTGTTGAAGACTTCGGTCTTTGTACCCCGCACGCGTAGCAAGAGTCAGCATGACAGGCATAGAAACTTGTTTTGTCAGGTTTTGTCGACGGAAGAATAGACAAAATGTCAGATTGTGATTGTTTATCTGTCATTTTGTCTATTCTTCCGTCGACAAAACTCGTTTCTATTATGGTCATACTAAACGTGCTGATTAGCCTCAAGTTTTTGGATGAGATGATATCATTCATGTCAAGTTAGACAAAGTAACGTTCGGAAAACGAACGATACTCTAATTATTTAATTATAATTACGGGCACATAAATAATTGGTCCTTTGATTCTCGACAACAACGTTCAAAGAATCTAGATTTTGCCGGTAATTAAAATTGATGGACGGAATAATGTCATTCATCAATTAATTCTGATTCTGATTTTCAGACACATCATTATCAGATTACTTACCCAGCTGTATTTCATGACAAATTCGAAACGAATTTAATTATTTGAGAGATCTTTCGGAGACGCGTAACTTTTTGTCAAAAATGTTATATAAGAAGGTACTTAAAACTTTGATTTTATGTTAACATACTAACTTTGTTTTGCATGTAGTGCAAAAAATGCAACCTTTCTGGACATAAATTGTTTTGGCAATGCTATTTTTATAATATACTGAGCCAAATATAGACCGATGAAGTCATTCGGATGGAATAACAATACATATATGTCTACTTTAAATAAACTAGTGCACGTGTTTCGTTTATAATGATAAGGCAAAACTAACATGTGCCTGAACGATGTGCTTGCAGATTACAATATTGAAATATGATATATTTCAAATATATTGTTTGTTGGAGTTTTTTTTTACCATATACCTACGGTAAAAGTTAGAGTATTTTGGACTTACAGTATGTGTACAGTTCGTTTTTTCATGTGTCATTCGCATCCTAGAATTTCGTTGCAGAGGAACAGAGGATAGCACGGTTCAGATTCTGTTCGAGTTAGATTCTTAATCATACAATTTTCCTCTTTAACCAATCAGAATTAAACAATATTATAAAAATAAGCCGAGACCTGATTCCGTTAACGTAACCAGCAAAAATTATGAGCCCAAAATACTACCCTGTGGAACACCAACGATAAACTTACATAAAAATCACTGGACTATACCAGTTTTCAGAATTACAGACCTTCATTTTGAGAATTATCTATAAGCCAGTCGAGAGTTTCTAAGTTTTCATCCTATACCTAATTGTTTCCATTTTTTCAGGAGCAGTTTAGGCGACAGGGTGTCAGACGCTCTCGCCAGGTCTAGGAATACCCCGAGGCAAGTGCCTCACTTTTTACTAACTCTTTGTTTAGGTAAATTTTTCGTCGTCTTCTTTAATTACTTTGTTATTATCTGCCTGGATGTAGAAGTAATTCATTCAAGTAATGAATAGTATTCAATTAAAATGAATGAATAAATTACTTTAATTTACATTTTATCAGGACACGATAGGTTTAATGCATGCATATTTTCGTTATCCTTGTTTCTAAACATAAGTTAGTTAGTTTTGCTTTGTGTTTTTGTGGCAGTAAGTTAGAATTTAATATTTCAGTAGTGCTATTCTGTAACCATCTCACCGTGTTATCTTAGGTGAAGTGAGCGTGGAGTGAGCTGTCAGTTGCTAAGGATTGACACTATTGGCTAAGTTATCACGGTGAGATTTTTACAGAATAGCACTACAGGTTAGGTTGTCATTTTCAATGATTTTCTGGATGAGAGTGCAACACTAAATTATCATTACCGCAAATTGCGCAGTTATCAAAGACAAATATAAGATATATTATATAATATAAATATGATAACTTGATAAGATACACAAAAGAGTCATAAATAAGTAAATCACTTGCCCAATCCACGCCATCATGAGAGTCAAGATTTGAAGGTGGAACTAAGAATCTAACTTAGCAAAAACTACTGGCGCAGTTAAACCATGACCTTTACGATATCTGAGTACTTAAGTGCAATAAAAACGTGATCGCAAGGATATACATTTAATCCTGCACATATTTTATAACTGTTCCAAAAAGACTTCACAATGTTAGCTAGAACACATTTTCATGCACGCTCTGTTATGCATTCTCTTCGGAGACCTGCCGTCGTATCTGTTAAGGTATTCTTATCATTGCCTCCCGTTAATTCGATTTTATGATGTATTGATAGCGATATAAAGTTTGATTTCCTAGTGCCGCGTAATGTGGTTTGGTTATCGTCTACGTTACGTCACGGAGGCAGTTAGTCTGTTCTGTAGTTTGCGCAACGCTCTTCGCGGGGCTCAACGTGACCGGCTGGCACACGTGTCAGGCCATGCTGTGCGCCGAACACCTACAGATTATTATATTAATAACCGTCCGATCCGATATTTAGATGTAAGAACATTGTTCTAAATTTCCTTTATCAAAAAGTAGCTTGAATATACTTAAAAGGAAAACATTTGTACGGCTTTAGACACAGGAAAATTCCGCGTCGTTTATATTTTGCTCTGCAGTGACTTAATTTAGTGTTTTGTTTCTACGCTGTTTTTATCATTTTCAACGTAAATGACTTTACGAACATAACTGTTGTAGGTCCGTCATTAGCATTATCATATTGATTTTCGCTTTTAAGTACTTTCGTCGTTTCCAATTAAATACATTCTTCATTATGTATTACAAAACCATCGTCAATCATATATCTAACTTCTTTTAAAATATTTAATTGATACATATTCGTATACTTTGTAATATAATTCATCGTGTTCTTTATTAACTTTTTCTTACTTACATGAAGATTTTGTTGATTGTTTCATATTTCCCTTGACCAAATAGTAACAAGTCATTTGGATTTTAGTCTTTGTTAACATTATCATGTTTGGCCAAATTGGTATCACCTTTGACAAGAGTCAGCAAAATAAATATAACTAACTATACTTACATAATATCGTAGAGCTACGTGCCATTCGTTCATTTCACATAATTATCACGTTTGCACCCACGCGGCGGCTAATACTTTCATAAATAGGCCAATCACTCATTTCAGGACACTGGTTGCCATCTAATTGATATTGTGCACAGACCTAGCTGTTAATTGCACTGAATGCGTTTTAGCTTGTCAATTAAGTGATATAAGTAAACCTAACAAATCCATTTCAAAACTTGCGCCTCGCCCACGCACGTGCGTCTGTTTCAATGCCAAAGATTTTACGTAAAGGTCAAATATGCAAACAAATTCAAATAAGTGATACGTAATATGGACAGCTTGCAGCAAGATGCTTTGTTATAAAACATTTCACGATATTTTGTAGATAGATTGATGGGAACCGGTACCTCCTGAAATGGTTGAAGAAGTAGGTAGACCTATTTAAGCACCAAACGCTGCTTCGTTTAGTGATAATTTTCGAATAAACGGACAATTCAATCAGATCATACGAAGAAAAACTGGGGCTTGCAGGAGATCAATTTAAAAAAATACCAGCATTATTCGTCTATGTAGATTCTCTTAAATAACTGGAATGTATTGCTATAAATATTAAAACAGTCATCCATATAGATCATAAATAGATTCAAAACATAAGCTGACGTTCCTAGGCAATCGACGAAGGTTAGAACAACCGTGACCTAGCCCAAGACTTACTTGAGGCACGTGGTCACTCGCGTGCAGACGTTACGTTATAGGTATAAATCTAAAGGCGTAGAACAAACTTGAATGCGACTAGAACTAGAGAAGTTAAGTGTTGCAGCCTTGCAGGTACCGATACAGTCATGTTTTTCATCTAATGCTCATTAATATAAAGATAATAAGAGCCTTTGTGTTAGAACAAGAGATTTCCGCAGAACAAAGACATGAGGCATTTGGATTTAAGAACAATACTTTCCTGTTAGCAACGACCCGTGCAAGGTGAAGTTTTAAATTTTTTGGAAGCGTGTTGCTTCTTAAAATGTAACTTTACCCAGAAAGTAAAACAATGAAACAGAAGTTAAAAGTTTGATCTAATCATAATATCATCCACATATATATTTTATAAGTAGAATACAAATCAAAATCACTACAAAGCGCAAGGATAAGTTTACTCTACAAGGGTAAACGCAAGGAGTTCCAGCTCTCTTTAAGCTAGATGAGACCTTGTAACCGGCTTAGTTGTCAAGGATGTGGAGCTAAGGGGCAATGAACTTGTTATCAAAAACGAAGTGGAAAAGATAAAGTATAAAGGCTGATCTAAACACTATCGGGTAAATTGTGAGGTAGAAAAAGAACTTGGCCTAGCAGCACGCGTAGCCTGACGGGTTTTCTACGGGTTTTGTCGACGGAAGAATAGACAGATTGTGATTGTTTATCTGTAATTTTGTGTCTATTCTTCCGTCGATAAAACCCGTTTCTATTGTAGTCATGCTAAGTGTGCAGAAATCATACAATGTATAGGTAATTAAAGGAAAGACGTTCAGCAGGGACAGAAAAGGAGCTAGCTTTCCGTCAATAGTGAACTGATAAACAAATATTGTACTAGTAATTTTGACACCGCGAAAAACAATGCGGTAAAAAGCATTAATACTAGTACATCATTTTACACGTTTATTTAGGTGGGCTTGGCTCATATCAAAGTTTCTAGCAAATTCTACATTCACTATAATCAAAACGTGCGCGTAACTTTTGAGTGATGCTTAATTTTAGAAATAGAGATATTATATAAACCTTAAAAGCCCCCTTACCCTTTTTAACCTTTAAACAGTCTTGCAATCACTAACCTGCTTTTGGTTCTTTTTTCCCAACTCAACGTAAGCGTAACCAAAAAGTTTAAAACGTTATTTTAAGAACAAGGAAAATTCCTAAATACTTTTCTGACGTTAGTATTGTGGTGGCGAAACTTTACCAAATTAAACCAGAGTTTCCGCGTTACACAAGTGATCAACGGGAACTTTCTATGTTATTGTTTTCCTGGTTAAGAACAAGATTAATTATAAAGAATGAATAGCTTTCTATAAAAAACTTCTGTTAATTTAGATTGGGGTACTCATGTTTTCCCTCGATTGTATCATAAATTCGCTTTTTTACCAACGTGTTATTTATAACTTCTACTTATGTTTTGTACCTTAGTTGGTTTTGTGTTTTTTTTTTTTCCCCAATTCTTTTATCTTTTTCCTAAGGGTTAAATTTTCCTTTACATGCTCTATGAACTTTTCCAGTTTCCTACAGAGCTTTTTTGCTGGTATTGTGATGTCTTGTATCTACCAGTTAGACAACAGTTCTGGCAATACTTCTTATCGCAGCTCTTCATCAGAGGTTAGCATTCAAAGCCCGATTTCACAGACTGCTGGGCATACACCTCACTTCGCTGGTGCCCCATGCTGCTGTGCCAGCTGCAACCAGCATGCGTAGCATTCATGACCACCATAGAAACGGGTTTTGTCGACGGAAGAATAGACAAAATGACAGATTGTGAATCAGTCATTTTGTCTATTCTTCCGTCGACAAAACCCGTTTCTATATGGTCATGCCACACGTGCAGGGGGTATTTTCGTAAAACACTAACAGTAGCAATGGCTTTCATTTTGAAAGTTCAAAAACATTCATTGTTATTTACGTTGCGCGTTGTTTAACAGACAATTTTTTCATACCTACATATGAATCAATGGGTTAGCAATATCCTTCAAAATCATTCAGATTGTGATTGAAAGCGTGTTACGCAGGTTTTATTGCAGCTCTTTGTCCTACTGGTGGTGTGGTCTTCAATTCTAGGTTATGCTCCTCATCGTTTTTAGAGGTACCTCCCAAATTATTGGTTCTAACGAACAAAGTTTGGTCCTTTTTCGAATCTTTGTATCCCCAACATTCGTTGCTCTTGCTCTTCTTTTTAGTAGAACTCCTCCTCACTTGATCGTTGTCACTTTTCAATATTAAGACTTGCTACAAAGGCGCAAAGTTCGTTTCATCAGGATTATCTACATTTCTTTATATCATTATCATGATTAATCATTTAGTAGGGACTACTTGTTACGAGGGATCCTATATCTTTTCACTTTATAAGTCAAATGACGTGTGATTAGATTACTTGGACATAATAATCCACTTTTCGAGAATTTCTCTATTGCGTCATATCGTTAAATCCGTAAACCCTGATTTTCTATATCTGTTTCGATTTTGAAAAGGCTGAAATTGGAACTGATTATGAAGTGGGTCACTCTCTGATTTGATATTAGATCACTTGAAAGTTAGGAAAGGTGTGCGGTTTGCGAAATCTGTACCTAACTACTAAACTCTTCAGGATCAAGTTTTATTTTTGTAATTTGCCAAAAGGTGAGATGAAAAATTTGCAATTTATCAAGATTGATCTCCAGGCGTAACTCAGTTTACAAAATGGTCATTTACATAAAAATATTATTATGTCTGCAATCTAGAATGTTTTCACTCTACCACAGATAATTACAGATGGGTGGGACCACAGATGGGACACTGCGCATATTAGGTATGAAGCTACAAGTAGGTACGCGTGCGGGCTCGACTTGTCGAATTCTGTGGGCGTAACGTAGTCAAAAGATATAAGAGTTACGCGATAGAAAGAGAGGCAGCTTCTAGGTGAATATAACTGTAGGTAATCAGCGCTGCAAGACCTGAATTGCACTTTATTATTTCGTAGCAAGAGTCGCTTTTTATTTAAATGATTTCGCGGAGTATCCCATCTGTAGTAATCTTTGACTCTACTAATAGACTAGAATGTACTAGGTAATGGAAAATATCAGTCACATTGGCTCAATTAGTCGTGTCGTATCCGTTTTTAACGATTCAACTGTAATTTATTGGTCATTCCCAAGTAAAAATATTTAAAAATAACGTGAAATTTTAATCTAACGCCTGTTAGTTGTTGCGTAATCATAATTATTATTTTCTTATTCGCTCGATTCTGTCACGTTTATCGACTCACGTGCTTCGCGTATCATAAACAAGAGGCGAATGAACTTTCGGTTTGCTTGGCACCACGCTTGTCTAGAGACAAAGGCTTTTCAGTTCGGCCTCAAAGCTCAAAGGCCTTGTTTCTAGACAAAATGAAAGCCACGTGAAAAAAATATTTATTTTTTTATAGATTTTCCCGCGTATTATTTTATGCTCTTCACAAATGACAGTTTCAAATTCTTAAATTAAATGAGTCACGTTTTCATCCATCACTCGTTCTCAAATAAAGAACAATTAAAATAATTTGTGAATTATAATGTTCCAGTAAAGCAAGTTATAATGTTTGCATAAACTTCTGAGAACCCTGAAATTTTGAAAAAAGAAATTCAGCTACGGGTTGATTTCCCTAATAACTACTAATGAGTCACGGATTTTTTTCTCATTCGAAACTTTTCACGACTTTTAGAATAGATTTATTTATCTTCACGGAAATCACGGGTGTCATGGAATATAGGTTTATAATAAAATATTAAATGCATGATAACTATTACTTATATATAGGACATAATGTCATGTGACTCATGTGGGTTTCTATTAAGTTGGTATGTATCGAGATAAAACTTGCAATGAGGTTAATGTATTCACACACGTGGATTTAATATCAACCACGTGTAACAAACTCTTGAATATAATATTAAAGCAAACCCTTGTTTGAATCGTTGACAAAAATATTTCTGTGTTTATGAATAATTCATTAGATTACTTCATAGACGACAATATTCTCTTTGTGGTTTGTTCCTACTTTACCTAAGTAAGAAAACGACGACGATTTGAAACGACTGGAACGGAAAAACATCTTTTTAAACCATTAGCATAATCACCTCTCGGTGAGAGCACAGACTCTGTGGTGAGAGGAAGTGGGCCATAAATCCATAATCCACCACACGGGCCTAGTGCGGGTTGGAGGATGTCAAATGTCTTCGAATTTTTCGGTTTAGGACATGCCGGTTTCCTCCCGAAGTTTTCCTTCACCGTTTTGAGAAAAGTGGTGATGAAAATAATTTACACAAAGCAAAGTGCCTGCTTGGGTTCGAACCCCACGGCCTCATAAGTCGCTCCTCTTTTTCGTCGATTTTGGTCCTTTGATACCACGTTTGGTACTCACAAAAGGATTTCCATTTGTTTCTAGAGTTGTTATTCTATTGCGCGCTACGTCACATCACGCGACCGCAGCAATTGACACGCATCGTGTAACCGCGATAATGCAATCTATGACTCAACATATAAGATTTCATATTCATTACCATGCAAACGGCGAATGCAACCGTTTAGTTCTGTTTTCGTAACCACACATGACTTCCACATTCGCAAACTACAATAACAATACTTGCGACGTAAACATGCACAATTTATTGTCAGCAATATTTGGACTCTAAAACTAAAAGCAATGAGTTCAATTTTAAATAGGATTTATTTATGACACATTCCAATTTTGTCCCATTTGACTTTCATACCTTGAGATGTATTTGCTTGCATATTCTCAAATAAATGACATCCACGATGATTAAATCTTTTTATTGATTGATACTTATGAATAGTTGAAACCGAAATTATTATGGTAGTTAAGGTTTTCAGTCCATGAATAAATATAAAAAAAATCTGCACAAATCTTGAAATTCTCACAGATCAAAAAATCCAGCCTGTATACATCAAAAAACCCTCTTGTAGATCGTCACCCACCATTGAATGGTGGGTGACGATTTGTCGCTTGTAATAATAATTATAGTTTGTAGGTAATTTGGTGTTAATAAACTTAATAGTATTGTCTACGAATAATAAAAGTCAGGAAGCGTAATTGTGAACACGGTGGCCCCGCCCACCGCGGTCTATCCTGCGTGGTGCCATTTTTGAGCTTGAGTTATATTTCTTGATTTTTATTATTCGTAGAGTATTGTATAGTTGTATGACAGCCAATAATAAATTGGCACTTCACTTTCTCCGTAAATAACTTGCCACACCCCTGACTGAATCACAAGAAATAATGCGTAATAAAGTATTTACATACGTGAACACAGTTATTTCAAGGATATTAAAAACTGCCTCATTGTTCTAGTGGTCGCATGCGCTACTGCTGAGTATGAGGTTTTGGGTTCGAATCCCGGGTCGGACAAAGTGGTATTGGGTTTTTCATGAAATTTCTCAGTACCTGTTCGTAGTCTGGATTTCTGCTCGATTGTCAATAGGCCAAAGTGGGTGTGCATTAAGTCCACCTCTGCCTAATCCTTCGGGGAATACAGGCGTGATATTATGCTGTTACACACGGCTACATATCAAGCTATACAATTTCAGTATAAGCTGTGACCTCTCATTGTACGGAAATCCAATTTAATGCGAGATCAGCGTATACTGGAAAAATATAGCTTTTTATGTAGCCGTGTGTACTTACATAGTTAAAATGTGATCAGTTAGTAAAAATAACTAGAATTCGATTGCGATTAATCGCTGGATCAACATTCTCCAATCGCTTCGCAAACCGCCGCCCGTCCAGCACGTGAACGTGCGTCGCAGCACGTGACTGATGACGTCATGGCGCTGCAATTGCAAGGATTATAATGATTGAACGAAAATGGAGCATTGAACTAGTGATACGTTTTGTAATTGTAACTCACGTTACTCACGGCAACCTCGATTCTAATCGCTGTGTTATACTTATCGAATAATGTTTTGCTCGATAGAAATAGAGCGGTGACCATCACGCGTAGCATGACAACCATAGAAACGGGTTTTGTGGTACGGGTTTTGTCGACGGAAGAATAGAAAAAATTATAGATTGTGATTATCTGTCATTTTGTCTATTCTTCCATCGACAAAACCCTCTATTTTGAAGATTTTAAGGGGGAAGCGTCAGGGTAACCCGCGAAATTCAAATTTTCTTACGTTTTTTGCATTTTGCAGGTCAGTGTCAGGTTTTATGTTGATTAAAATATGATTCGCGGTCGTAACAAATATGGCTTTACTCAATTATAATCATTACAATCAGCAATACAACTCCATAAGTTAGCAAAGGTGTCAAATGTCATGATTTCATGAAATCATGACATTTGACACCTTTATCTTCTTCAATCACTATTGTTGATTGTAATGATTATAATTGAGTAAAGCCATATTTGTTACGACCGCGAATCATATTTTAATCAACATAAAACCTGACACTGACCTGCAAAATGCAAAAAACGTAAGAAAATTTGAATTTCGCTGGTTACCCTTTTTTTTCTTTTTTAAAGTGAGAAACTTTCACTTTCACTGGCTACCCTGACGCTTCCCCCTTAAAGTGAAAGTTTCTCACTTTAAAAAAGTAGCTAAATTAAACATTCAAACAAAATCTATTCTAGTGAAATTCTTACCTGTGTTTTTTATAAGTGCAGATATTTTTATCAGTTATTTTATACACCAACAAAAAAAAAATTATTGTGAAATACAAAAAAAAAGAAATATAATTAATAAGTAAGTGATTATTGAAGATTTCATTCCGAAATTAATTTTACGTCAGCTGTAAATATAGCCAAAGTCAATTTATGATGAAAATCATAATAACTAATATAATAGTAGGTACTAAAAAGAAAAAAAAAAATACACCAAGACCTATTTATGTATGACAGTTGTAGACAATCCTTCTGATGACACGTTCAAAAAGAGCTTCACATCATATCCATTCGAAATCAAGCCGTTTAGATATTATTATGTCTTCTAGTCTCGTATACTATGCGGTATACGTAGGTATGCATGTGAGCGCGTCGGTGGAACACGTGCCGCGGCCAGAGTGACCATGACGCTTATGTAAACGGGACAGCCTGTTTTTACTTTGAATACAAATGTTGTTTGGACAGGAAATACTTAAAATAAAAAAAACTTTTACAAAAAAAAAACCATCATCTACCTAGTCTTTTCCCAACTATGTTTGGGTCGGCTTCCAGTCTAACCGGATGCAGCTGAATACCAGTATTTTACATGGAACGACTGCCTATCTGACCTCCACAACCTAGTTACCAGGTAACACGTTATTGAAGCTAACTCAAAAACTGCCCAAGGAAAAAAACAAAGTTGACGAAAATATCGACGGACATACATAGAAATAGAACCTCCTTTTCGGAAGTCGGTAAAAAATAGGGTTAACATTTGGGAGAGACTGGTGCCCGAAAAAGGAATAAATAAAATACCTGTGTTACGGGTGACCAGGCCCCCAATACTCTAAAATGTACAAATTAATTTAGAGAGTATAAAAGTACATTATTTCTCCGATTTCATCATATAAATATTTTGCAAATGGCATGGTTCCCTCTTGGTTTAATAATTTACGTATGTAATTGTGTGTAGAACGCCGAAACACGTGGGCGACTTGTATTATTATAACTTACTTAAACATATTTATAATACAGCTTAAGTTTAGGTTTTCATTTTGTTGATTTTATAAAGATACGTTGCACTTAAATAGCAGGATCTCTTTTATATTTTTGCCTTTTGTTCTTATTTAAAAAAAAAACGTTTAAAAAATTAGTTTAGACTTCTTTTATTGTTGCTACTCGATAACATTTTTACGATTTTCTAGAGTAGAGAATATTATGCTTTATAAAAATAAATGAATTCATCAACGTTTGATAAGTTCGTAAACTTTTTTGCAAACTGTTTAATTGGAATATGATCAATTTCTAGTAGATAGTGGAAAACGTGGTTCATCCTTTCGTAAGTATCGCGTGGGAGGCAGCAGGACACGTGCTATAGAATATAGATTCAGTGACCATGATGCGACGCGCGATCGGACTAGGTAGAGGTATGCATCCAAGTTATGCGGTACCAGCGATTTTGTCGATTTTGACGTTAGCGTTTTACCCGATGTTTCATAATGAAGTTTCGATTCAAAACTAAAGACAGCTTCTTTAGATTTCAGTGAAAAAGTTTTTGAGTCGCAAGTTAGTTCGTTGTTCCTTACAAGACAACCCTCTTTATTAATGCAAAATAAAAGTACAAAAACGTAATCATGCTGAATTGAATCTAGATTTTGCTCATAATATGCACGTGCAATAGTATTTTTATCATTGAACAATGGTCATAGTAAATATATTTAGACACTTATTATTAATCAACTTGTTTAAGCAAGTGTGGCTGATTTTCGTACCTACTTTTCGACAGCTATCGCGCAAGATAGCATTTAAATGAAGAATAAAAAAACGTGATGTAAATGTTCAGACACGTGATTTTCTTGGCAACCATCGGAGGCACATTTTTATGCAGCATCTTTTTATTTTTGTGATTCGTGATTGAATCATATTTGATGTGTAACATCTTTCCTGTCGTTTTCCTGCAATCTGTGGGACGGATTTCGTGAAAAGAGACGGAAGCGTGTAACAGGGGAAGCGCGCTCTATTTGATTTGACCAATGAGCGCACGTGGTAATAGAGTTGGGCGTCAGATGGTACCAACCCATTTTCCGAGAGGTTGGTACTGTCAGCCAAAATGTCAGATGTTACAACACATCATATGCGACTAATGTTTTTTCTCGGCTCGCTAGGTTTTTTCTTTTTTTTTCTTTTCAGAATCTTTTATGTTTACTTCATCGCCAAGAAATACAATGCACATGACACTATGAGTATGCTGCTCCAATATGAAGTGTTTGCTTTGTATTTAACCAGCAGCCAATCGATTGTTACGACTTCTGTGCTATTTTCATGAACAACGACACAATAATTAGTTCAACTTCGAGACTATCCTGCAGAATTCCTGTCGCATGTCCATCCTACCAACACAAAGCACATTTTAGCACATCACTATCGCGTTTTGTGCGTAGTTGACGGACGTGTTATCAGCATTTCAACTTCAACCGCTTTAACGATCTTGGACTGTCCCTTATTTCTTGCACTTGTATCGAACCTACAATCACATGTAGTGTATCGCTGTGTCGCTGCACTGTGTTAGTAGTGAGCGTGGTCATGTACTCACCTGTCGTGTTTAGTAAATTATAAAATTGTGATGAATATTTTGTTGATGCCGTTTTCGCGGTCCGACTTACGTGTGTCGGACCATCTGCCAGGATTGCTGGCGTAAGTGTTTATTTTTTAATTGTAGTGTGATAAGTTAACTGTGGCAAAGTTATTCGTGTTTGTACTTTTCACGTTGGACAGGAAAGAGGTGGTATTTTATCGATTTATTGACTCAAGTTGACATTGAATTTAGATGTAGTTTTAGTTGTATTGGTTATAACTTTTTATGTGTGTGGTTTTGAGTTTATCTTTCAAAGATGTTGAAGAGTTTTTAATAGAGTTATTAAATGTTATCTGTCTCTGCCAGTTTGCCTGTTCTGCAGGCTGTTCTAACGAACTTTATATAAATGTAGGTACGCAGTTATGCACTGACGATGCTGTCATGCTCACTGTGCTTAGATTGCTTATATGTTATTTTTACAAGAGGAATTAAACTGCTGGTTAAAATTCTATTCTATGTTTTGTCTAGACAATCATACGCCATACCAACAAAATATAATATTTTGTATACAACATCTGACTATAAGCATGTAGGTTGTTGAAAAATATAGACGGTTGAAGGTCGCACTTTTAAATGTTTGAATAAAATATTATGCCCTCACGTGGTTTTTATAAATTATGTAACATAATTATCTAGTATCTGGACTATATTAGTGCTTGTGGTTCACGTATTACATTACTTACACAAGAAATTATAGGCGTAGATAGGTAAAGTAAACTACGCGCATTGAAATTATATTATTTAAAAACGTGAAAGAAAATCCTCATTATCTTCCATTTAAACATAATAAACTTTGCTGTGTTCATTATTGACAACGATTGTAAATGTAATGTGACACTGGCCCCTTCCTTCTGCCTACAGGATGTTTGGAAACGGACTGTGTGGAAACTACTGGAAACTAGCAGAAACATTAGCATTATGCTGAGCGATAGCCGTTTTGCGTGGATGTGACGCATATTTTCCCCCAACTTGTTCTTTTGTGTTTCTTCTTTGCGTCATGTTTACCGCAAATAAAGTATTTACTTTATTTGCTTTTTTTACGTTTAGGTATTTAAACGTATTTTCTTTCTTTCTTGCAAACAATAATTAGAAAAGAGGTAACATAATGTATCAGTATTATCGTATCTGAAGCTGAATTCTGTCCGAAAGGGATAATGATTAAGGACAATAGCCGGTAGAAAAGCGCCGTGGTTATATACCTATTAGACTCTCAGGAGCGGTTTAATCTGTCCATCGTTCCTCATAACATTTGACAGTCTCTTGGTATTACATCCACCACGAGATGGTACGGTGAAAGGAGTCGCTTTCGAAGCAAGAAGGTATCAATAATGGCTTACTTACATGTTATTTTGTAGAATATAGTCTGATGTAGCGAAAGAAATCCTCTTATTTACAAGTTTTTTTTTTTTTAATGTTTAGTTAATATTTTTCTCTTAAAATAAATTAAATACTCATCTACACCTATACAAAATTATTTGAACACAGTGAATTGAAAAAAAATCGTATAATATAGATATAAATAAAATATCTACCTACCCTATATGTATGTATCGTACCAGCTTTGAAATAATATTGTGCAATAAGTTGAAACTAAAAACACATATAGCTTACATTAAGAAAAAATCCAGCAACATAGTTTTGCAACTCGTGGTCCATACGATATTCTTTCGAAATAGTAATGTAATATGAAATTATGAATACTTACTTGATTATTTATTTACATATGAAGCAAATTAGCAAAGATTTCTTCAAAATAACTAACGCTATTTTATAATGAAAAAAACGTCTTTAGGTATACCACATCTCAAGTTTTAAAATGTGACCTATTGTATTTTAGCTTAGGTACTTATTTATTTTCACGGTAATTAACAATAAACTACTCATAACTATTATACGTAAAAAATCGAAACAGCAATATTTCAAAAACGCATAAAATAAACGGTATTTCATTTGTCCGATCTTTTAAAACAAAATTTTAGAGTCACTAGTGCAGCCCACAAAACTGCGAGTAAAAAAATACCGAAGTAATAATTGGCCGATTTTTTAATACATTTTATACAAATAAAATAAAAAATAGATTCACAACGCGGCGAAGGTGGTGTGACTTTATTCGTATCATGTTTGCGGGGCCAACATGGCCAGAGATCGCTCAAAATAGGCTGGTTTGGATGGAAAAAGGGTAGGCCTTTGCCCAGTAGTGGGACACAATGTAGGATAATCAAAAAAATACTTTAAATAAATGACAACCGTCATAATTATTTAAATGGCGTACTAATGTATTTAATTAGACCAATAAAACACAAAACACTCTCAATTTCTATCTTGTGTTTTAACAAGACGTGCGGCGTATGTGAATCCGCGTATTCTAAAAATACCTCCGGCACGTGCAGAGAGTCTCGCGTCACGTTATAATTTTCACGTGTTCGAGTACGTAAGTATATTGCTTATCTGTGAGAGCATCGTGTGACCACATTATCTTTATTTACTTATAAGTTGTAAAAATAAAGTTATGGGGCGTGTCGTGTGGAACTGGAGTTGATCATGTTGGTCTAAATGGTAATGGCTTGTGGTGTGGTATGCAGCGAGGGGGGCCTTGAAGCCTCGGCTTGCCTAATGTATAGATAAGAACTTGAATTTCCCTTGCCACCAGCTCCATAATCTAGGAGTTCTGCCTTTTACAATGAACCAAAAATTGAGGCTTTCTAGTGGAGTGTCATGAGTAGTCCTAGTGCCTATGCTTCATTTTAAGCTGGAAATTGGCTTCTAATAAATATGCACCTACATGTAGGTAGAGGTCTGCACCTGTTTAAACATTTCACTAGTTGTGTATGAAAATGGCTGAATGGCTATTATTTGATAAACCTCCACAACAATAACAGGTTATCACAACCATCACCCTTTGTCAATGTATGTTTGCCTATACTTCGGCTATACATCGTTTCTAAAACAAAAGCTTGTTCCACATTATGTAATAGATACAGTAGCAACCTGCACGTTTAGCATGACCAAAATAGAAACGGGTATTATGTCGACGGAAGAATAGACAAAATGACAGATAAACAATCACAATCTGTCATTTTGTCTATTCTTCCGTCGACAAAACTCGTAGAAAACCCGTTTCTACGGTTGTCATCTGTGGTTCTCATGCTAGACGTGCTGCAACAGCAACATCTGTTCCTATTTTCTCTCACGGAGCGCAAATAGCAGGTTCCGCAAAACTTTTCTCCATATTTCCGCAGCTGATTCTATAAATCGCGATCTCGATATGATCATTCACGTTGTCCGTGTATGCTTGGATTCAATAATATGGATTATTCTCAAGGTCGTTCTAGACAAAGTATAACTCATGGTAATGGAATGGATCAAATATGCATTGCCTGTTTATTTCCCAGTGCGACCAGATTGGGTAGCAAAGCAGACAGCATAAAAATTCCTACTTTGAATTGTAGGTCCAAATGTTCTGTGGTCGAAATTAGCTTTGGAAGCCTTGAGTTAGTTTAAATAAAACTATCTAACGTACCTACATGGAAGTCAAGAAGAGTTAAGCTTGTAAAAGATTGTCAAACTTTACGATTTTCTATTGCATCGCATTTTAATAAGATTATACAACGCGTCTGAGTCTAGAAATCTAGACAAGTGTAAAAAAAAAACAGATTTTGTTTAGGTTTTGAAGGTTTCTAAAGCAATGCAATTGCACAACACTGATGATATTTGTAAATCACAATTGCTTTCATTTTGTCAACTCAACCAAGCTGTTACATCAATGTTCAATCTTATGCCACGTAATATCTATGTATACAGAGATCTATACTCAGCTACATTCACAATTACACATTTATTAACAAACCATCACAGATTTTTCCGTGTTCTGAATGAATTCCAAAAATAACGCTATAAACATTAAAATAGCCACGTGTAACTTCAAAACAAACTCAACAAAAACCGTCCTACCCCTAATTTCGTTAAAAAAATCCTCGTCTCGAGAAAGATAGTAAAGAAACCCACTTTCCACAGACTGTCGAGAAAATAAACAAACTCAAGTTGAACCGAGCCGCAACTCCGCGAGTGCGCGACGCGACGCGACGGCCTTGAGTCGATGTGTTTTGTAGGTCGAACACGTGACGACTGCACCTTGCACTTTTGTGATGTTGTTACCAAGTTTGTATGGATAAAAATCTCGCGATATTTAGTATATTTATGTTAGAGTTATCGCTGTGGTTGAAGGTTTTCGGAAAACGCGTTTATTTATGGTTTGTGGGAACTTTGGCGGGATACCTAACTTAATTTGAAAGCAGACAATAATTTCGGCTAACATTTCAACCTCAGACGGGTCCAGTCAGAGTTTCAATACGCTTTGCACGTCAGCACCATGTCATTTTGGGGAGACGCGCCGGCCCATGCCCAACCCGACAAAAACGTTGCCAGTTGCCACGGTTTCGCAGTTATAACATAAAAACTACCAAATGGTATCAATTCATAAGAATCATATACAGCAACATTCTAAATAATATTGTCTCTATAAATTCAGCACAATGAGGGTTACCATTTCGAAATTGGAAAAGTCCTGACAAAAAACCGGACATTTGTAAAAAGTCCAGACATTTTACTTTTATACTAAAAAATAAACCCTTTAGTCGAAAAGTCCAAAAAGCCGGACATGTCCGGACAAATCCTATCGGATGGTAACCCTGAGCACAATTCAACTCAACTTTCCTATTCCGACTATTAGGGCTGGTCAAAGTAACGTAAAGGCTTGTGCAGACCAGCGCGACTTGTCGCGCGACACAAAGACACCGCTCGTCGCGCGACGAGCGGTGCCTTTGTGTCGCGTCGCGTGTCGCGCTGGTTTGCACGAGCCTTAAAGTAAGTAACGTGCTAAGTGCTAATTTATTATGACTTCGCTATTTCGTTGGTCGATATTAGGTCATGAGTTCATAAAGGCTCTTTCAAACAGGCGCGACACGCGACGCCTCACAAAGGCACCGCTCGTAGCGCGACGAGCGGTGTCTTTGTGTCTCGTCGCGTGTCGCGCTGGTCTGCACAAACCTTGACACGCTTTTTTTAAAATTAAACCCCATTCCAAAGGGTATAAGGAATTGATTTCGAAGGCGATTAGCACAGTGGTTCTTTAAGTTTTCTTCGTCATATGTGTAGCGCAGGTTTGATTCGAGGATTTTAGTTTGAGTCTGAATTTGGGAACAAAGAAAAGGTTAGGTACCAGTTCTTTTTAAAAAATGGTTGGTCAGAACGGCGTCGAGGTTACAGGCTAGGATCAATGTCCCCGGCATAGCTAGCTACTTTTAAATAGATACTTAAAGTTATATCAGAACTTATCAAGTTATCAATTTACTTCTAAAGAAATAATTGTTCGGATCAAGTATCAATTGTTTCCAATCGTTCTAAATGCCCTTGCGACCACGTTTTGTGATCGGTGTGATCACATGTCGCAAAAGACAGACTTGAGCTTATACAATCTGTTAACTTTTAATATTTACATACTTTGATCCGAATCTCGTGCAGACGGGCGCGACGCGACTCTAACAAAACAATTTCTAACTTCACGGTAGAACAATTACCGGTGTCGTGTCGCGCCTGTCTGCACGAGGCTTTACTCCGCACTACTCTACTCGGCCTGACCACATGAGTAAAGATGGCCTGACAGCCAGTAATACAACAGCGGTCACGTTGTAGAACATGGTGTGGTTTTTTTTTTAAGTTTGTTTGAAAATAAAATACGACAGTAGGATTTTAATTTCTGTGGATTAAATGAGATTTCTGTTTTTGCTTAAAATTTTAAATGAACACTTCGTATGTCATTCAAGACTTGCGTCAAACTATAAACAGCCATTTATTGGATAAAGCTAAAAAAAAATTGCCGCCGTAGCCACGCAATATTTGGAAACAAAATCCCGTGCACACGACCCTTTTTTTTCGTAGGTAAGCGATACTATAGCGGCCGAGCGCTGCAAGCAAGAATAGTCCTTACAGTGTGCAGATATGCGTTTCTTCGATAGTACTTACGTAACATGTCGTCTAGAATGAGCCAGTCAATGTCCTCCAATAGAAATGTTGACTCAGTCGTCTCTAAAATACTCAAATAAACAAACATAGGTACCTAAACAAATTATCTTTTTTACTATCAATAGCTAACCTTCCTTTTTTTTTTGTTACAGCTATAATTCCAACGACGGCTTCGGTCGCGTTGGTGGGGAGCAGCTCAACTTTACGGCCCCCTCCGAGGACGAGGCCGAATACCCGCCAGGCGCCTACTTGAAAAAGGGGAAGGTCTCGAGGGCAAGTCATACTGAATACGCCCGATTTTTATACTTTTCTGACGTGAACTAGTAATGGGCAGACCCCGTTTTGATGTTTGTGTTAAAAGAGTGTCAATTTCCATATGCATGCGATGTTGGTGGTGGATGATTCCTCATAAATTAAATAAAAAACATTAATTCGGTATCCATTTCGTAAAAAAACATTGTTTTGAAACTAAATAATATTCCCCGAATCTAAAGTCGATTTTAATTATACAGAGGGATCATCCGCAAACTATTCAATTCTTATTTTTCTCTTGATAAAAAAGTAAATATTGAATCTAAAAGATGATGTGATGGTCTAAAAATATTATTTAATGAGTAGATGATGAAAAAAGAAATTGTCTCAGTATAAATATTATTAAAATTGACCTTTAAGTTAAATCAAAACTTCAAAATTCCATCACAACAGCTTACAAAACTCAGTACCAAATATCTAACAGTTCTATTACTCCTATAGCAAGATCCGATGTCGCACAGAATAATAGAGAAACGTCGTCGGGACCGAATGAATAACTGTCTAGCAGACCTCTCGCGGCTTATACCGCCGGAGTACCTGAAGAAAGGCCGCGGCAGAGTCGAGAAGACAGAAATCATCGAGATGGCAATACGCCACCTCAAGTACCTGCAGGAACGCGCGAACGGTTCGTACGGAAAGCGCGCTTATTTGGTAAACTCGTTAGTTATAATTGGAAAACAACGGAGGAAGGTACTTTTGGATTAAACTCCAACCCGTCAGATCTTTGATTCTGTTCTGTGAATAATGAAAACAGTTGTATGTATGTTTTATCTAATCGCTAAATTCTACCAATGATGGAGAGAATGTTGGCTGTATTTGGCGTGGTACTACTACTATTTTCAAACATTTGACCTCATAGATAGGAATTATTTGATCTAATTGGTTGGAGTGTTTGAAATTTAATACAAATTGTATGCGGGCTTGTTTTTGCGAAAAACTGTGACTGCAGTAACTGTATTAATTAAGCTGGGGAATAAATAAATATTTCTACAAGAAATGTCGCACATTCAAGCCCAAGTTGTTTTTTTTATTTTTCAATTATTTCTAACATAGTCTTGTATTTACTAAGGCACATGTTTAAGATATGATTTTATCAGCTAAAGACAATATTGAAAAGGGAATCTGAAAAAAATACACTTTCTTTCTTCTATTATGGAGTCCCGACGTGGCTTAGTGAATACAAGTCTTATTTATATTTCAGTGATAAATAATAAATGAGTATTTAAATCATTTGTTATTTTGCCCACACCCAATTTTTTAAGTTGTTGTACAGTACTTACAGAAAGTCTGAAAAGTAAAATTAAAATTCTCAAGTTCAGTAGTTCTGGATATTTCCAGTGTTTTAAAATCAATCTTGTTAGGAAAAGATTACCCGTTAGGTCTCCGGTAAAACTTCTAGTGACATGGTTTTCTTCAGAAGCTTTCAAATGTTTTAAGATTGATGTCAGAATACAAGGAAAATAAAGCAACCTAAGGACCAAGTTTGCTTTAAAATAGGTTACATTCGTATTCCTGCATAATCTCTGAATGTTTAAAGTTAACATTTGTTTAACAAGAGCAATTTGTAAGCCTGATCTTACAAAAATACAGATACACAAAGACGATATCTGTTTCGTAACCTATATAATAATCATTTAAACAGTTTGTGAAAAAAATATCCCATAAGTAGGGCATCAACGGTTAAATAATATTTGTTTATAAAATAAAATAAAAGTAATATTTAGTCGATCTGGTACCGAAGATAGCTTAATTATTAATAATAATACAAGCTACAGTTAATATTCGTCAATCATATTAAATCTAGTACCTAAAAAAAATATTATAATTTCATTGTAAATAACATTGTCCTGCTAGAGAGCCAGCAAAAGTTTTGAAATTATAAAGTTTAGTATTTTTCTACGCTGTGATACAGAATTAACGTTTTTGCATTGAAAGCAGGCGTCAATCACTGCATCTCGTTCACTATCGTCATCCTATTCTGATTTACGTCATTGCTAACAAATAATGGCTAGGTATTTATATCATTACTAATTCAATATGTCATTATAAGCCGCGCAGATAAAGAAACGATTTGTAAATGGCGGCCGCTCTCATGCTATCTCGCTCACATGGCGGTCCGCTCTCATGCTATCTCGCTCACACGCTCGCTCCGTCTATACTAGCCGCCGCCATTTACAAATCGTTTCTTTATCTGCGCGGCTTATACTTGGTCAATTATTAATTATTGAAAGCAAATTAATGTACAAAAATCAAAAAGAAAGGTAAAATAAAGTTACTATAGCGTTTTAGAAAATTTGCATGAAAATAAGTATTCTGTAAACAGATTTTTTGTTGTATAATTGATGCCCGGTGATTTCTATCGAATTTTCTAAACCACATAATTATCCTTTGCGCTATCGCACATAAACCATTTTTATTTTATAAATTAATTGCAGGCTTCTACTAACAAATTGTCTTTAAAAAATACTAGTTCCTTAAATAAAAAAGTAACAAATGGTCATCAAAACTTTTGACATGGTTTATGGTCGAGCCTCCACCGAGCACAAATATACACAAACATATTTTTTTCAACACGTCAACGTCCTTTACAAATCCAATTCTATCAAAACCTCATTAAAAAAACCTCACCTTAAAAACACCATTTATCATCAAAGGTTTACAAAAAAAAAAAAGAGAACACGCTCATATTACCACTGAAGAACGCTAATGTTGTTGGGAGTTCCCGCCGGAAGATGTTCCATCTTCGCGTGGGGTTCTGTTATAGCTGCTGACCGGGGTCTGGGCGAGGAGCACTTCAGAGCTGGCTACCAGGACGCGGTGGCCGAGGTCATGCGTTTCCTGGTCGAGGTGCACGGCTACGGGTCAGGGGATGGCTTGTGCGTGCAACTAGCTGCTCATATGCAGAGGCACTGCGAGGCTGTTGCTAAAGGTATGTTAATTTTTTTTTAATATTTTGTGCTACAAAATTATTTGAATTATTGGAATTAAGTAGTGGTATAGTTTGATATTTCTCCAGTGACTGATGAATCTTTATAAAAAAACGGAGTTTTTTTCATTTCCAGTAAAATATTAAATTTTAGTCTGCAACTGTTTGGTGAATTTTATTGTATCACGTTGTGTTGTGTCAAGTCGTTGAGCTCCTAAAATAGGGTTGAGCTCTCGAAAGCTGACGGGTGCATGCGTTTTGTTACTTTCCTCAAAAGGCTAGTAATGTCCTACTACTAAATAAGTAATTTCATTTACTTTAAGTCAGTTCTCATCCCGTCAGCGGAGTTCAGAATTTCCAAAGTCCACTCTTTAGAATTTAGACTTGTGGTTTAGAACTTAGACGAATATTGCAGCGGACGATACTTATAAACCTCTTCCTTACTTTTCCAGGCGAGCCCCTACTCCGTGAGAAGCCCCGGTCCCACCCTGGCTCATCCTCCGAAACAGCAAGTTCGTCCAGCAGTTCCCATTCCCACGGTTACACGATGAAGCCGGGCGTCATCGCGCAGGCGCCGCCCCCCGCGCCGCCCACCTTCGCGCCCGACAATTACGAGGAACGTCCTCAAGAACATCCATACTCCATGGAATGCGATAGAGGTAATAATGATGATGATGATATTCTAACGAGTTTAAAGCAGGTAAAACGGGGAGGTAGTGGTTGCTGTCAACGAACTTGTCAAGGGATTTGATCACACCTCCCGGTGCAGGTATTTTTATTTTTATCTGTCGGATATAAAAGTCGGTGACGGAAGCAGCATCGTCGTTTGGATTGTCTTGTCTAGACGCGCCGACGGGGGTAATGATCGAGGCAATCTAATTTTTTTATCGCTGTGTTGTTGATAAAGCACAAATATTTATATTTTTAGTTTTATTACCTTAGGTTCAAGACGTATTGCCTTCAGGCGGAGGCCGCGCAGAATCAGACAGGTGCGTTTGCTAAATCGACAGATGAGAATCTTCATTTTACAATCTGATGTGTTTACAGTACGACGACGTCGAGTATCAAGACGACTTGCAAGTAAGAATAGCTCTGAGTTCACGACAGAGTAGATAATTTGCAAAATTATCGCAATTTGTGACTATAGAGTTCGATGACCTTTGTCACAGTGAATCTTATCTCAATTACTAATGTTTCTATAATTTCTCTCTACAGTGACAGTGGCGCAGAAGCCAATGGCGGGCGAAGGCGAAGGCCTACCTGAGACAGAGCCCCTGCCCCTGGATGGGCGACGCAAGAGGGAGCCCACACTGCGAGCAGTGAGGAAACCCGATCATACCGAAGACTACCTGCATTCCTATAAGTTCAAGAACTCCATTGAAAGGCGATTCTCCAGATCGCAAGACACGGAGGTAACTAAATACTTTTTGATGACAAGAATATTTGACTGGCACAGCCTCTTAGAGAAGCAGCCTGGGAAACAAGCATACTCATTGAGTGAATGTAACTACACTGCTACAAAGATCTTTTGGCGCTCGAATGACGTTGACAGGGGGGCGCTGTCGGTAAACAGTTGTGCAAATTGGTTTTGTGAAATGCATTGAAAAAACAAGATGGCGGCGTTAGTTCAGAATTTGGCCACGCGCCAAAAGGGCCCTGTAGCTCTTTATCGCGTACTAAGCGCGTTAAAGAGCGCTTGTACAGACGGCTACAAATCAAGCTATACATTTCCAGTTTATGCTGATCTCGCATTGTATAGGATTCCCGTACAATGCGAGGTCAGCTTATACTGGAAATGTATAGCTTGATGTGTAGTCGTGTGTACTAAGGTAGTACGCCTTGAATCATGGGAAGTCAGCCTTGTTTGCATAAGCAGCTGACTAAATATGATACTTTCCTAAGTACTTACCATAGATATACGCTAGTTTTTAATAATTGTACTTAGGTAGGTACTAAATATGTAGGTCACGCACGTAGTTATTTACAAGAAATCCGTCTAAAGATAACCGCCCGTATCCGTAACAGGTTTACTTCCTAAGACGACACTTCACAATAACCGACAAGTACGCTGTACGACGGCCATCACGGGGAATTTTAGAGAAAAATCTCTTGACTCTTTTTAAATACCGACTGCGGTACCAACCTTATGGTTACACTATAATAAGATGATTAGATAATCCCTATCCAGGCTGCCGACATGTTGGCCCGCACGGCTCACGCGCACGGGAAGGTGTACTCGCACAAGCGCCGCCGCGCCGCCAAGCCTGCGCCTTCTACCTCCACCTCCAACTCCGGATCTACTGAAGATGCCAGGGACACCTCGCCACAGGTACGTTTTTACAACCTTCTGCAGGGAACATTGCTGCAAAGATGTTTATTGTTTTACGTCCTATCACCGCTGCTCATATTTCTAAACAAATCTGTAATCTGTTTGTAGGACACGTCAAGCGAATCACCTCATCATCATCACTATGACAAGCCACCTCCTCCAGCGCAGTATGTCCCTGTTTTCGCGTTGAATGCTCTCGGTAAGTTAATAAACTGATTCACTACAAGTTTGCTGGCTTTTCCAAAAAAAACACAGTATATCTGTAGGGACTACAGTTTTTAGTATTTAGTCTAACCTTTAACTTTACTTTTTGCAGGAAAATACTATGTCCCGCTAAGTGTCGACTATGCGTGCCTTCAAAGGCACCTTGGCCCCTACGATGTGCTAGACGCAAGGGCTATTCATCTAGCTGCGCCATTGCATCCTGTAACGATTCACGTCAATTTCCAGCCGTGTCTCAACTACCACGTCAAGAGGGAACCGAACGAGCGAGACCAATGGCGGGCTGTGTAAGCCAAAAGACACCTATCCAGAGCCTGATAATGAGCCGAGGTCGCCATATTGGTACAATATTGGCGCCATTAAACGTGACAGCTAATTTTTCTAAAATATTTTATGGCGGCAATCATTGACAAATAATTAATTTTGAAAAGGAAATATTACTCCATAAATTAATGTTACGAGCCTTACAGGTACAATAGCCAAGCTATTTTCCTAATTATATAAAATATCTGTACAACGCCTCTGACGAAGATCTAAAAACCATATATTTTTGTAATAAAAACAGCTGAATATTTTTGAGATTTATCTACACAAATAATATTGTAGAGTGTAGACTTTTGCTCATGATCTAAGAGTTCAGGAGCAGCAAATTGATATAAGTTTACCTACATTATCTACCAAGAAAAAAAAAAGCAAAGAAATCCTTGAAAAGTTTTTCGTACTGCAAGAGTTAGTACAACTGTTAAAATATTTAATTGAACCTAAAACTGGCGTAATCTTCAGCTGTTCTAGTCAAATGTGAGTCAAAAATAAAGTGCAATGAAGAATGTTGCAAATGTAAATACTTGCATCATACCATACCTTATCGACGAGTGTTTCGTTAGGAATAATTTATTCAGTGGGCATATTAATGATAAGGACATTATTAGTTTTAAGTATTTTAGCTATGAACACGTTATGCCCATAGTTTCGGCGGCGGCAAAAGTGAAACGTTTTGTTTGAAAGACTAATGATTGTGTGGACAATGTTTTTAGTGTTCTTAGTTACGGCTGTGATAAGTAGAGTAGTCGATGATATAACTGACCGCTGTGGTGCATTATTAACAGAACACGGAGGATGGTTCGACATTTGATACTTGCTATATTAGTACAACAGTACAATATAAAATTAGATTTAAAAGTTATGTGTCAGCAAGTTAGAATATCATTCTAGCTTTTATTTTGTGTATGAATATGTTTAATATTGTGCTGCTTATAGTATCAACTGGAGAAACAACCTTATACCAACTGATGATAAATCCCCTCAGAAATCAGACGTTATTACTACATAATTTGAAACATTATTTTAAGCTGACTCAAGGCCAAACTAAATTTATTTTTTAAGACATGTTTTCCCACCAATATTCCACGACCCACTTTATTCATATGAATACGGAATTCGCAGGGGAGCTGCTGAATATTGTTTCAAATGTTTCTATTTTTAATTCCCGTTTGAAGGTAGTGGTGGGAAAATATTAAGGTGTGGTGTTCACTCGTGGACAAGATAAAGACTGAGGTTTTTATTTAGCGGTAAAGTTTTGTTTCTATGATTGTTTCAACATTGGATTCTCACTCAAACTATTTTATACCATAGGTTAGAGTTCAATGTGCAAAGTGTCAAATTTTACGTAAAGTTAGTTATAGATACCATTTAAAAATAGTCTGTTAAATGTTTAAGTACTTTATATTTTGTAAATAAAAACATGTTTAAGAAATAAATGTTAAATATTTTATGGAGGCACGTGTATTATTTTATCATGTTTGAATATTAGGAATAAAGGAAAGGCTACATTCAAACGAAGATTTTATGTAATTAATTATCATAACATCTTTTATTCTCTAGTATTATTTTAAATTTTACATGCTTAGTTCAAACATTGAGAAGAAATAATAATATTTAACATCTGGATAATATACAGCTTTTCTATTTACGATCCACTTAGCGTTAAAAAATTATATTAATATATATATATTGCAAAATATTCCATTGTTACATCGAATACCTTACATAAAAACATCCGACGGGGGAGCGGGACAAGCCGAAGGTGGGTGCGATCACAAGGAGTCGGAAGTACCAATCAACTAGCTTCATAATATGGCAAACGATAGAGAGTGCGCTTTTTGTTCACCATAACAAAATATAGCCTTCACTTAACATTAACTATTATTATATATACACAGACGCTCCTCTACGGGTTGATATAATTAAGAAATTTTTATCACAAAGATTTTCATCTAATATACTACAGAAACATTAAAATGTTGGATTGCGTTTTGTTGCCGAATAAAATCCTTATATTTACAATTGCTGGGCTGCCATAATGTGAATTTTAAATCTACAACTATTTCAAATCCTACGTAAAAAGGTACTATTTGTATTTACTTATAACGTTGAGAGGAAAAAAACTAGTTGGAAGTTTTATTTTCTATACAATTTACATCAAAACGCAACCCAACAGAAAGATATTAAGCAATTAATTTACAGTTTATTAAAACCAGATCGAAATATTTACATAATCTATTTGACATGAGCCCGACACTGTCGCTATAGTCGGCCTGCGAACATTCTGAACATATCATACTAATCTACATTTGATTCAATAGAAAAAATCATAAAAATCTTCCTACAGTTCTTTTTATACAATACAAAAATAATAAAATCATGGATTAAATAAAGCTGTTAAAATATATTTTTCTGTGTGTTAATAACTATGTGTATTTATTTGCCTTGAAGGCGTATTATTGCAACGTATTTGACTATAATCTAAGTTTTAAAGATTATGCGTAAAACACTTAAATTTTTAAGTAGTAGTCAGTGACGACCCGAACTTGCGGGTAAGCGAAGCTTAATGCAACTACATAGAAACTTTCTAAACGGCTGCACGAAATAGGAAATCAAGACATTATAGAACAAGTTAATTGAGACGACTCTTCGATATGTACTTGTTAGCCACACAGCTCACTTGGATTCAATTAAAGATAATAATTTTATCTTTGAAAAATAAATGACTCATCATTAAAAGTGCATTATAAGTTGACAATCATCGAGATTGTAATTGACACGTAATAAGCAGCGAATGTTGCCAGAACATCACATTTTTACAGACCGAAAAAGCACACAATCTAATTATAAAGGGGGTTCCAAATAAAACACCAATTTTTGGAACCCAAGTTAGAAAATTTGAGCAATAATTTGGATGAAACGTCAGACACTGGGCATTATAAACGTAGTTTGACTACATAGATTTACTCTAAATTGCAACAATATGATTGTTTTACCTAAAAATGGGGCATATTCCACCAAAAATAAAGACATCGATCAAATAGTTACCCACTATCAAAATATCAGCGCCTTTTAATTACAGAAAAGCACGAAAATTTATTTAAGGAACTTTAAAAATATGTACTCTTTCGAAAGCATTATTGCGTAGAAGCTAATTATTGCGATCAAAGTCACAGACAAAATCATGGAAGTAGAAATTATTCACTGAAGCGAATCGGTGGACATCAACTACATTATAAAACGCACTAGTTTGATACTCGGCGAGTACAAAACACTAGAAAGATATTATTTTGTATTGAATTAAGACTACATAATCTGTAATAGCGATTTAAGGCAACAATCGCACTGCGAATAATAGACAGCAACTTCGAAGATGGCACTCCGTGGATTTTCAGTGTAAATGTTGCTTAACAGTAGAGCTGTAAACTAAAACTAGAATCCCTACGGAAGCTTACCTAAATATAACAAACAGAATATTTTGCAAGTGCCTGCACATAGCTTCCTTAGATCACTGGGTGCTTCGGTGATAAAACACTATTTTAGCCCGAGGTTATTCACAACATCGATTCGTTGTTATTATAGAAGTATTTACAGTAGGCAGTATATTAACAATTGCAAATATTAGTACATAACATTCAACTTTATAAAGGTTACTGTAATTATAAACTTTAATTAATTACAGAATAAAATGGCAGAATGTTATAATATAACTTCATTTTGAACTCTGCAGTTTAGTTCTTACAAAATAATGTAAGGTGCAGAGCTGTAAAGCTCTAAAGTGCAGAGTTTAAAAACGTATATGTTACAACTTTACACTTGTTAACATTATGCTGTGTATACAATGTGTTACAAACAACTGACAAAATAACAACCAACTCAAGAATCGACATCTCAACGACCACGTCGCTACTCAATGCAAATTGCAAACAATGTACACAGTACATAACTCATTAAGACCTACAGACTTTTTTTGTAACACATTGCGAATTGGGTTATAAATATAACTCATTAAAAAATAGCACAAAATACTAACAAGTAATTAGTGCTTATTTAGAATCTGTTTTTATTATTTGTTGTGTCAAACCAAACAAGTAGTTTATTAGTACTAATGTGATTGCAATTCATATCAGTCTTCACGACCTCATTTATCCAATTTGGATGCAAAAGCCACGCTAAACTAAGTCTTCACCTACGACACCACTTTGCAACTCTGCAATTTAAAACAATTTATATTTTTATTATGAACAATTCAGTTCACGTATAATACTTGAAACATAACCAATAAATATTCACTTTCGAACCCTGCAGAGTACAAACTGCAGAGTGGTGTCGTGGAGTTTCAGGACACTCTTACCCAGCTGCCTCAACATTCGTCCTTGTGATGATGGACCAAAGAAACAAATCTTTGCACAATACGCTCCGCTTAAATTATAACACAGATTTAACCTCTAGAAATGGCTAATGCGACAATGCGTATCTGTTTTAAAACGACTCTAAAGTACACGTGAAACCTCTAACACTAACAAGAGACCTAGAACTAGGACGAGCCCTCGGACCCCCTATGTATGCTAGAAAAAACAAATAATAAAAACAACTATAATTTACTTAAACATTATGCGTACAAAAATCCTAGTCATCGTTCCCTCAACGCACTATCGAATTAATCGATAATAAATAAATATATCAATAAGATACATAAACATTGTACATATATAAAAATCTTTCATACCATTATACATATATTATATACTTTACCGAGTAGATTCCCTATATTATCTTAACTCTCCTATATACAATATGTACAAAGGGAAATAAAAACAATTTGTACTTGCAGAAAAACCGTGGAAAATAAAAACGTAGAAGTGAAACGGAAATATACAATATGCGCGCATCGCATTTAACGTACACTCATAGAAAAGTTCCTTTATGCTAGTTATTATATAATACAGGCGACGGATTAGTCCGTCTGAGATTTACAAAAATAATGTGTTTATTGTGTGCCAGGCCACAGAAGACTACCTGTCGCCCCGCATCGCACCGCCCGCGCCATCTGCCGGACAAAGCATACCAGCGTTTAGAAATGACAACACTATACTCGTATATAACAGTTTATTCAACATGCCAGCATAATATCTCTATGTATTATGTACAAAAATAATATAACTGTATTGGTTTCATAATTTCTATATATTAAACAGTAATATGCCATACAATACCCTAAGTTTACCTACAAATATGATTGATTACACAAACCAAATACTTTTTCTACAAGCAAGATCCTTAAGACTCGGTATTTAAAATACGAAGCAAGATTTGGCCATCACCTAAATCTACTGATACTATTGATTACAATGATTGAATTTACACACCCCTTCTGCCCCACTTTAGCCCTTTCACTCCAGTTTTATACCCATAAGCTGTACTATACATATTATTATTCCACTGGTTATCAACAGGGTGTACCATTTGCTCCAAGGATTTTATATTTTGTCCCCAAGGGTCTTCGTGACAGTTTGATGGGGCAGAAGTTGGGCCCGCATGACCCATTTGGGTCTGTCTGTCATGTCCCACTGGGGCTTCAAACGTGTGTTGGGTCACACTGCCAGCACCATGTCCCAATATGTCGTTATGTCTCCAAGTAGGCATACCGGTGTTTTCGGTAGGTGGTCTCGCCTCTTCGTCGTCGGGTAAGGCAAGTCCGAACTCCCGTCGTAACCGCGAGCTGAGGTTCTCCCGTTGGCGCTCCGAAGCTGTCGGCTGGGCGTCGAATACACCTGCACAAACAATAATATGGTTTAAACAATAGGTCAAATTATAATGTACTGGGTATTAACAATATGACGGTACTATTTTCGGAGGTCGCAGCAATTTGTAAGTGTGCAGTGTTGATATTATTATCCTTTCAACTGCCATTAACAACACAGTAGAATTTTAATTGTTATCCACCTCAATGAGGCGTTGTAACAGATGATGAGAGAGCATAAATAATATACACGTAGGGTATGACTATAACCGAAAAAAAAATAAAAAAAAATTGTTTCTGATTTTAATAAAACTCCAGACTGGTCAGGTGATCACCAATCTACCTTACTACGTAGATTATATGTATATTCACACACGCACAGTAGCACATACATTGTAGCAACGAAAAGATCCACAATAGGAATTTTATGGTCGATATTTAGTTCAGTACAGTACATTGCTTCGAAATATTCCTAAGATTTCGTCATTAGTATATTCCACTAAACCCAAGTTTAAACATTCTAAAATAACTAAAAACGAAAACAGTAACCCCATTCTACGATCGTCACGTTTACCGCGATCGTGGGCTAAAAATAACGTGCTGGTGCACTTTACGAACCAATTTGCCGCCGTCATAATTATTATAACTGAGTGCAATAAGATGTACAAGTAGATATAACATAGGTGTTGGATTATCTCAGCGCGTTGGCATGTGGGAGTAAAATAAAAAAAAATCCTCGTATGAATATTAGTTAGAATTCTGTGCGGCGCAGTATTGTGTTTACACTCGCAGCCAAGGTCGCGGCGGTAATGATTTTAGTCTTTATTGCTGAGCTCCTCGCTCCTATATGCGCCGCTAACGTTATTGCTTTGTCTTAATCATTTAAACAGAGCTTCTGTTAGTTTTATTGAGATGCTTGGCTGCTTAGTTGATGTACTGTTTATGTGAATCATTTAGACCTTTTTTATGGTAGAGGCCATAATGTTTTCAACTTTACAATATTTGCAAGATGTTTAAAGGACCTCTCTAATTACGCCGCAATTTTGATGCGAATAGAACGGCCTTGTAAATAATACATATAACCAGCTATATCTTTACTGCGGAATAAAAACAACGAAAACGCTTTATGAATACCTTTTCTCATGATTTTCACAGCCTATGGATTGCAACGACATAACTTTAGAGGCATGAGAAACAGGGTGTAAAGTTCACTCATCCTCCGTGGAAAAGGGAGGATCCTCCGACCAGACGGGTGTCGCATGTGGTGGGCAACTGCCCGACGATTGATGTCGGGATTTTGTAAATATATCGGTCGCATGGTACACTCTGCTTGCGCGATGCAGGATTTGTGTGACGTCAGGTCTTTTTAATGCATAGTTCGAATGTGGCGTTGTAGATGCCGCCACAGAACTTTCAGGTTGAAAGTTCTGTCGTTGCACTCCACAAACTGAAAGTTTCAGCAATATACTACTTCAGATTGCTACTTTCTACCAATATACGCGCACAATATAAGTAGATAAGGCTAACACGAGTAACGTTGCTATGGAAATATTTGACATGACAACAGCAATGCTTGTGTGAAACGCCGTTATCAATGATTTTAACACAAAAACATACGAACCATCGATAAACTGAGGTCGATTATTGCATAACGCAGTCGCAACATACACGAGTATGTATTCATTATATACCTACGTGGGTATGTACAGCAGCTGGTTCAAAATTATGCCTGCTGTATGTGAAGTTAGCAAGTACTAGCGCAGTTCCTATCGACTATCCGGTACACTGTGTACTGGTGTTCATAGTTCTGGGTATAGTGATGAACAGAATTTCTAAAAAAAACTTTTTTTTATTTTTCTCTTTTCAGTTATGTGTTTTTGCAGTCGGGTTTTTATTTTATTTTTTTATTTCAAGCTTTTTAGTTTTATTAAAATAATATTTATATTGACTCATTACTAGCTTTTATTTGATACCAATATTGTTTTTTTTTTTTTTAAACCTTCCCTTTTTTGTTTTTTGTATTTGCAGATGCAATGTATAAATATTATATAGCCTATGACACTCCCACAATTAAGACGAATCTAACGACACCTCACATGTTAAAATCCATCAAGCCGTTTAGGCTACAGAGCGTGCCAAAGAAATAGACATACATACATACTCTCGAAAAACATTACCCTCCTTCTGGAGCAGTCGAGTAATAAAATATTCCACTGCGCAAGAAATTATGAATATATGCAGCTGCTTATCTTAGCTTGAGTTACGAGAAATGAACAGTAACTACTACCTACCAATAAATTATACAAGTATAAGAAACTGAGTACATAACTCATATTGAATGCACTAGTTACATAATTACAGCCCATTATAACCTAGATTGACCTACTTCATTGTAAACTGAGAGGAAGTACCATTATATTAGACAAACATCTCTTTATAGTTCACTATAATTAATGGCTCGTAAAGATCATTGAATATCGTCATAATGCCAGTATAATTAGCAAACTGATTCATGACCCCAGTTGGAAGTACAAAGGTTGCTGATGCTGCTTATTCCCTTGATTTAATCCCTTAGTTATATCTTATGATACTCATGAGAAGTCATACTATGATAGCTATAAACTTTATACATTGGTACACCTTTAAGAACTTTTAGGCAAAACTCTATACTAAATCGTTCTTTTCCGTACAACATTTTGTTAAGTCCCGATTTCTCATACACTTCTGTGCTCAATAGTCCACATTTCCTTTCGAAAGCGCATTCACGAGGGAAGCGTAACAAGGCACGACGCTAATCGTCTATGACAGCACGTAACCGGTGCGCGGGCGAATCAACCAATTGAATCAATTGCTAGCGTGCTCCACTTGACTATATAATTGTCCACAATGCGATGATGCAGTTCCATAATCATATTGTGACTTTGTATTGACTTGATTATAACATTGTGCGGATTTTTTTGTTGTTACTCGTGTGTGCACGATGTTTTTTATTCTTGTCTTTCGATCGGTAAAATTGTATTAGGGAAAAATTCATAATTATAATGAATCTGGCATGTATTTTTAATGCACCATAACTATCCTTGCCTTGTCTATCAACTGCAGTTTGGTGATGGAAACTGTCATCATGAGTGCTGACTGTCTAGCACTGCAGCTATAAAATCCAACCCAACAACCCAAGTACCCACTTTTATACTTAAGGCACAATATGAGTCTCTAGGAAAGACGTTACCTTAGGATCAGTGCATCTTAGGCCCTTTCTTGGGTCACAACTTACTTGGGTTTCTTGGGACTAGACTTAAAATTCAAGATTGGATATGCATGAATATGTTATCTCACCTTTAGGCAAGTGGTCGGCGGCGAGTTCCCGGTGCAGGCGCTGCTCCAGCTCGTCGGCGGCGGCCTGCGCGGCCAGGTCCAGGCGCTGCGGCGACAGCGAGGCGGCGCCCGACGACTCGCTGGACCACTCGGGCGCCGCCTCGCCGCCCGAGCCCGCTTCGCCCGCCTCGGACGACGAGCCCGCGCCTTCTTCCGCGCACCCGCCTTTGTGCCGCTTGCGGTACTCCGTTATAGAGAGCTGCACAACATATACATGTTTCTTACTTTTACTAGTAAGGGCCTAAGCACACGGCGTTTTTTATACGCGTGTTCCATGCAACGCGCGCCGACTGCGTGTTTTATGCCTTGAAAAATCAACACTATTTGCGTTTGCAGCACGTATACGCGCGCCGACAGCGCGTAAAATAAACGTCGTGTGCATGAGCTCTAACACTAAAAGCTAAGCCCATCAGACGAGAAGGAAAGAAAACAGGGTCTTCAAATGAAATTCCAGTAGTGAGTCTCATTTGGGACTTTCTGCATCTGCACATGACTAACTTATGCGTAAACACTGCCTGTCCGACTGAGTTATTATTACGCCTACAGTCTATTGTTTGCTGTAGATAGGTTTATTGTGTGCTGCCTGCAGAGTACGAAACCTTTTGTTTTCATTAATTATTTTGTTCGATTGCAGTGCAGGTACGCTGCGCTACGCCGGCCACAAAATCTTGGCTAAGTTCCAAATGAAAAACTTACCAGCCTTCAAAAAGCATACTCGTTGTTAAAATAAGTGTGACCAGCATAATATCGTATTCAATTAAATTGACAACCTGCAGTTTATCGCGTCATTTCGAATCTTCGTCGAGCCCCGATAACTGCGCTCTAGCATTAGAATAACATCCGTCGCCATATCGGTCGTTGCACTGTTTTGAAACACTCGAGATCGTCACTTCACTAGAGTGGAGATTCAATACTATGTATACTCTATGGTGTAGATAAGTTGAGCTCGGATACGCGCTAGAAGCGAAAGTCTAACCTCCAACTTTAACTGAAGATAAGAACGTTTATAATAAGTAAATAACTAGATATGAATGATATAATTTCTCTGTATACAAACACATTGAATGTAGGCTATTAAGAAAAGTTCTCGTTAGCACGAATATCACGTGGTCATCAATTTTTATTATTATCTAATCTGTGACCTTGAACTGGTTTTACGTATTCAGACACAATAGTTTTGGCCGTTTAATGCGTGGATAGGTAAATAAAAATTCATTCATTGCTTTCTGTTTTAGTAATGAAACGATTGGCCTTGTAAAGCTATCGCGTAGATTGATTTTTGAAGATAAGTCCTTGCTTGCCCAGTAAAAGTTGGTGAGAGGCAGTAGGCGACAGATTTTGCCTAGTGACGGGAGTTTTGAGAGAGGTATTAAATCTGCAAAATGAAACAGGAATATAAAAGTACACTCACCTTCCTTCTAACAGGTTTAGGTTTTTCTACAGGCGGGGGATTCAGTCTGGGGTCGTTGGTCCGCGGGCAGTACGGCTTGGCAAGCGGCTTGGGCGACGGAGCCAAGAGGCCCGCCTTGCTGGAACTGCTCAGCACCCCCGATAATATCACACTATTATTTGAGTCCATATTGTTCACTCGCGTTAATATCTCCTGGACACTCTTCAGTTCGTCCACAGGCGTAATACTGTCCTTGTCAAACAAACTACTATCTAAACTTGTAGTCCTATCTATTGCACTTTTTATTATAGACATGTTTGGTACGTTTTCGTTTATTGAACTGTCCCTGTCCATGTTGAACGATTGAGACATGTTACTGAAGATACCGGAGAAGAGTCCCGTTGAACTAAAACGCGACGAGAAAGGTAGAGTTGAGTTCTCTAACACGGACGGCCTGTCTATTGAGAAGGGCTTGTCAATTTTCTCGGGTTTTTCTACTACGGGCGATACAGGACACGTAGACTTCACTGGCTTCATGGGTTCTTGAGGCAGGGGTATCGTTTCTGGTGGCAGTATTACGGGCATCGGACTCGGCTCTTCGGGCAGTGGTATGTTTTCCGGATTGGGCAAAGGTATTGACTCGACGGGCGGCAGAGGTATGTTCTCAGGCGAAACATGCACTTTGAGGTCACCGTGAACATCGTTCATATCGTCGTGGATGTCCCCGTTGATATCTATTGGGTTTGACGTGTCGTTTTCAGTCCTCAGCTGAACACTGATCTGATCGTCAACCATGTTGAGATCGAAGTTTAAATTCACTTTCTTTCGTTTCTCCTTGGGTTTCTTATTTCTGCTTTTTAGTATTTGTATATTCTCTGTGTGGAATGAGTGTATTTTCTTCTGTATGTCGTCCATTTCGTCGCGTTGTGGCGAAGAGTTCCCGCTCGTGTCGGCTGACTGGCAGCTGTTTAGTTTATCGTTTGGGCTCTCAATTCCTTTCACGTCTATATTACTGTCGACTGACTCTTGTATTTTTGGCTGTGCAGGTATTGTAGTATCTATTTCCATTGGCACCACTTTGTTGTAATTACTTTCATCTATTTCAACATTATTATTATTCGTTTTGATGTCCTCTGGTTTAGGTATTTCAGGCGGAAGTTCCTCTTCAGGCGTCGGCACTCCTATTATTCTCCTAATGTTCTCACTGTCCTGAGGGTTCTTAATGTTCATGTTTAACACGTCATTGTCTATATTGCACTGGTCGTCGGATCCCTGGCCGCTGTCCGAGCGAGTTCTATCCCTACCGTATATACTATCCATAATATTTCTCACTTTGTATTGCCTCGTCAATGCTTGCGTGTCATCTTTGACCGGCGAGTCTTCTGACGTTAAAATAGGCGAAGTTTCGTCATTACACTGTGTAAATAAAGTTTTTGGGTTAGTAACTTTACTGACAACAATCTCTAATAGACAATTGCAAAGCTACTTACAGGCACTATAGTGTTCTGTTCGCAAGACAGCGATTCTCTCGCTAACCGCCTCTTTTTCAATGGTGTCACCATTTCGTTGGGAGGCGATTCTGAAACAAACACATCTAAAATTCAACATAGAAATACTGTTCAAAAAACAAGAATAATAATTTGTTCCTTGAAATTTAAATACAAACCTGCAACAGGCGAGTCACTCTCCTCACTGATGGCTTGTCGCAACCACCTCTTCTTGGCACTGTGTTGCGGTATGATTGGCTGCACCACCTCGGGTACCTCGGCGGGCGGCGTACTCCTGGTTATTCGCTTGGCTTTCTTCGGAGGCTTATTTCGATCTCTGCCGGGAGTTCTGGGAGGAGAAGCTCTAGCATCCTCCTCGTGGTCTAAATCATGTCCACCACTTAAATCGCCTATCATCGTCGATGCGACTCTGACTAAGCTTTCTAGGGACGGCGCGGACACTAAGGCAGGTCTGTAAGGGGACCTATAAGGCGATGGCGTCCGTTCAGGCGATCTCCCTATCCATTCCGTAGCCATAGTTTTCTTAGTTTTTGGTAATTTAAAGGCGGATTCCACTGATCCAACAGCTGCTTCGACTAATAAACATGCAGAGCTTGGGTTCAGCATGAGGCTTAACCCGATTTCCTGTAAATAAAAAAGTATGATGTAGACAACTATTACAGTAACATTTTTAGTTTTTACTAAATGTAACATTTATTTAACAACACTATTTAGTCAGAAATTTTAATTTGATCAGCAAAGAATTGTCTAATTCCCATTAGATCCCATTTGACTCAAAATGGGATCCAATTGGACATAAAATTTTAACATAAGATACCAGGTAAGGCTTCAAAATAATAATCAAACGCTACATACCGGTCGACATGCCTCGTGCGGCGCGTCATTGGTCCTGTCCTGGTCGAGGCTAGGCGGTGGCAGGGCACTGTCCCGCCTCACGGGCGCAGCCCTCGGCGGCGTGACGGGCGTAAGCGGCGCTTCATCTCCTGACGTCACCATATCACTGTCAGCAGAGTTCAGGCGACGCCGGTTGGACTGCGACGTTGTACGGGCACGGCCCTTGCGCCTACACACAATTTAATTAAACATAAGTATTTCAATATTTTTGATGGTGGATGAAGCAATATATTTCAAGAAAATTCTGTAATTCACTTTGTAGTTACTAGCATGGTAATATGCATGTGTCTAAGTGGCGTATAAAATGCGTAACAAGTATTCAAAGTAGTGACTAGGCTTGATAAGTTAGATTAGCCAATACCGTTTTTCGCCTCTAAAGAGTAACATTTGATAGTTTAAAAATAAAAGTACATGAGCAAATCAGGAGGGCTATGTCGAGCATCGAGCTGTAATAGAGAATGTAGCATCAAAATATTGCAAATGTTAATTAACGCAACGATTTTATGTTATGAAACAATTACCTACAGTCAAATTATATCATAAAGTAAGAAACTTTATTGCTTATTCCTCTAATCACAATTCAATCTACTGATTTTTTATCAAGCACCTGCAACAGCATTTTTTCTTTTTATTTGTTTTATTGCACACAAAAATAAATCCCACTACATTTACCTCCTATAGTTGTTTGAAATTGGAATTTTGCCAATTATTTAGAAAAAAAAAAACTTTTCAAGGTGGTAATTACAGCAAGCAGGCAATGTAACTGTAGACAATATGAACTTACTTTTTCCTCTTTTTCGAAGTGTTGTGAACTTCTTCGTCCTCGTCCTTATCATTAGCATTGGGGTGAGGATCAGATTCTCGTCTCTTCTGCCTTTCTTTGACTTCCTGTTTGCGCTGCTCAGCTTTTTCCATGCGTTCAAACGCCTTCATTATAGCTTCCATCTTACGTTCCTCGCGCGTCTGTAATTTTGATACAGGTTTAGAACTTTGTCTGGTCCCAAGGCTAGGAGGCAGTTGAGTTTCTATCGAGTTTTTCAAACTAACCATTTTCCTCTTTTCTTTATCTTTGTTATTCTGTATTTTGTCCTGAGAATCATCTGTTTTGTCGTCCAGAGAGTCTTGGTTCACGCAAGTCGTTCGACTGGATCGTGATGATCTGTCGTGGCAAGCTGACTTAGCCATGAACTCTCTAGTCACCGGTCTATCTTCTTCTATTTTCGGTTCCTCTTTAGGTTTCTTCTCCTCAACTTTTTCGGGTTTCTCCTCATCCGAATACACAGGCTCTTTCTCTTGTTTTATTTCCTTTATTATCTCCTTTACTTCTACTTTCGGGATGATGACAGGCTTTGGTTCCTCTGCAACTGGAAGCGGAATAAGCTCAGGGCGTACTTCCTCGAATTTCTCTTCAATAGGTTCTGGTTCTGGTTTACAGAAGTCTGGTTCGTCCAATTCTTCAGGCTTCATTTCTTCTTTGGCTATCAGATCTATTTCAGGTTTTATATCTTCTATTGGCTCAGGTTTAGGCGGTTCATCGAAGTTCAAGGCCATCACAGCTGTTTTGACAGGTGACAGTGGCGGGTACTCGTGTTTTATCTGTTCAGGCGATTTCTTTTCAGATTTTATTGTGACAATTTGTGGCGTGAATTCTTTGATTGGTGTGGTGACGAGAGGCGCAAGTGGTGGTGAGACTGGCGATGAAGAACTGAAGCATCTGTTCCTACTTCTCTTTTCCCTCGGTGGGTAGTCGACGCTCTTTCTTGACGCTAATGTGTTGAGGCCGTTCACCTTGCAGTGTTTCGGGTTACCGCAAGCGCACGGCTGCTTGCTGCCATCAGCATCGTGACCCACTGTTATTTCAGTGTTTGACTGGACAACTCCAATACTCACTAAATAAACATGTAATGTGCCTTTTACTATACAATGTTGTAATTCGGCATTAGGTTTACACGATCTTCGAACGAACCTCGCTTCGTTCCCGTACGTTCTCGTGTCTATACATATTTGTGTGTTGTCTTTCGGAAGTCTGTAGAAGAAAACGAAGGGTCCAGGCTTTTGGCTGCCTGCTCTAGCAGAATTTTGTAGCTGTGGCCTGTGCTGGTTGGACAACATATATTTGCCACGTAATTCTATTACTGGCGTGTTTTCTTTCAAGTCCTTTGTTGCAATTAGAATCTTTCCACCAGCGTGGGGCACAGTGGTACATAAATGCGCGTTCATAGCATACGCCATGTTAGGAGTATTGCCCAATTTACTGCTGTACTTCATTATCTTAGCCCTCAACTCCGGGCTGTAATGGTTTGTTACAGCTAATTCGTATGAGTCTTGGAAGTGCGATTGATTTGACAATGTGGAGCTATATTTACTCCTATTCAGCAACATTTCTTTCTTGCGTTTCACTCGTTTTTCTGATAGTTTTCTCTTCGTGCCTTTCCGAACGACCTCTGGTTTCTTCGGTCTCTTGGGCCCTCTTTTGGGTAACGCTAAGGATGGTTGAGGCAATGGTGGAAGCACTGGGATGTTGGAGGAGTTATAAGTAGTGACGCATGAGCCACTGGTGTTGGTATAAGTGGTGACAGTAAGTAATCGTTTTCGTCTTTGTCCTGGAGGCCGGCTGTTTTCAGACGAGTCGGTATCTGAGGCTCCAAGAGCACTCAGTTCCTCTCTCTTCCTCAGCTGTATGGCACGAGCGTGACGTCGGTCAATGGCCCTTGGCATGCACAGCTCACACATGTACGCGTCCGGTATGTTCTGCCGGTCAATGCCCATACAGTCGACGTGCTGCCACTCGCCACAGCGGTCACAACATATCATGTAACCGTCGTCGTGAGTGAATTCGCAGATGCATCGGGTCTTGCCTTCCTCCTCGCCTTCAGGGGCAGTCTCTGTGTCGCTACCACCTCTGTTAGCATTTCTGTCTCCGTCTAAAGAGGAAATCACTGAGGCCGCATCGTCATCCGGTGGCGGAGGCGGCAGCGGCTTGTAACTTACAGGCGCCATTTGTATAGAAGAAACAGGTATAGGTGTTCCAATAACACTGGTAGGCACTGTCAAAGGCATTTCGTAAGAAGCAGTGGACATGATTACAGGTGAATTACGTTTTAAAGGACTCATTGGTGATGTTGTTAATGTAGGTGAAATGATGGTGGGAGGTGGGCCAGTGGACACTGGTGTTGTAGGCGGCGTGGCTGTAGGCTGCTTCTGGGCAGGCTGGGCATACGTGTGGTCCAGCATCACGAAGGCTAAGGGCTGGAAAGAGTACCTCCTTAGTTCTTCTGAAAGGTTTGGTCTCTCCTCCATGCCGATTATGTCGTCCTCAGTAAGTAGTGTTGTTTTGTCGCCACTGAAACAAAGATAATAAAAATTAAATATAAATTGATAAAAAATACATTATTTATTTTTATTAAGTCAAGATGTCTTATAAATGAGTATTCTTTATTCCATATACTCACACAACAATCCTTTTTTGATTTACAGGTTTGACCTCCACTGGTTCCTCCGGCGTAGGCGGTAGAGTTGTTATATGATTGATAGGCGTGGGACTCGACTGCAACATCAACTTGGGTTGTGACAGTGACTGCAGTATCTGGGCTGTCAGCTGCTGGTTTGCTGACACTTGTGACACTGTGGATATTGGATTATCTGCAGGCCCATATGTCTGAACGTAACGTAAATTAGGGGTAGACCCTGATTGCACATAGTGGGGACCCTTTGGTAAACTCGTACTAATTGGAGCAGTCGAAATCAAAACAGGGCCACACGGAGACTGTAATACTAAACGCTCCCCTTTGGGAGGGAATTTTGACAGAGACAGTGGCTGGCTCTTATGTGTAGGACTGCCTACTTTCTGAATAATTTTCGATGCATTAGAGTCCACAACTCCATAGCTTGGCTGCTGGCTCTTGTATGTGACACTGGCGACAGGCCAAGACTTCGCCTCGGACTTGTTAGCTGACCCAGTCTGCTGTATTATTTTAATTGGCCTTGACTGATTCTTCTGATTAGAAACTTGTCCAGAGCTCTTAGATCCCTTAAAAGTATTAACAGATTTTCTTCCAGAATGTACAGACATCTTATTAGGTCCCGAGACAACACGAGATAAAATATGGCATTGTGTGTTGCCTGGGGAGGCAGCAACCATGGCATTTAGATTAGCACCATTGTTTACCTTATTCAAAGTTTTATTTAAGTTTGTGCTTTTCGTAAATGTATGACTGTAGGGCACATTCTTGATAGGGCTATTGTTCACAACATTTGGCGATAAAGTGGAGCAGCCAATCAATGACTGACTCTTCTGGGGTTTAGTGCACAGAACTGAGTTACTCAGTTTGTAAACATGATTTTGAGTGCCATATACTGGAGCCATTTCTTTCCCAGTTAAGTATTGCTGGTTATAGCTTGGATTCTTCGGAATAGATATGTTACTTAAAATCTGAACTTTGGATGTCTTGGGTCGGCTTATGAAGTTAGTCTCTGTGACAATGTTTGCTCTTCTTGTTTGTGTAGTGTCATTAACATAACTTTCGCTGGTGATAATGATTTGTGACACGCCAGCTTGTGATCTATCATCATCCATCTTAGGGTCATTTGTAGCAGCACTGGTTGCAAGTATTGTAGGCAGCCATAAGGTCTGGTTTCCAGATACATCTTGTACATTCTGTATAGATGTAATGTTTCCAACAGCTGCATCAACATTGATTGTAAAGTTCTGAGGCAATTTAGTAACATTTTGAACAATTGCAGTGCTCAATGGCGCTTGTATTAGGGTTGTGGAGTTATCTACATAATTGCCATCATTTGAATCTTCTGTATCTTGTAATATGGGGTACGCTATGCGCCCAACATTATCTATGGCCTCTTCAAGCCTCACAATGCCAGAGAGGGAGTCCACAGACATATCTGTATCACAGTGTTTCTCAGCAATGTGATATTCAACTTCTTTGTCTAGTTTGTGCACAGATTGAATGATACTTTCAGGGTGTGTGGAGTCAGGTTCAGGATCACCTTCAGTGGGAGACAAGGGCAAGGCCCTCAACACAGGAGTTCTCACACTAGATATATTCATATTCGTTAATTTGTGATCCAATACATGTTCGTAAACATTTTCACTGGAGGTGGTCGGCCCGTAATCCTATAACAACAAACAAAATCAAATTAATCTTTTTGGAATTCAGCTAATGCAGACAATGAACATAATTTCGAATTTGTAATTAAATTAGATGCTTTTCCATGTGCATGAATAAACATTTCAAATTATACATACAAACTGTGTTGCTTGTGACTTGTTTTCTAAGCAGTGTGATTTTTCATGAAAACGAGATATTTGAACAGAAGAGTAAACCCACTAGGTCTTTAACTTCATAAATAACATACAGTAATAGCTGATAACTGTCCCCCATACAATGAATTTAATCAATATATTTTGAAAAGGAATCATGGAACAGCAATCATATCAAATGGCCTCATTCATAAAACTTATGATAACTCCATCAGTAAATATATTTTTAAAAAATCTCACACTACTCACCTAAAAGCTGTAAAATAAAAATTTAAAAGGATATCAATGAATACACCTTTCATTTCAAAACTTTATTTAATACAATTTCAAGGTCCTGAAAATGGGTAATCTGTAGTATAATTTATTTTACTATTTTTAAAACACACCTATGTAAATAGTTTTTCAATGATTAAAAAAAGTACACACTTCTCAGTTATATATTTATCTCAGAACCAAGTCATAAGCACTGTGAGGATAATTAGTAGGTGCATGCAGGATTTATCAAATTTTGTAACATAATAGTGGTGAAGGAAGTAGGAAAGCAGTGTAGGAACATGATGTTATTGGTTACAAAATCATAATATTTACAAATATACTGCTAAGTGACTGGCTAAGTGTCCATGTCAGCAGGACTGGTCAGGGACCTTGGTGGTGGGTTTTATGTTAGTAAATACGTTGTACTCACTTGCCGGGCCGCTGATTCGTATTCTGATGTAGCAGACATGCTGTATATACTATCATCTTGGGTCAAACCCGAGATGACGCCTTGGAGTGCACCTCGGCCCCCAAATTTTATTTCATGTGACTGCAACCGAAAATCTACCCTTTACCCATATATCCTCAAAATGATCAGATATACGTGCGATGTACACCATAATGTTCTCGGTAAAATATTTTTAGTCCACAAATAGGATAGGACCGCCGAGGTCATTGTTCCACAAAACTATTTGAAAGTCACTTTATTTTGTTCCCTACGAGAAAATATAAAGAATAACACTAAAATAATGCATAACAAACGTAATAGCAATGGAATAAATGCGTAAAATAAGCGAATAGGTTAATCCACTGCCGCCATTATTGTAGCACAGAAACTGAAATGTCTCAGTAATAAACATCAAAAAAGTAAACACTATCCTCAACCGAGAAATTAAACTGAAATATAACTGTAGTATACTGATATAATCGAAATATTTAACTATGTAACGCCACTAAATCCCCTTAGTAACAAAGACATGAGAAATATAAGTACATACGAAAATGAGGTTTGTATATTTATATCACCTCTATAAAATAATAATGACTTACTTGCAGCGATATCATGTGTAATTGCGGTTTATATTAAAGAATAAACTAAATATTTATAGAAAATGACAACATCACAATAGTTTAGCAGTATGAAATCCAGATGTAAACACTTTTCGAGAAAATACTGAAGGAAACTAGTACTGACCTTTATATGAGCGAATTTACAACACCTAGGACGTAGCGAAACGATTTCCATCAAATAATTGCATAGCACGAAATAAATAGGCCTCAAAGTCCGTAACTACGACCAAAACATTCACAAGAGTCGAAGATGGCGGCCATTGCATTTTCTTGATACAAAACAACGGGGGTTTCATGAAACATGTCGAACTACTGAGTATTTCCGGTCAAATGAGTGAAAAATAATAAAAATATTTTTGTGACGGTAACAACGAAAAAATGGGCATGTTACATGAATTATAATTAAATATAATAATTATAGATTTTACTAATAATTCTTTTATTGTAGTAATTAAACCATTTTGATACAAAAAGTATTTCAAGTTGGTATTTTTTTGTTTATGGCTAGAGCTAAAAGACAATTTTTTGTTTTTTTTAAATCCCTCTGAATAATAGACAAAATTATTCTAATTACGAATGCGTTCTAAAATAAGGACTTACTATATAGTCTATGGATTACCAATACAAACGATTTGGTTAGTATCTCCGTAGAAAAAAAAATGAGCCGTCGCGGGTTGCCTGGCAGATGTAAAACTTCGAAATTATTTTGTGCAGGTAATATGCATAAAAGGATAGTTTAACGTCGCCAACATTGGCATTGGCGTTGGCGTTGGTTTGGTAGTGTGCGGGCCAGACCTATTGTTAGCGTGACGACGCCAAGTCGCCACGCCATCAATAGGTCTGGCCCGCCGCTATTATGTTTCACATAAAAAATAAACTCTAAAATTACGCTTTCGTGAACATGATAAACAATAATAAAGACTTTTGATGTGAAACATCTATAGCGGCGCCGGTGGGTCAAACCGACTGCTGGCGTAGCGTCGCGTGGTGACGCGTCGCCACGTCAACAGTCGGCATATTTATTTCCTATCCTAAACTATCCTTTTATGCAAATTACCTATACATAATATTTTTTTATGTTTGAGAAATTGATTTTACTTTTAACTCCGTGTTGTTTGTTTGCAAATTTACAACCTAAGTGGCCGCTATCTGGGTAAAATAGTGACTCGGATAATGATGCTCAAGGCATGACTATTATCTTGGGTCAAACCCACCCAAACAACAGGCCATCTGATGATGTCCGATTGTGACTAATACACTATTTAGACGGGGTCAATCCATACCAATCAATTAATTTGCTTCATCAATGGCTTGAGGACAATCCAATGCATTGGACTGTCTCTGTTTACACGATGCTATTATTGGATTGGCTTAGAGGATTATGTCGGGGATTGGCCCCCCCAGAAATCAGCGGCCCATTCGATCAGTTCCATATTTAAGCTTTATTTAGAACAGCATAGTTAGCTTAGCAAATATCTTTTAAATTAACCAAAATGGAGTTTTTAATACACTGTAGTTAATATAAAACACTTTGAAATTTAAAATGGGTTACAAACTGAAAGCCCGTCATACTCGTATATATGTAGCAGCACTGTTGTCCGTCCACAAACCGCCATTGATTATATGTTAGCTGTTGTGTCAAAAAAAAAAACAGTGTGGTGACTATGAGTGTAGCACAGATAAAAGAATTCTTGGACTGGTGATAGTAGCGACATCTGGAATGAGCAAGTGGCAGTTTTTATTCCCTTTGTCCATTAGGTAACGGACAATGGGGATAAAAACTGCCTACTCAAGGGCATTTATGGTGTCTCTTAACGCTTGATAAAACTTGACAAACCCTCAAATTAAAACATGTGGTTGTGGCATTTGGCTTGGCTTGTGATGGGCTTGCAACAGCTTGCCGCCGATCCGATTGAGTGTCGGTTTTTGTGAACAAACCAAAGGAAAGCGTTTGCCCAGCATCCACCACGTTTGTGCGTTTGTAGAAGTTTGTAGTTTGTGGCAAGTGCCAAAGCGTGTGGAGGAAAACTCAAAGCGTGCGGTACAGCATTTGTGTTCTGTCACTGTCATTATTCTAGGTACAGACGCCAGCACATCAAGCTACCCGAAACTGTCAAATTTTCCCAATCAACTTTGAACCTTATTTTTCAACGCTAAAGTTGAAAATAAATTATATATAAATTTGACAGATTGTAGTAGCTTGATGTGCTGGCGTCTGTACATACACCATATATACACTTTAGTCGTCGGCGACTAACTGGCGATTTGAATTCAAAATATCACGTCCATACACGGATTTTGATATCTCTGACAAATTGGCTATAAAAATCTATGAGTGGACCATTGAGGTACCCTCCGCGACCCTTGCTCGACGATGCGCCAGCCCGCGTCGAAGCTGAGCCTGTAGCTTTAAATTCCCCTGACAATAAGAATTACCCATTTTTGAACCAGCCTGTCCCATTTTACTGTCCTCCCCCAGCGACGCCCTAAGCCAAGGTTCGTACCACACAGGGAGGGGCCCTTAGCGAGCGCTAGCCTAGTATATAAATTTAGTTTACGCCCCTGGTTGGAGGTTTTAAGTTAGTAAGGCAGCCACAGGATATCCCGGTTAAGTAGTCATGACCTCCGAGGTCAGCTACGAGACGAATTACCAAAAAAAAAAACATTAAGTGGTCCAGGTGATGGTAAGTACTAACGAGATTTTGAAATCGCGTGCGAGTTGCTGATTATTGTATTTCTGTTTTTGCATAAGTTTTAAACATAAACTAAAGATAAAAATGACTTGCGGAATGAGACGAGTTTAGTTAATAACTTGAAACTTGGCAATGCCTCAATAAATATTATAGATTGTCACTTAGTTTTTAAACAGCCCTTCACAGAGGATTTAGGGGTGTCAAAGAAAGTAAGGAAAAATTTTAACGCGAAACTCGGTACCATTTTTCAGGGATTTTCAAAGTTTAACTCATAACGGGGTGTAAAAGGGTTTTAAACTTTAAAGGATTTTACGGCTTGCTTCAATTAACTCGAAAACGGATATAAATAATATTTAGTCAAACAATGGAAACGTAACAAACGCTTTTTAAAAAACAAGCCCTGTCGTGCTAGTAATATTATAAAGAGAAAATATGTATTTTTGTTTGTAATGAATAAACTCAAAAACTACTGGACCGGTTAAAAAAATTCTTTCACCGGTTGAATACTATAATATCACTAAGTAGGCCATCTAAACTAATATTTTAAGAGAAAAGATTTGATTTTTTGTATGTTTGTTTGTAATGTTGGGGCTACATTATCGCGTTATCGTGAACTTTACTTCGTGCGTTCTCTCTCGCACACCACTCAAAGTCTTGCTGAGCAACAGAGAGCGTACGAAGTAAATTTCGCGTGATAACGCGACAATGTAGCCCCTGCATAATTATTAAACTCAAAAGCTACTGGACCGATTTAAAAACAATATTTCTTCAGTAGAATGCTATGAACTCAAAAACTCAAAGCATTTATTTCAATTAAACCATTTACAGGCACTTTTGAATTGTCAAAGAATCGGTCAGTCAGAAATAGGTATGAAGCTAGTTATTACTGAGTAATATAGGCTATCACGCGATAAAAGATATCACGCGGGCGAAGCTGCTGGCGGAAGCTAGTTATTAATAAAATTTTACCAGTGCCTGTAACGTGATGTTGAGATGAATAAATAAAGATTTATGATTCCATCGCATGCCTGTGGAGCCGCATAGATCTGCGAGACTTGTTTCATGAGACGGACTTTTGCGGTCAAATTTATGAACAAATAAAACATTCGAAACGACATTTAGAAGTGAGCAAGTGGCAGTTTTTATGCATCGTTGTGACCTGTTGTAAGTTGTAACTCTTTGAAGGTTAGGTAGCTTGCGAAATTCTAATTTTCTTACGTTTTTGGCAAATTGCAGGATAGTGTCAGATTGGATGTTGATTAAAATATGATTCGCGGCCGTAATGCTGGGGCCACACCAACGGAAAACGCCGTTAATTATCGCGATGATAGACTTTATTCCGACGGGTTAAGTAGTATTCACGATTTTGTAAATTATAATTCTATAAATAAATATTTGATACGACCGCAAATAAAATATTTTAGATCAACATACAACCTGAAACTGTCTTGCAAATTTGAATTTCGTGGGTTACCCTTTTTTTTTTTTTTTTTTTTGGGTGTGAAATTATCAAATAACTTCTCCCGCTCTGGGTGGAGCGGGAGGGCGTGTCAGACTCTTACTGACTAAAACCCACCCGTGTTCCTTCCTATGCCATGTTGCCGGGGGCCACGATTTCCCCATCGGTTTTCTTCGAACCCCCGGCAGGCATTGGCCCTAGCGGACCCCGTCAATTCTGCTGACATCTCTTTGAGGCGCGCGTGGAACACAACGCGCCGTCGACCCGGGCTTGGTCCTTATCGGACGGCGAGCTACCCATTGCTCACCGTCCGCAAGCCCGCGCCTACGGTGGCCGGAAATCTTCCTGCGATTCCCGACGCCCAGGGCGTCTCCTGCTGCGGCGGTTAGGGGCGCGAGGGCGCGAAATTTGCCTCTCCCTCACGCGCTCCGTCTCCTCCTTCGCGAGCATTACTGCTTCGCAGAAAGAGGTGACGGCCTCCCATTTCCTCTCGCTCCGTAGCATGGCCCGAATCAGGGCCGGACGCGAGAGATCACCGCCGCCGATCGCATCCACGAGGACACGGCGATGCCCTGCCCAAGCCGGGCAGACCTCCAGCTTATGCTCCACCGTGTCCTCCGGGCGATCCACACAGTGACGACACCCGGGCGTTTCCTCCCGCTTTATCCTGAACAGGAACAGCCGTGTCCGGTGAGTACCTGCGTCAGGCGGAAGGTGAGGACGCCGTGGCGCCTCTCTAGCCACTCCTCAAAGAGGGGTCTTATCGCCGCAATTGTGGCGTGCCCAGCGCTGGGTTGCGACAATCGCACTCTCCATTCCGCCATGAGATCCCGCCGGAGCTCTGTCCGCTGTGCCGCGACTTCTTGCGGCATCGGAGTTAAGCCCCGGCGCTTCGCCTCCTCGCGCCACTCCCAAATGTGCGCGAGGACCTTTGCCTCCAGATCCCATGGCGGTACTCCAGCAAGGAGGCTCGCCGCCTCGCAGGAGACCGTGCGGTATCCTCGGGCCAGCCCGATGGCCATGACCCTTTGGGACGCGTTCAGCTGGCGGCCTGGCTGCCGCCTCAATGAAGGCGCCTACACCGGCGCCCCATAAAGGGCCATGGACCGCACGATCCCTGCGTAGAGCCTCCGGCAGGAGGCGTTTGGACCTCCCAGATTGGGCAGGAGCCGCTTCAAGGCAGCCCCGGCCCGGTCCAGTCTGGGAGCCAAACGTCGGAAATGCTCCACGAAGTTCCACCGGCTATCGAGGACGATTCCCAGATACTTCATCGTCGACTCGACGCCGATGTGAACCCCTCCCGCCATTACCTGGGAACCCGACGGTGGCGCACTACGAGGACCATAGAAACCCATGGCCTCGGACTTGTGCAGGGCCACCTCGAGTCCCAGCTGCCGGATTCTGTCGACGATTGTCGCAACCCCGCGTGTCGCTAAGTCAGCCGCCGCCTGGTACGACTTCCCCTGCGCCAGGACCAGCGTGTCGTCAGCGTAACAAACGACGCTGACGCCAGTAGGGAGGTCGGCGCGCAGCACCCAGTCGTATCCGATGTCCCACAGATGTGGCCCCAGGACCAATCCCTGTGGGACACCGCACGACATCTCTCGCCGGTTCCACTCTCCTTGGTGACCGGGGTAGATGACAGCCCTGTCTGTCAAATAGGCCTCGACCACACGACAGAGGTAGGTCGGCATCCGGTGATACCGAAGTGCCTCCCTGATGTGTTAAAGGCATTGGCGATGTCTAGAGACACCGCCAAGACGACCCCACCCCGGGCCACAGCATCCCCCGTCGTGAGGGCCCGCACGCGCATGATGGCGTCCACCGTAGAGCGCCCCCTGCGGAAACCGAACTGGCTCTCCGCCAGATCCGGCCCCACTCGCACCAGCTGCCCGACGAGGCGGTCTGCAATTACTCTTTCAAAGAGCTTGCCCACCTCGTCGAGCAGCACAATGGGCCGATAGGCGGACGGAGAGTCCGCTGGGCGCCCCGGCTTCCTGATTAGTGGGTTACCCTGACTTGTGTATTTTGGGGTGTGAGTGGGTTTGAAAAATAGTACAGACGCCAGCACATCAAGCTACCCGAAACTGTCAAATTTTCCCAATCAACTTTACACCTTAAACTTCAAAAAAAAAGGTTGAAAATCTATTAAATAAATTTGAAAGATTGTGGTAGCTTGATGTACTGGCGTCTGTACATGTGGTTTTTTTTGTCATGAGATGAGTGGCGTCGGGTATTGGGTAACATTCATTTTCTGCTAAACCAAGAAATAATTCCCAGTAATTTTTTTTATTTTTTTTTATTTTCTCGACAATTTAAATTATTTAGATAGTGTTGTTACATAATTAAAATTAAATTCAGTGAAGTTTTAATCCGTCGTATAAGTGGTACTCCATTGAACGGAACGTAGTGGAGTGGCCGCAAAACAATGACAAAAATCATCGTCTATGCCGCAAAGTTACATGCCTATCTATTACTATACTCCACTATATTCTATGTTACATGCTCTGTGGTGGCCGCAAAGTGTCATGTACACGTTTCTAAATTGAGGTTATGTTGTTGTGGAATTAGAATAGTTAGAGCATTTTTGTTAACAATTTTTACTACTAATTCATAATGAGTGACTTTGTATTAAATGACACAGACTCCGAAGTTGATTCAGATGAAGAAGTAAGTATTTTTTATGAAATTTGTAAAGCTGACTCCAGTAAACTAGCTAGTGTTCTGAAATTTTCTTTATTTTTGTATTGTAGTTGCAAGAAGCGTTTGCCAAAGGTTTGCTAAAGCCTGGCCTTAATGAGGAAATAGAAAGGATTGAGAAGAATTATGTAAATAACGTTGCTGAATTAAAAGTGAAACTGAAGGAAGTTCAGCTAAAATTACCATGGATTGAGACTTTAGATCTCGTGACCGCTGTAGCACCGATGGCACCTGATGTAGCCTTACAAATGCAGGACACAGCACAGAGAAGAAAGTATGTTTAAAAAAATAATAACCATATTTGCATGGTGTTTTGTAAAATATTTCATAACAATGCATAAGATTTATTTTGAAATCGGGGTTTATTTTAGTATTACTTAGCTAGGTACTGTACAAGTCGAGTTATATTTAAACACAAATTCATGTGGTTTATGCGAGAAATGGTATGCAAGAGCTGTTGCTTCTTCTATTTTACATTGTTACAATCGCAGGTGGAACCTGGCACCTGGCAGCTTAAAAATGGTTATTCCTACTTTATTCCGTACTTTCAATTAAATATTTGTTTTGTTTTAAATACTACAAAGGTATTGTAGCTAACTTGTCTTTTTTAATATGCACATGTTTCAGGGACAAAAAACATTTTTAGGGTACCGTACCTCAAAAAGAAAAAAATGGAACCCTTATAGGATCACTTCGTTGTCAATCCGTCCGTCTGTCTGTCAAGTCCCTTTTTCTCTAGAATGTGTGGAGGTATCAAGTTGAAATTAATATCAAATGGTCCTTTGGAGCTCTAACAAAAACAAACTTTAAAAAATATGGCCATTTATGCGACATATTGTTTTAAATATGGTTTTGATTTATTTATGAGTGTCAAACTCATAAATAAATCAAAACCTTTACTTTCCGTTGACCAAGAATAATGAAATTTGGCAAGAAGCAAAGTCTCGCAGCACAAATAAAAATTAACATTAATTTGTAATATTTTTTCAACTACAAAGTCAAGATTGTCCTTTGGGAAAATCCATCCTAACTATGAAACCCTTCATTGTGGGTGGTCCGTCATGCACTTGGGCATTGTGTTTCTTCTTCTGTGGCATTTGTTAAAGGGAGGATGTGTTAAAGTGTTTTGCAAGTAGCAGCTTAGTATTATTTTGTATGGTTATTAAAAAGTTAGACAGTAACAAAACAAGAGAAATATTTAATTTTGCAAAAATTTTAAATCGCTCCGTCCGAGTTTATGAGCCTCCTACTCTCGAGTTTATGAGGCAAAGGCCTCCCTACACTAATCACACTTATTCCATTTTCAAACATTAAAATAAATACCAAATACCAATTCTTAGCAACACAAAAGTAGACATTCACCTCCATCTCGTCTCTCCTAGAGCTGCTAAACTTTATTTACTGCTGTTCAAGAATTAAAAAAAAAACGCTAAATTAAACATCAAATGCTAGATTTATTATTCTTTATTATTTTACAGGAATTTAAAAGAGAATAGCAAAGGACAAAAGAATTATGATCCAACTCAAGACCCAGTCCTCAATGAGTTCAAAAGAGAAAATCTTTTACATAGACAAGCACAGGCTGCCGTGTTGGAAGGTATCAAGAAGTTGAAAGATCTTGGAGTTCCTACAAGGAGGTATGATTCAATTTAATATTTCTTTGTTGTTATAATTATTTGCCTTATACTGTTAGAGCTAGTTTGAATGCAGTGTTGTTTCTGAGGGGGTTAGTGCCTTCCATAATCCACAATTTAATTTTTGTTCTTGCTGAAATACTTAGTCACTTGACCCTGATATCAATTATTAAAAAGTCCCCCCGCTGCCTCTGTCTGAACGCGGTAAACTCAATAACGACCTGTACTCTAATTGCGTAATACAACACAATCTGTTTCGATTTGAAACAGATTGCTAATCCATTGCTTCATATGTTGGAAAAAAAAATCTGCTCCACAACGTAAATACCGCAATGAATGTTGTTGAACTGTCAAAATGAAACAAATTAGGCATAATTGTTTACGAAAATAAGTTACGCAATTAGGGTACAGATTGCTAATCTATCGCTTCATAAGTTGGAAAAGAAAATCTGCTCAACAACTTAAGTAACACAATGAATGTTAAGATAATTAATTGATTCAGGCGTGACCTTGCGGAAATCCATTATAAAATACAATACAATAGACGTGGATATATTTAGTAACTTGTTCCGCTTAGCTATTTCTAAAGAGCCATAAAAAACTCCTGAAAGAAATCGACACGTGTTTCATCTCTCAACGAGGCATCCTCAGGATGACGTTGTTGAACTGTCAAAATGAAACAATTTGGGTATAATTGTTTACGAAAATAAGTTACGCAATAACGGTACTGGATCTAACACAGGGTAGTTTTAATCCCGGTTGTACGTTTCCGTGGGAAATTTTCCGACAACCACGCGGGCAAAGCCGCGCGCAAATGCTAGTTATAGATAAAGTCACGACTCCACACCATCTGTAATGCAAAAAAAAGTTTCCCAGTTTCCAAGATGTAGGACTGAGATGAGTATGCACTGATGTGTTACCGGTCATCATCATAATCTAAACACATTTTTCACCCTCCCAGACCAGACGACTACTTCGCAGAGATGGCCAAGTCAGATGACCATATGCAGAAGGTCCGCAAGAACTTGATGGCGAAACAGGCAGCACAGGCTCGAACAGAGAAAGTCAGACAGCTCAGAGATCAGAAGAAGATTGCCAAGAGAGTACAGGTATAGTTTGAACCTTACACAATAGTGTCTTCCATTTACTGCATTGCTGGTCTTTTCTTAGGGCAAGAGGGAAGAAAGGTAAAAATAAACAACAGTGGCACTCCGGGAGTGCCGACAGAAGTGAAAACTTGAACAAGATCGCCTTGGTGGAAGAAAAATACTTGTATAGAACATTGGTCCGTAACCTTATCTAAATAAAAAGCACAATGGCGTATACAAAAAAAAAAACTTCCGAAACCTTTAAAGTAAAAACACTTGCATAGAACATTGATCCGTAACGTAATATAAATAAAGAGCACAATTGCGTTTACAAAAATGAGGTGTCGTCATTGGTGCCGATTCTCTTGTTCACAAACTAAACTAAATTTAAGTTCAGTGCATCTTTTTCTTTCTATTTCATTAAGAAAAGGACAGAAGAGAAATTTTAGTTTAGTCCTGTCAAATTAATCAGCGCTTGACGTAAATTGACGTAATTTTAGTTGGCAAGTTTTTAATCACGTCTAAACTTGTATGGAGTATGACAGGCGCTGATTAATTTGACAGGATTAAACAAAAATTTATCTTCTGTCCTTTTCTTAATGAAATAGAAAGAAAAAGATGCACTGAACTTAAATTTAGTTTAGTTTGTGAACAAGGGAATCGGCACCATTGTTTCGCGAAATCAATGAATTAGTACCATCGCCAAAATGCCCAACGCGAAGTTTTCACTTCAAAAAAATACTTGATGGCCCCACTCTTTTCGGCCATTTCAATTAATAAAATTAAAATACTGGGAATGTATTTGTAGTTCCAAAACTGCAGTTGCATCAACTGTGCAAATAATAAGTACTTAGTGGTTGGTTATTAAATTTTGGACACAATAAATAATACTTAGGTACTTAGTAAGATTCAGTAATGTTAAACGAAAATTGCATTCTATATTTTATAATTAGCAAATAAAAATTTCTGAAAATGAATCCTTACATATAATAAAAAAGTCCCCCGCCGCGTCTGTCTGTCTGTCTGAACGCGATAAACTCAAAAACTACCAAACGGATTTTCAAACGGTTTTCACCAATGGACGGAGTGATTCTTGCGGAAGATTTGGTGTATAATTCATTAAGGTATTGTGTAAATTGGCTGAAATATGACAATTATTGTCGAAGATGTCGGAAAAAATCATGACGACTGGGAGCTTTACTGGCGTGGGCGGCGTAAATCGTTAGAGATACATCAAATTTATATTCTACAGGATTAAAAAGTTCAACAAAAAAGTCCGCGATGGCATATGTCTATCTTCTAAGGATGACCCACAGTAACCATTATTATCTTTCAGAATTTGATAAAAATTCCATTGTTATTTCCGAAGCTATATTGACCGGAATCATATTAATCCTTACGCTCGAAGGGTAAGGCAGAGGTGTATCCATACTACGCCCTCATTTCTAAATTCCATATTTTGCTGTTGTGATCACGCGTCTTCTTGAGAATGCAGCACGGTAACACGTGCATTGATACTGTTTCATGCAATCCTTACTAACAGCCCCGGATCTAGATTTTTTTTTGAGGCGGGGCAAAAACTGCCGTCTGCCGCCCCCCGCCAATCTTTTATGGGGATGCGCTAAGTTAGCCCCCGCGAAATTAAATTGTTCTCAAAATGAAAGTTTGGCAGCAATTCAACAGGGGCGCCAAAACTGTTGTAAAAAAGAAAAAAAAATAGAAAGATTATAAAATGTGCTGCGCGTCTCATTTATTGCAAAGTTGCTGTGTGCTGGGTGGTGCACTTGTCTGCTACGATTGAATTTGTCGCCCCCTGAAGTTGGCGTCCGGGGCACAGGCCCCGGCTTGCTCCCCACTAGATCCGGGGCTGCTAACTAATATTATAAATGCGAATGTTGGATGAAATTTAGCACATGGGTAGCCCTGTGACATAGGATACATTTTATCTCGATATTCCCACGGGATCGAGACTTTGCGGGAATCGGCGGGGCGCAGCTATTATCGTATAATCAACTTTTTACCACTCGATGTCTATCTTTTCGATTACTTCCTTTTCTCTTGTGCTATTTTCTATAAATCAAATTTCTTATTTTTCAGACCGACGCAAGGGTAAAACAAGCAGCAGACAAGAAAGAAATGTTGGAACAATTAAAACGTGTACGAAAAGGAAAATCATCTGATTTAGGATTCCTAGATGACAATAAGGGTAGCAACAAGGGAAATAATAAAGGCAAAGATGGCAAAGGACCACAGAATAAAGTCAATAAACGACGAGCCATGAAAGACAAGAAATTTGGCTTCGGCGGTAAAAAGAAAGGCGGCAAACTAAACACAAGGGAATCTTCTAACAATTTCGAAGGTTTTAATGGCGCTGCTCCCCAGAAAAGACAAACCAATTTCAAAACTAAATCGTTCCAAGTCAAAAGCAAGAAGAATTCTAGGCCTGGAAAGTCTCAGAGACCCGGTAAATCTAAAAGGAAGAACAGTAGTAAGAGATAAGGATTAATTTAGTTGAATGTTCTAGAATAAATATTATGCTTATAATAAGGATGTTTGTTTTATTTCGAATTTATGTATTTGTCCAAAATTTGGACATACTTGGTTCATACAGCAATCCTATCTCGACTAAAACAATCTATACTTATAATAATAATTTAATATATAAATATATAAAGCTGAAAGAGTTTGTTTGTTTGCTTGAACGCGCTAATCTCAGGAACTACTGGTCCGATTTGAAAAATTATTTCAGTGTTAGATAGCCCATTTATCGAGGAAGGCAATATTATCATCACGCTAAAATCAATAGGAGGCGGAGCACCAATGAAGAATGTTTCAAAATCGGGGATTTTTTTTCTTTTTGAGAGTTTCCGCTGCGTGTGCTGCGTAAACGGTTAGTTTCGCAAAAATGATGTATGACAGAATTGTTCCCCTTTAAAATATCTAAAAAAAAGTCCGCGACAGCTTATGTCTATCTTTTAAGGTTGGCTCACTATAACCTTTTTTATGCTAACCAAATTTGTTCTAAAATAATGCATTATTTGCGAAGGTGTTTTTCCAAAAATAAATTCGCCTAAAGTAACTATTCCACGCGGACGAAGTCGCGGGCAGAAGCTAGTTTCAGTATATTAGGTGTAATATTATACTAAAATGCCTCGTTAGTCTAGTGGTCGTTAGCGCTAATGTTGAGCATGAGCCCGGGTTCAATTCCCAGTTCGGGCAACGTGCTATTGGGCTTTTCCCATCAAGAATTTCTCAATAGCAGCTCGGAGTCTGGATTTGTGCCCGGTTGATGGCAATAAGTTCAGCCCCTGGTGAAATGTGGGTGTACTATAGGTACACCTCTGCATAACCCTTCGGGGATTACAGGCGTGATGTTTGTTATGTTATACTAAAATTGTTTTGCTCGAGATAGGATCGCCTTTTAAGAAACCCTCTCGACATAGTAGACCAGCTCCGTATCCTGCATTCTTCATGTGGCGGCATCTACATCGCCACATACGAACTATAGTGTATTATTATCTATGATGTGAACTACGCATCAAAGACCTGACGTCACACAAAATCCTGCATCGACAAAAACAGAGTTTACCGCGCGATCAACATTTTATAACTTTCCGAGATCATCGGGCAGTTGCCCACCAGAGGTCGGAGGATCCTCCCTTTTCTATAGAGGATGAGTGAACTTTACACCGTGTTCCTATGGAGGATGGGAAAAGTATGATTTGTAGGTACAGTCAAAAGTCAAGAGCACATGAAGCTTTACACTTGCAGTGCGAGTCTTATTACCTCTACGGCGCACAATGGGGCTAAAATCGACGCTGGTGGATATTTGATTTTTGAGAAATCGGTTTCATTCAACTCTGTAGTCCCGATAGGAACTGAGAAAAATAATTATTTCCATATTCAATGTATGAATTGGAAACGTCGTTTTTCCCAAAACTATTCAGAACTGTAGAGCTGAAACATAATAGGTATTATGCCTGGGCCTACCACCAGCACATAGATACGAATATTACGTCCCCGGACCCCGGAGTAGACCCTGTTTAGGAGATATAGAACTTTACAAAACCGAATAAAAGTCGTCCAAATAAACAAAATTGGCTTCATAGATAAGTAAGTTAGTTTTTACAAACAAAAAAAAAATCTCTAGGGGGGAGACAGCTGCCCTCTTTTCCCGCCCTTGGGTAGGACTAGTACAATAAATTCATATTATAATTCTGAGGTGTGAATATAGAGGTATGGGATGTAAAGTTCACTCATATCCAGGGTCACGGGGTCGATAAACACTATCGACCGCCGGTCTCCGGAGGGGAGTGGTGTGGCGGCATCTACAATGCCACATGCGACCTACGCATCAAAGACCTGACGTCACACAAATCCTGCATCGCGCAAGCAGGGTTTACCGCACAACAAGTATTTATACGACATCAGACAGCAATCTTTGGGCACCTTTCCGACCCAGATGACCCCATTACACTCCTCCGGGAGTAGAATAGGGCCACCAGTACAGTAGACAAAAACAGACGCCTCCCGTCATTCCGACCTCGCCGCCGAGGTCCTTTGCGATCGCGACCGCGCCCCCGAGTAAACGAAACTCCTCCCCGACCTTTCTCGAAAACGAGGTGCCAGCAGTTGTTGCAGCTGAGCACGTAGCTTTAAATACCCCGCCTAATAATCATGATGATAATCCAATTTTGATCCAGCCTGTTTTTTCTTGCTGTCCTCCCCCCAGCGACGCCCTAACCCGAGGTTCGTACCCCACAGGGGATGCCCTTAGCGAGCGTTCGCTTAATTTTAATTTAACTTTACATCACATACAGCATAATTTAAGAATTTAGAGAATCTCTGATTATTTTCCGGGCAACTAAGACATGATCAGTCCCAACTGACGGTGCCCCTTCACGAAGGCACTCCCTTAGACTGTGCGCGCGGGTGTTTCACACCCCTTGCACCCCCGGGTAAAGACGGCCCTGTTTGTTTTTGTTCTACCAATAGAAACGGGTTTTGTCGACGGAAGAATAGACAAAATAACAGATAAACAATCACAATCTGTCTATTTTTCCGTCGACAAAACCTGTTTCTGGCTGTCATGCTACTTTTTAGGGTTCCGTACCTCAAAAGGAAAAAACGGAACCCTTATAGGATCACTCCTGTGTCTGTCTGTCTGTCTGTCCGTCTGTCACAGCCAATTTACTCCGAATCTAATGGACCGATTAAGTTGAAATTTGGTACACATATGTATTTCTGTGACCCAAACACGAATGAGTAACGTAAATAAATTAATTTTGAATATAGGGGTCACTTTTGGGGCGCAAACAAGAAAATTAAAAAAAAAAGTTTTGCTGACAGTACCGTGTGACATATCAAATGAAAGGGCTTGTTACGATAATCTCAAATATATTTTTTATATAATTTTAAAATAAATACTTTTAAAGATATTGAATAAATTCAATGAAAATTGACCATCCCCCCCCCCTTATCTCCGAAACTACTGGACCGAAAAATTTGAAAAAAATACATAGTATGGCTCTTTACTCATAGATTACAGGAAAACCTATAAGAAGTCTATGATCTTAAAATAACATGGTAAATCTCTCAATATTGTGCGTAAAAACTTACATTTCGTCGCTCGGCATCCAATAGGCCCATCTCTCTAGCTACTATAATATCATAATATCAAAAGTGTTTGACCGTCTACTTAATACACAAATAAATAAAACTGTAAGTGTTCGGGTTTCGGCGTGGTTTGTCAACAGAAAGTGCAGTATTGTGCATTAAGCATACTATCACATACTTACTATACACAGCGTGGGACGCCGATATATGCTAGCTTCCTAGATTTATTCAAGGCTTCTGATCTGGTTGCCTATGACGTATTGTGGAGAAAGATGGAGAAGGATAGGTTGCCTACGGTGCTTATAAACATTTTTAAATTGTGGTATAGTAACCAGTTAATAGTATACGAAGGGCTGGAACTTTTTCCAGGCCATACAGGTTGGAATGCGGAGTGAGGCAGGATTGGCGAGCTCAGCAGCACCAGAGTGGGTTACTATTTAGATGGTATTTGTGTAAATAATATTAGCTATGCAGATGATATGGTGTTTCTGAGCGCGTCAATCTGTGGTCTCAGAAAGTAATTGGTCGCCAAATGTGAGCAGTATGCCAAAACACATGGTTTGATGTGTAACTCCAATAAGTCAGAGATCATGGTTTTTGAGGCTGAGGGTAGACCGGGTTATGTGCCACCTGTATTACTCAATGGGACTCCACTACAAAGAGTATTTACGTTTAAATATCTTGGTCATATATTGACCCCTGACCTCAATGACGGACTCGATATTGAGCGGGAACGAAGAGCGTTGTCGGTAAGGGCAAACATGCTGGCTCGCAGGTTTGTACGCTGCTCACTTAAAAAGTCAAAATTACTCTGTTTCGAGCTTATTGTACAACGTTTTACACATGCAGCCTGTGGGCTAGATATACCCAAAGGTCGTGCAATGCCCTTCGTGTCCAATACAACAACGCTTTCAGGGTATTGGTGGGGCTGCCCCGTTTTTGTAGCGCATCGGGAATGTTCGCGGACGCACATATTAATTGATTTTACGCAACGATGCGAATGAGGTGTGCATCCCTGGTGCGCAGAGTACGGGCCAGCTCTAACAATATCCTAAAAAAGATCACTAGCAGGCTGGATTGCATGTACATCAATCACTGCAGTGCCATCTCCCATGGGGTGAAATAAATTTAAACTAGATTACGTGGGGCACTCAGAAAGTTTTGTGATACTAGAAAAAAATATACTACAGGTTATAATTTTTTTTATTATATCTTTTCAAAGAACTCTCCATTGGCGTTTATACACAGTTTTATACATCTAAACCATTTTTTATAACACGTCTTCCAGTCCGCATCAGACACCTCTCCAATCTCCTTCTCAAATGCAGCCAGTGCATCTTCAGGTGATGAAAACTGTTTTCCTTTGAGTTGATTTATTTTGGGGAACAAGAAAAAGTCGCACGGAGCTTAATCAGGACTGTAAAGAGGATGATCTGTGTGCTGTCCAGAAAGTCCCTTGTTTTGAGCGCCGAGTGAGCCAGCGCGTTGTCGTGGTGAAGCAGTAGCCTATGGAGGCCAGTGTTCGGTCGCTTGCTGCTTGCAGTAGTAAAAACTGCTGGCAAACATTTGGTAACATACCATTCAGCATTGATGCTCCTTTGATCTCGTCAGGGTACCAGATAACCCGGCAAAGAACAAAAACTTGCGATCAAAATTTTGCCTGCACTTCTGGCTCGCTTCACTTTGGTAGGCGTTGGTTCATTTTGAAACAGCCACACGGTTTACTGACGCTTAATTTCTGGATCATATTGATAAATCCAAGATTCATCACCTGTAATGATATCTTAAACGCGCCGAGACGAGCCTGCTAAATTTTGCTATCATGTCTCGGCACCATTCTACCCATACCTCCTTCTGAGCCTGCGTTAGATTTTGCGGTACCAGCGTGAAACTATCTTCCATAACCGAAGATGCCTGTGTAGAATTTTATGCACACTTCCCGATCCAATCGGCAGTATATGCTGAACCTCTTCATATGTAATTCCCCTATTCTCTTGAATTAAATTTTTCACAGCCAGCACGTTTTGTTATGTAACAACCGTCATAGGGCGGCCACTTCTTTCTTTGTCCGCCAAAATTACTCAACCACACATAAATTCATTAAACCAGCGGAAAACAGTCGCTTTAGAAGGGCTTTTTTCTATGAACACCATTTGAAGTCTTTCAAACGATTCTTCTGGTTTTAGTCGACATTTGAAATCGTACAAAATCATCACGCGAAAATGTTCTCGTTGTAAATCCAGTTTTCAGTAAGACAGAGTATTTTGATTTTGCTCGTAAAAAATGTGGAGGGAATTTCGAATTTGGAATATGTTTTTTTGTAATAAATAGTCATAGTTTTAATTGACATCAAAACTAGCCAGTATCCTATAGACAAAAACTGTTAGTCGCAAAACTTTCTGAGTGACCTGGTAAAATAAGCTAACATAGTTCATAAGTTTACTAACACAATGAGTCCTTGTTACTTGAATAAAGAAAAATATCTGGATGTCCATTTTTTTTTAACGACTTTATCTATAAATGAAACCTAGCTGGATCGATTTATCACTCCCGAAGCCCCCTGCATACTACATTTAATAAAAATTCTTGGAGCCGTTTCCGAGATTCAGATTATATATAGGTACATAAATACAATAATTGCTCGTTTAAAGGTATTAGATTTAGAATATTATTACCGCGAATGTGAAATTTTTAACGAAAATCAGATTTTTGTTTTATTTTATTCTACACGTTGAAATAAGTGATCCTGCAATTTAAAAAAAAAGTAAAAAATTTCATATTCGCGGTATTGGATGCCGAGCGACGATTTGCAGTTGGGATGTATGGGAGAACATGTTTTTCAACTACAATGTTAAGTTTGTCCTTGGGATAAATAAATTCATCTCAACTACGGAACCCTTCATTATGCGTAGTCCGACACGCACTTGGCCGGTTTTTTTATGTAGGGCTTCTCGTAGTTATGTTGTGTTGTGTGTCTTTTTGTCTGTGCTAAATAAATGTATTTTCTTTTCTTTCTTTAGTTGACCTCTGAGATCATGACTACTTAACCGGGCTTTCCTGTGGGTGCCGTAAGCTACTACACTTAAAACCTCCAGCCAGGGGTTATTCAACTGCTAATTAAAACTAGGTAGGTTAACGCTCGCTAAGGGCACCCCCTGTGGGGTACGAACCGGAGGGAGGACATCAGGGATGGGACGGGTTGGGCTGTCATGCTACGCGTGTGTTGTTGTCTTCATATTAGTAATCTGTGGCTGCTGTTTGCACGATCACGCGCTGTTAGTTTGATTGTACGCGCGGAATTATTATTCTATGAGGACTCTCTACACTAGGGGAATATTCATCTCTTTCTGCCTTTACTATTAATCTACATTATGTGCAATGCAGGCATAATGTCTTATTGAAGTAAATAGTATGAAGTTGATACTAAAATAAAAATAGGCCGAGTTCTATCAACGTTTTTAAGGGTATAATAGTCAGCCCAGCCCGTTAGAGAAAATCATAACAATATGAGATGCAACTCTGTTGATAGAGTTCGGAATTTTATTTCGCTTGACCTATGCACGACGAATATGAGTACCTACCGAGTCTAAATTCAGCATTTTATTCTCAAGGGGGAGGCCTGGCCAGGTCCAGCAGATGACGACTTTCGGCTGAAATGATGATCGAGGGAAAAATGGTTTCATAATAAAACAACTGTTGCTATATAAAACATATAATATTGTTCTTGTTCGACCTCTTGCCCTTCTTCTGCTGTTGTTAGCCATTTGGAATTATATTCTTTGTGGGTGGGTGTAAGTACTATAATAGGTAAACTTCTGCCTAACCCTTTGGGAAATACAGGGGTGATATTATTTGTGTTCTTTGAGGACGAGGGACTAGGAACAAGATCTTCTCTTTCTGCCTTCAGTATTAATCTACAAATAAACAAAAATAAATAAAAAAACAGGCTCAGTACCCTAATTGCGTAATACACGATCAATCAGAATCGTTTTAAAACAGATTGCTAATCCATTACTTCTTAAGTTGGAAAAAAATCTGCACAACAACGTAAATAACGCAATGAATGTTGTTGAACTGTCAAAATGAAATCGTTTACGAAAATGTATTACGAAATACGGTAGTTGCCTAGGTAAAAAAAAAAGAAATTCTGTTTAGTCCGTCTTTCAGATTATAAAAAAAATATAAAACACGTATTTTTTGCTTTATCATATTAATCAAAAATAAATTAGAAAACACGCATTAAAGTTGAGGAGTGGGGGCTCGCTACGTCACAACGCAGTATTAAATCTAGCAAGGCGTGACGTCATGCCACATTTTAACTCAATGTATCGCCATAATCTTTTGATAACGTCAAAAAAAAAAAAAACGTGTTCAACATTTTTTAATAATCTACAAGACAGACAAAAAAAAATTTTTTTGGACACAGGCCTATATGGTCCATCAACGTTTTTATGCGTAAGCATGATCAGCAAAATAAAAATCTGCTGTTCCCTACATTTTGACAAGTTATGCGAACATAAGAGAGAACATCAGAGTTTTTTTTCGCGATTTCAGGTTTGGTCCCGTAGTAATGAAGAGTACAATGACCCTAAGAGGATTCCACTTTTTGCATATACACCTTCTATATTTAGATGGTCAGCATATACGGTTAGAGAGGCGACAAAGAGAAACCCATAAAAATAAATGAGATGCAACCCAGTTAGTTGATGGAGTTCAGTCTTTTATTTTGCTTTTTTCCGACGATTATGAATACGAAAATTATCGCAAAAAGTGCGCATGTAAACTTGACAATTTGTTACGTTAGCGAAAGCGTCAGTAGTCCGCGAAATTCAATTTTTCTTACGTTTTTTTTACAATTTTGTCGTCCAGTATCAGGTTGCATGTTGATTAAAATATGATTCGCGACCGTACCAAATATGTATACACAAAATTATAATAATTAGAATCATCAAATCAATACAACTGAGTTAGTCCAGGTGATTTTTTGACGGGCGATTTTTTTCGTGCACTGGATTTTTAACTCTCTGCCTAGCACCGAGAGTTGAAAATACTGAAAATACAGTGCGTGATAAAATTCCGCCGCGATATTTTTAGCTTATATGCGAACGTGGGCTTAGAATTGACCTCAAATGTCATGATTTCATGAAATAGTCATTGGACATGATAATTTGAACTTAGACGAATTGTATTAACGATTTTAAGTATTGTAATTTTGTAAATATATATTTATGAATCTTATTTTGATCACCATACAATGATACAACATGACACTGACCTGCAAATTGCAAAAAGAACGCAAGAAAAATTTAATTTCGCGGGCTACCTTAGCGGGAGCGTTCATACAAAAAGTTGGCAACATCCCAAATACCTGTCAAATATTTACCTGTTTTGATTAATTTAGTATTACTACTGTATGGAAATTAGAAATATGGCTAACTAGTGAACTAGACATGGAATATTAATAATGATTTGCCATTAGAACACTGAATTTGATTTTGTAACCGTTTTAGGTGTAAAAAAGGCATTTGGAAAGTTTCCAAATACTTTTTTTACATCTAAAACGAAATATTTGGTGTTACGATATTAATGCTTGCATTTCATAATCAATATTTTAGTTCACTAGTTAGCTATATTTCTTATTTCCATACAGTAATGTTGCCAAATTAAGCAAAACAGCGAAATATTTGACAGCTATTTGTTGCCCACTTTCTGTATAAGCGCACTTAAATTGCAATAATTTTCGTTCGAGTTCAAAATGGATGGACTAGCTACATAATAAAACACCACACAGCTGATATATAAAACATATAATATAGATGTTGTTCTACCACTTGCGGCCCTTGCCCTTCTTCTTCTGTTGCTGCTTGCGCGACCAGGCGCTGTCGGCCTGCTTGTCCGCGCGCGGGGACTTCGCGCCCGACGCCGCCGCCGCCGGGGACGGCTGCTGCTTGCTCATGTCGCTGGGGGTAAAGGAATATTGTTAGAATAGAATACTCTTTATTATGCACACAATTCTTAGTAAATTTTTCTCGGGAATCATCGCATTTCCGAATACAAACGAATGCTAATTTCCATGTCCATCAATGATTAGATTTATCATAAATAATAATTTGAATTCAGAACAGAGTACTTATTGTTGTTTTGTTTTGATTATCGTGTGAACTATATAGAGCTGTGAAACTATTTTCCTATCTGTTGTGCCTGCGACTTTAGCAGCTTTCCTACCATTTTTTAAATAAATTACATTAATTAAAAGAGTATTAATAACTCTATATACTTCCAAGTCGATTGAGAGCGTCCGGTCTGCACCAAGTGCAAAAGGAGACTGATAGAAATCCGACGACTGACGAAACACGAGGTTTGCCGAGGGACATTAAGAACATATTTGTACTGTATGCCACTTGCGTCGAGGGAGGTCATGAATACGAAAATGTTCATCCTCTATCCTAATGTCCTCATCTATCTCTGTCCATTCCACAATCCAATCTATATAAATTACAATAGGGTGTTAATTTTACTTAGGGTGAGACAATGGGCGTTCTCATAGCTAAAAGCGATCTTTTAAAGACAACCTTTGAATGGATTAAAGGGAGAAGGAGAGACAATATTGCAGGTAGCCTGTGGTGTGGTGCCATTTACCATACTAAATAAATACATACATACACTTTGACACCATTTTCTTATTGTTATCAAAAAAAAAAATACACCTTTAGTGTTGAATGTGCGGTATGTACAATCTTGGAGATTGACCTTGAAACTGGAAAAAAATAAATAATACGAAGTATTTTTTGTAAAAGGCTTTGATTATGTAATTTGTGGTTCGAATAATAAATACTACATCATGCGTGTTGGAAGTACCGATCTACTAAAACAACGCACTCTAAGAAGCCAATGTTATTAAATTTTTGACTGGATAAACCTTATATTATGGCATATCTACGGTCTTAAGAGCGGCCAACCCGTCATACTTTTCATACAAACGCTCGTACGTGATTATGGCGTCGTAACACATCTTTCTTTGAAAATTTTAAACTAATAGGTATTTGTGCACTATTTCTAGGTTTCTATGAAGCCAAAAAATTTAAATGTCGAGAAATAAATTCAGTACAAGTCTCCGAAAATCTGCATTTTTGCACAATTTTTACCTGAACTTTGGCCGTTCATAATATACTCATAAATTGTAAAAGTAAAGAAAAAATCTGCATAGGAACCTTGCACATGTAATGGAGATTCTAAATGACAAATATTTATTTCACAAACTAGTAAAGCTTTCTCAAAAACACGTATTTCCTGAAAAAAGTTTTATGAAATTTCCGCACACTATTTTTCGTACAATGTTATCGCGTTCTCACTTGCTTGTTAGCAGTTCTCACTTCACACTCGCGCTAGATGAAACAACATGCTTTTTGACCATGCTTGCTTTGACGATAGACGGATCGGGAAGGACTCATCCTCTTAAGTGATGAAGTCATAATGCACATAATTTTGTCTTATTGTGTGTCTTACTATTAATTAATACTACTTACCAAGGAGTACCGTGTTACCAGTAACTTGGTTTGTGGAGTTCAGATAGGCAGTCGCTCTATGTAAAATACTGGAATTCTACTGCCTCCGGTTAGACTGGAAGCCGACTCCAACGTAGTTGGGAAAAGGCTAGGCAGGTTAATTGACTTACTATTGATCAGTAGCAGTGGTGGACATGCCCTGGCTGCCCTTGATGACGTCACGCCGCACACCGCGACGTTTCCGGTACGCGGTACGCTCGTACTTGGGTAGCCATCTGTTGATAATAAAAAACATGTCGATTAGCATTAGGGATCTTTTGGTTAAAAGCGCAACAGTTAGTAATGCGATATCCAAGAAACAAGTATAAAAAAAAACTGAAACATTGTTCCTCTCGGTTTGCTGCAAATCTATCCTCTAATCTGTAGGAGTGATTTTGTGAAAAGGGACGGAAGTGTGTAACAGGAAACCGTGGAAGCGCGCGCTATTTGATTTGACCAATGAGCGCGCGCGGTGCTAGAGTTGGCCGTCAGATGGTACCAACCCATTTTCCGAGAGGTTGGTACTGGCAGCCAAGATGTCAGATGTTACACATCATATGCGGCTACTGTAAGGCATCTCACCTGATGATAAGTGATGATCAGGCCAAAGGTGGAAGCGAGCTTCACCCGGAATCCTTAACCACAGAGGAACTGGCTATATCTTACCTCTAACTGCCGAAACACAACAATGCTGTTAACATTGTTGTTATGGCGACAGAGATAAGATGGTGGTAGCTAGCCAGGCGGACTTAGAACTAGCAAACCAAACCGAGCACAAAATTTTGCCCCCATTGGTAATCGGACCCGGTACCTCTGAGTCTGAGACAGGTGGTCTAACCTCTAGACCACAGAGGCGGTAAAAATATTGAATTAGTCTTCTTTTTCACCAATTCAACAATCAGATACTGATCAATCCTCGGGTCTGTATTGTTTCAAACTTTGGAAACAATACCCCGACCAAACGGGTTAGGTTAGAACTATGACCAACCACGATGCCGGCGAGCGGTACATTGGTCGAGCTCCAAGTTGGCCGCAGTTACTTTGCTATTTAGTATTATTAATACCCCAAAATGGGAATAGGAAATTATTGAAGTGAACATTTCTTTAGGCACGTTGGACATTTTTGAGATGGGACTAAAGCATTGATTTTGCGACACTGTTACGACACCAGCTTTTGACCATTAAAAAGACATCAACGCGTTGATTACCGCGGTGCCGATTTTTTTTTCAAGTTTTCACTTCTGTCGGCACTCCCGGAGTGCTGCTGTTTTTTTAGGTTGGGTTGGTTGTTTGGTACATATGGCAAAAACAATTATCAAAATCTGACCCTAACATAGAAATTAATATGGCTGGTGTGGTGATGGTGACATTATGGTGTTTAAGTATTACCTCTCTGGATCTGGAGGTTTGGACAGGTCGGCGTTGGGCGGGAGCTTGGTCTTGCGCTTTCGTGTCTGTTTCTTCTTTCCAAGGAGTTCCGAACCAGGCGTTCTATAAATAATTAAAAAAATAAATTATCAATATTGTAAAAAAAGTTTTTCATTACGACTATTTTTTTCCCGTGGCTTCGCCCGCGTTGAGGTCAGAAATTATATCACGGGAACGTACTATCGTGAAGATCGAAAAACTCAAAGTAAAATAATTTATTTCAATTAGGCACATAAAAGGCACTTTTGAACGTCAAAATTTACAAAAAATAGTATTGTGTCTAGTCGCCTCGTATACATTAAAATATATAATTATATGTGAAGACGATGCACCTGGAATAAGATTACTATAACACAATAGGTAAAAAGAAAAAAGTATCCTATGTCCTGAACTAGGTCATGGTTTATCCTTGTGCCTTTCCAATATATAATATTTGTGTGGATTATACTGGATTCAGCCCGCGACTTCGTTCACGTGAAATTTCTTGTTCGACCGTACCACTCGGTCACGCGCTGTGCACACACATACATCCAAATCCAACGAACACACTACGACGTGGTCAACGAGCGACCCGCACGGCGGCGGGGACCGGGAGGCGAGTAGGCGACAGCATCAGCAGTGCAGCGTCCGACACGACCGCGCTTGGACATACCTTTTGACCAGTACTTAGGTTGCTATAATTGCAAATCACCTATTAAACCTTTTTATCTACACCCATGCTATAAAACATCTATAAAAGTTTCTGAAACAGTTAGCTTATTGGCAACATTATAACAGCCAATGCCATAGTAACCATTACATCATCCAAACGAGTGTTATAATGTTGTACAAAATTTAATTATGCAACTCGTTTCAATGTTCAAGCAGGGGACAGCACACCCGTTGCATGCATATGTGTGTGATGTGCTGCTGCAGGCGACGTACATACGTGCAGTTGTACTGAATTTCGTGGGAATTTCTTTATTCTTGATCTTGAATTACAAACACCCAATGGATTCAGAAACTTTTATAGAGGATTCATGTCATGGGTGTAGATAAAGTCTTGTATGCAACTGTTATAATTAGGTATTAAAACACGAGTGTGGGTGTATCACATGAGTTTTAATACCCATTTTATACAACAGTTGCATAAATAACTATTATAATACAGTCCGCTTGCTTTACTTCGACCTGGGCTTAGATACGCGCTATTACTTCGTTTTTGCTCAGCATTCTTTGATCTACCAAACCATTGTAAAGGAAATTCTTATAAATAAATGTTACCCAGGCGATTGTTCCTGCTTGCTTTGTACGGTCTTCTTCACAACCTTCGCTCCCATCATCCATTTTGATGATTCTAAAGCGTCTATGTCGATCTTGGTCTGAAATTATCACAAAAAAGTTATTTATTTATTATTTATACGTAAATATAAATTTTATGAAAAAAATTAGATGAAATAGCATACGAAATATTTTTTTATTACCAAAGTAGATTTAACTTATACTTTTAATCAGTATAGTTTTTCAATGTGTAACTAAATTAATAATTGCATTTTTGGTTGGAGGCAAATTAAGCCTGCGTTCACATTCAATATAATGTCAGCCGTCGATTGTGAGTGAGCGTTACGCAGTTTACTCCATACATAATTATGTAGTGACAAAAATTGAAAAGGGTATGCTGAGATGGTTTGGGCATGTTGAGAGGATGAATGAAAGGCGACTAACAAAATGTATTTACAAGGCTGATGTAAAGGGAAAGGCCGGTCGGGACGCCCTAGGAGGACATATACTGACCTTATTGGTGATGTTCTTCAGAAAGGCCAGGTGCGTAGTACTCGCAACCGGCGTGCGTGTATGACCAGTTGTATGAACGTAAACAAGGCAAAAGGAGTTTGTGAGGAACGTTGCAGGTGGCGTTCTGTAGTTTCTGCCTACCCCCATGGGAAGAAGGTGTGAGTTTATGTATGTATTATGTATGTTTATGACAATCGGCGGTCGACTACACGTTGTGTGAACAAGGTTTAATTTTGATAATTTTCTACAGATTTTCGCAATAATTTTTTTCATGTTGCGCCAGCGCCTTCACAAGCCGCGCGAGGCTCTTCTTGTCGTCGGGCGCGGCGCGCGCCACGGCCTCGTGCGCGCGCGCTAGTTAGTCTCACCTCAAGCTGATGCAGCGGCGGCAAGCTCTCGGCCAGCTGGCGGGCTCGCTTGGGGTCGGGTTGCGCCAGCGCCTTCACAAGCCGCGCGAGGCTCTTCTTGTCGTCGGGCGCGGCGCGCGCCACGGCCTCGTGCGCGCGCGCTAGTTAGTCTCACCTCAAGCTGATGCAGCGGCGGCAAGCTCTCGGCCAGCTGGCGGGCTCGCTTGGGGTCGGGTTGCGCCAGCGCCTTCACAAGCCGCGCGAGGCTCTTCTTGTCGTCGGGCGCGGCGCGCGCCACGGCCTCGTGCGCGCGCGCTAGTTAGTCTCACCTCAAGCTGATGCAGCGGCGGCAAGCTCTCGGCCAGCTGGCGGGCTCGCTTGGGGTCGGGTTGCGCCAGCGCCTTCACAAGCCGCGCGAGGCTCTTCTTGTCGTCGGGCGCGGCGCGCGCCACGGCCTCGTGCGCGCGCGCTAGTTAGTCTCACCTCAAGCTGATGCAGCGGCGGCAAGCTCTCGGCCAGCTGGCGGGCTCGCTTGGGGTCGGGTTGCGCCAGCGCCTTCACAAGCCGCGCGAGGCTCTTCTTGTCGTCGGGCGCGGCGCGCGCCACGGCCTCGTGCGCGCGCGCTAGTTAGTCTCACCTCAAGCTGATGCAGCGGCGGCAAGCTCTCGGCCAGCTGGCGGGCTCGCTTGGGGTCGGGTTGCGCCAGCGCCTTCACAAGCCGCGCGAGGCTCTTCTTGTCGTCGGGCGCGGCGCGCGCCACGGCCTCGTGCGCGCGCGCTAGTTAGTCTCACCTCAAGCTGATGCAGCGGCGGCAAGCTCTCGGCCAGCTGGCGGGCTCGCTTGGGGTCGGGTTGCGCCAGCGCCTTCACAAGCCGCGCGAGGCTCTTCTTGTCGTCGGGCGCGGCGCGCGCCACGGCCTCGTGCGCGCGCGCTAGTTAGTCTCACCTCAAGCTGATGCAGCGGCGGCAAGCTCTCGGCCAGCTGGCGGGCTCGCTTGGGGTCGGGTTGCGCCAGCGCCTTCACAAGCCGCGCGAGGCTCTTCTTGTCGTCGGGCGCGGCGCGCGCCACGGCCTCGTGCGCGCGCGCTAGTTAGTCTCACCTCAAGCTGATGCAGCGGCGGCAAGCTCTCGGCCAGCTGGCGGGCTCGCTTGGGGTCGGGTTGCGCCAGCGCCTTCACAAGCCGCGCGAGGCTCTTCTTGTCGTCGGGCGCGGCGCGCGCCACGGCCTCGTGCGCGCGCGCTAGTTAGTCTCACCTCAAGCTGATGCAGCGGCGGCAAGCTCTCGGCCAGCTGGCGGGCTCGCTTGGGGTCGGGTTGCGCCAGCGCCTTCACAAGCCGCGCGAGGCTCTTCTTGTCGTCGGGCGCGGCGCGCGCCACGGCCTCGTGCGCGCGCGCTAGTTAGTCTCACCTCAAGCTGATGCAGCGGCGGCAAGCTCTCGGCCAGCTGGCGGGCTCGCTTGGGGTCGGGTTGCGCCAGCGCCTTCACAAGCCGCGCGAGGCTCTTCTTGTCGTCGGGCGCGGCGCGCGCCACGGCCTCGTGCGCGCGCGCTAGTTAGTCTCACCTCAAGCTGATGCAGCGGCGGCAAGCTCTCGGCCAGCTGGCGGGCTCGCTTGGGGTCGGGTTGCGCCAGCGCCTTCACAAGCCGCGCGAGGCTCTTCTTGTCGTCGGGCGCGGCGCGCGCCACGGCCTCGTGCGCGCGCGCTAGTTAGTCTCACCTCAAGCTGATGCAGCGGCGGCAAGCTCTCGGCCAGCTGGCGGGCTCGCTTGGGGTCGGGTTGCGCCAGCGCCTTCACAAGCCGCGCGAGGCTCTTCTTGTCGTCGGGCGCGGCGCGCGCCACGGCCTCGTGCGCGCGCGCTAGTTAGTCTCACCTCAAGCTGATGCAGCGGCGGCAAGCTCTCGGCCAGCTGGCGGGCTCGCTTGGGGTCGGGTTGCGCCAGCGCCTTCACAAGCCGCGCGAGGCTCTTCTTGTCGTCGGGCGCGGCGCGCGCCACGGCCTCGTGCGCGCGCGCTAGTTAGTCTCACCTCAAGCTGATGCAGCGGCGGCAAGCTCTCGGCCAGCTGGCGGGCTCGCTTGGGGTCGGGTTGCGCCAGCGCCTTCACAAGCCGCGCGAGGCTCTTCTTGTCGTCGGGCGCGGCGCGCGCCACGGCCTCGTGCGCGCGCGCTAGTTAGTCTCACCTCAAGCTGATGCAGCGGCGGCAAGCTCTCGGCCAGCTGGCGGGCTCGCTTGGGGTCGGGTTGCGCCAGCGCCTTCACAAGCCGCGCGAGGCTCTTCTTGTCGTCGGGCGCGGCGCGCGCCACGGCCTCGTGCGCGCGCGCTAGTTAGTCTCACCTCAAGCTGATGCAGCGGCGGCAAGCTCTCGGCCAGCTGGCGGGCTCGCTTGGGGTCGGGTTGCGCCAGCGCCTTCACAAGCCGCGCGAGGCTCTTCTTGTCGTCGGGCGCGGCGCGCGCCACGGCCTCGTGCGCGCGCGCTAGTTAGTCTCACCTCAAGCTGATGCAGCGGCGGCAAGCTCTCGGCCAGCTGGCGGGCTCGCTTGGGGTCGGGTTGCGCCAGCGCCTTCACAAGCCGCGCGAGGCTCTTCTTGTCGTCGGGCGCGGCGCGCGCCACGGCCTCGTGCGCGCGCGCTAGTTAGTCTCACCTCAAGCTGATGCAGCGGCGGCAAGCTCTCGGCCAGCTGGCGGGCTCGCTTGGGGTCGGGTTGCGCCAGCGCCTTCACAAGCCGCGCGAGGCTCTTCTTGTCGTCGGGCGCGGCGCGCGCCACGGCCTCGTGCGCGCGCGCTAGTTAGTCTCACCTCAAGCTGATGCAGCGGCGGCAAGCTCTCGGCCAGCTGGCGGGCTCGCTTGGGGTCGGGTTGCGCCAGCGCCTTCACAAGCCGCGCGAGGCTCTTCTTGTCGTCGGGCGCGGCGCGCGCCACGGCCTCGTGCGCGCGCGCTAGTTAGTCTCACCTCAAGCTGATGCAGCGGCGGCAAGCTCTCGGCCAGCTGGCGGGCTCGCTTGGGGTCGGGTTGCGCCAGCGCCTTCACAAGCCGCGCGAGGCTCTTCTTGTCGTCGGGCGCGGCGCGCGCCACGGCCTCGTGCGCGCGCGCTAGTTAGTCTCACCTCAAGCTGATGCAGCGGCGGCAAGCTCTCGGCCAGCTGGCGGGCTCGCTTGGGGTCGGGTTGCGCCAGCGCCTTCACAAGCCGCGCGAGGCTCTTCTTGTCGTCGGGCGCGGCGCGCGCCACGGCCTCGTGCGCGCGCGCTAGTTAGTCTCACCTCAAGCTGATGCAGCGGCGGCAAGCTCTCGGCCAGCTGGCGGGCTCGCTTGGGGTCGGGTTGCGCCAGCGCCTTCACAAGCCGCGCGAGGCTCTTCTTGTCGTCGGGCGCGGCGCGCGCCACGGCCTCGTGCGCGCGCGCTAGTTAGTCTCACCTCAAGCTGATGCAGCGGCGGCAAGCTCTCGGCCAGCTGGCGGGCTCGCTTGGGGTCGGGTTGCGCCAGCGCCTTCACAAGCCGCGCGAGGCTCTTCTTGTCGTCGGGCGCGGCGCGCGCCACGGCCTCGTGCGCGCGCGCTAGTTAGTCTCACCTCAAGCTGATGCAGCGGCGGCAAGCTCTCGGCCAGCTGGCGGGCTCGCTTGGGGTCGGGTTGCGCCAGCGCCTTCACAAGCCGCGCGAGGCTCTTCTTGTCGTCGGGCGCGGCGCGCGCCACGGCCTCGTGCGCGCGCGCGGCGGCGGCGGCCGCACCGGCGCGCGCGTGCACGTGCGCGGCCGCGCGCCACAGACTGATGAGGGACGCGAAGCGCTGCGGAAGAAATGTTAAGCTAAGGTCTACAATTGTTGCGTTTTGGCAAGGCAATAATGGTCGTTGTCCTTTCCATAATGTCTCTTCGTAGGAACTCGAACAAAAACTATACTGTATCGTTTTTCATTAGTGAAAAATGTTGAGGATCACGATAGATTTCGATTTAGGACGGTAACAAACTTTATTTCAGTTTTTGAAATTTAGACTGTCAATAAATGTAAATGGGTTAATAACTTCTGTTGCCATGCTAAAACGCAGCCATAAAACAATGATTCTGAATAAGAAAACTAATCTCAGTAGCAAAACTATTTAAGAAATGACATATTGAATTGTGTGGAGAAATAGCTGCGATCTTGAAATCCAAACTTATCAAAATATACCATGTCTAAAAAGGGCGATAGACGCACGAACAAGTACGCGTACTCATGGCTCGGCGACCTTTGTCGCCTTTGTCGTGCTAAGTACGCGCACTTTAAAACCGCTGAGTAAATTCGTCCACGATCCAACAGGTTTCAATTTTGCTCCTAGGCTACCTTGGTTCGTAGTTTCGTACATCTGTCATTGCCGCGAGTCGCCATTTTATTTCGACATTTGTGTAATGTTCATTTAGTTTAGTTCAGAAAATTCGACAACATCGCGATACAGTCTTCATCCACTTTAAGTACTTCAAAACTTTATAAAAAACATTCAAAGTTGTGTATTCCAAGTTCAGATCCTTGATTACTGACAAATGCGTGCACATACTGGACAATTTCACTCAAATCAGTGTGGTTCTTTCCTCAAAATACCATTTCAGATAATAATCTGCATTCGTGTTTTTACTCATCATCATCACTATGTTCTCACTAGCTATGCTTAATTTTATCGACGGAAAAAATATTTAAAAAAATCTAAATATATTTTTATATTTTTTATGGAATAAAAAAAATGTAACAAAATGGTGTAACTTTTAAACTTAATGATCTATCGCGATGAAACAAACTCCATGATTGGAAGTAATTAGGCGTCCTCATAAAATGAAAATTGTGGAAAAAACTACCCTCAATTGAAAATAAACATGGTTTTTTAGCAAAAATTTGTTTTTTTTTCATACATTTTTACAGTAATCGTAAAATTTCTCTATAAAACGCCAAACAGAACAAAAAAAAAAGGTTTTTTTATTTATCTTTTCCGTCGATATAGTTAAGCATAAATTCCCCTCATTTCGATATGTGGACATTATAAAGACTCATACTGTATAATGACCTATATGGTACCAAAACAGAAAAACTCTATTTGGAGCGGCATGCACTAAGGTAGCCCGTAAAATTTTAACTTTCTTACGTTTTTAGCAATTTGTAATTTGAACTCGGAGAAAAGTTGAAGCTAGTTGCCCATTCCAAAACGTAGATCTCTATGGAGAAGAACGGGCAAGAAACTCCAAGGACACTCTTTTAAATATAGATATTACAAAATGATACCAGGGGTACATTATTCTTGTCGCTTCTATATGTGAGAACACTGTACAAAATATAATCGAAAGCAATTGAAAATATAAGATTAAAAATAAGCCCTGGCAGATAAGAGATGACCTGTCTCAACAGACGGCGCCCGTTCACGAACATGACGCGTGGATCAGCACCATCCAGCTCAGAATTGTATTAATTATTTTAATTCAGTAAATACATAATTGTTACGGTCGCGAATCATACTTTGAACAACATACATTCTAATACTGATCCTTGCAAAAAAAACGTAAGAAAATTTGATTTTCGCGGGCTACCCTGGCGTTTTCACCTATACACATACCTCATCATTTTTATAATGTTCATACACATCAGTGAACAGCTGCGAGGCCTTCTCGAACTCATTGTCAGCACACAACAACGTGCACAGTACGCCGATGACACCGGGACGATACTTGAACTCGCTTTCCTCCAGAAGTTTCACTGCGCCCTTGCGGTCACCCTGTTAACAAAATAATTAGAACATTATTGGTATATTTTGATGCTACCAGATAAGTCTAACTTATCTGGCATAATTTCTTCTTCTTTTCGTGTCGATGGTACTCTTCTTTATATATACATTTTTTGTTTTTAAATATTTTTTAGATTTTTAATATTTTTGTATTTCCGATCGTATTTGTGCTCATCTTTGATTCTTCTTTATTTTATAACTCATATGTAATTTAACTAACGAATGATATCTATCTTATCTATCTTGCACGTACACAGGGCTACACATCAAGCTATGCATTTCCAGTATAAACTGACCTCGCATTGCACGGAAATCCTATATAATGCGAGGTCAACATAAACTGGTTTTGTATAGCTTGATGTGTAGCCGTGTGTACTATAGATTTTTCTCTGTTAGTGACGAATTCATTATTTCTAAAACTGAATGTGATTTTTGTTTGTGTATGTCTTAGTGCATAAGTCGTTGAAGTGCCATAACAATAAAAAAAATATATTATATGAGCCCAGTAGGTGGCCGCGTTGAATGTGGCATCAGTGGTATTCTTTAGGTCATCCGAGGTGCAGGCGAACGGGCACTTAGGATACTTCAGCAAGTGGGGCTTGATCTGTAGTACTATTGTGTAAAAATCTCACCGTGATAACTTAGGTGTAGTGAGCTGCCAATAGTGTCAATAGCAACTGACAGCTCACTCCACGCTCACTTCACCTAAGATAACATGATGAGATGGTTACAGAATAGCACTATTCATCAGAAGCACCGCATTCACACTGGGTGTTGGATAATATTTCATATATCTTTAGCTTATGTATACTACTTAGTTTTTGAATTTAGTGGTAAGATAATAAAATAATTTTTGTAAGCGCGTTGGGCGTTTTTGAGATGGGACTAAACCATTGATTTCGCGACACCATGACGACACCTCATTTTTGTAAACGCGATTGTGCTTATTATATTAATTACGTTACGGATCAATGTTCTATGCAAGTATTTTTACTTTAAAGGTTTTGTAAAAGCGATTATGCTCTTTATTTATATTAAATTACGGATCAAAGTTCTTGGCAAGTATTTTTACTTTAAAGGTTTCGGAGGTTTAATTTTTTGTAAACGCGATTGTGCTGTTTATTTAGATTATGTTACGGACTAATGTTCTATACAAATATTTTTCTTCCACCAAGGCGATCTTGTTCAAGTTTCCACTTATGTCGGCACTCCCGGAGTGCCACTTTTTTTTTAAAACTATCTATGTTGTCAAACCCCCTCACCTGCGCCAGCAACACCTGCGCGGCGGCGAGCGCGAGGTCCCCGCCGAGCTTCAACAGCAGCGCCACCGCCGCCTGCCGCTTGCCGTCCTTCATCAGCGACGACGCCTCCACCAGCGCCGCGCGACGCTCTGCGGTGAACTCGCGGACTAACTTCACGCAGCATTGCTTGCAGAAATCGGGCTGGAATGGAAAGAGAAAAAGGTTTGTTTTTTAATCCGCCTTTTAAAATATACCCCAGAAGATAATGGAGAACAGAAAAAAACAAAAACAATGTTTTATGTATCGAGAATTACGCTATAATTTCATGATTGTAAAATATAGAATAACTAGCTGCCCGCCCCGGTTTCACACGGGTAGCACTTAGTACTTTTCTTAACTACCTACCCTACCTACCCTACCTATCCTATCTCTCAAGTTGGATCGAACTGCACATGGTGTGCAAATTTTATTATAATCGGTTAAGTGGTTTAGGAGTCCATTGAGGACAAACATTGTGACACGAGATTTATATATATTAAGATTGAAATGGAATATACAGGGTGGCATACATCGACGTGAAAACTGTTACCATGGATTCAGTACATGATCCTGAAATTTGAAAATTTTCGTCGGTTATTTAAAAAAAAAATCTGTTCTGTCACAGAAAAATGCAATACCTACGCGGTCAAAATGTATAGAACAGCAGGTTTTTTTTAATAACCGACTAAAAATTTCAACGCAGGGGTGTTCAGAATCATGTACTGAATCTATAGTATTAGTTTTCACGTCGATGTCCCTGTATGTGACCCTGTATGTCTGTAATTTTTATGGTGTACATAATAAAGAATATTCTATGTATCTATATATCCGACCTTTTTCATAAAAGGTCGAATTTTAATTAATTTTAATTATACAATACTTTTTTGTCACAAAATAATATCTCTAGTACAAAAAGTCAATCAGCACATACCTGGTTGGAATAAATAGCTAGTATAGCTTGGTTGTAAGTGATGGAGGCACGCTGTCTCGAGTTCAGTTTGTGTTCTAATCCGTCAGCCGTCGCCGCCTTCATACGCTTGCGGGAATCGAACACATTCGTGTCTCTGGAAAATGAGAAAAAGGGAGTTACCAATACATATAAAATGAAAAATCCTGACTCACTGTCTGACTTATCAATGCCCAGTACAGTCAAGAAAGTTGAAATTTTGCACAAATATAGTGTAGACAAGGAATAAGGCATTTTTTAGGGTTCCGTACCCAAAGGGTAAAACGGGACCCTATTACTAAGACTCCGCTGTCCATCCGTCTGTCTGTCTGTCCGTCTGTCACCAGGCTGTATCTCATGAACCGTGATAATTACAGTTGAAATTTTCACAGATGATTTCTGTTGCCGCTATAACAACAAATACTAAAAAACAGAATAAAATAAATATTTAAGGGGGCTCCCATAAAACAGACATGAGTTTTTTGTCGTTTTTATAGGTTATGCGCGAGTCCGACTCGCGTTTGGCCGGTTTTTTTTAAGGATAGGGAATATAGGACAGACGAATTGCTAGGACATCGATGATTTGACGATAATTACAACTTAAAATTTCTTACTAATTTGATCATTATCAACAACAAAGATTATTGAAGGAATAGGGAGGAATTTGTTGTATTTTTAGTTGAACCTGTAGTTACCCTATAGATAATAATGAGTTACACTGTTTGTCCACCGCACCGTGAACGGGACGTCAACGAGAAACGAGATTACGCGGCGATAGTAAATGTACTGTCGCTACTTCGGCATTGTCATCTCGTTCGCTGACGTACCGTTCACGGTGCGGTGGACAAACGGCCTTTCTTCCAAAAATCGAATAAAAAATCTTCGATTTCTTCTGAAATCGAGCTCACGACCACTTTGAACATCCGCCTGTCACTGTTATTTACCTGTTCCTTGTATTATTCGTTTTATTAAAGAATTTTAATGAATTCTTTTAAATGATTAATTTTAAGAAAAACAAGAAGAGAAGATTTGTATAACGACCACGTATTTACTTTACCATCTTATGGTTGAACGTCAATTGTATGTCGAAAGACAAGTTCTATTGTTTATTGACAGTTCATTATTTTGAACTGGAGGCATCTGTACCACCGCCAGCGAGCAACGAGCGTGCGAAGGCGTCAAGCGATTTCTTGCTGGTATGTGTATGTATCGAGCGTCGCTGAACGAGTACCCTCTTTGATAGCTCTTGTCGCTGCGACGAACTAGTACTCGCCAGTGGTGTGAACAATCAGCGATCAACTATAACTTTTACTCACACGGGATCTACAATCTTTTGAACGTTTCTTGAACGATAAAATCGTTGATAGCTAGTTGCTTCCTCGTCGGGGGAAGGACAGGGGCCTAACAGAAGTTTCCGTTTACTGGGAATTGTTGACAAAACTGGTAAAGTAATTACGAGTCCGACTTTATTTTCGATAAATTAAAAAGTTACCTGTTAATAACAACAATATTGTTGCTAGCAATAGCAACAAGCGCTTGGTCGCTCGGCTTGTCCTTCAACACGTTCTGGTAGATGGATACAGCTTCCTTCTCCCTGCCCATTTGTTGCAGACAGTATGCTTGTTGCACTCTGTTGAAAGACCATAGATTAAAAATGGTTTAATTGAAAAATTTTTTTTGAGTTGGAGTTTTAAGTCTGTGTATTTTTCAAAGAGATTTTCTACCAGACATGAGTGGCACAGCTGTTTGTATACGATATAAAAACTCTGGTTGGCAATGCATTGGTAAACATTTTGGTGGTTCAGGAAAAAGCGTTATGCCCATGCTCCATGCGACTCTCTCTGTCTTTTTCTATTATATACGAGTCTGTGCGTGCGAGTATTGGGCAAGGAACTTCGTTCCTGACGGGGTCCCCCGACCGCACATGTTTTTATTTTCTTGTCCTGCTCTGTCTCACTCCTGGACAAAGCTCTCCCTCCACTCCTTCCATATTTCGCCCGCGCGTCCTCCTTTCAGTTCAATCAATCTGCCTAGCCTTTTCCCAACTATGTTGGGGTCGGCTTCTAGTCTAACCGGATGCAGCTGAATACCAGTATTTTACATGGAGCGACTGCCTATCGGACCTCCGCAACCCAGTAACTAGGTAATACGATATCCCTTGGTATGACTGGTTGTCAGACTTTCGGGATTCTGACGACCCGTAACGGCTTAAGGTGCTTTGTGAGGCACGGAGGAGTCTCGCTATGTAAGGGTCACCCATCCACGGACCAACCCCGGCAAGCGTAGATTAACCAGATGGATTGATACGTGCGGCTGTTATTATTTAGCCAGAATATCCTCCTTCCAGTTAGGACGGTATAGTTATTTAAATAAAGTTTGAAAAATTTAAATAAATTTTCCAGTCAGCCAGACATGTTGAATACCTGATAATGGCAGCTTCTTCCTTCGCCTCCTCCTCAGTCCCTCCATCTTCAATCACACTCTCAGAGCAAGCATGTTCAGCCTTCTTCAGTACAGGTAGTGCTTCGTTGTACTTGCCACGCATGGCCAGCGTGCTGCCAGCGTTGTATGAGAGCTCATAAGTTGTATCTTCGAATTGAGGGAGCTCTGAAGACTGGAAAATAATATATTGGTTGTTATTTATGATGACAGATTTTTATTTAAAAAGTGGTGGTGGAGTCTGATTAAAAAATTCAACAGTTAGAGATATTTTAGCTTATAATTTCTATTACCCCGCGTCCTAAAAATAATCGAACATCGCGCATTACGTGCTCGACGCGATCATTTGTATGAATTTTGACGAACAAACGCGACTTGATTGATTGCGCGAGTACAGATTGTGCAATCCACGAAGACGCGCCCCACTCCGCGATTACTGTACTGTAAGCTATACTTTAGTACGGAGCGGAGCGGAGTGGGGCGCGTCTTCGTGATTGCACTATCTATTTATAACATGCAACGAAATTCATATGTGCGTGACGATCACTTTTGGTTAGGATGCGGCCTTATCGTTGTGTCTAATATTTTTTATCAGTAAATTTTTAGTCTCATAGGTTTTTGAAAAAAAAAACCAGTTTCTATAATACTTGACACTGGAAAATTTATATGCAACTAGCTGACCCGGTAAACGTTGTTTTGCCATCTAACATTGTGACACGAGAATTTTATAAAGTCCCCCGCCGCGTCTGTCTGTCTGTCTGAACGCGATATACTCAAAAACTACCGAACGGATTTTCAAACGGTTTTCACCAATGGACGGAGTGATTCATGCGGAAGGTTTTAGTTTATAATTAATTAAGGTTTTGTGTAAATTTGCTGAAATATGACGATTATTGTTGAAGAAGTCGGAAAAAATCATGCCGACTGGGAGCTTTACTGGCGTGCGCTGCGTTAACCGGAAAAGATACATCAAATTTATGTTCTACGGTATTGTTCATCTTAAAAAGTTCAACAAAAAAGTCTGCGATGGTATATGTCTATCTTCTAAGGATGACCCACAATAACCAGTTTTATATTGTTATTTCCGAAGCTTTTTTGACCGGTATAGTATTATTTATTTATTTATATATACTTTACTGTACACCACAAAAATACACAACAAAAAATAAATCAAACACTACAAAATATACAATGGGCAGGCCTTATCGCTTTCCGCGATCTCTTCCAGGCAACCTTGGAATGGACAGTGATTTGCCTGGAAATAAAATGGGGCTGTCGTTGGTGCAAATAATAAATATACAATATACTAGAATAGATACACAGATATTGTATACATATCCTAAATAATAGATACATAAATACATACATACTTACTAAATATATGTAAGCAACAAAAATAAATGAAGACTGGATAATTACAGTTAATCCTTATCCAAAAAATATGTTATTTAAATTGGGCATTTATTTAGATTAAAATATGATTTTAAATCATATCATTTAAATGAATAGTTTAGAAGATATCAGTTTCAAAATTACGCGGAGCAACGCGGGCGCAGCGGTAGGAGTCAATGACGTTTTCTTCTGTTATTAGGTATAAAATCTCGGTAGTACGTTCCCGTGGGATATTTTCCGACATCCACGCGGGCGAAGCCGCGGGCAAATGCTAGTATATAGATAAACGGAGGTAAGTTACATACAGTGACTTATTGGCTTTTGTGTTTGGTTCCAATATTATAATCATCAGGGACAGATTTTATTTTCGACATATTCCAGACATTGGATGCTTAATAAGGAAACTCACAGGATTAATTGCAGCGAGGTTGGCTACAACGGCGGACATATTCGCCTTCCTCTCATCTTCATACTCATCGGTGGTATTCTTCACAATGTCACGGTACAAGTTGTAACAGTCCTGGTACTGTTCCAGACGGTACAGGATTTGAGCCCTGGAAAGAAAGAAAAGTTTATGTATTCAATAAGAATGGAATTTGAAATTGGGTGTTTCAGATTTACAGTTGTAAATATATTACAGCAAACATAACATAACATGGTGTACCTATAGTACACCCACATTTCGCCAGTTATGTTTAAATCCTATGTAATAGGGGGCGAGCCTATTACATACACAAGTATATTACAGATTATACAATATATAAAAAAAACCCTGTTCAATCCGAAAGGGGCTCATAGGAACTGCAATAACGCTACCTAAAAGTAAAAACTAATTAATATAATATGAGAATAAAAAAGTTATTGGTATTTAAAAATCACATTTTTAGTACCAAGCTTACCCCAAATTCATTAAATATGAGCAAATTTTCAGCAGGGGTCATAAGTTATGACTTGTAGACACCCGCTAAAGGACGGCCGGCCGTGCCCTATGTTAATAAAGCGGTAAAATTCCTCATTGAAAAAAAAAAAACGATTTTTTTTATTTTCTCGAATATTACCACATAGACTCTCAGTACGATACTTAACAACACCCTCATGGATCGGACAGGTTTTTTTTTACATGTTGTATATTAGAGATTATATTAGACTCTGTCTTTGTTGCTTGCATTATAATATAACATAGACAAAAACAATAACAAAATAGTATAAATAGTTATTCTCTTGGACACAGAATAAATAGACAAGATGGATTATAGCACAGTGATTTGACAAGATCTAAGGATTAACAAATTGTAGCAGTCTTATTTGTTTATGGCAATCCTAGGCTGTAATCATTTCTTTCCTACTACAAGTCTACAACTGGTAAAAAAATTGTTGGACTGTTATATAGTTTGCATTACTTACACTATTATATAAACTAAGCAATAATGATGCTTCTTTATTCCATATAAGTTTACAAAATCAAATGTAGTGTTATTGTTTGTTTGTTTGTATATATATATATTTTTTTTAATGTGGGTGTACCTACTACAGGGACACCTCTGCCCAACCCTTCGGGGAAACAAGGCGTGATGTTATGTTATATTTTTTACTACTAGTGTTAGTGGCAATTTTTTACCTGTTTTCCCCCTTCTCTCATTTATTTTTTACCTACAATCCCCCTTTCCACCATTTATTTTTAACCTATATTCCCCCTTCCCCCATTTATTTTTTACCCATATTCCCCCTTCCCCTTTTTATGGGTAAAATGATCCTCCATCCCTCGCCATTACTTGCTTATGCTTACCTTAATTCTTTTAAAGCTGTTGTCAACTCCGGAGCATTATCAACAGTCTGCAGTGCATCCTTGGGGCAGTTGAGACGGTACTGAGTGTATGCCTTCTCAAAGTGCAGGTCGGATGCCAAGGCAGCATTCTTAGTGTTGCAGAGCACTGCTAGTGCCTCCTTGAAGTTGTGTAGTTGGATGAGGCACACAATCTTACATTGGAATGCCTTCTGCTCATTTGGAGCTATTTGAAGGACTGAAATGGTCCCAAGGTATCATTGTACACATATTTGCATAATATAATTTTTACATCTTTATTATCATTAAAAATGTAGTCAGTAGTATTCAGCATTAATTTTTGATTTACAGCAGCCAAAGAGGCTTGATCAGGATGCAATACATGTGGGTGGTTAAAGAATATTTAAGTAAGAAATTAAAGGGTATTATTTTTACAATTAAACATCTCAAAACTGTTTTTAAGCACTGACTTATATGACACTAGATATAGAGCCCAAGTTATGTACTTATTAGAATATTACAATCTATATAGAAAGTTATGTTATTTCCACAATAATTCTACTAAGTAGGTATGTGTTTAAGGAAGTAATGTTATGTAGGACGAAAAATAACACTAGGTACATTTATGGGTCAGTGGGTCGTCTTAGGGGTGATAACATATGGATTGATTACATGGTTTGCAATTATTGAAGTAATACTAGTTAAACAGGTCACCTGTTACAGGTGATTATGTGGTTTGAATAATAAATGAGTAGTCAAAAGCAGACGCATACGGACAGGAGGACATAAAGAGATTTATTTTGAGTCAATTGAATTGTTATCTACTGAATAGTAATTAATTTTATACTATGACATGAACTTTTGGAGACACCCAAATTCTAATTATTTACTGACATTCCATTATGAATATCGATCAAATCTCATTTGCAAATCAACATGACATTAAACTTAAGGCAGATTTCTATAATTTCGATGAGAAATATACAAGAAATCGAGAGATATGTGAAGAGATAGGGCTAGAAAGTGTGGTAATCTTATATCGTCATTTATAAATGAACTGTGCATACTTTTTGGAAAATATTACAGGGATAGATTCCTTACCTTTTCCCGTTGCTTTTAATGCTCTATCATAGTCACCACTTTGGCAGAATTTATTTAATTCAATATATGCCTGAACAAGGTTATTCTCCTTGTTGGCTGACATTTTTTTGACAACTTGGCATGACAAACGTCAAATCGTCATCGTTTCGCTGCGTTCAGTTTCATGCATGGCTATAAGAAAACCATGGTAAGAAAACCTGGCCTTTTTGCTTATGTCACGTGTTTCAGACAATTTTAAGTGGAATACCTCTCTATTCCTCAAGCACCTCAGGATATGTTGCCCCCCTTGTTTCTACGTGATCTAGGTCACTATGTGCTAGCGCCAGTTTTCGGTGACCCATTTTAAGTTTGCAAGGCACCCTTTTTTTTTTTTTTTTTTTTGGTGGGAAATTATCAAATAACTTCTCCCGCTCTGGGTGGAGCGGGAGGGCGTGTCAGACTCTTACTGACTAAAACCCACCCGTGTTCCTTCGGTTGCCCTGTTGCCGGGGGCCACGATTTCCCTATCGGTTTTCTTCGAACCCCCGGCAGGCATTGGCCCTAACGGACCCCGTCAATTCTGCTGACATCTCTTTGAGGCGCGCGTGGAACACAACGCGCCGTCGACCCGGGCCTGGTCCTTATCGGACGGCGAGCTACCCATTGCTCACCGTCCGCAAGCCCGCGCCTACGGTGGCCGGAAATCGGCTCGCGATTCCCGCCCCGGGCGTCTCCTCCTGCGGCGGTTAGGGGCGTGAGGGCGTGAAATTTGCCTCTCCCTCACGCGCTCCGCCTCCTCCTTCGCGAGCATTACCGCTTCGCAGAAGGAGGTGACGGCCTGCCATTTCCTCTCGCTCCGTACCATGGCCTGAACCAGGGCCGGACGCGAGAGATCACCGCCGCCGATCGCCTCTACGAGGACACGGCGTTGCTCCGCCCAAGCCGGGCAGACCTCCACCGTATGCTCCACCGTGTCCTCAGGCCGATCCACACAATGGTGACACCCGGGTGTTTCCTCCCGCCTTATCGTAAACAGGAACCTCCCGAAGCATCCGTGTCCGGTGAGGACCTGCGTCAGGCGGAAGGTGAGGACGCCGTGGCGTCTCTCCAGCCACTCCTCAAAGAGGGGTCTTATCGCCGCAATTGTGGCGTGCCCATTGCAAGGCACCCTGCCATTTCGTCCATGTAAATATACATATAACATTGGTCAGGCAGGGGCCGTATTTTTTTCATAGTTCTAGTTAACCAGTCCAGTTTAGCCACCCAAACCCATAGTCCAATATCTATATTTCAATATCCAGCAATAGTGCAGCGTCAACCGAGAATTAAATAAATAAAATAAAATTCATTTAATTCAGGCAAAACCCATATTACATCAAATAAAATTTAACTACTTATACTGCAACACACAATAGAACAAAACCAATAGAATAAAAATAATGTCAATGCAATTAAAATAGGTACCTACACATTACAAAGTTTACAGAATTCAAATAAAAATAAAATGTCAAATTCAATTAAAATAAACGAATGAGTAATACAAATTATAGGGTCACAGAATCGAAATTGAAATTGTCTTGAGCTAGTGCACTTGCTTAAAAGTGCATACAGGGATAATCGTCAGTTGGAGCCTCATTTCTTAAGAGTGTCTAACGGGCCTCCGCCTCTACGATTTGGTTACAGCTCCTGGTACGACTTCCAAAGATCCGGGACCCCAGGGTCCCGAGATAGACAAGAGAAGAACATTTTAATAATAATTTTATTATTATTAATCTACCAAACCGAAATGCTAGGTACCGGTGAGATACCTACTTGTGTTCCCAGAATGGGTTTGCAGAGATGTAGGTATAGTAAGTAGGTAGGTAGGTACTTAGACCTTGGTACATGTTAAAGTTCCTTGTTTATTTATTTATATTGAATTGACAAGTAACAATGGACTCAAATCAATATGTTAGTAACAATATTTCTTATCAACTATGTAAGTAAACTTAACCTACACACCTAACCTAACACTGCCCTATAGTTATGAGAATCCCTGCTACGAGCTCAACACCGATGTGGCAAACTTGCAGCAGCGGCTCAGTCCAGTCTGCTCGCGCTTGATTTCGCTGTACTTACATATTACCTATACTGCCGTTTTCAAGTTAGGCGTTCCCAGATTTCCTTTAGGTAAGTAGTACCTACCTATTACATTGTATTCTAAAAACTTTGTCCAAAATACACAGAATTTAAAACACATAAACGTCGAACGAACAAAGCGATGACAAAGTAAATTCGGCCGAGAGTTTTATTCAAAAGTGTAATAAAAAGAAGAATGTAAAGGAAGCATTGTGCAAGTTGGGGCGCTTACGCGGGCGTCGTGTGTCGAACTCATCAAAGTTAGACTTGCGGAAGTTCCAAGACCAGCCAGTTTGTTGCAAGTTTTTGAACGTCGAAAAATTGAAAATTGTTGCTACAAGTTCTAGGAATGTAAGTCACGACGTGGTTTGATATGCGAATGTGATTGGAAAGATTAGAAATATGATCTGGAACTCAGATGAGATTTTTAATATAGGTATGATCAGTTGATCGCCGTTGATTGCGAGATGGGTATGAGATGAATACCTATCTGAAGATCATAAATTCAATGAAATTCGTCAGATTATAGCAATGCACCAGCAAGCAATGCTGCTGTTGAGTAGGTTATCCTAACGTATCATCAGGTGAATTCAATCTGGCTAGCTGGTTTGTTCTCTATCTCTCATTGAAACGAAATTAAATGAAACTGTTAATTTCTGTAAATAGGATATGAAAGAAAGAAAGAAAGAAAAATAGGTTAAATTAATTACTTGTACAGGTCATTTAAAAAAAAACGTCACCTCGTTGGTCTAATGGTCGCAAGCGCTACTGCTGACCATGAGGTCCTGGGTTCGATTCCTGGGTCGGGCAAAGTGTTATTGGGTTTTTCTATCTGGAATTTCTCAATAGCAGCCTGGAGTTTGGATTTGTGCCCGGTTGATGGCAATAGGCTCCCCCCTATTACATGGGACTTAAACATAACTGGCGAAATGTGGGTGTACCTTCTACAGGTACACCTCTGCCCAACACAACGGGGAAACAAGGCGTGATGTTATGTTTGCGTTGTGTGTAAAAAAAAACAGTGGCACTCCGGGAGTGCCGACAGAAGTGAAAACTTGAAAAAAAAAGGGCACCGCGGTAATCAACGCGTTGATATCTTTTATTCCACGGTGTCGGTAAATTACGTTACAGTGTCGCGAAATCAATGGTTTAGTCCCATCTCAAAAATGCCCAACGCGCCTAAAGATGTTTTCAGTTTAAAAAAAAGAAAAAAAATTAAGCTAGATGAGTTCGGCGTTTTCTATCTGACTACTCTGAGAAGAAAGGCCGAGACAAACTAAGAGGTCGCAGTCTCTTTTAAAATCCAGAAAATCTTGGTCAGGCCATAATTATGAGGACCATATAGATTAGTGTCAGAAATGGTCTTTTGAGGAAAGAACCACACAGATTTGAGTGGACCTGTCCAGTCAGTGCAAGCATTTGTCAGTAATCGTGGAGCTCAACTCACTCACTCATTGTTCACAGAGCCTAGTGTCCCACATGTTTCATCTGTGTGCCTGAAAAAGAACTTGAGTAGGCATGGCTATGATTCATAAGCTAAGTAGTCTACTAAAGTATCTGATTCTGTACCTACCACAGATACAGTTCTGCTTATGTACTCAATAAACGCTTCAACTCGGACCCCTAGCTCAGCGGGTCAAATCCAAACACAATCAAAATTATCACCCTCTTACACGATCCTAATTAATCACCCCAAACAAAAACAGTGAGAAAACTTCACCATAATAACGGCTTCAATGTCGCAGTCTCGCTGTCCGAGGATGTCGCAAGACAAACAACGTTAAAGTAACATCTATTGTCGCGTCCGACGACCAACTCGACTTTTAATCGCATTACTCGAAGTTGCCGCGAACTTCAGCGCGAAGTTTCGTATTGCGATCCAGACGAAGTCGGCGCGATTGTGGTTTCTAAAGTAATTTCTATTAGGTGGAAGCTAGTAATGTTTAATCTAGCTGTCTTTAGTGGTTCATGGTTGTGTGTATTGGTGTTTTGTTTAACCAGCGATTTCTGATCGCTGTGCCAGTTTTCATAGATAGAAGAAGTTCCACGTCATATTTGGTGAAAAGCGTTGTCTTGGATGAATTTCATCATACCAAAACCCACCCTGGGCGGAATACTTGATGATCGCGATTTAGCATAATGGCAGTGGTTCGAATCCGCGGTGCACTTTTTCTTCTAAGCCGCTAGTATTGGACCACGGACCATCGACGTTCATCGAAGGTCGCTGGTCACACAACACTTACAAAGTGCGAAACAGAAAGTAGGTACCTACATAATTCACAACCACCAATATCATATGCCCATACATTCTTATTCTTACGCGTTCACCAAAAATCCATAACCATCCACCTGCCACGCAGAGCACTTACTAAATGACTCCACGCATACTCTTGTAGAATTAAATCGTTTCAAGGTGGAAGGGGGCCGTATTTTATCGAAGCCCCTGATAAATTGCGCGAAATTCAATTTAAACGGGTAATGTTTGTGTCCGTATTACAACGTCACTCGACGCCGGCCTATAAACTCTGCCGGTCCACTGAACAATTGAAATATTGTGCCTTCAGGTACCTTGGTCCATAAAAATATTGGAGTAACTGCGCGGGTCGTGATACTACGTCGTAAAAACTGTTGGAGTAATAGGTGGGGTTTTTGAGAATGTTTAATGATTTGTAGATTGTACCCAGACTACTCAGTTGGTTGGTATCTTTCTGGATTGTCTTCACATCTGTTAAGAGAGGAAAGAAAGCCACAGGCAATCACAACATTGTTTTCATTGTTTACAGGATCATCGTGTCATTTCAGCGTTTACAGGATCACTCGTGTGTCTGTCTGTCTGTCACAGCCAATTTGCTCGGAATCTACTGGAGCAATTTAGTTGAAATTTGGCACACATATTAATTTCTGTGACCCAAACACGGACGTGTAACGTAAATAAATGAATTATGAATGGGGGTCATTTTTCAGAGGCAACATGGAATAAAAAAAGGTTTGTAAACTCTATCAAACGAAAAGGCTTGCTTATAATTTTAAAATAATTACTTTAAAGATATTTAAGAAAATAGATGAAAATCGACAATTTCCTTTATCTCCGAAACTCGAGAGCGATTTTTTTTTTAAATAGGTACATACAATAGTTCTGTAGTCTTCTAAATTACAGGAAAACCTATAAGAAGTGTATGGTTTTAAAATAACATGGTAAACCTCTTCATATCGTGCGTACAAAGTTTAAAAAATCAGCTGACTGATCCTATCGTCCTGATTTTCATGGTGCTCCTTTGCTTTTCGACTAGGGTCCGACCGTAGGTAAAAATATACCTACTTACTTCCTATAACTCCATTGTCAATCTTATTCCTACTTCCCTACTAATATTACAAATGCGAAAGAACTCTGTCTGTGTGTTATATATAACACGTCTTTTCTAAACCAGTGAACCAATCGTTATGTTATTTGACGATAAGTAGGTAGCCTGTAACCTGGAAAAAGACATACCTACCTAAAGTCTAGTGAAGGGTGGGCGTTTTGGGGGACTGTCTTATGTAATTTTGACGTTCGAAAAGTGCTGATTCTCAGCCTAATTTGAATAAATGACTTTTGAATTTTGAATTCTGTTTTTTAATCTCATAGACTAATTTGACATTTCAAGTGTTTGTTTGTTTTTTCAATTTGGAGTTTGACATTTGTACCTGTCAAATTAGTCTACGAGATAAAAAAACAGACCATAGGCTACTTTTCATCCTGGATATTAGTGATGTAATACAAAATACACGGAGCCGAAGTCGGGGGTAACAGCTACTCAGCTAACCCGACGATCAGTTAGCCGGATGACCCATAAGCTGCACTATAATATCTCTCGCGCCGAAGGTCTCCGTTGAGATTGATCGCCATGGCTGAAATTCGGTCTTGAGGACTATTATTTCAAAATAGTATATGTGCAACCATATTCACTTCAATTAATCGGTTATTGAACTAATAATATTACCACAACAAGAATATTTTTGTCAGCCGTATGCATCAGGACCGTTGGGTAACAGTCTCCGCACGGTGGATGGACGGTGGCGCCGAGGCCGGCCCAGGAAGAGGTGACCTAGACGCGTACCGCAAGAATTGGATAGAGGTGGCCCTGGAAAAGGATACATGGAAGGATTTGGGGGAGGCCTTTGCTCAGCAGTGGCACAGAGTAGGCTAACATAAAAATAAAAATAATCAATTAAAATGCACAGGGCTGCACCAGGACGGAATTGGGTGCATAAATTAATTATTATAAAATGAACTCTAATTTCGAAAAACAATCTAAAACTTCAATATGAGCATATTTGCATAGACACTTAAGTATTCAAATTACCCTTCATTTACTATACGAGTGCCCCCTGGATAATCTAATGGATTAATGTACAAAGTTTTGTGGTCTAGTTCGGCTTAAATTTCTTCATGACGCGCTATTAAGGTTTATTTATGTTCTCATAAAAATTGTAACCGAGGGACCAATGTACAACAACTGTCATCCAACTTTATATGTAATTTGTCAATATAAATCCTCCTTGTACCGACTAATTTTCGTGCAATACGCAAAGGGATAACAGATTAGAAAATTCCGTTAGTCTAAAAAAGGTTGACCCATTTGTTACCACGCGGGACACTTTTTTTCCTGACAAATTGCCTGAAAGTAATTTTAAGCCCAAGACCAGTTATTTATGTACATTACTTTAGCTTTATGTTCGTTCACCAGCGTGTAGATATTCATTTGTGTTCTCTAACAGATCGTTTGTTTTATATCTACGAAATGGAAATTGCAGTACCTACCAAGTATGAGAGAATTAATATTGAAGGAGTTGGTTAAATGGTTAGCCTTGATTTAAGTGCTTTAGAGGTCCGATCTTAGAATGCATGTGGGAAATGAATGATTATATAATTTATAACGAGGCGAATATTAGTACCTCAATCGACTAATAATATTTATCCTTGTTGACACAGAAACAATGAAATTACAGGAAAAGCGATTAAGATAAGTATTTAATTGCTTCTAAGACTCTATCTAGATAGAAAAATAGATGAGCATACAGGCTACATTATAGCACAGCCTGTGCGGGAATTTAATTATTAATTTACCTAAACATCTATAAAATTGTTAGGGTATAGTGCAGACCATAGCACTCAACTCGACAAAGGTTCAAAATGTCTTCTCTATTCCAAGTTTCCCAACGATACATAGTTGTCGGCTGCCCTAAAATAGTTCTGACATAAATTATTTTTATCTAAAGTTTCCCATTCCAAACAACCACTAACTTCAAATTCCACTTCCCAAGGCACCAAAGTATTTTGCTCAAAATTCAAGTATTTAATTTCATCTGCGACATTTCTCGTCTCATTAAAGTAAATGAAACGACATCGGATGCATGTGGATGATGATTTGACGCAAATTGGACAGGTGTCAGGAATGCCTGCCGGCGCGGAGACGAGGCTGCGATCCTTAGATTCTACTCGTCGTTAGTAGTATACTAGACTTAACGAGTTTGGTTCTCGAGGTGGGATAGGGTTGGCATCTGAAAATGTGAATTTTCAAAATATTAAAGTGAAACTTTTATTACATCGTCTCAAATTTTTTTGTCTGTATGTTGCATGTCGCGTGACGGTCAGCCGCGGAGTAGGGATAAAGTGAAAGGCGCTCGTCAGAGCAGCCAAGGCCAATATGGCGGAGCCTATAGTTCGCTTAAAAGTTTCACTTTTACCGTGGTTTCATAAAACCACACAATCCTTTTTTTTTCGAGGTGATGTCCTCTAAATAACTCTTAAGAAGACCTACTTAAAAGTCCAAATATTTCATTGTAAATAGCAGAGAACAGATCGGAGGGCATGATAAAAATGGTCTCATTATAAATGCAGTCTCTAAACATCCAAAAACCAAGATGCTAGTCTTCAAATTTGATTTTCAAGCATTATATCAACCATGATTACTTAGTTAGCCAGCTATCTAATTGCGTAAACATTTTTAGTAAACGATTAAGACTAAACTGTTTCATTTTGACTGTTCAACAAAATTAATTGTGTTATTTACCTTGTACAGCAGATTTTTTTCTCGAACTTATGAAGCAATGGATTAACAACCTCTTTAATAAGATTCAGATTGTAATTGATCGTGTATTATGCAATTAAGGTGCTGGTTATAAATGTGCTTTTTGAATTAAAAATATAGGAAACGTTAAAACGCTCAACGTTTAACGGCATTCACCCACACCACACATGCATATTAACTTATGAACGTACGAGCAGTGCTAGCAACACAGATTAGTAGCAGGTCAATTCCCGAACTTCACCCGTTGGCGCTAAACCCGTTCGAGGTTCCTCTGTGTTTGAATTGTGAAACAAACCAATCCGAATTGCCAATGGAGTTACAATATTGTGCATGATTTCCGTTCATTAAAGCTAATATGTAGTGGTAGTGCCAGAGCACAAATGCACAAGCCAGTGGCTGTTTTGTTAGTGAGAGTTGGGATACCTGCTGATTTTGCCTTGTTGGTTGCCTAATCTGAAATCAATGTCCGGAAGATACAATCAAATTGTTTTTGTGCTTCTAGTGTTTAAAAGTGAAGATAATGTAGACAGAAAACTGGCCAACGATCTTATGTGAAATACTTTGTTGATTGAACTATTTTTGCTCGCGAATCTCAAAGGTTTCGTCTATAGAAAAAGTTACCCTTTAAAAAATGTACGCCCACCTCGCTAACCCTATCGAGAATGGGATGTCAGTAAACCACCTCTAGAGTCGAGTCGACAACGATCGCTTGCTATTGCCTAATAAAGGCCCGGTCGTATGAGATTTCAATTTGGCGGCTCAACTGGGCTTCATTTTGCGAAGCACGACACGCCCAAGTAACACAACTGGGTGGTAAAATTGCTCCATATCATATCTGTTTGTAAACTTGGGTGAAATATATAGGCATGAATAAGTTCTATAAAGGTGGAGAGAACCCTTATGCAAACATTATAGAACCACGGGGAGAAAAATTGCAGCTTAATTTTGGTTCCAAATGAAATCCATAAGAGTTCTCACGATCACCTTAAGTGGCAATTAGAACTATGGGTGTAAGTTGTGCGCAGTGAATGGTTGATTGAATGATATGACGTTTCAATTCATTCATTGAGTGAAAAATGAAACGCAAAGTTCTTTTTAGGGGCTATAAGTCGAGAAGTGTTTTTGAATTTGTACTGTGAACAGCCATTTCATTTGGATTACATCTATTTGGTGAGTATTAAAACTTCACGTGTACTGATATAATGCAGGCATCAATTTACAGCACAAAATCCTTGCGAATGTTTTGTTACTGTGAAAGTATAGTATGGTTTCTTTGTAAATTTCGAAGCGCTTTCGATTTGATCAAGAACAATTAAATAAAGTGTGCTAAATCAATTGGCGAAATAAAAGTATAAAAAAATAAAACTGTTTAAAACTTAACGTAATGGTTTTAGACGTAAGTATAATGTCAAAGTACATCAGTTACAATTAACAAAACTCAGTGATTATGCGTTAGTGTGATAAAACACTTTCAAAACAAAATATTCTCAAGGACAACCATTTTCTAAACATGGCGATGTTTATGGCATCTCATAGTTTTTATTTTCATTTATTTGTTCCCTATTTGGAACTGTAAGGTCTAAAAATCACTTATTTGTATGTTGCTAGTGGCTGACCAGTGGATGCTACTACCAGCAGTAATAATTAGCTCTATTGTGGATCTCCCAGTACCCGTGAATTAGGGGTCCTCAAGAAGTCCAAAAATCATAATCGAAGAAGGTAAATGATTACATATTTTTATGAAAAAGTTACTAAATTGTAAACGCTAGCAGGAATCGAATCCACAACTTCTCCATTCGTGTCGAGCCTGCGCGTATGTAACAAACTTGAAGGCAGACAGGCGCGACGCGACTCTGGTGGAACAATTTTTATGAAAACTTCTCGGAAATTGTTCTGTCGGTCGCGGTATCGGTCGCATCACGCCTGTTTACGGGAGCCTTAATAAAATTGTACCGACATCGCAGCCACACTAAGCGACCCGAGTACATAGATCGTACATCATCGGCTGTCTCCGCCGCGCCGCGCGCTTCGTTCGGAAAGTTCGGTTTCGTCGCACGCTCGACGCGCCACCGCCGCGGCCCGCGCGCCGCTAGCTAGGGCCAGTCCATTGTCCGCCGTTGCACAAGGCGCTTCCGTGCTTGCTTACCTTAAACCAGCTAAACGCCGTGCGCACGTAAAATCAAATATTTGCGTTACTTCCTAAATTCTATCTGCTTAGCTTTCTTGCATCTTGATTTATGGTCGTCTTCTTATAACTACTGTCTAAAGTGTTAACGTGCTTCCTATTCTTGTGTAAACGTTATAAAATTTATAAAAAAAAATGCCCATTTCACCCCAAAATTTTATTTTTATTAGACCAAAAGCTGCTAGTTATTTAAAATGGAATTATGACAATGGAAAGCGATCGTAAAGTAGTTTCATTTTATTTTTCAGAATGCCGTTTTTGATTGTCGAAACTATCGAAAAAGGATCAAAAAAACTTTCAATTTGTCCGGACGGATGGGTAACGAACGACATTTTAAGCTGGCCACTTAAAAAATCTACAAAAAAATGTAAAATGGAGGATTCAGTGCCAAAGGATAATTGGTTACAAATGCCTTGTATAATTAAGCGAAACCTAAATAATTATGAGGCTGCAGAAGAAGAACTTAATGAAATGGTAGAACTGCCTGAAACTGACCAAGAAGGCTACGCTAATGTTAACCAATCGGCCGTGATGACCGAAAACTTCAACCTTATTGCAAAAGAACTGGTACGTACGCTATATTGTTACCTATACATTGCTATTTTTATACAGCAGTCGTTGGCAGGTATTTGTTTTCGGGTGTATGAATGTATGTGCAGATTTCTTTGTATGATTTAAATATAATGGCGGCTCAGAGCATATTCTAATGATTATAATTCTGTAAAGCCATATTTGCTACGGTCGCGAATCATATTTACATCAACATACAACCTGTTACTGACCTGCAAAGTGCAAAAACCTAAGAAAATTTGAATTTCGCGGGTTACCCTGACGCTTTTACCTTAAGGTGGATCTGCAGTGGTAGCCCGCGAAATTCCAATTTTCATGCGTTTTTTGCAATTTGCAGGTCAGTGTATTTGTTGCAATGCAATCTGATTTCCGAAATCAGATTGTATTGCAACAAAGCTAACTTAGAGAGAGAAATTTAGATGAAGTTTTTATGGACGAGATACAACCCTTGTCATAAAACCAAAATAAAAACATTTTTTATTTTACCTTGAATCCGTACTTAACAAACTGACTTAATAAGTACCATACAGCATTTAAAACATTCACAAAACTTTCAGTCATAAAAATAATAAAATAAGTCCTAAATGATTGTCGACTTGACTGTACCTACGCGTACTTCCACCCGCAACTAACTTCCGAGCTGCCATTTAGTTTGAATCGAACTGTAACTTGTATATAAATGGCTTTAAGTGTTATTAATAATGAGGGATTAAGTATAATGTTTCGTTAATTTAATAATTGTTACTTAAAGAAAATGGTTAACGTTTTGTGTTTAATATTGTACATGTAAATCGATAAAATCAAATCAATCAACACAAGATTTTATTCTAAAAGATAAAAATGTTTAAAAGGTCATATCTACCTTGGCAGCCATCTTGCTCGCATATTTTATATTCTACAGGATTATTTAAATATGTGTGGGTTTAAAAAACATGCGCTTATTCCATCGAGAATAGAATTGTAAAATATGCAAATTGTGATTATGCGAGCGAGACATCTACAGGAACGGGTACAGCTTCTTAATCTATAGTTAAATCTTATTCCTTTTTAGGGCGTAACAAAAAGAGTTACATATTATTATTTTTTACAGTCATCCAACCAATCTACGAACGCATCAACAGCAGCTGAGTATTCAATGCACGAATCAAATAAAATAAGAAATATAAATTCAACAGAAGATTATATCGTGATTCCCAATTTTCCCAACGACAATGTTACAAATCAGAATATAGGTCAAGTAGAAACTGAAGAAGTGCAAGTAGTTGACTATGACAGTCTTATAATGAACCAAAAAATTTTATCTGAAAACCAAATTAAAATAATAGATAACCAATTTAAAATCATGAAAACACTGGCAACAATTTCCGTAAAAATTGACAAAATTGCTTCGAACAAAGAACCGCAAATGTCAGTCACAAAACTAAGCAACGAAATAAAACAAAGCCCGTTTAATGCTAGAATTACGCCCATCAAGAATCTCGATGATCTCCAACTTATGGAAAATGAATTACGTGATGCTGATAAAAGAAAATTTTACAAAAATTTGTATTCAGTATTTTGCACACCTGGAAAAAAAGGAGAGGTTTGTGCTTTTCAGCTTATTGACGTTCTATTTAGACGCGAGTTTTTAGTACAATGTTCTTGGTCTGGCTCTGCTAGAGGTGCAGGTACAAAAATATGTATTAAAATATTTCAAGAAGTTCTTGGATTTTTTTTTGAACTTGTGCACGACTGTGACCCAAGTTATACTGTGGACAAAAATAATAATTTCTTCAAATCCATGGTTAAAAACGCTTTAAAAAGAACACAAACTAAATTAGAGAGAACTTCTGCACCAAGACAAGTCCCCAAGAGAAATCTTGCTACCAAACAAAATAAAACTACGAAGAAATGTAAGCAATCGGAAGGCTCAGATAACACAGGACATGAATCAATTAAAACTGTAGAAATTATAAACGAAAAGGCTAAAAATGAAGATGAATCTGTGGTTCAAAACGAATTAATTTCAAACAATAACACAGGTGAAAATGACGACGATAGAAATGAAAATGAGGAGTAGGTAACATGCAATTTTATACGACAAAAACGAAAACTGAAGAAAATTCAAAGACACAAATTCAAAGAACCAACATGATTGAAAACTAAAAATGATTACTATGAATATTATTTAATTTTTTTCTATTTGTAAGTCACTACAACGTGTAATTTTAAAAGCGTCTACTAGAAGCACTGATTATTTGACTCATAAATCTGAAAGACTTTCTCCGAAACAAACGTACGTAATGTTTTTAACATTTTCATCAGGACGTCAAAAATATATTGCACAACTTCTTGTGCAAAGTTTTTTTGGGGAAACCACGTTTGTTTTGGAGAAAGTCTGCAAAGTCTGTAATGCAAAATATTTTTAACGTCTTGATGAAATATTATACAATTTTTTTTTTTTTTTTCATCAGGACGTTAAAAAGATTTTGCACAACTTCTTGTGTACCAAAGTTTTTCCGTGGATACCACGAAAGTAAGTACGGGGCTATTTCGACTATGGGGTAATTCTAACTAACGAACCAACCCTACTCAGCTCTCATTAGGTAGTTAGAATTACCCCACAGTCGAAATGGCCCGACTAAATGTGAAAATCTAGATCTACCTACCTGTGTGATCTACCTAGATAATATGAGAATGATGTGGTCTCCTATAATTGGAAGCGCACAATGTATTTGTTCCTGTTATTAGATCGTAAACTTGCATGAAATTGTGTAGCTTCTGTTGGAGATCCAATAAATAAATAAATAAATAATAAAATAAAATCGGTTTCCCGTGATACTAAAGCGGTAATTTTCAAAATAGTCACTTTCCAAACAATGGGATGATCAAGTGATCATCCCATTGTTTCGAAAGTGACTACATAATTTTTAAATTAGCAACGTACAATAAGAAAATTGAAAATGTAAGCCATGTGATTACAAGACTGATATCTGTTTTTATTTATTTTTATTAGTTTTTAGTATATAATGTCTCTGTTAAAAAACTCGACTTGTTTTATGTTATTAATTAAGAAAGCTTTAATCATTAGCAGAACATTTAATTAAATACTTTATCAGTAAGACAAACCGCAAAAGAAATTATAAGACTGACACCCTATTCATTAGGTCAAATGTTAATCGTAAAACATAATCATGTTGATTATATATTGTTTTATTAGTAATACTTTAAGTAATACATATAAATATGTACCATGAGGACATTTTAGTACTTCATTGATTTAGATGTAAGACAATAACGAAAATTATGTGATTGCAAGTTTTTGTGATTACCAATATAGTTGTAAGTCAGATGTTTAAAAATAAAACTCATTTTTATACATTTATTATTGTTTTATTTGTAATCTTAAAATTATTGTTAATAGTAAAATAATCAAACTGTGTGAAGCAAGGGTAACAAATACATTTCAGTTCTATGTTCAATTGCTACTAATTTATATTTTATATCCTCAGGAAAACGAACACATTCGGTACCAGCATTTGTGGTCAATTTATATTTAAAAATTTTGAGATAAGAAGACGACATAGGACGCTCAAAAACATTTTCTTTATTAATAATCGCATTACAATTTAGAATGATTTTGTTTTCCTGAACTTTAATAGATCTTGTCTCCATTATCTCTTGTTTCTTTGTTACAAAAAATCGGTCCGTTTTTCTTTCCGATATAATAAAATCCTTACAATATAAAACTAACTTATGACTTTTACAATTTTTTTTCACATATGGATAGTCCCTGGAGCTCTCTACAGTATAATTGAGGTCCAAAATATCGCATTCTCCGAGCCTTTTAGCTATTTGAGACAAAGGTTTGTTACCAGTTCGTAGCATATTTTTAATAAGGTATAGTTTGTTTTCGAATGGATAAGCATTAAAACTTTGCAAAATTCCAAAATGCTGCACTTCATCAACAACATGTGTTAAATTATGAACGTTACTTGTCATGAAATCTATGCCATAAAACAATTTGAAATTTCTCACAAAATACTTTAGCAGGTCTTTAGCCAACGGTAAGAAATTAAAATATTCTTCATTCGAACAAATTGTTATCGCACAGAAAAATGTTAGAAAATGTTTCATAGCATCGCTGTTTAGTACCTCTGGCAATATAACAACACTAAGGTATAACATAAACGTTCTAAATTCAGAAGCTTTCCAATGACCTAAATTACTGAGATTCCTGACAGATCTGTGGATTTCAGAAGGTACTTTGCAATTATCCAGAAATTTATTTACTGTAGATATATCACTTGCTCGCCATTTTGTCTCCTTTTTTCCGAAATTTCCATCGCGCCAGCCAATAAGAAGGCGTTTCATAATCCCTAGGTCAATCAAGTGCATGGAATCCGCAACAGGAAATGTTTTAATCATATTAATTGGGAGATCCAGTAAAGGTGAATCCACTTTGTGATGATTACCGTAGAGTTTTTTACGAAAGTCTTCATCATTTCGAGCAGGACAATCTAACTCGGGAAATATAACTGTATGAGATACATGTGAATATTCACCAATAGTAGTACATTTGTGACACCCGTGTTTACCATTAAAGTTGCAAACCCCTTTTATCATTGCTCTTGCAGGTGAATCGCAAACGAAGCATCTTATTGTAACAGTAACTTTAACGTTTTCAATTTGTATACCATTTTGAAGTAATTTTTGCATTTCTTGAATAAAAGGTTGTAGATATCCATTTAAATCGTTAGGTTTCCCATGACCCGCATATATCCCAACAATAAATGGTTTTGTTGTGTATAAGTATGTATGTGTGTAGCGATGCGCGGCCTTGTGGACTGCCTGCGCAGACGGCGCCGCGCAGCGCCCCGCACCCCGCGCTCCCCACCGCGGGCTCGCGCACGCATGTTTAAAATAAAGCGTCAGTGCGTTCACGGCCGCCGGAGTTTTACTTGTGTCCCTTTTCCGTATGTAACAGTGGCGACGAGAGCGACCCACGCTTTATCACGATGGCTCAATTTAGTTTCGGGTTATTAAGTAATTTCGACCATACAGTGCATCAATGGCAGGCGTACAAAAGTCGCCTGCGGCAATGGTTCGTGGCGAACGATATCTCTGAAGGAAACGACGCAACGGGTTCAAGACGGCGAGCAATTCTACTGAGCGCACTCGCGGACGGCACCTACCAGCTCGCAGCTGACTTGGCTTTGCCAAAACAGCTGGAGGAGGTGCCAGTAGAAGACATATATAAGCTCCTTGACACTCACTTTTCCCCGACAAAGTGTGGATTCGGGGAGCGGTACGCATTTTACGCGGCAACGCAGCAAACGGGTGAGACGCATGCGCAGTGGGCGGCAAGACTGCGTGGCCTCACGAAAGATTGCAAATTCGCCAACGTGGAGGAAGCATTGCGTGACCGTTTTGTGATGGGCATGTTGGCGGGTCCCGAGAGGGACCAACTGTTCACCAAGGACACAGATACCTTGACCCTGGCAAAGGCAGTGGAGTTGGCGCAGAGCGTACGGTGCGCGCGGGCAGGCGCCGCCGCCGGCGCTTCCACGACGGCGTCGATCACACAGCAAGAACATTCAGTGTTCAAGGTGCAGGGCAAGAATGCGGTTTCTGATAAGGAACCGGTAATGGAGAAGTGTTCCGTGTGCGGTCGAAAGAACCATGCTTCGTCTCAGTGCCGATTCGCGAACTTTACATGTAGGAAATGTAACACAAAGGGTCACCTACGTAGAATGTGCAAAGTAAAGTGTGTGGTGACCGGTGACGTGAGTGAGGAGGACAACGATGGTGAGTTTTTATGTTGTAACATCACTTCAGAGCGGGGAGAACCCATGACAGAAATCGTGTCCATAAACGGCTCACAAATCAAATTTGAAATTGATAGTGGATCTGCAGTAACGGTAATTTCCGAAAGTTTATACAATAAATATTTTAACAGGTTGCCCTTGGTACCACCTAAGAAAAGGCTATATACCTACACGGGCAGTAGTATTGTGTGTCTCGGTATAATTCGCCTACCGGTCACTTATAGGCTGAGCACACACACATTAGATGCGTATGTGGTACGCAGCGAAGGCCCGCCATTGCTCGGAAGAGATTTTTTATCCTTATTTAAGTTAAAACTAGCACCCTGTAATTTCATAAATAATGAAGCAAAAACAATCGATGACTTGCATAATAGATTTAGAGACGTATTTTCAGAAAAATTAGGTAAATTTAATAAATTCGAGGTCAAATTACGTTTAAAAGACGATGCAGTGCCAACATTTTTCAAAGCGCGTCCCATCGCTTTTGCATTGCGAGACAAGGTAGATAAAGAGATAGTCCGCCTTGTAAACTTAGGGATACTTAAACAGGTTGATCATTCGGAGTATGCATCACCCGTAGTGCCAGTATTAAAACGCAATGGAAGTGTTAGGCTGTGTGCAGACTATTCAGTAACCATAAATAAACAATTAGTTGCAGAACAATACCCATTGCCTACAGTCCACGAGCTGTTTTCAAAATTGCACGGAGGTCAACAGTTCTCAAAGTTAGACCTGTCCATGGCCTATAATCAATTTGTTCTAGACGAGGACTCACAAAAGATTACGTGCATAAATACTCACCGCGGATTGTTCCAATATACACGTATGGTTTTTGGGTTAACCAGCGCACCATCTATTTTTCAGCGCGCTATGGAAAACTTGTTGTCTGGTATGGACGGTGTGTTATGTCTTTTAGACGATGTCCTTATCACAGCCGATGGACCGGGTTTACATTTCCAACGGTTAACGGCAGTGTTACAGAGGCTGCAAGATGCAGGTCTAACCTTGCAAAAAGGAAAGTGCGAATTTTTTAAGAATGAAATCAATTATTTAGGGTATGTTATTAACAAAGACGGGTTAAAAAAATCAACAGATAAAGTAATAGCAATCGAGAAATCCCCAGTGCCCACAGATATAGGCAAACTTCAGTCATTTTTAGGATTAGTAAATTATTACCGTAATTTCGTACCTAAGGCGTCCGAAATCTTAAGTCCTCTATACGATCTTTTAAGGAAGGGGGTTAAATGGCATTGGGCTGACGAACATCAAAGAGCGTTCGTAGAAATAAAAAAACATTTAACGTCGGATCAAGTGTTAGCGCATTTCGACCCAAATGCAAAGTTAATACTCACGGTGGACGCTTCACCTAACGGGTTAGGTGCGATATTATCGCAAATTGATAAGGATGGATGCGAGCGTCCTATTTCGTTTGCCTCCCGCACTCTAAACACAGCTGAAAAACGTTATTCTCAGATTCAGAAAGAGGCAACGGCTATTATTTTTGGAGTTCGAAGATTCCATCAGTACTTGTACGGTAAGTCAGACCCGTTCATTCTTCGCACCGATCATAAGCCTTTAATTTCAATTTTTGGGCCGCACAAAGGTATACCGGAGGTTTCGGCGAATCGATTACAAAGATACGCGTTGTTCCTTAGCGCATATAATTATAAAATCGAATACGTTCGTAGCGAGAATAACAGCGCGGATTATTTGTCCCGCGCAAGCCTTCCCGACGAAGACAAGCAATCGCGGTCAATGACCGCGGACAGCGAACGCGGGGACAGCGCTCAGCACGCTGCCGCCGCGGCCGCCCCAATTGACCGCGCGTCGTATGTTCACTTCGTGATAGACGGACACATGCCAGTTACGCGGGACGAATTACGCAAGGAAACTAGTCGAGATGTTAATTTAATGAAGGTGATTGATTTTATTTTTAAGGGTTGGCCTAGAAGCGTGTCTGATGTAAATTTAAAACCGTTCCACGCATGTAGGAATCAATTATCTTATGAAGACGGCTGTGTTATGAGAGGGCATAAATTGATTTTACCAGACAGTCTTAAAATTAAAATGTTAAACGAACTTCATACTTCCCACTTGGGAATTGTAAAAACGAAAGCGGAAGCTCGTTCCCGTTTCTGGTTTCCGGGTATTGATAAAGAAATAGAAACTATGATTAACTCTTGTAGTGTCTGCATACATTTGCGGCCTACCCCTCCGCGCGCTCCGCTTGCTCCCTGGAAATACCCACCTCAACCATTCTACCGGTTGCACATAGATTTCTTGGGTCCGTTATATAATAAAAATTATTTAATTGTAGTAGATGCATACACGAAATGGGTGGAGGTTTACGATATGTGTGGTTCAACGACCTCATCAGCTGCAGTAGAAAAATTATACGAGTTTGTTTCAAGGTTCGGGTTACCAAATACTATTGTAAGCGATAACGGCACGGCGTTCACGTCTCAAGATTTCAAACGTTTTTGTGTAATCAACGGTATTGAGCACGTGACGTCACCGCCCTATAATCCTGCGAGCAATGGCCAGGCCGAAAGCTACGTCAAGATAGCAAAAAAGGGGATTAAATCGTGTATTTTATCGAGTAAAACCCAAAAAGACACAAGGGTCAAGCTGTTGAAATATCTGTTTGATTACAGAAATTCAATACATTCTGTGACAGGGTTCTCTCCGGCTCAATTAGTTTTTGGGCACAAGCTAAGATCAAGGTTGGATCTATTGTCGCCAAAACCGCTGTCATCACCCTCAAACGCGTCACTGGACAGCACAGTGAAATCAAAACAGTATTTGCAGTATAAATTCTATGGCGGCAAAAATACAGCAATTTTTAAAAACGGGGACGAAGTTTTGTACAAAAAATTTCACAGTAAAGAGAAATTCACATGGTGCAGAGGGACGATAATAGACAAGAGTGGTAAAGTTGTGTATTCGATCAAAGATCATATAACAGGGAGTGTAATAAAAAAACACAAAAACCAGATTGTGTTATATAAAGGCAATGTACAACAAAGTTGGGCTGGAGAAATCGAGGATGATGGTGACGAGGACATATCATCAGAAGCTCCACCGAGCCCCCAACCCGCGTCCCAAGCTGACGCCGCGGGGGAGGGGGGGCAAGGTGCAAGTACGTCGCCAGCGGCGTCGACCTCGCCGCCCGCGCCTGTGCCGCCCGACCATCCCGGTAGGGTGTTGCGCCAGCTCCCAAAGGTAGACTATAGAAGCCTTGCGCTAGGCAAGTGACCAGTGGATGGCGTAATGTTAATATTTAAATGTTGTACATGTATCTACATAGTTGTAAGTATCTTTAAGTACCTACTGTAGCATTTTTATTATGTTTTGAATTCTACCATTATGCTAGGCTATTGTATCTTTCGAAATAAGGTTGGGAGATGTTGTGTATAAGTATGTATGTGTGTAGCGATGCGCGGCCTTGTGGACTGCCTGCGCAGACGGCGCCGCGCAGCGCCCCGCACCCCGCGCTCCCCACCGCGGGCTCGCGCACGCATGTTTAAAATAAAGCGTCAGTGCGTTCACGGCCGCCGGAGTTTTACTTGTGTCCCTTTTCCGTATGTAACAGTTTGATAATAGGTAATTCAAAAATCTTGCACAATATGGGCCAGAACTGCTGTTTAGAACTGTTACATACTGGGAGACCATCTATGTTGAAATAAAGAGAAATATTGTAAATACCATTTAGTAGATTTTTGTAATATTTCTTTAAAATAGTTGCAAGAGGTATAACAATACCACTATGCCAATATTCACCAGGATTAACAAATATTGTATCAATCTTCCTCGGAGTCTTCATGAGCGTTCTTGGGTCTACCGGCAGCAAATTTGGCATCCTAGAGTTTATAAGTGGCGCTAATGTTTTCAAGGCCGAATGGCTTATGTTATTTTCTGTAGCCCATGCCCTGATGTCATCCCGAAATTGAAGAATGTGTTTGTATTCACATTTGTTTTCATTTGAGCTGTTGTCATCACCGTCACTTTCACCAGAAAGGACATGTCTGGTGGGGCAATGGACGTTTGCCTAGGTAGTCAAAACCAATGTTCAGGAATGATTGTTATATTATTATAATTGTCGTATTTTATAGTTTATCAATTAATAAGTTTCAGGAGTCAAAAACTTGCGAAAACTGGTCTAAATGAGGTTTATACGCTAGGGATTTTTCTTTATTATAACGCCATCTGTGAGTGAGCACATGTACTAATTGGTGGTATTTATTATTTTGTTGATCTGGGATCAGATTCTGCAGTTGTTTTTGGATATTATTAGCTGTGTAAGAAAAGTGTAAAGCACCTATTGAATAAGTGCTTTACTATTTTTTTATTAAATCCCAAATTCTTATATCTGTTGAATACATAAATACACATAAAATGATATTTTTAATCTTCTTCAATTCCGTATTTTGGTGTCTATCCTCAATACCCATAATATTATTTATATTTACCAACTTGTTGGTATTGAATTGGGATTAAAATAAATAAAACTATGTATTTATTGCCAAATAAATTCTTTTATTGTAGGTATACAGACACACTTAAATAAAAAAATACGAGTAGATGATGCGACAGGATGTCCCCAACTCCCCACTGACCAATAATGACTGGACTCACTAGCACTCATTAAGGCTTGTGCAGACCAGCGCGACTTGTCGCGCGACACAAAGACACCGCTCGTCGCGCGACGAGCGGTGCCTTTGTGTCGCGTCGCATGTCGCGCTGGTCTGCACGAGCCTTTACACCAGAGCGCTGGGCTTATTTCTACATTGATACATATTTTTTTACAGCAGAGCTCTAACTACAGTTTGCATAAGTACGATAATCTTGTCAAACCTTTCGTGATATGTTCGTGCGATGGACATAAACAATTGATGTTTTAGGGCCATATGCTGCTACACAAAGCGAAGCTGACATAATAAAAAGTTTATTCGAAATTGGAGATAGTCCGTTTCGTAACTTAGGCCAAACGATATTTGTATACTAGATAGAGGATCCCGGGCTGCGATTCCATTTCTAGAAGGTTTCTATGACAAACCAGAGTCTTTATATGTGGGGCAACAGCAATCAACTTACTCACAGGCCAATCAAAGTCGAAAGGTTACGTTATGCAGATGGATAGTTGAAATAATAAATGGTCGCTTCAAAAGAGATTTTAAAATGTTTCGCCAAAGATATTTTAATATTGCTTCTTGTAATCTCATGCTTGATTTAAGAATAGCAGGAGCCCTCCTAAATAAATTCCACCCAAACGTTCAGCAAATAATAGAGCGTATTCACCGATACATGGACGAACCCAATCATTTGGGAACTTGTGTGAACAATAACAATTTAAATAGAAGAAGACAGTGGTAGCGGCGGTATTGTTTGTAAAGAAAGTGGTGGCGACAGTGTTGATGATCTATGGTCCACGGATGGAACAACATCCAGTTACAAGTCCTTTGATGCGTCATGAATCCGGCGTCGATTCGCTCGAACCCAACAGGCATGAATAATTGTTGCCATATCCTGAAAATATTATTAAAATACATTTGATTAAAAATGACATGACATAACTGGCGAAATGTGGGATAAGTTCAAATTGCCCAAATCCTTCGGAAATCGCTGGCGTGATGTTATACCTATGTTTATGTTGAGTTTTACATGACGAACACTCCTTTAATCTTTCATGATTGTCGTTTCTATCGTTCGTTGTTCCAGTTTTGAGAGATTTGTCCCATTCATTTAGCCATTTTCTTTCAAAGACTACCTACATAATATAATAAAAACGTAGTTGGGGAAAAAAAATATTCACCTAATAATTATTATCATTGAGTACTAAAGGGCCGTCCACTGCAACAGTATAAAAACGTCGGCGTCTTGGATTTCTGAGTCCGACTGACGCACCACATCCACGGCAGACCATTGTATGGTCTAGTAATCTCCCACTGTCAGCAGTTTTGGTATTTAATCAATTAAAACAATCGTAACAAGCGTATCCATCTAATGGGAGCTGGAACAATAGCAAATATCATTGTATTTTTCAATTTATAATACAACAACTCAAAATATTGCCTTTACGGCATGGTTTACGCGACTGCCGTAGTAAGTATAGAGGCGTACCTGATTTGCTAACCATTGAGCGAGTCTCACTTGCAGGGGTAACGCCAGCCTCGACACGATGTGTCTGCGAATCCACTGCACAGCGATGCCACAATTGATGCACCTCATCATAATATCCAAATCAAGTAGCAAAACAGAATCCTTTATGAGCAGCAATAGTAATCGTGTCTAGATGATATCAGTCCGTGTAGAATAGCAATGGTCGTTATAAGAAAATATCAATATCAGAAAATAATCGCACAGTAAGCAAGGAACGCAACGCAACTTGGAACTGCACATATAAAAATGTACTCTGTGGAACTGCAAAGCGAGCAGAAACTGGTCAATTCAAAATAATATGTCAATAATGTCAAAGAAATAATAAATACTTACCTTAATTTTAAGAAGTGGGTAATTAAAAAAAAATCTCTTTTGATGTGTACACAAAAACATGTTAGTAATATTGTCATATTTTATACGCAATTACATTACAATAATTACATAAATACTTTAGATCTAAAATAAGCGGCTTATAGTTATTGTTCACACTCTTTAAAGGTAATTACGGGATAAAATGGAACGTCAAAAACATTTTTAGTACTTCCCGTTAAAAATGGCGAGGCGGAAGTTATATTTGAGTACTGTTTTTTTGAGAATTATGTTACGCAACCTCTACTGAATTTATAAATCCATAATAATTTATATCTAAATTTTTAAATCTTACTGTAAAACCTTAGATCATGAACATTATCGTTTCAGACCACGACCAGAGGGCAGAAACTGGACATGTCTTTTCAGTTGAATTTTCATCGTCAGAGGATGGATTAGAAATTATATTACCAGGATCAAGGCTGAAAAAAATAGGCACAGATCTTATAATATACTGTAGGCGTAGAAAGATTATTCATATAGCTACAGACTTCTTCGAATAGCACAGAATATCACAAGACAATGTCATACCAAAAAACTTTATAGAATTGTCGAATGAATTTAAATATGTAAGTACATAATAATATAAGTATCTTGATTTTTCCCTATGACATAATGACTCGTATTTGATGTTACGTTACGAGATATTATTTGTTCTTGCAATTCGATTATGAGCTAACGCTTGTTTAGTAACTCATTTATGTTATTAAGCAAGATCATATATAATTATGCGATGCTTTTCATGCGTCCAACGTGCACAAATAAAAAAAGTGGAGTTCCAAGCTCAGTTTCTTTGCAGATTTCGGGAATTGCAAAGAAACAAGAATGCCACCTGTACCTATATTTGTATAGGTACAGGTGGAATTCTTGTTCAGGTCTTCGATACTTATAAATTCTGTTCAAATCTGATTACCGTTTAATAAATAACTACTGGATTTCCTTAAAAACACTACAAATAATGTTCAAAATGTATTTAAAACACACAAAAGAATGTTAATTAATTTTTATATGTACGGAACCCGTGATTCCACAGTAATTTTTTTCTTGACACAATTATTTTTATAAGTAACCTAATTAATATTTTTCTTATATCACCTAGCTATTTTTTTAGAAGATTACTCATTATAATTTTAAATTGATATAATTACCTTTCAACATTACGAGTATCTTGGGATTGCTGATTAACAACTTCATGGTTTGAACCTTTTATGTCCACGTCCATTATATTTCTTAAAGTACGTACAACCTGCCGATGATAACTACCACATCGCTTAATTTTTTTCCATTTCACGGAATTCATTTTTGATGAAGTAGTTTAAACCATGAACTTTACAACAACAGAAATAAAATGCTATAACAGAGTGACGCGCAGGACGATCTGACTTAAGTAATCACAATTATGTATTTTGGGAACTGTTACATCGTTAGTGGTTTTAAATAAGTGGAAATAGCTGCTGTTGGTTTTCAAGAACCCACTATCGAAATTTATCTACGCGTTGGAGTGGCATATTAGAGTACAATAGGCCTGAAAGATGCAATCACGTTAGGTTCCAAAAAGGTTGCAAAATGATCCCTTTAGCCACTACAGGTGATATACTACTCTGTTATACTACTGGTTTGGAAATAGAAGTGCCAAATAAGAGTATGTTACAGCTTAAATGGAACAGTTGCTTACAAGTGATTTAAAGGCCTCATATACCACTGTTGCTTCTAAATTGGTAACAATTAAAACCCGTTTTCAACTATAAGTAACAAAATCGACTCTATGCAACAATAAGATATAAAGTATAAACAAAATATACTCTTATGCAACTAAGAGTGATAGGAGGTACTCATATACAAATATGAGTAGTGTTTGAAGCTATAAGTTTTATCAAATACTGTTATACCACTCATTTACAACTTAGAGCTATAAGATAAGTTGCAAAATTCACTAATGTGCTACTTGTACGTTTCGAATATTATTAATGGGGTGGAAAGAGAAAGTACGAATAAGGGGCGTTAGATAAATTTTGTATTAACAGAAATGCATGGGCGTGATTGGAATTCTTGGACCAGTTTCAGACGTTGGCCATATTATCATCTGTTGGACGTTGGTTACGGTTCAGTTTGGCGGTTGAAGACGGGTTGTGCAATAGTGACATATGCTTTTGGTGTTAGGCCCGGACTCCACCAAAGCGGAGATGTGCGGAGATGTCCGAAGTGGAGATGAGAAGAGATGTTTTTCAGCTAAGGTGTACGGAGATGCGTGCTGGCTAGACTGGAGCGGAGATGTGTGCTGGATAGAGCGGAGATGTGTGCTGGCTACAGTGGAGACGTATGCTGGCTAGAGCGGAGATGTGTGCTGGCTAGAGCAGAACTGTTACAGCGCCGCTCACTGTACGCCTCTTACATCTCTTCTCGTCTCCGCTGCGCGCCGTCGCCAGCTTGCGAGGCACAGCTCACATCTTCGCTTTGTACCACCTTCGCCCAACTCTTGGCGAGTATAGCTTACATCTCCGCCTCGATCGCGCCATACAAATATGATACATCTCCGCTCAGTGGTCTCCACTGAAGCTGAGTGGAGACGAGATGTGTGAATAACGAAATTCTATTGGTTGTTTAAAACACATCTCCTCTCCTTTCGTCTCGTCTCCGCTTTGGTGGAGTCCGGGCCTTATGCATGGTTGGTTGAATGGGTTCTATTCCATCATGAGTGGAAGTGGTCGTGGGGACCTTGCCCATTCTTGATTACAACACAACACACCATCACGCCTGTATTTCCCAAAGGATTAGGCAGAGGTTCACCTATATAGTACACCCACATTTCGCCAGTTATGTTTAAGTCCACGTAATATGCGATGCCCGCATTAATCCAGACTCTAGGCGGCTATTGGAAATTCCAGATATAAAAACCCAATAACACTTTTCCCGACCCGGGAATCGATGCCCAGGACCTCATGGTGATTAGTAGCGCTTGCGACCACTAGACTCAACGAGGCTGTACCGACCGATCAATAAGCCAACCCTTGATCACAAAAGGATGCTTGTTACGCTGCTATGTTGGAGGCTTCTAGAAGATTCAACATTTTTGACGATGTTTTTCAAAGGTCATGGCCACATAATTTAAATTGCCTCATTCGGGCATCAATATTTAAAGAAGATAAATCTTATTGTCAAGTCTAAAACGAACTGCTCACATAGAAAAGCCAAGATAAAGTATTGCTAGGATTTTGATTTACGTAGACTATTTCAATTTTGGCCGAGCTGACTTTTAACCCTCCATAAATCTTCATGTATTAGAAAAAGTATCAAGCTATTTTATTTTTATCTAATTTATTATGGACATTAGGCATTCTAAGGGACTATTTATATACAACGTGTTCCTTTTGATATCCCATAACTCTAAGGTATTAATGAGACCATGTCCAAGAATCAACTAGAATTATTACGTAAAAAACTAGACTATTTTTGTCCATAAAAAAATATGACAACGTCGCATTTTCTTAGCTTTAAATATGAATGATTGCTTTGAATGAAAATCATTTACTCGTATTTATCAATAAAAGTTAGATACACACATCGAGAGTCTAGTGTTATCTTCCAAACTATGTAAGTACTTATTTTTGGTACCTACACTTGTGACAAGTGTGCGTGTTTAGAGTGTTTCTTTAACGTATCAATTTAATACATTTTGTGAATTTTTATTTAAAAAAAAAATGGTAATATTATTTTTGCATGTATGGACGCTATTCTATTGCAGGTTAACGGAAAAGCCCGTCGTTACTTAACATACTGTATATAGTATTATATAAAAAAACAACCCAGCCTATAGGTATATAAGAAGCTAAGATCCAACTTCTTTCAAAAAAGAGTTCAGAAGACATGCTAATAATTTGTCTGATTTAAAAAAAAAACTTAATTTTCGAATCAAATAGTACAAACATGAATAATTGAAGAATACAAATCAGCTCATTGAATGAGTCGTGCTTGAAGACAGCACTATTGTCTCGTGTTCACACAAATCCGTCGTTGTGAAGTAGGTAATACATCAAAACGCGACGCGTTAGCCCGCGGATTCTAATCAGCAGGAGATAATGAATCCCTACCAGTGCAGTGAGAGGGATGATGTAATTTATGGCTGGTACATTTGTAGGGAAGCAGGCTTTTATGTTATGTTCTAGAACGATGTATTGAAGGGGATTTTTTCTATTGAATATTTTGACACATTTGAAACTTATTATACAATATGTAAAAAAAAACCCTGTCCGATTCGAAAGGGGCACATAAGTACTGCAACAACATTACCAAAAAGTAATAAAAAACTTATTTTTATTGAAAATAAAAAAAATATTATTGCTATTTAAAATTCACATTTTTTGTACGAAAATTACCCCAAATCCATAAAAAAATTAGCAAATTTTCAACAGGGGAATTTATGAATGAATTTTAGACATCCGCTAAACGACCGCTGCCTGCGCCCAATGTACCCGGTAAAATTCCCTATTGAAAAACTTGTGGCGATTTTATTTCTTTTTTCCTGAACATTTCCTCATAAATATACTCTTACTATGATACTAAACAACACACACTCACGGATCGGACAGGGTTTTTTAACATGTTGTTTAGTCTAAAAGTAATTTACTTAGTTGGGTATACCTATTCTAAAGTTAATTTCAAGACAAACTAGAGTAGTTGTATCTATTTCAGGCACTTATCTGTGACATCATATCTTCAGTTACGATATTGTTCTAAACTTCTGACTTTTGAACAACAAGCGGTTTTTTATCCGATTACTGATAAGTACTGCTGCATAGGATGTACGACTGGCCCACAAGGAACTCTAAAATTTTGTCGAATGGGATTTTGCTGAAATGTCCGATTTTTTTTCTAATGTCTGCTATTAATCCTATAAGTTTCTGAATTCTGGTGACGTTCTCATCTTCTTTAACAAATTCCATTCCCAAACCATTCGCAGCAACGATTTAAAACAGACGTTTTCGCAAACTCAACGAAAAATCTCTCAAATATTCGAATAGAGCGCATTAAAGAGCAAATCCTCATTGGAATCGAGCCTAACAGTTCAATTATAGAGATCTGCTCAGAGCTTGGGTTCTTGATCGCCTACATCTAGATTTGATTCGTTCTAACTAGACATCACAATCCGTTTACCGCATCCGACTATTGAAAGTTTTCTACAATGTGCTCAGATTTTTTACCAGTTCCTGTTATTTTTTGTAATATTTTGCATACGTTTTGATGCTGAATTAACAAGTAAAGGCTTACGAGTTGGTAAAATAACTAGCTAATGAAAAAATTGTGACAAAGCAGCCCGTTTTTGGAAAATAATTTTGCTTTCGAAGTTGAAATTACACAATAAACCCAGAGAAAATTTATGGAAAAATTCAGTAAAATAATTTAATACACCACATACTTTTTGTAAACCGTAAGCAATTTTTCTACGTCTACTGTGGAGGCGGCCCAGTGGGTTAATTTGGCCGATATCGGTGGTGCGCGGTGCACGGCGTTCAGTGGGAGATCGCACGGAAAATTGGTCTCCTTCCCCATTTGATTATGTACCAAGATCCCTTGCGAGACTTCAGACGATTCGCCGTGAAAAATAAATTGGACAATATGAGAGTCAGGTGGGGAATTTTTTAAAAGCTGTTTTTCGACTCAAAATTCTGTACACGAACCTGTTTTACGCTACAGTGAGTAGACTCGTTTAAAAAGATGATTAAAAAATTGATAGAATCGGGATTTTATTTTTACCCTTGCTTACCTGAGAGGTGCACATTTAATTGGCATAGTTAATTGGGCAATGGGCTAGTAGATTGATTTATTGTACCTGAACAAAATATTTTATTTTCATTAATCATAATTAAGTTTTTATTTTTCACTTTTTACTTGACGTACCTACCCCACACAAATTCGTAAACCAGTACTTGCTATGTAAATAACAGTGACAGGAAGTTATTCTAACATCATAAACATATATTTAGTGCAAAAAACAATAACCACTCTTCAGAACTTGGCCAAATTTATATGACACCACTTCAGAAGTATGACCAGTTAAGAATATTTTTTTAATTAAAAACATAAAAAAAAAATATTATTCAATTCGGTTCATAAACAAAGAAATTAAGCCAGAATATTTATATATTTTTAAATAAATAAATTGAGAACTTCCTTCTTTTTTAAGTCGGTTAAAAATATTAAGTTACTCAAAAGCAAGCTATAAACAATAATCAATCCTTGTATAAAAACAACACTTCTCAAGTTCATTAACCATTAATTAATTCAATGTAAACCAACATTGACTCACGTCAAAGATATATCACAGAATTCACTACTAAAACACATAAAGTTAATAAACAGCCGAAATCCCATTAATTCATCAACTGCCAGATAGTAGCGGTACCGAATGTATTTTTAAACTGGGTTTTAATTAAATGAAACGTCGAACCTTTCCGCGCTGTGAGATTGCGTTCAATCAATTACAAGGCGTACCTAGGTACTATTAGTTCTGCTCAGACGCTTTAACTAGGACCTGTGGGATAGATCTTGGCAATTAAGGTTTAAGTGTTTCTTGCTGTAGTCTACGTTTGTTCGTCGTAATAAACAAGACTAGGGATTGATTGGTAGATCTCAGAGATTTTTATCTTTGACTGTCTGTTGTTAAGTTAGTGTGTGTAAAAACTTAAACAAAATTATACCTATACTCCATTTGAAATAAGATTAGATATTTACACAAACCTTTTTTACAATCCGTTCAACCGATTTTGACTTCTGTTGCGTTGGTCGCATGACAAATGGCAGCTGCAGTAAACAGTTGGTATTGTAACCACTTTTTTGCTTTTATTGCCATTCTTATACCTACGGTATAGAAGTCAGAATCGGTTGAACGGATTGTAAAAAAGGTTTGTGTAAATATCTAATCTTATTTCAAATGGAGTATAGTAAACTTTAAATTTTAACCATAACTTAATTAAAATTCCTGCCTCCTGTATCTGCCTGCCTAGCCTTTTCCCAACTATATTGGGGTCGGCTTCCAGTCTAACCGGATGCAGCTGAATACCAGTATTTTATATGGAGCGACTGCCTATCTGACCTCCACAACCCAGTAACTGGGTAATACGATACCCCTTGGTAAGACTGGTTGTCAGACTTTCGGCTTCTGACGACCCGTAACGACTGTCAAAGATCCACGAATGACAGCCGGGATCAACGGCTTAACGTGCTTTCCGAGGCACGGAGGAGTCTCGGTATGTAGAAATGGTCACCCATCCTGCCGCCTATGTATTTTTAATTTATAATTTTAGTCGATCGTTGTTGATTTATTATGATTAAATAATTAACATTGAATAACTATATTAACCTATAATAAATGTAAAATTATACTTACAACATTAATATTTTCACTGTCGCAGAAAATGCATCCAGATGCCTCCCTAATTCCGCCCTGGTTAAAAATAACGCGTCAATAAAATACGACTTCAGCCATTTTTTTATTATGTCAGTAAACAATGACTAAGATCTAAATCTAATGTTAATAAATTAATATTATTGACGAAATTAAATAATGTGTCAGTTAACATCACAATCGTGGAGTTTTGTAAACGCTAAGTGACGTCAGAGTGTAAGTAACCTGGTGGTTCCTAACCTTTTCAATATTAGGAAAACTGATTTTACCCCAACAATACCCTATCAATACAAACAAGACAAGCTTATATGCAAATTAAGTAAGAATTGTATTCTTACGTAATTTATATAAATATAAACAATTAATTAATTAAAAATACATAGTTTGTGTGATGGTTGGTATTGTTTTGCATTCAAAAGTTTTTTTTATGTAAGGTTTAGTTTCGCTTAAAGCGCATCTAAAGTCATGTTCCACATTGAAACGGTGCCGTCCTTTGTTTCTAGTGTAACCAAAGTTGAAAAACCACTCTCACATCTATAGGTGGTGGCAAAGGGTACTCATAAGCATTTTTATTAAAGCTCTGTTAGTTATTAACAGTATATTCGGCACCAGCTTTGGTCCCACCAGATTAGGTCTTAATTATTAGGTTCTTTGTCACCTCCACAGAATAGCTGATTTACCCCCGCGGGGGTAATTACCCCCAGGTTCGGAACTCAGGCATTAGAGCCTACTGTCAGACTTTCTACGCGTGCACCCTGTGGTTTAGGTATCCGCAAAGGCCGCTGAGTGCCCTACGTGTCCAATATAACAATGGATTTAAGATGTTGTTAGGGCTGCCCCGTTTTTGTAGTGTTTCTGGTATGTTAAGACGGTAAGACGGGTTTCATGCCATCGTGCGCAAGCGGCTCGCGTCGTTATTAAGCAGAGTCCGGGGTAGCACTAACAGCATCCTTCAGGTCATTGCGGATTAACAGAACTCAAATATCCTAGCCTTTCTTGTAATTATTATGGACATGGTCTGAAATAAAGGATTTATTTATTATATCATTATTATTATAACTGCTCTGCTCGTTACTATTCCGTCTCAACAACAATAGTGAGCCAGCACAAAGCTCCACCTAGGAAACAGACAGGTAACACGGTAAACAATGACTTTTGGAACAGTTAACAGTCGGGTAAGTTTCCCAATTAGCGGCCGCGTGATTATGAGGAGCGCGACGCGACCTGCTCGTATTGCCACGTGATAAATTGTTTTCACTACAATTGTGAAAATGAATTTAGTAACTTGTCTGTCAGTGATGTAATAATATAAATATATTATTAATATTATTTCATAATTTGTCAGTAAATATTAACCTATGGCGGCATCTATAACGCCACATGCAAACTACGCATTACACTGAGTGACATCACGCTAAATCCTGCATCGCGTAAGAAGAGTTTACCGCGCGATACAATGACTTCCCGACATCAATCGTCGAGCAGTTGCCCACCACACGACACCCGTCTGGTCGGAGGATCCTCCCTTTTCTATGGAGGATGACTGAACTTTACACCCTGTCCCTCATGCCTTTATAAACCTTAATAACTATGTTAGTAAACATGCAGGTTGGACAAATAATGCACGAGCGGGCAATCTTTCCCCGCAATGACATTCAAGAGACTGTTCGAGCTGCCCTGGAGCTCTGCAGCAGCGACGAGACACGCTTACGTCTGATAACTGCGAAGATATCAGTGTGCGTATCAGCAAACATTACTGTCGCACCGCAGAAGCGTGGCAGCCCCGGCAGCATCCTGAATGCATTTTTGTATTGAACTCGAAGAACATTGATGGCTTTCTGCATACAACACATCTTGAGGCTGTATTCTCGGCGGCAGCGGGCAGTGGGGCGGGGACGTTCTTTTTTTTTCTTCTGGCTTCGCACGGTTTGTGCATTAGCCAATGTCATGTTTTTTTTTAAATTAACGTTTTTCAATTTTTCAATTATAGTTTTAAAAGGACGCGTCCGCCAAGTTTTTTTTTAGGAACTGATCTTGATGGCCGCTGACATCGTGCTGCTGCCGCGCCGCTGCGCGGGAAGCGAGGATAGTTCATACAGCCTTTTAACATGTTAGAAATGTCAGTTACGTCAGATATATAGTCTATCGACACTCATCGGGAGGACAGTTGCATTGTTCATGTTTTTAGTAATAATATTGAGTACCTACCTAACCAAAAATAATGAGTCGTTTTGCACTATGTTCTTTTCAAATTAGATGAGAATATCAAAACACCACCGCGAGAAGCAGGCAAAGGTATTTTTTGTACGTTTCATGTCATGCTTATAATGTCACCCTGTGGTTTATCATCACCTCCATCACACGACGTATATAAACTAACGTAAACGAAGCTAAAGGAGTATGTAAGGATCGTAGCAGGTGACGTTCTGTAGTTTCTGCCTACCCCCATGAGAAAAAGGTACATTTAATCACATTCTGCACAATTTCAAATCCCCAAGACTCCTCTATATCCTTACCCTTACCTCCAAATAGACTTCTTTTTTAAACGAGCGTGTCTTACAGTAGTCGCATATGATGTGTAACATCTTGGCTGACAGTACCAATTTCTCGGAAAATGGGTTGGTACTATCTGACAGCCGACTCTAGCACCGCGCGCGCTCATTGGTCAAATCAAATAGCGCGCGCTTCCCCGGCTTCCTGTTACACACTTCCGTCTCTTTTCTCGAAATTTCTCCCACAGATTACAGGAAAGCGAGATTAAAGATGTTACACATCAAAATATAAGTTGTTTTCATAAAGTCAGCATAGAAACTTAGTTACGCAAAACTTCTTGGTCCTTCCAGCAAGTTTCTCAAGCTCAACTAGGTTGTTTACATACAAAATCTTACTCAAGCTCGCTAAGACGTCGTGTGGAGTGCCGAGTACCGGGCTTACCTAATAAAGGACTGCTACTCTGTTCCGGTATGACGTTTCCGGATCACATTATAACGTTGAGATTCCGGCTCGCTTGCAAACAAACTCTCATCTCCTGTTTGTAACTAGGGTCCCTTACTATGTGTGGGTACTCGAATTTGGGTTACAAATTTTACAATCGAGTTTGTGTAGGCAGTGTATACGTAATATAAAGTGAAAAATGAGTACACACACACACACACATACACACGAAATCACACAAACATTGAACTGCCTCGTTGGTCTAGTGGTCGCAAGCGCTACTGCTGAGTATGAGATCCTGGGTTCGATTCCCGGTTTGGGCAAAGTGTTATTGGGTTTTTCCATCTGGAATTTCTCAGTAGCAGCCCGGAGCCTAGATTTGTGCCCGGTTGATGGCAATAAGCTTGGCCCCTATTACATGGAACTTAAACATAACTGGCGAAATGTGGATGGCTTATGGGTATACCTCTGCCACAGATTACATATACTCCTCTGCCTAACCCTTCGGGGAATACAGGCATGATGTTATGTGAGTTATTGTAAATAAGTGATTGGCAAAACAGAACTAATCTAATAACCAGTAACGTGGACACTTTGGGGTCGATACTTGGTAAAAACTGGAAAACGGATTGCATTATGGATCATAAAGTAGTTTTTTATTTATTTTTATTGGAGTAAGTAAACTCGCATAATGTGTTATGATCATATCAATGAGAAGTTGTAAATATTATGAATTATAGTTTGACCAATACCGCTGTACCGCGCCTTAGGAAGGCGCGCGGCGAGCAGTGCAGGCCGCTAATTCGTCAAAGCTCTCGGCGCACGGCGTCCCGCCCGCCGCTCATTGGTCAACACTGCCCCCCGCCTCGCCGCGTATTCCTAAGGCGCGGTACAGCGGTATTGGTCAAACTATAATCCTTTTCTTTAAATTTCCTTTTTTTAAATTTAATTAAAAAAAAATAAATGAATATCATCAGAACATCCGGATCAGTAGGTACCCGCAGTCCACATCGAAGGCGGAATAGTTTTCTGTCTGAATCTAAAATAAATAGGTACCAGGGTAGTGCGGTAGTGTACTACCGAAGAAACGCATAGCAGTTTGAAAACAAAATCCCGTGCACACGACCCTTTTTTTTTCGTAGGTAAGCGTTACTATATCGGCCGAACGCTGCAAGCAGAAATAGCTCTTACGGTGTATAAATTTGCGTTTCTTCTATAGTAAATACTTATGTAACTGTCAAGTTTCTCATAGGTGTTAAAAAATAAGCAATGCTCCGAGATCTGGCCAAAGACCATAGATGTCAGAGGAAGCTTGCATATATTATCATCAATATCCTTGTGGGTATACAACAATACGTACAACTCTCATCATTCTCCTTATTTCCAATTTATTTGTGGTCGGCGTAACTTGTCTTTTTTAAGTGAAAACTTCTTTAGGCGCGTTGGGCATTTTTGAGATGGGACTAAACCATTGATTTCGCAACACTGTTACGACACCAGCTTTTGACCATTAAAAAGACATCAACGCGTTGATTACCGCGGTGCGTGGAGTAAAAGACATCAACGCGTTGATTACCGTGGTGCCGATTTTTCACTTCTGTCGGCACTCCCGGAGTGCCACTGTTTTTTTCTTCCATTGTTTTTTATTAATCGTGATCTCGGTAGTCACCTCCTTTCTAGCCACATCATCTGTCACACAGTCCATCCATCGTTTCTTTGGTCTTCCCCTACTCTTATAGCCATCCACATTCATACTCAAAACTTTCAACAACAACAATACACAACTCTCTATACACCGTGAAATTTGAATCACAGTTTTGCTAGAACAAACTTTATTCAGACCATGGTCTACTACCATTCTAAAACCATTTTTTTAAACCATTTTTTATTTTTTTTTATTTGATTAAATAAAAAAAAAAAAAAAAAAAATGGTTTTTGAAAAAACACAAAAAGACAAAGTTTAAAATGTCAAGATTATCTACTGCTTACTAAATAGCGTTTATGGAGGTACATTTCCCTGTAGACAATGCTGTGTCCCATGCGTGGCGACTGTGTTGTAGGGAGTAACGATAATCTTGACATTTTAAAATTAGTTTTTTTTTGTGTTTTTTCAAAAACCAATTATGTTTTTTTTATTGGATGCTGTAGAATGGTAGTAGACCATGGTCTGAACAACGTTTGTTCTAGCAAAACTGTGATTAAAATTTCACGGTGTATAATAAAAGCGATTCCACTTTTAAAACACATGGTACTGGCATTTCACATAACATTACAATGCATAGTCTTTTGTCACTTTAGTGGGGAGTTACCCGAGAATTTGTACAAGTCGAGCGAAATATTTGTGCTCAAATTATGCTAGCACAACAAGAAATCTGGATTTATTCAAAATAGAGGAGCATTCGAAAAGGTGCCGACAGACGATCTCATAATAATGATGTCCGATGAGGAATCTAATGTAGGGACTTAACCTGTAGATGTTTTAGAAAGTTGGAAAATTGGTCCTTCTCACCTCGTATTGAAGAACCAATTTTTTTCCTTTTGCCAAAACATGTATAAACAATAAGTTTTTACGGGAGACAAGCAACAAGGAAGAAATAGAAAAAAATACCCCTTCACCTTCATAAGAAAAGCGTTTCGTGGTATTTAGATTTACTTTCGTTTTCACGGACCCTTATTTGCCCGCCACAACCAGGTGGACACATACCTACAATTCGGGGAATTTCGGTTCAGGAAAATGGCAAGATATTTTCAAATACCGTACTATAACAATGGATTTACAACATTCGGTTTTCTTAAATAACAGTATTCTGAGAATATAGAAACAGGGGAAAAAAAATAAGCAGACGAATTTTACAGAAATAGAAAAAAGACATTTGCATTTCTCTCTTCTATTTTTATAAATCCTTAACATCTAGGCAACGAGCCGGTGGAATTAAAAAAAAAACGTTGAACGGACCTTCGTCAGCTGTCACCGGCGCCCGTTCGAAATTTAATTTGCCGCCATATTACTTAGAGGAGTTGCCATACAAGAGGTTATTCCCGAGTTGTGTGGTAGAAAATAAATAAATGATGTGGGTATATTATTCCCTTGCACATTTTGTACCTATACCTATAGAAGGGTTTCTTAAATTATATTTTAAGGATAAAACTTTTAGGTGTCTACTGATCTATCTAGATAAAATACAAACTTTGTCTAAGTCGCTTCCGGTCCCTAATTTACCGTAAGAAGTTAGCAAGCAGACTGCCTCGTTGGTCAAGTGGTCGCAAGCGCTACTGCTGAGCATGAGGTCCTGGGTTCGATCCCCGGGTCGGGCAAAGTGTTATTGGATTTTTCTATCTGGAATTTCTCAGTAGCAGCCCGGAGTCTGGATTTGTGCCCGGTTGATGGCAATAGGCTCGCCCCCTATTACATGGGACTTAAACATAACTGGCGAAATGCGGGTGTACCTGCTACAGGTACACCTCTGCCCAACCCTTCGGGGAAACAAGGCGTGATGTTATGTTATGTTAAGTTAGCAAGTTACCCAAAGAACCTAAAACATGCCAATTAATCATTCAAGACTTGAAAGGTTATTCCAAATTCTTCGAATTTTTACTTTTTAATTGTTAACATTGACCCCAAGAACCAAAATGCCTTCATATTACTGGAAAGAACAGAGTCTCTTATAGATTAGATAAAATAAATAAACTTCAAAGAGAGAAAAATTTGAAACGAAATTCAATTCACGAGTTCTAGGATACGTAGATGCTACGCCGTAGCAAACATCGATGCTACGCCAGTAGACTCGTAGCAGTCGTAGCTCATGAACGTTGTGCTACGGATGTTTTATGAAATAATAATTTGAATCCTCACAACTAGGGGCCAAGTCTACTAAGGTACAAACGGACCTAAATCATTAGATTTAGGCCCTGGGCTAGGGGCACGGTAGAGCAGCGACCGCCAGCGGTTCTGACATTAAGATGTTGTTTAATCACATTTTACTGTTACAAAAACTACGACCAATTTTTGTGCCTACTTAAAAATACCGGCCAAGTGCGTGTTGGACCACGCACAATGAAGGTTTCCGTATTTGGAATAAATTTATCCCAAATACAAATTTAACATTGTAGGTAGTTAAAAAACATGTTCTCCCATACATTACAACTGCAAATGTAAGTTTATACGCATAATATTGAGAGATTTGCCATGTTATTTTAAGACCATAGTATAGGTTTTCCTGTAATGTTTGGGTAAAGAACCATTCTTTGTATTTTTTTCAAAATTTTAGGCTCAATAATTTCGGAGATATGGGGCGGAATAGTCAATTTTCATCTATTTTCTTAAATATCTTTAAATGTATTTCTTTTAAAATTATAAAAAAAATAGTTTTGAGATCCTCGCAACAAGCACTTTCATTTGATATGTCATACGGTTGGTATTGTTGATCGAAAAGGTCATACGGTATAGTTTACAAAGCTTTTTTTTTTAATTTTCTTATTTGCCCCCAAAAGTGATCCCCATACAAAATTCATTTATTTACATTATACGTCTGTGTTTGGGTCCCAGAAATACATATGTGTACCAAATTTCAACTTAATCGGTCCATTAGATTCGGAGCAAATTGGCCGTGACAGACAGACACATGAGTGATCCTTTAAGGGTTCCGTTTTTTTAGGTACGGAACCCTAAAAATAGAAGAGGTTCTCAGTAGACTGCATTCACCAATTTGTGAACCGGTTTTAATAACGTTTTATTTATCAAGTCACTCTTTTGAATAGCTTTTTAATGCAGTGTACTTAACTATTATTTGATAAGCTTCATCTTTCTGACTGACCGACCCCTTGACAATGCAAAAGTGCCTGTAATTGGTTTATTTGAAACTAGCGGACATCACGCGGTTTCACCCTCGTAGTTCCCGTTCCCGTGGGAGTACGGGGATAATATAGCCTGTGTTACTCGCTGATGATGTAGCTATCCATTGCTGAAATAATTTTTCAAATCGGTCCAGTAGTTTTTAAGTTTATTCGTTACATACAAAAATATAAAAACTTTTTACAAAAAAAAACAACCGACTTCCAAAAAAAACGGCAAAAAACGAAAACACAAAACCCAAGACACCGACTTCCGAAATTAAAGTTATTTTTTACTTTGTAGTGTTTTTTTAATAGGCTCGCCCCCTATTACATGGGACTTAAACATAACTGGCGAAATGTGGGTGTACCTGCTACAGGGACACCTCTGCCCAACCCTTCGGGGAAACAAGGCGTGATGTTATGTATGTAGTGTTTTTTTTTGGAAGTTGGTTATTTTTGTTTTGTAAAAAGTTTTTATTTTTCACTTTTTAGTTGTGGTACCTACCCCACACACATTCAAATACCACTACCTGCTACCAGTGACAGGAACTTATCATATCATCTACATACTAAGTGGGAAAAAAATACGTATTTTGTAGCTAACTCAAAAACAACCCAAGCAAAGTTAATAAAATTTATATGGGACCAATTTGGGACTTTCAAACAAAAAAAGAATTTTCAAAATCGGTCCACAAATGACGGAGAAAACGGTGGACATAAATAAAAAAAAAAAAAACAAACATACGCGACAAACATGTAACCTTCTCCTTTTTGGAAGTCGGTTAAAATACAAATCTTTCCTCTTTATAATATTAGTACGGATATAGAAGTATAGATAAATGAATGAGACTTCGAATTTCGCTGCACAGAATATTATAATACTTCCTACTCATGAATGAGGTTTCGGATTTTTCTATGGAAAGGAGGAAAAAAGATACGACACTTTACGACTATCACCAAGAGTTTTACAGCTTATCCAATCTCAGTTCTACCGCTCGCTAAGCATTAGAGAGTATAACTTCTACTAAGCACTAATTCGATATATTTTAGTATACGTCCAAAGGTAAACTAAATTAGGCTATTTATCTACGGGGTAGGTGCCAACGGAGTTAAATTACGTCAACAGCTAATCCCGAACTAAGTCAATCTAGTCGTTTCGGGGAATATACAAAATACTCAACGCCTTGATTGAATTTGGAATTTTCGAGTGATCTGGGTAACTTGATGTTTAAACACATAAAATTCTGTGAGGGACGCGGGTTAAGCGATGAGCGAGTGATAATAAAGTTAATATAAAAAGTACATCCTACTATATAATCACACTAATATTATAAAGGCGTGTGTATGTGTGTGTTTAATGAGTATGTGTTTGTGTACGTGTGATGTGAGTGTGGTGTGTGTGAGTGTGGTGTGAGGGTGTGTGTGTGTGTTTGTGTGTATGTTTGTCTCTTCTTCACGCTCAAACGGCTGAACGGATTTGGATGAAATTTGGTACACAGATAGTTTATAACCTGGATTAACATATAGGATATTTTTTATCCCGATATCTCTAAATGTCTCCAGTTCATTTTTAACTTAACATTACCTACACATATTAATCCTGTCGACGAATCCAAAAGTTGTTCAAACTACGAGAGTAGTGGAGTGAATTTCACGATTTACACACATTGAGTAAAATCGATTAAAACCAGAGTACGGAGTCTAATATATTCTACGACTAGTGAAAGTTGTGTTGGCAACTCGGTTGATAGCCCTTTTGGGAACTGAAGTGTATTAAAGTTTAAATTGTGAGTGTTTTTGAGTTTTATTTATGTCTTGGGCTGCTGCCTCGAAAAGTTGTAGGTACTCCTTTGGAATCTTCTAAAGTTTAGATAAAGCAAGTTACACGTCAAGTTAAGCAACTGAGTAACAGTTTTAATTGAATCCAAACAATTGCATCAGCAAAATTTTACGAGTTTGTTGGGAATTGTAAATAAAATGTGAAAGCTGAAAAAGCTTTGTGGATTTTCAGTAGAATAATCGTAATAATATACTGTCTCATTGGTTTAGGTAGCAAGCGCTACTACTGAGCATGAGGTCCAGGGTTCGATTCCCGGATCGGGCAAAGTGTTATAGGATTTTTCCATCTGGAATTTCTCAGAAGCAGACCGAATCTGGCTTTGTGCCCAGTTAATGGCAATAGACTCGCCCCCAATTACATTGGACTTAAACATAACTGGCGAAATGTGGTTGTACTATAGATACACCTCTGCCCAACCTTTCGGGGAATATAAGGCGTGATGTTATATGAAATCGTAATAGTACTTATTTCAAAATGTTTGTATTTTCTATCTACTTTCTAAAGCAAACGCCCGAAAGTCGCGCCGAGGAGTCGCGAAAAGCTTCAATTAGCGAACATGATGTTCAGTACATTTCACATGTCTTTGAAATCCGAAACCCCCTGTAACTACAAACACCCGAAAACAGAATACCCGACGACAGGGAGGTGGCTTCAAATGAAATATTCCCAGAATAATTACATTCACGGCGACGAGTTTCCGAAGTCTGTGTACATTATACACAGGGCGCAGTTAACACGAAATTATACGTTAACGGCCCTTCTGTAACGCCGGTTCTTATAAACACATCAAGCTAATCTGACTTACAGATCTCTGGTCTTAACTCGTTAATTCCACTCAGATTTGTCTAACCGCACAATCAGGAATTCAACAACAAATCTTGAGTTATGGCAATTACCATGTAAATTTGCGAAGTTCGCGAAATAATTTAACGCGGTGTAGTCGCCGGATTCAAAACAATTTATATGTTAATTCTGTAGATATGGACTGGGCTCTGTACACAAACGAATTAGAGCCGAATGCTCCCGAACCACGAACAAGCCGGCACGTTGTCAATCGTAGAATCATCTACTTTACTGAGATGAGTGAGTAATACAACACGATCTGTTTATTGCTATAGAATTTGTATGAAGATTCGAACAGACAACAGACGAATCTAAAAAGTCACTCTTACAAAATCCACATACTCAGAAAATGCTCCAACTGCAGCTTACTTACATCTAACAGAAGTTGGATATTATGTTGCATCTGTCTTGTTCTTGACATCACCTTGTCAAGACAGATGGTAAATGAGCTCACTTGAAAACAGAGCATGCTCCAAAAGATATTATAGATACCATATTATTTTAGTTTTAACTTTGTAACGTCAGTCCACAAAAAGGAAATTATCCATTTATAATATTCCACACGAAAATGTTTCCTATTCGTGTGACACTGACTATTTATGTTTAGGTTTGGACTAACTTGGAAACACAAATTGTACTGGGTCAGCGAAGTTAGAAAATGTAGCTATGCGAGGTGTGTAGGTGTCCCGGATTAAATCCAGGTAAAACAATATTGTTGCACTGGACGGGAGAGGAAATTACCTTTAGACATTTAATAGGATATTTTAATCTTTTCTGTAAAGTTATTTTCATAAAGAAAGCAAGTACTAACGAATTTATCTGCATAACTAAAATATTGAATAACAAACCTAATCAGTTCATTGAAATTTTTGAAGGTAAAATCCAAACCTAACAAAATTTTATATCCTGGAAAACTCTACCACATATAAGTTTAATAGTATTGAACAAAGGAATATGGGTTCTGTGTCGACGAAACCGACGTAAATCGACGAACATGAATATTTTCGAGCCATTTGCACACCGATCAGCACAATAGATTAGGTGGAACGTTGCGGGTATACCACCAAAATTATTTGTCTCTGTTTGACGAAAAGCTTTAGCGAGTAAGCTCATCAATTCGGACCGACAAAATCGTGTTGGTAATTGAAAACACAGGCGCTGGGACAGTGATAGCTCATACGAGGGAACACACAAATATACTACACAGCATTTAATCGAATTCAAATCTGCAACTGCATTGCAATCGAGAACTCGCTGAATCAGAATCGATTAAGCTCTAAATTTCTCGTTAATCGATTTAGTCGGAATCTTGGGAGTTGTCGAAGTTCGCTGGCGTTAGTTAATATTCGTCTGATTGTATCGTATTGTAGGGTCTAACGCCGATAGATTTCGATGATGACTTGTTCAGAAATGGTTTTTTAATCAAATATCCTTCACCCTCAGATTCTGATGCACACCCGATCCATATTTGAAATTTAAAAAACTTTTTACAAAAACAAAACAACCATCTTTCAAAAAAACACTACAAAGTGAAAAATAACTTTAATTTCGGAAGTCGGTGTCTTGGGTTTTGTGTTTTCGTTTTTTGTCACCGACTTCCGAAATTAAAGTTATTTTTCACTTTGTAGTGTTTTTTTTTGGAAGTCGGTTGTTTTTTTTTTTTGTAAAAAGTTTTTATTTTTCACTTTTTAGTTGTGGTACCTACCCCACACACATTCAAATACCACTACCTGCTACCAGTGACAGGAACTTATCATATCATCTACACACTAAGTGGGAAAAAAATACGTATTTTGTAACTAACTCAAAAACTGCCCAAGCAAAGTTAATAAAATTTATATGGGACCAATTTGGAAGCATACCCTTTCAAACAAAAAAAAGAATTTTCAAAATCGGTCCACAAATGACGGAGAAATCGGTGGAAATACATAAAAAAAAAAAAAAAAAAACAAACATACGCGTCGAACATATAACCTCCTGACTGACTACATTACAACCATTTGAACTGAGACAAATTGATTTATTTATCTTCGAAAAGTCTATCTCAATGACCTTCGACATTTCTGGTGAGTCTGAAGTCGGGAAGTCAGAATATTTTTACCTTCACCACGATTACAATTAACTGAAAGAAAATTTAAAACTCATATTAAAAGTAGGTACTCTTTGTAAACAAGCATATTACAAATTAGAGGATTATATCCAATATAATAATGCTTGGAAACATGCTGGTCTAGCTCCATAGGACAATTTAGAGTCTAGACAAAATCAAACTGGTTTCTAATGTAATTGTATAATTAGTTATTACTTAAAACATTTATTTTACATTCTGTGATTACTTGAACTCACATACTGACTTATTAGTATTACTTGTAATTTTTTTAGGAATATCGTATAGGTACCTATTTTTATTATTTAAAAAAATCTGTCATTGCTTAATTTTTAATTATTTTTACCCATTGTGGTATAGTAATCTTATGCCAGGTGCACCGCCTTCACATATAATTATTTAATGAATGTATACAAAATCTTGTAAAACATTTTAAAAGAGTAACGGTAGTTTCTTGCCCGTTCTTCTCCATACGAAAACTACCTTTTAGAAGGGTCGACTAGAATCAATTAATTTTTTTGTAAATTTTGACGTTCAAAAGTGCTTTTTATGAGGCTAATTGAAATAAATTATTTGACTTTGACTTTGATTGATGAATATAATATATAAAAAGATTAGATAAGTATAACTCACTCAATGATCTTCGATATTTCTGGAGAGGATGAACTTTTAAAACAATAAGTACATCTTTAACCTTGTCTTTTCTTATTTTGATGCAATGTATGGAGAGTTTTAATTAAGCTCCTTCCCACTGGCTTGATATAACAAATAATTACAACATCCGTTCTTCCAGTCCCTGTGGAGTTTTGGCTGCACGCCAGTCCTAATATGCAATACATCAGGTCAGGCACACAGTATGCTCCTTGTTCAAGGGATTTTGCGGTCATGCCAGTTACGATAAGCGTAATCCTAGACCTGTAAATTCTTCCCTGGGCGTCGGGAATCCCAGATCGATTCCTGGCCACCGTAGGCGCGGGCTTGCAGACGGTGAGCAATGGGTAGCTCGCCGATAAGGATTAGGCCCAGGTCAACGGCGTGTTGTGTTCCACGTGCGCGTCAAAGATATGACAGCACAACTGACCGGGGTCAGCTAGGGCCGATGCCTGCCGGGGTCGCGGGAAAGTCCGAATGGGATACCGTGGCCCCTGGCAACATACAGGCAACTGAAGGAACACAGGTGGATTTTAGTCAGTAAGAGTTTGACACGCCATCCAGAGCGGGAGAAGTTATTTGAAAAAACTTTTACTTACAAAAAAAAAACAACCGACTTCCAAAAAAAAACACTACAAAGTGAAAAATAACTTTAATTTCGGAAGTCGGTGTCTTGGGTTTTGTGTTTTCGTTTTTTGCCACCGATTTCCGATATTAAAGTTATTTTTCACTTTGTAGTGTTTTTTTTTGGAAGTCGGTTGTTTTTTTTTTGTAAAAAGTTTTTATTTTTCACTTTTTAGTTGTGGTACCTACCCCACACACATTCGAATACCACTACCTGCTACCAGTGACAGGAACTTATCATATCATCTACATACTAAGTGAGAAAAAAATACGTATTTTTTAGCTAACTCAAAAACAAACCAAGCAAAGTTAATAAAATTTATATGGGACCAATTTGGAAGCATACCCTTTCAAACAAAAAAAAAATTTCAAAATCGGTCCACAAATGACGGAGAAATCGGTGGACATACATAAAAAAAAAGAAAAAAAAAATAAACAAACATACGCGACGAACATATAACCTTCTCCTTTTTGAAAGTCGGTTAATAATTTGACACCCAAAAAAAAGGCCTGTTAACTCCTGAAATTCTGCTCATAGGTACCATCGGGGTAACGCATATCTAACCAATTTGATAACAAAATCACGTGCACACGGTTTAGTACCTACCTGAATTCTGTAGATTGTTCATGAAGACATATTCCGATTAACTACCTACCACCTGCTTACCTCTTTTTTTTCTAAACCAGTTTATTTAAGGTTTCCAATTTGTTAAACCATTAACATAAATCGTTTTATAAATTCCCTAAAGAAGAGCCGGTACCCAGTAATTACATTTATTTTGTATATTAAATGACCCTTTTCAGTTTTTATTATTCTTTCATTAATATTTTTATCTACAGAATTCCGGAGAGATTTCAGCTATGGCCGTAAATATTTACGGAATCATGCGGGAAGAATTTTTCCGTTGACGATAAAGGAAAAAAAAAATTTTTCTATGCCATGATTGCTTTACTTGGTAACTACTGTGAAAAATAACACAACAAATTTTTTATCTAGAACTTGGCTGTTAATCTTCCGTGCATGTTTTTTCTAATTCGTGCTATTCAAAAGAGTGTAGAAGCTGTAGCTGGCTCTTAATATCTGAAACAGTGTAATTATTTATGTAAATGACATAAATTATCATAGGACGGTTGAATAAAGAGAAAATTGATTTATCATGGGCCTGTGTAGGGAGCCGGGAGGCCTCCGGGAGCCCTCCTGCAGGGTTCACTCAAGTCAGGATGCCGGAAGAGGGCTCATTTTAAATGTCGGTTTTTCTTAGCGAATTCGGCATTATAAACTGTGAAAATAAAATTGTTGTAAATTTTAACAAGGTTTCAAACGTAATGTGTGACATTTCTCGAGGGTCTTTAGCGCAAACGTAATACCGGTGACCCTCCAGGAGTCAACTTGTAATATGTATGGCGGCATGGCGTATGAGCTCTATGAAAAATGGGTGGCGTCGAAAGTGTTGAATAAAGGCCATTCTCACACGAGGTGACCAAAATAAAATCAGTTATCAACGCCGACGCAACCAATCGCATTAGCACATATATTTCTATGGCGGTCCTCACACGATGCAACTTGTCGAAAACTAGTTTTTAACGGCGACGCAACCAGTCACGCGCGACGGGCAGTGCAAGTCGCTCGGTCGTTGCCAGTGAAATTTTTCGTAAAATTAAAGAATGGTGTCTGAATAAATGATGAAATGACAAAAATTGATACAACTGTTGTCAACAACCGTTGCCAACCAGGACCATAATTGCTTAACATAACGCACCTTTAGAATTATAAGGGCACAACTCGAAAAATTAAGGGTTTGAGTTTTTGTGTTAGATGGGCTCAATATCAATTGTTCTACCACGGAGAGGGTGATATGAAAGAGACACAGTTATAGTATTCGCTTTAATATTGTCTTTTTTCTCTTTCTGTGAAAGCCAAGAACGATAGAACAGTTGATATTGACCCCATCTAACACAAAAACTCAAAACCTCAATATTTCGAGTTGTGCCCTTATATTTCTAAAGGTGCGATAATTTCGTAAACGATTATGACAAATTTGTTTCATTTTGACAGTTCAACAACATTCAATCTATTTCAAATCGAAACAAATTGTGATTGATCGTGTATTAGCAATTACGGTACAGTTTAGGTTGAGTTGCCGTCACCCCGTGTGAGAATGGGCTAAGAGGCCGAGGAACTCGAGGTGAAGTGAGCTTGAAGTGAGTTGTCTCAGTTGTCGATCCACCGAATGCAAGGGATTGACACTATTCTCACCTAAGTTTTCACAGTCAGCTTTTTACAGAGTAAATTGGCTCCACTTTACCGGAATACAAACAAGTTGACGGTACAAATTTGGTAGCCGCAGTAGTTCTCCGGACGATCCATTACAACAGGGATTCCCAACCTTTTAACATACGCGACCCCCTAACTTACTTTTAAAATCACTACGCCTCTGAGTTACTTTGTCGACATAAGCAAAAAAAAAAATAAGAATGTAAAGCAAGCGAAAGCGAGGTCGGAAATGTTTGAACCCCCTTGGATAGGTTAGATTTTCTTTTGATCATTCAAACAGAAATAGAAGTTACTTTGTCGAGTTTTGCAGAAAAACTCAAGAATCACGAGCGAGCTCGAAAATATTGTACAATTTCGGATTCGTTAAATTTTTTTTTGACCATTCGTAAAGAAATAGAAAAATCTTATTTTGTCGATATAGGCAGAAAAGCTGAACCTCATCTTACAGCACCTAACTAAGTATTATGAAACGTTTGGGTTTTGGAAACTAGTCTAATACTAAGATCATAACATTTTGAAGATCTATACTTTATTATTGGAGCCGCCGCGCTCCCCCATGGGTCACTCTTTGCCCCCCGAGGGGAACGCGCCCCACCGATTGGGAATCCCTGCATTACAAGGATCTCTCTAATATCTTCTTACTCCTAATTTTTATTATAATATATTTATAATATCTTCGCTTACCGCAATAAAAGTAGCCAGGGACATTTGATTGAAGGGTCCGGCTCTGAAGATGAGTATCTTCTCAGTCGTGAGTCCGAGTAGCGCCACTTCCCTTTGTATCTTCTTATTAGCTACTGGCCAATTGCTTTCGAAAGTACTGTAGCTCACAAAGGTGCTCTAAAATAAAAATTAAAAGCTTGTAATAGAATGTTTTCTCTTTGGCTTTGTCTGGTTTATGTGTTGGTCCTTGTTGGGACGTAAGACCAAAGAACCAACTAGATTGTTTTCAATGTCATTTCAATTTCTACATTATTATCATAATCAATTGAAATCTTCCTCCTTATGTAGATAATAATGTAGAGCATGAACTTCATAATTCCTAAAATTCTAGCAAAATATTTACCTAATCTTAAAAATAAACCCCAAAATGATTTGTTATCGGAGATATTTTTGTTAATTGAAGGTAAACTTGAAAATGACTGAACAGGACTGGAAGGACCTGCAAAATTACCTCAACAGTGACTTCATTGGCATACCAGTAGAACAGCAGGAGTTGGATCAAACAGGCGACCACAAACACGATACTGGACACCAGCGTGGCGATGTCGTCATGAATCTACACAGAAATATGTATATAATAATGGGTCCTACACGGAAACAGCTATGAAGAGACTTGCACTTTCTGCTAGCACTCTTAAATTAGGAAACAAGCACGTCACACAATCAGATTAAATAGAATAGAATATTTATATTTCTTGAGGTACAATACCTGAACAATTTGTATGATATTGACACCCAGGTTAACTGAAATAACCACCAGGTACACGAACATCACCGGTGATATCAACGCGTTGAACATACGTGAATATCTGAAACAATATAAAACCGGCAGAAGTTAATCACCACGAATTTCCATATCTCTACGAATGGATGCTTGGTGGATTTATCGCACGCATTGGATGATTGCAATATAGTACTAAAGAAAGAAGAAGAAAAAAAGAAAGAAGAAAGAAAGAAAAGGAATAAAGAAGAAAGAAACTTTCTGACACTTGGTTTTCAACGTATCCCTGTAGATTGCGTCCTATCATCATCACATACCGGATATTCTCTTCCACGCACTGCACAAATCACAATATTAAACAATATCACAATATACGCTGCTGGGGAGTTTGTTGCGCCACTTATTCTCCCCAGCTAAAGGCACTAGGAAGTGGTGAAGGGTGGGCGTTTTTGGGGGACTGTCTTATGTAATTTTGATGTTCGAAAAGTGCTGATTCTCAGCCTAGTTTGAATAAATGACTTTTGATTTTGATTTTGATTAGCGATCACAAATTCACACATCCATTTCATTCGAAATGACTGATTTGACAGTGGTCCTTTTACTCTTCGGGCTGCCCTCTCAGGTATTTGCCTAATTTAATAGGTACTTACTCGACCAACGTTGTATGGAAATGATGACACTCCGCGATGTTACGATGGCTTTTGTTCAAATTCGTAACGTCGATCATCATCCTACAATATAGACAGGTGATCTTTAACTGCCCAGCGAAGAATATCATTATAGAAACCACGAGAGTGTCCCAGCCAACGACGTAGGCACTGACAATGTGACCCAAGAATGTCTGGATTGACATGGAGAAGTAGTAACCAGGAGGCTCCTTCCGAAAAGGAGTATAGCCATCAAATACGTTCAAATAGATGCTTGTTCCATTAACATTTATTTGATTCTTCTGATAGGGCTCAGAAAAAATGCTGAAGTTAGAGAAAAAAGCGAGCGCCCAAAAGAAGTAGGACACCTTCCGATTCCTTTTGATATAAGCATGAATTATTTCATCATGCTGCTTGTCATTTTTCGCCAGCTGGTCCCGTTCGACTGCAGACATATAGCCAATAAGAAGCTGCCACTTCTTGTAGTCCTTCTGAAAGAAACAGGACTTTAGGATGCCCATATGAAATGGAGCATACTGCAGAATCAGTTTGAGGGAGTCAGCATTGAAATTGATGAAGCATTTGATGTACTGGCTGAAGAAGAATGATATGGTGACGTAGAAAAGAATTTGTTTGAAACGTCCGATAAAGGATTTGCGATTGGGGTGCCAAAGCCCAGTAAAACCCAGTAGTTTTAGATGTGGCCCTATGGAAGGGTATTCAGGGTCTTCGAGAAATTTCAGAATATTTAGAATTGAAAATTTCTTCGACATTTTGGTAACTTCTGATCACTCTGAAATGCTAGTATTAAATGATACTAAAATTCCGTATATAATTGGCGTGAGAACTCCTGTGTGAAATGCAGTTGTTACGTGTATTTAGTGGCGAATAATAACAGGGTGCTTTTGCCGTTCAGATTTCCTATTAAGAATTCAGCTCTTCGACGTATGTTATTTCATTTTCCTTAATTACAATGTATGAAATACGGAATTTGATTTCGTTGAAGACGTCGTGTGTTATTTTATTAAATTGTTTGAATATTTCTTTTGGGTGTTATTAAATGGTTAATAAGTAGAAATTAAGTAAAAAAAATGTCTAAAAAGGCTCGACTGGCTGTTCACAATGGTGTGCTGGTGCCCACACTTATGTATGGAAGTGAATGTTGGGTGTGGCAAAAACAACATGAAAGTAGAATAAATGCTGTGGAAATGCGTTCCTTGCGAAGCATGTGTGGTCTAACTATGAATGATAGGCTGAGGAATGATGTGATAAGACAGCGCTGTGATGAAGATGTAGTGACAAAAATTTAAAAGGGTATGCTGAGATGGTTTGGGCATGTTGAGAGGATGAATGAAAGGCGACTAACAAAATGTATTTACGAGGCTAATGTGAAGGGAAAGGCCGGGCGGGGACGCCCTAGGAGGACATACACTGACCTTATTGGTGATGTTCTTCAGAAAGGCCAGGTGCGTAGTACTCGCAACCGGCGTGCGTGTATGACCAGATGTATGAACGTAAACGAGGCAAAAGAAGTATGTAAGGATCGTAGCAGGTGGCGTTCTGTAGTTTCTGCCTACCCCCATGGGAAGAAGGCGTGAGTTTATGTATGTATGTATGTATGTTAAGTATAAAAAGTTAATAAAAGAATCTCAAAATGCGTAACAGATGTAGGTAGATACCACCTGATAACTAATTACGTAAACATTTTCGGTAAACGATTTAGTTAGACCAATCTGTTTCATTTTGACAGTTCAAAAACATTCATTGCGTTATTTACGTTGTTGAGCAGATATTTTTTTCGAACTTATGAAGCAATGGATTAGCAAGCTCTTTCGAAATAATTCAGATTGTGATTGATCGTGTATTACGCATTTAGGGTGCGGGTGATTAAAATATCCCGCGCAGGACAAACTTCCCAAACAAAATGCCTATCTAACCTGTAATCACCGCGTTTTTAGGACAAAAGGACCAAACTTGGTAATACTTTCTGCATAATAGAATTTATTAAATTTTCCATAAATCTGAGCATTACTGTTCATACGCGTAAAGTACACAGTGGGTAGCCATTGCCAGAAAAAACAGAAATAAAATATCAGATCGATGTATGGTAATGACTGTGCTTGAATGGGACTCGATATCTATGACGATGACATGATAAAACTGCGGACAATATTAACATAAGTATAATGCAGATGGTCGAAGTGAAAACTGTTTCTAATAAAAGATAGGTATTATTTTGTTCCCTCGTGAGCAGCTGCCTTTGCAGACTGTTCAGTTCATTTCAAGATTCGAATATAACGTCACTAAGCCGGAGCCGACCCTGCAAGTCTTTAAAGAGGAGTTATTATGGAATTTGCTTTTCACCAGCGGCAATTATACCATTGGGAACTGCCTAAATTTTTTGAAGAACAGAACCACCGCACCTCTGCTCCATGCCTCGGGTGTTGACCCTCTTGGATGACGGAATTGAAGAGACTCGCTAGGTCTCTGAGGACTGCCCGCTTTATGAAATGAAATGAAATTGTTTATTCTGTAAATAGGATATCGAAATCACTTTTACACGTCATATAAAAAAAAAATATTAAAAATAAGCTAGATGAGTTCGGCGTTTCCTATCTGTCTCTTTTAAAGTCCAGACATAATCTTGGTCAGGCCATATGAGGACCATGTAGATAAGTGTCTGAAAAGGTCTTTTCAGGAAAGAACCACACAGATTTGAGTGGACCTGTCCAGTCAGTGCAAGCATTTGTCAGTAATCGTGGAGCTCAACTCAGAACTTAAGGAGCTCAACTCGACGAACGAAAATACCAAAGAAAGGACATTTGGGTAGGCCGCATAAACTACTCAAACTGCCAGACCATCACCAAAACTAGCAGAGAAATAAAAACAATATCCACATAGTCCTCACATTCACAATAGTTAAAATAATATAATACTTTACAAAGTAATCATGTCATTTTGAATATAATTTTCAACAATGTCAATGTGTTTATAAAACTGGTATATGTTGATTTTACAAAATAATTGAAATGTCTAGTTTTATGGTTTTATCACAAGGCTTAGCAGAGCGAGCAGTTCAATCCCAAGCTTTTTTATCTTCTAAATAATCTGAAATTGCATAGTACCCTTTTTTACAAAGTTTGCTTTTAATGCAGATTTTAAATCGTTTAATGGGTAAGTTTCGAATGTCAATGGGAAGCTCCTTAAGGAGCTCTGTTGTTATTCCGTCATCACCTCGTGCCTTGTTGTTTTTTAACTGCTTGAGAGCCGGCCTAATCACGCACTGGTCGACATCCGGGATACCCTCCGTGTAGTGGCGCGTTAATACGGCTCGATGGTCATTCTCTACGTCCCGCTGGTCCGTCTGCGTTGAGTATAAGTGCCTGTAAAAGTCCTCGAGTTCCTCGAGTATCTCGGACTTCTAAGTCACGATTCTACCATCCGCAGTTCGTAGTTTCGTCAGATGGGACCTCCCTCTAATTGCTGAGCGAACATTTTCGACCCTCGGTTCTGGAGTCTCGAGTGTTGGAGCACCGAAGGTATCGCGTCGTGTCAGCTTTTTAATTTTTACGGCCCTCATTATCTGACGAAGACGGCTGCGTGGATGGCAACTCTCGTCTTTCCCTTATAAGTTCGAGAGTCTCGCGAGGAAAGTTTGGACACCTTCTTTTTTCTCTGCGACAGAAAGAATTTGCGGGATACGTCACGTCGTGAAACACAATAATTTTGAAACCTTTTTAATATTTTTCGCCTACTTTTGCTCTTTTAACAACCAAACACTGTCCTCTCTCACAATATTTTAATGTGCATGCCATAAAATATACGTAAGTCCGAGGAATAACATTAAGCTCCATCGATAAAGTCCGGACTGTCCGGAGGCCATTACTGCGATGACAAAGGGGTATTGAAAGATTGAAATTATGATATTGAACTGACCAGTATACCTTCTTTCAAATGGGTGATAAAAGGTAACAAAGTAAAATTTTGATAATGATTGTTTGTAAGACCTTACATTGATAAGGAAAATGAGAAAATGGTTCCGTGTTGTTAATGCCAAGGGGCTGCTTTTTTCTTGAAGGTATTCCAGTACCTACTAATAAGTTATTAGGTAACCATTACTGGTTGCTTGGTGTTTCTAGTTTCTCGAGGCGTATGTAGATACTAACCTGCGTAGGTACCTACCCTCATTTATAAACATAAACATTTATGCAAAATGTATCAAATTCAAAGTAAGTATGTCAATTCTAAACATTAATACGTTCAGTTAAGCACATTAACGCCTATGATTTTTTTTGTAACAAACATGTTTGTATGTAGCCTTTTTAGGGTTCCGTAGTAAACAAGGAACCCTTATAGTTTCGTCATGTCCGTCTGTCTGTCTGTCCGCGGTCTAGCTCCAAGACTGTTAGTACTAGAAAGTTGTAATTTGGCATGGATATACATATTAATAATGCCGACAAAGTGGTAAAACAAAATTACAAAAAATATTTTTTTTTGGGGTACCTCCCCTACACATAAAGTGGGGATGTTTTTTTTTTCTATTCCTCGGTGTGGGGTATCGTTGAAAAGGTCGTTCAAAAATATTGTGAGTGTGTTAAAACCACTTTTGAATTCAGAGATCCGTTTGCGAAATATTAAGCTTTAAAGTGCAAAATTTTGTTAGAGTCAAGTGTCCCCCCGCGATTTAGCTTGCAGGGGCAAGCTAAATGGTTGGTTTTAGATATGTGAAAAAATTCACGGCAGTAGCTTATATAACGAATTTAAAAGGAAAACTATCACAGCTGAGTAGGCTTTACAAGTTAACGAGTAATAATCGACCAACTTAGATTTGCGGTTGTAAAAACATGTTCTCCCATACATTCCGTATGAAAGATTTTTTTTTCAACTACGAAGTTAAGTTTGTTCTTGGGATAAATTCATCCCAACTACGGAACCCTACATTGTGCGTGGTCCGACATGCACTTGGCCGGTTTTTTAAGTTAACCGGCCACCTTCTTTTGCCTTTATAATCTTAACCCGACAGATATTGTGCTGTACTCCTGTCCTTTCAACGACTCATACAAAAATCCCATAAAAAAGGTCGTTTAGTTTTTCCCGATTTTGACCATTTTCCCGGAAGTTTTTTCAATTTGCCAACAAACAACATTTCATTTTTATTTATAAAATATGTATCCGCGTGGAACACCCCTTTCACCCCCTTAAAGGTGGAATTTTCAAAAACCCCTTCTTAGAGCTCAAGCTTGTGTTCAAAATTTCACGTTCCTAGTCCCAGTAGTTTCGGCTCTGCGTTGATATGTCCGTCAGTCAGTCAGTTTTCCTTTTATATATATAAAGATAAAAATAAAACTCAGTCTCATAGCTATGACTACATAAACAGTCTAATATAGAGGAACAATGAAAGTGTGTCTATTTCCGAAGTTTTAGTAAGAATCCCGGTTGAATGTTAAGCCTGTCGTTATGACCAGATAAGATCGCTGGCGGAAATTAAGCGGAAATTGTATTTGTTTCTTAAACAGCGACGATGTCACAATAAAGACGATATCCTTGCGTCACTGTGTATAAATAAATGTTAATTTTCTATTACAATTAGTAGCTTAGATGGGTCGATAATAGTTTTAATCTGTAAAGGGTTCTTTGTGTTTTCTATAACTTTATGTCTTAGATAAGGGACTATTTGAGTATATTTTAATTACTAAGTAGAATTAAAGAAAGAAAGAAAATATATTTATTTAGAATAGACAAGAAGGCACACAACACAACATAATTATACAAGGTAAAAAAAAAAGAAATAAAAAAGGAAACAAATAAAAAGTGTAAAATTAACAGGAAATTGTGCCTCGCGGCTGCGCCAAACAGGCCCAGTTCAGCAAAAATGCCAGACAACTAGTGCGACGCTGGTTTTCAACTGGACCTGCTGTTATTAGGTACCTGCTATTATGCCCGGAGGACACGGTGGAGCATACGGTGGAGGTCTGCCCGGCTTGGGCAGGGCATCGCCGTGTCCTCGTGGATGCGATCGGCGGCGGTGATCTCTCGCGTCCGGCCCTGATTCGGGCCATGCTACGGAGCGAGAGGAAATGGGAGGCCGTCACCTCTTTCTGCGAAGCAGTAATGCTCGCGAAGGAGGAGACGGAGCGCGTGAGGGAGAGGCAAATTTCGCGCCCTCGCGCCCCTAACCGCCGCAGCAGGAGACGCCCTGGGCGTCGGGAATCGCAGGAAGATTTCCGGCCACCGTAGGCGCGGGCTTGCGGACGGTGAGCAATGGGTAGCTCGCCGTCCGATAAGGACCAAGCCCGGGTCGACGGCGCGTTGTGTTCCACGCGCGCCTCAAAGAGATGTCAGCAGAATTGACGGGGTCCGCTAGGGCCAATGCCTGCCGGGGGTTCGAAGAAAACCGATGGGGAAATCGTGGCCCCCGGCAACATGGCATAGGAAGGAACACGGGTGGGTTTTAGTCAGTAAGAGTCTGACACGCCCTCCCGCTCCACCCAGAGCGGGAGAAGTTATTGGATAATTTCCCACCCAAAAAAAAAAAAAAAAGAAGGTACCTGCTATTATAGATATTGCTATTATGTGTATTCAACCTATTGTGTGTTAGAAGAAAGAATTAACGTGGGTATTAATCGTGGTATTCAAGTCATTATAATGTGTAATTGATAAGGTCTTGTTGAATCGTTATCAAAATACTCGTTAAAGTAGCCCGCGAAATTCTAATTTTCTGACGTTTTTGCAATTTGCAGGTCAGTATTAGGTTGTATGTTGATCAAAATAAGATACACTGTAAATTAGATGTATTTAATTTACAAAATTACAATAATTAAATCACTATTACAACTGTTTAAGTTCAAATTACCCTGTTTAGGTAATGGCTATTTCATGAAATCATGACATTGTATTGATGAGTTGTATTGATGATTCTAATTAATAATAAACTTGGTACGGTCGCGAATCATATTTTGATCAACATACAACCTGATACATGGCCAGCAAATTTCCAAAAACGTAAGAAAACTTGAATTTCGCGGGCTACCCTGGCGCTTTTGCCTTACCTACCACGTAGGGCTTCCAACACAGGGATCCCGCTATTGGCCAATACCGGGATCCCGGACTTTTTCTGTCTTTTTTCAATACCGGTATTGTATATCCAATACCTGGATTCCGGATTCCGGTATTGGTGATTTTATTTTTTTATCAGTACAGTGGAACAATTTATTTTTATTGGACATTATATTTCCAACCAATTTTTTATCTGGGTAGGTTTAAAAAACTGCGTATTGTAATTATCTCGTGGTTTATTTAGACAGTTTCTTAGTTCCTCGGTTATATTTTTGTGCAACCGTTTAAGAAGCTCGGTCTCAGATAAAAGTTTAGATGCTCTTTCCTTCCCACGAATTCATTTTCAGGAAGAAAGAGCTGAAACAATTTTATTATGAATTCGTGACTGATTTATTAGATTTAAGTATAAAAAATATTATATTACTGTTTAATTGTTGATTTAAGAGATTATATGCATGATATTACTTTATAGCTCAAGATACTATGTTCCACTCACGAGTAATTTTAGTAAGTCAGGAAGAAAGAGCCTTAAAGCACCATGAACAATTTTGATTGATTTATGTGATTTTGACTGATTTATATGTGATTTTAGTAAAAAATATTGTTGATTTTAAAGAGATTTATTTTATAAAAACAAAGATAAATAGTTCGTTAAATTGTAATTACTTAGATACTGGTGCCGATTCCCTTGTTCAGTGCATCTTTTTCTTTCTATTTCATTAAAAAAAGGACAGAAGATAAATTTTAGTTTAGTCCTGTCAAATTAATCAGCGCCTGTCACTACTCCATACAAGTTTAGACGTGATTAAAAACTTGCCCACTAAAATTACGTCAATTTACGTCAAGCGCTGATTAATTTGACAGGACTAAACTAAAATTTATCTTCTGTCCTTTTCTTAATGAAATAGAAAGAAAAAGATGCACTGAACTTACTAAATTTAAGTTCAGTGCATCTTTTTTTTGTGAACAAGGGAATCGGCACCATTGATTACCTACTCTTTAATCGTTTTATTTTATCTAGGTACTTTTCTCATACTATGTGTCAGGTTATTTTGTTAAGAGATTCTGTTTGCAACTTAAAGTTAAATAAATAAAAATACCCAAATCGCTATAGGTGTGCCTATAATATTTGAAGAGTTCCCTCGATTTCTCCAGGATACCATCATCTGATCCTGACATGATGACAATGGAACCACCTCAAGAGCATACAGATTCAAACAAAAAAAAAAAAAAAATTTGCAATATGTCTATATATGACGGATTTATGCCCGAACATACATTTAAAAAAAATATAAACACCCGAATGGGGATAAAAACTGCCATTTGCTCACTTCAGATGTCGCTATCATTGTCCGTCTTTAAATTCGACAGCTAGCTGTCAATATCCATACATTTTTTGTAAACAATCAACTTATTTTACGCTTAATTAAATAATATGCCCCCTTGCGCAGCTGTTGACTGCAAAAATCCGGGGACCCATGTATTCCCCTAAGATCTTAAAAGAAGAAAAGTGTGAGAGAGAGCTCTCCGAAGAAAAAATTGGAAACCAAATAATTCGTCGAGGTTATGTACTATATTTTAAACCTGAAGACTTCTATCAGACGAATGCGTGTACAGGTGATGCTCTTTTTCATAATACAGTGAACTTAAGTGTTTTCATTATAGGCATTTGTGGATATTTATTTATATACATTATACTAAGGTTCTGTTGTTAAGATTATCTTTTAATCAACCAAAATACTCGTATGTCTAAGTAGCAAGCATCTATGCAGCATTCGCTTTATTGCATTGTATTTAATATCTTCATACCAAACTACCTACTGCCTAATATTAACACATATCCTGCACTGAATCCTACCGAAAGGACTGACCCGCAGCAACTGTGGACAAACCTGTGTGGAAAAGGAAATGGGAGGCCTTTGCCTAGCTGTGGGACTTTATGGGCTAAATAGATAAATATATCTTCCACTCATCATATTTGTATTGAATGTTTCGCACATAGATAAGTAGATCATAAATCCTTTTTGTCTGTTCTAGGTGATGAAAATATATAAAAAAGGCTCAGGAAGACTGCTGTACCCTCTATTTTTTCTTTTACTAAAGTCAAACCAGTCCACCCCTTAGCTGAAGACAGAGCAAATAGACTGTTACAGAGAAATGAGAAAAAACAATGTTTTGATACATATAGTGATCAAATTGCTGGACCTAGCCATGTTCAAACCCGTGATAGTTATGAAGAGCCATATTAAAGACGAGGAATTTACAATGTTTAACGAAATAGAATTTTTTCCTAGCACACCATTAGAGCCAGATGATGGGCCAGAGCGGGACCAACATACTGTATCATCAAGGCATACTCAAGTGAATTGTGTGTACATTTATGGATCTATAAAGAACTGTAGAAACAATGACAGTATCATTGCTTTCTACACAGGTTTTGAAACCTATCAAAAATTCTATTTTGTGGGTTCGACTTAAGTGTAATGGCTCACAAAATAAAGTATTATGGAAGTCATGTGAAGAATATTACTATTGAAAATGTTATTTATTTCAATGTAATTTAATTTTTAATTTATTATTTAATGTAAACCAAATATTTGATCCTAGTTTATTGCATTATTGCTTTGTTTTTACATAATTCTAAATCAGCCATTATTAGAAATTAATTGCAGTCATAAAAATGTTAAATTCAAATATAGTGCATGTGGTGTTAGCTTTAAGTAATTGTTGCACTTATAAATGTATATCGTGTAGTTTTAAAAGAAATGTACTTAATGTGTAAACAATTGTAGGCTAACCTTTAATCAATAAATAAATAAATAAGTCAACGCGTTCACATTGAACGTTTGTTATGTTTGACAAAACATCACAATTTTGTGCCCCTCGCATCAAAGATATTTTTTGTTTGTCTTATGTGCTGTAACTTTAGGGAATGTATTATGTAATATGCATTGTGTATAAGGAGATAAATAAAACATTGTATATAATATTAATTTGGTTTTATTACAGTATCATAGTATTTATCGTAAATTGCTGGTTGGAGATACTCGGTATAAAATGATGTTGTTTGAACATCATTAATTTTTCTGTGCATACTTTATGCATAGGTAATTGTAATCTTTGTACATACTATATCCTCTATACCATGGAGGACTGTGAAGATATGTTTACAGTGTGCTTCCAAGCCACTTCCAGCTGCACATTCACAATGACTTTCACATAATTATCATACCAGTCTTATTCATTAATCTTTTCATTTGTGCCTTGCATTGTGCATGAAAATAAGCATGGTTACGATCATTAGCTTGATCAAGCTCCTATTTTCATAGAGGATTTTCACTTTAGGAGATATTTGAAACCTGAAATAATATTAACATTAAATTAAGTATATTACACGTTTTTTTTTATAGTTGAACTCACAAAGGAAGTAGTGAATGCATCATAAGTTGATCACTGTATGAAAACTTACCTTTCAGCAAACGTTTGAATGTGGGTTTTAGATAGCGCTGGAAGATCAGTGCTAGAATTGACATCCCTGAACTTTTCCAGGGCAGGAATGTTAGGGTTATCATCCTCAAGCTCTTATTCAACTCTGATCAAGTTATTCCCGTCGTATGCCTCCAGTCTTCAACAAAAAAAGGAGTTTTAAATAATGTAAACAAAAAAATCTATCAAATATAAAATGGTCATTATTTATTTACCTTTCCACTAAAGCTGCTTTTTTACCCGTGGTAGACGCATCTCTTTTCCATAACTCCGCTTTTAGTTGTACTACACTCCAAATCGCACACATTTTTGTCTAGTTTTCGTATATACGATATCGACACAACAGTGAAAACATAAACAACAATGGCGGACTAAAGACGCACAACCGTGCTGCCATCTGCTATGAGCTTTCAGTTTTTAACCCCATTGATACCTCCTTTACTTAAACACAGTGTTTTATTATTTTTTTGTGAAACTTATTAGTTGTTGAATAAAAAAACTATTAGTAAAAAAATAGAGTCTGGCTTCAAAATTGTAAAATCTAAATTTCCAATAGCGGGATCCCGGGATCCTGGTATTGGAAATTTTCTATACGGTATTAATACCGGTATTGAAAAAAAAACGGTATTCGAAACCCCTACTACCACGCAGCCTACAGGCTACTTGATACATAACTGGAAACATGAGACTTGAATAAGGATGATGACTATTACTAGAAATTTTCGAACAAATAATGTAGAATTTCAAAGAAGGCATAGTAAAATGAGATACTTAATCGAAAAAATCTGTAAAATCGTTGGAAATATGTTAGACTTACGCTCTGAGAGTTTTTGGAAGGGATTATTCCTGTCCTTGTCGTGGGGTACGGACAATGTATGGCGCTAGTATGAAGTTATGTACAGACGCCAGCACATCAAGCTACCCGAAACCGTCAAAGGAGAACGGGCAAAAATGTATGGAAGCCAGCCTAGGAACCAATAACAACATGCGATATATCATTGGAAAGGTTTTTTTATGTACTTCAACTATTGTTATGGAGGAAAGTCCTAAATCGCTGTGTGGATGAAGTTATGGCGCAATAAAGCTAGCTAATTGTGTTGTGGACCAGGTGTTTCATGGTACCTCAAAATACCTTAATACCGTATCTATTGTTTAATTAACGTTTTAATACACCACGTGGAGTATTGTTTAACAGATAGGTAGCTTAGTTTTTGTTATACTCTATTAGTTGCACGTGTTTTATAGGAGTGCCTAATGCTTTCGGCTCATCTCATTATCCCACACATTTTATTTCTGAGAAAATAAGTAAGGTCTGGGGGATCTAAGTTCTTGCTCTACAAAATAAAACAAACAAGTGGTTTTTTTTTAAATTATAAATAACAATGAATTTAAACGTTTTACAATATTATATTTTGCTAACGAAACATTTAAGACGGTCATTAGTGACAATATACGTAGATATAAGTTAAAGGATTTAAAACAAAAAAAAAGTATGAATACTCTAGCGCGCCCTAACACTTGCTTTATAAAAATACAATGCAATAATAAATCAAATACATAAATATTTTTATTGGTTAAATAATACTAAAGTTTTACAGTATGGTAACAAATCTCCTTTTCAATCTTCATCAATTAGAATACCAATTAAATCCCCGACTGGAAAATTAAACGGCTCATGCCTTCCTACACCTAGATACCAGACAAAAGAAGTTATATGGGCACAACTCCCTATTGTCCGGCGCCCTGTAAATTAAGTGCAATAATATTGTGCTATCGCACTAATACCTATTACGTCCCTAATAACCAAAAGGTAACGTAGATATATTTTTGGCCTTATATGGTGAGACTGTATACGGCCTCTTAAAAACCAGACATTTTGAAGCATATTGTACCGTTGCAAATCCCCAATTAAATCATCTCTTTTCACTTCAATTATATATAGGCTATTATGCAAATGCTCTGTACAATATGATTTAGCTAATTTAAGCTGATTCTTATTAGTAAGTAGGGCTTTAAAATAAGGGCCCATACCAGTCTAAGTCTTTATTGCTATTTATGTATTACCAGAAGATGAACGAACACAATATAACCCTAGTATAATATATCCACTGTAAAAAAAAATAAACAAACCTCCAATAGTGCATGTTCCCGTAAATAATCTGCAAGCTCAGGTTGATCTTGTGGAATATTCACTCTTATTGGCTGTCTCATCGGACGCGATAAGGAAAAACATAAGAAACCAGTGGACAGTCAAGTAAAGGCTCCGACAAACAGGCGCGACATGCGACGCGATACAAAGAGACCGCTCGTCGCGCGACACGCAGTGTCTTTGTGTCGCGTCGCGTGTTGCGCCTGTTTGTAGTAGCCTTAAGTCGTCGTTCTAATATAAAGCGATCGTTGCGTGAATGCGCGATTGTCACGTTTATGTCATTTTTTGTACGGAAAACCTGAAGGCGCCCTCTGTCGGCAAGACCACGCGTTCCGGTTCATCGAAGAAAAGGACGACGCCTTACGGTTATTATATACATTTAAAAAATGCCGAAAAAAAAATTATTTGCTTAAGTCTGGCTTTATTATGCAATAACTTTTTCCACACAGCGATTTGGAACTTCCCGCCATAACAATAGTTGAAGTACATAAAAAAATCTTTCCAATGATATATCGCATGTTGTTATTGGTTCTTAGGCTAGAATGCCCGTTCTCCTTTTCCCAATCTACTTTGAACCTTAACCTTCAGCGATAAAGTTGAAAATCTATTAAATAAAGGACAATGCTCAACAAAAACCCAGGCTTGGCGGAAACGGAATGTATCTCAATTTTTTTGTATAAATGCGAAATGAAATGCCACATAGGTAGCATCATCAAAATCGATGGCTAAATGTAGAAAATTGTTCTTTGTTTAGGGCAGGGGTTACTTTTAATTAATCGATTATTGGTACGTATTCATCGTACGCATCACTATAGCACTAGTACAATACAGTCTGGTTAAGTAGTTACGATCCTCAGAGGTCAACTACGAGATGACATAATAATAAAAAAATGTGCTGTCCCTCGAAGTGTCCCCTCCCTCCATGAAGTCGAAGAGTACTAAAAACTAGTATCCAGTAAGTATGCCAGTTGTGACAATTTTTAGGTACAGACGCCAGCACATAAGCTACCCGAAACTGTCAAATTTTCCCAATCAACTTTGAACCTTAAACTTCGGCGATAAATGAAAATCTATTAAATAAATTTGACAGATTGTAGTAGCTTGATGTGCTGGCGTCTGTACCTTAAAGTTACCCCTGCCATAAAATAAATAGCAATTTTTCACATTCAGCCATCAGTTTCAATGTAAAGCGTTTCTTTTTGTTAACTAGTTTAAGCTTTTAATTACATTTTGAATTACCTGAATGTTAACCCTGCCACTAAACAAATAGCAATTTCTTACATTTAGCCATCTATTTCGATGATGCCACTTAAGTGGTATTTTATTACATGCTTAAACTAAAAATCTGAGATACTTTTCATTTGCGCCAAGACTGGGTTTTTTTTTCATACTTCGTGAGCATTCTCCTTTGACAGATTGTATTAGCTTGAAGTGCTGCTTTAAGTCGAGCCGTATTTTTTATTATCCGGTTATTTACTTTTGATCTGAGAAACAAATTAAGAGCCCGTGCCGCCGCACCGCACGAAATCACTGATTTTGATCAATTTTGTTCATTCGTTGTGAGAAAAGGAAACATAATTTAAACAAAATTATTTTTGATTTGAAAAGTAGAGTTCTTTGTCTTGCATGTAGCAGAAAGGGATTTTTCAAATAAACTAAGTATTCATGGAAAATCACTAATCTTCGCAACAAGTTTTCCGAAAAATGACGCGAGACTGACGTTTGACCGTTTGGTTACAAGATACTACTTTTGATTTTGAAAATTAAAAAATATTTTCAACATCATTATATGGTCTACTTGCATGTGGTAGAACCACTTTTTTCAACTCACATACAAAATATAGCAGAAAAAAAATGATAAAATAACGTAATTTTCTAAAAACTTCTTGACAAATAAGTATTTTTTTCTAATACTTAGAAACACTTTTATGAAATTTTTAAAATTACATATTAAACTTAAGATAACAACATAATAGAATAAAATTTTTATTTTATAAATAAACAATAACTTCATTTCGTAAATAAATGGCAAAGTGAACTATATTATCGACCGCGCAAAAACGATCCCGTCAGTAGCGACCGGGCCTTCCCAGCGTGAGGACGTATCACTTTGTATCGCAGGCGCGCACGTGTTCTACGTAAACATATTCCAGAAATTGTACGCCGTCTACCACTTTTTGATCCGATAAGTATTCATTTTATTTTCAGTACTTTGGTTGTTTTTGAACAACATTAAAATTTTGCATGCCTTTATCTTATCTTCTATCTATACATATATATAAAAAACTTTTTACAAAAAAAAAACTACCGACTTCCAAAGAAAACACTACAAAGTGAAAAATAACTTTAATTTCGGAAGTCGGTGTCTTGGGTTTTGTGTTTTCGTTTTTTGCCACCGACTTCCGAAATTAAAGTTATTTTTCACTTTGTAGTGTTTTCTTTGGAAGTCGGTAGTTTTTTTTTTGTAAAAAGTTTTTATTTTTCACTTTTTAGTTGTGGTACCTACCTCACACACATTCGAATACCACTACCTACTACCAGTGTCAGGAACTTATCATATCATCTACATACTAAGTGGGAAAAAAAATACGTATTTTGTAGCTAACTCAAAAACTACCCAAGCAAAGTTAATAAAATTTATATGGGACCAATTCGGGATCATACCCTTTCAAACAAAAAAAGAATTTTCAAAATCGGTCCTCAAATGACGGAGAAATCGGTGGACATACATAAAAAAAAAAAAAAAAAAAAAAACATACGCGTCGAACATATAACCTCCTCCTTTTTGGAAGTCGGTTAAAAATGAATCCCTATTTCCTTGGTCAGGGCATCACGCGTGAACGGCTGGACCAATTTCGCTAATTCTTTTTTTGTTGTGTTTGTTATAGTAAGGAGAAGGTTCTTAGGATAGGTAGGTGAAGGTAGGATAGGTAGGTAGGTATGCAAGGAGGTAGGTATGTATGTAGGTAAAGTAGGTATGTAGGTGGGTAGGTAAGTAGGTAGGTAGGTATGTATGTAGGTAGGTAGGTAGGTGCGCCGTAGTACTTAGTGCTACCCGTGCGTAGCCGGGGCGGGCAGCTAGTATATATATAAAAATGAATCCCTATTTCCTTGGTCACGGCATTACGCGTGAACGGCTGGACCTATTTCGCTAATTATTTTTTTGTTGTTTGTTATAGTAAGGAGAAGGTTCTTAGGATAGGTAGGTAGGTATGCAAGTAGTTAGGTAAGTAGGTAGGTAGATAGGTAGGAAGGTACGTAGTTAGGGAAGGTAGGTAGGTAGGTAGGTAAATAGGTAGGTGCGCCGTAGATAAATACTTAGTGCTACCCGTGCGAAGCCAGGGCGGGCAGCTAGTATTATATAAAATACCGGTGTGCGTGTAATCGTAATTCTTCTCATCCTAAACGGCTTGACTGATTCAGTTTTTTTTTTAAATTCTTTTTGTGTCACTTGGTTGGTTTGACCAACCATACAAGTGACACAAAAAGAATTAAAAGTGCGGATGTTCTTAGCTACATATAGTTGGACCCTGCTGGTGCACCGGTGCTGTTGTCGCGGGACAATGTCCGCCTACCGCGACCGCTAGTTAGATTTAGACTGTATGTTTCATCGTTTTTTTTTAAGTGAAACCTTTATGCGCGTTGAGGGCAAAAACTTATGGGTTCGAGGTGGTTAGCAAGTGAAGTATTTTTTGGAATGAAGTTCTTTAAAGTTAATGAAGATCCAAGATGGCGGCTGCGAACATTTTAAAATTTTACGTCATGGGTGATATTTTCATAGTTTTCAATGGTGTCAAAGCCGATAGTAGGGTCAAAATGAAAATCCAAGATGGCGGCTGCAAAAATGTTCAAATATTTTCGTAGAGGAAAATCTTTTGCGCCCGTGTCACCGACATGCTTATATTATCAGTATCATGTGGCTATGAGTATGACGTGTTGCGCTTGTCGTTGCTCGGAGTGCCGATTATTATGCCATGACTGCATATTATATTTAATGGTTTTCAGAAAAAAAAATGTTTGAGTAATCAAACATTTTTGTGATTGAGTTCAACACTGCATATAAGTTACTGGTATTAATGTACAACTTTGTTGTAGATAATGGGTAAAAAGAAAGGATCGCATTACCAGTGCATCAGCAAAAACAAAAGACAAAACGCGGGATTGGCACGTATCAGACAAATTCTTACAGAACGTAAATCCAATCAAATCACTACGGCTTCGTATCAAGAACATGTAAGCTTTACTTTTGATCAGCACTAGAAGTGCATAAAGAAGTATTTAATTTTACGAGTACATTCTTATTTTCAAATGCTATTAATTTTAGGATCTCGATGACAATGGAACAGCTGAAAAGGCAGTAATTACTGGTGATGTTGACTTCTCATGTCAATTTGATCTTGGCATGGTAATTATCACGTTTGTCTTACATAAATAAATAATGAATTTATAATATACCTACAGTAAATACATAATTGTAACTGTTTATACTTTCAGAATGAGGAAGATAATTTAAATAATTCAAACTTAGAGAACACATCGAAAAAATCAGTAGTTCCAAATGTTGAAGAATCAGACAGTGTAAGAAAAATATTATGCTGTTTATTATGTTTTAATTGTTCCGTGGCCAAATGGAACCCTTATAATTTAGTCCTTTCCGGCTGTTGGAGGCTATTGGCACTATATAAATAAATATCAAGCGGCCAAGACACGCACTTCGCCAGTTTTTTTTAAACTGCCTAGTATTTCAAATAGATACGATTTGTTACAGAACAAAGAAAATTTTCATCGAAACGAAATACATAAACGGGCGTAGTCCCAATAAGACTTTTCAATTTGCTTGTCCATCGTTGACATCGGTGAAGAAAAACTTTTAATTAAGTACTTATTTATCGATACTAGTCGTATTTATGTAAAACGCTTATCTCAATGGTAATGAATGTCTAAATGTACCTAAATGCATCTTACACCAAATTGTAGCATTTTATGTTGATTGTTATAAATATACTAAATGAAAATACACAAACATTCCAGACTCATTTCTTAACCGTACCTACATCACTTAAAAAATATCATCTATAGGATCAAAACTGTTTAAGCGATCATTACGCTCGAACTTTAGGCGTGTGTGCGTGAACGGTGCACACAAACATAGCATCGCAATGAATATGCCTAAACTCTGTCGACTGAATTTTGTGCACGGATTCTTAAATAATAAAAAAAAAAAATGTCTTTTCGATACATTAGATCTAAGTGCAACGAAACGTAATATTTATGAATGACTCGAGTTGCGGAACGCGGCTGTCAAGTCAATTTTAAAATTTAGCCGTTGCTTTGACTGTTATGCGAACGAAAGATTTTCAAACGCCGCTGTTTTTTAAACGGAGTTTTAATTATTTAATTAACAAGCCTTGTGATCTTGTGATTCATGTGACGAGAAGGAACCGTTACAGCTATCGTTTAAGTTGTGGGCAGTTGTGCTGGTTTTCGTTCAATGAGACATATTAAAAGTTTTGTGGTGCGTTAATATGGTTAAAATGGAAAGAGCCCCAGGGCTTGGTGGACCGAAAAGTTCGTCAACTGCCGTAGCACCATCGAAGAGTGGATCAACACAAAATATGGCTGCAAACGTCAAGGTTGTCGTGAGAGTTCGGCCTTTGAATACCAGGGAATTGGAAACGAACACACGCATCGTGGTAGACGTTGTGGACGACAAGATGCTGGTGTTCGACCCTAAAGAGGAGATCCGACCTTTTTTTTACCAAGGAGTCCAACAACCCAACAAGAACTTTTTAAAGCGCGCCAATAAAGAGTTGAAGTTTGTGTTTGACAATGTTTGTGGGCTGAGTGCGACCAACAACGATGTCTTCGAGACTACCACGAAGGATATTCTTGTTTCTTTGATGGAGGGCTACAACTGTTCAGTGTTTGCGTATGGGGCCACTGGCGCAGGGAAGACTTTCACTATGATTGGTAGCAAAGAGCACCCGGGCATCACATATTTGACTATGGAACACCTGTTTTATACAATAAACTCTTTTGAAAAGGAGAGGGAGTTTGATATTGGAGTTTCTTACATTGAAGTAAGTAGTTTCATGTTATTTTTAAGGTTTCTCAAACAAAACTTTCCCATGCTAAACTTGCTGTTGTTGTTTTGTTTTCATTAGCCATGCAAAACTTTGTAAGTTGGTTAATTAATAGTTATAAACTAGGGCTTTGATGGGAGTAAATTAGTGCTGATCTTTTGTATGTAAATTCACTTTATGAACATCATTATTAAGAAAGTTAAGTAATTGAAACTGTAAAATAAAAACTTAGTGATTACCTTAATTGATTCAGGGCTGAAGAGAAATTCTTTTTAGGGTTCTGTACCCAAATGGTGCCAAAAGGAACCCTATTACTAAACCTCTTCTGTGTGTCCATCCGTCTGTCTGTCTGTCAGGCTGTCTGTCTATCCAGCAGGCCGAATCTCATGAACCGTAATAGGTATAGGTAGACAATTGAAATTTTCACAGATTGTGTATTACTTATATTACTATTGCCACTATCACAACAAATAATACAAATTAAATAAAGTTAATAATTAAAGGGAGTCTCCATACAAGAAATATGTTATTTTTGGCATTTTATGATCGATCTTAATATGGTAATGATCCCTTTGTGTGCAAGTCTAACTTGCACTTGACCAGTTATTTCTACTTTTTCATAACATTATCACATTTACTTATTTACATCTTCATTATAATTTCATCTACCTACTTACTAGTCAATCAACATGAATATTTTTTAAATTCCAGGTATACAATGAAAATGTATATGATTTACTAAAACCTTCAAGCACTCCACTACAACTGCGAGAGGACTCCAAGTATGGTGTGATGGTGGCCGGCCTGACCTTAAACAATATCAAGACTGCGAGGGAACTGCTCAATATGCTGGAGAACGGTAATAAGAACAGGACACAGCACCCCACTGATGCTAATGCCGAGAGCTCTAGGAGTCATGCTGTCTTTCAGGTTTGTTATTTTATTATGATTGGCCATTCTAAATATTGTTATCTTCAGAAGGAGTGTTTGACCAATCAGGACTGTCTGCAAACTCCCTGCATACATCATAGTATTCATATAAAAGATCCACTTTCCTTAATGGCCTATTTTTATTTCTCTATTATATTGTAACCAATAACACTTTTTTGCCACCTCTATCTCACGAAAATACGCATACGCATTGCGATAAACACGCCGTGTGATTTTTATACTTGGGCCACCCTAAAAATCATCAATTTATCACATTATTTTACACTGATTTTGAAGAGGCTGAATTTTCAAAATATTACCGTTAGCTTTAAAACACGTGTGACGTGTCATCGGCACTGAAACACCTACTAGATTCAAAATAGTACATTTACTTACTACCTTTTTCAACAGGTTTATGTAAAAATGCGTTACAAGACAAGCAGTCAGCTCCGCATAGTGAAGCTGTCAATGATAGACTTGGCGGGCAGCGAGCGTGCCTCCGCTACCGGCTGCGTCGGCGACCGGTTCAAGGAAGGAGCAAATATCAATAAGAGTCTACTGTCTCTGGGCAACTGTATCAATAGGCTTGCTGATGGCAGCAGTTATATTCCTTATAGGTGAAGTATTGTTTTAAATATATTTTAGAATAAGACATTTAAATAGGTGGAAGTAACTCTTAACTAACAATCTGACACCTTAACAAGGAGCTACAACTATAAAATTTCTCTCTGAAGTAGGTCAATTGAATTAAAAATCAGTTGGGGTGTCTGAGGTTTTATGCATTTAATATTACACGTTGTATACACCATAGGCTGGTTTAAATGCTAGTGTTAGTATTGTTGAAATAACAAAAAAATACCCAGGAGATATTTCAACTTTATCTATAGTTTCCTTCACAAACTGTTTAAAGCTTGAGGTCTTGAAGGTGAGTAACTATAATTATTAATATTCACCTCCAGAGACTCGAAACTGACGCGCCTTCTAAAAGACAGTCTCGGCGGCAACTGTAAGACAGTAATGATCGCCAACGTATCCCCCTCAAACGTCAGTTACGAAGACACGTACAATACGCTCAAATACGCAGCCCGCGCCAACAAGATACAGCTCAGTATTAAGAAGAATATCGTCGATGGGGATATGAGGCTGTCGCAGTATGTGAAGATTACTGAAGAATTGAAGAAGAAGGTGAAGGAATTGGAGGCGAAGTTGTCGCTGTCTAGTGTTAAGATGGTGTCGCGGGAACCGGACTTGGCTAAGGAGAAAGGTGTGTTGATATAAAATAGATTATTTGCTAGATTTATCAGGAATTGGTTCATCCTGAAATATTATGTGCCAAATGAACAATGACTCCATTTTTTTTTATTCTGTGGCTGTAATTAATGATTTCTGCAAAAAATAATCGAACAATGTTCCATTGCTTGAGCATAGGATTTGTCATTACACTCATTACAAATACCTCTTAGTATTGACACTTCGGCCCAGTCCTACAAAGTGATCTGTCCGGTTGTGTATTGAGTCCACAAACTTAACTAATAATAGTGAGGTATTGCTATTACGCGTTCAATTAATATTATAAATGCGAAAGTGAGCTTGTTTGTTTGTTACGCTTTCACGCTCGAACGGCTGAATGGATTTGTATGAAATTTAGCACATGGGTAGACCATGACCTGGGTTAGAACATAGGACTTTTTATCCCGATATTCCCACGGGATCGAGACTTATGCGAGTGAAACCGCGGGGCCCAGGTAGTATGATATAAATGAATGGAAAATTATAACAATTTCATTTTGATGAGAGTGCAAATATGCATTGTTTGGATAGATCATTACAACATCTAATGCTTATAGCATCCACAACAGCGCGACGTGCCATGCCCATTCGTACCGGTGCATAAAAGCTTTATTCTCGCTTATATTAGGTTTACTGTTCACTACATATCTGAAAAAAAAAAAAACAGTTGAATTGAGAACCTCCTCCTTTTGGAAGTCGGTTAAAAAAAACATTGTCACTCCGGGAGTGCCGATAGAAGTGAAAACTTAGACAAGATCGCCTTGGTGGAATAAAAATACTTGCATAGAACATTGATCCGTAACGTAATATAAATAAAGAGCACAATCGCGTATTAAGAAGTTTTCACTTCAAAAACACATAATTTTCTTTTAGCAAAACAAGAATGGCGTAAACGTATCTCAGAAGAAGAGGAGGTGTACGGCCTATTGGAGTCCAAGCTGCTGAGCTTGATGGCACGTCAGCGAGTGCTCGCGCTACGTCAGAGGCTGCGCACGCGCGCCTTCTCGCATGTCGCTGATCTTGCGCATCGGTCCTCTTCTGAGGCCATGGAACAGGTAATATTGTAGGCTATTTTAGATAATTAGACGAAAAATATGGATAACGTCGCTGTGCAGTGAAAAACCCTCGTAAAGAAAAAAAAAAATGCTTTTTTGTTTGTTTGTTGAGTAGAAAATCTCGTAATGCATATTAAAAACAAACTTGCACAGCTCTAGTGCTAAATACTTTAATGACGTTAGTGAAGCTTGGAAAACGTAAATGAGGGTCGTTTTTCAGATAGTTTTTATCTTCCCATAAAGCAAGTTTATTGCAATCACGAGGTTTTCTCTGCACCGCGACGATAAGTCTTATGTTACTACTAGCTTTTGCCCGCGTGGATGTCGGAGAATATCCCACGGGAACGTACTACCGAGATTTCATACCTAATAACAGAGGAAAACGTCATTGACTCCTACCGCTGCGCCCGCGTTGCTCCGCGTAATTTTGAAACTGTAATATCTTTTAAACTATTCATTTAAATTATATGATTTAAAAGGCATATTTTAATCTAAATTAAATGCCCGATTTAAATAACACATTTTTTTGGATAAGGATTAATACTATACCGGTCAAAAAAACTTCGGAAATAACAATTAAATTTTTATCAAATTCTGTAAGATAAAAATGGTTAAGATGAACAATACCGTAGAACATAAATTTGATGTATCTTTTTCGGGTTAGGCAGCGCACGCCAGTTAAGCTCCCAGTCGGCATGATTTTTTCTGACTTCTTCAACAATAATCGTCAAATTTCAGCCAATTTACACAAAACCTTTAATGAATTATACACTTAAACCTTCTGCATGAATCACTCCGTCTATGTGTGGTGAAAACCGTTTGCAAATCCGTTCGGTAGTTTTTGAGTTTATCGCGTTCAAACAGACAGACAGACGCGGCGGGGGACTTTGTTTTTTATTATGTAAGGATAAGGATACAGCTTGTTAGCCAAATGAAGCAAGTTGTGGCGCAACGTTATCACGACTAAAACGTGTGTAGTCCTTGTCGTGTGACCACTAACCCGTTTTCTACTTGACTTGGGGATTTCTCGCACCACGACCGCGATCAGGTAAACTATAGAAACCGATATGAATCGTGCACTTGGTCGCAACGGCCAATTACCCGCACACCATACCACAAGACGGCTAGGACTTGCCGGAGTCGTGGCCGTCTATTGCCCGAGATCCCTAACTTTCGACAGTCTAGTTGACTGTCGAAACGCACTGAAGATTCTTAATTTTACTGCAGTAATACGAACAACCGGCCAAATGCGTGTCGGTTTACGCACAATGAAGGGTTCCGTAGTTGGCATGAATTTATCCCAAATACAAACTTAACATTGTAGTTGAAAAACATGTTCTCCCATACATTCCAACTGCAAACGTACAATATTGAGAGATTTACTATGTTATTTTAAGACCATAGACTTCTTATAGGTTTTCCTGTCATCTAAGGGTAAAGAACCATTCTCTGTATTTTTTTCAAAGTTTAAGGCTCTGTAATTTTGGAGGTAATGGGGGAATGGTAAATTTTCATCTATTTTCTTAAATATCTTTAAATTTAAAAATTATGGAAACATATTTGAAATCCTCGCAACAAGTCCTTTCATTTGATATGTCACACGGTATAGTTCGCAAATTTAAAAAAAAAGAAATCTTATTGCCCCCAAAAGTGACCCCCATATTCAAAATTTATTTAAGGCTCTTTCAAACAGGCGCGACACGCGACGCGACACAAGCCTTTATTTACGTTACACATCCGTGTTTGGGTCACAGAAATACATATTATGTGTACCAAACTTAATCGGTCCATTAGATTCGGAACAAATTGGCCGTGACAGACAGGCAGACACACACACTGAATGATCTTATATGGATTCCGTTTTTCCTTTTGAGGTACGGAATCCTAAAAAGACTTCTACTTATTGATACCTGTTCTTTTTCAATCTAGATGTGTAACGAAGACATACCGCGACAAGAGCGCGCAGTCGAAAATTACATTAAACAATCTGTACATTTAGACACCAAAGTAATGACCACATGGACGAAATGGGACCAGAGCAAGAAAAAACTGCACATCATCTGTGAACAAGCTCTATCAGACTGCCCAGAATTAACCGACTTCATTGATAAAGTACAGTTGCAGAGTGAACTACGACAGATCAAGGCCAGAGACAATCTGAGACAGAAATTACTGTCCATAGAGAATGATGAGATTGAGGCCTTCACAGAGTACATGAGTGATATGCCTACTATGTTGAAAAAGTTATACTTGACGCTAAAAGGGTACGACAAAGCCCCACCAGCATTGACGTCTGAATACCTAGAGATAATGAAAAAAGCAAAATCAGCTAAAGGCATCACGTGGTCAGATGACGGCAACGAAGGTGACGCACACTTCAAGTTCATCTCTACTCTAGATTTACACAAACCCTCCACAACATTAGAATACAGTGTCTCCAAGAAAGATGACGCTAACGCAACTGTAGACATCACTGACAGCGAAGACCTGACTGACATAGAGAATAAAGAACCAATCAAATTATCAGCTAAGAAACGCAAAGGAACGCCCATCAAACTGCCTAACAACGAAACTATAATAATAAATGATTCCTTCGAGAGTTTGGACATGACAAGGAATTTGAATTCTGCAAAGAAGGTCAAGAGGGAATATGACGTTGCAGTTGATGTTGAAAATTATGGACCTATTGACCCTAAGGACTTGAATTCGACGTTTGTGTTGACTGGAAAAATGGAAGCAGAATTGAAGAAACCTATGAAGACAGAATTCAAGATGGAACACATTCCACTGAAGAGGGGATTGACGGATAGGACCAATACTGCGAGGACTATTAATTTTGGTGATAAGGGTAAGTTGTTTCATTGCATGCTACGAGATTGCCGCGCTTAATATTTTTTAAAGAGAAAAGGATGGATGGATGGATGATCCTCATTGGATGTCTCCATGACAGTTCGAAACTAATATTATTATTTACGCCTTTGCCATGATATCACCGCTTGCCCGACCAGCGTCTTGCGTCTGCGACCGCGGCGAGAACAAATGTTAGAATTTATCTAGAGCGTGCCATAGAGTCGCCGCGGCGCCGCTTGCGGAGAGGAGAGTGGTGCGGGAACATTCGAGCGCCGCCGCCGCCCAAGCCGCAAGACGCACCGCCCTATGTTGTGGCCCTGGCCTTATTTCGCGAATCGTGATTAAGTAAAAGAAAAATCTTCTTTTGTTCATGAATCAGTACCCAATACCCATACTAAACAAGTCCTAAAACTTAACTTCGAGTATCTGATAACCAATATTTTTCTGTGCAGCAAAAATCGTGAAGCCAGTAATCGGCAAAGCGATACCGTTCCGGAGGCCGCCGGTACAACCGAGCCTTCCGCAAACGAAAAGCTTCGGCTTCGGGTCCAGCGTACCCAGAGATGCGCAGACGCAGAGAAACGTGCAAGGTAAATGTCAATAGCAACCTTATGCATGTTAGTATAGAGGCCTGTTTCATTATTACTTGTTAGTGATGTTCGCAGCCCTAAAGTCAAATGTCAAAATAGTAATTCAAAGTAGACTAACAAATTATAACTTGTTGAAACCCGCGAAAAAAATAAGCGACATTATTCGCTAACAATCATTCACGCTAGATTTTATTGATTACTAGCTTTCGCTAGTGGTTTCGCCTGCGTGATATCTTTTTAAATTATAGCCTATGTTACTCAGTGATAATATAGCATTCTACTGGTGATTTTTTTTTTAAATCAGTCCAGCAGTTTTTGTGTTTATTCATTACAAACAAAAATACAAATCTTTTCTCTTTATAATAATTTTGCGTAGAAATGCGTACAGCAAAAATTTTCGGTTTAAGGCTGGTTTTATAGTCTCGCCGCTAGACGCGCCGCTGGGTAGGTGCACTGTGAAACGAGATTAGTACCGCGCGTTCCTGCTGTGAGACAGTCGTGTACAATATGAACGTCGGCGCGTCTCAACGGCGTCACACTAAAACGCATACTGGCCGTAGAAGCGCACGAGCTGCGCGCACTTCGGCAGCGCCGGCGAATAGCGCGCGTTTACTGAACAGCGCTGCACAAACGCGCGACTTTGAAACGCAACTACTACCCCACACATCTCCGAACGCGCGCGCTCCAACGGCGCTGCCGAAACGCGTAAAGATAAAACCAGCCTTAGTGATTACCTATTTCGTATTTTCTATGAAATTATAAAACTTGATACCTACTTTGATTACTACTTAACTGGATGTCGTGAAACAGGCCATAACGTTTTTGTTTGACCCGTCCTTGTGTTGTAGTATAATTTGTGTGTCCTATTAAAAATATATTTAGTGGCATTTTCAAACATTTTAATCACAGTTTCAAACAGTTATGTAAAAATACCGTAATAATTTGCGATACCAAGTTAATGTTTTATCGAAATTATTTACGCTTTGTGCTATTTTCACACGAAGGAGCATGATTCAATTATTGAATTAATTTATTTTAAAGCAACGACACGGTTTGATTCTCAACCTTGTCAATGTCAATACTAATACATATTTATGCACCATTGATTCAATATCGTTTTGCTCCTACGACGTTTTGCTCACTAATTCATTCTATTTACAAAACAGTTGTTTGTGTCGGTCCTTAATACACTGTGAGTTTTTATAATGTGCACATATCGAAATAAGGGAATCCATGCTTAATTTTATCGACGGAAAACAGTGTAACTTTTAAACTAAATGATCTATCGCGATGAAACAAACTCCATAATAATTGGAAGTAATAAGGCGTCCTCAGAAAATGAAAATTATGGAAAAAACGCTACCCTCAATTGAAAATAAACATGTTTATTTTCATAAATTTTTAAAAATTTCGTAACATTTCTCAGTAAGACGCCAAAGAGAACAAAAAAAACAAACTTGCGTACGGTACGACCCTTTTTTTCGTAGGTAAACGTTACTATATCGGCCGAGCGCTTCAAGCAGAAATAGTCCTTACGGTGTCTTCGATGGTACCTATAGTAAAACTGTGAATGTCCAAATAATTAACTCACTAACAATTCCCTTACATGTTCGTGTGTGTGCCGTATAACAAACTAATAGACTCGATGGCTCGTGGGAAGACGACTGTAACTCAAAAATCAGTTGGTTACAAAGCAGTGAGGGCGCGAGACAGGTTCCAGTCACACCCCTACTCCAGACCACCTGCAGTCAACAGGAAATAACCGGACCAGAGACAAGAAGAGGACTGTACAAAGTAGGTTAGGCAACAAAGGTTTGTGCTATCGTCGAGTTTTTAATTAAGGATTTTGTTTGATACTGATTTTTAGACATTAGACTGATCGATTATAATCCTGTTGTGTAAATTAAGATTTAATTGAATTAAATTGTTTAATTTACTGCTATTTCAAGATTGGTTTAATTAACATAAAACATGTATATTTGAAATGGAGAATGCTTCTTTAGTACTTTAGATAACGTCTCAGTCACAAATTAGGCAACTAACTAATTAATTTGTCACAAGAATGTCTCTCAAAGCTTCGAAATTTCAAATATACATTTTGTATAGTACTTATAGAAATAATAAATACATGAGTCGAAGTTTGTTGTTAATTACAGTTTATACATAAAACAATTTCACAGAGTGGTTGATATTAGAAATTCAAATAACACTAGTGGAAATAATACGTTTCGGACTTTCAATATGTACTCAAACTTGATCGTGTCTACAATTCGCGAAGTTAGGACTAAAATTTAATCTAAATCGAAACTTCGGTATTGGGTACGTGAGATTATTGATTGTGTCGCTTTGATTGGTCGCTCGTGTTAAACGCTCTATTTTGTCGATTCGGGATTGCTAACACTTCGTGGGAATATACTCTCACGTACAAAAAAACATTCAACTGAATATAGGAAATTGCTTCCAAATTGACTTTAGAAAAGTTAAATTTTTTTTTAAAGAAATATTTATCATCACAGAAAAATTGATATAAGTACCCTTATCATTTGAAATTTATTCAAATACATATTGACATTAAAATGAGATATATAATGACATTTGTGATATTTATATGGGCTTCAATGTGTGTGTGTGTATGTTAATTTTTATACACAAATATGTAGTATTACACAGTGCACGTGTCGCTCAAATAAATAAACATGTGTTTTTTGGCGCGGATTTGGTATTCTCACTCTTATCGAATTTTCCTATCACGAAATTGAATATTTTTTTGGAATAAAACCCTATTTATTTTAAAGAGAATTGTATAGAATTAAATGATAAACCTTCGACATATCAGACTAAAATAACGAAAAAAAGCCATTCTGATACTACTAAGTGTATTCTTTCGTTTCCCCGACGCCTATTAAAATCTTCGTTTCTATAATTGTGTAGTTTTAACACTAGTTTTAAAATAACGCTTTAATATTTGTAATGATTTTGTAAATGTTTTTTTTTTTAAATTTTGTTTTTTTTTATAACTTATTGTAACGAATTAACTAACTAATAAATATGATGTAACTAGACATTTTTGTGAAGACTTGAATAACTGGACCCCAAACTGTAAAACTAATGCCCGTTTTCACTAGCCCTAGGCGACACCGAAAGCGGTTCCGTCATAAAACGGCTGTTATGAAAATCTGTCATTTTCACTAGGGTATTTGACATTAAGGTGTCTAAAACCAGGGTATTTGACATTAAAGTGTCAAAAACGCTCTGTATTTGGACACTCCTTATTGTGTGACCGTTCACCGGTTTAGTAAAAACAGGCATCAATGTTGAATAAGGTATTGATATTTCTAGTGATTAAGCTAAGACTAAATTGATGCGAGATATCCACAGTGCCATTCAACTGACATTTTAAATTCCATCTTAAGGTTCATGCACACACGTCAGTCACGTTAACGTCAAGTCGCCGATCAGTCACGTCAAAAAATATAGTTAGGTGGAAGTTGTAGGACGTTGGCTACACACTAGTCACGTCACTACCGGCGCGTCTCGGTCGATGTCGCGTCACCATCAAGTCAAAACTTTGTATTGCTACAAACGAAACAGGCGTTGCTAAGACTCACTAAGTTAACTACTATCAGTTCACACACGTCACTGAAATTGACGTGACTGATCGGCGACTTGACGTTGACGTGACTGATGTGTGTGCAACCCTTAGTCTAAGGGAACACCAAGAAATATATTTTCGTGTTTCATTTTGTATTACATTGAAGTCGACCGCTATTTCTACAACTTCATTTCTAAAGTATGGCGGCAACTCCGCAATAAAATCGAAACGAAAGTATTTGATACTTTAGCAGATTCTGATAACATTTTTAAATGACGTCACTGAAGGAAACGATTCTTGCCGATACTACTTTTGTATGAAATTGTACTAACTTAGATTACTTTTGATACATTGATTGTTTTTCTATAATAGCTTTACATTTACTTTGCTTTTGTAAATGAAAAATTGTCGTACCTCTACTAAATATCTGGTATTATTTTTAACAGAAAATTGTAATTAATGTTTAGAATTTTAATATATCAAATGTATAATTATTACTAATGACTGAATTATTATTTTCTAGGCGTATTGATTTCTAAGATGCAATTTTAATTAAGAAAATGTGGAGGTATAATTAAAGAGATTTGAATATTACGTGAATATTGTTTTTTTTAAACCGACTTCTAACCTTCTAGGTTATCAATTCGGTTGTTTATATTATTTTTTTAAATGTATTTTCGGGCATAACTCAATCATATAAAGACGAATTTGCTAAATTCTTTTTTTGTTTGAAAGGGTATACTTTCGAGGTGGTCCCATTGCAATCAAGTCAGGATCTGATGATGGAATCCTGAAGAAATTGAGGGAACTCTTCAAAATAGGCAAACCTATAGCGATTTGGATATTTTTTATAGTAACTCGTGCAGTTGCTCTTGAAAAGCACCATTTAGTGAAGTGGAACTGATAAAGGCCTTCATTAAGGCTCTTACAAACAGGCGCGACACGCGATGCGACACAAAGGCACCGCTCGTCGCGCGACGAGCGGTGCCTTTGTGTCGCGTCGCGTGTCGTGCTTGTTTGTAAGAGCCTTAATGAAGACCACAAATGGCCACCGGAATTACTCAATAATAAGTATTTCACGGGTTGCGATTCGATTACTTTAATACGGTTGCAATGCAATTTATGCTTGTCACAATGCATATGGAGAAATGGAGTTGATGGTGAAGTACCAGTAGAACTCAACGATGAATGTTCCTGCATAGGGCATTAGGCTATTGTAACCTAGATAAATTACAAACGGACAAACTAAAAAGCGAGAAAAAAAAACTTAAAAAAAAACAACCCACTTCCAAAAAAAAACGCTACAAAGTGAAAAATAACTTAAATTTCGGAAGTCGGTGTCTTTGGTTTTGTATTTTCGTTATTTGCCACCGACTTCCGAAATTTAAGTTATTTTTCACTTTGTAGCGTTTTTTTTGGAAGTCGGTTGTTTTTTTTTTTGTAAAAAAGTTTTTTGTAAATCTTATCGTATCTAATAATTTTGGGTCTCATTGGTCGTTAATTGTGTTCTAATGCCGATGCCGTTTTTATGGTACACACGGCTACACATCAAGCTATACATTTCCAATATAAGCTGACCTCGCATAGTACAGAAATCCTATACAATGCGAGATCAGCATAAACTGGAAATGTATAGCTTGATGTGTAGCCGTGTGTACAACCCATAGGCACTACGACGATATCTACCTACATATTTCATCTTACTAGGGTAAGTTCACAAAAGCTGAGCGAATTCGCTTGGAAATTTAGTTATATGCTCAGACTAAATAAAAAACCAAGACAGCGCTGTCAACAGTGACCTGAAGCCGGTTTCGTAAACATGTGTGCAGTGAGGTGTAGTTTGATTGTTATTTGATTGTAAGTGGTTGTAAATGTGTGCGTGTGAGCGTGTATGCACAGAGCGGAGGTGTATTTTTGGCATGCTTCACTGTATTGTTCGCAGCGCTGTCTTAGTTTTTTATTTGGTCTGAAATTATATGTAATAAAGAAAATTTTATTTTGTTCAAAAGACCTATCTAGAGTCTAGAGACAATAATAAGTTCCTTTCTTTCGTTCATTGAAGCGCAATGGTTCAACAGACTGCCTCTTTAGAAGTGAAAAAAAAAATCTGTGTCGGTATGGCATGTGACATGCCGAAGACTCAGACTCACCCCTTGAAACTTGAACCCAGTCAGTTTTCATCTTCACGCAGTCTACACTTACACTCAACACCCCCCACAGTCCTATGTTAATTTATTCCTATTTTTCACTGCGTTCCTCTCTACTGTGATCTGACCCGTATGCAGACCCCATTAGATCCCGGTGCACTCCGGGTACAGGAGTCTAATTACGACGGGTACAAATTGAAGGCTTTGAAATACACCCCGGCTTTCTACATGCCTCCTGTACCGTGCAGCTAAGTTCAAATGAGATATTCGATTCCAAAATTTGCACATACACAACTGAATTTAGTGGAATGCGGCACAAAAGTGAGCGCTTTATAGTTTACGTATTTCGATTGAATACAATTTTTTGTGAATGGAAATAGGACTCGCATATTTCGAGCTTTCTAGTTTTCTAGTCGTTTCTGCTTTTGTTGTACCTATATAGTTATGTCAGTAATTTGGTGTTCTGTGGTGTTTTGCGTCTAGTGTAAAAAGAAGAGCATATTATTCTGTTTCTGGATACCTACTAAGAGTGCGAATGCTTGCTAGCTTTGTGGTTCTCTTCCACGAGCCGTACCTTTCCTTTACCTATACGGAATTACCAATTTATTTAAATTTTGGGCCATTTTTTTTTTTTTTTTTTAAATAAATTCGTGCTATCGACACGAAGAAGATTTAAATTCTTAGAATTTAATAGGTATCACAAGGACGGTTTTTTTAGTAGCTATGTCTTTTCCCTATAGTCGTCTGGACAGTGGTCATGGAAGTAAACCAGCTAATTAGCTCAAATAAACAAAAGAGTTGCTCAGCAACATGCGATTAATTAAAATCGATGTCACGTCTCGACTCATTCCGCGCGCGGGTAACGAAGGTAGGCAAAATAAAAAGTCGGGCAAAGGTGTCAACAAAAACGCGTCGAACCCTAAACGAACCGCAAATGAATTGATTCGACGCAATCAATTTTTTCCCGCCCTTCTAACTCGGGGAGCTAGGGTACACACCGACTCATTCACTCCCGCTCTGATTATCGGTCAATCATTCGGTCTCACCGTTCAGTTAACTGGAAAATTGGTAATTAGGTAAAGGTGATAAAATGTGGAAAGTGTGCTGTTAGGAGATAAGAACGGTCAAGGGCGAATATCCGTTAAGTTTTGACTAGTTTTTTTGTACGTTAGTGAGGGGATCAAGATGATATTATTTACAAGCTTCGAGGAAGAATAATTTAAATATACCTTTGGTTTCTGTTTATTATAGAGAGATTTAATGTTATGTAAGTACCGAATGTAAGGGACATTCCAACTGTAAATGTAAGTTTGTACGCACACTATTGAGAGATAGTGCCATGTACGGACGCCAGCACATCAAGCTACTACAATCTGTCAAATTTATTTAATAGATTTTCAACTTTATTGCTAAAAATAAGGTTCAAAGTTGATTGGGAAAATTTGACAGTTTCGGGTAGCTTGATGTGCTGGCGTCTGTACCATGATATTTTAATACCGTAGGGTTCATAAGGTTTTCCTGTAATCTATGGGTATTTTCTGTTATTTTTTTTTCAAAATTGTAGGTTCATTCGTTTCGGAGATATGGGGGTTATGGACAATTTTCATTTTTTTCTTATATATCTTAAAATGTATTTATTTTAAAATTATAAGTAAAATATATTTGAGATCCTCGCAACAATCTCTTTCATTTGATATTTCACACGGTATAGTTTACAAAACTTTTTTTTAATACATATCGACGATATAATCGACGCGAAATTGCATTTTACGTCGACTGGTATTAAAAACTAAAAATCGAAAAAAAAAGGTAGTTAGGAGGTATCAGAAATTCACGGACGATAAGTGTACCAAATTTCAACATAAATCGTTCCATTAGATTCGGCGCAAATTGGCTGTGACAGACGGACAGAGAGACAGACACACGAGTGATCCTGTATGGGTTCCGTTTTACCTTTTGAGGTACGGAACCCTAAAAATAAAAACAATAAGTACCCTTTTTTATTATGTTTGGCTTCACCGCAGTTGGGTTAAAAATAACAGGTGTCTATTAATTTTGATAGATGGCGTTACAGGTCTGACGTCAAATCAAAGTCGCTTTGTTAACCGTGCAACTTGCAATTAGAGATTAGAGCCTATGCTTAAACATTTCAGCTCATGTTTTCCACGTCGAATTCTTGTCTTATACCTATTAGTATTTTCAGTAAGGTAGTACTACTAGTATTTTCGGTAAGGTAGTACTACTACGATGGAGCGTAGTATCCTTGGAGTTCGACTTACCGACCGGATACGGAACACGATACTGCGCTCTAAGACACAAATCGCTGACGTCACCCAAAAAGCAGCAAAGCTCAAGTGGGACTGGGCCGGACACGTTTGCCGCATGTCGGATGCATTGTGGGCTAAGACACTACAACATGGGTTCCTGAAAACGTCCAGCGGCATCGTGCAAGACCCAGGCGTAGATGGCGGGACGAACTTGACGCTTTTAGGAGGGATTGGTCTATGTTGGCTCAGGATCGGGTTGGGTGGAAAAAGGAAAGGGAGGCTTTTGCCCTGCAGTGGGACAATACGGGCTAATTATTATAGTATTACTGGATACGAGAGGCATAGAACAGATCTTTGTGGCGATACTTGGTGGCCTCTGTCCAGAAGTGGATGTCTATCGGCTGAATAATGATGATTATAACTGTGCACTGTGTGTATTTAAGCCTTTTATGAACTTTATTGGCCGAGGTCTGCAAGTTAGCCACCATGATGAGAGCAACTGGAGTTGTTGAGAGCACGTACGTATACACCAAGCTATACATTTCCAGTATAAGCTGACCTCGCACTGTACGGAAATCCTATACAAGGCGAGATCAGCATAAACTGGAAATGTATAGCTTGATGTGTACTAAGAGTAGCCGTGTGTACGTATGCGCGGTCATTATTTGTAAAAGTAGATACTTACTATTTGTATCCTGTGAACTTTCCGGCGAGCTTTCAAAGGCCAACGTCCATTGTTCTCGAAGACTGCAGCAGCGGCACAGCTGATGAGCATATTGTAAGTAATATTATCGTTTGTGTTGTAAGTATTAGTATCAGGGAGGCATCTATGCATACTTGCTTATGATACCTAACTCGACTACTATTAGGTACGTACCTACCTATACAATTCTTTGTATCTAGCATTGTGGATCGGACTTCCCGGGGGGACAGTTTCGTCGTTCACAGATCACTACCCCCATCTGAAAGTAAACTTCCTGAACTTCGGTTGTTTGGATTCTTTTTTACACGTGTGGGTTTGTTGTTCTTTCCAACTCATAGAATATACGGGCTTGGAAGGAAGTACTTATAAACTTTTCAGTTTTTAACGTATTGAAGTGTGGTTGTTTGTGTACAAGCAAGCCGTAAGTACCTACAAGTGAGCACAAATGTCCTATGCACCTAAGACCTACAATGTACGCACGGCTACATTTCAAGCTATACATTTCCAGTATAAGCTGATCTCGTATTATAAAGGATCCCGTACAATGCGAGGTCAGCTTATATAGGTGGATAATAATCCTAGAGCCTTTGTTTCACAGTAAAATATGATACTTAACTGTAATGTTTACCGGCATAAAAAGCTATTACTATAATTAGGTTACTGTTTTTCTTTTATCTAATACATACTGGAAAACAGTATTTTTCAAACTCGTATAACAGCGCAGGGAATGGCCCTACTATTTTTGGTCCCATAGTGAAAAGTGAAGAGAATAAAAATAACATATTCTATCAGATATAACTTTTTTTTTTGTTTGGCACTTTCACATAAATGTATGGACGGTGAATGATCTCCTTTATTCAAATAAATACTTTGTATGATGTTGCCACGTATGTGTTTGCCAAACACATGCGCGAACGGCACGCATAATAAGACTATGTGCTGTTATTATATAGGTAATTATATGACGGTGGACCGTGGAGTTTTCTGCCGAGTCTTCTCCATAGGAAACGACCAAACGGAACCGTGCTTCCTAACTTCTGACGTTTTATAAGTGCCCATGTAGGTTTATCTGAAGCTAGCAACTAGATGTAGATATTAAATACCCCAGAATAGTGTCACGATAAACCACCCCAGGCGGGTCCTGATGGCCCTCCAAATCTTAAGAAGTACTTTCTTAATGATATCCCCAACACGGTCAAAATATATTTAGGAAGAAGCAGTTTAGAGTTGGAGGCTGAGGGTGAAAAATTTCGAGCTCGCACTCGCTACAATCTACATTTTCAAACTTTCTGCATAAGTCGATGAAGCAACTCCTAATTCCGTAAGGATGTTCCATAGAAACCTAACCGGTAATTCCGAGACGAGGTGCAAAAATTTTTGAGCTCACCTTGCTCGCGACCCACCCTACCCTCTTACTTTCTTAATTTGCAGTAGAAGAAAATGCACCTCCCTGAAAAAAAATATCCTGCCGGTTTAGGTCCATGATGTAGGTAGATGATAATTAGTTAATTACGCACGTTATACCTACTTGCTTTTTTTGCTGTCATTATTTTTTATGTTGCACATTTTTTCTAGAAATAGGTACCTACCTACATAACGCACCCTTAGTTAAGGGCACAAATCGAAATATTGAGGTTTTGAGTTTTTGTGTTAGATGGGTTCAATATCAACTGTTTTACCACTTGGCTTTTATAGAAAGAGAAAAGGACAATATTAAAGCGAATACTGTAATTGTGTCTCTTTCACATCACCCTCTCCGTGGTAGAACAGTTGATATTGAGCCCATCTAACACAAAAACTCAAAACCTCAATATTTCGAGTTGTGCCCTTATATTACTAAAGGTGCGATAAACTGAGAAGACCGGGGGCCTCATTTTGTTTTGCCGTCACGAGCCCCCGACAGGCTTAAGTCCACCACTGATTGGAGCTGTTCCTAACTGGACCTCGACTATGTGACCCCACCCCCTAATTCGAATGCTGGATCCGCCCTTGATATAATTTATATAAATTTTGCATTAAAAGACGGTTACCATATTGTATAACTTAAAGTGCTAGGTACTGGCCCAGGCTCCATACATTTCTGGAACATCTTTAGCACATGGGTAGACCATGACCTGGAAAAGGACCTAAGATACTTACTTTTTATCCCGATATTCCCACAGGATCAAGACTTATGCGGGTGAAATCACGGGGTGCAGCTAGTATAATATATATAATAAAGGTGATACCTAGGTAATATTGGGTGATCAATATTATGTTCGATGTTAGAGTTTTTTTTTCTACGTAGTTTAGTATTTCGGCCTGAATTTCCATCTTAAGATTTTGAAATTGAGTATCGTAAAGGAGAGCGTATACCTCATGTAGACTTTCTCAGTAGAAACCCTGCAATTCTCAGCATAAACAACGTTTTAAATTATAGTGATTGGTTAATCATTCATCTTATTAATCATCTTTCCCTGTTGTTTGTTCATGAAAATATTTAACGTTTATTTTTATACAATCCGTATTATCTAAAGTTAATTCGTGATGTAAAAACGGTAAACCGGTAAACAGATTTTCCAACTACATAATAAAAATCTTAAAAGACAGGAGTCCAGATCATTAAAATCTGCAACATCGCTCCGACCCATAGAGGAAATTGTATCTCCGACCTCTGTGCGCGTCGATGACACATGTCAAATGGGAATTGTCAAAGTAAGATTGCATCGTGCCGTGTTGCATCCAAAAAGCCGATTAGTCTACGTGTAAAGTGGTTTTTACTGAAATAATTTCCATTTCAAGGAAATAATATAGGTAAGTGAGCTATTAACTATGAAGTTAGCGACCTCAATGTTTTGTCTTTGAGGTTGTATTCTGTCAAAGGTTAGGTTAAAATTAGACAAATATGTAACTGCTGTTGAATATTCCCAAATAAACGTGCTTACAAATTCACGGCTAATTCTATTACCAAGTTGTTTTGTCCCACTAAATAAATACAGGTCGTTTTTGATACAACTAGTGGCATCTATTAGATTTTTTTGTAACTAGGCACAAGTTTTCCGCGGGTTCCACGAGCGCCCGGGTTTTCTAAAAATATTAGAAAATATTTTCATAGTAGGTTTTTTACGCTCCGATTGGAATTCTTAATTAATTAATCAGTGCTATGCTACTGATTAAATTTCGTACCTACTATCGACGATGTTTTTTTTTACAATATATTGACTCAAGAGGTCTCTTCCTATAACTTATAATGCGCGATTGTGAATTGATAATAAGCACTTTCAATTGTTTATTTAAATGTATATTATGTAGATGGCCTGGTAAAAATATTGTTAGAAAAATATTTTAATTGATTGTAAGTGGCGCGGCAAATATTTGAAACGGCCTGCATAGATTGCATCATGCAGCGTTCATAATACCTACGTACGAGGTGAGGCGAGTAAGAATCGCTAAACTACTAGCGTAGGTAGCATACTAGGGAAGTTTTTAGGTCAGCAAACTAAATTATACCATCCAGACATACACATAAAAGTTAAAAGTGTTAATAATTAGTTTTAGTAAACCAATTAGTACAAATTTTACGCCCTTTAGTCGCGCTTCTCATTCATCGTTTTGTTTTCGTTTTGCATCGTTTTATTTATTGCATTCTACTATCAGTTATCCATATCGCATTTAGGTGGCGCTGATTGCTATGGGATTGACACGTCATAATTTTTTGAGAAAAAAAAAAATCTTCATGTCGTCAGAATTTACAATAACTCATCGCTAGTACAAATCCATGGAAATACAGTATCTCTTAATTAACTAATTGATCCTATCTGCATTTTGTATTTTTTGCTTCCTGGTTTTACCGTTATTGCAGGAAACTAGGTAGTTTGGTACTTGTAAAACTTATCTATGAAATGTGCATTATCGCGCGATTTCACACATTGCAATTTTCATACACGAATTAATTTCATGCAATTTGCAATAGACTGGCTGCACTTAATTTACAAATTATTGCAGTAAATATAGTTATTCATTGAATAACTTATCGCGTTATTGCCATAATTAAATACCGCCAAAGGAATCTATATGTAGGTACTATAATAGCAATCTTTATTCAAAAAGAAAAAACCGTTTTTTTTTTTTGCCCCATTAACAAATACTGCTCTTCTTTATCTGACCAAACACGTATAAAAACCACATCCTGGTTCAAATCGTGATGTTTCTACACAGACCCAACCGCACGATCTACAAATCTCAATTTCTTTGATATAATAAATTGTAGTAGTAATTGATTCAATGTCATTGTCCGTTAAAACTTGTTTAAATTTGCACGCGTTACGATTTTGCAGACGAAACAGTTCGATACAATGTTTTTGAATATGATTCCAACACTCTTTATATCGTCGTGCTTTGGCAGGTAACGTGTTGCTGTAGATTTTTAAGGATCCTAGGTTTGTCTCATTAGGTACTTAAGGGATGTGTGTCTTCGTTGCGGTTTCTATTGTGCAGTGCATTTCATAGTCTGTATACAAAGTGCTACATCGTGAAATCGTGAAGTTACGTCAATTCTTTGTTTCTATGGAATCAGTAGTGAAGTTATCACGTGTAATTTCGATAGTCTCGGTTTCTTTCTTCCGAAATGCAACTAGAATATTCAGCAGTTGTTTAATTTTTTCCTGATTAGATTTAGTTAAACGAGTTTCTGGGTTTAAAAAGCTTATTATTTACCTGGATTCATGGATACCGCGATTTGTAGGTGCAGTTATTTGTTCTGTTTATTTACAAGCCAATGATGTGAATGCAACGCTTATTGCATCAGCGCTTGCAGGGCCGATTATAATGCACAAGGGAAGTCCCGATTTGGAGCGTAATATAAGTAGACAACAGTGAGGTGTTGCTGTTACTTAAATATATTGTAAGTCTAAGTATTTTGTTTAGAATAGAATAGAATAGCATTTATTTGCAAATATGGGTTATACATAAGTAGGTAGTATTAGGTTTTCATCAGAGTTCTGCCATATTTCACCATTCGGCATGCAAACATTTTCATTACCTATATAAAATTGTTAAAATTTAAACTCTTGTTGAACATTAAATTAGTTATGTCATTCTCATTAAATAAAATTATTACAATTCAAATATTCATTAAAAAATTCAAATTGTCAGTAACAGTTACAATATACAAGAAATACAAATCGTGGTCCAAAGATAAATAAACAAACAAACATCAAAATTCCAGGTCATAGACAACACACCATAAATATTCCATACGCAAAACAATAATTAATTAATTAAAAATTCGAGGTGGTCTGATAAAAATTGTCTGTTAAAAACTCAGTTACACTGTAATACGCTTTATCTATTAACAATTTACGAAGTGTACGTTTGAATTGCAACGTTTTCAAGTCGTCGTCGTCGTCGTTTCTATGATTAATTATAAAAAAACAAACACAGATATCTATGTCATAAAAATGAAATGCTGTTCGTTGGTAAGCGCATCTATTGAGAACGGCTGTGCCGATTTAGCAATTTTTTTTTATACATGTTCGTAATCGGGTTTTTACGAGAAGAAAAATTGGAAAAACTTCAATTTCGCGAAAAAATTAACGTCCTTTTTTGTATGAATTATTGAAATCTGGCCAGGACGACGTCAGTCGAGTTATCTAGTGTACTATAAAACACTAATATGGCGTATAAAATTGGACGACAAAAATTAAGCGTGTGACGATTAATATGGTAGCAAATGAAAAGACCCACGAGTAACTACTACATTAATGAGTTATTTGTCAAAAACACCTGAAATAACTGACTGTTTACCTATTAGGCCTCCTTTGGGTAACACTCAACTAGTTGTACAAAATAATGTATTCATCGAAGACGTTTCCTGAATTTCTAATAGTGCAAGGCCAAAATTATATAGAAATATTTTTTTTCCTGGATTCGTTATCGCCATGCCACGCGTATTTATAGTCAAGTTCAGTGTCAATGCTTACGATAACATAATTTATTTGTAATAAATCTTCTAATATAGATACATAGGTATAAAAATCAATGTTTGTTTGTTCTTTTTTATGCGCTGCCATACCGTTAATCTGATTGTGATAAAAATTTGACAACTTTATTGCTAGCTACATGCGTGAAAGATATAGGCATAAAAAACAAAAAAATCACGCGGACGAAGTCGTGGGCAGAAACTGTGTAGTAGGTAGCATATAAAAAATATAGATACATCCGGGACACGGTGACCTAGTCAATACATCTAAACATACATACAATACAAATAAATGAAATTGAAGTGTCTGTTTGTTATGTCAAAATAACAGCTTTTTACTTCATGCGGTAAATTAATTATATACTGAAAGTACATACAACAACAAAAAAAAATTGTCTAATCTCCAGAACGGCTGGATCGATTTTGATGTTATAAGGAGTAACTTAGGCTTTTATTTTAGAAAAAAAAATTGAGTACACGCGGGCGGAGCCGCGGGCATCAGCTAGTAGCATATAAAAATATATTTAGAGACATATAAAATATTAAGGGACATCCGGGACAACCTAATTTCTTAGTAAAAAAACAATGGTATAAATGACCTACTTTATTTAATTTCAGATAATATTTATATTGCCATTTAGATAGGTAACTGCCAATTTGTTATTGTTCCGTAAATATAAGGTACTGTTCGGAAGACGATAAGCTGTTTGGTTGATAAGGAGCTTTATCACCTCACAACAACTGACAAAGCACTGTCTGAAATAGTTACGATATTATGTAAAGGCTTGCCGCGACTCTGGTGGAACAATTTCTATGAAAATTTCACGGAAATTGTTCTACCGGTGTCGCGTCGTGCCTGTCTACAGGTACTTTAACGCAATTTTGAATAATACACAAGATAATTCGACCATGAATCGGATCTTTGGACAGAGCTTTCCTTGCACACCATCCCTGATTCAAATCAACGCCACTGGTCGAGTGTAACCTAATTTGATAATAGAATTTGGACGTATTTAACTCCTGAATCTAGTGGCCCGACCGACACTTCAATTCCACAAGTAATATTTGAATTAAACCGGAGACGATTCAACGCCCCTGGGGAACAGTGTCGCCAAAATAGGGTACTGGTCCCCGAAATGGGCTGGCGGCCTCAACACGGCCCGTCTTGTCAGGGTTAATTGATTTATGTATTCCATTCCCGTAGGCTCAGATTAATAGATTTGTTGCTTAAATAATAATCCGTGATGAATTTAGAATTGGCAATTTAAGTTAGTATGGAGATTCGACGTTATTGTTGTTCCAGATTTATTATCCGGGAATTGGACGAGATTTGTTGGTGAGGTAGTCTTTGACAATTGCTATTTGATGGATTGGTTTATTTCATAATAAGGGTTATTATCATTTTCATTGTAGCTCAAGCTGTAATAAAGTTATGTTAAGAATACAATTGACGACAGTAAGGATGAATTGAGTAGCACATTAAATATCAATAGCGATTGTTTTATTGTATAAGACAATGTCTGAAACATCATTATATTCTATTTATACAATGTTTGTTCAACGTTTCTATTTATTTATAGTTCGAAATGCTGTTTACTTCAAACCCCTGATAGAAATTAATAGCAAACAATCCACATCCTACACTATTTTCAATTTGCGGTAACAAAACACACAGTTGGGCTCTTTGTTAAAGAGAATCAATGCTTTTAAATTGAACGTTTAGTAACTCTGAGTCAGCCGACTCATCCTTATCCTAATGCTCTCGTTAATGGTTCAAGTTTCAAGTTAAATTCGGTTGCTTAATTAACTCTATAAGTTATCGGCTCTCGGTTCATTGTAAACCTAATGCAATCTTCGGGTTTTGCGGGAGAACTTCATCTTCGGCTAGTTTGTCAACTTTTGTTTTTTTTTTTTTAGGATTTCGTTCCTTCATTTCAGCGTATTATAAATTTAAAACCAAAATACGTAGAGCTGCTCACTTTCTTTTTCTTAGTCGGGAGCTGTACGACTAACTTTTTGTGTACTAGACTATTAACGCTAAATCCATAAACTTGTTCTTGTAGCAAAAAAACAGGCTTCTTTATAACTTTGCCGAAGTTTGTTTATTAGCTAGTGTACGGGACTTCATTAAAACTTTCTTAGCCTTTCCACTGCATAATACGTCGTTAAAAAACTAGTTAATCGCCTTGAATAATTTCCTGCCCATTGACTTAGTAATTTGATAGCCGTTACCAGGTAAAGTCTCACTGTTTCGTGTTGACAGGATAATGACAGGGAATTTGCTTAATGATATTTGTTCGCAAACGCCAGGAGTTGACCCCGGGCGGTCGGTCGTTGTTTTGAGAACTCATTTCTTTTTTTATACGTGCTGTTACAAATAGTGACCCAATTTCAGTATAAGTGATTCGAATAATATTCAAATATAGTTTACATTTTCGTCAGCTATAGTATGAATAATATTGCATTACAATTTGTTTTTAATTTCAGATCCAAAATGTGTGGAATTTGGGCGTTATTTGGCGTGAGCGAAGACTTATGTCCACTATGTACGGAGAGCTTCGTGGCGATCCGTCACCGCGGCCCTGATGCGTGGCGTTTCGAGGCCGACGCTCGGGAACCATTCGCGATATTCGGTTTCCGACGACTGGCCATTGTTGACGGTCTTCACGGTATGCAGCCGATGAGATTGCATCTCTATCCTCGCACAACCCTTATTTGCAACGGAGAAATTTACAACTGCAAGCGGCTACAAACACAATTCAAGTTCCCATATGAAACAGAGTGTGATGTGGAGGCCATCACACATCTTTATCACAACTTTGGCTTCCAAAAAACTGTGAAGAACCTCGACGGTGTCTTTGCATTTTGTCTAATGGATGGTGAGAAAAAGAAAATCTGTGTCGCCCGTGATCCTTACGGCGTCCGCCCTCTTTTCGAATACTGGGATGAGGAAAGAGGTATCTTAGGAATCTCTTCGGAAGGCAAGGGTCTGATTAAGTTAAAACAAAACGGCAACGGCAGTTCCACGCTAAGACAATTCCCGCCAGGTCATTACGCGCAGTGGAGTATATTAGAAGATGGTAAAGTAAAACTTGACTTTATCGAGCGATACACGTCGCCCGGTATGCCACCAAACTTCCTGCCATATGTTCCGGAGGCAGACTTAGAAAGCAAGAGCATAGAAGAAAAAACCGCGCAAATCTTAGAAGCCGCGTGTGAAAAGAGATTGATGTCAGACAGACGAATTGGGTGTTTACTTAGCGGTGGGTTAGATTCGTCTCTTATTGCTTCCTTAGTAGTGAAACTTGCTAAAAAACATAACTTGCCGTATAAGATACAAACATTCGCTATAGGTATGGGCGATTCTCCAGATTTGATAGCGGCTCGATCAGTCGCTGATTATCTGGGAACTGAGCATCATGAAGTACATTTCGACGAGAATGATGTTAAAGAAGAATTGGACAATGTGATATATCATTTGGAAACCTATGACATAACTACGATACGTGCTAGTTTGCCTATGTATTTGCTGTCGAAGTATATCAAAGAGAAGACAAACACTACTGTAGTGTTCAGCGGGGAGGGAGCAGATGAATTAGCACAGGGCTATATTTACTTTAGGGATGCTCCTTCCGAGAATGTTGCACATGAAGAGAGCTTGCGTTTGCTCTCAGACATTTACTTGTACGACGGTCTCCGAGCGGACAGGACTACTAGTGCATTCAGTTTGGAGCTTCGTGTACCGTTCTTGGACATTCAATTTACTAACCACTATCTCAGCGTTGACCCAAAACTGAGGCAACCCCAAAACGGCATAGAGAAGCATTTGCTGAGGAGTAGTTTCGCTAAAAGTGGATTGCTGCCAGACACGATATTGTGGCGTCCCAAAGAGGCCTTCAGCGACGGAGTTGCGTCTGTAAAGAAGTCTTTGTTTACTATTATCGGGGAGGTAATCGCTGAAAGGTCGATAGAGGAAAATGCTGTTTATCCAGGAGTACAGCCAAAGACAGCCGAGTCGAAATATTATCGGTACGTGTTTGAGAAGTCGTACCCCGGCCAGCATGTATTTACTCCGTATTATTGGATGCCGAAATGGGTCGTCGGGGTGTCCGATCCTTCGGCGAGGTTTATAAAGCATTATACGGCTAACTAAAGCAATTTCGTGGCTGTACAAAGTTGTAGAAAAACTTAATTTCCCGAACCGCTTATTTATGTTGAGCATAGCTTTTACGATAAGGTTTTTTTAGGCGATTGTACATTTGATTTGTACCTACATAATTATAATTTATAGACATAAACAATTTTCGATTCTATTAGATTACCTTCAGATAAGCTTTAGTATCAATCTACTTGCAATTCTTACGTAACTTCAACCTAACTAATTTTGTCAACACCAACGACACTCATTAAATACAGTCAAAACCGTTTATAACGACTTCGCTTAAAACGTCGTACCGATTATTACGACGAAATTTTGAGGTCCCAACATTTTTGTTTACTTAACATAGTTTTTGGTTATAACGACTATCGGCTATAACAACCGTAATTCGGCCCCTTTGAAGTCGTTATAAACGGTTTTCTCTGTACAGTTTCATTGTGTATGAATTCTAACGCTATTCCTATGTGGAAGAGATAATTGAAGTGTAACAAAGTGTTTTAACTCCCAATAATTGCCTTGCGGCGCTCCGTACAACTTGGCTCTCATTATTCCCGGGACGATCTCGAGCCTCCCCAGTTGATCTTAGAGTAAAGATACTTTTGATGTTAATATACTTAATCGTTTGGGCTGTTATTGAATGTGATTGCTGTAAGCATTTGTTTTGTTTTTTTTGTTCACATTTTATATACCTACATTCGTTTGAATGTTTATATTTTTTAAACACCGCATTTTAAGTGTAGACAGACTGGTTCTCTCTGTGCAAAGTCGAATGGTTAAAAAATAAATGATTTTAGGGAAAAGTGAGAAAACTTACAATCTTTACGTAAAAAGTTAAATAAGTGAAATGTTTTATTATCAAATTGATTTGTTTGACAACTGTAATGTTAGCTTGTTCGTAACTTGTACGTACCAAATGTAATGAAGAAATGGCGTGATCTGTTATCTGTGTATCCTTTGACTTTTATTAAATTAATTAATTTGCCAATAATGTTTTCCTCAATGATTTCTACCAACCATCCATTACCCAGACATACCTACCTAGTCGCAGTCACATCGCATTGTGAAATAACCAGAAAGGCAATCCATATTGGAAGCTTTTAGCAAAATTAAATGCTGTTATTGAACAGTGCATCTAACGTCCTTACAAGAAATTTTTTGAAGCTGCAATCATTTCTAAAATATTTGACCTACATCCCCAAATACCAACATATTGTTAACTAGCTATGCACGCGGCTCACGTGGCTGTGTATCCTATCGACATTATAAGTTAATCGGAACCTGAAGTTATTTCCTCTTCATTCTACAACATCGGTTGATTTTTAACCGACTTGTTCATTTAAACTTGTTGAAGTCCATCAATCTGCCTAGCCTTTTCCCAACTATGTTGAGGTCGGCTTCCAGTCTAACCGGATGCAGCTGAATACCAGTATTTTACATGGAACGACTGCCTATTTGACCACCACAACCCAGTAAATGGGTACCTAATACGATACCCCTTGGTAAGACTGGTTGTCAGACTTTCGGGCTTCTGACGACCCGTAACGACTGTCAAAGATCCACGAATGACAACCGGGACCAACGGCTTAACGTGCTTTCCGAGGCACGGAGGAGTCTCGGTATGTAAAGATGGTCACGTATCCACGGACCAACCCTGGCAAGCATAGCTTTACCTGATGAATCGATCCGTGTGGCTGTTATTACCTAGACTGGTGGTTGTGTGGTGGTGATAATGTGGTGGTGGTGGTGGTGTGTGATGGTGTGTGGTGTGTGTGATGGCGATAGTGTGATGGTGAACGTAGTCACTGGGTTGCTTGTTTCGTCGGCCAACCAGTCATTGAATGCTAATTTCATGCTGCGGACCAACCTTTTCCAACATCTACCAAAGAAGTGAGCTGTTAGGGAACACGAACATAATGCAATATTGCTAATCCCCCATAGCCAATACCGTGATAATATGTAGCCTATTCGATGATTAGACCTTCAAGGAATATTTGTGCAAAATTTGAGCAGAATCTATTCAGTAATTTTTGCGCCAATCGGGAACATACATCCAGACAAACAGACAAACGGACAAAAATTCTAAAAACTATTTTCGGCATTAGACTCGTTCCCACACCTCGTAGCAAATACTTAAAAAAAAAACATTATACAGTTTTGACTTGGTTTAGGTACCTACCTACTATTTTTAACCGACTTCCAAAAGGAGGAGGTTCTCAATTCGTCTGTATGTTTTTTTTTTTTTTTTTGTATGTTTGTTACGCGATTACTCCGCCAATTATGAATAGATTTTGATGATTATTTTTTTGTTTGGTAGATCATACTTCAGAGGTGGTCCCATATAAATTTTATTAACTTTGCTTGGGTAGTTTTTGAGTTAGCTTCAATTATACGTATTTTTTCCCACTTAGTATGTAGATGATATGATAACTTCTTGTCACTGTTATTTACATAGCAGGTAGTGGTATTTGAATTTGTATGGGGTAGGTACCACAACTAAAAAGTTTTTTTTTTGAAGTCGGTTGTTTATTTTTTGAAGTCGGTTGTTTTTTTTTTTTTGTAAAAATTTTTATGTTATACGTGTACCTAAGTATGTACAGATTCCGACAGTTGATGAGATACTTAGTAACGGTCATTTTTGAGGAACACCACTGGATACGAATTGACAAAGACGAGATGAGATTGATTTAGGTAGGACAATATTATGTGAGATCATGTAATTTTATCTTTCACGGGAAAGAATTGGCTAGCCGTTTATCCCTCCTCACATCCTACTGGTTACCTAACAGTAAAAGACATGTAAGATTATTTAAGATTATTGTATTCAGAATAGGCAGCACAAAAAACAAATTGCGATCACCGACTAAAGTAAAAAATAAACCATCTAGCACCCAAACTGCGTAACCCACGATCAATCACAATTCGTTTCATTTTGACAGTACAACTACATTCATTGCGTTATTTGCGTTGTTGAGCAGACAAATTCGAACTTATGAAGCAATGGATTAGCAATAAGCCTTCAAAATGATTCCGATTATGATTAATCGTGTGTTAACCCAAAACTCACAGCTAATTAATCACAATATTGGCTAATCAAAGAAATCAATGAACGGCACGCAGACACGTTAATAAGAAAATGAACAGAATTCAACATGGAATCGCAGTCCGGAGACTCACTAAAGAATCCGGCAAGTTTCCCGGGCTAATGGAACGGATTCCTATAAAGGTCGGAAGCAATCCGGTGTCGGATGCCGACCGGAATGCCGATAGACCGGCGTAATTAAAACTGCCACGTATTTTAACTGATATCCTGCCACCTGGATTGTTAGACCGGGAGATATCTTTGGAAGATATTATTTAATTTCTGCTATACATTTTTGTTATGTTGTCGTATTGCTTGGATTACCTAGCTAGATTATAATTTTATAAGTACTTAAGTAGGAATCCGTTGGATGCGAGAAGCACAGAACCGGTCGAAGTAGCGGTGCTTGGGGGAGGCCTATGTCCAGTAGTGGACGTCTTTCGGCTGAAATGATGATAATGATGATAAAACGTAGGTAAAATTAATTAATCACAGTTAAGAAAAGGATCTTACCGTGACTTTCGTAAGCAACTATGTATAAAAAGATTTTATCAAGACATGTAGTATTTTTAATGTTTTTAAAACCGATGTTAGTAGGTATTATGAAAATTGGATAGGTTAGGTTAGGTTATTCCCGGTATTCAGTAGGTAGTTGATAGGTCGAATCAGAAAAAGTAGGTACACTTTTTGGGATCCATTGTCACCACTAATTTTTTTTGTTTTCTTTAAAAAAGCAGGAACTGTGGAAAAACAATTTTTTGGTAGTTATGTTATGCAACGAGGCTATACATCTGTATACCGTCGTTGCTTAACATAACAACAAAAAAAAAATACACACACATTTACCTACACATGCATACACACACACGTGTTTTATTACACATGCATTAAAAGTGACAAGTCCTCGAATAAAGGGCTCTTTGCATCTCACAACTACCGACATATAATAATAATGCTCTAGTGCGTACGGCAGCTGCTTCAAAAGTAAATGTATTCACAGCTTTAAAGCTTTTCCTTGAAGGAACGCATATTTCTGCAGTCGGTACCGCTGAAAACGGTAACTGTACCTAAATAAATTCTTATGGTATGGTACCTATTGTACACAGCTATGTAGTTGCAGGTACGTCTTCATGCAATTCGATCTGACGATGTTGACCTATGTTTTCAATTTTCCATCTTTTATTATGCAAAATATACCTACTTGGTCGTGAATGTTAGGAGTGTCCTAGGAATATTTCGGGTAAAAAATAACAAAGTATCTTTAAAAAAACAATTCCAAGCTCCTGAACTACTGAAGAGTTTTCTTCCTCTAGGAATTCGGCTCTATCGCGCTCCCGAATAGTTGTCGAACATTATTCGGAACAATTGGAACGGTAAAATAAATCATTGGGCCAAGTATTTTTCTTGTTACATTCATAATTTCAATTAATTAAAGGATAGAGGACACTCAAGCTCTTTGGCAATTTGATTAATTTGTTTGAATACGTTTTCAAGTAGGTACCTACGTTAATATTTTATTCATTGGTTTTGCCCGTGTTTTAAGCTTTTTGTTGTTTTAACGTGAATTCGCAAAACACTCTTATTAAAAGTCACAGACTAAATAAAAAACCAAGACAGCGCTGTCAACACACACATGACACATACACACACGTTTCGTAAACATGTGTGCACTTGGCGAGGTGTAGTTTTACTGTAATTTGATTGTAAATGTGTGTGTATGAGCGTGAATGCACAGAGCGGGTGTGTAGTTTTTTGCATGCTTCACGGCATTGTTCGCAGCGCTATGTCTTGGTTTTTTTATTTGGTTTGAGTTATAAGTATGGGTTGTGTATGGGTGTTGGGTGGCTGGTGTATCAAATATGTATTTTGAGCTGGTCCAAAAACGACGGAACTGTTCTTCTTAAGCCTCGTATTCATGGTAAACATTTGTTTAGCAACAGTTGATCAACGTTGTTGATGAACGGCGAGAATGCCGCTGGAAACTTTGTTTAAATCAATATGGGTTGTCCAAACACGCCAGTCTGCGTTACAATGTTGCCCGAGGAAGTAGTGTTGTTGTGTTCTCTGTATCTGATGTATAACATGTTTATAAACAGTTGCAAACACGTACACACACGTCAAAATTTGTTGATAAACTGATGTTTTCGCTTACCGGGCGTCAACTCTGCAACACAAGTGTTGCCCGCAATATGTTGACAGCAACTCGGCAACATGTTTATGCAACCATGTTGCTAAACAAATGTTTACCATGAATACGAGGCTTTATGGTCACACAAGTAAGTTCCTAATTTAAAATGAGGGAATGTTTACCATGAATACGTGGCTTTATAGTCACACAGGTAAGTTCCTAATTTAAAATGAGGGAATGTTTACCATGAATACGAGGCTTTATAGTCATACAGGTAAGTTCCTAATTTAAAATGAGGGATCAATGGTTTTTCACAGACAGCCGATTAGACTCTCCTATATAGGTAAAGCTCATAGCATCCACCGAAATAGGGATTTATTTTACAAGAAACACGTCTCCAAGTACTAATAAGTATGACCTTAGCGTCCTACAACGTTTTACGCGAACGTTTCGCCACGTTACGAAGATTAGATCAATTTTATATCGCCACCGTTACCCGGCTGACACCTGGCTTGCTCGTAAACCGTATGTCGTATTCACTGACCGACATTTTCAAACTGTTTTATGGTTCGAGCGGTGGCATTTTTTTTTCGTGGCCGCGATATTGCGATATTCAGCCAAGAATTGTTTTTTTTCGGTTTTACGGATTGTGTGCAGATGTTTTAGTTTGATGTGTAGGTACCTAACAGTTCTGTAGGTATTCTTTTTTTTACTTTGAATCCCTTGACTATCAGATATCACTACATATTATAAAACAAAGTCGGCGGCGTCTGTCTGTCTGTCTGACCGGGATAAACTCAAAAACTCCCGAACGGATTTTCATATGGTTTTCACCAATGAACGGAGTGATTCATGAGGAAGGTTTAGGTGTATAATTCATTAGCGTTTTATGTAAATTGGCTGAAATATGACGATGATTGTTGAAGATGTCGGAAAAAATCAAGCCGACTAACGACTTAGCTTTACTGGCGTGCGTTGCGTTAGTTATGACATGCGTAACGATAAACAATGTATTACGGAATTAAAACACTGTTTACCTGGATTAAAGGCGTTTTTCTGAAAGTGGGCAACGTCGCAAATAGACGTCAAATGTTCCGCTGTTTTTATTAATTTGGCAATGTTACTGTATGGAAATAAGAAATGTGGCTAACTAGTTCCCTAGAATATTAATAATGAATTGCAATATTATAACACTGAATTTGATGTTGTAACAATTTTAGCTGTAGAAAAGGCATTTGGAAAGTTTCTAAATACTTTTTTTACGTCTAAAACTAAATATTCGGTATTACGATATTAATTATTGCATTTCAATTAGTTCCCTAGTTAGCCACATATCTTAATTCCATACAGTAATATTGCTAAATTAATCAAAACAGGTAAATATTTGACAGCTATTTACGGCGTTGCCAACTTTAAGGATAAACCCTCTTAACACATAGGGTACTTTTAATCTCGGTAGTACGTTCCCGTGGGATATTTTCCGACATCCACGCGTGCGAAGCCGCGGGGAATAGCTAGTCCTTTATTAGAATAAGAAGAAGAATAAGAATATATTTATTTGCATAAAACACGGTATAAAAAGATGGTAAAAGAACAATTTAGAACAAAACATGTTTTGCCAATATAATAATCAGCATACAAATTTTTCAGCAGGTTTGACTTGTTCATTAACATTTTTTGTCAATGAAATCTTTAACACTATAGAAACTATTAACACATAACCATTCGTAAACTTTATTTTTAAATAATTTAGTGTTTAAATTTTTGACATCATTTGGTAACTTATTATATAAACGTACACACATTGCCAGGCAGCTTTTATTATATTTAGTTAGTCTTGGAAACTCGCTTAGTACGAGCCTGTTGGGGTCTCGTCGGTTTCGGACATTAACATCATTTGCTTTAAGAAATAGATCCGGATTCTTCCTTACAAACATACATATTTCATAGATATAAAGAGACGGTAGCGGTAACAAACCAAGTTTTTTGAATACAGGTCTACATGATTCATCTGGTTGGAGCCCGTAAATTGCTCTAATGCACTTTTTTTGAGCAACGAATGCTGTATCATGATCGGTGCTGTTACCCCACATTATCAAACCGTATCGCAACAACGACTCGACATATGCGTGATATGATGTTATTGCCGTTTTAATGTTAGTAATGCTTCTAACCTGTTTGAGTGCATATACAAACTTATTTATTCTTTTAGATACACTTTCAATATGTGTTTTCCAATTGATATCTTGGTCTATAGATACGCCTAGAAATTTTGTTTGTGTTACTATGTCAATTTTAGGTATATTTAGTTTTATATTGTATTTAGGGTTATTTGATTTATTAAACTGTATACAGACGGACTTGTTTAGATTTATTGATAAATTATTTATGTTTAGCCATTCAATTAGTTTTTCAATTGTGTTGTTTATCTCAGTCTCATGATCACTAACCGTGTTATTCTTTCTATCGGATGTAACAATAATAGAAATATCATCGGCAAACAGTACAAATTTATGATTTGTTATATCAGTAATGGAATTTATATAAAGTAGAAATAGGATTGGCCCCAAGACACTTCCTTGGGGGACGCCAAATTTGTTACATTTATATTCGGATGAGTATGGTACCATGTATGGACCCTGTGTTAAAAATGCGCACTGTAAATATTAAGTAACAAAAAATCTACAAGTACTTTAAACCCAGCTGATAATGTTGAATGCTACGAGTATTTGCAATTTCTTATTATTTTTTTTTTTTGTTTTTTCTTTTTTAACATACATGTCTGTCTAGACAAGTAAGTTTTCTACAAATATAGAATCCCAAACGTGGAAAAGAAAATGATACACGAACTGATCTGTCAAACGCACTGTAGATTGATGTTTGATGAAACACCCCTTCTGGGTACTGGGTAGGGTGGAAAATTCGTCTGAAAGTAGGTACTGAGACCGATGTTTAAAAGAAAAAAAGAAAGAAAATACGTTTCGTCTAACACCTCCGGGACATAAAAACTTCTGTAATAAATGCGTGTCAAATATACTCGTATATTTTTGAAGTGAAAACTTCTTTAGGCGCGTCGGGCATTTTTGAGATGGGACTAAACCATTGATTTCGCGACACTGTAACGCAATTTATCGACACCGTGGAGTAAAAGACATCAACGCGATGATTAACGAGGTGTCGATTTTTTTTCAAATTTTCACTTCTGTCGGCGCTTCCGGAGTGCCACTGTTTTTTTTAAAACTTCGCTACCTTGTAAGTATTTAGGTAAAAACGTCGCATACTTTACTATTCTCTTTATTGATGAAAATCTGAGGCACTGATTACTCCGGTAATATGACCGGTCTGATCAGTGAAATAAGGCAAGTTATGAAGCCTGGAGACTAATTAATAGTTGGTAAGGAAGCTTCGGTGAATATTGAGGTACCTATTTGCTGCCGTGCTAGCGATAATGTCAGTAAGTACGTATTGCAAAGTTTCGAGTAATTGGCGCGCAAACATTTTCGTCACATTTTTTCCTTTTTGACTTGTTTTATTAACGTATTTACATTCTGATTTCTGAAATGTGTAGCCTAAGTAAGTAAAGTATTATTTCATTGTGTAGTCACAATCATAGAATATTCTTAAATTACAAAAACTTTTTTATACCTAATATTAGTTTACTAACTTGAGTGTCAATTGCTTATTATATAACCGTAGTATGTGCAGTTACTGCATATCATTAGCAGAAGTAAAATATGAATGATGATAAATACTAACGGCGAATTTCTAAGTGTGGTAAGTATGATAAGTTTCATAATAAGTTTTATAGTTCTTTAAACTTATCATAAAATCGACTTACCTACTGCTGTTACCCTTATTGACAATTAAAGGTTCCCGTTAAGATATTAAAATCGAAGTCAGATCAAATTGTACAGCTCATTGCGTTGATTCCGAATGTATGTTTAACTCAATTTGGACAAAAATGATACTTACTGCTGTTATCGCACGCGCGGCAGTATGTAGGTATATAGGTACCTATTTTGCAGTATCTAATTTATTTGCTCTCGAGTTCTCAACTTGGGGTTAGGGTCCGAATCTGTAAACGTATACTTACAAATAAATAAAATTGAAGTGTCTGTTTGTAATGTCAAAATAACAGCTTTTTACTAAATGCATATATACGGCAACCACATACAAATTAAAAGCACTCCGGGACTGACGAGTTGACGACAGAAGTGAAATCTTGAAAAAAAAATACTTCCAGAACCTTTAAAGTATAAATACTTGCATAGAACATTGATCCGTAACTTAATATAAATAAAGAGCACATCGCGTTTATAAAAATGAGGTATTGGTAACGGTGTCGCGAGTTCAATTGTTTTTCTCATCTCAAAAATGCTTAAAGAAGTTTTCACTCCAAAAAATAAAAACTCATGTTTAACTTACACCATTTTGGTTCCGCGAAAAGCTTTTAAATTTGTGGCGGAATCTACAACGCTACTTGCGAACTACGCATCAAAAGACTTGACGTCACGTAAAATCCTACATCGCGCAAGCAAAGTTTACCGTGCGATCAGCATATATATAACTTCTCTCGACATCAATCGTCGGGTAGTTGCCCTCTGGACACAATACCCGTATGATCGGAGGATCCTCCCTTTTCTATAGAGGATGAGTGAACTTTACACCCTGTTCCTCATACCTATATAAACTAAGAGAAATTAACGTAGGGCATCAAAAAATTCGTCAACATCGCTGTCAACAGGAAAAGTGCCCAAAAGGCTGGCAGCATAGATATAAGAAAGGTCAGGATTGCCACGTGGTAGTATGGCAATGTTGATTTTTTGACCAAATAACAGGTCAGCCCCGAGATTCTTTCCTCTCCTTTTTTATTGACTTGTATATATTATAATTATTATTTTAAGACTCTTAGCTTTTAAAACAGGTAAATTTTATCAGAGAAAATTGAATTTCGATCAATTGAGTTCGTTTCATAACAAACAATTACATTAGGTAACGATAAACGCCAGTAGTATGATTTCAACGATTTCCAGTCAATTCCCTATCGGACCCTGAATGAGGGTTCGAACTTGAAAAATGTGAGGTATGGACGCTGAAAGTGATTTTAAATGGTGGTCATATTTTTTTCGTTATTTTTTCTCTTGCTGAAAAAAGTAGGTAGATGTTCTTTTTTATGCTCCCTCAGACAGGCGCGACGCGACTTTTGGTGCCTTTATTAGTATATTCCTCCTCTCCCTCTTTTTAATTCAGCCTCCTTGCCATTATTATATTCAAGTTATTTAGTTGGTACCTCTATTTCGTTTTTGAATCCCAGATAGTAATTTGACAGGTGCAAATGTCACACTCAATATTGAAAAAACAAAATTTTCCCGCCTTCGCACGTTTCACATCTGATATTGGCAGAATTGTCGACATCGGCATCATTACCATAGAGGAAAATAGAATAAAACAAAGATTTGAATTTCAAAATACTATCTGGATTTTTTTTTGGCTAGTGGCAAGTTTAATTCGTTTACATAATATTTCCAATTCTTTGATGTACTAATTAACGTAGATTATTTATTCACAATAATTTTCATCTGATAATGGTCATTTGGGTTATAATTTTTCATTTCTCATACTCGGAAAGTAATGTTTGTTTGATCCAAGTAGCAGGTGGAAGACGCTGATCCTGGATCTGTGATCGAAGATATAATGGAATTGTAAAATAGACATTTGTAATGGGTATATCCCCCTTGAGGAATATTAAACTATCATATTATGTCATATACCTATCTACGTAGCTCACAAATTACCAATGTTATGTCTATTTTACAATTTAGTTATGTCTTTGATCATGGATCTGTGATCGTAGATATGATGGTGTAATACCCCCCTTATAGAAAAATACTGATTTAAAAAAAATGCTGCAGTCTTGTCATTGTTTAAACAGCCAGTGTGAATTAAAAAATACCTAAGGGTCAGCTCACACCGAGACGCGACGCGACGCGCACTTTTTTAAGATCCGAAACAATATCGAATTTATTTACTACGCAATAAGGTACACGCGCTGCGCAGCCCCGCGCATCTCAGCGTACTTTGACACGCGTTCACGCTCGCACTGAAATATACCTTTTTGTGAGGAAAATAAGTTCGATACTTGTTTAAAAGTGCGCGCAGCGTCGCGTCGCGTCGCGTCTTGGTGTTAACTGACCTAAGCGGGACGATCCGTGGCGGTGACGCGGTGTGTTCCATATTTAAAATAAAATAAAAATGTAATAGGTACTAGAATACTCATGTTAATAATTATTATCAATTAATATTTTAGAAAAACTAGGTACAACTTTTTACTTTCCTTAAATTCGAAATGAAAAGTAGAGTGTTTAACACGTTCTTGTATAACAATCTACTATTCCCGATGTCCAGCGCGAAAAAGCTTGTTGGATATTTTCAATCAAAAACTATAACGTTATAATGGAGTGAATTAATATCAAAGGCGAAGCGGTCTCGTCTCTTCCATTAATATTAAATACTAAACAAAACGCAGGCTTGTTTTGAAAACTCTGGTCTTGTCGTAATTGTTTAAATTTTCTGCCGTCTGCCATATGTCGCTCTTTTGTTAAAAAAAATATACAAAGTGAAACAGGTTTGACCTTAGTTCGTCCTATATTTGGGAGACGACCCTAGCACGATATACATAAACGAATTTACTGATAAATATAAATGTCTGTAGATATGCCAATATGATGTCAATTTTGCCTGTTTATATTTTTGTAAAATTTCTTACTTCGATATGATATCAATTTGGTTGATGATGTAAAGAGAATGTAAAATCTATATCGATAGATAGGTAGGTCATCATCTGCCTAGCCTTTTCTCAACTATGTTGGGGTCGGCTTTCAGTCTAACCGAATGCAGCTGAATACCAGTATTTTACATGGAGTGACTGCTTATATCTGACTTCCACAACCCAGTTACTAGGTAATACGATACCCCTTGGTAAGACTGGTTGTCAGACATTCGGGCTTCGACTGACGCCCCGTAACGACTGTCAAAGATATAAAATTACTATTGAATAACAAACTTTCAAATAAAGCTGTAAAATAAGCTTTAAGGTTCCGACACACAGGTACTCATCAACAGCACGAAAGCATGCTATGTAGTAAGGAGCATATTTGGTATCTTATAATATGTGTGTGAGAACATTGAAAATGAAAAAAATATTATATAATAGCTTTTATTTTAATGCAAATACAAATCTTACGAAGTAAAACAGCACATAAAACCTTTACAATTTTTTAATGATTTTTTTCTCTCTGAAATAGGTCAATTGAATTAAAAATCTGTTGGGGTGTCTGAGGTTTTGCGCATTTAACGTTACACGTTGTATAGGTAGCATGCTAATTTGAATTACAAGAGAGAATGATAAGTACTTTTAGGCGCTGAGCAGACGATGAAAAATTTGTAAGCGGACAATTTGGAATCGTATATGGAAATCTAACGCGCACGTAGGACAAATTTCTATACGATTCTAAATTGTGATTCTAAAATAATTGTCCATCGTCTGCTCACCGCCATAAGGATGCTTTTATGAGTACGTGTGTCAGTAGCTTTAGGTATGTGTCGTGCCACCCAACCTGTCCTGAACAGACTATTGTATATTAAGACTACTGCCAAAGCTGTATTCAGCACCCTAATTGCGTAACACACTTTCTTGAAAAATTCGTCTGCTCAACAACGTAAATGCAATGCAAGTGGGTGAACTGTCAAAATGAAACCCATTGTCAATTGTCATTTTAAGGTGCTGATAAACTTGAGCATTCACTTGTAACAGAATATCGAGCATTCGCCGTTTTTAGGGTTCCGTAGTAAACAAGGAACCCTTATAGTTTCGTCATGTCCGTCTGTCTGTCTGTCTGTCCGCGGTCTAGCTCCGAGACCCTTAGTACTAAAAAGCTGTAATTTGGCATAGGTATACATATTTACGCCGACAAAGTGGTAAAATAAAATTATGAAAAACATTTTTTTTAGGGTACCTCTCCTACACGTAAATTGGTGACTTTTTTTTTTCCCATGTTTTGGGGTATCATTGGAAAGGTCCTTCAAAAACATTGTGAGTTTGTGAAAACCATTTTTGGATTCAGGGATTAGTATGTGATATATTAAGCTTTAAAGTGCTAATTTTTGTTAGAGTCAAGTGTCCCCCCCCCTGCCAGCTAAATGGTTGGTTTTGGATATGTTAAAAAAATCACAGCAGTAGTTTATATAATGAAATTAAAAGAAAAATTATCACAGCTAAGTAGGCTGTACAAGTTAACGAGTAATAATCGACCAACTTAACTTTGCAGTTGCAAAAACATGTTTTCCCATACATTCCGTATAGGAGAACATATTTTTCAACTACAAAGTTAAGTTTGTTTTTGGGATAAATTCATCCCAACTATGGAACATTTCATTGTGCGTGGTCCGACACGCACTTGGCCGGTTATAAATTTGTCGAATTGAAAAACGAACAGAGCCAAGCATAGAGCCAAACCTCGCTAGGAACACTTTCACGATAATTTTAGCGAATGCTCTAATCAATGCTCGTCAAAAAAATATTCTTCACGAAGATATCAGACTTGATGGTCGCGTGTGCTGCATTTGTACTAATTGGGTTTTATTAAAAAAAGGCTCGGCAAAAAGCTCGAATTAAATTTACTGTCTTTTCGCTAGAATGCTCACTGGAACGCTCGCTAGAATGCTTGCTAAAACGCTCCCGTTTATTTTTCCGTAATGTAACATTCGCTAGAATGCTCGTTACAAGTGAATGCTCAAGTTTATCAGCACCTTTACGCAATTACCCCGCAGCTGATGACTCACTAATACAGCGCAGCGTAACAAGCTTCTTGTTTGTAATCCTGTGGGAGCCGTAACACTCGACGGGGGTGTTATGAAGCCACTAGGCTGCATTCTGTCTGTCTAAGTATGTATGGTTATGGTACCTATTTAGTGCAAAACGTTGCTGTGCTTGACTAACAAACGATGCTAACTTCGATCAGATACCAAAAAGTATAAAACAAAAAATTGCATGTTGAAAAAAAAAATCTTTTATTTAAATAAAAATGAAATGCTATTCGTTGGTAAGTGGATCACTTGAAAACGGCTTTTTAGTCTGAATTTGATTTTTATGGAAAGAAAAATTGGAAAAGTTTTCCGCAAAATTTACAAATAAAAACTAAACGTTTTTTTTTCTATGGGTTTTTTGTATGAATTATTGAAAAGACAGGTCAGCGTCCATCTTCAGATATAATAATCAGGAGACATCTAAATACGCAGGAAGATTAGTATTACCGTTCATTACATAACATCACGCCTGTATGCCCTGAAGGGTTGGGCAGACGTGTACTTATAGTACAGTACAGTACCCACCGGTTAACATGTTCAGTACCAGGAGCCCTCTTGGAGGGTTCACCTAGTCGCATATGAGATGGCCCTCGCGGGCATTTTAAATGTACGTTTTTCTCAGCGAATATAGCGTTATAAACCGTGAAAATAAAATTCGATATACATTTTAACAAGATTTATTAGTACACGCGTTGGTTTTAAAATACATACATTTTTTTTTTTGACCACGTTTACAAATATTTACAAAACAATTATAAGGTTGGAAACTACGTATAGCGACAAGACCCTCTGAAAACACAATTTTACTTCGTTTTACAGTGTTTTATAACATGGTTTTAAACCTAATGACGTTGACCGTCCGCAAACGTAATGCCGGTAACCCTCCTGAAGGGTTTACTTCCAATATGTATCTGAGTGTCTGCTGGCATGGCGTGAAAAGTGGGTGGAGATGAAAGTAATCCTATTAATTAGTAGAACTACTGACATTTTCTGAAACTTTCAAATTGCTTGAAATTAAATTTTCACAATTGAATTTAACTTAAAATTTTTAAACCCCAGAATTTATTTATAAGTCTTGACCCCCAGTAAAATAAATTGCAAACACCTCTAAACTCAAAAACCGTATGCGCCGCGCTAAATAAAACGTAACTCCCACCACGAAACGTAACAAAGTCGGTAAATCTAATAATTTATTTTTCCGTGTAGCCACAATCCGTTATTTTATTAGCTTGCAACACTGCCGCCGTGAGGAATTAAAATATTTATGTTCATTGCCTCGGGCCCGTTTAGGGGAACATAGCCATTGGAATTATTTTACGGTTTTAAGTGGCCCTTCCATTTTAGTATTCAGTGCGTTCGGGTTATGATTAGCTGTTTCCCTCACAGGCTCTCTTGAGGTTTGATTAAAGGAGCTTTTATTTCGTTTATCAAAAGGTTTGCAAAAAGTTTATTCCTAATTTCTATCATAGGGATGATGCCTGGGTAAAAAAAAGAAATTCTATTTAGTCCGTCTGTCAGATATTAAAAAAATATGAGACACGATTTTTTGCTTTATCATATTAATAAAAATGACTTAGATACAACGTATTAAAGTTGGGGAGTGGGGGTCGCTAAGTCACAATAAGTGTAAAATCTACATACTCGTGACGTCATGGCACATTTTAACTCAATGTATCGCCGTTATCTTTAGATAACGTAAAAAAAAAAAAAAAAAACACGTTTCCAATATTTTTTAATAATAAAATAAATAAACTTTTTATATTTTTAAATGTTTTTATATTCTCTTTATTCTAATATTTAAAAATATAATTTATAAGTATTTAAATGAAATAAATAAAAAAAAAAAATTTCTTTGTCATCAACCCTTTTATCAGCTATAACTATAATATACGAAACTGTAACATGTCTTTAACAGACATGTTTTAGTTTCACTAACTCGACGCAGTGTAGGTACTATTCAGAACAGTAAGTTCTTCAGTGTTCTGAAAACAAAACTGGCTGATATCTTCAAGTGCAAGTTTCAAGAGCTTAGTGTCAGTCGTCGCGAGTCGCGAGTCCTTGCGAAAGAGTTATAACTGTGCTCCTCAAGACCGTTTGGTCAACAAATTTTCTGTAAGCACTCCTTTTGATGCTGTACGAAAATGTACTTTTTAATGATTAAATCAAAATATTGAATTGCACGTGCATTTTTTACGCGTCATTCCATTTTTCTAAAACAATTGAATGACAAACATACAAGGCCATTTTTCATCCCATTTTTTATTTGCGCAAACTTTTATTGATGATTTAATAAAAACATTTTACTAAAAAGCGCAGCGGTGCTTAATTTCGTTTCAATTATACGGTTTTATGTAAACAACGCAATAAAACACGGCTGTAAAATGAAATATGGAGTTTTTACCATCTATCAACGTTAAATATCTACCTACATAAATGTATACAGGTGTTAGAATACTTTAATTTACATTCCTTCTTTAACGGGTGCAAGTTAAGACACTTGAAGGAAATAAAGAGCTTTATACTCGAGCGCGTTATCTCACTGAAAACGTGATAAAATGCTGATTATTTTATAAAAGAACTGATTTATTCCACTTTATCCCACACATAGAAGGCATTTTGAAGTCGACGTCTTCGCAAAACTTTTCGCGCTTAAAATTAAATTATTTACGTGCGCTGGCAAAGCGAATAATATATATTTTTTGTCTCTGGAATTTAATATTTTCCATTTTAACGTGTTTTATGAGTAGCTCTTATTGAATTTTGTTGCTGCGTTATTTTTGATTAAGCGCTACGCTTTCCGACTCGGGCTTGTGAAATTTTAAATATTCGGTGTGGGAGCGTTTTGGCGCGGAATTTTCTTATTTTATTCATTCGTACAGGTGTGTTTGTTGAGATGTTATGAAACGCTGCACTCTGTACGCATATTTTCGTCGGCGACGGTATTATTTTTGCTGCTGGAATATGCTTATTTTTTTACTTAAAGCTTTTTGCTTTTTTGATGAATGCGCTGTTTTGCCAACGAAGACGTAGGGACGGTTGTTTATGCATTGTAAGGAAGCATGAATATTGTTGAAACTACTTGTATTTCAAAATCCATGGTTGTGGATTTAGGAATAGATACCTATGCGGGTAGTTTCATGTGTATTCCAAAATTCGCAACTATGGATTTTGGAATAGGTACAGAAATATGCGGTTAGTTTCAACATTCCTCTTACAAATGTTTGTAAAGGGTATCTAGTATTTTCAATATTTTTCAGTCTTTAATAGTCAAGAAAACTGTTTACATTAAGTTAAAATAGGTTTAAATTAATAATATTAGAAGCATATAAGCACCCGGCACAAGACCACGAAGCCGCATACTTACAAATTACCTTTTAAAATAACTCCATAATTGATCCGGCTGCGTAACTCCAACTTCCACATCAAACTTGATATTATTCTCTCGTAATGCCATAACGAGTTTCATTAATACGGTAATGGCTTACTTGAGTTTTCCACAAAGGATTGAATATGACGCCAAGTTCGATCGAGATGTTAATTTCCGTAAATTTTGTTGCTTGAGCGTGTATCCTTTGTTTTTCAATATCCGGCTCTGTCTTTAACGTATAACTATGCAAATATGCTCGGTTTTATTTTAAGTTACTTTTGTGACATGGGCTGAGATAATGAATTTGTTTTAACGCACTATTTCTTGAGAAACCGCGCAATACACGGCCTGTGATAGCGTAGCCTATTTAATACTTGTCTATGTCAGCAGTGGATGTTTATAGGCAGATATTATATATAGCCGTGAAAATGATGTACGCTGTGCCTATTTAGAACTTAGAATTTCTAATAAGTAGGTAGTAAAGTTCCGGACTGTGTGGTTTTTTTGCTGAAACAGCTACTATGTGGACCTTGAGAGTAGTCAACATTTTAAGCTTCTATACAACACACACAAGTCAAGGAAAGAATACAAATAAAACAGTGCTTTATTAAAACCTCATCAATTAAACAAATAACACGCAAAGGTAAGAATTAACACCTTTATTTCTAAACCGGATCACATACAACCGCTTATTTCTGTTACCCGATTAACTTATCAGAGGTTTTGTATAAAAGAATCACCCTTACCTTACCTTCAGGGTGAGAAATCACCCTTCGCCTTTTTTCTTAAGCGAGTCGAGTTTAATTACATTTGTAAATTAAGCAATGGGACGGGGCGAACGTGCGCTGATTCCAGATAGGGTTTAATACAAGAAATAGAATCTTTTGTTCTTATAGCGGTCGGATAATTTGGTGCGAGACTGGCGTGATTATGGTGGGAGTCATTAAAGAATTGAGCCGAGACTGAAATGTTATCGGTTTTGTGAGGGTTTTGCAAATAGGTTTTGTGTCGTCGAAATTAAAGCGAAGTATTTGCGTTTTTATTATTTTCTAATATAGGTACGAATTAAATAGATACTTAAGTGGTATGAGGAACAGGGTGTAAAGTTCACTCATCCACCATAGAAAAGAGAGGATCCTCCGACCAGATGGGTGTTGTGTCTGGCGGGCAACTGCCCATCGGTTTGAAGTTGAAATCTTGTATGTATGTCGATCGCTCGGTAAACTCTGCAGGATTTGTGTGACATCATGTCTACGATGCGTAGTTCGTATGTGGCGGTGTAACCGCTACAGTACACCATACCGAAGTAAATACTCTTGACCCCACAAAAACATCATCAAATTATTATTTTTTTTGAAATTTGTCCGCACCAGGACTTGACTTAGTACGGCCTTATCCCAAATGCGTACAGTGTGGCTATGTTTAAGGCAATCGAGCCTGGTACCTAATAGCTTCCTAAGACCCTACTGACTAAAAACCTAGCACCCTAGTTATCCTAACACCCTTACCTACCATACAAACCATACCAAACGTGAGTTGCGTATTTCCAATCTATACAAAGCCAGAACGCAGCCATAGGAAACTGCTCGCGTATACATTGTAATGCTATTTTTAAATCTGTGATTACAATGTATACACGAATTTTGCGTATTGCTGGTGTATAGTTTGTAACGTGGACAAGCGCGTCCTGGTTCCAAACTATAAGAGTTTTAAAGATATAATCTATAAAAAAAAGAAAAGAACAAACGTGTGAATTGGGTGAAATGACTTAGGTTTGGTTAGGTTAGAACTGTGACCAACCACGCGCGAGCCGAGCGAGCGAAGCGAGCGGTGCCCCGGCAGCGGCCGGCGAGCGCTACTTCCAAGTTGCTCGCAGCCAGGTAGGCTATTTAATATTAGCGCAAGGTGTATTACGTCGCAAATAATTTGTAATAAATTTAAGTAAGACAAAAGTTATGCACTTTCATCAACGCTGCGAAAACCCAAATGTTAGTATTACTTACCAAGGCTGTGATATTGAGGAAGCAAATAAAGCTAAGTTCTTAGGTATAGTGATCGACAACAAACTCACATGGAAACCTCATGTTGAAGAAGTATGTAAGAAACTGAGTAAGTCCGCATATGCTCTTTTTCAACTTTCAAAGAAAGTCAACAGTCAGGCACTTTTAACGGCATACCATGGACTAGTTGCCTCTGTTTTACGGTATGGTGTTATTTTTTGGGGGCAGACTACTGATAAGGAGCTTGTATTTAGGATGCAAAAGCGATGCATAAGGTCAATGTGCGGTCTTAAGACAACAGATAGCTGTCATCCTTATTTTAAATCTTTAAAAATATTAACATTTCCATCCTTATATATATTGGAAACGGCTTTATTTGTAAAAAACAATCCAAATCTATTTTTTGATTACTGCTACCTTTTTTTGACATTTGACATCCTGTTTTAATTTGACATTTACTGTAATTTGAACGATTTGACATTAATTTTTATTATGTATTGTTAAAATTTCCTACTTGTTATTTAAATTTAATATGTCTTTAAATTTGTGTAAATTAACATGATTTGCATGCCCATGTGACGGTAGAACATGGAGGACTTTCTTAATAAAACATCAATGTAATAATTACCCATGTTTGCAAAGTAATAAATGATTTGATTTGATTTGATTTGATTTGATTAATAAGTTGGTTACCAGTTCACAATTTCTCGCAATGTAAACTCGATTAGTCCGTATGCGTACTGGCACTGTATACTATGGAATGAGGTAGTTAATTTGGTCACTACGAAGTATACGCGAGTATTTGCGTACTACTCTTGTATAGATTGGAAGACCTTAGTAAAAAAGTGATTTCCAATCTATACGCGAGCAGTTTCCTATGGCTGCGTTCTGGCCGTGTATAGAATGGAAAGACGCACGTGAGTTACGTTGGTTATACGTGTGGGAAGTCTGTTACAAGGAGACCTACGGGAACAGAAGGAATTTGGGAAGGAATAGGGGTTTGTGTACGTCGTGCAATGTACACAGGGAATGGTTTTCTCACTGCCGATCCCACAGACTCATAGGATCGATGATGGCTAAAGGTGTCTTGGCCACAGTAAGAGGAAGTATAGGAGAGAGACTAGTTTATTAGAGTAATTAAACGTCTTGAATGAATATAATTATCTTCAACATGTTCCAATTACGAAAAACCATACATAGTTTATTATTTGGGTTCCAACGGAGAGATATTAGGGAAGGGGCAATGACCGCTATTGCCACGCTAAAATGCAACAACTATAGCCGTTGAAAAAGACATTTTGCTAGAAATTTTATTTATCGTTATATAAAGATCTGCCATAATAATATAAACTGAAATATGTTAGTCTTATGAAAATCGTCAAGAAAATACTTAAACCAATAACAAAATAGGTAAATACGCCCAAACCAAGTTATAAAATTCTGAAAATACCTGGAAACCAGGAAGCCGTCGCCTCACTCCCCAAGGTGTCGTTGTGTTGACAAATTCGTCGAAAGCTGCGAATTATTTTTGGGCTCGATCGATCAATCAGAAGAATTCTGCATGTAGGACACTATCTAGTTTGTTGACAGTTCCTGATATATATGTTACAAAACATCGCACCGGTATTCCCATAAGGGGTCAACAGAGGTATAATACCTATTATGGATTTGTCGAAAATGTTCACCAGTTGTTATTTATCTACCTGTGAAATATAGGGCCAAGTCACAATCAAATACAAATTCAGATCCCTGGATGTCACTCCACCCAAATTCCGTCTGTTATGTTCAACTACAATGAAAGGGAGGCGAGGCCATATTTGCCATTAACCGGGCAAAATCCAGATCCTGGGCTGGTTTTAAGCTATTCCAAATTAATACTATTTCCTAATCAAAGCGTTGATGTCTTTTACTCCACGCACCGCGGTAATCAACGCGTTGATGTCTTTTTAATGGTCAAAAGCTAATGTCGTCACAGTGTCGCGAAATCAATGGTTTAGTCCCATCTCAAATATGCCCAACGCGCCTAAAGAAGTTTTCACAAAAAAAATCGAATGTTGGGCAGGTAACTTATCTACCTTTTTTATCATACGTTTACAACGTGTAACGTTAAATGCGCAAAACCTCAGACAACCCAACTGATTTTTTATTCAATTGACCTATTTCAAAGAAAAAAAAAACATTAAAAAAATTGTAAAGGTTTTATGTGCTGTTTTAGTTCGTAAGATTCGTATTTGCATTGAAATAAAAGCTATTATTATCCCGCTTATGAGAAAATTTAAATTGGTCGACAACAACTTGTGTTTGTTTACCTATTTTGGCTGGTTTGCGTATATGATGGCTTGACCTATGAATAAATAGACACGGCAACGTTTTTGATGAAGATTTTTTGAAAAATGTGACCTATGTTAAAAGTGGTTCAATTGATTCTGCTCGTTATTCTGATCAAATTATTTTCAGGTTTTGCAGATTTAACGTTACACGTTGTATAAGAATAGTTAAGTAATTCCGTGGTAAAAACTATTACTCAATAAGCAAGGTATTAGACGTTGAAATTACATAATACCTTCAATTACATTTCCAGACAATACAAACTGATGACAAGCCGGGCACAAAATAAAAACAATAACATCGACAAAATGTTTGGCTCCAGTATTTTATTTTATTGGAAGTAATGTGAAGACAGATCACTGTCGATACGGATCGTGTCACTTTCACAAAAGATATTGTTCTCTGTTTATATTCGTGTTGTTTGGTGACGTATCGATGGCTCACAGTTAGTAGAAGGGCGTAGGTTACTTGTGTGGTTTTTTGTCAGTCTGTAAATCATCTTGGCGAGATGATTAGGGATTATTTAGCTATTACATTATCGGTTGGTTTATAGATGGTTATAGTAAAAGAGGTGAAATACACGATTAAAACACTAGAAATAGGGACTAAATTAGTTCAACCAGGTTTCCACTGAAGTTAAATAATCCTACTAATATTGTAAACGCGAAAGTTTGTGAGGATGGATGGATGTTTGTAACTCTTTCACGCTAAAACTACTGAACGGATTTGGTTGAAATTTGGCACACAGATAGTTTATAACCCGGATTAATACATAAGATACTTTTTACCCCGACATTTTTATGGGATCAAGACTTATGCGGGTGAAACCGCGGTACGCAGCTAGTAATAATATAATAATAAACCCTTTATTATTAGACCACAGAGATCAATACAGTGTTAGTAAAGAAAACCTAAATCTAATGTTAGTATCCTAATTATAATCATATACTTAAGTCTGGAGTCGGACCTCATACTATCAACGTAGTATGTAGAAGTGTGAAGTCCGATCCAGTGACGCAGCATCGGACAATCCAACTTGCCGCAGAACGTGCTCAGGATGCTGTGGGAGCTGGCACGCATTCTGCGAAGGATCGAGGCACACCGATTTCAGATGACGGCATGAAAGCTGTTTTAGTTTAGTTTAGTTTATTTCATTTCATATTCAACAGGTTTAACAAATAAATTGTAGAGGCCTTCTTTTAAGTATGGAGATAACTGTGCCAGAAGACCTTCCTCTTCCATAACTATGTGTATAACATACAAAGCCTGTTAATAACAGAATTTTAACAAAGAAGGTTCAATAACAATACTAAAACTAGAGAATTAAAAAAAAAATTAGGTACTTGAATTCGTAAACTGAGACAATTATACTAAATTATTAAAAAAAAAATGCCATGAAATTGGAACCCAGTCGTGAATGACATTGAGCTTGTTTTCTAAATTTGTTAACTATCTCAGATTCCGACTTCAGGTATAGACGAGTGAGTAGTGTGTGTGTGCATGTTTCTGCGGGTGTGGGGATGTTGGTGAATGTGTGTGTATTTGTACATTTAAGGGTGTGTGTGTATGTGTATGTGTGAGCGAGCAAAAAAGAAAGGGAAACCAAAAGCATATTATCAGTGTGAAGAAGACAATTGTACCTGTAGTAATTTTATTTAGTCCACGTTATCATTCCTTCCGTGTGTAAGGTAAGTTTTATATAATATTATTAAATAACCGATTTTAGAAGTGCCTCAGTTTCATCAATCCTTATCTCAGCAAACATCCCCGAAGCACAAAAAGAACGCGGGAGCATCCTGAACGCATTGTTATACTGCACACGCAGGGCCTTAATCAAAACTGTTCATACTCCAGATAGAATGTTTCCTTTAATCATAACAATAAGAGCACTTAATGAAGAGCTCTCAATTAGTGTCGATAGCGGCCGACAAACATGTCGGACACCCTGTTCACTGTTCAATTCTAGTTAAGAGCGACCCGCGCGTTAACTCTTGTAACTGAGATCTTGTCATGTGGCCTCTAAGTTAGCGGGCTGTTCAGTTTTATTAATTCCATGGAGAATTTTTGAAGAGAATTAGGACAAAAGAAATTAGGAGAAAAATAACAACACGCCATGTTTCCCCGAAGGGGTGGGCAGAGGCGTACTTATAGTACCTACACACCCACATTTTGCCAGTTATGTTTAAGTCCCATGTAATAGGGGGCGAGCCTATTGATATCAACAGGGCACTAATCCAGACTCCGGGCTGCTACTGAGAAATTCCAGATAGAAAAACACAATAGCACATAGCCCGACCTGGGAATCGAACCCAGTAGGTACTGTGAGCACCGCACTTGGCTGCGGTGCTTTAGGGATCGTTTAGTGTATATAATTAAAACCCTTATACGGAGCAGAGACTATATTTTAAATCAATGTTACATGGACACACGCGGGCGGAAGACTCTAGCTGACTCCCATATATTTTCTTCAACACAAAACCTTCACGAATCCTATTTAAATATATTTGACAGATTATTCGGACGGAGAAAGATTTCATGCCAGCCTGTGACATATGAGGTTCCCTCTCATATTAAAGCCTCTACACCAGCTACGCCCCTAGATAAATAAATGTATCCAGCAGATACCTTTATTCAGAGCATCCGAATAATCTTCAACCCTTCCTACCTATACCTAAACGAAACATTACCTAACGATGGAAATTAAAATACATAGTGAGGTCTTTCTCTTACAAGAGAAGGCTTAAGTCAGGACGAACGAATCACAAAGTCTTGATACCAGACTAGATCTCAGCTAAGTTAACTGACAATATGTGCTAACATGCACTCACAAGGTTAACGTCGTCATGCTTAAACCTTACTGCACCAAAACCATCGAAAAAGGCGCAGCAAGCCTCGGAGAAACAAACAAACTGATGTGACAGTTCACATCTACCCAGAGGGGGTTTAAAAAAAACAAAGAACTCTACATCCTAAGCCTTAACTCCATCGGACATAATTAAGCCAGAGGGAACAAGGGTTCAAGAAGCAAGTGTTCAAAATTAATAATTCACGACCATACTCCAGAGGGAAAATCACAAAACCTCCTCACAAGACAATCTTTATCAAATGTCAGTTAATTCTGACTAAACTGTGATACCTCAGTCTTAAGTTGAACCAATTGTGTCAACTAGACACACCTTGCAAGGGTTATATCCATAAAGCGAGGTTGGTGTCAACCTAGACAGAGTACCTCCCCTCTCCAAATGGGATCACAGTTTCTCAAAAAATAAATGCCTCTTAATGCATTAATAAATTCTGGAGTACGTTCATGCTAATTTAGACGAGACGACACATAATATTGAAGACGCAGACAATGGCTCGTTCCCTCAGACTTCGTAGCGATGTGAGGAGTTGACACCTCACTCGCTCCCAGCAGCGTCCGATGTTTGCTCCCCATAATATGAAACGAGAAATATTATAACACATCAGCATAATAATATATGTTCCTCACTAAAATAATGTGTTAAAATCAAATGATGTTTATATCTAAATGACATTGACAATATGACAGTTAAATAAATTACATAAAAAATAATAACTAAATTCTACACTATGACAAAGGTTTTATTCTCTTGATATGGGCAAACTCTAAACTTTTTATTATTTAACTTTAAAAATTCGTACTCTAAAATGTAAAACTTCTTTATAAAATGATTATATGCTTTCGACCTTCTTTTAAATTTATTGATTTTCTGTATAAAGCTTTTAATTTTATAAACTTTCGACCTTCTTTTAAATTGGTTGTTTTTCGGTACGAAGTTTTTGATTATTCTCACATACGACCGCTTACTTTTATTTGGTGCTCTTCTTGAATTTTTCTTAGCACGATGTTGTTGTAATGGGGCTTTAAAAACTTTTATATATTTATGTTCCTTATGGGTAACATGAATTTGAATGTTATCGTTTGTGGTTTCATCTGTTTGGAGACTTTCCACATGTTCGATCAGATCAACAACTACTTCAATATTATCTGTGACTGAATATGACTCCACGTCATCCTTACTATTATTATAAACTTGATCAACGACGAGGTTATTTATAAGAATTTCCTCATTGTGACCAATGATTTTCTCTGAAAAGGACACATTCTGACCTTCTGAAACATAAATAGATGGTTTAATACATAATGGACTGGACTGACCCGATTCAATAATTTCTTCCACGTGTTCACTCTCGAACACTTGGGTGGACTCCTCTTCATCATCATCATCGTCATCTCTTCTTCTGTTTTGGCAGCTTTCTATCTTTTCTGGTGGGTCATCCTGTCTTCCACTAGAAAATAAACTGGTGTGATTATCAACATTCACAACATTTTCTTGTATGTCTTCCTCAGACATTGCTTGTGCAATCTCCTCTTCTTGCACCCTATATATTTCCTTGTGACATTTGCACGGGAACTCCGCCCTCAGCTTGTCACACAACGACTCAAAAGATATACCATCGTGGTATATATAATTATGAAAGTACATCGCTGGACCTTCAAGAAATGCGCGTACTATGAGCGCTAAATCATTATTTCGCCATTCATTGCTCGTGGCTATCAGCTTGAATGCTGTTATAAAACTCTCGAGGCATACGCCGTTTATGCCGGAGAAAGCCTGCATTTGCAGAGCCATCTCACTCTTTACATATTAACAATAATAATAAAAAAACCACTCAGCTTTGTTTTCCGGCGTGAATCTCCTGTTTTTTCTCAGTTCGGCGCTCCGCCACGTATAACTCTTCTCAGTTCGGCGCCTCCACCATATTATGTGAGCACCGAGCTTGGCTGCGGTGCTTTAGGGATCGTTTAGTGTATATAATTAAAACCCTTATACGGAGCAGAGACTATATTTTAAATCAATGTTACATGGACACACGCGGGCGGAAGACTCTAGCTGACTCCCATATATTTTCTTCAACACAAAACCTTCACGAATCCTATTTAAATATATTTGACAGATTATTCGGACGGAGAAAGATTTCATGCCAGCCTGTGACATATGAGGTTCCCTCTCATATTAAAGCCTCTACAGTACCTTAATTGCGTAATACACGATCAATCACAATTTGTTTCGATTTGAAACAGATTGCTAATCCATTGCTTCATAAGTTGGAAAAGAAAATCTGCTCAACAACGTAAATAATGCAATGAATGTTGTTGAATTGTCAAATTGAAACAAATTTTTCGTTTACGAAAACAAGTTACGCAATTAGGGTACAGGACTTCATGCTCATGCAGTATCGCTTCCGACCACTACAACAATGAATGATATACTAAAATAGTCACCAACTTACAGTTCGCGGCATAAATTGTGTCTTAGAAAAAGATAGTATGACAGCCAAGAGGCTGTCATACTATCTTTTTCAACAATCAACAAAACAAACAACAATTCAATGTACCTTATCAACAGCAACGTATATTTTTGATTTGGTTACTTTACTCACAACATACGCGTTTGGTTGACCGTGTTTCATTTTAAGTGTTATAAAAAAATATCACCAATGTTTGCACCTACGCCCAGAAATGCATACATATTATGAACGAAGACAAAATAAATGATGGATGGACCGTGCCAAAGATGATATGGGTAGAAAGGGGGTGACTACCGAGATGATGACTTATCGACTAACTTACTGACTAACTAACTTACTTACTGATTTATGGACTAATTTCGGTCTGAAATAAAGATCTTTTTTTAATAAGCTATTGCATAGCTTTTATCGCGGGCTTTGAGCGCGGCGACCGAATCAAGAAATTCCGTAACGTAACGAAAATAAAACCTAACACCCCCCACTCCGCCTACCATGTAATGACGGTTCCCATGACAACGTGATGTCGTCATCATCCCAAGTGTAGCGTTAACAAATAGGAAGTATGGAGGTTACAAATGCTATGCAATAGCTTTACCGCGGCAGTCCCCGAGTGCCACACGTTTTTTTATTTTTATAGAGAACTATGGAAGAAAAAAATATGTTGCGACCTCAAATAAATTGGGATATGGACAGGAGAATGATGATGATTAAGTCACTTTGTTTTTTCTCTCATTAAACAAATGTACAATAGACATGGATATATTTAGTAACCTGTTCCGCTTAGCTATTTCTAAAGAGCCACAAAAAACTCCGAAAGAAATGGACACGTGTTTCACCTCTCAACGAGGCATCCTCAGAATGACGATTGCCTTGTCGCGAACCCGAACACGGCGTGTTGCCACACCGAGCGCTGAACGCAGAGTGACGCAGGTTAATAAATATATCCACGTCTATTGTATTTTATGATGGATTTCCGCAAGGTCACGCCTGATACAATTAACTAAATACAATAGTGTTATGAAAACGTGTGAGATAGACACGTTTTCAGAGATAATGCCACAGCAATAGGGATGATGCCTAGGTAAAAAAAAAGAAATTCTATTTTTTCAAACTCAAACTCAAACTCAAAGCATTTATTTCAATTAAACCATTTACAGGCATTTTTGAACTGTCAAAGAATCGGTCAGTTAGTCAGAAAGTTGAAGCTAGTTGCCCATTCCAAAACGTAGATCTCTATGGAGAAGAACGGGCAAGAAACTCCAAGGCCACTCTTTTAAATATATATATTACAAAATTCTGGGTACATTTAGTCCGTCGGTCAGAAAATAATTTGACACGTATTTTTTGATTCATCATATTAATAAAAAATGACTTAGATAAAACGCATTAATATTGGGGAGTTGGGGTCGCTACGTCACAAGTAAGTATAAAATCTACATACTCGTGACGTCATAGCACATTTAACTCAATGTATCGCCGTAATCTTTTGATAACGTAAAAAAGAAAAAATACGTTTCCAATATTTTTTCATAATCTACCTGACAGACAAAAACTTATTAACATCAATACAATAAGCATTACCCCGCGTTTCTTCTGTCCCCACACGGCAAGGGTTCAAGCCATCTGAACGGAGATAATGTGTCGGATCACTGCTTGATTAATTTCGTCCCAGCAGACACCCGACGTGCTATGTAAACCTTTTGACACACTAATTAATCTGCCCTCTGTTTTATATGTAATTATGTATAAAGAATTTTTGGAATGATGGGTGGGAGGCAATATGTTTGAGTTAATGATGGGCAAATGAGTTAGGTTACGTAGGATGTGACTTGTTTGAAGGTTGCGGGATATCAGTATTTATATTCTTTCTTACGTATAAATACAAGGTGGGGCAAAATTAATGTCATAACGTGATTTGGCTGCCATACCAATGATTTGAAATTTAAAAAAAATTGTTGGCCGTCAGATCTGGCGATCTGGGCGGCCAGTTCAAATCACTACTGTTTTATGTAATTTGCATGCCGAAAGGTAAAATATGGTGACACCAAGACTGTAATATACAATTGTATATGAATGTAATGAAATGTGTGTATAAATAAAAAACAGGATAGTCACATGCTAAAGAGCAATGGAAATAAAAATACAGAAAATTCGACGATCAAAAATTAGACAAACTACATATTGTTTATCCATATTTATAAATGAATGATTTTGAATTTGAATTTGCTAAACTCTTTTCTAAAGTTATCTAAACTTATTTTCGAAATCCACAATATCTTAACACCATCTTAGCTTCTAAGCTCACTAGTACCTATCATCAAACTTTATGAAGATTACCCACCCTCTCTGAAAAGCCTAGTTCTACAATATCCATAAAACGGTTTCTATGAAAGTAAACTGATCGATGCAGACCGCACTAAACAAAGCAGGTATCCTCCAGGGGCCTGTATGTATGAGGGATAGGTTGCCAGGATTCTGTGTGCCAAGGTTTGATGGGGTCACGGAATGGGAAGATTTGGAGGAGGCGTTTTGGGAAAAAAAAAAACACATGGCACATACCTATATAATGAAATCTTTTATTTCCAGATACAAAACCCACATACAAGTTTCAATAAATACACACATAGATAACGTAATAAATATACAATATCCTAAATATAACACATTCACATTACACACACACACACACATTGATTTAGGTACCTATTCGGTGTGTGGTAGGGCTGCCTTTTTTATGTAGGGGGCTGTCAGCTGACATGTCAATCCAAAACACTGTATCTCAGAAATACCTATTTCGTGAAAAAGGCTTTTAAAACTTTTTAAACCATACATATAATTAAAATACAGTTTTTTTGTATGTGCAAGATATGCACATACAAAAAAAACTGTATTTTAATTGTATGTAACTGCCTCGAAATAATCGAATAAGCGCTATTAAGGCAAAACACTCTAACTCGAGTTACAGTGTTTTGGCCACGGTATGCCATCAAAGAATTGGCCGATCGATGTATGGCGGTGTGTGCAGCGGCCGACCGGCTCCTCAGCAGCGCCTGCAAGCAGCGCGCGGCCCGCGGTGGACATGGCGCTCGCATAATACTAAGATGTAGTACCTTATGTATGAGATGGGGAATTGTGCATGTTTATATTTTTGTGCGCGCTGCCAGTGTCACGAAACAGGATACCTACCCACATTACGCACGTCGCACATGACTACGCGACTACGGCGTAGCTAGCACGATGCTACGCAACAGTGACTGACTACGCAGTCATATCATATGAGCTGCGCTTGCTCACGTCTTGTGATTCTAGCGCAGTTTTTTTTAGAAAGTCTTAAAATATTACAAAGTTGCCATTATTATTTGATGTTGTAATTTACGCATAGGTATTAATGTCAAAAGTCTCTTGTATTTTCTTTAGAAAAAAAAAAACAGTGGCGCTCCGGGAGTGCCGACAGAAGTGAAAACTTGAAAAAAAATCAGGTGCCGATTTTTTTTTCACAACACCGCGCACATCACTGCGGACATCAACGCGTTGATGTCTTTTACTCCACGGTGTCGATAAATTGTGTTATAGTGTCGCGAAATTAATGGTTTAGTCCCATCTCAAAAATGCCCAACGCACCTAAAGAAGATTTCACTTAAAAAAAACTATTTTATACGAAAAAAAACTCTTCCTATTTTTTACTCTCTAGACAGCTTACTCTAAAATCTTCCTAGCTCCTTGTAGTAAGGCTGTATATTTTTAGTTTGATCCATCGTATCTCCCGTAGGCTCAATCTGTTGAGCGGACGAGGGTCGGCATGGCAAGCTTTAACATAACAAATTGGCGAACTGATCCGACGGCCCATGTTCCACCCCTATGCTGATTTTTCAACACTCTGACTTTGTATTTATTTATTGGTATTAATAAGATTCGAGTAGATTTATTGGTTGTTCTTTATATGGTTGAATTGTTTTGTAAACCCAAATTATTGGGACGCGTTATGTGAAAGTGTTTTTGCGACAAGCCTTTCGTTAATTTCCATTCATTACAGCATTACGAAATGACGAATTTTACAGCATAATGCACTAATTAAAGATTTCCATTTATCTGCTGACACTACACTCCTTTTAACATTTATTTTGACACATTTTGATGTAAATAAGTATGTTTTGAACGCAGCTCCGACTGGTGCAGAATTTACAAGCGATTCAACGCTCAAGTGAGAATAAATTGAAAAATTTTAAGCGCGCGCGAATTCACTAATGAAAGTTTTAAATGACCGACGAAAAACAAAAAAGTGACCTCGTTATTACGATTACAATTTTTTGTTTGCAGTTGAAAAAATATGCTGTGCACCATTAAAGTTGGTAGAACAGTAGGGATAGAGCGCCGCGTCGAGTTTGTGGTGTTTTGTGGGCGCCGGGAGCGGGCGGCGCTTGCAAGAACTTTTTTCAACTTTTTTTACAAATCCGGCCAAAACAATAGCCGCGAATTTCATAAAAGGGTCCCAAAGCGTCAACAACGTCCCGCACAATGGGGCGCGATTTGAACAATTAATCTTCGAGACGAATCGAACTTTACCAAGTTGCTCGCAATTATTAAAACGCTGTGGTTCTTTTATGGAAAATGTTTTCGGGATTTTCTTGTACAAGGATGATGAGGGTAGAAATTAGAATTAAATATCATCTTCGAGGAGGAAGTGAAAGTTTTGAATCGGCAAAGTTATAAAATACATTGTTAATGAGAAGGGGCGTGTAAGGTATTATGAGTTAATTATGATCAAAAATTATGCTGTGTGCAAGGTCACAGTGAAAGTAACTCGCTTTTATTAGCGAGTCACCATTATTTGCTGAAATATTCGAGTCTGTAGGTAATCACTCACGAAAATAAAATTTATTTAATGTTTGCACCGCATCGCAGCAATACTTAAACACTACACGAGATTTAGCAAAGCACTATACAAGCAATATCTATATGACAATAAGAGATTTTTCAAAAAAAAAAAAACTATATATTTAATGTCACGTAAATCTACATGGGCACTTATGAAACGTCAGACGCTAGGTACACGGTTCCAATTGGTCGTTTCCTGTGGAGAAGAGCCGGCAAGAAACTTTTTTTTTTTTCATAGCGGGTGGGCTTTTGGCCTGCTCCTCACCTGATGGTAAGTGATGATCAGGCCAAAGGTGGAGGCGAGCTTCATCCGAAATCCTTACCACAGAGGAATTGGCAATCTTACCTCTAACTGCCGAAACTCAACAATGCTGTTCACATTGCTGTTATGGCGACAGACTTGGATAAGATGGTGGTAGCTAGCCAGGCGGTCTTAGAACAAGCCCTACCACCAACCAAACTGAGCAGAAAATTTTGCCCCTACTGGGAATTGAACCCGGGACCTCTTGGTCTGAGACAGATGATCTAACCACGAGACCACAGAGGCGGTTAAAACTCCAAGGTTACACTTTAAAAAATAATTGGCTTTTACAATGTTTTCAAATTAAGTGTTAAGTGTGGACAGGCCTACATTGTCTTCCCATACCTATTAACATAGGTACTTTTTTTGATGCCCTATGATCAATTCCCCGCCCCTTCCTTTTTTATATACTTGTACATATTATTATTTTATGTCTTTTTAAATAATGTAAATACGTGTGTGTAATTAATAAACTGTTCTAGTCAAATAAAAACATAGGTACTTAACAAAATAGAAAATGGCCAAAAAATCGAAACATCTATGAGTCTACAAGACCTGCAGAAATCTACATAGTATAACAAAAAACTAAATCACCGCAGCGCAAAACAAAAAATCCTGTTCTAAAACAGATTAAACATTCCTGGACCCTAATATGTCCCACTACGATGGCCCATGTCCAGGAGTGCAATTACTTGCGCCGTACGAAACTGGGATCAGGACGGACCCAACTTGAATACGAAATAATGTAAATGCGAAATTGAAATTATATGGAAATGTATAGCGGAGGACTGCAGGACGGGTTGTAAGGAACGAGGTTGGTTTCATTAATAAGTTTTGATTACTGTGGTTGTAGGTGTAAAAATGTGGTGTTTTTTGTGTGAGGTGTGTAACTGTGTACTTCAATTTTAACCTCGTTATTATTTTAGTTTTCTTAAATCTGTCTATTTCGTTCGCATAGCATTGATTTCTAAATTCTTCAAAAGTGTCTAGGACTATACGAAATTACACGAAGGCATTTTCAGCAGTGATTCCTTTGTATTCATAATGTTCCTACTGCTGGGACACAGGCCTCCTCTTGGTGAGAGGGAGTGTGTCGTAATCCACCACGCGGGCCCAGTGCGGTTTGGTGGATGTCACATGTCTTTCGATTTTTTTTTAGTTTTAGTACATGCCAGTTTCCTCACGATGTTTTCCTTCACCGTTTTGAGAGCAGTGGTGATGAAATAATTTACACAAAGTAAAGCGCCTGTCAGGGTTCGAACCCACGACCCACGACTCGTAAGTCGCAGCTGTTACCACTGGGCCACCACTGCTGCTAATTTGTATTATTTTATACAAATCGTAGAAAAGGACGAGTAAAATCTTCCTGTCGCTCTAAGTTTTACTTACTGAATTTATTTGCACACAAATTTTCCGTGTAACAACTGTAATAATTTCTTGTGCACATTATAATTAGAATAGTCCTGGATTTGTTGTTATTTCTCAAATTGTGGCTGCACGAAAACGATTTAAGATGCTATTTTTAAATGTGTTTGAGCTGAACTAACTACTTTTTTAACAGTATATCAAATCAACTTGAATTAGCTTGAGCATTGTGTTCTTTTGAAATATCCAATTTTCGTTCTACAGAAATATCTCTTCAACGTAAAACAGAGCATACTGAAACATATCCATTGAAGCGGATAGAAACTGAGACTCGATCGTCCAATAGGATTATGATGTTCACTCCGCTCATCTATATGATGTGATAATACTGGAATCCTATTGGTGGATTTTTGTTCTCTATCCGTAAGACCATCGAATATTCATAAGTAGGTAATGAATATGTTTTTTATACGTTACTCAAACTACATGTGAGAACCATTTGCTGCAGACAGCAACTCTTGACGTACAGTCAGCCACTAAAATCTCTGGCGTTATTAATGTCTCAGTTGTAACTAATGTATCGCCATGATTACAAAGTCGCTTGTATAATTAATTTGTCTGAGTGTACAGTGCCGACCAAAAGTCCATGAGCAATCTCACAAAGCAATAGACTGACGCTTCGGTTTGACTTACGACCTTCTTCTATAAGTTGTTACAATACTGTAGACACGCACATTACACACACACACTCACTTTGTCTGCAACCAATGACTAGTTCAATAATTATCATTCGTTTTTAGTTTAATTCGTCTTGTTCACATAAATATTAAAGTTTAGCAGGTAGACCACAAAAAACTAAGTAAATTATTTCGATTTCTGTGGGGTAGATGCAGTTTGTTACGAGTATTCAATTAATAGAACTTTTTTGGTTCGTGGATAATATTGGTGACGAGTATTTAGCGCAGTGTTGTGGTTATTATTATCAAAAAGCAGGCATAAAATATATTGAAGAGATCAGATCAGATCAGAGAATATTATTGCGCTGCGTAAAAGTGAAGTGAATATCTAATGAAACCGGACTAAGTGTGAGTGTTATCATTAATATATTTCATATTTTACTAAACATAAATCTTAATCAAGGGTATTGTTGATAGAACAGAGGTATTGTTGAGACAGAAGATGCCTTTAAAGTTTTAAATTCATTGTGAGGTTTAATTCGATTAGTGAATAATAAATAATAAGGTATTATGTGTAATAAAAACAATGTTTTTCTTTGTTCTAGAGAAATACTGTGAGGGTTAAGAGATATGAGGAATGGGCTTATTATCGAGTAGCAGCGACATCAAATGGTGAATGAAACAAATGGTTTCATACCAACGAGACATTTTGCTGAATTATTAAAAACACGTCATTATGAACCGTTCGCCGTGCACTCTGAAGGCTTGCATCACTGAAGACCAGCTAGAAAACCGTTTTTGACCTTAAAATATTGACCGTACCAACTTAATAAACAACAGATTCGTTATTGCATGAATTTATGGTAACGAATTTTTTAAGCACGTTTCAATAGGGTGTTTGTCGTATTTCTTGCAGATATACCGAAATTGTTTAATATTATTTTAGTAATAAGTAGTATTATTTTAGGATTAAAATTTGAGGTTTAGTTTCAATCTTCTTTTCGTAAAGAAAATGAATACTTAAGCTTTAACCTCAATAACAACCAATATTTACTAAAGTCAAATAAAATGTAAAATAATTAATACAAATAAAATATAAACTAACTGCCCATATTTAACCTTAAAATTACCTATTCTGTAAGTAGTTTTTTACATTTTAAGTAGTCTAATATTCTTATTTATTACTTAATTACTTCGACCATGATCAAAGCTTAATATTTATGGTGAAAAAATCCATTAAAAATTTAAAATATTTCATAATTTAAATATGTCTAAATAATACAAACTGCTTCTAAGTTTCTTGACATCTATTTCACATCTTATTCAGCTGAAGTAATGATAAATAATTGTAGCAGTTTATTAACTTATGTAAAATAAATATAACGAATAAACATATATTTTTTAATTTTGTTATCATATATCACGCATTTTTTATTCTAAAACCTTTATTGCAATAACAACATAAAAAAGCAGCAATATTTAAAAAATATTACTATCGAAAACAAAAATAATAATATTTGCAAAAAACCGCACTGTGTTTCACAAGATTAGAACCTGAGGCAGATTGAATTCCTTACCAACGCTTAACGCTTTCTGCTATCTGCGCTTGTTAAGTAACTATCGAATTTTAGCAATGCCATTAACTGGTCAAGTTCACGCGCATAGTGCGTGTGTGCTAGCATGTTTAAAGCGACGGAAATATATTGTTGTTTCGTGTAACTGCGTTATCTGTGGTGTGTGTATCGTGTTGCTTACACATACAAATGTACGAGCTATACCGCGTGTTCACAGCAATACGACTCTTAGCGTGCTCATGCACTTTTGAGCGCTTACTGTACCTGTCGTATGACTTGTGATTAATTTTAGTATGTGTTTTATTGTTTAGTTATTGTAATAATAGTATCTCTCGTAACTTTGAAGAGTTTTTGCAACTGTGAAGAGTGTAATTTATAAGGCAGTGTTAAAATAGGTAGCTTAAACTGAGTCCAAAAGCCTAAAAACACAACTACTAAAATGGTGCAAAGAATGACAGACAGACAGACATAATCAGAAGAGAGAAAATACAGTTTCAGACATTGATTAATTCAACCCAAAATAAAAGAATTCTGTGCAAAAGTTATAATTTTACTACACCGTCCGTTTCCTCATATCTACATTTGAATGTGCTCATAGCAGAAGTTTTGGCGTCCCCCAAAAGTTTTACAATACAGACTTGGGAATTTGATGTCGGTGACGATGGACAGGCTGCGGGGTACATTGTGTACCTATTATAATACTTAGAAATGTGTTGTCCGGTAGTTTTCATGGTGTTTGGACCTTTAAGAGAAAGTGTTGAACTGAGAGGTGTGACGTAATTAAATTGAAAAGGAGATTTTCAATCTGCCAATCCGGATGTCATGAAGCCACTGGCCTCGATGCCAACTAGTCACAGTTTTAAATAGAACGTCAATATCTCATACTGTTTTCCTCGTTTAAGAGCGTTTATTCTGAAAGTGGGCGTCATCGTAAATAGATGCCAAAATATTTCCCTGTCTTGATTAATTTGGCAATATTACTGTTTGGAAATAAGAAAAGTGGCTAACTAGCGATCTAGAATATTAATAATGAATTGCAATTATAACACTGAATTTGATGTTGTAAACGTTTTAGGTGAAAAAAAAATATTTGGAAAGTTCCCAAATTTTTTTTACATCTACAACAAATTATTTGGTGTTACGATATCAATTATTGCATTTAATAATCAATAGTTTAGTTCCCTAGTTAGCCACATTTCTTAATTCCATACAGTAATATTGCCAAATTAATCAAACCAGATAAATATTTGACAGCTATTTACGACGTTGCCAACTTTTAGAATAAACTCTCTTAAGATTACAGACATAAACTAAACGTAACATTTCTAAGCTGTAACTGTACCTACATATTCCATAATAAATCCGAAACTTTTAATAATCACCCGTTTTCCTATCCGTTTGCCCAAAACAATTCTCCAATACGTCCATGGTCACGACAATCTTGTTTTCTGCGGTCGTACGAAGTATAAAGTTTGGAGGGTCCCTCAGCCCTCCTCCGGAGGTCGGAGCGAGGATAACTAAAGACATATCGACTCTTATTTAGTTTATTGGATGGGTTTTCTGAACGTAAACTTAGTTTGGGATAACATAAGGCCCTTGATCCGATCTTCTTGTTTGTATTTTTAGTTTTTTTCTGTTCTGTGTTTTGGTCGTATTTATTTTTGATGCAGAGGTGGGATTTGTTAAAATATATTATACTAGCTTTTGCCCGCGACTTCGTCCGCAAACCTTCCTCAAGAATTGGGCTATTCAATGCAAAAAGATTTTTTCAAATCCTATTGGTAGTTCCGGAGATTACCCCCTACATACAAACTTACAAACAAACAAACAAATCTCTTTATAATATTAAAGTATAGATATAACTTAAGCAAGGGTTCAATCCATGCAATCTATTGATTTGGCGACGCGTCAAAACTTCGAGATTTCTGTGCAATATGCAAGTTAAATATTAATGTAAATAAATTCTCTAGATGATGGTGAAAAGGGCTTCCAAATCCATAGTGCAGTTTAGAAGAACTAAGCGAGAAGCTACTTTGTGCTATACTTTCTATAGGTTACAGCACGTTCAGTGTCGGGAGCCCTCCTGGAGGGTTCACTCAAGTCATATATGGGATGCCGGGAGCCCTTGCGGACGGCTCAGTTTAAATGTAGGTTTTTTTAACGAATTTGGCATTATAAACTGTGAAAATAAAATTAGTTTTATATTTGAACAATATTTCAAACCTACTGCCGGTGACACTCCTCGAGGGTTAACTTTAGTGCAAACGTAATGCCGGTGACCCTCCTGGAAACAACTTGCTATATGTATGGCGGCATAGCGTATGAGCTCTATGACAAATGGGTGGAGTCGAAAGTGTTGACATAATCCGTCTATTTGAACTGCTGGAAACTGGAAATTGAGGTATTCGCTTTTTGGTCAGATGTCTGTCGGATTCAAAATATTACACGCCCCGGAAATCTTCGGCAGCTCGTTACTTATACCTCTTCTCTATTAAACAGCCAATTGATTAGCTAGAACAGTGTTGCCACACAATAACATTGCCCAGTGACCGAAAACAAAATGAAATCGAGTTGCAAGTGTTGCCACTCATCAATTAATTTAAACAACGTAATCAATGATTCCAATTACAAATAAAGTAACAGAACCAAGTAGCTTTTCAATATTAAATGAGCTGTTATTTCACAGTTCCGTATCAATTGATAATGACGTAATAATTAATTATTTTAGTTGACAGCGCTGTCTGTTTTGTTATTAAATGAGATATTTTAATATAGTGTGGGTTGTTACTGAGAGAGAGAGAGTTACTGACTATGATTTTTAAGGCATTCACTATGGCATAGAAAGAAACAGGGCTTGAAAACAGTTTTGAAATACCGGTTAATATTGATCATAAAACCGTTATAATACCATAAATCGATTAACCAGTTAATTACAAAAACGGTTTAGACTAATCTTAAACAATGTTGGTTACCGATTATACAGAGAATAGAATTTTAAAACTCGCGCTCACCTGAATAAATCGGTTTTACTCAGACGCACGCCTGCCGCCGCAGTTTGTCACATTAATTTGTGTATTCTTTGGCGTAGAGCGAAAACTTTGTTATTGTAGGTGTAAGAAAAATCTAATGAAAAAATCATGCTAGACCAGATGTTGTCACATTTTAATTCAAATGGGATTTTACATAGTCACCAGTTTGGTTTCACAAAAGGTAGGTCGACGACTCACACAGGAGTAAAACTCAAGTCATATTTTGGAATTCTGGGAGAAGTCCCAGGATGCAATTGGCATTTTCTGTGACCTCTCAAAAGCGTTTGACTGCGTTGACCATAATACACTGATCTGTAAATTACACCACTACGGAATTCGTGGACAAGCTGCTGATCTTGCTCTTTCCTGTCTATCAAACAGGCAGCAAAAAGTAAACGTTAACGGGGCGACGTCCTCGGGGTCTCTAGTTAAGACGGGCGAGCCTCAAGGATCAATTCTTGGCCCTTTCCTATTTCTAGTTTATATGAATGACCTTCCTTACATGATGGCTAATTTATCGGATATATTTCTATTCGCTGATGACACTTCTCTTATTTTCACTCCACACGATTCGACCTAATGCTCACGTCGAGTGAGTATTTACCTGTAACATTCCTTTCTATTTTGCGTTTACTCTTCGTTGAAATGTCAGATTAAACGTTTTGCTCGCTCTCGTGTCTTTGCCTCATAAAATGTTACACAAATTCGCTCATATATTTGTAAAATCAAGTTGTAACAAAGCGTCGAGCGGCGTGCTCATTATTCGGTTCGTGAAAAGGTGACACATTAGAGCTACAAGTGAATACTCTAGTCTATTTTATACTCACCTTTAGACATGAAAGAGCTCGCTAGCTTGTCCTTTTTCATATAGTTAGATGTGTCTTGTTACTATTGAATTAATATCAAAATCGCTGCCAGCTGCTCCGTGTTTCACAGCATTCGCCCCAAATATAATTGAATGGGGTATTAATTTACCTAAAATCAGGTTTCATTAATTAGCCAACTATCCTTTGTCTCATCGGGTTTAACAATACGCATTGACGGTTTAATTAATTAATTGTTATTAAGTAAGACGCGCCATTTATCATGATTTTCATAAAATTCTATTTTACACAATGGGTTTGTTGCTATAGAAATGTTGTCTTTTGTCTGATGGTTTGTCCGTGAGTAAATATTAAATGAGTCTTGTGTTTAACTTATTAACTGCCAATTACTTATTGGATTTTGATAGTCGTAAAGTAATCAATCAATCAAGCAATAATAAAGAGACGTTATTGACGACGTGAATTCATAAAAGTCGTCTCAACTGCCGTCTAAAGTAAATATCACTTCATTTTTTTCATTTTTGTCTTTCATGCGACTTTCATTCAAAGTAAAACGTCTGAACACAAAATAAAAAGTAAGTTCAAAAACTAAAACCCGACTACTGAAAAATCACGCTCAAAAAAGTATGAAACAAGAAAATATTTCAGACAGAAATCAAGACATAAGTAGGTACAAAAATGGTCAAGATAAAGCCGTGGTCACATGCCATTATAATTTTGTAGGTGTACAGGCTTTACTTTGACCATTTTTGTACCTATGTCTTGATTTCTGTCAGAAATATTTTCTATTATTATTTATTATTATATTTTCTATACTATTTTAGTTATGATCGGTAGTTATGTTAAGTTATGAGGTAACAGATGAATATACATACCCCCTTAAATTTTTTACTATTTTTTATTATCTGTTGTTATAGTTTAGCTTAGTTTGTTATTACGGTTCATGAAATACAGCACGCTGACAGAGAGACAGAACGGACGGACGAACGGACAGCGGAGGCTTAGTAATGGAGTTCCGTTTGGAACCCTTCGGATACGGAACCCTAAAAATGAACATTCACTTGAGTGTAGCGTCCGCTATCAGCTTAAGATATACCTCAATTTAAGTATTTTCACGAGTTGAGGCTTTTTTCGTCTGTTTTATTTCATTAGATTAGATTGATTTTCAAGTCATTGACTTTTTAGCTACATTACAAACGGACCAATGGTTTAACATGCTCGACCTAATAGACATACACTGATTCGCATGTTGTGGTTGTCATTACACAAACACACATCCGTTCCGGAACAAACATCTGTACGGGTATTTCCGAACATAATTAGATACAGCTGGTGTATACCATCAGGACCTGCACCCTAATTACGTAATACAAGATCACAATCTGAATTATTTTGAAAGAGATTGTTAATCCATTGCTTCGTAAGTTCGAAAAAAAATTGGTTGTCTGTAAAGTCGGTTTACGGACGATAATTTTACGTGATAACGTCGCAAGCCGAACGCTTAGGCCGATCGTGCCTCTCTATCGCTTGTTCCGCGCTCTCGCTTGCACGCTCGGCTCAGGCGGAACATGACACTTTTTCGTGCGTGCAGCCGGCGTTCATCGATTTGTAAGGCGTTATCACGTCAAAGCAAGTCAATTCAAAACATTAAAATCTAGATTATTTAAGATAAAGTTGTACAAGTGGTTGAATGAGTGCAGCTTCTATTGTTTAAAAGAATTTATGGATAAAAAACGTTGACGTGGCATTTACAAATACCCTCAAATTTTGCATTTTTCAAATACCCTCTAATTTTGCATGCTATGTTTTATCCTGGCTAAACATGTTTGGGCCATTATAATTATATTTTAACATCATTGTATACCATGTTTTATGCAAATAAATGATTTATGTTTTTTTTTAAATCTGCTCAACAACGTAAATAACGCAATGAATGTTGTTGAACTTTCAAAATGAAACAGATTAGTCTTAATCATTTATAAAAATGTGTTACGCAATTAGATAGCTGTTTTTTTTTTCCTTCCTCCCATGGTTGTAGGCAGAAACTACACAACGCCATCTGCTACGATCCTTACAAACTTCTGTTTACTTTCATACATCTGATCATACACGCACATCGGCTGCGAGTACTACGCACCTGACCGTACTAAAGAACAAAGAAAATAATTAAGTATTGGATTTTCCCTTTATGGTGTCTGATTTTATGCCCGGATAACTCAATTCCACGAGATTATAACTGACGAATTATGGGTGCACTTAATTTACAAAATATGTAAATTAAAAGGCAGAGATCTGCCATCACCCTTGTGGAAATAAGGGCTTGATGTTATGTGTAGCAATCATACACAATACCTTCACTTATAGTCAATCATATAAAATAAAATAAAAAAATCCTGACACACAACGCAATGATCTAGGATCAAGGATCTTTTGCACAAGAGTTCATTAATAAGGTGAATAATAAGGAAGGATTTTCAAAAATTCATCCCCTAAAGGGGTTAAATAGGGGATGAAAGTTATTATGGAAGTTCGTTGTTTTTGCCGATAGGAAATCCTATCACACACACGGTTTGTTCAATATAAAATGTCAGTATAAATTGTATTAAACTAATCTATCGTTCGCCCTCTACCCGACCTGCTAGCGAGACACAAGTAAGTGCAGTTAGTATAAGTAATTAGGTACGTACCTACCGATATTGGCGTACCTACCGCCATTTTAGCGTTGGGGTCCCTATTAAACTTTAAATATCCAAACATTTGGCCCTACGTTAGGGTCCAGATGTTACTTTGTGGTCCATGTTATGAGAGGAAGCAGGTTGAAAATAAAACAAAAGAATAAATAAAACTCACTGTAGCAAACCACCTTCTTTTTCCTTAAAAATATGTTAACCTTGGGCCCTATACCAGTCTACTAAGTCTAATAATTGTTAAATTTTAGAAAAAAAATCGTAACAGAAATTACAAAATAAGTATGAGTTACAATATTGTAGACTTGTCACTAGAATTTACATAAATATTTGTAAGGCATTTCCGTAACAATTGTGTGGCTTAGAGTTTTGTGGGACACGCACTTGTAAGATTTACAAATTCGTAAATTGTAACTTGTAAATCGTGACTTAAAATTGTTAGTTGTAAATTGTAACTTGTAAATAGTAATAGTAAAGTTTTGTGTTATGGGGCCGTAGTTTACACGGTGCGATTAAATGCCTGTGGCATGCCATAAGTGGAATCAACAATAAAAGTTGCACCGTCTAAACTCTAAACAGTGTTTAGAGTATGCAAGTTATATGTTGCTCGAATTTTTTTTCTATTCACAGCTCAGGCAAGAAACTTCCACTGTGTAAATGGGACTTTAATGTCGGCTTCTCGCCCAAAGAAGACACGATTAATTATCACGCTTGCTTACTGCGTTTTTAATTATTTGGGAAAGTTTTTCACTAATAAATGGTATTCGAAGTACCAACAGATAAAACCAGGTTCACACGGTTCGATTTTACATAGTTGAACAACTTTTGTTGTTCGACAAAAATTACTTTGAATTTATAATTCAATTTGATTGAAAGTCTGTTCAGACGGTTCGAATCGCTTTCGGCTTAGCAGTTGATCAACTAAAATCGAGCCGTGTGTATCTGGTATAAGACAACAAAGGTCTAGTTTGAATATAAGTATGAGTACTTGTCTTTGGTAAATGGTTCTTCAGCTGACGATATTGTACAGTATATCACGTCCAATGATAGAGAAATATACATATATACGTCTTTTTCGGGTGACCACTGAAAATCAGCGCTGTGCTGTGGGTCCCCCATAGCACTGCATCATGCTGAGTGGAAGCCTTCTTCTTGTCACAGTCATGACGTGCAGCTGCCGACTATTTCTGTTTTGTACTCGTGATTATATTTAAATCTATTGTTTTATTTTATTGTTCTACTCGAGTAATTATCTGTTTTTGTGACAAATAAACTAATTTTTCTTTTGTTTTCTTTTATATACATAGGTGGTTGAGGAATAATCTGTTTTGTACCACACTACAATGTTCGTAAAGAAGCTGCGAACTAACCACGGCAGCTGCACTTGCGTCAATATATTTGGATTTTACACCGATACATAATATGAAGGAAGTATTGTAATTATTACACTGGCTTTATTTAAGGCGACGATAACCGACTTTTTATGATTTTATTTATTTATTTAACAGTTTATGTACACAAATATAAATAGAAGAACACGTCAGATAGGCAGTCGCTCCATGTAAAATACTGGTATTCTGCTGCCTCCGGTTAGACTGGAAGCCGCCCCTAACATAGTGGGGAAAAGGCTTGGCAGATTGATTATACTGAAGATCACGTCTAAACGAGTAGTTTTAATAATTTGGAAAAATATATGTTAAATTAGATCAATATCTTAAAATAGGAATATTTTAGATTACGTTTATATTACATAGTGAAATTAATTTGTAAAGAAGTTATGTCTAACACGGATCAAAATTAAGAATCACGCAAAATCTATCAAGCGTATTTTTCTGAAACCTACACCATTTAAAGAATAATTTGATCTTTTAGTATATGTACGTGTGTCTAATTTTGGGACAGCGCTCCTTGATGGGCGAGTCCTATTACTGACTGGACGTACGACGCGTTGCGTGAGCTCAGAAGCTGTAACCACTCAAGGTCACTGGCATATATCTGCGTGTTAACAAGTCTGAAATTCAGCATTTTTCATATGTGTCGCTGAAAGATCCCTTCATAATATTACATGGAACTTAATCATTACTTTAGTCTGCTGTACACACGGCTACACATAAAGCTATAAATTTCCAGTATATGTTGGTCTCGCATTGTAAAGGATTTCCGTACAATGCGAGGTCAGCTTATAGTAGAAATGTATAGCTTGATGTGTACCCGTGTGTAAGTAGCATTGATTTTATATTCTAACTTACATGTTGGCACAAAAAAACAAACATATTTCGATGAAAATTAATTGAATGAATATATGTAACTCGACAACCTTAGAAGAAATGTATTCAACACTGCTGATGCGGCGGGCACTCTATCTACTACATTTCTACACACAACGAATAAAATAATGAACTCAAAAGAAAAACAAATGAATACTAGATTAAAATTGCAATTAAAATTACACCGGTTTCCTGAAAAAGTTTGATTAGATCTCATATTTACATAGCCCGTCTAAATGGAAGTTACGATGCGTTTTTCCCGGGAATAGCCCGGGTTGAAGCCCGTTAGTACCGTTTACTAAAATAACAGAGCCTTTTATGCATAAAATACGAATTTTTGTTTGTAAGTTTGTGACGTAACATCCCGGTTTCGGGGCTTCAATAGACAAAGCTGAATGAAAAACATGTAGGGTGAAGGGACTTGTTGTCAGCCATCGTAGTAACAAATATTTAGGTCAATGCCTGGTGCTGGCCTCTTCTTTATTGGTAACCTATGTGCTTATTACGTATTGGCGATATTACACGATTTAAAGAAAGTATCGTGAAGGGCACGTACCCTACGTGATCTTCACTTCCCTTGTTCTTGAGAGAGGGCTTAGTTCTGTATTGCCACAGCAGCACACATTTCCTTTTACTGCATTTTTTTATTCCCTTTGAGATCCACTTAGATTTTTTGGTCAATGACTTTGTAATAGTTTCGCAAGGAAAACAGAGATCGTAAAAGCATTGAATTAAATCCGAAAAACGGTCATAAGCCTCGTTAGTGTCCGAAGTATTGTAAATGTCTGAGAATGACAGACGTTTAATACAATTTTTAAATTTAACCAAATATTCTTGGCAATAGTTTCTTCGTCTAATACGCCATGACTTAATAGCACACATCGAGTCGGGTCATAGATTAATCAAGATAGAACATATTACCTACATTGTAGTTTAGGCTAGGTACACACGGCTACACATCAAGCTATACAATTCCAATTTATGCTGATCTCTCATTGTATAGGATTTCCGTACAATGCGAGGTCAGGTTATACTGGAAATGTATACCTTGATGTGTAGCCGGTGTACTTACAGAGTTAAATTAAATTAGCTAGCAAAACCCCGCAAACGTGATGGGTATCGATATCTAAACACGACAAAATACAATTAAAAAAGATCTGATGACATTTTTTTTTGGGTCAACGGCCGCTGTTTGTTATTGTTACTTTAAGTATGAGCTGAGAAATCTGTTTGTTTTTGTTTTATCGTGTTTAAATATCGATACTCAACACGTCTGTGAAGTTTACACAAAAAACTTTTTTTAATTGATATTTTAAGAACACTGCGGTGGAAAATTACCCTAAAAAATTACACTAATTATATAGGTACATTTAAAACGTTCTAAACTAAAAATAGAAACAAAGCTTTTAAAGTTAAAACGCCAGTAATTAAGTTAATTATTGTGAAGGGTCAACATTAAAATTCTTAATGGAATGCTCTTTTTTAAACGAGTACTTTTCTTGGGAAAGTTAGAGAGATAAGCTTCACAATGTACCCGTTCTGTTCGAGTGTTTGGGTAAGCAGAACTGTGAATTAGGAATAAAATTCAGCTGGGACAACCAAAAGTAGAAAAATATACCAATCTATCTCACAAATCTCGTGTCAAAGATTTGTAAAGATTTTTTAGATGGGTAGATTTTTTTATGCGGCTGTGGTAGCCCAGCGGTATCAGCATCGACTTATGAGTCGATCGTGGGTTCAAACGTAAGGAGATACTTTACTTTGTGTAATTTATTTCATCACAACTGCTCTCAAAACGGTGAAGGAAAACATCATGAGGAAACCGCCATGTCCTAGAACCGAAAATTCGAAGACATGTGACATACACTGGGCTCGCGTGATGAATTACGGTCCACTCCCTCTCACCGAGAGGCGCCCTGTGTCCCAGCAGTGGGAACATAATAGGCTGATTATTTTATGTAATGCGGGGAAGCCCCCACAGCCACAGCCTTGGACAACAACAACCACAAATGAGAAAATTATTCAGAAATTATAATCATAATTAATATTCACGAGGCCCCTATTTGAAGCTTATGGTATTCAGGAGCAATAAGTCCAGCTGAAATGAATGTACTAAACTTTAGTCACTAAAGGAAATTAATTAATACTAGCAGCTAGCAGAGCCGAGAACTGGCATTCCCACCCTACAAAGTGAAAACTATAGCCCCTTTGAATGCTGACTGTGCTGCAGGAATTTTTGATTTTATTTCTGTATGAAGCGAACAAAGCGCTGGATTCACGTATGAGCAAGTTTTTTGTTTTAAACAGGGTGTTTGTTTTCAATAAGTGGGTCACAGGGGTCGGGTCACGGAATTTTCTATTATATTTTATGCATTTGCACTTGTTTTAGTTAAAAATTGCTAAACTTAAGTGGCAGTGAGCAGGACATAATACTCGCAGAACAAATGGCTGATGAGGTTCTGGAGTGGCAACCGCGTACCTAAAACGTAGCGTTGGAAGGCCTCCCACAAGGTGAACCGATAACCTTGTGAAGGCCACAGGAATCAGAGAAGCAGAGAACCGGTTGAAGTGGCGGTGCTTGGGGGGCCTACGTCTAGCAGTGGACGTCTTTCGGCTGAGAAGATGTTGATAACGACTTGTTTTAGTGCATGATTTGGTGAAGAAAAATGTTATGATATTATTATGTAACCGCCTCGTTCGTCCAGTCATTCTGACTTCAATCCCCTCTGGGATTGAAGTCAGAATGACTGGAAAGCTGCTTACGTGTTATTGGGTTTCTTCTACTCTCGTGTAAATTCATTACGTAGAGTAATTTCTATACTCTTGGACGATTTTCGCTATCTGCACTCCGTAGGGTGGTCGTACTTCTGACGGAAGATGCGTCGCGTATCGTCGGTCACGTAGCTTCAGATCGGACAAATAGATAATAAAAAATTCAACCTTACACACTCAACCGATGATGCGTTAAGGCCGTTTCCCACGGTCCGTGATATTGCGGACGGACGCAGACCAGCCCGTTGAGATTGGATCCATTTTGTCTTTCCCAAATGCAAAGTGAAAGAGAAGCTCACACCTCACCTTTGAAATTACCGACTCGCTGCGGATCTAATGCTACATGATGGACGTGTCTGCGTTACCACGGACGATACTCTTGCTATGGTGCATCGGTGCGGGCTGGTTCGCGTCCGTCCGCAATATCACACACCGTGGAAAGCTGCCTTTAGTATGTCGAGCATACAAACTGGAAGTAAACGAAGTTACGCCCGACGCATCTTCCGTCAGCTGTGCGACCACCCTTACCTCGGCTAAATCCTTAGAAGAAAGGGTGTTTCTTGTTTCATAAAAAAAAAGAAAAAAAAAAGATATTTGATGTATGCCAGACCTTCACGGTCTTCGTTTGTTCCCTTGTCATATAAACACGATATAGAGAAGGCAGAAAGCCCACTTCTTATAACACGCTGTAGGTACTTTTGAAATCATACGATGCAAATAATATGAAATCAGCCTAATTAATATCCTAACTTATTTATAATATTATAAATGCGAAATTGAGTTTGTTTATTTGTTTGTCACGCTATCACGCTAAAACGGCTGAACGAATATGAATCAAATTTGCCTGGGTTAGAACCTGGGTTAGAACATAATATACTTTTTATCCCGATATTCATACGGAATCGAAAGTTAAGCGGGTAAACCGCAGGGCGCAGCTGGATATAGAACAAAAAAGAAAATTGTTCATTGTTGCTGCAGGTGGTTAACAATTTCGGTCAAAATTAAAAAAAAAAATCATCATCATGCATCTCTGTAACATACCTCTAGGGTGTACAATAATAAGAAAATAAATAAAATTATTACGCGTAGGTTAAACAGGAAACTAAAAAACAGGTGTAAGAACTTTACTTTTGGCTTAGCTTTAAACCTTTTGGAGATAATTTATGTTTTTTTTTAATTTATTTTTTTATCAAGTACAATGTGTAAACGATGGCCAATTACAAGCTTCCACTAACGACTAAAGTGAGTAACATTAGCAAATACGCGAAAACAGCGACGTAAGAGATACGCAATTAATGTAACGTAATGAATGTAATGTTTTTGGAAAGAAAACGCTATGACAATTACGTAACATGTAGTTCAACACAAATGTACTTGTTACCATTATGTAGGTAATCATTTTATTTTCTCAAGATGACATTTTATAACTGGCCCATCTTTGCAACAAAGATGCCGATTTTCAGTTACTGCTTGTGTACATGACTTGGCCCAGTGGTAACGGCCCTCGCTTATGAGTTGTAGGTCGTGAGTTCGAACCCAGGCAGGCGCTTTACGTTGTGTAAATAATTTCTTCGCCACTGCTCTCAAAACGGTGAAGGAAAACATCGTGAGAAAACCGGCGTGTCCTAGAACCAAAATTTCGAAGACACGTGACATCTACCAACTCGCACTGGGCCCGCGTGGTGGATTATGGCCCACTATGGGAACATTATAGGCTGATTATTAACTTAGTTAATAATTTTATATACTACCTGTTTTTTCGATTCGCCAGCTATGTAGCCAATTGCAAAAACAGTGGCACTCCGGGAGTGCCGACAGAAGTAAAAATTTGAAAAAAAATCGGCACCGCGGTAATCAACGCGTTGATGTCGTCACAGTGTCGCGAAATCAATGGTTTAGTTTTCGACCTGTCACAAGCTTTCGACTTTGTAACATATGATGTTTTATTAAAAAAGTTAGAGGGCATTGGAATAAGAGGACTAGCACTGCAGTGGATTTCGTCTTATTTAAATGATCGTGAACAATACGTTGTCATAGATAAAGTGCATGAAAACCTACTTTCTTCCTATTTCTCTGACTCCAGGGAAAATAAATTTGGCATCCCTCAGGGGAGTGTCTTAGGCCCCATTTTGTTTATATTATATATAAATGACATACCACTAGTGACTAATGATAAATGTATATTATTTGCAGATGACATTTCAATTATCGTGACGTCTGATAAAAAGTATAAATCAATATCTGATCATGAAATGGACATTAATAATACTATTGACAATATTTTAGGATGGCTACAGACAAATAAATTAAAAATTAATTTGGACAAATCCAATTTTATACAATTTAATAAATCTAAACATGCTAAATATAATTTTAAACTTAATATTGATAGACTGAAAGAAGTTACACAAATCAAATTCTCGGGTGTACTCATTGATCAAGACTTAGATTGGAAAGTCCATCTAGATAATTTGTGTAATAGGATCAATAAATTTGTTTGTGCTCTCAGACAAGTAAAGAACGTGACAAATAGAAAAACGGCAATTTTACGTTACGGACTTATTATATGGGGGAACGTACGGATAAGGATAGAGCATTTATTGCGCAAAAAAAATGCATCAGGGCCATTTTGGACTCCGTCCTGATGAGTCCTGCGAACCGTTTTTTAAAAAGCTAGGTTTATTACCACTTCCCTCACTTTACATATTTGAGGTCTATAAATTTGTGTATATTAATAAGGAATTGTTCAAAAAAGCATACGAAGTCATCTCTCGACCAACAAGGGATCCACACAGACTTATATTAAAGGATAATCCTAAGTCAGCCAAGTATGCTAAAAGCTGCCTTGTGATGTGTGTACGTATATAAAATACCAAAAGAATTGAAATTATTTAATAATCTTAACTCATTTAAAAACAAACTATATAAATGGCTTAATGGACACAATTTTTATGACATTAATGATTTCTATAACTTGAAAATATAAAATGTGTATGTACAGGTATTAATGAAAATGTTTGTGATGACTATTATTGTATTATTATTTTATTACCAGTTATTAATTATTTTGCATGCAATTGATACAATTATTCTGTTTAGCTAAACATGTGGACATTATATCAAACCAGACTGTAACAACTTAATACCATGTTTAAGGCAAATAAAGACTTATCTTATCTTAGTTCCATCTCAAAAAGTCCAACGCGTCTCAAAAAAAAACAGGTGAACCTTCTCCAAGTCTACTTGTCCATTATAATAACTTCGTTAGCAAGCTCTCACTTCCCTAATTTAATGAGGAAGTTGTCTTGTGTCAGACACAGAGCATCTTGACGAGTATGTAGCTAAAATTTCAACAAAATTGCTATATTTTAAATGAAGTTGGACGAAGTTTCTGAACCGGAAAGACGTCAATTAGATATTTAGTAATATTAACTTTACCTACGTTTTTCTGGTGCATCATAGATTTTTGATCTAGCACAGCATTATGCAGCAGTTAAAGGTGTGATGGCAATCAATGGGATCAGGCAAGATACATTTTAAACAAAATAATTTTACAATACGTTTATTAAGTGCGACTTTCATTACAATTTAAAATACAATACACGTGGGTATGTTTAGTAACCTGTTCCGCTTAGCTATTTTAAAGAGCCATAAAAAGTTCCAGAAAGAAATCGACACATGTTTCACCTCTCAACGAGGCATCCTCAGGATGACGATTGACTTGTAGCAAATCCGAACACGGCGTGTTGCCACACCGAGCGCTGAACGCAAAGTCTTTGCGTGAGTCCAACCCCTCGGGGGAAAATGGCGTGATGTTATGTATATGTATGTTATTTCATATAGATTAGGCAAAAACATTAAATTATTTATCTTAAATTTCTTTGAAATTAGGTGACTTCACAGCTGACATTTAGTATAACATCATTTAGTATATTTGTACTTCTGTTCTCGAAAACGGCTCAAACGATTTCAATGAAAGTTGTAATATTTATAGGGGTTTAAGAGGGCTAAAAGCCTAGCTAGGTCTCATATCTGGGAAAATTCATTTTCTCCGTATTTTCACCCGAGCAGAGATCGGTAGCCCAAAGTTTAGAACAAGATAATGAATAATGACACGAGAATAATGACATTAGAATAATGACATGGCAGCATGGAATTAGTAAGTACCTACTATCATGGCAGCATGGAAAAAGTAGATACTATACATAGATTAGTATGGATTACTATTCTATACTATTAAATGAGCATTCTCTATTTTCACCAGAGCAGAGCTTGGTCGCCCAGGTACCTACTTATTATTATTCGCATAGGAAAGTTTTTGAAAGCTATACAAACATGTGCATAATTTGCGAATATCTGCTATAAACTACCTAAAGCTTATGTGGACTGAGTAGCATCCACGTAACATATCATCTGCTAAGCGTGGTGATTATAGGATTATACTGCGAACAAACTTCGACGAAGTTAGTTGAGCCAATTTATGCTACTGATTAGTAACTTACTGACTACATTGTTGCAACTTACTCGTAACTTGTTTCCAAACAATGTGCATTAGTGAATTAACTCTAATAATTCAATTATTTTTACTAATGTTAAACATCGAAAGTTCGAAACTGTCACTGCTAAATATAGATTACTTAGTGATCTAGCTAGGAGCACAGCGCTCAACCAATTCGAATCGTGTGTACACCATTTAACTAATACTACATACTCTGTAAGTCCCCATGTACTACAAAACCTTTATGTGACTAAATAAATGATTAGATATATTATTTAATTATAATTATATTATATTTCTATTTTTTGTACGTTAAATAGTTTATTTATATTAGTTAAAATATCAAGTTCTGTATCAACTAACAGATTTTTTAAATAAAAAATAATATCGTAACTTAACTAAAATATGGCATCGAAAAATTCTTCTGCATCGCTGTCGACTGGTAATGTACCCAATAGACTGGCCGCATTGCCAAATTGTATGGCAATGCTTATAATAGCCTCTGGACAAGGTAAAACCCAGCCCTTGGGTCACGGGAAGTGTCAACCATTATTGTATTAGAAAATAGTAGACGGTGTATCTGACGTGGTTATCGTACATGTAACACCCAAAAGATTGTCAATGCGATGCGAACTTTGGAAATAACTTTGTGTCAGTAATTTCAGATACACGTAACTATCGGTACTTAACCCTTTTCAAATTGGTACAAAGTAACGCTGCTTGGCAACCGAAATAGAAAGAAAAGAAAGAAAAAAATATTATTCTGCACAAACAAAACGTATAAAACCAATCAACCAATAAAAGTTTGACAATTTTGTTCATAGCTTGGTGTTAGGGCCAGGGACCAAAGACAAGACAATCCATTGCGTAAAAATTTTTACAAAAAAAAAACAACCTACTTCCAAAAAAGTCGGTGTCTTTGGTTTTGTATTTTAGTTTTTGCCACCGACTTCCGAAATTAAAGTTATTTTTCACTTTGTAGTTGTGTTTTTTGGAAGTCAGTTGTTTTTTTTTTTTGTAAAATGTTTTTATTTTTTACTTTTTAGTTGTGGTACCTACCCCACACACATTCGAATACAACTACCTGCTACCAGTGACAGGAACTTATCATATCATCTACATACTAAGTGAGAAAAAAATACGTATTACAACTAACTCAAAAACCACCCAAGCAAAGTTAATAAAATTTATATGGGACCAACTTCAAAGCATACCCTTTCAAACAAAAAAGAATTTTCAAAATCGGTCCACAAATGATGTCCACGCTACGAACATATAACCTCCTCCTTTTTGGAAGTCGGTTAAAAATAGGAAAGGTAGTAGTTCACTAGAACACTATCACTAAAAACACTTTCTACTCTAGTCTTAAATATAAATTACTCCTTAATCTCAGGCCCCAAAGCATTATCAATGCCGGTATACACAGTTGCACACACTCTCTTGCACCCTCGTTTGAACAGCATGACAGATTTGCCCAACATTAGCAGTTTCTGTGCCTTTCTGTGCTCGCTCGGTGGTGTTTCCCGACGGCTTTTAGACCGGCGGTGAAGCTGGATCTCCACTGCCAAAGATATTGCTGGAAAACAAATGAGTGTTATAGATTTGAAAATAATAACAATTACTAGCCGAACGATGCAATGAAAGATTGATTGTATGATTACTGAGATGACAGGTAATAGAGTTGTTTGGAAGAGGACATGCTGTGCTGGCCATTTAAGACACCGATTTAAGCCAGTGACCTTGAGTAGTTATCTTGCGTGTTCTGTGCTGAGCTCACGCAACGTGTCGTACGTCCAGCCAGTAATAGGACTCAAAATAAAATTAATTGTAATTAATTATACATAAAAAAAAAGATGTTCTAATAAAACACGTATACTAAAAGATACATAATTAAATTATCTTTAAAATGGTGAAGCTTTCCGAAAAATACGCTTGACAGTTTTTGCGTGATCTCAGTTTTACTTTAAAAATTTATTACACTATGAAATTTGAACTAATCAAAAATATTCACAGATCAAGTTATTAAGACAATGTCATAATTTAACATATATTTTTTCCAAATCATTAAAGCTACTGGTTTAGACGTGATCTTCAGTATAAAATCATTAAAAGTCGTTTAATGTCGCCTTATGTTTGGAAAAGGGCCGGAGAAGAATGATGCTGACTAGTCGAAAAGACAATTAAAGAACTGGGTGGAATTCGGTCCATCTACTTAGCGCCTTCGGTCCAGTTTTCGCCTATAGTAAGGCGGTTCAGAAACTTCAAAATTAAATATTTGCGCATGACTTTATCATTGACAGTTGCTGGATTTGGTACATTAGTCGACTAGTATGGTGGCATGAGAGATGCATTTTATTAGAAAGTAATTTGTTTTAAGGTAAAGTGTGTATATGTTAAAACTAAAAGTTGCTTACTCCAATGCAATTTGCATTTTGTATCAGTTTTCGTTAACGGTAACCATTCGTTTAATATCTTATACTATTAAACGAGCAATATTTGTATATTTAGATATGTATATATTTGTAATCACGTACTCGAAAACGGCTCTAACGATTTCGATGAAAATTGCAATATAGGCGTTTACGGGGGCGAAAAATCGATCTAGCTAGGTCTCATACCTGGGAAAAGTCGTTTTCTCCGTATTTACACCAGAGTAGAGCTCGGTCGCCCAAAGTTTAGAACAAGGTAATGAATAATGACATGAGTATAATGACATGAGTATAATGACATGAGAATAATGACATTAGAATAATGACGTGGCCGCATGGAATTAGTAAGCACATATGCATACAGAACTATTAAATGAGCATTCTCTATTTTCACCAGAGCAGAGCTCGATCAACCAGGTACTTGTACATAAACGCGGTTATTATGCGAGATGACTTATTTATCAATAAGTTACCCAGTAACTGGGTTGTGGAGGTCAGATAGCAGTCACTCCATGTGAAATACTGGTATTCAGATGCTTCCGCTTAGACTGAAAGCCGACCCCAACATAGTTGGGAAAAGGCTGGGCAGATGATGACTTATTTATCAATACAGTTAAAACCGTTTGTAACGACTTCGCTTAAAACGTTGTACCGGTTATCATGGTTATGGTTTGATTTGATTTGATTACGACGCAATTTTGATGTCCCAACATAGGTTTTGGTTATAACAACCGTAAGCGGTCCCTTCGAAGTCGTTATAAACGGTTTTCACTGTATTATCCCAAAGAATTTGTGCTTAGCATTAAATTCAAATTTATGTTAAAACTACCTGCTAACAGATATCCAATGCCGAGCAAACAGAAAGCGCCTCTCAACATCCTTAAAGACACGGGCTGCAAACCTTTTGTGGATTCCCCTTGTGGCTGTAAACACAAACTTGGATGATAAATTAACTACAATCCAAAACCTATTGTTTAGAACCTCTGGAGAGGTTATTTTAAGATCAATGTCACATCTAAATTAAGAATTAATGCGATTCCTTCAGTGCAGCCCGCGAAATTTAATATTGCCGTGTGTTAAATTTTGATCAATATACTTGTTTGGAGAAAATTGCGATTTATTTATGCGGCATGATTTGGGTGTTACGAAAATGGTGAAAAGTCAATTTGACCAAAATCGCAGTTATTTAGTTCTCCACCTACGCCGACGATATTGACGGATCCCTTTAAAGATGAAAAAGACACGGTGAAGTGCTATGATAGACTAGCTTTTGCCCGCGGCTTCGCTTGCGTTTTTCTATCTCCCGGGAAAAGTACTTTTTTCTGGATGAAAGATTCCTTTTTTGTACCCCTGTATGCAAAATTTCATGATGATCGGTTGAGTAGTTAAGACGTGAAAGCGTAACAAACAAACTCACTGTCGCTTTTATTGTATTACTAGCTGAGCCCCACGGTTTCACTCGCATAAGTCTCGATTCCGTGAGAATATCGGGATAAAAAGTAGGTATCCTATGTCCTAACCCAGGTCATAGTCTACCCATGTGCTAAATTTCATACAAATAAGTTTAGCCGTTTTAGCGTGAAAGCGTAACAAACAAACAAACTGGCTTTCGCATTTATAATATTAAGTTAGGATTAAATAAATTAAATTAGGATTCAGGATGTACTTTACAAATATAAAATATTATTTAATCTGTATATTGTACGTTCGATATATTGTAATTGGGATATATGATATTGCCTCACATTCCGTATATTATCCAGTTAACCAAGGAGAATTATTTAATTGAGAGTTTACCAAAAATAAAATATTTGATATAAAATATGGTAATATTTTGATGGTCGGTTAATTTATGTAGCAGGTGTCCGTAATTGTTAGAGTAATTTACTGTAAAATTATTATTAACGGTAAATTTAATATTGAAGATTTTACCAAAAATAATACTTTAGTATAACCAGTTGAATTATTCTGATGTATTTTGTGGTTTAATACTATAATAAAATAGCAACTGTAAGTGGTGTAATTATCATAGGGTAATTCGCAGGTGCTTTGAACGAAAAATATAGAATTATTTTGTGCTGATGAGCATAATCAGCCTATACTATCCCACTACTGGGACACAGGCCTCCTCTCAGTGAGAGGGAGTGGGCCGTAATCTACCACGCGGGCTCAGTGCGGGTTGGTAGATGTCACATGTCTTAAAATTTTTGGTTCTAGGACATGCCGGTTTCCTCTCGATGTTTTCCTTCACCATTTTGAGAGCAGTGGTGATGAAATAATTTGAACAAATTAAAGCGCCTGTCGACATAGCCCGAAGAATTGCCAAACTTAAGTAGTAGTGGGCAGGGCACATTGCTCGCAGAACGGATGGCCGATGGGGCGGAAAGGTTCTGGAGTGGCGACCGCGTACTGGAAGATGTAGCGTCGGAAGGCCTCCCACAAGATGGACCGATGACCTTGTGAAGGCCGCAGGAATCCGCTGGATGCGGAAAGCATAGAATGAGGTGCTTGGGGGAGGCCTATGTCCAGCAGTGGACGTCTTTCGGCTGAAATGATGATGATGAAAGCGCCTGTATACGTTCAAACCCACGTACAACTTCTAATTCGCGGCTGTTACCACTGGGCCACTCCTACTGCCACTGGGCCACCACTGCTCTCACTGGGCCACCACAGCTCTCACTGGGCCACCACTGCTCTCACTGGGCCACCACTGCTCTCACTGAGCCACCACTGCGCTCACTGGGCCACCACTGCTTTCACTGGGCCACCATTGCTCTCACGGGGCCACTACTGCTCTCTCTGTGCAGATAAAGATCCAGTAATTGCGATATTTTTTTCAACGTTTTGCTAGTTAAAATATTTTAAAATATTCAAACATCAAAATTCTGTATTATAAGTATGTTTAATACTAATGTAATAAACCTTCACACCATAAACTTTCCGGAATAAATTCTCTAAATGATGGTGAACCCCGCAACAAAATCCGTTGCGAAGTTTAGAAGAACAACGCCAGAGGAAAATAGATAGACACGAAAAGGGACTTAAAGTAATTATTTATGTATAGACATAGACAATGTCTACTTTTCACTGAATGGTTTTGGAACGAAGTTCTTTAATGCGGCTTGCAAACTTTCAGAAATCGTCACGCTAAAAAGTGTTATTATTGTGACTGTCTTCTTCTATTCAAAGAGAAAGAAAGATAGAAAGAGAGAGAACGCCGGTAAAAAAAAAGACAAAAGAAAAGAGTAAAGTGGTGGGATAGAATTGTGCACATCGGCCCGAGTACACTGAATACCAGAGAGAGAGAGAAAGTGTGAATTTGGTCAAAATGCAAATCCAAGATGGCGGCTCTGAAAATTAAAAAAAAATCATCATGAGTATCGTTTTTGAGGGTGTTAAAGCCGATAGTGGGGCCTAAATGTAAATTCAAGATGGCAGTTCTGAAAATTTTCAAATTTTGTATCATGGGTATCGTTTTCATGGTATTCGAAGATGGCAGCTGCAAAAAAAAATCTTGTTTTAAATCATCCGTGAGAAAAAACTTCGTTCCTGACTGGGAGTCCCCCAACCGCACACATTTTTTTATATTTTTGGAACGAACTCTTTAACGCGGTTTGCGGTAGGTATCAACTGGTAGAAATCGTCACGTAACGTAAAAGCGTTAGGTCCTCCATGGGGCTTTCTCTCAGACACAGTATTTAGAGACAGAGATGGCGGCTGCGAAAATTTTCCATTTTTTTAACATGGCTGTGGTTTTCATGATTTTCGAGGGTGCTAAAGCAGATAGTGAAGTCAAAATGAAGATTCAAGATGGCAGCTGCGAGAATTTTGTTTTAAATCATACGTGAGAAAGAACTTCGTTGGTTACCCCAGACCGCACACGCTTTTTTAAAAATACGTACGGCTTGTGATGAGGCAGCTGTAGATTCCCCCATAACTTCACCGCCCTGTTTATCACTCTCGGTGACCGGATCCGACCTTCTGGCCTGTTCTGGAAGATTCTTATACTCATCTGTTGTCATCTTAGCTATAATGCCTGCTTCGAAGAGAGTCATGACGCTGGAAAAAATATGGATTTTTTACTGCTGTAGCATTTTTGATACAATTTCTGCTCATTATCACCTGCCTAGCCTTTGAAATACAGTTTCTGTAAGTTGACATTCTGTTTATTACAAGAATACAGATCTAAATACATGTAATTTACAAAAACATACTGAATATATCAACAAATGAAATCGAAGGTCAATTGGGATGTTTTTTTTTTGAAGTGAAAACTTCTTTAGGCGCGTTGGGCATTTTTGAAATGGGACTAAACTATTGATTTCGCGACACTGTAACGACACCAGCTTTTGACTATTAAAAAGACATCAACGCGTTAATTACCACGGTGCGTGTAGTAAAAGACATCAACGCGTTGATTACCGCGGTGCCAATTTTTTTAAGTTTTCACTTCGTCGGCAGTCCCGGAGTGCCCCTGTTTTTTTATCGTGTTCAGATAGTGCAAAAAAAAGTGTAATAGCTTAAAAAAATTGCCAAATTATAAATGTTTTAAAATAACTAGACAAAGAGGGCACTATCACCGAAGTGACGTCATGAAGTCACGACTATGTAAGTTCATACTCGCGCCATACTTTGTCCGTACCGCCCGACAAGGACGGGAATAATCCCTTCCAAAACTTTTAAAGCGTGTAGTTTCTCGAAAGGAGAACATTCACCGTCCATACATTTTTGGGCTAAATGTGAAAGTGCCAAACAAAAAAAAAATGTTATATTCCGTTAGAACATGTTATTTTCTTATCTTTTCACCGTGGGACCAAATCTATAGGGCCATTTCCTGCGCTGTTATACGAGTTTGAAAATACTGTTTTCAGTATGCTTTAGTTTTAAAAGCATAACAGTAATATAATTATAGTAACAGCTTTTTATGCCAGTAAACACTTTCATAATTTAGCCCAAAATGAATAATCTCCTTTCCATCGATTTTTCATATTTTTTCGATTATCTCATTTTTCTATGCCTTTTTCGAAAGTACATTATTTGTTCGATCATTTCTCAAATTAGTCAACAACCCTATTAAAAGACTTCATTGAAAATAAAAAGTTTACTGAAATAATCTTTTATTTCAGCAGAATTTTTCCATCATTCCATTTGTATATTTTTATGCGTATATTTTACTTACACGTTGTTAAAAGTTTCCAAATAAGGACATCCGATTTGTAAAGCGATTGCCGAGTATCGTGTATACAGTTTTTCGCTCAAGTGAAAATTGTGGGACCCTGAAACAAAATTTTGTTTTGAACTTTCCTTCAACTGAATTTTGGGATGGTTGTCAACCGCTATTTACGGATATTGAAAGGTTTGTATTTATAAGCCTTGTTAATATAATATAGATTTACACCATCTCTGCCATTTACTTATTAAAAAACCTTTTTCTAAGAAAAAGGATTCTTGGATACAGAATGATGGGCTAGCAAACTGTCAAAATGAGGCACAACTTTATTAAAATTTAGCCGTATTCACATAATATGTGTACGAAGATAATATCATTGTAAACAAAAATATTAGCTGTTTTTAATATTTTGTAGTTAAAATGCAATAAAACTGATTCTTGCTTAAAAATGAGGTAGTCTGAACTCATAGTTTTGATTTACACCTATCTATAGCTGTTAAATACATTCAGTACATACCAAATCTCTCAGTATCATAGTAAAGCGTCTCTCTACCACCCAACACGGCCACTCTTCTATGGGACAACACTAGTCGTACGCCCACCTCTACGTTGCGCACACGTTGTATTCGCTGTCGACGCATCAGATTCGCGAGACGACCGTACACACCTGTACCGTTCTGAAAAAAAAAAAACACTTATTCAATTTATCACGTATTCTGGAAGGATTGGCAAAGGAGTACATCATGTGCTAGACAAGGATGCACACATGCGGTAGACAAAGACGGATATACCTCAGGATTTTAGGCAATGATATTGATATCTTATTGAAATTGTAGATTCGTCAAAAGATAGTTTAATTCCTGTTTGGTTTATACACAGTGCCGGAGAGAATTGACTTGATTGTCATGGAAACGACCTATTATTGTGTGAGTTCACTCTTCTCAGTAATGGGAACTTTTTCGCGCGTCTTAATAGGCTGAGGGCCAATCTAATGATTTAAATCTTTGAAGGTTTTGATCACTAGCAAATGGTTCACAATTTGAAGTTGCCAGATGGCCATGCCATCGTAATCGGTTGGTGCCGGATAGTACACCTACAAAGTGTTGGAGTTCATATGACATGGGATATGAACTTGACAGGGTGTCGAATTTAGCAGAAACCACAAGCTTGGTACCATGAATCGTGTGGTAACCGAACATTGATACCTACTTCTATAGTACTTACGTTAATTGAAAAATTGTTCTCGAATATTCAAATAACATAAAACATTTGTATAATTAGTAATTATTTTCATCGAGGCCTTATTTACATCAGATCTAGTATCGTGTTATGAAGCATAAAAATACGTAAACCTGAAATAACAAAAGCTTATCGCTCACTCAAATTTGCACGAAATCATAACATGCACGAATATTATTCACTGTGAAACAAATAATGCAGGGTATGTATGTATGGAAGTAAAACCCGTCATTTTAACAGAATAATTATTCTACTTTTATTTTATACTATACCAATAATTTGTGTATTACACGATTTACATGTGATTAAAAGCATGTTTATGTTTATCAATAATGTAGAAACCCTACTTAAACAAGAAGAAATGTTTTTCAAAAGTCACTGACTGCGGTATCATCAGATTTTATAATTTTAACTTTTTATTTCTTCACCTAAAAGATATGATACAATTGTTTTTACACTATATAGGGTGACTGGTATTTAGTGACCGATACTTAAACACATGACTTTACTCATAATTATGAACAACTTTTACTATGGGACTAAACCTGTAAAAACTGCCTTTCCCTACATTTTGACGAGTTATGCGAATATAAATGTAGGGAACAACAGATTTTTTTTCGCGATTTCAGATCTGCTAATTTTGCTTTTTTGCTGATTTTTTCTCTGCGTCCAGCGCTCGGTGTGGCAAGACGCCGTGTTCGCAACAAGTCAATCGTCATCCTGAGGATGCCTCATTGAGAGGTGAAACACGTGTCGATTTGTTACAGGGATTTTTATGGCTCTTTAGGAATAGCTAAGCAGAACAGGTTACTAAATATATCAACGTCTATTGTATTTTATATTCAGAGTCATCAAACTCTGAGGTTTATCTACTATACGAGCTAACGGACCCATAATATTACTGCGTAATCATTAGGTACCAGTTGTGTACTTATCATTAGGTACTTAGTAAGACTGGCTCTCAACATCGTGACGCGGACATTACGGGTAAACCCTGAGAGACATTTCTCTACGGCATGTGAAGCCAAGTCAGAGGCCCATGGGCAGCATAAAAAATCCAACACCAGGTTACGTCAAAGCCCTTATTTTGCGTACGGGTGGGAAAATCGATCATTCGATCCACCCCTGCTCCTCTAGGAAGGCCAGCAACGCCTTGATGTTACTGACTGATTAGATACTGTAATAAGTAATTGTAAATAATTGATTGTTCATTCATGCTTCCTATACTAAATCTCAAGTTACAAAAAAGCCAATAAAACAAAAAAATTATGTGTGGGTGTTAATTTTAAACGTAGAACTATGATATTTTTAAGTCAAGCAATGATCCTGGATTTTTGGAGATTCATATTCTACTGCCGTTAAAATTGTTTTTAAGAACTCACTTCCAAAATAGCCAGTGACGAGCTATGGCTTTCCACCACCAGCTCATATCCGTAGTCTCTCATAGCTTCTTCCAAGGCTGGTAAGGTTCCTATGGGGCGTTCCCTCGAAGGCTTGGCTATGAGACTGGTCAGGTTGGCTGAGTACATGTCGCCGATGACGTAGGTAGCTCCGAGGGAGATCAGAACTGAGACGAGACGGGCTTTATGTGTACTGGATGGCTCTTTGCTGGATGCTGAGAAATATTAGATATTTATACATACATAATTAGCCTAAAATGTTCCCACTGCTGGGACACAGACCTCTTCTCAGTGAGAGGGAGTGCTCGTAATCCACCACGTGGGCCTAGTGCGGGTTGGTAGATGTCATATGTCTTCAAATTATTGGTTCTAGGAAATACCGGTTTCCTCACGATGTTTTCCTTCACCGTTTTGAGAGCAGTGGTGATGAAATAGTTTACACAAAGTAAGCACTGGGTTCTATCTGTATTCTCTCTGTATCTACAACTGGACTCGGTAAGTTGCGGCCGTTATCACTGGACCACCACAGCTCCCTATAATATATACTTATTCATATTAATTTATTTGCATTCCATATTGTAAAAAAGATGTTACATAAGGCTTATAGGTAGGTACAAAAATATGGAAGCATGAGGATTAAATAAAAATTACAGAAATAGAAAAACTAAATTAAATATAACAGTAATATAAAAAATAAACTTTGTATCTCCACTCTTGGCCGAAAGATCGAGGCAGCAGTTTTGTTGTTATCAGAAAACGGGAGACGCAGACCATTTTCTTGATTAAAGTGGGCATTAAAATACGAGTATGTGAAATCTTCATCGCCAGCGGACTATGCATTACACTGACGTCACGTAAAATCCTGCATCACGCAAGCAAAGTTTACCGCGCGACTAGCATATATATAACGTCCCGACACCAATCGTCGGGCAGTAGCCCATAGGACACAACACTCGTCTGGTCGGAGGATCCTCCCTTTTCTATAGAAAATGAGTGAACTTTCCACCCTGTTCCTTATACCTCGATAAATGTTTGGCATTTATAACTGCTCTTCAAAAATTCAAATATTTAAAGACGTAATGATGAGATGGTGTGGTGCTTGTGGTGATGAGAAATGCTTGAATATGGGTGCATCGTCTGTAAAGTACACATATATTAAATATCTCAATTCTCAATACTGTCCCTTACACTGCCTCAAGAAAAGTGTAGTGGTGAACCAGCAACAACTGTTGAACAGTGCCAGCTGGTCACATTTACGTCGTTGCCACAGCGATGGAGCTGTGATCACTATCCAGAGCGCTGGGCCGGTCACCAGTAAGGTGGCGAAGACTAGAGGCCATACCTGAAAAGAAGAATATTAAGATTTGTATACATACATACACTCACGACTTCTTCCCTACAAAATGGTTGATCTGGATGGTGCTGATCCATGCGTCATATTCGTGAACGGGCGCCGTCAGTTGAGACTGGTCATCTCTTATCTGCCAGGGCTTATTTTTAATCTTATATTTTCAATTAATTTTGATTATTTTTTGTACATTGTTCTCACATTTAGAAGCAACAAGAATAATGTACCCACGATTTTTTTATATCTGTATTTAAAAGAGTGTCCTTGGAGTTTCTTGCCCGTTCTTCTCCGTAGAGATCTACGTTTTGGAATGAGCAACTAGCTTCAACTTTCTGACTAACTGACCGACTCTTTGACGATTCAAAAGTGCCTGTAAATGGTTTAATTGAAATAAATACTCCATACACCTTACTCCTTTTGCTTCGTTTACATTCATACATCTGATCATACACGCACGCCGGTTGCGAGCACTACGCACCTGACCTTTCTGAAGAACATAATTTAAGATTTTTATAGTTTTGTGTAAATGTGTATAGCTAGTTAATTGGGGATAAGTTGCTATTTGGTATATACATAATTTATACATTTCACTTAGAAGCGGATTTTTTTTTAAATTAAAAACTTCTTTAAGCGCGTTGGGCATTTTTGAGATGGGACGAAACCATTGATTTCACGACCTGTTACCGAAACCGTGGAGTAAAAGACATCAACGCGTTGATTACCGCAGTGCGTGGAGTAAAAGACATCAACGCGTTGACTACCGCGATGCCGATTTTTTTTCAAGTTTTCACTTCTGTTGGCACTCCCGAAGTACCACTGTTTTTTTTGTACTTTTAAAATATCGTGCCACGAATCATGGCTTCCATACTGACTAATGGACTGAAAATAATAGTTATTAACTGTCGCACTATTACGGAAACTATAAAAGGGAAAACCAGAAGAAAATTTCAAAGGCTACTTACCTCCCATTGAAAAGGTCTTATGATCGCCAGAGTTTCGCTTAGCTTCGCTGGAGCATGTGTGAGGAAAGCGCCAGAGTCAGCAAGTGTCATGAACGAGAACTCGACTGCTTGTAACCGCTCCCAAGTCATTGTAACATCGCCTAGGAAGAAATCTGCTTGCTGATAGGGAAGTTTCCGTTATTAATACAAAGACTCGTAAAACCGAAGAGATAAAAAAAAAAATGCTGTTCAGTACAGAAGTGCAATGCCACATAGTACTTTTTATATATGGGTATAGAGGCTTTACTCGACCGGTTCAGAAGGAAAGCGATTGGTCGCGCCATCTGTAACTATAAACCCAAAACTTTTCTGCTTACCATCATTCCTGCTTTCAGTCTGTTTTTAAGAGGCTCATGGGCGGCTTTAAAAAACTCTGACACCAGGTTAGTCACTAATCACACGAAAAGAAGACGAAGAAGAGGGTGTTTTTATTTATTATTTAGTTTATTTTCATAGCTCCGTAATTTATTCATAGACTAACATATATTATGAAGAATCTAAGGGATTATTTAGGGCTGCAGAAAATATCTGAGCGGGGTTGGGGTGGGGTCTATATTTCAGTTATAAATTAAAACAATTAAAACTAATGAGGTGTATGAGATTGAGTCGCGCCCGATATGATTTCCGAAAGCGTACTGACTATTTTACTTATGTAATACATAAAAAATATTCAAGGCATGGAGCGCGGTGTCCCGATTACGCTGACATGTTATTATTGTTCGTTGATTGACCTGAACAATAGCATAAAATAAAACTCTTAAATCATTTATTTTGAAATAAGTATTGGGACAATAGTCACTCAGGAGCACTTTAAAGTCTTAAAAGTCTTTGTCTCGAACAATACTAGTAAAAACACTCAACGCTAATCTGAGGAGCAGGCCTCAATAGTGGGTGCAATACCTACTCAATCAAAATGCATGGGACAACAGTCTTTTTTTTAAACAGTCGAAAGATTGCAACACTGGCAATCCACAATCATGTACTGAGTTCCCAGTAAAAGGTTTCCTTACTTCGATAAAATCTAAGAAGACGGTACGTTGTAGATGTATTACCATTGCAGAACTGAATGGTCCGATCCAAATATTTCTTGCTGCGGAGAAATATTTGTAAGGCGTACAGTATAAAATTTCCTCTGGACCGTATCCAAGTTAAAAAAAAGAAATCTAGAGAGGCCAAGTTTAGTCAAAAAAATACCTTTGCGTTCTGACCCTATCGTATCATTCGCAAAAGGTACAGCAAAACGATTGGACCCTTAATCCCTCTTTTATAAATTTTACAAATAAGTTAAAAAATACCTAGAATTGGCAACAAAAGTTCTGTATTGTTTACAAAGCCTTCCTTTGAGAAATAATTTTCATAATAATTATTTCATTGCTACAATATACAGTAAATATACAGTGTAGTAAAACTTACTCGTTTCCAGATCAGACCAAGAGTACCCTTGAAAGTTCCGTTACTTGAAATACTTGACCCCTGGCTCCTGTCTGGTGGGTCGTAGTACTTATACCTGGGGAAAACGAACTTTAAAACTTACGTAGTAAGGTCTAAAATAGGGACTGAGATGTAAGTTTCGAATGGCCCTGACTAGCTTTAATTAGGGAGAAAGTGTTAAAGGTAAACTCGTGTAAGAATTTAATTTGAATCGTAAATAACGTCACGATTGTAATTGTTGGTGTTTGGACCCTAGAGGTGTGTGGTAAGTGCTGCCAACCTAACCAAACTAAATAGCAGCAAATCAACCATAAAAAAAACAGCAGAAAACAGTAAATAGTAATTTCAGAACAGTAATTCTACTGTCTAGCACAAGATAAAGAATAAAAAAGTTTGAAAATCCGAAAATGCATACTTTTCTATATGAAAAAAATATAAGGCCCGGAGATGTCCGAAGCGGAGACGAGAAGACTGGCTAGACTGGAGCGGTGATGTGTACTGGCTAGAGCGGAGATGTGTGCTGGCTAGAGCAGAACTGTTACGATAGCGCCATTCAAATATGATAAATCTCCGCTCATTCGTCTCCACTGAAGCTGAGAGGAGACGAGATGTGTGAATAACGAAATTCTATTGGTTGTTTAAAACACATCTCCTCTCCTCTTGTCTCGTGACTATACTATTTTTCGCTGCCCATAGACATCTGCCACCGAGAGATTTGTCGATGCGTTACCAACTTTATAACTACAGTGCGTTCATTATAACTTGTCCCGTGACGTGATTGGTAGTTCTGAATTTTGCAGTCTTATGTCCAATACTAATAGAGTTCAAAATGGCGACTGACAGAACAGTGCTATCAATCGCGTCACGGGTCAAGTTATAATGAACGCTCTGTAAGTTGAAAATATTTCTAGTGTGCCTGTAGTTTCATTGGCTACTGTAACCATTCAACAAAAGCACAGCAATACTTCTTTACTGCCAAAAAGACTTGAAGGTAAAACTTCTGACTGAACGAGCCTTACGGGCTTTACGACTGTACTACTAACAAAGCCTCGAAAGATTTTAGAGAGAGGTGTTCGATTTCCAGCGGGGGCAACATTTTCTGCTCGGTTTGGTTGGTTGGTGGTAAGGCTTGTTCAGTCCGCTCGGCTAGCTACCACCATCTTATCTAAGTCTGTCACCATAACAACAATGTTAACAACATTGTTGTGTTTCGGCAGTTCGAGGTAAGATAGGCAGTTTCTCTGTGATTGAGGATTCCGGGTGAAGCTCGCTTTCACCTTTGGCCTGATCATCACTTACCATTAGGTGAGATGAAGGCTTTGCAGTTGTGGTTAAAAAAACGAGCGAGCCTTACCAGTAGTCGCATATGATGTGTTTTTGACATATAATATTTTTATCACCTTCGTAATAAGCAACATTAAAAGATACTAAGCAACGTTAAAGGGGCGGGGCGCTCTAGCACCGCGCGCGCTCATTGGTCAAAACAAATAGCGCGCACTTCCCGGGCTTCCAGTTACACACTTCCGTCCCTTTTCACGAAATCACTCCCACAGATTTGTTTGTTTAGATTTTTTTAGATTTTGATTTTGATTTAAATTGCAGGAAATCGAGCGGAAAGATGTTAGGTACACATAAAAAAAACAAAAAAAAAAACAGTGGCACTCCGGGAGTGCCGACACAAGTGAAAACTTGAACAAGATCGCCTTGGTGGAAGAAAAATACTTGTATAGAAAATTGGTCCGTAACATAATATAAATAAAGAGCACAATCGCGTTTACAAAAATGAGGTGTCGGTAACGGTGTCGCGAGTACAATTGTTTTTTCGCATCTCAAAAATGCCCAACGCGCCTAAAGAAGTCTCCGCTTCAATAAATTTGTTGTTGATGTTCTATATTTTCTAAAAACCCCATGGGAAAAGGGCGTGAGTTTATCTATGTATATACAGTATAAGTTTTTATCCAGTGAGCAAACTTTAACACGTGACTTTACTCATCATTATGAACAACTTTTACTATGGGACCAAACCTGAAATCGCGAAAAAAAAAATCAGGTGTTCCCTACATTTATGTTCGCATGACTCGTCAAAATGTAGGGAACAGCAGATTTTTTTTTCGCGATTTCAGGTTTGGTCCCATAGTAAAAGTTGTTCATAATGATGAGTAAAGTCACGTGTTAAAGTTTGCGCACTGGATAAAAACTTACCCTGTATAATATGTACCTACCACTAACAAATACTGAAAGCCTTAAACGTTTGAAGTAAAATTTTGTTTTTCTTACTTGAAATTCAGCTTCTTAGCTATAAGCGAGAGCAGTTTGTCGTCACGTCCTCCCGTAACAGTGATCGTGTTATCATTGTTGTACTTGACGAAATGCCACGGAGGTGCCTGCGAAAATATTATGAGTAGGTACAAAATAATATCGGTACATGTTTGGATTCCGTCGAAAGGTTATAAAATACGTTATGCGAAGCTCTCAACAATCGAATTTTAGCTTTTTTTACACGTCTATAGAGTCGAAAACTTGCAATTTTACGAAGGGAATGTGTCAAAATGATTGGCATTTAATCTTAACTATCGCAACTAATATTATGAGTGCGAAAGTGAGTTTGTTTATTTGTTACGCTTTCACGCTATAACGGCTGGACGTATTTGGATGAAATTTGGCACGTGGGCAGACCATGGCCTGAATTAGAACATCGGCAACTTTTTATTTCGATATTACTCCGGGATTGAGACTTAGGCTGTCTGTTCACTGGAGCGGAGCGAGGCAGCGTAGTGGAGAAATATTAACCAATAGCATCTAAACTCCGCTTCAGAGCTCCGCTCCTATTGGTTAATATTGGCACATTTCTCCGCTCCGCTGCCTCGCTCCGCACCAGTAGAAAGGCAGCCTTAAGCGGGTGAAACCGCAGGGCGCTGCTAGTTACTGATAATTACGATCATCATTTTCTCACTGTCATTACGAAAATTGTATCTTTTACAATTTTCTTTTAATTTGACGCTCATGTTCAAAAGTAAACTGTTGTAGAAAAAGACACAAACCCATTTTGGATAAATTGATTGCCTTTATTGCAATTTTACTTACCTTTATTTGACTTTAGTTATTTGACTTTAGTTAAACTTGCAATGGGTACTTACATGCAACACGGGAACTTCAAATACTCTTCCTTTGAAGTCTGTATAGACTTTGTCTGGTGGAGGTAGCACAGGAGACTTGTACAGGCTGCCAGCCCACCAGTTGACCAGGGTCAAGTGGTTCAGACGATCCGAAGTTCCCTGGTTATAGTAGATGCGGAACCTAAGGAAAAAAAACTTTTTGCAAAAAAAAAAAAACAACCGACTTCCAAAAAACACTACAAAGTGAAAAATTACTTTAATTTCGGAAGTCGGTGTCTTTCTTTGGTTTTGAATTTTCGTTTTTTGTCAGTCGGTTGTGTTTTTTTTGTAAAAAGTTTTTTTTTTCACTTTTTAGTTGTGGTACCTACCCCACACAAATTCGAATACCACTACCTGCTATGTAAATAACAGTGACAGGAACTTATCATATCATCCACAGACTAAGTGGGAAAAAGTACGTATTATTGAAGCTAACTCAAAAATATACGAAGCAAAGTTAATAAAATTTATATGGAACCATTTCGAGAGCATACCCTTTCAAACAAAAAAATAATTTTCAAAATCGGTCCACAATTGACGGAGAAATCGGTGGACATACATAAAAAAAAAAAAAAAACAAAAAAAAACATACGTGACGAACATATAACCTCCTCCTTTTTGGAAGTCGGTTAAAAAGGACTTCCATTTATGGGTTATACTTTTTTTTGCAAGTGCAATTTAACGAGTTGGTGTTAGGAACCAGGTTTTGGTTTTTCATCAACATTCAATTATCAGGAATCTGCTAGATGCGGGAAGAACAGAACCGGTCAAAGTGGCGGTGCTTGGCGGAGGCCTATGTCCAGCAGTGGATGTCTTTCGGCTGAAATGATGATGATGGTGATGAAGTCATTGTTTTCAATATCGCTTTTATATATCTAAATGACTGTCTCTTTCGTTATTATCGGCCATACTTTAACTACCTACTGTGGGCGTATTGTGGGTGTGTTGGTTATTGTGCAATAGAAAATCCGTTTATCTACTCTCATAGCGTAATATTCGAATTATAGAATTCAAAACGAGTTTATACTGACATACTTTATGAACACAATACCGAAATTTAGAAATAGAATCATATTATAATATTTTTTCTCTAACAACATAATGCTATAAACCAATTTTTTTTTCTATTACGATACAGGGCTATTCCAAGAAGTTAATATCACCAAGGAGTTTCCATCAACTTTTGCATTGGAACGTTTAAACGGGGGACAGCAGCACCCGCTGTAGCGCATGTGTGCGGTGATGTGCTGGTGCAGGCGACATTCATTTGTTTTGTTGTACTGAATTTCGTGGGATTTTTCAAATTTATTCTTGATCTTTAACTTTGATCTTTTATTTAGTATTAGGTTCAATCCCAATGTATGAGAGTAGCTATAGTAGTGTATGAAACTGCACATAACTAGGTATTAAAACATTCGCCTGCGGCTCGGTTTTTAAACACACACTCATGTTTTAATACCCCTCATTATGCAACAGTTTCATAAACTACTATTACAGTTCAGATCATATTAATCACACTTCCAATTCACACACTGTTGGTACACGACGCGTCTATTCGGAATGCGCAACAGTTTCTAAACGTGTGAAGACGTTTAGAAACTGCTTGACTGCCACCGATGAACTCTGCCCAGCTCCGGCTCGGACCGGTCCGAGAGTTATGTTGTATGTAGACTCTGTCAAACGCCGCTAGGCAGCGCTGGCGTCCCGATTAGTTAACTGAGTAACGTATTTCCAAAATATAGGGTGGCAGGGACATCGACGCGAAAACTGTTACCATGGATTCAGTACATGATTCTGAAAACTCCTTTTTTTTTTTTTTTGGGTGGGAAATTATCAAATAACTTCTAAATAAAAAATCCATGCGTTGAAATTTTTCGTCGGTTATTAAAAAAAATAAACTACTTTTCCATATATTTTGACCAGCGTAGGTATTGCACTTTTCTATGAAATAGCAGGTTTTTTTTTAATAACCGGCGGAAAATTTCGACGCAGGGGTTCAGAATCATGTACTGAATCCATGGTAACAGTTTTCGCGTCGATGTCCCTGAAACCCTTTTTTTGTTGGAAAATTATCAAATCATTCAGCGTGTCAGACTCTTACGGACTAAAACCCACCCGTGTTCCTTCAGTTGCCTGTATGTTGCCAGGGGCCACGGTAACCCTTTCGGACAAACCCGCAAGTCCCTGATATCCTAAATTGTTGTCGTATTTTTCGTGTCTGTATTATGTGACCGCGTTGTTTTTCTCAACTACGCAACGGATTTTGATCCTGATTTCTACATCATTTAGAGTATTTGTTCCGGAAGGTTATGTGTAATATACGTTCATATTAAACTTACATAAAACTTAATTAGAAATCTCGATGTTTTTTCAAGTCGTCAAAATCGTGCGAAGAAGGGGTGGGTCACTAGTTTACCAATAAGAAAGATCTTAGAATAGTAAACCGAGCTGAAATTATTTCAATATTGTTTTCTAAATTAACACTAACTCTATCAAACACCCTAATCCCGATAAAAAAAACTAAATTAAAAACAACCTTATTGAACAAAATTTCCACGTAAACCCAGTCTGTAACCAAAATGAAGAATGACAGCTTCATTATGGTAAGCTAATAAAGCAATAACAATAAGTCTTTCAATGTTTTCTTTGGCGCTTATAAAATATCGTGGGCATTTGCGGGCCAAGTCTCAATCGGCATCCCAACCGAATTACAAGGCACGTGATTGTCCAAGACTTTGTATTCGTCGAGCTATTGAACTTCAGGGGGGAAGGGGGGAGAAATGTAATTTTTAGACTTACCCCTAGGCGGAGTGGTGGGGCAATCAGCCGGTTGGTAGTAGGTACTGATGGAGACAGCAGGGTTTTGGACAGTTCATAATTTGATGATGTTATTGTTGTGGACATAATATTGATTTTTATTGACTGCACTGAACAATGTTTGTTTTTATAGGATACTGTATTCTTCAAGTCGAATGTAAATCTGTGCCTTTATAGCAGGATTGATAGCCTTAAATAGTAGAAGTTGTAAGAATGAAGTGTTTGAGTACATTTATAAGCTGACCTATGATGAAACTGAAAACCTCTTAACTGTACCACACTAAGTTCACATACTCACCCTCCTACACACACTCACTCGTCTACATTCGACACAAAAGGAGGTCCAAACCCCACTCCACTTTACTTAATTTTACTTTATTTGCATTTTTATTTTATTTACTACTAGTTGATCTAAAAATAACGAAATGTGTAAAAATAATTAAAACAAATTGCTGATTGCTGTTGTCTGAGATACAGATATTTATTTATCTAGTTCAGACACAGATGTCTTGTCGAATTTCTGTTAGTATAAGATTTTTTAAGATATGTTTTTATTTATAATATAATTTTACTTGAATTTGAAATAAAAATTGTTATTATTATTTAAACACACCGTCCGCCTATACCTATTAACAGTGTTTTATAAGAGTAACCGTGGAGTTTCTTGCTGGCTCTTATCGATAGAAAACGACAAATTGGAACCGTGCAACTAACTTCCGACGTTTCATAATTAGTGCCCATATAGGTTTATTTGAAATAAAATATTTTGTATTTGAGTGAACAAATTGCATTATGATTCAAAAAGTTTAAAATAATGATAATTTCAAAGACTGACAGAAATATTAAAACTTGTAAAGAATCACGCGTTTCGGTTTTATAAAACCGAACCTCTTCAGTGGTTTTGTAAAACATTTTTGAAAACTTAATTTTTTATTAAATTTTTTTTTGAATGAACATTTAAGTGCGTCTGTAAAAGCTATGTTAAAACATAAACAAAAGTAACAATAAACATACTTCTGTCACAGTCTGTACGTAAACGACTAGAGAGCCAACTTTCATATGGTGCACGTATTCTCTCAGACACACTGTATTGTCTCGACTGTTTACTTTTTTTAGTCATATGTTCCTTCTGTGGGTAGCAAGTTTTATCTGCTTGGACACTTGCGACTTAGTAAGTGGAGGTAGGTTTGATAGTCATTTTTTTTATTAGAGGATATTTTAAATAATTATTTTCCGTGCTTTTCAATTGTTTTCACTGTCGACTGTTTACCTACTTTAGTGTCATGTTCCTTCAGTGGATAAGTTTTATCTGCTTGGATACTTGCGACTTAGTAAGTGGAGGTAGGGTTGATAGTAATTTTTTTTTAGAGGATACATAACATCACGCCTTGTTTCCCCGAAGGGTTGGGCAGAGGTGTCCCTGTAGCAGGTACACCCACATTTCGCCAGTTATGTTTAAGTCCCATGTAATAGGGGGCGAGCCTATTGCCATCAACCGGGCACAAATCCAGACTCCGAGCTGCTACTGAGAAATTTCAGATAGAAAAACCCAATAACACTTTGCCCGACCCGGGAATCGAACCCAGGACCTCATGCTCAGCAGTAGCGCTTGCGACCACTAGACCAACGAGGCAGTCACTAGACCAACGAGGATTATTTTAAATAATAATTTTCCGTGCTTTTCAATTGTTTTCACTGTCGACTGTTTACCTACTTCAGTCATATGTTCCTTCAGTGTATAAGTTTTATCTGCTTGGACACTTGCGACTTAGTAAGTGGAGGTAGGGCTGATGATCGTCACTTTTTTATTAGAGTTGAGTCTTTTTAAATTGTTCTTTTAAGCGCTTTTCAATGTGTCGACTGTTTACTTTCTTTAGTCGCATGCTTTTGAGTAGGAACCAAGTTTTATCTGCTTGGACACTTGCGACTTAGTAAGTGGAAGTAAGAACGTATCTAAGTACAAGCACGCTACAAAAAAAAAATGTAAAAACAAAATATAGTGTAAACGGTATTTTTTATTTATTAACTAGCTGAATCGGCAAACGTTGTTTTGCCATATAAATTATTTATGTTTGGGGTGGACCACCCTTATCACTTAGGGGTATGAAAAATAGATTACGACCGATTTTCAGACCGGTAGGTATATTTTATATGTATATTTGGTAAAATATACATATAAAATTTCATAAAAATCGATCAAGCCGTTTCAGAGGAGTATGGGAACTAACACTGAGAATTTTATATAAATAGATTATTCTTTTCTTTTTTTTTCTTGTATCTGTCAAAAGGTTTGGTTTGTGTTTCCAATTTGAGTTATATTTTTTTATAATTTTCCCATTATAATTGCTAATTACTTTTATCGCAGTGGAGTTTTAGTTTTATTTCTTTCCACCAAGCACTAATACATACAGTCAATTTTCATCGCCTTCACTCTCATTTATTTATTTAAACTTCTCACACACAAAAAGGTACAAAGGCGGACTTAATGCCATAGGCATTCTCTACCAGTCAACCAAGGGTGGTGAAGAGATTAGATGGCAGGTGCTCTGTTTGAGAGGAACAAAGAAAAATTATTAAAAATATATCATTAGAAATAAAATGTAGGAACAACAGTACATAAATAGGTTATAACTTATAATACACATACATACATTTAATATAATATACAGGGTGATTGGAAGATGGGTGCAAAGCTTTAAGGCGAAGATAGTACAGACAATTTAGAACCATTTAAGCCATGGTTGTCTTAGACGAAGTCTTACCAAATATTTTACAAATTTCTTATTTTTTCTAATCGTATTGTACAATTTTTTTATTTTTTCTGAGCTTTAAATGTCTGTAAAAAAAATGTCTAATGACACAGAAGCCTAAAACATGTTTTACTTGGTTGCTTACACATTACTTTAATTAAATAAATAAAAAATGAATTCATTTATCATTCAATTTGACCATAATTATGCAGTTTACATTAAATTTTGAGAATTTCCGAAAAAAAACTTAAAAATTTGGTTAAAAAAATTTGGTAAGACTTCGTCTAAGACAACCATGGCTTAAATGGTTCTAAATTGTCTATACTATCTTCACCTTAAAGCTTTGCACCCATCTTCCAATCACCCTGTATATCTATATTATATATACAGATTCAAGGGAGAGAGGTGTTGAGATGACTCTACTCTATTTATTTTGAAAAAAAACTGCAATTTCTGCTTAAATGCATATCGACTGGTGGCCGTTCTGATATCAAGAGGAAGCGCGTTCCATAGCAGATAGGGCTGAATATGAAAGGAAGAATGAACAAAGTCAGAAGTATGAGAAGGACAAAGTAGGAGAAGATTGTTAGAAGAACGCAGATTCTTAGTGTGTGAAGAACATAGATATTGGAAGTGAGACAAAAGATAAGAAGGAGGAGTGGGAGAGTTGAGAAGGGAGAAAAGCGTGGTCAAAGCGCGCAAACTTCTTCTTTGGCGAATGGACATCCATTTGAGCTCAGACCTATAGCTCGACACATGATCATATTTCTTGCGATTGAATATGAACCGGATACAATTGTTGAGCACTCATTGTCAGTTCTAATTCCATCTAGTCGAGTCAATGTATTTATATTTACTCCATTTACCGTTATGACAAGCTAAATCACTAAACAATGGTCCATCTACTATATTATTATTAAAACGTCAATATGTCAAACGTTTAACACGCGCGTTTGTTTACTGAGCTGTGACGTCACGACAGATATTGCATTAACTGGTTAATGTTTTAAATGGAGCGGAAACCGATGTTGAACACTAAAATGAGAGAAATATTGAGTTTTACCAGTTATTTAATAGCGGGAGATGGGTGTTTAATTGTAGAAATAAAACGCATTTGCGTGTAGTTCTGGGGTTTTCTGAAATCATGGGAAATGTCTAAGAAAGTCTGATAGAAGGTAATTGTTGTTAAGTCTGTTTTCAAAATAGTCCAGAATACTTGTAAGTTACAAATATCATCATTTAAGCCGAAAGACGTTCACTGCTGGACATAGGCCTCCCCCAAGTACAAGTATACTGGAAGCATTTCGTTCAACATGAAGTAAAAATGTGGAATATTATTGTATGACTAGCTTCTGCCCGCGACTTCGTCCGCGTGGAATAGTTACTTTGGGCTAACGCTAACTTTAACCCGCGACTTCGTTTACGTAGAAGGTGAAAATATTTTTTTTAAACACAATTCTGTCATACATGATTTTTGCGAAACTAACCGTTTACGCAGCGCACGCAGCGAAAGCTCTCAAAAGGAAAAAGAAAAACCCGATTTTGAAACATTCTTCATTGGTGCTCCGCTCCTATTGGTTTTAGCGTGATGATATATAGTCTATAGCCTTCCTCGATAAATGGGCTATCTAACACTAAAATAATTCAAATCGGACTAAAACTTCCAGAGATTAGCGCGATTAAACAAAGAAACAAACTCTTCAGCTTTATATATTAGTATATTTAAGTATAAAGTATAAATAAATAAATAAATAAATGATTTTTACTGTACAACATGGAGGGATATCATTATTAAGAGTAGGTAAGGAGACACAAGGAAGACGAGATGTAAAGGTCACGACTATAAGGAGGTCAAAGAACTGGGTATCAATAAAAAGCTGGGGGTTTGCACTTTTTAAAGCTCATCAGTTAAAAAGAAGCACCTAATTTAAAGTTGGAGGAAGGCGAGAGGATGAATGAAAGGCGACTAACAAAAAGTATTTACAAGGCAGATGTGACTGGAAACGCCGGGAGGGGACGCCCTAGGAGGACATATACTGACCTTATTGGTTACGTTCTTCAGAAAGGCCAGGTGCGTAGTACTCACAACCAGCGTGCATATGTATGGACGTAAACGAGGCAAAAGGAGTATGTAAGGATCGTAGTATTCGTAACAGGTAGCGTTCTGAAATTTCTACCCACCTCCATGGTAAGAAGGCGTGAGTGTATGTATGTATGTGTGTAATTTAAAGTTCATCACCATCATCACCCACAGCCCGACTTTACCCACTGCTATATGGCCTCTGTTTGCTTAAAACACTTAGTTAACAAAATAGCGCTAAGTAGGTACGTTTTTTCCCCACAAAAAATCATAATGTAGCTGTCGTAAATTTTTCCGCATTCCGTTGTCAACATGCGTCGGCACGCTGTGTATCGGTAACCCAATTAATTACACGGAGGTAGGTATCTACTCATTCAATTATTTCATTATCCATTAATTATCGCTTCATCAGTATTTCCATTATGTCCTATTTCAGGGGTGGCAGAAGCTTTTAAAATTCGTGTCAAGTATAAACGTTTGTGAAATGGTCTAAAGCTAAACGATATTAGCGTGTTGATGTACGGTGGGCTGCATCAATTGGGTACTCCAGTTGTATTAAAATCTAAATTCGACTGTGCGTATTTTTTTAAATGTTTCTTACGCGATTACTCCGCCAATTATAAATTGATTTTGATGATTCTTTTTTTGTTTGGTAGGTCATACTTTAGAGGTGGTCCCATATAAATTATATTAACTTTGCTTGGGTCGTTTTTGAGTTAGCTTCAATAATACGTATTTTTTCCAACTTAGTATGTGGATGATGTGATAAGTTCCTGTCACTGTTATTTATATAGCAGGTATTAGAATTTGTGTGGGGTAGGTACAACAACTACAAACTGAAAAATAAAACTTTTTACACACGAAAATTCAAAACCAAAGACACCGACTTCCGAAATTAAAGGTATTTTTCACTTTGTAGTGTTTTTTTTTAAGTCGGTCGTTTTTATTTTTTGTAAAAAGTTTTTTAGTTTTAGGTCAGTGACAGATCGGCCCGAGTCAACTCAACCCGAATAATAATACCAGATACTACGTCGCAAATACGACTAAAAAAGTGGTGTGTACCGTCGGAAGGGCACGGTAAATTTTTTGCAGAGATCGCCTAGGTTGACCGCCAGGCTGACGAAAGACCACCAGATCAAAAGGTTACTGCCGCATTTGGAGTTCTTCCACACTAGACACAACTTAAGAGGCAAAATTGAAAAGCCTGGTGTATTTTCGTTAGCAGTTTTCTTTGCTACCCAAATTAGGCTAACAGTTAAGAAGGGAGTTCTAAGGATGTGTATATGATGTCCCATATGCATAAATTTTGAGCTCCCTTCCTAAAGTCACTGACACATTGCTATGTCGTGCTGTGCTGTGTTGTGACGCGGGATCGGATACACCAATCAAACGTATTTGTTCAGGACTACGTCAAATCGCAACGAGTTTTAATTGGCTAACACTGCGTCAGAAGGCGTCACGACACGATACAACACAGTAATATAAATACGGTATGACTTGCTAAGGTTGTCAGCTTGTAGGTATTGGAACGAAATGTCACCATAGAGTGGTCAAGTTGCCGCCTATTCGCTGCTGCACAGATTGCAGCTTAAACTTTATCCAGCCCTAACGCTGTATTTATAACACTGGTATATTTGTTTTTACTCTGTTTGGCGTTGAATGATTTATCGAGTTAATAAAGGTTAATTGTGGTAATATGTGTAGTTAATAAAAGTGTACAAGTCAAATATTATGGTCCAGCTTCATCCGATTTTGCCTGCCGGAGTCGCGGGAAAGACCGAAAGGGATACCATGGCGACATGGCAATTGAAGGAACACGGGTGAGTTTTAGTCAGCCGACGTAGGCACGGGCGTTAATAAAGTCGCGGCGGGATTTTATTGCGCACTAGATTTTCAACTCTTGGCGTTAAGCAGAGCGTAGAAAATCAAGTGCACGAAAAAAAATCCGTGCGAACGTGGGTTAACAGTCTGACACGCCCTATCAACTTATTTGATAATTTCCCACACAAAAAAGCTTCATCCGATTTGTTGTTGAACCGTACTGCTTTTTAACAAAAAGATCCTCGCATTTAGAAAGTAGTTTCGGTCCATTTCCGTTCTGAGTAGTTACTTTCGATTCATTCATACAAATTATGGCACAGTAATTCTTCAAAAAGAAAATTGACTATTGACGCCGTAGCTAAATAACAAATTAGGTAGGTAGGTATACCAAAACACGAAGGGTTATGAAAGACGTGCAAATACAGTAGATAGTATTTTTATCTCACGAAGCGACGCGCGCTTTACTTGTGGTAACCAAGTGTACAAACACGCTGTGAATGTGTGAGTAAACGTAGGAGCTCTCGGTACCGTCCGAGACACGGGCGAAGTCGGAAGTGTGTATGTTTGAGTGTATGTGTGTGTTACGTGCTGACGTTATTCGACTTCCCGCACACATTCACAGCGTGTTTGTACACTTGGTTACTACAAGTAAAGCGCGCATCGCTTCGTGAGATTAAAATACTGTTAAACAGTTTGGCTGGGAGAGCCTGCCCATTTCACTTTAGTCTTATAGGTTTTTAAGTTACATCGACGTAAAATCCGGGCAGACGTACCTACCTAGTTGTGGGTCATTTTAGGAAGAAAGTAGTAGTTAAAATACACTGTAATACTGTTAAACTTACACGCTCTCCCTCGGGTTAGTAATGACAGCGACCCTCATAGCCTCCTTGATGGTCATCAGGAAGTTCTCGCTCACCGGCCCGTAAGACCAGTAGAAGAAGTACAGTATCATACTGTGGATCAGGTTGTTTTCTGTCAACTGAAAGAATTTTCATTATTGCAATAGCAAAATAATTTTTTGATAAGAAAGTAACAGACAAATATAGATAAAACAATGAGTTTTAATTATATTATTTTAAATATCTATTATTGTTAAGTGTTTAAATAGGTACGAAACCGTAATAACGAATGTTATTAGACATATTAGGACACTAATTTAAAAAAAAAGTGTTGTATAAAATTTATACGTTTCACATAAAATTTGTATGCCAGTCCATGGCGAAACGTGTAAGATCGTAACTATATTATAAGACCTTAATTTACCAAATTCTATTCTATTCTATTACTTGGTACTTGTAACACCTTCTTATGTCCTTTTTATCCTGGTAAATCGTATTATATTATGTACTAGCTGATTCGACAGACGTTGTTCTGTCAAAATCTCATAGCAAAAGGGATGTTCTGTTTTCCCAAATATTCCAATTATGGAAAACTGAACGTTGTCGAGCTGACGCAGTCGCATGTCGCATAGTGTGCGAGGTGGTTTACATTTATTAGTTAAAGAAAATCACACCTTTTAATCCTTTTGACTACTTATATCCCCTTTTCATTTTAAAAATCCAAACCAATATACGCTAACCTATTCACAGCCGGAAACCCAGCTCAATGAGCTTAAAATCCAAGTAAATTTACATTCTGAATAAATAATGTTTGTGTTGTAAATTAAAATTGTGTGTTGAATGGCCTTACAGTTTCAACTGCAAGCTTTTAATAATGCTCACTACCGTTAATAAATTCAAATAGAGATACAAAAAGTGATTTATTAATGCAGTCAACGCCATCTTTTTAATTAATGAAAATTGTGGAAATATTAATTACAAAGTATGTTGTAATATTTATGTTCAGTTCAGTGTTATTATTTATCTGTTATACACATAAAAATATAAATGTAAATATTATAGATGGCTCTTTTTTATACCATGTAATTTCAGATAAAATTTATTGAGTTGGCGATATTATGTGGCTTTGAAACAAGAACATAACGGGTTTTATGAGCTTCCGTTTGTTATTAATTTATCACAGAGAAAAATATAGATACTAAATGCTTTTATTAAGTTCAGTTGGTGTATAGCATCAGCAGTATCGACACCAATAAAGAAAGAAAGAAAATACGTTTATTTGCGGTAAACATGACGCAAAGAAAGAACACAAACAATATAATTTTATGGGTTATGATTTTGACCAGTATGTATGTATGTTCGTCTGTTACCTCATAACGTCTAAACTATCGATCATAATTTGACAAATGAGGTAACATTGGAAGCGTCTTGATCTTCCGCTGGTTATATAGTCTATGTGACGTTACGTTAAATGCAGTAAGGCCCTTTAGAGGACATAAAGTCAAGAACGAAAAATATTTTTTTTGGTTGTGCTATTTTTGGTATCAAATGAAAGGGCTTGACAAGTACATTTCGAATATGTATATAAATTATATTGTCTAAGTAAACACATATGTTTAAATTGTTAAAAACAAGCAAAAGTGAGATTGTGCTACGTACGGTTATAAAATTAATACCTATTATGCAATAAAAGATAACGAAAAAAATAAATTAAAGCTGCTCCACAAATACTTTATCACAAAATTATAACCCCAAAATAATTTAAATAAAAGTAAGTTCCAAAACTAAAACCCGACTACTGAAAAATCACGCTCTAAAAAATATGAAACAAGAAAATATTTCAGACAGAAATCAAGACATAGGTGCGATTATAATTTTGTAGATGACAGGCATGCGACCACCCATGGCTTTACTTTGATTTTGTACCTATGTCTTGATTTCTGTCTGAGATATTTTCTTGTTTCATATTTTTTAAAGCGTGATTTTTTAGTAATCGGGTTTTAGTTTTTGTAGTTATTTTTTTAATAAAAATAAGTACTATTAACAATCTAAACTAATCAAATAAAGTGATAAAACTATTTGTTTGTTTGTAAGATGTAATCTCTGGAAGTACTGTTCCAATTACAAATAATATTCACTGATAGAAAGTTACACTATTGCTGAGTGCAATAGTGCTTTATGCTTTATGTGCCGAGTGCGAGAGAACCTAGTATTATAATTTAAAAAAAACTACCGACTTCCAAAAAAAAAACACTACAAAGTGAAAAATAACTTTAATTTCGGAAGTCGGTGTCTTGGGTTTTGTGTTTTCGTTTTTTGCCACCGACTTCCGAAATTAAAGTTATTTTTCACTTTGTAGTGTTTTTTTTGGAAGTCGGTAGTTTTTTTTTTGTAAAAAGTTTTTATTTTTCTCTTTTTAGTTGTGGTACCTACCCCACACACATTCGAATACCACTACCTACTACCAGTGTCAGGAACTTATCATATCATGTACATACTAAGTGGGAAAAAAAATACGTATTTTGTAGCTAACTCAAAAACTACCCAAGCAAAGTTAATAAAATTTATATGGGACCAATTTGGGAGCATACCCTTTCAAATAAAAATAATTTTCAAAATCGGTCCACAAATGACGGAGAAATCGGTGGACATACATAAAAAAAAAAAAAAAAAAAAAAAAAAAAAAAAAAAAAAAAAAAAAAAAAAAAAAAAACTTACATTCGCGTCGAACGTATAACCTCCTCCTTTTTGGAAGTCGGTTAAAAAACGAGTAAGCCCTACAGTAGTTTCACATGATGTGTAACATCTGACATCTCACCTTGGTAAAATAAGCAACATTAAGATAATAAACAACATTGCAGGGTCGTTTCTGACGGCCAACTCTAGCACCGCGCGCGCTCTTTGGTTAAATCAAATAGCGCACGCTTCCCCGGCTTCCTGTCCCTTTTCACGAAATCACTCCCACAGAGAATAGTAGATTATTACACAAGGGTCGAAAGGAATCAATTCTCATAAGAGTTATTTAGACGTCCGAGCGCAGCGAGGGCGGCTATTAATTAAATTATTAAACACTCTACTTTCATTTCGAATTTAAGGAAAGTAAAAAATTGTAGTTTTCTTAAAATATTTATTAATAATATTATCATGAGTATTCTAGTACCTATTAGCCTTCTTAAATATGGAACACACCGCGTCACCGCCGCGGGTCGTCCCGCTTGTAGGTATTTTTTTTAATTCACTCTGGCTGTTTATACACTGACAAGACTGCAGCATTTTTTTTATAGATTTTTTTTCTGTCATTCACTATCAAATCTATGATCATAGATCTATAACCAAAGATATAATGAAATTGCCAAAATAGACATATTATGGGTAATTTGTGAGCTTCATAGATAGGTATCTGGTATATGATATAATATTATAGTGTAATATAAGGGAGATATACACATAATACATGTCTATTTCACAATTTCATCATATCTTTGATCATAGATATGATAGTGTAATTAGAATTTTTTTTTGTAGCCGATTATCTAACCAAATTTAGTTCTATTTTTTAAATTCATTCCCGCCCTAGAGAGGGAAGCATTTGCTATGAGTCTTCCCGCCCAAGGATGGGAAACAGCGTCTTCCACCCGCTACTCGGATCAAACAAACACTATTTTCCGAGTATGAGAAATGAAAAGATTTTATATTATATTCACCTCATACAGAATATTCTCACACTCATACGGCTCACAGAGAATGAGGCTGGTTCTTTGATCCGATACATCCAAAGCTTTTCGCAGAAACTTGTAATACTGTAACACAACAATACAAATACAAGGTTTAGACCACAAAGCACGACTCCTGCGCCGGTCAGCGTCTAGCGATGGTAACGGTCGCCATTCGAAACGACGACATCATCGACGTCATTAGAGCCTAAGGAGATATTACACTATCATATCTATATTGAAATTGTAAAATAGACATAATTATGGGTAATTTGTGAGTTCCCCTGAATATACCCATAATATATCTATTTTACATTTTCATTACCTATATCTATGACTCATAGATCTATGATCATAGATATGGGAGTGTAATATCCCCCGTAGCGCGAGTGAATATTGACACGCTAAAGTTCATGGGGCCTACCACCAGCTCATAAAGCAGTATTATTTTAATATTACTTCAGTGTGGGAAAGAGATGAAGCTCTACAGGACGTATAGCTCCATCTCTTTCTCCCACTGAAGTAATATTAAAATAATACTGCTTTTGAGCTGGTGGTAGGCCTCCAGTAGGTACATCACATTGCCTACAGGTTTGTTTCAGATGTACTAATTTGGTTTGTATTGCAAAACATACAAGGTTACTTAATTAGGTACTAGTTTTTGCCCGCGGCTACGCCCGCGTGGATGTCGGGAAATATCCCACGGGAACGTACTACCTATACCGGGATTACATACCTAATAGCCGAGGAAAAGGTCATTGACTCCTACCGCTGCGTTTGCGTTGCCGTCAACCAAAATGATTTTGTTACGCGTAATTTTTAATCTGTGATATCTTTTAAACCATTCATTTAAATGAAATGATATCCCGGCGGCATATTTTAATCTAAATTAAATGCTCAATTTAAGTAACATAGTCTATTGGTTAATCCTTAGATTAACATAATACCGGTCAAAATAGCTTCGGAAATAACAATTAAATTTTTATCAAATTCTGAAAGATAAAAAATGGTTATTGTGGGTCATCCTTAGAAGATAGACATATGCCATTGCGGACTTTTTGTTGAACTTTTTAAGGTAAACAATACTAAGGTAAACAAAACCTTCGACATGAATCACTCCGTCCATTGGTGAAAACCGTTTGAAAATCCGTTCGGCAGTTTTTGAGTTTATCGCGTTCATACAGACAGACAGATGCGGCGGGGGACTTTGTTTTATAATATGTAAGGTTATAGAAATATGTAACAAGTTCCACCGATAACTGGTCCTGTATCTGGTTTTTTAGAATTTGCTTTTTAACATGAAATATTTTTCTCGGAAAAAAAAACTTCTCTTGACTTCTCGGAAAAAATCGGGAGAATTTACCTTATGTTTGTTTTCTTTTGTTGCGATGTCCAAATTAGTTGTCAGTACGTTGTGCTCACTCAACATACAGAGTAGTTCGAATACATCTTTTGATCTGTAAAAATATTAGATTTAATAAAAATAACTGAGAACCTCTTAGGCCGTTTTCTCGTTGGTCGGTGCGGTATCGTTTCGGTATAGTATGCTCGGCATACCGAAACGATAACGCACTGCCCTTATTTTTCCTTATTGTACCGTAAGCAGCAGTGCGGTATAGTATGCTCTGTGTACCGAAACGATACCGCACTGTATTCATTTACGGACTTGACGTTATGTTTTCGGTATAATTTGTGCAGTACTGCTTAATTCATTGAAATATAGGCGCTCGGTAAGCTTTTGGGTAACGAGTGTACCGAGAATGCTGTAAAACGCGTGACGTGACCGAGACGCGGTAAACCGAAACGATCCCGCCCCACTCCCGTGAATACGGAGCCAATCAGGAAACGCTCATTGAAATATAGGCCCTCGGTAAGCTTTCCGTACCGAGTATACCGAGCATGTTGATCCCGCACCGCTGACGTACCGACCAGTGAGGAATGGGCCTTAAAAGATAATTGTACTCATCATTATAAACAACTTTTACTAAGGGAAAAAAACTGAAATCGAGAAAAAAGGAAAATCCGCCTAGCATTCGTGATTTAAAACTGTTTCTCTATTTAAATATTGAGTAAAAGAGCATTACCTTTCCTCTCAACTGTGAGTATTTATATACATATACTAGCTGACCCGGCAAACGTTGTTTTGCCATATAAATGTTTGGGGTGGACCACCCTTATCACTGAGGGGTATGAAAAATAGATTACGACCAATTCTCAGACCTACCGAATATACATATAAACATATAAATCGATCAAGCCGTTCCGGAGGAGTATGGCAACTAACATTGTGACACGAGAATTTTATATATAGGGTGTCCGGTAAATAATGGATAACGTTGAAATAGCATTTATTAGACCTTATGGCCGTTCTAAAAAAACTACAAAAAATGAATCCCAAGCAGTACATGATACGATAAAATAAGAAAACTGCTCTAGTCACATATTTACTGCTTTTCTGTCGGTATAGTCAACGTACAATATTACAACAACAAATAATCGTTGAAATTCATTCAATTGTGGTTGTGGTGAAGAAGAATGTAAAATAATGTAAAAAAAGTTAGTTTTAAGTCTTAGGTACTACTTGGGATACTGTTCAGGATAAGGCGGGAGGAAACGCCCGGGTGTCACCATTGTGTGGATCGCCCGGAGGACACGGTGGAGCATACGGTGGAGGTCTGCTCGGCTTGGGCGGAGCATCGCCGTGTCCTCGTGGAGGCGATCGGCGGCGGTGATCTCTCGCGTCCGGCCCTGGTTCAGGCCACGGAGCGAGAGGAAATGGCAGGCCGTCGCGGGAGAGGCAAATTTCCGCGCCCTCACGCCCCTAACCGCCGCAGGAGGAGACGCCCGGGGCGGGAATTGCGAGCCGATTTCCAGCCACCGTAGGCGCGGGCTTGCGGACGGTGAGCAATGGGTAGTATGCCGTCCGATAAGGACCAAGCCCGGGTCGATGGCGCGTTGTGTTCCACCCGCGCCTCAAAGAGATGTCAGCAGAATTGACGGGGTCCGCTAGGGACAATGCCTGCCGGGGCTGCGAATATGGGCCGAAAGGGACATCGTGGCCCCCGGCAACAGGGCAACCGAAGGAGCACGGGTGGGTTTTAGTCAGTAAGAGTCTGACACGCCCTCCCGCTCCACCCAGAGCGGGAGAAGTCATTTGATAATTTCCCACCCAAAAAAAAGGTACTACTCGGGATAATTTTTTTTTAGGACGTCCGTAACATCTTATAAATGCTATTTTAAGGTTATCCATTATTTACCGGACACCCTGTATATAAGATTTATATCTTTATATATTTAAGCTTTATGTATTAATTTAAGTATATGTAAATTTTTTGTGTTATACGTGTAGGTATATTTAATTTTGAGTTTTAAGACTTTGCATATTCACATTTTCTCTTGTTGTTCTCACACACTATTATCTACATTTCTTTTTCATTTATCATTTCGCAGGTCTGCTGGAAGAAGTTTCTTAAGAAAATAAGCAATACCTTTGTACTCGAATTATAGTTATGTTGTATCTAAATGTATTTTTTCTGCGTGTACATAAATAATAAAATAAATAAAAATCTGCTGCTTGACAAAATGTAGTGATCAGCTGATTCATTTTGCACGATATAAAGATAAAAGGTTTTCGTGGAAATGACCTGTAGTTTCGTGATATTATAAAACCAACCATCAATCAAAATGTCATAAAAGTGATTCTATATAATGACGTAAACATATCTTGTTGCATTTGATTTCAGTTAACGAGCCGTGAATTCAATAAATAATAGCCAGACTCAACATTAAACAGCGCTAAAAACACAGTTTCATTATCCTAGCATACTTATATCTGGAGTAACTTATAAATTTTAATCTATTAATAAGTTACCCTCATTTATAATTTATCATTCACGCCTTATAAGGGGTTTAATTTATAAGGGATTTTATTTTTGTAAGTAGGTTTGCACAAACACCAAATTTTACACGTCAATCATATTTTAAAAACTAGATGAGGTCGGCGTTTCCTATCTGACTACTCTAAGAAGAAAGGCCGAAATAAACTCAGAGGTCGCAATCTCTTTTAAAGGCCAGGGGGCCGACCACAATCTTTTACGAAACAATCTTATTTCAGGAGAGTTTTGTTTCAAGCTTACAATAACATAACTCATATTCGTACCACGACCTTCATCGTTCAAGAATGTTTTATTCCTACTTAGTGCTGGGAAAGAACGAACTATTTGTAAGATTTGTCTATTGCCTGCTATAGTAGAAAAGAAACAACGCTATGTGAACTGTATAGCGCTGTCCCTTTCACACGTTGGTCCGAATCGCAACTACGAAGTATTGGTCTTGAAGCAAAATATTATTTTCTTTTACTTAAAATATTACTTTGCATTAGAATCTAATTTTAATGAGTAATTTCCATGAAATTGACACAAATATTAAAAGATTTGGCTTTGAAAAATAAGAAAAACAATTGAAAAAATTAAAAATAAGCTACGGCTAAGCTGTTACATGATATAAATCGGAACGTTACGACTTAATCGCTCACATCAATATTTTGCGTACCGATTTAGATATGCTTGCACAAGAAGGTTGGATTACAGTATTTCTTTGAGTATACACAACAAATTTCTTCTTCTTTGATTAGGTGACGACTGTAGCCAGAAGCACAATTTCAAAAATGCCACGTTAGTTTAAAGATATGGTCCACCATATCTTTAAACTAACGTGGCATTTTGGAAACTCAAAACAAAACAGCACAACTGTCATTTTGACAGCGCTCACGGTGATATTAATATAGGGCATGGTCAGCGTTATCGCAAGATGGCGCATGCTATGACGTCATCTATGACGATTCACAGCACGTTGTTCGTCATCGCGCTGACACTAATTCGGTATGGGTGTTAGCACGCTCTAATCGATTGCAGCGTAATTCTGAACACAGCCTCGATGTAGCGATATTTTTGTTTACAAGTGGATAACTACTACGAGGTTGAACCTAATTTAACATATTTGCTAATGAATTTATGATCTAACTGGCTACAAAGTCGATATGGAATCAAGGGAAGGTTAAGGTTACTCAGTGAATAAGTTTTAAAACAAAGAAATGTGTAATGTTTTGACGAAGATAGTTCGAAACAATATAATATTGTGGTCAGACTCAGTGATTAGTGTTTTGTTATTAGTTTTGCAGTCGGGTTTCCGGGCGGCAGCTAGAGGTACTCTGGGAATTTTTATTTTTCTGTGTTCTCCGCTTCCAAAAACTCAAATGTTTCGTATGCATTCGCCATCAAACAAGAAATTAATTACACATGTACTAAAATCTATAGATACACAATTCATTCGGCAAGTTTACGTAAATAAATACATTTTACTAACTTTACATGACACGAAAATGTTTTTTCTTATATAAATTGCAAAACAATAATATTTCCGTCGAGTCCGAGGAACTTTTTTAAGATTGCTAAAATTGACATTAAAACAATATTGCTAGTTGTCAAAAGTCACGTCGTGGTACGAATTGAATGAACTTTTAGAGGTGACATCACCAAAATCGCTAAGAAAATGAGATTGTTTCAACATGTTTTAACTTTGTTAGCTTAGTTTTTAACTTTATTGTGCATGCTGTGGTCTCCTATAAGTGAAGGAGTACACCTACTTAATACCCGATGTTGCCCTTTAATTATGTGTCATGTATTGTGTACATCTTTTGTTGGAGATCCTAAATAAATAAATAAATAAACATTACAATAAGCTTATTTTATGGACGTCATGGTACGAAAAGTCAAAGTAAGATTATAATAATACTGCTATAAGAGCTGGTGGTAGGCCCCCAGAGGTAATCTTGGTCAGATCATGTGAAGACCAAGTAGATTGGTGTCTGAAATAGCCTTTTGAGGAAAGAACCACACAGATTAAGTAGATTTGTCCAGTCAGTGCACGCATTTGTCAGTAATCGTGCAGCTCAACTCAGAACTTAAGGAGCTCAACGATTCGACGAACAATAACAAAGAAAGGAAATTTGAGTTGGCCGCATAAATTCTCAAACTGCCTGACCTTGATTAAAAGTAGGTAACTAAGAAAAAAAAAACAATGACCAACATAGTCTTCACATTCACAAAAATTAAAATAATATTATTACTTTACAAATTAAATATTCATGTATTTTTTTATATAAGGTCCCATTAAAATGGATGAACAAACTTTTAGAAATCATTCAGACCACCAAAATAAGGACAATGGTAAAAAAAAAATCATAAGAAAAACGCATTAGATACTTACAAGAAAAAATCTGCTTACGAAAATACACTAAAAATGTTGGTTACTAATGTTAGTTATTTATTTTAGGTCAAAATAAAATCGCGTCAATCGGTGTTTTTTTTGCTTGGATATCTTTGGTTAGACGTACTGAATACTGTGTTAAAATTTGTCCATCTATTTTAATGGGAACTTTTTTTTTTTTTTTTTGGGTGGGAAATTATCAAATGGGCGTGTCAGACTCTTACTGACTAAAACCTATCGGTTTTCTTCGAACCCCCGGCAGGCATTGGCCCTAGCGGGCCCCGTCAATTCTGCTGACATCTCTTTGAGGCGCGCGTGGAACACAACGCGCCGTCGACCCGGGCTTGGTCCTTACCGGACGGCGAGCTACCCATTGCTCACCGTCCGCAAGCCCGCGCCTACGGTGGCCGGAAATCGGCTCGCGATTCCCGCCCCGGGCGTCTCCTCCTGCGGCGGTTAGGGGCGTGAGGGCGCGAAATTTGCCTTTCCCTCACGCGTTCCGCCTCCTCCTTCGCGAGCATTACCGCTTCGCAGAAGGAGGTGACGGCCTGCCATTTCCTCTCGCTCCGTACCATGGCCTGAACCAGGGCCGGACGCGAGAGATCACCGCCGCCGATCGCCTCTACGAGGACACGGCGTTGCTCCGCCCAAGCCGGGCAGACCTCCACCGTATGCTCCACCGTGTCCTCAGGCCGATCCACACAATGGTGACACCCGGGATTTTAATGGGACCTTACACCTCAATTCTCGTATACAGACTCTTACCTGATATTCGTAGAATTTCCCCGCACTATTGTTATACTCTTCGTAGGCAAAGCTTCTGCAATATCTTTTACGGCTATAGAGAAATCTTTCGGTAGTCTCGTCAGCATATCTGACGTCACATCTCGGATATCAAAGAAACCGAAAACCGCGTTTACGTAAAGGAATAGGAGCAGTACATTATGCATTTGTTTCATTTTATTTTATATGTATTTTTATATTATTATAGTTGTCACGACAATTTTAGGTTTTGGGCAACGTGTATTATGAATAAGTTGTCCGTAAAAGAAGTTATTTCATTTTAAAAACTTCGTCAAAAGATGCAGAAAAAGTTAATTTCTCAAGATTAACGCAATGAAATAAGTGACTCTCATGAACTACAAAGCTATAATGTCTACTTCATTGAATGCCGTCTCCAACTATTGAGTTCGATGGGTTGGCACGCAACTAATTCCCTCTAATATCTTATGATATTACTTCTTATATTATATTTAGGCATAGAGTAATGCTATAGACGCGACAATGCTCTCTATTTTTCTGGGTTCATTATAGTTTGATGAAAAGGTTCCCACAGTCAAGCGCGGCGTGACGGCGTAACGCGACTCTAGTGGAACAATTTCTATGAAATGTTTATGGAAATTGTTCTACCAGAATCGCGTCGCGTCGTCGCTAAGCACCTGTCTGCGGGAGCCTGAAGTAGATATGGCAAATTGTTTAACTTATGGTGACATGTGTTGGTAAATAGTTAGTTTTTCTCAGAAATTGTCCTGATTAATAATCTTACTCCTTGCCTATCTTTTTTCATAGTAATAGCGTCCACGAGTAACGAAACATAAATGCATATCTTGCATATCTGCATATCTTGCGACGGTCAACCCTTTTACCACCTTGCTGACTGGCTAATATTTTTACATAGTTTTTCATATAGTTAGATACTTAGTGAATTGCCCCGTTGGTCTCGTGGTCGCAAGCGCGACTGCTGAGCGTGGTTCTGGTTTCGATTCCCGGGTCGGGCAAAGTGTTTTTCCATCAGGAATTTTTTAGTAGCAGCCCGGAGTTTGAAAGTTGGCGGTGTGATACCCTCGTGCCACCGGTCGTGTCGGATTGCCGTCCCATTAGAATATGAGAGTGAGGGAAGAGAGAGTGCACCTGTGTCTGCGCACACATTTGTGCACTATAATATCTCCCGCGCCGAATGCTGGTCTCCGCTAAGATTGATCGCCATGGCCGAAATTAGGTCTAGAGGACTATTTTTATTATTAATAATACAGGGTGGCAGGGACATCGACGCGAAAACTGTTACCATGGATTCAGTACATGATTCTGAACGCCCCTGCGTTGAAATTTTTCGTCGGTTATTTAAAAAAAATCTGTTGTTCCATACATTTTGACCTCGTAGGTATTGCACTTTTCTATGAAACAGTAGATTTTTTTTTATATCCAACGAAAAATTTCAATGTAGTGGATTCAGAATCATGTACTGAATCCATGGTAACAGTTTTCACGTCGATGTCCCTGTCACCCTGTATAGTTAGTGCCAAAACGAGAGAAGGATTTTTTCGAATCGTTTTTGCATTCAAAAACAAAGTCAATACAGATATTTTTGGAGTATTTTAACATGACTGGTCAAGCATCTCTGTCACCTCTATTAATCAACCAACTCTTTGCCTCTGTGCAACGAAGTATATCGGGTCCCCTCCCCACGGGTCGGCTTGGATTGGCATTTGACGAGTAAAGTGGCTACTTTTCATCGGAAGGGCCCACATGACCGATGAGTTGAAAGCTTTACCGTGTTGCCTTCCACATTCAACACCTTTGGGTTGAGGGATGACGTTATATGCGAGTGACGCATTTGAGTAATACTGTCATATGATTTTATGATTAGTCTTGGTGACCCGCCCCAGCTTTGCAAGAGTGGCCTTTAGTATTGAAATTGGTAAATATTGCAACGAGCTTTCAGAAATCGTCACGCTAAAAAGTGTTAATAATTGCGACTGTCTTCTTCTAATTCAAAGAGAAAGAGAGAGAGAGAACGCCGGCAGAAAAAATCGAAAGAAAAAATAAAAGAAAAGGGTAAAGTGATTACAGTGTCGTGGGATAAAACAGTACACATCGGCCCGAGTACACTGCACGCCGGAGAGAGGGAAAGAGAGAGAGAGAAAGTGTGAATTTGGTTGAAATGAAAATCCAAGCTGGCAGCTGCGAAAATTATAAAATTTTTCATCATGTGTGTCGTTTTCATACTTTTCGAGGGTGCTAAAGCCGATAGCGAGGTCAAAATGTAAATCCAAGAGGGCGGCCGAGAAAATTTAAAAAAAAATCATCATGGGTGTCGTTTTCATATTTTTCGAGGGTGCTAACTCCTATATATGAGGTCAAATTTAAATCAAAGATGGCGGCTGCAAAAATTTTGTTTTTGTTTTAGATCATACGTGAGAAAGAACTTCATTCCTGAAGGGGATCCCCCGACCGCATACGTTTTTTTTTACATGCAAGTCTTCTACTATTCTAATGTTTTAATTGAAATAAATGCTTTGACTTGACTCCCTCAGTTAGTGATTAAAAAAATTAAACTTTTTTATTAATTTGACCTGTACCGTAATTCCAGTTTAAAGAAAGACCTCCACCATTTGCCTCCATTCCTTCCATTTATCTCGATGTTACACTTCAAGTCGCCAATCCCGCACTGACTTGCAAAAAAAAAACACAACAAGCTAATTAATTTCCCTTGAAATAAAAAACACACAAATAAAGGTCACTTAGATGAAAAATGTAAATATTTACGACGTCTTATTTAATTTATTCTTTGTTATGGTCTAGATTAAATTCCTCTGCCTAGGGAAATCACAAAGTGAAATTTGTTAAGTTGCCCGCAATATTTCATTGTGTATTTTTTAACTTAAGGTGCTTATGCTGGAACTTATTCTCGTGATGAACAGCCGTATAACAAACAGACGTTTTTTTTTAATATGGCTTAATGTCATAGTTCCTGTGGCTGGCCATTGGGTCTTAGGATTTGAAGTCATGTCACGCGTTTTTGTGAAACTTTAAGCACCTAATGGTTAGTGAATTTAATAAGCTATATTTGTAGAAAACAAGGGAAAAAAAATCGAAATGGTAGCTCGTGGCTAAGTAATAACAGCCCCACGGGTCGATTCATTAGGTAAAGCTACACTTGCCGGGGTTGGTCCGTGGATGGCTGACCATCTTTACATACCGAAACTCACCACCAGTCTTGTAAAGAGGTATCGTATTATCCAGTTACTGGGTTGTGGAGGTCAGATAGGCAGTCGCTCCATGTAAAATACTGGTATTCGGCTGCATCCGGTTAGACTGGAAGCCGACCCCAAAATAGTTGGGAAAATACTATGCAGATTTTTTAAAATAAAAAATTTGAAAATTAATCTGAAATTCACCGACAGACTGCGCAAAGCCAAACCCTAGAGCCCCTGATGGACGAAATTCGGCAAAAGACTTACCTTTCATAAAGACGGAATTATTTTTGAAAATTGTTCCCCTAAAGGGGTTAAATAGAATGAATGTTTGATTGGAAGTTCGTCATTTTTATCGATGGAAAATCCCATCGGACTTAAAATCATTAAATTCTATTTACTCTGTTCTAGAAGAAATACCTAGGAACTACAAATAAATAAGGCTTGCTGTTGTCCGAGACTTCGTCTGCGATTCAGGATGAAAAGTAGCATTTATCCTTCTCCAGGTTATGGTCTACCCGTGTGCCAGATTTAATCAAAATCCGTTCAGCCGTTTTAGCGTGAAAGCGTTACAAACAAACAAACAAACTCACTTTCGCATTTGTAATATTATAGTTATGATGACTAGACGCAAAGAGGTGTAAACCTCTAACCAAACACACTGAAAGTTAAACACAAGTTAGATAGAATAAAAATTAAGGCATTGAGAGATTGTTAGCATATCGTCTACACTACACTTTACATCGTACGGGCCCTTACATTTGCCTAAGTCGACTGATACAAATTGTTTCGAACGCGAACTGACGGACGGTGATTGTAAAGTCTACTGGTGAAGTGGATTCAATTAAGTTACTTAGTTATTTGCTGTAGGAATAGTTCTGTAATAAACTAACGGCTGAATTGTCAAAATGCTATTCAATTTTAAGTCACTGTTGTCACTTTAACACCCATGCCCTAATTGCGTAACTTATTTTCGTAAATAATTATGCCTAATTTGTTTCATTTTGACAGTTCAACAACATTCATTGCGTTATTTGCGTTGTTGAGCAGATTTTTTTTCCAACTTATGAAGCAATGGATTAGCAATCTGTTTCAAATCGAAACAGATTCGATTCAGAATCGAAGATATTGGAAACAGCAAAGAGCAGATGCACCGGTGAAGGTGGACCTGAACCGGCTTGGCGGCAACGTCATAAAAAGATGCCTATCCATAGTTAAATATCACTCGTCTCTCCACTATTCCATTGCCTAGGATGCATATCCGGTAAGGCTCGCAAATCCTTCCATATCCTGAGGGCACATCTTCCCTACCATTACCGCGCCCCCCGGTCTACTCCTTGTTATGCAATGGCCTCTGTAGCCCCATGAATCATGAGGCTCCAAGGGCTAGTCAAAATCTTGGGGTTTATTCGATTTATCGAGTCTGGTTAAACCACGCTGGGATCAGTTATTTAATTAATTCATTCATTCAATTGAATGCAATATTTAGTAAAATCAGGTTCATTTGTCCATTCACAGCCAATTAAATCAAAACCTCAGTTCAAAACAAACACGAACCGACATGTCAATTAATTATGATTAAGTAAAATAAACTGTTCATGTTATAAAATTACAATACAGCATGAAAATATTTAATTAATTTTACGATAAATCCAATAACATCAAAAAACTGTCGTATGCGGCGAATTAATTAAATCCGGAGACAAAAAATATAATCCTTGTAATATCCCGAATTTATTTATTTGTGGGTATTCGGACATTCAGGGTATTCGGTAACGGATGCTGCAAATTTTTGCGTTTCCAGAAATGGTAATTAATATAAAATTTTCATTTAAACACAATATTTTTAATGTTTTAAGAGTTAAGAAAGATTCATTAAATTAATTTGTATACCGATTACCACTTGTATAAAAATATTTACATAGTTTCGTTTTAAATATTTGTTTATTTTATTTAAGGATTACCAACGAGATACATTACAATTATCTTTTACAATAATAAAAACTTGTATAATATACATTATCCTGTAATGCATACTCAATTACAGGTAAACAAAATTACACCATAAAAAAAAAAACAGTTGCACTCCGGGAGTGCCAACAGAAGTGAAAACTTGAACAAGATCACCTTGGTGGAAGAAAAATACTTATATGGAACATTGGTCCGTAACCTTATCTAAATAAAGAGTACAACAGCGTTTACAAAAAAAAAAAATACATACTTCCCAAACCTTTGAAGTAAAAATACTTGCATAGAACTTGATCCGTAACGTATTATAATAAAGAACACAATAGCGCAGTAGCGAAGGCTCACGTTATGGAGGAGGGAAGAAGGAGCATAAAAAAAAAAAAAAAATTCTATTGCTACCAATCCCGAACTCATAAAACAGCTACGAATATGTTTTAAAAACCCTATATTCTATAAACAACTACAATCAAAGAAAAGTAAACACGGGAACAATACATTTTATTAAATTTACGACTGCCAGTCAGTCATTCATATTTATCGTAAAGGGAAACATTACAATGTTTGAACGAACCATCACGGCGTTTGTAATTTATAGTCACATCTGGGCGAGCACGTATTTTCAAAACTTAATCTTGAAAAGCATGTTTCTTCACAAAGTAATGTGTATTCTAAAACTATGAATCCATCCTAATAAGATCGTACTAATTATTTTCAAATCTACTCTAAATAAGTAATTTCAGCTTATTAAACTATCTACTTACCCCAATACCTAATTACAACGTACTTTATTTTCACATCCAATAAACTCAAAACACTATGTTAATCACTGTTCTATAACTATAAACAAATATTAATACTACTAGTAATGATAAACTAATGAATTCAATAAATACTGTGCGAAAGAAATGCAAATTAATATGGTTCTAATGCGATTACGAGTACGTCAAAAAGCAACCACACATTGTCATACGAATAATGAAATGTTTACGAACTCCGAACTCCTAGCCAGTATTACGAAATTCAACGAAAACTACCGAATCAAATGCGTGCGCCAGAAAGAGGTGGTGCAATAGCAATAATTCCTTCTCGCTCCCGCGCGCACGTTTCTGCTACTATGTGCCAACAATAACTCGCTACAGACCGGCTTACCCGGCTCATAGAAACCGCGGATCACGTGACCGAAGTGACGTCATGATGACTTTATTTTTTGTAAGGAAATTGAATTTAGCATAAGCCGGACACGCCTACGAGTTATTTTAGCGCAGTGTTTTGTTGTTGGGTTATTAAGACAATGTTTAATGTATGTAGGCGTTTTGTAATAGGTATTTTAATTTTATGGTGTATCAAATACTTATAGTTTGATTATTCAATGACGATAGAGTGGTTGTGTTCCAAATTTCCAAAGGGAAGCCGGTAGGAATCGGCTTATATGGACGTTTCGCCCCTGCAATAGCGTTAACAAAAATGAAGTGTCGGTAACGGTGTCGCGAGTTCAATTGTTTTTTAAGAGTTCTAAAATGCCCAACGCGCCTAAAGAAGTTTTTACTTCAAAAATACTGGTTTGTTGACGAAACAAACGAAGGAAGGCTTCACAAGGAAGGCTTCACCACAAATAAGTGAAGGTAGATGATTTTTGCAGCGAAGTCTACCAAACATTAAGTTAATACATAGGCAGCTACAGTACTTACACAAACTTCTTCTCATGGGGGTAGGCAGAAACTACAGAACGTCACCTGCTACGATCCTTACATACTCCTTTTGCCTCGTTTACGAAGGTAGCTATAGTAGTTCCTGAGAAAAATGGCCGCAAAACACAGACAGACACCGGATTCAGATTTCTGCAACCCTCAAAATATAACTTCATAAGTATGAATATAGACAATCACTTCTATAAAGGAACTTCCTTTACAAACAACTGAAAACCTTTTTAAAAGCACTTTAAAAACTACAATAAAATTGTTTATTCCCTTAATGAAGTAGTAAAAAGAAAGACGTCGGGTGGATCGTTTATTCTCGGATGCAATTTAACTGTAGCGTAGTAAATGGGGTAGAGGTGCTAGTTGATAGGCTAGCTATCTGTCAGGCGAGCACTTTTTGGAAGGGAATAAAATCAACGTTTGTATGTTGCGTTTTTAGTGCGAGGACTGAGAGGCACTCCTCTCAGGATATCAGACGCTTCACACGAGTGAGTGTTTAGTTTTTTTCATTCCACGTTCGCACGACACCGAAAAAATCACAAAGGTATCTACGAACGAATATATAACGAAACAACGTTCATTTACCTCTTTTCATTTCATTTTATTTCAGTCCATAGGCGAGTAAATTATGCCAAATCAATCAATCTGTCTAGCTTTTTTCCAACTAGGCTGGGGTCGGCTTCCAGTCTAAACGAATGCAGCTGAATATCAGTAATTTAAATGGAGCGACTAGATCTGACCTCCACAACCCAGTAATTCGGTAAAACTATAATTATCCTTTGGTAAAACTAGTTGTCAGACTTTCGGGCTTCTGATGACCGACTGTCAAAGATTGACAGCCGGGACCAACGGCTTCTAAGGCACGGAGGAGTCTCGGTATGTAAAGGTGGTCAACCATCCACGGACCAACCCTGGCAAGAGTAGCTTAATCAGATGGATCGACCCGTGCGGCTGTTATTACTTATAGCCACGAGCTCCTTCTCCAAAAGTGAATGATGCCGAATGAAAGGCAAAAATGAACGACAAGAAGCTTTGATATAACAATAATAACATTAGAAACGTCTAAGGGGCCTCTGCGAATTGGCTTCGGCCCCTCGTACGCCTTCCAAAGGTCCGGGACCCCTGGGTCCCGAGAAATGTCAAAGACATTAAAAAAAAAAAATGAATCGTTTATTGACCAAATAAAGAATTTTCACATTTCCTTAAAAGAAATACAAATAAACTATTTCTAATATTATTGACATAAAGGAATTTAATATTTTAACTTGTGGACTCCATACTAGGTCGAGCCTGTCTCATGGAGTCCTTGAGAGTATTTAACAATTTAAAGTTTCAGGATCGATGCTTTAGCAACGTGCGTTTTTGTCCACTGCTGGGATAGGTTTGTGCTTTAAGTCATGATTGTGTTACCGATTGTGGTATAGTAATCTTATTCCAGGTGCATCGTCTTCACATATCATAATATTATAAAGGCGAAAGTTTGTGAGTGTGTATGTGTGTATATTTGTCTCTTCTTCACGCTCAAACGGCTGAACGGATTTGGATAAAATTTGGTACACAGATTGTTTATAACCTGGATTAACACATATGATAGTTTTCATCCCGATATTCCCACGGGATCGAGACTTCTGCGGGTGAAACCGCGGGGCGCAGCTAGTAATTATATAATTAATGCATACAACATTTTGTAAAACATTTTAAAAGAGTACCGTGGAGTTTCTTGCCCATTCTTCTCCATACGAAAACTACCTTTTAGAAGAGGCGACTAGAATCAATTCAATTTTTTGTCAATTTTGACGTACAAAAGTGCCTTTAATGTGCATAATTGAAATAAATTATTTGAATTTGACATTGTGGGACAGGAATTTTATGAACTCGCTTTTTTTTGGCATAACAAAACCCTAAAATATACTTGCAAATTTCACCGTATGATACCTCTGTGATTTGGTAAGGAAAAACATAGGTAGGGAACCTTGACTGAGTGTCTGAATACACCAATGAGCAAGCGTGGAAATCAATGCTCGCTTCTTCTCTATGTGAGAAATTCATTCTAATATTATAAATGTGTAAGTAACTCTGTCTGTAACGGCTTGTAGCCACCACTCATCACACCACTTTTTGACTTTCTGATACCAAGAAACATGGATCACAACAGTTCTCAAAAGAACTTTGGGCATAGCCCGTGACACTCTGAACAAGAAACACAACTGTTAGAGGAAGTACAGGACAGGAACTGCCGACGCCACACGCCACCATCGTACTCCGGGCTTCGCCCCTGTTTTCTGCCACACGCGCGAGTACTATACACCCACACCATTACTGGACAATGCCGCCTCGAGGAATGCCGGTGCACAATTTTTTTTTTTTTTTTTTTTTTTTTTTTTTCTGTAGGTCATCTCACAGCTGGTTTTGAGAAACCTTCGCTGTTTAACCGGTCAATCCTGTGGCTGCCTCAAGCTACTACACTCAAAGCCTCCAGCCAGGGCACAAATATAAAACTAAGCTAAAAAGCTTAGGATGAACGCGCGCTAAGGGCACCCCCTGCGGGGTTCGAGCCTCGGCTTAGGGCGTTATCCGGGGGGAGAACATCAAAAGATGGGACGGGCTGGATCAAAGGGTTTTGATCATTATTATTATACGGGGAATTTAAAGCTACGTGCACAGCTGCAACAACTGCTGGCACCTCGTTTTCGAGCAAGGGTCGGGGGGGAGTATCATTTACTCGGGGGCGCGGCGGTCGGGAACGCAAAGGACCTCGGCGGCGAGGTCGGAATGACGGGAGGCGTCTGTGTTTGTACACTGTGCTTGTTTCCCTATTGCTCTCCTGGAGGAGGGTTATGGGGTCATCGGGGTCTACTAGGATATGCCTTGGGCGGCGAACTTTACTTATTCTACTCGGGACATAACTGGCGGCCTCGACAACCAGAGGGTTGCGATGTTTGGCCGCGGACTCAAAGAAACGCTTTGAAAGGCGTTTTAGAAATTGGTGGATTGTGGGAATCTTTAGGTCGAGGTGGAGAGCCTCGTTCCTGACGAACCATGGGGAACCTGTCGCCCTACGAAGGAATCTATTCTGCACGGTTTGCAGCCTATGTATATGACGGGGTTTTGCATGAGCAAAGACGGCACCCGCATAGGTCATGATCGGTCGAATGCACGCCGTGTAAACGCGCAATTTGCACCTAAGTGACAATTTGCTACGTGCATTGACCAGGAAAAAGAGTCTACCGAGAGCGAAAGCGGCTCGCGAACGAACCATCTTTATGTGCTCTGCGAAGGTCAAATGATGATCGAGAACGACACCGAGATATTTGGCTCGCATCTCCCAAGGGATCGGCTTGCCGAACATGGTGATCGGTCGGGGCCGGTGCACAACGTGTGTCACCCATATTTATAACCGCGGTGTCAGAGCGCGGCGAGATGCGCGCGCGCGTCTATAGCGAAACCGTGTGGATTAAACGGACAACAGTGCGCTGTGATCTGATTGGTCAAACCTTTTATAAATATGTGTAGTCGTACTAGTTAGTTTATAGTTGTAAATAGTATATAAGCAGGAACATTATTAAAATAAAGATTATGCTTCATTATTCTGTACAATCTGGAGTCCGAGTATTATTTCTATCAACCTACGACACTCTTCCAAAGTGGTGACCCCGAACAGAACACACCTGGACAAAACACACCTGAAGAAAACTACTCAACTGCCGAAGAATCATCCTATTTCAAGATGCCAAATCCCAGCCCAGCAGGCTGAATGGATTTCGATGAAAGTTGGCATTGTTGGTTAGGACATTGGACTTTTTCCCAATAGTAAATTCCCATTAAGACCTATCACCGTAGAATTTATTTATTTTATTCCTACACCTTGATTGATACAGTTTATTCTTTTACTTAATTCGCTAATATTGGATAACGTGCATGATCCACAGTGTATAACGCGGTCCTATCTATCACATGTCACATGTTGTCGATGTGACGGCGACCGGCCTCTGAATTATTAATATACCTATGAAATACCAAAATGTAGTCACTTATCGTATGTCTGAAATATCATAGGCCAATGTCAAAAACTTTTTTACAAAAAATATAACCGACTTCCAAACTATAAAGTGAAAAATAACTTTTATTTCGGAAGTCGGTGTCTTTGGATCAGTATTTTAGTTTTTTGACACCGACTTCCGAAATTAAAGTTATTTTTCACTTTGTAGTTTGGAAGTCGGTTGTATTTTTTGTAAAAAAGTATTTTTTCTACTTTTTCGTGGTTTGGTTTGTAATTTATATAAGTTACAATAGCCTTATGTCAACTGCTCATCAAAAATACCCAAATCGCTATACATGTTCCTATAATATTTGAAGAGTTCCCTTGATTTCTCCAAGATCCCATCATCAGATCGTGACCAAATGACAATGGGACCAACTTGAACCTACCTAACCCTTTCAAACAAAAAAAAATATTTTTCAAATCGGTTTAGCCGTCTTCGAGTAAACGGGGAACATACATAAAAAAAAAAAGAACTTCCTCCTTTTTTTTGAAATTGGTTAAAAAATAATATCGAGAACTTACAATAATGTTTTTCATGTCAATTAAAAGCATGGAAATCTTAGTCTCAAAACGGAACTACTATTTTACACTGGTATCTTGTGGCTAAGTAATGACAGCCGCACGGGTCGATCGATCAGGTTAAGCTACGCTTGCCGCGGTTGGTCCGTGGATGGGTGACCATCTTTACATACCAAAACCCTTTCGTGCCTCGGAAAGCACGGTAACCAGTTGGTCCCGGCTGTCATTTGTAGATCTTTGACAGTGGATACGGGTAGTTAGAAGCCAAAAAGTCTGACAACCAGTCTTACCAAGGGCTATCGAGTTACCTAGTAACTAGGTTGTGGGGGTAAAATAGGCAGTCGCTCCATGTAAAATACTGGTATTCAGCTGCATCCGGTTAGACTGGAAGTCGACCCCAACATAGTTGGGAAAAGGCGAGGCAGATGATGATCATCATACCATAACAGAAATATTAGTTAACTTTAGTAATTAAAAAGTTATCATGGAAATGCTCGTTGATAAGTATTAACAGCCGCACGGGTCGATTGCCGAGGACAGTCCGTGGATGGGTGACCATCCAATACATATGGAGACCCTCCGTGTCTCGGAAGGCACGTTGAGACGTTGGTCCCGACCGTCATTCGTTGATTTTTGACGTGGCAGTCGTTACGGGTAGTCAGAAGCCCGAGGTGGAGTCCGTATACCACAAAACTTTACAAGTCTACAATTCTACAATATTGTTGAATTATAGAAACAATTGCGTAACACAGAAATTACAAATTTGTATGAGTTACTATTTACAATCTACTATTCTTTCGCATTTTTAAAAGCGTATCAAAACGCATAAGGGCTATGTATAAATTATAGAGTTTTTACTACGGTTTAACAAAGTAAGGTTTTCCGTTACAGTTTTGTAATTGTAAAGTTTTTTTCTGTAGGGCCCTGATAGCTAGTCGCTCATTGTAAAAAACTGATATTCAGCTGTAGCCGGTTAGCCTGGATGCCGACCCCAACATAGTTGGGAAAAGGCTAACCAGATGATGATCATGCATGGAAAAGTCTAGCTGAAAATGGAGTTCGTGTTTTTTTATTGTTACATTGACTAAAGGTAAAAATAAAAAATAAAAACTTTGCCAAGCTTTCCTTGCATCTGGACAGAACCAATGAATAATGAAACCGGCTAAATGCGTGTTGGACCACGCACAATGACGGGTTCCGTAGTTGGGATGAATTTATCCCAAGAACAAACTTAACATTGTAGTTGAAAAACATGTTCTCCCTTACGGAATGTATGGGAGAACATGTTTTTGGAACTGCAAATGTATGTTGGTCAATTATTACTCATTAACTTGTAGAGCCTACTTAGCTGTGATAGTTTTCCATTTAATTTCGTTATAATATATACTACTGCCGTGAATTTTTTCGCATGATTAAAACCAACCTAGCTGGCAGGGGGATACATGACTCCAACAAAAATTTACACTTAAAAGCTTAATATTTCGCAAAAAAAAATCCCTGAATCCAAAAATGGTTTAACACACTCACAATATTTTTAAACGACGTTTTCAATGACACCCCACACAATGGGATAGACGAGAAAAAAAAAACATCCCCACTTCACGTGTAGGAGAGGTACCCTAAAAAAAAATATGTTCATGATTTTATTTTACCACATTGTCGACGTGATTAATATGTATACCCATACTAAATTACAGCTTTCTAGTACTAAGAGTCTCTGAGCTAAGCCGCGGACAGACAGACAGACAGACGGACATGGCGAAATTATAAGTTCCTTGTTGACTACAGAACCCTAATAAATGATATGAGCCAATGAAGATAAAGGAAATCCAGAGAAGCACTGTAGTATCTAAACTGTCGTCTTAATTTGTTAGTCAAAGCTAACCTATAAAACTATATCTATCTATGCAAATTCCGCCAAACATACCCGAACATATTCCCCGTATTAGCAACACATCCCAATAGATCTCTACCAGGTATTATACATAACTTGTGTATGTAAGCTCTAACATACTCCCTGCATTACCTGTTGTATCACCGCGTGCTGGGTGCCGCAGGAAACTGAATACCACTGAGGCTAGTTCCTTAGAGATGTAGGCGGCGGTGTGTGTAATCAACTTTTAGGGGTTTCGAAAGAAAAGCAGTTAGCACTGGGAGTTTAAATCAAAATTAAAAGTCATTCATTCGACGTTCAAAAAGGCTGAGAATCAGCACTTTTTTAATCGACTTTAAAAAAAGGCGGTTACTCAATTCGACCGTATTTATATATATTTTTTTTTTATGTGTAACTTCGTCGTTTATGAACCGATTTTGATGATTCTTTTTTTGTTGGAAAGGAGATATTCTAAGGGTGGTACCATGATAAGGAAACCAGGATCTGATGATGGCATCCCAGAGAAATCGAGGGAACTCTTCAAATATTAAAGGCAAACCTATAGCGATTTGGATATTTTTTATAGCACTTCGTGCAGTTGCTCTTGGAAAGTACCATTTAGTTAAGTGGAACTGATGATGAAGACCACAAATAGCCACCGGAACTAGTCAATAATAAGTATTTCACGGGTTGCGATTCGATTATTTTAATATGGTTGCAATACAATTTATGCTCGTCACAATGCATATGGAGAAGTGGAGCTGATGGTAAAGTACCAGGAGAACTCCTCAACGATGAACGTCCCTGCATCGGGAAAAGCAATATTTTGTAGAAGGTGATGAGCAGTTGGCATTAGGCTAATGCAACTAGCCTAGATAAATTACAAATAGATCCAATTAAATGTAAGAAATAAAAACTTTTTACAAAAAAAAAAAAAAAAAACAACCGACTTCCAAAAAACCACTACAAAGTGAAAAATTACTTAAATTTCGGAAGTCGGTGGCAAATAACGAAAATACAAAATCAAAGACACCGACTTCCGAAATTTAAGTTATTTTTCACTTTGTAGTGGTTTTTTGGAAGTCGGTTGTTTTTTTTGAACATCGAAATTACATAAAACAGTCTTCCAAAACCTTCCCTTCACTATTTCCCTGCATTAGCTAGGATGAAGAAGTGGCGCAACAAATTTTCCACAACAGATGGCGTTCGTACTGACAAGGTACGCTGGATGCGGGTAGCGCAAGACCGGTCGGTGTTTTGTTGTGGCGGTACTTTGGAAAGGCGTGTATCCACCAGTGGACGTCTTTGAAAAGGCGTGTATCCACCAGTGCCAGTGAACGTCTTTCAGATGGTGATAGGAGTTTCACTCCGTGGTGCATTTAAAGGACCTCAAAGAGCTTACTTACTTGTATTCTATTACAGACGAAAAGGATTAGTAATATTAATTTATTTTTATCTTCTGCATCGATTTTTCTAGTTTTTCATAAGAGTACGTTTCAATGGATTTCTGCAGTAAAAAAATAATGAAACCGTCATCGCTTTTAAATTGCGCCACATTCACCACACCTGTCACATGAATTTGTACCTAGTAACTTTAAACATACTGTCGGTTTCACATTGCCAGCGTCAAATGTTTCACTCGATATTAATATTAAAAGGCGGGAGCATGTGGGAAGCGTATAGTGATAATGTTTTTCGAGTATATTGTTAGGTTAAACACTTAAAATATATAACGGTACAATTTTTTTGGTATATCTTTATAGGCTTACTTCTGAGCAATTTTCGTTGAAAGACTATAAATTGAAGCTTGATCACTGAAGTATTATTTAATAGTGCTCCCTTGGTCCTTTGAACTTTCGTTTGGCCCTAAGAAAAATGGATTTCCAAGAATATGTATTTTTGAGGTCATAATAACGTACTTGCGTAGTACTTTTTAACCGATTTCTAAAAGGAGGAGGTTCTCAATTTAACTGTTTGTTTTTTTGTATGTTTGTTTCGCGATTACTTCGCCAATTGTGAATTGATTTTAATGATTCTTATTTTTATGGTAAGTCATACTTCAGAGGTGGTCCCATATAAATTTTATTAACTGTGCTTGGGTATATTTTGAGTTAGCTTCAATAATACGTATTTTTTCCAACTTAGTATGTGGATGATGTGATAAGTTCCTGTCACTGTTATTTACATAGCAGGTAGTGGTATTGAATTTGTGTGGGGTAGGTACCACAACTAAAAAGTGAAAAACAAAAAGGTTTTACAAAAAAAAAAAAAACACTACCGACTTCCAAAAAAACTTTAAAGTTAACTTGTCTTTGGTTTTGAATTTTCGTTTTAGCCACCGACTTCCGAAATTAAAGTTATTTTTCACTTTGTAGTGTTTTTTTTTGTAAGTCAGTTTTTTTTTTGTAATTCTGACAAAAAAAAAATATGTATAATGTTCGCCTGAAATTGGGAACTTCAAAGCTTCCATACCATATTATAACTGTCAGACTTTGTTATTTTTACAGTCAGTTTAATCTAGTTTGAAAAGCGCGTAATAAATAAAATAAAATAAATTGTTTGTTTTCATCCAAGGTTGTCATAATCAATGAACATAATTTTGGGGTCGTAACTAATGTTCCGAATTCGTAATATTATTTGGTATGACAGTTTACGTGGGTAGACATTACTGAATGCCTAGAGCGATAATTAGCAAATGTCTCATACAGGTTGGCAGGGATATCGTCGCGTAACTTGTTACCATGGATTCAGTACATGATTCTGAATACCCCTGAGTTGAAACTTTTCACCCGTTATTAAAAAAAAAATGCTTTTCCATATATTCTAACCGCGTAGGTATTGCACTTTTCTGTGAAACCGCTGATATATTTTTTGAAAACCGAAGTCCTATTTCTACTTCTAAAATCATGTGCTGAATTCATGGTTACAGTTTGCGAGTCTATGTTCTTGCCACCCTTGTAGTAGGGACCTACTATATTCTACAACAAATATACATAGAATTTCGAGACTCCGAGACTGCCTAGTGGATTGCTATCCATCCGGATTCGTCCGGACATGTCCGGTTTTTGACCGAACTATTTGACTAAAGAGGATTTTTTTTTATAAGAAATATTCACAGAAAAAAGAAACATAAAAATTAAATGTCCAGCTTTTTGTCAGGACTTTTACAATTTCAGAAATGGTTTCCCTACTTCACGTCAGATTGATTGCGTTGCTGTGTTTTGGTTTGAATTGTGCCGGTGCATTGAGACATTTCACCCTTGTTTTCGGGATCACATCGCACCTGCAATGCATTCTGGTATTGCAGATGACCATAGGCTGAGGTCACCACATACCTGAGGAGCAATTCCCGTAATTTTAAGATCGTCAGAAAGTCCACTTATTGACTTGACAAGTTTTTGACACTGATTTGTCTGTAAGATGAGATTGCGACTAGATTTAGTACGTTTTTAATTATGGTAATTAAAAACCTTTGCACCCAATAATTAAAAAAAATATCGAGCCATTGTCGTTAAAAGATTTGGATTTTTAAGATGAAGATGAAGAAAAACATGGTTTACCGAGTTCAAAATTTATTAAATATCCGGTCTGAGGTAAGGTCGTAGGCTTTATTTATTGTGTTTTTGTGTGCATTAGTTTACACATAATTAAATTACAAATTTAAAAAGCCCCCTATCAACACATACACCTCAGCATGCAATTTTTATTCAAGAGTGTACTAGTGTGCTAGATATCCTGGCTGCAGCAACAGACCAAGAATTATATAATCTTGCACAGTTAGCTTAAATGGATGTTTAAAATTTTAGGACACACACATGTTTGAAAATAAAGTAAATATCCATTATGCGTCTAAGATCCCTACAACAGCTAAAAAGAGCTGATGACCTTGAAACGACTGAATCGATTTTGATAAAATATTAAGTCTAAGAACCATCGCTAGAAAACCTGCTTTCAAATTAAAAAAAACCGCATTCAAATCGGTTCACCCGTTTAATAGCTACGGTGCCACAGACAAACACACATAGCGGTCAAACTTATGACACCCCTTTTTTTGCGTCGGGGGTTTAAAAGGCCGGGTTTGGTAAATCTCTCGATGGATTTCTAACATAATTTAGACACTAATAGTGAACGTAGTCTGCCATATTGATCTCTGCTCGACTCGAATACTCACCTTGTGTAGTAGATATACTGGCGCACCAGATATTGATGTGTCGTCTTACAGTAGATATTGATTGAAGCATCAGCTACGTGTCGTTTCCCTATCGGCCACAACGCTGCGCTCGCCGCCGCCGCCGCCGGCGGCAGATCTCCACAATTTATTTTTAATATCCTCCTTCTATATTAAATTTAACATCGTTGACCTCGTTGCATAAAAACATAAAATATAAACAAAAGGTTTTTTATTCTTCCATAATAATTTGGTGAAGGAAAAAGCTTTTTATAAATAACATCTGAGGCCCGCTTGCCTCAAAGAGATGTCAGCACAATTGAAGGGGTCCGATAGGACCGATGCCTGCCGGGGTTGCGGGTTTGTCCGAAAGGGTTACCGTGGCCCCTGGCAACTGAAGGAACACGGGTGGGTTTTAGTCAATAAGAGTCTGACACGCCACCGCTCCGCCCAGAGCGGAAGAAGTTATTTGATAATTTCCCACCCAAAAAAAAAACAAGCCCGCTTGAACAACATTGAATTGTGGTAAACATCATTTAAATGTCATTCGTCTTTGTCATTTCAAAGGATTGACAGAAACACCATGATGGCTTGTATACAGCATGATTGGTTTCAGTAATTCTGTAAGCGAGACAGTTCTCTGGTGAAAGTCATAAATTAATTGTTTTATTGCAAAGAAGAATGACGTAAGGATTATTTACTAGTAATATTCGTTGGTTGCATACCCCGTATATAGTACCACCTACCTACTTCTCTATTTTATAATGTAGAAATACAGCTTCCTTGTGTTTTTGAAAGGGAATCCGGCTGACCCTTCATCTTTCCAAAACGGAGGGCATTGACATACACGCTGAAATATAATTCATTGGCAATATTTTAACCACGTATTCTAGCAATGATACTTCTTCATTTAGCCCAAAAATATAGAAAAAAAAAATGTAAATATTTTTTAGGGTTCCGTAGTCAACAGACCCTTATAGTTTCACCATGTCCGTCTGTCTGTCTGTCCGCGGCATAGCTCAGAGACTCTTAGTACTAGAAAGATGTAATTTATTTGGCATGGGCATACATTTTTTTAGGGTACCTCGTAAAGTGTGGATGTTTTTTTTTTCTCGTCTATCCCATGGTTGAAGTATCCTTGGAAAGGTAGTTCAAAAACATTGTGAGTGTGTGAAAACCATTTTTGGATTCAGGGATCCGTTTGCGAATTATTAAGCTTTAAAGTGCAAATTTTCATTAGAGTCAAGTGTCCGTTCCCGCTAGCTAAATGGATGATTTGGATACGTGGAAAAATTCACGGCAGTAGTTTATATGACGAAATTAAAAGGGAAAACTATCACAGCTAAATAGGCTTTATAAGTAAACGAGTAATTGACGAACTTAAATTTGCAGTTGCAAATTACAATGTTAACAATGTTAAGTTTGTTCTTGGGATAAATTCATCCCATGTACGGAACACGTGTTCTTGAGTGGAGACCGCGAATTGGCAAACGTAAGGTAGGACGCCCTCAGGCTAGGTGGAGTGACGATCTTCGCAGGGTGGCTGGTAGCCGCTGGATGAGAGTTGCCGAGAATCGAGCTGAATGGCGTGCAATCGAAGAGGCCTATGTCCAGCAGTGGACTGCTATAGGCTGATGATGATGATGATGATGATGATGTACGGAACTCTTCATTGTGCGTGATCCAACACGTACTTGGCTGGTTTTTTTATTAATCTAGTTTATTCAATTTTAGCCTGTATAACAAAGAAAAAAAAAACATAAATTTATAAATTCACATTTTTAGAATGTTCACTATTTCCTCAAGAAGTTGTTTCTAGAGTTGAGTCAAGAAATGTTTGTTTTAAAAGCTTATTTCCCGGTAGCACGTAGTTTAAGTGACCGCAGGCGTTTCGCAGATTGGCTCCGCCGCACGCCGACCACGCCTTTTTACAAACAATTACTGTTGCTCAGACTTATTGTGGAAGCTTTTCTTGAGAAATAAAAACTTGTGGGTGCTTGTGCTATCGCGTACCTACATTCTTAGAATGTATTGACAGTAATGGCTAACAGGTATGAAACATATTCATATTCATTTATTTGCGTTCCACAAGGTAAAACCAGATGTTAACAGAAGGCTTAAAGCTGAGAGCCGTTGTAGCCCCTGTCAGGGCACAGCAAAAATTATTATTAGATTTAGATACATAGCTATTACTTAAAGTTAAAAATGCAAGTCGCAAATTTTTAATAAAACTACACATGAAAACTGAATTATCACATTCGCATAAAAAATCAATAACAATAACATAAATAATTCTATTATTGGTAAGTAGGTAGCTATTTTCCTAAAATACTATTATTGCGTTTATATAAAGTTATATTTACTTAGGTAATATTATTTACAAACACTTATTTAATGAGAGATCATATTTTAAGGTTACAAATTATAAGGTTACAATAAAGAGAAAAGTTTTACTTATATCACAATTTGAGACAATTTATGGATTCATTCATGTAGGTAGCATTTTATAATTTACTCATTGTGTATTTAGTAGTAATGTTATGTTTAATTAAATAATCTTCTTGATAAATATACATGTATTTATTGTAATTATAGTCTTTCATTTAAGTATTCATTCACATTATAATAGCTTAATACATAATAATATCAGCCTGGTATTGTTTCACCATCATTGACTAGTGGCCGTAGGTTCAAACTCTGGCAGGCGCTTTACTTTGTGTAAATTATTTCATCACCACTGCTCTCAAAACAGTGAAGGAAAACATCGTGAGGAAACCGGCATGTCCTAGAACCAAAAATTCGAAGACGTGACATCTACCGACTGGGCACGCGTGTTGGATTACGGCCCACTCCGTCTCAAAGAGAGGAGGCCTGTGTCCAGCAGATTATGCATTATGCAAATGCTAGAAAAATAGACAGAAAAAATTACTTTAACATTCAAAGGATAAACATGACATGTATTATAAATAATTGTTTGTTTTGGTCTAATATCTAATAACACCAGACTGAGCATAAGTAGGCTAGACAGTAGGGTTTTTGTATTTTACATTAATATAATTATGTAGACTAGACATGTTTTTAAAATTAGATTTAAGTAAATTGATGAGTCTTTTACCTTCGTTAATAAGATTACTGCGTTATATTTTAATTTGAAATTGAGGTATCTTTTTTAAATTATAACATGTAGAATGTAAAGTAACAGGCATTTTTTGTTTGTTTTCAAAATTAACACGAAAAGTAAATTGGTTTATGGCTCTAGATACTTTGCTTTATTTTTAATTTAATTTTTGCAATTTTTTAGGGTTACGTACCTCAAAAGGAAAAATGGAACCCATATAGGATCACTTTGTCCGTCCATCCGTCCGTGTGTCTGTCAAGGTATTTTTCTCAGGAACGCGTGGAGTTATCAAGTTGAAATTAATATCAAATACGTAAGTGGGTAATGTGATAAAAAAATACGGCCAAATAAGCGACATATTTTGATACTCGCAAATAAATTAAAACCCACAATGTACTACCTGTTTTGACCTAGAATCATGAAATTTGGTAAGACCAAGATCTGACATCACAAGTAAAGGAAAAGTCCGAAAATCGTTAATTTGTATTTTTATCACATATTTTTTGCGATTACAAACTTACAATTGCAGTTGGAGAATTGACCGTGACGTATATCGATGTATGGGAAAAAAAAAATTTTAGCTGCAAGGATAAGCTATTCTTGGGATAAATTCATCCCAACTACGGACCCCTTCATTGTGCGTGGTTCAACACGCACTTGACCGGTTTTTGGTCCCATACAACATAACCTAGGGAGAAATAGTGGCTCTTTATAGTCATGATAATATACGTTTATTTCGAACAACAAAGGCTCATAGTAGGCACAAAATTAAAAACATACATTTAAAAAGACTTTATACAAATATATTACGAACTTCAATTGCTTAGTACGTGAACCATACAGCAATGACAATCGAATCTCTGCGCAAATGCCCTCAGGATGCCGCTGGAGCTAGCCCGAACTCTGCGCACCAGGGATGTGCATCATTAAGTCCCTTCTTTGAGGAGTGGCTAGAGAGGCGCCACGGCGGCCTCATCTTCCGCCTGACGTAGGTCCTCACCGAACACGGATGTTTCGGGAGGTTCCTATTCCGAATAAGGCGGGAGGAAACGCCCGTGTGTCACCATTGTGTGGATCGCCCGGAGGAAACGGTAGAGCATACGGTGGAGGTCTGTCCGCCTTGGGCGGAGCACCGCCTTGTCCTTGTGGAGGCGATCGGCGGCGGTGATTTCTCGCGTCCGGCCTTGGTCCAGGCCATGGTACGGAGCGAGAAGGCATGGGAGATCGTCACTTCCTTCTGCGAAGCAGTAATGCTCGCGAAGGAGGAGGCAAAACGCGTGAGGGAGAGGCAAATTTCGCGACCTAACGCCCCTAACCGCCGCAGGAGACGCCTTGGGCGTCGGGAATCGCAGGCCGAATCCCGGCCACTGTAGGCGCAGGGTTACGGACGGTGAGCAATGGGTAGCTCGTCATCCAATAAGGACCAGGCCCGGGTCGACGGCGCGTTGTGTTCCACGCGCGCCTCAGAGATGTCAGCAGAATTGACGGGGTCCGAAAACTTCCAAAAGGTAGTTTTGTATGCAGAAGAATGGGCAAACAACTCTACCGTTATTCTTTTAAAATGCTTTACAATATTTTGTATACATTATTCAGAATAAAATTACTATAGCATACAATAGGTAAAAATAATTAAATAAAAATGAAGCAATGACGGATAAATTATTTATGTGATACACACATGGTGTCCACATAATTATTTACAAGCATTGTAAAAGTATACTATATTCCTAAGTCAGTGTGTGAGTTAAATTAACAACAAACAACAAATCTTTATTAACCCGTGCTTCGTCCAAATTAGTTTGTAGTGCATCAAAATAATCGATATAATATGTAGTAGAAAACGGATAAGTTAGCGCAAAGTTATCGAATCTTTTAGTTTGTTTGTTTAATTATAAAGTTGTTGTGGGAGCGCTGTTCTCCACATGTTTACGGGATGAACAACAACATTGTTGATGTTGCTGTGTACGAGCGACTTACGTGATTAGAAAAATACAATCCCGATACTTTATTAGGAGTCTAGAGGTATTGGATTTTTGCTTGGCATTTAGGGACTTTATTTTTCGCTGAATTTTCTAAATGAGATTCTTTCGGGAGAAATTTAAATGTGTAAAATTCTACTTCCTACTTATAATATTATAAATGCGAAAGTTTGTGAGAATGGATGGTTGGATGTTTGTTACTCTTTCACGCAAAAACTACTGAACGGATTTGGATGAAATTTGGCACACAGATAGTTTATACCCTGGATTAACATATAGAATACTTTTTATCCGAAATTCCCATGGAATCGAAACTTATGCGGGTGAAACCGCGGGGTCCTAGAGTAGGTATTATAAAGTAAAACTTATCCATGCTTATAGTGTAGTTTTACATACCAGGGCCTCTTTAAGAGTCTTTGTGTTTATTTAACCATTTATGCACACACATATAAACAGACAAGAAGAAAGGAACAGAAAAATACGTACAAACGCAATGCTTATTTCTAAAGAAATCTCTTCCAGCATACCTGCGATAGGAAAGTATACAAAAAGAGATGTAGACAACGTGTGTAACCGTATAAGAGAAAATAAAAAACATAAATCATAGAAGAAAAAAAAAAACAATTCACTCATTTCAATTTAAACAACATACAATATGAGAATATACTTACATACATACTTCTAAAATATATCACTACAATATATATAATTACAATGTGATTTAAAATAACTATACAACTATATCGAGTTAGAAAGATAGTGTTCTTTCACTCTTCGCTTAAATGCTTCAACAGTATGACAGTTCCTAATGTCAGGCGGTCGTGAATTCCACAATCGAACCGCGTGAACAGTGAAGGAGTAGGAATAGAAGTCGGTTGTACAGTCAGCTTCAAAAGTCGATTAACACTTCAGTTTTTTCAATCTTATTTATTGAGCAAAATATTCACAAAAATTCTGAACAAATATGACAACACAATAGCTATGAGTTAATGCTCTTAAAATGTCATATTTGTTCAGAATTTTTATGAATATTTTGCTCAATAAATAAGATTGAAAAAACTGAAGTGTTCATCGACTTTTGAAGCTGACTGTACATGTGACTGTTCCTAAATTACCCTAGGCGGTTAATCGTTTTTCCTAATTATGTTAATAAAGTGTTTAGATCGGTTTCCTCTACCTCATGGCTAAGTAATAACAGCCACACGGATATATCTACCAGGTTAAGCTACGCTTGCCGGAATTGGTCCGTGGATGGGTGACCATCTTCACATACCGAGACTCTTGCATGCATCGGAAAGCACGCTAAGCCGTTGGTCCCGGCTGTCATTCGTGGATCTTTGACAGGTCTTTACGGGTCGTCAGAAGCCCAAAAGTCTGATAACCAGTCTTACCAAGGGGTGTCGTATTTCCCAGTTACTGTGTTGTGGAGGTCAGATAGGCAGTCACTCCATGTAAAATACTGGTATTCAGCTGCATTCGGTTAGACTGGAAGCCGACCTCAACATAGTTGGGAAAAGGCGAGGCAGATGATGGGGTCGGTTTTCTCTATGTAGGTTTATAAGATATACAAAACAAAGTAGTAGATTGACAAATGACATAAGTGTGCAGGTATAACTTCACCTATTTTTTAGAACCTGCGTTAAAACGAGATTTTGTCATAGCTGTGAGTATAAAAAGTTATTCAAATAAAAAATATCGAAAGTGGCTTGCTTTATGCATATCTGACTACATAGTTAACACTTTTATCGAGTGCTTGGACACCTGCAGTAATTGATTACCACTTTTCTAAAGTTGAGTGGTGGAAGAGCAGTAGTGGCCCAGTGGTAACAGCCGCGACTTACGAGTTGTAGGTGGTAGGTTCGAACTATTTCATCACCACTGGAAGAAAAATCACTGGAAGAAATTCACTGAAAATTAAAAAAAAACTAAAATAATAAATAATAATGAAATTAATACCCGTAGTATCATCAATGCTAAGTTGTTACTTCCTAAGTATAATAATTTACACGGCAAGAGATCGTTAAAGTATATAATACCTTACCTTATTAATCAGCTACCTATATCATTGAGGGACAAAATAACGAATAAAAACATAAAGTACAAATTAAAGGAACATTTCTTAAAAAATAAAAATATCTAATATATGTTATGTGAATGAAACTAAATGTTGTAAATAAATATAGTTAAATAGTAAATAAACTTAATTAAAACCCAACAATATCATAGGTAAATTAACTACATATTACTAATACAATAACATACTTTTAGGAACAACCTGTATCAATGTAAATCACATACCTCCACTACTTTTTGTTTTAAGGACGGTCAGTAGATTGGTCATCGATGTTCGCTCGTTAGTAATAGATAAATATTTCGCTTATTACCCTCGTTGTGTTTTTGTTAATGTTTCACTTTATAATTAAGAACTAAGTTTGTTTTAATTGTCTAAATCATGTGGTCGATGATTTTGGTGCACGGTAAAACTCTAATGAGTTTATGTTTGCACCAACTTATTATGTATAAAGATATAAGTATACTACTGAATGAATAAATAAATAAATAAATAAATAAAAGAAACCAGCATGTCCTAGAACCAAAAATTCGAAGACATGTTTTTTGAAGTGAAAACTTCTTTATTCGCGTTGGGAATTTTTGAGATGGGACTAAACCATTGATTTCGCGACACTGTTACGACACCAGCTTTTGACCATTAAAAAGACATCAACGCGTTGATTACCGCAGTGCGTGGAGTAAAAGATATCAACGTGTTGATTACCGCGCTGCCGATCTTTTTTTAAAGTTTTTACTTCTGTCGGCACTCCCGGAGTACCACTGTTTTTTTTTACATACTTCGGGCTAGCTCTTAGCCTGCATCTCACCTGATGGTATGTGAAGATATCTACCAACCCACACTGGAACTGTGTGGTGGGTAACGGCCCACTCCCTCTCACAGAGAGGAGGCCTGTGTCCCAGCAGTGGGAACATTAAAGAATGATTGATTATAAATAATGTTTATACTTTCTAAAGTATGTCATTGCGTGAAAGGTATTATACTTACCCAATTAATGAAAGCGTCGGTACAATAAACAAAACCCTCATTCCACATAAAAACAAGCTCTTAAAAAGAGATCAGTTAATCAGCAATCATATAACAATGGCGGTAATGAATTAGTCGTTAAGTCTAACAGCTCGTAAGACAATTATAATGCTGGTTAAACCCGCAAATTAGCAAACGTTAACTGAATGATTGTGTCGTTAAGTGAGCGGCTCAATGGGCCTTTGTTTTAATTGTACGATTCGCGTGCGAAGGAACGATACGTGAACATGAACGGAAATTTTGGAAATAAAAGAATTTTGTTTTGTATACGTATTCGTAACTATAATTTCACGGTTGTCTTTATTTATAAAGAACAGGTTAGTTCCGAGTGGTTTTCGGCAAAAAAATGCCTATCCGTGGAAGTTGAAAGGCAATTCAGTAATTTTGCAAACTAGTAATGTATGAAACAGTATCGCAAGCTTATAAGTAATGCTCAGCACTGCGACTCTAAGTAGATAGGTGCCAGAATCTTTGAATGATTTCAGTATAAAGATATTCTTTTTAGGGTTCCGTACCTAGAAATGAAAAAACGGAACCCTTATAGGATCACTTCGTTGTATGTCCGTCATTCTGCCAATCAAGGCCCATTTTCTCAGCAACGCGTGGAGGTATCAAGTTGAAATTAATTTCAAATACGTAGATCTATGTTCCCTTGGATTTCTAAAAAATCAAGCTTCTAAGTCAACGCAATAAAAAAGTACAGCCATATAAGTGACATATTTGGATACTCGCAAATAAATCAAAACCTACAGGGTACTTCCCGTTGACCTAGAATCATTAAATTTGGCAGGAAGCAAGGTCTCACACCACAAGTAAAGAAAAACGTCCGAAAATTGATAACTAATAGTTTTATAACTTTTTTTTTTGTGATTACAAACTTACATAATTTTGCAGTTGGAGAATTGACCGTGACGTATATCGATGTATGGGAGAAAATGCTTCTCAACTACTAAGTTAACGTTGTTCTTGTGATAAATTCATCCCAACTACGGAACCCTTCATTGTGTGTGGTCCGACACGCACTTGGCCGGTTTTTTTACTTATTTAAAATAAAATATTTTTATTTCAGACACATTTGGCCCATAATATTGTTAGTAGAACGACTTACAAACTATTATTAGTTAATAATTAATTTAAGTACCTATGTATTTGCCGTCCACTAGGGCCCTGGGCACACGCACTTGTGGCTGGGCTCGCTGAGGATGGTATTGGCGCTCCCACGCGTGCGGAACATCAGCGAAGCGATGCGGCGACGCAGCACAGTGTGATGGCCGTCTGTGTGCGCGTGCGCAAATATCGCAGACGCACTACAGCAGTGTGGGAGCCCCACCAGCACCCTGAACGCCTTATTATGTTGTATTTGGAAAGCGTGGATGGCCCGCTGCGTGTAATTGACCCACAGATTGCAGGTGTAGAGAGTTTGGCAGAATGCTTTAAACAGATCTTTACCTCTAAACTAAACCTCGAAAATCTGCGTTTAACAGTGAAATACTAACATTTAAGGCGGGTAATAAGAGTCCGAAATCAGTTCCAACGGTTTGACTTTTAGGATTGCCTTTAAGTAGGGTCACCAAATTCAAGTACCTGGGGCACTGAGTCACCGAGGTCCTCTCAGTTGATTTAGATATTGAACGGGAACGAAGGGCATTGGCAGTGAGATGCAATATGCTGGCTCGCAGGTTTGCATAGTGCAAAAAAGATGTCAAAATTGTTCTTTTTAAGGCATACTGCCAGACATTTTATATCTGCAGCCTTTGGGTCCGTTGGACGCGTAGATCTTTCAATACTCTACGGCTCCTGTACGATAATGATTTTGGAATGCTGTTGGGGTTGCCTCGCTTTTGCAGTGCATCAGGTATGTTTGCTAAGGCTAGCACGGACTGCTTTAGGGCAATAGTAAGAAATAGAGTGCCCTCCTTGATGCGCCGCGTACGGGGCAGTACCAACAGCCTTCTGAAAACTATATTGGGAAGGGTTGATTGACCGATTGTTGGTGCCAGGTGTGTTGTCTAGTTCACGGATCTGGAGGTGCCGTTTATGACATTAAATAGCGCAATTGCAAATAATAATAAATAAATTACTAACATAGGTATAAGTACTATTTACTAACAATGTATGGAATGTAAAATTCTGAATTAAATGATTCATAATTAAACAAGCTGATACAAAAATAAATAATATTATGAATGTACGAGTATATAAAAAAGGAGAATAGAAGAGAGCTCATTGGGCTTAAATTTTTTTATGGTTTAGGTATTTTGTGATCAGAAAACTGAATGTGATGATATTGGCAATTTCTTTCTGGACCATTCTTCTTATTTTCGTGTGGTTGGTGACTAACCTGGTGTCAGAGTTTTAAAGCCGCCCATGGGCCTCTGACTTGGCTTCACATGCCGTCGAGAAATTTATCTCAGGCATGCCGGTTTCCTCACGATGTTTTCCTTCACCGTTTTTGAAGCAAGTGATAATTATACAATACGCATAATAGTCCTTGTAGCGGTTACACCGCCACATACAAACTACGCATCAAAGACATGACGTCACACAAATCCTGCATCGCGCAGTTAGAGTTTACCGAGCGATCGACATACATACAAGATTTCAACTTTCAACCGATGGGCAGTTGCCCACCAGACACAACAACCGTCTGGTCGGAGGATCCTCCCTTTTCTATGGTGGATGAGTGAACTTTACACCCTGTTCCTCATGCCACTAAATTGGTGACCCCGAGTATGAACGTCAACGCAGCCTTCGTGCAATTACTTCGGCGTGACGTCATCATCATCATCACTCCCGCAAGCTTTCGTGAGGCGAGTCACACAGCCAGCCAGCACCCACGGCTTCAACGGGTATCCTGACCACCAGCATGCAGCGAACGCGCATTCCTGGTCATCACCCTCAGCCTCATCACCCCGACTCACTGGGGAATCAACGCAATCAGCCTCATCACCCCGACTCACTGGGGAATCAACGCAATCATCTCAATACCCCGACTCACTGGGGAATCACAGCAATCACCTCAATCACCCCGACTCACTGGGGAATCACCACAATCACCACAATCGCCGTAATCACCACAGAAAGTTCCGACTCACTGCGAACTATGCGGCACCCGGTTCCGACTCACTGGAACCACAGCTGGCACTGTGTGAAGCATCGCAAGATTCAGCCCACTATCGACCTCCGGTCTCCGGAGGGGAGTGATGTAGCGGTTACACCGCCACATACAAACTACGCATCAAAGACATGACGTCACACAAATCCTGCATCGCGCAGTTAGAGTTTAGGATCCTCCCTTTTCTATGGTGGATGAGTGAACTTTACACCCTGTTCCTCATGCCACTAAATTAAAAGTCAGAGGTGCGTGCCTTTTTTTTATTTGGGTGGGAAATTATCAAATAACTTCTTCCGTTCTGGGGGAGGGCGTGTCAGACTGTTACTGACTAAAACCCACCTGTGTTCCTTCAGTTGCCATACTGCCGGGGGGCCACGATAGAGGTGCGTGCCTTGGGCTCGAACTCGAGACCTATGACTGGACCAAATTATTATGTTAGTTATTTTCACATTTTTAGTAGTGGACATTAATAATGACTTATTATTATTAATAAGAAATAGAAGTACCCTTTAAGTATATCTGATGCTCCCAGTTCTCCACACCGGAAAGAATGAACGAATAGCATCCCATTCTCATAAATGATGGCCGTGTTAAGTGAACTATTATGTCATTAATTGAACGCCTCATTGGGCTTTCGTTTTAATTATCCGGCCCGAGTGTGGGTGTATGAATGGCGGTTATTGTTGAAAAATAGTGATGAGCTCATATTATTTACTAATGTTGAAGAATGGAGCTGGAATTAGGGCTCTTCAAAAATTGTTTAATATTATAGATGTGAATAAAAAAAAAACAGTGGCACTCCGGAAGTGCCGACAGAAGTGAAAACTTGAACAAGATCGTCTTGGTGGACGAAAAATACTTGTATAGAACATTGGTCCGTAACCTAATCTAAATAAAGAGCACAATCGCATTTACAAAAAAAAATAAACCAAAACCTTTAAAGTAAAAATACTTGCGTAGAACATTGATCCGTAACGTAATATAAATAAAGAGCACAATCGCGTTTACAAAAATGAGGTGTCGGTAATGGTGTCGCGAGTTAAATTGTTTTTTCCATCTCATCATCGCAAAGACGTCTACTGCTAGATTTAGTCTCAGCAACCGGACAGACCGTGGATAGCACATGAGTGCTATCCACGCTGAGCTGGTATGAGTTAGTACTCTAGCACAAACACTCGTTAAGGGTACCCCCTGTGGGGTACGAACCTCGGCTTAGGGCGTCGCTGGGGGGACGACAGCAAGATGGGACAGGCTGGATCAAACAAGGATAATAATTATTTTTTGAGGGATTTAAAGCTACAGGTTCAGCATCGACGCAGTAGCAGTGATAACCTAGTGTTGTGGCAGTCCGACGCGTCGGACTGCCTAGTATAGGTCTCGAGTTCGAACCCAAGGCACGCACCTCTGACTTTTCGGATTCATGTGCGTATTGTATAATTATCACTTGCTTCAAAAACGGTGAAGGAAAAAATCGTAAGGAAACCGGCATGCCTGAGAGATATATTTCTCGACGGCATGTGAAGTCAGGTCAGAGGCCCACGGGCGGCTTTAAAACACTGACATCAGGTTAGTCTCTAACAACACGAAAAAAAACATCGACGCGGGCTGGCGCATCGGTGTCGAGCAAGGGTCGGGGGGAACGCCATCCGTTCTGCGAGCAATGCGTTTTTAAACAAAAATATCAAATGCACACTTTTCACACATACGATAACTATAGGCTGGAAGTAAGAGCTATTTTCATACACCTCGTGCCAACACAAGAAACGACGACACGAGTTGCCATTTCCCTGAAGTGCAATTTATTGTTGATTCTATAAGGTCTATGTCCCATAATTATTTGAACACGAGGCGACGGTGTGTGGGTGAAACTCAATATTTGTTATTACATATTACCTGGACAGGTTTCTCATCAATTTAAATTTGTTATTGATAGGAGGATAGATATTTATTTAACTTTAATTAACATGGTATACGGGTAGTTGGCAGATAATGTCACATATTCAGATTTATTTGACCAAGAATCAGTATATCGCTATTTTCTGATTTTCAGGGAAGATACCTCTTTTTTATTTTTTGGGTCTGAAATTATCAAATAACTTCTCCCACTCTGTGTGGAGCGGGAGGGCGTGTCAGACTCTTACAAACTAAAACCCACCCGTGTGCCTTCAGTTGCCATGTTGCCGGGGACCACGATTTCCCTTTCGGTATTCTTCGCAACCCCAGCAGGCATCGGCTCTAGCGGACCCCGTCAATTCTGCTGACATCTCTTTGAGGCGCGCGTGGAACACAACGCGCCGTCGACCCGGGCCTGGTCTTTAACGGGCGGCGAGCTACCCATTGCTCACCGTCCGCAACCAGCGCCTACGGTGGCCGTAAATCGGCTCGCGATTCCCGACGCCCAGGGCGTCTCCTCCTGTGGTGGTTAGGGGCGCGAGGGCGCGAATTTTGCCTCTCCCGCACGCGTTCCGCCTCCTCCTTCGCGAGTATTACTGCTTCGCAGAAGGAGGTGACGGCCTCCCATTTCCTCTCGTTCCGTAGCATGGCCCGAATCAGGGCCGGACGCGAGAGATCACTGCCGCAGATCGCCTCCACGAGGCAGGGAAGATACCTAGGATGCTGTTGAATAAATAAGAATTCTCCTAAATTCTCATTAGACAATTAACTTTAAGACCGCACTGCCATTAAAAATTGTGTGAAATTAAATCGCAGTTCTTAAACATGTTATCTTATTAAAATTCGCACTCGTTGCAATGATAATCAGGGTGATAATCAGGTCAAAACCTATAATGTGAACCTAGTGATATACTGTGATTGTTACCTGTTGTAGTTGCCTTGTGAATAAATAAATAAATAAATGCTGTACACTGAATATAAACCGCGAGAATAAAATCTGCGCGAATGAAATTCGCAGCGCCGGCTGGGCCTTGTGTATCTACACGCACTGGCGATTTAAAATTCGCGCTCGTTGCAATGGCGTACACTGAATATAAACCGCGCGAATAAAATTCGCAGTGCGGGATAGGCTTTAGTGTAACTGCCGGCGGAGGTCAGATAGGCAGTCGCTCCATATAAAATACTGATATTCAGCTGCATCCGGTTAGATTGGAAGCCGACTCCAACATAGTTGGGCTAGGCGGATGATGAGCGGACAGTGCCACTTTTTCCAATTGTTGTGTTAATAAATTCAGTTATATTAGCGTACCTTGGGAAAAGGGTAAGCACATCTGCATGCTGACTTATGACGACTTGGCTTTTAAAGTTTCAGTTGGAATAGGTCTTGTTTATTGGTCTTCATCAAGTAGGTCGTCTTTCACGTGACCACAGGGCTGGCTCGTTCTTTTGCCAAATAATTAGCATTGCCATTCAACGTGGCAATGCTGCCAGTCTTCTGGGCACGTTTCCTGATGACAGCAATGCGGACGAATGCTTCGACGCCTAAATGTATAGATTCATCCCATTGATAAATAAAAAGTACAAACAAAAATGTTACTTATCTACCACAAGAAAGTTAAGTAAAATAAAATACGTCTTTAATTAAAATGAGAAAATAAAGTTTACCTACTCTATTTAAAAAGTGCACTGACCCTCTTTTTGTGTTCTCCCGAAGTGTTTTAAAATTAACTTATTCCCTTGCAGTGTAACTTGAAGACCACTTAACCTTGTTACTAACTTGTCTCTTCGATGGTCTAAGAAACAAAGAACGAAATATGCTTGAAACACTGTTTTAAGAGGAAGGTCCCTAAATTGTATGTTAATTTGCATTAAACATTCCGAAAAATTCGCGCATTCAATCAAAATGGCACTTATTATTTATTTAGAAGTATATTATTTATTTGATCTTTTTCTTTCCATACATAAGACTGTTACGTTATTGGAACGTTTTCGCTCGTTTGTTATTTTATTCAAAAACCATGTCTTTTTAAAGATTATTTGCAACAAAAAAAAAAACAAGATTACTCGGCTTTTACGGCTCTAAAATAATTACTGACAGTAAGAAAATATAGTTTATTATCCAGATATAAGATATTTTTTCTCTAGATCAATAATTACTTTAGTTATAAATGAAATAAGAATTGAGACATTTAGTTCCGTGCTCGAACACGACCAAAGAGCACACGCGATATTCAACTTTATTACTGTAGTGTTAACGTTTAGCACATAGTGGAGTGGTGGGGTGCATTAGGGCGGAGTTTGCGTGGAAATTATCTTTGGAGTGCCTCGTCTTAAAGCTGTTTTAAAATGTATTACTTACAGTGACTGGACCCTCCACCAGTTTATTACTTACATAACATAACATCACGCCTTGTTTCCCCGAAGGGTTAGGCAGAGGTGTACCTAAAGTACACTCACATTTCGCCAGTTATGTTTAAGTCCCATGTAATAGGGGCGAGTTTATTGCCATCAATCGGGCATAAAACCAAACTCCAGGCTGCTACTAAGAGTCGTGCGGTGTCCCACAGGGTTCGGTCCTGGGGCCGCATCTGTGGGACATCGGATACGACTGGGTGCTGCGCGCCGACCTCCCTAGCGGCGTCAGCGTCGTTTGTTACGCTGACGACACGCTAGTCCTGGCGCAGGGGAGGTCGTACCAGGCGGCGGCCGATTTAGCGACACGCGGGGTTGCGACAATCGTTGACAGGATCCGGCAGCTGGGACTCGAGGTGGCCCTGCACAAGTCCGAGGCCATGGGTTTTCATGGTCCTCGGAATGCGCCACCGTCGGGTTCCCAGGTAATGGCGGGAGGGGTTCACATCGGTGTCGAGTCGACGATGAAGTATCTGGGACTCGTCCTCGACAGCCGGTGGAATTTCGTCGAACACTTCCGACGTTTGGCTCCCAGACTGGACCGGGCCGGGGCTGCCTTGAAGCGGCTCCTGCCCAATCTGGGAGGTCCAAACGCCTCCTGCCGGAGGCTCTATGCGGGGATCGTGCGGTCCATGGCCCTTTACGGGGCGCCGGTGTGGGCGCGTTCATTGAGGCTGCGGCCAGCCCGCCGGTTGAACGCGTCCCAGAGGGTCATGGCCATCCGGCTGGCCCGAGGATACCGCACGGTCTCCTGCGAGGCGGCGAGCCTCCTTGCCGGATTACCGCCATGGGATCTGGAGGCAAAGGTCCTCGCGCACATCTGGGAGTGGCGCGAGGAGGCGAAACGCCGGGGCTTAACTCCGATGCCGCAAGAAATCGCGGCACAGCGGACAGAGCTCCGGCGGGATCTCATGGCGTCATGGAGAGTGCGATTGTCGCAACCCCGCGCTGGGCACGCCACAATTGCGGCGATAAGACCCCTCTTTGAGGAGTGGCTTGAGAGGCGTCACGGCGTCCTCACCTTCCGCCTGACGCAGGTCCTCACCGGACACGGGTGCTTCGGGAGGTACCTGTTCAGGATAAGGCGGGAGGAAACACCCGGGTGTCACCATTGTGTGGATCGGCCTGAGGACACGGTGGAGCATACGGTGGAGGTCTGCCCGGCTTGGGCGGAGCAACGCCGTGTCCTCGTGGAGGCGATCGGCGGCGGTGATCTCTCGCGTCCGGCCCTGGTTCAGGCCATGGTACGGAGCGAGAGGAAATGGCAGGCCGTCACCTCCTTCTGCGAAGCGGTAATGCTCGCGAAGGAGGAGGCGGAACGCGTGAGGGAGAGGCAAATTTCGCGCCCTCACGCCCCTAACCACCGCAGGAGGAGACGCCCGGGGCGGGAATCGCGAGCCGATTTCCGGCCACCGTAGGCGCGGGCTTGCGGACGGTGAGCAATGGGTAGCTCGCCGTCCGATAAGGACCAAGCCCAGGTCGACGGCGCGTTGTGTTCCACGCGCGCCTCAAAGAGATGTCAGCAGAATTGACGGGGTCCGTTAGGGCCAATGCCTGCCGGGGGTTCGAAGAAAACCGATGGGGACATCGTGGCCCCCGGCAACAGGGCAACCGAAGGAACACGGGTGGGTTTTAGTCAGTAAGAGTCTGACACGCCCTCCCGCTCCACCCAGAGCGGGAGAAGTTATTTGATAATTTCCCACCCAGAAAAAAAAAAAAAAAAAAAGGCTGCTACTAAGAAATTCCAGATGGAAAATCCCAAAAACGCTTTGCCCAAACTGGTAAAAGAATAAAAAAAAAAATTGACACGTATTTTTTGCTTTATCATATTAATGAAAAATAACTTAAAAATACGCATTAAAGTTGGGGAGTGGGGGCTCGCTACGTCACAACGCAGTATTCAATCTAGCAAGGCGTGACGTCATGCCACATTTTAACTCAATGTATCGCCGTAATCTTTTGATTACGTCAAAAAATAAAAAAATACGTGTTCAGTATTTTATAATAATCTAAAAGACGGACAAAAAAAAACTTGGACACAGGGCTATTAGAAATTGACAAAACAATTTAACAGATCCAAGAAGAAACTTCAATAACCCTCGTCCCCTTGATATTTTATTTATTTTCAACCTAATGAATAGATCAAAACTTCAAAGAAGTTTACAACAATCGTTTACGTAAAGCATTTCCTTATTTATAATCCCGGTTTAACCATAGCAACAACTCAAGTCCCGCTTAACTCAATTCTTATCAACAGCACACTTCTGAACTGAAAAATACTTGAAACTTTTCACAAAAGAGCCTTAAAAAGGTATTTATGTCTAACGTTTTTATAGCGAGCGATCGATCGTTCTAACCACGAAGAGCTGTTTTTCAATGGTCTGGGTGAATTGAATTCTACCCCATTCTACCCATTCCACCCCCATTTTACCCTATTTTGCCCCGTTCACCCGTTAGTACTAGTTTAAAAAAAGTCGTTGAATACAAACCACTTTAAAAACAATAGTTCTGAAAGTTTGTGCAAATATTTTTTAATCTGAATTTTTTAATTAAAAGATTTTAATATTATGACGAATGTTTGCGCTATTTCTTTATGAATGAAATTCTTACATACCTATCGAGATTTTATTAAAGTGTAAATTTTAGATCTTTTCGTTTCGTTTTTAGATTTTATTAATAAAATGCTGAATTTAATAGTGAATGCTTTTGCGATTGCATAGATTTGAAATCTGAAACTAATAAAGATTGTATCATCTGCTATACTTATGAATTTAAATGATAATAATTAAAAAAAGTTTTAGTAACAATAGTTGCATTTAAATAAAATTAGGACCTTCTGTCATTACCGATTTTCTACTTTCATTAAAATGTACAGTTAGGTTAGGTTAGGTTAGTATCAGTAGAGACTAGAGATGCATTTCTAAATAATCAAACAGCATAATTCTACGGCCTGACGAAAAAATTAGAATGACCTACTCAAAAAATCACCTTAAATAAGCCAAATAAGCCTAAATTTTTCGTTCACCACACCAAACAAAACCAATTGACCTTCCTTACCTACATCACAGTACAAAAACCCGACGCAAACACAATAAAACAATTGACGCATTCGTCGAACAGTCACCCTTCGCTTTGTATCGTCGAAAGCTTTTAGAAGATGAGACCGTGAACCTAGCGGGCCCTTACGCTTGTGCTGGTACGCTTCGATGGCCAGCACATTGTTTATTTAGTTAGTAATATTGAGTAAGGACAGGTGAGTGGTGCTATGTGTGAAAGGTTGATATACAGCTGTCTTGTCGAGTTGTTTGATTGGTAGTTAGCCACTTGAGATGTTACACAAAAAGTTTAAGCATAGCGATAAAAGATTCTTTTGGCGCGTGGTCAAAATTGGAACTAACGCCGCCATCTTGTTTTTCAATACATTTCACTGTGACGTTACACAAAACTGTTTACCAACAGCGCCACCCTGTAAACGTCATTCAAGCGCCAAAAGATACTTATAGCAGTATAATATTGATATTATTCCGTAGGTTATAGAAGCTTAGGTTTCGCAATGAAAATGGAAATATGCTGTGATGAGTAAATTACTTGACAGTTTTTAAGAATCCATTCTTAATAGGAACGCTTTCTGAAGATGAGACCGTGGACCTAGCGGGCCCTTAAGTTTGTGCTGGTACGCTCCGATGGCCAGCACATTGTTTATTTAGTTACTAATATTGAGTAAAGAGAGGTGAGTGGTGCTATGTGTGACAGGTTGATCGTGTCATGTCGAGTTATTTGATTGGTTGTTGGTGGTCAACCAATCAGCAGTTAAGATAAGATTTGACTGGAAATTCGAATTGATTTTCTTTGGAGAATTGGAGATTGTTGTTGTTGACTGTTTTCAATTTACCTGAGAAGCCTTGGTTTATCATGTAGATTAGATTGCGATGTGTGAAAATATTTAAAGGTTTACTGAATTCACGTTAATGTTATAAACTTGAGAAAGTCTTTATTTGGTTTTTACAGTTTAATATCTGCACCAATTTTGGTGGCATACGTACGTAAAATGTCTTGGATCCCTGAAGGAGGACATACACTAGAAAAAGTCAACCAATCTGATTAAATCAATGCGAGAAATGGGGAGTCGAAGCCATAAACAAAAAAAAAAAAAAAAATGCAAAAAAACGAAATCACGCGGGCGAATGACGTTCAAATTGCTAGTTTCTTATGAAAAAAAAATTTCGTAGGTAAGTAAACCATAAAATTATTTAGAAAATAAAAGTGGTCTATTAAAATCAAATCGGTTCTTTAATATTTCAATTTCAAAATTTAATTCTATAATCTCGGGGTGTGTGCATAAATTTTTAGGTAGATAGGTAGGTATATCAAGTTACATATCGTACCCAATTTAAATATTTAAAACGCAATTTTAATTTAATTTTCTCAAATTAAAAGTTATTTCGGTGTAACTGCCAATCTGACTACGAGATCAAATAAAGTTCTTAGAAAAATGAATTAAATTGTAAATCAAAACTTTTTCTTGGAAAAAATATTTACTTTGTACTATTGTTGCTTGTTCTTAAACTTATCATTTTCGTTTTGACTACTGAGATGAAACCATAAATTATTTACGATGGATATTAAAACGTTCTACGTGAGGAAAGTTTTAATTAATTAAATAGAAACGTCTGTGATTTTTATTTTTGTTTGGTTTTCCATTTAAAGTCTGAGTACATGCTTTTTCTACTCTGCTAGATACATTTTGTAAAGGAGGTAAATATAACTAGTGCAGTACGAAATACCGGCCAAGTGCGTGTCGGACCACGCACACTTAAGGGTTACCGTAGTTGGAATGAATTTATCCCAAGAACAAGTTTAACATTGTAGTTGAAAAACATGTTCTCCCATACATTCCAACTGAAAAACTTTCCTCAAAAGACCACTTCAGACACCAATCCACATGGCCTTCACATGATCTGATCAAGATTATGTCTGGACTTTAAAAGAGACTGAGACCTCTGAGTTTGTTTCGGCCTTTCTTCTTAGAGTAGTCAGATAGGAAACGCCGACCTCATCTAGTTTTAAAATATGATTGACGTGTAAAAGTGTTTGTATAAACCTACTTACAGAAATAAAATCATTTATCATAAATCAAAATCAAAATCAAAATATTTTATTTCACATAAACCTACATGGGCACTTATGAAATGTCAGAAGCTAGGTGCACGGTTCCAATTGGTCGTTTCCTATGGAGAAGAGCCGGCAAGAAACTCCACGGTTACTCTTTTAAAAATAATTGGCTTTTACAATACTTTCAAATAACAGTGTTTCTAGGTATGGGAGGACAGTGTAGGTCTTGCAATAAGTACCAAGTACTTAACAAAATAGAAAATGGTCAACAGGTCTACAATCCACTAAGCCTACAGCGTTCTCACATTCACAAAATATGTAGAAAAGAATCTATACAAAAAAATTAATTAATTAAAAAAAGTAAAAAACCTATTTTAAATAAAACGCAATTATATGATTGCTATTACAACTGTAATCAATCTGAATAATTATCATGTCCACAAAAGCCACAAAAAAAAAGTATATAATGTCAAATAATAGAATAGTAAATATGTCAAGGGCGAATGTAAAAATAAATAAAAATAAAGATTTAAATAAACATGGTAATTTGGGAGCAGTTAATAGACTCTTACTTATTTATGCCGTAAATGTAAGTTTGTACGCACAATATTGAGAGATTTATCAAGAAACTTCTATTTTCAGCATTAAAAAAAAATGGCTCTGTAGTTTCGGAGATAAGGTAAGTTTTCATCTATTTTCTTTATTAACATTAAAACTATTTATTTTAAACCTATTAAAAAAATATTTGCGACCCTCACCGTAGCCCTTTCATTTGATATGTCACACGGTACAGTCTGCAAAACTGTGATCCCACATTAAAAAAAAAGTATAGCAAATGTCAACTTAATCAGTCTAATAAATTCGGAGCCAATTGGCTATGACAGACAGACAGACACATGAGTGATCCCATATGGGTTCTGTTTTTTCATTCGGACCTACGGAACCCTACAAAATTAATTTCATTTATGATAGAACACTTTTTCTTATGTACACCATAAAACTATAAAAAACAATTAAACAAACAACAAAAAATAAATGGTATTAAGGCGACGATAACCGACTTTTAATGATTTTATACTGAATATCACGTCTAAACGAGTAGTGTTAATGATTTGAAAAAAATATATGTTAGATTAAAGCATTTTCTTAATAACTTAGTATAGGAATATTTTAGATTATGTTTATATTACATAGTGAAATTAATTTGTAAAGTTAAGTCTAACGCGGATAAAAACTGAGAATGACGTAAAATCTACGAAGCGTATTTTTCTCAAACCTTCACCATTTTAAAGATAATTTAATTATTGATCTTTTAGTATACGTGTTTTATTAAAATACCTTTTGTTTTATGTATCATAAATTAATAATACGTCTAACTAATGTGGGACAGCGCTCCTTGATGTGCGAGTCCTATAACTGGCTGGACGTACGACGCGTTGCGTGAGCTCAGTACAGAACACGTTAGCTAACCACTCAAGGTCACTGGCATATATCTGCGTCTTAATGAACATAGTCACCAGTCACGTAAAGACGTAAATAAATTAAATGTTTGTCTAGGTACACATACAAGTGGGTATGTATGTCATAAACTTTACCTGTAGAAGTAACACAGACATTTTGTAGCTCTCGTACCAATGTGATTGAATAACTAGGTTACAAACAAACTTGAAGGCACTTACTTTAAATGTTTTAGTCTATTTTAATATCACTAAAGTTGTAGCAGAATGTTGTTTTATGGAATAACAACGCAATTAAATTGAGTCAAAGTCAAAGTCAAAGTCAAATCATTTATTTCAAATAGGCCCATGTATGGCACTTTTGAACGTCGAAATTAACAAAATATTAAAAATGATTCTAGTCGCCCCTTCCAAAAGGTAGTTTTCGTATGGAGAAGAATGGGCAAGAAACTCCACCGTTACTCTTTTAAAATGTTTTACAATAGTTTGTATAGGTACGTACATTAGTTAAATAATTATATGTGAAGACGATGCACCTAGAATAAAATTACTATACCACAATAGGTAAAAAGAATGAAGCAACGACAGATAATTTAATATGTGATAGATACATGGTGCTCACATATTTACAAACATTGTAAAAGTAGACGATTTTCCTAAAATTTTGTAATTAATAAGTCAGTGTGTGAGAAAGTAATCACAGAATGTTAAATCAATGTCATAAAACACAAAATAATCAATTTTACAATTAAATTAGCAACCAGTTTGATTTTGTCTTGATTCTAAATTGTCCTATGGAGCAGGACCAGCATGTTTCCAAGCACTCTTATCCTGGATATAATCCTCTAATTTGTAATATGCTTGTTTACAAAGTGCACTTTTGATATGAGTTTTAAATTTTCTTTCATTTAATTGCAATATGTCACAAGGTATTTTGTTGTAACATTTAACACAGTACCCCATAAAAGATGTATGTACTTTAGATAATCTGTAAAATGGTTGATCTAGTTTATCTTTATTTCTAGTATTAAAATTATGTCTATCACTTATTTTATTAAAGAGATGTGGATTTTTCCTTACAAACATAATATTTTCATAGATGAATTGGCAAGGTACCGTCATAATATTAATCCTTTTAAAAAGTTCCCTGAGAGATTCGCGGCGACGTAGATTATAAATGGCTCTGACAGCTCTCTTTTGCAAAATAAAGATGGATTCAATGTCAGCAGCCCGACCCCACAGTAAAATGCCATACGACATAATGCTGTGAAAGTAGCTAAAATAGACCAAACGCGCGGTTTCCACATCTGTTAACTGTCTTATCTTTCTAACAGCATAAGCGGCCGAGCTTAACCGCCCCGCAAGAGATGTTATATGAGGTCCCCATTGTAATTTCTCGTCTAGCGTGATTCCTAGGAAAACTGTTTGATTAATCAATTCCAGTTTTTCTCCATTCAATATGATGTCACATTCGCTACTTTTAACATTAGGTAATTTAAATCTAATGCATTTGGTTTTTTTTTTATTAAGTACCAGATTATTTACCGTAAACCAATCTTGGACTTGCAGAATAGAGCTATTCACGTCGTCAAGATTTTGTGACCGTCGGTTTATTTTAAAGATTAATGATGTGTCATCTGCAAATAACACCATCTTCGGTTGATTTTGAAGTAATTGGGGTAAATCATTAATGTAAACTAAAAAGAGGAATGGACCCAATATCGAACCTTAAGGAACGCCCATTGCCATTTCAGACCCTAATGAGTTTACGCCGTTTACCTGAACTTTAACATTTCTATCTTTCAGGTATGATCTAAATAAATCAAGAGCTGTATTCCTAATCCCATAGTGCTCTAGTTTCAGCAGAAGTGTCTCATGGTCTACACAATCGAACGCCTTCGAGAGGTCGCAAAAGATTCCAATGGCATCTTGTGCTTCTTCCCAGGCATTAAAAATGTTCTTTATTAGGGTGACACCGGCGTCAGTAGTACAACGCCCTTTGATGAAACCGTACTGTTGTTTATGAAAGATGGAATTTTTATTAAAGTGAAGTAACATTTGATTGAGCATCAACTTTTCAAACACCTTACTGAGAACTGGCAGAATTGACACAGGCCTATAATTGTTGGGTTCTTTACTATCACCGGATTTGAACAATGGAACTACTTTACTGTGTTTCATGAGATCCGGAAAGACTCCTTGGTCTACACTGGTGTTAAATATGTAAGCTAGATAGGGCGCAATGGTTTCGATAATAGATCTACAGACTTTTACAGACATTCCCCAGAGATCTTCTGTTGATTTAATTTTAAGATCTTTAAAAGCTTTTATAACAGCCTGGGGGTTTGTATGCTGAAACCTAAACTCTAAAGGGCATGCCTTCACATTTTGTCTAAGTAAAGCAGCAGAAAGCGCGGGTGAGGAATTTAAAGCTTCAGTAGTTTTAAGGGGAATATTAGCAAAAAAGTTTTCAAATTCTTGAGCTACTTCTATATCTGAGTTAATGGGGCCATGTGCAGTCTCTAAATTAAATTCAGTATTTCGCTGTTTTTTCCTACCTGTTTCATTATTTATTACTTGCCAGGTAGTTTTTATTTTATCATCAGCTGATTTTATTTTATTGCTAATATAAAGAGCTTTAGCTATTTTGCAAACACTTTTAAAAGTTTTTGAATATTTTGCAACATACTTATGAAAGCTTGTATTATTCATATGTTGTTTTAAGCCATAAAGTTCAAATAGTTTTTCCCTGCTTTTACGAATACCTGGAGTCGCCCAATCACTAAATAAGAACTTTGTGTAAATACTTTTAGTCTTTAGTGGAAAAGTGTCATTAAATTCCGTGTTTAATAGTGAAAAGAACTCGGCGTAAAACTCATTTGGGTCACCTATATTATTAAAACTCTGAACACATAATTTATTGGCCAAAGAATGATTTAATTTCTCTAAACTTTTACATGTAATTGGCCTAAACCTTATTTGAATTTTTTGTAAAGGTATGTAGGAGCAAAATGTTATTGTTTGTCCACTGTGATCTGATGGCAACTTATTTACAATTTGTTTGTGTAAGTAATCACAGTTACAAAAAATATTATCTATACAAGTGGCAGAAGAAGCTGTCACTCGGGTTGGTTCAATAAAAACATTTGACAAATCAAATGACCTAAAAAGACTTAATAATCTGACAGTATTTGAGTTATTTTCTAATAAGTTAATATTAAAATCACCACATATGATTATTGACTTACTACTAGTACTAAGTTTCTTTAATACATCTTCCATTACAGAATCAAACACGGATAGATTCTGGTAACTTGGAGGTCTGTATACGTAGTGTCATAGTGTCTCATCGTTTTGGAAATTGATAATGTAACTAAATTGTCTGAAAAAGCGATACCTTTGTTTGAAATATTAATAATGCATCAAATAAGCTAGACGATATTCCGAGAAAACGCTCAGCAGGTAGTAATAATAGTTTCACATAGCAGTCCTACTGTCCCAGTGTTGTTAAAATTGAGCACAATGGCCAAACCCGTGTAACTACTGTAACGCAATCACCATCACACAATCACCTTCACGCGTTTTAAATGTAAAAGGTAGGACCTACATTTAAAACCGAACCTTATCTAAGAGCTTGAAAAATAAATACTAACAGGAATACCGTTAAAGTTTCCTCTAGTTTTACTAGTAACAGGCCCGGCTCGGTCGCCGTCCCATCCGGAGTCAGGTGCTAAAACAGTGAGATAAACCGACCAAGGCCGGAAGCTCGCACCGCAAACAACGCCACCCGAATTCTAAAGCGCTCTAAATTCGGTCAGGTTATACCTTGCGCTGGAACCAAGGAGGATTGCAGTTTTAATTAAAACCTTTATGAAGTATATTGTGTTTATTTTTTAACTCATTTCGTCTCATAGTTTATGTTAATTTTTCTACAGCTGTTTAACGTTGGGACTAGTTTTTATAAAGGAAAAACAGAGTGTTTAAAAAAATTATGAACCGTTTCTTTTTTGTCTTAACCTGCAGCAATTTTATTTTTAATGATTCTGTTAATGAAGAGAGAACAAGGAGGCTATTTTATTGCTTTGCAGACTATGTTATTATGGTGTGTACCGCTTTCTGGTATTATTTGTCTGAAGACTTTTAGAAGTCAGCCAGCCGTCAAGAAAAGGCTAGACTTCTTTCGAGGATTTATTGCTACTTAACCCTCTTCCTCTGTCCTAATTTTGCTGTGCCCGACAGGGTCCATATTGATCTTTTACTTTGTTATACCATCTATGTAATACATATGGAATGCAATAAAGAATTGAGTATTGAGAATTGAACTTTCTACCACGTTCTTCACATTCTCAGAAAACCGTCATAACATCTAACTGGCTGTTTTCGGCGAATTCTCCACCGACTTTTTCCCAGTAAAATAAAACTGTTGAACAAACATTAATTTTAAATGAACAGTATTTTAAAACTACGCGACCGGCAGTAAGTGTAGACAGGCTAGTCTTTAAGTCTCTTCACTGGCACTACTAAAAGAAACTCCAAACCTGCACCTCGGCGGCGTAAACAGTCCTATACAAATATATTAACGACAGTTTATCGGTGCTTTTTACTACATCCTCCATTGAGTTTGGTTTAAAAGGATCTTGTTCAGTGGACCGTTGTAAAGGATACACTGAAATCTGTGTTAATAGTCACGGCGGTAGTGTGCTGGCTTAAATAGGGTGTACCATACCTTTCAGAGGCTGTTAGGGATTATTTCAGGTGGATTGGAAGTGTGTTTTGGTTTTAAACTAGAGTAGTAGCTTTGAAACTGTTTGCGAGGTGGTGTTATGATGTAACTTGTAGGAGGAATGTTATTATTGTTGTTTTGGCAGATGAATAAAAGTGGCCGATATAAACAGAGTGAAAAGAATATTCATAACGAAAATACAACAGCGCTCTGATTTATTACATATATCGTTGCGATGACTCTCGGTAGAAACCTAGTTATATAAGGACATTGCAACGGTTAAGTTTGTGAGTTGCCTTATAACCCGATTTAACTGTACGCCTGTCAACGTCATAATATTAGTGTATGTGGTTTATATCAACTTAGTGAATAATATAAACAGAACTGTGGAGACGACACGATTTGTGTAGACCGTATTAAGAGGCGTCGGGGCACGAGGAGGTAACCGTGCTGGTGAATTCAATACTAACAACATACGAATTTGATATCTCCAAGCGCGCAGTTATAAAAATCGAGTAAGCATGTTTTTGCGTTATGCGTAACCAAATTTTGCGCTATGGCACATAATTCACTTATCTTATTAAAAGAGAGCATAGCAACATCGATTTATTCAAACCATTTACGAAACAGTGAATCGATATACCCAAAAGTGTTTCCCCAATAATCGTTTGACCTTTTACTGTGAAATGGGCTCAGTAAAAAAATTTTTTCAGCCGGATACTTCTTAAAATACTTCGTCATTTACAATATTAGGCTGTTTGTCTGTTTGTTCAGGACAAGGTCGAGATCTGAAACTAGAAATGTACTTAACGGGATCGGATTTAACGTTGAAGAGGGAATCGTGATGGCGGAATAATTAAATCCGGATTAATTTAATTGGGCTAATACTGATTTAGGGTAAAGAAAAATATTGTGAGGAGAACTGGATTTGATGTTTTAATTATCGAGTGATCTCGATCCTTCTTTGTACAAAAACAAGTCTTTGGGTGGCATTAACTTTGAATATCTGTATTAGGTAAAATATAGATAACAAAAAAAAATCGACAGAATTTTGAGTTCGAGATAATTTTTACTCGTCCAGCGCATCTTTCTAGGCAGTCAGATGTACTCGTATAGCTGGTGAAAAATACAGAAAAGAGTCAAGTTCTTTTCCTATTTGACCCACTTTCTACTAAGAAGAGCAAGTACTTACTCCTAAATTTATTCAGGCCAGCCTACCTGGTCAAGCGTACCCTCTTTAAACCGAAGACGGTTCCGCCAGCCGTCGGGCAAACATCAACAAATTGATCAATGTTGCCACTATATTGCATAGCTCTCGGGTTGTCGCGTACTTTGAATACCAAGTGGCACAGATTTATTTTACTGTAGGCCCAAAGCATACGCGGATGTTCAGTAATGATGATGGGCGATTTGAAGGCTATCTTACGCAGCATTCGTCACACGGCTGTCCATCTTTACCCGACTACTGCGAAGCAAAAAGGAGGGTTATGATTTTGATCAGTATGTATGTATGTATGTATAATTTAATTAAGTATGTATATATGTATGTATGTTCATCTGTTACCTCATAACTTTTAAACTACCAATCATAATTTGACAAGTGAGGTATCATCATTCGAAGCGTCTTGATTGTGCGCTGGTTATAGGCTAGGTGACGTCACATTAAATGCAATATGGCGCCCTCTAAGGGACATAAAGTCAAGAATTTTTTGCTGCTCTGCAAATACTTTATCACGAAATTTTAACTCCAAAATAATTTAAATAAAAAGTAAGTTCAAAAACTAAAACCCGACTACTCCCGAAACAAAAAAATATTTAAGACAGAGATCAAGCCGTGGTCACATGCCTGTATACCATATGGGTGCAAGGAACACCTACGAAATTATAATGGCATGCGACCACGGCTTTACCTTGACCATTTTTGTACCTTTTCAGTAGTCGGGTTTTAGTCTTTTTGCCTAACATGCTTGCTTGTGTGTGTTGGAGCTGAGCTGCTGTGCTGTCTCGTGGCTAAGTAATAACAGCCGCACGGCTCGATCCCTCAGGTTAACCTACGCTTGCCGAGGTTGGTCCGTAGATGGGTGACCATTTTTACATACTGAGACTCCTCCGTGCCTCGGAAACCACGTTAAGCCGTTGGCCCCAGCTGTCATTCGTGGATCTTTGACAGTCGTTACGGGTCGTCAGAAGCCCGAAAGTCTGACAACCAGTCTTACTTAGGAGTATCGTATTACCATTTACTGGGTTGTGGAGGTCAGATAGGCAGACGTCCCATGTTAAGGGGACGATAACTGACTTTTAATGATTTTATACTGAAGATGACGTCAAAACGAGTAGTGTTAATTACATAGTGAAATTAATTTGTAAAGTTATGATTATATTACATAGTGATAGCATGTTTATATTACATAGTGAAATTAATTTGTAAAGTTATGTCTAGCGCGGATAAAAAACTGAGAATGACGCAAAATCTGTCAAGCGTATTTTTCTGAAAACTTCACCATTTTAAAGATAATAAAATTATCAATCTTTTAGTATACGTGTTTTATTAAAATACCTTTTGTTTTACGTGTAATAGATTAATAATGCATCTAATTTGGGACAACGCTCCTTGATGGGCGAGTCCTATTACTGGCTGGACGTACGACGCGTTGCGTGAGCTCAGTACAGAACACGCAAGCTAACCATTCAAGGTCACTGTCATATATCTGCGTCTTAAATACTGATATTCAGCTGAATCCGATTAGACTGGAAGCCAACTCCAACATAATTGGGAAAAGGCTAGGCAGCTTGATTGATGTGTTCTTATGCTTATCTACTTCTTAATATGCGGAACGAACTTTAGTTATGTCATTGACTAATGATGCGTGTGGTCGCATCACAAACTGATTATAAAGATAACTGAAAGCATAATTTTCGGAATTAATATTTTCAACTAAATTAATCAAAGTAATACAGGGTGGCAGGGACATCGACGCGAAAACTGTTACCATGGATTCAGTACATGATTCTGAACCCGTTGAAAATTTTGGTCGGTTATTTTTTTTTTTTAATCTGCTGTTCCATACATTTTGACCGCGTAGGTATTGCACTTTTCTATGAAACAGCAGATTTAAAAAAAATAACCGACGAAAAATTTCAACGCTCAGAATCAAGTACCTACTGAATCCATGGTAATAGTTTTCGCGTCCATGTCCCTGCCACCCTGTATAACTATTTAGTAAAAAATCCCATTAATAGGTTCCTACTGGTGGGAAACAGGCCTCCTGTCTATAAGTGGGGCTGGCCCTAATACACGCAGCGATCAAGTGATTATTATAACCTGGATCAAACTGATATGGAGTGTTTTGACTTCCAAGATTGTTTGTTTGTACATTTAAGTAATAATGATTTTAATTGCTGTTAGAAATTCTACATGTTCTTCATCTTGAAGAACCGCTAACTGCTATGCCTAACACCCTATGCTTTGGGCCACACGCACGACGCCATCGCACAGTCAGCGTGCACGCTTTTATCGCCTTTGTGGTAAAGGCGGCCATATCTTAAGGTTAGGCCTCTAGAACCGCGAGATATTGGGGATTAGAATACGTTTGTTTTATAACAGAGCCTAGTGTTAGCTTTTGTTTGTGAAAAATCTGGAAGGTTTGTGGTTTCTTACATATCCACGTAGGTATTTGCGTTACATGAGGTGAATTTTTTATTCGTTTTTGTTTGATATTTTTGTAGTATTATGACCGATTCGATACAGATTGGTAAGATAGGGCTTCCTTATCAATTTGTGCTAAGATGATGTATTTATGATGGACCTACGCTAATAGACGTCTACCAATTTTAGTAACTACTGCTAAACTCTCAAAATGTTACTCTGCTTATTGCGTATTTAGATAAAGTAACATAAATCAACTGAGAGTTTACAATATACAGAGTATAAGGGACATCGATTCGTAAACTGTTATCCTGAATTCAGATCATGATCCACCAGCGGTGAAAAATGACCAATTGACCAAATGACCAAAATAATTGAAAAATGACCAAATGACCAAAATAACCAATGACGAATTCAGCACATGGGCTAGACCCATGTGCTGAATTCGTGGTACCAGTTTGCACATTCCTTACATCGTGTACCCTATTGTGCTGAATCTTACCCGTATCATTCGTGTATATATCCTGACCACGCTCGCTCCGCTGCGTCTTCCACAACTCGCTAGCTCCCTGGCCCATTCCTAGATCTGTTGCATCAAACATTTCCGGGTAGTGTTTACGGCTTAGTAAATGTTCTGTAGTACATTTGTTTACTACAAAAAGCTGTTTTTTCCACTAAGACTTCTGTAGAAAGTGCTCTTCTTCTTGTAAGTAAGACCTGAACACTTGAAAGCTTTCCTTTCATATTTCTGAGATGGATTCCGAGTTTTGATAAGTGGTTTGTCTTATTTTAGAAGTCGCTGTACTTGAAAGTTAAGCGTTTTACTGAGCCATCGAGTATAAATAAAATTATATTTTGTGACTTTGGAGAAATAGATTCATTGTTGTTATTGCCAGTTTTGTGAGGGATGATTAAATCATTGAAAATGTTGGGTAAACAATCCAGAAACCTGTTATTATTAAAAAAAAGTTGATTACAAAAAAATAATACAACGGACTTCCAAAAAGGACTGCAAATTGAAAAAAACTTTTTACAAAAAAAAAAACAACCGACTTTTCACTTTTTAGTTGTGGTACCTACCCCACACACATTCGAATACCACTACCTGCTACCAGTGACAGGAACTTATCATATCATCTACATACTAAGTGGGAAAAAAATACGTATTTTGCAGCTAACTCAGAAACTACCCAAGCAAAGTTAATAAAATTTATATGGGACCAATTTGGGAGCATACCCTTTCAAACAAAAAAAGAATTTTCAAAATCGGTCCACAAACGACGGAGAAATCGGTGGACATACAAAAAAAAAAAAAAAAAAAACAACCATACGCGTCGAACATATAACCTCCTCCTTTTTGGAAGTCGGTTAAAAATAACTTTAATTTCGGAAGTCGGTCGGTCTTTTTTGTTTTGTTTTTTGCCACCGAGTTCCGATGTTTTCGTAAAATGTTTTTATTTTTCCACTTTTACTTGCGGTACCTATCCCACACAACTTGCTTTATAAATATTATTGACAGAAAGTTATTATATAATATCATCAATATTTGTACACTAATTGGAAAAAATACATATTATTGAAGCTAACTCAAAAACTACCCAAGCAAAGTTAATAAAATTTATATAGGACCACCGCGCAATCTTTCTATACCAAATGAAAAATTTTCATAGTCGGTCTACAGTTGATGAAAATATCGATGAAAATAATATAAAATAAAATAAAAAAATACTGACGAATTGAGAATCATTTTAAGAAGTCGGCGGTTAAAAAACAATCCCTAAAAGGTTGTTGAAGTTTACCGTTAGGAATTCAATCAAATAAATAGTCATTATGGCCTATAGACAATTGCAATAACCATGGCCAGGTGTGTTGCCATCCCAGAGAAAAAACTGAAATTTCGAATGTGCAACGTTAAAAAAATCTCTTCTAATTTCAACACGCTGAAACCATGGACTGTTTAAATGTCGCCCATCGGCATATGCCGCATTTTTCTGAATTTTCATGAAAAATTCAATTTGATTTTATAAACTTGTTTTTGTTTTTGGAAAAAAAAATGTTTTCGCCTCCGTTTTTTTGCATAGGTACAAATTTTAATAAAATTTTTAGTTTATTCGATAAAATCATTCATAAGCTTTTAGAAATAATAAACAGTATCCAATGAGACATGGCAAACGCTGCTCAAAACATAAAAAAATTTATAACATGAAAAATATTAAAGATTGACCCCCTTTTAAAGTTATTTTTAGATAATTTTTCATGAATGTTCAAAAAACTACGAATGGGCACATGCCGATGGGCGACATTATATTAAAAAAAAGATTAACAGAGCAGGTCCTACGCTATTTTCGTCAGCGGAATTATAAAAAAAAGGAATTTCGTGAAGGAAAACCCATGCCCCCGAACGAGAAAATTTGATTATAGCCAATCCAAGGTGGCGTGACGTACCGTAAGCACGTCTGATTGGCTAACGCCTTCTGACCGGGCCCGATTTGTTGCACCCTCTAAAAAGCTAGAAGGAATACCATTACAGTTAGTGAACTAGAAATAAAGGGATACAAAGCAAATTGTTTGTGATGGCCCGTTAATACAGAGCAACTAAGATAATCAGGTTTCTTTGCTTTGCGTTTTCAGAGCTTAGAATTACAATTAACAGAAAATAATTTAAAATAATTTTCACTAATGTCTTATTCGGTCTTCTCACATAACCAGTCTTACCATGGGGTATCGTATTACCCAGTTACTGGGTTGTGGAGGTCAGACAGGCAGTCGCTCCATGTAAAATACTGGTATTCAGCTTCATCCGGTTAGACTGGAAGCCGACCCCAACATAGTTGGGAAAACGCTAGGCAGATTGTTTTTTTTTTTCACTAATGTCTCTTTAATCTTTTACGCCATGGTATTCCTTTTTCGAGACAGCTACCCATGGTTATAGTCTCCAAAAACCCATTGTGAGTTGTCTGGTAACCGTGTAATAGAAGCCAGCTACACAAACTTCAAAGAGTTCTAAGGAGGTACATAATTAAGTTTTCAACAGACTCTATCCTTAATATCTACGCCACTTATTAACGAATTAATATCCAGGACATGCCATTATATTAATTAAAGTAAACTACTGTATACCTGGTAGTTCCCTATTTGACATAATGGAAAAAGTTATTAAGGGGCCGTGCACGAAATCGACAGATTTTGATCAATTTTGTTCATTGGTTGTGAGAAAGGGTAACAGAATTTAAACAAAACTATTTGTGATTTGAAAACTCGAGTTCTTTTTGTTTTGCATGTGGCTGAAAAGGATTTTTCAAATAAATTAAGTATTCATGGAAAATCACTAATATTCACAACAAGTTTTCCGAAAAATTACGCGAGACTGACGTTTGATCATTTTGTTACAAGAAACTACTTTTGATTTTGAAAATTAAAAATACCATCAACATCATCATATTATGGTCTACTTGCATGTGGCTGAACCATTTTTTTCAACTTTCTTAAGACATTAGTTTACAGCTATCTTTGAGATAAAATAATAAAAAAAATGTGGTAATACAATATCTTCATTAAGTAAATCAAAAACAAAATATACCATGTTTTCGAGAGCGCAAAAGTGATGCAACTATTAACAGGTGTTGTTACTGACACGAATGGTTTAGCACCACAAAAACTGTACTTTTATAGTCAGACAGAAAATAATAATAGAAAAATTAAGTAATCTTTTAATTTTTTCAAGCTTTCTCACAATTACATAAGTAATTGACAAAAGAGGGTTTTTTCATGCACGGACCCTTAAATGTAACTTTAACCAGAAAACAACATTATTAATTTTTGTTGGTAGGTAATAGGGTTAATGGATACTGTAATTACTCCAATCCTAATCCTCCTTATTTATAAACGTAGCTAAAAGTTAAGTAACGATTAGTGTCTGCTTAAACATACATTTTTGACGTTTAAACGTCATTTCATTTTAAGCAACGTCTTGAAATAAGGAATAGAACTTAGTAAGACATTCCATAAATATATTAATTCTCATTCAATACCTTAAATCTCTGCTCGCCCCAAAACTCAAACAAACACAGGATTGTAATTCAAATGCCAACACAATATGAATAGCTACAGAGTCGGGAGGACCTCAATTAAATCTGTCGTGTACTTTTGATCCCCTTCTAATTACTCCGACACGTTCGTCAGATCTTCCATTTAAAACTGCGTACGTCCACAAAGGTGATGTCAAATAAGATTTTGGGAAGGCTCTGAGTTTGAAAATGGGTTAAATTTTGAAGTACTTTAAAACTCACGTTGACTGTCCCGTCTATTTTGGGTAATCTCGTGGTACGTCCCATGGGTTTTTTTTATAAACAGCTTCATGTTCCAAAGAAGAAGCTGATATGTCGATGGCTGCGTAATTATACAGGAGGCCTGAATTTCAGCATGAATTACATGTAACGCATGGAAGTCTCAACTAGATTTTTGTGGATGACATAAACCAACATTACAACTAATGATGCAAGAAAAAGGCTACACAAGTCATAACTGAGTGTCTTCCTTGCAAAAAATATTTTTGCATAACATATTTCAATGAAGCTCATTAAAAAGTTTTGTTCTTCACATTAAGAGGTTCATAAAAAAATTAAAAACATAAAAAATCGACGGGACATTTGAGTTTTATTTTCGCCAATTTATTGTTCATACGTCCGTAGTAAACCAAAGTTCTAGCTTATTTATCCGGCTCAGGAAACGCGGTTCAGTTGCCATTGGCTAATGCATTACATGTAATGCACGAACGTCACAGCCAAACCTAAAATGTAATGTACGGACAGTCAACGTGATAACTCGTTTTTTAAACATTAGGTTAATTTTAGGTTTAATTTTAATATTATGTTATTTATTAAATAGTACTATTTCGTGGTGAGGTAAAATGCTTTCGATTTGGATCGACTTTGTATTGATTATAATTATCTTTCAGCAATTTTTGATTTCACTCTTTTCATTATTTTCGTTTTGATAAAAGACTATGAGGTATGTCCAAGTTTTCATTAAATATTTGCCAACGCTGTTACTCAGCGGTTTATAAGATCGACATAACGTTCTAAAAAATACTCAAGCTTTGATTCCTACTCAAATTATTAATTAATTTCAAGGAGAAGAAATTAGCCAGTAGGTATAATCAAAGCTTGAGTAAAAATTAAAGAGTGATCAAGCATTTTTAACTATTACTTGCATCATAAATCACTATGGGGTTTATTTATAAACGTTGCTTAAAGTTATGTAATGATTAGCGACTGTTTAACCATATATTTTTGACGTTTTAACTTTTAGCAACGTTTATAAATTAACACCTTGGTAGGTATGTATATAAATAAATATTGTTGATGACGTTTTTATTCCAATTCACATTATTGATTTGCTTTAAAGCGCAGGAACGTTACAAACAAATTTTTAGGACCAAATTTTCTTTATCGCGGTTAGATCTTAACATATTTCTTGGAACAATATATTATGGCATTCAAATATTTAGGTATTAAATAGTACAGGGGCTAATAATGCTAGATTTTTTGTGATAAAGGGGTAAATGTTTGATGCCTATCTTATTTAAAACGTCATTCTGTCGCTGTCAACTTCAAACGATTGACATAAACATAATTATGTTTCAAATTCGTTTATCATTGAATGCATTTAGTGATTTGTGGCGCAAGTGGGCCTGACATCTACATTCTTGATAAATGATTTAATTTCTGTAAGTTTGTTTGTACTGTGGTAATCCACATCGCCAGGTGCGAACTATGCATCAAAGACCTGACGTCATACAAACTTCCGGACGTCACACAAATCTTGCGTCGCGTGATTAGAGTTTACCGCGCGATCGACATATATAAAACTTTCCGACAATCGTTGGGCAGTTGCCCGCCAGACACGACACCCGTCAGGTCGGAGTATCCTCTCTCTTCTTTAGAGGATGAGTGAATTTTTATTATTATTATTCATTTTATTTCGTCGAGTTACAATGACTCATACACAACATACAAAATACAATAACATCACACATATTTTACACCCTGTTTCTCATTCCTCTTAATTAATACTTTTACACGTCAATCATATTTTAAAAACTAGATGATGACGGTGTGTCCTATCTGACTACTCTGAGAAGAAAGGCCGAAACAAAGTCAGAAGTCACAGTCTCTTTTAAAGTAATGACATAATCTTGGTCAGATCATGTGAAAACCATGTAGATTGGTGTCTGAAATGGTCTTTTGAGGAAAGAACCACATAGATTGTGTGGACCTGTCCAGTCAGTAATCGTGTAGCTCCACTCAGAACTTAAGGAGCTCAACGACTCGATGAATTCAAATGAAGTTTCTCACTTTATTTCTCTAAACCTCAAACTCACCATTTAAAAAGTAGCTAACTTCGAACCTAATCTTTCTAAGGTTCATTTCATTTGCATAGCCCTAGATCCAGACTTTCTAGACGGTAAATAAATGAAAGGTTACGTGTGAAATGTAAATATAACCTCTACGTAATTAGTAGGTGGTGTAAGACTTGGCTGAACGTATAATCCAGGCTTAAAGGCTTGAAGGATTTTGTATTTAAATTGAGGTGTATGCTACTTTAATAAATATATATATATACTCTTTGCTGTAAGCCTATATTACGGTTCTTTGTGAGGAATGGATACAATTCGCGTAGACTTTAAATAGGCCACTTACTGCTTGCTTAAAGTTTAGAGACGTTTAAACGTCAAACATTTATGTTTAAACAGACACTAATCATTACTTAAGCAGCGTTTATAAATAAGGGGTTAATGTATAATATGTTTATCTAGCTTTTGTTTCGACAAAATTATTAAATCCCTAAAAAAGTTAATTCGAATTGAGTTAAGTGACGCTCTATAATAAGTCGTCACAATGTGTAATATTAAACATAGTAGAATGGTAAGAGGGATCAACCTTTACTCTGACCACGCCATAAAAATATCACTAAGACACCTGTCAAAAGAGGTGGTCGCAAATGACCAAAAAGTGGTTACAATGTGCTGATTCCAATATAAATTACTACTTGAAGGTACCTACTATCCAACTGCCAATTTCTGTTGGAAACTTGAATTAGATGTAATAATATAAATGATCTTTAAATATCGAAAACAGAAATATAGAGATCTGCAGGAGAATCAAGGTAACCTACATAGACTGAAGAATTGCCAAATTTAAGTGGCAGTGGGCAGGGCATATTGCTCGCAGAACAGATGGCCGATGGGGCCGAAAGGTTCTGGAGTGCGACCGCGTACCGAAAGGCTTAGTGTTGGAAGGCCTCCCAATCTGTTCCCGTCCCGTTGGACGCTGCATACGAGAAGCACAGAACTGGTCGAAGTGGCGATGTGTGGAGGAGGCTTATGTCCAGCAGTCGTCGTCTTCCGGCTGAAATTTGCTGATGATTGATGAATCGAAAACTTCAACTCAAACATTGGCTTATAAATGTGAACATTGTAATTTTGAATTTTTTTTATTTAGATATTTTTATTATTTTTTGGGTGGGAAATTATCAAATAAATTCTCCCACTCTGGGCGGAGCGGGAGGGCGTGTCAGACTCTTACTGACTAAAACCCACCCGTGTTCCTTCAGTTTCCAAGATCCTGCGGCCACGATCTTTCGGATTTCTTCGCAACACCGGCAGAAACATTGCCATTACTAATTACAAAGATCCCGACCATAATTTACTCTGCTATTTAACTGAAAACAAAGCAAAGATAAACATGTACTCATAACAATTATTCGCACGTTCTGCGATAATAAATTGTGGACATTTGAGTGTCAAATGTGTTACAGAAACATGAGCTTATGCTGGGCTGGTATATGAGACCGGCCACAATGTTTACACTCCATAACCCTTTACATAAGTAACACGTATATGCTGACGTTTTGAGGTTTTTAAATATGACTGGATATTCTTTAAAATACATCTACATTCATAAACTCACGCCTTCTTCCTATGGGGGTGGGCAGAAATAACAGAACGCATCTGCACGATTCTTACATGCTCCTTTTGCCTCGTTTACGTTCATACATCTGGTCATACACGCACGCCGGTTGTGAGTACCACGCACCTGGCCTTTCTGAAGAACATCACTAATAAGGTCAGTATATGTCCTCCTAGGGCGTCCACTCCCGGCGTTTCCAGTCACATCTGCCTTGTAAATACAATTTTGTTAGTTGACTTTCATTCATTCTCTAAAAATGACCAAACCATCTCAGCATACCCTTTTAAATTTTTGTCACGACATCTTTAAAATATAAACGGCAATTGGCTAACGGTTGAGTAAGGCAATATACAGGTTGTACAGCGTGCAAAATTTATTATTAAGCAAATTGACACTCTACGTCAATTTTCCATGTCATAGCTGTTTCATACAACTCTCAAAGAATTTTTAAACAGTTATGATTCGAATATTATAATTTAAGAAGGCAACATTGCCATTCAATGTGGCAATGCTGCCAGTCTTCTGGGCACGTTTCTGGATGACAACGATGCCGACGAGTACTTCGACGCCTAAGTGTCCTTTTTTATTTGTATATTAATTTAGTTCCTAGTGTAAATAGTTTTTTGTGTTAAAAAACTCAAAACTCAAAGCATTTATTGCAAATAAACCAATTACAGGCACTTTTGAATTGTCAAGGGGTCGGTCAGTCGGAAAGATGAAGCTAGTTGCCCATTCCAAAGCGTAGTAGGTACCTATGGAGAAGAACGGGCAAAAAACTCCACGGACACTCTTTTAAATCAAAATATGGTTACATCATTCATGTTGAAGTTATAAATGTGAGAATGATGCAGAACGTTAAAAGCGTCCGTAATAAAAAATATAAAAAAATTAAATTAAAATAAGCTGTGGCAGCTAAGAGATGACCAGTACCTACTGACAGCGCCCGTTCACGAACATGACGCATGGATTAGCACCATTCAGCTCAACCATTGTTAAATACTGTAAAAGAAATAAAGGTGGTAGTCAATTGATTTCCCGGACTTTACCTATGTTTGATTGTCATCCATGTCAATAAAGATCTGAATCTAATTATGGAACAAGCTTAACATTACGGGCGAATTTCACCAATGAAACTGAACGCGTGGCGTGTGCCGATTCTCTTGTACACCGAACTAAACTAACTAAACTATCACTAAAATTCATTACATTTAACTATGAGAATCTCAAAGCTATTTTGCGAAATAAAATCTCTAAATTTAAAAATAATTTTGACACATCTAAATCGAATTTGACAATCGCGACTCCACACGTGATACCTACCACGTGATTTTTTTTAGAACCGGAGGCGCGCGGGGGGGAAGCCTCAACGTGTTTTATATGGAATATTTCACTTTTTGTATGGAAAATAAGAAAAAATATTACTTACATGTTGAGTGTTATGGGTTTTATAAAGAGGATTGAAATTTTCATTATTTTTGTGATTGGACACACCATTTTCGAGATATAAGCAAAAGAAAAAAAAATACGGTACTGTTTTTGTACTTGAAGTCGAGGTGTTGGTGTGAATTTAAAGTTACCAACCAATTTTATTCCACACGTTTTTAATCGCGATTACAAATAGTCAGATTTAGTCAAAAAATCTAAATAGGGGAAAAACGTCAAATTCAGAATAGCAAAATTGCTATTTTCACTAAACTAATATCTCAGTGCCATCTAAGTGCTGTCAAACTAAAATATATTTAAATTGTGTCACTTTAGTCTATTTCAGAATGGAAAATCGTCGTTTAAACTAAATTTTGGTGATTTTTAGTTTAGTTTAGAGGCATTTGTGATAAGAGAATCGGCACCATTGTCAATATTGTACAACAATTTGACATGTCTTGAACGCGGTTTAGATGTGCTGTTCGCGTTGGTGAAATTTGGATTTTGTCGTCGTCATTCAGTCCTTTGAGGGGAAAGGTAACTGAAACCAATGTTTATAATACCTAACCTACTTAGAAACAAAATTTCAATAAAACACGTTCACAGCCGATATTGAAAGTTATAAATAGATTTTTAATAAAAAAGTCGGCAAGTAAACTTATCTCTTAATTCCGAAACCCGTTCAAAACTGGATGTTATCGATTTAGAAAAGATATTTAATATTGAGACTTTTGAGATAAAGTTATCAAAATAATACATAAATAAATAACATCACGCCTGTATACCTCGAAGGGTTAGGCAGAGGTGTACCTATAGTATACCCACATTTCGCCAGTTATGTTTAAGTCCCATGTAGTGGGGGGGCGTATTGCCATCAACCGGGCACAAATCTAGACTCCGAGCTACTACTGAGAAATTCCAGATAGAAAAACCCAATAACACTTTCGAGCCCATTTTCACATCAAAATAAGTAATGTTTAGATATAAATAAATAACGGTGTATTGTGTAAAAAAAATCTTGCCACAAAAAATAGGTACCTACCAAATCTTTTTATAATTCGACATTTTTACCAGGATAAATTAATCACGCGATATTTACGTAGCCATAAGTCAAATAAAGTCATTGTGTGTGCGTGCAATCTGCAATGAATCCTCACTTCCCGGTCGAGCTCGCCTCAACAATGTCCGAGAGTTCCAAATGAAACGCCGCCCCGCTATAACTCAGCAAACAAGCCCAGTGAATCAACTTTAAACTAATTTATTAACATCGAAGACGTTGTTATTAACACCATTGAGTGGCTCAACAAACAGTTACTGGCGAAGGAACACAGCCTTCTAACGTCATTATTTAGTTCAATTTGCAGAATTAGCCTGATAAATGTGTTTGAATTAGCGTTTTCGTAGACCGATGCGCGCGCCGTAGCTCGTAGCGACTGCTACGGTGCTACGAGCTCAGTGTTACCGCGCCGGTGGAGATCACCACTACGTTCGCGCCGCGATTCATAATCGTTTACGTATTAAATAACCTTCGTATGATTTGTGACGATATCTGTGATTCGTTCTTGTGTTGGTAGTGTTGTGATAATAGTGACTGTGAGTTTTTACGAGGTAAGTTTTATCGATAAATTTCTTTGGTTGGAATGTAAGAAATATTTTTTTTTTGGTGTTACATTTAATTTTCTTCGTGTTTATTTTAATCAATTGACAGATGACGATTCGTTTTCTTAAGAAACATCTTGGAAATTAAAAAGTATAATTTTCTTTTAGTACCTATTTTCCTCGTTTGAAAAAAAAATCCTGAAATCAAAATTGACCTACTTATTAAAATATTCATATTAATTGAACTGATATACATTTATTATTGCTTGCGAGAACTGGGTATATTAATTATATTAACAGAGAAGTTTTTTATAATTATTTACCGTGTGATTATTAGAATTAAAGATAGGAAACTAAATCAAAAAAAAAAAACCAGTAAAACAATTATTTGACATCTTTTGCCCATATTTTAAAATACACAGCCACATAAAATAAAATGTAAAATACAAATACTAGAAACATAGGACACAATTAAACGTCTTCCTAAATTGAATCCCGCGGAATCCCCCGGGGATTACACCGGGTCCATCGGGGGGAACGTGTCATAAAATTGATTTTGATGAGGATTACTGAAAAATTACATTAAAACTCAACAGTTTTTGTATGTAAAATATTGTATGGCTTGTCGGCTTTCAAGTTTTATTGGGATAAGACATAATGCAGATTCAAAATTATTTTTTCGTGATAGATTATTATGAAAATAATATTGATGAACGCAATAAAAATCAAGTTTTGCTAGAGAAGAATAGTGATAGATTCTTATGAATTAATCATTTTTAATATTTCAAGTTAAATATATTCCTATGAATTGCCAATTTAATATTGTTCCAGTAGACACATCTGCCTCATTATTTATTACCAAAATCAATGAATTAACCAAATATACAATCTTAATTTTGAAAATAGAAGCAGTTGGTATACCTCTGCCTAACCTCTCGGAATAAACAGGCGTCATGCTAAGTTCTGGTAAATTCGAAAATAAGTACTTACCATACTGGTAGCAGCCTCGTATATAAATAAAGAAAGTATTTATTGAGACTGGCACAGGAAATCACAACACACACAACATACACAACACACAACACACACACATATCATATACTCACAACATACTGCGATCACTACTAATCTGTTAGCTAAGGATTGTGTTCATGGCAATATTTACTCATGACCATTTAGCGGTATATGACGAGACGAGCTTAATACATAATGGAGTTAACATTATTTATTCAATAGTAATATTCACTAGTTTTGTCTGTCTGTTATGCGAAAGTGAGTTTGTTTGTTACGATTTAACGCTAAAACAGCTAAACAGATTTTGATGAAATTTGGCACATGGGTAGGTTACCTAGATTAGGACACAGGATACTTTTTATGCCAATATTCCCATGGGATATCGAGACTCATGTGGGTGAAACCGCGGGGCGCAGCTAGTAAAGTATAAATAATTATTAAATTAAGGAATAATAAGTATCCTGTGTGTTAATCCAGGTTATAAACTTTATGTATACCAAATTTTATTCAAATCCGTTCAGCCGTTTTTGCGTGAATGAGTAACAAATATACAAACTTACACATTTACATATTTATAATAATTATTTTATTAAATAGTAGGAGGATAAGCAGGTTGGAAAAAAGAGCGTTGCAATCCTAAGTGAACGTTATAAGCTTAGGTTCTGGTTGATATACTAAATAATAGTCTTATTATATCTTTGCAAAAAATTGCAAATAATATCAAAGTAAAAAAAAAACGTTCATACGAGTAGGCAGCTACAAAAAAATATTATTATAAGTTACCAGTCGAAAATGATAGAAAAATCTTTTTCTATTTATTTATTTTCTATTATTATTTTAATTACATTTTAATTGTAACTGGCGACCGACCCTGTTTCGCACGGTGTTTCCGACTTGACAAATCATATAAATTTATTTATTATAATAATATGTAAGTTTGATATCAAAGTATTATACACATAATCATTCCGGAATAAATTCTCTAAATTATGATGAAAATCGCAACAAAATCCGTTGCGTGTTTTAGAGAAATAACGAAACGGATACGAAAAGTGACTTTAATTTATTATTATTTATTTATCAAACAAAGTTTATAAAAATCTTAACTTAAGAACAATGTCCCGCAAAACCGTTTTCACGGTTTGTTTGTGGGAACAGAGCAAATAAAATTATAAATAAGGTTTATCAGTGCGGACACTTAATTTTCACTTACTGCACATCTATAGTTACAAAATTTTAATAAGTATCTTTATCTTAAACGTATGGAAAGTGATTAAAAAAAATATCTTTACTTACATCAAATGACTTATATCATTAAAAAAACTACCAAATCACTTATTTGCTCTCCCTCAACAATCTGCAAACCACTTTCCATATATGTATAGATTAGTTACCAACAAAAACTTAAAGAAAAACCTTTTATAGACTGATAATATTTTAGTTATATTATTTTTCTAATAATTAAGTAGGCATGAGATACTAAACACACATAATTATATTACATTCAGTTTACATAAAGCGCTTGAAACAGCCTTTGATGTTGCCAGAATACTGCTATTTATGTAAATAAAACAAAAATAAAATTAATAACTGCCTTCAAAGCGTAAACAACTCAATGTAAATTTTCCATGAACCAAAAAAATATAAGCGAATGTCTTTCGGAAGGAAATCGCTTTGCTTACAGAAAAGCGAGGAGGCGAGTTTGAAACTGTAATAATGTATTTAATTTTATGGCAATACTAAATTTACGAGTAGCTGTACTAGGAAAATATATGCATAAAATAGCAATAAGAATCCTTTTAAAATAGTAAACTGCAATTTGCGTTATTATAATTATGTCAGCAATTTTTTAGTGGTATGTAGGACGTATGTAGTTGTGATGGCCTAGTGGTTAAGGCCTCGCCTCTTAAGCACGAGGTTGTGGGTTCTAATTCAGTGTCAATGTGACTTTTTAAGTTTATATAACTAGCTTATGCCCGCGACTTCGTTCGCGTGGAAGTCGATAAAATATAGCCCATGTTACTCGCTGATAATGTAGCTTTCTATAGGCGGAATATTTTTTTAAATTGGTAAAGCAGTTTTTGAGTTTATCCATAACAAACAAACAAATAAACATCCCAAAAATCAAAGCTTTTCTCTTAATAATATTAGTTTAAATAGATTAGATTAGATTTCTGAGTTTATCTTGGACATTACATTGGTGGAGGAAAACATCGTGAGGAAACCAGGACTTATAGTTAATATAAGTCTGAAATCGCCAACCCGTCTTGAGCAAGCGTGGTGATCAATGCTCGTGCCTTCTCTGTATGAGAAGAGGTCTTTGCCCAGAAGTGGGACACTATTAAGCTGGTATTATTATTGCATGTAGGACGTAGAAATATTTATTGGTTCTCCATTTGTGATCCAAGAAAGTGTAGACTTCTTGTCCAACAGAGAAAAAAATAGCACTTCTCACTCAGTGTAGCGATCTTATTAATCACCAAAAACAGATTTATTATATGTGAAATTGAAAATTCAGTCACACTGATCACAATATCTTAATCTGGCGTTTATAAAGTAATACATAAACCTTCAGGCTATTCTCGTACAAATCATTGGTAGACTCTACGCTACATTTAACTTACACGAATATTCGAGTCAGTAGGGCGGGAAGACAGTCAGCTGTAAGGTTTCGTTTTATTTTAATTTACGCACGACATGTTAGATTTGGAAATCGTTCGAATTCGGAACATTCCGAGACTCATACGTGGATTTATAACGAGTTATCATGCCTCTACTGAAGGGGTATAGGCAGAACGGAAAGTACAGCTACATTACGTTAGTGCTGTATTATAAGTCCACGTGCGAGATGATTTAGACACTAATCCAGAATCCTGGTTGCTACTGAGAATTTTCTAATGAACTTAGGACACACTCTTCTTCTTTTTTTGTGTGGTTAGTGACTAACCTTGTGTCGCCCATGGGCCTCTCACTTGAGTTCACATGTCGTCGAGAAATATTTCTCAGGCATGCCGGTTTCCTCACGATGTTTTCCTTCACCGTTTTTGAAGCAAGTGATAATTATACAATACGCACATGAAGCCTTGGGTTGGAACTCGAGACATACACTCTAAAAAAAAAAAACAACCGACTTCAAAAAAAAAACACTACAAAGTGAAAAAAAACTTTAATTTCGGAAGTCGGTGTCTTTGGTTTTGAATTTTCGTTCTTTGTCACCGACTTCCGAAATTAAAGTTATTTTTCACTTTGTAGTGTTTTTTTTTTGAAGTCGGTTGTTTTTTTTTTGTAAAAAGTTTTTATTTTTCACTTTTTAGTTGTGGTACCTACCCCACACAAATTCGAATACCACTACCTGCTATGTAAATAACAGTGACAAGAAGTTATCATATCATCTACATACTAAGTGGGAAAAAAATACGTATAATTGAAGCTAACTCAAAAACTACCCAAGCAAAGTTAAACCTTTAAAGTATGATCTACCAAACAAAAAAAGAATCATCAAAATCTATTCATAATTGGCGGAGTAATCGCGTAACAAACACACAAAAAAAAAAAAAAAAAACATACAGACGAATTGAGAACCTCCTCCTTTTGGAAGTCGGTTAAAAACTCGATAGCAATTTTATCCAAATCCAGGACAAGATCAGTCAGCAGTCGCATTTGCAGTGGAATATCGCAGTCACAAATGCCTCTGTTACGGTATAGGATAAATTAGCAACCTTAAAATCTCTCCTTGAGTTATTTGTCTGGACCTCAACATTATTTTCAGGCTAAGTAAAAGTAGGTATTATTTCTTTTGAAAGAAACTATAATTACATTTCCTCTGATAATTAATATTGTATTATTCCAATCGACAGCTGTCAAAATAACAATTCGATTAATGTATAAAGTATAATTAAATCTCAAGAGTTCTTGAAAGTACTTAAGAAGGGCCACACAGCACAGTGGACTTAAATAATTGTTTCATAATATTTAATTTGATTCTAATATAATCCCTTATAATGAAATATCCCTTAGTAGTTCTCCTTTAATAGATGTTGATAATAAAATTGTTTTACCTATAGAAAATCAAATTCGAATTTGAGATCTACACAGCGCAGTGGACTTAAATAATTATTTACGTGCGATTATTTACTTGATTAATTTAACTCGAAATGTTTCGAATTTTTTATTGATAATTAAGCATCTGCAGGGTAATTGCGTATCACAATAACAGTAGCAATGGCTTTCATTATCAAATTCAAAATATTTTATTTCACACTAGCTGACCCGTGCCCACTTCGTTGGGCGGTAAACATTTTAACTTGTGATGAAATTATGAGTGTGGTTCGGTTAGTACTGAGTGCTATGATTTATTTCCTGACTGCCAAAAGGAGGGTTTTGTTTTTATCGCATACACGTTCAGCGCTAGATTCCCGAGCACGGGCCTGCGATGTTTTCACAGTTTGGCTAGCGAGCCGCTGCGAGCGGTCAGCGCTAGACTCCCTGTCCCTTGTTGCAGAGACATGCTGCCTTAAATCACTGAGACGCTGCCCACGTTCAGCGCTAGATTCCCGAGCACGGACCTGCGATGTTCTCCAGCTTTGGTTAGCAAGCCACTGTGAATGCTCGGAGCTAGATTCCCCAGCGCGTGCTTGCGAAATATTTTCTCTATTCCTCGAGAGGCGTTGATGATTTTCAAGAGCAGACTAGAGATGAGTCCGATATCATGTCACATGTAAAAATCATCGATATTTTAAAATCATTTCATCATGCAATGACAAAGACAAAATCATCAATGCTTAAAAATCATTACAAGAATGACAATGAACGCGAACTTCGGTGATTCGGATCGGACGGTATCGGGCCGTCTCGGGCGCAGCGGGCGGTGTGACTGTGAATTGCGACGTTGCGAGACTGCGCGATCGGCGATACTGGACTGGAATTCACATGTTTCGATAAAATGACCGGGACTGGGCGCACGGAACGGCAACAATGCTTTCACTTGCATTGTTTATGTTTGCGTGCGAAATGCGCGGCAAATCACGAATGCAATTTATCTAGCATTTAGTATTTCGTGAATCATTGTTTTGGATAGACAAGGACGAACAACCACCCTAATTTAATTTTACGCGTACGAAATACGTAGTGTAATGTGTTGACTCGCTATAATTAAATTGGGTTTACATACGTTATAGTGAATTTAGTTCAGTTAAATTGCCATGATATACTAAATAGTCATATCTTGCAGCAAATATCACTAATGGAAACATATTGATGATTTCCATAACGATAAATCAATACCTAAATAACCAGCAATGAATGTCACAAACTAAGAAAATTTAAATTACGCGGCCAACTGACAAACTCGATTCATGCCTACATAAATAACTAATGATAATTTCACTAAGCCGTTCCACGATCATTCAGTATCTACTCACAAATGAAGTGACGAGATCTAATACTCAAATAAAAATCATTGATGATTTTGTCATTGTTCCCGTCACCGATATTTTTTTGTCATTGTCATGCAGTCACCGATACAGAAAAATCATCACTCAGCCCATCTCTAGAGCAGACTCTTCCGTACGGCGTACTCGAACTGCTCTTGTCTGGGATGTCTGACGTGAAAGTTGTGATTTCCCCGCATGATAAACAATCGCTGGAACTGTCCGATATCCCAAAAACAGAAATGAACAGCTTCGAACCGAGTAATCAAAACAACTTTAAAGACCAACAACACCCAACCAACTGTGTACAACACACCTACCTGGCTAAGATGTCGCGACGCCCCCGCAAGGGGGCGTGGCGAGCGGGGTCAGGGCTTCGCCCTTCGCCCGCGGTGGCCATACATTGTCCCATAAATATGGGACCCTCAATTGGGTTTGCCTATGACGGCTAGCAAAAACGACCACATTATTGTGAAGCAATAATGCGTCGATGTAAGTGGTTGCTCTGAATATTTCTGTAGGCGCGCCACGACGCCAGCTCCTGGCGCCGCTTTCTTCACGACATCCCGGCGGTCTGTCCCCGCCAGGTGAGACCCCCGGTTACCCGGGGGAGGCCCAGCGAGAACGACCAGCGACGGTGATGCCGACTCGACGCCCTACAGGTCTAATATGTAGCTTCCCCCTCTCCCCGCTTACAGATCGAGCCGTTTACGGTTTGAGGGGTAGGCAGTCGCGTATGTGTGAGCGGCTAGTGTTGTAGTATAACACCGCTCAGTGAATACGTGCGTCGCGACCCGCATCGCGCCCGCACGTGTTGTGTTTAGATGCATGTGTAGTTGTGAGTGTCTGTATACAGTTATGTGACGTGCCTATATTAACTTAGAACACGCCACACAACAGATGTATGTGTACATCTGTAGAGTCTTATTATTTCGGGTAAGCTGCGTGTAGCCTGGTTGCTGCTTACCCGAGGCGTCCAGTCCGGTGCGATGGGGTCAAGGGTCCGCTACCAGGTCGCGGGGCAGGGCTTTCGCGTCAGGCGGCCGCGCGTGCAATGGCGCTATCTGCCTGACATGGGGCCAGGCAGAGGCGTCGGCACGCGCGAACATGGCCTTCGCGAGTCGCCTCACAAAGTCATCCAGGCTCTCGATCCCGAGGTCCCGCTGGATAACATCGTTCCTCACAAAGCGAGGAGCGTCTACAATAGTCCGCAACGCAAAATTTTGTTGCGTGCGGAGCAGCTTCCGGCTCGACTCGCTCGTGAGGGCGAACCAAGCGGGAGCGGCGTACGTCAAGACTGGGCGCACGTACATTTTGTACACGCTCAGCTTGACGCGCGCCGGGATGCGGGACGAGAGCACAGGCCTGAGGAGGTTGCGGGCGACCATGCCCTGTGCGGCGACCCTGCGGACGTGGGGCCCCATCGTGAGGCGGCGGTCGATGGTCACACCCAGGTACTTAGCCTGGGGCGACCAATCGACGGTGGCACCTTGTAGCTCCAAGGGTGGTGGGAGGGGCGCGTTCCCGGTGATCAGCGCCTGCGTCTTACCCACGTTAACTGAGAGCCGCCATTTCGACAGCCACTCGGGAAGCGCGTTTAGCGCGCGCTGCATTTTGACCGCCGCGTACTTCGCATTTAGCGATGTAGTAATGTACGCGGCGTCGTCTGCATACAGCGCGAGCATCGCGTCTGTAGTGGTGGGGATGTCGTCAGTGTAACGTGAGTAGCACGCAGGCGAAATGCAGCTACCCTGCGGCACACCAGCGAGCACCGGGCGGGCACTTGATAGCGCTCCGTCGACCACCACCCTGACGGTCCTGTGGGAGAGAAAGCTAGACACCACCTTAACAACGCGACGGGGCGCGCCTGATGTTGCCAGTTTGTAGATCAGGCCCTCATGCCACACACGGTCGAAGGCCTTCTCCATGTCGAGGAATACTGCCACCGAGTATTCCTTCTTGTTTCTTGCGGCTGCGAGGTGGTGCAGTACCCTCGACAGCTGGAGCGTCGTGCTATGTTCAGGCCGGAACCCGAATTGTTCCGGTCTTGGCTCAATGTACTTCTGTAGATGTCGCAGCAGGAGTTGCTCGAACACCTTGGAGACTGTCGGCAGCAGAGTAATCGGCCGATAGCTCTCCGGCTTCAGTGTATTCTTTCCCGCCTTGGGCAGCATTATGACGCGCCCCTCCTTCCAGGAATCGGGAAAGGTCCCCGTGCGCAGCACCGCCGTAAACAGGCGCGCCAGTGCCGCTACCATGCGGAATGGCAGGTGGCGCAGCGCTGTATTGGTGATGCCGTCCGCACCGGGGGCCTTCCTGGGCTTGGTCCTTAGGATGGCGCGTCTGACTGCGCCAGGCGAGAAGAAAATCGGGTCCTCTTCGGGAGCTATCGGCGTTGCGAAGTAGGCCTCCAGGTGTTGCTCGACTGCTGCGACATGTTCGCGGTCGCTGGTCGGGTTCGGCTGGAACTGACGCTCCAGGTGTTCCGCGAAGACCTCCGCCCGGTCCTCCGCTACGTATTTGAGCGCCCCGTCGCTGTTTTGTAGAGGGCGTACCGGGGCTGGGGTATTCGCAAGTTGGCGGCAGAGTTGATGCACCGACGGCCAACTATCCGTCGTTGCGTCGATGCGCTCTTCCCAGCCCGCGGCAGTGTGGGCCACTAACTCGGCCTTCACCTTGTCCGCGAGACGGTTTAGCTGGTTCTTGAGTGTAGGGCATCTCAGCTTGCGTAGGCGCCTCTTCCTGGCGATCATTTCAATTATACGTGCCGGCAGGGGCGGCAAAAGCACTCTCCCCTGCGGCAGTGTCGTTGTCGCCGCTTGCAAGGTGCTTTGGATGCAAGCAGTGACGTCACCCGCCGTCTGGTCCACGTCCGCGGAGGTGACGATGGGCCGAGTGGGCGTGGTGGTGTCTAGCATCCCCTCGAAGGCTGTCCAATCCATACGTCGGCGTGGCGCTATGGGCTTCATCCGGGTCGGCATGCCCGATAGGACGACGAGCACAGGTTGGTGGTCCGACTGCAGCTCGTCGTCGATCACTTGTTGTGTGATCTGGCAGTGTAGCCCTCGGTGGACTACGATGTCCAGCACATCCGGCATTTGTTGGGCTGATCCTGGGTAGTGAGTAGGCGTCTCTGGTCCGGACACCGAGTATCCGAAGGCTTCCGCGTCCGCGAAGAGCCGTCTCCCCCCGGTGTTTGTGTGCATAGAGTTCCACGCCGGGTGCTTGCAATTTAGGTCGCCGGCGAAGAGGACCGCGTTCCCACTTAGCGTGCTGATTAGCGCCCGCAGCTCGGCCACTACAAGGGGGGCCGCGGGCGGCTTGTAGCACGCGTAAATGTTTAGGTCCTCGCCGGCAACGTGCAGCTGTACACCCAGCGCGTAAAAGCAGCTGATGGACGGCAAGGGGAGCTCTTGATGGACGACTCTTCGCCTCACTAGTACCGCCAGACCACGGTAGCGGGCGTGGAGTGCCGACCTTTCATCCTTCCGGTAGACATGGTAACCTGGGAACCTAACCCTATCTTCGGGTCCCAGGTGTGTCTCGCTGATTAGCGCCACGTCGACGTCTTGATCCCGAAGGAGGTGGCGGAGAGGGGCGACCTTGTCCCTAAGGCCGCGGGCGTTCCAGTGAATAATTCTCAACGGCCTAGCCATCACAGAGTGACAGTAAGGTGGCCAGGCCGTCGAGTATAACCGCTTCGATATCTCGGCCCTGCCTTATCGCTCTAATAAGCTCCATGAGTAGCTTGATCGCGCAGGTTGTGAATTCATTCTTGTTTTTATTGGTATCCTTCGTCGATGTTTTCGCCAATTGCTTTGACGAATTTGCGTTCGCAGCGCCGCCACTCGTCGATGCAGGGAAGTTGTCCTGCTCGGTGATTGGCCGCTGTGTCTTCGCGACTCTGACCGCGGCCGTGGCGGCGCCGTGCGGCTTCTGGGCGAACCTCGGAGCTTCAGCATTCTGCCGCTGCGACGAAATGGCGCTACTTGTAGGTTCGCCCGTTAGTGTCGTTTTGGCCTCCCTCGATGCAACCTGCGCGATACTGACGGCAGGGCCTGCCTTAGGGGGGTCTTCTTGGTTTGTTGGGGGGGAACCCTTCTTCTTCTTCCCCTTCCCCCCTCGTCTCTTCTTTCTCCGCCCAGAGGAGGAGGCTTGCGTTCGGCTTGTGGGCTCGTTGGCCGGCGCCATCAGCGTCATGCCATGAGCCTCTTCCACGGCTGCCGTCCTGGCTTGCGGCCTGGCTATTGAAGCCCGGCTGGTGGCCGTGATGGCGGCGGTCCCCGCTCGCTTATTCTTTATCTCCTTCTCGAATACGGGGCACTTCATATTGTTCGCGGGATGCGGGCCACCACAGTTTGCACAGGTGGCCGGCTCCTCCCGCGGACGCGGACAGTCTCTGGCCGCGTGCTCGCCCCCGCATCGCACGCAAGCGAGCGGACGGTGGCACTGGTGCGAACTATGCCGAAAGCGTTGGCACCGGTGGCACTGAGCGGGCCCACGTTTTCCTCGCCAAGCCTCGATCTTGACACCACACATGTTCATGAAGACTGTGGTGCCAAAGATCTCTCTGACGTCCGGGGTCTTCTTTAGAATTGCGTGGAACACGCAGCCGGGTCGTCCTAGTGCGCCCTTAATGTGACGCACGTACTCCGGCTGGTATCCCATCTCCCGGAGTTCCTCCTCAATTTCCTTCGGGACCGTATCCGCCGGTAGGCCCCTGATGGCGATCTTGAGATTTTTGTCTGCTGGCAGCGAATACGCGAACCAGCTGACGCCGCTGTCCTTCTCCAGGCCGACTAGGTAGCGCTGGACCAGCCTGTATTCGTCCTCGGACGTCGGGGTGAATCTCACCCCGGACCCGTATGGACGCGCATTCGGAGGCCGGCCCAATTTTTCCTTTATGGCCCGGAAGTGGGCGGCCCAGTTTGGCAGCGTCTCCACCACCAGCGGTGGGAATCTGGGCTTCTTCTTCCCCGGCTTTTGCTTCGTCGATGGCGTCGGCGACGCGGTGCCGGGGGGGGCATCAGGGGGGGCGGTAGTTGCAAGAGGGGCAGGGGGTAAGAGAGATGTACTTACCCCTGCCGGTGACGTAGGTGGCGTCGGCGACTGCGGTGGTGTGCGCCGGCGGACCGCATCGGAAAAGGTAGGCGATTCGGGTGCGTCCCAACCCCGCGGCGCGCGTTCGCGCTGTGGCCGCGGCGGGTCAAGGCAGTACCGTTTCGCCTCGTCCGACGCGGTCTCGCCTGAGCTTCGTCTTCGTCGCTGGGGCCTGGACCCGAGTTGGTACTCAAAGTCGAGCCCCAGCGACAGTAGTGGTGAATCCGGGGTGATTTGTCTCACCCCGGCAGCTGGTCCCACGATGGGCCGCTGTCCGGATCGCGGGGTCATGTCCGGGGACATATCTCCGCGACCGGAGGCGGCCGTGCCCACGGATGCCAGCGACATGCTCGACCCCGTACGCGAGGAGCATGCCGACAGCATGGCGGGCGAATCGTAGGCTGAGGCCCGGGGGGGCGCCGGTGAATCGGGCGCCTGTATGGTGGGTGGTGCCGGCCGCGCAAGCGGCCCGGCACTGGCTGGTCGCTCCCGCTCAGCCATCGCCGGTCCCGCCAGCGAGAGGCGGAGGCCGGTAGCGGCGGCGCGGGGAGCAGACGTGCCTGCGGGCTGGGTCTGCTTCGGTTGAGGCGGCGACACAAACCGCGGCGGCGGAGCGGCGGTACGTGTCGGGGGCGCGCGAGTCCGCGCCGACGGTACGGATGTACGTGGCGCGGGCAGCGCTGGATACTCGGCGCGCGGCGCGCCGGGGCGCGCTGCGGGCACAATGGGGCGACCGGGCGCGGGTGCGCGCACGGGCGGTGTTGCAGCGCGCGCTTGCAATGCGCGGCTAGTGTTCGCGGCAGGCCCCGGTGCCTGGATAGGAACCGGGCGGAACGCAGCTGGGCGGACGGGTACGGTGTGCGTCCGGCTCGTCGACGGCGTGGGCGCAACGCGCGCAGGCGCCGATGACGTCGGTGGGCCGGCGGCAGCGGTAGGAACGCTCGCTTCCTCCCTCTTGCCTGTTGTGATGGCAGCTACTTCTTTCTTCTTTTTCGTCGTGGTTTTTCGTGGGCCGGCCGGTGGCGCACCGGACGACGCATCGCCGATATTCGGCAGCGACGTCGCCCGATCCAACACCGGACGGTCCTCCTGGGTCCCGGCATCGCGGCCCAACGAGCCGCGCTTGCCGGGATTCGGCATCGCCGGGGGGTTTCTGGCCTCCGCGACCGCGACGGCGTGGAACGCCGGGCGTCCGGGGCGACTCCCCCTGTGTCTGCACAGGTACTATGTTCCCTGTGCAACCACAGAGAGAGACGGGGTTTAAAAAATTGCGGTCCGCGCGGTTAACTTTGACTGATACTTAGATGACTAGTCAGAGCGACCAAATAGCCAATCCACACCTACCTAATAATAACTGGAGACTGTCATTAATCCGCGGAAAATCTTAACACCGCGATTCAGAAAAATGACGTAATTGCACAACGCCATCTATGGGTAAATGGATAAAACGTCCGTACAAAGCATGTTCTAATGCGGTTCGTGAATGGACGGCGGCATTTTGCGATTTAGTAATTTTATATTATCTTCGAAACTATTTAACCAATTGACATACTGTTTTGGGCAAATCGTATCTCTATGATGTTCTTGTGATCATTATAATATTTTTTTCGATAAGGTTTAATATTTTGTTGTTTAAAAAATTGTCCAAAGGTAAGTACGTCGAAAAATACTTTTTTAACACATAAAAGCTACTATATCTGCTAAAATATAAAAGATAGAAATATGGTGTCGCGGACTTTTTTGTAGAACTATTTAAAGCGGACCAGGTTACCATACATTGTTTTCAATTATATACAACTGTTAAGGTAGCGCATGCAAATAACTCTGTTGTAAGAGCTATTTTTTTCCGCCTGGCTAGACAAAAATTGAGATAGTTCGGCTAAAATGTATGATATCTTTATAATTTATAGCCTATAGCACTCACGAATAATGTAGTTTTCTACCAGTGAAACAATTTTTAAAATCGGTTCATTACTTCCGGAGATTACCCCCTACATACAAACTTACAAACTTACAAACATACAAACAAATGTTACCTCTTTATAATATTATATTAGTATTAGTATTAGTATAGATAAACCTACATGGGCACTTATGAAACGTTAGAAACTAGGTGCACGGTTCCAACTGATCGTTTTCTATGGAGAAGAGCCGGCAAAAAACTCCACAGTTAGGTACTCTTTTTAAAATAATTGGCTTTTACAATATTTTTAAATAACAGTGTTAATAGATATGGGAGGACTTTCAACAAGTACCAGGTACTTAACAAAATAGAAAATGGTCATCAAATCTACAGTCCAATAAGCAAGCTCACATTAAAAAAAATAGAAAAGAATCTATTTGTTGCATAAATTTTGACATGATTGCTATTACAACTGTAATAAATTTTGACAGTTTTTCGAACATAATTATGAAGTAATGGATTAGCAATTTTCAAAATCATTCAGATTGTGATTGAAAGTGTGTTACGCAATAAGGGTGCTGCTTGAAAGATTGATTGGTGGCACAGCGCTTTATGATTAGCAGAAAGAAAAATTAATTAGTTATGTATAATTTATACCTACTGGTAAAAAGGGCTTGTTAACCAGTACCCTAATTGGGTAACTTATTTTTGTAAACAATTATGCCTAATTTGTTTAATTTTGACAGTTCAACAAGATTCATTGCGTTATTTACGTTACACACAATGTACTTTTTAAATTTAGAATCATTTTGACAGTTCACAGCCCCCTTGTCACCCGCAGCAATTTTATTTAGTGTAGATATTTATCTTGTTATTCATTGCTATAATATTAACAACACACTGTTAAAACAAACACGGTAGCTAAGTCGCTCTACTAACATTCCTTATTTTCTTCAGGCTAGCTAATTACGTCTGTGTTAGAGGTATGTTCACCACAATAGCTTAACTTCGTACTGGATAGTTACGCAAACTATTATGCTACATAATTCCCCCACTAGTTACTTTGTGCTCAAATAATTAGGTATCTACTTAGTAATATAAGGCAAAGTTCTTGACATAAAATAAGGCTTAATAATCTTTTGAGTGCCTGGTTTTCATTAAGATACACGCGAGATCTATAATTAGGTTCGCTGATGACTGTGGGTTAACCACAAATCAATATGGGGTTTATTTAATATGTAAAAAAAAGTTAAGTTGTGATAAGCGACTGTTAAACCATACTTTTTGAAGTTTAAACGTCTCTTAACTTTAAGCAACGTTTATAAATTAACCCTTTAGTAGGTATGTATATAAATAAATAAATATTGTTAATGAAGTTTTATTCCAAAAAAAAAACATTAAATTCACATCGTTGATTTGCGTTAAAACGCAAGAATATTACACAAACCTTTTTCCTTACCGATCTTAACATATTTCTTGGAAAATATATTATGGCATGTAAATATTTAAAGAATAAAATAGTACAGGGGTTAACACTGCTTATAATGTTAGAGTTGTTACGAATTAACCTTCCTCCTTTATTCGAGCAGTTTCAGACAAGCGCCATCCAATCATTGCGTGTAGGAATTCTATACGCTTTTGATCGGTGCAAACGCTTTATAATGTGTTCTCCAAAATTTGTTTGGCGAAATGTGGCGCCCAGCAAAGTAGGGCAGGGCACCATACATTTACTTAACTAAGTGCTTATAATTAATAAATACACATTGCAATATTTAAAGTAGAATTATTTTAGAACGAATCCGTAATAACAATGAATTAATTGGTAATGCAAACTAAAATACGGGGTAATAATATATATTAATCTGGTTTATTTATTTAATAAATGCGACTAGTCTTTGGTTGCTATTTTAGTTTGCGCGAACGATAATTCAATTAACAACCATTTATTATAAACTAGCTTCTGCCCGCGACTTCGTCCAAATGAATTTTTTTCTTTCCCCGTCGCATCGCATTGCCTGCGCGATTACTTCGTTTTCACTTTAGTGTTCTTTCTGACTTTTTACTCGGCTGCTAAGGGTCCTGGCGTGATGTCAAATAACCTATAACCTTCCTCAAAAACTGGGCTATCAAATGTAAAAAAAAAACAGTGGCACTCCGGGAGTGCCGACAGAAGTGAAAACTTGAACAAGATCGCCTTGGTGAAAGAAAAATACTTGTATAGAACATTGGTCCGTAACCTTATCTAAATAAAAAGCACAATAGCGTTTACAAAAAAAAAAAAAAACTTCCAAAACCTTTAGAGTAAAAATACTTGCATAGAACACTGATCCATAACGTAATATAAATAAAGAGCACAATCGCGTTATCATAAATTAGATGTCGGTAACGGTCTCGCGAGTTCAATTGTTTTTTTTTCATCTCAAAAATGCCCAACGCGCCTAAAGAAGCTTTCACTTAAAAAATATTATTTCTTACCCGACTGGTAGTTCTAGAAATTCACGCGTTCAAACAAACAAACAAACTCCTCAGCTTTATTATTAGCATAGATGATGTTGTAAAGCTAGCCAAATTAATTGTTAAGCAAAGTGACTACCAACTTAAATTGTTCGTATATTTAAATCACAACTGTCACTTAGACAGTTGTATGAAAAGGTTATAGCATGGCGAATTGACATTGGGTGACAATTTAATACTCATAATAAAGATTATATAAAGCATCATACGATAAAATAAATCACCTAAACAAAAATTTCCTTTTTAATAAATTAGTGCACCCTCTCACGACGCACCCATTAATCTATCTAGCCTGCCCATCTATGTTGGGGTCGGGTTCTAGTCTAACCAGATGCAGCTGAATACCAGTGTTTTACATGGAATGACTTTATAACTGACCTCCACAACACAGTTACTGGGTAGCACCCCTTGGTAATATTGGTTGTCAGTATTTTGGGCTTCTGACTACCCTTACCGACTAGCTGCGTCCCGCGGTTTCACCCGCATAAGTCTCGATCCCGTGGGAATATCAAGATAAAAAGTATCCTATGTGTTAATCCAGGTTATAAACTAGTTGTGTGCCAAATTCCATCCAAATCCGTTCAGTAGTTTTTGCGTGAAAGAGTAACAAACATCCATCCATCCTCACAAACTTTCGCATTCATAATATTAGTAGGATCTACGAATGGCAGCTGGGAGGGGGGGCTCAATATGTAATGAATGGTCACCCATCCACGAACCGACCGCGGCAAGCGTAGCTTAAGCTAAGCATAGCGTACCTTCGATCGACCCGTGCGGCTTTTATTACTTAGCCACGAGCCCCATCTGTCTCGATGGTTATTAACCGACTTAACAACTTACATCAGTATCGTTTGCAGAGGACGACACGTGTGATTAATTTCAGGAGTCCGTATAGTCCTCGGTTACCTGCGGAACCCATAGCGAATAACTCGCATCAATCATGCCACTGATGTTTTCCTGTTTGTTTGCGGAGGAATTATGACGCTTTTGGGATATTTTAAAGTTTGGGATGAGGGTATTAAAATGCAATATGAAATATAAATTATTGGATTTTTTTAATAGGTGTGTGTAATCATGTAGAAAAAACCCTGTCCGATCCGTGAGGGTGTTGTTAGATATCGAACTGAGAGTATAATTATGTGGAAATTTCATTTCATTATTCCAAAGAAACGTGTTTACGTGTACCTCGCCTCGCTCCCTTGCCTTAATATGTCACTCTTGGTTGTTTTTTTTTTCTAAATTCGCTTGAATGGTCGAATGCAACTAGAGTAATTTTCCTATCAGTCTGAACGACATAAGGTCGCCTTTTGCAGACAACCTTTACAGTACTGTAGAGGTTTTAGCTTGCATAGCTTTCCCATGCAACGATTCCGAATATTTTATATCCCATAAGTTGATGGCATTTATAATGAGGAAAACACTATTTCATATTTAGAAGAATAGGAAAGAATAGACGATCAGCTTGGAAAGCTGACAAGAGCGCGTCATGGTGTACCATGAGTAGAGTCTAGAAATAATTGTCTCATATTAATTTAGACTACGCCTCTTTCATTGGATCCCGCACCAAGGCAACCTCTGACTTTTCGGATTCATGTGCGTATTGTATAATTATCACTTGCTTCAAAAACGGTGAAGGAAAACATCGTAAGGAAACCGGCATGCCTGAGAGGTATTTCTCAACGACATGTGAAGTGAAGTCAAAGGCCCATGGGCGGCTTTAAAACTCTGACACTAGGTTAGTCACTAACCTTGTGGTGAAAAGAAGATTAGATCCCGCTACAGTACTTTATAAGAATGTAATTGAATCCACACTCCAATATTAAAGTGCATCATTATCCAGGCGTCAATCACACGTGAGCAAAATAAGAAATTGCAATTAAGTGCCAAAAATATACCCTTGTCGAAATATAAAAGCCTCAGTTACATTTGTGACGTTGATCTATGTAGTTACACCTCATTTGTCACAAGCTGTTGAAAGGTTGAAAAGAAAATGATGGTCACTCGTGTGATTATACACTTATTTTATTTTATACAGCGGCTTCGCCCACTTGATTTCTTTATGAATTATAGCCTATGTTACTCATTGATAACTTAGTATTATACTGGTGAATTTTTTTTTATCGGTCTCTTAGTTTTTGAGTTTATTCATTATTATTATTATTTGCTACACATATATAGGTATTTATTTTCTATTTAAATATTTATACATACTATAAAACTGATTTACATCCGTAAGACGTACTCGTAACATAAGGTTCAGTTGAAAACCAGCGTCAGGCACTAGTTGTCTGGCATTTATGCTGAACTGGGCCTATTTGTCGCAACCTTGAGGCACACAATACTGTTTTAAGCTTTCTCAGTTTTTTTTTTGTTTTTGTTTTTGATTTATTTTCTTTCTTTCTTTCGTTCATTACAAACAAATGTACAAAAAAACAAATCATTTCTCTTTTCATTTTAATATTAGTTTAGATCAAGCAAAATATAACAATTAACTGTATCGAAGAATCTTTTAAAGGCAAGCATAATTAATTATCTCATCTTTTGGAATTTGAGGTGTGATTACGTTCTTAGATTTGCTTGGTAATTTGTGTACTACGTCCAGCTTTTAATTCTCTTGTGAATGACTTGCGGTTCATTCAAGATGTCATAGAGTTGTCCACATGCATATTATGTAACCATGTGCATTTAGTGAACAAGTGCATTCCGCGGATTTACCAATGATATTACAGTCCTATGATTGGCACAAGTTTGCGCTAAGTGTTATGCGTGTAACTTTAGAATATTAGGAACTTTGATCACTAAAGGTCGCGGTTTAAAGATTTTAAAATACTTATTAATTTACCTAATAATGACGAGCTATACATATTTTATTACCGCTTCGGGTATGCTCTTGGCCTGTATCTCACCTGATGGTAAGTGATGATCAGGCTGAAGGTGAAAGCGAGCTTCACCCGGAATCCTCAACCACAGAGGAACTGGCTATCCTACCTCTAACTGCCGAGACATAACAATGCTTTTAACATTGTTGTTATGGCGACAGACTTAGACAAGATAGTGGTAGCTAGCCAGGCGGACTTAGGACAAGCCCTGCCACCAACCAAACCGACCTCTGGGTCTGAGACAGGTGGTCTAACCACTAGACCACAGAGGCGGTTAAAAATCTAAAGATATTAATCTGATAATCAACCGAATTAGTCAATCCATTAATTTGCATTTAATTTTTTATTACATAGTTGCACAAGTCTGTACCTACCATCGATTTTAAATCATCTACCAACAAAATCAGAACTCGCAACACATCTATTATATTAAAATGCTTTGTCCTGAATGACTGACTGACGGATCAACGCACAGCCTAAACCGCTGATCTTAGAGACCTGAAACTTGGAGGGTGTGTTCTTTGTATGACGTAGGCATCCGATAAGAAAGGATTTCCCGAAATTCTACCCCTAAGGGGGTAAAAAATGGGGGCAAAGTTTGTAGGAAAAATCTTATTCCTTGAGAATAAACTTGAAACGTGGCACAAAAAGTACTAGGCTTGCATGAATTCAATATAGTATTTCAATCATTATTTCCCACACAACAAAAAAAATACGTTGTGCACGATTTCTGAGCAGTAACGTAACGTAACAAAAAGTACTAGGCTTGCATGAATTCACGATAGTATTCAATCATTATATTATGCTACTAATAGGATTTAGTTGAGGCAGGTTGTAATAGGTAGTGCGTTTCCATGGGATAATTTATATAGACTTCCAGGCGAGCGAAGCTGCGGGAAAAAGCTAGTTCCTAATAAAAAGAAACCTATTGTGTTCGACTCAATTTAAAAAGTTCTTAAGTCCTACACCTGGTAGAAACTATTGGATTTTCTTCTGTAGCAGTTCGTCTGCGCCACATAAGTGCTTCCCCAGATGTGCATTTCGTTTATGCTTCACTGGATTACACTCACTGAGGTGCAATACGGTTTTATCAGTTTTTGCGAACTTGTGCTGCAATGGAGACGTGTGTTTTCAGACATACGTTTGTCTGGTGGGCTTGATATGACCATTGTTGGGATGTGATATATGCAGAACAATATGTCAGAGCATACTTTAATAATATTAATGCGGAAAGTGAGTTTGTTTGTTTGGTATGCTTTGACGCTAAAACGGCTGAACGGATTTGGATGAAACTTGGGTATGGTATGGGCATGAGATAGGATATTTTCTCTCTCTAATTTTGAAAATGGCATGTTTAGTCATAAATGATTTTACACATCGTAAAATCATGGTGCGCTATACTCTACAAGAAGTGAACATCGTAGAAGTGGCGAATCTATCGCCAGAAGTACTGAGAAAAGTAAAATGTGCGTCAATTCTGGCGGCGGCCACCTAACAGATATTATTTTTTCGACTTTAACAGAACAAAATTATAAGTCCGAATAAACAATATAACAATAACCAGAATGATTATTCTTATTTATAAAAAAGAGATAAAGTTTACTCAAGTTTTTTCACTGGTTTTTATTCGACGAGAGCCGCATTTTTTTAAGCATCGACGTCGTGCGCCGAACTGAAACAGCTGATGCTCGACTGAACGCCAAATATGCCGAAAATGCAGTGAAACCGTATTACATCAATACTGGCATTTACTTGTTTAAAGATATTTTGCTTTAGAAAAAACTTACGTAGGTAGATTTCATCATGGGTTTAGTAATGTTAATTACTTTGCATAGAATCAAGTTCTTTTAATTTAACAGTCAACTGTGTTGCTGGGGAGTTCGTTGCGCCACTTCTTAGCTAAAGCATTAGGAAGTGGTGAAGGGCGGGCGTTTTAGGGGACTATCTTATGTAATTTTGAAGTCATAAAGTGTTAATTCTCAGCCTAATTTGCATAATAACTTTTGATTTTTATTTCATTATTGTTAACCCGATCTTGTCTGTCCCTTGCTGTCCTCCCCAGCGGACGCCCTAAGCCGAGGTCCGTACCCCACAGGGGGTGCCCTTAGCGTGTAGTCGTTTAGTTTTTAAGTGTTATGCCCTGGCTGGAGGCCTTAATATATTGAGGCAGCCACAGGAAAGTCCGGTTAAGCAGCTGACAACCTTCTTGGTTGACCTGCTACTGGCGGGGGTTCGAAGGGTCTGCCGGGGGTTCGAAGAAAACCGATAGGGAAATTGTGGCCCCCGGACACAGGGCAACCGAAGGAACACGGGTGGGTTTTAGTCAGTAAGAGGCTGACACGCCCTCCCGCTCCGCCCAGACCGGGAGAAGTTATTTGATCATTTCCCACCCAAAAAAAAAAGGTTGACCTGCAAGAATTCATTTATAAAAAAAAAAAAACTATATTATTATTGTAAATTCAAAGTTCAGTGAATATAAATTCGAGAAAATATTTCAAATTATGTTACTCACACAAATGACATTCACTTTTGATTAAATCTTCAACTAGTTTCTCACTGCGAAACTAAAATACATTTAACCTTATTAAAATAGATTTTGAATTTAATTACGACGTCATCAAAGGGGCTCTCGACCGAGTTTCATTGAGAGTTTGTCTATAGAAATCAACATTGACTTATTTACTTGTGATCGGGGACTGATGTCAAAGCTGTAACTTAATTACAATTAAATTGTTGAAATTATTTTGTAAGAAGTTTTAAAGTTGGGGAGTAAACACAGTGAAATGTCTCATGATTAATTCGGCTTAGAAATGGAAAATTAAAAATAAATTTTATTGCATTAAATTTTTGCAAGGAGTTTTAAAATCAAGTAGGTGTGCGTGCAATCTTATCGTCGATTATTTTTGCATCGTCATCATAATCATAATTTCAGTCGAAAGACGTCCACTGCTGGACATAGGCCTCCCCCAAGAACCGCCACTTCGACCGATTTTGTGCTTCCCGCATGTGTGGGCTCAAAGTGCCTCGAGATCTCTAATGGAATTAAAAACCTTTCTTGACGACTTATAAGTACCTCATACCTCACTACTGCAATCTACCACAATTTGGTCTTCCAAGATTTTTTTCGTGTGCATGAACAAAGATAAAAAATCGCACACAATAGTCCAATTTTATCTCAAAAAGTAATAATAACCTTACTTGATGTAATTTTTGTAACACCATACGAAAGTTTATTCCCGACTTGGCTCAAGTTTTGACGAGTTTCTCTATGGAAAGATTTCCGTGGCTCCTTTTACGTGAAGTATGCTTGGTATCTCTTTGTAACAGTAGATAAGTTTATGTTGATCCACGAATAAGATATAAGCTAAAGGGCGTGGATGTTGAAAAGGTTAATTAATATTGTAAAGCGTTGGTTTACCTTGTTATGATTTTTATTTGTTAAGGAGCTCGGCTGTGGAGGTAATAATACCACCATGCATATTTTTACTTCCTACCAAGCAGTATTGCTGTGTTAATGTAATTACCTTATGAAACTGTCAACTTTGTATTAGGGCAAAGATTTAAATCATTATATTTACTCTCACTGTACTTAGTCACGCAAAAAAGTGCCTAGACTTGGAAGAGTGAGCTCACACAATAATGATGACGTTTCCATTACTATCGCTTCAAGTCACTGTGTCATTGTCAGAGGTGTCAAAACAAAAAAAAACACGACCATCTACTGAAGCGCGAATCTAACGATTTAAATCTTTGATCTTGGGTGCATAGGGTGAATTAATAATGTAATATTGTTTATTTGATTTGACTTTATGGATAACTTTATCGCTCATTATTTAGCTTCAATGTAATTGAGTAAACACATAACATCTCGTATTTTCTTTTCCTAATTCCCACCATATTGTAGATAAAGCTTCTAACGGGACGCAAAGGAAATAAATCAGACGAAATAAGTCGAAGATAAGGTCTGACACACCCTTATGTTGCGGGTAGTTATTGTCCACAACACACACACACACACACATACTACCACACAGCAATATATCTAATTACTTTGTACCGACATATTGCACCACGCTGACAGAACCACTAAAGTGCATTGTCTTCTTCAATTCTATGTAATTGAACCGCATTGTTTAACTGATGTGTACAATACAGATATGCACACCAATGGAGAAATGAAATCTTATATTTTGATTATTATAAATAATACGCACTTATTTTAACTTACGAATAAGCTTTCCCAAAAATCTTCTCTGGTATCTCTGGTCATCACCAGTCATGAAAGCCACGTGGGTGACAGAATGAGGTGCATAAAGATGGAGAAACCATTTTACCAATTTATTGAGGAAATCATATAATTGTGCTACCCCTTAGATAAACACTAAATAAGGTCTTTACCAATTTGAAAACAGAAGAAATACTTAACAACAGTAATTACAGATACCCAACCTTAACTGCTCCAACACATACACACCCCCTCGTTCACACAAACACACCCACACACACTTAAGCAGTCACCAGTGTACCCCACAACTAATATTAAAGATGTTCGATAAGGTAACGTGTGTCCTATCAAGCATCTTGTCCTATTGTTTCCGCAAGGCGTGTCCTTTGAGCACGGGTTCCAGTAGGGAACCGTGAAGACAATTGGATATACGAAGATATGGCTTTTGTTCGTAAAGGTATATAGTAGTCGGTTTTTAAAGTGGATTTGAAGAGTAAGAGACATTTTGAAGTTGAATTTTTTTGTTTTGAAATGAAAATTATTCATTAGTTAACTAACAGCGCCCCTAGTGTTCCGCGTGGACATTATCTATCCTATGGCATTTGGTAATAGAGGTTATTAAGATGCCGATATATGCCAGTGGCCTTGAATGGTAAGCTTGCGTGTTCTGTGCTGAGCTCACGCAACACGTCGTAAGTCCAGCCAGCAATTGAACTCGCCCATCAAGGAGTGCTGTCTCAAATTAGACGCATTATTAATTTATTATTCATAAATCAAAAGATATTTTAATAAAATACGTAGGTATACTAAAAGATATAACGGCACATTGCCATTATCAATCGATTCTGGATTCATTGTGGCTGCCGAGCTATCGTGGGTAGGCGGGCGAGGAGAATTAAAACCACGTGTTGAAGATAATCAACGATGCACGATTATAATTTTTTTTAGCAAAACTATTAAAAGAATCACAATCAGCAGTTTCCAATTAAACGAAATATAATGACACTCCACCGAACACGTCTTGCTTGAGCGCCATGCCAACGGATCATCATCCGTCTGACGGCCGCATGCCAAAGAGTCCGGAGTTGCGTCAGAGTGAAGAAACGTCTATCCACGCTTGACAAATGTCCGCTGTCATTTTTGACGTTTCTTGACACTCTCAAAACATTGAAGCGCCGTCACGGCCGGACTGACATTCGCACGTCCTCGTGCGACTGCTCACGCCTCGAGTTATCTGCAAAGACCAAATAAAAATCTGTAGTACACGTCTGGGCATGCTCACCCATCCCTGACTAGCTACCCATTTACGCTACCTGTTTAAAAAGGTCTCGATCTTCACCCCTCACATCTGAATTAAAAACACTGGGCGGACAACTGACAGGCGCCCCTTCGACCACCCACCAACTCGCATGGTGCGGTGGACCGGACAACCCGTCAGCGCCCATACCACCAGTCGCGAAAACCACACACAGCTGCTGCAATCAACTGGTCTGGAACGTCGACCCGCATAGGCCAGCCCCAGACCAATCTCCTGCCTCCCAGCTCATACCAAAGAAGTTGTAGTCTGATCGTGGGCATCGACCCGGTTTAGGCCAGCCCAGTCGATCAACTACACTACATACCACGTAGGAAAACATAGTCTGATCAGGGGCATCGACCCGGTTTAGGCCAGCCCCATTGGTCAACTACGCCGCTCCCAACTGCCTATCCAGTGCCCTACGCTCTAGATCAATTCTCGATAAAAGCACAGGATTTACACAATTGTTATAAGCTCACCATTTATTACTCATCATGTTCGGAGGCGGAGAGGGTGCCAGAGCTTGCGGTCAAAGTGTGTGAGCTAGATACCGATACTGTGTCACTATCATCATCAGATGTTACCATTCCATTCTCATGACTATGAACTTCCGCCGTCTCGGCCTCCTTTGACTCATTGACTAAAGAAGTAGCTACTTCAATCAATCCACCGTAGCCCCTGGGTACTGCGCGCAAGTTTTCATGGGCGTACTTATAGGTTCGGTTAGACCCATCAATGTCTCTCAGCTCATATCTATCGTGATCTAGTACCTTGACAATCGTAAAAGGACCTTTGAACTTTCGCTGTAGTTTAGTTTGGTTACGCTCACTACCCTTGATAAAGACAAAGTCGCCTACACTAAATGGTCTCACTGTTGCTCTACCCCGGTTAAAGCGTTCTACCTCTGCCGAAGCAGCTTTTTTGATATTCTCAGAAGCGTTATGCCTAATGGTGTTTAAATCTAAACGGGGCTCAGGCTCAGCATGTAAGGATAAGGTTGATATTCCTAATGATTTTGCTCGTATGCCGAACATCAATTCCGTAGGGGAGTAGCCTGTTACTCTGGATCTAGTGCTATTCAAGGCGAGCTGAACTTCAGGAAGTTCGTCGCGCCAGGTTTTGTTTGGGTCGTTCTCTACTATTGTGAGCAGACATTTTAGAGTGCGCATTATACGCTCAACTTGACCGTTAGCTCTACTAGAGCCAGTAGCGATAAGGTGAAGCTCTATACTATGCTCACTACAAAATCGTTTGAAATCTGCACTAATATAACACCTACCTTGGTCTGATATTATACGCTTCGGTGCACCAAATAGATAAACTGCCCTTTTAAGAGATTGAATTGCGCTAGCAGCATCGAGAGAAGGTGTGTAATCTAAGAGAACATATTTGGTGAACGAATCGATAATAACGGACGCATATTCTTTCCTATCACTTTTGCCACTTAGTTTGCCCGTGATGTCTATATGTATCGTGTGCCAAGGCGTAGACACTTTAGGTATTGGATGTAATCGCACCTGTTGCGCTCCCGAACATCCCTTTGAAGCTTTGCATACTATACATGAATCTACAAATTTACGCACCTGCTTGCACATTTGTGGGAACCAATACTGTTCATATATTTTGTCAAGCGTCTTATCAACACCGAGATGCATAATTTCTGTATGAACATGATTAATAAGTGTCCATGTCAGGGATCTTGGTACAACTGGTAACCAAGAGCTGGTTCTATTGCGTTCAATTTTCCTATACAGTATGCCTTTCTGCACGTCATACGTGTGTGCAATGGATTCTGGTAACTCGTTGTTTTGATGTTTGCTGATGAGGTCACAAATTTCGCTATCACGTTTTTGCTCTACAGCTAGCCAACCCTGATGTAACTCTATAAAGTGAACTTTCTTATTCCTACTCGTAGCAACAGTTAAATCATTTAATCCCTGCAAACTATGTGTGGGCTCCGAAACGGGGTTTCTAGATAGATAGTCAGCGTGGCTCATGCTAATGCCCTGCTTGTGAACAATGTCAAAATCGTACGCTTGTAAGACAGCCCACCATCTGTGTACGCGTGGAGTTAGGTCGGTTTTTGATTTGGATGCTTTCAAAGAATTACAGTCGGTGAAGACAGTGAAGTGCTGACCGTATAAGTAATGCCGGAAGTTCTCGACCGCACGAACGACCGCCAGGGTTTCTAGTTCGTATGAGTGATATCGCGATTCCGCGTCGGACGTTCGACGGCTGAAGTAAGATACCACGTGAGGAACATTATCTTTCCTCTGGATCAATATAGCCCCGTAACCTTCTGAACTCGCGTCAGTGTGAAGTTCAATGGGCGAATCTTGATCAAATATTGTTAACACCGGTTCTGACGTAAGAATGTCAACAATTTTTTTTTGGATATCATTGTGAGCATCTGTCCATTTGATGGGCCCTTTCAATTTTGTTAATGGGTAAAGAGGTCCAACTATACGGGTGAAATTTGGTATGAACCGTCTGAAATAAGAGGCTAGGCCTAAAAATTGCCTAACATGTGTAGCTGTTTTTGGAGTCGGAGCGTCAACTAAAGCCTGTATCTTTCTAGGGTTCGGTGTAACTACTCCTGCTTTTATGACGTAACCGAGGTAATCTATTTCCTTTTTCATGAATCTGCACTTTTTAAAGTTCAACGAAAAACCCGCGTCAGTGAGAGCTTTCAAAGTTAGGTCCAGACGTTCTAGCCCTGCAGTGACGTCATTTGAATAGCACATGACATCATCGACGTATGCCAGCGCTACCCTGTCTTTTAGGGGACCTAGAGCTGTGTTTATGCAACGCTGATATACGGAAGCGGCATTCCGTAAACCAAACGGCATCGTCAAGTATTCGAATTGGCCATCCGGCGTCACAAATGCCGTTTTTGCTATGCTATCGGGGTCAACGATTATCTGGTGATAACCAGATGTCATATCTAATGACGAGAAATAGTGCGCGCCATGGAGACGGTCGATTTGTTCGTCAATCCGGGGCAACGGATAATGCTCGGGACGCGTGTTAGCATTGAGTTCCCTATAGTCTACACACATCCTATCGGTGTTGTCTTTCTTTTTGACCAATAAAATGGGGCTAGCAAAAGGAGAACTGCTTTCCCGAATAACACACGCTTTTAATAGGGACTCTATTTTCTCGTTGACTATTTCTTTTTCCGCGGGTGCTAACCTATAGGGATGCCTTTGCACGGTCTTATTTGGATCAATAAGGTCTATACGGAGAACGCCTGTCGTAACCCGTCGCGTTGGTATACCGACTGTGAAGAACTCACTGTATTTTCCTAAAATTCTAATCAATACTAATTTGTCATCGCCTCGTAAGTCTGTATCAATATTCATTAAATCAAAGTCACTAGATTTGTCAGAAAAATTTACTTCTTTACGCTGAGAAAAAGTTACTTGATCGTTATCCATATGCACGTGCACGCTATTTTCTAATATATCCCTACCTATTATAACTGGTTCAGCAATAGTGCCATCAGGTACTATGTGAAACAACACTGAGAGCGATAGGCCTTGAACATTGATGGGGCTAATAACCTGGGAAACACATTCTACATCCCCCCTACCGATGCCCGTCAAATAAACTAAATCATTCTGCGCAGTACCAGGGAACTTCTCGGCGTAGCTGTTAGTTACCAATGAACAAGCAGATCCGCTATCAAAAAGAAAGGAAACTGGCTCACCGGATGATGTAGTCAAGGTGCTCCTCGATGCCTTGCGTTCACACACATGGACTGCTTTGACCGCTGCTGCTCCGCCAGCACCCGCTCGATCTGGACACGCCGACGCCACGTGTCCTGGTCGTCCACACGCGAAGCAGGTGATTGGTTTTGGTTTATCAGCGGCTCTGGATGTTTGGTCGTGCGTCTTCTCTGAAGTAGCAGTCTCTTCTCTTCGCTTGCGGCAGTCTATCGCTTTGTGACCCGAAGTACCGCAGCGGTGACATGTTCCCATGAAGCGTGATTCGTTGAATCGGGTCCTTTTCACATCCGTAGTATGGTCATCACTACCCTCATGCCTTCGTTTCAATGAAATTCCGTTAAGAACGCGCAGAAGTTGAGATCTAGTTGTCAGATTATGAGAGTGGAGCTCACGGCGGATTACGGCTTCCTTTTGGCATAAAACTGAAGATACAAATCCCGTTGTAACATCTTCAGACATCTCCATCCGCGGAATGCGTTCGATGATGTTCCAAAGACGCATGGCCGCCTCACTCGCGGTTTCTTTAATACCAACTTGAAAACGTAGAATTTCATCGAAGTAATCTTGTGGCAGCATAGGTTTAGCAAACTTCGCAAGCAATACTTCTTTTATTTGAGGCCATGTCAGCTGCGATGCCTGCAGTCGTGTTAAACAGGTAGCAGCTCGGCCTTTGAGTGCGCGTGTAAGTAACAAAAGTAGTTCTGCGCCTTCTAACTTACGGTTATTGACTATGATTTCTGTCACGTTGCACCAACCTTCGATGTCCGCTTCGTTGCCATCAGGATCAAACTCAATCAACTGAGTAGACGTGCTGCTCAAAGGTTGCGGCTGTGATATAGCCATCAATCGGGCTAAAAACAACTCCATTTGTTGTGACAGGCTTGGTTCTGATGCCGGCGCTGAAGATCTCGTACGACTATTCTCCTCTGAATCAAGCCCTTCACATCCCACTTCTGATAACGGCACATTGCCATTATCAATCGATTCTGGATTCATTGTGGCTGCCGAGCTATCGTGGGTAGGCGGGCGAGGAGAATTAAAACCACGTGTTGAAGATAATCAACGATGCACGATTATAATTTTTTTTTAGCAAAACTATTAAAAGAATCACAATCAGCAGTTTCCAATTAAACGAAATATAATGACACTCCACCGAACACGTCTTGCTTGAGCGCCATGCCAACGGATCATCATCCGTCTGACGGCCGCGTGCCAAAGAGTCCGGAGTTGCGTCAGAGTGAAGAAACGTCTATCCACGCTTGACAAATGTCCGCTGTCATTTTTGACGTTTCTTGACACTCTCAAAACATTGAAGCGCCGTCAGATAAATAATTAAATTATCTTTAAAATGGTGAAAATTTCAGAAAAATACGCTTGATAGTTTTTGCGTCATTTTTAGTTTTTTATCAGCGTTAGATATAACTATACAAATTAATTACACTATGTAATATAAACATAATCCAAAATATTCACAGACTAAGCTATTATGAAAATGCTCTTATTTAACATATATTTTTTCCAAATCATTAACACTACTCGTTTAGACGTGATATTCAGCATAATGTGTGTAAGTGATATTTAGCAGCTGCGTATCCAATACAATAACGCATTCAGGGTATTGTTGCGATTGCCGCGCTTCTGTAGTGCCTCGGCAATGTTTGCAGACGCACGCACTGACGGCTTTGATGCACTGTGGCGTAAGAAATCTGCCTCGCTACTCGGCAGGCTGCGTGGCAGTCGCAACACTATCCTGCAATCAATAGCCGCCCGGGCAGACAGCCCGCTAGTGTGGGCGCTTACAAACCGGACCCGTTCTGTTTTAGTTATTAAGTACTAACATAGGCTAAGCTTTTTTGTTACTAACACTATAGACCATTGTAGTCTGCAAAAATAATAAATAATAATAAATAAAATCATTAAAAGTCGCGAAGTGTCGCCTTAAGTTACAGCTCAGACTGCCTGCAGTATTCCTCTTAATCCATCCAGATTGTCTTAAAAAGTGTGTACGGGTGTGTCTTAAAATATCGTATCTAGCGATAAGACCGCCCGTTATGGAGGAGCTCGTGGCTAAGTAATAACTGCCACATGGGTAGATCCATCAGGTTAAGCTACGCTTGTCGAGGTTGGTCCGTGGATGGGTGACCATCTACACATACCGATATTCCTCCGTGTCTCGGAAAGCACGTTAAGCCGTTGGTCCCGGCTGTCATTTGCAGATCTTTGACAGTTGTTAAGGGTTGTCAGAAGCCCGAAAGTCTGACAACCAGTCTTACCAAGGGGTATCGAGTTACTGGGTTGTGGAGGTCAGATAGGGAGTCGCTCCATGTAAAGTACTGGTATTCAGCTGCATCCGGTTAGACTGGAAGCCAACCCCAACATAGTTGGGAAAAGGCTAGGCAGATTGAAGCGAATGACTTGCACTTAAAATAGGTATACTGTAATAATACTCTATTACTGAATTTCTAAGATTAAAAGAATTCTCGTAATTGGAACAGTATTTTTTGAGAATAACTTTAAAAACACATTTGACTGCCTCGTTGGTCTAGTGGTCGCAAGCGCTACTACAGAGCATGAGGTCTTGGGTTCGATTCCCAGGTCGGGCAAAGTGTTATTGGGTTTTCCATTAGGAATTTCTTAGTAGCAGTCCAGAGTCTGGATTTGTGTCCGGTTGATGGCAATAGGCTCGCCCACATTACTTGAGCACACATTACACATTACTTAAACATAACTGGTGAAATGTGGGTGTACCTACTATGTGTACAAGTCTGCCTAACCCTTAAAGGAAATAAGGCGTGATGTTATGTTTTACAAACATACATACTTATGAGTCACTTCACGTTTTTAAATATAAATAAATATAAACTTTATTGAAACAAAAAACTCAGTTTACAGAAACTCTGTGTTCGATAATAACTGCATTAGTATAATACTGTGTCGCAGTCATTAACGCCCACCTCCAAAAAGTTCGAGACAAAATCAAAACTAAAAGAAATCAAATAAAAATAAGAAATAAAAATAAGAACATAAAAAATCTGAACTTAAAATTAAAACTGAACAAAATTTCAGCGTATTTTTATGTGAGATTGTGTGTTTGTATGGAAGGATTGTGTAGTTTTGAGCGTGGAGTGTATATATGTGTTCACGTTTTTATCATGTAATTATAGAAAGAGACTAGTTCATTTATAGTAACAATCAAGGGGTATCGTGTTACCCACTAACTGGCTTGTGGAGGTCAGATTGTCGCTCCACTGAGAGTAAAGACTCTCAGTACGATACTTAACAACACCTTCACGGATCGGATAGGGTTATCTTTTGTGAAAATTTCTGATAGATTTACGTGGAACTTTGGTAGAAAAAAAAAGCCTCATTTTTTTTTCAATTGGAAATTTTACCGCTTTATTATCTACATGGGGCGCGGGTGGCCGTCGTTTAGCGGGTGTTTTACAAGTCATAATTTATGACTCCTGTCGAAAATTTGCTTATTTTTAATGGATTTCGGGTAATTTTGGTACAAAAATATGAATTATAAATAGCGATAACTTTTTTATTTTCAATATTAATAAGATTTTGTATTACTATTTGGTAATGTTTTTGCAGTACCTATGTGCCACTTTCAAATCGGACAGGTTTTTTTTACATATTGTATAGTGTCGGAGCCGTGCATGGAAAGCCAGTAATAACGATATGATCGTTGACACCCATTATATATGCATATTTATTCGTTGTATCCTGTTTTATTTAAATGGTGTACAAAAAGGTAAATTTCCATTCTAATCTATTTTGCTACCGAGGTAGGTCAGCGATAGGAAGTGCATGAGAAATGACCATGCCACGTCCATGGTCGAGCCATGAACTGCCGTTTGTGCACTTCACATTCACAGCGTGTTTCTACACTTGGTAACCACAAGTAAAGCACGCGTCGCGTCGCTCCGTGAGACAAAAATACTATACACTAATCCAGTTTGTGACACAATTGGGTAATTCACGATCAATTACAATTTGTATCGATTTGAAACAGATTGCTAATCCATTGCTTCATAAGTTGGAAAAAATATCTGCTCAACAATGTAAATAACGCAATGAATGTTGTTGAACTGTCAAGTTACGCAATTAGGGTACTGATCGGTGAAGTCGACAAAGTAGCAAATTAACTGTTTTATGTACTCCGTACTCTCAAATCGGAGTCTGTAACTATTGGGACTACTCGTGCCTTGATTTCTGTATTGTGACGATTTGCTTAAAACTATTGCGAGTACCAAGAATGACGATTTTTATTCATACCACAGTCTAACCGTTACCGTAGTCTTGTCAATGTTCAAGTGTACTAAATCTATTTTACCTCAACAAATACTATCACAAAAGAGCAGGGAACCTACACACTTAGTCACGTACCTACCGCTACAGATGTAATCGCTTCTCTTGAAGTGAACTGCGGGACGTTTGCTGAGGAGCCAGCAACGACTTCCCTTTGCAGTTCTTTGATTTAATTCAGTGTAATGCTGTTTAATTTGTCTGCTGATTAGAATAAATTTTTCTCTCATTGAGGGTTTGAAACTACTTCTAGATTTTCGTTCCTGTGTGCAATACAATTTACATGACATATTATTTTCCGAAGGAGCAGGTACCTCCATCATTCGCCAGTAAGGTTTAAGTTCTTGCAAGTCTATTGCCAAACCCATTCTCTTGGCTGTTACGTAGAATTCCTTTATAGAATTCCTTTATTCTACAATTTTTGTGTTTTTGATGTGTAACGAGGAGCTCGTGGCTAAGTAATAACAGCCGCACGGGTCGATCCACCAGGTTAAGCTACGTTTGCCGGGGTTGGTCCATGGATGGGTGACCATCTTTACATATCGAGACTCCTCCATACCTCGGAAAGCACGTTAAACCGTTCGTTTCGGCTGTCATTCGTGTCATTCTCGACAGTCATTACGGGTCGTCAGAAGCCCGAAAGTCTGACAATCAGTCTTACCAAGGGGTATCGTATTACCCAGTTACTGGGTTGTGGAGGTCAAATAAGCAATCGCGTCGGTTAGACTGGAAGCCGACCCCAAGATAGTTGGAAAAGGGCTAGGTAGATTGATTGATGTGTAAAATCTTTCCTGTTGCTTTCCTGCAATCTGTGGGAGTGTTTTCATGAAAAGGGACGGAAGTGTGTAACTGGAAGTCGGGAAAGCGCGCGCTATTTGATTTGACCAATGAGCGCGCGCGGTGCTAGAGTTTGCCGTCAGATGGTACCAATCCATTTTCCGAGAGGTTGGTACTGTCAGCCAAGATGTCAGATGTTACACATCATATGCGACTACTGTAAAGATGGATACTGACCGGTGTTACGGGGTGTAATGTAACATGTTACAAAGTGAGCATTCCTGCAGTCAGTACGTGGAAACGAGCACGAATACGCGAGCAGCAAACCGCTCGTTTCGAGTGCTCCGCCTGCTGTCGGTTTTTGGTGAATCCCTTCGAATGTTACGCAGTTCAGTCAGTACGCCCACGACAAGTCTTCACGAGCGCACGTGCCACACGCGTCGATTCTTGGCTATTGTGATTAGAATCTGGAGCGCGCGCGAGCAAAAAGTTCAAAACGAGCTTTACACGGATTTTAGTACATTACGGCCCGTAACGGTCAATATCCACCTTAAGACTAGCTCGTTTTTTTATCACTACATACTCGTAACCATTGCATGTAAGATAAATACAGGTATAGATGAGATGTCTAAACCATTTTTACCTGTACAAACTTTTTTATTGTGATAATACAAAAGAGCAGTGTACCTACACACTTAGTCACGTACCGCTACAGATGTTATCACATCTCTTGAAGTGGACTGCGGGGTCTGCGGGATGTTTGCTGACATAAGCGGACTCACAAAGGGAGTTCCACCCTTCAATGAAGACTACTGTTCTTCGATGTAATGTAATTATGGTTTTTAACACAACTAACTATTTACACTAGGTACTAAATTAAAAGACTAACTAACTATCTGTACCTATAAATAAAAATAAAAAAGACGCTTAGGCGTCGAAGTATTCGTCCGCATCGCTGTCATCCGTAAACGTGCCCAGAAGACTGGCAGCGTTGCCACGTTGAATGGCAATGCTAATTCTTTGGCCAAAAAACGAGCCAGCCCTCTGGTCACGTGAAGTGTCGACCAGTCCACGAGAAATTTCCTTAAAACAGAGACGCGCACTCGGGCCCCACGATCCGAGCGTTTCGATCCCAAATGGCTCAAAACTGTAGTAACCCATAAGGTACTCGTATTTGCGCTGCTTGAGGGTCTCAGCAGCCGCTGTGCAGCGGCGCCAGCATAGCCCGCCGTGCTAGGAACATGAGATGGCGCAAGGGTGTCGACACAGGTTGCATCCCACACCTGAGGACTACCCACGTTCCAAGGCAACAACGTCATCCCGTCTGGTCTCTTCTCATCGTCACGTACCAAGCCGTTTGGTTCTAATTAGCTGTGTTAAAAACTGTAAAGTTATATTACTAGTGGCTGTAATAAAATTATGGTTACTGATTAAGATTTGATAATGTAAATACTAACAAATGCCAAATTATAACATTCTCAAAAAAACGCAACAATATTAAATACAATTATCGTATCAGTAATGATAACATACCGCGAGTATCACAGGTTAGGGATTTAGGTGTGATTCTGGACGAAAAATTCACTTTCGAGGCACACATTGACCAAATCACTAGTAAAGCCTACAAGTCCCTTGGATTTGTAATACGTAACAGCCAACAGTTCTATAACCCATTATGCTTAAAGACGTTATATTACTGTTATGTAAGGAGCATACTGGAATCCGCAAGTGTTATATGGCGACCTTTTTATAAAAAATATATTGATAAAATTGAATCAATCCAACGAAAATTTATTAAGCACTTAAATTACAAAACCAAAGCGGATATCCCAAATTACACGGACTCCTGTCGATACCACAAATTTAATACTCTGGAAGAGCGTCGACAGTTAAATGATATGATGTTATTATACGACATACTTAACAATAAATTCGACTGTCCACAACTGCTCAGCAGAATAAACTTTAACGTCCCACTCAGACGTACCAGACATACCACTTTGTTATCAGTACCATCGGCCTCCACTAATTATCTAAAGATGTCACCATTCTTACGTCTACCTGCATTATATAATGATAAATTCCCAATATTAGATCCTTTCAATACCACACGGAACAAACTTAAAAAAGAAATTATCCACATCCTCCATCAAACGCCAGATACCCAGCGAACTCAGTAGTGCCAGTTTAGTCATACATACGTACACAAAAATACACACACCTTCACACACATTGCAACACCTACACTGCACAGATACACGCCCGCACACACTATAAATATTAATAATTGTGTCACTCTCTGTATTTCATATTTTTCTGTGTACTTCGTAATTGGCGTAATGTTTAGAATAATAATAATGTTATACTTACTATCAGCTGTGAAGCTACCTTGTAATAAATAAATAAATAAATAAATAAATAAATAAATAAATTTAGATACAGCTATTTACAAATATTGATACGGTTCACATTAGGCATTTATTATATTATTGTTGTCTTAGATCCGCAGAGGAACGACCTTCATCCATCTGTTGAATGAATGAAAAGTATTTTATATCAAATTTAGTACCCATGTTAAAAAATATATCGCGAGTGGGTTGCCTAAGAAAATTCTCTGTCTGAAATATTTTCTTGTTTCATAATTTTTAGAGCGTGATTTTTCAATAGTCTGGTTTTAGTTTTTAAACTTACTTTTTATTTAAATTATATTAAGGTTATAATTTCGTTATAAAGTATTTGCAGAGCAGCTTAATTTTTTTTGTTTGGATTTTATTGTATAATAGGTATTAATTTTACAGCCACGCCGTACGTAGCACGGTCTCACTTTTGCTTGTTTTGAATAATTTAAACATATTTATATACTTAGATAATATGATATATATACATATTTGTAATGTGCTCGTCAAGCCCTTTCATTTGATACCCAACATGGCACAGTTAAAAAAAATGTTTTTAGTTCCATATTACATTTAATGTGACGTCACATAACCAGTGGAAAATCAAGACGCTTCCAATGATACTTCATTTGTCAAATTATGATCAGTAGTTTAGAAGTTATGATGTAAGAAATGAACATACATACATGCCGGTCAAAATCATAACCCTCCTTTTTGCTTCGCCGTAGTCGGGTAAAAATCACTATCCATTGATATATAACTTATGGCTATTGGGCGCCAAGAGCATTCCTAAACTTAGGTGGCCAAGTATGTAGTCATCTATTAAGGTCATTAACTCTGAATTGACTAACAATTGGTAAAAGTCGAGTTAGTAGCAAAGGTTCTCCTTGAAAAGCTCTTTCAATTGGTGTATATGTTACGGCTAAAACCCGAAGTGCGGCTACACCTAGTTTTACCCGGCTACAATTAGGTGCGGCCGGTAGCATTTGGTTAAACTTGCCTAAATGGACCCTGGCACTCGCCGGCCGCTGCCGCGGCACCGCTCGCTTCGCTCGCTCGGCTCGTGCAGTGTGTTATGTGGTCACAGTTCTAACCTAACCTAACCTACCTTTCAGCCATTTTAATTTGCTACAACTAAATTTAACCAACTGCTACCGGCCGCACCTAGTTGTAGCCGGCTAAAACTAAGTGTAGCCGCACTTCGGGTTTTAGCCGTGACATATATATTGCAATGTTTAAAAAAAAAACATTTTTAAATTTTTAATAATCACAATCTGGCCAGCGTTTTTTAGCCAATCCACTCACGATTTATTTTCTAAAATTCTAGATAGAATACTTTCATCCATTAAACATATTGGTGCAGGTGGTTTCTCTGCGGATCCAAAATTACTGATTTTAAAAGTATAGGTCAGTACAGGTTTTGGGGGTTGCGACAGTACGATGATGATTGGTTTGTGTTTAGCGGTATTTACCAAAAAAAAAATCTTGTTTTATTAAAAACTAGCTTCACCCCGCGGTTTCACCCGCATAAGTCTCGATCCCATAAGAATATCGGGATAAAAGTATCTTATGTCCTACTCCAAGTCATGGTCTACCCATGTGCCAAATTTCATCCGAATTTGTTCAGCCGTTTTAGCGTGAAAGCATATCAAACATACAAACAATATTTTTTTTATCTTTATAGTATAGTTTTGATTAGGTATTAGTTAGGATCAGGATTTATTTTTACCTCTCCATACTTTAGTCACGTAATACAAAAGAGGTTCGCATCTTTTAAAGTGTGCTGTCTGAACGTTTGCCAACATAAAGGGGAAGGAAAAGGTAAAGAAAGGATGTTCTGAATGTCTGTTCACAATGTAATTACAATATGTTATTTTCTCATTAAGACAGCTGTTTATACACCGTGGCATTTTAATCGTCTTACAAAAGCAGCCCACTTAATGTTTCCAATGACAACTAAATATTCATTTAAAAAAAAAAACAATTAGTAACAATTTTTTTATTGTTCTTAGAGTTATTTTATGAGGAGCTCGTGGCTAAGTAATAACAGCCGCACGGGTCGATTCATCAGGTTAAGCTACGTTTGCCGGGGTTGGTCTGTGGATGGGTGACCATCTTTACATACTGAGACTCCTCCATGCCTCGGAAAGCACGTTAAGCCGTTGGTCCCCTGCTGTCATTCGTGGATCTTTGACAGTCGTTACGGGTCGTCAGAAGCCCGAAAGTCTGACAACCAGTCTTACCAAGGAGTATCGTATTACCCAGTTACTGGGTTGTGGAGGTCAGATAGGCAGTCGCTCCATGTAAAATACTGGTATTCAGCTGCATCCGGTTAGACTGGAAGCCGACCCCAATATAGTTGGGAAAAGGCTAGGCAGATTGATTGAGAGTTATTTTATGTCAGATACATTGAGTGGGCCCTTTGTAAGACGACTAAAATGTCACGGGGTATTTTTTTTTTTTAAATGAATGTTTAGTAGTCATTGGATACATATGAAGTGGGCTGCTTTTGTAAGACGACTAAAATGCCAAGGTGTATAGACGAATTATGATAAATGATAAAATGATAAATGATTTTATTTCTGTAAGTAGGTTTGTACAAACACTTTTACACGTCAATCATATTTTAAAACTAGATGAGGTCAGCGTTTCCTATCTGACTACTCTGAGAAGAAAGGCCGAAACAAACTCAGAGGTCTCAGTCTCTTTTAAAGTCCAGACATAACCTTGGTCAGATCATGTGAAGGCGATGTGGATTGGTGTCTGAAGTGGTCTTTTGAGGAAAGCACCACACAGATTGAGAGGGCCTGTCCAGTCAGTGCACGCATTTGTCAGTTATCGTGCAGCTCAACTCAGAATTTAAGGAGCTCAACGATTCGACGAACAATACCAAAAAAAGGACATTTGGGTAGGCCACTTAAATTACTCAAACTGTCAGACCATGATTAGAACTAACTGAGAAAAAATTAAAAACAAAACAAAAAGGAATGACCCACATATTCTTCACATTCACAATAATTAAAATAATAAAATACTTTAAAAGTAATTAAAAGAAGATGATGCTGTTGGTAGCGAGTAGTATATTTTGTTGTTGATATTTCCGACACGGTTGACACATAGTGAGTTAGATTCGCTAGGTAAACAAAGACCACTGAATATTATAATTTTCATGAAAATTGGCCGAATTAATAAAATGTTTTGACGCAATATCGAGCCCAGAGATTGCGTATCAAAGATACGAAACTGTTCTTCCAAATAAAATAGTGATATTGACCTCAAAAGACTGAAAGCGGTGCCCAAAACAAACACGGAAAAGGTTAGGAAGGAGATGAATACACGATGACCATGCAGTATCTACCTAAAGATATGTGCACACCTGATGGAGCTGTCTTAATAGATATTTAATGTTTACCGAAAAGATACCGATACCGGTGTCAATTTTTACCCAACTTTGGCAAAGCCAACGGATATATTTTAACAGTTTATGTATGTATGTTAATATATGTTTCCTCATGACTCCTAAGCTTTTGACTCCGGATATACGAAAACCGAAAAAAAAAACGGTTTCGATATCTTGTATGACTATTTTGTTGGCGTTTTTGTTGTAGTTGGGTTTTAGTATACTTTATATTTTACCCCTCTTTTTTGATTGTATCAAATAGAATTTATTTATTTTTTGGGGTATTCGTTGCAACTGGTTGTTGCTTTAGAATAAAATTGTGGTTTACTTTGTCAGTCCACTCGCATTTCATGGCACTGTTTTAATACCTTGGCCATATAGTTTTGGCGAAACGTTGTAATATTGAATTGGCTTAGGCAATATTTTCTAAGGATCAGTACCTAAACAATTTTGGTAGTCCGGTTGGTATCAACAAAATATTTTGCCAGATAGTTCTCGGTATCTTCTAAACAGAGAAAATCGATTTCGCGCTTACAAGTGGGACCGGACCTTAACAGTGAATGTGTTCACTAAAAATAGATATAAGATATCGCCCACTCTACACTTAACTACTATTTTAAGTAACTGTAGGTTGATATAATATTTATACGTAAGTGAATGCTGGTTATCTGTAGAGGCGTGGGCGGGAAAGGGCCTATTTTTAACTAAGCAAGCTTTTTTATTCGTTTACATAATTCCAATTACTTAAGAAGAGTTTTTAACTGTTTAAACTTACTTAAAATAATGTGGGTTGTATAATTTTATGAAATTCGAAAGCAACTGTTCAATAGTCTAGTTTTGAATTTCATGACCAGATGATGCAGATATGATCTGCATCCAACTTTAACGTAACCCTTCAAACGCCATTTTAATATCCCAAACCATCCCAAAACCCAGAAAACGTCCCACATTAGACGCAGTCCTAATTATTTTCAAGAAGGAACCTGCGTCTCTTGACTCAGTTCCCTCCGTAACGAGTGTACGTCCCAGTCCAATGGCCCTCTTGTTAAAAATGCATGGAAACGAGGCGTAACACGCTGTAACTACCTCCCTTTAGCACGCCCTACGAGTGTTCGTACGTATCTCTTTGGAATTCAGCTCAGTTTCATCGGTTTTTGATGGCTTATTTTTCGTGAGTGGTTGTATTGATTGAGTATGGATGGTTTAAGTAGATAGCGATGATAGTTAATTGATTCAGGCGTGACCTTGCGGAAATCCATTATAAAATACAATAGACGTGGATATATTTAGTAACTGTTCCGCTTAGCTATTTCTAAAGAGCCATAGAAAACCCTGATAGAAATCAACACGTGTTTCACCTCTCAACGAGGCATCCTCAGGATGACTACTGACTTATCACGAACCCGAACACGGCGGATTTTTTTTTTTTTTTGAGCGCTGAACGCAGAGTTTCTGAGGATGCATCGTTGAGAGGTGAAACACATGTCGATTTCATTCAGGTTTTTTATAGCTCTTTTGAAATAGCTAAGCGAAACAGGTATATCCACGTTTATTGTATTTTAGATAGAGATATCAAAATTAAATTGCATAATGTCAAATACTTGATAATTATCACCAACTTGATAATTAAATTGCATAATGTCAAATACTTGATAATTATCAATTTAATTTTGATATCTCTATCTAAAATACAATAAACGTGGATATACCCTACCTTTGGTCTTACCTATTCAAGGCCACTGCTGGACATAGACCCATTGTTGGTTACGTTGGTGATAGTGATGTTAGAATTAGAGCTCATTATCTCATAGACATAATAAGCTATTACTAAATTGTTAATATCAAAATAACATACAACTTCATTTATTTTTTTCATATCATTAACCAGCAATTAATCAACTCCTGTCACGTATTTCCAAAGGCCACAGACGCAATTCCCACATTTCGCCACCCTATCATTACATGCAAGTCTTCAGTCAAAGTCGTTCTGTGCAATTGCATAGCGTTTTGTAGATAAAGCCGAGCTCACAAAGCTGACGACAAAGGGCAGACAGTCTTTGTGTTCTCGATATTGTCGACAAATGACGCATACCTACCATTGCCTTTTGAAGGTAATTCTGTTGTCATGAACGTTTGTTTTGTCTCCGTTTTGAAAGGTTTGTGAATTGTGATGTAGTCTGTTCAGAACCTTTTTAAGTTGGGGAGGAAAGTCTCGATATTTTGAGGATTTGTATTGTGTACCTATTACTGTTAGTAAAATCATAGAAGATTTCTTGCAATGTGTGTCGCAGTTCCAATAAAAATGATGTTGTATTTTAGATACTTTCTATGAAAAGAATAGAGACGATATTTTCTTACTGGTATATTTTTGTCCTGCGCTATTTTGAAAGAATATGAGGAATATTGCATAGCCTATTTTATTCGTCTATTTAGATTGTCCCAAACAAACGGTTCGTCCTTTCTACATTAAACTTATAACATTACTTGCGAAATGTACGTACATTATGTCATTTACAACTCTGTCTATTCCTTCGCAGAATAAGCGTGATATTATGTATCCATTTCCATAATCCAACTACCCTTAATACCCGTTTATATTAATAAAAATAAATTAACAGCTAAGTGAATGCAAGCCCAAATATAAATATGCAAACTGTATTTAAAAAGTAATTATAACAAACTAAATTACGAGTAGTTTGCGGTGAATTTATGAACGTTATTATAAAGCAATGCGTGATTTTTCCTGAAAGCATTTAATTTTAATACTCCGCTTCACATAATTGTACCGTTTACTTTGTAATAAATGTACAGTTGGAAACATGCGATCTGAGTAACATGTAGCCTTAACTTAATAATATTGTATGAGTAACTTATTTTTATTTGCCCTTTTATTTACATAAGACATATTAAATGTCGACCTATGGAATTATCACGTACGGAATCACCTTACCTTTTTTTTTTTGGTTGGGTAATTGTCAAATAACTTCTCCCGCTCTGAGCGGAGCGGGAGGGTGTGTCAGACTCTTACTGACTAAAACCCACCCGTGTTCCTTCCATTGCCTGTGTGTTTCCCACGATCCTGGCAGGCATTGGCCCTAGCGGACCTTTGAGGCGCGCGTGGAACACAACGCGCCATCGACCCGGGCCTGGTCCTTATCGGATGGCGAGCTACCGTATTGTTCACCGTCCGCAAGCCCGCGCCTATGGTGGCCGGGAATCGGCCTGGGATTCCCAACGCCCAGAGCGTCTCCTGCGGCGACTAGGGGCGTGAGGGTGCGAAATTTGCCTCTTCCTCACGCGTTCCGGGCTTCCCATGCCCTCTCGCTTCGTACCATGGCCTGGACCAGGGCCGGACGCGAGAGATCATCGCCGCCGATTGTCTCCACTAGGTCTCGGCGGTGCTCTGCCCAAGCCGGGCAGAACTCCACCGTATGCTCCACCGTGTCCTCCGGGCGATCCACACAATGGTGACACCCGGGCGTTCACCTTACCTAAGTAGTAACTTATTCTATTTTACGCCTGAACTGTAACTTTATACCTCAATACCATAATCAGCCTATATTGTGCCCACTGCTGGGACACAGGCCTTCTTTTTGTGATATCCCAAAATTTGAAATTCTGCTAAAAGAGTAAAAAAGATTAGAACAAATCGAAAACATCTCAAAGAAATTTCCACATACATTATTATCGTTCGTCTGAAGTACGTAGATGGCATTTAAGCGCGTATTCAATAAATTGTTCTAGAATACTCGATGCTCAAGTGTAATTCTCAAATTCTAATTCTATTCTATGCTATTATTTTTCTATTAATCTAGTTTTCACATACTCACGACTTCTTCCCATGGCGGTAAGCAGAAAGTACAGAACGCCACCTGCTATGATCCTTATATACTCCTTTTTCTTCGTTTACGTTCATGGTCATACACGCGAAGTAGTCCACTTAGAGCACCCGTCCGAATAGCACCTGCGACTCAGCAGCCTACTGGTGGGATGTATTTGTTTTACAGGACGTTATTAAATGAAAGATATCGATAAAAATCACTAGAATTTTTATTAATTACACATATTTACGTACATACGAAATCTGTTTTATCGATATCTTTAATTTAATAACGTCCTGTAAAACAAATACATCCCACCAGTAGGCTGCTGAGTCGCAGGTGCTATTTGGACGGGTGCTCTAAGTGAATTACTTCATACACGCACACCGTCGGTTGCGAGTACTACGTACCTACTTTTCAATGGAGAATATTATTTATTGATTTCCTCACTATCTCAATTTACAAAAAAATCCTCAACAATTTCATCAAAATATAGAGCATTTTCAGAAAAATTACAAAGAATAAAATGGAAACAATATAGAGCAAAAATATCCTCTCTGTCGGATACCATTTAATTGGACGTCCTGTTCTTATTCATTACTCAAAAAAGTTTCACCCTGTGTGTGCATTTTAAAAATAAAATTTATAGACTCAAACGGAAAAAGGAAAACGGTGTTACATTTTACCTTTTCAGCACAAGGAAATATGATAATTTCGGAGAAAAAAGTAAAAATTATTGGCCTCCTTTTCTCACAGGAAAAGAAAAAAAAAACATTTGACTGAGAAAATAAACGTTGGGATAGAAAATAATCTATTCTTATTAAGGTCTATTGTTTTATTGTTCCGAGTAAATAAAAAGGCGATAAAAAACTATCAGACTATAAAATAGGACTTGAAACGATCGACGCCTTGTTTTGAGATCGACGTTTCGATCAAATTCAGTAAATACAGCTACACTTTCACTGAGGCCGCCTCGAGGCGAGAATAAATAAGATGCCGTTAGTGGAATACGAACTAGACAGATTACTGAGTTGCTGTTTACGCTTAGTTAAGTTATAAATGCTTTTTTGTCATTTTAATAAGACCTTTAAAAGACAGGACGTACTTAACTACTACACTTAATATTGTGAGACAGAATGAATGACTAATACAGGGTGGCAGGGACATCGACGCGAAAACTGAAACCGTGGATGATGATGAAACATGATGAAACATGATTTTGAAACCCCTGCGTTGAAATTTTTCGTCGGTTATTAAAAAAAAATCTGCTGTTTCATAGAAAAGTGCAATACCTACGCGGTCAAAATGTATGGAACAATATGAATGAGTGGCAATAGCCATCAACCGGGCACAAATCCATACTCCGGGCTGCTACTGCTGAGAAATTCCACATAGAAAAACCTAATAACACTGCCCGACCTGAGGATCGAACCCAGGGCCTCAAACATAGATAAAACATAAATAAACATACATACATAAACTCATGCTTTCTTCCCATGAGGGTGGGCAGAAACTACAGAACGCCACCTGCTACGATCTTTACATACTCCTTTTGCCTCGTTTACGTTCATACATCTAGTCATACACGCATGCCGGTTGCGAGTACTACTCAACTAGCCTTTATGAAGAACATCACCAATAAGGTCAGACCGACCGGCCTTTCCTTTTACATCAGCCTTGTAAATACATTTTGTTAGTCGCCTTTCATTCATCCTCTCAGCATACCCTTTTAAATCACACCGCTGTTTTATCACATCATTCCTCAGAAACGTCTCTTTAAACATGGTTATGCTGCTTATTGTTGTGGCTAGGTTTACTTCCTTAGTAAATATTATAAACTAGCAGCGCCCCGCGGTTTTACCCGTATAAGCCTCGAACCCGTAAGAATATCGGGGTAAAAAGTATTCTATGTCCTAATTCAGGTCATGATCTACCCATATGCCAAATTTCATCCAAATCTGTTAAGACGCGACTTTAGCAAGTGAGAAGACAACATCAAAATTGCGACTTTATTGCGTAAGAAAACAGGTTCTCTCATGCGCCAAAGTCTGCACAGTTCTGGCGAGATTCACCTAGCTTCATGTGATGAGAAGACACAGATTTTTTGATGAGTGATTTTATTATTTGAATTTTATGAATGATGCAATACTAACATAGTTTTAAGTCTTTTGTAACTTACAATTATGGATTAGTCTGAAATAAATAAATAAAATCATCATCTGCCTAGCATTTTCCCAACTATGTTGGGGTCGGCTTCCAGTCTAACCGGATGCAGCTGAATACCAGTATTTTACATGGAGCGACTACCTATCTGACCTCCACAACCTAGTTACTAGGTAACACGATACCCCTTGGTAAGACTGGTTGTCAGACTTTTTTTTGGGCTTTTAACTACCCGTAACGACTGTCAAAGATCTACAAATGACAGCCGGGACCAACAGCTTAACGTGCTTTCCGAGGCACGAAGGGGTCTTGGTATGTAAAGATGGTCACCCATCCACAGACCAACCGCGGCAAGCGTAGCTTAACCTGATCGATTGACCCGTGCAGTTGTTGTTACTTAGCCACAAGCCATACCTAAATAAATAAAATAAAATGAATAATTAACGCACACATCGAAATTATGTTTTAAAGTTAACACAAACTAAAAGAAAATCTTCTCTATAAACATAACAATATCAATTTCAATGACGATATACGCTTACGAAAATGAAGCTACTATGTCACCGAGGCAGCCCCGAGGCGCAAATAAATAAGACGCTGTAAGTACCATATTTTATTCAAGGTAATCCTTGTATAAACGTAAATAGTAATTTGGTAGGAAACCGAATAGGCCTTAAAGTTATGTCATTAATTTTATCTTTTTCCCGCTTATTTGGGACAAAAGAAAAACAAGAGATATCTGGACTTGTTTCTTTGCTTTGACGATGGATGTTTAAGTAGGTAATGCAACTTTTAACCCATTATTTCTATGCTGGACAAACTACTAATTTCCAGTTGAATTTTTGCGATTATGTTTGCCTTTCAGTACTTATAATTTTTTTTTAAAGTGAAAACTTCTTTAGGCCCGTTGGGCATTTTTGAGATGGGACTAAACCATTGATTTCGCGACACTGTTACGACACCAGCTTTTGACCATTAAAAAGACATTCAACGCGTTGATTACCTCGGTGCGTGGAGTAAAAGACATCAATGTGTTGATTACCGCGGTACCGATTTTTTTTTCAAGTTTTCACTTCTGTCGGCACTCCTGGAGTGCCACTGTTTTTTTTTTCTATCCATTTTAATCCGCGCATAACGGTGATAATTAAATACTACACACATTAAATTAGAAAGCCTTCTAACAACACGTCATTATTATATTTTTACTAAAAAAAAGCAAAGAAAGTGGAAAATGCAGACCTACAAAATCTCACAAAATTACAATTTTAATTAAAGACACGAATCTAACCAAAGAATAATCTCTACACGAGGCAACAATTTCCTCCAACCCGTACACGAGGCACACACGAACCAAGGCAGCCATTACCCTCTAAGATTAAGAAAATAACAATTACAATTACATGAAACCAAGGCAACAAGCACCCAATTCAATAACTAAGACCACAAAGGTTTTACTATTAAGCAGGCTACTGTTTAAAATTTTCATTTGCGGATAAAAGTTCTGGAGACAATTCATAAAGTGAGCACAAAGAGCATTGAGTCATCGCAAATGGTTCTGTTCAGGAACTTAGTCTATTGTATCTCGTGAACCTTTTGTTATACTGCTGAATAAGCTAGTGTCAGTTTTGATGCTGTGCTGTGTGACGATGAAGTCACGTTGTTGAGATAATGTGTCATTGAGATGAGTGTGTTTGAGTTTTTGACTAGTGACTGTATGCTTCGCTGCAATAGCCCTGTGTCCAATTTTTTTTTGTCCAGCTGGTAGATTAATAAAAAATATTGGACACGTATTTTTTCTTTTTTGACGTAATCAAAAGATTACGGCGATACAGTGGGTTAAAATGTGGTTTGGCGTCACGCCTTGCTAGATTTTATACTGAATTATGACGTAACGACCCCCACTCCCCAACTTTAATGCGTGTTTTCTAAGTTATTTTTGATTAATATGATAAAGCAAAAAATACGTGTCTAATATTTTTTTATTATCTGAAAGACGGACTAAATAGAATTTCTTTTTTTTTACCTATGCATCATCCCTATTATTTAGAGCTATAGTTTCATCTTCTTTGTCTTTCGTGTAGCAGGAGGTATTTAATAATTGCTGATACTGGCAAGATTAGCCAGAGTGAAGTCAAAAGGGGGCCCTGGTTACGTTGGACACTGTATACTTCAGTACCGTACCGTCACACTGAGAGGTTTTCTTATTACAGCCATTCAGTCCCAGGCGTGTGTGTTCACAAAATATGGTGTCTGAACATCAATATTGTAACTAAAATACTTTATCTATTAATATAGTTGTATGTATCCAAATTGGTTCTCAATCATTTTAATATTTTTCTATTTATAACCTTTGTTAAGTTCAATAACACTTACATTGGGAACTAATTGGCTATTCCTATTATTAGCACCGAAAATATTATCTTTTCAAACTTTTCGGTAGGATTCTCGAATATATACGATATGTATTATTATTATACTCAAGATGTACTTGCTAACGTTTTAATTAAACGGATGGAAACAAAATTAATAAAGTTTATGGAACAGGCTGAGTTATTGTATTTATGATATTCTAATTGAGTCAATATGAACGGATAACTTTTTCAATGAATTTAGGAAAATGTCGAAATAGCCAAATTGTCCAGGGGAAATCTTACATTAAATTAACTGTCATCTTGAACAGGAAATAAAATAAAACAAATTATATGTACATAGGCAATGTTGTCTGGAATTTCTCAGTAGTAGCCTGGAGTCTGGATTTGTACCCCGTTGTTGGCAATAGGCTCGCCCTCTATTACGTGGGACTTAAACATAACTGACAAAATGTGGGTGTACTATAAGTATACCTACCTCTGCCTAACCCTTCGGGGATTACTGGTATGATGTTATGATGTATAAGTAATGTTTTATCAGCTCTATAAAATCCATTGATCACATGCTTCCTTTTACCCACAATGAACGTATATTTGTTCATCACTTCAGAAGTACTTGAAACGACCACGTATTATTGTTTTTTTATTTTTTTCAAAATAAAATATTTAAATTAAAATTTTCAAAAAATATTTGTGTATGTACTAGCTGTTCGTGCCCGGCGTCGCCCGGGTGTATTTCCGAATTTTCAAAAAAAATTCTTTCGTGCAAACCTTCTAGAAAATATCGAATAAAACAAAAATCTGCCAAAACGGCCGAGCCATTCTCTAGTGATGATCTTTCATACATGCGGCAATAGATTTTTATTTATAGAAAAGATAGCATTATTCTTTATGTATTCAAATAAACTAAACTTGATTTTTTGCAAGCCTAGTAATTTTTGTAAGTTATAAAATATTTGTGCGCCAAACATCCAAATCCTAATATTGGGATAATAATAATAAATTCATTTATTTCAGGTAAATAACACCCATTGCCAAACATAAATTAATAGAAATTTTACAAATAAAATTAAATAATGTCAAGTAATACTTGTGATTGTAATACAATAATACTTGTGATTGTAATACTATCTTGAATTCATGCAAGCCTAGTACTTTTTGTTGGGTTACTCTCAGAAATTATGCACATCGTGTCGTGAAAAGAATTCCGTTTTGTATGACGATATTTTTTTTTTGCAATTTTCGATTTTAATTAAATAAAGCTTATATTTTATTCCAAATTAATCTCTTACCACCTGCGAAAACTACTTAAAAATCCGTTCAGTATTTCCGGAGATGTGCGCGAACAAACAAACATATGGACACCGGATTCTACTGTTTTATACTATATGTAAAAGATATACTTTAAGCTAACAGTCTTAAAATAATAATAACATGTACAGTAAGCGCTCAAAAGTGCATGAGCACGCTAAGAGTCATATTGCTGTGAACACGCGGTATAGCTCGTACATTTGTATGTGTAAGCAACACGATACACACACCTCAGATAACGCAGTTTTGTTCTACACGAAACAACAATATATTTCCGTCGCTTTAAACATGCTAGCACACACGCACTATGCGCGTGAACTTGACCAGTTAATGGCATTGCTAAAATTCGATAGTAACATAACAAGTGCAGATAGCAGAAAGCGTTAAGCGTTGGTATGGAATTCAAACTGCCTCAGGTTCTAATCTCGTAAAACACAGTGCGGTTTTTTGCAAATATTATTATTTTTGTTTTCGATAATAATATTTTTTAAATATTGCTGCTTTTTTATGTTGTTATTGCAATAAAGGTTTCAGAATAAAAAATGCGTGATATATGATAACAAAATTAAAAAAATATGTTTATTCGTTATATTTATTTTACATAAGTTAACACACTGCTACAATTATTTATCATTACTTCAGCTGAATAAGATGTGAAATAGATGTCAAGAAACTAGAAGCAGTTTGTATTATTTTGACATATTTAAATTATGAAATATTTTAAATTTTTAATGGTGTTTTTCACCATAAATATTAAGCTTTGATCATGGTCGAAGTAATTAAGTAATAAATAAGAATATTAGACTACTTAAAATGTAAAAAACTACTTACAGAATAGGTAATTTTAAGGTTAAATATGGGCAGTTTCTTTATATTTTATTTGTATTAATTATTTTACATTTTATTTGACTTTAGTAAATATTGGTTGTTATTGAGGTTAAAGCTTAAGTATTCATTTTCTTTACGAAAAGAAGATTGAAACTAAACCTCAAATTTTAATCCTAAAATAATACTATTACTAAAATAATATTAAACAATTTCGGTATATCTGCAAGAAATACGACAAACACCCTATTGAAACGTGCTTAAAAAATTCGTTACCATAAATTCATGCAATAACGAATCTGTTGTTTATTAAGTTGGTGCGGTCAATATTTTAAGGTCAAAAACGGTTTTCTAGCTGGTCTTCAGTGATGCAAGCCTTCAGAGTGCACGGCGAACGGTTCATAATGACGTGTTTTTAATAATTCAGCAAAATATCTCGTTGGTATGAAACCATTTGTTTCATTCACCATTTGACGTCGCTGCTACTCGATAATAAGCCCCTTCCTCATATCTCTTAACCCTCACAGTATTTCTCTAGAACAAAGAAAAACATTGTTTTTATTACACATAATACCTTATTATTTATTATTCACTAATCGAATTAAACCTCACAATGAATTTAAAACTTTAAAGGCATCTTCTGTCTCAACAATACCTCTGTTCTATCAACAATACCCTTGATTAAGATTTATGTTTAGTAAAATATGAAATATATAAATGATAACACTCACACTTAGTCCGGTTTTATTAGATATTCACTTCACTTTTACGCAGTGCAATAATATTCTCTGATCTGATCTGATCTCTTCAATATATTTTATGCCTGCTTTTTGATAATAATAACACTGCGCTAAATACTCGTCACCAACAATATCCACGAACCAAAAAAGTTCTATTAATTAAATACTCGTAACAAACTGCATCTACCCCACAGAAATCGAAATAATTTACTTAGTTTTTTGTGGTCTACCTGCTAAACTTTAATATTTATGTGAACAAGACGAATGAAACTAAAAACGAATGATGATTATTGAACTAGTCATTGGTTGCAGAGAAAGTGAGTGTGTGTGTGTAATGTGCGTGTCTACAGTATTGTAACAACTTATAGAAGAAGGTCGTAAGTCAAACCGAAGCGTCAGTCTATTGCTTTGTGAGATTGCTCATGGACTTTTGGTCGGTACTGTACATGTATATAAAAAGGGGGGAGGGGGAGAAATCATAGAGTATCTAAAAATCGTCCGCATCGCTGTCAACAGGAAAAGTGCCCAAAAGGCTGGTAGTATTTATTGCACGTTGTATGGCAATGCTGATTCTTTGGCCAACAAATAGGTCAGTCCTCTGGTCCTGGCATGGCTCTGGTGTTTTAATTAATTGAATACTTCGAACACACAAATCTACAGAGCTGAACAGAAAGCCATACGTATGTGCCTATCCAGCTCGTTAAATATAAGTATTCATAGCTACCATCAACTATTAGAAAAATAAAAATACAGTACAGTCCAAAACAATCAACGATCTATAAATAAATAAATATACTTACTGAATATACAGAAATATACAATAAAGGCTTACTCAGTTCCAATCGAGAGCCCATGTAAAGGATTTAGTTCGCTACAAGAAACTTTTATCGAGGTCAAAGCTTAAATTGGACACAAATTGTGTATTGTATTAGGTATATGTGCTTATATTAGTAATACGACTCTGATTTCGTTGGCAATTTTGTCGGTATTGCTTTAATGAAAGGTTATAGTCTAAAAATAAGTTTTTTATTTGACTTTTCGTATGATTTCAGTAAAGGAAAATGTGTGTTAATTATTATTATATCATTTATTTCAGGCTTCGCCCATAGTGTTAGTAACAATGATCTTATAAACTAGTATCAGTAGACATACAAGTTCTAATTAGTGTGGAGTTTCATCCAATGTCGCAGCATTGGAGACTTCCATCTATCTGCGAATAAACTCAAGATAGTGTTGGTGCCGCCACGAAGACGAGCAAGCAGAGAAGCGCTTCTTTTACGTATGATGGCCGCAAAACCATCTATATGCCTTTCCGCAAACATCTTTGACGCGCTACATCGCCATGGCAGCCCCAACAGTATCCTGAGTGCGTTATTATACTGGACACGTAAATCGCCATATGCACGCAAACTATAACTAGTCCACAGGCTGCACGTGTAAAATGACGAGCAAAAAGATTAATAAACCAATATTTTAACAATTTTATGATGTCACTAAGCAAGGCAATATCTTCTTATAGCTTACGCCACCGTGCTTTATAATTAACCAGATCGAATGCCTTTGACAAATCCAGAAAACAGGCAAACACAGGCATTTTTCTGTCAGTATAGTACAATAGTATAGTTAAGATGTAGACAGGTATTTTAAGAAACAACCAATTGTTTTGGTAACGTTATGATTTCTATACATTGAATGTACGCGGGATGATGTGCTTTTGTTTTGTTTTTATTCGTTCTGCATTTCATAAAAATATTCGCAAAATCAAAGGAACAGTACGAAAATTCGAGGAGGACAGAAAATAAAAGAACAACGAGCTACTGCTAAAGCCAACACCACAAGCATTAGCTAATATTACCAAATCGACTTAAAAAAAGAAGGAGATGATGTCGTCACCTCCACGGCAAACTTACGAATCTGCAGTTTTAGTGAAATCGACATTTTGATGAAAAACTTTATCTACTGTGGACACACCCTGGAAAATTTACGAATTTTTATCTCTGACGGTTACAAAATTCAAATTGTTATATACATCCATAGTAAACTTTTTCTTTAGTAAACCCTATTCATATAGGGTGTTTTAGCGTAGTAAATTTCAAATTCAAGAAGGATTTTTTTTCATACCCTGGCAAAATTAAAAAAGTACCACTTTCGGAAGTTTGCCGAAGTTTCAATTGGATATTTTTATTATGTTAGTATTATTTAGTAACGAAAGTACTACTTTCGTAAGTTTGCCTGGGTATGAATAAATATCTTTTAACTTCTATGTATGATGATGTAAAGTTACGAATGTGGATTTATTTCTGATCCTTGTACATTATTGATAATCCGTTTATAATATTTAAAAAAAGTACCATTTTGATGACCAAATGTACTGCGGTACCATTATACCTGTTATAAAAAAAAAGTTATCATTGATGTTTGCATTTTACAGGGGAGCGCCCTGTAAAATGCATTTTCTGCAGATTCGCAAGTTTGCCGTGGACGAAGTATTCGACGACATTTTTTTATCAAGCATTCAAAAGTGTGCAATCATTCGCGCTAATATTTCGTAGTGATTTGATTAGTATGCTCGTGTGAAACGTTTCTGACCAAAGTAATCCCATCTTGCGTGCGAGCTTTCAATGCTCGATTCAATCTATCCACTGCTCAAAAATGCTCATAGCCGAATGCTCATCGCGCGCCAATGTCCTCGGTGTAGACGCACTTTTTGTAAAAAGGCCTAGTATCTTGGCAATGTTAACTGCAGCTTACAAGTAACACTTTTCATCTATGTATAGATGCAAACAAAGTGAATACAATTTAAGATCCAGTGACCTAGAAAATGCGATACCGAGTCTCACGAACTTAAAATTCAATTTTGTTGCAATTTTATTATTCTTCAACAATTTGGTAGTAACATTGTATGTAGCTGTAGTAGTTTTAGCTCTATTGGAAAAGCTGGATCTAGGGCTTAGAGGCTCTCCAGCTTGGAAACAGTACTTTAGATAATGTTGCTACTGCTACCTATAATTATTTGCCACGTTTGTAGCGTTTTATTAAATAACTTGATTATACAGCGTGTAACAAAAATCCTGTCCGATCCGTGAGGATCTTGTTAAGAATCATACTGAGCCTATTAATGGTGAAATTTTCTGGAAAAAAAAACGGCCATATTTTTTTTCAATGGGTTATTTTATCGGTTTATTACATGGGGCGCAGGCGGCCGTCATTTAGCAGATGTCTACATGTCATAACTTATGACCTCTGTAGAAAATTTGATAATTTATAATGAAATTGGGATAATTTTGGTACTAAAAACGTGAATTTTAAAAAGTGTTTTTTTAAGTGAAAACTTCTTTAGGCGTGTTGGGCATTTTTGAGATGGGACTAAACCATGGCACTAACCATTTCATGACACTGTGACGACACCGGCTTTTGACCATTAAAAAGACATCAACGCGTTAATTACCGCGGCGCCGATTTTTTTCAAGTTTTTACTTCCTTCGGCACCCCCGGAGTGCCACTGTTTTTTTTTCCAGAAAATTACCATATAAATAGACAGACTCTCAGTATGATTCTTAACAACACATGGATCGGACAGGGTTATTGTTACACGCTGTTATACGTGCTAAGTAATAGTCACAAAAGTTGTGATGCTTAGAATGCCCTCTACCTAGGCCTATTCTAGATTAATTAGTTAAGTGCGTTTATTCTGAAAGTGGGCAACGTCGCAAATAGATGACAAATATTTCGCTGTTTTGAATAATTTGGCAATATTGCTGAATGGAAATAAGAAATATGGCTAACTAGCGAACTAAAATACTAATAATGAATTGCAATTATAACACTGAATTTGTTGATGCTGTAGGTAACCGTTTTAGGTGTAAAAGGCATTAGGAAAGTTTCCAAAAATGTATTAAATCTAAAACTAAATATTCGGTGTTACGATATTAATTATTGCATTTCATAATCTATATTTTAGTTCCCTAGTTAACCACATTTCTTAATTCCACATAACATCACGCCTGTAATCCCCGAAGGCTTAGGCAGAGGTGTACCTATAGTACACCCACATTTTGTCAGTTATGTTTAAGTCCCATGTAATAGGGGGCGAGCCTATTGCCATCAACCGGGCACAAATCCAGACTCCGAGCTGCTACTGAGAAATTCCAGATGGAAAAACCCAATAACACTTTGCCCGACCCGGGATTCAAACCCAGGACCTCATACTCAGCAGTAGCGCTTGCGACCACTAGACCAACGAGGCAGTAATTTTTTTAGTTTCTTAATTCCATACAGTAATATTTCCAAATTAATCAAAACAGGTAAATATTTGACAGCTATTTACGACGTTGCCAATTTTTAGGATAAACCCTCTTAATCTCAAGATGCAAGACAGCATCTTTCCAAAACACAAGCCAAAGGTGTTTACACATTATAATTATCTTACAACACTGCCAGTTGCTAAGCAATTATTCTACCAAATATTATTCCTACGAGAGTCGATTACTAGTCGACATGACTCGCTACCCTAAGTGGCTCTACTACGTTTGTCAAAGTCAAATAGCTGCAGACTAGAGTTAATGTAGAAACTGTGTGTTTGACATAGTTATAACATATAGCATAGTGACATGTTACGGTTTCCAATTTAGAAGTTGCTCAAAGACTAAATAAAGTACAGGAACGTACGCGTTCCCATTTCCTCCGAGAGGAATATACTTGTTGGTTATGTGGCGGCATCTATAACGCCACATACGAACTACGCATTCAAGACTTCATCATCATCATCAGCCTATAATGTTCCCACTGCTGGGACACAGGCCTCCTCTCTGTGAGAGGGAGTGGGCCGTAATCCACCACGCGGGCCCAGTGCGGGTTGGTAGAGGTCACATGTCTTCGAATTTTCGGTTCTAGGTCATGCCGGTTTCCTCACGATGTTTTCCTTCACCGTTTTGAGAGCAGTGGTGATGAAATAATTTACACAAAGTAAAGCGCCTGTCTGGGTACGAACCTACGACGTACAACTCGTAAGTCGCGGCCGTTACCACTGGGCCACCACTGCTCTATTAAAGATCTGACCAGGGGGATTAAAGACCTGACGTCACACAAATCCTGCATCGCGCAAGCAGTGTTTACAGCGCGATCAACATATATTTGTCGGAGACTAATTAAAGCTGAGTCTTTCTACATCGTTCTTACATATTATTTATCCTTTTATTTCATTTAAATACTTATAAATTATATTTTTAAATATTAGAATAAAGAGAATATAAAAACATTTAAAAATATAAAAAATAGTAGCCCACCGGTATCGGGAACAGGGTCCAAGCTACCGGCGCAGGCGGTCAGGGCTCCAGAGAGAGGAACCTCCTGACAATGCGAGCCGTGTCCAGGAGTGCCGCTTTCTGAATCAAGCCCTTGATCCAGCTGCTCAACGAGAGCCTCCTTAGGTGTTGGTCGAGGCTCTTGGCAATTAAGCCATATACTGCTGATACGACTATCGGCACAATGATCGCTGAGTCCATATCCCACATGTCGACAATTTATATTATTATGTGTAATTTATACATGAAACTATTGTAAACCAATGTTTTTATTTATTTAAAAGAGTTTCCATGGAGTATTGTGGCCGTTCTTTTCCATAGGAACCCAATACGCTATGGAATGAGCGACTAGCTTCATTTTTTTGATTGACTGACTCGTTTTTAACTCTAAAGTGCCTGTAACTGGTTAAATTGATATAAATGCTTTGACCCAATTTAAAGGTCCCGGTTTATACCTACAGGCAAATGAGTAATTTCAGCTTAGTCTGTGGGATGGAAATGCACCTGCGATAGCTCTGGCATTACAAGATGTCCATTGACCGTGATGACCATCATATGGTTCCCTTGCTATCCATATTTGTGTTGAATATGGATTATCAATGAATTGCATCCATCTGCACCTGCCTTAAGCTTGTAATTGTAATTTACAGAAATTAAAATTATTGATTAGAATGTCTGAATATACCCTTAATGTTTTTCTGGTATCTAATTAGAAACTCCATAGTAAATGAAAAATGTACTGTAGTTCTATTTTCTTAATGTCTTTCGGCAAACTTCGTGTTTCGTCAGTTGTCGGATTTCTATCAGTTGCCCTTTGCACTTGGTACAGACAGGACGCTCTCAATCGACTTGTAAGTACACAAAGTTGCCAATACTCTTTTAACTTAATGTAATCTATTTAAAAAATAGGAGGAAAGCTGCTAAAGTCACAGGCACGACAGATAGGAAAATAGTTTTACAGCTCTATATAGTTCACACGGAAATCAAAACAAAACAACAATAAAATACTTAGTTCTGAATTCAAATTATCATACACGATAAATCTAATAATTGATGGACATGGAAATTAACATTCGTTTGTATTCGGAAATCAGATGATACCCGAGGGACATTAAGAAAATAGAAATATTGTACCTTAGGATTGATGACGTCAGCGGATTATCACATTCATTTGTTTTCCTATGGCTCCCTTATCACGGAAACACCACCATTCTTTCAATTACTCCGTCCATTCTTTCAATTGACTTAACTCTGCGAGTTTCCCCTTTCACTCAGAGGTGGCTAAACATACATTGTGCATTTACATTTATAAGCCATACGCATGTAAATGTTTGGGGGTTCCGTCCATAGTATTTGTGAGTCACAGTTGATGGCTGCAACAACGTAAGGTTTTGTGAAATACAACATGGCGACGAAAGATGAGGTACCTACCGCGTAATGTGTTTGTTTGGTTCTAATTTTAATTTAGGAGAGTTGTGAAATGGCATTTTTTATTTCTATTGTTTTGATTAAGTAAAATAAGGAGAAAACCAGAATTTAGAAAACTGAATTTTTAATCCTACAGTTTAAAAAACTTTTTACAAAAAAAAAACTACGGCTTCCAAAAAAAACACTGCAAAGTGAAAAATAACTTTAATTTCGGAAGTCGGTGTCTTGGGTTTTGTGTTTTCGTTTTTTGCCACCAACTTCCGAAATTAAAGTTATTTTTCACTTTGCAGTGTTTTTTTTGGAAGCCGGTAGTTTTTTTTTTGTAAAAAGTTTTTATTTTTCTCTTTTTAGTTGTGGTACCTACCCCACACACATTCGAATACCACTACCTACTACCAGTGTCAGGAACTTATCATATCATCTACATACTAAGTGGGAAAAAAAATACGTATTTTGTAGCTAACTCAAAAACTACCCAAGCAAAGTTAATAAAATTTATATGGGACCAATTTGGGAGCATACCCTTTAAAACAAAAAAAGAATTTTCAAAATCGGTCCACAAATGACGGAGAAATCGGTGGACATACATAAAAAAAAAAAAAATAAAAAAAAAAAAAAAAAAAAAAAACATATAACCTCCTCCTTTTTGGAAGTCGGTTAAAAATAGAAAGGAGAGATTGCTAGTATAAATGAAACTGGTGATGAGTTAAAGACACTCACTAAAAGAGTGATGAATGTAAATTTTGATAGTTGGAGAGAGAAAGGCAGACAAAGTAAAAAAAGGATGGATTGTGTGAGGAATGATATGAAAGAGCAGAGAGTGAATGATAGCGTGACGATTGACAGGGGAAAATGGAAGAAGAAAACGTGGTGCGCCAACCCCACGTAATATGGGACAAGGGGAGGAAGTCAACGATGGTGAAGAGTTAAAGAAATTAGTATGGAGCAGAGAAATTAACATTTCATGAGTAAAGGATGATTTCCACCAAACGGCTCGCATCGCATCGGATCGGAACGGATTTTACAATCTTTAAACGATATTAAATCGTATGCACAGTATTTAAAGTCTATATTACCAAGCCGCACACAGCAGCTTGACCGCGGCCATCTTCTACGACACACGATCGCAGCCGAAAGGATCCGATCGGATACGACGACAGGCGAACGGAGCCAATCACGCGTCGATGCTGCGACGCGCGATTGGCTCCGTTCGCCTGTCGTCGTATCCGATCGGATCCTTTCGGCTGTTTTATGATTGAGTATTTTCTTTTTCTTCTAATGCAATAGCCAATAATACTACGTCAACTTCAACCATTTTCAAAAATTAGAATACGGAATGAAACCATTTGACTAGGCGCAGAAACGGATGCGTTCGCAAGCGACGGTACGGAGCCAATCATATGCGTCGACATCCTGCCAGACGCGATCAACTGTCGCCGCATCCGTTCGTATTTTTTTCGAACCGATGCAATGCGAGCCGTTTGGTGGAAATCATCCTTTATACTGTCAGAATAGATACAGAAAGGCCAAGAAGACAAAGACATAGCATAATCAGCCTATAATATGAGGCCTGTATCCCAGCAGTGGGAACTTCGAGGGGAGTAGGCACGCGAGTCAAGTGCGGGTTGGTAGATGTCACATGTTTCGAATTTTGGTTCTAGGACATGCCAGTTTCCTCACGATGTTTTCCTTCACCGTTTTGAGACAAAGACATAACCAAAATAATTGAATAACATAAACCAAAAGCACGTATCCCACGAATAACCAACCAACACCTGCAACCAACTCAGAGCTGACCGCAAACCAGTCATAATTTAACTTAAGTTTAACTTACCGTAAGCAGTGACTAAGTTAAATTCAAGATTACAGCGCCAACTTGGTCCAGGCGTTGTTTAATTCAATTCTAAGCACGGTCTAAGCACGGTTTAAAACTTACATTCTGGATCTAGTTTGGACTGCAACTGTTACAGATTAATTGTGATTTAAGTTAAATTCAGTTTAAATTGAATTGTTTTGTAATTCATCTGTTTGGTAGCTGTGTTGTTATGTAAGTATGTTTGTTGCCAATGGTTGTTGGTTTATATGAATGAACTTTTAATAAAAATGGTTTATTGTAAATAAACAGTCGAGGAATGTAAGTTAAGCACCTTCAGGGCAATTATTATTCTGAAGTGGAATTAGTTTCTGAATTGTATAAACTTTTCATTCTTTGACTGTAAGCCATGAGATATATAATGCATCTGCTGTATACAGATTATATATTGATTGATAGATACAGTCAACATTAACAATTAAAGAGTTTTAAAATAAAAAAGAAGCTATTGGTCAGTGCATCTTTTTCTTTCTATTTCATTAAGAAAAGGACAGAAGATAAATTTTAGTTTAGTCCTGTCAAATTAATCAGCGCTTGACGTAAATTGACGTAATTTTAGTAGGCAAGTTTTTAATCACGTCTAAACTTGTATGGAGTAGTGACAGGCGCTGATTAATTGACAGGACTAAACTAAAATGTATCTTCTGTCCTTTTCATATTGAAATAGAAAGAAAAAGATGCACTGAACTTAAATTTAGTTTAGTTTGTGAACAAGGGAATCGGCACCATTGAAGGACGGTACCCTAATTGCGAAACACACTTTTAATCACAATCCGAAAGTTTTGAAGGATATTGCTAATCTATTGCTTCTTAAGTTTGAAAAATTCGTCCGCGCAACAACGTAAATAATGTAATGAACGTGAGTGCGCTGTCAAAACGAAACCAAATGCGATTAATTGTCATTTTATGTGTCTTACGTAATTACCCCACGGGGCTTAGCTGCAGTCGGTTAAGACGCAGATATATGCCAGTGACCTTGAGTGGTTAGCTTGCGTGTTCTGTATTGAGCTCACACTACGCGTCGTACGTCCAGCCAGTAATAGAACTCGCCCATCAAGGAGCGCTGCCCTAAATTAGACGCATTGTTAATTTATTATACATAAAACCAAAAGTATTTTAATAAAACACATATCAATAATTAAATTATCTTTAAGATGCTGCAGGTTTCAGAAAAATACGTGTGATAGATTTTGCGTGATTCTCAGTTTTTTATCCGCGTTAGACATAACTTTACAAATTAATTTCACTAAGTAATATAATCATAATCTAAAATAATCCTATAGGTACTAAGTTATTAAAAAAATGCATTTTAACATATATTTTTCCAAATCATTAACACGACGCGTTTAGATGTGATCTTTACTATAAAATCATTAAAAGTTATCGTCGCCTTAATAAACCCCGTGAAGAGAATTATGATTTATATATTTAATTCAATGGATAATTTGACGTCTACTATATCTACCCAAAAATATTTCGTTAGATACTCCTCACAAAACTATTATAAATACAGCATATGAATACTTACTAACTATTTGGCTTTATACAGCAAGCACTTATTACTTGGAAACTGGCGCACAACTTTATCCGTTACGACAAAACTCGGGCAAAACAAATAATTCACGATCTAATTGCCGTTTTTGCAACAAGGACATGTTGCTGAAAAAATATTTGGCCACGTACAGACAAGAAAAGTGGGATAAATATGAAAGGGCTTGTTTTTTTAGTCGGGTTTTTAAAGTTTTCAGTTTGTAAATAGTTCAACAGTTTTTTATAGGAGATTATTAATGGCACTGTTTATGGCCTAAAGGCCCATTTACACGGTGCAAGTTTTTGGAACGTTCAACAGCAGTTATCGCATGCTATAGCACGTTCAATTATTGCCGTTTAAGAATGGCAGGCAAGTGTTTACACGCGTGCGATTTCCATTAAATTGCAAACCATAATTGAATGTAAGATTTGCCGTTCAAAAAAAATTACTCACTATCTAATCGCCGTTTTTGCAATTAGGAAATGTTGCAGCAATCACTAGACGAGTTTTTTACAGAAAAAATATTTGGCCACGTACAGACAAGCAACATGGGCGGGGGATATGTTTTTGTTGGGTTTTTAAGGTTTTTTGCATAAAAATCGTTCAAATTTTTTTTTGTTTTATTCGTTTAGTCTCTCAACATTGCCCATGTTGATAGACTAAAAGATTTTCTAATCTTAAACATTGATTGGTAAAACATTAATTAAAGAAAAATTATGATTGATTAATTGAATTGCTGAGGAATGATGTGATAAGACAGCGGTGTGATTTAAAAGAAGATGTAGTGACAAAAATTGAAAAGGGTATGCTGAGATGGTTTGGGCATGTTGAGAGGATGTATGAAAGGCGACTAACAAAATGTATTTACGAGGCTGATGTGAAGGGAAAGGCCGGTCGGGGACGCCCTACACTTACCTTATTGGTGATGTTCTCCAGAAAGGTCAGGTGCGTAGTACTCGCAACCGGCGTGCGTGTATGACCAGATGTATGAACGTAAACGAGGCAAAAGGAGTATGTAAGGATCGTAGCAGGTGGCGTTCTGTAGTTTCTGCCTACCCCCATGGGAAGAAAGCGTGAGTTTATGTATGTATAATGTATGTAATTGAAACTCCTTAAGATCAGCAAAAGATGTACCTACCTAAATAGTCTTGCAAAATTATATTAGCAACTCTATAACAATGTGAAAAGATTTAGGTAAATTATGCCTAGCAGTGGGCCAATATAGTTTGATAAAGAAAGGAACTATAAAAGTATTATGACGTAAAGCATGAAATAAAACAAACACGCCATAAATTAAAATCCCATAATAAGTCACTTGGCAACCTCACAATGTTGCCAGGAACAAATATTTCTTTACCTAATTACCCTTTTTGCAACAAGGAAGTTGCAGTCACAAGTGGTTCCATTTAGCGGAAAAAATGCTGGGTTACGTTCAAAAGAGGCCGTATTATACCGCTCGTTGCAACAATTAAATTAATGTCTTGGCCCGACGGGCCTAATTAGCGCCCACTACGATTTAATTGGCCCTCTTTACTTTTTTAGCAGACCCGCTGGCAATTTGGCGAACGTTTTAAATATTGTTTGGCTTAAAATGATGGTTTATGTAGCCAAGAATGAAAAGTGTAGTCGGGTATTCCATTTATTATAAGCGGCAATGGTCGAATGGGTAAAAGTGGGCCGAAAGCAAAATTTCCAATCGTAAATTTGATTTTTCATGAAACTGATAAGATTATGGTATGAATAAAAATAATATGAGTAACTATTTGTGATATTTCCAGACTTCTTGTGAAACAAAAACAAAAAATAATGAAATTTTCTCGATAGAAAAGCTTCACGAAGTTACCTCTAATTTCCACGCATTTTCGTACTCAATATGCTAATGACTTTTAAAATGAAAATTTGATAATTAATTGTATTAATTACAAGACGAAAATTCAGTGCAGGAGTTTTATGAAATTCTTTTTATTTTTGGATTTTATGATAAAACGCTTTCAGCACTTACTACGCACTTATTCTGAGGAAAATTTATGTATTTATCATTTAGTATATTTTTATCTTACAAATAGGGGGTGTGCTAGGTTGCGATTTTTTTTTGTCTGTACTGGAGAGCGATAAGTCCTGTATTTGACTGTCACCCGATACACAGTTAACATAAACACGTCTTATGAAACGATTGGAAAATTATTAATTCTCACTACAGACTGTTAATAGTATGATAAAGTTTCATGTTAAGGTTCCACTAGTCGACGGCTCGAACTCGTTGATAGTGTGGTTAATATGCATGCTATTAAGTATTTATTTACTATCTAGTTTTTATTTATTTATTTATTTAGTGAAATAGACGATGATTTATAACAAAAACGAGCGCATAAAATTTCATGAACAGATCTTTTGGCGTATAGATATTATGGAAAAACTTCTGGATGTATCTACTCAAAATAAAATTATTTTAACTTTTCAATAAATTATTATCTATCCTTGTACGGTTTCTATTTTGCCATTTTCATACTACTTATGTTAAAATTAGTGTTGAAATATGCGATAATATGCTCATAACTTCCAAACCAATACTTTTTCCCAATTCTGCTTCCATCATAGAGTATAGTAATAGCTTCCATACAGGGTCATAATGTCAAGGCAAATTGATATAATTTTTTAGTTTTGAACTTGCACCGTCAAACAGACGAGTTATCGAGAATGACCGACTAGTGTACCCTTAAGTGCCATTTTCTAGGAATAGTAAGGCACATTTGAGTTACTACAGTACTTAATACTTTTGACAAACCTAATCTAAGTAAAGTTAGGTTAGGTTAAGTAAGTAAAGTTAAGTTATAGCACAAACTACAGAACGCCACCTGATAGGATTCCTATATACTTTTTTTTTTGCTTCGTTTATGTTTATACATCATTCTGGTCTTACACGAACGCCGGTTGCGAGTACTACGCACCTGACCTTTCTGAAGAACATCACTAATAGTCTCACTATATGCCCTTCTAGGGCGTCAATTCCCGGCGTTTCCATTGTTTGAACACTATCTATATAATATTGTCAAAACTTTACAGCTATTCAGTATGTATCTACACGGCAGTAACGTGAACAGTTTAGAGACGGATGCGTGTAAGGGCGACATATTGCCGGCTTACCGCATGCAAGCACAACATTAAATAGAATGGGCGTCCCATTCGCCTTAATTGACTCCTATAACTTGCATGGCTTTACAAGCCAACGAATTGCTACAACCCGTTTTTGTTCTTTTCTGATGAGCCGTGAAAGAGGGATAAATATTTAGTTTTCTCTGGCTTTATTTTGGAGAAAATCCTATTTCTATCCTATACTATTAAATGAGCAATATTTGTATATATATATTTGTAATCACGTTCTCGAAAACGGCTCTAACGATTTCGATGAAAGTTGCAATATGGCGGTTTACGGGGCGAAAAATCGATCCAGCTAGGTCTCATATCTGGGAAAATTTGTTTTCTCTATTTTCACAGCCTCAGGAATGTGATACAACGTTGGTATACCTGCACGATATGTTTATCTATTTTCACCCAAGCAGAGCTCGGTCGACCGGTACTGGTTTTGAATTGATGTAAAATATTACTTTGCATTTATTTTAAAATAATATGGCTATTTTTCGTACTCTATAGTTTAGTAGAACTAAATGTGTTGTTTTTATTATAAATTTTAGCTTAATATTTTTTTCTCAAACTGATATTCAGACTTATTTTAAACACATACATACATACATAAACTCACGCCTTCTTCCCATAGGGGTAGGCAGAAACTACAGAACGCCACCTGCTACGATCCTTACATACTTCTTTTGCCTCGTTTACATTCATACATCTGGTCATACACGCACGCCGGTTGCGAGTACTACGCACCTGGCCTTTCTGAAGAACTTCACCAATAAGGTCAGTGTATGTCCTCCTAGGGCGTCCCCGCCCGGCCTTTCCCTTCACATTAGCCTCGTAAATACATTTTGTTAGTCGCCTTTCATTCATCCTCTCAACATGCCCAAACCATCTCAGCATACCCTTTTCAATTTTTGTCACTACATCTTCTTTTAAATCACACCGCTGTCTTATCACATCATTCCTCAGCCTATCATTCATAGTCAGACCACACATGCTTCGCAAGGAACGCATTTCCACAGCATTTATTCTACTTTCATGTTGTTTTTGCCACACCCAACATTCACTTCCATACATAAGCGTGGGCACCAGCACACCATTGTGAACAGCCAGTCGAGCCTTTTTAGACATCGACTGGCTGGTCACAATCGCATGTATAGCACCATTCACTTTGTTTCCTGCGTTTACTCTCCTTTCCACATCTCCATCAATCTTCCCATCCCTTGTGAACAGACTCCCCAAATATATAAACTCACTTACTTGCTCCACACTCTTATCATTTATTTTCACATTACACACCGATACATCCTCTCCTCTTTCAAACACATAATAATTAAAATACATAATAATTTCTAACTATAAACAACACCAAAATTAGAGTGACAACTACGCAGTATTTCGATAATTAAGTATCTATCTAATACATTAAACAAAACAACTGCCGTATACCTTTTTCAAAATTGCAAAAATACGTATACAGTAATGTTTATCATTCCTCTGCAACCATTACCATACATAACAGAAACTTATTCTATTATCCAGCGACCCACTTACAAGTCCACAATAAGCGTTACTCCTGATTCTTGCTCCGTTTCGCATTAACATCTGCAATCTTAATCTTAATAAACGATTAAATATATGTTTGTTCATTACGGCGAAAGTTTTGCAAGGACCTTCTTGTTTGTACAGTCACACTTAAAATTTAAAAGGGATTTTTTCATGAGATTAATATACTGCATATACGGACGATTTAATGGTTGATACACATATAGAAGTCTCTAAATTATGGCGAAAACCGGATCAATTACGCTACAAATAATTACGCGTAGTTAAGAAGAACAACTCTGTCACAGACAGACACGAAAAGAGACTTTAATTTATAATAATAATAATAAAATTGATGGGTTTGAAGATACCATACTGTTCGTAACACCATACAATAATTACTTTTGAATTTGACTAAGTGATTCCACATTTATACTCGTTACTGTACGATACGGTAATGACGGGTTAAGGTGAATTCTGAATATATTTCGTGTTATTAATAATGGTTAGTGAGGTGCAAAACAACTCTGTTTGGTAATTTTAATTAGTGTTATGGGTGGGAATGTTTAATGATAGCCCGGAGATTCAAGGAACTGTTTTCAAAGGTAAAAACGGTGGAGTGAGAGTTGCATAAAGGTGCTCACATCCAGCCCTCGCTTGTAATGTATCGTTCAGAGTCGAGTATTACATCAGTGAGGGAGGAGAACCGAGCATTACAGTGCGCAATGTCTGTTATATTTAATCTAAGGGGAAATTCCCGTAATTTTTAAGAGCGTTCGCATTCGCATCTTATTCGCAATCTGTCAAAAATACAATCAATTTGACAAGTTTTACAGATTGCGAATTGAACAGAATGCCTTTTGAAATGTTACATTACAGGCGAATGCTCGTCAGCCAGGGAGGCAGTATTGTAACATAACATAAACATAACATAACATCACACCTTGTTTCCCCGAAGGGTTGGGCAGAGGCGTACTTGTAGTAGGTACACCCACATTTCGCCAGTTATGTTTAAGTCCCATGTAATAGGGGGCGAGCCTATTGCCATCAATCGGGCACAAATCTAGACTCCGGGCTACTACTGAGAAATTTCAGATAGAAAAACAAAATAACACTTTGCCCGACCCGGGAATCGAACCCAGGACCTCATGCACAGCAGTAGCTCTTGCGGCCACTAGACCAACGAGAACATAATGGTCAAAATCGAGCCTGTAACGTTGACAGGTGAATGCTCCTGGTGAGGGTGCACCTTAACATGTTACTGACCTATGTGGTTTTTCCTATGGGCGAGAGATTCCATATTACTTCAAATGGGTATTAAATATATGTTTGTTCATTACGAGTTATTACACTGGAGTGAGAGTTTCAAAATTTTACATGTTACTGACCACTGTAGCTTTCCATGTTATTATTTAGCGGTTTGCATGTTTGTCGTTTCAATAGTGGCCACGACTTACGAATTGTAAGTCGTAAGTTCGAACCCAGGCCAGCACTTTACTTTGTGTATTTAATTTCATTACCACTGCTCACAAAAGGTAATCATCGTGAGGAAACTGGCATGTCCTAGAACCAAAAAATTCGACGACATGTGACATCCCCTAACCCGCACTGGTCCCGCGTGGTAGATTACGGCCCACTCCTCACAGAGAGGAGGCTTGTGTCCCAGCAGTGGGAACATTATGGGCTGATTTGGCTTTTCCCTGTAATTAATTAGTGCTTTTAATGTTTGTCTCTAAGATCTGTAGTAACGATGGGGGAAAGCATGGTCTTAATAGTTTGAACTTGCCAGCAGTTAGTGAGCAAGAATCAATGATCGTGAGATCTCTGTAATGATAGCCACACATGTAACGATTTACTTGCGCAAATTTAGGCTTGCACAAGACTATCATGACGGGTGTTGAAAAAAATTTGCGCAAAAATCTTCAAACACACATAACGATTTGCTTGTGCAAGCCTAAATTTGCGCAAGTAAATCTTTACGTGTGTGGCTACCATAAAAAGAAGGTTTCGTCTGTCGACAACATGTCTGTTGCTATCACGTCAAGATGCAGTAGTCCACAGTAATCCACAAATTCACTATTAATGTTCTTGTTGTACTTTGGAAAGATAGGGAATATTACACTGCTGGTGTACTGAAAATGATCATTGTTGCTTAAATTCTTCTTATTATACCCACACAAACGAAATTTCTATAATAAATTCCAAAATTTACAGATGTAAATGTAATATATGGCCCAATTACTACACAAAATTGGATTTTAATTGATAATAACATTTAAATGAGTTGGTAATACGGCCATTTTATTCTACGTACTTTCCCAAATAATGCCATCAAGCGTTTTAAAAGAGGGACATCAAATAAATTGTCGGTCCTCACAAAAGTTGACTCGCTTATAATGTTACAGTTACATGAAAAATGGACTTGTCCCGAACAATGCGCTGAAATATAGGCCAGAGGTAGAATCGGGGAATTATTGTTTTTATTTAGTCCGTAATAATTCCATGGATTGTGGCAATTTTTTGTGGTGTGTTGAATAATTTATAGCCTGATTATTTACATCTAACCGCTTCATCAAATTTGATAATACGTTATACTGGGAGTTTTTTCTGTTTTGGCTAAATTCATACATACATACACTTAGACTAACAAACATAATTTCACGCAGAAGACGAACTGTAATGCTGTATATTTTCATTCTTGGCTATACATTTTTTGTTTAAGTATAAAGTCTCTTTAGTTTGTTGTTTTTTGTTGTTGTTGTGTTGTCATAAAACAACAAACCTGAATATTTTTATTAAGAGAACATACTGGCTTCTAACTAGTGCAGGAATTTGTGAATCCCATTTGTTGTACATCTTGTTTTATGTCAGTAAATATTTTTGTGTTTATTTATTAAATTTACAATTCTTCTGTTTAGCGTGTCGATGGCGATCTTAATGGACTTGGCCCAAAATATGGCTACGTGTTTAACGCCATAGTTACCACGTGGTAGTTGCCTAGGTAAAAAAAAAAGTGTGGCACTCGGGGACTGCTGCGGTAAAGCTATTGCATAGCATTTGTAACCTCCATACTTTCTATTTTTCAACATCACGTCAACATCACGTTGTCATGGGAACCGTCATTACATGGTAGGCGGGGGTGTTAGGTTTTATTTTCGTTACGTTATTTTCGTTACGTTAAGGAATTTCTTGATTCGGCCGCCGCGCTCAAAGCCCGCGATAAAAGCTATGCAACAGCTTAAAAGAAATTCTATTAAGTCCGTCTTTCAGATAATAAAAAAATATTAAACACGTATTTTTTGCTTTATCATATCATGCCACATTTAAACTCAATGTATTGCCGTAATCTTTTGATTACGTCAAAAAAGAAAAAAATACGTGTTCAATATTTTTGAATTATCTACAAGACGGACGGAAATAAAATTTCGGGAACAGGCCTATTGCGTGTATATCTTGCAGCTGATTCTATTCGTGATTTTGTGTGTGCGTAAACCTAGATCAGGCAGGTCTACATTACAGTTAAAATTAAATTTTCCTCGATTGAAATTAATGTAATTTTACTTTACACTTGAATTAATATTATTTTATTTAAAAATAATCTGTTGATACAATTTGTATGGTAATTGATTCAACGTATTATATTTAAAAGGCAATGACCGTGTAACCGAGACATCATTCATAGATTTCGTTTTTCGAAGTGACGTATTCCCGACCGTTCACCTGGCATGATCGTTCCTCTTATCAAAGACTTACTAATTAGACCCCACTCTAACAATACAATACTATACAACATGCCCCGGAATTAACGCACACCACCAAATACCCCAATTAGAATACTGTTATAATCATAATACATGCACAGTGCAATGAATTGTATGTATTTGTGATTAGTGTGTTGGGACTTGGTGCCTTATTAAGTAAATAAATAAATTACTATTATGTGGTAATACTTTTTGTTGGAGAAAATTGTGGTTACATTACAATCTACGGACGCAAACCGTCGTACACGTATCTTGTCTAGTGTAGTAGACACTTCGTCCATTTTGATTTGTTTCGACTGTACAGCGGAAGTGACTGTAATTTACACAAATAATTAATTCATTATGACTAATTTAATTATAATTAATTTAATTTAATTATTATAATTAATTTAATTATAATTAATTTAATTGTAATTATTTTAATTTAATTATAATTATTTTAATTTAATTATAATTAATTTAATTGTAATTATTTTAATTTATTATTATAAATTAAGTATTAATTGATTCAGGCGTGACCTTGCGGAAATCCATTATAAAATACAATAGACGTGGATATATTTAGTAATTTGTTCCGCTTAGCTATTTCTAAAGAGCCATAAAAAACTCCTGAAAGAAATCATTATCTGAGAGATTTCTTTCAGGAGTTTTTTATGGCTCTTTAGAAATAGCTAAGCGGAACAAGTTACTAAAAATATCCACGTCTATTGTATTTTGTAAATTAATTATTATTATTAATTATTTATTTTTGGGATAAAAAATTACAAATATTAAAAATGTTAGAAATCGCTTCAGTAATCGATTCTGAATAAACTTCTTTCATAATGTGCATTAATTCAGATACACATTATATACCCACATAAAATACATAATATGCGAACAATATTATTTACAATATTAATATTATTACAGCACTTATATAGGCACAAACAACAAACTATCCATAGTTTCAGTGTAAGTTTTCGCCTGCTGGTACTTAATAAGGCCCAGATCTAAGCTAAACGCCTTAGGGCATCGAAACTTTGTAAATACATGCGTAGACACGTGTTTTGTCTGAGTAAGACGCTTTCTGTAGATAGAATTAGATAGGTACGGTTAGCGACAAAAGTTAAACATTACTAGTTTTACACGTCATCTAATTTGACACAAAAGTAATCGATACATTTTTATAAAGAGGTTCCCGTATTTTTTAAGAACCTTCGCATTCTAATCTCATTCGCAATCTGTCAAAAATACAATCAATTTACCAAAGTTTTACAGATTGCAACGTGAATGTCAACAACGGTTTTTAATTACAAGAATTGGCCTTCAGGTATACTAAAGCCATTTCGCCGCAGGAGACGCCCTGGGCGTCGGGAATCGCAGCTCGATTCCCAGTCACCGTAGGCGCGGGCTTGCGGACGGTGAGCATTCGGTAGCTCGCCGTCCAATAAGGACCAGGTCCGGGTCGACGGCTCGTTGTGTTCCACGCGCGCCTCAAAGAGATGTCAGCAGAACTGACGGGGTCCGCTAGGGCCGACGCCTGCCGGGGTCGCGGGAAACTCCGAAAGGGATACTGTGGCCCCTGGCAACATACAGGCAACTGAAGGAATACGGGTAGGTTTTAGTCAAATAGTCTGACACGCCCTCCCGCTCCGGCCAGAGCGAGAGAAGTTATTTGATAATTTATCAACCGAAAAAAAAAAAAATTAATACCTTTGGCGTGGCCACCTACTGTGCCCAACTCATTTAACACAATATAATATCAATACCTTTGCCATCGACTTGAAAAGAAGAAGAAGAAGACTAATGCTTATACACAATAGTAAATTATTATACAATTAACTATTTACACATATTTTAAGTGGGAGGGCGTGTCAGACTCTTACTGACTAAAACCCACCCGTGTTCCTTCGGTTGCCCTGTTGCCGGGGGCCACGATTTCCCTATCGGTTTTCTTCGCACCCCCGGCAGGCATTGGTCCTAGCAGACCCCGTCAATTCTGCTGACATCTCATTGAGGCGCGCGTGGATCACAACGCGCCGTCGACCCGGGCCTGGTCCTTATCATACGGCAAGCTACCCATTGCTCACCGTCCGCAAGCCCGCGCCTACGGTGGCCGAAAATGGGCTCTCGATTCCCGACGCCCAGGGCGTCTCCTCCTGCGGCAATTAGGTGCGTGAGGGCGCGAAATTTGCCTCTCCCTCACGCGTTCCACCTCCTCCTTCGTGAGCATTACCGCTTCGCAGAAGGAGGTGACGGCCTACCATTTCCTCTCGCTCCGTACCATGGCTTGAACCAGGGCCGGACGCGAGAGATCACCGCCGCCGATCGCCTCCACGAGGGCACGGCGATGCTCCGCCCAAGCCGGGCAGACCTCCATCGTATGCTGCACCGTGTCCTCCGGGCGATCCACACAATGGTGACACCCGGGCGTTTCCTCCCGCCTTATCCTGAACAGGAACCTCCCGAAGCAGCTGTGTCCGGTGAGGACCTGCGTCAGGCGGAAGGTGAGGACGCCGTGGCGCCTCACAAGCCAAGATAAAAAGCAAAATGTCAAGATTATCGTTACTCCCTACAACACAGACACCACGCACGGGACACAGCATTACCTTCAGGGAAATGTACCTCCATAAACGAAATTTAGTAAGCAGTTGATAATCTTGACATTTTAAACTTAGTGTTTTTTGTGGTTTTTCAAAAACCAATTATGTTTTTTTTTTTATTGGGTGCTGTAGAATGGTTGTAGACCATGGTCTGAATAACGTTTGTTCTAGCAAAACTGTGATTCAAATTTCACGGTGTATTACGTTACGGATCAATGTTCTATGCAAGTATTTTTACTTTAAAGGTTTTGGAAGTATTTTTAAGTAGGTAGCAAAACCAGGAAAAGCTTGCGACTATTTTAACGAGTCGACTTCGACTTTCTATTGAAATTCTATATATATAATAAAATATAGTGTATTACGAATTTCAATAGAAAGTCGAAGTCGACTCGGCCAACTCAAGGTCAAAGAATTACCTTTGACGTGCGGCTTTCTGTACCTGGCTAGACACAAACGAGCCACCGGAAGTCCAACGAGAAGCAGTTCACAATGCTTTTTCATATATTTTGTATGGATCCGTCGCACACGTGTGGCCGGTGGGGGCCACACGTGTGCTACAGCAGTACTAAACACGGCGGCAAGTGACGACCCTAAGTAAGTCTGATACGTAGTATTTGCAAAACAGACACTTTTTGTTCATGTTGGTAAAATATATGACATATCTTCACACCTTTGTTATGTCGATAGATTTTACCACAAATTACATCCACGAAAATAATTACACAGTTCCTATTCAGGTATGCAACATAGACATGCAATAAAGGTCTTTCACACAGACAGGTAACAGTGTTACTTTGATACAATTCTGTTGATGAATCCGAACTCCGCTGAAGTTCTCAGGAGTCTGAAGTTGCACTCGATTGTTCTGTCAACTGCTTTGTGTTAATCCTGTTATTTGTATTAAGAGGGTTTATTCTAAAAGTTGGCAACGTCACAAATAGCTATCAAATATTTACCTGATTTGATTAATTTGGCAATATTACTGTATGGAAATAACAGAAATATCGCTAATTAAAGAACAGAATATTAATAATTAATTGCAATTATAACACTGAAATTTATGTCGTAAGTACCCGTTTTAGGTGTATAAAAGGCATTTGGAAGTCTCCAAAATACTTTTTTACATCTTAAACTAAACATTCGGTGTTACGATATTAATTATTGCAATTCATAATCAATGTTTTAGTTCACCAGTTAGCCATATTTCATATTTTCATACAGTTATATTGCCAAATTAAACAAAACAGCGAGTATTTGAGATCTATTTGTGACGTTGCTCATTTTCAGAATGCTCGCTCTTAAGCAGGAAATCTTTACGTATTTTACTTTGGGTGGTTCTTTAGGAGTTGGGTAGAGATCTAGGTGATTAATACCTTTTACTAATTCTATAATTACATGAACTATACCAGCGATGAAATAGGAATTAGGTATTCCACGAATCCTTGAAGTGAATTAAACATTAACATGATAATATGAAGGAATTCATAAAAATAATAGAATCGGTTCACAAGTGGAAATTTAGCTGATAAAAAATCTATAAACCCCTATTTTACTATTCTACGAAGTAAATTTTATTTTTCAATTCAGACCATAAGGGCTGTCCAAATCGGACCACTCTGTAAAAAGTTATGCGTCCGTCGGTAAAAAAGTTATAAAGCTTGCATCGAACAGAATCTGTAATTCAGACAGATAAGACCAAACATTAGTGCTCATTTAACTATCCTTCCGCGTAACTGGTTCACAAAAAAAAAACAGCCTCAAAGATAATATCGAAGGTCGGGAACCGGGGCACGTGACTGGCCCTAAATTAATCAGTAGCTAGATCTTTTTAGGGTAACCTAATCCCTACCTGAACTAGGGACTCGAATTATGTGTTCAGTGGTCGTTCAAAGTGTAGGTGTTGGGGCACAAATAGAGGGACAGCTAGGTAATATATAATTTGAGTGTCAATTTGTAATCTGTCTCCTTTTTGCTGAAACGTTAATTATCTTTACTTTATAAAACTGAATCGTTTGCATTTTACATCAGTTTATATGTTATAATCATTTAATTGTTCGACGAAGATCGTGAAATGTTGTTAATTTGAAGTAAACCAAACATAGGCTGAATTAATTGTAAAAGTATCCTAAAAGTAATTAGCATATTAAGTAAAAATCGAAAGTGCGTGGAAATTAGAGGTAACTTCGTGATGTTTTTGATCGAGAAAATTTTATTATTATAGTTTCTGTTCCACAAAAACTTTGGAAATATTTTTTAGTTAGTTACTCATATTATTTTTATTTTATACCGTATTTTAATCAATTTCATAAAAATATAAATTCTGTTCGGCAACTTTGCTTTCGGCTCGCTCTTAATTATGTCCTTATAAAACACAAGCATATAATCCAAACAAAGCGTTGATTCCCTCCATTTATTATCACTTCCACTAAGCTTATTCCCCAAGAAGAATACTAAAACACAGAAACAAAATAAAAACCCGATAGAAAGAATATATATCTCCCGATCTGCCATAATATCACGACTTTACTGACTCTATTTCGCGACGAGGCAGTAGGATATTTATCAATAAGACTACTTGACCGCGGCCCCCTGTCAGTGAGACAGTCGTAAATCCATCTATATTTTTATGTTCGTTCATTCTTTTATATGACACGAGGGAAGCTAAGGGCTTGAGATGTATAGATTTTGTGTGAAATGGACATAAATTAGGGGACAAAAGCAAAAAAAAATAAGGTGGAAAATAGGCATCTTCATTTGTTTGAACCCATTTTTGGTCTTGGTACTCCTTAGGCTTCCTGTGCATGACACCGGAGCTGCACCGGCGCTGGACCGCATGTTTGTGTATACGAATGAATATCGCTAATATGCACCGCACCGGTTGGCGCCGCGTAGATTTTACACAAATTATGAGATATTCTGAATTTTTTCATCTTGTGGTACGATGCTGTACATGACGCCGGAGTCGCACACTTTATCTATTTATAGTAATAATAAAGCAGAACAGTTTGTTTTTTTTTTGTTTGTTCGCGGAAATCTCTGGAACTGCTAGTCGGATTTGATTTTTTTTTGCACTTGACAGCCCAATTCTTGAGGAAGGCTATAGGAAGGAGTTGAGCAAAAAGAAAAAAGTTTGAAAAAACGATAAGCGAAAACGAAGTAATGCGACGATGCGATGCGACGCGATGGCTCGAGGGCCGAGGGAGATTTATAAAAATGTGATTGTTCAAGGGAAAACATCTTTAGGCACGTTGAGCATTTTTGAGATGGGACTAAACAATTGATTTCGCGACACTGTTACGACACCAGCTTTTGACCACTAAAAAGGTATCAACGCGCGATACATTAATTCCTGCACAATAAAATTGTTCAAGCTTTCACTTCTGTCGGCACTCTCGGAAAGCCACTGTTTTATTTTATTTTGGTATATCTTACGACTTCCACGCGAACGAAGTCACGGGCAGAAGACAGTTTTTTTAAATATTTTGTTCAATTTACCCTTACTCAGTTCATATAGCTACTGATTATCTGATCTATGGTGCGATAATCCGAGGAAATCCTAAATTAGCTATATCATTAGCTAATTTCGAACTGATCTGAACTGAAAACTGTTTTTCTATTGCGCATTAACCAACACTACCCACACTACGCCCACAGTAGTTAAAATATCGCTGATAATAACGAAAGTCACATACCCGCCTCCGACATATACAATTATCAACTTTTTTAAGTGAAAACTTCTTTAGGCGCGTTGGGAATTTTTGAGATGGGAAAAAACAATTGAATTCGCGACGCTGTTACCGATGCCAGCTTTTGACCAAAAGACATCAACGCGCGATACATTTTCTTTGAGATTAATGACATTCCAAACATGACATGACAACGACATGATTGACATTTCCCTTTTTTTCCGACTTTATAAAAGAAAAGTATTTCCTGCACAATAAAATTGTTTAAGTGTTCACTTCTGTCGGCACTCCCGGAGTGCCACTGTTTTTTAGAGTTATTTTCTCCCACTGTATTGATTGTAATTGTATGTTGTCAAGAATATAGTATTTTGGAACCCACAGTCTCATACTACATATAGACCAGGGTAGAAGCCTTTAAAAATAATGAAAAGTGAAAAAAAAATATAATAGAATGAGACCCATTAGAAAAGGAGGGAAATATGATATAAATGAAAGGAAAAATAATTTACGGGCGATCTGAGGTTGGGAAGGGGATGGGGGTGAGTTTTTAAGGGTAAAAAACGGTTTTTCTCGATTTCCGGCAAAACTAAAAGTCCTATCGAAAAAAGTCAAATGAAAAAGTTGTAGATAATAAAAAATCTAAAACTTTTGTATTTACACTTTTTTCACATAACCTCAAAATTTATGTGAAAAATTCAAAAAACCAAGTTTTTGGTTTTTTATTTTTATCTTTTACAAAAATTTTTTTTTTAACGAAATTTTGTGAAATCTTACCTTTTTATGTCCCAAATACGCTGTAATTTATTTAATTAAAAATATTTATTTTTTCACCTTATTTTGAATTAATATCGAAAAAACACCCTAATTTTCAATCGAAAATTCACCCGTCAAAATATCAGCTTTTTTCAAAAAGTTGGTGTGGTTTCTGTTCGTTGGAATCTCTACTTTCCGATGGTAAAAAAAAAAATATATGTTACTATGGTAAATCTTCTCAGAAAATGCAAAAATTCAAAATTCTTTTTTTGCTGGATACCACTAAACGATTCAAAGCTGCTTTTTTTATTGCATACACTTGCTTATCATCTGCCTTATTGCAAATGATACAAACAGATTCATCCATACTGATAATCTGAAAAGACAAAATCGAATTAATAATGTCTTCACTATTTAATCGTGAATAAACTCCCATGAAAAAAAAAATATATTAAAGAAATCAATGTCAAAATGTATAAATAATATATTATAAATCTATAAAAAAGTATAAAATATATATGAAAATCGGCCAAAAGTTTGTTTTATTAGAAATATATTTACGATATATATTTTATATATTTTTATAGATTTTAAATATATTTTTTATAGATTTTGAAATATATTTTTTTTCATGGGATTAACTAAATTTGTTTGTGCAAAATTAAGGAGATAATTTTTTTTTTATATTGTACTAAAATATCATTTAATTTCAATCTTTAGGTTATGTTAAGTTAAGCATACTATTTTTTAAAGAAAATATTACGATTTTTATGGTTGAGTTGATTGATACAGATAAAAATAGAGATAGTATTTACCTTCCTATGCAGATTCGAAAAGTTTTATTGTTTTTTTAAGTAAACTTGTCACAATTATCTTCAAGAAACTCAGCGTGCACGTGTATTTTTATAAACGATGTTGTATACTGTACTGTATTTCGAATACTGGTTAGGCTAGCGGTACCACAGTCATTCGACCGCTTATCACATACGGCTCACTGGTCTGGTGGCCCAGGACAGACCTGAGTACAGCCCAAAGAGATCTCGAAAAACTGCAGCGATTTGCTTGTGTTGCAATCACTAGCAGCATGAGAATTACACCCACAGCCGCCCTACAAGCAATGCTTGGACTGCCGCCTCTGCACCTCATTGTGCGGGAGGAGGCGGCTCTGGCTGCCTTTAGGCTGCATTTATCAGGAACTCTAAGCAGAGATTCTAGAATTAAGCACACACGCATAAAGGAAGATGTAATCAAACGTCGGCCAATGATGGCATCACCCTGCGACAAAGCCCCGAAATCACACCATTTTCAAAGGCGCTACAACATAATACTTACAGAAGAACAGTGTGACCACTCAGGCTCGGAAGAGTTGAGGGTTTACACTGACGGATCGAAGACCGACTCCGGTACCGGGGTCGGAGTCTTCTCTTACGACCTCAACATTAAGATATCCCGACCGCTAGGAATGTTCAACACCGTCTATCAGGCGGAGTGTGTGGGCATCATACAAGCGGTCCACGCCATTGAAGCCAGGAGAGTTACGGACACTCACATACGTATACTCTCTGACAGCGCCTCAGTTCTCCAATCCTTGAAGAAAAAATATATTACCTCAAAGTTAATACTAGAATGTCACAATGCACTAGAACAATTAACGGTATCTAGTCGCAACACGGTGACGCTACAATGGATAAAAGGACACAGCGGTTCACTAGGTAACGACGCAGCTGATGAACTTGCTAGAAGAGGTTCTGGCACGGCAGTCTGTGGACCCGAACCTATCGTACCAATACCTTTCAACCAAATACGCAGGTGGCTACAGGAGTTCACCCTCACACAAGCGGAGTACTGGTGGACCTCGACACCGGGCTGCAGGCAGTCCAAGGAAGCTATGCCATCCCTGGATAGCAGGCTAACCAGGCGCTTATTACGCCTGGACAGGAACGGCCTGCGCCTGGTGACGGGAACCATCACGGGACACTGCTCGCTAAACAAACACTTCCACACAATAGGCATAACGGACAGCCCTCTGTGCAGGGCATGCATGGAGGCTGAGGAAACCGTCGCGCACGTGCTCTTCGAATGCACAGGCGTCACCCAGATGAGAACAGAAACCCTCGGGTCACCCAGATCTTTCACAGATGTTCTGAACAAACCAGGAGTTTTGATTAACTTCTGGAGGGAGGGAGGTGGGCTGGTTGGAATAACTACCAAACGGCCGCCATGGCCCACGCACAATGGTCCACCTGACGGACTAAGTGCGGAAACCAAACCCCATAACATAGAACATAGAACATAGGCTAGCGGTTGTAACAGCTGCTACGAAATATATAGTATATAATAGTAGGTATGTATGTAGTAAGACCCAGACCCGCCTAGCCCCTTCCCCACTTCTCCACGAAATACCTTTTGATGGGCTACAATTTTTCGTAGGTCACTCAGGTATATCTACTCAGGTATATATATAATTTATCTCAAAATAGTTATAAATAAGCATCTACGCATATAATTTAAAGAAAATTAGACAACTTTCTCCAAATATTGTAGATGTCTTATTAAATATTAATTTAATTAACTTATTTGTTTGTTAATTATAGTAGTATATTTTTATTTGCATTTTTTTTGTTATCAACGTCACATGTAATCTAACGTTTTTCGAGTAATTAAAGTCTAAATTTTAATAAATAGCTCAAAATTATTTATAATAATTAAAAAAAATTTTTCGAATTCAAGTTTTTTTTGAATTTTTGCATTTTCTGAGAAGATTTACCATAGTAACATATATTTTTTTTTTCACCATCGGAAAGTAGAGATTTCAACGAACAGAAACCACACCAACTTTTTGAAAAAAGCTGATATTTTGACGGGTGAATTTTCGATTGAAAATTAGGGTGTTTTTCGATATTAATTCAAAATAAGGTGAAAAAATAAATATTTTTAATTAAATAAATTACAGCGTATTTGGGACATAAAAAGGTAAGTTTTCACAAAATTTCGTTAAAAAAAAAAAAAATTTGTAAAAGATAAAAATAAAAAACCAAAAACTTGGTTTTTTGAATTTTTCACATAAATTTTGAGGTTATGTGAAAAAAGTGTAAATACAAAAGTTTTAGATCTTTTTATTATCTACAACTTTTCCATATGACTTTTTTCGATAGGACTTTTAGTTTTGCCGGAAATCGAGAAAAACCGTTTTTTACCCTTAAAAACTCACCCCCATCCCTTCCCAACCTCAGATCGCCCGTAAATTATTTTTCCTTTCATTTTTATCATATTTCCCTCCTTCTCTAATGGGTTTCATCCTATTATGATTTTTTTTGGTTTTAAAAATTATCGACCCTGGACTAATAGGGCTCATGTCAAGTTGCAATCGTTATTCCACAGAAATTTATTTTGAATTTTGCCAAGTGTATGCATATTTTTGCTTGTGACTTACATACCTACTACTCTTTTGATTGAAGCAAACGCTTAGCTTCAGGCTTCAGGTAGATCGATAAAACCAATACCAGAAACGGGGGTTTTTTTGTAGCTAAGCCTAATCAAGATTCCGATTCGAATCACAATACATCTGAAGCCCATCGTGTGATTGGTTAATTAAAACCACCAATCATAATAACATCTATTTTAGCAGCATATTTATTTAAATAGAATTCTAGAAATTAGATATTTAAACAGAATTCTTAATAACGGCACCTATAAAGACTTGAAACACGTAATTGATAAGAATTCCGGTAATTTAGAACCAAAACAGCTCCAATTTTTTCACATTCACCTCAGATCAGTAAACTATGAAACCCTCATCGTATGTCCGTCATGTTGTGACGTATCTGCAGAATATTATCAATAAGGCCTACTTGACCTCCACACCGTCAACGAGACAATCGGATTTTCTTTATCCCCGTATTAACATTCCGTTCTGGCCAATAACCAATTCTCACAACTGACTCTTAGGCGTAGGCGTGCTCACGATACGAAAATACATACGTTTGGTGGATTGGGTAGGTTGGAAACAGAAGGTTAGGAAGGTATGGCAAAGCGTCGTATAATACGATTTATTAGCAGTGATAGCCTAGTTGTACTTGTGACCCAGTGCTTAGTCATAAGTTTCGAGTTTGAACCAAAGGCACGCACCTCTGACTTTTCGGATTCATGTGGGTATTGCATAATCATCACTTGCTTCAAAAACGGTGAAGAAAAATATCGTGCGGAAGCCGGCATGCCTTTCTGACACCAAGTTAGTCACTAACCATACGAAAAAGAAAGATACATATTTATTCCTTTTGGCTTCTCCTTCTAACCTTGGTAGGTACTGGTGGCATGATTTGTACTCATTATTCAACCGGCTTATGTCTGGTTAGAGCGGTTTATTTCTAAGATTGGTACATTGTCTGCTACTATAACTGCCCCTTTAGTCTCAAGGTCGCAAGCGCGACTGCTGAGCGTGGGGTCCTGCAATGGGTTGGATTCCCAAGTTGGGTAGTGTTATTGGGTTTTTCCATTAGGAATTTCTCAGTAGCAGCCCGGAGTTTGGCTCAGAAAGCACGTAAAGCCGTTGTTCCTGCGCCTGATCTCACTCCGGTCGTGTCGGATTGCCGTCCCATCGGACTATGAGGGTAAAGAAACAGAGAGTGCACCTGTGTTTGCGCGCAAACACAGGTGCACTATAATATCTCGTGCGTACTTGGCTAATCTCCGTTGAGATTGGCCATTGTGACCGAAATCGTTCGGGAAGATATTATCCTATAGGTATTATTAAATGAGCAATGTTTGTCTACATTATATTTGTAATCACGTTCTCAAAAACAGGTCTAACGATTTCGATGAAACTCGTATATAGGGGGCGAAAAATCGATCTAGCTAGGTCTCATATCTAGGAAAATTCGTTTTATCTGTATTTTCACCCGAGCACAGCTCGGTCGCCCAAAGTTTAAGACAAGATGGCTACCTTAGAATAATGACATGGCAGCATGGTATTAGTAAGTACCTACTATCATGGTAGCATGGAATTAGTAAGTACCTACTATAAATGGATTAGTATGATCTATCCTATACTATTAAATGAGCATTCTCTATTTTCGTTGGACCAGGTACTTATTATTAAATTGTGTAAGCACCCTACAAATATTTGCTTCATATCCAGATTTGCCAGACATACTGCCTCGTTGGTCTAGTGGTCGCAAGCGCTACTGCTGAGCATGAGGTCCTGGGTTCGATTCCCGGGTCGGGCAAAGTGTTATTGGGTTTTTCTATCTGGAATTTCTCAGTAGCAGCCCGGAGTCTGGATTTGTGCCCGGTTGATGGCAATACGCTCGCCCCCTATTACATGGGACTTAAACATAACTGGCGAAATGTGGGTGTACCTACTACAGGTACACCTCTGCCCAACCCTTCGGGGAAACAAGGCGTGTTATGTTATGTTATCCAGATTTGTTTCTTGTGGTACGTTTAACTTCTATCGTTCTACTCATGAAATATCTATCTTCTACAAACCAGAGGTATTTTGTACTATGGGTCATACACTTAACCCTTTTTATCTGACTACGGCGAAGCAAAATGGAGGGTTATGATTTTGACTGGTATGTATGTATGTTCATCTGTTAACTTATAACTTTTAAACTACTCAACATAATTTGACGAATGAGGTATCATTGGAAGCGTCTTGCTTGCCCGTTATGCGAAGTCAAATTCAATTAAACATGGCGTACGTAATCTGTTTGATTTATGCCCTAACACGTGTGCCTCCGGATTTTGAATTTGTCTGTCTGTGATGTCTTTTTTATACATTTTTAATTGACTTTTTATCGTAGTTGAGTTTTAGTTTTATAACTTTTATTTTTGTATATTTAAAACTTGACTTTTATGTGTAATGGAGTCATTGCTTTCACCTTTACTTTGCTTAACTTCATTGACCCGTATGCTAGTAAATACCAACCACCAGACACTGTTATTCGGTAATCGGATTACGACCGTCTAGTAACTATAAGCAATACCTATGTACTGTGCCACCTATATAACTATGCCTACAGCTTATATCACGTGTAGGCATACAAATACGAGTATGGATTTGAGTTATACCAATATATTGGTTAGTTTGGTTAATGGTTAGTATGCCATTGCAGCCCGTTTTGATTTCCCTTTCCATCCATATTTAGCATCGGTTAGGTATAAGACGATTCAGGCAATAGAACGGAAAAAGATAGAAGCTATTGAGATGTGGTGTTGGCGAAGAATGCTCCGCATACCATGGACCGCCAAGAGAATGAACAAATCTATTCTCGAACAACTACGCATAAGAGATAGTCTATTCACGATCTGTTACAGTTCGATTTAAACTTAATGGCGGCTTGGAAGTACGCTACTAGCTGCGCAGTACCCCACCCCTCACCCCCGCTGACACGTGAATTCGTTACTGCGCAGCGACTCGCCTCATGTTCCGAGCCGCCATTAAGTTTGAATCGGGCTGTACCAAAGGATTCTCGGTTACTTTGGTCACATTGCCAGACGGGAACCGGATAACCTTGAAAAGCTAGTGGTGATGAGCAAGGTAGATGGGAAAAGATCTCGCGGCCGGTCACCTAATCGCTGGTCAGACCAAGTAACTGCCCTTACTGGACTCTGTAGTGGCCGCCCTGAGAGAGGCGGAGAACGAAACGAAGTGGAAAAACATCATATACAAAGCTACGAAGGCCTTTCACGACCTTCAGTAATGAAGTACGCGACCAAGAAGAAGGTATAGGTAATAAACAATACTAAAATTTTATGTTTTAATGGGTAAAATTTGTTTTTATCATACAGTACAACACAACTTGTTGCAGCATAAATTTGAAAATTGGCATTCATTCATTTAAATTTTACGAATGTATTTGGTTATATGACTTCACAAGTTATTGCGTTGGGGTAAAGATCATTTTCACCTAAATCAGTAATAAATATTGGTGATTTTGAAGGCGCACTCAGTTCAGATGGTGATTGGTTTTACGAATTTTGCCGATGCTACATCTAATTTGTGTCGTACTGTACTAAGATATTGTAAAATTATGTTTTGTGATATTATGATCATGTAACCTATAAGGACTTTTCTCAGATTTTTTAATATTTTATTTTTTAATGTTATTATTGTTATACAGCTGCTGGACACAGACTAAGAGGCTGACTACTTATTTTGCTGCAGGGAGTAGTAACCGCCGCCGTTAGTCACGCGTAGTGATCAGAAGTTTAAAAATTCGTATGAATATACGAATTTTTAAACTTCTAAAGTTGAAACCCAAGTTGAAGTTGAGTTGGTCTAAAGCGACCGTGATTTTATAGGCATCTATACTTCTTACGCCACAGTTTATGAATAGATAAGAAGGAATATTCATAGCGGTTATGTTTAGTAGTGGACAAGTACCAGGTGATGATGACGATGTGATGAAAATTACAAGAAGTATGGTAAACACTATGCGTATTAAAGGCAGGAAGACATCAACGAACTTCAGAAGAATGTCAAATGACGATAAGCAAACATTAATTAATGGAACGGGAGTAATTTACGCGCGATTACGCGCCGTTCATTCGCGTACTTCATTTCACTTTGCGACTCCTCACTTCGCCTCGAGTAATTCGTTTGAATATTTTGAATTTAACTTCGTTCGTAAGTGTGTCAACTCCGCTTGGGATTCAAGAAAAAACGTACAGTATTTCTATTTTCTTAATGTCCCTCCGGTATCATCGCATTTCCGAATACAAACGAATGCTAATTTCCATATCCATCAATTATTAGATTTATCGTTTATAATCATTTGAATTCAGAACTAAGTACTTTATTGTTGTTTTGTTTTGATTTTCATGTGGACTATATAGAGCTGTAAAACTATTTTCCTATCTGTCGTGCCTGCGACTTTAACGGCTTTCCTCCAATTTTTTAAATAAATTACATCAAGTTAAAAGAGTATTAACAACTCCATATACTTCCAAGTCGATTGAGAGCGTCCAATCTGCACCAAGTGCAAAGGGCAACTAATAGAAATCCTACAACTGACGAAACACGAAGTTTGCCGAGGGACATTAAGAAAATAGAAATACAGTACTTATTTGGGTTTCTTTCATTTGTTTTGTTACACAAGAATGGCTTGTGTCATGGTGTTTTCTCCAGTCAGTAAGGTTGGTACCGAGATTGACTATCAAGGGAGCGCTGGACGCGAAAAGATTTTCATCACTCTTGGAGGCTTGATTAGGAACTATAAACGTTATCCGTCTGTTCGTTCTCTGTAAGGACTATTCTCGAAATTTAATCGATCTTCGTAGAGGTATTTCTCTTTGATCAGAAGATAGAACTGAGTTGTCAAAACTTGGAAAGCTGTGCGAGCAGAAGTTGTGCAAATACCTTTTAGCGTTAAGTTCAGTTAAGAATTTCAAGTTTGTGAGTCACACCAAAGTGCATCAAAGCCATTGAACATAGAAGCAGCTGTTTTCCAACCGCGCTAAAATAACTTGAGAAGAAAGTTGATAAAAATGTGACGTTCTCGTCGCAACACATGTGCATATTGTTTACTTGCTACAAACAGACTAAAACTTCTGTAATACCATCTATTCTGTGTCACCGTTGACCTAAAACTCCACTATCCAAACTTATCTGCGATGTAAACGATGCTAAGGAGCCATGTGGCACAAGACGACAAAATTCAACTGTAACCTTAAGATTTAGAGTTCATTTTCGTGCATCAACTTTTGGTAATAGTATATTCAGGGTTGCTTCTATTTGGGAGCCGATATCTGTGATACGATCGGGGCTAGGCTGTTTTGTTTCCTTATTTCAAGCATTACCTATATAAAGGATGAACGACACTTTGTTGGATTAATTTAGCGCTAGAATCTCTTGAAATATACGATAGATCGGTCCGAGATTTAGGATTTAGTGGGTCGTTGGAATATATAGTTTAGTCAAGTCGAGTAATTTAGTGGAGTCGGTGTAATTGTGTCCTCTAGGTATTGTTATGGAGACAATAAACTTGGTGATTGTTTTGTCTTAAGGTATTTTAAGATGGTAGTGATGAGGGTAGCATTGTTTCAGTTTGCTACTGTTTCTAAGATCGATTAGCTATTGAAAAGTAGTTGTTCTATTCAAAATTACGTATTGAAGATCAGAAGAGACTTAGTTCGAATTTGAGTTTTTATAATAATGAAAAACAACACCTTTGTTCAGAAAAGCCATATTTTTTTTTGTTATGTATGTAATTTACATAATGTTTCAAACTATCTGTGTTCAAAAATTAGATCCGTGTTTTGGTTTTCTACGATGAAAACTTTCAGTTCTTAATAAAGAGTTAGGTAGAAATTTATTTACACACACGTATTTACATCATTTTAATAACTAACAGACTTAAAATTATAACAAGAACTTGTACAAGTATATCAAAAAGGGGGGGGGGGGGAGTAGTCATAGGGCATCAAAAAATTCGTCCGCATCGCTGTCAACAGGAAAAGTGCCTAAACAGTTGGCAGCATTACCACGTTGTATGGTTACGTGAAGAGTTGACTAACCGTTTGGCGATGTCTTGAATATGTGCAAATCTATGAAATATCACGACTCTATACAAAGTCCTCGTTAAAGCCGTTTAACTATTAATGCCAGATAAAGTTACAAATCAACTTTAGCATTGATACTTAGCTATTAGAAGTCGCATCTCATTTGATTTCTGGATTATATGAGTCCTGGTGTGGACATCGCGTATCGGCAAGCGTAGTGTGGGACGCCCCTCAGCTGGATGGACCGACGACCTTAAAAAGGTGACTGGGACAGAATAGATACGAAAGGCAGAGGACAGGGTGTTGTGCCTATGTCCAGCACTGATCTGGGTTGATTGATATGATTAAAACATTACCAAGGAAGCCGTTTTTCTCCACAAATTCTTAATCCAATTTATTAAAACGTCACAAACTTCATAATTCATTACGCAGAACTCCCAACTATTAAATTCTTCAAATTTTATCACCGTCCAGCATATCAGCAGTGTATGATTTGCATCGACGATTCAGTGGTAATCAGCTTAACTTGGTTCGGATGAAAAAAGGTAATGGAGTGTAAAAACGGGGATGTACCGTGACCCAGTGAAATTTTGAATCGGCGAAGTGCTTGAATGGAACTATGGGCTTTAGGGGAGATAGCAAAATGTATTGCGCTTCGTGTGAATTGTTTTTTTTTCTCGTAAATTTAATATAAATATTATGTTCTTTTGTAAGAAGTACATATTTTGGTAATCGGGTTTTTTGTGTTATTGGGTATTTTTTTTTGATAATGAAACAGTTATTTGTAACAAGGCTAGACTAGGGAATAATTAGTACTCTTTAGAGTATTTACACAGGAGGAGCTCGTGGCTAAGTAATAACAGCTGCACGGGTCGTTTCATCAGGTTAAGCTACGCTTGCCAGGGTTGGTTCATGGATGGGTGATCATTTCTACATACCGAGATTCGTCCGTGCCTCAGAAAGCACGTTAAGCCGTTGGTCTCGGCTGTCATTCGTGGATCTTTGACAGTCGTAACGGGTCGTCAGAAGCCCGAAAGTCTGACAACCAGTCTTATCAAGGTGTATCGTATTACCTAGTTACTGGGTTCTGAAGGTCAAATAGGCAGTCGTTCCATGTAAAATACTGGTATTCAGCTGCATTCGGTTAGACTGGAAGCCGACCCCAACATAGTTGGGAAAAGGCCAGGCAGATTGATTTTAGAGTATTTATACAGGTATAGTTTCTGGGTGGGCCTGGGTTGAGAATACTACTAGTTTGCGGTAGGTTTAAGTAAAATACTATTAAAATACTATTCCTCCATGCAACTTAATGTTTAGGTACTCCCTGTAAACTTGTACAACATGTTGTGCAAGTTATATTGTGGTGCAAACAATGACGCACAACAATTAAGCTTGACAGAGTTTCAACGAAAACTCATCAATTATTGAAAACTAGAAGACTTAGCAACACCAAACTTCAAGACAACTTTCCCCCTAAGTCGAAGTCCCCGTAAATAGGGGGACACCTACTATAAATAAAGAAAGAGACAAACACCCGCGTAATTGTCGCCGTCTCTGTAATTAGAAGTTATAGCGATTGCAACTAACAAACAACGCTTTTAGCTAATTTATCGTCGAATTTCGACAATTGCCATTCGGTACTTAGCGACAATTTAATTTATTACCGTATGGCGAGTTCGATGGGAACTTTTAATGTTATATTTAATGAACGAAAGCTGTTATGTGATTTGATAAGTTTAGTTAACTTTGAAAGTGATAATTGAGTTTGATTAAAATGTTGGACGAGGAGTCGGGAGTATTTTGTTATATCTTTGTTGACTTTTACTTCTAATAATTTATGTTATATAATTTCTCGTCTATATTTATAAACATTGCTTAAAGTTTAGTACTGATTAATGTCTTCTTAACCATACATTTTTGACTTTTAAAATTCTTGTTACTTTAAATAACGTTTATAAATAATGGAGTCTATGTTTTTCGTATTTATTTATTATGTCCATTTTTAAGTAAACTCACGTCTTTTTATGTATGTGCCTTGGAAAGCCTTTGGTGTGGGATGCAACTTGTGTCTACACCCTTGCGCCATCCCATCTTCCTAGCACGGTGGGCTGTGCTGGACGACGCAAATACTCCAATCTTATTGGACTTATATGTTTGAGCCGTTTGGGGTTGAAACACTATGGTCATGGGTCCGAGTGCCCACTTAGTTTTTCAAGACATTGCCAAGCAATTAGTCGACTCTTCACGTGACCAGAGGGCTGGCCTATTCTTTGGCCAAAGAATCAGCATTGCGATACAACGTGGCAATGCTGCCAGCCTTTTGGGCACTTTTCCTATTGACAGCGATGTGGACCAATTTTTTGATGCCCTATGATTATTCCCCCTTTTTGTATACTTGTACTTATTTTTTTTTTAGTCTGATAGTTTTTAAGTCATGTAAATAAGTGTGTAAATAATAGTAGATTGTTATACGAGGGGCTAAAATAACCCATTGTAACGAGGTAGTTTTACTCCCGAGCTTTAGCGAGGGAGTAAATAGAAACCAAGTTATAATGGGTTTTAGCGCCGTGTGTTACACTCTAATTTTCACTACGATTGAGAGAAAATAAAATAATCCAATACATTAATTTACCTTCATAAAATTCAAATCTGTAAATGCGATTATCGCCATTTTGATGACAGTCGAGGTCGACGCTAAAAACATAAAAATTGGGGATTTCGAACATCCAATTCCACCACAGGGGCAGTGAATACTACATCATTTAATTATTTGACGAGTTCATCCATTGTTCAAGTTAACTAAGTAGTGGTAATTAAGTTTTTGATATCCAAAGTCGAAGTTTCGCGCCAATCGTGCGAGTTTACATTTTAACTTTTCACAAATATCACACATACACATGTAGATACGATTTAAAATGTGACAAATATTATTAAAAATATTATACACAACTAGAAATACGAACACAGGTCCAATAACACGTAATATTCATTACCACTACTCAATTTGTGTTAAAAATCGCTGACCATTTTTTTTTAATTGTAATGATGTGCGAAAACGATTATGCCAAACGATTTTTTTTTCAATTTTGATGGACTCGATTAATTAATATGTCGAATATCAGAAATCGAAAAATTAAATAAAATCTCAAGCCCCGGTGTCAAACAATGTTTGACACCCCCGACAAACATTGTTGGACACCGGGATTTTACTTTTTCTAATATAAAATAATGTCTAATGTCCTCTGTGGCTTTTTTATTCCATGGTCGGATAGATATCCTAGTCAACAAAACCATTTCATTTTAAAATACCTGTAGTGCTATTCTGTAACCATCTCATCGTGTTATCTTAGGTGAAGTGAGCGTGGAGTGAGCTGTCATTTGCTAAGGATTGACACTATTGGCAGCTCACTTCACCTAAGTTACCACGGTGAGATTTTTACAGAATAGCACTACTGGAACGCAATATTTTAAAAAAATATTGAAAGTGACGTTCGGGGACGAAAAAATGTCAGTCTACGAATCGCTCCGGCCTTGAAGGTTATTACCGTAATATTTCATTTTTATTGTGGTTTTTGTGTGTAAATCGACGGGAAGTGGTGTTATTTTCATTTTTAAGTAAATATTACGTCGTTGTAGATAATATTTGCAGTAAATAACATCGTGTTATACCTATTTTGACCCAAACTAAAAGTGTAAACAAACATGTGAATGAAAAAGTGACCGTGCTGTGATTTTGTGGTATTTTGGTGTGTAATCGTTGTTATTTGATGGGTAAGTCGCCTTTTTTAATCAACATATTAGATTTTTAATAATGTAAGGTACTTTTTTTGCCTAAATACGGCAAAAAATATTTTTTTGGAACGAAGAAAGTTACGTAAGCTATAGAAATTCTAGGTCTTATAAAATCTAGATTTTTAGTATTTTTTATTTTCAACGTTTGTCTCTAAAAACGCTTTTGTTAGATAACATAACTATTCATAATGTACCCTACAAAATTTCGTGTGAATTGGTTAGCTAGTTTTATCAGAAATTGTTAAATTAGTGGACAATAGACTCGCCAACAAAAACGCGTAATAAATCTTAGTAAACATTTCTCACGTAAGTTATAAATATTTATGTTGGGTTCCTTATCTATCCGAGAACCGAAAACAATAGGCTTTATCGTTCGACGCCTTCTAGGAAACTTGAGTATTTTGTTTATCTGAAGGTGAGTCATAAATCTTTTGCGTCGTGGGTGGTCGCGGGGCTTGACAGATGAGTCATCATCTGTCAAATAGGGCCTTAAAGGTTAAGCATTAAATTAGAGAATTTTTTTAAAGATTTCGCGCCAATGCCTTTTTTTATTTCTTCTGTAGCCGCAACGCAATGCTCGCATTCTACCGAAGAGATAGCCGCAATTAGTTCCATTTTCAAAAATAAAATGTTCTTTTTTTTTTTGTGAACAAGTAATAAGTCGAGTCCATACTCATGATTATTCTACAAAAGAATAAAGACTTTTTCATTTTTCAAGGCTCGTAGGAAAAGACAAAAATTAAAAAAAAAAATACTTTTTCCCCTAGAGCTAGAAATGCAACTTTTTCCCCGCTCTGGTACTCTACAATGACGGCCTTTTTGAGCAAGAGGAGTGAAAAATAATTTTATCTACTCTCATAGCGTAATATTCGAATTATGAACTTCAAAACGAGTTTATATTGACATACTTTATAAACAGAATACCGAAATTTAAAAATAGAATCATATTATAACACTTTTTTTCTAACAAAATAATACTATAAAACATTTTTTTTTCTGTTACGATACAGCGCTAATCCAAGAAGTTAATATCACCAAAGAGTTTCCATCAACTTTTGGCAGCACCCGCTGTAGCGCATGTGCGGTGATGTGCTGGTGCAGGCGACATTCATTTGTTTTGTAGTACTTGCTGAATTTTGTGGGATTTTTAAATTTATTCAAACTCAAACTCAAACTCAAACTCAAAGCATTTATTTCAATTAAACCATTTACAGGCACTTTTGAATTGTCAAGGAATCGGTCAGTCAGAAATAGGTATGAAGCTAGTTGCCCATTCCAAAGCGTAGTAGGTACCTATGGAGAAGAACGGGCAAGAAACTCCACGGACACTCTTTTAAATAAAAAATTGTTACAAAATATTGGTTACATCATTCATGTTGAAATTATACATGTGAGAACAATGTAGAAAGACGTGCACGTTAAAAGCGTCCGTAATAAAAAGATAAAACAAAGAACAATTCAAAAAATTAAAATAAAAATAAAAATAAGCCCTGGCAGCTAAGAGATGACCAGTCCCAACTGACGGCGCCCGTTCACGAACATGACGCATGGATTAGCACCATTCAGCTCAACCATTTTGAAGGGAGCTAAATGATCCAACACACGCGCCACCATCAGCGAAACATTTGAGTGAGCATGACATACTCACAGCCGCCAGGGCAGATTCAAGTCAATGCAAGACATATTACCCGGTAAATGGTAACTCTTTAGTACATAGTACTCACACCTGTGCTATGCAATTATATAATACAATGGAGATTGAGTTTATACAATGCAAAGATAGTCATACAATCTTCAGCAGCTCCAACAGTATTTGCAAATGTTAATCAATTAGTTGTGGAGCAGGACCAGCATTGAGCCAAGCATTTTTATCAGCGATGTAATCCCCCAACGTATAATATGCCTGCCTGCATAGTGTGCGTTTTATACAAGATTTGAATTTCGTCTCATTCAGTTGAAGTATGTGGGGAGGAATTTTATTGTAACATTTTAAACAGTATCCCATAAAAGATGAATCTACTTTAGCCAGTCTGAAACCTGGTTGAACTAATAGGTCCCTATTTCTTGTACTATAATTATGTCTATCACCTCTTTTGCTAAAAAGATGTAAATTCTTTCTTACGTACATGATGTTTTCATAGATATATTGACAAGGTACCGTCATGATGTTAATATCCTTAAACAGTTTCCTTAGAGAATCGCGCCTGCGGAGATAATATATGGCTCTGATCGCTCTTTTCTGCAGAATAAAAATAGACTCGATGTCTGCAGCCCGTCCCCACAGTAAAATACCGTAAGACATGATACTATGAAAGTAGCTAAAATAGACTAGCCTCGCGGTATCTACATCAGTAAATTGACGGATTTTTCTGACAGCATATGCTGCTGAACTTAGCCGTCCTGCAAGAGATGTTAAATGAGGACCCCATTGCAGCCTTGAGTCGAGCGTTATCCCTAGGAAAACAGTTTTGTCGACAAATTCTAGTTTCTCTTGATTCAATACTATCTCACAATCACTACTTTTGACATTTGGTAAAGAAAATTTTATGCACTTAGTTTTTTTTCCATTTAATACTAAATTATTAGCAGTGAACCAATTTTGGACCTGCAGTAGGGCGTTATTTACGTCGTTAAAATTTGTAGCACGTCTATCTACCTTAAAAATTAAAGAAGTATCGTCAGCAAATAACACCATTTGTGGTTGATTTTTTAATAAATGGAGTAGATCATTTATATACACTAAGAAGAGGAATGGACCCAATATCGAGCCTTGTGGCACACCTATTTTTACTTTTAAACCTAGTGAATTGATACCGTTTATTTGAACTTGCTGTTGTCTATCATTTAAATAAGATTTTACTAAATTGAGTGCAAGTTTTCCAAGTCCGTAATGCTCAAGTTTCAAGAGTAAGGTTTCGTGATCGACGCAATCAAATGCTTTGGAGAGGTCACAAAAGATCCCTATGGCGTCTTGAGCCTCTTCCCACGCGTTAAAAATGTGTCTTAATAGGGTTACACCGGCGTCGGTCGTACAACGTCCTTTGGTGAATCCATACTGTTGATCGTGAAGGATTTTATTTGTGTTAAAATGATTGAGCATTTGATTAAGCATTACCTTTTCAAACACCTTGCTGAATACCGGCAACACGGATACGGGTCTATAATTATTGGTGTCTTTACTGTCCCCGGATTTGAAAAGTGGTATTACCTTACTGTATTTCATTAAATCCGGGAAGACTCCTTGATCCACACACAAATTAAATATTAAAGCTAAGTAAGGCGCTATGGTCTCAATTATGGAGGTACAGACTTTAATGGACATCCCCCAAAGATCTTCGGTCAATTTGATCTTGATTTGTTTAAAAGCTTTTATTACTGTTATGGGGTTAATATGCTTAAAGTTAAATTCAATCGGGCATGCTGAAACGTTGGCCCTTACTAAATCAAAAGAGAGCGAGGGCGAGGAATTTAAGGTTTCAGTAGTTTTAAGTGGGATACTGGTAAAGAAATTTACAAATTCTTGAGCAACTTCTTTGCTATTGCAAATGAGACCACCACATGACTTCTTCAGTGTATAATCAGAATTATGCTTTTTGTTTCTGTTCGTTTCATTATTGATAATTTTCCAAACTGTCTGTATTTTATTGTCTGCTGATTTAACCTTGTTGCTAATGTATAAGGCTTTAGCTGCCTTACAAGTGTTCTTAAAAGTTCTAGAGTAAGTAGCAACATACTTATTAAAAGTTTCCGTGTTAATATAAGGCTTAAGGCCATACAGCTCGAAAAGTCTATCCCTACTTTTCCTGAGTCCTGTAGTTGCCCAGTCACTAAATAAAAACTTAGGGCTGATAGTTTTAGTGTTCTTCTTAAAACAATTATTGAACTCGGATTGGACTAACGAAAAGAATTCTTTATACAAAATATTAACATTGTTCATTGTAAGGACCTGATTACTTAACTTACAAATTAAAGTGCTATTATATTTATTTAAATTAACAGCTGTTATTGGTCTGAATTGTATCTTCACTTTTTGTAATGGTATGTTAGACTCAAAAGTTACGGATTGACCACTGTGATCCGAAGGGAGATAATTAACTATGGCTTTATCTAAATAGTCACAGCAACAAAACACATTATCAATACATGTAGCAGTAGATGTAGTTATTCGGGTCGGTTCCACAAACACATGTGACAGATTGAATGATTTGAACAAATTTAAAAATCTACCGGTTATTGAATTATTTTCTAAAATATTAATGTTAAAGTCACCACAGATAATTACTGATTTACTACAAGTTGCAAGTTTTGCCAAAACATCTTCCATTACTGACTCAAATATAGAGTAGTTTTGATAATTTGGGGGTCTATAAACGCACACTATTACATGCTTATCTAGCTCAACACAAGACAGTTCAATGCTATGTTCAACCGATAGTTCAACTATGTCATTACGGGTTTTTGATTTAATACAACTTTTAATTAAGATTAATGAACCACCACGCAGCATTGATTTTCGGTTAAAACAACTAGCCACACTATAATTCTCATAGTTAATTAACATTTCATAATCTTTTAACCAATGCTCAGTTAAACATATAATGTCAAACATTGTTTTTTCTAAAAACAATTCAATTTCCAATTGTTTGGAAGAAAAACCTTGAATATTTTGATGTAATAATTTCAAGGATTTCTGCTTAGCCCCTTTTGTACAGTTAACTATGTTAGTGCTAGAAAATACCTTTTTGTTATCAAGTTTAATTATACTGTTATTGGTACCTTCTGTTGTCTTACAAACTAGTTTAAACTATTTGTGCTAACCACCTTAACATTAGTACTATTACTAATTGTGGTACTAATTCTATATGACTTCGACATACTAATTATGTCTGGGTTAATATTAAAAGCTAATAGCCTAGCTATTTGACGTCTAAAACTAATGGGCAGATACACAGTATCCCTAGTCGACCTGAGCTTATCAACAAAAATGTTGGTGTCAAAAAATATAAACTTGTCACTATGGTGACTAACTAAAAAATGCATGTAATTATTTAACATGTGAATGTAGTTGTTTTGTCTGTTTGACAAGTGCTCAAAATATGGAAAAGCACACAAAATTATTTTCTTACAATTTAACTTCAATAGTTCGGTGATACTATCAGTAATATCATCTTTTTTAATATTACAACTATTACCTATTAATACAGTGATAATGGCATTAGGATCATATTCCTTCCTAGTTATTGAAGACATTATTTGTTTGTAGGAATTCTGAGGCCTACAATAGTTTTGAGAAGAATGACTCAGGTTGTCGCTAAGTAATTTTCCTAACCCTTTTCCAAAACTATCAGAAAACATAATGGAGCAGTAACAAACTTTACTATTACAAAGGGGAGAACTAGCTTCTGTCTGAACTACTTGCAATGGACCTTGTTCAATTTCTGGTAAATCTTTATTTGGAATAGTGATCTGAGCACTTCCTGACTGGTACGGGCCCTCCGTTGCCTCAGGTTGGAGAGTGCCAAGATTGGATATCCTATGCAATGAAGATTGAGGGCTGCTGGGAGTCAGCAGGTCCACTTTATCTACATTAGAGTTGCACATTTCCACTAACTCATTTGCAGCAAGGCTGTGCTCCTGAATTTGTTTTTAACTTTGATCTTTAACTTTGATCTTTTATTTAGTATTTGTTTCAATCCCAATGTTTGAGAGTAGATAAAGTAGTGTATGAAACTGCACATAACTAGGTATTAAAACATTCGTGTGATACTATTAAAAACCTCGCCTACGGCTCGGTTTTTAAACACACACTCATGATTTAATACCCCTTATTATGCAACAGTTTCATAAACTACTATTATGTGATTCTTTACAAAGATCTACATAATGATGATATAGGTCATAGTGTTTTTTTTTATCTTAGAAGTTTTTTAAAGTAAAACTTCTTTAAAAACTCTTCGAAAAGAAAGAAAAAAATGCTAGGATTCTTTGTAGCATTTTATAACGTCTAAGTTTTACGTTAAAAAACTTCGTATGCAATTTTCCTGTGAACTCTTTTATAGGATAAAGCCATCTTCTATGCTAAGCAATGGAGACTACTCTTTGATATCGCTATAGATATTTTTTTTTATAATAAACTAATAAATAGTAGTGTAGAACAGCTTCTTAGCGTAATAGGAAATATTCTGATCCCTGATAAGAGTTTCCAAATACTTCGTGTAGCTACTGCCGCCCGAGCTCAGCAACCCGCGGGAAAATCAGGTCAAATATTAAGTTACAAATAATTGCCGTAATTTAAGGTTAATTTATTACATTGTAAAGCAGCGAACGAGGAAGAAGATCCGATAACAGAGTATTTTTTAAATAACCTACGTAACCAAGTCGCAGTAACCTACGTAACCAAGTACCAAGTCGCAAAAATGCGGAACCGGGGTGGGTCGCTACCCACCCCGGTTCCGCATTTTTGCGACTTGACAAAACATCGAGGTTTCTTCATTATAATAATAAATAAGCCTGATATAGTAGTGATAGATCGATTAGCGCGCCGCGCAATGATAGTCGATGTTACCATTCCACATGACGAGAACCTCGTGAAAGCTGAGAAAGAGAAACAAATAAAATATCTCGACTTAGCACACGAGGTTGTTGACATGTGGAATGTGAGCTCGGCTATCATTGTGCCGATTGTCGTAACGGCTAATGGCCTGATGGCTGAAAGCCTCGACCAACATCTCTCGAGGCTCTCGTTAGGCGGTTGGATCAAACGCCTGATTCAGAAGGCAGTATTCCTCGATACGGCTTGCATTGTGAGGAGGTTCCTGTCTCTGCAGCCCTAACCACCGGTAGCTTGGACCCTGCTCCCAACACCGGCGGAACTCTATTTTTTTATATTTTTTAATGTTTTTTTATCCTTTTTATTTTAAGAGATTTTTTGTAAGTTGGTATGTTTTTTGTTTGTTACATTTTCACGCTTAAACGCCTGAATGGATTTGGATGAAATTTTGTACATGGGCAGATCATAACTTGGGTTAGAACATGGGATACATTTTATCCCGATAAATAGATTAATCAAAATAAAAACCGCCATTACAACTGTAACAAATCTGAATAATTATCATGTCCAATTATGATCACAGCACTATAGTAGTTAAACACATTGCATTCACTAAGACGTCATTTTGTTTGGACAATCTCTTGGTCTGGATATTAAAAACAAAAATTCGTTCCTTATACAGCATGTATCAGAGAGATATGGCCATATTTACGGATGTGGTACAGACCTTAAACATACATTTGGGTCGAGTAGGTATTGAAATTATGTCTTGGACAGTTGATGATTTTTTCGCGATTACGGTGTTTCATTGGTCCCATGGAGAATTTATTCAGTTTGATGGTACCCTTAACACTTTCGCTGTCCGTAAAGCAGACACAATAGTTAATAAACAAATGCTCTGAATATTATGTGGTTCATGGGACAGCGAAAGTGTTAAGAGCGTTTATTCTGAAAGTGGGCAACGTCGCAAATAAATGTCAAATATTTCGCTGTTTTGATTAATTTGGCAATATTACTGTATGGACATAAGAAATGTGGCTAACTAGCGAACTAGAATATTAATAATGAATTGCAATTATGTATAACACTGAATTTGATGTTGTAACCGTTTTAGGTGTAAAAAAGGCATTTGGAAAGTTTTCAAATCCTTTTTTTACATCTAAAACGAAATATTCTATGTTACGATATTAATTAATGCATTTCATAATCAATATTTTTGTTCCCTAGTTAGCCACATTTCTCAATTCAATACAGTAATATTGCCAAATTAATGAAAACACGTAAATATTTGATAGCTATTTACGACGTCGCCAACTTTTAGAATAAATCCTCTGAAATGTGACCACACCTTTTTGATACACGTGGAAAAATCATGTTTAATTTATGACCGTCACCAAAAATGTTTCAACAAAGTTGCCAATATTAAAATATATTCCCCATTAACCGGCTATTTCGTTCAATTGACGTTATTATAGTTATTTATGCAGTCGATTGAGTCTGATTAAGTGTCGATTCACACATCAGCGGCCTGCGGTGCTCTGATATTGACGGCCGTTGAATGTTGGTTCATTTTACATTCGTCGGATATTGTGTAAAATGACTCGACTGATCAACTTCATGGATTTGCCGTTGAATGAGTCGGGAGTTGAACGTTTTTGTATGATGTGATTGGTGTATTTTAATTTAACTAGGGACATTGTATACACACATATATACACAACTGTATCTCATTATAAGTGAACTGTTATACACCGTGAAATTTAAATCAAAGTTTTGCTAGAACAAATGTTGTTCAGACCATGGTCTACTACCATTCTACAGCATCCAATAAAAAAAAACATAATTGGTTTTTGAAAAAACACAAAAAAAAAAACAAAGTTTAAAATGTCAAGATTATCGTTACTCCCTACAACACAGAAATCACGCACGGGACACAGCATTGTCTGCAGGGAAATGTACTTCATAAACGAAATTTAGTAAGCAGTAGATAATCTTGACATGTCAAACTTTGTCTTTTTGTGTTTTTTCAAAAACCAATTTATGTTTTTTTTTATTGGATTCTGTAGAATGGTAGTAGACCATGGACTGAATAAAGTTTGTTCTAGCAAAACTGTGATTCAAATTTCACGGTGTATAGTTCTTATGGGAAATAAATATCTTTAAACCTACATCTGGAAAGCCGTACATATTTGTTTGGGCCAACCATGCCAACTTTTAAAGTAGTTATGTTTCTTGCTGACGAAACTGGCTGGGTGGATATATGGAGCGTAGTACTAGTGTGGTGGTTGTAGGACACTACGAATGGATAGTGCGAAATATGGCTAGAAATGGGGTAAATACTACGGTACAGGATGGTAGAGATTGTATCTACCTATGGATGATAAAAAAAAGGTCATGCTGCGTACAACCGCTAATAATCTATACTAATAATATTATAAAGAGGTAAAATTTATTTTCACTCCTCTTGCTCAAAAAGTCCGTCATTGTAGCGTACCAGAGCAGGGAAAAAAATGCATATCTTGCTCTAGGGGAAAAAGAAATTTTTGTCTGTAACCAACGAGCCTACAAAAAAGAAAAAGTCTTTATTATGTAAAACTAGCTTTTTAGTACCGCATACCGGAATAAAAAGTTTCCTTAAAATTCAGATTGAACAAATTGTATGTTTTTTAAATAAACTATATAATATTGTATTGGGTTATTTTATTTTCTCGCAATCATAGTGAAAAGTAGAGTGTAACACACGACGCTAAAACTCATTATAACTCGGTTTCTATTTACTCCATCGCTAAAGCTCGGGAGTAAAACTACCTCGATAGAATGTGTTATTTTAGCCCCTCGTATAACAATCTACTATTGTTTGTAAGTTTGTATATAGGGGGTAATCTCCGGAACTAAAAGTCGGATTTGAATAATTACTTTTGCATTAGATAGCCCAATTATTGAGGAAGGTTATAGGCTCGCGGATGAAGTCGCGGGCAGAAGCTAGTGTAGTATAAACTATCCATCTCTAAAATAACTAACTTAATGCCGAATATAATTATTCACCCTCAAAACGGATACTAATCCCCAAATGAATCTTAAAGTCGTTACCCCAATATCATAATCTAAAACTGTTTAATAAAACCACATATCTACAGTAATTCAGGGATAAGGAAGTAATAAGAAACACCAAGATATTTGTCAGTCATTTATATTTCTTTACCAACATCAAATTCAATATTCTACACCATACCATCAAATCAGTATTCTTATATTTACCATAAAACTAATAGGTTACCTTAATTTACAGTAGACATCCAACCAATCCTATATCAATCTGTATTTTTACCGACACCGCCACTAAGCACGTCCTACCGTCGCGAGCGCCCAACCCACAAGAACATATCGAATCTCTCGGTGCTGCCAGTGTAATAAATTGAAACCTATCACTAGTATAGGATAAAGGCAGGAGGATATTTTTAATTTTTGTAATTTTAATTATTAAATAGACTAGGCTGGCTCTTGGACAGCAGTGGGTGCAGTGTGATGGTGTCCTTGTACACACGAGCTTGAAAATGGGCGTCTTCCTTCACAACACTGGCAGTGCAAGATGGAGTAAAAATCATTAAATCCACATAGATGTATGCTTAGGGTATAATTGCATCAATTAAAATTGAATGAGGAATCTCCAGTTTCCCGAAATAGCTTACAACAGCGATAATATCTACATTTATAAGATTACCTTCTGTTCTCAAATATAATGCGAACATTCTCATTCACCACACAACCTCATACAAAAGGGGGCGTTAATGGGGATAACCCCTATCAATTCATTGGGATTATTGTCTATACTATGTTGATGTATGTATAACAATGTGAGAATGGGGTATTGTACTATACAATTACCTACTATCTGTTTATGAATAGTTAATGTAACTTTAATAATGAAGATTATGTGTGGTTATTGGCACACAATAGACCTCCTTCATCCTTAAAGTCGTTCAACCATCATCTACTTATCCTTTTCCTAACTATGTTGGGGCCGGCTTCCAGTCTAACCAGATGCAGCTGAATACCAGTATTTTACATGGAGCGACTGCCTATCTGACCTCCACAACCTAGTTACTAGGTAACACGATACCCCTTGGTAAGTTAAAGTCATTCAACCAATGGTATTGTTATTTAAGAAACTAAAAAATTACCTTTTTGTTTGGTAAACATAACTTCATTAGTCAAATTTTAGGCCAGGGAATGTAATTTGTCCATGCCATTGTTGTTAACTAATAATTACCGTGTTTTATGTAAATGCGTTTTCCTAATTCATTTGCATAATTATTTTGACAATTTTCCAACAGTTTTATTTTTGTAAAAATACAAAAATGTACATACCTACATGATGATTATTAAAAAGATATATTATGTGATAGAAGGCATAATTACCGAGCATTTGAAAAAGTGATTGATACATTTTCAAGATATTTCCACCATTTTTAGTTGCATATAATCCGGTGTCAGTAATTACAATGAAATTCAGTAGATTTCATCGATCACAGGGATGAGATTAATTATTCATTATCAGTGATTGTGAACACTGAATTAGGTACGTAGATAAAAATCTAATATACGAATTTCTAAAATCCATTATTCTCGGCTCATAGAATTCATTTAAAATGTGTCATGCTTCAAAATTGTGTAAAAGCGTTTAATAGATTTTTATAGACTTAAATGTTAAACTGTCGCTCATACAAAGAGAACAATCATTCAGCCTAGCCTTTTCCCAACTATGTTAGGGTTATTTTATTGGGTAACACGATACCCCATGGTAAGACTGGTTGTCAGGCTTGGGCTTGTGTGGAGGTGATCGGCGGCGGTGATCTCTCGCGTCTGGCCCTGGTTCAGGCTATGGTACGGAGCGAGAGGAAATGGCAGGCCGTCACCTCCTTCTGCGAAGCGGTAATTCTTGCGAAGGAGGAGGCGGAACGCGTGAGGGAGAGGCAAATTTCACGCCCTCACGTCCCTAACCGCCGCAGGAGGAGACGCCCTGGGCGTCGGGAATCGCAAGCCGATTTCCGGCCACCGTAGGCGCGGGCTTGCAGACGGTGAGCAATGGGTAGCTCGCCGTCCGATAAAGACCAGGCCCGGGTCGACGGCGCGTTGTGTTCCACGCGCGCCTCAAAGAGATGTCAGCAGAATTGACAGGGTCCGCTAGGGCTGATGCCTGCCGGGGTTGTGAATAAGGCCGACAGGGAATTCGTGGCCCCCCGGCAACAGGGCAACCGAAGGAACACGGGTGGGTTTTAGTCAGTAAGAGTCTGACACGCCCTCCCGCTCCACCCAGAGCGGGAGAAGTTATTTGATAATTTCACACCCAAAAAAAAGGCTTGGGCTTGTGACTACCGTAACAACTGTCAAAGATCTACGAATAACAGCCGGGACCATCGGCTTAACGTGCTTTCCGAGGCACGGAGGGGTCTCTATAATGGATGGTCACCCATCTACGAACCTAACACGGCAAGTGTAACGAATTTAAATTTAGTTTCCTGGATTCCATTTATTATATTTCTACAGGCTTGCACTGTTCATAGGTGTGATTTTTGTAAGTAAACGCACTTGTGACCTACGAAGACTCCTAACTAACGTGTTTTCTTTTTTTAAGTGAAAACTTCTTCAGGAGCGTTAAGCATTTTTGAGATGGGAAAAAAACAATTGAACTCGCGACACCTCATTAAAAGCTTTTCCTGCAAAATTAAATTGTTCAAGTTTTCACTTCTGTCGGCACTCCCGGAGTGCCACTGTTTTTTTGAAGTTAAAACTTCTTTATGCGCGTGGGGCATTTTTGAGATGGGAAAAACAATTGAACTCGTGACACTGTTACCGTTACCGACACCTCATTAAAAGTGTTTCACGAAAATATTAACACGTATTTTTTCTTTTTTGACGTAATCAAAAGATTGAGTTTAAATGTGGCATGACGTCACGCCTTGTTAGATTTAATACGACGTTGTGATGTAGCGAGCCTCCACTCCCAAACTTTAATGCGTGTTTTCTAAGTTATTTTTGATTAATAAAAATGATAAAGCAAAAAATACGTGTCTAATATTTTTTTATTACCTATCTGAAAGACGGACTGAATAGTATTTCTTTTTTTTACCGAGGCAACTACCGTACTGTCAAAGAATGACAATTGTGATTTGAATATACAGACAATTGTAGGGGCTTCGTTCTTAGGCTTTCAGAAACCTAAAACTTCTTCATAGAAAACAACATCTCTGCCATATCTACCCTGAAACAGTGCGTTAACACCCCTCCATTAAACAGTGAAACAATACGAGAAACATAGCTAAGTCTGGGCAATAATTCAGCAAATTTTCAAGTAGTGCCAGCCATATTTCATTTTACAACATTTTATCTCGAGACGGTCGGCGCCTTACATCTTTGACTTTGTGTCGTCTGAGCTCAAGAACTCCTGTTTATAATCCGCACCTTAAAGTTTATATTCTCTTTCGACTTGAGAACTATTGCAGCTTCCTTATCTGCTTTAAAATGTAAGCTTCGGACTTGTTGTGATGAAATAAAATGTTTTTTTATATACAAAATGGAAAACACTTCCTTTTATATCTTCTCCTTTTTGTGTGGTTAGTGACTGACCTAGTGTTAGAGTTTTAAAGCCGAATATTTCTCCTGACGATGTTTTCCTTCACCGTTTTTGAAGCAAGTGATAATTATACAATACGCACATGAATCTGAAAAGTCAGAGCCTGAAATGATCAAATAATATCTCCCGCTCTGGGCGGAGCGGGAGGGCGTATCAGACTCTTACTGACTAAAACCCACCCGTGTTCCTTCAGTTGCCATGTTGCCGGGGGCCACGATTTCCCTTTCGGTTTTATTCGCAACCCCGGCAGGCATCGGCCCTAGCGGACCCCGTCAATTCTGCTGACATCTCATTGAGGCGCGCGTGGAACAAAACATGCCGTCGACCCGGGCCTGGTCCTCATCGGACGGCGAGCTACCCATTGCTCACCGTCCGCAAGCCCGCACCTATGGTGGTCGGAAATCGGCTCGCGATTCCCGACGCTCAGGGCGTCTCCTCCTGCGGAGAGGTGCATGCCTTGGGTTCGAACTCGAGACCTATGACTTGGCAGTCCGACGGTCACACCACTAGGCTATCACTGCTGCTTCCTTCCTTTTAAATGAAAGCAATGCTCTGGTTATTAAAACAACGAGGAGAAAGGGAGCTTTAAAAAATAAAACTTTTGGATACGGAATTTATTTAAACTCAAACTTAAAGCATTTATTTCAATTAAATAAATTACAGGAACTTTTGAATTTTCAAGGGGTCGGTCAGACAAAAAGATGGCGCTAGTTGCTCAAAACGCAGTATTAGGTTTCTTTTGAGAAGAACGGGCAAGAAACTCCTCGAACACTCTATTAAAACGAAATATTGGTTGCATCAAAAACGTGATTAAGCCTCTCTTTTCCTAATATAATCAAAACTTTTTGTACTTCGGAGCGGCTATCATAAGATCAACGTGGCCAATTTACCAGTAGATAAATTGAAACCCCTAAGGCTATGCTTAAAGTAGAACTAGTTGCCAAGCGGTTCGGGTTTCTAACTACTGTAGTCCCGTATCAGCTAACATCTCTATCGTCATGACAACGAATTCCAAAAATATCATTCAGTAACTAAATAACTACAACCAACTCGCTATTACATACAATAACTCAATAAACACAACTACATTACCAATATGCCAATACAATCACTTGCCAATACAGCCAACAAAGTAAAAGAAACATTTGCAATCAATCACCAAATCAGTCTTTCTTTTCTTACAAACTTATCTTTAGGAAAATGTCAGGGCAATTTTACCCATTCATAAATTTACGAAATAGAAACAAATCAAAACACGGTACAAACAATGGACTATAAATCTTGCTGGCAATTTCAGATGCGATCTTGTGAATCGGGGCAGGTACCGTGTTATCGCGCACAAGTGACGTATTATTTGTTTCAAATGGCTCTCTAATAAAATACACAGGCTGTATAGTTTTGATTTATGGGGGCTTGTTAAGGGCAGATGGAAGGTAGGGAAGTTACTTTAAAATTATTGATTTGGTTATGATTATTAAGATTGGGTGCCGCGTGAAGTACCGGGGATAGGGAAAGTTTATTTGCAAGAGAAATTAACTTTCTGGTATTCCATAGTTCCTAAGTCTAACTTCAAGAATAATCATCTCAATAATCCGTGCCACTAGCACGTGCATTCGCAGCACAAGGCATAAATTTAAACCAATAACCAAGTTCGGCTTCGACGATGGAGCAGCCCTACCTAGACAGAACTGATGTACATGTTGCCGATGAACTGAGAAGACGTCGATTGCAATGAATCGCGATAGATAAATGAGCTTGTGTTGTGTTATGTAATGTTATCTTATGTTTCGATGATATGCATAAATTTGAAAGTAAAAAAAAGACATTGACCCATTAAACAGTAGTAAGATATAAGTGTCTACCGTCAGCGTTCACTGTCGGAAAACCTCGTTCAATAATATATTGGATAAAACGAACTCAAACATACATATTATTATGTAAATTTTTCCCAGCACATCGTTTTGTAAAGCACAGTAACCTATTTGGCAAACTGGTACACATACATATAAAAAGTTTTTTGAACTCCTTCTCCCAAAGCGTAAGAGATTTTTACTTATCGTTAAAATTAAACTAGTACAATACACATTTTTTACGTATAAAACCGTAGGAACACTTGCGGTCACATTAACGTCGCACAAAAATAAAAATATATACAAAAGAATCAAGAAAAATTCGGGTGGTGCATTTAAACTGAACACAGGTAGATAGTGTCAGTGGCAATCGCGTAGCCCGGAGCGCTCAACTCGCAGGTGCACGCCGAATTATACACATAGAAGGCGGAAAACAGCGAATTGAGGCGAGAATTTTGTGCGAATTTCGCCGCGATAACGCCCCGTCCGATTGTCCGCCGCTGACGTCTGGGAACAATTTTCGCTGTTTTATTTTTGTACATGTACATTGTTCTTTTGTAATGAAGTGTAGTGTGCAATCGCGTTTCATTTACTCAGGGAATATTGCTGCGGATTTCGTCCAAAATTATTAAAATCTTTCTAGATTATCGAAGTTTCAGATTAAACTGATAATTTATAAACAGACTTCTTGGAAAGTGGCGCTTTTGGGACCGGTGATTAAACTAGCGAAAAGTCTTCTTCTAAAGCCTATATTCATTTCTTAAATCTGTATTCGTAGAAATGTGTCGGGAAAATCGGCCCTATTGTGCTTAAGATACCGTTTGGAGGTCTGTCACGTCCACACTAACATAAATATAGGAAACACCAAATACTATTACCAGTGTGCGTAGTTTTATGTAAAGGACCTTTGGCCTTGCCCGCGGAGATATCAAATTATATAAAGAGAAAAATTCTGAAGAAACAGCGGGAAAAGTGTTGAATAGGGAAGTAAAATATTTTTGTATTTTACGCGTAGAAGCTACAATATGGTTGGTACAGATCGGCGATATTGTTCGTGCGGTAAGATATGGTTTTCCTAACAATTTGACTGCGGGCGGTTTTTTGGCACTGATGTGTAAAATTGTAATAAATGTTAGATTTATCTGTTTGTTGAAGAACAGATTATATTTATTTAAGCGTGTATATTCGAATATTTTTTTAAATATTGACACGTTTATTTAGAAAGCGTAAACGAGTACTATCGTAGATAGTTATAACTTTCTGCCTACATTTTTCAGTTCTCTAATGACGTGGAAAATTCGTTTATTATTTTTATACCAAGAAGCTGTTAGTACGCACCCAGTACCTATAATAACGCTTTTAGGATGCTGTTGGGGCTGCAGTGGCGCTGCAGCGCGTCTATGTTTGCTGAAGTGCGTACGGATGGCTTTCTAGCCATCATGCGCAAGAAAGCAAGCTCCTTGCTGCACCGTCTACGAAGCAGCAGCAACAGTATCCTAAATGCAATTGCTGCCCGTTTCGACTGTCTTTTCCAAAATCTGTTGATAAGGACAGCCATAGGCGTCCATTAGGTATAGATATTAACAATACTAATATAATTTTTGGTACAATTCTGTTACTAACACTAACATTTTTTGATTTTATGTGACCAATTATGGAGTTTTCTCTGAAATAAATAAATAATAATAATAACCCCACCGCCGTATCTCTAAGTTGACGTCGTGGTGGGGCTTGTGCGCTCCAAACTCTGGGCTTGTGCAGGTAGAGTTTACTTTGCCGGAACAGGTCTGAGATGAGGATCCAGACCAAGAGAGATACAAAAACCCGCAGGGCAGCATGTGGCGAGCTGTTGGGCAGTAGCGATCCCACGGACCCTATCTCCCGGGATAAGTCTTGTTGCTCACCTCTGGCTTGCCATTATTGGCCGGCTAGAGTGAACACTGACGAGGAATGGACCTCCCACCTCATTTTTGCCTTAATTGGCCGGCTTGAGTGGAGATTTGTAAGAGCAAACGTGCTCGGAGGAAGGAAGTATTCCAGTAAGTGCTCGTAGAGATCTTGACCATCTTCCCGGCTCGGATTGTTCTAAAAGCCCTGGAATACCTATCCACTCCTCAAGCACCTCAGGACATGTTGCCCCCTTGTCGCTACGTCACTATGTGCTAGCGACAGTTTTCGGGGGCCCATTATTGAGTGTGCAAGTCACCCACTGCCATTTAATCCGTGTATACCATAACATTGATCAGGCAGGGGAAATAGTCCTTCCATAGTTCCAAGTCAACTAAGCCACCCAAACCCATAATCCAATAGCTTTGTTTCCATATCCTGCAATAGTCCTACGCCAACCGGGGGTTGTCCTTGGGTACACTTGCATAGTGCGAACAGGGATAATCGTCGGTTGGTGCCTCATTCCTTATAAATTTGTCCAAGGAGCCACTGCGAGTTAGCTTCGGCCCCTCGTACGCCAAAGGACCAGGATCCATGGTCATCCATGAAAATAATACTACTAATAAATTACCGAAATTCATAATTATACGGTGACAAATATCAGTCAGACTTGGAACGACTATCCGTAGGCCACGACCATACAAATATCCGTTAGGGAATTGAACCGAACACGTAGTGCAGCAACCAGTCGCTCTACTTCTGCGCCAACCATCCCCTTCAATTCACGACTACTAAATATATTCGAATGGAAACTGTCAGGACAAGGTATCAGTCAAAATAATAATGTCACTGCTAATGCTTTTGACTCGCTTGTCAGTTACTACAGTACTAAAATGTTCAAGTGTTACTGCTATCTTACTATCGGCCGTTGTAAAGGGGGTACGTTAAAATAAAATTGCTATAACATTACAAAGTCGGATATCTTGTTTTGTGTGAAGAGACATTTAGAGACGTGGCTGTGTTTATTACTGTGTTAGACAGTTTTAGTATGCAATAAAAATAATCCTAACTGATATTATAAATGCGAAAGTTAGTTTGTTTGTTACGCTGTCATGCTAAAACGGCTGAACGGATTTAGATGAAATTTGGCACATGGGTAGACCATAACCTGGAGAAGGACATAGACTACTTTTATCCTGGATCGCAGACGAAGTCGCGCGCAATAGTTAGTTATCTATACAGTGTGAGTCTTTATAATGTGCACATATTGAAATGAGGGAATCTATGCTTAATTTTATAGACGGAAAAAATTAAATATTTTTAGATTTTTTATGCAATTAAAAAAAAATTGTAACGAAACGGTGTAACTTTTCAACTAAATGATCGATTGGAAGTAAATAGGCGTCCTCATAAAATGAAAATTGTGGAAAAAAAACTGCCATCAATAAAAAAAATACATGTTCTTTTTTCATAAATTTTTACATTAATCGTAAAATGTCTCAATATGAAGCCAAAGAAAACAAAAAAAAAATAAAAAAATATTATCCGTCAAGAAAAATTAAGCATAGATTGGGATCATTTCGATATGTACACATTATAAAGACTCACACTGTATAATTATAAAAATCAATTGGCATGCGTTAGTCTCGCAAAAACTCGAAAATGGCTCGACCGGTTATACGAAAAAAAATTAGGAAAAACTCAAAGGAACAGCAGAAAAATCCAAGTTCATCTAGTGTAATTATAATGCGACTTTTATTGTGAAACCATTTGCTTCGGAAATCACAAAATTATTGTTTATCTGATCCTCTAAAAACTTACTGATCTTCTAACGATGAACACTTTAAAAAAATTAATAATGCAAGTAAATAAGTGCGACCACACTTACTTGGCTATTTAGTATTTCCAGGACCCTAAAAAAGAATTATAAGAAGTTCACAAAAAGAGTCGCATTCATTATATTAGAGTGTTCAATAAAAATATTAACAAATAGAAATGGAAATTTTTTGAGGTTCGATTAAATACATGCCAAATATTATTAATGAGTTTTTTCATTTATCAACTACGGTAGCAAGCTCCGTGCTATTTTGATAGGAATATTCAAGAATATTTTTTTTTTTCTTTCTTTTCTTTTTCTTTCTTTTTCTAACTCAGAGTACTTCACGATCACGCTTATCAGTCACTTTCACAACCACGCCACCAACCGTTACAGTTTTTTAATTAAAACGCCCCTTTTATTCAACTACCCACCAAATGAAGTGCCCACCAGTCTTTTTAAAAAGAATCAAAAGAGCAAGATGTAATGAAGTTCAGAAAAGAGTTGGTCAATAGGGGAGCGACATTCATGACCGCTCTATTCAGTTTTATAAAACATAGAGGGGTGCTCTCTAGCAATTTACTCTAGTTAAGGAAGGTCTAAATGAAGTTGCATCAAAGCTTTGAAGGGTAGTACGCGTTAAAAGGTCTTGAAAAGTAGATGGCATTTTTAGGGAATGCGCTTTTAATAGGAACACGAAAGGGGGAGAAAAGGAGTAAAAGAATCGGGAAACGGTTATTACTTTTTGGTTAATTGAGAAGAGGGTCACCAAGAAGAAAATTTTCGGACATTTTACGTATAAATTTTTTCTTTTTTTAGTATTCATATAACATTTTATAACAATAAAAAAGGCCTGACAAAGCAAAGATGGTGAGCCAAAAAACAGGATATGTCCGGACAAATTCGGATGGATGGTAACCCTAATCGAGTAGCTATTTTGAGCATTTTCATCATTAGCTGTGATATTGGGTTTTTATAACAAAAAACTTTTTTACAAAAAATACAACCGACTTCCAAACTACAAAGTGAAAAATAACTTTAATTTCGGAAGTCGGTGTTCTTAAATCAGTAATTTAGTTTTTTGACACCGACTTCCGAAAGTAAAGTTATTTTTCACTTTGTAGTTTGGAAGTCGGTTGTATTTTTTGTAAAAAAAAAAAAAACACTTTTTAGTGGGTTAGTTTGCAATTTATCTAAGTTACAATAGCCTACTGTCAACTGCTCACCAAAAATACCCAAATCGCTATAGATGTACCTATAATATTTGAAGAGTTCCCTCGATTTCTCCAAGATTCCATCATCAGATCGTGACCAAATGACAATGGGACCAACTTGGAAGTATACCCTTTAAAACAAAAAAAGAATTATTCAAATCGTTCCAGCCGTCTTCGAGTAATGGGGGAACATAAATAAAAAATTAAATAAATATCCCGACGAACTGAGAACCTCCTCCTTTTTTTGAAGTCGGTTAAAAATTGATTTCGGTGCTAACAACGTCATACTTCGAATGGAACTTTTGCAGTTTCCAACACAATTTGTCGTGTGTTTACGGTATGTTTTCATGGACTGAATTGTTGTTCGAGTCAGAGCTTGATTCCTGGAGAAACAAACAAGGGACTTTTCACCGGGAAAATTCTACAACGAACATTACACAGAGCTAGTTAGTACCTTTAATATAGTATCATAACATGTTCCTCCTTTAAAAATGCGTGGAAATAATATCCGTTTACAACTCAACATTATTTATACAACAATAATTATAATCAAAAGAAGATGTAGTGACAAAAATTTAAAAGAGTATGCTGAGATGGTTTGGGCATGTTGAGAGGATGAATGAAAGGCGACTAACAAAATGTATTTACAAGGCTGATGTGAAGGGAAAGGCCGGGCGCCCTAGGAGGACATATATTGACTTTATTTGTGATGTTCTTCAGAAAGGCCAGGTGCGTAGTACTCGCAACCGGCGTGCGTGTATGACCAGATGTATGAACGTAAACGAGGCAAAAGGAGTATGTAAGGATCGTAGCAGGTGGCGTTCTATAGTTTCTGCCTACCCCCATGGGAAGAAGGCGTGAGTTTATGTATGTATGTATGTAATTATAAATAAAATAAATAAAAGCCTTTATTGTTGATCTTAGTTTAAATAACAAAAAGTTTTGTAAGTATGCCTAAGAACTCATTACTACTATCAAAATTTACTAACTAACATAATAAAAAATAAAAAAAACTAAATTCAAGAATTATAAATAGTATACATAAAACCACCACTGGGCTGGGCACTGGGCTGGGCACTGGACTGGGCTGGGCTATATTTAACCAACGCTGGGGCTCTGTCTCGCATAGGGTCGCAGTATTATGCTGAGCGATGGCCGTTTTGCGTGGATATGACGCATATTTTCCCTCAACTTGTTTTTTTTTGTTTTATGTTCTTTCTTTGCGTCATGTTTACCGCAAAAAAACGCATTTTTTTTCTTTTCTTTCTTATAAATAAATCAATTCAAGTACTTTTACCCGACTGCAGTGCAGCCCAAAAGGGTGGTAATATTTTCCATGTGCCTACATTTTTTACATTTAAACGTGCTTTCAATTTTATAACATGACTTTGACTTTCATATTAATTATGCGCTAGGTGACAAATCCATAGTAAGAACCTGCACGGAAACGTCACCATTGTCTTCTTCTATCATATTTCTTTTATCAAAAAATGGGTACTTGATATCGTGTCCAGCTTGTCTTGTTGCCTGTAAGTTACAGAACTCGATGGACTCTAGCGGAGATTCCAAGCTCGTAGTCAAATTCTGAGCTGACTATTTAAATTGCCACTGACATACTAAGAACAAGCATGAAAATCTAACATCAATCCTCAAACCTCTAACCAAGAATACAATGGACGTGGATATATTTAGTAACCTGTTCCGTTTAGCTATTTCTAAAGAGCCATAAAAAACTCCTGAAAGAAGAGAGAAAAACTTTGTCTCTCTCTGTCTTTAGACTTTCTCTGCGTTCAGTGCTCGGTGTGGCAACACGCTGTGTTCGGGTTTGCGACAAGTCAATCGTCATCCTGAGGATGCCTCGTTGAAAAGTGAAACAGGTGTCAATTTCTTTCAGGAGTTTTTTATGGCTCTTTAGAAATAGCTAAGCGGAACAGGTTACTAAATATATCCACGTCTATTGTATTTTATAATGGATTTCCGCAAGGTCACGCTTGAATCAATTAACACTCTAACCAAGAAATTAAAAATACCTAATACTGTTATTAAAACTGCCCGATGTTCGTGTTCGGTCAAGCGCGAGAGGGCTCTAAAGCTTTTAATCCAACCAATAAAGTTGAAGATTCCTTATAAAAAATATTATTGCTCTCATACTTTAGATGAGATCGGCCGAGCAAGCCCCCGGGCATAAGAATCGATGTCAAATGGATTTTAATTATCTGCCCATTTATGAGAGAAGTTAAAAGTTCAATTGTTGGTTGTTTTTTAGTCTTAGTGGATATTGTGAGTTGATTATTGAATCGTTATGGTGATATTTTATTTTTGGTTGGATTTAGGATTGTGCGGAAATCGGAAGTCATGGTATGGGAATGTGATGCGGAGGAATGAGGAAAGTTTTGAGTATGAGTGTCGATGGCTATAAGAGTAGGGGAAGACCAAAGAAACGATGGATGGACTGTGTGACAGATGATGTGGCTAGAAAGGAGGTGACTACCGAGATGACGATTAATAGAGAAGTATGAAAGAAAGGGACATAATTATAGAGCCAACCCTAAAAAAATGGGGATAAGGACAGGAGATTGATGGTAATGAGTCGGACTTAGGAGTCGTGAAACGAAACTTGTAACTATTGTTACCCTTTTTCACATGTTATGGTTCGAGCTATGGTATAGTTAGCCATCCCATTTTTGGATCACCTAGCAGTGATAGCCTAGTGGTGTGACCGTCGGACTGCCAAGTCTCGAGTTCGAACCCAAGGCACGCACCTATGACTTTTCGGATTCATGTGCGTATTGTATGATTATCACTTAGTTCAAAAACGGTGAAGGAAAACATCCTGAGGAAAACCGGCGTGCCTGAGAGATATTTCTCGACGGCATCTGAAGCCAAGTCAGAGGCCCACGGGCGGCAAAAAAAATCGGGTAGTATTTAAACGCAAATAAAAAAATATCCTTTTTCTACACACAACATACATAACATCACGCCTTGTTTCCCCGAAGGGTTGGGCAGAGGTGTACCTGTAGCAGGTATCCTTTTTATATGCAATAAGATTCCGAATTCCCATCAAAATTATTGATTGCACAGCAAAATATTCAACTCAAAATATCACTAAACACACTACAATTTATTTTCGCAGCGTACAGCGATTTTTCCTAAAGCAAAAGCTTTTTCATCAATGCACAGCTAATAATCTTAATGCACATTATACATGTTAACTCTTTTTCTTTTAAATATAGCTTCTATTTTTATATTATGTACAGTAGTTTTCTAGTGAGACTGTTTGTTCCCAACCTTTGTTCCCACTAGTACTACCGAACTGAACCACCGGTGATACTAGCGATAGTAACTGGTTGTACTACGGAGAAGTAAATTTACCCATGGTTCAACTGGTTGTTCTATGGGGAAATATCTTGGTAAACTGCACTCGAAAACACGGTGTTCGCAGTGGCACTCGCCGGCCGCTGCCACGGCACCGCTCGCTTCGCTCGCTCGGCTCGTGCGGTATATTATGTGGTCACAGTTCTAACCTAACCTAACCTACCATTCAGCCATAGAACAACCAGTTTTGTTTTTTTTATATTATTAATTTGCTGTGCAGTCAGTATTTATGCTATGTATGTAGTATTTTTGTACAAAAATAAATTTAACTGTATTGCATTATGAGGAAAAAGTAATGTTATATTGATGTATAATTTCGAATTATCTGCAGTTTGAGTTTTGTTAAACATTTAGTTTATTTGTAGTGAAGTAAGTTATTTGATGTAAAAAAGAATATAAATGATGAGTATGTATTGATAGGCGATTATTTATTTGAAATGCAATTTATAATATCCCTAAAAAATCTCTGACACAAGGTTAGTCATTGACCAAACGAAAAAAAAGAGTTTTTTTTTTTATTATTTAACGGTTTATACACACACTTATATAGACAAGAAGAAAGGAACAGAAAAATACGTACAAAGGTGATGCTCATTTCTAAAGAAATCTCTTCCAGCATACCTGCGATAGGAGAGTAGTTAAAGAGATGTAGACAACGTGTGTAAGAGTAGAAGAGAAAGAGAGTAGATGTAGATTCTATCTAGCCCCCAATATCCTAAGATCTGAAGCTGATATTGCTAAAGCACAGCCCAAGTGGCGGCGTGTTGGAAGTATCAATGAGATATTATTACTAAAAAAATTACAAAAGTATAAAAATGGTGGCGTCCTCTCTCCTTGGTGGCGTCCTCTCTCCTGGTGGCGTCCTCTCTCCTGGTGGCGTCCTCTCTCCTCTTCTCTTTTCTATTTTCATTAACTCTGTCACCAGAGTCATCTCTTCCCACTTCCATCTCTATGCCGACGATCTGCAGCTTTACAATAATTTCTTAAGGCAAGATGCGGAAGCCGCCGTGTCTGCCATGAACAGAGACCTGGATTGTATTAGCGAGTGGTCGCGGTCCTTTGGGCTGCAAATCAACCCTAAGAAATCCCAGGCCATAATTATCGGTGGTAGGTATATGCGGACTAGGCTCGATGTTGCGTCGCTGTCTCCACTCTGTCTGAATGGTGTTCAGATTGAATACGCAAATACGGTTAAAAACCTGGGGGTGACCATGGACTCTCACTTATCATGGACTGCCCATGTTGCTCAAGTCAGTCGCAAAGTGCACTACACGTTCCATTCGTTGAAATGCCTCCAGAGCTTCTTGCCCTTGAACACCAAAATCTCCCTTGCTCAAACTCTCATACAGCCCATCATAGACTACGCTGATGCCTGTTATTTGGATGCTACTGAGGAGCTTTTAAATAAACTTGAGCGTTTGCAAAATATCGGCATTCGTTTTGTTTTTAACCTTAAAAAGTATGATCACGTTTCTAACTTTCGCAAGATACTCAAGTGGCTCCCTATTCGACTTCGCAGGAACTCCCGGATATTGTGTCTGCTATTCAACGTCCTTCACAACCCTAAAACCCCATCCTATCTGCGGGAACGCTTTTCCTACGCTCGTCCTTTTAATGCACCTTGCAGGTCGCATCTTAAAAACCTCCTTAAATCCCCTCCCCACTCAACCGACTTCTATTCCTACTCCTTCACTGTTCACGCGGTTCGGTTGTGGAATTCACTACCGCCTGACATTAGGAACTGTCATACTGTTGAAGCATTTAAGCGAAGAGTGAAAGAACACTATCTTTCCAACTCGACATAGTTGCATAGTTATTTTATATCACATTGTAATTATATATATTGTAGTGATATTTATATTTATTTTAGAAGTATGTATGTAAGTATATTCTCATATTGTATGTTGTTTAAATTGAAATTAGTGAATTGTTTTTATTTTCTCTTATACGGTTACACACGTTGTCTACATCTCTTTTGTATACTTTCCTATCGCAGGTATGCTGGAAGAGATTTCTTTAGAAATAAGCATTGCCTTTGTACATATTTTTCTGTTCCTTTCTTCTTGTCTGTTTATATGTGTGTGCATAAATGGTTAAATAAAATAAATAAAAATGCTGAAATCACGAATCGAAGGTTCAAAACATGTTTATATAACACCGAAATCCACCGTGTCCAATTATCCAAAGAAACCGCAGCGGCCCACGATCACACAGAATCGACATTCAAGCATCACTCAGCGAACGATTGAAAAATGTCGTGCCAGCTAACAGACCTATTTAATTAACTTTCCCGAGCATTATGACCGGTTTATACCCGGTTTTTATGCCCGACCCGAGCATTGTGTGGACTCAATATCGGTTGCTTTATTGTCGACAGTTCGAGTCACAGGACTCTTTGTCAAGTAGCCGGTGGCTCGGCTACATTATAAGGTTGGGTAGCTCGCTATAACCGGAATGTAGATCCGGGTAGTCGTAAATGGTAGTTGTTGCCGTTTATTACCCGTTAACCGATCGATTTGGAGGTAAACAATAGGGTTTATGTATGCGATGAGACGGGTAGGTTTTAGTAGTTATTATCTTTATTGAGTGATGAAAGTGATGTCGTCGTTAGGTTTTCTTAGTATTTATCTCTGTGTGAGGAGGAAATATTATGATATTTATGTAAATAAATAAGGTTGCCTTTGCCTTACAGCCCGCCAAAACATTTTAATATTTAAAAAAAACTTTCTGATAGATATACAACATTACCTGAGAGTTGTCTGAATAATTACCAAAATGATTATTTTATACGGAAATAAAATGTGTACTCGGAGAAACCCGTTTGTTTGTTTTTTGTTTGGCTAATTTTAAGGCAACATGTAATATGAAAATAAACAGGTTATTTTGGATATGCGGTAGGCAGTATAATTAATAAGATAAATCTAAGGTCTAGTGGTCGTAAGCGCTACTGCTGAGCATGAGGTCCTGGGTTCGATTCCCGGGTCGGGCAAAGTGTTATTGGGTTTTTCTATCTGGAATTTCTCAGTAGCAGCCCGGAGTCTGGATTTGTGACCGGTTGATGGCAATAGGCTCGCCCCCTATTATATGGGACTTAAACAGAACTGGCGAAATGTGGGTGTATCTACTACAGGTACACCTCTGCCCAACCCTTCGGGGAAACAAGACGTGATGTTATGTTATGTTATAAATAAATATTACGTAACTCAACACTCACTTCCATACTCGGCTCGGTTCAAAATGTTCAACAAGATCGCGCGATGAACTGGCGTTCTCAATAAAACACACAACAATATTATATTGTATAATAATTATCGTTCCCTTTACGCCCGATACGTTTAAATAAGTTAAAAGAACTATTTAATGTAACTGTTTTATTTTTTTCAGCCCTCTTTAAACTTCAATTGAAATACTTACCTACTTTTAAGATCTAGATAATGCCATACAATTAAAGTTGTACTCTTTGCAAATCACGAGAGCACATTTTTGAAAGAATGAAATGAAATTATTTTATTTCTGTAAGTAGGTTTGTACAAACACTTTTACACGTCAATCATATTTTAAAACTATAGATGTGGTTGGCGTTTCCTATCTGACTTCTCTGAGAAGAAAGGCCGAAACAAACTCAGAGGTCAGTCTCTTTTAAAGTCTAGACATAATCGTGGTCAGATGAACGGACTTGCAATCTTGCTATCTTGAAAATTCTCCAAACATAGTGTAATCCACTATGTTGCAAAGAAAAGCAAAGTCTGTATAGCTTTATATAACCCGTTTAATACCACTTTGATAATACTTTTAAATACACGAAAATACGTCTGCACTCTGCGAGTGTTCAAGCTCGACTGCCATGTTCCCAAGTGAGACTGTACACGTAGTCTGCCGTTTGACAGCTAGTTGCTGTCAATCGGCAAAAGTCAGCTTAACAACTAATAATCAATGCGATTTCACTTGGGCACATGGTTACAACTTTACAAAATAAAAAATAAAACAACCGACTTCCAAAAAACACTACAAAGTGAAAAATTACTTTAATTTTGGAAGTCGGTGTCTTTCTTTGGTTTTGAATTTTCGTTTTTTGTCACCGACTTCCGAAATTAAAGTTATTTTTCACTTTGTAGTGTTTTTTGGAAGTCGGTTGTTTTTTTTTTTTGTAAAAAGTTTTTATTTTTCTCTTTTTAGTTGTGGTACCTACCCCACACAAATTCGAAAACCACTATCTGCTATGTAAATAACAGTGTCAGGAACTTATCATATCATCCACATACTAAGTGGGAAAAAGTACGTATTATTGAAGCTAACTCAAAAACTATTGAAGCTAAGTTAATAATATTTATATGGGACCACCTCGAGAGTATACCCTTTCAAACAAAAAAAGAATTTTCAAAATCGGTCCACAATTGACGGAGAAATCGGTGGACATACATAAAAAAAAAAGAAAAAAAAAAAGAAACAAACATACGCGACGAACATATAACCTCCTCCTTTTTGGAAGTCGGTTAGTAAAATATTAAAACTGCAAATACGTGATTATACAAATAAATAATATTTATAAAATTACATAATTTAATTAAATAATAACAAAAGCTAACAATAGTTTACAAAATCTTAAAACAAAACTGCTTCCCAATACATCTATTTCTCTTTAAATCCACAAACATCGATTATATCAGTTACCATTAAATTGATACCTTTTCCTTCAATACTCTAACATTTCCTTGGAAGGTTAGTGAGGGTACATTTTTTATCACTTGCTTGGGGCGTGGGTGATCAATCATTTATGTTAGAAGCGGCTACACGGATGCCGCCGAATTACGTCATAGCGTGTTAAAATGTTTTACTGATTTTAATATGAAATTATAAGTGACAGACTGTGCCTTAAGTAATACTTAACGATTAAATTGATTATTTATTATTATTATTATTGATTAATTGATTACGGCTAAACTACTCAAAAGATTTTTTGAATAAAAATAGTTAAAATAAGTCAGTATATGGCCTATGTACAGCTGTGGACGTCTTTTGGCAGATATGAAACAGTAAACTTTCATTTCAGACAATAGAAAAATCTGACTCTCTGAATGATAAAACTGTTGATTTGTGAGTGCAGTATTGTTAAATCAAAACGAATTATAAATCTAAAACAAATTAATAACTTGACAGAATGCAACTTAAATAGGTAATATATAATACACTAACGGACGTCACGCGGTTTCACCCGCGTAGTTCCCGTTCCCGTGGGAGTACGGGGATAAAATATAGCCTATGTTACTCGCTGATAATGTAGCTATCCATTGCTGAAATATTTATTCTAATCGGTTCAGTAGTTTTTAAGTTTATTCGTTACATACAAAAATACAAATCTTTCCTCTTTATAATATTATATTACAAATATGTCGGAGACGGGTATGTGACTTTCGTTATTATCAGCGATATTTTAACTACTGTGGGCGTAGTGTGGGTAGTGTTGGTTAATGCGCAATAGAAAAACAGTTTGCAGTTCAGATCACATTATAATTTACTATCAAATGAATCACACTAGCTAAATTATACACAAACTGGGTGCGACGGCTTTTATTAAAATCACCAATTAACACAATGATCACAAATTACACCTAACACAATAACTGAGCACCACGAATCGAGAACAGTTCCGTGACGTCTTCTCTCCGATGCGACCAGAGGCTGAACGCCCTCCTCGCCGTGGCCTTTAAACATCACGACTTTGTAGAAGCGCGCCTTTTTTGGTGTAAGTAGATCACTCTTGATGTCGCCAGTGGCGCGCTTGCGATTCGTTTCGTGACCGTACTAATGTCCGGATCCGACATATAGTATAGATTGATACTAAAATAATTTCTACTTTAATTACAAAAAAAAAGAAATAAAAACGACTAATACGTAAATCTCACTTAAATAAACAGCGTGAACCTAAGACGCGTAATAAATTCATAAATTACTTAACGTAAATTTTCTGTTAACTTAATTTTCGACTCAATATTAATTTCACTTATCGAAGTTGCTAATTGTCTAAAGCAGTTTATTTTTGGTTCTAAGTTCGAGTTGGGAACGACCGAACTTTAGTATTTCAATGGCGGAACTGTAATTTGGAGGCAAAAAGACAGTTTAGTGGAGTCCATCTTGTTAGAAGTACTGTCCTTACGAAATGGACTCTGTACATCATGACCATCATTTTAGGATGATGATGTTTTTTTTTCCGAAATTACGGCAAATTTTTGTGTGTTCATCATCAGCCCACAGCAAGCTAATGCTGGACATAGGCCTCTCCAATTGCACGCCATTCAACTCAGTTCTCGGCAACTCTCATCCAGCTGCTACCAGGCACCCTTCGAAGATCGTTGCTCCATCTAGCCTGAGGGCGTCCTACCTTACGTTTGCCGTTTCGTGAGTTAATTTCCATAAACTCCATACCCAATTAAGCAAAGAATTTAGACCATTGACTGAAATATGGGTCGAAAGAAATTGAAAGTGTACTTTCATTCATTTCAACTTTGACATTTACATTCAGCAGCTACGCCGTAGCACAGTCCACATTTTGCTACGGCGTAGCGACCAAATGCCACTGGGTCCTCGGAGCTACGTGAGATTGCTACGCTACTCATATCCGTTCTAATTTTATATGCACAAAGTTACATCGCGTTCTTAAGGCTATTGAAGATAACTAATGAAAGAAGATATCTTTAGAAGTTTGACATAGTTTTGTTGCTGTTCAAAAATCTTCATTATTTTTGTTTTGATATTCGATAGGCTTGTTCCTTTCTACGAAAATACTCTTTGTATTTTAATCTTGCTTATATCGACTGACGTAATTATATCGGGTAGCTTTTGTTATTTACATAGTTTTTTGTGCATAAATATTTAAGTACGCAGCCTTAGTTTGAGATGTTTGATCAAAATGTAATATGTTTTTGATAAATAATTGTAAACAACTCAGACAAAGATAGGAGTAATTCAACTAAAGTTATATTTGCTTACCCCTTCAACAATTAAATTACAATGTAGTGCTTCCAAATAACATTTCATTTTCTTATGGTACCGTACAATGGTACGAAATGTTCCAATTAATTCATACAAAATAGAAATGTACAAATGTAGTCAGTACAATTTTTTTTTGAATAATTGTAAATGTAAAACTGCATTAGTAAGAACGAGTGTCCGAAAAAAAAAATTCTAGACGCCATAAAGGAATTAAATTTTACACGATTTAAGAACAAAATGAAATTTTGGTTAATTGATAAATGTTATTAAACTATTGACGAATATTTAAATGATGAATTAATTTAGAATTACAATTATTATTAATTTTGACATTAAATTATTTTGACATTTTAATTATTTTGACATATTTTTTTTGACATTTTGATAATTCCTCATTTAAGTCTGACATAATTGGAGTATTGGATAATATGTAACTGTTTCAATTTATTTTCTAGTTTAATACCATAATTATGCGTTTTTCAAATCTTTTTTAGGAAATTTTAATTTGTAATCCTTAGTTGGATTTGCACACCATATTTGTACGCCTCCAGGCACAACATAGCACTCTGTTCACCAAACATAAGATCTGTATTTCTTTATTTACCTAAGTTAACAAATAAATGAATAAATATGAAAGTTGTAACGAATTTTGTTCCTGAAAAAGAAGCCTTGCTGTATTATTATAATTTAATTTACACTAGTCATTAGTGTTTCCATAATACCAAGAAATATGCTAATACTAATCACTTAATATATACCTCGTTCTGCATGTTAATACGAACATAAACATGTAAATTATGCGGCTAATAGCCAGACATAGCTATTGTGAAAAACGAAGAACAAAATGGTCTTATATCTTGAATATGTTTGCTAAGAGGTTGTGCTAGGATAAGGGTTAAAAACAATGCATTTAGTGGCGTGACTTTTAAATGTTGTGTTAATTTTATTATTTATTTTCACACAGTATAATATAAAGAGATACAACATAAATATAATTTTAAGTACAAAAGTACTGCTTATTTCTTAAGAAACTTCTTCCAACAGACTTGCGAAAGGAGAAATGAAAAAGAAATGTAGACAATAGTGTGTGAAAACAAATTCAAAGTTCAATTAAAATTCTAAACATTTTGTTTCACATAAACCTACTTGGGCACTTATGAAAAGTCAAAAGCTAGGTGCACGATTCTACCGCAGCTGCCGCAGCCGGACCAGCCTCGTCGGGGCCGACCAAAGGTGGGGCGGCTGCACAGGTGGCGAGGGCCCCAGCCAAGGCGGCGGAGGCCCCGGTCAAGGCGTCGGGGTCCCCGGCGAAAGCGGCGGCAAGGGCCCCGGCCAAGGCTGTGGGGGCCTCGGCTAAGGCGGCGAAAAGGCCGCCCCCACCACCTTCTGAATCTCCTCCGGCCGACGCCGGATGGCAAGTAGCCGGGGAGAAGAAGAAGGCTGGCAAGGCGGCAAGGGCGGCCAAAAGAAAGGCGAGGCGGCAGCGACGCAAGGAGCGTAGCGTTGCGGATAGGCTCCGCGCCCCGAAGTCCGCAGCTGTAGTGATCACACTACAGCCGGAAGCGGAGAAGAAGAGCGTGTCCTATCAGCACGTGCTCGCCAAGGTGGACGCGGCGGTGGATCTTAAGGAGACGGCCAATGGCGTCCGGCTGAAGATCACCGCGACCGGGGCCAGGATGCTGGAGATCCCCGGTGCGAACAGCGGCCCGGCAGCGGACGCTCTGGCCAATAGGCTCAGGGCGACCCTCAATCCGGACGAGGCCCGAGTGTCCAGGCCCACCAAACGCGCTGACTTGCGCATCCGGGGCCTGGATGACTGCGTGACGGCGGAAAAGGTTGTGGCCGCGGTCGCCAGGACTGGGGGGTGCTCTGCCGAGGAGGTGAGGGTAGGCACCATCCACCCTGACTCCACGGGGATGCGAGCCGTAACGGTGAGCTGCCCCGTGTCGGCGGCCAAGCGGATAGCCGGGGAGGGCCGAAGGCTTCTGGTGGGTTGGGTCTCCGCGCAGGTGAAACTGCTGGAGCCCCGACCTATGAGGTGCTTCCGCTGCCGGGTGGGTGACCACGTGGGAGCGAAGTGCACCTCGGAGGTGGACCGCAGCGACCACTGCTTCCGCTGTGGTCAGCCCGGTCATAAGGCCGGCTCGTGCAACGCCGCGCCGCACTGCGTCGTATGTGCGGCGGCTGGCAAGCCGGCCGATCACCGGGCTGGGAGCAAGGCCTGCGCTCCACCCGCCAAGGCCAGAGGCAAGGGCAAGCCCTCCGCCACCGCCGTCACCGCCGCAGCCGCCGCCACTACTGCCGCCGCCGCTGCCGCCTCAACTGTCGTCGTCGCCGCCGTTGCCGCCGCGGCGGTGCCCTCACAGGGGGCTAGGGAGGGGGTTGAAATGGAGTGCCAATAACGTTCCCATTACGCCTCCTCCAGGCGAACATCAACCACTGCGCCGCCGCTCAGGATCTGTTGCTCCAGAGCATGGCGCAGTGGTCGATTAACATCGCCGTGGTCGCTGAGCCGTACTTTGTCCCGCCCAGGGATGACTGGGTGGAGGACCTGAGCGGCTCAGTGACCCTCATTTCGTCGGCCGCCGCTGGTACCCCGTCCCTCGAGTCTGTCAAGAGAGGACGGGGCTGCGTGGCAGCACGGTTCGGGGAGATTGTCGTGGTAGGGGTATACTTCTCCCCGAACCGAACTCTCGCCGAGTTCCACAACTCCCTTGTGGAGTTGAGAGTCGTCGTCGTCGGGTTCGGTTCCCTCCCCGTGTTCGTCCTCGGGGACTTCAACGCCAAAAATCTGGCTTGGGGTTCCCGCTTTACGGACACACGGGGCAGGATGGTGGAGGACTGGGCTCTGGAGACAGGCCTGGTCGTCCTAAACCGGGGTTCTGTCCCCACGTGTGTGCGGATGCGGGGTGAATCAGTGGTGGACATCTCGTTCGCCAGCCCCGCTCTGTCGCCGCGTGTTATTGACTGGCGCGTCATGGAGGGGGTGGAGACCTATTCCGATCACCGGTACATCCGGTTTGACGTCTCCACCCAGACCTCGAGCGCGCCGGTCCGACAGGCCCCGAGTGGTCCGCGGTGGGCGCTGAAGCAGCTGGACCGGGAGCTCCTCCTGGAAGCCTCGATCGTGCAGGCCTGGGTGTCATCACCGGACAGGCCTGCCGACATTAACGACGAGGCGGAGTGGTTCCGGGAGGCCATGTCCAATATATGTGACGTGGCAATGCCCCGAGTCCACCCTGGACGTGCTTCGCGCCAGGTGTACTGGTGGTCGCAAGAGCTGGAAGCTCTACGCAGGGCGTGCGTTGCTGCGCGACGCCGGTACGCCAGGCACCGCAGGCTCCGTATCCGTCCTCCGGATACGAAAGCCATTCAGGCGGAGCTGTACGAGGGGTACAGAGCGGCGAAGACCACCCTCCAAGCGGAGATCCTGCGGGCCAGGGCACTGGCCCGCGAGGAGATGCTGGAGACTCTGAACAGAGACCCGTGGGGACGCCAATATAAGATGGTGCGGGAGAAACTCCGCCCATGGGCTCCCCCGCTGACGCAGAGTCTCCGGCCCCAGCTTATGGAGGACGTGGTGAGCACTCTGTTCCCTTCAAGAGGGGAACATACGCCCCCGCCCATGGCTCCGCCCATTGCGGTGCCCGATGCGGACCACACCGCTGACGACGACGACGATGCTCCGGAGGTGACCGAGGTAGAGATGAGAGTGGCGGTACGCAGGATGAGTGCGAGGAATACCGCCCCAGGACCCGACGGCATACCCGGAAGGGCCTGGGTCCTGGCCATGGGGACTCTCGGGCCTCGACTGAGAGGGCTCCTAAGCGCATGCATGGAGAGGGGCCAGTTCCCACTTTGCTGGAAGACTGGGAAACTGGTCCTCATCAGGAAGCCGGGGCGCCCAGCGGACTCTCCGTCCGCCTATCGGCCCATTGTGCTGCTCGACGAGGTGGGCAAGCTCTTTGAAAGAGTCATTGCAGACCGCCTCGTCGGGCAGCTGGTGCGAGTGGGGCCGGATCTGGCGGACGGCCAGTTCGGTTTCCGCAGGGGGCGCTCTACGGTGGACGCCATCATGCGCGTGCGGGCCCTCACGACGGGGGATGCTGTGGCCCGGGGTGGGGTCGTCTTGGCGGTGTCTCTAGACATCGCCAATGCCTTCAACACCCTGCCCTGGAGTTGCATCAGGGAGGCACTTCGGTATCACCGGATGCCGACCTACCTCTGTCGTGTGGTCGAGGCCTATTTGACAGACAGGGCTGTCATCTACCCCGGTCACCAAGGAGAGTGGAACCGGCGAGAGATGTCGTGCGGTGTCCCACAGGGATCGGTCCTGGGGCCGCATCTGTGGGACATCGGATACGACTGGGTGCTGCGCGCCGACCTCCCTACTGGCGTCAGCGTCGTTTGTTACGCTGACGACACGCTGGTCCTGGCGCAGGGGAGGTCGTACCAGGCGGCGGCCGACTTAGCGACACGCGGGGTTGCGACAATCGTCGACAGAATCCGGCAGCTGGGACTCGAGGTGGCCCTGCACAAGTCCGAGGCCATGGGTTTCTATGGTCCTCGTAGTGCGCCACCGTCGGGTTCCCAAGTATTGGCGGGAGGGGTTCACATCGGCGTCGAGTCGACGATGAAGTATCTGGGACTCGTCCTCGATAGCCGGTGGAACTTCGTGGAGCATTTCCGACGTTTGGCTCCCAGACTGGACCGGGCCGGGGCTGCCTTGAAGCGGCTCCTGCCCAATCTGGGAGGTCCAAACGCCTCCTGCCGGAGGCTCTACGTGGGGATCGTGCGGTCCATGGCCCTTTACGGGGCGCCGGTGTGGGCGCCTTCATTGAGGCGGCAGCCAGGCCGCCGGCTGAACGCGTCCCAAAGGGTCATGGCCATCTGGCTGGCCCGAGGATACCGCACGGTCTCCTGCGAGGCGGCGAGCCTCCTTGCCGGAGTACCGCCATGGGATCTGGAGGCAAAGGTCCTCGCGCACATTTGGGAGTGGCGCGAGGAGGCGAAGCGCCGGGGCTTAACTCCGATGCCGCAAGAAGTCGCGGCACAGCGGACAGAGCTCCGGCGGGATCTCATGGCGGAATGGAGAGTGCGATTGTCGCAACCCAGCGCTGGGCACGCCACAATTGCGGCGATAAGACCCCTCTTTGAGGAGTGGCTAGAGAGGCGCCACGGCGTCCTCACCTTCCGCCTGACGCAGGTACTCACCGGACACGGCAGTTTCGGGAGGTACCTGTTCAGGATAAAGCGGGAGGAAACGCCCGGGTGTCGTCACTGTGTGGATCGCCCGGAGGACACGGTGGAGCATACGGTGGAGGTCTGCCCGGCTTGGGCAGGGCATCGCCGTGTCCTCGTGGATGCGATCGGCGGCGGTGATCTCTCGCGTCCGGCCCTGATTCGGGCCATGCTACGGAGCGAGAGGAAATGGGAGGCCGTCACCTCTTTCTGCGAAGCAGTAATGCTCGCGAAGGAGGAGACGGAGCGCGTGAGGGAGAGGCAAATTTCGCGCCCTCGCGCCCCTAACCGCCGCAGCAGGAGACGCCCTGGGCGTCGGGAATCGCAGGAAGATTTCCGGCCACCGTAGGCGCGGGCTTGCGGACGGTGAGCAATGGGTAGCTCGCCGTCCGATAAGGACCAAGCCCGGGTCGACGGCGCGTTGTGTTCCACGCGCGCCTCAAAGAGATGTCAGCAGAATTGACGGGGTCCGCTAGGGCCAATGCCTGCCGGGGGTTCGAAGAAAACCAATGGGGACATCGTGGCCCCCGGCAACATGGCATAGGAAGGAACACGGGTGGGTTTTAGTCAGTAAGAGTCTGACACGCCCTCCCGCTCCACCCAGAGCGGGAGAAGTTATTTGATAATTTCCCACCCAAAAAAAAAAAAAAAAAAAACACGATTCTAATTGGTTGTTTCCTATGAAAAAGAGCCGGCAAGAAACTAACTCTTTTAAAAATAATTGACTTTTACAATATTTTCAAATAACAGTATTAATAGGTATGGGAGGACAGTGTAGGTCTTTCAACAAGTACCAGGTACTTAACAAAATAGAAAATGGTCAACAAATCTACAGTCCACTAAGCCTACAGCGTTCTCGCATTCACATAATAGAAAATAATCTCAATAAACGATAAATAAATTAATTAAAATAAAAACCTATTGTAAACGGAATGACAAGATTGCTATTACAACTGTAACAAATCTGAATAATTAATGTGTACACAAAAGCCACTAACAAAGAGTTAAAATTAAATTGTAGGTATAAAATGTCAAATAATAGGATGATCATGTCAAGGAAGAATGTAAAAAAAAATAAACATAGTAATTTGGGAGCAGTTAATAGACTCTTACATAATTATGTTAATGAGGTACCAGGGACGCCACATATGCAGAAGGAATTATTGCCAAACTTCCTTGTCTTCAACGTAGTCTTTAATTTTATAATATGCTTTCTTGATAAGGACACGTTTGATGTGGGTTTTGAACTTCCCATCGCTAAGTTCTGTAACCGACTTTGTGAACTTGTTATAAAAGCGGATACTGTTAAATTATTTGCTTGTTTTAATTAATCTAAATTTGGGTATCACGATTTCATGTCTACTACGTGTATATTATGATAATCGCTTCTTATTTTGAAAAGTCCTAAGTTTTTGCGAACATACAAAATACTTTCTAAGATATAAAGAGTAATTTGTATTTAGAAAGTCTTAAACTAAATTATTAAAATACGTATATCGCTAAAAATATACATAATTTACTTAAATAAATATATAAAGCTAAAGTATATAAACGTGTATATAATAGTAGTTTATGAAACTGTTGCATAATGAGGGGTATTAAAACATGAGTGTGTGTTTAAAAACCGAGCCGTAGGCGAGGTTTTTAATAGTATCACACAAATGTTTTAATACCTAGTTATGTGCAGTTTCATACACTACTTTATCTATTCTCAAACATTGGAATTGAAACAAACACTAAATAAAAAATTAAAGTTAAAGGTCAAGAATAAATTTAAAAATCCCATGAAATTCAGTAAGTACTACAAAACAAATGAATGTCGCCTACACCAGCACATCACCGCACATGCGCTACAGCGGGTGCTGCTGTCCCCCGCCAAAAGTTGATGGAAACTCTTTGGTGATATTAACTTCTTGGATTAGCGCTGTATCGTAATAGAAAAAGAAATTGTTTTATAGTATTATTTTGTTAGAGAAAAAGTGTTATAATATGATTCTATTTTTAAATTTCGGTATTCTATTTATAAAGTATGTCAATATAAACTCGTTTTGAAGTTCATAATTCGAATATTACGCTATGAGAGTAGATAAAAATACTTACAGTTGAGAGGAAACGTAATGCTCTTTTGTTCGTTAATTGAATAGAGAAACAGTTTTATTTATTTACATGTAGCGAGCAAGCAAGAGAATTGATTGGTCGTTCGCTCGATGAGAAAAAAAAATCATTTTACATGTTCTTAATTGGATTTCTTTACCATTTTTTGTGACGATTAATTACGTATTATACAAATACACGTTTTGGTTAAACTGTAAGCTAATAATGTTTTTTTTAAACATACATAAAATAAAAGATTTTGTAGTTGCAAACTGATATTAAAATTACATCACAGCTCCTAATTACAATCCTCAAAAAAGACGCAGTGCCACAAAAAATAAAGGTTGCATATCCGAAAGCAATTTTCGCTCCAAGTTTAATGCTCACTAATTTCAACTAGTAAATAACGCTTTGGGCACTAAAATGAATCCCTACTAACCCACAACCTTGCCCGGTTATAAAATAAACATTTAAGGCCCCTTTTATAACTAATAAACTATTTCGAACAAACATTTTATGGCCCTAAAATATTTATCCGAAGTAGTTCCGGCTTTTCGAAAGATATTTCGTGTAATTTACGTAAGCGAACCCTCCCTTAATTAAAATCTATGTTCTTTGTTCCAGGTGTTAGAACATTCTGGAAGTTGTGACGTCATGGAGTCTCCATTCTGATGTGAGAGCGAAATTATTTGAATTTCGAAGTGTTGTGATGTCAAAGCATTAGTGATGAGACTTTTTATGTGAAGATGGGGACGTTGACGTTCGGTGTTTCATTGCTCATTTGTTGGATATCCGGTAAGTTCCTTTTTTAAATACTCGTTTTAAAAGTCAGCACATTAATAAGTAGGTTTCTGGACCATGAATTTGGGTCGCTCGTAATTTAGAACGTATTTAACTTTAAAAAAAGGCGCTGTAGGTTGAATGTAATATAAGATTTTAGCTTATATTTCGTTTTGAGATGAGGTCGATAAGTAAGGTTTTGCTCAGTTTTGCAAATTTATACTCATGGTAGTAGTACATCCTGATTTTATGTTTTATTTTATATGAACCCGAGAAAATTTGACCCATGAAAAAAAAGAGAATTATTAAAGAAGTGGCGTAACTTTTTTAATAAATCAATCTCAAACTCGTTTCTCAGAGCTCCCGATAAAAAATACGTTACACAATCCACAAATTGAATTCAGAACTCGAATTCCAAAATTTTACTCCGACTACCCTAATTAAGATATAAAAAAAAAACTTGTTCAAATCTCCATAAATTAACTCGTTTCTTAATTCAGGAATTAAAAGAAGGCTTTTAGTTGATTAACTTTTCAGCGGGCACTGGAGGTTCTACGGGAACATAAATCAAGCATAATACAATTACAGTAATGTTTGATTAAATACGGCTGGTTGGTGCGTCGGGCCGCGAAGTTAGCAGAATGTTGGCACTACCGGTGGGGCGGTACCGACATAATACCGCGGTATAGAGAAAATAGTTGGGTTGATTAAAACTTGTTTAGTAATTAGCTGATGCTGTCGTGCGGTGCAAGTTTTTACTTGGTCTGAAAGTAGTGCTTGTTCTACTGAATAATTTTACTTCAAGCGTTTTAATAACGGTATGGTGGAGTTCAAATTAAGTACCAACAAAAACGGTTTCAAGAGGGTAGTAAAAAATTATCAGTATTGCTAAAATGTACGGACTTAAGAGTTCATTTGGTTCATATTGCAATCATATTGCGAGTATTTCGCAGAAACACTCAAATCGTTCAGGTCACATCATTTGATTTTCTTCGTTGAAACTTTGTCAGAGTATTTACCTACTTGCACTCTTAAAAGCATTGACTAGCGTTATCCTAATTGATTTTGGTCGTAGTTTTTTAATGATAAAATGATTTTCCAAACTCGTAAGAGCTCGTAATAATAACAGCCGCACGGGTCAATCCACCAGGTTAAGCTACGCTTGCCGGGGTTGGTCCGTGGATGGGTGACCATCTTTACATACCGAGACTCCTCTGTGCCTCGGAAAGCACGTTAAGTCGTACATTCTGGCTGTCATTCGTGGATCTTTGATAGTCGTTACGGGTCGTCAGAAGCCCGAAAGTCTGACAACCAGTCTTACCAAGGGGTATCGTGATACCCAGCAACTGGGTTGTGGAGGTCAGACAGGCAGTTGCTCCATTTAAAATACTGGCATTGCATCTGCATCCGGTTAGACTGGAAGCCGACCCCAACATAGTTGGGAAAAGGCTAGGCAGATTGCTTGAGGTTTTTACAAACAGTTTTACACGTCAATAATATTTTAAACACTAGATGAGGTCGATGTTTTATAACCGACTTCTCTGAGAAGAAAGATCGCAACAAACTCAGAGGTCACTTCTTCTACATTTCACTCTTGACAGAGCAGTCATGGTCACAATAAACTGTGTCCATTCGCAGATGTAGTCGTTGTCCGCCTCACGATCTCCCTCCATCTGGTTCTGTTACATGACAGACGTCACAGCGTCTTTTAAAGTCCAGACATTATTTGGTCAGATCATGTGATAACCATGTAGATGAGTGTCTGTAATGGTCTCCAATGGCTAGCTGTGTACGTTGTTTATCATAATATTGAATACATTAGATAATTACTATTATCATATCGGAACTTGCACCGTAATTGCGTAATACACTAGATATGTTACAGAGGTTATTTAACCGGAACCGGAGCCGGAGTCGGAAGTTTTAAATTTGATTGATCGGAGTTGGAACCGGAGTCGGAATCGGAACCGGAGCCAGAGTTGCAGGCGGAGGTAGAAGAAAGATTTAAAAAAATTGCTAGAAAATACATTAAAATATGATAATTAATTGATTCAGGCGTGACCTTGCAGAAATCCATTATAAAATACAATAGACGTGGATATGTTTAGTAACTTGTTCTGCTTAGCTATTTCTAAAGAGCCATAAAAAAACTTCTGAAAGAAATCGACACGTGGTTCACCTCTCAACGAGGCACACGCACACTAAGAAAGCACGCAGACGAGGAAATATGACACACACTAAGCCGACGTTCGCACGGACGTTATAAAATCGCGCCGATTTTTTTTCGTGCATTTGATTTTCAACGCTCTGCTTAGCGCCGAGAGTTCAAAATGTAACAGTGTGTTTTTTCAACGCGCAGGGACGAGTGTGCGTCCTAGTGCGTTGGATTTTCAACTCTCGGCCCAACACTGAGACTTGAAAATCCAGAACGCGATAAAATTCCACCACGATTTTATTACGTCCGTGCGAACGTCGGCTAACAGTCACAATTTTACAATAAAATTGTATCAAGATGTTCCGTATAACACTTTTTTAGGGTTCCGTATTTGGCTTCATATTGAAATTAACTTAGCACAACAAATAAACGACTTAATACACCGCTCTTAACTCAATTTAACAAGTTAACGTGACGCGTCTGACATACACAAAACAATAAACTGTGACTTCGAGCGCGAGCGTGTATTAATATTACTCGGGCGACGAGTTAAAAATTGTTTCTACGCGCTCTAGTCTCGCTATCGCTGAGTTTCGATCTTCGGTATAACTCCGATTCAAAATTATCGGAGCCGAAGTCGGAGTCGGAGGTATAATATTAATCGGAATTTTCGATCTTTTGAAGTCGGAATTGAAAGTCCGTAACATCTATGTAACACTGTTAATAACGATCTGAATTATTTTGAAGGATATTCATTGGTTCAAATGTTCGAACCTATGTGTTAATATAACATATCAAGTATTAGAAAGACACTGTCATGCAGGTTTATGAGACAACCTCCACAGAGTCAAACTTTTTCATAAAGCTCGATGTGCTATGTTGACGGGCGCGTACTGTTGTGTGGGAACGAGTTACACGTGACATATAGCTCCATCTCTTTCCCACACTGAGTAAAGATTAAAATAATACTGCTATAAGAGGTGGTGGTAAGCTCCTTGTACCTACATATGAAGAATAGGCCTGTGTCCAATTTTTTTTTCCATCTTGTAGATTATTAAATAATATTGAATACGTATTTTTTCTTTTTTGAAGTAATCAAAAGATTACGGCGACACATTGAGTTAAAATGTGGTATGACGTCACGCCTTGCTAGATTTAATAATGGGTTGTGACATAGCGAGCCCCCACTCCCCAACTTTGATGCGTGTTTTCAAAGTTATTTTTGATTAATATGATAAAGCAAAAAATACATGTCTGATATTTTTTTATTATCTGAAAGACGGACGGAATAGCATTTCTTTTTTATACCTAGGCAACTACCATATTGTTTGTGCCAGTATCGCTTACTTTGTAGCCCAACATAGTGTTGTTTCAGTCTTCATAACGAGATTTCGACTTTCAGTATATTTATTGCTTTCAAACGTTCAAAGTTAATTATGAGCGTGTGACTTATGTATGCGTGTGAGTTGTGTGTGCGTGTGAGTTATGTCTATTACGAGTTCCTGTTTAAAATGGGCATGCAAGTACTTTGAAAATGTTTAGCATAATAAAATAATCGGCCTCTAATGTTCCCACTACTGGGACACAGGCCTCCTCTCTTCGAGATGGATTGGGCTGTAATTTAACACGCGGGACCAGAGCGGGTCGATAGATGTTTTCGAATTTTTGGTTCTAGGACATGCCGGTTTCCTCAGATGTTTTCCTTCACCGTTTTGAGAGCAGTTTTGATGAAATTATTTACGAAAAGTAAAACGCCTGCTTGGGTAAGTCCGGGGTGTTACCACACTGGGCAACCACTGCTCAAAATGTGTACCTAGAAAGAGAGAAAGGTCTCTCGCCTGGTGGAAAGCGAAACCTCGTAATTGGTTTATCACTTTTGACAACAATTCCCGCTAAATGGAAAGGAGATGTCCGCTTTTTGTATGGATGTTGGTTTTTATTGCGAGAAAAATCTAACCAGCTAGACCTAAATAAAAGCCATAAAAATATGAAACTTGGAACCACTGAAATAATATTTTTAGATCCCCTCCATTTACGAGATTTTTTTAAACTCTTTAATGTTAGTACATATATTTTACTAGTTGATGGCAACCCAAATAAAACCTCCCACACACTTTCAAAATGCTCTAATTGACAGATGATTCTATTAATCTGTCAAATATGACATAAAGTGTTGACTGACAGGCCTCATCTGTCCGATCCGTCACAAGTGCTGCCATTTCAGCGCTTTCGGGGCTAGATCTAAGGTTGAAACTATCTAACTGTCACATAGACAATATAATATCTTGTCGTTTTATGACGTGCAAGTGACATTCAACCTTAGGTTGAAAGCAGGTACGAATTCGACAATAGTTAAAGCACATTTCATACCTAGCCTTTTTTTCCTCAAGTAGCTAAGGGTTGGTGTGTTCAAAATGAATTCAAAATATTTGAATTTTTATTTTAGGAAGTGCCAGCACCTACTACTGGTTTTGTGTGGTGATGTGGTAAAATTTGGCTATAAAACCTGTGATACTGTAAGGGTTAAAGTCACTTAGCCGTGTCTTGCTTATCATTCTGGCCATCTCAAAACAGCGAAAATTTGATAATTAATTGATTCAGGCGTGATCTTGCGGAAATCCATTATAAAATACAATAGACGTGGATATATTTAGTAACTTGTTCCGCTTAGCTGCTATTGCTAAAGAGCCATAAAAAACTCCTGAAAGAAATCGACACGTGTTTCACCTCTCAACGAGGCATCCTCAGGATGATGATGGACTTGTTGCGAACTCGAACACGGCGTGTTGCCACACCAAGCGCTAAGTGCTGACACTCAGCGCTTGGTGTGGCGTTTGGTTTTTTATGGCTCTTTAGAAATAGCTAAGCGGAACAAGTTACTAAATATATCCACGTCTATTGTATTTTTTTAGCAAAAATTTATGTCAAAATACTGTAGTCTAATTTACCTACGTTTAATTTACGTGCGTAGGAAGTACGAACTCAGTCTCTAAGAGCTATCTAAAACGCGCACTGCTCTTTAGTATTACGTTTATATGAATTAATTTTCAGTTAGACAAATTAAAGTTATTCCACGTAACTAACAGGTACTTTGAACTAACAGTGACCTAGTTTTCCTAATTCAACGCTGAGTAATTGAGCGGAAAGATTGTTGACGCTCTAAGATACACTGAAGGCTTCTTACTTGTTAGATATCGGAGTGACTGACGACGGGGTTTAAAAGAAGATGTTTAGTGACCAACGTTGAAAACAGTATGCTTAGATGGTTTAGTCATGTTGAAGGTAGAAACGCCGGAAAAGAACGTCCTAGAATGACAAATAGTGACCTTATTGGTGATGTTCTTTAGAAAGGTCAGATGCGTAGTACTCGCAACCGGCGTGCGTGTATGACCAGATGTATGAACGTTAACGAGGCAAAAGGAGTATGTCAGGATCGTAGCAGGTGGCCTTCTGTAGTCTCTGCCTACGCCCATAGGTAGAAGGCTTGTTTATGTATGTATATATATCAGAGTGAATACTAAGTTTTATTCGACTTTGGTATAACTATACCTTCCTCTCCAAGCAGAAAAAAGATTGGATTAGAAAGAAGAAGAAGAAGAAAAATATTTTATTTGGGACACGCACAGGAAATACAAAACAGTAATAAAAGATAAAAAAATAATTAACAAATATAAAAAAGGAGCATTTTAAAAACTAACAAACAAAATTAATAACGACCTGTGCGAGGCCAAAAAGGCTCCTATCTCAGCATGATGCTGCGATATTTAAATATAAATAAATACCGCAGCGCTGGTATTCTGATAGGGCCCGCTGTGATGCCACGGACATACCTACGGACATATAAATCCCACTAGGGGATTACAAAATAAAACAATAACAATAATAATATAAAAATCAAAACTATTGTACAAAAAAAAAAAAAAAAAGTAAAAAAATCGACGCACACCCGATACGACGTTCCAACAACACTTGTCCATGCATGGTGACAAGCGAAGGGACGCGCGCAGGAGTGTATCTGTATTATATACTCTGTGAAGTGTGATGCATTAAGTACTCTGTGGATGCAATCGGCTGTCAATTTATTTGTGCAAAGTATTTTTGGAGTAATTATAGAAATGATATAATAATGATCAAAGAATTTAAGTACCCACTCTTGATTACTTTGATCTGTAATCATAAAAAAATCACAAGACTTTTATCACAGTTTAGTAGCATGAGGAACAGGGTGTAAAGCTCACTCATCCTTTATAGAAAACGGAGGATCCTTCAACCAGACGGGTGTCGTGTCTGGCGGGCAACTGCCGAACGATCGACGTCGTTCGCGCGGTAAACTCTAATTGCGCGATGCAGGATTTGTGTGACATCAGGATTTTGTGAGACGTCAGGTCTTTGATCCGATTGTTGTCGAATTTGATTATTTTTAATAATCTCTTTTTCTGATCGCTTCACCGATGATATCTCTTCTCAAATCTCTTTCAAAATCATACCACAAAAGGATTATTAACAATGTCCTTTTTCAATAATACCTAACCAACCAAAATTACGCAACGAAAATCACATTGAAACTGGCAGACGTTGAAAAATGCTCCCACGAGCGTTCAAATCAAACGAATAAGTATCTATATATCTCAGAATGAAACCACCGACCCAAAAATGCGTTCAGATGACAAAATGATAGAACCATCGGTCAAATACATTTCAATGCGCGTTAACATTATATACAAAGCATATCATTCAATTTGGATAAAAATCAAATCACCCCGGAACAGAAATTTTCGGAACCCGAAAAATATATTCCGAGGAAAGTCCGATATGATTATTCGTCTTCGGAGAATCCAATAATTCGTTATATTGAAGAAAGTTTCCGTCTTACAAAGTTGCCAGTTCAATATGATTTTCTTTGACCCAGCTTCAGCCATTATTAGTATTATTCCTCGTTGCCAATATCACGATTGCTTTTCGTGCCTAAATGTCAATTCTATTAACTGTTTGTTTTGGCCGATGAAAAGGAATATTAAAGTTGGCAAATCAATGTGTATGGAGTCTTTTTATATAAGGAACGGTAAATAATGTTGTATTCCTGCGTGGTACTGAGGAAACGACAAAGAAGAGATCTCCACATTATTTCTCGTAGATGTCGCGTCGGCGGAAATTGCAAAGTTTTTTTTCAAAATAAATAAGAGTAGTCATCTCAACACCTCTCTCTTTTGAATTTGATGTAAATATATAATATGGGTATATATTATATTAAATATGTATGTATGAAAATTTTAAGTTTTATAACCTATTTATTTATTTATGTACTGTTGTTCCTACCTATTTTATTTCTAATGATATATTTTTAATAATTTTTTTCATTGTTCTCAAACAGAGCATCTGCCATCTAATCTCTTCATCACCCTTGGTTGACTGGTAGAGAATGTCTAAGGCATTAAGTCCGCCTTTGTACCTTTTTGAGTGTGAAAGTTTAAATAAATAAAAAGGTTTTAAATATTCTAAAAAAACCGGCCAAGTGCGAGCCGGACTCGCAAATGACGGGTTCCGTACCGTATTAAGATCGAGCTAAAAACACTGAAAAATCACGTTTCTTGTTTATTATTAACTTTTTGTTAGGGTTCCGTACCTCAAAAGGAAAAAACGGAACCCTTATAGGATCACTCGTGTGTCTGTCTGTCTGTCTGTCTGTCTGTCCGTCTGTCACAGCCAATTTACTCCGAATCTAATGGACCGATTAAGTTGAAATTTGGTACACATATGTATTTCTGTGACCCAAACACGAATGAGTAACGTAAATAAATTAATTTTGAATATAGGGGTCACTTTTGGGGCGCAAACAAGAAAATTAAAAAAAAAAGTTTTGCTGACAGTACCGTGTGACATATCAAATGAAAGGGCTTGTTACGAGAATCTCAAATATATTTTTTATATAATTTTAAAATAAATACTTTTAAAGATATTGAATAAATTCAATGAAAATTGACCATTCCCCCCCCTTATCTCCGAAACTACTGGACCGAAAAATTTGAAAAAAATACATAGTATGGCTCTTTACTCATAAATTACAGGAAAACCTATAAGAAGTCTATGATCTTAAAATAACATGGTAAATCTCTCAATATTGTGCGTAAAAACTTACATTTCGTCGCTCGGCATCCAATAGGCCCATCTCTCTAGCTACTATAATATCATAATATCAAAAGTGTTTGACCGTCTACTTAATACACAAATAAATAAAACTGTAAGTGTTCATGACAACCAATTCGGGTTTCGGCGTGGTTTGTCAACAGAAAGTGCAGTGTTGTGCATTAAGCATACTATCACATACTTACTATACACAGCGTGGGACGCTGATATATGCTAGCTTCCTAGATTTATTCAAGGCTTCTGATCTGGTTGCTTATGACGTATTGTGGAGAAAGATGGAGAAGGATAGGTTGCCTACGGTGCTTATAAACATTTTTAAATTGTGGTATAGTAACCAGATTAATAGTATACGAAGGGCTGGAACTTTTTCCAGACCATACAGGTTGGAATGCGGAGTGAGGCAGGATTGGCGAGCTCAGCAGCACCAGAGTGGGTTACTATTTAGATGGTATTTGTGTAAATAATATTAGCTATGCAGATGATATGGTGCTTCTGAGCGCGTCAATCTGTGGTCTCAGAAAGTAATTGGTCGCCAAATGTGAGCAGTATGCCAAAACACATGGTTTGATGTATAACTCCAATAAGTCAGAGATCATGGTTTTTGAGGCTGGGGGTAGACCGGGTTATGTACCACCTGTATTACTCAATGGGACTCCACTACAAAGAGTATTTACGTTTAAATATCTTGGTCATATATTGACCCCTGACCTCAATGACGGACTCGATATTGAGCGGGAACGAAGAGCGTTGTCGGTAAGGGCAAACATGCTGGCTCGCAGGTTTGTACGCTGCTCACTTAAAAAGTCAAAATTACTCTGTTTCGAGCTTATTGTACAACGTTTTACACATGCAGCCTGTGGGCTAGATATACCCAAAGGTCGTGCAACGCCCTTCGTGTCCAATACAACAACGCTTTCAGGGTATTGGTGGGGCTGCCCCGTTTTTGTAGCGCATCGGGAATGTTCGCGGACGCACATATTAATTGATTTTACGCAACGATGCGAATGAGGTGTGCATCCCTGGTGCGCAGAGTACGGGCCAGCTCTAACAATATCCTAAAAAAGATCGCTAGCAGGCTGGATTGCATGTACATCAATCACTGCAGTGCCATCTCCCATGGGGTGAAATAAATTTAAACTAGATTACGTGGGGCACTCAGAAAGTTTTGTGATACTAGAAAAAAATATACTACAGGTTACGCAACCCTTCTTCCCAGAGACGCTGGGATGTGCCGCTCTGCAGTATTATACGGAACACCCTGTTAAATACGTCACCTAATACTGCTGAGCGTGCCCGTCTGCTGGCTGTGGGAGAATGGGAGTCAGGCTTGTGGCTTCAGGCGCTCCCGTCATCCACCATAGGCACCATGATGGATGACTCATCGTTTCGGCTCGCTACGTGTCTCCGCTTGGGTGCACCTTGTGTTGCTCCGCATCGGTGTCATTGCGGTGAAGCTGTCGACAGTCTCGGGCACCATGGCCTGTCCTGCTGCAGGAGCGCAGGTCGCATAGCACGGCACGCCAGCATCAACGACATTATTCGTCGAGCCCTTGTCACCGCCGGCGTACCAGCGGTATTAGAACCAAACGGCTTGGTATGTGACGATGGAAAGAGACCAGATGGGATGACGTTGTTGCCTTGGAAGGTGGGTAGGCCTCTGGTGTGGGATGCAACCTGTGTCGACACCCTTGCGCCATCCCATGTTCCTAGCACGGTGGGCTGTGCTGGCGCTGCTGCTGCGGCTGCTGAGACCCTCAAGCGGCGCAAATACTGTAACCTTATAGGTAATTACAGTTTTGAGCCGTTTGGGGTCGAAACGCTCGGACCATGGGGCCCGAGTGCGCGTCTCCTTTTTAAGGAAATTTCTCGTCGACTGGTCGACACTTCACGTGACCAGAGGGCTGGCTCGTTCTTTGGCCAAAGAATTAGCATTGCCATTCAACGTGGCAATGCTGCCAGTCTTCTGGGCACGTTTCCGGATGACAGCGATGCGGACGAATACTTCGACGCCTAAGTGTCATTTTGTTTTTATTATTTTTATTTATACAGATAGTTAGTTAGTCTTTTAATTTAGTACCTAATGTAAATAGTTAGCTGTTTTAAAAACTGTAAAATAATTTATAAGTAAGTTTTCCTAAAATAAATAAACAAGTTTTTACTACAGGTTATAATTTTTTTTATTATATCTTTTCAAAGAACTCTCCATTGGCGTTTATACACAGTTTTATACATCTAAACCATTTTTTATAACACGTCTTCCAGTCCGCATCAGACACCTCTCCAATCTCCTTCTCAAATGCAGCCAGTGCATCTTCAGGTGATGAAAACTGTTTTCCTTTGAGTTGATTTATTTTGGGGAACAAGAAAAAGTCGCACGGAGCTTAATCAGGACTGTAAAGAGGATGATCGGTGTGCTGTCCAGAAAGTCCCTTGTTTTGAGCGCCGAGTGAGCCAGCGCGTTGTCGTGGTGAAGCAGTAGCCTATGGAGGCCAGTGTTTGGTCGCTTGCTGCTTGCAGTAGTAAAAACTGCTGGCAAACATTTGGTAACATACCATTCAGCATTGATGCTCCTTTGATCTCGTCAGGGTACTGATACCAGATAACCCGGCAAAGAACAAAAACTTGCGATCAAAATTTTGCCTGCACTTCTGGCTCGCTTCACTTTGGTAGGCGTTCATTTTGAAACAGCCACACGGTTTACTGACGCTTAATTTCTGGATCATATTGATAAATCCAAGATTCATCACCTGTAATGATATCTTAAACACGCCGAGACGAGCCTGCTACAAATTTTGCTATCATGTCTCGGCACCATTCTACCCATACCTCCTTCTGAGCCTGCGTTAGATTTTGCGGTACCAGCGTGAAACTATCTTCCATAACCGAAGATGCCTGTGTAGAATTTTATGCACACTTCCCGATCCAATCGGCAGTATATGCTGAACCTCTTCATATGTAATTCGCCTATTCTCTTGAATTAAATTTTTCACAGCCAGCACGTTTTGTTATGTAACAACCGTCATAGGGCGGCCACTTCTTTCTTTGTCCGCCAAAATTACTCAACCACACATAAATTCATTAAACCAGCGGAAAACAGTCGCTTTAGAAGGGCTTTTTTCTATGAACACCATTTGAAGTCTTTCAAACGATTTTTCTGGTTTTAGTCGACATTTGAAATCGTACAAAATCATCGCGTGAAAATGTTCTCGTTGTAAATCCAGTTTTCAGTAAGACAGAGTATTTTGATTTTGCTCGTAAAACATGTGGAGGGAATTTCGAATTTGGATTATGTTTTTTTGTAATAAATAGTCATAGTTTTAATTGACATCAAAACTAGCCAGTATCCTATAGACAAAAACTGTTAGTCGCAAAACTTTCTGAGTGACCTGGTAAAATAAGCTAACATAGTTCATAAGTTTACTAACACAATGAGTCCTTGTTACTTGAATAAAGAAAAATATCTGGATGTCCATTTTTTTTAACGACTTTATCTATAAATGAAACCTAGCTGGATCGATTTATCACTCCCGAAACCCCCTGCATACTACATTTAATAAAAATTCTTGGAGCCGTTTCCGAGATTCAGATTATATATAGGTACATAAATACAATAATTGCTCGTTTAAAGGTATTAGATTTAGATTATTATTACCGCGAATGTGAAATTTTTAACGAAAATCAGATTTTTGTTTTATTTTATTCTACACGTCGAAATAAGTGATCCTGCAATTTAAAAAAAAAACGTAAAAAATGTCATATTCGCGGTATTGGATGCCGAGCGACGATTTGCAGTTGGGATGTCTGGGAGAACATGTTTTTCAACTACAATGTTAAGTTTGTCCTTGGGATAAATAAATTCATCTCAACTACGGAACCCTTCATTGTGCGTAGTCCGACACGCACTTGGCCGGTTTTTTTTATAATAGTGGCAATAGAAATACACAATCTGTGAAAATTTCAACTGTCTACCTAATACGGTTCATGAGATATAGCCTGGTGATAGACGGACGGACGGACGGACAGCGGAGGATTAGCTTCAGGTACCAAAACCCAAAAAATTTAGCAAAAGCTTTCCTACTGCCAATCACAAACATGGTAATTACTTAAATTTATATTCTGGAGATTACCTACTGTATTAATTTTCCTAGCCTTCGTCTTTCTTAATGTCTATTGGGAGTCGCTTATTTCCGTGGTTAGAATCCAACTATGCAAAATGCAAACCTAAATGCACTCGGCATAAAAATAATATTGAAAATTAAAGAAAGGAGTGTGAACGCACGAGTGAACAGTGATCGGTCCAGTGAACGTACGATTGAACTAATGAACGAACTGAACATTCACTTAACTTGACTGAATGATTACTCTAGGGACACGAGTTTTAATCGTTCATATAGAAGTCATGTCTCGATGAAAGTGTTTGCTGTGAACTAAAATGTTTGTGCAAGTTAAGTGTTACTTAAAATTGTATTTTGTTTCTATAATGAAGCAATTTTTTTAATAAGCTATTGCTTAGCTTTTATCGCGGGCTTTGAGCGCGGCGACCGAATCAAGAAATTCTGTAACGAAAATAAAACCTAACATCCCCCACTCCGCCTACCATGTAATGACGGATGATGACATAAAACAAAATTATGTTTTATGTCATCATCACAACGTGATGTTGTCATGGGAACGTAAGTTTTGTTTTATGTCATCATCCGTCATCATCCCAAGTGTAGCGTTGATAAATAGGAAGTATGGAGGTTACAAATGCTATGCAATAGCTTTACCGCGGCAGTCCCCGAGTGCCACACGTTTTTTTTTTTACGTTGTCTTTAGCTTTGTGGTTTAATGTTTCTCTTAAAAAGCACTATCCATTGATATATCACTTACTACAGCTATTGAGCTCCAAGAACATTTCTAAACTTAGGTGGCCAAATAGCCACCGATTTAGGTCATTAACTCTGAATTGACTAACAATTCGCAAAAGTCGAGTGACTAAGCAAAGGTTCTCCTTGAAAAGTTCTTTTAATTGATTTATATAAATACACTAATTGAAAGAGTTAATGTTTGAAAATAAAGTCATTTTAGCTTTTTTTTAAATCACTGTTTGGCCAGGAATTTTTTAGCCAACCCACTCGTGTCATATTTTTTAACTATTGATTTAACTTTTCATCCATTAAACAGATGGGATGCAAACCATCTCGATTTTCACCTAAGTATAAAAACCAAAAAATATTCCTTATTGACAACTATTACCTTAGCAATTAAAAGAGAGGTCTACGCCCAGCAGTGGTCAATAAAACATTGTTTATTACAAAATAAGTTGTATTAGGTGTATTGACCAGTTGTTAATTGGTCTAAGCCAGGCTAAGGCCACAAAGCATTGAGTCAGTTATGTATATCGTTAAAGCGCATAAAAATATAAATAAATGTTATTCTCAAACATGCTTTCCACACAGGCCCAAGAACGAGGCCGTTCAAAAACTCCTCTGAGCCGTTTAGTTTAAACATTTCGAAGCTACTGTAGAAACAGATTGCCCGTAGGGACGGGTAGATTGTTTCACTTGCCTCCTGCAACTTCCCCTGCATAGTGAACAGTTGATGCACGGCTTTGCATTCACTCTTACAGTTTTATTTCTCTTCTTTTTAACATGTAAAATGGGGATCACAGTTTGGAAGTATATTTTAGTTTTTTGGGGCACGAAAACTGTTGCTTTGGTATTTGAATGGAGGTTCTCGTTTGTACACAGAAATACATGTAAAAAAAAAAAACATTTATTATGATTAAGAATGTACTTAACGCATTCAAGGACGCTGAACGAGACACTTTACAAGTTTTATTGTTATAACGCCTATGGGTGTATAGATTCCTAAGTGTTACTTAGTTGTCATCAAAACGGTTTATTTTTTGGGAAGCTAAAAACATAAAAAAAACATAACATCACGCCTTTTTTCCCCGAAGGGTTGGGCAGAGGTGTCCCTGTAGCAGGTACACCCACATTTCGCCAGTTATGTTTGAGTCCCATCTAATAGGGGGCGAGCCTATTGCCATCAACCAGGTACAAATCCAGACTCCGAGCTGCTACTGAGAAATTGTTGGGGAGCTATGATGACACAAATAGACACACGGCCAGACAGGCAGACATTGGCTTCAAAAATATAAAGCAGTCCTCGTTGTTTCCGATCAGAACTCTTCTTTATTAATATAAAACACTAAAAGTACGATTTACCTTTGTACATAACAAGAAGCACTTTATATTTTTCTTTTACCAGATCTGTATGTAAATCCACTTTTAAAACTATCGTCAATAATCTATACAGGGAAGAAAATATTATTCCGTTCAGTCCAATTGGGCTTTGAGCCACGTCGGGTATAAATTCGTCTCGAAGACGTCTCGATAAAAGGCTACCTGATAACGTTACAGTTATGTAGATTTTATGATATTCTTTTTATGAATTTTAACTTAGATTTTTTGTGCTTTAAATATCTACACACTATAAAACAGATTTACATCCGTAAAACGTACTCGTAACATAAGGTTCAGTTGAAAACCAGCGTCAGGCACTAGTTGTCTGGCATTTATGCTGAACTGGGCCTATTTGTCGCAACCGTGAGGCACTTGGGTGCCTCACGGCTGCTGTTTTAAGCTTTCTCCGTTTTTTTTTTGGAAATAAATAAAAATAAATTAAATATTGTATGCCTTAACCTGGGTCAAATAAATTTATTTTCTTTCTTTTCTTTTTTGTTCTTAAAATAAAGTTAGTTACTTTTTTATTTTTTGTGTCTTTATGAAGGCAGAGTAAAAATGAAGTTTACACAGCTCATAGGCCCATAATAATTAAATTATGTATTACTGCAGGAAATAATAATATTTGACACCCAAATCAGAATCTCAATTATAGTTATTATTATTTATTTTATTCATAATTATAGAAATAAATAAAAAGGATTAAGACTCGCACAGGAAATCACAAATTAAAGTAGAACACACTCATAAAACATAAATAAAAAAAATTAAAATAAAAGCAGAAAGTCCTGTACGAGGCCAAAAGTCTCCAAACTCAAACTCAAAGCATTTATTTCAATTAAACCATTTACAGGCACTTTTGAATTGTCAAAGAGTCGGTCAGTTAGTCAGAAAGTTGAAGCTAGTTGCCCATTCCAAAACGTAGATTTCTATGGAGAAGAACGGGCAAGAAACTCCAAGGCCACTCTTTTATATATAGATATTACAAAATTCTGGGTACATTATTCTTGTTGCTTCTATATGTGAGAACAATGTACAAAAAATAATCAAAGCAATTGAAAATATTAGATTAAAAATAAGTCCTGGCAGATAAGAGATGACTCCTATTAGCATGATGCTGCGACATTTAAAAATAAATGTCGCAGCGCTGGTATTCTGATAGGGCCCGAGTTTTATGGAGTCAGCAGACAGACATAGGGCGTTACTAATCATAATAATAGTCTAATAGTGCAAATAGTGTAAATCTTGGGGTTCATTCGATTTATCGAGTCTGGTTAAACCACGCTGGGATCGATACATTTAGAAAGAAAGAAGAAAGAAAGAAAAATAAGTTTAATTGTCACAGAAACACGTGCATAAAAAAAAAGAATAATAAAATAAAACAATAGATTTAAATATTATCACGAGCACAAAACAGAAATATCCGGCAGCTGCTGGCACGTCATGACTGTGACAAGAAGGCTTCCACTCAGCATGATGCTGTGCTATGGGGACTCACAGCACAGCGCTGATTTTCAGTGGTCACCCGAAAAAGTCGTACGGAAACCAAGTTAGGTATAATGAATTAAATAAAAATAGATAACAAAATAAAATAAAACAAATAGTACTTAGATTATAATGCTACTTTACAACCAATTATATGATTAAATAACACAGAAAATTATCCGCAGGCATTACCGTGCGTGCATAAAAAATCAATAAAAAAATATGCAATTATTTTAAGTTTTACGTTGACGCATCCGTCGCCTCGAGTCGCTGGGACGTTAATACACCTTGCCCATAGATGATAAACCTTACGTGAGTATTTATTCATTCATACTAAATGTTTTCAAGTCTATCTGCATTTCTTCCCATCACATCTAAGCCAAATTACAAGTCAATATACAAGCAAGTCTCATCGCTCAAGATGTCCCACATAAATCTGCGACGATTTGCTTCCGCGTCCAGTGTTGTTGAAATAATGCCAGATTTCCGTCCAATGCCAGCAACTTCTGTTCCTGTATGTAATAAATTGCATATTAGAATATACGGCATGAAAAAACAAGTGCCATAGGTGTTGAGATATTATTTTTCAAATCGATTTTGTCTCTTTGCTGGGGAAAGGTCTGATCTATATTCTAAATGCTTCTCTGTTAGTTTCATCACATTTTCTGGTTAATCTCGACCGCCTCGGAGACGAATTCTGCAAGTAACAATCCTTGTTAACCTTTCTCGGTGCATTTTGCACATAAATGTAAATCAAGCCGCAAAGCACTGCGAGGCTGCTAGTACAATACAAAAATAACCGATTCTAAATATGGCCCAAGTTGCCCCAAAAGCTGACTTCGCATGTTGAGAACTGACCACGTCTGTCCGAATCTACGTCATTACATTAGTCTCCAATGCGGAGCTGACTACAACAGAAAATGATACATGCAAATAGCCACAACACAGATAACCAATCCTACCGTTCACTTCGTACAATCGTTCTCGAACAGCTCACTCACTCATTCGATTGCGTGTGGGATGGCGCTGCACACATTCTCGGTTTCACACACACATAGATTTACCGCGTACGCGTTGTATATGTTTGCGTAGAGATGAAGTACGTGTACTGGTATGGTGTGATTGTGTGCGTGAGTGAGTGAAGTGTTTTTCTCCGTGGTGTGCGTCCAGCCAGCGTGACCCATATACGGTTCGTTGTGGCAACATAAATTATGGGACCAATTGTTTCCTATATGCCTATTGTGTCTTACATTGCATTTATTTAGGGGCTATTTTGTTAAAATGACACTCGGCCATTCCTCTTTTTGTGTTCGAAATAAAAGTGATTTTTTATAGACTTTAAAATTTATTGAGTACGTTTAGGTAATTGGGACGTTAAACTGGGTTCCGTAGGAATGTTTTTCTTAATTTAACATAGAGCGTTGCTTTCAGTATTATTTTGTATCCAAACATTAACCTCTTGAATGCCGTAATTACAGACACAATTAAAAACCCATTGTGTCTCGTGTAGATCTACGTTCCGGCATACCAAGGGTTAAGCTACATAATAACACTATCAGGTTCATCGTTATAAACAGTCGTAGCAAAAATAATCAAAATAAGAATATAAATAAGAAAAATACGTAACAAAATAATATTGTATACTCTTCCAAGCATCTCCATAATTCGTTTTGGAAGCTAGTTCAGCGTCCATAAGAAAATAAAACCACACACGGTATATATTTACTCGTTATTTATGTATGTAAATGGCAATTTCGCGACCTATTTGTCTCCCTTCACTATATATTCCCGCGACGGATCGCCTGACGCTGTTTCCGCCCGCTGCCCCTTGATGGAGTTAAAAGTCATACTAGAAGGAACACTGTTAAAATGACCTTTAGGCTTTAATATTACCTATTTATTTGTTTATTTAAACTTTTCACACCCAAAAAAGTACAAAGGCGGACTTAATGCCTTAGGCATTCTCTACCAGTCAACCAAGGGTGGTGAAGAGATTAGACCTATCACCTATGACCTATCTTACTTATTTTTGCAATCGGTAAACTTCAGAGCAGTCTTCAGCTAGGCAGAGAGTCTAAAAGTAGTGCCTTATTTACAGCGTTGGTATTGTTTGTAAGACATTGAGTAATTTATTGCAGATAAAATACCTTAAATGAGTCATAAAGGAAAAAAAAATGTAGACTCCTACATGGACATAAATGTAAAGTTCCGTTGCTAACAGTAAAATCAAGTTTACGATGCCTCTGAGGAAAGAAAACTATTCTTTCTTCAGTCTCATGCACATACTGACTGTTGAAAATAAAATAAACATGGTATACTATAAACAATCTTCAAGTTCAGTGACCGCCAAATTATCATTCGCTGTATAAAATATAATATGTATACACCTCAACTCAACAATACACCCACGTTAACTATGTTTTACGACAATCTATTACACAAATTATGGGATCATAACAATGTCTGGGAAAACATCGTCCTTAGCGTACTTATTTGCCTCTTCCAGTATTTTCCGTGATCATACACGATTATTATCCTGTTGACGTGTTGTGACCAACAAAGTGATGCATGAGCGTAGTCCGCGATTGTTTTGGTACTAACAACCTCTTTTGTTGAGATATTTCGGTCGGTGTTTTTTTGGGTTTTTTGTCGGTATGCTGATGTAGAATAGGTATAGTGTTTTAGTGACAAGTCGTTTTCTTTTATGTGTAATCAGTGTTTATTATTTGATCCCTTTCAACATCAAAATACCAGTACAAACTCCAGTAAAATCTCCTTTGAGTGAATAAATTAAATTGTACTTATCTTGTTATTAATCATTTTATTCCAATTTTTATCCCGATTCTATCTAATTTTGAACAAAATATAATACTTTTACACGATTTCTGAATACATACATAAACTCACGCCTTCTTTACATGGGGCTAAGCAGAAACTATTATGTCCTATGTGTGTGATTTGTGAATATAACAAAGTATTAAATGATATAATCTGGTAAACCTCATGTGAAAATTTTGTATCGGAAGTCTTAAATTTTATGCCTTGAAACAATTCCAAAACGTTTTGATCAGTGTGTCTGTTTGTAGTGTGTAGTCCCTTGTCCTATTTTGGAAAATAAGAATCGAATCTATCAATTCTCTATTTTTTTTTTAATGTGTACAGTAACAGTTCGCTGACTGAGGTCGGTCCGTGGAGGGGTGACTAACGAAACATATCGAGACCCCTTCGTGCCTCTCAAAGCACGTTAAGCTGTTGATCCTGGTTGTCATGTGTAGGTCTTTGACAGTCGTAATAGGTAGTCAGAAGCCCGAAAGTCTGACAACCAGTCTTACCAAACAGTATCATATTGGCCCACGTTCGCACAGACGTAAAAATATTGCGGCGTGATTTTTTGGCACACTGGATTTTCAACACTCTGCTTAGCACCGGGAGTTGAAAATCTAACAGTGTGTTTTTTTGATACACTGGGATGCACTCTGTTGAATTTTCAACGTTCGGCTTAACATCGAGAGTTGAAAATCCAGTGCGTGATAAAATCTCGCTCCGATATTTTTACGTCCGTACGAACGTGGAGTTATCCAGTGACTGGGTTGTGGGAGTCAGATAGGCAGTCGCTTAATGTAAAAATACCAGCTGAATACCAGATTCAGCGGCATCTGGTTTGACTGGACGCCAACCTCAACATAGTTGGGAAAAGGTTAGGTAGGTGATGTGTAAAATAACGATAAAGAATTAGAATTAGTTTTATGCATATTCAACTGACATTATGTTTTGCGGCGACAAGTAATATGAATGAACTTTGACAAAGACACCGTCACTTATGAATAGCGACTAAAGTGCCTGCTAAACGGTCGCCAACCGCGTCCCAACAGAGGTAACCTTGGTGGTGTACAACCGACCAAATTTTAAACAGCACTGCCTGTCGCCAACCAAGGTCACCTCTGTCGGGGACGCGGTTCGCAGCCGTGTAGCAGGCCCTTAAGCCAAACAATAACAAACACGTGGAAAGGTCACGAAGGTATTAAAGTTATGATGAGTTGATCACAATCTACTGTTTGATGTCGACTTAGTACAACTCGGTTGGCGTAGGAGGTAGGTATAAAGGATTAATTCAGGTGAATGAAGGGGACTTATAAATGTTCAAAGGTCGTTATGTGATTATTTGCAGATTTTAATTGTTTTAAAATGCGTAGACTTTCAAGCGGTTACTTGGAAGTACTTGTTATTGAATGAAAATAATAAAAGAAGAGAAAATAAAAAAGAAAATAAATAAAGAAAAGAAAAGTTAAGAAAAAAGAAAGAAAGAAATACTAAAATTGTTTTGGCAACAGTTCATGAAACACAAAATACAAAAAAAAATGTGTAAATAATGGTAATATTCGTTGATTGAGTAATCCAAGATGGCGGTGTACACGTAGCAGCTGTTCACTGTTCACGACCTCCTGATAAGTCCAGGTAAACATAGCTGGGATATAATTAAATTTATATTCTTTTTATTTTATGTTATTGATTGTGCCTTATGCACACTTTCTAGTAGTGGTGATCACAACTTATTCCATCTGTCTATGAGAACAATCTTTATATGGAACATAGTAAAGCTTGGAAAAAAGAGAATAACGTGGTCACACACGATACTATAAAAATACTATAAATATTTTAATTAATAAAAGAAAAGAAAAGAAAGAAAGAAAACTTGTTTTTTTCGTGCACAAAAAAAAAAAAAAACTAGACATAAAATACACACATACAAAAAGCCCATAATACTGACCCATGATGATGGCACTACTTTGCTGACAAACACTTAGGTTTTGAGTCATCCACAAGAAGTGTTTTTAGTTGCACATTTAGTAATAATAATAATTAGCCCGTATTGTCCCACTGCAGGGCAAAGGCCTCCCTTTCCTTTTTCCACCCAACCCGATCCTGAGCCAACATAGACCAATCCCTCCTAAAAGCGTCAAGTTCGTCCCGCCATCTACGCCTGGGTCTTCCACGATGCCGCTGGACGTTTTCAGGAACCCATGTTGTGGTGTCTTAGCCCACAATGCATCCGACATGCGGCAAACGTGTCCGGCCCAGTCTCACTTGAGCTTTGCTGCTTTTTGGGTGACGTCAGCGATTTGTGTCTTAGAGCGCAGTATCGTGTTCCGTATCCGGTCGGTAAGTCGAACTCCAAGGATACTACGCTCCATCGCTCGCTGGCAAACCTCGAGCCCAGCCCTATGTTGAACTGTCAAAGACCAGGTTTGAGCGCCGTATGTAAGGATAGGGAGAATGTACATGTCCATTAAAAGGATAGGGAGAATTGCACATTTAAATATTAAACATTTTTTAAAATTCTTTTACTCATTTCCCATTCGAAGTGACCTATTTGCGATAGAGGCGCCCAAATTTTTTCCAAACTCTTTTTTTCCAAGCTGTATCTACAGGCTTGTGAATTAAACGAAGGTACAACAAAACAAGAATTCTATTTACCTTTTCTTGCTAAATAAACATTTCGTGGCAACAAACACTCCTTTTATGGGACGAAATTACTTTTTTTTGGCATTTGCGTCCAAAAAAGATTCTCTTTGATGGCTCTGTTCGACGGAAATGTCGAAAAAGAACATTTTCATACAGTTTCCTTTATTATTTTGTGTTTTGAGTAAAATGTTGACCTTTTGAGATGGCGCGGATTAAAGCAATCTTTGACTATGAAGAGAGGATTTTAAGAAAAGGCGTGAATTAAAATGACGCTGTTTTTTTTAAAGGATAACTCTTTTTTTGAATATGGTTGATTAATTAAACTTAGTTAATTAAATCGCCTAAAAAGTCGATTCTATTTTAGGAAAGTTCTAATGCTCAATAATGATACTTCTGCTTTTATCACTTTTAGTGGATTTATACGCATGCGGTACCTACGTCAAAGAAAATGTGTTAACACGTTACCATGGAACTCTACAGCATGTATCAGAAAGGTGTCGTGATATTTAAGGCTGTGGTACAAACTATTAAACTGAACAACTTTCTCTTAAAACGTAAAGTTCGAGCCTTATATGTATGGGACCACTGATTACTTTTTGAAGGAAAAACTTCTTTAGGCGCGTTGGGCATTTTTGAGATGGGAAAAACAATTGAACTCGCGACACCGTTACCGACACCTCATTTTTGTAAACGCGATGGTGCTCTTTATTTATATAACGTTACGGATCAATGTTCTATGCAAGTATTTTTACTTTAAAGGTTTTGGAAGTTTTTTTTTTGTAAACGCGACTGTGCTCTTTATTTAGATAAGGTTACGGACCAATGTTCTATACAAGTATTTTTCTTCCACCAAGGCGATCTTGTTCAATTTTTCACTTCTGTCGGCACTCCCGGAGTGCCACTGTTTTTTCGCAATTACAATGTTGGTCCCATGGAGATAATTGTTCAGAATAGAATATAGTAAGTACTCTTTATTACTCGTATGTACACCATACGAATTATTATAAATACGAAAGTGAGTTTGTTTGTTACGCTTTCACACTATAACGGCTGCACGGTTTTGGATGAAATTTGGCACACATGTAGAACATGACTTGGGTTAGGACATAGGATACTTTTTATTGAGGTAGTATGTTCCCGTGGGTTAATTTCCGCCGTCTGCGCAGATGAAGCCGCGGGCAAAAGCTAGTTACAGATATAAATGACAGTAGTTGATGATAGTTTGATAGTTTTATCCACACCCTTAAATATGACCACACCTTTCTGATACATTACACTAATATTATAAAGGCGAAAGTTTGTGAGTGGGTGTGTGTATGTTTGTCTCTTCTTCACGCTCAAACGGCTGAACGGATTTGGATGAAATTTGGTACACAGATAGTTTATAACCTGAATTAACACATATATTACTTTTTATCCCGATATTTTCACGGGATCGTGACTTCTGCGGGTGAAACCGCGGGGCACTGCCATGTTGTATATAAAAGAAAAATATATTATATCAGTCAGTACTTTAGTAAAACGGAACAAAATTCACCGCCTGCGCCATACAAAAGCACCTAAGAAATAAGTGAGCGAAAATTTCTTGACCCCCATTAAATAATTACATGAAAAACGTTGTCTTAAAAGCTTTTATTACAAAGTCTCCTGAGTAAAGACTTAATAACATTAATTTGCGGGAAATAATGTTCTGATATTATTAGTTACTAAGAAGAATGTCAAGTGATGCTTTAATAAAATCTAAGGAGCTTTTCAGTTGCACCTGTAATTAAATAGAACATCAATCTGCCTAGCCTTTTCCCAACTATGTTGGGGTCGGCTTCCAGTCTAACCGGATGCAGCTGAAAGCCAATATTTTACATGTAGCGACTGCTTATCTGACCTCCACAACCCAGTAACTGGATACTACGATACCCCTTGGTAAGACTGGTAGTTAGATTTTCGGGCTTCTGACGACCCGTAACGAATGTCAAAGATTCACGAATGATAGCCGGGACCAACGGCTTAACGTGTTTCCCGAAATAGAACATGATAGACATTAAATATCAATAGCATTTGTTTTAAATCCACCGGCTGGCATAAAAAATTCGAAAGTAGTCTGCATTGTAATTTCAACAAATAAATTTTTTACTCATATCTAAAGCTATGTATTTTTTCGGTACCACGAAATGTTCCGTTGCAAAAAGTAAATGAGTGTAGAAGAAAACAACTCTATTCAAGTTATTTTAATTATTTATTTGCTAAAATGTAAAACACTGATTAGTAGGTATGCATTAAAATTTCATGAGTATTACATAATGCACCCTGCAAGGGCACTGTAAATGTTTCATATCAAAGGATTAAATTACATAATATAATATTGATTCTAATTATTACAATTATAATATACATTAGGTAATAAATTTTATTTAAAATAAATAATTCTTATTAATTCGTTCATTCATTTTAGTCATAAAGTCATTTATTATTTCACAAAGCAGAAGATGAGAATTTTATTTAAGAAGGTATCATGGGAGCATTTAGAGATCCTCCACGAGTGTCAGTACCAAGTTTGCAGACTGCCCGACACTCTTTGCTAAACAGGAGAAAAATTATTTACGTATATAGCACAACGCACAGAAATGGAAACTAAAACACTCTTTTTTCATAAAAAACCCAACTTTAAAATTGACATTCAAGCCACGCCGCTCACACAAGTACACGTAGTAAGCTCGTTTCCTCAAAGCATAGCTGAATGCTCGTCACTCGATATATCCTCCCGTCATCCGTCACGCCTCTAAAATTACATCAAAGCGCGAGTCACATAGTAAGCGGGGTTGTATCGCGTTTTTGAATTGTAGTAGTAGAAATAGTTAGATTTTATATCGAATTAGACGATACAGTGAAATACAAAGGATTTAAAAAAAAAAAACAAAAAAAAAAAAGTCATTTATTCAAACTAGGCTGAGAATCAGCACTTTTCGAACGTCAAAATTACATAAGACAGTCCCCCAAAAACCCCCACCCTTCACCACTTCCTAGTGCCTTTAGCTGTGAAGAAGAAGTGGCGCAACAAACTCCCCAGCAGCACAGCTGTCTGTTCAAGTTAGAAAAATAAAATGATTCTATACAATAGTATGCAAAATTATTATGCAACACAAAACATTATTTTAATTATAAATTACTGGCCATATGTCAGCTAGCACATACCAACCAAAAACATCGAGAACTATACACAAGCAGAATTAAAAAAAATTAAAAACTAAACGTAAACAGAACTAAATATCTAAATAAAAGCCTCCAGGCATAAAGGGCGTGCCCGCTAACATAAAGCTGTAATTGGAAGTTATAAATGATAAACTAGGACCATCGAGGTAAAATAAATGAACAGTTAATTACTAGTAACAATAACAAAACCATGATCGGCAAGATGACCAGTCATCACAAGCAGCACCCGTTCACGAGCATAACGCAAAGATCAGCCATTACCCCCTCGCCATATTTGAGGGAAGGAGGCATCCCGACCCCTGACGCTACCGCAAGCATTGATATCTGAGGGAGCATGACGAACTTGCTGCCAGTTGCTCAGGCAAAAAATAATATGATCAATTGTCGAGGTCACTAGCTAACCACAAATTGCAATACTACTCATAACAAAAACATTGTAATGTCAAATGTCAAATAAAATGTCAGTAATAATAAACTGTCAGTAGGTAAGCTAATTCTGGAGAAAGAACATAAACATTGTCTTGAGTTAATCACAGCGACCAACTATTCTTATCATTTAAGTAGTCGTTGATACAATAGTATGCCTTTGAACAAAGGTTGGATTGGAGATTAGGTTTCGTCTTTCTATGAGTTCGTCTACCACATAGTGCCTACGCTGTGGTCGTTGGACTCAACATTACAGGAATCATAATCAATCCTAATGCATTTACATCAGTGGAGACTGGCTCATATTTAACAAGAGAGATAATTAAAGAGAGAGAGAGTCATGATTTTATTGAAAATTTACTTTTTATCCTTCGCTTTGAGATTACAGGGCTTTAAAACTTCGAGAATCTAAAGATTTAATAGAATAAGAAAATCAGGTAACTGCTATTTCAGGTTTTGTGGGAGACCATGTGGATTTTTTATGTCATGTGCATGGGCTCCTTTGTCATCATTTTTACAAAAGACGTTGCGCTCAACAGATCAGAGTATTGTGCAATTTTGTTCATAAAGCACGTTTAGAAACAATTTAAAATAAATTATCGCAATCGAGTCAAAATCAGTAAACTCAAAAACATAAGAGACGAAAACTTGTAACAATATTACATGACTGAACCAGTTGAACAAGCCGATACCGCGGTTCCGTTGTTAGTGTGAATCTCCTCAGAGCTGCAGTAACGTTTCGTTCTCCTCAATAGTTGACGGAACAATTTGAAAATGTTCTCCCGTTCTTTCGTGGGTACAGCGTGACCGTGATCTAGTTTGACTGATAAAATTGGTGTCGCTGCAATTTTTTATGTGAAGTTTTTGTGTTTATGGGTTCCTTAGTCTGAATATATTTGAATTAGAATAATCTATTTTCAAACACTTGCATCGTGTAAAGATCTCTGATGGTCTGATTGATTTATTATTTCGGGCAAAAAGGAAGAGGAGATGTTTCGTGAGTACCTAAACAAGGAAATGAGCTATACTTTTTGAAGGAACAACAGCTCTGGTGATGAAATTTGTATTTTTAAAGTCCTAATGACTTTAAAAAAACAGAAAATTACTCTTAAAATTAGATTCGAGATAACAAAACCTGTACGTGTATCTACCAGTACAATTCTGTACTACACAACTCCCGTAGCAATATCTTGTCAGTTAGATAGGGTTTGAAACGTGACTGCCGTTCCAGATAGTACCTAGTAGTACCTAGATCAACCTGTACTAGGAATTCAAATTCAATAATTTATTTTCTCTTCACAAACAATGGCATCTTATAATTTAGACAGACTTGAAAAACTGTGACAATAGTTTGTGAGAGACTGGTGTCTGCACTAGGAATAACTGTATCGCAGATCACCAGGGTCCCACCACACGGTATGTAAACATAATCAGTTAGTTAGTAAATGTGAAGGGATAGGGCATAACATAAAAATCAATTATAGACTCAGAGATTTAAACAATATAAAACAAAAACAGAATTAAATGCTAAAAATAAATAAAAGATGCTTGAACTGTTATTATGTGTCGGGAAGTTAGAGGGATGGACTATTTTGGATGACTTATTAATTCCTCAGTTGCATTATAATCCAAACTAAGGAGCCATTCAACCAGAGCACTCTTACAAGCCTTTGTTGTTAGGTGATAGATCGTGGTAATACGATTTATTTTATTATATAAGTGGGAACCTAAGAAAGTATAACATCTTTGAGAGAAGCTCGTTCTTAGCAGTTTTGCAGACTGAGTATTTTCTGCGTTTTCTTGAGATAGAGAGGGGATCAAATATTATGAAGGAGTGCTTCTTTAGAACAGTGTGCATAACAAAAAGTTGCCTCACTAACAAGACTTTAACAGTGTTTGTATAGATCTACTGTAAGATAAAAGTATGGCAGAATGATTATAATGTATCACGATTTCTCCTAGTCAGCCTTCAATATGACACTGGCCTTACTCTTCCCACTCAGTTGACGTTTTCAAGTTGTGTGGGATAACAGCCAGCTGATATTCCTTGTTTTTCTTTAATTACGCCAACTTAAGGCAAATTTACCGACGTTATAATCTTCCTTTTGACTTTAGAACTAATTAATATTGTTTAGGGTTGTATCTCACTTTTTCTTTGGTACTTTTTGTATTCGTGGTGATATAACCATCAAAGCACCCTGGTTTGGTTCGTCATTGGTGTATGGTGTTAAATAAGTTTTTTTGGTAGTAGCCCACTTTGGGATATTTGGGCCCATGGCATACGACGCAACCGATTACAAACTATGTAGTTAATAATGTTAGCAAGTCGCGTCGTTTAAGAACCGCCATTGAAATACTAAGTGCCGTGACATAATTACATTTTGTTTATTTATTTTACGTTTAATGCCATAGTAAAATTTCGAGATAACTTGTGTCAAAGTTCATGTACTTAATTTTTTTTTGAAAATGCAAATACTTCTTCTTTTAACTATTACCTGTTTGATGTTTTCGAAAATTTGGTTACATCGAAAGATTTATTAAAGTATTAGGTACCTCATGGAAAAGCAATGAAGGCCATTCAATTTGAGAGTTTAGAGAAAAGTGATATTTAGTGACGAATTCTGGATTTTTTTCAAAAAAACATAAAGATCCCATCCAATCAATCAATCTCGAATCCCATGAATTTTTGCCTAGGCTTTATGGGGTGCTTAATTGTTGCAAATGGGTCACACTATCACGTCTTGATAGGAATATGTCAAATTACAAGTTACCCTGTATATGTCCGTAGGTGTGTCTCACAGTGGGCCTTATCAGAATACCAGCGCTAGCGGAGCTTATGCTGAGATAGGAGCCGTTTTGGCCTTGCACAGGTCGTATAGGTCGGGTAGGTACCACAACTAAAAGGTGAAAAATAAAAACTTTTTACAAAAAAATACAACCGACTTCCAAAAAAAAACACTACAAAGTGAAAAATAATTTCGGAAGTCGGTGGCAAAAAATGAAAATTCTAAACCAAAGACACCGACTTCCGAAATTATTTTTCACTTTGTAGTGTTTTTTTTGGAAGTCGGTTGTATTTTTTGTAAAAATTTTTTTTTTTTAAATACTGTTTGTATTTTTTGTGTGTGACCCAAATAAAATCTTCATTTTTAAATAAATCTTTCTAACATTCAGGTTACTCATTGGTGATTTGAGTCTGTAACACGTAATTTTTGAGAAGCGTCGTGGATGATGGACCTTAGTGTTTAAAAGGTGGCATGGCAATAGAGTAATTAGTGTCTTGATTTTAAAAAAGTGTCCTTTTCGACGCCATTATTGTTCTCATATATTGCGATGTCACTTATTCCTGAAAACAACTGTATTTCCTAGACTAAATATTACAAGAAAAAACACATCTTACGAATTCTGAAACGTAACGCAATAAACTGTACGTGACGTGGCAAAAAATATTTTGCGAAGAAAATAAATAATGTTTGTCACCTTCACTTGTTTTTGAGGCAAGAAGTAATTTTTTGATGAAAAATAACAGGACAGCTAGAAAAACAGAAAAGACGTTCATAACAAGCGGAGACAGGGCGTATTATAAGTATCGAGTGTCGGATACTGGGACATTTTATATAAAGTGTAGGTCGAAAATGTTTTGTGAAAGCTTCATGAAAGGTTTTCGTTTATAAGAAGTATTGTAAGGATATACTACTAATGAATATACTGTCTTCTTTGACTTTATTAATTTAATTAATTGGCCTATTTATATAAAGCTTTATTTCTGACTTTATTTTGGATATTAAACTGACATCGATGAAGGTGAAACAACATGAGAGTCCATAATATCTGAGCTCAAATTCACTCTGTATCTCACTCGCACGCTACTGCTCGCAGGCTGAGTAAGAGCGAGACTGAGCGATGGGGAGAAGGCTCTAAGCACCGATAGTTCTATGTTCTATGTTATGGGGTTTGGTTTCCGCACTTAGTCCGTCAGGTGGACCATAAGCACCGATAGTTTAAGTAATTTATTTTTACGGTGAAAATAATGGTAAATGAAAAAAACATAGTTTCTGATTTATATTTAGTCCAGTTATTATACAAAGTTTTATGACCTAATGTGAAGTATTTTTTTAATACAGCGGTTTATTGTTAGATTTGGAGGTAACTTTGTATTTATTACTGTCGAGAATGGAGTCGTGGTTTCGTCAAACATCCTCAACTTTACCATATATTTATTTCAAAATTAATGCTGCAGTATTTTCGATATAACAGAGGATCATGTTAAGCAATTTCATGTATTAAAGACTCAAGTCTGAAATCGCCAACCCATCTTGAGCAAGCGTGGTGATCAATGCTCGTGCCTTCTCTGTATGAGAAGAGACCTTTGCCCTGCAGTGGGTTAGTAATAGGCTGGTATTATTTTTTAAGTATATTTCAGTGTTTCTCCAAAGGTTGATCTATTTGTCTCACTGTTTATAAAATTGATTCATGATACAATTAAATTAATGCTGATAAAACCAGTTGATCAGAGGAAGGTGTAAAAATATTTGAAATGTGGTGTAGCTACCTTATTTTTCCACACCCAATCAATCTAAGAAGACCGCCCATTGTGTCACCAAATGTAAAATTTCTAAATTAATGTTTGTAATTTTTTTTTTGGTGTACATAATAAAGAATATTCTATTCTATTCTATTCTATCTACCTAGCCTCCCAACTATGTTGGGGTCGGCTTCCAGTCTAACCGGATGCAGCTGAATACAAGTATTTTACATGGAGCGACTGCCTATCTGACCTCTACAACCCAGTAACAGGGTAATACGATGCCCTTTGGTAAGATTGGTTATCAGACTTTCGGGCTTCTGACGACCCGTAACGACTGTCAAAGATCTACGAATGACAGCTAAGACCAACGGCTTAACGTGCTTTCCAAGGCACGGAGGAGTCTCGGTGTGTAAAAATGGTCACCCATCCACAGACCAACCCCGGCAAGGGTAGCTTAACCTTATTATTATTACATTTAAACTAAAAAACAACAAGACTCAACATGTTAGTAACAATATTTCTTAACAACTATGCTATTAAACATAACCTATACATTTAATGAATCCCTGCCACACGCTCAACATAGATGTGGACAGCTTGCAGCAGCGATTCTCACAAAAACAGTCCATTCTGCTCCCGATACACTGCAGTATATTGTATGGATCGACCCGTGCGGCTAGTATCACTTAGCCATGAGCTCCTCCTCGCTCATTTTTAAACACCCACTCACAACAATTAATTAATTAGGTACCCTATCAAGAACTCAGAATGCCAATAATATTCGGCACCTAACGAAACGATGCCTACTATTCCACCGGTAGTCCTATGGGCCATAAAGGGTTCCGGGCCATTGGGCAGGCCGCAACGATAAATCACTGATACATTACTCCTAGGCAAAGAGACATGTGACGTGTACAGGTAGAGAAAGACGGAGGTATAGGGACGAAAGAGAGGGAGCGAGTATGTAATATTCTATTCATTAATTGGGTTGGAGATTGGTTGAAAGCTTTATCGATGGGTATGGCTTTTGGGAGGTTGGTATGCTAGTTAAATTATGGCGGAAATTTATGGGAAAAGCAGGTATTTTAAAATTATAGATCTTTTTATTTTTGTTTAAAATTATTGTTTTTAAGTTTTTTGTCCAAATATTTTGAAAATGACTCTACAGTGTATTTCCACTGCTAACTAAGCCATTTTTCCAAACCTATATAACATTGTGGTTTTACCAGACTTTCGCCTACAAACACAAATTCCGAATCCAGGTAGCTGTAAAAAAAAACAGTGGCACTCCGGGAGTGCCGACAGAAGTGAAAACTTGAACAATTTAAAAAATACTTCCAACACCTTTAAAGTAAAAATACTTGCATAAAACATTGATCCGTAACGTAATATAAATAAAGAGCACAAACGCGTTTACAAAAATGAGGTTTCGGTAACGGTGTCGCAAGTTCAATTGTTTTTTCCCATCTCAAAAGCCCAACGCGCCTAAAGAAGTTTTCCCTTCAACAAACCCATTTGATAAAAAAGAGAAAGAGAAAAATACAAAAATATTCCTATTCTTATCAACTACGCCCTAAATTGCATAAAACTAAAGCGAAAATAACAAGAAAATCACCATTCCTTTTAATAAAAATACACCCATTCCACTCGACTTGCGCTATTGAAAACAATCGAAGCCGACTTGCTGGACGAGCGAATGGCAAAGCGCAGCTTCAGGCAGACAATATGTCTTTTGTCGCTAACTGTACACAGTCGAGCGTTCCATTGTAATGGTAAACTGTGCTAGATTGCGATGCCGACCGACATTGCCCCTGAGATTATACACTTACTGTGCTCGACTGTACCGCGTAGATAGGTGAAGTGTGCTGTGAGTGTACTCCAAGGACTGTTTGATTGAGGTATGCAGACCCATTTACTAGTTTCCAGTTTTTGGTAGAGTGCTAGACGACTTCTCGAACGTTGAAAAGAGACATCACATGGGTAGGTGTGACAGAGACGACACTTATCAAATCTGAACTTTTGCTTAAATTTGATGGTCTGTACTAATAATAACAGTCAGCTACAGTATAAATTTACTTACCTTTAAAGAACGAGTTTATGTAAAACTCGTGCTTTTTTTCCACGGGAATAGGCAGAAACTACAGAACACCGCCTGCTACGATCTTTACATAGATACTAGTATCTATGTAAGGATCGCGACTACGTGGATGACTAGTCATACACGTTTACGTTCATGTATGTGTACTAAGGGACTTGTCACACAGGAGGCGTTCTGCGGTCCGGTCAAACCGAACGCTGCCCGCACCCTATGTGAACTTAATCATGGTCAGGGCAACCGGTCAGCGATCCGGGCACGGCAACCGGTCAGCGATCCGGGCACAGTAACCAGTCAGCGATCTGACGGGTAGGGCAAACAGCGGCCATTTTATATTTGATTGCATGTAGTGGTGGACAGTTCTGTCGTAGTTTCAATTGAGGAGAATGATTACTGAAAAAGAAGTTTTTTTCATTAAAATTTTTCATAAAAATAAACTGTCCGAACTGCCGCCCGTCGCCCGCCGCCCGCTATCCACTGCCCGCCTGCCCGCAACAGGGTAGCCCTTCCGCGTCCTTCCCACCCAACCACCTGCCTAGTGCGTTCCCTACGTTCTTTGCTTGTGCTCGCCAGTGTGACAATTCCTTTATAACTCCTTTTTAGAAAAAGTTGTTACCTAAGCTGTCTTAACTGTATACTGCAGAAAAAACCGATCTTCCACTGCAACAGTACTGTCACTAAACAAGATAAGTGAGCGCTCTGTGTAGGGAGAGTAACTACGTCAGTGCATTATTAATCCAGGATACGCACTCTACCAAGCACTGAAGACGTGTAAATGGAGCATAAGGATGTGCAACCAATGTGTGCCTCGAGTGTTAATACAGTTACGGAAAGCTTTGCCTGCAACATTGTTTGAAGCAAGAACGTTTTGCTTGACTCAAAGGGAAGATGAAGTGATATTTGTTTTGTGGCTTCTGGGAAATACACTACGCCCTAGACTTAGTCTATCTGGGGGATGTAAAAGTGACTTATTTATATCTTACTCTTCTGATCAACGTTAGGTTTTTATCCGTATAAATAACAACAAATTACACATAACTGGCGAAATGTGGGTGTACTATAGCTACACCTCTGCTTAACCCTTCGCGGAATACAGGCGTGATGGTTTGTATGTGTTAATCGAATTATTTAGTCTTCATCAAATGCTTACGTATCTTATAATTTTCAACCATTTTAAATAACAACAAAACCTTTTGAAACCGAAAACTATTATCAACATGAGGTCCTCATGAGTACTTTTATCTATAAATAAAATAGTTTCAAATCCAATCGCACAAGCGCTCGCTCTAACAGACAAACACACAATAGCTGACACCTCAAAAATATGTCATCAAATACACATATCAGGGTATGACACCAACTATTTTCATTATCGCATATTATCGAGGTGGTCGAAACTTTATTGTGTCACTAACAATAGACCAGTCGGCACTCGTGCGAAACAGTTTAATATGTGGTGGGAATGTGTAAATTTAATGGTAAAGAGAGGTAGTTCAATAAATCTTCGATTTTAGCAATTTGCATGTAGTGTCGGATGAAACGAGTGATGTTAGGGGTCCCATTCTCAGATGGGACGAAGTTCTTAAACGCGGCTTGTAAACTTTCAGAAATCGTCACGCTAAAAAGTGTTAATACTTGCGACTGTTTTCTTCTAATTTAAAGAGAAAGAAAGACAGAGAGAGAGAACGCTGGCAGATATAAACAAAAGAAATTAAAAGAGTAAAGTGATTACAGTGTCGTGGGATTAAATTGTACACATTGGCCCGAGTACACTGCATGCCTGCCTGTGAGAGAGAGAGAAAGTGTGAATTTGGTCAAAATATAAATCCAAGATGGCGGCTGCGAAAATTGACAAATTTTTCGTCATGGGTGTTGTTTTCATAGTTTTCGAGGGTGCTAAATTCGATAGTTAGGTGAAAATGTAAATCCAAGAGGGCGGCCGCGAAAACTTTAAAATTTTTCGTCATGGGTATCGTTTTCATTGTTTTCGAGGGTTCTAAAATCGATATGAGGTCTAAATGTGAATCCAAGATGGCGGCTGCAAAAATTTTGTTTTTGTTTTAAATCATATGTGAGAAAGAACTTCGTTCTTGACGCGGGTCCCCCGACCGCACACGTTTTTTGTTTTATCTTGCTTTTGTTTTTGATCATCACCATCATCATTATTTCAGCCGAAAGACGTCCACTGCTGGACATAGGCCTCCCCCAAGTACCGCCACTTCGACCGGTTCTTTGCTTCTTCCATGCAGCAGATACTGCGGCCTTCACCAGGTCATCGGTTCACTTTGTGGGGGGCCTTCCAACGCTACCTTTCTCGTTACGCAGTCGCCACTCCAGAGCCTTTCGGAACCTATCGGCCCTTTCGGTTTTGATAGTTTTTATTAATTGCTTTGGTAAATAGTGAAGATTTGGCCAGAAAGGAAAATCTCGTGTTTAAACATCTAAGCCCAGTGTCAATACGTAAAAAATTGTGTCATGTGATTGTACCTATTTTCAGAGTAGTTTTTTTCCCATAAAATGAAATGAATTTCCAATATTATTTCATTTATTTTTATTTTGACTGTCTTATGGATATTTAAACCGAAGTTTGCTTTAATCTACTAGTATAATATTTAACCAATTTAATCTCAATTTGGCTTAAAAATATGAGAGAAATCTAAAAGTATGGCTAAGTTCAGACAACACAGTCCAGAGAATAATTATAAAAGCATTGAAGTGATTATGGAGCCATTGAGCTGAAAATGACATCCCCGGTACACATGAGTACCTACTTGTCTTGTGCAAAGGTCAGACAACAAATAGACGGCCACAGCGTATAAAAAGACAACTGTAATTTTTGCGAGTTGCAATTTGCCTTGGGGCTGATTTTGACAATTAGATGACTCTCTTAAAATTATTGTTATTGGCAGCTTAAGTAGATATATTATATGCCAAGCCACCATATTTATTGATTACAAAATCTACTCTGCCCTGCGCTGCGTAGACCTGCGTCACCTGCGTCTCAGCATACGCTTAGTAGATAAGAATGGGTAAATCCTCCAAGTGGTACGAGAACTAAAACAACGGTAACTTGACAATAGTGGACTGTATAATATAAAGATTTGAGAAGGGAAACAAACGGTTTACAATTTGGAATGTATTGGCGAGAATTACTAAATGAATATGTTGTAATGGTCGAAGACGCAGTGGCGTGCCGGCCGGTGCGCGCGAGCGCCCCCTCCGCGACCGCAGCTCCCGCCCGCGGTCGCCCGGTGCGGCGTGATATTCTCGACACTTAGCAAATTCAATTCAAATTCAAAAGTCATTTATTCAAACTAGGCTGAGAATCAGCACTTTTCGAACGTCAAAATTACATAAGACAGTCCCCCAAAAACGCCCACCCTTCACTGCTTAGCCTTACTAATAAGCAGGTTTTTAGATGAATTTGACTTCTCCAAATGGTTCGAGGCTGTGTTGAAGTAAATACATGTAATTAATTATAGTTTAATAAAATAAATGGGTGGTTTTGTGTAAGAGGGTTACAAGAAAGGATTATTCGATTGAAATCTTTTGTTTTCGAGGTTGGTAACTATAGTTTAAAGGTTAATGACCTTAGTTGTGCGGGAAACTTTATTATTGTCCTATAAAAGGAACAATAAGAAATAACAATATTTTACTAGAGCCAAAAAAAAAATTTGAGTAGTGAGTATTTGAATAATAATCAAACAAACTTCAATAAAATCGGTACCAAGGTACAAAATAAAAGACGACTTACGAACTCCTACGTAAACAATGTTCAATCCAAATGTTCATGCTCACATAAATTAGAATAAATTTCATAAAATCAGAATAAAATTGATTCAATTGAATTTTGTTCAATACTGTGAATTTTATTAGGAGGTTGGCAGTACCTAATCCGTATAATGCAGATTGTTATGTAGTGTAATAAACTTGCTGGTCAAAAACATACAATAATACAAACAAAAATACTTTAACACAAAAAGTTTCTATAAAAAAAAAATAAGATGAAGATTTGCCTCTCTCTTACCTAATGACATGTGATTTTCGTTCTCTGTTTGACGCATAAGTTAAAACTAAGATCACCTACCAGCACATAACACTACATACCACCTGCACCTCTTTCTGCAATCTCACACCAAAAGTATTGTGTGTCAAAAATAAATTCCCCACGTATATAATACAAAAAAAGACTTCGGGAGCAAACAAAATTCCATGCAGAGTTACAGGCCACTTTGTATTCCGGGGAAGGCAGACCACGTCACACATTCGATAACAGCCATGTCAAACGTTGTAGACAGATCGGGAATACTAGTACAGTTCATGGCAAACAAGATTCTATTTTTTTCTTTTTTTATATCTGAGTTATGGATTATTTTTTATTTATATTATATGGGCTCGTAGCGAAATAATAACCGACCCACCGGTTGATCTTCGAGGTTAAGCAACGCTTGCCGAGGTGAGTCCGTGAATGGGTGACCATACATAACATACCGAGACACCACCGTGCCTCGGAAAGCTCGCTAAGCAGTTGGTCTTGGCTGTCATTCGTAGATCTTTGACAGTCGTTACAGATAGACAGAAGCCTGAAAGTCTGACAACAGTCTTACCAAGGGGTGCCTTGAGGTATCGTATTAACCAGTTACTGGGTAACACAATACCTCATTTTACCCAGTAACTGGATTGTGAAGGTCTCCTGCTGCATCTGGTTAGACTGGAAGTCGCTTGGGAAAACGCTTGGCAGATTTATTGTTTTGGATGAATTTAATATTGATTAAGCTTTATCGTAATGTAAAGACACAAAATTAAATACTTTTAGTTATGTAAATAAAATCCTCGAACGTACCTTACAATGAACTGACAACGTGTGCCCGAAACGCTACCTGTGAAATTGGTTTTTAATTTACTGTGATATTCACGTTATTTACGTAGTATTAAGCTGACTCTAATGAAAATTTCATCAAAATTGGTTTTGTTGTTTAACCAGGAAAACGTACCAGACAGAATCTGCTTTGTATCCTTAAGAGAGGAGAAAAATAAAACAACAGTGGCACTCCGGGAGTGCCGACAGAGGTGAAAACTTGAACAAGATCGCCTTGGTGAAAAAAAAATACTTGTATAGAACATTGGTCCGTAACCTTATCCAAATAAAGAGCACAATCGCGTTCACAAAAAAAAAAAAAAAACTTACTAACCTTTAAAGTAAAAGTACTTGCATAGAACATTGATCCGTAACAAAATATAAATAAAGAGCACAATCTCGTTTACAAAAATGAGGTGTCGGTAACGGTGTCGCGAGTTCAATTGTTTTTTCCCATCTCAAAAATGCCCAACGAGCTTAAAGAAGTTTCACTTAAAAAGGACCGTATAATTAAACCAAATCATTAATCTGTTTGCCTACACACGTAGTAGGTACACTAAATCCTCCCATCCAAATAAGTTCAACCCCGGAGCACACACAGAAAAAGTTTCCCGATTATTCATACCTCGATAAGGCCGCAATATCCGCGGAGCTAACGCTTAAGATCCACGGGGGACTGACGTTTAAACTTGCCGAATTCCTTTCCCCAAGCCCCCAACAAGGTCCAACGTTACTCTCCTTATCTCCAACGTTGTACATTTACAAAGGTTTTACATATAAATTGCTTCTATAGAATGCACGGGAGAAAAACTGTGATAGCTCGCATGGGAGAGACCTTTTTGAAGGCTAGACAAAGCCGCTGAGCGGCCAAGATATTTATCGCGCGGTTTTTGGTTATTTTATTGGAAGTTAGTTTTGCGGCTTTTCGTGAGGTTTGCTCGTTATGCTAAATTGGGGCTGTTGAGTTAATTAAACTCGTTAATTGAAGGAGGTTGTGTTCGCCACTGTAAAATGGCAAGTATTGATATTTGGCGTTTGAAATCGAATCTAAAACCTTTATACCTCGTATTTCACGTTCATTCAGGAAACCACATGTAATTAAATTGAAACTGTCACCCAGAGGCTAACTTGAAAATTCTCATAGTTCCTGTAGGTAATTACATCCTTGAAACTGGTGACGCTGGTCCATAATGAAAGGACTTATTTCCCCTTTTATTAATAGAACACGGCAAAGGAATTTCAAATAAAACAAGCCACCCTCATAACGTCTTTAGGCGCCTAAAAATTAGTCCAACGAGCATTAAAATAAGGAATATTTTTATCAGAATTCGCTCGAGTGATTTCTTTACAATTCACGCTCGAAAAAAGGCAGTCAAAAAACCTTTGGTTAGCGTCAAAGACCACTTTATTTCGGTCACGTACCCTTCGTTAATGAAAATAATAAGTCCGTCATGGAATTAGGACGAGGCAATGTGCCTTTTTGCTAAGAAAGTGAGTGGTAGTATATTATTATCTGTTGTATGCCCTTCTGTGCTTATCTTTGAGGAAAAGGAAGGAGTTTTCTTGCTAAACAACACACTTTGTTTCCACTAATTCGTTAGAGACGTGAACTGTGTTGATGTCAGAGTTCAATCAGAGGTGCGTGTGAGCAAAAACACAATGCTTCAAACTGCAGTAAATTTCCGTTTCTTTAAATGTATATTAGTGAAAAATCTATTAAATGTGTCGAGTAATTTGGATCAGGATCGGCAATTATTTTAATTCGGAAAATAAATGCAATGTCTTGGTAAGCAAGGCAGCATTGCACTTGTTAGCCGACGTTCGCACGGACCTAATAAAATCGCGGCGGGATTTCATCGTGCACTGGGTTTTCAACTCTCGGTGTTAAGTTGAGCGTTGAGAATCCAACGTGCTGGGATGCACTCTCGTCATAGCGCGTTGAAAAAACACACTGCTGGATTTTCAACTCTCGGCGCTAAGCAGAGCGTTGAAAATGAAGCGCACAAAAAAAAATCGTAGCGATTTTACTACGTCTGTGGAAACGTGGGTTTAATAGGTCTACACTGTCCTTCCATACCTTTTTAACAGTGTAATTTGAAACTATGGTAAGAGCCAATTATTTTTAAAAGAGTAATCGTATAGTCTTACCAGTTCTTCTCCATAGGAAACCACCAATTGGAACCACCTAACTTCTAACGTTTCATAAGTGCCCATGTAGGTTTATGTGAAATAAAATATTATAAATTTGAATTTGAAGTATTCCCGCGGCGATATCAACTTGCTTACTGCTTGATCTTTCTACCACAATTTGTGATAATAATAGATGAACCGACGACCTTAAAAAGGTGGCTGGGACAATGTGGATGCAGAAGGTAGAGGACCGGGTACTGTGGCGCAGCTTGGGAGAGGCCTTTGTCCAGCAGTGCGATAGGCTGAGTTGGTGGATTAATATGAGATAAGTTGGTTGATGAGTAAACACAGAAAGAAGAAAAGAAAAAAAGCAGAAAGAAAAATAGTTTATTCTGCACAAAATAAACACAGCAGCACAGCACAGCACACAGCTCGCAGCTGTACAGCTCGTGCAGACAAGAGAGACAAAGAATCAACACTAGTAGGTACTTACCCTTTTGATAGAGATGCTCAATTAAAACCTTTATAGACACATAATACCAACACAATGCACACTTCCATAAAACACCTTACATAACGCTTTCAGGCAACTAATTAAATTAACTATGAAGGTGAATTGTAAAGAGAATTACACGTTCCTTTTGTGGAGTTCTCGTTTATTCATCGTAACTTGTAAGCCTCAGTTTAACGATCCCATTGAGGTTAGTTATGTAACAAAGCATCTGTGTGCTGTAGTGGGAACACTATCTCCTGCAATTAAAATATGGTATGCTATTGTTTGAAGTCAGGAAAATGAATTGATAAGCAAATTGACTACCTACTTAAATTGGCCGTATATTCAAATCACAACTGTCATTCTTCGGTTATAACACGGCAAATACGGTAGTTGCCTAGGTAAAAAAACAGAAATTCTATTTAGTCCGTCTTTCAGATAATAAAAAAACATTAGACACGTATTTTTTGCTTTATCATATTAATCAAAAATAATTTATAAAACACGCATTAAAGTTGGGGAGTGGGGGCTCGCTACGTCACAATTTAGTATTAATTAATCTAGCAAGGCGTGACGTCATGCCACATTTTAACTCAATTAATCGCCGTAATCTATTGATTTGGAAAAAGAATAAAATACGTGTTCTATATTTTTTTTATAAAATACAAGATGGACAAAAAAAAAAATTTGGGCATAGTCCTATTGACGTAGGGTGTCGATCCGTTTCAATAATTAATTTTGTAATGCTGCGAAATGTAAAGAGGTTTTTTTTCGTTGACTGCTTCGACGTGGTCTGGCCTTCGATCAATAATTATTGATCGAAGGGTCTGGCAGTCGCAAGTGACCTGGTGGGGCAGTGTTATTAGGTTCCATTTCCATCAGTACTTTTTAGTCGTAGCCTGGGCTCTTGTTTTTGTTCTCGTTTAATAGAAATAAGCTGTCCTTTAGACGATTATTAATTTAACATTTCATCGGAATAATTTTTGGCTTTTATTAGTTAAAGACATAAAAATGTTTAGTTTAAAGTAAATTGTCAAAACCACTGTTAAAAATATTATTAAATTTCTGTATTTATTTCTACATTTTTACTCCCCCTCACTCGAGATATAATTATATTATACAAGTGTTATTTTGTTTGTTAATTTAGTAATTTCTCGTGTTATTATGTATGATGATTTTTTTTTATGCGTATCACTTTTTAGTTAGTACATTGTTCTGTACAACGCCTTGGGATTATATTCTCTAATGATAACTTAAATAAATAAATAAATAGCCTGAAGAAGGACATGCTACTTTTCATCCCGGATATTTGTAAAAATTATAAAATTCAAAATCCGCGCAGACGAAGTCACGGGCAACAGTTAGTTTTAAAATATCCACGTTCCTTAAAATTCTTTTTAAATCCTATCCGATCTAGTCGACCACAGCATCCATTGTCCTCGCGGTCAAAGAATGACATCGCTTTGTTTCCAACCAACAATGAAGCACCCACGGGGGCTCGCGTCACCAAACATAATTCTCTTTTTTGTCCACAGTTCCACACATAGTTCCGGGTTAACCACTGTGCTATTCGTGATGCACTGTGGTTGGCGTTTGTGGATGTCAGTATTTAGAGTTTGCTTTTATTGATGAGCTTTAATGGTTTTGGGATTTTTGTTGAACGATTATTTTGAAAGGATCAGTACGTGGGAGTAAAATAAATGAGACATTTAATTTTGAAGAGCTGTGGTAGCCCAGTGGTTACGGCGACTTACGAGTTGTAGGTCGTAGGTTCGAACCCAGACAGGCGCTTTACTTTGTGTAAATTATTTCATTACAACTGCTCTCAAAGAAAAATTCGTTTAATTTTTTTTTTCTCCCTCTGTATTTATTTTACCAAAAAAATTATAATAATACAATTACACATACTTATAGGCTAGTACTTGGGAGTATATAACATGGGAGCATCTGTAACCGAACTAGGACGAGTCCTGTATCTCGGCATACAGCGCCAAACCCCTCAAAACAGACAATAATACATATATTAGCCCAAAAGACATGCGAAAAGATGCATCAATGAATGATCTTAAAACAAACATGAAAACTGAAAAAATACAAAATGAGTTTGTGTGTCTTAGTGTGTGTGTATATATATAAAATACTACTTTTTGGCAGCGGCTTAGCTCGCGTGATATCTTTATAAATTATAGCCTATATTACTCAGTGATAATATACCATTCTACTATACTGGTGAAAGAATTTTTCAAATTGGTTCAGTAGTTTTTGAGTTTATTAATTATAAACAAACAGAACATTTTAATATGTTTTTTAAATTATTATAATTTTATAATTTTCTTAGTTACTTAGTTACCCCAAAAAAAATAATCTTTCCTTCTTTCAGAAAAACATACAAAAATACAAATATTTTCTCTTTGTAATATTAGTGTAGAGTAGATGTAGATTATTAGTATAGAGACGTATAATAGGCTATTTCACGCTAAAACGGCTGAACAGATTTGTATACAATTTTGCACATGGGTAGAACATGACCTGGGTTAAGACATAGAATACTTTTATCTCGATACTTCTACGGGATCGAGATTTATGCAGGTGAAACCGCGGAGCGCAGTTAATCGTTTTTATAAAGTTTTCATGGTGAAAAATTCACGTCAAGATGACGTCTTCCCAAACCGAATTTAAAACGATACAATCTTAATACCACCACAGAAAGACAGCTACATTGTCTCGACAAGTAAAACACGTACATTTTCGCACCATTTCAGTGCTATACAATGTAACATTATGAAATTGACGCTTTAAAGGTAATTGTGCTCTGCATTGCAGGAAATAATACTGAACAATGTCGCCCGTTCCTCTTTCGAGCATTTCTTACAAATTGCCGTTAAGGAATTTTAACTCATTCCTTTCAGGTTTTGTTTTTTTTATTAAAGTGCAAATTGCGTGGAAATATCTTACTTTTTCGTGTTTTTGATTTAAAGAAGATGCTTGCGGGGACAGTAGTCTGCGATAGGCTACATTTTGTGGTGAAAAAACCCTTTTTTATTTATTTATTTTTATTAATCGAGTATTTTTTAAGTTTATAAGACTAGTTTTATTCACGCGGTGAAATCGCGATTCTTTTAATTAAAAACTTGATTTGGGTTCAATTCAAAGACGTCTTTTTAAACGGTAAGGAATAAATTATTATTCTGGTTACAGTGCTTCTTCTGCCCATTCTAAAAATTCACACAACTGCAGAAGATTAAAAAAATATTATTTTAAAAATAGAATAGAAAATAAACAAAGGAACACAAAAATATGACTGGCCAAGAACAAACGCGCGATCAATCTATTTGATCGTCGCGCGATATCAGAGATGTGGATGACGTGCGATCGCACAGGTTCTATTATTGAGTGCGAGTGAAAACCACACTCTATAAGCGATGAAAAAAGCAAACATCATTAAGGAAAATATTAAGAGGAAACCAGCATATAAGAAGGTATCCAGAAACCAAAAATTCGATGCACCAACACGTACTGGTCCCGCACGGTTGAAAAAGGCCCATTCTATTTCACAGCTTCATCATATCCGAGTACCAAAAAAACGAGAGAAAATTCGAAATACTAGTCACCCCATTGTGTCCGCGTCCGATTATGGCCCACTCCGTTTCACAGAGGAAGGCCTGAGCCTCAGTTGTGTGCCTATACATACTGGCTGGTTATACACCAAAACCAACTTCACACATGCCCTACGAAACATTTAAAAAATATTGTATGTTTTTAAATAGAATAGAAAAATATGACTGGCACAAAACAAACGCGTTCAATCTATGCGATAGTCGCGCGGCATTCGAGGTGTGGATGACGTGTGACCGCATATTATTGAGTGCAGGTGAAAACTGCTAGGCGGCTGAATTGTTTAGACGTACCGGATTTTTGCTGTCGAATTGCATTGGGTACGAGGTTTATAGTGATAGTTTGTTAGTGTAATCAAAACAGAATGGATACATGGTGACGAAACCACCAGCAAATACTCATTATTTCTTTTCAGTCCATATTCACCCTTATGAAGACACCTATGAGAAAAGAATGGGTTTATTCATATCAGTAACAACAAAGCTTAGATCTACAACAAAGATTTCCTTTGTCGATAGCGAAAGTACTGACAAATAAAAAGGGAAAGAGGAACGAAAGATAGGAAGCCAACAATTTTAATTTGAAGACTTTCAAGCGTCTTGTCCATGATATGATAACACACAAGATTGAATAATCTTCCTCCTTTTAACACTGAGTACACTGATCCAAAAAAAGCCTTTTTGAAATTAGTGTCTCACAGACGAGGTATTTGTTTAATACATTCTCTTTGAACTGAATCTGACAAGTAAAATCTTCATAATTCACACGAAAGATCAACGTTTCATTGAACAAAACCTGAAAAACGTGAACAAATGGAATAAAACAAATGAACGAAAGCCAATCGGCGTTGCCGCGGTTTTCACAGTAAACGCAAGAGGCGAGCATGCAACCGCGGGTTCCGCAGCAAATTAACATGAAAATCACACGGTAAATGCTGATTTAAACGAAAGAATGGGAGCCTGCTCGAGTGGAAATGATGTCGAGTTTTTCGTGTGTTAAATGTACGCGTGTCGGCCATGTTTTTCTCTGTTCCGGAATGGAATAACGTTTTGCTTAAGTTTTCAGTTATACACGACTACTGCAATTACAGAAAAACTATGTTCTTAATATCCCTCGGCAATCCTCGTGTTTCGTCAGTCGTCGGATTTCTATCAGTCCCTTTGCACTTGATGCAGACCGGACGCTCTCAATCGACTTAGAAGTATTATAGAGTTGTTAATACTCTTTTAACTTAATGTAACTTATTTTAAAAATGGGAGGAAAGCCGCTAAAGTCACAGACACGATAGATAGAAAAATTGTTTTACAGATCTATATAGTTCACACGGAAATCAAACAAAACAACAATAAAGTACTTAGTTCTGAATTCAAATTATTGTATACGATAAATCTAATAATTGATGGACATGGAAATTAGAATTTGTTTGTATTCGGAAATCCGATGATACCCGAGGGACATTAAGAAAATATAAATACTGTACCTACCTCATTATTGCAAAAATGCCTTACAGAAAAGGAATAATAAGCATCGTTCGTCACAACAGTCAATCTCTCTTAGTGAAAACTTAGTTGGAGTGAGCTTGTAGTGACCTGTCAATAGTGTTAATCCCTAGATACATGTGGAATGACAGTTCACTTCAAGTTCACTTTACTTGAGTGTTCTAGGTGAAAATTTACAGAAGGCTTTGTGGCAGGAGCTATAACACTGAAGTTGGTAGTGTCTAAGATTAAATCAGAAAGGTATTTAATACTAGTAAATACCAAGTACCTACTAAACAAGGTATAAGTAAACGAGAGACAATGCTAATATTTTTGGAATGAAGTTTTTTAACGCGACTTGTAACTTTCAGAAATCGTGACGCTAAAAAGTGTTAACACTTTCAACTGTCTTCTTCTAATTCTAAGAGAAAGAAAGAGAGAGAGAGAGAGAACGCCGGCAGCAAAAAACGAAAGAAAAAACAAAAGACAAGAGTAAAGTGATTACAGTGTCGTGGGATAATATTGTACACATCGATCCGAGGACACCGGCGAGAGAGAGAGAGAGAGTGAAAGTGTGAATTTGGTCAAAATGAAAATTCAAGATGGCAGCTGCAAAAATTTTCAAACTTTTCGTTATTGGTGTCATTTTCATGGTTTTGGAGGGCGCTAAAGCCGAGGTCAAAATGCAAATACAAGGTGACGGCCGCGAAATTTTTTTTTGTCTGGGTTGTCGTTTTCATAGTTTTCGTGGGTGCTAAAGCCGATGGTGAGGTCAAAATTCAAATAAAAGTTGTTGTTTTAAATCATACGTGAGAAGGAACTTTGTTTCTGACGGGGGTCCTCCAACCACACACGTTTTTTTTTAATCCCAATATTGTTTATTATCCATGTTTTTACTATAATCGTCGGTCATTCTTATTAATCTTTCTAGTTTCACAAACCTTGCAACTAATCCCTTATGTTAAAACCATGCCCTACTATCTATCCACGGGGTACAGTTAAGGCTGTAGCGCACTGTTAACAACAACAAAAACACCGCAAAACAACATTAACATAGAGAGAGTGATTTTATAAACCGCATGCGTGTTGTCTCAGTGAACACGAGGGAATGTAGGGATGTCACACTTGTAAATTAGCAGAGGGAGTTATGTTCGGAGCTGGAGTGTAGGTGAATCGTTAATATTTGAGGGTTTTTTTTATCGTAATATAATACAGGAACGAAGTATTCTGGGAATCAGTCATTAGGGACTGACATTATTTTAATTTTTGAATTGTTTTTTATCCTTTTATTACGGACGCTTTTAACGTGCACGTCAAAGTCAAAGTCAAAGTCAAATCATTTATTTCAAATAGGCCCATGTATGGCACTTTTGAACGTCGAAATTTACAAAATATTAAAAATGATTCTAGTCGCCCCTTCCAAAAGGTAGTTTTCGTATGGAGAAGAATGGGCAAGAAACTCCACCGTTACTCTTTTAAAATGTTTTACAATAGTTTGTATAGGTACGTACATTAGTTAAATAATTATATGTGAAGACGATGCACCTAGAATAAAATTACTATACCACAATAGGTAAAAAGAATTAAAAATGAAGCAACGACAGATAATTTAATATGTGATAGATACATGGTGCTCACATATTTACAAACATTGTAAAAGTAGATGATTTTCCTAAAATTTTGTAATTAATAAGTCAGTGTGTGAGAAAGTAATCACAGAATGTTAAATCAATGTCATAAAACACAAAATAATCAATTTTACAATTAAATTAGCAACCAGTTTGATTTTGTCTTGATTCTAAATTGTCCTATGGAGCAGGACCAGCATGTTTCCAAGCACTCTTATCCTGGATATAATCCTCTAATTTGTAATATGCTTGTTTACAAAGTGCACTTTTGATATGAGTTTTAAATTTTCTTTCATTTAATTGCAATATGTCACAAGGTATTTTGTTGTAACATTTAACACAGTACCCCATAAAAGATGTATGTACTTTAGATAATCTGTAAAAGTGGTTGATCTAGTTTATCTTTATTTCTAGTATTAAAATTATGTCTATCACTTATTTTATTAAAGAGATGTGGATTTTTCCTTACAAACATAATATTTTCATAGATGAATTGGCAAGGTACCGTCATAATATTAATCCTTTTAAAAAGTTCCCTGAGAGATTCGCGGCGACGTAGATTATAAATGGCTCTGACAGCTCTCTTTTGCAAAATAAAGATGGATTCAATGTCAGCAGCCCGACCCCACAGTAAAATGCCATACGACATAATGCTGTGAAAGTAGCTAAAATAGACCAAACGCGCGGTTTCCACATCTGTTAACTGTCTTATCTTTCTAACAGCATAAGCGGCCGAGCTTAACCGCCCCGCAAGAGATGTTATATGAGGTCCCCATTGTAATTTCTCGTCTAGCGTGATTCCTAGGAAAACTGTTTGATTAATAAATTCCAGTTTTTCTCCATTCAATATGATGTCACATTCGCTACTTTTAACATTAGGTAATTTAAATCTAATGCATTTGTTTTTTTTTTTATTAAGTACCAGATTATTTACCGTAAACCAATCTTGGACTTGCAGAATAGAGCTATTCACGTCGTCAAGATTTTGTGACCGTCGGTTTATTTTAAAGATTAATGATGTGTCATCTGCAAATAACACCATCTTCGGTTGATTTTGAAGTACGTCTTTCTACATTGTTCTCACATGAATAATTTCAACACGAACGATGTAACCAATATTTTGAAACAATATTATGATTTAAAAGAGTGTCCGTGGAGTTTCTTGCCCGTTCTTCTCCATAAGAACCTACCTACTACGCTTTGGAATTGGCAACTAGCTTCATCTTTCTGACTGACCGACCCCTTGACAATTCAAAAGTGCCTGTAAATGGTTTAATTGAAATAAATGCTTTGAGTTTGAGTTCAATCTTACTGATCGTATGAGAAACAGTATAATCCGTTTCAAAACACAAATTGCAGACGCAAGCAAAACAGCCAACAAGTGAAAATGGAACTGGGCAGGCCACATCTGCCGCATGTCGCATCAGAATTGGCCGAAAGTAGCCACAGATTGGGTTCCGAAGAAAAGGAACCAACGACACGGTAAACACCATTAAACAATTTTACTTGCTGAAATGTTGGTCGACCGAATTGCCTTTTTGTGCATCCGCGTCATTAAGTGATAACTTAAAGATAAATGAAGAAAACTTTTGAACATACATATGTAGGTAATTGGTATCTGATCTTCCAAAATTTTCATTAACCTTGTACCCACTTCTGACTTCTACATCTAGTCTACCTCTCGCCAATCTTCTACTGTCACAACTGTCACTATGGGATCAACCGTAAAACCGAGAAAAATAGCAAAACAGTGGCACTCCGGGAGTGCCGACAGAAGTGAAAACTTGAACAATTTTATTGTGCAGAAAATACTTTTAATGAGGTGTCGGTAACAGTAACGATAACAGTGTCACGAGTTTTTTTTCCCTTCACAAAAATGCCAAACGCACTTAAAGAAGTTTTTACTTCAAAAAATTGCTGGCTTATACATTTATGTTCGCATAACTCGACAAAACGCAGGGAGCCGCAGTTTTTTTATCGTGATTTCAGGGTTTATCACAAAGTGACAATTCAAAATGATGATTAAAATGACTTCATTAGAGATTTACAGATATTTCAATTACATCTTGTATAGATAGTCTCTGTAACTATGTACTTGGATCATGCCGCGAAGCTTTTATAACTTCTTAAAAACATTCTCAACCCCGCGCCAACCCTAAAAACCATATAGGTGACAATGATATCTATGTGTGTGTAAACCGTATATTTTTACGCGTTCCTTCGTAATATTACGAAAGCGTCTCTTTATGGAAAACTAGCTCTGTGACCCTTTTTCTACCGCTTCTGTCGTCAAATAGGACTCATACCATTCTCTTGATGTACACGGATTTGGGAACAGTTTTTCTTCCAATCTTTGTCTGACAAATAAGGCTGATAGTTCGTCTTTGATTGATAGAGTGGTATATTATTTGGTTATGCGTTTTATGGTAAAGTAGTGGGTGGAGCAGAGAAGTTATGGCTTGTATTGGGTGGTTATTGTTTTGTTTTGTTGTATGAGTTATCTGACTGTACCTCTGTGTAATATTGTGCTTTATGGCTTTCATATTTGATCTGATGTTGAGCTTTTTTATCCGACTGGTGTTTGACCTGTATGTATGTATGTGTGTCCATCTCTATGTTCCCTCGTAACTAATAAACGGCTGAACTGATTTTGAAAGATATGTCGTTAGATTCGTCTTTATTGTGCGAGTGTTACTGGGTATATTAAAATTATTGTTATGAAATTACTAGGATTTTTGGAGTCAAAATGTGTTTAAAAAAATTAAGTTACACCATATTTCAGGTCATTGGTTTGTCACACCTGCAATACCAAAATTCCCTAGACTATAATGCTTGTTTTAATTCTCTTTTCAGTTATGTGTTTTTGCAGTCAGGTTTTTTAGTTCGTTTTTAAATATTATATTACTGTTCTATTTATTTCGACGTTTGGTCTCAACGTGATTTAATATAATTTCTGAAACAACACGAATGAGTAAAAAATCTGGGTAATTCTAGTAAAATAAATAAAATAATAAGACATGAAAATACACCTTAAACATGTACTTACCTTATTTCAAATCACTATTAATTAAATACAATTGTGGTAGACCTAAACAAGTCTCCCAAAGCCGAAAATAAAATAAATTAAAACAATTTAAACCTAAAATTTCACTACACAAACAGCAATCACAGTCCAATTAATCCAATCACATTTAATTAGTAGCAAGCACTGAAGTACTTATATTTTATTCGGTCGCTTTATTCTGACACCCCGACCGTTTTCAAATAAGCAAGTGGAGAATAAGTCAAAAGATTTAGAAAGTAAATTGAGCTCTTAGAACCCCGAAGGGAATGTATGACTTCCAATTTTGTTGGATAATCACGGGTGTGGGCTGAAATGTTTCGCAAGCTTTTATTGTTTCTTTCCTGTCTATGATTCGGAATGTTCAATTATGTATTATTAGAATTCTGTTTTCGTTCTGTGCTTCTCTTAGACCGTAACCTTTCCTTGTGTCTATCTCACTCGCTCATTCGTGTATTTTCTAATAATAACTCAAAGCATATACCAATTTCAATTAAACCATTTACAGGCACTTTTGAATTGTCCAAGAGTCGGTCAGTCAGAAATAAAATATAACTGGATGTTACTTCATTTATCATTGTGTTGTAATGTCAGGGAATTGGTAAGCCGCCTAGCCGTTTCCCAACTATGTTGGGGTCGGCTTCCAGTTTAACTGGAAGCAGCTGAATACCAGTATTTTACATGGAGCGACTGCCTATCTAACCTCCACAACCTAGTTACTAGGTAACACGATACCCCTTGGTAAGACAGGTTTTAAGACTTTTTCGGCTTCTAACTACCCATAACGACTGTCAAAAATCTACAAATGACAGCCGGAACCAACGGCTTAACGTGCTTTCCGAGGCACGGACGGGTCTTGGTATGTAAAGATGGTCACCCATCCACGGACTAACCGCGGCAAGCATAGCTTAACCTGATCGATTGACCCGTGCGGCTGTTATTACTTAGCCACAAGCCCCTCAATAGGTAAGCAAATTGACTAACATTTTAAATTGTCTCATATTCAAATTACAACTGTCATTCTTTGACAGTTCTATGACATGACTGTACCACGACGGAAATTGACGAAGTTATAAATTTTCTGAACAATTCCCTGATTGTACCTAATTATAATCAGCCTATAATGTTCCCACTGCTGGGACACAGGCCTCCTCTCTGTGAGAGGGAGTGGCCCGTAATCGACCACGTGGGCCCAGTGCGGGTTGGTAGATGTCACATATCTTCACATGGTTTCCTCACGATATTTTTCTGCACCGTTTTGAGAGCAGTGGTGATGAAATAATTAACACAAAGTAAACCGCTTGACTGAGTTCGAACCTTCGACCTACATACAACTCGTAAGTCGTGGCCGTTACCGCTGGACTACCACTACTGCAATCATGCCTTCTGCAAAGTTCGGTATACTATTAGTTTCCAGCTTCGGTAAATTATTATTGCACACATCCTAAGCTCTTGGTTTTAATTTTATAGCTTCTATGGAACCTCTAGTCTTGAAACTATGAACCGAAACTTGCCACTGTTCAAGACAAATCTCTACAGTCACACTCCTTTAAAATTACCCTTAAAAAAAAACAGTGGCACTCCGGGAGTGCCGACAGAAGTGAAAACTTGAAAAAAAAAAATCGGCACCGCGGTAATCAACGCGTTGATGTCTTTTATTCCACGGTGTCGGTAAATTGCGTTACAGTGTCGCGAAATCAATGGTTTAGTCCTATCTCAAAAATGCCCAACGCGCCTAAAGAAGTTTTTACTTCAAAAATAACAATTTCACAAAAGCGACGTCCATCTTCCCAACTCAAAATATCATTATATCACGTCCGTGTAAACCTACTAAAATATACATCAACGACCTCTTTAATCTGTTTGTCAGAAAATGAGCAACATTCGTTAAAAAACTCTTCACAATCCGTAATGACGTATTTCAACTACACAGTGCCGTGTCATGAAAGTCGCTGTAGTGTATTCGAAACTGTTTATAACCACACCCTTAGGCCCCTCGTTACCCCACTGTGCATTGAAATAGAGTTGTCAAGTATTTTGAACAAAAAAGACTTTTGAAACGACGTCGTAAATATCAACAGATACCACACAGTGGTTTAGGAAAATTCCCCGGGACAAAATGCGACACGGATGGGTGTTTCGAAAAATGTTGGTAGATTAAAATTTTCGTGCGCTTTTCCTGTGTTGCGTAGTTGTTTTGTTTTTTAATGAAGTCGCTTATGTCACAGAATGCAGTAAGATAAACTAAGTTGGCTACGATATGTTATGATTTTTTTACTTACATTTTTGTAAAGAACCGAGTTGTGTTTAGAAAAAGTCTTAGAAAATGTTTCAGAAAAGCCTCGGAATAACGGAAGACACACCAACAGTTTTGTATCCTAACTAATATTATAAATGAAAAAGTGAGTTTGTTTGTTTGTTACGCTTTCACGCTAAAACGGTTAAACGGATGAAATTTTGCACATGGATAGACCATGACCTGGGTTAGTACATAAGATACTTTTTATCCCGATACTCTTAAGAAACCGCGGGGCGCACTTAGTAGATAATAATAATAAGTCTGCTGATACATAGAGCAACTTCAAACAAACGCAGACTGTTCAACATTGGCGTCCTTGGCAGTTCCATTAACTCAGAAAGGGAATCCAGTGGCACAACATTATTATACATGCGTAACAACTATCTAACAATGAAAGTTATGCAAGTTACTCTACGTACTTCCTAGCAACTAGAACCAAACCTAATTTCCAAGCTAACTTTACGGTAATCTCATGTGTATTTACAGCCAAACAAGAATAAACAAAAGATATATATATAGTTCGCAAACAGCCCTTAGAATAACATAGAACCATTAAGAAAACGTTGTTCTTGCTTACTGCACCCATTAGGCGTATAAAACTATCGTTAATCCCGCCCTTGACCGAAACAAAACCAATTATGCTTTCAATAAATCTCCGAACGTGTCCAATGGTCAACCCACGTAGTTTAGATATACTCTTACAATTTCCTACTCCTAAAATTGCACCTTAAACAGTAAACCACAAGATTGAAAATTCGTTATCATTATAAACATAAATAATATTTTTATTGTTCCTTCAATTTTGACTACAAAAATTATGTTGCGTAAACACAGGGCGCTGGAATTTCATTTTAAATGGATTCTTTGAGTTTTTTTGTTATTCTTCAGCCCAATTTTTTTTTGATAAGGTCGACGCTTCTTTGACGTTTTAAAAATATTTATTCGTGTTGCCAAGGGGAATCTGATGAAATGAAAAATGATAAACATTTCCTGCCTCTGGCACAGTATAATAAAGTAAAAGTATTATGTCTCGGCAGCGACTAGAATTACCTACGGCCCGGCCGCTCGATAGGTAAACCTTTAGCGTCCGTGCGTAACTGCCGCGCACTCGAGACTGTTGCGTACTGATATACCTACACTGAGATTTCGAAGCGTTTCGGTTTCGTTTCGGCTGTTTTCTATGAAGACTTACTGTTACTTATTTATACTGTGCCTCTGGTACCCAGTGTTGATTGGTGATGTTTTAAATTAAAAGTCGGGTATTTCGAATGTCAAGTCAGTCCCACAATGACAGACAGATGTGGCAATATATTTTTAATGACTTTTGGACGATCCGTCTGTTTGCAAGCGGCCACAATTGCATTTGTTGGTGGATGATTAATATTAGTAAATTACCAGTCGATGGTAAAGTTGGATAGTACATACAGACCGTGCAAAAGTACTTTCTTTGTAAGGTTTAAAACTCTTTTTAACCGACTTCAAAAAAAAGGAGGAGGTTCTCAATTCACCGGGATATTTTTTTTTTTTAAATATATTTTCCCAGATACTCGAAGACCGCTGGACCGATTTGAAAAAATATTTTTTTGTTGGAATGGGTATACTTTCAAATTGGTTCCATTGTCATTTGGTCACAATCTGATGATGAGATCTTGGTGAAGTCGAGGGAACTCTTCAAATATTATAGGCACATCTATAGCGATTTGTGTATTTTTGATAAGCAGTTGACATAAGGCTCTTGTAACTTAGATAAATTACAAACCAAATCACTAAAAAATAAAAAAAATAAAACTTTTTTACAAAAAATGCAACCGAATTCTAAACTACAAAGTGAAAAATAACTTTAATTTCGGAAGTCGGTGTCAAAAAACTAAAATACTGATCCAAAGACACCGACATCCGAAATTAAAGTTATTTTTCACTTTGTAGTTTGGAAGTTGGTTGTATTTTTTGTAAAAAAGTTTTTTATTATCACCATCATCATCTTTTTCATACTTAGTTAAACGTAGTCCTTAAAAAATAAGTTCTCATTCGATTATTTCTTCTTCAAAAACAATCTGCACGATATCAAAGGAATCACAATAACAGTTCTCGGGGAACCGTGTATTTGTTCCAAGATTAGGGGAGAGGGGGGAAGAACAAAAACAAAGAGTTGCTTATCTTCCCCAGTGAGTTGTAACCGTCAACTAATGGAAATTGATTGTTATGGGCTTTGCTGCTATTGGTTACTATTTTGTCACTGGCCTTTCTAGCCAGTAGGACGAGAATTTGTTAGTTTGAATTAGAATTCGATATTCATTTTGTGCGTATTGAAAGATTGGAAATATGAGATGAATCCTAAGATTTTGATGCGATCTACTGCTATATATTATATATATACAGGCTGAACTTTAATTCACTAGTAATATTTTAACCTCATATTCTAACCATGATACTCCTTCATTTAGGCCAACAATATCGAAAAAAAAAGAAACTTTGAGACTTAATTTTTTTAATACATAAGAAAAAAAAACGATTTATTATAAAATAAATAAATAAAATTTATTCAAATATAAAGTAAAATTATGAATTACATTTTTTATAATCGAGAAAAAAATAATTCTAACTGTAATGTATACCAGCCTGATCTAGGTTTATGAAAACCTGTGTTTCAGGCCATCAATTTACATCAAACTTTAAAAAGAAGACTTTACATTTTCAATGACTTAAACAGTAACTATTTGGGTATATTATTTTAAAACTAGATTATGTTAGATATATTATGTTTAAATAAATTAACGAATAATATTAAAGTTATGTAAATATTTTTCTTTTTTCGATATTGTTGGGGTAAATGAAAATGTTACATGTTATACTAACCATGTTACATTTACGTGGTTAAAATATTGCCAATTAATTAAATTTTAGTCCGTATAGTTAAACATTAATTTGGGATTACACAGGGGTGTAAAAACATTATAAGATACAGTACGATAGATCGGAAAATTCTATTAGTATTTTTATGGGTACTTCGTAAGTGGATACTAATGTAGACTACACTCTGACGAGCAATATAAAAAGCCACTAACTTATCATGAAATATTTCCGAAACCATGCAAGATAGGTTCTTGAAGTAAAAAGTAACATTCAAGTGTATTTAATAATAAATTTACGTAAAAAACACCTACAAAACTGGTTTCAATATTTTTTTACGTCATGTAGCTAACTTGTGTGGTTTAGGAGATATTTAGATTTTTTTTGCATGTAGCTTTTTTATCGTGCACATAGTTGAAGGCCAGTAAAAAAAAAACGAAACCACTTAAAAATCCAAAATACCTCTCAAACGTTTAACACAGCACTACAACCAAAATAACCAAAAATACCTGCACTTAACCAACCACATGAGTAGCTTGCAAGAGACAATGTCAAAACCATTGTATTGGCGCCAATGAGTCCATTCGAAACTATTGACAACCGAACAATCATCGCCTGTGTGACAACGTCAAAGGCATTGACAGCTTGATATCCAATAAATTGGAGTGCCTCCGACTGCCCCCGAATACTCCCGAATGATTCCGATACACCGCTTTGATGTGCGCACCGCTTCCTCCAACTGTCATTTATTTGTTCCATGTTCAACTTTGTTTGTTTTCTAGTAGAAAATTGTGCGGACATGAGATGGCCATTTAAAATATTAGTTGGGTTTATTTCGGATGAAAATAAAGTTGGGACTTGGGACGACGTTGGTTTTGTTACTTATCTATGGAATGATTTATGTGGTTTTCGACACTTTGAAATGCAAAAATAAACTCAGAAGGTTAATTATAAAAAAACGATCGCATTTTATCAGCATATAATCACCCTTGTTGTTCACAGCTTGACATAGGCCTCTCTAATTGCACGCTATTCAACTGGATGATATTATGGGATACTTAGACGGAAAAATTAATAAACGCAGATCGACACAGTTCTTTTTATTGACACGCTTAAGGTTAGCGCCAGAAGAACAAAAAAAAAACTATGTTATTTGTGCTCACAATTGTACACTTTTACAAAACAGGGTCATCCCCTTCCAATTCTCTAAAGCGTGCCATTTTAATGGCGTCATTCATTTAACACACATAATATACGGTTTCGCGTTCTTCTTCTTTTCGTGTGGTTAGTGACTAACCTGGTGTCAGAGTTTTAAAGCCGCCCATGGGCCTCTGACTTGGCTTCACATACCGACGAGAAATATCTCTCAGGAATGCCGGTTTCTTCACGATGTTTTCCTTCACCGTTTTTGAAGAAAGTGATAATTATACAATACGCACATGAATCCGAAAAGTCAGAGGTTCGAACTCGAGAATTATGACTTGGCAGTCCCATGGTCTCACCGTTAGGCTAGCACTGCGGTTTCGCGTTTTCATTTTATGAAGATATTTTAATTTTATTAAACGTTATTAAATTACAATTTTCTACTATAGCATCTTGGAGCAACCTGTACTTAAAGAACTGTAGGGCAGTGGTAATTTTCCGGGGTCACGTATCATACCTATGCTGGCGATCGTTTGAAAATTGTAATTTTTAGGGTTTCGTCAAAAACTCAAACTCAAAGCATTTATTTCAATTAAACCATTTACAGGCACTTTTGAATTGTCAAGGAATCGGTCAGTCAGAAATATGAAGCTAGTTGCCCATTCCAAAGCGTAGTAGGTAGGTACCTATGGAGAAGAACGGGCGAGAAACTCCACGGACACCGTCCGTACCCAAAGGGTGCCAAACAGAACCCTATTACTAAGCCTCCGCTGTCCATCTGTCTGTCGGTCTATCAGCGAGCTGCATCTCATGAACCGTAACAGATAGACAGTTGAAAATTTCACAAATTATGTATTTCTATTGCCGCCATAACAACGAATAATAAAAATTAAATAAAGTTAAAAATTAAAGGGAGATCGCTATACAAAAAATTTTTGATTATGAAAAAAAAAATCTTACCTTGACACTGTCTAGAGTTCATCGAGTAGAGAACATTTATTTTTTTGATTTCTTAAAAAAATAAAAAAATGGTCTAGGGCCGTAAAAGTTGTTAGTTTTAGACCATTTTGGACGAGCTCTATCTCAACAACTAAACAAGTTAGGGATTTGAAACTTATGTAAATCATGTAACTTAAACTGTACCTATATAATCAACAAATACTAAAAACGCCGATTCATAAGGTATTTTATTTAAATATGGGTATTTTTTTTGTAATTCATAGTATCATTATGAAAGATTTTTAAAATTTAATGTGAAAAATTATAATATTCTTCGTTTAGTATTTTCATTTGTTTGCTAAATATTGTGCGGTGGTACGAAAACCATCGTGTGCGAGCCCGAGTCGCATTTGGCCGGTTTTTAATGTTTCGTACCCAAAGGGTAAAACGGGACCATTACTAAGACTCCGCTGTCCGTCTGTCTGTCTGTCACCAGGCTGTATCTCATGAACCGTGACAGTTAGACAGTTGAAATTTTCACAGATGATGTATTTCTGTTGCCGCTATAACAAAATGTACTAAAAAAACATAATAAAATAAATATTTAAGGGGGCTCCCATACAACAGACATTATTTTTTGCCGTTTTTATAGATAATGGTACAAAACCCTTAGTGCGCGAGTCCTACTCGCACTTGGCCGGTTTTTATTCAATTTACGAATGATTTTATGTTAATATAATTTTTATGATTACTGGTCATTAGCCCTACCCGGGAGCTAAATTAATGACGCCATTGTAGTTGTACGTTGTATAGCACTAGTCGATTACTACCAAAACTGAAACAACACACTTGTGTATCCAAACACTACATATTACGAAACAACGACTGGCAAACGTACCGATCTGTGACCAAGGCGTGGTGTTTGAGATTAGTGCCAGTGACAAACGGTTATAACAAAGGAAGTAATGCGGCCGGACGTGTAAACCTAGCTTTAGTCTCCAGTGCGTACCCAGCCTTAGACTTAGGTCCAAGCTAAATTGAATTTACGGACGCCGCTCGTAATTAAGATTTGGGATTAAGAGGAATATTAGAACGTGATCGTTTATGAAATATGGAATGGAATAAGGAGGTTGGGTATTATGCCAGTTGTTCTTTTGATAATTGTTTTTTGTTTTGTTATTACTATCATCTACTTTATTATTTATTTTATAAGCAAGAATTAAAGGACTGGCCTCTGATGTTTGTTGATTGTGAAAAAAGGGAAGGCAAAACTTATTCTTTATATACATACATACATACATAACATCACGCCTTGTTTCCCCGAAGGGTTTGGCAGAGGTGTACCTGTAGTAGATACACCCACATTTCGCCAGTTATGTTTAAGTCCCATGTAATAGGGGGCGAGCCTATTACCATCAACCGGGCACAAATCCAGACTCCGGGTTGCTACTGAGAAATTCCAGATAGAAAAACCCAATAACACTTTGCCCGACCCGGGGATCGAACCCAGGACCTCATGCTCAGCAATAGCGCTTGCGACCACTAGATCAACGAGGCAGTGTCTTATGACAGCAGTGACTTATTCTTTAATAGGTAGTTATTTAAATAATAATTAAGTACCTCGAGGCATAAGGAGTAGTGGATATATTTAGTAACTTGTTCCGCTTAGCTACTTCTAAAGAGCCATAAAAAACTTCTGAAAGAAATCGACACGTGTTTCACCTCTCAACGAGGCATCCTCAGGATGACGATGGACTTGTCGCGAACTTGAACACGGCGTGTTGCCACACCGAGCGCTGAGCGCAGACTGTAAGTATGTAAGGATCGTAGCAGTTGGCGTTCTGTAGTTTCTGCCTACCCCATATGAACATAGGCGTGAGTTTATGTATGTATGTATGTAAGTACCTAATAATTAGTACCTGTGACTGTCGTTGTTGAATCAATCTTGCATTTTATCAGAATTTCCCACCGTTATTTTGCAATAGTTTGTCTTGTCTGTCTCTCCTAATAAACCAATATGTTGGCTAAAACACATAAATTAATCGATCATTACTTTTTCATGATTATATTTATTTACATATTTTAAAAACTTACAGAATAAAAATAATAATGTGTACAAGGATGTACAAAAAAAAATACATATAGCTTGGACCCTGCTCCCGACACGCCCAGAACTCTATTTATTATATTTTATAAATGTTTTATGTCTTTTTACTATAAGAAATATTTAAAAGTGTAATTAGATGTGAAATAAAATAAATAAACGACATAATAATTTTAACATTTATTACCTGAAACAATAAATAAAAAATAAATTGAGTAGGCCCTTCTTTTGAAACAAATAAGGTATTTTACAACAAGAGCCTACTCTGTATCTTTATTGTTAAAGATAAAAGCTACAATTTTACACCGTATTTTAAAACAAAAGGTAGAGAATAGATTTTTTAAAGGCCATTATTCACTGATATTCACACTTAGCTGCCTTTTAAAGATGATGAATGTAGCGTGTTAATAATAAAAAAATCGACCAAGTGCGTCACGAATCACGTACAATTAAGGGTTCCGTAGTTGGTATGAATTTATCCCAGGAACAAACTTTAGTCGAAAAACATGTTCTCCCATGCATTCCAACTGCAAATGTAAGTTTTAACGCACAATATTGTGAGATTTGCCACAGACTTCTTATAGGCTTTCCTGTAATCTATAAGTATAGAAATTTTTTATTTATTTTTTCCAAATTTTAGGCTCAGTGGCTTCGGAGATAAGGGTCGATTTTGATTTATTTTCTTAAAACTATTTGTATTAAAAGTATTAAAAAAAATACTTCAGAGACCCTCACAGTAAGCCCTTTCATTTGATACGTCACACGGTACAGTGTGCGAAACTTTATTTTTAATTTTCTCTTTTGTCTCCCAAAAGTAACCCCTTTATTCAAAATTCATTTATTTACGTAACACGTTCGTGGTTGAGTCTCAGATATTGACATGGGTACCAAATTTCAAATTAATTGGTCCATTAGATTCGTAGTAAATTGGCTGTGACAGATGAACAGACAAACACGAGTGATCCTATAAGTTTGCCGTTTTTTCAATCAGACATACGAAACCCTAAAAATACGAGCCGTTGTTAAAAAAGTATTTCTAAGCGAAGTGAACGTCTCAAAGTTAAGAGCACTATATGACATAAAGTGACCTTAAAATCTTCAAGATCAAACATTAAAAAAAAACTGAGCGGAAATTGACACTTCGATTTTCCATAATCACGTCAACAAATAAGTTTCGTCTCTATAACTATCTCGTACGTATGTATTAGGTATAATATGGGACTTTTTGTGACTTATAAAATACCTCCTACCTGCCTAAAGCCTTAAGTTCTGTCACAAACCTTCCTGACTAACCACTCTGTTATAAGATTGGCATAGCCCATACCGTAGCGAGAGTTGTATGATACGTTCAGTACAGATCGACGCAGTGATTCAGAAGCCATCAAAAGCGTTTCAGACCAGTCGACACTTTGCCACGATATCGTTGCATGTTCCCATCGATGCAGTTGCACCCCAGAATCGAAAAAATAAACGTAGTGTGAAGGGATCCGATTGAATGACTGCACGAGTTTCGATATAAACGCAATGGAATTTTCTGGATGGACTGTGCACTGTGAAGGTGAAACAGTGTGAACAAAAAACTTTTTACAAAAAAAAAATCGACTTCAAAAAAAAAACACTACAAAGTGAAAAATAACTTTAATTTCGGAAGTCGGTGTCTTTGGTTTTGAATTTTCGTTCTTTGTCACCGACTTCCGAAATTAAAGTTATTTTTCACTTTGTAGTGTTTTTTTTTTCAGTCGGTTTTGTTTTTGTAAAAAGTTTTTAGTATTCACTTTTTAGTTGTGGTACCTACCCCACACAAATTCGAATACCACTACCTGCTATGTAAATAACAGTGACAGGAAGTTATCGTATCATCTACATGTTAAGTGAGAAAAAATACGTATTATTGAAGTTAACTCAAAAACTACCCAAGCAAAGTTAATAAAATTTATATGGGACCACCCCTAAAGTATGATCTACCAAACAAAAAAAGAATCATCAAACTCTATTCATAATTGGCGGAGTAATCGCGTAACAAACATACAAAAAAAAAAAAAACAGTCGAATTGAGAACCTCCTCCTTTTGGAAGTCGGTTAAAAAGGTGTTTCTTTTGATATCCCATAACTCTAGGGTATTAATGAGATAATGTCAAAGAATCAACTGACACATAAATTATTTTCACTTAATTTTTATTTTTAAGATAACATGACATTAGACTCTCGATGTATGAATCTAAGTTTCATTGATAAGTAAGAGTAAATAATTTTCATTCAAACCAATCATTCATATTTAAAGAAAACGCGACGTTGTAAATTTTTAGGGTTCCGTACCACAAAAGGTAAAAAACGGAACCCTTATAAGATCACTCTCTTGTCCGTCTGTCCGTGTGTCACCACCGATTTTCTCAGGAACGAGTGGACCTAGCAAGTTGAAATTTATACCAGTTACTGAAGTCTATAGTCCCTATTAGGTGTATAAAAATCAAGGTTCTGAGTTAACACGATAAAAAGATATGGGCAAATTTAGATTTTCGCGAAAACTTGTAAGTACTAAAATTTACCTTTATTTTCAACTTTCTTATTTTTCTGAATTTTCCCTTTATTTGTTCTGTACTCTACTCGCTCTTGACTGGTTTTTTTTATTATGAAGAAAAATAGTCTGGATTAAATGTTTTTTTATAGTTCACGTAAGGGTTCACGAATACAAATAACTGCGACTGTCAAATTATTTCGAATGAAAAATGATTGAAAAAATAAAACATGTTCCAGTTGATTCTTTGATATGGTCTCATTAATATCCTAGAGTTATGGAATATCAAAAGGAATACCTTGTATAAGTTTGATATTGGTGCAAGTACTTTAATTGGCCTAATTTCAAAGCTAACACACACTGTTGACTTTGCATAAAGCGACGATAACCGACTTTTAATAATTTTATACTGAAGATCACGTCTAAACGAGTAGTGTTAATGATTTGGAAAAAAATATATGTTAAAATTATGTTTTTATAACATAGTGAAATTAATTTCTAAAGTTATGTCTAACGCGATTAAAAAACTGAGAATCACGCATAATCTATTAAGCGTATTTTTCTGAAACCTTCACCATTTTAAAGATAATTTAATTATTGATCTTTTAGTATAGGTTTTATTAAAATACCTTTTGTTTGACGTATAATAAATTAATAATGCAACTAATTTGGGGCAGCGCTCCTTGATGGGCGAGTCCTGGACGTACGACGCGTTGCGTGAGCTCAGTACAGAACACGCAAGCTAACCACTCAAGGTCACTGGCATATATCTGCGTCTTAATAAGTGTAATGGTAACTAATTGAATTGATGACTTATATTTATTGCTGGCGTCTAGTGAATTACACATTGAACATTCTCAAATTGAAGCTATAAAATCTTGGCCTAGCAATTTACCCGTGGCAGAGTATTTGATAGATTTTCGAAGAATTAACCTAGATTCAGAGAACGCCATTTTTTTTTTGTGGAAACCAAACAAATTACATTTTTCTTAACCTATGCCAAAAATACAATTTTCTGTCAGTTCTGCTCTCCTTGGTTCTTCATAAGGGTCAAAAACCGACCAACGTATCTCCTAACCACTTCAAACTTTAGCATTATAATTCTCAAGCCTTACCTAGCAACAGTGTTGTTCGATACAGAGAGCACTAAACATCCGTCTCCGGTGTCCAATGTCGCAGGTGCTGCTAACTATCGCCTCTCCAGCCACTACGCGAGCAATTTATAGTTAATGTGTGGAGGCTTTGGTAAGTTGCTGTCTCAGAGTAGGTTGTGTTTCCTAAGGGTATCGTGAAGTATCGACATTGTAAATTAACGTTATTGCATCTGTAAATTGAGGTCTAAAACTGTTTTTATTTCAATCAATAATTTTATTGGTATAAAGAACGATGGTTAAGTTATTCGATTTTATTAAACAAATGATGTTTAATAATTGGTAACAATTCTTGGTTTTACATTAGATTTCATAATGTTTTGCGGTAGAAGAACTGCGTTGCGAGACTTGTATTTTTTTACATGTTATGCTTTTGATGGGAAATATTTATTTGCAAGAATGCGAGTACAATAAGTTTACATAGTAAATCTTACTATGTAAAACTGAATTGGAGGTTTTTAGTAAAATGCTAAATAGGTGGTAGTAGGTACTTACATACAGTACTGAAACACAAAAACATTTAAGACAATAATTACTAATACAAGAATAAAAAATTGTTGAAACAAACATATTATTATCATCTTTTATCTATTTGTCTATCTTTTCTTTGTTATCAAAGAGCTGATAAAGACTCCCGTAGATAGGCGCGACGTGACTCTATTAGAACAATTTCTATAAAAACTTCATGGAAATTGTTCCACCAGAATCGCGTCACACCGTGCGTCGCCGCACCGCCACACAGTGGGCCGCAATTTTTGACGTATCACTGCCATTTTTTTTATACACTCCTGAGATAACACACTTTGGTGTGTCACTGGCACTTTAAAAAAATCAAAATTTCTTTTTTTTTTAATTTTCTTTTAAGAATCGGGAAATTAATCAAATTTTTTTTTGTGCCGCCTTTTTTTTATCCAACATTTTGAATTTTTATAAGCAGACAATAAATTCATGACCAGGGACCTGAAAAACCCCTGAAAACCAATTTTTGTTTAAATATTTTTTTAGATATTGTTTTTGCTTCATTGCCCGATTTTTTGAGGTTATGATTTTGACTTTTAAGAAAAAGTGGCAATGACACACCAAAGTGTGTTATATCAGGAGTGTATAAAAAAAAAATGGCAGCGATACGTCAAAAATTGTGGTGTAGGCAGACTTTTGAACAAAAAAAGTCCCACTGTGCGCCGCGTCGGAGCTATAAGGGTGGTGGTCAAATAAAGAGATGAGAGGTCCTTCGTTGTTAGTAGAAGTTTATATTCTACTGAATATTACGTTAATAAATCCTACTAATTAAATCAGCTCAAAACTAAACCACATTAATATTTATTAGGTATTTAGTGAACATTTACGACCTAAATGATGTAAACACGCTGAATTTCTAACTAATTATGTAAAATTGTCATGGTCTCTATAATATCCTTTTATTAGATTATGTCCAACATATTAATGTATGAAACAGGCGGATTACACAGATAGAACAGATAGACAGATTTAAGCGTATTAAAATTTAATTTCAGAGTTTGCAAATAACATTTTCGTGACAACCTAACATACGTTTTAGCTGAAAATTAATTAAAACTTTTTCTTTTGTCGTAAAGCAATAAGTTAAGGTATTATTTTTATAATTTTAAGAGCTCTAGTAAGATACATGTATATAGAATATTAGCTGCGCCCCGCGGTTTCACCCGCTTAAGTCCTTTTCCAGGTTATGGTTTACTTATGTGCCAAATTTTATCTAAATCCGTTTAGCCGTTTTAGCGTCAAAAAAACAAACAAACAAACGAAACTCACCTTCTCATTTTTTATATTATTAAAGTTAGGATTAGGATGCTTTATTGTACCACAAATTTATTATAAATCTCATTTACAAAACCATAAAAAAAGAAAAACAGTGACACTCCGGGAGTGCCGACAAAAGTGAAAACTTGAAAATGAAAAAAAATCGGCACCGCGGTAATCAACGCGTAGATGTCCTTTTAACCCTTGGTATGAACGTAGATCTACACGAGACACAATGGTTTTTTAATTGTTTCTGTAATTACGGCATTCGAGAGGTTAATGGTCCTTTTGACCACTAAAAAGACATCAACGCTGGTGTCGTCACGGTGTCACGAAAACAATGGTTTAGTCGCATCTCAAAAATGCCCAACGCGCCTAAAGAAGTTTTCACTTAAAAAAAAAATAAAGAAAAATGCTTTCGCAAGTTCTATCGTCACTTACTTAAACATTATCATTGTCAACAAAAAAAAATTCTTTATTAAAAACGCCACATTTAGACAAAATCTCTAGAACAGTGAAAATACCTGGCTTTTCCCACCCTCACATTTCACTCGACTTCTCCGAAAATACATAAATCATATCCACAAAGTTGTGACTCGACCACTTCAATTTCTCTGTAATTTACGTCTTCACTTGTATTTTTACACGACAACTGCCCTAGAAAGAGGGGTAGTCTTTTAACTTCTAAGAGTCAATCTGCATGTTTTGTCATATTTAGGTACCTACTTAGTATCTGGTCGACCGATCTCTGCTCAGGTGAAAATTGATAAATATATCGTCCAGGTATACCAACGTTGTATCACATTCCCGAGGTTGTGAAAATAGAGAAAACGCATTTTCCCAGATATGAGACCTAGCTAGATCGATTTTTTGCCCCCGTAAACCCCTATATTGCAACTTTCATAGAAATCGTTAGAGCTGATTTCGAGAACGTGATTACAAATATTGCTCATTTAATAATATAGGATTTAATCATGTGTTTATTTCGGACATGCCTGGCCAGTTCCGTACTTAAACGATTTGCTTAAACGAGTTTATCACGCGGTGATTAGCACATGAGTAAAACGTTTTTGCGTAGTATACAAAAATATTGTTTAATAAAATCTGTAACCCGACTACGGGAAAATAAAACTGGTCTAAAAAGTACGAAACAAGCAAATATCTCAGACAGAAATCAAGACATAGGTACAAAAATGATCAAAGTAAAGCCGTTGTCGCATGCCGTTATAATTTTGTAAGTGTTCCTGGCACCTTTATGGGATACAGGCCTGCGCCCACGGCTCATTCATCAAAATCGGTTCAGTAGTTAAGGCGCAACGGTGGAACACACGTAAAAACATACATACATAGACTGCTAAAACCATAACTCTTCCTTTTGGCGCAAAGCCGTAGTCGGGTAAAAATTAAAGAAAGCTCTTCCGTTATTGGTATTAGTAACAGACCGTTTATTAAAAACAGACTAGAAGAAAATAATAGAAAAATACGTACAAAGGTGATGCTTCAAAAGGAACAATAATAAAATAATCGACTTTCGATTTATGTTACAGAGCTCTAAAATAAATCATTTAGCTTAAACATGTGACACATCAATCACCACAGTTAAACAGAGTATGTGGGAACTTACCTATATAAGGTTTGTGTAATACTAACCTATTTACCAAGTAATGTGAGGCTATTGTTTTTGAAGTCAAGCATCCAGCTCATCTAGTTTGTGACGATAAATGGGACAGCCGCCTGGAAATACTAATTAGCCAGCGAGATGTGTTGGCAGTTCTAGTTCAAGTTGAGAGGGTGTGGAAAAATGAAGCGTTTACGTTCTCTCTATTGAGGCGTGTTGATGTTGACCTGGTTAATTAGTGCCAAAGCAAATGGAGCAACGTTGACTTCCAAGTGAAAACTTCTTTAGACGCGTTGAGCATTTTTGTGTCGGTGTCGGTAAATTGCGTTTCACACTGTAACGCAATTTACCGACACCGTAGAGTAAAAAACATCAACGCGTTGATTTTTTTTCAAGTTTTCACTTCTGTCGGTACTCCCGGAGAGCCACTGTTTTTTTGGTGACAACCAATTGGAGCAGTGCTGTATGACGTAATTCTAGTGAACGTCCAATTTTGGGTGGAACTTTTTTTATTATTAATTGGTTAGCCAACAACTGTTTACACTATACATTCGCTGTCGACTGGTAATGTACCCAAGAGACTGGCAGCATTGCCACGTTCTATGGCAATGCGACCACTGGCCAAGGTAAAAGCTTGCCCTTGGGTCACGGGAAGTGTCAAGTGTCATTACTACTCTTGGAAAACCTAGCACCTATACAGAAAACTTAACACATTAAGAGAAACATAGTAATGTAAAACTGTGATATCGCTGCGTTTAGGAACACTTACTAATCTTACTCTCCCATTCACTTGAAATAGTAGATAAACACAAACACGTAAAACATACGAGATAAAATCCTCTGCGTAAATCTTTACAGTACTTTACAACCCCAAGTCTTCACGTCGTCAACACAGAAAACGCAATACCCCAAACTATGAAGTAAACGTTTCATACCAATAAAATCGACAGCACTCGATCACGTTGCTCGCAAAATATATTAACGGTGTTCATATAAAAAGGCTGAGGTCTTATCGGCACGAAGCAGCCGTTTGAGGCAGGGTCAGCTGTATAAATATGGATTAACCAGAGGAAATATGAGAGAACATAGGAGGAATAAACCCTTGTTAGCCCTGCAGTACTGCGGTGGTAATATGCCAAGAGGCGGGCGGTTTTTTCGTTGGAGAAAAGGTGGTTAATTGTGATAACATTAGCGATTAGCTGGATGAAACGTTGATGGCAATAGGCTCGCCCCCTATTACATGGGACTTAAACATAACTGGCGAAATGTGGGTGTATCTGCTACAGGGACACCTCTGCCCAACCCTTCGGGGAATCAAGGCGTGATGTTATGTTTATGTAACTTTATAGTCTCAAAGTAGGTACTGCTCTTCGTGCTCCAAAATTTCTAGTGATCTCTAGTAACCTCATTTATGTATCTGAAAAAGGATGAAAAGTGAGTCGCACACGAAGAATAAAATGGCAACTAAAAAGATGGCATTATTATGAATGGAGATGTTTTAGGATGCCATTTAATCCGTATCATTGCTTAACAAATTTCTATTGTGTCATGATAATTAGCTAGAATATATCATTTACACCTTTTCCCGTAACTTACTAATTTAAAAACATTAAAAAATTGGTAGGAATATATACAGCGTAGACCTTCAAGTTACGTCGATATTGAGTTTCGAGTTCAAAACATGAGATTCGGAATTCAAGTTAAGTGTATACTTAATACCTATAGATATTTGTATATAGGTACACTATCACCATCATCATTATTACGAAGCGCGCAAACGAAGCACTTCGCTGGTGCGGTGAGTGCGGGGGAGCGCCAACAGCATGCTGGCCGCGCTCACTGGAAGGCTTGACTGTGCATGACTCACTGTTGTGAGCGGCACGTGGCGCGCTTGGGAGTATAAAATTTATATTTCCAAGAGTGTTATGTGTCGCTTTCTTTTTAAATTTAACTGACATTTTTAACTGTAATTTATGGAGAAAAATGTAATGAATTCTTATTTGATTTTTTAATTTTAATTTTGTTTTAATTTAGATTTTAATCTTATTTTTATTGAATTTTACAATATTTTATTTCAATTCTATTTTTTTTTTGTAAATGTGTATGCCTATTGTAATAATAATATGAGTCTATGTTACTCGAAATAAATGATTTCAATTTGAATTACAGCCGAACGATGCCCACTGCTGGACATAGCCCCGTAGCCTCACTATAGAAACAAAAAAATAACCATTCCTCTTCTCAAACCAGTCTATAAAATTCTATTTTTGAGCGTCAAAATAACGAGGAAAGAACTAACACGAGAGTCTGAAGCGCGAGTTCTTGTTCCACCTAGCTAGACGATAAACCCGACACAGAATTATTCGGTTTACTCAGAATCTCACTTGCAATTTGTACAAATGTCACTAACAAGGACTAAGTTTGAAAGTTGAATTTGTTGAATGTTGCCAAGAAATGGAGGTAGGGTTAACAAAGTCAGTTATGTTTTTAGAATATTATTATTATGTTTGCAGGTGTTTTTGATTTGGCTAGATTATACAGTTCATTTGGTTTAGTTCTGTTCTTTTTACTTCGGTAGAAGAATTCTGTTTGTGGCAGGTCCTAATTCGAGATCCTAAAAAAATCATTGCCATTCCCAAGTCCCTGACCCATTTTTTATACTACAAAAGCGTCCCTTAAATCAATCCCACCTTCATCACTACCAGTTGATACCCAAGAAAAAGGGATACCCAATAAAATAACTACCCATACATTCTACTTCCATTCACGTCGAAAGCAACCCAGCCGGCGTAACAACCCGAAACCGACGCTAACGTGTATAAATAAGAGCCCCCAAATTCCCCAATTTATTTTGCGTCACCCCAAACCCGGGGTGAGTAAAATATTCTAGTTGATGCCCGTTGGAGCGGCACGGACCACTACAGACCGGATTAGCTTATGTGCTTCTGGTACTAAAAGGATTTTTCTTTTGAATTTTTTGGTTTTTGTCTCTTAGAATTTTTGAGAGCGTCTGTAGCCAATGTATCATTTTTGACAATGAAGGCTCTCTAGATAGATTTAAAGTATGGCTTTTATTAGTACATAACTCGTCATTGCTAAGCCTAGGTCTTCTGAAAGGGTAATCCGTCCCGTGCCTCGAACTTTTCTTGGCACATTTGGCAGTGTTCATGTCAACTCGATCAAATTGGGAACCAGTAACTCCTTGGAAATATTCTTGTGAATAGAACACGCATAAAGTATCCGATAAACGTATTCTATCCGTCGTTGGAAGCCTAAAATTAAATGCAATACTTTATTGTGACATAAAATTGAATCGACAATAAATTTCAAATTTCTTGTTAACATAACCTACAACGAAATATGAAGATGATCCGATTGGTGGTTGATTGTTAGCACTCGTTAAAGTTCAAATAACAGGAGAATATTTGTATAGTGTACAACCCACATTACTCTCCGTACGTATTAGTCCGGATAAAGGCACCCACGCCGTAGATAATCCTGCCGTGGGTGTTATGAATGCAAAGCAGTCTCATTGAAGAAGTTTTCCACCTTTGTAAGTAAGAATAGCTTTAATAGCTTTTACTTGAACTAGATTGGCGCTGATGATACGACGACGTTAAATGAAACCACGTATTCTATGATGCGTTTGAACTCGATTGTATTAGGTGGCTTTGTTTTTCTTTAGAAGCTGATCAAAATTCGATCAAAAATTTGTTGTTAGGCACACATGCTGCGGATCTAAACTAGGATTCAATTTGCATTTTAAAAACCAAACTAGAGAACGATGACAGTATGAATCCACGTCCAAAACCGACCAGTGTACCTTGAGACTTACATTGACCATTCCGTCTCCCTTTAAGTTCTGCGATATAAGGGCGGAGGGGGGAAGGGAAGGTCTGTTAATCCTGGATGTGGTTTAGGCACTTTTTACGGATGTTTATCTAGATATACGCAGATAGGTCAGAGACATGTGTGGGATGGATTTCATATTGAACGAGCATTTTTAGGGTTTCGTGCCCATGGGGGCCGATGGGGTTCTATTCTCGCTGTTATGGTTGAAGTCTCCAGTTTTTGTACAAAAACTGATTTTCAATAACTTAAACGTTGTTTCCTATTCGCCACACAATTTTTTATTTGTAGAGCAAAATAATTAATTCAAAATCTTTAAGCAAACTCCTTCAAAGGACTACATATTCTTTTGGATCTACTTTTTAATAATTTAACCCTTACTGTCTTCAAGCAACGTAGGTTTAAAAATAAGCGACGTAATTTCCACTTTTATTACTTCATCATGCTTAAAGTTCTTATGGACCCGGTTACAGCAGCTACCTACAGAACCCCCAATAGCTCACACGTGTCCACTTTCATTTGATATTCTGAATACATCGAGCAGGACCAAAATAAACTGGTGTGTATGATATTGACAGGTTGTTTTTGAAAACTCCGTTTCATGTTAGCTCTTTGTTTTCCAGTATAGCCGTTTGATTCTTTTATAGATATTTCTAAAATTGACTTTTGGTTTGTTTTGTTCAATGAATTTTGTATTTCTGTTCATACTCAATACAGGCGAGATGGAATGATTTTGGTCAACAAGTCAATGACCCTTTTGTCGGGAACTCTTTACTGACTGTAGGTATAATCACTATACTTGATGATTTACTGTTAACTAATTATATTTCAGATCGCCATGAAGTAAAATTGGGAATCAAACGAGCTTACCTGTTAAGCGAAGTCTTGTAAATTTATGAACGGCGATCTGAAATATAATTACTCACCCGCCACTAGCTAACAGCCCCAAAGCTACAATAATAAAATTAGTCTACCTAATTTACTTATCCTTTCAGGAAAACTAGTTTTTTATTTAATTTTTGATTTACGCAAGTTTTTGAGCTCTATCTCCCGATGGAATGAGAACTATTTGTCTGTCTGTTATAGTATAATTAGCCTATAACGGTACCACTGTTGAGGCACAGGTCTCCTTTCTGTGAGAGTGGGCCGTAATCCACCACGCGGGCCAGTGCGGATTGGTCTGTCACAGAGCTTGTATCTTTTATCATGTAATCTGGTCATTTTGATCCAGGTGTATCGTCTTCACATATGCTTTTGTTTAATAATAAATGTGTAAAAAATATTGTAAAACATTTTTAAAAGAGTAAAGGTGGAGTTTCTTGCTTATAATTACTGGGTTGTGGAGGTCAGATAGGCAGTTGCTCCATGTAAAATACTGGTATTCAGCTGCATCCAGTTAGACTGGAAGCCGACCCCAACATAGTTGGGAAAAAGCAGATTGATTGAAACTACCTCTTTTGGAAGGGTCGACTAGAATAAATTACTTATATATTTTTTGTAAATTGTGACGTTCAAAAGAGCATTTGGTGTGCCTATTTGAAATATTGTAATTTGACTTTGACTAACCGTAATAGATAAAAAGTTGATTTTTTCACAGAATACTAGTTACTTTTGCGTCTATAATTTCGCTCTTGGCCCGGTGTTCTATTTTATAAGCACCCATCAATACTAATTTCATAAATGTAATGCCCAAACCACTGAACCGATTGTTATGAAATTTGACGGACAGGCTGTTTTTCGTCCTGGATCGCAGACGGACTCAGCAAAACTAGTCAAAACAAGCAAATATGCAAATAGACCACACAAAATCCAATCATTACCAAGTCATTATCCTTCCTCCATTCATCTTAACAATTCAATTCAACTTGACTGCTATCCCGGTTACATTGTTTTCCTTGGTTCACGTGATTGAGTAATTAAGTCCTTCCACTTGATTGCCTGTGGGTTGTCCAACATCAAGTCTTTAAGGGTCTTTGGGGGTGAAGTGCTCAAACCAGGACGTTAAGTTTAAGTGGAAATAAATAGGAGTTAGGTTTTATTGTGTACTTTGGTTTAGAGGTGGTGTTAGTTGTAAGGGGTTTTAAATTAGTCATGTAAGGGTTTCGATGTTTTTGTTTAATTACTAGCAGCGCCCCACGATTTCATCCGCATAAGTTTCGATCCCCTAGGAATATTGGGATAAAAAGTATTCTGTGTTAATTCAGGTTATAAACTATCTGTGTGCTAAATTTAATTCAAATTCGTTCAGTAGTTTTTGCGTGAAAGAGAAACAAACATACATCCATCCTCACAAACTTTCGCGTTTAAAATGTTATATCCATAAATATTATAAAACAAAGTCCCCTGCCGCGTCTGTTTGTCTGTCTGAACGCGATAAACTCAAAAACTACCGAACAGATTTTCAAACGGTTTTCACCAATGGACGGAGTGATTCATGCGGAAGGTTTTAATTTATAACGGTTTTGTGAAAATTGACTGAAATATGACGATTATTGTTGAAGAAGTCGGAAAAAAATATGCCGACTGGGAGCTTTACTGGCGTGCGCTGCGTTAACCGAAAAAGATACATCAAATTTATGATCTACGGTATTGTTCATCTTAAAAAGTTCAACAAAAAGCCCATACTGGCATATGTTTATCTTCTAAGGATGACCCGCAATAATCATTTTTATCTTTCAGAATTTGATAAAAATTTAATTGTTATTTCCAAAGCTTTTTTGACCGGTATAGTATTAATCTTTATCCAAAAAGATATGTTATTTAAATTGGGCATTTAATTAAAATTAAAATATGCCTGTAAATTATGTAATTTAAATGAATAGTTTAAAAGATATCACAGTTTCAAAAGTACGCGTAGCAACGCGGGCGCAGTGGTAGGAGTCAATGACCTTTTCCTCTGTTATTAGGTATAAAATCTCAGTAGTACGTTCCCGTGGGATATTTTCTGACATCCATGCGGGCGAAGCCGCGGGCAAAAGCTAGTATAATATATATATCAGTAGGATTAGTAGGATTCAATCATTTTGACTTCATGTCAAAAAAATAGTACTGCAATGATAGAGTAGTTTACGGTTGCAAATAAGTTGAGACACTTTTTCACTTTGCTTCTGCGAAGGCAGGGCAAAAGCATTTTTAGTACCAATATAAGGGCAAGCATAATCAACCTACCACGTTCCCACTGCTGGGATTCAGGCCTTCTCTCTGTGAGAGGGACTAGACATAATCCACAACGCGGGTCAAGGGCGGGTTGGTGGATTTCAGTGTATAACGAAGAAAAAAAAAGATTTGCTTGTTTGTATGTAGGGGGTAATCTCTGGAACCAGCAGTCGGATTAGAAAAATTATTTTTGCATTGGATAGTCCAATTCTTGAGGAAGGTTATAGGTTCGGGGACGAAGTCGTGGGCAGAAGCTAGTTTTAAATAAAATTATTATTGTGACTCCTAAAGGCATTGTTTGAGCAGTTATTGCAGTACCTCCGTGACACGGAGCTTTACCAATCTCGATTGTGAAACAAAGGGACTAAAGATCTAGCAAAGCGTCCCAGAAAACCACTCTGAGAAGTTTGAAAGCCTTTGATCTTAGAGTTGTATAGCTTAGGACTTTCTCTTACGAAATATTGAAGACTCGGTCATCTAATCAAGAGAATTGTGAGCTTTCTTGGCCATTACTCATTACTGCTTAGAGGGTTTGGTCATGTTGAGAGAATGAGTGAAAGATGACCAACAAACGGTATTTATAAGGCAGATGTGAGTGGAATCGCCGCGAGGGAATGCACTAGAAGGAGTGACCTTATTGGTGACGTTCTTCAGAAAGGTCAGGTGCGTCGTACAACAACTGGCGTGCGTGCACGTCCAGGTGTATGAACGTAAACGAAGCAAAAGGAGTATGTAAGGATTGGAGCAGGTGGCGTTCTGTAGTTTCTGCCTACCCCCATGGGAGAAGGTGTGAGTTTATGTACGTAGGTACTATTGAAGACTGACGGGGTCCGCCAGGGCCGATGCCTGCCGGGAGTGCGAAGAAAACCGAAAGGGAGATCGTGGCCCACGGCAACAGGGCAACAGAAGGAACACGGGTGGGTTTTAGTCAGTAAGAGTCTGACACGCCCTCCCGCTCCACCCAGAACGGGAGAAGTTATTTGATAATTTCCCACTGAAAAAACAAGGCACTATTGAAGACACGCATATCTGTACACTGTAAGGATTATTCTTGCTTGCAACGCTCGGCCGCTATAGTAACGCTTACCTACGAAAAAAAAGGTCGTGTGCACGGGATTTTATTTTCAAATTGGTTATATACCTATGCGTGACCGTGATAGTACCGACTTAGTACTGCATTATTTTCATCGAATTAATATCACCCTACAAGTCTTGTCTTACTTATCGGCAGATCTGCGAGTTTCATCAAAAAATCCCTTCAGCAATTTATATGCAGATAAAATTTTAGCCTCGCAAAATAAATTTCATTTCAGAAATATTAAATGCCAAAGACTGTCACTACTTTGAAATTAAAAATAGTTTTTCTTAACCCGTTCAATTTTTCCTTCAGATTAAAATTCTTGGCAGTATTGCTTGATATTTTTGAAGTGAAAACTTTTTTAGGCGCGTTGAGCATTTTTGAGATGGGAAAAAATAATTGAACTCGCGACACCATTACCGACACCTCATTTTTGTAAACGCGATTGTGCTCTTTATTTATATTATTTTACGGATTAATATTCTTCCCGCATCTCGGCGGGGTTTGTCTCAGTTTGGCCAGAGCTTTACTAGTAAGATTTTTTAAATAAACTGCTTGATATTGAGTTATCGCCCCTTATGATGCTGCGATCCGATATCGTCATTTGCAAGCTAGGATATCGGTATCCAAAGAGACCCTTCCGGGAATTGCTTGCGTGATGTCATGAGAAGATGGGGGTAATACAAGGCTTTAGCTGGTTTATATTAAGTTAACTGGCTGACCCGACAGACGTTCTCTTGTTCAAAATTCATACAACATACCCATAGAACAGCAACTCTTCAAATTTTTCGTTCCGTAAGAATTTGATTTTAACTACGTGTTACGAACATTTTAAATCAATAAATAACCAAATTGGTCCAGCCGTTCTCAAATTATGCGCTTACAAACGAACATATTTTTTTTATATTGATTAAGTTTATGGAAATAAACTTCAATAACGTAGGTTTGTAATGTTTTTTCAAGATGGCCAGTATGTAAAGGTATGTGAGATGACAACTATTAGAGAAGAAAAAAAACAAATAAATTAGGATAAAGGCAATAGATTGATGAGGTGTATACGTGATATATGAAGTATACATACATACCACATAGGTATGTATCTTATACTATTAAATGAGCAATATTTGAATATATATATGTCGGAGACGGGTATGTGACTCTCGTTATTATCAGCGTAGTGTGGGTAGTGTTGGTTAATGCGCAATAGAAAAACAGTTTGCAGTTCAGATCACATTATAATTTACTATCAAATTAATCACACTAGCTAAATTATACACACACTGGGTGCGACGGCGTTTATTAAAATCACCAATTAACAAAATGATCACAAATTACAACCAACACAATTACTGTGCACAACGAATCGAGAACAGTTCCGTGACGTCTTGATTCCAATGCGACCCGAGGCTGAATGCCCTCCTCGCCGTGGCCTTCAAACATCACGACTCTATAGAAGCGCGCCTTTTTCGGTGTAGGTAGCTCACTCTTGATGTCGCCAGTGGCGCGCTTGCGATTCGTTTCGTGTCCGTACTAATGACCGGATCCGACATATGTTGGTAATCACGTTCTCGAAAACGGCTCTAACGATTTCGATGAAAGTTCCAATATAGGGGTTTACGGGGGCGAAAAATCGATCTGGCTAGGTCTACTATCTGGGAAAATAAGTTTTCTCTATTTTCACCCGAGCAGAACTCGGTCACCCAGGTATTGATACTATACTTAATGCTCTAGACACATAGTTTCTGAAAGTAGAAAAAAACACTTATTTAATGTAGATTTAGTTCCTGTTTTATCATTATTTAACAATAACTTATTAATACTTCTTTTTCGACAAAATAATGAAGACAAAGCCAGCAAATTAATAATAACACAAAATACTACAAACAATTAGACAAAACATTACTTTTATTATATACCCCGTGGTTCAATTAACTGACACGGAAATTATAAAGCTTTATTGTCACATAAACTTAAAACAGAAATGGTAATTAAGCGTACCTTTCTCCAATTTGAGTGAGACGTTCTGTTTCTCTCTTTACCCGCCTACGCAACGGCAAGACAGGGTTATGTTTTTCACGCGTTGGTATGTATGTATCTTTGTATATGGGATTATTTATACCCTTGAAGCATTCTAACGGCTGGCTGGATTTTAATACATGAGGTGTTATAGGCTAGATTTTTAACCCCCGACGCAAAAGGGGGGTGTTATAAGTTTGACCGCTATGTGTGTCTGTCTATGGCAGCGTAGCTCATAAACGGGTGAACCGATTTGAATGCGGTTTTTGATTTCAAAGCAGGTTTTTAGTGATGATTTCTAGACATGTTTTATCAAAATTGGTTCAGCCGTTTGAAGATTATTAGCTCTTTTCTAGTTGATGAATGGATGTGAGTATCTTCCACAGGTCTGATCGATTTGAAATTTGGTATTCTGTTACTTCAATGGTATTAGAACATAGTTACCTTAAACTGATGCTGCAGCATCCCCTGGAATTAGCAGGATACCCAACTCCCTTACCAACTTACAGCATAGGTATCGTGTTTGGGCTCATTGGATTGGTCTCAATGAATAAGTTATAGATGGATGGTGAACAGGGTCTGGTAATGGAGTAGGAAAGAGAAATGAGGAAATGTTTGTGTCGGGGGTTTTTAAATTTTAGCTGTTAAAATTGTACTTGTGTATAGTAAAATCAAAATGGCAGATTTAGAAGTCAATAAGAAGCGGTTTGACAAAAAATAAATAAGTGTCATGACTATGTGGGGTATCAAAATAAATTCCAAAAATATAATACAGTAAAAGATTGAGAATAAAAAAATTAAAATAAAATATGCGACTGCAACTAAAACGTTCAAAAAAAGATCACTTTTCAAGCAGTCTGATGCAGTTGGTGGTATCTAATCTAAGAGTGAAGTAAAATAACAAAAAACCGGTCCAGTGCGTGTCGGATCACGCACAATAGATGGGATGAATTTATGGGTTCCATAGATGGAATGAATTTATCTCAAGAACAAACTTAACAGTGTAGTTGAAAAACCTGTTCTCCCATACGGAATGTATGGGAGAACTTGTTTTTTCAACTGCAAACGTAAGTTGGTCGATAATACTCGTTAACTTGTAGAGTAGGTACACTTAGTTGTGATAGTTTATCTTTTAATTTCGTTATATATACTACTGCTGTGAATTTTTCTACATATCTAGAACCAAATGCAAATGGATTCCTGAATCCAAAAATAGTTTACACAAATTTATAATATTTTTGAACGACCTTTCCAACGATACCACACTATGGGAAAAACGAGAAAAAAAACATCTCCACTTTACGTGTAGGGGAGGTACCCTAAAAAATAGTTTTTTATGATTTTATGTTATTACTTTGTTGGCGTGATTAATATGTTTATTCATGCCAAATTACAGCTTTCTAGTACTAGCGGACATGTTGAAACTATAAGGGTTCCTTGTTTACTACGAAACCCTAAAAAATAACATAACACCACGTCTTGTTTTCCCGAAGAGTTGGGCAGAGGTGTACCTATATAGCACACCCAAATTTTGCCAGTTATGTTTAAGTCCCATGTAATAGGGGACATGCCTTGCCATGCAAACGGACACAAATTCAGACTCCATGCTGCTACTGAGAAATTCCAGATGGAAAACCCAATAACACTTGGCCCGACTTGGGAATTGAACCCAGGTCCTCATGCTCACCAGTAGCGCTTGCGAATACTGGACCAACGAGGCAGACGGTTTCTTCAAAATAATATAATTTAGAATGGCAATTAAAGCGCTGTAATTAAAGCTCCAATTTGAGTAACGAACTTCAAGACGTTCCGTTTCACTTTTAAATGATATTAATTTGTAACAAGATGACAGATGTGCAATGCAAGTCTTTGAGCTCGTTTTAATTGATGGAATGCATGCGATGCGGCTCTGTTGAGGTAATTGTCTGTGAGACGGGTTGTAGACGAAATGTAACTGTGGATTTTAACGAACGTGAAACATGATGGGCAGCATTTTCATAAGATATAGACGAAAATTCAACAATAGTTATAATTATGACAATACACGCTCATTAACGTGGTCACCTACTAGGCAAGTAACGTACCTACCATCGACTCGACAACAAGAAGAAGTGTCTAGTAGACTTGGTACTAAAATTCTGTATTAAAATGTTGGTTTCAATCACAAACGACACAAACCAAATTACACCAAACTAAACCATGGACGGGTTTAACATTTTTATACAGACCTATTGTTAGAATAAACTAATTAAAATAAAAACTATTGTTAGATTTATAATGAGGTGTAGTGAATACAACTTTACAACTAATATTACACTTTTGGGCACATTATCAGTTGACAGCGATGTGGAGTAATAATTTTTCGACGCCATATTTTAGTTTTGTTTTTAGGTTTTTTGTTTTTAGGTTAAGTTATTATATGTTATTGATGTTATTATTTACTAGCGGACATCACGCGGTTTCACCCGCGTAGTTCCCGTTCCCGTGGGAGTACGGGGATAAAATATAGCCTATGTTACTCGCTGATAATATAGCTATCCATTGCTGAAAGAATTTTTCAAATCGGTCCAGTAGTTTTTAAGTTTATTCGTTACATACAAAAATACAAACATACAAATCTTTCCTCTTTATAATATTATAAGTATAGATGAACACACAGTAAATAAAATACACACAGATACGAAATAATTATAATTTTGAGAATAAAGGTACTGGTTATTTCTTAAGAAATTTCTTCTAGATGACCGGCTTTATTGTTTTTTTATATATTTTTATTTAATGTGTATGATTAGTAACTTAAATAGGTAATAGTTAGTGTATGTAGATTTACATACAATTTAAATCTCTCCTTCAATGAATAAACACATCTGCAAATATCACACTTCTATTCAGTGAAATCTCTATACATATAAATCAATCACCGAAGCCTTACTATCGGGAACATTTTGACCTTTTAGGTCACAGTTAGAGGGTGATCGTTTTGAACTCTCAAAACGATCACCCTCTATCCGTGACCTTTAACACAATACGTGACATAGAAACGACATATAGATCATTAAATAAAGCCAATACACAATACAATACCATTGTCCACATCGCACAAGAATACATTTATATACCAACATGTATTATAAGGCTACCCGACCATTGGAGCGAGGCTAGTAAACCGGACAGAGCGATAGCAAAGCAATGTAGCTGAATGTCCCTGCCCACATATATTACCAACACTGATCCACCCTTAAGGAGGATGCGCTTGATGAATTTCGTGGGCTACCTTATAGCCCGCGAAATTCAAGTAATCTTGTTTTTTTTGCAATTTGCAGGTCAGTTTGAGATTGTATGTTGATAAAAATCTGACTCGTGACCATAATATACATGTAGGTATTTATAGAATTACAATCATTCGAATCAGAAATTTAACTCTCTAAGTTAGAATTGACCTCATATTTCATAATTTCATGAAATAGTCATTCAATAGGGCAATTTTGCTGGCTACTATAGTGCTTTTGCCTTAAGCTAAGGCGGAAAGGAAAAGGTGCAGGCGTTCGGAGCAGAGAAAGTGAACGCACACATCTCTGCATACATTCCGCTAGAGCCCTGTCCACTGTCCACTGAAGTGGAGCGCGACAGAGACATTTTCGTTGAATTCTTTTATTTAATGTTTTCCCAGTTACTCACCGCTCTTCTCCGATCCAGTGGACAGGTAGCCTTACAACCCTGGCTTAATTGAAATCAGGGGAAACTTATAAGGAACCGTATTGGATCTGCGGTTGTGTCGCCAGCAAATAATATGGTGTCATTTTTATTTGTATCGTGGTTCGTGTATTATTTGTACTGACTACAAGCTTACGAGGTAAACTCCGGATATTGGGTTTGTTGGTACCTTTAAGGGAAAGTTTGCACGTGTAAACCTTGATAATATGCAAAAAATATGTTGTAAAGTTTGTTGAATGTTTGTTAGTTTATAAACTCACCCGATTTTTGCAATTAGCGTAGAAATTTTGTAAGATTTATTTAATTATTTAGCAGAGAATTGCAGAGATGTTTACCATAAAAGGGAGACCTTAATACCCAATGCCGATTAATATAAAATCGAAGGTAGCCAAATATCGCTGCGCCATATTGCACCACGTCCTATTGTGAAGGTTCTCCCTCTCATATAAATTATAAAATAACTCTTTATCTATTGAACATTGATAATAAATAAGCGGATAGAACGTGCGGTTATAAAACGCAATGTATCTCGGTTTCCGGTAAAACAAATACAACCACAGCGCGGTGCGGTCGCTGATATTTTGGGGAAAATCCATCATGCTTTAATAACATGCCTAACTAATAATCCCATTAATATTTTTATTGCTTCTATCTAATAGAGGACTAGCAGCGCCCTGCGGTTTCACCCGCATAAGTTTTGATATCGGAAATATCGGGATAAAAAGTATTGTAAATGTTAATCCAAGTTATAAACTATCTGTGCGTCAAATTTCATCCAAAACCGTTTAAAAGTTTGACAGAGTAACAAGCATCCATCCATCCATCCTCACAAACTTTCACATTTATAATATTAATAGGATGAAGGTATTTACTAAAGGTTAAGTGGGCCGATAATACGTAATTAAGTCAACAATCGCGTATCAAACATTCATTTGTTTAATGAGATTAGCCGTAGGCGTTAAGTGAATGGAAAAATGAATGAGTATACTTACCTAGCATTACATTCCTTTATTTAGCAGTTGGAAATTGAAGACTGTGATGCCATTAATCCAAAGAGTCCCAAAAAGTCTGACAGCCGGTCTTACCAAGGGATACCGTGTTACCCGAGGTGGAGGCCAAGTAGAAAAAAAATTAGAATAAAAATGACGAAATGTTTTTTGAAGACTGTGATCATTTTTAATATTTAATTATATTTTTTTTATGATAATTTATTAAAAAATTATTACTACTTGTTTATTCTTTTTGTATATGGATATTTTGCCTGTATTAAAACACTGTTTATTTATTTTTTATTTTAAAATACTGGTGTTCAGCTACATCCCAACATATGTTGGGAAAAGGCTAAACAGATTGATTTGATGCCATTCATATTTCCATTTCATTTATAGTTAAATAGCTTCCGCCAGAAGCTTTTCCCACGTGAGATATTTATAAAGTATAGCCTATGTTACTCAGTGATATTATAGCATTCTACAGGTGAAATAATTTTTAAAATCGGTCCAGTAGTTTTTGTAGTCTGGATTTGTGCCCGGTTGATGGCAATAGGCTCGCCCCCTATTACATGGGACTTAAACATAACTGGTGAAATGTGGGTGTACCTGCTACAGGTACACCTCTACCCAACCCTTCGGGGAAACAAGGCATGATGTTATGTTATGTAGTTTTTGAGTTTTTTAATTACAAACAAAAATACAAATAATATTAGTGTACCTATGTTGACAAAACCATACTTTATCAATCTAGTCTTAATTTTAGTTTGTTAAGCGGCAAAATTATGACTGTAAGGTCCAGTTTGAATCCAGCACAAACTATTGCTTCACTTTGAGCATATTTAACTGAGTTCCCGGCTAACGAGAAAACTTTGTTATGCATCACTAATTTTAAAGCTTTTTAAAAAAGTGCATGTTACTTACGTAAAAGCATTCATAAAATTTGAGGGAACATTTTTATTTCCTAGGTATTTTAATAAATAAAATATTTTGTTCGAGTTGAGGTGGAAGTTTTGGGGTTATTAAATTTGGAAATTTTGCTAAAACGACGTTGTCTTTAACAGTTAATAACAACAATTTGTTGTTGCCAATCAATCTGCAAAGCGTGGTGATCGTGAAAGCCTCCTTGGGCATAAATTCTGCCTGTTGTTGGAATAAATTATATCTTCAACAAGTTCTTTTCCAAGTAATCCTAACTATCCTACTAATATTATAAATGAGAAAGTTTGTGCGTTTGGATGTTTGTTACTCAAACACACAAAAACGGCTGAACGAATTTTGATGAAATTTGGCACGCAGATAGTTTATAACTTGGATTACCATATAAATACTTTTTATCCCGGTAGCACGTTCCCGTGGGATAAATCCTGACCTCCACGCGGGCGATGCCGCGGGCGAAAGCTAATATAATAATATTATAAATGTGAATGCGTTTGTTTGTTACGCTTTAACGCTAAAACGGCTGAACGGATTAAGATGAAATTTGGCACATGGGTAGAGTGTAATCCAAATTAGGACAAAGGATACTTTTTATCCCGATTTTCTTAGGGGATCGAGACTTATGCGGGTGAAAACGCGGGGCGCAGCTACTTTTCTTCATGAAGTTGTTCATGGGTAAAAGAACCTGAGGCATTATGCTTGGTATGGTTGCTAAATAGTCAATTTTTCGCAAAAATAAAATATACAAAGATAAATATCACGCCAGCAGTTCCTCAAAAGGTTTACAGAGATGAATAGTTACTTTTAAACGTCCAAGGGTTAACCTCATTGCCAATTCAGCATCATCATTGGCCTATAAATGTTCCCACTGCTGGGACACAGGCCTCCTCTCTGTGAGAGGGAGTGGGCCGTAATCCACCACGCGGGCCCAGTGCAGGTTGGTAGATGTCACATGTCTTTGAATTTTCGGTTCTAGGACATGCCGGTTTCCTCACGATTTTTTCCTTCACCGTTTTGAGAGCAGTGGTGATGAAATAATTTACACAAAGTAAAGCGCCTGTCTGGGTTCGAACCTACGACCTACAACTCGTAAGTCGCGGCCGTTACCACTGGGCCACCACTGCTCTACTAACAGACATAAATCTGAATTCCAGGCTGCTATTGAACAAAAATTCCTGAAAAGAAATATTTATACTTTGTGAATACCTGTCATTTAATCCTTCATATATTTTTAACCCATAACTCTCCATCGAAGTCTCTTAAACCCATCTTAAAAAAACAAAGAATCAAATTCCAAAAAAGACCATTAGTCTTAAATAAGGCACTCGTAGTCTACATATATACCTTTCTTAATCCAAAATCACTTTGTAAAGGAAATACATTTGACCCGGATAACCCAACAAATTCTAAGTGGACGAAGGTCAACTTGTACTGGTTACTGTTGAGATCCGTCCATTACCTAAATAGCTTGCTCAGCCCGATACGAAACCAATTATGTTTTATATAAATCTTTACAGTACATACATTCGATTGAATTGTTCGGAAAATGTTTCCAAGGATTTCCTTGTACGGTCTATTTTCGTTGATGGATATTTATTTATGGAATTCTTAAATAAATAATCTGAACTGCTTCGTTAGTCTAGTGGTCTTAAGCGCTACTGCTGACCATGAGGTCCTCGGTTCGATTCCCGGGTTCGGGCAAAGTGTTATTGGGTTTTTCCGTCTGGAATTTCCCAATAGCAGTCCGGAATCTGGATTTGTGCCCGGTTGATGGCAATAGGCTAATCCTTCCTTAAATCCTTATCCATCCTTACATATTATAAAACGAAGTCCCCCGCCGCGTCTGTCTGTCTGTCTGAACGCAATAAACTCAAAAACTACCGAACAGATTTTCAAACAATTTTTACCAATAGACGGAATGATTCATGTGAAAGGTTTTAATGTATAATTCATTAAGGTTTTGTGTAAATTGGCTGAAATTTGACGATTACTGTTGAAGAAGTCGGAAAAAATCATGCCGACTGGGAGCTTTACTGGCGTGCGCTGCGTTAACCGAAAAAGATACATCAAATATATGTTCTACGGTATTGTTTATCTTAAAAAGTTCAACAAAAAAATCCGCAATGGTTATGTCTATCTTCTAAGGATGACCCACAATAACCATTTTTATCTTTCAGAATTTAATAAAAATTTAATTGTTATTTCCGAAGCTTTTTTGACCGGTATAGTATTAATCCTTATACAAAAAAATATGTTATTTAAATTAGGCATTTAATTTAGATTAAAATATGCCCGTAAATCATATCATTTAAATGAATAGTTTAAAAGATATCATAGTTTCAAAATTACGCGTAGCAACGCGGGCGCAGCGGTAGGAGTCAATGACCTTTTCCTCTGTTATTAGGTATGAAATCTCGGTAGTGCGTTCCCGTGGGATATTTTCCGACATCCACGTGGGCGTAGTCGCGGGCAAAAGCTAGTATAATTATAAAGTAATTCAGGCCATCTCTCTAATGGAGATACATGTGTAAGATAACATGCAATTTAGTCAGTGCTGTATGATAGTGTCTCATTACACGATACGCTAAATTAGCTGATTGTCTTACACTGTTAGGTCGGAGGATTGCGCCGAAGTATCGTGGCGTCGCGGCAGTATTGTCATCGGTTTTGTGTTTGAATGAAGGATTTGTGATGCATTAAAATAAACAGCCTCGTCGGTCTAGTGGTCGCAAGGGTTGAATTTCCAGGTTGGCCAAACTGTTATTGGATTTTCCCATGAGGAATTTCTCAGTAGCAGCCCGGAGTCTGGATTTGTGTCCGGTTGATAGGCAAATATTCGTTCGAAGTTTAATTTTTCTAATACTTAAATGGTTTATTATTACGCACTACCTGCAGTATTGTCTCTCCTTCCTTCTTAATCCATTCGCAGGTTGTCTTTAAGGATGTATTCTTGGTGGCAGCGAGCAGCAGGGTGGCGGTGGCGCGAGAGCGGTGCGTTTAAATGCATAGTTTTATATAGAACTATTCTCGCTTCCCGCGCCGCTGCCTTCGAGAACAGTTGCAGTTGTAGTTTCCATATGTGCACTTTTTAAGTTAATTTTGGAAATTCATCATCATCATTTCAGCCGTAAGACGTCCACTGCTGGACATAGGCCTCCCCTAAGCACCGCCACTTCAATCTGTTTTGTGCTTCCCGCATCCAGCGGATTCCTGGGGCCTTCACAATATCATCGGTCCACCTTGTGGAAGGCCTTCCAACGCAACGTCTGCCGGTACGCGGTCACCAATCCAGCGCCTTTCGGCCCCATCGGTCATCTGTTCTGCGAGCAATGTGCCCTGCCCATTGCTATATAAGTTTGGCAATTCTTCGGGCTATGCCGGTACTTTGGTTCTCATGCGGATCTCTTCATTTCTAATTCGAACACGCAGGGAAACTTCTAGCATAGTCCTCTCCGTTGCCTTTTGGAAATTATTGACTGGTAATCTTGGTGAAGGAAAACATCGTCAGGAAACCTGAACTTGAAATGGCCTGAAGTCCGAACAATGAACAGGCACAGTGATTAATGCTTGTTCTTACTCTGCATAAGAAGATATCTACCTTACAGATGGTTCCTAATGATTTCTAGAGGTAAAATTTGCAAACAAATTTAAATGTGATATTATATAATGTAATTTTATTAGATTTTTTGATGATAATTATTTTTAATTTCTATTTACCGCATTTATTTTAAATCATGCTACTACTCATATTTTATGTAATTGTTGTGCCCGACAGGGTCCATGTGAACTTTATTATTTAATAATAATAATAAAGTTCACATGGACCTTGTCGGGACCTTGTAAACACATGTGATATGCAATAAAGATTTGAATTTGAATTTGGACCATTACAGGCTGGTTATGTCTTTTGTGGTGATTTAGGGAGTGACCACACTTATCGACGCGGAATCGGCTGAAGCCGATCATATACGTAGTCGTCGTATTTCGTCCGACGCGGTGTCGAGTTGCGTCGTCCAAACTGAAACCAAACGAATGACGCTTTTTTCGCTTTTATTGCATGGACATAAAGCTCTCTTCTGAATGGCTTAGGCCGGCTCAAGTCTCACTGGTATAGGTAGAGGCAAGTGTGGTATTATGTTACTGTAAACGAGGATCAGCATGAAACTGAATAGTAATTAGTTTGTGGTTATAAATTAATATGATACTATTGAATATGATGTGTGTTTACAGAGCCTTTTGCGAATATAGTCCGATTATGATATACTGTGGTCTGTTATAATTATATTTTACTTCAACCGTTTGCTTTTGATGGACACTGGCAGGACATGATGTATATTCCCAAATTACGCCACCGAAGCCACATAAGAGAGTTGAAAGATATTTTTGTTGCTATTCAAGCTTTATTAGTAAAGTCATGTAAATTATTTACTAAGCAGTACCTTAATTGCGTAATACAACACAATCTGTTTCGATTTGAAACAGATTGCTAATCCATTGCTTCATAAGTTGGAAAAAAAAAATTTGCTTAACAACGTAAATAACGCAATGAATGTTGTTGTACTGTCAGAATGAAACAAATTAGGCATAATTGCTTACAAAAGTATGCATGTGGGGTACGAACCTCAGCTTAGGGCGTCAACTGGAAGGCATCAAGGATGGGACGGACTGGTTTGACAACTGTATGAAATGGTTTTGACACAGCAGATTGACGTAGTATGTCAATTTGATAAATAATTATTTTCAGTGATTGTAGGTACATAGCTCTTTCATTTTTCCTTAACAGTAATGATTTCCATAAAATAGAGATCAGGTTAATTCTCAAATAATCCTAATAGTTACGTTTCAAGTGCTTTCTGTCAAATTAAAAGAAGTCGAGACAATCAACTTGAGAAAGAGTGCATAGGACGCTAGATTAAGATCCTTGTAAAGCTCTGGCCACACTAAGGCGAATACTACACACAAAGTACAAGAAATCAGGATGGCAACCATCCGATTATCCTAAAGTTAAACTTCGCGAGCACGTTCGTAAGAAGGTCACAGTATCATCACAACGGTAATGTTTTCCCATTGTTCGATATTCGTGTACTTATGTGTATAAATTTTTTCTTATATTTATAAATAATAAGTTATAATTGGTACATGTATATCCTTATATCCATACTAATATAATAATCTATACTTTAAACTATTACTACATATATAATAATATTATAAAGAGGAAAGATTTGTATTTTTGTATGTTACGAATAAACTTAAAAACTACTGGACTGATTTGAAAAATTCTTTCAGCAATGGATAGCTACATTATCAGCAAGTAACATAGGCTATATTTTATCTGTATATAAACCGCGTGACGTCCTCTAGTTTAAATAGGTATATATTTATTCCACAATTTTCATTATTGCACCAATCACTGCTTGTCTCTGCATCACCCAAAGAATGACTGGTAGAAAATGCCTGTGGCATTAAGTCCGCCTCTGTGTATTTAAATAAATCGTAAATCGCAAACGTTGATTAAAAAATCGACGTGTGTAGTCGCGTCTCGCCCGTTGTCCGTTCGTTAAAAATAATTATTAAGAATTCACGTGATTAATCGCGTTAGTTTGCACACCTACATACATACAGCTTAGTTGACACAATTAGCGCAAGCCAATTTCGTCCCTCATCCCGCTGCAATTCGCTTTAGTTTGACGAGAGCTTAAGAGTCTATTTTAAGACGCAGATATATGACAGTGACATTGAAAGGTTAGCTTGCGTGTTCTGTACTGAGCTCACGCAACGCGTCGTACGTCCAGCCAGTAATAGGACTCGCCCATCAAGGAGCGTTGTCCCAAATTAGACGCATTATTAGTTTATTACACGTAAAACAAAAAGTATTTTAATAAAACACGTACCTATACTAAAAGATTGATAATTTAATTATCTTTAAAATGGTGAAGTTTTCAGAAAAATACGCTTGATGCATTTTGCGTCATTCTCAGTTTTTTATCCGCGTTAGACATAACTTTACAAATTAATTTTACTATGTAATATAAACATAATCAAAAATATGCCTATATTAAAATATTAAAAAAATGCTCTAATTTAACATTTTTTTTTTCAAATCAGTAACTCTACTCGTTTAGACGTCATCTTCAGTATAAAATCATTAAAAGTCAGTTTACGTCCCCTTAAGTAGTAGAATGTTCGTCTTGATAGAAGTTCTCTGGATTGTTGGAACAAAACTTGCGATAAACAAACTTTCTTTTCTGTCTTTAAACAAAATATGACGAGAATAAAAGTTCTTAGGATCGTGGACGTAGTAGTAGATACAACTGTTGAAGAGGAAATAATAAAAAAAATATGTGTAACTTTCGGCATCTCCAAAAATTTGTAGCGAAGACTGCATTTAGACCGTTCACTATAACTTATCCCTTGCCGTCATGTTGGCACCATTGCTTGTCAAGCTTAGTTTCAATACCAATAGAGTTCAAAATGGCGACTGACAGAACAGTACTACCAATTGCGTCACGGGTCAAGTTATAATGAACGCACTGTAGAATAGAATAGTATACGTAATAGAACACCTTAAAAATTAGAGATATAAATGCAAAAAAAACATAGGGTGACGCAATGGGCGGTCTTATCGCTAAAAGCGATCTTTTAGGCCGTATTCTCAGCGGCATGCGGCAGCGAGCAGCGGGGCGGCGCGGCGGCGGCGCGAGAGCAGTGTGTTTAAATGCATAGTTTTATAAAATGACGGACTTATTGCCACAATTCTCTGGGTTAAAAAAACTTCCCTTAACCTCCAAGTTATCGCAAAACGTTCTTGTTTCTCCCGCGATCCACAAGGGAAAAATCCTTGATAATTCTCAGCTCCAATTTCTCCGATACTCAACACAGTTTACAAATTGTGACTGTCCCTACGAAAGATAAGAAAAGACACGGATATTCCCCCAAGTTTCCCTTCGACGGAACAAAGTCTCGTACTTAATTTATCACGAGGATTCCGGGGTTCCATATTACGGAGTAACGTTACATCACAAATTAACTTTTTCCTGTTATGACTTATTAGCTGTTACTGTTTCCGACTATTGATTAATGTTGGTGGTTGTTGGGATTCTTATTGTACGTGGAAATGAAATTTGATCTTTCTGTTTTATAAATGGTTTGCAAGTAGGTATCATTTTGTGGGTTTATAACATTATACGGCTGAATAAAGGTCTCTTCGAGATTATCTCGGTATCGTGTCTGGCCTAGCATGGTTAGCTTCTCCATATGACTATGGCAGTTCCAAAGTATATTTTTTGACATTTACTCAAGTCCTCGCTAGATTCATGCTGAGTGGAAGCCTTCTTGTCACAGTCATGACGTGCAGCTGCCGACTATTTCTGTTTTATGCTTGTGATTTCATATGCACTAAGATTTTTTGTTGTTTTCTGATTACTCTTGTCTTTTTGTATGCACGTGTTTCTGTGTCAAATAAACCTGTTTTTCTTTTTGTCTTTTATCCAAAAACGAAAAGATAAGATAAATCGAAATGTATCTTATTTTTAATCAACTTCCAAAAGGAGGAAGGTCTCAATTCGACTGTATGTTTTTTTTTGTATGATTGTTACGCGATTACTCCGCCAATCATGAATTGATTTTGATGATTTTTTTTGTTTGGTAGGTCATGCTTCAGAGGTGGTCCCATATAAATTTTATTAACTTTGCATGGGTAGTTTTTGAGTTAGCTTCAATAATATGTATTTTTTCCCATTTAGTATGTGGATGATATGATAAGTTCCTGACACTGTTATTTATATAGCAGGTATTGGTATTCAAATTTGTGTAGGATATAAAAAAAAACAACCGATTTCCAAAAAAAAACACTACAAGTCGGTGGCAAAAAACAAAAATTCAAAACCAAAGACACCGACTTCCTAAATTAAAGTTATTTTTCACTTTGAAGTATTTATTTTATTTTATTTGTTTCTTAAATAGACATGAGTACATGACTAATGTTATGACTATTTCTAACACTGAACTGAATTAAATAGGACTAACCACGACGTAACGACAGTAGTAGATTCGACATCATGTCGGTCGTAACACCGACCTTGAGCTGACTTGGAATTTCAATATGGAATTTCAGTAATTTCATCACCACTGCTCTCAAAACGGTGAAGGAAAACATCGTGAGGAAAAAAACCAAAAATTCGAAGACATGTGATATCACACGTGGTAATTTACAGCCCACTCGCTCTCCAAAAGAGAGGAGGCCTATATCCCAGCAATGGGGTCATTATGGGCTGATTATGCTATAATGAAGTCAGAGGCCCATGGGTGGATTTAGAACTCTGACACGAGGTTAGTCACTAATCACACGAAAAGAAGAAGAAGATGGTATGATGCTACCTCTGTCTAAATTTTCTCGAATCACAAACTCAATAAACACAATATCACATATCTTACACCCACGATATAGAGCCTAACAAAATTTCCCAGAATGCCAATATCTTACTGGTATGTTTTTGACCGGTTTTTTGCCGAAGTTTCCCCGACAGTAAGTTGCGTGCTTTGATGAATTGCACCCCGACACGCGCATACGATCACTCATACCTTCTGTCAAATGTATCTTTTTATGTTCCCCTGGTGCTAGTGTTTCTATATATTGGTTTTTCTTGAGTGTAAATATATTGCCGAAATAGAAGCCAGTCTCTGGAGTAAAATTTATTTAATGCCGAATTGTTTCAAGGTACAGAGTTGTGGTTATTTATTATTTATTTGTATAATATACACATTTATTCGATGAAAGCTTCCAACTAACTTTAGTTTTTTTTTAGAGTGGAACAGCTGTACTTTATCTTTTCTAGTTGATAAGTGCAAGAATAATCAATCATCGAAAAAATACCAAATTGAGATGCATTCTTTTTCGAATTATATTACGTTATTCTTTACCAAATTTCTTTTTCAAAATAACGTAAATATAAGACTTATATTTTGGACCAACAGCTTGGCTATACTATGTTTACCTACGTAGTGTATTCAAGCTGTGCTGAACTATGATACCATGTATGAATAGTTTAACTGTTTAAACCTCATTAATAATTATGTTATTCATTCCTCTAATTAATTCATTGTTTGTCCCTGCAGCTAATCAGGTACATTAGCCCCACACCTGGTTACGGCAAGTGGGGATAACGATAAATAAATCGGCCGTGTGTCTTGTAATTGCGTTAGGCGCAGGCGTCGCTTGATGTAATGTAATTGTTTGCGGTCAAAGCTACCCACTGGCGCGGTGGGGTTTTGGTGCAAGCGTGTAGAGGGTTGAAAACCGATTTAGTGTAGTGTCAAATCTTACCGAAAGTCTCGAATATTAATTCTTATACCGTCGCGTTAATAATGATTCCGAGAAATTTTATTCGAAGAAATAAAGTGGGTAAGTGAATGTTCATGAAAAATAAAAACTGAAATGATTTTCTAAGAAAAACTAATTTACCGTACTCAAGAAAATTCATTCGTAAAATTGTACGAATCATAAATTCTTTGTTGATACGTTACAAACTTAGGAAATATAAGAACATACCTAATATTCTTTCCATTAAGACTAAAATATGGAAATAAATGGTTTAAAAATTAGACATAATACACACACATAACATCACGCCTTGTTTCCCCGAAGGGTTGGGCAGAGGTGAACCTGTAGTAGGTACACCCACATTTTGCCAGTTGTGTTTTAAGTCCCATGCAATAGGGGGCGAGCCTATTGCCATCAACCGGGCACAAATCCAGACTCCGGGCTGCTACTAAGAAATTCCAGATAGAAAAACCCAATAACACTTTGCCCGACCCGGGAATCGAACCCAGGACCACGTGCTCAGCAGTAGCGCTTGCGATCACTTGACCAAAGAAAAAAAAATAGACATCTAAAAAAAAAAAATCATCATCATCTATAAAATTAGACATCTTCGTACATAAACACTAGGAATGTAATAAAATGGGAATGGTTAATTCATAAGCCTTGCATGGAAACCCAACTTCACTAAAATCACACCAAACCAAATCTTAAAAAAAAAAAACAATGGCACTCCGGGATTGCCGACAGAAGTGAAACTTAATAATACTTCCAAAACCTTTAAAGTAAAAATACTCGCATAAAACATTGATCTGTAACTTAGTATAAATAAAGAGCACAATCGTGTTTACAAAAATGAGGCGTCGGTAACGGTGTCGCGAGTTCAATTGTTTTCCCATCTCCAAAATGCCCAACGCACCAAAAGAAGTTTTCACTTAAAAAAAAAAACATGTAGGGTTATCTTAGTTGTCAGTGTAGGGTTAAGTTACTTTAATGTCTATGAGTAGAGGCGGCTGCGCATTATCTATGGCCAATCAAGAAAATAAATGAAGATTACAGTAACACGTTATATTCTAATAAACAAAACATTAAAATCCGAAAACAAAACTTCACTTAACAATCGCTACCCACTTTTTCTCGTACCACACATCTCGATACACACCGCATGATGGCGGCTACAAAAGAAAGCGGCCAAGTACGAGTCAGACACGCACACGAAGGGTTTTGTACCACTGTACAATATTTTACAATACATTTTTTTTAAATACTCTAGAATATAAAAACACGTTTCTTGTCACCTCCAACTTTACCACCCTTTCAGTGAAAACTTCTTAAGGTGCGTTGGGCATTTTTGAGATGGGACTAAACAGTTGATTTTGCGATACTGTTACGACACCAGCTTATGACCAAAAAAAAACCATCAACGCGCGATACATTATTTCCTGCACAATAAAAGTGTTCAAGTTTTTACTTCTGTAGGCACTCCCGGAGTGCAACTGTTTTTTTTTGTTATAAAATTTCAAGTATTTATCTATTACGGTTCAAAATATACAACCCTGTGACAGGCGGACGGACGGTCGGACGGACAACGGAGCCGTTCTATGTTCTATGTTATAGGGTTTGGTTTCCGCACTTAGTCCGTAAGGTGGACCATTGTGCGTGGGCCATGGCGGCCGTTTGGTGGTTATTACAACCAGCCCACCAGAAGCTAATTAAATCTCCTGGTCTGTTCAGAACATCTGTGTAGGATCTGGGTGACCTGAGGGTTTCTGTTCTAATCTGGGTGACGCCTGTGCATTCAAAGAGCACGTGCGCCACGGTTTCCTCAGCCTCCATGCACGCCCTGCACAGACACACTCTTTGGTTACGGAACCCTAAAAAGAAGAAAATACGACATTGGAACAAATGTTTCTGTACATTACTTCGCTAAATTGATTTACCGTCGGTATCAGTTGCTAGATTGGGACCGAGTACCAACATATTGAATCAAACGTTATTTACAGCGAAATGAGGGAAAATGTACTTTTTTCGCTGATCTTTTATGAAAGTGTGTGAGTTGGTTAGATATTATTTTGTCGTGTTTGGTATTTTTTTATCGGAGTATATTGACGATTTGGATTTAGTTCGTCATCATGAGGTGAAGCTGAAAAAGTTCATAAGCCTTTGAAATCACACCACACCATCGTTTACCATTAGTGGACAAACGTGAACCTATAAATAAAAAAGTTATAAAATAAAAATAAAACCCAACTACGACAAAAAAGTCATCGAATAAAAAGGTAAGACATCACAGACAGACAAATTAAAAATCCGGAGTCACACGTGTGTCTCCGGATTTTTTATGTGACGTCACATAGCCTATAACCAGCGGACGATCAAGACGCTTCTAACGATACCTCATTTGTCAAATTATGATCAGTAGTTCAGAAGTAATGAGGGAATAGATGAACATACATACATACCGGTCAACATCATAACCTTCCTTTTTGCTTCGCCGTAGTCAGGTAAAATATGCAAGTCATGGGGACTGCCGAAAGAAGTGAACAATTTAAAACTGATATTAGCGCCATCTAGGTTCTATAGTACAGCACTACGGCGTGAGCATATCGGTGACGCGAATCCATACGTTTATCCCCAACCAAAACTCGCTCAAACGCGCCTAAAGTTGTCACTTCATAAATCTCTCAATGGTTAGATACAACAACATACTTTTCTAGGTATAGGTCCTCAAGTCAGTCAATCATCAAACAAAATACTGCATATGAATATGTTACTGTTTAATTATTTCTCAAAATAATCAAACAGTAACATACAATTTCCAAAGAATGAATTGCTTCTGAACTTCTGATTGAACTTTAGATTCTAATTATAGCTTTCCATTTGAATTAAACTAATGTAGGTATGAAACACATTTCGTATTGTTTATTTAACAATCAAATAAGTAACAGAATTTTGAAGGAATGTAAATACTAAGACAGTAATAGAATTATAACGTATAGAAATTGAATTGTAATACGATTAAAGAACTCAAATATAAATCAGATTTTATTTATTAATGTTATGTGAATTTGATCAACAAAAGCAATAACACGGGGTGGCTATCGTGAATCACCGCGTAGGCGCGTATGCGCGGGCTTGCGGACGGTGAGCAACGGGTAGCTCATCGTCCGATAAGGACCAGGCCCGGGTCGACGGTGCGTTGTGTTCCACGCGCGCCTCAAAGAGATGTCAGCAGAACTGACGGGGTTCGCTAGGGGCGATGTCTGCCGGGGTCGTGGGAAAGTCCGAGAAGGATACCGTGGCCCCTGGCAACATACAGGCAACTGAAGGAACATGGGTGGGTTTTAGTCAGTAAGAGTCTGACACGCCCTCCTGCTCCGCCCAGAGCGGGAGAAGTTATTTGAAAATTTCCCATCCAAAAAAACTGATGGCTATCTAATCGTTCTCTTTACAATTACGTAGGTTCTTACTTAGCATTGATTTTGTATGTGTGTGTCCGTTTATGTGGTACCATTTGACGAATTAGAACTATCATCAGACTTGACCAATCATTTACTTAGAGTGGCATGAGGAACAGAGTGTAAAGTTTTTTTATCATCTTTTATAGAAAAGGGAGGTTCCTCCGACCCGACGGGTATCGAGTCTGGTGGGCAACTGCCCGACGATTGATGTCGAAAAGTTATATTTATGCTGACCGCGCGGTAAACTCTGCATGCGAGATGCAGGATTTGTGTGACGTCAGGTTTTTGATGCGTAGTTTGCATGTGGCGTTGTAGATGCCACCACATACTAAATCCAATTTTCTTCCGTCAACAACCCTATCTAAAGCTATGTCTCCTTTTATGACAACCACTATTAAAGTTCCCTTGTTGCTACGGAGGTCGATGACACCTAAGTTACGGGAACATACATAGTTTAGGAGTCGAGAATATAAAAAAAATTGGGCGATTTTATAAAGTCAGTCAGTTAAGTAATCAAAAATAGTAAATACCTTTAAGAGCGTTTATACAGAAAGTGAGCAACGTCGCAAATAGCTGTCAAATATTTCTCTGTTTTGATTAATTTGACAATAATACTGTATTGAAATAAGAAATATGACGCCACAATTATGATATATTTGTGATAAAATATCACATAACTAGGTATAAAACACTTGTGTAATGCTCATGCTAATGTTATAGACCTCGCCAGCGGCTCAGTTTATAAACTCACACTCGTGTTTTCAAAACCGCTGTTACGAGTATGTTATAGTTTCATAAACTACCTATTAACATGTTTATAGGCATAAGGAAAAAAGAAAAGTGGCACTCCAGGAGTGCCGACAGAAGTGAAAACTTGAACAAGATCGCCTTGGTGGAAGAAAAATACTTGAATAGAACATTGGTCCGTAACCTTATCTAAATAAAGAGCACAAGAGCACTAACAAAAAAAAAAAAACCAAAACCTTTTAAAGTAAAAATATTTGCATAGAACATTGATCCGTACCGTAACATAAATAAAGATCACAATCGCGTTTATAGAAACGAGGTGTCGGTAAAGGTGTCGCGAGTTCAATTGTTTTTCCCATCTCAAAAATTCCCAACGCGCCTAAAGAAGTTTTCACTTCAAAAAGGTTGTTGTTGAAACGAATAAGGTATTTTTGAAATATTATGCGTCTTTATTCTGAATTGTTTTTACTCTGTTGTATGTTGTCTCAATTCAGCATGCCTCTTGGCAAAGGCCTCCTCTTCCATTGAATTCTATCACGAGCCACTCATCTCCAGGTAGGGGCTGCTGTAAATTTTATCTGAAGAAGGTATTAGTGACTAAAACCAAGCGGATCTGTATTGAACCTATATTAATATCCTCCTCTCCTTGTTACAGACGCCATTGCTCTCCGGGATGTCCAACTTATAGCACCATCGGCCGTCAAACTCGGTGACACAGTGCTTCTAGGCTGTAAATGGACTCTAGAAGGAAACGAAACATTATACAGTGTTAAGTGGTACAGAGGAAGACAGGAGTTCTTCAGCTATTTGCCTAAGGAGTACCCTTTTACGAGGATCTTCGCGCAGCCTGGGATTGATGTTGATGTGAGTAGATTTTGATTTGACTTGTGGTAATAGTTTGTTTACGAACTCCTCTAAAGTCACATACATATAGTAAATTAAAGTAAAAAAGCATTATTTAGTTCAGAAAAACACGGTACAATATTTAAAAAAAAAAGTGCCAGATTTTTACAGATTCCCTGGACCCCACACTAGGATTCCCTATGTCGTGGGGTCCAGTCTCTTCCCAAGTAAGGCAAACAATTATTTATTTAGGTGAACTAATTAATTTGAAAAAATAAAATAAAAAATAAGTACAAAGTTATAAAAAAAATTAACAAACAATATTTTTTATGCTTTAGGAATACTGTTAGATATACAAACACACACACCACACACGCACTACACACACACGTCCAAACAAACACATATTAAGGTTATGCATGATGGTAACAACTCGTAATTAGGGGCTGTTATCACTGGGCCATTATAACTAACTTTACTTTAGCATAGTGTAAAAAAATTCCCGGTAACACAAAGTGCAAAAATCAAACTAGGAACTTTCGAGCGAATCATAAATATCCGATGTCGCGTCCTGTAATCCCCAAACCGGCAAAAACAGTTAACTCATCTGAGTTAACCTACATACAAACCATAATTCGATGGCGTTACGTTATCTGCGACCGACCAACTTTTAACTTAGAGTTAAGTTCCGACTTCAACGAGTTAAGCAATGGCGGTCGGGTATAATAATTTTTCAAATTGTGTTATTTCGCTGAGTCCACTTCTAGTTATTTTAATGAATAACCCGCCCGGATTTTTATGGCTCTGCTGAAAAACTTGGAAGTTTGTGAATTATTTTAAGTGGTTCGTCTGTATTTATGGTCGTTGTCGTCGTTTTATTGTGTTTTGTTTAATTGTCAAAGGGAAAAAAATCAAGAAAAGGGGAGGCTTTAGTTTATTTTTTCATTTTATGACTCAACTAGCTTCCGCCAGCGGCTTCACCCACGTGATATCTTAATAAATTATAACCTAGTGTTAATATAACATTCTACTGGTGAAAGAATGTTTAAAATTGGTTTGTTAGTTTTTGAGTTTATTCATTACAAACAAACGTATAAAAAATCTAATCTTTTCTCTTTATTATAATATTAGTTTAGACTAGCTGCAGCCCACGGCTTCACCCGCGTGGATTCCAATTATTTTTCTGAAATCAAAGTAGCCTTAGTTACTTCTTACAATATCAGCTATCTGCCAGAGGAAGTCCCACCAAAATTGGTCCAACCGTTTCGGAGATTTGCCGGAACAAGCAGACAGACAGACAGACAAAATATTTAAAAATATATAAGTACCGTATTTACTTTCATATGCATTTAGTAAAAAGCAATTTGAAATGTATTTGAAATTTTTATTTATTTCTATTTTAGAATAAAGATATAAATAATACGTCTTATCATTAGATAAAAGGGAAAATTAAGTTCTTAGGTATATAAAATTAATTATTTAAGTAGGTACCTAGTGTAAATAGTTAGTTCTATGTAGTTTACATAAAGTCTTAAAAGTTGCATATACAAAACTGCTCCGGTATCGCATAAACTCAAAGTCAAAGCATTTATTTCAATTACACCATTTACAGGCACTTTGGAACTGTCAAAGAGTCGGTCAGTTAGTCAGAAAGTTGAAGCTAGTTGCCCATTCCAAAACTTAGATCTCTATGGAGAAGAACGGGTAAGAAACTCCAAGGACACTCTTACATTATGCTTGTTACTTCTATATTTGAGAACAATGTACAAAAAATTATCAAAAGCAATTGAAAATTTAAGATTAAAAATAAGCCCTGGCAGATAAGAAATGACCAGTCTCAACTGACGGCGCCCGTACACGAACATGCGTAAATCAGCACCATACAGCTCAACCATTTTGAAGGGAACTGAATGATCCAACACATTCGCCACCATCAGCAAAACATTTAAGTGAGCATGACATATCTACTCTCAAATGCTATGCTCTTTCAAGTCAACATACATCTTAATATATATATATCATATATAGTCATAGGTAACAGAACAGTGACAGCGATGGAAAGTGTCATAGCGAATCAGGGTCTTGAGCGTTTTCTCCAACCTATCCCTTCCTATACAAAGTTATTGGTTATATGTCGGTAATCCATGGGGATGTAGGAGAGGTCATTTACAATCAAATAACCCCTTTTGACACCTATGCAAAGGTAAATAAAAATCGAGTCATTTGACATTTTATATTTTTATTTCATACATTTTAAAATACTTAGTGTCAAATTACTTGAAAATAGTTGACATTGGCATAGGGGTCATCAGCGGTCATTTGGTTGCAAATGACCTCTCTCTCCTACATCCCCATAGCGGATCGCCGACATATAACCAATAACGCAATTTTTTATATATTTTTTTAGTTGGGAAATTATCTAATAACTTCTCCCGCTCAAAGCAGAGCGGAGGGAGTGTGAGACTCTTACTGACTAAAACCCACCCGTGTTCCTACGGTTGCCCTGTTGCCGGGGGCCACGATCTCCCTTTCGGTTGTCTTCGCAACCCCGGCAGGCATCGGCCCTAGCGGACCCCGACAATTCTGCTGACATCTCTTTGAGGCGCGCGTGGAACACAACGCGCCGTCGTAACCAATAACCCTGTTTATTATAAGTGTGATGTTACACAAATACAAAATAAAATAACAGGAAAATTATTCAAAATATTGCATCATGTCGATACAATTTATTTACAAAATGCTGATTTATTCGACACCAAGAATAAATTAGGAGAGCGATTCAATATGGCTCGTGCGTTGTTTTATAAAAATACAACCTAATTAAATTCCTTAGCTTTTCGGGTGAACCAAGGTTGAATTACATCATTAAGAAAATGTTTCGGCTATGTAAAAAAATATTTCTTAATAAAGAAACCATATCGGTCGTAACACAAAAAATATGGAGAGAATTTTGGTTAAATTTCATAAAATGAAAAGATATGAAACAATAAAGATGATGTTATGTGTTTGGTATTATTATTTATTTTTAATTAACCAAAAAAAGATTAACAGGGCCTTGTGTTGTCTTCAGGGTCGGGAAACAAAAGGAGGAGTTAAACATGACTAGGAATCGGTTCCTAGGTCGTTTTAATAAACCGCTAATTTGATAGCTACCAAGTATTTATTTTATTTAATACTTCAAGCACACAAATTTACAGAAGCGGACTTAACGGCAAAGGAATTTTCTACCAGTCAACTTTTGGGTGACGCAGAGACAAACAGTGGTAGGTGCAATAGCGAGAATTGAGGAATAAATTTTTATTTAAATATATATATAAACCTATTAAAAATTATAAATATAATAATATATACACCTAATTATATATAAATATAAACATAAATAAATACACATAAATTTACTAAAAAAATAAATAAGACAAACAATAGGAAAACATTACCGTTGTGATGATACTGCCAGCTTCTTGCGAATGTGCTCGCGAACTTTAACTTTAAAAGATAGAGTAGTAGAGAGTATCGAGTGGTTGTAAAAATATTCAGATGATGCTTACATTATTTTAGAGATTTTACTTTCTGCGCTACTGTGAGATAAATTCAATTACACGCTTTCATTTAAGACCAGGTACTCCAAAGACAATTTCCACGCAAACTCCGCCCCCATGCATCCCACCACTCCACTATGTGCTTAAACGCTAACAGATTAGTAATAAAGTTGAATATCGCGTGCGCTTTTAGGTCGTGTTCGAGCACGGAACTAAATGTCGTAAGTCTCAATTCTTAATTTCGTTTATAAGTAAAGTAATAATTGATCTAGAAAAAAAATATCTTATATCTGGATAATAAACTATATTTTCTTACTGTCAATAATTATTTTAGTCTTAAAACCGAGTAATCTTGTTCTAAATACAAATAATCTTTAAAAAAGACATGATTTTCGAATAAAAAATGAATCGAACAAACATGTTCCAATTACGTAACTGTCTTTTATATGGAAAGAAAAAGGTCCAAAAAATCATATACTAAAGTTCCATTTTGATTGTACGCGCAACTTTTTCAGAATATTAATGCAAATTAACATAAAATTTAGGGAGAAAGTTTTGCACCAGAAAATTTCGCCAGTACATTTTTAAAAAGACCTGAGAATGTAAACTAAACAACATCTTCCCTCAAACGCTATTCACAAAAGATTATAACCCTCTAACCACGCCATAGTTTTTCTTTCCCAGGCCAATTTATTATGCAATCTCGGTCCGTTTACTTGGTTGAGCGGTACCAACGTACTTACCTTGTAGAGGAACCTTAGTGGGCGAATGTACACAAGTGAGGTTAAGAATACCTCGGGAGAGTTGCGGGGTAAGTGATGCGATGTATTAGATCAACGTTTGCTGGAAGACATGTTTGCAGAAACAAAATAGGGTTATGTTATTTTGTGGTTAAATTTTTGGTCCTTTTGGTATTTGGTCTTTCGTGAGTCTTTCGTTACTGATCTTTAGAAATTATTTGAAAGTAAAAAAGAACGATGTAAGAAGATAAGAACAAAAAAAAAACTTGGACTCCGGGAGTGCCGACAGAAGTGAAAACTTGAACAAGATCACCTTGGTGGAAGAAAAATACTTGTATAGAACATTGATCCGTAACCTTATCCAAATAAAGAGCACAATCGCGTTTATAAAAACAAAATTTCCAAAACCTTTAAAGTAAAAATACTTGCATAGTACATTGATCCATAACATAATATAAATAAAGAGCACAAACGCGTTTACAAAAATGAGGTGTCAATAACGGTGTCGCGAGTTCAATTGTTTTTTCCCATCTCAAAAATGCCCAACGCGCCTAAAGAAGTTTTCACTTTGTAAAACTTTACTATAATAACATTATTGTGTGTCTCACATCTGCACCAAATAGGCCCTATTCAGCATAAATGCCAGACAATTAGTGCCTGATGTTGGTTATCAACTGGACCTTGTGTTGCGAGGACGTGTACGTGGACATGTTATATTTTATTAAAAAGTGATAGGTACTCTTTAGCCTCAAAAGTCGTTTATTTTGTGTATTATTTTGACTGCGCGCTAAAATTTGCATACGACCGCACAAACAGGTTTGTAGCATTGTCCGAGATGTCCCGTAGTACTCGTACTGCTACGCCCTTCTACAGATTTTCGTAGCAGCTACGCTACGCTACGTGTGTAGCACACAGATTCTTTTAAAAGCATGTGGAGCGTAGATTGTTTCACGAACTTGCCAAGAATGTTAATTAAATACTTTGTAAATAATTTAACCTCGTCGGTGAAGTGGTTGGAAGGCGATTGTGAAGTATATGTTCTTAGTTCTATCCTAGTTTGAGAAAATGAGTTGATTGAATTTTTTATTATTATTAAGGAAAACAGTAATTTCACATTCGAATTTTGTTCGAACTAGTATCGGCTAGTTTTAGACAAGACTGGAATCTTTAGTCCAGAGGTGTCACGCAGTAATACTAGTGATGATAGTCGTAATATTTTGTTATTTTTTTTAATAAGATGCGTATTTTTATTTATTTATTAAATCCCAAAACCAGTAACTAAAATCGCACGTGCAATTCGTTTTATAGGCTGTTTTTAGTTCCAATAAATTGGATTTACGCGTAAGAACCCCAACGTTTGTATAACCCATCAAATTTTAAATCCACCATATCTCTTTCAATCCACGGCATGATATGTTGGGAGATAGTTCGTAGGAAAACTGCTAAATCCGTAAAAACGAATCCATATGTGTACCAAAAATACGCACGCAATTTTTTCCCTATTTCAAAATCTATTGGTTGCCGGAAACTACCTCGTGAATGCTGTGAAGGATTACCTCTAAAGGATCTGTCCATCCTCGTAGTATTTTTTTTTTGTTTTTAATTGTGGTATAACAAGGGACTCCCCTATAACTACATGGACTTAAACATAACTGGCGAAATGTGGGTGTACTATAGGTACACCTCTGCCTAACCCTTCGGGGAAACAAGGCGTGATGTTATGTTATTTAACATATTTTTTGGCTATATCCTGGAATACCTACACTCAATCAATCATCCTAGCCTTTTCTCAACTACGAGTATGTTGGGGTCGACTTCCAGTCTAACCAGATGCAGCTAAATACCAGTATATTACATGGAGTGACTGCTTATCTGACCTCCACAACCCAGTAACTGGGTAATACGATACCCCTTGGTAAGACTGGTTGTCAGACTATCGGGCTTCTGGACTGTCAAAAATCCACGAATGATAGCCGGGACCAACGGCTTAGCGTGCTTTCCGAGGCACGGAGGAGTCTCGGTATGTAGAAATGGTCACCTATCCACGAACCAACCCCGACAAGCGTAGCTTAACCTGATGGACCGACCCTTGCGGCTGTTAGTACTTAGCCACGAGCTCCAATACCTACACTCGTGTTATAGTAATTACATACTATCCGTATGAAAGACTTTTGTTATCGTATACGATTAAATTGCATTTACCCACACAGTTTTTATTAGAAAACAACAAAAAATAAAACAATAATCAAATTTATTGTTCCACGAAGGTGATCAAATGCCTCCAATACCATAGCCTGACCTATTCGCAGTCCGATTTTGTTTAACTACGTCCAATAAACAGGCTTTATAGGCCGTTAACGCACTTTTCATGTTTTATTGTCAACCATTGTTAAGACCATCGGTTTACGACCGCCACTAAAAACCTTACCGTTTCATATAAATAAGTAACTGCTGATCTAACATATATTTATTTATTTGTTGTATTTTTATGAAGATTTTACAACACAATTCTTGTAAAATGAACCTTAAGATTATCTGGTCCTTACGTCCTTTTTATATTGGTCCTTCGTTCATTAGTAAGCAAATGTGTGAGTTGAAAGGTCGTAACCGACGAGCGCGATTAAGCCCCATTTAGAATGGGATAAAATATTTTATGCATGTGCATGTATTGTGTTTCGTGTTCGGAATATAAATTACTGATTGTTGCGAATAAAAGGAGCTTTGCTCTTTATACCAAGGCTAGGTTCATATGATTTTGAGGCACGATCTTGTGAACGGTTAATGAAGATTGTATCTAAAGTTTAAATGCGCGTAGAAATGTCATTTAAACCTACGCTTAATGTCTTGTGGAATGCCTCTGTGGTTGGATGTTTAGACTTGCTTACAACTTTTGTTTTTATTATCTTATTATGTTTCTTGCTTATTAGCCACAAGAACTTTATTAAACAGTGGCACATTTTTATTGTGAAATTAACTCGTAGTTGGGCAACTACAAGTGAGATTTCACCTCTCGCATAGCACTAATAAAATCACATTACCTCAATGTGACTCTTTGATATTATAGTGAAATTTATTCTTGCCATCTGGAAATCTAATAAGTGGGATACCTATAATCCATAGGTTTAGGTAGTTAAATAAAGGTAAACAAATAGTTAAAAGGGTTTTTATAGATGACACTTTCTTGTTTAAAAATACGATAAAACCAATTTTAGATTTTTGCTATAGTTTCTTGTTTTATTAATGTATGTTAAACTTTATCATTTATTCTTAAACTATTCTTCGTAGATATAACTTCTTGAGCAGATTTTTTTTGTTAGATTTATAATAATAATATATTATTTTATAATCTGTCTATTGTAAAGAGCCCAAACTATACGTCAACGAATTATAATGTTGCTAAATTGAAAATTACAACTGGGACATAACATGACAACTGAAGTGACAGATATTACGTTTAGTCGGTTACTTGACAGCTGTCTCGTCACGTGGTTTTTATTGTTTACTTTTATTTTACAACCTAAACATATGGAACCCCTTGACTGTCACGAGCTCTCCTGGAGATTGATAACAATTAAAATTCTATTTTGTCTCATTAATGACAGTTGAGCTTATAGTAAGTATTTATTCCAAGAAACGAAATCTGAATGTCAAAATTCTTTGAGATAAGTATCAATGACTGAATCCATGTTCTTCATGTTAATTACAATCGCCTTACACATTTGTTGTATTCATAAGCAACCCTCATTGAAATTACCGACAAGTACCTATGTAACAAGAGTTTACACGACCCATTCAATTAGGTACCTACCTACCTCGCAATCAAACGCAATCAGTTCTTATGATTTTAACGAGGAGACCCACGTCCATTGCGGCATTAATAGCTCATTCCAAATAAAGACATCGCCAATAAAAAGCAATGTTAACGTAATTGCCAGATATTATCGTATCCAATCAGATAATCCCGTTCCGTTTTACGATATTATTTTTACGTACGGTCTTTGCGAAATTGAATTTTTCTCGGTGTCAATAGAGAAGGGAAATTTTCCGTGAAAGTAAAATTGGATGATTGATTGCTTTCTTGTGCAGGTGTTATTTTTGCTAATTGACTTCTGAAAATAATGTTTTTTTTTTCTTTCTTTTAATTAATTATCCTGATCTGAACGATTTAAAACGTCAAAGAAGTAAATAATAAAATATTGTTTTTTCATGGATTTTTTTCTGACTTTTTATTTGTTACTGACATAGAGAACTAACATTAACGTTTGTATATAAATCGGGTGAAGAGACTGAAAAATTTATTGAACATAAACTTGAAATATATTTTCCAAAATCATAAAAATAAACATCATCAATCATTATCAGCCTACAGCAGTCCACTGCTGGAGATAGGACTCACCAATTACACGCAGGTCAATTCTCGGCAACTTTCATTCATCTAGCTACCACCCTGCGAAGATCGTCGCTCCACCTAGCCTGAGGGCGTCCTACCTTACGTTTGCCGATTCGCGGTCTCCACCCGAGACCTACCCTAACGGTCATCGGTTCTGCGGCTAATATGGCTGGCCCATTGCCGCTTCATCGTGCTTATTCTTTGAGCTATGTCGACAACTTTGGTTTTCTGCTGGATCACCTCGTTTCGGATTCTATCTATTAAAATAAACATAAATGTGTAGCGGTTACACCGCCACATACGAACTACGCATCATAGACATGACGTCACACAAATCCTGCATCGCGCAGTTAGAGTTTACCGAGCGATCGACATACATACAAGATTTCAACTTCAAACCGATGGGCAGTTGCCCGCCAGACACAACACCCGTCTGGTCAGAGGATCCTCCCTTTTCTATGGTGGATGAGTGAACTTTACACCCTGTTCCTCATACCACTAAATTGGTGACCCGACGTGATCTAAAAATGTATTGAAGTGCAAATGATAAAATGTTAAAATGTCCTAAAAAAAGAAAAGCCTTGAAGCAATAAAAGGATTTTATTATATTTTACACTCCATGATTTTATGCTCTAGATAAGTATTCCCTTAGTGAGCCGTGATTTGATTTCAAATCCTCTGTTAGAAACGGCTTTTTGTGTCCAGGGACTGAATGGGGACTGAGATAACGAATTCAATTTGTTTTGTAGTCCTTCTTAATCTAAATGTTATTTATAATGTTTCTTTCAGCTTATTTTATGAATAAACTGGTAGTTTTATGTTTATTTAAAGTGGGTTGTTAGGTTAATGGTAATAAGGAAAGAGATGGTCATAATTGGTGACAGTAATATCATCATCTGCGTAGAATTTTCCCAACTATGTTGGGGTCGTCTTCCAGTCTAACTGGATGCAGCTGAGTACCAGTATTTTACAAGGAGAGGCGACTGCACCCAGTTACTTGGTAACACGATACCCTTTGGCAAGACTGGTTGTCAGACTTTCGGGCTTCTGACTACCCGTAACGACTGGCAAAGATCTATGAATGACAACCGGGACCAACTGCTTAACGTGCTTTCCGAGGCACGGGCGGGTCTCCGAATGTTATAAATGGTTACTCATTCACGGACCAAACTTAGCAAACGTTGCTTAACCTTAAAGGTCGACCCGGCTGTTATTGTTTTACAAAAGTTCATAATTAATTGTTCTTAGTAATTTAATACTTAGATTATAAATAGTGAGACGACAAAATTTAGGAATATTTCGTATGTCGGTCAATAAATGCTACTGTACTGTAGAATGACCAAACTTGGTCTACGATATTGACAAATTATAACAACATTGATCGGTTTTGTTCATCAAGGTCTCTCTCTCTTCTTGGCTATGTATCCCACATAGCGGTGGGGTCAGCCTTCCTGGTCTTCCTCTTCCACTTCGCTCTATCCTCGACATCGTCTTCGGATACCTGACAGTTTTTCATGTACTTTACCCATGTGATCATTGAAAATCATGCTGAGTTCTACTCAAGTAATTATCTTTTTAGGGTTCCGTACCTCAAAAGGAAAAAACGGAACCCTTACAGGATCACTCGTGTGTCTGTCTGTTCGTCTGTCACAGCCAATTTGCTCCGAATCTAATGGACCGATTAAATTGAAATTTAGTACACATATGTATTTTTGTGACCCAAACACGAACGTGTAAGGTAAATAAATTAATTTTGATTATAGGAGTCACTTTTGGGGACAAACAAGAAAAAAAAAAAACGTTTTGCTAACAGTATCGTGTGACATATCAAATGAAAGGACTTGTTGCGAAGATCTTAAAAATATTTTTTATATAATTTTAGAATAAATACTTTTAAAGATATTTAATAAATTCGATGAAAATTTACCATTCCCCCCTTAACTCTGAAACTACTGCACCAAAAATATTGAAAAAAATACATAATATGGCTCTTTGCTCATAGATTACAGGAAAACCTATAAGAAGTCTATGGTCTTAAAATAACATGGTAAATCTCTCAATATTGTGCGTACAAACTTACATTTGCAGTTTTAATGTATGGCAGAACATGTATGTACCGTAATGTATATGTACCGTAATTGGGATATATTCATCCCAATTACGGAACCTTCATTGTGCGTAGTCCGACACGCACTTGGCCGGTTTTTTATGCACGTGTTTTTGTGACAAATAAACTTATTTTTCTTTCTTTCTTTCTTTAGCACTACAGCTTTCCACCTTATTTTGGATTCAAGCTCTAAGGTACAAAAATGCCCAAAATACCATCGTTCTTATTAACTTTTGCCATGACGTCATCATATCTCCCCAAACATGCAAAACCAGTCAAGGCCGACCTTGACGTGACCTTCAAGAAACTTTCCTACAATCAACTTTTACGACAAGATAAGTGGATAATGTATCATCCTTCCCTGTTTCTCATCCCCTATCAGCATAACAAGTCCGGGATAATCTTTAGTCCGAGTTTTCTATACAGAGCCAAGTGAACGTCAAACTATTTTTTTTGATAAAGAGGCTATAATATTGTAATTCGGTGTGGGTCAACTGTTTGTTAAAAATGTTTTAGAGCAAGTAGCTTTGATTTTCTGTATTAAACTTAGGGGTTTGTTGGCGTTCATTCTAAACTAACGTATTCTTGTTTTCTCCTTGGTTAATAATACTAGTCCAAATATTTTTTAATGTACAAATATCTACCACTTCCATGTCCTTAAGTTTTGATTTTTAGCGTAATTATTTTACTCTTGGAAAAAAAAGAAAGGAAGAAAAATACTTGCATAGAACATTGATAACGTAAAATAAATAAAGAGCATAATCGCGTTTACAAAACCTTTAAAATAAAAATGATTGCATTTAACATTGATCCGTAACTTAATTTAAATAAAGAGCACAATCGCGTTTACAAAAATGAGATGTCGTCATGGTTTCGCGAAATCAATGGTTTAGTCTCATCTCAAAAATGCCCAAAAGAAGCCTAAAGAAGTTTTCACAAAAAAAAAACGAGTTTCGCGTTGTTAATGTCATTAAAAATTATTCAAATTATCACTAATAAAATATCACTGACAGGTTACTGAATAACAAATATCACTGACTGCTTACTAAATGACACGAATCCCTTGCAAAAATACGGTTTACAAACTAATAACTTTACAAAATAAATGATCGTGTTACATAGTTAACTTGTGTTTTTGAAAATCTTTAAATAACCTTCCACTGTAAGATTGCGCCAACTTCACATTAATTACGAGAAGTATAGATCAATATCCATTTAGCAGATAAAGGCATGCACAGCGCAGCACTTCGCAACATAACTTTTGTCTAATAAGTCGATAAAGTTACCAACTATCGTACAACTTTGCAAATTTAATATCGAAACTCATTGGCCCGAAAAACAGGCCGAGGGTTTACGCTATGGTCGAGTAAATGGGTAAGCACAATACTTTTTACCTAAGTGGATACCAGGAACTTGGCTGTATCGATATTGGAGATTTTACGGTAAAAAAGAATGGCTTGTTTTGTATTTTTTACAGAGTTCTATGTGGTAAATAGAAAATACGGCAGTATGCTGAAAATAAATAAGGAGTTGAAAATAAACGATTTATCGTGAACTGAAAACTAATTACAATTATCTACATTTATGCTAATAGGAGTTCGTGGCTAAGTAATAACAGCCGCACGGGTTGATCCATCAGGTTAAGCTACGCTTGCCGGGGTTGGTCCGTGGATGGGTGACCATCTTTACATACCGAGACTCCTCCGTACCTCAGAAAGCACATTAAGCCGTTAATTCCGGCTGTCATTCGTGGATCTTTGACAGTAGTTACGAGTCGTCAGAAGCCCGAAACTCTGACAACCAGTCTTACCAAGGGTATCGTATTATCTAATTACTGGGTTGTGGAGGTCAGATAGGCAATTGCTCCATGTAAAATACTAGTATTCAGCCGCATCCGGTTAGACTGAAAGCCGGCCCCAACATAGTTGGAAAAGGCTAGGCAGATTGATTTTTTGCATTTCAAAATATTTTATTTCACATAAACCTTCATGGGCACTTATGAAACGTCAGAAGCTAAGTGCACGGTTCCAATTGGTCATTTCCTATGGAGAAGAGCAGGCAAGACACTCCACGGTTACTCTTTTAAAAACAATTTACTTTTACAATACTTTCAAATAACAGTGTTACTAGGTATGGGAGGACAGTGTAGGTCTTTCAATAAGTACCAGGTACTTAACAAAATAGAAAATGGTCAACAGGTCTACAATCCACTAAGCCTATTACACTAGCCTACTATACTAGCCTATTTATGCTAGGTTTCCGACTAAATAATCGTTCGGGTAACCATATGAATTGATTAAAATTGTAAATTGACCAGCTCATCGACCCATCTATTTTTTGCTGAATCAAAACTACAACGAAACAGCAATAAATATCACGGCACAATACAACCGTTTACATTTCCATGCCATAAAAATGGCATCGGCAAAAATATTCATGAATCAACTTAAATTGCCGCTAAAACAAATGCCGCAAACAAAACGTATCAACATTCAACCAATCACACCCGAATGATCGAATGATCATATCGATAATACGAATCCCGATTGTAAACATAATAGGTGCGTAACCGATTGTAAATCGGATTTGATTCGAATTGAAACGATTACTGTAACACCTTCATCGTTGTTATTGCGTGTTTATTAGATTCGGGTCGGTTTTTGTCCGAAAGCGGAGGTAATAAGCCTGGTTTTAATGAGTACCCTGTAGTGGACGTTGTCTTTATCGTAATGTCGTCGTATCGTCCGGCATGACAAGGACAGTAAGTGATGGAACGAGATGAGGTGCTTTCTTGTTGCCTTAATTTGGAAGAGGTTGTTATGATACTGTTTTTGTGTGAAACTGTGTAAGAGGAACAGATATAATCTAGTGTATGTATAAAGTAAATTTTCATTTTTGACAAGTAGTATCAAAAGTTAAAATGTCTATATTTAGTGTTCCGTATGGTCCCGTACATATAAAACATGTCCTGGAATTAGCGCACACCACCAAACACCCCAATTAAAATATTATGTTGTTACTAAATACACACATTGAACATTTAAAGCATTGTTTATTTATTAAATTAGTTACATTGATTGTAGGAGAAAATTGAGGTCATCGTTCAAATCTACGCACACACACAGTCGCACACGAGCGTAATATGTACTTCATCTATTTTAGTTTGTTTTTACTGCACAGCGGAACTGTGATTGTAATTTACGCAGTTTTAATAATTTTTGGGATAACAAAATCTTTATTAAAAATGACAGAAATTCAAAATCAAAATATTTTATTTCACATAAACCTACAAGGGCACTTATGAAACGTCAGAAGCTAGGTGCACGGTTCCAATTGGTCGCTTCCTATGGAGAAGAGCCGGCAAGAAACTCCACGGTTACTCTTTTCAAAATAAATTGTTTCTACAATGTTTTCAAATTACAGTGTTATTAGATATGGGAGGACAGTGTAAGCCTATCAATAAGTAACTTAGTAGAATAAAAAATGGTACACAAGTTTACAGTCTATAACGTTCTCACATTCACAAAATCTAGAAGAAAAGAAAATTAATTCAATAATCCATTCTGAGTAAATTACTTTCATAATGTGCATTAATTCAGTTACCCATTGTAATTTACTGTGATACGCCTGAGAAGAGGAAAACCAAAATATTTTATTTCACATAAAATCAAAATATTTTATTTCACATAAACCTACAAGGGCACTTATGAAACGTCAGAAGCTAGGTGCACGGTTCCAATTGGTCGCTTCCTATGGAGAAGAGCCGGCAAGAAACTCCACGGTTACTCTTTTCAAAATAAATTGTTTCTACAATGTTTTCAAATTACAGTGTTAATAGGTATGGGAGGACAGTGTAAGCCTATCAACAAGTAACTTAGTAAAATAAAAAATGGTACTAGGGGTGGGTCGTTACGTGATTTTTGTGAAACGTAACGTAACTAGTGACTTCGAGGACGTCACCGGTTTTGAAAACTAGTGATTTTAGTAACTAGTTATTTTTCAAATTCTCTTCTCATTGAAGTGTTACTGTTATTTGCGAAACGAAAATGTAAATGGTTACCTACGTAATACGTTACATAACACAAGCTTGTTTCGTTTCACTCTTTTCATTCGATCACTGCATTGTGATGGAACTAGTTACAAAAATCACGTGTTTGTGTGTGACTCGAAACTAGTTATTCCGTTACATGCCCCGTAGCCAGTTATTGTAACTAGTGACGTTAAATAACACCCATGCCTAAATGGTACACAAGTTTACAGCTTACAACGTTCTCACATTCACAAAATCTAAAAGAAAAGAAAAGAATCTATATAAAAGATAAACAAAAAAAAAAAAAAAAACAGTAATCCATTCTGAGTAAATTACTTTCATAATGTTCATTAATTCAGTTACCCATTGTATTTACTGTGATACGCCTGAGAAGAGGAAGACCCTCGTTACATGGTGATCCAGTATCGAAATAGAATTGAAAGCGTAGAATCTAACTCTAATGACAACCCAGGACAGAGCGTCCTGGCGTCGCCATCTTCTTCATGAAAGAAGAAGATTGTATTTATTGTACAACTATGGGCCCAAATAGCACAAAACTGGTGTCCTGAGATAGTGAGGCGGGTTCTTGGCAGACCACGTAGGAGATGGCAGGACGAGCTGAATAAGTTCCGTCAAAACTGGAAGGAGAACGCGCGAGCTCGCGAAAGGTGGAAGGAGTGGAGGGAGGCCTTCGCCCAGTAGTGGGACAGCGTAGCCTAGTAAAAAAAATAAAAAATACAATGAGTACCTGAATTGAAGTAATGCCTAACCATAACCTTTAAACCTTATCTATAGCAAAAAGGTTTAAAGGTTTTTACCTATGTACAGTACCGACCAAAAGTCCATGAGCAATCTCACAAAGCAATAGACTGACGCTTCGGTTTGACTTACGACCTTCTTCTATAAGTTGTTACAATACTGTAGACACGCACATTACACACACACACTCACTTTGTCTGCAACCAATGACTAGTTCAATAATCATCATTCGTTTTTAGTTTCATTCGTCTTGTTCACATAAATATTAAAGTTTAGCAGGTAGACCACAAAAAACTAAGTAAATTATTTCGATTTCTGTGGGGTAGATGCAGTTTGTTACGAGTATTTAATTAATAGAACTTTTTTGGTTCGTGGATAATATTGGTGACGAGTATTTAGCGCAGTGTTGTGGTTATTATTATCAAAAAGCAGGCATAAAATATATTGAAGAGATCAGATCAGATCAGAGAATATTATTGCGCTGCGTAAAAGTGAAGTGAATATCTAATGAAACCGGACTAAGTGTGAGTGTTATCATTAATATATTTCATATTTTACTAAACATAAATCTTAATCAAGGGTATTGTTGATAGAACAGAGGTATTGTTGAGACAGAAGATGCCTTTAAAGTTTTAAATTTATTGTGAGGTTTAATTCGATTAGTGAATAATAAATACCTAATAAGGTATTATGTGTAATAAAAACAATTTTTTTCTTTGTTCTAGAGAAATACTGTGAGGGTTAAGAGATATGAGGAAGGGGCTTATTATCGAGTAGCAGCGACGTCAAATGGTGAATGAAACAAATGGTTTCATACCAACGAGACATTTTGCTGAATTATTAAAAACACGTCATTATGAACCGTTCGCCGTGCACTCTGAAGGCTTGCATCACTGAAGACCAGCTAGAAAACCGTTTTTGACCTTAAAATATTGACCGTACCAACTTAATAAACAACAGATTCGTTATTGCATGAATTTATGGTAACGAATTTTTTAAGCACGTTTCAATAGGGTGTTTGTCGTATTTCTTGCAGATATACCGAAATTGTTTAATATTATTTTAGTAATAGTATTATTTTAGGATAAAAATTTGAGGTTTAGTTTCAATCTTCTTTTCGTAAAGAAAATGAATACTTAAGCTTTAACCTCAATAACAACCAATATTTACTAAAGTCAAATAAAATGTAAAATAATTAATACAAATAAAATATAAACAAACTGCCCATATTTAACCTTAAAATTACCTATTCTGTAAGTAGTTTTTTACATTTTAAGTAGTCTAATATTCTTATTTATTACTTAATTACTTCGACCATGATCAAAGCTTAATATTTATGGTGAAAAAATCCATTAAAAATTTAAAATATTTCATAATTTAAATATGTCTAAATAATACAAACTGCTTCTAAGTTTCTTGACATCTATTTCACATCTTATTCAGCTGAAGTAATGATAAATAATTGTAGCAGTTTATTATCTTATGTAAAATAAATATAACGAATAAACATATATTTTTTAATTTTGTTATCATATATCACGCATTTTTTATTTTAAAACCTTTATTGCAATAACAACATAAAAAAGCAGCAATATTTAAAAAATATTATTATCGAAAACAAAAATAATAATATTTGCAAAAAACCGCACTGTGTTTCACGAGATTAGAACCTGAGGCAGTTTGAATTCCATACCAACGCTTAACGCTTTCTGCTATCTGCACTTGTTAAGTTACTATCGAATTTTAGCAATGCCATTAACTGGTCAAGTTCACGCGCATAGTGCGTGTGTGCTAGCATGTTTAAAGCGACGGAAATATATTGTTGTTTCGTGTAACTGCGTTATCTGTGGTGTGTGTATCGTGTTGCTTACACATACAAATGTACGAGCTATACCGCGTGTTCACAGCAATACGACTCTTAGCGTGCTCATGCACTTTTGAGCGCTTACTGTACATACAGTCTAAAAACTAATTGATAAGCCACTTCGTTTTTGTAGGTAGGTACTTCAGATTGTAAAAGACTCAAAGGACCAACTTTTCTTACGACAGCCGAAATAATTAGATGCCAGTACAGCTCAAACAACGTCTTGTTTCTGATTTTAGTATTTTCTTTTCAATAGCTGTTCAGAAATTGCTACTTTCAAATTGAAAAGATTCAAAGGACCATTTTTTTTAGTCTTGGAATGCAACCGAAAAAAGTTTAAATACGCCTTAAGGCTCCCGTAGACCATTGCGACGCAACTTTGGTGGAAAAACTTCTCGGAAAGTGTTCTATCGGTGACGCGTCGCGTCGCACCTGTTTGCGAGAGCCTTTATTCTCACCGTATACCTAACACTTCCAAAGAAATATGACATACCTAACATAACCAAGTAAATGTCACTAACAACACTCATTCTCGTAGATACCTGAGCACTCAGCACCAAGGATGCTATTCCAAGGACCATAATCGGCTCAGAATGGCTCACTACACCTGACCACGGGCGTTAAACCAAATTAACAATGTATATACGTCCTAATTATACACAGGGTTGTTGGCAATCATTTCGGGTACGGCTTTATCTAAAGGTGTAAGGGTTTTAGGTGATGAAGCTGTTAGTATTGATGATCCTGCTTTGGAAGAAGTGGATTCGTTTTGATTTGATCTATTTGAGTTGCATGTGTTTACGCCTAAGTAAATATCTTCGCAGAAGTTTTCAACAAACCATTCCCAAGATTTTCGATTAAATGACAGATAAATATAATTAAGGTAGTATCCTCTTCAAGATCGTTAACCATGGAAAGTGTTGATAAAAAATAAGTTTTTTCAGCTTTAAATACCAGTGAAAACAGCCAGTGACATTATTTTTAATAGCAAACTTCCAGAAAGAAATAAAAATGTATTGAACTTAACAAATTATTAAAAAATTGCTTGACGAAAAAACTCTCACATATTTAAGGCCTCGAAAATATCTTATCTTTTTATATCCTGTGCTCAATTTCTAAATTGTATCAGCCCTAAACGTGGCCGTTATTGGGAAGACATCTGAAATATTTATATACGGTCCGTATCCCGGTATACGGGTCAACTAAACACAATCTGTAAAGGTTGCGGTCACTTTATTGAAATGTAACTTTCTGAGAACTTATTGACGCAAGATTGGACGCTTTTTTGGGTTCCGTAGTGAAATAGGAAGTTATTTCAATTTCGTGTTGCTTAGGAAAGGGTTTTATATTTGTATACATAGCTCGGATAATTGAGACCACTGAAAACTGAAATTAAGTTCCTGCATAATTAAATTGGTATCATTATCAAAGGCAGTTAAAAAGTCATCAGAGGAACTAACATTACTCAACACACAATCGTAGGAAATTCTAGTAGCACCTGAGAGACCCCTAGAGGTCTCTGTACAATGGAGATCTCTATAACACAACGCAATCTACCACTACGAACTGACAAAACATTTGCATAAGAACTTGTAGTCTAGTTTTAAACACTGTTTTACATTTTATGGATATAAATCCAAACACGACAAACTCAACCGAAAGCAAGTGAAATTTTGCATAGTACAAAAACAAAATCATCAAAAAATATCACAATTTTTTTTCTCAAAATCTTTATGATACTGTAGCGGCATCTACATCGCCACATGCAAACTACGCATCAAAGATCTCACGTCACACACAAATCCTGACGTCACACAAATCCTGCATCGCGCAATTAGAGTTTACCGTGCAAACGAAATTTTCAATGTCGCTCATGCATGTGCCCGCCCAAATTTTTCTGAATATTCATGAAAAATAATCGAAAAATAACTTTAAAATTAAATAACATGAAAAATATTAAAGATAGACCCCCCGGTCTATATTTAATATTTTTCATGTAATTAATTTTTTTATGTTTTGAGTAGCGTTTGCCATATCTCCGATTATATATTCTGTTTATTATTTCTAAAAGCTTATGAGTTATTTTATCGGATTAACTAACATTTTCATTAAAATTTGTCAACTATGCAAAAAAACGGAGGTGAAAACATTTTTTTCTAAAAAAAAAACAATGTTCTTTTTAAAACACAAGTTTATGTTCATAAAATCATTGGGGGATTTTGAAAAAAAAAATATTGAAAAATAACCTTTTCAATTTTTTTCGATAATTTTTTGTGAACATTCAGAAAAATGCGGGCGGCACATGCCGATGGGCGACATTGTATATGATTATCCGACATCAATCGTTGGGCAGTTACCCGCCAGACACGACACAAGTCAGGTCGGAGGATCCTGCCTCTTCTTTAGAGGATGAGTGAACTTCACATCCTGTTCCTCAAACCTCTAAATTGGTGAACCCGACGTGATACGTGAAACACATAAGGACCAATCAGTACATTTTACATCGTATGCCATTAAGCCAGATAAAACGAACTAAAAGCTGTATCTATTTTCACATTCTAAACAACGGAATCTAATGAACGGCTCGCATATCCACTGTCGTTCTTATCGTAAAAGAAATCTGACAGTGGACATTCTTTCCTCCTGAATTTTATGTCTGTGTTTGAATATTTTCTAGCGAGTTGGATAGGGATTAAAAATATTAAATCAGTGTGCCTGCTATCTCGATCAGTGTGTTTTTTTTAATACAGTACGCCGGGTTTTTGCTGTAGTGGCAGTATGCAGTTGTCATCATGTAGTAGCATCACCCAAAACGTTTTCCAACTTTTGAAATTATTGTGATAATGATCTGGGCTTTATCTGTGACTATCGTATAAGTCTGTCTTAGAAAATGGTCTCGGCCTTGTTTGTGACAGAATAAGTCTGTCTTAGGATGCTTATCGATCCTCTTATTAGTACTTACGGTGTAAAAAAAGCATATTATTAAGCAATCTGTCTATCTACTCCTTTAAACTTCAAACTTCAGCTATATTTAGATATATATATATACAATTTTTATATTTGCAAAAGAAAGCGTTTTTTACAGTTGTGCACTGTAATCCTTACAAAAACAAGTCAATTCTCAAAAAGACACGCTAAAGTCGCATCGATCTTCTTACTTTACTAGCTTTTTCTCGCGGCTTTGTTCGCTTGCCCTTTGGGATTACGTGAAATTTTATTGGCCAGACTAGAGACGTGGCGTGATAAGACGCGCCTTAATTGGTTACTGTACCCAAAGGATGGCGACATAGAATTCTTTTGTAACGCAGGAGTTTAGTTTTTTTTTTATTCAAACAGACAAAGGGTTTGGGGTTTTGAAGTCGATTATGCTATGTTGGTTGCCTCTGTTTTACTTTTGCACGCTTATTCTTATTATAAATTCAATGGTGAGACTAAGTATTGTACATACTAGTAGTACATACTTAGGATACACAAACTAATAAACTTGAGAAATTGAACATAGATAGGCGGAGCTGTCGGCACAGCTCTCAATATCACTCATATATTATTATTAGAATAGAATAGAATAATCTTGATTCACCCATGTGAGATGGCACAACAGTGACCCACGAAAACACAGTCTAGGCGAATTGAAATCATGCTTAAGATACTGTTGGAGCTGCTCCACACCCTGCGCATGATGGAACCGCACCTTTTGCGCATGGTTATGTAGAAACAATCTGCATGCTCATCCACGAACATCCCCAATGCACTACAGAAGCGGGGCAGCCCCACCAGCATCCTAAACGCGTTATTATACTGAATGCGGAGAGCGTTGTGCGATTTTTGCGTATATCTAGCCCACAGACTGCTCGTGTAAAAAGAAAACTTTCGTGTTATTAAACACGAAAATTGGAATATTATTAATTACATGAATAAAGCCCCAAATACTTTAATGTTATAGATCTCTGCATCGCTCGGGATGAAAGAGACAAAGTATAAAACAAAGTCGCTCTTCGTGTCTGTCTGTGTGACCGCGTTGTTCCTCGGAAGCCGGGTCCGCTGCGCCATGTTTTCGTGTTTTATAAACATGAAACATCAAACACGAACCGATTTGGGGTGTGGCTTAACAAAAAACACGCAACGGATGTTGATGCGGTTTTGACCATCATTTCGGGAATTTATTCCGGAAGGTTTATGTGTATAATTCATTAATATTAAACTTATCTATTATTATAATAAAGAATTCCCGATATTTTTTAAGGTCGTAAAACCGTACGAAGCAGGACCAGGTCGCTAGTATCTGTACTAGATTTTACCAGCATTGCTGGATTACTTTGACAGCTTAACCGCAAAAGGTAAGATACATTTTGCGGTTGAACTATCAGAGTTTAAAACAACAGAAACCTAGGATTTTTTTTTACAATTTCCACGAAAGCCTCTAAGGACCAAAAAATGTAAATGAGCGTCGATTTTTCTTGTGCTGCGTTTCACATCATATTTCACAACAGCGAATGCACTTTGGATGGGAACCCGTCTGGCAGTGGCTTGCCAAATCACCTAATATCAGTGCAATGGCATCCGATTCAGTATAGTTTAGGACGAAGTATAGTGTGAAATGTAAGTTCAGATACAAATAGAAAAATAACTTGAATAACAAATGTAAGGAGTGCAGGGGTATAGATATTGGTGCCGATTCCCTTGTTCACAAACTAAACTAAATTTAAGTTCAGTGCATCTTTTTCTTTCTATTTCATTAAGAAAAGGACAGAAGATAAATTTTAGTTTAGTCCTGTCAAATTAATCAGCGCTTGACGTAAATTGACGTAATTTTAGTAGGCAAGTTTTTAATCACGTCTAAACTTGTATGGAGTAGTGACAGGCGCTGATTAATTTGACAGGACTAAACTAAAATTTATCTTCTGTCCTTTTCTTAATGAAATAGAAAGAAAAAGATGCACTGAAATTAAATTTTGTTTAGTTTGTGAACAAGGGAATCGGCACCAATATGTATTTCTGAATTGGTTTAGAAGATGGAAACTAAAAACAGTTGCTGGAGGCAAAACAAATTATTCGATCGCAGAGTACTCTCTAATGCTTCGTGCTTCGCATTATGAGTCGTGCAATTGTGTTGGTTCTTTTAAATTTGCTCGTACTTTTGTTTTTGAAGGTATAATCAGTTCAGAGTTCACTTATTGAAATTGCATGGTATTGCTTCTTCCACCTCATACTTAGAACCTAGGTCCTTTGCGTAATCTTCAGCGGATTTGGCTTTCCTCCTGTTGGGAATAACTATGAGATTTTAGCCGCCGAGCGACTTGTATATTATATCCACTTCACTTATCTACAACGAGAGTAAACCTACATAAAATTGAAGAAAGAATTTCAAGACTATTATTTTTGAAGGAGACAAAAGTTTTGTTTTCGCAAATACGTCAAGTAAAACAAAGTTAAAAATAAGAACCTATACTTGAAGCGTTTTAAAAGTTTCTTACTGTTGTTCTGAAGTGTAGGGTGTCGGCGATATAAAGGACTTCTCTCAACTCCCGTTTAAATAACAACCTGAATTGAATCGTGAGACTTCCAACATAAAGTTTGAAATCGCTAAAAAGAATATTTAATAGATTTATTGCACCAATGTTTTATATTTTAGTATGCATACAGTTTGATTAGTTTTGGATATTCGCGTGGATTGGATATGCAGAAAAAATTTAAGTGGAAATTTTCAAATAATGTTTCAGTTTTTTTTATTAATGCGACCATAAACACTTTTCAATGTGAAAATGACGTGAAAAGCTTGAAAATACATTAAACAGTGAAGGTACATTCTTGTACACTTTTATGTACCTGTGACTTTATTTTCTGGCGTATTAAAGTAAACAGCCTGAGGTTACTTTTAGCAAATTACCTACGTTGGACTCAGGAATTTAATAACGTTTGTTTTGGGTCATCGAGGGAATGAATGAAAAATCTACTGAAGCGTATTAGCTTAGGCCTCTGTAATTTATTTACTTATTTTTTTCAGTATATTTTCTTTACATATTTTAAAACATTTATCTAGAAGGGGATATATTGGTTTTCTAATCGAAGTGTGTTCCAAATTATTTGTGAATTTATGAGAAGGCTCGACAATTTTCTTTAACAATCTTTTACAAAGATTTTCGTATTTTTTCTCCCAAAAAATAATCCTATTATTTTTATGGCAACATACAATTATCCCAATAAGAATATTTCCCAATAAAAATCAGTATTCCGAACTAGCTTAGTAAAATTTTATCGCGCAATAAAAATGGAGTGTTCGAGTTTAGTACGAATATCGACAATCCAAGAAACGAAGGTCTTGGTCCCAACCCTAGCCGGAACAACTGACAAAATAAAAAGCGACAGAAATCGTAGTAATCTCACTGATTCCGATACAATAGAAATTTTTATTCCGCCGTTCCGAAGGGGAGATTATGAAGCGAGCATCGTTCGAACAATGGGCCGTTCAACTCTTCTTGTCATCAGAGATAATAAAGGGAAAAATATCGTGAGAAATTAAAATGAGCTCGGAGCTTGGTCAGTAAACAAGGGGGTGGGGACAGGCAATTTTATTTTCCAATGTCGGATCAATAAGGAGAAGTGGGACACAGGATATTGCTGGACATTGAAATGAAAAAAAAAGCGTTTTAATTACGCTCCCTTCGCTTTGAGGCGCACTAGACGTTGGACTTGTGTTGTGGCCATTCAACCGTTTATTGGACACTGCTTTTTTAAAAGATTCTGTAACTTTTTTTTTTGTTGTGGTTCTTCTTGGGTCGCTGGTATTTTTAAGCTCTATTTACACGATGCAAGTTTCTTACTAACTTTTATTGTTGCTGCAATATATTGTATACACAGGCAATTATATCGCACTATGTAAATCAGACTTAAAAGATTCGAAGTCGACGAAATTATCTTGTAGTATTTAATTTCAGACTAGGATTTATTTTGTAAATAAAATTTGAGATCCAAATTCCATTGAAATATTGAATTGGAAACCAACACCATTCCCTTTAGTTAGAATCACGAAATAAATTTCTAAAATTCTGTACACGTGTCTCGTTACATGCCGAGCCAATTTACGAATGGCACTCAAAATATAAATAAATACATGCATCAAAGGCTGGATTATGTACCCAATATTTAGAGTTTATAGTTCGGTGATTCAAATCATGCAAATGGGCTTTAGATTGCGATTTTATTTTAATAAATTTATACAAATGTATGCTGCAACACAGAGGAAGACAAAATAACAGGGATAATTTGGGAGATCATGATGATTGATGATTATGGTAATAAGATGACTAAGTAGAAGAAGTAAGAGAATCTACTTATTGTTAAGGGTATCCTAGTGTCAACTAGTCTGTATTCCCGGAGCAAAGAACGTTTGTTTATAAACTATAATATTATCCAGTTTACATATAGAAGTAAACTCAATCATTGAGGAATCCTACTCCTTGACGGTTGTTTACGAGGCCTTCATAGAAACATGCGTAAAACATAACAATGTCATGGTCTTTTCATAGTGTGCGGTAATGTCATCCACATAAATGATCGTCGGTTGCTTAGTATTTTTTAACCGACTTCAAAAAAAAGAGGTTACTCAATTCGACCGTATATATATATTTTTTATTTGTGTTCGCGGATAACTTCGTCGTTTATGAATCGATTTTGATGATTCTATTTTTGTTGAAAATGAGATATCCCAAGGGTGGTACCATGATAAGGAAACCAGGATCTAATGATTTGGGTATTTTTTATAGTAACTCGTGCAGTTGCTCTTGGAAAGCACTATTTAGTTAAGTGGAACTGATGATGAAGACCACAAATAGCCACCGGAACTACTCGATAATAACTATTTCACGGGTTGCGATTAGATTACTTTAATATGGTTGCAATATAATTTATGCTCGTCACAATGCATATAGAGAAGTGGAGCTGATAGTGAAGTACCAGGACTCCTCAACGATGAACGTCCCTGAATCGGGAAAAGCAATATTTTGTAAAAAGTGATGAGCAGTTGGCATTAGGCTAATGTAACTTAGATAAATTACAAATTGACCCACTAAAAAGCGAGACATAAAAACTTTTTTACAAAAAATACAACCGACTTCCAAACTACAAAGTGAAAAATAACTTTAATTTCAGAAGTCGGTGTCTTTAGATCAGTATTTTAGTTTTTTGACATCGACTACTGAAATTAAAGTTATTTTTCACTTTGTAGTTTGGAAGTCGGTTGTATTTTTTGTAAAAAAGTTTTTATTATTATTTTTGTTAACAGTGGTCAGTTCGACGCCGTAGCTTTAAGTACTCTGTGAGTTAACAATATACTGAACTCGGAACATTTTCAAGTCTTTTTAGAAATGTAATAAATAACAGTAATATTGTTCCTAGGTGTCGAGATCAACGTCCCAGCAAGTGGTACTCCGCGAGGCGACGCGAGCGTTAGCTGGCAGGTACCGATGCGAGGTGTCCGCAGACGCGCCCTCGTTCCACACACAAGTGCGGTCAGCATACATACATGTCGTTGGTAAGTGATAGAGTTAAAAAACTGACATTTTTATTTAAGGATTATTTCTGTGTTATACATAAATTTATTTATTTATTTAGGTATTTATTTCAGACAGTTCTAGTCCATATTTATCACACTTACATTTAAATTATAAAATCATAAAATCACAGATAAAAACCCAAAATACAAAGCCAAAATATAAAGGTTGATATATAATTCATTGATAGGATTTCTATTTGTATAATAACGATCGTCAATCAAATTTAAACAAGGTTTTTTCTATGTTTCAAATCCATACCCATTGACGGCATTTCAATTTGATTTTAAATCGTTAACTACAATATTATTCAACTATCTTCATCGTCAACTTATACTTTTATGCGTTCCATGTTCATATTAAATAACAAAACTAGTTTAGTAAAAACCACTATGAAGGAATAAGGTCATAAATCTTTTAACTATTTCCCTTGTATAAAAATCCCTCAGTTTTATATTTTCATTCCACCCTCTTACTTAATAGTCAATTAGAATTTTCTTTTCACGCAAACAACACTTTCTTCTGTTTTTTTTTTTAATTAACTGTGTTCCGTGTAAGTTTTAAGATGCTTTAGTATTCTCAAGGGGCAATCTCGGTTTGTCAATTTTATCGTGTTATTGATAGATATTAGGAAAGTTTTATATTATAACTAGCTGCGTCCCGTGGTTTCACCCGTAGAAGTCTCGATCCCGTGGTAATATCGGGATAAAAAGTATTATACGTGTTAAAACCAGGTTCAAAAAAAAAAAAAAAAATCTGTTCATCCGTTTGAGCCTGAAGAAGAGACAAATATACACACACACTTACAAACTTTCGCCTTTATAATATTAGTGTGATTTAGTATTCTCAAGGGGCACTCTCGGTTTGACCATTTTATCGTGTTATTGATAAGTATTAGGAAAGTTTTATATAATACTAGCGGACCTGACACACGTTGTCGGCCTAACAGCGCCATCTACCGGGTCCAATTGTGAATCTAAACCATCGAGGTACCCACTCAAACAAACACAAAAAAAATATCAAAATAGGTTCAGTCATTTAGGAGGAATTACATACACACTTACACACGTACTGAAGAATTATATTTATCTATATACATATATACTATACAAATAAATAAAATTGAAGTTTCTGTTTGTAATGTCATTATAACAATTTTTTACTAAATGCAAAATTAAAGTATTATACGGCTCTTATAACAAAAAATAATTTTTAAATTATTGTTCTGGCTAATCTCCGAAACGGCTGGACCTATTTTGCCGAGACTTTAACTGGCTGATATCTGATGTAATAAGGAGTAAATTAGGCTACTTTTTTATATTTAAGGTACACGCTGGTGAAGCTTTGGGCAGCAGCTAGTTTTAAATATATCAACAAATAAGTTTTGAACCAGTTCATTGCAAAATCTGTTTTTCATATTAACAATAAGTTTTGAACCATTTCATTGCAAAATCTGTTTTTCATATTAACAATAAGTTTTGAACCAGTTCATTGAAAAACCTGTTTTTCTTAAAAAAATATCTGCTCGGCCAGCTAAAACTATTGCTTGCCCGAGTATACTACCAAAACTTATTGTTGAAAATTCTTGCTCGAAGGAATGTTACGGTAAGTTTGTCCAGTAGACATAATTTCGTCTAGTAAATTAGCATTTTATCCCTGAATCAGGCCAGAAAATATACAACCCTCGATAATAAGCGTAAATAAAGCATACTTATACAGTAAAGCTTCTATACATATATACATATTATAAACTAGCTTTTGCCAGCGGCTTCGCTTGCGTGGATGTCGGAAATTATCCCGCGGGAACGTCATACAGTTGCGTGAATGAGTAACAAACATCCATCAATCCTCACAAACTTTCGCGTTTATAATATTATACTAGCAGCACCCCGCTATTTCACCCGCATAAGTCTCGATCCCGCGGGAGTATCGGGATAAAAAGTATTAACGTGTTAATCCTGGTTATAAACTATCTGTTTGCTAAATTTCATGTAAATCCGTTCGGTCGTTTTTACGTGAAAGAGTAACAAACATCCTTCCATCCGTCCATCCTCACAAACTTTCGCGTTTATAATTTATGTAATTATATACTAGCAGTGTCCCGCAGTTTCATCCGCATAAGTCTCGATCCCGTGGTAATATCGGAATAAAAGTATCCTGTGTCCTAACCCTGGTCTTGGTCTACCCATGTGCCAAATGCGGGTAAGCGTAACAAACAAACAAACTCACCTTCGCATTTATAATGTTAGTTAGGATTAGGATATAATATTATTTAGTAGGACAGGATTTAAGTCACTTTTCATGTCTGTGTGACCGCGTTGTTCTTCTAAACCATTCATCAGATTTTGATGCAGTACTCCCAGTCATTTAGAGAATTTATTCCGGAAAGTTTATGTATACAATACATTAATACTAAGCTTCTTTATATTAAAGAAATCTCAATCTTATGTCAAGTCGTAAAAATCGTGCGAAGTAGGTGCGGGTTGATAGTAACGAATAAATTGTATTAATCTCAACACAAGGTAGGTAATCAGTTAGATTTGCGAATAAATCTTGTCGTGTCGTAAAAATAGCGACTGCTATAGGCATTGTATAATGCCTATAGGCTATTGTTGGGACCCTATTTGCATGGTGAGATGGGTGGTCATCGATCCAACTTCCGTAGTTGGCAGGATAAGGGCAAACGCAGTAGTTTTACTTGTCACTCGTAATAGGTGGTATCATCTAAATTAGGATTCGAGGCATGATCAATACTTATTTATTCGTCAAATATTAATTGTTAGAATTGGGCAGTTTTCCTTCTTTTAGCATTAGGCATAAAATTCATATGGTTAACATAAAAAAATCCAAGCCAACACTACCTACCTACTTCAATATGATTAGTAGTTAATAGATTGACGTAAAAAGTAATATTTGCATTATGGGCATTTATTGCATTATTCATGGGCATCCAAACAATGGCACTCCGGGAGTGCCGACAGATGTGAAAACTTGCCTTGGTGAAAGAAAAATACTTGTATAGAACATTGGTCCGTAACCTTATCTAAATAAAGAGCACAATCGCGTTTACAAAACTTTAAAAGTAAAAATACTTGCATCGAACATTGATCCGTAACATAGTATAAATAAAGAGTACAATCGCGTTTACAAAAATGAGGTGTCGTCACAGTGTCGCGAAATCAATGGTTTAGTCCCATCTCAAAAATACCCAACGCGTCTAAAGAAGTTTTCACTTAAAAAATCAGCTGTTTTCTACATTTATGTTCGCATAGCTCGTCAAAATGTGGGGAATAGTAGTTTTTTTTTGCGATTTCAGGATTGGTCCCATAGTGAAAGTTGTTCATAATGATGAGTACGATGACCCCTTAACAGGATGCCCATAAATTCAATTTCACCCTGTATACAAAAAAACTAAATTTTACAACTAAATATTTACAATAGGTGCTAAATTAAATGACTAACTAACTATACAAATTGATTGGTTTGTGAAATAGAGAATAAATCAAACAGTCAAAGTATTAATTGATAAAACATAAAATCACATGTTTGAACGATTATGCTGACCTAAACAAGGTTATTTGTGTTGATTTATATTCAAATAAACAAACACCAATGTCATCAATGATATGTCAAAGGCACATTGTTTTGTCCGAAGCAAATCGTAATAAAATTATTTTTACTTTCAATATCTATCATCAAATCAGCTACAGGTAGAATAACTAAATAAATCTGATCTACATAAACTCACGCCTTCTTCCCATGGGGGTAGGCAGAAACTACAGAACGCCACCTGCTACGATCCTTACATACTCCTTATGCCTCGTTTTTCATACATCTGGTCATACACGCACGCCGGTTGCGAGTACGCACCTGGCCTTTCTGAAGAAAATCACCAATAAGGTCAGTATAAGTCCTCCTAGGGCATCCCCGCCCGGCCTTTCCCTTCGCATCATCAAATCAGATCTGTATGCAAAATTACAAGTGAATCGAATTACGGGCAGTGTTTTAAAAATCGAAAACAATGTTTCATTCGACAGAGTAGGTGTAAAAATAAAACAACAACAAGTACAATTTCATTCGACAGTTAATATTTTTTTTTTAAACCGTCACTAACATTTCCTCAGTTTTCTTTCCTACTCCATCACCAGACCTTGTTCACCATCTATCTATAACCTATTCATTGATACCATTCTAATGAGTCCAAACACGATACCTGTGCTGTAAGTTGGTAAGGGAGTTTGGTATCCTGCAAATGATGATGATGCTGCAGCATCAATTCAAGGTTACTATGTTCTTCAAATATCATTGAAGTAACAGAATACCAAATTTCAAATCAGTCAGGCCTGTGGAAGATACTCACATCCATTCATCAACTAGAAAAGAGTTGATAATCTTCAAACCGCTGAAACGATTTTGATAAAACATGTCTAAAAACCATCACTAGAAAATCTGCTTCCAAATTAAAAAAACCGCATTCAAATCGGTTCACCCGTTTAAGAGCTACGATGCCACGTACAAATAGCGGTCAAACTTATAACACCCCTCTTTTTGCGTCGGGGGTTAAAATTAATAAAAAAGTGATCCTTCTGTGTTTCTTCCAAACATGTCTGGTTTTATAGTACAACGCAACGTAAACATGTTGGTTTAACGTTTTATCCGCAGCCGATGTCCGATAAACAGAAACTCTTCAATATTCAAAGTACATATTGGGAATGAGAGAAGCAAAAAATAGTATAAGAAACTTTTCGGAGTTAAAAACGCGGTCAGGTGTTCGAAGCAAAATGTTTTTGTGTCGAAAATTGCTGTATATAATATTGGTATGCTCGAGGAAGGCTTTTTGTGGAAGCTGTAAAGAGCACGTAGAAAATGTTGATAGGTATTACTGTTGTTAGGTGTATATTTAGGGCGGTAGTCTGCGGTCGATTTTATAACCTATTTTTATTATTTGCCTCCTTGGTCTAGTGGTCGCAAATGCTACTGCTAGGCATGAGGTTTTGGGTTCAGATCTCGGGTCTGGCAAAGTTTTATTGCGTTTTTCTATCTGAAATTTCTCAGTAGCAGCCCAGTGGATTTGTGCCCGGTTGATAGCTAGCTCGCCCCTATTCAATGGGACTTAAACATAACTGGCGAAATATGGGTGTATTGGTACACCCACTTTGCTTGCATCGCTTGAGTCTTGAGTGAGGTGAGTATTCGGATCTGGGAGTTTCTAAGATTTGTATAACATGCACATTGCAACTATCTATCTATTTAGCCCGTAGTGTCCCACTATTGGGCCAAGGCCTCACTTTCCCACACAGGTTTTTCCACTGCCAATTTGTGCCAGTCCTTTCGGTAGGAGTCAAGTTCATCCCTCCATCTTCGTCTTGGTCTGCTGCGATGTCGTCTAGCATTTAATGGGAATCAATTTGCATTTGCAATTGCATAGCAAATGAACTGTGTAAATACAGGGTTAAATAAAATTAACTAGCAAAACCTGTCGATACCTAAACACGACAAAAAAAGATGATTTTTGGGGTCTGGTAGTGTTTTTACTTGAAATAATAGTTGAGAAATCTGGTTTTGTTTTGTTTTATCGTGTTAGGACATCGATACCCATCACGTTTGTGAAGTGTACACAAAAAAAAAACTATTTTGTTAAATGAAATTTCAAGTACAGTTCGTGCCATTAAAGATGAGACTTGACACACCACGTGGTTTAACGTGCGCAGTAGACTTATGGGTCTCTTTAGCGGTATGAAATCTGCGGCGGGGCGCCATCGAGGCGATGGAAAGTCCTTGGGAGGCGCGGTCAAGTCTAATCTTTCGTGGAGCGTATTGCACACAACGATTAATGAACACAAAAAAAAGTTTTTTTTGTTTAGATATCAATACTCATTACCTCTGCCGAATTTAGCTAGCTAATTTTATTTGACCCTTTATATATTCCATTCTGGAAATGGGTGCCCACAGCTCCACAATGAAGACCAGTCCAAGATGAAAACACAATCACTACTAAGAGGTTGTTCCATTACCACTGTAGGCTTAGGAGGTTCTAAGTAGCAGCCCGGAGTCTAGATTTGTGGCCGATTAATGGCTACAGGCTTACCCCCATTAAAGGGGTCTTATAACACAACTGGCGAAATGAAGATATACCTAAATACCTACTAGATAAACACGTTTCCTTACCCCTTCGGAAAACAGAGGCTTTATGTAAAATTATTGGTTTGTATCAATTTATTACATCAGGCATTTCTCAGTAGCAGCATGGAGTCTGGATTTGTGCTCGGTTGATGGCAATAGGCTCGCCCCCTATTACATGATGGGTCTTAAACATAACTGGCAAAATGTGGGTGTACTATTAATAGGTAGATACACCTCTGCCTGACCCTTCGGGGAGAACAGACGTGGTGTTATGTTTTATCAACGGTCAGATATAAAGAGAGAGTATACTAAGATAGTATGGCTTTTTCGTTTTTGTTCTCGTGATTTAACTCCCCACGACAGCCAACGGAAATCTGACATAATCTTGGCCAGAGTCTACAAGAACAATTCATTTTCCTATTACAATAAAAAAACTTTACCATAGTATACGATAGAATCTCAGATAAACGTTCATGTTCAAATTTACACGGTCATGAAATCTCTCGAACAGTATATTCAATGAAGACGGAAAAACATTTGTAAATTTTCCGGGATACGAGTTCTTGGCACAAGATGCAGGTACACGAAATGCCAGAAAACTCTAAAGCTTTAAGTGACATTGCACTGCTTTTATCTATGTATAGTATATGTAAGAATTACGGTGATATTGGGAGTTTTAAAGCTAAGAGGTAAGACTAAGCTTCTGCGGTTGTGAGCATTAGCTACTACATGGCTACTTTTAATGTAACCAATCGTATAATGGTCAATTAAAGATGAGGGTGGTTTTTATCGATTCGAAAATTTTTCGAGCGACAAGAAAGTATTTTTTGCTATTCTATTCAATCAGAGGTCATAACCGAGGCACTGCAAAAAATATCAATAACAACGAAACGTTTATGGACCATTTATCAAAACGTCACGAACAAAATTATTATTACAGCAACTTATATAGGTCCTTTTATAACATGAAGGTCGCAAAATCCTTTAGCACTTTTTCGTCCGGCGGTCAGCCATTCCCCCTATTTTTTACTGACAACCTCGCTGCGTACAAATTGAAACGTCTTCCTTTGAATATGGTTAATTTAGTGGACTCCGAGGACGGATTTTTTCCTAAAGTTTTACGTATAAAGTTAGGGAAATAAAATGGTATGGTTGTGCGAGAGTGTGGCCTTATATGTAAATGTTTGGTGTTCTAGTGACGAGATGAATGGTGGTCCTAATATACGAAAAAAGATGACTGTGGTTTGTATACTGGTCATGTTTCGGCATGGAAATGAAACAGCGGACAGGCGGCGCGTTTTGATTTGTAAGGCGTAAAGGAATTAGATTAGTACGGTTCAAATGTTTCGTTTTTTAATTGGTTTTGGTTTTTCTAGATTCGAGTGGTATGAGTTCTAAATATTTTTTTTGAAATATGTTAGCTTTAACATGCCATTTTTATCAAACTCAAAACATTTATTTCAAATAATTACAGGTACTTTTGAATTGTCAAGGGGTCGGTCAGTCAGAAAGATGAAGCTAGTTGCCCATTCCAAAGCGTAGTAGATATACCTATGGAGAAGAACGGGCAAGAAACTCCACGGACACTCTTTTAAATAAAAAATATTGTTACAAAATATTGAAAGAAAGAAAGAAAGAAAGAAAGAAAGAAAAATATTTTATTTGGGACACGCACAGGAAATACAAAACAGTAATAAAAGATAAAAAAATAATTAACAAAAATAAAAAGGAGCATTTTAAAAACTTACAAACAAAATTAATAACGACCTGTGCGAGGCCAAAAAGGCTCCTATCTCAGCATGATGCTGCGATATTTAAAAATAAATAAATACCGCAGCGCTGGTATTCTGATAGGGCCCGCTGTGATGCCACGGACATGCCTACGGACAAATAAATCCCACTAGGGGATTACAAAATAAAACAATAACAATATAAAAAATCAAAACTATTGTACAAAAATAAAAAATAAAGTAAAAAAAAAAAAAATCAACGCACACCCGATACGACGTTCCAACAACACTTGTCCATGCATGGTGACAAGCGAAGGAACGCGCGCAGGAGTGTATCTGTATTATATACTCTGTGAAGTGTGATGCATTAAAGTACTCTGTGGATGCAATCGGCTGTCAATTTATTTGTGCAAAGTATTTTTGGAGTAAATATAGAAATGATATAATAATGATCAAAGAATTTAAGGACCTACTCTTTTCAAGAGGTATTAATATAAATAAAGCAGTGAGTGAATAACATAAAATATGGCAGGAAAGTGGTGCAAATAAATAATAATTATAAAGTGTCGTTGTGTTGTGACTGACATTGATTGGTTACATTAATCATGTTGAAATTATACATGTGAGAACAATGTAGAAAGACGTGCACGTTAAAAGCGTCCGTAACAAAAATAAAAACAAAAACAATTCAAAAATTAAAATAAACCGTGGCAGCTAAGAGATGACCAGTCCCTACTGACGGCGCCTGTTCCGTTATGCAGTTCATAGTCATTTTCGACTCCAACCATACAAAAGAGAAACAAATAAATGAAAATAAAAAAAAATTATAGATTAGTAAAGTAAAATGGTAGACCAATTTAAGCATGTTAATGTCTTAACTTAAATTCTATCAACATTTTTTCTACCAAAAATAAATCGCTGGCAAATACAAGACCAGTACTCAGTCGTGTTCAACTGAATGTAATGAAATCAAAACAACAGCTTAAAAACAAAATGGCGACTGTTAAACGTCAATATTGTTATTGTGTTTTAGTCCAGTTTTATTTTTTAAACTTTTATCCTTTACAAACAGAATTTTATAGAGGATTTTATTAGTAATTTTTCATTTAGTGCCTTTTAAAAAAGCCGGGATTGATGTAGCTATAAATTTTGTGGCTACTTTTTAAAGCAGAATTTTATAAGTCCGTTATTCGGGCCGGCTTTTAATGAAAATAAGGTTTTTTAGCATCAACCTGTGGTATTCGAGGCAATGGGTTAGTGGCTTATTTACCTGTGAAGTGTTGTATTGTGTGTAGTAATCCTAAGCTCTGTATTGCTATGAAATATTACTAAAAATTATTTGAATTAAAGAACTGGAAGGATAAGTATTTAGGTCGGTTGTACAACAGTTTTAATCTTCCCAGAGTCAGGAACTACAAAATACAAAAATTGCTGAAAATACGCTCATTTTTGATTGCACATTAAAATTGCAGACGATGTTTTTTTTAAAAGAAACAAAATTTAATAATATAAAAAAATATAAGTATACATAAACATAACATCACGCCTTGTTTCCCCAACGGGTTGGGCAGAGGTGTACCTGTAGTAGGTACATCCAAATTTCGCTAGTTATGTTTAAGTCCCATGTAATAGGGGCGAACCATCAACCGGTCACAAATCCAGACTCCGGGCTGCTACTGACAAATTCCAGATAAAAAAACCCAATAACACTTTGCCCGACACGGGAATCGAACCCAGGACCTCATGCTCAGCAGTAGCGCTTGCGACCACTAGACCAACGAGGCAGTCAAAAAAATACATAACTTTCAATATTTGGTTATGTTATAACTATTTATTGAGATTCCATTTACAATAAATCACATAAAATTTAATTTAAACACAAAATACATAAAACACACAAATCGGGTATACACAAAAATGTACGCTTTTAAAAATATAATATGATCCAATCTTCGTACGACGTTTATGAATATTTGACCGCGAAGTGTATACTCGATTACTATAGGAGTAAACGAGAGAGCCCGAGGGCGTAATCACGTATAGGTATTTTATTACGTTATTTTACCGACCGTGGGTGGAAAAGTAAATTAGCTTGTTGCTCCGTGATGCGGGAGATGTGGGAAGGAAAACTTGCCCTTTTCATGGTATTTTTGTATTGTTTTAGGATCAGAACTATTATTATGTAAGTTTGATTATGAGAGTTTAGTGTAATACATTCGATATTGTAGCAAAAAATATATATTTTTAAGCTGTGTGCAGCTATAAAACCCTTATTAGTGATTATTTACTAAATGCTATATAAAATATAATTAGGCTACTTTTGTATGTGTGTATTTTATGTCTTTTTTTTAAAGTGCGTTTTGTTTGTGTAGAATATACAATGTTTCTTTATTGAATTTTTTATTTGCACAAGAATTTTTCGATATAATAGGTATTAAACACTAACACTCTTATTCATAAACGTTGATTAAAGTTAGGATACGTTTAAACGTCAAAAATGTATGGTTAAACAGGCGCTAATCATTACTTAACTTTAAGCAGCGTTTATGAATAAGGGGGTTTGTATGTAATAAATGACATAAATATTCATTTCAATTTAAATACTGGTATCTGCATCCGGTTAGACTGGAAGCCCACCCCAACATAGTTGGGAAAAGGCTGGGCTGATATATATCAATTTAAATCACGAAATGATCTGAGGAAAGTCTCCTCTAATAAAATTTAAACCCTCAATCTCGACCCTTTCCACCGATCACCTCGAAACCCACCCGATTCTCTCCATTCCAAACTACGCAAGTACCAAAACCGATATTAAAAACAATAAATAAAGCCTAGCACACAATTTTGGCGCCAATTGAACCCTAAAAATTTACCGACAGCCCTTTTCACTTGGCGATACAACTTTACGTCGTATGGGTTATGAACATTTTCACCCGCAGCCGGAATTGACAATGGTCGCACAAAAGTAATGTACAGAATTATTTTTGGCCTGTTTTTATGTGCTGGGTATCTGTAAGTCGTTTTTTAACCGACTTTCAAAAGGAGGAGGTTCTCAATTCGTCTGTATGTTTTTTTTTGTAATTTTTTTTTTTTTTTTTTGTATGTTTGTTACGCGATTACTCCGCCAATTATGAATAGATTTTGATGATTATTTTTTTGTTTGGTAGATCATACTGCAGAGGTGGTCCCATATAAACTTTATTAACTTTGCTTGGGTAGTTTTTGAGTTAGCTTCAATTATACGTATTTTTTCCCACTTAGTATGTAGATGATATGATAACTTCTTGTCACTGTTATTTACATAGCAGGTAGTGGTATTCGAATTTGTGTGGGGTAGGTACCACAACTAAAAAGTGAAAATTAAAAACTTTTTACAAAAAAAAAAACAACCAACTTCAAAAAAAAAAACACTACAAAGTGAAAAATAACTTTAATTTCGGAAGTCGGTGACAAAGAACGAAAATTCAAAACCAAAGACACCGACTTCCGAGATTAAAGTTATTTTTCACTTTGTTGTGTTATTTTTTTAAGTCGGTTGTTTTTTTTTTTGTAATTTTTTTTTTGTCTTTTTGGAGTCGTGTGTTCTGTGATGTGTTGCTTTTGTTCCGGTTTAAAAAATCTTTTGATTTTCTTGAAGAGCATTTACTTCACAATGCGCTACGTTAATAAGGCAAGACATATTACTTATTACAAGAACATGGTAGATAGTAATAACAAAACAAAGGCTAAAGTCTAGGCTAAAGTTTCCAGAAAAATAATAAATCAAATTAGAAATAAATGTTCAACTCTTCCACTGCAAAGAATGCAGAAAAAATCCAATCCCTTCTCAACTACCGACGTAAAATGCAACGAGAGGACCACGTTTTTATAAAGGAAGAAATTTCTTTTCAGGTGAAAATCACTACTCACCTATATTTTCTCCTTCAAGAAAAAGCCACAAAATTAAGTAGCTGTTAATTCCTTATTTTATTTATTTTGCAAGCTATGTTGGACGTCAAATTCATGCAAAAATAAGCTGGGAGCGAGGAAAATAAGCCGCTTGGTTCCCCGTGAACTGTTCACAATCGAAACAGCTTTGTTTGTTTGTGTCACGGACGCTATGTGGTAGCTGACTGTTTTGTAACATTTTATTAAATAACAGCAGAATTTTACTGTTTTGTGTGCGTTTATGCCAATGTCATTTTGACAGCCTTGAACATTGTTGGTTAGAAAAGCTTTTGTGGGTGTTGAATGAGATAGTAACATCCTGGCGTACTTATTATTTAGTAGTGAACGATTTGACAAGTTATTCTAAAAATAATAATAATAGAAAAGTGCTCTATCATGAAAAGTTATAGAAGTTACAATATTTATCATGTCAGCAGAAGATGTCCATTGCTTGACAGAGGCCACCCCTATTAATCGCCAAAGCCAACGGTCCTGTGCTACCCGCATCCAACAAATTATCGCTAGTTAAGATACTAATATAATAGTAAATATTATTTTTTACGTCATCTATTATTTTTTACGTCTAGGGTTTAATACAAACTCAGAGAATTCAATTCAGAACGTTCTACTTTAAAACTAATATGGAAATACATCAAAATATCATAACATTCTCGATGAATATTGCTTATCGTAAGATCGCAGTGAAATCTTATTGGTTCAAGAGAGCGTAAGATTCTTTATGCTAGAGGGATTTTATCGGAACCATTCTTAAGATGTGTTTATCCAGGTGGAAAAAAATTATGGGGTTTTCCTTGAGTTTATGGGGTTATCTTTTCATACTTAAATGGTAATTTAATAAAGTATTTTCACACTTTTTGTTTTTAACTAAGGATGACTTAGAGCAGACTTAAAAATGTTGAATGGTGTTACCGGTATGTATTTTTGTTTTATTTTTTTTTCCGTTTTACCTACTTTTTTGTTGAACACACAAATACGCGTCAAGTCAAGTCAAGTCAAATCATTTATTTCAAATAGGCCCATGTATGGCACTTTTGAACGTCGAAATTTACAAAATATTAAAAATGATTCTAGTCGCCCCTTCCAAAAGGTAGTTTTCGTATGGAGAAGAATGGGCAAGAAACTCCACCGTTACTCTTTTAAAATGTTTTACAATAGTTTGTATAGGTACGTACATTAGTTAAATAATTATATGTGAAGACGATGCACCTAGAATAAAATTACTATACCACAATAGGTAAAAAGAATTAAAAATGAAGCAACGACAGATAATTTAATATGTGATAGATACATGGTGCTCACATATTTACAAACATTGTAAAAGTAGACGATTTTCCTAAAATTTTGTAATTAATAAGTCAGTGTGTGAGAAAGTAATCACAGAATGTTAAATCAATGTCATAAAACACAAAATAATCAATTTTACAATTAAATTAGCAACCAGTTTGATTTTGTCTTGATTCTAAATTGTCCTATGGAGCAGGACCAGCATGTTTCCAAGCACTCTTATCCTGGATATAATCCTCTAATTTGTAATATGCTTGTTTACAAAGTGCACTTTTGATATGAGTTTTAAATTTTCTTTCATTTAATTGCAATATGTCACAAGGTATTTTGTTGTAACATTTAACACAGTACCCCATAAAAGATGTATGTACTTTAGATAATCTGTAAAATGGTTGATCTAGTTTATCTTTATTTCTAGTATTAAAATTATGTCTATCACTTATTTTATTAAAGAGATGTGGATTTTTCCTTACAAACATAATATTTTCATAGATGAATTGGCAAGGTACCGTCATAATATTAATCCTTTTAAAAAGTTCCCTGAGAGATTCGCGGCGACGTAGATTATAAATGGCTCTGACAGCTCTCTTTTGCAAAATAAAGATGGATTCAATGTCAGCAGCCCGACCCCACAGTAAAATGCCATACGACATAATGCTGTGAAAGTAGCTAAAATAGACCAAACGCGCGGTTTCCACATCTGTTAACTGTCTTATCTTTCTAACAGCATAAGCGGCCGAGCTTAACCGCCCCGCAAGAGATGTTATATGAGGTCCCCATTGTAATTTCTCGTCTAGCGTGATTCCTAGGAAAACTGTTTGATTAATAAATTCCAGTTTTTCTCCATTCAATATGATGTCACATTCGCTACTTTTAACATTAGGTAATTTAAATCTAATGCATTTGGTTTTTTTTTTATTAAGTACCAGATTATTTACCGTAAACCAATCTTGGACTTGCAGAATAGAGCTATTCACGTCGTCAAGATTTTGTGACCGTCGGTTTATTTTAAAGATTAATGATGTGTCATCTGCAAATAACACCATCTTCGGTTGATTTTGAAGTAATTGGGGTAAATCATTAATGTAAACTAAAAAGAGGAATGGACCCAATATCGAACCTTGAGGAACGCCCATTGCCATTTCAGACCCTAATGAGTTTACGCCGTTTACCTGAACTTTAACATTTCTATCTTTCAGGTATGATCTAAATAAATCAAGAGCTGTATTCCTAATCCCATAGTGCTCTAGTTTCAGCAAAAGTGTCTCATGGTCTACACAATCGAACGCCTTCGAGAGGTCGCAAAAGATTCCAATGGCATCTTGTGCTTCTTCCCAGGCATTAAAAATGTTCTTTATTAGGGTGACACCGGCGTCAGTAGTACAACGCCCTTTGGTGAAACCGTACTGTTGTTTATGAAAGATGGAATTTTTATTAAAGTGAAGTAACATTTGATTGAGCATCAACTTTTCAAACACCTTACTGAGAACTGGCAGAATTGACACAGGCCTATAATTGTTGGGTTCTTTACTATCACCGGATTTGAACAATGGAACTACTTTACTGTGTTTCATGAGATCCGGAAAGACTCCTTGGTCTACACTGGTGTTAAATATGTAAGCTAGATAGGGCGCAATGGTTTCGATAATAGATCTACAGACTTTTACAGACATTCCCCAGAGATCTTCTGTTGATTTAATTTTAAGATCTTTAAAAGCTTTTATAACAGCCTGGGGGTTTGTATGCTGAAACCTAAACTCTAAAGGGCATGCCTTCACATTTTGTCTAAGTAAAGCAGCAGAAAGCGCGGGTGAGGAATTTAAAGCTTCAGTAGTTTTAAGGGGAATATTAGCAAAAAAGTTTTCAAATTCTTGAGCTACTTCTATATCTGAGTTAATGGGGCCATGTGCAGTCTCTAAATTAAATTCAGTATTTCGCTGTTTTTTCCTACCTGTTTCATTATTTATTACTTGCCAGGTAGTTTTTATTTTATCATCAGCTGATTTTATTTTATTGCTAATATAAAGAGCTTTAGCTATTTTGCAAACACTTTTAAAAGTTTTTGAATATTTTGCAACATACTTATGAAAGCTTGTATTATTCATATGTTGTTTTAAGCCATAAAGTTCAAATAGTTTTTCCCTGCTTTTACGAATACCTGGAGTCGCCCAATCACTAAATAAGAACTTTGTGTAAATACTTTTAGTCTTTAGTGGAAAAGTGTCATTAAATTCCGTGTTTAATAGTGAAAAGAACTCGGCGTAGAACTCATTTGGGTCACCTATATTATTAAAACTCTGAACACATAATTTATTGGCCAAAGAATGATTTAATTTCTCTAAACTTTTACATGTAATTGGCCTAAACCTTATTTGAATTTTTTGTAAAGGTATGTAGGAGCAAAATGTTATTGTTTGTCCGCTGTGATCTGAAGGCAACTTATTTACAATTTGTTTGTGTAAGTAATCACAGTTACAAAAAATATTATCTATACAAGTGGCAGAAGAAGCTGTCACTCGGGTTGGTTCAATAAAAACATTTGACAAATCAAATGACCTAAAAAGACTTAATAATCTGACAGTATTTGAGTTATTTTCTAATAAGTTAATATTAAAATCACCACATATGATTATTGACTTACTACTAGTACTAAGTTTCTTTAATACATCTTCCATTACAGAATCAAACACGGATAGATTCTGGTAACTTGGAGGTCTGTATACGCATACTATAACATGCTTATCAAGCTCAACACAGGACAATTCAATGTTGTGTTCAACAGACAGTCCGATAATGTCTTTTCTTTCTTTCGATTTAATAGAATTTTTTATCAATATTAATGACCCGCCATGTATCATACGTTTTCGGCTGAAATGGCTAACTACACAATAATTTTCATAATTAATTGACATTACTTGATGATCTTTTAACCAATGCTCTGTTAAACAAATTACATCAAACTTGGTATTTTCTAAAAACAATTCTATTTCCAGTAATTTGGAAGAGCAACCTTGGATATTTTGATTGAATAATTTTAAAGTATGTTGCCCCCCCTTTGGTTTTTTATTATTATTTTTATGTAAAATATTGCCAGAAGATACCTTTTTATTATTCTCTAATAATAATTGGTTAATTGAAGGGGTAACTTCCGTTGTCTTACTGCCTAGTTTAAAGAATTATCCGGAGTGACCTCCACAACTACAACTGAAGAATCTAAAATGCCCGTATGAGTTCCAGCAGGAAGGGAATACCCTATCTGACTGGTAGTGGCCTCCAAGTATGTTGGTGGATCCTCCTTCGTACATGGTAATACATAATTATTCACTATGTTGTTAGTATAACTAGACAACACAGATTCGTCACTAATACTACACTTAGTTATATTAGCTATAACCTCATTAATATTATGTGCTATCAACATAGCAATCATATGTCTACATTCCCAAGACAGAGATAAAGTTCTCTGAGTTAACTTAAAACCACTAACAAATTTGTTAGTGTCAAAATACAATAATTTGTCACTATGACAACATGTCAGCCTGTGAATAGTATTATTCAACTTAAAAATATAGTTATTTTCATCATATGATAAAGTATCAGAATAAGGAAAAGCACATAACATCAGCTTTCCTATATTTAATTTTAATAAGGTGTCCACACCATCCACTATGTCCTTTCTGGTAATACCAGTACTATTACCTAATAATAAAACCATTGTGGAATAATTATCTATGTTTGTGTTTACAATTCTTTTTATCATTTGTTTAAAACTTATGTTATGATAGCTATGATTAGTAAAACTATGGCTAAGGTAATTAAATAAAATTTTCCCAAAGCCTGAACCTAATTCATCACAAAAAAATATTGATTTATTTTTCTGTAACTTAACACAAGTCTCTGCTGGAAGAGCCAATACCTGAGGGGGCAAGTTAGGCTGAGGCTGAGGAGGTAGTGGTTGGTTTGCACAGCTGCATGAGAGGTTATTGGTCAGAGACTCATACATCTCAGCATTGCACTTCACCAAATCTAGTAGTTCCCCAGCCTCAAGCAAGCGGTCACTTACTTGCTGTTGTGAAGTCTCATATTTTTCAAAAATATCCTTCAGCAAGTGCTCCTTGTGTAGTATATCATTATAGAGGAGCTGGATATCAGTGTCATATTTTTCCCTACATTGATCTAACTCAATAATACAATTCTTTAAACTTTTTGATAAGACAACACGTTCCTTTCTAAGTGAAAGATTTAATTTTAAGAGATTTTGTTTTTTGATTGCTCTCTGTGACCTTTTAATTAATTTCTTGATTTTAATGTATTTTTTTAATTTATTATGACTCACAACAATAGGACATAATGGTATGGTGTCATCACCAGTCAAATCTATCGTTACAGCTGGCTCACACACTGATTTCAACTTACTACCTACTAACTCACTAAATAGATTACTGGTGCTAGCGACCTGTTTGCTGACCTTGATACACTCTGAGAGAGATAGGGCCTTTTGGGCTTCACACAATTTTTGTTCAAGTTCTGTAATTCTATTCAAAGCAAGTTCGTGGGTGTCACTGCACTCTTGAAATGTTGACACTAGATATTGTAGTTGACTGTGCTGGTCGGTTAAGTCCATGTGTTGTATGTGTAGCTGAGACAGTTCATTTTTGAGGGAGGTGTTCTTTAAATTAATGTTTACCACTTCCACTTCACTGTCTTCTCTTTCCTGGAGCAGCTGTTGGCATGTCGCTTTAGAAGCCTCGAGCTCCGTCAAGGTAACTCTTAGTTTTGCTTCCAAATCCCTGATTGTGGCACTGCGGGTCATCATAGTGGCCTGGAATGTGTAAAGTTATGCAGCTAAATAACAAAGTAAGAAAAGATGTTCTAATATTTAGATTAATAGGAGGTAGAAGAGAGAAAAAAAAAAAAAAAAAAAAAGATTTTATTTAATTTAAAAATAGGTAATGAATTGTTAACAAATAGAAGTTACAGTATTAGCTGAAGTTAATAAGGAATTAGATGGAACTGTTAAACAAAAGTATAGTATTAAAGAATACACTGCTTTTATATTAGGACACACAAAAAAACTTTTATTTTTTCCTTTAGTCGTCTGAATAAATGATAATCAGTAAGGCCTAATGAGATTATTTTTGTTTAGTAAATTATGTAGTGTTTATTGTCTGAGCGAATGTTTTCGTCATCGATTTGGCTTCCACTAGTTGTCAAGCAAAAGGAGACATAAACCGTGCCAGTGTGTGATGGACGTTGCTCAGAAACCTGAGCAGTATTTTGTGATGTTCTGCGGTCTGTAAATATGATGTAAAATAACATAAATAAAACAAAATACTCCCCGGGATTGATGATAATTTGAAATCCGTCACCGTTGGGTTGGTCGAGTTGACAGCCGGTTTAATATCCTTTTTGTGCGAAGTTCACGCGACAAAAAACACTGTATATTCACTGAATAGACTACTTAATAACTAGTTACGACTATATTACTCTAATTTAACATAATTTAAACACTTTTTATAAATTTTCTAAATTAATTACTCTAGAGATCGTTTTTTGACGACCGGCTACCAGTGTTGCCAGTCAAAAAATAATCTGCAAGGATAGGTACGCTTGTGATATTTACATTTTCAGTTGTATTTCTATTTAATTTACATAACAAATAAAATGTTGTAAGTTTTTCAATAAACAGCTACTTACGACAACCCGGCCAGCCTTTGCTCAGCTTGAGCCTTTTATTCTTTAGTTTGTTTTTTGCTCTTCATTCTTACTGTACATGCAAGCGGTCGCAAATCCGATTTGTGTTTCTCCGGGCTTTGAATCAGACCACTGGTATTTTAGTTTTAGATAACTTTGTTCTGTTAAAATGTCTGATCAATACCCCGGGAAACCTGATTTAATCAGACCTAAGTAGAATTTATTTGGTTGGTACGGATTTAAAAGGCAATTAATTGGTTTGGCTTTTTTCAATGCTCTTGTAATGAGATGGCTAAAAAAACACCGAGAAAGGAAGGCCCAATTCGAAATATTAAGGGGATTTTATTCCGGAAGACATATTATTAAACAGCTGATGATGATATGCAGCACGAGGAGCACAAGCTCCAGGCATACTTACCCAAAATTGTGTTGGCTGGACCCGTGAAAGATGATATAAAATATGGATTAAACGATAAGGATAATAAAGAACTGGCAAAGTGAAGTGGATCCGCAGGCACTTATGTAGGCACAAATAATATTATCATAATATGTACAAAGCAGGCTCACGTTCTGCTCCAGACAGCTCAAGTTAACAGAGCCTAATAATTTAGCAGATGATATCACAACGCACAGAAACCAACGATATCATAGAGGTCACTGAGCAAACTGCATGCTTGTCCACGTCCTACATATTTACTGCAAGCAAACAAGTACAAAACATGTCCAAAACAACCTCGTCAGTACAAACTTACCCATTTTTAGAAGTATGAGGTATGTTTATGAGCGTACACGGTTTTGCTCACGTATGGCAGTTTTTGTTATAATTTTGTTTAATTATGTAAAGTAATGCTCTTAATATTATTTATTTTTATTATCATGTATTTGCAGTATTCATATTTTATTTTGTAAAGTTTTAACTATGTGCCTAAGTGAAATTATATTGAATTGAGTTGTTAACTGACTTTTACCGGTTGACAGCAACTAGCTGTCACATTCCCGCTGACCTCTCAATACGAGATCATCTTATACTGGAAATGAATAGCTTGCTATGTAGCTGTGTGTACCTGGTATAATGTTATCTTAGTATTTCATCTATTTTGTTACGCTATATCGAAGGAAAGCTAAAAGTCTCATTGTTATTATTACAATCAATTTTATTTTAAGCATGCACTGGAAGTGGGCTAGGTAAAGACTTCTCCACTTTCATTCCACTTATCAGTTTAAATCTCATCATCATCATCATCATCAGCCTATAATGTTCCCACTGCTGGGACACAGGCCTCCTTTCTGTGAGAAGGAGTGGGCCGTAATCCACCACGCGGGCCCAGTGCGGGTTGGTAGATGTCACATGTCTTCGAATTTTCGGTTCTAGGACATGCCGGTTCCTTCACGATGTTTTCCTTCACCGTTTTGAGAGCAGTGGTGATGAAATAATTTACATAAAGTAAAGCGCCTGTCTGGGTACGAACCTACGACGTACAACTCGTAAGTCGCGGCCGTTACCACTGGGCCACCACTGCTTTCGAGTTTAAATCCAGTTTAAATCTAATAAGGATTAATCTGAAGGATAAATTGCCCATTAATCTTCTTCAACAGTGCTACACTCTTGTCAGATCACCACCTTGTACAGTAAGCGCTCAAAAGTGCATGAGCACGCTAAGAGTCGTATTGCTGTGAACACGCGGTATAGCTCGTACATTTGTATGTGTAAGCAACACGATACACACACCACAGATAACGCAGTTTTGCCCTACACGAAATAACAATATATTTCCGTCGCTTTAAACATGCTAGCACACACGCACTACGCGCGTGAACTTGACCAGTTAATGGCATTGCTAAAATTCGATAGTAACTTAACATGTGCAGATAGCAGAAAGCGTTAAGCGTTGGTATGGAATTCAAACTGCCTCAGGTTCTAATCTCGTAAAACACAGTGCGGTTTTTTGCAAATATTATTATTTTTGTTTTCGATAATAATATTTTTTAAATATTGCTGCTTTTTATGTTGTTATTGCAATAAAGGTTTTAGAATAAAAAATGCGTGATATATGATAACAAAATTAAAAAAAATATGTTTATTCGTTATATTTATTTTACATAAGTTAAAAAACTGCTACAATTATTTATCATTACTTCAGCTGAATAAGATGTGAAATAGATGTCAAGAAACTTAGAAGCAGTTTGTATTATTTTGACATATTTAAATTATGAAATATTTTAAATTTTTAATGGATTTTTTCACCATAAATATTAAGCTTTGATCATGGTCGAAGTAATTAAGTAATAAATAAGAATTAGACTACTTAAAATGTAAAAAACTACTTACAGAATAGGTAATTTTAAGGTTAAATATGGGCAGTTTGTTTATATTTTATTTGTATTAATTATTTTACATTTTATTTGACTTTAGTAAATATTGGTTGTTATTGAGGTTAAAGCTTAAGTATTCATTTTCTTTACGAAAAGAAGATTGAAACTAAACCTCAAATTTTAATCCTAAAATAATACTATTACTAAAATAATATTTAACAATTTCGGTATATCTGCAAGAAATACGACAAACACCCTATTGAAACGTGCTTAAAAAATTCGTTACCATAAATTCATGCAATAACGAATCTGTTGTTTATTAAGTTGGTACGGTCAATATTTTAAGGTCAAAAACGGTTTTCTAGCTGGTCTTCAGTGATGCAAGCCTTCAGAGTGCACGGCGAACGGTTCATAATGACGTGTTTTTAATAATTCAGCAAAATGTCTCGTTGGTATGAAACCATTTGTTTCATTCACCATTTGACGTCGCTGCTACTCGATAATAAGCCCCTTCCTCATATCTCTTAACCCTCACAGTATTTCTCTAGAACAAAGAAAAACATTGTTTTTATTACACATAATACCTTATTATTTATTATTCACTAATCGAATTAAACCTCATACCCTTGATTAAGATTTATGTTTAGTAAAATATGAAATATATAAATGATAACACTCACACTTAGTCCGGTTTCATTAGATATTCACTTCACTTTTACGCAGCGCAATAATATTCTCTGATCTGATCTGATCTCTTCAATATTTTGATGCCTGCTTTTTGATAATAATAACCACAACACTGCGCTAAATACTCGTCACCAATATTATCCACGAACCAACAAAGTTCTATTAATTAAATACTCGTAACAAACTACATCTACCCCACAGAAATCGAAATAATTTACTTAGTTTTTTGTGGTCTACCTGCTAAACTTTAATATTTATGTGAACAAGACGAATGAAACTAAAAACGAATGATGATTATTGAACTAGTCATTGGTTGCAGACAAAGTGAGTGTGTGTGTGTAATGTGCGTGTCTACAGTATTGTAACAACTTATAGAAGAAGGTCGTAAGTCAAACCGAAGCGTCAGTCTATTGCTTTGTGAGATTGCTCATGGACTTTTGGTCGGTACTGTACCTCTATCTATTGAGAGCCAGTTCCTTGACCTACATTACAATGTGCTTTACTCCTCTTTCAAACGTTTATTATCGACCTATAATGCTCCCACTGCTGGGACACAGGCCTCCTTTCTGTGAGAGGGAGTGGGCTGAAATCCACCACGTGGGCCCAGTGCGTGTTGGTTTTTGGTTCTCGTAGATGCCGGTTTCCTCACGATGTTTTCCTTGGTGGTGATGAAATAATTTACACAAAGTACGTTTCAAACATTTTAAATATTCAAATAAGCGTTACTATTCTAAAAGTTTTCAAATGTTGTTGTATTTTATTTAGATCAACGGCAAATATAGATACAACTGAATTTATGCTACCTATGTGAAATTATCAAAAGGTGAGCGATGTAATATCACAATTTTATGGCGCACCATTAGACATTTATCTAAAGATTTATGGACCAAATGATGGGTTATGGAAGTAATTTTCCAATTTTATAGTGAAAATTATGACCTACTTTAAAGTTATATTACCTGAGCCATTAACTTAGAACACACTTCTTTCATACGTCATGTTTATTATGAAACTTTTACCGACGTCAAATTTTACTGTTATTTTATTCTACCGTTGTTATATCCAAATAATTCACACACTCTCAAGTACCATTCTTATATTCATGTCAAAATCATATTCGTAGATTACGTGACGAATGTCCGCACAAGTTTCGCCCACAAATAAGCCAGGGTTAGTGAAAAACGTTCTCACTTTTCCAATAAAACAGCGAAACTTTTGTTACTGGTTGTCTGTCATCACAAATCCATGGTGGAATCTAGTTGGAATCTTTTGTAGGGGATTTCTTTTACCCCTTGATTTATGTTGGTATGCGTTTTCCCCTACAGTTTATATGGGAAAGTAGGGCTGTAAGCCTTATTATTAACTCGTTTTATTTGTCCAATTTCCATTTACGAGTCTGATTATAAGAGATGACGGCTGTAGTCTTGTGTTTGTGATTTTCTCTTGTTACAAAGTTTTTGTGTAGGTTCCATGATGAATGTTCTTTTGCAAGTTGTCGGGATTATTCTTCTCTTGGGAGCTGAGATAGTGTATTACTACGCTTTGATGCCTCCGTCTGCGTAGATGAATGGAATTAGGCGTTTGTTCTAGGATTATGATTACATTTTGGATTAAGACGAAAATAGGGTTCACTTAATAGTAGCTAATGAGTTTTGGCTGGTGATTATGTTGTATGAATTTTCATGAATCACATAGCTAGACACAAGTATAGCACATTCATGTAATAATTGCGTATCGAAGGACAAATTATACATTATTTTGTGAAAGTACACATTTTGAGGGTATTTATAAACGTTTCTTACAAACATACAAAATACATTTTTTTTTATTTTAACTAAAATATTGTAAACACATTTTGAGGGTTATTTATAAACATTGCTAACAAACATACAAAATACATTTTTTTTATTTTAACTAAAGTATAGTTCCCTTAAGTGGTAGCTTTACAATGATGAGGTTTAATGGAGTTTAAAGGAAAATAAAAAATAAATTAAATTAAATATTAATTTAGCAGCTCTCGGTGTATGTTTGTGTGTATATGAGTATGTGGAGGTGCGTGTGTGTGGAGGTGTATGTATGTGTGTGTAGGTGTAATGTTTTTTTTTAGCTTATTCTTGTCAGAATGTTTTCTTTTTCTTCATAATTATGTTAGGGATCTCAACCATTCTGTTATGCTTAAAGTTAAGTAAATTAGCGACTGTTCAACTAGGTATACATTTTTGACGTTTGGACGTCACTTAACTTTAAGCAACGTTTATAAATAAACCCCAAATGTCAAAACAATGAGGTTACATGAGCATTAGGGGAGTGCCCTCCACTGTAGTGTTTACCAAAGCCTCCACGTGGAACATCTTACATTCCTCTAACAATGTTGGATATATTTATTTATCTTAAGTTAATTATGTCTTCCTTTTCCAAAATATCAACACGCAATTTGAGATAAAAATACTTCCATTACGACAGAGTGGAGGAAAACAGCAGCAAAACAAAACAGTAGGTAGATAGAAAATTTTGTCCTATGCAAAGTTGTTGAAAAAAAAAACGTGAGCGGTCTGGGGTCCCGTCAGGAACGAAGTTCTTTCTCACGTATGATTTAAAACAAAAATCCATCTTGGATTTACATTTTGACCTTATTATCAGCTTTAGCACCCTCGAAAACTATGAAAACGACACCCATAACGAAAATTTCGTAAATTTTTTGCAGTCGGCTTCTTGGATTTTCTTTTTGACCATATTCGCACTTTCTCTCTCTCTCTCCGGCATGCATTGCACTCAGGCCGATGTAAACAATTTTATCCCACGACACTGTAATCACTTTACTCTTTTCTTTTCTGCTGGCGTTCTCTCTCTCTCTCTTTCTTTCTCTTTGAATCACAAGAAGACAGTCGCAAGTATTAACACTTTTTAGCGTGACTATTTCTGAAAGTTTACAAGCCGCATTGAAGAACTTCGTTCCAAAAATACTGGAAGGGTGGGTGTTACCAATTCTCTCAAATTTGACAGAAAGCAACTCAATATTAGAAATGCAATTTTTCAATGCAGTATCAAGCGATTTTGAACCCTGTGTGGTGCAACTATAATGACAAATTGTTCTGCCCTGCACTTAGACTGTCCTTCAAATGATTATGGTATGGGCCAGTAACTACCTACATATTGTCTGCAGCCAAATTAGCATCAAAATAATAATAAAAATACCTACTTATTTTATAACATAACATAACATCACAGAGGTGTACCTATAGTACACCCACATTTCGCCAGTTATGTTTTTTTTTTAAGTTCCATTTAATGGGGTGCGAACGTATTGCCATCAACTGGGCACAAATCCTGACTCCGGGCTGCTACTGAGAAATTCCAGGAAGAACACAATAACACTTTGCCCGACCCGGAAATCAAACCAAGGACTTCATGCTCAGTAGTAGCGCTTGCTACCACTAGACCAACAAGGCATTTTATTTATGAATCTAAATAATAAAATTATCCCAGTAAGCGGATTTCTTCATTGGTGTATTACAACTAATTACGTAGCGAATAGAAGAAATATCAACAAGACTTATCAAAGTAAATGAAATTCATCTGAATTACAAAAACAAAAACACTTCATACAATTATTTCATGTCAACATTTTACAGGCCATACCTAAACTTCCCATTTTCAAGAATTTCCATAGCAAAAGGTTACGGACCCTTTGGCTATGGAGCCTTTAAAAACGCTTGTTAAATTCAAATATAAATTGTCCAATTTAAATCCGATGTACGAATGAATGCGGCATCCCTTTTGATTGGATATAAATGACCTCTCGATGTCAAATTGCCTCGAGGACATCCATTAAATTCGCGCAAAAGGTATTTTATATTGTACATATTCCTACGTTTGTAAATGAATATAAAATACATACGTGGATATAAAACATTAATAAATTGAAAATTACGTGATACTCGCTTTTAAAAATCGTGATATTATTAAGTAGACTTATACAACAACTTGACTTTACTTGGACTTAAACATTGGGTGTACTATAGATAGGTCCAGCTCTGCCTTACCCTGAAGGAATTACAGGCGTGATTTTATGTTATGTTATTATTATGATATCTGGAACTGTGAAACCAAGTAAACTTAATTTTGTTGACACAAAAAGTTTCCATAGGTAGGTTCTTTCTGGATTCAATCGAGAAAGTAGCTGCTTAGATTATTATATGAAGAGCTACTCTGAAGTTATTAATCATTCAAATATTCAAATAACATTCAATAATGAAATATCCAATTAAAAATGTACGTCATAGAACACGAACTGAATACAACAAATATGGCTTATTATTTATTAAATCACACAAATCGCTTACGAAATTATGCTAATTGGCAACCATTACGAAAATTAAGTTCGAATATGGAATCAGCGAAGGCGCGAGTGCGCTAATCGTTATTAAATCGATATTAATGATCACTCGAGTCGATGTCAATTCATCGATTCTCGAGGGAGCTCGTGCACGCATATAGAAAATGCACGACGAAAAACTGAAACCATTTATTATTCGACGACGTGTGAAATACGTATGCGACTAGTGATGTGAGTTTTCCCATTTTTTTGTTATTCGATTTTGCGAAATGTTGTGAACTTGCCAATGTTAGGAATGCGTTGTTACTGTTTCGTTACAAAAATAACAGTCAAACTTGTTTTTATATCAGTTTCGAAATGTTTTGAAAAGCTAAAAGCCATGTGCGGTGTGAACAAAAATGCTTGTTCCAAACCACAATTTGTGCAAACATTTTTGATTTGCGGTTCCGCCTTGTTGCATAGCGTGAATTATTTGATCAAGAAAAAAATTTATTTATAATTGTACAGTCCATCATGTAAATAATAAATGATAAGTGATTTTATTTCTGTAAGTAGGTTTGTACAAACATTTTTACACGTCAATCATATTTTAAAAATTAGATGAGGTCGGAGTTTCCTATCTGACTACTCTGAGAAGAAAGGCCGAAATAAACTCAGTCTCTTTAAAAGTCTAGATACAATCTTGGCCATATCATGTGAAGACCATGGATTGGTATCTGAAATGATCTTTTGAGGAAAGAACCACACAGATTGAGTGGACCTGTCCAGTCAGTGCACGCATTTTTCAGTAATCGTGCAGCTCAACTCAGAACTTAAGGAGCTCAATCACAATGTTCATCACCAAAATCGAAAACATGTTAAATGATAGTAATTTAATCATATTTAACATTCGAAGTACAAGTAATTTATGCGAAATAAGGCCCAGCGTAGGTTCGCGGGTCGTGAAAATCCAATTGACTCGCGACCCGCGATTGAAATCTATTATTGATAGCGACTTCAAAATGGCGACTATTCATTAGTCCCTCGATACGTGAGCTTTGTACGTATACGATTCGAATCGATTCCGATGACACGAACATTCGATTTCATGTTTAATGAGAATCGAGTAATGTTTACATTATTGTTTTCGAAATTACGTGAAAATGTAGTGTGCTTTATTTTGGTAGTAGTTACAATGGATCTTTGTTTGATTAGTTGGTTGGTTATCAAAATGCATGCGGTTTCCATGAGCACGAGTGTATTATCATCAGCTTAAAGGATTATGTAGTTTTAATATTTCAACGGATTTTCGCCATAATGTATTTGTTCTCTGTACAAACATTATTATAAATTTAATATGCTCAGGTTACCTAGAAATCTCTGAGCAAATACTGATCTATTATTAGCCACATAATAGATACATGTTACATACATAAACTCTCATTAAGTATAACATCTAATCACTGTTACATAATGGATTTAGAACGTGTTTTTAGTAATCGGTTAAGAAATATCAGCAACTCTCATACAGAGTTAGTAATTTGGAGCTGAAAATTCATTTTAACGTGCACGTCTTTCTACATTGTTCTCACATGTATAATTTCAACATGAATGATGTAACTAATATTTTGTGACAATATTTTGATTTAAAAGAGTGTCCGTGGAGTTTCTTGCCCGTTCTTCTCCATAGGTACCTACTACGCTTCGGAATGGGCAACTAGCTTCATCTTTCTGACTGACCGACCCCTTGACAATTCAAAGGTACCTGTAATTGGTTTATTTGAAATAAGTACTTTGAGATTTTTAGTTTTATTTTACAATTAAACATAGCTGACATAATTAGCATTATATAGATCTTGACAGTATTTAAACTCATTTAACTTTGAACAAAATACCCTTTTTGTCTTCATTTAAAAGCATCAACCTCGTTATAAATCATAAACAAAAACTTAAACTTGCTAAATGGCTTAAACTATAAGCTCTTAAGTTCAAACAAAAATTGCATACAAACAACTCTAGAAAAACAATTTTCAAGCGGAAAATAAGCTCATATATTTTCAAACAATGTACAAATCTTTCAGTTCCGACAAACTGCCGCTTAAACTCGACAAGTTTCAGGCAGGTGGCGCCACCGGCGTCGCCGGAAGTGGCGGTAACGGCCTACTTCCGGCACGTCGACGCCTCGAGCCTACACACCTTGTTATGTTGGTACTTCATAGGAATTAGAACTCTTTTGTTTTGCTTTCAAATGATGGTAATTCTGTTAGTGTTAAGTTGATAAGGTTGGTAATGAATTTGAATTTGGATTGTGATGATTGATAAGATTAGCAAGCTGTTATATGGAAGTCTACGTTCTCTAGCACTAGTGAACGTAGCGTTGAATTACATATTATAGACTGCAACTTAAAATAGGTGAATTAATAATTGCGGAAGTCGGTGGCAAAAAAAAAAAAAAAATTACAGAAGTCGGTGTCATTCATTGGTTTTGAATTTTCGGTTTTTGCCAGTGACTTCCGAAATTAAAGTTATTTTTCACTTTGTATTGTATTTTTTTTGGAAAAAGTTTTTTTTTTTCACTTTTTAGTTGTGGTACCTACCCCACACAAATTCGAATATCATTACCTGCTATTTCAAATAACAGTGACAGGAACTTACCTATACTTTAAAAGTATAGAATATATGTGCCTACCAAATTGTTAAATTAATATGTAGTGGCACCGAGTTGCCGAGCCTGGCCATACCGCTGTTAAACCCGCGATGGTTTGTGTGGTATGTGTAAAGTGTAAAGTGTAAAAAAAAGAAATAAATAAAAAAAAAATAAAAAAAAAAAAAACTTATTGTATCATCCAAATACTAAGTGGGAAAAAATACGTATTATTGAAGCTAACTCAAAAACTGTCCAAGCAAAGTTAATAAAATTTATATGGGACTACCTCGAGACCATACTCTTTCAAACAAAAAAAAATAATTCAAAATCGGTTCACTATAGGCCTGTGTCCAAAATTTTTTTTTTCCTTCTTGTAGATTATTAAAAATATTGAACACATATTTTTTCTCTTTTTTGACGTAATCAAAAGATTACGGCGATACATTGAGTTAGAATGTGGCATGACGTCACGCCTTGCTAGATTTAATACTGCGTTGTGACGTAGCGAGCCCCCACTCCCCAACTTAAATGCGTGTTTTCTAAGTTATTTTTGATTAAGTTAAAGCAAAAATACGTGTACAATATTTTTTTACTATCTTTAAGACGGACTAAATATAATTTATTTGTGGTATACTAGATATTTTCAGTGCATATCTTTTTGATTTTAGTTGTTTGTTTAGTTTGACAGATGGATTATGTGATAAAAGGTGATAAGAACTGGAAGATGATGAGCAACAAGTTCGAAAAAACTTTAGGAGACTAGGCGTCTCCTAAAGTTTTTTCGTGAAGTTTTCATAGAAATTGTTTCACCAAGTCGCATCGCGCCTGTCTGCGAGAGTTTGCACAAAATAAAAGTGCCATCAATGTCACATTACCATAAACGTTCAGTTGACAGTACGAAGTATCTTCTACAGGTAGGAAAAAGCTATAAAATATTGATACATCTTCAGTGATAAAACTTATTATGGCTAGATGTGAAGTCACTTTCGAATAATATTTTTATTACTTTCATATTTAAATCATGTCTTTGAACATTTACGTACCGTACGATTTTATTAGCTACACAACTTTTACTATTTATTTAATACTTCGATCACGTTCCAAGAAATCATTTCCAATGAATTTCTACGACCTCTTAAGAACATTACCAATAAGTATTCCTGGAACGTTTTTACCTGATCATCAAGAAGATTTATTCAGAATTAAAATGAAATGTACATAAATAACAACTAATATCGAATACATTTTTATTAATATCTTACTAACCTAACTAAAATATGGCGTCGAAAAATTTCTTCCTAAATTCCTTCACGGAAAATTTAAATGTTTTTCAAACTTACTGCTATTTTATTCATATGTGTGAATAGAACTTATGCACACTTGGAGCATTTTGGTACGAATAAAGTTCTAATTCCCAAATAAATCTATCTGAGCTGAATCTTAACTGAATTAAGACCCTTATTCACAGTGCTGTCAGCACGTGAGATACCGCACAGACTTTCACAGAGGTCAAAGTTCAAGCCGAATCTTGACCAGTGAGAGAGGACATTTATAATTAATACGCGGATGTATCCAGTGATTTATAATGGGCTAAGTTGTAAGAGGTTAACGACCTTTTGACAGCATGAATGTTTAATTGTATTAGGCAAAGTTACGATGTTCTTTAAAGTTCAAAGATTATTCTGAAGGCTTCAAGCTTCAAGTTTTAGTACTTACTTTGGGTTGACTTAAATATAGTTGATTTTGGCTACAAAATTGATTGGATATAAATTGTAAATAGGATATCGACTTTTCTGGTGTCGTAAATGGAGATTGAGGGCTTATTTGGAAGTGGTGGTTGTAGATAGCGTTTTTTCGTTGAGCTTAATAACAACAAGCGGTGATCATTGATGGATATTTATATAATACGATATAATATTCAGGATGTTGTTAGGTCTACCACGCTTTTGTAGCGCATCCGGGACGTTCACCGAGGTCAGGGTTGATAGTTTTCATGCTATTATACGGAAGCGGTGCGCATCTATTCTCGGTAGAATATGTGCTAGCTCCCACAGCATCCTGAGTGTATTGTGAGATTAAGTGGGACAGCCCCATGCTGGCTCACTGGATACGGCTGCACACAAAGATGTTAGTCGTTTGAACGCATGAGGGAGAGGCAAATTTCGCGCCCTCACACCCCTAACTGCCGCAGGAGGAGACGCCCTGGACGTCGGGAATAGCAGGCCGATTTCCGGCCACCGTAGGCGCAGTCTTGCGGACGGTGAGCAATGGGTAGCTCGCCGTCCGATAAGGACCAGGCCCGAGTCGACGCTGCGTTGTGTTCCACGTACGCCTCAAAGAGATATCAACAGAACTGACGGGGTCCGCTAGGGCCGATGCCTGCCGGAGTTGCGAAGAAATCCGAAAGTGAAATCGTGGCCTCGGAAACATGGCAACTGAAGAAACACGGGTGGGTTTTAGTCAGTAAGAGTCTGACTCGCTCTCTCGCTCCGCCCAGAGCGGGAGAAGTTATTTGATAAACCATGCAAAAAAAAAGGTGTCTGTCGTTTCAATTTTGTATAAAGAGTGTGATTTTAATAACATTAGGTAAAGATCTTTACTAACACGTTAAGGATATTTGAATTGAAATAATAATAACATACATAACATCACGCCTTGTTTCCCCGAAGGGTTGGGCAGAGGTGTCCCTGTAGCAGGTACACCCACATTTCGCCAGTTATGTTTAAGTCCCATGTAATAGGGGGCGAGCCTATTGCCATCAACCGGGCACAAATCCAGACTCCGAGCTGCTACTGAGAAATTTCAGATAGAAAAACCCAATAACACTTTGCCCGACCCGGGAATCGAACCCAGGACCTCATGCTCAGCAGTAGCACTTGCGACCACTAGACCAACGAGGCAGTAAATAATAATATGGTATTATTACTAATCAATTTGCTAAGTATGACGATTATGACCATAATCTACTTCCTATCACTGACCCTCTGACTCTCTCACATGACTTTTCACTTTTTTTGTAAGGTTCTGAGCACCTTACAACAAAAGTGAAAAGTCATGTGTCAAAGTCATGTCATCAAGTCATTAATATTTATACTATCTTATCACTATTGCTCCGTCAACAACAGGTATTTACAGGCAACCCGTAACACAGGTATTTTATGCCTTTTTCGGGCAACAGTCTCTCACAAATTTTAACCCAATTTTTAGATTAAGCATTTCCTGTACAAATCTGCATTTGTGATGAGAAAATAAATAAATAAACTATAACTCGGCCAAATCTGTCAAATCTATGTTTTATAAAAAAAAAACGAAAATACGTTTATTTTCGGTAAACATGACGCAAAGAAAGAATACAAACACAAAAAAGAACAAGTTGGGGAGAATTTGCTGTATACAGGGTGGCAGGGACATCGACGCAAATACTGTTACCATGGATTCAGTACATGATTCTGAACTCCCCTGCGTTGAAATTTTTCGTTGGTTATTTTAAAAAAAAACAGCTCTTTTATAGAAAAGTGCAATACCTACGCGGTCAAAATGTATGGAACAGCAGATTTTTTTTAAAATAACCTCCCAAAAATTTCAACGCAGGGGATTTCAGAATCATGTACTGAAACCATGGTAACAGTTTTCGCGTCGATGTCCCTGCCACACTGTATATGATGGGTCAGAAACAATCGATTTTTAAGAACGTGCGCTTTCTGTGATTTCTCGAAATATGCAAAATTTCAATCGAGAATTCTTTGAAAAGTTTCAAATAAGCGTTTCTCGACTTGCCACGTTTTCCGCTCACAGTCCGTCAATTTGAGTACGTAGTGTGAAGTTTAGTTCGAAAAGTTTCACAAAGAATAACTTTTCACACAGTATTCTTAAAAGCTTTCTATTGATTCATTTTCTAGACATTTTTGCTACGGGAAATAACACATTTTAAGTCGCTAAAAGAAGGTTTTTTTTCGAAAATTTCCATGTAGTGTTTCTATTGTGGCATTTTAGGCACCCCTTGACATTCTTTACCAGCTTAATTGCTTAAGTATCATTTTACCGCTCTCAAGACAGCTCTTCATTAATTTTTATACTTTCACATCATTAATTCTTGGTACCTTCTTAAATAGTTCAAGAACAATATCTAGTGTGACGTCGATAACATTGAATAAAGACTTCAATATAAGGAATATTCTACGGAAAACGATTACAGTACCTAGGTAGGTACTTATTCTCTACGGCAAGCAATTTACTACTTCACAATGCAATTCTTTTCCACTTGAACAAGCTGACGGACAAGATGCTTTTTATAAAACAGGAACAATCTGCATCGGTTGTAGTTTTGTAGAATATGTACAATTGAAATCGGGTATAAAAGCGATTTGTGATCCAATATCAATGTAGGATATTTTTTCGAGGATATTGTTTGTAGGATATTGTTTGTATGCTTACCCGTATTTTAGCAGAAATTTCACAAGGATAAACAAAGCTACTCTAAATATTTGTAGATAACATTAACCAATTTTATATGAATATTGCAAAGTTTCATGTAAGATGATGGTAAATAATTTAACGATGGATAGAAAATCTTTGTGTGAAGCTTTCAGTATTCAGCTCAAACCATTTGAAGCATTATCATGATTTTGAGTTGTGATAGAACAAATACATTTTATTTTTTATTGAAAAATGAGACATACGAATTGAGAAAAGAACATCGCTTTAAAAAGCGTTAGCATACCACAAACAAACATAATATTTTTTGACAAATAAAGCGATATACATTTTGAAAAGAGAACGAAACCAAAAATAAACAAAACGCAAGCGATACATATTGAATGCGTGTGTCCCAATACTCGCCAAAACGAGATCGCGCTCAGTTTAAAACCGCGACGTAGTTTGTATTGGAACGTTTGTGAAGCCGCAGCGACCGAGCGTTGACCGGTGTATCGCTGAATTACTTTAAAGGGATATGCAGAGATGAATGCCTTTAGTAATGGTAGCGAAGCATAACAACAGAATAGAGGATTGGTACATTATTAGTGATTTATAATTTGGATAGAACATATTTGTTTAAGCACTTGAAAAACAAGCGTTACATATTGAATGTGTGTGCCCCAATTTTCGCCAAAACAAGATCACGCTCAGTTTAAAGCTGCGACGTAGTTAGTATTGGAAAGTTTGTGAAGCCGCAGCGACCGAACGTTGACCGGTGTGTTATTTAGCCACGGTATTCGGTAAAAGGGTAGGCAGAAGTGTACGGCCACAGTTGACGTGTAATGGTGTGACGGTGTTTCAGTTTTGGAAGTCAGTGAATACCTTGTGGCGTTGCAACTGACTGATGTACTGAATTATTTGTGCCGTAGTTCTGAAATTCGTTGTGTTTATGAATATTGACAACTCTTGATCACTTACTGGACTGACAAATCGACTCTCCTCTGATTTCAACATGTCGAAACAATGTATTCCATTATCATATACAGGATGGCAGGGGTATCGGCGCGAAAACTGTTACCATGGATTCTGAACCCACGTGCATTTAAATTTTTCGTTGGCTATTAAAAAAAACAGCTGTTTCATAGAAAAGTGCTATACCTACGCGGTCAAAATGTATGGAACAGGTGATTTTGTTCAGAATCATGTACTGAATCCATGGTAACAACTGCGCCCTGCGGTTTCACCCGCATAAGTCTCGATCCCGTAAAAATATCGGGATAAAAAGTATTCTATGTCCTAACCCAGGTCATGGTCTACTCATGTGCCAAATTTCATCCAAATCCAATCAACCGTTTTAGCGTGAAAGCGTAACAAACAAACACACAAAAAAAAAAACTTTTATTTTTAAAGTTTAAACTTCTTTAGGCGCATTAAGCATTTTTGAGATGGGACTAAACCATTGATTTCGCGACACTGTAACGACATTTCAGTTTCGTAAACGCGATTGTGCTCTTTATTTATATTATGTTACGGATGAATCTTCTATGCAAGTATTTTTACTTTAAAGGTTTTGTAAACGCGATTGTCCTCTATATTAATAGTTACGGTTCAATGTTCTATGCAAGTATTTTTACTTTAAATGTTTCGGAAGTATATTTTTTTTGTAAACGCGCTTGTGCTCTTTATTTAGATAAGGCTACGGACCAATGTTCTGTACAAGTATTTTTCTTCCACCAAGGCGATCTTGTTCAAGTTTTCACTTCTGTCGGCACTCCCGGAGTGCCACTGTTTTTTTTTATTAATTTAGATTTAGATTTGTTAGATAGATAGATAGAATATTATTTATTATGTACACCATAAAATTACAGACATAAATTTAGAAATTTTACATTGGGTGACACAATGGGCGGTCTTATCGCTAAAAGCGTTTTTTTACAGATAACCTTTGGATGGATTTAAATGGAAAAGGAGAGACAATGCTGCAGGTAGTTAGTGGTATACCATTTACATATACAACAGATACACAGATTTGTTATTTTATTTTCAATAATTTTCTGTTTCCTCATTCACAGAAAAAACACCAAGGTAAAGCACAATTCCTGCAGGAATACCGCGACACGTGTCAACTCTTCATTTCACACATAAAGTATATGAGATATTAATCTTTCACAACGCTTTACCCTATGATAGTACAAGAATACTTATTGATGGAAGTAAGTCGACAAAAACTGTCGTTATGATAAAGTTAAATATGTCACTCACGTATAAAAGTTATTAGCTGCTACATGCCAAGTGATAATGATATTTCTTGGAGTACAGGAAGAAAAGTATTAAATATAATGGTAGTTGGTTATTAATATTTACCGGGTATTCTGTTTGGAGCTATGGTTACCTACGTCTTAAATATCTATACTAATAATAAAAGCTGACGACTTTGTTTTTTTTTTAAAGTGAAACCTTCTTAAGCATCGTGATTTGAAAGTCGATGAAACGAAAAAGCGACAGTAAAAAGAGAGAGACACATAAATTCATAAGATTTAACGTGGGAGAAAATGAGATAGGAAGCATTATACAGTGTTTTTAGGGTTCCGTAACTCAAAAGGAAAAAACGGAACCCTTATAGGATCACTCGTGTGTCTGTCTGTCTGTCTGTCTGTCCGTCTGTCACAGCCAATTTACTCCGAATCTAATGGACCGATTAAGTTGAAATGTGGTACACATTATGTATTTCTGTGACTCAAACACGAATGTGTAACGTAAATAATTTAATTTTGAATATAGGTGTCACTTTTGGGGCGCAAACAAGAAAATTAAAAAAAAAAGTTTTGCTAACAGTACCGTGTGACATATCAAATGAAAGGGCTTTATATAATTTTAAAATAACTACTTTTAAAGATATTTAAGAAATTCAATGAAAATTGACCATTCCCCCCTTATCTCCGAAACTACTGGACTAAAAATTTTGAAAAAAATACATAGTATGGTTCTTTACTCATAGATTACAGGAAAACCTATAAGAAGTCTATGGTCTTAAAATAACATGGTACATCTCTCAATATTGTGCGTAAAAACTTACATTTCGTCGCTCGGCATCCAAAAGGCCCATCTCTCTAGCAACTATAATATCAAAAATAGCAAAAGTGTTTGACCGTCTGCCTAATACACAAATAAATAAAACTGTAAATGTTCATGACAAAAAATTCTGGTTTCGGCGTGGTTTGTCAACAGAAAGTGCAGTGTTGTGCCTTAAGCATACTATCACATACTTACTATACACAGCGTGGGACGCCGATTTATGCTAGGTTCATCGATTTATTCAAGGTTTCTGATCTGGTTGCTTATGACGTATTGTGGAGAAAGATGGAGAAGGATAGGTTGCCAACGGAGCAAACATCTTTAAATAATGGTATGGTAACCAGATCAATAGTGTACGATGGGCTGGAACTTTTTCCAAGCCATACAGGTTGGAATGCGGGGTGAGGCAGGATTGGCGAGCTCAGCAGCACCAGAGTGGGTTGCTATATAGATGGTATTTGTGTAAATAATATTAGCTATGCAGATGATATGGTGCTTCTGAGCGCGTCAATCTGTGGTCTCAGAAAGTAATTGGTCGCCAAATGTGAGCAGTATGCCAAAACACATGGTTTGATGTATAACTCCAATAGGTCGGAGATCATGGTCTTTGAGGCTGGGGGCAGACCGGGTTATGTACCATCTGTATTACTCAATGGGACTCCACTACAAAGAGTATTTACGTTTAAATATCTTGGTCATATATTGACCCCTGACCTCAATGATGGACTCGATATTGAGCGGGAGCGAAGGGCGTTGTCGATAAGGGCAAACATGCTGGCTAGCAGGTTTGCACGCTGCTCACTAAAAATGCCAAAATTACTCTTTCGAGCTTATTGTACAACGTTTTACACGTGCAGCCTGTGGGCTAGATATACCCAAAGGTCATGCAACGCCCTTCGTGTCCAATACAACAACGCTTTCAGGGTATTGGTGGGGCTGCCCCGTTTTTGTAGCGCATCGGGAATATTCGCGGACGCACATATTAATTGCTTTTACGTAACGATGCGAATGAGGTGTGCATCCCTGGTACGCAGAGTACGGGCCAGCTCCAACAATATCGCTAGCAGTCTGGATTGCATGTACATCAATCACTGCAGTGCCATCTCCCATGAGGTGAAATAAATTTAAACTAGATTACGTGGGGCACTCAGAAAGTTTTGTGATACTAGAAAAAAATATACTACAGGTTATAATTTTTTTTATAATATCTTTTGAAAGAACTCTCCATTGGCGTCTATACACAGTTTTATACGTCTAAACAAATTTTCATAACACATTTTCCAGTCCGCATCCGACACCTCTCCAATCTCCTTCTCAAATGCACCCAGTGCATCTTCAGGTGATGAAAACTGTTTTCCTTTGAGTTGATTTTTTATTTTGAGGAACAAGAAAAAGTCGCACGGAGCCAATTCGGGACTGTAAGGAGGATGACCTATAAATTTGAACGGTGCGCTGTCCAGAAAGTCCCTTATTTTGAGCGCCGAGTGAGCTAGCGCGTTGTCGTGGTGAAGCAGTAGCCCACGGAGGCCAGTGTTCGGTCGCTTGCTGCTTGCAGTAGTAAAAACTTCTGGCAAACATTTGGTAACATACCATTCAGCATTGATGCATCTTTGATCTCGTCAGGGTACTGACACCAGATAACCTGGTAGAAAAAAAAAACTTGCGGTCAACATTTTGCATGCACTTCTGGCTCGCTTCACTTTGGTAGGCGTTGGTTCATTTTGGTTCAACAGCCACACGGTCGACTGACGCTTCATTTCTGGATCATATTAAAAAATCCAAGATTCATCACCCGTAATGATATCTTAAACGCGCCGAGACGAGCCTGCTACCAATTTTGCTATCATGTCTCGGCACCATTCTACCCGAACCTCCTTCTGACCCTGCGTTAGATTTTACGGTACCAGCGTGAAACTATCTTTCATAACCGAAGATGCCTGTGTAGAATTTCATGCACACTTCCCAATACAATCGGCAGTATACATCTATATATCTTGACATTTTAAACTTTGCTTTTTTTGTGTTTTTTCAAAAACTAATTATATTTTTTTTTTATTGGATGCTGTAGAATGGTAGTAGACCATGGTCTGAACAACATTTGTTCTTGCAAAACTGTGATTCAAATTTCACAGTGTATGCTGAACCTTTTCATATGTAATTCGCCTATTCTCTTGAATTAAATTTTTCACAGCCAGCACTTTTTGTTATGTAACAACCGTCATAGGGCGGCCACTTCTTTCTTTGTCTGCCAAAATTACTAGACCACCCATAAATTCGTTGAACCAGCGAGAAACAGTCGCTTTAGAAGGTTTTTTTTCTATGAACACAATTCGAAGTCTTTCAAACGATTCTGCTGGTTTTAGTCGACATTTGAAATCGTACAAAATCATCGCGCGAAAATGTTCTCGTTATAAATCCAGTTTTCAGTAAGACAGAGTATTTTGATTTTGCTCGTAAAAAATGTGGAGGGAATTTCGAATTTGGAATGTTATGTTTTTTTTTGTAATAAGTAGTCATCGTTTTAATTGACATCAAAACCAGCCAGTATTCTATGGACAAAAACTGTTAGTCGCAAAACTTTCTAAGTGACCTCGTTAAATAAGTTAACATAGTTCATAAGTTTACTAACGCAATGAGTCCTTGTTACTTGAATAAAAAAAAATATCTGGATGATAATTTTTTTTTGAACGATGTTTTCTAAAAATGAAACCTAGCTAGATCGATTTATCGCTCCTGAAACCCCCCTGCATACTTAATTTAATAAAAATTCTTGGAGCCGTTTCCGAGATTCAGATTATATATACATAGGTATATACAAGAATTGCTGGTTTAAAGGTATTAGATTTAGATTAGATTAGTTAGATTATTATTATATTAATACCGCGAATGTGAAATTTTTTATGCTTGCACTGACTGGACAGGTCCACTCAAATCTGTGTGGTTCTTTCCTCAAAAGACCATTTCAGGCACTTATCTACATGGTCCTCATATGGCCTGACCAAGATTATGTCTGGACTTTAAAAGAGACTGCGACCTCTGAGTTTGTTTTGGCCTTTCTTCTCATAGTCAGATAGGAAACGCCGAACTCATCTAGCTTATTTTTATTTATTTTTTAATATGACGTGTAAAAGTGATTCCGATATCCTATTATTTACATAATAAACAATTTCATTTCACTTCATTTCATTTTCATTTCACGCTAGGACCCTAAGGAGCCGAATAAAAAGAGAAAAAGTCAGAACGAACGCTAAGCAAAATCGAAGTATTAGCGCGTGCAGACGACGCTATGCGACGTGGTGGGTCGGGGGAGTAAGAAATTTCACGCGGACGAACTTGCGGTAAATTATATTTGCCTTTGTTTCTCTTGGTTAGGCTTGACTTTAACCTTGATTGTTTTATAAAAGTGTTTGGACTGCCTCGTTAGTCTAGTGGTCGCAGGCGCTACTGCTGAGCATGAGGTCTTCGGTTCGTTCCATCTGGAATTTGTCAGTGGCAGCCCAGGATCTGGATTTGTGCCCAGTTGATGGCAATAGGCTCGCCCCCTATTACATGGGACTTAAACATAACTGGCAAAATGTGGGTGTACAATAGGGATACTTCTGCCCAACCCTTCAGGGAATAGAGTCCTGATGTTATGTTAAAGTATTTGGTATAATTTGAAACACGTGTTGTCTTGTTGTCTGCCTATTATGTTTTATGAAGAAGTTGGGTTTTATTATGTATCGATAATACTATGATACAAGATCACTAATAAATATGCTGTGAAATTGTGCTCACTTGTGTTTGTCAGTTTTTTGAAGTGAAAACTTCTTTAGGCGCGTTGGGCATTTTTGAGATCGGAAAAAACAATTGAACTCCGACACGGTTACCGACACCTCATTTTTGTAAACGCGATTATGCTCTTTATTTATATTATGTTATGGATCAATGTTCTATGCAAGTATTTTTACTTTAAAGGTTTTGGAAGTATTTTTTTTTCATAAACGCGATTGTGCTCTTTATTTAGATAAGGTCACGGACCAATGTTCCATACAAGTATTTTTCTTCCACCAAGGCGATCTTGTTTAAGTTTTCACTTCTGTCGGCACTCCCGGAGTGCCACTGTTTTTTTTTTCATGAATGTTATCTCGTAGTGGACCTCTGAGGATCGTTACTACTTAACCGGACTGTCCTGTGGTTACCTTAAGCTACTAACTTAAAGCCTCCAGCCAGGGCGTTGTCCACCTCCCAAGTGCTATAAATAATCGGTTTTCAATGCGCATCTGCTATATTAGGTTGTTGTAACTAGTTTTTGAGGTCCGATATCATTCTAAAATTAAACAAACGATAAAAACATTTTGTATCTCAGCTTTAAAGCAAAATGTGGCAACGCCAGCCGGCACGCAACACAGTCCATAGTATATGTGTTACATAAGTTGCAACTTGAAACATTTCACCTAAGTTTAATGCGTGCGTCGCAAAACTAGCAACACTGTGCAAGCTGCTGTAATGAGCCAAATGTACGTGACAGTTTTACAAAAAATTTGTTCGTTGGTTTTGAACTAATTTGTATTATTTGTAAACTAATTAGCGACAGCAAATAAAACAATTATATCATCAGTTGTTTTAAATTAGACAGTGTTAAAGCAATTTAAAAACAAAAATAAGCTGTATTAAAATCAGAAGCATTTGTTTTCGTTTCTCTTTTGTTTCAAATACGTAATTTTAATCTAAAGGCCCATTTGATAGAATAATTTATTTTCCCGTATTCCATGGAAAATTACTTAATTTGCTCCATCTAAATGGGGCTTCGAGTGCCTCAAATGATGTATTTATGTTTACTTGCTTATAAAGATACAACCTGTTCAGAGGTAATTAGGTACATATCTTTTGTACATATGTTTTGTACATACATTTAAAAAAAAAAGAAGAAGCGGTAAACATGACGCAAAGAACATACTATAAGATTTTGTACATACTTTTACCTTTTTTTTGCCATGATTCGTCGCGTGGGTAGAATAGGAAAAATCATTGAATTAAAATTCTGCCTGTCTTTTTGAGAACTGACATTTTCCTAGAAAATGGAAGTTATCACCCATATGTATCAATCTTCAGTATGCTGATATCAATTATTATCAGAACAAACCTAGAACCAGTCTATTCAAGCAAAAAAGTCTGACTTCTTACCTTACATATGGTCTACCAGAAAAAATAAAAGGCCTATGTGCGAATCATGTCTCCTGTAATTAGACGATACATTTTCTGTGGAACACATTAACCTAAATGGCCACATTTTTTGTCCCTCTCCCACGGCCGAGCGAAAAAATAAAGGATGCTCACATAGCGGTGGAGAAAGCGATTTGTGGATAATTCTGTTTTAAGATGTGTGAAAGATACGGATTAAATTCTGTTCTTTATGATCTTTTTGGGAATTTGAAAGTAGGAACAATAATTGATTATGCGTTCCGTCATCGGTAACGCTAAATAAAATATTGACCTCGATTTTTTTAAATTCACTTAGTTAGTTGTCATAGAAGTAGGTAAGTACCTACCCAATGACATGGCGTTGACGACTGAATTTTGTTCTGACCAAGCGAAATGAAAATCACTTTAATTTTATTTAATCAATCAATTTGTCAAGCCTTTTTCTAAGTTGCGGTCGACTTCCAGTCCAACCAAATGCAACTGAATACCAATGTTTTACATGGAGCAACTGCCTATCTGACCTCCACAACTCAGTTACTTAGATTTTATTACTATGACAAATAAAACCTTATTAAAATAATTTAATCAAAACGCTTCCTACACTACGCACTCACCCTCTCAGCCTTAGCTAATTGTAATTAAATTGAATTTTTGCGGTACAGTGTGTACGCAATGAAATGATAACAATCATGTTTTTGTTTCAACAAAAAACAGATATAAATAGGGTGCAAGTATTTTAAGCTGTGTATTTTAATTTTATAAAAATAAGCGGAATTAACCCTTGGTAATTAAATGTTCTTATACCGCTGGGAAAATTGCATAGAAAGCTTAAGCTTATGGGAAACACAAGAGTCATTCAACCAACTTCTATAAAGGAGGTTCTGATTCGATTCCCATTCATTCACGCTTATCGTCTCCACACACACGGTAAGTCGAAGTAATACCAATATAATATGCCGGGCGAGTTGATTGGTAACTGAAAACCGTCTCCCTCTCATTTATTTCTGATACACAATATGTATATTTTCTACACCTCTCAGCACCTCTCACTAATGAGCTAATACTTGTCTTTAACAAAATAAATCGCCTTTAAAAAAAAGTTTAAAGTCTATGCAATGATAAAACTTTATAGTTACCTAATGAATTCTGATATCTTTAAATCTTTATTTTATTTTATTGACCATATTATTAAGAATTTTTATATTGACAGTATATTTAGACTATTAAGCACTTGTACTAAATGTTTGCATGCCTAATTTAAGGTAGAAAGTACAAGGATCTCTAATTATAAAACATCTGCATTTTTTATACCTACTTTCTATGCAAATAAATAATTATTCTATTCTATTCCAATAAAGATTTAAAAAAAAAATAACAAGATTCTAGTTCCTCTTTCCAAAATAGGTAATAGTTTCGTATGGAGAAGAATGGGCAAGAAACTCCACCGTTACTCTTTTAAAATGTCTAACAATATTTTTTATATATTAATTATATAATTATATGTGAAAACGATGCAAATGAAAAGAATGAAAAATTAATCAATTACAGATAAATTACTAATGTGATGTACATAATTATATTATATAAATTCTTCGCTTACAAAGAGATCAAGGCTAAAAATAGCCCCAACATATTCTTCCTTAACAACATTCTGAATGTCCAAAGTTTAGCCTATACATTTAGGTATATACCTACGTATATGTGGGTACATACCCTCAAATAGTTCCAACGCACGGCTCACAAACGCAACACAAATTAAATCGGCTACTTGGATTACCAGGGTAAATGGTCCAAATAGTGTTTCGGTGGGTCGACGCTTCGGAGTCAAGACAAACGAGATTGCCTGCTACGGCCACCTGCTTCGCTGTTTACGAAATGGAATTTTGTTCCGTCTTGATTGTGGTCCGCTCTATTTAAGTTGTGACCGGCCGACAATTGGGCGTCTTACCCTAAAATCGGGAATGAATAGAGTCGAATTATTCTGTTGTTTTAGTACTTAGTTGTTAGAGAAAGTCGTTGGGGTTACTGTTTTTTGTAATGGTACAAAATCCTTATGGAAATGTTTATGCAATGTTGAAGCTGTAATATCCTATCCTATACTCTTAAACGAACAATATTTGCACGTTCTCGAAATCGCCTCTAACGATTTCGATGAAAGTTGCAGTATAGGTTTACGGGAGCGAAAAATCGATCTAGCTAGGTCTCATATCTGGGAAAATTCGTTTTCTCCGTATTTTCACCCGAGCAGACCTCGGTCGCTCAAAGTTTAGAACAAGGTAATGAATAATGACATGACAATAATGATCATGGCAGCATGGAATTAGTAAGTACCTACTATCATGGCAGCATGGAATAAGTAGGTAATATACATGAAGTAGTACACTATTAAATAAACATTCTCTATTTTCACCAGAGCAGAGCTCGGTCACCCAGGTACTTTTTTTATTATGTTGCCATAAAAAAAACTTTTGCATGTGTCGGGGATTATAATAAGAAATGTGGACGAAAGCTTAAGTCAACAAACCTGGTCAGAAACCAGGAAAATACAAGGCTGGATCAGCGAAAAACAGAATGTTAGTTGGTCCACTGTTCGCTAAGCAAATGCCTCTAAAGCAAAACATACTTTAAAGTTAAACTAACAACGTATGTACCGTTCGAAAACTATCAAACGAACAAAGCACAAATTTAATGCTCCAGGCTTTATCACAATGCAATGAAATGACATAATTGAAAAGCCTATTTGGCGGAAAATTCAGAATGTATGCAATGGTAATTTGCATCGAACATTAGTTCATAGTGGAGGCATCCAAAACGGTATAATTCCCACATTATAATCAACCGCAATTTTGATACTTTAGGTGATATTACTTTATATGTATCTGGTTTACTTATATGCACCAGGAAATAGTTTAACGTTGATGGGTTGATGGTATGGATCCTCATTTACCTATCATTGCTTCAACGTTGATTATATTTACCTATTGTGGTATAGTAATTTTATTCTAGGTGCATCTGGTGGTCTTCACATATAATTATATAATGAAAGTATTAAAATATTTTAAAAGGTTAACGGTGGAGTTTCATGGTCATTCTTCTCCGTATGTAATTAGCATTTGGAAGCGGCGACTAGAGTCAATTCTATTTTCTTTGACGTTCAAAAGTGCCTTTAAGGCTATTTAAAATAAATGTTATGACTTTGACTTTGATCAATATTCAATCATATAAATAGAAACAGAATACCTAGAAAAATTTGTACACTAATAAAATAAATGTGAACAACTTTTGCTATGGGACTAACTCTGGACTTTTGTATGGAAAAGCAGTTTTTTTTTTTCATATTAAAGATTTTGTAGTAATTGAAATAGCCGCCTGTTACTTTTCTATTTCTTGCAGTTCCTCATCATTTTTCCTCTTGTGATTCAATTGTCGATTTATTTAAACTTCTCGCACACAATAATGTTTAAATGTGGACTTACATTCATTGGCCTTGACATTCTCCACCAGTCAACCAAAATTGAAGAGATAAGATGGCAGGTGCTCTGATGGTTGGAGATTTCTGTGGCACTCCGGGAGTGCCGACAGAAATGAAAACTTGAAAAAAAATCGGCACCACGGTAATCAACACGTTGAAGTCTTTTACTACACGCACCGCGGTAATCAACGCCTTTATGTCTTTTACTCGAGGGTGTCGGTAACAGGTCGAGAAATCAATGGTTTAGTGCCATCTCAAAAATGCCCAACGCGCCTAAAGAAGTTTTCACTTAAAAAAATCTACGTATTCCTACGCATGGCATGGCGAACGCGCAAGATAATCTAATTTTACATTTGGAATAACACAACAACAATTAAGAAACTTTATGAAAATGAAAATAATATCAAGCGAGACCTCTCTGTGTCTTTTCGGTAAATGTAATGTTCTGGTTTAAGGGTACAATTTCCTTTCCTTGTAATTGGGTACTTAGAAACGTTAATGTAAAACTAGAATAAGATACTTCTAAGACAATGAGGAAATAGAGCAGAGATAACGTGAGCATATTTTTGATTATTTATTAATTTAATAATAATGTGAAAGGAGCACGTCATTCTTTACTTTGTACTCAACTTCTTCATCTTCTAAAAGTATACATATTCTAGTTTTACAACTTGAATTAGTAGGTACATCTAATAAACAATGAGAGAAAGATGATCGTAATAACATTATAGAGTGGATTCTATTTAGTATTAAGTACGTAAATATTCTACTCTAGGGTGATGAAGCTATTCCATTTTCATATCAAAGTTTTACTAGACAGCACCTAGGAATCCGACCATTGATAGAAGGAAAAGCGACATATCATACGGTATGATTTTGAAACGATTTATCTGACGATTCCGACTAACGATCGTTTAGACTTTGTAGGCGATTTGGGGCGTTACATTTTTCACAAAATGTTCATGTGCGGAGGATGAAAATTAATCAGGCAAAAGGCAAAGAATATATGTATGTCGGAGACGGGTATGTGACTCTTTCGTTATTATCAGCGATATTTTAACTATTGTGGGCGTAGTGTGGGTAGTGTTGGTTAATGCGCAATAGAAAAACAGTTTGCAGTTTAGATCACATTATAATTTACTATCAAATTAATCACACTAGCTAAATTATACACACATTGGGTGCGACGACGTTTATTAAAATCACCAATTAACACAATGATCACAAATTACAACTAACACAATAACCGAGCAGCACGAATCGAGAACAGTTCCGCGACGTCTTGACTCCGATGCCATCCAAGGCTGAATCCCCTTCTCGCCGTGGCCTTAAAACATCACGACTCTATAGAAGCGCGCGCTTTAGGTGTGGGTAGATCACGTCCTGTCGCCAGCGGCGCGATTGCGATTCGTTTCGTGTCCGTAATAATGACCGGATCCGACATATAATATATGTATAAGTAGGATTCGTAGGATTCACACACTGGGTACGACGGTGTTTATTAAAATCACAAATTAACACAATGATCACAAATTACAACTAACACAATAACTGAGCACCACGAATCGAGAACAGTTCCGTGACGTCTTCTCTCCGATGCGACCAGAGGCTGAATGTCCTCCTAGCCGTGGTCTTAAAACATCACGACTCTGTAGAAGCGCGCCTTCTGGTGTGGGTAGCTCACTTGATGTCACCAGTGGCGCGCTTGCGATTCGTTTCGTGTCCGTACTAATGACCAGATCTGACATGTACGTGATAGGTGACAAAGCGTTAGAATAGTCTGCGTTACACAACCACGAATTATCACTGCCTATCATCAAAATAACAAGTTCGCAATAGAGATTTGAATTTGCGGTGTCTGTATGTTTAACGTTGTAGCAATGCAAGTCTCAAATCAAAACTTTAAGCATTTATTTCCATAAAACAAATTACAGGCAGTTTTGAATCGTCAAGGAGTCGGTCAGTCGGAAAGATGAAGCTAGTTGACCATTCTAAAGCGTAGTAGGTTCCTATGGAGAGGAACGGGCAAGAAGCTCCTGTTTTTTATTACAAATACATAGTGTTGTGTTTCAGCGTGTTTCGGCCAAAAGCTTCTTTACTTCCTCTTTTTAACCGACTTAAAAAACAGGAGGTTACTCAATTTTTTTTTGTGTTCGCGGATGACTTCGTTGTTTATGAACCGATTTTGATGATTCTTTTTTTGTTGGAAAGGAGATATCCCAAGGGAGATACTATGATAAGGAAACCAGGATCTGATGATGGCATCCTAGAGAAATCGAGGGAACTCTTCAAATATTACAGGCAAACCTATAGCGATTTGGGTATTTTTTATAGTAACTCGTGCAGTTGCTCTTGAAAAGCACCATTTAGTTAAGTGAAACTGATGATGAAGACCACAAATAGCCACCGGAACTACTCAATAATAAGTATTTCACGGGTTGCGATTCGATTACTTTAATATGGTTGCAATGCAATTTATACTCGTCACAATGCATATGGAGAAGTGGAGCTGATGGTGAAGTACCAGGAGAACTCGATGAACGTCCCTGAATCGGGAAAAGCAATATTTTGTCAAAGGTGATGAACAGTTGGCATTAGGCTAGTGTAAATAAGATAAATTACAAATTGACCCACTAAAAAGCGAGAAATAAAACCTTTTTTACAAAAAATACAACCGGCTTCCAAACTAAAAAGTGAAAAATAACTTTAATTTCAGAAGTCGGTGTCAAAAAACTAAAATACTGTTCTAAAGATACCGACTTCTGAAATTAAAGTTATTTTTCACTTTGTAGTTTGGAAGTCGGTTGTATTTTTTGTAAAAAAAGTTTTTATCTAGTCTGCCAGTTCCAAGTGAAAATTGAAAAATCGTTCCTCATTTTTCTCCTCTTTTCTGTACCATCACATATCATCTGTATCGGCAAAGCGAATCTACGAACACAAAAACACACGTACGCAAGCTGAGTAATTACACTCGAAGCTAAATTACTAACGACATCTATCGGCAAGTTGGCAGTGTCACACACATTTCTTTGCCGTCTAAACCGTCGACAATTGGCAAGTTCGGGCTTGTTCAAAGATTAGCTTAGCTGGCATAATGCCATTGTGACGGTTGACCTGCACATATTGAGCAGTATATAGTGCTTAGGACCGGATCGTTGGCCTAGATCTAGATACACCTACTGCGAGGTTTGTGAGGTTTGATAGTGATGGATTGAGAGATGTTTGTTTGAATTTGGAAAAGATTTGGCTGGTAAGGTGGAATGGGAGAGGTACGTCATGGCTTATGTAATGGTTTTGCTTCCACATTTATTTTGCCTCGTTGGTCTAGTGGTAGCAAGCGCTACTGCTGAGCATGAGGTCCTGGATTCAATTCCCGGGTCGGGCAAAGTGTTATTGGGTTTTTCTATCTGAAATTTCTCAGCAGCAGCTCGGAGTCTGGATTTGTGCCCGGTTGATGGCAATAGGCTTGCCCCCTATTACATTGGACTTAAAACATAACTGGCGAAATGTGTGTGTACCTACCTGCTACAGGAACACCTCTGCCCAACCCTTCAGGGAAACAAGGCGTGACGTTATGTTATGTGTGTTACTTATTATTTATCTGCAATTATTCTAGCATCTGTGTTTCTCCAATGTTCACATGTTAGGGTCTTCAGGTGACCTGACACTGAAATAGATAATTTCTAAGTCTGCTTGTCTTTGAATATATTCACTGGTGAGTGACTATAGGTGTTTCAATGCAAGCAGATTTAGAAAGTGTTTTAGGTGTATGAGGAACAGGGTGTAAGGTTCACTCATCCACCATAGAAAAGGGAGGATCCTCCGACCAGACGGGTGTTGTGTCTGGCGGGCAACTGCCCATCGGTTTGAAGTTGAAATCTTGTACGTATGTCGATCGCTCGGTAAACTCTAACTGCGCGATGCAGGATTTGTGTGACGTCATGTCTATGATGCGTAGTTCGTATGTGGCGGTGTAATCGCTACAGTGTCTATTTTGATTTAATTAAAGGAAACCGTAGCTAGAACCAAATATTCGAAGACATGTGACATCTACCAACCCGTACTGGGCCCGCGTGGTGGATTACGGCCCGCTCCTTCTCACAGAGAGGAGGCCTGTGTCCCAACAGTGGGAACATTATAGGCTGATGATAATGATGATGATAGCTCAAGTGGGAATTTATTATCGATAATTTCTTAACTTTTTTTTGTTTAGACTGGAAGCCGACCCCAATATAATTAACCCCATCATTTGCCTAGCCTTTTCCCAACTATGTTGGGGACGGCTTCCAGCCTAACCGGATGTAGCTAAATACCAGTATTTTACATGGAGCGACTGTCTATCTGACCTCCACAAACTAGTTACTAGGTAACACGATACCCCTTGATAAGACTGGTTGTCTGGTTGTTAGGTGTGGTACCCCCACATAAATTCGGGTGATAGGAACTTGATCATAACATCATCCACACAGACTAAGTGGGAAAAATACGTATTATCAAAGCTCACTTAAAAAATACAAAAGCAAAGTTAGCAAAAATTATATGGAATCACCTCTTCTGAAGCTGACCTACCAAACAAAAAAAGAATTATCAAAATCAATTCATAATTGGCGGAGTAATCGCGTAACAAAAAAAAAACATGCAGTCGATTTGAGAACCTCCTCCTTTTTAAAGTCGGTTTAAAATGATAAAAAAGGTTGTTTATTCCTGCGGTATATTATTTTATAGTAACTATTTCAGTATTCACATATTTTCAATATTTTCTTCTCTTCACAAAAATTTCTTCGAATTTCGTAAAACACGAATGAAATATCCGAAGAAAGGTACGTTCAACTTTAAGAAATATTCGTCAAAGAAAAACTTTAGCTCAAAGTAATATTTCTGCTAAAATGAATTAAATGAAGGCAGAATATTCAATGATTCTTTCTATGAGGGGCATACAAATTAAGATTACAAGTCCGGACCTGAGGTTAGTTGGCTGAAATCGTTAAGTAAGCGTGTTCATAATATCAATGCTCTTTCTGTAAGGGTTTGAGAAAAACACTGCCTCAGGGTGATACAAATGAGGTTACTACGATACACAGCTTTAACTCTAAACATAATAATGTTATGGCATATGATATTCGATGTTAATTAGTTTTACTTATTGGAACGAAGTAACGTGGCTTGTAAACTTTCAAAAGTCGTTACGCTAAAAAGTATTAATTTTTGCAGAAATAAAGAGAGAGAGGGAGAACGCCGGCAGAAAAAAACAAAAGAAAAGAGTAAAGTGATTACAGTATCGTGGGATAAAATTGTACACATCGGGCCGAGTACACTGCATGCCGGAGAGAGAGAGAGAGAGAGAGAATGTGTGAATTTTGTCAAAATGTAAATCCAAGGAGGCGGCTGCGAAAATTTTCAAATTTTTTGTTGTGGGTTTCGTTTTCATAGTTTTCGAGGGTGTTAAAGCCAAGAGTGAGTTCAAAATGTAAATCTAAGATGACGGATGCTTAAATTTTCAAATTTTTCGTGTCGGGTGTCGTTTTCATAGTTTTCGAGGGTGCTAAAGCTGATATGAGGTCAAAATGTAAATCTAAGATGGCGGCTGCAAAAATTTTGTTTTGTTTTAATTCATACATGAGAAAGAACTTCATTCTTGACGGGGGTCCCCCGACCGCACACGTTTTTTGGAAGGGGTACTAAATCCTACCTGTGTAAGGTACTTGTAAAAACACTAGAAGCAGCTTTAACTAAATTTGTATAGTTGTCTACCTATGGTTTTCACATTGCAATGAATGTTACTATACCCTAATCACTTTAGCGTGGCAATAGCGGTCATTGACCCACCTACATTTTCTTGCATTCTTTATTTTAAAAACTGAAATAGAGTCCGTTAATGACTTGAATCAATATCTATCGTGATCTTCAAGATGTTCCACTAACGAAAAAATATACACAGTTTATTTTTTGGTTTCTACGGAGAGATTTTAGGGAAAAGGGCAATGACCGCTATTGCTATGCTAAAGCGATTCGGGTATTTATTTATTTATTTATTTATTTGGCTCACCAACAATTGAATACACCGATACAAATAGTTTTAACAAAAATATTACAAATTCAGAATAAACTATGCATAACTAATGCTATTTTTTTAGCTACAGAACATTAGATAGCACAACCTTTAGATAACTTATCATTAAACCATACCACATTCCCACCACAAGCCTAATATATTATACTAAGCGGTTTAGTTCAATTGTCGCGAACTCTGACCACATTTGGACTGTGGTCGCCTGGGACAATTATCGAGTCTAAATCCAGGGCATTAATAACCTAGATAGCCATGCTCTTGACTTGTGGTTAAACGATTGCATAATACTGTCCTCGGCAGTGGTCTAGATTTGTGGAGTTTTAGAAAAATAGATATATATTTAGTTAGGATATAAGCAGAAATGGGAGTTTATTTTTCAGTTTGGCTCTGTGGGCCCTTCTCATTTGTCTTTCGAGATTTTGTTTTTTAATGATTCTGCTTTACTTCTCTTCTACGCATACCGAAAGGAACATCTGCAGGTACTTAATAATAATGATGTAGTTAAAAATGGAAGTAAATGTTGGGTGTGGCAAAAGAAGCATGAAAGTAGAATAAATGCTGTGGAAATGCGTTCCTTGCGAAACACGTGTGGTCTGACTATGAATGATAGGCTGAGGAATGATGTAATAAGACAGCGGTGTGATTTAAAAGAAGATGTAGTGACAAAAATTGAAAAGGGTATGCTGAGATGGTTTGGTCATGTTGAGAGGATGAATGAAAGGCGACTAACAAAATGTATTTACAAGGCAGATGTAACTGGAAACGCTGGGAGGGAACGCCTTAGGAGGACATTTATACTGGTGACGTTCTTTAAAAAGGCCAGGTGCGTAGTACTCGCAACCGGCGTGCGTGTATGAACAGATTTATGAACGTAAACGAGGCAAAACGAGTATGTAAGGATCGTAGCAGGTGGCATTCTGTAGTTTCTGCCTACCCCCATAGGAAGAAGGCGTGAGTTTATGTATTATGTATGTATGTGTAGTTAAAAACGAAGATGTTTGTTACTTGATCACACATAAACGGCAGAAAGGATTTTAGTGAAATTGGGCATACAGATAGAGAAAGCCCTAGGTTAAAACAATGAATACTTTTAATCCAGATTTATGAAGTAGTTTACTTAAGATGCGTGTGAAATTGCATCGATTTCTAGTTTTGTAATTAATACTCACTAGGTTTTCTTTGAATAGAAAATAAGGTTACACAAAAGTTATGAATTTTAATGCGGTTTTAAGTAAAAACTAATTATGATAATGATTTCGTAGAATTTTAATTTATTACAGTTTGAGATCTACAGCGTAACTACGAGTACGTAGATGGCATTGGTATTCTACATCAAATACCGCTGATGCATGCAGCTGTCTCTTGATTGAGCGATTGCATAAATATTGTCCGGTACAACTATTCATATTATTTTGAGAGAAAGTTCTTCATTTATTCCTGTTGGTCGACCGAGCTCTGCTCGGATGAAAATTGATAAATATATCGTCCAGGTATACCAACGTTGTATCACATTCCCGAGGCTGTGAAAATAGAGAAAACGATTTTTTCCAGATATGAGATCTAGCTAGATCAATTTTTCGACCCCTTAAATCCCTATAAAAACAGCTCTAACGATTTTGATGAAATGCAAGTTTCATCAAAATCGTTACAGCTGTTTTTATAGGGTTCGAGAACGTGTTTAAAAATCTAAACTATAATAAAGAGAAAAGATTTGATTTTTTGTATGTTTGTTTGTAATGGATAACCTCAAAAACTACTTAACCATAACATCACGCCTTGTTTTCCCGAAGGGTTGGGCAGAGGTGTACCTGTAGTAGGTACACCCACATTTCGCCAGTTATGTTTAAGTCCCATGTAATAGGGGGCGAGCCTATTGCCATCAACTGGGCACAAATCCAGACTCCGGGCTGCTACTGAGAAATTCCAGATAGAAAAACCCAATAACACTTTGCCCGACCCGGGAATCGAACCCAGGACCTCATGCTCAGCAGTAGCGCTTGCGACCACTAGACCAACGAGGCAGTCTTCTTAACCAATAAAATAAAAATAAAAAATCACCTAAAGAAAGTTACATTATAAGCGAATAACATCGGCTATATTTTATTGACTTCCACGCGAACGAAGTCGCGGGCAGAATTTAGTATCAAATATTGCTAATTTAATAGTATAGGATAAGATTGGCCATGCCTTTGTTTCGAGTGGTTGTGTGATGCCTAAAAATTTAATGGGCTAGTGGTCCAACGGTCACAAACGCTACTGTGGTCAAGGTATTGGGAGGTTCTTGTCTAATGAGAACAATGATTTAAATCTGACTATTGACGAAGTGAGGATGACGTCATCATTCACTTGCCATGGCCATCATGGCCTTTTCTTCCATACTTTTCTATTAGTCATCATCTCAGTAGTCACCCCCTATCTAGCCATATCATCTGTCTATCCATCGTTTCTTCGTCTTGCCCTACTCAGCCACATTCATACTCAAAACTTATACACTATTATATTTTTGAAGTGAAAACTTCTTTAGGCGCGTTGGGCATGTTTGAGATGGGACTAAACCATTGATTTCGAGACCTGTTACCGACACCGTGGAGTAAAAGACTTCAACGCGTTGATTACCACGGTGCCGATTTCTTTCAAGTTTTCGCTTCTGTCGGCACTCCCGGAGTGCCACTGTTTTTTTTTTTCACACGTTTTGTTTGATTGAAATTGTTATAACAACTTTTTTTTACTCTAAGAGCATGCACAGTAAAAATGCTTTCGAAACAATTTTGTTTATATAAAATCTCTTACCTGTAATATTCATCTTGAATTTTATAGCGATAGTTACCTCTTTATAGCATCATACGCAGCTCGGTCCAGCTGACCCGGATAGCACAATATTGTTTAATGTTCGAAGTTAACGGCCAGTGCATATCAATTCAATTTATCGGCGGCTTTTGAAGACATTATCTATGTTATAGCATAACGTAAATATTGTAGTGTGGAGAATATAATTCGGGCTATCATAAACACAAAGGAAATATAGAGCATATTACAACTAATATTACAAAGAGCCAAAGTTTGTAAGTTTGGATAGAGGAGGTAAGCTTTAGAAGTACTGATCAATTGCCTGTACTGCCTCGTTGGTCTAGTGGTCGCAAGCGCTACTGCTGAGCATGAGGTCCTGGGTCCGAATCCCGGGTTGGGCAAAGTGTTATTGGGTTTTTCTATCTGAAATTTCTCAGTAGCAGCCCAGAGTCTGGATTTGTGCCCGGTTGATGGCAAAAGGCTCGCCCCCTATTACATGGGACTTAAACATAACTGGCAAAATGTAGGTGTACCTGCTACAGGGACACCTCTGCCCTACCCTTCGGGGAAACAAGGCATGATGTTATGTTATATACTGATCAATTTCGAAAATTGTTTCATTAGTTAGCTACACTATGTCCGAATGCCATAATGTCTATTTTATAGTTGACTAACACGCGGGCAGAATCTAGTTTAAAATAAAGTGAATATTATAAACATTTTCTGTAAACTCTGTCAATGTTTATGTAACGGCTAGGCTTTGCAGGGTAGGCTGCACAGGCCGTTAACTGATAGGTAGTAGTTTAGGTGGATAATAAATTGAAACAGCCAGATAGTTTAATACATAATATATTTTAGGTACTTAAGTAGTAGAACACTCGGCTAGGTCGTGGGTAAGGTCACTCTGACTCCTAGAGCACTCGCACACATATATAGGAAGAGTACCGTCCTTGGAAGCACGTGGTAGACGCCTGCTCAGCACAAGCTCAGCAATAGGTCGGACGGCCTTCAAAGCCACAGGTAGCGAGCGTCAATAGCACGTGGAGACGTGGAACATAGGCTCCGTAGATAGCTTGTGGCGGTAGGACGCAGGCAGGTAGGCCTTCGTCAGACCTCGGTAGTGTGCGTGGCTAGTGCGCAGCACAGCTATGCGTCAGCAGTAAGAAAGCGTGCAGCATTGGGTAATGGGACCTGTCCTCAGCTTGTACAAAGAGCCCCTACGTCCGGGCACACAGAATCCTGAGGGTCAAGGGATGAACCGCTAGTATATAATGTCAGTCCACTAGTGTTGGGATTGCACTTTAGAGGTGTGCTTAACCACTTAGTAACATATAGTTAGTCGACTAAGTGAAGTCACAACGCTAAAGTTATTATAGTGACAATATCCTGACAGAATAGGTTAAAAAAAAAACTTAATAAAAAATAAGAATTACATATTTTGTAATTAAATCATTTGATTAAAATGGAATGTGTAAGATGTTACTTAGCCAGCACATTAAATCAATCGCTTCTTCTTTTATTATTTTATTAATCTTATAAAACTGTCTCAAACTCAAACTCAAAATCAAAGCATTTATTTCAAATAAACCAATTACAGGCACTTTTGAATTGTCAAGGGGTCGGTCAGTCAGAAATATGAAGCTAGTTGCCCATTCCAAAGCGTAGTAGGTACCTATGGAGAAGAACGGGCAAGAAACTCCACGGACACTCTTTTAAAACAAAATATGGTTACAAAATATTGGTTACATCATTCACGTTGAAGTTATACGTGTGATAACGATGTAGAATGTTAAAAGCGTCCGTAATAGAAAATAAAATAAATAATACAATTCAAAAATTAAATTAAAGTAAGCCGTGGCAGCTAAGAGATGACCAGTCTCTACTGACAGCGCCCGTTATTTAGTTAGTTAGCGCCCCAGCGTCTATTTTATTACGGTTTTTATATCTTTTACAAACAAAAAAGAGAAAAAAAAAGAATAATAAAAAAGAATAGACACAAATTCGAAATCTAAATCCACAATCACAGCACACAATATTATCCTAATTCGCCCACATTTCCTAAGATGTCAGACACAGCGTGCATTTTCACAGAATTTTCATAAAACTCAGTAACAGTATGCGAGGCACGAACTTACCGAATGTTATGCTCGGTCAAATAAATTAAAATTCCCATTGCAAGTGGCGAGTGGAATCGTGAGGAAACTGCCGTCACCATGTTTTTCTGCACAGAAATAACATTTAAAACAGCATTATTTTTTCGTGAATGCTTGCAATATTTTTGCGTGGGCTGTTGATTTTTTTTTGGAGTTCTGTTAAAGGTTTAATGAATTGGATTATTTTTAAAATTGTCTTGTTTTTTTTTAATTTTTGGTAACATTTGTATGCCCTATCCAATAATAGAAATAAACTATGTAGAAACGAATGATTCAAAAATATACATAATGATGTATTTATTTTATAAGAATAAAGACATGTTAAATAAAATATACTTGGATGGATTGTATTTACAAAATCAAAGGGCACATGTGGGCGTAATATCGGATTCGGGAGCCTACGGGATACATGGCTGTTATTGCGTAGCATTTTCGTAGCAGTGCTACGAAATGTCTACGAACGCCTACGAAGACCACTTACTAAGGAAAATACAAATATAATAATAACAAAGCCACAGCAAAGCAGTAAACCTAAGTTAATACAAGCTAAAGTTAGGAAATTCTTTGACAAAAGAGTCATACTCGTATCCAGTGAATATATGGAATAAGAATTACTTATTATCGCTGAGAAATTCGTACGTTTTATGACACCAAAGCTACGCTCCACTTAATACGTACGTGATCTCCTTACGTCTAATAAAATATACGTCACAAGATAATAAGTCAGGTCATCAAAAAGTTTTATATCACAAATTATTAATGTTAGGCAATGAAAAAGTTTTGATTCGATTTTACGAGAAACCGATCGTGTTTGTTGGTCGGTATAACGTGGTATAAGCATTCGAGATCCGATCAACAGATAAGATGTTGTAAAAACTTTGTTAATCAGTGTTGTTGTATTAAGTATACGATTTTTGAAGAGATTTCAAGTTAGGAGTAGTCGAAAGTTTCTGTTGTTTATATTTTCTGAAAGATTTGTTTGGTGTATTTTCTTCGGCCGAATTACGTCTAAGAGAAAATTATATTTGACTGAGGGGACTGTAATAGATAAAAAGTTTTTTCGAGTAGAAAAATCTAATAACACGGTTCATATCCAAGACTTTACTATCCATCTAATAAACCTGTTATAACACATAAACCTCTTTTAGTTCCACCGCGACGCCCTGACACCCCTCTTAAATTTTCTCTATTGACATATTTTTGAATTGCTTACTATGGCGGTAATAAAACAGTTAAACAGTACACCGTCATTATACGGGACGTGTTAATTGGCCGCGCTAATCACCTGTTATATCCGAATATCCGCACGGTGGTATATCCGCGGGTATCCGCACGACTAACTGTTATTGCTACTTTGAATGGTTTATTTGCGATGTGCAACAGAATTTATGACTGGGTCCCAGCACTAGCTGGGTGATTCTTTTTTTAAATATCCGAGTTTTTAGTTGTCAAAGATATTTTTGCACGCGTTTATTAATATGTTAGGAAGAGTAGTATTTTTTTCTTTGTTATAAATGGAGTGTACTACCTACGCGCCAACATAAAATTGGTCAGTGTTTAAATATTTTCCTCTTTCCTTTGATTAAATAATGAATTTTTTAGGTAGGTATTATAACATCAAAATTGAAATTACATTGTTTACAAACATAAAAAACATTACTCGATAATCCATGACAGACGGGTTTGTAGATAGACAACGACTCCAAAAGCTTCATAGATTCGCATTCTATATTCCGGCACATAAATATTCATAAAGAAAGGGGAGTAAGTATTTTTAGAGGAGAGAAAAGTACCTATACAAAATAATATACCGCTTTACGCCCGAGAAAGCTTTGAGGAAGAGGGGTCGAAGTGGCACCGTCACGATACAATTACCTCCTACGTGCCGATGGGAACTCACTGCGACTGACAACACCGTAATAACATTCCCCACCAAACAAAAAACATTTAAAGAAACCCATTAAAAACTATCGAACCGATTCTCATCAAACTTTCTCTGATTTTCCCGATTTACTTGATAGACCAATAAATCATACTTTACTACGAAAAATATGAATGAAATTGAGTGAATCTGAATATTGCGAACCATAAGAAATAATATTTCATTCGAACGCCGATCAGTAGGTACATTTAGATGAGACAGAATAAGTCGTGGGAATAAAAGAGCGAATACTGAATTTATGAATGCGATGAACCGTGAGAGTAGTGACGATGAGCAGGAGGGGTGCGGGGGGTACATGCATATTTGATTCCGTCATAAACTCAATTTACAGCTAATCTCATCTCAGATTGTCGAAGAAATAAAATTTCACACGCCGTTGGTTCACTCGTGAATGTAAATAGGGTAGGCGCGGGATGTGAGCGGAGCACGTCAGTGGCGGGGCGGGCGCAGGGGGGCGCTAATAAAATATACTCGGCAGAGTTCACGGCTCATTTAGCACGAGACGCCCGCGCCGGCAAGAAGCTCGGCGACAATTTAATATTTCCCCTTTAATTCCGAGCACTAAATTAAGCACCGGCCCGTAATCTCGAGCTGTGCCGTTAAATTTTTGTCCCCGTGATCAGTATCGGCGGGTGATCGATTTTACGGGCCTACCGGTCTCGCTTTTCGTACGGTTGTAACTTTTTAGTGCTCCTTTTATTACGACAAACGATTTTAATCAAGCGAGTTTTTGTTCAGAGCGGACGCCATTAGCGCCCCGGAGTCGGAATAAAATTCGAAGTTAAGTCGCATTCGCGACTCGAGAATTTGCTTTTAACTTCGTTTGATAGGTCGCTTCGGCGGCGTTTAGTGACCTTTACTTTACTCTATAAAATAAATCTATACAAACTGTTATTTGAATTTTCAATAAAGAATCCGCGGGAGCTCAGTGATTCCGCAGTTAATCGTGGTCTTATTCTGAAAGAATTTTCTGCGACGAGATGGTCGTGAAAGTCTGATGTGCTGCCAAAGCATCTTTGTAAAGTTTTAAATTCAAGGAAATCACTCGTGAAACTCTCATTCGTGTCTAACTATCCTCAAAAAGAGCTGTAAGAACAAAGTTGAGCGAGCTCGGGGCTCCCGCGGCTTGTTCTAAACTAGCCTTGTCACAAGAAAAATCTCGTAAACCTTTAACAACAACATCATTTGGCAAAACTTTCAGGCAATGCTCAATAATAAGAGCAGCCTAACAAGTTCTCTTGTATTAAAGTAAACGACGAATAATACTAAAACATTTTTAAGATAGCCGACAAAATTCTCGTACAGCTATGAATTATTAAAGTACCTTATTTCAATTTTATTGCATTACTTCAATGTTTTATTGAATTCCAAGGTTTTATTGAAGTTGAAGTGGAGAATTTGAATATTAATGTTTTTTTTTTCTATATTTTCCATTACAAGTCTCCTCAATGGAAGCATTGAGGAGACTTCCATAATGGAATAAGAAATATAATATTGCTTTACTAACATTCATGCTGCCAGCCTTTTGGGCACTTTTCCTATTGACAGCGATGCCGACGAATTTTTTGATGCACGATGAGCTCTTCCCCTTTTTTTTAAGTTTTATTATATCCTTGTACATACTATATATGTTTTAGTGTTAATTTGCTTGTATATTGTAATTAAATATAATAAACTAACATACTTGATTAGCAAATTTTACTTAAAGTCAATGACCTCTCGAACAACACCGCTGTTATTCTTTAATCACCTCAATAACTTGTTTTTCTTAAAGCTTAGAATAATAAAAAAGCAGTTTGCCGATCATACAAAATTTGATAATGCACGTTATTTTGTCTCATGTAATTTACACATTCGCGTCATAAATCTAACAAAAACATGCTCGCATTGCCAACTTTCTCTAGTACTAGCAGTGAATCTGATTATGATAAAGTATCTAACGTCCAAAACTCAAAATTCCAGCTAATTAACATGCCAAAACCCCTCTCCAATCCTAACAAGGAAAATGGAAACTTTATCTAAAATTCGATTGTGGGAAAAATTTCCCTATTTTGAAAACTTTGTAGTTCTCTTTAAGGGCTCAGTTCGTTCTCAAAACTTTTCATGGTCTAAGTTCATTTTCGTTGTTCTTTTGCAACTGTTTCCGATTCGTAATGCTTCTCTAAATTCGTACAAGCCACATATTGTCGGTATTTCGAAGGAATGGTTGTTCGAATTTTCTTTTCTTAAAGTTTAGAATGAAAACAGAAGCTTGGTGGGTAGATTTTGCAGGCGAATATCGACGTTTTCTAACGTCAAAGTTTTATGATTTTGTTGAATTTATTTGGTTTCATTGTAGGTGGCTTATGGCTAAATGATAACAGCCTCATAGGTCGATCCAAGGTTAAGCTACGCTTGCCTCGGTCGATTTATGGATACCCATCCACGAACCGACCATCCATTAAATATCCAGACCCCTCCGTACCTCGGAAAGCACGTTAAGCCGTTGGTCCCAGCTGTCATTCGTAGATCTATGGCAGAAGCCTAAAAGTCTGACAGTCAGTCTTACCAAGGGATATCGTATTGCCCAGTTACTGGGTTGTGGAGGTCAGATAGGCAGTCGCTCCATGTAAAATACTGGTATTCAGCTGCATCTGGTTAGATTGGAAGCCGACCAAAACATAGTTTGGAATAGGCTAGGCAGATTGTTTTTTTTATTGTTTACTTTCATTGTAGAATATTTTTTCAGCTCTGCCTTTAGAGTTTGTAAGAAGACCTAGTTTTCAACATTTTATACCAGATTGGCTGCCTTTAAAGTCGACTTACCTTTCGGAAAATCAATATTATTTTACAGCCAAAATTTTTGATGTGTAACATCTTTCCACTTGGTTTCCAGCAATTTAAATCTAAATGTTAATCTAAAAAATCTAAGTAACCAAATCTGTGGGAGTGATTTCGTAAAAAGAGACGGAAGTGTGTAACAGGAAGCCGGGGAAGCACGCGCTATTTGATTTGACCCATTAGCGCGCGCGGTGCTAGAGTTGGTCAGAAACAACCTTGACGAGGCCCCTTTAATGTTGCTTATTACAAAGGTCATAAGTCAGATGTTACACATCATATGCGACTATTGTAAGACTCGCTCGTTTTTTAAACTACAATACAGGCAAAGAAGGTATTCCAGACTCTGAGGGTGGAATTTTGAGCTGCAAGTAGGTATTACGCTTAATATTCCTTCGTCAATTTAACCAGCAAACATTATGCACGAAAAAATGATACGGAATCATAAACAAGAAGTGCAAGAGAAATAGCAGCATAAGTAAAGTCAATTTAGGTGTATATGTTTCGTAATATGAACAAAAGCGAGCTTCAGAACGTACAATTTAATTTACAAAACCGCACAGAGAAGAACCAACATTTATATATGGAATAAAAACTGTAGTATGTAACGCGCCGTCGTCCCGGGCAAGTTGGTCCACTGCTGGATATAGGTCTCCCTAAGCATCGCCACAGTCATGATGTGTTTGTGCTATGGTCTTTCTGAAATTCCTAACAGACTCGATGTACCAAAAAAGGTTAAAATCATTGATCGAAAGCGTATAGTATTCGTGCTATTTCCATTCTAGACACATCCATCTATACATTCATCCTTTGTTTGTTACTTTGTTTATTTTGATTTTGATTTTTTTATTTATGTTTCTATGAGTTTGTTTTTTATTTGCGAGCTCCTGTGCAAGTCCCAGTAATACTTTTTCTTTCTAAACCCTAAAAACCCATCTTAAGCAGTGGTATTTCTAGATCAATTTTCATAAAAGATACTGCTTGATTTAAGAAAAAACTCGTGTGTATAAAATACAAAAATAGCACACCTCAAAGAAGTGTTGCGTCCCAGAAGTGTTTTGAAACACATTACCTCTAGCAGTGTCGGCTCATACAAATTATGCTGTCGCATTCAAAGAGCTGCTGGCAAATTGTTGGCATACCCAGCTTACGTTGCCGACATAACTAATACTTGCATAACAAAGAAGATTGTCGCTCCATATTTTGATGCTGTAATGTTTGATGAAAAATCTCTATACCAAATAATTAGGACGTTTTGAAGGTATTTTATTTTACTTGGTTTGCAATAAAATACAATTATAAAACTACAACAGAATTCAGATGCAGTTTCTGCAGATTACTAGGGCTTTATTAGAAGGTTGAAAGTCACCCAAAGAGCAATGGAAAGGGCTATGCTTGGAGTTTCTCTACATGATCGTATCAGAAATGAAGAGATCCGAAGATAGCCGACATAGCCCGAAGAATTTCCAAAGTTAAGTGGCAGTGGGCAGGGCACATTGCTCGCAGAACAGATGGTCGATGGGTTCGAAAGGTTCTGGAGTGGCGACCGCGTACCGGAAAACGTAGCATTGGAAGGCCTCCCACAAGGTGGACCGATGTCCTGGTGAAGATCGCAGGAATTTACTGGATGCGGAAAGCACAGAACCAGTCGAAGTGGTGGTGCTAGGGGAAGGTCTAAGACCAGCAGTGGACGTCTTTCGGCTGAAATGATGATGATGACTAAACAATTACGCTGACGAGGAATATAAAAAAAGCCACTAACTTATCATGAAATATTTTCGAAACCACGCAAGATAGCTTCTTGAAGTAAAAAGCCGCATTCAAGTGTATTTAATAGCGTATAAAAAACACATATAAAACTGTTTTCAAGATTTTTTTTACTTCATTAGCTAACTTGTGTGGTTTAGGAGATATTTAGATTTTTTGGCACTTTGCAAGTGGCTTTTTATATTGCTCGTCTGTGTAGATATAATATCCAGGGTATTTTTTTATCTATCGATGTAAGCAACGAATCCGAGGAAAAGATGGGTTACTAAAATTTGTTAGCAACGGGGGTAAATTTGTTTAAAATATTGAAGCTCTCCCCGGGCCTGGTCCTTATCGAACGGCAAGCTACCCATTGCTCACCGTCCGCAAGCCCGCGCCTACAGTGGCCGGGAATCGGCCTGGGATTCCCGACACTCAGGGCGTTTCCTGCGACCGCTAGGTGCGTGATTGCACAAAATTTGCCTCTCCCTCACGCTTGTCGCCTCCTACTAAATAAACCTTTCGACCAGAAACGAAACAGGAAAAGTGTTTTTTTAGTTTATCCATCAAGAATTACTCAGTAGCAGCCCGGAGTCTGGATTTGTGTCTTGTTGATGGCAAAAGGTTCGCTCTCTATAACATGGAACTTACACATAACTGCCGAATTAATGTGGGTGTACTTATAGGTTCTCAGAGTAGTCAGATAGGAAACGTCGACCTCATCTAGTTTTTAAAATATGATTGACGTGTAAAAGTGTTTGTACTAACCTACTTACAGAAATAAAATCATTTATAATTTACCTCAAACCCTTCGGGGATTACAAAAAGAAAAAAAGAAAAATAGGTTTATTTGTCACAGAAACACGTGCATACGTAAAAGACAATAGTAATCAGAGAATAACATAAAGTACATAACAAATCACGAGCATAGAATAGAATTTACTTGGGCAGCAGGTGCACGACATGACTGTGACAAGAAGGCTTCCACTCAGCATGATGCTGTGCTATGGGGGACCCACAGCACAGCGCTGATTTTCAGTGGTAGGAATAATGATATGCTATGTTAAGACGCAGATATATGACAGTGACCTTGAGTGGTTAGCTTGCGTGTTCTGTACTGAGCTCACGCAACGCGTCATATGTCTAGCCAGTAATAGGACTCGCCCATCAAGGAGCGCTGTCCCAAATTAGACGCATTATTAATTTATTATACGTAAAATAAAAGGTATTTTAATAAAACACGTATACTAAAAGATCAATAATTAAATTATTTTTAAAATGGTGAAAGTTTCAGAAAAATATGCGAGATAGATTTTGCGTCATTCTCAGTTTTTTATCCGCGTTAGACATAACTTTAAAAATTAATTTCACTATGTAATATAAACATAATCCAAAATATGCCTATATAAAAATATTAAAAAAATGCTCTAATTTAACATATATTTTTTCCAAATCATTAACACTACTCGTTTAGACGTCATATTCAGTATAAAATCATTAAAAGTCGGCTATCGTCGGCTATCGCCAGATTATGAGCTTGAAGCACAGTTAACTGCGCATTACGTATGGGTTCATAAACTATTGCAGTGCTGATCTGGAGCCGCGTATCAAATTGGCCACGTAATCCCTCTGGCGTGGAGCCCGACACAAATAGGTAAACGGAATTCGATATGGTGGGGATTCTGAGGATGGTGTTGAAACGGTATGGAAACGATTTGTAGAAGTTTGCTTTAGTGTTTAGAATTTGGTGAAGAAGTTTAGTAAATAACTAGCCTTTGCCCGCGTGGGTGTCGGATCCCACAGGTACGTACCTGCTGCCGGAATTAGCAGTTCCCTTTGTGTTCATCCAGCCTACAAACTATCTGTGTGCCAAATATCAACAAAATCCATTCAGCAGTTTTTGCGCCAATTCGGAGCATACATCCAGACAAACAGTCTAACAGTTTTTTTTTGTAAAAACTATATTTTCGGCATCATTTTCGTTCCCACACCTGGTTGCAATTTTTTTTTTTAAATTATATCCAATGTGCAGTTTTGACTACGTAACTACATTTTTTTGTATACCTTTAATATATAGGTGCAGTCAAGGAAATAAATTGCTTTTAAAATTGACACACTTCGTCAATTTGCCGTGTTAAACCCATTTCAAACAATTGTCAAAAAAGTAGTCGGTAGTTGTGACTTGATTACTTATACGGATTTTTTTTTGTTGGTCAACTCAATAAACCCCGGATCTCCCCGGACTCCTCCGTGCTTCGGATATCACGTTAGGCCGTTGCTCCCGGCTGTCATGTGTAGATCTTTGACAGTCGTTACGGGTAGTCAGAAGCTCGAAGGTCTGACAGCCACTGGGTTGTGGAGGTCAGATAGGAAGTCGCTCTATATAAAATACTGGTATTCAACTGCATTTGGTTAGACAGCACGCGTAGCATGACCACCGTAGAAACGGGTTTTGTCGACGAAATTGTGATTATTTATCTGTCATTTTGTCTATTCTTCCGTCGATAAAACCCATTTCTACGGTGATCATGCTACGCGTGCTGGAAGTCGACTCCAACATAGTTGGAAAAAAGCTTAGTAACTATTAATTTCCCCGACTTTACGTACGTTCACGTACGTTACGTACGTTCACGTACGTTACGTACGTTCACGTACGTTACGCACGTTTTTGTCTATTATTTGCTGTTGGTAAGGGTAACATATCATGGATGTCGAAAATCGTAGTTTTTTGCGCTAAAACCCTTTGTGGCTCAAACAATCACCAATCTATTGTCCAGTGAGTCATAATGACAATTAATCATCCTTTGAAGCGGCCGAAAAACATTATTTATGATAAGGCACCCGTTTCAAATTAGTCCACAATTGATATATTTGAATCTAGCGTAGTACTACCAACGCCTCAAGGTACAATGAAAACGTCGGAGAAGAGCTAAAATTAATACCTAAAATACGCGTCAAATCCAGGCGTAACTAAATTTTCAAATAGATTTTTTTTCAAGTCGCAAAAACTTTTAATAAAACATTTCAATCGAAAAACTGTCACTGATAGTCCCAAAAATAAGTCGTGTGCCAATTTACCGTCGAGCAAAAATATTCCAAGTCAAAATCTTTATATCGACTTTCGACGAGTTCTCAAAATGAGTCCCCGCAAATAGCAATCCAGTTAGGCATCGCAGGTTTACTGGTTTGAATAACATCCTCTGCTTCGGCCGAAATGTGACTAAATACCGCCCGATTGAGCTGTAAGCGACTGCTTTGCGTACTTGAACTGATTTTTACTTACTTGTAATCTCAGACCAAATAGAAAAATCAAGACATAGCGCTGCGAACATCACAGTGAAGCATGCCATAACTATCACCTCCACTCTGTGCATACACGCTCACATGCACACATTTACAATCAAACTACACCTCACTATACTCCATTTGAAATAAGACGGACTGTAAAAAAAGGTTTGATTAAATGTCTAATTTAAACTAAACTTTTTTACAGTCCGTTCAACTGAGTTTCACTTCTATACCGTAGGCATAAGGATGCCATTAAAAGCAAACAAGTGGTTACAATACCAACTGTTTACTACAGCTGCCATTTGTCATGCCACCAACGCAATAGAAGTCAAAATCGGTTGAACGGACTGTAAAAAAAGTTTTGTTTAAATGTTTCTTATTTCAAATCGAGTATAAGTGCACATGTTTACGAAACCGGCCTCACGTCACTGTTGACAGCGCTATGTCTTGGTCTGAGCTTTTAGTTTGTCCTTTTAGAATGGTAGTGACTTTTTGACAGAGAGATTTTCCAATTGATATGGCTGTAAGTCTTTAAAGTTAGTAAATTTTTCTCTTTCTGCTAGCATTGGCTTCCAGTTTTTTTATTATCAGTGCTCTTGCGTATTTTTTATACTGTTTCATGACCCACTTCCAATATAAATACCTTAGTTGCCTTGCCAAACCTCTTCATTCGCATTGAAAAATGTTCAACCAAAATATAGCCATTATGATCTCCTCTTTTTCTGTATTGCCAGTTTTCTCACCCTAGAAAACTCCCCCAAATTGTTTCTTTTTTAAACTCACATACCCGAAAATAATCCGTAATCATCCCCAACCGCCTCATCATAAACCCAATCAGCTAATGCGATCCCTTTTCCATTCCCAAAAATTTTGCATGCCACCCCACGACCTCTAATCCGAGGCAAAATAAACCAGACATTGAAATAGCTAAAAGATTGCAACGCGAAATCGTTTCTTAAACCCAAAACGCACGATTTAACACCAAAGCTTTGGTAAGACGAGTATTTCGGCAGCCGATTGCCCATTACGGAGCGACGATACACGAAATTTCAATAAAACGCAATAGACGATGTTGTAGCAATGTAGGGAGCGAGGGATCGCTAACCAAGTTTTCTGGTTATCGCTGATAGTTCGACTGGTTCAACGAGGTGAATTTTGTACTTTTTTTTCTTGTATACCGTATTTTGTTTGTTCTACGTTTGTTCGATCCTTTCTTTTTACGTTAGTACGGTGTGCGATGCTTGACAAAACTTTCAGTAAGGTCATAAAAACTTACTTCCAACAACTGGTGAACTCAGATTTAGGTAGGTACAGTTGTCTAGTTGATAGTATTTTAGAGGTATGAGGAACAGGATGTAAAGTTCACTCATTCTCTATAGAAAAGAGAGGATCCTCCGACTAGATACGCGTCGTATCTGGCGGGCAACTGCCCACCGATTGATATCGGGGAAGTTATATATTTGCTGTTCGCGCGGTAAACTCTAATTGCGAGATGCAGGATTTGTGTGACGTCAGGTCTTTGATGCGTTATTCGTTTGTGGCGATGTAGATGCCGCCACAGTATCAGTGTTATCTATTACCTAAACATTCGGATCACATATGGTTCATACACTGTGGACATCGTCAAAAATCATACCCAGCTTCAAAGTATCTTATTTCTTGGCAAGTAATCACCAGAAAAAGCAAGTAGCATCTTCAAATTTAAGTTGCTTTTAAAAAGGGGAGTTTTAACTTAGTATAAAGTGAGGGTTGCCGATTGGACCCCCTCCAATCGGTAACTCTAATGTCCTGAGGGTTGTGATTTGATGAACTGAACACATTATTGAATTTTGTGATTATTGTTAGGGGGCGGTTTTCGGAATTGCTTATTTTGTCTAGCAGGGTGAAATAAATAGTGAATATTTTTTTTCTTGATGAAAACATCAAAAGTGTGATTATAAAAATGCTAGGAGATAATAGCATTGAAAAATTAACGGACTGTTTGATAAACAATCAGCCTAGCCTTTTCCCAACTATATTGGTGTCGGCTTCCAGTCTAACTGGATGCAGCTGAATACCAGTATTTTACATGGAGCGACTGTCTATCTGACCTCCACAACCCTGTAAATGGGTTATACGATACACCTTGGTAAGATTGGTTGTCAGACTTTCGGGCTTCTGACGACTGTCAAAGATCCACGAATGACAGCCGGGACCAACGGTTTAACGTGCTTTCCGAGGCACGGAGAAGTCTTGCTGTGTAAAGATGGTCACTCATCCACGGAGCAACCGCGGCAAAAATAACTTAATCCGATCGATGGACCCGTGCGGCTGTTATTACTTAGCCACGAGCTCCTAATGGATTATTTGATAATATTGTTATATTATGTATTATTTATTAATGGACTATTTGACAAAAAAATCGTATACTTTATTAATTCGGAGTAAATTTTCAAATATTTACATTATGCACCGTTGACTTGGCCTTGGCCAATTAAAATAAATATTAAGTAAACAATAAAGCTATGGATGGTAACCTGGGAATTTGTGAAATGCGGCCTTGATTTGACCTCCTAACCCGAACCAAAGCTCAGTGACACATACGTATTACACGAATGCTGATCAATACGTTCGTCTTCAGTGGCGACATTTCCTTCTATAGCAATACTAGCTTTTGTCGGCTGCTTTGTCCGCGTAAGGTTCGAAAATTATCCCATGGGAACGTACTATAAGTATAAAAAGTATTCTATGTCCTAACCTAGGTCATGGCGTACCTATGTGCTAAATTTCATCAAAATTCAAAAGTCATTTATTCAAACTAGGCTGAGAATCAGCACTTTTCGAACGCCAAAATTACATAAGACAGTCCCCCAAAAACGCCCACCCTTCACCACTTCCTAGTGCCTTTAGCTGGGAAGAAGAAGTGGCGCAACAAACTCCCCAGCAGCACAGCTGTCTGTTCAAGTTAGAAAATGATTCTATACAATAGTATACAAAATAACTTACATTATGCAACACAAAACATAATTCAAATGATAAATTATAGGCCATATGTCAGCATCGAAATTATTTCAGCTGTTAAGGCCCAGACACTGACAGACAGACAGAGTTACTTTCGTCTAAACATTATATAAAAATCAATTGCCGTTCGTGCGTTTGTCTCGCAAAAACTCGGAAAAAGCTCGACCGATTTTTAAAGTGAAATCTTCTTTAGGTGCGTTGGGCATTTTTGAAATGGGACTAAACCATTGATTTCGTGACACTGTAATGTAGCGTTGTGTGAGGTCTCAACCGTAATTAATCACAATTAGTAAGTAACTAACCACATCACTAAAAACGTGGTACATCACTAATATTCAAGGGACGCTCGGTCATTTCGACTTCCGCTGGCTTACACAAAGGAAGGTATTCTTTGATTATCAGGATTACTTGTGCCCCGACCTAGGGTGAGTTCCACATTACTTTGGTATTTATACTAGACCCTCTGCACCGGATAACCTATATTGATTTCATCACCTAAGTAGTTTCTGATTTCCCGTATGTCAATGTCGGACACGCGGCTGGGGGTTATCCGGTGCACAGGAGATGGTACTATGTATGTATTGCTACTGCATCTAGGCTGTGTAGGGCCTCACTGTGTGTTACAAGCGATCAGCGAGCCATTTGCTATGGTCATAATTGCATTGTGTTTTATGCTCGCGTGTTCGCCAAACTTAACCTCATTTTACATCTGTCAATGTGCCACGCTATGTTTGCAAACTCTCTGCCTGTAAGCCGCTGCGATGTATTGAGCTTCACCTACCATGCTTCCCACACCGTTCCTTGGCTTAGAAAGGGGAAGAAGCTAGCACATCGCATGCGGCTTGCTGATATTTGCACCGCATCTAACACGCGCTCCCTATGGCGCTTCCAGGGCTCTCAGTTCGGGCTGAAGAAAATACTTCTTACCCAATTCTGCACGCTGCTTGCATGCGTGGCTTACTGCACGCTACTGAGGTCTGACGAAGGCCTGCCTACTGCAGAGAGCCTGTGCTGACAGGCGAGCTCTATGACTGCTGACGTCTACTACCACATGCTAAGCCTGCCTACCGCCGAGAGCCTGTGCTGACAGGCGACCTCTACGGCAGCGGACGTGCTAGGGCCGTCCGGCCTACAGCGGAGCCTGTGCTGAGCAGGTCCCCGCGTCTACCACATGCTACCAAGGACGGTACCCTTCCAATTTTACTGTGTTAGTGCTCAGAACAAATCAGTGTGACCTTACCGCGACCCAGCCGTGTAATCTCCAACTAGTACAGAGTGTAAAATATATGTATTAACTTGTCTAGCTGTTTTACTTTCTACCTAACCGTTAATGGCCTGCGCGGCCTACCCTGCGCAGCCCTAGCCGTTACAGTAACATACCTATTAACACTGTAATTTGAAAACATTGTAGAAACCACTTATTGTGAAAAGAGTTTCTTGCCGGCTCTTCTCCATAGGAAGCGACCAATTGGAACCGTGCACCTAGCTTCTGACGTTTCATAAGTGCCCTTGTAGGTTTATGTGAAATAAAATATTTTGAATTTTGAATTTTGAACGCAATTTACCGACACTGTGGAGTAAAAGACATCAACGCGTTGATTACCGCGGTGTGTGGAGTAAAAGACATCAACACGTTGATTACCGCAGTGCCGATTTTTTCAAGTTTTCACTTCTGTTGGCACTCCCGGAGTGCCACTGTTTTTTTTTACGCCTCATTACTGGAGCGATTTAAGAAAAAAGAAAATTAAACAAAAAACTAAAGGAACAGCCGAAAATTTTTGTCTCACGTGGTATGAAGTTCACTGCGTCATCTAATTATATGTATAAAGTAATAAACTATGGAAGATCTTGAAATTAACATCAATGCAAACTTATGCACGTCAGGACCTGCCGGGGTTGCGAATAAGGCCGAAAGGGAAATCGTGGCCCCCGGCAACAGGGCAACCGAAGGCATACCCACCTAAAAAAAAAAAGCACCTCAGGACACAGAACAAAAGAAAACGGCCTTCCAAAACTACCTAACGCACCTTTTCACATATTCCGGGTCCGGATGACCGGGTACCGGGGTACCGATCCGGTGACGTATATCCCGTACATTTGTCACTGGGTACCCGGAACCGAGTAACCGGATCGTGTTAAAAGGCACTTATCGTCTACTGATGAATACTTCAAAAACTCATTCCCATTTTTTTCACCGCAATTCAGTAATTTTCATAACTAAGTTAACCACTACAAGCAAAATTCGCGTGTTTATAGTTTAGTAAACTTGTTTTAAAAGGACAAAGGACTCAGAAAATGGTTCGCGTGTGTATAAATCATAAGAGCACTGTCGTTCAGTCGCAGTTCGGGACTGAGATATATGTGGCCCGTTATATTTATAGCCCGGCTATCGCCGAAGAAAATTGTCTTTTTCGATCAAAAATGTATAGATAATATATTGATAGATTGTTTCGTATTGGGTTTTCGGTTTTTTATTGGGTGAATATGTATCATGTGTGACGTATGTGTGTGCTGTTTGGATGGCGATTTTCGAAGGTTGTTTTACCTATTTGCAATGTTTGTTATTTACAATTTAAATTCAACTCGTGCACCTCGTTTTATCTGGAAAATAATATTTATTAAATCAATTTATATCTAAATGGCACAATGTAGGGTAAAGGCCTTTTCTTGTACAGTTAAGGAACACGCATCGATCTTGCTTGTCCATCGTCTGTTGACGCTTTCAGTCTTGTAAGTCCAGCACCCTAATTGCGTATCACACTGTCAATCACAATCCGATGGTTTTGAAGGAAATTCCTAATAATTCTCTTTCCAAGTTTTGAACTATCGAAATGAAAGACATTGCGATAAATTGTCATTACCCGACTGTCCAATATTTTTCGAGAATATAAGTAGGTATGTATGGCTATTTCTTTGGCACGCTCTGTACCCTAAACGGCTTGATGGATTTTAAAATATGAGGTATCGTTAGATTTGCCTTAATTATGGTAGTCACATAAGCTATATTAATACACTTACATACATACATAACATCACGCCTTGTTTCCCCGAAGGGTTGGGCAGAGGTGTACCTGTAGCAGGTACACCCACATTTCGCCACTGAGAAATTCTAGATAGAAAAACCCAATAACACAAGCTATATTTATATTATTTATAATAATATTGCATCTGCAAATACAAAATATAAGAAAAGGGACAGAAAGGTCATAAAAAACAATATCTATTTTGTTATCAAATAAAAGCTAGTAATTAATCAATTCCAAATATAAATGTTTGTATAAATATAACCAAAAAGCTCGTAATAAAGCAAATTATTAAAAAAAAAAACAGAAACTTGACTGCAAAAACAAACTGAAAAGAGAAAAAAAGGCATTATAATTTATAGAATTTTGAGAATAGAAGGCGCGTTTTTTTTATTTGTGTCGCGCCAGTTTTATCTTCTAAAATATTTTCATCTGATTAATTAAAACACTGTTACAATCGCACTGGAGGCTTTTTTTCACTTAAATACAAAACTGAATTCTTATTACGAAAACCGTATTTTCCACTGCAATTGTACAGTAAACAGTACCTATATCCTCTTCACTCACATAGCCGATTAGCCATCTCTTCTATCACTCGCGTATACAAAGCCTCTTATTAACAAGGAAGCTTCACCTATAATATAATTCGTACCTTAATTAGGTTTGCTCTCTTTGTAATATGACTGTAAAAGACTCACTGCCGTATTTTGCGGAATTTCGGAATTCGCAACGAAGATGAATGATGGGTATTCTGAATTATTAGGTGTGTTGTCTTTAGGAATTTTGTTGATGTTTGTTTATTCGCTTTTTTATAATTGGACTAGATCCTTGCTTCGCACGGTTTTTATGACTTGACAAGACATGTTACATCCAAGTTAAATATTATGTAAGGTACACATAAACCTCCCGGAATAAATTCTCTAAATGATGGTGTCATCCGTATCAAAATCCGTTGTGCAGTCTAAAATAACAACGACACGAAAAGTGAATTTAATCCATAATGTTATAATGTATAGAAGTATATAAATACAGAGGGGTGTATTTTGTGTGAAAGTACATATAAATGAACTTATGATTGTTCTATGGTGATTTTAAATCGATAGTTATTTATTTTTATTAAAGCATGCATTGTTCACATGCTATTGGGGAAGTTAATGTTACAAACAAAAAATTCACTTTTTCTTTTATTTATAAAGGAAACAGTGACAGTAAATTTTGTAGGAAAAAATACAAAAAAGATACAGCGAAAAGTGCAACCAACAACATTTTCTATGCGATTTAAATCAAAACCTTTTTTTTTTCTAAGATCATATGTTAGATTATGTTAGACAGTATGTTGTATGTAAATTAAATACTTATTACTTTCAAAAATAAGAAAAGCGTACAAAACATTTGTTTACAAACACATTCTTCGCTAGATAACTCCTCCAATAAATCTTATCAATTTCTACTTTTGTTACATTTCTTTATTTGTTACGAGTTTCTGGGAATATTACTGCAATCAAAGAAACTCGGCCAGTTTATCATGTCAGTTTCTGATATAACAGATCAATCCTGATAAACGGAATAAATGTACGAAAAGCCGTGGTAGGTGGAGGGTTACGGCTCGCGTACACCTAATCCGCCATCGGCCGAAGTTTGCTCGGGCGACGACGGCCGAAGTCGGACGATTGAATCAAATACTTGTAAAAGAAAGAGAGTGTATTTATAGTTATATACACGTTACGTGGACGTCGACGAATTAAATTGCGGTATGAATTTTCTAAAAGGTACATTTATTTGAATTACTCAATTAAAAAAATGCGTTTTCACTCTGTAAAGCAACACAGTCAACTACAGAATACCGGCAACGTCCAATGTCGGCACAAGTGGTACACTTTTGCAGTGTAAGTACATACACGTCCGAGTTACTCGTCCGGGTGGTTCTATCCGCCATCGGCCGACAAAATCGGTTTTGGTGTACGCGAGCCGTTAGGTTCCAACGCTGCTGAACGTGAGACCCCTAATCTGCTGTTTTGTATTTATTTACCGTAAGAATATTATGGACAAGGTGGAAGGGAGAACTTTTACATCCACTGGCTAAAAGTAAACGGTGACTCTAAGATGTATATTAGAACACAGATCGATGTCTCTTCTAGAATAAAAACGGTCATCTCATTAGTACATACATACATAAACTCACGCCTTCTTCCCATGGGGGTAGGCAGAAACTACAGAACGCCACCTGCTACGATCCTTACATACTCCTTTTGCCTCATTTACGCTCATACATCTGGTCATACACGCACGCCGGTTGCGAGTACTACGCACCTGGCTTTTCTGAAGAACATCACCAATAAGATCAGTATATGTCCTCCTAGGGCGTGGGGACGCCCTAGGAGGACATATACTTTCCCTTCACATCAGCCTCGTAAATACATTTTGTTAGTTGCCTTTCATTCATCCTCTCAACATGCCCAAACCATCTCAGCATACCCTTTAGCATCTCATTAGTATTGCAGCAAAATGACGGAAAATACCATTAGTTTAACATTGCAAATTTCGATTCGCTAGGAAGAGTATAGCTAAAACTATAAGTTTTATTTTTAACAAAAAAATCCAGTAGATAAAAAAAAGAAACCCGATAAATCGACCCGACATACATTGGGTCGATTAATTTGGTAACCTAAAATACACATTTTAGGTTACCAAATTAATCGAAAAAGAAGTCACTATACTTTTTTTGGAGGTAATCCAATATTTATGCCGATACAACATTTTATTATTTATTTATAATCATGTAGTATGAAATTTATTCAAAAAACTATTATACCATTTCCAAAAAAAAACAAGGGACGTATGTTATTGTGATACTGTTATCCGTTGATAGTTTTATGATAGTTTTTCAAATGAGTTATGCCATGAAACAAGCTCACGCAAGTTGATAGTGTATCGCCACCCTTACAGTCAGTCAAGCAAAATGAATTGTTGTGGTGCTGCAGGGGATAAGCCGGCAATCTGTCACCGCTTATGCGCTATTTACTCTTATCTTTATCCCCCGTAACGTTATGGTGAAATGTCTCCCGTGACATATCAAGCATAGCGTTCAGTTTCCTGTGTTGTTGAAATAAAAATCAGAGAAATGTGTTACAATTTTTATTTGAGCAAAGTATTAGTCTATTGTGTATGAAAAGTTGGACACCTTTTTAACTAAAACGGTTATTGTTAATGTTAATTTTTTTATCAAATTTGTTCTAAGACCAAATAAAACTCATCAGGAAAAATTCATAATACAAACTGAACATCTATTTAGATCTACAAATTATTTGTTCTGTGTACATTTTTAATTTAAAAGAACATTGTTCGGCAGCCATACATCTTTCGCCTAAGAACCAACAGAGATGTGAATTTACTTTCTGTGTTCTAAATAATGCATATATTCGTTTGATACTGAATTAAAATCACGGATACTGCTGATAATTGTAAAAAATCTAAAACACTTTCGGATTTTGGGGTTATAATTAGGCCAATAGAAACATATTAACTTAGCGTTTATTTGTGAAAATACATTGGATTTTATCTTCAAACGTTTTCATTACATATTTATATACTGAAACGTTTAGTCAGAACCATTCTTTCTTTGTACTAATTTATTTGTAGTTAGTAGATAATATAAAATGTACGCTCAAAATTGACACTGTTATTACTATCAAATGTCAAAGTGTCATCTGTCAATTCATCGACTGTCAGTGTCGATGTTGCTCGTTTCACACAGCGCTTTCAATTGCTTTAGTCTGTTTGTAACTAAAAACCTTATTCATAGAGCAAGCGCTGGGAGAGCCTACTCAAAACGTCAAATAAAAATAAAAAAATGGCACTGGGGAATAAGACCGAAGTAAATTACTTTTTAAAATATTTTCGAAAATAAGAAGTGTCTGTTCTATTGTAATAAGTGTAACGTAAACTATAAAAAAAAAACGAGTAATTATTGTAAACGTTTCATACGTGTTGATTCATAGGCCATTTTTAACAATGCCCTTTAATACGTCATGAAAATGTTCTATAAGCTCACCCACTTTACTCAAGCGGAATGTGGATGTGTAACCACTTCACGGAAAACAAGCTGTTATAAAAACATTCTTTAACAAGCTAAAAGAGGAGGCTTAATAATAATCGCTTACAAAAATAGAGTTCAATCTTACAAACCACAACAAGCGCAAAGAGTTAAACCCATACCTAATTTCACTTAACTTTTTCATTATAAATCCTTCCTTTCAATTCCACTTCCTCGTATTTGGGCGGAAATTAAACCGGGTATAACAAAAAGTCTGCAAACTTTCTTTGTCTCAAAACAATCCTATAAAATGTTTGAGCCGTTCGTTTCTTGTAGCCCTAAAAAAGTTTCAACTATGCAAATGTTTTTATGTCGGGATCGATTGTGATGGGTTCCGTGTCAGGGTACAGTTAGCAGGCTATTTTATTATGGACTGCGACGGTAAGAATCGGGTTAAATGTACCACGTCGCTTGCATAGGGTTGAGTTTTTGGTTTGGTATGTTGCAAGTTTGTTATGTATTGATTGGTTTTTGTGCTAGTCAGGAGCTCGTGGCTAAGTACTAACAGCCGCAGTCGATCCATCACGTTAAGGTACGCTTGTCGGGGTTGGTCCGTGGATGTGTGACCAGTTCTACATACTGAGACTCCTGCGTGCCTCGGAAAGCACGTGGTACCGGCTGTCATTCGTGGATCTTTGACAGTCGTTACGCCTAGGCGCGCCTAGGCACTAAGTAGTAACTAGGTAATACGATACCCCTTGGTAAGACTGGTTGTTAGACTTTCGGGCTTCTGACGGATCCGTAACGACTAACATATTGAGTTTTGTTGTTTGTTAATTTAAATAAAATAATAATAAGGTTAAGCTACCCTTGCCGGGGTTGGTCTGTGGATGGGTGACCATTTTTACACGCCGAGACTCCTCCGTGCCTCGGAAAGCACGTTAAGCCGTTGGTCCCGGCTGTCATTCGTGGATCTTTGTCAGTCGTTACGGATCGTCACAAGCCCGGAAGTCTGACAACCAGTCTTACCAAGGGGCATCGTATTAACCTAATTACTGGGTTGTGGAGGTCAGATAGGCAGTCGCTCCATGTAAAATACTGGTATTCAGCTGCATCCGGTTAGTCTGAAAGCCGACCCCAACATAGTTTGGAAAAACTAGGCAGATTGATTTTTTGGTTTCTAGGTGAACTCTCCAGTCTTTATTTCCGCTGTGACATAATTTTACTTTATTTTTCTTCATTTATTTTTGAACCGATGCACTTTATATGAAGAAGCTAAGTTGAGGTGGTGCAAAAAGGCTCCTACCTCAATGTAATGCTGCGGAGGAAGAACCTTACTACCACAATAAATAGTCATAATTGAACAATACATCAACGATCAGTAATTGCTTCAAACCATGCCGCAGAACTAAGTCACTGGAGAAGTATTGCGTCGCAATGGATTCTGACACTCACTTCCAATCAGTCTTTGAGGCTTTGGCTGCGAGGAAATTGATTATCCACCTTCAAGTTTGATGAAATCCCAGCGAAGGCAATCAATAACTGGCGGCTTTAAGTCGAAAGCGTAGGTTTTATGTGCCACTGGGTTTAGGCTCGTATGTTGAGTTTTTGTATTGACTTAAGGGGAATTAAATAGTGCCATGTCCTGTTGCATTTTTTTTATTTTACATTTAATGCCTACAGCTGTTTCAAGATTGATATAACGCAGAGTGAGTGTGAGTGGGTGTTTCAAGAAATTTTATACTTTAGGTTTAAGTATAGTTGTCGTATTTTAGCAGGACAATAGCAGTCATTGACCCACCTACATTTTCTAGCATTTTGTATTAAAAAAAAACTGAAATAAAGTCCGCTATCGTCCTGAGTCGAATCTATCGGAATCTTCAACATGTTTCAATAACGAAAATCCATACATACTGTTTATTGTTTGGGTTCCTACGGAGATTTATATTAGGGAAGGGGCAATGACCGTTATTGCCATGCTAAAACGCGACAACTATAGTTTTAACAACATCTCGTAAAACACCACTCGATTGAGATGCTACTTCGAACAAACTTATTTTTCTTATTTTTTGTCTAAGTATAATTTAAGGGATTAAATCATTAATCTTATGAATTTGAGATAGCTGACATAGTAATTAATGTTGTGGGCAAAAATATCTTACTAGTTGACGAATACATGTAGGTACCTAATAGTATACTATATACGGTTTTTCACGGTATTTCCATTTGATTTTAAAAAAACTTGATATTTTTTCAGTCACACTTTACAATTAGCTAGCAAACTACACCAATTATTTCATTAATTAAAACGCTCCACATTGTATATGGCCCACTATTACTCTTACAAAATTACCCACAAAGAAACACTAATGTATTCTGTTTCCTTTGTTTCAGGTAAGCAGCTGACACACTTTATCATCTTCATGTTCGTTTTCAAGTTAAGTTATAACAGCTATAAAGTACATATTTTAAGTAGAAACTATTTCAACACAATGTTAGCTTGAAGATTATGTTGCCTGCGGGCTCGTCATCTTAGGACCAAAACATATCATACAAATGATAAGACGTCGCATCGTGGCACGTTGCGAGTTTGCGACCGACGTTGTTACGTAACTATTTTTTATTGATAACTGTCTACTATTTTCGTTTTCGGTTTACACTAAACAAGTTGTAAAGACTGGTTATCAATATAAAATAGTTATTTAAAGATGTCTGGAACAACGTCGGTCGCAACGTGTCACGATGCGTCTTCATATCGTGTGTATATGTTTTGGTCCTTAGTCAGTATGAAATAAGAGGCATTATCCAATCTAAATAAAATAAATGAACAATGTGTTACCTACCTTTATTTCTGAATCTATAGTCAAGTCTCATGTCAAGGAGTATTAGGATTCATTGTTGTTGATGACTTGGATTAGTTTATGAAACATTGACCAAAAAAGATTACACACAGATATATGTAGAAGACTTGGGTCTCCCCATTGATAGATAGTCTTTCATCTCTCTGTTTAAACTTTGCTCAAGGTGTAGTACATTAGTAAGGTGACGATAACCGACTTTTAATGATTTTATACTGAATATCACGTCTAAACGAGTAGAGTTAATTATTTGAAAAAAATTATATGTGAAATAAAACCATTTTTTTTATAATTTAATATAGGAATATTTTAGATTATGTCTATCTAATAATCAAATAATAATCTAAGTGTAATTAATTTGTAAAGTTATGTTCAACGCGGATAAAAAAACTGAGAATCTTGCAAAAACTATCAAGTGTATTTTTCTAAAATCTTCACCATTTTAAAGATAATTTAATTATTTATCTTTTAATATACGTGTTTTATTGAAATGCCTTTTGTTTTATGCATAATAAATTAATAATGCGTCTAATTTGGGACAGCGCTCTTTAATGGGCGAGTCCTATTACTGGCTGGACGTACGACGCGTTGCGTGAGCTCAGTACAAAACACACAAGCTAACCACTCAAGGTTACTGGCATATATGGTCTTAAGTAAATAAAAAACATTGTTATTCTGGGCCGACTCAATTTTGATTGCCATCGCCAAGCTAAGAAGAAGAAAATGTGTGTTTGTGTGTGTTTTGTGTATTGGTGGTTGTTGTTGTTGTTATGTGTTTGTTGTTGTTGTTATATCCGTCAACCATGAAGCAATCGCAATTATAGCTTTTATGAGATTTGGCTGTAGATTTATAACGCTTGAGGTAAGTAATTTAATCAATACAAGACCATAGATGAATACAGATGGATCACTCCGTATTTTAGATATGAACACATGCATCTACAATTAGGAACACGGCAGGCTCGACTTGTCGAATTCAGTGGGCGTAACGTAGTCAGAAGATTTAAGAGTTATGCGATAGAAAGAGAGGCAACTTCTAGGTGAATATAACTGTAGGTAATTGGCGCTGTGCGACTAGCAAGTGCTATTCTGTAAAAAATCTCACCATGACCACTTAGGTGAAGTGTGCTTAAAGTGAGCTGTCATTCCACCATATGCTAGGCATTGACAATATTCACACCTCACTTTCAAACTCACTTCACCTAAGCGTTCACGGTGAGATTTTTACAGAATAGCATAGCTGAATTGCACTTTATTATGTCATAACAAGAGTCACTTTTTTATTAAAATGATTTTGCGGAGTGACCCATCCGTACTAATCTGTGACAAGACACAAATAACTTTATCACCAAAACACAGCATCATAAAAAAAACTTCTGAAAAAGCACACCTTCGCTTTCCAAGTTTCCTAAGGTGAGGCCGCCTTTGTCCATTATACGTTAGGCTATGTGTGAAAATAGCCTTATACATAAAAGATCGGCCGATTTGAGTGCGGTAGAGAGTTCGATGGTACCGTGTTAGTTTCTCTTAAGCCGAGCTCTGCAAATAGCGTCTTCACCTAGCAATCTCGGTGGGGTAAAGATCTGAAATGATAGTATACTTTGTTGAAATATTTTTGGAGAGGCAGTAAATATGGGTTGTTTAGAGGGTTTATGGCGGAGTGGGTTTCAGATTAGCCGATGAGGGGGCTAAACAAAATGTGCGTGAGCTCATAGGACCTATTTTGTTTTAATAATACTGCCTCGTTGGTCTAGTGGTCGCAAGCGCTACGGCTGAGCATGAGGTCCTGGGTTCGATTCCCGGGTCGGGCAAAGTGTTATTGGGTTTTTCTATCTGGAATTTCTCAGTAGCAGCCCGGAGTCTGGATTTGTGCCCGGTTGATGGCAATAGGCTCGCCCCCTATTACATGGGACTTAAACATAACTGGTGAAATGTGGGTGTACCTACTACAGGTACACCTCTGCCCAACCCTTCGGGGAAACAAGGCGTGATGTTATGTAATATTATATGATTAGATCATTGATGACAAAACTATACAGGCTGTTGGGGGAATGGAAATAAACTTTCTTGTTACCAAGTACTTATAGCTGATTTTGAGATGTTACTAATACTTTTGTTTTTTTCTTTACTAAAGGTCGTTTTGCGCCTAAAGCTAACTACGCCATCTATTGACATATTATTTCTACCACCCTCAACCTTGCTTGTAGGTATAGTTATAATATAACTATCAGTTTTCTACTCACGAACAAGGCACTATTTCATAAACATGGCAATCTGTGTCGTCAAACTTGATACCCTCGGCTTCCAAAACAGCAACTTTGTTGGGAGCCCAACAGACATAAATGCCCAACTTTGTTTTATGGCTGCATTTTATTCAATCCTATGACGTCATTCTGTAATCTCCTACAGTTTTTGAGGCAGTAGGGTATTATGGTGCACAGAAGGTCGTGGATTAGTAGAGGCCGATTGGGGATCGATTTGTGAAGTTAAGCTGTGCTTGCCGCTGTCAGATTGTAGAATGGTGCCATTCATTACAGCTTCCGCCATGAGACGAAGAGCTAAATATACAAAATCATAACAAGGTCCTTAATTTGTAGCTTGTAAAATCCTTTATAGGTACATAATGGTACGCAATAAATGAAAATGAATATGAGTCATGCGATTTACGAATCTTAACTATATAATTTTAATATTATAAATGCGAATGTGACTTTGTTTATTTGTTACGCTTTCACGCTAAAACGGCTGAACGGATTTGGATGAAATTTAGCACATGGATAGACCATGGGATCACTGGTACCATTAAAAAAAAAAACATTTATTTCAGACAAAAAAGTCCATAGCCAAGGAAGGCAATTAGAGGTTGTTAGTAACAATAATTTCGCTTATGACTAATGTTAGTAACTAAAATAAAAAGAAGAAACTAGACACACCGTCTACCCCTGCACAGTAGGCTCATCAGTCTCGCAAAACATGGAGTTCAGTGAACCTACTGAGCAGAACAGTATCGGTTCTCTCGCCAATCATCCTCAGGACGCTATTCGGGCTCATCTACGTCGGGCTCATCTAAGTCATCTACGCTGGCGTCAGCAAACATGCCGGATGCACTGCAGCATCGAGGGAGCTGAAACAGCGCCCTGAACACATTATTATACTGAACGCGCTAGGAATTGTAGGCTTTTTGTGTAAAGTTTCCACCATTGGGACATAGGATACTTTTATCCCGATATTCCCACAGGATCGATACTTATGCGGGTGAAACCGCGGGGCGCAGCTAGTAATAAAATAAAAAGCTGTCTTCCTTTGTTATTCTTGTTCCATGAATGAGTAAATTACGTTAATTATAAAAAAAAAACTAACGAATTTTTTAGCGCATTATAATATTTTCCAAACTAGAAAGTGTACCTATTCAAATTCAAATTCAAATCATTTATTTCGAGTAACATGGACTCATATTATTTTAGAATAGGCATACACATCTACACTCATATTATAAAGAGGAAAGATTTGATTGTTTTTTTGTTTGTTTGCATTGAATAGGCTCCGAAACTACTTGACCGATTTGAAAAATTCTTTCACTGTTGGGAAGTTACACTATCTCCGGTGTACATAGGCTATAAAAAAGAAAATATATATAACTTTTGAAATGTTTGTTTAATACCCGTGCGAAGCCAGGGCAGGCTGCTAGTTTACAAATAAAATTAAAATAGAATTGAAATAAAATAATGTAAAATTCAATAAAATAAGATTCAAATCAAAATTAAAATAGGTACTATCTAAATTTTAAAACTCAAATTAAAAATTAAAAAACAAATAAGAATACATTGCATTTTTCGTCATAAATTACAGTTAAAATGTAATTTCAGTTTAAAAAGAAAGAAAGCGACACATAACACGCTTGGAAATATAAATTTTATACTCCCAAGCGCGCCACGTGCCGCTCACAACAGTGAGTCATGATGGCACAGTCAAGCCTTCCAGTGAGCGCGGCCAGCATGCTGTTGGCGCTCCCCCGCACTCGCCGCACCAGCGAAGTGCTTCGCTTGCGCATTGTTGCGTAGAAACAATCAACGCGGGCTTCCGCAAACATTGTCGATGCACTGCAATAGCGGGGGAGCCCCAACATCATCCTGAACGCGTTGTTAAACTGGACGCGAAGGGCACTGTACGATTTTTGCGTGTAGTCAGTCCACAGGCTGCATGTGTACATTGTGGTGCAGTATGCTCTAAAAAGAGTTAATGATGAGCACCAAAAAAGATAATAGAATAGTCACCGTTATTGTTGGCACTAATAATTTTTTGACCTTTTAGAACGAAAATGCATATAAATGGCGAGCAAGAAAAACGTAACTACACCATTTCGGAGATTCAAATAGCTAGCAGTACCGTTGCTAAGAGTGACGCTGCAAAGTGAGGAGTAACGAAGGGATTCGGCCGTGTACATAAATCCTTTGATTGACGCTCTTAAGCATGGTTTGACCTACATGGTTCTTGCGCAACGTACGAGCATATGGAGGAAATTCTATAGATAGAGATAGAGAAGTCAGTTTGATGATATTAAGGAGAATAAATATGGTTAGTGTAGTGTATTTGTATAATATTTAAAAACACTGTCTCACTCAACTCATTTATTTTTTAAGTTCAAATACAGTGCGTTCATTATAACTTGACCCGTGACGCGATGGTATCACTGTTCTGTCAGTCGCTATTTTGAACTCTATTTATTAAAACTAAGATTTTAACAAGCAATACCCCAACATGACGGCAAGGGACAAGTAATCGTGAATGGTTTCACTACTGTCATCTGACAGTCGCCACGAATGGCGGAAAAAGATTGAAAGTGAAGTGGCCTTGCACGAGAGGCTCGGTGTGGTAGTAAGCTAATCTATTGATAATAATCAACTTAAATACCTACGAGGTAAAGAGTATTTTACAGTAAGACTTTCTGGAAATTCAACATAAGTATTACGCCACGCCGGCTCCGCTCCACACCTGTTTTCCCTAATGGGTTAGGCAGAGGTGTCACGGACACGCATAGGTATCTGAACACCGTAAGGACTATTCCTGTTTGCAGCACTCGCCCGCTATAGTAACACTTACCTACGAAAATAAGGGTCGTGTGCACGGGATTTTGTTTTCAAAGTGGTGAGATATGCGTGAACGTGATGGTACCTACATAAATGGGTGTACTATTTTGCCTGATACGTTTTAAGTCCCATATCCTATGCGAGTCTACTGCAATATATTTTAGAAGTGAAAACTTCTTTAGGTGAGTTGGGCATTTTTGAGATGGGACTAAGCCATTGATTTCGTGACACTGTGACGACACCAGCTTTGACCATTAAAAAGACATCAACGCGTTGATGAGTTGATTACCGCGGTGCCGATTTTTTTTCAAGTTTTCACTTCTGTCGGCACTCCCGGAGAGCCATTGTTTTTTTCTTTTATTTAGGGAAAAAGCAGCGATACATACAGTATGTTACAGAGTATGTGTATTACAGTATTGTATGGCTAATAATAGGTTTCCCTGTATAACTAGAATAACTTTATAACCTGCGAACGGACTTCTAAGAAATTTATCTAAAATCAATAGGAGCAATATTTTGGCATTTTAGCTATAGTTAATATAAACTAGAAATGTACACTTATAAAAAGAGTTCTACTTAAAATACAAGACTTGTAAATTATTAAATTTGATAAACTTGAACTTTAGAAACAGACTGTTCTTGACATTTCAGATTTTAAATCAATAAAATGAGATAGACACGATAAGAAAGTAAAAAGTTTCGGTTTCGTTGTATTATTGCCTCGATATTTGGCGCTAGAATGAGCAATTTTCTTTTAGTCTTATATAAGTTTTTCCAGAAAAGAAAAAAACTTTATATAAACATTTTTCAATCATTATTACATAACATTACGCCTTGTTTCCCCAAAGGGTTGGGCAGAGATGACCCTGTAGCAGGTACACCCACATTTCGCCAGTTATGTTTTAAGTCCCATGTAATAGGGGGCGAGCCTATTGCCATCAACCGGGCACAAATCCAGACTCCAAGCTGCTACTGAGAAATTCCAGATAGAAAAACCCAATAGCACTTTGCCCGACCCGGGAATCGAACCCAGGACCTCATGCTCAGCAGTAGCGCTTGCGACCACTAGACCAACGAGGCAGCATAAATTAGTGAGTTGGTAACCAAAAACAATTGGATTGGAGGTTCTAATCGTATCTACCTAATCATTAAACGTAAATCTGAAGGTAAACTACAATCTACCACTACCAAGACAACACAACTACTAAGACAATCACACACACACAATCTACACTTGTATCTACTAAGACAAATATATACTTCCAATCATTATTGTTTTGACATTTAGAGATATATTTTAATAAAGAAGGCCTCTGTCGAAACACAAACTGTTAAAAATATACTAGCTGCGTCCCACGGTTTCACCCACATAAGTCTCAATCCCGTGGGAATATCGAGATAAAAGGTATCCTATGTCCTTTTTTAGGTCATGATTTACCCATATGCTAAATTTCATGTAAATCCGTTCAGCCATTTTAGCGTGAAAGTGTAATAAACAAACAACTTACTGTCGCATTTATCATATTTTTAGTTAAGATACTCGTGTATAATTTATATATTATTATATAAAGTTAGAATTAGGATTGACTATAGGAAATAAGTATAAAGAAGAAAATCTTTTAAAAAAATTGTAGAACCAGCAATAGAGGCTTATTTGATTTTATTATTTGTTTCGACATTTAAATTAATAAATTGATACCAAAACCTCCGGCCAAGCCTTAAGTCGGCATCTCACGGTTTACAAAACAGAAAGCAACGAATCCGACAGCACTTCAAAACAAAATTCTTTCCTTTTGAATGTCCTTTCAACTCTGTACACCTTTTAAAAGAGCAAGACCCATTGTACTCGAGATCACAAACAAACGTATCTGTTGTCTTACTTATGAATATTAATACAAGGGAAAAAATTCCATTATCTTTCACGATGAGGGACCCTCTTGAATACATTACGGAGAGTTCTAAGTGATATATACTACTTATTATGGTGAGATGATAGATATTTTCTTTGTACTTTTGACGTTTGTTTTGTAGGTTTTAGTTGGTGACTAATTTTTTTCTGATATGTAGACGCTCTTATCAATATTTACGATGAAGTTCCCAGCAATTTGTGTTGTCAAAACAGGAGTCCTATCAGCCGAAAAAAGGCGAATATCAGAATATTAAATTCAATGTCTCATCATTTTAAGAAAAAAAAAGGAGAACAGTATGCACACAAGTAATTCAAAGAAAATAAACCACCAATTCATTCAATCTCAAATAATGAAGGAAAATAGCTGACCCTGACAACCAGCACTGAAATTTCAACCTTAAAACTTCGCATCAAAGTCCACTTTTCCATACCATTCAAACTAATAAGCAATAAGTGGGTTCGCCCTGGATTACAACTTAATATCAAGTGCCTTATCTTTAGAGAATTTACTTTGTTGTCGCTTATATACCACTAGGGGTCCCACTTACCCTTTTCAAGCCGTTTTACCTTCAGGGTCTTGAAGTGCTTAACCTTACTTATCTAGGTGAAGTCGGTCATAACGACCCTCAGATTATATTTAATTTGACTGTCAATGAACCTGTGAACATTTTGGCCGGTAATTTATACATTATATACAGGTTTTTTTCTGATAATAATACAGGTCGTTGTGTTGTAAAGAGCTTTTTATAATCAAAGCTATATGATTTGCCGGTAATTCATGTGTTCTTGATATTATTTACAGAATACTTTTTATTTTTTTGGTCCTCAGTCTTTATTTACACACACGTATTTACATAATTTAAAAATTTTAAAAAGACCCAATTAATAATTTGTATAAGCATATAAAGGGGGGGGGGGGAATTGTCCTTTTGTATAAATAATATGCTGCCTACGATGTTGATATATCTACATGCATGATCTTCCTTTTTCTTGATACCATAATACCTTAGAGCCTATTATTGTCACACTGCAAGGCTGATGCTTCTTCGCATACATAGAAGGCATGAGCATTGATCGCTCTTGCTCTAGACCAGTGGTTGGAAAACTTATTTGTCAATAGAGCCAAATATCAATACTAAAACGGCTAAGATTTCTTATGAGAGCCAATCCTTTCTGTGTGTCCAAACTGTCTCAATACACTTTTCTTAGTCATTAAAACTCCAATCCTCTTTCACTCCACAAAGCTTCCTAAAAAGTAGGATACATCATCATCATATCGGCTGATAATAATATGCTGAAGGCATCTTACTTATTAACAAGTTAACCTTGGAAAACTTTGAAAGTTACAGTAAATTATTAATTTTCGATGTCCTGTTAATTTTTGGTGAAAAATGACAGAAATAAATCTTTGAAATATAGTCTTTGAATTTTGAATAAAACTTGATATCTTGCTTAATGACTGAAACCCCGACCCCCGCGTGTATCTTCGCCCGCACTCATCGACATTTGTACAGACAGAGCCACACTCTATAGGCAAAAGGGCCACATCCGGCTCGCGAGCCGCGGTTTGCCGACTTGTTTGGCGATTTCAGACTTGTATTAATTTTAAGTCCAGGTTTTCTAACGATGTTTTTTTCACCGGTGTTAATAATGTGATAAATTGATAAAATTATTTATTTTCCAAGAAAATGTGGCCACCTCTCTGTACAGATATATTAAATCAACGGAAAATATTTTTGTTTCTCGTTTTATCCCTGGAACTAGTAAACTATACCGTTATTAAAATATTATATCAAACATTTTTCGCCGTAAATTTTCCAACAAAGATAAACTAAATTGAAAAAATTACTTTGAGGAAAAGAGAGCTTAAAAAATATGAATGAATTTAATTGAACGAATCAACTTTCCGCAAAAAAGATTTATATTGAAGGCTGTGTTGTCTCACTGCAGTGCAAAAGCCTCCCTTCCCTCTTTCCACTTTTCATTTTCATTACGGGCCAATCCTTTAAGAAGGAGTCCAGCTCATCCCGCCATCTCTTTCTGGGCCTGCCGCGTAGTCGTTTCCTGCTATTTGGGATCCACTGAGTGGTTATTTTCGCGTATTGCTGCTCCGATATGCGACAGATGTGGCCAGCCCAGTTCCACTTTAGTCCAGCAACTGTGCGGCCAGCGACTGCTATTTGTGTTTTGGAACTAAATATAGCAACAAAGCAACAAGCTTTATTTTATGTTTTACATTTATTTCGCAATTTAAAAAAACATGTTATTAAGTATGTTAAAATTAAGTATTTAAACGATACTTCGTTATTCCCACAACATTGTGACTGACTATTGCATTCCGTTTTGAAAACAAATGAGATGTTGGAATCTTTGCCACTTCTGACCTTTAGATAATATGCCTTACGCTAAAAGATTTAAATCGTTAGATTTTCCCTCACCGTCAAGTCAAGTCACGCGAAAAAGTGTCTATACTGAGTAGAATGGCCTCACACAATAATAATAGCGTTTCCATGACAATCAAGTCAAGTCTCAGCGACATTATGTGTGTTAGAGGTTTCAAAACGAAAAAGATCTTTTGACGCAGCAGGGCGTACCTACGATTTTGCTTAAGCTTCATTTACAAGAGCAACAACTAATTTAAACATCAAACATTTGATCAAATACTTGATACTCACAATATTTTTACACAAACATCCTGTAAACGAATAGAATCCCTTGAGACAGTCGCGTGCAACTAACAATTCTTTCGACTTTTACTCGTAAATAAAGTTACCAACTTGGTCAGACGCGGCAAATTTATTAAAAGGAACAAATATAGCTAAGAAGTACAGTAATAAGATTTAGTAGTTCACTGTTAACATCTTAGCTAACTTGGGCGTCATTTTCGTCCGCTCTATCTAGTTAATGGGTCCTTTTGTAGAATAAAGTACGTGAGATCACATCTTTGTTTGGGTAAAGGAAAAAATTACTTATAGATGTGTATTGACGGCTTGTATCTTGTACTCGTGACATCCTATACTATTAAACGAGCAATATTTGTATGTTTATGAAAGTATATATATTTGTACTCACGTTCTCGAAATCGGCTCTAACGATTTCGATGAAGGTTGCGGGTTATGGCGGCGAAAAATCGATCTAGCTAGGTCTCATATCTGGGAAATTTGGTTTTCTCCATATTTATACCCAAGCAGAGCTCGGTCGCATAAAGTTTAGAACAAGATGGCTACCTTAGAATAATGACATGGCAGCATGGAATTAGTAAGTAACTTCATACTTATTCCATGCTGCCACTATAGTAAGTGGCAGCATGGAATAAGTATGAAGTTTTGCTATATTACTAATTGAGCATTCTCTATTTTCACCAGAGCAGAGCTCGGTCGCCCTGGTATTAACATAATACGTTTAACAGTTTTTTTTTAAGATAGTTAGCGGGACAAACGATACTTCCTTATAACTCAATGTTGCAGAGAATATGTTTTATTAAGGTCATCAAATCTGGCTAAGCCACGCGGGTCGATCTTACAGGCAAGGCTTGCTGAAGTCGGTCCGTGAATGGGTAACCATCCATTACATACCGAGATCCCTCCGTGCCTCGGAAAACACGTTAAGCAGTTGGTCCCGGCTGTTATTCGTTGATCTTTGGCAGCCATTCCCATGAGTAAGTGGTTGTGGAGGTTAGATAGGCAGTTTCTCAATGTAAAATACTGGTATTCCAAACAAAAGGTATTTAAAATATTTCTTTATCAGCATCGCGTTTTGGTCAGCCATGATGTGATGAAATAAACTGATTGCGCTTGACCCAGTTTTTTTCTTGCAATACGTCGTCATATTTTTATAATTTGCTTCTCAATTCACCATTAATAGGCTCACTAGATTATAAAAACTATGACTATGACTATGATGTTATGACTTCAAACAAGCAACTATGCTTGTTTGAAGTCATAAAAAAATGAAATCGAAACCTTAGTATTTAACCTCTACCTTTGAAGCCCTCTAAGATGATTCTATGCTTGTACTGCGGAAGATTCTCTTCAGCACACAGATACCAATATCCAAATCTACATAAATCTTCCTCAATAAAGACAAGATGTTCTCGCCGTAAAAAGTAACAGTACTCATTAAGAATAGATGTTAAAAACGTTTAAATCATCCCAAACGTTTGACGTAATCAAATAAAATCGCTGTCTGGATTAAAGGCTCCTTGGCTCTTGATTTAACATAATTTGTTCCAAGGAGATTTCCTTTTATTCTTTTCACTGCGTCACACTGATTTGTGACGTCAGTCTTTTAAAGTTAAGTCATTAAGCTTAATTGGATTTTGAATACTGTGGATGTGGTTTCTTTTATACTGGATCAAATTAACAGACATGATTTGCTATCGATACCCGTGACGCCTGTGTAGTTTAGCTAGTTAATTTATTTTGTCCTTGATCATTTCAGCCAAAAGACGTCCACTGCTGGACATAGACCTCTCCCAAGCATTGCCACTTCGACTGGTTCTGTGCTTCTCGCATCCAGCGGATTCGACAAGGTCATCGGTACATCTTGTGGAAGGCCTTCCACTGCTTCATATTTCGGTACGCGGTCGCCACTCCAGAACGTTTCGGCCCCATCGGCCATCTGTTCTATGAACGATGTGCCCTTCCCACTGTCACTTAAGTTTGTCAATTCTTCGGGCTATATCGATTACCTTGGTTCTCTTACGGGTCTCTCTCTTACGGGACTGGTCATCTCTTAGCTGCCAGGGCTTATTTTTATGTTATTTTATTTTTTGAATTGTTCTTTGTTTTATCTTTTTATTACGGACGCTTCTAACGTGCACGTCTTTCTACATTGTACTCACATGTAAATTTTTCAACATGAATGATGTAACCAATATTTTGTAACAATTTTTTATTTAAAAGAGTGTCCGTGGAGTTTCTTGCCCGTTCTTCTCCATAGGTTCCTACTACGCTTTGGAATGGGCAACTAGCTTCATACCTATTTCTGACTGACCGATTCTTTGACAATTCAAAAGTGCCTGTAAATAGTTTAATTGAAATAAATGCTTTGAGTTTGAGTTTATTTTTTATTCCATCATCAATTTGTCCTTGTACATATATTTGGTAAACTCGCGATCACCTGTTGGTAATCGATGATGCGGTCATCGATAGTGCACGCTTACCTAGAAGTAAGCTATTCCCTCGATAATTGAAGACTCCCGTAGCTTGTTAATGTTAATGCAATTTTGGTTTATCATATTGATTATCTAATTATGGTGATGGTAGGATTTTAATCAGTCTATCCGAATTGCATATCAATTTATAATTTTGTATTGTTATCGATTTCATTAAACGTATATCGAAATTCTATATCGTGACTATGATTGGGCCTTTGTGGGTTTGTGTTTTGTGTGCGAACATTTAGGACATATACAGTACGTATTAGAAAGGTGTGGTCGTATTTAAAAGTGTTTGGTGTTGAAACAACTTTCTCCATGGGACCAACATTGCAATCGCGTCAAAATGATCAACTGTGCCACACGAAGCTTCAACACCCTTAAATACACCACACCTTACTGATACATGCTGTATATCCAAAGTAGAACAGAACGGCAGGTACAGGAAATCTTGGTGAGGAAGGCACTCCGAAATATAATACTTATTGTATGGAAACACATGCATGCAAAAATTAACATTAATTGATTCAAAAATAAATCAATGTTATTATGGAACAATTTAATTTACATTTTAATTTACCTTTCATAACAAAAGGCTGTGGGTCCCCAAAGATAGTCGCGTTTGAAGGGCGCGCGTTTTGGAGGACTGTCTTATGTAATTTTGACGTTCAAAAACTGCTGATTCTCAGCGAATTTTGAATAAAATACTTTGATTTACATAAAAAAAATCTTTCAGTTAAAACTGGTTCTTCTCGAAGCGAAAACTATAATAAAGCTTTGTCTTAATCAAAGGACGACTGAATATATTACTTTGAAATGTTATTCCAGCAGAAACAGCTCCGTCACTGTGGTTACAAGTGATTAATTAATCGATTGATTTATCGCTCGAGTCGTGAGTTTCTCGGATACAAATCAGGCCAGAATAAAACTGCTTTTTGGTGAGAAATAGAATAGATCTAATAAAGGGAATTTCGTGGTAGGTCAATTAAAGGAGTGTCAATTGCCAGTGCGAAATTAGGAAAGGTGGATTGATTAATTTTTTATTTTTTTTGCCTTCTGGCGGGACATAGTTTGGACCAACATTTTTTATATAACATCTGTATAATTTGACCCAATTTTCTCCAAATGAATTTGAGTTTGAGATTTTTGATTTTTCCTAATAAACGTCTCGGTAAAATAAGACTTGGAATAGTACTAATATAGAACCACGGTGTGACCGATGGTTCTCAGGTTAATATTGCTGTGATTTATAATTTTGGCAATTGAGGTATTCTACAACGAAATTATTTGAGATTAGAAATAGATTTTGGATAAGAGTAAATATGGCAGCATTAGAAGTCTTGTTGATAGTTAAATTATTTGAAGACTTCGGTGTTCACTTTAGTACAGAACGATATTACTTACTTCATAAATGATTTTGTTTTGAAGTGGCAAAATCATAAGGTACGATTAAATATTAAAATGCTTCACAAATTCAAATCATCTGCCTAGCGTTTTCCCAACTATATTAGGGTCGGTGTCTAACCTGATGCAGTTAAATACCAGTATTTTACACTGAGCGACTCCTTTTTTGATCTCCTCAACCCAGTGAATGGATAATACGATAAAGTAAGACTGATTGTCAGACTTTCGGCCTTCTGACTACTCGTAACGACTGACAAAGAAGGAACGTAACGTGTGTTTCCGAGGCACGGAGGGTTCTCGATATGCAACGGGTGGTCACCAATCCACGGACTGACTTCGGCAAGCGTAGTTCAACCTTCGATCGATCCATGCGGCTTTTAAAGTTTAGCCACAAGCCCCCACATATTCAGTCGACCTTTTGGAAGGGGCGACTAGAATCAATTCTATTTTTTGTAATTTTTGACGTTCAAAAGTGCCTTTATGTGCCTAATTGAAATAAATTATTCGACTTTGACTTTGATACGTTGGAAAAAATCCTTTTAGATTTTATCTTGATACTTACCTACTCTTTCCACACGTGAATATTCCATTCCCTATCCTTATCTCGCAAGCTAACCACGTAACTATTACGGGTTCAGTTTAAAGTAACAAAGTAAAATGTATTAAGGCGAATAGCTCCCGTGCATTAGCGGTGAAGGCGATAAATGTCCACTTGCCATCAGGGTGCATAGTGAGCGATGCTGTAGTGTAGTCAGCAGAGTTTCAAGTGGATGGTACCTACATTTTGTCGTTTAATATATGTAGTTGGGAGTAGAAATATCGTTTATGGATGAAAACACAGACACACAACACACTCAAAATGTTTGTGGAATGGTACAATAAGTACCTACCTACGTGAAAAAATTATAGGTATTACCATAATTATTTTTTAACTACTCTGTTGAATTCGTTTCTGGGTTTGCTAATTACGAGACAAACATATCGACGGTAAAAAGGAAAGCGACATTTTGGTCAAAAATGAGTTATATATGCCATCCTACGTAAATTTTTCCGTTCTTTCGAATGCGCTTATTCCTATGGCTCTACGATGACTTTTTGGCGTTTATGCCAGTTTATGCCAGTAAAAATACGTCGGTTTTTCAAAAATGTAAAACTGAACGGCTCTCCTGAAAATTTCAGTTTTTGTCGCTTATACCCTATTTCCTTTTAACCGTCGATATGTTTTCACCCACTTAATATTTATTTATCATATGCTATTAAACGAGCAATATTTGCATATTATATATATTTGTACTCACGTTCTCGAAAACGGCTCTAACAATTTCGATGAAAGTTGTAATATAGGGGTTTACGGGGGCGAAAAATCGATATAGCTAGGTCTCATACCTGGGAAAATTAGTTTTCTCCGTATTTTCACCCAAACAGAGCTCGGTCGCCCAAAGTTTAGAACAAGGTAATGAATAATGACATGAGAATAAAGACAAAAGAGAGAAAGACAGAGAGATAATGACATGGCAGCATGGAATCAGTAAGTAGGTACCTACTATCATGGCAGCATGGAATAAGTAGGTATTATACATGGATTAGTATAAACTTTTCTATACTATTAAATGAGCTTTCTCTATTTTCACCTTTGAAATTATATTGATTTAGGATGATTTTAGATGATAAAAGCAGAAATATGGAATTCATGAATTAGGGCCAAAACTCACCGTAAGCTGGTTATGATTCTGACAAAAGTATTCGTTTTTTTTTTAAACAGGGATATAACCAGCCAAATTTTTAGAAGAATGAAAATCAAGTTAGTACAAAAATAATTTACATTGGTAGGTACCAACCAAAACATTCATGTCCTCCAACAAAATCGATAAATCTCAAACTTGTAAAGAAAAGATCGCCAATAAGTGATAGGCCCGTCACCTGTCACTGAGGGTCGGAACTCCGGCCAATGCGGGCGGACCCTAGTGTAATCCCCGCGATTTAACCGCCGGTTTGATCCCCTGATTCCGAACGCGGGGGTCGGTAATTAGTTCCTTGTTTGACTGATGAAATTCTTCAGTGTTAAGGAAGGTGAGGGAGATAGTGAGAAGTAGGAACGTTTTGTATTTATAAATGGGATTCAGGGTTGAAAGAAAATATTTGGTACCTATTTTGTTGTTATTTTAACTAATAGGTAATACGGGCTGGTATCCGCAACTCCACGTCAAAGCGCGTATTTTGCGTATGGGTGGGAAAATCTGTTATTCGATCCACCCCAGCTCCTCAAAGAAGGCCAGCAACGCCTTGGTGTCACTGACAATCTCACGTAGGGTACCTGGGTTACCGAAGTACTTTGCCCTGTATGTGGCGACCGCCGGGCAGTTTAACAGCACATGGGCTGCTGTCTCGTCGTCCTCCATGCAAGCTCTGCACAGTGGACTGTCTGTGACTCCTATGACAAAGAGGTGTTTATTAAATGACCCATGGCCAGTTAGGGCAGCTGTAACTGTGCGCAGCTGCTGTTTTGTTAATCGGAGAACCTGTTTCGTGAGGTGGCCGTCGATTGTAGGGAGAGCCTCCTTGGCCTGCCTGCACTCACCGTGGTCCACCCATAGTTTGTGATGTTGTTCCCTGGTTCGTTTCCTTACCAGAGTGCGTAGGTACCCGAAGGGGAGTGGGGTGATGGGTTCAGGCCCCACTGGTGCCATGCTCGACCCCCTTCTGGCAAGTTCGTCGGCTGCGTCATTGCCCCGCGAACCGCTGTGTCCCTTAATCCATTGAATGGTTATATTATTGAGGTCACCCACCTGGTTGAGGCGCTGGTGGCACTCGTATATTAGCCCAGAATCAACAGTGTGACTGTTTAGCGCTTGCAGAACAGCCATGCTGTCTGAGAGTATTCGTATCGAGTGGTCCTTAACCTCTCTGGCCATGATGGCTGAAGCGGCAAGAGATATACCCATGCATTCGGCCTGGAACACTGTGTTATGGACACCCAATGGTATGGCTATTATTTTAACTATCAGTAACAGGGCTTTAATATGCTATAATGAGATTTATAAATAGACTGTTGAATTCTAGGAATAGAACATCAATTCACCATAAAAAACATTTTTCTTATTTATTTTCGTCGAGCGTGCACCAACGCCATTGAATATTTGTTGAAAAACTAATCAGAATGGTAAGCTGCTGCGGGCAAACGTGGTGCACGTTAATTTGAATCATGTAAGAGACTAAGCTGCCATGTCCCCGTTTTACCCCTCAATGCCTAGTTTTGGACCAATCACCCCACTATGGTGAGTCACAATCTGTAAGTATGATACAACGAGATTTATTCATAGTGTCCCAGATACCTATAATTTGCAGAGATGACGCCCTGCAAAGCCGATTTTTTTCTATAAGTTGATGGGATTCTGGGTTCTGAATTCAATTTAGTATTTAATTAATATCGTTTCTTTTTTTCTATCGTATTGGCACCAACTAATGTTGTCTTCCCTACGATGTAACCGCCGATTTGATCCCCTGATTCCGACCGCGGGGGGGTCGGTAATTAGTTCCTTGTTTGACTGATGAAATTCTACAGTGTTAAGGAAGGTGAGGGAGATAGTGAGAAGAAGGAATGTTTTATTTTAATGGAATCGAGTAGGGTCGAGGGAAATGCGCAATTCTGTTTTTATCTGGCACTTGTTTATTATTACCTCTGTATAACATTTACGCTTTTATTTTCTCATCATCAAAATCCTTTCTTTTTTTCTCATACAGACACAAACTATGTCAACAAGCTTACGCAGTGTTTAAAATATTAGCCAAATAGCAAGCTAGCAGTGAGTTAGCAAGGCTGACTGTCCAGGTTACATGTTGGTACATAAGTATAATATTGTTAGAGCAATGGTGGCCCAGTGGTAACGGCCGCGACTTACGAGTTTTAGGTCGTAGGTTCGAACCAGGGATGTTATGGATATGAAATTTCGGATCTGGATACGGATACGGATATAGAAATGATATTATACCGGTTTCGGATATGAGATTATTTCGGATTATCCGTTAGTTTCAGTTACGGATTATTACATTTAAAAAAAATTGTAATGTTATAATATTATCCCGCAATGACTGACTAGTAATGACTTAGCAATAATAAATAACAAGTGACGCGCGTGGCTAGTATATCGGCTCGGCTGGGCAAAAAAAACCTGTCATAATGTGTCTCATTTAGACACCGCCCCAATCCAAAATCATCCGAAACGTTTATAACGGATTTGGTTACAGTTACGGATAGATTTTCATTTCGGATATCCGATAGTTTCGGTCGCGATTACGGAGCTCATTAATATCCCTGGTTCGAACCCAGACAGAAGCTTTACTTTGTGTAAATATTTCATCACCACTGCTCTCAAAACCGGCATCTCCTAGAATCAAAAATTCGAAAACATGTGACATCTACCAACCTGCAATAGGCCCGTGTGGAAGAGAGGAGGCTTGTATCCCAGCAGTGGGAATATTATAGACTGATAATGGTATAGTATTGTTACTCATGGAAACATTAGAATGCTCACTTTCTAATTACGGATTACATAGATTATGTGTAGGCTTCTTTGATAAATGTTCTAATCAATATTATTACACTGAGAGATTATTATTAATTAGGTACTATTCAAAAACATAAATTTACTTCTATTGAGACATTTTCTGGAGACAAGACCAACTTATCGATAACTCATTAATTTAACTAAGAATACTAGTTCATAAAATACCTTGAGACAGTTCTAATCACAGTGACCAAACTTTATACAACCATTAGCATTATTATACAAAGCATTTACTCCGCACTCCGCAAAGGCATAATTACTATTTCTATGAAATCCAGTCCTAAATATACCGCTAACATAATTAATATTCACAGAGTCTGAGACATAGACGAAATAAACGTGACAGGAGCGATCATTCACAAGTACGCAGACTGTTGTAGCTTTTACACTAATGACACAGAGTATCATCTGACAGAAGACCCACTTTTTATAACAAACGAAAATAAATTAACCTGGTATATAAGACATTTGAAGCTTAGTTTATTGGAGTGCATTGAAAGACGCTCTATGAGTGACTGTGTCAAGTATTTCTATGTCAATCAGCTACCAATCTTGTTGATTGGTCATCCTTTGACATCTGAATTAGCTATGTAAATATCATGTGCTGGCACAAGAGTAAAGGAAATGCGTTACTACTTTTCTGCATGCTGGTATTATTATATTCAAATTATAAAAATAAGACCGAAACATTATCACATTAATTTAAAACCTTTACTAGATGAAAACTTTTGTTTATTACATAAACAGATTATTTTATGAAACAAGTCGTGTGCCTGATGCGATTTGCCATCGGAAAAAATGATCTCCATGCTAATTTTTATCTCCTATTTAACATCTTCAAGGTATACATTTTCAAAAATACTTTTTTGAGCTCACTTTCGCTATTTAAAGAATTCTTGTGAAAAATTTATCTGGCAGTGAATGAATTTAGGACTATGACTTTTTAAACTAACAATAACAATATAAACTAACATAAAATACTTGCAGTTGCAAATTGCCTGTGATATTTTTCTGTTCAGCGCCAAGTTTGTGCTGACGCTTGAATGGAGCTTCTGTATATTATACTCTGTGAAAATAAGATTACATAGTGCTAGAAACCAGAACTATTCACCAAACCATTGCTAGGTAATACGGCCATATTGCATCCTCATTGTAAGTGATAGAGCGAGATAGAAATCTACATAATATTACAATTTGTGCAGGATAGAATGAGATAGCATTACTCTTATGTTTGAATTGTGAATTCACGATGATGCTCACAGTTCCCCAGGTATTGCAATCCTTTTCAAGATGAAGAATTTCATAATAAAGTTTTATAATTAATTATTTTGATGGTTTGTAATCAGTTCTTGAGTTATTTTATGAGCCACCTTCGCGTGTGAATCGTAAATATTTTATTACAGTAATTTCGAAATTTCATGATCGTATAATAAAACCAACCTTTTACTTTGATAGTTAAAATTCTTGTTTTATTAAACAAATACTTAGTTTTATAATCATAACTTTTCAATTGGTTGGTATTTAATATGAACATAATTTATAGGGCACTCCGCACTATACGACTCACGAATTCTTTTCCCGAGTCAGCACCGGCTCTACGAGAACAACTAATTAGGGCGAATATCACCAATGAGGCTGAACACGATCAGCATATCTAAACCTGAGCTGTAAGTGTCATCAATGCTGTGGAATGACGCACTAACAGCTCTTGAACGCGGTTAGAAGAGCTGAACGCCTTCAGTTTCATTGGCTAAATTCACCTTATAAAGGTGAATTGTGGTGTGGTAAAAAAAATTGCTAGCCAGTAACATCGGAACGGGATTGATAGTGACTGTCCAGGTTGCGCCGGGCGTACATCTAAGTATCACCTCACTTAACCATCCTCCTTTTCTTAGCCTAATTTTTTGACGGTTATCTCTCAGCCGTCATTTCAGTATTAAGATCTGGTCACACTGAAGGTATGATTCCGAACAACGCCGCACGCGGATTGTTGCCGAGCTACTACTGGTCCCCATACATTTTCTATAGATTTTTAAGAGATTACATTCCGAGCACGGCAGCAATGCCGACATTGCTGTGCATCACAAGACAGTAGGGACCAGCACTGCCGCGTGCGGCCTTTTTCGGAATCATACCTTAAGGCGAATCCCGAGCCGTCGATGATTTTAATGATTAACAAGTCACGTGGCAAATTGACGTGAATAGCTATTCACGTCAATTTGAACACCTCCTTACAAGTTAGTCCCCCACTAACTTGTAAGGAGGTGTTCAAATTGGCGTGATTGCTTGACTTCCTAATCAGCAGTGGTGGCCCAGTGGTAATGGCCGCGATTTACGAGGTCGTGGGTTCGATCCCAAGCACTTAAATTTGTGTAAAAAATATTTTCGTCACCAATGCTCTCAAAACGGTGAACGGAAACATCGTGAGGAAACCGGCATATCCTAGGAAACATTCAAAGACATCTGACATCCACCGTGATCCACCAACCCGTATTGGGCACGCGTGTTGGATTATGGCCCATTCCAGAGAGGAGGCCTATGTCCCAGCAGTGGGAAAATTATGGGTTGACTATGCTTATGCTTACAAGTTAGCTGACACAATCGAACGAGAGAATTCCGTCTCGCACCCCGCGTGGAATTCGCTTCACTTAAGCACTCGTTTACTTTTTATTACATAAGAGCGTTTATTCTGAAAGTGGGCAACGTCGCAGATAATGTCAAATATTTCGCTGTTTTGATTAATTTGGCAATATTACTATATGGAAATAAGAAATGTGGCTAACTAGCGAACTAAAATATTAATAATGAATTGCAATTTAATGTTGTAACCGATTTAAGTGTAAAAAGGCATTTGGAAAGTTTCCAAATACTTTTTTTACATCTAAAACTTCGGTGTTACGATATTAATTTTTCATAATCAATATTTTAGTTCCCTAGTTAGCCATATTTCTTAATTTCAAACAGTAACATTGCCAAATTAATCAAAACAGGTAAATATTTGACAGCTATTTATGACGTTGCCAACTTTAGGATAAACCCTCTTAAGTTATAGTATAAAACAACATTAATTACCCCAACAGCTAATACATTTAATCACTCATACGTCAATGAACTAACACTGAACTTCCCACACAAGAACGCGGTGCAGCAATATACCTTAAATCTAGCGCGACGCACGAAAGAACATCTTTTACCAGTAAAAGTAAGTTTTAATCTTGTAAAGAAGAGAAACTCACCATTATTATAAAAGAATATTTTATTGCCATAATGATCCTTATGATATTCTCTAATCATCACCCCTGTATAAAATACCACGATATAATTAAAATAATATTCAATATGATCAGCACTATAAAAACGAATTTATATCCACTATGAATTAAAGTCGGTTTTCGCGTCTCTCTGTGTGATCGCGTTGGTCATCTAAACTTCGCAACGCATTGTGATAAAGTTTTCACTATTATTTAGAGAATTTATTTTTGAAGGTTTATGTCATCATCATCATCTGCCTAGCCTTTTCCCAACTAGGATGGGGTTGGTTTCCAGTCTAACCGGATGCAGCAAAATACTGGTATATTTTACATTGAGCGACTGCCTATCTGACCTCCACAACCCAGTAACTGAGAAGCACAATACCTCTTGGTAAGACTGGTTGTCATACTTTCGAGCTTCTGCTGACCCGTAACAACTGTCAAAGATAAATAAATCTTTATTGAACTAAGCCTAAAATAACTATTACAATGGTATAGTAGAAGTACATTGAGAGGCTTATGATCTACAAATGACAGCCGGTACCAACAGGTTAACGTGCGCTTCCGAGGCAAGGAGGGGTCTTGAAATGCAGAGATGGGCACCCACCCGCGGACCAAGGGCGGTGAGCATCATTTAACTTGATCGATCAACCCGTGCGGCTTTTACGAGTATCACTTAGCCAAAAGCTAAAGGTTTATGTGTATACATTAATATTTAGCTCAGAAATAGCATAAACATCTCGATGTTTTGTCAGGTCTTAAGAGGAAATGGGGGTGTTCTTTTCTCCATAGGAACGCTCTCGCCGGTTTTCTTTCTGATGTACATATGACCTCAAAGCAATGATTTTTTTTATAGTAAAATAAACATCAACTGCTTGTATGTTCCTATTTTTTCCTTTTTTATGATACGTTATCTTAGTAAGCACTAGAACCCTCAAATAATGCTCAAAATTTCCTATTTAGACCGCTGTCATCAGAGGTCTAGTGTACAAATTTGAAAAAGAAAAACATAGGGACACAGTATATATATTTTCAATTCAGTTTATGAAATATCTTTTATATTGGTCCAATATTGGAGGAGGAAATAGGCGAGAGCCAAATTTTGAATTATGACTTTTTACTCACACTATTGAGTCGGATCTGCAGCTGTCCTTATCGCACGATTAGCGGCCGAACGCCGAGCGCAAGCGACAGCGATAGTTACTTCAAATGCCTAATTTTCAAAAGTTTCTTCGCCCGCATTTCCTCAAGGGAAAAACGTTATAGATAGAGAGTAAATCTTATGTATAATTGTATGAGAGCGGCATTTTATCAAGCTAACAAAGAACTGAAAAACTACATTAATTACCTCAACAGCTAATAAATTTAATTGCCCACACGTCTATGTAACCAACAATGCACGTCCCACACAGGAACGCGGTGCAGCAATACACTATAATCTAGTGCGACGGACGTAGACGAAGCTCCGTCATTAAGCCAGCTCGCTTGCCTGACAAACTGTTTGTTTTAACGCTAAGATATAGGACAAAGAACATCTTTTACGAAGGGAAAGTTGGTTTAAAAGTTGTTAAGAAGGGGATAATTGTAATATAACTTTACGCCTGTATTCAATGAGGGTAAACTTGTAGTTCATACACTCATATTTAATCAGTTATGTTATTAACCTCATGTTATATAGGCATTTGTCTATCTGGGCTGGGCTGGGTAAATTCAATAGCACTTTGCACCATTAAAATAAAACACAGAACCCCATGCTCAGCATTAAGCTAGCTGATATAGCTACGATGATACTGAAAACCTTATCAGTAATCTCACCTTGTGGATAGACTCGGAGTACACACACACACATTCACACACCTACATCTACACACCCATCACACATATCACCGAATATGTCTAACCCCATTTTATTCTAAAACAGTTTTTTTTAATGATTAATAATACGAGTATATATTTTTTTAATATTACGTTTTTGTCTATTTTTCATTTTATTCCAATTTGCTTTTCATTATTTTAAAAATCACTTAATTATATTTAATCTAAGCCTTCTCATGTTGGTCCATGTAACAGAAGAAACCTCAACCCCTGTCATACAGGATGGCCTAGTTCAGGGGTCAAGACCTCATTGATGTAATGTGTACTGAAGTTTTGGAAATAAATTATTATTATTATTTGTGCTTCTTCTTCTTTTTGAGTCGGTGGGACAATCTACCTCTCATCTCAACAGCAATGATAGCCTAGTGGTGTGACCGTCGGACTGCCAAGTCGTAGGTTTCGAATTCGAACCAAAGGCACGCACCTCTGACTTTTCGGATTCATGTGCGTATTGTATAATTATCACTTTTTTCATTAACGGTTAAGGAAAACATCGTGAGGAAACCGGTATGCCTAAGAGATATTTCTCGATGGCATGTGAAGCCAAGTCTGACACCAGGCTAGTCATTTACCACACAAAAAAGAAAGGACCTCATCATCTGCCTCGCCTTTCCCCAACAATGCTTAGGTCGGCTTCCAGCCTTCCCTGATGCAGCTGTACCAGTATTTTACACGGGACGACTGCCTATCTAACCTCTAAGACTCAGAAACTGAGTTGTTACAATACGATACCCGTGGTAAAACTGGTTGTCAGATTCTCGGGCTTCTGAGGAAAAAATTGACAGTGTTAAAATTAGTTTACAAATATATTTCTATATGATAATCTGCGATTATAAAATAATAATTTCACAAGATATAAAAAAAATATTACTTTACCTCGAACGACTATAATGTACTTGCATTAAATGATTTGGGCTCTGTGGATGGCTACGTTAATTCCAAAGTACTAAAAAGACTACAACAGGACTAAAAAGATTACTCTAAGAAAATAGAATTAAGTATTTATATTTTTCCATAGCATTTTAGGCCATCTACAAATCACGAGCAACATAATCGCGCAACTGTTGAGTCGCTAAATGAAATCGTATAAAACCACTAATTCGGGATTTAGTGGATTGCGGTTTTAATGGCCTGGCTGAAATGGAAAGTGAAATAAAACTGAGAGGATTATGCTGTTAATGTAGATGACTATCAAAATCAGCAGTATTGTAGTATTTTTAATCGACTTCAAAAAAAAGGAGGAGGTTTTCAATTCGTCGGGATATTTTGTTTTTTTTATGTATGTTCCCTGATTACTCGAAGACGGCTGGACCGATTTAAAAAATTCTTTTTTTGTTTAAACGGGTATACTTTTAAATTAGTCCCACTGTAATTTGGTCACGATCTGATGATGGGATCTTGGAGAAATCGACGGAACTCTTCAAATATTAAAGGCGCATCTATAGCGATTTGGGTATTTTTGTTGAGCAGTAGTGACTTAAGGCTATTTAGTGGTATGAGGAACAGGGTGTAAAGTTCACTCATCCACCATAGAAAAGGGAGGATCTTCCGACCAGACGGTTATTGTGTCTGGCGGGCAACTGCCCATCGGTTTGAAGTTGAAATCTTGTATGTATGTCGATCGCTCGGTAAACTCTAACTGCGCGATGCAGGATTTTGTGTGACGTCATGTCTATGATGCGTAGTTCGTATGTGGCGGTGTAACCGCTACAGCTATTGTAACTTAGATAAATTACAAATCAAACCACTAAAAAGTGAAAAAAAAAAACTTTTTTACAAAAAATATAACCGACTTCCAAACTACAAATTGAAAAATAACTTTAATTTTGGAAGTCGATGTCAAAAAACTAAAATTTTGATCCAAAGACACCGACTTCCGAAATTAAAGTTATTTTTCACTTTGTAGTTTGGAAGTCGGTTATATTTTTTGTAAAAAAGTTTTTTGAAATAATTAAATGGTGAGCTAGATGATATTAAAGCACAGTTCCATTGTACCCAGTACAATCTGTGTCAATATAGCAGTACAGTAATACTCCGCTTTACGCGAGGACAAAATCGCGTTAAGCGAAATTCGCGAATAACGGGGTATGATGAAATATCAAGCTACATAAATAATTAAAGAGCTTTTATTGCAAAAAGTAAACAGAATCAGCCTATTAATTGTGAATCAGAAAAGTGTTTACTCACCTATAATCCTTGAGAAATATTTATTCAATGTTTTTTGAGTAGCATTTTGTTTGCGTTCTTGCAAAAGTCGTAGTAAACAACACTGTTTTGTATTGCTTGCCGAAACTTATAATGTGATTAATATCACTGTCTGATAATGGACCAATCAATGCATCCGTGTAAAGCGAGGCATATTAGCGAAATTTGAAATTCGCGTAACTGAATTTATTTATTTGACTCAGGATCCTTTTAAAATAAAAAAATAAGTTTAAGGAATATTATTTTACTGTCACTTTAAAATATATATTTGAAGTAGGAATGGCAAGAAAAAAGAATGCAGTGTAAAACATAAGTTGTTAAGTATGTAGCTGTTGCTACGACGTAGCATGACGTCACGGCTACGACAGCTACGCCAGCTACTTAGTTACGTAGCCAGTGTCGTAGCAAATAATCGTACTCATCATTGTTGTAAGGACAAGTTCAGTGGAACTGTATCCCACTCTGTATTCTAAGAGCTACCTTTATATTCTGTCATATTCCATAAAACCGTGAAAATTCCAATAAAATGTTGTTTTTGTATTCACAGTAGACAGTAGACATTACGCCTAAAGACGTAACAAAAATAAAAACAGTTTTCTCTACTCTCTAATAAGTATTCTGGGTGTTGTCTGCTTCTATTCAATAAAACGATCGAACGACTTTGAGTAAATTCACTTTACTTTATTTATTTCTCGAGATACATTTATTTTTCTACCTATACTACTTTGATTTGTATACGAAGTCAATTTAACATTATTGTACAAATTAAATTGACTTGACTGACAGATCTTGACAGAAGAACATTTCAATGAAATGTAATTTCCAAATAACAGACATCGAGAAAATAATGAAGACTCAAATGTATTTTTAACCGACTTCCAAAAGGAGGAGGTTCTCAATTCGTCTGTATGTTTTTTTTTTTTTTTTTTTTTGTATGTTTGTTACGCGATTACTCCGCCAATTATGAATAGATTTGATGATTCTTTTTTTTGTTTGGTAGATCATACTTCAGAGGTGGTCCCATATAAATTTTATTAACTTTGCTTGGGTAGTTCTTGAGTTAGCTTCAATTATACGTATTTTTTCCCACTTAGTATGTACATAGATGATATGATAACTTCTTGTCACTGTTATTCACATAGCAGGTAGTGGTATTCGAATTTGTGTGGGGTAGGTACCACAACTAAAAAGTGAAAAATAAAAACTTTTTACAAAAAAAAAAAAAAAACAACCGACTTCCAAAAAAAAAAACACTACAAAGTGAAAAATAACTTTAATTTCGGAAGTCGGTGGCAAAAAACGAAAACACAAAACCCAAGACACCGACTTCCGAAATTAAAGTTATTTTTCACTTTGTAGTGTTTTTTTTGGAAGTCGGTTGTTTTTTTTTTATCTACATAGTAATCATTTCTTAGAAATATCTACACACGAGTATTTTCAAGAAAATAATAGGCATGGATACAGAATCATTCTACCAAAACAGGTACCCTGTCACGCCCACAGGCATAACTCTTGTACTTTATATGTACGAAGTACAGACGCCAGCACATCAAGCTACCCGAAACTGTCAAATTTTCCCAATCAACTTTGAACCTTATATTTCAGCGATAAAGTTGAAAATCTATTAAATAAATTTGACAGATTGTAGTAACCTGATGTGCTGGCGTCTGTACACAGCAAAATTCCACCGAAATTGTATAGTAGATAGGTATTAATAGTAATAATATCAAGCTGTAATTGGCCAACATTAGGGCAAAAGAATGAACATACTCGTAATCGCTTTTTTTCAATTTCAGAACATTAAATCTAGGTAGGAAGAAGAGGGAAAGAATGGATGTTTAAACCCAGGCAGGCGCTTTACTTTGTGCAATTTATTTCATCACCACTGCTCTCAAAACGGTGAAGGAAAACATCGAGAGGAAACCGGCATGTCATAGAACCAAAAATTCGAAGACGTGTGTGCCACCCACCAATAAGCAGTTGGTCAGCGTGGTGGTGCGCCCACGATCACAGAGAGGAGGCCTGTGTCCCAACAGTAGGATCACAAAAATTATCCACAAAATCAAAATATCAATGCAAACACACGTTACATAATTATCTATTAACATTGACCCATCAACACATAGATGATCTTTTAGGCAACCTTTACAGTTAAAGTTAAATATAAAACTAATTTCAACACACAACACACACTCACATTCATACACAAACACTAACATACAACACACACATACACAACTCAATCACACATTAACACCATACCTTCACTACTTTTGAATTGTAAAATTATATCCTTCATTCTATTTTTTATATTTTGCGATGTTTAGTAGTTGTCCTAGAGCTGTAAAATTTCTGGCCTATAACATTATTGCGGAGGGACACTGATCTTCTAAAATACAGATACTAACCTAGTATAGAGGTCAGGGTTTCAATATATTACTACCTAGCATAACCCTCTCAATGTATATACTTCTACTATACCATTGTAATAGTTATTTTAGGCTTAGTTCAATAAAGATTTATTTATTTATTTATCATTATAGGCTTATTATGCTAAATCTAGGTTTATATCACCAGTCGCCACCATATTTCCAAATAAATGATTTGAATTTTGGATTAGAATTCCTTTTTGATGTTTTCTTGTACCCATAAGTACAATGGAAATTGGTATTTCGATAACAAAATTATGAAACCGTCTATAAGAAAAACGTCAATATACAAAAAAGAAAAACGTATTCCGAAGTTATTACCGTAATTAAACTTCTCTCTTCTCTTCTTTCTTCACAAAAACATATGAGTTACTACATTCAATTATTGTCTTGTCAACACTATATAAAACGAAAAAGTGACTACACAAATATATAGAAGACAGATATAATTTTGCAAGCACGACCCAGCGACTTTATTGGGACAAAATATCAGTCACAGAGATATTGCCATAAGAAAATATTATACGACTCTAAGAAAGGGTGGTTTTTATTAGCTGCATTATTCGGAATCAGTGATGAGTGTGGTTCAGATGTCTCCTTTATTTACGAATAATCTTCTATTTACGAATAAAACCTCTATTTTCGTGGTATATTTGTAAGCTTTGTTACTTTGCTTTCTTTGATGTTGCTATCGAATAATTTAGTTGGTTTTGTTCAGTAGATTTAGGTTTAGAAGCTTTATCGTTGGCTAGCTTTTATATAATAAGAATTGGGATCTATTCTTTATGCTAGATTTTTTTGGCTTTTCTCCTTGGTTTCCAAAATACAAGCTTCACTTAATTTGGGAGTTGGTATATTATCATCTATTATTGTACAACCATCAAACACCTTAATAAATTGTACTTCATACATAAAATTTTTGTTTTACTTTGTGAGTGAAATAAATTTATTTATCATTATTATTTATTATACGTATTTTTTTATTTGGAGTAAAGCACTACTAATAACAACATTGATACACAGGACTTGCAAATCTTAACTTGACCATCTACAAGACAAACTTAGTTAATCTGAAATACAACTGAATTACAGTAAACAAAACGAATATGGACTTAATCATCTGAATTCTTGTGTTTCATGCTTGTTTCTTCTCTATTCATATTAATAAAAGAAAGAAGAAAAAAAAAAACAGTGGCACTCCGGGAGTGCCGACAGGAGTGAAAACTTGAACAAGATTGCCTTGGTGGAAGAAAAATACTTGTATAGAACATTGGTCCGTAACCTTATCTAAATAAAAAGCACAATCGAGTTTACAAAAATGAGGTGTCGGTAACGGTGTCGCGAGTTCAATTGTTTTTTCCTATCTCAAAAATGCCCAACGTGCCTAAAGAAGTTTTCACTTAAAAAAAACCGTGTGTCGAACCACACCCAATGAAGGGTTCCGTACTTCAAATTAACGTTTTGATGTCACGTTTTGACGTCATGATTCTAGGATTCTAAAACAACTAGTATCTATAGGTTTTCATTTATTCGCGAATGTCAAAATATGGCGCATAAATGGCCGTATTTTTTATTGCGTTGATTAAGAAATTTGATTTTTTTAGAGCTCCAAGGAACCGTAAACTTTCATATTTGATATTCGTTTCAATAAACTCCATGAGTTCCTGAGAAAAAGCGTCTTGACAGACAGACGGACGAACGGACAACGAAGTGATCCTATAAGAGTTATTTTTTTCCTTACAAAACCCTAAAAAATATATTTTCTATAGTAGGACAATTTTATTATTATTTTATCTTTGAAGTCTGTTTTGCGTTCTAGCAGAATCTAACCTAACAAATTGGATACTGCAGCATATTTTCAAAGAGTTAATCAAATTGCTGCATTGCTCAGTTTGCGATTTTCCGTATCTAATTTATCTCAGCTTCTTTAGTATATCTGTCTTGCTTCAAGGCGCTGCAGTCTCTTTGATTCAAAAAACCGTCGGTCTGCCTTTATTTAAAGTCATTGGATTTTTACAAAAGTACACGTAGGTACTGCTTTCCAAAGAAAATTATGCGCTTCGGGAAACATCGTCTATCTTCGGAAATACAAACGCGCTATGTTGAGATCTATGAAACAACCATGGAAGTACTTGCCTATCCATGTAATTTGTTATCATTTAATTATGTTTATGTGTGTCTTTTGTGTGCACTAAATAAATGTTTTATCTATCTATCTATTTCGTATTACCAATTTACCATGTTTACAAAATTATATATTAACAATGTAATTCCAAAAACTTTGCAATACTTTTTAGTGACAAATGACGATCTGAGACCGGAGTTGGTAACCCGATGGAGAAAAAAATCATACAAAAGCGCAATGATATGTGAACTAATACAAAAACGCGGTCGTACAAAACTTTGAAGCATTGCCTCTGTGGGTTACAATGTGGCACGGCGTTCGTGCTAATTCTGAGACACGAAGATTACTGAAGCGCATACCTTTTTTGGTTTACCTGTAGGTATGTGGGTTAAAATAAATGACTAGTAAAGTTCGTTTTTAACCCCGTAGACTAATTTGACAGGTGCAAATGCCAAACACCAAATTGAAAAAAAAACAAACAAAAATCATTTGAAATGTCAAATTAGTTTACGGGATTAAAAACGAACTTTATATCGAAATATAAGTCCGTATGCAAGTTATTTTATACATACATGGGTACTTTTTAAATTAGAAAGCGAAATATTAAACTGTTTTCTGTGTGTTTGTTTTTGTTTACCTGCTACAGGGACACCTCTGCCCAACCCTTCGGGGAAACAAGGCGTGATGTTATGTATGTGTATGTGTAACAACTGATGTCAAGCAAATAATTATGAAAATTTAATCTATCAATAATAATAATCAAAGCTATTACCATCGTTTTCAAAATTATAATTTTGTCTTCAGAGTGTTGCCACCTCACAATAATACAGCCGTCCGTATTATTTCACATGGCAACATAATAAGTATGACAGTTTAATTTGCAGCACCATGATGATTGATGTCGCTCATAATGTGTTGCCTGAACATTTTACATAGCAAACGATGATTTACGATGTAGGTACCCTTAATTGTAGTTTAAATCAACCTATTTTATAATATTGGCAGGGAAATGGACGATTATCGGGTGATGATTTTATATTTAAGGGTTGATGCTGTGGCGGCATCTACAACAACACATGCGAACTACGCATCAAAAGACCTGACGTCATACAAATCCTGCATCGCGCAAGCAAAGTTTACCGCGCGATCAGCATATATATAACTTTCCGATATCAATCGTCTGGCAGTTGTCCACCAGACACAATACCCGTCTGGTGAGAGGAACCTCCCTTTTCTATAGAGGATGAGTGAACTTTGCCTAAGGTGTGAAAATCTAAAGCCATGAAATGAGTATGAAAACTCATCCATACACTTTGCCTCTACCGACCCAATTAAAACAGGAAATCCATAAATGCTTGTTTGTCAGCTTCCAATTTAACCAGTAATTTAATTAAATTGCGTAACTTATTCAGTAGATACACACGTCTACACATCAAGCTAGACATTTCCAATTTATGCTGATCTCGCATTGCATAGGATTTCCGTACGATGTGAGGTCAGCTTATACTGGAATTGTATCGCTCGATGTGTAGCCGTGTGTACCCTAATTACGTAATTTATTTTCGTAAACAATTATGACAAATTTGTTTCATTTTGACAGTTCAACAACATTCATTGCGTTATTTACGTTGCTGAGCAGATTTTTTTTCCAACTTATGAAGCAATGGATTAGCAGTCTGTTTCAAATCGAAACAAATTGTGATTGATCTTGCATTACGCTATATAGATGCCCTTAGAATCAGTAACAAACCATAACTGAATGCTAGATTCATCAGTCTTTTGAGGACTTTAACAAATATATATTACGTTTACGTCACGCGTTTGTGCTAGGGACTCTGACCGAGGTAAGTACAGCTTAGGTAATTAGTATGCGTAGGAAAATATACTTTTGAATCATCAAAATATACCTAGCCTTTTCCCAATTATGTTGGGGTCGGTTTACAGTCTTACTAGTAGCAGCTGAATACCAGAATTTTACATGGAGCGACTGCATATCTGACCTCCATAGCCCAGTTGATTGTGAAGACTGAATGTGAGACTTTCGGGCTTCTGACGACCCGTAACGACTGTCAATGATCCGCGAATGACAGCCGGGACCAACAGCTTAAAGTGTGTTCCGAGGCACGGAGGGGTCTCTATAAGTAAAAATAGTCACCCATCCACGGACCCACCGCGGCAAGCGTAGCTTATATAGCCATGAGCCCCTTTTAGGTAATTCTACTTTTGAATAATAAATAAAAATCAAATAAAAAGCCAATTGCATACAGGATTTTCTTATTTCTAGTAAGTAAATTGTTTGGTTAATTAACTTAGATTAATTGTTAGTTTTATTCATTTCTATATAATATCTATATTTCTAATTTATGTAAGAACCCCCTGGTAGGGTGAAGGTTTCCTTCAAAGATGCCCATTTGTGTCTGTCCTGTGCAATTTATCTCCAGTTTGGGCCAACTGTTCTTTTGATCTCATCCTCCCATCGTGTCAGCGGTCTCCCTCTGCCTCTTTTGCCTTGTGGGCCTCTCCATTGGGTTACTTTTACGGTCCATCTGTAGTCTGTAAGCCTGGCTACGTGACCCGCCCATTTCCATTTGAATTTTTGTGCATAGCTCAAGACATAAGTTGCTTTTGTTGTTGTTCTTATTTTTGTGTGTCTTATTTTATTTAAATCTTGAGCATGCTACGCTCTAGTCCTCGCCGGCAGGTATTAATTTTTTGTTTTGCTTTGGCCGTAAATTTTTTAAAATAAACCGTCTAATCGACTTCTACAATAAATCATGTGAACATCACAAGTTCACTAAGCATTGTTCACCGATATTGTTCACTGTTCAGCGCCCCGATTTGATACATTATAGTAATTCTCTTGAAATTTCAGCTACATTGTGAAGCTTTAATGTAACTTGAAGCCGTGTACAACGACTTATGTCGTATCAGTGTTCATTGTGACTTAATGTAGTCTGTCGTGTGTGTGAAATTGATCGTAAATATATTATGTGAATTTTGCTGTTTGTGTCATGAACTTGTGACTTTCTTTATATAGTCGCTCTTTAACGGTTAAATTAGTCTAGCTGTGCCTGTGGCTTTGCGCACGTGACATGACATGTGACACGTCAAGATTAACTGCTTAGCTCCTTGTAGGTATAGCGTAATGATATTACTGAGGAAGTCGTGCAGTTTTTAAAAGTGAAGACCAACTGGACTCTGAGGGTTGAAAGGTTGGAATCGCGCCACAACATCAACTTTAAGTCATTCGTGGTACGAGTTCCAACTCACCATCTGCAGACTTGCCTGAAAGAGGACTTTTGGCCGAAAGGTGTCGTTTATCGACGTTGCCGAGGACGGTTACGCGACACCACGCAATATTACGTGTATAGTCATAGTTGTATAAGGTTTATAATATGTATTAGTTTATTACTGTATAAGATTATTTTTAACCGACTTCCAAAAGGAGGAGGTTCTCAATTCGACTGTATGTTTTTTTTTGTATGTTTTTTACGCGATTACTCCGCCAATTATGAATTGATTTTGATGATTATTTTTTTGTTTGGTAGGTCATACTTCAGAAGTGGTCCCATATAGATTTTATTAACTTTGCTTGGGCAGTTTTTGAGTTAGCTTTAATAACACGTATTTTTTACCACTTAGTATGTGGATGATATGATAAGTTCCTGCCTGCCACTGTTGTTTACATAGCAGGTAGTGGTTTTCGAATTTGTATGGGGTAGGTAACAACTAAAAAGCGAAAAATAAAAACTTTTAACAAAAAAAACAACCGACTTCCAAAAAAAACACTACAAAGTGAAATGTTTTTTTTTGTTGCCTGATAATGAAATGATTATTATAATTTTATTATTATTAATTTCAGAGGTTAAACCCGTATCTATCAGCAATATTATTAAAAAATAATCCTCGCCGTAAACTATTGAGGAATACGGGCATTATGCAATATTGCTAATCCCCCATAACAAATATCATGATAATTTAAAGCATATTGGATAACCAGACCTTTAAGAAATATTTGTGCAAAAATTTAAATAGAATCTAATTAATCGTTTTTGCGCCAATCCGGAACATCCAGACAAACGGACAAAAATTCTAAAAACTAAATTTTCGGCATCAGATTGGTACCCACACCTCGTAACAATTACTTATTTTTTATATTCAATGTACAGGTTTGTCTTCGTTACTATTTTATTATAGGTATGTATTAGATTTATAGTACAGAGATGTTTTTAATTTATGGTTATTTGTATTGGGATTATTTTTAATAACAAATATTATCTGTATGCAAGCAAGGACCATATATTTAATACAGCTCCTCAGACCAAATGACCTTCCATGAGACATTCACAAAAATTCATTGAAGAAATTTCAAAATGTATAAAATAAAAAATGTAATAAATAATAATAGTCAGACCGAATTTCGGCCATATGGCGACCAATCTCAACGAGATCAACCTTCGGCTTCGGAGGTATTATAGTGCACAAGTGTGTGCTCAGACACAGGTGCACTCTCTCTTCCCTCACTCTCATAGTCCGATGGGTCGGTAAACCGACACGACCGCAGAGAGATCAGGCGCAGGGCCAACTGCTTAATGTGCTTTCCAAAGCACGGGGGTATCACACCGCCAACTTTCAAACTCCGAGCTGTTACTAAAAAAATCCTAATGGAAAAACTCAATAACACTTTTCCCGATCCGGGAATCGAGCCCAGGACCCCACGCTCAGCAGTCACGCTTGCGACCACGAAAACAACGGGGCAGTCAACAAAAAAAACACCACAGATATACTCAGGTAATGACAACAATTTTCCGCGCACACGAAGGAAATTTTCCTCGAATAACACGGAAACAGCCATTCATAAACAAAAATAACATTCAAAGGACACAGAAATACTACAATTTGCATGACACAAACAAAAGCGTTCGCTAAACCCTACGTGGGCCGATGAATCAGTGAAAATTTGCCGAAAAATACTTATTCCCCTTACATTAGCCTCGAAAATTGTTGCTACCATAAAAAAACGACCGCCATAACGTGTGGGGGTGGAATTATTATAAATCTTCATGATATTACCATAGACCAACTTAGGGAACTTTGCTCTCTGCCGAAATTCGCTTGGTAAGTGGGCTGTAAGTCATCTTGCCCTATATGGTAGCTGTTGGATAGTACTTCTTGTTTACGATTCCGTATCGCACGTTAATATTGCCAATGTTTTTGGGGAGTTCCGAGTTACTTACAAACTTCGGGAGTGTATCCGCAGGGTTGAGTGAACGGTATGTAAAATGTTGTAGGAGCATACGCTAGTGGTAATACTAAATTAGCTTATAGACATTTTTTATTAAGAGGCCGTGCACGAAATCGACCGATTTTGATCAATTTTGTTCATTAGTTGTGAGAAAGTGAAAAAGAATTTAAACATAACTATTTGTGATTTCAAAATTCGAGTTCTTTTTTTTGTATGTAGCTAGCTGCAAGGAATTTTTCAAATAAGTTAAGCATGGTAAATCACTAGTATTCGCAACAAGTTTTCCGAAAAACGGCGTAAGACTGACGTTTGATCACTTTTTACAAGGAACTACTTTTGATTTTGAACATTTAAAAATATCATCAACAGCGTTATATGGTCTACTTGCATGTGGCTGAACCAATTATTTCAACAACGAAACAAAATATAGCTGAAAAATAATGTAAAAAAAAAAAATTTAAACCTTGTCAGTAATGTATTTTTTCCTATTATTTTGCAAACTATATAAAGAAATTTAAAAATCACACATTAGTCTTCAGCTATCCTTGAATTATTTTTTATTTTTTTAATTATTATGCAATATAATAGCTGCATCGCCAGTCATTCGTGTCAGTCACGAATGGCATAACACCACAAAAACTGTACTTTAATACTTACACAGACTAAATTTTTCAATTATATCATGCTTTCTTACAATTCGAAAAGTTATTGACAAAAAAGGGTTTTTTTCGTGCACGGAACCTTAACGGGGCTGACAGTGGAATGGAAATATTTATGTTTTCATGAATCTTACACACTTTTACATGATGATGACATGAGATTGAGATTAGGTTGGTTGTTCCTGAAGCTGGGTATACATACTACGTTCTATCTTAGCTAAACTGAACTGTACACTTTGTAACACTTTTCGTTTTAAATAACGCCCTCTTTTAATATTAATTTATTTAATAAAGATATTTATAATTAGTATTAGTATAATACTAAATACAGATGATAATGTAATAAATGTTATTAGTGATAATATAGTGATGCCAGTTCATAATGTTACTTTCACAAATAGTTTGGTGAGTTCCCCCAGTAGGGGTCGTGGAACGTTCGTCGCCAACTATTTTTGTGGGGTTACAACTGAGTTATAACACGAATGTCCCCGTTGAAAGGTAACGACGAGGTAAAAGTATGTTATTTCTATATTTACACCAAAATAACCCTTATTACTTTGTGTTGCTACGTATTTTACCCACAAAGGTTTTGGTTTACTATGTTTTGGGTTTTTCTTTTTGGGCTAAGCTTGATAATATTTTAGCAAGCAGTACCTTGATTGCATAGTAGTGACATAGGATGAAGAAAGAATAGTGCCCACACTCGTCAATATTAGGAAAAGATGTCCACTACTGGGAAAATTATACCCGTCGTTCGTGATAATTTTAGTCAACCTTACTTAGGTATAAGACAGTCGTAATAAAATTAAGCATGTTTATGTCTCGATAACAACATAGAAAGGAGCATGAAATATAAAAATTAAAAAGACAGTAAATTTTAATCTTGTAAGAAGAAAAACAAACGTGGCTGACGTGACTTGCACAATTAAAAACTAAAACTTTTTTACAAAAAATACAACCGACTTCCAAACTACAAAGTGAAAAATAACTTTAATTTCGGAAGTCGGTGTTTTTGGATCAGTATTTTAGTTTTTTGTAAAAAGTTTTTTTTTTACTTTTTAGTGGGGTAGTTTGTAATTTATCTAAGATACAGTAGCCTAATGTCAACTGCTCATCAAAAATACCCAAATCGCCATAGATGTGCCTATAATATTTGAAGAATTCCCTCGATTTCTCCAAGATCCCATTATCAGATCATAACCAAATGACAATGGGACCAACTTGAAAGTATACCCTTTCAAACAAAAAAAGAATTTTTCAAATCGGTCCAGCCGTCTTCGAGTAATTGGGGAACATACATAAAAAAAAACCCGACGAATTGAGAACTTCCTCCTTTTTTTGAAGTCGGTTAAAACTTGAAGTGGATAGGTAATGTCATCATCGTATCCCAGAGAAGGAAAGAGGAAAAGAGGAAGACCGTTTTAAAGATGGGAAGACGACTTCAGGAGGAGAAACACTAACGACAGGTCTCACAGGCGAAAAAGCCTGGGAGTCCTGGACAATTCTGATGTCTCAAACCTTTCATTTAAACAAATTATAAACCTAGTTTTATGATTACTAATAAAGGCTATTTGAACTAGAATATTGAAGGGAAAACGGTTTATTCAGGTCCCTTAGTTCTTTCGCCACCATAAAACTAGTAACAACTTAAGCCAACCAGTTTTACACCAACCATAAACACTCCCTAATCTTTCAAATCGCCTAAAAACTGAACTAAACCTCACCACACATTCTTCAAGCCAAGACACGAGGCTACAAAAAACCTCCCCCGGTTCGGAAACCAATGATTAGCATTGCAAATGCAAGGACAGTCCCCCAGAAAGATCCGGTCCCCGCATGTAAAGTATCTGAGTGATATTTCGGATTTAAATTGCAAAAACGTGTTGCGAATCACTTAAAAATTGTACCCATATGTTATGTTGAAGAAATAAGTTTGAGTGCAAGTGTTCGGTCTTAAGTAGGTACGTGTTATGGGTTGGAAGGGGGAAATTGATTGATTTTTATGACCGTGCTTCAGAGTGCACGTTTAATCGTCCCGGATGTTATACATAGGCAGTTTATAGAGTAGAACCGTTGCTACAAAGAAAGAAAAAACTTTTTACAAAAAAAAAAAAACAACTGACTTCCAAAAAAAAAAACACTACAAAGTGAAAATTTCGGAAGTCGGTGTCTTGAGTTTGTGTTTTCGTTTTTTGCCACCGATTTCCGAAATTAAAGTTATTTTTCAGTTTATAGTGTTTTTTTTTTTGGAAGTCGGTTGTTTTTTTTTTTTTGTATAAAGTTTTTATTTTTCACTTTTTAGTTGTGGTACCTACCCCACACACGTTCGAATACCACTACCTGCTACCAGTGACAGGAACTTATCATATCATCTACATACTAAGTGGGACAAAAATACGTATTTTGTAGCTTACTCCAAAAAAAAACTACCCTAAAACTACCCTAGCAAAGTTAATAAAATTTATATGGGACCAATTTGAGAGCATACTCTTTCAAACAAAAAAAGAATTTTCAAAATCGGTCCACAAATGACGGAGAAATCGGTGGACATACATAAAAAAAAGAAAAAAAAAAAAACAAACATACGCGACGAACATATTTTATAACCTCCTCCTTTTTGGAAGTCGGTTAAAAATTGATTATTTTGCACAAATAAGACGCATATTGAGGATCTTGTGGCTAAGTAATAACAGCCACATGGGTCGATCTATCAGGTTAAGCTACCATGGCTGGGATTGGTTCGTAGATGTGTGACCATCTTTACATACCGAGACTCCTCCGTGCCTCAGAAAGCACAATAAGCCGTTGGTTCCGGCTGTCATTCGTGGATCTTTGACAGTCGTTACGGGTCATCAGAAGCCTATAAGTCTGACAATCAGTCTTACGAAGAGGTATAGTATTACCCAGTTACTGGGTTGTAGATGTCAGATAGCCAGTCGCTCCATGTAAAATACTGGTATTCAGTTGCATCCGGTTAGACTGGAAGCCGACTCCAACATAGTTGGGAAAAGGCTATGCAGATTTAAATAAGACGCACATTATAAAATACACATAAAATAATACAAAGTAGCCAAACGTCTCGTCGTCGCTAGAGGAGTAAAAAAGGCTAAGATAAAACATAGAATGTTGTTATTGCCCTATTATCGGGTTATGGAGGTCAGATTGCCTTTTTTTTAGTCTTATCCGTACCCCTGCAGCTGGGCAAAGACGCAATATTAATTAGAAGCCCGCGACTTTGACTTCGCGACCCTATGACACTTGGCAATAGAGTACATTTCAATCAGCGAAAGAATTTTCGTAAAAGAATCAATACCGTCAACTGCCCTAACTTTGCCTCGCGTCCTATGTTTCCCTATAAAGAAAAAGATCTAATATCTTTTTAATTTTAATTGTACGGCAATCGAAACCTCAATAAAAAAATGAATAATAAAGTTTCGATTGTCATACAAGTAAAATGAAAAGATATTACATGTTTTTCATTATAGGCAAACATGAGAAGCGAGGCAAAGTTAGGGCAGTTGACCGGTACTTCCAGAGATTCCCTTTTAGGAACATAAGCAAAGAGTTATACCTAATATTCGAATACAATACAATAACGCCTTTAGGATTCTGGTGAGGCTCCCTCGATTCTGCAGCGCGTCGGGCATGTTTGCAGACGCAAGAGTCGATGACTTTTGCGCCATTATGCGTAAGAAAACAGCTTCTCTGATGCACCGGATTCGGGGGAGCGCCAACAGAATCCTAAGGATGATCTCTGAGAGGCCAGAGTCTGCATTGCTGGGTTGGTTCATTCGGCTTCACGTGACAAGATGATGTTTTTTTTTTTTTGACATGAGTTATTTAATTATTTGTATTTGGAATTTTTAATGATTTTTTTAAATTAAATTATCAATGATCACTAACATAGTTTTAAGACCTTTGTAACTAACAAAACAATTTATGGACATTTCAATTAGTCTGAATTAAATGAATTTAATTTAATTAATTCAATATTATTTTAGATAGATGAACATGGACCACATCAATTTACAAGAATTGAAGCTGGCCCTAACGCAGGAAACTTAGAAAAAAATCTACACAGATGTACAGCCCCGCTAAGCCAAAAGACGCTATCTCAATCGGAGGAAGTTTTGAGAAAATCGACTTTTTGTAAATTGTAATTTAAGGAAAAGCATAGATATTATAAACTTCTTAGTGGTTTTTTAAAATGTTTTAAGTTAGATAGCGCTATTTGGCTTATGCCATTAGATGCGAAAGTGTTAAAGCTATTGAAAGGCATAAAAAAAACAAAACTAAAAGGGCGTATCTCAGAGGTAGCGCCTTTCGGCTTAGCAGTGTAATTATTGTGTTTTTCTTTGACTGTTATCTGTAAAGTAATTTTTTACTTGGTTTAGGTGACTTACATTTATTGAGTGAAATTGTAAAGAAACTATTTTAAATTTACTTCTTGTAATACAAAATGCTATACTAATAATAAAGTAAGATAATCAAGAGCATGAAATCAAGAAATATTTTGTGTACCAAGTTATATCAAAACCTTGGAAGCGTAAAGAGATAAAGCGAACATTTCTCCTGAATTATATAAAAATACAGGCCATTATATTTTTCTTCTAGCCTTTCTGCAGTTTCCTAGCTGGAAAAGAAACAGACTTGCATGAGATAAATTCCCAAGGAATTTGCTTGAACCTAAAATCCAAATAAACTTGCGACTCCATTTTACACTTTACGCAGTCTACGTAAGGTTCAATTTGAGAAATGGTCTAAATGCTGAAAGCGAACATTTGTCAGTGTGAGGGTAATCTGTTTGTCTGTCAGTGCGTCAACACATCGCCCGCTTGACGCAAAGTCGGTGATTCTTCTTTGTGATACTGATTGACTGGTTGATAAGCGAAATTCTACTTTGATTCGAAAGGCTTACGGTTAGGAATCGCTTGATTGATGTACAGAGAAACGACGAACGACAAATTAGAAGTTTGAACAGAGATAAGTGGATGGGTCTTATTTTAATACGTATTTAAATAAGAACTTGTAATAATGGTAATGGCAGCCGGTCTATTTCTGAAGACACTGATGTTAAATGACATCTATTTTGTTGAAAATTAAGTCGTATTTCGAATGACATAAAGAAGAAACTTTTATTTTAAATGGGTTATAAGGATAATGCTGAAAAAGATGAGTAAATCAGGGGAGGCATACACTCAGCAGTGGGTAAATGCGGACAGATAGAAGAAAATAAGGAACCGTATCTTTTTAATTAATGTTTTTAGTGAAGTTTCAAGGAAAAAAGCCTTTGAAAATTATTTCATAAGGTAGGTTTTTGAAATTATTTTGAACAAATCCTTTGACAAAATTTTCTTGCGGATGCATAGGAAACCACAATGCGATGTTTTATTTTTGAATTGTAGAGCGTGTCTTTGTGAAATATTTGAGGATAGAAAAGTTTTTTATGAATTTTTTGGAAAAATGTTTAATGTTTTTGTTTGGGGTGCATTAAAAAGTTAATACGATTTAATCTGACTATAATAACAACGAAATTAATTTAACTTTGTCATTTTGACAGAAACATTTGCCCAGCAGTGGGGCAAAATAGATAGCAAAAAAAAATATTTTACGCGCCACGTGACCTGAAGGCCAATTCAGTACTTAAAAAAAAAAATCATTCAAGTCGCAATCTGTCAAACTTGTCAAAAATGTTGGTAAATTGATTGTATTTTTGACAGATTGCGAATGAGATTAAAATGCGAACGTTCTTAAAAATTACGGGAATTACCTCTCTGACGGCAGGCTTCTTCTTTTTCCAAAGAATTAGTATTGCCATTCAACGTGACAATGCTGCCAGTCTTCTGGGCACGTTACCGGATGACAGCGATACGAACTAGAACCTAGTGTAAATGTATGTATTTTACACGTGTTTCTGTGATACATAAAACTATTTTTTTTCTTTCTTTCTTTCTTTTCTGTTAAAAAAATGTATTTGAAATACATATTTTTTTTTTTTACTTTCACAAAATCTAAAATCAAACCGTCTGTACCCGCCTTATACCCTCACAAATATTGCAACCAAGTGGCGCAAAGACAAAATGCTATTAATCTCATAAGACAGGGTGCACACGCGCGTCAAAAGGATCGCGCGTGACTTTAGCAAATATTTCGGTACACGAAGAGACTGCCGCGGATACAATCGGCGGATTTATCGGATAGGTAGGTATGCGAACTGTAGTTGGATATTTTATTGTTCCTCGAATACAATGTGTATTGTGCTTTACTGATATCGTACAGCTGATAACTGAAACAAAGCTTCTGTATGTAAATTCTAGGCAAAATACCTGTGGGTAGTAGCGAAAATAATCACAGCTGTAAAATGCAAACCTACCTAAGATTTCATACGTATTTGTATGCGTGGAAAAATAAATGAAATTTAAATAAAGAAATTGGGTATGACGGCGCGTCTAAAGGTTTTACGATGCCAAACTTACAGAGTTGATTTTAGAACGATTATGACAGCTGTCAACTTGACGTAACCCCGAGTACTGAGAAGGCGGCCGAATGTCAAAAAAGGGGAGATCGAAAAGATGGATTGAAGCTACAATTGATTCATTTAATGACGGTGTTATATGGCGACTGGAATAAAGGTGATTATGGCCTAGCAGTGCAGTGAGTTGATTGATGTGCGCACGTGCCTCACGTACTCGGGAGAACGTCGTTTACATTATTGTTTATTCCATAGTGTGATCAGAGATTTGTGATTATTAAGAATATTATTGACTTTCATTTACTTACATCTCCTGATCTCTCGCCCAAGAGATAATAAGACCTCTTCTGATAAAGACTACGTATTGCCTTTAGGTACGTTTTATTGAAAAAAATAGGCAATAGGCTCGCCCTCTATTACATGAGACTTAAAACATAACTGGCGAAATGTGGGTGTACCTGCTACAGGGACACTTCTGCCCAACCCTTCGGGGAAACAAGGCGTGTTGTTGTGATGTAAGCACATACATTGTGGAATGCAATAAAGTATTGAGTATTGAGTATTAACGAAAATAACATAAATAACGCTGTAAAGTAAAATACTGCTCCCGAAAATATTATACTGCTGAGATGATACTGAGCCTTCATACTCGAAACTGTTTAAGTACAGGGGACCTACCACCAGCTCATAAAGCAGTATTATTTTAATATTACTTCAGTGTGGAAAAGAGATGAAGCTGTACAGGACGTATATCTCCATCTCTTTCTCCCACTGGTGGTAGGCCCCTGGTTAGCTATAATTGAATGTTTCATAACTGGATATTGTATACTGAAAAAGTCATCATTTTTTGGGGTCGGCGCTACATGTATTTTTCTTTCATACTTTTCTATTACTCGTCATCACGGTAGTCACCCCCTTTCTAGTATACTGAACAAGTATATATTAAAAAAAAACGTTTGCAGTCGGGGAACCCCATCAGGAACGAAATTCTATCTCACGTATGATTTAAAACAAAAATGATATTTTTGCAGCCGCCATCTTGGCTTTACATTTTGACCTCATTATTGGCTTTAGCACCCTTGAAAACTATGTAAACGACACCCATGACGAAAAATTTTAAAATTTTCGCAGCTGCCATCATGGATTTATATTTCGACCCCACTATCGGTTTTAACACTCAAAAACCATGAAAACGATACCCATTAGGAAAAATTTGAATATTTTTAGATTCGCCATCTTTGATTTTTATTTTAACCAAATTCACACTTTCTTTCTCTCCCTCCGGCATGCAGTGTACTCGGGCTGATGTGTACAATTTTATCCAACGACACTGTAATCACTTTACTCTTTTCTTTTGTTTTTTGTGCCAGCATTCTCTTTCTCTCTTTCTTTCTCTTTGAATTAGAAGAAGACAGTTGCAAGTATTAACACTTTTTAGCATGACGATTTATGAAAGTTTACAAGCCACGTTAAAGAACTTCGTTCCAATAATCATTGCCATAAATATATTTAGTAATCCACAAATAAATAAAAGCAAACAGAAATCCTTAGAAACTAGATTACTAAACCCTACCTAAAACTTTTCTGCCAACGCTACAAAAAAGTGAACGAAATTGCATGACAATATTTGCCCCTCAACCGCGGTACGGCCAGCAAAACAATATCAATTATTAAAACGAACAGCGACAACTTCATCGGTGTTATTTCCCGGGAGTTCGGTTCTCGCGCTCCATTTCACTAGAACTAACTGGTTCTGGGTACCTGTGCGGTTCGTATTGCGGTACAAATTAGACTCATCACTGGTTTTAAATATAGAACGTTGTGTTTGAATATGGATTTTTCCTATTATTATAAACGGAAAATATTTAACAGCCTACAGCCGGCGAGCGCTACATCCAAGTTGATTGCAGTTATGATTATTTAGTTTTTTAAGGACCCCAAAATAGGAATTATTTGAAGTTCACAAAAAGCGGCGTAATCATTTTAATAATGCGTTCAATAATAATTGAAGGTATGCAAAATGGAAATTATTAGAGGTTCGATTAAATACAGGATTTGTTTACAAAAATCGTCATCGTATAAAATTTATCTGCTTTCGCAGAGGTTCACGTTTTCAGAAAATACACGGGCATTCGAAAATTCAATTAGACATACAATATTAGTGCCAATTTTGGCAATGAAACTGAACGACATCAGCATAATTATCTAAACTGTGATCAAGACCTGTCAGTGTCAATATTCCACAACAATGATGATACTGACAGCTTTTGAATTCGGTTTAGAATGGCTGGTCGTGTTCAGTTTCATTGATGACATCAGCCCTTAGTGTTATGTATGGCAGTGTGATCCTGCGTGGCTCCCTTTGACACGTTTTAACGATTACTATGCAGTTTTTTACAATACTAACATTATACTTGAAAGAAAACAGCTTACAATAATTCACGGTTAAAATATTTATTTCAAACTAGCATCTGCTTAAGACGTTAAAAACGTCAAAAATGTTTGGTTAAACAGACACTAATCATTGCTTGACTTAAACAACTTAAAGCAACGTTCATAATTAAGGGTTGTGTTTTGATTGTTAAAAATCAGAATACCAGCGAAATTTCGCGTTTTTGAAGCGAAAACTTCTTTAGGCGTGTTGGGCATTTTTGAGATGGGAAAAAACAATTGAACTTTCAACACCGTTACCGACACCTCATTTTTGTAAACGCGATTGTGCTCTTTATTATTTACCTATATTACGTTACGGATCAATGTTCTATGCTAGTATTTTTACTTCAAAGGTTTTGGAGGTATTTTTTTTTTGAAACGCGATTGTGTTCTTTATTTAGATAAGGTTACGGACCAATGTTCTATACAGTTATTTTTCTTCCACCAAGGCGATTTTGTTCAAGATTTCACTTCTGTCGGCACTCCCGGAGTGCCGCTGTTTTTTTGTATTATTTTTATTTCATATTGTTTATGGCAACTCTTTAGAACATGAAAGAGCTATCCGAATATCAAAATATTATTTGGTATACGTCTTAAGGGGGTGGCGTGAAAATTGATTCGCTGTTACAATGTATAAATAGATAGAGTTGTGCTAGCTGTGCTTGCGTGGGCTGATATATAGCCTAGTCAGATAATATAACAGCAATAGGTGTGTGCTAATAATATCGTGTGGCTATAAATACGATAGAAGTGAAACCTTACGACTGGAGCCGAGTACCTATACGCAATTCAGCGACAACGACCGACTCGAGCCGAGTATACCCGATTCGGCGTCACCGACTCAAGCGTTACGGTTTAGTTTCGTTCAGAGAAAGAGCACAAAGTGCTCCTAAAGAAGTTTGCACTTTAAAACATAACGTAACCAATAATATTGTGAAATCCTTTTAACTTTGAACACATTATATAATGTGGTGTTTCGTTCCCAGGGACATGGAAAGTATTTGAAAGTTTGTAACTGACGTTTGCTACTTAGCGAAATTTCCGATATTGCTTGTAACTTTTATTTTTTTAAATCTAAAATCTTTGTAGAGGAACTCTCTTTTTGAGGCCCTATGATTATTTCCCACCTTTTTTATATACTTTAACATATTATTATTACTATTTTCAGTCTGTTAGTTTTTAAATGATGTAAATTCGTGTCCATACATATATAAATAAATTAAAATTAAAATATGAAGCACTCCGGGAGTGCCGACAGAAGTGAAAACTTGAAAAAATCGGTACCACGGTAATCAACGCGTTGATGTCTTTTTAATGGTCAAAAGCTGGTGTCGTCACAGTGTCGCGAAATCAATGGTTTAGTCCCATCTCAAGTTTACACTTCAGAAATAAAAAAAACTCTTGTAGTTGAAGCCTAAATTAATTTTAATTGTTTCCTATTAATAGTTAGTTTGAATTGTTTGCTTCGACTATGCATTAACACACTTACACTTTTTATCTTATCCTCATCGGTTCGTGTAAGCTAAAGTTTTAAATTTTACTAATTTTATCATCATCATTCTCTTGTCCTCATCCCAATTTATTTGGGAAAAGAAAGAAAATACGTTTATTTGCAGTAAACATGACGCTATGATTAAACAAGACACGAAAATAATGGGGAAAAACATGTGTCACATCCACGCAAAACGGCCATCGCTTATCACAATGCTGCGACCTTATGCGCACCATAGCTATAGCGCGATAGACAGAGCCCCAGCGCTGGTTTTCAGCAACAGCCAGCATTGATGTGATGACGTCAACTGGTGCAGCATTTAGTGAAATAAGAAATTAAAAATAAAATAAATACAGTACTTAGTCAGTACCTATCTCAGTAAACCATGTCATGACCATCATAACATTTTGTCTGTCGTCATTTGATATTGAACGTGAACGTGTCATTAAACGTGATGGCTAACCCTTGTAAATGGTAGAAATTGGGAAAAACCATAAACACGCCGGTTATCTATAATAAACGTTCATGGGAGAATCACGGAAGTTGACCCTTCATAAATACTGGTTTATGACTGGCGTACTGGTTTTTTTTTACAACAATGTCGCTTGTAACCTTTGCGTAGTAAACTATCAGTTCGCTATACCGTTTTGTGTTTAGGTAGGAATCGTCTCTACTGTACACAAAAATTTCAAGAACATCAAGATTTTTTTTTTGTGCTTGTTCTGGTTTTGTGTTCGTTTAGTCTATTAAACCGACCTTTAAGTAAATTCTGATAAACTTTGGCCGATGATAATAATATGAGAGTATACCATACACTTTTGCTTACCCATTTGGGGAATACAAACGACTTGACATTAAAAAAATAAGGACACAGCATTTCAGGTGATATATTGAAAACAGTGGCACTCCGAGAGTGCCGACAGAAGTGAAAACTTGAACAATTTTACTGTGCAGGATCGCCTTGGTGGAAGAAAAATACTTGTGTAGAACATTGTTCCGTAACCTTATCTAAGTAAAGAGCTCAATAGCGTTTACAAAAAAAAAACTTCCAAAACCTTTAAAGTAAAAATACTTGCATAGAACATCGATCCGTAATGTTATATAAATAAAGAGCACAATCGCGTTTACAAAAATGAGGTGTTGGTAATGGAGTCGCAACTTCAATTGTTTTTTCCCGTCTTAAAAATGCCCAACGCGCCTAAAGAAGGTTTCACTTCAAAAATACGCAACCGCTAAGGCCCGTAGACAAGCTATATAAGAATCAATGATGCTACTATTCCGGTCTCATATTATTAGTACTCAAACAGTCTGTAACACCTCATTTTTAATTTCACCGTGAAGCGCAAGCGTTCGATAAAAAATAATCCCCAAAGAAATTCATATCGCGAAAAGTTGCAACGCAATCGTCACGGCCCGCCACAAGCCTTAATAAAAGTGAAGCGGGCTATATATCGATTATCGCAATCGACGAACCGAAGCGATCGTTCGAATCGGTCCGATAAATCACACGGCTCATACTAAATCGAATATGCTCGCGAGTCGCGATAAATGATCGCGTGCTGATGCGCTTGTGTGTCCACGGACTTAGGAAGATTGATGGAGTTTATTGGTAAATATTTTTATTAAAATATGATGTTAGAGGGTCGGTGTGGTGACAAATCGGGGGGACTATTTTTGTGAGGTTATTGCTAACATAATAATGTTAGTTAGAAGAGTTTATTTTAGAAAAAACTAATAACAAAGTAAAGGCTAGCTTAGAAATAAGTTTTGAAAGAAAATATGTTTATTTGCGGTAACATGAAGCAAAGAAAGAAAACAAACATAAAAAAAATGGTAGTGGTACTCCGGGAGTGTCGACAGAAGTGAAAACTTGAACAAGATCGCTTTGGTGGAATAAAAATACTTGTATAGAACATTGGTCCGTAATCTTATCTAAATAAAGACCACAATCGCGTCTACAAAAAAAAATATACTCCCGAAACCTTTAAAGTAAAAATACTTGCATAGAATATTTATCCGTAACGTAATATAAATAAAGAGCACAATCGCGTTTACAAAAATGAGGTGTCGTCATGGTGTCGCGAAATCAATGGTTTAGTCATGGGACTAAAATTTATTTAGGCGCGTTGGGCATTTTTGAGATGCTCAAAAATGCCCAACGCGCCTAAAGAAGTTTTCACTTCAATAACAAGTTGGGGGAAAATATTCATCACATCCACGCAAAACGGACATGGCTCATAATGCTGCAAAAAAAAACAACTGTAACATAATTTTATTAATATATTTACAACGATAGATAGGGGGGGGGGTTTAAAAAAAACAGTTATGATACCTACACAAATCAAATCAGTTTTTGTTCAATTTAAACTTTACTACCTATACCAACAAATCCCGAACGCCGAAACGGTAATACCAATAGCCTACGGTAGCCAAAGTTCGACCACATACAAAGGTACGAGCTACAACACTATCGTCTAGATAAAGCCAGTGCGACCAGCTACCAGGATGACAGTTAAGTGACATAATCACAACTGTCATCGACTCAACTCGGTTTGAAATCGGAATCCCACTCAAGTTAAATCGAATCGCTCGATACTGTAGCTGTGGGACGAACATATCGAATTACGACGGTTGTAATTGGTTCGATTGATGTACTTAAATTTATTTAAAATATTCTTAGTGGTGGCATTTTTTTCTGTACATATCCTTATTGGAAGCATCAGTAATTATTAAGTAATTGTAGACTGTATTAATTTGTGTTAGTTATTATAATCATGGATTCTACTTTTTAACCGACTTAAAAAAGGCGAAGGTTCTTTGTTCGTCTGTATGTTTTTTTTTTGTAGTTCATCGATTTCTCTGTGACTATGGGGCAGATTTACGTGATTTTTTTTTCATTTGTTAGAAGAAGCTCACGCAGTGGTCCCATATTTTTTTTTTTTTACTTTTCTTTGGTAGGTTTTGAGTAAGCTTCAATAATACGTATTTCATTCCAATCAGTGTATGTTGATGATATTATAAAACTTCATTGTTTATGTATAGCAAGTAGTGGTATACAAATTTGTGTGGAGTAGGTACAGCAACTAAAAAGTGAGATTTTCCAAAAAAAACCATGTGAAAAATAACTTAAATTTCGGAAGTCAATAATCTTTGACTTTGTATTTTAGGATACCTACCTGTCTTCTGACATGAGTACGTAATAATAATACCAGCCTATTATTGTCCCACTGCTGGGCAAACGCCTCTTCTCATACAGATACGGCACGAGCATTGATCACCACGCTTGCTCAAAATGGGTTGACTTATACTATTAGCCTATAAAGTCCAGGTTTTCTCACGATGTTTTTTCTTCCCTGATAATTATCAGTAATGTCCAAGATAAACTCAGAATAGGTACCTAGTGAATAAACAAGTTGTCGATTTCGCCATTGACTCCTTGTAACTTCTATTGGAAGATCCTTATCCAGAAATGGAAATTTACTACAATCAACCTAAAATGAAACATAAAATATGACAGTTCAAACGCAAGGCATTTTCGTTTCATCTTATATTATGTACCTACTTGGTACAAGTAATCTTCTCCTTTGAATTTGACGATATAATAGGAGTAGACTCGATTGCTATTAATAGGGTGCTCCCAAAATCCGGACATGTAACTATAAATTTATGAATATGGAGCAGAGAATCGATATTATTACCTAATTGAATGTCAATCACCCTGACGAGTGATGATAGTATCAATAATGGCTTCCGCGCACAATAAGTATTGTCCGACCGAAAATGGATTTTTAGCCGAAAATGAAAATGATTTAGAATGAAAAATTATGAATATTTCTGCTGTACACTGAAATTTTGTTTGTTTTTTTTTTCACCTAGGGAGAAAATAGCAAATATAGACTTTAAAAGAAATAAAACACAATTTCGAGCCGTTTGGGGTTGAAACCATAGGGCCGTGGGGTCCGAGTGCTCACGGTCTGTTTAATTAAATCTCCAAACGACTGGTTGACACTTCCCGTGACCCAAGGGCTGGCTTTTACCTTGGCCAGTGGCTAAGCATTGCCATACAACGTGGCAATGCCGCCAGTCTCTTGGGAACATTACCAGTAGTCAGTGATGCGTAGGAATTTTTCGACGCGATATTTAGTTTGCTAATAGTTTTAGTTAAGTTAGGTTATTATATTTTTAGTTTTGTTAAATGGAAAATACAATTATAGTTTGAAAAAAATAGAACTGTCTGATATTAATTTATATGATCGACTATTTTAATTAATTATGGTCAAACAATAAGATAACAAAAAAAAAAAAAATATTCAAGTATAAAATAAAATTAAAATTTACATTAATTACAATCGTGGAAATTTTTATTCTAACTGTAATGTAGACTATATATAATAACAATCTATATATATAATTCCATTAGATAATACACGTGTATCTCTTGTTGTATTGATTTACCTGATATTGCCGAGCCTTACGAAGTAGGCCGAATGACGCGCGACAATTCACGAACTTCTAATTTTCAGCTTGGCCAAAGGTTCGGCTGGTTTATGGCCGAAAACGAAAATATGGCCGAATCATGATTTATAGGCCGAAAACGAAGCTTCGGTCGGTCACTAACAGTAACCCTTTACTCAAAAATGCATGTAATGTGGTCATTATTCTGACAACCTTGTTTGAGCAAAGTCGACCTTGCCGTTCTGTTTCAAGGAGCGGCCGGCAAAGTTTTGCTGGTCGCTCTAACAGGCCGGCAAAACGTTGCCGGCCGCTATTTTGACGTTTCAACGTTTTAAAAAATCAAATACAAAAAGATTTTATTTAAAACACAGCTGTTTGTATTTATAGAGATAGGTACAAAAAGATTTTATTCCATATTTGGCTGTATAGTTCCAACTACCATTGTTAAAAAAAAAAAAAAACAAAGAAGTAACAAAAGCGCGGTTCAGCGAAAATTTTATTTTTATTTAGTGACTTTTTTGCGTAATTAATGAAGAAATAATACAGCATTCAAACACCGCATTAAACTTATCGCAAACTATTAGTAATATCAAACCGGGAAAGTCGGTGTTGAATTTTAGTAACTGTACTTTTCATAATTGTCATTTTAATAAAATTTCTAGTTAATTAATATATATTTTATTGAAATTACTTGCTGGTTTTATTTAGATTAGGTACTTGCATTTTACTTGCTTTTACTTGCTCGACCTACGGCCTCGGCCTTTATCTCAGCTCGTCCATCAAGTGCTGCACGCTGACCGCGTTGTGTCGGCCTGGAGCTGCGCTACGCTGCGCTGTCGGCCATCATCAGCGCGACCAGCAAAGTAGTCATTATAGACCGTGGCAGTAATGTACTATTATATGCTTATACTTAAATACATTGTAACTATCAAAGTTTACAGTTGATTAATTAAGCTATCATTGGTTTTAAGCTATGAGTTAATCGTACCCAAATATAGTGGGCTTCTGTTGAACGCAATATGTTTTTTCTAGCTACGTTACGTATTTCTGCCGCATAGCAGCTGCGTTCCTCTTTACTGTTCCAAAAAGACGAAAACTTATTCCCGAAGGTTAACAAAGTATAAAAAATCCCCCCAGATCTAGAGACTAATAAAAAAGTAGGTATAAAAACATATTTCTACCCGTAGGCATGCTCCAAAATTCAATTACTTTGTTAGGACAGTAGTTCTAGATAAATTTCTGATAATCCAAAGTCTAATAAAAACAGAAGAGGAACTACAAATCACTTAAGCTTTTCAATTTCACCCACAACCTGGCACCTGTCCCAGAAAGTCCAATGTAAAATTTTATTTCATTTTCGACAACAGATTTCTTAATAACCTTCCGACCCTCGCATTGTACGCCAACTTGCAAATTAAATTAATCCAGGGCCGGATTCAATATCGTCGCAGATCGGGCCATCAAAGTCGGGCTATAAACCTCTGAGATCACTGGGCCATTGAATTCTCCGGCCAAGGCGAAAGTTTTCACTTGCCACAAATGTGTTTTTCTTGTTAGAACTAAGTGTGTGGCTATGATTTTAGCGATTTATTGTTAGCTTGCTAGTGTGATAGTATTATTAGTGGTACTTACCAACGAATGGTACTTATTTATTGAATGGAGAAAGCTTCTGTCCAAACGTTAGATCTTTTTAAAACTTTTATGATAAAGAAGCCCAGAATCATGGATTGTAGTGTCTCACTTATTCAGTGTGTAGGGTAATTGCTGCTATAAAATATAAAGAAGAAAGAAAGAAAACTTGTTTATTCTGCACAAACAAAACGCACATTTTAAAAAACTAGACATAAAATACACACAATACAAAAGTAGCCAAAAGCCTCGCATTCAATCCAAAAAAGATTGACAATGTTGTTCATGGCTTAATTAAAACACTGGTTCATTGATGGATGTCAAGGCCACGGACAAAAGACAATATTGCATAATTACTTTTGCAACATTGGCAAAAGAAATGCCGATTGTAGAGTCACCTACTTTTGTAACAAATAACAAGAAAAATTAAGCTGTTCGTCGCATCTGTACAAGAACAGGTTTGAAGATTGCTCAGCGAAAAGCTGTGAATTCGGACGAACCTAACATCAACAGCGCTGGGTTTCAGCAATTACCTAAGGAATGACGTAATGACGTCTCCCTGTGTGACCTATTATATCGGGCAAATATAGTTTTTTACAGCAGAAACTAATCAAAAGTATACTAAGTTATGTTACAACATAATATTTTGCCCATTTTCCCCGAAGGTTTAGGCAGTGGTCCACATTTCGCCAGTTATGTTTAAGTCACATTGTACTTTTTTTAGAGATGCACGTTGTGTTTTCACTATTTTTCTGATTTCCCAAATAAACCGCTATGATTCTATTAACCATCTCAAAATTATTTAAGCCTGTCATTCTTCCTCTTCAATAACTATTTCCTCAAACTTCTATTACTCAGGTGGTTTTACATCTGCCTTAACAATATTTACTTATATAACTCACTGACCAAAATTGGAAACAAAGATGGACTACATTTTGACACTCCACGTCACTATTCAGTATTAAAATGCCATGCAGCAGTGCCCGTCTGTTGTCACCTCATATATACATCGCACAAGCGAATATTACGTGACTTATGAGTGTGTGCGGGCTTCCGCGTCAACCATTCCTACGGCGTTTTAAGCTACTTGATTTGCATAAGTGAGTTTGGGAAGTATGTAGCCGTCAGTTGGCAGAGTATTGTGATTTAACGCGGGAAGTCGTGGTGTTACGGAATATGGTTTTGACCTATTGAATTCTGTTGTACCATTTTTGTTTTTCATCGCATAAATTATATTTTGTGTACTTTTGATATTAACTCATCAACAAAAGAAAGATAAATTGTTAATTCTGCACAAACTAAACGCACATTACAAAAAAAAGAAACATAAAATACACATTTACAAATTAGCCAAAGCCTCGTATTCATTATTCTAAACTAATAAAAGTTTGAAAAATTTTGTCAATTTTGTTTAGTAACGTTTTTTTTGAACGAAAAAGGAAATAAAGAAAAACATTTATTTGGACACAGTTCGTGAAACACAAAATACAAATAAAATGAAAAGTGAAAATAATGTTTTAGCAACAATAGTGTTGGCAGAAAACCAGTTGACTGAACTGAAAATACTCTTTTCTTACTAATAAATAATTTTTTATTTCAGAAAAAACATATTTAGGGTACTCAAAAAAAAAATCGATTAAAACATTATTATTACAGAAAAAAGTGTATCGTTGGTGCCTGTACTAATGAAAAATCATTGTATCACAGACACCAGAAATAATAAATAATGTAGGTTATCAAAGTGTTAAAAGCCACATAACTATAGTAGATAAGTATATTAGCTGACCCGACAGACTTTGTTCTGTCAAAATATCAATACCTAATTCATACAAAAAGGACGTTCAGTTTTTCCCGAATTTGAAGATTTTCTGGGAAATATTTCCATTTTTCTTTCCGTAAGAACCTGCTTCGGACTATTATGAACATTTTAAAATAAAAAATAGCTAAATCGGTCCAGCCGTTCTCAAGTGATGCACTTACCAACGAACAGCATTTAATTTTTATTATATAGAAGATTATTTATATTACATCTGTATGGCATGTAATGCACCTTACCTTATCGCATTTCCCGTATTTGGCGCTCTTCCAAAATATGAAGGTAAACGCGTTTAATATTTTCTTACATCACTAAACATAATAAGGCAGGTATTTCGCATAGCTTTTATTTAGTACCGAAACGAGTACAAGAAAGCTTATTTTGGTACCAAAACCGGGATCAGCGTAGTTTACCGGTACGCTCATTTCATCGCCACATAATAAGTTTGATATTTTACCTATTTTACATTCAAGCAAGGCTCGCTGTAAAATATCGGCCAGGCGCCAACTCAAGGCTATATTACAATATCGCCACATGGGTTTGACATGATTTTTATGTAAATATTGGGTCAAAAAGTTTACATACCCATTTTTATGTGGTGAGATTAGCTGTACTATAAACTGTATCGGGACTTTTCCAGTCTAAATTAATTTATTGGCTTGGAATAAATGTACCAGATGAGAAGATTTCGTCGTAAAAACCGAGTTGCAGTAGTTCAATCTCACGTAGCTACTCTACTAAACCGGCACTGTCGTTAACCCGAACAATGTCATATGAGTCAGCGATTGTTCATAAGAAAAATCCAAACAACAATAAATATAATTGAGAAAAACTTTGAGCGCTTACATGCAAACGGCTTCTAGTAAGGGTCAATTGCAATTCAAACTTAATCCAAACATCAAATTAGTAGTAGATACTGGGTTCGATTCCCTGGTCGGGAAGAGTGTTATTGAGTCTTTTCATTAGGGATTTCTCAGTAGCAGCCCGGAGTCCGTATTTGTGCTCAGTTGATGGCAATAGACTCACCCTCTATTACATGGGACTTAAACATAACTGGCAAAATATGGGTATATTAGCTAGCTAAAACCTTCTGCCTAACCCTTCAAGAAAACAAAGCGTGATGTTATGTTATGTGAATTAAAGTATTTTCAAGTATAAATGATTACTCGCGTCAATAATTATCGCGATAATTTCCAAAGAACCGTCCCCATCTCAAGACCTAGACCCGAACCAAAAATAACCGTTCCACTTAAGGCGGTACTTCAAAATAATTCCCCATACGCTAATCTTAACGCGATCTCGTTTCGTAACATCATATAGGCTAACGAGGGTTCACCTCCAAGTGATTTCCTTGTAAAATTTTGACATCGCACGTTATAGAGATTACCTGGGTGTAATTATAATTGCGTAATCATGTCTTCCGGAAAATTACTTTACTCTGATATTCGTATCAGGTACGTAAGGATGTTTTATTGAAATTTTGTTGAATAATTTCTTGGTTGTGAAGGTATTTTTTATGGAGAAGGTACCGTTATTTTTCGGAGATGTTTTGAAGTGTCGGTTTGGCAAATTAAAAGAAGAAAGTTTTCAACATCATTATAGCTAACTGAAAGCTAGTTTCAAAGCATTGCTTAACTTTTTCAAATATAGAGAACATTTTTAATTATACCTTGGTGTCAAGCAGATCCAGCACAACTTATACAATATATGTATAATGATTATATTAATTATACAAAAGTATATAAATACTTTAAATAAAAATGCAACACTAAAAACATAATATCACGCCCGTATTTCCCGAAGGATGGACAGAGGTGTACCTATAGTACACCCACATTTCGCCAGTTATGTTTAAGTCCCATGTAATAGGGGGCGAGCCTATTGCCATCAACCGGGCACAAATCCAGACTACGGGCTACTACTGAGAAATTCTAAAAACAGATAAACGCTTTCTCCTTACATCTAATTGTATTCTTGTATAACTGACTTTAAAGTACCAAAACACGAAAGCAAAACGGTACACGATAAAAAAAACGATAGGAAATTTACAAAAATAGCTCGTTCAAAGTCAAAAGCATTACTTCAATCTAATATTCCGCAATTTAAATATCGCATCGCCTTAACACCCGTACCGGTCGCGTATTATCCAATACCACTTCAAGCTAGCTCTTGGCTAACATGACAACGCGTTGTCATGGGAACGTAATTTTTGTTTTATGTCATCATCCGTCATTACATGGTAGGCAAAGTTGGGGGTGTTAAGTTTTTTTCGTTGCGGAATTTCTTGATTCGGTCACCGCGCTCAAAGCCCGCGATAAAAGCTATGCAATAGCTTAAAAATCTTATTATTATAGAAAATAAAAAGATATTGCTACAAATTTACATTTTTAGTACCAAAATTACCCCAAATCCATGAAAAAATTGCAAATTTTCAACAGAGGTCATAATAAGTTGAAGACATCCGCTAAATGACGGCCGGGGCGCGCCCCGTGTAATAAAGTGGCGATTTTTTTTCTTTTTTCCTTAAAATTACCACATGCATAGACTCTCAGTACAATATTTAACAATATCCTCAAGGAAGGTTTTTATAACATGTTGTATACACGTCAGGATTTTCCACGTGCTTTCATAATTACAACATTTAATTATGCACAAAAAACTCGAAGTATTTTGGTTTAACACCGACCACGTTTACTAAAATATTTTTTTAATTTATTTCAATTATCCCATCAAGATGAAATGTTATACGAGCATTCAACTCTTATCAGAGCCGAGTACGTGGTAGATTCTGACACTTTCCTTGCCAAACGCCCCTTGAAACCCTAACCCACCTTGTCTCACCTCCCGGTCGTAGTAGCATTTCTATTTACGCGTTGGCCGGATTTGAATTACAAAGTCGACCGCGCCTTCCCGTGTCGCTACCTCGAAATATGAGGTTTGCTAACTAAAGTGCCTGCCGCCTTTGAGTGCGGCCCTGGTTTAATAATGCGTCTTATAACGCCTTTAAATCCGGTAAATAGTGAATTATGTCGCTTTGCTTGTGCTTTAGTTCGGGAAATAGGATTAGGTTTGCAATGTATATTGCGATTGTTAGTTGTTTCATATTGGGTAAGTTTTGTGGCAGTTTTAGCTGTTGTTGGGGTGTTGATTATCCAGCATTGTGTTTATCAGGACCTTGATCTTCATCATTTCAGTTCAAAAGACTACTGGACATAGGGTTCTACTAAGATTCCCCACAATATGATAATTATCTTTGCTCAAAATAGGCCTTTAATACACTTGGCTCTCACAGAAAAATGTCATTAGTTGCAGAGGCAAGCGCATTCAGACAACAGATTCGAGGATATCTATGACACAAAAAAAAATTACCTAACCCATTTTCCTCCCAGATTTAATCTCCAACCTTCCAAACTGTCCTAAAATCCTAAATTAATTACTCAAAATATTTACCTATTCAGAACAGCTTTATTACAAAGCTCAACTGACCTCACAGCTCAACCGCTTTCAAAATCCCGTTTTAAATCCTGTGATAGTTTCCCAGTTAATTTTATAATAGTTTCTAAAGGGATCAGCTGAGGTTTATTAAATGAGTTTCTGAAACCTAGGCTTGTTTGCGGACAGTGAACTAGATTATTCCTGGTTCGGGTTCAGGGTAACAAGGGTTAGGTGGCAAACTAAGTGTTGAATATTTTATTTTTTGGGCGTCGTTTCAAATAATTGTAGACTTTGCCGCCTATAAAATATTTTAGTGGTATGAGGAACAGGGTGTAAAGTTCACTCATCCACTATAGAAAAGGGAGGATCCTCCGACCAGACGGGTATTGTGTCTGGCGGACAATTGCCCAACGGTTTGAAGTTGAAATCTTGTATCTATGTCGATCGCTCGGTAAACTCTAATTCCGCGATGCAGGATTTGTGTGACGTCATGTCTATGATGCGTAGTTTGTGTTTGGCGGTGTAACCCTTACAATATATTACACCTCGACGAGTTCCAATCGTGTAGGCAGACCAGAAGCCAGGTGAACCGACGATCTGGTCAAAGTAGCAGACAAGAGTTGAGTGCGGAGGCACAAAATCGGGAAAAAGAAGGAGGCCTACACTCAGCATTGGATGGATACGGGTTGAAATGGAGACAGAACACACACACACCACCACCACCATGTACCTATGTCACAACATTTATTTGATTCAGTATGAGCTTTTTTATTTTATCCTATCTTATATTACCTTTAATTTATTTATTAAAACGGACTGACACTTCGTTTATTATTATTCTAGCGTATGACACTCGTGGGTTGCAGCTGAAAATCAGCGTCAGGTGGTACACTTTGTGTTGCCATCTGACAATATGCTGAGCTGAGGCCCTTTTGGCATTATAATCATTGTTTTCTGTTTTTATAGTTTTAAGGTGTATTTTTCTGTTTTAATGCCAATAAACGCAATTTTCTTTCTTTTCTTTCTTTCTTTCTTTCAGAAGAAATAGTACCTATTATGCTGTAGCGGTTACACCGCCACATACAAACTACGCACCATAGGCATGACGTCACACAAATCCTGCATCGCGCTATTAGAGTTTACCGAGCGATCGACATAGATACAAGATTTCAACTTCAAACCGATGGGTAGTTGCCCGCCAGACACAACACCCATCTGGTCGGAGGATCCTCCCTTTTCTATGGTGGATGAGTGAACTTTATACCCTGTTCCTTATACCCCTAAAATGCTGTTGATAAGGTTAAAACCAGGCTTGTCCTGCTACCGGTATTGTCATTTCAGATTTTTAACATTGCGTGTTGCTTTCTGGTTCATCGGTAATGATGATAGCATACTAAGCCTATAATGTTCCCACTGCTGGGACACAGACCTCCTCTTTCTGAGAGGGAGAGGGCCGTTATCCACCACGCGGGCCCAGTGCGGGTTGGTAGATGTCACATGTCTTCGATATTTTTTGGTTTTAGGACATGCTGGTTTCCTCACAATGTTTTCCATTCCCACCACCATTTTGAGAGCAGTGGTGATAAAATAATTTTCACAAAGTAAAGCGCTTGGCAGATTTTGAACCTAGGACCTACAACTTGTAAGTCACGGCCGTTACCACAAGCTTGTAATTTGTTTGTAACAAAACAGATTTGATGTTATCGCTGCATTCTACTGAATTTAATCAATCCTATGACCTGCATGACTGATTAATATTTTATAGGAGTCGCAGCTGATATCCAATTAATTAACAGGTCGTCTCGTTCGAATCAATCTATATTTAACACTCAATTTGTTCAACTCATTCAATAAATTGCGACCATTCATTTAATTCATCGCTTGAACATCCAATTATCAAAAGCATATTAATTGTATTGAAATTCAATTTTAATGGGTCACTTTGTCTCAGAAAAGTGTGTTTCTAGTCACGAATAACGAACTTGTTAATGTGTAACATCTTTGTGTGGTTTGGAGTGATTTCGAGTAAAGGGACGGAAGTGTGTAACAGGAAGCCGGAGAAGCGCCCGCTATTGATTTGACTAATGAGCGCGCGTGGTAAAGTTGGCCATCAGATGGTTCCAACCCATTTTCCAAGAGGTTTGTACTGTCAGCCAAGATGTCATATGTAACACATCATAAGCGATTACTGTAAGGCTCGCTCGTTTTTTTTTGTCTACAGTAAAAATACTCGAAAACTAAAACGTGGTTCTTCTACGCACATTTTGGTCCTCAAAAATCCTCACTAAAGTACAGTCGCTGCCAACTTATCAACTCGACTTAGTGTCTCCTAAACGAAGGACATGTGTCACGCACGGTCTGAGTAAAACGAATGAACTACGCATTATTGCCAAATAAGCAGCGACACAATAATGTATCTCTTCTGGGTATTAGCGGCTTCCCAATGTTTTTGTGGTCCTAGTTTTGTCAGCGTTTTTTATGACCGTCTGTACGGATTTTAAACAAGTTTGGGTAGAGTTGGTGGCCTTTTTGTTTTATGCTTTACTGTAGATTTTATTTCTAATTGGAATAGATTTTTTAAAATCTGAATCTAGAAATAATTTACTGTTATCTTCACTAACATTATAAAGAGATGAGATACTTATTTTTGTTTGAATTAATAAACTCAAAAACTACTGGACCGATTTTAATCATTTAAGAATTAAAAATTAAATAATTATTTAGTAACAAAAGAGTTTCTCGGTATTGTTAATTTTGTTAGTTTTAAATGCTCTTTTTTATACTATATTTTTCGGATGCCCTCTGCGATGATCTCTTGCCGCTTGAGTAGTTCTTGTTGCATGTATGTGTTTTGTTGGTGGACACTAACGCTGTTGACTTCACTGTTGAATGTTATTAAGATGTAAAGCTTGTATGTGTAGCTTCCGAACCACCAAATGTTGATGTTTCCTGTAGCGACCACACGGTCCGAAAGAATCTCTACGTACGATATTGTGCGCCGTTCTCAATATGGCTGGGGCGATCCGCTTGTGGAAGACCAGTCAAACCGATTCGCTATCGTAAATAGAAACACTTCGTACTTGTGAAGCTTGCAGGACTGTTTGTTCCAGTAGTGGCGATCCGGCTCGAAGGACCAAAAATGTACGGGCAGTTTGTCCGTACACTGAGATGTTGTATGTAGCTTGTTGACGGGTACGAATCACACGGGATGTTACAGGAGATAAAATCACTATTTTGTGTCCGTTATTGATTGACCGATTTATTAGGAAAAACATTAAAATATATACACGTAAAGTAGGTGACTTGTGGTAGGCACGATAGCTTATTCAGCTAATGTAGACAAGTATAAGCAAATGCTTATTGCGGTAAAAACTAAAACAATACATTTTTTTTACATTTTTATTTCATTATTTAAAATAAAATATTTTTCTGTCTTTCTTTTCTTTGAACTTGAAAAAATTACATAAACATAACATCACGCCTTGTTTCCCCGAAGGGTTGGGCAGAGGTGTACCTGTAGTAGGTACACCCACATTTCCCCAGTTATGTTTAAGTCCCATGTAATAGGGGGCGAGCCTATTGCCATCAACCGGTCACAAATCCAGACTCCGGGATGCTACTGAGAAATTCCAGATAGAAAAACCCAATAACACTTTGCCGGACCCGGGAATCGAACCCAGGACCTCATGCTCAGCAGTAGCGCTTGCGACCAACGAGAAAAATGATTGCTAATAATAATTGTTATACTTAAGTACTACATCAATGTATATTAAATCTAACACTGTACGGATATACACTAAGCAACATCATTCTACACGCAAAAATAAATACTAGCCTAAAAAGGACACGCAAAAATAAATACTAGCCTAAAAAGGACACGCAAAAAAGCTGCTGAAATTTAAATAAATACGAATAAATGAATTGTTGAGAAATAAGTATTCAGCTCTGCTCGTTAAATCGCTAGCTATGAAAAACTGAGTGGCTCATTATATGGTAATAAAGTGGATTTTAAAGGCAAACGTCTTATTTTCATCAACATCTTGACTTTTGTGCAGAGATTTTCGACGATCCAAATTAAAATTTTACGGTTGTAAGGAATAATGAAGAGTTCTTTTTGTAATTTGTGGATTTCAAGATTTTGGTCCTAAGTGCGCGTAGTTCTTGGTATTAGAATATCTACTTCGTATTTTTCTTATATTTTAATGGTATTTTTAAGCTCGAATTTCTGTCTCGTTAAACTAAGTGAACAGTGACATTATAATGTAGAATATTTTACAAAATCTTGATAATTGAAGACAGAGTCACTTTAATTGTGATAAAAAAAAAAAAATTGTAAATATAGCTCAAAATTTATACAAATTCAAATTATATCCAACAAGCTTTTCCTTAAAATCTCCATAATGCTAATAATATGGAACTCCACAGACTATTTAAATTTCAACCCACGAATACGAGTGTGAAATATGGTAGGTATCCACGGACACCAAGTGGAAGTGAGACCCTATCTGATAAGCCGGGCCCTTACAGAGTAGGAACTTATAGGTACAAGAATCACGAAACGAATATCTATAATTATGTATGAATGGGTGTAATGGAAGTAATTTATTGCTTAATTTTGAATACTACAAAATTACTATACTAGTAAAGTAAGTAAGTAAGTAAAAATTTATTTGCATAGATTGCAGGTACAGTAAATAAGATGTAACAGTTAAAATATGGGTGATCATTGTACAATCTACCTTATATTAGGCATGCAACATTATTATAACATGAGTTTACAGATTTACATAATTATCTGTAATACAATAAACACAATAGGAATTTCAATAAACACAATAGGAATAAACTTAAATAAATTGAAACAATGTCATAATTAGGTAGGTATGTCAAAAAAAAAAAAATTACATTAAATTATTCAGTACATAAGTCAGTATTATTAAGAAAGTCGTTCACAGAATAAATAGCATTTTACAATTAATAATGATGTCAGTTTGTTTTTAAAGTTTTGAATTGTGTCTTTTTGATTTATGTTAGGTATTTTATTGTATATTATACTGTTACAAGTATTGAAGTATATTAATATTATTACAAGTACATCGTCTTCACTTATAATTAATATATAGAATAACTATGCTATGGTGTTTCTGACGGCCCATTCGTCTCCATACAAAACAACATTTTGGAATCCAGAATCAATTATATTTTCTTGCAAAAGTTTGACGAACTTTGACGAACTTGTTACGAATTTTGACGACTAATTGACAAGTATGGAAGAAAAATACATTTATTTTTTATTAATTTAAGTTTTCATGCACAACATTACAGAATATACTCTCAAGGCGTTGTACAGAACAATATAAAAAAAAAAATATAAATATCAAAGTGCCTTTTAATGGCTAACTTGAAATAAATTATTTGGCTTTGACGTGGTGGTATGATTTGATATTTCATAAAATAGTTTACGAGCACTTTTTTCACTTCAAAATGGAATAATAAATTTTAAAAGTTCCTACTTTTAAAATTTATTATTTATTTACTACTGTCATCTACTAGTTTTAAAATCGTTGTTTCCTAACTGACTACTCTGTGAAGAATCACCGAAAAAAAGAGAGTGAGAGTCTTTTTTAAAGTCCAGATATTACCTTGGTTAGAAAACTAAACTGATTATACAATATTTTTTTTTATACAAGTCCACACGGCTACACATCAAGCTATACATTTCCAGCATAAGCTGACCTCACATTGTACGGAAATCCTATACAATGCGAGATCAGCATAAATTGGAAATGTATAGCTTGATGTGTAGCCGTGTATACGTACAAAATTATTTATCACATAAAATACCTGACGACTGAAAATTCCTCTCTAACGCCATTTAACCAATTAAAAATGTAACGGTACAATATTCACACGCGTCTCAATGACACACATCAATATAAAATAAAACGAAACACTCCACGCTCATAAACCAATTTTTACTTCCAAATACTGAGAATTTTCGCTTTATTTATTTCACCGTATCTATAAACCATTTTTACCCAATCCGACATGTACCTACCCTTTACATAATACATTCATCCTAAGTCCTTGCATCCGGGTGAATTTGTTACTTTGAAAAAGAACCTTTGTAGGATTTTACGTGTTTCCAGTGTATTGTAGATCGTAATGCCGGTATTATTTCGGATTGTTTTGTCTGTATGTGCGATTACCTCTGTCGTGTTTCGGGGACGATGTTCGGTAAGCACTTTAGTTTGATGTGTCAGTTTGACATTTGTTTTTAAAATGATTTAGGGGAATGATAGTGAGGAACCGAAAGACGAGGAGTTATAAAATATAATTGTTGTTCAAAACTAGAAATATTGACTACATAAAGAAAACTCATATTACCAGAGCATGGAAAAAATTTCGTTTTAATGTATAAATAAAGCTACAGATCTACAACAAATTCTTATTCGTATTTGCTCAGAGGTTAAATTCCAAATACATTGAAAATCGCTTCAAAATACAGTCCCATTTCATTTGAATTTTTATTTTTAATTTATGTCAACACAAATTTGTCCCTTTGGGCGCGAAAATTTTCGCAATTAAAAGGGTCTGCCCAGTTTACCCCTCTGGGTCTTTTTAACTCATTCACAAAATGTCCCTTATTTTGAAGATTTAAATAACTATGGGAGTTTTAATAGCTTTCGGTACAAAGCAGAATAAACAAGAACGATAATGTTAATTTATTGCCATTAGAATGTTGTAGAAATTAGTTATTCATGTTCTAATTTTATTTGATGAAAACATTATTCAGACTGCGTTTTTTCGTCTGACCGTAACCTGTCCTTTTGTCAGCTGTCAAGGTTACTCAATGAAGTTAATGTGTTTTTGGCGTAATCTGCAGTAAAAGTTCAGTTTCTTTGCGACTCCCACACAAAATTTTTAAGGTCATCAGATAACTTGAAGCTTAAAATGCCTATGCATTCCACTACTTTCCTCGACAAGTCCTTTACTGTCCAGGCCGCTCGTTTGTGGAATGCATTGCCAGTTCAAATAAAACGCGCGCAATCGTTACCTATATTTAAGAGACTCGTGAAGGAACATTACTTGTCGTTGTGATCTTGTTCTCGTAACTGTAATTATCCATGGTCTTCATTTATTTTTGTTGCTTATATATTTAGTAAGTATGTATGTATTTATGTATCTATTATTTAGGATATGTATATATCTGTGTATCTATTCTTGTATATTGTATATTTATTATTTGCACCAACGACAGCCCCATTTTATGTCCTGGCAAATCACTGTCCATTTCAAGGTTGCCTGGAAGAGATCGCGGAAAGCGATAAGGCCGCCCATTGTATATTTTGTAGTGTTTGATTTATTTTTTGTTGTGTATTTTTGTGGTGTACAATAAAGTATATATAAATAAATAAATAAACGGGCAGATATTCTTTCATTCAAAATGAATAGCCTGCTTATAAAAAGAGATGAGCTCAACTGTCATCAATGAGACACAATAGAATTTTAATTGTTATCGATCTCCAGGAGAGCTCGTGACAGTCAAGGGGGCCTCGACATGCTAAAGAATAACTTGAAGCAGAACAAAGAACAATACAATCACACACATCCACACCTCGCATAAAAATTCACGCTCCACAAAAGTCGACCATCATAATCATTCATGTAGGACAAACATTACCAATTCACTCTCAAACACTATGTGTTGCGAAAAAAAAACGATTGCTTCGTTCCGCGTCACCCGTCATGCTTCGCAAAAAAGTAAAACATTGCCTCTTGAATCCAACGAACTGGCAAAGTCAATACACTCAACACGAGGGCAAAGCTAGGCTAACGAGCCCATCACTGGGGAGACATGGCAAATATTATTTCGAGACGGAACGTAGATTGAAAAACTTGAGTGTATTTAAGTTTTTGTATCTTTTGTTTCTGAGTGGATGTCAGTTCTAAATCTGGATTAGGGAAGGGAAATGTATGGTGTTTGGGCTTACTTGTGGATCACTGAAAAATATACACCACTCACTGTACCCCGCAGTTTCACCCGTGTAATTCTCGATTCCGTAATAATATCGAGATAAAAGTATTCTATGTCCTAACCCACATCATGACCTCATGATCTACCGATTTGCCAAATTTCATCCAAATCCGTTCGGCCATTTTAGATAGAATATTCTTTATTCATGAAAGCGTAACAAACATAGAAACTCACTTTCGCATTAATAATACTAGCTGCGCCCCGCTATTTCACCCGCATAAATCTCGATCCCGTAGGAATATCGGGATATAAAGTATCCTATATGTTAATACAGGTTATAAACTATAATATGTGTGCTAAATTTCATCCAAATCCGTTTTGTAATTTTTGCGTGGAAGAGTAACAAACATCCATCCATCCTCACAAACTTTCACATTTATAATATTAGTAAGATGGTAGGAAATAGGATAGGATTAGTAAGGATTAGTTAGGATTGGGATGTATCAGAAAGAGGTGGTCATATTTAAGTTTGTGGTACAGATCATCCAACTGAACCACTTTCTCCATGGGACCAACATCTATTTTAATCAGTCGTCCCATACATTTAGGGTCGAGTATGTATTGAAATTTTGTATGAGATAGATAATATTTTTTTGCGATACCTTTCTGAAACGTGCTGTATGTCAGTCATTTCAAATGGGTAAGTTGGTGTTCGAAACGGTTTTAAATGAATGTCATGGCCAAGATAAGGCTCATGCCTATAAAGTCTCAACACATTGTAGATGAGCTGAAAGGTAGGTTCTAATGATTTCGTTGAAAGTTGCAATATAAGGGTTTACGGGTTAGAAAAATCGATCTAGCTAGGTCTCATATCTGATATTCTCAAATTCGTTTTCTCTATTTTCACAGCTTCGGGAATATGATACAACGTTGGTATACCTCGACGATATGTTTATTTCTATTTTTACCCGAGCAGAGCTCGGTCGACCAGGTTACTATTCATACATTTTGATCCTATAGTATATACTCAACTATTGAATCTATATAACTTAGTAATCCCTAAAGACGGGACTTCAAAGCCCCGAATTATAAATCCAGATCAACAGATATACGAACATTTAAATAACTTAGATTCTTAGAACCAAACTAATAAAGTCTAAGGGCCTTATCATACTGGCCATTTGCGAGCGTGTTTCCAGCGAGGCGATTGTGCACCGCGCTCGTTGCGGGTGAGTAGCGTACCACGCCACGTGTGCGCAACATGTTCGCCGCGTTTGCGTAACGAGAGCTTGATGTGTTTTTCTTTTCTTTTTTTTCTTTTATTAAGGGGGTTTTTGTCCATACGGATAAGCCAACCCCATCGTACCTTATCAACTATTTAACTTTATTTAAAATATAAGACAACAAGACGTGAATATACCAGAGAGAATTATACAAGCTATAGTACAATTTTGTGAAAACGCGGAGTAAACGTCGCGTTGCCGCGGCAAGCTCGCGTCGAACCCGCTCAGAGCACGTTCACAAATCGCCTCGTTGGAAATAAGCAGGCAAATCGTCAGTGTGATAACGCTCGAAGTCCTAACATCTGTTGTTAATAACAAATCGATGTCAACTTTCATAATATGATTTATATACATTTCTAAACTTAATCTGTGCCAGTCTAGACGGATTTACTTTGAAGTAAACTATGAAAATAACATATATAATACGTTTTAGGGTTTAACTCTATAAGTAAGTCTTGTAACTTTTGCCGATCGACGGGTTTATGAAATATGAATGCTCAACTTGTCTGGGACTTAAATCTATTTCGACAAGATTAATTCAGGTGTAATTTAGTAAGCAAAGCTAATACCCAATTATTACATCTAGTATCTAAAATCTGTAAATTAGTATTAAACAGTCCTAATTAGATTTTGAAAGTATAATTAACATTTGTCTGTTGGAGTAATTTCAGTCACTTGTGATTAAGTAAATACAGCATTATTAAGAAACCAAGTTTCAAAATTAATTATTTTAATATCATTGCAATGACTGTCACCAAAGACCTAAACATGGGTCACTAATTTGTTAAAAATCCGGGCAATTGCGTGTGTGTGTGCGTGCGTGTGACCACGCACAATGAAGGGTTCCGTATTTGGGATGAATTTTACCCAAAAACAAACTTAACTTTGTACTTGAAAAACATGTTCTTCCTTACATCGATGTACGTCACGGTCATTTACGGTACGTTTGTAATGGCAACAAAAATATGTTTAAACAGACAAAACTAAAAATTTACGATTTTCGGACTTTTTCCTTTACTTGTGCTGTAAGGACCTTGCTTCTCGCCAAATTTCATGATTCTAGGTCAACGGTAAATACCTTATCGGTTTTGATTTATTTACGAGTATCAAAATATTTCGCTTAAATAACCGTTTTTTTTTTAGTTGACTTAGTAGCTTGATTTTTTTAAGAGCTCTAAGGGACCATAGACTTACGTATTGGATATTAATTTCAACTTGATACCGCCACGCGTTCCTTTGAAAAAGGGTCTTGACCGACTGACGGACGGACAACGAAGTGGTCCTCTAAGGGTTCCGTTTTTTCCTTTTGAGGTAAGGCACCCCAAAAAAAAAAAAACTCGCTACAATACAGGATAAAATTTTGAAAATAATGCAGATTTTGTGTTACCAAAATAGTGCCCATAATTCTTTTGAACCCTGCTCTATTTATCAAAGTTGCAAGTCCCATCTCAAAAAACCTGTATAGCGTTACAAGGTTATTTTGGCACGTGGCCATAATTGGAACTAACGCCATTTTGTTTTTTGAACGCATTTCAAGTGACATTTCAGTAAATAATGATGGTTTTCTGAAATGATGTTCACTAGGTGGCAGCACTGGGATGTCAGGTCCGGGCACCTGTCAAAAGTGTCAAAGCGCCTATATTTTCTTTTGTCGTGACTGAATGATGAACGTCTCTTATGTTTTATATTCATTTTCGAAATGAAAGACCTTCTTGTCAAAGTGGCACTAACTGGTGGCGTAAATTTACATGAAAATCGTCATTTCATAAATGTTTAATAACAGCACGAACAGCAGAACATCATTTTGGTGCTAAAAGATCATTATATAGCCGTGTATTTTTAGCGAACCAGAAACATTTACCGACATCACATGATCACGACACACAAACCTAAAGTTTACAAGTCAACTAAAGTTATTTATTTTTCACCGTCAAACGCGAGATCTGCGAGTGACACTAAAAGGCGACGAACAACAGTCCCGTGATTGGAAACTTGGTACAATATAATTGAATTCTTGAAGAGTAAGGGAGCGAGGATTACTTAAAACATTTTTTCAACAAAATTCTAAATTTTGTTCGAAGAGACATCAAAGGAGTTTTACAAGTACATCGAAGGAAACGTTAGATGAATTTTTGTTGGAAATTTTCTTGGGAAGGTGTCGGATTCAGGGTGGACATAGAGTATTCGCGTAACTGGAGACATTTTGTAGTGGACATGGACATTCCTTGGCTGACCGAAGTAATAGTAAGAAAGAAGGAAAGAAAATAAATTTATTTAACACAGACGAAAGGCACACAACAATCTGTCTAGCCAATTTTTCCAACAATGTTGGGGTCGGCTTCCAGTTTAACCGAATGCAGCTGAATACCAGTATTTAACCCAGTTACTGAGTAACACGATACCCCTTGGTAAGCCTGGCTGTCAGACTTTTGGGCTTCTGATTACCCGTAACGACTGTCAAAGATCTACGAATGACAGCGAGGACTAACGGCTTAGCGTGCTTTCCGAGGTAAGGAGGGGTCTTGATATGTAATGCATGGTCACCCATCCACGAACCAACTGCGGCATGCGTAGTTTAACTTTATTCTGAAAATAAAAATAAAATATATAATTTGTAAAGTGTATTGAAAGAAGTACACGTAGTATATTTTAGAACTACGTCATAAGGTTCATTTTAGCTAAAATAAATAATATTTTAACACTTTTACACGTCAAATATAAATTTTGTTTTTTATCTAGATGAGTTAGGTGTTTCTTAACCGACCGATAGAACCACAAAGATTTGTGTGGACCTGACCAGTCAGTGCACGAATTTGTCATTAATCGTCAGAAAATGTTTTTAAAAACTAGTAAAAGCTAAAAGACCATCAAGAAGATGGGTCAATGATATCAAAGATAAAGCAGGAGATAAATGGCAAACAAAAACGAGAGATAGAAAAAAATTGATTAAATGGCCTTTACCCAACAGAGGGGCTCTCATTCAAATTAAACCAAATCTTATTTAATGTAACAATAATAAATTGGAAATACAATAAAATCATAAAATATTGCGATAGATCTCAAGAGAAGACTTACATAATTAAAATTGAAAAAAAAAAACAGTGGCATTCCGGGAGTGCCGACAAAAGTGAAAATATGAAAAATAAAAAAAAATACTTCCGAAACCTTTCAAGTAAAAATACTTGCAGAGAACATTGGATCCGTAATGAAACATAAGTAAAGAGCACAATCGCGTTTACAAAAATGAGGTGCCGGTAACGGTGTCGCGAGTTCAATTGTTTTTTCCCATCTCAAAAATGCCCAACGCGCAAGCAGTTTTCACTTCTATAAAATAAAATATTAACTTTGTTGCATGCTAACAAATACTGTAAAACTGCATGGAAAAGTGAGAACTATAAAAGGCTTATTTATTATTTACGAGCTTCTGCATTTTTTTTTTTGGTTGTGATATTATTAAATAACTTCTCCCGCTCTGGGCGGAGCAGGAGGGTGTCAGACTCTTACTGACTAAAATCCACCCGTATTCCTTCGGTTGCCCTGTTGCCGGGGGCCACGATTTCCCTATCAGTTTTCTTCGCACCCCCGGCAGGCATCGGCCCTAGCGGACCCTGTTAATTCTGCTGACATCTCTTTGAGGCGCGCGTGGAACACAACGCGCCGTTGACCCGGGCCTGCTCCTTATCGGACGGCGAGCTACCCATTGCTCACCGTCCGCAAGCCCGCGCCTACGGTGGCTAGAAATCGGCTCGCGATTCCCGACGTCCAGGGCGTCTCCTCCTGCGGTGGTTAGGAGCGTGAGGGCGCGAAGTTTGCCTCTCCCTCACGCGGTCTGCCTCCTCCTTCGCGAGCATTACAGATTTAAAAAATTCTTTCAACTATGTGAAAGATTTTTTTTTATCTTTCATGTTTTTTTTTTAGTTTATACATTACAAACAAACATACAAAAATCTTTTCTTTTTATAATATTAGTTTAGATTTATTTAATCGTGTAGCTTAACTCAGCAAATGATTTTATAAAGTGGTAAATACTGACCGTCTCTAACAGTAAACAAGCAATCTGTTTTCTAAAACAAGGTGCTCGCATAACCTCCTGCATAAAAACGCTTGCCTGTTTTTCCTCCATCTTACAAAGATACTAGGAACTTTATCAATAACACTCCAAAAAATCTTCGAATAAAGAAAAATACGTAAAATTTCGCTAGTTCATCACCCACAAAGAAACAACTCGTTTGAAACTTCAAGTCTTTCAACTTGCACGGACAACTAATTCACTTTATTTTCCGCTATTCTTACAACTGTCTGGGAATCTTGGAAATATTCAATGCTTTGTTACTGTATTAACTGACTTCGAAAAAGAAGGAGGTTAGGTAGGTACGCGTTAGCTAAGTTTTTTTATTTAATTTGGCAGGGATAGCCTGTGATGTAATCCCTTTAACAAGTTAGTCAGTGCAAACAATTGTAACGATTACTGACAAATGCTTGCACTGACTGGACAGGTCCACACAAATCTGTGTGGTTCTTTCCTCAAAAGACCAAGTCAGACACTAATGTACATGGTCCCCATATGGCCTGACCAAGATAATGTCTGGATTTTAAAGAAACTGCGACCTCTGAGTTTGTTTCTGCCTTTCTTCTTAGAGTAGTCAGATAGGAAACGCCGAACTCATCTAGCTTATTTTTTTTTAGATGTCCTTTAAAAGTGATTCCGATATCCTATTTACAGAATAAACAATTTCAATTCATTTCATTTCTTAAAAATATTAACTGTGGTGGTTTTAAACCAACTTAAAATAAATTATAATAATTTATTTTATTTATCAACCTTGAAATACTTAGCGGGGGGGGGATAGCTGATCTACAAACATTAGGAAATCAAACATTTACATAGAACATTTATTGATAGCTCACACATTACAATACACATTGCCTACTAAAAAGAACAACTTTTCAGTAGATTATAAAAATATTAAAATAAAAAACCCAACCAAATGAAACAAAAAACAAAATGCGACTATGAAACATTTATTTTTCTTTGTTTTTAGGGACACGAGAGTTGGCGGTTTTCCTTATATGCCATAAGCAATCATCTGAAGAAGAGGGTCTTGCGACTACGTGAAAGGACTCACTCTAACGTTACCGCCTTACTTGTTCCCAAAGCTTAGAGGTATACGTGGAATCACTTGACTGAAGACGTATAAACTGACAGATACAAAGAGATATAAACAAGGGTGTACAATTTTAGATAGGGACTGAACAGAGCAAAGTAAACATCAATACTATCTACTCACTATTCACCTTGTTATAACTTGATACAATAAAATATTTGTCGGATGCGGTTATTAGTACGGACACGAAACGAATCGCAAGCGCGCCATTGGCGACATCAAGTGATCTACCCACACCAAAAAGCGCGCTTCTACAGAGTCGTGATGTTTTAAGGCCACGGCGAGGAGGGATTCAGCCTCGGATTGCATCGGAGTTAAGACGTCGCGGAACTGTTCTCGATTTGTGGTGCTCAGTTATTGTGTTAATTGTAATTTGTGATCATTGTGTTAATTTGTGATTTTAATAAACGCCGTCGCACCCAGTGTGTGTATAATTTTGCTAGTGTGATTAATTTGATAGTAAATTATAATGTGATTTGAACTGCAAACGGTTTTTCTATTGCGCATTAACCAACACTACCCACAGTACGCCCATAGTAGTTAAAATATCGTTGATAATAACGAAAGAGTCACATACCCGTCTCTGACATATTGATATTTTCCTGATGCTTGCATTAGGTAACAATAATATTGATTAAAAAATAGTCGAGAGGTTTAAGAGGGGCTTATGGCTAAGTAATAACAGTCGCACGGGTCGATCGACCAGGTTAAGCTACGGTTGGTCCGTGGATGGGTGATCAACTTTACATACCGAGACCCCTCCGTGCCTCGAAAAGCACGTTAAGCCGTTGGTCCCGGCTGTCATTCATGTATCTTTGACAGTCGTCAGAAGCCCGAAAGTCTGACAACCAGTCTTATCAAGGGGTATCGTATTACCCAGTTACTGGGTTGTAGAGGTCAGATAGATAGTCGCTCCATGTAAAATACAGGTATTCAGTTGCATCTGGTTAGACTGAAAGCAACCCAAACTTAGTTGGCAAAAGGCTAGGTAAATGATGATATTGATTTAAAAGAGTGTCCATGGAGTTTCCTGCCCGTTCCTACCTACTACGCTTTGGAATGGGCAGCACAAGTTTCATCTTTCTTACTGACTGATCAAGTTGAAATTAATATCTCAAATACGTAGGTCTATGATCTCTTGTAGCTCTAAAAAAATCACGTTTCTAAGTCAACGCAATAAAAAAATACGGCCATTTATGCGACAAATTTTGATACTCGCAAATAAATCAAAACCTACAGGGTAAGTCCCGTTAACCTAGAATCATGAAATTTGGCAGGACACAAAGTCTCACAATACATGTAAAGGAAAAAGTCCGAAAATAGTTAATTTGTAGTTGTATCAAACATTTGCTATTACAAACTTACATTTGCAGTTGGAGAATAGACCGTGACGTATAACGATTTAAGAAAAACATGTTATTCTACCATTGTGGTAGAATAACACGTTTTTCATAAATCGCTAAGTTTGTTTTTAGGATAAATTTTTGTTGAACTCAAGCATATTACAATATTTACTTATTACCACTGATATAAAGCACATTTTTATGAGTTAAAAACGTAATTGTACAAAGCTTAAGTACAGAGAGCTTAAGTTAATAAATAACCATTAATTTGTAGATCATATCGTGGACCTGCGGTACTAAATTTTGGGTAAAAGATTATAACGTAATTTGGAAAGGTTTTACCTAATTTTACAACAGATTAGATTGTGTTCCAGCAGGATGTACGGTTTGAGTCTGTAAAATATTGCTTGTAAACAATTTTCATACTGAATAATCATTTATATTTACAAAAAACTAGCTGAGCCGACAGATGTTGTCCTGTAAAAATTTCAATAATTCATACACTTCCCATAGAAAATGTACTTTCAGTTTTCCTGTATTTTCCAACTTTTCTGGCAACTTTTAAAATTTACTTTCCTTAAGAACCTTATTTGGAATATTACGAAAATTTTAAAACAACGATTTTCCATATCGGTCCAGTCGTTCTGAAGTGATGCGCTTACCAACGAACAGCATTTCATTTTTATTTTATAGAGAAGATATAAATAAGCCTACATTATTTTCTTTCCTCATGATTTACAAATTTATTTGCTAAATAAAAACTGGAGGTAAAAGTACTCTCTTTTGTTTGTTATACATTATTTTTTATTCTATCTTGAATTATTTCGATATCATAATACCATAATTATGTCATATCTTGTCAGATGTCATACCTTATCCTCAGAAAAAAATCAACGAATTTTCTTTTGTAAACTGATCTCAAAAGCCAAAACCAGTGCCTATCTCTTTGTTTTATCCCCTTTAGAACCGTAACAGAATAAATTGGCCTAAAAACATTTATCAAAAGTTTTCATAATTCATACCTTGGTTATCCCGCAGAAAGCCTAGGATTATAAAGTACACGTTACACGAACTGTTGCTGTAATAATACCTGCTTGATTACTTAAAGCCTTATTTGTTTGATCTATGAATATTTTGGGCGCTGATCTGCGTACCCTGGACGAAAAATTCGTTCGAAGGTAAACAAGATAAAATCTCGAAACAAGACTGAGGGCGTTTGACCACCGCCGGTGTCACCAGACGTCACTGAGAAACGAGATTATTTGAATCGAGCGTGACGTCCCTGTGACGGCGATCGTTTGTCCACTGCGACTGAACTCGGCATCATAGACTAAACCAAAACCAGCAAACGGCGCAATGTGACGACAGTGTGACTTGTTTTGTATTGCCGGCACATTCGCTCCTAAACACAACTATCAACATATTACATTGCAATACGAGAAATTGACGGATGAGTAGCATTTGTACTCAATTCAAACATCAATAATAATATTTATATATCATCTAAACATGCGAAAACAATATACAAAAGGGTAACCTCGTATTGAATTAATATTTACTATCCAAACAACAGCAAATAACCGACATAAGTTTAGACAAACATACCAAATTGTTATGCAACACGCAACGTAACATGCTACGTTACGCAACGAGTTTGTATGTTTGTATATAATAGGCGGTAGACGTTGGTAACGCTAATACTTCGACCTTAGCCGGGAGCACGTATGTTTGCAGATTTACTTTACAAGTTTAGACCTAACGGAGATATGAAGGCAGATTATGTACGAAATGGATTCTCGGAATTCGGGATTTGGGGAATAAAATGTGTCTTTGTGGGTTTTCGTTTCAGATTATGAGAAGGTATTTTACTGTTTTGTTGTTGCCTGGAGGTTTCTAGACAAGGTTTTTTTCGCTTCACGTTTTAATTTTGAGACCTGTCAAGGGCAGATATTACTATTTTGTGCTCTGTACAGGAGAGTAGTAATATCGCTGTCCCCGGCGAATAAAATCGTAATCGTAAAAACTAAATTTTACAGGAAAAATAAAAAAACAGTTTTTTGTGAATATCTTATTAACTATATACTTATTAATATACATAGCGAAATTGTTCAAATACCAAAAGAAAAGTGATTTTTTACATTTATTACAATACACCTTAAACTCTCGTAACTTCTGAAATAACCGTAGGAAATTAATTGACAGTGTAATCGGACCTCTAAATATCGAATATGCAATAAAGTTAAAACTATCGTAATAGCACATTACTTGAATTTGAATTGAATTGAATTACCATTTTATTTGCCGGGGACAGCGATTCATATCATCAAAATGCTATGCTCTCAAAATGGTGAAGGAAACATTGTGAGGAAACCGGCATGTTCTAGAACCAAAAATTCGAAGACATGTGACATCCATCAACCCGCACTTTGCCAATTATGGCCCACTCCCTCTCGCAGAGAGGAGGCTTGTGTCACAGCAGTAGGAACGTTATAGGCTGATAATGCTATAGGAAAGTAGCTTATAAAACCAGGTATAAAAGGTATACTATGCCAAAATGCATAGAGGAAGCATAGAGATCAATGACCGGTCTTCTATTTAACGTTTTTCGTTTGTGGTGATACAGTAATTACCTGCTTAATTATTACCCCATGCCACGCCCCACCGTATCAAGATCAATTAACCACAATACTAATAATTGGCTTAAGATAGGCTCTGCCACAAGCCAGGATTAATTACACCAAAATAAAAGAAGGTATACTAAACTTACACATCTAATTATCAAAATCAAATAAAGAAGCACATCGTAATCACATAACCAAGTAACTACACTAATCTCTTAACGAACTAAAATCAAATTGAGTTAATTTAATAAAGTTTATCCCCCGAAAAGAGGGGATTCGTGTCACATTCGTATCCCCGAGGGCCTAAATAATTCCCCTGGGGACTTGGGGTACTCCCCATATTTCATATTACGTATAATTGCGCTACGTTTAGATTTATAATTGGGAGCTTGGGGGCTCAAACGATTTCTAGATTGTAAAAACATGTAATCAATTGTTGCGAGTTATTTTGGAAATATTTTGAATTGTTGTTCTGTTAATGTTTACAAAAAGACTAACATAGCTTGTTTGTTATTTCTCGAATTTACAGGCTATTATGTCTATCTGTATGTCTATTGTCTGTGTATTTTAAATAGTAAAGTTTTTTTTTACAGATTGTTCGAATGTTATCAAAATATGAAATGTAATAAAAATTAACAATTTTACAGTGTAAATAAATAAACCAATGATAGTTTTCTAGAATTTTGATCTTAAGCAATAATTATCAGTGATTGACAATGTTTACTTAATGCCACTGCAAAGGATGCGAGAGAAAAAAAAAGGTTATTGCAAAGAACTATTATTTTTTTAACCGACTTAAAAGGAGGAGGTTATATGTTCGTCGCGTATGTTTGTTTTTTTTTTTTTTTGTTTTTTTTTTATGTATGTCCACCGATTTCTCCGTCAATTGTGAACCAATTCTAAAAATTCTTTTTTTGTTTGAAAGGGTATACTCTCGAGGTGGTCCCATATAAATTTTATTATCTTTGCTTCGATAGTTTTTGAGTTAGCCTCAATAATACGTACTTTTTCCCACTAGTATGTGTGATAAGTTCCTGTCACTGTTATTTACATAGCAGGTAGTTTAGTGTAGTGCGGTGTAGGTTTTCGAATTTGTGTGGGGTAGGTACCACAACTAAAAAGTGAAAAATAAAAACTTTTTACAAAAAAAAACAACCAACTTCCAAAAAACACTACAAAGTGAAAAATAACTTTAATTTCGGAAGTTGGTGACAAAAAAACGAAAATTCAAAACCAAAGACACCGACTTTTCTTTTGTAAAAAGTTTTGATTTTTCTTTCTTTCTATGACCGTGCTCTTTCAACATCGACTTCTCCCATTCTAACTCTCTTCTCTCTTGTCCACAGAACTACCTCCAGAGAAGCCAACGATAAAGGCAGAAAAGGGATGGTACGCATCCGGTGACTCCCTCAGAGCACAGTGCTCGTCACCACCGGCAGACCCACCCGCCAACCTGACGTGGCTGCTAAACGGAAGAGATGTGAGTAGCTTTTAAATTTAAAATATTTTGTTTCACGTAAACCTGCACTTATGAAACGCCAGAAGCTTGATGCACGGTTCCAAATTAGTCTCTTCCTGTGGAGAAGAACCGGCCAGAAACTCAACGGTTACTCTTTTAAAAATAATTGGCAATTTTATGTTTTAAAATTACTGTGTCAGGTAGTAGGTATGGAAATACAACATAGGCATGTCAACAAGTACTTTTACTTCTTCTTTTCGTGTGTTACTAACCTGGTGTCAGAGTTTTAAAGCCACCTAAGGGCCTCTAACTTGGCTTCACATGCCGTCGAGAAATATCTCTCAGGCATGCCGGTTTTCTCACGATGTTTTCCTTCACCATTTTTGAAGCAAGTAATAATTATACAGTACGCACATGAATCCGAAAAGTCAGAGGTGCGTGCCTTGGGTTTGAACTCGAGACTTATGACTTGGCAGTCTGACGGTCACACCACTGCTTTACGTATCGTACCTTTTACTAATTATACGATATTAAATATCTTTCTAATACTGATAGGATCAAAGGCACGTTGTACTTTGATCAGGTACAATTAAGTAGCGCCAAAGTTGGAACCAAAACTTAGATAAGAAACTGTTTTATAATCTCCTCTTATTTGTTCTCCTTATAAAGTATTTTTTACCAAAATACCCGCGAAATTTCGCGGATTTATATATATTTATTTTATAAGGGTTCCGTACCTCAAAAGGAAAAAAACGGAACCCTTATAGGATTACTCGTGTGTCTGTCTGTCTGTCCGTCTGTCATAGCCAATTTGCTCCAAATCTAATGGACCGATTACAATATCAATTTGTGACCCAAACACGGACGTGTAACGAAAATAAATTAATTTTGAATATGGGGGTCACTTTTCGGGGGTAAAATGCAAAATAAAATAAAAAAGTTTTGCAAACCGTATCTTGTGACATCAAATGAAAGAGCTTGTTATGAGGACCTCAAATATTTTTTTTTTTATAATTTTAAAAGAAACACTTAAAACACAAGAAAATAGATAAAAATCGACCATTCCCCCCAATTATCTCCGAAATTATTGAGCCTACAATTTTAAAAAAATATAAAAAGTAGTTCTATGCTTATAGTTTACAGGACAACCCATAAGAAGTCTGTGGTCTTAAAATAACATGGTAAATCTCCTAATTTTGTGCGTACAAACTTACATTTGCAGTTGGAATGTATGGGAGAAAATGTTTTTCAACTGCAATGTTAAGTTTGTCCTTGGGATAAATTCATCCCAACTACGAAACCCTTCATTGTGCGTGGTTCAACATGCACTTGGCCGGTTTTTTATTCATATTCTTTTAGCATCTCTTTAGGTCATGAGCTTACGCGAAGGAGGAGACGGAGCGCGTGAGGGAGAGGCAAATTTCGCGCCCTCGCGCCCCTAACCGCCGCAGCAGTAGACGCCCTGGGCGTCGGGAATCGCAGGAAGATTTCCGGCCACCGTAGGCGCGGGCTTGCGGACGGTGAGCAATGGGTAGCTCGCCGTCCGATAAGGACCAGGCCCGGGTCGACGGCGCGTTGTGTTTCACGCGCGCCTCAAAGAGATGTCAGCAGAATTGACGGGGTCCGCTAGGGCCAATGCCAATGCCGGGGGTTCGAAGAAAACCGATAGGGACATCGCGGCCCCCGGTAACACGGCATAGGAAGGAACACGGGTGGGTTTTAGTCAGTAAGAGTCTGACACGCCCTCCCGCTCCAGAGCGGGAGAAGTTATTTGATAATTTCCCACCCAAAAAAAAAAAAAAAAACAAAAAAAAAAAAAAAAAAAAAAGGTCCTGAGCTTACCGAATATCAATAAATATTTGGCTTAGGTCTTAAAGGAGAGGAGAGAAAATTTATTGGCTGTTATTGGTACAATAGATTCTATCGACATTCTTAGACGATACCTGGGTCTGAATATGACTTGGACCTTTAGGCAGGTCGTGAAACACGTTGCAGTTGACAGGTTGGTTTCTCATATTACTCATTTCTATTACAGGGGGTCGCGTCAATGATTATATATTTTTTCACAACTAAAAATATAAATTGGCTTTGAGGTGATGAATGGTTGTACCTTACCAACTACTCACTCGTAATATAATTACGTAATTACATTTTAATGTAAGGACGCTATATTTAAACGACATCTTCTTAAAATAAAATACAGCGAACAAAATAAGATGCTTGTATCCCTCGAGGTTTTTGTCGTTGCTCAGTAATAAGATCGAGTATGATTCTGAACTTTGCATACTTTTGTATTACGTTGCATAGTTTTAAAAAATTGTTTTTTGTTTAATAACGTTAAAATTATCCAGGTTAATTAACATTAACCGATCATAGAATTTGTGTCTCGCTGTTCTTGTGGTCGCTAGCGCTACTTCTGCGCATGAGGTCCTAAGTTCGATTCCCGATGTTTGGTGTTTCCATCTGATATTTCTCAGTAGCAGCCCGGAGTCTGGAATGTGCCCGGTTGATGGCAATAGGCTTGCCCCCTATTACATGGGACTTAAAAAAAACAACTGACTTCCAAAAAAAAACACTACTAACTGAAAAATAACTTTAATTTCGGAAGTCGGTGTCTTGAGTTTTGTATTTTCGTGTTTTGCCACCGACTTCCGAAATTAAAGTTATTTTTCAGTTTGTAGTGTTTTTTTTTTGGAAGCCGGTTGTTTTTTTTTTTGTAAAAAGTTTTTATTTTTCACTTTTTAGTTGTGGTACCTACCCCACACACATTCGAATACCACTACCTGCTACCAGGAACAGGAACTTATCATATCATCTACATACTAAGTGGGAAAAAAATACGTATTTTGTAGCTAACTAAACTACCCAAGCAAAGTTAATAAAAATTATATGGGACCAATTTGAGAACATACCCTTTCAAACAAAAAAATATTTTTTTAAATCGGTCCACAAATGACGGAGAAGTCGGTGGACATACAAAAAAAAAAAAAAAAACATACGCGACGAACATATAACCTCCTCCTTTTTGGAATTCGGTTAAAAATATAAACCGCGAAATGTGAGTGTACTATTATAGGTACATCTCTGCTTAACCCTCCGGGGAAAACAGGCGTGAGGCGTGATGTTCATGTGTGAAATCTTAAATAAACAAACCATAAAACCCTTTAATCCATTCGTTAATATAACACTGAAATAAAACTGTGTAAATACGTTTACCTACAAAAATACTCAAAATGCTACGACGTAGCTCATGTGATGACGTCAACGCTACGCCATGCCAGCTACGCTGTCGTAGTAGTATCGATGTGCTACGAGCTACGTTTCGAGCTATTGTTCTTTAACTTCGTAGGTATTACGTCAGATGAGAACTTTGTCTGTGGCTAATTATTAAAAATAACTACGATAAAAGAGGTTTTTATTTACCAAACTATTTAGCCTTGTGTATTGTTTTTACAGAAAATTTGTAGTGTTCAATTTTATCTTTTAATTCCGGGAATTTTTCGATATCCGATAGCTTGGAGTTTCACTAGCGTTTTCAGAACCTTTGCAACGAAATTATGAATTCACAAAACAACATATGAAACTGAAAGAATAGCGATCAAAATTATTTCAAGGCTTGTGTAAATATTTATCATGCACTTTACTTTCTTGCAGTCTACTAAATAAAAATCTTAAATTCATTCTTAAACTGACTGATAACGCGCAGCCTAAACCTCTGGGTCTAAAAGTATGAAATTTTGCACAAGAGTTCCTTTTATAAACAAAAGAAGGATTTTTTCAAAATTCGTCTATAAAAGTTCTTAGAAGTTCGTAATTTTGAACCCATCGGGGCGCACGGCTTGTATAAACACAAAAATGTCTTATAATATCAAGGTGCCAACAACGTAAAGAAGATCCAACCCAAATCTTGCCATCCTTCAAGCCCTCCAATAAACGTCACTATGATGACGTCATAACACCGGCTCGTTAGCGTCGCCATCAGCGTGCATCCTTCGCGACGCTGAGTTAATTAATGAGCAATGAATCACCGACGTTAGCATCGATCGTTGTGTTGTGTGTAACCGCTGCTTTAGTTATGAGCGCCTAGTACATTGTGATATTGTTGAGGTGACTAGCATTACTTCAAACCAAAATACTCGTAAATGAGTTGAACTATACCAGTCTTTTTTTGAGGATAATCTTAAAATTTTCATGTTTCTTTCTGATGATACAGCATCGTTTTTAACCGACTTCTAAAAAGAGAAGGTTATCAATTCGAATGTTTATATATGTCGCAGGGATATCGTAAAATCAGTAATATTATAATTTCACTAGTGAAATAATAAATTGCACGAAACTTTGTCAATCGCCTCCATTTCTCACAATTTAACGAGCTCATTTCAGTGATATTATAATTCCACTGGACTCACGCAGTGATATTGCAAGGCAGTAATATTTTGACAATTTCACTGTATGTGCAAGCCCGTTAAATTGTGAGATGGTCAATGATTGATCCGTTTCCAATGTCATGCCTTACTTATATCATAAAATGAATAAACTTCTACACGTTATTATGCAGATCTTAAAGGCGGATGAAGAAGAGTTGACCAATCAAAACGCACGAAGACCCCACTATAAAGTTGACTCATTCCTAGGGTTATTATAAAATCACTACTGTGTTCCCGTGAAATTACAATAACACTAAAAAAAGTCCGTAAATTTTTGAGAAATGGAGGCGGTTGACAAAGTTTCGTGCTTTGCCAATATCCCTGTGACATACATAAATAAATATATTTTTATTGTAAACGCTAGATTACTTATGAGCGCCTAGTAACATTGTTATTCTGTTGAGGTGACTACCGCTACTTTCCATTACTTCAAAGCCAAAATATATGAGTTGAGTTATTAATACTGTTGTACTGTACATGTCTTCCTGTGAGGAAACACTTACAATTTTCATGTTTCTTTCTGATGATATTGCATCATATTTGTAACCGCTGAATAACTTATGAGCACCTAGTAACAAAGAGTCACATTGTACACAGAGCTGATGTTTTTGTTGTTAGATGATAATAAATCTGCTTTGAAAATCGTCGCTTCTGGAATAAAGTTTGATGGAGGCAGCCTTAAACCATCCTTAAACATAGCAAACTCTTCCACTGTGTGTGAAGAAAGATAGTGGACTAATCTATTCCTATAATTGATCAATAAAACTATTATAAGTCATTATTCCCATGCCCTCTCGCTCCATATCGCGGCCTGGACCAGGGCCGGACGCGAGAGATAACCACCGCCGATCGCCTCCACGAGGACACGGCAGTGCTCCGTCCGAGTCAATGGCGTCCTAACAATTAAACGATTTGGGCCAAGTAGGCTGCCACGCCAATCGCGGCATCAACGGAGTTTTTTTAGGTCGTCAGAATTGCAGGTGTATGGAGACTTTGGCCACTCCCACATATTATGATGAGCTACAAAAAATGCAAAATAACATAACATAACATCACAGACACACCCACATTTCGCCAGTTATGTTTAAGTCCCATGTAAAAGGGGGCGAGCCTATTGCCATCCACCGGGTACAAATCCAGACTCCGAGCTGCTATTAAGAATTCTAGATAGAAAAACCCAGTAACACTTTGCCCGACCCGGGAATCGAATCCAAGACCTCATGCTCAACAGTAGCGCTTGCGACCACTAGACCAACGAGGCAGACCAAAAAAAAAAGTGCAAAATGTATTATAAAAAGGCAAAACTTACCCTGGTCAGGCATCCCCGCTGCCAACTTGCTGATTAGCTCATAATGTTACCAAAACATGGGCTATTATGACACAATTTATACCAATACTCCAGAACAATAATACAAAAAAGAAAACTTGACAGAAACACAACATACCAACAATAATGAAATCAATTTGTGCTGTCCCGACGTCACAGTTCCTCGTTGTACGTCGCGACGCTTGATAAATGACTCCGAACAACTAGTTCCCTTGTTTTATCTCATACCACTGTTTCAATGTTTATTTTTCTATGTGGAATATTTCCTTTATTTGGTCCTGTATTTTTGTTTCGCGGATAGGATATTCTGTGGGTGCGTACAATAATCAGAAATTTTAAATACTCTGACTACTTACTTATTTGAGGGAGGCTAATATTTAATGAATTCGATGGGCGACTGGTGACAGTCTGTCAATTTGATAATTTGACAATATTAGAAAAAAAAAAGAAAACATAGTTTTTAGTGCTTTACAAAACAGCACCGGTCGTGAAAATTTTGTATATATTGAAAAATACGTCGCATTGTCAGTTACATTAAATTATAGAAAGAAAGAAAGAAAGATGTTTTTATTTGTGACATGCACAGGAAATACAACATTAAAACTAAGAAAATTATAAAATAAAAAAATTAGACCCCTGTCTATCTAGGACTATCTACACATTGTTTTTTTATCTTCAAAGTAATCGATTTAAATATCTACTACTTGGTAATAATATTGCTACTTGCGAAAAATATTGGCTTAATGTAATCTATCTTAGTTGTCTACTCATTTCGTATAACAGTAGGTTTTCCTAAAATAAAACAAAAAATTAATTGTTACTGGGATCTAAACCCGTGACGCCTAACACAGATGCTAATCACTGTGCTACTGATGCCGTCTGTCGTATTATCTTTCTAATGTCTCAAGTAATTAGTTTTATTGTATTAAGTTATTATTTTGTATCAAAGCAGATTCGATTAAACCATTCTTTTCTAAGAATAGAAATCTTAAGAAGTAATAATCGCGATCAGATTTTGTACGATAAAATGAGTTTATAATTGAATGTCACTCAATATGATTAATGTTTGAGAGTTGATGCATTCATTTCGTATCAAGTTCAAGATAATTCGTCTCAAATTCGATAATAGGATTAAATTCTCATTTTCACATCATTTAATCTTTTTATATATAGCAGTGGTGGCCCAGTGGTAACGGCCGCGACTTACTAGTTGTAGATCGTAGGTTCGAACCTAGACAGGTGCTTTACTTTGTGTAAATTTTATACAAAATACTTTGTGTTATTTCATCACCACTGCTCTCAAAACGGTGAAGGAAAACATTGTGAGGAAACCGGCATGTCCTAGAACTGAAAATTTGAAGACATGTGACATCTACCAACCCGCACTGGGCCCGCGTGGTGGATTACGGCCCATTCCCTCTCACAGAGAGAAGGCCTGTGTCCCAGAAGTAGGATCATTTGAGCTGATGATGATGATGATGAATTTTTTTATCTTTATTTCAATGTTTTATGGTTTGACTTACTTTTGCCCGCGTCCATGTGAAATTTCGGTTTCTTCATTTTGCTCGGCTTCTAAGGGTCGTAGGGTGATGTTAAATAGCCTATAACCTTCCTCAAGAAATCAAATCCAACTGGTAGCTCCATAAATTTGCGCGTTCAAACAAACAAATTGTTCAGCTTTATTATATTATAAAAGATATAATTTAATTCATTTTCTTGGTATTGCGATATATAATGTAGTATATTAATTATATCTAATGAGATTGACTGCCCTGATCTCTTACATAAACTACGTTTCAATGTTCCTCAGAGATCAGTTAGATTTAATCCGCCTATCTTCATTCCTTTTACCTCTTCTAACTACAGGCAAAACTCATACATGGTGCGAGCGAGTCAGGACTAAAGTCCTTACTCGCTAGTTTTGCCTATTTATACATATATTCTCTATATTCTTTGTAAAGAGTTCTCATTTGACCCATTTATCACCAAAACCGCGCTCGTCTGAACGCTGACTTTTTTAAAAGTGCATAGTGCTTGTTGTACCTTATATATAATAATATGTATACTTAATCTTGTTTATCGTGCTTGTTAGTGATCCTAAGATTTCTACTACTTTTTCTGTTTTTACCCGTGAGAACCTGTAATTGGCTTTATGTTTCTTAAACAACTGTTATCCATTTGGTATAGCTGTTGGTTCTCCTATAAATAAATAAATTAATATACATCATAAATTATAGGTATAATGTGCCTATATAGGCATAGGCATAGATTTTGCTCGTATTTTTACCATCGCACAATCGAAGAACTCTCATGTTTTTTTTTCTAAATATAACGCAATTTCATTATTTTAGTTTAGTTATATTTTTGTAAAACCAAAATAAAACACACACATTTTTCACATATTCCTTGTGATTGAAACTGTTAGCAAATCAAATCCGATCATAGAGGCTTTTTCAGCGTGCTCTACAATATGTTGGAGTTTGAACAAATTGAATTGAACAAAATATTGAGTGCTACCCGACTTCAGCGAAGTGGGATTTCACTACTCAAATATTGATGTACATCTGTATCGGTTGGATTAAACGTGCAGTTTAAGTTTTCCAAGTTAAAAGGCTGGCTTGGAAGAGGCAGAATAAGTGTTTTAGTGCAGAATTTATTGAGATTTGTGATGTAACGTACTGGGAACATCTGATGCGGGTTTGGCGTGATATTAAAGTCAGCGTCGGACACAAATCTAAGAACAAGGGTGCCTTTATAGATTAAGAAGTAACAAAGTATTTTTTAAGTTTATCAAAGGGTTATCGCACAAATAGTCGCTTAAAGCAGCATCAGCTGTAAGTGGCTATTTCAGAACATTCAAGACCTATTTAACAAATAAACGTTTGCTGGGCGAACAACTGTTTACTTTGACGTACTTCAGATTTACAGTTACATAGAAATGAGTCAGCAATTTACAGGCGAGAAGGCACACAACGTATTTGGCTGTGTGAAAACTGTCTTTTAAGTTCATGTTTTAGTTAAACTCACAACAAAATATTCATACGGTCGAAGCTGTCTCTAGTCGTTTTAACTCAAGACAAAACTATTATAATTCCTGTGTGTTTTTTCTCCAAAATTAAATTAGTTTATTACATCAACAATTACCATAACATCACGCCTTGTTTTCTGGAAGGGTTGTGCAGAGCTATACCCACATCTAGCCTGTTATTTAATTATGTTCTATGTAATAGGGGGTGAGTCTTTTGCTATCAACCGGGCACAAATCCAGACTCCGGATTACTACTGAGAAATTCCCGATAGAAAAACCCAATATCACTTTACCCGACCTGAGAATCGAACCCAAGATCTGATGCTCAGCAGTAGCACTTGCGACTATGACGACGAAAGAGGCAGTCAAAATATTTCCAACAAAATATTTAACCAAAAACATTTATTTATACGTGGCACTTTTCACCCCTGTATACGAACGTAGCCGCGGGCTAGACTCATTTCAAAATATAGCTCACTTACTTCGTTTTAGTGTAAACAGAATTTTAAAAGCGCGCATTACTGGGGCAACATGGCGTGCCTCGTAAGTGAATATCGGCTGCGGCCATAGATAGCTATTACCATTAACGTGAACTATATTGGGTACTTATCTCTTCAAGTTAGCTATTTTTAAGCAGATATGTAGATGTTGAGGCTAAATAATGACAGCTGCACGGGTCGATCTAAAGTTAAGCTACGCTTGCCGAGATCGGTCCGTGGATAGGTGACCATCCATTACATATCGAGACCTCTCCGTGCCTCGGAAAGCACGTTAAGCCGTTGGTTCCGCCTGTCCTTTAAAAGTCTTTACAGGTTGTCAGAAGCCCAAAATTCTGATATCAAGTCTTATGAAGGGATATCGTATTACCTACTGGGTTGTGAAGGTCAGTCAAGTATTTAGTCAGATATTTAGCCGCATTCAGTTAGACTGGAAGCCTACCCCAAAATAGCTGAGAAAAAGCTTGGCAGATGATGATGAAGATGTAAATGTTGAAGAATAAATAAGTGTTAATTTTAAGTGTTTAAGAAGGAGAGGCTTCTTTAAACATTGCTAAAATGTATAGACCATATTTGTTAAATAAGCGCAGGTTCCTACTTTCTATCCTTGTCATTTTTATGAGACTACATAGAGAAAGCAATAGACATGAATAAAATATTCATGATTAAAGAGTTAATCACCACATCAGCCGAACGAGCTTGTTACGTAGCAGCCAGTTTTTTTTTCCGAAAGCTGAGAGGAAAACAGAAGAATAATCAAAACGATGACGGAAAATATTTAAAATATTCGGTAAAAGCTCAGTCAATTAAAAAATGCTGAGAATTGAACGTCAAATATTTTAGTATGGATTTTTAAACGGTCGGTACACAAAGAACTTTTGCTCTGAGCACGAGAAAAACAAGCTTTGGCGACGTCCGAGTTTCCGATAAAGTGATCCGAGCGCACACATAGTACGTCTACTAGTTTGTGCCCGTCGGCGTGGAATATTCATGTTTTTAGGAAATTATTTTCATGGAAAATTGTTTTATTGAATACTGAGCTTTTGGCTCTCGACTTTATTTGTCGTTGTTATTGCCATGCAAAGTTAAAGGTACCTTTTAGTGAACAATTTTCCAAATGTCTTTCCTCAATCTAGTGCACCTTTACAACTTTTATATAATGTTTTCAAAACTTGTTTCTGTCTTCACTGGTTAATGGGGAGTTTACACGGATCGATTTTGGCCGTGCGGCAAATCACCAGTCACATTGCTTGTAAAAATCAAATCGCCACCCCATTTACACCGATCGATAAAAATCGCGTATATGAAAATTTCATAGTAGGTACACCAAACACTGTATCGTATTATTTTTATTCATGGGTTTTAAACGATCTGTACCGACAACGTTGCGGAACAACACAGCACAAAACACACCTCATGCGGTGGGCGATCTCCTGCAACTGACCATTTACACGGTCGATTTTAGTCACCCGCCGCATGCGGCTTGTCGCCGCACAGAAAAAGTTGAATGGCACCCAACCAAGGCTTGCGATTTTAGTCACTGGCGGCCTAGTTGAATTGTCATTTAGAGGATCGATTTTCATCGTGCGGCCTAGCCGTATGGCTAAAATCGACCCGTGTAAACCCCCATTAAGCTGAGCGTTGTCTGTCAATCATTCACGAGACTGATTAAACCAAGATAAATAGATCAATTGAACAACACACACATTGTTTTAGCAATTAAAAATATGGTTACTAAGTAGAACCAGGCTCACCAAGTAAACAATTTAAACTCAAGAACTAGAAGTAGTTAAATAATTTGAACCAAGACATCAATATTCTCCATCGATAAAATCACCAGTCAATTATAAAATAACGAACTGCAAATATTTAAAGTGTGGACTTTAACAAAGAGTTGGAACACAAAGAACTTTACTCGAGCACGAGAAAAACAAGCTTAGGCGAAGTCAAGAGTTCCTGTTAAGTGATCTCGAAGTAGAGGGTAGGTATAGTATCTTGTTCAAAATTCTTTCTTTTTCGTTTCAAAGGTACATCTATGTTTCCTATAATGTTTGGGCCTAGTAGGTGGTCACATTTATTTCGGTGTCAGAGGCGTTGTTCAGATCGTCAAGAGTGCAGGTGTACAAACTAAGTGACGTACTTGTGGTTTGTCTATATGTGGAATAGTTATTTATGCTACAAGTGCGGAAAATAGGTGATATTCGACGTGTGGCATGTTTACTTTGACCATCGTTGTCGTCATCGTCATCACCATCACCATTGCCATCGTCATTTTCATCATCTAATTTGCAAAACTTTTCTCAATAATAAAAACTCCTTGCGTATTGCTGACGACGGAGTTAAAAATAAAAAATAAACTGAAAAGTAAAAAACACTAGTGCGAAAAAGGGGCACGTTCCGCACAGTTTGGCAGCTTGGAAAATGCTCTTTTTGAGCACATGCATTGTAAAATAATAATAGCATTTGAGTATTAGAAATCATTCTTTATAAAAATAGCTTATTGGATGAGTGATTCCTGGAAAAAACGGGCGGTACTTTTGGGGAGCACATGTTAATGACATAAAACGAAAGTTGTTCATATTCTTTTTTTGTGTAACAACGCACGCCACGAAGTGTCTAAATTACGGAAAAACATGGAATTTATGATAATAATATGACTGATCTTCGTATAAAACAGTAAGCATAGGCAGCTATATCAGACATGTGACATCTACCAACCCGCACTGGGCCCGCGTGGTGGATTACGGCCCTCTCACAAAGAGGAGGCCTGTGTCCCAGCAGTGGGAACATTATAGGCTGATGATGAGGCAGCTATATCCAATTCATCTTGTAACGACTATTTAAATTGACATTGGAGACAAAAAGGTGTTCAAAATATTGGTCGGTAAACAATTATACTTAACTAGTTTTAATAATCTATATCCTTACATTAAAATAAATATGCATTTCACAATTTTCAATATTGCACCTACCACTGTTTGTCTCTGCATCACCCAAAGGTTGACTAGTAGAAAATGCCTATGGCATCAAGTCCGCGTCGTACATTTGTGTGCTTATATTAAAAATAAATAAACTATTATTAGAAACTGTACACAAATAAATCATAAATAATCAGAAGAAGAGTAAAAAAATCATTGGTAAATAGTACCTACAGACTGCTCTTTTAAAAATAAAAGACGTAAAACACAATACTTTAAGAAGTATACCTCTCCTCTATAATTGGCCGCATTTTTCTTAGCGCTTGTTTTTGTTTTACTAGTTACTGCTGGATTAGAGTCGGGCAATACTTCTTCAATTGCTTCGTTCTCTTACAAATAATGAGCTAAACCAAGAACCATTATTAGTTGATAGCGGAAAAGTATTGTATGATCGAACTTGAGATAAAATGTTGAGGTAGGTTTGTTATTGTTTGTGGTTCGAATAATATAAAGGAGCTAAAGAGATATACAGGAAGAATTCAATAATTCTCAAGACTCATCTTAAATAGCCATTCATTTATTTATTTTCTTATCTTTGTGCACCTAGAGGTATGAAAGAGATTTATATTTTTTTTATGTGTAACATCTTTCGTGAAAAGGGACGGAAGTGTGTAACAGGAAGCCGGGGAAGCGCGTGCTATTTGATTTGACCAATGAGCGCGCGCGGTGCTAGAGTTGGCCGTCAGATGGTACCAACCCATTTTCAGAGAGGTTAGTACTGTCAAGCAAGATGTCAGATGTTACACATTATATGTGATGTGTTTTATTTATATTTTAAACCAACTTTTTTTGTTAACCACCTGTAGTAACGATAAATATTCCAAAAACCCGTCTACTTTTGCATCTATAGGATCTCAAAATCCCACCCAATGTTTGCCGTACAAATTAAAGCAAAAAGCAAACATAAAAATAACCAAATAACATCCCCATATATCCTTCATTATCCAAATTTGACGTAACAACGTAAAAATATAATTAACCACCCACTTCTCATCAACCTTCCTCAAATGAAAACGGACGTCCGAAATTATTGTTACATATACGTCGGTAATTGTATTTTAATTCGGCAGGCTTCGGAGATACTCGGCTGATAAACCCGACCTATTTAATAAACCTTTCAACCCTTTATCGCGGAGGGAGTATAGAGTCCCATCGCGGGTCCTTTGTGCTGTTTATGTCACTTTGTTTGACAACCTTCCACGATTTAGGTCGAATTTCTGACGCTTCCCATGATAAATGTTTGGGCACAAGTTTTAGCCTGGGCCTTGCGAGTGGATTAAAACGGACGTGTTTTAGTTCATATATCATTGTTCTGTTTTGTTTGAGTAACGTGTGGTATCCATCTATTAATTATATCCTTGGTTTGATTTATAAGTTTATAACTAACGCTGTATTTAAAAGGAAAAGAAAGACAAGAAAATACACAGGACATAAATTAAGGAAGACAAAATTCACATTCATACATATATAAACTTACGCCTTTTTCCATGGGGGTGGGCTTTAGCTTCGTTTACATTTATACATCAGAATCTGTTCATACACACAAGCCGGACAACATTCACATTGAATAGAAACAGCACGTTAGATAGATGATGATAGATAGATATGGTATATTCTGCATTCACCTAGTTATTAGAAATGAACAACCATAAATTATTTAATTTATAATAATAGCTTTGGGCCTTATTAGAAGGCTCAAAGTCACCCAAAGGGCAACGGAGAGGGCTGTGCTTGGAGTTTCCCTACGTGATCGAATGAAGAAATGAGGAGATTCGCAGGAGTACCAGGGTAACCAACATAGCCCAAAGAATTACCAAACTTAAGTGGCAATGGGCAGGGCATATTGCTAGCAGAACAGATGTCCGATGGGACCGAAAGGTTCTGGAGTGAAGACCACGTACCGAAAGACGTAGTGTTAGAAGGCCTCCCACAAGGTGGACCGATGATCTTGTGAAGACCACAGGAATCCGCTGGAAACGGGAAGCACAGAACCGGTCGAAGTGGCGGTGCTTGAAGGAGGCCTATGTCCAGCAGTGGACGTCTTTAGGCTGAAATGATGATGATGAATAATAACTTCAGCCCGCTACTTCTCCAGCTTGGATATTAGGATCACATGGAAACGTGGTACCGTACAGTGCATAGATTCATCTCTTACATATCCACAAGTATCTATATTTACATTCATTTGATAAACATACCCCGGTACTCAAACCTTCTCACCGTAAGTAAATTGAACTCCAAAACCCATCATACGTTCCCCACACTCAATAACGTTCCCACCTGTCTGTCAGCCCACCTTGTTATGATCCGGCCCAACATAATGGCGGAAATGTAATTAAATGTCAGATTCTGCCAGGATCAAAGGTTTAGCTAAACCCATTACGGAACGCTCACGCACATTTTGTTCCGGATCCGTTGCCAAGTAAAGTACGGACTACAGAACTTGTTAACCAACGCGACGTGTGTGGTAACGGATATATGTGTCATATCAATGGTCAGGTATTCATTAGGATTTTTTTATTGGTAGGTTGGGAGGCTAGTTTTATTAGTATTTGTCAAATTCAAATATATTTTTTACTTGAATATGGGTAGATACATGAGGTGATACATACTAACAGAAGATCTTTAAACCATATCCTACCTTACAGGTCTGCAAATATCTATTACACGAAAAAATTATAAATCTTAAAGGATCATGTGGAATTATTTAGCTAGCCTATGTCTTGCCGGTCAAAATTGGTCTAAAGTAAAGTTTCGGTGTTAATTTTAAAGGTGGTAATGAAATTTGAGCGTATTTTTAGAAGAAAAAATAAAATAACGGGTAGGTACAGTGATATTACATTTTCAGTCGTCAGGATTGTAACGTCCGTGGAGGTCTGCCCGGCTTGGGTGGAGGTTTGCCCAGCTTGGGTGGAGGTCTGTCCGGCTTGGGCGGAGCATCGCCGTGTCCTCGTGGAGGTGATCAGCGGCGGTGATCTCTCGCGTCCGGCCCTGGTTCAGGCCATGGTATGGAGCGAGAGGAAATGGCAGGCCGTCACCTCCTTCTGCGAAGCGGTAATGCTCGCGAAGAAGGAGGCAGAACGCGTGAGGGAGAGGCAAATTTCGCGCCCTCACGCCCCTAACCACCGCAGGAGGAGACGCCCTGGGTGGGAATCGCGTGCCGATTTCCGGCCACCGTGGGCGCGGGCTTGCGGACGGTGAGTAATGGGTAGCTCGCCGTCCGATAAGGACCAGGCTCGGGTCGACGGCGCGTTGTGTTCCACGCGCGCCTCAAAGAGATGTCAGCAGAATTGACGGGGTCCACTAGGGCCAATGCCTGCCGGGGGTTCGAAGAAAACCGACAGGGAAATCGTGGCCCCCGGCAACAGGGCAACCGAAGGAACATGGGTGGGTTTTAGTCAATAAGAGTCCGACACAGGTATATGATAATTTCCCAACCAAAAAAAAAGGGATTGAATAAGTCAATTATAACTTCTTTCAAGACCTGAATAAGACGAAAAGAAGTTACCCCATCTTTAAACTCGTATCCACAACACAAACAATAATTATTGTCATACATAAGTTATAATTTATGCTCAAGTAGAAATATTAACCAGTCGGCAAGGAGATAGCGAGGTTGACTGCTAATTTGTACTCAATCGCCAATAAACCGATCAACTAGTCAATTCCTAGCTGCCTTATAAGGCCTTTAGTACACGGCACGGTTTATTTACCGTACGACGTATAAACCGCGCCGTAAAAAAAACGTGTCTGTCAACAAGCTTCCATAGTGATCCTTAAAACACTGATGATCATGCCTACACACGGCATATAAACCGCGCCGTAGAAAAAATTTCTCTGTTAACAAGCTTCCATAGTGATCCATACAACACTGACGATCGTGCCTACACACGACGTATAAACCGCGCCGTAAAAAAAACGTGTCTGTCAATAAGCTTCCATAGAGATCCATACAACACTGACGACCGTACCTACATATAGCGTATAAAACGCGATGCAGAAAAAACGTGTCTGTCAACAAGTTTCCATATGATAGTGATCCATACAACGCTGACGATCGTGCCTACACACGACGTATAAACCGAGCCGTAAAAAAAACGTGTCTGTCAATAAGCTTCCATAGAGATCCATACAACACTGACGATCGTGCCTACACACGACGTATAAACCGCACCGTAAAAAAAACGTGTCTGTCAATAAGCTTCCATAGAGATCTATACAACACTGACGATCGTGCCTACACACGACGTATAAACCGCGCCGTAAAAAAAACGTGTCTGTCAACAAGTTTCCATATAAATAATAAATAAAAATGTTTATTTCATCAACAAATGTAAATTACTTTGTTAGATTTGGAGTCACCTTTTAAGCAAAGATTTGCTTGTATTAGGTGGTTCCGCTCTTCCAGTTTACACTGACTATACATATATAATGTGTGAGAGAATAAACAAAAGATAAATTTGAAAGCATGCAAAGGTTTTTAACAATACAAAGAGTGAAAAAATAAAAATTAAAAAAAATAAAATAAGGAATGCGCATAGTGTTATGTGTGTGTGTGTGGGGGTAGTATGTGTGAGGTGGGGTGTGTGTGATGTACGGGTGTGAATGTTGGTGTGGTAGGTGCGATATCATATGATAGTGATCCATACAACACTGACGACCGTGCCTACACACGGCGTTTTTAAGAGTCTTAAGCTGTCCTACAGACAGTTCTCAAACTAGTTACAAATACACAGTACATCTACAGTAACTACTTGAAATGTACAAGTATCCTCGGACAATAAAACTCCTTTATCGTTAAATAGCAGCTTTTAGAAACTTTGTTAGGCAAATAAAAGTTGGCAGTTTAAAACACAGTTCCTTTTGTCTTAGCATTGTAGTTACAAACACTTTTAAACGTGTTATTTTATTAGTTCAACTGAAGTTTATATTAAGATTGTTAACTTGGTTTGGTGTTGATTGTGTTCTCATTGATTAAAATGTAAGAAGCTTCCTTTTGTGTCAGCTGTGTGTTTTTTTAGAGCCAGAAGTGGTCTAGAGATAAAGGCTTAAGTACCTACATTATTGTTAGTCTTAACATTGATAAACTATTATCTACCGATTGACGGAAGCATTGAATATTCAATCAACTTAGCCTATCGAAGTCCACTGCTGGACATAAGCCTCTCCCAGGCTGCGCCAGTATACCCTGTCCTCCGCCTTCTGCATCCAGTCTATCCCAGCCACCTTTTTAAGGTCATCGGTCCATCTAGCTGGGGGGAGTCTCACACTACGCTTGTCGATACGAGATCGCCAGCCAGAACTCGTTCGCTTCGCCGGCACCTTCAACAAACATTTGCATTAATTGGCAATATTGCAATTACAGTGCTTAATGAAAGACTCATTAACAATTAGCAACAAAAGATCATGAATAGGTCTGATAGTCACTTACTTCGAGCAAATAATTTATTTAAGAGCAAAAAAGTATCTTCCTATTCCTCATGTCAATAACACACATAAAAGTAATCGCACGAAAACCAAATTGAACACACCGTTGTTGAAAAACCTCTGTCTCTCTTTTATATGCACCTGACGCAATCCAACTTGTCGCATTATTTTGCCATTCAGACTTTATAGAATTATAAAAAATCAATAAATAAAAATAAAAAAAAGTGGCCAAGTGCGATTCGGACTCGCCCATGAAGGGTTCCGTAGCAGCAAGTAACATTGAATGAAAGGTAAATTGCGGTTTACGATTTATGATGTATTAAAAAAAAAATATTTGCTAGATCTCGTTCAAACCAATTTTCCGTGGAAGTTTACATGGTAATGTACATCATATATTGTTTTTAGTTTTATCATTCTCTTGTTTTAGAAGTTACAGGGGGGGGACACGTTTTACCATTTTGGAAGTGTCTTTCGCGCAAACTATTCAGTTTAGAAAAAAATGATATTAAAAACCTCAAAATCATTTTTAAAGACCTATCCATAAATACCCCACACGTATAGGTTTGATGAAGAAAAAAAGTTCTAAGTATGGGGAACCCCCAACTTTTTTGTTTTTTTTTCTATTTTTGTGTAAAAATCTTAATGCGGTTCACAGAATACATCTACTTACCAAGTTTCAACAGCATAGCTCTTATAGTTTCGGAAAAAAGTGGCTGTGACATACGGACGGACAGACAGATATGACGAATCCATAAGGGTTCCGTTTTTTGCCATTTGGCTACGGAACCCTAAAAATTCGGGAGGTGTCGTGGGTCATGTCTAAGTTACTTTTGCTGTATATTATGTATTAATACAGAGCCATCTAGTATAGGTATTTATGGTCTTAGACTTTTTCGGGTATAACGCTTTTTGGTTACGTCACGATTTCTGCCATTATACTCCTACCACAAGCCGCGTCAAAGAACTTCGTTCCAAAATCAAGATCTATTTACAAACGTGACACTGATCACACGCAACCTCAAACTAAGCAAAACATTTTCACACAAACCTCCCCTGTTGAAAAACCTCCTTTTGTATTCCCCTGGCGCGGTCCAACGTGTTGCATTATTCCGCCATTCCCTCAGGTTTGCGTCTGACTTTATAGAATTACTTATTCGATATGTGTCGCAGAAGAGCGTGAATTATTGTCTTGTTTACACCTAGGGCTGCCACTTCCAATTATGGAATGGACTCGAACCTGGGATTGTTTTATTCGGTCTTTTTGCTAGATACGATTGAGGGTTATCACTGTTTCGGTTTGGGTAAGTAAATGTGGGGAGGTTCAGGCTTTAAATCATTTATATCGGAAACTTCAATCAGGGTGTTGAATGTTGTGGTAGATGCTTTGTTATATGCTGAACTTTACTGCTGCAGGATTTTTATCATGATCATAGTTAAAAAGCTCGCTACTTATCATGGTAATGATAGATATATAGACATGGATTACAAATACGTAAAGAGAGATCTAAGCCCTCCTATACCTTTAACTCCGCCGGCCAACTCTATTGCATTAGTTGTGACTGGGTATTTAAGAGAGTTTATCCTAAAAGTTGGCAACGTCGAAAATAGCTGTCAAATATTTACCTGTTGTGATTAATTTGGCAATATTACTGTATCGAATTTAAAAAAGTGGCTAACTTTGGAACTAAAATATTGATTATGAAATGCAATAATTAATATCGTAACACCGAATATTTCGTTTTAGATTTTAAAAAAAGTATTTGAAAGCTTTCCAAATGCCTTTTTTACACCTAAAACGGTAACAATATCAAATTCAGTGTTATAATTACAATTCGTTATTAATATTCTAGGACGCTAGTAAGCCACATTTCTTATTTCCATACAATAATATTGCCAAATTAATCAAAACAGCGAAATATTTGACACTTTCAGAATAAACAAAATTCAGTCTGGCGAGTTGGCGGGTCGGTTTTCGAAATCGATAAGGAGGCTATATATATATTGTGTGATAGTGTGATATCAACCAAACTTTTATTAATCTTTTGTTCTATTATTGATCGAAGCTTTTGCCATAAATACCTAAGCATAGGGAAAGAAAAGTTTAGATTGACTCACTTTGTCTAAGATAAATTAACGAAATAAATCTTGTCTCAAAATAACCATTTCGTCCAGAATGACAACATAATTTACGTTTATCTAAACCATTTTAAAATCTCTCGCCTCAAAACGCAGAAGGAAGGCCAACCCTAAACCACAGGCATTAAGAGGAGGGGGAATATGAAAGAAAATTGATTAGAGTGAGATTCCCATGAATATCAATGATGTTAATCACGCATCTATTATAATAATAATGTTTCGTATCACAAATACTGATATAATACACGTGATACGGTTTGTAATAGTATGTAGGTACTTAATAATGTTATTGTCTACTGTATTATACGTAGGTACCATCGGGGTAACCCATATCTAAGCAATTGGAAAACAAAACCCTTTTTAGGGTTCCGTACCTGAAAAGGAAAAAATTGAATAAGCCAATTTGCTCTGAATCTAATGGACTGATTAAGTTGAAATTTGGTACACGTATATATTGTTGTGACCCGAACACGGAAGTGTAACGTAAATAAATGAATTTTGAATATATGGCGGTCACTTTTGGGGGGGAAATAAGAAAATTTAAAAAAAAAGTTTTTCAAACTGTATCGTGTGACATATCAAACGAAAGGAGTTGTTGCGAGGATTTCAAATATATTTTTTTCAATAATTTTACAATAAATACATTTAAAGATATTTAAGAAAATAGATGAAAATTGACCATTTTAGGCTCAGTAGTAGACATAGACTTCTTGGTTTTCCTGTAATCTATGAGTGAAGAACCATGTTTTGTAATTTTTTCAAAATTTTAGGCCTAGTATTTTTGGAGATAAGGCCCCTTATTTCCAAAAATACTAGGCCTAAAAACCAAGAAGTCTATGTCTACTACTGAGCCTAAAATGGTCAATTTTCATCCATTTTCTTAAATATCTTTAAATGTATTTATTGTAAATGGTCATAAAATAACATGGTAAATCTCTCAATGTTGTGCGTACGAACTTACATTTGCAGTTGGAATGTATGGGAGAACATGTATTTCAACTACAATGTTAAGTTTGTATTTGAGATAAATTCATCCCAACTACGCACAATACCCTTTATTGTGCGTAGTTGGGATGAATTTACGCACTTGGCCAGTTTTTTTTTTCGTAGGTAAGCGATACTATAGCGGCCGAGCGCTGCAAGCAAAAATAGTCCTTACAGTGTGCAGATAATGTGCATTTCTTCGATAGTACATACGAGTTATTTTTTTTTTTTAAATGGCATCTCGCGGTACTGACCACTAAGGTCTTGGCTGCTTAACCGGATTTTCCTGTGGATGCCATAAGCTTCTACACTTAGAGCCTCCAGCCAGGAGCTTTTTGAACTTATTCTAAATTAAATTTAAGCGAATGCTCGCTGCACCCCCTGTGGGGTACGAACCTCAGCTTAGGGCATCGCTGCTGGGAGGACAGCAAGAAGGGACAGGCTGGATCAAATTTATATTTTCATCATGATTATTATGCGGGTTAAAGCTACGTGCTCAGCTGCAACAACTGCTGGCACCTCGTTTTCAAGCAAGGGTCGGACGAGTTCAATCATTTTCTATTCGTAGATATATATAGTGCAATCCACGAAGACGCGCCCCACTCCGCTCCGCTCCGTACTTAAAGTACAGCTTACAGTACAGTAATCACGGAGTGGGGCGCGTCTTCGTGGATTGCACTATTTGTATTATACATAACATAACATCACGCCTGTATGCCCCGACGGGTTAGGCAGAGGTGTACCTATAGTACACCCACATTTCGCCAGTTATATTTAAGTTCCATGTAATAGGGGGCGAGCCTATTGCCATCAACCGGGCACAAATGCAGACTCCGCACTGCTGCTGAGAAATTACAGATGGAAAAACCCAATAACCTTTACCCAACCTGGAAAATTATACTTAAACGTACATGTAAAATGGAAAATGTATACAGATAGAACAAAAAAAAATACCATCGAATAGAGAACTTTCTCCGTTTAGAGTCAGCTAAAAACACCATTATTTAGTTAAGAAATAAAAAACTATAACCCAACTCTACAAAAACTTGTCGTAGTTGGGTTTTAGTTTTTATAACTTTTGTTTTAATTTAAATTATTTTGGGGTTACAATTTTTATATATTCATTTCCCTTTCATTTGATAACCAACTTGTAATCATTAAAAAAAAGTCGTTGATTACTTTATGTCCTCCAGTTAGAGAGTGCCATATTCCTATAACCAGCAGATGATCAAGACACTTCCGACGATACTTCATTTGTCAAATTATGATGAGTACTTTAGAAGTTATGAGGTAACAGATGAACATACAAACAAACATACTGGTCAAAATCATAACCCTCCTTTTTGCTTTGCTGTAGTTGGGTAAAAACGAGAAGAGAAGAACTTTGATGTAAAGTTTTAGAATAATTACAATTTTGTCGTAAAGCCTATTCACAGGTGCTATAAAAAAAACCTATAAATTATAGTGTCGCTTAAAATCGGAAAGTTCTTAATTATTATTTCCTTTGTAAATAAAAAAAAATATTTCCAGCAATTAATAATATCGGTACGGTACGGTACTTAATTACTGATACTTCCAAGAACTCGTCAAAATAAATTAATTTTATTACAAATGGAAAATTTTCCTGGAACCGATTCTTGTATCCACGAATATCAAAATTAAAATAATTTCTTGTTGATAATAGTCGGATAATTTGATTACTGCTTTACTTTTTTTTTAAATCCTTATTTAATTAAAACTGATCTGTCACGGTTTTTATATACATTTCCAAAAATAATTGTTAACTGAGGAGTTTTTTGAAAACGAACGCTTTTTTTTTATTAATTTCGTGCCCTAGTCTTTTAGCCGAATGCGCGACAGAAAAGGTATGTTATGTTTTTTCTTCTGTGTCTTTTTAATTTCTCGCTATGTGTGACATGTCCAAAGACTGTCCTTATCACCTTCTGCATCAGTCCCTTGATTAATTATTTTAATGAAACATCAGCTCATTCTTCTTCTCGCGTAAATATCGCTCGAAAAGATATTAAATATTTTGTTTGACCCTCACTGATCATCTCGAAACAATCAATCAATACAGTAGTTGCCTAGGTATAAAAAAAAGAAATTCTATTTAGTCTGTCTTTCAGACAATAAAAAAATATTAGACACGTATTTTTTGCGTTATCATATTAATCAAAAATAACTTAGAAAACACGCATTAAAGTTGGGGAGTGGGGGCTCGCTACGTCACAACGCAGTATTAAATCTAGCAAGGCGTGACGTCATGGCACATTTTAACTCAATGTATCGCCGTAATCTTACTCGTCAAAATACGTGTTCAATATTATTTAATAAACTACAAGACGGACAAAAAAAAATTGTGGACACAAGCCTATTATATTTTAATCTCTATTCCACTAATCTTCAAGTTTATTTTATCTTGATGCGTGACGCGATTGCTAGCACTGAATTTTGCAATCATGTGATTGGTAGTACTATTCTGTCAGTTGCCATTTTGAACTCTATTAGTATTGTAACTAAGACTGCAAAATTCAGTGCTATCAATCGCGTCACACATCATATTAATGAACGCACTGAAGTAACCTCATGTACAAGGTCTGATCAATGACAAATCTGTTGTTGACATCACCTTTCTCCAAAAAGCGATTGTCCTGTACAACATTGGTTTTATTTTCCAAAGATTCTCTTGCAAACTATTTCATGTTAAACTTTTACAAACTTAACTAAATAACTCCTAGCTAACTAACCTGTCTGTACAAGCAACCGAGGTCCTATTTTTCTTTTATTTTAAACCGCTGCTTCACTAAAATGTATTCATAAAACCCGCGTCACATTTTTTAGACTTATCTAGGACTAGGTAATAAATTTTAAATGTATACGACGAGTTTAAGTAAGGACGGATATGACATAGAATAGAGATATAAGTAAGACAATGGTGCCGATTCCCTTGTTCACAAACTAAACTAAATTGAAGTTCAATGCATCTTTTTCTTTCTATTTCATTAAGAAAAGGACAGAAGATAAAATTTAGTTTAGTCCTGTCAAATTAATCAGCGCCTGACACTCTCCATACAAGTTTAGACGTGATTAAAAACTTGCCTACTAAAATTACGTCAATTTACGTCAAGCGCTGATTAATTTGACAGGACTAAACTAAAATTTATCTTCTGTCCTTTTCTTAATGAAATAGAAAGAAAAAGATGCACTGAACTTAAATTTAGTTTAGTTTGTGAACAAGGGAATCGGCACCATTGAGTCACTATCTAAAAGTGAAATAGAAAAATACACACGAAGAAGTTATAGCCTAAAATAAAAATTTGACTGCTGGCCTAAATGTATCAGCTCTTTTTCTTCAGGGATTCCAGTGCAATGATAAAATCATGATTTGGTATATCAATTCTGTTTTTACAGATGAACTCTCGTTTTCTCTTTCATCCGTGAACGAAAAGCAAGATAGATGCAGTATAAATCAAACGATTAATTCAGACCCAATCACAACGAAAGCAAGAAGACACACCCGGAACATAACATGAAAATTCCAAAACATTTCCGGCGATAAATTATTTGTACACCCCAACGGTTAGGGGTAACACCTCTTTTTTCCAACAATGGTTGGTTCTCTGCTAATTTTGCTGTGGCAAAGGTACAAAAGTCATGTATGAGGAATTTATTCAACTCGCGTCCGCGGTTGCCTCTTTGTGTTGCTAATTCCATTTTATTCTTTTCTATTCTGATGTCATTTACCTCGGGAGCACGTCGTTATAATATTCAACGGGATCTTGGTAAAATCCTGTGTAGGTAATCTTTTTTTCTTTTTTGATGAATGGCCGTTTCTTGTTTGCTTTTTGGCGGTGTTGAAGTTCTTCTTTGGTGTTAATTAGGATTTTTGTGGAACATTTGGAACTTGTAAAACTGTTCCAAAGGGTTTGAGAAGGTGTTATGGTTAAACTAAAATCAATTCCCATCATTTATTTTTCTTTATGTGAGTAATAATACACTTTTATTTATGTCTGAAAGTTACTAACAATGAAAATGCAACAATATCAAATATAAAAAAACAACAATAGAAATCTTTCAAAACAACATAAAAATATTTTTTCTTTATAAGTGCCTACTTATGAAAGTCATACACTCAAATTCTTTTGTTACATTTTATATAACTTTATATTCATCGTAGCACCCCATACACAACAATACTTACCGACATCAAAACTTTTAAAATCATCGACTTATTTTCGTGTCTAACATCGATAAAATATCGCGTCCTTAAACATCAAAGTAAATAAACATTACATTTTCAAACAAAATAATACCCGAACACTTCTTCGGCTGTCCGATACTTTTCGATGAACACACAAAATGGCAACTTTTTCTTTCTTATAAAAATTGACAGGGACTTTATTGTATCGTGCGTCCAACAAAGCGGGCATCGATCAATGTTTTCTCAATTTAGTTCAAGTAAATAAGATTTTTTTAAAGGAATAAAATAAAGAGATTATTTTCTTGATACTTTGTAAACGCATAAAGGATGATGTAACACAATACAATACTGCAAAGTATGGCGGAATTAACACAATCGTAATCGAACTATGGAAAATGCAAACACTGACATTATTATTTACGAGTACCTGTTTCTTTTTTCTAACACTCAATTAAATCTAAAAAATGTTCTCCGTTTACAAAAAAAGTTTTTCTGAAAAACATTTAAATTATTAATTCTATAACGGTTCCCATCCAATACACGTGCGGTCAGTGACATCGCGCTGCCCGCATCACGCTCACGACACACGCGACACACCGTGACAGGGACAGTTTACAATAAAATAAAACAAACCTCCATGCACGTCACATGCACAGAATTAAACGGTGCACGTCGGAACAAATCTATTGCAACGTTCGCGATCGCGACGTGAAGAAAATTTTAAAATGTGTTTTTTTGTTTATCTTTTAATCTAAGCTTGAACTAATTCTGTAGAATATAGTTTCACTAAACAAAAAAACACTCTTGTAAGAAGGCTCTCTGCAGCAAACAAAGTGAAAACGTGTGACTTACAAAAACAATCTTACGTGAAACACAAAACTTAAGAAGAACACTCAATTATGGAAACGACTTTTTCAACGGACATTTTTGATCATTATTTGAAAGACTGTTAAATAATAATCTAATCCATATATAATGTCATGTCACTTTTCATAACAGTATCGTTACTTAGCCACTGACTCATAACAGCAAACTTGAAATGCAACAACAGATTTACTGTTCAAATACTTGATCAACCAACCATCAGTAAACCGGATGTTTGCCATCACGCGTCACGACTTTCCGCGTGACAACATGTCAGCGACAGTTTACGCTAAAAGAACCTTTCCGAGACGTCACACGCGTCATTTCAAACGGTGCACGGTGGAACAAAACTATTGTAGCGGTCGCGACGTGGAGAAATTGTTAAAATGCGGTTCGGAATATTTTTTTTTATTGTTTGTTGTGTTACGACTTGAAGCGGTTTTTTTGATAAACAATACCAATGCTGGCAAAATTGATTGTTAGTTTTCATAATTTTCAGGGGTCGTGGAGGACCAAGAATGTCAATAAGGTTGATATTATTATGTATCAAATACAAAATTCGTCATTGCAAAACGTAAATATTTAGCTGAAATTATAATTATTGTGAGTTTTTTTTACTCAATGAAGTTTTCTACAAAATAGCTTGCGAGAAGAGAACCTTTTTTTAAATAATAATTAGGCGGGTACACTACCTAGTTACTTGTAATAAACCACAAAAAAAATTACAATATATATTTTTGCAATTGTCCTGAGAATACTTAAAACCCATTTTATTAGTAATCCCACTAAAATCACCTTTCACAAAACCCACAAAAATAAAGGATTTGGTTTTTTTATTTCCAGCGAAACTCCTAGTAGGTATTATCAGTACTACCCAGTATTTTTTCAATTAGGTATACCCAATTCCAAATATACTTAACAATCTCGTTAATCCCAAATAAATTGGACAAGCTGGAATGGATTACCAATAATAGGGGATGTGTTTCAGTCTTTACTTTTGTACTTACTGAAGGGCGGGGCTTTGTTTTTAGATTCGAATAGAAAAACGTATTTTACGAGTAGATACGCTTGATACTGTGGATTACAAGTTATTGAAAGGATTTTAATAATATTTTGTGCTTTATACTGCCTCAGCATCAAAGTCAAATCATTTATTTCAGATAAGCACATAAAAGGCACCTTTGAATGTCAAAATTCACAAAAAATTTAATTGATTCAAGTCATTCCAAGAGGTAGTTTTCATATGGAGAAGAATGGGCAAGAAACTCCACCGTTACTCTTTTAAAATGTTTTACAATATTTTGTATACACTAATTATATAATGATATGTGAAGACCTAGAATAAGATTACTATACCACAATAGGTAAAAATAATTTAAAATGATTACAAATGTCTAACTAAGTAATAAAACAATATTCTCCAAACAACATCGAAAATATCGTGAGGAAACAGGCATATTCTAGAACAAAAAATTCGAAGACATTGTGACATCCACCTACCCGTACTGGGCCCGCGTAGTGGAATATGGCCCACTCCCTCTAACAGAAAGAAGTAAAATTATAGGCTGATTATGCTCCAATCAACAAAATTTATCCCCGAATAAATAAATAAAAAAGTGGTGGCACTCCGGGAGTGCCGACAGAAGTGAAAACTTGAACAAGATCGCCTTGGTGGAAGAAAAGTACTTGTATAGAACATTGGTCCGTAACCACAATCATTGCATTATCTAAATAAAGAGCACAATCGCGTTTACAAAAAATAATACTTCCGAAACCCTTAAAGTAAAAATACTTGCATAAAACATTGATCCATAACCTAATATAAACAAAGAGCATGATAGCGTTTACAAAAATGAGATGTCGTCATGGTGTCGCGAAATCAATGGTTTAGTCCCATCTCAAAAATGCCCAACGCGCCTAAAGAAGTTTTTACATCAAAAACCTTCCATTATCATCATCCGCAATCTAACTTCACCCAAAGCTGGGCATCGACCTCTCTCTTCTTGTGCCAATCCCCTATCAACTCCTGTATGAAAACCTACCCAAAATTAATGAATCCGATACTCATTTTTCACTTCGCGGTTCATTACGGCTTCTGCGGAAGCTACATAAATAGTATCGTAGTAAAACAGCAATAGATGACAAAACCGTCCGTGTGGTGCCGGACTTAAAGAATAGCACTACCCTATTTCTTCCCATGGGTGTCGTAAAAGGCGACTAAGGGACTTACTAGAGAATGGGCAGCAGCGTTCTCTATGCATTTTTAACACCATACTGCGATCGCCAACCCGCCTGCCAAGCGTGGCGATTATGGCAAACCCCCCCCAAAAATGACAAGCACCAAAACAAAATGGCCCCTAGTGCCCGGCGGCCCACCGGCCCTTGGCTACGGTAGCGGCCAAGGCCACGGTGAGGCAAGGGGTGCGAAGAATCCCCGGAAGAGATCCGGCTACCAAAATCACCGGAAACTGGACCTGGCAACATATAACACGCGTACACTTCGGACCGACGAAAAGATCATCGAACTCGAGGAAGAATTGAGCAGGTTACGATGGGGTATAGTAGGGTTATCTGAAGTCCGAAGAGAGGGGGAGGACTCGATAATCCTCAAATCCGGGAACTTGCTCTATTTCCGGGAGGGCGACCAGCAGTCCCAAGGTGGTGTCGGGTTTATCGTCCATAAGTCCCTTGTGAGCAACGTGGTGAAGATCGAGAGTGTGTCGACCAGGGTGGCGTACCTTATACTCAGAATATCCGCAAGATATTCGCTGAAGGTCATACAGGTTTACGCCCCGACCTCGTCACACCCCGACGATGAGGTGGAGACCATGTATGAGGATATTTCCAGAGCCATACATGGCTCTAAAACTCACTTCACCGTTGTCATGGGGGACTTCAACGCGAAACTGGGCAAACGAAACGATGATGAGCTGCGAGTGGGGCAATTTGGAGTTGGACGTCGGAACCACCGGGGTCACCTACTGGCCAGTTTTATGGAGAAGGAAGGCCTCTTTATGATGAATTCCTTCTTCAGAAAACGTGAGCACAGGAAGTGGACCTGGCAGAGCCCTGATGGTGCAACAAAAAATGAGATTGACTTCATTATGTCGACGAAGAAGCAAGTATTCAATGATGTCTCTGTGATCAACGCGGTGAAAACCGGCAGTGATCACCGTTTGGTAAGAGGCACATTGAACCTGAATATCAAGCTGGAAAGATCTCGACTGATGAAGTCTACGCTCCGCCCAGCACTGATCCAGGTCCAAAACCCCGAGACCTTTCAGCTCGAACTTGAGAATCGTTTCGAGTGCCTAGGGAGCTCCATCGACGATTATAACGATGGGTTCGTGGAAACTGTCCATACGGTCGGGTCCAAGATCTTCAAGACCCGCCGCACAAATCGAAACAAGAAGCTCTCTGATGCTACTTTGCAGCTCATGGAGGTGAGGCGCGAGATGATCCTGCAGTCTTCAGACGATGCACTCAAATACCGGCAGCTCAATAGACAGATCTCTAAGTCCTTGAAAAGCGACCTGCGCCTCTATAATACAAACCGTATTAAGGACGCGATAGAGCGGAACAAGGGCTCCAAGGTTTTTGCAAGAGATCTGTCTATTGGACAGAGCCAGCTTGCGAAACTGAAGACCGATGATGGCAGAATCGTATCCGCCAAACCTGAACTGTTGAGAGAGATCGAGAGTTTCTATGGACAGTTATACACGTCAACTAGTAACCCCGTTACGAATCTAGCAAACGACCCAAGAGCTAGATTGACCCGACACTATACCGAAGACATCCCGGACGTCAGCTTGTACGAGATTAGGATGGCTCTGAAGCAGCTTAAAAACAACAAGGCGCCGGGTGATGACGGAATTACGGCCGAACTCCTGAAGGTCGGTGGAAAACCCGTTCTTAAGGCCCTCCAGAAGCTTTTCGATTCCGTCATACTCGAGGGCCAAACGCCACAGGCATGGAACAGAGGTGTGGTGGTACTCTTCTTTAAAAAGGGCGACAATGCCCTGCTTAAAAATTATAGGCCCATCACACTTCTGAGCCATGTCTACAAGCTGTTTTCAAGAGTTATCACGAACCGTCTCGCGCGCAGGTTTGACGACTTCCAGCCTCCCGAACAAGCCGGATTCCGTAAAGGCTTTAGCACCGTAGACCACATACATACGCTGCGGCAGGTTATACAGAAGACCGAAGAGTATAACCTGCCTCTCTGCTTAGCGTTTGTGGACTACGAGAAAGCCTTCGATTCGATCGAGACATGGGCCGTGCTGCAGTCTCTTCAACGGTGCCAGATCGACTATCGGTACATCGAGGTGCTAAAGTGTCTGTACGAAAACGCCACTATGTCAGTCCGACTCCAGGACCAGACCTCGAAACCTATCCTTCTGCAGAGAGGTGTGAGACAGGGAGACGTTATCTCTCCGAAACTGTTCACCGCTGCACTGGAGGATGTTTTCAAGGTTCTGGATTGGAAAGGGCTAGGCATCAACATCAATGGCGAGTATATCACTAACCTTCGGTTTGCCGATGACATAGTTATCATGGCTGAGACCATGGAGGACCTCAGTACAATGCTCGATGACCTCAGTAGAGCCTCCGAAAGAGTGGGTCTTAAAATGAATATGGACAAGACAAAGGTCATGTCAAATGCCCATGTTACACCCACTCTCATGAAGATCGGAGTCACTACGCTCGAAGTTGTGGATGAGTATGTTTACCTAGGACAAACTGTCCAGCTAGGTAGGTCCAACTTCGAGAAAGAGGTCAATCGTCGAATCCGACTCGGCTGGGCAGCGTTCGGGAAGCTACGCAATATCTTTTCGTCCCACATACCACAGTGTCTCAAGACGAAAGTCTTTGACCAGTGCGTGTTGCCAGTGATGACCTATGGTACTGAAACGTGGTCGCTCACAATGGGCCTTATCAGAAGGCTAAAAGTCACCCAGAGGGCAATGGAGAGGGCTATGCTTGGAGTTTCCCTACGTGATCGAATCAGAAATGAGGAGATCCGCAGGAGAACCAAGGTAACCGACATAGCCCGAAGAATTGCGAAACTTAAGTGGCAATGGGCAGGGCACATTGCTCGTAGAACGGATGGCCGATGGGGCCGAAAGGTTCTGGAGTGGCGACCGCGTACCGGAAGACGTAGCGTTGGAAGGCCTCCCACAAGATGGACCGATGACCTTGTGAAGGCCGCAGGAATCCGCTGGATGCGGAAAGCACAGAATCGGTCGAAGTGGAGGTGCTTGGGGGAGGCCTATGTTCAGCAGTGGACGTCTTTCGGCTGAAATGATGATGATGATGAGATGACAAAACAATGTTTCACAGCACAGTAGGCTCTTGAAACTGAAATTTATGAGGCAATTGGACGTAATAGGCATCCGATGACAGTTCCGTTCATAATAAACCCCAACATTGCTCGCTTCATAACTAGTGATGGATTTAGTAGATATCGATAAATATTTGTCGATAAATAAATCATGGGCAATTATGTTATTGTTAGTGGATTAGTGGATGTCGATTTATAGGGTATTCATTTTGATGTTGAGCATCATTCTTGTGGCGCGTTTGTGAAATATTCTTCAAGAGTATGTTTTTGTTAATTTTCTTACTAAGATACTTTACGAGAGGCAAATCGGTGGGACAATGCGGGCATACCAAAATCTGACCTATTGGTTTATGATTCAGCTATTAAATTAAAGTTACTGCTACATTGACCAACATAATGTACCTACTTGTTATAAAAAAGATTGTTTCATTCACCTTATTCAGAACACAGTGAGCTAATGAGTTCGTTTCTTTTGTAGGCATTCAAAATTGAACTTTTGATATATCGAACATTAAAAGCAACATCAAATTATAATTTAGGACTGTACATTAAACCTGTGAGAGAAATTAGATTAAAGAGAGGCATTCATTTTCAATTCACGTTATTCTGTAATATTAAAACAAAATAAAAGCAATCTAATGTCTGGCAGTAAACTACATAAAATTCCACTCTCTGTTCGAAATTGGTTAGATAAAATAGTTTGTATCAAAATGAGATTCTTAAAGTTTATCGATAAAGGTCTAGGTAACCCCATCTCTATCGGTAGAGCATTCTGTCCGCAATGAGCGATGTAACGTTCAATCATCGCCGCATCTCTATCGCCGCTATCTAGAGACGCCTGGACTCTATATAACGTTGACTGATCACCGTCTAGTCTTAGTTGTAAAGGGTTTTTATTCTATTGTAGAGAAAGATGGGTATTTCAAGGAGAGTATAGTTTTCGTAAGGTTTTGGTGAAGAAAGAGATAAATAAAATACAGTAGACGTGGATATATTTAGTAACCTGTTTCGCTTAGCTATTTCTAAAGAGCCATAAAAACCCTTAAAGAAATCGACACGTGTTTCACCTCTCAACGAGACATCCTCAGGATGACGATTGACTTGTCGCGAACCTGAACACGGCGTGTTGCCACACCGAGCGCTGGACGCAGAATAAAGAGATTTTAAAATTGTATCTTGCCTTTTACGATTTCCGTCAAAGGTTACGGTTAGAAGATACACTCTAATCAATCGGATTCAGAAATAAAATGGTGCTATCATCATCATCATCATTTCATCCGAAAGACGTACATTGCTGGACATAGGCCTCCCCCAAGCACCGCCACTTCGACCAGTTCTGTACTCGCAACCAGCGAATTCCTTTGATACTATTTTTTTTATAAATTGCTCTAGCAATCCTAAGACAAAAGTATAAAATCAATTTTCAAATTAATTCCTCAGAAGTAATTGCAAAATTAATTTACAAATTCAAAGTCCTATCTTACTACTGCGACTAATACATTGTTCTAATAATAGTTCATTTAACTAAAGCAGAACTAGACGCCCTCAAAATAATCTCCAATGACAATCAAGCTAAAATGCCCTCGACCTGCCACCAACCAAAAACAAAGGTTGAAACTTTGAAACCATAATTAAAACTGAACCATTAGTAACGCTGACTGACGACTCTGTATATTATAACAAGTTTGATCCAATTAATTCTTCTATAACTACTTATTGAACAAAGTTTTAATTTAAAACTACGCAAAGGACGCTAGCCGAAGTGTGTTCGGCCGTTACGTCAACTTGATAGTTAATTAAAACTAGCAAAGTTTCCTTTAATATTTTTTGTTAGACGATAACGGTTATATTATACTTAGAACTACTTAATTATTTCATAGTTTGCACTCTGATATAAAGGGCGAGCTCCAAAATCGAATTAATTATTGAAGACTTTCAGAAAAAAGATTTTGACGACTTAGTTTTTTGGTTTTTATAGGTACCAACTAGCTGCTGGAGTTAATGTTTCTTCTACCTATCTCTAAAAATCCAGTCCCAATGGCGCCGGAGTCAGCCATTTTTTTTAAGTCATGCTTTGCAAGTTTGCTTAATCTGGAGTGCCCATGCCACCAACGAAGAGAATAACGTGGACATAACATAACATCATGTCTGTCATCTTCAAAGAGTTAGGTAGTAGTACACTTATATAAAGAGAGTAATAGTGGCCCAGTGGTCAAAGGCCCCGACTTACGAGTTGTAGGTCATGGGCACCCAGGCAGGCGCTTTACATTGTGTAAATAATTTCATCACCACTGCTCTTAAAACGGTGAAGGAAAATATCGTGAGGAAACCGGCATGTCCTAGAACCGATAATTCGAAGACATGACATTTACCAACCCGCACTGGGCCCGCGTGGTCGATTACAGCCCACTTCCTCTCAAAGAGAGGAGACCTGCGTCCCAGTAGTGGGAATATTATAGGCTGATTATACAGCTATTATATACTTAGTACACTCACATTTCGCCAGTTATGTTTAAGTCCCAAGTAACAGGGGGCGAACCTATCGCCATCCATCGGGCACAAATCCAGTTTCCGAGCTGCTACTGAGAAATTCTAGATAGAAAAACTTATTAACACTTGCCCGACCCAGGAATCGAATCCAAGACCTCATATTCAGAAGTAGTGCTTGCGACTACTAGATCAACGAGGCAGTTATTATGTGGACTTTTCCATGGAAAAAGCCTTTTAATATTTTCCAATAAATTCCTTTTAAACGGTTACAAACATACAGTTGGAATATTTAAACGATTCTCTGTAAACTCTCGCCTGTAAACGCGAGCTCGATCACGTACCCATCTTCTAAAAATAACAGCTACTTACCTAATTCCAGTCACTCGCTTGGTTTGACCTAATTTATTTGAAATATTTATGATAAATTTCCTTAGAAATCATAATTTTTCTTTTGCAGATCATGAGTCTGTAATATTTTCAAAGAAAACCAAGTTGACAATATACTACAGTATTTGTGTTTAGTATTTTTTACACCTAAACATTTCATTTCTCATTAATATTTTTTAACAAAGGCTAGGTTGTTATAGTCGACCTCATAACAAAATGTGGTCAGAATTAAATGTTTTTTTCTTATTTTTTATTTATAATTTCTGTATCATTTTTGACAACAATAATTCCTAGTAGATTGAAACTTCAAACTGTCTCATAGACAAATATATATCTTATCATTTTACCTCACTGAACCTGACCTGATTTCCGTACGTCTTTTTCGGGTGACCACTGAAAATCAGCGTCAGCTGACGTGCAGCTGCCGACTATTTCTGTTTTATGCTCGTGATTTCATATGTACTTAGATCAATTTTGTTAACTGATTAGTTTTGTTTTTTTGTATGCACGTGTTTTTGTGACAAATAAACCTATTTTTCTTTCTTTCTTTGTCATTCAATGTATTGGTGGTAAAGCTGGTCTATACCTAGGTTTGTGATATTTTATAAGTTAATAAACTTCCTATTATTTTCATACTTTCTGTCATTCGTAGATTTTTGACAGTCGTTACGGGTAGCCAGAAGGCCAAAAAGCCAGAAATTCAGACAATCAGTCTTACCAAGGGGTATCGTGTTACCCAGTATTGGGTTGTGGAGGTCAGATAGGCAGTCGCTTCATGTAAAATATTGGTATTCAGCTGCATCCGGTTAGACTAGAAGCCGACCTCAACATAGTTGGGAAAAGGTTAGGCAGATTGATTGATGACTTTATTCAAATGATATTCTTTTTTACAGATCCAAGGAAAGCCAATAATCCAGCAGAGAATTCTGCCAAGTCCTGTGGTGTCCATCGACGCCCCCCACACATACAGAAGTACAGCGACTCCTATCGATGATCACAACAACATCATATTCAGCCCATGGAAGGCGTTCGGGCCCTTTGTTGACACCATACAGGTACAAAATATTTTTACACAAAAAACAACAACATGGCAAAAAATGTGGACAGGAATTCCCTTTTGGATGACTTGACAAAAAAAATGTGTAGTGCAAAAATGTGGTTTAAAATAAATATTTTTGGTTGAATTTTTTTATCAACACCTGTAAACTGGCGTGATAGCATTCGTGGTCCAGAGGTAACGACCCCGACTTACGGTCTGGGATTCAAATCCGGACAGACACTTTGTGTAATTTATTTAATCATCGCTTCTCTCAAAACGGTAAACGAAAACATCGTGAGGAAACCGGCATGTCCTAGAACCAAGAAATTCGAAGACATGTAACATCCACCAACACACACTGGGCCCGCGTGATGGATTAGAGCCCATTCCCTCTCACAGAGTGCCCCAGCAGTGGAAACGTAGGCTGTTATTAGTCAAAAGTTGGTCAATTAAGGCTTAATTATTAGAAGTGAATAGATGAGATTCTTTTTTCTATTTGTTTTTTTCACACTACAACAAGTTTAAAAAAAAAGCGGTGTAATATGGCCAAATATGGAGATTACAATTCGTAACCACTACAACGTTTTTTACCTAAGTTGAAAGCATTCAAGCCTGAGATAATAATATTTATAAGCCTCTATGCTTAGATTATCCTATGAGAGACTAGCAGCGCCCCGCGGTTTCACCCGCATAAATCTCGATCCCGTGGAAATATTGGGATGAAAAGTATGCTATATATTAATCCAGGTTATAAACTATCTGTGTGCCAAATTTCATCCAAATCCGTTTAGTAGTTTTTAGGGTTCCGTAGTAAACAAGGAACCCTTATAGTTTCGTCATGTCCGTCTGTCTGTCTGTCCGCGGTCTAGCTCCGAGACCCTTAATACTAGAACGCTGTAATTTGGCATAAGTATACATATTAATTACACCGACAAAGTGGTAAAACAAAATTATGAAACACATTTTTTTTTAGGGTACCCCTCCTATACGTAAAGTGTTTGTTTGTGTTTGTTAGTGATGTTTTTTTTTTTTAACCCTTGGTTTGTGGTATCATTGGAAAGGTCCTTTAAAAACATTGGGTGTTTGTAAAAACCATTTTTGAATTCAAGGATCTGTTTGCGAAATATTAAGCTTTAAAGTGCTAATTTTTGTTAGAGTCAAGTGTCCTCCCCCCTGCCAGCTAAATGGTTAGTTTTGGATGTGTGAAAAAAATCACAGCAGTAGTTTATAAAACGAAATTAAAAGGAAAACTATCACAGCTAAGTAGGCTCTACAAGTTAACGAGTAATAATCGACCAATTTAACTTTGCAGTTGCAAAAACATGTTTTCCCATACATTCCGTATGGGAGAACATATTTTTCATCTACAAAGTTAAGTTTGTTTTTGGGATAAATTCATCCCAACTACGGAACCCTTCATTGTGCGTGGTCCGACAAGCACTTGGCCGGTTTTATGTGAAAAAATAACAAACATCCATCCATCCATCCTGACAAACTTTCGCGTTTATAATATTATGAGAAGGATAGGATAGAGGGCATGCATTATAATCTTTCTCAGTCTATCATAGATCTACATAATTAATACCTACTCGTTATTCCATTGCCATATAATATTTTATACTGAGAAAACCACAGATAAAGATATACTTAGATAACGCAAGTTTCACGATCTGTATGAAAACCAAGCGTGCCATTTTTTGACTACCTACTATGACGTCACAAGCACTAAGAAACATTTCTTTTATTTTTTCTCCTCGCATTTGCACAGTTTTTACAATTTACAACAGCGTAATTAACCATTTTCAATTTTTTTACTGACTTCCGACAATCGTGGCACCGATGCAGACTGAGCGCGAAAGTGGCAGCTTACGATTATTGTACGTAAGCTGGGCACGAAAATGGCACGCGAAGTAGTTGCTCTTGCGTTATCTAGGCATATCTATATCTGTGGAGAAAACTCATTTAGAAATACTTGAAATAATATGAAATAATAATGAGCATTCGGAGATGAAGAGCTTACGTAGATAATAAGAAAATAAGTTTTTTTATAAACATTTTTCTTTGTAGGTAATTTGTAAGATGAATAGACAGTATAAGTCAAATTGGACGTTGTGGAACAATGTTTCTAATTCGCTTATTTATTGTTTTTAATTTAACTCAGAAATTATTTGAGTTTTTTTTTTATCAATATTGAATGAAAATCATCGTCGTCATAAAATGGTTACCCATACGCCAGCGCAGAGAGTTGAGGGCTCTGTCTATGTTAGTTAATTGATTCAGGCGTGAATCCATAATAAAATACAATTGACGTGGATATATTTAGTAACCTGTTCCGCTAAGCCGCGTGCGCGTGTCTCTGCGTTCAGCACTTGGTGTGGCAACACGCCGTGTTCGGGTTCGTGATAAGTCAATCGTCATCCTGAGGATACCTCGTTGAGAGGTGAAACACGTGTCGATTTCTTTCAGGGTTTTTTATGACTCTTCAGAAATAGCTAAGCGGAAGAGGTTACTAAATAAATCCACGTCTATTGTACTTTATAATGGATTTCCGACTATTGTACTCAGTTTATGTTGTATTCTATACTTGATAAACCCACTTCACGTCACATATGCACACAACACTCATTACATTACACGTCACCACACAACACACACACACAAACATATATCAAAACATTCATCACCAACCACCAAATCACACTAACATACACATCTGCACTTACCAACATCTTATTATTTTTTTTTTCTTTCTTTGCACTAGTACATAACCTTATTTCTAAATCAACGTGTATGCTAACAATAATCGCTCGACCTTATTGTATCTACGCGAAGACACTGCCGCCCAAGATATAGGATTTTCCTAGTTTGGGGGCAGGGTACATATTCTTCTTGGACTTTCGACCTCACTTTTTTATTTAATTATACTTAAGTTTGCTAACCTTTTGTATACCTATCTATTATCAAAGTTTATGTTTTTTGTGAATAAAGAATTTATTTATTTAATTCTCCTTCTTACCTGACTTCCCATGTTCAGTACCTATGCTCTGCCCATAGTAAAAATCTTCGTTCTACCACCAATCGTCTTCTACGATGTCCTTCTCACCGCTCTGGTTTTATTCACTCTTCTTTCTTTGTCCAGGCGGTATTTCTTTGGAATGCGGTCTGAACATCAGTATGGTAAATCGGTTATCTTTTAAAGTGAAGGCACGTAAACATATTCGTAAGAAGTTGGCAGAATCTTTGCAGCGCTGATTTGCTGGATTTGTTTTCTCCTCTACCTATCGTTATTTCTCCTCACAAATTTTATTCGGTTTATATGTATGTATCTATGTATTAGTATGTATTCTTTTTCGAGTTAACTATCCCTGCCATGTTTTGTCTCTGCATCACCCTAAGGTTGACTGGTAGAAAATGCCTCAGGCATTAAGTCCAGTACAGTATTTTTAATTGTGCATAAAGTTTGAATAAAAAAATAAATGAAATGAAATCCATTATTTCGATAAAATGTAATTTTCAACTCTCCAACTTTATTCAGAAATTAGAATATTGGTTGGTAATATTTCAAAATAGCGACATTTTAATACGCAATTTAGCTTTTTCCAGGTCAACTACTTAATCAGGCTATATATACCAACAATGAAACATAGAGTGGGGAATAGTTTCACAAAACACCGCTTGGCAACAGGATTAAGTGTTCGCAAAGTGTTGTTACTATCTAAAAGAGGATGCTACCGTCAATATGTCTGCCGTAATCCCTCAGTTGCCTTTGACGACACCTACGGGACTATACCTGCCAATCAAAAACTGAGCAAATCCCTTGAGTCAAAACCTTAATTGTGAGACCTCATCGCAAATCCATCCTAAAACAACTCAAGTTTATCGCACAATCGGCTTATGGTTACCAAAATTAATATTTTCAATAGAAAACAGAAACCTTCACAACAAATATTGGTCTCTAATTGGTTTTTGACATTGATTAATGATGTGATGAAGCACCCTGCGCACCCCTCAATCGTCTCGCTGCCGTGAACATATTCATTATAGAGGGTGAAATCGTAATATTTTGGCAACGGTTCTTGTGTAAACAAAAATTATTGTTTTTGCTTGGCAATTAATTCTAGGATCGTTTGCAAAGCATTTTACCAACTTTTTTCGTAATATAGGAGAAGTTTATGTATAAAAAACCTACAGAGCCCTGCGCCCCCAGTATAATAACGCTTTTAGGATGCTGTTGGGGCTGCCGTGACGCTGCAGCGCGTCTGCTATGTTTGTTAAGCGCGCAGGGATGGCTTTCAAGCCATCATGCGCAAGAAAGCAAACTCCTTGCTGCACCGTCTACGAAGCAGCAGCAACAGCATCCTAAATGCTATTGCTGGGTGACTGACCTTTCCAAAATCTGTGAATAAGGACAGCCAAAGTTGTCCGTTAGGTATAGACATTAACAATACTAACATAATTTTTGGTACAATTCTGTTACTAACACACTAACATTTTATAGATTTTATGTAACCTATTATGGCCCAGTGGTAACGGCTGCGACTTACGAGTTGTAGGTCGTAGGTTCGAACTCAGACAGGCGCTTTACTTTGTGTAAATTATTTCATCACCACTGCTCTCAAAACGGTGAAGGAAAACATCGTGAGGAAACCGGCATGTCCTAGAACCGAAAATTCGAAGACATGTGACATCTACCAACCCGCACTGGGCCCGCGTGGTGGATTACGGCCCACTCCCTCTCACAGAGAGGAGGCCTGTGTCCCAGCAGTGGGAACATTATAGGCTAATGATGATTATGGAGTATTCTTTGAAATAAATAAATAATAATAATAACAGAAGACTGCAATACGCTAAGCAAAATAAATCCAAAGCATGATCAATATAAACACTCTGACATAGGAATGTAACTTCTGTATTACTTACCCATAGCAAGACAAAAGTCAGAGTTGAAACTGTGGCGGCATCTACATCGCCACATACAAACTACGTCACACAAATCCTGCATCGCGCAATTAAAGTTTACCGCGCGAACAGCATATAGGTATATAACTTCCCCGACATCAATCGTTAGGCAGTGGCCCGCCAGATACGACACCGGTCTGGTCAGAGGATCCTCCCTTTGATATGGAGGATGTGTGAACTTTATACCCTGTTCCTCATGCCTCTAAAAAACGGTTCAAAGCATTATTTTGTCACTCCAGATTTTTTTTGAACACGGCCGACTTGATAGTACGAGTAAGTCGTTTTTATAAGAGTTGTCGCAAGGTTCTGCTATGTTAATACATATATTGTTATTTTCTTTACAGGAGGGTGAACTATTACCAAGTCAAGATACGGTGGTATTACCGTCGCCCAGACATCATGACAGTTCGATAGATGAAGACGCCACAGACCCGATGCCCACCGCAGAGACGTCTAATAGGGTATAACGTTAATAATTAAGCAGATTATTTTTATTTCAACCGAGCACAAATCTAGACTGCGGGCGGCTACTGAGAAATACCAGATGGTAAAATCCAATAACACTATTAATAAAATAATAACACTTTTTCATGTGCTTCTCGATTGTTACAATAATTAAATTATGAAATACGCATTTTCATATAGCAATACCACCCAAAGACTTCACGAGACAGGCTCGTCCTAGTGTGGAGTTCACAAGCAATATACTTCCTTTGCGTCTGATTTCTTTTAAAAATGTAAACCTAGCTATTAATGTAGACTATAAGGAAATGTTAAGCACTGCATTAAGAAAAAAAAATTGAAATCTTTGCCAGGAACCCAGGTCTTCAAGCTCAGGAGTAGCGCTTGCAACCATAACACCAACAAGGCATAGCTCTCCTATTACATGGGACTTAAACATAACTGGGCGAAATGTGGGTGTACTATAAGTACCCCTCTGCCTTACCCTTCGGAGTATACAAGTGTTATGTTATGTTATCTTATTATTTTTACTCAAATAAAACACTTGAGTCTCATTAACTTTGTGAAATGATTTCTAAGAAAAATGAGCGCCGCACAAATCTATAACTTACATCGTTTGTCCCATGTAATAAGTTGATCAGTCTTTAGTCACCATCCAGCTAGCTCTCAAACAGAACCAGAACCTTATTAGAATTAATATAAAGGAAACTAATAAGTTCCCTCACTATTTATTAGGAACTTGTTTTTATTAAAAAATAATAAACAGTCAAAACCGTTTATAACGACTTCGATAAACCATTGGATTACGGTTGTTATAGCCGATAGTCGTTATAACCAAACACTATGTTAAGTAAACAGAAATGCTGGGTCCTCAAAATTTCGTTGTTATAGCCGGTACGTCGCTTAAAGCGAAGTCTTTATAAACGGTTTTGACTGTACTAACAACAAAAACATAATGATTTCCAAGCCCACAAAAATACTCAAGAAATCCCTTCACTTCGTAACAGAATCAACATTTATCCCCAAATCAACATTATCAATATTTTCCAGGTGGCGTCAATAAGCCAGCTGTCTTTCATGGTGAGGCCTGACAGCTTCGAGCGCGGCCAGCTGAGACTGACCTGCATCAGCACGGTCCATTCGGTGTACAGCGAGCAAGCCGAGCTGGTCATCAATGAGGAGCGGCCGCAGATCGCTTCTGTCCTTGGTACCAGGGATGCAGCGGCAGGTAAGCGATAATGTAGAAATTTCAGTACAACGATACAAAGATCTTTTGGCGTGTGGCTAAAATTGGAACTAACGCCGCCATCTTTGTGTTTCAATACAATTTCTGTAAAAAAATCACAATTTGTTTACCAAAAACGTCACACTGTAAATGTCATTCAGGTGCCAAAAGAATATTGTAAGACTCTATGTAGTATGGAATTGTGGAGTTGGTTTTAAATCAATTAGGATAACGTAAAGGTTATATTATGGATTTATTGATGCAAAAGGCTAAAAACAAACTACTATACAATAAGATAACATGAGAAGAAATTACCATAATTGTGAATAGAAATATAGATTAAAGGACACAATTGCAAACGACGCGCGACGTGGCCAGATATGCAAATATCTGACCACGTCGTTTCAAGGAAAATACTTGTTACAATATACACATAAATAAACTGACCTCTATAGATAATGACTTATTAAAAATTCCTTTCCTGAAAGAGCGGGTGAATATTACCTTTCCACTAAAAAAGAAACAAATAATATCGGCTTCGTACAAATTATGAAGTCAAAAGTAACAAGAGAAATGCCTCGAGCAATTTTATTCCTTTCACAGGTAGAACACGCTGTAAAAATTAATCCAAACTCAATATCAGAAAAGCAATAAAAGTGAAATAAATGCGATAAACACTATTATTACTGTACGTGGAAAACACTCCGATTCGTATAAATCATCGCTTATGTCGAAGCATTTAAAACGTTTTTCGACGTTAATCACGAATCGAAAGCTTTCACGGCTCGTCATGGTCCAATAAACAACATTATGCAGTACCTGAACTCGGCAACTGGAAATATACTAGAAAATTGGCCTCATTCAACATGAACAAGCCGAGCCAATATTTTACATGAGAAATTTTCTTTGAGATTTAGACTCGGGATCTCGGCTGAGTAGCAAATCGCTAAGAATTTTTATTTCTCGGTGTAAACACAACGTTTGAATACGTAGAAGGCAAACCAATCCCACTCTACAATTCAAATATTTGCAACAGCCGACTTGCACTGCAATTTGCCACGAGAAGTTTTCCAGCACACTGCGTCTTGGCAAATATTATGAAAACTACAAAAAATTCTTTGTAAACATAATTATTTTGCTGATGGAAACTATTCTTAGGGAGTTTGTGAGCTGTTGCGGCGAAGATTGCCGATAGCTGCGCCATTATCGCTCCACACACTGATTTGAAAACGCTTGAAATAGTTGAAAACAGCGCTTTATTCTGTTAAGATAGTTTGCCAGCGTGTGTGGAACGATGTGGTATCAAAAGTAAAATAAATTAATAAAACTCATGTTGTTCTTCGTATGTTGTTACTTAGAAGCTGAACAGTACACAATATTGAAATAAATAGCAAATCACCAAATGAACACATTATGACCGATAATTTGTGGTAACCGACTTGACAAAAAAAAAACTTTTTTTTACATAATTTAAAAATACTAAAATTCATCGTTATCAGAATCTATTATCACGTGCTACTAAAAGTAAAAAAAAAACTTTTGAATACTCCATAAAACCACAAAAAGATTGCCTCTAAATGGTACTCGCACTCCTATTCAAAGTCACTCAAAACATGGATATTGGTGTTCGTCAATACCGAGGTATTAACAGTACGCGGAACGCAGAATCGGCAAATCCTTCTATACGTAGGCAATCACTCAAATATTTGCCAGTGTTGGCTTCTAGCATTGAGGCTGTTTGTCGACTGCCAGCGTTCCGGTCCACTAGGCAAAGGTAATGTTTAGCGTTCACTGCGTTGTAGCCTCTTGTTTGTGTGCGAGCAAATAGTTCGGATCTATCTACCGTCACCCTGGATTATCACGTATTTGCATATAAGGAACTTGGCTCCTAGGTATAGTTTGGAAGATTATTGATGTTGAAGTTATGGTAGCACAAAAGGTTAGGGTAGAGTTTTATAGGAAAATATTATTCTTGGACGGATACAAACAAGAGCAATACGAAAACCGTATATCTTTTTCAAAACATGGAGATTTCTTAAAGACTCTTCGGGATATTTTACCAGAAAGAGGCGTTTCCAACCTATTCAGCCAGTTCCAACGCTTGACAGATAATTTTGTTTTGTTTATTTCCAAAAAATAATACGAAAATCCGAGCTGGGCTCGTGTAGCGGATTATGGCTCACTCTCTCTCACAGAGAGAGGAGGCCTGTGTCCCAGCAGTGGGAACGTTATATGCTGATTATGCTAATCGTAAAATATACTGATTTCATTGCAAACCTTTTAGTTTGCTCAGCTAATCTGTGATGTCATTGCTACATTTTAATTTATTTTTAACTCTTCTGGTACCTATAGTGATTTTTAAATAGGTACATTATCTTCACATATTATAATTTATATAATGAATGTTTGCAAAATATAAAAGAGTAACTTTGGAGTTTCTTGCTCATTTTCTCGATATGAAATTATGACAGATTGTAGAAAGATTTTTACGGTGCGATGTCAAAAATGGAGAAACGAAACGTCACTTTATATAGAAAGAGCTGTGTCTATTCTTCGTAGAGATAGAAAGCGTCACGTAAGTAAATCTTCTGACACAGTTTTGCAATTAAGTTTTTTGGTCAATATAACATTTTTTTGAAAGATGGCGCCGGCGTCAACTCTATCATCATCATCTCTAAACATCGGTTCGAAAATCGAACGGTATCGAAATAAATATTAATCCGCGATGAATTCCTTTAAAAACAAATGAGTTCACTTTCGAATCGTGTGCGGTCACTGGAGTGAGATTCCAAGTGAACTTTACAGAATTACAGTACCTACTAGTTTACAAGCGTCTATGGAAGGTAACCTGCCTGTATATCTTGCGGATATATGTAAAGTAATAATAGAGGTTGTATCTCCTTTATCCTGGTACCCACGATATAATAAACCGCACAGGGGTATACATACATAGCGGCAGTGAAACCATTGTGCTTTGCAACCATTTAGGACTGTTTGAATTCACTCTGAATACTGCATTGAGTATTGAGGTCAGCTCTGCCATTAGAAACATCAATACATATTGAAATATTCCTACTGATGAAATAAAACAACAGATGTAGATCCCAACGTCAAACAAAAGTATAATAGGTAGGTAACTCACAGTTTCAAAATAATTTGTTTTCACGACAGCTTTGTAGCGGTTACACCGCCACACACAAACTACGCATCAAAGACATGACGTCACACAAATCCTGCATCGCGCAGTTAGAGTTTACCGAGCGATCGACATACATACAAGATTCCAACTTCCAACCGATGGGCAGTTGCCCGCCAGACACTACACCCGTCTGGTCGGAGGATCCTCCCTTTTCTATGGTGGATGAGTGAACTTTACACCCTGTTCCACATACCACTAAATTGGTGACCCCGACGTGATGAACGTCAACGCAGCCTTCGTGCAATTACTTCGGCGTGACGTCATCATCATTATCACTCCCGCAAGCTTTCGTGAGGCGAGTCACACAGCCAGCCAGCACCCACGGCTTCAACGGGTATCCTGACCACCAGCATGCAGCGAACGCGCATTCCTGGTCATCACCCCCAGCCTCATCACCCCGACTCACTGGGGAATCAACGCAATCAGCCTCATCACCCCGACTCACTGGGGAATCAACGCAATCACCTCAATCACCCCGACTCACTGGGGAATCACAGCAATCACCTCAATCACCCCGACTCACTGGGGAATCACCACAATCACCACAATCGCCGCAATCACCACAGAAAGTTCCGACTCACCGCGAACTATGCGGCACCCGGTTCCGACTCACTGGAACCACAGCTGGCACTGTGTGAAGCATCGCAAGATTCAGCCCACTATCGACCTCCGGTCTCCGGAGGGGAGTGATGTAGCGGTTACACCGCCACACACAAACTACGCATCAAAGACATGACGTCACACAAATCCTGCATCGCGCAGTTAGAGTTTACCGAGCGATCGACATACATACAAGATTCCAACTTCCAACCGATGGGCAGTTGCCCGCCAGACACTACACCGGCTGGTCGGAGGATCCTCCCTTTTCTATGGTGGATGAGTGAACTTTACACCCTGTTCCTCATACCACTAAAGCTTTGCTGCTTTCTGGCACATCCAAGGTACTAACTACATACAGGACACATCCAATGTAGACACGACCTTTGATTTATTCTAGTTGTGATAGACGGAAGTTTTGCTTTCCACCAATTCCTAAAATAATTCTTTACAAATGATTTGCAACAAATAAAATTATATTGTCTTTTAAATTAATTAGTTATCATCTTTGGTTGAGGAGCTCATGCTCGCTAAATAATGACAGCTGCACGGGTCAATCGATCAGATTAAGCTACGCTTGCCGAGGTTGATCGTGGATGGGTGACCATCTTTACATACCGAGAATCCTCCGTGCCTCGGAAAGCACGTTAAGCCGTCAGTCCCGGCTGTCATTTGTGGATCATTGACAGTCGTTACTGGTCGTCAGAATACCGAAACCAAGGGGTTATTACCCAGTTACTGGGTTGTGGAGGTCAGATAGGCAGTCGCTCCATGTGAAATACTGGTATTCAACTGCATCCGGTTAGACTGGAAGCTGACCCTATTACGTATGTAGCCGGCATTATATTATTATAATCTGTGGTCTTCATGCCTTCCCGTTCCTGTTTGTATTCCCCCGTCTGTCATGGCTGAATACACGTATCTAATACAAGAGTCTGGTCGTCTTATTGCATAGCTTATGAAACCCTGTCCACGCATCACAACCAACAACCATAACAGACCCCAACGTAGTTGGGAAAAGGCTAGGCAGATTGATTGGGTTATCTTCTTTGGTTGTACTGACTTGACTCACTGACGACTTTATGTACTACATTGTATAATACAATAATATTCAAATATTACTACTAGTTATACAAGAGATGATTAGCCACGATTTCCCACGTAACCGAAGCTGAATAAAACATTAGTACTTATATTATTGTTGTCTGTCGAAGCGTACCTACGTGATATGAGAAGCGAGACATGTCGCACTGTACGACAGACATTGGTAAATTACTTTGTGTGAATGTCAACGTCAAAGGTTACTCGTATTAGCAAATAAACTGAAAAACAAAACTCATAAAGCTGCGCTTACTTTGGACGCGTTTTTGTACGAATTTTACTCGTACAAAGTATTCATAGGTATTAAAATATGTGGCGCCAAAATCGCGTTGAGCGCACAACTTCTGACACGGATCGCCTACAAAGCCGTCAGTCAGTTCTATACGTGATTAATGTGGCAGGGCAAGTAATCGGTGACACGTTTGGTTTGTATGGAAAGTGTTGACAATGCCAAATTCTAGCAGCGGCAGCCAAGGCTTCTCTGTGCTCTGCGCACATTAAAAAAAAACAAAAAAAAAATGGCTGTCATGGGGAACTGCTAAGAGCAGTGAAAACTAAAACGATGAAATAACAGTGTTTTTTTAAATTAATTGTAGTAGGTATCAAAAATTCAAATATCATAATTTGTAAATTAAAATGATTAACATTATTTAAAGTCTGGTTTTCACATCTATCGGCACTCCGAGCTACAATAAACGCAACACGTTATACTCATAGCTACATTATAGTACTGATAACATTAGTATGTCGGTGACGCGAATCCATAATATTTTCCTCTATCAAAAATAGCTCAACGCTCCTAAAGAAAATTTCCCAAAAAAAAAAACTGATAATTAGGTACCTGCAATAGACTTTTTATCTAAACCCGTTGTGGTAAGTTACTACAAAGTCAATAGTTGTACCAGTCGGCCGTCAACATTGACAACTCGCAGCGCCCGAGCGCCCCCGAGCTACTAATTGAATTGTTGAGCTGTTCGCAATAGTTTACAAACTGCAAACTTCGTTATAGCATGGTTTCATTACCAATTTACTTCGTAATTGGTTCTGTGTTTGGATAAAAATAAACCAACGTTTTTTTAATAGAAATTGAAGAGAAAAATCAAGGGGTTTATTGCAGGAGCCGCTTCAAGGCAGCCCCGGCCTGCTCCGGACTGGGAGGTCTTCTCCCGCTCCTCCTAGAGCGGGAGAAGTTACTTGATAATATACCAACCACAAAAAAAATATGGGTTTATCGTAGAGGTTATGAATACGAGGCTATTTTGCTAATTTGTAAATTTTTGTAATGTACGGGTTTAGTTTGTGCAGAATAAACAACTTTTCTTTCTTTCTTTCTAGGTTGTAATTTATTTTTATAGAATCTCTAACCCCGATTGGTATTGGAATACGTTATTCTTAATTTAGGCTAAAATAATAAGAACACGATAAAAATCCCAGTGAATTTTCATTTGTGTAACCATAATCGTCGCAAAATACCTACTGGTTGCGCTATTGGAACTAATTTTATGCGGCCTCTTTACTTAGCTGATTTTTTTTGTTACCAAAATAACGAATGAACTATTCTTCTATACAAATATTATAAAAAGGTATGTGGGAGGTAAACTTCAGAACTACTGATCCGATACCGGAATTCTTTCACTAATCGCAGGCCACGGTATAATATTGCCGAGTGTCATATAATGTATTTATTTTATTATTTATGTACATACAGTAAAAGCAAGTAATATTTTAAATTAAAACAAAAAATCCACGCGGGCGAAGTCGCGGGCAGAAGCTTGTTATCTTATTTAGAGTTTTAAAAACTGTTTTCTCACACACACAGAAAAATTTGCTTAACTGTGATTTTTGTTGGTCATTGATCCATCCAACAAAGTCAATAACAATAATTTTCACGGTATATAAAAATGAATGGAGCCACTTATTTTTATGCTTATTTCTTTAAATAAAAAACTCTGCCGAGATGTCTAGACGTCGTTCTTAAAATACAGAAATACAAACAAACGAAGATCGGAACGAAGTATTTATGTATCGAATAGTAATGTTGAACTTACACAGGGTGGGTTTTTGAAGAGGGATCACAATGTTAGGAAAGTCAGATACAGAAAAGATGAATATGATGTTCTTACATCATATTCATCCATCTAGAATTTTTCGTTTAAAATTACATTTACTAATCCTTATTAATTCACATCATACTAATATTATAAAGGCGAAAGTTTGTGAGTGTGTGTGTATGTTTGTCTCTTCTTCACGCTCAAACGGCTGGACCAATTTGGATGAAATTTGGCACACAGATAGTTTATAACCTGAATTAACACATAGAATACATTTTATCCCGATATTTCCACGGAATCGAGACTTATGTGGGTGAAACCGCGGGGCACAGCTAGTTTTGGATAAATGTTTTAAATAAAAATTATAAACATTACATAAACCCACGGCCATATTCCCAGAAGGGTTAGGCATGAGTATTTTCGTATAGTACACCCACTTTTTGCCAATTATGTTTATGTCCCATGTCGGACTCCGGGCTGTTACCGAGAAAATCCTCATGGAAATAAAAAAACTAAAGTTATCACGACCTACAAAATCCAACCTAGACCTCTACGCTCAGCAATCGCTCTGAAGACCAATAGACAGGTAAAAAAAACAGTGGCACTCCGAGAGTGCCGACAGTAGTGAAAACTTGAACAAGATCGCTCTGGTGGAAGAAAAATACTTGCATAGAACATTGGTCCGTAACCTTATCTAAATAAAGAGTACAATCGCGTTTACAAAAAAAATACTTCCAAAACCTTTAAAGTAAAAATACTTGTATAGAACGTTGATCCGTAACGTAATATAAATAAAGAGCACAATCGCGTTTACAAATAAGGTGTCGGTAACGGTGTCGCGAGTTCAATTGTTTTTTCCCATCTCAAAAATGCCTAACGCGCCTAAAGAAGTTTTCACTTCAAAAGTTTTCATGAGAATGCAAATGCAGTTTTACAAACCTACCATCGCCATCTGTTAAGAGCGGCCAACCCGTCATACTTTTCATACAAACGCTCGTACGTGATTATGGCGTTGTAACACATCTTTCTTTAATTCTTTTATACTAATGGGTATCTTGTGCACTATATCTAGGTTTCTATGAAAGCAAAAAATAAAAATTTGGCGAAACAAATTCAATATAAGCCTCTAAAAATCTGCTTTTTTGCACAAATTTTACCTCAACTTTGACCGTTCATAATGTACTTATAAATTGTAAAAATAAAGAAAACATCTTTATAGAAACCTCGCACATGTAATGGAGATTTTAAATGACAAAAAAATATTTTACAAACTTGTAAGGCGTATTCAAAAACACGTATTTCCTGAAACCAGTTATTTTTCGTACAATGTTATCGCGTTCTCACTTGCTTGTTAGCAGTTCTCACTTGCGCTGGATGAAACAACAAGCTTTTCGACCATGCTCGCGTTGACGATAGACGGATCGGGAAGGGCCCTGTTAAAATATTGTCCAAAAAATGTAGGTATTTGTAAAAAACAAGTCTCCGAAGATCTATCAATCTGCCTAGCCTTTTCCCAATTATGTTGAGGTCGGCTTCCAGTCTAATCAGATGCAATTGAATACCAGTATTTTACGTGGAGCGACTGCCTATCTGACCTCCACAACCCAGTTATTGGATAGTACGATACCTGGTTGTCAGACTTTCGGGCTTCTGAAGACCCGTAACGACTGTCAAAGATCCACGAATGACAGCCGGGACCAACGGCTTAACGTGCTTTCCGAGGTGCGAAGGGGTCTTGTTATGTAAAGATTGTCACCCATCCACGGACCAACCGCGGCAAGAGTAACTTATCCTGAAAGAAAAGTAAGGAAAGAAAATACGTTTATTTGTGGTAATCGTGACGCAAAGAAAGAACACAAAACAAACAAGAACAAGTTGGGGGGGGGAAATATGCGCTACATCCACGCAGAACGGCCATCACTCAGCATAATGCTGCGAGACACGAGACAGCGCTGGTTTTCAGTGACAATCAGCATTGACCTTATCGACCATTAACCTGATCGATCGACTCAAAGTATTTATTTCAATTAAACCATTTACAGGCATTTTGAACTGTCAAAGAGTCGGTCAGTTAGTCAGGAAGTTGAAGCTAGTTGCCCATTCCAAAACGTAGATCTCTATGGAGAAGAACGGGCAAGAAACTCTAAGGACACTCTTTTAAATATATATACCTATTACAAAATCCTGGTTATATTATTCTTGATGCTTCTATATGTGAGAACAATGTACAAAAAATAATCAAAAGCAATTGAAAACATAAGATTAAATGTGCGGCTGTTATGACTTAGTCACAAGCCAAGTCTCAGAACATCTACTTGATAAAGATAAAGACTTACAGAAATAACCACCACTTATTTCATTACCTAGTAAGTTGCCATAGTGATCCCTGTTCAAAACCTCATCTTGTATACGATGCATAGATTCCAGTCTAGACGAAATACATTAAGCCAGTCGTTCAGTCATTATTGGAGCTATGCAAAATCGAGCGTACTAGTAATCGGTGCATTCGAGAAATTATCGGTTATTCCCTCTCTAGTTAGTGAAGATTTTCTTTTAGTTTTAAACTGGTTTATTATTATAGTTTATGTATAAAGGAAACAGTTAGTGCAACTGTTCAATGGCATGACAGTAAAATAATTTTCAGGGTTGTTGACTTATTTACGTGCCTCGGAAAGCATGTTAAGTCGTTGGTCCTGGCTGTCATTCTTGGATTTTTGACAGTCGTTATTGGTCGTCAGAAGCCCGAAAGTCTGACAACCAGTCTTACCAAGGGGTATCGTGTTACCCAGTAACTGGGTTGTGGAGGCCAGATAGGCAGTCGATCCATGTAAAATGCTGGTATTCAGCTACATCCGGTTAGACTGGAATCTGACCTAGAAACCTAGGATAGACTAAGCCCATCGATTGTTGACTTAAGTCCCTGAGAGTCCTTTTAAAAACGGTCTTACAATATAAAAGTAAATTCCAAAAATGACGATAACTTTTTTATATAATATATGATTTTAATTAAACAAAGCCTGTATTCTGCTCCAAATTAAGTCTACCTGTGAAAACTACTTGAAAATACGTTCAGTTGTTCCGAAAATTTACGCGAACAAACAAACAGACAGACACAGAGAAAAAAAAATTGCTGGTTTACGTTCTATTACTTTTCCTCAATGTACAGACACACTGGATTCTACTATTTTATATAAGTATAGATAGTTTGATATTATCTAAATACACAAGATTATTGAATTTGTGACAGTAGTAAAAATACAAAACACCCAATTTTTTTCTCATCCGAATAAAATTTAACTTCAACTTTTAATATCTTGCTAATAGCATCCCAGCATTACACTAAATTCCAATTAAAAACAAAATAAAACATAAAGAAACAAAGTAAACTAATCTCAAACGGAGTACAAAAACGTGTAAAGCAATGAAATAATTACGTTTAATTTACGATAAAACGTAAAAAAAAAGAAAAACAATAATTAAATATTCATTACGAGGAATTATCGCGTTTTCTTTCTTTTCGACAAAAATTCACGGAAAGCCTTGGCACTTTTTGTTAAATGAGATACGCTGGATTACTGGGCTCAGGTAGATTTTATCGATATCGATATTGCATTTTCTACCAACATTATTTTAAACTTATTGACGACAGATACGTAAATAATCCTATTAACGTCTTTCTTTATGGTAATAACGAGAAAATGAATTTTAAAATAATTTATTTTTGTTCTTTAAAATAATAATAATTTGAGTTGTGAGATTATTCATTTATTCCTTTCTAAATCGCATAGATTATCAGATTTTTAAAATAATATTAATTCTCAATATGTTTTCTTCACATCATAATTCTATTCTGGATTAGGTTTGCCCCTTATTACATGGGACTTAAACATAACTGGCGAAATGTGGATATACTAAGAGTACACCTCTGCCTAACCGTTCGGAGAACAGAGGCGTAATGTCATGTTATTGTATCAAAATTCTGCTTTTTTCTGTATGTATATTTCAATTAATTTACTCTAAGAATAAACTACATACAAGGACTCTTCATTATTATATACATTTAATATAATTTTCAAAATAAAGACTTATGTTTTACATCTACCAGGAAATCTTAATACTTTTCATTATAAACTATTTTATCTACTCTCATAGCGTAATATTCGAATTATAAAATTCAAAACGAGTTCATATTGACATATTTTATAAACACAATACCGAAATTTAAAAATAGAATCATATTATAACATTTTTCTCTAACAAAATAATACTATAAAACAATTTTTTTTCTATTACGATACAGGACTATTCCAAGAAGTTAAAATCACCGAGGAGTTTCCATCAACTTTTGCATTGGAACGTTTAAACGGGGGACAGCAGCACCCGCTGTAGCGCATGTGCAGACGACATTCATTTGTTTTGTTGTACTGAATTTCGTGGGATTTTTCAAATTTATGCTTGATCTTTAACTTTGATCTTTTATTTAATATTAGGTTCAATCCCAATGTATGAGAGTAGATAAAGTAGTGTATGAAACTGCACATAACCAGGTATTAAAACATTCGTGTGATACTATTAAAAACCTCGCCTACGGCTCGGTTTTTAAAACTCATGTTTTAATACCCCTTATTATGCAACAATTTCATAAACTACTATAAACGCATTGTCTTACTAATTATAACTTGGTCACAATTCACATTTGAAATGGTTCACCACCTTACTTTCACCAAAGAGACTAGAAAGGTACTTTTTATTTCAAGGAAGTGAAAATTATCGATCTTTTTCGACAAGTCCCATCTCTATTGGAGGCTCCCCATTAACGCTATTACGCTAATGATTCGCCGGAGCAGGACGCCCCCCTAATTACAAAACAAAGCTTTTTAATAATGATATTTCTTTTAACCGTCCAGTACCCACTTTTGAGGGACGCTGACTTTGACTGTTGTATTGCTTTTAGATCGATTATTGAGTAATTAGTTCTATTTGAGATTTGAACGTGTTTAAGGAACCGAATTAGTTGGGAACAGTACAATTTTATAGATCTGATTTAATAGAAATTGTGTATTTTCTCAATAGGAAGTTTTCCTCAAGTCAGTTAGTGAAATGTTTTTCGTGCTTTTTCCACTGCCATCGCTCTACTTTTAAGCTAAGGTTTCCAAGAAGTACGGTGGTTTTAATCCGATCAAGCCTGTCCCTTGCTGTCCTCCCCCAGCAACGCCCTAAGAAAGAAAAAAAGTTTTTTTATTATTTGGGACACGCACAGGAAATATAACATTAAAACTAATAAAATTATAGAAACAATAGCAATTTCAGAAAAAAAAATTCAAATAAAAAAAATTGTGTAAACAAAAAAAAATACCTGTGCGAGGCCAAAAAGGCTCCTATCTCAGCATAATGCTACGATATTTGAAAAAACAAATACCGCAGCGCTGGTATTCTGATAGGGCCCGCTGTGATACCACGACACACCTATGGACACAAAATAAAATCCAAAAAAAAACGAGGACAAGGTCCGTACCCCACAGGGGGTGCCCTTCGCGTGTAGTCGCTTGTTTCCAAGTTTTACGCCCTGGCTGGAGGCCTTAATTTATTAAGACAGCCACAGGAAAGTCTGGTTAAACAGCCGACAACCTCCTAGGTTGACCTGCGAAAAGCCAATCAAAAAAGAAGAGCGGTGGCCACATTACGGACGCAGTAACGGATGTCATGAAAATGATAACAGCGGAAAAGATTATTGTTAGATTAGTCATACTGCGTCAAAAGATAGTTGCATTTAAAATATTTTTACTCAAAAATGCATGTAATGTGGTCATTATTTTGACAACCTTGTTTGAGCAAAGTCGACCTTGCCGTTCTGTTTCAAGGAGCGGCCGGCAAAGTTTTGCTGGTCGCTCTAACAGGCCGGCAAAACATTGCCGGCCGCTATTTTGACGTTTCAACGTTTTAAAAAATCAAATCCAAAAAGATTTTAATAAAAACACAGCTGTTTGTATTTATAGAGATAGGTACAAAAAGATTTTATTCCATTTTTGGCTGTATAGTTCCAACTACCATTGTTAAAAAAAAAAAACAAAGAAGTAACAAAAGCGCGGTTCAGCGAAAATTTTATTTTTATTTAGTGACTTTTTGCGTAGTAAATGAAGAAATAATACAGCAGTCAAACACCGCATTAAAATTATCGCAAACTATTAGTAATATCAAACCGGGAAAGTCGGTGTTTTATTTTAGTAACTGTACTTTTCATAATTGTCATTTTAATTAAATTTCTAGTTAATTAATATATATTTTATTGAAATTACTTGCTGGTTTTATTTAGATTAGGTACTTGCATTTTTGAGTAAAGCACTATACAAGCCTTGGCCCACTATGACTGCTTCGCTGGTCACGCTATGATTGCCTCGAGCTAGCCTAGCTACGCTCTAGGCCTTCCAGCTTGGCCATCATTGCAGCCTTTGCTGTCCTCGCTGTAAAGGCCTCGACCTACGGCCTCGGCATTTATCTCAGCTCGTCCATCAAGTGCTGCACGCTGACCGCGCTGTGTCGGCCTGGAGCTGCGCTACGCTGCGCTGTCGGCCATCATCAGCGCGACCAGCAAAGTAGTCATTATAGACCGCGGCAGTAATGTACTATTATTAAACCACCAAAGAGATTTTCAAAATATTCGAGCTGAGATGTCTGCTATTTAAAACAATAAAAAAAAACACATTTTTTTTGTAATCTTTATCAACTTTACCGATAAAAAAAAAACAATTTTAATTTTATTAATCAATTATATAAATGATGATGAAACCCTAATCAAGATCCGTTTTCGTAGTTTAAAAGAACAGTGCAGTCACAGGATTTTTTCTTGCACCTTTTATTTCTATATTAAGATTACTTGCAGATATTAGGTATTTATTTAAGTATTCCATTCATCACAACACAACACACGCAACTACACACATGTATGTTACATTTTATTTGTTTTTTGTATGAACTATTTTATATGTATAATCAATTATAATTTATTCTGTTATTAGATTAAAGTGCACTTCCCTATGTGTTTATTATTCTAGCGTATGACACTCGTGGGCTGCAGCTGAAAGTCAGCGTCAGCTGGTGACCTTGTGTTATCATCTGACATCATGCTGTGCCTCTTGGCATTAAAAGCATTGTTTTCGTTATTTATAGTTTTAAGGTGTTTTTTTTGCTTTCATTCCAATAAACGCATTTCTCTTACTTTCATTTCTGTTTCGTTTTGACACCTCTGACGTAAAATGACGCAGTGACTTGACTTGATTGTAATGCAAACTCTATTTAATAATGTGTGAGCTCACTCTCTTCTCAGTATGGTCACTTTTTTGCGTGACTAAATACGGTTAAGCCAAGTCTAGCGATTTAAATCTTAGGGCAGCGAAGTTAGACTCTACGGTGTCAAAAACGCTCTCTAAGAAAACACACCAACTTACTTTCATAAATAACGTTTCAATGACGTCTTTTGCAGTTAAACTGCGGATGTTATGTGGCGGCCACTGCTCTTCTAGGAAACCGTAGCGTTACTCAAAAACTTAATAAATACGTCGACCAATCCAATACGGAATACCAAAAAAGATTAACTACGTAGCTGACCAGCATTCAGCAATAAAAAACCAATTAAAACCGAGTCATAATTCAACAAAAACTCATTTCTAAATTGAACAATTCCAAATTCAAACAAAAGTCAGGGCCGCCATTGAAACCGAAAAAAAAGTAGTTGTAGCTTTGTAACCCTGCGAATGCGCTCCTCCGAAAAATTAAAAAAAAAAAAACAATTGCCTCGCACCGCCCATATATAACCCAGACAATAGTTACAAGAAATATATGAGCCATATTAACAATACACGCAGACATTTTTATACATTTTTGTTCTACCAGCACCGACGCGTTTAAACGGAAGCAATAACCTAACAGCCCGGACGTTTACGCCATTTTATTCATATAAACTGGCAATAATGCCAGTGTTTGCATAGCGAGATATAAAAATTATTCAATTTTTGTTTGTGGATTTTTTTCACACTTCATCTGACATGTTGATTGTCAAGTTGTGTTGTTAAATAAGAGATTTTATTGTTCAGGCGGCAAAAACGGGTTGTTAAGTGCTTAATGGGAAAAATATTTGAGTATTTTTTTGTTGTCATGTTTTGATGGTGCGTTACTGTTGAGCCTTTTTATTAATGGTCACCGGCAAAAAAATCTTTTCAATTTATGAACCTCATCAAAAATGATGATTTTAGGTCACTCTCATTCTATGAGGTAAAATTTTAAGCGTATAACCATAGATTAATACGGATGGTCCAATCCGTAAAATCATTTACATAAAAAGCGACTCTTGTAACGATACAATAAAGTGCAATTCAGGTCGCACAGCGCTAATTACCAAGAGCTATATCTAGAAGTTGCCTCCCTTTCTACCGCATAACTCTTTTCATTACTTCTGACTACGTTACGCTCACTGAATTGGCCCGACAAGACGATAGTAGCTTCGGACCTAACATGCGGAGTGTGCCTTCTGTACTATTCTGTGATATAACTTAACTTTTTCAGTGAGCATTCGTGTGTGAAAGCTTCCCAAGAATAATATGCAATCAGATACATATTTTTAGCCTAACATCATTTTAATATAATTTAAAAGAGTGTCCATTCCTTGACAATTTAAAAGTGCCTGTAAATGGTTAAATTGAAATAAATGCTTCGAGTTTGAGTTTGACATAAATTGACGATAGTTTTTAATTCATCAAAAATATTGTTACTTAGACTTTTTTTTACAGAAAACATTGACTGATAATAAAATAAGTGACAAAAGCAATACCTTAGAAAACTAAATTTGTAATTCAATCATCAATTTTACATACAATATGTATTCGAATATTGCCAAAAAATATCCAAGCAAAGTTAATTAAATTTAGGGAGTGCCTCCGCTGCCGCTCCCAAAAATAACGCCATTGGGAACCGGCATGACATTACTGTCGACAGCCGAGATTAAAAACATCGGCTGCCGGCACCGATGGCTTCCATAATGGACACCGGCGACGCGGCGTTTATGGAAACCCTTCCAGTATTCAGAACTCCAACTAAATTATTTTTTTCTATATATTTTTGTCGTTTTTGGCACTCGCCGGCCGCTGCCGCTGCACCGCTCGCTACGCTCGCTTGGCTCGTGCGTAGTGGGTCACAGTTCTACCCTAACCATAGAAATATAAAAATCTATGACCCTAACCTAACCTTTTTTGCGAGTAAAAAATATTTAACCTAATCTAACTAGTTCGGTTCCGGGTACTTAGTACTTGATTACTGGAATATGGAAATCATTGATTATGGAAACATATTAATGGAAAAAAAAATTGCTTTGTAACATGTTTTTTTAATTATGCCTACCCCGCCTATCTACTCCAATATGCCAAATTGCCAACCCCGTTTTTCGCTTTTTTTTCAAACTCAGCGCCGGCAGCCAATTCAGGAGCCGACGCCGGCAGTGGAGGCATTCCCTTAAATTTAAATAGGACCACCGCGCAAACTACCACAATTTTTAATTGAAAAAATAATTTTCATAATCGACCAAACTCAAAACTCAAACTCAAAGCATTTATTAAAAATAAACCAATTACAGGTACTTTTGAATTGTCAAGGGGTCGGTCAGTCAGAAAGATGAAGCTAGTTGCCCATTCCAAAGCATAGTAGGTACCTATGGAGAAGAACGGGCAAGAAACTCCACGGACACTCTTTTAAATCAGAATATGGTTACAAAATATTGGTTACATCATTCATGTTGAAGTTATACATGTGAGAACGATGCAGAACGTTAAAAGCGTCCGTAATTGAAAATAAAACAAATAATACCATTCAAAAATTAAATTAAAATAAGTCATGGCAGCTAAGAGATGACCAGTCCCTACTGACAGCGCCCGTTCACGAACATGACGCATGGAAAATATTGACGGACATCAAAAAAAAAACAGACAAACATAGAACCTCCTCCTTTTTGGAAGTCAAATAAAAACGATTTATTTTTATTCTTTAATATACTGCCTTTGAAACTAGGCAAGTTTATCAAAGCAGACGTTAACTGAAAAGTGAATAAGTTTGCATCCCAATCATATTATCATTTATAAGAGGATTACCTTCGTGTTCTGCTTTTCAAAGAGCATGAAATTTATCATATGATTAATGTATTTAAATAGACTTAATATATTTTTCTCCGTAAAGTCGCTTTATAAGTCACGTTGGCATTTTCTGTTTGACAGAAAACTTTAGAGTAGCTTAGTCTCAAAACTATTTTAAGGTCTAGAAATTTCTTGTTACACCAGTTTAAAGCTGCGTTTCCACCAGAGATGTGCGAGGATACGTAGCGAGGGATGTGTTTGTTAAGAACCAATAGAATTGCTTCATTTACCTAGCCTCGCTCAGCCCAGCTCCGGTGGAAACGGTTTAGAGGTACGAGGTTATTGTACTTAGTTTACAAAACAAGCGAGGGATGGGTGCGAGGGATGTGTGCGAGAGATGTGTGCGAAGGATGTGTGCGAGAGATGTGTGCGAGGGATGTGTGCGAGAGAGGTGTGCGAGGGATGTGTGTTAAGGATGGATGCGAGTGAAAAATCGTATCTGAAAAGAGCCCGCCACACATCCTCGCAGCGCTCATCTGCGCATCGTTTCACAGCGTCGCTACGCATCCTCGCACCGCTCAGCGGCCTAGCACATCTCTGGTGGAAACACTCACTTCGTTTCATAGCTTCGTTACGCATCCTCGCACCGCTCAGCTACCTCACACATCTCTGGTGAGCGAAGATGTGCGGAGATGTCCGAAGCGGAGACGAGATGATTAGATGTTTTTCAGCTAGGGTGTATCCACCGAAGCTGTGCGGAGATGCGTACTAGCTAGAACGGAGATGTCTGCTGGCTAGAGAGGAACTGTTACGGTGCCGCTCACTGCACGCAGCTCACAGCTCTTCTCGTCTCCGCTGGATGCTGTCGCCAGCTTGCGAGGCATAGCTCACATTTCTGCTTTGTACCGCCATACCGCCCAGCTCTCAGCGGGGCACAGCTTACATCTCCGCTTCAATCGTGCCATACAAATATGATATATCTCCACTTAGTGGCCTCCACTGAAGCTGAGTGGAGACGAAATGTGTGAATAACGAAATTCTATTGGTTGTTTAAGACACATCTCCTCTCCTCTCGTCTTGTCTCTGCTTTAGTGGAGTACGGGCCTTAAAAAAAAGAAATGTGAGACAGAACTGTAGTGCTATTCTGTAAGCATCTCACCGTGTTATCTTAGGTGAAGTGAGCGTGGAGTGAGCTGTCAGTTGCTAAGGATTGACACTATTGGCAGCTCACTTCACCTAAGTTATCACGGTGAGATTTTTACAGAATAGCACTACTGATCCTTTTAAGAAAATTTCTTCAAATGATTGCTTGATTTTTTTAAACAGTCGTCATCAACATAATCTTCTTATCTTTGTCCTATGTTACGTGGGGTCGACACAATACGTTTTCTTCTTTCATTATCCCCTATCAACTGTCACGCTATCATTCACACCGTTCTCTTTAGATCTTTCCTCACACAATCCATCCGTCTTTTAAAAACAGTCATCGTGCTACCCAAAATATTTTAATTCGATCCAGCCTGTCCCTTGCAGTCCTCCCCCAGCGACGCGCTAAGCCGAGGTCTGTACTCCACAGGGGGTGCCCTTAGCGCGTAGTCGCTTAGTTTCTAAGTTTTATGCCCTGGCTGGAGGCCTTTATTTATAGAGGCAGCCACAGGAAAATCCGGTAAAGTAGCCGACAACCTCCAGGGTTGAACTGCAAGATGCCATAAAACTGGGAGTGCTGACAGAAGCGAAAACTTGAAAAAAAATCGGCACCGCGGTAATCAACGCGTTGATGTCTTTTACTCCACGGTGTCGGTAGATTGCGAAATCAATGGTTTAATCCCATCTCAAAAATCCCCAAAGAGCCTAAAAAGTTTTCACCTAAAAAAAAAATACCCAAAATATTGATCATTATTCCAGCTTATGTACCTACGATGTAGATGAAAGTATACATATCTAATAATTTTCAGGTACTTTCTTTATTCATAGTTTAATAGAACAGGTCTAAACAACATACAGCAAAATTTTCGACAGGTATGTAGCTTCACAGTTTTTTTTTTTTCATAATTTAATTTTATTTATTGTCAATAGGGATAATTATTAGTAAATAAAAAAAAATAACATCACATCTCTATTACCGCTGGTATTCCGGCTAACACTTATTGTAAATATCCGTGTGCCATTTTCAGCGGTGCTTGTCTTTCAACCTATAGGTACGTAACAGCTTTGTATGTACCATATTCAACCAATACCCCTCCGTGCCTCAGAAAGAACGTTAAGCAGTTGGAAGATCTACGTATGACAGCCGGGCATCTATAATTAAAAAAATAATTAAATTCATTTAATGCAGACTAATTGAAATGTCCATAAATTGTTAATTACAAAGGTCTTAAAACTATGTTAGTGATCATTCATAAATAAATTCAAAATACATTAAATTCAAATAATTAAATCACTCATGTCATATCATGGCATCATCTCGTCACGTGAAGCTGAATGAACCTACCCAGCACCTCTCAGTGATCATCCTTAGGATTCTGTTGGCGCTCCCCCGAATCCGGCGCATCAGAGAAGCTGTTTTCTTACGCATAACGGCGTAAAGTCATCGACTCTGGTGGCATCTATGAATGATAGCTGTCAATAAGTGGGTCGTGGAGGTCTTATAGGCAGCCGCTCCATGTAAAAAACTAGTCCCCAACATAGTTGGGAAAAGGCTAGGCAATTGATGATATTCTTCGAATAATTGTCCAGGTTACATCCTAGTTTTGCTTTATCCAATTACATATGCAAACTAACAACAAGGAAAGAATACCAAGAAAAACATAATCCCGAGCTGTATCTCAAACATCCCAAGAGACTTTTAATCTAATACGCTCTATAAATAAACGAAAAACTAAATCCACACAAGCTCAGTATAAAGACTTGAAAATTAACTTTTCTACCGCTTGCGAAGTGCTTGCTCGATGCACTTTGAATAATTAATAAAACGTGCATTACTTTTATTTACGACGCTGAGAGGGTTATGCCTGCATAATAGGTTCAAAGATAATGTCTATAAGAACCGTTTTGCATATTTCAGCAGCACTAAGGCAGCTCCGTAACTTTTGTACCAGCTCGACGTCAGTTTGTTTTCTTTATTTCTTCAGAAAGTTCGTTTACAAAGGTTTTGAAGAGTTCAGTAAAGTTGAAATGTCTTTTAAATATTTATGGAACTATGGTTTTGTTTTTTGAATATTGAGCTCGAAATGAAGTTTTTGTGATTGAGTTTCAAAAGTCTCTTGATTCTTATTCTGAATGCGGTTTAAATGAAATATATTATAAACAACGACTATAATGGCATCTATGTACAATATTATTTAGAAAATACTTACATAATTTTCAATACTTGATACTCAAATACTTTATTTGCATTCCACAACGTGTACTTAGGTGGTAAGTTAAAATTATATGTGATCATTATGGACCCTGTAGGGCACAGCAAAATAGTAGGAGAGAGGAAGTTTTTAACTCGAGTGTTCAAAGACATTCGATACACATATACTGACACGCCCTCCCGCTCCACCCAGAGCTGGAGAAGTTATTTATAATTTCCCACCTAAAAAAAAAAAAAAGGGTGGCAGGGACGGGTGCGTCTCATAACGTATAAACTCATTTGGTCTAATTTCATTTTAGTATCGTTCATAAGATATAATCAACGTGAGATATACCAACTGTTGATATAATTTCTTTACATATAATATTTATTTATTCTAAAACTTAATTAGTATAACGTTGTTTGATATAACGTTTATGTAATCGAAAATCATTTATGTATATTGTTTATTTAATCGAAAATCATTAGGTCTAACGTTTAATATATATAAAAAACGTCAATATGGTTAACACCCCGACTCAGAGTACCCCGACTCGGATAGGTTAGGTTAGAAGGCTAAGGCGGGAGCGAAGCGAAGCGGAGCTCCCGCCTTAGCCTTCGTGGTTATTTTTTTTTAAACCACCCAGTCGACCTATCTTAGCACAGGTGGTAATTAGTTACTAGTTATGCAATTTTGCTTTGTGTTTTTAAGTAGGTGTTTTCATCATATTAGACCAAATAAGTTTTATATCTTTTGAGTGGTTTGTCAAACGATTTTATATTTAATGTATGTTATGTCAAACGATGTTATATTTAATGTATGTTATGCTTATAAAAATTAGTTATTTTAAAATAATTTCAACCCAGGGGCGTTCAGAATCATGATTGTACTGAATCCACGCCACGCCGCCGCCATATAGTTCAAAAAAGTTTCAAGTGTAGGTACTAAAGAATAACGGTTATAAAAAGACGCTTAACGAAGCCGAGTCATTGTTGTTGTTCTTGTTCTTCCCGTCATTGTGATCATTTTGTATTGAATCATACCTGGGAACCTTCTAGTTACGGAGTTATTGAACATATTGATATTCAAACTTTTAGATGTGTAACATCTGTCCTCTCGCTTTCCTGCAATCTGTGCACAATTTTTATTTTTTTTGGTGGGAAAGTTTCGAATAACTTCTCCCGCTCTGGGTGGAGCAGGAGGGCCTGTCAGACTGTTACTGACTTAAATCCACCCGTGTTCCTTCGGTTGCCCTGTTGCCGGGGGCCACGATGTCCCTTTCAGCCCTTATTCGCAGCCTCGGCAATCTGTGCACTACTGCTGTGCACATAACATAACATACCTTAAAAATCTGTGAGAGTGGTTTCGTGAAAAGGGACGGAAGTGTATTACAGGAAGCCGGGGAAGCGCGCGTTATTCGATTTCACCAATGAGCGCGCGCGGTGCTAGAGTTGGCTGGTAGAAACGACCTTGACGAAGCCCCGCCCCTTTTAATGTTGCTTATTACCAAGAGATGAGATGTCAGATGTGAGGTGTCAGATGTATATGATGTGTCTGACTCGTTTTTCTGACTCTGTGGGCTGACTCGTTTTTTCGATTTACGATTTTTTCCTGAGATCAAACGTAATTTTAAATAGACCCAGAAGCACAATGTTTTGCGTGCATTAAATTGTACGCTGCCGTAAACAGCGACTTTCCACCTCAAAAATAAAAGTCGTTTCTTTGCCAATAATTTTTGCTCAATGTTACTTAGTTGGATGAATAGAATACATAGATAATGGTGCCGATTCCCTTGTTCACAAACTAAACTAAATTTAAGTTCAGTGCATCTTTTTCTTTCTATTTCATTATGAAAAGGACAGAAGAAAATTTTTAGTTTAGTCCTGTTAATTAATCAGCGCCTGTTACTACTCTATACAAGTTTAGACGTGATTAAAAACTTGCCTACTAAAATTACATCAATTTACGTCAAGCGCTGATTAATTTGACAGGCCTAAACTAAAATTTATCTTCTGTCCTTTTCTTAATGAAATAGAAAGAAAAAGATGCACTGAACTTAAATTTAGTTTAGTTTGTGAACAAGGGAATCGGCAACAGTGGCTATGTGATGGAACTTTTTACAACCTGTATGAGGTAAACGGATCCCACCATAACTAACCAAACTGCAAGTTTGCAACCACTAATTAATAATTTACAGATCAGACATTATTGATGTAAATGGTGGGACCAATCCCAGAGAGTCAATTTGCACAGGCAGCCGCTTACAGTGCAAACTGATAATATTGCAATAATACAGTAACGTAGCGATGATAGAACGACATAGCAGTATCGGAATTATAGTACATTTTATCATTAATTGTCATTATGTTCGTGGAATCAATGTAATTTCATTCGTTGTACCCGTTAATGGTGGTCGTTGAAATTTATATCACTTCAACTGTTATATTTTATGTATAAAATGAATCAAGTTTTAAACAAATAAAATTAAGCTCATGGGCAGAATCTTGGATTCATTTCTATGAAAATATCTATACTAGCAGAAATAAAATCTAAACTAAGAAAAAGAAAGTTGAAAACTAAAACAAAGTGAAATTAAAAAAAACAGAAAAACGAAACAAAATACAGTGGCACTCCGGGAGTGCCGACAGAAGTAGAAACTTGAAAAAAATCGGCTCCGCGGTAATCAACGCGTTGATGTCTTTTACTCCACGGTGTCGGTAAATTGCGTTACAATGTCGCGAAATCAATGGTTCAAAAGTGCCTGTAAATGGTTTAATTAAAATAAATGCTTTGAGTTTGAGTTTAGTACCATCTCAAAAATGCCCAACGCGCCTAAAGAAGTTTTCACACAAAATATTACCAAACTCCACACCAATCCTTTCAAATACCATTCTCACTTTTACCAGTACCTCTTACAAATACAAACAGGCAAGCATACATCGCGATGTGAGCTCGTACATTACCATATCCTAGTCCGCGGGTTTCGTTTCCATTCCGCGATGGATTCCCACCAGTATTTGACTTTGAAACTCAACTAATATTATATTGAAATATGGGATTTGAGGAACTAGATCGGCAGTTCTGGATACTGTTAGGTGATGCATACGTAGTAGTGTTTGGGTTGTTGTTACTAAGTTAATGTTGGAAATAGAGATTATGCATGTATGGAATAGTTTGTGGCGTTATCGATTTCTGTTGTGGATTGATGAGTGTTGTATATTGTTGTTCATTTAAAGTAAGGTCTGTTTTCAGTATCGTCTATCTATTTCGTACAATTCATTATGGTTTTTTTATATTATTTTAACATAACAAATAATATTTGTATGCTTAATCAATTTCAAGAAGGTTACATGTAACACGTTCCACAGGTAAATTATTGTGCTTTACCAAGACAGTGATCTAAATCCTATAAGTAAGCATTAGAGGAATAAAAAAATAATTTTCAGTTAAATAAGTCAATAATCTACAAAGACTAAGAGCATTTAAATAAGTGTGGCCCGAAGATAGTACATTGTAGTAACCCATAATTTATAAGTACAATAATTTTTTCAACCTTTTTTATTTACATATTTTAACGAACTATTATTTTCTATATACTTAACCAACAAACTCGACTTCAAAAGCAACTATTAGCAACACCCCCAGCAAAACGACGGCATGACATACGCAATCAAACGCTCGGTGTAAAACAGTTTAACTAACATTCGACAAATCCCGCCGAGAATTAATTTCCGATGTGGATGATAATGAACAGGCTGTATGGGTCATTTGCATCGATATACCGATGTCGTTCATCGAAATGAACGCACACTGCAAATTTGCCGAACGAGCCCGCAAAACCAGTGTGAATTGAGGCCTACTGCACTTACTACATGATACAGAGAACTGTGTGTGCTTTTGTTTGGTTTTTTTTTTTTGTGTGTTTTCTCTTTATTTTAGGTTCGGTGAAATATTGGTGATATTGTAGATACTGCTATTCAAAATGTATTCTTGTCAAAAAAGTTTGTAAATTATTTCATAACAAAGGAAATTAAATTTATCATAAACAAAAAATTGCACCAATCATTATTATCATTCTGGAATCGGCAATATAGACAAGCAATCAAGCAAAGACTTCGTTGAAATTATGATTTCAGAATAATGATAGGCCTTTCCAGTACGCGCCGGTAAAAACCAGTTCGAGCCGGATATTGCACGTCCATTGTTGTTAAAATTCACAAAGGCTTATTTATTTTTTGCATTTAAAGTGCGTGATTGATATCCGATTGCTGGAGGCTATGCAACTGGCCATTAGATTTAATAGGATTTTAGTTTTGCGATATTATAATACCGTGTACGATTTGAACGGAAATAATGGTTTAGTTGACGAAAACATGACCGCATTAATTTTTTAAACATAATTACTAATGTTTCTTTGTTAAATATTGCAGTACTTGTTACTCTGCTAGAAAAATTATTGACTCAAATTAATACTCAGAGTATCCTTTAGTTCCATATAATCGTGAAACGTCTCGTTATCACACTGGATCCTTTTCTTCTACGACTCGTCAATATTAATATAAAATGATTACCTATCATAAGTTCGAAAAATATTTAAACTTGTATCCTAGTGTCTAAACAATTTTCTTGAACGTCCAAACCAATCAAATTAAAAACACGTAAAAAAACGAAGATTCAACAAACACAAGAACCACAAAGATTCCTACAGAGTAACTAAAACAGAGGTAAGCTCTGCCACATCCCCTAGCGACCTTTACAAAGCTCTCGAGCAGAAGGAACTGCGCACGATGACTGGCACATAGCGAACACGTAGGTAATTGCATGACATTGCAATTGCCTCCCTCCGATATTGGAACAACCAGAGCTGTTTGGTGTTACGCTTCTAAGTAATTTTGATTTTCATGCAGATTTCGGTGTGACCAGATGTATGAACGTAAACGAGGCAAAAGGAGTATGTAAGGATCGTAGCAGGTGGCGTTCTGTAGTTTCTGCCTACCCCCATGGGAAGAAGGCGTGAGTTTATGTATGTATGTATGTATTTCGGTGTAAATGATTTTGGAGCTGTATTAATTTCTCTGGTTTTAGTCCTGAATCCACAATGTAGGCACTATCTGAAGGTTGATAAAAAATATACGTGAGGCGGGCTACACTCTTGTTTGGGTCGACATGATTCGACACAGCCGCGCGGCAAAAAAATTATTCGATTTGATTTTGCCAGTCGGCTGTGCCTAATCATGGCGACTCGAAAAAGTTTATAGCACCGCTGATAAGTTGCGAATTGCTACTGACTTTTCATGCTTAGAGTAGTAGTGGCTCAGTAGCAACTGCCGCGACTCATGAGTTGTAGGTCGTGGGGTCGAACCTAATTAGGTACTTTGTGTAAACTATTTCATCACGACTGCTCTCAAAACGGTGAAGGAAAACATCGTGAGGAAACCGAAGATATGTGTCATTTACCAATCCGCACTGGGCTCGCGTGGTGGATTGCGGCCCACTCCCTCTCACCGAGAGGAGGCCTGTGTCTCAGCGGTGGGAACGTTATACTTAGGCAAAGTATGCCTTCATGTTGAGATTGCAGCCGCAATTTAATAAAGTAGCTGTAGCCCGCTACTTCGTCTACGATCCAGGATGAAAAGTAGCCTATGTCCTTCTCCATGACACGTTCTACCCATGAGCCAAATTTCATCCGAATCCGTTGAGCCGTTTTAGCGTGAAAGCGTAACAAAAAAACATACTAACTTTCGCATTAATTAGGATAATAATAACAGTCATCATAATATCCCTACTTTTCTCTCCTACTTAGTCTTCTCCACTTTACTTTGTCTTTCGTGTTCTCAAGTGAGGTCAATGGCCCTCATGTGTTCTCCAAAAATAAAATATTACACATACAGAAATAATAACGATTTTCTTGCTACACATCGTTTTTAGAACAAACCATTTTGTAAGTCAAGCCGCAATCTTTGTTTTTGCTGAATCAGCTGGGGTGAGAATATATCTGACTGTAATGATGAATGTACGAATGAAAATGAGAGAGGGATTCATTAAAATTCGGTCCAGTTTTACATTTTCTGCCCTCGATGAGACACATGTAAATATCTATGAAAATTCATTGATAAAGCCTTGATATCAATACTTAACGTTTGGTGTATTAAATCAAGATCCAGTAAAAATAGTATTTTCTCAAACATGCTTGGACATTCGAACATTATTTCGACAGTCTTCTTCAAGATAAATCGAAATTGCTGTAGTGGTCAAAAACAAGCGAGTAAGCAGCCGGCAATGTTACTATGAAAATCCATATCAGTCGTGTTTAGTGGGCAAATAAATTACTATGAAAACTCGTTTCTGTCGTGTTTTTTAACCGACTTCCAAAAAGGTATATGTTTGTCGCGTATGTTTGTTTTTTTTTCTTTTTTTTGTATGTCCACCGATTTTTCCGTCATTTATGGACCGATTTTGAAAATTCTTTTTTTGTTTGAAAGGGTATGCTCCCAAATTGGTTCCATATAAATTTTATTAACTTTGCTTGAGTTAGCTACAAAATACGTATTTTTTTCCCACTTAGTATGTAGATGATATGATAAGTTCCTATCACTGGTAGCAGGTAGTGGTATTCGAATGTGTGTGGGGTAGGTACAACAACTAAAAAGTGAAAAATAAAAACATTTTACAAAAAAAAAACAACCGACTTCCAAAAAAAAACACTACAAAGTGAAAAATAAGTTTAATTTCAGAAGTCGGTGGCAAAAACGAAAACACAAAACCCAAGACACCGACTTCCGAAATTAAAGTTATTTTTCACTGTAGTGTTTTTTTTTGGAAGTCGGTTGTTTTTTTTTGTAAAAAGTTTTTAAAAATGGAACGTACTTTTTACTTCAACCCATGGCAACCAAGGAGGTAACTTAGCAAATAGATCTGTTTATAGTAAAGAAGAAACAAATGAACATACAAGCGCGTGAAATTTTTTGCAATGTTTGAGAAAAGTACTATACAAGCCTTGACCGTAACCAGGCATTGATGGACTCACGTACGTGTGCATCGGCTATCGTCCATCAATGCCCTAATTTCTGGCTGCAACAATAACTTACTATTCCGTACTTATTCACGAAATTAGGGAAGTTATTAAACATTCATTATCAAAAAAAAAATGAAAAAATTAAACATGTAGTTTCACACAATTTTATTAAAAATAAGTAAGTAAATGTCCATCAGTAAGTAGGCCTACCTATTTCATACTCTAGCTCATTTTGTAGACTTGTAGTCATACATGCATATAATCAGCCTATAATGTTTCCACTGCTGGGACACAGGCCTCCTCTCTGTGAGGGGCCATAATCCATCGCGGGTGCGGTTCGGTGTATGTCACAATGAATTTTTTGATTCTAGAACATGTCGGTTTCCTCACGATGTGTCCTTCCTCGTTTTGAGAGCAGCGGTGATTAAATTAAATACGCAAAGTGAAGTGCCTGCCTGGGTTCGAACTCACGACCTTACAACCACCAACTACAACACCACTGCTCTTGTAGTCATAGTAACAGTATATTCGCAAGTGGAGGTCACAATATTTTGTTTAGGTACAGTAGAATTGACACAGAGTTGTAGAAAAAGTTCTAGTAGAGCGCCGTGTCTGTCATTAATTCCTGTGTCACAAAGTCTCTTTATGAAACTCGAAGTAGGTACAGTATTTCTATTTTCTTAATGTCCCTCGTCAAACTTCGTGTTTCGTCAGTCGTCGGATTGCTATCATTTGCCCTTTGCACTTGGTGCAGACCGGACGCTCTCAATCGACTTGGAAGTATAGAGTTGTTAATACTCTTTTAACTTAATGTAATTTATTTTAAAAAATTGGAGGAAAGCTGCTAAAGTCACAGGCACGACAGATAGGAAAATTGTTTTACAGCTCTATATAGTTCGCGGAAATCAAAACAAAACAACAATAAAGTAATTAGTTCTGAATTCAAATTATTATACACGATAAATCTAATAATTGATGGACATGGAAATTAGCATTCGTTTGTATTTGGAAATGCGATGATTCCCGAGGAACATTAAGAAAATAGAAATACTGTGCGTAATGCAATAATATCATGATAGAAGTTCTCATAAAAATACACAAATTTTTGGGTATAGTATCCACTATCTAGGTTCAATTCCAGAACTCCTTCGACCAACAGAATATCTGCGAGGTCTAAAAACAAATGGGGTTTTGCTCTCCTCGTTCAAAAACCGGAAAAAATAACAAAATCTTTTCCACATAACCACCAGTTTCTCCGCCAATAAAAGTGCAAGTGTCAACAAGGCTGCGCAATTTGTCACGCAATCTCATGACGTGACAACTGACACTCATAGCCTCGTAAGACCGGTGACAAGTGACAGTCATGGCCTCGTAAGACCATGTTACTTGTCATGCTCCCACTCTAAGCTTGCAGATCTAATATTGGTCGTGCAAGACAACTTGACGTGATCACTGCTATTCTATAATATATTGAGGGATGAAATAAAAATAGTTCGGATTTTAAGGAAAACTTTGGAAGGGAAAACTTTCACGGTTTAGTAAGTTGGTTAGGTGTGAACGAAAAGAGTTTCTTGTTGATGCGTAACATCTTTTTTCTCGTTTTCCTGCAATCTGCAGAGATTAGATAGCCTTAATCTGTGGGAGTGATTTCGTAAAAAAGGACGGAAGTGTGTAACAGGAAGCCGGGGAAGCGCGCGCTATTTGATTTGACCAATGAGAGCGCGCGGTGCTAGAGTTGGCCGTCAGAAACGACCTTGAAGAGGATCCGCCTCTTTAATGTTGATTATTACCAAGGTGAGATGTTAGATTGAAATGATACACCATTTCAGTACTAATATTTCTGTATTTATAATCTTGCACACATACAAACTTTATACACTTTTAGCATTATTTAACAAACTATTTAATTAGGTAGTTAACATAATAACGTTATAGGCTTTAGACTTCATGAAGACACCTTCTGGTTTCGAGGCTCCAAACGAACTGAACTAGAATTTAAGCGACGCTCCAAACATCATGTTTCCAATTCTGTTTCGTTAAAAAACCAGTACGTTTACGGAACTGTCAAATGAGATACTTTTAAACTTCATAATTACACTGATACTAAATCATTTGAGGCAAATCACATACTTTTAATTTTATATTTAGTATTTAAAATCAGTAAATCTTATTAATATTTGGAAATCATGACAAGATGTTACACATCATAAGCAACTACTGCAAGACTCGCTGGTTTTTTTTTGTTGTGGTTTTTTATTTAAAAATGGGTGTTAGATACCGATGGTATTTTCAAAGATAATGATATAAATGCAATGCTTGGTTAGAATTTCTTTATTACAAGCCATGTACTATCGAAGAATCGCTTACCTGTACACTGTAAGGACTATTCTTGCTTGCAACGCTCGGCCGCTGTAGTATCGCTTACCTACGAAAAAAAAGGGTCGTGTGCACGGGATTTTGTTTTCAAAATGCTTGGACATGCGTTATCCCGATGGTACCTGATGGGATTTCCCATCGGCAAATTGATTAACTTCCATACGACCTTTATTTTTTCTTAATGGTCACTTCGTTGCAAAAGGAACTCTTGTATAAAACATGTTTCTAGACCCAGCGGTTTTGACAGTGCATTGTCTGTCAGTAAATGAGTAGATTTAAGATATTTGACAACCTTCTTCGAGATAAATCGAAACTGCTGTACTGGCCGAATACATGCGCAATGTTTGTATGAAAATTCTTATCTGTTGTGTTTAGCGGCCAACTATATTACGAGTACTATGAAAACTAAAATCTGTTGTGTTATTCAAAAAAAATACCTTGATCTGAAACATCGAAATTATTATGTACATACAGGTAATATGCATAAAAGGATAGTTTACCGACGCCAACATTGGCGTTGACGTTGGTTTGGCATTGGCACTGTTGGCGTGGCGACGCGGCGTCAAATCAAATCAAAAATATTTATTTTATTTATTTGTTTCAGAAAATTTGTTTCAGCATATTCTGCCATAACATGGGTACAAATGTATTCACAATCAGCGATGTCAATTAAGCTAACTTACAAATTACAGATTTTATTGATTTGTCTTCTAAATAGTCCTTAATGGTATAATATCTTTTAAATAGTAGTTTGAAAAGTATTTTGTTAAACATTATCAGCGGTAAGTCTTGAAAACTATTTGGTAAATGATTGTAAATAATAATCGAAATGTAGTTTAAATTTTTCTTAAATACTTTTAGTTTTACTGGAGGCAGCCGAAGTCTATCTTTATGCCGTGTTCGGCTATTTGGCCTGTCAGTGCTAGTTTCAAATAAATTGTAGTTTCTTTTAACAAAACTAAATATTTCTAAAATGTATAAACATGGCAGAGATAGAATTTTAAGTTTTTCAAATAGTGGCTTACAGCTGTCTAAAAAGTGAGCTCCACAAATTGCTCTGATACATTTTGGTTTCAGCTTTAAAAGCTCTGTCAAAATCTACTGAGTTACCCCATATTATAATACCATATCTAAGTACAGTAAGCGCTCAAAAGTGCATGAGCACGCTAAGAGTCGTATTGCTGTGAACACGCGGTATAGCTCGTACATTTGTATGTGTAAGCAACACGATACACACACCACAGATAACGCAGTTACACGAAACAACAATATATTTCCGTCGCTTTAAACATGCTAGCACACACGCACTATGCGCGTAAACTTGACCAGTTAATGGCATTGCTAAAATTCGATAGTTACTTAACAAGCGCAGATAGCAGAAAGCGTCAAGCGTTGGTATGGAATTCAATCTGCCTCAGGTTCTAATCTCGTGAAATACAGTGCGGTTTTTTGCAAATATTTTTATTTTTGTTTTCGATAATAATATTTTTTAAATATTGCTGCTTTTTTATGTTGTTATTGCAATAAAGGTTTTAGAATAAAAAATGCGTGATATATGATAACAAAATTAAAAAATATATGTTTATTCGTTATATTTATTTTACATAAGTTAATAAACTGCTACAATTATTTATCATTACTTCAGCTGAATAAGATGTGAAATAGATGTCAAGAAACTTAGAAGCAGTTTGTATTATTTAGACATATTTAAATTATGAAATATTTTAAATTTTTAATGGATTTTTTCACCATAAATATTAAGCTTTGATCATGGTCGAAGTAATTAAGTAATAAATAAGAATATTAGACTACTTAAAATGTAAAAAACTACTTACAGAATAGGTAATTTTAAGGTTAAATATGGGTAGTTTGTTTATATTTTATTTGTATTAATTATTTTACATTTTATTTGACTTTAGTAAATATTGGTTGTTATTGAGGTTATAGCTTAAGTATTCATTTTCTTTACGAAAAGAAGATTGAAACTAAACCTCAAATTTTTATCCTAAAATAATACTATTACTAAAATAATATTAAACAATTTCGGTATATCTGCAAGAAATACGACAAACACCCTATTGAAACGTGCTTAAAAAATTCGTTACCATAAATTCATGCAATAACGAATCTGTTGTTTATTAAGTTGGTACGGTCAATATTTTAAGGTCAAAAACGGTTTTCTAGCTGGTCTTCAGTGATGCAAGCCTTCAGAGTGCACGGCGAACGGTTCATAATGACGTGTTTTTAATAATTCAGCAAAATGTCTCGTTGGTATGAAACCATTTGTTTCATTCACCATTTGACGTCGCTGCTACTCGATAATAAGCCCCTTCCTCATATCTCTTAACCCTCACAGTATTTCTCTAGAACAAAGAAAAACATTGTTTTTATTACACATAATACCTTATTATTTATTATTCACTAATCGAATTAAACCTCACAATGAATTTAAAACTTTAAAGGCATCTTCTGTCTCAACAATACCTCTGTTCTATCAACAATACCCTTGATTAAGATTTATGTTTAGTAAAATATGAAATATATTAATGATAACACTCACACTTAGTCCGGTTTCATTAGATATTCACTTCACTTTTACGCAGCGCAATAATATTCTCTGATCTGATCTGATCTCTTCAATATATTTTATGCCTGCTTTTTGATAATAATAACCACAACACTGCGCTAAATACTCGTCACCAATATTATCCACGAACCAAAAAAGTTCTATTAATTGAATACTCGTAACAAACTGCATCTACCCCACAGAAATCGAAATAATTTACTTAGTTTTTTGTGGTCTACCTGCTAAACTTTAATATTTATGTGAACAAGACGAATGAAACTAAAAACGAATGATGATTATTGAACTAGTCATTGGTTGCAGACAAAGTGAGTGTGTGTGTGTAATGTGCGTGTCTACAGTATTGTAACAACTTATAGAAGAAGGTCGTAAGTCAAACCGAAGCGTCAGTCTATTGCTTTGTGAGATTGCTCATGGACTTTTGGTCGGCACTGTACAAATGATAGATAACCATGGTAAGCCAGCATTGCAGTATCACAGTTTACTGTTTGTCTAATTCTTCTCAAGACATATTTAAAACGATCTATTTTTGCAAGAATTTTCTCTATGTGTGTTTTCCAATTGCAATTTTTATCGACCGTTATACCCAAGAATACACAATTATCGACAATGGTCAAGTGAGAATTTTTGTAATGAATATCTATTTTATTTATGTTTGAATTGTAGTCTGAATTTGTGTTATGTTCGTTTTAGTCATATTTATTTTTAAGTAATTTTTTTCTATTCAGTCGATTGCATTATCAAGAGCTTTGACGATTTTATTTTAAAAATTTTTGGTATTTCTCTTAATCATTATTGTGTCATCAGCGAATAGTATGCAATCTTTGCCTATCGCCTCCGGAATGTGGTTGATGTAAACTAAAACGTCGCCACGCCAACAGTCGGTCTGACCCGCTGCTATAGATATTTCACTTCAAAATAGAACGAACTTTTTACTTAACTTTAACACATGGCAACCAAGACGATAACTTATCAAATATTTTATTTAAATTTCAATTTGGCTTGCAAATAGAGCTGTTTAAAGTAAAGAAGAAACAAATGAACATAATAGCGCGTGAAAAATTATCGTTGTTAGTCATTGTTTTTTGGAATTTATAATGAATTTAAGTTGTTTGAATTTCCGCGCATTATTTTTGAGGCATACTGCACAGGTACTCGGGAGCACTGTGGTTCACATATACCTAAAAGGCTTACAATGCTCTGCGTATCCAATACAATAACGCATTCAGGGTATTGTTGCGATTGCCGCGCTTCTGCAGTGCCTCGGCAATGTTTGCAGACGCACGCATTGACGGCTTTGATGCACTGTGGCGTAAGAAATCTGCCTCGCTACTCGGCAGGCTGCGTGGCAGTTGCAACACTACCCTGCAATCAATAGCCGCCCGGGCAGACAGCCCGCTAGTGTGGGCGCTTACAAACCGGACCCGTTCTGTTTTAGTTATTAAGTACTAACATAGGCTAAGCTTTTTTGTTACTAACACTATAGACAATTAAAGTCTGCATAAATAAAGATTAATAAATTATTTGAGAAAAGTACTATACAGGCCTTGGCCGCAACTAAGCATTGATGGACTCACGTATAATATTTTCACGATCGTCCATCAAAGCCCTTGTTGCAGGCCACAACAGTAATATACTAGGTATTCATTAAGCAAATTAAAATTCTTAATTTATATTTTCAACCTATTTTAGACACATGTTAAAGTTTGTAAATCGATTATAAACCGTCCCTCTTAATCCAATGATTAGGAAGGAGGGTCTATCAAATCTATGGTCATAAAATAACAAAATATGAGGCCATCCCGAATACTTTCTTAGACATAAAACTTGTACAAGATAAGGGATGGAACATAACTTAGATCATTCTTTCTATTAACCTTCAACGTCCCTAGTTCTGACAAAATATTACTCACATAATTTTGCTGACTTCCGTCAAAATAATATCGTCCCAAAGAATGGATAAAGTCATCTTATATACCATCGTTGATATACCAAGATAGGTTGTGTATATTATACGTAACTTATATCGGGAGATAGATACTGCACTGGTGACGCTCGCTCACTGGTTGTCGAAATTTAAGGTTTATAATACCACCTTGTTTTTAAAGAACGTGTGGCAAGACAGAACCGGGTAGAAACCATTACCGCTTTCAATATTTAAGATACGTATGCATTTTTAATGGTTGATGAAAATATTAAGATTAATTATCTGATCATTTACTATCACCAAATTATCGTAAAGAACAAGCGTGGTAATTAATTTTCGTTGGGCTCTGCATCATATAAGAGCTAAAAGTTTATTGTTAACTGATCATTCCAAATTCAATATTCCACCTAATGAACCAAACACAGGATCCTGCGATCGCAACCCAAATAAGAGTATATTTACTAATCTAATTTATACGAAGATGCTCCTATATTTTTCTAATACAGTAATATTCTCAGACTACGCCGTGCTTCCCTCAAAATATTATCATATAAGCCCAATAATATTTTATCGTGAGAGGCTAAATAATACGTTGGCAACATTTGGTGGTTATATTGTTACGTGTGGGTCGTTATATACCGACCATCGGATATGTGCGAGGTCAAGGGTTTCATGTAATGAAAAGATTTGTATTTAGGCACGATAATGTCTCAATATTTGTATCTACCTATTGTTTGGAATAGTTTCCATTTGAAAAAGACTTTGTATGGACGCGTTTAATTACTTACAATTTGCTTATTTCCTTATTTAAACCCAAAAATTCTTTTATTTTTACACACAATGCTGTAAAAACAATTTGCGCGCCAAAATAAGCTGTGGAGCCATCTTTGTTGTATAACCTTTTTAGAGAATAGATTAAAAACAAATTTTCGTAAGCTGCCAGTTTGAAGGCGAAACGAAACTTTTTACCTCATCCAACTTTAATAGCATTAGACCTTCATAATCTGTAATTAATTTATATTCAGTGTATTCCGAAGTACGTTTTATCTACTGCGGGAATTAAAGGTTTAAACCCCAAGCGGGGGAAAAAAAATGTTGTCGCTTTTCGAAACTTGAGGAAAAAGACGAAGCCTGAATAAAAATCACTACATTTGTCACAGCATAAGAATTGGAATTAGACAAATTCGTCCGTTAAATTAAGGCCATTCCGGATGGAGAACGGAATTCGATTTGGGGTAAATCTCCCACCCGGCTGGGGAAATGGGGAATTTTCCTTTACCGCGCCTCGCGAACTTAAGCGATGCTCGGGATCGCACGTGATTGGATAAAATAGAAAGTGTATTTACTTCTAATTTGATTTTAAATTGGATACAAATGGATGGCGATTTTTTTTACTTAATCCGCCAAAGAACGGGCGTCCCGAGTAAATTATTTGGCTTAGAGACTCGAGACGTGAAAATTAAATCGATCAATCGTGGACCGTATTCGAATAAACAGTACTTTCAGCTAACTGATAAATATTTAAACAGCTTTTCAATTAAGTCCAGACTAAGTAATACTCTAAAGTACATCATGAAATTACATTTTAAAAGGGAATTGAGTATTTTTATTCAGCTACCTATTTGGAATTCCCACATTAACATACCAGCAAAAAGTATAAAATAACTGTTCTGAAAATTACTCAAATACTTCAGTTGGAGGTATGTGCTATTTCATTTTAATGTACAGTATAACTTTTTTTTTATGTCCCTCAGCAAACTTCGTGTTTCGTCAGTCGTCGGATTTCTATCAGTTGCCCTCTTTGCACTTGGTACAGACCGGACGCTCTCAGTCGACTTGAAAGTATATAGAGTTGTTAATACTCTTTTAACTTATTGGAATTTATTTTTAAAATGGGAGAAAAGTTGCTAAAATCGCAGGCAAGAAAATAGTTTTACAGCTCTATGTAGTTCAAACGGAAATCAAAACAAAACAACAATAAAGTACTTTCCGAATTCAAATTAATATTATACACGATAAATCTAATTCATTGATGGACGTGGAAATTAACATTCGTTTGTATTCGGAAATGCGATACTTACAAACTTACTATAAATCTTTTTTTTTTTAATAATTCGTCTGTAAATGTGTTTGTCACCTATCTCCTCCTAAACGGCTGGACCAATTTGGATAAAATTTTGTGTGTATATTTGAATGGGTCCCTGGATGGTTTAAAAATACAAATGGACCCGGTAGGTGGCGCTGTTCAGACAGGACAACGTCTGTCGTGTCCGCTAGTTATACATAAATAACTAGCTTCCGCCAGCGACTTCGCCCGCGTGATATCTTAATAAATTACTAGCTTGTGCCCGCGATTTCGTCCGCGAGCCTATAACCTTCCTCAAGAATTGGGATATACAATGCAATTTTTTTTTTTCAAATCTGACTAGTATTTCCGAAGATTACCACCTACATACAAACAAACAAATTTTACCTCCTTTTAATATTATTATATATTATAGAATAGATAGTCTATGTTCCTCAGTGATGATAATATAGCATACTACTGGTGAAATTTTTTTTTAAATCGGTTCAATAGTTTTTGAGTTTATTCAATACAAACCAAAAACAAAGCTTTTCTCTTTATGTATAATATGAGTGTAGAAAATGCAATGTCGTTCGTTGGTAAGCGCATCGTTTGAGGCTGGCCGGACCGAATTCGAAATTTTTAAAATGTTCTTAATAATCCGAATAGAAAATTTTTAAACGTTGTCCGGATTTTTTTTTTATTCGGGTAAAACTGAAGTGCTTTTTTGTATGGGATTTTTGTCTGAACTAAAAGCCATGTTGAAATTTTGACAGAACAACGTTTGTGTATTAATCAAAAAAAAAGTAGCCGTGCTTAAACATTTGATCCAAGAAAAGAAATCTTAATCGCTACCGCTTATATCTTAAACGCCCGATCAAGTCACTCACGCTCGAAGTTTTAAGTCAATTAATTTTTTGTCTTCACTTCTACCTTCCCACGCTTTACTCATTATCTTTGACAGTAATTCCTGTTTCAGGAAACTCTCTAATTAGAGGGAGTTACATTTATTAGATTTAGTACCTTTCTTCTTATAGGAACGAATAATTATCCTTGTATAGTCAGGGTGAGTAATTGTTTATGAAATTGACACACTACGTCAATTTGCCATGTTATAACCATTTCAAAGAACTGTCAAAGAATGACAGTTGTGATTTGTAATCTTTGTGCAATTTAAGTTTGTAGTCAACTAGCTTTGCCCCGTGGTTTTACCCGCAAAAGTTTCGATCCTGTAAGAATATCGAAATAAAAATATTGTTTGTCAAAGCGTAACAAACAAACATTCAAAAAATCAAATCATATCTCTTTGTAATATTAGTTATTATTAATTTAGATATATAGAATTAATTTCCCTAACTTTACCTACTTACACAAATTAGAACTCTATGATTTTCGACTATATTGATATTCGTGCACAATTTTACACCGTTTTTACTGAATATTGAAATTGTGATAAACTATCCTGACTATATAATATTGGGTATTTAGTCTGAACGGCCCAAACCGAATGGCCCTCGCGCCATTCGACCGTAAACAAAAATCGTCTACGTTCCAAAAGACCGGTGATAAAATTTGTAAACAAATTCAATGTCATAAACTACATCAAGTACATTCGGGTGCAAAAGTTAAAAAGATGAAATAAAAGTGTTAATTTTTTTCTTAGATTTGTTTTATTTTCTTTAGAAAACAATCAACAATGATTTAAAATATTTACAAAAGTTAATTAAATCATTTTAAATAAAAATCAGTCTTGTTTTAAAGAAACAAATTAACAAAATATAAAAAAATACAATTAAACAGTAAGATTTAGTAAAAATCAGCCTTATTTTAAAGAAACAAATCAACAAAATATGTCATTAGTCGTGCCAACCGCTTATGAAGATGTATTCTGTTTATTTAGATGATTAATAAGTAAATACTTAAATAGTTAAAATTCATAAACCTTGCGACTATCAGAATGTATGCGACTGTCCCCTTAAATTAATTTTGAAATCATTTTATCAACGGTCCTTTGTAATGTAGACGATTTTTGTTTACGGTCAAATGGCCAGCAGTCCATTCGCTTTGGGCCGTTCAGAGTAAATACCTACTCATAATATTATAAATGCAAAAGTGAGTTTGTTTCGCCTTGGGATCGAAAGTTATGCGGGTGAAACCGCGGGTCGCAGCCAGAACACTAGTTCTATAAAACTTAGTTTAGAACACGATAATTTCTTCGCCACTGGAAATGGTAGCGCCTTATGAAAAGCCACGAGCATAACACAACACTACTGAACAAGTAACATAAAACTAAGGAAAATTCAACATAAGCGGCTTGTTAACCGACTTCAAAAAAAGAGGAAGTTCTCAATTCGTCGAGATTTTTTTTATGTATGTTCCCCGATTACTCGAAGACCGCTGGACCGATTTGAAATTTATTTTTTTTGTTTGATAGGGTATACTTTCAAATTGGTCCCATTGTCATTTGGTCACGATCTGATGATGGGATCTCGGAGAAATCGAGGGAACTCTTCAAATATTATAGGCACATCAATAGCGATTTGGGTATTTTTGATGAGCAGTTGACATAAGGCTATTGTAACTTAGATAAATTACAAACCAAATCACAAAAAATTAAAAAAAAAAACTTTTTTACAAAAAATACAACCGACTTCCAAACTACAAAGTGAAAAATAACTTTAATTTCGGAAGTTGGTGTCAAAAAACTAAAATACTGATCCAAAGACACCGACTTTCGAAATTAATGTTATTTTTCACTTTGTAGTTTAGAAGTCGGTTGTATTTTTTTTAAAAATGGGCTTTTTTTATGACATGTGCTTATACTGCTTATGGTCCAACAACACAATTATAGTTTTCGCTTAAACAGTTTTTAATAACATAACTTCACGCCTGTAATCCCTGAAGGGTTAGGTAGAGGTGTACCTATGGTACACCCACATTTCGCTAGTTTGTTTAAGTCCCATGTAATAGGGGGCGAGCCTATTGTCATCAATCGGGCACAAATCCAGTAGACTCCGGGCAGCTACTGAGAAAAACCCAATAACACTTTACCCGACCTGGGAATCGAACCCAGAACCTTATGCTCAGCAGTAGTGCTTGCGACCACTAGTCCAATGAGGCAGTTACTTGACTTCTTAAGAAGTCAAGAAGTTTACTTAAGAAGAGGCTCCCTAAATTGTATGTTAATTTGCATTAATATTCTGAAAAAGTCACGCATACAATCAAAATGGAACTTTAGTATATGATTTATTGGATCTGTTTCTTTCCAAATATAAGACAGTTACGAGATTGGAACATTTTCGATCTATGCATTTTCATAAAAAAAACATGTTTTTTTTAAAGATTACTTAAAACTAAAACAAGATTACTCGGCTTTATGTTTAAAATAATTATTGACACTAAGGAAATATAGTTTATTTTCCAAATGTAAGATATTTTTTCTCTAGATCAATTATTACTTTAGTTATAAACGAAATAAGAATTGAGACTTACGACATTTAGTTCCGTGCTTGAACACGACCAAAGAGCGCACGCGAAATTCAACTTTATTACTGGTGTGTTAGCGTTTAGCACATAGTAGAATGCACCCCGCATTGGGGCGGAGTTTTCGTGGAAATTGTCTGTATAGTGCCTAGTCTTAAACCAGAGTATAGACTAGGTAAATTAGTGTCAAAGCTAGCGAATTGATTACAAAAGTAGGATATAGTTCCGTTTCTCTGCATTTTTAGCTTAGTGACATCTGGAGAATGGCAATAGCTTAGTATGGTTCTAGTGATGGGGGACGTCGATACCAGAAACGGTTTTTTTATCGGTATCTGATCGATAAAAAAGTACCTAGTCAACACTAATTATTTTGTTTTCATTGTATCGATATTTTAGAGGCATGCTTTTTTAAGTTATAGCTTAAAACGAGATGAAAAATTGTGCAGGACTTATTCTTATTTGTTTCGCTTTACATCGTCGCTGTTTTAAAAAAGAGATCAGTGTAATCACTCGCTTCTTAGGCTATTATGAAGAGACAGAAAGAGGACAGCGATTATATGATGGGTATTATTTAATAGCCGGGTATATTAATAATTTTGACTTCAACAATAATATACTTATTAATACATACATAGGAGATAAACTATACGCGTATTGTTATAACTGTTCTCGCTAAATTTGTAAACTATACCTTTGTTACGTCGACACTAGTTTGAATAATAGTTACAGATAATGTATTGTTATGTTTGAGCTTATTTACATAATTCTGGTACATAGGGTTTCTGCATGATTAGCCTAAATAATAGCCTAGAGGTACACGTTAACATTGGTATTAATTTGCATTATTGCTTGATATCATGTATCGTTATTTTTATGGAATATTATTGACATCTCTCTGCCTATAAATAATTATAATACATATATGTTCTGGAACGTTTTAGAATAGATGAAAAATATTTAACATTATTTTGCATCCTTTCGACGTCATATTAAAACAAGTCCATCTCTATATGCCAAACGAAAGATAAAAATGTTTATAATCCAAACCGAGATAGAATAGAACAAGAAAAATGTTGACGTCATAAAAATCAGGTGTCTTTAAACTGATACCACAAATAGCCGATACCTATTTGTGGTATCAGTTTGTAGTACCTGAAAAGCTGTCACATCACTAGAGCAATAGACGTTTGAATCTTGGACATACTCCAAAGCATTTCAGTTTTATCCCCGATGTCTCGGCGGGGCATAAATTAAACGGTTTTCATACGAATACAGTTATATTCTGTTGTTCAACTCGAATTAAGGCTTTATTTATACTCATTGGGGTTGTTGTACCAAGTGTGGCCGTAAAAGTTTGGTCCCAGAATGGTATCTTCTATTTAATGCTAGTATTCTGACTTCGATCTCAACGTCGGAGTTAAGAGGATTATTTTAGTTCTGTATTGTAGTATCACATTGATTAAAATCATGATATATTAATTACTAGCTGCGCCCCGCAGTTTCATCCGCATAAGCCTTGATCCCGTGGGAATATCGGGATAAAAAGTCCTCACCCAGTCTACTCATGTGCCAAATTTCATTCAAATCCGTTCAGCCGTTTTAGCGTAAAAGCGTAACAAACAAACAAACTCACTTTCACCTTTTTAGGGTTCCGTAGTAAACAAGGAACCCTTATAGTTTCGTCATGTCCGTCTGTCTGTCTGTCTAACGGCCTGTCCGCGGTCTAGCTCCGAGACCCTTAGTACTAGAAAGCCGTAATTTGGCATAGGTATACATATTAATTACGCCGACAAAGTGGTAAAACAAAATTATGAAAAACATTTTTTTTTAGGTAAACACCGTACACGTAAAGTGGTGATGTTTTTTTTTCCCATTATGTGGGATGTCATTGGAAAGGTCCTTCAAAAAAATTGTGATTTTGGGAAAACCATTTTTGGATTCAGGGATCCGTTTGCGAAATATTAAGCTTTAAAGTGCTAATTTGTGTTAGAGTCAAGTGTCCCCTGCCAGCTAAATGGTTGGTTTTGGATGTGTGAAAAAAATCACAGTATATAATTAAATTAAAAGAAAAACTATCACAGCTAAGTAGGCTTTACAAGTTAACGAGTAATAATTGACCAACTTAACTTTGCCGTTGCAAAAACATGTTTTACCATACATTTCGTATGGGAGAACATGTTTATCAACTACAAAGTTAAGTTTGTTTTTGGGATAAATTCATCCCAACTACAGAACCTTTCATTGTGCGTGGTCCGACACGCACTTGGCCGGTTTTATAAATTACATAAGTTAGGATGCACCCAAAAAATCCTCAGAGTCCGGAGTCTGGATTTGTGCCCGGTTGATGGCAATAGGCCCGCCCCGCCATTACATAAGATTTGAACATAACTGGCGAATGTGGGTGTACTGTAGGTACACCTCTGCCTAACCCTTCGAGGAGTACAGGCGTGATGTTGTGTTATGTTATAATGAACCAGGAGATGAAGGAACTGCCTTTGAAACGGCCTCAATAGCACTGCTCAAAATGATTATTAAAGTTACATGAATAAAGATCATTTGCTTTTTTACCAGTTTATTGGTTGGCAAAATAAGTCTTCATCATCATCTTCATCTCAGCCAAAAAACGTCCACTGCTGGACATAGGCCTCCCCCAAGCACCGCCACTTCGACCGGTTCTGTGCATCTCCCATCCAGCGCATTCCTGTGGCCTTACAACGCTACGTCTTCCAGTACGCGGTCGCCACTCCAGAACCTTTCTGCCCATGGGCCATCTGTTCTGCAAGCAATGTGCCCTGTCCACTGCCACTTATGTTTGGCAAATCTTCGGGCTATGTCAGTAACCTTGGTTCTCCTACGGATCTAAATAAGTCTTAATTTACAATTTTCATTTAAAACTGAAATACTCAACACTTTTTTAATGTTAACCCACTTTAAATGACTACACGACATACATAACCAGCGCACGGCACTTTAACACTAATTAAACTACTTAGAACCACAAAGGCCAATTTGTTTTGCTGTATAAACAAGTTGTCTCTCCACAGGACTCCTAAAGACTCGTCCATATAAGACGACATATATGTTAATGCATACATTTATATACTAACTTATTTTCAAGCATATTGTCACGATTGATAAGTTCTTCGATAATATTTCGACACAACCAGAAGGCGTCGCCGAAGACCCCGTAGAAGATAGTGGGACATGCTCAACTAAAAAACCTAACCAGTAGTCCACACTAGCTCTAAATAGAAAGCTCCTCGATCGACTAGACAGTTCAACTCCTCCTTTAATTTTAATGCAGGTTAACAAGTGTAGACTAGGCCCAACGCAGTAGAATGTTCAACATTTTTGTTTAATGCAAGGGAAATATTTTAAGACTCGTAGTTGTTACTTTAAATAGTTGAAAGTTTCGGTTCATGCTCCGAATAACGCTGGACAGTTTAAACAAGATAATCGTGTTGAAAGATTCCGTATTTCTGGAAGTATCTTACTTGAATATTATGGCTAAGAGGGTAGTTAGATTGTTTTTAATTCATCCACGACAAAGTTTTAAAAGAATGTATATTTCTTAAAACAATTAATATTATTATATTAATCTTAATACTGACTATGCGATATCACGGCGTCACACGCCGAAATTTAAGGCTGCCTACCTAAAGCTTCGGTAATACTTATGTTAATGAAAAATAACTTGCTAGGTATAGATTTAAAAACTTGTCTATTTCTCAAACAAGCTTGGAAATTCGAGCATTATTTTGACAACCTACTTCGAGATAAATCTATAATGATGTAGGTACTCGTCGAATACATGCGAGCGCCCGGCCAATGTTTGTATTAAAATCCATAACTGTTCTGTTTCATAATCAGCTTATAATTTTCCCACTGCTGGGACACAGGCCTCCTCTCGGTGAGAGGGAGTGGGCCGTAATCTACCACGCAGGCCTAGTGCGAGTTAGTAGATATCACAGGTCTTCGATTTTTTTTTTGGTTCTTGGACATGTCGGTTTCCTCACAATGTTTTCCTTCGCCGTTTTGAGAGCAGTGGTGATGAAATGAAATACACAAAGTAAAGCGCCTACCTGGCTTCGAATCCACAAACTACAACTCGTAAGCCAGGGCCGTTACCACTGGGCCACCACTGCTCTCAACTGTTGTGACGCTTGTAACTGTTATGTTCAGCGGTCAAATGAATTACTATGAAAACTCATATCTGTCGTGTTATTTAACAATGGAACGAATTTTTACAATAAACAAATGGCAGCTAAGGAGATAACAAAGGTTTTATTTAAATTTGGATTTGGCTTGCAAATAGAGCTGTTAGAAACAAATGAACATATTGGCGCGTGAAAAATTACCGTTGTTCGTCATGGATTCTGGAATTTATAATTAATTTGCTTAGTTTGAATTTCTGCGCATTATTTGAGAAAAGTACTATACAATCCTTGGCAACAACCAGGCATTCATGGACTCACGTATATATTTTCACGATCGTCCGTCAATGCCCTTTTTGCAGGCCGCAACAGTAACGTACTATTTACTTAACATTCCATTTAGATTTCATGACATTATTCATCCAGTCAAACACAATGTTTTTTTCCAAATCAACGAAAACCAAAAACTTTAGACCCCTTTCTTCAATGTCTGTTATCAAGACCTATCAAGCCTAGGACATTGATAGAACTTCTCCTTGGCTTATCCCATCGATCCCGCCAATACATCAGGGGGACACTAAAGCCAGCTATACATCAACACGTCTTGATCCGACGTATCGTTTGACATCAAAAAAGTAATATGTCTCCTCAAGCTGTATATAAAACCTTAGCGAAATGAAACGGGTCCGCTATCAAGCTGCGGCCCGTCAATCTTATTGTCATTCAATTTGAATTTCCGCTTAGGACCGGTTTTTTGTGAGGCCTTACTAGAGTCCATAAGAGAAGCGGATTCAGAGGCGACTTTAGTACTAGATGAATTTAGGACTAATATAGAACGTTAATCGCAGAGTTCAGTATTCGTCAGGGACAAAGTGGTAGTCCCACGTTGGGCGCCAATTATAAATTTTGGTTAATCGCAGAGTTTCAGCATTCGTCAGGGATAAAGTGGTAGTCCCACGTTGGGCGCCAATTATGAATTTTGGTTAATCGCAGAGTTTCAGCATTCGTCAGGGATAAAGTGATAGTCCCACGTTGGGCGCCAATTATAAATTTTGGCTAAATTCTCAATCGTAAAACTACACTTGTAGAAATAAAAAATGTATCATTGTCATTTCATTTAAACATTTTATTGAAAACGTAATATTTCGTATTTCTAAGTTTTTTTTCTTAAATCCGCAACCGCAACCGGCGTGCGTGTATGACCAGATGTATGAAGGTAAACGAGGCAAAAGGAGTATGTAAGGATTGTAGCAGGTGGCGTTCTGTAGTTTCTGCCTTCTCCCATGGGAAGAAGGCGTGAGTTTATGTATGTACATGTTTTTCTTAAATTTAATTCCGCACATTTTGAAAAAGGTAATTTTTCATTGGGTAATATTTTCCGTTTCAGTAGATTATTTCTCGGCAAATAGTTATTTTCAACCTAAGTGCAAAATCACACTCAAACCAGCATTTCAGGTGTACAAAAACTATTCAATCTTCCATTCCTCCTTCCCGCTAAATTTGTGGCCCAACATCCAGTCTACCCGGGCGCCGAGGCCGAGAAAAACCTAACATTTGTCACTGCATCGGAATCTGTTGAATTAGACGCTTCAAGGGTTCCCCCGGATGGGAATTTGAGCTTATTTTTTGTTTCTGTTCCATATTATAGAACATTCAAGAACATTCCCAACGTAATGGCGTTGCTGTATCGCAATAACGTATCTGAAACGAGGGTAGGATGCTTTTTTCTCGCTTTACGATTTTTAGTTGATGGCTTGATATGATTCGGTTTAAGGCGGGTATTACTTACGGTTCGGAGTTTCGTTGCTCTCGGAATATTAACTTCGGATTTAGAGGAAAGGGTTCGGAAATTTTAACAGTTTTTGCTTCGATTTATGGCAATTTTTTTTGTTGTTGTTCTATTCGTTTCTGTGGATGATTTAGTGGGCTCATTTGGATTTATTTTGGGCATCAAATTTTTTTGTTTCGTACTTCATAATGTGCTGGAGTTATTAACGTGAGAAAAGTTCTGAGTATGAATGTGGATGCCTATAAGAGTAGGGGAAGACCAAAGAAAAAATGGATGGACTGTGTGTGAAAGATGATACGACTAGAAAGGAGTCTGGCCACGCTAAGTGTACATAAGTAAAAAAACGGTGGAATTTGAAAATCTATAGACGACAATACCATCCTGTCCTACGAAAAAAGAATTTGATACTTTGTTTGTATTTTTGTTTTTGATAGGTTATTTTGTTTATATTCTGATTGATTCCTGGTAAAGAATAGTCACTATAGCACGATGCAGTATGGATTTGACACAGTTTTGTCATCGTATGGAGGTAAAACATAGGTTTGACATAGTCTATTACACAGCAAAAATCAAAAGGCAAAACATCAAAATCATTAGATCTACGTTATACCCCGAAACTGACATAACTGACTGATGTAAAAGTATACCATATATAAAACTTTTTGGGGTTGCCCATTTATTCCATTACAGACTTAGCGTGGCCAGACTACCTCATATTATTACATAGCATCACGCCCGTATTCCCCAAAGGGTTGGGCAGAGGTATATCTAATAGTACACCCACATTTCTCCATTCACATTATTTTCAGCATTTTGAAATGATTCGAGTGTTTTTCTATACCATGATTCTTTCAAAACTAAAGAACCATCTACATCTTGTTCCTCATGTTAACCTTAAGTACCTGGGTGACCGAGTTCTGCTGTGGTGAAAATAGAGAATGCTCATTTAATAGTATAGGAAAGTTTATACTAATTCCATGCTGCATTATTCTAAGACAACCATTTTGTTCTAAACTTTGGGCTACCAAGCTCTGCTCGGGTGAAAATACGGAGAAAACGAATTTTCCCTGATATAAGACTTATGTATATCGATTTTTCATCCCCATAAACCCCTTTATTGCAACTTTTATCAAAATCGATAGAGCCGTTTTCAAGAATTTGATTATATAATATATTTTTAAATATATTTACAAATATTGCTCATTTTATAGTATAGGAGTATTCTCTATAAACATTATGCAAAATCTACTCCTAGACAAACAAACATAAGATAAGTAAGGCTCTCCACAAAGCACGGGCCTGTCTATCGATACGGGACCCTTGACAAAGACAAATGGTTGTCTTCCCTTTAACATTAGAATCGTCGAACACCTATGAAATACGTTCACATGTTGGAAAGGATTGTGGCTGTTCTGTTACTCTAATAATGGTATTTGAACATTTTCTTTTGGGTACGGTATATTTCATTTTTTGTCACGGGAGATTACAACTTGTAAATAAACGGATGCCTATATGGAACCACGGTTATAATTATTCCATCTATGGATGAATGAGGAGCTCGTGGCTAAGTAAAAACAGCCCCATAGGTCGATTTATCTGGTTAAGCTACTATTGCCGGGGTTGGTCCGTGGATAGGTGACAAACATATCTTTACATACCGACTCCTCCGTGCCTCGGAAAGCACGTTAAGGCGTTGGTTCCGGCTGTCATTCGTGGGTCTTTGACAGTCGTTACAGATCGTCAGAAGCCTGAAAGTCTGACAACCAGTCTTACCAAAGGGTATCGTATTACCCAGTAAATGGGTTGTGGAGATCAGATAGGCAGTCGTTCCATGTAAAATACTGGTATTCAGCTGAATCCCGTTAGACTGCAAGCCGACCCCAACATAATTGGGAAAAGACTCTTCTTCTTCTTCAATCGGTCCTTCATTACTGAGGATCGTGGTCATTGGACCCATTTAAATGGACAATCTGCCTCCATCGACTCGGTCCAAAGTTGCCATCACCACCTGCTGTTTGCTTGAGGACGTAGCTTCTTTTACTTGGTCGGACCATAGTGTTGGCAACCGGCCTAGTGCTCTTTTTCTTTCGGTATGTGAGAAAAGGCTAGGCAGATTGATTTTTGGATGAATGGATACCATATTCCATTACCAGATTCCATATTCAATCATTGTAATCCGAATCATCACAAAGCTGGCTTGATGAAAAACCTTCAGGCAATACACTTACCGATCAAACGCAAACTTATCAGAATTGATCTCCTATTTACTTTAGTTAATGAGAATCTCCTCTAATAATGAATTAATCAGTAACTTATCCATCAAGCTTATCTGCCTCTATTACAGCAACCGCTTTCATTAAAATTACTTTATTTTTAATACATTTTAAAACACTTTTTACACGACCCCAAACTTTTGGTAACAAACAAGAGCTCAGAAACGCTTGTAAAAAGAAAAGTACATAAATTTTGGAATGATGTTAAGCTGAGGGTCGATAATTAAAATGGAATTCAATAAACAAAGTGACGGTTTGAAGAATTATCTACTTAGAATAAGGTGGCGGGCCCTTGCGTGACCCCTCACGCAATAGGCTAACGCTTGCCAAGGTTAGTCCATAGATTTGTGATCATCCATTACATACAATGTCCCCTCCGCTTCGGCAAGCACTTTAAGCCCTTGGTCCAGGCGTTTTTCGTAGATCTTTGACAGTCGTTACGGGTAGTCAAAAGCCTTACCTTGGTAAGACTGGTTAATACGTTACTGGTTACCCAGTTACTGGTTACTGGTTACCCAGTTACTGGTTACTGGTTACCCAGTTACTGGTTACTGGTTACCCAGTAACTGGATTGTGAAAGTCAAATAGGCAGCCGCTCCATGTAAAATACTGGTATTCAGCTGCATCCAGTTAGACTGTTGCTGACATAGTTTAAAGCTTGTGAGTGTAAAATACAATAGACGTGGATATGTTTAGTAACTTGTTCCGCTTAGCTATTTCTAAAGAGCTATAAAAAACTTCTGAAAGAAATCGACACGTGTTTCACCTCTCAACGAGGCATCCTCAGGATGACGATGGACTTGTTGCGAACTCGAAAACGGCGTGTTGCCACACCAAGCGCTGAGTGCACTTAGCGCTTGGTGTGGCAACACGCCGTGTTCCGTGTTCCGTCATCCTGAGGATGCCTCGTTGGAGGTGAAACACGTGTCGATTTCTTTCAGGAGTTTTTTATGGCTCTTTAGAAATAGCTAAGCGGAACAAGTTACTAAAAATATCCACGTCTATTGTATTTTATAATGGATTTTCGTAAGGTCACGCCTGAATCAATTAATTATCTTGTGAGTGTAAGTAAATCCAGAGAAATTATTTTTTCATCAAATTGACTACGAACATAAATTGACCATATATTGAGATCACAACTATCATTCTTTGTACCTTCCTCCAGGAGAGCAGTAGGGAAACCAGCACAGTGAACAAAAACAGACGCCTCCCGTCATTCCGACCTCACCGCCGAGGTCCTTTGCGATCGCGACTGCGTCCCCGAGTATATGATACTCCCCCCCGAGCCTTGCTCGATAACGAGGTGCCAGCAGTTGTTGGTTGTTGCAGCTGAGCACGTAGCTTCCCCGACTAATAATCATGATCAAAACTTTGATCCAGCCCGTCCCATCCTTGATGTCCTCCTTCCGATTGACGCCCTAAGTCGAGGTTCGTACCCCTTAGCGAGCGTTCACCTAGTTTTAATTAGCATAGTTGAATAACCCCTGGCTGAGGTTTTAAGTGTAGTAGCTTAAGGCACCCACAGGAAAGCCCGGTTAAGTAGTCATGATCTCAGAGGTCAACTACGAGATGCCCAACCTAAAAAAAAAATAATCTTTCTTTGACAGTTGTAAAAAGTGGCTATTTATAACACAGCCAATTGACGTAGTATGCTAATTTGATAATCAATAAATTTTTATCGCTCTACATTATTATAGGTACAGTTAACATAAAAAGGTAATAAAATAATAAAACTGTTACTGTGAACAATCCTGAAATGTTTCAAATCAAATTAAATAATTTATTTCTTTGCAAAAAATGGGTATTGTTCATTGGTGTTTTTAAAATAAAGTTCTCCATATTTTACCGTCGTGTGGGCATGCAAAGGTTGCAAACCTTTGCATGCCCACGCGACGTTTATTACAAATAAAAAAATTAGAAATATGCAGATCATTGGAATTACAAAAAAAAAAAAAAAATGTTTCAACTATCACATTGCACGATAGCAGTAAATTGGTGACAACAAGAAACGAAGTGCGTGTCTCAGTAATCAGCAGGGGTCGATCCATCAGGTTAAGCTACGCTTGTTGGGGTTGGTCCGTAAATGGGTGACCATCTTTACATACCGAGACTCCTCCGTGCCTCGGAAAGCATGTTAAAACCGTTGGTCCCGATTCTCTATTTGTCAGTCGTTTCGGGTCGTCAGAAGCCTGAAAGTCTGACAACCAGTCTTACCAAGGGGTATCGTATTACCCAGTTACTGGGTTGTGGAGGTCAGATAAGCGGTCGCTCCATGTAAAATACTGATATCCAGCTGCATCCGGTAAGACTGTAAGCCGACCCCATCAGTTGGGAAAAGGCTAGGCAGATTGATTTTTTGTTATAGCGAGCTGTAGAAAATTTCAAGTGTCTACCTATTACGGTCCAAAAAATACAGCCCTGAATAAGTGATAATTGCTGTAACATTTTCCATCAAACCTCAAAAACTACGTCACATAATAAAAACATTTCTCGTTTTAGCAACCGTTAAACAGTTTGAGTTTCACGAACATTTTGCATATTACATCCGATTCAATTTGCGAGTCACTTCATTAGTGATGCTCGCTTGAAGGTATAACGAACGGTAGTCAGTTCAAATGTTTTATTATTAATTTATTTAGTTTTATGCTAGCCTAGTACTCTTTTATTAAGGATGACGGAGAGGGTATGTGTCTCTTCGGTTATAATCAACAATATTTTAAGACCAGGCACTCCAAAGTTATTTTCCACGCAAACTCCGCCCCTATGCACCCCATCACTCCACTATGTGCTAAACGCTAACACACCAGTAATAAAGTTGAATATCGTGTGCGTTCTTTGGTCGTGTTCAAGTACGGAACTAAATGGCGTAAGTCTCAATTCTTATTTCGTTTACAACTAAAGTAATAATTGATCTAGAGAAAAAGTATCTTATGTTTGGATAATAGACTATATCTCCTTACAGTCAATATATTTTAGACATTAAAGCCAAGTAATCTTGTTTTTGTTTCAGATAATCTTTAAAAAAGACATGATTTTTGAATAAAAAATGGATCAAGAGAAAATGTTCCAATTACGTAATTGTCTTATATTTGGAAGGAAACAGATCCAATAAATCATATACTAAAGCTCCATTTTGATTGAATGCTTGACTTTTTCAGAATATTAATGCAAATTAACATACAATTTAGGGAGCCTCTTCTTCACTACTGTGAGCGTACTGTGAGTAATGTTGGTTATTGCACAATAAAAAAAACTGTTTGCAGTTCAGATCAAATTATAATTTACTATCACATTAATCACACTGTAGGTACACGACACAACTATTCAGAACGCGCGACAGTTTCTAAACGTGTTCACAGCTCGACAACGACCGATCAACTCTGTTTAGCTGCGGCTGGTCCGAGCTTTATGTTGTAAACTCTGTCGAATGCCGCTAGGCGGCGCTGGCGTCACGATTTGTCAACTCAGTAACGTATTTCCGACAAGCATAATATCATCATCATCATCATTCTCCTCAGCAAGCAGTGGTGGCCCAGTGGTAACGGCTGCGACTTGCGATTTGTAGGTCGTAGCTTGGAACCTAGACCAGGCGCTTTATATGTAAATTATTTCATCACCACTGCTCTCAAAACGGTGAAGGAAAACATAGTGAGGAAACCAGCAAGTCTTAGTACCAGATATTCGAAGACATGTGACATCTACAAACCCGCACTGAGCCCGCGTGGTGGATTTCGTCCCACTCCCTCTCACCGTGGGGAGGCCTGTGTCCCAGCAGTGGGAACATTATAGGCTGATTATGATCATCCTTCTGTTCTTATCCCGATTTATTTGTGATCGATGCAATGTCTTTTTCTTCCATACTTCTCTATTAGTCATAATCTCGGTAGTCACCCCTTTGTAGCCATATAATCTCTCTCACAGTCCATCCATCGCATAAATTTAAAGCACAATATTGAATTAAACTTTTGGAATACAATAGACGTTGATATATTTAGTAACCTGTTCCGCTTAACTTTCCTGACGCAGAGTCTCTTTGCATCCAGCGCTCGGTGTGACAACACGCCGTGTTCTGTCGGTTAGTTAATCGTCATCCTGACGATGCTTCGTTGAGAAATGAAACGCGTGTAGCGGTTACACCGCTACATACAAACTACGCATCATAGACATGACGTCACACAAATCCTGCATCGCGCAATTAGAGTTTACCGAGCGATCAACATATATACAAGATTTCAACTTCGAACGGTGGATGAGTGAACTTTACACCCTGTTCCTCATACCACTAAATTGGTGACCCCGAGTATGAACGTCAACGCAGCCTTCGTGCAATTACTTCGGCGTGACATCATCATCATCATCACTCCCGCAAGCTTTCGTGAGGCGAGTCACACAGCTAGCCAGCACCCACGGTTTCAACGGGTATCCTGACCACCAGCATGCAGCGAAACGCGCATTCCTGGTCATCACCCTCAGCCTCATCACTCCGACTCACTGGGGAATCACCACAGACTATTTTACTTACGTAATACAAATAAAATAAAAATACATTAAATATTCAAGGCATAGAGCGCGGTGTCGCAATCACGCTGAAAACGCCAAAACATTTATACCGAAAGTATTTCCATTCAGTGTTTTGGTATTCATATGATACCACTCAACATCAAATTGTCAAAATACGATCATAATTTAATAAACAGTATATTGTGTTATTGCATGATTAATAGAATTGTTTAGAATTAATTTCAACCAAATTTTGAATTCACGTTTGATTTGGATTTAACACAGGAATCCAAAACACTACATTAATTCTACCAATCTGCCGCCTTTTCCCAACTATGTTGGAGTCAGCTTCCAGTCTAACCGGATGCAGCAGAATACTAGTATTTTACATGGAGCGTGCATGCCTATCTAACACAGACAGAAGTGCAAACTTGAAAAAAATCGGCACCGCGGGAATCAATGCGTTGATGTATTTTACTCCATGCACCGCGGTAATCAACGCGTTGATGTCTTTTACTCCACGCACCGCGGTAATCAACACGTTGATGTCTTTTAATGGTTAAAAGCTGGTGTCGTTACAGTGTCGCGAAATCAATGGTTTAATCCCATCTCAAAAAATATTTTTTGAAGATATCACATTAAAAAAAATTGAAAGTGAAGAGATTCAGAGATTCACAGAAATATTTTTTTACAAGATAATGTAAATAACCTCTGCCAAACTGCAAAGCAGTTTGTTAACAGACGTAACTCCTAGAATGCTCGTAGAATGACAGTTGTGATTGTAATATACAGATAATTTTTAGTTGAAAGTTGGATTGTTTCGGATTCCGATATTTATTGGAGGCAGAATTACCTATTTGCAGCCCAAACATACCCACAATGATGAAGGAAATTGCTAACCCATTGTTTCATGTGTTTGGAAAATTCGTCTGCTCCACAACGTAAATAACGCAATGAATGTTGTTGAATGTCAAAATTAAAGGTATTGTCATTGTGAGTGGGTTACGCAATTACCCCGCAGAACTATTCGCCCTCATCAGCCATCCATCAGTGGTCAACTAGAACACTCCATATTTTAAGCAAATAAAGGTTTTCATGAAAATTCACACCGCCAGTTGGCGCCACTTTGACAATAGGTCTTCCATTTCGACAATGAATATAAAATATATGATGACGTTCATCATTCGTTTTATTCATTCGTTCATCATTCAGTCACGAATTAAGAAAATATAGGCACTTTGACACTTTTGACAGGTGCCCGAACCTGACGTCTCAGTGCTGCCACCTAGTGAAGGTCATTTCAGAAAACCCTCTTTTACAACGCCTCGTCCAATTTCATCACTTTATCACTCAAACATAAAATCTTTAAAATTTAACGAACTTATGATTTGTAATCCTAATAACAAAGTTCAAAATAAAATAAAATCAACTCAAAATCACATTAAGCAGCTTTAATAGAATCTTCGTCAAGTCACGCAAAATTAATGTTCAAAACGTGTTCAAAATTATCTTTTTTTAATACTTAAATCTGGTCTGGAACATTTTAATTTGGACTGAATACAAAAAGCTTTCAATCAGAAAACCCTCATTAGTAAAAAACCTATTTTTAATCATTCCAGTCTGTTACACAAAATTAACTGTACATATTTTGATAACTTAATTGCTAATTAGGATAAAAGTTGAAACGCCGTTGCTGACATTAACTTTCGAACAGACAAAACAATTATAAATTGTATTACTAGAAGTTTTGCTCGGTATTTGTATATAAAAGTAAACACTCAGAGAACTTACACTCGGCTGACTGTTTTGCTGACTTTTCAGTGTTTCTGTTTGACTCTGAGATGTTTGAAAGTTAAATTAATGTTGATAACGTTTGTCTTTTGTAAAAGATTTTATAACTAGTCTGTTCTCATATAGGGAGATTTAATATTGTTGTCTGTGTAATAGGGTGTACAATGTGCTTAAGCCTTTTTACCCAACTATGGCGAAGCAAAAAAGAGGGTTATGATTTTGACCGGTATCCTTACATATTATAAAACAAAGTCCCCCGCTGCGTCTGTCTGTCTGTCTGAACGCGATAAACTCAAAAACTACCAAACAGATTTTTAAACGGTTTTCACTAATGGACGGAGGATTCTTGAGAAAGGTTTTAGTGTACAATTCATTAAGGTTTTGTGTAAATTGGCTGAAATATGACGATTATTGTCGAAGATGTCGGAAAAAATAATGCCGACTGGGAGCTTTACTGGTGTGCGCCGCGTAAACCGTTACAGATACATCAAATTTATGTTCTACAGGATTGAAGTTCTTAAAAAATTCAACAAAAAATCCGCGGCATATGTCTATCTTCTAAGGATGACCCACAATAACCATTTTTATCTTTCAGAATTTGATAAAAATTCCATTGTTAATTCCAAAGTTATTTTGACCGGTATCATATTAATCCTTATCCAATAAAATGTGTTATTTAAATTGGGCATTTAATTGAGATTAAAATATGCCTAGACATCATATAATTTAAACGAATGGTTTTAAAGATATCACAGATTCAAAATTACGCGTAACAAAATAATTATGGTTGGAGTGCAGCGGTAGGAGTCAATAACCTTTTCCTGGACTATTAGGTATGTAATCCCGATACTGCTTGGTACGTTCCCGTGGTATATTTTCCAACATCCACGCGGGCAAAGCCGCGGGCAAAAGCTAGTGTATGTATATAAGTATGTTTGTTCATGTGTCCTCATAACTTCTAAACTACCGATCATAATTTGACAAATGAGGTATCATCGGAAGCGTCTTGATCATCCGCTGGTTATAGGCCGGCCTGTAGGTACACGTACAAAATTATAATGGCATGCGACCACGGCTTTACCTTGACCATTTTTGTACCTATGTCTTGATTTCTGTCTGAAATATTTTCTTGTTTCATACTTTTTAGAGCATGATTTTTCAGTAGTCGGGTTTTAGTTTTTGAACTTACTTTTTTATATCATTGGTTAAATCTAGATAAGTTTAACTTCCTTATTTACCGTGTAGTGGTTACACCGCTACATACAAACTACGCATCATAGACATGACGTCACACAAATCCTGCATCGCACAATTAGAGTTTACCGAGCGATCGACATAGATACAAGATTTCAACTTCAAACCGATGGGCAGTTGCCCGCCAGACACAACACCCGTCTGGTTGGAGGATCGTCCCTTTTCTATGGTGGATGATCTTTACACCCTGTTCCTCAAACCACTAAATTGGTGACCCCGAGTATAAACGTCAACGCAGCCTTCGTGCAATTACTTCGGCGTGACGTTATCATCATCATCACTCCCGCAAGCTTTCGTGAGGCGAGTCACACTGCCAGCCAGCACCCACGGCTTCAACAGGTATCCTGACCACCAGCATGCAGCGAACGCGCATTGCGGGACACTAAACGCCCCTAGGCGTAATAACAATCAAACTTTTGTGTCTCGTTCAGTGTCCGTCAACCGCTTAATAACAAAGGACACACAATAATTACTAGTTTTTTTTTTATAATTTACACTTATTGCACTTATTATAATAGAACGGACACTTCTTATTTTCGAAAACATTTAAAAATTTATTCACTTTGGTCTTATTCCCCAGCGGCATTATTTTTTGTTTCAGTTTGACGTTTTGAACAGGCAGCGCTTGATCTATGAATAAGGTTTTTAGTTACAAACAGAATAAAGCGATTGAAAGCGCTGTGTGAAACGAGCAATAGCGACACTGATAGTCGATGAACTAATAAATGACACTGACATTTGATAGTAATGACAGTGTCAATTTTGTCACTCAGAGTACATTTTTAGATTATCTAATAACTACAAATAAAATCCGCATTAGGGACTCTTCTCTCTGCGAGTGCGGGTTGGAAGAGGGCACTCTGGATCACATCTTCTTTGAATGCGCAAACAATGTTCCACCTCTAGATCTCTATAGTCGTCTCCCTAAATTTAAAATTCCTCTTCCGACTAACTTTCCCTCCTTACTAACACATTCTTCTCCTGAACTGCTCGTGGCGCTGATGACTTTCATCCGTCACTATAACATTAAATTATAATTTTTTCTGTTTGTGTGGTATGCGTATATTTTATGTTCTAACAATTAATACATTTATTTATTTTTTGTTTGTTTCAGTCCCGTACTAACCCAACAAGATCTACATTGTATTCAACTGTATTAATCGAAGAATTTTACTTGTGTCTGCAGTTGTTGTTTTCCTTTTTTTATTTTATGATATACATATTTTTTTTTTTTCTCTTTTTTCAATCATACACACTTGTTTTTCCAATGCACTTTAGACATTGGTAGGATAGTCGACATCGGCTTTGCTTGCCATATAATAATAAAAATAGAATAGAGTAGAACTACAAATAAATTAGTTTAAAGAAAGAACGGTTTTGACTACACTAATAGTACATAAATATGTAATGAAACGTTTGAAGATAAAATCCAATGTATTTTCACCAATAAACGCTAAGTTAATATGTTTCTATTGGCCTAATTATAACCCCAAAATCCGGAAGTGTTTTAGATTTTTTACAATTCTCAGCAGTGTCCGTGGTTTTAATTTAAATTCAATCGAATATACGCATTATTTAGAACACAGAAAGTAAATTCACGTCTCTGTTGGTTCTTAGACGAACGATGTATGGACGCCGAACAATGTGCTTTCGACATTTTATCTGGGCACAGAAATCTATGATCACGAAGAGGTTGTACCTAAAAGTTATAACTTCTTCTTGATTTCGAGATTTAACATCTTATAGATCATGCATTTTGAACTGACGTACTATCTGAGGTCTTAACAAGAGAGAAGCTTTACGATTAACATCGTGAGGAAACCGGTATGCCTGAAAAATATTTCTCGATCACATGTGAAGCCAAGCAGAGGCCCACGGGCGGCATAAAAATTCTGACTCCAGGTTGGTCAGTGACAGAATATTTTACTAACAAAAGCTTTAATTTCAAACCCATTAATTGCTCTCTTCTTATGACTGGTCCTGAGACCTGAGTCTTGTACGCGTAGAATGACAACCATAGAAACGGGTTTTCTACGGGTTTTGTCGACGGAAGAATAGACAAAGTGACAGATTGTGATTGTTTATCTGTCATTTTGTCTATTCTTCCGTCGACAAAACCCGTTTCTATTGTGGTCATGCTAAGCGTGCAAAGGAGCCTAAGATACACCTGTCTAGATTTGCAGGTAGATCCATCTAAAATACAGTAATTAAGGCGGTGGTGTATCGGTGATTTAGATCCGATACGATGCCTTGAACCAATTATTAATCGATCGATAGATTGAGGGCGGGATTGAGACGTCTGTAGTTAGGAAGCTCCCGAACTATAGGCTATATTACTATAGTAACGTGTTTGCTTACACTAATAGGATACCGGGTAGTATCGGCCAGCAATTGTCCAACTGCAAGCCAAATTAATTTGTAAATGGAACGAATGTTGAGGTGCAGTTATGAATGAACGCGTATTTTGAGTTTACCTTCTATGTTTGAAGCATTGCGTGAGCGCTAGGTCGAGTCTTACTTTTACCATAGAATAGTACAGAAGGCGCAGTCCGCATTTTAGATACTTATGAAGCTACAAGTACGCGCTGGTCTCGTCTTGTCGGGCCAATTAGTTACGCGATAGAAAGAGAGGCAACTTCTAGGTGATTATAACTGTAGGTAATAAGCGCTGTGCGACCAGAATTGCACTTTATTGAATAGTAAACAAGAGTGACTTTTTATTTAAATGATTTTGCGGAGTGAACGATCTGTACTAATCTGGGCTTTTACACTGCTACAAGGATCTTTGTGTCAATATGTTATAAATTCAATAAAGCGTGTCCTAAAAGCTTGGGATTGAACTGCTCGCTCTGCTAAGCCTTGTGATAAAACCATAAAACTAGACATTTTAATTATTATGTAAAATCAACATATACCAGTTTTATATACACATTGACATTGTTGAAAATTATATTCAAAATGACATGATTACTTTGTAAAGTATTATATTATTTTAATTATTGTGAATGTGAGGACTATGTGGATATTATTTTTATTTCTCTGCTAATTTTAGTGATGGTCTGGCAGTTTGAGTAGTTTATGCGGCCTACCCAAATGTCCTTTCTTTGGTATTGTTCGTCATTTTGAGGTCCTTATGTTCTGAGTTGAGCTCCACGATTACTTACAAATGCTTACACTGACTGGACAGGTCCACTCAAATCTGTGTGGTTCTTTCCTCAAAAGACCTTTTCAGACACTAATCTACATGATCCTCACATGGCCTGACCAAGATTACTATGTCTGGACTTTAAAAGAGACTGCGACCTCTGAGTTTGTTTCGGCCTTTCTTCTCAGAGTAGTCATATAGGAAACGCCGAACTCATCTAGCTTATTATTTTTTTTTTAATGTTTTGTAAAAGTGATTCTAAAATCCTATTTACAGAATAAACAATTTCATTTCATTTCCTGTAAAAAAAGTAATAATCAATACCTAACCAAAATTTAATGAATGGGTCACTTAAAAAACATACATTAGAAAAAGCAGAGATATTTTGTATAATTTGTACAACGAGAAGTCAAGACTTCTCATCAAGCCCTTCATAATTATGTCAGAAATTATTCTAAGATATTCAAACGAGCCTGCGCCCAAGCTAAATCTAAATTAATAGGTAACAAAATTAATATTTTTAACAATAAAATAAAAGCTGTGTGGAAGGTAATTAACAAAGAAACTGGAAACTTTGGCGCTAAAATGACGTAAGCACTGTTGGTAAACCTTTTTGCAATGAGGGTTTTCGTGAAAATTCACGCCTCCAGTTGGCAACACTTTAGCAGGAGGTCTTCCATTTCGACAATGAGTATAAAATAAATGATGACGAGCATCATTCTTTTCATTCATTCGTTCATCATTCAATCACGACCAACGAATTTTCTTTAGTCCCTGTCAAAAGTATCAGTCTATATTTACACACTTTTTTTGATAGATGCCCGGACCTGACGTCTCGAAGCTGCTAAAAAACCCTCACCGTTCTGAGAAAAGTTTTGAAAAAAAAAAATGGCAGCGTTAGTTTCAATTTTGGTCACGCGCCAGAAGAACCTTGTCGCGCTTTATGTAGATACTATTGGCGTCTTGCTATGAACAGTACACATGCATAAACAATTTTCTCTCGACCAATAAAATAACACCTTTCCCTTTCGATATCTATAGAATCAGTAGAAAAGTTAATTTCGATATCAAACTTATATAATTAAGCGGATCTGTTCAACCTTCCAACGTACGCCATTACAGGCACAAAATTTCAATTCGAACATAAATAATAACACGACAACCAATCATTTGAAATTGCACCTTGTAACTTCGCGCGAAGTTACATTTTTCATTGAAACTGTTGTAAATTCCCTTCCAAAGTTATTGTACCCGTTTGTTTACAAAACAAACAAAAGCGGGAACTTATCGGGAATAAATGAGAGCAATCGGTTAAACTGTAATCGTAAACAAGGTGGGTTCGTAACTCGAGTGTGGGGTACACGGGTACCCGGGTACCCGGGTACCCGGGAACTTGCTTTGTAAATTAAAAATTGTAGTAAATTGGTTTTGTGAGTTGTGTGTCGCCTACATTTCTTTGTTTTGTGGAGCGAGCGATTGTGCTAAGGTTTCGAGCGCTTTGTATGTGAATGTACGCTTATTGTGTTTACGTATATTTTGCAGTGTTTGATGTTTCCTTTGGGACAAGTGATCTGTGGGACAGGTCGAATTATTTAGTTAATGGTCAGTAACTGATAGATTTTGTATTCCGATGATTGACAGCGTTTACTATCTTCTAAATTCTCTTCGGATGAAACGATCGTGCAAATTCAGTCAGATCTTAATTAATTAGGTCAAAAATTTCGTTTAAGACTTTCATTTTGCTGAATGAGCGTAATAGGTATAGGACACAAAATGTTATTTATTCCTGATGTCATTTCTAATATTACGAAGGTACCTACACATTTTTAAAGACATTCCATTTTCAATATAAACCACACTTCGCACCCGTGACGCCACACGTCCAATCATAACCTTCCATTTTCAAAAGTACAAAAGGCATCCCCGACCCCGCTAGGTGTCAAGTAGATCCGGAAACTTCGGAGATTATCGTCGGCCAACATTTTGAAACTTTTAATAATGTAAGTGAAAAAAATATTAAAACTTGGGCAATAACTCAAGTGCTGCGGTACAGGTGTTTGTAACGACCCCCAAATGATTCAGTCGTGAACTTGTAAAGTGTTCCAATTTTTCTACTTGAAGTTTTTAAGGCTTTATTAGGTGAAAAGGTCTTCAATTGGTTTTGTTGTGCTTTGTTTTAATGTACGTAAGTACCTTGATACGTACATAAATATTTAGCTCCTTTTTTGCTTGTTTCAAAAGTTTTGTTTTTTATTATTGTTGATTTTACTTGACCACTTTGAGACATACTATAAAAAAACAGCTAACTTCTACGTTTAAATGAAACCCTATGATAAAAACAGAAGAATGAATTTAAAAAAATTACCGTTAAACATATTGTTCTCAGATTGCCGACTACAGGTAAAGAGTCCCCTTTTCAAGGCTGTGGCATGGTGTAGCCGTAATATCCACCACCCGCACTGGACCTGCGTGGTGGATTATGACCCACTCCCTCTCACAGAGAGGAAGCCTGTCTCCCAGCATTGGGAACATTACAGGCTTATTATGTAACACCGTAATGCACATGGTTCATACTTCCACAACTTAAAAATCGAAATCGCTGACAAATATTACCATTTCAACCCCAAAAAACCCTCGATTTGGCAACAGTCAGGGGCGAATTGTAAAAACAACCGATTCCGTGTTACTTCGCTGGCTTCCTTCCATTTCCATTAGTGGATGTTTAGCCAAAGTGTTTCCCAAACTTGTTCCCATTAGGAACAGTCCTTTTTGTCTTTGCCCCCAAACTTTTTTTTCATTTGCTGGATCCCCCACTTTGGTCGTTAAGTGGATTTTTTCTTAAGCAACTTGAAGAGTGACTAGTGAAAAAGTTTTGGTGTTATATGACTGTGATTGTATCTGTGTAAAGTGTGAGGTCAATGAACTGATATTTTAAGATTCTGTAACCTCAGATTCAATTTTTTTTTTAAGAATAACAATTTAGATTTGAGATAGAATCCGAAAATGTTTATGTTTGAAATTTTCCTCCGCCTAAAGTTAGAAGAGTTTCAAGAGTTAGTCTTGATATTTTCATGCTTATTCGTAGATAAAATACCTACTGTCTTAATCTGAAACTATTTTTACACTAAAATGATTGGTAAAGACCAAAACATTTTTTTAATGAAATATATAATGGAAATGGGACGGCAGGGCAAATACAAATCGGTATTAACAACTTGAAATTATTATTTCAAATAATAAAACTGTAAGTAAAAATACACCACAATTTTGGCTTCATTATCTTAAAACAAAAACAATTCTCGATTATGCTTAAAGGTTCATGCATACACGTCAGTCACGTCAACGTCAAGTCACCGATCAGTCACGTCAAAAAATATAGTCACGTCACTATCGGCGCGTTTCAGTCAACGTCGCATCACCCGCAAGTCAAAACTTGTATTGCTACGAACGAAACATGGATATACTCGTAGAAGATAGATAGAATACTCTTCATTGAAGGTGTTGCTATGACTGACTGACTGACTATCTGTTCACATACACGTCCCTAACATTAACGTGACTTATTGGCGACTTGACGTTGACGTGACTGAAGTGTGTGCATGAACCTTAAACAAAAAAAAAACCTAAAGCTTCCAACTCACTCGTGTTTGGATACACAATAGAGATAATTCTCCGATTGTTCTAAAACCAAAATCTTCCTACTCTCCTGTTTGGATACACTTACAAATTTACTTCTCCAATCAGAAACTACTATTATTCCCTACATGAATACCTACAAAAATTTCAAAAACATTTTCTTTTTTCACAACACAACAATTTATGTCAAAATTATCTCGCCGACCTTCACTAGGTGCTCTTTGTACCTAAAACGTAATAGTTTCCCTCCTAACGATAGGCCGGCTCAAAGACCGAGACAGTTTACCTTTACCTACCCTCCATTTCAACGTTATAATACCCTTTATAATTCAGCCGTTAGACGCAAGTCTTTTATTCATCAGGCGACTAGTCTACCCTGTGGGCTGTATGTCTTAATATTGTCTCGAGATACGGGATAAAGGTTACATGGTATATTTTATAATGTGTCAAGGAGCTAGGAAAAATATTCAGCTCTTTTAATATAAAACTAATAAGCCGTGTACGCACGAACGAATAAGAACATAATGAACATCGAGCACTTTGTTCGCATGTGCGTACCGCTAACGAAAATCAAACACTGTTCGTCAAAAACGGTCGTGGCGAATCCGATTTTGATGTTCTGTGTGGACGGTGTTAGGAGAAATTTGATGCAACATTGCAAACATTGGCGAATCCATTGCTGCTAAATAGAGTGGTGCGGTTGAGCATGAACACAAGTCGAACTGGGTTCGTTTGGTGTCCGTTTTCGCTATACAAATTTACGTCCACACAGACGAACCAAATGTTCCGTGTTCGATGTTTGTGTTCACCATGTTTTGTTCGTTCGTCCGTATACGCCTTTAGGAACGTTTTAGAACAGATTTATTTTAATGTGAATTATAAATTATAACACATAAACGAGTCAACCATTCGATAAGTTCTTGTCGTCACGACACTCGTATAAAAAGTCAGTTTACCATCGGTAGACGGCCATTTATAAAAAATATTACCATAGAGGAAACAATATTAGTCAAATAATTAAATTGATAACAATTTTTTTTAACTACTATTCTATTTTGAACGTTGGAAGATATTGGATATTGGGCTTAGTTTCATGTATACAGTGGCCAGTGGGGGCAATTGCGTAACATACTTCATTGGCAAAGCCTAATTTTGACAGTTTATCAACATTCAGTACGTTATTTACGTTGTTCAGCTGACAAATTTTTCAAACCTATGAAATATTATGAATTTCCTTCAAAATCCTTTGGATTGTGATTGAACGGCTGCTGTTCTATAAACAAGAATATTTTTGTGATCTCTAACTTAACTTTTCGTATGCAGAAATAATTATAAAACCATTGTGTCTCGCGTGGATCCACGTTCGGTGGATACGAAGAATTAATCAAGGCTCGGTAGAAAGGCGTGCTGGTAGCACGCCTTTCTACGTGAATATTTATATCCTACTAGCTAGAAAAAACATAGATCTATAGACGAAAACTAATATTTGTACAAACGTTCGAAATTGGCCTACATTTCTTTATCTTTCCAATTTATTCGTTCTCCATTTTTTATAGAATCCCATTCCGTTTTGTTCCTTTAATTTTTTTTTCATTGTTCCTTTCCACAGTAATTAATTCAAAAATAGAATTTTCATTACTTTTTGAAAAGAGAACGTTTGAGTTATTACTTTTCTCATTGAGTTTGTTGAATACTGACTTTGAAATAGTTTTTTTTTTTTTTTGTAATAAATTCAAGCTAACAATTTTCTAATGTTGTTTGATTCGCATTTATCATTAGAATATTTTGATAATGTGTTCTTGGAAGTCTGAAGGTGGAAAAGTTGATACAGTATTTGGTTTCTGATCATAAAATAATAATAGGTATTCTGTATTCTCTTTGCTGTCAAGACACGGCTGCTCAGGTATAACGAATTCCCTGTTAAGAACGTTTATTCTGAAAGTTGGCAACATCGCAAACAGATGTAAAATATTTCGCTGTTTTGATTGATGTGGCAATATTACTGTTTGGAATTAAGAAATGTGGCTAACTAGCGAACTAGAAAATTAATAATGAATTGCAATTATAATACAGAATTTGATGTTGTAATAGATGTAAAAAAAGGCATTTGGAAAGTATCCAAATACTTTTTTTACATCTAAAACTAAACATTCGGTGTTACGATATTAATTATTGCATTTCATAATCAATAATTTAGTTCGCTAGTTAGCCACATTTCATATTTCCATACAGTAATATTGCCAAATTAATCAAAACTGGTAAATAGCTGTCAAATTTTTAGGATAAACGCTCTTATGGGTCCCCGAAACGATCCATTGCAATTGCCAATGTTTACGTAACTGATACACATTGATGCACAAATTAATTGTCTACCAAATGTAATTGAAGTGATTGATTGATCATTTCGATTATGATCCTTTACAGATTATTTTTATTCATGTTTATACCATCTATCTAGTTCTCAGCATACCATCATTTCAAGTTTTAATATGCTCAAATTCCTATCCCCACAACGAATTTAACAAATCAAACTTCACCGTTCTCAAACCAACTAAGTCAATGTTCGCAGGTATAAGAGTAATGAGCGGAGGTTCCTGCGTTTACGTCGCCACATAACCTGAGACAATAACGTCTCATGATTAATGTGCATGGCAGCCCCAGTAATACTGCCTCCGCATTGGGTGATAGAGGACACACTTAGGCTATGCTGTGTCATGGATGAAGAATAGTTAAGGATCTCGGTTGCATTGTTAGGAAATGAAATGAAATTGTTTATTCTGTAAATCGGAATCACTATTAGGGGTCGTCCATTAATTACGTGAGGCATTTAGGAGGGGAGGGGGTCGAGCAAAAACTCACGACATCTCACCAGGGGGAGGGGGGTGTCGAAAAATTGCCAAAATCACCTCACATAATTAATGGATGTCCTCTTACACGTGATATAAAAAATAAATAAGCTATAATCCATTTGAAATAAGATTTAGACATTTAAACAAACCTTTTTTACAGTCCGTTCAACCGATTCTGACTTCTATACCGTAGGCATAAGGATGGCATTAAAAGCAAAAAACTGGTTACAATACCAACTGTTTACTGCAGCTGCTATTTGTCATACCACCAACGCAATAGAAGTCAAAATCGGTTGAACGGACTGTAAAAAAGGTTTAATTAAACGTCTAATCTTATTTCAAATGGAGTATAGATAGAGTCGATATTTCCTATCTGACTAACCCTGAAAAGACATGGCGAAACAAACTCAGGCATCGCCAAAGACTTCACCATTGACTTTATGTAAAATTCTTCTTAAAACAATAACTTTATGTTTGTTTTTTTAGTCTACATAAAATAAGTTTCGTTTTGGGTTTACGAACGTAATTTCAGATTAAAAATTAAATACAATATTAAATCTTAATCAAAAACAAAAGACTTACAGATTAAGTTGAAAAAAATAATTCAAAAAAATGTGTGCGGTCGGGGAATCCCCGTCAAGAACGAAGTTAAAGAATAAAATCTATCAAAACTCGTGACGTAACTAAATTTCTGTCACACAGCGCAGTGCATACTAAGCATTGCTCGAGCGTACCAAAAATTGTCAGACACGTGTTACAATTTGAACGTTGTTAAACGGCCGTCAATCTTAGTTTAAAGCAAGACTAGAGAGCTATTTATATTTTGTGCGATTAATTAATTATATTTTAAATAAAATACTTACAACTAAACTAACTTGAAAACCACTAGTCACGATCAATTACGCTAGCAGAATCGTCAAACAAATAAAATGACAGATAATGCTTAATCGATTGCGCTATATATAAAAATAAATAAACGTTTATTTCGAAGAAACGATCTTATTAGACACCAATTTACAAAATAAAAAAACTTCACATTAACATATTACAAACTTCGATTGTTCACTAAGTGAACCATACAACATGTTCAGGTGCTGATAAAATCGAACCTTATTTGGAAAGAATACCTACTATTACTTTCAAAACTATAATACTATGCATTCTTTTCAAATAATATCGTTCCCTTTGTAAATGTCTTCCTGTTTACATAATTTTACTGTTGATCTTCTCTTACATAAATCACGTAGCGCATACTAAACATGGAGCCAGCACCAAAGATTGTCAAACACGTGTCGCCGTTAAACGACAGTTAATCTTAGTTTAACGCGAGCGTGCCCTCAATTCTGGAGTAATTACAAGTCATGCACTTGCATAAATGCGGCGTATTTGCTTGATCTCGTGATATACTGGCTGCTTTTGGTTTTTAGTTGCATTTTACTTTAGTGTAGATTGGTGTATTAATGTCGAAATGTGTTTTTCTATAATTTTGAAACACATATTCTCCACATGTGTAGCAAAAATGATTTGGATTATATAAAGAACTTCTCCTTACAATACTCGTGTCGCAAAAACTTCAGATATTAATATTTACAAAGCGAAACACGCATGGACAAATACGCATAGATGATTAAAAAAAAATGAAATAATTTGAGCTGCACAAAAATTACTGAGTGTAGATTTTAAAATAATATGTCATAAGCAAACAATATCAACCATAAAGTTCGCGGCAACAGACAAAAATTTATATTTTGTAAACTAGTGTTATGATGGAATGTAATTTGAATTTAATGTTTCTAATTTGTGTTGATGTTGTATTTATATTGTTTTTATTCGTTTGTTTTTATTTAAAAGTGAGCTTGGAGATGCAAATTTAAAGATGCTTTTAATAAGGGTTATATGGTACCTGAAATAAATGTTTTTATTTTTAATATCAATTGCCAGCATCATGGTAAGTAAATTCTAAAGCGTTTTACAAACACCTAAAGATAAAACTTTTGAAAACGGACTTTGAAAGAAAATAAAAGAAGGAAAAATGTTTTATTTTGGGACACGCACAGGAAATATAAACAGTAAAAAGAAGCATTTATAACAAAAAAAAAAGTAAATTGTATTGAGCTAAATATAGTCTAATTGGAACTCCTTTGCTAGTTCAATGATTAAAACTTAAAATAATTTAGTGTGACATTTTCTAACTAAAAAAAAATTTCACCGTTCGAAATCATTCAAAAATGTTTTTTTTATGAATTAAACGAAGACCTGTTATTCAATAAAATACACGAATTTGCTTAAAATTTTACAAAATCTTCACCACGTAGTTTACTTAATATATTTCATAATAATTAATCATAAAATTTAATTATCAAGAAATCCTCCACTGAAAGCTGTCTAACTCTCCTTCCGTTGATTTACTTGCCAATATCGTATATCGTTTTCAAGACGCCGAAATAACTGAATAATTAGTGGAAAACACCCGCGGCGTTAAAAGCAAATAAGTTTTGTAATAAATTATAATAAAAGTGTAACCTGAAACTCCATTATTCAGCCGAAGGGAGTCGGTATCTGTCTGATAAAGGCGAGTTCAGATAAGGGAGTTTTAAAATAATCTTTTGATTTAAAATGCAGAATGAAAATTGAAGTTACAGGCACATAATGACATAACACATATCTTTGTTTAAGGGCGAATTTCAACAATGTATTCATTGTTTTAGAATATTGACACTGACAGCCCTTAAACACAGTTTAGAAGTGCTGATCGCGTTCAGTTTCATTGGTAAAATTCGCCCTAAAGCTTTGGTTCCTAAGAAAGGTGTGAACGATCATAGAATAACGGCTGTTTAGATACAGAGCGTTTTTTAACACAGTAGGCTTCCTGTATATGACGCCGGAGCTGCACCGGCGTTGCGTAGATTTACACAAATTCTGAGATATTCTGTTTTTTTTTCATCTCGCAGTCCGACGCCGATGCAGTGGCGTGGCGGTGCGACGCATGGGTGATATTAATTTGTATATACAAACATGCGGTCCAACGCCGGTGCGGCTCCGGCGAGATGTAAAGGCAGGCTTACTGTCATATACTGGAGAAAATGACAGATTTTTATGACAGCCCTTATATAAGACGCAATAGTTTTCCTAAGAAGCCAAAGCTTAAGGCTAGCAACGCATTAACAAGGTCGTATGGCGTGGCAGGTCAACGGGGAGTTTACAAACAACTTAAAAAAAAACCTTTTATTTTCCAACGTGTACCTTAAGATACCTCAAAGCTCAAAGAAACTGCAGCTCTCCTAATCTTTATAGCATAACAACTTTTCCAACTATGATTACCTTAAAAAACGGCCACTTTTTTGAAAATTTAACCTGTAACATAACCATTTACGAGCCTTAAAGCTCTTAAAATAACATGACTTTTTAAGAAGGCTTACGATGTAAACTCAACATTAAGATTTCACCAAGACTTATTAGCTAAAAGCGTTAGGTAATTAAAATTATTTATTATACTTTCAGCGTTGCGTCGTCGCCTTCGCTTTAACGAATTGATCATCTGGTCCTTTCTTATCCTTAAAATAATAATAGCTGGCTTGTATCTTCCGGCCTATTGTTTTTTTTTTTAAGAAAATGGTACTTTTAGAAAGAAAAAAGAAAGAAAAATAAGTTTATTTGTCACAGAAACAAAAACTAGAAATAAAAATACGTAATAAAAACTATCCTTGCTCTAAAATAACTTATTTAATTCCGAATATAATTATGTAACCTCAAAATAGATACTAATCCCCAAATGAATCTAAGGTTGTTACCCCAATATCATAATCTGAAACTGTTTAATAAAACTACATATTTACAATATTTCAGGGCTACGGAAAATAATATGAAACACTAAGATATTTCGTCATTCATTTATATTTCTTTGCCAACATCAAATTCAATATTCTACACCATACCATCACATCTCCTATTCCCCATATAATATCACTATTTAATCAGTATTCTAATATTTACCATAAAACTAATAGGTTACCTTAATTTACAGTAAATCTCCAACCAATACTATGCGAATCTATCTTTTTAGCATACAAAAAGATAATTAACTCGAGTAGAACAATAAAACACATTAGATTTAAATATAATCACGAGCACAAAACAGAAATAGTCGCCAGCTGCACATCATAACTGTGACAAGAAGGCTTCGACTCAGCATGATGCTAAGCTATAGGAATCCACAGGTACAGCACTGATTTTCAGTGGTCACCCGTAAAACACGCACGAAAACCAAGTCAGGTTTAATTAATTATTTATACATAAATAGGTAACAAAATAAAATAAAAATGAATACACTACTACACACCACACACAAATCCACTACACACTACTACACTACTATAATTATTTTGCAGTTCTATGCTGGACAATAGACATTAGGTTGCTCTCTAGAATGAAGCATAGCCCTCAGTGCTTGACAAGTGGGTTGGTCTTATCTCTAGGTTAATTAATTGTTGATTGCTGGATTTCGGTTTAATAGCAGAATTGCGTCCGCGTCCCTAAGTTGAAAATTAAGTGGATTATTTTAGAAGAAAATGTTTTGAAACAACTCATTACTCACTTCCATAACACAAGAATACAAAATACAGCTTTACTTAAAACACAATAACCTACATACTTACTTATCTTAAAACTTTGTGTTTTTGTGACAAATAAACCTATTTTTCTTTCTTTCTATCTTTCTAAAATCCCGTCTGAACACGTCCCATTTCAACATCCACGTTAAATTGAATTAAGACATAACGATAAAAGTGTAATTACCATAAAAACTGCGTGTAGATAAATGGAGGATGAAGGGGGAAGAACGGCGAGGTTGGGGGAGGATCGCATAATTATGTTCGAGCCTTTCATCTTACCCCATAATTATGTTTGAGGGTCGCGAGTAGTGGAATGTATTACGGATAATGTTCTGGCTGATCCTTTTAAACCAATTTATGAAAACCGGTGTTTTGGTACGGTAGGCAAACTCCTTTATACTATTACTGTACTTTACTTTCCGAATTAATCTATGTACACATACACATACATAAACTCACGCCTTCTTCCCATGGGGGTAGGCAGAAACTACAGAACGCCACCTGCTACGATCCTTAATTAATCTATAATTATAATGTAGCGGTTACACCGCCACATACGAACTACGCATCATAGACATGACGTCACACAAATCCTGCATCGCGCAGTTAGAGTTTACCGAGCGATCGATATACATACAAGATTTCAACTTCAAACCGATGGGCAGTTGCCCGCCAGACACAACACCCGTCTGGTCGGAGGATCCTCCCTTTTCTATGGTGGATGAGTAAACTTTACACCCTGTTCCTCATACCATGCAATAAAAAAAAAATGTAATTGCTTCGGTGTGGAAATAAGTGTGATGCCGAAAATATAGTTTTTAGAATTTTTGTATGTTCCGGATTGGCGCAAAAACGGCTGAACGGATTTGGATGACATTTGGTATACAGATAGCTTATAATATGTACCCTAATTGCGTAATACACGATCAATCACAAATTGTTTCGATTTGAAACAGATTGCTAATCCATTGCTTCATAAGTTTGAAATAAAATCTGCTCAACAACGTAAATAACGCAATGAATGTTGTTGAACTGTCAAAATTAAACAAATTTGTCATAACCGTTTACGAAAATAAGTTACGCAATTAGGGTACCGGATTACCACATAGAGTACTTTTAAACACGATAGTACGTTCCCTTGGCATATTTTCCGACATTCACGCAACTGAAGCCGCGGGCAAAAGCTGTACAGCCTAAAATATTAAGCGTTGCAAAAAGGTATGGGTAGGTTATTGTGTGCCTATCCCCCGTCTAGGAAAAAGCGTGAGTATTGTTGAAATTACAGGGACATAAAACTTGTATGTGTGTTTTCAACTTAATATCAGGGCAGTGACTGGTCGGAAAGGCATGAATAGCACGTTATAGTATTAAGAGGGCCCTTCCCGATCCGTCTATCGTCAACGCAAGCATGGTCAAAAAGCATGTTGTTTCATCTAGCCCAAGTAGAACTGCTAACAAGCAAGTGAGAACGCAATAACATTGTACAAAAAATAGTGTGAGGAAATTTCATAAAACTTGTTTCAGGAAATACGTGTTTTTGAGTAAGCTTTACTAGTTTGTGAAATAAATGTTTGTCATTTAGAATCTCATTTACATGTGAAAGGTTCCTATGTAGATTTTTTCTTTACTTTTACAATTTATGAGTACCTATATTATGAACGGCCAAAGTTCAGGTAAAAATTGTGCAAAAATGCAGATTTTCGGAGGCTTGTACTGAATTTATTTCTCGACATTTTAATTTTTTGGTTTCATAGAAACCTAGAAATAGTGCACAAGATACCTATTAGTTTAAAATTTTCAAAGAAAGATGTGTTACGACGCCATAATCACGTACGAGCGTTTGTATGAAAAGTATGACGGGTTGGCCGCTCTTAACTTGCCTACATTATATTGCAGTCCTTGTAAATTGGTCATCAGTCAACGACCAATGAGGGTTTGTATGAAAATTCACGCCACTAGTTGGCGCCACTTTGACAAGAGGTTTTCCATTTTGACAATGAATATATAGGGCTATTGGTTGTATGTCGGTAATCCGTTAAGGGGATGTAGGAGAGGCCATTTAACACCCAAATAACCCCTTTTGACTCCTATGCAAATGTCAAAAAAAATTGAGTCATTTGACATTTTGTACTTTTATTTCATTCATTTTAAAATATAAAATGTCAAATTACTCGAAAATGGTTGACATTGGCATAGGGGTCATCAAGGGTGATTTGGTTACAAATGACCTCTCCTTCATCCCCTTAACGGATTGCCGACATATAACCAATAATCCTGTATATTGACGTTCATCACTTAGTCACGACTAAAGAAAATATAGACGCTTAGACACTTTTGACAGGTTTCCGAACCTGACATCTCAGTGCTGCCACCTAGTAAAGGTCATTTCAGAAAACCTTCTTTTACAACGCCTCGTCCAATTTCGTCACTTTATCACCCAAACATAAAATCTTTAAAATTCAACGAACATGATCTTTAAGCCTAATAACAAAGTTCAAAATAAAATCAACTCAAAATCACATTAAGCAACTTTAATAGAATCTTCGTCAAGTCACGCAAAATTAATGTTCTAAAACTGTTCAAAATTATCTTTTGTTAATACTTAAATCTGATCTGGAACATTTTAATTTGGAATGACTACCAAAAGCTATTTGAAGCTGGAATAATTAAAGGGAATCTCATCAAGGCATTGCTTTCAAAAAGATATATTCTATATAAATAAGTTATATTAAATTCTGTTGAGCTCGTAGATTAAAATGGATGTTTTGTTTTAATCCTAGATAATATGAATTAGGTTACATACAAAAGGAATAAACCGTCTGATATTTAAATACACACTTATACAGTATGTGTCAGAAAGGTGTAGTCATATTTAAGACGCAGATATATGCCAAAGACCTTGAGCGGTTGGCTTGCATGTTCTGTACTGAGCTCACACAACGCATCATACGTCCAGCCAGTAATAGGACTCGCCCATCAAGGAGCGCTGACCCAAATAAGACGTATTGTTAATTTATTATACATAAAAAAGATAATTTAATAAAAAACGTATACTAAAAGATCAATAATTAAAATATCCTTAAAACGGTGAAGGTTTCAAAAAAATACGCTTGATAGATTATGCGTGATTCTCAGTTTTTCATCCGCGTTAGACATAACTTTACAAATTAATTTCACTATAAGTTTTTAGGAAAATGCTCTAATTTAACATTTTATTTTTTCCAAATCATTAACACTACTCGTTTAGACGTGATCTTTAGTATAAAATCATTAAAAGTAGGTAATCGTCGCGTTAAGGGTGTGGTCCAGAGCATCAAACTGAACAACAATCTCTATGGCACCAACAACGAAATCGCGAAAAAAATATCTGCGGGGCGCAACTAGTAAAATAATATTCTTTGCTGAAAACCACTCCTATCTATCCGCCTGCCTTTTCCCAATTATGTTGGGGTCAGCTTCCAGTCTAACCGGATGCAGCTGAATACCAGTATTTTACATGGAGCGACTGCCCATCTGACCTCCACAATCCAGTTACTGGGTAATACGATACCCCTTTGGTAAGACTGGTTGTCAGACTTTCGGGTTTCTGACGGCCCGTAACGACTGTCAAAGATCCACGAATGACAACCGGGACCAAAGGTTTAACGTGCTTTACGGAGGGGTCTTGGCATGTAAAGATGGTCACACATTCACACATCCACGGACCAACTACAGCAAGCGTAGCTTAACCTGATCGATCGACCCGTGCAGCTACCTACTGCCACAAGCCCCCCCCCCCCTTGCTAAAATCCTTCAAATCAAATCACCATTCTGTCAACCCAACCACAGGTAAAAATCACTTCAAAATTCATAACCCAAAAATGTTAAGCACAAAATTTTTATACGAGCGTAATTCCGGCCGTATTTTAAACGGGTCTATAAATTAAGTGAGCACAATACATGGTGGATAAATCGTTGTCACATAAGAATGCCGCTATGGGACAACGGGGTTAGGGGAGGGGGAAGTAATAACTGGGGTATACTGGGACACCGCAGTTAGCTCGGCGGCGACTTGTTATTGCGTTGCATTATTTATGTGTGTGTGACAAGCTTTAGTTGAGTGGTTGGAATTCTGGTGGAATGGATAGGGTTAAGTGGTGAAGGTGTTTTTGAATAGTTATGAGACAGATGTGGCATAAACTTCACGCCTGTAATCCCCGAAGGGTTTATTTATTTATTTATTTAAATAACACGGGAGACTTACAGCTAAAACAAACAGATCAAGGACAGCACAATAGCCTGAAAGCCAATTACAGGTCTCCACTTATAAGAAACAGAAAAAAAAAAGACACAAATTCAAAGGACACTCACGAGTTACTATGTACTATAGCATAATTACTATGTTGCTCGCACTGCATAGCAACCATCATAACAAAATTTACTAAATGAAAAAGTTACAGCTTAAGCACTTCCTGACTGACGACACACTAGTTATAAATGGATCTATATCGTACTGTTTACAAAGCCTGTTTAAATTTCTGCTTGCACGCACAATGTACGAATTTTGCCTATAATTGGTCGAAGCAAATGGCACGCGCAAAGGTGGATTGTATCGCTTAGACTTCGTGGGAATGCTGAAATAAAATTTTGTCAAAATATCGGAACAGTTTATAGTATTGTTAAAAATTTTCAATAAACACACACAATTAGTAATCTCGCGGCGCGGCGGTTGAGTAAAGGTAATATATGAAATTTTTTACATAGCTTATGGTAGTTTTCCGAATGGTACGGTACTTTTTGATGATAACATAGATACCTTATGAACCTTTTTTGGATGCTCTCAATGCGGTTAATATATTTGTAGTAGCATGGGTTCCATATTTCCGACGCGTATTCCAAGTGGCTTCTGACAAAAGTGCAGTATAGAATTTTTAGAGTTTTGGCTTGAGTGAAGCACTTGGATAACCGCATTATGAAACCCAGTGATTTTGAGGCCTTAGCGACTATTGCATCAACGTGTGTTTCAAAACTGAGCTTGGAATCGTGGTGAACCCCCAGATCACGGGTGGAGTTTGATCTAGGTAGAGCTTGATTACCTAGGGTATACGATGTAGCAATGATTGAGCGCTTCCGAGAATACGTAATAACCGAGCATTTGGCGGGATTAAGATCCAGCTTGTTTCTTTGGCAGTAGTCTTCTAGGCGACGCAGATCATTTTGAAGCGCCGTTACGTCCATTTGCGATGAAATTGTGGCATAAATTTTCATATCATCAGCAAAATACAAAAGATTAGATGAATTCAAGCAAGAGTCGATGTCGTTAATACAGATAATAAATAGCAATGGACCAAGCAATGAACCCTGCGGGACTCCACTAGGAACAGGGACCCAGCTAGATATATAATTATTTAGTACTACTGCTTGGGACCTGTTGACAAGGTAAGAGGAAAACCATCTGAGTAGATCGCCACGAATTCCCATGCTATTTAACTTGGATATCAGAATGCTATGATCAATTCGATCAAAGGCTTTGCTGTAGTCTGTGTAAACGACATCAACCTGCTTACCGTTGCACATGGCATCAGTTATAAATTCATTAAGGAGAATCAAGTTGGTGACAGTAGACCTCCCTTTTAAGAAACCGTGTTGGAACGAGCTAAATGAATTTTTTAGAGCAATAAAAACCTGATTATATATTATTCTTTCAAAGACCTTTGCTATAATACACAGTTTAGATATCGGCCTATAATTCGCTATGTCTGTTTTGACACCTTTTTTATGTATAGGCGTTACAAACGCAGATTTCCATATTTGCGGCACAACACAGACATTCAAAGATTTTCTAACTAAAATTAAAATAGGTTCCGCTATAGAGGATGCACTCCGAACAAGAAGTTTGGATGGGATGTTGTCAGGACCTGCCGATTTGCATGTATCCAACTTACGAAGCAAATTAATTATTTCGTCAATATCAACAATGATACTGCAGATATCAGATGTGAGGTTTGACGAATCGTTAGAAAGAATAGGAGAAGAGCTTGGATGGCTAACACTGGGATTAGACAGAAAAGTAGAATGGAAGTATTCGGAAAAAGCCTGACAGATAGATTCACCCGTCCGTAAGGTATCACTATTATAGTTCAAGGTGCTTGGGACTGCGTTTGAGTTATGACGTTTTTTTACAAAAGTCCAAAAATATTTTGGGTTATTTTTAATTGAATTTTCTGTTAAAACCAAATAGTTGCGGTAGCATTGAGATTCCAACGTTTTCACCCTTTCACGAAGAAGCTTGAATGTTAATTCGTCAGATATATTACCATAGGTTTTGAATTTTTTTAGGTATTTATATTTTTCTTTAATTGTTTTAATAAGTGGCGAACTATACCACGTTGGATACTTTTTATTCCGAAACAGTTTTTGTGGAATATATTTTATTTGAAGATCAAAAATAAACTGATTAAAAAATTTAACTGCATCATCAATTGATCGCGCGGAGAACTCGGTTTCCCAGTCAGCCGCACAAATGTCTCTGTTGATAGATTCATAGTCCCCTTTATCAAACAAGAATTGAGTACGAGGCGCACATTGCAGCAGAGGTGATACAGATAGGTCCAAATTAATTAATAACGCTGGATGATAAGCATCAATAGGTACCAGTGGGCTAGAACATTCGGTCACATTTGCTTTTTCATTGGAAAGGACGAGGTCTAGGATTCTACCAAACCTATTAGTTACCGTGTTGTACTGTCCAAAATCAAGAGTGCATAATTCATCACAAAGCAAAACTTCGTCGTTACTGTTAGGATTCAATGGGACAAGCGATAGGTTGTCAGATGGAACCCAGTTAATACCGCTCATATTAAAGTCACCTATTACGTGAAAGGTATCAGAAATATTATTAATAGTTGTTTGGTTTAATTTAGTAAGAAAATTAGAGAGTTGTGAAGAAAAAGAAAGGCCCAAGTTTTGTTGGCATAAGTAAATATCACAAATATGCAAGGTTATTTTGTTCCGTGTGATACGATTTTTTAAGTATATGGATAGCCAAAGGTCCTCTGCTGTAGAATGAAAATTAGGTTGACAAATAACTGATAATTCTCTACGAGTAGCAATGAGTACCCCCCCACCACGCGATTGCCCGGTTAAAACATAATCCCGGTCGCGGCGCCAAACAATGTACCGATCATCAAAAAACTCAGAATTTGAAACGCCATCCAATAACCAAGTCTCAGTAAGCACTATGATATCATACGAATTTAGTAACATTTGACGATAGAAAGAATGAGTTTTAGTTCTAAGACCTCGAACGTTCTGATAATATATGTTTAAGTTGTTACCGTTATTAGCCATTGAAAATGTAGTCAATAATTGAATATAGAAACGATACGAGTATTACAGTAACATCATTCATTAAACAATAATGTAAATTAAAGTAAAATAAAAATATTAATATGCAAGGAAGGTAAGCCTTAAAAAAAAATTGCGCGTGAACATAAATCATACGACATTAAGTAGTAAACAGCTGTGCGAAAAAGCAAGCAGTAGTGCGTGGTGCGTACAAGTGACCGAGTCAAACATATTTAAATGCATTAGAGCTTTGAAGTAAACAGCGCGATAAGAAACATAAAGGATTTCTTTAGCTAGACAAAGGAGAGGTGTCGAGCTCATTAGTGCGATTGAGGTGCTAAACCTTTTGTATACAAATAGTGAGAAACTTAGGGTCACAAAAAATAGAAGCGATTGAAATGTAATAATAATGCAACGAAATAAAATAAAAAAATAACTTAGTAAAAATAGGAAGCAATTTACACAATTTTGTTTAAATCAGACTCTTTACGTACAATAGCTACTTTACAATTAGCATTTTTTAATATATGGATTTTCCCATGCTTTACCCAAACGAACTCATAATATTTCTCCTTGGCCATGGTCTTAACCTTACTTAAGAGCTTCTTATACTCCACGCTCAGGTGATCATTGACATAAATACGCTGCGATGTGCCCTGAAACCCGATATGGGATGTGGATAGGTCCTTAACGGCACGTGCAGCTGCGATAAAATCTTCTTTCACATAACGGTTTAGAAAACTCACGATAATCAATTTTTCATTAGAATTGAAAATAGGCACTCTAGAGATATAATTCACCTGTGATTTGGGGCAGCTGTAATTCACCTTCCGGCCGATCGCTTCAATAATGGAAAAAAGATTTTCGTCCTTTCTTATAGGAACACCTTTAATTTCTATATTGTTTAGTCGGGATCGCTGTTCATATTTTGCGAGTTCGAACTTGGATCTCTCTAAATCAGTCTGCAAACAACTCACTGTTTCCTGAAGCTTGTCAAGTTCTGTTGCTTTTGCTTCAACCTCCGCTAGTCGAGTGTCAAATTCAGCAAGTCTACCACTAGTGCCTTCACATGTAATTTTTAGCTCAGTTAACTCATCCTTGATTACTCGAATATCATCTACCAGGGTCGGCAAATTAAGTAACTGGCGTTTCATGTCACGAATTTCACTCAATATGGTTTCGAGGGAGGCTGGTTCAGGAGCAACTAGAGCCGGGGATGACGTTCGACAAGTGGGGCACTTCCATTGCGCCATTCTGCTGGGGCCGAGTTTTCTCCATCCGGCTTCAGAAATATTTGCACATCCAAAATCCAGATGTTTTTGCAGCTCCCACATTGGACTCCGTCATTGAACTGCACGTTACAAGTTGCGCACGATAATATTATATACCGAAGCAAAACTAGCAAAAATTTTAAATTGATGAATAAGTTAAAAAAGGTTAACGATCTATTATTTCTAGCGACGCGTACTGTACTAATGAATGTCCACAGAAGAGTGAGGGTTAGGCAGAGGTGCATTTCGCCAGTTATGTTTAGAGTCGTTTTACACTTTTCACGCGAATTCATGTTTTTTGACGTTGTAATTTTCAGCAGCAGTAAGATATTTTAATTATTTGATTATGAATAACGATAGTGTCATTAGTGAATGGCAGGCACTAAGGAAAAAAAAAATTCAAATTTGAAAAAAAAGAAAAAATAAATAAATATGTACAATGTGTATATGTGTTATATGTGTATGTGTTAAATATGTGTATAATTACATATTAAAATTTTTCTTTTCGTGTAATTTACTATGAATATTTTACGAACTCAGTTTACTATAAAATCCGTCGGCGATGGAACTTTGACGCTCAAATTCACATTGTTCCATTCAATTCTAATAAAAGCTAAAATTACTAAAAGATAAGTTGAATATTTCACTTGTTTATTGAAGTTCTACAATTTCTTTAAATTCCTTAAGTTTTCACGGAAAAAAACATAAAAAAAGCAATAAATGTCTCGATTCAGCGTCCATTATATTCCAAAAAATAAATTCAATCAATAATAATAATAATTCATTTCTCAATTTAAGATTTTTTTTTCATAAATAAAATTAAAGTACATAATATTCCGCTTCAATGATAAATGATTTTATTTCTGTAAGTAGGTTTGTACAAACACTTTTACACGTCAATCATATTTTAAAACTAGATGAGGTCGGCGTTTCCTATCTGACTACTCTGAGAAGAAAGGCCGAAACAAACTCAGAGGTCTTAGTCTCTTTTAAAGTCCAGACATAATCTTGGTCAGATCATGTGAAGGCCATGTGGATTGGTGTCTGAAGTGGTCTTTTGAGGAAAGCACCACACAGATTGAGAGGGCCTGTCCAGTCAGTGCACGCATTTGTCAGTTATCGTGCCGCTCAACTCAGAATTTAAGGAGCTCAACGATTCGACGAACAATACCAAAAAAAGGACATTTGGGTAGGCCACTTAAATTACTCAAACACTCAATCTCAATTCAGCAAATCACTTGAAAAGAATGTGTAACTCCAACTTACAAGAAAAAGAAAGACACTATCGTTAGTATAATCAAATAATTAAAATATCTTTGCTGAACATTACAATGTCAAAAATCATGAATTTCCATTAAAAAATGTAATATGACTCTTTAAGTCCCATGTAATAGGGGGCGAGCCTATTGCCATCAACTGGGTACTAACCCAGGCTCCGGGCTGCTACTGAGAACTTCTAAATGGAAAAACCCAATAACACTTTGCTCGACCTGAGTATCGAACCCAGGGCCTCACGCTCAGCAGTAGCGTTTGAGGCCACTAGACCCACGAGGCAGTCAAAAAGATGTAGCAGTTTCATAATCATTAGCTGTAATATCGTCGGGTTTTGGTGATCGAAGTCATTGTAATATTCTCGGAGCCACCTTAAACATATAAGTAGAGGCATACTTGTTATAATTATTCAGTGATCATTTAAAAACCGGCCAAATGCGTGTCGGACCACGCACAATGTTCCGTAGTTGGGATGAATTTATCCCAAAAACAAACTTAACTTTGTAGTTAAAAAATATGTTCTCCCATACGGAATGTATGGGAAAACATGTTTATGCAACTGCAAAGTTAAGTTGGTCAATTATTACTCGTTAACTTGTAAAGCCTACTTAGCTGTGATAGTTGTCCTTTTAATTTCGTTATATAAACTAATGCTGTGATTGTTTTCACATATCCAAAACCAACCATTTAGCTGGCAGGGGGGGGGACACTTGACTAACAAAAATTAGCGCTTTAAAGCTTAATATTTCGCAAACGAATCCTTAAATCCAAAAATGGTTTTCACAAACCCATGTTTTTAAAAGACCTTTCCAATGATATCCCACACCATATGGTTAAAAAAAAAATAACATCACCACTTTACGTGTAGGACAGGTACCCTAAAAAAAAATGTTTTCATAATTTTATTTTACCACTTTGTCGACGTAATTAATATGTATACCTATGCCAAATTACAGCTTTCTAGTACTAAGGGTCTCGGAGCTAGACCGTGGACAGACAGACAGACAGACAGACGGACATGACGAAACTATAAGGGTTCCTTGTTTACTACGGAACCCTAAAAAAGCATTGATAGCCTAGTGGTGTAACGGTCGGACTGCCAAATCATAGGTCTCGAGTTCGAACCCAAGGCACACCTCTGACTTTTCGGATTCTTGTGCGTATTGCATAATTATCACTTGCTTCAAAAATGGTGAAGGAAAACACGAGAAAACCGGCATACCTGAGAGATATTTCTTGACGGCATGTGAGCCAAGTCAGAGGGCTATGGGTGTCTTTAAAACTCTGACACCAGGTTAGTCGCTAACCACACGAAAAGAAGAAGTGATCATTTACTTAAACAAATTATAAAAGGAGAAAGTTTTAAGTAAGCCCTATTTTACAGTATACAGGCTGGCAGGGACATCGACGCGACCACTGTTACCATGTATTCTGAATTTTTTCATCGGTTATTTAGAAAAAAACAGCTATTCTATACATTTTGACCGCGCATGCACTTTTCTATGAAACAGCAGATTTTATTTTTTCAAGCAGGTTGGTTCAGAATCATGTACTGAATCCATGGTAACAGTTTTCGCGTCGATGTCCCTGCCACCTGTATTTTTAAACAATTTTTATTGGACAAAAACATCACTACAATATTGGGTATCTTTTCGTACCAAAACGTACCTAACAACGAAAATGTTTTCTATCTATGCTATTCTTAATTAACTTTTTAATTGTGTTATAAAAAAATTACAGAGTCAGTTGTCAGATTAAACACGTCTACGAGTTTTGTAGGAAACTGGGCTGCTAATTAATATTTAGTAAGATTTCTGCAGGATTAAGTTACAAAGTACAACTTTGGTTATAAATTTTACATCCTAGGTCAGATCGTTGTGTTGCAGCTTTGTTAAGAAATTTATAATATTACTTCAGCTTGTTCTTCGGCATGCCAGGGTTGGTCTGTGGAGAGGTGACCATCTTTATATACCGAGACTCCTTCGTGCCTCGGCAAGCACGTTAAGCCGTTGGTCCTAGCTGTCATTAGTGGATCTTTGACAGTTGTTACGGGTCGTTAGAAGCCCGAAAGTCTAACAACCAATCTTACCAAGGGGTATCGTATTACCCAGTTACTGGGTTGTGGAGGTCAGATAGGCAGTCGCTCCATGTATATACTGGTATTCAGCTGCATCCGGTTAGACTGGAAGCCGATCGCAACATAGTTGGGAAAAGGCTAGGCAGATTGATTTTTGACTTCAGCTCTTCGGTATATGTTAAGGATAAAGCATTTCCAAAGATTGGTATATGAGAGCAGTTTATTCAAAATTATTTGAGAATAGAGATACTTACACAGCATAAAATTCTACATAACATAATATAACATCACGCCTGTTTTACCCGAAGGGTTAGGCAGAGGTGTACCAATAGTACACCCACATTTCGCCAGTTATGTTTAAGTCCCATGCAATAGAGGCGAGCCTATTCTACGTCAATATAATTAAAAATGTATTTAATATTGTAAAGTAAACAAAAGACTATCCCGTCACAGGCAGGTTCTAGCAAAAGTCTTTGAGTAATAAATAAAATAAAAACTGATTGATGTTAAAAGACAAAGACTTTGAAAATTTTACTTTCAAAATAAAAGAAGGGGAGTAACGTATAAAGGCGATTTCCCACGGCGTGTGATATTGCGGACGGGTGGGGACCAGCCCGTACGGCCGACGCACAGTGTGGTATTAGGCCGTAAAACTTGGTCAAAAATATTTTATGACTCAAACGACGACTATTAGTGTATACATGTTAAAATTAGGTAATAAAATACTTATTACAGTTAGAAAAAAAAATTTATTCGTCACTACTACATACATTTTCATTGGTCAGGTCACTCTCACTAAGCAAATTTAATACGTCTTCATACAATGTCTTTCTATTTTTCTTAAAATATAGATTTGTTCTCATGCTTGTTAATAGGGGGTCCGAAGTTAACAAAAGCCTATTTAAAACGTCCATATTGCACTCTACGCGCGAAAACTTTCTGGAATAGTTAAGTCTGTATTGCCTTATGTTTTTGTTGCGAGCTTCCGCAGCTTCTTCAGAAAGTTGTCCTATTGGAAGAATTGCGTGTTTTATCACTTCAGCTCCGTGACGAAGTACTTTATGCAGTGTCGGAGACATGGGGTAAAACCCATATAAAGCCACATACATCTCGGCAGTTTCATCGCAGTATTTCTGGAAGGCTTCAACATTAATTTTATACCCGCAGCACATTGTGTCTAATATAACCTTAAGTTGGTAGATAAGTTCTTTATCAATTTTGGTTATTTCCGCCGATATTTCGTAGTTTTCGAAAAATCGACGACTGGTATTACCGTCATTGGTGTTGCCAAAATTAGCTTTCGGGATATCCACCAATAATCCAAGTTTTTGCTTAAACTGATCTTGGATCTCTTGTTTTCTAGCTTCCACCGCTTGTTTTTCCTCAATCGAAAGTCGGACGTTCCATTTTTTTACAGGTAGCCTATATGCTACGTGTAGGATTGATTCGAAAAATCGAATACGAGCATGTAGCAATGACAGCCCGAATCTTAAATTTTCCTCTTTAGGTGGCCTTTTCTTCGATAAGTCATTAAACTCTGAAGTAGTTGCATCGCAAATGTAGCATCTCATTGTGGATTTTGTATGTGTTGCCGCATTGCAAACTTTGCCATCCACCATAGTGAACAACATCTTATGCTTCACTGATAAGTTGTTCCCAATGTCAGTGCTGGTAAGCGCATCTATTTGTGTTGTAATGTAGTCTATTTCTTCTTTTGTTATATCTGTAGTTTCCTTGACGAATCTGATTCTAATAGGTCTGCAATAACGAGGAGATGAAGGTGTCGGATTTTGCCACAGTATTTTCTTTTCATGTCCATATACTAATTGAAGAGGAACAACAGAACTTTGAAAAATATTAGCATCAGTATCAGGTTCATTTTCAAATTTCATTTTATACTGCATCTGTTGTGACCCATCACAGCCCCATTTACTTATTAAGGTTAATGATGATTTTTCTTCCTCACTTAACTGTTCTATAACTTCTCCCAGATGTGAAATCAGTCGATTCGTCGTATGATCCATTAATTTTTGTACTTGTACTTCAGCACACGTTTCGGTAACGCGATGGATTTCAGGATAGCATTCTTTCTTAAATTTTTGCAGCACCGAATAACACGGAAAGAAGGACTTATTTGTTTCTCGTACTCGTTCATATTGTGCTTTTGTTAATCCTGCTTCGGTGAACATAGACAAAGCATTTAAAGGTGACAATTGGCGAGGTTGATCTTGTGTCCGAATACTTTTTCTCATTGCCTTCACATATTTTCTAGCTCTCCGTGGGCTTTTCGTAAGATCTTTGACGATTTTCGAAGCATCAACTTTACCAACTTTTCTTAACTTCATTTGAGTAGCGTAGGTCAATTCCTCCACGTCTCTTGATCGAAGTTCTGTAGTTTTCCGTCTTTTAGTCCTTTCGCTAGAATCCACAAAAGATTTTTCAGGGCGACCAGGGCTGATTCCTGTAACAATAAAAAAAAAATGTTTATCCGTAGATATTAATGATTTTCAATTAAACAATACAATAGTTAGTTACAATCATTATAACGAAAAACCGTTATAGTTGAGCTAGTTACTTGAGTGTCAACAAGTTCTTGAAAACCCGAAACCCAAATTAACAAAAATAAAAATTGTTCAGACACATACCTGTAGCTGGTAAAGATATTGATCCGGATAGCCACTCTACGTTATTTTCTTCGAATCTTGCTTTAGTTTTACGAGCTGCTAACCATTTTTGCTTGAAATTGTATTGTATATTAGCGATCTTTTGCTTTATATCATGAATTCTTATATCATCATCAGAGTAGGAACTTAGCAGTTGCTGCTTCAAAAACGTCAATTTTCCGTCAAATGTTGACTCACTAGAACCTTGCATAATGGCATACAACTCATTCCGAGTCATAAACTTCAATCCTGAAGTCCCTGTAACAAAATAAGACTAAATCTTAGGAACGAATATTTATACAAGATTGTGAGGTACTAACGAAAAAAAATCTCAAAAAAAAACGGGGCGGGTACGGGCGGCTGTGTTTTTTATAAATTTGTTCTGGACTGTCTACTCTACAAGAAACAATAGTATTTGTGTTTAAAGAATGCTAAATAATATAAAATAAAGTCTATTAAACATAGAAAAATAAGAACTTTTGTAATAGTTTATGACAACTTACTTTTTGACCTATGGATTAAAATTGATTGAGATTTTTGTAGAAAAAAAACATGTTACATATAGTTACATACCTGGCTGAGAGGAATCCATCACAAAAACTACCACAAAACCGTTTGTTTCTGAAATATCACGTTTTATAAACAAGTAAAATTTGGGTGTATCGAACAATCACACGACCACTGTAAGCGAACGGCAACTTCCGACTGAGCGCACGGCTCGTGTTGGCGAGCTAGCACGGAGTTCTTCGGCCATTTATTTGACCAACTACTTAACTTTTAAAGGATCGGTAATATGGAATAGTACACCAATAAAAAAAAAAGTCATTTTTGGCCAACTTTTAGGGCCTAATACCACACCGTGCGACGTTCACGGACAGCCACGCACCGCGTACCAAGGCTTTTCCCACGGTCCGTGATCCGCACACAAAAGCTCTTCCCACGGGCTGTGATATTGTGGACGAACGCAGACCAACCCGTTGCAATGGGATCCATTTTGTCATTCTGAAATGCAAAGTGAAAGAGAAGCTAGCACCGCATCTTTGTAGTTACAACTCGCCGCAGATCGGGTGCACCGTAATTGACGTGTTTGCGCTACATCAGCCGATACCTCTACCCATGGTGCGTCGGTGCGGGCTGTTTCGCGTCCGTCCGCAATATCACGCACTGTGTGAAGCTGCCTTAATATATCTTACTTTAACTTGAACTAAAGTTACGTAGTTAATTTATTCATCTGTTTTCTAATGTTTCACAAAGGAGGCTCAAGAAAATATTTTTAGCAAGTTTCTAGTGGAATGAAATTAACAATTTTCATTATTAATGTGCATACTTTTATGAAGAAAAATGAGAAATATTTTTAATTTGTCATTTGACTTGTTATTATTTATTCAATATTGTCTTTGTTTAGAATAAAAAATAAAACAATATGTTTTTAATTGTTTTTATATTAAAACAAACAACATTTTTATTGCAGTAAAACATTGAAATTAAAATAATTGAAATCAAATTATTATAAGCTGATTCCTATTTTCTTGTCGTAACACAATTTAACGCCATCTCTAAAAATGACGCATGATCATAATGTTCCCACTGCTGGGACACAGGCCTCCTCTCTTCGAGAGGGAGTGGGCTGTAATCTACCACGCGAACCCAGTGTGGATTGGTAGATGTCACTTTCAAAATTCTTCAAAATTGGCTCTAGGACATGCAAGTTTCCTCACGATGTTTTCCTTCACCGTTTTGAGATTTCGAGGTGATGAAATTATTTACACAAAGAAAAGCACCTGCTTGGGTTTGAACCCACGACCTACAACTTGTAAGTCAGGGCCAGCCAACAGTTACCATTGGGCGACCTATAAAAAATCCGACCAAGTGCGTGTCGGACTACGCACAATGAAGGGTTCCGTAGTTGGGATGAATGTATCCCAAATACAAACTAACATTGCAGTTGAAAAACATGTTCTCCCGTACATTCCAACTGAAAAGTAAATTTGTACGCACAATATTGAGAGATTTACCATGTAATTTTAAGACCATTGACTTCTTATCGGTTTTCCTGTAATTTACGAGTAAAGAGCCATACTCTGTATTTTTTTCAAAATAATAAATAAGTCCAGTAGTTTTGGAGATAAGGGTCCCATGGTCAATTTTCATCGAATTTCTTAAGTATCTTTAAAAATGTTTATTTTAAAATTATATAAAAAATGTTTTTAAGATTCTCGCAACAAGCTCTTTCATTTGATATATCATAATAATATGGTACTTTTAGCAAAACGTTTTTTTTTCTTTTTTGCCCCCCATAAGTGACCCCTATATTCAAAATTCATTTATTTACATTACACGTTCGTGTTTTGGTCATAGAAATACATATGTGTACCAAATTTCAACTTTATCGGTCCATCAGATACGGAGCAAATTAGCTGTGACAGACGTACAGACAGACAGACAGACGAGTGATCCTATAATCGTTCCGTTTTTTCCTTTTGAGGTACAGAACCCTAAAAAACGAAGCACCCACCTAAAATCCTACATGTTAAAAAAAAACAACATTCTAAAAAGTCAACGTAAAAGAAACTGAACACCCAAACACTTTTGAAAAGCAATCGATCGTAAAGCAATTAGTCGAAGCAAATTCTCGCTGTTTAACGAAAAAAAAGCGCTTAATTAATCACGAGAGCTTTACTAAGCAGAAAAGAACTTACAAGAAGTTTTCCCGAAGAAATATTTGAGTTTATACTTAAGGCTCTTGTCCTACTGCAAGCGAGGATTTTTCGGCGAGCAAAAGAATATTTTCTCGCAAGAAAATTGACTTTTCTTCTTCATTTCGTGTCGATTGACTACCTACGCAAATAGTTATTAAAATTTAAATCTAATATTTTAGTGTCCGTAGTGTTTCGTGCCCGTTTTTCTCCATAGGAACATAATACGTTTGGAATGGGCAACGAACGTCATCCTTCTGACTTTTTGACCCCTTTGATACTTCAAAAAGTGCCTGTTATTATTTTAATTGAAATAAATGCTTTGAGTTTGGATGAAAATCGCATTATTCTTTACAATTGTATTATCTATTCTTATTAATATTATAAAGAGGTATTTGTGAGTTTGTACGTAAGGGTTAGTCTTTGGAACTACTGATACGCTTCCGAAAACATTTTCACTATTGGGAAGCTACAGTATTGCCGAGTGTCATAGTGACGACACGAGTGTGTGTTGCCGAGTGTGTTGTTAAAACAAGTAATTTCACGCGGACGAAGTCGCGGACAGAAATTAAGTAGTTATTTTTTTTTTTTTTCATTTGCGCCCCACTGACTTGGGCAGCTCTTATAACCATCTACTTAGAACAAAATGTTTGATGACAAGTGATAAAAGCTTGTTTACATAGATAATTCTTACCTCAGTAGTTTCTTAGCTGTGGCATATGAGCATTGGGCATAGCTATCCAAACAAGAATGTCGCACTTGAAGGGGAGAAAACACACATGACCCATTCCATTTTGATGCTATTGAGCTTTTGCTAAAAAAGCGGTGAACGGTGACGCAATAACGGGAGTCCAAATACAGAGAATTTTTGACACTTTAATGTCAAACAGTGGGGAAAATTACAGATTTTCATGACTGCCGTTACAAAAAGACGGAATGGCTTTCCGAGGAGACTGTAGCTTTACACGCTACAGCAACATTCACTCGCTGCTGTTAGTAACTTAACCTTCAACTCGCTACTCGCTGTCGATGTGACTCATGCCTTACATTGTCCTCTGCCTGATCGGTCCATGTTTACACTATGCTCAAGAAATAAGATGAGATAAAACCGTATTTATAGCGAAAGAATCGTATTTGCTTTTATCATAAACCGTTTTGTTATTTGTTGTGGTTTGTTGTTTGTGAAAGATATTGTTGACGTTATCGATTATGGACTGTCGCGGTTATGTTAGCATTCCTTTTTCTTTTTTTTAAACCTTTGTCGGTTTGGGTTACTTTGTACATAAGCAGACTGATATCTTTATCTATTGTTACCTTTTGCTGCTTCATTTTGTTATTTTTTAAGTGAAAACTTCTTTAGGTGCGTTGAGCGATTTTTGGTAGGGGGTAAAGTTCTGGATTCGCGCAGTGCTGAATATAGAATATAGATGGCGCTAATATCAGTTTTCAGTTGTCACTTCTGTCGGCAGTCCCCATTATTTTTTTATTTATTTAACCGACTTCGGCAGATTACGAAAAAAGAAAAAAAGAAAATACATTTATTTAGCACAGACAAAAAGACACACAACACAAAATAATTATAACACAAGTAATAAATAAAATAAAAAGCGGCCAAGTGCGAGTCGGACTCGCCCATGAAGGGTTCCGTAGCAGCAAGTAACATTGAATGAAAGGTAAATCGCGGTTTACGATTTATGACGTATTAAAAAAAAACTACTTGCTAGATCTCGTTCAAACCAATTTTTTTACCACTTTGGAAGTGTCTCTTGCGCAAACTATTCAGTTTAGAAAAAAAATTACATTAGAAACCTCAATATCATTTTTAAAGACCTACACGTATGGGATTGATGAAAAAATTTTTTTTGAGTTTCAGTTCTAAGTATGGGGAACCCCAAAATTATTTGTTTTTTTTCTGTTTTTGTGTAAAAATCTTAATGCGGTTCACAGAATACATCTACTTACTAAGTTTCAACAGCATAGCTCTTATAGTTTCGGAAAAAAGTGGCTGTGACATACGGACGGACAGACGGACAGACAGACAGACAGACATGACGAATCTATAAGGGTTCCGTTTTTTGCCATTTGGCAACGGAACCCTAAAAAGGAAACAAAAACGAAGTGTAAAATCGCCAAATAGGCCCAGTTCAGCAAAAATTCCAAACGACTAGTAGGTAGGGAGGGGGTAGTTATTTTTTTAGTTCACTCATTTACAAGGATCTCCGGAAATACTTTAACAGAAACAAGGTTTCAGTGTTTTTAACATATTTTGTCATGAACTCTCAAATGTTAATTGTTTTTTTTAAACATCAAAAGATCCGTAATTTTCCTCAATCTTTAATATTCCCTTTATTGGAGAGAAATGTGATACTGCGATAAACTGTAATAGGATTTGATTTTGAAACTCTGACAGCCTGTCCGTTTGGGTAGCGGTATACTCTAGTAATTGGGTTGCCAAGTTCAGATTACCGAACCTTCGTACAAAATACTGATATTCGGTCGCTTTTGGAAAAGGATTGAATGGTCATCATTTACATACGTCACTTGTACTTATTACACTGAAACTCATGTCTGCATAGTATCTGGTACACACGTCTACACATCAAGTTATACATTTCCAGTTTATGCTGATCTCGCATTGTTTAGGATTTCCGTACAATACGAGCTCAGCTTATACTGAATATGTATAGCTTGATGTGTAATCGTGTGTATCTATATAACAAACGGTACCATTTTTTACGTAAATAAAACACACTTATTCGGGTCTACGTGATTCGGCACAGTTGGGTGGCAAAATCAAATATACAATATGTAAAAAAATCCGTGAGGGTGTTGTTAGGTGTCGTACTGAGAGTCTATTTATGTGGTAATATTCAGGAAAAAGAAAAAAAAAGATCGTCAAATTCTTTTTTTTACATTGGTGAATTTTACCAAACGATTACATGGGGCGCGGGCGGCCTTCGTTTAGCGGGTGTCTACAAGTCATAACTTATAAATAAATAAATAAAATCATTTTATTTCAGAAAACAAAAAGATAAAAAAAAAATCTATAACATTGAAAAGAAAACTCATCGACATGTGCATTCTGCCCGTCCTAACCACAAAGTTGGTCACTTACTGAACAACAGAAGTCCAAACTCAAGATTTGCCAGCGGGCAATGGAGCGCAGCATAATAGGTGTCAAACGAACGGATCACGTTAGAAACACCATCCTGCGCTCCATAACTCAAGTAGCGGATGTTAGAGAAAAAACAGCCAGGCTGAAGTGGGAGTGGGCCAGCCACGTCACTTGGGTCGCACGAATGCACCCGGAGAGATGGGCAAAGATCGTCACTCACTAGACGCCTGAAGGAGGACAACGCCGTCGAGGTAGACCGCGGCGAAGGTGGTGTGACGATCTAGTTATGTTTGCGGGACCATCATGGCCTGAAATCGCACAAAGCAGAGAGGTTTGCAAGGAAATAGGGAAGGCCTTTGCCCAGCAGTGGGACACAATAAAAGCTAACAAAAAAAAAAAAATTGGATTTGGGATTTTTATTTTCAATTATACTAATATTTTTTATAATTTTTTAGGTAATGTGTGGTGCAGTACCTATGTGCCCCTTTCGGATCGGACAGGGTTTATTTACATATTGTATGTAGATAATATAATGTTCAGAAAAATCTGCTCACCTTGGCTCAAAAGATGCCGAGATGCCGAACGGAGTTGCCGATCGGCACAAGCCGAATGAAAGCCGAAAATGTATAGTAATTGCTTCGGTTTGGTTTCTTGTTCAACAAATACTGCCGAATCGAATGTGCCGACGCCGACCTCTAACGATCAAAAATCTTCAAGAAACCAAAAGTCAATAATAAAAACCTTGCCAGAACAAAAGCCTCCACCAAAATACCCTAAATCTTCCATAAACGATGCACCCTTCACAATATCATTAAATTCTGCTTATCCGAAACACCGCGAACTGGCCTGTGTCAATAGCGTCCAACGACCACCCATTTGTTATACGGAATTCTGTTTTCGATCTTGATAAAAACCCGGGGCTCTGATCGATAAACATATTGTGACGTCGACAGAGGTCACTTTAGGGCTGGCACGGATGGAAAATAGTTCTAAAAAATTAGGAGGGGTCATTCTAATTTGCATTTAAATAAAAGAGAGTTACACAATTTAAAGATACCATCGGTAGCAGTTGCAAACTTATTTTAAAGCACATTAAACCGTTGGTCCCAACTGTCATTTGTAGATCTTTGACAGTCGTTACGGATAGTAAGAAGCCCAAAAGTCTGACAACCAGTTAAGACTGGTTGTCAGACTTTGATACGATACCCTTTGGTAAGTCAAGGGGTACCGTGTTACCCAGTAACTGGGTTGTGGAGGTCCATGTAAACTACTGGTATTTAGCTGCATCCGGTTAGACTGGAAACCAACCTCAACATAGTTGGAAAAAGGTTAGGGAGATGAGTTGCAAATCAGTCACAAACTATTCAAAGTTATTGTTGACCCTGTCGAAGTCAAAGTTCTTTTAAACTGAAAACGCATAATTTGAAAAGTATCGAGCCAACTTTAAAATTTTTCGAAATGCCTAACATTTTGTGCAAGCTTTTTCTAACCTTTAGTAAACCACAAAATATATTCAAAGTACGAAAAAATGAAGTAAGAAATACATAGTATTTATCATGTATTTTGTTTTCTCTTCTACTCTAATTCCTTTCGCAGGTATGCTGGAAAAGATTTCTTTAGAAATAAGCATCACTTTTGTACGTATTTTTCTGTTCCTTTCTTCCTGTCTATTTATAATTATGTGTATCAAAACGGTTAAATAAATAAACAATAGTAAGTTATCGAAAATCAAAACATTTAGGATATGGAAATACAAATATCGGCACCCCTAAATACTCACGATATTCCACGGGGACCCCTGCTCCTAATACGCTTCTTCTAGCCCCAAATCTATTGTTCATTTGATCTAGTTTATTAAATAAAGATCCTTTTGGTAACATGTGGTTTGGGCAAAAGTAATATAACGCTGTCCACTGTCTGTCCGTCCCGTCTCTAACAGTTCTTGCATTTGTCCAATTTTAACGTTCAGTATTTTTTGTGGAAGTATTTTTCTGTTGTAATTTTTGGTGACCCTAATGTTACTGAAGTGTGGTTTTGAAGCAGCTGTAAGAATGAAATAAATGTTCTATATATTGGTGTCTTCATAGTAACAGCAGTTTTTAAAGTAGCAGGTTTTATAAATAGAGTGTTCATTAAATTAAACATTTCTAAAACGAAAAGAGTATTTTATTAAATTTCAGATTTTCATGCCTATAACTGGTGGTGATGTATTTACTGGTTTATTTATCTCCAAGATAATGCTTACTTTCTCTACAACTAACCTGAATAGCCGAATTATTAGAAATCTACATAATATTTGCTCCTACTTACGATGTAGCTGCTATATATTTGTACTAACAATATCTGATATTTTTGCCGTATTGTTATTACGAGCCGAATGCGAGACATTTTTGGGTACATCGTGTATTGTTTTCTTATAAGCGTATGATGGTATATAAAAAGGATTTTTGTTCCAGAAAACAAATAAGGTATTAGTTACTTATTAGGGGCAAGTTATTCGAGTTAATTAGCTGATTAGCCTTGTTATGTCCTACTTAAGGATAAAACATTAACAATGCCGAATAATATAAGGAACTTAGAAAGATGCCAAGCAAATAGTATTTAGTGACTGATTAATAAAAAACAGCCGATGTATTCTGACAAAACTTACTCTCTCAGTGAAGTCTTAGTTGAAGTGAGCTATCATGATGCTAATTGACACTATTGACAGATCAATTTAAGCTCATTTCACCAAGTTTTCACGGTGATTTTTTTTTCAGAATAGAATTTGGTGGATGTATAGAATACTCTTTATTATTTACACTATAAAAATTACAGATATAAATGCAGTTTTACATAGGGTGACACAATGGGCGGTCTTATCGCTAAAAGCGATCTTTTGCACCCTTGGGATGGATTAAAGGGAGAAGGAGAGACAGTACTGCAGGTAGTCAGTGGTGTACCATTTACATATGTAATAAATAAATTAAAGTATATACTTATCTTCTTATATACAATAATACATATGAAACAAGAGCAAGGAACTATAATGTAATGTTTACATGTGAATAGACCGGCGAAGGTATCAAACATGAGGTGCAAATTATTCCCGTGTCTTTATTTACGTGAGTTCATATCTATCAAAGTCACCAAAACGGCAAGAATAAGAAGGCATAGTTGCCTAAAATTTCGAATCGTCAGTGTTTTTGTGTGAATAGACCAGCAGGTATCTAACATGAGGTGCAAATTGTTCCCATTTCTTTATTTACATGATGAGTTCATATCTATCTAAGTCACCAAAACGGCAAGAAAAAGAAGGCATAGTTGCCTAACATTTCGAATCGTCATATAATTTGGGTTTCATTTCTCTGATAATATCCCTCAACCAGTTTGCTGTTCTTGGTGATAATGTATGTATTTTGGGGTAACGACGGATTGTCGACGTCTATCTACTACTAACTGGTTGCACCTTTAACTAAATACTGCAACAGACTGCAACACACAACACTCACAAACCACTCCATGAACGTGCAAGTTTCTCGCTAGGGTCATACAATAAAATTGAAGCAACAAACAAGTTACTTGCATCGTCTAAACACTGCTTAGAACTTTCGACGATGCAATTTAATTGTTGCTTCAATTTATGGCAATTTAATCGCACCGTGTAAGTCAAGCTTTAGTCTCTTGTGGTATACAAAGTAAAAGCTATGCTCATTTGTTTTTTTTTTCTTTCTCAGGTCCAGTAGCAGCGTCGTTGCTGCTTCTGCTCGTCAGCAATACTTTTGCTATGTGGGACGTCATACTTAGGTAAGTAGAAGACTTGACACACACGAAACAAAATAAGTTGCACTACCGTTGCCATCATTCTGCAACGATATAATTTTTTTGTCCATTATTTTTATTGAAACTTGCCTTATTTTTTTCTGTAAAATATAAAAAATATAAAACTCCACAGAATTTTTATAGTCAAATAAAATAAAGAAGTTGTTGTTAAATTTATAATATACCTAGTAATTTGTTATCATTTAATTGTGTTTATGTGTGTCTTTTGTGTGCACTAAATAAATGTTTTATCTATCTATCTGTCTATATTTATTGAGGTACTCGGAAAAATGCTACCTACGTGTTTGCGTTATTAAAACGATTTTCTTAAAATTGACAAAATTATTTCATCAAAATAAAATAATTTATTTAACTTCGTTTGAAAATGTTACACTTTTTTTTTTTAATTTTATCTCTTTTTTTCCAGGAATATCCTGCGATGATGTCTGGCCTCGGACGACTGGGCTGCTCCGATTTATATGTAAATAAGAGGGAATTTTTAAAATAATAAACTGAGTTTTAAGTTAAAATATTATTATAATGTAGGTAACCGTTACACGTATACGGGAATGTCAGCTACACACGTGGTAGTTTATAATTATGATTTTATTATCTACTGAAAAACGTAAATTAATTAGGGTGTTCTATTAATCTGGGAAACTAAGTAATCGAAACAATTGAACTGAATGATACGTTTTTATTAGTTCAATACTGCAATTGTATAGTCTCAAATAAAATTGTCTAGCAAAACTCCACAGACATAACGGGTAGATATCTAAACATTATAAAAAAACAATGACTAATTTCTTAAATTTTTTGTTTTTGTTTTTCATGTTCAGATATTAATCTGCGGAGTTTTGCTAGCTATTTTAGTTTGACCTTGTATAAAAGTATGTGGGGTAAACTCACTAATACTCTTGAGCCTAATCGGATGACAAGGCTTATCTCTTTGGATTAAGAAACATGTTATATCATCGTCAATACGTCTGAGTTATACTCCACAACAGAGACTGAAGGTTAAATGTGAAGAGGGCTTAGCTATCATAAGCCAGGCTGTGGCTAAATCTTATTATTGAAGCAAATCCTAGCAGTTAACCGGGCTAATGCTTAATGGGTTTATGCATAATAACATTATAATAATGTTCAAACTATGCAATTATCTTTAACCCAATCAGATTATGGATAACGAAACAGTCTATAGCTGTAAACTGGTATATTACATTTTCTATGAGAACAATAATACAAGCCTATTTAGTGTCCGTCCCACTGGACAATGCCACTGGGCAATGGAGAAGGCTGTGCTTGGAGTTTCCCTACGTGATATCAGAAATGAAGAGATCGATCCGTAGGAGAACCAAGGTAGCCGACATAGCCCGAAGAGTTGCAAATTTAAGTGGCAGTGGGCAGGACACATTGCTCACAGAATAGATGGCCGATAGGGCCGAAAGGTTCTGGAGTGACAACCACGTACCGGACGACGTACTGTCGGAAAGCCTCCCCCACAAGTTGGACCGATGACCTTGTGAAGGCCGCAGGAATCCATTAGATGTGAGAAGCACAGAACCGGTCGAAGTGGCGGTGTTTGGGGGAAGCCTATGTCCAGCAGTGGACTTCTTTAGGCTGAAATGATGATGATGACGACTGTCCCAATGCAGGGCAAAAGCCTTTTCTCATACAGAGAAGGCATGAGCATTGATCACCACGCTTGCTCAAGACGGGTTGGCGATTTCAGACTTATTTTAACGATGACTTTCCTCACGATGATTTCCTTCAGCGATGTCAGTAATGTCCAAGATGAACTCTGAAAGTATATAATTGCAAAAGTCACTTTGGTACTGTGGGAATTAGCCACAGCAATATGACATTAATTTGACAGAAATATTAGTGGTTCTCAGACACTATAAAATTTCAAGCAACTATCTATTATACATTGTAACAGCGAATCAATTTTCACGCCTCTTCCTTAAGACCTTGGCCAAATATTTTTTGATATTCGGATAGCTCATGACCTAAAGAGGTGCCATAAAGAATTTTAATTAACATAAAAAAAAAAAATGAAAATCCGCGAAATTTCGCGGGTATTCTGGTTTCATACATTTGAAGATCTCAAAAGCACGTTTTTAGATTCCAATTACAAAGCTGTAAACAATTTTATTTCTCATCGCATACAACGAATGTTACACGTCTAATTTATAGTATTTATTTTAATTTTTTTACAAACATGTTTACGTTAATTTCTGTAGCATTTGTGCAAAGCCACGTAATTAAGGATTGTATATAGTTATGTAATATATAAGTGATAATAAATTCATAGATGTCCTTGTAATAAATTGTGTGATCCGTAGAATTTAGTAGATAAAAATATTAGCCAAAATAAATTTAAAGTGTAATTTATCACTTGATGTGGAAAAATCTCCCACTCATATAAGAACGTGAACACACGACGCAACTTTTGCAGACTACCTAAGCCTGCAAAAAGTTGCGAAATTTTAATTTTTGTTTTTATTTTGTACAAAAATATGTGTAGCTATCCTGTTACTCTTCATTGAGCTTAGAAAAAGTTACTGATACGTTTAATTATTAAATATGAATCGCCAAGGCTAAGATAAAATTGTAATATAAAATAATTGGAAATCTTAAAACTCATACAGCTACTACAGACATCTATTGTAAAAATGTTTTCTAAGAATATAAGACCTTTTGAGATTCTTTTAAGCGTGAGTCCTGAATTTTTAAACAAAGTAAATATTAAATACTATTGTTTTGTAAGACACGATTCATTTACATTAGCTTAATTTTGTAATCGTTGTAAAGAATTTGTCATAAGGTCTTCGTAGTGATATTTGTGATAGATTAATACCCTTATAATTATTATCTATTAATTAGAAAACCCTGACAGAAACTCGCAAAATCTACATCTACAAAATTTATGAAAAATGTATAGAAAAAATCAAACAGATCGAATGTTGAATTTGACTAAATACTACTGATAAATAAATAAAAAACTGATGTGTAGAATAACGCAACTAAAATGTTGCTCTTATGATTCTAGTGTATAAGCTCCTTCTTCCAAAAAAGGCTCTCCACACACTCCAATTTTTGATTGACAAAAATTTTTTGCTGTACTTGTGAACATCGTTCGTCTTGAAAAGTAAGAAAAACTCATTAATTTGGTTGACAAATTTGATACCTCAGACATTACAGTTTCGTCTGTGGGTTAGTTAAGTAATTTTCTCATCAAAGTGGTTTCTTGATAAATGAAACTAAATACTTGCTCTGCTAACTGCAACTGGGTCAGTAATTGTTCAGAACAGCAATTTTATTCATGTACAAAATACGTTTCGAAGACTGGGCTCTTCTTGAATACGAAACGCAAAAGTGTTCCAAATATCTACGTCTTAACTCAAATTTAACGCGAATACAAGTAAGCATTATGTGTTATAATAAATCTTGAAACACGCAAAATATGCCCAAGAGTAACTTGTAAACTTGCCAAGTTCAACATTAGCATAAAAATGCCAAAAAACTTCTGAACGCTGATAAAATCTTTTTTTCGCTTAAAATATCTTGACTGTTACTTTGAAAACTGTAGTGTTTGAGCGGTCTAAGGCCAGCTACACACCTCGCCACAGAAATGTAAGAAAATCCCTTAGAATGACTTGATATTATGATGCGGCTTATAATCGTATTATGTGGCGCTAATTAATAAGTTGATGTTTGCGCGATCATTAAATTGAAATTACGAGATGTGGTTGAAAAAGTGATTGATTTAAATAAATTTGCGTTAAAAAAAATTGAAAAAAAGGGTGCGTGCTTATGACTACGCGATAGAAGTAAAAACTTACGATTGGAGCCGAGTGTACGTGATTCAGCGCCAAGTATACGCGATTCAGCGTCACCGACCGACTGGAACCGAGTATACCCGATTCAGCGTCACCGATCCGAGCGTGCCGGTTCAGTTTCGTTCACTGTTCAGAAAGAGTGCAAATTGCTTCGACGCACTTTGCGCTCTTTTAAGTTTTCACTTCAACAAGTTATACTTTTTATTGAATCAATCACTTGTTTCACTTATAAACTATCGACTATAGTCCGCGCGCGACTGCTAGTCACAGCCTGAGGTATTTAGGTAGACGGGGGAGGTAGACAAAGGCCAAGCTAACTCAGTCTGCCAATTTTGTCAATAGCGCCCTCCTCCGTCTTACCACTCACATACTTCCGACAGTGACTAGCAGTCGCGCACGGACTATACCTAAGTACATCAAAACATCACTTTAAAGATAACTGTATGTATTAAAATGATGTAGACAATATTAAATTCGTGTAAGAAATCTATTGAAAATAAACATTGATAAAATAAAGAATTGTTAGTGAAACGTGTCTCTGAAATATTCGTTTTTATGGAAGTTTTATTTATAAATAGCTATTAGAAATAGTGATTATTTCGTTAATATAAATTTTATACGATGAAGTTTCATGTTCTACCGTTGATTTGCTCAAAGATGTTGTCATTTTCATTTAATGAAGTCTGTTAAATAAATTATATAAATAATATAATTACTTTGTTTTATTGCTCCATTTTTTTATGCCATGATTTTAACCATCATTTTTATAGGTAAAGGTACAGTCAGGGAAAAAAATTGGTAAGCAAATTGACACCCAACATGAAATTGCCCATCTATGGCCATTTTATACAACATACAAATAATGACAATTGTGTTTTAATTTATGGACAATGAGGGTTTTTTGGCACCAATGAGACGTCAGGTCAGGGCACTTGTCAAAAGTGTCAAAGCCTATATTTTCTTTAGTCGTGACTGAATGATGAACAGATGAATGACAAGATTGATGAAAGTCATCTTTTTATATTCATTACCGAAATAGAAGACCTCTTGCCAAAGTGGCGTCAACTGGTGACGTGAATTTTCATGAAAACCCTTATTGTTAAAAGGTGGTGGTCAATTTGCTTAACAATTAATTTCTCTGGCATCACAATAATACATAGGTAATATTCACAAAATTTTCTATGCAAAGGTTCAATCAACGTTACAGACTGCCAGACTGATGAATATGATGGTGATTATAATTGGAAATTATAACAAAAACAACCGAATGTCTGACTAAAATATATCAAAGCCATTATGTGTCATTAAATCCCGACACGAATGTGCTACTCATTAGTTTTGTAACAGTCGCGTAAATTAGAACACAGACATGCTATTAGTAACAACTGTGCCAGTAAATGTGATAATTAATTCTCCTAGGTAAAACAAATATGCATTATAACTATAATACAGAATTTGCCTAGGTAAAAAAAAGAAATTCTATTAAGTCCGTCCTTTAGATAATAAAACAATATTAGACACGTATTTTTTGCTTTATCATATTAATAACGTCAAAACGTCGTTCATATTATGGATACTGCACCTGTAGTATCAGCGCAAGCTGTGGCACTTACTCAGTCTGGGCTTAGCGAAACGTAAGTGCACAACTTCATGTAAGTCTGCCGTTCAAAAATTTACCATCGATACCTGGAATCAAGCGGCTTCGTGCGCTGTCCAGGAGGACCACGAAACCGGGTGACTACAGCACGACAAGATCGGTTTATCTTTACATCTGCGTAATCGTCAGCTGACCTCAGAACAGGTCCAAGAACAGTTTCGAAACTTTCATGGACTGACCTTGTAGGGGGCGAGCTTCAACCAGGCCCAAAAGCAGACTACTACTGAGAAATTCCTGAAGGAAAAACCCAATAATACTTAAAAACACACAATCAAGAATAAAGATGAATTTTAAAATTCACAATTCTACATTCACGATTCTAATAATTAAATCCCAATATAACAATAACACTTAGTAAAACCATAACCACAGAACACCAATCCGAACAACCTTGTAGGCACCTACCAAAACAAAAGAAAATCTACACCCCAGTTAAAAGTAAACACAACCGTTTTCCAAGATAACACAGCATATAAAATCTTATACGAATCTTCTCTAGACGTCCGCTCACAAATATTGCCTAGAGGAATTACAGGCATAACAACCGGAATTACAGTTATTACAGGTGGAATTACAGTTGTACCTAACACCGTGGATATACCAGTAGATTATACTGTGTTGACAGACAATGTGGGGTAAGATTTTCTAGGCTAGTTTTTCGGTTGGATTTATGATTTTGTTTGTGTTTTAGATTCAGGTAGCCCAAAACCTTTCGCTGGTGTTTTTCTGCCAGTTTTTTGGGTGTTCAAATAGGACATTTGATTTTAGGGTCGGTGTTATTTTGTCCTCTTTTTTGTTTAATTTATTTATTTAACCACAAATAATACACAGACAAGACAAAAGGAACAGAAAAATACGTACAAAGGTGATGCTTATTTCTAATGAAATCTCTTCCACCATGCCTGCGATAGGACAGAGGATAAAAAGAGATGTAGACACTGTGTGTAAGAGTTAAGAGAAAGTAAAATACATAATATCAAAACAATTCACTTAATGAAATAAAACTAATAATATGAAAATATACTTACATACATACATACAAACATACATACTTCTAAAATAAATAACTCTAAGATATGATTAATTATAATGTAACAAAAATATATATATATATAATACAAAATAAATACCTACGCAACTATGACGAAGTGGAAAGATAATTTTCTTTCACTCTTCTTTTAAATACTGCAACAGTTTGGCAGTCCCTAATGTCTGGCGGAAGTGAATTCCATAACCGCACCGCGTGCACAGTGAAGGAGTAGGAGTAGAAATCAGTGGAGTGGGGAGGGGACTTAAGGAGGTTTCTAAGATGCGACCTGCAAGGCACATCAGAAGGGCGTAGGAAAAGCGCTCCCGCAGATAGGAAGGAGTTTTAGGTTTGTTAAGGAGGTTAAAAAAACATTACGTTGTGCTAAAAAAGTTAGTGACAGAACCGAATCGCTGCAAAACCGACTCTACGTAGTCTTGTCCGCCCTACCCCTAGAGTGTAATTTAAAATCGCGTAGGCGCGTAGGGGTGAGGCGGTCCACGGGCTGAGGAACAGGCGGCTGGGAGCGAGCTGCGGTGGTGAGCGAAAGCCGTCTGCGCCGATTAGCACGCGTGGGTCCACCGGAGGCCCGCAGCGCCCGGAGCCGTGACAGAAACCATGCTTGCTGCATGCTTGCTTGCATGCCTGGTATATGCTTGTTTACATGTTATGCTTCATAAAGTTATGCTTTAGAATGTTATGCTTTAGAATGTCAAGCTTAATCATTATTATGATTAGAGAAATTATGCGTAAGCTGTTATGCGTAAATGATATTATGCGAAAATCTAATTAGGACAACTAAAAGTATGCCAAGTTATATTAGGTCTTAAACTTTTATACAAATAGATAGGGAACCTTTCAGAGAGAAAAAAAAACATTAAAAAATTGTAAAGGTTTTATTTATGTGCTGTTGCATAAAATTTGCATTGAAATAAAAGCTATTATTACCCCCGTATGAGAAAATTTAAATCGGTCGACAACAATTTGTGTTTGTTTACCTATTTTGGCGGGTTTGCGCATGTGATAGCTTGACCTATTAATAAATAGACACGGCAACGTTTTTAATGAAGATTTTTTGAAAAATGTGACCTTTATAAAAAGGTGGTTCATTTGATTCTGCTCGTTATTCTAATCAAACTATTTTCAGGTTTTGCGCATTTAACGTTACACGTTGTATAATGCAAACTTTACTTAGCAAAGTCAAAGTGCGAATTGAATAGCTTTTAAAATAAATCAGGAGGCCTTTCCCACACTGAAGTCATATTAAAATAATACTGCTTTATGAGCTTGTGGTAGGCCCCCAGGGGTTACATAGCAGACACAATATCCGAGAGTTCCTGCGAAGCCGAATAGGGAGCCACTTGAGTATCTTGCGAAAGTTAGAAATATGATCATACTTTTTAAGGTTAAAGACAAAACGAATACAGAAATTTTCCAAACGCTCAAGTTTGTTTAAAAGCTCCTCGGTGGCATCCAAATAACAGGCATCGGCGTATTCTATGATGGGCTGAATGAGAGTTCGAGCAAGGGAGATTTTGGTGTTCAAGGGCAAGAAACTCTGGAGGCATTTCAACGAATGGAACGTGAAGTGCACTTTGCGACTGACTTGAGCAACATGGGCAGTCCACGATAAGTAGGAATCCATGGTCACCCCCAGGTTTTTAACCGTGTTTGCGTATACAATCTGAACTCCATTCACACAGAGTGGAGACAGTGACGCAATATCAAGCCTATTCCGCATATACCTACCGCCAATAATCATGGCCCGGAATTTACTTGGGTTGATTTGCAGTCCAAAGGACCGCGTCCATTCGCCAATCAAATCCAGGTTGCTGTTCATGGCAGACACGGCGGTTTCCACATCATCCCTTACGAAATGATTGTAAAGCTGCAGATCGTCGGCATATAGATGGAAGTGAGAAGAAATGACTCTGGTGACAGAGTTAATGAAAATAGAAAAGAGAAGAGGAGAGAGAACGCCACCCTGAGGCACACCTGCAATAAGAGAGCACCAATCAGAAGAAAACTCGTCGAGACGAACCCGCTGTGAGCGGCCTTTAAGATAGGAGCTGAACCAAGAAATAGTGGAAGAAGAGAAATTTAAAGATTTAATGATTCCTAGAAGGATGTCGAAATCAACAGAGTTAAAAGCACTGCTAAAGTCCAGAAGTACAAGAAGAGTGAGAAATTTGTGGTCCATAGCCCAGCGGATGTCATCAGTAACCTTCAAAAGAGCCGTTACTGTGCTATGACTAGGTAATAATTTGTGTGCCTATATATTTTGATGTAAGTGTGAAAAGAAGGCGAGCCGTGCATAGAAATATAAAAAAAAAACTATATCTATGAAGCCGTGAATGCTCACGCGTATCAAACGACGTTTTTCAACATACTTGCGAGGAAACAATAAATACATTAAACATAAAAAAAATTGTTACAAATATTTGTGAAAAATGACTGTGACTTTTTTTGTGCGCCGTGCCTTTTTAAATCCTGATATTAAAATTATTAAACTTTATTATATTCATAAAACACTAATTAGTTTAGTTGTATTGATTATTTCAATGATTATAATTGTGTAAATACACACTTGTAACGGCCGTGAATCATATTTTGATCAATATACAACCTGTGCTGCTGTGCAAATTGCAAAAAACGTAAGAGACACTGGCGTTTTTGCCTTAATTTGTTGACGTAAATAAATAAATAATTTCATGAAATTATAATTCATACATTCATAAAGCATTCATTCAGCATTCTGAAAGAAATAGCGGACCGGTCAGACGGTCCTTTTCTTAGACACTGGATCGCACTCCATGTGTCAATTTGATGTCGTTTGTTTTATTTTTTGGTTTACTAATATAGTTCCTAAGTACTTACTAATACAAATATGGATGATTTTGTAATGGATAGTCTGAAATAAAGTTATTATTTAAATAATGTTTTTTTATTTATTTTGTTCATCTACACAATTTTTAAATTTATAAATTAAGGCATAAAAATGCACTTCTTTGACTAGTATTATAGTTATCTGTGGGACACTTTGAAAAGCAAAGTAAAAAGCACTCGTGTTAAATACACTGCATTGTGAACCTAACAGAGATACAAAAAGAGCCACTTTTTGATCACGTGAAAAATATATAATAAAACTTTGTTGGGGACAAAAACTGGTACTACTGTGAGTGAGTTTCAGTGACAGTACCAGCAATACAAATGGAGAATGGAGGTCAGTAGATCTTTTTGATTACCTATTCAAAAGCCCACAACGAAATTAGTTCAATCCGTAAAAATGGCGCTTGCAAGTGCTGAAATATCGGAAACACAAAAAAATTAAAAATAATCAGACTACTATATCATATGTGGAAGTTTGTATGTTTGATGTTTGTTACTCACTTACGCAAAAACGGCAGAACTGATTTCGATAAAAATTTGGCACACAGATATATTAACCTGGATTAACACATCAATCAATCTGCTAACTATGTTGGGGTCGGCTTCTAGTCTAACTGGGTGCAGCTGAATACCAGTATTTTACAAAGAACTACTTCTCATCTGACCTGGATTAACACATAAGATACTTTTTAGCCCGGTAGCACGATCCCGTAGAATAACTTTAAACTCCACGCGGGCGAATCCGCGGGCAAAAACTTTAGTGCTGGAATAATTTGAAGATTTTACCCACTTCATTATCATCTACAAAACGACACAAACAGGAAAATAGGCGCCGCAATAATCCGCAGAGCACAGACCTAATCAGTATGGAAAACCAAACCGTAATCAGATTTCGAATATCAGTAGCCGATTCGGCTTCGATAAATGGTCTCGATTTCGGTCTCGTCTTAGAATTCAAACTTCAGTAATTGAATACAGCTAAATGGTGAACCGCAATTGATGACTCAAAGGAGATTATTTAGACTTATCTCTGATACTAGAACTATTGTTCTAAAATAAGTTAATATTTCTGTAGGTATGAAAATTAGGCAAGAATAATCCGACCTGAATCCACCATCGCCCTTTTATCATCGGACTACCAGATGTACTGCAGACTACCATTAGGGCACTTCGTTGATATCCCGTCCAGTCGTACTCAGCGCTTCTCCTCCACATTTATTATGTGCACAGCCAAAGTGTCGAACTCTCTGCCAGCGTCTGTGTTCCTTTCCACATATAACACATCTGCATTCAAAACAAGAGTGAACGGGCATCTTCTGGGCACGCTCGTACCATCATAGACCTCATCTATCGCTTTCCATCAGGCGAGATCAAGGTCAAGAGCAGGCCCATTCAGCAATAAAAATAAGCGAGTGCCTCCGCTGCCGGTGCCGGTTGCATAATTGGCTGCCAGCGCTGAGTTTGGAAAAAAAATCCAAAAACGGGGTTGACAATTTGGTATATTGGAGTAGATAGGCGGGGTAAGCCGTAGGCAATTAAAAAACATGTAATAAAGCCTTATTTTTGCCAGAATTATATTTCCTTACTCAATGATTTCCATATTCCAGTAATCAAGTACTAAGTACCTGGAACCGAAGTAGTTAGATTAGGTTACCTAAATGTTTTTACTCGCAAAAAAATTTAGGTTAGGTTATGTTAGCTGTGACCCCCCTACGCACGAGCCGAACGAGTGTAGTGAGCGGTGCCACGGCATAAGCCAAAAACGAAGAGAATTATAGAAAAAAAAACATTAGTTAGGGTTAGTTAGTTGGAGTTCTGAACGCCGCGCCGCCGGTATCCATTGCTGGAGCCAGCGGCGGCCACAGGGTATGTAATGTACCGGCAGGTGCGGGTTCCGTAGTTGGGATGAATTTATCCCAAGAACAAATATAACTTTGTAGTTGAAAAAAAATCTTTCATACAAAATGTATGGGAGAACATGTTTTTACAACCGCAAATAAAGCCTACTCAGTTGTGATAGTTTTCCTTTTAAATTCGTTATATAAGCTACTGCCATGAATTTTTTCACATACCTAAAACCAACCATTTAGCTGGCAGGGGGGGGGGGGGGGACACTAGACTCTAACAAAAATTTCCACTTTAAAGCTTAATATTTCGCAAACGGATCCCTGAATCCAAAAATGTTTTTACTCACTCACAATACTTTTGAGCGACCTTTCTATCGACACCTCACACCATGGGATAGACGAGAAAAAACATTCCGACTTTACGAGTAAGGGAGGTACCCTAAAAAAAATGCTCATGATTTTATTTTAAGTCAAAATCAAACCACCACACCACCACCACCACTATCCTACCACTTTGTCGGCGTGATTAATATGTATACCCATGCCAAAGTACAGCTGTTTAGTACTAAGAGTCTCTGAGCTAAGCCGCGGACAGACAGACGGGCATGGCGAAACTATAAGGGTTCCTTGTTTACTCCGGAACCCTAAAAACATATCTTCATTAATTTAACAAAAACTAAACTATCTATAGAATAGTAAACTATTGAAACTTTCTAGACAAAATCAACAAACAAATAATAATTAGATACGCTCCACTTGATTTAAACTAAAACAGAACAACCATTGGAAATGTATTATCATATTATTTACTTCACCGTTCAAAATATTTGTTTAATATGACGTCATTCTGTTCAAAGGTCAATGGTACATCAACCTTGATATTATGAGGATCTTTTCCTTTCAATGTATCCCTCATTACTTCCTCAGAGTATCGGAAAAGGGGACTCTAGTGGGTCAAATATGAAAAGAAATTTATTGGCAAGAAAAAATATCTTATATCCATAAAATCATTTTTGTTGTAGGTACCTAATCAAAAATTCGCATGGTTATTCTATATTTAAATAACTTAGTTAGATTTAAGTTAAGCTACACTTGCCGCGGTCAGTGTGTGGATGGGTGACCAGACTTTACTAATCGAAACGACTCCGTACTTGGAAGATATCAAGTCTTTGTTGATTCCGGATCTATCGTTGCGAGTAACCTGAAGAAGCAGTTTGAAAACTGTTTTTATTTTATAATATGGTTCTAGTACTTAGTTGTATCTCTGGGAAAGTGATATGGCAGACGATCTGCGTAAAATTCTGATATTTTTGCCAACAATGACAAGTCACACAGGAAAGTTAGGCGCGCCCTTAGTATGTGCATCGTACATCGGACATCATACTACACATACATACATCATCGTACATACATCATATTCGATGGTACGATATTAATAATTATTGCATTTCATAATCAATTTTTTTTTCACTAGTTAGCCGTATTTCATATTTCCATACAGTAATATTGCCAAATTAATTAAAACAGCGAAATATTTAACAGCTATTTCCGACGTTTCCCACTTTCACTATAAACGCTCTTAATAAATAAATAATTTAACGAAAAACACAAGTAAACACCATACAACGAAAATACTACACGAAAATTTAAATTACGCTAAGGAATCCTTAACAAGAGATTGTAGGGCATGTACACACTTAAAATTAAGAGACCTCACCCCGTAACCGGAATACACGATTCAACTATCCAGTATAACCTGAGCTTAATATTAGGTGACAATGTTTGGTGGAAAAGTTCAGCATAGATTGGGTTGTGTGGATGGTAGAATAAATTTTAACGTTTGTATGAAGTCATTTTACTTTGTTGCTCGTTAGCTTTTGTGACCAAACTAGTGACATGTTAGGTTTATATTACGGTAACCATAAAGTTACAGATTTGATCCTGTTATAATTGTAGGGTTAAATATCGCAGTAAAGTTCAGTGGCTTTAATCAATATATTTATTATCTTTAACTACTTTGCTAATCAGAGGCGTAAAGGATTGTGAGCAAAATACACCGAGCTCCGCCACAGTTAAAACCACTGTAGTTTTGAAGACATTACTTCTCCCTTTACTCACGCCAAAGCGTAAAAGGTATTACTGCTAATGTATACTCAGTTATGTCAATTAATGGTAGGAAGATGATTATTTTTTAATTAATTTTATATTTGGACCTGTATATGCGAATAATGTAGGTAAGTCATCATCATCATCTGCCTAGCCTTTTCCCAACTATACTGGGATCAGATTCCAGTCTAACCGGATGCAGCTTAAACCAGTATTTTAAGTTACTGGGTAACACGATACCCCTTGGTAAGAATGGTTGTCAGAATTTTGGGCTTCTGACTACCTCTAACGACTGTCAAAGATCTACAAATGACAGCCGGGACCAACGGCTTAATGTGCTTTCTGAGGGCACGGAGGGTTCTTGGTATGTAAAGATGGTCATGGTCACCAATCCACGGACCAACCACGGCAAGCGTAGCTTAACCTGATCGGTCAACCCGTGCGGTTGTTATTAATTAGTCAAAAGCCCCTCAATAATGTAGGTAAATCCGTATGTAAAAACGAGCATCTTGTCTTTAAGCCACTATTCAAACATAGTGTTGTTCAGGAAGCTCACATCACGACTTGTAAACGTGTTTACAGTGCGACGAGTCAAGGCATACCACGTGCCTCCCCGCTCGATGTTCTTATTGATGACAGGGCATTAGATGCTTCTTTTGAAGTAGTCCACTCAGGTGCTGTTCGTGGACTAGGCTAGGTGCTATTCGCGCAGGTGCTATTCGGACGGGTGCTCTAAATGGACTAGTTCCTTATTTTATATAGAAAGAAAAATAGGATTATTTGTCACAGAAACACGTGCATACAAAAGACAAGAGTAGGTAAGCAGAAAACAAAATAGTTAAGCATATCTTAGTACATATGAAAACATGAGTATAAAACAGAAATAGTCGGCAGCGGCACGTCATGACTGTGACAAGAAGGCTTCCACTCAGCATGATGCTGTGCTAGGGGGACCCACAGCACAGCGCTGATTTTCATTGGCCAGCCGAAAAAATCGAACGGCAATCAAGTCAGGTTTAGTAACTAATAAATAGTTAACAAAATAAAATAAACAGTACTTAGAATTATATTACAATATATATATCGTACACTATTCCATCAGCGGCTTCGCCCGCGTGATATCTTTATTAATTATGTTACTCAGTGATAAGAATTCTAAAGGTGAATAAAAAAAAAAAAGACAAACAAACTTTTTACAAAAAAAAACAACCGACTTCAAAAAAAAACACTACAAAGTGAAAAATAACTTTAATTACGAAAGTCGGTGTCTTGGGTTTTGTATTTTCGTTTTTAGCCACCGACTTCCGAAATTAAAGTTATTTTTATCTTTGTAGTGTTTTTTTTTTTTGTTAAAAGTTTTTATTTTTCACTTTTTAGTTGTGGTACCTCGAATTCGAATACCACTACCTGCTACCAGTGACAGGAACTTATCATATCATCTACATTAGTATGTAGATGATATGATAAGTTCCTGTCACTGGAACTGGAACGTGGAAAATAATACGTATTTTGTAGCTAACTCAAAAACTGCCCAAGTAAAGTAAATAAAATTTATATGGGACCAATTTGAGAGCATACCCTTTCAAACCAAAAAAATATTTTCAAAATCGATCCACAAAGGACGGAGAAATTGGCGGACATACATAAAAAAAAAAACAAACATACGCTACGAACATATAACCTTCTCCTTTTTGAAAGTTGGTTAAAAATCAAATCTTTTCTCTTGGTACCTAATATTAGTTTAGACAAATCTTTTCTCTTTGTAATATTAGTTAGATAATAAAAATTTAAGTCGCTGTGTATGTGACCGCAGTTTGTCAAGTCGTAGAAACCGTCTGAAGCTGAGGCAGATCGCTAGTTCTTTATGACTACTGTCGACCTCCGTATGTGAGAAGGGTGGAATAATCATAAATTAAAACTATTCTCTAAAAACTCAAGCTCAATTAGGCACATTTTTCTGACTTCTGGTTTTATTTTACTCCATTCTGGCGGAGTGACGAAAATGGATAAAGTAAGAAATGAGTATATAACTCATCATCTGTTACGACGCCTCATTGAGGTGAATAACAATTAAAATTCTATGGTGTCTCGTTAGTGACAGTTGAAAGGATTTAAAAGTGGCGCCAGTGAAAAGTTGAAAGGAAATCGTTTGGCCTGTATGGGCATGTGATGAGGAGGGAGGAAAAGCATGTGACTAAAAAAGTGATGAATATAAATGTTGATGGATGGAGCGGGAGAGGAAGGCCAAAGAAAAGATGGATGGATTGTGTGAGGAATGATATGAAAGAGAAGGGAGTGAATGATAGCGTGACGGTTGACAGGGGAGAGTGGAAATAGAAAAAGTTTGCGCCAACCCCACGTAGCAGGAAGATGATAATAGGTAATCTTACTTTAATTCTCATAGTATGCCACTGTCGATATTACTTCGCAGTAGCAGAGAAGTTGAGGAAAGATAGCATTTCCCATTATAAAAAAAACAAATTAAATTCAAAGAGTTCGCCAACTAAACTCGATACAAATCAGGCTATATATGTATCAGCACCCACACGGTTTGTTTATGCTATACTACCTTCTGCCCGCGACTTTATCCGCGTGAAATTTCTTCGGCCCCCGACCCACCGCATCACATTGCATTGCTCGTTCAAGCTATTACCTTGTTTTCGCTAAGAATTCTTTCTGACTTTTTTTCATTTTGCTCGTCTCTTATGGGTCATAGCGTGATGTTGAATAACCTATAGCCTTTCTCAAAAATTGGGCTATCAAATGCAAAAATAAATTTTCAAATCCGACTGGTCCTTCGAGAGATTAGAGCGTTCAAACAAACAAACAAATTCTTCAGCTTTAATATTAGTCTATATAAGTTAAGGTATAGATTCCGAATCGCAGTCCGATTTCCGGCCACCGTAGGCGCGAGCTTGCGGACGGTGAGCAATAGGTAGCTCGCCATCCGATAAGGACTAGGCCCGGGTCGACGGCGCGTTGTGTTCCACGCGCGCCTCAAAGAGATGTCAGCAGAACTGACGGGGTCCGCTAGGGCCGATGCCTGTCGGGGTTGCGAAGAAAACCGAAAGGAAGATCGTGGCCCCCGGCAACAGCGGAACCGAAGGAACACGAGTGGGTTTTAGTCAGTAAGAGTCTGACACGCCCTCCCGCTCCGCCCAGAGGGGGAGAAGTTATTTTGATAATTTCCCACCCAAAAAAAAAGGTATAGATTCCGCGAAAACTCAGAAAAATCAACATCAAACGCGCCTACGTTACCGCGCACACAACCCCCGAAAGCACGCAAAAGAAGGATGGAAATATTCGTATATTTTCGTGTATTTTCGTATATTCTTTCATTTGTTACGTGACTAACGCCACTCAAAGGAGCTTATTACGTTTGACAGGATCCGTGTTCGGCCTGCGAGCTCTGTTTATTTACTCGAACTCGCATGAGATTTACACGTTTCATGTAAACGGACCAGGTTTAGTGGACTTAGGAAGGATTCGTTGTATTGGTTTGAGAAAAAATTGGGTATCGACTGTGTGTGTGTTCTTGGAAAAAAGGTGAAAGGTGGTGTTTGGTTTTCCTTATAAGTCCATCCAGGGAATGTCAAGGTATATTGAACAGTTATGTATTTTTATCTTAATAATAATACCAGCCTATTATTGTCCCACTACATGGCGAAGGCCTCTTCTCGTGAAGAGAAGGCATGATCATTGATCACCACGTTTGGTCATGACGGGTTGGCGATGACAGAAATTACACATACATCCTAACTACTATATCCCTACATATTATAAATTAAAGTCGCTTTTCGTAATTGTTTGTATGAACGCGTTTTTTCTTCTAAACCACGCAATAGATTTTGATAAAGTTTTTACCATCGTTTAGAGAATTTATTCTGGAAGTTTAATTTGTATATAACGTTAATATCAAAGTTACATAAAACTAAGAAATCTCGACTATAAAAATTAAAATAAATATTTAAAATGTAAATGATGTTGAAATAAGAAATCTCGATGATTTATCAAGTAGTGAATACCGTGCAAAGCAGGAGCGGCTCGCTAGTAATATTATAAATACGAAAGTGAGTTTTTTTGTTTATTACACTTTCACACTAAAATGGCTGAATGGATTTGGATGAAATTTGGCACATTAGGACAAAGGATACTGTTATTATAAGTCCAGGTTTCCTTGTCGTCAGAGAAGACAAACTTAGAAAGTACCTACGTATATGAATTTAAAAATTCACATTGGATCTTGCTCGGATTTGAACCCACAACCTTGTGCATGTGTGAGGCCTAAACCAAGTGGCCATCAGGAATAAATAAATAAAATTCATTTAACAAAAAATAATGGACAATACCTAAATGGCGTGGCAGTCCGCTTTGGATGAAAAACATTTAATTCAATAGGCCTGTGTCCAAATTTTATTTTATTTTTTTTATTTTTCCGATAAAATAATTCATAAGCTTTTAGGAATTATAAACAGAATCCAAATCGGAGATATGGCAAACGCTACTCTAAACATAAAAAATTTAATACCTAACGTGAAAAATATTAAAGATAGACCCCTCCTGTAAAAGTTATTTTGCGATAATTTTTCATGAATATTCAGAAAAATTCGGGAGGGCACATGCCGATGGGCGACATTGTATATGTTCGTAGGTGTGTCCGTGGCATCACAGCTGGCCCTATCAGAATACCAGCGCTGCGGTATTTATCTTTTTAAATATCGCAACAATAAGCTGAGATAGGTGCCTTTTTGGCCTCGTACAGGTCGTTATTATTTTTGTTGTTAGTTTGCTAGTTTAAAATGCTCCTTTTTTCATTTTATTTTTTATTATTGTTTGTTTTTTGTGTGCGTGACCAAAAATTTTTTTTTTATCTTTCTTTATTTTACATAAACGCCTTCTTCCCATGGGGGTAGGCAGAAACTATAGAACGACACCTGCTACTTTCTTTACATACTCCTTTTGCTTCGTTTACGTTCATACATCTGGAGGTCTACTCTCTAAGTCCGTTCACGAAGATACAACTGTAGCGGTTACACCGCCACATACGAACTACACACCATAGACATGACGTCACACAAATCCTGCATCGCGCAGTTAGAGTTTACCGAGCGATCGACATACATACAAGATTTCAACTTCAAACCGATGGGCAGTTGCCCGCCAGACACAACACCCGTCTGGTCGGAGGATCCTCCCTTTTCTATGGTGGATGAGTGAACTTTTCACCCTGTTCCTCATACCACTAAAGAACCCCTTCCAAAAGTAGTTGATGCGTCAAAACAAGAGTAAAAAAAAATCAGATGCAGAAAAACACACCGAGAGTAGGGACAATTGTCAAATCGGGTTGTTATTCATTCTTAGTTCGGGCTCCGAACTAATCTTATATCCGTAGGTGATAAAGAGTATGAAACGCCCGTAACTTCGACCAGAACTACGGAGTTCGCGCTTATGGAGTAGACCCCTTGGTCAAACACGCAAACCGGTTGCGAGTAGGTACTACGCACATAACCTTCTGAAGAACTTCACCAATACGGTCACTATATGTCCTGCTGCCCTAGCGGCCCCTTCCAGCTCGCCGTCCGATAAGGATCAGGCGCGGGTCGACGGCGCGTTGTGTTCCACGCGCACCTCAAAGAGATGTCAGCAGAACTGACGGGGTCCGCTAGATCCAATGCCTGCCGAGATCGCGGGAAAGTCCGAAAGGGATACCGTGGCCCTTGGCAATACCGGCAACTGAAGGAACACGAGTGGGTTTAAGTCAGTAAGAGTCTGACACGCCCTCCCGCTCCGCCCAGAGCTGGAGAAGTTATTTGATAATTACCCACCTAAAAAAAAGGGCGGCCCTTTCCGGAGATAATGATAGTTCGATAAAATCGCTGTTCCAACAAATTCCAATTCATATTCCTTTAAGCTCCATACAAATCTTCAAAAATACATCCACATTCCATTCAAAACCCCATCGATACTTCACCAACAAAACTTAATAGCGACCCTCCGTAACCATACCAATACGAGCCATATTGATTCCAAAACTACGAAGTTCACTTTAAATCACTCACATTCAAACTCATTACTGAAACTCTAACATAACTTTAAAAGCATCTCATTTCACTTGAAACTTACCTTGAGAGTGAACTGCTAATCTATGCAAAGAAAATTCTATAGATTTTCAATATCCTGAAAGAACTCTTCGGTTGAACTTTAAGAAGTTATTCGGTAATATCTTGGAGTTATGAACCTGTTTGTTTGTGGAATTTATGCTAATGGTGTTAAGATTATTGTGCGTATTGTTGTTTTTGGTCTAGGACAAAGGGATCATTACAAAAACAAATGAAGAATACCCTGATTTGTTGCCACTATTTCAGAAAGATTTTTTTTACACCACAGAGTACGGAGACAACTCTGTGGCCGCTGCTAGAGGCAGCATTGCCAACACTTTCCATATGAACCAACCGTGTCACCGTTTACTTGCACTACGATACAAATTACTTATAGAAACTGACAGTTTTGAATGCGATTCGTGACAGAAGTTGTGCGCTCAACGGACTTTTGACGCCAAGAATTTTATTAGTTTTGCCGTCTCTAAACGCTGCCGCCACGACGATTCCGTGCTCTGTGATTTACACTTCAGTATTTTTCCTAGCTCTTGTCAATTCCTTTGTCCATGATAAAATATAAATTTTTAATATAAAACTTTTTGACTTTGATTTTTTGACTGCTTCGTTGGTCTAGTGGTCGCAAGCGCTACTGCTGAGCATGAGGTCCTGCGTTCGATTCCCAGGTCGGGCAAAGTGTTATTGGGTTTTTCTATCTGAAATTTCTCGGTAGCAGCCTGGAGTCTGGATTTGTGCCCGTTTGAAGGCAATAGGCTCGCCCCCTATTACACGGGACTTAAACATAACTGGCGAAATGTGGGTGTACCTGCTACAGGGACACCTCTACCCAACCCTTCGGGGAAACAAGGCGTGATGTTATGTTTATGTTATGATTTTTTTTTAAGCTCCGTTGTTTACACGAAATACACTGCTACATTTAATTATACTTTGTAGAAAAGCAAAATAGTGGGTTATTCACAATATTAAGGTTAAACAGCACGTCACCTCTACGGCAAACTTACGATTCTGCAGAAAATGCATTTTACAGGGGAGCGTTTTGAAAGCAAACATCAATGATAACTTTTTTTTTGGAACAGGTATAATGGTACCGCGGTACGTTTGGTTTTCAAAATGGTACTTCTTTTATATATTATTATGAACTTGTCAATAATGTACAAGGATTAGAAATAAATGCACATTCGTAACTTTACATCATCATACATAGAAGTAAATAGATATTTATTCATACCCTGGCAAACTTACGAAAGTGGTACTTTCGTTACTAAATAATACTAACATAATAAAAATATCCAATTGAAACTTAGGAAAACTTACGCAAGTACCACTTTCGTAAGTTTTCCAGGGTATGAAAAAATATCTATTACCTTCTTTTATTTGAAATTTACTATGCTAAAACACTCTATTTGAATTTCGTAAGTTTACTATGGGTGTATTAACATAAAATGCAGATTCGAACAATTTGAATTCTGTAACCGTCAGACATAAAAATTCGTAAATTTTCCATGGTGTGTAGTACCACATTAGGCACAGTTTTTCATCAAAATGTTGATTTCACTAAAACTGCAGATTCGTAAGTTTGCCGTGGATGTGACGAGCATGTATCAGAAAAGTGTGGTCATATTTAAGAGTGTAGTATAGACCATCAAGGTCTGATAGTACCTTTCTGATACATTTTGTATAACTAAGATCAGTCATCAACTGATAAAACGGATGTTTGCCACGGAAACAAAACACACTTTTAGTTGATTCAAGAAAATTCGGCCGACAATTCCTAGAATTTCCCAAATACATACATTCGCTTCCCCTAAATAATGTCATAATGTTCAAACATAAATAAAATAAACGTAACACTTTTGTCGGGCGTGAAAATCCAGTTTCACACATCCAACAGAATAGGTACCTTTAAAAAAGAAACAATTGGCGCTTTCAGAGAAATGCCTTTTTTCTACGACAACTACTTACTAAGAACACAAATGAAATTTACATGTTGTCTTTGTACTAATTCTACACACCTTGAAACTAATACTGATTGTAATTTTGAAGTGAAAACTTTTTAAGCGTGTTGGGCATTTTTGAGATGGGAAAAAACAATTGAACTCGTGACACCGTTACCGATACCTCATTTTTGTAAACGCGATTGTGCTCTTTATTTATATTAAGTTACGGATCAGTGTTCTATGCAAGTATTTTTACTTTAAAGATTTCGGAAGTATTTTTTTTTCAGGTTTTCACTTCTGTCGGCACTCACAAGTGTCACTGTTTTTTTTAAATTTCGTTTTATATATTTTTATATATTTAGTGTCCTTTTTGCTCTTGATTTAGATTTGTGTAAATAAAGCGCCTTTTGAGAGGACAATTAGGTAAGGTTAATTTTCAATACTTCAATGTTGATAGAAACTATTTTCTTTTTAAATAGAATTCTTTTATTTAAATACGATTTGCGAGGTGTGCTTGGCTCAGTAAAAAGACTGAAAAAAAATTGTACTGTTACTGATTTTTATTAGAGCCTAGTGGTGTGATCGCCAGACAGCCAAGTCATAGGTCTCGAGCTCGAACCCAAGGCACGCCCTCTGACTTTTCAGATTCATGTGCGTATTGTATAATTACCACTTACGTAAAAATCGGTGAAGGAAAACATCGTGAGGAAACGGCATGCCTGAGAGATATTTCTCGACGGTATGTGAAGCCAAGTCAATATTGTGGCAGCGACTTTTGTTTTATTTTTATTATTTTTTATCACTTGTCTTCAGCACTTCTTTTAACCTTTTGTTAAAACGTGGACAATGGTGTGGGTTACATGTTTGTTAAATCTTAGTTTCTTTCTCTGTAATTTGTAGCATAAAACTGTTTTTTGTCCCTAACAAATAAATAAATAAATAATAAGTCAGAGGCCTTTGGGCGGCTTTAAAATTCTAACACCAGGGGGCAGGTAGGCCCCCTGGTTAGTCACTAACCACACGAAAAGAAGAAGAACAGATTTTTTCAGTTTATTTTTTCTTCGTTGACTACTGAGATGAGGACTAATAAATTATCTAAACTGACGCAAAATAAATTGGGCTACGAGCAAAATAATCAAATCAGTACTTCATTTTTAAAAAATATAATATTTTCTTCTATTTTTTCTATACATTTTTTCCTTGTTTACACTTAGCTGTTAATGTGACTTTGTTAATGTTTTGTTTTACTTCAACTCTATAGTTTCCCGAACCCTATAAAATGTTATTTCGTACCAACTAAGTACAGTTTTGAACTCTCTGGGATGGCTGTCCAGAATTTATCTGTCGTATTTTGGACCGAAAATATCGAGAGGCGCTGAAATAATTGTTGTTCAGATAAATTGTAGGATTTATGTTTTTCTGGGAAAAATAGAGACAAAAAGTCTTTCGAAATTGGCCTACATTTATTTAACAGAATATTTAAATGCTTTTCGTTCTTGAAAATAGAAGAGGGAGTGTAGAAAAAACGGCATAATTTATCAACACAAATTGTTTCACGCGCCAACAGCGTCGACTGCGTGCCTACGAGAAAATATGTGCAGAATAAACCTCTTAACACCATTTTCTATTTTCTTTGATGGACACAGCTTAAATAAAAGAGTAAGTAATCTTAATCAAAAAATCAAAGTAATCAAAGTAATCTTAATTTTGTTCAAGTACCTACATATATATTCAACCACCATTAGCATTTTTCGTTTAAATATAAATTAATTAAAAACATGACTCGTTTGGTCTGTAGGTCGCTAGCGAGACTTTGCAAACAAGCATATTTCAAATTAGAGGATTATATCCAAGATAAGAATGCTTGGAAACATGCTGGTCCTACTCCATAGGACAATTTAGAGTCTAGACAAAATCAAACAAAACTGGTTGCTAATTTAATTGTATTTATTAATTACTTTTATAACATTGATTTTACATTCTGTGATTACTCGAACTCATACACTGACTTATTACTTGTTAAATTTTTTAGAATTATTTAATTTATCTGTCATTGCTTAATATTTTTAACCGACTTCCAAAAAAACACTACAAAGTTAAAAATAACTTTAATTTCGGAAGTCGGTGGCAAAAACCTAAAATACAAAACCAAAGACACCGACTTCCGAAATTAAAGTTATTTTTCACTCTGTAGTGTTTTTTTTTTTAAGTCGTTTGTTTTTTTTGTAAAAAGGTTTTTTTAATTATTTTTACCTATTGTGGTATCGTAATCTTATTCCAGGTGCATCGTCTTCACATTTAATGAATGTTTACAAAATATTTTAAGACATTTTAAAAGAGTAACGGTGGAGTTTCTTGCCCATTTTCTCCATACGAAAACTACCTTTTGGAAGGGGCGACTAGAATCAATTAAAACTTGTACCTATAGTTTGACGTACAAAAGTGCCTTTTATGTGCCTAATTGAAATAAATTATCTGACTTTGACTTTGTTGAACGTGAGGTCGTGGGTGCGATCCACAGGTTATAGAGAAAATGTTATCAAATTAGGTAATTCCATAAAGAAAATCTTAGTAGCAGCTTGGAACCTGGATGTGTGTCCAGTTAATAGTAATAGACATACCAGGGACTGGGACAAACGGCAAAACAGCGAAAGGCGAGTTTTTATTTAATTCATTTATTCAAAATCTGTTTAACAACTATATCCTACTTTTGAAAGTGTTTGGATGTTTATTATTCTATCACGCAAAAACGGCTAAACGGATTTGGACGAAATTTGGCACACAGATAGTTTATAACCTAGATTTACACATAGAATATTTTTTATCCCGCTTGTACTTTCCCGTGGGGTAATATCCGACCTTCACGCGGGCAAAGCTGCGGGCGAAAGCTAGGACATAAATAAAATCGGTCAAACTGCATTTATGTAGCAGTTTGTCGACAGTGGTTGTCGTTTAAGAGCGTTTATTCTGAAAGTTGGTAACGTCGCAAGTTGCTGTCAAATATTTACCTGTTTTGATTAATTTGGCAATATTACTACTATATGGAATTAAGAAATGTGACTAACTAGCGAACTAAAATATTGCAATAATTAATATCGTAACATCGAATATTTAGTTCTAGAAGTAAAAAAGTATTTGGAAACTTTCCAAATGCCTTTATTACACCTAAAGCGATTACAACATCAAATTCAGTGTTATGATTGCAATTCATTACTAATATTCTAGTTTCCTAGTTATCCACATTTCTTAATTTCATACAGTAAATACAATTAATTAATATTGCCAAATTAATCTAAACAGCGAAATATTTGACATCTATTTGCGACGTTGCCAACTTTCAGAATAAACGCTCTTAACAATGGTGTGTCCACTTCTGCATTCTCCTTCAGTGAATACATACAAGCATGATGTTATATCAAGACTAACTAAAAACAATACAAAGTATCGAACAAACAAAGGTTCATTCATAGAGCACGTTTGAGAATCTTGCTTTCTTGTTACGGTTATACAGCTGGGTAAAGTTTTTTAATTTAAATTCGTGTTTCCCCAGGACAATGCAATGTTACATTGTTGAACTGTGCAGTTGACGGCCAAGTTTTCGGGACCTTTTTACACTCGTAAAACATTGATTCATTGTATGAAAACACAGCTATAAATTCAGGGAAATTATTTGATAAGAAATTTTACTACCTACCAACTTAAATTGTCCGTATATTCAAATAATAACGTTCATTCTTTGACAGTTATATGAAATTGTTATAACACGGCAAATTGGCGTAGTGTGCTTGAAAAAAATAATCTGGACTGTACGTACGTATAAGCAGCGCAGATAAAGAAACGATTTGTAAATGGCGGCGGCTAGTATAGACGGAGCGAGCGTGTGAGCGAGATAGCATGAGAGCGGACCGCCATGTGAGCGAGATAGCATAAGAGCGGCCGCCATTTACAAATCGTTTCTTTATCTGCGCGGCTTATACATATGTCTAATAATAGTTGTGTAAAAAAATTTAAGATGATACCCTTGAATTTGAAAAACTTTGAATAAGGGGAAATAGTAAAACCGAAATATGAAAAAAAAACTTCTTTGTAATTTACATCGGGAGGCAATTTTTTTTCTTTCATCAGTCTTGGTTTCACAGTAAAATTTAATCATATTCATGTGTATCAAATTATTCAATCTACTATCATCCCAATATTATGTTAGACATTACACTTTGTGCCTGCCTCTTTAAATCATTAAAAAGTTACCTAGTGAGATAAAACAGTCTCTGGAAAGACAAAAAACTTTAAATTGATTTAGGCGTTTGAACATTTCGTCCTAATTTGTTTAGGTTGCTATAATTTTATCTTAGCTTAATCTCTTTTGAAAGTTTAGTGAAAAAAGTATAAACGTATTTCTTGAAGAACACACAAGACAAAACCTTTTATTTTCCTAAAAGAATGCTTATCCAATTTATGAATTATTTTTGCGCCTTATTATAATGTTTGTGTCATAGGGACGCTGTTAAATAGTTATCTAAACGAATATTAAAAAATAAAGAGAAAAGATTTGATTTTTTGTATATTTGTTTGTAATGAATAAACCCAAAAACTACTGGACCGATTTTAAAAATTCTTTCACCAGTAGAATTGCTATAATTAAGATATCACGCGGATGACACCGCTAGTGGAAACTAGTAATAAAATTAAAATAGAATGTTTTTCTGGTAGATCTTATAAAAAAAGAAGCAGGTAACCCAAAATTAAAAAAAGTGTTGCCACAGATTTTTCTGATGAACCTACCGGTTTACCCAACCAAAGTGATTGTATTAATTCAAAACAAAAGCTGGCCAGTATTAATTCGTACAGCAAACCCCAATAAAACACAAGGTAATTTTATAATTGACCACCGCGTTGATTTTAACGATTTACTCACCGTTTACACTGGTTGGAAATTTTAAAAATAAATATTGGACGTACAAAAACAAACACTGTTCTTGCGCTCTCGTCGAAATAAATTACATAAATTGCATAAAATCGTTTCGTGTTTTTGGCACAAAGTGTATGAATAAATAATCATAAAAATCGATTTTCGATAAAATAACGAATATTTGATGACAGTGAAGTATCGACATTTACTTGTCGATATATTTTCGGACGTGGCAGATTTATGAACTAATTATGTCAGTCTGTAAACTGGATTGGGTGATAAATGGATACATAATACGATGGATTTAGTAACCAGTGAATGTGACTACAAATCGTGATTTCAATGGGCATTCCAGAGACGATTTGTGACGAGATGGTGGTGGTCTTCATACACACATAACATAACATCACGCCTTGTTTCCCCGAAGGGTTGGGCAGAGGTGTCCCTGTAGCAGGTACACCCACATTTCGCCAGTTATGTTTAAGTCCCATGTAATAGGGGGCGAGCCTATTGCCATCAACCGGGCACAAATCCAGATTCCGAGCTGCTACTGGGAATTTTCTGATAGAAAAACCCAATAACACTTTGCCCGACCCGGGAATCGAACCCAGGACCTCATGCTCAGCAGTAGCGCTTGCGACCACTAGACCAACGAGGCAGGTGGTCTTCATATTATGTTATATTATATTTTGGGGCATCTTCTGACAAGTGAATTAATTATAAATAGGTATATGAAACTAGCTGCACCCCATTTATTTCACCGGCATAAGTCTCGATCTCGTAAGAATATCGGGATAAAAAGTATCGTATGTCCTAACCCAGATCATGGTCTATCCATGTGCCAAATTTCATCCAAATCTTCTCAGCCGTTTTACCGTGAAAGCGTAACAAACAACCAAACTCACTTTCGGATTTATAATATTACTTAGGATTACGATACAATATTTGTACAAAACAGGAGGTACTTAGAATAGTAGAGTAATATAATACCTAAGCAACTATTACGTTACGAGGTCTTATTGAACTGTCAGGAATGGAAATGCCTAACTACCCAATTTGCTAACTGCTAATCTACACATTCTACTACTGTGCCAAATTCCAGGCCACATCCGTTCGGTTGTTAAGGTATTATGTGATGTATCGTTCTAAGCATCCATATGTGCAAATGAATTCTCCTCGCCTCGTTGGTCCAGTGGTCGCAAGCGCTACTGCTGAGCATGAGGTCCTGGGTTCGATTCCCAGGTCGGGCAAAGTGTTATTGGGTTTTTCTATCTGGAATTTCTTGGTAGCAGCCCGGAGTCTGGATTTGTGCCCGGTTGATGGCAATAGGCTCGCCCCCTATTACATGGGACTTAAACATAACTGAGCGAAATGTGGGAGTACCTACTATATGTACACCTCTGCCCAACCCTTCGGGGAAACAAGGCGTGATGTTATGTTATGTGTTATGTATGAATTCAAGAAAAAACTAGTTACTTATAGGTCCTCGGAATCTTATCTACTTAACAAAATCTTAAATAAACTGAAAGACAACGCGCACCCTGAAATTTTGCACAAAAGTTCCTTTTATGACGAAAATGAGTAGAATTTTACGATTTTAGAAAATGCATTCAATTTTTTGTTTTCGTTTGGCTGACCTCAGATTTTTTTTCCAACTTATGAAGCAATGGATTAGCAATTTGTTTCAAATCGAAACAAATTGTGATTGATCGTGCATTACGCAATTAGGGTACTTGTTTCAGAGTTTTAAAACCGCCCATGGGCCTCTGAATTGCTTTCACATGCCTTCGAGAAAGATCTCTCAGGCATGCCGGTTTCCTCACGATGTTTTCCTTCACCGTTTTTTAAGCAAGTGATAATATTATACAATACGCACATGAATCCTAACAGTCAAAGGTGTGCCTTGGGTTCAAACTCGAGACCTATGACTTGGCAGTCTGACTATTCACTAAACTCATCCCCTAAAGGGGGTTAAATATAAAAGTTTTTATGGAAGTTTGATATTTTTGTTAATGGGAAATCCCATTGCGCACAAGGCTTGGCTTCGTGATCGAATCAGAAATGAAGAGATCCGCTGGAGAACCAAAGTAACCGACAAAGCCTGAAGAATTTTCAAACTTAAGTGGCCGATGAGACCAAAAGGTTCTGGAGTGGCGACCGCGTACTGAAAGACGTAGCGTTGGAAGGCCTCCCACAAAGTGGACCGATGACCTTGTGAAGGCCGCAGGAATCTGCTGGAGGTGGGAAGCACAAAACCGGTCGAAGCGGCGGTGCTTTGAGGAGACCTTTGTCCAGCAGTAGACGTCTTTCGGCTGAAATGATGATGATGCCGAGGCTTTTATTCAATAAGATGCTAGACACAATTAACGATTAATTTATTGAACTGCAAAAACTGAAATTAATTAGACTACCTCATTGATTAATCTCTTTTCAAGGTTTACTGTCAGAGCTTTTTACACGAGGAATCTATGGGTCAAATACACCAAGAGATCGCTGGATGCCCTGCGCGTGCAATATAATAATGCTTTCAGGATGATGTTGCGACTGCCCTGTTTCTGCACTCGGAAATGTTTACTGAGACCCACACAGATGACTTTTAAGCCATAATTGGAAAAAAACCGTGTCGTTGCTGAGCAGAGTGCGGGGTAGTCGCAAATATTTCCTGAGAGTTGTGGTGGAGAGCTATATTCCAAAATAATATCAAACATTTTATGCGGAGGTTGCTCAGTTATGAAACATGTTTTCTTGTCTGGTCGTCCTCTGTATGGAGTGAGCTTTATTTAAACTATTTTATATCAGTACTACTAGAATATAAGTCGTTTTGTAATACCAACACAATTGGATCACTGTTTTCAATTTTTTAAATTGATTTAGTGAGTTCAAGTGCGACTATTGAGTTTGGAGTACTGGGTTAGAACTCTGGATTGGGCAGTGAAGATCAGTTTTTCCAACAGGAAATGGTCTACATTAGCTTATATAAAAACGCCTTTAACCTGGCCCATTAGGGCCAGGTTAAAGGCGTTTGCCCCTTTTACATACACAGGCAAGATAAACCCCTGCCTACCCCTTCAAGGAATTCTAACGTGCAAAGTTCAGTAATTTAAAAGATTAAAAAGAAACCTATTCAGTAAATAAACACCTAATCCCTACACAAAACTGTCTCCCAGCCACCTAAACTCGAAAGCCGTACCTTTCAATTAACAAATAAGGCGGGCTATAAGTAATAATTACTTGTAGTCCTATATATCACGATTTATAACGACAGCGGCGTGTAAGTGAAGGAAATACGCGAGTTTAGGCCAAAGTTCTCGGGCCTCCGAGGGCAAAAACTCACGGTAACGACCGCCAACATATCAGGGAATATCACCTATATCACAGAATAGATATTTTACTGGGGTCGGCTCCACACAACGAGTGAAAACGCACGCACACATAGACTCGCTTCACGTACAGCAAGTGCAAGCGCAGTCGCGATTGGCATTTGTTTTTGATGAATAGGGTATTTGACTACTAATAAAAATATTATTTTTGATATTTATGTCAAAATTCCCGAGGAAATTAATTCTAATTATATGCCCATTATACAATATATTGAACTGATTATAACATCTAAATGTTGATTTAAATGTTGGTTAAGTGGCAAGGCTCAAATACATTACGATTAGGAGTAAATAGGGTATTTGACAACTATCAAAAATAATATTTTTGGTCGAAGTCAAATTAATACCCTATTCCTCAAACAAATGCCAGTAGCGAATTCGTTTGCATTCACAAAATTTACCGTTTTGCGTGACAAGGATAAAATAATAACTTCTAAAGGGTCTAACTCCTCCGTATTTCCACCGGTTTTATGGATTTATTTTTCACAAATCGTTTTTTTTTGTAAAAAACAGTCAGTCAGTCTGCACTCAGCGCTTGGCCGTGTTCGAGTTCGCAACAAGTCCATCGTCATCCTGAGGATGCCTCGTTGAGAGGTGAAACACGTGTCGATTTCTTTCAGGAGTTTTTTATGGCTCTTTAGAAATAGCTAGGCGGAACAAGTTACTAAATATATCCACGTCTATTGTATTTTGTAAAAACCTGTTAAACTTTGAGACAAAGATTGAGTGTTCCGTCTATGTGTGCGTGCGTCTGTTTTCGCTAGTTGTATAGAACTGACCTTCTGCACCCCACTATTTCGTGCCTCCACTGGCTACACACCGTAAATAACAGAACAAGGAATTCTTTTTTCTTCGCAAGAGATAATTTTCACTTTGGGTTACGATGCTTTTTAAGATCTGACGTCACGGTTTTATGGTTGTTCCGTGAAGATTGTTGAGTTTTATTGAATGTTGAGTTGGTTTTGATAGGTTGGGTTATGAATAAGATAGGTATTATGTCTTTCAAATAAAGCGTTTTCTGTTGATATGAATGTTGACTTTATCGTGGATAACATAATTGTTATGTCATACTTACTAATAAGGCTTAGATACCATCATCAAATCCTAATTGATTAATATGTTGGAAACGAATCGCAAGCGCGCCACTGGCGACATCAAGTGATCTACGCACACCAAAAAGCGCGCTTCTACAGAGTCGTGATGTTTTAAGGCCACGGCGAGGAGGGATTCAGCCTCGGATCGCATCGGAGTTAAGACGTCGTGGAACTGTTCTCGATTCGTGGTGCTGTTATTGTGTTAATTGTAATTTGTGATTTTAATAAACGCCATCGGACCCAATGTGTGTATAATTTAGCTAGTGTGATTAATTTTATAGTAAATTATAATGTGATCTGAACTGCAAACGGTTTTTCTGTTGCGCATTAACCAACTAACGAAAGAGTCAGATACCTCCGACAAATATTATAAAAGCGAAAATGTTGTTTATTTGTTACACTGTCACGCTAAAACAACTGAACGGATGTAGATGAAATTTGTTTTTGAGTTATAAACTTTCTGTGCGCCAAATTTCATCCAAATCCGTTCAGCCGTTTGTCCGCCAATCCGGAACATACATCTAGATAAACAGACAAATGGACAAAATTCAAAAAACTATATTTTTTTTTTTCAAAACTATTCTTTGTACTGTTTTGACTTCATTACTATTATAATATAATGTAAGTACAGATTCCCGATAATCATCATCATCATTTCAACCGAAAGACATCCACTGCTGGACATAGGCCTCCCCCAAGTACCGCCACTTCGATCGGTTCTCTGCTTCTCGCATCCAGCGGATTCCTGCGGCCTTCGTCAGCATCGGTCTATGTGGGGGGCCTTCCAACGCTACGTCTTCCAGACGTGGACGCCACTTCAGAACCATCACAAAATAATTCTGTTCCACATATTGTGTATTTCTGCTACTGAGATATATACCAACGAAATACGATTACCATCCCTAATTCGGCCCCTGTCATGGCATAGCATTACACGGTGTTGCCTAAGGCGGTCTGATTACAACTATTCAACTAATTAGCTAACCTGTGACGGACGTTACTAACAATAGTCATTAATTAGTTACGTATATTGTACCGTATGTAGTATGTTATGTGATTGTAATTGAAATTTTCAGATTACATTTCTGGATTTTAGTGACAGTTTGTAGAGAGTCAAGTACATATATCTGCAAACGTGTGCTTTAAAATTATTTATTTCAGTATTTTTTTGATAAATAATTTTATATCTGGAAGTAGGTTTGTACAAACACTTTTACACGTCAATCATATTTTTAAAACTAGATGAGGTCAACGTTTCCTGTCTGACTACTCTGAGAAGAACGGCTGAAAACTCAGAGGTCACGGTCTCTTTTAAAATCCAGAAATAATCTTGGTCAGATCTTGTGAAGACCATGTAGATTGGTTCCTGAAATGGTTTAATAAATTAAATGGAAAGATCGGATACCGAACTGATAATGTTTTGTCCTTTCATAGTTATTTTCACTCTGACAGCAACCGTTCATTCATTCAGCCGAAAGACGTCCACTGCTGGACATAGGGCTCCCCCAAGCACCGCTACTTTAACCGGTTCTGTGCTTCCCGCATCCAGCGGATTCCTGCGGAGTTCACAAGGTCATCGGTCCACCTTGTGGGAGGCCTTCCAGCGCTACGTCATCCGGTACGCGGTCGCCACTCCAGAACCTTTCGACCCCATCGGGCATCTGTTCTGCGAGCAATATGCCCTGCCCATTGTTACTTAAGTTTGGCATTTCTTCGGGCTATGTCGGTTACCTTGAGGTTCTTCTGCGGATCTCTTCATTTCTGATTCGATCACGTAGGGAAACTCCAAACATAGCCCTGCAACCATAAAGCAACGATTATAAAGGTATGTACTGTGTGTTAGCTTTTGGTTTTAATGTAACTAAATCTTGTTGATTGGTGGGTGCAGATTAATACGACTTCCAGTACTTTAAATACCGTCTCAGGTTAGTAAACGGAAGTCGATTGCAAACTTGATTAAAATAATATTTAATTTCCGAAAGTTGCTTGGCATGCCGCCTGTAAGGGACAGTGGGGCGACAAGAATAAAAACAATGATCCATTTACAACGTAACACCTTTTTATTGTTCTAAATCACTTGTAAATTTAACCGTCACACATTGATTTATTCACCTGATTTTATTAAACTTATGACTCTATTATTTCAAGAAAACAGCAGAAACTAAATTCACTTAGACGGGAGAAAACTTAAACGGGCCGTAGGGCGGAGCACCCAGGTACCACAGGGCCCAATCTTGCTGTGTTTTGTCGTGTCGCGCGCGCGTCCGCCCAGAATGACCACGTTTCCCGCCGCGCAAGGTCTTTTATAGTTTATCGACGGGGGTGAGGCGCGAGGGAAGCTTCCCTGGCGAGGGTGGCTTCCTATTGGTTGTTCCTGTTTTGCCATTTTCACCCTTATGAACGTCAACCAATGGCAGCGCCGACCGCCGGTCACGTACGCCACAATTCCAGGAAATAATTCGCGATGTCCAAAAACGATACCATATAAGGGCATCCGTGGCTCTCTCGCAGCGTAGTCCATAGACATTGCGCAGGTGTGTGTGGCATACGCGTATGTGTGTGCGCCAGCTGGTCTCATTCTCGCACTTATGTAGGACGTCATAAGAGCATCTTTCGTTTGTCCGTAACAATCCTCCCCCCGGCGTAGCCTGCGAGCCTAACCTCCTTCGGCAAGGACAACGAGCCTCCTTACAGGTAATTTCCATATCCTGGAAGCGATGTTCACGTCTTACTTGATCAGCTAGCCTCGCGCCAATCAAACACGCCTGTAACTCTAATCGGGGTATACTTTGCGCCTTAAGAGGTGATACGCGCGATTTCCCCGCGACGAGAGTAACTATTACTTTTCCATCAGGCGTTATCATTCGTAAATAAACAGCTGCAGCGTACGCTTGTTCGCTCGCATCTACGAAGACATGTAAAGTCCTATTTATTACCGAATCCTTCGTATAACATCTAGGTAACCGTAGCTTAGCTACGTAGTTTATGTCAGCCAGCCATTCTTCGAATACGGCCGCTTCCTCAGTGGGCAAAGGTTGGTCCCAGCCCGTTTGCTTTCGCCACAGATCTTGTAGCATTATCTTAGCGGTTATCGTATAGGGGCTAAGCAGTCCCAAAGGGTCAAATATAGACATGACTGCCGCTAATGTCTCACGCTTTGTCGGCGTACGTTGACCCGCTTTCACGTCTGCGGGTACTCGTGGCATTGTTGTATTAACTGCGAATTCGTCCGTGGTGGGTAGCCACATTATTCCCAATGTTTTTCCGTAGGGGTGTACATTCGAACCCAATTCCTTCGGCGAACTAGATTTGTCAGGCTCACAAATACCTTCCAGCAGGCTATCTTCGTTCGTGTGCCAACCTGCTAACTCGAACCCGGCTCGCGAATGTACGGCGATTACTTCCTTAATCGCTTGGGTGGCGCTTTCTATGTCGTCGTAGCTGTCTACCCAGTCGTCCATGTAATGGGCACGTGTGATCGCATACAGCGCGTGCGGATGGCTTTCTTGGCAACTTTCCGCATTCATATTCCGCACGCTGTGAGCTAGAAACGGCGAGCTTCTAGCACCAAAGATCATCGATGCCATCTCGTACTTTACCGGCGGGCCGCACCGGTCATCGCCACGCCACAGGAATCTCTGTGCTCTTCTATCTTCCGGGCGTATCTTAATTCTGAGAAACATCTCTCGTACGTCCGCTGTGAGTGCAATCGGTCTCTCACGGAATCTAAACATTACACCGTACAGAGTGTTTAACAAGTCGGGCCCCGCGAGCAATTCGTCATTTAGACATTTCCCGTTAGATGTCGCTGCGGCGTCAAATACAAGCCTAACCTTTCCCGGCTTGTTCGGATTGGTCACGGCAAAGTGCGGGAGGTACCACTCTGGCGAGTCGCTTTCCTTACTGTCGCATTCAGCGACCTTGACCGCGTAACCTTTCGTCAAAAGGTTATTGACCTGCGAAATGTATGCGTTTTTAAATTCGATGCATTTATCCATTTTTCTTTCTATCGTTTTCAATCTACGATACGCCATATCATAACTTGGCGGCAAGCATGGGTTATCCTTGGTCCATGGCAGACCCACTTCATAGTGACCGTCAATCAGCCGTGCAGTCTTCTTGAAAATTGCCTTCGCTCGTTCGTCTGCCTGCACCGGTCTCGGCCGGCTAGCTATTCCCAGCGCGTCGATGGAGAAATGCGACGTGATGAGGTCCTTTAACTCTTTTAACCGTCTGCAATCTTCATGCAATTCTTGTGGGCGTACGTGCAGAACCAAACTACTGCAGCCGGCGTACTCCATAATAGTACGACGCGGCACCGTACCGTGTACGACCCACCCCAGCTGGGTTAGCGATGCGACCGGCTCATCCTTACGGCCGGTGAGCAGTTTACGCGATACAATCAAATGCCAATTATCTGCGCCTATAAGTAGGCGTGGCCTCGCGTCCTCGTAACATAATCCCTCTGAAGACAGCTGCTTCAAGTATTCACGTTGTAAGTAGCTCGCTCTTACTGACTGACCGGTTATGGATAAGTTATTTACAGTACGCGCTCGTATACTGTGATATTCCGTGCGTTTTCCCTTAATCTCAATTTCCACGCAACGGCTCTCCGGTTCTTCCTGCATTGCCGTGATACCGTGCACGCGCAACGCACGCTTAGGCCCTGTCGCGCCTATTTCTTTTGCTATTTCGCCGTCGAGTAACGTTATGGTAGAGCCTTCATCTAGCAACGCGTATGTTTCTACCCTTTTTCCTTCCGGACCGCGTAACGTTACCGGACACACTTTCAATAACACCACGCCTATGTCGTTTTCGACGTGAGCAGAGGCCGTGGTCGCCGATTCACCCTCTGTGCAGCTTGCTGCTGTGTTCGCCGTGTCCGACGTTCTGTCGGCAGTGTGGAGAAGCTTGTGATGCGGTCTATTACATTCCCCTACCCCGCACTGCTTTGCGGCGCACTTGAATCGACGGTGCTTGTTCGCTAGGCACCGGAAGCACACACCGGTCTCTCTTGCCCATTCCCATCTATTATGAACGGGCATAGCGATGAGCTTCTTACAGCTTGGCGTGGCATGCTCCTCGCCACAACACAAGCACGCTCCCTTCTTTTTCTTTTCGCTGGGACGCTCCGCTGCCGTGTACGTAGCGGATACACGCTTGCTGACTCTGCCCGACGCGCCCTGTATTTTTGCAGGGGCCTGTTGTCGCGCTGCTTCTTTTGTCGACGTCGCCGCGTTCGTCGAGTACGCGAATCTTACTGCCCGGTCCGCTTCTCTCATCAAATAGCGTGATAGTGTGACAATGTCCGGCTCCGCTCGACTACCATAGTCTTGAGCATAGTCACACCATCTCGCACGCATATGTGGACTTAACTTTTCAACTACGTGCCGTGCTAACATCGGGTTCTGTAGGTACCCTCTTTCATCCAGACACATAAGCACGCTTACTATATTTTGCAGCTTTATAGCGAACGCGTTGAGCTCGGCGGCCGATGTACCGGGGCGCGGCAATCTTCTTATATCGTCGAGCGCCTTATCAATTATAATTTCCGGACGCCCGTAATATTGTTCAAGCGTGTGCATGATAATCGCTGGGTCGGCGGCGGTGTATAATAGCGCGGATACTGTTTCCCTCGCTTCGCCCTTGAGGCTGCTACGTAGGCGCGCTAGATTCTCGGATCGCGAGAACTCGTAGATACGAGTTGTATCACGCATAGCAGTTTTGAACAATAGCCACTCGTGCGGCGCTCCAGTAAATATGGGTAGCTCTTGTGCTTGACGCGACGGCTGTCGACAATGTGACATTCGATTTATTGCCTCGGCGAGTTTTTCGATGTCTCTATCTCCCGTTCGCGGGGGCGCAGGTGACCTGGGTCGCGGCGGGTCGTCATGATTGACACGAGGTTCTTCTCGTATTCGCGGATACGTGCGTGTTAAATCCATTTGATGTGTTTCACGCGGTCCCATATCCTCTAATCTATCCCTCTCCCCCCGTATGTCGAAAGGGGGTGGCGCGCGTGCCACTGATGACACCGGATCGAACGGTGTCAGCGATGGTGGTTCCTCCACCCGTTGCTGCGTTCGCAGCAGCCAGTCAGAAACGCGATTGTCGTCGTCCACAGCACCGGGCGCGACGTCACTATAGCGATCCGTTTCCTCACGTATCGTCTGTACTTCTACGGCTAGCTTCTTCCTAACCAGTTCGGCCTCGAGTTGTAGCTCCTTGCGGCGTATCGCGGCGAGTCGCTCCTCAGCTTCATACTCTACTTGCCGAATGCGCAGTATTGCACTAGCAGTGGACTGGCGCGACCGGACGGACTGTGCCGGCGGCGACCTACTATTTGTCCTATCAGCGGCGGGTGCGGGCATGGCGGCGGCGGCGGCGGCGGTTGCGGCTGCGGCGGCGGCGGTAGCGGCGGCGGCTGACGTTATAGCATCCATGCTAGTGTACTCGGGCGCGTTTCCTACCATAGTTGTAGGAACCGGTACAGACGCGGGAATCGCGGCGCGCGGGTTCCGTTCGACTTGCGCGCGCGTGACGATGGTCGCGCGGGACGACGGTGACGCAGGGGGCTCTTCAAATACCCGTGCGCGTTCTTCATTCTTCTGGCTTCTCGTCGTAGTCGGCATCTTTCCCCCTGTGGTACCCTATTTACTCCTATCAGCCCTAGCGGCCCTAACTGACCTACCGGAGGGCCCGTTGAGCGGGATATGCTCCGGCAGGGATGGATATCGTGCAGGAAGGGAAAGGTGGGGACTACCCTGCAGAGAACTATGCAATTACGGGGTGCTCAGCGACCGGTGGGAACGACCGGCCGCGTCGGCAGTGCCTACAGTCCGGCCCCCGCAATATACACAGCCGTACAGGCGCAGTAGTGCTATTCAACCCGTGATGCGGGTTGGCGACAGCGCACAAGTTTGTCGCACCGCCTTGAAACGGCGTTAACTCAGTCGTGTACCCTTTGGCACCGTGAGGTGGTACCCGACTGAGCCGCGGTCCACCCGCTACGTATGGGCGCGACCCGTAGTGGACACTCTGGGCGGGCGCGAACACGACGACGACGACACGAAGACACGAAGCTACGCAGCTAACAGCATACCGCCTTCCTAGCCGCTACTTGGTCGGACTTGCTGCCTTCCTGTGTTCCTTTTCTTTCTTGAACACCGTAAAGAGGGATCTTCTTAAAGGGTTCCTCTTCACACTTACAAGCGATACGTTGCTTCTTTCTTGAAAATAATTCTTCTTTCTTGAAATAATACTCTTCACGTCTCCCTTAAGACGCACATGCCGATACCATGATCCGGCTGTCGAAGGACCATTATCCGGCTATCGAAGGACCATTCTTCCACTGTAAGGGACAGTGGGGCGACAAGAATAAAAACAATGATCCATTTACAACGTAACACCTTTTTATTGTTCTAAATCACTTGTAAATTTAACCGTCACACATTGATTTATTCACCTGATTTTATTAAACTTATGACTCTATTATTTCAAGAAAACAGCAGAAACTAAATTCACTTAGACGGGAGAAAACTTAAACGGGCCGTAGGGCGGAGCACCCAGGTACCACAGGGCCCAATCTTGCTGTGTTTTGTCGTGTCGCGCGCGCGTCCGCCCAGAATGACCACGTTTCCCGCCGCGCAAGGTCTTTTATAGTTTATCGACGGGGGTGAGGCGCGAGGGAAGCTTCCCTGGCGAGGGTGGCTTCCTATTGGTTGTTCCTGTTTTGCCATTTTCACCCTTATGAACGTCAACCAATGGCAGCGCCGACCGCCGGTCACGTACGCCACAATTCCAGGAAATAATTCGCGATGTCCAAAAACGATACCATATAAGGGCATCCGTGGCTCTCTCGCAGCGTAGTCCATAGACATTGCGCAGGTGTGTGTGGCATACGCGTATGTGTGTGCGCCAGCTGGTCTCATTCTCGCACTTATGTAGGACGTCATAAGAGCATCTTTCGTTTGTCCGTAACACCGCCTATTTGCAGTTTTTAGATGTAGAAAGGTATAACTCTATTTTTATAACTGTACGCTTGGAGCTGTCAAAATCGTAGGTTGTTGTATTGAATTCACCCGCCCAGTTAGGTAACCGACACCTCAGTGTCAAGACGCCTCTAAATAAGTACGGTCTACACAACTCGCGTCGTCTCCACAGTTCTGTCTTATTATTCGTTAAGTTGTTATTGTTACTATTTAAAGCACATACACTGTAATATTTTGACGTTTTCAGGTGCACAGTTATAAAAATTAGGTTATTTAAAAGCACATGTCAGTGCATTTTAAAGTCTAAAGTCAAATAGTTATACCGTTACCCCGCCTCCTAGTTAAAAAGCGATCGCCGCGCGTACCACAATCGTTCGAAATAATTTTTCGGTGAACTTGAACGCGTGGTCGCGCCGACAGAGGACGCTTTCCGGTTTCCCGAACAAAAAGTGACCGACCGCGTATTCGTGCGACCATCACTTCTAAATGGGACGCGGCTTTACTCCGCTCGTTTTCTTGACCCAAACCGTTTTGATTTTCTACGTGTGTCATAGTAAAATAACTGTAAGGGACAGTAGGTGCCAAAATTTAAAAGCTTCCAATAATTTGTTTCAACAACCTTTGGTGTAGAAAGAGCACTATTCAAATACTAACATCTAATAAAAAATATTTGAATTATATGTTATATTCATTCATTTGTATTCTATTGTATTATATTTTACACATAACATAACATAACATCACGCCTTGTTTCCCCGAAGGGTTGGGCAGAGGTGTACCTGTAGCAGGTACACCCACATTTCGCCAGTTATGTTTAAGTTCCATGTAATAGGGGGCGAGCCTATTGCCATCAACCGGGCACAAATCCAGACTCCGGGCTGCTACTGAGAAATTCCAGATAGAAAAACCCAATAACACTTTGCCCGACCCGGGAATCGAACCCAGGACCTCATGCTCAGCAGTAGCGCTTACGACCACTAGACCAACGATTTTATGAAGTTAAATAACTTTGTTTATAAGCAGCTCCTGTTCAATGTATTTTTTCTTAACATGTTATGTACACCTATAATTTATGTATACAGTAGCAGTTATACTTTTCTTAAAATACTTTAGTTAACCAATGTTGAATGTATGCTGTTGGTGTTCTTTAATAAATAAATAAACAAAGAAAAAAAATAACAAGAAATTACCTCTTCAGGCTAACTTCTATTCCACGAACCAAATCGAACACACTCTTAGCTAAAAGATAGACTCAAGGCTAACCACAGATATAGATATACCTAGATAACGCAAGAGCAACTACTGCGCGTGCCATTTTCGTGCCCAGCTTACGTACAATAATCTTAAGCTGCCACTTTCGCGCTCAGTCTGCATCGGTGCCACGCTTGTCGGAAGTCAGTAAAAAAATTGAAAATGGTTAATTACGCTGTTATAAATTATAAAAACTGTGCAAATGCGAGAAGAAAAAATAAAAGAAATGTTTCTTAGTGCTTGTGACGTCATAGTAGGTAGTCAAAAAATGGCACGCTTGGTTTTCATACAGATCGTGATACTTGCGTTATCTAGGTCTATCTATATCTGTGAGGCCAACAGTCAACATTTATCTTCCATTCCCAACATTATTTCTAGAAACCTACACCTACAAGAAGAAAAATAAAAACCTTCAATTCTCGATAGGTTATCGACAAACACTAAAGTAGATGAGTAATGGAATATTATTTTTCCATCTTCGTCGCGATAAAGACGTTTAGCATCGGGGCTGCCATCTCTTGCCGTCAGAATTCAGTATTGAGGCAGTCTTGGTTCCGTTAACGGCTTTGTAATGGTGTTTTTATGATTTTTTTTCCACCATCAACAGTGCCTAAAGCTCTATTGTTTCACGCAACGTGATTTATTCCCGTCAGAGATGAATGAGGTGTTTAGAGATGCGCCAAAGTGGATTTAGACGTGTTCTCTGTGAAATGATGGCAGTTTATTACCCAGAATGATATGGGATGCGGCCTGATTTTGTGACTTCTGGGGTTATGTTTATTTGAATATGTGGTCGTTGTTATTGCGGTGAGCCTCTGTTTGCAGGCTATTTCAATGACTTACAGATACCTGTTTTATCTATATTATAATGAGGTAAAATTTGTTTGTATGTTTGTTTGTAAGTTTGTATGTAGGGGGTAATCTCTGGAACTACGATTCGGATTTGAAAAAAATCTTTTTGCATTGGATAGCCCAATTCTTGAGAAAGTTTATAGGCTATGTAACATCACGCTACGACCCTTAGGAGCCAAGCAAAAATAAAAAAGTCAGTTAGAACGCTAAGCGTAAACGAATAGCGCGGGCGGGCGATGCGATGCGACGCGGTGGGTTGGGGCAGAAATTTCACGCAGACGAAGTCACGGGCAGAAACTAGTACCTACGTAAGTATGAATATCCTAATCCTAACTAATATTATACAAATACGAAAGTGAGTTTGTTTGTTTGTTTGTTACGCTTTCACTAAAACAGCTGAACAGATTTAGATTTAACTTGGCACATAGGTAGACCATAACCTGAAGAAGGACATAAGTATAAGTGTACAGATTTATTATTTAACTAGAATTAGATAACTTGGCAAGGTATATAAAGCACATGCATAAAGCTTCATTATCTAGTTAGTGGATACCGTTCTGTAAGTTAAGATACCTTTTATCCCAATATTCCTACGGGATCGAAACTTACGCGGGTGAAACCGCAGTGAGTTTAAGAGAGTTTAAATTATTTTTCCCTTTCTCACAACCAATGAACAAAATTGATCAAAATCAGTCAATTTTGTACACGGCGGGCACGGCGGCGTCTTAAGGCGATTGGCACACTGCACCGCATCACGCAGCGTAGCGCGTGAATGCGTGTTTTAACGTTGCTTGTAAGTATCTCCATTTGTATAGAAAACACGCACAGTCCAACACACAGAAAATGCATCCACGCGCGTTCATTTTAGTTCGTTGACACGCAACATGCAGCGTGATGCGGTGCAGTGTGATAATCGCCTTAAACCAATTGCCAAAAATTACTATCAAATGCTAATGCATGGGAAGAGTGGATCTATCCTGTGCAAGAGACTGCAGACGATCTCGTAATGGTGCTATGATCAGCAGAAGCTCAATATTTAGAAACCCAAAATACGACTAGGAATAGAAACCCAATCTGTCAGACACCACAAAGCTCCATCAAAAGCTAATTGCTAACCCTGCATCGTTCTTGTGTATATGGTCTTGTATATATATCTGTGATCATTGTCAAATCCAAATTTTCCGATACCTAACGCTTTACTACGTTACTGTTGTTCACACAAACATAAAATTCTTTTATATCAATCGTCGATAAACCGTCACAATTTATAACAATATGATTTTTACCGTCAATTCATTGTGAATACGTAAATATGTTGGTTATAAAATTTATTGCTTCGCTGCTATCCGTTGTTATTTTATTGTCGTGTTAGTTTCGGTGCTCACAAAGTCTATAAAAGGGCTGATACTTTTTACTTCTCTTCTTTTTCTTTACACAGTTCATCTATCGTTTCTTTCATCTTTCCCTACTCGTATAGCCATCGACATTCATACTCAAAACTTTTTTGATGACATTTTGACAACCGATTTTCACAGAACTAACTTCAAACATACGATTCCGATACTCTTTCCAAAGCCATCAGTTGGGACTGGTCATCTCATAGCTACCATGAATAATTTTAATTTTTGAATTTTTTATCTTTTTATTACGGACGATTTTAACGTGCACGTCTTTCTACATTGTTCTCACATGCATAATTTCAACATGAATGATGTTTAATAAAAAATAAAAAATGATTTAAAATAGTGTCTATGGAGTTTCTTGCCCGTTCTTCTACATAGGTACCTACTACACTTTGACATGGGCAACTAGCTTCATATTTCTGACTGACCGACTCCTTGGCACTTCAAAAGTGCCTGTAAAGAAATAAATGCTTGAGTTTGAATTTGGAACGTTTTTATTATGTATGCAACCAGTGTTTCTCATTCTAAGTGAATAATTGAAGGTATTCTATTTTTGAGAAATAAAAATCTTACACCATAAACCATACTTCTACTCTTGTATACACACACACATTTGCGGTGAACGCAGACAGAGGCTTGTGAAAACTCATCGTGCCATCTGTACACCAACTGGCTTCGGTAAATGTTTGCTTGGCTCGATATTGCACACCACATGACGCTTTTTGCTCTCCGCTCTTGCCACCGACGGCTGTTGAAATCATGTCCTGTTTACAAAGATAACTTTCCTCTCGAATGGTATGGTTACATTAGTCGTTCGACTGTTTTGCGTCCGGAGGGCGAGAAACTAATTTGTGCGCGATACGTAATGTTCTTTGTTTTGGTTGATATTGTTATGTTTTTAACCGACTTTAAAAAGGAGGAGGTTTTCAATTCGACCGTATGTTTTTTTTTTGTGTTTGTTACGCGATTACTCCCCCAATTATGGTCTGATTTTGATGATTCTTTTTTTGTTTGGTAGGTTATACTTCAGAGGTGGTCCCATAAAAAATAGATTAACTTTGCTTGGGTAGTTTTTGAGTTAACTTCATTAATACGTGTATTTTTTTCACTTTGTAGTGTTTTTTTTTGGAAGTCGATTGATAACTAAACGTTTCTACCTACTTGTTTCTCAAAACAGCCTTTTTCAAATTCCTGCTTTAACATACTGCTCTCACTTACAATTGAGAGCAGTGATAACCCAGTGGTGTGACCTGCCAAGTCATAGGTCTCGAGTTCGAACCCAAGACATGCACCTCTGACTTTTCGGATTCATATGCGTAATGTATAATTATCACTTGCTTAAAAAACGGTGAAGCAAAACATCGTGAGGAAACCGGCATGCCTGAGAGATATTTCTCGACGACATGTGAAACCAAGCAACCAACCAACCATGTGAACAAGACTTAACAATTTTTTCCGTGTAATATATTTCTTATGTTAAGATATTTTAATAATTTACTGTAATTCTATTTTCTTAAGTCCCTCGGAAATCATCGCATTTCCGAATACAAACGAATGCTAATTTCCATGTCCATCAATTATTAGATTTATCTTGTATAATAATTTGAATTCAGAACTAAGTACTTGCTTTATTATTGTTTTGTTTTCTTTTTCGTGTGAACTATACAGAGCTTAAAACAGTTTTCTTATCTGTCGAGCCTGCAACTTAAGCAGCTTTCCTACCATTTTTTAAATAAATTACATTTATTTAAAAGAGTATTAACAACTCGATATACTTCCAAGTCGATTGAGAGCGTCCGGTTTGCACCGAGTGCAAAGTGCAACTGATATAAATCCGACGACTGACGAAACACGAGGCTTGCGTACCTACGTTATGAACACTTTTTTTTTGCTGTATTGCATCTCATAGCTGACCTCTGAGGTTATGACTATTTAACCGGCCAATCCTGTGGGTGCCTTAAGCTGCTAAACTCAAAGCCTCCAGCCAGGGGTTATGAATACTTCAGTATCCGCTTCTTTTATAGATCTCACAACATTGCTATTTATTTAATAATGAAAGACCATGGAGTAAGGATGAATATTTTTGATCATGCACTTAAAATAGTTAGGAATAAAATATAGCCAACGACGCTGAAGTGTACATAAGCTCACATTTGCCATCAGTTTGGAACAAATGATTATTTTTTTCCAATCAGTAAACCTCGTTGGCTGTATAACTTAATAAAAAGTAAAACCTTGACAGTAATATTGAGAAAAATTTGATTGTTACGTCAAAAGTGACAAGCTTTCTGCTGCAAGCACGCAAGAAATTACAATAAAATTGAATTTAAGATTACCAACTTGTATAAGCATTCAATACTTTTTAAGGATGGACAGCTTTGAATCAGTGCAAGACGCTGAACTCATCCAAGATGTCTGGATAGCCCCCGTATATGAATCTTCTGAATCACTAGATTCTCTATTGAATTATATTGAACCTGAGCCGGAAGACTCTCCTAAGGTGAAATTGTTCAAGGAGGGACTCTATAGTCCTGGCAGTGGAGAATTATGTGCCAAGTATTTAACTACATCTGATAGCTCAGTGTTAAGACATGTTTACTATAATTATCCTTGTATTAAAGACCCTGGCATTGAGAAAGCACTACTGTTTCCAGGTATGTATTATTAATTCACATTTTATTAAGATTCTATTCTCTATTTGAAATAAGATTAGACATTTAAACAAACTTTTTTTACAGCCCGTTCAACCGATTTTGACTTTTATTACGTTGGTGGCATGAGAAATGGCAGCTGCAGTAAGCAGTTGGTATTGTAACCACTTTTTGCTTTTAATGCCATCCTTATACGCTTACGGTATAGAAGTCAAAATCTATGAACGGACTGAAAAAAAGTTTATTTAAATGTCTAATCTTATTTCAAATAGAGTTTAAATATTTCCGTAAATGTCGTGATAGCCCAGTGGTTAAAGGGCTCGTCTCTCATGCATGAGGTTGTGGATTCAAATCCGGACAAGTGCCTATGTGGCTTTTAGCCGCGGCTACACCCGCGTGGAAGTCGGAAACTAAGCCCATGGGAACGTACTACCGGAATAACTAGGATCCTATGTTGTAATTCAGGTTATAGGCAATACAAAGTGCAAAGTTTCATCCAAATCTGTTCAGCTGTTATGTAGATTCCTCTGTTTATTTGTCGCTGGGGCGCACAATTAGTAGGTAAATCTTCTTTCACCTGTTAAATTGAACATTGACCGAAACCGGTATAATCAATACGTGTTTTTTTTTTTGGGTCACAATATTTATATTTTTACAGGTTTGTTAAAGGTTACCTTAAATTGATTTCAACCACTATTAATACCAGTTACCGAAATCAAAACTACCTTTATCTTACACGTACCGGTGCGTTGGCATCGTGCATTTGGCAAAAGCGCGCATCGCCTATGTGTTTGTAACCGGTATTAAAACGGTAACCTAAATAGAGGTAACATGTTTCTTCTTCTTGGTTACCCAGATAGCGATTACCTTAGTCGTAGAAGTAACCTAAATTATTCGATACCTGTACCGTTATTTATAAAGGTTTTCGGTCCCTGTTTCAGAGGAACACGAAGAATACCCTGTTGATGGTCAAAAACTATACCTGGATTTGTGTGAGGAAATGAAGTTAATTCCGGTGAGGATTTTCTATAGAGGTTTGCTAAAAGAAGAAATCGATTTGAGAGTAAGTGTGTTTTTGTTTATGTTTCCATATTTCAGTGTCCTTTCTGTGTTGTGCTCTGTAGCCACGCCACCGTATATTTTTTTATTTTGATATAACCCATTTTTATGTACGGCTGACGGCCATGACGTACATGCATTGTTTGTGAATGTACGACTTTTAATTTAAAAGAAAAAAGTAAATTAATGTGGCGTTGCTGCGGAAAATTCTCTGTAGCCACGCCACCTGTAATCAACATTTGTAGATACAATTTCAGCTATTTCTCTGAAGTTATATAATGTACGAACGCTGTGTATTATGTACACGTGATAAGTATGAAAAAATATGTTAATTCTAAAGTTTAATTCTAAACTCACAAATTGTCCCTTTTAGTGTAGGTATTAAACTAATATATTTTAGCGATTACTTTGGATTGACCAGGAAAATAAAAATAAACAGATTTCGTAAATAATAGAAGTTATTTATTATAAATCCGTGTTATAACAATGGTTACAAAATATTTTACCTTTATAATAATTACCTGGAAAAGCCTGGATTCTGGTCTTGGGGGCTCTCCGGCTTCGACTAAGGGCTCCTAAGCGCATGTATGGAGAGGGGATAGTTCCCACTTCGTTGGAAGACGGGGAAACTGGTCCTCATCAGGAAGCCGGGACGCCAGCGGACTCTTCGTCCGCCTATCGGCCCATTGTGCTGTTCGACGAGGTAGGCAAGCTCTTTGAAAAAGTCATTGCAGACCGCCTCGTCGGGCAGCTGGTGCGGGTGGGGACGGATCTGACGGAGAGCCAGTTCGGTTTCCGCAGGGGGCGCTCTACGGTGGACGCCAACACGCGCGTCCGGGCCCTCACGACGGGGGATGCTGTGGCCCGGGGTGGGGTCGTCTTGTTGGTGTCTCTAGACATCGCCAATGTCTTCAACAACCTGCCCTGAAGTTGCATCAGGGAGGCACTCCGGTATCACGGGATGCCGACCTACTTCTGTCGTGTGGTCGAGGCTTATCTGACGGACAGGGCCGTCATCTACTCCGGTCACCAGGGAGAGTGGAACCGGCAAGAGATGTCGTGCGGTGTCCCACAGTGATCGGTCCTGGAACCGCATCTGTGGGACATCGGATACGACTGGGTGCTGCGCGCCGACCTCCCTAGCGGCGTCAGCGTCGTTTGTTACGCTTACGATACGTTGGTCCTGGCGCAGGGGAAGTCGTATCAGGCGGCGGCCGACTTAGCGACACGTGGGGTTGCGACAATCGTCAACAGGTTGAGACTCGAGGTGGCCCAGCACAAGTCTGAGGCCATGGGTTTTCATGATCCTCGGAATGCGCCATCGTCAGGTTCCCAGGTGATAGCGGGAGGGGTTCACATCGGTGTCGAGTCGATTATGAAGTATCTGGGACTCGTCCTCGACAGCCGGTGGAATTTTGTCGAACATTTCCGACGTTTGGCTCCCAGACTGGAGCGGGCCGGGGCTGCCTTGAAGCGGCTCCTGCCCAATCTAGGGGATCCAAACGCCTCCTGCCGGAGGCTTTACGCGGGGGTCGTGCGGTCCATGGCCCTTTACGGGGCACCGGTGTGGGCGCATTCTTTGAGGCTGCGGCCAGCCCGCTGGTTGAACGCATCCTAGAGGGTCATGGCCATCCGGGTAGCCCGAGGATACTGCACGGTTTCCTGGGAGGCGGCGAGCCTACTTGCCGGATTACCACCATGGGATCTGGAGGCAAAGGTCCTCGCGCACATCTGAGAGTGGCGCGAGGGGGCGAAACGCCGTGGCTTAACTCCGCTGCCGCGAGAAATCACGGCACAGCGGGCATAACTCCGGCGGGATCTCATGGCGTCATGGAGAGTGCGATTGTTGCAACCCATCACTGGGCACGCCACAATTGCGGCGATAAGAGGAGTGGCTAGAGAGGCGCCATGGCGTCCTCACCTTCCGCCTGACGCAGGTCCTCACCGGACACGGCTGTTTCGGGAGGTTCCTGTTCAGGATAAGGTGGGAGGAAACGCCAGGGTGTCACCATTGTGTGGATCGGCCTGAGGACACGGTGGAGCATACGGTGGAGGTCTGCCCGGCTTGGGCGGAGCAACGCCGTGTCCGACCCTGATTCAGGCCATGGTACGGAGCGAAAGGAAATGGGAGCCCGTCACCTCCTTCTGCGAAGCAGTAAAGCTCGCGAAAGAGGAGGTGGAACGCGTGAGGGAGAGGCAATATTCGCGTCCTCACGCCCCTTATCGCCACAGAAGGAGACGCCCTGGGCTTCGGGAATCGCAGGCCGATTTCTGGTCACCGTAAGCGCGGGCTTGTGGACGGTGAGCAATGGGTAGCTCGCCGTCCGACAAGGACTAAGCCCGGGTCAACGGCGCGTTGTGTTCCACGTGCGCCTTTTTTTTTTTTTTTTGGGTGGGAAATTATCAAATAACTTCTCCCGCTCTGGGTGGAGCGGGAGGGCGTGTCAGACTCTTACTGACTAAAACCCACCCGTGTTCCTTCGGTTGCCCTGTTGCCGGGGGCCGCGATGTCCCTATCGGTTTTCTTCGAACCCCCGGCAGGCATTGGCCCTAGCGGGCCCCGTCAATTCTGCTGACATCTCTTTGAGGCGCGCGTGGAACACAACGCGCCGTCGACCCGGGCTTGGTCCTTACCGGACGGCGAGCTACCCATTGCTCACCGTCCGCAAGCCCGCGCCTACGGTGGCCGGAAATCGGCTCGCGATTCCCGCCCCGGGCGTCTCCTCCTGCGGCGGTTAGGGGCGTGAGGGCGCGAAATTTGCCTTTCCCTCACGCGTTCCGCCTCCTCCTTCGCGAGCATTACCGCTTCGCAGAAGGAGGTGACGGCCTGCCATTTCCTCTCGCTCCGTACCATGGCCTGAACCAGGGCCGGACGCGAGAGATCACCGCCGCCGATCGCCTCTACGAGGACACGGCGTTGCTCCGCCCAAGCCGGGCAGACCTCCACCGTATGCTCCACCGTGTCCTCAGGCCGATCCACACAATGGTGACACCCGGGTGTTTCCTCCCGCCTTATCCTAAACAGGAACCTCCCGAAGCAGCCGTGTCCGGTGAGGACCTGCGTCAGGCGGAAGGTGAGGACGCCGTGGCGTCTCTCAAGCCACTCCTCAAAGAGGGGTCTTATCGCCGCAATTGTGGCGTGCCCATTCCACGCGCGCCTCAAAGAGATGTCAGCAGAATTGACGGGGTCCGCTAGAGTTATTTGATAATTACCCACCCAAAAAAAAAAGGCCTTTTTATGGAAAAGTATGTACAAATTATATAATTTCGGACAATTTCGTATTTTTTTAAAAATATATATCTATGGAAACCGAACTGGGTCTCCGCCAGATCCGACCCCACCCTCGCCAGCTGCCCGACGAGGCGGTCTGCAATGACTTTTTCAAAGAGCTTGCCCACCACGTCGAACAGCACAATGGGCCGATAGGCGGACGGAGAGTCCGCTGGGCGTCCCGGCTTCCTGATGAGGACCAGTTTCCCCGTCGTCCAAAGAAGTGGGAACTAGCCCCTCTCCATACATGCGCTTAGGAGCCCTTAGTCGAGGCCGGAGAGCCCCAAGGCCAGGATCCAGGCTTTTCCAGGTAATTATTATAAAGGTAAAATATTTTGTAACCATTGTTACAACACGGATTTTATAATAAATAACTTCTATTTATGAAATCTGTTTAGTTTTATTTTAATTTTCCTGTCAATCCGAAGTCCTAATCGTTAAAACGTATTAGTTTAATACCTACAATAAAAGGGACAATTTGTGAGTTTAGAATTAAACTTTAGAATTAACATATTTTTTCATACTTATCACGTGTACATAATACACAGCGTTCGTACATTATATAACTTCAGAGAAATAGCTGAAATTGTATCTACAAATGTTGATTACAGGTGGCGTGGCTACAGAGAATTTTCCGCAGCAACGCCACATTAATTTACTTTTTTCTTTTAAATTAAAAGTCGTACATTCACAAAAAATGCATGTACGTCATGGCCGTCAGCCGTACATAAAAATGGGTTATATCATAATAAAAAAATATACGGTGGCGTGGCTACAGAGCACAACACATTGTCCGTATATTCAAATCCCAGTTGACAGTTGTATGAAGCAGCTATAACACAGCTAATTGATGTAGGGTGTCAATTTTGTTGACAATAAAACCACCACTGCACCCTTTCTTAAAACCACTAAAACAGTTATTATTTCTATGTTTTATCTATATGATGTGCAATAAATTAAATAATTTTTAATTTTTCCAAAATTTTATAAAACGAAAGTCTCTTCATCACTGTAGGATGTCACATCATAATCAGCCTATAATGTTCCCACTGCTGGGACACAGGCCTCCTCTCGGTGAGAGGGAGTGGGTCGTAATCCACCACGCGGGCCCAGTGCGGGTTGGTAGATGTCATATGTCTTCGAATTTTTGTTTCTAGGACATGCCCGGTTTCCTCACGATGTTTTCCTTCACCGATTTGAGAGCAGTGGTGATGAAATAATTTGCACACAAAGTAAAGGGGTTCAAACCTACGACCTACAACTCGTAAGTCACGGCCGTTACCACTGGGTCACCACTGCTCGCAAGATGTTACATAAATATAAACCTGGGCGACCGAGCTCTGCTCTTGTGAAAATAGAGAATGCTCATTTAATAGTATAGGAAAGTACATACTAATTCCATGCTGCCATGATAGTAGGTACTTACTAATTCCATGCTGCTATGTCATTACTCTAAGGTAGCCATCTTGTTCTAAACTTTGGGCGACCGATCTCTGCTTGGGTGAAAATCCGGAGAAAACAAATTTTCCCAGATATGAGACAAAGCTAGATCGATTTTTCCCCCGTAAACCCCTATATTGCAACTTTCATCGAAATCGTTAAAGCCATTTTCGAGATCGTGATTACAAATAAATATATATATACAATATATATATTGACTGCCTCGTTGGTCTAGTGGTCGCAAGCGCTACTGCTGAGTATGAGGTCCTGGGTTCGATTCCCGGGTCGGGCAGTGTTATTGGGTTTTTCTATATGAAATTTCTCAGTAGCAGCTCGGAGTCTGGATTTGTGGCCGGTTGATGGCAATAGGCTCGCCCCCTATTACATGGGACTTAAACATAACTGGCGAAATGTGCGTGTACCTGCTACAGGGGCACCACTGCCCAACCCTTCGGGGAAGCAAGCAAATTTAATATATATACAAATATTGCTCGTTTAATAGTATAGGATATATTATATGTATAATCAGGCTATAGTTCTGCTTAACTCTTTCCAGTATTACGGTGTGAATCCAGTAGGTATTAGAGCAATGTGTATGGCCTTAGCTCGCAACAAGACCGTGAAACGTCTGGACTTGACCAGCAACTACTTGGATCATTTGGATGCTTGCTACCATCTCGGCCAAATGTTCGGCGACAAAAATGCTTTGACGGAACTAGTGTTGAGCGGATGCAAGTAAATAGTTGATACTCTTTTAAACTAATTTTACAAACATAGTAGGACTATATGCAATTTGTTTTTACATATTTGGAAATTTTACATGCTATATGGACTATTATGTATGTAAAATTATATAGTATAATACATATACAGGGTGGCAGGCACAACGACGCGAAAACTGTTACCATGGATTCAGTACATGATTCTGAACGCCCCCTCTGGTGCATTGAAATTTATCGTCGGTTATTAAAAAAAAATCTGCGGTTTCATAGAAAAATGTAAATAAATAAATTAAATGTATGGAACAGCAAATTTTTTTTAAAATAACCGACGAAATTTTTCAACGCAGGGGTATTCAGAATCATGTACTGAATCCATGGTAACAGTTTTCGCGTCGATGTCCCTGCCAGCCTGTATACCTATACAGAATGGTCCAAATAATGACGTCATACAATTTTTTTTATTGTTCATGCCCAGGCGTATCCGAAAATACCCCATGTATGTTCCGTGATGCTTGATAGTTTTCGAGCTATCATGTTTAAAATTAAAAAAAAAAGAAATGTTTTCGCTTTAAAAAAAAACTATATCTATTTTTACAAACGAGATTTTCGGATACCTCTGGGCATGAGGAATCCTTTTTTTTTATGACGTCTCTGTTTGTACAACTCTGTATATAATTTAACGGAAAATGCTTCGAATGCTGTTACAAAAACTTCCTTTAAAATAAACAAAATTACTGCATTAACAAATTGATCTTGAAAAGTCTTACAGAATTATGATTTTGCTGGCGCCCATCATACTCTTTGAATAAAAACAGCAATTCTACTTGGTCTCAATCAATAATAGAATAACGAATTTTTGCTTCTCGTTACATCACAGCTTTAAAATTGCATTTAACGTGTATGATTATATGAGCAGAGTATTTTTTTAATGTTGATCATGACAACTTTTGACTTTTCAATGTGAGGTACACACGGCTACATATCAAGCTATATATTCCCAGTATAAGCTGATCTTGCATTGTATAGGATTTCGGTACAATAAGAGGTCTGCTTAATCGTAGTTCCATAACTTGTATGAATACGAAAATCTTTCTTAGTCTCCAATAATCCGGGCCTTTGCATAAATCCTGGCATTTTGTCAATGATCAAATTTTTATTTTTTTCAATTGTCCTGCGTCTGTTGCCTAGTTATACAAGTTTTGATTTGTTGTGGTCAAGTTGTGGTGTTATTATTTTTTGCAGAATTGGATGTAAATTTATCCGGTTAGCTTTGAATCTTCTTAAAAGTAGTACCCTGGATTTGTTAGATTTATCAGAGAACAATATTGGAGACGAAGGCTTCCCGTTCCTCACCGAACAAATTTTGTATGGGGCTGTTATTAAAAAGTAAGTATATTTTACATTTTAAAATATCGTCGCTTTACGGTGAAAAGCTCGGGAATGCATTTATTTATTAATTTTTTGGAAAGAAAAACTTGAAACGCACTTACTCTTTACACAAAAATAGTTTAGTAACATGTATTAACGACATCTATGACGAGTTTTAAAAACTCGCATTACGAGGTTTTCAATTTACCAACACTTAGAATTTTTTAAATAATATTTATTATTAGGACTTTTTTGATGATTATTTGCCATTAACTTCAAGTGTTACTTATTATTGTAAGTTACTAGTATTTGCCCGCGGTTTCGCTCGCTCGGATGTCGGAAAATATCCAACGGGAACGTACTACCGGGATTTCATACTTATTAGCCGAGTAAAAGGTCATTGATTCCTACTTATATATTATATTGTTCATATAATTACTTTGTTACGCGTTATTTTGAATGTGATATCTTTTAAACTATTAATTTAAAATTCTAAATTCTAAATATTTTATTTCACATAAACATACATGGGCACTTATAAAACGTCAGAAGCTAGTTGCACGGTTCCAATTAGTCGTTTCCTATGGAGAAGAGCCGGCAAGAAACTCCACGGTTACTCTTTTAAAAATAATTGGCTTTTACAATACTTTCAAATAACAGTGTTACTAGGTATGGGAGGACAGTGTAGGTCTTTCAATAAGTACCAAGTACTTAACAAAATAGAAAATGGTCTACAGATCTACAATCCACTAAGCCTACAGCGTTCTCACATTCACAAAATAGAAAAGAATCTATACAAAAGATAAATAAATTAATAAAACTAAAAACCTATTTTAATAAGACGCAATTATATGATTGCTATTACAACTGTAATCAATCGAAATAATTATCATGTCCACAAAAGTCACTAATAAAGAGTTGAAATTAAATCGTAGGTATATAATGTCAAATAATAGAATAAATATGTCAAGGACGAATGTAAAATAAATAAAAATTAAATGATATGATGTCCAGGCATATTTTAATCAAAATTAAATGTCCAATTTATATAAAATATTTTATTGGATAAGGATTAATATAATACCGGTCAAAATAGCTTCGAAAATAAGTATAAAATTTTATGAAATTCTGAAAGATGAAAATGGTTACTGTGGGTCATCCTGAGAAGATCGGATCAAGAAGACATAATCAGTCTTATTCCAAAACACGGTCTAAATTTGGTACTGGGATTAGTACTAGCTTTAGTACCATGACTAAATAAAACGTTATTACAAAATGAAGTTTATCAATAGTTCCTGAACTATCTATGGTACTAAAGTTGGTCCGCCGAGTCCCCTAGTTTATCTTTGGTACTAATTTATTTGACGTTTGCGTTGATTATTGTTGTGTGTCAATTTATACAAAAATTGTTAAAAATGGATATTTAATATGATTATCTTGATGGATTTTAAAGATTTGGATATGCTGGGACGTCTCGGCGATCTTACAGACGTCGTCGTCGTGTGAATCCTTTTGAATTGAGTGACGAAGATTTTAGAATAAGTGTAGGTTCACAAAACGTTTTGGAGAAAAACTAGTGGTTGTTTTACGCAGTGTTTTACGTGAGATTTATCCCACGACCCTCGAGGATGCCCATTGAGTCCAGAATTGCAAGTGGTTTGCGCATTACGCAACTGGGCTCGCCATTAAGTATGTAAGTACCTAACCTTGGTCAATGCAAACCTAACAGTAGACAAAATCCAAATAATTTACTAATATTATTGTTTTATTCGTAGATTCAAGACGATACAGCTGATTAACATGGTGTGTCTCAACTAGTTTTCAGCAAAACATGTAAAAACTCGTCACGGATGTCCCGAAGATTTATAAAAATGCCTATTACTCCAAAGGAACACGAGGAAAGCATTAGGAAATTCCGCAGTATTGCTTATTTTCCTACAGTAATTGGGCCAATAGAATAGACACATATTCAAACACAGACACATTTCCTACATAAATAATGTAAAGTATCTAAAATCGATCAATTTTAATTAAATGTTATATGAACTGTATATGAAATTTTATTTACCAATGCATTGCTATCGTAGTCATTTAACATCACCCCTGTTTTCCCCGAAGGGTTAGGCAGAGGTGTACCATTTAAGTAGTACACCCATATTTCGCCAGTTATGTTTAAGTCTCATGTAATAGGAGGCGAGCCTACTGCCATCAACCGAGCACAAATCCAGGATCCATGACAACTTCAATGACAATGTCGTGAGGAGCAATCATCATTATTTCCAAGTCCTCAGGAGGTGATGGTGGACGCCACAGGCGTCTGTTTGTTCTCTTCTTTACGTAGATAAGTTGGATTCAACTCGCGAACAAACCATGTCACAGTAAAGTTTAACACACACACAAGGCGGGTTTGTCGGGCGCGGGTCAGAACGGCAGTACGGCGGACTTGTATATATTGTAATTCCTTGTATTATATGGATGTCAGCACACGAATTTTGGCCAGCCGGCCAAAATCGAAGCATGACCAAAACTAAACTAATACCTTTTTGTTGTTTATACTTGGGTGTATACCTACTGAATTTATTTATGAGTCTGTAAGGTATTTAATAAAGGTTATTTTATCACTAGAAACAAATGATATACCTACTCGCCTATTATTATTGTACCACCAACATGATGTACTGTTTCAAAAGCATTTAAAAAAAACGAAAGATTTCAAATGTTTTTATTTTAATTTTTTTTAATGTAGATCTTAAATAACTAAAAAAAATACTACATGTAAACAATACATTATCACAATATTCACAAGTTTACACGAATAGTCGGCGTCATGTATCGCGCGCTATCCGCGACCTTAGGAATCACCATTTCACCTCTCGCCCAAAGTCTTCATGAATTTCGATAGATGTTTGTATGTAAGTACAGCAGCGTTGGTGCAGTACCCAGTACCGCACTTTTTACGAAAACCACACTTCTTCTTGATATCTTGATAACCCGTGATGTTATTGTGATAGTCATCAGTTCACTTATAAAAGCATTGTTATTTTAGTCATTCTGTTTTTATAAAATTTAATTTGTTCAGATAGCCAAAGCAAACAAACAATAAAATTATGACTTTAATTTGACGTGACATCTAATCATTGACATTGGCAATTAATCAGCCATGTATTCCGTTGTAAGAAATATGTACCTACCAAGGAGAACTTATTTCAATGTTAATAATAATAAAATATAAGTTGGATAGGTATATTAAACAAAACATCTTGTTTTAAACAAAAAACATGGTAAATATCCCGTTGTAAATAACTTTAGTGGTAGGTATATTAATTGTTGTAAAAAGTTTGTGCTCGCGAGGTCTACTGTTCGCAGAAATACCACTATTATCAATATTTAGAGAAACAGAACGTTGCTTCAAATAAAACCTGCGTGAATGAATGAAAGAATGCCATTTTTGGTTCTTATCTGTGGATATTATTTAAACCATGAACCTTCTTTGGTACTAACTGATCCTCGAAAAGTCTTCGTTTTGTAATAAGAACACTTTTTGAGTCTGGTACTAGCTTTATTACCGTAACAATCCTAGACCTTTAAGTCTTGGTTTAAACCAGTACCTAAGCAGTTTTTTGTAATAAGACGGAATATGTCATCGCGGACTTTTTTCTTGATCTTTTTAAGATCTTCAATCCTGTAGAATATCAATTTGATGTATATTTTACGGCTTACGCGGCGCACGCCAGTAAATCGCACTGGGCATGATTTTTTCAGCCTACTTCAATGAAAAATAAACCAAAACCTTTCGCATGAATTACTCCATCCATTGGTGAAAAGAAAACCGTTTGAAAATCCGTTTGGTAGTTTTTGAGTTTATCGCTTTCAGACAGACAGACGCGGCGGCGGACTTTGTTTTATAATATGTAAGGATAAGGATAGTTAAGGAAAACCTGAGGAAACCGGCAGCTCCTAAAACCAAAAATTCGAAGACATATGTGACATCTATCAACCTGCACTGGGCCCGCGTGGTGGATTACAGCCCACTCCCTCTCACAGAGAGGAGGCCTGTGTCCCAGCAGTGGGAACATTATAGGCTGATTATGCATATGTTTATGGTTAAGTAAAGCAACGAAATAAAACTGATAAAAAAAGTATATGGATTTTTATGCTATAATGTTTCAATCCTTAAACTATATAATTCTTATTATATCTAAGTATTTACATTATTTAAAAACGATCAGACTTAAAATAATAATATGTACAAGCATATAAAAAGGGCGGGGAAATGATCATAGGCCATCAAAAAACTCGTCCATATCGCTGTCAATAGGAAAAGTGCCCAAAAGGCTGGCAGCATTGCCACGTTGTATGGCAATGCTGATTCTTTGACCAAAGAATAGGCCAGCCCTCTGGTCACGTGAAGAGTCGACCAGCCGCTTGGCGATGTCTTGAAAAACAAGGTGGGCACTTGGACCCCATGGCCCTAGTGTTTCAACCCCAAACGGCTCAAACATATAAGTCCCAATAAGATTGGAGTATTTGCGCCGTTTGAGGTTTTCCGCACCTGCAGCAGCAGCCCCAGCACAGCTCGCCGTGCTAGGAAGATGGGATGGCGCAAGGGTGTCGACACACGTTGCATCCCACACCAAAGGCCTACCTACCTTCCAAGGCATTATGGTCATTCCGTCTGGTCTCTTCCCATCGTCGCGTGCCAAGCCATTGGGTTCTAAAACAGCTGGCACTCCGGCGGTGACAAGAGCACGACGGATGATGTCATTGATGCTGGCGTGCCGTGCTATCCGGCCTGCGCTCTTACTGCAGGATAGGCCATGGTGTCCGAGAGAGTCGACACCTTCACCGCATTGGCAGCGATGTGGAGCCACACAAGGAGCACCCAGACGCAGACAGGTAGCAAGCCGGAAGGTGGTATCACCCAGCATAGTGCCTATGTTGGGTGACGGTAGCGCCTGAAGCCAGAGGCCCGACTCCCACTCACCTACAGCCAGCAGGCGGGCACGCTCAGCAGTATTGGTGGACGTATTAATAAGATTGTTCCGTACCAACCTGCAGAGCGGCTCATCCCACTGCCTCTGGGAAGATGGGTTCACGGGCCGATCTGTATTCGGGCAAGTCGCTTTCCAGGCGTTCTCCGCAACGGTCAAGCACGACACTTCAGAGTTAACCAGGCAGGGGGCTAAAATTTTCCCGGTCAACTTTTCAGTGCTGTGGACAGAGGACAGGAACGCGGGTAAGCTAATACTGGTAATTTTGCGGACGCCGAGGCCACCAAAACGGATGGGTAGTGTAGCTTGCAGCCACGCTCGGTCGTCCAGGGCCACATTTAAAATGGATGTTAATGTGCTGCGAATAATTTGGTCAATTTTGTCCAAGAGGTGTGACTGCTTCCATAAGGGGGAAGAGCGTAGACAATATATAAAATTTGGACCAAAACAACAGTATCTAATCAGGGTGAATGCCGAATGTAAATTAATTTTGGAGAGTCTGTCCGAGACGTCGTTAAAGTTTTTGATTTTTTCGTCGAAAGGAGAAAAACTGTCTTCTAAAATTGGGGAACCTAGGAGCTGAAGTGAATTTTTTTCCAAAATTTTGATTTGTGGGGCTATTGCATTAAATTTATCAAGGGTCAATTGTCTGTCAGTTATGTCAGAAAGGAAAATTTCGCATTTTGATGGGTTAAGATCCAAGCCAATGGATTTAAATTGTTGTTTGAGGAGTTGTAAGTCTTTCAAAACGGTGTCTACATCACCTCCTAGCGTTCAGCAAAGCGTTTTCCATCCTTAAACTTGTAACTGTCATCAGCAAATGATGTTTTTTTTTAAAAAAAAAACTTGTTGCATTTTACGCTTTTACGATGATAAAATTAAATATGTATCTTTTGCATCTGAAAATGTATCCAAACTGCACATTAAAAGACTCACATTTGAAGAAGCTGTGGTTATAAAATTTTACAGGGCGTAGTTTTTTCTTCCTCCTGTTTTCACTGTAAGGCGACGATATCGTCAAATCGTCTACTTTTACAATGTTTGTAAATATGTGAGCACCATGTATCTATCACATATTAAATTTTCTGTCGTTGCTTCATTTTTAATTCTTTTTACCTATTGTGGTGTAGTAATTTTATTCTAGGTATTGTCTTCATATACAATTATTTAACTAATGTACGTGCCTATACAAACAATTGTAAACATTTTAAAAGAGTAACGGTGGAGTTTCTTGGCCATTCTTCTCCATACGAAAACTACCTTTTGGAAGGGGCGACTAGAATCAATTTTATTATTTTGTAAATTCTGACGTTAAAAAGTGCCATACATGGGCCTATTTGAAATAAATAATTTGACTTTGACTTTGATAAGTTATTTGGTACCTTAATGTTATTTTTCTACAAAATCTCCCTCCAATGCAATGCATTTAGAATAACGCGTTTCTAACTTTCTTATTCCTTGTGAAAAAAAATGTTTTTCTTGACTCTCGAAAAACTCCTCTACGGCAGCCATAACCGCGTCATTATCGTGAAATTTTGTTCCACAAATTTCCTCTTTTAATTTTGGGAATAAGTGAAAATCACTTGGGGCTAAGTCCGGAAAATATGGTGGGTGGTCAAGAAGATTGAAGCTAGCACAGCGGATTGCGTTGAGCGCAACTTCCGATCGATGAGCAGGAGCGTTATCATGAAGAAACAACACGCCCAACGACAGTTTTCCACGACGTTTTTCTTTAATCGCTTCACGCACTTTCGGGATTAAATTTGCATAATAGGGTCCAGTAATCGTCTGGCCTTTTGGCATGTAATCAATAAAAAGGATTCCTTCACTATCCCAGAACACTGAGGCCATAACTTTGCCAGCGGTAGCAGCAACTCGAAATTTCTTAATGGATGGAGAGGATGGTCGTTTCCAAGACATGCTTTGTCTCTTAGTTTCAGGATCGAAATGGTGGACCCACGTTTCATCCATGGTGACAAGGCGACGGCAAAAATTATCCGAATTACGCTGGAACATTTCAAGATTACGCTTAGAAATTTCCAAACGTCGCTTTTTGTTTTCGTCGGTTAACATTCGTGGCACCCATCTTGCCGACACTTTTTCTCCGTAGGGCCACAGGTTCGTTAGGAAACCTCGACCTAAATTCCCACAATCCACCAATTTCCAAGCGTTTCTTTGGGTCCGCGGCCAAACATCGCAACCCTCTGGTTGTCGAGGCCGCCAGTTATGTCCCGAGTAGAATCAGTCATGTTCGCCGCCCAAGGCATATTCTCGTAGACCCCGATGACCCCATAACCCTCTTCCAGGAGAGCAATAGGGAAACAAGTACAGTGTACAAATACAGACGCCTCCCGTCATTCCGACCTCGCCGCCGAGGTCCTTTGCGATCTCGACCGCCGCGCTCCCGAGTAAATATTACTCCCCCCCGACCCTTGCTCGAAAACGAGGTGCCAGCAGTTGTTGCAGCACTGCATGTAGCTTTAAATTCCCCGTTTAATAATAATGATCAAAACCTTTTGATCCAGCCCGTCCCATCTTTTGTCCTCCCTCCGGATAACGCCCTAAGCCGAGGCTCGAACCCCGCAGGGGGTGCCCTTAGCGAGCGTTTATCCTAAGCTTTTTAGCTTAGTTTATGTGTGCCCTGGCTGGAGGCTTTGAGTGTAGTAGCTTAAGGCAACCACAGGATTGACCGGTTAAACAGCCATGGTTTCAGGAACCAGCTGTGAGAAGCGAATCAGAAAAAAAAAAAAAAAAAACTCTAATTTGAATATCGAACTTTTCCCAAAAAGGTTTTAAATATATGCACTTCTAAGAACTTTTTGATTGACCCTCGTATGATTCGTCATTATACAAACGGCGCGATCCGTTTACAAACGCTCGCAGTTATGCAATATTTTATATGTTTTATGTTATGTTGTCATTCAGATTTGTGACTTAATAAGTATAGTAAACGTGTTTTAGTTAGTAAGTACTAAATCATTTTACTAGTATTTTATTAGTACCATGTTCTGGATCTCTGGTCTGAACATAAAGATTTAGATTATTAAAATGCCCACAAAAAAAAAATTACATAGGCAGTGTGATGGAAAGTTGATTATTAATGCCTTTACATCTAACTAGATGCGCCCCACGGCTTCACCCGCATAAGTCTCGATCCCGTGGGAATATCGGGATAAAAAGTATCCTACGTCCTAACCCAGGTCATGGTCTACCCATGTGCTAAATTTCATCCAAATCCATTCAGCCGTTTTAGCGTGAAAGCGTAACAAAGAAACAAACTTACTTTTGCATTTATAATAGTAGCTAGGATTAGGATAGCTTCTTCGACTACATAATGGCTTCTTATTCAGGCAATACTTAATGAGTTTTTTAATCAGAATTCTGTGTACAACAAAAATTAAAAGAACCAATATTAGTTTTTTTTTTTTTTAAACAGATTTTGGTTGTTTTAATTTTTAATGGATAGCAAGTAACATAATCACCCGAAAAATCTAAAATTTTACATGCTATTCAAGCCAAAAAGTGTTATTTTACAGTAGTATAGTCTCCTCAAGGTATCATAAAATATTGAACAACTTATGATTCAGAGGCAATTAATTTAAAACTAATTTTGAACTTGACTATCCAAACTTTACTTACAACCTTCGAAATAAGGAATCCTATGACCCGACTAACAGTAAGCGATACCTAAGCGAATGCCATATTAAAAGCGTCCTGTTGGATTTTTAACCCTCGGCTCAGCGCCGATGGTTTAAAATCCAACAGCGTGCATTCATTTAGGTCTCGCCTAGTAGGTATTAGTGAAAATAGACATTAACTTCACACGAAAAGAATTGGGCACAAAAGTCTTCGAAGATTCTGTTTACTTAAACTCATTAATGTAAGGTTTTTGTGAATTTTAGGTTATCCTTGAGGCGCAATAATTTGACAAGTGACAGCTTATCCTTGTTGGCTGAAGTGATTGAGTTCCATGACCACACAACGCACTTGGACCTTTCCTGGAACACATTTTTTAAGACTGCAGGTATTGATCTTATTAAACTATGAATTTGCATAGGTACTACGAAAATGTATTTTTTCCTTGTACTTTACCACTTTTGACATCAATTTCAATGAATTGAAATTTCACTAATTTTGAAACTATCTAACGGTCACACAGACACCAAATAGACCTAATGGTTTTATGACGTGTAAGTACAGCAAGTGCACTACAGGTCTCAAAACGGAGAAAGAAAACTATCGTGAGGGAACCGAGATGTCCTAGAACCAAAAATTCGAAGACAAGTGACATTTACCAACTCACACTGGCTCCGCGTGGTGGATTATCAGCCCACTCCCTCTCGCAGAGAGGAGGCCTGTGTCCCAGCAGTGGGAACATTATAGGCTCATTATGCTAAGTGGCACTCAACTGGTGCTAATGCAATTACGAGGTCGACTATACCTTTGTTCGTTTTGGGAGTACTGCATAAATGGGTCCTCGCGAGTCCCTTAGAGACAAATTTAAAGAAATTGCTATATGCTGACTTTGCCTTCTCTTTATATCTTAGAAAGTATTATGTATGTTCGCAAAAACTTAGGACATTTCAAAATAAGAAGCGATTTCCATAATATAAATACACGTAGTCGACATGAAATTGTGATACCCAAATTTAGATTAACTAAAACAAGCAAGTCATTTCTTATAAACAGTGTCCGCTTTTATAACAAGTTGCCAAAGTCGGTGATAGAACTTAGCGATGGGAAGTTCAAAACCCACATCAAACGTGTCCTTATCAAGAACGTATATTATAAAATTAAAGACTACGTTGAAGACAAGGAAGTTTGGCAATAGTTCCTTCTGCACGTGTGGCTTCCCTGGTACCTCATTAACGGCATAAATAAGTAAGAGTCTATTAACTGCTCCCAAATTACCATGTTTATTTTATTTTTTACATTCGTCCTTGACATATTTATTCTATTAGTAGCTGACCCTGCAAACGTTGTTTTGCCATATAAATGTTTGGGGTATCACTTACTACCTACCTACCCTACCTACCCTACCTACTCTACCTACCCTACCTACCCTACCTACCCTACCTACCCTACCTACCCTACCTACCCTACCTACCCTACCTACCCTACCTACCCTACCTACCCTACCTACCCTACCTACCCTACCTACCCTACCTACCCTACCTACCCTACCTACCCTACCTACCCTACCTACCCTACCTACCCTACCTACCCTACCTACCCTACCTACCCTACCTACCCTACCTACCCTACCTACCCTACCTACCCTACCTACCCTACCTACCCTACCTACCCTACCTACCCTACCTACCCTACCTACCCTACCTACCCTACCTACCCTACCTACCCTACCTACCCTACCTACCCTACCTACCCTACCTACCCTACCTACCCTACCTACCCTACCTACCCTACCTACCCTACCTACCCTACCTACCCTACCTACCCTACCTACCCTACCTACCCTACCTACCCTACCTACCCTACCTACCCTACCTACCCTACCTACCCTACCTACCCTACCTACCCTACCTACCCTACCTACCCTACCTACCCTACCTACCCTACCTACCCTACCTACCCTACCTACCCTACCTACCCTACCTACCTTACCTACCCTACCTACCCTACCTACCCTACCTACCCTACCTACCCTACCTACCCTACCTACCCTACCTACCCTACCTACCCTACCTACCCTACCTACCCTACCTACCCTACCTACCCTACCTACCCTACCTACCCTACCTACCCTAAAACCTTGTCCTAAAAATAACGAACATTTAAAAAAAAGAATTGGTCAAATTAGTCTAGGTGTTGTTGAGTTATGCGCTTACCAACACATTTTGCGATTCATTTTTATATTATAGATTTGACATTATATACCTACGATTTAATTTCAACTCTTTATTAGTGACTTTTGTGGACATGATAATTATTCAGATTGATTACAGTTGTAATAGCAATCATATAATTGCGTTGTATTAAAATAGGTTTTTAGTTTTATTAATTTATTTATCTTTTGTATAGATTCTTTTCTATTTTGTGAATGTGAGAACGCTGTAGGATTAGAAGATTGTAGACCTGTAGACCATTTTCTATTTTGTTAAGTACTTAGTACTTATTGAAAGACCTACACTGTCCTCCTAGGTATGGGAGGACAGTAACACTAGTAACACTGTTATTTGAAAATATTGTAAAAGCCAATTATTTTTAAAAGAGTAACCGTGGAGTTTCTTGCCGGCTCTTCTCCATAGGAAACGACCAATTGGAACCGTGCACCTAGCTTCTGACGTTTCATAAGTGCCCATGTAGGTTTATGTGAAATAAAATATTTTGAATTTGAATTTGCTGCATAGTCAAAAATTCTTTTACCATCACCATCCCACCCAGTGCCAATTTATTAGGCGTCAGTGCATGTATTTTTCATAATTTTAAATAACAAAGTGGCCATAGGTCGCCGGTTCATATCCGGCTCAAAGGACCACAACAAGCATCTATAATAAAATGCTTGCTTTTTAGCAGCAAACGGTTTTTTTTTTATATTCTGGAAACAGCTAACTTACACAGTGTTCTTAAATTATATAAAATTGAAGGCCATTTACAAGTTTCCACTGATAAACACGTAACATAAAAAAGATAAAAAAAGGTCGGTCCAAAATACCTATTAAACATAAATTAGGAAAAAAAAATAGTACATTATAAATTACAAAGTAAAAATCAGATTTTGCTAACAATTACTTTTCCGTAAAGAAGCTTTTTACCAATAAATGCTTAAGCCGAGAAACACTGGTGTTGAATATATCCAAATCATGTTCACCAGACAGTTTATTATAGCGTCTGCACGCACGAATTAGAAATGAATTCTGCCTGTACGCGGACTTAGAATGAGGGATTGGATTTCCAAAATAGTTTCGTTATTTTTACACAAGAGCAAAAGTACATGTCACAGAGAAGATTCTTCTTGACTTAAAAAACGAGTGCTAAAAATATTTAAAAAGTTACTAATGTAAATAAAATTATTTATGTTTCGATTATTCTTAAACAAAATATCAATCTGCCTAGCCTTTCCCAACTATGTTGAGGTTGGCTTTCAGTCTAACCGGATGCAGCTGAATACCAGTATTTTACATAAAGCGACTGCCTATCTGACCTCCACAACCCAGTAACTGGGTAATACGATACCCCTGGGTAAGACTGGTTGTCAGACTTTCAGGCTTTTGACAACCCGTAACGACTGTCAAAGATGTGTGCTTTCCGAGGCACGGAGGAGTCTCGGTATGTTAAGATGGTCACCCACAGACCATACCCGGCAAGCGTGGCTTAACCGGATGAATCAACCCGTGCGGCTGTTATTACTTAGCCACGAGCTCTTAACTTAAACACTAGGAACTCTTAACTTAAACACAAAGGACTATGTTACTTTGAACATTATACTCTTGTTTTTCATAAGAGGCCTTTGTCCTGCAGACAATAACATGCCAGTATTTTTTATATAAACCTCTCTTTATTTCGTGACGTTTAATGTGATGAAAGTTGGCAATAAAATTGTTGAGGCGGACGTGCACATGGCCGTTTAGAGACGTCTAGGGGCTCAAACTTTCAGCTGGCCATCTCATCCGCGAGGGGATCTCATAAATATTAAACAGAACGCCAGTTCAACACAACACTTTTATTTTCAACATGTATTTGACGCGTATTTCGAGCTCATATCATCTGCATATTCAGGATGAAAAACTGTGATGTCGATCAAAGCTCAGGTTTTTTGTGCTTTTCCAAATTGGATATAACGAAATTTGCAGGCATAAAGCGTTAAAATATTGCGGCTTTATGCTTTATCAGGTTTTTTGGAAGTTAATGGTTTTTTTACATGTGATAAAGTAGGAACAATGGCGGAAAAAGAAACTAATAAAGTTGAACACAATTCTATTGAAAAATTTTCCTAAACGATTATGACAAATTTGTTTCATTTTGACAGTTCAACAACATTCATTGCGTTATTTACGTTGTTGAGCAGATATTTTTGAACTTATGAAGCAATGAATTAGCAATCTGTTTCAAATTGAAACAAATTGTGATTGATCGTGTACTACGCAATTAGGGTACTGGTGTTTTCTATCAACCACCACGGCTGCGGAATAGGGTTATGTCTAAAAGAGTTAAAGTTAGTGGTTCTAGTAGAGGGAAGAGGAGAGGAGATCTATCACCTTTAATTATTTCTGATACAAACCGTAGTAACAGTTATCAAATTGCTGTTTTAAATTAGGTATATTATACGATAATATCCACGCGCAGCGCGGCCTTTTTAGCAAATAATTATAATAAATCGTAACGGCCAACGACCTAATGGGTGAAAGCCTTGACCAACATTTCTCGGGGCTTTCGTAAGGCAGTTGGATCAGGGGCCTGACTCAGAAGGCAGTACTCCTTGACACTGCTCGCATCGTGAGGAGGTTCCTGTCTCTAGAGCCCTTATCGCGCGCCGGCAGCTTGGACCATGCTCCCGACACCAGTAGACAATTTTTTTTTCGTTATCTTCTTAAGAAATATTTAAAAATATATTTTGCATGTTGAGAGGATGAATGAAAGGCTACTAAAAAAATGTATTTACAAGGCTGGTGTGAAGGGAAAGGCCGGGCGGGGACGCCCTAGGAGGACATATACTGACCTTATTGGTGATGTTCTTCAGAAAGGCCAGTTTGCGTAGTACTCGCAACCGGCGTGCATGTATGATCAGATGTATGAACGTAAACAAGGCAAAAGGAGTATGTAAAGATCGTAGCAGGTGGCGTTCTGTAGTTTCTGCCTACCCCCATGGGAAGAAGGCGTGAGTTTATGTATGTGTATGTGTAAAAAAAAAATTAAAAAAAATAAATGTTTATTTGGTTCTGGAGTGTCGACCGCGTACCGGACGACGTAGCGTTGGAAGGCCTCCCGCAAGATGGACCGATGACCTTGTGAAGGCCGCAGGAATCCACTGGATACGGGAAGCACAGAATCGGTCGAAGTGGCGGTGCTTTGGGAGGCCTATGTCCAGCAGTGGACGTCTTTCGGCTGAAATGATGTTGATGATGATGATGATTTGGAACAGTTATAGGTTAACACATAGATAAAAGAAACGAAGATAGCTGCAAAAGTAGAATACAAAGTCAATTATGTAACCCGTCATCAAATCATTCTCACCTAATGAATAACCTTATTTTTTCCCTCTCAGGAGCAACCCAACTGTTTCGTGTACTCCGTCAAAGTAAAGTTCTTGTGGAGATAAACCTGTCTTTCACCAGCCTCTGCGTGGGGATCGAAATTGGGCCCTTATTGCGCATAAAAACCTTGAAGGTGCTGGATGTCAGCCATAATAGGTAATGTAGCTGATGAGTACCCGTTTAAACATCTACAAAGGCTTGTTGCACGCTTTGGTGTTAAGGCGCAAGCGCCAGGAAAGCCAGCGAAATTCAAGATTTCTTACGTTTTTTGCAATTTGCTGGTCAGTATCCAGTTTTATGTTGATCAATATGATTCGCGGCCGTAACAAGTATGTATTTACAGAATTATAATAATTAAAATCATCAATACAACTCTCTAAGTTCAAATTACCCTATTGAATGACTATTTCACGAAATCATGACATTTCAATTCAATTCTGAGAGAGTTGAATTGATGATTTTAATGATTATAATTTTGTGAGTTAATATACATATTTGTTGTTGTTGCGAATCATATGTTGATCAACATTTAACTGACACTAACCTGTAAATTGCAAAAAAACGTAAGAAAATTTAAATTTCGCGGGCTTCCCATGCGTTTACGCCTTAACTGCAAGTGCAGCAAGCAATTGTTAAATAAATAAAATTAGAATCACTGGAAACAGGCCCAAATCAGGGAGGAGATAAGTTCTGAGTTGTGTGATTCCGAAGATCGTGTGCTGCTTATTGACAACTAAGGTTGGCGTAAAGACCACCATTTATAATGTCAGAGGCACGTAGCATACAGATTGAGGCTTTTCTTGCCCGTTTAAAAGGTTAGTCAGCTCTGCAGCACTTGCTCTCTCATTGATCATCAAGCCTGTTCTTCTTCTCGTCCTGTTCTGTCTTCAAGTTTTCATAAACGATGTTTATCAACATAATTGAAAACACCGTTTCTACGTCTCAGTCTCTATTAAAACTGACAGTTTGATAGCTTATTTCCACCATTACATACTTTTCGTTCCTTATCATTATGACCATGATATAAAGTTACAAAAGTTACCACAGAGCTCAGAATTTCCGCGCCAATGTTTAAAGACAGCGGTATCTACAAATAAGATTTGTGGCACTGAAAGTGCGTTGAGCGCGCTTCTTCTGTCACGGATCACCATTCAAAACCGTCAGTTTCTATATCTCATTTCTTTCGTAGTACGACTAAACCCATCTCTATAACCAGTGTGTTCTGCCCACTATGACGTACGGTGCTGAGACGTGGAAGCTCACCCAGGAAGTTCTGTGTAGAGTAAGAGTTCACAGAGAGCTTTGGACAGTTCAATGCTTGGCATAAAACTCCGAATTACAATCGTCGAGATCCGAAGATGTACGAAGGTTTTCGATTTCGAAAAACGAATTACTGAACTCAAATGGAGTTGAGCAGGACACTGGGCAAGGCGCAGTGATGACAGGTGGAGTAAGGCAGTGACCAAATGGCGTCCAAGGACTGGAAGACGAAGTGTCGGTCATCCGGCGGCGAGATGGGTGGGCGACGTTGTTGCCATCGCGAGTAGAGCTTGGATGAGGCTAGCACAGTAGCGTCGGGATGGCACATGAATAGAGAGGCCCAGCAGTGAGCGAAGTCGGACTTTGGATGATAATGATGACGAGTAAAACTTGACACGCTTGGTTCATATAGAAAGTGTCGACAATGCCACCCCCAGCAGCGGCCGCCGAGATATCCTGCTCTGTGGAAGTAACGAAGACTCGCGAGATCCGTTTCCCTATTAACTGCAAATGAGACACAATTATGTCTATTTCGAGAGAGACAGTTGATTACCTTAGAGGTAAATAAGGACGTTAAAAGAATGACGCGTCAAACGATGCTCGTAAATTATTGTCACTTTGGGTATTCTGACCTTAATTGAAGACGTTTCAGGAATGGTTCGTTTGTGCGAGGTAATAATCAGCATGTCAAACCTCCGGCGCTTTCGTGACTAACAACTTGGCTTAAACGTGTCAAATTATTGTCATAATCATTTCTTGGCAATTTTCAGATTTTGATTTCATATTTTTTTTTATTTTTGGCAAATTCTGAGAAGATTGCCTTTAATGATTATATTATTTTATTGTATCGAATTATTGTGTTATATACCATCACAATTTTTTTTTTTATTTGCAATCTACAATATTGTAACATCTCTACTTGTTGACTATATTTAAGTGTTTATTATTTGAGGGGTTTGGCGCTGATAGCCGAAATACAGGCTTTCGCCTAGTTCGGCTATTGATTAAGTAAAAAACAATTAAAATTTAACCATGGCCGAATTAGTGTAGCGAAATATTGGCATGACCTCAAAATACTCCAATCACCAACATCGACAATTACTGGTAGTAGATAGATTATTTATTATAAGAAACAGTAGACATTTAAAACCTTTTTATTTTCTAATGATTTTAATTTGACTATAAGACGCTAGCTAGAAAAATTTCAATACAAACTCGAGCGAAGGTCTCTCCGATCTCAATTTTATTAACTTTTAATGAACTGTTTGATTTACTAAGATATTTTTCTTAGATTATCTACGCGCGCCGCTAAAATCATAGCCAAAAATCTTATCATAGCGAAGAGTCTGCAGATTTTGGACCTGTCCTACAATCCTTTCAGTCCTCCAGATGCGTTGCTAATACTCCTCAGTTTGAAAGAACAGGAAATCAAGCTTAAGGAACTTCGTATGGAATCTATTGAGGTCGACAAGGAATTTGCTCAGGTCAGTATATTATTATTATATACCTTTATTTCAGACATACGTCCATACATTTTAACACAAATAAAACGTTAGTAGGGTTGTTAGTAGAACACATATAACACAAAATTACACGTAATTTTAAACAACACGTAATTTTAATTTTGTGTATAATATAATATAACACAAAATAAAAATTACGTGGTGAAATTCCACAGGCGTAGAAAAATAAAACAAAATTTAAAAAAAACGAGAAGTGTCGTGGGACACCCGTTCGGATCGAAGTTCCTTTCGCTTTTGTAACAAAATGTAAAAAAAATCGATTCACCTCTCATTGGCCAAATGTGTAACGGGCAGGAACTGCGTTCCAAAAAGATTTTCTTAAGTCAGAATTTCAAGGAACTACAACTGATGACGAAGTAAATTTGACTCTGTATAATTTTCTGTTGAGTTGTATAATGGTCTGATAGCACTGGTAAACACTGTTTTTGTCACACGAACTTTGTGATGATTTTTGTTTATGTTGGTAAAAAAACTGGATGTGATTGAAACAAAATTATTATATAATAATTTTGTTTCAATCACATCCAGTTTTTTTATAACAGCTATATATTCATTTCTGACCTTATATACGTGTATTTGTTTGAATAACTTCATTTAGGCGACTGTGTAACTATTTCATCAACTAACATACATTTAATTTTCGTTAGTTACATCGTAAATATGCCACGAAAGTGTTCTAACAACCCCGACAGTTTTTGTTATGTGTGTGGAGAATTAACTTTTACATCTCAGCGTCGAAATTTCACCCCATTTATTGAACAGTGCTATTTAGACTATTTTGGATTTCCTGTGCAGCATCAAAATAAATTCTGGGTACTAATAAAGGATAAGAGCTTTGAAGGAAAACTAAATGATCAGGAAAAACTCGCCTGGAAATGTTTTGTGAGTGTTGTCCAAAATTTCCTAGAAAACCATAAAGCGGAAAACTACAAAGACTAATAAATGAACTTATAAAGCTTTGGGGTGTAATATGTCCTTAACCGGTAAAGGACCGGCGTCTCTCATGAGAGACGGCACACCCACGCGACTTACATCTCTATTTGTACTTGTTGTAATGGCTATTATCGTCTGTGAATTTTTCTGTCTATGGTCGGATAGATATTCTCGTCAAATAAATCGACTAAAAGCAAAAATATTAATAGGCAACATTTTAAAAAAATGTTGAAAATCACGTTCCCGCGCGGTAAAATGTCAGTCAAATGTCACTCCCGTCCGCTGTAATAATTCGTTTTTTAATGGTTTTTGTGTGTAAATCGTCGGAAAGTGGTGATATTTTCATTTTGAAGTAAATATTACATCGTTTTAGATAATATTCGCACTAAATAACACCTATTTTGACCCAACCAAAAAAGTGTAAACAACCAAAAAAGAGAAAGTTCCCGTCACAGTGAAAGTTGTAATATTTTGTGGTTTTTCTGTATGGATCTGATCCGTAAGTGTTTTATTTCTTTTCTATATTACATGTATCATCGTTTTAGACAACATTTAGAACAAAATAATACAAAAAAATATTTTTTTGGTACGGTGAAAGTTACGTAAGCAATAGAAATTCTAGATCATCAAAAATCTAGATTTTTTGAATTTTTTGTTTTCAATGTTTGTCTCTAAAAACGCTTTTGTTAGATAACTTATCTATCCATAATGTACCCTGCAAAATTTCGTGTGAATTGGTACGGTAGTTTTATCAGAAATCGTTATCACAAAGAACAAAAGAAATAATAACAAAAGCGGGTAATAAAGATAAGTGAACGTTGTTTACAAAGACTGTAACCATTTGAAACGTATTCCTAATCTATTCGAGTAGCAAAAAACATTAACAATACTACTTGAGACATTGTAAAGAAATCCGAGTGTTTGTTTATTTAAGTGCGGTCGTAAAACTGTCACGGCGCGGACCACCCACGGCGACTCAGCCGTCCCTTACCGGTTAAAAATACATATTTTGGACTCTCATCTGCATTTCTTTCCCGCCAATTTGGGTGCTGTGAGTGACGAACAAGGAGGATAAAAAATTATGTGACACGAATATTCCTAAAACAAACAAATGGATTATGGCTATGGCTAGTTGAAAGTCTTAACTGTTATTCCATAAAAATGGCGTTTAATTTTTTTTTTAGTTTTGGAGCAGTTTAGATGCATTAAAATAAACTCAACGACTGGTAGTAGGTCTATACTGTAGGTCTACCAATGTTAGCGCGTGGGGCAATAAAAGAGTGCACTGTATTTTTAGGCAATGGTTTAATAATAATTTTATTCAATAAATCAAGTAACAAGACTCATAGTGTTAGTAACTTATAAAATACGTTAGTAAAACATTAACACAGAAACAATTTGTGACAAAACATTAAGACAGAAACAATTAAAACACAGAAACAATTTGTGACATCACTGCTGCAAGGTGACAGGCCCAGCCGATACCTTGCAGCAGTGGTTCACAAACGCACAATCTAGCCTGCTTGCTATCATAGACAGGATGCTGTTGGTGCTGCCCCGCACCCTACTAACCAGGGATGCGCACCGCTTCCGCATCACAGTGTAGTAGCACTAAGCACTAAATATAGTGCGCCTAACCTCCTTAGAGGCACGCCTGAATCTGCGGGCAATCATGTTAGCTCTCACACACAGCGCCCTCCGCTCCCTGTCAATATCCTCCTCATCTTTGAGGCCAGTGGTCAATAAGTGACCCAGATATTTAAATTGGTCTACCCTCACAAGGGGCAAACCGCTTAACTTAACTGAAGGTACAGCTTCCGGATACTTACCCTTGGCCCCAAAGACCATGACCACACTCTTCTAAACATTATATGCCAGACCATGCAGTCTGGCATATTGCTCGCAAGTGGCCACGAGTGTTCTAAGCCCGCAGACTGCCGTCTGATCTTTACAAATTACAAAATGTCCCGGACAAACAATTAAGGGTTTAAAAATTAGAGAGGAATATCGTCCGTCGCGGTGGAGTCCGTGGAGCGTCGAAGTCAGTTTTAGTTGTTTTAGTTTGTAAAAGTTTACTAACATAGTTTTTAAATCATTGTTACTAACACTACCTATATAGATTGTGTTTACATGTATATATAGTCCAAAATAAAGAATATATTATTATTATACTAGGCGTGTCGAGCACGTATTCATAAAGCTGCGTCTACGCTAGGCGAGCCGAGCATGAGCAGAGCATGAATTCTGGTTACTTAGAAGCCTCGAAGAGCACGCCTTCCTATGCTAATTGTGCTCCGCAGTGCTCGCCTAGAGATGCAGCTCAAACCTCGAAAGAGGCGTGCTTTTTCGGGGCTTCTTACCTAAGGAAAAGACCACAGATCACAATTTCAGTAAACTACGATCCATGAACATTATTTTAAAGCATTTATGTTCATATTCAATTGAAACGCTTGCTCACATTTGCTAATACAATTATGAACATTCATCATCATCAGCATTTCAGCCGAAAGACGTTCACTGCTGGGCATAGGCCACAAGGCCCAAGCATCGCCACATTGCCCGGTTCTGTGCTTCTCGCATCCAGCGGCAATATAAACATTACATCCATAAAATAAGGTTCATATTCGTGTGAAACTCATGCTTGGTTGGCCTAGACTAGACGCATTTTTTTTATTTTTCAGGAACTAAAAGAGATAAGAAATCTAGAATTCAGACAAAATACTGTGATAACCTTTGGTTATGTTCTCGGCAACTATACGGTGCCAAAGAAAGACATAAAGGTCATTTACTTGAAGCAACTCGTGAGACTCACAACGCAGAAGAAGAAGCAGAAGGACGAGAGTTTCGACGTCTTGTTAGTTGATTTTATTTTTTTTAGGGTTCCGGACCCAAAGGGTGCAGGTGAAACCTACAGGTCTTGCACGAACGCGCGGAGTAAACGTAATGTAAATTCGAACGCGTTTAAAACACTCGTTTCGCACATATTAATTAGTGCGACTGCGGCGACTGCCTTGTTGGTTTACGTCGCGTGTTCATGCTGAGGCGTCTAATCATTAACCTACACCCGTTTATCTGTTTTTACGACACAGGCTTGTTGCTTTCTAACCGTAATACCTTATCTTGAAATTATCACGGAATGCGTGTGAAGCTACAAGAGCTTTAATTGCTTTAGTGGTCCAACTCGGCCAGCTTAGCTGCTTTTTTATATCTATCTACCTACCTACAATATTGTCTACCATGTGCGCATACCGAAAATACTGTCGGTTTTTATATGGTGGTTGCCATTAATAGCCTTTTATCACAAATTGTTGTGTATTTTCGGGACAAATTCAAATGGTAAGGAACCCCAAGCGTAAGTATGTATCGCATTTGACAAATCTTCTAAGCAAAACAATTTTAAACTGCTGTATATACGCATAAGTGGCCCAGTGGAAATGGCCGCGACTTTCGAATTGCAGGTCGTAGGTTCAAACCCAGATGGGTACCTACTTTACTGTGTGTAAATTATTTCATGACCACTGTTCTCAAAACGGTGAAGGAAAACATCGTGAGGAAACCGGCATGTCCTAGAACCGAAATTTTGAACATCGTGACATCCACGAACCCGCACTGGGTCCGCGTGGTGGATTATGGCCCACTCCCTTTCACAGAGTGTGTGTCCCAGCAGTGGGAACATTATGGCCTGAGAATGCTTACGCTTATGAAATGCTTCAATCTTTTTAGAGTATACTTCCTTGATCTTAATAAGACTCAAGAAGTTCTAGAAATACCTGAGTTCATGAAAACTATGAAGCGGGCTGGAGCTCCAGTTGACGATGTGTTTATAGATGGTCTCTCGAAATGCTTCCCTGGACCCAAAACTGACAAAAAGATGAGACCACTCAACCTTAAAAGTGAGTAAAGTCGAAATTTTATCGCGTTGTTTTGTTTCTGAAGTAGATAGGTAGGTAAATGTCAGATAGAGGTGGAACGGTGGAGTCCTGTCCGTAGAACGAATTTAGTCATATAAATTAATCTCTGACCAAGCGAATCCCGCATGGGATGCGGGGCGAGACTCGCTCGCGCCGATTGTGTCAACTTACTTGGAGGTATTCCAACTTACGCGAGTACCTAGTCGCGTGATTTGCTAATCACTAAAATACGATGCACGCTGTTTACGCATCCCGCGTGGGATTCGCTTCAGTTTGTCCAGAGCTTAACATTCTTTTATACAGTATATATTCAATAGATATGTTTTGTATAGAGATTTATCACGTTTGCGTTCCCACTGTAGTTTGTTTGTCTCGCAATTTGTCTACTGCTTGATGTTCAGTGTTTTTCAAGTATGACGGTAAACACGTAAACATCTAACATCGAAACATAGAGTGGACCAAAGCTGACACGATTGTTTATAGAGCTTTGTTAAGGCTAATGTTGCATATTCCTAATGTTGTTATTTAAGGAATCCAAAACGTGTGCACTATAAAAACAGACGAAAGCGTCGAGATACTTTTGGATTCTTACTAGCTGAGCAAATGGGGATGGATAGTGGTATTCCGTTCAAGAGAAAAATTACGTCCATGAAAACACAATTCAATACGGAATTAAATTCTGAATAAGCAACTTAATCCTAAATGAAACTGCAGGCACCATGTGTATGCAGGAGACGTCCTGGGCGTCGGGAGTCACCAACTCCCGGATGCCGTAGGCACGGGCTTGCGGACGGTGAGCAATGAGTAGCTCGCTATCCGATAAGGACCAGACCCGGGTTGTGTTCCACGCGCGCCTCTAAAAGATGTCAGTAGAACTGACGGGATCCGCTAGGGCTGATGCCTGCCGGGGTTGCGGTTTTGTCTGAAAGGTTTACCATGGCCCCTGGCAATATAGGCAACTGAAGGAACACGGATGGGTTTTAGTCAGTAAGAGTCTGACACGCCCTCCCGCTCCACCCAGAGCGGGAGAAGTTATTTGATAATTTAACATCCAAAAAAAAAAAGGGCACCATGTGTATCTCTCTTTTTAGAAAGTCGCGCATCCAGTACCTAGGTTTCTTCCTAGGCCCTTCTAGGTATGCAATACTGGCAGCTATAAACAATAAATCGTCTCCATAGCTTGAATCCATGCTTTATACTTTCAATAAACTATTATTAATATCGGTAAACTGTCAAAACTAATCTTACAGCATGTTGCTATAGATTCATACTGATACATTTTCTTAAGAAATTGGTTTGTAAAAACATGTGATGAAACATATCAAGTGTTAAGAAACTTCAAACGTGTTTCACGTTCACAAGTTGTTTATTTATTTAGTACGTGAGCGACCGAGCTCTGTTCTGGTGAAAAAGAGAATGCTCATTGATATTACAGGATAGTACATATTAATTCCATGCTGTCATGATAGTAGGTACTTACTAATTCCATGCTACCATGTCATTATTCTAAGGTAGCCATCTTGTTCTAAACTTTTGGCAACCGAGCTCTACTCGGATGAAAATATAGAAAACGGATTTTCTCAGATATGAGACCTAGCTAGATAAATTTTTCGCCCCCGTAAACCCCTTTATTGCAACTTTCATCGAAATCGTTCGAGCCGTTTTCAAGAACGTGATTACAAATATATATAATGTCGGAAATACGTTACTGAGTTGACTAATCGGGACGCCAGCGCCACCTAGCGGCGTTCGATAGAGTCTACAGCATAACGCTCGGACCGGCCGAACCGGAGCAGGGCAGAGTTCATGGATGGCGATCAAGCAGTTTAGAAACTGTCGCGTATTCCAAATAGTCGTGTCATGTACCTATAGTGTGTGAATTGCTACTGTGATTCATTTGATAGTAAATTATAATGTGATCTGAACTGGAAACGGTTTTCTATTGCGCAATAACCAACACTACCGACAAGACGCCCACAGTAGTTAAAATGTGGCTGATAATAACGAAAGAGACACATACCCCTCTCCGTCATATATATATACAATTATAGCTCTTTTAAATAGGATACAGGATTTTTGTGTAACAATGTGAACGCGAGTCAGTCGCGACATAGACAGAAAACAAAAATTTCAACATGTTTTTTCGTGAATGTTTCGCCAGTGCAGACGCACAAAAATGTTTGTCAATCAGCCAATCAGGGTTCACACTCATCGCCGTTGTCCGCGATTTACCTAAGATGAGCTGGGTTATTCCATTAATTCTGATAACAGCTCATATGGTTACGAAAAGGTTTCTTAGTTTCCAATAATCCAGTCCTTTGTAATAATTCTAGTATTTGAGGCAATGCCACGTAAAATTTTATCGGAGAGGCAACCGGATGGCGAGTGGTAATCTAGGTCTTGAAATGATACTGAACCCCCCGTACCGTCCAAATGGATCCCAAATGGACGGGGGCAGAGATATGGGGGATGGGGGCCTAACATAATTTTTGACATGATATTCAAAATTTAAGCTCTATTATGTGCAAGAAATTTTTGTGTATCAATGCCTTCTGGTTTTGATAAAATTAGGGTTAGTTTTATCAAAACCAGAGGGCATTGATACACACAACATCCCCGTCCATTTGGGGTCCATTTGGATGGTACGAGGGGTTCGGTATCATTTCAATACTCAGATTACCACTCGCCATCCGGTTGCCTCTCCGATAAAATTTTACGTGCCATTGCTTTAACCATGGGTTTTTCGCGAAGATAAAAAATTTCCAATTATCCTGCGACATATTCACGCATGTCTTTTTGAACAGTGCTGGCTGAGTACATACGCCGGTTCTACCCAGAAAAGGAGCCAACTCCGACGCCAGTGGTTACACCACCAGAGCCAAAAAAGATGAAAGTGAACAAGAAAGGGAAGAAAGGAAAAAAGTGATGACGTTTGGCCTTAACTTGATAGGGAAGTAAAACTTTAATGTAATTTTTAGGTCTAGCCACACTGAGGCGAATTTTGCGCTGGACGCGGGACACGACTGCACGCGCGGATTTCCTTAAAGATTAGGAAGTCAGTTTGAACATCTCCATATAAAATACAATAGACGTGGATATATAATAACCTGTTCCGCTTAGCTATTTCTAAAGAGCCATAAAAAACCCTGAAAGAAATCGACACGTGTTTCACCTTTGAACGAGGCATCCCCAGGATGACTATTGACTTGTCGAACCCGAACACCGCGTGTTGCCACACCGAGCGCTGAACGCAGAGTGAGCCTTCTCGCCCATCAAACCCACTTATGTACTGCTTGGTCCACCTCGACTCGGACCGTTATCAGCGCGAAAATCCATTATAAAATACAATTTGTATTAATTAAGGATTCGCTTCAGTTTGTCCAGAGCTTAACATCCTATTGCGCAGTATTATAGTATGTTTATTTATTTTATGCTTTATTACGTAACCATTACGCTTGAAAAGCTAGTAATATTTTAACAACAATTATGAAGAATAATTTTATTATTTTAAGATTTTTTTGTTGACAATACAATTTTAAGTTATAGATGTTTTTCGCAATAACTTTACGTCCTTTAACATTACTTAGTGTTAATTTCCGTGGTAGGTATGCTTGTGGTATTTATTGATTTATGCTTCGTTACTTTACTATTACGCTCGAAAAGCTAGTAATATTTATTAATATTGATTGAGAAGAATATTGATTTTATTTTTTTAATTTTTTTATTGAGAATATGATTTTATTGTTTAAGTTAACATTGAAATATGAGCCAATTTTTTTATAGCGTCTTTCATTTATTTACTTTTATAGACACAAAAACAAAAAAAATATGTAATGGTTAAGCTAATACACATTTGGATCGTCCTAAGCGAATACATTTATTTCAAGGGAGGTAATTTAAAAAGATAATATCGCCATACTCCTCGTTTTGGAAGCTAAATTAGCTGTCTTTACTTAGAGGTAGGGTATTCAAAACAATCTGTTGTTATCTTAAGTTTTATCGCTCGTACAGAAATATTTAATTTGTTTCTCTAAAGCTGAAGACCCCCTTGCATAGAAAGCGTGACATTTTACGGCGACGATAAAGTGCCTCTTCCACAACTAAGTTATAGGGCTAGAGAATGTGGAGATCAATCTGATAATTATCTCGTATCCAACTTTTGTGTGAACCTTACATGTCGTATGATTACGAATAAAAATACATTTTCACTAAAATCGTAGCGAGAGCTTTGTTTTGGGACCGATTGGATCGGTCATAGATGACCCTACCACAACGAAACTTTGTATCGCTAAAACTTTGTGTCACTCTGCTTTCTATGCAAAGAATTCTCAAGTACTGAAAGCAAATTGCACACATAAATTAAAATTGTAAGGCAGGTATTGCTGGTATTGCAGGCTGGAATGCGGAGTCAGACAGGGGGGTTAAGCTCGCCTCTGCTATTTAACCTCTATATCAACCGGCTCATCGAGCGACTGAGCGGTACACATGTCGGCTGCCACATAGACGGAACGTGTGTCAACAATATAAGCTATGCAGACGATATGCTGCTTCTCAGTCCCTCGATGGGTGGGTTGAAGAAGTTGTTATCGACCTGCGAGGCCTATGCGGACGAGCATGGCTTAATTTACAACTCAGCAGCCGCGCAGTGTTCCGCCCATAAGTCTCAACGGCGCAGCACTGAAAATTGTTGACAGTTTTAGGTACCTTGGGAGACCTAAGAGATGACGTAGATATAGAGAGGGAGCGCAGGGCGTTGTCTGTGAGGAGCAATATGCTTGCCCGCAGGTTTCGCTTGTTGTAATACAGACGTCAAAGTAACCCTTTTTAAGGCGTTCTGTCAATCCTTTTACACGAGTGGCCTGTGGGTGTCATACACGCACTGAACCTACAACGTCCTGAGTGTTCAATTTAATAATGCTTTTAGGATGCTGTTGGGGCTGCCATGGCATTGTAGCGCTTCAGGAATGTTCACAGAGGCTCGCACAGATGGTTTTCATGCCATCATGCAAAAGAAAGCGGCCTCCTTACTACAGCGCCTACATGGTAGTGACAACAGTATTCTGAAAACACATAAAGAGTACCAGACCAAACATTAATCCATAGTTATATTTATATTTATGGACATGATTCTCTATCCTTTTTTTGCTAAGCGACAAGTCGTAAATTGTATCTCGTTCTGTCGTTCTGTTGTCAAACTGACTCACACATAGACAAAATTTGACGTGTACCTTGTCTGTACCATGCCGCCATATTGCTAAGCAACATCATCTGCATCGCATTCTTTGTTTCAACCGCGTTATTTAGTCAGGGACGGATTTGGCAACAAAGAAGATTTTTTTTTTAAATGTTTAATAATAATAATAATAATCACTTTATTATCAGGCAACCAAGGCCCATAAATAGAATACACAAAATAATATTATACAATAATAAACTAATACATATTAAAAACCTCATACAACTAGTAACTATACACGTAATGTTGACGGCGTCGTGTATCGCTGCGTGGTGTCGCGTAACCGTCCTCGGAAACGTCGATATACGACACCTTTCGGCCAAAAGTCCTCTTTCAGGCAAATCTGTAGATGGTGGGTTGGAACTCGTACCACGAATGACTTAAAGTTGATGTTGTGGCGCGATTCCAACCTTTCAACCCTCAAGAGTCCAGTTGGTCTTCACTTTTAAATACTGCACGACTTCCTCAGTTGTAGTGGAGTGATGCAGACCACCAAACCACCACCACCAAAAACCATTGAATTATCAAACAGAGCTTCAGTTTACTCTACGATTTTTTAAATCTTTTTGGTGACATTGTTCCAGAATACTGCAAAGAGCAGATTGTCAGTGTACACACATGCTTTTGTAATAAATTATAAAATGAATTATTTTACTCTGTATCTGTGTGATGGAAAACATGAGAAAAGGCATAAGTATACATAAATAGACTACTCACATAACTTTGAAATTTCATTTAGCAGGTAATAATTGATTGATTGACTTTATTGCTAAGTAATTTACACTTCTTATACCCAGAGAATATAAATTTTCGCGGATTTTCAGTAAGTACCTATATCGGTTGTTTCAATATCGTTAGATAATACCGGCAACCGGCCCTAGTCCGGCCCTGTATTGAAAACATTCCTATGTGTGCGTAATGGCTACGCAATTTTTAGCTGCGAATGTTTGGTCTGCTACTCTTTATACGTCTGTGTCTGAAAATGATTGCTGCCAGACCGGACTGTCTCTTTCAGGGACACTGGGTGGGGACAGTCATAGGTCTGCGTAAATAAATAATTTGCAAAAAAATAACAATACTAACCTACTTATTTAAGCACCATTCTTACTAAGACGAATATACTAACAAAATTATGGACCTTAGTCTGAAATAAAGTTTTTTTTTTTTTGTTAGCCTATATTGTGTCCCAGTGCTGGGCAAAGGCCTCCCCTATTTCCTTCCAAACCTCTCTGCTTTGTGCAATTTCAGGCCATGATGGTCCCGCAAACAATAACTAGATCGTCACACCACCTTCGCCGCGGTCTACCTCGACGACGTTGTCCTCCTTCAGGCGTCCAGTGAGTGACGATCTTTGCCCATCTCTCCGGATGCATTCGTGCGACGTGGCCGGCCCACTCCCACTTCAGCCTAGCTGTTTTTTCTCCAACATCCGCTACTTGAGTTATGGAGCGCAGGATGGTGTTTCTAACGTGGTCCGTTCGTTTGACACCTATTATGCTGCGCTCCACTGCCCGCTGGCAAATTTTGAGTTTGGACTTCTGTTGTTCAGTAAGTGTTAACGCAAATTAACATGTTTTATATTTTTAATAATTGTTAGATGTAAGTTCTGAATTCAATAACTCGATCATATATTATCTGTATGTTGTGTCGAAACTTAACTCACTACTTGCAACACTAGTTTATAGATTTTGAGTAAAACTCTATGGTTGTCTGTCACTTGTCTATCGCTCGGGATTCAAAGGAGCGTACCGGTCATTAAAACTGGTCATTGTATTAATTCATTTATTCAATTACATGAAGAAGTTCTCATTAACAGTGTTCAAGTTACTGTCGAAGTGTATTATTCATACATTATAAAAGGAAATCAAAGGAAAGTCATCAGTTTTTCATTTCGCCACCATTGTTCACATTCAACATTCCGGTTGCGATTCGAACCCGCCAGCCGGAGTGAACAGTAAGTGACCAACTTTGTGCAACCATAGGTTAGGACGGGCAGAATGCACATGTCGATGAGTTTTCTTTTCAATGTCATAGGGAGATTTCCTTTCATTGTGTTCTTTAAGGGCCCAGTAGATCTTCCAAGCGTTTTGAACTCGTTTTTCGACTTCTTTTCTTGCCTATTCTTGAACGACACTATCTGGCCCAAGTATGTACACTCATCGACATATTGCAATACATGCCCGTCTACCTCAACCCTACGTTTCGTGCTGTTGGTCATGACCTGTGTTTTAGATCTGTTCATTGAAAGTCCAACATCAAGACTTGCTGTGCTCAGATCTTGGAGCATTTCTTCGAGTTCTGAAGATGATGTGGAGAATAGCACAATATCATCAGCAAAACGGAGGTTTGTTAGCTGGTGGCCGCTAACATTTATGCCTCGTGACTGCCACGAATCAGGCAACTTGTTAAAAACCTCCTGCCAGTGCGCTTGTGAACAGCTTAGGTGAGAGGGGTGCCAGAGAGCTGGGGTGTAAGGGGTCCCATTAACATCCAACAAATACCCAAGCCAACCTCAACTGCCCGCGGTGCACCCTGCTTTTCAACGAAAGAGGCTCTGGCGTAAAGTCCACCAACCCGCATTGGACTAGCGTGGTGGACTATCGTCCAAATCCCCCTATAAACTTCCAAACCATGACAGAACAACATAACCTCTGGCCCCAAGTGCCCGGCAGCTCTGGAGAACTCGAAGACAATGATGGTAGTCAATGGATTTCTGGAGCCAGGGGTGCTTAGAATCCCCGGGTGAGATCGATCTTCCGTCAACAAAATCATACAGCTACGTAAATGGACTTCGATACTAACCTAAATGTTTTGACTTATAATGTTCGATACTAACCTAAATGTTTTGACATTAATGCAAGATGAACGATTACTTGAACTAGAAAACGCTTTAAAAGAAATAAGATGGGAGGTTATAGGGTTGTCAGAAGTAAGGAGAATGGGAGAGGATACAGAGGAAAGAGAAAACTCTATATTCTATCACTTTGGAGCCACCAGAGGTCTATATGGAATTGGTTTTTTGGTGGCTAAAAAATGGAAGAACAATATCATACGAGTTTCTCGGATACTCGGAGAGGGTAGCGATTCTCGAACTAAGCATCACAGACCGACATAGTTTAACCATTGTCCAAGCTTATGCACCTACATCGTCACACACCGATGACGAACTAGAGGACTTTTATGATTTACTTAACAAAGCATGCGATGAAAACCGAAGCACATGGACCATCATAACTGGTGACTTTAATGCTAAGATCGGGGTAAGACAAGACCTAGATAGCCCAGATGTTCTCGGTCCACATGGCATAGAAACCAGAAATGATCGGGGAAATGCTCTCATCCAGTTTGCTTTTGGACAAGAATTCAAAATAATGAACAGTTTCTTCCCAAAAAAGCCACAGCGTCGATGGACATGGATCTCACCAGATGTTAGAACTAAAAACGAAATCGACTTCGTGCTTTCCTGCAATCATAATAGTATAGTAAAAGAAGTTAGTATTATAAATAATTTTAAATTTAGCTCAGAGACCAATACGTGCAAGGATTGCCTTAATGTAAAATTAAACCGTAAAGTTGTATTTAAAAACCGAATAAAGAAGCTTTACAAAGATGTTCTTATATATAATATGGATAAATTCAATTTAGAGTTAAAAAAATCATTTAATTTACTGCCTATTGATACAAACCAAAACCCTCATACCCAATACAGTAATATAATAGAAAATATTTCAACAACAACCAAGATAATTAAATGTGCAAGAACAAAAAATAACAAACTAAGTAATAAAACAATATCATTAATAGAGAATAGAGAAATTTCAAAGCATGATAGAGTAGAATATAATAAAATAGACAAATTGGTTAAGAGAAGTATAATAAAAGACATTAGAGATTGTAATACTAACATGATTAAGTCAGCTTTACTAAGCAACACCTCTTTACGATGTGCCAAACAGGGAATCACGAAGGGAAAAACCTGGATTTCTAACTTAACTGATGAAAATGGAACAAAACAAGGTAGTTCAAGCAAAATTATAGATATCTACAAAATTTTATAAAAATCTATACGAAGATCAACACAAACAGTCGAGACACTTCATGTACTATTGCCCTGACTTTGTTGATCCTATCAGTCCCTACGAGATCCAACGAGCTCTTCGCGAGATGAAATACAATAAAAGCCCTGGGACTGACGGGTTAAGAGTGATCATTCTGTTCATTGAGGCTGTAGCCAGCCCACCGGTTGAACGCGTCCCAGAGGGTCATGGCCATCCGGCTGGCCCGAGAATACCACACGGTCTCCTGCGAGGCGGCGAGACTCCTTGCCGGATTACCGCCATGGGATCTGGAGGCAAAGGTCCTCGCGCACATCTGGGAGTGGTGCGAGGAGGCAAAACGCCGGGGCCCCCGGCAACAGGGCAACCGAAGGAACACGGGTGGGTTTTAGTCAGTAAGAGTCTGACATGCCCTCCCGCTCCGCCCAGAGCGGGGGAAGTTATATGATAATATCCCAACCAAAAAAAAAAGAGCGATTATTCTAGAGAGAGAGTTTCTAGAGATAGAGTACGTAAAAACAGACTTTGCAAGCGAAAGTTTTTTTTTCACATCTATTCAAAAAGAGCTAGTTTATTCTTCGTAAACAGACACTAAAATACGTTTATAGTTAAGTACGAGTATATAGTTTTTAAAAAGCCGTCGATACGGCGAAAATACAGGGAAGGAGCATTGACGCGCAAACTGTAACCATGAATTCAGCACATGATTCTAGACTGCCATGGAAATTTTTCGTCGTTACCAAAATAAAAAACAGTTGTTTCATAGAAAAGTGCAATATCTATGCGGTCAAAATGTATGGAACAGCATTTTTTTTTTAAATAATCGATGAAATATTTCTTAGGGGGTTTCAGAATCATGTACAGAATCCATACCTATTTCAATTTATCTGTATTCGTTTATTCGAATCCATAATAAACACATACAGGTGGTAAAAATAAATAAATAGAAATAATTTATGAGCCCTGTCGGGCGCAGCAAAATTAATTATAATAAATAAGTAGGAGAGTGGAAGCTTATTACTACTTAAATATTTAAATTATTTTCCATCTATCAATTTATGTTTTTTGACGTGATAACGTCTTATAAATCAATGAACGCCGGCTGCACGCACGAAAAAGTGTCACGTTCCGCCTGAGTCGAGCGTGCAGGTGAGAGCGCGGAACAAGCGATAGAGAGGCACAATCGGCCTGAGCGTTCGGCTTGTGACGTTATCACGTAAAACTATCGTCCGTAAACCGAATTTACAGACAAACAATTTTTTACAATAATATTAGTTATTATTTATATGTTATAACTCATTTATTTATTCTATTCTATTCATTCTATTCATTTATTATTCACGACATATTGTTCAAACCGTCCCAGTACCGAAGCATCTCATAGCCCACTTGTACAGAAAGTAATTAGAGCCACAGCGTATAGTCTTTAATCTTTTAAGTCAGCATGCACTTACGTCGCAAATTAAAACTAACGGCTTCTTGTGCGCAGTATTTTTCTTTTCACTTGCTATTACTTAGGTACGACAAGTGTTGGTTTTGTTCTGCACCTATGTTGAACGATAATCCCAATTTTTTGGTATAATGAGGGATTTTTTTCAGGCTTTTATAATTTTACTATCAGCCCAACGGTAACTAAATCCTAACTATAATATTATAAACGCGAAAGTGAGTTTGTTTGTTACGCTTTTACCCTAAAACGACTAAATGGATTTGGATAAAATTTGGCACATGAGTAGACCATGACCTGGGTTAGGACATAAGATATTTTTCATCCCAACGTTCTCAAGGGATCGAGATTTATACGGGTGTAATTGGGGGTGAAGCTAGTACGCATATAGAAAACAAATGCACATAAACAATAATCAATAAATGTAACAACAATATCCATGCAATTTAATGCAATACAAATCTTTATTTTATTTCTACCCTAAAGCAAAGTAATTGATCCAAAAACCTGCACTACATAATGTCACCAAGTCTTCGATAGAAAACGAAACAGCTACTAAAATCATACACGATAATCACAACGACAAAGCCCATACACAAAATAAACTAATTATCCAAAGTAGCTATCAATTGGATACTAATTGAAGTACCTACCTCAAAGCAATTTGAGTACCTTTGCTGCGGTCACGTGATATCAAAGCGTAGTTCTGACGTCATCGAGCTGTCCACAGCTTGTTACGTCATATCATGTGCAATTAATTTCCGGCAGAGGGCGGTGGCGCGGTAGCGTTTTCCAAACGGTACGTTTTGGCTATCGACACGCGGTTGATAAGCGCGGATGTGCGTTGTAGGTCGTGTCGGAATAATTAACTGTTGTTTGTTATTTCAACTGTGTTTGAAGTTGTTGATTTGTCTAGTTAGGGGTGCATTTTTGGTCGTATTTCATGGACGGAAATATAGATTTATGGGAAAAATTAATTAAATTAAATAAAACTTGTGAACAGCTTAGGTGAGAATGGATCGCCTTGTTTGTCACCTTTTTGTATGTTGAATTTTGGCCCAGAAATATGTAACTTTATGTTCGCAGAGCTATTTCGATATATGGTGTCAATGAGGTCAATGTAGGTGTGCGTAACATTTTGGGACTCCAAGGCATTAATAACTGACTGATGGTCTATACTGTCGAATGCCTTGGCATAATCTACAAAGGCCAGGTAAAGCGGTTTGTTGAATTCATTAAATTTTTCTATTACCTGATTGATAGTATGGAGATGATCAGTTGTAGAGAAGTGGGGACGAAATCCAGCTTGTTCGGGAGGTTGGTGAAAGCGATACGGTTCTCTATAACTTTAATAAACAGTTTGTATAAGTGTGAAATAAGGCTTATGGGTCGATAGTTCGAGATGTACGGTTTGTCTCCTTTCTTGTGGAGTAAAATTATATTTGAGTGGCACATTTCAAGAGGAATTTGATCGGTGTGTAATATAGTGTTGAAAAAAGTTGTGATGTAAGGTACTAGAACGTTTTGCCCCAACTTTAAAACTTCTATAGTTATCCCAGGGCATCTCATAGCTGGCCTCTGAGGCTATGACTATTTAACCGAGCAAACCTGTGGGTGCCTTAAGCTGCTACACTCAAAGCCTCCAGGGACTTATAAACTAAACTTATAAACTAGGTGAACGCTCGCTAAGGGCACCCCCTGTGGGGTACGAGCCTCGGCTTAGGGCGTTTACCGGAGGGAGGACATCAAAGATGGAACGGCTGGATCAAAGTTTTGATCATGATTATTAATCGGGGAATTTAAAGCTACGTGCTCAGCTGCAACAACTGCTGGCACCTCGTTTTCGAGCAAGGGTCGGGGGGGAGTATCATTTACACGGGGGCGCGGCGGTCGCGATCGCAAAAGACTCGAAGATCGTCGGAATGACGGGAAGCGTCTGTGCTTGTGTCCTAGCGTACTCGTTTCCCTACTAGACTCCTGATGGATGGTAGTCGGGTCGTCTGGGTCGGTAAGAATATGCCTTGGTCGGCGAATATGACTGATTCTACTTGGGACATAATTGGCAGCATCGACAACCAGAGGGTTGCGATGTTTGGCCGTGGACTCAAAGAAACGCTTCGAAGCGCGTTTGAGGAACTGATGGATGGTAGGGATTTTAAGATCGATATGGAGGCTCTCGTTCCTCACGAACCAAGGGGAGCCGGTAGCTCCCCTACTCCTAGATTTTGGAGGGTTTGCATCCTATGGATGTGATGGGGTTTTGCATGAGCAAAGACGGAACCCGCATAGGTCATGATTGGGTAGTTAATAATGAATTGCCATTATAACACTGAATTTGATGTTGTAACCGACCGAGATGTAAAAAAGGCATTTGGATAGTTTTGAAACACTTTTGTACATCTAAAACGAAATATTCGGTGTTACAATATTAATTAATAATAATATAATAATATTAATTATTGCATTTCATAATCAATATTTTAAGTTCACTAGTTAGCCATATTTCCTATTTCCAAAGAGTAATGTTGCCAAATTAATCAAAACAGGTAAATATTTGATAGCTATTTGCGACGTTGCCAACTTTTTAGATGAACGCTCTTAACCCTATCTCTCCTCAACTAAACCTACGTATACTAACTTCAAGGTAACAGTATGATTATTACTAGTTGGCTACGCGTCAATGAAGGTAGTTCAACAATCTGTCTCGTCTAGACGGCAGTTGATTGGCTGGCCGCGTGTTGTGGACACAGTTAATTAAGTCCCTGCACTTAATCAACATTATGCCTGCATAGACATTGTACTCTGTGGTCTTGTCTGTGCTTACCGCTTGGCAGAGACAGGGGTGAAGCATTGTGGATATTAGAACTGGTACATAATCTTAACTAGGTACACTACACTGCTATTATGTAATGGTAAATAATCCTAACTATCCCTCAGACCAAATAAAAGCAAGACATAGCGCTGTCAACAATGACGTGAAGCCGGTTTCGTAAACATGTCTGCGTGTGAGCGTGTATGCACAGTGCGGAGGTGTAGTTTTGACATGCTTCACTGTATTGTTCGCAGCGCTATGTCTTGGTTTTTAGGTTCCGTACCCAAAGGGTAAAACGGGACCCTATTACTAATTAATACTCCGCTGTCCGTCCGTCTTTCTGTCTGGCCGTTTTTATAGGTGGTACGGATGGTACGGAACCCTTCATGTGCGAGTCCGACTCGCACTCGACCGGATTTTTTATTTGTTCTGTGAACAAATATTATTAATGCGAAAGTGAGTTTGTTTATTAATAGCGATAATCATAGCGAATAAAGATAAGAAAAACAAACGCACATCGTTATTATTATTGAATTGCATAAGGTAACTACTTATTGATATTTAGTTGGGTTATATTATATAATACTAGCTGACCCAGCAAACTTCGTTCCGCCTAACAGTCAATGAATGTGCATGTTTAGAATTTTAAAATTTCTACCCTACCTACCCTACCTACCCTACCTACCCTACCTACCCTACCTACCCTACCTACCCTACCTACCCTACCTACCCTACCTACCCTACCTACCCTACCTACCCTACCTACCCTACCCACCCTACCTACCCTACCTTACCTACCCTACCCACCCTACCTACCCTACCCACCCTACCTACCCTACCTACCCTACCCACCCTACCTACGCTACCCACCCTACCTACCCTACCCACCCTACCTACCCTACCCACCCTACCTACCCTACCCACCCTACCTACCCTACCCACCCTACCTACCCTACCCACCCTACCTACCTACCCTACCCACCCTACCTACCCTACCCACCCTACCTACCCTACCCACCCTACCTACCCTACCCACCCTACCTACCCTACCCACCCTACCTACCCTACCCACCCTACCTACCCTACCCACCCCACCTACCCTACCCACCCTACCTACCCTACCCACCCTACCTACCCTACCCACCCTACCTACCCTACCCACCCTACCTACCCTACCTACCCTACCTACCCTACCTACCCTACCTACCCTACCTACCCTACCTACCCTACCTACCCTACCTACCCTACCTACCCTACCTACCCTACCTACCCTACCTACCCTACCTACCCTACCTACCCAACCTACCCTACCTACCCTACCAACCCTACCTACCCTACCTACCCTACCTACCCTACCCACCCTACCTACCCTACCTACCCTACCCACCCTACCTACCCTACGCACCCTACCTACCCTACGCACCCTACCTACCCTACCTACCCTACCTACCCTACCCACCCTACCTACCCTACCCACCCTACCTACCCTACCCACCCTACCTACCCTACCGACCCTACCTACCCTACCGACCCTACCTACCCTACCTACCCTACCCACCCTACCTACCCTACCTACCCTACCTACCCTACCTACCCTACCTACCCTACCTACCCTACCTACCCTACCTACCCTACCTACCCTACCTACGCTACCTACCCTACCTACCCTACCTACCCTACCTACCTACCGAGATATCAAAAAAGCCGATCCACACAAAATGTATGAGAACGTGAATTTTCTTCACATTTTTTTTTTCGTGAGTTTTTCTATATTTTCTCACCGTTTAAACCTTCCCTGCAGGGCTAACATGACAAGCGCGAGAACGCTCTTTTTCTCGTTTTATCGTAATTTGTCTACGATTTTGACGTCATTCTAATCCCTAACATGACCGCAAACGACGAGTAAACTCGACAAAGGCACTTTGACACTTCTTTATCGCGCGACGATAAACCGATGTTGCAAATTATTAAAAACAAATGATTTTTATGATAGCAACATCGGCTTGAAGTTTTGTTTCATTCATTCAATTTTATGCATGGAATTATGTATTTTATTGAATAAACGTATCTCTCTCTTAATTATACTCTCTTTTAATTATTTATGATTAGTTTTTTATGTAACCGACTTTTTGATTAAAATTAAATGATTTCTTTGGCATGCTGAAATTAAAATACAAAATGACGGTAATTAAAATTAGTGACAAATCGAAGTGTATTATTGTACAAATAGATTTCGTTAATTAATTAATTTAATCACCATAATTGGCAAAGCGACTGGTTATTACTGAAAGTAATAGTCAATAGTCATCTACGTGATAGTGCTTCCCTCCACTATAGTACACCGGTGTACAAACACATATCAAAAAAAAAAAAAAAAAAAAAAAAAAAAAATTGTACAATAAGTACGACTATGAATCTGCCATCTTTTTTCGAGTTTTTTTATGTATCATAATTTTGTCGTTTTGTCTACTCTCTATCGTCGTCAAAATCGACGACGACTAAATACAACAAAATGACTGATTATATCGTGTTGAACTGTCAAAAATCGAGATAAATAACGTGTCATGTTAGGGTTTGTCGACAAAACATCAAGTTTGACAGAACGAGTCGAGTATTTTGTATGGCGAAGCTGTCAGAAAACGATAAAACTACAGAAATAGACAAAAATTTGTCGCGCGAGAGTGGATATATGTCGCGTGTGTCATGTTAGGCCTGCTGGACTACGAAAACATTTCAAAACCAAAATCAGCTAAATCGGCCCAGCGGTTCTCGAGTTTTAGTGAGACTAACGAGCAGCAATTGATTTTTATACGAGTATATAAAGGTAAATAAAAATTAAGAGATTAATAAAAATGAAGAAAACAAAGTTATTCCATTAACGTTTCACCTTATTTTACTAGTTGTAATGCAATAACGTCATGCGAAAACCTACATCGTCGAATCAAAATTATTTTGTTCCTTTTTACCTAAAAAATATCTCGCCAACATCAAGATAAACTCGCTATAAGCATTCGAATCGTAAAGGATCTTTTAGTAATATAAAGCTATTTCTTTCCCCACATTTAACTAAAAGAGCTGTGAATGGAGCATAAAGTTCCGAGATATTTTCAACAGTAAACTCTGAAACTATAATATTATTTTCATAAAAATATGAGATTCACTTTGATATTTAAATAACTGCCATAGAATTTTAACAAGTTAGTATGACAGTGGCCTTTGGACTTGCTAGTGGTTCTGCTTGGAGTAATTATGCTAGAACTGTTGGAAAAGGGGGTAAAAACTGAACATAATCCGCACCGCAGTCTGCTTCAATTAACAGCTGGTATCACTTGGTGAAAGGCTTCGAAGACAGCGGAAATTTTAAAATGAATATTTTCCTTTTTTAGGGTTTCGTACGTCCGAATGAAAAACGGGAACCCTTATAGGATCACTGGAGTGTCTGTCTGTCTGTCTGTCTGGCTGGCTGGCTGGCTGCCTGTCTGTCCGTCTGTCACAGCCAATTTACTCTGCATCTCCCGGACCAAAATAGTTGAAATTTGGTACACATTTGAATTTCTATGACCCGTTTCACGGACGTGTTACTGAATAAATGATAAATGAATTTTGAATATATGAGTCACTTTTCGGGGGCAAACAGAAAAATAAATATTTTGTACCGTGTGACATATCAAATGAAAGGGAGGGCCTGTTGTGAGGATCTTTTTTATAATTTCAAAATTTCATCTATTTAAGAAAATAGATGAAATTTTACCACACTCCCCTTTTCTCTGAAAATACTGAGCCTAAAATTTTGGAAAAAAAAATACAAAGAATGGTTCCTTACTCATAGATTACAGGAAAACATATAAGAAGTCTACGGTCTTAAAAAAAATATGGTAAATCTCTCAATATTGTGTGTACAAACCTACATTTGCAGTTGGAATGTATCGGAGAACATGTTTTTCAACTACAATGTATGGCACTGATAGCCTAGTGGTGTGACCGTCGAACTTTTGTCACAGGTCTCGAGTTCGAACCCAAGGCACGCATCTCTGACTTTTCGAATTCGTGCGCTTATTGTGTAATTATCACTTGCTTCAAAAACGGTGAAGGGAAACATCATCAAACAAGTGCGAGTTGAACTCGCATAGTGATGGACTATGCGAGTTCAACTCGCACTTGTTTTCCATAGCGTTTTCTTTTTAGGGTTCCGTACGTCCGAATGAAAAAACGAAACCCTAGGATCACTCGTGTCTTGACGGGGTCCGCTAGGGCCGATGCCGAAGAAAACCGAAAGGGAGATCGTGGCCCCCGGCAACAGGGCAACCGAAGGAACACGGGTTGGTTTTAGCCAGTAAGAGTCTGACAATCAAATAACTTTTCCCGCTCCGCCCAGAGCGGGAAAAGTTATTTGATAATATCCCAACCAAAAAAAAAAATAAGTTTCCCTCGTGTCTGTTTGTCACAGCCGAAATTAATCGGTCCACAAGGACCGATTAAATTGAAATTTGGTACACACATGTAATTTCTGTGACCCAAACACGGTCGTTCTGAGATTTTTCTCATCTTGCGGTCTGGCGCCGGTGCGGCTCCGATACGGTTCCGGTGCGGATGCTGCATTTTTGATTAAAAAGCCATTCCAATTTACGTTAAATGATAAATGATTTTATTTCTGTAAGTAGGTTTGTACAAACACTTTTACACGTCAATCATATTTTAAAACTGGATGAGGTCGGCGTTTCCTATCTGACTACTCTGAGAAGAAAGGCCGAAACAAACTCAGAGGTCTCAGTATCTTTTAAAGTCCAGACATAATCTTGGTCAGATCATGTGAAGGCCATGTGGATTGGTGTCTGAAGTGGTCTTTTGAGGAAAGCACCACACAGATTGAGAGGGCCTGTCCAGTCAGTGCACGCATTTGTCAGTTATCGTGCAGCTCAACTCAGAATTTAAGGAGCTCAACGATTCGACGAACAATACCAAAAAAAAACGTTACGTTTACTTCGCGCGTTTGTGCTTATGGCTCTATTATTGCCATTATAAGTGTAAACTTTCCAATAATTTTCTTTACCGCTACTTTAAGAGCCGCATACCTATAGCTATTTATTGTACACAGGAAATTAAGCCCTTTGTCGTTCATCCATCTGGCTTTCAAGATTCATTTTTGCTTGCGTGCCTCGGAAACTGCCACTTCTCGGTAACATTGGTTATCTTGCAAATGGAAATAATTGAAATATAGACTCTAATGGTAACTAAATATGGGCTGTTTTTCTGTGTTTTGTGAGGTGTTGCATATTCTTTTCCCGTTGGTAAAGTCCAGTGCATCGCCATCGAGATACGACCCGCTGTTGTGCACTTACGGTAGATATTATAGGGTTAGTACCTACTCGATATAGTTAGGAGTAGTATTTAATTTTTGTATACCTTGGTAATTCTTTTTTTTTAAATATAATTTGTGTTCCAAAATAAAGTTGAGCCGACGTTCGCACGGACATAATAAAATCGCGGCAGGATTTTATTGCGCACTGGATTTTCAACTCTCAGTGTTAAAGCCAAGCGTTGAGAATTCAACAGAGTGTATCCCAGCGTGTCGTAAAAGCACACTGTTGGATTTTCAACTCTCTGTTCTGCAGAGCAGAGCGTTGAAAATCCAATGTACGAAAAAATCCCGCCGCGATTTTATTACGTCCGTGCGACCGTCACTTACAGTTGCGAAAAGAAAAAGATTTGTATTTTAATGCATCATTTGTTTAGGAAATGTTATATTTTGCTATCATAAAACACAAAGAGAAAGAAGAAAAATGAATTATACTAAATTCTTTAAAACTATTATGTGCCGTTATCCTGTCATAATTCTAACTAATATTATAAATACGAAAGCGAGTTTGTTTAACTGTTTATTTCTTACGCTTTCACGCTCAAAACGGCTGAGCAGATTTAGATGAGGCTGATAGGTAGACCATGATCTGAATTAGGATATAGGATACTTTTTATCCCGATATTCCCTCTGGATCGAGACTTGTGCGGGATAAACAGCGGAGTGCAGTTAGTTTTACTATAAAATCGATAGCAATTGTTATGCATAGGCATAAAAAAAATGTATCAAATTGGTCGCTTTTTATCCGACTTTTGGTTTATTTTTTTCAATCTGCCAACCCTAGGACACTCTTGCGCTGCACGAACGCAAGTGACTCGGCTCGTTTTTCAGTCCGATGCACATTACTGCCCGCGACTGTACTACAAACAACATTAAACTTTTTATCTCTGACTATAGCTGTCTGTTTGACAGTATAAAGTCCATCTGCAGCCTGCAAGGATTTTTTCATATTTTTATTTATCTTTCCACTTTGTATTTATGGAGTAGATAGTGTTATCATTGAAAACTTACCGCACTTCTGGTCCCACGTCCTACCCAAAAGCGATCGTCGCGCGAGAACGCAATCAACACCATCGGTTTATATGAATTTTGACGTACAAACTCAACTTGATTCCGGCTAAGCGTTGCTGAGACGCAGGTGACGTAGGTTCACGCAGCACAAGGCAGAGCAGATTTTGTAATGCATGAACATAGTGACATCTGCGTACGCTGCAGCGCAGGCATGTGCGACACAGACATGTGTCTGACCTGCTCTGCGTCTGGTTGTAGAGCCGGCACAGATTTATGTGCGACGCGTGCAGATTGTCATTTTGTTTCAATGACAGATTGTTTGTACTAGCTAGGACGCGAATGTGTCTGTGTAGCTGCGTCGCAGCAAATGCTCCCGGCCTATGTCTGCCTCGCCTGCCCTACCCTGCAAAATCTGTACTGTGCTGTGTCACCTGCGTCTCAGCATTTATGCTTAGCCTGACCATGCGACTATGTCATATTCATACAGTGTGATTCTTCATAATGTGCACATATTGAAATGAGGGAATCTATGCTTAATTCTATCGACGAAAAAATACAAAAAAAAATTTTTTGTTTTTTTTTTCGTTTTAAAAAAAATATTCTCTTTGTCATGATGAAAAAAAAAGAAGTGAAAAAACAGTTTTGCTAAAAATACATGTTTATTTTCAATTGAGGGTAGTTTTTTTCTCAATTTTCATTTTTTATCGACGCCTAATTATTTCCAATCATTATGGAGTTTGTTTCATCGCGATAGATGATTTAGTTTAAAAGTTACACAGTTTTGTTACAATTTTGTTTTTAATTCCATAAAAAGTAAAAAAAAAATATTTAGATTTTTTAAATATTTTTTCTGTCGTAAAAATTAAGCATAGATTATCATTTCAATATGTGCACATTATGAAGAATCACAGTGTATAGAACAGCGGGACGATCGCTTTCTTGCGCGACGATCGCTTTTGGTTAGGACGCGGCCTGAGGGGCAATTCCCGTATTTTTAAGAATGCTCGCATATTTTGCATTCTAGTCTGTCTCGATCTATCAAAAACACCTCTATTTTACTTACATATTTGACAAGTTTTCGACATTGATTGTCGCTGAGATGAGAATGCAACTAGATATTGAACGTTTTTAAATACGGAAGTTAGACTTTAAAAGTCGTGTTGGCCTAGCAGGGATTTATAGACCTGCAAACTCACTTTTTAGGTTTCCGTACCTGAAAGATGCCAAACGGAACCCTATTACTATGCCTCCTCTGTCCGTCCGTCCGTCAATCAGCGGACTGTATACTATCTCAGGAACCGAAAAAGGTAGACAGTTGAATTTTTCACAGATTATTTATTTCTATTGCCGCTATAAAAACAAATACCAATAAAAAATTTAATAATTAAAACGCCGAAAAAAACACGTTTCACGAAATTTTTGCTCGATCTTAATACGATACGGAATCCTTCGTGAGTGAGTCCGAATCACACTTGGCCGGTTTTCAATGCAATATGTATCTTTTATCTACTTTTTGCCAGGAAAATTAAACTATTCAATATTTCAGTTCTAGTTAGTCGATAAAACTAATGCAAAACAAAACTAATCTAATATTCAGCCAAGGTGTAGCACCACCACCAGCATATTAGTTTCACCCTTCAGCGTTCTATTGATACCTCTCGTTAGTCCGTGACTATCTTATATAATATCATTCATAATTCGGGTCGGGATCGAATTTTATGTAGGTAATGGTAGAAGCTTGGTGTAAATTCTGAGCGCGGTCGCCGCGTGGCTATTGGAAGCACTCGTGTCACCTCGCACTACGGTGGAGTTGTGTGGATACGACTGGTCATTAATAAGTGATTTTAGGTTTTATTTAGATGGAACTAATGCACATTTTGTAATTATCCAGTTTTATGTGCATTGCGTCCATACATTGAATCCATGGTAACAGTTTTCGCGTCGATGTTCCACCAGCCTGTATTAAACGAATTTAGGCTGAGATTAGAATGCGACCGTTCTTAAAAATACGAGAATTGCCCCTCAGGTAGTAAAATAGCATTGTTTCGGGTGGTTCCTGTTTGTTTCGGGAGGTTTTTGTTCAGGATAAGGCGGGAGGAAACGCCCGGATGTCACCATTGTGTGGATCGCCCGGAGGACACGGTGGAGATCTGCCTGGCTTGAGTGGAGCATCGTCGTGTCCTCGTGGAGGCGATCGGCGGCGGAGATCTCTCGCGTCCGGCCCTGATCCAGGCCATGGTATGGAGCGAGCGGGAATGAGAGGCCGTCACCGCCTTTTGCGAAGCAGTAATGCTCGCAAAGGAGGAGGCGGAACGAGAGCCAAATTTCGCGCCCTCACGCCCCTAACTGCCGCAGAAGACGCCCTAGACGTCGGGAATCGCAGGCCGATTCCCAGCCACCGTAGGCGCGGGCTTACGGATGGTGAGCAATGGGTAGCTCGCCGTCCGATAAGGACCAAGCCCGGGTTGACAGCGCGTTGTGTTCCACGCGCGCCTCATAGAGATGTCAGCACAGTTGAAGGGGTCCGATAGGGCCAATGCCTGCCGGGGTTGCGGGTTTACGAAAGGGTTACCGTGGCCCCTGGCAACATACAGACAACTGAAGGAACACGGGTGGGTTTTAGTCAGTAAGAGTCTGACACGTCTTCCTGCTCCACACAGACCGGGAGAAGTTATTTGATAATTTCCCAACCAAAAAAAAGGTAGATAAATAGCATTAAAAATTTTGAAACGAGTATTTCAAGAGAAGTAGAAAATTATAAAATGTTATAATTTCCTGCATGAAGACTTCGTTTTTCTCCAGAAATTCTCGTGGTACTTGACTACAAACTTCATAATTTCATAGACCCTACTAAACCCTAATTGCGTAATACACGATCAATCACAATCTGAATCATAGATATTGAAAGAGAATGCTAATCGATTGCTTTATGAGTTCAAAAAAACCTGCTCACAAATGAATGTTGTTGAACTGTGAAAATGAAACAGGTTAGTCTTAGTTATTCACGAAAATGTGTTGCGGAATTAGATAGCCGATTTGATAGTGACACTGAAGATACCAAACAGGTACTGACTTTTTATATACCTAATTAATGTTTCGCATTTGTAGGGTGAGTTCGTAAAAGCTCGGACACGACTGCGTATCGATTGTTTTAATGATAAGGAAGTCTCGACTATTCGCGCCAGTCTGAACATCTCCATACAAGTTAAGGGCTTGCTACACAGCTGCCAACCACGTCCCCGACAAAGGTGACTTTGGTTGGCGACAGGCAGAGCTGTTTGAAATTTGATCGTAAACCACCAACTACACGGTTGTAAACTACCAAAGTCACCACTGTCGGGACGCGGTTGGCAGCCGTGTAGCAAGCCTTTTAGTTGAAAGAATCGGTGCGACAGAATTTCGGGAATTCGTTCGTTTCCGAATTTCGTTTTCGAAATTCGCTTCAATTTGGCCAAAGCTTAAAAAGCTTCCTGTAAATGCTGCCGGACCCATGTTTATCTATACGAATGAATATCACCCATGCACCGCACCACTGTCGCATCGCCGCCGCACCGGTGCCGCGTAGATTTTACAATCATTATGAGATATTCAGGGGGGGCATATTTTGAGGGGCTTAAGACTAAGTAATAACAGCCGCACGGGTCGATCCATTGGATTAAGCTACACTTTCCGCGGTTGGTCCGTGGATGGGTGACCATTTTTACATACCAAGACCCCACCGTGCCTCGGAAAGCACGTTAAGCCGATGGCCCCGGCTGTCATTTGTAGATCTTTGACAGTTCTTCAGAAGCCCGAAAGTCTGACAACCAGTCTTACCAAGGGGTATCGTATTACTACAGTAACTGGGTTGTGGAGGTCCGATATGCAGTCGCTCCATGTAAAATACTAGTATTCATTCAGCTGCATCCGGTTAGACTGGAAGCCGACCCCAAAATAGATGGAAAAAGGCTAGGAAGACGATGAGATATTCTGAAAAAATTTAATCTTGCGGTCCGGCGGTGCCTAAAGCGCCTGCTACACGGCTGCCAACCGCGTCCCCAACAGAGGTGACCTTGGTTGGCGACAGGAAGAGCTGTTTAAAATTTGGTCGTAAACCACCATCTACACGGTTGTAAACCACCAAGGTCACCTCTGTTGGGACGCGGTTGGTGACCGTGTATCCGGCCCTTGATGCGTTCAACTAATACCTAACTACTCATTAAAAAATGCCAGCGTTGAAATTGAAAAACTTGACTTTAAAAAGCACAGTTTTTAATTTGATAACTTCGTCCTCTCTGTTACATATTTTGCCTGCATGGTGTCTTGCCCCACATTGGCTTCAAACTTCAAAGCGACCTCAAACTCAAATGTTGAACGTCTTCAAATAAACATGTTTTCGTGTGTGCAGACAGTAAACATTGTTTGACAAACATGTTCCTGGCGCACTTAGTATAATAAAGCAAATATTTTAATGGAAATGTGACTGCACAATTCATGTTTTGTGAGTACTTTCATGTCTGAAGCGTTCTTAGTTTGATGTGTTTTGAAAGAGTGAGTTTGTTATTTTACCTTAAGAATGTTTCTATGAAATTGATATGGCTGCTTTCGACGTTTTATTTTAAGTTTTTTGGTGTATAAAAACATTGAAAACAGGTCTTCCTTTCTTTTTCGTTTGGTTAGTGACTAACCTGGTGAGTTTTTATGCCGCCCAATGGCCTTTGACTTGGTTTCACATGCCGTCGAGAAATATCTCTCAGGTATGCTGGTTTCCTCACGATGTTTTCCGTCACCACACATAAATCACATATACACATAAATCCGAAAAGTCAGAGGTCAGAGTCAGAGAGCCTTGGGTTTGAACTCGAGACCTATGACCTGGCAGTCCGAAGCGACGGTTACACCACTAGGCTATCACTGCTGTATATCCTATGTCCTGATAAAATCGAGTTTTCGGTTCCGGTTTTCTCACGATGTTTTCCTTCCCCGTTTTGAGAGCAGTCCCTACACCGTGTATAATTATATCAGACCTAACTCCAAATCCTATTAACAAATTAATGTCCAGAACCATATAATTACCGGACAAGCCGATTTGCCCGCCATTACGGATCCTGTTTACGGCTAAGGGCGTGGAAAATTGACTTACATGCTTGGTCTGCGAGGTATCACTTTAGGCCTCATTAACGCAGACTTAGTTACCTCAGTTATAATATAAGTAATACAGTGTGGTTTCCGGGTAAATTCAGGATTTAAATAGGAAAAAATACTTATTGAAACAAGAGCCCGTTTTCTCTCCGGAACGACAGTTTCTATTTGAAAAAATATTTCACTGTTTCACCATTGAGGAAACCGGCATGTCCTAGAACCAAAAATTCGAAGACATGTGACTACCAACCCGCACTGGGCCCGCGTGGTGGATTACAGGTCACTCCCTTTCACCGAGAGGAGGCCTGTGTCCCAGCAGTAGGAACATTTTTGGCTGATTATGCTATGCTATGTAAGGGACATTGACGCGCAAACTGTTACCATGAATTCAGCATATGATTTTTCGTCGCTTATTAAAAAAATCTGTTGTATCATACACAAGTGAAATTCCTACACGGTCAAAATATATGGAACAGCAGATTTTTTTAATAATCGGCGATCAATTTCAACGCTGGTAAGTCTACTGAATCGTGTACCGAATTCATGATAACAGTTTGCGCGATTTTATATGTTTTTTTTAGATTTGTTAAATGTTATGGATTAGAAATGTTAGCATTTCTAACCAATGAAATTCAACAGTGATTCAATCAATCTGCATAGCCTTTTTCCAACTATGTTGGGGTCTGCTTCCAATCTAACCGTATGCAGGTGAACAGCAATATTTTACATGGAACAACTGACTATCTGACCTCCACAATCCACTAAGTAACACGATGCCCGTTGGTAAGACTGGTTGTCAGACTTTTGAGCTTCTGTCTACCCGTAACGACTGTCAAAGATCTACGAATGACAGCCGGGACGTCGGCTTCACATGCTTTCTAAGGCGCGGAGGGATGTCGATATGTAATGGATGGTCACCCATCCACGAACCGATCGCGGCAAGCGTAGCTTATCCTTCGATCGACCCGAACGGTGACTAACAGTGATTGACACAGGAAAATGGAAAAGCCATAGTGCTGCAGCCATGATGATGAAAGAATGCCTGTTTTTGTCAAAATACGGTTTTGACAGCTGTCATATCAGCTTTGAAGAGGAGTTGGTGGTTGCTGTTAATTTTGCTATAACCAGTAGACGGAATGCTGCTGTCCATACGCTTGATGTGAACTCAGGTAGGTATGCCTTTTTATATTCGTTGAAAACTTAATATTAGGTTAATTTAAATGTCTAATCTTATTTCAAATGCAGCTATACTGCATTTGAAATAAGATTAGACATTTAAATTAACCTTTTTTACAGTCCGTTCAACCGATTTTGACTTTTATTGCGTTGGTGGCATGACAAATGGCAGCTTCAGTAAACAGTTGGTATTATAACCACTTTTTTGCTTTTAATGCCATCCTAATGCATACGGTATAGAAGTCAGAATCGGTTGAACCGACTGTAATGAGGTTTGTTTAAATGTCTAATCTTATTTCAAATGGAGTATAGATCATGCTTGCTTTTTATGTTATACCTCATGTTATAAATCAGTACCTACCTGGACGACCGAGCTCTGCTCGGGTGAAAATAGAGAATGCTCATTTACTAGTATAGGATGGTTCATACAAATTCCATTTATAGTACATCCTAATTCCATGCTGCGGTGCCATGATAGCATACTAATTCCATGCTGCCTTGTCATGTCATTCTTAGTTAGCCATCTTGTTCTAAACTTTGGTCGACCGAGCTCTGCTCGGGTGAAAATACGGAGAAAGCGAATTTTCCCAGATATGAGACCTAGCTAGATCGATTTTCCGACCATATATTGCAACTTTCATCGAAATCGTTAGAGCCGTTTTCGAGAACATGAATACAAATATGTACATATAATTATATGTATATTGCTCATTTAATAGTATAGGATAGGATAAGCATTATTATTTAAACCTACAACACATGTAATATGATGTGTTGGTGTTGAAATACCATTTTAACAAAGCCTCTAACAGTAATTAGAGCGAAAGTAAGTCATTAAAGTTCTTGCTATCATTAAGGCGCCACGAACAATAAGATCTTAGTTTGCCAAAATTTATTCTGGAAGATCTAAACACTATGGCTAACCACTTTTTTATAATGCTAACTTTAACATCACGACTGTAATCCTCAAAAGGCTACACCCACATTTCACCAGTCATGTTTAAGTCCCGTGTAATAGGGGGCGAGCCTATTGCCATCAACCGAGTACTAATCCAGACTCCGGGCTGCTACTGAGAAATTCCTGATGGAAAAACCCAATAACACTATGTCCGACCCGGGAATTGAACCCAGGACCTCGTGCTCAGCAGTAGCGTACGCGACCACTAGACCAACGAGAGGCAGTGCTTGCAGACGATATTAGGTTATTTTTCATAAATTGAAGTGCTTTTCAGCAACAGCGAAACGAAACAAAACTTAAGGCGCGGGACACACAAATGGCGAGTGGCGCGGGTAAGGGGCGTGCGTGGCGATGGTATGGCGCGGGCGTTGCGCTGCCCGTTTCATATTTCATACAAAAATTATAGGAACAACGTGGCGCGGAACAAACACAAGAGGCGTGGCGCAGGCGAGGCGACGCGACGGTGCGCGGCGCGGGTGTTCTGTGCGTGTCCCACGCCACGTCGTTCCTATACATTTTGTATGAAATATGAAACGGGCGGCGCAACTCCCGCGCCATACCGTCGCCACGCCCGCGCCAGTCGCCATTTGCATATGTTCCGCGCCTTACACTACCAGAGAGTGATGCTTGACTTGGCTTGCTTTATGAAGCAGTCTTTGGGTTTGTTTTGCCATAAAAGTTTGTTGCTAAATGCGAGCAGTTACCAGTACCATTTCATAACTTAACCATCAAAGTAAGTCACAAGTCGTATCCACACAAAGTAAACGAAGACGGTTCGTATATCCACAGTAACACCTCGGTCTCACCCGCCGCCGGCGACCAGACATTATTTATACGCCGCTGGCGCCCTAACGTGACATATTTTAAAGCGACCGTTTTAATAAGTCGCCTTTAACCTGCCACTTTTGGTTCGTAGTTTTAATAGAAGAGACTATGTGGAAGGGATCACGCATTTGGATAGAAATGTGGATTCAAATTGGGTCACATTGTGACCACTGGAGAGCTGGAGAGAGCAATGGTGGCCTAGTGGTTACGAGTAGGTTCAAACCCAGGCAGGCGCTTTTCTTTGTGTAAATTATTTCATCATCACTGCTCTCAAAACGGTAAAGGAACACATCGTGAGGAAACCGGCATGTCCTAGAACCAAAAATTCGAAGACATGTGACATCTACCAACCCGCGTGGTGAATTACGGCCCACTCCCTCTCACAGAGAGAAGGCCTGTGTCCCAGCAATGGAAACATTTTAGGCTGATTATGATGAACCGGAGATTGTTGCAAGATGTGGATTTTATGGGGTGGTGGAATTGACAGGGATTCTTATAAACTTTGTAGAAAACAACATTTATTGTTGTCCAGAATTGGCATAAGTTTTTGCCTCAATTTATTTCGTAAACACTGTTTACTGCAGGCTTATTTATGAATTTCAGTTTTGGCTCAGCATTCGTTTTCAGAGCAAAATGATCAACGTTCTTTTGAACGGCAATCGAGCAGGGTCAAAGGTCGCTGTAACTTAATAACTTGAGTCGCATATTCCACCAGTAAGCTATCTCATCGTATTCGGCTGGGTCCTGTAAAGTACGAAGTTTTACAACCGAGCCGCTGTGCCTCGTCTATTTCCTACGAATGTCGCTTCCGAATCGGATCTCCCCACGGTATATTCCGTACAGATAAAATAAATTCAGATTCCAGTTTTATTCTACATCCGTGGCCAGTCCCTGGCCGGTGCGCCTATATAACTTGCGAGGATTACCCTCGCCACCTCTTAAAATCTAAAGCTAGTGGCATCTGCAACTAATTGATGTGTTCTGTGGGGAATAAAAACTGCACGATTAGGACCCTGACAAAGGTACCCTTGTTTATCACCCGCACTTCAAAACTTCATTTAAGCTACGAAATTGTTTATACCCAACACGGGGTGTGCAATTTTCGGCCACCCAATAAAATTTACTGAAATGTTGAGAATTTTCATCTTCCGAAACAGGCCGAATCACTTTTGTTTTCAACTTTTCCGGAAGTTCGGTGTTGGAGTTGATAATTTAGGGCGTGGGACTGTTGGTCGCTGGCTAAACCCTGTGCACACGCAACGTATATCCAGCCCGATGATTTACAGGGCAATAAAGTTTTTAATTTCAAGTTGAAACATTCCATTATCGCAGTTTCGTTTTTAATAAGTGGAGGTCGGAGGTGGACTGGCCAATTTCGCTGTGAAATTGAAAAAGTTAAACGACAACATCTAGTACAATTGGTTTTGGGTCGATTTTCCTGAAACTCATATCGGAGGGGCATGCTGAGTTATCTATCGGTTTATAGAGAACGAGGAACGATTATGGAAATTTAACAAAACTGGGATGAACGTAATAAGTTCAGGGTAGATTTAGTTATTGATCCTGTAACTAAAATTGGAACGGTGTGTTTCAAACTTTCAGAACCTTTTGTTAGGGATTCCGATTATCTATTTAACCCTTTCTTTACATAATATATGAAGGTAGTGTTGGTACGTAATACCAATACCACGGTTGTACCTACAACACTAAAAATAAAAAGATTTCATGTGACATTTTCTGGTTACATGAACATGTAACCAAGCTAGGAGAGCAGTGCTCACCCACACGTTGTAGATATAGTACTTATTTTGTAAAACTGTATATTTTTTTTAACGTGTACTACAATGCTTTGTTTTGAGTAAATAAATATTTATTATTATTATTATAGATATTTTTTTGCAAACTACTTAAAACATTTTCTTGGAATAATAAACTAATTATAATTATTAGAAGTATTTATAAGGTAGAGAAGGTCCTCAACTAAATTTTTCATGCATTCATCCATCTACCAAATTAACAATAAAAAATAAAAGGAATATGATCTTAGCAGGTGGCGTTCTGTAGTTTCTACCTACTCCATGGGAAGTTTCCAGTTTAACCGGATGCAGCTGAATACCAGTATTTTACATAGAGCGACTCCCTATCTGACCTCCACAACCCAGTTACTGGGTAATACGATACCCCTTGGTGGGACTGGTTGTCAGACTTTTAGGTTTCTGATGACCGCGGTACGACTGTCAAAGATCCAAGAATGACAGCCGGGACCAACGGCATACCGTGCTTTACGAGGCACGAAAGCGTCTCGGTATGTTAATATGGTCACCCATCCACAGACCGACCGCGGTAAGTGTAGCTTAACTTGATCGATCGATCCGTGCGGCTGTTATAACTAAGCCACGAATTTATGATTTTATATACACGGTAATTCAAAATCAGTAAGTACTTCATGATTATAACAGCTTTATATTAGATCTCATCATCGCTCGTTCGTATTTTCGAAGATAGACGATGATCGGTCGACCCGTGAACTGTTAATACTTTGCCAGTGGCCCCTCGGAAGAAAAGCGTTACGGAAGAAGTTATGTAGGTATGTGTATGTATGTAACAAAACTTACTACACTTCCACCCAGGGACCGAAAACCTTCTTAAATTACGGTACAGATGTTGAAGAATTTAGGTTACTTCTAAGACTAAGGTTACCGCTATCTGGGTAACCAAAAAGAAGAAACATGTTACCTCTATTTAGTTTACCGTTTTAATACCGGTTAAGAGGCGATGCGCTTCCTTTGACTAATGCCGACGACACGTGTAAGTTAGAGGTAAATTTTATTTCAGTAACCGGTATTAATACTAGTTGTATTCAATTTAAGGTAACTTTTAAAAATACCTGTAAAAATAAACGTGTGCGGTCGTGGGACCCCCGTCAGGAACGAAGTTCTTTCTCACGTATAATTAAAAACAAAAACAAAATTTTTGCAGCCGCCATCTTGGTTTTACATTTTAACCTCACTATCGGCTTTATCACCCTAGAAAACTAAGAAAACGACACCCAAAACGAAAAAATTGAAAACTTTCGCAGCCGCCATCTTGGATTTACATTTTAACTTCACTATCGGCTTAAGCACCCTTGAAAACTAGGAAAACGACACACATGACGAATTTTTTTTAAATTTTCAGAGTCGCCATCTTGGATTTTCACTATGACCAAACTCACACTTTCTCTCTCTCTCATGCAGTGTACTCGGGCCGATCTGTTAAATTTTATCCCACGACACTGTAATTTGAATTTGAATTTGAATTTTGACTGTAATCACTTTACACTTTTCTTTTGTTTTTTCTGCCTTCTTTCTCTCTCTCTCTTTCCTTCTCTTTTGAATCAGAAGAAGACAGTCGTAAGTATTAACACTTTTTAGTGTGACGATTTCTGAAAGTTTACAAACCGCATTAAAGAACTTCGTTTCAATATTAAATGTTGTAACCGAAAAAATACCCGTATTGATCATACCGGTTTCTGTTCCTGCTTCTACCTACCCTTCCTCATAAAGGTAGACCTCCATACCTCCCATACCTATAGAACAAATAACAAAGTTGGCGGAACCTACATAGTATCAGCTGATGATTTTCCCACGAAAGTTGTAAAACTTAAATGGCAGAAACGCTTTGCTTAATAGACGAGGAGCTGTAAACTTGTTATACCTACAAATCAAATAGATTATTGTTGGTAACTTGTAGAGGATATTTTTAGCTAGCTATGCAACTTGAAATAATCATGTGTGATTCAGGCATTTTACCTTGCAATCTAACGGCGGCAGCGAGCTTTTTCTAAAATTATAAAATACTAGATGCGCCCCGCAGTTTCACCCGCATAAGTCTCGAACCTGTTGAAATATTGGGGTAAAAAGTTTTGATGTCCTAACCCAGGTCATGGTCTACTCATGTGCCAAATTTCATATAAATCCGTTCAGCAGTTTTAGCGTGAAACCGTTACAAACAAACAAACTCACTTTTGCATTCATAATGTCAATTAGGATTGTATATTAATGTATCTTTCTCAGAATTAGGTACTTCAAGTGATATGGTAACTTTACATAACCTCGTGGGAGACATGTATTCCAAAATAGAACAGTTTACAATTAATCTCGGAAACGAAGTTAGAACATAGGGTTGGGCTGGGAAGGCGTTAAAAAGAGCAAGCAGAAAGTGCAGGTATGAACTCATCTTAAAATAACCAGGCAAAAACAATAGCCTTGCAAATACATCAAAAGAGTAACAGATAATAAAATAATATCAGAAAATGTGAATATTCTCCATGTCATGTCAGTAGGGACTGGTCATCTCTTAGCTGCCATGGCTTATTTTAATTTATTTTCAAATTGAATTTTTTTTTATCTTTTTTTTTACGGACGCTTTTAACGTGCACGTCTTTCTACGTTGTTCTCACATGTACAATTTCAACATGAATGATGTAACCAATATTTTGTAACATTATTTTGATCATAAAATACTGTCCGTGGAGTTTCTTACCCGTTCTTCTCCATAGGAACCTACTACGCTTTGAAATGGGCAACTATCTTCATCTTTCTGACTGACTAACCCTTTCACAATTCAAAAGTGCCTGTAAATAAATGGTTTATTTGAAATAAATGCTTTGAGTTTGAGTTTATGAAACTACAGAGTAAGTATTACAAGGTATTAACTTGAAACGTTAAACTAGTTCAAACAGATTGATTCAGAATATCGTCACATCTCCGGATTACGTTGTATCTAAGTGTGTCACTACTGAACAAAGTTGCTAAAACTTACCACTGTAGGAAATGAAAATTGAACTTTACTTGGTGTGAATAAGGTTGAAGATAGACTGTTTGGTCTAAGTGATTATTCGTTAATAATTCTGGAGTGGACCCCTAGGGTTAAGGGTAAGCTGGTTATGTTACCCTGAGGGAATCGGGAGTGACTGATTTCTATCGTAACGGCCCGAATCCTGATAGCTTTTGTTGCCTGCCGGATTATTTTTTTAGGTTGCCCGCTTTTAATCCAATATAGTTCTCGGATACACTTTGAAATTGGAAAATTTGATTTGGCTGAGATGGCTCGATACGAAGAATGGTATTATTTTATTTAAACTTCTCATGAACCTTTGAACTGTCCATGTCCGTTTTTTTATTCCGTCCGTTTTTCTTGTGAATTTTAGAATCTACATTTTTCAGTCGAGGACTTTTATGTTTTTATTAAAGCCGTTTTTCTTACTTTTGGTATCTTCAATTTGCATTCGCATGACTTCATTATTTGTTTCACTTTGAAACAATCATGAGACATTTTTAGTTTAATTTTTCCATGAACTGTAATTTTGGTCTCAAAACAGCTAAGTCATCAAAAATATGCAACCATTGACGTACCTATATAATACATCGATTTATAATTTATCGGACTTATGTCCTTGTTGATTTACTGTTAACTAATGTAGGGCACTGTACAGCACTGCGCACTGTTACTATTACGTTCTCTAAAGAAAAATACGAAACAGTTTAAAATCACAATACACCTCGCCATTGACTTCCTTACAAAGACACACTTTTCAAAAATTGTATCACAAAACTGAACCTGTCTAAAATCAAATAAAATTTTCGAACACCGGCGCAAAATTCAATAAATCAACATCGACAAAATCAAATAACATAACAGAGTTATATTGAAGATAACTGGAAACAAAGACTTGTTGGATGTTGGATGTTAAAGAACATCCACGGTGTCCCGGCAAATCCCTAGGGTCGTCCCTGCAGCAACAAGTTATGGATGATAGACGTTTTTGTTGGCACATCCCTAATTGATTGTTGCTTTCGTACTTTGTGTGTGGCATTTTATTTTCGATGTGGTCTTTTGTGGCGTTTGGTAGTATTAATTTGTGGAGCAATTACTGTTCATAAGTAGACTTGTTCTAGAATGAGTTGTAAAGATGATTGATATTTTTTAAGTAATATTATAAAGAGAAAAGATTAAATTTTTTGTATGTTTGTAACCCTGGGGCCGCATCTGCGTGTTTCGTGACAAAGCAATGCGTGCCGAAGCGTCGTATGTTTTGCTCGCTAAAAAGTTATCGCACTAATGCGGTGGTCACATTAGCGGCTACATAATTTTAAAAAATTATCGTGCAATAATCCAAGATGGTTCTCCATTCCGGAAACAACAAAGTCAAAGTCAAATCATTTATTTTAAATAGGCCCATGTATGGCACTTTTGAACGTCAAAATTTACAAAATAATAAAAATTGATTCTAGTCGCCCCTTACAAAAGGTAGTTTTCGTAAGGAGAAGAATGGGCAAGAAACTCAACCTTTTACTCTTTTAAAATGTTTTACAATAGTTTGTATAAGTACGTACAGAAAACCTTAAAACAATTTTTAGCTATGACGTGTAAAAAGCTATTAAAGTCGATTTTCAATAAAAACGTTTTATTTTTGAAGTGAAAACTTCTTTAGGCGCGTTGGGCATTTTTGAGATGGGAAAAAACAATTGAACTCGTGACACCGTTACCGACACCTCATTTTTGTAAACGTGATTGTGCTCTATTTATATTATGTTACAGATCAATATTCTATGCAAGTATTTTTACTTTAAAGGTTTTGGAAGTATTTTTTAAATTGTTCAAGTTTTCACTTCTATCGGCACTCCCGGAGTGCCACTGTTTTTTAACTAGCTTCTGCCCACGACTTCGTCCGCGTGTAATTACTTGTTCCCCCGACCCATCGCGTCACCTCGCATTGCCTGCCCAAGCTATTACTTCGTTTTCGCTAAGCGTTCTTTCCTAGCGTGATATTAAATAGCCTATTATAGCCTTCCTCAAGAATTGGGCTATCAAATTCAAAAACAATTTTTCAAATCCGAGTGGTACCAAAGATTAGCGCGTTCAAACAAACAAACAAAAAAAGTAATTGAATAACTTAAAAACCCGACTGCAAAAACACATAACTAAAAAGAGAAAAACAAGCATTACCTATAATCTATAGAATTTTGATAGGTATCGCAGGCGGGGACAAACAAAAGTTGCACCATATTAATTTTGGTTATTGGTTTGTTTACTTTTTTATTTTTAGCTTTTTACTTTTTCATCATTTTTCATTTTAAATTACATTAAAATATATAATTTGTATTTATTTTTTTAATCACCTTTCGAAACCCTTCATTTTGATACTCCACTCGATAGAGTTGGGAGAATTTTTGTTTTATAAAACATGCATTTTAGCGCCAAAAACGCACCATTTTGTTTTTATTTTATTTTAATATACCTCGAAAAACGAATCACGACAGATACGTAAATACAGGTCAAACATAACCCTCATTTTTGTCTTCGCCGCAGTCAGGTAAAAATCAAACTCTTCAGCTGTATTATTAGTATAGAATTAGTACCCACAGGTACATTCTCTCGGAACATAAATAAGCTGTATTATAAGCATCCTATTCGCGGGATAGGTAACGAGTTTATAGCATTTGTTGTCCCGCCGGTACATCGCTACTTTATGCGCAAGATGCTGCAGATTAGCTCGGCCCCGCTAAATTGTGTGATCTAACCGAGTTAGAGTTTCCCCGTATATTCTATTTAAAGCTCCAGCTAAATTAACTAGACGTTTGCGCTGTTTGAGGTATGGGGTTTGTAATTATTTTGTTAGTATCACGGTGTGGAGTGTATTTGTTTTCGTTTATGAATCCAATGCTTCCTGAATTGTAAACTTAAATTTTAGAGGGACAGGGACAGTACTTTTATTTTATTTCAGTAATTATCTAAAACTAGCACCGCCCCGCGGTTTCACCCGCATAAGTTTCGATCCCGTGAGAATATCGGGATAAAAGTATCATAGGTGTAATCCAGGTTATAATTTCTTGCCCGTTCTTCTCCATAGGTACCTACCTACTACGCTTTGGAATGGGCAACTAGCTTCATATTTCTGATTGACCGATTCCTTGACAATTCAAAAGTGCCTGTAAATGGTTTACATGGTTCACAATTCACAAAGTACGTAGCTTAAACAGCCGTAATGTTAATGTTATTGTATACATTTTTGCCGGTGTCGGCGTCTGCGTCTCTTTACTTGTCTCAACGATGCCTAGACTACCACAGATACTAAAGGCATAGACAAGTAACTGTTGTTACGTCGGGTGCAGACACGCGGACTACTTATATTTTATTTTTAATATTTCACTTAACTATTTTTATTTTATTTTATTTAATGTTTATTTCTATAACTATCTATCCGTGACATCACTGTGGGCCCTATCAGAATACCAGCGCTGAGACATTTATTTTTTAAATGTCGCAGCATATGCTGAGATAGGAGCCTTTTGGCCTCGTACAGGACTTTCTGTTTTTTTGTTTTTTACCTTGTTTTTTATTTTTTCTTTTATTTTTTATTAATGTTTTAAAGGTGAAGGTGTTTAGTTTAATTTTTTATTCCTTGTGCGAGTCTCAATAAATACTTTTTCTTTCTTTCTTTCTTTGTTTAACTGAAATAAATTCTTTAAGTTTGAGTTTGAAACTATTTGTGCGCCAAATTTCATCCAAATCCGTTTAGTCGTTTTTGCATGATTGAGTAACAAACATCCATTCATCCCCACAACCTTTCGCGTTTATAATATTACTAGCAGCGTCCCGCGGTTTCACTCTCATAAGTCTCGATTCCGTTGGAATATCGGGATAAAAAGTAGTATATGTATTAATCCAGTTTATAAACTATCTGTGTGCTAAATTTTATCCAAATCCGTTAAGTAGTTTTTGCGTGAAAGAGTAACAAACATCCATCCATCCTCACAAACTTTCACATTTATAATATTATGATAAAAATAATACCTAAAATATAACTAGCAGACCCGACAGACGTTGTCCTGTCCAAACAGCGCCACCTACCGGATTCAATTATATTTTCAAACCATCCAGGGACCCACTCAAATATACACACAAAATTTCATGCAAACCAGTCCAGCCGTTTAATAATATATTCTATTATATACTATATATATTAGTAGGAAACAGGATTCGCATTAATAAGCCGTACAAGTTGAAACCCTCGTGTTCATACTTCGTAATCACTTGTTCTGTGCAAACGGAGAAGAATAAAAGCGAAGACAGCCACATTTCATTACGCGTTCCCACAGTTTGTTAGTTCGGCGCTAAAAGAAAAAAATAAAAATGTTTCATTTGCCTGTCTTGCCGGGACCATCGTAAAATCTGTGGGAAAAGAATTATGGCGTTGTTTACTTTTTTTTGCAAAATTTTCATCACCCTAGTATGGTGCTTAGGTTTTATTAGTGTCTATTAGAATGAGTGCTAATTTTGTGGTGAGGGGTATTTAGATTTGTTTTTTATATTATTCATACCCGGATCTTTAATGACGTCGTGTTTTTCCCTTACGGGCGGTTCCCTAGCAAAGCGGTTCCATTATATTTTATCAGCCGTCATGAAAATCTATAATTTTCTCCAGTATTTGACAACGCGACGCGACTCTTAATAAAACAATTTCTAAGAAAACTTCACTATAACAATTACTGGTGTCGCGTCGCGCCAGTCTGCACGAGGCGACAAGGTGTCAGAAAACGCTTTGTATTTAGACAGTGGTTATTGGGTGACCATTCACCGCTTTCTTAGTACTTAATCCAAAGATTGTTCATTGATTCAGGTGTGACCTTGCGGAAATCCATTATAAAATTCAATAGACGTGGATATATTATTTAGTAACCTGTTCCGCTTAGCTATTACTAAAGAGCCATAAAAAACCCTGAAAGAAATCGACACGTGTTTCACCTCTCAACGAGGCATCCTCAGGATGATGATTGACCTGTCGCGAACTCGAATACGGCGTGTTGCCACACCAAGCGCTGAACGCAGAGATCCAAAGATTAACAAAGGTTGGTCCTTCTTACTTAGATATTGGCAGTTATGTGCGATAACCAGACAGACGGACGCTGTACTGACATCTTCTAGATGAAAGTTACCATCCTACCCTATTCACACACTGACTTATTAATTGTAACATTTTAGGAACATCGTCTACTTTTACAATGTTTGTAAATATGTGAGCACCATGTATCTATCACATAATAAATTTATCTGTCGTTGCTTCATTTTTAATTCTTTTTACCCATTATGGTATAGTATAGTACTTTTATTCTAGGTGCATCGTTTTCACATATAATTATTTAACTAATGTCTATACAAAATGTTTTAAAACATTTTAAAACAGTAGGTAACGGTGGAGTTTCTTGGCCATTCGTCTCCATACGAAAAATACATTTTGGAAGGGGCGACTAGAATCAATTCTAATTTTTTGTAAATTTTGACGTTCAAAAGTACCTTATAAAAAAAGTCAAATAATTTATTTCAAATAGGGGCCTATTTGAAATAAATTATTTGACTTTGCTAAGACATCCAAGACTTTGGAAAAAAGGATTTTCTCTTTACTTGGGCAATACGGGAATGTACATGGCGTATCGACGAGCAAACTAAAATGTTGAAATTTTTCGTTGCATATTATTTAAAAAAACCGATCAAGTGCGAGTCGGACTCGCGCATGGAGGGCTCCGTACCATTATCTATAAAAACGGCAAAAAAATCATGCATGTTGTATTGGAGCTCCCTTAAATATTTATTTTATTCTGTTTTTTAGTATTTGTTGTTATAGCGGCAACAGAAATACATCATTTGTGAAAATTTCAACTGTCACAAAAAAAATTAACTATCACGGTTCATGAGATACAGCCTGGTGACAGACAGACAGACGGACGGACAGCAGAGTCTTAGTAATGGGGTCCCGTTTTACCCTTTGGGTACGGAACCCTAAAAACTGCTGTTCTATACATTTTGATCGTGTAGATATTGCATTTTTGAAGTGAAAACTTTTTAGGCGCGTATTTTTAAGATGGAAAAAAACAATTGAACTCGCGAAACGGTTGCCGACACCTCATTTTTGTAAACGCGATTGTGCTCTTTATTTATATTACGTTACAGATCAATGTTCTATGCAAGTATTTTTTTTACTTTAAAGGTTTTGGAAGTTTTTTTTTTTAAACGCGTTTGTGCTCTTTGTTTAGATAAGGTCACGGACCAATGATCTATACAAGTATTTTTCTTCCACCAAGGCGATATTGTTCAAGTTTTCACTTTATCGGCACGCACTCCGGGAGTGCCGTGAACATTGGTCCGTGACCTTATCTAAACAAAGAGCACAAACGCGTTTAAAAACAAATACTTCCAAAACCTTTAAAGTAAAAAAAATACTTGCATAGAACATTGATCTGTAACGTAATATAAATAAAGAGCACAATCGCGTTTACAAAAATGAGGTGTCAGCAACCGTTTCGCGAGTTCAATTGTTTTGATTTTTATTAATAAGCGACAAAAAATTTCAACGATTGTGGCTTGTCATGTAGGTACTGAATTTATGGTAACAGTTTGCGCGTCAATGTCCCTTTTCTACCCTACTATACACCGTGAAATTTTAATCACAGTTTTGCTAGAACAAACGTTAATCAGACCATGGTCTACTACCATTCTACAGCATCCAGTAAAAAAAAACATAAATTGTTTTTTGAAAAACACAAAAGACAAAGTTTAAAATGTTAAGATTATCTACTGCTTACTAAATTTCGTTTATGGAGGTACATTTCCCTGTAAACAATGCTGTGTCCCATGCGTGGTGTCTGTGTTGTAGGGAGTAACGATAATCTTAACATTCTAAACTTTGTTTTTTTTGAGTTTTTTCAAAAACCAATTATGTTTTTTTTTTTTAATTGGATGCTGTAGTATGGTAGTAGACCATGGTCTGAACAACGTTTGTTCTAGCAAAACTGTGATTCAAATTTCACGGTGTATAGTTGTTAACTCAATCCACCTAGCCTTTTCCCAACTATGTTAGGGTCGGCTTCCAGTCTAACCGGATGCAGCTGAATACCAGTATTTTATATGGAGCGACTGCCTATCTGACCTCCACAACCCAGTAACTAGACAATACGATACCCTTGGTAAGACTGGTTGTCAGACTTTCGAGCTTCTGACGACCCGTAACGACTGTCAAAGATCCACAAATGACAGCCGGGACCAACGGCTTAACGTGCTTTCCGAGGCACGGAGGAGTCTCGGTATGTAGAAATGGTCACTCATCCACGGACTAACCCCGGCAAGCGTGGCTTAACCTGATGGATCGACCCGTGCGGCTGTTAGTACTTAACCACGAGCTCCTCCTCTACTATATATTTAAACTAAACTTACAAAATGAAATTACAGAACAGAAAGTAGGTACTGCACTATACTTACTTCGGTACAGTTCTCCCCAAAATTCGCGAAGTTCCGATGATGTAAATACAAGCCGCGCTGCAAATTTCCAACTATAGTCGCTATGTCCGTCCGCTTTATTTATTTCGTTTCGGTGCACATTGCCGGTATTGATTCAGGGATGGTACAGAAAGATGGTCCTGATAAAAAGTGGTTTTAGGTCCTGTTTCGTGTGGTTAGAGACTGACCTGATGTCAGAGTTTCTATGCCACTCATGGGCCTCTGAATTGGCTTCACATGCGTTGAGAAATATCTCTCAGGCATCCTCACAGGTTTCCTCACGATGTTTTGCTTCACCGTTTTTGAAGCAAGTAATAATTATACAATACGCACATGAATCCGAAAAGTCAGAAGTGCGTGCCTTGGGTTCGAACTCGAGACCTATGACTTGGCAGTCTGAAGCGACGGTTACACCACTAGGCTATGTCCTGATAAATTCAAGTTTTTGAAGTGATTTTAGATATTTTAAGCATGGTTTCTTTGGTTATTTATTTAAACTAATCGCACACTATAAGGTAAGTAGAAACGTAGACTTAATGGCCTTAGGCATTCTCTATCAGTCTGTAGCGGTTACGCCGCCACATACGAACTACGCATCATAGACATGACGTCGCACAAATCCTGCATCGCGCAGTTAGAGTTTACCGAGCGACAGACATACATACAAGATTTCAACTTCAAACCGATGGGCATTTGCCCGCCAGACACAACACCCGTCTGGTCGGAGGATCCTCCCTTTTCTTTGGTGGATGAGTGAACTTTACACCCTGTTCCTTATACTAAGGATTGCTTTGCTTGTGTTGCCTCTTTCAAGTCTCCTCCATTGATAGTGGGCCCATACCTAGGTACTAGTTGGTACTTATCACCCGTTTAGAATTTCAGTTACATTTCCTAACTTATGAGAATGCCAAATGCTGATCATGACTGGAATCTCTCAACCTTACTATAGATACTTTACTATAGTCTCTTGGGGGAGTATTACCACCGAGAGAGGGTACCTACACCTGTGTTTGAGCACATACTTGTGCACTATAATATCTTCATCAGCGTTGATGGCTAGAATCCACTGAGATTAAACGCCGTGGCCGGAATACGGTCTGGAAGACTATGTACTGATGGAGAAAAATTATCATCATCATCATTTTAGCCAAAAGACGTGCACTGCTGGACATAGGCTTCCCACAAGCACCGCCACTTCGGCCGGTTCTGTGCTTCCCGCATCCAGCAGATTCCTGCGGCCTTCCAACACTTCGGCCTTACAACACGTCTTCCAAAACTTCTTCGAACTTCGCCACTCTAGAACCTTTCGGCTCCATCGAGCATCTGTTCTGTGAGCAATGTGCGGTGCCCACTGCCACTTAAATTTGGCAATTCTTGGGGCTATGTTGGTTACCTTGGTTCTCCTATGGATCTAGATTTCGGGTTCGATCACGTATAAAGAAACGCCAAGCATAGCCCTCTCCATTGCCCTTTCTCAACCTTCTAATGACGCCTATTGTGAGCGTCCATGTTTCAGTGCCATAGGTCATTACTGACAACAAGGCACTGGTCAAGACACTGCGGTATGTGTGCAGAGCGAAATAAGGGTCTCCAAATCAGTTTTTAACATAGGAAAATACGTATGAATATATGTGTGTGTATATATGTGTGCGAGCAGTGGTGGCCCATTGGTAACGGCCCCAACTTACGAGTCGTAGGTCGTGGGTTGGAATCCAGGCAGGCCCTTTACTTTGTGTATTTAATTTCATCACCACTGATCTCAAAACGGTGAAGGAAAACATCGTGAGGAAACCAGCATATCCTAGAACCAAAAAATTCGAAGACATGTGACATCGACCAACCCGCACTGGGCCCGCTTGGTGGATTACGGCCCACTCCCTCTCAAAGAGAGGAGGCATATGTCCCAGCAGTGGGAACATTAAGCTGATTATGATGATATGTGTGTATTTATCTTCAAACCCACCTGTACTCCTAGCAGCCCTAGTCTATATGTTTGTATTCGCAATAAACTTGCCGCTAACCTGTAAACCATTTAGGTAAGTGTTTTATGCAGACCGGCTTCCATTTAGATATTGAAAACTTGTCTGAACCAACGGGTTTAGATCGGTAGATGTAGATTTTAGGCTATAAATTAGCTCATTGATTACTGGATTTGGGTTGGAAATGTATGGGATATGGAAACAATTTGTTTTTGAGATACCTAACGTTGATATGACAATCTCACTAAATTGGTTTTTTCAATTGAAATAAAATAATTTCTTTGCTTGTTTATGGGTCATATATTATAAGGTAATACATATTTCACTAATGAGACATTAGAATTTTTATTTTTATCGACTTCTAAGACCTCAATCACACTATTATATATATTTATCATACAAATATGATTTCATATCTGTCAAATTCTTTAAGCATTGTTAAATTATGCTGTTCTTCATTTTTAACCGACTTCCAAAAAGGAGGTTGTGTTCGTAGCGTGTTTGTTTTTTTTATGTATGTCCGCCGATTTCTCCGTCATTTGTGGACCGATTATGACATTTTTTTTTTGTTTGAAAGGGTATTCTCTCAAATTAGTCCCATATAAATTTTATTAACTTTACTTGGGCAGTTTTTGAGTTAGCTACAAAATATGTATTTTTTTCCCACTCAGTATGTAGATGATATGATAAGTTCCTATCACTGGTAGCAGGTAGTGGTATTCGAATGTGTGTGGGGTAGGTACTACAACTAAAAAGTGAAAAATAACTTTAATTCGAAAGTCGGGGGCAAAAAACGAAAATACAAAAGCGAAGACACCGACTCCCGAAATTAAAGTTATTTTTCACTTTGTAGTGTTCGTTTTTTTTTTTATGTCGGTTGTTTTCTTTTTTTTTTTTTTGTAAAAAGTTTTTATTAGATATTACACTTATGATCATATAAATGTAACTTAATCGAGATGGATAACGATTTAGCCGTATTTGATTTCGCCATTTTTGAGGTTAGACGAAAATGATCATATTTGTACACTTGACTATGATCATAGTTAAGGCATCGTATTTCAGAGGAAATACGATGCCTTAACTATGATCATAGTCAATATGAATATACCGTCATAGGTTCTTCATTATTTAAATAATAATAATAATAAATATGACAGACGTATGCCGCCCGGATGATGCTGCCACGAGTACATTCTGGCGCAGCATCTGGTCGGTGCCCGTCTGTCACATTGAGGCTGGCTGGATGCAGGATGTCGAGCGAGTGTGTGAAACTATACCAGAAATGGACGCTATACTAATCACACCATTAGACGTAGCCAGAGCAGTCCGTCCGTTACCGAATTGGAAATCACCAGGACCGGACGGACTGCACAACTTTTGGTTAAAATGGCTGAGTAGTTCGCACACTCGCCTGGCATCTCAATTTCAGTCATCCCTAGAGACTGGGTCGCTACCGCAGTTCCTAACAACAGGCGTTACTCACCTGCTCTATAAGTCAGGTAGTCCCGCGGAACCCAAGAATTATAGACCGATCACATGTTTGTCGACGGTCTATAAACTTCTTACATCCATTTTGAGAACGAAAATTAACACACACATTGACAATAATTCAATCATGTCAGCTTCTCAAAATGGATGTAGGAACGGGTCCCGCGGTACTAAGGAGCTTCTCCTCATCGACATGGCCATAAGCCAACAGGTTCGTCGATCCCGCAAGGATCTGTCGACATGCTGGATAGACTATAAGAAGGCCTACGACTCGGTGCCACATACATGGCTCATGAGGGTGCTGGAGCTGTACAAGATAGATGCAACTCTGCGCACCTTCCTGATGTCGTGTATGGGGCAATGGAGGACGGTCCTTCGCTACCCAGGATGTCGACAGATCCAGAAGAATGACGAGCCTGTATGGATTAAACGGGGAATATTCCAGGGCGACAGTTTAAGTCCACTTTGGTTCTGCTTAGCCCTGAACCCTCTAAGCACACTGCTGGAGGATTCAGGTCTGGGCTATAGATTGAGGAGAGGAGGTCAGGTCATATCTCACCTCCTATACATGGATGACTTGAAACTCTTTGCCCCCAACAAATTGCGACTGATGGAGCTACTGAAGGTAACTGAAACATTCAGTAGCGCCATCAGTATGGAATTTGGTGTGGACAAATGTGCAGTCATGCATGTAAAGCGAGGAGAGATTATGGAATCCGAGGGGACCCAACTCTCGGACTCCATACACCTTAGATCCCTCTCCTCAACCGAAAGCTATATGTATTTGGGTATGTCGGAAGCGTTAGGCATCAACGTTGCTGACATGAAGCAATCGTTGAAGGAGCGCTTCTTTGGTCGCCTGAAAAAGGTATTAAATAGTCTTCTTTCAGGCGGAAACAAGGTGCGCGCCTTCAACGGTTGGGTCATGCCGGTTTTGATGTACTCTTTCGGCATACTCAAATGGACTCAGACTGAACTCGACGCCCTGGACAGGAGGGTCCGTACACTCCTGACCGCAAACCGGATGCATCACCCACGTTCATCGGTGATGAGACTGTACATCCCGCGGAAGTGCGGGGGTCGAGGCTTTTTAAATGCGAAGACCCTCCACAACCGCGAGGTGTGCAGCCTCAGGGACTACTTTCTTAAAGCCGATGTGGGTATGCACCGTGATGTGGTCGCAGTGGACAACGGGCTCACCCCGCTCTCCATGGCTAAAGAGAACTGGCGCAAACCTGTAGTACTTACTACAGATGACCGCAAGGAGGTATGGCAAAGCAAGGCGCTTCACGGGCGCTTCTATCGAGCTCTCCATGAGCCCGGTGTAGATTTCCTAGCGTCCGTATCCTGGCTACGTTTCGGTGACCTTTTCGGGGAAACTGAAGGTTTCGTCTGTGCAATTATGGACGAAGTTATCTTGACGAATAACTACCGGAGACATATTATGAAGGACGGTACGGTTGACATGTGTCGGGCATGCCATCGTCCGGGTGAGTCCATCAGACATATTATCTCTGGTTGCTCGCGTCTAGCTAACGGCGAGTACTTGCACAGACATAACCAAGTGGCTAGGATTATTCACCAGCAACTTGCTTTGAAATATAAACTTGTGGACTCTGAGGTACCGTATTACAAGTATGTGCCCGACCCAGTTCTCGAAAATGACCATGTCACGTTGTACTGGGATCGGTCTATCATTACTGACAGGACTATTGTAGCAAATAAGCCTGATATAGTAGTGATAGATCGATTAGCGCGCCGCGCAATGATAGTCGATGTTACCATTCCACATGACGAGAACCTCGTGAAAGCTGAGAAAGAGAAACAAATAAAATATCTCGACTTAGCACACGAGGTTGTTGACATGTGGAATGTGAGCTCGGCTATCATTGTGCCGATTGTCGTAACGGCTAATGGCCTGATGGCCGAAAGCCTCGACCAACATCTCTCGAGGCTCTCGTTAGGCGGTTGGATCAAGCGCCTGATTCAGAAGGCAGTACTCCTCGATACGGCTCGCATTGTGAGGAGGTTCCTGTCTCTGCAGCCCTAACCACCGGTAGCTTGGACCCTGCTCCCGACACCGGCGGAACTCTATTTTTTTATATTTTTAAATGTTTTTTTTATCCTTTTTATTTTAAGAAATATTTAAAAATGTAATAGAATAAGAATTAAAATGAATAAACAATAATAATAATAATCACTTTATTATCAGGCAACTAAGGCCCATAAATAGAATACACAAAATAATCTTATACAATAATAAACTAATACATATTAAAAACCTTATACAACTATAACTATACATGTAATGTTGACGGCGTCGTGTATCGCTGCGTGGTGTCGCGTAACCGTCCTCGGAAATGACTCATACATCTCTGATCATAGAGTCTGGCCAAGCTAAGTCTGCAGTGTAATAAATGGGTAACCCCAAAAAGTTTTATATATGGTATACTTTTACAGCAGTCAGTTATGTCAGTTTCGGGGTTGTAAGTAGATTTAATGATTTTAAAATTTTGCTTTTTGATTTTTACATAATAGATTATGTGTAATAGAATATGTCGTACCTATGCTCTACCTCCATACGATGGCAAAACTGTATCAAATCCACACTGCATCGTGCTAAAGTGAATATTCTTTACCTGGAATAAATCATAACATAAACAAAATAACCTATCAAAAACGAAAAGACAAACAAAGTACCTACCAAATTCTTTTTTCGTAGGACAGGATGGGGTTGCCGTCTATAGATTTTCAAATTCCACCGTTTTTTACTAATGCAGACTTGGCGTGGCCAGACTTTCTATAATGGTTGTCACGCCCCCGCCGCCGCCAGATGGCACACGGCAGGACTTACCATCGCCATGCCTGTCCGCCTTTTCACTTCGCGCCGCCAGGGGCACTAGGAGTCGTTGAACGAACATCAAAATCACATGGCGGACGACGCTATCGCAAATTTTCTCGGATTATTCAGACTCGGAACTTGTATCAAAAACTCAGAATAAAACAGGTTTGTACCAGTACCTAAACGTCCATGATTTCGAAGCCGTAACCCACAGCGGCAGCAGCCGGAATAATAGTCTATAATATGGCTCATAAGACAAATCGACAACTGAGCGGTTTTTTTTTTTAAGGCGTCTCATAGCTGACCTCTGAGGACAAGCGTATTTAACCGTGCTTTCCTGTGGCTGCCTTAAGCTTATACACTCAAAGCCTCCAGCCAAGGGCATACAAACCTCGGCTTAGGGCGTCGCTGGGGGGAGGACATCAAAAATGGGACGGACTGGATCAATGTTTAGATCATGATTATTAATCGGGGAATGAGCGGTTAAAACAAAAGAGTTTATTTTGTATATGGTGGCAAGAAATTGGCTACTGTTTTATCTTTTTGATCAGTCGTTGTGTTAATACATAATAATTCAGCTGTATTAAAATATCTTGCATCCATTTCTGAATCTTCTTCATCTGTTAATTAAATGTCACTCACAAAATTATGTACTTAGGTTGTTTGATCGACACAGATTTTTATTTAGTACCAAGTCAAAAGTCGAAAATAAAGTCCAAATAACCCAAATTTTCTTCAAGTTACACCCAAAATTCTCCTTTATCGATATTACAAGGTCATCATATCTGAATATAGCAATAATCTTAAGTAAACCCAGTTCTTTCGAAGTCAAAGTTTCGCTTTACCTAACTCCAGCAAATACCGCGGTAATAGCTGATTCGTGAGTTTTTAGTTTCAACTTGCTTTAGAAATATTACTGATTGAAATGGGTTCTGGTGGTACGTGGCTTTTGCAGTACTTTTTACTTTTAATGTTTATTTAGGAAAGAGTTATGTTGCGTGGTCAGAATATGAGCAGATTTTTAACCGACTTCCAAAAGGAGGAGGTTCTCAATTCGTCTGTATGTTCTTTTTTTTTTTTTTTTTTGTATGTTTGTTACGCTATTACTCCGCCAATTATGAATAGATTTTGTTTGGTAGATCATACTTCAGAGGTGGTCCCATATAAATTGTATTAACTTTGCTTGGGTAGTTTTTGAGTTAGCTTCAATTATACGTATTTTTTCCCACTTAGTATGTAGATGATATGATAACTTCCTGTCACTGTTATTTACATAGCAGGTAGTGGTATTCGAATTTGTGTGGGGTAGGTACCACAACTAAAAAGCGAAAAATAAAAACTTTTTACAAAAAAAGTTTTAAAAAAAGTCGAAAAGTTGAAAGTCGGTTTTTTTTTTGTAAAAAGTTTTTATTATTTTATCGTTCCATTCTCTTGCCGTTATCCAAAATTTGGGGTCAGCGCTATATGTCTTCTTCCATACTTCTAAATTACTCGCTTGATCTTAGTAGTCATTAGCCAATAGCATATATATGACTGATGAATATACAGATGGAACACTTTTAGGTATGAAGCTACAAGTAAGTAGGGACGCGGCGGGTTCGACTTGTCGAATTCAGTGGGTGTAACGTAGTCAAAAGATAGAGAGTTACGCGATAGAAAGAGAGGCAACTTCTAGGTAATGTAACTGTTGGTAATTAGCGCTTTGCGACCTGAATTGCACTTTATTGTTTCATAGCAATAGTCGCTTTTTATTTAAATGATTTTGCGGAATGCCCTATCTGTACTAATGACCAACAGTCGGATGGGATTTCCCATCGGAAAAAATTACGAATTTCCATACAAAATTTCGTCCACTATTTTACCTTTGGGGATGAATTTTCGAAATGTTTTCCTTAATACTTCTTCCTTCGTTATAACCTAACTCTTGTGCAAAATTTCATGTTTCCAGACCCTGTTTACGTTGTCCGTTGGTCATCAGTGAATGGATTGTTATTAAGTAAATAACTTACCGACTACTTTACCACTCTCAATCTGGGAACTTACATTAATTCTCATCTTTGCCTTTTCCCAGACGTATAAAAGTTAAACCAATTAGAAAAAAAAAAGATTTTGCTTGTCTTGAAGTGATAATTTTTATGAAAAAGCGGTAAGCACTTAAACAGAACTATTAAAAGAACATAATAGAGATAGAGAATAAGTAGAGAAAGATATGTAGTATTAGTAGTATTGCTATAACATGTGTAAATTCGCCTCGTTGGTCAAGTGGTCGCAAGCGCTACTGCTGAGCACGAGTTTGATTCCCGAGTCGGGCAAAGTGTTATTGGGTTTTTCTATCTGGAATTTCTCAGTAGCAGCCCGGAGTCTGGATTTGTGCCCGGTTGATGGCAATAGGCTCGCCCCTTATTACATGGGACTTAAAACATAACTGGCGAAATGTGGGTGTACCTATTACAGGTTCACCTCTGCCCAATCCTTCGGGGAAACAAGGCGTGATGTTATGTTATGTTTATGTGTAAATTATAAAAAAGTCTGCATATATTTTTTTTTTTAATTAAGAACGAAAACAATGATGTAATTATAAAATATATATTTGAGTATGTAACTATTAAATTATTGGCTAATTACATCAATGTTTTCAAACCAGCCATCAGTGAAGGCAACACGTGTATGGTGCGGAGCATGTGTGAGTAAATCCCACAATAAGGAGCGTGTGGGATTTACTCTCACGTGCTTCACTCATGGTAGCAAGACAAACAGCTTTAGTCGGTAGGAGTCCGACATTGTTAACCCTTCATTCTCCAAAGATAGAAGATATCCATGAAGGATTTACCCACGAGAAAAAAGGTAACATAATGTCTGTCCAAAAGTATGCGATAAAAATGTAAACAAATGTTGAAAATGCAGAAACCGTACCTGTGGATGCCAATTTATAGCACCACTTACAAATTGAGCACCTTGATTTAATTATTTGAATACTTAAACCCGAAATTCTTATTTTAAATCACGTTAAAGACTTTTTCCATCGATTTGTATCTTTTTACATTTGACTTGAACAAGATCGCCTTGGTGGATGTAAAATACTTGTATAGAACATTGGTCCATAATAAAATAATAAAATAAAATAAAATAAAAATAAAAAAGCCTTTTATTACTTCCAGAAAAAGTTTGTTTACAAGTTAAATAGTTTGTTAGTATCATTATTATTATTTTTGTTATTTTTTTTTTTTTTTTTTTTTTTTTTTTTTTTTCAGTTTTATATAATAAAATTATTCTGTAAGCACCCTTTTACAGGTAAAGGCCTCCTCCAAGCTAAGCCAGTTTTCTCTGGATTGTGCAGTTTGTGTCCAGTTTGGACCCGCTATGCGTTTGATTTCGTCTTCCCATCTGGTGGAAGGCCTCCCTTTCTTTCTTTTGCCTACTGGCCCCCTCCATTCTGTCACTCTTTTTGTCCACCTTTGATCTTGCAGGCGTGCTATGTGTCCGGCCCACTTCCATTTTAATGCAAGAGCTTGTGCTAAACCGTCTGTTGCTTTTGTGATGTTGCGTATTTTTGTATGCCTTATTTTATTTATTCTTTTTATGTTTAGCATACTCCGCTCCATTCCTCGCTGGCACGTTATAATTTTATTTTTAATATTTTTGTTGAACTTCCATGTCTGACAAGCATAGGTCAGGCATGGTATAAGGCAAGAATTCATAACCTTTGTCTTTAGTTTGATTGGCATGTTGCTCTTAAATATTTCTTTAAAGCCCCAGTACTTATTCCATGTTAACTGGGCTCTGCGCTCAACCTCTTGGTAGTTGTTTAGCCTGTCGAAGAACAGAATATTGGTAGAATAGAACATTGGTCCATAACCTTATCTAAATAAAGAGCACAATCGCGTTGGCAAAAAATAATACTTCCGAAACCTTTAAAGTAAAAATACTTGCATAGAACATTGATCCGTAACAAAATATAAATAAAGAGCACAATCGCGTTTACAAAATCTTTAAAGTAAAAATACTTGCATAGAACATTGATCCGTAACGTACTTAACATAAATAAAGAGCACAAACGCGTTTACAAAAAAAATTTGGTGTTGTCATGGTGTCGCGAATTCAATGGATTAGTCCCATCTCAAAAATGCCCAACGCGCCTACAGAAGTTTTCACTTCAAAAATTTCCTTAGTGAGAGATTGTTTAAGTTTAATCGGAACAGGATTTGTTTGCACTTTCATCAGAAACTTTTTGAACAGTAGGTATAAATTCTTCGACTAAACAAATAAAAGTACTCTCATCCAAAAACTTCCCACGTAAATCACAAAGTACATCAGATGTAGGTCAACAAGCACCCGCATCAGTGAATTCAGTTCTCGACCAACGAATTCAATTTCCTAGTGTGTGGCTAAATTATATAATACGCAGCCAGTTTCCCCTCGGCGGACAAATCTGCGGGCATCAGGGCCATCATCACGCAATTGTTACAACCTTCGTCCATAGTTCAATACTAAGCGGTAGGGACTGGGTTGCTAGATTTAGTGGTGCTTTCCAAATTTTGAGGAAACCGATGTTGTCAGGTTTTTAAATTTTTGCCATGAAAAATACTCTACTTATATATTTCACAATACTGATGCAGCTGCTGTAATATGGCTTCCAAATGATCATCGCATTGGACCAAAAATGCTGAAGCCGTCCTCTTGAAGAAGACCCTAAACAACATTTTAAACTGATTAGCTATAGAGCTAGCAAGTGATTAGGATAATGTTTAATAAACTTACGATAAAAAAGGAAGGATTCAAAATCATACTTTATTATGCTGATCCTACTGTCAATGTCGTATGACGAATTTTTTGGCGCTGCGCAAACATAGACACTTTTGTTACCGATACGACACACCATCACAGGAAATCGTAGTTACTGTGTCCTGTAGCGGCAATCAGACACAGTCGCAGTTGCTTGACCAACACGGGAACGTGAAATCGCAACTCGTCCGTTTGCACAGCTCCTTACAATTATTTGGAAATTTGTTAATGTTGCTTCTATCTTCAACTGACAACTTTTAGTTTCAAGTTACCTACAGTTTTTGATTGGCTATCCGTATGTGTCAAGTGGAACTATGGAAGCAACTGAACACAAATAGTGTCCACGTTTGCGCAGGGAGTGTTTGATTTCATTTTGATTATATGAAAATAAAATATTCACTGGTATCTTGTACCCAACACAAGACACAAAAGTGTCTACGTTTGCGCAGCTCCTAAAATGTCCCTAAAACAAATTTACTCCGATCTAGCTGACTCATACTGAATATTAACACAATTTTTCTGCAAAGAATTCAGTAGTTATAGCTAGCTTCTTCAAGCATCATGAACAAATTAATAAATAAGTAATTCATGAATTTCAACAATCATAATTCATCTGCCTAGTCTTTTTCCAACTATGTTAGGGTTGGCTTCCAGTCTGACAGGATAGCAGCTGAATACCAGTATGGAGCGACTGCCTATCTGACCTCCACAACCCAGTTACTGGGTAATACGATACCCCTTGGTAAGACTGGTTGTCAGACTTTCGGGCTTCTGACGACCCGTAACGACTGTCAAATATCCACGAATGACAGCCGGGACCAACGGCTTAACGTGCTTTCCGAGGCACGGAGGGTTCTCGGTATGTAAAAATGGTCCCCCATCCACGGATCAACAGCGGAAAGCGTAGTCCAATAAACAAAGACATAATATAATATTAACTCCTTCCACTGGCAACTCCAGCTAGGGTCACTATAAAGGAACGAGGAAGCCCCTTCAATTTGCGCGTCTATAAACATGCTTTACGAGTTGACCGTGATGGACATAAGAGCATTATTCGTGCGAACGGGCCGGTTACGGCTCCGTATCGTCTCCATGTCGCTAATTGTTTCCGGTTTATGTCCGCGTAGTTTGTACGATTAATTTTGATTATTTTTGGGCTGTTATGTTTTGTTGATGTTTTATTTTATTGTAAGGTTTATTAGGGTTCTGCCCTGTCTGATATATGACAGTGAGGGTTTGAATTGTTCTGTTATAGATTTTTATTGCAAGAGCAACAGCCATGCCCAAGTCCGAATCCAAACTAATATTATAAATGCGAAAGTGAGTTTGTTTGTTTGTGACGCTTTCACGCTAAAAAGACTGAACCGATTTGGATGAAATTTGTCACAATGGAATACCTACATAGGTGTATGTGACAAATAGTCCTACGTGACCTAGGTTAAGACATAGGATACTTTTTATCCCGAGATTCCCTTGGTATCGAGACTTATGCGGGTGAAACCGCGGGTTGCAGCCAATTTATTATAAACCCGATTTACACGGTGCCATTTCATTGCGTTTGACATACCATAAGTTGAAGCAATAATAATCTAAACAGTGTTTAGACGATGAAGTAATTTGTTGCTTCAATTTTATTTTTGCCACATGAAAAATACTTGCATCGTATAAACGGGGCTTAATTAGGATAAGTGAGTGTAAATAATTATATTAATTATCTCCTTGTGAAAGGACCTATAAGAAACAACGGTACATCTCTGCTTCTCACTTTAAAGGTACAATTCCGTAGCCTTCCGTAGCTAGCGACACGTATTTCATAGAAATATATAGAAACAATCGTGTCGCGGACACGTCTCGTCTGCAGTTGCTGCCAAAGATATGGAATTGTACCTTTAAAGTGAGAAGCAGAGATGTACCGTTGTTTCTAATAGGTCCTTTCACAAGGAGATAATTGCCTGTGGCATACAATAAAAACTTTTTACAAAAAAAACTACCGACTTCCAAAAAAGACACTACAAAGCGAAAAATGACTTTAATTTCGGAAGTCGGTGGCAAAAAACTAAAATACAAAACCAAAGACACCGACTTTCGAAATTAAAGTTATTTTTCACGTTGTAGTGTTTTTTTTGAAAGTCGGTAGTTTTTTTTGTATTAAGTTTTTATTTTTCACTTTTTAGTTGTGGTACCTACCCCACACACATTCAAATGCCACTACCTGTTACCAGAGACAGTAACAAAAAACACAAACTTATTCTACGAACATATAACCTCCTCCTTTTTGGAAGTCGGTTAAAAATTGAAACATAAATGATTTGCATCGTGTAACATGTTACATTTACATTATTATTGTTGCTCAAATTTATGGTATCATAAGGAACACATGCGTAACGTATATTATAAACTAGTACCTGGTCGACCGAGCTCTGCTCGGGTGAAAATAGAGAAAACTAATTTTCCCAGAAATAAGACCTAGCTAGATCAGTTTTTCGCCCCCGTAATTCCAATGCAACTTTCATCGAAATCGTTAGAGCCGTTTTCGAGAACGTGATTACAAATATATATATGTCACCGTAAGATTGTGAGAACCGTCAGTTTATAATCTGTCGGAATTATTTCCGTTAGATTATAAACTGTCGAAAAATTGTGAACTGGGTGAAATGGGTTAGGTTAGGTTAGAACTGTGACCAACCGCGCGCGAGCCGAGCGAGCGAAGCAAGCGGTGCCGCGCAGGCTATTTAATATTAGCGCAAGGTGCGTTATGTTGCAAGCAAGTTTGATACCAGTTCACAATTTTTCGGTTTCCCATGGAAAGATTATAAAATAGCGAAAAATAATGCGTTAAATTGTAAATGGTTCGTTGCAGTTCACAATTCTTCGACAGTTTATAATTTAACGGAAATAATACCGATAGATTATAAACTAACGAAGTTCATAATTATACGGGACATATACAAACCAGCGGACCCGACAGACGTGGACCTGTCTGAACAGCGCCCCCTACCGGGTCTAATATTACTCATTTAATATTATAGTATAGAATAAGATGTAGGATGTAGGAACTTCTTATTTTTCAAATTATTTATATTGTATTTCAATACCAACTACCCAGTACCCACCAAAAAAAGGTCACACATCGAATTCCAACCTGTGTGTGAGTTTTGTAGTTGCGTAACTAATTACGCAACTACAAAACACACACACACACATATACATACGAGTAACGTAGACACACCATAAACCTCTATTTAGTAGGATCAGAGTATTATACTGTGGTAGGATTAACGACAGTGGTCTCCTGATATGGGGCGTTAAATAAAACATCTCATATTCACTGTGTAATGTAGAATGAGTCATTTCGTACGTATATTTCGTACGTATCGCTTAAAATAAGTTAAACTCCGGCCGCCGCGAATGTTTTCCAAAGTTGGATACGATTAGGACCAAATAAAGGCATGTGCAGACCAGCGCGACACGCGACGCGACACAAAGGCACCGCTCGTCGCGCTGGTCTGCACAAGCCTTAAAGTATAAATTCGTAAAACACGTATTCTTTTGTACACAACTGACAGGTGACAGGAACGGATTCGTCGTTGGCCTGAATCTATTTCGAAATTTAAATCAATCGAAATGACGTACGTCTGTACACTTTAGGCCGCGCACACTATGGATGCGTTTTCGTACGAATTTCAATCGTGCGTACACGTACGACCATGGTCGTACGAATTGAGTGCCCACACTGGATACGTTTTTCTCCATCAAAAAGAACAAATCCCAACAAGTTCGGATTATTTTCGGACGTCGGAACTATACGTACGACTAAGTCGCACCCAGTCTGCGCGCTCCCTTTGTATTTGGAAGGTCGGAATCGTTCGTGCGAGTTCGTACATATACGCACGAGTGAAATTTGTACGATAACGTATTCAAAGTGCGCGCGGCCTTAGAGCCCACTGCTGGACACAAGCCTCTCTCTAAATAGAAATGGACTTTAAGGGCGTTTTTAGTATCATGCGGATTTGCTCAAAGCACATCACAGAAAAAGTATATTTTATTTTGAAGTAGATAACTAGATGTAAGCGGCTTGCTTATATGATCAGATGTATGAACGTAAACGAAGCAAAAGGAGTATGTAAGGATCGTAGCAGATGGCGTTATGTAGTTTCTGCCTACCCCATGAAAAAAGGCGTGAGTTTACAGATAGCTAGATGCAAAAAAATCCTTACAAAGTTATGTAGTACCTATATCAAGTATGTAGGTATATAACTAGATGCACAAATTTCTTATAAAATTTAAGCAATCACGTGTGTTTTGCTGGCATCTACACAGGAATCTCCCTTCGAAATTATATTTCAGATCATGAATACTAATAAAAGTTAATCGTCTAAATCTGATGAACATAAACCGCGGACCTCTTAATTCGGTTAAAAATCCCAATACCCATATTTCGTGAAACAAGTAGGCAAGGTTCGAAGGCTACGTCGATAATCATATCGTCCCTTCGGCCCAACTCCCTTGATTGGGTGCTTAAGTCCTCGATATAGCGATTAAGTGTAGATCCCTATGGTATTATTATGTCGTGTATGTTTTGCAATACATTTGGTCCGTAGCTTCTGAACTGCAGAATGACCGAGTGTAAACTGTAACGTTCTTTCTATCCTAATAACTAGTTAAATTCCTTTCTCAGTGACCTTCTTGTCATTCATCATCATATTCATGTCGATATACCGATTTATCTGGGATTTTTGAAGTGAGCGTTTTTTGGTAGGAGGTAAACTTAGAACCTGTGCACGCGATGCACCGCAAAGAAATCACCACATTAGCAGTCACACGGGCGCTGCGGCGCTGTAACGTTGTTACCTTTGCCGCGCCGCAAAGCGCGTAAATTGTCATCGGCTCTAAGAGCCCGTGCACACGATGTGATGCGTTGGAGCGGTGTCACACGTACACCGGACTTGCAGCCCGCGACACAATGTAGAGAGGGATGTACACGCTGCAACACCGGAGCGGTACCGATCAGTTGTTTGTGCGTTTGACAGATGACAATTTACGCGCTTTGCGGCGCGGCGCCGCTGCGGCGTAACAACGTTATGGCGCCGTAGCGCCCGTGTGAACGCAAATGCGGCGAATTCTTTACGGTGCGGCGCCGCAACGCTTCGTGCGCACAGGCTCTTATGGAATCGCGTCACCGCGCGCCGTAGTGCTGTAACATAAAATATAGATGGCGTTAATACCAGTTTTAAGTTCACTTGTCTTCTGTCGGCAGTCCACATGACTGGTTTTTTTCTCAGTGACCTATTTTCCAATTATTGAATGCAGTCACGTTTGTGATATTAGAAATTATTTTGGCTGTCAAGGATAGCATATTACATGCAGCTTAATACATGTCTAGTGACAAATGGAAATCCAGCTTCTATATGAAATGTGTTGATTATAACAACTTTCTTTTCGCATTAAGAAGGCGGTGTGTAAAAATTAATGGCTTCTTAGAACATTGAATCGTGCAAAGCAATTAAGTCTTTAAGGCAGTACTAAATCAATGATTCATCATCTGCCCAGCCTTTTCCCAACTATGTTGGGGTCGGCTTCCAGTCTAACCGGATGCAGCTGAATACCAGTATTTTACATGGAGCGACTGCCTATCTGACGTCCACAACCTAGTTACTAGGTAACACGATACCCCTTGGCACAGATAATATAATCCCTTGGTAAGACTGGTTGTCAGACTTTTTGGGCTTCTAACTACCCGTAACAGCTGTCAAAGATCTACAAATGACAGCCGGGACCAACGGCTTAACGTGCTTTCCGAGGCACGGATCTTTACATACCAAGAACCCTCTTGGTATGTAAAGATGGTCACCCATCCACAGACCTGATCGATCGACCCGTGCAGCTGTTGTTGCTAAATCAATGATTCATAGAAGCAAAATAGTATTGAAAATTTCCAGGAACATTTAATCCGTAAAGTAGTTCGAGGAATACGAAATCTGCTTTCAAACTATATTGGATATTCCCACATGATTGACATAAACAATTAATCCCATAATCCCATATAAAACTACACCCTTATTTCGTATCACTCTCACAATCACAATGCCTTTCATTACAACTGACAATTAAGGCTGATTTATACAGGATGATTGGTAATTGGGTGCATATCTTGAGAAGTATGCTAGAGATAATACACAACTATTTTGAGCCGATCACTCGGGGTCCAAATTGAGTTGTTTTCTAGTTAAGTTTGAGTTTTTTTTTTTGCTAATTGTGAGAAATCTGCACCGCTTTGCTTATTAAATTGATACTTTTCTGATAACTAATGAACGAATGAATCTTTTTAAAAACCCTTTTGTTTTTAAACGTACTAAATCTTTTGATAATTAAGTGTCGGTTAAGTTCATATTATGAAAATTTATTGAGACTTCTCTTGTAGATCGAGGTAGTTTACTCAAAATAAATATGTATGGATGGCACTTGACTTATAAATTACAGGCAAACCTTTTTAGTTATATTCGCTTTATAAAAAGGTATAATAATGCCCAATTTTAGCTCGTGTTTGAAAACACAAAAAAATTTGGTAGAACACATTTTTCGATGCAAAGAAATACATTACGTTATTCACGTTGTCTAACAGATAAATTGAAATATTTGAAGCAATGGATTTTGTTGTATTGTCAAAATCACAGTGCCCTCAGATTTTGATAGAGAGTTACACAATAGGGATCTTCCCATCTTCCAAGTTTGAAATACCTTGGAGCATCCATCGAGGATTACCGTGCGTACAGAGGTCGGTCTGAACAGGTAAACGATTCATTTGAAGGCAAATCCTTTGTAATCCTGATATGTGTTCACTGTGTAGTATGGTTCTACTGTGGTTTGTATGGTTTGCATGTGTGAAGAAGATGTGTGGAGCGTTTTGGTGTTGAGGGAAAAAAATTCATCGTTTGATGGCTATGTTGTTGAGTCAGTGTCGGACTTTCCCTAAGCCCGAATAGGCCCGGGCCTAGGGCGGCCAGATATAAGGGGCGGTCAACCTGCACCTGCGGCTTGCAATATCTCAGCTCAGTAAATAATAGAGCTGTGACGGCTAAGTTGAATCGAAAGCAACGTTTAACAGGTATTCTACCAAAAACAAGTTCTAAGTATTTGAAACTTGTAGAGGGGTGCTAACATTTTCGAGCTGGCTTCGGTCGCTCTTGCATTCTCGTTTTTGGAAAACCTATAAACATATACGAGGTAAAGAACAAAACTTATCGAGCTTAATTCGTGGAGCTGAAGATGCAAAATCGACCCACTGGCGCCCATAATTGTTTTTAATATAGAAGAGTTATGCTGCAAAATCAGGAGAAAGGGGCGGCTACTACTAAATGGCCTGGGGCGGCTGAGACTGCTAGTCCGTCTCTGTATTTAGTTATGATTGAGTTTAGGCTTAATTTCCATATGAACTTTAGGGAACAATTCGATTGGGTTCTGCTGATGTGTTACAACTAAGTTCATGAAAATCATGTCCTGTCTCACAATTTTCATATAGGCAATATCTACCTACCACATAAATTAAGAAATGTATCTATAGAGGTATGAGGAACAGGGTGTAAAGTTCACCCTCCACAGAAAAGGGAGGCTCCTCCGACCAGACAGGTGTCGTGTCTGGTGGGCACGTGCCCGACGATTGATGTCGGGGCGTTGTATATAAATTCGTCGCACGGAAAACTCTGCTTGCGCGATGCAAGATTTTGCGTGACGTCAGTGTGATGGGTAGTTAACATCTGGCGTTACGCAAAATCCTGCATCGTGCAAGCAGAAGCAGGGTGGCCACCCTGCTTCTGCGATGCAGGATTTGTAGACAAGATGCCGCCAAAAACGTAACAAAATGGGTATAAAACTATCAGTCTGTCAGATAGGTTTATTGGGTGTACGATGGTTCGCGCGCTACAGTTTTGTCGCACTGGTGATATTAGAACATTGTACTTTCGCACTTTCGTAATGCACTCGTTAACACACACTATTTTGTTTCACTTTTATTTTTGTCTTGCAGACTGCGTCAGTAATTTTTTGGAATAATTCCCAATCGGTGTCATGGGACCTTTTTTCCGGAACGCAAAAAGGCAACCTCTTGTCATCACATCAATACAACAGTCCCAGAAATAGCCCCAAAAGCCGATTCTGCTGACTAATAGCTGATACATCCAATATACTCGTATGTGCTAGGTTAATAAGTCAGTGAGCTCACGTCGGGGCAATTTGCGGAGGTACGGAGTCTCACAAAAGTTGCTCAGTAACGAACCCGTCCCAATAAAATAGCTCGTATTTAAACGTTTCTACGTGTTTCTTGTCTACAGCCTGTGAACGCCCAAATAGTTTTTGCTAAACATTAATTTAATGAAATAGGTGTCTGGAGATGTTCTGTGTCTGGTGGTAAGAGAGGAGATTAAACAAAAAAGCCGTAAAAGTTTTAAATTGTCGACGGTAAGAATACACTACGAAAGTACCAAAATTTGTGAAGAAAATTAAATTAAACACAAATAATCTTGACCTGGCTTAATGGTTCATCTTTTAGCTACTCTACTGTAGCATGGGTTAGAATCACTTAGTTTCTGACAACTTATGGAAAATGAACAATATAATTTGATAACGTACGTAGTCTGAAATCGCCGATCAGTCTTGAGCAAGCGTGCTGATCATCAATGCTCACCAGCCTGGTACTGACCCCCTGTAGCGTAGATACGCTACAGGGGGTCAGTACCAGGCTGGTAATATTGTAGTTTATAAACTTATAACTTACAGTGATTCTTTCCATCCTCCGTCGAGCCTTTAGTTGCTATTATTTAAAAAAATACAGTAGACGTGGATATATTTAGTAACTTGTTCCGCTTAACTATTTCTAAAGAGCCATAAAAAACTCCTGAAAGAAATCGACACGTGTTTCACCTCTCAACGAGGCATCCTCAGGATGACGATGGACTTGTTGCGAACTCGAACACGGCGTGTTGCCACACCGAGCGCTGAGTGCAGACTCGCTATATTCACGTCTACTGTATTTTATAATGGATTTCCGCAAGGTCACGCCTGAATCAATTAATTATCTTGCTATTACTTTTTTTTTATATTATTAATTTTTTTTTTAATTTTTTTACTTACACCCTGTGGTTTCGCCCACATAAGTTTCAAACCAGTGGGAATATCGGGATAAATAGTATCCTATGTCTTAACCCTGGTCATGGTCTACCCATGTGCACATCCGTTGCAACTTTGTTTAAATAATATTATAAACAGTAATATTTTTTATTATTTATTTTTAGCTGCGCTCCGCGGTTTAGCCCACATAAGTCTCGATCCCGTGAGAATATCGGGATAAATGTCATGGTTTACATATGTGCAAATCCGTTCAGCCGTTTTAGCGTAAAAGCGTAACAAACAAACTCACTCAACTCACTTTTGCATTTACAATATATGTTAGGATTCTTCTTCATTAAAAATAGATTCAAATTTCTATTCAATCCCAATAACATCTTAATGAAATGTTTCTTTATTTACAACTGTTATCAAATCCCGGTCCACGTCGACACGTGTACAAATCCGTAGAATGTTATCACTCCCGTATAATTACCCGCCAGGGTGTTGTAGGGTTAAATTTTTACGAGCCACTGTGGATTACTTTCGGTTCACGTTTGTACACTGTTATATACATTACGGTTAGAGGAAATTACGGTTTTAGGGAATCCTTATGAAATTAGAAACAGATTTGCGAAATAAACTAGTTTCCGATCTTCTTAGATTCTAGCAATGATAATAAAAAAAAATACTAGCTTTTGCCCACGGTTTCGCCCATGTAAAGAAACGGTAAAATTCCCCACCGAAAAAAAAATTTGCAATATTTTTTTTCTTTTTCCTGAAAATTTCCACATAAATAGATTCTCAGTAAGATGCTTAACAACACCCTCACGGATCGGACAGGGTTTTTTTTACATATTGTTTAATATTGAATATATAAATTATTGTCATATTTTAATAATTACTAATATTAATATTAAAATTAGTATTATAATAATATATTCTAGTTAGGATTACTACTTAAGCGACTCGTGTAAAATTTGCACATGGCATTTTCATGATTTGCTGAGTTTGATTTTACGAAATCAATGACACAAAGCTCACTTTCTGTGGTAAGTAGAAAAGTTTACGTAAGCTTTTATAAAAAACGTTCATTGGGTCATTACACCATGCTTATTTCTGCCGACAAGCAGCTTTAAGATATTTGCTGGCAATCATATTACAAGAAATATACCTACAACTTTGTTGCATCTATGAAGCACACGGCCTTATGATAGCGACTGACATTTCAACATAACGCTGCTAATGCTATGTTACGATACATTTTTTGGTTAGTTGCTACCTTTTTAGATTTTTCAGCTGACGGAAAGCTGTACAGCATAATCGGCTGAGTATGACGTCCCGACTGGGTGGGTCACTGGCCTTCTCTCTGTGAAAAGGGGTGGGCCATAATTTTATTCACCACTGGGACCCAGTGCGGGTTGGTGAATAGGCTGTAGATATCTGGAACAAAATATAAATATATCGGCGTTGACTTGAGAACCTCCTCTTTTTTTTCGTCGGTTAAAGAGCATGACACAGAAATCGTATTATTTTCAGCAACATTATGGTACATTCCCACGTTCTCGAAGGAAACGAACACTTTAAATTAAATGACCTAAGTTGTTTTCTTCAAGGAGTCGTAAATGCTAACTGTGGATACTTACTCATTATGGTGTTGGCTGGCTGCGACCAAGGGACCAGTCATTATGTCATTGAGGTCACTTTAATACTTAGTTCCAGACTTTACTCAGCATTTCCTTTTTGCTGAAAGGATTCTTGGAACTAGTTAAAGTTGCAGTGTAATTATGAATACTCAGACATTTAACATATCTACAAAAAAGACAGTGATTCTGACTATCGAACATTGGTAACATCAGAACGTAGGCAATTTTGCATATAATTCATACATTTTATATGCAAAATTGCCTATATTATGAAATGATTGGAATACCTGCAGCGTCCACATGCATGTGGACGTGTGCAGGTTCATTATTTCCACAAGACAAAACCCATCGCATTGAGAACCTCATTTTTTTAAGTCAGATAAAAATGTTTAGGTTTGTCAATATAAGAGATTAAAATAATAATCAATATTAAAAATCAAAACACCCATATAATATACCAAAATATTATATTCAATTCAATACAAAAGGGAATAGGCATTTCATCACACATAAAACCAATGAAAACAAAATAATACATTTCAACAGCCTCCATAATAAAATAAAAAACTTGAATTATTTACCATAAACGGTTTCAAATGTCCGCGTGACGTTTAGACAATGAAACAAAACGATTTAATTTTAATAAAAACAAAAGGTAACCGCCTATGATTTAAACACGAGTTTAATGGAGTTATAAATCAGTTTTGATAAAGGATTTTTATCTGATGTTTGTGATGTATGGGGCTTTGATTGGGGCCTTCTTTTTATGAGGCGATGTGTTGCTCATGTGTTTAATTTTCAAGTAATGAAAAGTGCAAAACAGGTTTTGTTTTGTTATGATAAGAAAGTTAACAAAAACTAGCTTAGTAAAAATCTAGTCAAGATCAATCAATTCATTATGACACGGTTCAATTTAATTGCTTGTGGTATAAGGTAGTTGGAGCAACAATAAAAGTTCCTCCGTCTAAACAGTGTTTAGGCGATGCAAGTAATAGTAGAGGATCAGACCTAGGAACGACCTTCACCCATCTGTTTAACGGATGAAAAGTATTTTAAATCAAATTTTGTATGTTAGAACATATCGCTCATTAAATACAAAAGCACCACAAGTCAAAATAAGCAAATTATACAGGAGCGGCATTTGCAAAAATAATTTGGATTATTTTATGATTTTTGTATAAACTATGTGTATTACGTAGACTTTTTTTGTATCAAAAGATGCGTAATTAAATAGTGTAACACCACAAATACAGCGCCGCATCGATTAGACTCCTGCGCGGGCCGAGCGACCGTGCGCGTCCCCTCCGCCCCGCCGCACACGCCGCCAAGTCCCTCGGCGCCTTTAAAAGCCCGATCCCCAGCCAGTTCAGGCAGTCAGCGTTCGGTACGGTACGGGTGCACTACTCCGCATCGACTTAGGTCGGTCACCTCCTCGCCCCCGCATCTTATCGGATACTGGCTAAGCAGCGTATATTGTTTGTTAAGTGTGTTGACTTCGTTAGCGAAACCGCACGGTTGACTTACAATATACGTCGCTGTTAGGGATTTCGCTTAGGATATTTTTATTATATTAGAATCAGTTTTAATCTATTTTCAATAAACCATTGTTACTGTTTGTTTCCGCGTTTAGTTTATCTCCTCACACAATACCCCGTTACAGTTGGCGTCCCACCGCGGGCTAGTTCCCACATTAGTTATTAATATTAGTTTTGTTAACTTCCATTTTTGGATTATCCGATTTACGTAAAAGTTTTTTTTTCTACCCTCACTTTTTTATTTTATTTATTATTTAGTTTCTTCAATCAATACAAGCCCAGGTATTGATTAGGTATTAGTTAACGAGTATTTGTAGTCCGGGAGATAGTACTTATAATTTTTATAGTCCGGGAGCTAGGTTACATTGTTATTTATTTTTATTTTAGTCCGGGAGTTAGTATTTTTAATAGTCCAGGAGTTAGATGTTTATTGTAGTTAGTCTTGTATCATAGTCCAGGAGTTAGGTTGTAATTGTAGTTTAGAGGTTAGGTCTTTCATTGCTTTGATACCCATAGTTTTTAATCAAAATTGAGTTATATCATATTTTACCTAGACGTAGCCGAAGACATAAACAAAACATGGCAAACGTCAGCTTTACTGATGATCAGTTTCGTGATCTTTTAGGAGTCCTGGCTAATAGGGATAGTTCCTTAGCTAGGAAAACAGGTAGTTTTGCTACTTGCACTGCCCGTTACGATGGATCTCGTGACATAGCAGTAGTCGAAGCATTCCTGTCAACGGTACGCACCTTCAAGAAGATTGAGTCGATTACAGACGAGAATGCCATTGAAGGTCTTACACTGCTGTTGGTTGGAGATGCGTCGATCTGGTGGCTTGGGGTTAAAGGCACCGTAACTACTTGGCATGAGGCTACGGCATTATTGAGATCCACCTTTGCGCCAAAGAGGCCAGCCTACAGGATTTACGATGACATTGTTATGGACAAGCAGAAGACTCCGTCAGGTACAGAATTGTTCGTCGCAAAGAAGCGAGCATTATTGGCAGAATTACCTAAACCATCCCTGTTACAATCGCAATGCTTGGACCTGCTGTATACATCCCTGCATATCAATGTACGAGATCGAATACCAAGGGACTCCGTCGAAACGTTTGACGATTTTCTGGTGAAAGCTCGGCAGCTGGAAGAGGTTGTTGCTGAACGATCGGTGAACAATAATAAAACGACTCCAATGCCACAAAGGCAAAGGTGCACATATTGCCGTGCATTTGGCCACAGTGAAAGGGAGTGCCGGAAGAAAGCCGTCAAAAGTGAGCCGAATGCGACAGACAAACCTTCCAGACCTGACACCAGATCTGTGCCAAGTAATAAAATCACGTGCTATGGCTGTGGCGAGCCCGGCGTAGTAAGGAGCAAATGCCCGAAATGCACGAAAACCAAAGTTGGAGCAGTTGGAGTAGGATTTTATGCCTTAAGTCCTACAGTTGCATCAGGAGCAAGATCTAGACCAACGCTGAAGATCACAATCAGCGGTGTCAAAGGTCAAGCTCATATTGACACAGGAGCAAAGTTAAGTGTCGCATCGACTTCGCTGTACAGAGTGTTGCAGCAAAAAGGCATCAAGTTCCATCCGGAGAATGCTACAATCACCCTAGCAGATGGCTTGCGACGAAGACAGCAAATCCAGACTGCCTTGGTGCCTGTGTCGCTTTGTGGTCGGACGATCCCCACAAATTTCATCGTGCTGCCAGAATCGCACGACAACCGGACCCTCTTAGGAGTTGACTTCCTCGAAGATGCCAACATGGCACTCAACGTGCCGCAGCTGCTATTCCACTTCTTGGATGAACCTGGCCGGAAGTACGATTTGTTTCCTGAGGAAGAAGATGGAGCACCCGTGTCCACGGTGCAAACGGAGCCTGCGAAAACCGAGACGGCCATCGAAAAACTTGCCAAAATGACGTCTCTGGAACCATTTGTGAGCCCAATGCTCATGACTCCGTCCCCACCTTCAAACCTAACTGAGGAATGTGAAATGGAGGATTCATATGGGCCACCGTCGTTAATAGAATTTTACACTCCTCCACAATCGCCCTCGAGAATGGAACCTACACTATCTGGGTATTCACCAAGATTTGTCGGGTCACTGTTCCGAGATGCACAATCGAGCATCAACAACGCTGAGGTGACCCTATCACCAAAAAGTAATGCGCTGTTTGGTCCGACCATTGACCTAGCAACGATTGCATTGGCAGTCATTAAGGAGCTGTTTTGATGCAGGGGGAGGGCACAGACAAGCGTCGACGCCCCGCACCTGCATATATTCCAGGTGATCTTGTCACGGTCACTGTTAATGTCCAGAGCAACGCAGCTCGCTATCAAACAGCGAAGCTAGCTCCACGTCGCGACGGGCCCTATGCTAACATGTGGCAGCATGGGTCCTGCTCCTATGGAGTTGCACATCCAGGAGACCGCAACACTCCGTTGAGTGTATATCACTCCCCAGCGCTGAGCCCCTACCAGGGCTCAGCCCCTATTCACTTAATCCAGTAAGATCTTTACACAGAGGCAGCAGACCACGAAAGCAGAAGGCAGCTCCAGAAGCAGAAACTGGTCTCCTTGCCGAGCCGTCTTCGGGACCAGAGGGGGAGACTGTAACACCACAAATACAGCGCCGCATCGATTAGACTCCTGCGCGGGCCGAGCGACCGTGCGCGTCCCCTCCGCCCCGCCGCACACGCCGCCAAGTCCCTCGGCGCCTTTAAAAGCCCGATCCCCAGCCAGTTCAGGCACTCTTTCCGACCCAGATGACCCCATTACACTCCTCCAGGAGCAGAATAGGGCCACCAGTACAGTATACAAAAACAGACGCCTCCCGTCATTCCGACCTCGCCGCCGAGGTCCTTTGCGATCGCGACCGCGTCCCCGAGTCAATGAAACTCCTCCCCGACCCTTGCTCGAAAACGAGGTGCCAGCAGTTGTTGCAGCTGAGCACGTAGCTTTAAATACCCCGCATAATAATCATGATGAAAATATAAATTTGATCCAGCCTGTCCCTTCTTGCTGTCCTCCCCTCAGCGATGCCCTAAGCCGAGGTTCGTACCCCACAGGGGGTGCCCTTAGCGAGCATTCGCCTAGTTTTAATTTAGAATAGTTAAAAGCTCCTGGCTGGAGGCTCTAAGTGTAGAAGCTTAAGGCCACCACAGGAAAAGTTCGGTTAAGCAGCCATGACCTTAGTGGTCAAAACTGCGAGAGGCCATTTAAAAAAAAAAAAAAAAAAAAAAAAACAGTTCAGGCAGTCAGCGTTCGGTACGGTACGGGTGCACTACTCCGCATCGACTTAGGTCGGTCACCTCCTCGCCCCCGCATCTTATCGGATACTGGCTAAGCAGCGTATATTGTTTGTTAAGTGTGTTGACTTCGTTAGCGAAACCGCACGGTTGACTTACAATATACGTCGCTGTTAGGGATTTCGCTTAGGATATTTTTATTATATTAGAATCAGTTTTAATCTATTTTCAATAAACCATTGTTACTGTTTGTTTCCGCGTTTAGTTTATCTCCTCACACAATACCCCGTTAAAATAGCCTATTTTTCAATAAAGCAATCTTAACCATACATCGAATGGAATCTGGAAAAAATGCAAATAAGTTAGTTTTGTATATAGACTTTGACTTCGAGAACATTAAAATTTTAAAAATTAAACCATCTTTATTAGGAAAATTTGAGTTTTACAATACGAATATATTTTTGAATGTGGCACTTTTGAATATATAATTTCACCTGTTTTATAGCAGTTTTTTTGGAATGTGGTAGTTTTTCACAGAAAATGTGTGTGCTCGTGCCAAATGACTGTTGACAACTGATAATATGGTACTTTTGCGCGGAACTCAGTAACAGAAACGGTACAAAACAAAACTAACGTGTGTGCGTGTACGGGTGTTTTTGATCATAAAACGACGGCTGTTTTAGCGAAACATTAAAGTTTCATCGTTTAAGATGCATTTTATGCAAAAAAATCATTTTTGAAATTTTTTGAAATGTGTGACTTTTGTATTTAAGGAACGATATATTGCGAGTGGATTGGCAAAAAATTCTGGACAACTTCGATTAATAAAAAATAAAAAAAATACTTTTTTTAAACATTGCAAAACCAAAGACCAATTCAAAAGCTTTCAAGGAAAACCTTCGCTACTAACTCGACTTTTGCCATTTAATAGTCAATTCGGAGCTAATGACCTAAATACTACTAAATAGGTGACTACTTGGCCACCTAAGTTTAAGAATGTTCTTGGCGGCCAATAAAATTTATAAAAAAATGTTTTAGTTAATCATAGTCTGGCCAGGATTTTTTTTTTGCCAGGTACTCGCGATGTATTTTTCAACATACATTTTTTTTTACAAAATACTTTTCATCCATTTAACAAATGGGTGAAGGTCGTCTCTAGGTTGGATCTTAGACCATAATTTGTTGCATCAATTTCAGTGTTTGCCACTGGCAAGAAACTTGCATCGTGTAGATGGGGCTTCATGCCTCTCGCAGTACATTGCCGGATATAACCCTCTCTTAAGTTGCAATGAAACACATCGTTCTCCGTCTTCTGCATCCCGTCTCGATATCTGCCGCCTTTTATGGTCATCTATGACTCATCTAGCTGAGGATTACACTAAGGAAAACAACTTACTTGTGTTTCATCGTCGATACATGGTCTGTTTATCTATGAGTATTCTTCATAGTATTTGATTCAAGGTTCACTGCCAATTCGTGCATTTTTGCGTCTTAATTCCACGCATGCAAAACTACAGTTTTGTGGTCAGACTAGCTATTTAAACTATTAACCACTTGCAAGTGTTTGCCGCCTCCTCCATATTGTGAGGTATAAAGTAAATTGGTGGTGGGCGAAGTAACCACTTCTTTACTTATACACTTGTGGGCTAAACTGCATGTGACTGACAACGCTGAAATACACTGAGTTATGCAAGGTTTTCAGAAGATGATAGACTGATGGTAGACTCGACCAGCAGGCCTAACATGACACACGCGACATATATCCACTCTCGCGTGACAAATTTTTGTCTATTTCTGTAGTTTTATCGTTTTCTGACAGCTACGCCATACAAAATACTCGACTCGTTCTGTCAAACTTGATGTTTTGTCGACAAACCCTAACATGACACGTTATTTATCTCGATTTTTGACAGTTCAACACGATATAATCAGTCATTTTGTCGAATTTAGTCGTCGTCGATTTTGACGACGATAGAGAGTAGACAAAAAGACAAAATTATGATACATAAAAAAACTAGAAAAAAAGATGGCAGATTCATAGTCGTACTTTTTGTAGACAATGTTTTTTTTTTTAATTTCTTTTTTTTTTTTTGTAGGCTATTTTTTTTCTGCAATGTGGGTTTACACCGGTGTACTGTAGTGGAGGGAAGCACTATCACGTAGATGGCTATTACTTTCAGTAATAACCAGTCACTTTGCCAATTATGGTGATTAAATAAATTAATTAATTAACGAAATCTATTTGTACAATAATAAACTTCGATTTGTCAAATTGCGATCGTCGGCCCATTTGTCATTTGTGGTGATTATCTAATAAGTACAGATGCCGCTAATTTTAATTTCCGTCATTTTGTATTTTAATTTCAGCATGCCAAAAAAATCATTTAATTTTAATCAAAAAGTCGGTTCCATAAAAAACTAATCATAAATAATTAAAAGAGAGAATAATTAAGAGAGAGAGAGACGTTTATTCAATAAAGTACATAATTCCATGCATAAAATTGAATGAATGAAACAGAACTTCAAGCCGATGTTGCTATCATAAAATTAATTTGTTTTTAATAATTTGCAACATCGGTTTATCGTCGCGCGATAAAGAAGTGTCAAAGTGCCTTTGTCGAGTTTACTCGTCGTTTGCGGTCATGTTAGGGATTAGGATGACGTCAGAATCGTAGACAAATTACGATAAAACGAGAAAAAGAGCGTTCTCGCGCTTGTCATGTTAGCCCTGCAGAGCCACTTAATTGCATAGAAAAATCATAATAGGTCTGTCTATAACATAATGTATGTATGACAAAACATCTTCATCATATAATTATAGGTAATTGATTCAGGCGTGACCTTGCGGAAATCCATTATAAAATACAATAGACGAAAACACTCTCACTCTGCGTTCAGCACTCGGTGTGGCAACATGCCGTGTTCGGGTTCGCTACTAGTCAATCGTCAAGGAGAAACACGTGTCGATTTCTTTCAGGGTTTTTTATGGCTCTTTAGAAATAGCTAAGCGGAACAGGTTACTAAATATATCCACGTCTATTGTATTTCATCATACATTTATATAGAAAAAAAACATAATTCTGTGACCTACTCGTATATGCTTATGCCACTTTTAATTTGTATCTAGGCCATTATCTATGGCAAAACATGTAAGACATTATTTAAACCTTAACACTTTACCTTACAAACTCCAATTTGTACCTTATACCTATGTTTTTAGAGTTTATTCCAGAAATCCCCACCGATAAATCCCTACCAGTGAGGATTGTTATTATTTTTCCAGAAATCCCCACAAGTTAAAAGGATAGGTTAGAACTGAGACCCCCTACGAACGAGCCGAGCGAGCGAAGCGAGCGGTTTCGTGGCAGCGGCCGGCGAGTGCCAAAAACGACTAGAATATTAGAAAAAAAGGCTGAGTTTATTTAACTAGTGACGATTTCTGGAAAAAAAAATAACAATCCCCACTGGTGGGGATTTGTCGGTGGAGTTTTCTGGAATAGACCGTTTTTATAAACAAATTATCGTTTATCAGCAGTCTTTCCTAAATAAAATAATGCACCATTAGTTTTCAGCTTGTAAACAAATATTTTATTTACATCCCTCATCTAAATCTACATCGAAGCTATATCAACATTCGGATCCACGTTCATAATAAGCACACTTCCATTTCCACTGAACCCTAAAATTAATTTTTAGTGTTCCGTACCCGAAGGGTGCCAAACGGAACCCTATTACTAAGCCTCCGCTATACGTCCGTCCATCCGTCCGTCTGTCTATCAACGGACTGTATCTCATGAACCGTAATAGGTAGACAGTTGAAATTTCACAGATTGAGTATTTCTATTGCCGCCATAACAACAAATAATGAAAATTGGTAATAGAAAGGGAGTCCCCAAATAAGAAACGTATTTTTTTCGGCCTCTTTTGCTCGATCTTTATACGGAATCCTTCGTGTGCGAGTTTGACTCGCACTCGGCCGGTTTTAAAACCTCAAAAAACAGAGCACTTAAATTCGATCTACTAGCATATTCCTTTTTAATTTGAGCTCACTAGCCGACGAAGCAAAAGTAGTTAGCCAATAGTTTTGGCAAGGGCCGAGGGGAAACCATTCATATTGACTAATGTTTCCTCACTGCCCCTTTATTACGCACTGCCATCCTACTGGAAGATATTTGTAACTAAAGTAGCTTCGGTTCGACGCCCGACAATAAGAATTATCTTTGAGCGCCATTTTTTGCGAGAAACACACTTTTGTGTTGGTAAATAAAGTGTGGTGAGGGGGTGAGGGTTTATTTTAAGAGTATCTTCAAAAAAGGAACGCTTAAAACGTGACTAAATCGCGTGTAAACGAAATGTTTTCACGAATTTATTTTATCAATGTCTGAGTATTCTTAAATTGGTAACCTAAATACGATTTTACAACACGTTTTTAATTAAATTCTCCTTATGTAATTCGGCAGGTCAAATATTGCACCAAGAGACACAAAAACAGCCTAATGAAAACGAAATGAAATCGTCGCCCTCGCATAGAGCATACCTTGACCGTGCACTAATAGGGCCGCGCGCGTACCCACTGTTTCAAATAATGACAGACATCGCTCCAATGAGATAAACGCCTACTTATTGCAAGGTTGTGACGACAATCCAGGCAGTCCTGCGGGCTACGGGCCACTCTGCCGCCGTGAGCCGACACTACGCCCGGCCAATTGCCTCTAATGACACCACTCGAACGCGTATCCGTCCAATCAACTCTTAAGACAAGAGGATCCTTCAGTCTGCTCGGCGGCCCGACACTATCGCACCGTTAGTGGATTGCTCTGGACCAGAACCAGTGAATACCGAGTGATTGTTATATAGTGATATGTAATATGTGAACAATGAACGCAGTGCTATACGTATGCGCCGATAACATACATGCCTCGTGGGAACCTCGATATCCCAGTCATAGCATAGCAGTAACGATGATTGATTGAACTATAAAGTGAAGTCACAAATTGGACATCATGAATGGGATAAGCGCAGCGGCTGAGAAGCCGGCGACCGGAGTCGAGGCACCGGCGAAGGATGAACCCAAACCCAAGAGAACGGGGGTTAGGGAGAAGCTCATGCAGATCCGGTCGAACATAACCGTGGAACCCATCATAGCCTGTTACATAATGTCCAATGTATTCTCAGGACTTGCAATACAAAATCTGAATTTGGAAAAAGCGTGTAGAGTTAATTTAGGGTATGATGATGAAGTGTGTTCCGCTTTAAATAGGCGGCAAACAGAGAACTATACTTTACAGGAATCCGAAGTACAGAAGTTGACCGCGTCAGTACAGGCGTGGAAAAATATGGCCCAAACTGCGTTTCCGTGTATTTTAGTTTTGTTTGTCGGTTCGTGGAGTGATAAAACGGGGAAGAGGAAGGCATGTATACTTTTGCCTATAGTAGGGGAAGTGTTGTGCTGCACAAGTTTCATGCTAAACACATATTTCTTCTACGAGTTACCTTTGGAGATAACGGCCCTCTCTGACCTGTTTCCGTCACTAACTGGAGGATGGATAACAGTGTGCGTCGGTGTATTCAGCTACATTGGTGATGTAACGACAAAAGAAATGAGAACATTCAGAGTAGGAGTGGCCAATTTGTGTATGTCCCTCGGAATACCAATAGGCATGTCCCTCAGTGGTATTCTACTGCAACAGATCGGTTACTACGGCATATTTTTAATATCGAATTGTCTGTATCTGACGAGTTTGATATATGGATACATACGACTGAAGGATCCGATCATATCTTCGGATAGACAAAGAGTGAGTATTCCATGATCTGAATTTCCACTGCATCTTTCTTAGTCCATTTAGACGGGAATATTTATGGTGGTTCAGTCGGCATTCATACTTAAAAAAAATTGATTGAATTCTAGGGCTAAATCAGTATGTGTCCCGATAAGGCGAGTTGAGGCCATACATCATTTGCAGAGTACCTCGATAGCCCGGTTAGTCCTATGTCTAAGTGATAAATTGCTGCGCGCTCACTACGCAAATTCGAACCAAGGGGGACATCGTAACGCAATCAGCGATTTTACGCGAGGCTCGCTGAGGTGTCGACTTGGATTTATATCCCTCCGATCCTTTGACATTGTCACTAACTATAGATCCCACCACGTGATACATTGTTACACTTTCCAACACATTTTTAATAGTTTTTTCCACATTGATTGATGATAGCAGTTTCGTCGGGTCGAACTTTATGAAAAACATAATCTTTCTTTTTTACCATTTTTGTTGTGCGTATGAAAAATTTGATAGACTTTGCCTTTATCTTTTCGTTCTTTTATTCGGCAAAGTTTTGATTGTATCTTTTTTGTGTTGGAAATTATTTCGGAAATCTCTCCCTTGGCAGTTGCTCATGAAAAGCGTTGTAAACACAATCTGTATGCATTCCGTATGCTAAAAGGAACACGAAAATAAAGTGGGGATTATTGCGGGATTTTGTTTGAAACCTGAAATTGCACTTATTCGCTCGTTCGTCCCGGCCGGGGGTAAATTAAATTCACTTCGCTTTATAATGAATTTATGTAAAATTAAATTTTATCTTTGTAAGGACGTCCAGGGCTGACTGCGCCGTGAAATCTCTTTGTTTAGTAGAGCTTAACTAAAACCAATTAAATGTTCATGTTTTTGTTTAAAACGACTTATTAAATAAGTTATTTGATCTTGGTGGAATGAGAACCCTTTCTCTCTTGTTGCACGTCTACGTTTGTCTCAGCTTATACTTAATACCTAGGCGACCGAGCTCTGCTCTGATGAAAATAGAGAATGCTCATTTAATAGTATAGGATAGTTCATACTAATTCCACTATTAGTATAGGAAAGTTCTTACTAATTCCATGCTGCCATGTCATTATTCTAAGGTGGCCATCTTGTTCTAATCTTTGGGCGACCGAGCTCTGCTCGGGTGAAAATAGAGAAAACTAATTTTTCCAGACATGAAACCTAGCTAGATCGATTTAACGCCCCTGTAAAGTCCTTCATCGAAATCGTTAGAGCCTTTTTCGAGAACGTGATTACATATATACAGGATATTGGTTATACGTCGGCAATCCGTTAAGGGGATGTAGGAGAGGTCATTTTCAACCAAATTACCCCTGATGCTAATGTCAACCATTTTCGAGTAATTTTACTTTTTACATTTTTATTTCATACATTAAAAAAAAGTAATTTTGTTGCAAAAGACCTTTTCTACACCCCCTTAACGGATTGCCGACGTATAACCAATAACCATGAATATACACATATACGAGTAGGTATATAAATATTGCTCATTTAATAGTATAGGATAGGATTTAACCCTGATTTCTTTTCAAGGAAGAAATAAACTTGTCTCCCGGTGATTATCTTCCTACACACAATTTAAGGATTGTTAGCTGCTGTTGCTACTAGCTGCAGTTACTTTGTGATATTCATAGCCGTTATGACTATGCGTAGGGAGCTCGTGGCTAAATAGTAACAGCCGCACAGGTTAAGCTACGCTTGCTGAGGTTGGTCTGTGGATGGGTGACCATCTTTAGATACCGAGACTCCTCCGTGCCTTCTGACGACCCGTAATGACTGTCAAAGTTCCATGAATGACAGCCGGGACCAACGGCTATGCGTAGGGTCTGGTACACTCTCTATTAAGTTGGTATCTATTTTTGTGAATATAATGGACTTAAATAAATAGGTAGGCACATGTACCTGCTGATTACAATGACAATCTGAATGACTTAATCTAAACACTCTATCTTATTTTGTGTCGTTTTAATTGGAATAACAAAAATTTACGTATATTTGTCCGGTATAACTTTCATGTTTCACATTCCCAAAAGTCGAAAACCAAAACGATGTTAATTTAATCGATAGGTAATTTTTTCTTTCTGCTTAAAATCAGAGCAAGTTACAGGAAATTGAAATGTAAATTTGACTAGAAAAACTCGCACTTAAACATAATTATGAAATTGATCTGAAGACCAATTCTCGTAGGTATTTAAAAAAACGTTCAAATTCAAGTCGCAATCTCATCTCGGCGAGATTTAACGGCAGAAACTTGTCAAATATGAAGAAGGGAAATTAGAGGTTTTTTGGTAGACTGAGGTTAGAATGAGAACGTTCTTTAAAATACGGAAATTGCCGCCACATCACAGTCAAACTCAAACTCAAAGCATTTATTTCAATTAAACCATTTACAGGCACTTTTTAACTATCAAGAATCGGTCAGTTAGTCAGAAAGTTGAAGCTAGTTGCCCATTCCAAAACGTAGATCTCTATGGAGAAGAACGGGCAAGAAACTCCAAGGACACTCTTTTAAATATAGATACCTATTACAAAATCCTGGGTACATTATTCTTGTTGCTTCTATATGTGAGAACAATGTACAAAAAAATATCAAAGCAATTGAAAATATAAGATTAAAAATAAGCCCTGAGAGAGCTGACCAGTCTCAACTGACGGCGCCCGTTCACGAACATGATGCGTTCAGATTATTGTAATTGTGATTTTGTCATTTATGCTGACATGGTTGTTCTAAGTAGGTATAGGTATAGTAGCCCAATCAATAACAACATCAAACATCGCAAACGCGCATGTAACCACGATTCTTTTATGTGTTGTTAGGTCACCTGAGAGCTGTAGTTAAGTTTGCAACCCTGAAAACCGTAAACTACTTCCATGGTGCTCGAAAATGTGCTAAATTCTGGCACTTGTTAAAATACACCTTAAGGACGCATTTTTTGATATCGTTATTGGATAGCTAGTTAAATTTGCTACAATTAAAACCCAATTTAAGCACTAAAAGCGTATTGGTTGCGAAGATACAGCTAGTCAAAGATGAGCATTTTTTTCAAAAACATGAAAAAATATCGATTTAAGGTTATTTGCCAAGACATGTTTTGGCTGAACTAATGATCCTTTTAAAAAAAGTGTTTAACAAGAAAGTAGTTACATGCGCATTTGCAACGTTTGGATTTTTGTGTGTCGATATTAACTGGGCTATTAGGGTGACCAGATCTGATTTCCGGTTTTACGGGACAACTGCATTGAAAATACGGGATTCGAGGTTATATACGGGACAGGCCGTTTTTTTATAAAAAATCTACTTTCATTTTTTATTACTAAAAGTTGGCATATCAATTAAATAACCTATTCAATTGCTAAATTTCTTAATGAAAGATTAAAAAAACAATATTAAATATTTAAAAACACAAAGAACTATTTTTATATTATCTGGAAAGGAATATATGAAATAATCAACTTTCATTCATAAATAATAATTCACCCTTAAAACAATCATAAATCAACAGTTTGGATAAAAAAACTAAATAACATATACAAACATCTTCTGACTTTCCCAATGAAATACGCTTAAAACAATAATAAATATTAATAAACACAAAAATAAATATTGTTCGAATAGGTATTTTTGTCATTAAATGCCAATGAATCATAAAATTACGGGACAATGTACTGTCCCGTATTGGATTCGCCAAATTACGGGACTGTGAAAAATTCGTGCCTGAAATACGGGACAACCCGTAAAATACGGGACATCTGGTAACCTATAGGGTAATTTAACTAATGTGATTTTCGCTGCCCTATAAGACGCCGTCCATTGGCCCTATTATTGGTATCTGTTTAACCTGTCACCCTGTCTGTTGGTGTCTGTCAGGAGAGTTATTTCTTTGTTTCGTGGGTTTTATGGCAGTACTATTCATATTTTTAGACCAGTTTATTTATTTGGGTGTGTCTAACAAAATGTATGTATGTGTATTATCATTACATATCATCTGGTATTTCATTCCTCCATACCTAAACGCCAAAATAGTTTAAAATTGCTTTGGGCAAAAGCTGTTCAGACAATAGCTCGGTTTTCAGAACCCTTGGCAAGACTCTTGCATTCCAAAATGTATCCAAAATACTCTCAAATTTAGTTACATTGTGTGAACACGTATCTAACTCACTGCAAGAACCAAACATAAAAATGATGTCCAGCGTTTTTGTTTTCAGGATTGGAATAGTTATAACTGAATATTTGAAAGTGATCTTCTTTGTTTTCAACTGATTGGCATCATTCTCTCTTGCATCATTCTCCCTTTCATTTTACGAAGTATGTGTGGCGACTCTGGAGGAGGCTTATGCCCAGCAGTGGAAGTCGTTCGAATTTTGATGTCAATATCTTTCATTCGGCTCTTTCGGGCACCTATGATTACCTAAACCTCTCATCATGCCTTCCTTACATGGATGCTGTGAACTTTTTGTACGATTGGCCCCTTTTTTTCTTTAATTTTTTTTTTTTGGTTGGGAAATTATCAAATAACTTCTCCCGCTCTGGGTGGAGTGGGAGGGCGTGTCAGACTCTTACTGACTAAAACCCACCCGTGTTCCTTCGGTTGCCCTGTTGCCGGGGGCCACAATTTCCCTTCCGGCCCATATTCGCAGCCCCGGCAGGCTCGGTTGGCCCCTGATAAATTAATGTTAATTGTTAGTACAACAAAATGTTGCTCTTTTACTTTACTATCACTTGTTCGAGTTTTGTACTCAGTCTATACAAGGTGGCTAAAACTGTTACCATGAATTCAGTACATGATTATGAATTCTGCGTAGAAATTTTTCGCCAGTTATAAAAAAAAAATCTGCTGTTTCATAGAAAAGTGCAATACCTACGCGGTAAAAATGTATGGAACAGCTGATTTTTTTTGGGGTTCAGAATCATGTACTGAATCCATGGTAACAGTTTTCGCGTTGATGTCCCATGCCACCCTAATATTAAGCTAATATTATGCTTCTAATTAACCTTTTTCTAAGCAGTTCATAACCCAAAATATTTATTTTTGCATAGTTTTGTGACTTACATGGATTTCTGCAAGAATTATGTAGGTATTTACATCTGAGTTATCCTCGCTATAGATACATGTCACAACCACCCACATCATTCTATTGTATACAAACAAGATTAAGCGTGGGCCACAACTGCATACTATAAACGACTTCTATTTACAGGAACAGCCCGTGGGTTGCCGCGGGTGGGTGTGTTCGTTCTTCGACGCGCGTCATGTCCGCGAGACGTTGACGGTCGCCTTCAGAACTGGTCCGAGGCGGCGGAGACTCAGGGTCTCGTTGCTGATTGTCGTTGTCTGCGTTATTTTTGGACCTTTACATGGTAAGTCTTCTTCCTAACATATGAATTGAATTTTTAAATATTTGAGTATAAAAACATTTAAAAATATATTAAAAAATTGTAACCCATCGGTATCAGGGACAGGGTCAAGCTGCCGGTGGCAAGTGCTCTACAGAGAGGAACCTCCTCACTATGCGTGCCGTGTTCAGGAGTACTTCTTTTTGAATAAAGTCCTTGATCCAACTGCATAACGAGAGTGCAGACTCTCGTAATGCAGTTGGACCTGAGAAGTCAGGTGTGGTCGAGGCTTTTGACTATTATGCTATTGGCCATCACGACTATAGGGACAACGATTGCTGTATCCACATACCACGTGTTGACCACCTTGCGAGCCTTATTATTTCTTTTATTTCATTATTTACATATAAATTATATTTTTAAATATTAGAATAAAATTATATAAAAACATTTAAAAATATATAAAATAGTATCCCCACCGGTATCGGGAACAGGGTCCAAGCTACCGGCGGTCAGGGCTCCAGAGAAAGGAACCTCATAACAATGCGAGCCGTGTCCAGGAGTACCGCTTTCTGAATCAAGCCCTTAATCCAGCTGCCCAACGAGAGCCTCCTTAGGTGTTGGTCGAGGCTCTTGGCAATTAAGCCATTGGCTGATACGACTATCGGCACAATGATTGCTGAGTCCACATCCCACATGTCAACAACCTCGCGAGCCAAGTCAAGATACTTGATTTGTTTATCTTTCTCGGCTTTCACGAGGTTCCCGTCATGCGGGACCGTTATGTCAATAATCATTGCGCGCCGCTCTCCTCGATTGGCTTATTGGCAACGATAGTCCTGTCAGTGATGATGGATCGATCCCAGTACAATGTGATATTTCCATTTTCGAGAACTAGGTCGGGCACATACCTGTAGTACGGCACTTCCGATTCCACAAGCGAGCCTTATTTTTATTAGCACTTAGTGACCCACTATAGGGCTCCCTTCCCTCCTTCCACTTATCCCTATTTACAAAAGATAAACTTTCTACTCATGTGATTTAGAATTAATGTTCTAAATATGAGCGTAGATAGAGTATAAACGGTTCAATTACTTATGTGTATGGCAATCTGCTTTGCCGTCTATGCTACTAGGCTCAGTAGCCAATTGCCATGCAGGGATAGTAAATGGACTACTTTAGACATTACTTATTTTATAAAAGGACAAATAATCATGAAAAATATCGACATAAAATCAATGATATTATAAACTTACGTCATTGCATAAAATATTTACTTTGAAGGAAAAACGATGTTAATACTCATTGAAATTATGTTTGAGAGTGACATAATTATTCAAGATCTGTTGTGACCATTGGTTGTGGCGAAATAAAACATTCGACTAAAAATTTTACAAAAAAGTTTGGAATTCAAATTCAATTTCAAAAGACAACTCTTGGATCATAGCATATTGTCAAATGTGATTCAAACTAAAATACTTACCTATACTACAGTATCTTTGTAAAAGATTGCCCCTACTTGTAATGCTGGGGCTACATTGTCGCGTTATCGCGAACTTTACTTCTCACGCACTCTGTTGCTCAGCGAGACGTCGAGCGGTGTGCGAGAGATGTTTAGTTCGCGATAACGCGACAATGGTGCCGATTCTCTTGTACACCGAACTAAACTAACTAAACTATCACTAAAATTCCTTACTTTTGACTATGAGAATCTCAAAGCTTTTCTGCAAAATAAATTCTCTAAATTTAAAAATAATTTTGACAAATCGAAATCGAATTTGACAATCGCGACTCCACAAGTGATATCTACCACGTGATTTTTTTTAGAGCCGGAGGCTTGCAGTGTGGCGGGCAGCCTCGACGTGTTTTATATGGAATTTTTCATATAAAACAAACAATTATACAAAAAGTATGGAAAATAAGATAAAATATCACCTATATGTTGAGTGTTAGGGGTTTAAGGATTTTATAAAGGGGGTCGAAATTTCCATTATTTTTGTGATTGCACACACCATTTTCGAGATATAAGCAAAAGAAAAAAATATACGGTACTGTTTTTGCACTTGAAGTCGAGGTGCTGGTGTGAATTTAAAGTTCATGACAACCAATTTTAATCCACATGTTTTTAATCGCGATTAAAAATACTCAGATTTAGTTAAAAATCTAAATTTTAGGTGAAAAACGTCAAATTCTGAATAGCAAAATTGCCATTTTCACTAAATTAATATCTCAGTGCCATCTTAGTGCTGTCAAACTAAAATATAGTTAAGTTGTGTCACTTTAGTCTATTTCAGAATGGGAAATCGTCGTTTGACAGGAATAAACAAAATTTTGGTGATTTTTAGTCTAGTTTAGAGGCATTTGCGACAAGAGAATCGGCACCATTGTAGCCCCAGCATTAGTAGCAAACCTTGTCATTTCAAACATGCCTTGAATAACAAAGAAAACTTGATTCTTTTGTAAAGATGAATCTAATCAATCTTATCCTTTCATAAAACCCGGCTATTAGCCTACTATTAACAACTTTTGAGCACTTTCCTAGAAAAAGACCCTAAGAAAATTGTTTCTTTTCGTATCAAGGATTTAAAATACAGAGGTAGTCGCTCGTGTAATTATTTCCAAGAACTTAGGCATCAAAGGAAATAAGAAAAAAAATCGTTTGCACACCAACTTTATGTTGTGGATTCCATTTAATAAAATAACTTACTATATTATATTTTTCTATGTTCCTTTACATCATACCTTCAAATGTTATTGTTCAAAATAAAATACATTCTAGTAAGAAAATTACTTAAATTCAAAGCATTTATTTCAAACAGGCACTTTTGAATTTTCAAAGGGTCGGTCGGTCAGTCAGAAAGATGAAGAGATGCTCATTCCAAAGCGTAGTAGGTACCTATGAAGATTTGGATAAATGGCTTGTGTACCAATGTATCAGGAAATTAATTATGTGAAACGACTGGAGTAGTGCTGTAGTTATCATTTGACCTATTATGAGTAGTGACCGACCGAAGCTTCGTTTTCGTTTCGGCCATTTTTGGCCAAAAAAATAATGATGTGACCATATTTTGGTTTTCGCCCATAAACCAGCCGAAGCTTCGGCCAAGCCCAAAATCAGAAGTTCGTGAATTGTCGCGCGTCATTCGGCCTACTTCGTAAAGCTCGCAATATGAGGTGAATCAATACAACAAGAGATACACGAAATTTTGTATCCTGTAATAAAATTATCGTGTTTTATTTCTTTTAATGCCTCTAATTGCTCTAATTAAATTAAATCAAATGTTTGTTTATTTATGGCAACTAGGCCCAATTGTTAGTAGTTAGTAAACAAACACAAAAATAAAATTGTTAAGTTAGCTGTGGGGTCTTCAGACCAGCAGCTCCACAGCGTGCGACAACCAAGGTGCGTCGTATTTTTCTGTTAACATACTTAGGATGCTTAGAACTAGACCGCGCTCTTGACAAGATGGAATTTGTTTTTTTGCGCATTATGGCGTAAAAATCATCGGTATGCGCAAGAGCGAACATACCGGACGCACTACAATAGCGCGGCAGTCCCAACAGCATCCTGAAGCAGTTATTATATTGAACACGCAGGGCGTCTAGCGATCGCCGTGTCCTCGTGGAGGCGATCGGCGGCGGTGATCTCTCGCGTCCAGCCCTGGTTCAAGCCATGGTACGGAACGAGAGGAAATGGGAGACCGTCACCTCCTTCTGCGAAGCAGTAATGCTCGCGAAGGAGGAGGCGGAACGCGTGAGGGAGAGGCAAATTTCGCGCCCTCACGCCCCTAACCGCCGCAGGAGGAGACGCCCTGGGCGTCGGGAGTCGCAGGCCGATTTCCGGCCACCGTAGGCGCGGGTTTGCGGACGGTAAGCAATGGGTAGCTCGCCGTCCGATAAGGACCAGGCCCGGGTCGACGGCATGTTGTGTTCCACGCGCGCCTCAAAGAGATATCAGCAGAATTGACGGGGTCCGCTAGGGCCAATGCCTGCCGGGGTTACGAAAAAGTCCGAAAGGGAGATCGTGGCCCCCGGCAACAGGGCAACTGAGAGACACGGGTGGGTTTTAGTCAGTAAGAGTCTGACACGCTCCGCTTCTCCCACTCCACCCAGAGCGGGAGAAGTTATAGGGCGTCTAGCGATCTCATAATATGCCTTATCCACAGGCCGCTCATGTACAACGATTGGCAATACGCTTTAAACAGCGTAATCTTTACCCCAATACTACAACGAGCGAACTTGTGTATCAGCATGTTGGCCCTGACCACTAGCGCCCTGCGCTCATGATCTATATCTTCATCGTCTTTGAGGTATCCGGTTAGAAAGTGTCCCAAGTATTTAAATTTTTCAATGTATTTGATTAATGTCTAAATTATTTTCGTTGTCGGGTTCGTTTTCGGCCTAAAATAAAACTAAAGCCAAAGCTTCTTTTGCGTTTTCTGCAAAAAAAACATTTCCGTCGGACACTAATTTATGAGTTGGTTTTGAGTGTTACGATATAGATTCCTACGAAACAGGACAGCATCTATCTTTAGTTAAAGTTCCACTATTTCTTACAGTACTCAACTTAACAGTTTATTCATGAACAAACTTGTCTGTTCTTTACAGGTGAAATGAACGTGCTGTACCTGTTCATGAGGTACAGGTTCAACTGGGACGAGGTGCAGTTCAGTATGTTCTGTACTTACAGTATCATCACTAACTTAGTGGGTGAGTACACTTCATACATCTTCTTCATCTTATTTATGAGAGTCTTTATAATGTACACGTATCGAAATAAGGGAATATATGTTAATTTTGTCGACGGATTGAACAAAACGGTGTAACTTTTAAACTAAATGACCTTTCGCGATGAAACCTCCAGAATGATTGGAAGTAATTAGGCGTCTTCGTAAAATGAAAATTGTGGAAAAAACTACCCTCAATTGAAAATAAACATGTTCTTTTTATCAAAAATCTGTTATTTTTTTCATATTTTTTTTTTCAACCATCGTAAAATCTCTCAATAAGACTCAATCAATCAATCAATCAATCAATCAATCTTTATTTGTGAACACAGGTATTACAATAAAGGTCTTATGTATACATTTTAGTCGAGCTCTATGTCCTACCAATGAAATTGGTGTACAAATATATTAAGTTTTTAGCAATAATTCTGAATTTATACAATACAAAGTCACGTTCGAGTAAATAATGTCAATTAAATGTATTAATAAATAATTAATTAATCAATTATAATTTATTTTTACATGCATGTCAATGGTTAATTATATTAAAGGGCTAGTAATGTCATATTTCATCATAATTGTAAATAATGTCAATTAAATGTATTATTAGTAATTAATTAATCATTTATAATTTATTTTTACATGCATATCAATGGTTAATTATATTAAAGGGCTGGTAATGTCATATTTTATCATTTAAAAATTCTTCTATAGAGTAATACGTCTTATCTATTAGAAATAAATACAATTTACTTTTGAATTTGCGGACATTATCTTCACTCCTTATACATTTTGGTAATTTATTATAGACCTTTGGAGCCATTACAAAAATACTGTTTCTGTATAGTGCAGTACTAGATCCGACTGTTTGTAACCGATCACAACGGCGCTGACTAGTTACTCGAGCAAATTTATGTAAATTATTTTTGACGAACATTGACGTTTCATAGATGTTACAACGAAGGCATAGTTAATATTTTCGTATTTTTAAAAAATGGTTTGCAGCTGTCTGTTATCCGTAAATTATATATAGCTCTTATGCACCTTTTTTGGCACTTAAATACTACATCTTTACCCGTGGCATTACCCCAAAATATAATTCCATATCTCAATGTTGAGGCTACTAGACCATGATACGCCGTCAAGACTGTTGCTCGATTGGCCGTTTTACTTAACATGTGCAAAGCATAGGAATGTTGGTTTAGCTTACTGCATACCTTGTCAATATGTGAATTCCATTTTAAAGTGTTTTCTATGTTAAGTCCAAGAAATTTAGTCACATTTGTTTCATTAATAATTATGTCCTTGTATTTAATATTTAAGTCCAGATTGTAATTTACTCTTTGTTGAAATTTCATTAATACTGTTTTATCAAGATTTATAACCAAATTATTATTTTGCAGCCAATTCACAACTGATAGTAAGGTAGAATTAATCTCAGCCTCTAAGGTGCTTACCTCGTCATTATTAAAAAGTAAAGTGCTGTCATCTGCAAACATTGTCATAGGATATGATGATGCTGTAGGAAAGTCGTTAATATAAACAATAAATAGGGGCGGCCCCAGTACACTACCTTGTGGTACTCCATAATTTACCGTTCTCTGGCTAGATTTATATATCATTTCGTTTTTTTTTGAAATTCTACTAATTTTTGTTATTTGTTGCCTATCACAAAGATAAGATTCTAATAAATTTGAAACATTTCCTCTTATTCCGTATGCGTTAAGTTTACTTATCAGTATTTTATGGTCTACGCGATCAAAAGCTTTTGACATGTCCATATAAAGCGCCAGAGTTGGTCTGACTCCCATTACGTAACTTTATAAAAAACTAAAAAAATGGTTTTTTTAAATATTTTTCCGTCGATAAAATTAAGCATAGATTCCCTCATTTCAATATGTGCACATTATAACTCACACCATATAAATAAAAATGAAATGCTGTTCGTTGGTAAGCACATGACTGGACCGATTTATTGTTTTAAAATATTCACAATAGCACGCATTAAGTTTTTACGGAAAAAAAAATTTGAAAAGTTCCCGGAAATTATCATGATCGGAAAAAACTGAACATCCTTTTTTCTATGGGATTTTTGTATGAATAATCGAAATAACATAATTGATAAGTTTGACACATTACACGTTCCAGACACCAACCTTTGATTACCCCGTCAGTAAGTTTGACACATCTAAGAAAATTCCTTATTTTATTTATATATTTGACTAGCTGCGTCCCGCGGTTTTACCCACGCAAGTCTCGATCCCGTAAAAATATCGGGAGGAAAAGTACCCTGTTCTAACCCTTATTATTATGATCTACCAATGTGACCGTTCAGCCGTTTTAGCGTAAATGCGTAACAAACAAACATACAAAAAATCAAATCTTTTCTCTTTTTAATATTAGTTCAAGACAATATAGCAAAAACAGTGGAAAGTACATTTTGACATCAGATCTCGAAAAAAAGGAATACGGTACAAAACTATGCAATGTGAGCCTCCTCGGATACCGTGGTTTACCGATGTTAAACTAGGCAATTACTTAAAGTAGCTTTTAGAATACGATCTGGACATGTACCACTAAAAAAAATTACCTTTTTATTGAAGAAATCCCTTTAATTAAGTGTATTATTATTTGTGATAAACCAGAAGATGTCCAACACCTCCTTATAGATTCGTAATGATTTTGAAAGGAAACAATTATGTAAAAAATTAAAATTAAGTGCATTCGATTCGGGTAAATTTCAAAGTATTCTGGCTTACCCTGCAAGCAATAAAGCTAAGAATACAATAGACGTGGATGTATTAAGTAACTTGTTCCGCTTAGCTATATACACCAAGCACTCAGCGCACTCAGCGCACTCAGCGCTTGGTGTGGCAACACGCCGTGTTCGAGTTCGCAACAAGTCCATCGTCATCCTGAGGATGCCTCGTTGAGAGGTGAAACACGTGTCGATTTCATTCAGGAGTTTTTTTTTTAGCGGAACAAGTTACTAAATATATCCACGTCTATTGTATTTTATAATGGATTTCCGCAAGGTCACGCCTGAATCAATTAATTATTAATAAAGCTAAGCTTATTTATAAGTTTATATTTAATAGACTTAAGAAAATTTTGTAAGTAACTTACTTAAGGAAATGATGGGGCTGACATGACCTGTTAATGGTACAAGTCCCTAATAAATAAAGAGTAAAAAAAAATATTGTTAATTAATTAATTAATTAATTTTGGATAAATTGTAAAATACTAATGAAAATTAACCGTAGTTAAGTCAAGTAGTTTTACCACAACGAGATTTCCAATCCACAATGAGCAATTCAGCATATAATTTTTTTCAAAAATAATTTTCTTTTAGCAGACAAAGCAATTGTCATGTGGTGCGTATGACACGAGACATTGAACCATTGAACTAGACTTGTAGTATTTATATTTCCTTAATGTTCCTCGGGAATCATCGTATTTCCGAATACAAACGAATGCTAATTTCCATGTCCATCAATTATTAGATTTGTCGTGTATAATAATTTGAATTCAGAACTAAGTAATTTATTGTGGTTTTGTTTTGATTTTCGTTTGAACTATATAGAGCTGTAAAACTATTTTCTTATCTGTCGTGCCTGCGACTTTAGCAGCTTTCCTACAATTTTTAAAATAAGTTAAAAGAGTATAAACAACTCTATATACTTCCAAGTCGATTGAGGGCGTCCGGTCTGCACCAAATGCAAAGGGCAACTGATAGAAATCCGACGACTGACGAAACACAAGGTTTGCCGAGAGACATTAAAAACATAGTTGTACAGTTTATAATACAGGGTTTTATCTATGAACTAGACTGCATTTGATTAGCTAGTTAAATAAAGCAAGAAGATTACGATTTTGTTTGCTTTCATCTATCTACCATAAGCATATTTAAATGTCTTTCATAGCCCTACAAGAAAGAAAATCTAGGAAGTATTAATTAATTTGATATGAGATGATGAATACACTTCATGATCGCAGACGCATTGCAGATATGACGTATTTATTTAAAATCGCAAATGGTACTATAGATTGCCCTGAGCTGTTAGGTACTCGTAGTTTAGGGTTAGTTACACACTGCAAAATGTTTCGCAAACCTAGTTTGTTGCATGTCCCTCATTCCAAGTCCGCGTACAGGCAGAATTCATTTCTAATCCGTGCATGCAGACGCTTTAATAAACTGTCTGGTGAACATGATTTGGATATATTCAACACCAGTGTTTCTCGGCTTAAGCATTTATTGGTAAAAAGCTTCTTTACGGAAAAGTAATCGTTAGCAAGATCTGATTTTAGTTTGTAATTTATCGTGTACTATTTTTTTTCATAATATAAATTAATATATAAACATAAGTTTAATAGGTATTTTGTACCGACCTTTTTTTTTCTCTTTTTTATGTTACGTGTTTATCAGTGGAAACTTGTAAATGGCCTTCAATTTTATATTATTTATGAACACTGTGTTAGTTAGCTGTAAGTTTCCCGAAAAGAATAAAATAAAACAAACATAACATCACGCCTTGTTTCCCCGAAGGGTTGGGCAGAGGTGACCCTGTAGCAGGTACACCCACATTTCGCCAGTTATGTTTAAGTCCCATGTAATAGGGGGCGAGCCTATTGCCATCAACCGGGCACAAATCCAGACTCCGAGCTGCTACTGAGAAATTTCAGATAGAAAAACCCAATAACACTTTGCCCGAACCGGGCACCCGGGAATCGAACCCAGGACCTCATGCTCAGCAGTAGCGCTTGCGACCACTAGACCAACGAGGCAGTAAAATAAAACAAAATAAATAAATAATGGTATTTAGCTGCATTCGGTTATACTGGAAGCTGATCTCAGCCTAAAAGGGAAAAGATTAGATGATGAGATAATGGAAATATCGAATTAGCTATATTATTTTTACTGTACCAAAAATAATTGACGATTTGAATGATACTCAGAAAGTGATAATACTCTCGAATCCCTTACACTACCGGACTACCAGAGGTACTGCAGGGTACCTACCACCCGGGTGTCACCATTGTGTGGATCGCCCGGAGGACACGGTGGAGTATACGGTGAAGGTCTGCCCGGCTTTGGTGGAGCATCGCCGTGTCCTTGTGGAGACGATCAGCGTCGGTGATCTCTCGAGTCCGGCCCTGGTTCAGGCCATGGTACGGAGCGCGAGGAAATGGGAAGCCGTCACCTCCTTCTGACAAGCAATAATGCTCGCGAAGGAGGAGGCGGAACCCGTGAGGGAGAGGCAAAATTCGCGCCCTCACGCCCCTAGCCGCCTCAGGAGGAGACGCCCTTGGCGTCGGGAATCGCAAGCTGATTTCCGGCCACCGTAGGCGCGGGAGTGCGGACGGTGAGCAATGGGTAGCTCGCCGTCCGATAAGGACCAGGCCCTGGTCGACGGCGCGTTGTGTTCCACGCGCGCTACAAAGAGATGTCAGCAAAATTGACGGGGTCCGCTAGGGCCGATGCCTGGGTTGCGAATAAAACCGAAAAGGAAATCGTGGCCCCCGGCAACATGGCAACTGAAGGAACACGGGTGGGTTTAGGCAGTAGAGTCTGACACGCCCTCTCGCTCCACCCAGAGCGGGAGAAGTTATTTGATAATTTCACAGCCAAAAAAAAAAAAGTAAAAGGGTACCTACCATCCACACTTGCTTAATATCCCGTCCAGTCGTACTCAGCGCTTCTCCTCCACATTTATTATGTGCACAGCCAAAGTGTGGAACTCTCTGCCAGCGTCTGTGTTCCCTTCCACATATAACCCGTCGTCAGCCTTTAAACCAAGAGTGAACAGGCATCTTTTGAGCACGCTTGTTCCATCATAGTCCACATCCATCACTTTCCATAACCGGATGCAGTTAAATATCCGTATTTTACATGAAGCGACTGCCTACGAAACCCCTTGGTAAGACTGTTTGTCAGACTTTTTGGGCTTCTGACTAACCTTAACGACTTTCAAAGATGTATGAATGACAGCCGGGACCAACGGCTTAACGTGCTTTCCGAGGTACGGACGGGTCTCGATAGTATATAATGGATGGTTGATCCACAAATCGACCGCGGCAAGCGTGGCTTAACCTTCGATTATCCCGTGCAATTGTTATTATTTTGCCACAAGACCCTCAGTATCTAAGTATATTCTTACTCGTTGGTTTCAAAGAAAACTAAATATTGGTTTCGATATATTCAATTTTATTTCTTTATTTTCCCATAACCTATTTATCGGGAATATTATCTACTATTTATTAATTTCTCGGAAATCTTCAATACCCAACCGTTTGGAACCTTCTTGATGAAATCAATGATATATTGATAGATTGTTCAATTCAGTAGAATATTTTCTATATCGTTTCAATATTCTAATAATCTCTACGACTTTGAAATGAATTTTCTTGTGAAATTGACTCAATGACGCTGGCAACCCTTTATAAATAATTTCCCATTTAGAATCTAATAACTGTGATAATTATTATTTCGTTGAAATGTCGTTGAATGGGATATTATTGTGTACCTAACAATTGTATAAATAAATAAACAATAATAAATGGGATAGAAAATCGTAAATCATTGATCTTTGACAGTCGTTACGGGTATTCAAAAGCTTAAAGGACAACCAGTCTTACCAAGAGATATCGGTTACCCATGAACTGGGTTGTGGAGGTCGAATGCGAAATAATCATGTTACTTAACATAATAAGGAATACATTTTTCACTTTAATAATGACATTTTTCAATATCAAAATAATCTCAGACCGTGTCCTAATACCTATAAGCGATCCTTGCGTTCATTTTTTCGGCGAACCCGAACTCTTCGACACGCCGACAGAGGACGCCTTCCAGTTTTCCAAACAACAGAGAAATAATCGCGACGATCGCGTTTCGATCGCTTTTATTGTGTGCTTTTCTAATTTCTAACGTGACAGCATTATTTTGGACGTCCACGTCAATAAAATGTATGAAAATACGTGCACGTTATAACGTTACCGTGAACAGGAATTTCAAAGTGTCGTCATATATTTTCATACATTTACTTCCTTATGTGATCGTCATGCCGTGACGTGGTGGGCGTCCGCCTCTCTACATTTGTGTGCTTGAAGTAATAAATAAATAAAATTGTCACGATAGAAATTATAAAGCACACATTAGGACAAGGCCTCAAGACAACACAAGAAAATACTATACATGGGGTTTTCCAATTTTTCTTCTTTCTCTATTATTTTCTGTGTCTGTTTGAAACGTTAACTGACAAGCAGCTCGATAAACTAAAGAACAAATGCCTCCCTTCTCAAACAAAACCAGAACATTTTGACACATTTTTTGTAAGAACAAAAACTGTGTGGTATTCTTAACTTCACTTCGAAAACGGTGTCTTGTTGTGAATCCGCGATGACTAAAGGAAATAGTACACATATCAACTCGGAAAGGGATCGTCACCGTATCAACTCGAGCCATTCAGTATTATTTGTATGAAACTATACTGCAACGCACACTAATCGGAATCGTAACGTAATCGCCACGCCTCGGGACAAGCTCACGAACCGCGGCGATACGGCGACGATCCCTTTCCGAGTTGATATGATTTGTGCGCTATGATTTTTACTTTAAAAATAAATTAATAGTTTAAAAAACACTAGAAAAACACGCTTTTATAAATGCACGTGTACCTATCTTCCGGCTTCATCATCAGACCTTGAAACCTAATCGTGGTCAAAGTTCATTACAAGACTTTTCTAAGAAATCCAAAACAGCTATGATACGATTTTCCATCATGAAGTTCCAGTTCATATCTTCCGGCTCCATCATCAGATCAGTTCGACAGTACCTTATTATTGTATTGTCATCAGAACTACATACAGCTGCCAATTTTCATTACGCTACGAGCCTTGGAAGATGGTTAAATTAGTTACCTTAGATTCCATTACATAGTTAGTTACATACAGGTCGACCTAATAAAAGCGTGTTAACAAATGAGTTCGCTTTCTAATTGTGTGCGGTCACTTGAATGAGGTTCGAATTGAATTTTACAGAATTGCTCTAGTACTGATTATGTTATTTCTGTAGCCACTTTTGTTATTTTTTGCCATTCACTTGAAGTGAAACGTCTAAATACAAAATGAATCAATATAAAAATTTATTCATTAGTGAACCGATACAACGATGTTGGATTTCGGCATTCGGCATCTTTCACTCGCCTATCGCGTGACCGAAAAATGAAATGATTTTTTTTTTTAATAATTAATTAATTTGTTTAATTTAGTTTCACTCGAGTGAAGCATCTGATATCAGCTTAACATTTTCCCCGCAGGTACGCTGTTCTCCATCAGCATATTCAGCGACTTCATGAAGCTGGACGACACCGTGGTGGGCATCATCTCCTGCACTAGCAAGATCCTCGCTTCCTTCATCTTTGCTTTCGCTTCTACCACCACTGAGATTTATATTGGTAAGAAGTTATATTTTAGCTTACCTAACCTTGCTCTGAAACTTAAAAAGAAAAAGTTTGACAAACATTTGACGAACCCGTATTAAACTTCATACTCTGAAGACCTCTAAAAGGATATTGCTAGATTTCATTCCATCAATACATCACTATGGTATACACTGCATACAGCTGAAGTTGTGTTCGTGGAAAGTACATTCACCAGATTTATGATTTATCCTTCGGAAAATACATTCAACAGATTTAAAAACATGAAAAATCATTTAATTATTCCATTCATTTACATTGAAGTATTCCTAAAATTCGTCCTTGTTATACAGTATGTTAACTAATTAAGGGCGTTCCCGTTAACCCGCAATAGTACAGCGTCCATACATACTAAAAAGAAATCGTTTAACAAAAAAGTTTTTTTTTATTATCTACTTAGTAAAATGTTCACAAAAATTATTAAATTGATACGCAAAAGAAACACTCTGTACACGTGCACTTGTCTTTCAACGTGGAAAGACAAGTACGACAAGTGTGCGTGTACAGAGTGTTTTCTTTTACGTATCAATTTAATATTTTTTGTGAATAATTATTTTTAAAATTAAAAAAAAAAAGATTAATTGAAAACTTCATTAGGCGCGTTGGGCACTTTTGAGATGGGAAAAACAATTGAACTCGCGACACCGTTACCGACATCTCATTTTTGTAAACGCGATTGTGCTCTTTATTTATATTACGTTACGGATCAATGTTCTATGCATGTATTTTTACTTTAAAGGTTTGGAAGTATTTTTTTTATTGTAAACGCGATTGTGCTTTTTATTTATATAAGGTTACGGACCAATGTTCTATACAAGTATTTTTCTTCCACCAAGGCGATCTTGATCAAGTTTTTTTTTTTTTGCGTGGACGTTATTCTATTGCGGATTAAAGGGAACGCCCTTTACGTCCTCACTCCCTTAATATATAATTAGTGCCAAACCTCCTTAGTCCATTTCCGCATGGTCCAGTTCCTAAATATGTAAGTACCTCCGATAATTTTCGATCAGAATACTCGACATTGATGTGATTTAGACAAAGTTATTCATAAAACGAATTTATTTGTTACAGCGCCTTTAGTAGAGATCTTCAACGGAACATCATTCATCGCGATGCGTTCCATTGCCTCGAAACTAGTGAACAGTGAGGAATTAGGTAAGTTTAACTTGTCCAAACTAATAAATAACACTTTATTTTCTTCTATATTTTTCACATCTATACCTACAAATAAATTAAATTGAAGTGTCTGCTTGTAATTTCAAAATAAACGCTTTTTACTAAACCCATATGAAAGTATATACGGTACTTATAATAAAATAAAACATTAAAATATTTTTTGTCTGTCTGTCTGTTTGTTTGTTCCGGTTAATCTACTAAATGGCTGGCGGATAGCTGATGTTAGAAGGAGTAACTTAGGCTACTTTTATTTTAGAAAAATAATTAGGGTCCACGCGGGTGAAGCCGTGGGCCAACTCAAACTCAAGAATTTATTTCAATTAAACTATTTACAGGCACTTTTGAACTGTCAAAGTTAAAAAAAAAAAAAAAAAAAAAAAAAAATTATTCAAGTATAAAGTAAAATTATGATTTACATTAATTACAATCGAGGAAACTTTAATTCTAACTGTAATGTAGACTAGCCTGATCTAGGTTTATGAAAACCTGTGTTTCAGGCCATCAATTTACATCAAACATTTAAAAAGAGAACAACAATACATATATTAGAAGCTAAATTAGAAAGAAGACATTATATTTTCAATGACTTAAACAGCAACTATTTGGGTATATTATTTTAAAACTAGATTATGTAAGATATATTATGTTTAAATAAATTAACGAACAATATTAAAGTAGACAAAGTGTTATTAATTTGGTAAAGGAAGAGACTTAAAGAGTAAAGTACTTAAAGAGTAATTTGGTAAAGGAAGAGACTTAAGATAGAGTACGTAGATATAAATTTTATTTTAAAATTTCTAGTAGTTTTTCCGTGTCTGCATAATTGAGTTTTGCCAAATATTCTTGAACAAGTAAGTTACACCTATTATAACTTAAACTATAAATCTTTAGCACTCTGTTAAATTGGTTATACAAGTAGGGTCCTAAAAATAAATAAAATCGATTAGTAAAAGCATGTTTAGTCTGAGAGTTAACACAAACCAAATCTTTTCTTCTCCTATCTGAAGGTACGGGGTTAAAATAAAGTTCAGTGTGTTGTAATAAAACTACATTCAAAACAAATAATTGACGTACTGTTAGCACTTTACATGCCATATAAAGCTGGTGTGTAGGAAATCTAAATGGCCGATAAGTAGCAACCTTTAAAACTGCTCTTTGGGCGCGTTCTAGGTGCAGTAAAATTGATTTAGCGGCACCACCCCAGGACGTTATGCAGTAGGTAATAATAGATTGACACAAAACCAAATAAACCTGTCTAATTAATTTAAAGTCGGCAATGCTACGTAAATTTTTAAAAATGTATATTAGTTTACGCACTCTGGTGCATAATAAATCGATGTGTTTGCGGAAATTCAGGTTTGTGTCAATTGTGACGCCTAGATATTTGATATGGTCAGTTTTGGCTAAAGTGGGACAAGTGCATGCAATGTCAGCATAATGTAAATTACAATTGTTATGCGCTTGAATGTTTGGATTAGTAAGCGTTGGATTAGTGTTTCTCATTGTAAATAATAGGTACTTGGTTTTATCTGTATTTAAAGTTAAGAGATTTTTATGAAGCCAATTAGACACAGTATTAAACCCATTCTGTGCTACTTCATAGACCTCATCCTTTGATTTAGCTGCGAACAGTAGAGCTGTGTCATCCGCATATGACATAATTACACCCTTTTGAAGTGTCAAATTGCACAGGTCATTTATATAAATTAAAAACAAAGTAGGACCCAAAATACTGCCTTGTGGTATTCCATAACAGCTATTCTCAAGTTCAGAACTCATGTGCTGACCTATTTTTACACACTGATGGCGGTCGCTAAGGTAATCAGTTAATAGTTGCAATTGTACTCCCCGTATTCCCAGCATTTCTAGCTTGTACAAAAGTAAAGTACAAGAAATTGTGTCAAAAGCCTTGGCAAGGTCTAAAAATATCCCTATGGTGTGCATGCCGTTATCTAGGTTTGTGCTTATAAAATTAGTCAGATGGTGAACGGCTTGGCTTGTTGATCTTTTAGGCCTAAAACCAAATTGATGATCAGAGAGTAATTTATTACTTTCAAGATATTTTACTAATCTACTGTTTATAATTTTTTCCAAAATGTTTGAGAGGCCTGTAATTATTTACACAATTTTTGTCTCCAGCTTTAAACACGGGGGTGACTATGGCTTTTTTAAGCAATTTAGGAAATATTCCTTTTATTAAACATAAATTAAAAATGTGAGTCAAAGGAGTATGCTATTAGGTATGTCGTCACATCCTACGGCACAAATTTCCTTTAATCCATCTATTATACTTACTACCTCATTAACATCAGTATCTAATAAGACCATAGAGTTTCGTGTTGCATATGTCTTAGTTTGGCTTTGAATGGAAAAATAACTATTAGATAATACAGATTTTTCAGCTAAGTTTTTTCCTACGTTAATGAAGAAGTTGTTAGCTTTATTTGCTGCTTCGGTAGGGCTTAGCTCAGAAGATAAAAGATCAAGCGCTGGTTCGGGATTTTTTGACCTAATAGTGTTAGTTTTTAAGAATTTCCATATAAGTTTAGTGTTTTTACCTGCTTTCTGTAGTTGACTTTGATCATATTGGTTTTTTAGCTTTTTCAACAGATTATTACAGAAATTCCTATATCTTTTGTAAGTAATTGAGAGTAGTTCGTTATCCGGTGCATTTTTCGATTTTCGGTGAAGTTTATCTCTATGTCTGATACAGCGAACAAGTCCGGGCGTAATCCATGGTTTAATATTACTATATTTTCTAGGTATTACTTTAGTAAATGTATTTTTCCTTATCGTAGATTGCAAAATATCGACAAAGTATTGTAGTGAAACATTTGGATCATGTGAAATGTAAACGGGGTCAAAATTAATACCGCGAAAGTCAGTTTCAAGACTCGTCATATTGAGTTTAGTATAGCTACGCATGCAGTTATTTCTAGGTGAAGATATTTGTAATGTTAGTAAAACAGTATGATGATCGGTAAGTGACGAATTAGTAACCAATGTTTTGGATGAACTTTTCGATTTTATGAGGATATGGTCTAGACAAGAGCCGCTCTGGTGGGTTGGATGATAATGAGCTGGTAATAGTCCATGAAATGAGCAAATATTGAGGTAATTATGTTAATGAGTATCGATTTTTTCGGCAGCAATGTTTATGTTGATATCACCTACCAGTACGATATTTTTAAATGAAGATAACTTTTCTAAGTTACTATTAAGCGAATCCAAAAACCCATCAATACTTTGGGATGGAGGCCTATAAATAGCCATAATTACTGTATCGGGAATAATTTTAATTACTAAGCAGTTGCAGCCTAGAAAATGGGGTTCTTCTACTAATGTTCTTAAATTATTTTTAATATAAACCACTATGCCGTCATTCTGGTTGAATGTTCTATCGCTTTTGTAAAGATTAAAGCCATCGAGAGATGGTATATTGGCCGTTTGTTTGGATAACCAACATTCTGTTAGAACGATAATGTCGAAGCATATATCAAAATCTTGTAACAAAACTTGGAAACCGTTAAAATTTCGGGTTATACTGCGTATATTTTGTGTAAGTAAAGTCAATGTTTTATCCCCAGTATAGACTATGTTTTTGCATTCCTCAACATTACAGATTTTAGCTTCAGACACGGAAAACCCATCTAGATCACAGATTAGCTGATTGGCCATAAAATAAATTATATGTAGAAGTTAACCTACTATCTATGTGCTTAATTAACTAGTTAGTCGGCGGCGCTCCTAGGCGCCTTCATAATCAATAGAATTAATATAATTGTCTTCTGCATATTTACGTGCTGGGCAATCTACATCACCAGTTGGATGGTCATTTTTCCTATTGAAGCGTTTGCAGGTCGCACATTGAGGCGAAGAACCTTTATGACTGCATTCCTTAAATGAATGTCCTGTTTCGCCACAGAGGTTGCAAGTAGGGCTCGTTTCTCTGCAAAATTTGGCTGCGTGTCCGAACTGCTGGCAGTTAAAACACCTAGTTACGATAGTGAAATCTCTCACTGGACACGATGTCCAATTTATGAAAATTCGGCCTTGGTCCATCATAAGTTTCCTGATATTAGCAGGAACTTGCAATATGTAGTTGCAAGTAGGACGATCTTTCTTTCCTGACTTATGGCTCAATTTTATATTTTCTAAAAAGGTCTCATGAGTAATGTTGGGCATTTTTTCTGTCAAGTTTTGAACGTAAATGCAATCAAATACCTCTTTTTCAGTCAGGGCTACGGGGACACCAATGACAGCAATCCTAGGACGGCGTTTGGAAGGTTCTTCAACTGTAAGGCCTGAGGAAAGTAGCTTCTGTGAGCTTTTTAATTTATTAATGTCGTCTTTGTTATCCGTCCTAATGATGACGCCTCCGTTTCTAGTTTTACTTAGACCGCGAACATGGAGTTTTAATTCCTCAGGTGAGATAATTTTTTTGTACCAACGACTTGGTGTCGTCACTTGTTTTGGTTTTATCGCTGGGATATATAGCGACTGAACTGAGATTTGCTGGGCGAATAAATTTATCAGAGCCTTTCATCACAATGTTAGCATAGGAAGTACTTTCTGGTTCGGTTCGGCTCATCTTCGTTTCCACGACTTCTTTGAACTGGCAAAGGGATTCCGCAACATTCTGCTGCACTTGAAGGTGCTGGATGGTTGTGTGCGCCTGAATAGACTTCTGCTTCAGGGATTGGTACAGTACGGCCATCTGAGACGTCCCATTGTTTACTTTCCGACAGAGATTGGTGACACGAAGTTTTTGGTCAGAATTCATTTTTCCCTCGGCCACAATCGTGCAAATTTCGCTCAAAATTGTGTCGATGGATCCAAGCCATCTCTGAATCTCCGACGTAGAGACGACTTCAGTCGGTAATTCGTTCTCCGTGGTTGCTGGCGGCGCTGGTTCTCTTGTCTGGCTTTGATCGGCAGGCGATGGCGTCGGAGGGGGACTTCGTCGTACCAATTGGCTGCGACCAAAGGGGCTATCTCCTGGGTTAGACATACTACTAACACCGAAAACGCTGATTGTCTATAAAACTATTTTGTTCATCTTTCACAACGAACAAAGTTGTTAGTCACACTCGTCACTTGCACAATAAACTGACTCCGCAATTATTGCAATAACATTATTCGTAATTACTTAAATCAATATCGTTATAATCAACACAAAAAACACGTCCGCTTAGTCTCGCGAATAACGACTGTCCACAGTTAGTCAGAAAGTTGAAGCTAGTTGCCCAGACCATGACCTGTCTCGTCTGACGGCGCCCGTTCACGAACATGATGCGTGGATCAGCACCATCCAGCTCAACCATTTTGCAGGGCAGATTCACATATACCTATCGACTTCGATATTGCTAAAGAAACCTCTAAGGTTGAATGTCAATTGCAATTCATAAAAAATACACGGTCTATTTTTGCTTTCAGTACTAATTTGACAGTTAGGAAGTTCAAGTTTAAGTTTCAATTTCCCGGGAGTTTCTGACATAAGTGATATAGGAATTACGAGGTCGACTATCCATCAGTTCTCGTCCTTTTTTATACTACATTTGAAATAAGATTAGACATTTAAAGAAACCTTTTTTACAGTCCGTTCAACCGATTTTGACTTCTATACCATAGTTATAAGGATGGCATTTAAAGCAAAAAAGTGGTTACAATACCAACTGTTTACTGCAGCTGTCATTTGTAATGCCACCAACGTAATAGAAGTCACAATCGGTTGAACGAACTGTAAAAAAGGTTTGTTTAAATGTCTAATCTTATTTCAAATGTAGTTTAGCTATCAACGATTTTCTCGTTTAGATTGTAGATCCCGTGTAGGTTAAAGAGATATATAAAATATAGGTATATATATTTCAGACACAAATCTACATGGTCTTAGTGCTTAAAGCGCAAAAAAGATACGTTCGCGCAATGGCTAGTATCTTTGTTCCAGAATCATGCGAACCATATTTTAAAAAGTTTAAAATGTTGACCTTTCCATCAGCTTATATTTATGAAGTTGCAGTATTTGTTAAAATAAACAAAAATCTATTCGGTGAACTAAAATCAAAAAAATAAGTACTGAAAATATCTAGTATACAACAAAGAACTGCTCTTAAAGACAAAAGTTTTTTTTTGAAATGGCGTCTAAAATTTACAATAAGATACCTGTGGACATTTTAAGTACCAAAGAACTGCCACTATTCAAACATAAATTGCGTAATTTTTTAATTGACAAATAATTAGTGCCTACTACAATCTGTCACCATAATAAAATTGTTATTTTCTAACATTTACTTTTTAAGTGATGCCAAAGATTTTTTTTTTTTACTGCATGTTGGCATTATTATTGTATGCCTATTAGTAATGGAACTGTAATTTACCTAACATCTGTCTGTATAACCTATGCCCACAATAAAAAGATTTGATTTGATTCACATGATCTGACCAAAATTATGTCTGGACCTTGAAAGAGACTGTGACCTCTGAGTTAGTTTCGGCCTTTCTTCTCAGAGTAGTCAGATACGAAACGTGGACCTCATGTGGTTTTAAAATTAGCTTGACGTGTGTGGTGGAGCGGTGCTCTCACCTCTCACCTCCGTGGCGGTGCGCAGTGCCTTGTGTTAATTACCTTAGGCCGCGTCATATCTTCACGATCGGTCGCGTGCTTATGTCACTTTTTGGGAAATTATCAATCAAATAACTTCTCCCGCTGTGGGTGGAGCGGGAGGGCGTGTCAGACTCTTACTAACTAAAACCCACCCGTGTTCCTTCGGTTGCCCTGTTGCCGGGGGCCACGATGTCCCTTTCGGCCCATATTCGCAGCCCCGGCAGGCATTGGCCCTAGCGGACCCCGTCAATTCTGCTGACATCTCTTTGAGGCGCGCGTGGAACACAACGCGCCGTCGACCCGGGCTTGGTCCTTATCGGACGGCGAGCTACCCATTGCTCACCGTCCGCAAGCCCTCTGTCGGCGCGACCACGCGTTCAGGTTCATCGAACAAAAAGTTCGAACAATTGTGTATTCGCGCGACGATCTCTCTTAAATAGGACGCGGAGTAACACCCAATTTCATTTTGGTAATTCCTATGATTCAGAAGTAAATTCCTTCTTGCTTTGGTGACACTATTTAGGATTTACGTAATAAGTGACACAAAACAACAAAATTTAAGGAAATCTTTTGACGCCAGTACCATTGTGGTTGCGAAATCCTGCAGCTGAATCATGAAAATAATGTAGGTAAAATTATAATAAAATGTGCTGTGTTAGACTAAAGATTTTTAACCACAATTGACTCATATGCAAATTTGTTGCTAACAAGAGATAATTGGGAAAATTTAAGCGTTAAAAACTGAAGGCCAATTCTTGTACACACGGCTAGACATCAAGCTATACAAAACAAGTTTATGTTGATCTCGCATTGTATAGGATTTCCGTATAATGCGAGGTCAGTTTATGCCTCATCTAGTTTTAAAATATGATTGACGTGTAAAAGTGTTTGTACAAACCTACTTACAGAAATAAAATCATTTATCATTTATCACTGGAAATGTATAGCTTGATGTGTAGCCGTGTGTACATAAAAAAAGTTTAAGTTCAAATTGTAATCTCATCACAGCAATAATCAATGCCAAAAAATTCTCAAAAATATTGGTGAATTGATTTAATTTTTGTCAGATGGAGATTAGGATGCGAACGTTCTTAAAAATACAGGAATTGCTCCTTAGAACTATTTTCTGTCAGTAAATGAATTTAAGATTTTGATTTAGTAGAATATGGCTAGGTACTTGAAACTAGGTTTCAGCAGTTTTTATGATATAAATACATATGAGTAACCATAGATTTTCAGACAAAATATAATCTAATCTAATAAGAGTGTTTGATGATTGGTCATTCACCATAATTTCGGGGTCGAAGTTATTGGGTAAAGCCATAGCTCTGATTTTACTATTTATTTAGGATCATGGAATTAATAACCAGTAGTTATTCGAGCAAGATAATAATTTAACGGTTTTAGAACATTTCACTTTGTACTTTAGGGGCATGAGGAACAGGGTGTAAAGTTCACTCATCCACCATAGAAAAGGGAGGATCCTCCTATCAGACGGTTGTTGTGTCTGGCGGGCAACTGCCCATCGGTTTGAAGTTGAAATCTTGTATACGAGTATATGTCGATCGCTCGGTAAACTCTAACTGCGCGATGCAGGATTTGTGTCATGTCTTTGATGCGTAGTTTGTATGTGGCGGTGTAACCACTACAGTACTTAGGTAAATAGGACATTTATTTATTTACATAGGTACATATCTCGTGTTTTTTTTACATTAATATGTTTACTGTGTTTTTTTGATATACTTACTTATTTTTCTCGCGACCGACGTGCGTGTATGACCAGATGTATGAACGTAAACGAAGCAAAAGGAGTATGTAAGGGTCGTAGCAGGTGGCGTTCTGTAGTTTCTGCCTACCCCCATGGGAAGAAGGTGTGAGTTTATGTATGTATGTTATTTTGTTTTCATTTGATGGATTTTTGGCCAAAACAACACAGATATATTTTCGTTGAATGTTTTGTAACAACCTCGGGTACCGGTGCTGCTCTATTCTGTAATTGGTAAGAGATCTCAATTTTCCTTGTCATCGTAATACATAACCAATACCTACATCGATAATATTTTTAGGGTTCCGTACGTCCGAATGAAAAAACGGAACCCTTATAGGATCACTGGAGTGTCTGTCTGTCTGGCTGGCTGGCTGTCTGTCCGTCAGTCACTGAAAATTAAAAAAAAAGGTTTCCAACCATACCGTGTGAGTTATCAAATGGAAGGACTTGTTGTGAGGACCTCGTTATTTTTTTAATTCTTTTAAATATATTTAAGAAAATTGACGATTCATATCAGTCATTTCGGAGTTAAGGGGATATTATCTTCGAAATTACTGAGCCAAAAATTTTGAAATAAATACAGAGAATGGTTCCTTACTCATAGATTACAGGAAACCTATAAAATGTCTATGGTCTTAAAATAACATGGTAAATCTCTCAATATTGTGCATACAAACTTACATTTGCAGTTGGAATGTATGGGAGAACATGTTTTTCCACTACAATGTTAAATTTATACTTCGGATAAACTCAACCCAAATACGAAACCCTTCATTGTGCGTGGTCCGATAAGCACTTAGCCGGTTTTTTTACTACGTGCAAATTGACATGAACGAACGTGCTAAATTAGGAAACAGTTAACAAGAGGTTAAGGAAAAGTCCATAAATACTGGGATTACAGCGGTTATTTTTTATCATTTTATTGAGTAATAGGAGATCCCGTCTATAATAGGTCAGCAAAACCACAAAACTTATTAATAAAACCTACATACGAGTATGTAAATAAAACGTCATTGTTTTGATGAGTGTGTAATTGTAGGTTATAGTTCCAATACGATGCGTTTGCCAATTGTTTTGATACCAATTTTGGTTTATAAGGAAGGATGCATGCGATGAATATAATAATAAAAAATATTGTAACATAACATAACATCACGCCTTGTTTCCCCGAAGGGTTGGGCAGAGGTGTCCCTGTAGCAGGTACACCCGGGTCGTTCTTCTTTTTAACCTACAATTTGATAAAACATTCGATCAATTTCGAAAAAAAATATTTAAAGCTTCCTCGTCAGTATATGTATATATTCTGATAGCAGAATTTCTATTCTATCGTGAAAAGTTGTTGGCCGAGAAGTTTACAGATTTTTGTACGATTTTCAAGACCTGAAAGATGGATTGGACAAAAAAATTTACACCTCCGTCACGAAATCTTTTATTTTATTCTATCGAATACTCTTCGTCAAATAACTTGTACTTTTGTAATACATTAATTAACTAAAGGAACTTTTAGAAAACATATTAAAATAATATATTTGTATTTATAAAATATGTTTTATTCATGATCTTATACCACTCTGTCACATTTTCTGCTAATATAAAGTATGTTTTTGCTATAAATCCATTTTTACTATCATTTACAAATAAATACGAATATCACAGACGGCAATATCATCAACTATTTTAAATATTTTTTTTCCAATGTTGCACTAGTCATAAGAAAATAAATAAACGACCAAAACAATTTTCCTACCAGGAGACAACATCGTGACAGAGTAGTAACTTATGTGACAGAGTTGTTATTCAAGGGGATACCAGGCTGCGTTTTGGAATAAAACAGGTATATTTTTCTAGAATCATTTATTTTGTTATAAATCTTTATCAGTCTTCAACATTGTCATATAAAATAACATGAGATCGAACTTAGGTAATTAGTGAAATCACATTTGAGAACCTTTAGAATATTAGGTTCGTATTTTAGTAAATTAAATGACTACTCACTTATCTTAAGTAAATAAAAAATCTAGTCTCACTTGACAATAAATTAAAATTCCCAAAAACATAAAATAAAATAATCATCATTAACAATAACACAAAAAAGAAGTAAGACAATATTTCAATTTCGAAGCTACTGATAGAAAGTCTTATTTTTCGAATACTGACAGTGGCTCTTCGAACTGGAAATATTGTCTCCTTCCCTTTTTAATAACATTCAGAGCCGGTAAGACTTTAATCAAATCATCAAAAAGAACATCCGATACGTCATTCTCCACCAACTTAAACAGTCTTTCACTACCATCGACTGTTTTTAGGAACATTACCAAGACATCGCCTTCTTCATCGACGGTACTTTTTGCTACTCCAGCGTAATTGTATTGGATTTTCCTCTCGCTTCGTACTTTAACCAACACGTGTACTCCGTCTTTTATATTAATTGGATGAATGTCTTCAGGCTGGAGTGTTTGGTAAGAAGTACCTACCGCAGACAGCAGTTTGATCAGTTGGATCTTTCGTTTTAAGCATGGCCAAAGGCTGATCTTCATCGGACGATTCATCTGGGCTATTCAAAGTATCGTAAAAAAAATTCGGAGCAACCCAATTGTGTTCGTAATATCAGCGAGCATGGAATCCTCCACATCATGAATTATATCGTCTTCTTTTTCGTTAGATAAGAACTCTTCCACAATATTTTGTTGTTGTTGGGTTTCAGGGAGAGGCCGATACGTTTTAGGAACGTGGCAAGAACAGAATTGTTCACAAAAACAACTTAATACCCTATGGTTTAAAATTCCACGAGTTTCCGTGAACATTTGGTGGACTTGAATGGCATTAGAAAGAACGCTGTACTTCTTTGTATTCTGACTATTGCTTTCATCTTTGTTGCTGCTGCTGTCTTTTTTTTGATTTTCTGTGCAATGTCTTCTTATATTTTCGAACTTTTCTCTCAATCTCTTCTCACGTAAATTTTTTCTTGAAACTTAATATTATCGCTGTATAACTTTGTTCTATCTCTTTTCACTTTCTTTCTTCCCTTTGAACTACGAGTAGATACTTTAGAGGGAGTCGGTGTTGCAGAAGCAGTCATTCGTGGGGTTTCTGGTATTGGTGATGGAGCCGGCGTGTTTAAAAGTACCTCTTCAAGCATCTTTTTCTTCTTCCTTCTTTTTTATTTCCTTCTTGTCATATTCGCTTTTTGATTCGATGTTCTCGCATGCTCATGTCAGCCACTAGCTTCTTTCGAGCATGGTATCTTTCTAAATCCTTGCGCTTTATTTCAACTACCTTCTCAGGGTAATTTATTCGTTTCTCCCGACAACGCCGCTGTTTTTCTGCTGGTGTTAATGTCTTTTTTTTCGCCATGATGGTATCTGGAAATAGGAAATAAGTAATAAGTTCTTAAACATACGAGAAGATAGAAAAATATTTATAACACTTTTCATAGTAATAATTACCATTATAACTAGTGTATCTATTTCAGTATTTCTCGGATTCAGCATAAATAGAACATGAATATCGTTCATTTTACCCCTCCGTCACGTACTTAACCCCTCCGTCACAATAAACATGTGACGAAGTTGTCATGCAACGGAGGGGTAAAAATTTGTTGCAAAGTCGATAACATTTAATAGTTAACATAGAATATATAATTTACACGTTGTCAATAAAATATTTCTTATAACGTAAGAGTAAACGACGAAAAACACAATAATAATTATATTTAGAATCAATTACTTACGTGACGAAGCAGTAGCCGAATAAACACACGCACCTCCTATCACAGCTTTCGGGCGACTGACTCGCTGTCTCTTGATCTCAGAGGGGAAATTGTACCAAGGGGGGAAGGGGGTCTAATCCCCCAATCGCAGGCCACAAAGATGAGCGGCACAAACGCGTATTTCAAAGGACAACCCACGTGACAGAATTTACAAAATAAAACATCAGGTAGTAGGAGACAAATTTTTGAGATTTTTTGAATGTTTTATTAAAAGTGATAAAAAATAATGGTTACTATTACATGATAGGTAATATACTTAGAAGTTAGAAGATATTTTTACGTTTTGTGTCAAAATATAATTTTTTAGTAATATTATGGATTATACGCAAGCCGAGGTAGCGGGAGACACTGTGATTTGTATGAAATACACTTCTGTCACGCGGATTTACAACTCTACAACGTACTTTTTACAATGAAATTATTCAATACATATGTTATTTAACTGTGCATAGCCATTATATGTTTAGTACAGTGCATGTTGAAATACAATTAAGAAAAAATAATGGTAATTTCCTTGTTTTTTTTTTCACTGACTGGTGGAGACACCTTTTTGTAGGTTAAAAAGAAGAACGACCCCACATTTCGCCAGTTATGTTTACCATTGGGAAATAGAGCATGTAAGTTTTCTTAATTAAGGTGATCCGCAAAGGTAACCCGTGAAAATCAAATTTTCTTACGTTTTTTGCAATTTGCAGGTCAGTGTCAGGTTGTATCTTGATCAAAATATGATTCTCGACCGTAACAAAGAACAAATCTAACTTAGAGAGATGTATTAATGATTCCAGTGATTATAATTCTGTAAATACGTATCTGTTGTAGTCGTGAATCGTATTTTGATCAAAATACAACTTGACACTGACCTGCAAATTGCAAAAAACGTAAGAAAATTTGAATTTCGCGGGCTACCACTGCGGATCCTCCATAATCCTACGCACGTAAACGTCATTAAGGGTGAAGAATCTGAACGCGATCAGCAAATGTAAACCACGTTTAAGAGCTGTCAGTGTCAATATTCCACAACAATAATGACACTGATAGCTCATGAACGCAGTTTAGAAGTGCTGATCTCGTCCAGTTTCATCAGTAGAATTTGCCCTAAGTAATATAATCAAGTTTTTTGCGATATTGCGTGCTACACTTCTTTAAACACTAGTTTTGTGTACTGTAGGTACTTACTTATGTCTTGATCCCAAGTACCGAGTAGATAGGCAAGACACTGCTCTCGGCCGAGTGCTCGGTACGTGTAAACACATCACCAAGTGCACGGCCGAGCTTCACTCGGACTCTATTCTATTTACTAGACCGAGTGGCCACCCCCGCGTTTACCCGCACTGATTCGCTTGGGCAGGTATAAACATGCACTCGATGCATACTCGCCACTCGGCACACTCACGTCACTTGCAGCGCGCTAAAGTTTCCCACAATTTTTGGACTGACTCGGTGCCAAGTTAAAAAACACCTACTCGTCCACCCGGCTCTTTCGGCCTAGTATCATTTTGCTGTCTCACCCATCTCGGTACGTGTGATAAACGCATTAGTGGCTAGATCTTACTTGGCCCGTTTAACGTCATCTAGGCACTAACCATCTCTCACTACATCATTTACTCTTAGGCACACCAAAAAACACCAAAAATAAAAGCAAACTTTACCCAATTAAACTTAACGCGATGGAACTTAAACATTGGATATAGGAGCCTTGGGAGAAGCCCAAAGCGCGTCATTAAACACGGTCCCTCTTGACCTTAACTTAACCTCAACTTAAAACGGAATCATTTCACGACAGATTTGGGAAAAGATATACGGAACTTAAAAGTTCACGTAATTAAGAAGTTAGGGCGGTAACCATTATAACATGACATGTAATTGGTATTTGAAACTAAACCTGCACATGCATAAGTCACAGAAGTTTGTGAGTTTGAGCTGTGGATTACCGCTTCCAAAACTGTCATGGAACAGCCGGTCTTTTCCGTAAAAATCTGACCGTGAAATCTTAGGTGAAATGAGCTTGACTTGAAGTGAGTTGTCAATGGTGTCAATTGCATATGGTGGAATGACAGCTTACTTCACCTTAATTTTTACGACCACAGAATACAATAATACGGCTGTTCTATGACAGTTTTGAAAGCGGTAATCCACGGCTCAAACTCACAAACTTGACGTATGCATTGGTGGATAGTGGAGCTAAGTCCCAAGGACAACGGTTCTATCCCAGGAAAAGGTAGAGTGTTATTGGGTTGTTCCAGGGAGAAATTATCAGTAGCTGCCCAGAATTTTTGTTTTGTGCCTCACCCTTATGGGACCTAATATTGGCGAAATATAGTGCTTCACACCTACCTGCCTCTCCGCCTACACAGTCCTAGATACGTAATGTAACATGATCTATAGAGAATCCTCTAACCAGACGGGTGTTGTGTCCGCTGGACTACTGCCCAACCATTGTTGTCTGGTTTCTTTGAATATACTAATCTCGCGGATAACTCTAATTACGCGATGCAGGATTTGCGTGACGACATGTGTGATACGTGTTTCGCATGTGGCGTTGTAGATGTCGCCATAAATCTACTAACACGGTTTTTTCTTTCTAGGTAAAGTGAACTCTCTCTTCGGTCTGGCAGAGGCGATGATGCCCCTGGTCTACGGTCCGCTATACTCCAGAGTGTACATGGCAACACTGACTGTACTGCCTGGCGCTGTGTTCTTGCTTGGAGCGGCTATGACTGTTCCTGCTGTGGCTATATTTGGGTAACTTTGACTTTTTATATTCCATTTTTATTATTTTAGCATTTGCAGCAAATGAAATCGATTTCAAAAGGTATCGAGAGACCTAAATTCAGCAGTGAAGGTCTTACTAGGCAAAACATTTATTTTAATTCTAATCTATATGTGCTTCTTATGACCTTTTTTGGTAAAGAGATTTATGGGAGAGTACAACTGCACAATAGCTGTAGCATTATGATGAGATAGGAGCCTTTTTGGCCTCGCACAGGTCTTTATTACCGACTTCAAAAAGGAAGGTTTATTTTTAACCGACTTCCAAAAGGAGGAGGTTCTCAATTCAACTGTATGTTTTTTTTTTGTATGTTTGTTACGCGATTACTCCGCCAATTATGAATTGATTTTGATGATTTTTTTGTTTGGTAGATCATACTTCAGAGGTAGTCCCATATAAATTTTATTAACTTTGCTTGGGTAGTTTTTGAGTTAGCTTCAATAATACGAATTTTTTCCCACTTAGTATGTGGATGATATGATAACTTCCAGTCACTGTTATTTACATAGCAGGTAGTGGTATTCGAATTTGTGTGGGGTAGGTACCACAACTAAAAAGTGAAAATTAAAGTTATTTTTCACTTTGTAGTGTTTTTTTTAAGTCTGTTGTTTTTTTTTTTTTGTAAAAAGTTATTTTGTTTTAAATGTTCCATTTTTTATTATTGTTCATGTTTCCTGTGCGTGTCCCAAACAAAATATTTTTTTTTATTTCTAAACGGAGCTCGAAACGAATGGTACCTTAAGCTCGTTTGTGATTTTACAATAGTTTTGCGTTTTAAAATGTACGTATAATTAAAGCGCAGGCCACACCGCCAGCTAGCGAGCGAGCGAGCGAGCCGGGCGAGCTATCATTTCACCTCTTTTCATATTTCGGTTCACACCACAAACTACAGAGATGAGCTACGTAGAGGTGTAACGATGCTCGCCCGGGCGGCTCCTTTAGAGTCCATAATACCTCGCTCAAATTTACTCCTTATCTCGCTCGCACTGTTCGCGAACTGAGTGAGAGCGAGACTGATCGGCGGGGAGAAGGCTCCAAGGCGCCAATAGTTTAAATAATTTATTTTTGCGGCGAATATTAGTAATGGTGGTTAAAAAAAAATCATTTTTATTTTATTTATCGTTAGTTCAGTTATTATGCAAAGTTTTATGATCTAACTTGAAGTATGTTTTGAATACCAACGGTTTATTGTTCGGTTTGGAAGCATTTTTGGAAAAAAATTCTATCGAGAAAATTTCATGAAATCGTGTTTTCGTCAAACATTAAGATATAACGGAGGATCATGCCAAGCAATTTGTGGTAGTATTGTGATAACATTTATTTTTAGATTAGTCAATAGGAAAAATCAATGTTTGGTCATCTTTGTGTATTAGGAAAAACTCCGAAAAGTGCCGAGTCAGTGATAACCATGGTCGCAAACATTACACCATGTACATTCAACAAAAGAGATTAGCTGCCAGCCGAAAAAAATGCACTACTACGTAGGGTTTAGTTACTATTCAGTGCAAATTATCTTTTTAGGGTTCCGTAGTAAACAAGGAACCCTTATAGTTTCGTCATGTCCGTCTGTCTGTCTGTCTGTCCGCGGTCTAGCTCCGAGACCCTTAGTTTTAGAAAGCTGTAATTTGGTATAGGTATACATATTAATTACGCCGACAAAGTGGTAAAACAAAATTATGAGAAACATTTTTTTTTAGGGTACCTCCCATAGGTACACGTAAAGTGGTGATGTTTTTTATCCCATGATGTGGGGTATCATTGAAAAGTTCCTTCAAAAACATTGTGAGTTTGGAAAACCATTTTTGGATTTAGGGATCCGTTTGCGAAATATTAAGCTTTAAAGTGCTAATTTTTGTTAGAGTCAAGTGTGTCCCCCCCCTCCCCCTGCCAGCTAAATGTGGTTTTGGATGTGTGAAAAAAATCACAGTAGTAGTTTATATAACGAAATTAAAAGGAAAACTATCACAGCTAAGTAGGCTTTACAAGTTAACGAGTAATAATCGACCAACTTAACTTTGCAGTTGCAAAAACATATTTTCCCATACATTTCGTATGGGAGACTATGTTTATCAACTACAAAGTTGAGTTTGTTTTTGGGATAAATTCATCCCAACTACGGAACCCGTCATTGTGCGTGATCTGACACGCACGTGGCCGGTTTTTTTAACTATAAACACGACACTGACTACTCAGCACACGCACCAAGTGGTTTTACAAAAAGTGTTGAAACAACGTCAATATAAATAGGTTTAATTGAAATATGTACCTATTATTGCAGCTAGTTTCAAAACGAGTTAACCAAAGTTAAAATAACATGTACTTGGAACTTTTCGAACGCATTACCTCCGTCTTTAACTATTGCCAGTAAACAGCTGCCTGTTTACTTTCATCTTTTGTTGACTGTAATAATTTTAGGAAAAAAACAGTGATGTTTAGCTAGGTGCGAAGAAACCATTCAAGACCGGTTTTCCTCGCATTGTTGCTAGGCTTAAAAAAAATCTTCAACACTTCCTCGTTGTGCATAAAAACCATGTGATTCCCCGGCACGATGTCTGTCGTAACGACTAGTCGCAGACGCAAACGACAGTTCTGCGTTTAATCGCAGCGACAAAACGCAGATGCTAACGGCAACGCTGCGTGCTGTTGCAGCGACTACACGCAGCTAAAAGACGCAGAGTTTGCGGTAGCACTAAATGATGAGCCATCGAACCGTCTTTGATTATTGATTGATTTTTAAAGGTCTTTATTAACAGAAAACATAATCCGAACAATGTCAAAAATGGTAATCCACCACGCAGGCCCGGTGTGGGTTGATAGATGTCACATGTCTTTGAATTTTTTGTTCTAGGACATAACGGTTTCCTCACGATGTTTTCCTTCACCGTTTTGAGAGCAGTTGTGATGCAATAATTTACACAAAGTAAACCGCCTGTCAGGGTTCGAACTTACAACCTACATATAACTCGTTAGTTGCGGCCGTTACCACTGGGCCACCAGTACTCTTCAATCATAATAAATTCGAAATATCAAGGTCATCACAATAAATTCTAAATATTAAGGTCATTACACTCTTCACATATATTTTCGATTTACATCGTCAATAGTTCCGGGTTCAAATAGCGGCTTAAACTTTTTATTGCAACTACTTAATTCGTTTCGATGATAGATTAGGTATATTGTGACACGTGACTAGTTGAGTTAGTTCATACATTTATTTAATTTTTGGAAGAAGTCGTCCATAAATTCAATAATAAACGCAATAGCTACTGAAATTTAATAGGTAATAAACATTTCTATAACCGAACTAATTTATGTGGCACTGAAAATAGTAGATTGTTATACAAGGGTCGAAAGGAATCAATTGCCATACGAGGTATTTAGACGCCCGAGCGCAGCGAGGGCGGCTATAGTCCGAGTAGGAATTGATGACTTTCACCCGAGTTAAACATTCATTTTTTCATTTCGAATATAAAGAATGTTAAAAGTTGTAGTTTTTCTAAAATATTAATTGAAAATAATAACATGGGTATTCTAGTACATATTAGTCTTTTTAGGGTTCCGTAGTAAACAAGGAACCCTTATAGTTTCGTCATGTCCGTCTGTCTGTCTGTCTGTCTGCCTGTCCGCGGTCTAGCTCCAAGACTGTTAGTACTAGAAAGTTGTAATTTGGCATGGGTATACATATTAATCATGCCAAAGTGGTAAAATAAAATTATGAAAAATATTTTTTTTAGGGTACCTCCTCTACACGTAAAGAGGGGATGTTTTTTTTATCCCTTAGTTTGGGGTATCGTTGGAAAGGTCTTCCAAAAACATTGTGATTGTGTTAAAACCATTTTTGAATTCAGAGATCCGTTTGCGAAATATTAAGCTTTAAAGTGAAAGTTTTTGTTAGAGTCAAGTGTCCTCCTAGCTAAATGGTTGGTTTCAGGTATGTAAAAAAATTCACGGCAGTAGCTTATATAACGAATTTAAAAGTAAAACTATCACAGCTGAGTAGGCTTCACAAATTAACGAGTAATAATCGACCAACTTAGATTTGCGGTTGTAAAAACATGTTCTCCCATACATTCTGTATGAAGTTAAGTTTGTTCTTGGGATAAATTCATCCCAACTACGGAACTCTACATTGTGCGTGGTCCGACATGCACTTGGCCGGTTTTTTAATTTTGTATATGGAACACACCGCGTCACCGCCGCGCATCGTCCCGCTTATGGCGCATCTACTACATACATACTTTTAATCCTAGATCGCAGAAGAAGTAGCGGGCAACAGCTAGTAATCCATATCTATACAGCAATTAGCAACCCGACCCTGCCTAACACGGTTGTTACGACTTGACAAAACATCGAGATAATTTTATAATAATTATGTAAGTTTTAGGTACACATAAACCTTCTGGAAGAAATTCTCAAAATGATAGTGAAACCGCATTTAAATCCGTCGAGCCTTTAAGAAGAACAACGCAATCACACAGACAGACACGAAAAGCGAATTAGTTAGTTATTATAATTTACTAGCTTTAAGGCTCTTCAAACAGGCGCAACACGCGAGGCGACACACCGGCACCACAAAGGCACCGCTCGTCGCGCGACGAGCGGTGCCTTTGTGTCGCGTCGCGTGTCGTGCCTTTACCCGGCCCGGCTTCGCACGGGTAGCACTAAGTACTTATCTACGGTGCACTTACCTACCCTACATACCTACCTGCCTACGTACCCTACCTAGCTACCATACTTACCACCCTACCCTACCTACCTACCTACCCTACATTACCTACCTACCTACCCTACTTACATAACTACCCTACCTACCTACCCTACCTACCTACATACCTACCTACCTACCTACAAACCTTGTCCTGAGAATAACGAACACAACAAAAAAATAATTATCCAATTTGGTGCAGTCGTTCGGAACTAATACGCGTACATACATTTCGGCGATCAATTTTTAGGGTTCCGTAGTCAACAAGGAACCTTTATAGTTTCGCCATGTCCGTCTATCTGTCTGCCCGCGGATTAGCTCAGAAACTCTTATTACTAGAAAGCTGTAATTTGGCATGGGTATTCATAAATCACGCCGACAAAGTGGTAAAATATAAAACAATAAAATTGTATTTACAAAAAAAAATTTGGCTAGCTAGAAAAAAATAAAATTTCCCCAAACCCCACTTTATGTATCTCCTATACGTAAAGTGGGGATTTCGGGATGTGTTATTTTTTCTCGTCTATCCCATGGTGTGGGGTGTCGTTGGAAAGGTCGTTCAAAATATTGTGAGTGTGTGAAAACCATTATTGGATTCAGGGATCCGTTTGGGAAATATTGAGCTTATTTTCAAGTGTTGCCAACCCCCCCCCCTAGATAAATGGGATGCAAATGCAAAAACATGTTCTCCCAAACATTCAGTATCGGAGAACATGTTTTTTAACTACAGTGTTAAGTTTGTTCTTGGGATAGATTCATCCCAACTATGACACCTTTCATACCCGTGCGTGGTCCTCCAACACGAACTTGGTCAGTTTTTTTTAATATTTATAGATAAATTATAGACATAATCGTCGGTATTTCAACAAATAACCTTGCTCTGACGTGATCAAAATAACGACACGGCAAAATACCTAGTTTTGAATGTAGGCAAACTATACAATACAATGGCATTTTTAATTCTTTTGTGAACGTTATAATAACCATTTTCTAGTTGTGTGACTAAATATGTAAATTGTGCTTGTTACGGAAAAAATGGCGTATTTGTGCTACCATCTGACAATTTTGTGCAATTTGAAAGAGTCGGGATATTATTTAATTCATGCTCTTTATGCTTACAAACAAACTCTTAACATTATTTTCACTTCTTTTTGTATTTTTTGTTTCACGAAACTGTGCCCAATAAACGTTAACCTTTCTTCCTTTCTAAAAAGGGGTAGAATCTCGATTCTTTCCCGGTGCGATAGAAAGTGATCAGTCGTCGCCGCCACGCTCGAGGGTGCGTGTGGGTTTTCCGAAAAAACAATCGCAACGGCGACGGTCGTGTATTCGAGAGACGATCGCTTATTAGGACAGGGCCTTATCGCTTAGTTTGTTTAATCCGATCTAGCCTGTCCCTTGCTGTCCTCCCCGACGCCCTAAGCCGAGGTCCATGCCCCACAGGGGGTGCCCTCAGCGTGTATTCGCTTTGTTTTTAAGTTTTATGCCCTGCCTGGAGGCCTTAATTTATTGAGGCAGGCACAGCAAAGGTCCGGTTAAACAGCCGACAACCTCCTTGGTCCTGGTTGACCTGCAAGATGGAAAGCAAAAAAAAACTCTTAGTTTTTTGTACAAAAATGACTTGCAAAAAGTCTTTTATACCGTATCTACGTAACATTCATTTGTATCCTACTAAAGGAGTAACTAATTACTTTAAAAAAATCCTTAATACATAATACGAGTATAATAGTCGTTAATAATCCAATTAACAAATACTTACTTACTAAGAAATGTAACAATACGATAATCGCTGCGTTGACTTCGTAAATTTTTGTTTAACTTGTGATACGAAAGGACTAACGTAACAAATATTAGTAAAGATAACAACCAGTGGGTAAACATAGCCTCGATTCCATTTGTAACCACATCTTAGGATTTACTGTTGCATGGATTAAATCAAATTATTAGTATCAAGGAACCACTTATTGGATCTCGCGCAATAGACGGCCACAACCACGACTTTTGGTCACACCAACCAGGTAAACTATAGAAACCGATACGAATCACGCACTTGGTCGCAACAGCCAAAAACTTTACCAAAAAGTTTTATTTTTTATTATTGAAGATAACAGTGATTGCTATTTACAATTCACATTTTTAAAGATAAAGATAATTTTGTTTGTCTAAACATGCGTATACATGCAAATTAAGCATGCAGGATGTCACAATATTGATATTTCGTCCGTACATGTTTCACCCGTAAGGCATACAAATTTATAAAATTTACAAAAAATACATAAACATAACATCACGCCTTGTTTCCCCGAAGGGTTGAGCAGAGGTGTCCCTGTAGCAGGTACACCCACATTTCGCCAGTTATGTTTAAGTCCCATGTAATAGGGGGCGAGCCTATTGCCATCAACCGGGCACTAATCCAGACTCCGAGCTGCTACTGAGAAATTTCAGATAGAAAAACCCAATAACACTTTGCCCGACCCGGGAATCAAACCCAGGACCTCATGCTCAGCAGTAGCGCTTGCTACCACTAGACCAACGAGGCAGGCACAAAAAATAAAAAACGAAATTACAAAATAAAACTAAATTCTAATGGCACTTTAATCCATTTATGGTAGTGTCATTCAAAAAGTCACTTATCACCCCAAAACCATTAAAAATTTAAAAATTTTCAACTGTGGGCATAAGTTATATATTGTAGATACCAGCTAAACAATAGCCGCCCGCACCCCATGTAATAAACCGGTAAAATTTAAGTGACTTCAGCGTTACACAATGACAAATCACATGATTTTAAAATTCGTCTGCCAGAAAACTGGACCATGCGATGATTAATTTATTAAAACTAGTTATTACGACTAATTGTTTGTAAACAATAAGACTGAAGGTTACGTGCAAATACTTCAGAACATCAACAATACACTTTATTTCGAAATTCTATTAATTAATTTAATTATAAACGTGCTCATGATCAGTTCTCGTTACCTCTCAAGATATTGATATCAGTAACGAGAACGAGCAGGAGCAAGCCTTGTACAGTTGTGCTCACTCAAGTATAGTTAACGACATGTGGGTTCGAACCCAAGCGCTTTACTTTGTATAAATATTTCATCACCACTGCTCTCAAAACGATGAAAGCAAAACATCGTGAGGAAACCGGCATATCTAAGAACCAAAAATTTGAAGACATGTGACATCTACCAACCCGCACTGGGCCCGCGTGGTGGATTACAGCCCGCTCCCTCTCGAAGAGAGGCCTGTGTCCCAGCAGTGGGAACATTATAGACTGATAATGCTTTGCTTATGCAACAACAAAAGTCGATAAAGCTATGGTTTCCTAGAACAGCGGTGGCCGCCACAGTGTCCGTTATTTATGCAAGTAATGTGTTTAAGCAGAGAACTGGTGGACCTCGACACCGGGCTGCAGGCAGTCCAGGAAAGTTATGCCATCCTTGGATGCAAGTTAACCAGGCGTTTATTACGCCTGGACAGGAACGGCCTGCGTCTGATGTCGGGGACCTTCACGGGACACTGCTCGCTAAACACTTCCACATAATAGGCATAATGGACAGTCCTCTGTGCAGGGCGTGCATGGAGGCAGGTGAAACCGTTGCGCACGTGCTTTTTGAGTGCACAGGCGTCACCCAGATTAGAACAGAAACCCTCGGGTCACCCAGATCTTTCACAGATGTTCTGAACAGACCAGGAGATTTAATCAACTTCTGGATCCAAGGTGGGCTGATTGGAATAACCACCGACGGCCGCCATGGCCCACGCACAATGGTCCACCTGAAGGACTAAGTGCGGAAACCAAACTTAGAACATTGAAGTAAGGTGTTGTGTTTTCCTAGAGAGCGTTTTATGACACCGTGAAGTCAAACTTCGCTGCCATTATTTTCATGACAGTGCGGCCATTATGTGCCGGCCACCGCTCTTTTTTAGGAAACCATTGCTTAAGCACTGCTACTTTTACACATCATCTAAATTGACACACAACTAACTACCTCGTTGGTTTAGTGGTCTGCTGAGGTCCTGGGTTGGTTTCCCGAGTCCGGCAAAGTGTTACTGGGTTTTTCCATCTGGAATGACTCAGTAGCAGCCCGGAGTCTGGATTTATGCCCGTTTGATGGCAATAGGCTCGCCCTCTATTACATGGTACTCAAACATAACCGGCGAAATGTTCCCTATAGGTACACCTCTGCCCAACCCTTCGGGGAATGCGTGATAGATAGTATGTCAAATTGACACAACATTATTCGATATTATTTCTGCATTTCATTTATGAGCTAATTACGTGTAGATTCTTCTTTTAGGGTTATTTATGACTCTTTAGGAATAGCTAAGCGGAACAGGTTACTAAATATATCCACGTCTATTGTATTTTATAATGGATTTCCGCAAGGACACGCCTGAATCAATTAACTGAGCTGAGAGTAACCTAATATTATTTTAATTTAACTTATGTTCCAATTTTAATTAAATATTTAGCAGAATAATTAATATTTAAAACAAAATTAGGTGTTAATCGACTTTTGTCGCCGACTGTTCCTACTTTGATGATCAATGAGTTATTAGAAAATAATGACTAAGAATTGTCTACGATTCTTGTGAGATATAAATGGGCAATTGTCTACTGTTTCGTCATTTCCCTTAGGGGATTATTTTTCATAGTGTTGAATGAGGAGCACGTGTTTGTTGATGGAATGTACAGTCGTGAAGAAAGTTGTGTGGAAATGTTTTTTATATTTTTTTTAGAGATGAATGTACAAGAAAGTATTACTACCTTTTGTACTGCTTCTAAGTGCAGGATTGTCATTGTGTTTAGCGATTAGTCTTCAACTTGGCTACTGTCCAGGGTGCGCCAGACGTGTCAGATGTTCGACATGTCACATAATAATATAGAAGCTGTTTACTTGCACCTCATGCATAAGAACCAATACACAACTGGAGCCATTCAGTAATATTTCGCAAATAACATAAACAAAATCCTACCTAAAACTATAACCTCAATTCTACTATCTTTCATACTCGTATAACTTGATTCTTTGATTGCCTTTCACCAAATTTTTAACGAGGACTTGTTATTATATACTCTTTCAAATAAGCTTGGAGTCTTGTGTTTCTCTTTTTTTACCCGACGGTGGCGAAGCCCAAAAAAGAGGGTTGTGTTTTTTTTCTATCATAGTGAAATTAGCTACGCCCTGCGGTTTTACCCGCATGTTTCGATCCCGTAGGAATATTGGGATAAAAAGTGTCCTTTGTTCTAACCTATACTCCGTTCGAAATAAGATCAGACATTTTAACAAACCTTTTTTACAGTCCGTTCAACCGATTTTGACTTCTATACCGTTGGCATAAGGATGGCAATAAAAGCAAAAAATTGGTTACAATACCAAGTGTTAACTGCAGCTGCCATTTGTCATACCACTAACGCAATAGGAGTCAAAATCGGTTGAACGGACTTTAAAAAAGGTTTGTTTAAATGTCTAATCTTATTTCAAATGGAGTATAGGTTAGAACAAAGGATACTTTTTATCCCGATATCAAATCATATCATATCTTTCACATCTTTTTGTCATATTCCAAATTTTTTCCAAATCCGTTTAGCCGTTTTAGCATGAAAGCGTAACCACTATAATATAATACTACGTAACAAACAAACAAACTCACTTTCGCATTTATAACATTAGTTAGTATTTTTTTTTTAACACAATGCGATCGTTTTGTGGACCATTCGTAGACAGACATATTTTGTTAAATCAACAATCCCTTGTGAGATGTTAAGGAATATGATTGTTATTATTTCCTAGTACTAACTGCAATATCGACCTGTACCCTAATTGCGTAACTTATTTTCGTAAACAATTATGCCTAATTTGTTTAATTTTGACAGTTCAATATCATTCATTGTGTTATTTACGTTGTTGAGCAGATTTTTTTTCCAACTTATGAAGCAATGGATTAGCAATCTATTTCAAATCGAGACAGATTGTGTTGTATTACGCAATTAGGGTACTGACCAGCACGGATCATTGATGTGTTCAGTAACTGGCACACTTTTTATTCCAATAGATTATAGGAAATAGAGACTAATCGGAGGCTGGTACAGTCAGCCAAGCAGAACCAAGTTGGTTCAATAATCACAGCTTAAAATTGAAGTACTTACTTAATCATGACCAACCCGTAATAGCTAATGTTAATGAGTTGTAAACTAAACACTAATGAGGAAAATGTTAATGAGATAGCTATTATTAAATTAGCATTTTGTTCAAAGTTGTTGTTGTTTTTTAGGGTTCCGTACCCGAAGAGTGCCAAACGGAACTCTATTCTAAGCTGTCCTTCCATCCGTCTCGGTCTGTCTGTCAGCGGGCTGTTGCGCGTCCCATGAACCTTAATACGTAGACAGTTGAAATTTTCACAGATTGTGTATTTCTATTGCCGCTATAATAAAAAATTTAATAAAGTTAATAACGAGGATGATGGTTAATTTTTTTTTATGTCCGTCAGGTGATTATTACAAAATATTGGACATGTGTTTTTTCTTTTTTTACGTAATAAAAAGATTACGGCGATACATTGAGTTAAAATGTGCCATGACGTCACGAGTATGTAGATTTTATACTTACTTGTGACGTACGGACCCCCACTCCCCAACTTTAATGCGTTTTATCAAACTCATTTTTATTACGAGTAATATGATAAAGCAAAAAATATGTCTAATATTTTTTTTATTATCTGACTGACGGACTACATAGAATTTCTTTTTTTTACCCAGGCATCTTCCCTATTAAAGGGGCATGCAAGAAACGTGTTTTTTCGGCGTTTTTTGCTCGATCTTAATACGGTACGAAACCCTTCGTGTGCGAGTCCGACTCGCACGTGGCCGGTTTTGTTATCTTTTTAAATTAATATTATTTATTAGCTAGCACATAGTTGGCATCTTGTATATAGGTATCTTGTATATATAGGTACACAGTGCTATTCTTTGTGGTCTTGAGTAAATACCCTAAGACCATTTATGTTTATCTCCGTTAAAAAATAGCATTGTCCAATCAACGTAACCTTCCTTGACACTATTTGGTAGGGACAGTGGGTACAGCGTAATTTTATCAATATATGTACATATTATTATGGTTTGTTCTAAAAATATCAGATAAAACTGTAAACAAATGTATGAGAAAAGGTACCTGTGGATGCCAATTTGTAGTGTCATTTACAAATTGAGTGATTTAATATGATAATTAGAATACTTAAACCCGAAATTCTAATTTTAAATCACCATAATCATTTTCAACTTTTTTATTTTTCAGAATTTTCCCTTTACTTGTGCTGTAAGACCTTATTTTTAACCAAAATTGACAATTCTAGGTCAACCGGAAGTACCCTATAGGTTTTGGGTCGAAAACCTATATGATAGTTCCCGTTGACCTAGAATCACGAAGTTTGGCAAAAAGCAAGGTCTTACAGCACATCTAAGCTGCCTTTAAATTCTAACCCTAATCAAAAAAACAAAAATCTGAATACTATATTCTTGAATCCCTGTGGATGCAATGGAAGTGTATAAAATAATTATGTCCCTCAACAATAGCAAAACTAGTGGGTATGACGGCATCGCCACAAAGGTCTTGAAAGCTTGTGGTAGTTGGTTATGTCATCCACTAGCACATATTTTGAATTTATCTTTTTTGGAAGGTGTATTTCCTGACCAGCTTAAGATGTCTGTTGTTAAACCACTATTTAAAAATGGAAAAAAGTCTGATCCTAATAATTATCGGCCTATCACGATAGTACCCGATATATCAAAAATCTTAAGACGAAAAGAGCTAGGTTTCGCAACCTCTTATATCATCCACCAAGTCATAAAGATATTTATAAGAAAAACGTGTTCAATATGTGTATTTTAATTTATAATACCCTACCAAACGAATTTAAAGTGCTGCAGGGTAGTGTTTTTAAATCAAAACTGTCAGAGTGGTTACACAAAAAGTGTTTCTATAGCATAAAATAATTTTTAGAACATAAAAATATTTGTTGTGTTAGTTAGTGAATTTTTTGTAGATTAAAGGACATTTGTATATAATAATAATGCGTGATAATAATGTGATAATAATCTAATGATAGTGTAATGATAATGAAATGATAATGTAAATGTACTATTAATAGAATCTGCACAATAATTATGACATTTTAACATTCATAATTTGCACGCTTGCTCGCAGGCAGAATACAATGACTTTTAGGCTGTAAGATCTTCCCTTGTAAACCGTGTATTTTCTTGCAAATAAACAATTTGAATTTGAAAATTTGAATAAAGGAAAAATTCCGAAAAACTAAAAAGTAAAAAATTCAGGTAAATTTTGATACTTACAAGTTTTCGCGAAAATCTAAATTTGCCCATATCTTTTTACCTATAAAAATGATACCAATTTTATTATGGAGATATAATGGGTAGGTACGGAACCCTCGGTGTGCGAGTCCGACTCGCTCTTGACCGGTTTTTTTTATTACAATTAGATAATGTCATTCATACAATATTTATTGGAAAAATTGGTGAGATAAAAAGTTGAAACATTGTAAATACTGTGCTACTGGTTACTTTTAGTTATTGATTGCGTAAGAATTTAACCTGAGTAGGTTTTACAATGTTTACACATCCATGAAATACTTTTGGAACAGACTTTAGGTAGGTACCTGTTTTATGAGAAAATCCATTCAAGATACCAATACCGCTATAAAGTCTGGGCTATAAGAGGGAGCATCGGCATAAACTATACCCTTAAACTATTAATAGGCATCTGCGGCCAAAGCAGGACTAATAAGGCCAAAGTTAGTGCCAAAGTTTTACGAAATTACTATCTGAATAGTAAGAGCCTAACCTTGTACTTGTCAATATTGATTTAAGTAATTCAAATTCAAAATTCAAATTGTTTTATTTCGGACACAAAATATCCATATAGTGTTAGTAACATACAAAAATAACTTATTGCCTAGTGTTAGTAAAAATCAACCTCCGCACAAAGTGATGGACAATCGGAGAGCCGAAGCTCTCGGCTACAGTTTTCAGGATGCTGTTTTGACTGCCCCTCACTCTCCTCAGTAGCGACGCCGTTTTTTTGCGTATAATTGCATAAAAGCCGTCGGTGCGGGCTTGCGCAAACATTTCTGACGCGCTACAGTAACGAGGCAGCCTCAACAACATCCTGAAAGCATTATTATACTGGACTCGCAGTACATCCAGCGATCTCTTAGTATAATTGACCCATAGATTGCCCGTGAACAAACTTTGGCAATAAGCCTTGAAAAGTGTTATTTTCACTTGGTCTGTACACCGTGCAAATCTACGGGACAACATATTGCTCCGGACCGCAAGAGTCCTACGCTCCCTCTCAATGTCCACATCGTCCTTGAGGTCAGCGGCAAGACAATGCCCTAGGTATTTAAAAGTTGAAAGTTGTTGTAGTTGTTGTAATAAACCTAGAACTTAAAAGTCCCACAGACAGGCGCAACGCGATTCTGATAGAACAATTGCCATGAAGTTTTCATAGAAATTGTCTACTAAGGTCGCGTCGCGCCTGTCTGCGGTAGACTTCTTTCAGAATGTTCAGACTTTATTCTTTACTTTAAAACTTTAATATAAATGACGACACACTGTGATATTAATTCTTCATTGCATAATTTTAATTACATCTCGGTCAAAAAGAAAGCTATAATTAAACGCATGATAATAACAGTAATTAAAGATTAAAAGGCAAAACTAAATAACAACCATAATATTGGTTCAGTGACCTTCGCTTGATCTACTCTCTTTTTTTATATAGACGTTAAAATTAAATTAAAGTATTAAACATAATTAGAGTCATAAACTAGCGATTTAATCAATGCAGCAAAAAGTTTAATTAATGTTTAGAATCGGTCAAAAATTTTGCATGTCAATAAATTCGCAGTACCAAAAAAAAACCACTCATCTTTTTATAATCACCTAATAGTCATTTTCGTTGCTCCGCTGAGGATACAAGGAAATAAAAACATCAAGCAAATGCGAACTGGTCTCAGTACAAAACCTTCTGTCCGCAACAGTACACGTTAATATCACAACTATATTACGCGTTTGAAAACTGTCCATTACATCATTTTACAATCGATCTTTACACTCGACACGAGTGTAGTATTCACATTTTCCTCTCCAAACGATAATAGTCCATTCGTTCGTTTCAGATGGATGTATTTCGAACAAAGAGAGGACACCAAGCAAGTCGAGGAGATGGAGAACGTAAATAAAGACGTATAGCAACCTCAGTGACTATTGAACTCAAAGCATTTATTATAAGTGAAAGTGTTATTGGACATTATACAGTGTTTTGAATAAAGTGTGAATGTTTAATAAAATCTTGTCGAGTTTCCACATTCTTTTTATTCAATTTTAACGCGAAAACAATCGGATGTTTATAATAACAGTGTGACACTGCGCAACGGATCGCCAACTTGTTTGAGTTTAACGACGTGTTAAGTGTATTTTCGATTTCGCCGAGTGTGTTTGTGGACGCTTTAAAGATTGATATGGCAACATAAGAGTGTTTGCTTACATACAACCGTACAATAGGACGCTAGCAACGTCCCACCGACGCCGGCTTACCAGTAATTCAATATTATACTGTATTTATCTTGGTGCTGTGAGGTTGTGCTATTCAATATAACAACAATGTGACCCAACTTTGAAGATTTACTCGGATCTCAGGCGAGGTACATGTTCCTTGTTCCATATTTCAATCTCCAGTGAGTATTGATTTTATATTTGAAATTTTATAGAATACTTCGAGAAAGAACTTCTAAAATGGATAAAACAGATAAATCCGACGGGAAAACGTCTCGCGACGAGACGACAGAGGAACTACCTCTAAAAACGGAAGCAAAAAATGACTTAAAGAACTTGACCTTTATAGAGAAAATAAAATTGCTCAAATCAAATATAACGGTGGAACCGGTTTTGGCTCTATTTGTGATGCCGAGCGTGCTTGCGATGTTGGCGACACAGAACTTGAATTTAGAGAAAGCATGCAGGGTCAACCTGGGGTTCGGTGACGAGGCGTGTACTGCTCTGAGACTCAGAAAACGTGCTAACTATACATTTGAAGAAAATGAAGTACAGAAACTGATAGCGTCAGTGCAAGCATGGAAAAGTGTCGTACACACAGCCGTGCCAACGTTGCTGATGCTCTTCATCGGCGCGTGGAGCGACAAAACGGGGAAGCGCAAGATATGCATGCTGATGCCAATCTTCGGGGAAATCATGACGTGTCTATTAAATATGATTAACACGTACTTTTTCTATGAAGTCCCGGTTGAATGGACAGTGTTCATGGAGGTCATTTTCCCGTCTCTGACTGGAGGTTGGTACACGATGTTCCTCGGCACTTTTAGTTATTTAGGAGACATAACTTCTAAGGACACAAGGACATTTCGAATGGGGATATTGAACTTGTGCATGACAGTAGGATTCCCGATAGGAATGGGCTTGAGCGGGATTCTGCTGCGGGTCATCGGATATTACGGAGTGTTTTCGATATCTGCTGCATTGCAGTTTATCAATTTCTGTTATGTATTGTTCCGTATTGATGACCACACTTGGCTCGAGAACAAAGACAAGGTTTGTGTTATAAGTCCATTTACTTACTCTATCTAGTACGTATCTCATGTTTATCAACCCGATTGAATTTTATTTATAGATCACTTGATTCTCTTGAGCCCTTCAATTCCACGCTAATTTATTATTGTCACTATTTTTTATCTCCAATCATATAACGATATGCAATTTGTACATAAACATAATGTTTTTAGGTCAAAAGAACCGGTTGCACGGGTTTCTTCTTAGAGTTCTTCGACTTCCAGAGTCTCAAACACACTGTTGAAATAGCTTTCAAAAAAGGACCGAATTACAGACGACTGCGAATATGTCTAATATTGACCGTGGTCTGTTTGACGTTCGGACCGATGTGGGGTATGTATACAATGCTTTATTTAAAGATACAATAGTAAATATTAACGAAAGTAGGTACAGTCAGCATAAAAAACATGTGCACATTGACAAGCATTAATTTCATCTAGATATTAAATTGTAGCTTATCAATATATTCATATTCATCTTATGTCCCTGTGTACATATACACATGTATACTTTTTGAGGCTGACTGTACCTACATACGTATATGACAATGTTATTTACTTAAGTTATATAGCAAAGATCACTCAAAAAGGTGGGTAAATTCCACTGAGATTATCTACTACATGAAAAATCTAGAAGATTACAAACTATAAATTTTATAAACAGTAAAAAAAAGGTTATTATAATTTGATTGCTAGATAATGGGCAGCCTGCATCACAGCGTGTCTAGATTAATACAAAAAAACGCTGACATATTTTTCAATAATATTTGCAAACTGGTATTTTGGCACAATTAATATTTATAGTTTCTCTACGTTTAAAGTTAATGGTGATTGTAGGCTATAGTAGGTCATTATGGTAGCAAATAGCATCAATAAAACTTCCGGCCTTAACCGACGGGGTGACCAAGTAACACAAAAAAAAAATACTTTCTTTCTGTCTCGCAATCGATCGCAATGCCTTTAATTTTGACATTCATTGCTTCATAGGTTTGAAAAATTCGTCTGCTCAGCAACGTAAATATGGCAATGAACGTGGTTGAACTGTCAAAATGAAAGGTATTACAATCAATTGCCATTTTATGTGTGTTATTCAATAGAGATGATGCCTGGGTAAAAAAGATAATAAAAAAATATTAGACACGTATTTTTTGCTTGATCATATTAATAAAAAATGACTTAGATAAAACGCATTAATGTTGGGGAGTGAGGACTGCTAGGTCACATGTATAAAATCTACATATTCGTGACGTCATGGCACATTTTAACTCAATGTATCGCCGTAATCTTTTGATTATGTAAAAAAAGAAAAATACGAGTCCAATATTTTTTAATATTCTATCTGACGGACATAAAATATTTTTAGTTGTCATCCCTATTACCCCGCAAGCTTACAATAAGCATATACTTTTTTCTAAAACTGATCACAAAAACAATTTATTCGTCGGGTATGGTAGCTACAGAGTTGGTTAGTAGGTATAGGTTCAGGACATAGCTGCCGCTAAAAGTGGCATACGAATATTTACATTTTATTAATGGGCATAAAAGCTAACATAAATATTACATTAACTTTTTTTTTTTCACAGTCATTCCAAAACTGCACTTTTACCGATAAAAATTGTATGTAAAATTTTATAATAATTCAGAACAAAATAAAAATGTTTTACATCAGGAACATGTTTTAACAACAATTACGTTACAAAACATTGTGTCAAAATCTAAAAACTTACTTATTTACAAAAAAAAAACTTTGTTTTTCTTCTATTAAATCTAAAGCGTTTCGTACGAACCGTTCAATTTAGAGGTTTCCTATGCATCAGAACTTTTTTCTTGATCACGATTTAATATTAGTTTGTCTATTATAATTCAGGATGTTTATGGCGGCAGTATGGTATTTCCCGCGGCTATATTTGTCAACTTGAGTCAAACATTTATTGATTTTAATATAATTCTCGTGTTTCCATAACATGCTAATGAGTTTTAAATATTTAAACCCCAAGTGAAAATAAAAATAAAATTATCACATTGCCACATGGGCTTCCCCCATAAAATAAAAGGTGCTAATTGTGATCCTAGCGCAACAAATTCAGTAGTAAACATGTAGGTGTAGTGAACATAACAGAACAAGTTCTGTATTTATCGAAGACCTGAGTCTACCCATACGTATACCCATATTTTGTCAGTTTTGTTTAAGTCCCTTGTAATAGGTGGCAAATCTGTTGCCACCAACCAGGCCCAAATCTAGACTGCGGACTGCTACAGAGAAATTCCCCATGAAAAATCCATTATCACTTTGCCCGACTTGTGAGATCGAACCCATGACTCTATGCTCAGCATCTGAAGGTTTTGAGGTGTCCGTATACCTGTCTATGTAGTCAGAATAAACAAAAATATTTTCTCGACATATATCATTGATAGATTCCGATGTTTGACATTGTGGAATAATATTTACTGCGCTCGTGTTTCCCGAGCAAATATAGTCTGTCAATAGCATATTGATAATAATTTTAGCTTGGTAATGATAATTATTATGAACATTTTGTTTTTATTGATAGGTGAATCATTTTTCCTATCTGACTTAAAATTTATTTTATATACTTATTTTCCAATTTACATCTATCATTAGGTACAAGGTATAATATCATTAGGCTATTGCGATAGTTTACCTATCTCAACTCTTATCTTAACTTATTATTAATTTATTGGTCACCAAGTATTCTATAGTTGTCCAGATAAACCATTTCGTAGCGCGTCTAAGTTTGCGGACCTGTGTTCGATTCCCAAATCGAGAAGTGTGCGTATGTAGTGTTTGTGCGTCGTGTAGCTGTGTGTGGGGATGTGTGTGTGTGTGTATAGTGTGGGCTTTTACTTATTAGAAATTTCGCTGTAACGTCAAGGAGTCGTTAACCTCGTTAGTCCAGTTCTCGCAAGGGCTACTGCTGAGCATGAAGTTCTGGGTTCGATTTCCAAGTCACGCAAAGTGTTATTTAGTTTTTCCATCAGGAATTTCTCAGTAGCAGCCCGGAGGATTTATGTCTGGTTGATGGCAATATACTTGCCCCCTATTACATGGGACTTAAACATAACTGGGTAAACAACATAATAACATATTAAATGTGGAACCCTACTTTGAAAATAAGCGTAATGTTATGTTATCTCTGAGTCTGAATTTGAGGAAAAGTCTCGTTTTCTATTATATAGAACTTAAACAATACTGGCAGTGTTGTTGTACTAAACAACTCTGCTCACCCTTTCCATGAAGATAGGTGTCCGGCGTGATGTTATTTTGTATATTTCTTTATGAAACAAAAAAAAACCTACACAGCTGAAATAATACCGTCATCACACATAGAGAGGCACATTTAGGTGGTACATTTTAATTTGCGTAAAAAACCTTCCTCATACATTATGGAGTTTACCTATGTACAGACAAACTATGTTCTTAATGTCCCTCGGCAAACCTCGTGTTTCGTCAGTCGACGGATATCTATCGGTTGCTCTTTGCACTTAGTGCAGACAAGACGATCTCGATCGACTTGGAAATACATAGAGTTGTTAATACTTTTTTAACTTAATGTAATTTATTTTAAAAATGTTAGGAAAGCTGCTAAAGTCATAGGCACGACAGATAGGAAAATAGTTTTACAGCTCTATATAGTTCACACGGAAATCAAAACAAAACAACAATAAAGTAATAAGTTCTGAATTCAAATTATTATACACACGATAAATCTAATAATTGATGGACATGGAAATTAGCATTCGTTTGTACTCGGAAATCCGATGATACCCGAGAAAATAGAAATACTGTACCTACGCACCTAATTACATTGGGGAATTCAAAACCGCCAATGTAATAGATAAGTAGGTATATTTCAATAATATTTAGTCTGTTTTATTGGACATAATATTAAGTTTTCCTGTTAATATTATTTCGCTGTCATTTTTTGAAAGGCGAAGCATTTTTACTTTTATCTAAATACGTAGGTACAGTCGTCAGGTATAGTCGTCCTCGAAATAGCTTTATGCGAATTTTCGTAACTAAATGTTACAAAGCGTAATGAACTATATGTTAATGGTGTAACGTATAAATTAGATACGGGCGGCTTGCTTCGGGAATTCAGTTTTTTATTATTTAGTTTGTACTTTATCAAATTGACATAAAGTTCATTATGCTTTACACAATTTCGTTACAAAAATCCTTCCATTTCGTTCCGCGGCAATGTTGAGCCTAAATGTCACTTGAACGTCATAATAAGAGTAGTCCATTTGTCTATGTGACAGTTATCATTTCAACCTTAGTAAAAGTTTCATTTTACTGTAAATTGCTGTCAAAAGTAGTAAAACAATTACGATGTTGACTATTCCTACTATATTTAGGTATTTTATATTTAATTCTCTTTGTTTGAAAGATAGAAAAAGTTGAAGTAATCTGCGGTTTTACATGAGGAAACATTTCATTCGGTTGAGGTGACATAAGTACATAAGTAGTGAATATTGTGATTGCGTCATTATATTTAAAGTATTAATAACACTTTAAAAATAAATTCATCTAAAGTTTAATTTATGCTGACGAAATGTTTTTTAAGACTTCCGAAAAACGGGTAGGTAACCTACGTAAAACAATTCTATTCTTTCAAAAGCGACCTTCAAAAAAACATCTCTTTTGCATTTCTTTAATAATTAAATACATTTAGGTAATTTCGTACAATCACTCACACTTCCTTCGTCTTAGACAGACAGCATATCTTACTTTTGGTGACGGAAAACGTTAGGATATGGAAACGCGCCCTAAAGCTATGGTTTCCTAGAAGAGCTGTAGCCACCACATGGCCACCACATGGCCACCGTCATCCATGGTCATGATTTGACTTTACGGTGTCAAAAACGCTCTCTGGAAACCACACCAATTTAGTTATAAAACGTTTTTGTGACGTCAGTCGCCGGTAAATTGCGGACGCTATGTGGCGGCCACCACAGTCTTAAGAAACCCTAGCTTTAAGGAAACTAAGACACTGTGGTTAGAAATCGTAATTGAATCGATAAATGCAATTTTATTTCTTCTATGTATCAGATAGTCACCTAACATTTGTTCTAGTACGGACAATAGGATAATTTTATTAAAATCACCAACAACATTCACCTATTTCTACTGGCAAGCAGCTTAAGAGCGTTTATTCTGAAAGTGGGCAACATCGCAAATAGATGTCAAATATTTCGCTGTTTTGATTAATTTGGCAATATTACTGTATGGAAATAAGAAATGTGCCTAACTAGTTCCCTAGAATATTAATAATGAATTGCAATTATAACACTGATATTGATGTTGTTACAATTCTAGGTGTAAAAAAGGCATCTGGAAAGTTTCCAAATACCTTTTTTACATCTAAAACTAAATATTCGGTATTACGATATTAATTATTGCATTTCATAATCAATATTTTAGTTCCCTAGTTAGCCACATTTCTTAATTCCATACAGTAACATTGCTAAATTAATCAAAACAGGTAAATATTTGACAGCTATTTACGACATTGCCAACTTTTAGGATAAACCCTCTTAATTTGAACGACCTTGTGCTTTGAGTCGAAGAAGAAATAAAACTACACAGAATGGCTTATTTTCCGTCAAAAAAGGCCAAGGATTGTATTCCACAAACACAGTACAGAAAAGAAACAAAAATACGTGATAATAATTATTATACATGTATAATATAAACCTTTGTTCAGACAGGTATAATAAAAAGTGCATTAGTTGGTTATACAGGGTGATTGGAAGATGGGTGCAAAGCTTTAAGGCGAAGATAGTACAGACAATTTAGAACCATTTAAGCCATGGTTGTCTTAGACGAAGTCTTACCAAATATTTTTAACCAAATTTTTAAGTTTTTTTTCGGAAATTCTCAAAATTTAATGTAAACTGCATAATTATGGCCAAATTGAATGATAAATGAATTCATTTTTTATTTATTTAATTAAAGTAATGTGTAAGCAATCAAGCAAAACATGTTTTAGGCTTCTGTGTCATTAGACATTTTTTTTACAGACATTTAAAGCTCAGAAAAAATAAAAAAATTGTACAATGCGTCTTTTAAACCTTATTAAAAATTAAAAAATTTGGTAAGACTTCGTCTAAGACAACCATGGCTTAAATGGTTCTAAATTGTCTATACTATCTTCACCTTAAAGCTTTGCACCCATCTTCCAATCACCCTGTATATCTTTGCTTAGTTGAATACGATATTAGAGTTTTGACAAATATCACTTAGAATTAATTAACTGTCTCAACATCCCCGTCTGTATGTCCCCCGTTGACAAAGGCCTCCTCCAAATGCCTCCACTTCTCCCTATCCCTAGCAACTCTCGTCCATGCAGCGTCTGCTACAGCCCTAATATCATCTGCCCATCTTCTGAATGGCCTGCACCGTTTCCTCTTTTTGTCTGGAAATGGACAGGACATACAATCAGAGAAAAGGAAAAATGGTCAAAAACAATAATGTACTCAAATTCAAATTCAAAATATTTTATTTCACATAAACCTACATGGGCACTTATGAAACGTCAGAAGATAGGTGCATGGTTCCAATTAGTCGTTTCCTATGGAGAAGAACTGGCAAGAAACTCCACGGTTACTCTTTTAAAAATAATTGGCTTTTACAATACTTTCAAATAACAGTGTTACTAGGTATGGGAGGACAGTGTAGGTCTTTCAATAAGTACTAAGTACTTAACAAAATAGAAAATGGTCTACAGGTCTACAATTCACTAAACCGACAGCGTTCTCACATTCACAAAATAGAAAAGAATCTGTACAAAAGATAAATTAATTAATAAAATTAAAAACCTATTTTAATAAAACGCAATTATATGATTGCTATTACAATTGTAATCAATCTGAATAATACTGGTTTACAATATAAACAGTAGCTCTACAAAAATGATCGTCGTTCAGAAACGCAATGGTGCATGCGCTGTTGACACACGAGCGAACGAATAAATCACAGACACACACATTGTTGTATGTACAGATTTACAAATGTCCGCCATTCATATGTTTGAATTAAATAATTGGCTAACAGCCATTTGAATTTTGATGAATGAATACTGACACTTGATGTTACAATTGAATGTCTGGCCTGATATGAACTAGGACGGGTGAATATTTTTATTTACATATGTATATATCGGAGACGGGTATGTGACTCTCGTTATTATCAGCGATATTTTGACTACTGTGGGCGTAGTGTGGGTAGTGTTGGTTAATGCGCAATAGAAAAACAGTTGCAAACTGTTTTTCTATTGCGCATGTTCAGATCACAAATTATAATTTACTTTCAAATTAATCACACTAGCTAAATTATATACACACTGGATGCGACGGCGTTTATTAAAATCACAAATTAACAATGATCTTAAATTACAACTAACACAATAACTGAGCACCACGAATCGAAAATACTTCCGCGACGTCTTAACTCCGATGCGACCAGAAGCTGAATGCCTCCTCGCCGTGGCCTTAAAACATCACGACTCTGTAGAAGCGCGCCTTTGGTGTGGGTAGGTCATTTGATTTCGGCAGTGACGCGCTTGCGATTTGTTTCGTGTCCGTACTAATGACCGGATCCGACATATACATATTTTATTCGTTTTTTTAACAGAATATTCCTAACTTAGTCGGATGGGTTATAAATGAAGACTTATCAAAGGCGTTTTGATCTTTTTACATATTTAAATCCTGCTTTAATCAAAAATATTTTTTTAATGAAATGCTTGTATATTAGACTTATTTTTTCGACTTCTTTTCTGACTAATTGAGGTCATCAAATCATCTACTGAGCATAATAGTGCCAAAAATTCTGTTTTGATGGTTTATTGTAACGTTAATTGAGAAGATTCCATCATTGTAACTTCTTAATGAACACATTGGACTCAAAATTGCATTTCACGTGTAATTTATTATACTTATATTTTTCTAACTTCTTCATTCGACACATAACTTTTCCAAGTATGTTTCAAAGATCTCAAGCACTTTCAAGCACTTTGTTAAATCATAATTATTATGATGATAAATTCTCTATGACATCACTTCGTTGATAATGACTGATTTCTTGTGATAAAGACGATATTTCCTGTTCAAACCTTAAGTTTTCAAAGAACTATTCAAGTAATAGGTGTCGATGATATATTTATATGGTAAACAATCCTGACTAATATTATAAATGCGAAAGTGTGTTAGTTTGTTTGTTTGTTACGCTTACACGCTAAAACGGCTGAACAGATTTAGCTGAAATTTGACATATGAATAGACCATGACCTGGATTAGGACATAGAATACATTTTACAAAAACAAAAAAAATACAAAATGTTTTATTGGCAAAGGAAAAGTTGTGATACACGTACAATGATCTTACACAGATACAATTAAGTTTAAAAACATCACAATGTTTTGGTTTAACCGTTGACCTCCAAACTAAGCAGGGCTGTATCTTGGGGGTCGGAGTGCGAATGAGCGGAAAGAAATATGTTAGTTTACAGGGCTAGTTTAGTAAAGCGTGCGGTTTGTGTGTGTGTTTGTGTGAGTGAGGGTGAAAGTGTGAGAGAGGGATGTTGTTTGCTGGCACTTATCTTTTATCCTGATATTCTTTCGGGATCGAGAATAATGGCGGATGAAACCGCGGGGCAAACAATAAAAATTAACAAACAGTATAATAATGGTACTTGTTAGATCATGTACAGTAATAAAGATTATAATTAGTGCTTATGAGCACTATTCCATTGTTTGTACCTTAGAGTAAATAACAGAGTTATTATATTATTTAAAGGGATAAGAAATTCTTACTCAAACAATGTGAGAATGGCACGAGGAAAATATCAAATACACCATTTTTAATTAGTATAGCAAACAGTCTAGAACATGGAGGAGGACAGGGTGTTGTCGAGCAGCTTGGGAGTGGTCAAATCAATATTTAATAGAAAAATCACTGAACCTGACTTCATTTCCGTACATCTTTTTTTTCTTTTTCGGGTGACCACTGAAAATCAGCGCTGTGCTGTGGGTCCCCCATTGCACTGCATCATGCTGAGTGGAAGCCTTCTTGTCACAGTCATGTCGTGCAGCTGCCGACTAAGTAATTTCTGTTCTATGCTCATGATTTATTATGTACTTTGTGTTGTTCTCTGATTACTCTTGTCTTTTTATGTATGCACGTGTTTCTGTGACAAATAAACCTATTTTTCTTTTCTTTCTTTCTTTTCTTTTCTAAGTCCAGCAGTGGACTGCGATAAGCTAAGTTGATTGATTCATTGTTTGCACCCTAAAATATTCCCACTGCTGGGACAAAGGCCTCCTCTGTGTGAGAGGGATTGTGCTATTTCTAATATTTTTTAAATGAAAACTTATTTAGACGCGTTGGGCATTTTTGAGATGGAAAAAAACAATTGAACTCGCGACACCGTTACCGACACCAGCTTTTGACCATTAAAAAGACATCAACGCGCGATATTTTCTTTGGGATTAATGACATTCCAAACATTGAGACATGACAACGACATGATTGACATTTTCCTTTTTTTTTACCGACTTCAAAAAAGAAAAGTATTTCCTGCACAGTAAAATTGTTCAAGTTTACACTTCTGTCGGCACTCACGGAGTGCCACTGCTTTTTTATTTTTATAAAGCATAAAAGGCGGTACCTACGTTTGCATATAGAGTCACACAAAATATAATTACATAAGCAAGTATATACATACATCCAAAATGTACATAATAATATATCGCAGTCCCAGCTCAAGATCGCTTATCATTACGTAGATGTGTTTTTTGCTGTTGTTTTTGTATGTATTTAATATGTATACCGAATCGCAAGTAGAGTACTTATTGAGGTAATCTGTTGTTATTCTGGTCAACAAGTCAAGAACAGCTGAACAGTATATTCTGTAAAAATCTCATCGTGAAAACTTAGGTGAAGTGAGCTTGGAGTAAGCTGTCATTCCACCTGATGCTTGGAATTGACACTACTGACAGCTCACTTCACCTTAATCATTTTGAGTTTTTTACAGTTGAAGTGATCTTGAAGCGAGCTGTCATTCCACCTAATGCTTGGGATTGACGCAGCTTGAAAATTGCTAGCTCACTCACACAAATGAAACTATTCCGCCAACTCGAGATATTTGTTTTGTTGTTGAACGCACCGTGTGATGTGCGATGTAAAGAATCTTAAGTATCTAAGACGACTCATATATGGCGTTGTAAAAGTCACTTATGCTACCATCTGTTAATAAAATGGAGAAAAAACAGTCAGTTCAATAGCCATACTTAAGGAGGTGTCATTTCTTTGTATGGGATTGGGTATATGTACGTAGTATTATATTATTTGTGCCAGCAGTAAAGCTGTCTGTTAAAAGTGAATCAATCAGAAAATCAAGTACTCATCAGGTGCTAGGGCGTCAATCCCTAGCATCAGGTGGAATGACAAAGAACAATTCCTGATTTTTTTTTTAGAACATTCGCATACAAATCTCAGGCTCACGCCGGCCGATAGCACACCTCTACCGCGAAACCATAGCAGCGAAACCACAGTAGTTCAATTCAACTGGCTTGCGTTGGTCCGCTACTTGAGTAGCGAAACATAACGTACTACTGCAGTTTCACTGCTATATTTTCGCGGCGGAGGTGTGCCACTGGCGTAAATCTGCCAAAAATACGACTATATTACTTAAATTTTTAGGACCATACCCGAAGGGTGCCAAACGGAACCCTATTGCTAAGCCTCCAAGCCTCCACTGTCCGTCCGTCTGTCTAGCAGCGGGCTGTATCTCATGAACCGTAATAGGTAGACAGTTGCTCAGATTGTGTATTTCTATTGTCGCTATAACAAAAATTTATAAAAATATAATAAAGTTAAAAATTAAAGGGGGTCCCCATACAAGAAACGTGTTTTTTCGGCGGTTTTTGCTAAATATTGTATGGTGGTACAGAACTCCTCGTGTGTCCGACTCGCCTCAGCAACAATGAACGTCAAAAATTTTTAGACCGGCAACTCTCTTCAAGCTCTAAATAACGATTGCTTAAGTTATCACTATTCGATTTTTACAGAATAAACCGGCAAGTAACATGAATTTTGACCGCAGAACAACTACCAAACAAAGTTTTGATCAGCTTTTCAAAAATCGCGGAAAAACTCAAATAAAAATGGGGAAAATATATCAAATCTTAGAAGATCTAAGTCGTCATTCAAACAGGAGGTAGTTCCTAGTCCTCATGGGAAATTACCAGCTAGCCGACCTAGGCAGTGATTGCTTTACTAAAGTTCAGATCCACATCATACGCTGCCCGCTGCTACAAGTTATTATTTACATTTAATAACTTGTTGTTCTTTGTGGGTGTAGAGTGAAAGATTGCTCTTGCATCTCTAAATTACTTTCAGATGGTAGGTCGCGTCCTATTTAAAAGGAGGCTGCCTAATTTGTATGTTAATTTGCATTAATATTCTGAAAAAGTCACGCATACAATCAAAATGGAACTTTAGTGTATGATTTATTGGATCTTTTTCTTTCCAAATATAAGACAGTTACGTAATTGGAACATTTTCGATTGATTTATTTTTATTCGAAAATCATGTCTTTTTTAAAGATTATTTGAAACAAAAACAATATTACTCGCTTTTATGTCTAAAATAATCATTGACAGTAAGGAAATATAGTTTACTATCCAAATATAAGATATTTTTTCTCTAGATCAATTATTACTTTAGTTATAAATGAAATAAGAATTGAGACTTAAGACATTTAGCTCCGTGCTTGAACACAACCAAAAAGCGCACGCGATATTCAACTTTATTATTGATGTGTTAGCGTTTAGCACATAGTGGAGTGCCTGGTCTTAAAAGCGATGTTCGCGCGAATACGCGATCGGTCACGTGTTTATGTCACTTTTTGTTCGGAAAACCGGTCAGCGCCCTATGTCGCACAGTGGGAAAAAAGTCTTTTTTTGTTCAAAAATCTGCCTACATCACAATTTTTGACGTATCGCTGCAATTTTTTTTTATACACTCCTGATATAAAACACTTTGGTGTGTCACTGCCACTTTTCCAAAATCGAAATTTCTTTTTTTTTTAATTTTCTTTTAAAAATCGGGAAATGAATCATTTGAATTTTTATAAACAGACAATAAATTCATGACCAGGGACCTGAAAAACCCCTGAAAATTGATTTTTGTTAAGATATTTTTTTTACAAATTGTTTTTTGCTTCAATTCCCGATTTTTGAGGTTATAGTATTGAATTTTAAGGAAAAGTGGCAGTGACACACCAAAGTGTGTTATCTCAGGAGTGTATAAAAAAAAATGGCAGCGATACGTCAAAAGATGTGGTGTAGACAGATTTTTGAACAAAAAACGTAATTTTTTTCCCACTGTGTCCGACACACAGTGGGAAAAAAATTACGTTTTTTGTTCACGACCACAAAAAACGTAACGTAAAAACGTAACGTTTCGCGACCACAAGTTCAGATTTACCGAACAAAAAGTTCGAACGATCGTGTATTAGCGCGACGATCGCTTTTAAATAGGACACGGGGTAAGAGTCGTTAAAGTATTAATTAATAGGTACGAGTACGAACACGGAACAGATCTTTTCCGCGGATACAAATTCCAAAATACTGCTCGTCTTAAAGCTCAATTTGCATAAAATGTAAACTAAATAACGATTTCTTATATCTTTCAAAATCTTCTTGGTACTAGGTAAAAAAATATATTTATGTTTGATAAACTTAATATTTATTTTTATTAAACATATATTATTATTTTAATATAATATTTATATGAGCGTTGTCTGCCACGTTGGTCTAGTGGTCTAATGCACTACTGCTGAGCATGAGGTCCTGGGTTCGATTGCCGGGTCGGGCAAACTGTTATTGGGTTTTCCCATCTGGAATTTCTCAGTAGCAGCCCAGAGTCTGGATTTGTGCCCGGTTGATGGCAATAGGCTCGTTCCCTATTACATGGGACTTAAACATAACTGGTAAAATGTAGATTATTATTTATTTATTATTTATTTATTTATATAATCACTTACAACTATTTTTACAGGCAAAACCCAATGCAATGTGATGTACTGTGTTGGTAGAACTTTGCTTTGTACTATAGGTACACCTCTGCCTAACCCATCGGGGAATGCAGGCGTGATGTTATGTTATATATTTATGTAAGCGTTTTTGGGGTCATCAATATTTAGAAAATTTTGATAACCGCTGGACGCTCACAAGATTTTTGATAAACTTAAACACCAGTGATAAATATCCTGTCGTAAGGTCAACATACAACTTGTAAAAAAATTCCTGACCGATTCGTGAGAGTCTTGTTAGGTATCATACTGAGAGTCTATTTATGTGGTAATTATCAGGAAAATCGAAAAGTCTCATTTTTTTTCGACGGGCTATTTTACCGGCTTATCGCATAGGGGCGCGGGCGCCTGTCATTTAGCGGGTGGGGTGTCTACAAGTCATAACTTATGACCCCTGTTGAAAATTTGCTAATTTTTAATGAATTTGGGGTAATCTTGGTACTAAAAATGTGATTTTCAAATAGCAATAACTTTTTATTTTCATTAATAATTAGATTTTTTATTACTTTTAGATAATATTATTGCAGTAACTTTTTTTTTTGGTGGGAAATTATCAAATAACTTCTCCCGCTCTGGGTGGAGCGGGAGGGTGTGTCAGACTCTTACTGACTAAAACCCACCGTGTTCCTTCGGTTGCCCTGTTGCCGGGGGCCACGATTTCCCTTTCGGCCCATATTCGCAGCCCCGGCAGACATTGGCCCTAGCGGACCCCGTCAATTCTGCTGACATCTCTTTGAGGCGTGCGTGGAACACAACGCGCCGTCGACCCGGGCTTGGTCCTTATCGGACGGCGAGCTACCCATTGCTCACCGTCCGCAAGCCCGCGCCTACGGTGGCCGGAAATCGGCTCGCAATTCCCGCCCCGGGCGTCTCCTCCTGCGGCGGTTCGGGGCGTGAAGGCGCGAAATTTGCCTCTCCCTCACGCGTTCCGCCTCCTCCTTCACGAGCATTACCGCTTCGCAGAAGGAGGTGACGGCCTGCCATTTCCTCTCGCTCCGTACCATGGCCTTTCGGAATGGACAGGTTTTTTTTACATATTGTATAACTTTTTCGAATGCACCACATGTTAACATATAAAAAGAAAGTAGTTTTAAGTCGTAATTATATAGTTCTAATAGATTTCTAGTTTTATAACATGTTTTATTTATTTTAACTATTTGTTTTTGTATTTGTTTGCAGGCGAGCTGAGTGTGATGTACATATTTACTCGGTACCAGTTCAACTGGGATGAAGTGAAGTACAGCATCTACTCAACGTACAGTCTGGTTACACACTCCATCGGTAAGTACCAATTATAAAGTTACCTATAGAAATACTACCCAGTCAGCAAGGGGGTATAGAGAGGACTACCAAGGGTGCATTACAGTAAAAAAAGTGGAAGAAAAATACTGGTATAGAACATTGGTCCGTAACCTTATCTAAATAAAGAGCACAATCGCGTTTACAAAAATGAGGTGTCGGTAACGGTGTCGCGAGTTCAATTGTTTTTTCTAGTCTCAAAAATTCCCAACGCGCCTAAAAAGTTTTCCCTTCAAAAAATTTTATTGGTCGAACATCACCAATAATTAAATATTATTGTAATTAATAATTATAATAATTTTATAATAATTGGTAATTATAATATTAATATTATAATTACCAATAAAAATAAACCAATTACAGATAGGTACTTTTGAATTGTCGAGGCGTCGTCGGTCAGTCAGAAAGATGAATCTAGTTGCCCATTCCAAAGCGTAGTAGGTTCCTATGGAGAAGAACGGGCAAGAAACTCCCCGGACCCTCTTTTAAATCAAAATATTTTTCCAATATTGGCTATATCATTCATGTTGAAATTATACATGTGAGAACAATGGAGAAAGACGTGCATGTTAAAAGCGTCCGTAATAAAAATATAAAAACAAACACAATTAAAATAAACCGTGGCAGGTAAGAGATGACCATGGGGCCTACCACCAGCTCATAAACAGTATTATTTGGGTCCGAGCCCATTCGTCCCCTAAGATTCGCACCCTGTGCCCACTCGTCCCCTTTAATATTACTTCAGTGGGAGAAAGAGATGGAGCTATACGAACTGTAGAGCTTCATCTCTTTCCCACACTGAAGTAATATTAAAATAATACTGCTTTATAAGCTGGTGGTAGGCCCCCTGTCCCTATTACTGACGGTGCCTGTCCACGAACATGAATACAAATAGAACCCTCTAAACATACCTCACAGATAAGATAATGTAAAACTCCGCAAATGAGATGGGTATCGATAACTAAACATGATAAAACAAAAAGAAATTAATTTGACGAGTTTTTTTTGGGGTCATCGACCGCAGGTAATGTAGTCACTTGAAATATTAGTTTACTTTGTGTAAACTTCAGAGACGTGATTGATATCGATATCAAAACACGATAAAACAAAAAATAGTGCAGTTTTTTTCAACTCATACTTCAAGTAACAACACCAACAGCGGTCGTTGACCCCTTAAAAATCTTTTTTATTTAAGTGAAAACTTCTTTAGGCGCGTTGGACATTTTTGAGATGGGACTAAACCATTGATTTCGCGACACTGTAACGGAATTTACCAACACTGGGGAGTAAAAGATATCAACGCGGTGATTACGGCGGTGCCGATTTTTTTTCAAGTTTTCAATTCTGTCGGCACTCCCGGAGTGCCACTGTTTTTTTACTTGCTTCCGTCAGCAGCTTCGCCCGCGTGATATATTTATAAATTATATCCTGTTACTCAGTGAAAATCATTATACAGGTGGAAGAATTTTTTTAATCGGTCCAGTAGTTTTTAAGCTTATTCATTACAAACATACAAAAAATCTAATCCTTTCTCTTTATAATATATTATTACATAGTTTCGATTTTGTCGTATATCCATCACTTCTGTGGAGTTTTGCTAGCTAATTTCGTTTTACCCTGTATATTCAACACATCAGCTTTGAATGCATTTGTGATTTTATAGTTTGTAGTATCTGTTAACTCTCGTATATTATTCTCATTTATTTGACCAAATATTACTTGTCATAGTACGTATTTAATTCTGATTTACGTACCTACAACTTGACCCCTAGAGGTCGAGTTTCAACAAATAAATGACTCTCTTGGCGCGAATAACTGCTTCATTGATACCTATTGGCAATGTTCACAAGGTCGACTTTCGACTTTCTTTCTCCTGGGTTCGAACCCCGGATCGGTTAAAGTATTTTATTATTTTTAATTTGGTGATTCTCAGTAGCAGTCCCGAATCTGAATTTATGTAATAGGATCGCCCCTATTTGATATTATGGAACTTAACTAACAAAATGAAAAGAAAGGAAATAAAGAAAAATTGTCTTTTCCACACAAATAAGATATAATAGACATAAAATACATACACTAATACAAAGTAGCCATAAATTTCAATGATATATGATATAAACAAAAATAAGTTCGTTCCAAAAACAAAAACTTTTGACACTTGAAACTTGAGGGGCATAACGCTTTTTCGTTAAGGTGCTGATAATCTTGAGCATTCACTTGTAACAGAACATCGAGCATTCACCGTTTTTAAATTAGTCGAACTGAACAACGAACAGAGCCAAGCATAGAACCAAACATCGCTACAAACATTTTCACGATCATTCTAGCGAATGCTCTAGTTAATGCTCGTCAAAAAAATTTCTTCACGAAAATGTCAGACTTGACAGTCGCGTGTGCTGCATTTGTACTAGAGAGGTTTATAAAAAAAAAAACAAAAAACAATGACAGCATGGCTTGGCTCGGCAAAAAAGCTTGAAGCTTACTTATTTACTGTCCTTTTACTAGAATGCTGGCTAGAATGCTCGCTAAAACGTTCCCGTTTATTTTTCTGTAATGTAACGCTCATTACAAGTGAATGCTCAAGTTTATCGGCACCTTTACATGACGATTTGTACCAGTAAACTCCTACCGCAAGCTGTGATAAAGACTCAATTTCATTGGTCGATAGGGCTCGTATGCTGGGTTCTGGAGATTTCTGTAAAGCATGCCTTTTGGTCAGTATTCGGGGAACTGTTTTCATTAGTCGATTGCGGTATACGGAGAACCTGCACCGCACGTTTGGCAGGTGCTTTGAAGGCTCATTTTTATTGGAGTATTTCATTGGGTGTGAATCTCCGCACGCTTTTTACCGACCGATGACTTTCCTTAGTCATAACGCCGCCTGCGGGGAGTCCCTGCATATGAAAATGAACTATAAAGAACTTTGTTCTAGTAAAACAAAAAGAAAGAGATATTTAAAAATTAAAAGTTTTAGAATGTTATTTATTTATGTAAGTGTTATGCCTACTTCTTCATAGTACACAAGCTTGATGTTATGTTTATTTATTTTCAGGTACTTTATTCTCCATCAGTGTGTTCAGTAGAAAGCTGAAGGCGGATGATGCCGTTCTTGGCATAATATCGACCAGCAGTAAAATCTGTGGGGCTATAGTCTTGGCGTTCGCTAGGAATGAATACGAAGTGTACTTATGTGAGTTTACTAGTAACTTTTTATCATTAATATTGAGCTTAATACTTACAAAAAACTGAAAGAATTTCTAGAGAATTTCGGGTGTGAAATGAAAACATTTCTGGCTGTCAATAATTAAAATGGGCGATTCGCTCGGATTCGGGCGAGTAAATAAGCATGATACCTGGGTTAAAAAAACAGAAATTCTATTTAGTCCGTCAGTCAGGTAATAAAACAAATATTAGACACGTATTTTTTGGTTTATCATATTAGTAAAAAAATACTTAGATAAAACGCATTAAATTAACTCCCCCAGGAGTGGGGTTCGGTACGTTACAAGTAAGTATAAAATCTACATACTCATGACGTCATGGCACATTTTAACTCAATGTATCGCCGTAATCTTTTGATTACGTATAATAATCAATAGTTTAAAAAACACAAAAAAACACGCTTTTGTGCCTATCTTCCGGCTTCATCATCAGACCTTGAAACCTAATCGTGGTCATAGTTCATTACAAGACTTTTCTAAGAAATCCAAAACAGCTATGATACGATTTTCCATCATGAAGTTCCAGTTAATATCTTCCGGCTCCATCATCAGATCAGTTCGACAGTACCATATTATTGTATTGTCATCAGAACTACATACAGCTGCCAATTTTCATTACGCTACGACCCTTGGAAGATGGTTAAATTAGTTACCTTAGATTCCATTACATAGTTACATACAGGTCGACCTAATAAAAGCGTGTTAAAAAGAAAAAATACGTGTCCGATATTTTTTAGTAATCTACCTGACGGATTTTTTTTTTTGTCATCTTCCCTATTCGTGCGAATCACCAATAAGCCTTCAATACTCAACTTTGTTACGTCATAATCTTAAATAATATTATTTTGAGTAACATGATTTTTCTCTTTTCAGCACCCCTATTAGAAATCTTAAACGGAACCTCGGCAATCGCTCTACGATCGATTGCATCAAAACTAGTCTCGTATCAAGAATTAGGTAAGTTTTTAAATATTTTCTGGTATCTTCCAAATATTTTAAATTTAGCACTGTTATGTTTTTAAAATCAGTACTGTTATCGACTACCTGATTATCCACACGATATCCCTTAAAGTACCAATGGCCGTAGGACTAGAAGAGTATTTTAGTGAAGACCGCGTATTGCTAAACGGAACAGTATAATAACCAAATATCATATCTAATTTAAACAAATACCTACTGAACAACATGAATAACTAACTAAAACTATATCGGTATAACATAACAAAGACCTACTTACTCAAGCAGACGTATTATTTATAACGTACTATAGAAATAAAGTGAGAATATTTAAGAAGTAGTATTACCAGAAGACATACTTAAATAATATAAACACTCTTCAAATAAGCGCTCTTCCTCCTCTCTTCTACTATGCTGTGCCCAACAGGGTCTATATTTGTTTCTATAATTTTAAGCCTACCAACTGTTTTACCAACATTATAGAATGCAATAAAGAATTGAGAATTGAGAACTTGACCTTAAAAAACTTTTTGAGAAATGCGTGGACAAACATACACCTATAAAATTTTGTATATTTGTTTGGAAGCCCTAATCGATTATCTGTGAAAATTTTGCAGTTCCAATAATATTCCTCCTTTTTCTAAAGTCGGTTAAAACGGGAGACAGACTGGATATAGAATGTGGAAGACCTATATCCAGCAGCTGGCTATTGATGTATTGTCACTCAAAAACCTCCTTAAGTTTTCCTTGAAACCTAAACGACCAATAAAAAATACGAATTCTAATCTTTCAGGTAAAGTGTACTCTCTATTCGGCATAGCAGAGACCATGATGCCAATAATCTTCGCGCCGCTGTACTCCAGGGTGTACATCGCCACGCTCACTGTGCTGCCGGGAGCTGTGTTCCTCATGAGTGTCGCTGCTACTATACCTGCTCTTTGCATATTTGGGTAAGACTTTATTGATCAATTACTTATTTATGACACAAACCAGTATTGGATCATCGTCGGGACTGCCTCGTTGGTCGCAAGCGCTACGGCTGAGCATGAGGTCAAAGTCAAAGTCAAATAATTTATTTCAATTAGGCACTTACAACGCACTTTCGATCGTCAAAATTTACAAAAAAATTTATTGATTCTAGTCGCCCCTTCCAAAAGGTAGTTTTCGTATGGAGAAGAATGGGCAAAAAATTCCACCGTTACTCTTTTAAAATGTTTACAATATTTTTTAAACATTAATTATATAATTATATGTGAAGACGATGCACCTGGAATATAATTACTATAGCACAATAGGTAAAAAATATTAAAAATGAAGCAATGACAGATAAATTAAGTATGGATACATGGTGCTCACATATTTACAAAAGTTGTAAAAGTATACGATATTCCTAAATTATTTACAAGTAATACTAATAAGTCAGTGTGTGAATTCAAGTAATCACAGAATGTAAAATCAATTATAAAATAAAAAAATAATTTATACATTTAAATTAGCAACCAGTTTGATTTTTTCTAGACAGGACAGGACAGGGATTTTGTTGGTCAGGTTCTGGGTTCGATTCCCGGACGCGGGCAGTTTTATTAGGTTTTAGCATCTAGAATTTCTCAGTACTAGCCCGGAGTCTTGATTTGTGCCCAGTTGATGGCAATAGGCTCGCCCCCTATTACTTGAGATTTAAACATAACTGGCGAAATGTGGGTGTACTATTGGTACACCTCTGCCTAACCCTTTGGGGATTACAGGCGTGATGTTATGTTATGTTAGCGCACTAGAGTTATGTTGCACGTGGCATAGATACTGTAATTTCTACATACAAAGGTACAAAGGTGTAAGTTTAAGAAATAGGCTGCGTTTCCACCAGAGATGTGCGAGGTAGCTGAGCGGTGCGAGGATGCGTAACGAAGCTGTGAAACGATGTGAGTGTTTCCACCAGAGATGTGCTAGGCCGCTGAGCGGTGCGAGAATGCATAGCGACACTGTGAAACGGTGCGCAGATGAGCGCTGCGAGGATGTGTAGCGGGCTCTTTTCAGATAAGATTTCTCACTCGCGTCCATCCCTAATACACATCCCTCGCACACATCCCTCGCTAGTTTTGTACGTACAAAAACCTCGTACCGCTAAGCCGTTTCCACCGGAGCAGCGCTGACCGAGGCTAGGTAAATGAAACGATTCTATTAGTTTTTAACAAACACATCCCTCGCTACGCATCCTCGTACATTTCTAGTGGAAACGCAGCCTTACTGTAGATTTTATTTTATATATAACTAGTGACTTTACCGCTGAGTTAAAACATACCAAACTAATAATAAACTGATATTTACCACAATCTTCTCAGTATTACACTATTTTATTTTATTTATCTCCCATTGTCTTGTGTTGTTTTTATGAACAAGATGGGAAATAGTCAAGTCATTAGTAGTTAGTTTAGTAGTACACAAGGCTATACATCAAGCTATGCATTTCCAGTTTATACTGGAAATGTATAGCTTGATGTGTAGCCGTGTGTACCTAGTTGTCATTTTCATATCACTATAGTCAGTGGACCTACTATGATATATTCGACCCCTAAATTGCTTTATCACTTTTGACTACACTTCCCAGTAAATTAAAACCTCGGTAAGGTTATCTAACTGGGAGAGATGCTTCAATGAAACACTTCTTTGGAATTAAATAATACACACATCAAAAGTGTCTAAGGATCAAGTACGTTTTAGAGTATCGCCGCAATTGAGGATTATTATTTTAACTTTAGTGAATTTCACTATTTGAATAAAGAATTTTCTTTAAATTTTTATTAAAAATAAAAATTAACTGGTCAATTAGAATTCCTATAAAAGTGTGTTAAAGCGTTTATACAAAACCATTATAATTTCTGCATCGGAACTAAAAAAATTGTATCGATATGGAGCGACGACATCAGCATCGACATAATACGCTTTTCTCAACTGACACCTAATTCTTTTTCTTTTTTTTGCCTTCTAAATTCTTAATAGCGTTTATTTCACAATTTTATGATACAACAACTACAATACAACAACAACAACAAGCAAACAGCATTAGTTGATTACAGTTACTACAAAAGGTTTGCACAATAACACTATTCAACTCATAATTTCTTCCTACTAATCAGACGACGATAAGAAGTAAAAGGTAAATTAAAACCGGTTTTTTTTTAATAGAACATTCTATTTATGAGACACAATGGTTTTTTAATTGTTTCTGTAATTACGGCATTCGAGAGGTTAAATGTTAATTTATTCAAGAAAATAAAAATTCCTAAATAGTTCCGATTTTATGATTATTGATTATTATCTATTTCTTTCTTCGAGTTACAATGACTCATACACAATATACAACACAACACACATAACTTCATCTAGCGTTATGATGTTAACATTGTTTTAAATGCAGACACCCTATGATGTATAAGACTTCAGTACCTGGGCGACCGAGTTCTGCTCTGGTGAAAATAGAGAATGCTTATTTAATAGTATAGGAAAGTTCATACTAATTCCAGTAGGTACTTATGTACTAATTCCATGCTGCCTTAACATTATTCTAAAGTAGCCTTCTTGTTCTAAACGTTGTGCGACCGAGCTCTACTCGGATGAAAATACCGTGAAAACGAATTTTCCCAGATATGAGACCTAGATTGATTTTTTGCTCCCGTAAACCCCTATATTGCAACTTTTATCGAAATCGTTAGAGCCGATTTAAAAAACGTGACTCGTACAAATATATTTAAAAAATATATAAATACAAATATTGCTCGTTTAATAGGATAGGATATAATACAGAGTGACGGATACCATAGATTCAGTACCTACATGATTCTAGATTGAAATTCCCCCTGCATTGAAATATTTCGTCGGTTATTAAAAAATAATCTGCTGTTTCCTACAAAAATGCAATAAACACCTACGCGAGCAAAATATATGGAACAGTAACCGACAAAAATTCCAACGCAGGGGTTTCCAGAATCATGGACAAGTTACGCATTGATGGCCCTGCCACCCTGTATATCCCAGAATACACTATCTAAACCAGCATATAAGTAGGTCCGGGATGACCCCTGACAGGATGACTTGATTGATCGATTGGTAGCTTTCATGCCTGAATTTAATTACTTCTCGTTGCTTTGGTGGCCTGTAGTTACTACTTGGTAATTGATTGACAGATTCAATACCAAAACCGCAGTAACCTTTGTTCTGTTCTAAGCCAAATAATCTGATTTGTAGGAAGTAATCTCCCGTTTCTATATTAGTAATAACGTGGCATTTCTAGGGCCTAGCTGGTAGACTAGAATGGCAAATTATGTGTTGACTTTTATGGGTGACTAGCAGCGCCCCGCGGTTTTACTCGCATAAGTCTCGATCTCATAAAAATATCGGGGTAAAAAGTATTTTGTGTTAATCCGGGTTATAAACTGTGTGCCAAATTTCATCCAAATCCGTTTAGTGGTTTTTGCGTGAAAGAGTAACCATCCATCCATCCTCACAAACTTTCGCGTTTATAATAATATATTATCCTATACCTACTATTAAACAAGCAATCTTTGTATATTTGTTGTATATATATTTGTACTCACGTTCTGGAAAACGGCTTTAGAGCTGATTTGAGAACGTGACTACGTGTATTAGCGATTTCGATGAAAGTTGCAATATAGGGGTTTACGGGGGCGAAAAATCGATCTAGCTAGGTCTCATATATGGGAAAATTCGTTTTCTCTATTTTCACAGCCTCGAGAATGTGATACAACGTTACTATACCTGGACGATATGTTTATTTCTATTTTCACCCGAGGAGAGCACGGTCAACCAGTACCCTAATTGCGTAATACAAGATCAATCACAATTTATTTCGATTTGAAACAGATTGCTAATCCATTTCTTCATAAGATGGAAAAAAAACCTGCTCAAAAACGTAAATAACGCAATGAATGTAGTTGAACTGTCAAAATGAAACAAATTAGGCATAATTGTTTACGAAAATAAGTTACGCAATTAGGGTACAGGTACTAATATATATATATATCTATAATTATATATATATTAATATATAATTTATAATACTAAAAGTGAGAAGATTTTGAGGCCTTTCTTGGGAAGGTTTTTGACAAACTATAGCAGAGTGGTATTTTCTACCAACCATCAGCTACTTAGACTTTTCCCAACTATGTTGAGGTCGGTTTCTAGTCCGGCTTGCAACTGAATACAAGTATTTTCAACCAATAACGAAATAACACATAACATCACGCCATAATCCCCTGAAGAGTTAGGCAGGGGTGTACCAATAGTAGGTACACCCACATTTTGAAACGAAATAAAGGAAATAGAAATCAGGCATTAGCCTACAAAATGGAAGATATCAAAATGGCAGACAGAATGTTCTAAAATTCTTATCCATTTATATATTCGGTGACAACTCATAATGCGTTATTCGCAGCCAGATGTCGAAGGGACCTGTTTTCTCAGAGCTAAGGTATTGAGCCATCTGTGGAATATTTTAACATTTATTTATCATACAAAAATGATATTAAAATCTCTTCATCATCTTCAAGGTCGACTTTACTTAAGTAAGTACTTAAGTAAAGCTGGTTTTTACCTTGGTCAGGGGCTAAGCTTTGCCATACAAGGTGTCTAGTATCCTAGTAGTAACAGTAACTGGGTTGTTGCCATGTAAGATGTTGGTATTCAGCTGCACCTGGTTAGACTGGAAGCCAACCCCAACATAGTTGGGAAAAAATTACGTCGATTGTTTTTTTTTTTTTTGTAGCAAAATGGCCGTGATTATGCCAATAACGCTTGAAAACTATTCATGTTTGCGATCTATTCTTGAGGAGAGGCTATCAAGCAATGGCCTACTTACTAAAAGCAGTCTCCCCGTAAGCGCTCAATGTTTTGCACGAATAGGTTTGTTGTCGTTTCGAGTACATTTTCTTATGGACAATCGTGTATCCATAGGACGTTTGCCGGGTTTAATGAGCTGATCAAATTTTTCTCCCTGTACCAGCACGAATCCACCAAAATATGTACATAAACTCACGCCTTCTTCACTTGAGTAAGTGACAGCTCGGCCCGAGTCATTTCAACCTGAATAACAATACCAGATACTACGTCGTCAAAACGCCTAAAAAAGTGATGTGTACTGTCGGCATGAAAAGTACCGACCTATTATAATATTGAACTTGTCTTTTATTAATTGATAGTTTTTTTTTACGAATAAATGTAATAAGTAAATGTTATTATTTTAATTTAAATTGAATGCTGATGAACTTGTTCAGGACTAAATACTGTTTTTATTTATTTAAATATTTATACTTAGTCATATAACCAGAAATCAGAATCGCAGAAATCGCCGAATCTAGAATCTAGACTACTGTTGAGTGAAAAAGAAAACCTTTCTATTGTCATCAGATCCTATGTATGTCATTTTCTTAGCAAAGGAACGCTTGTCTACTTTTATCCAGACAATAAAAAAAAATAACTAGGGCTATTTATACTTATGTAAGTATCATAATTGAAATAGGCGTTACAGATAATTATGTTTCCTGCTTTATATGTAAATAAAAAATCTAAATCTTCGGAAAACTAAATTACATTCGTAATGATTTATTTTAAAATATCGATTTTCTGCCTGACCGTACAAATCAACATCATCGGGAGTGAAATCTCTGGTATTATTATTCGGGTTAAGTTGACTCAGGCCGAGATGTCACTGACCTCTTCATATGTAGAAGAAACCATATAGAACGCCATCCTTGCATACTCTTTTCGCTTCGTTTACGTTCGTACCTCTGGTCATACACGCACGCCGATTGCGAATACCGACCTTTCTAAAATACTATCCTGACCAACATACTATTCTTACTTCAAGCGTAATCTAAATCTTCAACTCCTTACGCTCGCACAGTTTACCGTAGCAATTCGATTCGCTTAGTTTGAAGAAAATTGTTAATAATACACACCCCTCAATCGTTTTGTTTGCAAGCAGCTTATCGTACATTACTACTGTTTTATCTAAACATTATAATATTGTTTCTGATGTATTCTAATAGGTTTCGCATGTATTTTTACGCAAAATTTTTACCTACAGGTAGGTACTGTATTTCTTAATGTATTTCATTGTCCCTCGGCAAACTACGTGTTTCATCAGTTGTCGCATTTCTATCAGTTGCCCTTTGCACTTGGTGCAGACCGGACGTTCTCAATCGACTTGGAAGTATATAGAGTTGTTAATACTATTTTAACTTAATGTAATTTATTAAACAAATGGAAGGAAAGCTGCTAAAGTCGTAGGCACGACAGATAGGAAATTAGTTTTACAGCTTTACGTTCACACGGAACTCAAAACAAATCAACAATAAAGAACTTAGTTCTTAATTCAAATTATTATACATGATAAATCTAATAATTGATGGACATGGAAATTAGCATTCGTTTGTATTCGGAAATGCGATGATACCCAAGGGACATTAAAAAAATATTAATACTGTACTTAACATAATAGATAACTTAATGTTATACTGATGTAGTTAGTGTTATGGTATATGAATAGATGAATCAATTTGAAAATGTGTGCAGCAATAGGTACTCTATTGCTAACTGCGCAGGCTTGAAAATGGCTTGTCGTCAATTACCTCACTGTTGGTTCCGTATTGATAGCTGTAAGTCCAACAAAATAAAATAAAATAATCATGTTTCTTTTCTTTACAGTTGGTTCTATCACCAGCACAAAAAAGACAATAAAGAGAAAAGACTGAACGTGCCCAATACTCCGCCCCTGCCCGGGGACATCCCTGTGGTTCCTGCATAGCCTGAATGATACTCTTCTGTCGCCTTAACTGCAACATAAAAAACATTTTGGATTGGGACCTTTTTATAATTTATAATTATTGTGTTGTGATACCTATATTGGTGATTAAATGTGTTGATAAATATATAATTTTGTGATTTTTATAATAAACTAGCTGACTATCGGAAAAATTATTTCCAGTTTTTTTCCAATTATCCTGGCAACTTTTCCAATTTTGTTTCCCCCCAAATCATATTCGACCTAATAAAAAAAACCCAAATCGGTTTAGCCGTTCTAAAGTGGTGCGCTTACCAACGAACAGTATTTCATTTTTAATTAATTATATAAATTGACGGCCTTTTCCAACTTAGCAGAATCCCGCACTGGAAGTGCGGGATTCTGCTATGTTACTCATGGTAACAAGAGGAACACCGTGAAGTGTTAGTCGGTTGGATTCCGATGTTACCCTCTATTTACCCTAGACTTCTATCTCATACATTAATACCTTATACATGAGAAATTATACACGAGAAAAAAAGCAACATTTCACCAAAAAACTGAACGCGTTCATTACATTTGGACCGCGTTCAAGAGCTGTCACTGTCAGCTGTCAGTGTTAAAATTGTTATGGAATATTGACACTGACAGTTCTTGAACGCAGTTTAGAAGTGCTGTTCGCGTTTAGTTTAATTGGTGAAATCCGCACTTAGTTGAATAGTACAAACCTCAAAAAATTCAACATTTATCACGCCATAGTCCCCAATTTCCATTCTACGAACATAGGTACATGTGATCTGTGTCATACAATGTCCCCATTTTCCATCATTCATTAAATAATTCACCATCAACCGTTTACAGTAACAGGAGAATGAATATATCTGTGGAGAGCAATAATTAATAGTGACGGGAACACACCAGGTACATGCGAACACACCGTAAATATCATTTACTGGAACACCGCGTCATGCGCTGTTGGCCTCGTATATCCGAATTATATAGGTAATTTGCCTGGGAACTATGATTTTGTTGTACAGTCGTGTGGAACCGTGTATGGCCGATTAAGAAATGCGAAGGTGTTGGATAAGTAACATTGGAGTTCATCATCGGCCTATAAATGTTCCCACTGCTGGGACACAGGCCTCCTCTCTGTGAGAGGGAGTGGGCCGTAATCCACCACGCGGGCCCAGTGCGGGTTGGTAGATGTCACATGTCTTTGAATTTTCGGTTCTAGGACATGCCGGTTTCCTCACGATGTTTTCCTTCACCGTTTTGAGAGCAGTGGTGATGAAATAATTTACACAAAGTAAAGCGCCTGTCTGGGTTCGAACCTACGACCTACAACTCGTAAGTCGCGGCCGTTACCACTGGGCCACCACTGCTCTTCATCGGTGTCAAACTCAAACTCAAAGCATTTATTTCAATTAAAACATTTACAGGCACTTTAAAACTGTCAAGGAATCGATCAGTCAGAACTATGAAGCTAGTTGCCCACTCTAAAGCGTAGTAGGTACCTATGGAGAAAAACGGGCAAGTAACTCCACGGACACTCTTTTAAATAAAAAAATTGTTACAAAATATTAGTTCCATCATTCATGTTGAAATTATACATGTGAAAACAATGTAAAAAAACGTGCACGTTACAAGCGTCCATAATAAAAAGATAAAACTAAGGACAATTAAAAAATTAAATTAAAAATAAGCCATGGCAGCTAAGAGATGACCAATCCCAACTAACGGCGCCCGTTCACGAACATGACGCATGGATTAACACCATTCAACTCAACCATTTTGAAGGGAGCTAAATGATCCAACACAAGCGCCACCATCAGCGAAACATCTAAGTGAGCATGATATACTCACAGCCGCCAGGTCACATTCAAGTCAATTAAAGATGTCTTACCCGGTAAATGTCTAGAATGGAACTTTGAACTACAGATTGAGCTAATTTTGTAGCAGCACTTACAAATAAGAATTAAAAGTATTGAACTCTAAACCACGTTCGCAGTCTTTTTTAGAGTTCCGTACGTGCGAATGAAAAAATGGGACCCTTATAGGATCACTCGTGTGTCTGTCTGCCTGCTGGCTGCATGGCTGGCTGTCTGTCTGTCTGTAACAGAAAATTTGCTCCGAATCTAATGGATCGATTTGGTAAGTAGAAATCTGGTACTCATATGATTTTTGTATTTATATATTTTGGGTCACTTTTGGGGGGCAAATAAGATTATTTTTTTAAGTTTCGGAAACTGTATCGTGTGATATATCAAATGAAAAGGCTTACTGAGAGGGTCCCAAACATCTTTTTTTAATAATTTTAGTTAAAATAATTGGTTTCATGGTTATTTAAGAAAATTTATGAAAATTGACCATTATCTCCGAAACTAAAGAATTTTGACAAAAATCCAGATTTTTTTTTATACTTATAGATTACAGGAAAACCTATAAGAAGTCTATGGTTTTAAAATAACATGGCAAATCTCTCAATAACGTGCGAACAAACTTACATTTGCAGTTGGAATGTATGGGAGAACATGTTTTTCAACTCCAATGTTAAGTTTGTTCTTGGGATAAATTCATCCCAACTACGGAACCTTTCATTGTGCGTGGCATACATGACCTAATCCCTGGGCATCGTTACAATATTCTTCAAGTTAGACTTACCCTGTGTCCTAATAGAAAAGCGATGCTCGCGTGAATATGCGTCCATCGCGATCATTAGTTAGCCAAATGCAGTGCAAAGTCTAGTTTAAAATAAACACCTTTCATACTACCTTTCAACCTAAACAGATTCTGTTGAACATGTCCACAATTTAAACCACCTCAATTCTAAACTTAATTAATTCATTAAAAACTAGCGCCCTCACCTAGAACTGCGCCGTCTGTAATAGCAAGAGTTTGAAACTAACCCGTTGCTGCGACACTTGTATTATTTTAACCAGCGCTAGCTCCCTTTGCAAACCATCAAAAGCACTTTACAGCGCTGTCAAAACATTTGTATAGCACCTTAAGTATAACAAATTCTATTCGCAGTAATTGGCCCTTTGACAGGCACAGTCGAATCTACAAACGAAGTTGATGTATTTTTTATTCAGCTAGAATCGAAAACACTAAATCAAATATGTGAAAAAGAGCGCTTTTTTACGATGGCGCCTGTTTTTTTCCTCTGTTTTCGCTTTTTCATTATTTGTGAGCGAATAGTGGCCGATATACGAATGTGATTTTTATGTCCATCGATAGAATTTTAATGGAAATGTAGGCATTTTGAAATTGTTTCACCGTATTGATAGGGTCAGTTAGCTGACTTGTTTGTGTTCACACAACGATGTCATAAAACTTTGAAAATAAAATCAACAGATTAGTTTTTGCAGCTGTGATTTGTTTGAAACGATTTTTATGTATAAACTATTAGGTACGTAAATTATCTTGCTTACCCTACTAAACATGTTTGCAGTATCAAGTTTTTCTAACTAAACAGACAGCTGTGCTGCTGGGGAGTTTGTTGCGCCACTTAAAGCACCAGCTAAAGCACTAGAAAGTGGTGAAGGGTGGGCGTTTTGGGGGACTGTCCGACGTAATTTTGACGGTCGAATACCGCTGATTCTCTGCCTAGTTTGAATAATTGACATTTATTTTAATTTTGTAGCAGTGGGATCATTTCTATAGTGTTATACACGGGGTTTAACTCACAACCTCTCACTCGCCAGTGCGACGGTTCGAAAAACGCCTGTAGTACATTTTATCTTTTGGTTGTGGAAATCAAGCTGTAGGTGCCTTGCGACGCAAAACACGGTAATGAATCTAGCAAATCAACATGCCAATCCCGGTAGGCTCAAAAATTGTGTTATACCACTTCACACAAAAGTGACCCTTCCTATACATTTATGTCTCCCTAGGCCGTTGTTTTTTTACATTACCTATCATTGTTTAACCCTTCGTATCAAACGTTGATCCTCACGAAGAAACAGAAATCTGCCTAGCTATTTCACAACTATGTTGGGGTCGGCTTCCAGTCTAATACCAGCATTTTACATGGAACGACTGCCTATATGACCGCCAAAACCCAGTAACTGAGTAATACGATACCCCTTGGCGACGATACCCCCTATTTAGTGGTATGAGGAACAGGGTGTAAAGTTCACTCATCCACCATAGAAAAGGGAGGTCCGGTGGGCAACTGCCCATTGGTTTGAAGTCGGAATCTTGTATATATGTCGATCGCTCGGTAAACTCTAACTGCGCGATGCAGGATTTGTGTGACGTCATGTCTATGATGCGTAGTTCGTATGTGGCGGTGTAACCGCTATATCACTCCCCTCCGGAGACCGGAGATCGATAGTGGGCTGAATCTTGCGATGCTTCACACAGTGCCAGCTGTGGTTCCAGTGAGTCGGAACCGGGTGCCGCATAGTTCACGGTGGGTCGGAACTTCCTGTGGTGATTGCGGCGATTGTGGTGATTGTGGTGATTCTCTAGTGAGTCGGGGTGATTGAGTTGACTGCGGTGATTCCCCAGTGAGTCGGGGTGATTGAGGTGATTGCGTTGATTCCCCAGTAAGTCGGGGTGATGAGGCTGATTACGTTGATTCCCCAGTGAGTCAGGGTGATGAGGCTGAGGGTGATGACCAGGAATGCGTGTTCGCTGCATGCTGGTGGTCAGGATACCTGTTGAAGCCGTGGGTGCTGGCTGGCTGTGTGACTCGCCTCGCGATAGCTTGCGGGAGTGATGATAATGATGACGTCACGCCGAAGTAATTGCACGAAGGCTGCGTTGACGTTGATCACGTGGGGGTCACCAATTTAGTGGTATGAGGAACAGGGTGTAAAGTTCACTCATCCACCATAGAAAAGGGAGGATCCTCCGACCAGACGGGTGTTGTGTCTGGCGGGCAACTGCCCATTGGTTTGAAGTCGTAATCTTAAAAACAGGACGTCCCAAAATTATGGGACATGAAGGGAAAGTACCTTAAATATCGTAGATAGGGTATTTTGTTGAAAGAAGACTTTATGTTATTTTTAAAAGTTAGTAATTCTGCATTCAAAGATTTTCTAAAAATTACTTGCCTCGTCTGGGAATCGAACCGACTTAAATGTAAAAAAAAAACACCCCTACTTTTATGATTCCAATAGAAAGAATGGCCAAAAACTAATAACTCTTCTTAAGTAACATAGTATTTTAAAAGAAACGAACAACGTAAAATGTTTGAGTCAAATTTCAAGAAAGTTATTGATTGCCGACGACGACGTTCGAAAAGTAGCAATATTAACATTCCATAGATAGCATTGATTATTTGTAAATAAGTACCCACTTCATAAAATACTTTACAGCATAGGATTGGTACGAATGGACCGATTAGATGGCCGGCCAGATCCCCGGACCTTACACCATTAGATTTCTTCTTTTGGGGATACGTGAAAGATATGCTATACAAAAAACGATACGAGAACGTGGGCGAGTTACAAACAGAATTGTGCCATATCATATCGAGTATTCACCATAAAATGATAAGAAAATCAACAGGCAGCGGACTCATTAAAAGATTGGCGATTTGATTAAGACAAGAGGGATCACATTTTGAGCATTTAATTAGTTAATTTACAAAAAAATACCAACTTAATTGACTACGGCAGTTTCATGTGTGTTTTTAATTTGATTAAAATGATTAATTTCACGCTGTTCCTTTCTTTTAAAATACTATGTTACTTAAGAGAGTTATTATTTTTTGGCCATTCTTTCGATTGGCATCATAAAAGTAGGGGTGTTTTTTTTTTTTACTTTTAAGTCGGTTCGATTCCCAGACGAGGCAAGTAATTTTTTGAAAATCTTTGATTGCAGAATTACTAACTTTTAAAAATAACATAGTCTTCTTTCAGCAAAATACCCTATCTACGATATTTAAGGTAGGTACTTTCCCTTCATGTCCCATAATTTTGGGACGCCCTGTATATGTCGATCGCTCGGTAAACTCTAACTGCGCGATGCAGGATTTGTGTGACGTCATGTCTATGACGCGTAGTTCGTATGTGGCGGTGTAACCGCTACACCTAGTTGTCAAACTTTCGGGCTTCTGACGACCCACGCGAAACAATGGATTTTATTTATTTTTTCTGTAATTACGGCATTCAACCAGCTATAAAAGGTTTCCCTGCAGTATTGAAAAAATTCTTTAAAGGTTAATTTGAATGTGTCAAATCAATCTTCATAAATTGAACGGAATATAATTCTCTGAAAGTCAGAAGCCACATCAAGCATAAGTGACCTTAACTCCGCAAACTCGACGCGTTATCCGTAATCAGAATAATTGAGTAAACTTGTAATTTATTCGTAATATAAACTGAGTTTAAAGACGAAGTTAATCAGTAAAGATATGGTATTCGAGTTAATTAACTCTCACACTCGCTATGGAAATAATTGCTCGATGGAATAAAGTAATCACTGTGGAGAAAGCGAGGCGAATAATTTGTTTTATAGCTAGTGGATAGACTCCGCTTATGTGGTAAGTGTGGTGTAAATAGACAAGAGCACACAACTGCTCGTCTTTCGTCATATTAACTTAAATATAACGTTACCATTGCTGGGACACAAGCCTCCTCTCTGTGAGAGGGTATGGGCCATAATCCACCACGCGGGCACAGTGCGGGTTGGTGGATGAGACATGTCTGATGATATTTTAGTTCTGAATACCACTGTCCACCGCACGATGTTTTGAGAACAGTCGTGATCATATAAATTACACAAAGTAAAGTGCCTGCCTGGTTTCGAATCCACGACCTACATCTGTTGGGGCCGCTACCACTGAGCCACACTGCTCTAACTTATTTTTATTTCTTTTTGTTAGCCTACATTGTGTCCCAAGGCCTCCTCTTTTTCTTTCCACCCTGCACTCCATAACTCAAGTAGCAGATGCTGGAAAAAAAGCAGTCAGGCTGCAGTGGGAATGGGGCAAACACGTCACACGAATTTACCCGGAGAGATGGACAAAGATCGTCACTCACTGGACGCCTGAGGGAGGACAACGCGGCGCCATCGAGGTAGACCGCGGCGAAGGTGTTGTGACGATCTGATTATGCTTGCGGGGCCAACATGGCCAGAGATGCACAGTTTTTGAAATTAAAACTTTTTTAGGCGCGTTGGGCATTTTTGAGATGGGACTAAACCATTGATTTCGCGACACCATGACGACACCTCATTTTTGTAAACGCGATTGTGCTCTTTATTTATATTAAATTACGGATCAATGTTCTATGCAAGTATTTTTACTTTAAAGGTTTCGAAAGTATTTTTTTTTTCGTAATCGCAATTTTGCTCTTTATTTAGATAACGTTACGGACCAATGTTCTATGCAAGTATTTTTCTTCCACCAAGGCGATCTTGTTCAAGTTTTCACTTCTATCGGCACTCCCGGCCACGGCTATTTTTTTAAATTTATTTTTTTATAAATTTTTATTATAAAAATATAAATAAGTAACTTAATTTGTTCTTGGGAGAGTACAACACGCGACATTTTCATAATAAAATTATCAAGTGCAAAGCCACTACGCCATCATTAAATTTTCAATTGAAATAACAAGAGCAGTAATTAAAAGTAAAACATGCCACCTCGACGAGATGGTTAATTAAATATTGGCATTTTGAATGTGTTCAACATTTTGGGATTAAAAGCCTCATTATAGTTAATGAGCTGGCCAATAATCAAGTTGTGATGTGATGCTGAAGCCAATTTTAATATTATTGTTATCAACCGTTTGTGTCCCACTGCAGCGACAAAGTCCTCCTTTCCCTATCTACTTCTGTATGTGGCCAATTCTTAGGAAAAGAGTTGAGTTCGTCCCGCCATCTCCTCTTGGGCCTGCCGGGTTGCCATTTGGTGCTGTTTGGGACCCACTGTGTGGTTATTATTGGAATATGAACATAAACCTAACCTCGTTATTCCTGAACGATTCGCGCGTCCCTAGTAGTGCGTTTCTCAACGACCACACTGTCTGTCAGCTGTTAACTTTTCCGCAGAGTCACTTTTAGAATTGTTCTACTATTTTAATCGATAATTAAACTAGTTAATACTTTATATCTTTCTGTTTCATTACATCAGTTATTTTAGCCCATAGCATGCGACAGATAGGACCAACCCTGTACAATTCCCAAAAAAGATTCCGAGGAGCCTGCAGGGTATTTATGGCTTGGCCAATGAAAATACCGAGCTCAGAACGAGATAAACTTTATTTTTCTTTATACATGAATAAAAATCGAGAGTAACGGAAAATATTTTTTCTAAAAGATGACAGAATGACATTTGACACTTAACATTCCGCCCACCATGGACAGTGTCCATAAAATAACACACAGAGTTACTTAACAACTAACCCGCCCACCATGATAAAATATAGCTACTACCAACAACAATAAAATAATAAATAAATCTAACTTAAACATTTCAATGTTAACAACACTCCATAACATTGCTGCTGGTAGCCTTTGAATATATTGAGCAAAACAAAACTTCATAACTTAAATCTAGACGGCAACAGGTAAAATAATAAGCTTGGACACTGGTCTCTTGATAACAGAATCTCTACATTTTAAAGAAACAACGCGCGTGAGATTGTCCACACCAATATGCTTGTCGGTAATCATACCATACAACCATCTTGCCGGTGGCAGATCATCCTCCTTAACCAGCACTACATCTCCAACTTTAGGTTCCGGAGTTATTTGTGACCATTTATAACGGTGTTGGAGTTGTGTCAGATATTCGTGTGACCATCTTCGCCAAAAATCTTGCACAAGCCGTTGAGTGAAATGCCATCTTTTGAGAGTACTCATGTTCGCATTCTCATAATTAGTATCCGGTACCAGCACTAAAGGCTCACCCACAAGAAAATGCCCCGGGGTAAGTGGGTACGGATCTTCTGCATTGGAACTAACTTGAGTTATCGGCCGTGAGTTAAGACATGCCTCTATTTGGCACAAAAGAGTCGTCATTTCTTCAAACGTGAGTGTACTGTTGCCGATTACTCTTTTTAGGTGATGTTTCGTGGACTTCACTCCAGCTTCCCAAAGTCCACCAAAGTTTGGTGAGTGGGGTGGAATGAAGTGCCAGTTGGTGCCGTTTGTCGCTAACCAGCTAGCTATGTCAGTAGCTACTACTGACCCTTCTCGAGGTAATAAATTCTTAAGCTCCCTATTCGCTCCAACAAAGTTAGTGCCATTATCACTCCACAAATCTGCGCAATGCCCTCTGCGTGCAACAAAACGCTTAAATGCACCTAAAAATGCCTCTGAGGTCAGATCACTCACTACCTCGAGATGAATTGCACGAGTGGCCATGCATATGAATAAGCAAATATAGCCCTTGGTCGAGTGATAACCACGTCCCTTTGTGGTTCTGACCGCAATAGGTCCTGCGTAATCAACACCGCTCTGATGAAAAGGGCGACAAGCAGTGACACGAGCTGATGGCATTTGGCCCATCAACTGTTGATTCGTTTGAGCTGAATAACGGACACAAACAATACATTTACGAACATGCTGCCTAATAAGACTTTTCGCGTTCACAATCCAATACCGAGTTCTTATATAGCTCAGCATTAACTGAGGACCTCCATGAATAGTTCGTTCATGGGCATCCGCAACAATCAGATTTGCTAGATGTGATTTATAAGGAATCAGTATTGGATGCTTCATTTCTTCTACAACGTTAGCCTTCTGCAATCGTCCACCAACTCTAAGGATGCCGTCGCCATCAAAAAATGGATTGAGCGAGGTAAGTCTACTACTTTTTTTTACTTTACCTGATCCTTGTACACTCTCTATTTCTTTCAGGAACCCGTCCCTTTGACACAACCGGATACAGGTAAGTAATGAATCATTTATTTTAGTAGATGTTAGCCAACGTGTAGTTTGAGATTTAGGGCTTGCTCTTTTTGTCATATTAAGAAACCTTCTACAATATGAAATCACCCTTATTAGTCTTTTTAAACTGGAAAACCTTAAAATTATATCAATGCCTTCAGTTGTTATGTGACATAAAACATTACTTTTCTTTTCCTCTAAATCTGTTTGCTTAAACCTTCCTCTACTGTAATGGACTGTATTTTCTTGTAGCCACTTAGGGCCGTTTTTCCATAATTCTATTTCAGAAATATTACTTGGATTTATGCCCCGTGATGCGCTATCTGCTGGGTTCTCATCGGATTTGACATACGACCACTGACTATTATCTATAATGGTCAATATTTCGGAGACTCTATTTGCCACGAACGTCTTCCACTTGCTGGGATAACTACTCAGCCAAGCAAGGACAACACTGGAGTCAGTCCAAGCATGTATGTTTTCCTTTGAGATACCCAATACTTCCGAGACTTCTTGGAGCAACTTTGCTAAAAGAACGGCTCCACAAAGCTCCAAACGAGGTATAGATACCTGTTTTACAGGAGCAATTCTCGATTTGGAAGCGACGAGATTCACATGAACCTTACCGTTACAATCTACTGTCCTAACATAGACAACGGCTGCATAAGCTGCGTTAGACGCATCAGAAAACCCCTGTAGATCCATATGGACATCGTCTCTGCTTGTCCCAACCCACCTCGGAAGTTGAAAACTAGTAAGGTGAACGAGATCCTTGCGATAGGGAATCCAATCTTTGAGTATGTCAGCTGGTATCTCATCATCCCATCCTACACCAGCAAGCCATATTCTCTGAATAAAAACCTTGGCAGTTGTTATAACGGGTGCGATCCAACCGAGTGGATCAAATAATCTGGCGATATCCGAAATTACTCTACGTTTAGTCACAGGTGTCTCAAGCGAAGGAAGTTGGACAGTGTATTGAAATTCGTCGCTAGATCTATTCCAAGTTAATCCTAGAATTTTCATGACAGAATCTAACTTTATCTCTAAGGTTTCCTTCGTATCCTTACTGTCTTTTTCAATTTTCTGCAATAAATCATTGTTATTACAAGACCACTTCTGAAGCTCAAACCCCCCGCAACTAAGAAGTTCGTTCATTTGATGATATATCTGAACACCTTCTTCAACGCTTTCGCAACCTGTCATGAGATCGTCAACGTAGAATTCCTTTAAAACCCTGTCTGCTGCTAAAGGGTATTTATCACCTTCATCATGTGCAAGCTGTTGCAGAGCTCGTACGGCTAAGTATGGTGCTGAAGATGTACCAAATGTTACACGTAATAACCTCAGATGTTGAAGTTCTGAATTCACATCCTTACACCACAAAGGGCGTTGAAAATCAACATCTTCTTCAGATACCTTTACTTGTCTGTACAATTTCACTATATCGGCAACAAGACATATAGGGTGACAACGCCAACGCATGATGATGTGCCTCAGTTCAGGTTGTAGCCTTGGACCAATCATCATATCTTTATTTAATGATGAACCATTATTAAGAGAACATGACGCGTCGAATACAACCCTCTCCTTTGTTGTAGTTCTATCATTTTTTACAACTGCGTGGTGTGGCAAATATATGGCAGTAGAATTATCTTTCTCTAATTCTGGAACCACCTCCATATGGCCTAGCGTCAAATATTCCTCAATAACATCAGAATATTTCGTTCGAAATTCAGGATTCTTGAGCAGACGTTTCTCCAATAAATAAAATCGTTTCCGAGCAATTTCGAATGAATTGCCATACTGACACTCTGGATTATTTGACTTAAAAGGCAATCTCACTACGTAGCGACCTGATGAATCTCTTTGAACACTTTCAATAAAGAAGTCCTCACATGCCTGTTCTTCTTCTGATAAAATCTTTTTGTTCCCAGAAAAAGGTTCTTCAATCTCCCAGAACTTCTTTAACAGATCATCAATCGATATGTGAGTGTGCATGTTCACGATTTTATCTTGTTGCAGACAACCTTGATTTATTGGTGAGTGTATATAACCAGAGAGGATCCATCCGAGCTTAGTATTTTGTGCCACGGGAAACCCAGGTAGACCCTTGATAACACCTTCCATTAAAATCTGGCAATACACTTCTGCTCCTAGCAAAATATCAATTTTGTTTGGAGTATCAAATGCAGGATCGGCTAATTTTAGATCCAACATTTGAGGTGACAACACAGGAAAAACAATCTTCCTTTCAGGAAGAAGTGATGTAATGTTCTTAAGAACGTGAGCCTTTACAACAACTGTACAGTTGGGATCGTGGCGTGACTGAACCTGTACGGTTACAAACCATTTAGAGCGCAATGTTGCACTCTGGTCACTGCCAAGTCCTGAAATAAAGCTCTTGTTTGGAATCTTCTTCAGACCAAGCATTTGTACCGACGACTCGGTAATAAACGATGCTTGAGATCCTTGGTCTAAGAGAGATCTTAAAACGAAAGTACTTGTTCTCCCTTCTACCTTTACCAAGGCAGTGGCCAATAACACTTGGCTGTTTACATTTGAGAAACAAGATACTATCTTGTTTGGTGTCTCGCTCTGCGACGTTGATGGCGGAGATTGATCCGTTCCATCTTCCTCTTGATCACTTTTAGGGACTGATTTTGGGTGCAGAAGAGAGTGGTGTCTCTTTTTGCAAATACGACAACTGGTTGAATTACGACATGAAAATACCGAATGATTTAGACCAAGACAATTGAAGCACAACCTATTGGTTTGGACAAAGTTACGACGTGCTTCAACATCTTCCTTTGCAAACTTCTTACAATGAATCAGTTTATGACCTTCAGAACAAAAGTCACATGTTAAGTTTGAAGTGACATGCATAGCCTTAGTTGTGCGAGTACTATTAATTGACTGCTTAATGACTTTACCATCTAAAAACTCAAGAGACCTGAATCGCTGCTCTAAGAAATCTTTAAAATCACTTAATTTAGGAAGTTCACCATTAGCCTTACAGATTTGAACTTCCCATAGTTTCCTAGATTCGGTATCAAGTTTTAAACTAACAATGTAAATTACAATAATATCCCAAGAAGAAATGTCAATGCTTAAATTTTTGAGGGCGTTTAAACATTCATTTGTTGTATCAAGTAATTCTTTAACGGCACTGGAAGATTCTGATTGTATGTTCTTTTGATTCATGAAACGTTTTAAAATACAATTAGCAAGATGCAACTGATTATTGTAACGATGTTCTAACTGATCCCAACAGACGTTGTAATTAACGGCCGTGATAGGAATATGCCGCAAAAGTTGCTCGGCCTCACCTGTTAAATAGCCCTTGAGATAGTGTAGCCGTTGAACGTCGTCCAATACTTTGTTGCTATGTATTAACGATATGAATAAATCGCGAAAACTTGTCCATTCGGTGTATTTGCCACTAAAATTAGGAATAGAAATCTTAGGTAACTTAACACTAAAGGATTGACCGACGTTTGACTCAATAACCTTAGAACTAGACAATGCAACTGTATTAGAATCGATCTTAAACTTAAGCAAGCAATCCTTTAATTCCGTTTTATAATCCGTGTATAGTTCCTCAGTAACGCCGTATGCATCAGTTGTGTAATAAGTAGACTTCAATAATTCCTTGTTACCAAATTCCGAAATGATGACTCTATGTGTATCACGATACAAAGTCCAATAATTTTCCAATGTTTCAAGCCGAGTTTCCAAATAGGATTGCGTTATTCTTTCTCTTGGAGATTTTTTGAAATTAACTCTAGCTTTTTGTATCTTTAACTTTGTATCTTCTTGCATAGTAAAATACGTTTCCATTTTAACTAGCTTCTTAATTAATTAATGAATAGTTTAAAATATCTTTAGTTTCAATAATATTAGTTAGAATTTCCAACTAACTTGTATGCCCAATTTTTCAAAGTATATTTTTTCTTGTATTGAAAGTTCTATTTTTGCGTAGTAGTAAGTCAATATGTAAAGCGTACTCACAGTTTTTTCACTTCAATACTTTACTGAATTTGGATCCAACAAAATTCGTACTCGAACCGCAGTCCGATCAGCTTTGTATAGGATCTGTTGCTGTGTGGCTCAACCAATATATCATCCGGCTCGAAGGACCATGTACAATTCCCAAAAAAGATTCCGAGGAGCCTGCAGGGTATTTATGGCTTGGCCAATGAAAATACCGAGCTCAGAACGAGATAAACTTTATTTTTCTTTATACATGAATAAAAATCGAGAGTAACGGAAAATATTTTTTCTAAAAGATGACAGAATGACATTTGACACTTAACAAACCCAGTTAAGCTCAAAAGAAGCCAATTTATTTACAGCCCGTTCACTATAACTTGGCCCTTGCTGTCATGTTGGCACCATTGCTTGTCAAGCTTAGGTTCAATACTAATAGAGTTCAAAATGGCGAATGACAGAACAGTCCTACCAACCGCATCATGGGACAAGTTAGAATGAAGGCATAGTAGTTTTATTTTTGTGACAGAGCACAGAATGGGCCATGCCTGTCATAGATAATATTTCTCTAGGCGCGGTAAAAGGCAGTAGGTTACATTATTAAATAATTACTTTAGTATTGGATTCGTCACTACATAGGTGCAATTTGAGCTGATTTGCTCTTAAACTTTCGAGGACTCTCACTTGTGACATGGCCCAAAGGTTGGCACTTATGACCCCTTTTAGACAAATCCCATTGAGCGTAGTATTTACGGAGAGACCTGTGAAACAGTGACAGACATGAACTTTGAACTTTTTAGTAATTTCAGACCCAACTTGTGCCTATAATGCAAAAACTGACTGTGACCATTATTGTTGTCTTTAGCTCTAAAACCTCAAGAACCATGTTTTACGAATAAACTCCATTTCCAACTTCCAATTTAGCGTTATTGGTTATTGTATAATACAGAAATTGAACTTTCTGTCAAACAAATAAATTAATTTTTATCTGGCTACAGGCTACGATCTGGGGGCCTACCACCAGCTCAAAAGCAGTATTATTTTAATATTGAGAAAGAGATGGAGCTATACGTCCTGTAGAGCTTCATCTCTTTCCCACACTGAAGTCCCCCCTGAAGGCCCCCTGAGTTTCCAAATATTTTATATCACTTTTCTCAGATAGCCAGGCACTACAGAAATTTACCGATCGTTTGCATATTCCCATTTCGCAGAGCTCCTTCTACAGCACAAACCCAATCTATTCCTAACTTCGCAAGACACCAAAAACTCGTGACAAACGACACGAGTGTAAGTGAAAAGCAATGTTTTGTGCGGACTGATTTGCCTAAATCTAAATAATGGCGGCACCTAACTACGTACAATTATATATTCCGAGTGTTTTGCCGAAGGAATTATACAGACATTTTCGGGCCACGACTGTGCGATACATACGTGGTTCATATTCTGAGTGGCGAAGAAAAAACACAAAAATAAAAACAAACATTACATCACGCCTTGTTTCCCCGAAGGGTTGGGCAGAGGTGTCCCTGTAGCAGGTACACCCACATTTCGCCAGTTATGTTTAAGTCCCATGTAATAGGGGGCGAGCCTATTGCCATCAACCGGGCACAAATCCAGACTCCGGGCTGCTACTGAGAAATTTCAGATAGAAAAACCCAATAACACTTTACCCGGGAATCGAACCCAGGACCTCATGCTCAGCAGTAGCGCTTGCGACCACTAGACCAACGAGGCAGAATTAGACAAAAATAAAAAGTTGGAGGAAAATATCCACGCAAAACGGCCACCGCTCAACTTATTGCTGTGACCCTAGGCGAGACAGAGTCACAGCGCTGGTTTTCAGTGACAGACGGCATTGACGTGATGACGTCAACCCGTACAGCATAACGTGAAAAAAAATAAAAATAAAATGAATGACTTCTGATAATTGTACTTTAAATGTAAATGTAAATTATTGTTGTATGTTGATACATAACCTGACAATGAAGCTGACTATTCTCATAACTTAATTCAAACAAATAAATCCAAGTCTAAGGGATTTATTTATTTATTTTAATATCGTTTCTCATAATATTCCCTGGAGAAACTGAGTCGTCTCGGAACAAATCTCCGGCGTTTATGATTGTTAGCCGAGTCTGTTTTGAAGGGCTGTAATGGTTGCATATATTATCATAACAACTTCGAGTGAGAAAAATATGAATTCCTATCTCTGTGACTCGTAAAGGCGATGATGTGATAGCTGCGCGTGCGGCGAGTAAATGCGAGATACAAGTACGAAAGACTAAGTAAGAATAAAGTGGAACCATTTTTATAAAGTCATTATTAAATCCCATAATTTAGATAGATAGGCTAGCTACATACATACCAGCAGTCTTACCAGCAGTATTTCTATTTTCTTAATGTCTCTCGGGAATCATCGCATTTCCGAATGAAAACGAATGCTAATTTCCATGTCCGCCAATTATTAGATTTATCGTGAATAATAATTTGAATTCATAACTAAGTACTTTATTGTTGTTTTGTTTTGACAAAACAACAATAAAGTTGTGTACCGTGTGAACTCTATAGAGCTGTAAAACAATTTTCCCGTCTGTCGTGCCTGCGACTTTAGCAGATTTCCTTCCATTTTTTAAATAAATTACATTAAATTAAAAGAGTATCAACAACTCTATATACTTCCAAGTCGATTGAGAGCGTCCGGTCTGCACCAAGTGCAAAGGGCAACTGATAGAAATCCGACGACTGACGAAACACGAAGTTTGGCGAATTTTTTACTGTTTCAGAATCATGTAACAGTTTTCGCGTCGAACTCAAAACTCAAACTCAAACACAAAGCATTTATTTCAAATAAACCAATTACAGGTACTTTTGAATTGTCAAGGTTTCGATGTCCCTGCCACCCTGTATACGTAGGTAGGTCTCATGGTTTTCTAGACTGGGGATGTAATAAATTCGTGATATCTTTAGTTGTAGGTATAAGCAAGTTAGAGACAAATACCATCCTTCAAGATATTGGTAACCATTTTCAGGGTTCCGTACCTCAAAAGGAAAAACAATATCCTTACAGGATCACTTCGTCGTCCGTCTGTCTGTCAGTCTATCAAAACCCTTTTTCTGAGGAACATGTGGAGGTATTAAGTTGAAATTAATATAAAATACGGTCCCTTGGGGCTCTAAAAAAATCAATCTTCTAAATCTACGCAATAATAATACGGTCAATTATGCGATATGTATTTTGATACTCGCAAATAAATTTTAAATTTGGCAACAAGCAAGGTCTCATAGCAAAAGTGAAGGAAAATGTCCGAAAATTGTTTATTTGTAGTGATAGAACTTTTTTTTGTTTTTTTGGCGATTACAAACTAACATTTTATTTGGAAATTTGACCGTGACCGTAACGTATATCCATGTATGGAAGAACATATTTTTCAACTACAATGTTAAAAGTTTGTTTTTGGGATAAATTCATCCCATCTACGGAACCCTTCATTGTGCGTGGTTCTACACGCACTTGTCCGGTTTTTTATAAATATCTATTCTATGGTTAATAATCCCGAAATATCTACACCTCTGGCTCTCTCCTGGCTATCTCCCTAAAATAACGAATTAACAAACAACGAGAAGATTCTTTAACTAGTTTTTGCACACGCTTCATTAACGACAAAAATGGCGAAGTCTTAGATTTAACCAATAAAGGCCCAGGAAGATACAAAAACGGGACATGAATCTTCTCAAACTCAAATCATTCACGCAAGATCGTTAATTTTCAAAACAGTATTTAAAATTTGAAAACCTCATTAAGATAGGCGGGTTTCCACATAAAGGGTTTTGGAATAATACAAAAGGTAATTTTCGCTTATTCATTAAACGTAATTAAAAGGGGGTGGTAATGGCGACGGCTTCGCGAAATTAATATCATGCAAAATAACAGGCAAGTCAGTGGCTGGTTGATATTTGCTTAATAGTCGTAAGCGGTGAACGGCTCGTTAGCAGACGATCCAAGTTGCTGGCACTTTTTAGAGGGTATATGAAGTTTATTAGGTATGTGTTTACTTTATCTACTTTACTTTATCTACATCGACACATACGAACTACGCATCAAAGACCTGACGTCACACAAATCCTGCATCGCGCAATTAGAGTTTACCGCGCGATCGACATATATACAAGATCCAGACTTCAACCGTTGTAATTAATCCGATCCAGCCCGTCCCTTGCTGTCCTCCCCCAGCGACGCCCTAAGCTGAGGTCCCGCTAAGGGCACCCTAGCGTGTAGTCGCTTAGTTTATAAGTTTTATGCCCTGGCAGGAGGCCTTAATTTATTGAGGCAGCCACAGGAAAGTTTGGTTAAGCAGCCGACAACCTCGTAGGTTGACCTGCAAGATGCCATACAATAAAAATTAAAATCAACCGTTGTCTGTTGCTCGCCAGACACGACACCCGTCTGGTTGGAGAATCCTCCCTTTTCTATGGTGGATGAGTGAAATTTACACCCTGTTCCTCATGCCTCTAAATTGGTGACCCCGAATATGAACGTCAACGCAGCTTTCGTGCAACTACTTCAGCGTGACGTCATCATCGTTTATTTGTACATACACGGTGGAGACAATACGACAATAAATTAAACTTGTACATATCTGATGACGTTCCCAGTCTCCATACAAAAATTCAACCAAATATATGCAATAATTTAGTCACTATTCAAAGATTGGTAAAACCCATAGTCGCCCATCACTACTATTTAGTTTGTTTGAAAAAAGAACATTTTTGAATATCGATGTTAGGATTTAATAGTTTCAAAATACTCCTTTCTATTGCCAGTTTTTACATTTACTGTCGTATTTTCGTCTCCATATTGCATACGAAGTTTTTTGTAATGGTCCATCGTAGCCCGCAGGTCTTGACAAAATTTTGAAAAAATAATCGCGTATGCAACTGCATCAATCTTTTTTGCGATGAAAAACAAAAGGCGATTACAATATTAACATATTATGATGTGTGTTTTACACATGGGTGACCAAGAAAAAATCTATCAAAAACTCAGACTTGAAGGAAAAAAAACAACTAACAGCAATTAGTTTTTCGTGACATCGCCTAGCGGTTGGTCGACTCTTCACGTGACCAGAGGGCTGGCCTATTTTTTGGCCAAAGAATCGCTATTGCCATACAACGTGGCAACGCTGCCAGCCTTTTGGGCACTTTTCCTGTTGACAGTGATGCGGACAAACTTTTTGATGACCTATGATTATTTCCCCTTCTTTTTAGGGTTCCATACCTCAAAAGGAAAAACGGAACCCTTATAGAATCACTTCGTTGTTCGTCCATCAGTTTGTCAAGATCCTTTTTTTCAGGAATGCGTAGAGGTATCAAATTGAAATTAATATCAAATACGTAGGTCTGTATTGCTTTAGAGCTCTAAAAAAATTAAGCTTCAAAGTCAACGCAATAAATAAATACGGTCATTTAAGCGACATATTTTGATAACGTATATCGATGTATGGGACATGTTTTTCAACTACAAAGTTAAGTTTGTTTTTGGGATAAATTCATCCTAAATACGAAACCCTTCATTATGCGTGGTCCGACACGTACTTGGGCGGGTTTTTTATATACTTGTACATATTATTATTATTTTAAGACAGTTAGCTTTTAAATTATGTAAATATTATCATGGAAATTGAACTAACGTCAATCCTTTCCATAATACAAGTTTCATATTTAGAGAATTTTACGTGGCATATAAAAATATTACGCTGTACTTACTACTTAGCGTAATAAGTAAGCTTCCACAATTCCAACCACTTAAAAGTCAGGTTAAATAGGCATGTTATGACTTCAGCAACAATTACCGTCTAATAGACTATTAGCTAATCTCTGGTAAATTGTTAATACAATAATAATACACATCGTAGAACACTGAGCTCTCTGTTATTGTGTTGCTTTCATCGCTGTTTATTATTTAGTTCAGTTATTTTAGTTTTAGTTATCTCCTACTTTCCGAGGTACATCTCTGTACCAGATACAGATGGATATAACGTCTGATGTCAACTTCAGCTCAACCGTCGAGTCAAAGCACAGACTGCAGCCAAGAAACTGGGCCTCCTAAATAAGGTGAGGCGATACTTCGCATCTGGACAAAGCACAGGTCCATTCCTGTACGGAGTATTGCAGCAATTTATGGGTATGGCTCAGCAAAATACCAGCTTGCTGCACTTGACTCACTGGAACGCAGAGCCAAAAGGCTTATAAGGCGAAAAAATGTTGATGGCTTGTCTTCACAGTCTGGCTCATCGCCGTAATGTTGCTTGCATGTCGGTCTTCTATAGACTGTACTTCGGAGAGTGTGCGCAGGAGCTCCACAACCTGATCCCACCATCGCGCAGGGTACCATCCGCAGTTAAGATCCCGACCAGTTGTACTCAGCGCTTCTCCTCCACATTAATTATGCGCACAGCCAAAGTGTGGAACTGTCTGCCAGTTTCTGTGTTCCCTTTCACTTAGAAAGAAAAGAAAGAAAATATATTTATTTAGCACAGACTAAAAGGCACACAATTATAATATAGAGCAGATAAAAAAATAAAACATATAACCCGTCTCCCTTCAAAGCAAGAGTGAACAGGCATCTTCTGAGCACGCTCGTACCATCATAATCTTCATCCATCGCTTTCCATCAGGCGAGATCGAGGTCAAGAGCAGGACCATTCAGCAATAAAATAAATAAAAAATATTGCTTGTTAACGTTTTATTCGCTGACGAGTTTCCCGCAATTGTAAATTACGTTTGTTTGGTAAATAAAAATAAACGAATTATTGTACATCGTAACAAAATTACAATAGAACTTTTGGTTGACACGTTTTTAGTTTACGTCAAATCTTTAAAATCACTGCGCTACGACACTACGCGCTACGACACTATTGCGTTACGAAACTACTGCGACTACTTTTCACTACGAAATGAACCTATGTTAAAGAGAAAAACAAATCCAAAAAATGTAATCGAAGTCTCTTTGGAATGTTTTTCGACCAAAAAAACTTAGGGCCATAAGACACGCACTGATACAAAATTGGTCCCAATCAAAGCGACTTAAGATATTTATACTATTGCTGGTATTTCATACACAAATGGATTATGTGTAACGTGCTGATTACAAAGAAATTACAGGTTGAGTAAAAAAAGCATAACCGGAGTTTTATGTTATTATGTAACTCGTTAGCTATTGGCTAGACTACTAACGTAAATAAAGAAACGAGTTTGTAATCTTATCTCTTGAGGAAAACACACTGCATGATGTTAAATAATGCTATTTATTTTAATACTACTTTGTTTTTATAAGCCTGCTACAAATAATAAATTAATCTGCACTGTTTACAGTGATAAGATTAAAAAAAAACCCTCAGTAAAAATTTCATTAATATCGAAGAAGATCTCTGAAAAAAATAGAAGGAATGCAGAGGCATCATTATCTGTACCAGTAATTAGGGTTTTTGTTGATTACAATGTTTTGTTAGAGTGAGATAAATCTTATCATGAAATAAAAGCTTATCAGGCATATTTTTTACCGAAAAAAATCCCATTTAAAATGAAAGTACATATATTACACGCGACACAGCAAACAGTTGAAATATAAACAGACACTAATCATTTATTACATTATGCGTACTACTGATACCTAAGATACAACATTGACATCTGAAGACAGAGTTGCAAAAATGGATCCTTCTAAGAGAGAACCCGAGAACACAAAAGAAGAGGATAATAAAGAAGACACTAATGAATCTTCTCCTCTGAAACCAAACCCAGAAGAAACAGAAAAAGTCGAGAAAAATGAAGATAAAAAGAAGTTAACTTTCAAAGAAAGACTGAAACTAATCAAAGACAACACAACTGTAGAACCATTAATGTTATGCTATGTTATTCCGGGTATACTCTCATCGTTAGCAATACAGAATTTAAATTTAGAAAAGGTCTGCAGAGTCAATTTAAATTACAGCACAGAAATATGTGATGCGCTGAATTCAAGACAAACGGAAAATTATACGTTTGAGGAACAAGAAGTACAAAGAGTAACGGCGAGTGTCACATTATGGAAGAATATAGTTCAAACAGTGTTCCCTGTGATAGTAATGCTTTTCGTTGGAGCTTGGAGTGATAAGACTGGAAAAAGAAAAGCAATTATCATGCTACCGATAGTTGGAGAAGTTTTGTCTTGCCTTGGCTTAATGTTGAATACTTATTTCTTTAACTTGCCTGTAGAAGTGTCTGCGTTTGCAGAAGTGATATTCCCAGCCATAGTGGGAGGAGGGTACACGAATTCTATTGGTGTGTATAGTTATATTGGTGACATCACAACTGAAGAGGACAGGACCTTCAGGATGGGGTTAGTGAGCATGTGCTCATCGATAGGCTATCCCATTGGAAGTGCTTTGAGCGGTGTATTGTTTGCCTGGGCAGGGTATTATGGTGTATTTGCAGTGTCTTTATTCCTCCATTTGTTCAGTTTGGTATATGGATACACGTTTTTGAAAGAACCGCGGCAAAGGGCTGAAAAGAAAATTGTAAGTAAACTTAGAAAATTTCTGAATATTTTTTAAAGATTATTTATAAATGTGGCCAGATGCACAATGGTCCACCTGACGGACTACGTGCGGAAACCAAACCCCATAACATAGAACATAGAAATGTGGCACGATTTGAATGTGCTTTTTAGTCAGACACGTTTGATCAACCATAGCTTAAAAACTATACTCTTACTTTTCCACGGAGTTATTTTTATCCACACCCGTTTAGTATGGTTTTGAATCAGTAACACGTAAAATATGAAAAAGTAAAATTTTATAACATCCAAAAAGTTAAATAAATTTTTGGATGTAATGATGCGGTTTTCGTTGTGGCGATTCAATATCATTCATGAAGCATGAATTTATATTTCGGTGTATTTTCCCGCTAAATTACCTGACTGATAATAGGGATGATGGCAAAAATATTTTTTTTTTGGCCGACCAGTTGATCATTAAAAAATATTAGGCGCATATTTTTTTACTTTTTTTACGTAATCAAAAGATTACGGTAATACATAGAGTTAAAATGTGCCATGACATCACGAGTATGTAGATTTTATACTTGTGACGTAGGTAGCGACCTCAACTTTAATAAGTTTTATCTAAGTAATTTTTTATTAATATGATAAAGCCAAAAATACGTGTCTAATATTTTTTTGTTATCTGACTGACTGACGAAAAAGGGATTCTATGTAAGAATTTCTTTAAAAAAGAAATTCTTACATAGAATCCCTTTCCTTTTCCTTTCCCTTTCCTTTTGAGGGATGATGCCTGGTTAACCAGGCATCATCCCTCTTCTTATAAATTCAGTTCTATTTTTGGAACCAAATTCCTTAACGTTTCTTACGGCAGGAGTTAACTGGTTGAAATCGGGACGTAAGGAAAAGCGTTATGCTCTCCGACTATACAACTTTCTCTCTCTCTCTGTCTCTTTCTATTATAGAAGAGTGTATGTGTACGTGCGATTATCGAGATTCGAGCTGACAAGCATTGTACGTGGCCGGTTGTGTAATCTCAATACTAAACTTAATTTTTGAAAATGATCCTTGTGGGTCTTCGTTCTTGACATGCTCCACCGACAGATCGACTCGTTTTTTTCTTTTGTTTTTCTATTGAAGAGGTCCAAAATGTCGACTTAATAATTTGTTGTTTAAAAATTGAAGAAATTTTCAGGAGATAAAGAAACACAAAAAGAAACACTTCCTGCGAGAATTCTTCGATGTCAGCCTGGTGACTGACACGTTCAAGGTGGCTTTCAGGAAAGGACCTGGAAACAGGAGACTACTTATTTGTTTACTGCTAATTGTCATGTGCGTTGTCTATGGGCCTATGGCTGGTAAGTGCTTCATCTTCTTTATTATAACACAATCTGCGCGCCGCGATTTCACCCGCATAAGTCTCGATTCCGTAGGAATATCGAGATAAAAAGTATTCTATGTCCTAACCCAGGTCATGTTCTACCCATGTGCCAAATTTTGTCCAAATCAGTTCAGCCGTTTTAGCGCGAAAGCGTAACAAACAAACATACAAAAATAAAATATCACACCAGTATTCCTACAGTACACCCACATTTTGCGAGTTATTTTAAAGTCCTTTGTAATAGGGGCGAGCCTATATTGCCATCCATCGGGTACATATTCTGACGCCGGGGCTGCTATTGAAAAATTCATAATGGAAAAATCCAGTAACACTTTGCCCAGCTTGTAAATCGAACCAGGACCCCACGTTTACCAGCAGCTTGTGACCACTGGACCATCATCGAAGCAGTCAAACTTCTATAAATGTAACGTTAATCTGGTTCTTACTCAGTTACTTTTCCTCCAGTATGTTTTCCATCAGTATGTTTTGTTGCATAAGGAACAGAGAACAGCTACTAACTAATAGGTATATTGTAAAATTCCAGGAGAAGTCACAATAATGTACCTGTTCACAAGGTACAAATTTCACTGGGACGATGTTCAGTTCAGTATGTGGTCCACGTACGTTATTATCACCAATTTGTCAGGTGAGTAATGCTATAAATACTCAAATATTTTTTTTCCGTCTTGTAGATTATTTAAAAATATTGAACACGTATTTTTTTTTTCACGTAGTCAGAAGATTACGGCAATAGATTGAATTAAAATGTGGCATGACGTCACGCTCTGCTAGATTTAATAGTGCGTTGTGACGTAGCGAGCCCCCACTCCCCAACTTTAATGCGTGTTGTCAAAGTTATTTTTGATTAATATGATAAAGCAAAAAATACGTGTCTAATATTATTTTATTATCTGAAAGACGGACTAAATAGAATTTCTTTTTTTACCTGGGCAACTACCCTATTATTTTGTTAAGAGTGTGAAACCACGGTTAGGAGCATTTGAGGGGAGATCATACTGTTTTATAGTTTCTTGCAACAATTTCTTAACTAAGTTAGTGAAGTATTAATATACCTTCTACGAGTGGGTGGTACTTAAAGGTACGGTGCTGGACAGTCAGTCCTGCTACCATTTGGCTACTTGGCAATTTTTTTACCAGTTCATAAGTCAGAAGAGAGCAGAAGAAGTATTGTTTACATGAACAGCAACACGCTATGTCGATGCAGTGATCCTCCGAGCCACAATCGACACTAAAACTTATTTTTAAACAAGAATTGGTATTTTCCAGGAACATTCTTCTCAATAACCCTGTTCAGTAACTACTTGAAGCTGGATGATGCGTTGCTCGGTATCATCTCAAACACTAGTAAGATCACGGCAGCCTTTGTCTATGCTTTCGCTCGGAGCACCTGGGAGATCTATTTAGGTAAGTAATATACTATGTGGAGACAACATTACGACAATAAATGAATACACTGGCAATACTAATGCATGAGAGTATTTTGAAACCATCAAATAAATCCTAGCATCGAAATTAAAAAGTATTTTTTTTTCAAACAAATAGTAGTGATGTGCCGACTATGGGTTTTGCCAATCTTTGACTAGCTATAGGGACTAAACTATTGGATATATTTGATTAAATTTTCGTATGCGGACTAAGAACGTCATTAGATATACGTAATTTAATTTATTGTCGTAATGTCGTCTCCACCTTGTATATTTATGCAATTTTAACAAGCTTTTATTTAACTTGCCTTGTTAATTTTACGTGGGGCGTATTTCCAATCTATTAGGCCCGTACGCAGCCATAGAAAACTGCGTTTACATTGTAATGCTATTTTTAAATCTGTGACTACAATGTTTACACAAATTTTGCGTATTGATTGTGTATAGTTTATAACGTGGACACGCGCATCCTGATTCAAACTATACTACATCACTTACGCCTGACAAGAGTTTTAATTTAGTTTAATGAAATCAACAAAAAAAGAAAAAAATATGAACTGGATGAAAGGGTTAGGTTATGTTAGAACTGTGACCAACCGCTACTTCTAAGTTGCTTGCAGCCAAGCAGGCTATTTAGTATTAGCGCAAGGTGCATTACGTCGCAAACAAGTTGGATACCAGCAGTGCTATTCTGTAAAATTCTCACCGTGAACGCTTAGGTGAAGTGAGCTTGAAAGTGAGCTGTCAACAGTGTCAATCCCAATATATTACTTTCCTCTATGGTCAATCCCTAGTATTTGGTGGCATGACAGCTCAGTTCAAGCTCACTTCACCTTAGCGTTCACGGTGAGATTTTTACAGAATAGCACTGCTGTTCACAATTTCTCGCAATCTATACACGATTAGTCCGTATGCGTACTGGCACTGTATATTATGGAATAAGGTAGTTAATAAGGTCACTACGAAGTATACGCGAGTATTTGCGTACTACTCTTGTAAAGACTAGAAGACCTTAGTAAAAAACTGATTTGGAATCTATACGCGATTCGTTTTGGCGTTGCGTTGTGGCCTTGTATAGAATGGAAAGACGCACGTGCGGATGAAATTTTGACCAGAAACATATAAGAATTAAATACAATGGTAGCTCGACCTAGTGCCGTAGCCAGAATCGTCTTCGTACGATAAAACTCCTTAAATAATAGTAAAACTGATGTTTTTTGTTTTATATCCACAGCACCTATACTAGACATGTTGAGTGGAATCTCGTTCATAGCAATGCAGTCCATTGCCACGAAACTAGTGGACAAAGAAGAATTTGGTAAGTAATTACGTGTGATTCCGCATTTAAATAGATCTTATAGCTTACTCAACTAAGACTTCTTATTTGTGCTCATTGTCATCTCTCTTATTCCTATCAATTTGGTGTTAGCACACCTAATATAGTGTTGTGGTGTTAGTGTGGCCTTAGGATGCTTGCAAAAAGATACGGGTATTCCGGTCCCAATTTATCGGGACAGGTTGGTACTTGTAGGTACAGATCAACCCACAACTGCCCGACAAGTTTCAACGTGTATCATAATGTGCGAACGTATACAGAAAGTATGGGACTATTTTACCCGCACCGATCGGTACCGATCCATTGCGACTTGTCCGTACTGTGAGCTTGTATGTTTGTGGAGGCACCCTTAAGCCGGATTTACATTTGTCTGACGTAATTAATTGATTCAGACGTGACCTTGCGGAAATCCATTATAAAATACAATAGACGTGGATATATTTAGTAACTTGTTCCGCTTAGCTATTTCTAAAGAGCCATAAAAAACTCCTGAAAGAAATCGACACGTGTTTCACCTCCCAACGAGGCATCCTCAGGATGACGATGGACTTGTTGCGAACTCGAACACGGCGGTCTGCACTCAGCGCTTGGTGTAGCAACACGCCGTGTTCGAGTTCGCAACAATTTATGGCTCTTTAGAAATAGCTAAGCGGAACAAGTTACTAAATACATCCACGTCTATTGTATTTTGTCTGACGTGTTGTGTTGTGACGCATCAGAACGGTATCGGTTACATACATTTAGTATGGTGAGATTTATATTTCTGTGTCGCGATGTGTTGTGATGGCTTCTGATGCGACACATCAGAAGAGATTCCGATCGCATCAGAGCGGTGGTCATGGGGGGTGGGAGAGCGGCTGTCTGACGACGCATCAGACAAGTGTGCACCCGCCAGTGCTGCGTTGTGACGCGTCAGAGTCGCATGCGTTTTTATTTACGTTTGTTTATAGTCCAAGATTGTGAACGTATGAACTCTCCGAGAGCTACGACTGTATTGATTCAAAATATCGTCAGAGGTCGTCAGAACACAACATATAGATGTGAACACCAGCCATCACGTTAGATCTCGTTTTGATACAACACGTCAGATAAATGTAAACCCAGCTTTAGGCATTCTTTGCGGTCAATCAAGGGTTGTGGACAAATAACTTGGAAGGTGCATTATGTGAATATCTTCTTCTTCGATTCATCTCTATTAACCGTATTCTCAGTATTACCCTCCTTCTAGCTTGATCATGTTTCACAGAGTCCATCCAATATGTTTTGTACACGTTAAAAAAAATACGTCTGTTTCATACAGTTTCATCGGGTAAATATTGCATTTTTGTATGAAACAGCTGATATTTTTTCCGATATCAGAGTTATATCAGAGTTGATCTCATAGTGAAAATTGCTGATAATCATGACTACTTTCACGCTCTGAAAGGTTAACAGTGAATTAAAAATCACCATGTATAGTTTTGTTCTACCAAACTAATCATTATATTTTTATTTTTTCAGGCAAGTTAAACTCTCTCTTCGGGTTAGTAGAAGCTATGGTGCCTTTAATTTACGGGCCCCTCTACTCCCGCGTCTATATGGCAACCATCAACATTTTCCCGGGAGCTGTCTACCTATTAGGAGCATTTTTGACGTTACCTGCTTTTGCCATATTTGGGTAAGAAGACTACTTAAATGGAAATATCAAGTGAAATTAATTGTTAAGTAAATTGACTAGCAACTTACACTATCCTTATTTTCAAATCAAATCCAAAAAATCGAAATATTTTATTTCACATTATGGGCAAACAGACTTACGGAACGTCAGAAGGTACGAGTAGGTGCACGGTTCCATTTGTCGTTTCCTATGGAGAAGAGCCGGCAAGAAAATCCACGGTTATTCTTTTAGAAATAATTGGTTAATTGGTGAAATGAATTTATAAGGGTTGTCAATTTAATCAACAATTAATTTCCTAATATCTAATTATTGAATAATTAAGTGTGTGATGGTTCAAAAATTTCCCAAAAATTATTGTCTAATGCCTAAGACCTTTAGGCTAGGCAATCGTTAAGGCTGACGATTTTAGCACGTAATTGCTGTTAAAAGCGTTATTTAACTCTTTCATTAAGGCGACACTAAGCGACTTTTAATGATTTTATACCGAAGACCACGTCTAAACAAATAATGTTAATGATTTGGAAAAAATATATGTAAAATTAGAGCATTTTTTTAATTACTTAATCTGTGAATACTTTAGATTATGTTTAAATTAAATTAATTTGTAAATTTATGTCTAACTCGGATAAAAAAACTAAGAATCACGCAAAAACTATCAAGCGTATTTTTCTGAAACCTTCACCATTTTAAACATAATTAATTTATGTATCTTTTAGTATACGTGTTTTATTAGAATATATTTTTTTACGTATAATAAATTAATAATGCGTCTAATTTGGGACAGCGCTCCTTGATGGGCGAGTCCTATTACTGGCTGGACGTACGACGCGTTGCGAGAGCTCAGCACAGAACACGCGAGCTAACTATTCAAGGTCACTTGCATATATCGGCGTCTTAAGGGCTTCCCTTTAGTTCCTTCCTGTGTGGGCGACAAAACGATCACGTTCTGAGAAAATGTTTTCCTCATGATCATTAAATTACCGTAGTCATTTGAGGCCTCTATCCATAATTATGTTTTTGGAATGTTGGAAAAGCCTTCATAGTCTAAACCGTACAATATATTTGCAGGTGGATGTACTTCCAACACAAAAAGGAAATATTGAAAAACATAGCCGCGATAGAGGACAGCGAAAAGCAAGATGAGAAATTAAAATTAAATGAATAATAATACTTTGGTTTTTTTCTTTTTTTGTGTAACAAATGTATTTTTACGAGTACATGTGGTAGGTATATCAGGTACTCCTGCATCCTAATTGTGTAACACACGTTCAATCACAATCTGAATTCATTCATCAGTGGCACTCCGGGAGTGCCGACAGAAGTGAAAACTTTTAAAAAAATCGGCACCGCGGTAATCAACGCGTTGATGTCTTTTACTCCACGGTGTCGGTAAATTGCATTACAGTGTCGCGAAATCAATGGTTTAGTCCCATCTCAAAAATGCCCAACGCGCCTAAACAAGTTTTCACTTCAAAAATTACTATGGTAAAATAACCAATAAGTATTTGACCTAGCTGTTGAATAGTATTGACTGGCTGAAAAGAGATAAATAATAATAATAATAAAAAGTTTATTTTAGAACAATAACACAAGACTAATTACAAGTAAACACACACACACTATTTTTGTACCTACATATTCGTTATTTTATTTATTTTTTTATCTGACACAAATTTATTTTATTTAGGTATACATTTACACGTTACATTATAAAACTGATTTACATCCGTCACATCACACTTTCAGGTCCAGTTGAAAACCAGCGTCAGGCACTTATTGTTGTCTGGCATTTTTGCTGAACTGGGCCTTTTTGGCGCAGCCGTGAGGCACACTCCCCTGCTAATTTCCGACATCGCTCTTTACACTTTTTGTTTGATTTTTATTTTTTATTATTTTTTATCTACTGTTAATTATACTGTGTGCTTTTTTTGGTCTGTGCTAAATAAATGTATTTTCTTTCTTTCTTTCTTTCTTTAAAATGATGATAGCTGCAAAAGTATAAACTGTAGCGCAGCTAACAACGCCCTTCTCCAGATACAGAAGGGGATGGTGTATTTAGCAGGCGAACACTGGGAGATAAATTGAGGGCTGAACTTTTGAATGAAATGGTCGCAACATGTGTGACAGTAATTAATCTATTGAGAGACACTGAACTGAACTATTGAACAAAAATATTCTTACCGTCCATTTAAACTATTTGTATCTACCCACTTAGATGTTTAATGGGATTGTTTATACCAAATGTGTTAAGACGAGCGCTACAGATTGTGCAATCCACGAAGACGCGCCCCACTCCGCGATTACTGTACTGTAAGCTGTACTTTAGTATGGAGCGGAGCGGAGTGGGGCGCGTCTTCGTGGAATTGCACTATCTATAATCCTGCCGAAAAACTGTCCCGCGGTTTGGAAGGTTTATAAAATGTTTAAAAGTGTTCAGTACAAAATAAATAATTTATTTATTTGTTCGAAAACTTTATCTGCTCAACAACGTAGATAACGCAATGAATGTTGTTGAACTGTTAAAATGAAAGTCATTATTACAATGAATGGAAGAAAGAAAAGAAAATCTGTCTCTCTCTCTCATATCTCTCTTTCAATGATGTAAGTGTGTGACGCAATTACCCCGCTGATTTCTCCCGATATACCTACGAAATTAAAGTTGTTTTAAAAAGGCCACAAATCACTAATTATGAATAGCTAAAGATATTTAAATCATCATTCTGTCTCTGTCATCTTCAAACGATTGTCAGAAACAGAACGACGTTTTAAATTCGTAAAGTGCTAACCGTTTTGTGGTGTAAGCGGGCCAAAGGTGTGAATAGCCGAGTACAGTCCTTTGACAGCAGCAACCCAATAGCAACCTTATTGTAACAAAAAACTTTTTACAAAAAAAAAAACAACCGACTTCAAAAAAAAAAACACTACAAAGTGAAAAATAACTTTAATTTCGGAAGTCGGTGTCTTTGGTTTTGAATTTTCGTTCTTTGTCACCGACTTCCGAAATTAAAGTTATTTTTCACTTTGTAGTGTTTTTTTTTTAAGTCGGTTGTTTTTTTTTTTTTTGTAAAAAGTTTTTATTTTTCTCTTTTTAGTTGTGGTACCTACCCCACACAAATTCGAATACCACTACCTGCTATGTAAATAACAGTGACAAGAAGTTATCATTATCATCTACATACTAAGTGGGAAAAAATACGTATAATTGAAGCTAACTCAAAAACTACCCAAGTAAAGTTAATAAAATTTATATGGGACCACCTATAAAGTATGATCTACCAAACAAATAAAGAATCATCAAAATCTATTCATAACTGGCGGAGTAATCGCGTAACAAACATACAAAAAAAAAACATACAGACGAATTGAGAACCTCCTCCTTGTGTGTTTTTGTTAGTGATGCAATAGCATAAGCATAGCATAATCAGCTTATAATGTTCCCACTGCTGAGATAGGCCTCCTCTCTTTGAGAGGGAGTGTGCCGTATTCCACCACGCGGGCCCAGTGCAGGTTGATAGATGTCACATCTTTTCAAGTTTTTGGTTCTAACACATGCTGGTTTCCTCACGATGTTTTCCTTCACCGTTTTAAGAGCAGTGATGATGAAATTATTTACACAAATTGAAGCGCCTGCCAGTCCCTCTCACAGAGAGGAGGCCTATGTCCCAGCAGTGGGAACATGATAGACTGATTATGCTAAGCGCCTGCTTGGATTCAAACCCACAACCTACAACTATTTTCGTTACCACTATTTTCAGTAATCTTATTGTAACGATACTTAAGATAAATGTGATTTTGTCAGCGATGATATCAAAACTTTAGTAGCATGAGGAACAGGGTGTAAAGTTCACTCATCCACCATAGAAAAGGGAGGATCCTCTAACCAGACGGGTGTTGTGTCTGGCGGGCAACTGCCCATCGGTTTGAAGTTGAAATCTTGTATATATGTCGATCGTTCGGTAAACTTTAATTGTGCGATGCAGGATTTGTGTGACGTCACGTCTATGATGCGTAGTTCTTATGTGGCGGTATAACCGCTACAGAACTAAAAAAGTGAAAAATAAAAACTTTTTACAAAAAAAAAAACAACCGACTTCCAAAAAAAACACTACAAAGTGAAAAATAACTTTAATTTCGGAAGTCGGTGGCAAAAAACGAAAGTTTTTATTTTTCACTTTTTAGTTGTGGTACCTACCCCACACACATTCGAATACCACTACCTGCTACCAGTGTCAAGAACTTATCATATCATCTACATACTAAGTGGGAAAAAAATACGTATTTTGTAGCTAACTCAAAAACTACCGAAGCAAAGTTAATAAAATTTATATGGTACCAATTTGGGAGCCTACCCTTTCAAACAAAAAAAGAATTTTCAAAATCGGTCCACAAATGACGGAGAAATCGGTGGAAATACATTAAAAAAAAGAAAACAAACATACGCGTCGAACATATAACCTCCTCCTTTTTGGAAGTCAGTTAAAAAAATCGAGAAAAAGAGCATTACTTCTCCTCTCAACTGTTAGTACTTATTTATATACCTAGGTATAGTATTTTTGTTTACAAATTTAAGCTCTATGTATTTATTTAAGTATATGTTATAAGTGTAGGTATATTTTAATGTTTTAGTTAAAGACTTCGCAAATCCATATTTCCTCTTCTTGTTCTCACACACTATTGCCTACATTTCTTTCTCATTTTTCCTTTCGCAGGTCTGCTGGAAGAAATTTCTTAAAAAATAAGCAGTATCTTTGTACTCTAAATTATAATTATGTCGTTTCTCTAAATATTTTACTGTGTGTACATAAATAATAAAATAAATAAATAACTAAAATAACTGCGAAAAGACAGTAGGTTCGTCATTGCAAAGGCGACAGGTTGTCACCCCGAGATGGATTGTGCTAACACTTTATTAGAGCTTATCCAATTAAAAGCTTCTAAAACACATTTATTTTAGAAAAAAAAGCTTTCAAGCCAAGATTTTTTGGTGAAAATAACTATTTAACGTTAATTCATTTTTTAACTTTCCAGAATTGTATGGATTGGTAAAACTTATGTGAGGTAATAAAAACAAAGACTGAAAACATCTTAACAAAAGAATACGTAATTCTAACACAAAAATTTATTAAATAGTTTTACGCTAACTGACTAATAGAGTACCAGGGCGACCGAGCTCTGCTCTGGTAAAAATAAAGAAAGAAAGAAAGAAAAGAAAGAAAAAGTATTTATTGAGACTCGCACAAGGAGAGAAACAATCAATTCATTTAATAGTGTACTTGATCCATGTACATTACCTACTTATTCCATGCTGCCATGATAGTAGGTACTTACTAATTCCATGCTACCATGATCATTATTGTAATATCATTGGGTTATTGATCTTGTGACATTATATACCAAAAATGTTCTATATTTTTTTTATCACATTAGTTTTCTTACAGCTGTAGTGGCAATCATGTCATTTGGTTTAAATAGGTCCTTATTTTATTATTTTGTTTATCTTTTATATAGATTATTTTATTTTAGATTTTGTGAATGTGAGAACGTTGTAGATTTGTGGACCATTTTCTATTTAACTAAGTCGTAGCCTTGGAAGGTAGGTAGGCCTTTGGTGTGGGATGCAACGTGTGTCGACACCCTTGCGCCATCCCATCTTCCTAGCACGGCGGGCTGTGCTGGGGCTGCTGCTGCAGGTGCGGAAAACCTCAAAAGGCGCAAATACTCCAATCTTATTGGGACTTATATGTTTGAGCCGTTTGGGGTTCAAACACTAGGGCCATGGCGTTCGAGTGCCCACCTTGTTTTTCAAGACATCGCCAAGCGGCTGGTCGACTCTTCACGTGACCAGAGGGCTGGCCTATTCTTTGGTCAAAGAATCAGCATTGCCATACAACGTGGCAATGCTGCCAGCCTTTTGGACACTTTTCCGATTGAGCGATACGGACGAAATTTTTGATGCCCTATGATCATTTCCCCGCCCCCCCCCCCCCTTTTTATATACTTGTACATATTATTATTTTAAATCTGATAGTTTTTATATAATGTAAATACCTTTGTAATTGAATTTTGTGAAATATATAAGATATACGGGTAAAAAAAAACTAAGTACCTGGTACTTGTTGATAGGCCTACACTGTCCTCTCATACCTATTAACACTGTAATTTGAAAACATTGTAGAAACCATTTATTTTTAAAAGAGTAACTGTGGAGTTTTTTGCCGGCTCTTCTCCAAAGGAAGCGACCAATTGGAACCGTGCACCTAGCTTCTGACGTTTCATAAGTGCCCTTGTAGGTTTATGTGAAATAAAATATTTTAAATTGAATTGAATTGTTCTAAACTTTCGGCGACTGAGCTGTGCTCGGATGAAAATACGGAGAAAACTAATTTTCCCAGATATGAGACCTAGCTAGATAAATTTTTCGCCCCCGTAAACCTCTATATTGCAACTTTCATCGAAATCGTTAGAGCCGATTTCGAGAACGTGAGTACAAATCTATATGCAAATAAATATTTATACAAATACTACTTATAGTATAAAATATATACAAACAAATATATACAAATATTGCTCGTTTAATAGTATAGGATAATAAAATTGTTATAAGATAACCATGAGCATTAAGATGTAAATATTAAATGATAAGTCTGATACGGCAAATAGAGAAAATAGAACCTTAATTGTTTTCATAATTCCTCATAATACTATTACTGCTGAATAAACATCTAATTTATTGAAGAGTAGCTTTGCATGTGACCATGACTTACTTATATCAATAATTTGTGTTGGAAAATAACAGCAACGCAAAAGTTACGTCACAAATTCATGCGCTGCGTGTGACGCGACACTACAGCATTGTCGTAGCTTAGTAATACTGTAGCGCGTATTTGCGTAGCGTAGGATTTTCGTAGAGCACGATATTGTAGGGCAGTACAGATAGTGTCATCCATGAAGACGCGTTCCACTCCGCGATTACTGTACTGTAAGCTGTACTTTAGTACCGAGCGGAGCAGAGAGGGAGGCGCGTTTTCGTGGATGGAACTATCTATAACGTCGTAGCGTAGTAAGTTCGTAGTGCGTTGAATAGTAGTAAGTAGTGTCGAAGCTGAGTTTTTTTATTCGAATCACAGTACAAATTCAAACTGAAAAACAATTGTAGTAAAATAAATGTACCCAAGTAAAAATTTTACTACAATTATTTTTCGGTTTTAATTTCCAACAGATATGCGCTTCGGGAAGAGTTTGCTCCACCATAACAACGCGCAGACACCGTGCTAGAATGTATAAAGGTAAAAAAGGCATAAGAAAAACAAAAATTCCAATAATATGAGTATAAGTACACAATATATTCATCACTTGACCCCATTGGTCAATCAATTACTCTCGATGGCTTGAACAAAGCCCACCTATACATCTTGCACAGTTTATTTTCAAAGTAAATCCATTAAATTTTATTTTAATTGCTCTGCCTGCTGTTTTTCGCTGTCCTCTCTCAGGGCCTCGTTTCTCAATCTATCTTTTTTGTGTTCGAAGTATAGCCAGCTGTAAATAAATTGTATACTTTAAAGTTAAAAGGTTTTATGAATAATCCCACTTAAAAAATAAACTAATGTAATTAAACTAAGAGACTTTTTGGCGGCAGATATTACTAGATTTTGCACTTAACTTTCAACACAAGTATATAAATTTTCAATCGTTAACATCAACTAATGGACACGGCATAGGCTCGCCATTTTAAAATTATTGGTATCATTGACAAGAAAAATAACAACAGCCGATCGGGTCGATCCATCAGGTTAAGCTATGCTTGCCGAGTTTTGGTCCGTGTATGGGTGACCATTTTTACATACCGAGACTCCTCCGTGCCTCGGAAAGCATGTGGCTCTTTGACAGTCGTTACGGGTTGTCAGAAGCTCGAAAGTCTGACAAACAGTCTTACCAAGGGGTATCATATTACCCAGTTACTGGGTTGTGGAGGTCACAAAGGCAGTCGCTCCATGTAAAATACTGATATTCAGCTGCATTCGGTTAGACTGGAAGCTGACCCCAACATAATTGAGAAAAGGCTAGGCAGATTTATTGATTGACAAGAAAAAATAAAACATGGGCCTCAAAATAGCTATTGCTACAGGTAATCATCATAGGAAAAAACCACCAGCACTCTTGACACTTAGGTGTGTGGTGATTTATGGATATGTTCTGGATAGGTAAGGGGTGCTACATACTGTTCAGATCAGCATATTCTCTTTGGCAATATTACATTTTTGAACAACCAAGCTGACACGAGGCAATACGGCTACACTTGCGGGTATACTTATACGGCTTTCATTTGGCTCGTGGTGATCGGCGAACACTTTTCGGCATCTAGCCTTGCTGAATCATGTTCGGTACCCTAATTTCGTAATACAACACAATCACAATCTGTTTCGATTTGAAACAGATTGCTAATCCATTGCTTCAAAAGTTGGAAAAAAATCTGCTCAATAACGTAAATAACGCAATGAATGTTGTGACAGTTCACTGTCAAAATGCATCAAATTAGACATAATTGTTTACGAAAATAAGTTACGCAATTAGGGTACAGGTCGACTCGACACAATTCGAGCTGCTTTTTCCCGAAAATTAATAATTTACAATTATATTCGATATAACTGCTCGGCTGTGCCAAATCATGCTGACCCGAAAAAGTGTGTAAGTCTACCAATAAGCTTTTGTGGTAATGGTTATGGTTCTTGGGTTGGTCTCTAAAGGGGTCCAGACAATATCAGTAATAATGACATTACATTCAAATAATATCATACTTCTGACAGTGTAGTGGTTGGAATGATGATGTGATCTAAATATATTAATAGTTGTACATCAATATTGGAAGGAATGACAGTAATATTAGTGTCATTATTACTGATAGTGTCTGGACCCCTTATGATAATCTTACCCAAATATGGCAATGGCAGGCAATGTCATTAATGCTCCTAATAAGAAGACAGCTCCCGGCAGTATGTTGAGGGTCGCCATGTAGACCCTGGAGTAGAGGGGCCCGTATAGTAAGGGCATTGTGGCTTCTGCCAGTCCAAAGAGAGAGTTCACCTTGCCTGAAGAATTAAAAATAGTATTAGAAAGGTAGGTACAGTACACACAAAGCGATTTTCTAGAAGTGATATGTCAAATAGAATGATATTTACTCCAAAGATTTTAATCGTAGACTGACCCTGCCGCTCTTTTTCCAACTCACTTTAGACATTGGCAGAATGGTCGACATCGGCTTTGCTTGCCATAATAAAAATAGAATAGAATAAACCCTTTTTTTTGGTTTGTAAATTATCAAATAACTTCTCCCGCTTTGGGCGGATCGGGAGGGCGTGTCAGACTCTCTGCCGTTCGTTCTGTTTCGTTTTGACACCTCTGCATACACTATGTCGCAGAGACTTGACTTAATTGTCATAAAAACGCCATGATTATTGTGCGAGCTTACTCTTCTTAGTGTGGACACTTTTTCGCGCGAATTAGCACGGTGAGGGCAAATCTACGATTTAAATATTTGATTTATTCTTTATTTACAACTTTTCGGGTTGCCTTGTAAATTTATATTGTTTGTGGCTAATGCTTAGACTATATATTTCACTTTTGTAAAAGACTGATGCCTGCTGGTATATTCTGCAAAAATCTCACCATGAAAAGTTAGGTGAAGTGAGCTTGACGCGAGCTGTCAATAAACTTAATTATACTCCATTTGAAATAAAATTAGACATTTAAACAAACCTTTTTTTACAGTCCATTCAACCAATATAGCGTATACTTCTATAGCGTTCACGCATAAGGATGGCATTAAAAGTAAAAAAGTTGTTTCAATACCAACTGTTTACTGCAGCTGCCATTTGTCATGCCACCAACGCAAGAGAAGTTAAAATCGGTTGAACGGACTGTAAAAAAGGTTTATTTAAAGGTGTAATCTTATTTCAAATGAAGTATAGGTGAAGTGAGCCTGACGCGAGCTGTCAGGAAACTTAGGTGAATTGAGCTGGACGCGAGCCGTCAGGAAACTTAGGTGAAGTGAGCTTGACGTGAGCTGTCATTCCATCTAAATATTACTAGGGATTGACAGTTCACTTCATCTAAAATTTCACGATGAGATAAGTACAGAATAAACCGGTTGATGCAGATAAAAAAAAAACTGTGTTACATGTCACCAGAAAATTAATATTCACAAAGGAGTCCCTGTTCTTTCTAGAGATGATCAAGCTAATATAATATTTGAAGCATAGGCGTTTTGCCTCATATAGTTCGACTTGTAGCCAACCAACATTGTAACATTATTTTAATTATTTTAACATGAGATTAACTCTAGTTGTGGAAGACACCAACCCGCACTGGGCCCGCGTGGTGGATTACGGCCCACTCCCTATCACAGAGAGGAGGCCTGTGCCCAGTAGTGGGAACATTACAAGTTAATTATGTTATGGATGACGAAAACGACCAAATAGAACCATGCACCTAGCTTCTGATGTTTCATAATTGCCCATGTAGATTTATATAAAACATTTTTTTTTTTTGAGTACGCATTGTAATTTGAGTTGTCTAAGCCTATAGTTAAGGCCTCGCCTCTCATTTACGATATTGCGGGTTCAAATCCGGGCAAATACCAATGTGACTTTTTAAATTCTTAAGTCCTTTCTGAGTTTATCTTGGACATTACTAACATCGGTGAAGGAAAACATCATGAGGAAACCTTTTTTTTTTTTTGGGTGGAAATTATCAAATAACTTCTCCCGCTCTGGGTGGAGCGAGAGGGCGTGTCAGACTCTTACTGACTAAAACCCACAGGTGTTCCTTCAGTTGCCATGTTGCCGGGGGGCCACGATTTCCCTTTCGGCCTTATTCGCAACCCCGGCAGGCATCGGCCCTAGCGGACCCCGTCAATTCTGCTGACATCTCTTTGAGGCGCGCGTGGAACACAACGCGCCGTCCTTGCGTGCCTGGCTTGGGTCCTTATCGGACGGCGAGCTACCTCTTATAGTTAACATAAGTCTGAAATCGCCAACCCATCTTGAGTAAACATGGTGATCAATGCTCATACCTTTTCTATAGGAGAAGAAACCTTTGACCTGCACAGTGATGGAACAAAAATAGGCTGGTTTTATTAGGTCCATTGTTCCATCGTAATTGAGGTGCTAATGATTTTGTACTAAGTTTATTATCAGTGGATAACTCACCAAATTCTTCTCCGTTTACTAACTTTGTAGCAATTGACCGCATTGCAATAAACGAAGTGCCGTTCAAGATTTCTAGTAGAGGTGCTGTGAACAGAAAATGGCTTTGATGAGTTTTTTGTTAATTTCTGCAATTAGACTAAATGGCGTTATTGTAAGAGGATTTATTAAGAAACAACGCAAAAATACATTAGGGAATACAATTTATTTATTTATTAGTAAGTTCTAACAGCCAACTTATATTTATAGTTTGCACCACACCGTACAAAGAGGAACTCGTGGTAATACCAGCTGCACGGGTCGATTCATCTGGTTAAGCTACGCTTGCCGGGGTTGGTCTTTGGATGGGTGACCATCTTTACATACCGAGACTCCTCCGTGCCTCGGAAAGCACGTTAAGCCGTTGGTCCCGGCTGTCATTCGTGGATCTTTGACAGTCGCTACGGGTCGTCAGAAGCCCGAGAGTCTGACAACCAGTCTTACCAAGGGGTATCGTATTACTCAGTTACTGGGTTGTGGAGGTCAGATAGGCAGTCGCTCCATGTAAAATACTGGTATTCAGCTGCATCCGATTAGACTGGAAGCCGACCCCAATATAGTTGGGAAAAGGCTAGGCAGATTGATTGCACCACACCGTATAAACTATCGGTCAATACTAGTAGATACACATAAAGTCATAAAATTAAGTTGAATTATATAAAACTAGACAAAATTACACAGAATTTGTCAAAATTCATACACACAAACACGCACTCACCACACACGCCCAAGTACGCACCACACACACACGCATAACACAATTCAAACTTAATACATCATATTATGTGATATGAGGTCACAGATAGATGCTGATGTCTTATCATACAATTCCATTCAATTCTGTGTGTGGTCTACCCACTTCTCTGTAGGTCATTTCTAAGAAGCATACATAAGTAGCAAATTTTAAAACATTTATTTATTTAGTACAACTAAAAGCCCTTAGTACTAAATTCTCATATCTAAAAAACAAACAATATCGAAAAAAATCCAGACAAAATTCGGCGAATTGTGAATTCTGACTCGTAATCTAATATATTACCAATTGGTTATCTCAATAATTCTCTGGCGTATAAAACAATATTGAAGTAACCAACACTTCAATTTTGATTGACGTAAGTGAGATGTACTTAGATACTTTTTATATTTATTAAAGTTTTAAACCGACTTCGAATGAGTTTTTTTTTTTTAATACGTAGTTAGTTATGTTCAGCGATATCTTCTCAAATTGTGAACTGATTTTAGTTATTCTTTTTTTAGCAATACTTTGCTTGTTTCAAATATTATTTTAATACTAAGCACTCAATGCCAAATTATGGCGAAATGTGTCATCGCACAAGTATACTTATTATTAACACCTTTGTAACCGTATTTAGAGCAAATAAATGACTTTCTTTGACTTTGACAACGAAATGCGGGTGGCCAAAATATTTGTTAGATAGGCTGATTAAAAAACATAAAAATAAAAGTTTTTTTCATAACTGACTAACCAACTCGCACACTACTATGCGACATCAGACTGCAAAATCTCTGCGACTAAACGCAACGACAGACTGCGGCCGACAATTTTTATATATTTTGTTCAAAGCCGCATACTTGGCGTCAAGTTGCAGTGTCGCAACGACAGGCTAGTACCACGTTCCCGCTACTTGTCGCAGCGCCTTGACGCACGGTGCTCGCGCACAGCCGATGATAGTCGCATGCGACAGGTCAGCATCTTGTCGTCGAGCTGGCGTAGTCACATGATCGCATAGTGTGCGAAGTGGTTAATAGTTTGGACAAGAAAAAATCTTTAAAAATGTGTTAACGTTTTTCGATCATAGGATGATTGAAAACTAATAATTTGGCAACCCGTATTTCATTAAGTCTTTGGAGAGCAGTCTGTGGTGGCCCAGTGGTAACGGCCGCGACTTACGAGTTGTCGTGAGTTCATACGCAAGCAGGTACTTTCATCGTCATCATTTCAGCTGAAAGACGTCCACTGCTGGACAGGCAGTCACTTTACTTTGTGTAAATTATTTCATCACCACTGCTCTCAAAACGGTGAAGGAAAACATCGTGAGAAAACCGGTATGTCTTAGAACCAAAAAATTCAAAGCTATATGTGATATCCATCAACCCGCACTAGGCCCGCGTGGTAGATTACAGCCCACTCCCTCGCACAGAGAGGAGGCGTGTGTCCCAGCAGTGGGAACATTATCGGCTGAATAAGCTAACGTTTTCAATCATCCTCTCTATAATACCACAGATTAATGCAGATGGGACACTCGGCAGTTTAGGTATGAAGCTACAAGTACGCGGCGAGCTAGACTTGTCGGGCCAATTCAGTGAGTGTAGCGTAGTCAGAAGATATGAGTCACGCGATAGAAAGAGAGGCAACTTCTGGGTGAATATAACTGTAGGTGATTAGCGCTGTGCGACCTGAATTGCACTTTAAGTTGAGTCGCTTTTTATTTTAATGATTTTGCTATACTATGTAAGATGGTTTATTCTTTCCTCCCGTTTTTTTATTTTTGTTGAACCGTGCTCCCAAGCATTTGGCGGCCACACAACCCTCTTTAAACTTCTATTCAATCACAATACATCATTTTTAGATTCAATATAAAATTATTGAACCATAAAGATAAACCGTAATGTTCTCTAGTTTCATTTTATAGCGAAAAAGCCGCTTTATTTGACTTTTATTAAATTTTATCAATACTCGTAGTGCGCTTATTGAAATAGAAATAAACAATTGACCTTAAGATGAAAGGTGACTTTTGAGATTTAGATTACAAATAGATATGACTTTCGTTTTATTTTGAGACAAACCTGTAGATATTATCTTCCAGAAAAATACGACACGATTCCTATTTTCTCAAACTAATTTCGTCAACTGATTGATAAAATCCCTCCATCGCCGTACTTATATGATTCACAAAACATCATAATAGCAAGACATTATATTCTCATAAATAGCACATTCGCGAAATAAGATATTCGCAAAATATGATATTCGAAAAACATGAAAAATTCAATTCGGGCAACATAACTAACATTCCCACAAGACTTATTTATAACTAGCTTCTACCCGCGACTACGTCTGCGCGGACTTCAGAATTGACATTTACCGGGATAAAAGTATCCTATCAATCCACAAAAAAATATCCGTGTGTCAAATTTCATCCAAATCCGTTAAGCCGTTTTTGCGTGATTGAGTAACAAACACAAACATTCACATTTATACAGGGTTGGCATAAAACAAACAAATTGTTTTAAAACACGTCTTTTAAACAATGTTTAAAACAGTTTGAAATAAAACAATGTTTTTTTAATAAATGTTTAAAATCACAGCATGAAACAACTTTAAAACAATGTTTTAAACACTAAGAAAAAAAAACATGGTTTTAAATCGATAATGAATGGAAATAAATGAAAAGTAATAAATTATTAGGACTTGAAATAGCTCGAAAAGAAATTAAAAAGGTTAGATAGTTTTGTTCACTTCGTCGCCGGTCGAAATAATTCCCCGCAACTATTTTGGGGATTCCACTTATTTGAATATAGTCCATCCTACCTACGTATATCTATATCTACTTCGTCTTTTGTCGAAAGAGGTAATTCCCCGAAATAATTTTAGGGACTTCCCCATACTTAAATATACTTTTAGGTTGATGATGCTCAGATGTACCTTACATCTGAGAAAGAAAATCGGAATTCGCAATTCTGAACATACAGAGTGTACTGGGTTACATACCTACTTGAATAGATTACAAAAAAAAAGTAAGTATGTTCACAGATTAGATAGTTTTACCTACTTACTAACTGTAACTAGTATTACGTTGTTGTGATTATTATGTTATTCTAATGGTTTTTTGTAAATGTTTCCTCAGGTAAATTTTAAAATTGTCTAAAAATGAATTATATTAGGCCTGATCGATTTTTGTTGAAAATAAATTTGATAAATAGCTCAATGAAAAAAAAACAAAAACACTTGTATAAAACATTTTGAACTGTTTGTTTTATGAAATAAAAAAAAAACTGTTTTTTTATATTTTAGGTAGGATTATTTCATACATGCTTCGCACAGTTTTTACGACTTGACAAAACATCGAAATTTCATTAAATATATTTTAGTAGAAAACCGCATCAAAATCCTTTGCGTAGTTTAGCTGAACAACGCGGTCACACAAACAGACACGAAAAGCGACTTTAATTTATAATATGTAAAGAACGCAAAGCGTCGAACGAAAAGAATTTTCATTTAAAAATTCATGAATCATGCAACTATTACAAAATTCGTTAATCTTTTTATGTAATCGTATTCAGTAACACTATTGATATTTTTATCATAAAACCATCATTCAATCGTCAGTTTTTTTTAGTAATCTAGTGGTGTGAGACTACCAAGTCTCGAGTTCGAACCCAAGGCACGCATCTGTGACTTTTCGGATTCATGTGCGTATTATATAAATATCACTTGCTTCAAAAACGGTGAAGGAAAACATCGTGAGGAAACCGGCATGTCTGAGAGATATTTCTCGACGGCATGTGAAGCCAAGAGGTCCATGGGCGGCATAATAACTCTGACACCAGGTTAGTCACTGGAGATATAAATAATTAATTAAATGGTATTTTTATTTAATCTCGATATCAATAAAGGGAATGACACATGTATTGTTAATTGTTGCAAACGAGATAAAGTAATTGCTGATAACCTTCGCATTTTATCAGTAGACAAATACTGTATGCAAATAGTGTGTGAGATAATCATATCGTAACTAAGAATGACTCCTTAGTTTGTTTACAGCTCTTAAGTACATTATGCTGCTTAGGAATTTTCTTAAGTCAAATAAAAATTCCATAAGTATTATACAAAATTGTTTTCATGTTTAATATCTACTAGTAATTTAAAAAAGGAGGAGTAATAACAGCCGCACGGGTCGATCCATCAGGTTAAGCTACGCTTGCCGGAGTTAGTCCGTGGATGGGTGACTATTTCTACATAATTATCGAGACTCCTCCATGCCTCGGAAAGCACGTTAAGCCGTTGGCCTCGGCTGTTATTCGTGGATCTTTGACAGTCGTTACGGGTCGTCAGAAGCCCGAAAGTCTGACAATCAGTCTTACCAAGGGGTATTGTATTACCCAGTTACTGGGTTGTAGAGGTCAGATAGGCAGTCGCTCCATGTAAAATACGGTATTTAGCTGCATCCGGTTAGACTGGAAGCCGACCCCAACATAGTTGGGAAAAGGCTGAGCAGATTGATATTGAATTAAGAAAAAACTATTAAAAACACAAAAAGTCAACTAAAAGTCTATAATTTTCAAACAATGGAAAATCAATATTAAAAATATCTATACCTAAGCAGAAATGTGTACTGTACTGAAACTGATTATAAGCTATTATAATCATTAATCACTCAAAGCTTTTCAGTTTCATTTTTAATTAAAGTGTGAACATGTGTGTTTTCTTCATAAAATTACTCTTAAAAACATACCTACAAGTAGGTACCTACTACTGCAGTGCAATTACGCAGATGTAAAGACAAGGCATTAACACATTATCTTAGAAAATTACACAAAATAGATTACTTGTACGTCATACTAAACAAATACACTGACGAGCAATATAAAAAGCCACTTTCAAAGAGCCAAAAAAATCTAAATATCTCCTAAACCACACAAGTTAGCTACATGAAGTAATAAAAATATTGAAAATAGTTTTGTAGGTGATTTTTATGCGCTATTAAACACACTTGAATGTTACTTTTTACTTCAAGAAGCTATCTTGCGTGATTTTGGAAATATTTCATGATAAGTCAGTGGCTTTTTATATTGCTCGTCAGTGTAGTACGAATGCATATCTTTTGCCCACTGGGGTCATTAATCAATCGACGCTGACAGAAGGGATCAAGTGTTAGCAGTAAATTTTGAAAATGGATTACCTACGAGTGTAGCCTATATCTTAAACCATCAATTTGAAGAAAGTGTTGAGTGTTCAAATGAAATATGGGCTCTTATTATTTTGGCTCTTTTGAAGTATTAATTTCGAGATTAGTCTTCAGGTAATAAATAAATAAGGGTACCATTTGAGTCCGAAACCATGTCGGAAAATACCCAAACTGACACGTGTCGCGTATTAAACCTCGTAAACAACAATAAACAACCCTCCTTTTTGCTTCGCCGTAGTCGGGTAAAAATAGGCCTCTTAATTCTAAAGAATAATACAGTAATGTGTCCACGTAACATCACACCTAAATTCGACGAAAGGGTAAACAGAGGTTTGTGGCACACTCACATTTCAAGATCAAGTCCAATTTATCGAGAAGTGGGTCAAACCATTTCCGGAAAATTGACAAATGTGGTGGAGCATTTTCAATTTCGTCCGATTAAAACCCATGACTTCCCCAACTGCACAGAATGTGGGAAACTGGAAGACGTTCTTCACATCATGGTGGAGGGTGGCCGGAACGAAGATCTCATAGAGCTGAGTTATTTATACACTTTCGTGTAGATGCTAAAGAGACGGAAAAATGCAACAATATTCTTACATTCCTCAGAAACAGTGAAGCTTTTGTATTAACTTGTGCGGATCGATATTCGTAGGAGATAGTTACTCACATATAATAACTGATAATGTATATTAAAATGATGTATATTATTATATGAAAGCCTTACGAAGCGACTAAGTATTGTTGACTAAGCTCCTTAAATAAAGATTAAAAAAAAACTATGACTGATTGTTATCAGTAAAAATTTAAATACATACATACTCACGTCTTCTTCCCATGGGGGTAGGCAGAAACTACAGAAGGCCACCTGCTACGATCCTTACATACTCCTTTTGCCTCGTTTACGTTCAAACATCTGGTCATACACGCACGCCGGTTGCGAGTACTACGCACCTGGCCTTTCTGAAGAACATCACCAATAAGGTCACTATATGTCCTCCTAGGGCGTCTCCTCGAGGCATTTCCACTCACATCTGCCTTGTAAATACCTTTTGTTAGTCGCCTTTCATTCATCCTCTCAACATGACCAAACCATCTAAGCATACTATTTTCAATTTTTGTTACCTACATTCACGTATAAATACATTAGTCATAAAAAAAATACATAAAACGTTAAAGTAATTGAAACATAACTTAACGTCTAAAATATAAACTATAAAACGTTTACAAAGCCGTAACCGAGCTCAATTCATTTAACATAGTTTAAACGCAGTATAACTTATAACTGCTATTCAAAAGTTTAGCTTTACAGTAAGGACCCAGTGTTTACGACTTTGAGTTTAGTACGTAATCCGTTGGTATACGATGTTGTTATGTAAGGATTTGGTACCTACTAAATATGTGATCGTACGTTTGTACAGTATTCCTATTTTCTTAATGTCCCTCGGGAATCATCGCATTTCCGAATACAAATGAATGATAATTTCCATGTCCATCAATTATTAGATTTATCGAGTATAATAATTCAGAACAAAGTACTTTATTGGTGTTTTTTTTTAATTTCCGTGTGAACTATATGGAGCTGTTAAACTATTTTCGTATCTGTCGTGCCTGCGACTTAAGCAGCTTTCCTCCCATTTTTTTTATAAATTATATTAAGTTAAAAGAGTATTAACAACTCTATATACTTCCAAGTCGATTGAGAGCATCCGTTCTGCACAACAAGTGCATAGGGCACTCAAAAATTATTATGTTCGGTGAGTATAAGAAGTCATCTAATTTTAAGTAGGCACTAAACAACAAATAAGTAATGCATGGTGTGCTTACCTCTAAAAAATTGGTACAATTGGTCTATAAGTTTATTGCATGTATCTCATATTTTGTATCGGTGTATTCAATTGTTGTTGAGCCAAATAAATAAAATAAAATAGAGCTGTCAAACCGCATTATTTATTCGTCAGTCTAAAGTTATGTGAGAAGCTCAGGATAGTGATGATTTTGATGATTACTTACCCAAATAGATCTCCAAATTGTTCCTCGCGAAGGCGTAAGCAAAGGCTGCGATAATCTTGCTGGTGTTAGATATGATACCGAGCAGGGTATCATCCAGCTTCAGGTAGTTACTAAATAGCGTTATTGAGAAGAATGTTCCTGAAATACAAATTCCCGTCAGTAAATTGGTCTACCTACAAGAGTTAGAATGAAGGCTCATGGATTAATTTGACGCTTAAAACGTAAGGGTGAGAAAACAGGAATTTTAGCCCTTGGGCGTTTATCATGCTAGAGTTGTTATAACTCAAAGCATTTATTTCAATTAAACCATTTACAGGCACTTTTGAATTGCCAAAGAATCGGTCAATTAGTCAGAAAGTTGAAGCTAGTTGCCCTTTCCAAAACGTAGATCTCTATGGAGAAGAACGGGCAAAAAACTTCAAGGACACTCTTTTAAATATAGATATAACAAAATCCTGGGTACAAATTCTTGTTGCTTCTATATATGTGAGAACAATGTACAAAAAATAATCAAAGCAATTGAAAATATAAGATTAAAAAACTTTTTACAAAAAAAAAACAACCGAAGTCGGTGGCAAAAAACGAAAACACAAAACCAAAGACACCGACTTCCGAAATTAAAGTTATTTTTCATTTTGTAGTGTTTTTTTTTTGAAAGTCGGTTGTTTTTTTTTGTAAAAAGTTTTTATTTTTCATTTTTTAGTTGTGGTACCTAGCCCACACACATTCGAATAGGTACCACTACCTGCTACCAGTGACAGGAACTTATCATATCATCTACATACTAAGTGGGAAAAAAATACGTATTTTGTAGCTAACTCAAAAACTACCCAAGCAAAGTTAATAAAATTTATATGGGACCAATTTGGGAGCATACTCTTTCAAACAAAAAAGAATTTTCAAAATCGGTCCACAAATGACGGAGAAATCGGTAGACATATATAAAAAAAAAAATAAAAAAAAAAAACAAACATACGCGACGAATATATAACCTCCTCCTTTTTGGAAGTCGGTTAAAAATAAGCAATGGCAGAAAAGATGTATGTATAAGATACTAATAATAACTGAAGCTGGAAGCTCGGAGTCTGGATTTGTACCCTGTTGATGGCAATAGGCTCGCCCCCTATTACATGGGACTTAAACATAACTGTAGGTCTACCTGCTACAGGGACCCTGCTACTCTGCCCAACCCTTCGGGGAAACAAGGCGTGATGTTATGTAATAAAGAAAAACACCATGTTAAAGTCAGGACTACAATACATGCCAGTTACTTGCACAAAAGTATGAAAGTAGCTTGCATGCCATTGTACCGTAACCACTTTTGATTGATAAATGTCACAATAACAATCAACCAACTTGCATACTTTTGTGGGAGATAGTCACATGTGTACTTCTGTCTTTCATTAGGAAGCATAATGTGTAATTTATTGATGTGTAACATTTTCCTCTCGCTATCCTGCAATCTGTGGGAGTGATTTTGTGACAAGGGACGGAAGTGTGTAACAGAAAGCCGGGGAAGCGCGCGCTATTTTATTTGACCAATGAGCGCGCACGGTGCTAGAGTTGGCCGTCAGATAGTATTAACCCATTTTCCGAGAGGTTGATAACAGGACGGTGATGATGATGATGGCGATGACGATGAAGATGATGATGACGAAGACGATGATGATGATGATAAATAATATTGTTTATATCATAATCATATACAACGTGTAAAGTTAAATGCGCAAAACCTGAAAATAGTTTGATCATAATAACGAGCAGAATCAATTGAACAACCTTTTAATATAGGTCATTTTTTTTATTCAGATAACGTTGCCATGTCTATTTATTAATAGGTCAAGCCATCAAATGCGCAAAACCCGCCAAGATAGGTGAACAAACACAAATTGTTGTCGACCAATTTAAATTTTCTCACACGCGAGATAATAATAGCTTTTATTTCAATGCAATTACGAACTAAAACAGCACATAAAACCTTTACAATTTTTTATGATTTTTTTTCTCTCTGTAATAGGTCAATTGAATTAAAAATCAGTTGGGGTGACTGAGGTTTTGCGCATTTAACGTTACACGTTGTATACGTCAGCCAAGATGTCAGATGTTACACATCATTTGCGACTACGGTAAGACTCGATCTTTTTTTTTTTCATTTGAATGGTCACTTTATCAGTCGATATCCCATCATTATCCCCACATCATTTCGTTTCCCTCGAAAGAACTTTTATGCAAACAACCAAAAATAAACTACGTAACTTTTAGGAACTTATCCAATTTACCATGTTTCCGCGTTTAAATGACAAATGAAGGGAAACATCCGTTGTCTGAACATCACACTGCGCACACTGACCATTGCTTCTAACAACCGGAATCTGATGATTACCTGATTGTACGTAATGCTAATAAGGAAGCAATTTACAGGTTGCTAAGACGAATTGGCACATTAACTGACCTCCAGCAGAGAATTTCTGGAAGTTTTGCTAAACTACAATCAGTAGGTATGTCTGGTTTCTTAAAATTAAGGCAAAGTAGAGATGCAAGAAAGAAAAATAGGATTATTTGTCACAAAAACACGTGCATACATAAAGACAACAGTAATCAGAAAACAACAAAATAAAGTACATATGAAATCACAAGCATAAAACAGAAATAGTCGGCAGCTGCACGTCATAACTGTGACAAGAAGGTTTCCACTCAGCATGATGCTGTGCCACACACACATTCAACTTTGTGAATGAGGAATCCCGGAGGCAAATGCTATCAAAAGTACTTATGGAATACGTTTTAAGTCGAATATTTTGAGCTGCCTTGTATTATAAAGGTTAGCGATTTAGTTACCTCCATCCGTCAAGGGAGTGATTCTACCCGTCAAACTAATCATTGCTATGAAACTCATATCTATTTCGAAAAAGAAATATTGACGCGTAGAATCACCCCTCGACGCAGGTGACCAAAGCGCCACCTGTATTCTTTTGAACGTCTTCATCACCAATGAGAGATGTGAGTTCAACGCCTACGCATGATCAATGCTCAACGCAAGTGCGCGCAACTCGCGATCGACATAAAAATAAAAATGATTCACATAAATTGTGCCCTGATACTGTCCAGTCAAACGAAAAAAAGTCCGTTACTTACCTAATAAATTGGTGACGATAGAGTAAGTAGACCACATACTGTACTGAACCTCATCCCAGTTGAACCTGTATCTTGTAAACAGATACATCACCGTGAATTCACCTGGAATTTTACAATTTGTTAGGAGCATAGATAATAATCTTGGTATTATATCAATCTAGGTTACCTAAACATAATTTTCCATACAAAATAAAACCGTCGACACTGATTCAATATGACAGTATATAAATTCAATATTGATATCCTAGTTTGCCTAGCGACCCATTTTTTCGTGGAAAATTCTAGATTTACGGCCACGGACGTATAAAAAGATGCTTTATGTTATATTTCGTTGTAAGTCATTTTCAACCTCCAAGCCTAAAAAACAATGCAAAGACCTGTATTTCTAATGTCTTCATTCATCGTCAGCGTTACCCCTGAACGTTTTAAGACACACAGGGGAATCATCGTAATAAATTGTTTTATTGTGGAAAATTATTTAAATTAGGCGGCAGAACAAATTACGGCGTAGTTTGGAAATTTTTCATTTTTAGCCATAAACTCGGTTTTGGAGAAAACAAAACGCTGTATTTCTTGCAAAAAAATACCGCCTGCATTTTTGCACTGACTGAGCATATTGCTAACAAAGGCCGAAAACTGCAAAGTAATTTTATATATTACCCCTCTAGAATTATTTAAAGAAGCGTCTTTACTTACCATGCATAGGTCCAAATACCACACACACCACAATCAGCAACAAACAAACTCGAAGCCTCCTGTTACCAGGACCTTTCCTGAAAGCCACCTTAAACGTCTCCATGACCAGGGCAACATCAAAGAACTCTCGAAGGAAACACTTCTTTTTGTGTTTCTTACTCTCCTGAAAAGTTTTCATTTTATCGTGATTTCTAATTGGTAAATAATCTACTGCAAAATCGTTGTCATGACGCTATTTCACAGTGTACAACGTGTAATTCAAAAAGAAAAAAAAGCATTGAATTATCTGCCAGATTATTTATAGGAAAGTTATCCTGGAAGATTGCTACAAAAATCACGCTTTATGAATAATATCCATTCAATCGTAACATTACAAAAGAACGCATCGTAGAAACAAAATCTACGTGCGCGTATTTTCATAATACTTTTTCGCATTTATTCAATGCAGCGAAAAAGTATTTATGATAAAGATTAGAAGAAAATTATTAGTTGGATTTCAAAATTAGTATAAACAATGCCATAAAGATATAAATATGGATCTAGGATATATACACTGTCTCTGACCGATTAGATATAGAAAAAAATCACAAATGCTGCGATTTAAATAACAAAGGAAAATAATTATAATTAGATAACAAAAGGTGTCTAGGATCCATTGGACATTTCTTTAACATTTAAATTAGGGTTACTAAAATACAATCAAATCTTACCACATTTAAATAAAAAGAATGAAATGAAATAATATAAATAACAAATTAGTTCAAAGTCACATGCAGGTACGGGTACTCACAAGTTTCTTTTCAGCCCTTTGCTTCGGATCTTCCAAATATCGGTATCCATATATCAAACTGAACAAATACAGGGACGATGACACTGTAAATACACCATAATACCCCACCCAGGACAACATGACACCGCTCAAAGCACTTCCGATGGGATATCCTAAAGACATGAACATGTTCACCAACCCTACTCTGTAGGTCCTGTTCTCTTCAGTGGTAATGTCGCCAATATAACTAAATACACCAATGAAATTCGTGAACCATCCTCCCGTTATAGCTGGGAATATAGCTTCAGTGAACGCAGACACTTCTACAGGCAAGTCAAAGAAATACGTGTTGACGATGAAGCCAAGACAAGCCATGAATTCACCGACTATAGGCAGCATGATACATGCTTTCCTTTTTCCAGTTTTATCACTCCAAGCTCCAACGAAAAGGATAAGTAACACAGGGATCGATGTTTGAACCACATTCTTCCACACTGCGATACTTGCTATTAGTTTTTGTACTTCTTGTTCCTCAAACGTATAATTTTCCGTTTGTCTTAAATTCAGCGCATCACATACTTCTGTGCTATAATTAAGATTGATTCTGCAGGCCTTCTCCAAATTTAAATTTTGTATTGCTAACGATGCTAGGACGCTGGGCATAACATAGCATGCCATAATTGGTTCTACAGTTGTGTTGTCTTTTATTAGTTTCAGTCTTTCTCTGAAAGTTAACTTCTTTTTCTCTTCATTTTTTTCATCTTTTTCTTTTTCTTCTAGGCTTGGTTTCAGAGGAGAAGATTCATCAGTGTCTTCTTTATTAACCTCTTCTTTTATATTCTCGGGTTCACTCTTAGAAGGATCCATTTCTACAACATTGTCTTCACATTTCAATGTTGTCTCTTAACGTCAGTAGTATGTAATGACTATATTCAACAACAATACCCCTGGATTGCGTCTATTTGTATTTCAACTGTTTGTTGTGATGCTTGTAATATATATTATTTTATCCGACTCAATATTTATAGTGTCTCGACTTGGTAGTGATAAGGAATATAACAGGAGCCAATTGCGTGTATTTGCTTTTTATCTATGTTTTCTAACACCTATCATAAAATTATTGCGGGCTTAGAATTGTAAATCTCAGAATTTCCTTGGCGTATGCTGGTAAACACTTGTAAAATCTATTTCAGTTTTGAAATTTAAATAAACAATTTGCGTTTCCTAATTATTTGTTGTGAAATTATTAGGTAAGTGTCGCAGACATGTTAATGAGACAGCATTCAGCTTTTAGACGACACCGACACACGACTTGACTCTCGCGGAGGTCTGAATGAACGCAGCCGGGCTGGTAAAGTGACCGTAAGTACGTACGAACATATTCAAGTGCCGGTGACGAGAACCAGACGGTTTTTGTGCTCCATAATGCTCATTAGTATACATCGAGTTTTGGACTCCTTTCGTACCTACTAGAGATTACGCCTATCACGCATAGGCGCAATGATTTAAATTATTTTTAAGAATTGGAACATATTGTTGTTATGGTCGGGTTCTTTTGTTGTTTTGAGTAAATGTTTTTGTTTTGCGTTTGAAACTATTTTGAGAGTTCCTACTACTTTTACATTAATTACATCAATTCAAAACACCATCATTATATACCCCAGTATTTCATAGTTTCTTTAAAAAAAATCCTTGAACAAGCCATTCAACAATAATATTATCGAATACTTCGAAATTGTTTTCACACTATTAGGTTTGTCTTACATTTTTCTGAAATGAAACCCATCCATGCTTTATTATTATTGTTATAATGTAACAGTAGCTCCTATAACTACATTTTAGTAAGTTTAGAGAAAATTTACTTTTTGTAAATTATAATTTAAGGAAAAATGGAGATATAAAAAGCTTATTAGTGGTTTTTTAATGTTTTAAGTTAGATAGTGCTATTTTGCTTATACCATTAGATGCAGAATTGTTAAAGCTATTAAATGGTATAAAAAAAAACTTAAAGGGTGCATCTTAGAGATAGCGCCTTTCGGCTTAGCAGGGCAGAATAGCACATAGGTATCTCATGTATTAGCTTTGTAAGTATGCTCATTATGGCGAAGGTAAGGAAGTGGCCCTGCGCCTTTTTCACTCCGGTCGTGTCAGATTGCCGTCCCATCGGACTATGAGAGTGAGGGAAGAGAGAGTGCACCTGTGTCTGCGCACACACTTGTGCACTATAGTATCTCCCGCGCCGAAGGCTGGTCTCCGCTGACATTGGTCGCCATGGCCGAAATTCGGTCTGCAAGACTATTATTATTATGGTAAAGGTCACAAAATGAATGGATCTTTGTTTGTAGAAGCCTAGTTTAACGACTTTCGGGTTTATTAGTGGTAACGACAGTTTAGCTGATATCTTGCCACTTAAAACCTTTGAAGAACAAACTCGTACCTGTACAAAAGTTAACATAAAGTGCCTATACAGTGTGGCAGGTAAAAGAAGGGACATACTTTAACGGAGTGTACCATCGGGATAACGCATATAAGCAATTTGAAAACATTATCCTGTGCACACGACCGTTTTTTTCGTAGGTAAGCGATACTATAGCGGCCGAGCGTTGCAAGCAAGAATAGTCCTTACAGTGTACAGATATGCGTTTTTTCGATAGTACCTAGTTACACATAACATAACATCACGCCTGTATTCCCCAAAGGGTTCGGCAGAGGTGTACCTACAGTACACCCACATTTCGCCAGTTATGTTTAAGTCCCATGTAATAGGGGGCAAGCCTATTGCCATCAACCGGGCATAAATCCAGACTGTACTGAGAAACTCTAGATGGAAAACCCAATAACAATTTGCCCGACCCGGGAATCCAACCCAAGGCCCTCATGCTCAGTAGTTGCGCTTGCGACCACTAGACCAACGAGGCAGTATACCTAATATTTATGAATACATGATAAGTTTTTGTCCAGTGCACTTACTCATCATTATGAACAACTTTTACTATGGGACCAAACCTGAAATCGCAAAAAACAAATCTGCTGTTCCCTACATTTTGACGAATTATGCGAACATAAATGTAGGGAACAGCTGATTTTTTTTTAAACTTACCCTGTGTAAGCAACTTTTGCTATGGGACCAACACTAATACAAAAGAAAAAAGAACTGTTATTCCATACATTTTAATCGTGTTAGTGATGCACTTTTGCAAGGCTCAGTTTTTTTTCATATTTCAGACTAACTTTTGCCCGCGGCTTTGCCCGCGTGAATGGTGGAAATCATCCCACGTAGGAACGTATTATCGGGATTAAACGTCGTCTAGTTTTAGCGAAAACGGCCACTAGGTAACCAACAATACTTTGCCTGATCAGGGTATCGAGCCCTGGATCGCTCAGTAGTCGCGCTTACAAACACTGGAACAGCGCAGCCCAGATAATTTTGGAATGGAGAATTTTCCTGTACAAACTATTAGGTATAAGGGTAGTTAATTAGGGAGTGGGTTAGTTCAAATACAAAATCTTTAATTCGAGCGAAGACTCACACATTATAGGGTTAGTAGTTAGTTGGAGGTTTAGTCTTAGGGTTAATATTTGGTTACCCAGTAACTGGGTTATGGGTGTTGACATTCTGGAAATATTTTATTAATTTTTTACTTACTTTAATTATTTGATATTATCCAAGACTTTTTTTTGGTACTTTCTTAGATTTTAGTGGTTTTTTTGGCATTCTAAAAACATTAATTGATTTATTACTTATTTTGACACTCTTGTATTAATTTGATTAATTGACTTCATCGTATTACTTTTTTAGACATTTTTGTTTTGATCTTAAAATGTTATTGTTGACATTTTTGAAATGTTTTAGTAATTTGGTAGTTGTTTTGACATTGTAGTTTTTAATTAATTAAATTAATTGTCAGAGGAACATTATATTGATTTAGCCAACACTCTAGCTCTTTCTATAATTTTTATTTGATATTGTGAAGTAAATAATGAAATAATTAAAATTGATAGTAATGGCAAAGCATTGAGAACTTACAAAAATGTAACATCTCACACACCTGTGTATCTGTAGGAAACCTATGTTTACAAATAAATAATCTGACTCTGAAGTCAGATAGGCAGTCGCTCCATGTAAAATACAGGTATTCAGCTGCATCCGGTTAGACTGGAAGCCGACCATAGTTGGGAAAAGGTTAGGAAGATGAAGGGCTACTTCTTAGGGCCACCCAATTAATCTTTCCATCCATATCATTCTCAGTACGCCATCATACTTAGCAGAACAATAATAGTACATCAAACTTATTTAAAAACGTTTATTCCAAAAGTTAGGTAGGTACAAATTCAGCTTCGGGAGACTTAACACAATAATTATCTACTAATATCTAGATTTACGAAGTACCTAGACTACTATTATTAGCTACCTAGATTAAACTAACTAACTCATTAGTTAACCGGGATGATCTGATATTTTCTTCTGTTTTCTTACTTCTTTTCTGTGGTCGTAGAATAGCCAGCTGGAACATAAAAGAAAAAGAAATTAAATAGAGATGATAACTAAAATTCTTTTTTGTCCGTAAGTTAGATTTAAAAAAAATGGACAGATGTTTATTATTTTTTTACGTAATCAAAAGATTACGGAGTTTAAATGTGCCATGATGTCACAACTATGTACATTTTATGATTACTTGTGACGTAGCAACTAGCAACCCCCACTTCCCAACTTTAATGCGTTTTACCTCAGTATTTTTTTATTAATATGATAAAGCAAAAAATACGTGTTTAATATTTTTTTATTATCTGACTGACGCACTAAACAGTTTTTTTTACCCAGGTGTCATACCTATTATAAAAGTCTATTCACCACATTCACCCTCACTTTCTAAAAGGCTTATTACTGTTAAAGGAACGTTTAAATCAGTAGTTATCTGTTGTAAGGAATGTCTAAGGGTCGTCATACACGGACTGCTCGAGCAGTTAGCCATTAATCAACATACACGGACCGCTCTTGCAGTCATAGTCAACAGCTTGAAGCTGCCATTGATAACTGCTGGAGCAGCTGATACCAACGGCTCGTCATTCAAATCAGTAGCGTACGGGCGGGAAGCGCGCGCGATGTGGAATTTAGAGTGCGGGCGGAGATAACTGCGCGAGAGCAGTTGACAGATCGAGCAGTCAGTGTATGCCTAGCGACTGCTTGACCGCACGACCGCCCGAAGCAGTTGCAACTGCTCGAGCGGTTTCATGTATGTGTGTATGTAGAAGACTGTAGTTCACTATGCAGTCGCAGTAGCACAGCAGTCCGTGTATGGCGGCCCTAAGGCCGCGTCTTAACCGAAAGCGATGTTCGCACTCGTTTATATGAACATGACACACTCGCGCGATCAATCTAGTCGCGTATGTACGTCATTATTCAGGTATACGATCGCGTAATCGCGTATTCACGCGGTAGTCGCCTTCGGTTAGAGCGCAGGGTAAGGGGCATCTGTAAAACCCAAAAGTAATAATCACCAATAAGTTCAAGACTGCAGGATTCTGCAAGTTAAGCTTACAAAATGTTTTTGATGCGTGAATTTTATTGCCAAGTCGTCAAGCAAGACAAGACTAAGATCAAGCATAAGTCGCTAAATTATTAAGGCCATGCGCGATGCTATTCTGATAGAACAATTTCTATGAAAACTTCTTAAAATCAAAAAAAATCAAAATATTTTATTTCACATAAACCTACATGGGCACTTATGAAACGTCAGAAGCTAGTTGCACGGTTCCAATTGGTCGTTTCCTATGGAGAAGAGCCGGCAAGAAACTCCACGGTTACTCTTTTAAAAATAATTGGCTTTTACAATACTTTCAAACATTGATGTAAATCACTTTCAAATAACAGTGTTTCTAGGTATGGGAGGACAGTGTAGGTCTTTCAATAAGTACCAAGTACTTAACAAAATAGAAAATGGTCAACAGGTCTACAATCCACTAAGCCTACAGCGTTCTCACATTCACAAAATATGTAGAAAAGAATCTATACAAAAAAATTAATTAATTAAAAAAAGTAAAAAACCTATTTTAAATAAAACGCAATTATATGATTGCTATTACAACTGTAATCAATCTGAATAATTATCATGAAATTGATTATCATAATCTTAGAAATTGTTCTATCGGTGTCGCATCGTGTCTGTTAGCTCAGCCTTTAACTTAATGTTAATCGGTGCTTCGTCATCTTCTCTTGTATCAACAAAAGTCTAATAACCGAGTTAAAATATTAACCAGTCAGGAAGTTAGATCTTTCTGACTGGAATATAGTATTTTTATTTCACGAAGCGACGCTCGCTTTTCTTGTGGTAAGCAGGTGTACAAACACGCTGTCAATGTGTGCGTAAGGACGAGTAGCGTCATCACATAACCACACACACACTTCCGACAGCCATTGTCTCGAACAGTAGGTATTGAGAGCTCTTGCGTTTATACACACATTCACAGCGTATTTTTACACGTCGTAACCATAAGTAAAGCGCGCGACAATTCGTGTGATCAAAATATTAGTTATCACTATTCGTAATGGCTATTTTACTGAATTCTAATTTATCATCACTATTTACACATTACGGTCATGATGCAGTGGTAAGTCATTAAGTTTTGTTCGTCGAGTACTTACATGAGTACTAAAACAGCAGGTAACGTCATGCTGGCTCCTAAAAGGAACACAGCGCCCGGCAGCACCTCCATCGTGGCAGTATACACCCTGGTGTACAGCGGCACGTAGATCAGAGGCATCAGGTTTTCTACCAGACCCACTAGGGAGTTCACTTTACCTGGAAAAATATTAAAACTATTTTGAGCATTTTTACAAACGGATACACTACACACACACACCACACATTACACATATACACATAACACACACACATTTAACATAACATCTTCCAGTGTACTGGAACGTCTGTAGCGGTTACACCGCCACATACGAACTACGGATCAAAGACATGACGTCTCACAAATCCTGCATCGCGCAGTTAGAGTTTACCGCGCGATCGATATACAAGATTCTGACTTCAACCGTCGCTCGGGCAGTTGCCCGCCAGACACAACACCCGTCTGGTCGGAGAACCCTCCCTTTTCTATGGTGGATACTTTACACCCTGTTCCTCATACCACTAAACGTCTGTTCAATTATGGGTCTTAGTAGGTTCTTTTAACTTATCATTTATATTTTCATGGTCAGTCACACCGTTAACATTATTGCGACCTAACGTTACGTTTATCAAAGCGATTGTTAGGGAAATTAATTGTTTATCAGATTGGCTACCAACTTTAAGGAGAGCTCGTGACTCGTGACGCTTGAGCTCTCCTGGAGATCGATAACAATTAAAATCCTATTGTGTCTCATTGATGACAGTTGAGTTCATATTTAAAACACAACTTTATTTTCTTTGACAGCTGTCTGAAACGATTATGACGTAGTGCGCCAATATGATAAATACTTAATTTTCCTGACTGTACCTTGTCCATGCAAGTTATTCGTCAATCAGGGCTTAATTATGTCAGACTTTAAAGAAGTCTGACATAATTGAATACTGCGTTCGCGATTTAGTTTCCAAACATGTAAACAAATATGTGTTTTTGGAAAAACTACTTTAATAAGGACTCATAAAGTTCAGTTTAGCTACAACTTCAAAAAATATTATGACTTTTTCAATAATACGAGTCATTCTGAAATCAACTTAATTTACCCAAAAATAAAGTTGTTTATTTGCACCTTCAAGTAATATAAAACATGGTTTACAGTGAATATAGGCCTTAAGGTAAATAAGGTTGGATGTTCGAGTTGCAGCCAATACCTAAGCTAAGATAACTTAATATCTTGTAATTATAGGTATCAGTGCCCACCCTCGTTATCATTATAGGCGATGATATTGTGCCTACCTTATGAGATAATATAAAACAAATGAGAAAAACACCTTGCAGCACCCAAAATAGTGATGAACTGAACAAAGGTGAAGGTACACATTTATTATTTTAATTACAGGAATAAATTTGATATGATCTAGATGAGTTATAATAGGTAAGTTAAGTTTTAAATTATTTTATACTAAGCACAAGAATTAGGAACTGTATTAGGTGCAAGACTATTATTAAAATTAACAAAGAAACAAATTAAAACAAATAAAAACAGATAAACGGTGTTGTGCTGGTGAGGGTGTATGTGTGTGTGTGTGGGGTTGTGTGGGGGTGTGTGTGTGTGTGAGTCAAGGAAAACTTTGGAATTAGCGTTTTTAATATTTTCTTTTAATAATATATATAAATACTTTATGCAAGTATGCTAAAAAGGTTTTCAGTTTCGTCATAGGTTAGTGATAGAAGCCAAGTGATCACATTCAGTTTGCACTCGGTTTTTGTCATGGAGAAGATTTTCAACTATTTATTTGCAATGTTGAATAGTCTTGGGCCCTCGAACATGTAAAATTTTTGAGCAAAAGATGTTCTGCTGGGTATCGACCTTAATAGATCGAAACGTCTTCTATCTGCCATTCCTTTACCAGTCCAGTCACTTAGCTTGACACAGGAATGCTGTTTCATAATTAAGGCTAGCACAAAGAGTTTACGCACAGTTAGCACCTCACATTCCCTGTAAAGCTCAGTGGTAGAATAATACCTGGGCTTAAAGTAACTCACCTTTAATAAGGCTCTTTGAGCTCTTTCAGCGACTATATTATGCGTTTTAGCGGCACCGCCCCAACAAATAATACAATAGGTTATAACCGCTTTACACAAGAAATAACACATCATTTTCATAATATTAGCATTGGCTGAGTGTCTTATTTGTTTAAATACATATATAAGTTTTTGTATTCTGTTTGAAAGATTAATTAGATGATTTTTAAAATTAAGATTTTTGTCAAATATGAGTCCTAAATATTTAATAGAATCAACGGCACAAAAGGGAGGGACAAGCACAATGAATAGATTCATCATGGCTGCAGGTGTGACAGGTTATACGATGTGATGATTGTAGCGATTCACCAGGGTTGCGAATATAGAATGAGATGTACTTGGTTTTCTCGATATTAAGAGAAAGGTAATTTTGAGCAAGCCATTTTGTGACGATGTTTAAACCAACTTGTGCTTTTTGGAGAGTTTCACTCCAAGTGTTACCATGGAATGTCAGGGTAGTATCATCTGCATATGAAATTATTTTGCAGTTTTCAATATTAAGTAGTGTAAGATCATTAATATATACTAGGAACAACGTTGGCCCTAAGATACTACCCTGTGGTACTCCATGGGTGACAGGTAGGCCACCACTTGTATAATTGCCAATTTTCACCCTTTGTGTACTTCCAGATAAATAATCGGACAGTCATTTAAGTTGGTTTCCACGGATACCGAGTCGATATAGCTTGTTAGTTAGGGTGGGAATAGAAACCGTGTCAAAAGCCTTCGCTAGGTCGAGGAATATAGTAAGGCATTGTTGATATTCGTTTAAATGAAAATAACAGCAATTGGAAAAAAGATTTTATAAAGACTTTAGTTTATGCTATTGCAGACTGGATGTGAAGGATAATATCTTTTTATAATCAAGTAAGTAGAATGTCGGACATTTTATTTATTTATATAATCAAATCTTAAATTGAAAGTAAAACTACAAATTGACATCCACATACGTTTTGTGATTAATTTGTTTACATTTTCGTCAGATCACCATTCTTAAAACCCACGTTTCGGATACAGGCCTGGCATATTATAAGAACCAATATGAAACACATTCGACACTTCCCAAGGGCTGGTTTTTACCTTGGCCATAGGCTAAGCATTGCCATACAACGTGGCAATGCCGCCAGGCTCTTGGGAACATTACCAGTAGTCAGCGATGCAGAAGAATTTTTCGACGCCATATTTTAGTTTGTTTATAGTTAGGTTAGGTTATTATATTTTTATTTTAATAGTTGATATCGAAACCAATCAATCAACGCTAATATAATAAAATACATGAACCACACATGACACTGATATCGTGAGGTGGCGCGTGCGCATACCTATCTATAGGATAACTTTAAAAAAAGAAGGTGTGACGTAACGATTCGTGACTAGTAAATCCAGTGTATATACATAATTTTATCCTCTTTAATAAACAATAATTCTTTGAAACCAATATCATTGTTCAAGGTTGCCTGGAAGCAATCGCAGAAAGCGGTAAGACCGCCCATTGTATGTAATGTAGTGTTATTTTTTTTTTTTTTTGCTATGTGTTTTCTGGTATACAATAAAGTATATATAAATAAATAGATTGTTTTAAAATCATAATACTTTTCCTTAATCAGCGCTCGTTTCGTTACTGAGAAAAGGCTTTTGGAGCAATTGGACAGGCTGATGTTATTATTTTATTATAATAGTTATAAAGTCGATACTTACCTAATTCATTTGGTTCCACAAGTTTCGAGATTATTGACCTCATTGCCAACAGCGAAGTACCATTCAGAATTTCAACCAGAGGCGCTGAAAATAAAACAAAACACGGTTTAGTAAATTTACTTCAACAATTGTAGGAGAATAGACAAACTTGAAAGGACGGAAATCCATAGAACCTGGTTCACTTAAATTAGATTAAATTTGATTGTAGTGAATGTGCCTTTAAAACGTGTGGGCCCAGAAAACTAGATAGGTGAAGGATTTTTCAGGATATTAAAAATCAGTGGAATCCCATATAATAATGACATTAGAAAGAAAGAAAGAAAAATGCGTTTATTGACATTATTAGTGCTGAAACTATGTAAGACTTTTTAACTAAAATAAACATTATTTAATTAGCAATCATGTAAAAGACCCTTGGCCAAAAGAAAGTAATTATTTAGCGGTATGAGGAACAGGGTGTAAAGTTCACTCATCCACCATAGAAAAGGGAGGATCCTCCGACCAGACGGGTGTTGAGTCTGGCGGGCAACTGCCCATCGGTTGGAAGTTGAAATCTTGTACGTATGTCGATCGCTCGGTAAACTCTAACTGCGCGATGCAGGATTTGTGTGACGTCATGTCTTTGATGCGTAGTTTGTATGTGGCGGTGTAACCGCTACAATTATGTTTTTTTTTAATTGAATACAGCTTACATAACCTAGGTAATAATAAAACAACAAATTAGGTCAAATTAAAATAAATATCGTAACATATTTACTTATCGCGATAATAATTTTATTTTTGTTATTAAAACTATTGGAAACAAATGATACGCATCAAATGGGTAGATTATAATGAAACGGTTAAGTCATTCTATCATAAAAGGGTTATCGAATAATCTACTTATAATCGAACGAGTATAGTGGAGTTTGTATAGTCGTTATCAACAATGATAACGATTGTGTGGCAATTAATCGAAGATCAGCCGAGAGAACACGCGCGTGACTAAATTTAGACATGGCTATGCATAAATAAAAGTAACAAGACGACAATATTTGCCACGATGTCAAAGTCAAAGTCAAATAATTTATTTCAATTAGGCACAAAAAGGCACTTTTGAACGTCAAAATTTACAAAAAATAGAATTGATTCTAGTCGCCCCTTCCAAAAGGTAGTTTTCGTATGGAGAAGATGCGCATGTAAGCCTGGCTAACAGCCGGTGCTTCATTTTAAATACCTGGTAGCAATCGAGATAAAAAAAAATGTGAGTGGGAACATCCGGTTGATAGGTAATTATTTTAATCAAGACGTTGCATAATAGGTACAAAGGCAGAATGAAAATTGACTGCTAAGTTATACACAGATACCTTAGATAAAAAATCGATTAGTAAGAGAGAGAATGAGAGATGGAGGAGAGAAAGAGTTAGTTAATAAAGAGTATTCTATTCTATTTTATAAAATTCTGAATAATATGAATATTATATAAGGTACCTTATTAAATTAATCAGATAGCCACATCTACGATCACAACCATGATTACCATTTGTCTAAGAAAACTGATAATGAATCATTACAAATATGCTGTCTCATCAACATCCGCCTAGTTGTAAAATAGCAGGAAGTGGAACTGATTATCCAAAATCAGTCATATTTATCAAAAAGAAAAATTGACGATGTTTCCTGTTATTAGGAAATCACAATCATGATTACCATTTGTCTAAGAAAACTGATAATGAATCATTACAAATATACCATATTTATGTCTCATCAACATCCACCTTTTTGTAAAATAATAGGAAGTGGAACTGATTATTCAAAACAAGGGATAATAATAAAGCTTCCAAAAAAAAAATTACTTCCGAAAATCTGTGGTTGACTGTAATACAAAATTTCCAAAAAAAATACTAAACTTCCAAAAAAAAATACTAAGTTGCCGAAAAGTCAATAAGTTGTGCTACAAAAGTTAGTGACAGAAACGAATCTCTGCAAAACCGACTCCACGTAGTCTTGTCTGCCCTACTCCTAGAGTGTAATTTAAGCCCGCGCAGGCGCGGAGGGGCGAGGCTGGCCGGCGGAGCCGGCAAGCAAGCCGAAGCTACGGTGGTGAGCGTTAAAACCATCTACGACGATAAGCTCGCGTGGGACTGCCGGAGTCTCGCAGCGCCGGAGCCGTGACAGAAACCATGCCTGCTGCATATTGCATGCTCGCTTGCAAGCTGCATGAGTGGTATATGCTTGTTTGCATATTTGAAAAATATTACGTCAGCAAATTCTGTATTAATTTTTCGGAATTTTCAGCATTTTATTCGGTCGTTTCAGTATTTTATTCAGTCGTTTCTTTATTTGTATTCGCATATAAAGTGTTGGAAATTTTGTATTTATAGCAGTAAATTTCATATTTTGAGAATGCACATATTTTAATTTTTTTCCGGGACATTTATTACTAACCCAAAACAAGTCATCATTATCAAAAAGAAAAATTGACGATATTTCCTCTTATTAGGAAATCTATAATCCGGACTGTATTATTCATGAATTCAGCAACATGTTTCTACGTATTCCTACACTAATATTTTAAAGAGAAAATATTTGTACTTTTGATTGTAGTGAGCAAATTTAAAAACTACTGGACCGATTTAAAAAATTCTTTCACCGGTAATATACTATATTTTCACTGAGTAACATAGGCTACAATTTATAAAGATGTCACGCGGGCGAAGCCGCTAGCAGAAGCTAATATTTTATAAATTTAAACTTGACCAAAATTATATCTTGTTGACAAATATGAAAAACTAGTAAATATTCCTGGAAAGTTCAGTAACGAAGTGATGACCATCCAAGATTGATAAGAAACAAAAAATTCCGTTACAGAATATAGAAGTTTTTGAAAGGTCCTGTGATCTATCTCCGTCGTTTTCGGTCATATCGTGATAAAAGATGGTCATAAACTAGAATAACTAATGGTTGGACTAAGGAGTTGCAGTACCTATACTTAGACGCTCGGACTAAATTCGTTCATCGCTGAACACGAAACTCCACGATGTGCTTTACAATGCCGAGGAAAGAAAACGATGGCGAAACATCGTCAAACAGAAGATGTCTTTACGTCGTCGGGTGAATCACGATTTTTATAACTTTTTCCTTAGAAAAACCCGTACTGGAATAGATTAATCTGCTATACTAGAAGTGACAACAGTCCACTGAGCATGGGCATTGGACGCAGTGACTCGTATGAAAATGTCGGCAACAGCTTTCGGTAGCCAGTTAAAAATTAAGCTATGGCTGATATACGTAGCCTAGCGCGTGCCGGACCTAATAATAAATTCGTAAACGTGAAGGCGAGTTAAAAATGCCCGAATCGACAGTTTTTCGGGATCGTGATTTTAGTATTTTCTTAGTGGCCTATAAACTCCTTCGTTGCTAGGAGAGTACACGATCGTAAAAATTACGAATAATATATCCAAAACATTGTAAAGAATCGTCAAGACTGACGATGTCATTATAACCAATCGTCAAATTGGGTAGTATATGGGTGTACACAGCAATAGGTCTGGGCCAGCAACTAATTTAACTAAGAAATCAATGATTATTTACTCACCAAGATAGAATATTTTCTCATTTGGAGCAAAACAATAGACGAAGGAAGATGCGATCTTGCTCACCGTCGATACTATGCCCAGCAAAGAGTCGTGCCATTCTAGGTACTTGCTGAGAACCATAATTGAGAATATTGTACCTGGAACGTAATAATTAGTTTTTTGAATAGTATATGTACTAGCAACTTAGAACCACTGCACACTTATAATGACAATTTCTTCTTTTTTGTCAGTTCAACAACGTTTACGTTGTCGAGCAGACGAGTTTTATAATCATAAGATCAAAATCAAAAAATCTAAATCTTTCAATGTAATTAAAAGAGTGTTATGCAATTGAAGTGCTGAGAGAAGTAAAAACCTCAAGGATCTTAAAGGGCTTGAACAACCTAGGATGTATTACTCCGTTTGGAGTCCATGTCAGTTTCCCTAAGCACAGCTTTTTGTTAAAATTAAGATCATAGCACACATATCAACTCGGAAGGGGATCGTCACCGTATCAACTCGAGCCATTCAGTATTCTTTGTATTCTCTCCCTACTGCAACGCACACTAATCGGTATCGTAACGTAATCGCCTCGCCTCGGGACAAGCTCACGAACCGCGGTGCGGTGTTGGTCAACTTGCAGTTTCCGCGCTTACGGCTCGTCGTCCCCGCGCTTACGTCTCTCCGTACCCGAGTTTACGTCTCTTTGTCCACGCTTGCCCCTCTCACCCCTCCCGCGGCCTGCTTGCAGCACAAGCATCCACCGCGCGCGCTTACGGCGAGCCGTAAACGCGGCGTCGCCAAGCCGTAGCCGAGTCGACAAATCAGAGCTGCTGATCCGCTTTAGTTACGTGCTTACGTTAGGTTGACGGCGAAGCAAAATGTGATACGGTGACGATCCCTTTCCGAGTTGATATGTGTACCTTTAGCCGGCTACATGCTAGTTTAAGTCAGTTTCTGCAGGTAGAACTTTCATTGACTAGGTGAATGTTATTTATGATATTAGCTGTTGCCCGCAACTTCGTCTGCGATCCAGGAAAAATCATCATCATCGAAATCCATTCTGCCGTTTTAGCGCGTAAAAACAAACAATCAAACTCATTTTCGCATCCATTATATTAGTTAGGATTCAGTTGTAAATTTTCGATGCTCTAACCAAATAAATAGATAAGGTATCATTTCATGAACGTCAGTAGATTGCACTATGAATGTACTTACAAGCCTTGAGAGAATACAACGACCCCCCAAAGTGGATTATGTATTATATCACTACCCAGCTATTGTTCAATCATCCATTTCGATACAATTAGTAATCGAACGTATGAATAATGATATCATTGTCATACCATATAACCTTAATTGCTTTTTCCGATAATCACAGGAAGTGATTAGTCAATAGGTAGTATGTTGTTACGAAACTGTAAAGGGCTCATTTTGCTGGTCAATATAGTTAGTAAACCACATTTTCAAGGTATTAAGTTAGAAGTAAAAATGAGAGTAGTATGATTATAGAATAAGGGAAAGGTATCGCAGCCAGCTGGTTAAATTAGCCAGCTAATTGGACACCTAGGCCGTTCATTAAACGCCGGCATTCAATTGGATGCCTAGGCCGATAGTTAATTGAATTAGAATCATTCAACGTTTAACAACTTGGCGTATTGAAAGTGAGCCCTTTGAATATGACTGACCAAGTGATTAAAATAGTGAATAAAAATCTGCGAGCGATTTGGAAATAGCGCTCGCTCGGCTCGCGCTCGTTTGATCACAGTTCTAACCTTACCTATTTCACCCAGTTTAACTAAATGACTACACGACATTCAGCCATTTGATTAAACGTTGTACTCAATGACTTGACTAGTTATCAGCTATTTAATTGAATGCCGGCGTTTAATGAACGGACTAGGCCGTTCATTAAACGCCGGCATTCAATTAGCTGGCTAATTTAACCAGATGGCTGCGATACCATATACCGTCTTAATTGTCAATCAGCTTGTAAAGATTTCTAGTCTTAGTACAAAAGTCGTTTGTTTTCTGTGCTTTAATGACCTTGCTAAGAAAACCAGTAAGAACTGATACCTATATATAAGTGAAGAAGAAGAACTTACCAATAGTGTGGGTGATGAAGTTATAAGTCTGGAATATGCTGAATTTAACTTCGTCCCAGTTAAATCTGTACCTCGTGGATAGATACATGACTGATATTTCACCTGAAATCGAAAGAAAAGTATTTTTAAAGTAATTACAGGCAGTGATCTAAACATCTCTAAGATAAATGAATATCTTAGAAATCAAGGATATGAACTAAATTAAATATTTACCAACTTGATGACTTACATCGCTTTGATAGATTTGAGAATCTGAATCTACTCTTGTTCACACTCGCTACATTAGAAGTTGGCGAGAAGCATGAATACTAACACCAAATTTTGAAGTGGCAAGCAAAGTGTCATTGAATATCCCATGACAAAAACAAGAATATCCTGGAACCTGGTTGACGGTACTGGGCTAATTTCGTATTACTTGGGACTTAACTATAACAAAACTGACAAAATGTATATTAGACATGTTTGTCATTGTAATGGTTTACAGACTAGAAAAAACTTTTTTACAAAAAAAACAACCGACTTCCAAAAAACCACTACAAAGTGAAAAATAACTTAAATTTTGGAAGTCGGTGTCTTTGGTTTTTTATTTTCGTTATTTACCACCGACTTCCGAAATTTAAGTTATTTTTCACTTTTTGGAAGTCAGTTATTTTTTTTATTAAAAAGTTTTTATTTCTCACTTTTTATTGGGTCAATTTGTAATTTGTCTAAGTCACATTAGCCTAATGCCAACTGCTCATCACCTTTTACAAAATATTGCTTTTCCCGATGCAGGGACGTACATCGTTGAGGAGTTCTCCTGGTACTTTACCATCACCTCCACTTCTCCATATGCATTGTGATGAGCATAAATTGCATTGCAACCATATAAAAGTAATCGAATCGCAACCCGTTAAATACTTATTATTGAGTCGTTCCGGTGCCTATTTGTGGTCTTCATCATCAGTTTCACATAACTAAAGAGCAACTGCACGAAGTTCTATAAAAATACCCAAATCGCTATGGGTTTGCCTATAATATTTGAAGAGTTCCCTCGATTTCTCCGGGATGCCATCATCAGATCCTGCTTTCCTTATCATGGGCCACCCTTGGGATGTTTTCTTTCCAAAAAAAAAAGAATTATCAAAATCGGTTCATAAACGACGAAGTTATCCGCGAACACATATAATTTTTTTTTAAATATAAATACGGTCGAATTGAGTAACCTCCTATTTTTGAAGTCGGTTAAAAATAAGTGAGTAAACACAACATACTAACCGTACATAGGTCCAAAGAGTACGCTGACGACTCCCAGAAGAACACAAAGCCGTAGTCTTCTGTTCTTAGGAGCTTTCCTGACGAGCACACTCATGGTGTCTCTGACGTTCTTCAGGTCGAATAACACGCGGAATAAATGGCACTTTCCTTGTCGATCATGCTGAAGAACAAAAGATGCAATATAAAGTTAAAATTCAGGACCATGAGATAGAATGCATGGTACAGTCACCTCCATAATTGCTTGACCATACTCGGGTTGAATGTCAAATGAACGTCAAAAATCGATAAGATCTATTCGTCTATGTCAGTGGTCGGCAAACCGCGGCTCGCGAACCGCATGCAGCTCTTTGGCTCAGAGAGTGCGGCTCTGTACAAATGTCTATAAGAGTGAGCGTAGATACACGCGGAGGTCAGAGTTTCGGTCGGTCGGTAGGCCGGTCGACCGACCGCGGTGGTCGTAGATACCTTCATCATATTATTATCAGCTGATATGATGATGATGATGAAGGCATCCTACTTCTTAGAAAGTAAATTTTAAGAAGCGTTGTGGAGTGAAAGACCGCTAGTTTTAAGGATTAAAGAAGTGTATTGAGACAGTTTGGACAGTATTGGTTCTCGAAATCTGAGTCATTATTGTATTGATATTTGGTTCTATTGACTAATGAGTTTGCCGACTACTGGTTTATGTGACAGTTCTATCATTTCAACCTTAGTGGAGTTTTAATATACTGGGAATTGTTTTCAAAAATAAAGCAATTTCGATGAAAAATAAAATACTCAAAGAACGGGCAATAGTTTAATTCTAAGGTCTAATAATGGCATGCTGCACCAACCAAACTTGATGAAAATTACCAAATTTTCTCAATACTAGTCAGTTATTTACATCAAACCGTGCACATAAACACTGACGGCCCGAGGGCCCAAAGCCTGATGTGTACGAAAAAGTTTCTACGAAATATATGCAAGCAATCTTTTCCCATCCCTAAACACTGAGCCTGTATGGCCCAGAGCCATGATTCTGACGTGTGGCAAGACCCTTAGCAAATGAAGTTGATGAACTGATGGAGAAGTTTACAGGAGTTCTTAACTAAGCAGGTTAACACTTTAACAGATATTTTTTTTAAATAATAGGGACTTCTATATAATAATAATTATCAAAACGTTGTGCTGCTTACCTTCTTCTGCTCTTTGTTCCGTTTAGGATCCTTAACTACAAAAAATAGATACATCATGTTGAAAAACTGTATGATTGTAGTCAAACCATAGCATCCATAGTAACCAAAGTTCTTCAACAAGACCCCACTGACGCCCATACCAATAGGAAAAGCCACTGTCAAACAAAAACTTACAAGACCTAACCTAAAAGTTCTAGTCTTGTCTGTTGTAATAGTGCTTATAAAAGCAAATGCTGTCAAGAAACAAATGCACCATCCACCAGATAGTCCCTCAATAATAGCTTCCGTGAAGACCAAGACTTCCAATGAGAGTTGAAGGAAGAAATACACGTTGATCATATTGTTGATACCAACAAGCACTTGTCCCGTAATCGATATAATCATAAAAAACTTTCTATGCCCTGTTTTGTCAGAGAAAGATCCAACAAAAAGAGCTAATACACAGGGTATTGTAGCTGACAAGTAAGTCCGCCATGAAAGAGCTCTAGCCAGCAGCTTCTGTGTTTCTCTTTCATATTCGTTCTGACTGTCTGCTTCTTGCATTTTCAGCGAATCGCATATTTCGTCCGTAAAGTTGAGGTTCACTCGGCACGCCTTCTCAAGATTGAGGTTTTGTGATGCAATTCCATTGATCATAGCTGATACCACAAACATAAACAAACATGGCTCTAGAGTTATGTTTCTAAACATATCTACCACTTTTTCACGAAATGTCATGTTCACCTCTTTTTCTCCATTTTCTCTGAGAGGATCTTCTTCTGTAAACTCTTCATATTTATTCGCTTCCCTTTGATTTTCTGTAGCCATTTTGGAATCACTTTCGTATAATCATTTATTTCGTTTAATAATATTTGGTTTGATAATTCACTTGTAGATATAAGTGGTGCTGAATGTGAACTGTTTGTTATATCTCTTTTGTAGTCAATAAAGTTATAATCATTAGCGATACATGCATATCTGATATACCTATCGTACAAATATAGGGAGCGTAAAATGATATGGAAGTACATTAATAATGCGCCCGCCTGCATTGTTTATCTTAGTAGACTAATCCGAACTTATCTACTACGGTGATTGTAAAATTATTTTCATCTATGTAATTGTTCCTCTTGGCGTAGTATGTATTAGATATGTTTTACATTACCTCTTTTTCATTCATATTAAAAGTATTATATTTGCGCGTAATAATGTGATCGTTTCGATGGTTGAATTAAATTAATTAATTATTCAGCGTTTTTAAAAAATCATCCTCTTGGGATGATTTTCAAATTCACATGTAACAGTGTTTTTTTTTTGTGTTATCTTTTCAAGAGATTTAAGGGATTGGAAATATAGTCATAGTCCGTATCTTCAATTAATATTTGGTCCTTATTTCTATTAAAATCGGCCCACTCGGTCAAAAGTTATTACAATTTAAATTCATAAACTAACCTTTGTAACATGTAGGTATTATGTGTCCAATGGCAACAAGAATAGATATTACAAATCAATGGTGATAATAATAGTAAAATGCATAATTAGTAACATAACATAACATCACACCTTGTTTCCCCGAAGGGTTGGGCAGAGGTGTCCCTGTAGTAGGTACACCCACATTTCACCAGTTATTAGTATTTTTAAAAAGGCATTTAGAATCATATAAACCTGTTTTATAAGTGTGAGTAGGACTTGCGCCCTTTTTTTTTGGGTGAGAAATTATCAAATAACTGCTCCCGCTCTGTCAGCGGGAGGGCGTGTCAGACTCTTACTGACTAAAACCTACTCGTGTTACTTCAGTTGCCTGTATGTTGCCAGGAGCCACGGTATCCATTTCGGACTTTCCCGCTACCCCGGCAGGCATCGGCCCTAGTGGACCCCGTCAGTTGTGCTGACATCTCTTTGAGGCGCGCGTGGAACACAACGCGCCGTCGACCCGGGCTAGGTCCTTATCGGATGGTGAGCTACCCATTGCCATCCACGCCTACGCCGGGAATCGGCCTGGGATTCCCATCGCCCAGGGCATCTCCTGCGGCGGCTAGGGGCGTGAGGGCGCGAAATTTGCCTCTCCCTTACGCGTTCCGTCTCCTCCTTCGCAAACATAACTTGCTTCGCAGAAGGAGGTGACGGCTTCCCATACCCTCTCGCTCCGTACCATAGCCTAGACCAAGGCCGGACGCGAGAGATCACTGCCGCCGATAGCCTCCACGAGGACACGGCAGTGCCCCATCCAAGCCGGGCAGACGTCCACCGTATGCTCCACCGTTTCCTCCGGGCGATCCAAACAATGGTGACAGCCGGGCGTTTTCTCCCGCCTCATCTGGAACAGGAGACTCCCGAAACAACCGTGTCCGGTGAGGACCTGCGTCAGGCGGAAGGTGAGGACGCCGTGATGCCTCTCTAGCCACTCCTCAAAGAGGGGACTTATCGCTGCAATTGTGGCGTGCCCAAGGACTTGCATCCTGAGGGTTCCGTGTCAAAGCTGTGCTTGCTTGGCTGCCCGAATTTCCAAATCTGATTGAAGGATAAACTTAACTTTTCAATTGAAAAAGAACTTACAATAGGGTAATGAAATACAGACTAAATGTTACTTCAAGACACTGCCTATGATTTTTTTATCCCAGATTGAAGAAAAAACTTAACTCTGCAGTTCATATTACAAATTACCAATTTTCGGATTCTCTTCACTAGACCTTACTTCTCGCAAAATTTCATGCTGCTGGGCCAACGGGAAGTACCACATAGATTGGTTTATTTGCAAGTGTCAAACCGTTTTTTTATCGCATTGACTTTGAAGCTGTGATGAAAATCAAACTTCCAAGTTTGATTTTCATCACAGCTTCAAGAGCCCGTAGATCTAAGTTTTTGATATCTATTTCAATTTAATGCCTCCACGCGTTCCTGAGAAAAAGGGTCTTGATAGACAACGAAGTCTTTCTTTGAGGGTTTCAATTTTTCATTTTGGGGTACGGAACCCTAAAACAGATTTATTATCTGCCTGTTACCTTTTCATGCCGTAACAGCTGAACGGATTTAGATGAAAGGCATACGGGTTAGGACATAGGAAACTCTGAATCCCGGTAGCACGTTCCTGTGGGACATTTTCCGACATCCACGCAGGCGAAGCCGCTGGCAAAAGCTAGTAATAAATAACACATCAGACCTTATTTAAAAATGTTTATTTCAAAAGTTAGGTACAAATTCAGCTTCGAGAGACTTAACATAACAATTATCTACTAATATCTAGATTTACGAAGTACCTAGACTTCTATTATTAGCTACCTAGATTAAACTAACTAACTCATTAGTTAACCGGGATGATCTGATATTTTCTTCTGTTTTCTTACTTCTTTTCTGTGGTCGTAGAATAGCCAGCTGGAACATAAAAGAAAAAGAAATTAAATAGAGATGATAACTAAAATATTTTTTTTGTTCGTCAGTTAGATTATTATCAAATACCTATTGGACATATATATATATATTTTTTTTTACAAACCCGCTGTCAATGTGTACGTGAAGACGAGTAGCGTCAGCACATAACACACACACACTTCCAACGCCATAGTCTCGGACGATATCGAGAGCTCTCACGCACACACTCACATCGTGTTTGTACACTTGGTAACCACAAGTAAAGCACGCGACGATTCCTGAGATAAAAATACTGTAATATTTCTGCCAGGGTGCACCGAATGTACCTACAACATCTGAGTATCGCTATTCGTGGAGGCTATTTTACTGAACCCCAATTTATTATCACTATTTACACATTACGGTCATGATGCAGTGGTAAGTCATTAAGTTTAGTTCGTCGAGTACTTACATGAGTACTAAAACAGCAGGTAACGTCATGCTGGCTCCTAAAAGGAACACAGCGCCCGGCAGCACCTCCATCGTGGCAGTATACACCCTGGTGTACAGCGGCACGTAAATCAGAGGCATCAGGTTTTCTACCAGACCCACTAGAGAGTTCACTTTACCTGGAAAAATATAAAAACTATTTTGAGCATTTTTACAAAAGGACACATACTCACACACATAACAAACACGTCTTCGAGTAGGTACATTTACAGACAAATAATTTTAATAATAACCTTTAATGCGTTCGCGATTTAGTTTCCTAACATGTAAACAAATATGTGATTTTGGAAAAACCACTTTAAAATCGACCCTTATAGTTCAGTTTTGCTACAACTTCAAACATTTTTATGACTTTTTCAATAGTACGATACATTCTGAAATCAACTTAATTTATACAACAGTAAAGTTGATATTCGTTTAAAAAAATTTTTCCAAAAAAAACCGACTTCCTAAAAAAACACTACAAAGTGAAAAATAACTTTAATTTCGGAAGCCGGTGTCTTGGGTTTTGTGCTTTCGTTTTTTGCCACCGACTTCCGAAATTAAAGTTATTTTTCACTTTGTAGTGTTTTTTTAGGAAGTCGGTTGTTTTTTTTTTTTTTGTAAAAAGTTTTTATTTTTCACTTTTTAGTTGTGGTGCCTACCCCACACACATTCGAATACCACTACTTGCTACCAGTGACAGGAACTTATCATATCATCTACATACTAAGTGGGGAAAAAATACGTATTTTGTAGCTAACTCAAAAACTACCCAAGCAAAGTTAATAAAATTTAAATGGGACCAATTTGAGAGCATACCCTTTCAAGCAAAAAGAATTTTCAAAATCGGTCTACAAATGACGGAGAAATCGGCGGACATACATAAATAAAATAAATAAACATAAAAAAAAAACAAACATACGCTACGAACATATAACATCCTCCTTTTTGGAAGTCGGTTAATAAAATTAACAGCAATTGGAAAAAAGGATTTTGTTAGACTTAGACTTATTAGAGTTTATGCTATCGCAGACTGGATGTGAAGGATTATTTATCTTTTTTTATATTCAGGTAAGTACGTAAATAGATATAATTCGTTAAAAGTTAAAGGGAATCGGAGGATTACTAACTAAATTATAAAATTTAATCAACTGTCATCTTTAAGGTGATTTCAAATTATAATTTCGGGGTTTTAAGTATTTAAACACATAATCAAATCAAAGTACTTAATTTGAAAGTGAAACTACAAATTGACATCCACAGATACGTTTTTGATTCATTTGTTTACATTTTCGTCAGATACTTTTGAAACAGACCACAATTCTTAAAACCCACGTTTCGGATACAAACCTGGCATATTATAAGAACTAACACGAAACACATTCGACACTTCCCAAGGGCTGGCTTTTACCTTGGCCATAGGCTAAGCATTGCCATACAACGTGGCAATGCCGCCAGTCTCTTGGGAACATTACCAGTAGTCAGCGATGCAGAAGAATTTTTCGACGCCATATTTTAGTTTGTTTATAGTTAGGTTAGGTTATTATATTTTTATTTTAATAGTTGATATCGAATCCAATCAATCAACGCTAATATGATAAAATACATGAACCACACACGACACTGATATCGTGAGGCGGCGCGTGCGCAGACCTATCTATAGGATAACTTTAAAAACAGAAGGTGTGACGTAACAATTCGTGACTAGTATATCCAGTGTATATATATAATTTTTTTCTCTTTTATAAACAATAATTCTTTGAAACCAATATGATTGTTCAAGGTTGCCTGGAAGCGATCGCAGAAAGCGGTAAGACCGCCCAATGTATGTAATGTAGTGTTAAATTTATTTTTTGCTATGTATTTTCTGGTATACAATAAAGTATATATAAATAAATAGATTGTTTTAAAATCATAATACTTTTCCTTAATCAGCGCTCGTTTCGTTACTGAGAAAAGGCTTTTGGGGCAATTGGACAGGCTGATGTTATTATTTTATTATAATAGTTATAAAGTCGTTACTTACCTAATTCATTTGGTTCCACAAGTTTCGAGATTATTGACCTCATTGCCAACAGCGAAGTACCATTCAGAATTTCAACCAGAGGCGCTGAAAATAAAACAAAACACGGTTTAGTAAATTTACTTCAACAATTATAGGAGAATAGACAAACTTGAAAGGACGGAGATCCATAGAACCTGGTTCACTTAAATTAGATTACATTTTAATGTAGTCTATGTGCTTTTAAAACGTGTGGGCCCAGAAAACTAGATAGGTGAAGGATTTTTCAGGATATTAAAAATCAGTGGAATCCCATATAATAATGACATTAGAAAGAAAAATGCGTTTATTGATATTATTAGTGCTGAAACTATGTAACAACCTACGTAAGTCTTTTTAACTAAAATAAACATTATTTAATTAGCAATCATGTAAAAGACCCTTGGTCAAAAGAAAAGATTTTGTTTTTTTAAATTGAATACAGCTTACATAACCTAGGTAATAGTAAAACAACAAATTAGGTCAAATTAAAACAAATGTCGTATCATATTTACTTATCGCGATAATAATTTTATTTTTGTTCTTGAAACTATTAGAAACAAATGATACGCATTAAATAGGTAGATTATAATGAAATGGTTAAGTAATTCTATCATAAAAGGGTTATCGAATAATCTACTTATAATCGAACGAGTATAGTGGAGTTTGTATGGTCGTTATCAACAATGATAACGATTCTGTGGCAATTAATCGAAGATCAGCCGGGCAAACGCCCGCGCGACTATATTTTGCCGTCGCATTATCTCGCACCGAATCGAGACATGGCTACGCATAAATATAGGTAACAAGACGACAAAATTTGTCGCGATGCACATGTAAACCTGGCTAACAGCCGGTGCTTCATTTTAAATACCTGCTAGATGTCGAGGTAAACAAATTAAAAATGCGACTGTAAATATCCGGTTGGTAGGTAATTATTTTAATCACGACGTCGCATAGTAGGTACAAGGACAGAATGAAAATTGACTGCTAAGTTATACGCAGGCACCTTAGATAAAAAATAGATTAGTGAGAGAGAGAGAAAGAGAATGAGAGAGGAAGGGGACAAGAGAGAGTTAGTTAATAAAGAGTATTCTATTTTATTTTATAATAAAATTAATAGAACTATGAATAATATGAATATTCTATTTTTATTGTACCTAATTAAATTAATCATATAGCCACATCTACGATCACAATCATGATTACCATTTGTCTAAGAAAACTGATAATGAATCATTACAAATATGCCATGTCTCATCAACTTCTGCTTAGTTATAAAATAGTAGGAAGTGGAACTGATTATACAAAACCAATCATATTTATCAAAAAGAAAAACTGACGATGTTTCCTCTTATTAGGAAATCTATAATCCGGACTGTATTATTCATGAATTCAGCAACATGTTTCTACGTATTTCTACACTAATATTTTAAAGAGAAAATATTTGTATTTTTGTTTGTAGTGAGCAAACTCAAAAACTACTAGACCGATTTAAAAAATTCTTTCACCGATAATATACTATATTTTCACTGAGTAACATAGACTATAATTTATAAAGATGTCAGGCGGGCGAAGCCGCTAGCAGAAGCTAATATTTTATAAATTTAAACTTGACCAAAATTATATTTTGATGACAAATATGAAAATACTAGTAAATATTCCTGGAAAGTGCAGCAACAAAGTGATGACCATTCAGGATTACCAAGAAACAAAAAACACCCTGACAGAATATAGAAGCTTTTGAAAGGTCCTGTGATTTTCACCATCGTTTTTGGTCACATCGCGAGAAAAGATGGTCATAAACTAGAACAGCTGTTGGTTGTGTACCTACACTTAGATGCTCGGACTAAATTCGCTCATCGCTGGACACGAAACTCCACGATGTGCTTTACAATACCGAGGAAAGAAAACGATAGCGAAACATCGTCAAACAGAAGATGACTTTACGTCATCGAGTGAATCACGACCCTCAGTAATAAGGAGTACGACGCGAGGAGGGGAGGGTGATCCAGCAAAGTTATTCCCGTAAATAAAATTCAAGATCACGGACTGGCCAAAGCTATATTAGCTTGCGACCGCTTGTGGTCATCACATTTTATAATGTTTTCCTTAGAAAAACCCGTACTGGAATAGATTACTCTACTATACTAGAAGTGGCAATAGTCCACTGAACTTGAGCAATGAACGCAGTGACTCGTATGAAAATCTCGGCAACAGCTTACGGTGGCCAGTTAAAAACGAAGCTATGGCTGATAAATGTTATGTAGCCTAGCGCGTGCCGGACATAATAATAAATTGGTAAACGTGTAGGTGAGTTAAAAATGCCCGAATCGACAGTTTTTCGGAATCGTGATTTTAGTATTTTCTTAGTGGCCTATAAACTCCTTCGTTGCTAGGAGAGTACACGATCGTAAAAATTACGAATAATATATCCAAAATATTGTAAAGAATCGTCAAGACTGACGATGTAATTATAACCAATCGTCAAATCGGGTAGTGTATGGGTGTACAGAGCAATAGGTCTCGGCCAGCAACTAATTTAACTAAGAAATCAATGATTATTAACTTACCAAGATAGAATATTTTCTCATTTGGAGCGAAACAATAGACGAAGGAAGCTGCGATCTTGCTCACCGTCGACACTATGCCCAGCAAAGAGTCGTGCCATTGTAGGTACTTGCTGAGAACCATAATTGAGAATATTGTACCTGGAACGTAATAATTAGTTTTTTGAATAGTATATGTACTAGCAAATTAGAACCACTGCACACTTACAATGGCAATTTCTTCTTTTTTGTCAGTTCAACAATGTTTACATTGTCGAGCAGACGAGTTTTATAATCATAAGATGCAATGAATTTGCAATGTTCTTCAAAATCTTTCAATGTAATTAAAAGTGTGTTACGCAATTGAAGTGCTGAGAGAAGTAAAAACCTCAAGGATCTTAAAGGGTTTGAACAACCCAGGATTTATTACTCCGTTTGGACACCATGTCAGTTTCTAAGCACAGTTTTTTGTTAAAATTAAGATCATAGCACACATATCAACTCGGAAGGGGATCGTCACCGTATCAACTCGAGCCATTCAGTATTCTTTGTATTCTCTCCCTACTGCAACGCACACTAATCGATATCGTAACGTAATCGTCTCGGGACAAGCTCACGAACCACAGTGTGGTGCTGGTCAACTTGCAGTTTCCGCGCTTATGGCTCGTCGTCCCCGCGCTTACGTCTCTCCGTACCCGAGCTTACGTATCTTTGTCCATGCTTGCTCCTCTCACCCCTCCCACACACACGCGCACTTATGGCGAGCCGTAAACGTGGCGTCGCCTAGCCGCAGCCGAGTCGATGTATCAGAGCTGCTGATCCGCTTTAGTTACGTGCTTACGTTAGGTTGACGGCGAGGCGAAAGGTAATACGGTGACGATCCCTTTCCGAGTTGATATGTGTGCTATATTCTTTAGCCGGCTACGCACATGCCAGTTTTAGTCAGTTTCTGCAGGTAGAACTTTCGTTGACTAGGTGAATGTTATTTATCATATTAGCTGTTGCCCGCAACTTCGTCTGCGATCCAGGAAAAATCATCATCATCGAAATCCATTCTGCCGTTTTAGCGTGTAAGCGTAAAAAACAAACAATCAAACTCACTTTCGCATTCATAATATTAGTTAGGATTCAGTTGTAAATTTTCGATGCTCTAACCAAATAAATAGATAAGGTATCATTTCATGAACGTCAGTAGATTGCACTATGAATGTACTTACAAGCCTTGAGAGAATACAACGACCCCCCAAAGTGGATTATGTATTATATCACTACCCAGCTATTGTTCAATCATCCATTTCGATACAATTAGTAATCATGTATTTATATATTATTAGTAATGATATAAATGTCATACCATGTAACCTTAATTGCTTTTTCCGATAATCACAGGAAGTGATTAGTCAATAGGTAGTATGTTGTTACGAAACTGTAAAGGGCTCATTTTGCCGGTCAATATAGTTAGTAAACCACATTTTCAAGGTTTTAAGTTAGAAGTAAAAATGAGAGTAGTATGATTATAGAATAAGGGAAAGGTATCGCAGCCAGCTGGTTAAATTAGCCAGCTAATTGGACACCTAGGCCGTTCATTAAACGCCGGCATCCAATTGGATGCTTAGGCTGATAGTTAATTGAACTAGAATCATTCAACGTTTAACAACTTGGCGTATTGAAGATACCAAGACTCAGCTAAAAGATTCAAATGGTGAAAAAAATTCTGCGAGCAACTTGGAAATAGCGCTCGCTTGGCTCGCGCGTGGTTAGTCACAGTTCTAACCTTACCTATTTCACCCAGTTTATCTAAATGACTACACGACATTCACCCATTTGGTTAAACGTTGTACTCAATGACTTGGCTAGTTGTCCTTCAGCTATTTAATTGAATGCCGGCGATTAATGAACGGCCTAGTCGTCCAATTAGCTGGCTAATTTAACCACATGGCTGCGATACCATATACCAACTTAATTGTCAATTAGCTTGTAAATATTTCAAGTCTTAGTACAAAAGTCGTTTGTATTCTGTGTTTTAATGAGCTTGCTAAAAAAAACGGTAAGAACTGATATATATGTCGGATCCGGTCATTAGTACGGACACAAAACGAATCGCAAGCGCGCCACTGGCGACGTCAAGAGTGATCTACCTTCACCAAAAAAAGCGCGCTTCTACAGAGTCGTGATGTTTTAAGGCCACGGCGAAGAGGGCATTCAGCCTCTGGTCGCATTGGAGTCAAGACGTCGCGGAACTGTTCTCGATTCGTGGTGCTCAGTTATTGTGTTAGTTGTAATTTGTGATCATTTTGTTAATTGGTGATTTTAATAAACGCCGTCGCACCCGGTTTGTGTATAATTTAGCTAGTGTGATTCATTTGATAGTAAATTATAATGTGATCTGAACTGCAAACTGTTTTTCTATTGCGCATTAACCAACACTACCCACACTACGGCCACAGTAGTTAAAATATCGCTGATAATAACGAAAGTCACATACCCGTCTCCGACATATATATATAAGTGAAGAAGAAGAACTTACCAATAGTGTGGGTGACGAAGTTATAAGTCTGAAATATGCTGAATTTAACTTCGTCCCAGTTAAATCTGTACCTCGTGGATAGGTACATGACTGATATTTCACCTGAAATCAAAAGAAAAGTCTTTTAAAAGTAATTACAGGCAGTGATCTAAACATCTCTAAGATAAATGAATATCTTATAAATCAAGGATATGAACTAAATTAAATATTAACCAACTTTATGACTTACATCGCTTCGAAAGATTTGGGAACATGAATCTTCTCTTGTTCACACTCGCTACTTATAGAAGTTGGCGAGAAGCATGAATAAGAATAAAACTAAAACCAAAATTTTGAAGTGGCAAGCAAAGTGTCATTAAATATCCCATGACAAAAACAAGAGTATCCTGGAACCTGGTTGACGGTATTAGGCTAATTTCGTATTACTTGGGACTTAACTATAACAAAACTGACAAAGAGTATATTAGACATGTTTGTCATTGAAATGGTTTACAAACGAGTAAGTAAACACAACATACTAACCGTACATAGGTCCAAAGAGTACGCTGACGACTCCCAGAAGAACACAAAGCCGTAGTCTTCTGTTCTTAGGAGCTTTCCTGACGAGCACACTCACGGTTTCTCTGACATTCTTCAGGTCGAATAACACGCGTAATAAATGGCACTTTCCTTGTCGATCATGCTGAAGAACAAAATATGTAATGTATTTTTTTTTTATTCAGGACCATGAGATAGAATGCATAGTATAGTCCCCTTCATAATTGCTTGACCATACTCAGGTTGAATGTCACATGCACGTCAACAATCGATAAGATCTATTCGTCTATGTCAGTGGTCGGCAAATCGCGGCTCGCGAACCGCATGCAGCTCTTTGGCTCAGAGAGTGCGGCTCTGTGCAAATGTCCATAAGAGTGAGCGTAGATACACGTGGAGGTCGGAGTTTCGGTTGGTCGGTTGGCCGGTCGACCGACCGCAGTGGTCGTAGATACTTTCATCATATTATTATCAACCGATATGATGATGATGATGAAAGCATCCTACTTCTTAGCAAGCAAATTTTAGGAAGCGTTATGGAGTGAAAGAGGGGAGTTTTAAGGATTAAGAAGTGTACTGAGACAGTTTGGACACAGAAAGTATTGGTCTCATTTAAGAAATCTTAGTCGGTAATAGTCAATACTATAACCGACTAAGATTTCTTATAATAAATATCAATATATTTTCTCTGTTTGCCAACCACTGCTATATGTGACAGTTCTATTTCAACCTTAGTGTAATTTTAATTTACTGAGAATTGTTATCAAAAATAAAACATAACATCACGCCTTGTTTCCCCGAAGGGTTGGGCAGAGGTGTCCCTGTAGCAGGTACACAAAAATAAAGCAATTTCGAAGAAAAATAAAATACCCAAAGAACGGGCAGTATTTTAATTCTAAGTAACTAAATGGCATGCTGCAACAACCAGACTTGATGAAAATTACCAAATTCTCTCAGTACTGGTTATTTACATCAAACCGTTCTGGGCACTGGCGGCCCGAAGGCCCAAAGCCCATTGATATACGAAAAATTTTACGCGAAATGATTGCAAGAAATCTTTTCCCGTCTCCGTATACTGAGGCACAGAGCCATGATTCTAGTGTCCGTATGAATTGAGGAGCCATGTCTCATATTTAAACGCGGGTACTACCAATATTTAGTAGTAAATTAGGCGATTTTGTAGGCCCGATCCTGGAATTTGTAGTACAACACTTTAAAAGATACACGACTTTTAAGGTGGCTCCTCAATTCAGACGTCTGAATTGAGGTGCCACCTTACAATTCTAAAACTAGCCGACGGATATTTTTGAAAATTTGGTAGGATTTAGTAGTACTTATGTGTAATCTCTACAAAAAAAATGGGTTTTGTACGGCTGAATTTGAGATAGCTACAATGTTTTGATTTTTCATAAAAATCCATAAATTTCACCGCGCTGTTTCTCGAAAAGTAATCAACCAATTATAACATATTTTTAGTATAATTTAGTAGTAAATACGTTCTAATTTGTAGTATAAAAATAAAATGGACAAACTACATAATTTCGCAAATACAGCACATTTTATGTGGCTCCTCAATCCTGACGGTCTGTAGAAAATATATGTACGTAGAGCTACTAAAGTAGTTGATTAAATCGGATAACAATAGCACCAATATTTAGTAGAAATTTCTACTAAATATTGGCGTAATCCAACATTTTGTACATTCAGTATTTCAAAAGTTATTAACAAAATAAACATTCCTTAAAAATCTAGTGTGGTACGAGAGCCTACGACCAAAACCATATCACATCGTTTCACTGCCAAAACCATATAAAATCATTAGTTTAGATGATTCCTGAACCCAACTCGGTTAGAAGTACCGGTCAGAAACGTCCCAGTTTTACGGAAGCCTATTTCTGCTATGTCAAAAAAAAAATAAGCAGACGGTTTCATCACAATATGCCTGGGGGCCTACCACCTGCTCATAAAGCATTAATATTACTTCTGTGTGGTGTATTTTAATATTACTTCTGTGTGGGAAAGAGATGCTCTACAGGTCTACAGGTCATATAGCTCCTCTTTAGCTATAAAGCTATCTCTTTCTCCCACTGAAGTAATATTAAAATAATACTGTTTATGAGCCCCCTGTAAGCCCCCTGATATTAAAAATGTACATAGTTTTCGTAATTTACAACTAGAACGGGTTCAAAGAAAATTTATTAACCGTCTTAACTATTGCCTCCGTAAACCTCCGATGGCTTATGAAAATAGCTGTCGAACACATGGTCTGCTAACACTGAATGAAAGGCGCAAAGTTATGGACATGTGTTTGATTTATGATATACTTATATACCTAAAATTGCACTTTTTGAATTTAAATATTTCTAAGCAGTCCGTTCGCATGTTTTATACTTATCCTAGTTATACAGGGAAACCTATTATTAGCCATACAATTACAAACCTATAATAATAGGTTTCTTTAGGTTTATATAATAGTATGTTACAAAATATGTGTTACTAATAAGTAACACATATTCTGTAACATACTATTATGTATCGCTGTTGGTTGCCTAAATAAAGTAATTTTACTACAGACATTTTGCGTGTCACATGTGGCCTGAGCGCATTTTCAAAAAATGTCAAAAATCTAACCTATCTTTCTCATAGCAACCTGGTTCAATTTTTTTAAATCTTTTCTATTGTTACTGAAAATCTGTTTTCAGAAATTTTAAATATCATATTATATAACTCCAAAAACAGAAAGAACGTTTCGGAGTCACCCGGATAACGCGCGGTGCTTGTTACGCTTACGACACCGATGAAGAGGCCGACAGTTAAAAAAAGAATGATGAATTTTATTTCAATAAATAGTTATTTTCAGACGTTATCCCAGATTCCTTTTGTCCCATTTATTTAAAAAAACCTTTTAATTTCAGTTTGATGGTTTCGGGTAAGCTCTTTATTAATCGTACGTAAAAACGATTTATTTTGAAAAATGATTTATTCGCATCAACTGGCCAATGTTCACCTGAATACAAGATTTTCAGACGGGTTGCTATAGGTTTTATTTTTTGTCTCATTTTAGATTTTCTCAAACGGTCTTCTGGGTGTGACGCTACTGCATATACTGGTTTCAGAAAATGGTGTTTTCGGTATCTAAAATCAACCACATTCTGAAAATCAGACAGATTGCTATGAAACAGTTCAGTATTATTTTTACATAGATATTTCAAATGCACTTAGGTCAGACGTGACGCGGAAAATGTCAAAAATTTTTGGTTTCAGAATCTTCTTCAGTTGTAGCCACCGGCATTAAAATTTTCTTATATTTTTTGCAGTTTGCAGGTTGAATCGTTAATACATCTCCGTAAGATAGATTTGTTCCATTAGAACATATCTCTTATGAAAAAGTTATTTTTGATCAAGATACAACCTGACACTGACCTGCCGTAATCTTTTGATTACGTAAAAGAAGAAAAAAATACGTTACTAATCAGACAACTTTTCGATTGAACCAGGTTGCTATGAGACAGATAGGTTAAATTTTTTGACATTTTTGAAAATGCGCTCAGTCCACATTTGACACGCAAAAATGTCTGAAAACAAACTTTTTCGTAATAAAATTACGAAACCTATTATACATTTTAAATATCAGACATATTGTGATGAAATCGACTGCCTGTTTATTTTTTTAAAGCAGAAATGGGCTCCCGTAAAACTGGAATGTTTCTGACCGGTACTTCCCATCGAATCTGTTCAGAATCATCTAAACTAACGATTTTATACGGTTTTGGCCGTAAAACGATGTGACACGGTTTTGGTCGTGGGCTCTTGTACCACAATAAATTGTTAAGGAATTTTTATTTTTTTAATATCTTTTGAAATACTGAATGTACAAAATGTTGGATTACGCCAATATTTAGTAGAAATTTCTACTAAATATTGGTGCTATTGTTATCCGATTTGATCAACTACTTTAGTAGCTACGCACATATATTTTCTACAGACCGTCAGGATTGAGGAGCCACATAAAATGTGTTGTATTAGCGAAATTATATAGTTTTTCCATTTTATTTTTATACTACAAATTAGAACGTATTTACTACTAAATTATACTAAAAATATGTTATAATTGGTTGATTACTTTTCGAGAAACAGCGCGGTGAAATTTATGGATTTTTATGAAAAATCAAAACATTGTAGCTATCTCAAATTCAGCCGTACAAAACCCATTTTTTTTGTAGAGATTACACATAAGTACTACTAAATCCTACCAAATTTTCAAAAATATCCGTCGGCTAGTTTTAGAGTTGTAAGGTGGCACCTCAATTCAGACGTCTGAATTGAGGAGCCACCTTAAAAGTCGTGTATCTTTTAAAGTGTTGTACTACAAATTCCAGGATCGGGCCTACAAAATCGCCTAATTTACTACTAAATATTGGTAGTACCCGCGTTTAAATATGAGACATGGCTCCTCAATTCATACGGACACTGATTCTAACGTCTGTGTGGCAAATGAAGTTGATGAACTTATGGAGAAGTATACAGAAGTTCTTAACTAAGTTAGAGCAGAGTATAGTTATACAGATAATTTTTATATAATAGGGACTTCTATATAATAATAATTATGAAAACGTTGTGCTGCTTACCTTCTTCTGCTCTTTATTCCGTTTAGGATCCCTTACTACAAAAAATAGATACATCATGTTGAAAAACTGTATGATCGTTGTCAATCCATAGCATCCATAGTAACCAAAGTTCTTCAACAAGACCCCACTAACGCCCATACCAATAGGAAAAGCCACTGTCACACAAAAACTTACAAGACCTAACCTAAAAGTTCTAGTCTTGTCTGTTGTAATAGTGCTTATAAAAGCAAATGCTGTCAAGAAACAAATGCACCATCCACCAGATAGTCCTTCAATAATAGCTTCCGTGAAGACCAAGACTTCCAATGAGAGTTGCCGGAAGAAATACACGTTGATCATATTGTTGATACCAACAAGCACTTGTCCCGAAACCGATATAATCATAAAAAACTTTCTATGCCCTGTTTTGTCAGAGAAAGATCCAACAAAAAGAGCTAATACACAGGGTATTGTAGCTGACAAGTAAGTCCGCCATGAAAGAGCTCTAGCCAGCAGCTTCTGTGTTTCTCTTTCATATTCGTTCTGACTGTCTGCATCTTGCATTTTCAACGAATCGCATATTTCGTCCGTAAAGTTGAGGTTCACTCGGCACGCCTTCTCAAGATTGAGATTCTGTGATGCAGTTATATTAATCATAGCTGATACCACAAACATCAACAAACATGGCTCTATGGTTATGTTTCTAAACATATCTACCACTTTTTCGCGAAATGTCATGTTCACCTCTTTTTCTCCATTTTCTTTGAGAGGATCTTCTTCTGTAAACTCTTCATATTTATTCGCTTCCCCTTGATTTTCTGTAGCCATTTTGGAATCACTTTCATATAATCATTTATTTCGCTTTATAATATTTGGTTTGATAATTCACTTGTACTTGTAGATATAAGTGGTGCTGAATGTGAACTGTTTGTTATATCTAATTTGTAGTCAATAACGTTATAATCATTAGCGATACATGCATATCTGATGTACCTATCGTACAAATATAGGGAGCGTAAAATGATATGGAAGTACATTAATAATGCGCCCGCCTACATTGTGTTTATCTTAGTAGACTAATCCTAACTTATCTACTACGGTGATTGTAAAATTATTATCATCTGGGTGTTCCTATTGGCGATGGCGTTGTATGTATTAGATAATTGTTTTCCATTACCTATTTTTCATTCTTATTATAAGTATTATGTTTGCGCGTAATAATGTGCTCTTTTCGGCAGTTAAATCTGAAAGTAAAAAAGTTTGAAACTAAAATGTGGGTTGACACGTGTGAGCCCATAAAAGTAGAGAAAAATTTGCAATTTTTAGCAGACTTACAAAATTAAATTCAGTTAATAGCTTTATTTAACGAAACATTATGTAATTTTTTCTCAACACAAATAACTTAACTAGATACTTGATTTACATTGATACAAACTAGCTAGGCAATATCTAATAGAATACTAAGTAGGTAATTCAAAAGCTTAAAATCTTCCTAACCTAAAAATTATATTACGCCTTTTTTGCCTTTTCTGTTTTACGCCTGTTTCTTCGAAGGGCTTTGCAGACGTTTATAGAACTCCTACAGTACTGTTTGTATCTCATGTGATTGAGGGAGATTATACGCTAGTAATAAATAAATAATTACAATAATATTTTTTTACAAAATGTTTGCATGCGTTTAATTTTTTTTTTCTGAATTTTCTTGCATCCTTAACAGGTTTCCTGACATTTGCTGTTATGGGCGATACAAATATTGACATTAAGACCGGGAATACTGACGCAAACTGTAGCGAATATCTCGCTTTGACTGCTATGCATAGTCTCCTCCCCGCTCATTTATTTCCAACACGTTTAAACAATTGTATCGACCATGTGCTACTTCGCACAAATGCTCCTGCTGTAACACTGGTGCTAGAGACATACATTACGGATCACGAGCCCCTCATTCTATTTATTGAAAACAAAAAACCAAAATTAAAGCCCCCTAAGACAGTTAAAAAAGTAGACTATGCGGCTGTACAAACTGAAATAGATGATACGGACTGGACAATGGTCCTCAATGCTTCTGACGCTGATGTGGCGGCTGATATATTGATTAACATCCTATCAGCAATTGTTAACAAGCACACCACGGTCTCCACAATCCCGCGGAAAAATAGAAATATAAAGCCCTGGATTACTCCAGGGCTTCTTAGATGTATTTCTCACCGTGATAATCTCCATGATCAAGTCAACAGTTCCCCAGAAAACAGCATCTTATTGATTACATATAAGAGGTACCGCAATTATTGCAATGACCTACTACGGCGGCTAAAACAGAATTCTGAGAGAGAAGAATTCATGAAAGCGAAGAACAGTCCAAAGTCAACTGGGGATGTAATCAATAGAGTAGCGAATCTAAAGCCTAAACCAGCCCCGCCCACCGAACTTATAAATCTTAATAACCCTAAAGCCTCTATTAACAAAGTTAACAACTTCTTTGCTGGCATTGGTAGGGAAATGGCCAGCAAATTATCAAGTAATCTTTCCGCTCCCATTTATAGTCTTATTCCTCAAAATAATCAAAGTTACTTAAACTCCATGGTCATTCTTGAAACTGACACAGACGAGGATGAGAGAATAATAATTAATCTGAAATCCGATTGCGCAGTGGGCTAGGATAGTATCCCCGCCATTATTTTAAAATCATCTCGCCAAACTTTGGTTCCTCTTATTACCCATGTCTGTAACCTGTCCATCACGACAGGTATTTTTCCAAGGGTTTTTAAAAAGGCAGTTGTGCATCCAGTCTATAAGTCAGGAAGCAGAGGCAGTGTCAATAACTATATACCAATATCAGTCCTTACAGCCCTTTCCAAGGTATTAGAGCGTATACTAAACAAGCGTCTAACACGGTACCTTGAATTTAATAAAATAATATCTGGGAACCACTACGGTTTCCGTACTGGTATATCCACGGAGATGCAGTGTTGGCTCTAACAGAACATGCTGTTTGGAATCTAGATAAGAAGCAAAAATGCCCAGGATTGTTTCTAGACCTGGCGAAAGCTTTTGACACTGTCTCTGTCCCCTATCCTTTTAAATAAGCTGGAACACGTAGGAGTTAGAGGTATCCCCTTAAAAATCTTTGCCGACTATCTACGAGATCGTGTACAAGTGGTAAAAATAGGGGAACATGTAAGTAATGAAGAGGCTATCAACTGTGGCGTTCCACAAGGAAGCATTCTGGGCCCACACTTTTTATTATATTTATTAACGATCTATGCAATATGCCCCTACTAAACTGTAAAATATTTACTTACGCTGACAGCTCTTATTGTGAATGGAGGAGACTGGTGCCAAACAAAACAAAATGCAGAACATGCTCTTAAAATTATAATAGCGTGGCTGTTTAATAATCTTCTAACACTGAATCTTGATAAAACCCTGTTTAACCCCTTTGCAATGCGAGCTGACCATCTGCCCCCGCCGACTTTCAAAGTTAAAGCACACTCTTGTTTGGTGCTTGCCCCTGACTGCTGTTGCTTATACATAACCAGATCTCCCTGCGTTAAATATTTGGGCGTACATATAGATCAGTTTCCGTTGGCATAGACAAATTGAGGCTGTTACTACTCGAGTTCGAAAACTCGTATTTATATTTAGAAGACTTCGTCAGTCGGCTGACACTAAAACCCTGCAAATGGTGTACTTGGCCCTATGTCAATCTCTATTGTCCTACTGTTTGACGGTATGGGGTGGAGCACCGAAATCAACGATTCTGCAGCTTGAGATCGCCTAGCGGGCTGTACTTAAGGTTATGACAAAAAGACCCTACAGGTACCCTACGGCTCAACTTTACGCTGAATGTAAAGTTCTCACGGTGAGGCAACTGTATTTCCACTAGACCATAGCCCGTAAACATAAGTCACGACCTCTGCTGGAGCCTCGTGGTAGAATTAAACATACAATCTTTAAGGCTGATCGGACAAGAACATCTTTTGCAGGTAAACACTACTATATCCTTAGTGTAAGATTGTATAACAAGACAAACAAAAAATTAGATATTTTGCATCTAAATAGAATTTACTGTAAGATAAAGGTTAGGGATTGGCTCACTTCTCTAGACTATCAGGAAACTGAGAATTTGCTGGCTGGCATCACTGCCTGATCTACAAATTACAATATATCGCACGCACCTGAAAACACACGTATCCGCAATCTATCAACTCACACACATACACACACCCACACATAAACATTCTCACACTACACTCACTCTTCCTTACACTACATTCACCTCTCCACACACACATATATATTTTAAATAAGTAGGTAATACATTATAGTTACGTATTTTTTTTTCTGTTGTTTTTTCATTTACACAATAAGTTACGGTCCACAATGTGTCTGGCAGGAAGGAACGCTGACACTTGAGATACAGAACATGTCCTAGTTTGGGTGTCCGGAGTTTCACAAATTCGTGCATGTGCTTAGTCTAATTACTATAAGAATCCAAGTTACTTAAGAAATTAATTTTTAACCCTTTTCTCTCCTTATGTATTAGGCTTATGAAATAAATTTAATTTAATTTATCTCATGTGATTGAGGGAGATTATACGCTAGTAATAAATAAATAATAATAATAATATATTTTTTTACAAAATGTTTGTGCATGCGTTTAATTTTTTTTTTTGTCTAATTCCCAACATGCTTCTTTCCATTTTGCGTTTATGCTAGTAACCTGTTACAAATCCAGACTCAACAAACAAATGAACCGCGCAGCCAATCGTAACCTCTCGTGCACATTCTATGTAGCAGTGGACCTTTAAGCTTAGTATTTGATAGAATAAGGTCGTATTCAGTTGTCAGAGACCAATGTTTCTTTGATAAAAACTAATGGAATGATTACTGAAGGTGAAACCTTCACAAACATCGTAAAAACATTTTGTATCGTTATCACTGATAAGGTAATAAATATGGATAAAAGGACATTTGATGTGTTTTCAATGAGATAACTCTTTATGAGTAAAATTCATTGTAATTTCATAATTTTTGTGTATTCCGAGAACCATTCAGCTTTGGTATACGTAATGATATTAAGTTTAGAGGAATTCATGTCGTCACTACTTCCACCTTTTGCATGTCGGAGAAAACAGAATATGTTCTTTTGAAAATCTTTATGTAATGTTTTTTTTTGGATGCTTTTCTTTTGAAAATCTTACTGTAAGGTGTTTTTATTTTTATTTAGCCGACATGTCGCAGTTTCCAGTGGTGGGTTGGTGGCCGCTGGCAGCATCGCAAATCATCAATGTGCGCTGGCCGGCGGTAAATCCTCCTCGATGCCGTCCCCCGCCGTCCGCCGGTGTGCACTGGCCTTTTAACTCTACTAATAATACCTTATTGTACCATGCATTTGATTACAAATAAAATATTCTATTCTATTCTGGATTCTTATAATTGAAGTATGTATGTTAGCTACACACAGCTGCGCGTGCTTCGTGTGTGTTTTCGTTTTGGCTGGGTCAAATACTTACCCTACACATTTATAAAATGTCTGTTATAGTATAGTGCTCAGACCTGGTCGCTCACCGAGCTGCATAAGTTCCACCTTGGAGCCTGCCAAAGAGTGACCGAACGCAGCATTTAAACGTAAAAAGACAGGAAAAAATTTGGTACACCGCACTGCGTTTCAAAACTATACTGGGCGTAAGAAAGAAGGCTGCCAGACTCAAAAGGGATTGGACGGGTCACATCAACAGCATGCATGATAACTGTTGATCGAAAGTCTCCACAGAATGGGTGCCTGAAAATGGACGGCACCGCCGCCGCCAGCCCAGAAAGAGGTGGCAAGATGACTTGCACGTGCACGTCATCGATGGGTTTGAGGTGGCTCGGGAAAAGACAAAAAAAATAAACTTTTATTTCATTTTAATGTACTTATCGCATGAAAGTAAATTATAATTCTTATGCGAAATAAAGATATCTCAAAAGAATTAGTAAAGATTTCTCTTGTCGAAAGCCGTACATACAAAGAATTAAATCAGAACAATAACATAATAAAAGTACTGGTCTTTAAGTGTATTATAACTATTATAAGTATCAACATGATGAATTAATATTTGAATAGACTAAGACCATTTCTTTTGCCGCACGTAACCAGTATCAGTCTAATTTATTACGTTGTCTTGCATATTGTTGTGCAATCGTGTCACATGAAAAAGTTTTTTACTTGGATGGCGAACATATCTGAGGAATTTACATAATAATATGTATGATTGTATAACATTGGTCAGGCAGGGGACATAGTTCTTCCATAGTCCAAGCTACCCAATCCGGATTAGCTACCTAAACCCATATTCCAATATCTTTGTTTTCTTATCCTGCAATAGTCCTACACCAACTGAAGATTTTTTTTTTATAAAACTTTGCCCCACTCTAGGAATTTCTCCTGTGTTGTGGGTGCGTTTATAAACACTTAAACTCACATACACAAATAGCCAGACCCGGAACAACTACTTCTAGGTCATAAAAATATTTGTTCCGTGCGGGAATCAAACCTGCGACACGAAGCGCAGCAATCAATCGCTTAAGGCGCAGATATATGCCAGTGACCTTGAGTGGTTAGCTTGCGTGTTTTGTACTGAGCTCACGCAACGCGTCCAGCCAGTAAGTAATAGGACTCGCCCATCAAGGATCGCTGTCCCAAATTATATGCATTATTAATTTATTGCACGTAAAACAAAAAGTATTTTAATAAAACATGTATACTAGAAGATCAATAATTAAATTATTTTTGAAATGGTAAAGGTTTCAGAAAAATACACTTGATATATTTTACGTGATTCTCAGTTTTTTATCCGCGTTAGACATAACTTTACAAATTAATTTCACTATGTAATATAAACATAATCTAAAATATTCCTATATTAAGTTATTAAGGAAATGCTCTAATTTAACATATATTTTTTCCAAATCATTAACACTACTCGTTTAGATATTATCTTCAGTATAAATCGTTAAAAGTCGATTATCGTTGCCTTAACCACTGCGCCTACCGTGTCGTGATTGTCCTTCACTTGTATAGAACATACAGGATTAATCGTAGGTCGGTGCCTCCTTTAATTAAAAACGTCTACGGGTTTGATCTCCTATTCTATGCTATATGCGACGATACATTTATACACCGTGAAATTTGAATCACAGTTTTGATAGAACAAACGTTGTTCAGACCATGGTCTACTACCATTCTACAGCATCCAATAAAAAAAAACATAATTGGTTTTTAAAAAACACAAAAAAAAACAAAGTTTAAAATGTCAAGATTATCGTTACTCCCTACAACACAGACACCACGCATGGGACACAGCATTGTCTACAGGGAAATTTACCTCCATAAACGAAATTTAGTAAGCAGTAGATAATCTTGAAATTTTAAACTTTGTCTTTTTGTGTTTTTTCAAAAATCAATTTATATTTTTTTTAATTGGATTTTGTAGAATGGTAGTAGACCATGGTCTGAATAAAGTTTGTTCTAGCAAAACTTGATTCAAATTTCACGGTGTATAGTAAGCATCATGACGCGATGTACGGCGTGACGCAATAAGCGGCGGACGGCGTTTATAAGAGACCATAGCCTAAAGGGTCTCTACGAGTTGGCGACGGCCCCTCGTACTCCTTCCAAAGGTCCGGGACCCCAGGATCCCGAGATATGTCAAAGACATTTAAAAAAAAACAATATGTTATAAAAATCCGCGTAGCGGTTCGATTTGGGAGAACGTAATAAGAAACAGTCGGCTATGCACGAACGCGAGAAGTAAACGTAATGTAAATTCGAACGATTTTTAGTTTTTGTAGTTGAAATTAATGCGGCTAGCACAATTAATATCACACATAGATATGAATAACGTCTTCAAACAAAATAAATATTAAGTGTAAAACGAGTATTTGAAATCATAAAATCGTTGAAATTTACGTTACGATTACGTCAGGCCTTCGTAATATTGGGCTCGCCACAATTGCGGCGATAAGACCCCTCTTTGAGGAGTGGCTTGTGAGGCGCCACGGCGCCCTCACCTTCCGCCTGACGCGGGTCCTCACCGGACACGGCTGCTTCGGGAGGTTCCTGTTCAGGATAAGGCGGGAGCAAACGCCCGGGTGTCACCATTGTGTGGATCGCCCGGAGAACACGGTGGAGGTCTGCCCGGCTTGGGCGGAGCATCGCCGTGTCTTCATGGAGGCGATCGGCGGCGGTGATCTCTCGCGTCCGGCCTTGGTTCAGGCCATGGTACGGAGCGAGAGGAAATGGCAGGCCGTCACCTCCTTCTGCGAAGCGGTAATGCTCGCGAAGGAGAAGGCGAAACGCGTGAGGGAGAGGCAAATTTCGCGCCCTCACGGCCCTAACCGCCGCAGGAGGAGACGCCCGGGGCGGGAATTGCGAGCCGATTTCCGGCCACCGTAGGCGCGGGCTTGCGGACGGTGAGCAATGGGTAGCTCGCCGTCCGATAAGGACCAAGCCCGGGTCGACAGCGCGTTGTGTTCCACGCGCGCCTCAAACAGATTTTATTTTATTTTTATTCAAAAGGATCAACAAACAGCTACAATATAAAACATAGGAACAAGAAATACATAAAAAATATAGACAATATTGCAGCCCACAACGCTGTTCACGGATTAGCAACAGGACAGTGACAGTGAAAATAATCGCAAGGGTTAAAAATACATTTTTTTTCTTAACTAACGTGTTTATAGTATATCCATATAAATTTTAAGAAATGGTACACAAAAATAGAAGAAAATGTGTTCAAGAAAGCTCCTTGAGTATAAGAGTTCTGAACGTATAGGGAGCACAAACAAAAATGTCTATGTGAGATGTCAGCAGAATTGACGGGGTCCGTTAGGGCCAATGCCTGCCGGGGCTGCGAATATGGGCCAAAAGGGAATTCGTGGCCCCCGGCAACAGGGCAACCGAAGGAACACGGTGGGTTTTAGTCAGTAAGAGTCTGACACGCCCTCCCGCTCCACCCAGAGCGGGAGAAGTTATTTGATAATTTCCAACCCAAAAAAAAAAAGGCCTTTGTACTATAGTTTGACCAATACCGCTGTGCCACGCTTTAAATATGCGCGGCGAGACGGAAGGTAGTGCGGGCCGCTCATTCGTCAACTCTCACGGCTTCCCGCTCCCCACCTCGCCACGCATTCCTAACGCGCGATACAGCGGTATCGGTCAAACTATAGGCCTACAGGTAAAGTTGTCTAGGAATAATAAGTAGGTATTGGAATCGATCACCGTGCATTTATTCTCGATTTTAAGCTTTTTAATATCACGCTAAATAGCACGCCTGTAACCCTCGACCTCAAGTACACCCACATTTTGCCAGTCCCATGTAATAGGGGGCGAGCCTAATAGCAATCAACCGGGCACAAATGTGAATACAAACATCAAACCTCAAATGTGGTGTCGAGCCCAGAGTCCACACTTTGGGCTACTACTGAGAAATTCCTGATAGAAAAACCCAATAACAGTTTGCTCGATCTGATAATCGAACCCAGGACATCATGCTCAGCAGTACCGCTTGCGAACTCTAGACCAACGAGGTAGACCTTTGGCTTTGTAATGCTTCAAAAATATTTGACTGAAAGCAAGTGGCCTGCGAATGGGAGCCCACGTAGCTTCTAGCGTGCTACGCCGTAGCATGACGCGTAGCGCTACGCGGCGACAATACAGCGCTGCTAATTTTTTTTTTATTCTCTGAGCAAAGTACGCCTGAATTAAATAATTACAAAAAGTTACATATGTCAGTCTGCCTAGCCTTTTCCCAAGTATAATGGGGTCGGCTTCCAGTCTTACCGGATGCAGCTAAATATCAGTATTTTACAAGGAGCGACTGCCTATCGGACCTCTACAACCCAGTTACTGGGTAACAGGATATCCTTGATTGGTTGTCAGACTTTTGGACGTCTGACTACCCGTAACGACTGTCAAAGATCTACAAATGACAGCCGGGACCAACGGCTAAACCACCTGCCTATCTGAATAGGCAGTCGCTCCATCAAAATACTGGTATTCAGCTGTATCCGGTTAGACGAACAAGTAAATTGTAAACAAGTAAATTGATATATTTGATTCTATGACGCGTGAAGGCGTAACAAGCAAACAAACAAACAAATACCTAATAAAAAATACACTTTCGTATTTATATCTAATATTGGGTAGGATATTAAAGGATAGTATAACTAAATATGCTAATTATAACTCACACACTACACACTCTCACTCTTCACACTCTCACCCATGCTCACACATAATCACACGTAAACGCGCGACTTGGCCTTTTCTATGCATAACGCTCACTCCTTTACAAATCATTCACTCTTTGATTTTTGTATAATTTTAAGTTACCCATTTATTTTTCTGCATGTTTACAATGTCTACATTCAATTGCATCAGATCTCCTAAAACAAGCAACACCTTACTTAAAAGGTGATCTACAATAACATTGTATCTAAATGCTTATTATAATTGTTTTTTTTTTATTATTATTATGAGGCTGGCATATTCGCCCACAGTAGGTACACATTAAAAAGGTGTGTTTACTTATCTGTAATGTTCATCGCTTATCGTATTTATAGAAACAAAAATATTTTGTAAGTTCGTCATCACTAATTCCATGACTTGCTTGAATAAGTCCGGGCGTTCAATTATACACCCTGTATATGTAACTATATTGCTTTTTATTGTTTATTTCTAAACTGAAACCAAACGATATTGTTGTTTTATAATTTTCCTAATCGAACAACTGAGTATGACTTGCGGATGACAGTTTTGCTTACCTACTTTATTGCGGTATTTATCTTAATTCCTCTAATACTTCATTTATTATTTACCTATCTTAATAAAGTAGATGACAATGCACTTTCTCTGTACCTATTTATATTCAGGAAATGTGTACTTAACACGTGGCAGTTCCACTGGAGATCCCGAAGCCTCCAATCTTTTATGGTACGGAGTATCACCATTTTGATTTTTTTGTTAGCAGCTTTGTACAAACACTTTTACACGTCAATAATATTAAAAATAAAAAAAGGAGATAAGGTCGGACATACGGAACCCTAAAAAGAAGCTCTTTTTAACCGACTTCCATAAGGAGGAGGTTCTCAATTCGACTGCATGTTTTTGTATGTTTGTTACGCGATTACTCCGCCAATTATGAATTGATGTTGATAATTTTTTGCATGCTTCAGAGGTGTCTCATATTTATTCATTATACATTTTATCAACTTTACTTCGATACTTTTTGAGTTAGCTTTAATAATACGTATTTTTTCCAACTTAGTATGTGGATGATGTGATAAGTTCTGTCACTGTTATTTACATAGCAGGTAGTGGTATTCGAATTTGTGTGGGGTAGATACTACCTACAGCTAAAAAGTGAAAAATAAAAACATTTTACAAAAAAAAAAACAACTTCCAAAAAAAATACTACTAAAAGAAAAATAACTATTTCGGAAGATTTTTTGTCCCCTTTTATCAACCTCGTCTGATATTTATCTTTACAGCTGTTACAGTCGATTTTAATCGTTGCATTTAGCAAAAGTCAACAACCCTACGTAGCAACAGTGATACTGTTATGATAACAGAGTGCTGCATACAAAGAGGTAAGTTATTGATATTGCAATTAAGCGATTACTAATTGATTATTATAATCATCACATAACATAATGCCTATACCCCGAAGGGTTGGGCAGAGGTGTACCTATAGTACACCCACATTTCGCCAGTTATGTTTAAGTCCCCTGTAATAGGGGGCGAGCCTATTGCCATCAACAAGGCACAAATCCAGACTCCGAGACATTGCCGATGGAAAAGTCCAGTAACACTTTTTCCGATCCGGGAATCGAACCCAAGACCTCATGCTCAGCAATATCGCTTGCGACCACAGGACCAACGACACAATATTATAATCATCATCTGCATTACAATCTCATTGGTAAATTAAAAAACCGGCCAAGTGCGTGTCAGACTACGCACAATGAAAGGGAACATTGTAGTTGAAAAACATGTTTTCCCATACATTCCAACGGCAAATGTATGTTTGTACGCCCAGTATTGAGAGATTTTCCATGTTATTTTAAGACCATAGTAGACTTCTTGTAGGTTTTCCTATAACCTATAAATTTTAGGCTCGGCAGTTTCGGAAATAAGGGGGGCTGGAATGGTCAAGTTTCATAAATTTTCTTAAATATCTTTAAAAGTATTTGACTTTATGGGCTTTCATTTCATGTGTCACACGGTAGAGTTTCCAAATTTTTTTATTTTTTTTTTTCTTAATTGCCCCCCAAAAGTGACACCCATATTAAAAATTCTTTTATTTATTCGTCCGTATTTGGGTCACAGAAATACATATGTCTAGCAAATTTCAACTTAATCGGTCCATTAGATTTGGAGCAAATTGGCTGTGACAGACGGACAGACACCCAGACACACGAGTGATTCTTTATGAGTTCCGTTTTTTCCTTTTGAGGTACGGAACCCTAAAAGTAATTTCATCATTTGGATGCTGGGTTAAAATCAGTAAAATTTACCCAGTTTTGACTGTTGTTACGTACATGGAATGCAATGCTCAAACTCTTTAAGCAACCACCAATCGACAACTATTTGCTATTTTATGTAATAAAGGGAGCGAATAATAAAAACACGCACAAAAAAATACTAATAATTACAGTTTTAATGAATTATTTATTTTATAACGTTCATTCTGTACATATATCACAGCAATAAATTTGCATCCACACCCCGCGTCCTAACCGAAAGCAAATGTCGCGCGAATGCGTGATCACGCGATATTTTAAATGAACTATGACGTACACACACACGTATGACGTACTAGAGTTCGTGATTTAAAAACTGTTATCAATTCAAATTTCGAGTATAAGAGCATTACCTCTCCTCTCAACTGTGAGTATTCATATACTTAGAGTATGTATGTATGTTTATATATTTAAGTTTTATGTATTTATTTAAGTATATGTTAATTTATTACCTTTATACATGTATACGTAGGTATATTTTAAGATTTTAGTTTAAGACTTCGAATATCCATATTTCCTCTTCTTGTTCTCACACACTATTGCCTACATTTCTTTCTCATTTCTCCTATCGCAGGTCTGCTGGAAAAAAATTCTTAAGAAATAAGCAGTACCTTGGTACTCAAAATTATTATTATGTCGTTTTTCAATGTATTTTACTGTACATAAATAATAAAATAAGTAAATACAAACGCGACTCAATTGATCGCGCGTGTACTTCACGAAAAAGTGCGCGACGATCGCGTACTCGCGTGACAATCGCTTTCAGTGAGAACACGGCCTTATATATAGTTTTTTTGGTCGTTTTTTACTGTAACGTTGCTATAAAACTCGGACCCACCAGATTAATACGTATATTTAATTAATATTTCATCATTTGAATATAAATACGTTTCCTAGGCAATTATATTATTCTTATTTATTACATATTGCTAGTAACATAGTTATAAGTACTTAGATAACATACAGATGAACCATTTTCATAATAATACTCAGTGATCAAAAAGTAGAAACACAATTTTTGAAGTGAAAACTTCTTTAGGCGCGTTGGGCTTTTTGAGATGGGAAAAAACAATTGAACTCGCGACACTGTTACGGACACCAGCTTTTGACCATTAAAAAGACCTCAACGCGCGATACATTTTCTCTGGGATTAATGACATTCCAAACAAGACTTTTCCCTTATTTTACCGACTTCAAAAAAGAAAAGTATTTCCTGCACAATAAAATTGTTCAAGTTTTCAATTCTGTCGGCACTCCCGGAGAGCCAATGTTTTAAAAAAAAATATATCTATGCTTTGATTATCTCGTTTTTTAGATGATGATAGTAGGATTAGTAGTGTTCATTGTTTCATCTCCCTGTATATTATGATAAGAACTAACCTTGTACAAAATATTGAATGTAGGTAGAGAATTTTTTGAGTAACGGAAAAAAGACACCATTCTCCATTGTGGTGATTTGATTAACCATTTAACGAGAAAACACATACAGGGGAGATAATAATATACAAATGACAGGGAATAATAAAATGATGTTTCCGTTTATGATCTTTAAATTCTAATAGCCAAAGCAACAACCAACCTCGTACACAGAATAATATTACTAAAATTTAAGTCTTAAATCAAATAATATAAAGTTCATATTACAGGTGTCACAATTACTCTGGAAAATATGAAGATTATCACGGCCTTCGGGAATAGCAATTAGCTTTCATAAATTATTAGGTTCTCTGGTTATAACCGTCTGTAGTAGCTGCAGAATATCGAAATTCTTTGTTATTAATGGTTGTTTTGTTTAATAAGAAATATTTTATTATGTTCTAATTCATACCAAAAATATTTGATGATGTATTATTAATTTACTATATTCAATTTACTAAACTACAAGTTTGCAAGTCATTCGCGTATTCGTTAGCTCTGACACATAATTCAATAAAAGTGGTAAAAAGTGACTATTCCTGCTTTAAAGTTATACCAAAACAATCAGTGAATACTGTACTCTCGATTGTACTAAAAAAATCACAAAGTTTTAATGTTTTGAAGTGGATAATTGAATAAAAGTGTAAAGTAAAACTGTTAAAATTCGAATTCCTAAACCGGACCGTTCGAGTTAAACAAAAGACTGACCTTTGGACTTCTAATCAGTTTGATGTCTGCGCTTCCTACAAAACATCAATACACTAGCTAATTTCGTAGCAACAAACTACGTCTACATAGCGTGTTGCACTAACCGTGTTAGTCACGAGCTAGTGGTAGGGAGTTCGAACCCAAGTCGCATCGTACACTTTTTGGATTTATTTTTTTACTTTTTCTAACTTCATTTGCTTATTTTAACACATTATGCCTCGTGTTCAACGCACTCCACCAAAAGAAAAAGAAATTGCAAACTTAAGTCATGTTCAGTCAGAACCCGATACGCTACTTTCCTCGACCGACTCGCCTGAAGTCGCAAATGTTTATGTCCGGCCCAAGCGTCCACGTCTGAATAGCTCTCCCGAGATTGACCAGCGCCATCCGAAATCAACCGAACTTGTCGACACCATCCGTCAAGAGATACGCGCGGTTATATCTACTGAGATCTCAACAGCTATAAAAGAATGTATTGCGATAGAATTCAACGAGATGAAGGATTTATTCCGGGAACTCAAGGAATCGGTCAAGTTTATGAGTGATGATTACGACCGCATACAATCTGAACTAAAAATATGTACAGAAAATAACAAAAGTCTTAGTAAGGAAAATGAGTCCCTTAAGCAGTTGGTTTCAGATTTATCTGTGCGAGTTAATTTAATCGAGCAATACTCGCGCCAGCAAAATATTGAAATTAACGGTGTACCTGAAAACAAAGCGGAAAATTTGGTGAAGACGGTGATGCAGATGGGGAACGCGGTAGCAAGCGTAATCAGAGAAGAAGATATACTGTCGGCTGTGCGAGTGCGGAAATTAGATCCCGGAAATGGTAACCCTAGAGCGGTTGTTGTTAAACTGCGCACCACTCAAACGCGGGACGTAATATTAACCTCGGTCATGAACTTCAACAAGGCACACCCTACTGAAAAACTAAATTCGCAACACCTAGGTTATGGCGGTCCCGTCAGGCCTATATATGTGTCTGAACATTTGTCACCCCTTAACAAGCAAATCCATGCGGCTACTAGAAGGGCGGCTACTGAAAAGGGATACAAATACGTGTGGATTCGTGACGGTAAAATTCTAGTAAGAAAGGCTGATGGAGAGCAAGCTAAACAGGTAAGAAGCTTGAACGCTGTTGCACTACTCTGAAACCTTCTACAAAAAATCCTGATACAATACCGTATACAAAACAACAACAATTCAACGTCTACTATCAAAACTTTAGGGGTATGAAAACAAAATTAAACATGATCGAATTATCCACCCGATCGCGCAATTACGATGTCATTATCGGCACAGAGACTTGGCTAGATGACAGTATAAGTGATGGCGAATTATTTGACTCCAGGTATAATGTTTATCGTAGAGACAGAGTATCAACCGTCAGTAGCGGCAAAAGAGGAGGAGGTGTATTGATTGCTGTTTTGAAGTCAATAGACTCTGCCCGGATGTCGCAGTGGGAAACAGACATTGAAAACCTATGGGTCAAGCTCAAGACTGTCAAAGGGAATAAATCCCACAACTTAAATATCTGCGCGGTTTATCTTCCCCCTCCAGTTCAACATCGGACACTTGACTCATTCCTTGACAGGGTCTCCTCTGTCATCGATACAACTGGCGACGAAACCCTGATAGCTGGAGATTTTAATCTGAGTTTCATTAACTGGGAAATAGACAAAACTTGTTCCCACACTTCCAGTAACACAGCTTCTAACTATGCTAACGCATTGGGCTACTCACTGATAGACTTTATGTCATTGTGTAACATGGAGCAAATAAACTCTGTTAAAAATTGTTATCACAAAACCCTAGATTTAATATTGTGTAACTTCTATGGAGGAATTGTTAGTGTATGCAACAACCCGTTATCAACAGTAGATGTCTACCACCCACCCCTCGAAATACTAATAAAAAACACGTCCCCCGCGTTATTAAAGAGTAAGATTCCTATTAGATACAACTTTAGAAAAGGCAATTATACTTTAATCAACGCTATAATTAGCGAAATTGACTGGACCTATATTTTCTCAGACTTGCACGATGTCGATGTTATGGTGACACACCTATATAAGCACCTTAATGATATAGTTGACGAGCACGTTCCAAAGTCAAAAAAACCGAGTGATAAGTATCCATCCTGGTTCTCTAAACCTCTCATTAGACTCCTTAATGAAAAAGAAAAACTTAGAAAACGGTTTAAAAAATATAAAAACCCAAGGGATCACTTTGAATATAGACTATTGGAGGGGCGATCGAAAACCATGATGAACTGCTGTTACAAAAACTATATGAGCTTAACTGAAAAGAGCATTAGACATAATCCGAAACTCTTTTGGTCCTTCGTCAAAGCGAAAAAGTCCAAATCTAACGACATTCCCTCGGAGATGTGTCTAGGAAATGAAACAGTATCTACTGGTGATGAAGTCTGCAGCCTTTTTGCTAAGCATTTCTCTTCTAACTTTACTTCCTCGATTAGTTCACCTACTGTAGCTCAAACAGGACCCAAGTATCATCAACATGCATTAGGTAGTGTAGTATTTACGGAACGAGATGTCTTGAAAGCACTAAAAAAACTTAACATCTGCAAAGGGCCGGGGCCAGATGGTTTGCCACCGGTATTTGTAAAGAAGTGTGCAACTAGTCTATCCTTACCGCTTAAAATAATATTCAATCATTCGATTGCGACATCACAGTTTCCGACGGAATGGAAAATGGCAAATGTCGTACCAATTTTTAAGAAAGGAGCCTCTAATGACGTGCAGAACTACCGTCCTATTTCACTCCTTTCAGTTTTCGCTAAGCTCTTTGAATCCCTGCTATGTCCTTTACTTACATCACACATTAATCCTCAGCTAGTACCCCAACAACATGGTTTCTGTGTTCGTAAGTCTACGACTACGAACTTGGTCCACTACGTCAATGAAGTAAGTAAATTGATGGACTCTCGTGTCCAGGTAGACTCAATTTATACTGATTTCAGCAGTGCGTTCGACAAAGTGGACCATAAAATCCTCTTAAAGAAGCTTGAAGGTTTCGGCATATTTGGCCAGTTGCTTCTTTGGTTTAAATCGTATCTCTCAGAAAGAAAACAAAGAGTGGTTGTTAAGGGCTATGAGTCACCAGTTTATTTCTCTACATCTGGAGTCCCCCAAGGTTCACACCTAGGTCCAATTCTTTTTCTAATGTTCGTCAATGACATAGTTCTCTCAGTAAAACACAGCAATTGCTCTATTTTCGCTGATGATTTAAAGATCTATAAAGAGATACACTCATCCGTCGATGTTCATTTACTCCAGGTTGACCTCAACGCAGTTCACGATTGGTGTTTAAAAAACCGCATGTCCCTCAATGTGAAAAAGTGCTACCACATAACATTTACCAGAAAACGGAAACCTTCACCTACATCTTACTCAATAAATGGGGTAGCACTACAAAAAGTAGACACGATTCGCGACCTAGGAGTCCAGCTCGACTCTAAACTCACATTTGTCAACCACATTGATAATATCACTGCCAAAGCTGCAAAAATGTCTGGATTTGTAAAAAGAATATGTCGGGATTTCCAGTCCATCTCTACCCTAAAGGTGCTCTTCAATACTCTTGTGAGAAGTCTACTGGACTATGCATCTCCAGTTTGGAACCCTACTTACCGTGTTCACGTAAATAGGATTGAACGTATCCAAAGAAACTTCACCAGATACCTTCGTTTTAGAAGCTCTAGCTGTCCACGAGATTCTTCTTATGGTGAAAGGCTCAGTTATTTTAAAATATGCTCTCTTGAACACCGAAGAGACGTAACAGACCAAATCCTTCTTTACAAAATTGCTAACGGTTTACTAAATGTTCCCGATCTTTTGGCGGAATTAAGTATAGCTGTACCTCGACAGAAAACTATTCGATCTGGTCGCGAGACCATTACCTTTGCCACAACTGCAAGTCGTACTAACCTTGGTAGCACCGCACCCATGAATCGTCTAATGAGAAATTATAATAAAATCGCTACACGAACCAATAGCGTCGACATCTTTTCTAACCCTTTTCGTCAATTCCGTACGAGACTTTTAACCAGCTCGGAGTCTCAAAACCTCTGTGCGATACAAGCCGCCCATTAATAAAATTGTATCCACTTTCATTTCCTTCTTCATAGGTCTTTTTTGTTATTTAGTTAAACATTTCATCGTAGTTGTGAACATTTTTCATAATTAATATCTATTTTTATTTTGTAAATAATTCAACTAACGATAAATAAAACTTCCTGTAATCATTAAATTCTCTGCTAGTGCTGTGCACTTCTGTAAGTGACGAGTTCACAATACCTATATAACTATATGTGATTTTTGTATGTGTATGTTTAAGTGAGCAAGTCGTTGAGGTGCCAAATAAATAAATAAATAAATAAATAAATACTAAAAGTATTCATTCATTTTAGTCATATCCACATTCAATTCGTAATAGGCCTGTGTCCAAAAATTTTATTTTTGTCCGTCTTGTCCCTTAAAAAAAAATATTGAACACAATTTTTTTCTTTTTTGACGTAATCAAAAGATTACGGCGATACATTAAGTTAAAATGTGGCATGACGTCACGCCTTGCTAGATTTTATACGACGTTGTGACGTAACGAGCCCCCACTCCCCAACTTTAATGCGTGTTTTCTAAGTTATTTTTTTATTAATATGATAAAGCAAAAAATACGTGTCTAGTATTTTTTTATTATCTGAAAGACGGACTAAATAGAATTTCTTTTTTTTTTACCTAGGCAACTACCCAATTACAACAATAATATTAGTATTATTAATACTTTCTATCTATGTTAAAAAGTAGTAGTAGTATTTTAAAACAAAAACCTTACAAAACCTGCGCAAATTCGCTACAATAATTCGATTTTATTCTTAAATTAATAAAACACAAAATATACAACAAAACTAAATCTAGGCTTTACAAAAACTTTCGGATCCGCTTGAAGACATTAGGATTTTAAAAGGTGACTGGTAATTTGTTTTTCTCTATGAACCAATAGAGATGTGGTTTTACCTGCTAGTGAGACAGACTGACACCAGTAGTACTTATTTATGTTTAGAATTTTGACACCAATAAAACCAAATTCTGCTGGGGATTATGTTGCGCCACTTCTTCTTCCCAGCAAAATCACTAGGAAATGGTGAATGGCGCGACGTACAAAAAGTCCTGATTTTCAGCATTATTTGAATACATTACTTTTGATTTTGATTCAATTTTACTAGAAATTTCTCGTCTAATTTAGATTATTCTAAAATTAAAAACTGGTGATCTTCGTTGTGTCCTTTAGAAATATAAAATATATATTATATAAAAATGAATCCCTATTTCCCTTAGTCACGGCATCACGCGTGAACGGCTGGACCGATTTTGCAAATTGCAGGAGAAGGTTTTTATTATAGAAAAAATTAAGAAAGTTGCGCGTAAAGTAAATTGCACCCGTGCAAAGCATGGGCGGGTCGCCAGTTAGAAATATAAACCACATCTGTATTGATTCATTGACAACTCTCCATACAACAACCTTGGCCAGTGTCCTTAGGAAAACAAAAATGAAGTTTTTTTTGTTTCCTAACTATAATAATATTTATTGAGAAGTACCTAACATGTAAGTATGATATTTTTCCGTTAACGACTAACTTTTCTTTCCCATTTCTATTTTTTCTATTTCTGCTGGAGACGGTATGAAGTGAAGGGGGTCTGCCTTCTTGGCTTCTGCTTCTTTTGCATCTTTCTTCTCTTCTGCTTCTAGAGCCTTCTTTCTTGTGCCCTTGAGGATTGCTCTGTGCTGGATGTAGAAGAATCTGAAATGACATAAAACATAAATTGTAGTGTTTGGAATAAAACATGTTTGAAGGGAAAGTGGGGCGGCTGGTTTAACTTCATTTGATAATATTCAATATTTTACTGTACGAAGACCATACAAACTAAATGCCGAGTAATAATATTTAGCACTTAGTGTAAATACATAGTTAGTTGTAATATAATTTACTACCTATTGTTTATTTGTCTAATTAAATTAAATGGATAAAACAAATATGATTTCAACCATAAAATTATTTTTTTCTGCTAAATGCCTGTTTTAATTTCAGTATTTATTCAGTGTTTTAAAACGAATAACGAAAAGTTTTAATGAATACTTAGTAAAGCTATTCATTAAAACTTTTTGTTTGCTAATTTTAAATCCCTATCAAATACATAGTACAGTAGCAGTTTTAAGTTTTTAGAAACTCATCAAAACAGGCCTCTTCCGAAAATACCTATTTCTAAACATAGGCTTTATGAACCTGTCTCCCTTTGTGTCCTAACCAAAAGCGATCGTCGCGCGATTACGCGTTCGTTTACCTGAAAACTTCCGTACATACGTGACTTGATTGATCGCGCGTCTATGTCATACTCATATAAAAGAGCGTCGCGATCTCATACGTACTCGCGCGACCGACGTTTACTTTTGGTTAGGACTCAGCCTCCTACAATCACAAGTTTTAAAAAGGCTCTCGACTTATCTCAAGTCTCAAAATAATCTACTTACAAAAGTATAATAGAGGGTGGTATAGCAATAGCCGCACTGGTCAGGAACACAGCTCCCGGCAGTACGTGCAAGGTCTTCATATACATCCAGGAGTAGAAGGGATGGAACACCAGTGCTGCCACCGTCTCCGTTAGAGAGAACAGTGAGTTCACTTTAGCTGGAAAGTGGAGAAAGAAATTATAAGTAGACTTCAAGAGTTCTTCATATTTCGAGTCGATGGCAAAGGCAGATAAATATATTAAATTATCTTAGATGAGTTGGGCCCAATAGATGGCCATGCCAATCTCGGCATCAGTTACTTTATTTAGGTCCTCAGAAGTGCAGGTATATGGACACTTTGGATACTCCAATATATGGGCCATGGTTTGGTCACTTCAACAGTTGGAAATCAATAAGAAAACAGTATTTTGACGAATTTGAGCTTGTAAAAATGTAAGCAAGTTGAGCGTGCGTGAAAAAGATTAGGGAAACACGCATGGTTTGCAAATGCGGCACGGAAGTCTATGTCATTGTAATGCATGATGCCACCAAACCGCACCGGGTCCTCGTGGTGGATTACGGCCCACTCCCTCTCACACAGAGGAAGCCTGTGTTACAGGAATGGAAACATTATTGGCTGATTATGATAGTAATGCATGATGGCTGCAACTTGCTCATTTAAGTAATAGTACCTGGGTGAACGAGCTCTGCTCCGGTGAAAATAGAGAATGCTCATTTAATAGTATAGGATAGTACCTACTAATACCATACTGCCATGATAGTAGGTACTTACTAATTCTATGCTGCCATGCTCATTCTTCTACTGTCAATAACGTCATGTCATTATTTATTATCTTGTTCTAAACTTTGGGCGACCGAGCTCTGCTCGACTGAAAATACGGAGAAAACGAATTTTCCCAGTTATGAGACCTAGCTAGATCGATTTTTCGCCCCCGTAAACCCGTATATTGCAACTTTCATTGAAATCGTTAGAGCCGATTTCGAGAACGTGAGTGAAACAAAAAAATAAATATACAAATATTGCTCGTTTAATAGTAATGTTATGACATCGCGAACGATCACAATTCACACGACTGACAGTCGATACAAATATATCTTGGTGTTTGGTGATATTAAGCCCTTAGGACAGAAAACGCATACCATTGGCCCATAGTATTTTTAGAACAACAATAACGATGGCGTGGTGGAGTGAGTCAGCATTGGCTCAAAGAAAAACAATAACCTAATTCAGCCATTGTGTTAGCCATGGGCATGACTAACTTTATTTATAAACATACTAGCTGCGCCCCGTGGTTTTACCCGCATAAGTCTTGATCTCGGAATATCGGGATAAAAAGTATCCTATGTCCTAATCCAGGTTATGGTCTACCCATGGGGCAAATTTCATACAAATATATTCAGCCGTTTTAGCGTGAAAGCGCATTTATAATATCATCATCATCATCAGCCTATAAATGTTCCCACTGCTGGGACACAGGCCTCCTCTCTGCGAGAGGGAGTGGGCCGTAATCCACCACGCGGGCCCAGTGCAGGTTGGTAGATGTCACATGTCTTTGAATTTTCGGTTCTAGGACATGCCGGTTTCCTCACGATGTTTTCCTTCACCGCACCGTTTTGAGAGCTGTGCAGCAGTGGTGATGAAATAATTTACACTAAGTAATATTAGGATAATAAATTAATAAAATAAACGTAAAAAAATATTGTTTACTTACCAGTCTCCTGTTTATCCACTAATTTCGATATGATGGAGCGCAGTGACGTAAACGTAGTAGCGTTCAGTAGCTCAGCGACCGGCACTGCAATTGTGAACGCAATCAAATTAATAACTGCCATTGAACCGACCGTTATTCAAATGCATATTATCATAATAAAACTGGAATATAAAGTAGAGATGGCGCGATGACGCTTTTGTGTTGAATGGTAATTCAGTATTCATTTCACAGTAATTGCAATGGTAATGATGAGTGTGTTTTTGATATTTTGCATGATAAATGTCTTCATAGCTGATAATGAAGATCTTGATTTTAAGGGAAATAATTTAGTATTTACTAGCAGCATCCTGCGGTTTCACCCGCATAAGTCTAGATCCCGTGGGAATATCGGAATAAAAAGTATTCTATGTATTAATCCAGGTTATAAACTATCTGTAAGCCAAATTTCATCCAAATCCCTTCAGTAGTTTTTGCGTGAAAGAGTAACAAACCATTCATTCATCCATCCTCACAAACTTTCTCGTTTATAATATGATATAGTAGAATTATAGTAGGATAGTATAGGATTTTGGAACTTAAAACATTGGAAAATAAAACAATGAACTTCGGGACAAACTGTTTAGCCCCACTAAGTCGAACGGTTCAACGACACACCTTTTATTGACCTAAGACATTGTTCGAAAATCTTACCATAAATTCGACGAAAAAAGCGTGTTTCGCTTAAAATCATTGTATAATTCGATTTTTATAACTGTGTGGTTGGAGCTATCAAAGTCGTAGGTTGTTAATTTGTCAGACTGAATTCTCCCGCCCGGTTACCTCCGCAGTGCCCTGACGCATCTCTTAATACGGTCCACACAACTCGCGTCGTCTCCACAGTTCTGTCATGTTATTTGTTAAGTTAATATTTAAATTACATGCACATACACTGTAATGTGTTGACGTTGATTGGCGCACAGTTATAAAAATCTGGTTGTAAGTACAGAGTTCTGATAACCCATAATGCTTTTATGATTTCTCTGTGACAATTTAAAAGTTCTTACCGAGGTACATTTCGATGTCCGTGGTAACGAAAGCAGTCCATATGGAGCCGACGAACTTGCTGAGGACGGATATGAAGCACAGCAAGGAGTCGTCCACCTGCATCTTCTTACTTAGCACCGTTATTGAGAACATTGCACCTGGATCACAAAAATACCTTTGTTAATCATTTAGTACCTGGGCGACCGAGGTCTGCTCTGGTAAAAATTCCATAGAATTTCGTTTCGCAGAAAATGTTTCATGTAATATATGGTCTTTGTATTTTTATTTCGAATATTATTGTTTTAAAGACTATTTACTTGAGTGAAACATATTTCACAGAAATACAATTAAATGAATTTTATAATCACATTTTTTTATTTAACCAATTTATCAAACTGTAGAATTATTTTTAACGAATATTGTTTGTTTGGTGTATTTTTCCATGGTATTTTATGTCATCAAAAATGTAAAAATAGACGTTATGCTAACCATAATTTTATAAGGGTACATATTTGAACGTCGAAAATTTTAAGTTTTATTTGTAACAACAATCTATGATTTTTTATACAAAGTAAGTATTCTGTGTATTGATGAAATGATAATATGAGAAAAAAATATGTGACACGAAATTCTATGAAAATGAAAGCTATAAAACAACGTACAACCAGAGGAAAGTTTATACTAATCCATGTATAGTACTTACTAATTCCATGCTGCCATGTTATTATTGTAATGTAATTTTCTCGTGTCATTATTCATTATCTTGTTCTAAACTTTGGGCGACCGAGCTCTGCTTGGGTGAAAATACGGAGAAAACTAAATTTCCCAGATATGAGACCTAGCTAGAAAAATTGTTGGCCCCCGTAAACCCCTACATTGCAACTACTATCGAAATCGTTAGACCGGATTTCGAGAACGTGAGTACAAATATTTATACAAATATTGTTCGTTTAATAGTATAGAATTTGGGTCAAATCTGGGCAAAAAGCGTCCACTACGTCTTTTGCAACCTGATCAGTGACCCCTTCGATTGGTAATAACCAAGCATACCATGGCTTAACCTGGGAAAGTTCAGACTATGCCGAAGAGGAGACCTAATGAAGATGACCTAAAGAAAGGGGGAATTTAAAGGGTTGTCACAACATAACCCTTGAAATACGATTATCTTTAGCATGGTTGTCGTTTTCACAATACCATCGTCAGATCCTTACAAAAAAACAAGCGAGCCTTACTACAGTAGTCGGATATGATGTGTAACATCTCACCTTGGTAATGAGCAAGGGGCGGGGCCTCTTCAAGGTCGTTTCTGACGGCAAACTCTAGCACCGCGCGTGTTCATTGGTCAAATAGAGCGCGTCTCCTGGGCGCTTCCTGTGACACACTTCCGTCCCTTTTCACGAAATCACTCCCACAGATTTGATTATTTCGATTTAGATGTTAATTGGAGGAAAGATGGTATACATAAAAAATTTCACTATAATTCAATAAAAATTTTTTTCTTGTAACCCCGAAAATCTCTGACAATTACCTCTTAATGTTGAGAGTTGAGAGACTCCTTTCAAATATTTAAACGTTGCACGAAGTTTATGAGATTAACGTTTTAAAGTCCCTTTGAAAAATCAGGGGAGGCAGCCGGCACTCCTGGCCCCTCATTAAAGGGAAAAGGTCTAAATCATCACCCTCATATAAATACATTTGTAAGATGGGCAGTACTCATTTCATGGCTAAAAACCTTACAAAGGTGTTAAGGAAAAACGTTTCTGATTCAGAATTTATTCGACGAGGGTGAAAACATTTGTAATCAAAGAATTTGGACGAGTTGTTACTTTAAAAATCTCTAGAAATTACGTAAAATTACCATGCTACAAACTGTTATGCCAAATGAAAGATATAATTGAACAACAAGTGAAGTGTCTGATATCAGCTTTAGATTGTCCTATTTACCATAGTCAAACACGAGAAAACAAGAAAACGTTGCTCCTCATCTTCTTGACATTTTACCAAGATCCCCTTTTTCCATCACTTAGCGGTCTTTTACAATACTTCGGCGTGGTGTGCGTGTAAAAACTTTGACAACGGACTTCTTCTGTGGCAGTTCTTCATAGTGCACACATCACATTCATAATAATTTACATAATATCTACTCACCAAATGAATGCAGTACGATGGAGTAGCTGAGATAGACGCTGAACTTGACCATGTCCCAGTTCAGACGATTCCTCACGAACAGGTAGAAAACCCCGTGTTCCGCTGTAATAGTATAAACATTGGACGTGTGTCACTATATCAAGTTTATTCTTTAAACATACTATACACCGTGAAATTTGAATCACAGTTTTTCTAGAACAAACGTTGTTCAGACCATGGTCTACTACCATTCTACAGCATCCAATAAAAAAAAAACATAATTGGTTTTTGAAAAAACACAAAAAGACAAAGTTTAAAATGTCAAGATTATCGTTACTCCTTACAACACAGACACCACGCACAGGACACAGCATTGTCTACGGAGAAATTTACCTCCATAAACGGTATTTTGTAAGCAGTAGATAATCTTGACATTTTAAACTTTGTCTTTTTTGAGTTTTTCAAAAACCAATTATGTTTTTTTTAATATTGGATGCTGTAGATTAGAATGATAGTAGACCACGGTCTGAATAACATTTGTTCTAGCAAAACTGTGATTCAAATTTCACGGTGTATATTCAAACAAAAGTAGCCATTTGTGTCTCTTTTAAAAACTTAACTTCTGCAAGATTTGCCAAATTTTTGTCCACCTTCATTAAACTTCATTATGAGCATCGTCCTACTACCTACTAGACTTCCTTACTGACATTAAAGAACCTTCTGAAGATGAAATAGATCAGAGAGGCAATTGATAATATAACATATTTTCAGTTCAGTTTAAATTAACACCTTACGGCAACATGGTATAGCCAAATCCATCATAGAAAAGGGAGGATCCTCCGACCAGACGGGTGTTGTGTCTGGCGGGCAACTGCCCATCGGTTTGAAGTTGAAATCTTGTATGTATGTCGATCGCTCGGTAAACTCTAACTGCGCGATGCAGTATTTGTGTGACGTCATGTCTATGATGCGTAGTTCGTATGTGGTGGTGTAACCGCTACATTGTTATAGCCATTTCATACAAATGTTAAATAATGACCGTTGTGATTTGAATATTTTAAGTTGGTAGTCATTTGGCTCAACAATTCATTTCCCTGACTTTACGTAAACTTACATGAAGTAGGCCCAAAGAGAAGGAACACCATCAACAAAGTGAGGATGACCTTGACCTTTCTGTTCAGCGGCCGCGGTCTGAACGCGACCGCCACCGTGTCCACCACATGGGAGATGTCGAAGAATGATACCTTGGAGGTGGTCGTCCTCTCGATCTGGAAACCAATGAAGAACATATTTAGATCTTTAAAATATTATGTAGTGTTAAACTAATGAATAGAATTATAAATGTGTATGTAAGAGGATTAGAGGAAGAAGAGGAGCTCGTGGCTAAGTGATAACAGCCGCACGGGTCGATCCATCAAGTTAAGCTATACTTGCCGGGATTGGTCCGTGGATGGGTGACCATCTTTACATACCGAGACTCCTCCGTGCCTCGGAAAGCACGTTAAGCCGTTGGTCCCAGCTGTTATTCGTGGATCTTTGACAGTCGTTACGGATCGTCAGAAGCCCAAAAGTCTGACAACCAGTCTTACCAAGGGGTATCGTATTACCCAGTTACTGGATTGTGGAGGTCAGATAGGCAGTCGCTCCATGTAAAATACTAGTATTCAGCTGCATCCGGTTAGACTGGAGTTGGGAAAAGGCTAGATTGATGTAAGAGGATTAGAAAAGGATGATCTGAGATCTTCATCACTATCCACAGTCCGATTCAGCAGATAATGTATAGACTTTTTCTTTTCGTGTGGTTAGTGACTAACCTGGTGTCATAGTTTTAAAGCCGCCCATGGGCCTCTGACTTTTATTCACATGCCGTCGAGAAATATATCTCTCAGGCATTTCCTCGCGATGTTTTCCTTCACCGTTTTTGAAGCAAGTGATAATTAAACAATACACACATGAATCCGAAAAGTCAGAGTTGCATGCGTGCCTTGGGTTCGAACTCGAGATCTATGACTTGGTAGTCTGACGGTCACACCACTGGCCTATAACTACTATAATGTATGGACTTAGGTCTGGTGACTAAGATGATGACGTGACGGTTGTCGTAGTAATGGCATGTGATGCGGAGAAATATGGAGCATCACGTGAGGAAAGATTTAAGGATAAATATAGATGGCTTTAAGAGTAGGGGAAGAACCAATAAACGTTGGATGGACAGCGTGAAAGGTGAAATTGCTAGAAATGGGGTGACTATTGAAATGATGGCATGAGTTATATGGAAGAAGAGCTTACATGCTGAGCCGACCACAAGTAAATTGGAATAGGGAAAGGAAAACGATGCTGATGGATATAATTTTGTAAAATCTTTTGTGATTTTGGGTGAAACTAGAACTTGTGTAGATCCTCGTAAAGTAGCTTGACGAATCCATAGAGGTAATAAACTTCTCGTAAATCTGGGCCATATTATTTTACAGCTAGCACTTAACTAAACCTAAATGTAGTCGTTATCGATTCAGCAGCCATTGTTCAAGATAGTGCGAAGACAATGCTGTCAGCAGTATACTATAGTGCATTGAGATCACGGAGTATATATACTCCGTGATTGTGATCTACTATGTATTCAGGTCATCCATACATCTAATCATCTTAAACTAACACCTGACAATGAACCTGCTACCTAATTACGTAACACATTTTCGTAAACGGTTAAGACGAATCTGTTTCATTTTGACAGTTCAACAAAATTCATTGCGTTATTTACGTTGTTGAGCACATTTTTTTTCTAACTTAAGAAGCATTGGATTAGCAATCTGTATTTGATCTGTGATTGATCGTGTATTATGCAATTAGGGTACTGACTATTTTACGTTATGACGTCCGCCATATTGAATTTCGATTTTCAAATCGGTTTATTAGTTCTGGCTGTATGTGGCAACAATGTCACATTTTGAAATGGTGGATTCATTTATTTGGAATAATCTTCTGTATCTATATAATTCTTCTGTACGTGTCTTTGTCACCTAACTCCTCCTAAAAGGCTGAACCGATTTGGATGAAAATTTTTGTGTATATTTGAGTGGGTCCCTGGATGGTTTGAAAATACATTTGGATCCGGTAGGTGGCGCTGTTCGGGCAGCGTCTGTCAGGTCTGCTAATAGACGTATAAAAACAGAAAATTAAATATGACGATGACCCAGCACCCCATCTGTGTAACACAATTTCTATAATCCGAAGGATTTTGACGGAAATTCAAATCCATAACTTCATATTGTGGCGTCACGTATTGTGAATTTGTGAACGCACATTAGTATACGTGGCGTCGCCTGTGTTATGTTTAATTAATTATAAGTAGTCAGGAACGCACCCTTGTAAGTGGCAACACGAAGCCACAGTTCGGGGCGTTACCTACAGCGGGCCTTTTTTTTAGTAGCGTCGTTCGCTTGCTTGTTAACCGTCGTGGGACAGACTAGATATTACGTCATTAGTATTTTGTCCCTACGATTCTAATTAGTTATAAGTACTAATAGTGTACCTAACGTTCTGCAAGTTGAAGTTTCTCTTCCGCTCCTTGACTCTGTTTTACCTCCAATACGCGTAAAAGGAGACAGGTGGAATACCTTCCACCTATGTCCCCAAAATATGTTTGAAAAATTCACCTGTTCAACAACGTAAATAACGCAATGAATATTGTTGAATTTTCAAAATGAATGGATTGGAGTTGTGAGTCTATTGCATACGTTCTCAGATTTTCTAGCAATGTTCTCTCTACCGTTGTACCTACACTGGACCAAACTGGGCCATCATGTGAACTAGTTAACCCCGATATTTCTCCTCCCACGAAAGTCTATGAGAGTCGTCTGCGAGTTGTAAGTAGTTGTAAACAATGGTCTGTATCCTGTAATTTACTACGCATGCGCGATGGGCTAGCACTTGACCTTGGTCAGTACTTCCTCATTCTTATGCTGTCCTAAGATCATGTAGGTAGATATTCGCGAAAACGCACTCCAAAATCGCCGGTAAAAAGTGATACGACCAAAAACGTTGAAATTTGGCAATATTATACCACCTCCGGATAAGTCCCAGTTAACTTATCTGGTAAACTCAACAGCAAACCAACATTGTGCTTTGTAGTGCCCTAACAGGGTTCATGTACAAAAACCGACGTAAAATATTGTAAAATGTGCGATGTCATCATCATCGGCCTATAAATGTTCCCACTGCTGGGACACAGGCCTCCTCTCTGTGAGAGGAAATGAAAAATTTAATGTAGAAATGGAATGAAATGTGTGATGTGCATAAGAGCAAATAAATAAAGCTAATAGTAAATAGTTCCAGACAACAATTATTGAAATAAACTTATATTATTATTAAATGTTTACCGTGTTTTGTTTTGTGTTGATTATGTTGTGTTTTAAATTAATGCTTTATTGTCAATAATGACGCTGTGAAACACACCCTTAAAATCATAAATTTTTAGATGAAGTGTCAGGCAGGATATTTATAAAAACATGCATAATTTATAACACTAACCACACATGCGTACTCGTATAGATAGTGCAATCCACGAAGACGCGCCCCACTCCGTACTGTACAGTAATCGCGGAGTGGGGCGCGTCTTCATAGATTGCACAATCTGTAGTATTGATTGTTTTTGATACGATCGTACGATTTCATTATTAAAGTTGACTTATAAAACACCTTGTAAGTCATTGGATATGATATCGGACATCAACCTATTGATTTACTATTGTTATTGGAAACGTCAATATGTATAGGCGTATACGCACGTACGAACAAGAACATGATGAACACGAACATCGAACACTTCGTTCGCTTGTGCGTACCGGTGACGAACATCAAACAATGTGTTCGTCAAAAACTATCGTGGCGATCCAATTTCGTTGTTCTGTGTGGACGGTGTTCGTGGAGGAGCTCGTAGCTAAGTAATGACAGCCGCACGAGTCGATCCATCAGGTTAAGCTACGCTTGCCGGGGTTGGTCTGTGGATGGGTGACCATCTTTACATACCGAGACTCCTTCGTGCCTCGGAAAGCACGTTAAGCCGTTGGTCCTGGCTGTCATTCATGGATCTTTGACAGTCGTTACGGGTCGTCAGAAGCCCTACAGTCTGACAACCAGTCTTCTTACCAAGGGATATCGTATTACCCAGTTATTGGGTTGTGGAGGTCAGACAGGCAGTTGCTCCATGTAAAATACTGGTATTCAGCTGCATGCGGTTAGACTGGAAGCCAACCCCAACATAGTTGGGAAAAGGCTAGGTAGATTGATTTTGTGTGGACGGTGTTCGAAGAAATTTGTTAAAATATTGCGAACATTGGGGAATCCATGGCTACTAAAGAGAGCGGTACAGTTGAACATGAACACAAGTCGAACTGTGTTCGTATGATGTTCGTGTTTGCTTTGTAATTTACGTCCACATGTACGAACCAAATGTTCCATGTTTGATGTTCGATTTCACCATGATTTCTTTGTTCGTGCGTACACGCCATAATTAAATGAAAATAAAACGGTTTAATTTTTTGGACTACCTCGTTGGTCCAGTGGTCGCAAGCGCTACTGCTGAGCATAAGGCCGTGGGTTCGATTCCCAGCTCGAGCAAAGTGTTATTGGATGTTTCTATCAGAAATTTGTCAGTAGTAGTGGCTCGGAGTCTGGATTTTTGTCCGGTTGATGGCAATAGGCTCGCCCCCTGTTACATGAGACTTAGATAAAACTGGCAAAATGTGGGTGTACTTGGGTACACCTCTGTCTAACACTTCGCGGATTATAGGCGGAATGTTATGTATCAAAGAAATGCAAATAAAACGTTTTGTTTTTGTACAAAATCTTTTGAGTTCCTCAATTCTTAAAAATTCTTCAATTCTAAAAAACCCATTTTTTTTTTATTTCGTCGTTTATTTGCTCTTTTTTATTTTAATAATAAGATACACCTAGTTTTATATGCATGCTGTGGTCTCCTGTAATTGAAGCAGCACACGTAAAAGAACCGTTTTTTAATATTGTGATTTAAATTGTGTATTATAGGAGGAGCTCGTGGCTAAGTACTAACAGCCGCTCGGGTAGATCTGTTAGGTTAAGCTACGCTTGCCGGGGTTGGTCCGTGGATGGGTGACCATTTCTACATACCGAGACTCCTCCGTGCTTCGAAAATCACGTTAAGCTGTTGGTCCCGGCTGTCATTCGTGGATCTTTGACAGTCGTTACGGGTCGTCAGAAGCCCGAAAGTCTGACAACCAGTCTTACAGAGGGGTATCGTATTACCCAGTTACTGGATTGTGGAGGTCAGATAGGCAGTCGCTCCATATAAAATACTGGTATTCAGCTGCATCCGGTTAGACTGGAAGCCGACCCCAATATAGTTGGGAAAAGGCTAGGCAGAACAGAACCTATCCTTTGTTGGAGATCCCAAATAAATCAATATCAAGTCAATCTACACTTATATTATAAAGATTGTTTGTAAAGAATAAACTCAAAAATAACAGGACCGATTTTAAAAATTCTTTCCCCAGTAGAATGCTACGAGTATATTATCACTGAGTAACATAGGCTATATTTATAAAGATACCACGCAGGCAAAGCCACTGGCGGAAGCTAGTATTTAATATTTAGCATAATATATGACACGAAATGTCATATAATTACTTGCTATATAAACATAACCCATCTTACCAGCACAATTAGGTAATACAAACACAGACACTTACGATAGTAATTTAAATATTTACTGCAGTATGAAAACTATGAATTGATCATATAATTGTGCTAAATACATAATAGTCTAAGTAAATAGAATACTATCAAGTAAATAACATTGTAAAATGATACGGAGCGCATTATATTTATAGCGGTTGGTATATAAATTACTATCAAACTAAATCCCTGTAATACTATTGACATTTACGTGACGGTTTTGTTTTTGTTCGGTCTATGGTTATATACGTCACTCAATGCTATTCCTATATCTTAAAGTTCGTTTTTTAAACCTACATAGAGACTAATTTGACATTTCAAGTGATTGTTGTTTGTTTTTTCAATTTGGAGTTTGACATTTGCACCTGTCAAATTAGTCTCTGGGATTAAAAAACGAACTGGAAGCTATGGTTTCCGGTGGCCGCCACATAGCAACCGCAATTGACCATCGAATAACGTCATTGAAACGTGTTTTATGAAAGTATAGAGAATGAGAAACAGAGTGTAAAGTTCACTCATTCTCTATAGAAAAGGGAGGATCCTCCGCCAGACGGGTGTCGTGTCTAGTGGGTAACTGCCCAGTGATTGATGTCGGGAAGTTAAATACAACATGAAAAAAAATCCCGGTAAAATTCCCCATTGAAAAAAAAATGTTGCGATTTTTTTTTCAATGGGGAATTTTACCGGGTTTTTTTTACATGGGGCGCGGGCAGCCGTCGTTTAGAAGGTGTCTATAAGTTATAACTTAAGACCCCTGTTGAAAATTTTCTAATGGATTTGGGGTAATGTGAATTTTAAATAGCAATAACTTTTTTATTTTCAATAATAATTAAAAAAAATTGCTTTTTGGTAATGTTATTGCAGTACTTATGAGCCCCTTTTGGATCGGACGCGATTTTTTTTACACACTGTAAATACTGATTGCGCAGTAAACTCTGCTTGCACGATGCAGGATTTCGCGTGACGTCAGTATGATGCGTAGTTCGTATGTGGTAAAGTAGATGCCACCACAGAATTAAGTTGGTGAATTTACATACACCTAGAGAGCATTTTTTGACACCTAAAAGCCAGTGTTTTCCTAGAGAGCGTTTTTAGACACCGTTATGTCAAACCCCGCTGCCATCATTTTCATGAAATCTGTCACTGCGGCCGATTAGTGGTGGCCACCACTATCAATACTCAATAGTTTATTTGCATTCCACAATATGTAGGTACGTATGTGGCAACTTTAAATTATATGTGATCATTATGGACCCTGTCGGGTACAGCAGAACAGTAGGAGAGAGGAAACTTTGAAAAACTTAGCTTACCAGTCTTCTGCTAATCTAATATAATATTAGGGTTTTTTATACATATACCTATTTTACTGTAGGTGTACATCGCCACATGTGAACACATATCAAAGACGTGACGTCACACAAAACCTGCATCGCGCAATTAGAGTTTACCGCGCGAACGACATATATATGACTATCCGACATCAATCGTTGGGCAGTTGCCCGCCAGACACGATACCCGTCTAGTAAGAGGATCCTCCCTTTTCTATGGAGGATGAGTGAACTTTATACCCTGTTCCTCATACCCCTAAATAGGTACTAATACTTATATGTTAACTCTTATATGTAGGAAACCGTAGCTTTACAGAATTATCTTAATCTGTCGATTTTAATGTACACTCAAACATTCTGCAATTTCGACGCCAACAGTTCCATCTTTAATATATGTTTACAACCTGTGTCTTTAAAGTACTTTCAAAAAACTAGTTAGTTGTTCGATTAATAACAAAAAATAAACAAAGGACTTTATTTAACCAAGCATAATCTAAAGAAGTTTTCTCGTAATTCCCAAGATTTTCACCTACGTATCATGACTGGACACTTGTAATGTTTTAAGACTACACCCGCACTAATGTGGCCTACGTCAATCCTAAATAGAAAGAAAGAAAAAGGATTGTGTGGTTTTATGAAACCACGATAAAAGTGAAACTTTTAAGCGAACTTTAGGCGCCGCCATATTGGCCTTGGCTGCTCTGACGAGCGCCTTTCACTTTATCCCTACTCCGCGGCCGACCGTCACGCGACATGCAACACACAGACGAAAAAGTTTGAGACGATGTAATAAAATTTTCACTTTAAAAATAGGTTTGTCTCAGAAACACGCGCATACAAAAAGACAAGAGTAATCAGAAAACAACAAAAAGTACATAATAAATCACGAGCATAAAACAGAAATAGTAGGCAACTGCACGACATGACTGTGACAAGAAGGCTTCCACTCAGCATGATGCTGTGCTATGGGGACCCACAGCACAGCGCTGATTTTCAGTGGTCACCCGAAAAAGAAGTACGGAAATCAAGTCAGGTTCAGTAATAATAAGTAGGTAGGTTAGGAAATAAAATAAACAGAACTTAGAATATAATTCAACTATACAACGAATCCGCAGGAATCCGCTGGTATCGGAAAGCACAAAATCAGTCGAAGTGGCGGTGCTTAGGGGAGGCCTATGTCCAGCAGTGGACGTCTTTCGTCTGAAATGATGATGATGATACAACGAATTACATGAATAAATATAATTAAATAACATAAACATACTTAAATTACTTTTTTTTACTGGGTGCTTTCAGCCAGCCGTGGCCGTACCAGTGTGCGTTTAGCCTGAAGCAGGTTACTCTAAATAACATGACATCACGCCCGTTTTTCCCCGAAGGTTATAGCAGAAGTGTGCCTATAGACATAGTACACCCGCATTTCACCTATAATGTTTAAGTCCCATGTAATAGGGGGCAAGCCTATGGCCACCAACCGGACTGCTACTGAGAAATTCCTGATAGAAAAACCCAATAACAATTTGCTTGACCTGGGACTCGAACCTGGGGCCTTATGCTCAGCAATAGCGTTTGCGGCCTTTATAGACAAACGAGACTGTAAACTCTTAAAATCACATAATAAAATTACGCAAATATGTAGTAAGTAGTGAAACAGAAAAATTATCTACGTTAAATAGAATTAATTAGGAAAGGCCTACATAAGAGTGTTATCTTATCTGAGATTAACAATTATCTGTTTGATTTGGGTATAGGACACCTACATTTTAGCACAGATTAATGCAAATGGTTCACTCCGCAAAATCATTTAAATAAAAAAAACTTTTTACAAAAAAAAAACAACCGACTTCAAAAAAAAACACTACAAAGTGAAAAATAACTTTAATTTCGGAAGTCAGTGTCTTTGGTTTTGAATTTTCGTTCTTTGTCACCGACTTCCGAAATTAAAGTTATTTTTCACTTTGTAGTGTTTTTTTTTGAAGTCGGTTGTTTTTTTTTGTAAAAAGTTTTTATTTTTCACTTTTTAGTTGTGGTACCTACCCCACACAAATTCGAATACCACTACCTGCTATGTAAATAACAGTGACAAGAAGTTATCATAATATATCATCTACATACTAAGTGGGAAAAAATACGTATAATTGAAGCTAACTCAAAAACTACCCAAGCAAAGTTAATAAAATTTATATGGGACCACCTCTGAAGTATGATCTACCAAACAAAAAAAGAATCATCAAAATCTATTCATAATTGGCGGAGTAATCGCGTAAAAAAAAAGCATACAGACGAATTGAGAACCTCCTCCTTTTGGAAGTCGGTTAAAAACGACTCTTACTACCACACAATAAAGTGCAATTCAGGTCGCACAGCGCTAATTACCTACAGTTATATTCACCTAGAAGTTGCCTCTCTTTCTGTTGTGTAATTCTTATATCTTCTGACTACGTTACGCTCACTGAATTGGCCCGACAAGACGGGCCCGCCGCGTACTTGTAGCTTCATATCTAAAATGTGGAATGCGCCATCCGTACAATTCTGTGATTTTAGTTAGATAGATAGTATTTTTAATTTAACTTAACATCACGACTGGATTCCCCGAAGGGTTGGGTAGAGATGCACCCATAGTAGATACACCCACATTTCGCCAGTTTGGGGCCAATAGTGGCCGAGCTAAGCCTGTGACCGCTACACCAATGAGGCAGTCAGTTGTTATTTCTTATTTATCCGATAATTAACATATCAGCGATTCTATCTTCCATTACTGTTAAACGATAGTGAACTTGTATTTCCTTTTTATATTCATCTATGAGCGATATATTGAGGTGTGAGGAACAGGGTGTAAAGTTCACTCATCCTCCATAGTAAAGGGAGGATCCTTTGACCAGCTGTAGTGGCAATCATGTCATTTGGTTTAAATAGGTTCTTATTTTTTATTATTTTGTTTATCTTTTATATAGATTCTTTTCTTTTAGATTTTGTGAATGTGAGAACGTTGTAGGCTGTAAACTTGTGTACCATTTTTTATTTTACTAAGTACCTGGTACTTGTTGATAGGCCTACACTGTCCTCCCATACCTATTAACACTGTAATTTGAAAACATTGTAGAAACAATTTATTTTGAAAAGAGTAACCGTGGAGTTTCTTGCCGGCTCTTCTCCATAGGAAGCGACCAATTGGAACCGTGCACCTAGCTTCTGACGTTTCATAAGTGCCCTTGTAGGTTTATGTGAAATAAAATATTTTGATTTGATTTGATTTTGACCAAATGAGCGTCATGTCTGGTGGGCAATTGATGTCGGGGCGTTATATATACGAGTCGCGCGGCAAACCCTGCTTGCGCGATGCAGGTTTTTACGTGACGTCAGTGTGATGCAGTGGTGATAGTTCGCATGTGATGATATAGATGCCGCCACAGTACTATCGCGTTCAGTAGAAAAACTTTTTTGCCGATATAATTTTTTTTTCTTGCCATTAAAGATTTTTTTTAAATCTGTTTTTTTTGTTTAGTTTGCTAATCACTAGGCGGAAACACAAGGTACTAAATTTATTGTTTTCCGCCTCCTTAAAAAAATTGCTTAGCGACGTTCCTTCTGCTGACTCAGAATGACGTTTAATTTAAATCGTTTGACAAAGAACACGGTATTGTAAATTTATCGAATTATCATTATAAATACTGATAAAAGTAAAAAGAAATTAGTACAATGGTCGATTATATCGTCTTGCGCAAAAGTCAATGAAGGAGAGTACTATGTACAGTCAACCTCAATAAGATGTATAGAGGTATACATCGACAAGAACTTTTTAGGCCCTTTGTACATGGCACGGTTTCTTTACGGTACGCCGTAGAAAAAAACGTGTCTTTCCACAAGCTTCCATAGTGATCCATAGAACACTGAAGACCGTGCCTACACACGGAAAATAAACCGTAGTATTTCACGGTAAGAAAAACGTGTGTGTACACTGCCAAAAGAACCTTATTGTCTACAATCTTTGTTCCATAATATAGTATCAATGTGTAGCTATAAAAATAGTTCACATTTGCAAGTTACTTGTAGCATATTCATACAGTATTATAGAACACAAATCTAATGTAACAGCGAATCAATTTTCACGCCTCCCCGTCAAGACTTAGGCCAAATATTTTTTGATAGCTCATACCCTAAAGAAGTGCCTTAGATATATGAACAAAAAAAAACAAAAAAAGTTGTAGACAATCAAATGAATTCTTGTCGATGTATACCTCTTTCTGATTCTGACTGTACCTACCTATACTACTTATAGGTATGTACAGATGTATAAAGATTAGATGCAATTACTGTATAGGTATTTAATACGTCAGCAAGTTTTTTCACACTTTGTAAAACTAAAAATGATTTGTATTCAAATTATGAGAAATTTGCAAACAATTTTGCTTGTAACAGCATAAATGTTTCAGTAAACTGCTATTAACGATCATTTTGTAAAAAACTCAATTGCTATTCACAAACAGACAATGATAAAGTTTCCCACAATTTCTGAAAATCCTACCACCGTTTAATACATTATAACGATTTGTGTTTGATGTTTGTTTAACACAATTGACACCAAAAATTCCCGAAATAAATTGCTCGGCTGTTTATTTCCCTGATTAAGGCTCCGTGCACGAAAAAAACCCTTTTTCGTCAATAACTTATCTAATTGTAAGAAAGCTGGAAATAATTGAAACATTAAGTCTGTGTAAGTATAAAAACTTTTTCCAAAAAAAAACAACCGACTTCCAAAAAACACTACAAAGTGAAAAATAACTTTAATTTCGGAAGTCGGTGACAAAAAACGAAAATTCCAAACCAAAGACACCGACTTCCGAAATTAAAGTTATTTTATGATTATACTATATCTTCAATAAGTAAATCAAAGGCGAAATAAACCATATTTTCGAGAGCGCAAAAGTGATGCAACTATTAACAGGTGCTGTGACTGACACGAATGGTTTAGCACCACGAAAACTGTACTTTTTATTAATCGACTTCCAAAAAGGGAGTTAGCTTCAATAATACGTACTTTTTCCTACTTAGTATGTGGATGATATGATAAGTTCCTGTCACTGTTATTTACATAGCAGGTAGTGGTTTTCGAATTTGTGTGGGGTAGGTACCACAACTAAAAAGTGAAAAATAAAAACTTTTTACAAAAAAAAACAACCGACTTCCAAAAACACTACAAAGTGAAAAATAACTTTAATTTCGGAAGTCGGTGTCTTTGGTTTTGAATTTTCGTTTTTTGTCACCGACTTCCGAAATTAAAGTTATTTTTCACTTTGTAGTGTTTTTTGGAAGTCGGTTGTTTTTTTTTGTAAAAAGTTTTTATTTTTCTCTTTTTAGTTGTGGTACCTACCCCACACAAATTCGAAAACCACTAGCCGTTGGTTCCGGCTGTCATTCCTAGATCTTTGACAGTTGTAACGGGTCGTCAGAAGCCTGAAAGTCTAACAACCAGTCTTGCCAAGGGGTATCGTGTTAACCAAACTGGGTTATGGAGGTCAGATAGGCAGTCGATCCATGTAAAATATTGGTCAGCATAGCAGGTAGTGGTTTTCGAATTTGTGTGGGGTAGGTACCACAACTAAAAAGTGAAAAATAAAAACTTTTTACAAAAAAAAACAACCGACTTCCAAAAAACACTACAAAGTGAAAAATAACTTTAATTTCGGAAGTCGGTGACAAAAAACGAAAATTCAAAACCAAAGACACCGACTTCCGAAATTAAAGTTATTTTTCACTTTGTAGTGTTTTTGGAAGTCGGTTGTTTCTTTCAGGCTTCTGACGACCCGTTACAACTGTCAAAGATCTAGGAATGACAGCCGGAACCAACGGCTTAACTTGCTTTCCGAGACATGGAAGAGTCTCGGTATGTAAAGATGGTCACCCATCCACGGATCAACCCCGGCAAGCGTAGCTTAACCTGATGGATCGACCAGTACGGCTGTTATTACTTAGCCACAAGCTCCTCAACACCTTAACAGACGAATGTTCATTGACAAATGGCTATTGTTACATGTCCCTGTAGCTCCTATCACAATAGTGTCCAATTTATCAAGCAATTTGCTCTTACTGACCATTGAACTTACTAGTTCCCGACTTAGGCAACAATGCGGTGCTGTCAGGTCGTATAGGTGGCTTGGATGTAATGTATCATCCTTATCCTTTACATAGTAATAGCATGTATTTAGTCCAACCTCTAATAATTCCTTTTTTGCGCACCTTAAAATATTATTGAACACTAATAAAATAATTGCGCCTCTTTTTGTAAACCTTAAATAATTCCTATTTTGGGGAACTAAAAATGCTGCGACTAACATGGATAGCGGTTGGTCACAGTTCTAACCGAACCTTACCCATTTGGTTGAGGTGCCCTAGCTTAGTTACTGCGACCAATTCGGCTCGCGCGTGGTTGGTCACAGTTCCAACGTAACATTACCCGTAAAGCCCTTTTAAATTTATTTTTTTCGTAAGAACCTGATTCGGACAATTACTGTAAACATGCCAAATTGATCCAGCCGTTCTAAAGTGATTTGCTTACCAACGAACAGCATTTCATTTGTATTATACATCCATATTCCAATCATTTATACAAAATTCCATAGAAAATGCACTTTCAGTTTTCCCAAAAAAAATCCGGTAACTTTTCAATATATTTTTTTTCGTAAGAACCTGATTCGGACTGTTACCAACATAAAATCCAAAAATTCTAAAAAATCCAAAAATTTCCTAATTGATCTGGCCGTTCTCAAGTGATGCAAGTGATACCAACGAATAGCATTTTTTATATAAATTAAAGTCAAGAAAGCGGCGCTTTTTCTGAATTGGTGCGCTTATTTATAAATCGAAACCCAATTATTATTTTTTGCTATGTGTAATTTTGTGGTTATGTACCTATAAGTAAGCAGGGCCGTAGCTAGACTTGAATTTAAGGTAGGGCAGGTAGGGCGGAAGTAAAAATGTCAATCAATTGACCAGAGCAATCTGGTCAATTGATTTTTGGCTTTCTTGACTGATATTTGTAATGTGCAAGTCAGTTAATACTTAATTGTCGGGGGTGATATACAGATAAAAATAAAAAAGTAATTTATTCTGACATACATTATTATTTCTCCAATCATGTCCAAACATATCTACTCAATATAAAGTCTTTCCTTAAAACAACTGAATTCGAATAAGATTCAGGATAAAGAAAGAAAGAAAGAAAGAAAGAAAGAAAGAAAATTGCGTTTATTGGCATTAAAACAGAAAAATACACCTTAAAACTATAAAAACAGAAAAAAATTATTAAAATAAAGAATTATTTTATTGTGATTGTACAATGCCTTGCTTAATTCGAAATTGTTTAGATGTCATAACTTAGCTTCACAGTACTTTAGTTGATATTTAGAATACTTAGTTGGTTTTTTTTTAAGGTAGGGCATTGCCCCACAATGCCCCCCCTTCGATACGGCCCTGTACTTATAAGGGTATAAATTCTTTAAAACACTTTTATTAAAGGATCAACTCTGTGAAAACACAAATACGCATGTTTTTTTATGTTTCTCTAATTTGGACTTGGTGCCATTGGCAGCCGCAACGAAACCTTGAAGACTGTAGCAGATAGGATCTCATCCCCTTTGGAGGTCCTTTGTTAAGTCAGTCATAAGTATAATTTTAATTTCCTATTTGTAATTTTTGTAATCTTTTCTTTTTTGTTCATTTTTTTGTAGGGATCAATTAAGGGTTTTTTTTTATTAATAGTTCATATTCATAGCATACACACACTCATTAGACAGACACACACAATTTATTTTTTGGTTCATTTCAAATTATTATAGGTACGTATTATTATTTTTTAAATGTCTTTGACATATCTCGGTACCCTGGGGTCCCGGTCCTTTGGAAGGCGTACGAGGGGCCGTAGCCAACTCGCAGAGGCCCCTTAGACATTTTTAAGTGTTAAGGCACCAACCGACGATTATCTCTGTATGCACTATACAAGTGCACCCAAGGACAACCTGCGGTTGGTGTAGGACTATTGTAGAACACGGAAATATTAATTAGTTACTACTTAGTATATTTCTAAGGGGAAAAATACTTATGAGTTCAAATTCAATCAGTATACTTAAGAGTTAACATTGGACCTATTATTACCATTTCGTAATATCGTTTTTCAATTCATTATGTTTGACTAACATTAAAGGACAAACAATATAGTTTGTAGGGTGAGGTGACCAATTGCAGGGCGGGGCACCAATTAATAATAATGTTAGGACTGTCAAATATTAATGATAATGAGATTATTATCTAGTAATTGTGTGATTAGTTCACACGATGGGCTAATTACTTTTACATGATAATGAACTATGCTATTTTCTGTTTATTTTTAATAACCTACCTATTTATTTCTGTAGGTAAGATTTTAATAATAAATGAAGTAGGTTCGTATTGTTCTTCTCTTGCCTTTTTTCATTCATTTTGTTTTTCTTATACAACCTTTGGCTAGTATATTCTCGTGCAAAAGTCATAAAAACGCCTGTTTTTCTATTGGTAGCTTTTTGACACGCATTTTTATCGAATTTGTTGATGACTACTAACGTATTTTGCGATAGTGTTTTATGTAATTTTTTCTTTTAGTGGGATTTACGTGTTTAACAGTTTTTGTTCCTACTTACCTGCATGACAATTGTTATTTGGAGAAACCCAAAAATTATATAACTAGTGATTGCTTGAGTTTATTTATGTCCATAACTATGTACATAAATAAACTGAAGCAATCACTAGTTATGTAACTACATACTCATATCAAACGTTGTTTATTAAACAGCAGTGATAGCCTAGTGGTGTGACCGTCGGACTGCCAAATCATAGGTCTCGGGTTTGAACCCAAGGTACGCACCTCTGACTTTTCGGATTCATGTGCATATTGAATAACTATCACTTGCTTCAGATGTGAAGGAAAATATCGTGAGGAAACCGGCATGACTGAGATATATTTTCTCGACGGCATGTGAAGCCAAACCGTGTGATTTAGTAAAAAGAAAGAAAGATTTTATGCATCGTTGAGAACAGATCAATGTAATAAACGCCCTATATATTTACTTAGTGATCTTAAAGATCGTCCAACTGGTGAATTTACCCTAAGCTCGTTATCTTCACCTAAATTATACACAGATAGTAGCTCTATCCGTAAAAACAGTTTTATGTTATCTCATGCAGATTAAGGTAACATTCACACTCTATACGTGTCCTAATCTCTATAATATTTGGAGATAACATTGCCGACTATACACCTACATAAGTTAATGACTTACTTAAACAAAGCATTAACTCGTATAGGTTATTGTTCAATTTTAAACCAGCTAATTAGTGTTTTTAACCGACTTCCAAAAAGGAGGAGGTTATATGTTCGTAGCGTATGTTATTTTTTTTTTTTCTATGTATGTCCACTGATTTCTCCGTCATTTGTGGACCAATTTTGAAAATTCTTTTTTTGTTTGAAAGGGTATGCTCTCAAATTGGTCCCATATAAATTTTATTAACTTTGCTTGAGTCGTTTTTGAGTTAGCTACAAAATACGTATTTTTTTCCCACTTAGTATGTAGATGATATGATAAGGGTAGCAGGTAGTGGTATTCGAATGTGTGAGGTAGGTACCACAACTAAAAAGTGAAAAATAACTTTAATTTCGGAAGTCGGTGGCAAAAAACGAAAACACAAAACCCAAGACACCGACTTCCGAAATTAAAGTTATTTTTCACTTTGTAGTGTTTTTTTTTTTTGGAAGTAGGTTGTTTTTTTTTTTTGTAAAAAGGTTCATCTCTTATGGAAATGCTAATTATTTACAAAATTGGTTCTAAACAATGAATTTTGTGGCAGGGACATCGACGCGAAAACTGTTACCATAGATTCAGTACATGATTCTGAACCGGGTTTTTTTTTTGGGAAATTATCAAATAACTTCTCCCGCTCTGGATGGAGCGGGAGGAGGTGTCAGACTCTTACTGGCTACAACCCTCCCGTGTTCCTTCAGTTGCCTGTATGTTGCCAGGGGCCACGGTAATTTTTTGTTGGTTATTAAAAAATAAATCTGCTGTTTCATACATTTTGACCGCGTTGCACTTTTCTATGAAACACCAGATTTTTTTTAATAATCTACGAAAAATTTCAGCGCAGGGGGTTTCAGAATCATGTACTGAATCCATGGTAACAGGTTTCGCGTCGATTTCCCTGCCACCCTGTATAGTTTTAACGTTGCTGTAATTTGCCAAAAGTATACAAAAAAAAAACTTAATAAAAATCGTAAATTAATATTTACTGTATTACTTACTATACTCCTACTCCTACGATTTTGACTTCTATACCTTACGCATAAAGATGGCATTAAAAGCAAAAAAGTGGTTAAAATACCAACTGTTTACTGCAGCTGCCATTTGTCATGCCACCAACGCAATAGAAGTCAAAATCGGTTGAACGGACTGTAAAAAAGGTTTATTTAAATGTCTAATCTTATTTCAAATGGAGTATAGCTTCTGCCCCCGACTTCGTCCGCGTGAAATTTCTTGTTCCCCCGACCCACACGCTGTCTACCTACTTCGTTTTTGCTCTGCGTACTAACAGATTTTTAAATTTTTGCTCGCCTCCTAAGGGTTCTAGCGTGATGTTATACGCTTATAACCTTCCTCAAGAATTGGGCTATCAAATGCAAAAAAAATAATCTAATCGGACTGGTAGTAGAGATTAGCGCGTTCAAAGAAACAAACAAACCTCCTAACTCTTCAGTTTTATTATTAGTACTTATAGATATAGATAGATTCGCTTTCTACAGCAAAAAATCTGTAGTAAAAGTTTATAATGCCCATGTGACACCCACTCTTATGAAGATCGGAAAAGCTACGCTCGAAGTTGTGGACGAGTATGTTTACCTAGGACAAACTGTCCAGCTAAGTAGGTCTAACTTCGAGAAAGAGGTCAATCGTCGAATCCGACTCGGCTGGGCAGTGTTCGGGAAGCTACGCAATATCTTTTCGTCCCACATACCACAGTGTCTCAAGACAAAAGTCTTTGACCAGTGCGTGTTGCCAGTGATGACCTATGGTACTGAAACGTGGTCGCTCACAATGGGCCTTATCAGAAGGCTAAAAGTCACCCAAAGGGCAATGGAGAGGGCTATGCTTGGAGTTTCCTACGTGATCGAATCAGAAATGAAGAGATCCGCAGAAGAACTAAGGTAACCGACATAGCCCGAAGATTATTGCCAAACTTAAGTGGCAATGGGCAGGGCACATTGCTCGCAGAACGGATGGCCGATGGGGCCGAAAGGTTCTGGAGTGGCGACCGCGTACCGGAAGACGTAGCGTTGGAAGGCCTCCCACAGATGGACCGATGACCTTGTGAAGGCCGCAGGAATCCGCTGGATGTGGAAAGCACAGAATCGGTCGAAGTGGAGGTACTTGGGGGAGGCCTATGTCCAGCAGTGGACGTCTTTCGGCTGAAATGATGATGATGAAAAGTTTATTCCAATTAAGTATCAGTTTTCACCTAAAATTAAAATATTTCTGAATTCTGGACACTGTTATACCTACGTATCAATGACTCATTTAGATTTAAATTCCGCTAGATCTATTTATGTATATTTTTTATCTATTAGGCACAATTACAATCCGGCTAATTTCTATAAATTGGGCTACTTAAAAAGACGTAGTTCCTGACTATAATGAAAAGAAAGGAAAGAAAATACATTTATTTAGCAAGTAAGAAATTAGCAAGTGTGCCTCACGGCTGCGCCTGAAAGGCCCAGTTCAGCAAAAATGCCAGACGCTGGTTTTCAGCTGAACCTGAGAGTGTGATGTGACGGATGTAAATCAGTTTTATAATGTAACGTGTGTATACTTAAATAAAATAAATTTGTGTCAGATAAAAAATAATAATAACGAGTATGTAGGTACAAAAATAGTGTGATTGTGCATAAACTTGCAAAACAAAAGAAATAAAGACTGACAAATAAATGCGTAAACGAGTAAATGAGACAGACGCATGATAGACCATTGTGAAATATGTAAAAAAATTCAACTCCGTAAGAGGAAGTGGTTTTAATTCAGCTTGCAAAATTTGCTGACTAACTAACAAGGCAAGTTAAATAAAATCTTGTAAAAAGAGATTCTTCTCCTTCGAAAGTAGTCCTCTTAGAGCACCCGTCCGAATAGCACCTAGCCTAGTCCTCGAAGACCACCTACGACTCAGCAGCCTACTGCTGGGATGCATTTGTTTTACAGGACGTTATTAAATGAAAGATATCGATAAAAATCACTAGAATGTTTATTAATTACACATACTACAAACATCGTGAGGAAACTCGGCATGACCTACAACCGAAAATTCGAAGACATGTGACATCTACCAACCCGCACTGGGCCCGTGTGGTGGATTACAGCCCACTCCCTCTCACAGAGAGGAGGCCTGTGTCCCAGCAGTGGGAACAACATTATAGGCTGATGATGATGATGAATAATGTCCTATAAAACAAATACATCCCAGCAGTAGGCTGCTGAGTCGTAGGTGCTCTTCGTGGACAAAAATGTAAAAATAAATTTTAATCCACGTTTATTTTAATTCCGTAGACTAGGCTAGGTGCTATTCGCGCAGGTGCTATTCGGACGGGTCAGAACAAAAAACCTGTTTTGAACAATGCCAGACTTCCATGTTCCAACACATTGTCATAGTGCTGTTTCGGTCTTTAATGATACAAATCTTACTTGCATAGACATCCAGAAACCGATCAACCTTTATTCGACACAAATATTTGTTCTGGTTGAGGATCAAACCTACAATTTGTAGCGTGGAAAGCTCATTTTCATAATTTTCACTCTATTATCTTGATACAATTCTAACAATACCGGCCAAGTGCTAGTTGGACTCGCACACAAAGGATCGTATTAAGATCGAGCAAAACGCCGAAAAAAACCCGTTTCTTATAAGGGGAACTTTATTAAATTTTTATTATTTGTTGTTATAGTGGCCATAAAAATACACAATCTGGGACACTTTCAACTGTATACATATATAACAACCTATTACGGTTCATGAGATACAGCCCGCTGACAGACTGACGGAAGGACGGATGGACAGACGGACAGCGTAGGCTTAGTAGTATGGTTCCGTTTGGCACCTCTAAAAAAACAGTAATTAATTTATCTGTAGGTAACGCAATCTTGTCTCTTCGATCTAAAGATAATTGCAAATGATTGCAACGCCTAACCTATTATTATTAAAACATTGCATATTAGCAATCATTGTTAATTTAAGGAATTATATTTTTTTTCTTCAATAGACATTATGTAAATAATAACATCGGCATCACCTCCGTTTTTTCGAACAGTTAAATCAACAACAAGTTTATTTTAAAGCCACACACGTTTGTCACGCACACTTTTTTCTTGACGTGAAAAACCACACTTTATATACAGGATGAAATTGAATTCATGGGCATCCTCTTAAGGAGTCATTGTACTCATCATTATGAACTACTTTCACTACGGAACCAACCCAGAAAAAGCGAAGAAAATATAAGCTGTAGCTCTACATTTTGTCGAGCTATGCGAACATAAAATCTAGGGAACAGTTGTTTTTTTTCGCTATTTCAGATTTGGTTCCATAGTGAAAGTTGTTCATAATGATGAGTTCAATGACCCCTTAAGAGGATGCCCATGAATTCAATTTCACCCTGTATATTTGGAATCTAGATCAATGCTGGGCTCATTAGATATTCAATTTAAATAGCAAAAAGCACATCGACTTTTGCTGTGGCATTGCATTTCCGAATGTGACACAGATCCTGCACTTGCCCTTCGACATCAGGTCATAACATTAAAGACGTCCAATGCTGGACATAGGCCTCCCCTAAGCACCGCCACTTCGACCTGCGCTGTGTTTCTCGCATCCAGCAGAATCCTACGGCCTTCACCAGGTCATCGGTCCACTTTGTGGGAGGCCTTCCAACGCTACGTCTTCCTGTACGCGGTCGCCACTCCAGAACCTTTCGACCCTATCGGCCATCCGTTCTGCGAGCAATGTGCCCTGTTCATTGTCACTTAAGTTTGGCAATTCCCCGGGCTATGTCGGTAACCTTGATTTTCCAACGGATCTCTTAATTTCTGATTCGATCACGTAGGGAAACTCCAAGCATAGCCCTCTCCGTTTCCCTTTGGTGACTTTCAGCCTTTTAATGGTGCCAAACATACATCCAATGAATAATATCTATCAATCTCATAATCCTATTACTCTGTCAAACAGATACGGGACCATAATCTAGTGAATTACGCTTGATACTTTTATCTAAATATATCGAAATTACAACAATGGCACATGATGTGATATACATGTACATGTATCGAATACATATGGATATTACATCAGAAACTAATTTTGATATTTTTAAAAGTGACAAACGTAGGCGCAGCGGTTTGAATATCTTTTGTATTAAAGAAGGTGTTCATGAAATAACTGAAAACCTCAGCCTTATAATTTTTTTTTTAAATCCTATGCTACATTTGAAATACTTAACATACATAACATCACGCTTTTATACCCTAAAGGGTTAGGCAGAGGCGTATCTACAGTACACCCTCATTTCGCCAGTTATATTTAAGTCCTATGTAATAGGGGGTGAGTATATTGCCATCAATCAGGCACAAATTCAGACTCCAGGCTGCTACTGATAAATTCCTGATGGAAAAACCTAATAATACTTTACCCAACCCAGGACCTTATGCTCAGCATTAGCGCTTATTTACGATTAATTTTATGTTCGCATAACTCGAAAAATTTTGGGAACAGCTGATTTTTTCCGGATTTCAGGGTTGATCCGATAGTAGAAGTTCTTCATAATTATGATTAAGTACAATAACCCGTTTTCAGGTTAGATAGCCGTATGTTCAGGTTTGTTGAATCAATCACAGATCATACCAAATTGTATACATTTTTAACTAACTATACATAAACAGCAGTAACAGAACACGAAATAAAAAAATCTAGAAAAAGAAGAATGATTGTGTAAAAGATGATATAGTTGAAAAGGAGGTGAATAATGAGACGAATTGCGTGGACGACAAATACACGCTGTGCCGACATTTAATACATTGTCTTATACATTGGGAGAACAGACGGATGATGACCATGTAAAAAGGATTTAATACGAATTGGATGATTGTGATGCGTAAGAAGTATCAGATATTGTTGAAGGGAAGTTAAAACGAGGCTTAATAATGCTCTGCCCGACAGAGTCCATAATTCTTTCATTAATTTTAGGCCTACCAACTGTTTTACCAACATTATGGAATGCAATAAATTGTAAATGTAACGGTCGAGAATCAAGATCGATCGAGAAGTATGTTGCCTACTTTTAACAGGTTTACAATACGAGAAATTCTACCTTAAACACATTCTTGTTCATAAATCTAATCTTAATCCCTGCAATCGATTAACTACGGCTACGTTTAATATTATCTGACACGGATATATTATAGGAAAAAAATAACAATAAATACTGAAAAAAAATAGATGATTTTTGAAGTTTTGCTTCACGCCTATCTTATATTATTGAAAGGTGCAATAAATTCAACTTACCGGAGATAGTCCTTTGTCTTTAAGCCACTGATCAGGTTCCTTCAGGCAGAAAGTACCATACATAAGCACTAGTATGAACATCACAGTTGTCATCGAAAATATTCCATAATATCCCATCTTCTGCAGCAAAAATCCACTCATGCCGATGCCAATAGGCAAACCAGCAGTCATGCAGAAATTGACCAATCCCACTCTAAATGTCCTCGATTCTTCCGAAGTAATATCACTTATATAACTGAATACACCTAAGAACATAGTCACCCATCCACCTGTTATTGCCGGAAACAACGTCTCTAAAAACACAGTGATTTCCACAGGAATCTCGTAGAAGAAATACACGTTGACCAAATTGTTCAGTGATGTTAGCACTTCTCCGTATATTGGCAGCATGATACATATCTTTCTCTTCCCTGTTCTGTCACTCCACGCTCCTAGGAACATTATTATCATACATGGTAACGCTGTTTGGATCACGCCTTTCCAAATATCTATTGAAGAAATCAGTTCCTGCACTTCTCTTTCATACTCTGTGAAATTTTTGCTCGTTTTCTTTATCAGTGCTTCGCATATTTCATCTCCAAAACCTAAGTTAACACGGCAAGCTTTGTCCAAATTGAGATTACCCATAGCAAACCTTGAAATAACACTGGGTATAATGAGACCGGCCAACAAAGGTTCCACTGTGATATTATCTCTGATATATCCCAACTTCTCTCGAAAAGTTTTGTCCTTATATCTTTGGATAACATCTTTGTTTAGGGGTTTTTCCTCGATGTCCACGGGTTTAGTTTTTTCTTCAGCCATTTTTGAAATATTTCCACTGCACAGAGTTATTTGAACTATATCACATTCATTGTTTATAAACAGCACTTGAGCACGACCGTCTGTCACTGTCGCAATATTTGATTTCACATTATGTCTGATACATTGAAAGACCGAATGGGTGCCTTATTATTTGTCTTACCGATATATCTGTTTGGTATCAATTACTCGTTTATAATGATAAAGTAGAATTCCAATTAGATAAAGTGGTTTGTTGTTTGTGATTAAGGTACACACTCAATGTGTTTCTATTGTTTCAGGTAGAAGCGTGTTATTGTTCGTTGCTTTTGAAGTTTTGTTCTGTTACGCCCGATCAGGTCAACGGCTGTTTTGCAACTGGCATCTGCATGAAAAATCAGTGTTAATATAAAGTAGGATGTTTTGAAATTACGTTGGTCAGTGTTTACAGGTGAGTTAATTTTTTAAACGCGTAGTTTCAGTAAGAAGCAGAGGTTTGGTAACACTGTGGACTTTAATGGTAAAAGAGCGATTGCAATGTTATATAGCGAATAATTTTGCGATGTTTGGTAGTTACATGGTATAAAAATAGTGTGTAAATCAGTGTATTTTGTCAGTGGACTATACACTAGCAAAATACAATATAATTGGTCAGTTCTATCCGATCCTTTCAATAAAAATATAAAATGATAATATAAACAAAGTTTATAAACAAATCTTTCACACAATGCGCATTCCGAAGTCGAAACATTTTTGTCTGCTGGAGACAGAACAGTCACTTGTCAAAACAAAACGCTTGTTTTGTGAGTTACCATCATTGTTTTGATAGCGGCAGTCTATCTTTACACAGTGATCCTTACTCCAGTTTGCACACTGCCTTAGATTCACAGAACACTAGCAAAAAACCATAATATAAATTATTGTACATATTGAACTTGCTTCTGTTGAGTATGTTAGTTATGTCTGCAAATAAAACCTAAACCTATTTACTAGTATAACGATGTACTGAATTTTTAGCTCGCACTTAAAATTCAATAATGAAAATCTATATTAATAATGAAAGTAGTTTTCACAGTCCAGCACAAGACCTTTTATTTTCGTTTATTACGAGAAAATAATATCATCAGAATGTTTTCGAAGGATCATACGTAATGCATTCTAAAAAGATACAATTGGTAAGGAAAACTTTTCATTACGAAGCTCAAAAAACAACAATATTTTTAAAGGTTCCGTAAACAAAGAATCATTCCCTTTTGTCGAGTCCCGCTACTTAGAGTGTAAGTTTCCTTGATTGAGTGTAAGTTTTATTGAACTCACAAACTCAAACTCAAAGTATTTATTTCAAATAAACCAATTACAGGTACTTTTGAATTGTCAAGGGGTCAGTCAGTCAGAAAGATGAAGCTAGTTAGCCATTCCTAAGCGTATAGTAGAAACCTATAGAGAGAATACCGAACTGTATCCTTTGAGGCGGCAACTCTCTTGGCACGCTTTCCGCCGCTGGACATCTTGGCGGATATGGATGCGAGGGTCTATAATCGAATTCGTGTCATCCACCAAAGTGGCAATGGCGTGCCAGGAATCGCTGTTGCACGGCTGAGGTGGCAGGAACGGCGACACGCGCTCGAGCGGTGGCGTGAACGGCTACAACAGCCGCAATATTCGCGTAGGCGCGTTGTTGAAGCCGTCCTACCGCACTTCGAAGCCTGGCTGAAAAGAGAGGAGCGCATCTCTTATAGGCTCACTCAGGTACTGACCGGGCACGGTTACTTCGGTGAGTACCGGAACAAGATTGGGCGAGAGGCCACGGCAAATTGCCGTCATTGCGGAGGCCACAGACATAAAGAATAGGCAGAGGCAGCTTAGATTCTGCACAGCACACGCTCGAGAAGTGCCCTGCGTGGGCTGCTGAAAGACGGGTCCTGGTCGCCAGGATCGGATGAGATTTGTCTCTACCAGCAGTAGTTGAGTCTATGCTGGAGGCGTCGGAAAACTGGCGAGAAATGGCCTCCTTCTGTGAAACCGTGATGGTTCAGAAGGAGGCTGCTGAGCGGGATCGTGACAGGGCTGATCCCGTTCGTAGAAGAAGGTGTAGGGGAGGCAACCGCCTGGACGCCTAACATGCTGAAACCCCGTCTGCAACCTTTAGGGCAGGCAGGAATTAGGGATCACGGGCGCTTAGAGTGGGGACTCTGTTCGCCCACTGAATGACCTCAGGGTAGACGGCGCACAGTGGTCACGTGCTGCCTTGCACACTTGCTCAGTTAGGTTTCGGGGAGGCCCCTTTACATTCTCCACAGAGATGTGCCGTAACAGGCGCTGCACAGAGGGAGTTCTGGATTGGTCTTTTGAGAGGTAACGGTGCTCCTTCCATGTGCAGATGGTGACCACCGGGGTGGTTTTAGTGAGGTAAAAATCCCACACTCCCCGGTCTGATCCCCTAAGACCGGGTGCCTTTTGAAGGTTTCCCCCGAAAACAAAAAAATAATAAGTACCTATGGAGAAGAACGGGCAAGAAACTCCACGGACACTCTTTTAAATCATAATATTGTTACAAAATATTGATTATATGTGAGATAATTCCGATTTCGCTGTGTATGTATTTTTAAACTAAGATCTTTTTTAGAGCTTTGAAAACCCACATTTAGATGTTCACGGTCTGATTTGATGTTTTTAAGACTTCTTATAATGTATACCCATTTACAGCAGCATTATTTGATCCTATATCAGCACGAGTATGTACACAATAGACATTATCAACTAATATTATCTGAATAGAACACGTGTCTATTTGTAAAGGGTTTCATTATGTTTGAGCTGATGTCTCCGAGACAGGCCTTGTAGTATAATTGGAATGCTACGAGATATTTTGATTAGGAGCGATTATACATATTACTGAACTGTGGATATGCAAATTGGTTTTGTAAGCTACCTCAATACAAAGCCATGTGAGTTGAGTTATAGAAATTAGCGCAATTTAGCATCATTAGTAAATAATAAAAAAAGCTTTATTCATACCACACAATTAAATAACAATTAAAATTATGAATAACATTGAGTAAAAATAAATTCAACAAATAACATTTTTCATTCTTAATATTATTATTTGATTTCATATTACTTAAAATGATTGAATTCAATTTAAATCATGCATTCGATTAAATAAATTGATTAATTTCGGTTAAAATAAAATAGCATTAGTGTGTGGGTCCACCACCACACATTTTGACCATTCAACAACATTCATTGAATTTTTCAAGCAATGGATTAGCAATTTCCTTCATTGAAAGTCCCTTAATTGCACGATCACTCGTCTCTCGTCCACTCATTATCAGCCACTTTTGATAAGATAAGATATATTTATTTGCTCAAACATGAACCACCTATCCTGAAACTATTAGTGACTTGTGTACAGCACAGCAGCGCAGCACAGCACAGCAGTGATAGCCTAGTGGTGTGACCGTCGGACTACCAAGTCATAGGTCTCGAGTTCGAACCCAAGGCACGCACCTCTGACTTTTAGGATTCATGTGCGTATTGTATAATTATCACTTGCTTCAAAAACGGTGAAGGAAAACATCGTGAGGAAACGGCATGCCTGAGAGATTTTCTCGACGGCATGTGAAGTCAAGTCAGAAGGCCATGGGTGGCTTTAAAACTCTGACACCAGGTTATCACTAATCACACGAAAAGAAAAAGAGTGACATGTGAAATTCACTATGACAATTGAGTCCACGTGAATGTTGGTGCTAAACGTATGATTATCAGACATTTATACACACGCGACGGTCACAGATCTGTGAACCGGAAAAGTACAGGAAGAGACTGCAAGTTAATGATTTAATAGATATGTTTGGATGGGTACTTTTTATAGACTTTACGTCAGATCTATAGAGTGATTACTTGACAAGTTGTAGTGATAATGGCAGTAGTTTTTTTGACAATTTTGTAAATTTTTCATAGTAATTGGAGGTTTGATTGTTATTAAGTAATGACCGGTTTCTGAAAGCTTATTGGATTTTATCTGTTGTCGAATCACATGTCAAGTGGCGGTTGTTATGTCAGTCAACTAATCACAGCAGTTAACATGGGAATATTGATGTGTTCACATGTTATTTGAGTGAGTACACAAGGATACTGGTATTTATTTTATACTTGACGGGCTAGATGACCTGTTGAACTTCGTACCACGAGATACAAATTTTTTTTTTTTTGATTTTTCGGCTGTTCCTTTTGGTTTTTCCTAAACCACCCCGGTAACGAGGCGAACAAAACGAAAATTTTAAATTAGACTTTTTGCGAGATTAAGGCTGTTTGTCCACCGCACCGTGAACGGGGACGTCAACGAGAACGAGATACGGGTGACCACTGAAAATCAGCGCTGTTCTGTGGGTCCCCCATAGCATAGTATCATGCTGAGTGGAAGCCTTCTGGTCACAGTCATGTCGTGCAGCTGCCGACTAATTTCTGTTTTATGCTCGTGATTTATTATGTACTTTTTGTTGTTTTCTGATTACTCTTGTCTTTTTGGTATGCACGTGTTTCTGTGACAAATAAACCTATTTTTCTTTCTTTCTCTCTTTCAGATGACGACGCCCAAGTACAGCGACAGTACATTTACTATCGCCGCGTAATCTTGTTTCTCGTTGATGTACCGCAGGCGCGGTCGCAGCCGAAGATTTTGGGGGGGGGTCACCATGGGTGGCGAGGAATATTTTTGTGCATATCTCCAAGTCCACATTACTTATGCTATTATACAGGGACGCAGTTTTTACATGCGGGGGGGGGGGGGGCTGTAGCTGCGGGCAAATTAGTCGCAATAGCAGCACTTTTTGATCAACCAGCCTTGGTTAGGTTAGGTTGTGTTAGATATTTTCAATTCTAAGAACTCTTAAACTGAATGCAGAATGCAAAAGCGAGCGAAGTGAGCTCGAAAATTTTGAACACACTCGGATAGGTTAGATTTTCTTTTGATTATTCAAAAAGAACTAGGAATTAGTTGCTATGTCGACTTATGAAGAAAAGCTCAAGAATTAAGAGAATGAAGAAGGCGCGCGTTGAGCAAGGGAAGCCTGAAAATGTAACCCGTGGCTGTAGTACAGTTTTAAAAGTTAGTAATACAAGTAAATCATTAAGGCTGCCGACAGCGTGAAAGATTTTGGGGGGGGTCGTGACCCCCAGGACCCCCCCCCCTCGGACCGCGCCTGATGTACCGTTCACGGTGCGGTGGATAAACAGTGTAACGCACGACAAATATTTTTGTATGTATAGATAGATAGATTTTATTATAGGTAGTACCTACATGACCATTACCAAACTCAATGCCAACCGCTATTATACAATAGGGTATGCAGATGACCTCGCAATCCTTGTATCGGGGAAAGTGACGGGTACGATCTGTAACCTCACTCAGCAAGCACTACGTATCGTAGAAAGTTGGTGCAGGTAATTTGAACTGTCAGTGAACCCCACTAAAACTGAACTAGTCATGTTTACCCAAAAACGTGCATTAGGCCCTTTCCGCCTACCCAAACTGTTCGATACTGAACTTCAGTTGGCCAACGAAGTCAAGTACCTCGGGGTCATTCTAGACAGTAAGTTAAACTGGAGTAGTCATGTAGACAACAAGCTAAACAGGGCCTGCATCACCTTCTGGCAGTGCAGGAGAATGATAGGTAAGAAATGGGGCCTATCCCCCAAAATCATACTGTGGCTGTACACAGCAGTGATCCGCCCTATGATCGCGTACGGGGCCGTGGTTTGGTGGCCCCGCACTCAGCTGGTTACAGCTTCCAACAAACTACAGCGCATGCAAAGACTAGCCTGCGTGGCAACCACGGGCTGCATGAGGACTACTCCGACTGCAGCAATCGAAGCCATGCTGGGACTGCCCCCACTCCACCTGTTCATACAGCAGGAAGCGACAATGGCGGCGGTGCGTCTTAATGCAATTGATCTCTGGGGTAAGAGAGTCACACAACACACCGCGCTACTTGAGGGACTTAACAATGAGTTCCCTATTACGAAAGCCGTAAACGACCGGGTGCCCAAACAATTTATCTTCGATAAAAAATACAGGATCCAACTACACGAGGACCGCAGATGCGAGGGTTTGCGCCCCGCAGAGCTGCGAATCTTCACCGACGGATCCAAAACAGGTAGTGGCACAGGTGCTGGAATCTTCTCGGAGGACTTCAACATACACATAGCCACACCATTGGGTGTCCATAACACAGTGTTCCAGGCCGAATGCATGGGTATATCTCTTGCCGCTTCAGCCATCATGGCCAGGGAGGTTAAGGACCACTCGATACGAATACTCTCAGACAGCATGGCTGTTCTGCAAGCGCTAAACAGTCACACTGTTGATTCTGGGCTAATATACGAGTGCCACCAGCGCCTCAACCAGGTGGGTGACCTCAATAATATAACCATTCAATGGATTAAGGGACACAGCGGTTCGCGGGGCAATGACGCAGCCGACGAACTTGCCAGAAGGGGGTCGAGCATGGCACCAGTGGGGCCTGAACCCATCACCCCACTCCCCTTCGGGTACCTACGCACTCTGGTAAGGAAACGAACCAGGGAACAACATCACAAACTATGGGTGGACCACGGTGAGTGCAGGCAGGCCAAGGAGGCTCTCCCTACAATCGACGGCCGCCTCACGAAACAGGTTCTCCGATTAACAAAACAGCAGCTGCGCACAGTTACAGCTGCCCTAACTGGCCATGGGTCATTTAATAAACACCTCTTTGTCATAGGAGTCACAGACAGTCCGCTGTGCAGAGCTTGCATGGAGGACGACGAGACAGCAGCCCATGTGCTGTTAAACTGCCCGGCGGTCGCCACATACAGGGCAAAGTACTTCGGTAACCCAGGTACCCTACGTGAGATTGTCAGTGACACCAAGGCGTTGCTGGCCTTCTTTGAGGAGCTGGGGTGGATCGAATAACAGATTTTCCCACCCATACGCAAAATACGCGCTTTGACGTGGAGTTGCGGATACCAGCCCGTATTACCTATTACCTATTTACCTACATGACATAACATCACGCCTTGATCATCGCATCTCGCCGTGCCTTGCCTTGATTATAGGTAGTATAAATTTGTTAAATGACTTTAATAGAGTGATTATTTTAAAATAAATAAACAAAGGTGTTGACAGCTAGTTAATTCGTTAGTTTTATGCTTCACGGGTCATGAACATATTTTGTACTGTTGATTTAGGGACTATACAAATTCCTATGTAACAAAATCGTAATTCTTAGAGGCAACTATTTATTTTCTTGCCGATTCTTCTCTGTAGGAAACGACAAATACGAACTGTCAGTGTTCACCTACATTTAGATTTTTCAAAAGTCCCTTTCATTGGTTCAAAAATAAAATACCACCACTAATCTTCAACGTTCTACGTACTCAATATTTAAATAACTGGTGGTGATTACCTTGATCCGATATTGCAGTTGCTTTAATCTATGGGTCAACCGCGTATGGAAAATCAAGATCGTTCATAACTATACCTAATTGTCTATGTATGTTTAGGAGGTTACCAATAAGGAAAAATATTGACAGCGTTGTTCATATTTCTTCTAAACTTCGCAACGGATTACGATAATGTTTTCACGATCATTTAGAAAACTTATTCCGGAAGGTTTATGTGTATTATACTAACATCTCTATACATATAAAATTCACGTGTCACAATGTTAGTTGCCATACTCCTCCGAAACGGCTTGATCGATTTTTATGAAATTTTATATGTATATTTGGTAGGTCTGAGAATCGGTCGTAATCTATTTTTTATACCTCTAAGTGATAAGGGTGGTCCACCCCAAACATTTATATGGCAAAACAACGTTTGCCGGGTCAGCTAGTACACAACAAACTTAACATCACGCCTTGTTTCCCTGAAGGGGTGGGTAGCGGTGTCCCTGTAGCAAGTACACCCACATTTCACCAGTTATGTTTAAGTCCGATGTAATAGGGGGCGAGCCTATTACCATCAACCGGGCACAAATCCAAACTCCGGGCTGCTACTGAGAAATTTCAGATAAAAAAACTCAATAACACTTTGCCCGACCCGGGAATCGAACCCAGGACCTCATGCTCAGCAGTAGCGCTTGCGACCACTAGACCAACGAGGCAGTCAGCTAGTAATATAAAGAAATCTAGATTTTATGTCAAGTCGTAAGAAACCGGCCAAGTGCGTGTCGGACCACGCACAGTGAAGGGTTCCGTAGTTGGGATGAATTTATCCCAAGAACAAACTTAACATTCCAACTGCAAATGTAAGTTTGTACACACAATGTTAAGAGATTTACCATTTTATTTTAAGACCATAGACTTCTTATAGGTTTTCCTGTAACGTGTGAGTAAAGAACTTTTCTCTGTATTTTTTCAAAATTGAAGACTCAGTAATTAATTGATTCAGGCGTGACCTTGCGGAAATCCATTATAAATCGACACGTGTTTCACCTCTCAACGAGGCATCCTCAGGATGACTCGTTGAGAGGTGAAACACGTGTCGATTTCTTTCAGGAGTTTTTATGACTCTTTGGAAATAGCTAAGCGGAACAAGTTACTAAATATATCCACGTCTATTGTATTTTGTAGACTCAGTAGTTTGGATGGTAAATTTTCATCTATTTTCTTAATTATCTTTAAAAATATTTATTTTAGAAGCATGAAAAAAATATATTTGAGATCCTCACAACAAGCCATTTGCCATTTTATAAGTCACACGGTACAGTTTGCAAAACTGTTTTTTTTATTTTCCAATTTATCCCCGAAAAGTGACCCCCATTTTCAAAAAGCATTTATTTACGTTACACGTCCGTGTTTTGGTCACAAAAATTCATACGTGTACCAAATTTCAACTAAATTGGTCCAGTAGATTCGGAGCAAATTGGCTGTGACAGACGGACAGACAGACACACGAGTGATCCTGTAAGGGTTTCATTTTTTTCTTTTGAGGTACGGAACCTTAAAAACTTGCAGAGGCACGAAGCAGAGGCGGGTTACTAATCTATACTCAATACTAGTGAGTTTGTATGTAGGGCTGGGTAATCTTCGGACTACTGATCCGATTCCGAAAATTATTTCACTAATGGGAAGTTACAGTGTTGTCGAGTGACATAGGATATATTTTAGGGAGTGCCTCCGCTGCCAGCGCCGGCTCCCAAAAATAACGCCATTGGGGACCGGCATGACATTACTGCCGGAAGCCGAGATTAAAAACATCGGCTGCCAGCACATTACATACTCTGTGGCCGGCACCGCCGGCTCCCATAATGGACACCGGCGACGCGGCGTTTATGGAAACCCTTCCAGTATTCAAAACTCCAACTAACTAACCCTAACTAAAGTATTTTTCTATATATTCTAGTCGTTTTTGACACTCGCCGGCCGCTGCCGCGGCCCCGCTCGCTTCGCTCGCTCGGCTCTAGGCTCGTGCGTACCGGATAGTTCTAACCTAACCTAACCTTTTTTTGCGAATAAAAATATTTAACCCAATCTAACTATTTCGGTTCCGGGTACTAAGTACTTGATTACTGGAATATGGAAATAATTGAAAATGGAAATAAATAATCCTGGAAAAAAATAATGCTTTATAACATGTTTTTCTAATTATGCCTACCCCGCCTATCTACTCCAATATGCCAAATTGCCAACCCCGTTTTCCGCTTTTTTCCAAACTCAGCGCTGTCAGCCAATTCGGGAGCCGGCCCCGGCAGCGGAGGCACTCCCTATATTTAATGTTAAAATAACAAATATCACGCTCCCAGTCGCGGGTAGAAGCTAGTTTTGTTTGTTTTTCTTACAAAGACCAAGATGTTCTATAAATGGCGTATGATTGATGCAATCACTCGTCATTCTAATGTTCATACTGTGAAGCAAGAAAATATTATAAATACACTATCTGATGTTGGCTATTATCAAACACACAACTAATTCTATTATTATTTTGTGTTATTCTAAAACAAAATGTTTAGCGTCGCATAACGTCATTGGTCATGGGAAGATGAACATATGATTGTTTTTTTTCATACGCTATTCTAGAAATCATAGACAAAAAAAACTTGTGACTTGTTTTTAGTCTAAATAAATGAATAAGTTTTTATTTATTAAGTTAACTTTTAGAGCCTACTTAGCTGTGATAGTTTTCCTTTTAATTTCGTTATATAAACTACTGCTGTGATTTTGTCCACACATCCAAAACCAACCATTAAGCTGGCAAAGGACACTTGACTCTAACAAAAATTTGCACTTTAAAGCTTAATATTTCGCAAACGGATCCCTGAATCCAAAAGTGGTTTTCACATACCTACTCACAATGTTTTTGAAGGACCTTTCCAATGATACCCCACACAAAGGGAAAGGAAAAAAAAACTTCACCACTTTACGTGTAAAGGAGGTACCCTAAAAAATGTTCTTTTTCATAATTTTGTTTTACCACTTTGTCGGCGTGATTAATGTGTATACCCTTGCCAAATTACAGCTTTCTAGTACTAAGAGTCTTGGAGATAGACCGCGGACAGACAGACAGACAGACGGACATGACGAAACTATAAGGGTTCCTTGTTTACTACGGAACCCTAAAAAACGATGTTTTATTCACATACACCCAGTTGCACAAAGACAAACATTAATGCACTATCACGTAATGGATCATTAACGCTAATGATTTCATTAATTTCATCAAAGAACCATTAAAATCGAGTCTAATGTTGCTTTCTGCAACAAGTTAATAGAAGATTAGTATTTAATGACAGTTTTATTAAAGTTCGTTTCTGCAACTGGCTGACAGTCATCAGAATTTTAAAACTGCTACATTTTTACGTTGCAACACTAGTGTTGGGTTCTGCAATGTTTGACCCCATCCCATTTTTTTTGCATTGTGGAACCAACTTTTTTTTTTCTTCTATTAAGAGCTAGCGCATTTCTTTTTTCAAATAAACCCTGTATTCTAAACTAACCTTTTTTCAGAGCACCGGTTTTCTCCATCCAGCCAGGTAACTCACGTGTAACAATAGAACTAAACGGGAAACATGTGCACAATGGCACTGTACACCGATGAATGGTCATTCTATTCGATCTTATTCACCAATTACCTACTTGTGCCGTTTGTGGAGACGGCTGGGCATTTGGGGTCACTTCGGAACTATTCGGGCAACCTCGTGTAACACGTGATGTTTTTTAACAACGTGATTAGTGGTTGAGCAGAGGTTTAGTTGAACGATTCGCGCTTGATAGATCATTTGTGGTTTCGCGTGAAAATGTTTCTAATGCTCGGGCCACACCAACGGGAAACGCTGTTAATTATCACGATGATGGACCTTAACCCGTCGGAATAAAGTCTATCATCGCGATAATCAACGGCGTTTCCCGTTGGTGTGGCCCCGGCATTACAGAGGCCCTGCTAGCACGAACGTGTGACGTAAACGTCACGTAAATTTCAACAATTTTCAAATCGAAAATCCCGGTTTGGTATACTACTTACCCTATGGTAGTTTGGTATTTCTGGCTCTTGTGATACATGTAATCCACAAGCTGGCTACAGGCTGGCTGGCGGGAAAATCCGAAAGGGATACCGTGGCCCCTGGCAATACAGGCAACTGAAGGAACACGGGTGGGTTTTAGTCAGTAAGAGTCTGACACGCTCTCCCGCTCCACCCAGAGCGGGAGAAGTTATTTGGTAATTTCCCACCCCAAAACAAAAACTGTTTGAGTCTTGAAGTGAAAATAAATAAACAATTATTGTACTTAGGTATAAGCACAGTTACTATTACCCATAGTTCTGTACCTTCAGTAAAAAGTGATGTATCTTGACTATATAAGTCAAGATATATCACTTTTTAATATTCATACACAGTTTTAATATTCTTACACTAAGTTTAACAGTACAAAAATGCAAGTTTTTGGTCTAATTGGTACCCTCTAAGATTATAATTGAGCAAGCTTATTTTGGTGTAAAGTGCTCTAACTAAGCATTTTTTACATTTATTCATGTGTACAAAAATACATTTGAAATAATATCAATGTGAACTGAACAAATATTTCAAGTACCTTAATGTATATTAATACAAATGTATGTGACTCTTATTACGCGATCTATATGAATTAGTACAAACTAATATATTTAGGTATATATAATCATCCAACACCAACCAATAAATAATGTGTAAAATGGTTCAAGTCATTTTAAATTAATTTACACATAAAACGACTTTAATATAATGTTGTGTTAGGTGATATAACTGGATTTCTTTTTAAATTATAAAAAAACTATACAAATTAATCAGTTTTTTCTTACACTAAATCGTGCTCTGAGATATTGTTTACCAATGTCAGTAATCAGTACTCATTTTAGTGAAGTAGAAAAAGAGCCAGTTTTTTTTAAAACTTTAACATAAATTTTCTCAAAATCATGATTTTTCAGTTACATCACTTTTCACTGAAGGTACAGAGTTATGAATTAAGTTAATATTATGTGTGAAACGAGTACTTTTAATTTAAAAAACGTTCAATTTTACGCAACGATGACTTCGCGCATTTGTGCTATGCCCACCACAGGTAAAAAGTTAATGAGTAATGGAAACACAAGGTGTACCGTCCTAGTGAGGGTCGCGCGCAATCTACTACACACGGGTTGAGCAGGAGCAGTTGTTGTGAGGAGACTTGGGGAAGACTTGTGTCCAATGCCGGGTACAGATTGGCAAAAGTTAACATGCAATAAAGAAAGATAGATAGATAGAAAGAAAGAAATAATAACATTTATTTGAACACAGTTCCAGAAACAAAAATACAAATTAAAAAAAACAGTGGCACTCCGGGAGTGCCACAAGAAGTGAAAACTTGAACAAGATCGCCTTGGTGGAAGAAAAATACTTGTATGGAACATTGGTCCGTAACCTTTTCTAAATAAAGAGCACAATCGCGTTTACAAAAAAATACTTCCAAAACCTTTAAAGTAAAATACTTGCATAGAACATTGATCCGTAATTTAATATAAATAAAGAGTACAATCGCGTTTACAAAAAATGAGGTTTCGGTAACGGTGTCGCGAGTTTAATTTTTTTTTTACATCTCAAAAATGTCCAACGCGCCTACAGAAGTTTTCACTCCAAAAAAATACCGGCCATCGGCGAGTCGAACTCGTACGCGATGGGTTCTGTACCAGATTAAGATCGAGCAAAAAACGCCGAAAAAAACACGTTTCTTGTTTATTGATAATAACATCCTTATACTTAGTTCTTCTTCGTGTTGCATTACATAAGGCCGGCTAATTTGTGTTACATTTTATTATACGTTTCAACAATAATGTTAATATGTTTATGTATGTGTGTACACTAACAGTAGCAATGGGTTTCATTTTGACAGTTCAACAACATTCATTGCGTTATTTACGTTGTTGAACAGACAATTTTTTCGAACATATCAAACAATGGATTACCAATATCCCTCAAAATCATTCAGATTGTGATTGATAGTGTGTTACGCAATTAGGGTGCTGTATCCGGCACAAGAGTGGACGTCTTTCGGCTGATATGACACGGATCACAAGGATTAAAGTAAAAAAAAAACCGACCATGTGCGTGTCGGACCACGCACAATGAACGGTTCCGTAGTTGGGATGAATTTATTCCAAAAACAAACATAACATTGTTGTTGAAAAACTTGTGCTCCCATACATCGAACGGTTAATTCTTCAACTGTAAATATAAGTTTGAAATCGCATTTTTTTTTATGTGATAGGTATAACTACAAACTAACGATTTTCGGACGTTTTCCTTTACTTATTTCTTGGTAGATTCTAGGTCAATGGGAAGGTCCTACCCTATAGGTTTTGATTTATTTGCAAGTATCAAAAGCTGTTGCATAGATGGCCATATTTTTTTATTGCATTGGCATAGAATCTTATTATTTTTTTGCACCAAGGGTCTGCAGACTTACGTATTTGATATTAATTTCAGACAGACAGACGGACAACGAAGTGATCTTATAAGGGTTCCGTTTTTTCCTTTTGAGGTACGGAACCCAATTTTTTTTTTTGTGTCAAACGATACTGCAGTCGCGTCTTAGAAAATAAAAAGTTGACTTTCTTCTAGTTATTCCAGTTTTACACTCAACCGCCCTCTCTCTCGACCTCTATTATGGTCAGCAGTAGAGCTTGCAACCACTAGAACAACGAGGCAGTCTACGATCTGTACGGGCAATTTAAGGCGACGATAACCGACTTTTAATGATTTTATACTAAAGATCACGTCTAAACGAGTAGTATTAATGATTTGGAAAAAATATATGTTAAATTAGAGCATTTTTTTAATAACTTAATATAAGAATATTTTAGATTATGTTTATATTACATTGTGAAATTAATTTGTAAACTTATGTCTAACGCGGATAAAGAACTGAGAATCATGCAAAATCTATCAAGCGTATTTTTCTGAAACTTTCACCATTATAAAGATAATAAATTTTTTGACTTTTTAGTATACGTGTTTTATTAAAATACCTTTTTTTTATGTGTAATAATAATAAATTAATAATGCGTCTAATTTGGGACAGCGCTCCTTGATGGGCGATTCCTAATTACTGGCTGGACATACGATGCGTTGCGTAAGCTCAGTATAGAACACGCAAGCTATAACCACTCAAGGTCACTGGCATATATCGGCATCTTAAGTTTTATAGTCAATTTGGTTAGCAATTAACTTCACTGATTTAACATATTAGTAAACACCGTAATCTTTTCAATAAAGCCACCAACATAGCAGAAAAAACCCTTCACCTTATCGACTAACAACTGTCGATAAGAGGAATCTATTACTTGTTCCATGTTTTTATTATTGTATTTAAGTATGCACGTTACTTACACTTTCACAACACTGCACGTTCCACTCGGTCAAATATTATACACACACTGTTCAAGTTAGCTAGGTAATAGGTGAATAGAGGTGTACCTCATGTGGTCGCCTGACGCCGAATATTGGATGACGAAAGTGACCACAACATTAATTTAACACGTTCAGTGCCGGGAGCCTACAGGGTTTACCTAGTCGCCGGGAGCCTTCGCGGAGGGCTCACTTTAAATGTAGGTTTTTCTTAGCGAATGCAGCATTATAAACAGTGAAAATAAAATTTGATGTATATTTTAACAAGATTTTTTAGTATATGCGTTGGTTTCAAAATCCAACCTTTTTTTTTTGTGATCTGTTACTAATATTCACAAAAAAATGTTAAAGGTGGGAACTACGTATAGCGACACGACCCCCTGAAAACACAATTTTACTTCGTTTTTCTGTGTTTTATAACACGGTTTTAAACCTAATGCTTTTGACCGTCTGCGATGGTTAACTTTAGCGCAAACGTAATGCCAGCAACCCTCCCGGAGGGTTCACTTCCAATATGTATAGCGACATGGCGTATGAATTCTAAGAAAAGTGGGTGAAGTCGAAAGTGTTAAAAAAATCAGATATAGTAGCGGGCAACATTTCCGCCACCCCCCCTATAGCTGGTACTTTTATGCCTGTTTTTGTAAAGGACTCAACTATTTTGTTGTTTGCATTTCTCAAGAGAAATTATTGCTAACGTAATAGTCATCTTAATTGAACTAATGTGTGAGTTGTTCACAAAAGAACTTAGTATAGGGATGTTATTATCCATAAGTAAGTAGTTTGTTAGATAACGAATGTACAGACGCCAGCACTTCAAGCTACTACAATCTATCAAATTTATTGAATAAATTTTCAACTTTATCGTTGAAGAATAAGGTTCAAAGTTGATTGGGAAAATTTGACAGTTTCGGGGAGCTTGATGTGCTGGCGTCTGTACAACACTCGTGGGAATATTTTCATTCCCTTCTTAGTAGTGATTTCACACTAATATTATAAAGGCGAAAGTTTGTGAGTGTGTGTGTATGTTTGTCTCTTCTTCACGCTCAAACGGCTGAACGGATTTGTATTACATTTGGCACACAAATAGTTTATAACCTGGAATAACACATAGGATACTTTTTATCCCGATATTCCCACGGGATCGAGACTTCTGCGGGTGAAACCGCGGGGCGCAGCTAGTTTGTGTATAAATAGCTGCTCTTCTTTAAGGCATTCATAATTTGGTTAGGTACGATACAGTTACAATTAAGAAACCACTTGGTTATGCTCTAGTTAAAATACACTTGTAATTAACGTTTGACATAAAGTAAACCTCAGTTGCTCAGTTGAAAACAACCGTGTTCAATTAAGGCAAAGCGTATACTGAGACGTAGGTGACGCAGCACAGCACAGTACAGATTTTGCAGGGTAGGGCAGGCGAGGCAGACATATGCCGCGAGCGTATGCTGTGACGCAGCTACACAGACACATTCGCGTCCTAGCTAGTGCAAACAATCTATAATTGAAACAAAATTTTGAAACAGTGGTAAAAAACAAGTAATAACCGGCACACCTGCCTAGCTTTTTTCCCAACTATGTTGGGATAGGCTCCCAGTCTAACCGGATGCTGCTGAATACCAGTATTTTACATGGAGCGACTACCTATCTGACCTCCACAACCCAGTAACTAGGTAATACGATAACCCCTTGGTAAGACTGTTTGTCACTCTTTTTACAACGAGACGCAGAGCAGGACAGACACATGTCTGCGTCGCACGTGCCTGCATCGCAGTGTACGCAGCTGTCAGTACGTTCATGCATTACAAAATCTGCTGTGCCCTGCACTGCGTGGACCTGCGTCACCTGCGTCTCAGCATACGCTTAGCCGAAATGTCTGCCACACACCTATCTTCAACGCCACCGCTTGGGCCATTATACAATGTCATAACATAATAACATAACATCACGCCTGCATTCCCCGAAAGGTTAGTCAGAAGTGTACCCATATGATATACACTTACGTTTCGCCAGTTATGTTTAAATCACATGTAATAGGGGGCGAGCCTCAATAGGCTCGCCCCCTATTACACAGCAGCCGCAGGCAGCAGCATCGGACAGCCCGGAGTATGGATATCCATACTCCGGGCTGTTACTGAGAAATTCCAGATGGAAAACCCAACAACACTTTGTCCGACCCGAGAATCGAACCCAGGACCTCATTCTCAGTAGTAGTGCTTGCGACCTCTACCAACGAGGCACAATCAACGAGGTACACAATCAGCCCAATAAAACTAGTAGTGCTTAGCTCGCAAACTTTTTTGCAATAATTAATATCCCACTAAAGTTATTTAAAGCGGGTTATGCGGGAGTTATACTTGCCATGTTTTTTGTTTTTAAAAACATGGTAAATATCTGGTTCTAAATAATTTTAGTACCTACCTATGGTGAAACTAACCATGTCAGTTTAAAATCCTATAATTAATATAGCTATACAACTTTTAAAAAAAACTCGACTGCGGCTGTAGGTTACTAAAAAGCATGTGGTAGCAAGACGATAATTAAACGGAAATAAACTAACCACAACACGAGACTACTTTTGAAGCTACTTTTCACATAACAAAACTCAGTCACACAAAATGTTCGACGGGACCTAACCTTTTGACGAGCGACAACGACAGCGCAATCTAGCGTCATACAGTATTGCCATCTAGTAACAATATTGTAAAACATTTTAAAGAATTCTGATAATTATTTTCAGAACTTTTCTCTAAAATAAACTTGATAATTCTGATGATATTATCGAGTTTATTTTATCAAATGTACACGAGTATATGAGTGATGAATAAAAACGTTGATGGATGGAGAAGGGGAGTAAGGAAGGAGGTTTGAGGAATGATATGGAAGAGAAGGGAGTGAATGATAGCGTGACGGTTGACAGGGGAGAATGGAAAAAGAAAACGTGTTGGGTTGACCCCAAGTAGCATGGGACAAAGGCAGAAAGATGAGGATGATGAAATGAAATGATTTTATTTTCAGTAAATAGGTTTGTACAAACACTTTTACATGGATGAATTCGTTGAATGGCGTTTCCTATCTCACTACTCTGAGACGAAAGGCCGAAACAAACTCAGAGGTCAGAATCTTGGTCAGATCATATGAACACCATGTAGATTGGTGTCTGAAATAGTCTTTTGAGGAAAGAACCACAGATTCAGTAGACCTGTCCAGTCACTGCACGCATTTGTCAGTAATCGTGCAGCTCAACTATAGAACATAGGGATGATTTTATCAAATGCATACTTTTATGTGATGTATTAAGCGGTATATTTGCTTATTGGCTGCAATAGATAGCGACGACCACGTTGAATGATATTTTATCGATTGTTTTCTACAATAATAAGCTAGCGATTGAAGTTCCAAAGATGTTGTTTTATTCCATTGTTGAACACATTTACACATTATTATGACCGAACTGTTTACGAAATTCCTATTCTCTTTCTAACCAACGATTTAAACAACAGACATTTTTAGGGTTCCGTGCCCGAAGGGTGCCAAACGGAACCCTATTACTAAGCCTCCGCTGTCCGTCTGTCGGTCAGCGGGCTGTATCTCATGAACCTTTATTTATAGTTACAGCAGTTGAAATTTTCTCAGATTGTATATTGCTGCTATTAACAAATAATAATAATCTGCCTTGTAAATACCTTTTGTTAGTCGCCTTTCATTCATCCTCTCAACTTTACCAAACCATCTAAGCATCCTCTTTTCAAATAGCTAAATATTGTACGGTGGTACGGAACCCTTCGTGTGCGAGTCTTTTTTCGGGGAGGTTTTTCAAGTGAAAATTTCTTTAGGCGCGTTGGGCATTTTTGAGATGGGAAAAACAATTGAACTCGCGAAACCGTTACCGACACCTCATTTTTGTAAACGCGATTGTGCTCTTTTTTTAGATAAGGTTACGGACCAATGTTCTATACAAGTATCTTTCTTCCACCAAGGCGATCTTGTTTAAGTTTTCATTTCTGTCGGCACTGCCGGACTACCACTGTTTTTTTTTATTTCAACGTAACCAACGAAGTCCTCTGCTGAACATCTATTATCGGTCGTCGGTCTCTTGCTTCTTTTGCTGATTGAAGGGAGCAGACAGGCGCATCGCGACTCTAGTAACAGTGGAGTAGTAGTAGAATTGTGTAGTAACGTTGCATCGTGCCTGTCTGCGGGAGCCTTTCTATCCTTGGTCTCCACTAAGGACTCGTGTGCTCTAACGGTCATCGGTCCTTCGACATATCATCTTGCTTTTCTGCGCAATTCAACAATCCTAGTGCTTTATTGCCCAACTAGTTGCGCCCCGCGGTTTCACCAGCATAAGTTTCGATCCCGTGCAGGGAATATCGAGATAAAAAGCATCTATGTCCTAACCCAGATTATGGTCTACCCATGTACCAAATTTCATCCAAATCCGTTCAGCCGTTTTAGCGTGAAAGCGTAACAAACAAACTCACTTTCGCATTTATAACATTAGTTAGAATTTATGCCGACTACTAGACAAGCCGAAGTCAAATATTAGCGAAAGTAGTAGCAACTCCAATAAAAACGTCATACAACAGGTTTGTATCCACTGACTGGTAAAGATGTCGTGATCAACAAGTTTTTGCATGAAAAATCGAATAATATTCAGATTTGTTGACTATTGCTTTTATACACCGTTGTCGACAAGGCTGATCAACCTTGAGTGCGATCTCGCGGCCAATAGCCCGATAAAATATACATGAATACATTATTTTTATAAAAAACATGAATAACTAGAACTGCCGCTAGCTAGATAAGTAAGCTTACAACGACGGTGTTGCAAAAAACTCTAAAAAAAACAATGGCGCTAAAACAGTGCCGACAGAAATGAAAACTTGAAAAAAAATCGGCTCCGCGGTAATCAACGCGTTGATGTCTTTTACTCCATGCACCGCGGTAACCAATGCGTTGATGTCTTTTTAATAGTCAAAAGCTGGTGTCGTCAATGTCGCGAAATCAATGGTTTAGTCCCATCTCAAAAATTCCCAAAGCAACTAAATAAGCTTTCACATAAAAAATTTACACACTCGTAAAAGGAACATATTGTTCGAAACTGAATGGTCTATCGGCATTTTACTTTATTTAGTCAAAATAGGTATTAATGGTGCTACATACATGTTCGGCTCGGCGTGATTTGACACAGCCGGGCGGCAAAGTCGAATATGTGTTCAGGAAAACGCCGCCGCGCCGCCTGGCTTAGCTCGAATTGTGGCGAACCGACTCGAACATGATTAAGCGAGGGTAGATGCCATACGAAAATTGCCGACCGGAACGAGCTGAATGAACAGGATTTTGCGTGACGTCAGTGTGATGCGTAGTTCACATGTGGCAATGTAGATGCCGCCACATCATTCCCCTCCGGAGACCGGAGGTCAATAGTGGGCTGAGTCGTACATCTTGAGATGCTTCCCAGAGCATAAAAATACCTGGACCAAAATAGCAAATTATAACTAACAACCGAGAAAATTAGCAATCTTTGGAAAAGGCCTTCACCTTCACTTACGCAATAACCACTTTATATTTACTATTTAAAACTTTTTTAGAAACACTGTTAAAATATGAAATAAATGGCTTTAATATTTTTCCCAATTATTTTTTTGAAGTGAAATCTTCTTTAGGTGCGTTAGGCATTTTTGAGATGGAAATAACCATTGACTTCGCAAAACTGTTACGACACCAGCTTTTGACCATTAAAAAGACATCAACGCGTTGACTACCGCGGTGCCGATTTTTTTTCAAGTTGTCACTTCTGTCGGCACTCCCGGAGTGCCACTGTTATTTTTTAAATAGGTATCGTTAGCTTAAGCCTCTACCAAAATAGCAAATTATAACTAACAACCGAGAAAATTAGCAATCTTTGGAAAAGGCCTTCACCTTCACTTACGCAATAACCACTTTATATTTACTATTTAAAACTTTTTTAGAAACACTGTTAAAATATGAAATAAATGGCTTTAATATTTTTCCCAATTATTTTTTTGAAGTGAAATCTTCTTTAGGTGCGTTAGGCATTTTTGAGATGGAAATAACCATTGACTTCGCAACACTGTTACGACACCAGCTTTTGACCATTAAAAAGACATCAACGCGTTGACTACCGCGGTGCCGATTTTTTTTCAAGTTGTCACTTCTGTCGGCACTCCCGGAGTGCCACTGTTATTTTTTAAATAGGTATCGTTAGCTTAAGCCTCTACCAGTGAAAGGCCACTCTTATCTAGGTGGATTTTTCTTTTGATCGCTTCCATGTCAATATTTCTTTTACCAGACTGTTTCATAAATTATTATAAAATGTGAAGATTAGACCAACCATGTTTGCAATAACTCTGTAGATGTTGTTTAGATTAGAATATAATGTAAATAATACAGGAAAATCTCCATAGTTACATTTTTATTTACAATTTACTGAGAAATAAATAAGTACCCACTAATTATGTAATGATACTTCTCCGCAGGGTTGATTGATTGACATAAATTTAATTATACAACAAATTCAATTATAATTATTTATATACGCTAATATTATTAAGAGGAAAGATTTGTATTTTTGTTTGTAATGTATAAACTCAAAAACTACTGGACCGATTTTAAAAGTTCTTTCAGCAATTACGTAGAATGCTATATTATCACTGAGTAACTGGCGGAAACTAGCTTAATAGTAGTTTATGAAACTGTTGCATAATGAGACATGAGTGTGTGTTTAAAAACCGAGCCGTAGTAGGCGAGGTTTTTAATAGTATCACACGAGTGTTTTAATACCTAGTTATGTGCAGTTTCATACACTACTTTATCTACTCTCATACTTTGGGATTGAACCTAATACTAAATAAAAGACCAAAATTAAAGATCAAGAATAAATTTAAAAATCCCACGAAATTCAGTACTGCTGCTGGCGCAGGCGCCATTCATTTGTTTTGTAAACAAATTAATGTCGCCTGCACCAGCACATCACCACACAAGCGTGCAGCGGGTGCTGCTGTCCCCCGCTTAAACGTTCCATCACAAAGTTGATGGAAACTTCTTGGTGATATCAACTTCTTGGATTAGTCCTGTATCGTAATAGAAAAAAATTGTTTTATAGCATTATTTTGTTAGAGAAAAAGTGTTATAATATGATTCTATTTTTAAATTTCCATATTGTGTTTATAAAGTATGTCAATATAAACTCGTTTTGAAGTTTATAATTCGAATATTACGATATGAGAGTAGATAAAATGTTTTTACTTATTTAAAATAACTACAAACGCTAGTAGTATCTAAGAAATAACATATTATAATATTTATATCACAATATTTTTTCTTTGAAAAATAGAAACAATACGATTGAAAAGAAATCAACAAAAATACGTGATTAACTATTATAAAATAATAATAATACCTGTTACTGTCCCACTGCAGGGCAAAGGTCTCTTCTCATACAGAGAAGGCACGAGCATTGATCACTATTATTATAAATAAAAAACTGATTATCATTTCAGCCGAAAGACGTCCACTGCTGGACATAGGCCTCCCCCAAGCACCGCCATATCGACCCGTTCTGTGCTTCCCGTATCCAGCGGATTCCTGCGACCTTCACAAGGTCATCGGTCCACCTTGTGGTGTTCCAACGCTACATCTTCCGGTACGCGATCGCCACTCCAGAACCTTTCGGCCCCATCGGCCATCCGTTTTGCGGGCAATGTGCCCGCCCATTGCCACTTAAGTTTGGCAATTCTTCGAGCTGATTACAATAAATAATAAAACCCAGATTTTTGCCATCCCTGATTCAATGTGCGAAATTTTCTAATCCAACAAAGTTTTTATAGCAGAATAATTACTGTTTAATGATATTGTAATTGATGAGGTGCCATATTATTAAGGATCATAGGACATAACGTTCAGCTTACAGACTACAATTGATCGACGTGTCGATATTGATCGCTTCAAAACATATCTACACTATCATCATCATCAGCCTATAATGTTCCCACTGCTGGGACACAGGCCTCCTCTCGGTGAGAGGGAGTGGGCCGTAATCCACCACGCGGGCCCAGTGCGGGTTGGTAGATGTCACATGTCTTCGAATTTTCGGTTCTAGAACATGCCGGTTTCCTCAAAATGTTTTCCTTCACCGTTTTGAGAGCAGTGGTGATGAAATAATTTACACAAAGTAAAGCGCCTGTCTGGGTTCGAACCTACGACCTACAACTCGTAAACCACTGGGCCACCACTGCTCTTCCTATATTATATATAATCTACATCTACACTAATATTATAAAGAGAAATGATTTGTATTTTTGTTTGTAATCAATATACTGTAGCGCGCACGTTTCCAAACGTCTCAAAACACACTTATTCACAGCGTCGTTATGTTGGCAGCGAGCGCGCTCTCCAGGACGCCAACCGAATAACCACGTCCTTACGCCCGCGCCTCATACCCCTCTCGCTTTTTCCCGGGTGAAATCAAAGGATGCACACACGCGCCCGTCTGCGTCCCAACGCCATTATTTTATCTTCCTGTTACCTAATTGCTAAACTATTGTGTAAACTGTGTGTTTCAGTATCATTAAACTGTTTTTAACGAGTGTGCGGACATTTTCAATTCCACGAACCCCTACAATACTCAAAAACTAAAGAACCGATTTAAAAAATTCTTTCAACAGTAGAACGCTACATTATCACTGAGTAACATAGGCTATAATTTATAATGATATCACACGGGCGAACCCGCTGGCGGAAGCTAGTTCGATATAATTATATCCATATCGATCGTTTCCACACCAACGATGAATGTGGAATGAAATCAGTCGACATCAAATAAAAAACTTTTTTACAAAAATACAACCGACTTCCAAACTACAAAGTAAAAAATAACTTTAATTTTGGAAGTCAGTGTCAAAAAACTAAAATACTGATCCAAAGACACAGACTTCCAAAATTAAAGTTATTTTTCACTTTGTAGTTTGGAAGTCGGTTGTATTTTTGTGAATAAGTTTTTTTTCACTTTTTAGTGGGTTGGTTTGTAATTTATCTAAGTTACAATAGCCTAATGTCAACTACTCATCAAAAATACCCAAATCGCTATAGATGTGCCTATAATATTTGAAGAGTTCTCTCGATTTCTCCAAGATCCCATCATCAGATCGTGACCAAATAAATGACAATGGTACCAACTTGAAAGTATACCCTTTCAAACAAAAAAAGAATTTTTCAAATCGGTCCAGCCGTCTTCGAGTAATCGCGGAACATCCCTCCTCCTTTTTTTGAAGTCGTTTTAAAAACAATTCCCGTATCTTTTAACACGTTCCCATTCTAAACTTAGTCTCAATCTTTCAAAAATTCCTCTAATTTCCAATATTTTTGACATATTGTCGACATTGATTGTCGCTGCGATGACATTGCCACTAGATTTTGAAAGTATTTAATTACAGGAATTGGCCTTCAGTTGACTACGATCGACCATAACCCGGCTGCCATGTGCACACACTAGATCAACCTGAACGATTGACACCATCGATCGATATCACATATTTCACCTTAAATGCAACAAAATTTAGAGGCAGGACAACGACGAAATAAAAAAAGAAATCATAATTAATCGTTTTATATCTTTTTTTCTTTTTCTGTTTCATCTTTTGTCGGAACGATTTCATATACAGCCTCAACATCTTTTGATCGTGTACGTTTCTCTGCCAATTCTTTTCGATGCTGTGCAAAAAACCATCTGAAACAAACAAAAACACAGTAAAACAAACCGTGATCAATTAATCTGTGTGCCAAGCGTAGTGATTAGAATTTTTCTTAACACGGTTAATGAATGTTTTCTGAAATGACGTTCACTAGGTGGCAGCACTGAGACGTCAGGTCTGGGCACCTGTCAAAAGTGTCAAAGTGCCTTTATTTTCTTAAGTCGTGACTGAATGATGAACTTATGATCATTATCATATATTGTATATTAATTGGCGAAATGGAAGTCCTCTTATCAAAGTGTCGTCCTCTTTATAAGTGGTCTTTAGGAGGCCAGTCAGTAGTAGACACAAATAAAAGACTGTATTGGTCTGATGGGGTTCGTCAATTTTGATCTGCGGGTCAGTCAAAATAGAACTTGATTTTTCTTTCAAAAATTCTTAGATCCGGTAAATAGTTTTAGTTCACTATCTGCCTTCAAAAGGAATACAGTCGTGATGTTGTGATATTTCATGACAAGTAAGTCATATGAATGACAAATCTAACGACCTACCATCGATTTAGCAAATTACTTGTCACCAGTGGACATAATTTGTCTACCTGTAATTGCATTTCCTGCCTTTAAGATCACCCTTTGTCCATTTTTTCCCACAACAACCAAAATATTTTGATAACTTTGTCACTGTTGTCGTATGTTGGAATTTTCCGTGAGGAATTGCCAGACATTGTGAGATGAAGATGTATATAAAACAACTACAAGTCTGTCATCATCAGTCCATGAGTTAAAAATATGCAGTCTCCTTGACTGCATATTTTTGACTCATGGACTGATGATGACTCGATTTGAAATGCTTCAAAAGTAGTATTTTATCTGTCGTTCACTAATACCATAAGTAATGGTATCACGGTAAGTAAATCTTCTGCCAAAATTAATTAAAGCTGTTTGTGCTGTGTATGATTGGCTTACCAAAACAATCAATAACCAATCATGTTATAGATAGCACCATTCACGAAGAAGTGCCCCAATCCGGTCCGCTCCGTACTAAAGTACAGTATTTCTATTTTCTTAATGTCCCTCGGGTATCATCGCATTTCCGAAAACAAACAAATGCTAATTTCTAGGTTCATCAATTATTAGATTTATAGTGTATAATAATTTGAATTCAGAACCAAGTACTTTATTGTTGTTTTGTTTTGATTTCCGTGTGAACTATATAGAGCTGTAAAACTATTTTCCTATCTGTCGAGTCTGCGACTTTAGCGGCTTTCCTCCCATTTTTTAAATAAATTACATTAAGTTAAAAGAGTATTAACAACTCTATACTTCCAAGTCGATTGAGAGCGTTCGGTCTGCACCAAGTGCAAAGAGCAACTGGTAGAAATCCGACAACTGACGAAACACGAAGTTTGCCGAGGGACATTAAGAAAATAGAAATACAGTACTACAGTACAGTAATCGCGGAGTGGGGCGCGTTTTCGTGGATGGCACTATCTGTATTCGTCGATTCACATTAGAAATGAACCCAGATAATATACTGATCTGGCTTGTGGCTAATGCCTGCTACACACGAAACGATATATCGTAGCGATTAATCTGTGCAAACTGATTTGCGCAGATTTATCGATCGTGTGTATGATAAATCGTTGCAGATTATCATTCATCGGTGGCTGTTGCAATTTCTATTAGATAAATCGTTGTCGATTGCGTTTGCACAGTTTTTATTCTCATTCACTCTCACTTCTCATTCATCTTCATATAATTATGCCAATCTTTCGGTGTGAATTTCAACTCATTTAATAAGTTAAAATGAGAAAATAGGTTCCTTTTCATGAGCCAGTCTTTACACAGCGCGTCATCATCTTCCATCGTGGATGACATGTTTCTTGCGAGAGCTTCTGCGGAGAACTGATGATCGACGTCGATATCGGAGGCGTGTGGAGACACTAGGAACGTTCGATTTATCTGCACAGTCTGAAATCACTACGATATATCGTTACGTGTGTAGCCGGCATAAGTAATAACAGCCGCACGGGTTAACCGATCTGGTTAAGCTACGCTTGCCGCGGCTGGTCCGTAGATGGGTGAGCATCTTAACATACTAAGACCCTCCGTACCTCGGAAAGTACGATAAGCCGTTGGTCCCGGCACATTCGCGGTACCAGGACAACATAACTTACATGAGTATGCCAATTGCGGGGAGAGTCATGATAGAGCTGAACACGTAGACAGTTCCACTGAACATTGTGATGGTGTTGGAGTACAGCTTCGAGTATGTAGGATCGAACATCAGGGCCGCCAGGGTTTCCACCAGACTGAATAACGAGTTCATTTTACCTAGAAAATATAAACAGACATTTTTATTTAATAATTCTAAGAAGAAAGCGGCAAAAAACTACATTCGAGAAAACTATTTGGTATACAGGTAAAAGTATTTATATTTCCACTACTCTGCCAATATTCATTTTTATTGTGCATAATAAGTTATTAGGCTCGGAAGCCTGGCCTGCGGGCGGCGAAATTGGGGCTGTGTCGTCGCCCGAACAGTCAGGCCTAAAGAGGGGGCAGTGTTCCATGCTAGCCTTTATGGGAGGACGGGCGCTCGTGGGATCGACCACACTGGGTGATGGGGCCCGCTGATACCAGTCGGGGGTGCGGTGAATGTACGAGTATCTCCCGGGCCCCCAACACATGGTAGTAGTAGGAATAGTGGGGTTTTAGTTGGTAGGACTACGACATAACCCTCCGTTCTCCCAAGACGGAACCCATCCATGAGGATTTCCCCACAGAAAAAACATAGCAGCAACCGTAGCATACTTAAGAGAATGGCGTAAAAGATTGATCTGCTCAGCACACTCAGAAATTGTAAGTTCACTCATTGTATGTAGTTGTAAGTTATGAGTTAAAAATTTAGTCCTAAGGAAGTCTCCGTTTCTTATCTCTGTTCTTCAAAGTTTAGGCAAATAGGCACTACCTATTCCTATCACTGGTTATGACATTCAAGCGCCAAAAGATACTTGTACCAGCTCTGTAACTGCCTGCATACCAAATAGGTTGTTCGTCTGTACATTTTTTGTTAGTCAAGTTTTTATACGAATCACCTTGTCAAATCTCTTCGAGGTTCTTATGAGTGGCTATTCAGGATGTATTATGTTTACTTCAGAGTTTAAACGGTTTTTAAATGACAAAAGTACGACTTACCCATTTCCTCGCTTGGGACCAGCTTAGATGCCATCGATCTTAAAGATGTGAATGTAGTCGCGTTCAAGATCTCAATTAATGGAACTGTAAAGAAAAACATTGATTAAAATAACCTTTAATAAGTGCGTAAAGTACCATTTCTTCGCTAGATTTATTCGTGAAAGGAGTAATGCGTAGTAGGAAAAATTCTAAACCACTTAGTTCTGCAACTATACCATTGAAGGTTAGACTACAAGACTATACATCAGGTTCTACCACATAGGTGTTTGAAATCATCATACCTTGATTGCCTTTTTGTTTACACCGACCTCTTACGGGACCGGTGCTATGGTTCTTGAAGGAAGCGTAATATAAGAAAATGTTATTTTTCTTTCTCAACTAGACTCCGTAGCTGATGTAATGCAAGGACAAGAAACCGACCACCCGCCAAATCTATCACTTTTTTTAGACCTGGTTTTGTTGTCAATATGAGTTGCCAGAATTAAATGCTTACCCATGAACATGTGAAAGTCTGTTTGCACGAAGGTTGTAAGTATGGAACCGGCCAACTTGCTGACGATTGAAATGAGGCACAGCATCGAGTCGTGGAAGCCCCAGCGTTTGCTGAACACGCTGATGGAGAATAATGCCCCTGGAAATAGAAAGACCTAAATTTAAAAAAAAAGTCATTTATTCAAACTAGGCTGAGAACCAGCACTTTTCGAATGTCAAAATTACATAAGACAGTCCCCCAAAACGCCCACCATTCACCACTTCCTAGTGCTTTTAGCTGGGAAGAAGAAGTGGCGCAACAAACTCCCCAGCAGCACAGCTGTCTGTTCAAGTTAGAAAAAAACGATTCTATACAATAGCATGCAAAATAATTAATATTAATTGGTTATTAAAATAGGTACTCTATACAGGGACACCTCTGCCCAACCCTTCGGGGAAACAAGGCGTGATGTTATTTTATGTGTGTACTCTAGCATGAACACTGAAAGGTTCCACAAAGATGGCGTATGTCACCTTGTCAAACTGTCATTTCCATTTTAAATGTTGGCAATACGTAGTAGGAAAAATGATAAGGTGCAAGTAAAAATAACCCTATTGTGCTACACATTTTCATGCCTTAATTGTACGCAAGAATTTTGATGACGGGATTGGCGCAGCAACTACATTATTGACTGCTATGCGACATGTCGCAGGGTCAATTCGGTCGATAAGACCCCTCTTTGAGGAGTGGCTAGAGAGGCGCCACGGCGTCCTCACCTTCCGCCTGACGCAGGTCCTCACCGGACACGGCTGTTTCGGGAGGTACCTGTTCAGGATAAAGCGGGAGGAAACGCATGGGTGTCGCCATTATGTGGATCGCCCGGAGGACACGGTGGAGCATACGGTGGAGGTCTGCTCGGCTTGGGCAGGGCATCGCCGTGTCCTCGTGGAGGCGATCGGCGGCGGTGATCTCTCGCGTCCGGCACTGGTTCGGGCCATGGTACGGAGCGAGAGGAAATGGGAAGCCGTCACCTCCTTCTGCAAAGCAGTAATGCTCGCGAAGGAGGAGGTGGAACGCGTGAAGGAGAGGCAAATTTCGCGCCCTCACGCCCCTAACCACCGCAGGAGGAGACGCCCTGGACGTCGGGAATCACAGGCAGATTTCCGGCCACCGTAGGTGCGGGCTTGCGGACGGTGAGCAATGGATAGCTCGCCGTCCGATAAGGACCAGGCCCGGGTCGACGGCGCGTTGTGTTCTACGCGCGCCTCAAAGAGATGTCAGCAGAATTGACGGAGTCCGTTAGGGCCGATGCCTGCCGGGGCTGCGAATAAGGGCCGAAAGGGAAATCGTGGCCCCCCGGCAACATGGCAACTGAAGGAACATGGGTGGGTTTTAGTTAGCAAGAGTCTGACACGGGAGCGGGAGGGCTCCCGCTCCACCCAGAGCGGGAGAAGTTATTTGATAATTTACCAACCAAAAAAAAAAGGGTCAATTCGGTGTTTGATGTTAAATCCATATTATTAAGTAAGTTTTCCGGTTCTAGCTATTAGTATATCTATAGTTTCATATCTTATCCAACCAAAGGTTGTCTGGAAGGCATCATTATTACCGATAACATTACCCATTGTGAAATGTACATGCCTGTCTATGTAAGTATTATGAATTTTGCTGGTGTCTGTTGTACCTACAATTTGTAAATATAATATTCCTGATTATTTTGCTCTATTGTGTAGATATCGTTCACAGCCACAGATTATTTATCAGCTTTTATACATTGTACCCGGGCGACTGAGCTCTGCTCTGGTAAAAATAAGAGAATGCTCATTTAATATTATAGGATAGTACCTACTAATTCCATATTGCCATAATAGTAGGTACTTAGTAATTCCATGCTGCCAGGATCATTATTCTAATGTCAATAATGTCATGTCATTATTCATTATCTTGTTCTAAACTTTTGGCGACCAAGCTGTGCTCGGGTGAAAATACGGAGAAAACTAATTTCCCAGATATGAGACCTAGTTAGACCGATTTTTCTGCCGAATGGCAAGTAGCCGGGGAGAAGAAGAAGGCTGGCAAGGCGGTAAGGGCGGCCAAAAGAAAGGCGAGGCGGCAGCGGCGCAAGGAGCGAAGGAGCGGCTAGGCTCCACGCCCCGAAGTCCGCAGCTGTAGTGATCACACTACAGCCGGAAGCGGAGAAGAAGGGCATGTCCTATCAGCACGTGCTCGCCAAGGTGGAGGCGGCGGTGGATCTCAAGGAGACCGCCAATGGTGTCCGGCTGAAGGTCACCGCGACCGGGGCCCGGATGCTAGAGATCCCCGGTGCGGACAGCGGCCCGGCAGCGGACGCTGACGCTATGCCTAGTGATAACGCTGCATTACAAACACAGTGTGATTCTTCATAATGTGCACATATCGAAATGAGGGAATCTATGCTTAATTTTAAAGACAGTTTTTTTTTATCTAAATATTTTTTTTATATTTTTTATGGAATTAAAAAAAAATGTAACAAGACTGTGTATCTTTTGAACTAAATCATCTATAATAATGATTGGAAGTAATTAGGCGTCCACATAAAATGAAAATTGAAAAAAAAAACTACTCTCAATTGAAAAAAAACATGTTTTTTTTAGCATAAATCTGTTTTTTTTTCATACATTTTTACAATAATTGTAAAATTTATAAATAAGACGCAAAAGACAACAAAAAAAAATTGTTATATTTTTCCGTCGATAAAATTAAGCATAGATTTCCTCATTTCGATATATGCACATTATAAAGAATGATAGGTACTGTATGTTTACGTATTAGATAAACTTATCCGTATCCGTGCCTCGGAAAGCACGTTAAGCCGTTGGTCCCGGCTGTCATTCGTGGGTCTTTGACAGTTGTTACGGCTCGTCAGAAACCCGAAAGTCTGACAACCAGTTTTACCAAGGGGTATCGTATTACCGAGTTACTGGGTTGTGGAGGTCAGATAGGCAGTCGTATGTAAAATACTGGTATTCAGCTGCATCCGGTTAGACTGGAAGCGGACCCCAACATAGTTGGGAAAAGGCTAGACAGGTGATGATTCGATATACCTATCGCTTGCAGTCCAATACAGAGAAAATCCTGTACCTTTGTTCTCGTGGCCGTTGGTGTGGGGGGTTATATATTTATGTCCCCGTATAATTATAAACTTCGTTAGTTTATAATCTATCGGTATTATTTCCGTTAAATTATAAACTGTCGAAAAATTGTGAACTGCAATGAACCATTTACAATTTAACGCATTATTTCTTCGTTAGTTTATAATCTTTCCATGGGAAACCGACAAATTGTGAACTGGTATCAAACTTGCTTGCGACGTAACGCACCTTGCGCTAATATTAAATAGCCTGCCTGGCTGCGAGCAACTTGGAAATAGCGCTCGCCGGCCGCTACCGCGGCACCGCTCGGCTCGCGCGCGGTTGGTCACAGTTCTAACCTAACCTAACCCATTTCACCCAGTTCACAATTTTTTGACAGTTTATAATCTAACGGAAATAATTCCGACAGATTATAAATTAACGGTTCTCACAATCTTACGGTGACATATACATACGACAAAAATGTTTACAGTCCCTTATTTCAAAGACTACTCTCAATTGAAAAAAAACATGTTTTTTTTAGCATAAATCTGTTTTTTTTTCATACATTTTTACAATAATTGTAAAATTTATAAATAAGACGCAAAAGACAACAAAAAAAATTGTTATATTTTTCCGTCGATAAAATTAAGCATAGATTTCCTCATTTCGATATATGCACATTATAAAGAATGATAGGTACTGTATGTTTACGTATTAGATAAACTTATCCGTATCCGTGCCTCGGAAAGCACGTTAAGCCGTTGGTCCCGGCTGTCATTCGTGGGTCTTTGACAGTTGTTACGGCTCGTCAGAAACCCGAAAGTCTGACAACCAGTTTTAAACTCAAACTCAAACTCAAACTCAAAGCATTTATTTCAATTAAACCATTTACAGGCACTTTTGAATTGTCAAGGAATCGGTCAGTCAGAAATAGGTATGAAGCTAGTTGCCCATTCCAAAGCGTAGTAGGTACCTATGGAGAAGAACGGGCAAGAAACTCCACGGACACTCTTTTAAATAAAAATTGGTTACAAAATATTGGTTACATCATTCATGTTGAAATTATACATGTGAGAACAATGTAGAAAGACGTGCACGTTAGAAGCGACCGTAATAAAAAGATAAAACAAAGAACAATTAAAAAAAAAAAAAATTAAATAAAATAAAAATAAGAATAAGCCCTGGCAGCTAAGAGATGACCAGTCCCAACTGACGGCGCCCGTTCACGAACATGACGCATGGATTAGCACGGGGTTTTACCAAGGGGTATCGTATTACCGAGTTACTGGGTTGTGGAGGTCAGATAGGCAGTCGTATGTAAAATACTGGTATTCAGCTGCATCCGGTTAGACTGGAAGCGGACCCCAACATAGTTGGGAAAAGGCTAGACAGGTGATGATTCGATATACCTATCGCTTGCAGTCCAATACAGAGAAAATCCTGTACCTTTGTTCTCGTGGCCGTTGGTGTGGGGGGTTATATATTTATGTCCCCGTATAATTATAAACTTCGTTAGTTTATAATCTATCGGTATTATTTCCGTTAAATTATAAACTGTCGAAAAATTGTGAACTGCAATGAACCATTTACAATTTAACGCATTATTTCTTCGTTAGTTTATAATCTTTCCATGGGAAACCGACAAATTGTGAACTGGTATCAAACTTGCTTGCGACGTAACGCACCTTGCGCTAATATTAAATAGCCTGCCTGGCTGCGAGCAACTTGGAAATAGCGCTCGCCGGCCGCTACCGCGGCACCGCTCGGCTCGCGCGCGGTTGGTCACAGTTCTAACCTAACCTAACCCATTTCACCCAGTTCACAATTTTTTGACAGTTTATAATCTAACGGAAATAATTCCGACAGATTATAAATTAACGGTTCTCACAATCTTACGGTGACATATACATACGACAAAAATGTTTACAGTCCCTTATTTCAAAGACTACTCTCAATTGAAAAAAAACATGTTTTTTTTAGCATAAATCTGTTTTTTTTTCATACATTTTTACAATAATTGTAAAATTTATAAATAAGACGCAAAAGACAACAAAAAAAAATTGTTATATTTTTCCGTCGATAAAATTAAGCATAGATTTCCTCATTTCGATATATGCACATTATAAAGAATGATAGGTACTGTATGTTTACGTATTAGATAAACTTATCCGTATCCGTGCCTCGGAAAGCACGTTAAGCCGTTGGTCCCGGCTGTCATTCGTGGGTCTTTGACAGTTGTTACGGCTCGTCAGAAACCCGAAAGTCTGACAACCAGTTTTACCAAGGGGTATCGTATTACCGAGTTACTGGGTTGTGGAGGTCAGATAGGCAGTCGTATGTAAAATACTGGTATTCAGCTGCATCCGGTTAGACTGGAAGCGGACCCCAACATAGTTGGGAAAAGGCTAGACAGGTGATGATTCGATATACCTATCGCTTGCAGTCCAATACAGAGAAAATCCTGTACCTTTGTTCTCGTGGCCGTTGGTGTGGGGGGTTATATATTTATGTCCCCGTATAATTATAAACTTCGTTAGTTTATAATCTATCGGTATTATTTCCGTTAAATTATAAACTGTCGAAAAATTGTGAACTGCAATGAACCATTTACAATTTAACGCATTATTTCTTCGTTAGTTTATAATCTTTCCATGGGAAACCGACAAATTGTGAACTGGTATCAAACTTGCTTGCGACGTAACGCACCTTGCGCTAATATTAAATAGCCTGCCTGGCTGCGAGCAACTTGGAAATAGCGCTCGCCGGCCGCTACCGCGGCACCGCTCGGCTCGCGCGCGGTTGGTCACAGTTCTAACCTAACCTAACCCATTTCACCCAGTTCACAATTTTTTGACAGTTTATAATCTAACGGAAATAATTCCGACAGATTTTAAATTAACGGTTCTCACAATCTTACGGTGACATATACATACGACAAAAATGTTTACAGTCCCTTATTTCAAAGACCGTGACCGTATATTTTTTAAGGATAATTTTAAAGTTTGCTTTTCGTTTTGTTAGTAGGATTTATTGCATTTACTTTACCTAATTCTCAGAATATATCGTGACAATATTTAAGGATGTTTGGCCAACATAATTATAACGATAAATCATCATGTTCTACCTATTTATTATAGTGATTTTTTATTGTGTGATCAAATAACGCCGTGTTAACTGTCTTTGGTACTGGCTTTATGCATGGCTGGTCTATGTTACCTCGTGAGATGCCTCCTATAATACGATGAGGTTCCCTTTACATAACTATAATCGAACGTGTTTGTCTTACGACATTATTGCCTCTTGTGACTGGCAATATTGAAATTGAACTGTGATTAATAGTGCCATACAGATGTATATGAAGGCTCTATAGAATTTGATGATATACATATTTGAAAGACATAAACTGTTCTGTTTACAAATAATATTCTTTGTCTATTGAAATGAGATTAGGAACCAAAATAAAAAACCTGTCTAGAGCTAGTCGAACTCGCGCACAGAAGGTTCCGTATCATCGTATATTAATATTTTTGTATTACGTACGTTTGTATTACTTTACGTACAGTCCTTCAAAAGTAGGATAAATGGATAGGCGGACAGGTGGAAGGGTGAACAGGCGGACTTTACTATTACTGCAGTGTAGAATATGGCAGTTTTAGGTCAGCGCCACCTCTTGACCGATAGTGGAACTAATGTAATTTTTGTTGATTTTTCTGAAAAAGTGTGCTATTTAGAGACATCGTTTTATTTTTTCTGTAATCTTTACATAAACTTCTATCACATTAAATAATAACAGATTTTTTTCTATGCAAAGGTCGGGGATAAGGGGAACGGTATTTTTTTAACAATTTCTTCAAAAGTTGAAAACTATGCGGCCTAAAAAAAGAAAAACTATTGAGGATGTGCAAATAGCGTTCTTTCATATGATACCCCACATGCCCTAGTAGCCCCACTTAAAATTTTGAAGACCCCCGTTCAGTCCATGTTGCAAAAAATAAAATAAAAAATATTTTTTGTTGTTTGCAAAACAGTTGGGCAAACGTCATCTAAAACTGTTACAAATTTCAAGTTGATAGCATAAGTAGTTCTTGAGATATCCAGCTGTGACAGACAGACGGACAAATAGACTGAATCGCACCATAAGGGTTCCTTTTTACCATTTTGGTACGGAACCCTAATTACTTGTTTTAATCATTATTATATCTGGTCTTTTTGTTTCGTGTCGATGGCGAGTCTCAGCGACACGACTGGTTTCTTTGTAACTAAATCTATGAAAAAGCTTCCGTAGGTAGTACATTACCGCTTGTTACCGTTTTCATAGGTTTACATGGAAAGCAGTCGTGTCGCTGGTTGCCTTCGGAAGAACACCTTCAGAGCTTATTGTGAAGTACTTACCGATTGAATGTGTTATAATGCTGTAAGTCGAATACAAGCTGTATTTAAGCGCGTCCCATTTCAATTTGTACCTCACGTACATGTAAGTAATTATGTGTTCACCTGAAAAATATCAAGATTAAAAGAACTGAATTTCATAGTAGTTAGGTACACGTGGCAAACGAGTTAAGTGTTTTTGTGACTAATGACCAAGTATGTGCAGTACAAATATGTTCTTAATGTCCCTCGGCAAACCTCGTGTTTCGTTAATCGTCGGATTTCTATCAGTTGCCCTTTGTACTTGGTGCAGACTGGACGCTCTCAATCGACTTGGAAGTATATAGAGGTGTTAATACTCTTTTTCAGGACACTACTCTGGATCATCTACTGGATCATTGTTGTCTAAATCAATAAAGTAATTTAATTTAATTTTAATTTACTACTTTTTCTTTTTTTTTTTGTTAGGACAGCTGCTAAAGTCGCAGGCACGACAGATAGGAAAATTGTTTTACAGCTCTATATAGTTCACACGAAAATCAAAACAAAACAACAATAAAGTACAGTTCTGAATTTAAATGATTATACAAGATAAATCTAATAATCGATGGACATGGAAATTAGCATTCGTTTGTATTCGGAAATGCAATAATTCCTGAGGGACATTAAGAAAATAGAAATACTGTATTTTTTTGGGTGCATATGGGCTGGCACATATGAAAGCGTTGCAGTATTGCTACGCACAAATCGACGATGTCACCCGAGGGGTTTCTTCAGAAAATGCTCGCAATTTTTGCGATGCCACATCGCACCGTTTTAGTGTGTGAGTACAACAGCTGTTGATTTACAAACTAGCCAATGATTATCGACTAAGAAACAGTACTTTTTCTTATCTTTATTGGAACAAGGCTCTCCCATTGTTTGCTATAATGAGCGATCATGTCATTATTACTGGGCTCGAAAATATTTAAGTAATGATAGCAGTATCATAATGAACTGATAAAAGGTCAGTCAACGCAAAACATATTGTATATTGGTACTAAGATGCAGTTTTAAGCAAGTAACAACAGCATACATCATAGATATATAGCAGACACACGAGGATGACGTTGATTTCTTTTACAGTAGAACACCTTGCTGTTGTTGGATTGCGTTGCTGGGTTATTATATCACCGTTATTGTTTGAAAAGACAACAATCAAACAATTAACTCGGCACATTGCATTCTGCTGCGAGAAATAGGTCTATCCCATTTTACACACATTGGTGCCGATTCTCTTGTCACAAATGCCTCTAAACTAAACTAAAAATCACCAAAATTTAGTTTATTCCTGTCAAACGACGATTTCCCATTCTGAAGTAGACTAAAGTGACACAACTTAACTATATTTTAGTTTGACAGCACTAAGATGGCAACGAGATATTAGTTTAGTGAAAATGGCAATTTTGCTATTCTGAATTTGACGTTTTTCACCTAAAATTTAGATTTTCTAACTAAATCTGACTATTTTTAATCGCGACTAAAAACGTGTGGAATAAAATTGGTTGTCATGAACTATAAATTCACACCAACACCTCGACTTCAAATGCAAAAACAGTACTGAATCTTTTTTTTTTTCTTTTGCTTATATCTCGAAAACGGTGTGTCCAATCGCAAAAATAATGAAAATTTCAACCCCCTTTATAAAACCCTTAAACCCTTAATAATTTTTCTTATTTTCCATACAAAAAGTGAATAATTCCATATAAAACACGTCGAGGCTGCCCCCCCTGCGCGCCTCCGGCTCTAAAAAGATTCACGTGGTTAGGTAACACGTGTGGAGTCGCGATTGTCAAATTCGATTTAGATGTGTCAAAATTATTTTTAAATTTAGAGAATTTATTTTGCAGAATAACTTTAAGATTCTCATAGTCAAAAGTAAGGAATTTTAGTGATAGTTTAGTTAGTTTAGTTCGGTGTACAAGAGAATCGGCACCATTGCCGGCTCTTTGCCTAGTAAATTCCATTTTTTTTTTTTTGTGAATGGCATCTCGCAATTCAAAGTAGGAGGTTGCCGGCTGCTTAACCGGGCTATCCTATGAATGCCTTAATAAATTAAGGCCTCTAGCCAGGGCATAAAACTTGTAAACTAAGCGACTACACGCTAAGGGCACTCTGTGTGGGGTACGGACCTCGGCTTAGGGCGTCGCTGGGAGAGGACAGCAAAGGACAGGCCGAACCAAATTTTAGTCTATCCTGGCCACCTTTTTAAGAACGTCGGCTACGCTTGCGTACTACTGTTCAATCAGGTAATTAATCAAGTTCATTTACTTACCATGGTTAGGCCCATAAACGATGGCAACGACAAGGAGTGTTAAGATAATTTTTTTCCTGAAGTTCGTATCCCTCTTCTTGAATGCCACTTGACTAGTTTCTTTCACCAATGTAATCATGTCTGAGCAAGTTACCGGCTCTACCTGGAAAGTGATAATTTGAATTGTCATGTTGTATAGTAAATTATTGTTCTTGTCTAGGTAATAATTGACTTTGCATTCCTTAAGGTAGAAAGAAAGAATATCGTAAATATGTTTACAAAGATGATTTTAAAATATGCATAGATTTATTTTTTTACCTTTTCATTCTTATCAGTACGTGGTTTAGTATTACTCTCCAAGCAGTAGAATCCGTAAGTGAAAGTTATCGTATAAATAACTCCAGAAATGATAAAGATTCCATAATATCCCAATAGTTTCAACAGAATTCCACTCAAGGCTGTGCCAATTGGAATTCCGGCAGTCATGCAAAGATTCACAAGTCCCACTCGATAGGTCCTGTTTTTTTCATCAGTAATATCACTAATGTAGCTGAAGACGCCGAGATAAACCATAACCCAGCCGCCTGTGATAGCCGGGAACAGAGCTTCGAAGAACATTGTCACTTCAACACCAATTTCATTGAAGAAGAAGGTGCTTAACAAATTGCTGATGCACACCATGAACTCGCCGAAGATTGGCATCAGTATACACACTTTTCTGTTTCCAGTTCTGTCGCTCCACGCCCCCATGAATATCACGAGCAGCGTTGGAATTGAAGTCTGTATCACACTTTTCCATGATTCTATGTTCGATATGATCTTTTGGACTTCACCTTCGAACTCAGTTAAGTTGCCTTTCCTATCTATCAGCGCATCACAAATTGTTTCATTGTAGTGTAGCTTCACGCGACAAGTTTTATCCAAGTTCAGATTCTGTATGGCCAGCCTGGCTAACATCGATGGTATTATGAGACCAGCTAGTATGGGCTCTACCGTTATATTTGATTTTATTCGACATAGTTTTCTTGTAAAGCTTTCCTTTTCAGCTGTACAATTTTTGATATTTTTCTCTTTCAGTTGCTCATCTTCAATGCATTCTTGTTTTTTTTCTGGATCTGACATGTTATGTTGTGTTCACTCAATGAATGTAGTTGTCAAACTAACAGTAGAAATGTTGTTTTACTAAAAGTTTATTTCTTACATATTATCTCAAACGCTCATTATTTGTATGTGCGTAAGATGTGTATTATGTACGGCTTGATCCAAAAAATGTTTCAGGATTTTTTTTTTTAATTTATAATGGGTGTTGTTTTAAAATCTTAAAGAAATGAAGAATACAGGTTTTATTCTTGTGGAATGTTGACAGATATTTTATTAGGTTTTAGAAGTGAAAACTTCTTTCTCGTTGAGAGATTTTTGGTAGGGAATAAACTTACGGATTCGCGGCACCGACAACATGCCATAGACATATCTCTATTTCAATGCAACATGCTCGCGCTGTAGTGTTGTAGTATAAAAATCTTCGACTACTATAATAGTTATCTGTTATAATAATACAACATTTTTATTGTTCTCTGATAATAACAAACACAGTACAAAGTCAAAGTAACACTTAATAGAGACTGGTGTCAGGCTGACCCTCCATCGGACACTGTGACACTTTATAACATACAAATCAACAATACACACACAAATGCACACGAAATACAATGCATCCCTATTCTGTTCACGACTACGCTTACTAGAGTATAACTGTATAATACTCATTATTGAGAATCTCCTCCTGAGTTCAATTCTTTGCGTGGGATCCTTATTTGTGCTATTAAAAGGAGTATCCTCTATTATTTTCACTTACTTTTGCAGTGTTAATCATTCTCAACCATTCATATTTTTCTTATTTGTTGTTGAAACTAATCATCCTGTAGAGAGAACGACTTATCAAAGTTAAATAATTGTACATTCATTAGCTAACGAATATTTGCGGAGAGTATATAACCTGCCACTGCACCTTGATGGTCTGATAAAATTATACAAACAATGTAATCAATTCTCTCGTATTTGCTCTTAGATATAGGTTGCGCAAGCGACTTGTTTGTAGCAATAGGTACAACTAGATCTTCGTAATCATTATCATTATCATCATGACTAAAATGATTAGATCTTTTTTAAATGTCATCTTGTAATTTAATTCGAGCTTAACCAAATAAACTGTTGGCACACAACAGGTATTATTTTAAAAGTCTTATGACTAGTATTTTTATGTCACTAAATGTGTATCGAAATACAAAAAAAAATATTGTGAAAAATTAAGGAATATGGTGCAATGCAAATACATCCTAACTAATATTATGAATGCGAAAGTGAGTTTGTTTGTTACGCTTTCACGCTAAAACGGCTGAACGGATTTGGATGAAATTTGGCACATGGGTAGACCAAGACCTGTAAAAGGACATAGGATATCTTTAATCCCGATATTCCCACGGGATTGAGACTTATGCGGGTGAAACCACGGGGCGCAGCTAGTGTTTACTATAATGACGAATGAAAAAAATCAATTACAAATGAAAAGCAAGTTAGCAGTAGACAAGGCGCCTATTTAATGCAGAGATGCAGTCAAAAGCGGCTGGTGGTAATATTAATTCCACCACAGACAGAAGAACGGAATGGAAACGAATCAGTATTGAGAAAACAAAGAAGAGGAGGGGAGTCTTAAGCCTTATTTATTAACACAAGTTTGTATTTATGTATATCAGAAATGTGTCATATTAAAAGGTGGATGATGTTTGAAAGGTTATAATATATCTATGGGTCATCGTAACCCGAAATAAGTTATCTATAAAAAAAGTCTTCCTATATACTATCGACTGGCGATTCACCCTATTCAATCCATTTGTGTATTAACCGCAATAAAGCAACAAATTCAATCCATAGTAATACCTAATCTAGCACGGAAGAGCACTGATTTCCAAGATACAGGTTTTCCCTAGTTCGGAATCCAGAGTTCATATAGTTTTAACCGTCTACTCACTTACATTATTTGTACACTAGTTCTTAGGAATATTTTATTAGGCTATATTTTATTGAATTCAAATAAACGTTTATTTATTTTTATTTTACACACATACATACATAAACTCACGCCTTCTTCCCATGGGGGTAGGCAGAAACTACAGAACGCCACCTGCTACGATCCTTACATACTCATTTTGCCTCGTTTACGTTCATACATCTGGTCATACACGCACGTCGGTTGCGAGTACTATGCACCTGGCCTTTCTGAAGAACATCACCAATAAGGGCAGTATATTTTTATTTTATACTTAATATTATGAATGCGGAAGTAATCTCTGTCTGTCTGTTACCATTTATACCTTAACGGCTGAACGGATTTGGAGATCATGCCCTGGGTTAGGACATAGGAAACTTTTTATCCCTATAATAAGTAAGTTCCCGTGGAATAATTCTTGACAACCACGCAGGCGAAGCCGGCAAGTCAACATATATTGAAAGCAATGATAGCCTAGTGGTGTGACCGTCAGACTGACAAGTCACAGGTCTCGAGTTCGAACCCAAGGCACGCACCTCTGACTTTCCGGATTCATGTGCTTATTGTATAATTATATAACACTTGCTTCAAAAACGATGAAGGAAAACATCGTGAGGAAACTGGCATGCCTGAGAGATATTTCTCGATGGCATGTGAAGCCAAGTCAGAGGCCCATGTGTGGCTTTAAAAACTCTGACACCAGGTTAGTCACTAACCACACGAAAAGAAGATATATTTTATGATCACTAGTCGCCATATTTCTTGCTCTAAAAGTCGACATCTCCATTATAAAGAATAAATTATGACCGCTACTGTCATCTTAGAAGAGCGTTTTTTTAATGACAACATAACTTTTACCTCAGTAATTGGTAAATAAATTAATAACACGGGGAAATATAGTTTTAATCGTATTTGGTAGTACTGAACCACATAATGTGAATGTTCAATGGAACATCAGAAAAACAATCTCACACGAAGATCCCATCTGATTATGGATAGAAAGCCGATTGCAGATAAAAGGAGAAAACAAAAAAACACAAAAGTGATAACTTGAAAAAAAATCGGCACCGCGGTAATCAACGCGTTGTCTTTTACTCCACGCACCGCGGCGCGGTAATCAATGCGTTGATGTGTTTTACTCCACGCACCGCGGTAATCAATGCGTTGTTGTCTTTTACTCCACGGTGTCGGTAAATTGCGTTACAGTTTCGCGAAATCAATGGTTTAGTCCCATCTCAAAAATGCCCAATGCGCCTAAAGAAGATTTCACTTCAAAAAAAAATTAGGAAAGCGTAAACTTATTTGGTATTGTAGAAACTACAGGTAAAAATAATGCTAACAATGCAAAATGCAACATGGGACAAGGGTAGGTAGATGATTAATTTATCATAAAAGCTTGTGCCGACCAGCTCGCGTAGCATGACCACCGTAGAAACGAGTCTTGTCGACGGAAGAATAGACAAAAATGACGTTCCGTGTAGACAGGACGGCAGGAAAGTAGAAAGACTCAACTGCACTTTTTACGAAATTCACTTTTTTCATAATTCGACTCGGAGTTCTTTGTTTTGTCATAGGATTTTTTTTTCTGTTTGATTCTCAATTTTTATTGATAGTCACGTCAACTACAAAAAAAAACTCAAAGAAAAAAACAGGTACAGTACTGTTTTTGTACTGAATTCGAGGTGTTGGTGTGAATTTTAGTTCATATTTTATTCCACACTTTTTTAATCGCGATTAGAAATAATCTGATTTAGTTAGATAATCAAAATTTTTAAAACGCTCTCCTGTAAAATCATGATTTTGTAGATAACCGTATATACTTTGTGGCCGTCGAATAAAAAGTTTTCTACTGTCTTTAGCATGGCGATTACAAAATCAAATTGTCTTCACTATCTTAGTGATTTTGACAGTTTGGGATAGAAAACTTTCTTCTGAAATAGTCTACATGTAAAAGGACCTAGACAAAAATCGTTAGAAACGAAAGACAAAATGACAGATTGTAGAAAGATTTTTACGGTGCGATGTCAAAAATGGAGAAACGAAACGTCACTTTGTATAGAAAGAGCTGTGTCTATTCTTCGTAGAGATAGAAAGCGTCATGCTACGCGTGCAGCTCGACACGCGACGCGACACAAAGACACCGCTCGTCGCGCGACGAGCGGTGCCTTTGTGTCGAGTCGCGTGTCGCGCCTGTTTGAAAGAGCCTTAACTGTAATTTTTCTACTGCTGTTTTCCACTGCTGAGATACAGGCCTCCTCTCTGTCAGAAGGAGTGGGCTATAATCCAACACGCGGGCCCGGCGCTTAGTGGATGTCACAATGTCTTCACATTTTTTATGTGTAACATCTTTCCTTTCGCTTTCCTGCAATCTGTGGGAGTGATGTAAAGGGACGGAAGTGTGTAACAGGAAGCCGGGAAAGCGCGTGCTATTTGATTTGACCAATGAGCGCGCGCGGTGCCAGAGTTGACTGTCGAAACGACTTCGACGAGGCCCCTTTATGGACCACTTGCGTTTAAACCCCAATTTCTTGCTATTTTATTATGAACCCCATATAAAACTTATAACTGTAACTGTTTCTTAATCTGTATAATATTTCCTATTGGTCTTATAAGACTTGTAAGAATTTAGTTAACAATAAAACGAGCATGTTTACTCTAAAAACAAGTATTGTTATATTCTTTCATTTTACAACGGGTTTTAAATACTTTGTAATCACAAGTATTTAAATTATCATAAGTCTATTGTCTCCGTTCTCCCCCAAATTGAACATTATATTTGTCTTCAATAGAAAATTGCATTACTCCTAGTGTTTATTAAATAAAATACAATTTTTATTAAAAATAATTATTTTCGTTACGAAAAATCATTTCAAATAATACCTACCTGAATCATTGTTTATAGGATAAAATGTTAATGCTACTTATCACCATGGTGAGATGTCAGATGTTTATGTTACACATCATATACGACTACTGTAAGGCTCGCTCGTTTTTTAAGGTTCCGTAGTAAACAAGGAACCCTTATAGTTTCGCCATGTCCGTCTGTCTGTCTGTCTGTCCACGGCTTAACTCAGAGACTCTTAGTACTAGAAAGCTGTAATTTGGCATGGGTATACATATTAATTACGCCGACAAAGTGGTAAAATGAAATCATGTTTTTTTTAAGGTACCTCCCTTACACGTACAGTGGGATTTTTTTCTCATCTTTCCCATAGTGTGGGGTGTCATTGGAAAGGTCGTTCAAAAATGTTGTGAGTTTGTAAAAGCATTTTTGGATTCAGGGATCCGTTTTTGAAATATTAGGCTATAAAGTGCTTATTTTTGTTAGATTCAAGTGTGTCCTCCCCCCTTGCCAGCTAGTTCAAATTTAAATTCTAAGTCATTTATTCAAACTAGGCTGAGAATCAGCACTTTTCGAACGTCAAAATTACATAAGACTGTCCCCCAAAAACGCCCACCCTTCACCACTTCCTAGAGCTTTAGCTGGGAAGAAGTGGCGCAACAAACTCCCCAGCACAGGTTGGTTTTGATATGTGAAAAAATTCACGGCAGTAGTATAACGAAATTAAAAGGAAAACTATCACAGCTAAGTAGGCTTTACAAGTTAACGAGTAATAATTGACCAACTTACATTTGCGGTTGCATCAACATATTCTCCCATACGGAGAGAACATGTTTTCAACTACAAAATTAAGTTTCTTCTTGGGATTATTCATCACAACTACGGAACCCTTCATTGTGAGTGGTCCGACACGCACTTGGCCGGTTTTTTTTCTATGACATTCCGGTTTCCTCTTGTGATGTTCTTTTATTTCTGACTTTTATTGTATAAATTCAATGAGGAAAGATGGATTTACTGTCTGAAAAATAAATTGGAATAAGATTGAATTGTTGATGATTGATAATTAAATGGCAGTATTTGTGGTGTTAACAATGTTATAATCTGTTCTTGTCATTACTTGACAAAAAAAGTTAAAGCTTCAGCTTTTTACACTGCTGACATCAGCACCATGCAGCAACAGTAAAATGCTAAAAGAAAAAAAAGAATACATTCTTATGCTTGTAAATGAAAACCAGATGATTCTTTATAATAATATAATTTATTCTTAAAGTAACGTAAGATCATGCAACTGTGTATAGTAATCTCACATTTGTCTTAAAACAATAAAAACTAACAAATGAAACAATTCATTCTCCTATCATCACTTCATGTTCGAGATCAATGCTGTTGATAAGCGAATCCTTTTTTTTCAATTCAGTAGCGGTTATTGCTTCATCATCTACAGGTTTGGATCTGGCAGTATCTTTCTTGTACTGTATGAAGAACCAGCTGTAAAAGTAATTCTTAGTTAGTTACGTTAAGTCACTAACTAACTTCGCTTAAGACTCGAGCATTACTTAAAACTATTTTCAACCAATCAAAAGGCTTTAAACGAGTTTTAAGTAATGCTTGAGTTTTAAGCGAGGTTCTGTAATACGTTAATATGTTTTTCACTCCTCTTGCTCAAAAAGTCTGTCATTGTAGCGTACCAAAGCGGGGGAAAAACAGCATATCTTGCAGATTCTAGCATCTAGCATCTAGGGGAAAAGTTTTTTTTTTTAAATTTTTGTCTGTAACCAACGAGCCTACAAAAACGAAAGTCTTTTTCTAATGTAATGGCTTCGCTCGCGTGGAAGTCGGAAATTATCCCATAGAAACGTACTACCGCATACCGGGATAAAAAGTTTCCTTAAAAAAAGCCCGGGAGTAAAACTACTTCGACAGAATGGGTTATTTTAGCCCCTCGTATAACAATCTACTATTAATCAACTTGATTTTAATTTCATTTTACAGTAGATGATACAACTAGTGACCCGATGCATTAGCGACATACTATAACATCGAAATTTCTGTGCTGTATCCAAGTTAAATATTTATGTATGGTACAGATAAACCTTTCAAAATAAATGCTCTAAAATGATGGTGAAGATCGCATAAAAATCCACAGTTGCAGTTTAGAAGATCTAAGCGGTCACACAGAGAGACGATAAGCGACTTCGTTTTACATTTTGTATAGATATAAAAGATAAATATATATACCATATGTAAACCATTAGGCCTCACGAAATATAGCTGCAAAAAAATTTCTTGTGGATCCTGAACTAGACCACCGCTTGCTAGTGTGTATTGTATACCCCACCAATTTTTGTGGCACACAGGCCAAACATTGCTATTGATATGTTAAAATAATGGTCATCACCAAAATTAGTCGCAGCAATCGCACCGGGATAAAGTTAATAATGCTTTTTATACTGAAATTCTACCAAACTAGTTTGGGCGCCTTTTAAGAATTACTACGCCAGTTTTTTGTGTAGAACAATATATTCTGCTAGTAACAAATAGCTCTTAATCTAAGTTAGGCGCAGTTTAAAGTTTTTCGTATAAACTATGAACATAAATTGTAAAAGTCTTAAGCTGGATAATTTATTTTAGTAATTGCATTAAGGTCCCAACTCAAGACTTAAGAACAATATTTGCTAATCTCATCTGATTTAACTTTCAGTCTTTTGGCAGAACACGTCGAACGCCTAATTAGTAATGAAGAAATGTTTTTATTGTATTTTAATATCTTGTTGTTTGTTACTTGAAGTCTTGTAACGACGACATTTTTATAGGTATCCATAAACGTCGTCAAAAGGCAAGTAATTAATTTTATCAAGCCAACAGCTTCCTCCCTTCTACTGATAACAATATCTGATTGTCATCCAAGTGTCGTACTGTACCCGACTTGCATGCACGTGGCAGCCTGAGCCTCGCAGGTGTTCATTCATAAAATCAACAAAGAATTATTCGATGCCTGCTATACCTACTCTGCGGGAATACTTCCGCGTAAATAGTTATGTACTTGTGTGACTACTTATTGGGTGCTTACGTTATAACCATTTTCCTATTTTTTTGGTGATCATCCAGCACCCTTATTGCGTTACAAACTCTCAATAACAATCCGAAACATTTTAAAGGAAATTGCTTCACATTTTTGAAAAGTGCGTCTGCTCAACAACATACTGCGCTATGAATGTTTTTGAACTGTCAAAATTTAAGGCTATGCCATTATAAAATACAAGACGTGGATATATTTAGTAACCTGTTCCGCTTAGCTCTATTTCTAAAGAGCCATAAAAACTCCTGAAAGAAATCGACTAAGACTAGTCAGACTAGTCTGCGCTCAGCGCTCGTTGTGTCAACACGCCGTGTTCATGTTCGCGACAAGTCAATCGTCATCCTGAGGATGCCTCGTTGAAAGGTGAAACACATGTCGATTTCTTTCAAGAGTTTTCTATGGCTCTTTAGAAATAGCTAAGCGGAAAAGGTTACTAAATATATCCACGTTTATTGTATTTTATAATTAACTATCTATGTCATTATGTTACATAATTACTCTGCAGATTATTAGTAAGGTTGTCGCCTCCTGATTAAGCAAAGAGGCCGTTTCATTCTCCACTTCTTCTTCTTCTGCTTCCCCTTTCTAATGACGTCAAGCACATCCTGCACATCCCAACATGCATAATCATTTTTTGAGTTACAACTAATCATTTTATGAATCCTCCTAACATGCGGCAAACAAGTCCGAGCCTTTAAAACAAACATAAAATACTCACCCGAAAAACATCAGTGGTGGAACCGTAAGCACAGTGCTAACATAATATACGATCCCAGCATCTATCTCCAAGGTGGTCATATATATCCAGGAGTACATCGGCCCGAATATCATTGAAGTCACCACCTCCATCAGATTGAAGAATGACGTCATTTTGCCTGAAATCACGTACGAATTGGCAAGATAACAGTCAATTTTGCCCGTGTGGTTTCGGGACGTGTTTTTTGTGAGGTGAAATGAATGTTGAGGTCTTCGCCGATACTTTATTTATTTGTGTGTTTTTAGCTGAAAGTACGTTGTTATTTTTTGGCTAGACTGGTTTATTGATGAGCTCAATAAAGTGTTTTTTTTTCATATTTAGCATATCAATTTCAGTTGCTACGATTCTAATAATGCTTGGTTTATTATATACATGGTTGTAACATTAATTTCATTTAATCATCATCAGTTGAATATAATTAAATAACTTCGTATTGTTCTTGTCGTGTCGACGGTAGTTTGATAAGGCCAGAGACTTCCTGTCTCGGCCTCCCTAGGCCGTTTAGTAGTAGACTTTAGTTTCTTTTTTTATTTATTACTTTGGCCTTTCGCAGTTGTGAGGTCTTGGCTGCTTAACCGGACTTTTCCTGTGGTGGCCTTAAGCTTCTACACTTAGAGCCTCCAGCCAGGAGCTTTTAAACTATTCTAAATTAAAATTAAGCGAGTGCTCGCTAAGGGCAACCCCTGTGGGGTACGAACCTCGGCTTAGGGCATCGCTGAGGGGAGGACAGCAAGAAGAGACAGGCTGGATCAAACTTAGATTTTCATCATGATTATTATGTGGGGTATTTAAAGCTGCGTTCTCAGCTGCAACAACTGCTGGCACCTCGTTTTCGAGCAAGGGTCGTGGGGGAGTAGACTTTAGTAGTGAATACCTTTATTATATGGGCGCTGGCAGGTTTATTTTGGGGGGGTTACATCATCAGCTCCACGAAGTTAGCTCGATAAGTTTTGTACTTCACCTCGAATATGTTAGGTTTTCGTTTGTACATTCATACAAGGAATAACTTTGTCAACTTATGCAGACAAGCTAATAACCTAACATAATTAAACTAGAATGCAAGAGCGACCGAAGCGCCCTCGAAAATGTTACATTATTTGTTGGCAGCTAGGCTACAAGGTAGCCTAGCTGCCAGTGGCGAATTTGCCCTAAGACCCAGTAGGCCCGGGCCTAGGGCAGCCAGATATTAGAGGCGACCTATCGTGACAAAAAATCACTGATAATAACAAGAAATAACTCAATGTACCTATATATTCTAAACGTCCGCGCACATTATGGCGGGCCGCACCGCACCGCATCGTATAACAATAACAACTTAAAACCATTTAACACTGAAACCTTTGAAAATACTATAATTAACTAAATTTCTGAACCGATTTCGATTAAAGTTGGCATTAAGTAAATTCATTATGTAGTCTATATGTTGGGTGCTGAGAAAGGGCGGCTGATACTTACTACATGGCCTGGGGCCTAGAGCGGCCAAGACTGCTGTAAATCCGGCAATGCTGGATGCCGCAGCCAGGCTGCCTTGTGCGCGCCTACCCTTAACCGTTATAGCTCTATTATTTACTGAGTTGAAATGTTGCTAGCCCCTTATATCTGGCCGCCCTAGGCCCGGGCCTCTTTAGCCTTAGGGAAAATCCGCCACTGGATAAGACTTGTTTATATTGTTTAAGCCAGTAGATGGCCACGTTGATTAAGAACTAAATGGGGTTTTATTTTGGTTTGTTTACGATTAAAAAACATTAATTATTTCACTACTAGTAACTTTTTTATTGGTTGTATTTAAATTAGATCTTTAAATTACTTACCTAGTTCATCACTCGTCACTAATTTGGATGAAATCGATCTTAGTGCAGTGAATGACGTCGCATTAAACATTTCAACAGCAACCGCTGAAAAATTAAAGTAAAGGTAATGTTATCATTTTGTGTTTAACCTTGTAGGAGGTCAATGGTAAACACTAACAATTTGCGAAGATCTTATTATGAGAGATGCCAAATTAATTGTCTACCGGTCTAGCCGTGCTAATTGACTTATGACTTTATTTCTTCTCATAAGGTATTCTTACTGATGCTGTTGTTCAAAGATTAGCCAAAGACCAACGTATCTAGTTAGTGGGGTTGACTGAGCAGGCTCTGAACTATTTTAGTATCATATCTTCACTCATGGAGCGACTTGGGGCTAAGTAATAAAAGCTACGCTTGCCGCTGTTGGTCCGTGGATGCGTGACCATCTTTACATACCCAGACCTTTCCGTGCCTTGGAAAGCACGTTAAGACGTTGGTCCCGGCTATCATTCGTGAATCTTTGACAGTCGTTACGGGTCGTCAGAAGCCCGAAAGTCTAACAACCAGTCTTACCAAAGGCTATCGTATTATCCAGTAACTGTGTTTTGGAGGTCAAATAGGCAGTCGCTCCATTTAAATTACTGGTATTCAGTTGCATCCGGTTAGACTGGAAGCCGACTCCAACATAGTTGGGAAAACGCTAGGTAGATGATATTCCCTCATGGAGGCTCTTCCTTGTTGTTGACGTTCAATGAACTTTTGGGGTGCATTTAAACAGCCTTCAGATATGGCGACACATAAATGAACGCCCAGCAGCGCCCCCTGGGCTGTCAAACTCAAACTCAAAAGCGTTTATTTCAATTAAACCATTTACAGGCACTTTTGAGTTATCAAAGAGTCGGTCAGTTAGTCAGAAAGTTAAAGTTAGTTGCCCATTCTAAAACGTAGATCTCTATGGAGAAGAGTTGTGTCATCCCCACTACCATCCTGCTGACTACCGTTTTTTACCAAAGCGTTACTTCGTACCGTTAGAAGAAAAAACGTTTTACCAAAATAAAAACTTTTTACAAAAAAAAAACACTTTTTAGTGTTGTGGTACCTACCCCAAACAAATTCGAATACCACTACCTGCTATGTAAATAACAGTGACTGGAAGTTATCATATCATCCACATACTAAGTGGGAAAAAATACGTATTATTGAAGCTAACTCAAAAACTACCCAAGCAAAGTTAATAAAATTTATATGGGACCACCTCTGAAGTATGATCTACCAAACAAAAAAAGAATCATCAAAATCAATTCATAATTGGCGGAGTAATCGCGTAACAAACATACAAAAAAAAAAAAAACAACATACAGACGAATTGAGAACCTCCTCCTTTTGGAAGTCGGTTAAAAAAACAACTGTCTTCCAAAAAAAAACACTACAAAGTGAAAAATTACTTTAATTTCGAAAGTCGGTGTCTTTGGTTTTGAATTTTCGTTGTTTGCCACCGACTTCCACCGTAAAAAGTTTTTATTTTTCACTTTTTGTTGTGGTACCTACCCCAAACAAATTCGAAAACTGCTACCTGCTATGTAAATAACAGTGGCAGGAACTTATCATGTCATCCACATACTAAGTGGAAAAAATACGTATTATTAAAGCTAACTCAAAAACTATCCAATATGGGACCACTTTTGAAGTATGACCTACCAAACAAAAAAAGAATCAACAAATTCATAATTAGTGGAGTAATCGCGTAACAAACATACAAAAAAAAAACATTTCAAATCCAACAGTCGAATTGAGAACCTCCTCCTTTTGGAAGTCGGTTAAAAAGAAGAAGCGGAATGGAGTTATGATAAACCATACTTACCTATATACATGTCCATAGTGTTTCTGGCAAAACCAGTGTAGAGGGCGCCAACAATTTTGCTGCTGTTGGAGATGAGGCCAAGCATCGAATCGTGCCATTTTAAACGGTGACTAAACAGGCTTATTGAGATCAATGCTCCTAAAAAAGAAATTAACAGGGAAATTAATAACTCACCATTCATTTTAAGGTATTAAAACTAATGATCGCCAAGTGGTCGAAATTCAACCATAATTTATTTAAATTTTAAGTTGTAAAGTACATACTAATTCCATGCTGCCATGTCATTATTCTAAGGTAGCCATCTTGTGAGTCAAACGCATGTAGTGTTTGTTATGTTTTATTTTATTTGTAATCCATATTATATAATAAATTGTAATAGTTTAAAAAACCCTAGAAAAACACGCTTTTATAAATGCACGTAAAAACAAAAAAGTGCCTATCTTCCGGCTTCATCATCAGACCTTGAAACCTAATCGTGGTCAAAGTTCATTACAAGACTTTTCTAAGAAATCAAAAACAGCTATGATACGATTTTCATCATGAAGTTCCAGTTCATATCTTCCAGCTCCATCATCAAATCAGTTCGACAGTACCATATTATTGTATTGTCATCAGAACTACATACAGCTGCCAATTTTCATTACGCTACGAGCCTTGGAAGATGGTTAAATTAGTTACCTTAGATTCCATTACATAGTTAGTTACATACAGGTCGACCTAATAAAAGCGTGTTAAAAATACTAGCTTTCTACACTCCTTCTCCATATAAACTTTAACTTAACGAAAATTTTTTCTTCACGTATTATAAAGAATATCTGGATGACCGAGCTTTACTCGGTTTTTTTTAACGACGTTTTCTAAAAATGAAACCTAGCTAGATCGATTTATCACCCACGAAACCCCTTGCATACTAAATTTCATGAAAATCGTTGGAGCCGTTTTCGAGATTCAGATTATATTATATACAACGATTGCTCGTTTAAAGGTATTAGATAACTAAAAATCTCAAAAGAGATCATTTTACTCATCATTATGAACAACTATTACAATAGGATCACTCATGAAATCGCGAAAAAGGTATCTGCTGCAAAATGTAAGGAACAACAGCAGGTTCTTTCTCACAATTTCAATGTTGATAAGTACAGTTCCCCAACCCCTTTCAGGTTTCAAATTATTTCAATTACACCTTGTATACAGATTATCGTAATCATCATTCAGCTGAAAGAAGGCCACTGCTGGACATAGGCCTCCACAAAGCATCGCTAAACTGACATCTCCTGATGCCCACATCCAGCGGATTCCTGCGACCAGGTCGTCGGCCGGTCCACCTTGTAGGGGACCAACCCACGCGCCCCGCTTTAAAAACGCAATAACATGCAGATAAGGAGATTAAAGCCATTTTGGTGGGCTCATTAACACAGCTTAAGTTGTAAAAATAAAATACACAAGTACTTGCTGTACTTGTTTATTTTATTTTTACAACTTATGAAATGTTTTCTACGAGCGAAGTATTTAGGTAAGTATTAGGAATCTAATTTTAATTGTTGTGCTCTTCCTTCTTGTGACGATAGAGCTTACTAGGCACGTATAGTTTTAAATATCAAATACACACCTGGCAGGTTTTTTATACCTCTTGTATAAAAAACCTGCCAGGTGTGCCAGGCTTTTGTTTTTTATGTACAAGAGGTCGTCACCTCCTTCTGCGAAGCAATAATGCTCGCGAAGGAGGAGGCGGAGCGCATGAGGGAGAGGCAAATTTCGCGCCCTTACGCCCCTAATCGCCGCAGGAGCCGCCCTGGGCATCGGGAGTCGCAGGCCGATTCCCGGCCAACGTAAGCGCGGACTTGCGGACGGTGAGCAATGGGTAGCTCGCCGTCCGATAAGACCCAGGCCCGGGTCGACGGCACATTTGCCATAATCGCCACGCTTGGCAGGCGGGTTGGCGATCGCAGTACGGTGTTAAAAATGTATAGAGAACGCTGCTGCCCATTCTCGAGTAAATCCCTTAGTCGCCTTTTACGACACCCATGGGAAGAAATAGGGTAGTGCTATTCTTTAAGTCCGGCACCGCACGGACTATTACAGGATTCAAATATCCTGAAATCATTTATTCGTGTTCACATTTTGTAACGTTACTTGTAATTATTATGGACATGGTCTGAAATAAAGTATTATTATTATTATTATTTTTTTACGTCTTTGACATTTCTCGGGACCCTAGGGTCCCGGACCTTTGGAAGGCGTACGAGGGGCCGAAGCCAACTCGCAGAGGCCCCTTAGACGTTTCTAATGAAATGAGGTACCAACCGACGATTATCCCTGTTTGTACTATGCAAGTGCAGCCAAGGACAACCCCCGGTTGGTGTAGGACTATTGTAAGTTAAGAAAACAAAGATATTGGACTATGGGTTTGGGTGGCTAAAGTGGACTGGTCACCTGGAACTATGGAAGGACTATGGCCCCTGCCTGATCAATGTTTTATATGCACACGGATAAAATGGCAGGGGGTGACTTGCACACTCAATAATGGGTCCCCGAAAACGGTCGCTAGCACAAAGTGTCGTAGCGACAAGGGGACAACATGTCCTGAGGTGCTTGAGGAGTGGAGAGGTAATCCACGGCTTTCAGAACAATCCCAGAGCCCGGAAGATGGTCAAGGTCCCTACGAGCACTTACTGGAATACTTCCTTCATCCGAGCACGTTTGCTCTAGCGAATCTCCACTCAAGCCGGCCAATAAAGGCAAGAGTGAGGTGGGAGCTCTGTTCCTCGTCAGTGTTCACTCCAGCCGGCCAATAAAGGCAAGCTAGAGGTGAGGAATAAGACTTCTCCCGGAGATAGGGTCCGTGGGGTCGCTACTGCCCAACAGCTCGCCACATGCTGCCCTGCGGGTTTTTGTATCTCTCTTGGTCTGGCTCCTCACCCAGACCCGTTCCGGCAAAGTAAACTCTACCAGCACAGACCCAGAGTTCGGGGCGCGCAAGCCCCACCACGACGTCAACGTAGAGATACGGCGGTGGGGTTATTATTATTATTACACCGTTACTTTTACACCTACCTAATGCTAAATTATTAATAAATTCAACTAAGTACATTACTTACCTAGTGAGTGGGCGCAAATAAAGAAAGTACTGTAGAAACTATACATCAAGGCGTCCCAGTTGAAACGGTACCGAGTGTATAGGTAGCGTACCGTGTATTCACCTGAAATTACATTTTTTATATAAAAACCACGGTAAGTACGAATTAGAAGTCTGAATTTATCGTAGTCAATCAACAACTAATTGAGTAATATATTTTCGTAGATGATTAAGACTAATCTGTTTTATTTTGACAGTTCAACAACATTCATTGCGTTATTTACGTTGTTGAGCAGATTTTTTTTTCAAACTGATGAAGCAATGGATTAGCAATCTGTTTAAAAATGATTCAGATTGTGATTGATCGTGTATTACGCAATTAAGGTGCTGGCAATTTTCGTTATCTATTATCACAATAGCCCAACCACGAGCTCATAAACAGTATTATTTTAATATTACTTCAGTGGGAGAAAGAGATGGAGCTATACGACCTGTTGAGCTTCATCTCTGTCCCACACTGAAGTAATATTAAAATAATACTGCTTTATGAGCTGGCGGTAGGACCCCAGATTAGTGAGCGCAGTGATTTGTCACACATTCTGGAAAAGGGGCCCTAATCACCATTTACGGACACCCTCAGTTGGAAAAGGTAGAAAAGTTCTTTCTACCAATTTTTTAAGGAAAATGACTAAGGCTTAAAATATTTTCCTAGTAAACTAACTACTGCGAAATGTTTCGACATATAGCAGTAGTTACTTTACAAACTAAACACTGATATAAATAATTCTATAGATCCCCAATGATAATTTGGATTTATGTCCGGAATTCAGTACTACCGTTGAATAAAATATAAGACTAGAAACAAGTACGTACCGTGAGACGGGCCGTATATAAACGCAATCGAAGCCAACACCAAAATGGACTTTGTTCTCCGCTTATTAGGTCCCTTTTTGAATGCAACAGTACAAGTGTCTTTTACGTGTTTTATGTCAAAAAAGGATTTTAGGAAGCCCCGTACGTCGGACGATTCGTTCTGCAATTATAAATCCCATTATTAGACCTGTTCCACATTAATGGCTTCTGCGTCTTGTGTTGAGAAATGGAAAAAATACGGCATTACCTACATTGGTAGTACTGGGTCGTAGCATTGTACTACCCTAGCACAGCACTCCCAAAAAATACTTAACAAACTTTTTTACAGAAACCAAAACCGACTTCCGAAAAATAAAAAATAAATTACAAAAAAACCGACTTAAAAATAAAACTAAATATTGAATAACTTTATTTCGGAAGTCGGTAGCAAAAAACGAAATTCAAAACCAAAGATTATTTTATTAAAATACGTTACGTTATTTTTTAATAAAAAAGTTTGCAAATCCGTCTATATATGACGGAGTTATACCCGAAAATACATTAAAAACATATATATTCCTTTTTTAGAAGTCGATTAAAAATTTCTGATGTTTACATAAACTCTATTTTATTGTAACTATAAACATCACGTCTAAATATATTCGACTCTGGGTAGTCTACTACTCTTGGTTGACTACCCAGACTCGAATATATTTTGAACTATTTCTTCAAGTAGAATTTTTAGATTATCCGGATTGACTGTAGGTAGGTTCAAAAAACACACCTAATTGTATCGAATCTCTGCTGTAAGACAGAGTATGGAGTTTTTTCTTGAAACCTCGTTAAAATCAGACTTATTTGTCTTTTGGTCAATATAAGAATACAAATGTATGATTTTTTTTCCCTTTATTAAAAAGAACCAGGTTCGTAATAAAAGGGATGATGCCTGACTAAAAAAAAGAAATTCGGTTTAGTCCGTCAACCAGATAATAAAAAAATATTAGACACAAATTTTATAATTTTTATTTTTTAGTTGGGGAGTAGGGGTCGCTACGTCACAAGTAAGGATTAAATCTACATATTCGTGACGTCATGGCACATTTTAACTCAATGTATTGCCGTAATCTTTTGATTATGTAAAAAAAGAAAAAATACGTGTCCAATATTTTTTTTAATCTAGCTGAAGCACAAAAAAAAATTAGTCTTCATTCCTATTAATTACAATACAACAACGAGAATTTAAATGTAACAGTTTGTTCACATGAATCCGTACTGTAAACATTACAAGTAAGTAAATAAATATTGTCTTTCAGTGACCGCATTGAGGGATTATAGGATTTATGGTTACTCCTTTTCATAAGAAAGAGGCCACAATATCGGGTAATCCAGAGCATCGTCCCACTAAACGAAGATGTTACAGTCAAACTTAAAACCGGTGAAAACTGCTTTTGACTGGTTAAAAGTACCATTTACTTTAAATACGTTCAATTCTTATCAATAAGAAAATAAGGCGAAAAATATTATGCACTAATTTAATACGCAATAACGAACAATAAGATTTAATCGTTTGATCAAAATATAATCTAATTGATTAAGTATGCCATGAATGAGTAAACAAGCCCTGTTCTAGTACATAGGCCTCACTTTTACATGAATATATTTTAAGGAGACTGATCCTCAAATGGTCCTATCATTTACGTCTGTTTTGATATTCAAAATCCTACCGACATTCTATGAAAAATAATCCCGATTACTAGGTTATAGGTCTCTTTTTTGAGAATTTTCTGATTCTGTATACTTAAAATGCTGTTTACATTCAAACATTAAACTAGCTATACGAAGTTTTAAACCTAGTTAAAGTTCATCTTAAATCGCTTGACAATGCAGAATCGGAACCCTCAAATATTCTAAATTAACTAACCTTTTTTGGTTTCTCTGTAATTGGCCTCTCCGGATCTTTAATGTAGACAAATCCATAGACAATGCTGAAAAGGTTCAGCAAAGCGCTGACGGAGAACACTCCGTAGTATCCTGTAAGTTTCAGTAGAATTCCGCTGAGAACTGATCCTATCGGACCTCCGGCTGTCAAACACAGGTTCGCTATTCCCACTCGAAACGTCCGGGACTCGGCACTAGAAACATCACTGATGTACGCAAACACACCCATGTATGTGGTGATCCAACCACCCGTGATCGCAGGGAAGAAACCATCGAAGAACATGGTCACTTCTACCGGCAGCTCATAGAAGTAATACGCGTTGAGTATGTTGCTCAAACACATGAGCAGATCTCCTATGATTGGGAGGAGAATACATATCTTTCGCTTTCCAGTCCTATCGCTCCAAGCACCCAAGAATATTATCAAGATACTTGGCAGCGCTGTCAGAAGAACGCTCTTCCACATCTCCATCCCTGCTATGAGCTCTTGGACGGCTAATTCTTGTTTAAGGTACTTTGTTCCTTCTTTTGCTATGAGTGCGTCGCAAACCTGATCGCCAAACTGCATGTTCACGCGACATGCTTTGTCCAGATTCAGATTCTGATTTGCCAATCTTGACAGTACTCCTGGGATTACATAGCATGCCAGAACAGGTTCCACAGTAATGTTTTCCTTTATCACTGCAATCTTCTCTTTGAAAGTTTTCTTTTCCGGTTTTTCTTTCCCTTTCAATGGCTGTTCTTCTGGGGTACCCATCTTTTCCGACGGCGCCATGACTACTAACTCTTACAGGATAGGAAAGGTTCCCAGTGACATGTTAATTGCCAACCAAATATTAACTCATTGTGAAAGACTTAACTATTGTTATATTTATAGGTATTTTATCAGTTTTTCAAAGACGAACAATATTTGTATCCGAGGAGACAAACATTGTTTTGTTTGTTTGGTGTATTTATGAAGGAGCACGCTATTTATTCTGACGTAATTATAATAATCAGGTGTGATGATGAAATCTCTATATTGATAAAATGCAATCTTTAAACACACCTTCAAAGTCTTGTCTTGTCACACTACTTGTGAACGTTTGCACCATATACTAACGTTTGAACTAGAAAAATGTCTTTGTCTCTTGTAGTGTGTGGCTAATCTAATAGCATCCCTAATCAATTGCTCCACTTCACTAGCAATCTGAAAAGCGTTAGAAACATACTCCTGTTCTGTACCGCATCCAATTTGTCCACTATATAAAAAATAAACCAAGCAATCTAGATCGTGGCCATCTTAATTTGCGGTTTAAAAAAGCCAGATGGGGATTTTCATTAAAAAACTTGTTTTTAGATCCTGCATGTGATGTTGGAAAGAATGTGTGTGGAATAATATTAGTGCTTTTGAAATATTGAGATTTTATATTGGAGGATTTTTTTATATTTCTGGAGAAAGGACATTGTGTGGAGTTTTTACACTTTTGTTTGTTTAGTAGAAGAATCTCACATGACTTTTATGGACTTAAATGATGAAGAATAAGCTTCCGTTGTAAAGTGATTTCTGTTAAGATGCTCCTCCATTGTTGCAGGTTCTCAAATACTCATTGCATTGCGGCCAAGTCTCCTAACATCATATGATTACGGTTGTCAAACTAAACGATGATTACAGAAGTCACCGATGCCCATCATCTTGAGATATGCAGAGACGAAAAGAAAAGTAATGACACTGAACACTGCCAGTGCCAAGCAATATCTTGACAAAACACCGTTGAAGAGACAGGGTTGCTTGTCCTTTTGCCAGCCACGGCAGCCACCACATAGCCAAGTGCCTATTAATCTCAGTGAACTTGATGTACTGCACGTCCCTGAGCCGGATGTGCATTTAAATTAAAAGACATGTTATTTTTATATATCTGTGTGAAGCAAGAAGGATGTGTCGCGGTAATGCTGCTCACAGAATGTGCGCGCTCTTGAGTCGATGCACTTTTATTTTGTTGTAGGGGGTTCACATTTTAGTACGGACAATGTTGCTCTTGGCTGTTTAAACTTTGGTCGCGGAAAACTTCATCTTTTTGTATTGTACATGCACCAACCACCGCAATCTACTACGACCCTGCTGCCCCGCTGCTGCCTGCTGTCCTGCCTGCTTCTGGTTTTTGAACTGTGTCGGGTATTTTATGACCCACACAATGTTAGTGCATGCTAAGGTAAAAAGATTAAACAGTAAACAAATTGGTATAGTTTGACAAATACCGCTGTACCACGCCTTAGGAAGGCGCGCGGCGAGACGGGGGAGCAGTGGAGGCCGCTTATTCGTCAAAGCTCTCGGCGCACGGCGTCCCGCCCGCCGCTTATTATATTCCTAAGGCGCGGTACAGCGGTATTGGTCAAACTATAGCCAAGCTGCACTGCCCAGTGTGTGCTCGATGATAATAATTTATATGAACGAACGATTTCTTTTGGGTGATTTAAATTTATTTTAACAACCAAATGATTATTAAACTATTTATGATTATTTATATAGACAGTACAACAAACGATCGCGAGTAAATACCTAAACGACATCTTTAGAAAAGCATAATGAAATTCAGCCCGTCTTCTTGAAATAATCATAGGGCCTCATTTTTGCGTTACCAGAAGCCTGAGAGAAAACTGTTTTTGCTTTTCATTTAACCCATCAAATTAATTACAAACGTAATTCTTGCGTTTATAAATGGAATAAACGACTATAAACGAATTTACCACCTAGAAAATATCTTGTTGGGAGGTACTGGGTACTAGCTAGAGTATTTCAATTACTGAACCTAATCGAAATACTTGGAGCGAACGAACTCGTCGAACTTACCTAAACACCCTTTAAAATTCCTAACATAGTATCTTCTTCATATGGATTAAAAGTAAAATGGTTCCTAGGTTTAGGCTTCACTAACTTCTTGACATATTTTCTTGCGGTCATCGTTCTGATGGCAATATCTTTGTTCTTTTTTTTTCTTTTTTTCGTAGATCTAAGCAAATTTTTATTTAGTGTTTAACTTTTTACCTGAATACTTAAACTTTTTTTTATTATTATTACCCACATATGTCGCAGTAAGATGGTTATAGCCGTGATATAATTATATCCCTAGGGATGTGACTATATACCGTAATTTACATACATACATAAACTCAAAACACAAATATAGTTATATGAAAGCGGTTCATAACTGTCGGAGTGCCTTAATTTTGTTACTGCGATCAATTTAGACGTAGCTCACAGTTCTAACCTAACCTATTTGGTCGGAGTGCCCTAATAGTTATATTACTAGATCGTGTTCGTATCATAGTTATATTCCTAGTAAGATAGTTATAAACCGCTTTCATAAAACTATATTATGGTATATAGCTATATCCCTAGGGATATAACTAAATCACGGCTATAACCATCTTACTACGACACATACATGACATCACGCCTGTAATCCCCGAAGGGTTAGGCTGAGGTGTACCTATATGTCCGCCGTGAAGACAAATCGATTTTCGAGTAATTGTCTTAACTACCTACGCATAGAAATACTTGTTTCACGGTATTCAAAGTGAATAATACTACTTACACGAGTAAACTCTGACGACTGCCTCGTTGGTCTAGTGGTCACAAGCGCTACAGCTGAGCATGAGGTCATCGGTTCAATTCCCAGGTCGGCAAAGTGTTATTGAGTTTTGTCCATGAGGAATTTCTCAGTAGCAGCCCGGAGACTGGATTTGTGCCTGGTTGATGGCAATGGGCTCGCCCCCTATTACCCACATTTCACCAGTTATGTTTAAGTCCCATGTACAAATCCAGTCTCCGGGCTGCTACTGAGAAATTCCTGATGGACAAAACTCAATAACACTTTGCCGACCTGGGAATTGAACCGATGACCTCATGCTCAGCAGTAGCGCTTGTGACCACTAGACCAACGAGGCAGTCGTCAGAGTTTACTCGTGTAAGTAGTATTATTCACTTTGAATACCGTGAAACAAATATTTCTATGCGTAGGTAGTTAGGACAATGACTCGAAAATCGATTTGACTTCACGGCGTATGTATTTCTATTCTATGCCTAATCAAACAACAAAAAATGCCTATATCAGAAGATCAAAGTCAAAGTTATTTTTCACTCCTCTTGCTCAAAAAGTCTGTCATTGTAGAGTACCAGAGCGGAGAAAAAATAGCATTTCTTGCTCTAGGGGAAAAAGTATTTTTTTTATAATTTTTGTCTGTTCCAACGAGAGTTGTGTTTATTCTTATGTAGAATAATCATGATTATGAATTCGACTTACTACTGGTTCACAAAAAAAAAGAAGAACATTTTATTTTTGAAAATGGAGCTATTTGCGGCTATCTCTATTGCGTTGTGGCTACAGAAGAAATAAAAAAAGGCATTGGCGCGAAATCTTTAGATTTTTTTTCTAATTACGAATTGAATTGGTGACCGTAATATAATTTACAACAGTGAAAATGTCATTACCTAGTGAGAACATCTTCACAGAGGACTGAAATTAAGTTCCCGGAAAAAACATTTCGTTAAATATCCAGAATTGTACAAATTGTACATTTAAATAAAATAAACAATTTAATATTGTATTGGATTATTTTATTTTCTCGCAATCGTAGTGAAAAGTAGAATGTAACACACGGCGCTAAAATCCATTATAACTTGGTTTCTATTTACTCCCTCGCTAAAGCTCGGGAGTAAAACTACCTCTTTACAATGGGTTATTTTAGACCCTCGTATAACAATCTACTATTTCACTCCTCTTGCTCAAAAAGTCTGTCATTGTAGCGTACCAGAGCGGGGAAAAAATAGCATATCTTGCTCTAGGGGAAAAAGTAATTTTTGTCTGTAACCAACGAGCCTACAAAAACGAAATAGTAGATTGTTATACGAGGGGCTCAAGCCAAAACTATCCATCAAGTAAATCCTGGTCACCGTACTTTGTTGAAAAATGTTAGGGAACGCTCGTGGCGCGTCGCCATTGTTTTCTAACACTAATTTACTGGCGACATATTTTTCTGCTTACTACGAAGAATAGGTGGCGTTTCTTTACACCTACATTTTCGGTATTAAAGGTGTATGTTATGTGAGATTTTGAGCTTAATACAATAGCTTTTGAGGATCTGAGTTGAAATAAGCTTATTATCTTAGCGAATTGAGTACTTGAAGGTACCTGTTTGACATAGGCCTCTTTAATAGCACGCCACTACATTAACACTGGCGTAGCACTGACGTAGTACTGACGTAGAACTGGCGTAGCACTGTTGTAGCACTGTTGTAGCACTGATGTAGCACTGGCGTAGCACTAGCGTAGCACTGGTGTAGCACTAGCACAGCACTGGTGTAGCACTAGCGTAACGGTAGCACTGGCTGGCGTAGCACCCCGTAGCATCCAAACTGTCATACTCAGTCCTCGATACAGAAGCAAGTATAAAGGCATCATTATAAAATAAATTTGAACATAAAGGAAAATAAAAGTGCCAGCAGTATTCTATAGAGACCCGCCTCGCCCCGCCTCGAAACCGCCCCTGTATCGCATCGTTTCCGTTATCTGTGTGACGCAGTAAAATAGAACCTAGGAATGGAAGTAAACAATATTGTGTGCATTTCAGAGATAATTTTAGTCTGGTGATTGTTTATCATGACTTCTGCGGAACGTCCTCTACTCTCTACTTGCATTATGTTTTTGACAAACACTTTGCCTTTCATGTTTGCATTTCAACAGTTAAAGTCATTGCTTGAGGAGCAATTTCGGTATTTTGAAGAACCTTCGCATTCTAATCTCAATCTGTCAAAAAATTCTCACATGAAAAAGTTTTGACATTATTGTCCTTGAGGTGAGATTGTGACTCTAATTTGAATATCTTATATGTACGAGAATTGGCTTTCTGATAATGGAAATAAGTGGTCAATGATGACCATCAAATCGTCGTCGTCGTCATCGTCATCGTTAGGCAGAAACCCCAGGGCTTCACGAAGAAAGAAATAGGACCTGGAACTGGACAGAAAAATACTTAAAGATGTGACGGTATCGGATATTATTGTTAATAAAACAAAAAGAAAACAGAACTCACAATTTCAAGTTACTTCACTTTAGGCATGAGGAACAGGGTGTAAAGTTCACTCATCCTTTATAGAAAACTTTTTACAAAAAAAAAACTACCGACTTCCAAAAAAAACACTACAAAGTGAAAAATAACTTTAATTTCGGAAGTCGGTGTCTTGGGTTTTGTGTTTTCACTTTTTGCCACCGACTTCCGAAATTAAAGTTATTTTTCACTTTGTAGTGTTTTTTTTGGAAGTCGGTAGTTTTTTTTTTGTAAAAAGTTTTTATTTTTCACTTTTTAGTTGTGGTACCTACCCCACACACATTCGAATACCACTACCTACTACCAGTGTCAGGAACTTATCATATCATCTACATACTAAGTGGGGAAAAAAATACGTATTTTGTAGCTAACTCAAAAACTACCCAAGTAAAGTTAATAAAATTTATATGGGACCAATTTGGGAGCATACCCTTTCAAACAAAAAAAGAATTTTCATAATCGGTCCACAAATGACGGAGAAATCGGTGGACATACATAAAAAAAAAAAAAAAAAAAAAAACAAACATACGCGTCGAACATATAACCTCCTCCTTTTTGGAAGTCGGTTAAAAAGGGAGGATCCTGCTACCAGACGGGTGTCGTGTCTAGCGGGCAACTGTTAAAGGATTTTTTTATGGCTTCCTGTAGCTGACCTCTGAGTTCATGACTACTTAACCGGGCTATCCTGTGGCTGCCTTAAGCTACTAACTTAAAGCTTCCAGAGGAGGGCCCAACGATAATGTTGATCGCGCGGTAAACTTTGCTTGCGCGATGCAGGATTTGTGTGACGTCAGGCGATGCAGATGCTGCCACATCACCATCAGCGTCCGTTGACCCAGCATACCCACGTAAATCACCTGTAGTAGTTACTCTTTTAAATTATAAGCTTAGAAGAACTTTTTTTTGTTATATCGTAATTATAAAATGGTATCTTTGTTGGAAGTTTTGCTAGCAAATTTTATTTTACCCTACATAAGTTGTGATTTAGTATGAGAAGTATAGAAGAAAAAGACATGTTGATCCTAAATAAATTGGGATAAATGATGGATGATGTAGTTGTGATTTAGTTTACCATCAAAGAAAACTCGCTCGAGTATTTTTCTGCTCAGTGTGCGCTTACTCTAAGCACAGATAATGTAATACTACGCTCTAGGCAAACATCGTAGGTGTTTGCCGAACGAATGCTCATTGCGTGATGGCAAATTCACAACATGAAGGTTTCTTCATGTTGTGAATTTGCCACCACGCAATGAGCATTCGTTTGCATCATTGTTTGTTTCTATTCTTGTTTACCTACTAATTTTGTTAAAATCCCTAACATATCCTATTTATATTTGTACAAGTTCTTTAATAAATTTTTGAAGTGAAAACTTATTTAGGCACGTTGGGCATTTTTGAGATGGAAAAAAACAATTGAACTCGCTACACCGTTAGCCGTTACCGACACCTCATTTTTGTAATCGCGATTGTGCTCTTTATTTATATTACGTTACGAATCAATGTTCTATTCAAGTATTTTAACTTTAAAGGTTATGGAAGTTTTTTTTTTTTTGTAAACGCGATTTTGCTCTTTATTTAGATAAGGTTACGGACCAATGTTCTATACAAGTATTTTTCTTCCACCAAGGCGATCTTGTTCAAGTTTTCATTTCTGTCGGCACTCCCGGAGTGCCACTGTTTTTTTTTTCTTAGCAAATATCTGTTATTTATTTATTTAGGTTAACCAACAATTGCTTACACCTATACATTTCTAACTTAATTACTAGGGTAACATTTACAAATGCAACAATTAATTATAGGTTAACACCACATGCAAAAAAAGTTATCAACAAAACTAGTTAGAGATCGTTATTTCCTAAGGAAGTGGTGAACGGTCACATAATAACGGGTCTCCAAATACAGAGCGTTTTTTACCCGACTACGGCGTAGCAAAAGTGAGGGTTATGATTTTAACCGGTATGTATGTATGTTCATCTGTTCCCTCATAACTTCTAAACTACTCGTCATAATTTGACAAATGAGGTATTGGAAGCGTCTTGGTCATCCGCTGGTTATAGGCTATGACGTCACATTATGTGGCGCGCTCTAGAGGACATAATGTTTGTAATTTAATAAAAAAAATCAAAATATGCCATGTTACAGATTACAGATTTTCTTAACAGCCGATAGCATATGACGGAACCACTCTTCTTGGAAACTGTAGCTTAAGGCCGCGTCCTACTTGAAACGATCGTCGCATGCTTAATGTGTCTCTATTTAACACGCTTTTATTAGGTCGACCTGTATGTAACTAACTATGTAATGGAATCTAAGGTAACTAATTTAACCATCTTCCAAGGGTCGTAGCGTAATGAAAATTGGCAGCTGTATGTAGTTCTGATGACAATACAATAATATGGTACTGTCGAACTGATTTGATGATGGAGCCGGAAGATATGAACTGGAACTTCATGATGGAAAATCGTATCATAGCTGTTTTGGATGGGTCCACCCTTTATAGCAGAACTTTTTATGTCATAATATTATTTTGCATAACAGCGAATAGCATAAACTTCATTTCGCAGAAAATCTTTTGGCAGACAATCCTTTATCATACATTCAAAACTCATAATTTTGTGAGTCACAATCATCTTTAGGCATAAATTTCATATTCATAATAATTAAAAAGTAGAACCATCATATCGCAGAAAGTTTACAGTCAGAATCGTCGTTTGGCATACATTTCATATCGATAATCATTAAAAGGCAAAACTATCATATGTCAGAAAGTTTACAGATAGAATTATCTTTTGGCATACATTCTGTGATATCGGAACGTAGCAGTATGGCTGTACTGCTCAGGGTTCTGCTGTTTCGCTCTCTCGCAACCGATCAGCCATATTGTTGAAACTTAAAATACTGTGGTGTGGAATAAATACCAACTTTAATTTAATAGTAGTATTTGTTTTAGTACATAATATTTGGCGACGAGGATGGGATATTTTTTATTATTTTGTAAGTAAGAAGCATGCAAACAAGCATACACCATGCATGCAGCAAGCATGCAGCATGCAAACAAGCATACACCATGTGGGAAGCAAGCATGCAGCACGCAAGCAAGCATGCAGCAGGCATGGTTTCTGTCACAGCTTCGGCGCTGCGAAGCTCCGGCGATCCCACGCGAGCTTATCGTCGCAGATGGTTTTAGCGCCCGCCTCGCTCCTCCGCGCCTACGCGGGTTTAAATTACACTCTAGGGGTAGGGCAGACAAGACTACGTGGAGTCGGTTTTGTAGCGATTCGTTTCTGTCACTAAATTTTGTAGCACAACATATTGACTTTTTAAGACAATATTTTAATTTTTTATTTAAGGTTAAAAATGCTATTTTATAGAAATGGCAACATGCCTAATAAAATTATTTCAAATGAAATTCTGCTATTTTCATAGTATGCCAAGTGAAATTGTACCAAATAATTGTCGCTCTAAATAAACGTTATGCTAAACGAAATTATGCGGAATTTTAACTTTGCCAAAGGTAATTATGCCAAATAAAATTCTGCCATCTTAAAAGTATGCCATTGTAAATTCGGACATATAAAAATTCGGTCAAACAATAATTATATTAAATAATTTTGATGCCTTTAAAATATTCGTTTAAAGAAGATTATGCCAAGCGTGTTATGCCAAATGAATTTCGGAGCAGTAAGATTCTGCCAGATAGAGGGAACCTGTTTTGGATTTCTTAGAAAAGTTTTGTAATGAACTTTGACCACGATTAGGTTTCAAGGTCTGATGATGAAGCCGGAAGATAGACACACGTGCATGTATAAAAGCGTGTTTTTCTAGTGTTTTTTAAACTATTAATTTATTGTTCAGTGATCCACGCGTGGTCTCGCTGACAGAGGGTGCTTTCTGGTTTTTTAACAAAAAGTGACATACATCGTATATTCGCGCGATGATCGCGAACTCGCGCCACAATCGCTTTTGAATAGGATGAGGGGTAACATTAAAAAAAATCTTATAATATAAAGGTTCGAAGAAATATACCGCTATAATTCACGTTCAAATAAATACCCCAGCGCTCCAATTGCAAATATTTCTTCTAAACTAGGTACATATTGCAGTAACAATGAACTTAAGAAGATTCTGTTAACCTTTTGTGACGTTAAGACAATACCACCTTTATGTGTATAGCTTGTATTGCAAATAAAACAGTCTAGCCCGGTTAATATGTGGACGGTAGAACCATTATAAGGTTACGACCCGACCGCCGTAGTGTAGGTTGTAAACCGAACGAAAGTAATATAAACACAGGGAGGGATGTATGCCCAACTGCTTGGCTGGTGTTTCTAAAAGAGTAAGTACGCGTACATGCTCGCACGTCTATCACGTGCGAACAAGTACGCGTACTTATGGCTCGGCGACGTTATTCGCCCGTGTGTCATACTAAGTACGCGTACTTTAAAACCACTGTTTAAGTTCGTCGGCGATTCTACATGTTTGAAATTTTACTCGTATCCCGCCTTGGTTCGTAGTTTCGTACGTCTGTCATCGCCGCGAGTCGTGAGCCGCCATTTTGTTTCGACATCTATGTAATGTTTGTTTAGTTTGGTTTAGAAAACTCGACAACATTGTGATACAGTGTGAGCAAGCTTCACGTGTGTCACCGACGGCGAGCCAAGTTCGCAAACTTAAAAAACCGCGTACATTAAGTTCGCACGTCTATCAGCCACTTTAGACATACGTCTTGCGGTAAAAAAGTTTTTTTATAATAATAAAGCTGAATACAGTTTATTTGAGTATTTGCAGAATAAACTATAAAATTTATATTTTAACTTTATTTTTAAACTAGGTAGGTATTGACATCAGTTCTAAAAAAGATTTTTTTTATGAACTTTATATTATGCCGATTGGTAAAATATGGCGATACTGAGACTGTAATATAGTTACTATTATTAAATGAATGTAAAACATTTAGGTACCTATATTATTTACCAATATTTTCAAATAAATGAATTTGAATTTTCTGTACAAGACATAACACCCGTTTTTGACAACCTTTACAGACATACCAAAGGTACGACAGAAATAGATGATAGCATCTATTATTTTCTATCGTACAGACGCCAGCACATCAAGCCACTACAATCTGTCAAATTTATTTAATAGATTTTCAACTTTATCGCTGATGCGTAAGGTTTAAAGTTGATTGGGAATAATTGACAGTTTCGGGTAGCTTGATGTGCTGGCGTCTGTACATAATCCTTTTCTCATGCCAACTTTTTATGTGTTAGTTACCTAGATCACCGGCCTCCATTTTTGATGCATAAGTATAATCAGCCTATAATTTTCTCACTGCAGAGACACAGGCGTCCTCTCTTCGCGAGGGAGTGGGCTGTAATCTAACACGCGGTTCGCCCAGTGCAGGTTGATAGATGTCTCTTGTCTTTGAATTTTTTGTTCCAGGACATGCCGGTTTCCTCACGATGTTTTCTTTCACCGTTTTGAGAGCAGTAGTGGATGAAACTATTTACATAAAGTAAAGCACCTGCCTGGGTTCGAACCCACGACCTATAACTCGTAAGTCCCATTACGACTGGGCCACCACTACTGCATTTCTGATGGGCCACTTCTTTTTTTTGCCAATGGCGAAATCTGTAAGATATGACAGCAAATTTACTGACACGATATTTTGAAACTAGTGAGTTATGTGTTGTAAAGCCCTTTTGAAATATTTAATTGACTTACTGAAAGATCGGGCTCTTAATTCAATTTATTCTGTGTTTTGAAGATGAATTTACATTTAGGTAGGTAGTACCTACCTATACATACCTAATTTTATTTTATTTAGAACAAAAGTAGTGTCTAATTAGGTATCTTTACTAATATTATGAAGAAGTAATATTTGTTTGTTTGTATCTTTGTTTTTTTGTAAGTTTTTATGTAGGAGGTAATCTCTGGAACTGCCAGTCGAATTTGAAAAATTGTTTTTGCATTGAATAGCTCAACTCTTGAGGAAGGTTATTATAGACTCGCGGACGAAGTCGCGGGCAGATACTAGTTATTAATAATTATAGACCATTAACATAACAAAACATTACGCCTGTATTCCACAAAGAGTAAGGCAGGGATGTGTGTGGTGTGTACCGGTGTAATAATTATAATTATTAATATGTAGGTATATGCTATTGATGAGTAACGTAAGACTTTATTTCAAAAATAGTTATAAAATTACTGTTGTGTATGAACCTACCATGGCTTGGAACAGACAGGTCAGAATTGAAATTTATTTAATATTATCTGTTGTATTATGTTGTAGCCAAATGTACCTAACCATAATTGCCACACTATATCAATGGAGTGGTTATCAAGTAGGTAAGTAGTAAGAGAACAACTGGTTTTGTAAAATGTTTTAATGCCAATATGCTGATATTTTGACCACATAGAGTTAATGGTGTTAATGAAAAAAATATTGTGGTTTTGAAAATAAAATAATAAATATTTTTATGCGGTTAATAACCACTTTGCTAGTTTATTTATTGAACAAATATACAGAGCCAGTGTCGTCGTAGAATTCACAATCGCTTATATCTAGAAGGAGCAGTCTCATGGGTAGGATACGGTGACGACATGATGGTTTAATTTACAATAGTTTAAGTATGCCGTCCACCGATGTTTAGCAAAAGGAAAGTATCAGAACGATGCGCAACGTTGCGCTCAATGCAAAAAACGTTATCACAAAATATGCAGGCGCTTTAGACATTGATAGCTTGACTACTTAGCGGCACAGAACTGATGGAGATAACAACTTTATACAAATGAAAATAACATAATGATGGCAGAATCATACGTCCGGTGAGCAGCGTAAGGTCGAGGTGTTGTCAGTAGAAAAGGTTCAATCCTCTTAGGCGGCAGGCTTCTCAGACTTTTCACTACAGACGACGGTAGCGCCAGTCGCGACGGAGCCGCCCTCATCAGGTGCCACCGTGCACGCAAGTACTGGGAACTTCTGGTACAGAACAGCGCGGTATTTAGGATGGCTGATACCATATACAATAGGGTTGTACACGGCATTAGCCTTAGCAAACAGTGAGCCCCAGATAGTAGCCAGAGGACTAATGGGCGCGCTCTCGAACACCCCCGTGTAGTTGATCACAAGGTATGGCGTCCATGCCATGAACCACAGGGAGATCGTCATCAGAGCCACCTTAGCCAACTTGCACTCAGCGCTGGTATTAGCCGCTTCGGATGATCTGAGCGAAGCAACGTTCATTTTCTTAGCTTGATCTCTCATAGCCTTTTCGTGAGCGGTTACAGCCTGGACGATGTAGTAGTAGGAGTAGATGATAAGCAGAAGTGGTAAGAAGTACACGAATACGGAGTAAACCAAAATGTAGCTTCGGCTTAACCAATCCTTTGACAAGTAGTCAGTTCCGCAAGCAGTCATGTTTCCCTCAGGTACGTACCGGTTCCATCCGAAGAATGGAGCAAGGGTCCATGCGAGTGAGAACAGCCAGATTCCAAGTATGCGTTGAAGAGCTCCAGTCTTGGTCATTGGTTTAGCTGCGATACCCTTCACGATGACGTTGTAGCGGTCGAAGGCGATCATGGTCATGGTCCAGATAGACGCACATCCAAATAGAGAGCCAGCGCAACCGTAAAGTTCACAGGCAAACGGACCGAATACCCACGTTTCATTGTAGCAGTTAACAACCATAGCCGGAGCCATGGCGCACATCATGAGGAAGTCTGAGAAAGCGAGGTTGACTACCAGCAGGTTAGATGGTGTCTTCAGGCTTTTGGTGCTTGAAAATATGTAGATGACCATGCCGTTGCCAGCAATAGATATGAATCCCAAAACGCCAATTGTGAAACCCAAGAGTGCGTGCCAGAGTGGGTTCATTGGGGGAAACTGGTACCAGTGAGCGTCGACCATGTGGAGCATGTCGGCTGATACTTTGTCCACGACGGTCTGGTTCGCCGTTCCATGCATTGCAGTTTGGCCTCCCCAAGCTTGCAGGGCTGCCATCCCGGGTCCGTGATCAGCCATCGCCATGTTAGTTGTAGTTCTTTTTCAATTTGAAGTTTGGAGAAATCTCGGCCGTAGATGTTTGTTACAAGATACTGGAGAAAATCGTTACACGAACTACTCCAGTCTGTAAGGTTATGTGAGAACCTGCCGAGGCTGTGGAGACTACTCGACTTTGGCTGTTCCCCAACGTCTTATATACTCAAACCTTATGGATTAAACATGACGTCGCCAAGACAATCGATATTCATAATTAGATATACGAATCTAAGAAGGTGAGGTCAAGACTTAGTAAAATTTGAGTAGCAGGGTTAGGATCGCGTGTTTGTCAAGGTTCCGTAACAATACCTGCATTCATAATTAATTATTAAAAATATATTATAGGAATTAATTTATTTAATATCACCCTGTTTTCAGAAACACAACTGAAGAACCTTTCTTCTCTGCATACATTTGTAATAATCAACCTATAATGTTCCCACTGCTGGGACACAGGCCTCCTCTCGGTGAGAGGGAGTGGGCCGTAATCCACCACGCGGGCTCAGTGCGGGTTGGTAGAGGTCACATGTCTTTGAATTTTTGGTTCTAGGACATGCCGGTTTCCTTACGGTGTTTTCCTTCACCGTTTTGAGAGCATCGGTGATGAAATATTTTACACAAAGTAAAGCGTCTGTCTGGGTTCGAACCTACGATCTCGACTCGTAAGTCGTGGCCGTTACCACTGGGCCACCACAGCTCTTAGAATACATTGGTCGGTTTAAATATACAGTTTCAAGAGTCTTTTCTAAGAGGCCCTAAAAAGCAGCCTAGAATATGTGGATAAATGTAAGAAGAGAAGGTAAGTTTTGATCTGCAGTGGAACATTATAGGCATAGGTACAAACAGGAAAAATTACAAAGAATCGAGAGTCAAGTTAAAGTAGACTGACTGAACCAGAAGAAACATTAGATGTAATGTCTAACCATTTAAATATTAATATTTCAAGCGTAATGTTTTGTGTGTTTCTCTTGTTTAAGACTACCCCTGCCCCTGTGTTACATAATCACCCATGAGTGTAATGTGATACCATAAGTTCTAATGCTGGAGTTATTATTGTTTGTATACATACAACGTACAACTTTACGTTTTTATGTCCCTATGACTACCTACATTTTTTTATTAGAACTTTTTCCAGAGGATTAGCACAAGAGATGTATAATATATAATTATATCTATACACATTTTGTCAGTTTTGTTTCTGAACTTCGAGCAGTTACTGAGAATATAAATAAATAAAAAACAGGATTCCTAGGTAGGGCAAACCCATCGAAATCAAAATCAAAATATTTAATTTGACATAAACCTAACTTGGGCATTTATGAAACGTCAGAAGCTAGGAGCACGGTTACCCGATATATACTACTTTCCTCTATGACGGTTACAATATGATCGTTTCATAGGGAGAAGAGCCGGTAAGAAACTCTACTTTTACTCTTTTAGAATTATTTTGTTTTTACAATGTCATAGATAAGCGACGACAGTGTAGGCCTGTCAACAATAAGCAGGTACTCAAAATTGAAAATAGAACAACAAATCTAGGTACAGTCCACAAGGCTTACAACGTTTCTGACATTCATCAAATATAAAAGAATCTATTTAGAAGATAAATAGAAATAAAAACCTGTTTAAACCAAATGACATGATTGCCATAAAACTGTAACAAAACTGAATTACATAATATCCTGTCAGCCACTATCAAACTCAAGTCCCTACCAGTTTGCGTCCCCAAGACAACACAACGAGGCAGTCGATGTCACACTATAGATACAAATATTGCTTACGATCGGGAATCGAACCAGCGGCACGCAACGAAGCAGCTTATTGTTATTGTTGTGAAATAATTTAACCGGTAAGGGACGGCTGAGTCGCCGTGGGTGGTCCGCGCCGTGACAGTTTTACGACCGCACTTAAATAAACAAACACTCGGATTTCTTTACAATGTCTCAAGTAGTATTGTTAATGTTTTTTGCTACTCGAATAGATTAGGAATACGTTTCAAATGGTTACAGTCTTTGTAAACAACGTTCACTTATCTTTATTACCCGCTTTTGTTATTATTTCTTTTGTTCTTTGTGATAACGATTTCTGATAAAACTACCGTACCAATTCACACAAAATTTTGCAGGGTACATTATGGATAGATAAGTTATCTAACAAAAGCGTTTTTAGAGACAAACATTGAAAACAAAAAATTCAAAAAATCTAGATTTTTGATGATCTAGAATTTCTATTGCTTACGTAACTTTCACCGTACCAAAAAAATATTTTTTTGTATTATTTTGTTCTAAATGTTGTCTAAAACGATGATACATGTAATATAGAAAAGAAATAAAACACTTACGGATCAGATCCATACAGAAAAACCACAAAATATTACAACTTTCACTGTGACGGGAACTTTCTCTTTTTTGGTTGTTTACACTTTTTTGGTTGGGTCAAAATAGGTGTTATTTAGTGCGAATATTATCTAAAACGATGTAATATTTACTTCAAAATGAAAATATCACCACTTTCCGACGATTTACACACAAAAACCATTAAAAAACGAATTATTACAGCGGACGGGAGTGACATTTGACTGACATTTTACCGCGCGGGAACGTGATTTTCAACATTTTTTTAAAATGTTGCCTATTAATATTTTTGCTTTTAGTCGATTTATTTGACGAGAATATCTATCCGACCATAGACAGAAAAATTCACAGACGATAATAGCCATTACAACAAGTACAAATAGAGATGTAAGTCGCGTGGGTGTGCCGTCTCTCATGAGAGACGCCGGTCCTTTACCGGTATCAACATACAAAAATGCCGCAGGAAATTGCAGTTTTATGTTTTCATCGCATAAACATTTAAAAAGCGTTGCATTCGGAGTCAGGGTTCACATCGTTTGAATCCTACGGAGGAAGGAAGGGCAATGAAGCCCTTAGAGTCTAAAGTCTTAGTTATTAAAGACCTTAGGGTCTAAGTAAATGGTCTAAGGCTTAGACCATTTCAAATGCTCTAAGATGAAGACAACTCTTACTCGTTGCCACAGATCTAATATTTTTGTAACAGCATGTTACCATCGACGCTATTATGTATTGAACCTTTGCTCACTGGTTAAACAATATTCAAAACAAGCCATGTCAATGGTAATGGACATCCATTGGATGTCTCTTAACGTGGGGTGGGACAAATCTGTTATTAGGTTTAGTGAGGCAAGACACTTGAAATGGAACGGTGTTGTCAAAGTTGACGTTGACGACTGATGCAATCCAATAAACGTCATTTTGACAAGTAACGAGAGACAGAGTCGCGCAATAGTGCAACGCTTTCACAAAAAAATATTGTATTAAATTCGCCTTTTTAATCAATGGTGTGTGAATAAACAGTCAAACACAGTTATCCAAGGACTCTCTACTTACTAAACCAAGAAGACTCACATCAGCTCTGACCTCGAAATAGGTTAGTATTGACGATGTGTTAAACATCAACTTTTCGTAGATTTTTGGTATGAAGTTGAGTTATATCCGCGAATTTTTACGTAAAATGAGCTCATCCGCTACCGTGCCCTTGGCACCCGTCGGCGTGCGTGGTATGAAAGTGCTCGATCGAGATCAATTCTTGCGCAACATAAAAGTGCCAGTTCTAAAGGTCAAAGAAGAAAATTTGTGTAAAATCACTCAAATATGTAAGTCGTACTTCCTAAAATTAGAAGCTTTCAAGCCTGTGAGGAGCATAGAAGGTGAGGAAAATGGATCATTCAAGAAATGCATTTATTTCAACCCTGAAAAAGTGTGTCATTGGGTAGACCTCAGTGAAAGTGACCGGACAACCCTGGAGCAGTTAGATGTGACAGAAAACAATTTTTATAACAAAGAAATAGAACTTACCTATGAAAATTGGCGTTTTGAAACAATATTTAAAGCAGTTCTTCCAGAGAATGAAGAAGGTGTCAGCGGTTTCTCTCAAATTGGCCACATAATACATCTGAATTTGAGGGATCATCTGCTTGAATACCGCCCTCTGATTGGACAGGTACTAGTTGATAAAATAAAGACATGTAGAACAGTAGTCAATAAGAGCAACAGTATAGATAATACCTATAGAAACTTTAGTATGGAATTGATTGGTGGCGATGATGATTTCTTTGTTACGGTCAAAGAAAACCTCTGTACGTTCCAGTTTGATTTCTCCAAAGTATACTGGAATCCACGCTTAGGGAAGGAGCATGAGAGGATACTTAGCTACCTAAAACCTGGGGATGTACTATTTGATGTATTCTGTGGAGTCGGCCCATTTGCGGTTCCTGCAGCCAAACGTAAAACAAAAGTTTTTGCCAATGATTTAAACCCTGATTCTTTCAAATGGTTAAATCATAATGCTAAAAATAATAAAGTAAACATGTCATTTTTCAAGTCATTCAATCAAGATGGGAAAGATTTTATATGTGATATATTCAAGGAATATATTATTTCTATATGTAATGATGATGAAAAGTTAGAAGGAAAAATTCACATAACTATGAATTTACCTGCAATGGCTGTGGAATTCTTGAAACACTTCAACGGGTTGATTAAAGATGAGAATCTTGCCAAGAAATTCAATCAAGAAATAATTGTTTACGTATACTGCTTTGCGTTGGGTGGTGATCACGTTGAAATTGCAAAGAAAATGGTGAACGAAAACATTGGATGTGACATATCTTCACTTATCATGGATGTGTTTGATGTGCGAAACGTGTCTCCAAATAAAGAAATGATGAGAGTGACTTTCAAATTGACTAAAGAGGTTTTATTTGGTAAAAGTGATGTTTTACTTTTAAGTGAGCCTCCATTAAAAAAGTTGTGTGTATAAATAAAATTAAATCATTTTGTTAATAACACTTTGTTACTTTTGATTAAGGTGTGTCTGAAGAAATATGTTAGTAATAAAATATTTTGTAACTTTCTGTCCAATCTTTTATTTTTTATTATTTTTATTATGAAGTTGAGTCAGATTGCCAAATCATTGTAGCATTTCTTTTAAAAAGCACTGATTCATTCTTGTTTGCAAATATAATTATTTCAATGTCAACTATTCCTAAATGTTATCTGTTAAATCATATTGTAGCAAGTAATCTCCAAAGCCTCAATACACACAGCTGATACCAACTGATAAGGTCAGGAACAATCTGAAAAAGGAGAAAAGAACGATAATATGTGAAATACAGATATTTATCTAAATACCAAGGTAGGCTGATGTAATAGGGGTCTGAACAGGTGTGCCTACTTTTAAAGTGAATGAACGCTTGACTGACTCGGGAGCCCTCCGCTGGCCTAGGGCTGCTGGAGAAGGAAGTCAAGAAGTCTAACCCATACTATTATTATAAGAGTTTAACTGTGCTTAATGAGACACAATAGAATTTTAATTGTTATCTATCTCCAGGAGAGCTCCAGACAGTCGAGGGGATAAGTGCGAATAAGAATAATTATTTGCTGAAAATATCTCTCTCGCTGTCTGATACCTTTTTCCGACTGAAAGGCGTGAGTTTATGTAGGTACATAATGTATGTGTGTATAGTCACGTAACTTGGCAAGTATCGTAAATGCGCAGAATTCGTTTTCGCTTGTTATTCTTAACAGACATGTTCAAAAATAAATTATGGCAATAACCATAGAATAATGTGCATGCAATAAAAGTGTATTTTTTTTTTTTTGCCCTTAGAGTACGTGCGCGAACTTGGGAGTAAGTTCGCGCACGTACTCTAAGTGCAAAAAAACCTTGCCAAGTTACGTGCCACCTGCACACATACATAAAATCACTAGCAACTCCCGTTTGGCAGAGGTGTACCTATTAATAAGTCCTATGTAATAGAGTAGGCTGATTATGCTATGCCAGATGATTAGCACATTTTTATCCCACGTGCGCCCAATTACAAAACATCCTTATTTACTGTGTCAACGTACGACTTGAATGAAGTCTACCATAAAATACATAAAAAATCAATTAATCATCGCTTTAAATAAGTGGAACGGGAAAAGAATGTGCATATTGCATTTACAGTTTTGCACATAGGTATATGTACTCAGCCCAATTGTAAATCTGTGCGTGCGAGCGTGTATGCACAGAGCAGAGGTGTTATTTTGGCATGCTTCACGTTCACTGTACTGTTCGCAGCGGCAGCGCTCTATCTTGATTATTAAGGTTCCGTAGTAAACAAGGAACCCTTATAGTTTCGTCATGTCCGTCTGTCTGTCTGTTTGTATGTCCGCGGTCTAGCTCCAAGGCTGTTAGTACTAGAAAGTTGTAATTTGGCATGGGTATACATATTAATCATGCCGACAAAGTAGTAAAATAAAATAATGAAAAATATTTTTTTTAACCTCCCCTACACGTAAAGTGGGGATGTTTTTTTTTTTCTATCCCTTAGTTTGGGGTATCGTTGGAAAGGTCTTTCAAAAACATTGTGAGTGTGTTAAAACTATTTTTGAATTCAGAGATCCGCTTGCGAAATATGTATTAAGCTTTAAAGTGCAAATTTTTGTTAGAGTCAAGTGTCCCCCCTGATTTGCGGTTGTAAAAACATGTTCTCCCATACATTCTGTATGAAAGATTTTTTTTTTCAACTACAAAGTTAAGTTTGTTCTTGGGATAAATTCATCCCAACTACGGAACCCTACATTGTGCGTGGTCCGACATGCACTTGGCCGGTTTTTTATTTGGTCTGAGTGCACGTATGGCAATTACATATACTTACACTAATAATGTAAAAGGAAAAGATTTTTACTTTTGTTTGTAATGAATAAACTCAAAAACTACTGGACTGATTTTAAAAATTATTTCACCAGTAGAATGCTATTTTATCTTTATCCCGCGGGCGAAGCCGCTGGCGGAAGCTAGTTTTTAATCAAATGTAGAGTAGGGCTTCAACATAATTATTTGAACCAAGGACGGTTGCAGACACGATTGACACAGTATTTTTTGGTTGGACTTGCATCACGGGTTCGGTACCCGCCCTTTAAAAATATTCCATAAGTTTATAGGTATGAAATACCTACCTACTGTATTGATTCTGGTCTAGTTGTTTGTGCCTGTGAAAACACTGTCTAGTAGCTATTGACACCCACCCAGACGGGCCCAGACCAGACCTATAAAATACCTATACTACATTTGAAATAAGATTAGACATTAAAACAAACCTTTTTTACAATCTGTTCAACCGATTTTGACTTCTATTGCGTTGGTGGGCATGACAAATGGCAGCTGCAGTAAATAATTGGTATTGTAACCACTTTTCTTTTAATGCCATCCTTATGCCTACGGTATAGAAGTCAAAATTGGTTGAACGGACTGTAAAAAAGGTTTGTTTTAACGTCTAATCTTATTTCAAATGGTACTTCATTTGAAATAAGATTCACCTCCAAAACCTCCGATACTATACTTAGTATCGGAGGTTTTTTGACAAATCTTTTGCAGCAATGTATCCTTCAAACCACGCTTCAAACTAAGAGAGACCACAGCCCTAACGTATTACCTATACTTTACTGATTCATTACCGTAATAATCAGGATGGCAATGAAAACATCATGATTGTTACATGTACGTAAATCAAAATTTTATGTAAATTTTTAACTCTTTACGATTACTTACTGATTGCATGATGGATAACGAAATCCCCGAAAGGTATCATTCAAAGTTCAATATTTACTTAAATTATCCATCAATACTTGCATACTTTCATATTAACGCGAAAGTAGCTGTGTCTACCTTTTTTAGCCTTAAACGGCTGAACGGTTTTCTATTAAACTTGGCATACAGATAGATCATGACCTAGGACATAGGATACTTTTAATCCCGGTAGTGGGTACTATCGAAGAAACTTAAATAAACCTTAAGCAGTTTAAAAACAAAATCCCGTGCAAGTGACCCTTTTTTTACGTAGGTAAGCGTTACTATAGCGGCCGAGCGCTGCAACCAGAAATAGTCCTTACGGTGTATAGATATGCGTTTCTTCGGTGGTACGTTCCCATGGGATAACTTCCGACCTCCACGCGAGCGGAGCCGCGGGCACAAGCTAGTAGAAAATAAAGTTAGGAAGTAAACAGATTGGTGATCCTGTACTGTTCCTATTCCTATGACCATTTCCTCCGATAGATGTAACTGCCTATTCTCTAGAAAATGCCGTAGGTCTGTACGCTTAGGCTGGCCGCTTATGTACGGTTTCCTGATCAGTACCCTAATTGCGTAATACAACACAATCACAATCTGTTTCGATTTGAAACAGATTGCTAATCCATTGCTTCAGAAGTTGGAAAAAAATATCTGCTCAACAACGTAAATAACGCAATGAATGTTGTTAACTGTCAAAATGATACAAATTAGGCAAAATTATTTACGAAAATAAGGGTACTGGATTCCTGATTCGGAATTCCGTGAGACTAACGCAGATGTTCATTTTTTTTTCTTTTGCTTCCGATTTTCCGTGCGGAAAATGTACAAACGGGTGCGCCTAGTTGAAGATTTTGTATGTAAGACAAGCATTCAGGTGTCCGAATCAGGAATCCTGATTAGGAAACCGTACGTATACGACCAGCCTTAAACGCAAACCTACATCAAGAGACAGTCACTAATCTAAACTCGTAGAAAAGTCTTGCACAAAACTCTTAAAAATTCACTAACTGTATATGTATAAACAAGTTTCCAATATTGGCGATTTCCGTTATCAGCTGCTCAAACATACATTCCTATAGTGTGTTGCCGAATAATTACCTTCGTACGTGCCAGTCAAGTAGCGCCCCGTGGCCAAATAGTCTTTAATTAATTCAGCAATTTAATCTTAAAATGCTGTAATTGAGTGAGTACTGAGTAACGCGGTGTTACTCGTGTTTTTTTTTTCTGATTCAGTAAATCATTCATTTTAAATTATGTGTGGTAGTGGCGTAGAACCAGAACTCTAAATGCGTAGCACACGATCAATCACAATCTGAATCCATAGCTGCATATGTTTGAAAAATGTGTCTGCTCAACAACGTAAATAACGCAATGAATGTTGTTGAACTGTCAAAATGAAACCCATGGTTACTGTCAGCGTGTTATGCAACTACCCTGCTGGGGTCAACTGGGTGGTCGTCTTTCGGCTGAATGATGATGAAAACAAAAATGCAAAACAACTTACTATTGGGCTGACGCTGCAAGATATATTTATTGAAATTATAGTAATAATTCTAATCTAAATAATTACGGGACTCCTGCAAGAATTACAATTATCATCAAGAATAACCACATAATATCTACTCGATTTTCTAAGCAATTGACATCTAAACATCATTCTGAAACAGCATCTTTCAATACATTGTTACTGCTCAGATTGCCTAACGGTTGGAAAGGTCAGACGCTAATCATTTTGCATCAAACAATAATAGTCAAGAAGGAACTCCATTACTTGTATCTTAACTTAAAGAAAATAATGTAATGTCTGTCAGTCAAAGTAGGCCTGACCCTCTAGGCAAACACCAAGAGAACTCTTCACTTAATTGGCCCACTGACCGCCATAGCCCATCCCATATTTTTATGCCAGTCGCTGACCCATATTACCCCCGACGCAAAAAGAGGGGTGTTACAAGTTTGGCCTTGGTCTGTTTGTGACATCGTATCTCTCAAACTCCTAAACGAATGAACCGATTTCAATGCAATTTTACTTCCCACGTTGTATTAGTGAGATAAATGTTTCAAATCCTCACTGGCGGTCAAAAGGTTAAGCAAAATAAGCGAAAAAAAAAACCATTTAACGTTCAATACAATACAAACAAATTTTTATCTCACTATAATTACATCTTAATCATTTGGTACTTATCACAATGAACGTCCTTGGTTGAGTCGTAAGCATAACATTCGAAACAAACAGACAATGTAAAAACATTAATAAGCATAAGGCATAAGGCTGTTTAGTCAACATCTTGCTATGCTGCGCTGTGCTGTGGCCTGTGTTCTATTCGCACCTCGTAGATTATAAATAATTATAATGCTAGTTAAGGGCAATAGCGGCCAGCGAAATAGATACATTAGTATGAAACCTGGCCTCTCGTGCGACCTGTACCCTAATTGCGTAACTTATTTTCGTAAACAATTTTGCCTAATTTATTTCATTTTGACAGTTCAACAACATTATTTGCGTTATTTACGTTGCTGAGCAGATTTTTTTTTCCGACTTATGAAGCAATGGATTAGCAATATGGTTCAAATCGAAACAGATTGTGATTGTGTTGTATTACGCAATTAGGGTACTGGCCTAAGACCTGGCTGCGCGGCGTGACGCACGACCAGGCCGCAAGGGTTGCGACCAAGCATACGGCCAAAACCGCGAATACAATCGTCAGTTGCAAATACAGCTTACACAACATGTACGGCCGCCGCGGCTAGTGCGTGCACACTGGACATTTATCTACAGTTAAATTTGATCTCAGTGGCCGCAGCGGCCAGCGACCGACCACGGGCCGCAGATGCGTCGCTTCGATCTCGTTGGCCGCCGCCGCCGTGGCTCGGTGTGGTCGCTGACCACTTGCGGTCAGGCCCGCGCCCTCTATGGCGATTTCATACTAATGTATCTATCTCGCTGGCCGCTAGTGCGCTAGAGCCCTCAGAATCAAAACTTACTGCTTTCCGCATTGTGTGGTCACCATGGCAACGCTTTGTTTGAAACACAGCAGCCGATCTATTCCGAAAAAATCTCATGGTGAACACTTAGGTGAAGTTAGCTGTCAATAGTGTCATCCCTAGCATATGGTGGGATGACAGCTTACTTCACCTTAGTTTACACGGTGAGATTTTTGCAGAATAGACCTGCAGAGATTGTCGTTTGCTTTCACTTGATTCAAGCCAGGCGCTAAGCCACCCTACAAACCGCTCGTAATTATAGCACTCAATGCTGCGAAATTACTGCGATGCAGCATCGCACTACACCGCATCGTGTGACATCGGTCTTAGCTAGCCATAGAAACAGAGAAAAATTGGTTTATTTGTCACAGGAAACCGTGCATATAAAAAAGATAAGTTAACTCGAATAAAAAACAAAACAGATTAGAACAGAAATAGTCCGCACGTCGCTGTCGTGACTGTGACAAGAAGGCTTCGACTCAGCATGATGCTGTGCTATGGGAGACTCTCGGCACAGCGCTGATTTTCAGTGGTCACCCGAAAACGACGTAGGTTTAAAGATTTGTATAGAGTACATACATACGTAAACTCACGCCACCTGCTACGATCCTTACATACTCCTTTTGCCTCGTTTACGTTCATACACGCACGCGCTCACCGGTTGCGAGATTACACAAATATTGAAGCACCGCGCAGCATAGCTTGATGTTGATTAGTCACCCTAACGTCGCATTTAATTGCCAATAAGTAATGAGTTTGTTCCACGTTTTCAGTTCAGAACGGGACATGCTGCCGAACAGTGCAGTGACAGACATGGATCTTCCTGACGTCACCGATATCTTGGAGGAAACAGAACAGGTAAAGCTTTGTTATTTGAAATAATTACACGGTGGAATTACCTTAATGGTTTAATTAAATGAAGGAAATATAATTAATTTGTGTCGAGGGTTTTTATTCTTCTAACAACTCTGACGTTTAATTAAAATTTAAAATATGATTAAATTAAAATTTAAGTGTGAATGAGAATAGAACAATTAGAAACGAGTATAATGTTTTATTGTTAACGAAAGGCAGCGATGCCACAGCATTAGGTAACTCTGATCCAGGTCAGACCAGATCTTCTTGGACTCTGATCCAGATCAGATTTTGATTCTTTAGATCTGATACACACTTATTTTCTCCGAAATCAATTTAATCATTTATCTAAGCTCAATTGAACTACGTGTCTACTATACATATTATACTTAGATTAGCCTATGTCCATCCTGTCTACTTGGCAGAATGGTACCCTTTTGTTTGTAAACCGAAAGCTGAGCATTGATCAGTATTTTGTTTCATATTGTTTTGTTGACGGGACTTTCACATAATGAAAGTCCCGTCAAAATTGTGTCCGTAAATGGTTTTAAATTGATTTTGTCAATATGAAACAAAATACTGATCAATGCTCAGCTTTTGGTTTACAAACAAAAGGGTACCATTCTGCCAAGTAGATAGGATGGACATAGGCTAATCTAAGTATAATAGTATAGTAGACACGTAGTTCAGTTGAGCTTAGATAAATGATTAAAATCGGTCCAGCCGTTTCGGAGCCGGATACGAAAAAGACACAAAAATATATATTTTTTTTTAATTATAAATACCATACGGCGTCGTAACAGGTGATGGGGTATTTTCATATGCATTTAATAAAAAGCTGTTATTTTGACATTACAGACACTTAAATTTATTTATTTGTATAGATATACATAGATGTACCATCGGGGTAACGCATATCTAACCAATTTGAAAACAAAATCCCGTGCACACGACCCTTTTTTTTTCGTAGGTTAGCGATACTATAGCGGCCGAGCGCTGCAAGCAAGAATAGTCCTTACAGTGTACAGATATGCGTTTCTTCGATAGTACCTATAGATTCATCATATCAGAATTTTCACAATAACTGCCCTTGCGTCATGCTCGCTTTCTCGGGAATAGCTCATTCCCGAGAAACACTATCAGTAATTCTACTGATAGTGTTTCTAACTAGAAATACTTCTTCATTCCAGGTACTTAGACAATGCTTCACAAAATACGAAATAGACGAAGTGTTCCTCTCATTCAACGGTGGAAAAGACTGCACAGTGCTTTTAGACATGACTTTAAACGTGTTACGTGAAATGTACAAACGTGATGACATTGCCAGTGAACTTAAAGTTGTGTATATCCGTACTAATGGACCGTTCAGGGAAATAGAGACCTTCGTAGAACAGATTAAAGACCATTATGGTGTGACGCTGATTGTGACGGAAGGTGAACTGAAGACTACCCTCCAAAGGCTGCTGGATCAAGATGATAGACTTAAAGCAGGCCTTATGGGGACGCGGCGGACGGATCCTTACAGCGAGAATTTGCAGTTTATGCAGGTAATTTGGTTTACTATCCTACTAATTAAAATTATTGAACACACGCAGACACACACAAAGCCTCGTGCAGACACGCGCGACGCGACACCGGTTTGTTCTACCGTGAAGTTTTCTTAGAAATTGTTTTGTTAGAGTCGCGTCACGTCAGTCTGTACGAGGCTTTATTTCACATCTTTGATTTTTGGCCGCCTAATGTGGTCATTTTGCCGTATGTGCGGCGACATCCAGTGCATTTTTTTGAACTTTCATAACGATAGTTTTCCGATAAAATCCTTTGATTAAACATCCAGATTATTATTAGTAATTGAACGATAAACTGAGTGGATATAGATAAACTTGTACTTAATTACGAGAACTCATTCTGTTGAGAACTAATAATACATACATACATTGGAAAATTTTGGAAAGCCAAAATAGATGCTATGCATGTCAAAAGGGCCTTATCAGAAGGCTAAAAGTCACCCAAAGGGCAATGGAGAGGGCTATGCTTGGAGTTTCCCTACGTGATCGAATCAGAAATGAGGAGATCCGCAGGAGAACCAAGGTAACCAACATAGCCCGAAGAATTGCGAAACTTAAGTGGCAATGGGCAGGGCATATTGCTCGTAGAACGGATGGCCGATGGGGCCGAAAGGTTCTGGAGTGGCGACCGCGTACCGGAAGACGTAGCGTTGGAAGGCCTCCCACAAGATGGACCGATGACCTTGTGAAGGCCGCAGGAATCCGCTGGATGCGGAAAGCACAGAATCGGTCGAAGTGGAGGTGCTTGGGGGAGGCCTATGTTCAGCAGTGGACGTCTTTCGGCTGAAATGATGATGATGATGATGTCAAAAGGGAAGACGTCGCCTTGTACTCTTAGTTATATTTCGGGAGACCTCTCTACAGTCTCCTCTGGGATGTGCCTATAACAGGCGTTGCACAGAGGGAATTTCAGATCGGTCTTTTGAGAGGTAACGTTGCCCCCTTCCATATGCAGATGGTGACCACCGGAGTGGTTTTAGTGAGGTAAAAATTCCACACTCCCCAAAGCCCGGGAGCCTTTTGAAGTTCTTCCCCGAAAACTAAAAAAAAGGCATGTCAACTAGGAACTAAGTATAAATACCCACTTTTAAAACATGATTATTTTTAACCGACTTCCAAAAGGAGGAGGTTCTCAATTCGTCTGTTTTTTTTTTTTTTTTTTGTATGTTTGTTACGCGATTACTCCGCCAATTATGAATAGATTTTGATGATTCTTTTTTTGTTTGGTAGATCATACTTCAGAGGTGGTCCCATATAAATTTTATTAACTTTGCTTGGGTAGTTTTTGAGTTAGGTTCAATTATACGTATTTTTTCCCACTTAGTATGTAGATGATATGATAACTTCTTGTCACTGTTATTTACATAGCAGGTAGTGGTATTCGAATTTGTGTGGGGTAGGTACCACAACTAAAAAGTGAAAAATAAAAACTTTTTACAAAAAAAAAAAACAACCGACTTCAAAAAAAAAAACACTACAAAGTGAAAAATAACTTTAATTTCGGAAGTCGGTGACAAAGAACGAAAATTCAAAACCAAAGACACCGACTTCCGAAATTAAAGTTATTTTTCACTTTGTAGTGTTTTTTTTTTTAAGTCAGTTGTTTTTTTTTTTGTAAAAAGTTTTTTATAAAATGAAACTTCTCTAAATAATTTGTAAAATCTCATTTGAATGACATGATAGTGTATCAGATTACCAACTCAAAACAATAATAAATTACTAGTCAAGCCTAATTAGTCACCTTGAGTTTTTTATGGGATTCTCGTCTTGTACAGTCGGCAACAAAATAAGAGAAAACTCCGGTGAGTACTACTAAACCAAAGTTTTAGAAGAAATGTCAAATAAATAAAAACTTTTTACAAAACACAGACGAATTGAGAACCTCCTCCTTTTGGAAGTCGGTTAAAAAAGGTGGCCGTCACACGACGCCTGGCAGATGTGAAACATAAAAAAAATGACAAGACAAAAAACAAATGACGTTGGGTAAGGGGCATCACGGCATAAGAGAGCGTCATGCCATTTGCCGTCATGGCATATGAGTCGGTTTTACTCGTAACACTTTGCCATGTTAATAATTGTTGTGTGTCTGCTTTGCCAACTGAAAAATACTAAAACACGAAATCTGATCAAATGAGATTTGTCGCTGACTGTACGATGATCATTTATAGAGGTACTTGTTAACCTTGATGTAAGTACGTCAGCAAAGTTTCAAATCATAACCTTAAGGTCAGACCATAGAAGTGACGCTGCGCTTCTACAATGCTCCGCCAATTTGGACCGTATGAAGAACGAACTAAAGTTTTTTTTATAACACACGAAAACGAAACACACTCCGAATATCCCGTTTAGAGGCGTCTTTTTCCATAATACTGCTTACGTTTCAAACAGTTATTTCAAAGTAATTTTGAATTATCTAATACCAATTTATTATAGGTAATTGATTATTATTATTTATTTACTTTAACAGAAAACAGACCCGAGCTGGCCACAGATAATGCGAGTATCTCCCCTCCTCAACTGGAACTACCATCAGATATGGAGTTATACCCGGCAGAGAAGAGTTCCTTACTGCAGCTTATATGATAAAGGGTGAGTTAAAAACTCTTAGGGCCTTAACACACTAGCGATTTACGAGCGAGTTATTAGAGAGGCCATCCCCGTGTGCGCAACGTGTTCGCCGTGTTGGCGTAACGAGAGCGGCGATTGACGTGAGTGTACAAGAGCGAGACAACACGTCGCGTAGTCGCCGCAAGCTTGCTTCGCACCCGCGGAGAGCACGTTCATAAATCGCTTCGCTGGAAACACGCTGGTGAATCGTCAGTGTGATAAGTCATGAATTCGAACAACCAATGAATTTGGAACGAGCAATGCCATAAGAATATCAGCCTGTAAATTGTCCACTCACAAATATAAATGAACCACCCAATAATCCCTAAAATTAACTGGCAAACGGATTAATGAAATTAACATAGTAATTAACTGTCAAAAAGATTCCTAATATGCCTATCTTCCTGATTTTATCCCTTTATCATCTTTTACGGCACTTAGGAATAAGAACGGTACCCTAATTGCGTAATACACGATCAATCACAATCTGTTTCGATTTGATTGCTAATCCATTGCTTCATAAGTTGGAAAAAAAATCTGCTCAACAACGTAAATAACGCAATGAATGTTGTCGATCTGTCAAAATTAAACAAATTAGGCATAATCGTTTACGAAAATAAGTTACGCAATTAAGATACTGGTCTACCGACGAGTCAACGTTCCCAGAAACTATCAAACTGAACTGCATCTTTTTACAACTTTACCTTTATAAAAAAAAAAGCCTCGTCAAGGTCGTTTGTTGGACAAATCAAATAGCTCATTGGACAAATAAAATAGCGCGCGCTTCCCCGGCTTCCTGTGACACACTTCCGGCCCTTTTCACGAAATCACTCCCACAGATTTGATTATTAAGATTTTCATTGCAGGAAAGCGAGAGAAAAGATAGCACATCAAAAATGTAATTCCACATTAATTTACAGGTACACATCAATAGGCAGTGTACAAAACACATGGCCGAACCCCGCACTAGCAACTAAAAACAATTTCGGCTGCATCTCGTACTTACCCGCGTGGCGGCTATCCGATGCGTCGCTAGAACGTGCGGGTCGCGGCACCGCGCCTAAGATACCCGTCAATGGTCACGGAACTTACAATACAATCAACGGCCACAGCAATGAAAACAATCATATAGGCAACAGCGATCATATACATCCGTCTTGTGTGTAATTTGTGGAATGGGCAAATTGTAAACTTCTACTGATTGTATGTTAATGGTACCTACTATTCTGAGAAAATTGCATGGAACGTGTCACCTAGGTAAGGCGCAATATGCTATCAGCCTTGTTAATTGGCTTATCCTTTCATCAAGATGTAATTTTCTTTTCTCAGCTTACATGCTCTATAATGACTTTTTCTTACAACACTTTTGAATAGGCCTGTATATAATTTTTTTTTGGCCGTCTTGTAGATTATTAAAAAATATTGAACACGTATTTAATCTTTTTTGACGTAATCAAAAGATTACGGCGATACATTGAGTCAAATTGTGGCATGACGTCACGCCTTGCTAGATTTAATACTGCGTTGTGACGTAGCGAGCCCCCACTCCCTAACTTTATTGCTTGTTTTCTAAGTTATTTCTGATTAATATGATAAAGCAAAAAATATGTGTCTCATATTTTTTATTATCTGAAAGACGGACTAAATAGAATTTCTTTTTTTTACTTAGGCAACTACCCTATTGCCATGACAGACAATATTTATCGTTTACTGGCTAACATAGGCGTCCTAATGACTCGAATTGTGGTCGCATATTATTTGCCGGTCACCAATACTTTAACCCTTGGGGAACGTGGATCCACGCGGGACACAAGGGTTTTTAATTGTTTCTGTAATTACAGCATTCGAGAGGTTAAACAAATACAGTAACAACAAAACGTAAAAACAACAGTACGTACTTCTAACTAGCCTATATTGTCTCTTTGCAGGGCATCCCTCTCCCTTTTTCACACAAGTCTATTTTCATTAGCTGTCCTTTCTTAAAAAAACCTACATGACAATCAGTGGCCGATTACTTTGCCCAATGTAAACGCGTCCTTAGTCCGAATTAAATCTCTAGTAATATTTAATAATAATTATATTTTATCAGGTCATAAAACACCCGATAACTAGACATTTACATAATTACTTTAAAAATAATATTGAACTTATCAGAAAATATAATATGTATATAATAATCATATGAATAAAATATCGTAATTACGAGATAAAATTATATAAACAATATCTTCAGATATATTTATTGCTTACAACATTGTTACAGTAATCTCTATGAAAATATATGAATTGATGTTAATATTTTTTGTTACGCTAAATGTGTTAACTGAACACAGTTATTGTGTAAAAAATAAAGCGTAAGTGGTACAAAACGAATCATAGCAATAGGTAAAAAGCTTAAAATTGTGCCATTTGAAATTCCCATAAACACGGTACACGTAACGCGAAATGAAATGTAACACACATTGCAACAAATTCGCCTAGTTGTTGGTTACATTGCATTATATTTGTACGGCATGTTCGTTTGAACTTATGTTGCATTACATGTTACGTTAAACATTATGTACCCACCATTAGAGCTTATACTGGTCCCGATTCCCTTGTTCACAAACTAACCTAAATTTAAGTTCTGTGCATCTTTTTCTTTCTATTTCATTAAGAAAAGGACAGACGATAAATTTTAGTTTAGTCCTGTCAAATTAATGAAATAGAAAAAAACAGATGCACTGAACTTAAATTTAGTTTACTTTGTGAACAAGGCACCACTGTTGCTATAAGCTGTCTCTAAACAATAGATACTTGTTATTTTGAAATTGAAATGTACTTATCATGCCTTTTGTAGAAATATCACATGTATGTCGTTCATAAAGTAATTTATTATGTGCTGTAGGTACTTATTTTGAATTTAGATAACTGTGATGTTAGCATAATTACGCTTGTTCCATAAATGCAAATATATATATATATAATAAAAATTAATTTCCGTGCGTTAGTCTCACAAAAAGTCGAAAATGGCTCGACAGATTGTGATGAAACTTTGGTAAGTTGTGTGCGCGCCGGAGAAGGTTCCTAACAAAAAATAAGAAAAAGGCATTGCAATGCATTAGCTAGTTAAATAGTAAATATTATGATGTACTTAAATGATAAATTTTTATGCAGACATGTTGTCACGGTCCAAGACAGGCGATATTTAAAATATCAAGTTTTCATAGCACGTAATAAATGCACTTAGTTTACCAAGACCACATTTAATTTAATTGTTTAGATTTAGCATTAGTTGATTTTAAAATTCAGGCCCAATTGCACCACAAATCACTAAATTTATTTAACGCTAAACGTATGTCAACTTCAAACGCTTGACAGAAACAGAGCGATTTTTTTTTTACGTTTTGCGTTTCGTGTTTAGCTATTTGTAGTACAAGCCGGCCTTAGTGTTTAGTCTTTTATTTAATACAGTCCAAGTGCAAATTCAGATAAACCGTGTAAGCAACAAGGACCGAATCAAACGCACGTAGTACATCAAGGAATGAAAATTTTAGCACCTTAAGGTTCATTTTTACTTGCACCTTGACAATTTTTCGAATACTTATTGCCAACATTTTAAATGACAATTATAGTTTGAAAAGGTGACAATGCATCCGGTATGTAGGAATGTGTTTGAAAATTGCTTAACATTTTTGCTTCTTGAATTTTGGGCGGAAAGAACGGGATCTTAGTATCACAGCTAGATGCCTTACGCGCGTAAATCGTCTTATAAGAACTGTAGTTATAACTAATTCAAAATATGATGGCGTCTCACTACTTAATGTAAATATTTTTTAAGTATTTATTCAATTGTAATGTCTTATTTATTTTTCTGTGACGTTAAAATTCATTCGCAGCTGTTGTAATTTCAGTAAAGAAACTTCGTATCGTAAATTTAATTTACATCGCAGAGAAATCATAAAAGTTTGTAGACATTTTATTCCACAGGACACTTAAAAACTCTTGATAGCTTTAATATTTTGCGACAAGTATTTAATGTGATTGTGCATATTTTGTATTTTATGTTTATTTATTTTCAATTTGTAATTCTCGCCATTTTTTTGCTGTATTTTGGCACGGTTGTGTTAGCACATACTTTTGTTTGAATAAAAACACGTTATTTTGAAAGAAAATATTTTATTTTTTCACATTTTTAAAGCAAAAAGCGGAATATTTTTTAAAAACAGTACTCTTACCCTATATTTACAGTTATTGTCTTAATTAAGTTAATAATTTTACGTGTTATTACCGCTGTTATTGGGTTTCACGTGTTTCCTGATGAACTCTTGGAACATCGCTACATCAGCTGGTTTGTCGTCTGAAACAATCATAAATATCATAAGTAATTTATCTTTGAAAAGGTTGGTCATGAGTACTCATGAGTCTGATAAAGAAGGCAGTTGGACTTGGATAAGGCACGTATTTTGCGAAGGTTCTTTACTCTGGGTCAGTGGTCGGCAACCTCAATACTCGATTCTTTATTGCATTCCATATGTATTACATAAATGGTATAACAAAGTAAAAGATCAATATGGACCCTGTCGGGCACAGCACAATTAGGAGAGAGGATGATGATGATGATGTTTGGGTGTATAATTAACACTCATTAGTGGATAGAGCCAAATATCAATACTATTACGATTAAGATTTCATAAGAGATCCAATCCTTTGTGTGTCCAAACTGTCAATACACTTTTCTTAATCCTTGAAACCTCTTTCACTCCATAACGATTCCTAAAATTAACTATTGCTAACAAGTAGGATGCCTTCATCATCATCATATCGACTGATAACAATATGATGAAGGCATCTTCGACTGCCGCGGTGGGCCGACCGACTGACCGAAACCCCGACCCCCGCACGTATCTACGCTCGCACTCATGGACATTTGTACAGAGCCGCACTCTATTGGCCAAAGAGCCGCATGCGACTCGCGAGCCGCGGTTTGCCAACCACTGCTCTAGGTCCCTAACCACCGTTACATTGGGTCATAAACAAAACTAACGCCCAAAATTTCTGTTGCTTTTGGAAAATGTCCTCTACCTCTGCGCTACCTGACTAGAACAAAATCGTTGTTTTTAGAGCGCAGGCGCAACGTGGCTCGAAACTATGACCATCCGGCTCGAAGGACCAATATATAAATCGGGGCGTAATATTAATGAGAAATGGTAGAATACAACTTGGAATATGTGGTTAGTAAACAAACGCGGGAGTTTCTTACCGGTTCTCCTCCATAGCAAACGACAAATCCGAATGTAGGTTTTATGTGACATGAAATATTTTTAATTTAATTGAAACATGGAAGCGCTGTATTGACGTACCCGTGTCCGGCTGATTCTCTGTGCCCTCCTCATCGCTAGAGCTCTCATTGGCAGGATGTTTGAGGTACATGTCGCTGATCTCGCGACCTCCCGACACTTCTTCAATGAGCTTCTTTTTGTCGATCACTGTATCATCTGGACCTGGTAACAGAGATTATAATGTTTCGAGTTAATGGTCTTACAAACAAGAATTGTTGAAGTGAAAACTTCTTTAAGCGCGTTGGGCATTTTTGAGATGGGAAAAAACAATTGAACTCGCGACACCATTACCGACACCAGCTTTTGACCATTAAAAAGACATCAACGCGCGATACATTTTCTTTGGGATTAATGACATTCGAAACATTCGAGACATGACAACGACATGATTGACATTTCCCTTTTTTTACCGACTTCAAAAAGAAAAGTATTTCCTGCACAGTAAAATTGTTCAAGTTTTCACTTCTGTCGGCACTCCCAGAGTGCCAGTTTTTTTTTTTTTTTTTTAATTTACTCTCCTGCCTCGTTGGTCTAGCGGTCACAAGCGCTACTGCTGAGGTCTTGGATTCGATTCCAGTCTAATTGGGTTTTTCCATCAGGAATTTCTCAATAGCAGCCCGGAGTCTGGATTCGTGCCTGGTTGATGGCAATCCTCGCGTACTATAAATACGCCTTTGACTAATCCTTCGGGGAACAGGCATAATGTTCACTGAACCTTGTAAGTAAATCATCTACCAACTAAGTCTGAAATAAATGTATTATTTTCGACATAATACTGGTCATGAAGTATTTTGAAACAAACCTTTGTTTTTTAATTCTTCTGCACTTCGTTTCTCCTCTTCTAACTTTTCAGCGCGCATCTTCAGCCAGTCTGCTTTGTATTCCCTAAAAACACAAGGTTTTAACATTACTAGAAAATTGTTGTGAGTATGTAGGAAATACATCATCATTGTATGAACCTACTTTTCGTATTCTTCTGCAGCATCATCAACCAACTTGAAGAATTCATCTAAACCCTGAAAGAAAGAATCGAAAATGGAATCAAATCACGAAAAAAAAATCGTCTAAAGAAAATCATAGAATATTTCTTTCAATTGACTATCTAAACTAAGGTTATTTCTACTCCATACTGATATAATAATCATTCACAGTAATCAATATTTTTGGTTACGAAAAAGGAAAAGCAAAAACTGTTCCCTCTCATTCGGACGGGCGAGTTTTTATCGTGCACTGGATTTTCAATGCACGGTTCCAGCGCGGAGAGTTGAAAATCTAACAGAGCGCGTTTTTTAGAGAGCTGGGATGCGCGTTGTTGAATAGGGATAAAAACAAAAAAATAATTGTCCGTCAAGTAGTTTATTAAAAATATTGGACACGTATTTTTTTTTTCTTAATTTTACGTAATCAGAAGATTACGACAATACATTGAGTTAAAAGGTGCCATGACGTCACGAGTATGTGGATTTAAGGCGCGGCGCCCACTATCGGTGGACATCGGTACGGCTCGGTAGAGCTCGGGTGCTTTACGGCGGCTTCGGGCGCCTGAGGGCTGCTTGGGGCGACTTCGGGCGCCTCAGAGCTGCCTCGACAGTCGTAAGCGTACCTAAGGACGCCGAGGCTGATTTCGGGCACCTCGGGTGGCATTTTCGTGGCCAGACAAGTCGCAGAACAGTCATAACGTTCACCGCGCGTGCCTCCATTAGCTTGGCAACACCCAGAGGAAAATAAAAGGCAACAGCCTCATTAATTATTGACGATGACAGAAGAAAAGTTGATTATTCTATAAAATCTTCTTTTTTGCCTTAAGGCTCCAAATTTCTCTTCTTCTTCAGCAAGATGAACAATGAGAACTAAGTCCCAATCCACCATTATAAATACACACGCACAACTGTTTTCACGTAACGTTACAACTGCTCTGCGACGTGTCTGCCACCCGAACTATTTTTAGTTTTGCCGAAGCTACCCGAAACCAGCCTCGGCGTCTTTAGGTATGCTTACGACTGCCGAGGCAGCTCTCAGGCGCCCGAAGCCGCCCGAAGCAGCCCTCAGGCGCCCGAAGCCGCCGTAAAGCGCTCGAGCTCTACCGAGCCGCACCTATGTCCACCGATAGTGGGCGCCGCGCCGTATACTTACTTGTGACGTAGCGAGCCCCACTCCCCAACTTTAATGTGTTTTTTCTAAGTCATTATTTATTAATATGATAAAGCAAAAAAACTTTTTACAAAAAAAAAACTACCGACTTCCAAAAAAAACACTACAAAGTGAAAAATAACTTTAATTTCGGAAGTCGGTGTCTTGGGTTTTGTGTTTTCGTTTTTTGCCACCGACTTCCGAAATTAAAGTTATTTTTCACTTTGTAGTGTTTTTTTTGGAAGTCGGTAGTTTTTTTTTTGTAAAAAGTTTTATTTTTCACTTTTTAGTTGTGGTACCTACCCCACACACATTCGAATACCACTACCTACTACCAGTGTCAGGAACTTATCATATCATCTACATACTAAGTGGGAAAAAAATACGTATTTTGTAGCTAACTCAAAAACTACCCAAGCAAAGTTAATAAAATTTATATGGGACCAATTCGGGATCATACCCTTTCAAACAAAAAAAGAATTTTCAAAATCGGTCCTCAAATGACGGAGAAATCGGTGGACATACATAAAAAAAAAAAAAAAAACAAACAAACAAACATACGCGTCGAACATATAACCTCCTCCTTTTTGGAAGTCGGTTAAAAATATGTGTCTAACATTTTTTATTAGACTGATGGACTAAATAGAATTTTTTTTTTTTGCCCAGGCATCATGCCTATTCTCAATGCTTGGCTATACAGAGATTTGAAAACAGTACGCGACAAAAATATCGTCGCGTTAAAAATTTGCCCGTGCTTACGAGGGCTTAAAAGTCAAGTAATACTAACATCACCCGTATGTGCACTAACACCGCAGCACCGCAGATCAGAGTAGAACGTGTCAAGTGCGAGCGCCATGGATCGCGTCAGATTCCCGATGTACGTGTTCCCACCTTCCGTCTCGCCCTCGCCTTCGGCTTCTAGCGCCTCTTGGAACGCTTCGAAGTCTCGCATCCATTCCACTGCGTACGCGTTGTCTACTACGTCAGTCTGAGGAAGAATTTATTGTAAAGAAAACAAAGTCTATTGTCTATTACCTCAAAACTCTGCAAAGCTTTATAAGGGACTTAAAAACTGGCAAAATTAGTAGTAGTACTATTAGGTAGACCTCTGCCAAACCCTTAATAAATCACATTGTCAGTTTCACACTGACAATATGATTTATGATGTTGGGGATTTTGATGCAGCCTATTGTTTCTTTCTTAAGCTGATCTCAAAACACTCAACTCGCAGGTCAGGCTGCACAAAAGAATGTATGTATTGACATTCTAAAGGATTTCTCAATACGTCAGATGAATACGTTAATAATTTTATTTTAGTATTTTATAGTTATTTTCGTGCTACCTATCTCTATGTTGCGCGGCGTATTTTCAATCTATACAAGGCCAGAACGCAGCCATAGGAAACTGCTCGCGTATACATTGTAATGCTGTTTTTAAATCTGTGATTACAATGTATACACAAATTTTGCGTATTGCTGCTGTATAGTTTGTAACGTGGACGAGCGCGTCCTGGTTCCAAACTATACTACATCACTTACGCCTGATAGGAGTTTTAAAGATGTAGTCTATAAAAAAAAGAAAAGAACAAAAGTGTGAACTGGGTGAAATGGGTTAGGTTAGGTTAGGTTAGGTTAGAACTGTGACCAACCGCGCGCGAGCCGAGCGAGCGTAGCGAGCGGTGCCGCGGCAGCGGCCGGCGAGCGCTACTTCCAAGTTGCTCGCAGCCAGGCAGGCTATTTAATATTAGCGCAAGGTGCATTACGTCGCAAACAAGTTGGTTACCAGTTCACAATTTCTTGCAATGTAAACTCGATTAGTCCGTATGCGTACTGGCACTGTATACTATGGAATGAGGTAGTTAATGTGGTCACTACGAAGTATACGCGAGTATTTGCGTACTACTCTTGTATATATTGGAAGACCTTAGTAAAAAAGTGATTTCCAATCTATACGCGAGCAGTTTCCTATGGCTACGTTCTGGCCTTGTATAGAATGGAAAGACGCTGTTGCGCGTTATAAAAGTGGCGCCAGTGACAGAAAAGTTGAAAGGAAATCGTTTGGCCTGGTATGGGCATGTGATGAGGAGAGAAGAAATGCATGTGACTAAAAGAGTTATGAATATAAATGTTGATGGATGGAGCGGGAGAGGGAGGCCAAAGAAAAGATGGAAGGATTGTGTGAGGAATGATATGAAAGAGAAGGGAGTGAATGATAAGTCTCGCGCTCGCGCTTGTCAAGGACAGACCTAAGCAACTTGTTTTTATCGTGCGCGCAGTAACAGCTGTTGTCGGGGCGATGACCTCGAATATTGTAAAATGTAGTTCGTGCAACATTGTTATAAATGAAGTGCTTACGTTCGTGTATAACAAAATATCTGTTATGGATGAAACCAGTTTATCAAGGATATGTGTAACGGCGTTTACGGCTGAGGATATATTGATAGCAAAGAAGCTATTATTTGAAGCTGTTCCAATGAAGAAAATGATTAATAGAAAGAAGGATGACAAATCGCGAAAGGACTTAGAAGATATCATCGATATGCTGAAACATATAGATGCCACAGATCCTGAGCGACTACCCATATTCGTGGCGAGGGAGCTGCATAAATTGCCTCCCGTAACCTTCGACCACTTAGATGCGACACGTCTGTTGAAAGATATTTTGAATTTACGAGATCAGTTGTCAAACTTACAGGCGGAGATGGGTGGACTAAAAAATGGATTTGTTACACGGCAAGAATTTAGTGATTCACTTAAGTTGAAGCAGTTAAATGAAATTCATTTCGATCCTGTTAATAAACGACGTGGAGGGTACATAGTCAATAGGACAAGGACCGCTAGACAAGATACGAGTACCGGAAACACAATAAAAAATAGTGCGGTCATGAGTGTACAAGGTCAGGATCCTATCCACGTGGAGGCCCGTACCCCGGTTTTGGTATCACCGAGCAAACGCGCTAAGACATCGTTAGAAGACAAGCAGTGCGTGGAGGCCCATACAGCGGTTTCGAGCGAGCGATTAGTTATTGGGTGCACCCGTGCCCCCACCTGCGGCCCAGTGATCGCTATTACGAGTGCGCCCGAGTCGAACGCGAGTGTGAATAATACGGCTGTGTTTGGGTATGCGTCGGCGCTGGCGGCGAATGTTAATCGAGAGACTTTGCAAGTTGTGAATTCAAGTGAAATAGTAGGGGACAATAGAAACGAGTGGATTACGGTAACAAATAAAAAAAGACTGCGGAATAAGTTTATTAGCAACACGGGAAAGGCAACGTGTGATTTGAGTGCGAAGTTTAGGGCAGCGTGGACTCAGGTACCTCTTTATATTTCTAACATATGGACGGAAACTAGTGATGATGACATTGTAAACTATATTCGTGATAAGACCAAAATAACTGTTAAGTTGGAAAAAATTGTATCAAAGAAAGAACGTAGTTATAATTCTTATAAATTCTTCGTTGAAAAAAGCAAAGTGCCGTTGTTTTTGAATGAGGCTCTCTGGCCGGAAGGTATTTACTTTCGACAGTTTGTGCAGTTTAAAAGTAAAGACAGAGTTAGCGTAAGCTCTGACTCGGGTATCGTTCAGAAACAACCGTAATGGATAGTCACTTGAAGCAAACGTGTTCAAACAAGTTTGTTACATTTAATTGTAAATCTTTAAAGAGGTCACTAGACAGTGTTCGAGATTTGTGTAAGCTTGCGGATGTACTAGCGCTTCAAGAGACTTGGCTCCTTCCCCATGATGTGCACATTCTCAATACCATACATAAAGACTTTGAATACACGGGGAAGTCTGCGGTAGATACATCCGCAGGTATTCTTAAGGGGCGTCCTTATGGGGGAGTGGCTATTTTGTGGCGCAAAGGGTTATTTAAAACAGTTGGTGTTATAAGCTGTAATAGTAACAGGCTAGCGGCCATAAGAGCGACATTAAGTGACAATCGCTCTGTAATAATATTTAGTGTCTACATGCCAACGGACAACTCAGAAAATCTCTTAGAATACACAAATTGTTTAGGTGAAATTAGTGCCATTGTGGAAAACAATGACACTGAGACAATATTCATGTTAGGAGACTTTAATTCTCATCCACATCAGCCATTTTGGTCTGAGCTGTGTAATCACTGTCAAGATCATCAGTGGATATGCGCTGATGTAGAAAAATTAGGTATTGATTCGGACGTTTTTACATATGTCAGTGACATAAATGGTAGTCAGCGATGGCTGGATCACTGTATCGTCACGAAGTCAGCGTGGCAAACTGTAACAAATGTCATCGTGGATCTCGATACCTATTGGTCAGATCATCTGCCCTTAATAATTGAGTGCGATTTAAATATAATCGTGCCAAAACTGACGCACGAAACTAAAGTACAGAATAAAGTTTTATGGCGGGAGCGCGATAAGGTGGAAATAGATAGGTATCGGGATCTGTGTAACAATGAGTTGAGGAATATCCACTATCCTGAGTTGTTGGAGAAGTGTGGAGATAGTATGTGTCATATTGTAGAACATAGGCGTGCACTAGATTGTATGTATGACAATATTGTAAATGCTTTGTCAGCGGCTGCTGTACAGGCCTGGGTTGTCAAGCAACCCCAAAAGGTAAGACAAGTGGCAGGCTGGAACAAACACGTTCGGGGCGCTTATGGGGAGGCTCGGTCTAATTATCAAACGTGGCTCTTCTATAATAAGCCAAAATCTGGTAGAATTTGGGAAGACATGCGACGTAGTCAGAGAATCTTTAGGGGTAAGCTTAAATGGTGCCAAAATCACCAGGATCAGATTAAGATGGACATGTTAGCGTCGCACCGAGCGTCTAAGAATTTTTCGGAGTTCTGGAAGTCGACCAATAAGCTGAAGGTTGGACCGGGCCGCCCTGTAAGTGTGGGGGAATGTGGTTCGCCAGAGGAAATAGTTCGCATGTTCAAAGATCGATTTATGGTATCATCTCCACTTGGGCCGGCTCAGGGGGTGATCGATGATGAGACTAGTAGTGATTATGAACCGATCCGTTTCTCTGCCAAGCAGGTAGCTGAGTTAATTGAAAGAATGGCTAAGGGAAAGTCACCGGGTCGTGACGGTCTCAGCATCGAGCACCTCAGGTGTGCTGGGGTGCATCTGCCTAGGGTGTTGGCGCTGTTTTTCACGCTATGTATTGGCCACTCATACCTTCCACCTGATATGCTGAAAACAATAGTGGTACCAATCGTGAAGAATAAGACTGGGGATGTATCTGACAAGGCGAATTACAGACCGATATCCTTGGCCACTGTAATTGCTAAAGTGTTGGACGGTTTGCTGGACAAGGAACTTGACAAATGGATAACTTTACATGACGCACAGTTTGGGTTTCGGCCTGGACTTTCCACTGAGAGTGCTATCCTCTGTCTAAAGCAGACGGTCCAATACTATAAGGATAGAAGTACTCCGGTGTATGCCTGCTTCCTTGATCTTTCAAAGGCATTTGACCTTGTGTCATATGATGTCCTTTGGGATAAGCTCAGGGGATCGGGTGTACCACGTGAGTTGACGGGTTTGTTCCAGTACTGGTACTCTAACCAGTTGAACCAAGTTCGTTGGGGGGACGTTCTATCTGATGCGTACAGGTTGGAGTGTGGGGTGAGACAGGGGGGGTTAACTTCACCTAAGCTCTTCAACCTGTATGTAAATGAGTTGATCGTTGAACTCAGCAGCAGACCAGTTGGGTGCAAAATAGGTGATGCTAGTCTCAATAATTTAAGCTACGCTGATGACATGGTGCTGCTGGGTCCAACGGCTGGCTCTATCAGGGAGATGCTGAACGTCTGTGAAAAGTATGCGGCAACCCACGGCCTAGTATACAATGTCATTAAAAGTGAATACCTGATCTTTGCCGCTCCCGGGAAACATCTAAATTATGAGCCCTCAATATCCCTCAATGGACGAGCCCTTAAAAGGGTCGCCCAATTTAAGTACTTGGGACATTATGTCACTGAGGACCTCAAGGATCGGGTAGATATGGATCGTGAGCGCAGGGCACTAGCAGCTAGGTGCAACATGGTGGCTCACAGATTTGCCCGTTGTAGTAATGAGGTCAAAATAACTCTGTTTAAAGCTTATTGTCAAGGGTTCTACACGGGCAGTTTGTGGGTCAACGGTACGCAGAGGGCTCTAGATGCTCTGCGTGTGCAATATAATAACGGCTTCAGAGTGCTGTTGAGGTTGCCCCGGTTCTGCAGCGCGTCTAGCATGTTTGCTGTAGCACGAACTGACGACTTTTATGCCATTATGAGGAAAAAGGCCGCATCCTTAATAAGCAGAATGAGGGCGAGCAGCAACAGTATTTTGAAAACCCTAGCTGAACAGCATGATGCACCAATACTGAGACACTCTGTCAGGTTGCTCGTGCGGCAGGGATGATTTACAATTATGTGTACATTTAGTAAATACTAACCCTTAGTTGATAAGTTTGTTCTATCTACTAACCATTGGACCAATGTTGTCAAATTAAATAAATAAAATAATAATAATAATAACGTGACGGTTGACAGGGGAGAGTGGAAAAAGAAAACGTGTTGTGCTGACACCAAGTAACATGGGACAAGGACAGGAAGATGATGATATCCCTTATGTTGCACCTGCCATGTTTTTCTCTCTGCATCACCCTTAGGGTAACTGGTAGAAAATGTCTCAGGCATTAAGTCCGCCTTTGAATGGTATTTATTTTTTTTTGTGTATAATTTTAATAAATAAATAAATAATTATCTGGTAGGGTAGGTTTATTGCTAACCCCACATTGATCCCAAACAAAAACAACATTAAAAAAGGATTGTGTGGTTTTATGAAACCACGGTAAAAGTTAAACTTGGCCATATTGGCCTTGGCTGCTCTGACGAGCGCCTTTCACTTTATCCCTACTCCGCGGCCGACCGTGACGCGACATGCAACACACAGACGAAAAAGTTTGAGACGATGTAATAAAAGTTTCACTTTAATTAAAAAAATAACTTCACTCACCTTATTCATAACAACTATGAAAGGCAGCCTTGTTTTGTACAATATTGAGCATGCATACAGCATGTTGGACATGAATGTGACGGGGGAGACACTGCGGACCGTGTCCATTACATATACAACTATGGTAGGACATGTTGATGCTAATGCTTCTGTTATAATTGTACCCGAAGCGGACCATGTAAACACTTCTATTTGACCTGAAAATTAATAAAAAGGACTCAGTAACACTTTTAAATAGTAATAGTATAAATTCGAAGGAAATTATTTTAGTCACAATTTATTCTTTCTCTCCAATGTTTTTTTGAGTTACACCTACAAATTCATGATGCTCTGCCATAGCAAATTCGTAACTCAGATGGAACAAACAACACGAGATGTAATGTTAACAAACATCGTAAATGTTTTTTTTTTTTCTTTCTTATTAGTAGGTACAATTGATAAAACGGAGGACATCGCTGATGACATGGATGTTGAGAGGGAACGAAGGGTGTTGGCTGTCCGCGGGAACATGCTGGCTCGCAGGATGGGAAATTATCAAATAACTTCTCCCGCTCTGGGCGGAGCGGGAGGGCGTGTCAGACTCTTACTGACTAAAACCCACCCGTGTTCCTTCGGTTGCCCTGTTGCCGGGGGCCGCGATGTCCCTATCGGTTTTCTTCGAACCCCCGGCAGGCATTGGCCCTAGCGGACCCCGTCAATTCTGCTGACATCTCTTTGAGGCGCGCGTGGAACACAACGCGCCGTCGACCCGGGCTTGGTCCTTACCGGACGGCGAGCTACCCATTGCTCACCGTCCGCAAGCCCGCGCCTGCGGTGGCCGGAAATCGGCTCGCGATTCCCGCCCCGGGCGTCTCCTCCTGCGGCGGTTAGGGGCGTGAGGGCGCGAAATTTGCCTCTCCCTCACGGAGAGGCAAATTTCGCGCCCTCACGCGTTCCGCCTCCTCCTTCGCAAGCATTACCGCTTCGCAGAAGGAGGTGACGGCCTGCCATTTCCTCTCGCTCCGTACCATGGCCTGAACCAGGGCCGGACGCGAGAGATCACCGCCGCCGATCGCCTCTACGAGGACACGGCGTTGCTCCGCCCAAGCCGGGCAGAGACCTCCACCGTATGCTCCACCGTGTCCTCAGGCCGATCCACACAATGGTGACACCCAGGTGTTTCCTCCCGCCTTATCCTGAACAGGAACCTCACGAAGCAGCCGTGTCCGGTGAGGACCTGTGTCAGGCGGAAGGTGAGGACGCCGTGGCGCCTCTCTATTTGTGCACCCTGTGGGTCAGTTGTACTCAGCGGACACTCTATGCCCTTTGTGTACAATATAATAACGCTTTTAGGATGTTGTTCGGGCTGCCGAGATACTGTAGTGCGTCCAGCATGTTTAAGGAGGCTCAGATTGATGGCTGTCATGCCATCATGATAAAGAGAACGGCCTCCATATTGCACCGTATCCGAGCAAACTCTTAACAGCATTCTGAAAGTAATAGCGGACCGGTTAGACGGTCCTTTTCTTAGACACTGGATCACAATCCATGTGTCAATTTGATGTTGTTTGTTTTATTTTTTGGTTTACTAACATAGTTCCTAAGTACTTACTAATACAAATATGGATGATTCTGTAATGGATAGTCTGAAATAAAGTTATCATATTATAATAAAACAATGATAAGAATAAAAATATTAGTACCTGGCGTATCAATAATACAGTACTTATGTTTCTTTCCAGCCTTCTCGATCAAATCCACAACTTGTCCGAACTTTGTGGAGAATAAATTTAGAGCGGTCACTATACCACCATTGGGACCCAGCCCGTATTGTTTCATCACCTCTTTATAGTTCACTGTATCCCTTATATCTGAAAATGATTGTAATAGATATTACACGCCGGAAGACTGCAAATCCATGTGTTTATTCATCAGATTCAAAATGAAGTAATCTCCTGCCCTTGTCAATTTATTTGAGGTTGAAGTAATATGTGCTTTTAATGCTAATTAGTACCTGGGCGACCCAGCTCTGCTCTGATGAAAATAAAGAATGCTCATTTAATAGTATATAGTTCATACTAATCCCATGTATAGTACTTACTAATTCCATGCTGCCATGTCATTATTCAATATCTTGTTCTAAACTTTGGGCGACCAAGCTCTGCTCGAGTGAAAATACAGAGAAAACGAATTTTCCCAGATATGAGACCTAGCTAGATTGATTTTTCGCCCCCATAAACCCCTATATTGCAACTTTTATCAAAATCGTTAGAGCTGTTTTCGAGAATGTGATTACAACATAATATATATAATTATATACAAATATTGCTCGTTTAATACTATAGGATAGGGTAGGATAGGATATTTAATGAATAATTCTCATAAGAGAAATATTTTAGCTTTCTACTCAAACTCAAAGCATTTATTGCAATTAAACTATTTACAGACACTTGAAATTGTCAAGAATTTTCATCATTCTGTTGACCTTACCCTAATTTAATTGGGGTCGGCGGCGGCGCAACATATTTATTTATATATACTTTATTGTACACCACAAAAATACATAACAAAAAATAAATCAAACACTACAAAATATACAATGGGCGGCCTTATCTCTTTCCGCGATCTCTTCCAGGCAACCTTGGAATGGACAGTGATTTGCCTGGACACAAAATGGGGCTGTCGTTTGTGCAAATAATAAGTATATTATATACTAGAATAGATACACAGATATATACATATCCTAAATAATATATACATAAATACATACATACTTACTAAATATATAAGCAACAAAAATAAATGAAGACTATAGATAATTACAGTTACGAGAACAAGATCACAATGACAAGTAATGTTCCTTTACGAGTCTCTTAAATACAAGTAACGATTGCCCACGTTTTATTTGAACTGGCAATGCATTCCACAAACGAGCGGCCTGGACAATAAAGGACTTGTCGAGGAAAGTTGTGGAATGCATAGGCATTTTAAGCTTTAAGTTATCTGATGACCTTAAAAGTTTCGTGTGGGAGTCGCAAAGAAACTGGAAACGTTTCTTGAGATAGAGAGGGGTGGAAGGGGAAAAAAGAACATTATACAAAAGGGAAAGAATATGAACATTCCGGCGAAGGCGAATTGGTAACCACTTGAGCTTCACACGAAATTCGGAAACATGGTCATATTTGCGCAAACCGAATATGAACCTTATAAAAACATTTTGAAGCCGCTCAAGCTTATCGAGTTGGTCTTGGGTAAGATCAAGATAGCATAATACATATCTTCAACATATCTTCTTCTTCCAAAAATATTATAAATAATATTATAATAAATATATTATAATATACCTTTAAAGAGCTTTATTGGATAATTATTGCATGTCTACATTGAATGCTTACCAATGTTAGCAGGATAGGGGACTTCCCTACATGCCGGATCCAAGTTAATCAAGTAAGGTCTGGAGCCATCCACGACCTTATTGGAGAGCCTTCGAGTAAACGAAGTCTTGCCAGCACCAGCCATGCCTAATTGAATATAAAATATTTAGTATATAGCCTGTAAAACTGCAAGACAACACTGAGACAATCCTAACCTAAAATTATTAAACATATTGGCTTCTTTGAGTCTTCCTCCATTGCTTCAGGCTTAGATTCACTTGTAGACATTTTTCTGTTTTGTTATAAGATTTACATAACTGTATTTTTTTTAGATTTACAGTAATTTGTAATTTCCAACTGTTTATGAAAACAAACACGAAAACCAACGAAAACTATAGAATAGCCTTGAATAAAATTGACAGCTGTCAATGGGTGTCAAACTGATGACAAACTGTGAGTTTTTTTTTGCTTGGTGCCGCGGCCTTTTGTAACTACCTACGCTACTACGCAGCCCCGGATCTAGAGGGGGGCAAGCCGGGGCCCGTGCCCCGGGTGCCAACTTCAGGGGGGCGACAAATTCATGCGTAGCAAACAAGTACACCAACCAGTACACAGCAACTTTGCAATAAATGAGACGCGCAGTACATTTATAAATAATCTTTCTATTTTTTCTTTTGTAACAGTTTTGGCGCCCCTATTGAATTGGCGCATTATCGATCGATACAATTTGAATAATATGTTGCTGCCAAAATTTTCATTTTGAGAAAAATTTTGCGCCTCCCCATAAAAGATTGGCGGGGGGCGGCAGGCGGCAGTTTTTGCCCCGCTTCAAAAAAAATCTAGATCCGGCGCTGCTACTACGTCGAAAATCAATAGCAGGGGCCGGCCGGCGACTAAGCCGTACCATAGACTAATGTTGAGCCGTACTTCAAAGCCATCATTGCTCCTTTTTAAAAGGGGTTTGTGCTATTCGTAATGTCATGTTCGAACTAAACAACGCGTAGGTACCTATGAGAATGCAACTCAAATATACCATGACTTTATTTAAGCATGCATGGTCACTTGCCTTATGTAACATGCCCGCCAGGTTGTAGCTGGTAGCTATCATAAAACAGACTTCGACAGGGAATTTCACTCCTTACTTTATAGCTGCTGCACTTGACTTTGACTGCCTTGGGCCTTGTTTGTCATTTATACGGCTGTGGATCATAAGGGCCGTGAGCCAGTTTCTAAATTAGAACTTTGCTTACTCCTGGCTTGGCCACTTATTTTATTTTGTTTTTTCGGTTGGACAAAAAAAAACAACAAAGATAGCTGAAGTGTAATTTTAGATTTGGAATACGGTTTTTTTTGCCACCAACTTTGGTATCATAAAGGTTGGGCTATCTTTACCTTTATATAATGGATTAGTGGTTTATTTGCGTTCACATGGTTTTTGATTTGTTTGTTGTCACAACACTATAATCGATGGTACTAACGGGTACCACACCACTAGCGGGGTACGCTCACGACCTTGTACTTGACTGTAATAGCTGTTGCCACAGAGCATGTAATGTGCATGTAATGTTGCGGTGCCACAAGAAAAAGAAGCCCGTGGATGAAACTAATCTAATGTTCACGATTACCAGGATTTCTACATTGTAGAGTCCACTGCACGAACACTTGCAATCGTTCGCTATTACTGCTATCTATGACTTAAAGGCGGTGTTAGGCGATTCGCACACGACGCTGCGCACCGACATTGCAGGCGGTGAAACGGAGCTCACGTCGCATTGTCTTGTATGTAATCCGTTAATGTCTAATGCCTCTGCCACAATGCTCCTCGCGCTGCCGCGATGTTGCACTTTCTGCTCTACTCGCGCAATTAATGGCGACCAAAGACTACGCTGGCGACGCTTCGCACTACGTCATTTGTCTCGCGCCCAAAAACCGACAAAAGTGGGAGCAGTGGGCTTGACGAGTAGCATGACGAGTAACGTTGCCACACTACGTCTCTGCCTACTTTCCTCGCTACTTCTCATGCCACTCGACGAGTGTGTGGCAGGGGCATAACACGTACACAGCCCCACAGAGCATGCACAGCCCGACTGTACGGACGAGCGGCGCTCACGCCCGCGCCGCTTCCGCCCCTCCGGTTAAGGCACTTAAGGCGGGTAGGACGGCGTTTGACACTCGGGACAACGCATTACAGCGTGATTCATAGAGGAAAGTAATATATGGCGTGATTACTGCGCGGATCACTGTGGGACAAGGGTGTGTAGCACTTTTTTGTTAATGGATTACTATGTCCGCGTGGTGCACCGCCACAGAATCCGCTTCGCAGCCTCCGCCCTCCGCGGCGGGCAGTCTCCTGCTGTGCGGCTATATTACTTCCCTCTATGTGTGCGGCCGACTGTACAACAGGGTAACCTATACCCATGGTTAAAGTTTTCGCATCGATGTCCCTGACGGGGTGTCAGGGACATCGACGCGAAAACTTTAACCATGGGTTCAGTACATGATTTTTTAAATAACCGACAAAAAATTTCAACGCAGGGGGCGTTGAAATTTTTTGTCGGTTATTTAAAAAAAAACAGCTGTTTCATAGAAAAGAAACTTACGCGGTCAAAATGTATGGAAAAACCATTTTTTTTTTTAAACAACTGACGAAAAATTTCAATGCAGGGGGTTCAGAATCATGTACTGAATCCATGGTGAATGTCCCTGCCACCCTGTATAATTACTGTTGTGTTATTTGTTGTGCTTTGCCTCTCAATGAACACGTGCATCTCCTTTCTTCTTTCCCTCTCAACAATAATACAAAAAAGAATAACAATCAAATATTTTTATTAATTACTACATAATTACATTAATAATTCATATGTCACATTCAAATTGAAAATTGTTAGTACTTTGTGATTTGCACAAAGTAAAAACAATTTTCTAGCATTGCATTGCACAATTTGACCTTTTGGTGGTCAACCTTACCAATTCCGCGATTGTACGAGTATGTAAGTAAGCGTCGTAAGAAATCTGGCTCGAGTTACTCTATAACGAAAATCGTAGTAAAATTAGTCTGATGTATGATACAAGGAATAATTGACCCATTCATTAATGTCCCGTTCTAGCTCGTCATATCATGTCTCCTATTTACTTTGTGCACAGTTGTCGATGCGTACATACAGCACTTCCACAATCTTTCGGTTTAAAATGACTGTTTATATGTTCCGTTAGACCAGTGGTTCCTAACCTTTTCAATATTGTTACCCCTGTGACCTATTAGGAAAACTGAATTTACCCCGATCTTATAACGTTATCAATACAAACAATACAAGCTTACAATTCTTACGTATTTTATATATATACAATGAATTAAGTAAAAATAGTTAGTGTGATGGTTGGTATTGTTTTGCATTCACAAGTTTTTTTATGTCAGGTTAGGTTAGGATAAGTTATTTAGTTTCGCTTATAGTGCAACTTAAGTCATGTTCCACATTGAAACGGTTTCTGGCCTTTGTTTTCAGTGTAACCAAAGTTGAAAAATCACTCTGACATCTATAGGTGGTGGCCAAGGCCAAGGGTACAAGGCAAACAAACAAACAAACCCCCGCGGGGGTAATTACCCCCAGGTTCAGAACCCAGGCGTTAGACATTTATAACGCTGTGAAATTAAAATAAATATGCTATAAAATCTTGAATGATTTATTTATCGTCGCAGTGGACCAATCGAGATGGCGGTAATATATTTTCAAAGTGGTACACCGTTTGGACTTTTTTTATAGGACGACATCAAATCAAGTCGGTCAGTTTTGAGCACAGGCATGTTTTTACATAACATACAAACAATTTTTTTTAATAAGTATTTTTTTTGGTTTCGAAACCTGGGTTGGTTTTTTAGTTTCGACGCTCTCAGTAGCAGTTTCTCTACTAGGAAACCCGGCCGATACTTTCCCTCCCCCCGGTCCGAGCGAGCATCTTCCCGTAGGGTCCAACCTTCTGTGGCCCACTTGGAAGTCTTTGAACCGCCTCCGAACCCAAGTGGGAAAACGCAACTACAACAGGTGCGGCAGCAAGGTGTGGATGTGGAGCTGTGGCGCAAATTATGTCCCACCTCCTCTCCTGCCATAAGTGCCCCAAAAAATGCAGCCGTTGCAACATCTGCGCTGCCACCGTCGATGCCGTGGAAGTGGCAAAATTTTGGTCAACAAAATTTTATACGCTGTTGTACCATCGACACGACGAAAGAGAAGAAGAAGCAAGTCAGGGTCAGGATTTGAGCACATCTAGCTTGGCATTTCATATCTCCTCTTCACTTTGTGCACAAGTCTTCGATGCGTGAATAAAGCAGCTGAATATATGAATGTTGCTCCACAATCTTTGCAAACAAGAGGTCGACAGCCTAAATGTTTGTTTATATGTTGCAATAGAGTTTTTTTTATCTGTAAAATTAAAAAGAATTCTCTTTTAAATCTCGAAAATATTCAACGGCGTAGTTCGTAGTGGACAGTGTGGGTACTTTTAAAAAGACTGGCCAATTTTCAACTAATAGAAAATTACCTAGTCGATATAAATTAAAGACAGTTTTGTGAAGTGGTCGTCGTAAATTGATCAAGCAAGATGACACTATCTAATCTTGCGACCTAATACAGAGCTGCAATTTTCAAAAAAAAACTTTTTACAAAAAAAAAACAACCGACTTCAAAAAAAAAACTAGTGTTTTTTTTTTGAAGTCGGTTGTTTTTTTTTGTAAAAAGTTTTTATTTTTCACTTTTTAGTTGTGGTACCTACCCCACACAAATTCGAATACCACTACCTGCTATGTAAATAACAGTGACAAGAAGTTATCATATCATCTACATACTAAGTGGGAAAAAATACGTATAATTGAAGCTAACTCAAACACTACCCAAGCAAAGTTATTAAAATTTATATGGGACCACCTCTGAAGTATGATCTACCAAACAAAAAAAGAATCATCAAAATCTATTCATAATTGGCGGAGTAATCGCGTAACAAAAAAAAAAAAAAAACATACAGACGAATTGAGAACCTCCTCCTTTTGGAAGTCGGTTAATAACCATAAGAAAATCAGAATTTTGTGGGCTACCATAGCGCATTCGCATCAAAAGTATTGAATAAAAAATTTAAATGGTAATTTTCCACAATTTTACTATTTTTTCTTTTTTTTTTTGATATTTCTCGACGGCTTGTGAAGCCAAGTCAAAGGCCCATGAGCGGCTTTAAAACTTTGACACCCGATTAGTCACTAACCACACGAAAAGCCCCCCCTTTTTTTTCATGAGTAAAAGTTTTTTCTTTTAAGGTTCAAGGTTCGATAAGTTCGGGATGGCATTGATATTAGATTTTCCAGTATGTGATTCTCTGTAGAAGCTCGGAGTCTGGATTTGAGCTCGATCAATTGTAAAATACGCTAGCCTCCTTACAAGAGACTGGCTGAATGTGATTATACTATGTAGTAGACTATTACTCCACTGCTTATGTTTTCGGGGAATACGGTTATGTTAAAAACGCTTAGACACATTTCCTGGTAAATGTCAAATAATTCTTCACTTTCTCTCAGCCGAACTCGTGGCCACTAAAACTAAAAATGTTTTATAATAATTATTATTACTTACAGAAAATGTTTTTCCACAATATTCACATATCTTAGGGTTGAGCTGAGGCTTTTGTCCCTTATGAACGAAGCGAATGTGTCTGGCCAGAATGACTTTATTTTTACTATCCTTAAATAAATAAAAATTCAAATTAATTTAAGAATGTGGCAATCAGAACGTTTTCGTCATCACTGTTAATAAAATACTATTAGAAATTTATCTAATAAGAATATAATTGTTCATTGGGCATCAAAAATTTCGTCCGCATCGCTGTCAATGGGAAAAGTGCCCAAAAGGCTGGCAGCATTGCCACGTTGAATGGCAATGCTCATTCTTTGGGCAAAAAATTGGCCAGCCCTCTGGTCACGTAAAGAGTCGACCAACCGCTTAGCGATGTACCGAAATACTCGGACCCCAAGGCCCTAATGTTTCAACCTCAAATGGCTCAATAATTGTTCGAACTGTATATTACCTATAGGATACTGGATCATTATAGACTGACTATACTTATACTAGTCTATAAATTATGTTACTAGAGTCTGGCCACACTAAGTCTGCATAAGTAAAAAACCGGTCAAGTGCATGTCGGACCACGCACAATGTAGGGTTCCGTAGTTGGGATGAATTTATCCCAAGAACAAACTTAACTTTGTAGTTGAAAAAAAAATCTTTCATACAGAATGTATGGGTGAACATGTTTTTACAAACGCAAATTTAAGTTGGTCGATTATGACTCGTTAACTTGGAAAGCCTACTCATCTGTGATCGTTTTCCTTTTAAATTCGTTATATAAGCTACTGCCGTGAATTTTTTCACATATCTAAAACCAACCATTTAGCTGGCGGGGGGGGGGGGGGGGACACTTGACTCAAACAACAATTTGCACTTTAAAGCTTAATATTTCTGAAAGACCTTTCCAACGATACCTCACACCAAGGGATAGAAAAAAAAAAACATCCCCACTTTACTTGTAGGGGAGGTACCCTAAAAAAAAACATTTTTCATAATTTTATTTTACCACTTTGTCGGCATGATTAATATGTATACCCACGCCAAATTACAAGTACTAACAGTCTTGGAGCTAGACCGCGGACATGACGAAACTATAAGGGTTCCTTGTTTACTACGGAACCCTAAAAAACGGTGGAATTTGAAATTCTATAGACGGCAACACCATTCTGTCCTACGAAAAAAGAATTTGATACTTTGTTTGTCTTTTTGTTTCTGATAGGTTATTTTGTTTATATTCTGATTTATTCCTGGTAAAGAATAGTCACTTGAGTACGATGCAGTGTGGATTTGATACAGTTTTGTCATCGTATAGAAGTAGAGCATAGGTACGACATAGTCTTATACATAATCTATTATGCAAAATTCAAAAGGCAAAATATCAAAATCATTAGATCTACTTACAACCCCTGAACTGACATAACTGACTGTTGTAATATACAAAACTTTATTGCAGAATTAGCGTGGCCAGACTCTAATACATTATGATAAATAAGTAAGCATAAAACAATATAGATATCTCACCTTCTTACAAATATCACACGTATACTTAACTCCATTGACTTCTTCGAGATGATTCTTCAAAGCGGTCGGCCCCTTAAAATATTTGTTGCAATGATCACATTTAATGCTGTGGAAAATTATATTAATTGAAAATTTGTTATAAACAAAAAAGTGATGATATAACAAGCCGTCCAAACTTATGCAATGCAACATGAAATGTAACACGGTATCTATGCGAATTTGTTTCGATGTGTTACATTTCATGTTACGTTACACCTATCCGGGCATTAGGGTGCTGCAACTAAACTGCGGTCGATGGACGATGTTTTGCAACACATCTATGGTCCAAGATACGCAAAGGAAACACATATCTGTTAAATTAATGAAAAGTATTTTTTATCAAATTTAGTTATGTTGAAAAATATATCGCGAGTTGGTTGGCAAAAAATTTCCGGCCAGACTATGATTAATTAAAAATTCAAAAATAGCTTGGCAATGGCATCCTTTTTAATGTTCACTTTTGACGCAGTCGGGTTTTTTATTTTTTAATTTTTTTTGTTCTGTGTTCATGTAATGCACCTAAAAAATACAATGCAATATCATGTGCAATGCAACAAACAATAGTTGAGCAGTGAAAACAGAGCCATATAGTCTAAAGCAGTTTTTCCATTGCGTAAAAGCATACATACCCAACTTTTTCAACCGTGTTATGTTTAAGACTGGTTTTGAGGTGATAGATGTAGCTTTTTTTATTCTTGTAATTTTTGTCACAATCAACACAGTATGCGCTACCTTCTCCCTGAAAAAAAAATACATATATGTCGGAGACGGGTGTGTGACTCTCGTTATTTTCAGGCATATTTTAACTACTGTGAGCGTGTGGGTAGTGCTGGTTAGTGCGCAATAGAAAAACAGTTTGCAGTTCAGATCACATTATAATAATGATCACAAATTACAACTAACACAATAACTGAGCACCACGAATCGAGAATAGTTCCGCGACGTCTTGACTCCGATGCGATCCGAGGCTGAATCCCTCCTCGCCGTGGCCTTAAAACATCACGACTCTGTAGAAGCGCGCTTTTTGGTGTGGGTTGCGATTTGTTTCGTGTCCATACTAATGACCGGACCCGACATATATTTATAACTTCCGTCCCATATATTGCAATAGGGGGCGAGCCTATTGCCATCAACGAGGTACAAATCCAGACTACGGGCTGCTACTGAGAAATTCCTGATGGAAAAACCCAATAACTCATTGCCCGACCTGGGAATCGAACCCATGAACGCATGCTCAGCAGTAGCGCCTGCGACAGCTAAACCAACGAGGCAGACTTCGACCACTAGACCAGAAGATTTTTAAACCAGCTTTTAATAAAATGCGGCCTTTTTGCGTCCAATCATAACGTACAAAATGTTAGGTAAAAAATTTTACTTGTCAACTTACAGTGTCGTTGTGTATCTTCAAGTGCTTATCTAAATAATTCTTTCTGACCTTCTTCTGGCATACAGGACAGTCGGTCGTTTCTCTTTGATGTGTACTACATAAAACAAACAAAAACTTACTGATGACATATGTTTCAAAATTAGAATGGCAAAGGAATTTTGTACCTAAAAATCTCAGACCAAATAAAAAAGTGGTGGCACTCTGGGAGTGCCGACAGAAGTCACGACTAAAGAAAATATAGGCGCTTTGACACTTTTGACAGGTGCCCGGACCTGACGTCTCAGTGCTGCCACCTAGTGAACGACATTTCAGAAAACCCTCATTATGCTAATTCTTTTAATCATCATTTCTCATAATAGTTTTTCTGAGAGTGGGCCCTTCAAACCGGTACTACCCTAGGTGGGTACAGTCCTTTCACAGTTATTCTACCTCTGATATTGCATCACTGTCAAAATCATATTGATCTTTATATCGTTACAATAAGGTTGCTGTTGGGTTGCTGCTTCTGAGAAGTTTATCAAAATCACAGTGATCTTTAGTTTCGTTACAATAAGGTTGTTGTTGGGTTGCTCCTGTCAGAGGTAAAATAACTCAAAGGACTGCAGTGTCGGTTTAAAGGGCAACAGTCACATGAGACCTTTCCGCTTTGTCGCTATGATGGCAACACATGCAATGTCTTAAGCTACGGTTTCCTAGAAGAGCGGTGACCGCTTAACCAGTGAATGACGTCACTGAAAAGTTGATTATGAAAGTAAGTTGGTGTGGTTTCCTAGAGAGCGTTGTTGTCACCGTAAAGCAAACCCCGCCCTCCAAAGATTTAAATCGCTAGATTTGACCTCACCATACTCAGTCACAAAAAAAGTGTTCAAACAGAGAAAAGTGAGCTCACACATGATTAAATAGCGTTTCCATGACAAACAAGTGTAGTCACTGCGTCATTGTGTCAGAGGTGTCAAAACGAAACTATCTTCTGACGTGGTAGAGCGGATCTAACGATTTAAATCTTTGCCGCTGTCATAATTTTCCTGACAGTTGTTGATGCGGCCGTCAAGTGTGGCCACCGCTATTCTAGGAAACCTTAGGTAACTTTAAGGCGTAGACTGTTTACCGCCAGATTGGCCCCTGTTTGATTGCCACATAATAGTCCCCACGATTGGCTTGCTTGTCTAATTTGGGGACAATGTAAAACCCTTGTAATCATTTTGGCAATAACGTTTTTATTTATTATAACATAACATCACGCCTGTATTTCCCGAAGGCTTAGGCAGAGGTGTACCTATGGTACACACACATTTCGCCAGTTATGTTAAACTCCCATGTAATAGGGAGCGAGCCTATTGCCATCAATTGGGCACAAATGAGACTAAGGGCTGCTACTATGAAATTCCAGGTGGAATTACCCAATAACACTTTGCCCGACCTGGTAATCGCACCCAGGACCTCATGCTTAGCAGTAACGCTAGACCAACGAGTCAGTCAACCATATAAAGTGCAATACTTACGCCATATGTGTTTTCAACAGCGGCAAAGTAGAAAACGTTTTGTCACATTCTTCACACCTTTGTCTCTCTCTGTTCGAATGGACTTCGACTCTATGTTTACACTTCTCTTTATATGTCCTGAAAGTAATAGAATTTAGAAATAAATAAGGTTTGAGTGGAGGGAGGCCTTTGACCAGAAGTGCAGTAGCAATATTGCATCATGTTCGTATTCTTCTAACGTTCGCACGGACGTAAAAATAATTCGGCGGAGTTTTATCGCGCACTGGATTTGCAACTCTCGGTGTTAAGCCGAGCGTTGAGAATTCAACAGAGTGCATCCCAGCGCGTCGAAAAAACACACTATTGAATTTTCAACTCTCGGAGCTAAGCAGAGCGTTGAAAATCCAACGTGCCAAAAAATCCTGCCGCGATATTTTTAACCGCAAATTGTAAATAGACGAGCCAAAAGGTTAGAATACTGAAGGCCACGGATCGACCTCAGGACGAGCTGCTTCTCACAAGGGCTTATTTATGTACGTCGCTTGCTCCCGCGTCACCAGTCCTTGACTCTCTTCATATTTTGGCTGTTGAGACCAAAACTACAAATGTAGCATACGGGAAGTTTTATAAAAATGTGGCTGTTATTTTAGTATATTGTGGTGTCATACAACTTCCACGCGAACGAAGTCGCGGGCAGAAATGAGTGTTGTAATAAATGAGAGCATAGAGATATACCATAAAGACCGGCCGTAACTAAATAAATGCTGATTTGATAATGCACTTACTTGAAAAATGCATCACATTTCTTGCAATCGAACAAAGACACCTCATGATTTCTTCGAATGTGCTCAGATATTTTTAATCGGTCACTGTTTTGGTACGGGCACTGAAGGCATTCAAATATCCTGAAAATAATGTTTTTTTTTAATCCACTTATTTCGATAAATGTAAGAACAATAATTTATTTTCGATTTTGAACTAGAAGATGTTAAATTTTCGGAAAAAAAAATGTATATAAAAAAAACATACACAAGTCTTTGGTTTTGAATTTTCGTTTTTTGCCACGGACTTCCGAAATTAAAGTTATTTTTCACTTTGTAGTGTTTTTTTTAGAAGTTTTATTTTTTACTTTTTAGTTGTGGTATTTACCCCACACAAATTCGAGTAACACTACTTGCTATGTAAATAACAGTGAGAGGAATTTAACATATCATGCACATACTAAGTGGGAAAAAATACGTAATATTGAAGCTAACTCAAAAACTAGCCAAGCAAAGTTATTAAAATTTATATGGGACCACCTCTGAAATATTTACCTACCAAACAAAAAAATAATCATTAAAATCAATTCATAATTGGCCGAGTTATCGCGTAACAAACATACAAAAAAAAACATACAGTTGAATTGAGAACCTCCTCTTTTTAGAAGTCGGTTAAAAATGACCGATTTTACAGGCTCTGGCTGTGGTATGGCTAGTTGGGTCGGATACTTACGGAGCTTATAAGGAATATACACTTACACAAAATGCTGCTTATAATGCTCATCTCGCTCATTTTCGTTGAGAAATCTTTGTTCACACAATTCGCAAACTGAATTGCCTCGTGACTGTGAAATAAATAAATATGATTTATTTTAATATTTATGATTGATCATGACAACGAATTTTTTTATTCTAACTTCACGCCTTGTTTCCCCAAAGGGTTGACCAGACGTGTAACTTTAGTACACCCACATTTTGTCAGTTATGTTTAAGTCCCATGTAATAGGAGGGTAAGATGTTCGGGTGTTTATATTCTATTTTGACCTAAATTGTATGGTGTCTACGATTTGTCCCGCACCATAGTCTAGGTTAATTACATGCCGAAAATGCCTCACTGCGATACCTCGCGATAGCAGTTTAGCTCGCTTCCTCGACGTCACCTCCATGTAAAACAAATGCATGCTAATAAACACGCACGCACATGCCAAAGTATACCATACTGCGATACATTGCGGGCTGCTTATGGGTTTACCTATACACCATTTGAAATAAGATTAGACATTTAAATAAACCCATTTTACAGTCTGTTCATTCCATTTTGACTTCTATTGCATAGGTGGCATGACAAATGGCAGCTGCAGTAAATAATTGGTATTGTAACCACTTTTTTGCTGTTAATGTCAATTTTATGCCGACAGTATAGAAGTCAGAATCGGTTGAACGGACTGTAAAAAAGGTTTGTGTCGATATTCGCTATTTCTAAATGGTGCGAACACATCGGTGTTCGCACCATTTAGAAATAGCGAATATCGGCATCGAGGTATAGAGACAGCGACCGCAATCGCGAGCATCTTCGGTATTTAATTACCTTTAAGGCTCGAGCAGACAGGCGCGGCCCGACCGGTAGAACAATTTCCGTTAAGTTTTCATAGATATTGTTGGACTAGTACCCTAATTGCGTAACTTATTTTCGTAACCGATTATGACTAATTTAACACCTCCGAATCCCGGTTCCGGTTCCGATAAAACGACTCCCGTAACATCCCTAGTATCGATTTCTAAACACGACAAAATATAAAAGATTTGATGATTTTATTTGGGGTCAATGACCGCTGGCAGTATTGTTACCAGAAGTTCGAGTAGATAAAATCTTTTTTATCATGTTGAGATACAGATTGTGCAATCCACGAAGACGCGCCCCACTCCGCGATGACTGTACTGTAAGCTGTACTTACTTTAGTACGGAGCGGAGCGGAGTGGGGCGCGTCTTCGTGGATTGCACTATCTATACCCATCACGTCTGTGAAGTTTACACAAAAGAAATTGATATTTTAAGTGACTAAACTACCGGCGTTTGATGACCCCAAAAAAAAAACACGATCAATTTAATTTATTTTTTTGTTTAATCATGTTAAGATAGTGGGACTGGACCGGACATGTCTGCCGCATGTCAGATGACAAATGGGCTAAAAGAACTACTGATTGGGTCCCACTAAACGCACGACGACATCGCGGTAGGCCGAGACGAAGATGGCGGGACGAGCTTGACTCCTACCGAAGGACTGGCCGATACTAGCAATGGACAGAATTGTGTGGAAAAGGGAGAGGGAGGCCTTTGCCCTGCAGTGGGACAGTACAGGCTAGTTAGATTAGATATGTTTAGATATCGATACCAGTGATGTACCAGATCGTTAAAAAATGTGATCCGCGGATATGGATACCGATCATAAGGATCTAGATCCAGAAATACGGATACGGATCTCAACTTTCTTCAGCTTCAGCAGGAATTATTATTTTATGATCCTCATCGTAACAGACTTTTGGGAGACAAAGCTGTCAAGTAAATCTTTTTAATTTCTTGGCAATAACATTGTTTTAATTGATGTTAACACCTTGATAATTATTTCAATTAGCATTACACAAAGAGGTTTGATCTCACTACAATGACAGTTTAATTACTACCTTATAACTACTTTACTAGTACTCTACTTTAATTATAATAAATGTGATATAATTTTTAAGAAATAAAACTAGTTTGGGTTGAAGTTAACAGTATTTCGTTGCTACCTATTTTTAAAATTTCATATACGTTATGAAATGTATTAATATAAAAGATCCGTTCAAGATCCGCCAAAAAGTAACGGATACTGATATCCGGCACATCACTGATCGATACCCATCATCATTTTGCTAGATAATTTAATTTGACCCTGTATAATGAAGTTTGATGTATCGCTATCACAGACATAATTATAAAGAGTAGCAGACCAAACATAATCCATAGTTATATTTATAATTATGGACATGATTCTCTGTCCTTTTTTTGCTAAGCGACAAGTCGTATATTGTATCTCGTTCTGTCACCTGTTGTCACACTGACTCACACATAGACAAAATTTGACGTGTAGCTTGTCTGTACCATGCCGCCATATTGCTAAGCAACATCATCTGCATCGCGTTCTTTGTTTCAACCGTGTTATTTGGTCAGGGACGAATTTGGCAACAAAGACGATTTTTTTTGTAAAATGTTTACCATTGAATTATCAAACAGAGCTTCAGTTTACTCTGCGATTTTTTAAATCTTTTTGGTGACATTGTTCCAGAATACTGCAAAGTGCAGATTGTCAGTGTACACACTTACTTTTGTAATAAATTATAAAATGAATTATATTACCCTGTATCTGTGTGATGGAAAACATGAACATAGGCATAAGTATACATAAATAGGCTACTCACATAACTTTGAAATTCTATTATTGACTTTATTGCTAAGTAATTTACACTTTTTATGCCCAGAGAATATCAATTTTCGCGGATTTTCAGTAAGTACCTATATCGGTTGTTTCAATATCGTTAGATAATACTGGCAACCGGCCCTAGTCCGGCCCTGTATTGACAACATTCCCTATGTGTGCGTAATGGTTTCGCAATTTTTTGCGAATATTTGGTCTGCTTTTCTTTATACGTCTGTGATCGCTATATCGTTATCATAGAGAAAAGCGCGCGCATCGTCGCTTCGCGTCGCCTTTCGTTGGCTATTTGTAAACTAACAAAATATACATACTTACCTTATCATGTTTCTTATTATGTTCGTCCAAATTTTTTTGACTCATAAATTTTTCAACACACCGGTCACAGTTATACCCATGTCCTTTATATCCAATCTTCAACCTCTGTTTATCCCTAAATGCATTTAATTCAGTTCTGTTTAAAATTATACATTTGACCTCATATTCATCATAGCCGTATATGCCCGTAATCTGTTCACATTCTGGTTCTCCTGGCTGTGGCTGGTTTGGTGGTGATACTCTTCGTAGATTCGGATTGTTTGAACCAGATTGTCTCTTAAGAATCAGTTCTTCGCGTTTTGAAAGAGTTGGGGCTTTTCCACGATTCGGGACACTTCTTCCTTTACCTTTTAACCGATTTGGGATGCTTCTTCCTTTACCTTTTACTACAGTTGGGACACGTCCTTTGCTTTTTACTAAAATCGGGATCCTTCGTTCATCTTTTACAGCAATTGGTGCACTTCCTTCATCTTTTACTAAAAATGAGACACCTTTGCTTTGTACTAACATCGGGACGCTTTCTTTACGTGTTCCCAAGTTTGTAACTCCACCGGTAACTTTTACAGATTCTCTGTTCCCTCTAAGTGCTAACTTTTCTTCTGGCGGCGTATTAATAAACACTTTCTGTGGTCTACAGTCGAATTTAACATTTGGTGCAATAAATGCAGCTTCTAATGCTTTTTGAGGTGGCTCGGCAATGTTAGCAGATTTTATTAGAATTTTTGGCTTTTTTTGTTTTCGTGTCTTTAGTGGATCTAAAAATATTAATGTTGAATATTAATTAAATTATTTGAGACGTACAGTACGATTCGTCATATCGATAATTCCCGCTCTGAACGCAATCTAAATTGATTCGGGCCGGTAAGACTTGCGTGTTTTCCGACATAACCGATATAACATCGGGTTACATACAGTCAAGGAATGAAAAGAAAATGATAACCATGCACCTTAATAGTTATTTATGCAACTGTTGTTTATTAAGGGGTATTAAAACACGAATGTGGGTTTATCACATGAGTGTTTTAATACCTAATTATAACAGTTGCATACAATACTTTATCTACACCCATGATATTAATCCTCTATAAAAGTTTCTGAAACCATTGGGTGTTTGTAATTCAAGATCAAGAATAAATTTCCTACGAAATTCAGTACAACTGCACGTATGTACAGTAAGCGCTCAAAAGTGCATGAGCACGCTAAGAGTCGTATTGCTGTGAACACGCGGTATAGCTCGTACATTTGTATGTGTAAGCAACACGATACACACACCACAGATAACGCAGTTTTGCGCTACACGAAACAACAATATATTTCCGTCGCTTTAAACATGCTAGCACACACGCACTATGCGCGTGAACTTGACCAGTTAATGGCATTGCTAAAATTCGATAGTAACTTAACAAGTGCAGATAGCAGAAAGCGATAAGCGTTGGTATGGAATTCAAACTGCCTCAGGTTCTAATCTCATAAAACACAGTGCGGTTTTTTGCAAATATTATTATTTTTGTTTTCGATAATAATATTTTTTAAATATTGCTGCTTTTTTATGTTGTTATTGCAATAAAGGTTTTAGAATAAAAAATGCGTGATATATGATAACAAAATTTAAAAAAAATATGTTTATTCGTTATATTTATTTTACATAAGTAAACACACTGCTACAATTATTTATCATTACTTCAGCTGAATAAGATGTGAAATAGATGTCAAGAAACTTAGAAGCAGTTTGTATTATTTTGACATATTTAAATTATGAAATATTTTAAATTTTTAATGGATTTTTTCACCATAAATATTAAGCTTTGATCATGGTCGAAGTAATTAAGTAATAAATAAGAATATTAGACTACTTAAAATGTAAAAAACTACTTACAGAATAGGTAATTTTAAGGTTAAATATTTGTTTATATTTTATTTGTATTAATTATTTTACATTTTATTTGACTTTAGTAAATATTGGTTGTTATTGAGGTTAAAGCTTAAGTATTCATTTTCTTTACGAAAAGAAGATTGAAACTAAACCTCAAATTTTAATCCTAAAATAATACTATTACTAAAATAATATTAAACAATTTCGGTATATCTGCAAGAAATACGACAAACACCCTATTGAAACGTGCTTAAAAAATTCGTTACCATAAATTCATGCAATAACGAATCTGTTGTTTATTAAGTTGGTACGGTCAATATTTTAAGGTCAAAAACGGTTTTCTAGCTGGTCTTCAGTGATGCAAGCCTTCAGAGTGCACGGCGAACGGTTCATAATGACGTGTTTTTAATAATTCAGCAAAATATCTCGTTGGTATGAAACCATTTGTTTCATTCACCATTTGACGTCGCTGCTACTCGATAATAAGCCCCTTCCTCATATCTCTTAACCCTCACAGTATTTCTCTAGAACAAAGAAAAACATTGTCTTTATTACACATAATACCTTATTATTTATTATTCACTAATCGAATTAAACCTCACAATGAATTTAAAACTTTAAAGGCATCTTCTGTCTCAACAATACCTCTGTTCTATCAACAATACCCTTGATTAAGATTTATGTTTAGTAAAATATGAAATATATAAATGATAACACTCACACTTAGTCCGGTTTCATTAGATATTCACTTCACTTTTACGCAGCGCAATAATATTCTCTGATCTGATCTGATCTCTTCAATATATTTTATGCCTGCTTTTTGATAATAATAACCACAACACTGCGCTAAATACTCGTCACCAATATTATCCACGAACCAAAAAAGTTCTATTAATTAAATACTCGTAACAAACTGCATCTACCCCACAGAAATCGAAATAATTTACTTAGTTTTTTGTGGTCTACCTGCTAAACTTTAATATTTATGTGAACAAGACGAATGAAACTAAAAACGAATGATGATTATTGAACTAGTCATTGGTTGCAGACAAAGTGAGTGTGTGTGTGTAATGTGCGTGTCTACAGTATTGTAACAACTTATAGAAGAAGGTCGTAAGTCAAACCGAAGCGTCATTCTATTGCTTTGTGAGATTGCTCATGGACTTTTGGTCGGTACTGTACGTCGCCTGCAGCAGCACATCACACACACATGCATGCAGCGGGTGCTGCTGTCCCCCGCTTGAACGTTGAAACGAATTGCGTAATGAAATTTAGTACAACATTGTAACACTCATTGGGATGAGGTAATGGTTACTATGACACTGGCTGTTATAATGTTACCAATAAGCTAACTGTTTCAGAAACTTTTATAGAGGTTTTATAGCATGGGTGTAGATAAAGTTAATTGCACCTGGGCATTTTTGGGTTCCGTTCCAAAATGGTAAAAAGGAACCCTTATAGTGTGACTCAGTTTGTATATCCGTCTGTCTGTCTGTCACAGCTGGATATCTCAAGAACTACTAATGCTACCAACTTGAAATTTGGAATAGTTTTAGATGACATTTTGCCAAAAATATTCCAAATAAGAAAGAAATAAAATAAAAAAAACGTTTTTTGCAACGGGGACTGAATGGGGGCCTTAAAAATTCGAAGTGAGGCTACTAGGGCATGTGGGGTATCATATGAAAGAGTACTATTTGCAAATTCAGAAACATTTTTCTTTTCTTTTTAGGCCGCGTAGTTTTCGACTTTTGACGAAAAATGTTCGAAGTTTGCATACTTATAGAAAAATCTGAAATTATTCTATGTGATAGAAGTTTTCAACTTTATATCTCACCACTTTTTCCAACAATTATTGTTTGAATAACATGATTAAATTGTAATCAAAAAATCATCAACGAAAATTGAGGTTACAAAACTAACTTGAATTATCAAATGAATGTGATTTAAAATTAGAGTTTTGAGTTTATTTATTGGAATAATCAAATCAGAGCAATCATCTTGTAAGTGGTACTACTAATTAATTGGCATCCACGGATACGTTTTCTGATCTATTTGTTTACATTTTTGTCAGATATTTTTGGAACAAACTATAGGTAAGTACTTGTAGTTGTATATATTCTGGCTCAATAAAAAATAAAATAGTACTGACCGTCATACATGTCTGTTTCACTAGCCGTATCGGTAGACTCATCGCTGGATGCTTGCTGTATTTTTGTAGAATGTATCAGTTCATCAAAGTCTCCGCTAATTTCTCCCGCGCATTGTTCTTCCTCTTCAACCTCAATTTTGATAGTTTCTGGTTCTACCTTTAACGGCGCAGGTGTGGTAGGGCGTGGGTGGGGTATTTCAATCAATATTTGTTGGTTCTGGTTGATTGGTATAATTTGTGTTGCCTGTGGAGTTATGTTTATTGTTTCTACTGCTGTAATTTTCAAGGTTGATAGTCCTTCGACGATCTGGAACAGAAACCAGTAGCTGAAAATCTCCCACCTAGACATTAGTTGCCTTGGGCAACCTGGAAGTCTTTAAACAGACACCAGACTCAGGTTTGCCGAAGCAAGGAAAACCTGTTCAGGTGGATATTCATAGACGACTTCGCCTTAGAGTGTAAATGTGGTGCTGTTCCACAAACGATGGCACACTTACTATTATGTCCTGCGTGTCCTAGTTTTGCGCCAAATACGTAGCTGAATTTTGGGTCGAGTCCATTTAGATTGCAATCGACACGCTAAGAAGATCACGGAATGTCAAGTCATATGCTCATCGACAGTACCACTCGATTTCTAAACTGCTACACAAGTATTAGCTACCAGAAGCCCTAGTGTGAGTTTGTGTTAACCCTCTCGACTTTACGCAGCGACTGCGTTTGGCACTTCGATTTGCCCTTCACCAGTAAAGGCCAGTGAAGGGCCAATCGAAGAGCCGAACGTGGTTGATGCTTAAAGTCGAGATGGGTAAAAGAAACTCACACTAAGGCCTCTGACTATCATTGACAAATAAGATTGTCTGTTTTTTATTTCAGTTAGCCTATCGCAGCAGTGAATGGTAAAGGACTGACAGGCTGTCAGCTGATTATTGTGTTGAAGCCCTTCAGAAACCTTGTGTACTTTTTGTTGTTTTAAGAAGCCAATATGAAAGGCGATAACTCGAGCGTCGGTAAATTGGTGTACCGTCATCAAAGGATGCATAATCCGTCTATAATGTTCCCACTGCTGGGGCACAATCCTTCTCTCTGAGAGGGAGTGGGCCGTAATCCACCACGCGGGCCCAGTGCGGATTGGTAGATGTCACATGTCTTCAAAATTTTTGGTTCTAAGACATGCCGGTTTCCTCACGATGTTTTCCTTCTCCATTTTGAGAGCAGTGGTGATGAAATAATTTACACAAAGTAAAGCGCCTGTCAGGGTTCGATTCGAACCTACGACCTACAACTCGTAAGTCGCGGCCCTTAATTAACACATCAAAGGATGCTGCGGCTGAATTCATCAGATGGAACAATAAAATTGTCTTTGGAAAAGAAACCCTGAAGTTTTAAAACGAGGTGGCTTTACAGTCGCTAGCTTTATAAAATGATTAAGGAAAATATGCAGTTGCACAATGAAACTTATTTCTCCATACAAAAAGGTGACATGTAGGTACTAAGGCTTTCAATACCGGTATTCCGGGATCCCGGAATACCGTGATCACGGATTTTATTTTGGCCTTTTTCAATACCGGTATTGACGCCCCAATACCGTGATTACGGTATTGGGTGATTCACATCGTTTCAACTAACTTTTTCTGCTGTTCCTTCTATCTCAATCGCCTCACCGCTAAATACTGACATTGAGTTTGAGACTGACATCAGCATTGTCGTCTTCGATGTCAGTCTCAAACTCAATGTCAGTACTTTACAAAGTCTATGTGAAATGCCTTCCTGTAAAAAGACTAGATAAAGTTTAAGTTTTGATTACGTTCCTAATTCCTAGTCCCACCTAAATGATCAACCAATACCAAATTGTTAAGTATACAACCTTAGTTCTTCTTTACACTAAACCTCTTAAGGGGTCATTGTACTCATCATTATGAACAACTTTCACTATGGGACCAACCCTGAAATCGCGAAAAAAAATCAGCTGTTCCCTGCATTTATGTTCGCATATCTCATCAAAATATAGGGAACAGTTGATTTTTTTTCGCGATTTTAGCTATGTACGTATAAAAGGTATTTATTTTATTATTTTCAATAAATAAGAACAGTAAAGACTGATTTGAAAATTAAAACACGTATTTTAATGGTTTTATTAATGTCCTAATTGAACTTGCGATCAATACCGGATTACCGGTATTGATACCGTGATCACGGTATTGACTTTTCCAATACCGGTATTGAAAAAATCCGGTATTTGAAAGCCCTAGTAGGTACCCACTAAGTGTATTAGAAAACTTCATATCGTAGCTTATCGAACAACATCGCTCAAGTCGAAAATTTTGAATAGTCGTAATTTGACAATGTAGTTTCGCGCGGGAAAAGTAGCTTTATCCAATCATATTCAAAAGTAATAACCGCCAATTTTCGACTTGAGCGGTGTTGTTCGATAAACGACGATTATGTAACCTGTTCGTTGCAGACTTAAGAAATGAATGTACTTAATAGCAATTATATTTATGAGTAAAAAAAAAACTCAATTCAGTCACTATGAAAATTATAAAGGGGGATGAGATAAGGTAGCCCGCAAAATTCAAATTTTCTTTAGTTTTTTGCATTTTGTAGGTCAGTGTCAGGTTTTATGTTGATTAAAATATGATTCGCAACCATAACAAATACGGGTTTTCATAACTATATAAAAACGAAAGAAAATTGAATTTCGGGAGCTAACTTAGCGCATACCCCTTAAGTATTACAGGTACATTATGATAGCTACTTGAAATGAAATTATAAACTGAAATGATAAAATGAAATGAATTCTTGATGAGAACCTACTTACAGTTTTAACTCCTTGTAGGGTTAGTGTTATTCTAAGATGTGCCTTCGTTAGTCTGGCCTGGAATCGTTTAATCTTTGAGATCATAAACTCACACTCCCAACATATAAGATAGTGGGCATGTAGCTGAAAAAGAAAATATACTGGATATTGCCTGTTATTTCTCTTGGCGTGCAAGCTAACTAATGTCTGTTCTAAAATTATCGAATGAAAGTGTAAACAAAATCTGTTCCGGTTGAATTCTTACTCAACCACTCACTAAAGGGACATATTCATCTGTATTTAGAAGGTTTCAATTTTTTTTCCAATTTTTCCAACAATTATTGTTTGAAAACATTATTAAAAGTAAGGTATTCAAATCAAAACAATCAATTTGAAAGTAGTACAAATTGGCATCCACAGATATGTTTTCATGATCCACTTATTAGTTTTATTTTATTTTATTATATTAAGTAGTTAAGAAGTTCAACCTAGAATATCCATTTGTTTACATTTTCATCAGAAACTTTTGAAACAGATCATAACTAGCCTAACTACAATGTAAGACTGCAGGCTAAAAGAAAATTATTCAACACAAAGAGAAATCCTCATTGGGCATTGGTAAAAACAATTTAAGTACTGAAAACAATTACTTGCATTGTGTATCTGTGTTTATTTATGAAAATTAAGTTAATGTGGCAGAACCCACTTTAAAATTTGATAATTGTATAACATAGGCTAATAAAAAACTTCCACACGCAATGCGTCGTAGGCTGTATAAGCATTTTCGTTCTTTGAACCTAACATAAGCACCACTGGATGGACCCTTGGGAGAAAGTAAGCGTAGCGTAGCGAAAAATTCTTTGAATACATGGTTTTCTTTTTGAGATCAGTTAAAAATGGATGACAGAAATTATCAACAGCTTTTCATTTGTTTACCATTTTGGAAAATAATGTTGAATCGACTATAGGTACTGTTTACATTCAATTGTTATATTTTAAAATTTAGACTTCAGTGCTGAAATAGGTTACCTTTTATTTTGAAATTAGCAAGGGTGGAACCAAATTACCTTATCTTTAGTAAACATCTCCGGACACAGCATAGCCAAAAGACATTTTTGCTCATGTTTCAATAGTTTCAAATTCCTGTCCAAGCTTAAGCAGGTGTAACATCTGAATTTCATGTCCGTGGACGGACTTTGCTTACTGTGGCGAATACTAAGACTCATTTTTATTTAATTCATTTCAATTTAGTGAAGAGATCAAAGAATTCTTTTTTTAACAAAATTGACAGATGTGAGATGTCACATGAAGTTGACAGTGACAGTACTGACATCTGACTGACAGCTAAATTAGAGATGTCTCGTATCGAAGTCGGAATGATTTAGTCGATTTATCACAAAACATATTAACAAACATCCATCATAGAAGTCTTCTTTAAGAGTCCATTTAAGTCCACTTGGCTTCTTGTTACTTATGCTGGCGTACATATGACAAAAATGAAATGGTTTGTTGGTAAGTACATCACTTGAGATTTTGAGAACGGCTGGACGGACCGATTTGGCTTCTATTTGTTTTAAATTTTTTGTAAAGATTTCCGGTAAAAATTGAACGTCCCTGTTGTCTATGGGATTCTTGTATAAACTATTGGGACAGACGTCTGTCGGGTCAGCTAGTTACAAATAAATATCGTAATGTGTATTAGGCACTTTATTTCCTTACCAAATCAAATTATTATTTACATTATTTACAATGGCTATAACTAGATAGAGATTTAGTTTTCTTTCTCAAGATTTAAAAACATTATCGGGTAAAGGTGACCAAGTTTAGATATTCTTTTCTGGATAATCAATCTTAAGGTGTCCGTGTACGTTGTAGGGGGCTTGCATGTTGAAGGATCGCGCCAGTGAAGGCCTGTACAGAAAAGTTCGATTAATTTAATTACCAATTTCAAGCTATAATAAAATAGCAGATTCTCATAACGTAAAAGATATAGTAGTTTTTACAATAATACCTTTTACATTATGACAACGTTCTGAAAAAAATTACATAGGTTTTAAAAAGAAGTGAAGTCTTACCAGTTGAATCACAAGCAAATAATGCAGGTGAAGGCACATTATCTCTTGTGTAATTCCATAAGCAATCGCGTAGAACTTGTACTATCTGTAAATTGAACAATGTTTGAGATATAAATAATAAAATTCTATGTATTGGCAATACTTTCAAAAACCGGTATCTTGACATAGTCCAAAAGCGCTTTATTATTTAAAAAAAGCGCTTCAAATAGTGTTTCATCCAAATTTACCTCACTAGCTGTAAGTTCAGGCGCTAACTCGAGCATATGACTTAGTGGATGTGGCAGCAGCTGTCCCAAAGTCATTGTAGCCAACAGCTCCTGTAATGCAGCGCGTTCTCTGGCCATTTCTGCTGACTGAGTGTGACGATCTGAAATTAAAAGTAGTTTTGATGTTAAAAAGGTAAGATCCAAAATATTATAACATTAGAAATATGTTAGTAAACTGTTACAAAGTAATAAGAATAAACATGCGTGTTTAAGTTTCAGATATACGCCCTCAGTCTATGCAGCAGCGTGGCGGCCGTGGCCCGCAGTAAGGCGGACGCGAGGCACAGCGCGGGGCGCGCCGCGCATGTATAGCTCTCGGTCTAGGCTCCCTAGTTACCTAGATACGACCTCAGTCTATGCAGCAGCGTGGCGGCCGTGGCCCGCAGTAAGGCGGACGCGAAGCACAGCGCGGGGCGCGCCACGCATGTATAGCTCTCGGTCTAGGCTCCCTAGTTACCTAGATACGCCCTCAGTCTATGCAGCAGCGTGGCGGCTGTGGCCCGCAGTAAGGCAGACGCGAGGCACAGCGCGGGGCGCGCCGCAGCCGCCCGGCGCAGCGCCGCACGCGCGACTGCGCACGACTCCAACGCGCCGCGCATGTATAGCTCACGCTCTATGCTCACTTGCTGTGAAACAAAATGTTTATGCCTATGAAGACCAGTGGAAGATATTTCGACATTGGGTGAAACCACCTCAAGAGTAAGCCACCCTCCAACATACAATAACATTATCACAATGGTATTCTAACGTGCCCACACTGTGCACGTATCTTCACAGCCAAATAGGTTACATTAGCCTCATCAGACCACGCGCTCGTAACCACTAGTTACCAAAAATGAAACGGAAACCGTCAACGTAGCCGAAATCGGCATTTTTTATTAAAAAATCGTGTGGCGCTCGGGGCAGTGGCGTAGCGAGGGGGGGGGGCGGAGGGGCGGACCGCCCCGGGCGCCAAAGCTGAAAGGGCGGCAAAAAAAAAAAAAAATTGTGCTGTCACTGGCGGTCAGTCAGACAATTAATTTTTCAAGAAGTTAGCTTTTACCCACTTGCACATATTAAATGAATGTCCCTCCCGCTCAAAAGAATTGTTGCAAATCACGAGTGGCGGTCGGCCCTTGTTTGTGTTTACACGTGTACATGCACGGTGTTAAGGTGTGCGCGCGAGGCGTATTCAGGCACGCACATTGTCACACCATGCGTGTACACGTCTAAACACAACCAAGGGTCAACCGCGCTCGTGATTTCCAAAAACTTGTTCCAGTAACTTCTTTGTCTGCCGCGCTGCCGTTTTAATAGTAAGTTTTAGTTTGTTTTTTATTATAAGTCTCACGGAAAATATAAAGAAAATTGGCTGCCCCGCTTTCTAGTTCAAGATCCCAGAGCCACCAGACATAGCTCATTTTCTGATGGACAAAATGTGCAGGATAGAGTAATGTTAGTATATACCTAAATTAAAGCCTTTGTCAAACAGCGAGCTCGACGGTAGCGCGGCGCTGGCGTGACGCGAGTCTGGCGGGTCGTAAGCGCGGGGCGCGATAGTCACACTGTAGGAAGCACAAGACTAAAAACAAGGTAGGAAGCACGCCACGGGTTCGCGCCCCGTCAGCATCGCATCCTGTGTACCGGTTGTCATAGAAACGCCTAGCGATCACGTCACGCCGCGCCGTCCGCCGTCATCAAGCTCGGCGCGACGTCGGCGATAGCGTGTCGTGTTTTGTGTGACGACTTACATATATTTTTAACACGTTGCCGGGCAGTAGCGACCACAGGCGTCTAGATAGCTAAAAGTGATATGACAGTACGCCTGTCGACGTCTGAGTTTTTACTTGCATGAAATCAGTACGCCTCACGACGGCCGATTTTCCATACTATCCTATATATTGTTATAATGTTTATGTTGTACTGTCACCACAGGTATAATAACGACTTTCGTACTGTAAAGTACACTATTTTCAAAAATTCGTCAAAGAAAGTACTTCCACGGAACACGCACACATTCATGTTTTTATAGTCCTCTCCCCTACGCACACTACGCTTGTGGGCGTCACATTTACAGATAGTGCAATCCACGAAGACGCGCCCCACTCCGCGATTACTGTACTGTAATCTGTACTTTAGTACGGAGCAGAGCGGAGTGGGGCGCATCTTCGTGGATTGCATTATCTATACATACGATACGTCATACGATCAGTCGAGTACTGCGCCGCTTCGGTGATCCTGCGTGTCGCTACATGTTTTCGCGCGCAATTGTTATTTAAAAAGTGAGTACTGTTTGTTTTCAACGTAATTTTATTGTTTTATGCATACTAAATACTAATTAAAGTCAAGTTGCATATGTAAACAACGTATTTACGTTGTTAATGTTTGTTGTGAACACGATTTTGTTATACAAAATTTGTAACGAATATTTTTGTTGATGTCGTCTCGAGACTCGTTCGAAAAAGAACAAAAACGACTTCAAGACCTATTTGATGCAGCTTCTACCCCTGAATCGAGTCAAGACCCATTTGCTGAAGATGGCGAGTACGGTTCTGACGATGAGTATCAACCATCCCGTGCCGAATCAATCCGTCTATATCCGTTCTGTCATATCACATGGTTTTTTTGACCATGCGTTGGTATACTACGCCCGTGGGCAATGTATGAAAATAAGTAGTGTCTCAGTAGCTGCAACCAGTGAGATAGTACTGCTTTCCAACGTGTTAACAGACTTCAAGTAAAAAGGAGGTTCTCAGTTCGACCCGTATGTTTGTCCGCGATTATCTTAGAACCGATTCTGATGCGGTTTTCAGAAAAGTGTTCCTTACATTCTAAAGGTTTTGGTATACAACAATTATGGATATCCCGTTACGTCGTAAGTAAAAAGTGTAAAATAAAAACTTAAAAAAAAAAGATACCGACTTCAAATACAAACACAACAAAAAAATGTAAAATAACTTCAAAAAGCAATGAAATAAAAAACCGGCCAAGTGCGTGTCAGACCACGCACAATGAAGGGTTCCGTAGTTGGGATGAATTTATCCCAAAAACAAACTTAACTTTGTAGTTGAAAAAATATGTTCTCCCATATGAAATGTATGGGAAAACATGTTTTTGCAACTGCAAAGTTAAGTTGGTCGATTATCACTCGTTAACTTGTAGAGCCTACTTACCTGTGATAGTTTTCCTTTTAATTTCGTTATATAAACTACTGCTGTGATTTTTTTCACACATCCAAAACCAACCATTTAGCTGGCAGGGGGGGGGGACACTTGACTCTAACAAAAAATTAGCACTTTAAAGCCTAATATTTCACAAACGGATCCCTGAATCCAAAAATGGTTTTCACCAACTCATAATGTTTTTGAATGACCTTTCCAACGATACCCCTCACCACGGGTTAAAAAAAAAAAAACATCACCACTTTACGTGTACCTATGTGAGGTACCCTAAAAAAAAAACATTTTTCATAATTTTGTTTTACCACTTTGTTGGTGTAATTAATATGTATACCTATGCCAAATTACAGCTTTCTAGTACTAAGGGTCTCGGAGCTAGACCGCGGACAGACAGACAGACAGATAGACAGTCAGACAGACAGACGACAGACGGACATGACGAAACTATAAGGATTCCTTGTTGACTACGGAACCCTAAAAAACAAAGCCACAGACTTCCGAAAGAAAAGTTATTTTACACTGTGTTGTGTTTGTTTTTGAAGTCTGTTCCTTTTTTATCATAGTAAGTAAGCACGCCAAGCACACGCCACGCTACCGTCGCGCCTACATGAATAAATACTTTCAGATCATGAAGAGGCATAAGCAAAGCGGTGATTTTTACAGGAAGCAAAAAAAAGCCCGAGAGGAAGAAAATAAGAAGAATAAGGGAGCTTTGCTCAAGTATTTTGACTCGACTATCCAAAGAGCAGAATCTCAATGTGATACAGAAACTAGTACTAGTGCCACTCCAAGTCAAAAAGCTGTTCCGTCTTCTAGTGGCGGACTTGTCGAATTTGAAGATTTACCTAATGAACCAGCGGTAGTAGGAGAGCAACTGGAATTGCTGGTGGAAGACAGACGCTCCGAAGGGATCGATACTCTTGAAGGTGAGGTTGAATTGACTACTCAAAAAGCTGTATTTGAACGTGATACAGAAGCTAGTACTAGTGCCACTTCAAGTCAAAAACCCAATAAACCAGCTGTAGTTGGTGAGCAATCGGAATTGCTGGTGGAAGACGGAAACTCCGAAGGGATTGATACTCTTGACAGTCAGAATGAGTCCATCAGCGATTACAAAGATATTGGAACTTGGCCTATTTCAATTCCCGATAACTTTCGAACACTACTTGTGACTCGAGGCTACAAAGTAGTACAGAACCTTGACTGTAAGTTTGCTGAAGTGATTCGGCCAGGGCCTGTAGATTCTACCAAGGGGCCCAAAGGTGTAACAAGAAAATTAAGCCGCGATTGGTTTTTCCGAACTTTACCAAATGGCGAAAAGATTCTGAGAACATGGATGGCCTATTCCCCTTTTAAGGAATCATTATTCTGTTTCTGCTGCCGTTTGTTTGGGGACGCCAGCGATAAACCTGGATTCAATAGTATTAATGGTTTCAAAAAGTGGTGGAAACTAAATCCCAAAGTACATGAACATGAATCTAGTCTAGTACATAATGATAACTTCAATAAATGGAAATCTTTGGAGATAAGACTTCAATATGGTGCAACGATCGACAAGGAAGCACAAAATGTGATTGTCAAAGAAGAGCAAAAGTGGAGACTAGTATTGGTCAGGATACTGGACATTATCAGATTTCTTGCTAAACAAAATCTGGCTTTCAGAGGTCACAGAGAAATCGTGAAAGTAAATGACACTGAAAATAAAGGTAACTTTCTAGGACTCGTGCATCTTCTTGGCAAATACGACCCGGTTCTTTGTGAACACCTTACAAAACTGAAGCTGCAGAAGAATGTTAGTGTATCTTACCTATCACCTGAAATTCAAAATGAATTCATTAATTGTTTGGGTAATCATGTTAGAACAAATATACTTGCTGAAGTGAAGGAAGCCAAGTATTTCACTATTGTGTTCGACAGTACGCCAGATTTCTCACACAAGGACCAGACGAGCCAAATACTGCGTTATGTGAAACTCGACGGCACCAAAGTGCAAGTAAATGAATCATTCATTGACTTTCTTGAAACTGAAGGCAAAAACGCTGAGGATATTACTAAAATGATTTTGGACAAAATTGAAAGCGATGGACTGGATATCCAAAATTGCCGTGGACAGGCATATGATAATGCAGCTGTCATGTCGGGAAAACATTCTGGTGTACAAATGCGTATCAAGGCAGTTAATAAAAATGCCCAGTTTGTTGCATGCACTAATCATTCATTAAACCTGGTGGGTGTACAGGCAGCATCAATCGCAATAGACTCAGTAACTTTCTTTGGTACTATGGAGAAGGTTTTCAATTTCTTTTCATCTTCTACTCATCGCTGGAAAGCTCTTACCGACGTTATAGGTCAAGGAGTCAAGCGCCTAATTGAAACACGATGGAGTTCTAGATACGAAGCCGTAGCTGTCATGAAGACCCACTACAGTGAGATCCTTGAAGTGTTGGAATCACTTTCAGGAAACATTGCAGAAAATGCAGCGACAAGATCAGACGCTGGTTTATTGCTTACTGCTCTCCAGTCGCTATCATTTTTAGCCTTCCTTGGACTATGGAGTCGAGTTCTCCGCGAAGTAAATGATGCACAATTATATCTTCAGACAAAAGGACTGAACGTGCACCAATGTGCCATGAAAATTCATGCTTTGGAATCGTTTCTAGTCGACAATCGAGATGTTCTGGTCAATGATGGACTTGATTATGCTAAAAATATTTGTGAAGAACTTGGCATTGAAATAACTCCTCGACGAACAAGAAAGATAAAAAATATGGCTGGCGAAACCGCTGCTGATGCTGGTTTAACTTATGAAAATCGGTTAAGGCAAGAAATGTTCGAATCGGTGGATAGAATTATACAAGAAATCAAGACTAGATTTCAGCAACTGCACGAGCTGGATGTCAAGTACTCTTTTCTCACTCCAACTAACTTACTGAACCCAGAATACAAGTGTAATTTCGGAGAAGAGCACAATGATATCGATGCGGATGACATCGAAATGGAGAGGGAGAGGTTACGCAATTTCATTGCTTTGGCTGATGCTAAAGCTCAAGACAACGCCAAAAAAGGATCGCTTGAGCTTTTAGAATTTATTCAGCAATGTCACTATGGTATCTGCGTACCTAATATCGTAATAATGCTTCGAATTTTTTTAACTATAGCTATCAGTGTTGCTTCATGTGAACGTAGCTTCTCAAAGCTGAAATTAATAAAAAATTACTTGAGGTCTACCATGAACTCCATGAGATTGAGTAATTTGGCCATTTTGTCGATAGAACATAGTGTGACAGACGATATTAACTTTGACGAAGTTATAATTGATTTCGCTGCGCGTAAGTCCCGAAAAGTAGCATTTTAGACTGTTAGACTTTATTTTAAACATTATTTTTATAGTGTAAATTGTCAACATTTTTAACACAGTCATGTCACTTACACATGTACAGACGCCAGCACTTCAAGCTACTACAATCTGTCAAATTTATTTAATAGATTTTCAACTTTATCGCTGAAGCATAAGGTTCAAAGTTGATTGGGAAAATTTGACAGTTTCGGGTAGCTTGATGTGCTGGCGTCTGTACATGGTTTTGAAATAAATATTTTTTGCTCAATTCTTTCATTTCGTTACGTTTTTTCTCACCAACACCAACATTATTATTTTTACGACGTCAAAAGGGCGGCAAATTATGACTCCGCCCCGGGCGACAGTGACTCACGCTACGCCACTGGCTCGGGGACTGCCGCGGTAAAGCTATTGCATAGCATTTGTAACCTCCATACTTCCTATTTGTCAACACTACACTTGGGATGATGGTCATGGGAACGTAATTTTTGTTTTATGTCATCATCCGTCATCACATGGTAGGCGGAGTGGGGGGTGTTAGGTTTTATTTTCGTTACGAAATTTCTTGATTCGGTCGCCGCGCTCAAAGCCCGCGATAAAAGCTATGCAATAGCTTAAAAACTTTTAAAAATAGTAGCCCAATGGTATCGGGGACAGGATCAGGGGAGGCCTGACCACCTGTAGCTTGGACCTTCCTAACAATACCATTATAATTAATTGCTACAATAACCGACCAATAAGTTACTAGAAGCAGTGCTGTTAACTTGGCAGAACGAAAAGTCTCCGCAAAAACTGCCTTTAGTTGAGTCAAAATATAACAGGTACGGCAAGACGGTTCAATTAAGTCATTCTGAAAAACTATGTGTGCAACATGTTTCCAGAAATACAATATAATTTTGCTAAATCAATGTTTTGCAACTTTTGTTGATCATGAATACGGGCTTAATAAATTTCCAAAATTGAACTATTTCAGACCGAAATAACATAATCAAAACCAATGCAACAAAAAAAGTAGAGCAGTTATTGTGAAAATAACTCACCTTGGTAAAATCTTCATCGGGCCAAGGCAGACCGTTGTACATAACATCTGGTGACACCAACTCGACTAGCAGCAGAGATACGGACGTCGCACCTTCTACTAAGCCGCTGTTACCATCCTATAGATGTCAAAAACATATTTAACACAAGTAACTTCTGGTTTTCACTACCTACACTGTTATTGCACATTAGTCGATACTCAATCTCTATTAGTCGATTTCCGAAAGTCCCTCTCTAGAAACTGGAAAATTAACAAATCAAAAATAAAACTAGAAACATTCCTAAAATAATAGTTCAGTTTTCCGCCAGGTGAATAATAATATAACCATGCCAGCGGGGTTATTGCGTAGGTAACACATTTAAAGTGGCAATTGAGGGCAATGAGTTTCATTTTGACAGTTCACGACTTCACCACTTTGTGATGCAGACGAATTTTTCAAACCTATGAAGCAATGGATTAGCAATATCCTTCAAAACTTTCGGATTGTGATACAAAGTGTGTTACGCAATAAAGGTGCTTGTGTTTGTATCCATCTGTTGCCTTTGTTTAGATTATGGTACACTTGGGACAACTTACGAGGATCTTTTGGGCGCTCTGATGACGTTGACAGGAAGGCGCTGTTGGTAAACATTAAAGAAATTGTTTTGTGAAATGTATGGAAAAAAAAGATGGCGGAGTTAGTTCCAATTTTGGCCACGCGCCAAAAGATTCTTGTACAGCTATAGACAAAACGATATGTTAGTTTAGTAGGTAGTCCACTGGTTGGCATTTGGAGAAGATAGATTCGGGTCCTAAGGCGTTATATAAAAAAAAAAAGCGTAATACCTTACACTTACAATACGAGCCACGAAAGATGAGACTTGACCGCGCCTCCCGCACTCTCCGCCGCCCCGGCTCAAACCTCATACCGCTAAGAGACCTATAAATCATCTATTGCGCAAGTCAAACGACATGGCGTGTCAAGTCTCATCTTTAGTGGCACTATTGTACAGTACCGACCAAAAGTCCATGAGCAATCTCACAAAGCAATAGACTGACGCTTCGGTTTGACTTACGACCTTCTTCTATAAGTTGTTACAATACTGTAGACACGCACATTACACACACACACACTCACTTTGTCTGCAACCAATGACTAGTTCAATAATCATCATTCGTTTTTAGTTTCATTCGTCTTGTTCACATAAATATTAAAGTTTAGCAGGTAGACCACAAAAAACTAAGTAAATTATTTCGATTTCTGTGGGGTAGATGCAGTTTGTTACGAGTATTTAATTAATAGAACTTTGTTGGTTCGTGGATAATATTGGTGACGAGTATTTAGCGCAGTGTTGTGGTTATTATTAACAAAAAGCAGGCATAAAATATATTGAAGAGATCAGATCAGATCAGAGAATATTATTGCGCTGCGTAAAAGTGAAGTGAATATCTAATGAAACCGGACTAAGTGTGAGTGTTATCATTTATATATTTCATATTTTACTAAACATAAATCTTAATCAAGGGTATTGTTGATAGAACAGAGGTATTGTTGAGACAGAAGATGCCTTTAAAGTTTTAAATTCATTGTGAGGTTTAATTCGATTAGTGAATAATAAATAATAAGGTATTATGTGTAATAAAAACAATGTTTTTCTTTGTTCTAGAGAAATACTGTGAGGGTTAAGAGATATGAGGAAGGGGCTTATTATCGAGTAGCAGCGACGTCAAATGGTGAATGAAACAAATGGTTTCATACCAACGAGATATTTTGCTGAATTATTAAAAACACGTCATTATGAACCGTTCGCCGTGCACTCTGAAGGCTTGCATCACTGAAGACCAGCTAGAAAACCGTTTTTGACCTTAAAATATTGATCGTACCAACTTAATAAACAACAGATTCGTTATTGCATGAATTTATGGTACCTAACGAATTTTTTAAGCACGTTTCAATAGGGTGTTTGTCGTATTTCTTGCAGATATACCGAAATTGTTTAATATTATTTTAGTAATAGTATTATTTTAGGATTAAAATTTGAGGTTTAGTTTCAATCTTCTTTTCGTAAAGAAAATGAATACTTAAGCTTTAACCTCAATAACAACCAATATTTACTAAAGTCAAATAAAATGTAAAATAATTAATACAAATAAAATATAAACAAACTGCCCATATTTAACCTTAAAATTACCTATTCTGTAAGTAGTTTTTTACATTTTAAGTAGTCTAATATTCTTATTTATTACTTAATTACTTCGACCATGATCAAAGCTTAATATTTATGGTGAAAAAATCCATTAAAATTTAAAATATTTCATAATTTAAATATGTCAAAATAATACAAACTGCTTCTAAGTTTCTTGACATCTATTTCACATCTTATTCAGCTGAAGTAATGATAAATAATTGTAGCAGTTTTTTAACTTATGTAAAATAAATATAACGAATAAACATTTTTTTTTTAAATTTTGTTATCATATATCACGCATTTTTTATTCTAAAACCTTTATTGCAATAACAACATAAAAAAGCAGCAATATTTAAAAAAATATTATTATCGAAAACAAAAATAATAATATTTGCAAAAAACCGCACTGTGTTTTACGAGATTAGAACCTGAGGCAGTTTGAATTCCATACCAACGCTTAACGCTTTCTGCTATCTGCACTTGTTAAGTTACTATCGAATTTTAGCAATGCCATTAACTGGTCAAGTTCACGCGCATAGTGCGTGTGTGCTAGCATGTTTAAAGCGACGGAAATATATTGTTGTTTCGTGTAGTGCAAAACTGCGTTATCTGTGGTGTGTGTATCGTGTTGCTTACACATACAAATGTACGAGCTATACCGCGTGTTCACAGCAATACGACTCTTAGCGTGCTCATGCACTTTTGAGCGCTTACTGTACAATGCCGGACATAAGCGTACTCATACGTAGTTCGTTGTTTGTGGTCAGTATCGGCGGTATGTCGTTTACGTCGAGTCGAGACCTCTCGTTTGACGCGTCCTGACGTCTTTACCTATGATGCTCACGTAGAAGACTGACGTGTGGCTTTGAGTCAGCTAAAAAAAACCACAACCAAAAATCCCGAAAAAAAATTGTTTGCTGTACACTTACACTTACCATGCACGACATGAGCGCGCCCATGAGTAGTTCGTTGTTGGTGGTCAGTATCGGCGGTATGTCGTTCATATCGAGATCGCTCGGCTTTCTGACGCCTTTGCCGATAATGCCCGCGTGGAAAACTGACGTGTGACTTTGAGTCAGCTGGGTTATTGGACCCTGGGGGGTTAAAAGATTATTATAGTATCAGAACTAAGGGTTTTATGTAGCTCATAGGGGTGCAACCAGTGAGAGACAATTTCAAAACATGAAAATAAATTACTTGACATTTTAGTGTCATGAAATTAATGTGATTAAATATCATTCGTAAACAGAACAGCAGGACATAGTAGCACTTCTAAATTATTATTCCCCATAAAAAAGCCGTTTCAGTTTTTCTCGAAAATTCCAATTTTCCTGACACCTTTTCCGATTTTTGCGATTTTGGCTTGGTCAGTGGCAGCCTGGCATCTCAGGACAGAGAAAGTTGGAAAGACAGTAGGAAGGCCTTTGCCCAGCAGTGGGACAATAAAGCTAACAAAAAATTAAAAAGGAGGCTATTTTCATCACTCGTGGTGGCTCAGTAGTAACAGCTCCGACTTCGAGTTTGTAGGTCATGGGTTCGAACCCAGGCTTTACTTTTGTGTAAATAATTTCATCACCACTACTCTCAAAACGGTGACGGAAAACATCGTGAGGAACCTCCTAGAACCGAAAATTCGAAGACATGTGACATCTACCAACCCGCACTGGGCTCGCGTGGTGGATTACAGTCCACTCCCTCTCGAGTGAACAAAAAACAGTGGCACTCCGGGAGTGCCGACAGAAGTGAAAACTTGAAAAAACATCGGCACCGCGGTAATCAACGCGTTGATGTCTTTTACTCCACGCACCGCGGTAATCAACGCGTTGATGTCTTTTGCTCAACAGTGTCGGTAAATTGCGTTACAGTGTCGCGAAATCAATGGTTTAGTCCCATCTCAAAAATGCCCAACGCGCCTAAAGAAGTTTTCACTTCAAAAAACAGACAGAAGTGAAAACTTGAACAATTTTATTGTGCAGGAAATACTTTTCTTTTTTGAAGTCGGTAAAAAAAGAGAAATTTCAATCATGTCGTTGTCATGTCTCAATGTTTAGAATGTCATTAATCCCAAAGAAAATGTATCGCGCGTTGATGTCTTTTTAATGGTCAAAAGCTGGTGTCGGTAACAGTGTCGCGAGTTCAATTGTTTTTTACCCATCTCAAAAATACCCAACGCGCCTAAAGAAGTTTTCACTAAAAAAAAATTATGATTTACTCACATGTTTTTGATTCAAATGTATCAGTAAATCATCGCTCCTCCAGTCTTTAGTCATGGCAAGGTTCGCCATGATAGGCCGGCTGCCGAAGGCTGCATCCTCTCTAAACATGGCCGTCTCTAATAGTTCTCTTAAAGCCAGTGCCCGCGCTAATTTGCTGTGTATGCATAGTTTGCGGAGGAGACGGCAAGCTGTGGCTCCGCCTCGGAGTTTCTCCATTGTGTCTAGAAATAATTTATAACTAGAAATTAATAATTGCCTTGTTGGTCGTGTGGTCGCAAGCGCTACTGCTGAGCATTAGCATTTATTCCTGCTGACATAAAAAACATGACATTATATAAGTTTAAAAAAGCTCTTATTAACTTATTAATTAACAAATGTTATTATACTGTAGACGAATTTTTGAACGACCAATTATTATAATGATGCATTTTTTTACCTTTTGATAATTATGACTATTTATTGTATTTGATGTTTCTTTTTTTATCCTTTTCTTTTCATGTATTTAATTAATTTAAAATATTATTTTTTCTAATGACATAATCTAATGAAATTTGTATGTCTTAATTATGGCAAAACATAGCACACCCCCTATTTATGTAAACACCTATGTTTCACAAATAAACTGATTGATTAGGTAGGCCCTAATCAATCAGTTTATTTGTGAAACATAGGTATTTACATCAGGTTCGATTCCCAGGTCGGGCAGTGTTTTTAGGTTTTTTAATTTGGAATTTCTCAGTAGCAGCCTGGAATCTGGTTTTATGCCCGGTTGATGACAATAGACTCGCCCCCTATTACATGGGACATAAACATAACTGGTGAAATGTGGGTGTACTATACCAACACCTCTGCTTAACCCTTCGAGGAGTACTGGCATGATGTTATATTATCTTTGAAACTCACAATTTATTAGCAAAGAGTATCTAGTGTTTAAAAATAATCGTATGATTCAATTTATTTGTGCACCTAATTGTCTTTTTATTTTATTTTTTTCCATTTCATAAGTACTGTTGTTTGAAGATTACCTTTGAGATGCAGGCACCTGAAGAAATACTTGACGGTCGCTTGTACTACTTTGAGAATTACCTCCACACTCGGTGGCGCCGCTTTAGTTCCTGTCATATCCACGCGATCTAAGACCTGTCAACAAGTAATTTTAGTAAGTAGCACCTCTTAGAGAAGGAGCAATCTTTGAGACGACCCTACCGAGACTTAAAGAAAGGCTTTCATAAACTAGATAATTAATTAATTATGAAATGGCGAAGGAGCAGCCATTTTGGTGATCACAAGGAATCGGCCAGTTAGTAAGTTGAAGTTAGTTGCCTATTCCAAAACATAAATATCTATGGAGAAGAGCAGGTTAGAAACGCGATGGATACAGTTAAAAAAAAAGTGGTGGCACTCGGGGAGTGCCGACAGAAGTGAAAACTTGAACAAGATCACCTTGGTGGAAGAAAAATATTTGTATAGAACATTGGTCCGTAACCTTATCTAAATAAAGAGCACAATCGCGTTTACAAAAAAAAATACTTCCGAAACCTTTAAAGTAAAAATACTTGCATAGAATTTTGATCCGTAATGTCATATAAATAAATAGCACAATCGCGTTTACAAAAATGAGGTGTCTTCATGGTGTCGCGAAATCAATGGTTTAGTCCCATCTCAAAAATGCCCAACGCGCCAAAAGAAGTTTTCACTTCAAAAATGTTTTACTAATTAAATTAATCTCTTACTAAATACATAATACTACTTTTATGTTGTTTTGTTTCTATAGGGATTTTACTATGTATACATAAATAATAAAATAAATATAATTATTTTTAACCTACCTCAGCCAAAGCGTGACATGTCGGCATCTCATTCAGAGAAGCCATGGTACACTCCTTCCTGATTCGCAATAACGACGTATATTCTTGTAAAGCGCCACCTATCCTGTACAGGTTCGCTTCGACCGCGCGACCGATTGGTCGTGTGCGTAAGTGAGATACGCGGGTCGAGTTTTCCCATCTGTGGGAGAAAAGAAAAATCCGTTTGCAACAACATTGCATCGTAGAAAAGCGATAAAAGAGTTTTATACCAAAAGTGTCTGTTTTTAGAGGGAAGGTCTACAGAAAAATTTATGGACGGACCATAGGAACATCCGCCGTAACGATATTTTTTCAAACTTCGAAAATAATGGTCAGAAAACGTCGAATGAATCTTTTAGTCAGTTAGTTACTCATTCCAAGGTGAACTTTTTTTTTATTTTTAAAAAGTTTTTTTTATAGACAACTTATCCTCAGAGAAGTTGTCTATAAAATATTAAAGATTATTTTCCAAATAAAAAAAACATGTATCAAAAATATCTGACGATTTACTCACCTCAACAACTTAATAATATTCTCGCAAAACAGATGCAGATACGTCTTCTGGTCCTTCGGTACGCCATCCTCAAGGAAGCAACTCTTAATCTCATTGTCAGACAGCATGGCATCCCTCAAAGCATACTCCACTCCCGTCTTCACAAAGTTCTGGTACCTTTCGGTATCCATGCTAATGTCTGGACTGTCACTGGGCACATGCATGGTGATCGTACCAGAGATGATTCGTACTAAAAGTGCTAAAGTGCAATCGTCGCGGGAATATTGAAGAAGGTAGCTGATTGTGCTTACGAATTCAGATGGAAGGTTGTAACCTGAAATATTTTATACTCAATGAGAATAGGGATGATAACAAATTTTTAAGTGAAAACTTCTTTAGGTATTTTTGAGATGGGAAAAACAATTGAACTCGCGACACTGTTACCGTTACCGACACCTCATTAAAAGTATTTCCTGCACAATAAAATAGTTCAAGTTTTCACGTCTGTCGGCACTCCCGGAATGCCACTGTTTTTTACCTGTTTTGATAAGTATAAAAAAATATTGGACACGTATTTTTTATTTTTTTATGTAATCAAAATATTACGGCGATACATTGAGTTAAAATGTGCAATGACGTCACTAGTATGTAGATTTTATACTTACTTGTGACGTAGCGACCTCTCCCCAACTTTAATGCGTTTTGTCTAAGTATTTTTTTATTAATATGATAAAGTAAAAAATACGTGTGTAATATTTTTTTTATTATCTGTCTGACTGACTAAACAGAATTTCTTTTTTTTACCCAGGTACATCCCTTTTATACTTATTATTACATGCTGTCGAATCTGTTTGTATATAAATGATGATGCCAAGATGTTGAGTTAAAATTGAGAATGTGGATTTTTAATTGTAATTGTTGTCGTGATTTTCTGTGCGTTGTTTATATTTTTTATGAAAATCAATGACATGCTCATATTGGAACCAGTATTTATGAGATGTTCTACAAAAATTGTTTTAAGTGTTGAAGTAAAGTGAAATGCAATTAGTTTAGCTACTTACTGACTAAAATAAGTATCCTGGCTAAGGAATACTTTTCCAGTTGATTGCCATCTAGCAGTTTGTCCCTGACAATATTAATTTCTTCAGCCGCACTTGTGAGCAGTGGTATATTTTTATCAGGAAACAGACACTCGTATTCAAGCTTTTGAAGAAGATATTCTGAAAGGAAAGTACAAGTTTGTTTAATTAAGTTTCACTGTAGGTGTACTGCAAACTTATAACCCGCGCCGTTTTAAAGAAACGAATTTAAAATGACGGCCAAAGAAGCTTATCATGCCCTTCCACACGCACAGTATAATGTTGGAGTCAGAGGCCGTGATTAAGTTATTTGGCCATAATTTTCATTTATGAATTTTTTTTTTTTTTTTTTGTGCTTCTCTTAGTTGGCCTCTGAGATCATGACTACTTAACCGGGCTTTCTTGTGGGTGCCTTAAGCTACTACACTTAAAACCTCCAGCCAGGGGTTATTCAACTATGCTAATTAAAACTAGGTGAACGCTCGCTAAGGGCACCCCCTGTGGGGTACGAACCTCGGCTTAGGGCGTCAACCGGAGGGAGGACATCAAGGATGGGACGGGCTGGATCAAAGTTTTGATCATGATTATTAGTCGGGGAACTTAAAGCTACGTGCTCACTGTGCTCAGCTGCAACAACTGCTGGCACCTCGTTATCGAGCAAGGATACAATTAATTTCTTTAAGTGCGCTGGTTATAGGGACTATTTGTGTGAGAGGAAGGGAGTGTGGTGGAGCGTGTGTGGGGGAAATGGTGAGTTTGGTTTGTTGAGTTTATGCTATGTTATTGTATAACACTCACCCAACAGCTGCCTACAGAACACGTTCGTGAGTGCGTGACGTAAAAGCAGCAGTAGACAGCGCACGTCGGCGCGCAGTAACAACGTCACCAGCGCGGGAGCCGTCACGTCCACCCATAGCACTGTGTTACGTTGAGCGGCGCATACAGCGCAAAGACGTTCCATTACGTCATCGGTCACTGAAATATTATATTGTAGTCAAGTTTGAAAGTGAGGCCCTCGTGCCTAAATAGTGTACGTAAATGACAACCAAGCAAATCGACAGCGAATTTTTTTTCAGTACTTTTACTTTTTAACTGACTTCCAAAAAGGAGGAGGTTATAATGTTCGTCGCGTAAGTTTGTTTTTTTTTTTTTTTTCCACCGATATCTCCGTCAATTGTGGACCGATTTAAAAAAATCTTTTTTTGTTTGAAAGGATATGCTCTCGAGGTGGTCCCATATAAATTTTATTAACTTTGCTTCGATAGTTTTTGAGTTGGCTTCAATAATTCGTACTTTTTCCCACATGGTATGTAGATGATATCATAGGTCACTGGTCCTGTCACTGGTAGCAGGTAGTGGTATAGTGGTATTCGAATGTGTGTGGGGTAGGTACCACAGCTAAAAAGTGAAAAATAATACAAAAAAAAAACAACCGACTTCCAAAAAAAAACACTACAAAGTGAAAAATAACTTTAATTTCGGAAGTCGGTGGCAAAAAACGAAAATACAAAACCCAAGACACCAACAACAACCACCAACATAAACTTGCCGGTTATTTTCTGATGCTATGCCAGCTTTACTTCTAAAATAATTATTGACTAATTGAAATGTATGAATAATATTACATGAAATATATGTATTCATTAAGAGGAGGCTCCCTAAATTGTATGTTAATTTGCATTAATATTCTGAAACAGTCACGAATACAATCAAAATGGAACTTTAGTATATGATTTATTGGATCTTTTTCTTTCCAGTACAAGATAGTTACGTAATTATAACACTTGCGATCGATTCATTTTTTATTCGAAAATCATGTCTTTTTTTAAAGATTATTTGAATAAAATTAAGATTACTCGGCTTTTATGTCTAAAATTAGTATTCACAGTAAGAAAATATAGTTTATTATCCAGCCACAAGATATTTTTTCTCTAGATCAATAATTATAACTTTAGTTATAAACGAAATAAGAATTGAGACTTACGCCATTTAGTTCCGTGCTCGAACACGATCAAAGAGCGCACGCGATATTTAACTTTATTACTGATATGTGTTGAGTATGTGTGCGTGTGCCTACGCACCTATAAGTTACTAAGCGAATAAACGTCAGTGCGTTACTAGCAAGCAGTTGTTTCACTCGTGTATCCTCGTACTTAACATTGGCGACGAGTACCCACGTAAAGTAAAAGTAAAATGTCCGGAACAGTTTTTGGTCTTTTATCAGTGTTTGATCACAATGTACAGTCTTGGGAGACTTACAAGTGCCGCATTAAACAGTGGTATGTAGCTAACGACATCACCGGGACGAGCGATCCTACAGGAACAAAGCGACGAGCTATCTTGCTGAGCGCACTCGCGGATAGCACACACAAGTTGGCGACGGATCTCGCGTTGCCAAAGCAGCTGCAAGACGTACCGTATGATGACGTACTTAAGCTTTTGGACGAGCATTTCACTCCAAAGCGGTGTGGTTTCGGTGAACGCTATAAGTTTTACGCGGCTATGCAACAAGAGGGGGAGACGTATGCACAATGGGCCGCGAGGTTAAGAGGTCTGACGGCACATTGCGGGTTCTCTAACGTGGAAGAGGCTCTTCGGGACAAATTTGTCATGGGAATGTTGCCGGGATCAGACAGAGAGAAGCTGTTCTCGAAAGATCTTGCGGGCCTGACATTAGCAAAGGCAATGGAGTTGGCAGAGAATGCGCGGAGTGCACGTGCGGCAGCGGGTGCCGGGGCGCAGGCCGCGCCGCACGATCAGCTGTTCAAGATTGCGCGGGCGACGCAGTCGGCGACCCCATCGCATCGAGAAGCTGCGCCTAGTTCGGGAGTTAAAGTGCAGTGTCAAGTGTGCAGCTATCATAATCACGAAACATCCCAGTGTCGGTTCGCAAAGGCAAAATGTAGGAAATGCAATGCCACGGGGCATCTGCGTAAGATGTGCAAAAAGATAAATTATGTTGAAGCGAGAGCTGGGGACGAAAGCGACGATGACGGTGAGTGTTTTAATATTCGATCAGTTAAAGGGGAACCGATGATAGAAACGGTATCGGTCTCGGGAATCGAATTAAAATTCGAGATAGATAGCGGGTCGGCCGTTACAGCTATTTCTGAGGGAACTTATAAAACATACTTTAGCAATGTACCATTGTCGATAACTAGTAAACGGTTGTTTTCATATACGGGTGATAAAATAGTTTGTGAGGGTACAGCGCAGTTGCAAGTAATATATGCGAACTCATCGCATGTACTGTGTGTTTATGTCGTGCGAGACGGTGGTCCGCCGATTCTCGGTCGCGATTTTATTTCAAAATTTGGGTTAGAATTGTTGCCAATACAATATTGTGACCAATTAGACAAAAATGATTTATTTGTTACATTGCAAAGCCGTTATCCATCGGTCTTTTCGGATAAATTAGGATTATTTAATAAATTTAAAGTAAAATTACAATTAAAGGGAGATGCGAAACCAGTTTTTGTTAGGGCTCGACCGATAGCTTTCGCTTTGAAAAGTAAAGTAGACAAAGAAATAGATCATTTAGTAGGTATAGGTGTATTGAAACCGGTTGATCACGCGCAGTATGCGTCACCGATCGTACCCGTGCTAAAGCAAAATGGATCTATACGTATATGCGCCGATTTTTCCACCGGTGTAAACAAACAGTTAGTTATCGATCAGTATCCTTTGCCAACAGTAACTGAACTTTTTTCTAGGTTGTATGGGGGACAGCAGTTTACAAAATTAGACCTGTCAAATGCCTACAACCAATTTATGTTAGATGACGAGTCACAAGAATTAACTTGCATAAATACGCATCGGGGTATTTTTAAGCAAACGCGCCTATGTTTTGGTATTGCAAGCGCGCCGGCCGTGTTTCAGCGCGCGATGGAGGGCGTGCTGTCTGGCGTGCGCGGCACACTCTGTATGCTCGACGATATTTTGATAACCGGGAAAACGAGATCGGAGCACATGGATAGATTACATCAAGTGATGCTAAAATTACAAGACGCGGGACTTACTTTACAAAAAGAAAAGTGTGTGTTTTTCAAGGACGAGGTCAATTACTTAGGTTACGTGATAAATAAAGATGGACTACATAAATCACCACAGAAAATAAAAGCCATGACGGAAGCACCGGTGCCGGCTAATGTTAATCAATTACAGTCATTTTTGGGGTTGGTTAATTATTACAGGAACTTTGTTCCCAACGCGTCTTCGATTTTAAGCCCTTTGTATGAGTTGTTAAAAAAGGATAACAGGTGGTGTTGGTCACGGGAACACGACGACGCGTTCACCGCTATTAAGACATGTTTAGCGTCAGATCAAGTATTGGCACATTTTAACCCAGACGCTACTATCATCTTAACAGTAGATGCATCACCGGTAGGTCTTTCTGCAATATTATCACAAACAGAATCAGATAAGTCTGAGAGACCGATCTCTTTTGCATCGAGGACGCTTAATGCTGCTGAGAAACAATACTCGCAGATCCAAAAGGAAGCGACCGCGATCATTTTTGGGGTTAGGCGTTTCCACCAATATTTATATGGCCGGTCGGTTCCGTTTATTCTCCGGACCGATCATAAGCCACTGTTGTCGATTTTCGGACCGCACCGGGGTGTACCTGAAGTTTCAGCAAACAGACTACAGAGATACGCACTGTTTCTGAGCGGTTATAATTATCAAATCGAATATGTGCGTAGCGCTAATAACAGTGCGGATTTCTTATCTCGCGCTTGCCTGCCCGAGGGGGCGGGTGCGGACAGGGACGTTCGGAGCGTCAACGCGACGATGCCCGATCTCGATCGTGCATCGTACATTAATTTTGTAGTGGAAGGTAGTCTACCAATAACTTTAAAAATGTTACGCGAGGCGACAATTGCGGATGTGACCTTGCGTAAGGTGGTACATTTTGTGTTGAACGGATGGCCTAGGAAAATGCCTGGTGATGGTATAAAGCCGTATCATGCATGTAGAACGCAATTGTCGTATGAAAATGGTTGTGTTATGCGAGGACACAAAGTTGTAATTCCAGAGAAATTACAAACAAAAATTCTAATGGAATTGCATCAATCCCATTTAGGAATTGTAAAGACAAAGGCGGAAGCGCGAGCGCGTGTTTGGTTTCCGGGAATAGACACTGCTTTAGAACGTTTGATAGGATCGTGTGATGTATGCTTGCAATTGCGACCATCACCGGCGCGGGCGCCGATTGCGCACTGGGAATATCCTCCAACACCATTTTACCGGGTACATATTGATTTTCTGGGGCCTATTAACGGTAACACCTTTTTAGTAGTAGTGGATGCATATACCAAGTGGGTTGAGGTTTATAATATGAAGTGCAGTACGTCTACTTCAGCTACAATTGACAGGTTATATGATTTTATGTCAAGATTTGGTATTCCGCATACACTGGTTAGCGACAATGGTACATCATTTACGTCACATGAGTTTGAGGCTTTTTGTAGGGTGAACGGAATTTCACACGTGACGTCACCAACATATCACGCGGCCAGTAACGGGCAAGCAGAAAGCTATGTTAAAATAGTTAAGAAGGGTATTAAAACAAGCTTGCTTAGTGGTAATGGGCCACGAAATTTAAATAACAATCTTTTAAAATTCTTGTTTGACTACAGGAATTCCGTTCACACAATGACTGGGTTCTCTCCTGCTGAGCTGGTCTATGGTCGGAAGCTTAGAACGCGTCTAGATCTATTGAAACCCGAATCGCCGTCGCTTTCGTCCACGGCTCTGGCTAATATGGTTAAACGTAAACAGTGTTTGCAAAATAAAACGGGCGGACACAACACGCAAGTTTTCGCTATTGGTGACATAGTTTATTATAAAAATCATACAGTCAATGGTAAATACAGTTGGTGCAAAGGGACAGTCACTAAAAAAATCGGAAAAGTGTTGTATTTAATTAAAGATGAAGTAACTTCGAGGACTTTAACGACGATTGCAAAGGCTACAAAGACATAGATGTAGACCTACAGGAGCTAAATGGTGGCACAACGACAGAGACGCAGAGTTTTGAACAGACGCCACCACCGGACACGGGTGAAGGGAGTGAAGACACGTCAATGACTGCAGATAGTTCTGACCTGGCAAGAGCAGCCACACCCCCAGGTACACCCCCCGTTGTTGTTACACAACCTACAACACCAGACGATACCGGGGAGGAGGAAGAGTACCAGGAGGCTTTAGCCGAGTCTCCAGACACTGGACATTCAGGCGAAGAGCCACCGCAACAGCAGGCAAGTGAGCCAGTGCCAACGCCACGGTCTAAACGCAATCGGCCCATAGTCAACTACAAATTGTACTATTAGGAAGTATGTTTGGCAACAGCATGTTTTTGAAGCTCAGTTGTTAGAATAGTATTACTTAAGCTAAGGGGAGGAATGTTGAGTATGTGTGCGTGTGCCTACGCACCTATAAGTTACTAAGCGAATAAACGTCAGTGCGTTACTAGCAAGCAGTTGTTGCGGGTGCATGGGGGGCGGAGCTTGCTTGGAAATTGTCTTTAGAATGCCTGGTCATCAACATTTTACTTACAAGTCTGTTCAATATCCTGAGTGAGAGCTTTCAAGACGATATCAGATTTTGCTGCTAAGTTCAGCAAATATGGGATCACTTCACGTTTTTTCTCTGGCTTACTGTCCTCCTTTATAGCTTCCTGTAAAGGTGTCAAATACATATAAATTGTATGAAAGCTGTGTATTTGACTTTTAGAAATCAAATTATTCCAATTTGGCACTTCAAATGAATTTGAATCGACTTTATGTATTTTACCTATAAAATAATAAAGTCGATTCAAATCCATATAAAATGTTACAACAATTATATCAACTATATACATATGTGTGTTAATTAATAAAAAATATTAAAGTTACAGTAGAAACCAAATTTTAGGTATGTGTGGCAGAATTACTTCTCTGAAATAACAATAATTAGAAACTGATTGCTGATGTCCCAATTTATATGGTGTACATAATAAAGACTATTCTATTATATTCTATTCTAGTCAACCTTACATATTATAAAACAAAGTCCCCCGCCGCGTCTGTCTGTCTGGAGGCGATAAACTCAAAAACTACCAAACGCATTTCAAACGGTTTTCACCAATGAACGGAGTAATTCATGAGGAAGGTTTTATATAAATTGGCTGAAATATGACGATAATTGTTGAAGGTGTCGGAAAAATTCATGCCGACTGGGAGCTGTACTGGCGTGCGCCGCGTAAACCTTTAGAGATACATAAAATGTATGTTCTACAGGTTTGTACATCTTAAAAAGTTCAACAAAAAAGGCCGCAATGGCATATGTCTATCTTCTAAGGATGATCCACAGTAACAATTGTTACCTTTCAGAATTTGATAATAATTTCGTTATTATTTCCGAAGTTATTTAGACCGATATCATATTAATCCTTATCCAATAAAATATGTTATTTAAATTAGGCATTTAATTTAGATCAAAATATGCCTTGAAATGACATCATTTAAATGAATAGTTATAAAGATATTACAGATTCAAAATTACGCGTAACAAAATAATTATGCTTGGCGGCAAAGCGGGCGCAGCGATAGGAGTCAATAACCTTTTATTTGGTTATTAGGTATGTAATCCCGGTAGCACGTTCCCGTGGGATATTTTCCAACATCCACGTGGGCGAAGCCGCAGACAAAAGCTAGAAAAAAAAACAAGATTTTTGGCTTCCAGTACCCAAAGTTACATACATGAAACAAGTCGAGCACAGCAACTCGCACGTGATGCGTGGCGGGCGGATGGTTCGCGAGATGCGCTAACACAGCGCGTGCCGCATCTGCACCCAGCTGTAATGCCCGCGGAGCAACTAGTGCCGGCTCTGCGCGACCCACCCAGCCTACCGCCCAGGAACATGCCCAGGATCCTGTGCAACGGAATTAATGAAGATAACACACGTAATCATGAAGATAGAGTAGACGAGAATAAGAGCATTAAGAAATATCTATTTGCAGAAAATACAGGTGTTACCAGTTGTAGAATTTGGTGGTCTACGTACAGTCCATATTTTGCCTATAAAGGGCATGAAAATTAATTTTGCATTAATTTAATAATAATTAGGTACCGGTTAGCCAAATTGCGCAATTTAACTGTATGGGAGTTCATATATTCTTAGGAATTTTATTAAAAACAGTAATGCAAAAATTATAGACATCCTTTTAAAATAATGCTGAAAAACTAAACAGTAGTGAATAGAGATGGGGAAATGTGACTTTGGGTTCGGCATCACAATCTCTTTTTGTGTGTCAATTATGTGAGTGGTGTGCAAGCTTATTGGAATTACTACTAGATCGCATAAAGAAAATATTAGCAAGCATGAAGGTGTAATTCTTTTGAATTGTGAACATATAGTCATAAATACAGTTGTATGTAGGGTGAACTCTGTGGGCATACCTTTTTTAAATAAATAATGCAATACAGTAACAAAACTTGAATTACAGGAACTTACCAAGCATCATGTCAATGCATTTTGCTCTTTCCTCAGAGTTTAACAAGGTTAAATTCTGTGTGGTTATATCCAGTAAAATTCTAACTGGATCTGCACTTTGAAGTGTTGTATCTGCAGAAAAAAAAATACAACTTTAAACATTTATTTTGCATCGTTAATTATTTGTAAGTATCTTCTATTCTACACTGGTAACTTACTTGGCACATTGGATTTCTTAGTAGCTATATCCATGATGAGACTGATGCACCATGGTGCAATGAATGGTGCCCATGACTGACCCAGGCTGCACAACTCAGGGCCAATGATGCTGACACTCTCCAGTGATCCGTTTGCACCTAAATCTGTCTTTAAGGAAAACAGATTACAGTAAATTTCTGTCAACTGTAATTTTTTCTTCAATCTTTGTGGTAAAAGAAACTAGAGTAGATGGAAAACTTAAGAAAAACCCCTAATGACTCACTGACCGAAGGAATAGTGCCATTTTACAATTACATTGGTCCAATATAATTGGACCAATTGGATTGGATTGGCTTTAAAATTATATTGGTGGTATTGGGTTATATTGGGTGGTGGTTAATTCTACCAGTCGTTTATTCATTTTGTAAATGCACATCTTACATTCAAATTCAATTCACAGCTCACTATGAGACAAGGTTTACACCTTGTCTCATAGTGAGCTGTGCAGTTGCAAAAACTAGCAATGCAAGTTATCCCTGAAGCTAAGTAATACGTTTCTAATTAAATATAGCTCTTAAAATTTCCTAAAAGTAAAAGTAAATAAACAACTGTATAGTTCAATATTCAACAAGTATATCCAAAACACTTCACAACCTCACAAAATACCTCATAGTCCGTCTGAGTGATAGAAACATTGACGGCATCATGGAAGACCATAGCGAAGTATTCCAACACGGCATCTCTTGCCGCCGGGAAGTTTTTGAGCAAACTCAAGCCAGTCCTTGTCAACTCCGGCGCGTTCTGGGCATTTCTCCGTGAAACACCATAGATGAAGTTATTTAAATCGGCGGACAACGCCGTCGACTTATTTTGAGGATTCATCATAGGTTAGAATAGGTTCATAAGCTGACAAATTCAGGAAAATAAACAATTCGCGAGCACAACGCACGCAACCGCATCAAACGACCAAATGCCAAAATGACATTGACTGATTGATGTAATGACGTTGACGTTTGTTTTAGTTGTTGGTTTTTTACATAAGGACTTCATAACAAGATTTGGACGTTAGCCTTTTGAGCTTCAAAAAGGACTATAGCAATAATCGTTACCGTTACCTTAAATTGGTATCGATCTTACAATTAGGTAATATATTAAGTCTTCTAAATTTATTTGTAAAAGGGACAGACTTTCGATCAATTCAAATCAATTCAATCACTAACACTTTATTTTTTTTACGTTTTTTATATTACCAGCGTATCTACAGTCTATAAACACTATTATAGCGCTAGCGACCCCCAGCTGGCTATCCGCCTGTTCTGTGGATATTCGACAGATCTAAAGTTTGCCCACACCAACAAATTAAATAAGTACCCTATTTCTCAATAAAAATGTTTGGAGTAAAATTTCAATACGCGTGTACAGACGCCAGCACATCAAGCTACCCGAAACTGTCAAATTTTTCCAATCAACTTTGAACCTTAATGTACAGCGATAAAGTTGAAAATCTATTAAATAAATTTGACAGATTGTGGTAGCTTGATGTCCTGGCGTCTGTACATATTTTTACCCCTGAGCCCCCGATTGTACCAAAAATTATCTGCATGGATTATAGATGTGCTCCGGGCACTTAGGAGTCAGGGGCATTCGTACCTACCAATCTATGAGTATCATTGCACATTGAACGATCGTAGGGTGTGCGCCCACCTCTCACAACTCTATTTTGACTGGCTATAATTAAATTGCCTTTTCCTTTTTAGGTTGCTAATTTTATAACACACTCTTAATTACATTGATGTAAATCGATGCTTAATTAGCGATGACGCATTGCCCTTTAATAAAATCAAAGGTACTTTTAATTTACGAATATGAGGATACTGACTGACACACCTAGGTACTTAGGTAGGCAGTATTACACTGGTTCAATCACCTATTACAAACTTTTTTTTTGTTACAGGTTTCATGTCGTCGAATTGGCGCACTAGAGAAGTATTCATTTACATACGAAAAACTTCGAAATTCATGTGAGCGACATAGTTTTTTTCTATAATATCATTCACAGTACAATGACGATACACAAATGGACGTGAGGCGAATTCCGGGCAGCCAAAACCACTACCACCTTGCTGACTGACTAACATTTTAGCATGAGCACTCATATTTCCGTTCGGTTTGTGCTGACACGAAAGAAGAAGAAAACAATATCAAGTCTAGTAATACTCGAAGTTGGACACATTATATTCTATGTTTATCATTTTCTCCCGCGCCCCGCCGGCGTTTCTTACCCCTTTCGACACCATACGTAAAAGACGCGCTTGGACGTGGAGTTGCGGATACCAGCCCGATATACAATACACAACACTACTCTCGACATTGAAATTGAGTGACAACATAAAACGACGATAAAATGAAATTACTTCCTAAATACAAAATAGATTTATTTGAGAAACACTGAAGTTGTACATACTAGGAATCTCATTAACATTCTCCTATAACCTTTATTTCAATTAATTTGCGATCGTGGCCCCATGTTGTGTTCTTCTTCCATGCTTTTTTATCAGTCGTCATCTGAGTATTTCTCCTCCTTATCCCATCTCCCCATTTATTCTAGCCATACCTATCATCTTTCACATGAAGTCTTTTACACAGCCCATCCATCGTTTCTTTGATCTTCCCCTACTCTTATATCTAGCCAACCATATTCTCACTCAAAACTTTCCTCACGATGTGAAAACTGAAAGCTAAATGGCAAATTATTTTTTTGTTTATTGTGTAATTGTTTAAGTGGCTAAGTAATAACAGCCACACAGGTCGATCCATAAGGTTAAGCTACGCTTCCCGGGGTTGGTCTGTGGATGGGTGACCATCTTTACATACCGAGACTACTCCATGTCTCGGAAATCATTTTTAGCCGTTGGTCCCGGCTCACAGTGGAACGAATGTATGGGAGCGGTTGGACGTAGACATTTCCGAAAAAAAAGAGTAAAATTATGCCAAACTAATGATGCCATCTTATTCGATTACTTAATGCCTTCATAACTTGTGGTGATGAATTTCTTCATAACTCCCATATTTCGGGAGTAATTTGAGAAAATGTGAAATTTTACTATGAAAATGAGTGTATCGAGCTCTCTCCCTCCTGATTCCGGGCTTGTTTCAAGTAGCGGTCTCTAATATCATAATGCTAATACTAAGAGCTATATTTAATACTAAGACACATAGTGCGCCAAATGTGCACTTTCTGGGATAAAAGGAAATGAAAATTTAAAAAAAAAAACGTTTTTTCCCCATTTGTATTTACTTTAAACCGCAGACAGACTTATTAAGAGGTCTATAAATATATTATATATATACAGAAATATATATTAACAAAAATATTCACAAGAACTGATGAGAGTATGACTTTTAAGTAAGTTGATAATAAATTACCTAGTTTCATTAAAAGTACAATAAATAATTAAGATGTAAGCTCTAATTTACTAAGTTACACATTTTAAAACAATAACATCATTTAATTATCTTCGTCATCATCATCATCATCAATTAATTCAAATTCAGAATCGATGTCCGCTAAATCATTTATGTTAACAAATTCGATATCACTTTTCTCAGAATCCGTAAGCTCATAAAATTCCTTAAAAGAAGATTTTTTTACAAACTTATTTCCTTTTGGACGGATACTTGTAACAAGTGGATCAGAAGACAGTAAAAGATTGTGCATAATATCTTCATTGCATGAGATACTGCTATGCTTTCGAGAATGCCCCTCTCTATATTTTCTAAAATCTTTATTTCTAGCCTCAGATGCCTCTTCGGATAGAAAACCAATGGGCACAATTGACATGTTCTGAACTATGTCTGGCCCATGCATTAAAATTTTATGAAGTGAAGAAGGCATATAATACCATGGGTATAACTCCACGTAAAGCTTAGCAGTATCAAAGCAGAACTCTCGGAATTTAGTTACGTTGATCTTCTCTCCTGATGAAATACACTGCAAGATCACACAGATTTTTCTTAAAAGCATAGCATCTATTCCGGTCAGTTCAGCAGATTTAGTGTAGTTTTCAAAAAATCTCCTTGCCGAGTTGCCATTGTTGGTGGATCCACTGCCTTGTTTCACAACATCGAGAAGTAAGCCCGTTTCTCTTCTTACAGCCTCTTGAACTCTTTTCTTCCTGTCATCAACTTGCCTTTTTGCTATATCACCCCTTACTTGCCATGATTTTATGTCTAATTTGTAGGAAATGTGTAATAAGCATTCCATTGAGCGAATCCAAGCGTGAAGGGTGCTTAAGCTATATTTATACATGTCCTCGTTTGCGTGTTTATCTTTGATTAACTCTAAATTATTCATTTCTTTAGGACAAGCCTTGCATATGTCACACACTGAAGCTGCTGTATTGGATATAATGGAATGAATTTTACCATCAATCATTGTCAACAGCAGTTGGTGTTTGACACTAATTCCATCAGTGATGGTGGATGGAGTTAAGGCTTCAATCTCTGCTTCGATTTCAGCCATCTCTCTCTGCACATTTTCTTTGGTTTCCTTTATAAACTTAAACAATATTGGCCGGCAAAATGAAGTGGAAGATGGTCGCTCGTTTTCCCAAATTGTTACACCTTTTGAGACGAGCCGCAGTGGTACAAGACTAATCATAAAATTACTAGCAAGATCGATTTGCTCATCTTCACTCGTCCTTTGATGATAAATGCTTTGGCTAGATGATCCGTCAAAACCCCATTTGCTGGTCAATACGAGCTGTTGATTGGGATCAACAGGGGTTTCTAACGACCTAATAAGTCTTCTTGAGGTTAAATCCATCAAGGCTTGTAATTTGATTTTTGCAGAGCTCTCTGTAACTGTGAGATCTTCTTTGGCCGGATAGCACTTAATTTTTTCTTTAACCAACATGTAGTAACTCGGGTATTGAAGAGCTCCTTCTTGAGTGTTGAAATCCCGAAGAGTGTTATAGCGCCATTTCGATAAGTTCATCGATACATAAAGAGCCAATGCCTTCAAAGGGGATATTTCCCGTACCTGAATTGATTTACCTTCAATGAAGGCTTTGATTTTTGAGGCCTCTTCTGGATTCTCCGTCAAGTATTTCATAACATAAGCTGTATCGCTTTGTCCTGCCTTTTGAAGCGCCCTTTCGGCCGAAAACATAATTTCAGCGCTGCTACTGCTGCATGAAAGACTATCTTCAGTGCGTCTTCTTTTTTGCCGGTTACTAAGGTCCTCAAAAGATTTACGAGGACTAGGATGTGTACAAGTTGAAGCATCAGATTTAGCAGGAGAAATTATGGGCTCGATGACGTCACTTATATTTTCTGTAGAAGGTTCCATATTTTCATTCTGTAATTCCGGCCATTGAATTGCAGCCTGTAGCCAAATCTCATGTTTCTTCCGAAACTTATCTGTGCTTCTTCCAGACTGTGTCCATTTTGCATAAATGCTGTAGCAAAATCGACGACACCAGTCTTTTAAACTTGTTTCAGCACTTTCACATAACTGAACACAACTGTTATCTTTTAAAACACTGAACAAATAGTTAAAGTCGCGTAAATCTTTATGTGCGCGTGCGCATAAAGCAACGTGAATATCAAGATTTGTATTAAAATTTGGAAAATACATTGCGAGATTAGCTTGGATACAACGAGGTGTAAATCAACACTGATTTTAAAGTTACTAATAGTGACCTATTTATATAAAATCCAGGTATCCCAGGTATCCTTTGTTAAATATTGCAAGGTAATTAGTTATTGTGATAATTAGTAAATGATGCATGCTAAATTAGTGTATTAAGAGCCATTTAGTAATTAAATAATAGCAATGTTCTTATCAGTAATCATTAGTGCATCAGTTTTATATGTAAACCTTAAGTCCCTAATTATATATCCTAATTAGCTTATATCTTCTCTAATTGGCTGCTCAGAAATGTTATTGTAATAAGGTAAACCTTTAGAAAAACGGTTTTAATCAACAAAATAAACAAAAAATAAAAAAATTGTGTTATAAAATAAACATCACTCTTTATCCCAGAAAGTGCACATTTGGCGCACTATGTGTCTTAGTATTAAATATAGCTCTTAGTATTAGCATTATGATATTAGAGACCGCTACTTGAAACAAGCCCGGAATCAGGAGGGAGAGAGCTCGATACACTCATTTTCATAGTAAAATTTCACATTTTCTCAAATTACTCCCGAAATATGGGAGTTATGAAGAAATTCATCACCACAAGTTATGAAGGCATTAAGTAATCGAATAAGTTGGCATCATTAGTTTGGCATAATTTTACTCTTTTTTTTCGGAAATGTCTACGTCCAACCGCTCCCATACATTCGTTCCACTGTGCGGCTGTCATTCGTGGATCTTAGACAGTCGTTACGGGTCGTCAGAAGCCCGAAAGTCTGACAACAAGTCTTACCAAGAGGTATCGTATTACACAGTTACTGGGTTGTGGAGGTCAGATAGACCGTCGCTCCATGTAAAATTCTGTTATTCCGCTGCATCCGGTTAGACTGGAAGCCGACCCCAATATAGTGGGAAAAGGCTAGGCAGATTGATATTGTGTAATTGTTTATTTTTTTAAAGTCGAATTTAAAGGATCCCGCAGACAGGCGCGACGCCGCACGACGCGACACTGGTGAAAAATTTTCAATGAAAACTTCAAGGAAATTGTTCTACCGGTGTCGTGTCGCGCCGCCGCCGTCGCGTCGCAAGTCTGCGGGAGCCTTCAAACGAAATAATAACAATTAAGCCAGTAATTAAGTTGGCTATTTTCCTCGTTTGTGAAGGGCTACAAGCTACGCTGATTCGCCGATACTCCACGTTTCTTAAACACGTGTTCTTTTACGTAGCGAAGGTAGGTAGCAACCAGGAATAATAAGAGCTATCTATACCTTTATACAAAATTCCCAGGCACGAATAGTAGGGAAAAGTGATTGTTCCTTTATTTTAAATAACGAGCGCTTTGTGCGTTTATCATAAAAAGCGGAATACTTGCTACACAGGGTGTTTCAAACGTAGTGGTCCAAAGGCAAATCGGGTAAAGCGGAGGTGGCCTCCTATCATTTAAAAATGTAAAAGTTGGGATATACTTAACAATTCAGAAAATTTCGCAAATTAAATAATTTTCAAAAAAATTTACCTGCTTCGACCCTGTGAACAAAATTTTCGACTCAGCCGAGTTAAAATCTGGCTAAAAGATGCCTTGATAGTCTAGGTACTAGATTGAGATTATGTTCCCAGTTACGTTTAGAGTGACTCTGCAATGCTTCAGAATTTATTTTTACTTGTCTTTTCAACTTTTTATAAAACTATAGCGAAACTTTACTGAAGCCATGATTTAAAAAAAAAAAAACTACCGAGTACGTGCAAATAGCTTTAAAAAACTTTTTACAAAAAAAAAAACAACCGACTTCCAAAAAACACTACAAAGTGAAAAATAACTTTAATTTCGCAAGTCGGTGTCTTTCTTTGGTTTTGAATTTTCGTTTTTTGTCACCGACTTCCGAAATTAAAGTTATTTTTCACTTTGTAGTGTTTTTTGGAAGTCGGCTGTTTTTTTTTTTTTGTAAAAAGTTTTTATTTTTCACTTTTTAGTTGTGGTACCTACCCCACACAAATTCGAAAACCACTACCTGCTATGTAAATAACAGTGACAGGAACTTATCATATCATCCACATACTAAGTGGGATAAAGTACGTATTATTGAAGCTAACTCAAAAACTATCGAAGCAAAGTTAATAAAATTTATATGGGACCATTTCGAGAGCATACCCTTTCAAACAAAAAAATAATTTTCAAAATCGGTCCACAATTGACGGAGAAATCGGTGGACATACATAAAAAAAAAGAAACGACGAACATATAACCTCCTCCTTTTTGGAAGTCGGTCAAAAAGTACCAAACAAATAAGTAGGAAACAAATAGTAGTTATGGAGATGAACTGATGAGATTGTTTGAGACATCTTGTACATTCAGACCGTATTTAAATTCGAATTCAGAATCTATTTAGGTATTTTATTTCAGTTTGATTAATTAACTTCCTACTTACTGGTCTCAGACCAATAACTTTTTTATTGGTCTGAGTTACTGGTATACAAAACTGACAAAAGTAGGAAGTAGTACCAATTTATTTAAGCGTGGTAGGTAGTGGATTACCTACCTACCACGCTTAAATAAATTGGTAAAATAATTAGGTACACACGGCTACACATCAAGCTATACATTTCCAGTATAAGCTGACCTCGCATTGTACGGAAATCCTATGCAATGCGAGATCAGCATAAACTGTAGACGTATGGCTTGATGTGTAGCCGTGTGTACCTACTCGAGTAGTCCAGTTCAAACAACTTTTCTAAAATTATAACTTAGGTATTCATTAGGCTTCCTGTCCTATATCTACGATCCATGTACGTTATATCAGAAACCACAATGATTAAAATAAATATGGACATCATTGCAACTGGTACAAAATAGTCATTAAAATGTCAAGTTGCAGTGTGTCTATTCTATTCAATAACTACGTAAGCGGCTATGCTGTGCGTCTATCATATACATCGCATCGTAGTAGGTAGAGAGATGTAACATGAAAACGTGGGGTCAGGAACAAAATCAATATTGAGTGCGCACGCGATCCGCGCAAGCCCGCCCCACGACCGACGCGACGCGCTGGAACCACACGGACAATAATAATATAACTAGTACGTATAACACTTCTATTAAAAATATATATATATAAATATAAATATATTGGTAGTCTGCTGTAGTTATGACAACAACAAGAATACAAATAAAAAAATATGAATTTCGCGGCTAAAATATCTAGGTAATTTGACCGAAAGTCTTTCGCTAAGCACCATGCGCTTTGTAACTAGGTAAAAAACTAGCTTTGGTATTAGTTGGGTACAGACAGCATACATTTTTAATGCGTGTTCAAAGCATTGAGATAATGGTTCAAAGATGGTTCAAAACGTTCAACTTCTTTGAAGAATATTTATCTTCAAAATATGGATTATATAAAATACATATAATAATTGAATGACGTATATTATATAATTCTTAAATGTAGAGCAATGTTTAGTCATTAGAATTTTACGTGCCAAATGCCGAAATATTTTTTGACTTTCGCTGTTGACGGTACACTCGTTCTGATGAATGATAAAGTTAAAAAAATCATATTTTTGATAATTTGTGCACTATGACTAGCTCTTGTATGTACCTACCGTACTAACATTATAACAAAGTCCTTTGTTACGGAAGACGGAATTTATTCCTACTATTTTTATTGTTTGTTTTAGGTTTCTTTTTTTCTCTTACTACTCTCTCAAAGGGTGTTCAACATCCTTTGTAAAAATGCCCCCAATAGTTATTATGTAAACTACCTAAGTGCCTCGTAATCGTGAGGATTCATTTCATTAATCACTTATCAACTTTCCATATTTACCCGTTTTTATAAAAACCGGTAACGATAATTATCGCTTGTTTACGTTTTATTTGATATTACTACCTAGATAGACTGATAGAATAATTATGCATAGAATGCATTCAGCGTCCTTCGATTCGCCCACCCCTCGACTACCTATACCTACCGAGTAGGAACAGCGTAAAGAGAATAATATTATTTCTGCTGTGTAGTAGGTATGCAACTATGCAGTATGCTATTGCATTTGCTTTCAATTATTCGATTGACAATTAAAAAGTAGCTCTACAATTATATGTAATCCTAATCATAAATTGCGACGAATAGTAATTATGTATAGATGTTGTGAAGCAACGGCAGCTTGCTTCCATATCATCACGTCGTTTCTCATCGATTCGATACATCATCGACAGCTGAAAATAGATAATGCTACCAGGAAGTAAGGATTGTCGTTAGTTACAGCAATGAAATAATACGTATTAGGTATTTTATGAATTGCGACTATATTGTGTAGCACACAGCTGGGGGTAGGCTAGGCCAGTGTCACATAGGGTAATCAATTGAATAGATTTATATACTTCGAAGAGTGACATTTTTCTAATTAGCTAAGTACCTACCCGATCGTATAGCAACGTTAGGTAACGGCAACTTTATTTAAAGGGACGTTATAAAAATAGAAGTTATTAATTAATAATTGAGATTCAAAAAAATGGTATTGGTTTTACATGCTTTCTTGATGAGAATACAACACGCATCCATATATGTATATGTAATGAGTAATATGTAGAAAGAGAGTTCATGGAATAAAAGCAATTTGCGCGTGAACAGGGTGGCGCGTTGGCGATGCGGAGTCAGGGCGGGCGCCGGTAGCGGCTAAACGCGCCCCTCGCGATACGACGCAGGCGCGCGCCGCTCAACCGACGCTCAGTTGGATCGATAAGATAAACGCGCAACCCCGGTCTACGAGTTAAATCAATATCATTTCTATCGATTTTTGCAGCCGCAGCCGCCGCACACCAGATTTGAGGGTCGCAAACGGTGGGTGCGCGCATTGCGTTGTTTGAAATTATTTGAAAGTTGAATTGTAATTTCCATGTTCTGTGATTATTGTGTAAAAGGCTGTAATGTGTGTGCAACAGTTTAGAATAAAAAAACTTTTGTCGACTTTCGATTGTCGGACTTTTACGGTAAATATTTATTTTACACTAAAGTTCAATGAACGGATAGTTTTTATTCATTTGATGCATTATTTTAATATGATTAAAATATATTTAAGTAATTATATTTAAAATAAATTAAAATTATAATGCACATTTTAAATTACCTACCATTAGTGGCGAAAAAAGAGTTAAATAAAATATTGGTGTTTATTTTTATTTCTTCTACGTTTTCGTCACCGGGAGATCGATAGACGCTGTTTAATTTTGTTATTGTTTTGATTTCGTTTGTTGTTTTCATTGCGTTTATTTTGAAATTAAAATGCACCAGGATTTCAACATTTAATTTCTTCATTGTTTATGCGAGCCTACGACTAAAGCTTTTCTACAAAATATATATAAAATTACGCAAATGACTAATAGCTTGAACGTGAGCAAGCCAGTTTTATCAACATCCTGTTTTGTGTTTTGGTTGTTTTGGTCATTCATTCATTCATTCATTTGAAATATGAATAAAAAAAGCGTACTGACGTCAACAAGATGAACGCGCGTAAGTTAAAATTTTATTAAAATGAAGAACGTTTGCTGCAGATGGTGTGAAATGTAGGAAATAGACAAGAAAAATGACGTCCACGGACACATACCAGTTAAAATGGCACTCGCACAGTTCCCACCTGAACGGTTCCGTGGCGGCTTTGCTGCGTTCGGAGCGGTTCACGGATGTGGTGCTGTGCACCTTGGACGGGTCCCAGATACCGGCGCACAAGTTTATCTTGAGCTCGTGCAGCGTGTACTTGTGCAACCTGTTCGAGGGCCAGCGCTCGGTGACGCGCATGGGCGGCATGCTGTATGTTGTGCTGCCTTCCGAGATATCCACGAAAGCATTGAAGATTCTCGTAGAGTATATGTACAAAGGTCAGTAGTTTATAAATACTTAAAATACCTTTCTCTTTAGTACCGCTAGGCCGGTTATATTTGGAAATATTTCTGAATTTACGTTTATTTACTGATTTCAACTAATAATTCATCTAACTACATTGTTCTTCAAATAAAATCATATTGGGTCTGTCACTTCTTTCGGGCCGGTTATCCAGTGATTAATGTATGGGTGAACTGTGCCAGTATGCATGGTAGCATTCATTTAAATACCCATCGATACACTTCCCAGCAATGGCTATCTGGCAGCCTGAACTTATCTTCTTTAGTGTATCAGTGGCAAAAAGTTCATATAACATGTTGGGCCCAAAATTGAGCTACGCGAACTGCACTCACTGACGCAGTCATAAGGTCATCAAGTGGACACGTAACAAGGCATGCGGCGCACGACAGAAGTTGGACCGTTGTCTGTGGGGAAACGCCGCGTACGCACTTGAGATCTGAGCTGACCATGAACCCTCATTGAACTTATGGAAAGGGTGTATGACACAGCTAATAAGGCAACCCGCCCTTCATCCCTCTCATGACATACACATAAACACTATCTTAATTTTCTTACATCAATTTCCAGGAGAAACAACAGTTTCAAACGAAGTTCTAGACACCGTCTTAAAAGCTGGTGAAGTCCTCAAAATCCGAGGACTGTGGAGACAGATAGAAGATGGCAGCGATGGATCTGCTGAGAAAACGGCAACACAAACTATTGCCACCACAAGTGTTATGAAGGCGGGAGTTACAAAGAAACCTGACGAGATACAAATACAACCAAAGATAGCTGTTAAGAAAGATGATAAGTTGCTGAAAGCCTTCAATCCGGGACAACCTGGTCAAAGGTGCATAGAAATCCTAATTACTGACTAATTACATTTACTCAAGGAAATTATACATTCATGAAATCATGCTTTTTTTCTGTAGGGTAGGTAGAAACTCCAGAATGCATCAATTAACATTGACATATGGCTTGGTAGATACGTGTTTAGGGTTAAAACCTGCAATTTTTTGAGTTCTGTAGTAAAACAAGGAACCGCCTGTCTGTCTTGAGAGACTGGCTTTTCGTACCAAGGATCTCTTCCTTGGTAGGAAAAGCTGCAATTTGGCATAGTAATAAATAATGCCTACAAAGTTCTGAAGTAAAATCATGAAAAAGGTTTTTTTTTTTGTAGAGTCCCTTAGAGGTAAAGCATGATTTATTTTTTACTTGTCTTCTACCGTACGACCCTTAGGAGCAGAGCAAAAAGAAAAAAGTCTGAAAGAATGCTAAACCAAAATGAAGTAGGCACAGCTATAGGATATATTTTTCATGCAGATGCAAGTTGCTTGCCTCCATATATACTATATAATTCTTCAGTATGTCTGTATGTCAGTGAACTCGTCCTAAATGACTGGACCGATTTATGTTTTTTTTTTTTTTTGTGAATTTTTGAGATGGTTTATATTCACAATAGGACCCTGTAGGTGGCGCTGCGATCGAGTTCTAGGCAACAGGACAACGTCTGTTCAGGCAGCTAGTGTTATTTTAAAATATACATAAATGTACTACCACTATATCTTTATGGTTTCCTTTGCAGAGTAGGCAAAGAGGATCGAGAACGTAAGCGTCTGGGGTATTGTGCGATCCCAGTATTAAAAAGATTAAATTATGTTTCTAAGCGACTGTCAATAGTTTGTGGATATATTTTCGTTTACAACCGCAGAAATAACTTTATTTCTGTTTTTTTCGAGAAATACTATCCTATACCTACAAACTTTTTTTTTGCGGTTGGTGAGAACAATGCGTAAATATTCATCCCGACTACGAAACTTCACTGAGCGTGGTTCTAACACGCACTTGGCCGGTTTTCATGATATTTCTAAGAATAATTGTGTTCTTTTTGTCTTTGGTTTAAAAGATGAACAAGACTAGCAATATTCTATCTTATGTGGATGCCAATGTTCAGCAGCGGATATTAATAGGCTTTGTCAAATTTTGAATATTGTCCTCGCGCGATTGCTAGTCACCGTCTGGGGTATGTGAGCGGTGAGACGGGGGACAAAATTGGCAGACCGAGTTAGCTTGGCCTTTGTCTACCTCAAAATTAATAAAATTGACCTGTAATCAGTTGCTTATTTATATTTATGCTAATTTTAATAAAGTAATGTAATTTTAATTAGATTAACGACTTATGTTTTATTTTATTTCATGTTTAGTATTGTTACTTTATGTATTTTGTTTTGTTGTTGTTTGTTCTCGTGCAATGTAACAAAGTGTATTAATTTATTATTATTTTATAATCTAATCTTATTTCGTAATTTTATTACATATCAAATTAATGTTTTTAATGATTTAATAATTTGTCGAATAATTGTTCACCTTTTAATAAGAATGTTGTGCATGCCTGTAAGTGATATTTACACAGTTAACACAGTACTCAAGACTCGTGATACCTATTGTAACTATCCTTGTAAATATGTCGTTGGTGTGCCTTGCTTAATAAATAAATCTCCCCCATCTCACCGCTCACATACTTCAGGCGGTGACTAACAGCCGCGCGCGAACTATATCAGCATATTTGAATGTATGGTGTGTGTTAAGTTAGGGTTAAAACATCTGCCGTTTTATTTTGATGGTTAACCACAATATTGTTTTATGTTTTGTTCTTAGGCCTATGTTCATTGGCCCGCCAAAGCTAGTGTTCATCAAAACGACCGAAGGCGGCACACAAGCGGCGATCAGGCCCGGGGGTCCGAAAGGGCAAACGATTTTGGTCGCTCCCGCACCCACCGCGGCCGAGCCGACTGCGGCTGCTACCGCTACTACAACTGCTACTGCAACTGTAGCGACATCTACCCTTGCTCCACCAACCGTGACAGTAGCCACCACCACCGCCGCTGCCAGTGAGGACTCGTCAGACGAACCGCTGACACCAAGGATCTTGAGAAGACATACTGAACGGAAGTATGGAAAGAGACAAAAGACTGAAACCAAATCAGATAATGACGAGACTAAAGACTCGGAAGAACAGGATAATACTTCTGAGGCTTCAAGTGAGTGTTTTAAATTGACTACTCCAAGCTAGGTATGATTCCGAACCCCGCCGCACGAAGCAGTGCTGTCGCTGGCCGCTACTCCGAGCTCGTGCTGATCGTGGTGTCTCGCTGTTTTGTTGCAAATTTACTTGTCACCGTTCACGTGTTATCGCTTTGATGAACGCCGCACTGACGCTGGTCTGACGTGGCGGCAGGGTGACACTGCCACGCAGCAGTGCTGCCGTGCTCGGAATGTAATCTCATATAAATCTATAGAAAATGTATGGGACCAGTAGTGACGCAGCAGAACTGCTTCGGCAGCATTGCCGCGTGCAGCGGGGTTCGGAATCACACTTTCATTTCCTGTGTTTCTATTCTTAGCCTCTCTCACATAAGAAAAGTAAAGTGGCTTGTTTCACTTTAGATTTTCGTACTTGTATCTGAAGAATGTACTTGTTTCACCATTAAACTAGATTTTTTAAAATGTGGTTTATAAATGTGATTCTGATATCCTATTTACAGAATAAACTATTTAAATTTAATTTCGTATTTATCCACAATTATAAGCATACCTTCAGGAGTCTGGTATATATGCGATACTTAATCAATATTATTAATGTATGGGGTGGGGAGGGGCAAGCTCAGATACTTGCTGAATCACCTTTCGACCTTTGGGCTACAGGCGACATTGTGTTCGTCCAAGCATGATACTAATTATATTTCCTAATTTTTTGATAGAAAAATCGTCGCAAAGCCTGATGGAAACCGAGGTCCAAATAAAAGACGAGCCAGAATGGGACGCCAGCAGCATCGAAGAGGAAGAGAGGTCCATCGCCGAGATGTTTCAAGCGGAGATGAGCGTCAAGAATGAACCTACTGACGAGGTTGACATTGAAGAGGAGAGCTTGGTAAGCATAAAAATTTGAAATATTAATGTTCTTTTTAAAACTGTCTTGATACTTTGAATTGAGATATAAGTTAGAATTAAATGGAATTTGTTTCGGATTAGTTTTGCATAATCTGGGTTGTCTAAGTGTCAACTATTCAATCAAACGGGAACAAAAAGTTACTTACTTTTTGTTCCCGTTTCAAGTGAAAAAGCTCATGACTTGTTTTAAAACTCCGATGTCTTGTACAGATCTACAGCCCGCTGGCGTGCGAGCTGTGCGCCGAGGTGTTCACGGTCCCGGCCGCCTGGGTGCGGCACGTGCAGGGCCACGCGCGCGACCACACGCAGCACGCGCGCAAGAGGAAGCTGCGCTCGGCCGTACGTAGACACTTCGTATACATTCACTGACAGGCAACGCACAGCCTAAACCACTGGGTTTGGATGCTTGACATTTTGCACAAGAGTTCCTTCTATAACGATGGCGAGCAATAAGAAAGGGTTTTTTGAAAATTCATACCCTAAGGCCATATTCTCGGCGGCAGCGGCGCGTTCAAATGCATTGTTTTATATGGAACTGTTCTCGATGGCAGCGGCGCGGGGCGCGAGCACAGCTCCATATATACAACTATGCATTTGAACGCGCCGCTGTCGCCGCCGCCCGCCTCGCTGCCCGGGTTTAAATAGGGGATGAAACTTTGTATGGAAGTTCGTCATTTTTTGCCGATGGGAAATCCCATCAGTCAGCTGGATTGCACGACTATCTCCTCCTGTTTATAAATAAATAAATAAATAAAATCATTTTATTTCGGATAACAAAAAGATCCATAAATTGTTAGTAACATGTATGCACTTAAACCACTATTGTTAGTAACTTAAAACTAAAGACGAATTTGTGAGAAGACCACCCAACATCTAGACACAATAAAAATAACAAAATAATAAATAGTCTAACTATGGTATGAGTCTTCTCACAAATTGCATTATTATGGCAGAAGAAGTATCTGCCGCCACAGCCTTTAGGATACTATTGTGACTGCCTCTTATTCTGCTCAGGAGTGAGGCCGTTTTTTTGCGGATGATGGCATGAAATCCGTCGGTATGGGTTACCGCGAACATTTCAGATGCACTACAAAAACGAGGCAGTCGCAACAGCATCCTAAATACATTGTTGTATTGGACGCGTAGAACATCCAGCACCCTTTTCGAGTAGTTGACCCAAAGATTGCCGGTGTAAAAACTTTGACAGTAAGCTTTAAAAAAGTTTATGCCGATCTCCACGACTATGACCACTCCTTTAACTAACGCTCACGACTATCCCATTAGCTGACGCTATCATATTATGTGAAAGTCCTCCCACATAGCTGGTGTTTTGGTACATCACTATATGGTCAAACATATTGTAGCTATAGTTTGACCGAAACTGCTGTACCGCGCCTTAGGAATGCGCGGCGAGGCGGGGGTCAAACTATAGTTCAATTTTTGCATGTTAACGCAAAATAATTAAAGATTTTCTTCTTCTTTTCATGTTAATCAGCTTTCTTCTCTAATTGAAGTTTTGAAAATATTGTTACTATTTTGTTCATCAGAGCGACGACACGGAGGAGACTATGGCCTTGCTGAAATGCGACCTTTGTATGAAGCACTTCCCCAACCCGGCCGAATGGGTGCGACACATACAGAGCACGCACACGGAGTCAGGTCAGTACTAAAACTTTAATCTATTGTACCGTCTTCTTGGGCAAATATCTAGATAATTAATATATATTGATCAAACTAGATATATTTACCATTCCCAAAAAAAAAACCAGCTAGAAATTAGATTAATTCTTATTAAATTATTGGATTTTTATTTGCAATTTCTTATGACTAAATGTGAGAGAAAGGATAAAGAGTAGGGATAGGAAATAATTAATGACAAAGGCAGTTGAACTTAAAACAAATAAAACACAGTATTAAATGTCCAAACGATTTTGAGTCACGACCAAGGCCTTTCGAGATCCGCTTTAGTGTTTTTAGGGTTCCATACCTCAAAAGGAAAAAACGGAACCCTTATAGGATCACTCGTATGTCCGTCTGTCACAGCCAATTTTCTCCGAATCTAATAGACCGTATGAGTTGAAATTTGGCACACATATCAATCTCTGTGACCCAAACACGGACGTGTCACTAAAATAAATTAATTTTGAATATGGGGTCACTTTCCGGGTCAAATTGGAAAATCAAAATAAAACGTAAATTAAAAAAAAAAACGTAATTGTAAAATAAATACTTACTTATAAAGATATTTAAAAAAAAAATACGAAAATGACCATTTATCTCTGAAACTATTGAGCCTAAAATTTTGGAAAAAAAATACACAGAATGGTTACTCATAGATAACAGGAAATCCTATAAGAAGTCAATGGTCTTAAAATAACATGGTAAATCTCTCAATATTGTGCGTACAAAGTTACATTTGCAGTTGGAATGTATGGGAGAACATGTTTTTCAACTACAATGTTAAGTTTGTCCTTGGGATGAATTCATCCCAACTACGGAACTCGGGTTTTATTTACGCATGGGCATGTTCCGGAATACCGACGTCCCGGACGGCGCGCAGCCCGTGGATACAACTATCCAAAGAAAGTATGCGCTTCGGGAATCATCGACTATCTTCGAAAATACGAAAGCTGTTATAATTATGGAAGTACTTACTGATTTTGTATTACCATGTTTACAAAATTATAGATTCGTGGCTAAGTTATAACATCCGCACGGATCGATCGATCAAGTTAAGCTTCGCTTGCCGTGGTCGGTCCGTGGATGGGTGACCATCTTTACATACCGAGACCCCTCCGTGCCTCGGAAAATACGTAAAGCCGTTGGTTCCCGGCATTCGTGGTCCGGTCATTCGTAGATCTTTGACAATCATTACGAGTCGTCAGAAACTCGAAAGTCTGACAACCAGTCTTACCAAGGGGTATATGGTGGAGGACAGATAGGCAGTCTCTCCATGTAAGATACTGGTATTCAGCTGCATCCGGTTAGACGAGAAGCCGACCACAACATAGTTGGGAAAAGGCTAAGCAAATGATGAACACTATGTATGCAATTCCAACAACTTTTGAGTAACAAATGATGATCAGACCGGAGTAGGTAACGCGGCAGAGAGAAAACTTCATACAAACGCGCGATGCGTAAGCGCTGTAGTACAAGGCTATGAAGCATTGCCTCTGTGGCGCGACGTTTGTGCTAATTCGGAAACACGAAGATTAACGAAGTGCATACCTTTTCTGGTTTACCTGTATGATGGAACAAGCTAAAACAAAAAAAATATTGCCTAGTGGCCTAGATCCTGATGACTTTATAGACTCTAAAAAGCTTGTTAAAATATAATTTTATTATTCATCTATTATTATTTAGAAATTGTTTTTAATCTAGTTTTCCCTACAATTTCGTTTATTTCAGTGTTATATACCGAGTAAAACTCTTACTCCCTTATTTATTAAACTTAACATCAAAGAGGTTATATTTAATGTCTTTTCATATAACATACAGTCGGCGATCGTTGGTAAATAAGGCACATGGAGTTTTTTATAGTCTGTCACACATGTAGGTATGACCAAGACGACGCTCTTCAAAACCGAACTTATTCTAAAATTCACATGTGCCATATTCAACAGACGTGGACTGTACATACACGCTTGTTGAACGATGTTTTAAATAAGGGACTAAACATGTATCATCATTTTGCTTGTACAATAATCTACAGTATTTCTAATTTCTTAATGTCCCTCGGGAATCATCGCATTTCCGAATACAAACGAATGCTAATTTTCATGTCCATCAATTATGATTCGATTTATCGTGTATTATAATTTGAATCCAGAACTAAGTACTTTATTTTTATTTCCGTATGAACTATATAGAGCTGTGAAACTATTTTCCTATCTGTCGTGCCTGCGACTTTAGCAGTTGTCCTCCCATTTTTTAAATAAATTACATAAAGTTAAAAGAGTATTACAACAATAACTCTATATACTTCCAAGTCGATTGAGACCGTCCGATCTGCGCCAAGTGCAAAGGGCAACTGATAGAAATCCGACGACTGACGAAACACGAAGTTTGCCGAGGGACATTTTAAGAAAATATAAATAGTTTATGTACCCATTTGTTGTAACGATTTTTTTTTATAACATTGGTCAGGTTCTTATACCAAAACCGGTTCCTCGGTAATAGGGCAGCATCAGGATGCTAAATTAATAATGCATATATAGGTATATGCATTATTAATTTATTGTTCTGTAAAACTAAATCCGAAGATCAGTAGTTAGATTTTTTTTACAGAGATGCGAAATATTTATATAGCTGGTTAGATATTTCGTGTTTTTTTTCTTTGCTTACTCCCAAAATCTTAAGAACTGTGGTATCTTTCTGGGCCCATTATTTTACCAGAATTTCCAAACATGAATGACATAGCCGAAACTAGATTTTTATGTAATAGGCTAATTCTCGACAAACGAACATCCTGTCGCCGTACGCGTAATAGTTTTTTTTATTTTTATTATTTTATATTACTTCTGCTAATAACCTTACACCTTAAAGTAAACACAGACGGACTGCATTCGACGCTACAAGCATGCTGGAAAGAATAAATGTGAGATTGCTTTGCTTTGAGAATCACGACAAAAATAGAATGCATGCACTAACACTTTTTTGTAGATAGCTTGCAGTTGAGATGCAGTCCGTCTGTCTACACTCTTACTACCTATGCTTTAAGATACACTACTTCTTACCCTGCTACTCAAACATGATAATCACTCCAGTTATGATTTATTACTAAAAATTAAACATTGGAATGCTTTGTTTGCTTATACCTTTGCTCTTGATATTATTTGCCGTTACCAAACAAAGCGTTGCATATTGTGTGATTGTCTGCCTGACTGAACCAGTGAACCCTGTTCTAAATGTTCGTTCGATGTCGATTGTCTAGAATTGGCCATGTCAAACAACAGTGCCCCACCAAAACGTCACAATCGTTTCACAGAGGGCGCGCAAAACAAGAATTGCTCGCAATGCAAGAAGTCATTCCCGTCGCACGCATCGATGCTCATACATATGCGTACGCACACAGGTGAGTCACTTTACGTTAATTAAAACCTCTATTAATAAACGAATCTCTGTTTAAAGAATGGTGGCCAAATCTATATTCAAAATGACATGATTACTTTGTAAAGTATTATATTATTTTAACTATTGTGAATGTGAGGACTATGTGGATATTGTTTTTATTTCTCTGCTAGTTTTAGTGATGGTCTGGCAGTTTGAGTAGTTTATGCGGCCTACCCAAATGTCCTTTCTTTGGTATTGTTCGTCGAGTTGAGCTCCTTAAGTTCTGAGTTGAGCTCCACGATTACTGACAGATGCTTGCACTGACTGGACAGGTCCACTCAAATCTGTGTGGTTCTTTCCTCAAAAGACCTTTTCAGACACTTATCTACATGGTCCTCATATGGCCTGACCAAGATTATGTCTGGACTTTGCGACCTCTGAGTTTGTTTCGGCCTTTCTTCTCAGAGTAGTCAGATAGGAAACGCCGAACTCATCTAGCTTATTTTTAATATTTTTTATATGACGTGTAAAAGTGATTTCGATATCCTATTTACAGAATAAACAATTTCATTTCATTTCATTTCATTTCATTCCCAACATAGAAATATGATCATATGTAAATAGATTGATAGATCACAACACTTTTCCCCATACACTGGGGTACAGATCTGATATGATATTCAAAGAAATTGCTACAGTATCTTTCTAGTATAAGGGGCTAAAGTTGTTGGTTACGGGTTAGTGAACGTGACATCTTGGTTCGATTCTCAGGGCGGGCTCAAGGGGTTTTTCTATAAGTAACTGCTCAGTTCGGAAATGGGTAAAGGTGCATTTTTCGGCCACATTCACCACAGCCGCGTTTCACATAAAGAGGAGGAGAAAATCTTAAAGAGTGAACCGAAAGCGTGATGAGGCGAATTTAAATTTAAGCTGAGATGATTGAGTTGCTATTTTAATAAACAAGTCAAGTTGCACTAAGTTTTACGACCTGCGGGCGGTAATTCCGTAACATATATAAAATGGTAATTGATCGCAATGGGTTTCATATTGACAGTTCACCCAAACTCAAACTCAAAACTCAAAGCATTTATTTCAAATAAACCAATTACAGGTCAGTCAGAAAAATGAAGCTAGTTGCCCATTCCAAAGCGTAGTAGGTACCTATGGAGAAGAACGGGCAAGAAACTCCACGGACACTCTTTTAAATCAAAATATTGGTTACATCATTCGTGTTGAACTTATACATGTGAGAACAATGTAGAAAGTTCCCACGTTCATAGCGTTGTTGAGACACATACATACATAAATTCACGCCTTCTTCCCATGGGGGTAGAAATAAACTACTATGATCCTTCCTTATTAATTCTTGTTAAAAATTAAGTTTTGAAAATAAAGAACCTTTATTATTATACAATTTCAGGCGAACGTCCATTCGTATGCGGCCTCTGCAACAAAGGTTTTAACGTGAAGTCCAACTTACTGCGACACTTGCGCACGCTTCACGATCAACTGATCAGCCCAACACAGGTGGAAGAGGGCGATGAGGAAGATGTCGAGCCGGGCCCTTCGGAGGTCAAGCGCGAGTCCTGAGGGCGTGGAGGGGGGGCAGGTAAGATATATTCACTTCATCATCATCATCATTTCAGCTGAAAGACGTCCACTGCTGGACATAGGCCTCCCCAAGCACCGCCACTTCGACCGATTCTGTGCTTCCCGCATCCAGCGGATTCCTGCGGCCTTCACAAGGTCATCGGTCCATCTTGTGGGAGGACTTCCAACGCCCCGTCTTCCGGTACGCGGTCACCACTCGAGAACCTTTCAGCCCCATCGGCCATCTGTTCTGCGAGCAATGTGCCCTGCCTATTGCCACTTAAGTTTGACAATTCTTCGGGCTATGTCGGTTACCTTGGTTCTCCTGCGGATCTCTTCATTTTTGATTCAGTCACGTAGGAAAACTCCAAGCATAGCCCTTTGGGTGACTTAGCCTTTTGCTAAGGCCCATTGTGAGCGACCACGTTTCAGATATATTTACTTAAATAATAAAAATAATATACCAGCTTATTACTGTTTCATTGCAGGGCAGAGGCCCTTGTCATACAGTGAAGACATGAGCATTGATCACCACGCATGATCAAGTTCAGGTTTCCTCGCGATATTTTCCTTTAACGAAGTCAGTAATGTCCAAGATAAACGCGGAAAGCATACACAATATAAATCATGTTCTATGTTATGGAGTTTGGTTTCCGCTGGTGGGCGACTAGAATCAATTCTATTTTTTGTTTTTGACGTTCAAAAGTGCCTTTTTGTGCCTAATTGAAATAAATTATTTGACTTTGACTTTGACGCACTTAGTCCTTCAGGTGGGCCATTGTGTGTGGGCCATGGCGGCCGTCGGTGGTTATTCCAACCAGCCCACTTCCCTCCAGAAGTTAATTAAATCTCCTGGTCTGTTCAGAACATCTGTGAGAGATCTGGGTGCCCCGAGGGTTTCTGTTCTAATCTGTGTGACGCTTGTGCATTCAAAGAGCACGTGCGCGACGGTTTCCTCAGCCTCCATGCACGCCCTGTACAGAAGACTGTCCGTTATGCCTATTGTGTGGAAGTGTTTGCTTAGCGAGCAGTGTCCTGTGACGGTTCCCGTCACCAGGCGCAGTCGTTCCTGCCCAAGCGTAATAAACGCCTGGTTATAGCCTACTATCCATAGATGGCATAACTTCCCTGTCGGCCTGCAGCCCAATGTCGAGGTCCACCTCACAATATTATTACGATATTCACTTGCCCTTATTTTTTAAATTAATAATAATATTATGCAACACAGTAGGATAGTTGTAAAGACAGTTGAAACACATCATCTTCCCGTATATGCCATAGATGGCTAATTCTGTAGAACTACTGCAGAGTTACCTCAGTTTTGCATTATAGACATGCGGCTTGGTTTAATAAGGTAAGGTTAGTAAGCATGCCATTTCTAAACTATTTTTTCAAATGTTACAGGTAGAGGGCGCGGGCGACGTGCAGCATACGTAAATGTAAATGCTATGAGCGAAGCCACCCGTCGCGCCCACGACAAGAAAAGGCAATCTGACAACGCATCGCCTTCGAACGTGCCGCGCAAGCAGAGCTACTCGCTCTTCTTGAAACAACGCGCGGTACTGTTCTCTGCCAAGAAGTGGAAACAGTGAAACTCGGTATGGCGACTAGCTATGACATTACTTTCATTAATTAAAATGTTTCTTTGACTCTTGTTGAGTTCAAATTACTCGTAGCAGTCGCCATTCACCCGTTTATTCACTTATACCTGCCCACCCTCCTCCTTTCGTCTTTAACGGTTACTTAATTTATATTTAAACGTATTCTTATGTGTGAATTATTTTGTTTATTATCCCCTAGTTTCTAATAACTTTGAAGTATCTCGACTTCTAGTCACATAATATTATGTTCTAACTCTAAGACTTAAATATCTGCTAGAAATTTAATTTAAGTGATCCCCTAAATGTAGCACGGGTTATGTCTTAAGATCTAAAAAAATTACAAGAAAGTCGAATTTGTTAACAAATAAGTTTTGAATGAGTAAACTTTACAGTGGGCAATTTTTTTTGTTTCACTTAATTAGATTATTTTATTAACCATTGTAAAATATATGGATATATAAGATAAGTAATAATAACCACTATCATTGCAATTTTATTACTACAGATCTGTTTGTCTTTACCCAGGCTTAGCACGCACCGAAAATGTTAGTTAAGCACACTGTACTATTTTTCCGTCAATTTACCCTATTCATAATATCCATTGCTCGCTCAGTGGTCATCGACTCCATTGCAATACAAGGAACAGTAATTTATATTACCGAACAAATACTATTCGTTTTTGCGCTTGCTTTGGACAGCGGCTGAGCCCATGTGAAAGTCGGAAATGCCATAGTAACGTACTAATGGGATAAAAAAAACATCCAAATCCGTTGAGGTGTAATTGATTAGCAAACATTCAGATTCACATTAGAAAATGCTAAGATAGTTAATTGATTCAGGCGTGACCTTGCGGAAATCCATTATAAAATACAATAGACGTGGATATAGTTAGTAACCTGTTCCGCTTAGCTATTTCTAAAGAGCCATAAAAAAACCCTGAAAGAAATTTCGACGTGTTTTACCTCTCAACGAGGCATCCTCAGGATGACGATTGACTGGTCGCGAACTAGAACACGGCGTGTTGCCACATCTATTGTATTTAAGAAAATGCTGTCTAACTAACCTAGTCACTGGTGCTTGCTAAGCCTACATCTCCGATATTTATCATAGACTATTTTAAATGCATGTCTCAATTTTAATCTCTTACCAATCTGTTTTTACCAACTGTGTATATACGCGTGGGGATAACGATTTTTAGGTATAAGGTCGATTATTATAATATTCGTATAATTAAAATTTGCGAAGCTTTAAGTTCAGCATTCCACTGTGTTAGAAGTGATTATTTATTTTGATTTGAACATGTGTATCAGTAGACACTGAACTTTTATTTGACATTTTAATTCAATACTCATGTATAACATGAACATGAATGTAATTTGTACTATTGTGGAAAATAAAAAGTGATTTAATGTCAATTGTTTTTTGATTTAAGAAAAATACCACCATTTTGACGAATGTGTTTATTACTTCTTACAAAAATACTATTATATCACAACTTTTAGCGATACACACAGTGTATGAATATATCAGGCTTGAGAAATTGGAATTTTAACATGATGTTTTTGGAAAGAGCAAGTACAACATAATATACGCGAATACAAAATAAGACCTTATTACTATTAACTAATTTAGCTATCCTCCTCCTCAATCTTGGGCGCTAGATAATAGCGGATGTGACCAATCTCTGGAATTTTGTACTCGACGACAAGAGGGACATCAGCAGACATTGACAGTTGTACCTAAAACAAATTAAAAACAATCATGAATACCTCATTCCTATTTACTTCAGCAAGCAGTGCTGTTTGCGTGTATATCGGGGGCAATGCAACGGGAATATTATATTGATGAATGCAACTCATAATTTCGTCTAAATATGAATACTTGTGGGTTGGGTAGGGATTTCCATGACAATCTTTCTGACAGAAAAGTCTATGGATCATCTCTTATCAGCCACTGTCTACCATTGAAATAGAAATAACATATGTCTATGCTGTCTACTGCTGAACATAGACATCTCTGAAGACTGCATTTGAAATATTTAAATTAATTATAGTCACATAGGTGCCGATTCCCTTATTCACAAACTAAACTAAATTTAAGTTCAGTGCATCTTTATCTTTCTATTTCATTAAGAAAAGGACAAAAGATAAATTTTAGTTTAGTCCTGCCAAATTAATTAGCGCCTGTCACTACTCCATACAAGTTTAGACGTGATTAAAAACTTGCCTACTAAAATTACATCAATTTACGTCAAGCGCTGATTAATTTGACAGGACTAAACTAAAATTTATCTTCTGTCCTTTTCTTAATGAAATAGAAAGAAAAAGATACACTGACCTTAAATTTAGTTTAGTTTGTGAACAAAGGAATCAGCACCATAATATTTTTTTTTAAATGTAAATTGAACTAAGGTATATTTTGTATGCCAAATACGCCCAGTGTTGTTGCCAGCATCAAATTGCGCCGTAACAACCAATAGGTCAATAAAGGTGAATTTCCAAGTGTCTATTTACCTGTGGACTAAGTGACGTGGCTTTAGTAAAGTAGTTGAGATACTGGCAGGCGAACGTGAGAGTTACTGGCTCCTCCATCTCAATAACCACAGCCTCTTCCTCTTTGTCAATTGAAGCAGTCTGCGCAAGCTTGATGTTCGCAGAGCCGATGTCACCCGATGCTGAGAATTTCACTCCTGTGGGAATTTAGCAAAATGTTACAAACTCCATATGAACTACAACTGCACTAAGTACTGCATAGTTAGTATAAGTACTGCATAGTTACTGTCTAGTGACCCACCACATCTTTGCAAGGGTGAATTATGAAATTTTCTGATTTCTCAACTAAAAGAATCCTCTAGACAGGAATAAATGATGGTAAAAGTTGCATCTAAATTCATCCAGTAATTTAGAAGTATTAAGGGAATAGACAGTAAAACCTCTCTCTCAAAATATGATAAACAGAGGAATCCTTACCCTCTTTGGTGCAAGAGATGACCATGGACTCTCCAAACTGTGACAGATCACGGCAGATTCGCATGAATTCGCCACTCGGTAACCTAATGGTGCAGCTGTACTCAGTCTCAGGAATACCTGTAAAATATTTTTGTTTTATAATTAGCACAGAACAAACCAAGCAGAAATTAGGTGCAACATTTATGCTTTCATATCGGCAGTTTTCAGAGCCGTTTTGAAAATCAAAAGTCAGTGCCATCATAATTAATTTTCTTATGGATTTATTATTTGAATAAACAGTTGGCACTAAAATGTTTCAACAAAATGAATGATTTATTTTCTTCACTAGCATTCAAAAATCTTGAGGTGCCTTGAAACTATTTTCTTTTTGTGGTTAGGAAAGTACACACTGAAAATTAAATAGTTATATCCTATCCACTTACCTAAATGCTCAAGATCCAAGTTCATGAGCTTCATCTCATAGTCTGACACCTTCTCTTGGTTGGGGCTCTCAAACACAAATGTGACGGTGTCAGCATTGTCCTGTGCCTTGATTGTTACCGTGTCTTTGTCACCAGCACACTTCAGGATCTTTGACATGCTAGAAGAGTTTGTTCCAGAATATTATTATGATGAAATGATGATACTATATAAAGACAGAGTATTCTGTCAAAAAAAAAAACAACAACTGTTCTGTTGTTGTCTGAAAAGATACTACAACAGTTCAAACCATCGAGGGAGAAGAAAATTACATAAACCTATGAATACTATGTCTGAGAGCTGTTTTCTAGGCTCTAAAGATCAATAATAACTTCAGAATTATGAAAAAAAGGTCCTATTCTTTCAAGAAAATAGTGGATATGGTGGAGTTTATGTTTAAAAAGTACCAAACATTGATTATTGAACTTACCTTCCTAAGTTCATGCCCATGGAGATATTTCTATCGCATCTGTATTTGTCAAAGCCATCAGATCTGAGAGTGAGGGACACCAGTGACACATGGGAGTTGTCCATTGCCTAGAACATTTCATAGATTTAAATATACCTACCAAGGTGAGTTCAAGCACAGGATAAAGCAAATGATTACAATAGGTTACATAGGTCCATAACATTTTAGTGATAAACAGTGTGATAAAATCATGTGATGGAAATCCTGGCAAGTTGGAACCTGTATAAACATGGTTGCCTTGAGGTTAGTCGAAGTGGGCTTTACCGTAAACCATTGTTTACTTAGCATTTGTATGAGAAACATAGAAAAAGTACCTAAAACCGTACCTGTAATTGGATCCCATTGTCGTCGCAGTCAAATGTGGCCTGTGTGAGCAGATCCTTGATGGCTTCCAACACCTTCTTCAAGATGGAGCTACGGAGAAGACGTGCTTCAAACATAATTTCCTGTAAACGAATTATAATGGTATCATTTAAATGTCTCCAGTTATTCTTAATTCGTGTACCAACGAGTGTAGGCTGTGCAGGTCACGGTAACGGATTTCCAAATAGATTTGGCTCTTGAAATCAAAGTATTTCAACTCTTTCAGCATAACACTAAGTAAATACGGAAGAAATACTTACGTTTACTTAAATTTAACAAGTAAAACAGAACAAAAACTAATTGAAATGAGGCACGATGCGTCTATGTCGCTGACCTCACAAAATAATGACAGCCGGTCGCGGGAAAAAACGGCGCGAAAAAGCGAAACGTCATTCAAAAATGTAGGAAATCAGTTATAGTCCAGTGAAAAAATTACATGTGTAGCATTAGAAAAGTTCATTGAGGTTGGTTGGGCCCACAGACTAAGTGTTGGGCCTAAGTGCGAACGAAAAAAACAGCAATAGGTCACGAACGCTTAAAATGTCGAATATTTTTTACAAAGCTTTTAATGGGTGTGCGTTTAGAAACCATTTCATTTTCATCTTACTATAATCGTTCGTTGTTTTAATGTCTTTATTCTTGAAAATAAATCGCCTTGTGGGCTTGTGGGACTCGATTCGTGGCCGGTGAGTTGAGTGACGCAACATAGCTCGACTTTTGAGTGACTCGAAACTCGGTGGTGAGGGTGACTCGTGTAAATTCTTGACCAAATGCCATCCAAATACAGACACTTTTTATACAAGAAAGAATCTGATTCACACACTATATTTAACAGTTTGGCAAAAAAGAGTCTGGAAAAAATGAGAGCGCCACTATCGCACGGCCTTTAGCAGTTAATTGACTTCGAATGGGAAAATAAAATAATTGATAAAAACGCTGCTTGTGGGTGACTCAAAACTTCAATGCTCAAAACCTTATACTTGTCAGAAAAGTAGTGCCATCATCACAGGTCTGCATTACTTCAAGTAAACTATTTAGTTCCAAATGTCACCACGTCAGTCTCTTAATATGTCGACCACTGTATTTAAACCAGCGGAAATCTCAGCGTAAACTTGTAAATAGCCTTCAAATTTATATTCTTTATACGATAGCTGTAAGTTTCGCGAAAATAATCCTAGCTAATATTATAAATGCGAAAGTGAATTTGTTTGTTGTTTACGCTTTCACGCTAAAACGGCTGAAACTTAGCACATGGGTAGACCATGAATTGGAAAAGAACATAGGAGACCTTTCATCCCGACATTCCTACGGGATTTACTTATGCAGGTGAAATCGCGGAGCGCAGCTAGTAAAATAAATAAATACAATAAAATTACTGTGTAATGCGCACAACATGATGAGGCACCACACCAGAGACATGGAACTAACATTCTGTGGTTCACTTATCTAGTGCATTAGTTGCACTGACTAAATTAATATTCGTTATAAGATATGATCGATGACGTGATACTGCGCTGCGCTTACCTGATGACGACCGCAATGATACTAATACCCCGATAGTATCATTGCGGTCGGCAGCGGATAAGTACTTTGTTTTTGTTTTGATTAGTCGATTTGACTATTTGTATAGTCTTAGCAGTGCGACTTTTGTTTAGTGCTAAAATGGAAAATAACCATGGTGTTTAGACACTATTTGGCCGCACGTTAAATCATACTGAGCGCACTAAAATGAATAGAAGAATAATGAGATGTAAAGTGGAGGTTTGCGCAACAAAGAGGCGTGACTAAACACATTTGTCTATGCAAATACGACTTTTTGTATGAAAATTGTATGTGTAAGGTTTTTTACGTAATGCTTGTGACCCTATGCTCTAGCTAGAGTAGGCAAAAAAGGCTGAAAACAAAAAATAAACGAAACAATTAAAGTCTATATTTTCACATAGAAAAGCATTAGATAACATTATCCCAAATACCTTACTAAGCCAACGTACGCACAGACGTAATAAAATCGAGGCGAATTTTTTTCGTGCACTGAATTTTCAACGCTCTGCTCAGCACCGAGAGTTGAAAATCCAACAGTGTGTTTTTTCAACGCGCTGGGACGAGAGTGCGTCCCAGCGCGTTGGATTCTCAATGCTTGGCTTAACACCGAGAGTTGAAAATCCAGTGCGCAATAAATTCCCGCCGCGATTTTATTACGTCCGTGCGAACGTCGGCTAACTAAAACAACATTGCTTATTTTGTGACAGCCCCAATAATTAACAAGAAAGCTGAACTACTTGATCATCACCAGGATAACATGGTAACCTTAGGAAATACTTTGATACTATGCCAGGAGGTAAGAATCTCCCACCAAGAAAATGTTTGGCATTTTCTATGAACTTGTCCTGGGCACATAGTTTTGGTGCTGAAAGTGATATCAGGAGAGAAGGCTTGAGGGTCTTGCCAGTACCTGGACCATTTTCTACATCCCACCCACTGGGGATATCCACACTGAAAATTAAATAAAATATGAAGAATAAAAAATTTACTGGTTCTCCTTCTTTTTTTTACTAACTTATTTGTATTTTTTCCACTGCCCTGTACATCACCTGGACTAAGCGTCTCTTAAAGTAGACCTTTCTTAAGGTCAAGAGCAGTCTGAAGCTGTTATTGAAGATAGTTTCAAAGCAAAGTTAATTTGATGAAGAAGTAGCAACAATTACCTGCAAACTGGCAAATTAGATTCAATTAAGGCATTCATGGCAGGTGCTAACTCTTTTCTTACTGGGGGCTTGAAACTGAACCCAAAGAGAGCATCTACAAGTACATGGTACTCATTGCACAAATCTTTTGGTGGAGGTAGCTTTTCAACAATATCAACCCCAAATGCTAAACACTGTGCCAATAAATTTTCATACAACGGTTTTGGAGTGCGCTTTGGGTAGTGAATGGAAACATTGTATCCAAATAGTGACATATGACGAGCCGCAACTAGACCGTCTCCGCCATTGTTTCCTGGTCCACATATGATTAGAGCTGACGGGTGCCTGCAAGATTAGATTGGCTGAAATTTTTGTCTGAACTAATGAGTTACTAAAAATGAAATTTTTATATGATTTGTGATCGCTTTGTTCACATTTAACTTACGTAGACGCCGGATAAACTCTTGCAACAGCCGTAGCGACACTTAGCCCCGCCAGCTCCATCAACTGGTCAACACTATACTTGTATTCATTGAAGAGATCTTCGTCCAAAGCTATCGCCTCTTTTTGCGTTAAATATCGCAACCTCACGTAACTGCAATGCTTCGTTCCTGATGCCATCACGCCGCCACCCCAAACGTTAGCTACACGCAACTGAAAACCAAATAAAATTCTCAAAATATGCAAACTTATGCGCTAAGAACGAGCCGGCAAAACGTAAGGACCATACCAACAACGCACTACTAATAAGCCGAAAAAACATTCAGGTACCTAAAGGTCGCCGGTATATAAATAATAAACACTGGTGGTGGTTTGGTCAATTAACTATCGTACGACAGATAACGATAATATATATAATGCTTGTTTATTTTGTTATTCGTTGAGAGATACGAAATCGAACACAAATCTACAAAAATAGAATATACAAAAAAAGTGTCAGACAGACAATACAACACTGACAGTCTGAGTAGTCTGACAGTGACTGTCAGTGACGATTCTTTCAAAGGCCGCATTCCGAGTTACGCCTTAATCGCTCACAGCGCACATATCGATACTTTACGTTCCGATTTAGATATCACGATTATGTTTATCACGATTAGCTGTCAACAATGAGGTTAAAAACTGAAAGCTCAGAACAGATGGCAGCACAGTTGTACGTCTATTGTTGTGTTTATGTTTACTTTTGTGTCGATCACAAATTATACGAAAACTAGATACCGGTAAGGCGCCGTGGGTGGTCCGCGCCGTGACAGTTTTACGACCGCACTTAAATAAACAAACACTCGGATTTCTTTACAACGTCTCAAGTAGTATTGTTAATGTTTTTTGCTACTCGAATAGATTAGGAATACGTTTCAAATGGTTGCAGTCTTTGTAAACAACGTTCACTTATCTTTATTACCCGCTTTTGTTATTATTTCTTTTGTTCTTTGTGATAACGATTTCTGATAAAACTACCGTACCAATTCACACGAAATTTTGCAGGGTACATTATGGATAGATAAGTTATCTAACAGACAGTTTAGAGACAAACATTCAAAACAAAAAATTCAAAAAATCTAGATTTTAGATGACCTAGAATTTCTAATGCTTACGTAACTTTCTCCGTCCCAAAAAAATATTTTTTTGTTGTATTTTGGTCTAAATGTTGTCTAAACCGATGAAATATGTATCAAAAAATAAAAATAAAACACTTACCGATCAGATCCATACAGAAAAACCACAAAATATCACAACTTTCTCTTTGACGTGAACTTTCTCTTATCTGTTTGTTTACACTTTTTTGGTTAGGTCAAAATAGGTATAATATGATGTTATTTAGTGCGAATATTATCTAAAACGATGTAATATTTACTTCAAAATGAAAATATCACCACTTTCCGACGATTTACACACAAAAACCATTAAAAAATGAATTATTACAGCGAACGCGCGCGTCCCGGGAGTGACGTTTGACTGACATTTTACCGCGCGGGAAATGCGGGAATGTCATTTTCAACATTTTTTTAAAATGTTGCCTATTCATATTTTTGCTTTTAGTCGATTTATTTGACAAGAATATTTATCCGACCATAGACAGAAAAATTCACAGACGATAATAGCCATTACAGCAAGTACAAATAGAGATGTAAGTCGCGTGGGTGAGCCGTCTCTCATGAGAGACGCCGGTCCTTTGCCGGACTTGGAGTGTTGCACTATTAAAAGACGAGCTAAGGACAGGGGAAGAGTCTACCACTGGTAAACAAGCAGCTTTAGTGGAAAAATCAATAAATTATGAACGTTTTATATTTTATTTTGTGTTTGTTGACTTTAAGATAGATAGATAGAATATTCTTTATTATGTACACATGTTTTTTGTTAAATACTGGAGGCGTACGATAGAAATAACCTGATTAGAGTTGAAAACCAACTCGAACATGATCTTCCTGACTGAAAATCCTCAGAGATAGCACTTCTAGCACTGATCTAATATGATAATTTAAACACACATATACTTTACTATATTTTACATAATATCACATCAAAAAAGACTTTGTTCTCTTGGGAGCATCACCTATAAACCACTTTCTCTCATAAAAGGCTTAAAGGATAGCACATCGTCTCGGCGAAATATCGGATTCCAATTTTTTTCGAAGAGCTTTCTCCCACTGTTTTCTTCTTATAACATCTTTGGCAAATACATGGGTCGCCATATTTTTGCAGTAAACAGCTGGGCAACTGGGCTCAATAATTAATTATGCGTAAAAGAATTCGCTTGTTTACAAAAAACGTATAGCTTTTTTGTTTTTTTTCTGTGGGAAATTATCAAATTACTTCTCCCGCTCTGGGCGGAGCGGGAGGGCGTGTCAGACTCCTAGTGACTAAAACCCACCCGTGTTCCTTCAGTTGCCATGTTGCCGTGGGCCACGATGTCCCTTTCGTATTTCTTCGCAACCCAGGCAGAAAAAAAAACCTGTCAAATTATAAGATGCTGGAGATCAACGCCATCTGAAGTGAGCAAGTGGCAGTTTTTATCCCCATTCAGAATGCTCGTGAACGCGTTCACACTGTTCACAGTGCTCGCTCAACGTCAATACTAATAACATAATCCCAAGCCTTGCACAAGATGGTTGGATTATAGTATTTCTTTGAGTATACACCACAAAGGACATGTCCTAAAATGGTTTTTTATTATTCAATAATTCTAACCAGGATAAGTTAAATATATTTGGATAGACATCCCAAAAACTAGTGGTTCTAACTATATCATACATTTTTAAAGACTTCTAATTTTGAGAAAAATCGTTTTTTATTTTAGTAAGAATTTACTCCTAAAACAAACAAACCTTTCTAATCATCTAGAATAATATAGTGAACACACCTCATAACATAGTAAACTTGTCAAAATTGACACTTGTTACTGTCAATTTATGTCATATTGACATATTTAAATAGTAGACTTGTCAAAATTGACACATGTTACTGTTATTACTGTCAATTGATTGACAGTAACGACAGTACCATGTGTCAATTTATATCATATTTGTCATAGTTGCCATCAAAAAATAAAATATTAGTACTTAAATAGTTTATAATTTTTCTCTTAAATGAAGGGGTCTAAAAATATTATTTCAGTGTTCCTAGTTCCATATTTTGTCGTTTTTATTTAGATGTAGTTTGATGCTGGTTAGATTTTTCTCGGAATAAAAAACCAACGTCCCTACAAAAAGCGGACATCTCCTTTCTTCTTCTTTGGTTAGGTTGCGACTGTAGCCAGAAGCACAATTTCAAAAATGCCACGTTAGTTAGATATGATGTAACTCAAAACAAAACAGCACAACTGTTATTTTTGACAGCGCTCTCGGTGATATTAATTTAGAGCATAGTTGGCGTTATTGCAAGATGGCGCATGTCTTGACGTCATCCATGACGATTCACGGGACATCGTTATCGCGCTCACGCTGATTCGGTACGGGTGTTGGCACGCACGAATCGAATAAAGCGTAACTCGGAACGCAGCCAAATTTACGGATGTTTCGATTCTGATTTATTTGATTCTGAGAACTTCTGTGGTTTGGGTTCCCGATATATATTACTTTCCTCTATGGGTTTGGGTGGTTTGGTTGGGTGGGTCGGGTTGGACCTATGGGCACTTTTGGCTGAATTTGGGGTTGTCCGTCTGTGGCTTAGACAATTTAAAGTAAATGTTCTAAGGTATTAACTTCTACGGAACGTAGACCATGAATGTAAAACATGAAATTGATCCAATAATTTTAGGCAACCAGTTCAATTATTTTTTTTTCCTTTCGCTCAATTTTGCTCGTGCTTTTCTATTCTATTTTTAATAAATGGCAAGCAAAGCCGATGTCGACTATTCTGCCAATGTCGAAAGTGAGTTGGAAAAAGAATTTTGTTCGTGCTGAAATTGCTTGAACTGAAACGATAACAACACGAACTGCCATGTTGACGTTTGACAGTTATTATCCTTGTCATTTTTGGTTTTTCGCTCATCCGTCACAAAAATGGCTGCGCTTAGGGTATTCAGTCGTAATTTGCCGTATTTACGACAGCAATTTTCTGCTTTATTAGGAAACACGTCGCCATTGGTGAAATTTATTTGTGTAGTAGTAATTATAGGGTATATTCTATCGTTTTCCGACGATGTTGTGGATGTTCTCAGTATCACTCCAGGGTATTTGTTGCCACCTTCGTTTCAATTGTGGTCCACTTTCACGTTCTGGTTTCTCGAGATACATTTGTGGGAAGTGATCATCGACATTGTGACAGTGGGACTATGTGGGAAACTAATAGAACCGTTATGGGGTCAGATGGAAATGATGAAGTTTTTCTTCCTGACCAATGTTGGTGTAGCATTTCTAACGACGTTCTACTATTTAATGATGTTTGTGATAACAGGACAAACGTCCTACTTGTTCGATATATACGTACATGGTCTGGCGGGTTACCTGGCCGCGGTGAGTGTAGCCGTAAAGCAGATAATGCCAGATCACCTGCTGATTAAAACACCATTAGGTGCGAGTCGTTTGATAAGTATTGACGTTTTAAACTGTTGTTACTGATATCACATAGTTTGGGTTAAACACACTTGACCAATTGCCTTGAAAGTATCTAGCTCATTATTAAAAGCCTAACAAATTCAATTTCACACACTACTAACAACTATAGCAAATAGATTTTATTGAACATTAAAAACAATTCATTCTCTCAAATCAAAACGAAGTGATGTGAAGTCTGTTACAGCAACATGAATGTTTTTATTTTCTTCCAGGGAAGTTGACGAACAGATCATTGCCGCTTCTAATTCTAATAGCAGCTATAATACTATGGGCTATTGGAGCACTGGAGGGCACATACCCTTGTATGTGGGGCAGTGGCACAATCCTGTCCTGGATATACCTGAGGTTCTGGCAGAGGCATAGCAGTGGAACCAGAGGAGATATGGCTGATAATTTCAGTTTTGATAAGTATGTTATTAATTTCTAATTAATTTTTAATCTTTACCTAATCCACATGACACATAGTGTACAACATTTTTTATGTTTCAAAGTAGGTAGGTTTGGGGTTATGTATTCTGATATTCCTGTATTAATTCTGCAGTAACTATAGATGTTCTGTAAAGCACTGATGGCCCAGTGGTAATGGCTCCGACTTAAAGAGTTCTAGGTTTTGGGGTTGAATACAGGCAGGCGCTTTACTTTGAATAAATTATTTCATTACCACTGCTCTCAAAATGATGAAGGAAAACATACTAAGGAAACCGGCATATCCTAGAACCAAAAATTCGCAGACATGTAACATCTTCCAACCTGCATTGGGCCCGCTTGGTAGATTTCAGTCCACTCCCTCTCGTAGAGGCCTGTGTCCCAGCAGTGGGAACATTATAGGCTAATTATTAACTTTAGTTGTAGATGAATATCAATACCTACACTGAAGGATAGCTTGTAAACTAACTGTTTAACATGCTAGGCTAATAAACTATCAGAGAAGAGCAATAGATCTTAATTATTTTGCTGTATATATCCTGTGTGGTGTAACATCAATGTACAATGATAACTTATCTTTGTATTGGATAAGAATATAATCAAACCAGTAACATTCACATAACACTAAAACCAAATCAAAGAGAAAATTAAAATGACAGATTCAATAATTTTAAGAATTTAAGAAGAAATGAAAGTCATTTTGTGGAGAACAATGGGCTTGTAATTTGAATATCTTTCATACTTTAAACTATTCTGTTATTTTATGCTACATGGAAAACCAGACAAATGGACACCAAAGTAATCCTATAAGAATTCTTTGTTTTTATTGTTTTTGGCCTAAAATATTCATTCTTGTTGCCAACCTGCTGTTTCAAGTTAGAGAAATGGTTGACCTAAATTTTGTTGGACATTAATATACATATTACCAAATAAAAATGGCTAAATGTGTTTCAGGTATTTACTTATTGCTAAATTAGCTCTGCCCTCGACTTTGTTCGCGTGGAAGTCGTAAGACACCACAATATACTAAAATAACAACCATATTTCCTGCCCATGCTACTCAGTTTTCGCTTAGCTTTTAGACTTTTTTCTTTTTGCTCGACTTCAAAGGGTCGACGCGTTATGTTAAAAAGTCTGTAACCTTCCTCAAGCATTGAGCTATCAAAGGCAAAAAGTTTTTTTTTTAATCCGACTGGTTTCACAGATTAGCGCGTTCTTTTCGTGTGGTTAGCGACTAACCTGGTGTCAGAGTTTTAAAGCCGCCCCACAGTGGAACGAATGTATGGGAGCGGTTGGACGTAGACATTTCCGAAAAAAAAGAGTAAAATTATGCCAAACTAATGATGCCATCTTATTCGATTACTTAATGCCTTCATAACTTGTGGTGATGAATTTCTTCATAACTCCCATATTTCGGGAGTAATTTGAGAAAATGTGAAATTTTACTATGAAAATGAGTGTATCGAGCTCTCTCCCTCCTGATTCCGGGCTTGTTTCAAGTAGCGGTCTCTAATATCATAATGCTAATACTAAGAGCTATATTTAATACTAAGACACATAGTGCGCCAAATGTGCACTTTCTGGGATAAAGAGTGATGTTTATTTTATAACACAATTTTTTTATTTTTTGTTTATTTTGTTGATTAAAACCGTTTTTCTAAAGGTTTACCTTATTACAATAACATTTCTGAGCAGCCAATTAGAGAAGATATAAGCTAATTAGGATATATAATTAGGGACTTAAGGTTTACATATAAAACTGATGCACTAATGATTACTGATAAGAACATTGCTATTATTTAATTACTAAATGGCTCTTAATACACTAATTTAGCATGCATCATTTACTAATTATCACAATAACTAATTACCTTGCAATATTTAACAAAGGATACCTGGGATACCTGGATTTTATATAAATAGGTCACTATTAGTAGCTTTAAAATCAGTGTTGATTTACACCTCGTTGTATCCAAGCTAATCTCGCAATGTATTTTCCAAATTTTAATACAAATCTTGATATTCACGTTGCTTTATGCGCACGCGCACATAAAGATTTACGCGACTTTAACTATTTGTTCAGTGTTTTAAAAGATAACAGTTGTGTTCAGTTATGTGAAAGTGCTGAAACAAGTTTAAAAGACTGGTGTCGTCGATTTTGCTACCGCATTTATGCAAAATGGACACAGTCTGGAAGAAGCACAGATAAGTTTCGGAAGAAACATGAGATTTGGCTACAGGCTGCAATTCAATGGCCGGAATTACAGAATGAAAATATGGAACCTTCTACAGAAAATATAAGTGACGTCATCGAGCCCATAATTTCTCCTGCTAAATCTGATGCTTCAACTTGTACACATCCTAGTCCTCGTAAATCTTTTGAGGACCTTAGTAACCGGCAAAAAAGAAGACGCACTGAAGATAGTCTTTCATGCAGCAGTAGCAGCGCTGAAATTATGTTTTCGGCCGAAAGGGCGCTTCAAAAGGCAGGACAAAGCGATACAGCTTATGTTATGAAATACTTGACGGAGAATCCAGAAGAGGCCTCAAAAATCAAAGCCTTCATTGAAGGTAAATCAATTCAGGTACGGGAAATATCCCCTTTGAAGGCATTGGCTCTTTATGTATCGATGAACTTATCGAAATGGCGCTATAACACTCTTCGGGATTTCAACACTCAAGAAGGAGCTCTTCAATACCCGAGTTACTACATGTTGGTTAAAGAAAAAATTAAGTGCTATCCGGCCAAAGAAGATCTCACAGTTACAGAGAGCTCTGCAAAAATCAAATTACAAGCCTTGATGGATTTAACCTCAAGAAGACTTATTAGGTCGTTAGAAACCCCTGTTGATCCCAATCAACAGCTCGTATTGACCAGCAAATGGGGTTTTGACGGATCATCTAGCCAAAGCATTTATCATCAAAGGACGAGTGAAGATGAGCAAATCGATCTTGCTAGTAATTTTATGATTAGTCTTGTACCACTGCGGCTCGTCTCAAAAGGTGTAACAATTTGGGAAAACGAGCGACCATCTTCCACTTCATTTTGCCGGCCAATATTGTTTAAGTTTATAAAGGAAACCAAAGAAAATGTGCAGAGAGAGATGGCTGAAATCGAAGCAGAGATTGAAGCCTTAACTCCATCCACCATCACTGATGGAATTAGTGTCAAACACCAACTGCTGTTGACAATGATTGATGGTAAAATTCATTCCATTATATCCAATACAGCAGCTTCAGTGTGTGACATATGCAAGGCTTGTCCTAAAGAAATGAATAATTTAGAGTTAATCAAAGATAAACACGCAAACGAGGACATGTATAAATATAGCTTAAGCACCCTTCACGCTTGGATTCGCTCAATGGAATGCTTATTACACATTTCCTACAAATTAGACATAAAATCATGGCAAGTAAGGGGTGATATAGCAAAAAGGCAAGTTGATGACAGGAAGAAAAGAGTTCAAGAGGCTGTAAGAAGAGAAACGGGCTTACTTCTCGATGTTGTGAAACAAGGCAGTGGATCCACCAACAATGGCAACTCGGCAAGGAGATTTTTTGAAAACTACACTAAATCTGCTGAACTGACCGGAATAGATGCTATGCTTTTAAGAAAAATCTGTGTGATCTTGCAGTGTATTTCATCAGGAGAGAAGATCAACGTAACTAAATTCCGAGAGTTCTGCTTTGATACTGCTAAGCTTTACGTGGAGTTATACCCATGGTATTATATGCCTTCTTCACTTCATAAAATTTTAATGCATGGGCCAGACATAGTTCAGAACATGTCAATTGTGCCCATTGGTTTTCTATCCGAAGAGGCATCTGAGGCTAGAAATAAAGATTTTAGAAAATATAGAGAGGGGCATTCTCGAAAGCATAGCAGTATCTCATGCAATGAAGATATTATGCACAATCTTTTACTGTCTTCTGATCCACTTGTTACAAGTATCCGTCCAAAAGGAAATAAGTTTGTAAAAAAATCTTCTTTTAAGGAATTTTATGAGCTTACGGATTCTGAGAAAAGTGATATCGAATTTGTTAACATAAATGATTTAGCGGACATCGATTCTGAATTTGAATTAATTGATGATGATGATGATGACGAAGATAATTAAATGATGTTATTGTTTTAAAATGTGTAACTTAGTAAATTAGAGCTTACATCTTAATTATTTATTGTACTTTTAATGAAACTAGGTAATTTATTATCAACTTACTTAAAAGTCATACTCTCATGAGTTCTTGTGAATATTTTTGTTAATATATATTTCTGTATATATATAATATATTTATAGACCTCTTAATAAGTCTGTCTGCGGTTTAAAGTAAATACAAATGGGGAAAAAACGTTTTTTTTTTTAAATTTTCATTTCCTTTTATCCCAGAAAGTGCACATTTGGCGCACTATGTGTCTTAGTATTAAATATAGCTCTTAGTATTAGCATTATGATATTAGAGACCGCTACTTGAAACAAGCCCGGAATCAGGAGGGAGAGAGCTCGATACACTCATTTTCATAGTAAAATTTCACATTTTCTCAAATTACTCCCGAAATATGGGAGTTATGAAGAAATTCATCACCACAAGTTATGAAGGCATTAAGTAATCGAATAAGATGGCATCATTAGTTTGGCATAATTTTACTCTTTTTTTTCGGAAATGTCTACGTCCAACCGCTCCCATACATTCGTTCCACTGTGCGCCCATGGGTCTCTTACTTGGCTTCACATGCCGTCGAAAAATATCTCTCAGGCATGCCGGTTTTCTCACGATGTTTTCCTTCACCATTTTTGAAGCAAGTGATAATTATACAATACGCACATGAATCCGAAAAGTCAGAGATGCGTGCCTTTTGTTCAAACTCGAGACTTTATGACTTGGCAGTCCGACGGTCACACCACTAGGATATCACTGCTATTAGCGCGTTCAAAGAAACAAAAAAAAAAAAAAAACTTCAGCTTTAATAAATTAGAATCCTTACATATTATAAAACTTATAAATTATTTTACAGTTTTTAACACAGCTAACTATTTACATTAGGTACTAAATTAAAAGACTAACTAACTATCTGTATAAATAAAAATAATAAAAACAAAATGACACTTAGGCGTCGAAGTATTCATCCGCATCGCTGTCATCCGGAAACGTGCCCAGAAGACTGGCATTATAAAACAAAGTCCCCCGCCGCGTCTGTCTGTCTGAACGCGATAAACTCAAAAACTACCGAACGCATTTTCAAACGGTTTTCACCAATGGACGGAGGGATTCATGCGGAAGGTTTTAGTGTATAATTAATTACGGTTTTGTGTACATTGGCTGAAATATGACGATTATTGTTGAAGAAGTCGGAAAAAATCATGCCGACTGGGAGCTTTACTGGCGTGCGCTGCGTTAACCGGAAAAGATACGTCAAATTTATGTTCTACGGTATTTTTCAACTTAAAAAGTTAAACAAAAAAGTCCGCGATGGCATATGTCTATCTTCTAAGGATGACCCACAATAACCATTTTTATCTTTCAGAATTTGATAAAAATGTAATTGTTATTTCCTAAGCTTTTTTGACCGTTACAGTATTAATCCTTATCCAAAAAAATATGTTATTTAAATTGGGCATTTAATTTAGATTAAAATATGCCTTTAAATCATATCATTTAAATGAATAGTTTAAAAGATATCACAGTTTCAAAATTACGCGGAGCAAGCGCAGCGGTAGGAGTCAATGGCGTTTTCTTCTGTTATTAGGTATGAAATCTCGGTAGTACGTTCCCCTGGGATATTTTCCGACATCCACGCGGGTGAAGCCGCGGGCAAAAGCTAGTAGATTATAAACAAGATCAGTAGAATAATCTGCATTGCTCATCTGCCAGCACTACAGATACTTATCCTTCTGCTTTTTTCGCATTTATACGAGTTCCGGCAGCCTGCAGCATACGAGGTCGGCTTCTTCAGCACTAACACTACAAGTGTTTATATATTGTTCCATAGCAACATATTTTTTTTAAGTGCCTAGTAAAACTAGACCAAGTGATAAGTATTATTATTACTTTCCACGATAGCTGTAGCCCCGTCATTAATAGATTTGATGATAATGTAATGTAACTAAATACACAATAGGCTACAACTCCAAATTTTCTTCATTCTAGTAATTTGATAGATAACAGAAATATACTCCATTTGAAATAAGATTATACATTTAAAGAAACCTTTTTTACAGTCCGTTCAACCGATTTTGACTTCTATACCGGAGATATAAGGATGGCATTAAAAGCATAAAAGTGATTACAATACCAACTGTTTACTGCACCTGCCATTTGTCATACCACCAACGCAATAGACGACACAGCGTATACGTGCACGTCTTTCTACATTGTTCTCACATCTATAATTTCAACATTAATGATGTAACCAATATTTTGTAACAATTTTTTATTTAAAAGAGTGTACATGGAGTTTCTTGCCCGTTCTTCTCCATAGGACTTATACTACACTTAGGAATGTGCAACTAGCTTCATATTTCTGGCAGACTGACTCTTTGACAATTCAAAAGTGCTTGTAAATGGTAAAAGTGACTAATACTCAATATCATTGACTAATTTATTATCAGTATCAAAAGCCCACTTAGTGCATGTGACATGCACCTATGTTTTACATGCACAAAGTGTGCCAGATCTTGCATCATATTACAATAAGTACAAGTACTTACTATGTTTATTTTTAATATATGTGTATTTTCATTCAATGTATGCTATGAAAAAGCATAGGTACCTACTTTTTGGCAATGACAATAGGAAGGTGGATTGAATTATTTACACTTCTCTGCAAGTACAAATGTGTATACATATACCTACCTGTGTAATGTGGATGTGTGTGGTATACATATTGTAGTACTGTAATTTGATTATTATTTTTAATGTGAATGGTGCTTTTTCATGATTATGAAATTGTTTTTTGCATTGAAATGTTGACAAGCAATTTAGTAGCATACTCTAAGTAGGTATACTACTGAATTCTTTGTCAACATTACTGTATTTTTTTTTAGAAATAAATGTTTTCGTATTCAGGTATCAATGATTGATGCTTGAAAATAAACAAGAATCGCATTTATTATAAACTTTTAACGTTACCTTAATTTTTTTGCAGTTTCTTCCCGACGGTCCTACAGCCAGTAGTGCGGGGCATCCTGGGCCCGCCGCACCGTTGCCTAGTTCGGATGGGGCTCTGCTCGCCAAGCCAGCGCCGAGTTCACCTCGCGTTGAGCCCTAGAGGCGTCACCATATCGATGCCGGGCGTCGAACCACAAGACATGGAGAGGCGAAGGTGGTTGTTTTATTATTTGTTGCAGAATTCTCATAAAAAGGTCCAATTGAGTATTTCTTGTTGTTGTGAAGCTATACCCTGCGTCCTGACCGAAAGCGACTGTCGCGAATATACGCGATCGTTTACCTGAATAATGATGTAGGTACACACGGCTACACATCAAAGTTGACCTTGCATTGTACGGAAATCCTAAACGATGCGAGATCAGCATAAACTGGAATTGTATAGCTTGATGCTTGATGTGTAGCCGTGTGTACAGACGCCAGCACATCAAGCAATTTTCAACTGTCAAATTTTCCCAATCAACTTTAAACCTTATACTTCAGCGATAAAATTGAAAATCTATTAAATTAATTTGACAGATTGTAGTAGCCTGATGTGCTGGCGTCTGTACATACGCGACTTAATTAATTGCGCGAGTAGGTATGTCATATTGCCATATAAACGTGCGCGACGGAGGCAGAGTCGTTTTCGGTTAGGACCATAAAGCTGAAATTAAAATAGCCGTACACCCATTCTGCATAGTGAAATTCAATGTTTGTGATATGGCTATCGTTAATTCATTGACTGAACATAACACAAGTAATGTAACGAACTAATTGTTAAATTAGCGCCGGTTTTTAATTGTACGGGAAAAGCTTATCTTGAAATACTTGTTTGTTTCCACATAACAGAATTTTTCGTAACCTAGAAAAACAAAGTATTTTTTTTTAATATCTCAAACAATGCCGAAGTTGTATGCATTTTAAATTTAAAGTCTGCTAGACAGAGACAGCATTAGCATCTGACGTCACACAAGAGCGCCATTCGTACAATAATCATTTTGCGTGACAAGGTCATAAGAATAATTTCAAAGCGTGTAATTTCTCCATTTATCCACCGATTTTATTTATTTCTGCAACAAATCTTTGAGTTTTTTTTTAATAAAAACAAGATTTATTCATCAACATTTTTGTTAGTTGTCAAATACCCATGATATGACTAACTACATCTTATTATTTTGGCAATCTGTGGTATGCATATTTGTGATATGTAATTTTTATACTATCGTGATACAAACATTTCGAGGGATTAAGGTTAGCGATTTTCGGGGTTCCCCTATAGTTTCGAACTAGTATAACACTCACTGATGAGCTCTTCATGCTATGAGGTAGTTTGATATGTGACTTCCAATCCATTATGATAAATTCCTGGTTCAACCTTCACAGACAAATCGCGCTCAAGGCGTTGAGCGAGAGATTATCGAAGACTTCCGAACAGACGCGACAAAAGAACCTATCGACCAAAGTGAACATGGATGCAGTGAGGAAGGCGCAGTCTCAGGTGATCCCGCAGTTCCCGGCTGACGTGGCGCAGTCCAGCCAGGCAGTGGCCACGCCGGCCGAGGCCACGCTCGTCGACCTCACGGACCCCGCGCCCCCAACCACCAAACAATCATGATCCGACCAGATTCTAACATAAAACAAAAGGCTGTTCACAGAACCAATGTAGAAATAGGTACGGTTGATTTTTATGAGTGCCTGACGATCTCAAACATTACAAATTCCATACAGTATGATATTTATGAGGAGTCTGTCAATTGATGATTTATTGTTATTGAGCATTTCATGTACATCACACGTTAAATGTGCATTTTGATTCGTTAGTCTGTAAGCAATAGCATTTCTGCAATGGCACTGTGAATCTATACAAAATAGTATTCATTTTATTATCTTTTATAAATCCAATAGTTATGGTAACAGTTGAGTGTATGGGGTATAAAAAAGTAAATATTTTTTGCAGATTTTATTGCATTTGTTGATTGTGTCTAGCTGAGGAGCGTGAAAGATGTGACATATTGTAAATATAATTGATATTGATTAGTGTTAATTAATTAAATAAATATCTAATCACGTTTTAAGATTTTTATTGCTTTTCTCTTCGAATTTTTACAAAATTTTCATGGGTTTGATGTCAGATCAACAGAATAAGGAATAATAATAACTAGGAAATGTAGTCTTATTGAATGTAGGTGGAGTAAATAGATATTATTATTTACATATTTGTAGGGATGCCTGCCGGGTTATGCAGATTTACAAGGCACTGCTAATGACGACATTTGGCATAAATAGAATGGGTTAAAGTTGGTAAAAATTGCACTTTACAATACAATAACCGTTTGCAGACTAATCATCTTTCTATATACAACAATAACCCCTAATAAAGAGTAAATATATATTTAACATTACATATATTTATACTATAATGTACAGAAAATCGAAACATAAATCTATTAGCTGAGGAAAAAGGTAAAATAAAAAATACTATTCAAATAAACTAATTCAATTTCTCAGTAGCAGCTCGGAGTCTGGATTTGTGCCCGGTTGATGGCAATAGGCTCGCCCCCTATTACATGGGACTTAAACATAACTGGCGAAATGTGGGTGTACCTGCTACAGGGACACCTCTGCCCAACCCTTCGGGGAAACAAGGCGTGATGTTATGTTATGTGTGTTATGTGTAATTCAATTCTACGAGTAATAAAATATAAAGACACTATTCTGGCCTGTACACTATGAGATTATTATCACTAAAATGTGATACAATAATTTTATTTTAGCTACAGTATTTTATAAGAATAGTCCGCGCGCGATTGCTAGTCACCGCTTGCGGTATATAGGTAGACGGGGGAGGTAGACAAAGGCCAAGCTAACTCAGTCTGCCAATTTTGTCAATGGCGCCCTCCTCCATCTCACCGCTCACACACCTCAGGCGGTGACTAGCAGTCGCGCATGGATTATACCAATTATTTAATGAGTTATTGTTTCAATAATATGATAAGTTTTTCGCCACTGTAGGCGACACTATCGGGGCCGATAAGGTCTTTACCCTTAGCACAGCATGACTCATGATGGTCCACACTCTACAGACATCAATAAAAGATAACACTGTAATCACAGACCGAATGTCAAATTCAAATGCAAAACCCAGTTCGCACGCAATACCTGAGCATTGATACGGGACATCGCGATCGAGTCTAAGCGCGCCTAAAAAATCGCAGCGGGAAAAACCGCCTACCTGAGGCACGGGCGATTTTTTTTCGCGCACTTGACTTTCAACGCACTGCTTAGAGCCGAGAATTGAAAATCCAGTGCGCTTAAAAATCCCGCCATATTTTTACGTCTGTGCGAACGTAGGCTTAGAGACTGTCGAACAAGTAGGAGTAACAGAAACAACGCTCTACGAAGACAAACTTTTTTTAGAACTCTAATGTGCCAACAGCTAGAGAAGATGGATTCGCAGAAATGTATGTCCCAGAATCCACCCTAAGGCGCCATCTCCACGGACAAGAGAATTGCGGCGATAGTCACGCTGTGCCTTCAAATTATCGCCGCGATGATCAGTTTCTACTGAATTTAATGGCACATCGAGACTATCGTCGCGATTTCTCACGTGGATATGGCGCCTAAACCTAGTTGGATAAACGGAATTTATAGGCCTTACGAGTAAATTCTCGGACACGCGTTTCCGCGTATCCATATACCTTAGGGTGAATTTTTGGGGTAGATAAACGGAATAACTAACAGCTGCATGACGACTTATTGGGAGACTTGCGCCCTTTGCGAGGGCTTCAAGCATTTTTACACCACTCGCATGTTGTATTCTTAGTCTTATAGCCCCAACGGCGTCACAACCACTCTAGTCAAGTCTAATATTAGGCCATACCATCATTAGGGGCAGGTCAAGGCGAACACAGTCGAAAATCGCATGACACTTCACTTGTCGTCTTTAATTGACCTGCTATAAGACTTTATGGTGATACCAATCAGTTTAACGGATTCACAGTTTTGTTCATGTCCACGAGTTGCCACAGTACGGTATCACTCGCGATCACGCCACGAATAGCGGCGTTTATACAGGGGCTACCTGTAGTAGTGATGCTGGTTCTGCGGCGCCCACTGCTGCACGGGCACGCCGGCCTGCTGGTAGCCGTCGCCCCAGCGGGACCCCTCGCCCATGGAGTTCACCGACCCCATAGGTACGGACGAAGACATTGGAGACACTCCTGATACGTTTGTTGACATGCTGCCACCTGGTGAAGATAAGTGAATTTGTTTGATATTCAACGGACTTCAAAAAACGAAGAATTTTTAACCTCAGAACTACCGTCATTTATGATGATTTTATTTTACCACTTTGTCGGCGTGATTAATATGTATATAGATAGTGCAATCCATAAAGACGCGCCCCATTCCGCGATGACTGTACTGTAAGCTGTACTTTAGTACGGAGCGGAGCGGAGTGGGGCGCGTCTTCGTGGATTGCACTATCTATACCTATGCCAATTCAAGCTTTCTAGTACTAAGACTGAGCTAAGCCGCGGACAGACAGACAGACGGACATGGCGAAACTAAGGGTTTCTTGTTAACTACGGAACCCTAAAATAACAACCGAAGTCGGTTGTTTTTGTTCCATAAAAATAGCTTTAGTTTCGGAAAACGGTGACAAAAAACGAAAATTCAAAACCAGACTTCCGAAATTAAAGTAATTTTTCACTTTATAGTGTTTTTTTGGAAGTCAGTTGTATTGTTTTTCAGACATTCGATTTAAAACAAGTAAGTCTTCGACTACATCAAATTATTGTATTTACGAGAGCCGATAACGGACGACACCTATCACAAACAATGTGTACTCGGGCGTAAATAAGACACATCCTGCTTTATAATGAGACTATCAGCCCACGTTGGCACGGACGCGAAAACATCGCGGTGGGATTTTTTCACACACTGAATTTTCAACTCTGCTTAGCACCGAGAGTTGAAAATCCATCAGTGTGTTTTTTCGATGCGCTGGGATGTACTATGTTGAATTCTCAACACCCGACTTAAAACCGAGAGTTGAAAATCCAGCGATAAAATCCCGCCACGATATTTTTACGTACGTGCAAACGTGGGCTCACACGGGTATAGCCGCGTCTTATTTATTTAATCGCGACCGTTGCGCGAATACGCGATCGGTTGCGTGCATATCACGTTACGCGCGCGGTGCGGTGGTCGCGTGTGTCACTTTTTGTAAATAGGACGTGGGGTATGATACACAGGTGAACTTTTCTCGTCATCATGCTCATGCCCAATTTATTGCACCAACTTTTTCGAAGCCTCGATTTGCAATAAGTACGGTCTTTTAACAATTGACGGCACGGTTGGCGCAGTGGTTAAGCGATTGACTGCTGCGCTGCGTGTCGCGGGTTCGATTCCCGCACGGAACAAATATTTGTATGACCTACAAGTAGTTGTTCCGGGTCTGGCTGTTTGTGTATGTGAGTTTAAATGTTTGTAAACGCACCCACGATACAGGAGAAATTCCTAGTGTGGGGCAACGTTTTAATTAAAAAAAAAAATAAAAAAAAAACTAGCTGTTGCTCACGGCTTCGCCTGCGTGCACCCTTATTCTTTTTCTAAAATAGAAGTAGCATAAGTTACTTCTTATAACATCAGCTATCTGATCAAAATCCGATCGAAGTCCGATCAAAATCGGTTCAACCGTTTCGGAGATTCCAGAACAAACAGACAGCAAAAAAATAAAAAAATTGTTATAAGGCCTGTACCTATATACTTTCATTTGCATTTAGTAAAAAGCTATTATTTTGACATTATAAACAGATACTTCCATTTTATTTATTTGTATGTATATGTTTAAATTATACTGATATTTTGAACCCTAAATAAGCTCATAATGAACAATATATCCAGTGGCACTCACCCGGCTGCACGTAGGAAGGCGGCGCCGAGTAGGGCGGCGCGGTGGTGTAGTAGGTGGGCGGCGGCACGCTCATGGTGTGCAGCACCGACACCGGCGGCGCCGGGGGGGGCGCGCCCAGCGGTGGCTGGGGCGGCGCGGAATACATATATGAATACAGTGAACAAGTTTTTCCTACCGAAGTACTTTTTTATGTGACCCAATCAAATCACCGGGGGGTGTCCAGTAGTGCTATTCTGTAAAAATCTCACAGTGATAACTTAGGTGAAGTGAGCTGCCAATAATGTCAATCCTTAGCAACTGACAGCTCACTCCACGCTCACTTCACCTAAGATACACGGTGAGATGGTTACAGAATAGCACTACAGAAGTCATCACCTCTTCGAATTTTTCAACAATCGAGAAGGGGTGTCAATCGCTAATCCGAATAAATAATCGAATGGTACGCAGCCAAAGATGTTACAGAGCTTCTATTCCGACTCCGGTCGGAACTTCCGATTAATACTACTACTCCGACTCCGACTTCGGCTCTGATAATTTTGAATCGGAGTTATACCGAAGATCGAAACACAGCGATGCACATGACTAGAGCGCGTACAAACAACTTTTGACGTGACAACGTCTTATAAATTGGTTTGCCGGGTGACACTTCAAGAAACTGCGTTACGCTCCGCTCACGTTATGCGCTCACAATGAGAGCGAGTGAGAGGCACGCGTGCATGGTTAGCCCGCCTAAGAGCGAGAGAGACAGACATAAAAAGTGAAAGGCACGCGTCCCTTCCACTCGAGCACAGTTAGCCCGCCTAAGAGCGAGAGAGACAGAGCGAGAGAGAGAGAGTGAGAGAGATAGGCATACACACCGGTTCATGTGTATAAATAAATGTTTTAAATTGTTACTATTATTTCATCCTTCTTCCTACTATACGAATGAATATTCACATTAAAATTATTTTACCACTCAAAGTCGTTGTCACGTAAAACTTTCGCCCGTATACCGACTTTACAGGCAACCAATTTTTTTATCTTGTCGCCAAAGTAATTTTTATACATACATGCTCGCTCGAAGTCTCAGTTTATTATTTTGTGTATGTCAAAGGCGTCACGTTAATTTGTTAAATTAAGTTAAGAGCGGTGTATTAAGTAGTTTAATTGTGGTGATTAGTTAATTTCAATATGAAGCCAAAAAAAAAGTGTTACATGGAACATATTTCTTCTACCGCCTCCGGCTCCGGTTCCGACTACAATCAATCAAATTTAAAACCTCCGGCTCCAATAAAACAACCTCCGTAACATCTCTAGTACACACAAGGCTGCATTTATGCTGTGATGGTAGCCATACACGTTACGACATACTTGCGCAAGTGACTTGCACACAAGTGACACCGAATGGCTCAGATACTTGTGCTTATTCATCTCGCACACGTTAATATACAGGGTTATTGGTTCTACGTCGGAAATCGGTTAAGGGGATGTAGGAGAGGTCATTTGTAACCAAATTACCGCTGATGACCCCTATGCCAATGTCAACCATTTTCGAGTAATTTGACTTTTTTGAAGTAAAAAATTTTTTGGACTAAACCATTGATTTCGCGACACTGTTACGACACCAGCTTTTGACCATTAAAAAGACATCAACGCGTTGATTACCGCGGTGCCGATTTTTTTTTCAAGTTTCACTTTTGTCGGCACTCACGGAGTGCCATTTTTTATTTTTATTTATGAAGTAAAAATATAAAATGTACCCAATGACCCTGATATACAGGGTGGTTATACGTAACCATTTTCAAGTAATTTTATATTTTAAAATGTTTGAAATAAAAATGTTAGATGTAACCAATAACCCTGATATACAGGGTTAATGATTATACGTCGGCAATACATTAAGGGGATGTAGGAGGCGTCATTTACAACCAAATGACGCCGATTGACTCCGGCTTAGGGTCATCAGGGGTAAATTGGTTGCAAATGACCTCTCCTACATCCCCTTAACGGCTTGCCGACGTATAACCAATAACCCTGTATACAATGTGTGTGCCGGCTTTATATGGTTGCCAAGCAAGCCTTGGCAAACGTCTTGAAGCCCCAAGCGTCCACATTTCTCGCTTGGCATTTGGAAGTCGTTTTCATGCTTGTGAATGCGTCAGTGTGCAAGCGCTTGCCGCAAGCGCCCTTTGATCTGTGTCCAAAAACCGACACTAGACCGGATCGGAGACAAGCGTCCACAAGCTCACGCAAGCCAAGCCAAACGCCCTCTTTACACGCTTGCCGAGCCTTGGCAAGCATGGAAAGGCACCATAAGACTGTTAATTTTAGCAGTCTGGTCAGCAGCTAATTATCAAAATAAGTGCACAATACTCACAGGATAATAGTTATAATACGCGTGTGAATCAGTCTGGTCCTGTATGGGCACGGTGATGAGGTTGGTGCGCGCGCGCGGCCTCTCCCCGCCCGCGTGGCCGTGCGTGTGCGCGCGCGGGTCGTTCGCTGATGGAGGCATCTGCTGGGAGACATATGGACGTTATACAACGTGTTCCTTTTGATATCCCAAAACTCTAGGGTATTAATGAGACGTCAAAGAATCAACTGGCATATTATATGAATTATTTTTCAATTATTAAAAAAAAATTAACTCATTTTTCATACAAAATAATTCGAAAAAGTCACGGTTATTGATATAAAATACACAATTCAGACAGTTTTTGTCCATAAAAAATGACATCGCATTTTCTTGGCTTTAAATATGAATGATTGGTTTGAATGGAAATGATTTACTCGTACATATCAATTAAATTGAGATACATCGAGAGTCTAGTGTTATGTCATCTTTGAAACTATGTATGATTATGTATTTCTGGAACACTTGTTCTAGGACTTTTTGTATTATTTTTACTTATAGCTATGGAGGAAGGTCATATCAGAAAAAAACAATGGAACCATTAGTTAATAATAAAAGAAACAAGCCTTGTAAATTTTATAAAAAAAACTATAGAATTACTCATTGATTAGATAGTGTATTAAATAAATAGGCTGGTACACACGTCTACACATCAAGCTATACATTCCAGTTTATGCTGTTCTCGCATTGTATACGATTTCCGTACAACGCGAGGTTAGCTTATATTGGAAATGTATAGCTTGATGTGTAGCCGTGTGTACTATTCTATTCTAGAGGCTATGTTAGTAATAATTTGTATACTAGGTTTCCCTTTATAAACTGTGGTATAATTAAAGTAAATACCAGATTTCTTGCCAAACCGATGCACTGAATGATTTAGATGTAATGGCTGTAAGATTTCGGGAATGGTGGTGAATAAATTGACAAAAAATTTACAGACAACTTAATGCTTTTACACATCAACCTTTTTATGCAACTCATCAATCATTCCTTTCCTTCATCTGATACTTATTTTAATTTGAATATATCATACTCACAGTTAATGGCTTCACAATAGCAACTGTATTTGACGGAGGTTCTGGCTCAGGTTTGCTCTCGGCTGCTCCCGACGACACGTGTCTATGATTGATATGAGCTTGCAGATCTCTCTGGGAAAACAAAAAAAAAAATGTGAAATAGAGTCTGGCCACGCTAAATCTGCAATAGAATAAATGGGCAATCCCAAAAAGTTTTATATGTATATGGTATATTTTAACAACAGTCAGTTATGTCAGTTTCAGGGTTGTAAGTAGATTTAATGGTTTTGATAATTTGTTTTTTGCATAATAGATTTTGTTGTACCTATGCTATACCTCCATACGATGACAAAACTGTATCAAATCTACACTGCATCGTGCTAAAGGGACTATTCTTTACCAGGAATAAATCATAATATAAACAAAATAACCTATCAAAAACAAAAATACGAACAAAGTATCAAATTCATTTTTCGTAGGACAGGACGGTGTTGCCGTCTATAGATTTTCAAATTCCACCCTTTTTTTTAATTATGCAGACTTAGCGTATTCAGACTCTATTATGCTTCATCATAATTTTATGGGACTTGAATATAACTGGCGAAATATGGGTGTTCTATAAGTACACCTCTGCCTAACCCTTTGGAGATTACAGCCGTGATATATGTTATGTTTCATATTGTAGAGACAGTCACAATTTGAGATAGAATAGAATACTGTTTATTATGTACACCATACAAATTACAGAAATTTTACACAAGGTACTGTCTGGCAATCTATTGGCTGTATTTATTTAGTTACAGGTAGTTTGTATTTTGCAAATTATTTCTCTCAACTGCTTCATTTTCCTTCTCTGCTAGAACTGCTGAATGTAAAGTCTACTTTTTAAACATAACTATGCGCTATCATACCTGTGATAAGTAAGTTCTTCTGCACCCTGTGTTACCATATCGTGTACCAGAATGGGTACACATGAATACTGTGCCTAATCCTGTTTGTTCAACTCTCAGGACCTGAAAAAACAGAAGCACATAACAGTGATTTACTACAAGAGAGAATATAAAGTGTTAGGGATGTTGCGCACTAGATGACCACAACCAGGTAAACTATAGATACCGAAACTAATTGTGCACTTGGTCACAAGCGCAGAGGCGCAGACTGGGTGACGAACTACCATCAAGTGCGCGAGATCCATTAAAGTTTAAGTAGAAAAGCAGTTCTAGAACAAATGTTCAATATTTTATGCATTTACAATATTATTACAGTTAATGTTTTTTTACCTTTTCTCTACACCTAGGGCAGTGTGTGTGATCAGCTCTGGCACATGACAAACAAAATACGTGTTTGCATGGTATCTGAAACAGGACACATAAGAATGCATCAGACAGACATCTTTGATTATGTAATAAAAATAGGGATTTTGTTTTAAAAGACACCTTCCTTCCTTTGATGATTTTGAACAAAACGCTTGTGACTAAAAGAGTGATGAATATGTTGATGATGGAATGGGAAAGGAAGGCCAAAGAAAACATGGATGGATTGTGTGAGGAAAGATAAGAAAGAAAAGGGAGTGAATTATAGTGTGACAGTTGACAGGCGGGAATAGAAGAAGAAAATGTGTTGAACCAACCCTAAGTAACCATAGAAACGGGTTTTTTATGCGTTATGTTGATGGAAGAGTAGACAAAATGATGACAGATTGTTTATCTCTCATTTTGTTGATTCTTCCGTTGACAAAACTCGTTTGTATTGTGGTCATGGTATGCGTGCAGGAAGATGAAGAAACTACTTATTTCTTTTTAACAGTTTAGATGCAGTTTTACATTGACCATTAGTAAAAAATATGACAGCAATCCTCAGAGCATGTTCCAATATCATTTAAATTCTACATTCAACTCACCATTCGTCCATAAATAAGTATAGGTTTGGAGCATATATCACAGCAGTAGATCATAGGGTTGAGGACTTTCTCCCCAATAAGTGTGGCTCGGTGACTCCAGTCCAACCTGAGCATTGGCTCTGGAGGTCCACGCTGTAGTGTTGTGAACACTGGGGCTTCCAGTTGAGATATGTCTGATGGTACTTCCACTGTAAAAATAAAAATATACAATTTGACTTTTTTGTATTTAAAAATGATGCTAATTCTTTGAAAATGAAATACAAGTAGCTTTCAGTGTAAGGCTTATGCACAGGTCTTCTCGAACATATTCTAGGAAATAGTGAAAGTGTCTTCAAAGTTGATCAGACACAATAAAACTTAACATAACATCACGCCTTGTTTCCCCGAAGGGTTGTTTAGCAGGTACACCCACATTTTGCTAGTTATGTTTAAGTCCCATGTAATAGGGGGCGAGCCTATTGCCATCAACCGGGCACAAATACAGACTCCGAGCTGCTACTGAGAAACACTTTGCCCGACCTGGGAATCGAAACCCAGGACCTCATGCTCAACAGTAGCGTTTGCAACCACCTAGAGCAACGAGGCAGTAAAACTTTTAAACAGTTAACTTTAGTTGTAGAATATGGTTGCCATAGAGTAGCCACCACAAGCCAGGCGGTCAGTGGGTCGTCTTAGTAGACATAATAAAACGTACCATCGAAGAAAGACATATCTATACACCATAAGGACTATTTTAATTTGCAGCGCTCAGCCGCTATTAGTAATGCTTACCTACGAAAAAAAAGGGTTGTGTGCACGGGATTTTGTTTTCAAATTGACAAAACAAACCTACTGAATTGGGAGACTGTAATGGTAGTGTATGTTTGTAATAAATAAATAAAATAAAAAAACTTAGGTACTTTTCCTGTCATCTGCCCACTACCACTTGAGGTACACTTTCACGAACATGGTGGCTAAGGACTGACATACTTATTCATCATAGTGTTATCATATATTTTATATTTAGTGTGGGACCTCTTGACATTTCGATATAAGGAGCCATTTGCTATCTTTATGATAACTGATAAAACTTAATCATGAAGTTGATAATGTTTTACTGATAACTTGAATGGAGTTTGTTTTCATTACTTCAAGTTTGTTTTGAGTATGGAATTCGTATAGATGTGTTTATTAGAACTATGAATTGTTTATAAACTGATTTATTATTGTGATAGATCCTTTTACTGAATATAAAATACAGATTTTTCAATTTATCATTGTTTTGTTTGATAAAAAGTGAGGTTATCTATAATAATATAGCTTATTAGAAGCCATGTGTGCCAATTCTACCTGGTTTTTGTCCAGATCTGTTCAGTTTTAGCAATACAAGATTTTATTTATGTATGAACTTGTATAGCTGTAAAATACTGTGCACAAATAAAAATAATACAATAAATTTACATTTAGCTGGTTCAGTCGGTTCAGGCTCCTCCTTCACTTCCTCAGTAACGATTTCTTCTTGTTCCTGGGAAATTTCTTCCACGGAGCATTCCTCTTCATCACTTGACATGACTTTTGCTACTTTCTTCCCTCGGCCTCGGCCCCTACCCCGACCTCGGCCGCGGCCCCGACCACGGCCCCTTCCGCGAGCATTTCTCTTTTCACTATTCATGTTTTATTGTAAAAAGAACTTCTTTTTGCAACGCTCAAAGTTTAACAGTTCACACTTAACCTATATAACAACGTATAATATAACAAACACTGAGTTAGTATTGGGATCTATATGTTTTTTATAAATACACTTAGGTTTAGCTAAAACAATTCATTTTGGAGGGATTTTATGATTTAACAAAATTCCTTTTAGATCACAATCGTCACTAACAGCGGTTCATCGATTGGATTTTAGTGTTGTCAACAAACATGATTAGTAAGTTCAACTGATTCGACTAAAACTAGAAACTTATTTCATAAAATCATTTTGTTTTGTAACTCTAAGAACAACAATATTTTCTTTTTGAAAATTAACAAACATATGGGAGGAAGAGGAGGAGCTAATCGTTGTATTCTGATTGTGATTTTTCAATCGTTGTCATTGAAATCGATTAAATCAGAGGACGGAAAGGACATCCTTATCAATCATAACGTTCCATTACAAGTCATGAATATTCTGAGGATTCTGAGGAACAAATTAATTTGGAATTTTATTTCTGAATTTTTACATAGATTTCTGTTAAAACGATATTTTAGTTCGTTATTGAAAGAAAAGTAATCTAGAATTTTTTGTTGTATTTTTCTTTCTTTCAAACGTTATGAAAGGTTTTCGAAAGGTCGCTTACGAAGTTATCTTTCAGCATGTGAATAGGAATGTAAAAAAAAATTATGTCAACAAATAAAAAATAGAATTTGCCGGTTTTGTCCGTGTGGTAAATTATCAAACATCTTCTTATTTCTTGAAAATGACCGATGATGGCTGAAAGAAAATCACAACTCTTTTTTGTGAGTATTCATGCTACAAATTTTATAATAGTTCAGAAAATGTCCCCAAGAAATGTGGGATGTGTAGGCCGGATGCCAATCAGTATTACGTCGTTGGTTTTAGCGGTAATTTCAAATTGTATTGTAACTTATTTACGTCCAAATATCAGATCCTATTGTAATTTATGTAAATCTACCAATAGAAAAGAAAAAACCGGAATTTCTTACGTCAGAACTTTTCTACCCTTGACCTTACTACCACAAACGTTGTGCAGTGAGTGTGTACCTTTTTACTGCACTTTTATTCTGCAAAGAAGGGTTAATTGTTCAGTAAGTCGGTAGTTCATGCATCCCCTACAGTACAGTGAATATCTACGGTTGGACACGTGAGGGAAAGCTCTTCAGAGGTAGGCAGAAGGTGCCTTTATAGGCGATCAGCTCATCCTAATAATAGCCAACCCACCACCATGTAAAGGGTCCCCGAAACGATCAATAATTGCAATTGTCAATATTTACGTGATTGATAGTTGATACACACGCGCAAATTGATCGTCTACCAAATGCAATTGAAGCGATTGACAATATTACTACAATACAAATTGATTGTAATTTATCGTTTCGGGGCGAAGGATGGTGAAAAAGTTAATTGTATGCTCAAACCAAATAAAACACCAAGACATGGCGCTGTCAACAGTGAAGTGAAACCGGTTTCGTAAACATGTGTGCACTTAGTTAGGTGTAGTTTAATTGTAAATGTGTGCGTGTGAGCGTGTATGCACAGAGCGGAGGTGTAGTTTTGGCATGCTTGACTGTGTTGTCACAGATTAATGTATTGTTCGCAGAGCTATGTCTTGGTTTTTTATTTGGTCTGAGATTGTAGGGTAAAGGCTCGTACAGACCAGCGCGATATCGCGGGCGCGACACGGGTCGCGCTGCCTGTCGCGCCCGCGATGTCGCGCTGGTTTGCACGAGCCTTTAACCTTTCGTATGCCGGAACGTGGATCTACGCGAGACACAATGGTTTTTTAATTGTTTCTGAAATTACGGCATTCACGAGGTTAAGGCTCCTTCAAACAGGCGCGACACAAAGGCACCGCTCGTCGCGCGACGAGCAGTGCCTTTGTGTCGCGTCGCGTGTGCAGATCCTTAGCGATATAGCGGTGGTCCATACGCACGTCCTTTTTATTTGAGAAGTTGAATAATGTGTCAGTAGGTACTTGCATAGGTTGCGTTAGGCGTCTAAAGTCCATTAGAAACCATCGAATTAACGGAAAAAATGCACAGGTGCGGTTTATTCCAACCTACACTGGCATCCTGCAGTTACTTCCAATTTTAGTCAACGCCGCTGTATCAGTACAGTACTACATACTAATTGTTTGATTAGCACCTGTAATTACGTAATTAGTTTGTTTACCTACCCTAAAGATTTCGCAAATGCGTTTTTCGCAACAGCGCATCGACATTATAATGCGTTCCTTGCCATCGTACGTAGTGGACACGATGTCATAACTCGCTGATCAATCATTACAGTGTCTTTTACGTAGGTAGGTACCTACCAAGACGTTGTAATATTGTGTATCGATAAAAATATCAATCGATAGAACAAGTGTCATTGATGTTTTGTTTATCCGTACTTTGAACTTCATTATCAAACTTTGGACGATTTTTAAGTGAGTAACTATAGGTAAGTAAAAACTTTTGCCTAATTTTTATCACGATCTGGATTAATAAAATCGCGGCGGGATTTTTATCGCGCACTGGATTTTCAACTCTCGATGTTAAACCGAGCGTTGAGAATCCAACGTGCTGGGACGCACTCTGTCCCAGAGCGTTGAAAAAACACTGTTGGATTTTCAACTTTCGGTGCTAAGCAAAGCGTTGAAAATCCAGTGTACGAAAATATATCGCCGCGATTTTTTTACGTCCGTGCAAACGTCGGCATAGTTTTTTATTTTTTAGAAAAACTTTTTTTTTGTGCGTAATGCTCTTGACTTCGGTCAAGCCTGACGGGAAGCGATGGATGAGATCTACGATGGAATAAGCATGCCCAAAAGATACCCTGTCCCTCTTTGCGGATTTCATAATGCTTCGCCTTTGTAACATGACATTGATGAGTGTGGGCAAGAATATGAGTGACTCGTGATATTGATAACTAGGTATATGAAGATAAGTGTCTAATTAAAAAACCGGCCAAGTCCACCATTACCATTATCTATAAAAACGGCAAAAAAATCATGTCTGTTGTATGGGAGCCCCCTTAAATAATTATTTTATTCTGTTTTTTAGTATTTGTTGTTATAGCGGCAAAAGAAATACATCACCTGTGAAAATTTCAACTGTCTAACTATCACGGTTCATGAGATACAGCCTGGTGACAGACGGACAGACGGACGGACAGCGGAGTCTAATAGGGTCCCGTTTTACCCTTTCGGTACGGAACCCTAAAAACTGCACACGAAGGGTTCCGTACCACCGTAAAATAACACTACGTTTTTTACTTTAGTAAATAAAAACACGTTTCAAGTATGGGGAACACCTATAAGTTTTATCTTTATTTTGTCTTATACCAATTCTTATAAATTCTAAACAGCAATTCTTATAAATATATAATCTGAATCTCGGAAATTTAGTATGCAGGGGGTTTCGGGGGCGATAAATCGATCTACCTAGGTTTAATTTTTAGAAAAAGTCGTGCAAAAAAAAAAAAACGAGCAAAGCTCGGTCATCCAGATATTTTTTATTACTTGTTGATACAGCGGCAATAGAAATACACAATTTGTGAAACGACGACGTACAGACGGAGGCTTGGTAATAGGGTTCGCTTGGCACCCTTCGGGTACGGAACCCTAAAAAGACCCCCATTACAACAATCGCAGTTGGACTTAGCTAAAGGATTTCTAACGGTGCCCATTCTGCTATTCTGTCTATCTACTTATACCCTGGACTTATCCATCGGCCATCTAAATATTTACACACAAGTAATTGCATTATACATTCCCCGTCACGCTCACGGTCTTTCCCTTTACTGGGTAATCAGAATTCTAGGCGCTACTATCGATAACGCGTGGTATGTCGGTACCGCTTGAAGCCTTGTACGGGACCACGGTGTCTCGTACAAGGCTTGCTTTGTTTTAAAAATCGCAACGGTTTGGTATATCATTATAATCAGTACCTACCCTAATTGCGTAATACAACACAATCTGTTTCGATTTGAAACAGATTGCTAATCCATTGCTTCATAAGTTGGAAAAAAAATTTGCTCAACAACGTAAATAACGCAATGAATGTTGTTGAACTGTCAAAATTAAACAAATTAGGCATAATTGTTTACGAAAATAAGTTACGCAATTAGGGTACAGGAGCTGGTAGGTAGCTGTTTCTTGTCCACGAGTACCATGTAACTAGTTTTGGCGACAGACATCAAGCTACCCGAAACTGTCAAATTTTCCCAATCAACTTTGAACCATATATTTCAGCGATAAAGTCGAAAATCTATTAAATAAATTTGACAGATTGTAGTAGCCTGATGTGCTGGCGTCTGTACACATGTCTACAGGTAAAGCGACATTGCTAATGGCAGTCGATGATTCGTGTTTCTTATCCACATTTCTTGTCCATCTTACTTTGCTGCTTTTTCCAGATGAAACACGCCTTCGGTCCCCAAGTAACACCAGTGTTCATTCAAACATAAAAAAAAAATAAGATTTGGTTGAGTAGGTAGATCTCGTGGTAACCATAAGTAGTATAATTGCATACCACAGGTGTGTGTACTATGTATAAATAATAGAGGTACCATTTACCGGGTAATATGTCTTTCATTAAATTGACTTGAATGTACCCTGGCGGCTGAGAGTATGTCATGCCATGCCCACTCATGCTCTACAGGTCGTATAGTTCCATCTCTTTCTCCCTCTGAAGTGATATTAAAATAATACTGTTTATGAGCTGGTGGTAGGCCCCCAGATGTCTCGCTGATGGTGGCGCGTGTGTTGGATCATTCTATGTTCTATGTTCTATGTTATGGGGTTTGGTTTCCGCACTTAGTCCGTCAGGTGGACCATTGTGCGTGGGCCAGTCGTTGGATCATTTAGCTCCTATCAAAATGGTTGAGCTGAATGGTGCTGACTGTTGATCCACGCGTCATGTTCGTGAACGGGCGCCGTCAGTTGGGACTGGTAATCTCTTAGCTGCCACAGCTTATTTTTTATTCTTTGTTTCTTTTTGCTGAACTTTGGACGGTTTAACGTGTACGTCTTTTTTACATCGTTCTCACATTTCATTATAAATTCAACATAAATGATGTTACTATTATTTTTGATAATTTAAAGAGTATCCATAGAGTTTCTTGCCCGTTCATCTCCATAGCATGTCATAAGATTTTCCTAATCCAAAAATGTCGTTGATAAAATATATCAGGTGAGTCACCACGTCTGACTATGTATGAGCAATGCAATTCGTTAAGCTTGAAAGTAGGATAATAAAAATATTCGTGATTTTATGTCAATGAGTAATATCTTAGTAGGTAGCTAGTAACTGGTGCCTATCTACCTACTTAGTTACGCGCCACGTTTCCTCTGACCCACTTTAATTGCGTAAGACACGATCAATCACAATCTGAATGATTTTGAAGTATATTGTTAATCCATTGCTTATTATGTTCGAAAAATTTGTCTGCTCAACAACGTAAATAACGCAATGAATGTTGTTGAACTGTCAAAATGAAAGCCTTTGAAAGAAAGAAAGAAAAAACGTTTATTTGCGGTAAACATGACGCAAAAAAAAATTTAGATTACAAAAATGAGAAAAAGTTGGGGGAAGCATGCTACTTGTTATTGTGTTACCCGTGGGTTTTTTACAGTAGACGTATCATTGATAAATGATTTAGTGATATCATTTTTATAACATCAATAAGGGGAATTTCGAATAGGTAAAACATACAGCCTTATGAATCGAAAACAAACTAATAAAACATACAATAAAAGTTAAGCTATTATCAGCCATTCATTCGCAAACGAATTAAAGCAAAGTTCGTACCTAGTTTCAAAGCAGACTTGCACACGTCAAAATTTTAAAGTAGGGTTTAACATTTTCTGTTAATTTCGTTTTGCTGTGGCTTTTAATTGTCAACATAATGTTCGCGCGACGATAGATACTAGAGACCGAGACGGAAGACAGCAACCATAGAAACGGATTTTCTACGGGTTTTGTCGACGGAAGAATAGACAAAATGACAGATTGTCATTGTTTATCTGTAATTTTGTCTATTCTTCCGTCGACAAAACCCGTTTCTACGAGTATTGTGGTCATGCTAAGCGTGCTAGTCATTTCATTGCTGACCTTTTGCGAGCGAGACCGAGAAACTGCTTCCGGACCAGGGGGTCTACTCCCTAAGCGAATTACGTAGCTTCGGCCGAAGTTACGGTCATTTAGGGAGTAGACCCCTGTAGTGTCGAGCGTCTCGCTTTAAAATCCGAAAATGTGTCGCGACCCATAGTTTAGGAAGCACTGCTGTAGAGGATTGTTTGATGACAATATGTTCACTGCTGGGTTGCGGGCGAATATTGGGAGGAAAAAACAGATTTTCAGCTACGATTACTAAAACGAAATACCGAAATACATTAGACGTATCAAACTCATGGCGATTAAAGTAACTAAAATTGAAGTTGATGCTAAAGCTATAATGACAAAAAATAGGAAACATAAGTACATCCCTTTCATTGAAATAGCACTCCATGTATTTAATTAAGTAATACAATTTTCGATTGTAACTGAATGTTTCTTTCTGATTTGCACAGTCCTTCATTCATATAGTTATGCCTCTTTTTTTTGCTTTGACAGCCGAGAGGTGAGTCCCGAATTTGGAAGTTTTTGTTAGGGGGTTCGCGGTCCAGTCAACTTTGGGAACCACTGCTCGACAGGCATAATAGGCTCAACAGGCATTTCAGGCCTTTAGTTGTATGTAATTCGTTGGTAGGCATTTTTACTTTTAAAATAATATTAATATAATAGCAAATCATCTTCTTCTTCTTCCTTCAATAGTAACTTGATAACTTGGCTTTCCATTACAATGTAGATTAACATTCAACAATACAACTGACTCCAACGACTGAATCGTCAATACTGTTTTTGGTTGAACAGTCTTTAAGTTTTGGTCTCGGTCTCGGTATCTGCCCACAGTACACCAGAGGAGACCGAGACAATGTCTCGGATCGCCTGTCTCTATCTTTTGTCTTGGTCTCCGGTCTCTGTTGCTGCGCCACGCTCTCGTAGAACTAAAATTTTTGAGCTGAAACTATACCAAAACAGCTGACCATCTCACATCCTATTCTTTGTAGTTCACTTACCTATCCTTTATTTATGTGGCACTCAAACCTCACGTGCGGCGTTCACTCCTACCGTTGCCGTTGGTTGGGTCTTGTTTTCTTCAAGTTCATTCTGAAACCAATGACTTATTCAATTCAACCGTGGACTAAACATAATTTTTCAATCTTACATCTTGGTAAATATTAATGCTATATTCGGCCCTCTTGTTGTATTGTGATTAGGTTTTTATCCAGTCAGGGTGCTTTTGAAATTCATGAGAAATTCACAAATTCATCAGATTCATTCATTGTCTTTGCTTCTTTTATCTAGAGGTCTATGAATGTAATTTACGGTCTTGTCATCTTGTGTCTTGATTTTGTCTGCTTATTCTGCTGCTATGTAACTTTTCGTCTGAATTATGTGATGTGCCTAAACATGAAATAGACTGCTTTGGACAAGTTTTAATGGACTTCTTCATGCAAATAGGTAATGCTTTCGATTCATTAGATTAAAGTCTCGTTTTTTTATTATCAGTCATTGCCCGCCTTTCGTTTACTTTGGAAGGTCTTATTCATTAACTTATATACCACTTTCTTTTAATCGTTCACAATTATCTTGATTGTTTTTATTATCTTTATCGTTGAGGAGTTCTTGAATTCGACAAATACTTCAGAGAATATAGCAACTCATAAACAATATAGATTAATGGATATTATGCAGATTATATTTTTCTGACGATTTCTTTATTACTTGAATTTTCCATTATACGCACTTGACTCACTTTAGGGAAAGTAATTTTACGTCAGTTTCGTTATCGTTTCTGTTCGTTATGAAATCAATGAAGATGATGCTATATTTTTAAGCCAAAATTTATTTATTTTTAATCTATTGACTCACATTATTACACATAATTACTATAGGTACCTATGTAGGTTCTTTATTTAATATACTCCGGAAACAACACGTAGATTCAAACATGCCTTTTGTTTTTAATCTTTATGAATTCAATCCACGGAATATTAAAGCTCTAGCCTTGAATCTTGCTGCTATATTCAACGCCGCGTGAGCTTTGTTATTTGTTGTGGTATAGGGGCCCGTTACCTATTGGTATTTTCTGTGTGTGTGTGAGGGTGTGTGTGTATGAGTATGTATGTCTATCTATTTGTATAGTTACTGATACAGACATTTGTATAGCAATATAAAAACACGCATAACTACACGCGCTATTCACGCATCTTGATAATTTACAAGAAATTATACTAAAGAAAAGTAAAACTATGCTAAAAGTCACATCAGCAGATAATTCATAGTTCCCGATGGCAGTTATGAGATTTTTATTGCAGTAGTCGCGCAATAAAGGTATGATATACGATAATGTTGCCAATTCTATTACTTATCATATTGCTAACAACAATGAAAGCTCTTTTCGCCTTTAACAATACATTTTAATGAGTCTGTAGGCATCTGTAACGTGAGGCACATTGTAAAGAGGTTCGTTTACTTTGAAGATGAACTCTATTTTCTTTCTCATAAGATTTAATATCACTCATTGATGTAGGTACAGTTTATTCAAATCAAGTCAAATCATTTGTGATAGGTATGCTCACAAATGTAGCTATCTTCACACAATGCTGGATTCCATTCGTCCATTCCGTGTACAATAGTTTTGTTCAAGCAAACATAGGTGTTTTTCCATTATGTAAGTTTACTTTGCGATTTCCAAGTGTGTTGGGCGTAAATGTTTTAACTTCTCGATGCTTTATTTTGCTTAGGTAGGTACCTTACTTTATGTTTACTTATTGAAATAAGTACTTTAAATGTAGATACATGCTATACAGTGTGATTCTTCATAATGTGCACTTATATCGAAATGAGGTAATCTATGATTAATTTTATCAAAGGAAAAAAAAAAAAAATTTTTTTAGTTTTTTTTTAGTTTATAAAGTAAAAATTGATAAAAAACCATGTTTATTTTCAACTGAGGGTAGTTTTTTTTTCTCAATTTTCATTTCATGTGGACGCCTATAATTACTTCCAATAATTATGGAGTTTGTTGCATCGCGATAGATGATTTAGTTTAAAAGTTACACAGTTTTGTTATATATTTTTTTGAATTCCATAAAAAGTATTAAAAAAATATTTAGATTTTTTAAATATTTTTTCTGTCGTTAATATTAAGCATAGATTCCCTCATTTCGATATGTGCACATTATGAAGAATGACGCTGTATGTGTGACAAAAAAAAAACACTTGTTTACTAGAGTTTATGTAATATGTAGTAAGTCGTTCGTAAACCGCTTTTAGGCCAACTCTGTACGTACCATATCCGATGAATAAATCGCCGTCCCCGGCGAATAAAATAGTAATGTGTTATTAGGTACTATAGTTTTAATTTTATTGCTTATTCAATATTTAGAGGTCCGATTACAAACTGTCAATTTTTTTCATTCATTTCCTACGGTTATTGCAGAAGTTACGTGATTTTAAGGTGTATTGTAATGAATGTAAAAAATCACTTTTCTTTTGGTATTTGAACAATTCCACTGTGTATAATTAGTTAATAAGATATTCACAAAAACTGTTTTTTATTATTCCTGTAAAATTTTGTTTTTACGATTACTATTTTATTCGTCGGGGACAGTGAAATGTCTTTGTCTTTGTGTAATATTCACAATCTATTTTTATAGGATAAGAATTTTTCATTATGCTCATAATCTTGCAAGGTGAATAGAGATATATATAATCGATAATCGTGTTATTGCGGTAAATGAGCGAATTATAAAAAAACCAGTACTCTCCAATTAGTGGAACTTTCGGTTCGTTTTCCAAAGAGTCTTTTTCTGAACCATCACTGTCATGCGATGAACACGCTCGGTGTGACAGTAGGTCAAGATTTAGTGCGAGTTGCATCATCCTCCCGGTACGATATATACCTACTATCTACGTGCAAATGGAAACGTATGTAAGAGCTAGTCATCCCTTGCTAACGGTGTAATTACATCGCTTTTAGGGTTCCGTATGTCCGAATGAAAAACCGGAACCCTTATCGTCACTCGTGCGTCTGTCTGACTCTGTCCGTCTGTCACAGCCAATATGCTCCAAATCTAATGAACTGATTAAATTGAAATTTGGTACACGTATGAATTTTCTGTGACCCAAACACGGACGTGTAACGTAATTAAATGAGTTTTGAATTTGGGGGTCACTCTTGGGAGGCAAATAAGAATATTAAAAAAATAAGTTTTGCAAACTATACCGTGTGACATTTCAAATGAAAGGGCTTACTGTGACGGGGTGGGGTCGTCTTGGCGGTGTCTCTAGACATCGCCAATGCCTTCAACACCCTGCCCTGGAGTTGCATCAGGGAGGCACTCCGGTATCACCGGATGTCGACCTACCTCTGTCGTCTGGTCGAGGCCTATCTGACGGACAGGGCCGTCATCTACCCCGGTCACCAAGGAGAGTGGAACCATTGTGTGGATCGGCCTGAGGACACGGTGGAGCATACAGTGGAGGTCTGCCCGGCTTGGGCGGAGCAACGCCGTGTCCTCGTAGAGGCGATCGGCGGCGGTGATCTCTCGCGTCCGGCCCTGGTTCAGGCCAGGGTACGGAGCGAGAGGAAATGGCAGGCCGTCACCTCCTTCTACGAAGCGGTAATGCTCGCGAAGGAGGAGGCGGAACGCGTGAGGGAGAGGCAAATTTCGCGCCCTCACGCCCCTAACCGCCGCAGGAGACGCCCGGGGCGGGAATCGCGAGCTGATTTCCGGCCACCGTAGGCACGGGCTTGCGGACGGTGAGCAATGGGTAGCTCGCCGTCCGATAAGGACCAAGCCCGGGTCGACGGCGCGTTGTGTTCCACGCGCGCCTCAAAGAGATGTCAACAGAATTGACGTGGTCCGCTAGGGCCAATGCCTGCCGGGGGTTCGAAGAAAACCGATAGGAAAATCGTGGCCCCCGGCAACAGGGCAACCGAAGGAACACGGTTTTAGTCAGTAAAAGTCTGACACGAAGAGCGGAAGAAGTTATTCGATAATTTACCAACCAAAAAAAAAAAAAAAGGGCTTACTGTGAGGGTCTCAAACATATATTTTTTTTTCATAAATAATTTCGCATCTGTTATAAAGATGACCGGGCACGACTTCGGCATAATCTTAATTTCGTTTTGATTTCCCTACCCTAGGTTATCTTATATTGCACTTTGTAGCGCCACGTATAATCAGAAATAATAACATAACAGAGATCAGAGATTATTACAGAATATCTTAAATATTGATTATAAGCATATGGCAAATATAAGACGTCATAGAAATAGAAAATGAGATATATAGGTATATACCTAATAGATAATCGTTCTTCCCCGATGACCACTACCAAATTAAAGCCCGAGGAGAGTTTTGGGGAATCACTATTACCCATGAGGCCATCGACTAAATCTATCAATGATGGCCTGATAGAATAAAATAAATAGATATTTTAAGTTCAAGAGAGGTTAAAGTAGACTTTGCTTAATTGCATCATCATGTTATATATACCATTTTTGTTATTATTTTTTTCAAGCGGTCGTCATTGATGAAAGTCGGTATTGTCGATGTCGTTAGGAATAGTTTCCCATTGGTGTGATTCGAAGCGTCAATAATGCTGAATAAACGCATACGTAGTATTCTCCATTATCTAGGAACCGTTAAGAAAGAATAAGAAGAAAGAGATGCAGAAGAAAAAGATTTGATGGCATACACGTCCCAAAATCAACACTAGCTAGTGATTATAAAAGCATTTTAACTATAAGAACATTTAAAATCAGATAATCAGGCCGACACATCAAATCACAGCGTTTTGAAGTCATCACAACGATTAAATTTTTATATGTTGTCGGTGTGAAAAGAATATTCAAAACTGGGTCAACTCTGTGCATAAAAAAACTATTTTGATAAATAAGAGTACTATCATGCCAAAAGTATTAAGTTATAAATAAATGCTTCTCCGCCTGTCATACATAGCTTCTGCGGTTTGAAGGAAATGTGGTAATAAATTTTCGCTTTTCATATGCTTTACTTTTCATTTGCATGGCTTTCCTGATTTATGGTTGCTAAGTCTTTCACATCCACAAACCTTACATCATTGACTCGAACAAATATCCATAAGCCATTCAAATATTTGAGTGGCCGTACAAACGGACCTCCGACCCTAAACACACGGTAAAAGGAGGCTCCATAATTGCGGCATTTGGGTCATCTAAGCCATCCCATATTTACAACATATCAGCTCATGTCGTACCCACAATTTCTAATTGAAATTTATTATAATATCGACGATCTGGTTGTTGGATATTATCGCTCAGCTTTCTATTTACTTGCAGGGTAAGCTGAACTTCAAGCGAAACATGTTTTGACATGGCAAAAGTGCATATGTATGTACGTCTAGATTGTAAGCAGCTTAAGCACGACATTATCTAAGAAAGAGCTCCTTGCCTCACTTGGCTCATACAACTTTCGCAGGATGATAAGCACTACAGCAGCTACTTTCATCTTCGCAGATTGGTAGTGATTTATCAAGAAATATCATTATCTACGCACTAGTTATGTCTTTCTAGGTGGCAGAATTCCAATTTTCTATCTCCAACAACAGAATCTCCCAAAATATTGATGACTATTTCTTAATGTGGAATAATTCCTGCACACTGGGCCAATTCGGGACGAATTTGCGCGCATAAGCTCACATAACAAAATGTATATAGGTACGAAACGTAATGTAATACATATTATTACGCAAGTCGTAGTTTAGTGCCCTGAGGAGGGCAGGCTGTTGCTGGCAACGCAACGCGGTCACGGCCGGTTGTCGCTCCGCTGACGTTGTCGACTTGTCGGCACTGAACGGAGCGGCGATCGCGTGCATTGAACAAAAAAAACGCACGACAAAGTACGCTTGGAGAGCAAGCGTTTGAAATGTCGATTTATGTCTTATTGATTCAACTTTTGCTAAAAATGCGATAATCCATCTCGATTAATTTATTGCTTCGTCGACATTGTCAAGTTGTCTCGTCTGTATTAAATTGACCGGATAGCAGCTGCGTCTATAAACGCAGGATACGCTATGCAATTTACGACTGACGGTCCTCAGACATGCTAACAGGTTGACTCTCCTGATTGAATGGGTTCAAGAAATATAGGGTGGCAGGGACATCGACGCGAAAACTGAAACCATGGATTCAGTACATGATTCTGAACCCCCCTGCGGTGAAATTTTTCGTCGGTTATTTTTTTTAAATCTGCTGTTTTTGACGCGTCGATGTCCCACCCGGTATAATCTGCCAACAACTCAACAGTCACGTTACGGGCGATCAAAGGTCTAACTATGATCTACTGATGGACAATCTAAATTGAATCACTTTTTGATATCTGATTCAATTTTTAGCACGACAGAACTTAACAGCACTTAACAAAGTTTTCTTTAGCGTGTTCTAGCTATGTCGTGTCGTATTTTGATTATCCGCTTATAGCAATCTTTAAGAGGATCTGCTTGCTGCTCCCGAAATGTCCGCAGTCAGCCCGTTATTATGACTCTCACTTTGTGACATAGTGACAGAAGAGAGCAAGCCATTTCCCTTTCAAACAGCAGTTTCTCTTTACTGAAGTAATTTCACCAAATCATTGATCATCATTATTATTGATGTTTGAAAATTCGATCGGCAGGTTTTCCTCGCAGTGTACGTTGCGCTTTCCAAGTCTATGTCTAATCAGATAAACACGGTACGCCAGTACCTAAGCACCAATGGAATACATCTTTGATCTGTGCTATTGATATCATAACGTAGCTAGTTCTTCACAAAAGAAAAGGTCTCTTACAAATGCTATTTTTGAATATGAGCACTGAATTATTGTTGAAGCCAATTTAGATCACTCAAGTGGCTTGAATATCGAGAAGCCGTATGAATCGGAAAATCGCTGATCGTGTCCTAATCTAATAAGCAATTGTATTGGTGCTAATACTATTACGAAAACTGATTTAGTGACCTATATTACTGGTCCTAACCTTCCGTCGTCTTGCAAATCATTCCACGTAGAAGAAATGTATTTTACGTTTGTACCATCGTTTAAGATTTTATTTGTCGGCACGATAAATAACAGCCATCATTTTATTTTATCAAGGTTTACCAGACTATTCGCACATTTGTATTAATCCCGTGCTCCCGGTAGTAAAAAAGATTCTGCCATATTTTTTCACATGCTATGTAAACCGTAGACGTGACCTCCATTGCCAAAATTAATGTGACACACGTAAACTAGTTTATAATAGGCGCAAAAAATATTTTGGCAAACAGTATTTGCTTCCTTGAAATAGTAGCGTTTAGCTGTACGTTGTCATTTCTTCGAAACGTTTCTAATATTAGATGGTCAAACTTCTTATACTGAACAGTATTTTCTAATTATCTACAGCCGGGGGTAATGTTCGAATGTTACCGAGTACAAGAGTGCTCTGTCTGTAATTTGAGTTGAAGACTTGACACGCACTAGAGCAGACAGGGCCACGACTCACGACACACAGCTGGTCGTGGTTCGCATCACGATCAAAGGTGCAGCCAGCAATTCTGTATGCGTGTTCCATGACTGACCGCATGCTGCTAACCTCAATCTGATCGTGGGTTGCAACGCAGTATCGGATATAAAATTATAATTTATTCTATTCTATCTACGTTATATCTTAGTAAAATTATATGAATTATTCCACGTCATTAATATACATAGGTATATAAGAGAAACCAAGATATTTTTGTTACTCGGAGTATTATGTCAGAGCGTGCCTGGTCTTTTGACACGTGGTGATGGTGACCATTGGCGTCAGAGCAATGATTCATGAAAGAACAGATAAAGACTACAAATTACATTTGACAGAACTAATTAATTAAGGTTAAAAGAATACTAAATTATCTCAAGAAGCAATCAATATCAATCAGCGTCTTATCTTCCAGCAATTGCCTTGATTTCGCTCATTTAACAATACAGCAATAGGTACCTCGTAACAATCTAGATAAAGTGCAAGATAATTGATTAGCATCAGTAAGATGTCTTCGAACATTCCATTGCATTCCATGGCAAACCAAACGGTCCTCTTAAAAAAGGTATAGACTCTTGTAAAAGTGTGTAACTGTGTATGTGTCTCGGATCTAGCTAAGGGTCTGTACAGACTACAGGTTCTATGTGGAACTAATCAAGTTGCAAGTGTACCACCCTGACGAAGAACGGTGCAGTGCCCTCCTTTCACCTTCAGCCTAGCGCCTGATCGTCTCGGGACCCTGAACTCGTTCGACCTGCACGCTCGTGCCTCCATTAAGCTAGGCCCTATGTTGTTTGTGTTGTTTTCAAATCGTTGCAGCTTGTTAGGAAGTGAGAGATTTGATGGGTTTCCACAAGTGGTCAATCAATTCGTTACGTTTTTGTTTTACTGCAGTAATGCTTTAATTAACTATTAGGATATTTGATTTTGATTATCCTTATATATAATCATTGATCTCTTTATATAATTTTTTTAAATAGATATGTTTTTGACAGATTCAAACTAGAAAGTCCTTCACGTCCTTCATTAAAGAGTTTGGGAAATGATTTGGATCCACACCGTTCAAGAGCATTTCAGCTTAGATCATAAGATTTTATGTTGTGTGACTGGTAGTCAATAAATATTATTTAAATTACTAGTTTCGCGAGTAACGCATTTAATTTGACAACGTAATTTACAACGGACTTAGCTTTACCATTTGCTGCGCATTTTGTTGTTGTGCTAACGAATTTAGCAGTTTTTGCCTCTGCCAAAAAAAATATGTGTTTTCATTTCACATTGTTATTGTCTACTAGAAGAAAATTAGAAGTAAGGTCACTAAATATCTGCGTAGTAGAATCACGCCACACCTATCATATCATTTTGATCAGAATTTAGAAGTAAACTGTCATGTGCTTTTCTTTTTGGTAGGTACATTATGACTGTGATGTGAGGCAATCAAAGATTTCTTGGCTTCTCATCTTTGCATCTAAAGTTATTTTGACAGCATAGTTTAGGTTTGCTATCTTCTGATAAAAGTGTCTGCTGTGGCATTAACACTTAAAGCTTCTAGAAGAAACGTATGCTGTCCTTCTTACAATCTATTGCTAGATACCTCTTGATTATAATAATTATGTTTATTATTTTTAACTGCAGGTTTTTCTCTCTACCTGCTCATTGAATGATTAAATCGTTAAAAATGGCCTTGTCCATAAGGGACGGTACATCACAAATTCTTAGTTCTCTCTCGAAAGTTCGAATGCAGCAACACCCAGTTGTTGCCATATAGATTACTAGCAGTGCGTTTTCACCCGCATAATTCTCGATTCCGTGGGATAAAAAGTAGTGTAATACCTGGATATACCTGGATTAACACATAGTATCCTATGTGTTAATCCAGGTTATAAACTATCTGTGTGCCAAATTTCATCCAAATCCGTTCAGTCGTTTTTTCGTGAAAGAGTAATAAACATCCATCCATCCATCCTCACAAACTTTAACGTTTATAATATTAAATAAGATTGTGTAAAATCAATATTATGACTTACTGGTACTGACCTGCGAATAACACTATGCGATAATAAACATTAGTAAGACGTAATTAATGGCGATCAAATATGGCCGGTAAATACTGATGTCACGGCCGGTACGCGTCCACATCGTCAAAGGCATTATAATCAGATACGTTCTAATGAATATTTATGTGCAGTTCTTAGATGGAAAATATTAGATATATTTTGGATCATATTAAGATGTTTTTGCAGATAAAATGAACGATGCCTAAAAGACTACGAATTCAGAAGCAGTATTGCCATAAAAGGATATTCATTTTAATTAAGATGGCCTTCTATCTGCAGTAAAAGAGGCAATGATATCCTTAGCTGAAGTGAGCACAGGACCCTTTGGTGTAGAAACGACAATTCGTATGCATGTTATTAATTTTGAAGTAGCTGCATGCTGGTTCTATGAAGTTATGTAGGCGTATGTTAATAAAACAGATGAGTGGGTCTCTAGTGTATTAACAAAACAAAATTCCACGTTGGAAGACGATATATATTGTAATTTGTTCTATAGTGGAAACTTTTGTTTTATTAAACTATAAGAGTTACAAAACAATAAGATTGTTTTGCAAAATCACGTTAATATTGGTTCTTCAAGGACGTATGTGTATAACAATATGTACCTGTGTTTTCAGAATGGGCTTAGCATAACAAAAGTCTATTTACTGAACTCTCACGAGCTAAGTAGATTAATTCTAATCGTTTGAAGTAACGCGTCGATTTCTAAGATAGATTGTTTATTACTTAACCAAGAGTTTACAGTATTTGCCTTTGTGACCAAGTATAACTATGGCCTTTGAAACTGGGGCAGTAACCTATTCCCTTAATTTAAAATTCAAACAGTTTCTGTGACATGCAAACATGGAGATTTTCTGTGCAACAAACGGTTCTCTGCTGGCATTCTGATTTCATGAAGCTGGTGGCTTTTCCAACATGGTTATTTTTTGCTGTGAATGAGTTTATTCTAAGTTAAGGAATTGTTGTTTTTCACAGAATTTTTTTGGGAATTTCCTTATCGTCATTCTAGACGTTTCTGTAGTGAATATTTATTTGTGTACAGTCAACAGCAAAAGTAGATGATCAAAATCAGAAATTCAATACTAATGAACGGAGTTCGCGTCAGAACTGTGTGGCGTCGAAGTAATTCAAATGTATGTGATTGTAAATTATACCAAACATTTACTACTAGTACAGCTGCCATATATTCGTGATCAGTTTTGACTCCAAAAGTTATAAACTCAATTCGCATCAGAACTAAGAAGTGATTTTTTTTTCAAAACTAGTGGACAGTTAAACTCAAAAATTAAATGATGAAACTGAGGCCACGTAATCAAGAGGCAAATAATTCATCCATACTTATTTTTTAATTATCCCAGTAATTTAATTTGTTATGTTTTACGGAAAAACAGCACGGGGCACGGAGCAGAGGACAAAAATAAAAAATTAATATGAAAAAATACCGTTCATTAGTATTGAATTTCTGATTTTGATCATCTACTTTTGCTGTTGACTGTACGTGATTTGCATTGTTTCGTCTCTTGTTAAGGTGCTGCACAAAAAGTTGTCTATTTGTGTAGGTGAAGCTGACAGATTTAATAGTTGTTCATTACAGCTATTCTGGCAATAAAGTTTAAGGTTATTATGTAAAAACCTACTTACTTATATTTGTACACCGTTAAGGCAAAACATGACTGTGATATAATTTAATTGTAACATCTTGCATGCCATGTGTGTGTATAAGTGTATACTCATGTTTTGGACAAATAAATGATCTTTTGTCTTTAAGGGTTTTAACATTCATATAACACCTGATATTGGTTATTTAGTAAGTCTTCCAGAATAACTTGTAGCTGTGACCCTCGGTGCATTATGCAATTTCTGACGCAATACTTCCAACAATTTACATTATGCTCATTTAAACAATTTCTTCTGGCTTAAACTGGTCTGATTAAACAATATCTTTGTATTTTCCACACTTAGGTACATATTTTATCGGGTTTGCTCGGGCCTTGGCCCGAATTGTAATGATTTTCCTTCATGGATATTAATTTTGCACAGCATTCGCTACCTATGTTGAATGACGATTACATGAATATTATTAATTCGCAATTCGTGATTGAAACTGCCGAGGTGTTTTCATCGCGTTGGAAATCTTGTTTGAATAAATTCCGGGTAAAAAATTAAGAGTGTGTTCAAAAAAATTGCATATAGTCTTGATACCTACATTTGTTATCAGGGGCATATATAAGTAGTACAAGTGGATTCAGTATTTACAATCCGCATCCGAAATCGATAGTCCATTTAACATTGACCTACTCTTTCATTTTGATTTTATTATTTTGGCTTATCGGTGACTTTGTATTTCAGCGGCAGGCTTTCGTGCTATTTTTAATGCATTTATGACTTTGGTAAGAAGGCTTAAAGAGATTTGCTGATTTTTAACTACGTGGACCAAAAGACCAAATTGTAGGTAGAATTCCTAAGAAAAAACCGCTTGTTTGTTATTCAGTCCTCCATAAATCTCGCCGCACGGGGTGCTTTCTAGCATCTTCAATTATGCATAATGCAGCTGTCATTTTCCTGTTACAGAGTTCTTCGATCTTTGAAAATTTTCATAAATCTTGAATTTTATTCCTTGGGACTCATACATTTTTATAAGATCCTTCGAATCAAATAAATAATGGGCTTTTTATTGTGTTTCTAAATGTGTTGTGTCACGAGATGAACTCTATTGACAGTCTGACCTGCCCTTTGGGTCAATAAACTTGGGGTTTACGGGATTTTTCCTTGTGTCCCGTAGACAAATGATGGGAATCAACTTCTACGTAATGCCTATTACCAAAACAGATAGCTGCATATACTTTATCATGTTTGGCTTCTCTTTCCGGGAGAAATACATACCTATCTGAAATTCTCGATTGCATTTGAATTAGTAGCTACATCAAGCGGGCATGCAGTGCGGTAGGTCTCGGCAATTCACATACATAACCCTAGAGTTATGATGCGACTGCACTTGTTGGCAAGCATCAACAAGAGCGGTAAAACGAGGTTACGTTTCATTAATACGTCTCCTTCCTTTGCTAAAAGCATCAGTCTATACGTATTCAAATGTCACGACCTTATACCACAATGTAAGTACTGGATTGTGAAGATTATCAGTTGAAGTCTGGTTTAAATCTGCCGTGATCCTTGACCCATTATCCGTGTGACACTAGCAGCATCGCTGGTTATTGGCATGTTTATGATACTGGCTACACACACTATAAATTCCTCGCGTTCCATTTTAAAATGTCGGATGTGTAATGTTTTCCGCTATCTTTTTTGATGTAAAGCACAATTGTCTCGCAATATGTGGTGGTGAGGGTAAGGTGTAAATTATTGATAATTACTTGACTATTGTGTATTCAGAAATACTAGGTGCAGGTTTTGAAGTTCAAGTAAAGAGCTGTCAAATAATTTTCTGGTAGGTATCAAGAAATCGTGATACCTAACTGATTTAAATGCAAATGAGAAACTCGGTGGATAATTTGTAAGAAACTGTTTATTTATAGTTTTCCTGTAAACCGGTTTAGTTAAAGTGTATAATAACGAAAATAATATTACGTACAAAAACAGAGGACTGTTGTTTCTAACAAGACTATGTGGTCTATTCTACAACGTAATATTTTTTCGATTCACTATCCTAAAATCGCTTGACAAACGAGTTTCCGAGCCGTTTGATGGTACGTAACTATGTATGTTACAGAAATAAAACAGAATTTATTAGTGCTAGCGAATTCAAGTCACATAATTAATTCGGCTCCGTGGTTGAATAAATGATTTCCGGCACGCCTCAACTTTTCTGACTTTATCATATTGTATGTGTCGATTGTTTTATATTACTTAGTTTTTTATTTATTTGTGAAGTATATACGTGTAATAAATAAACATTATTAACCGAGAAATATTTCTTCTATAAACTCTGACTCAGTTCTTCGAATTAAGTTCAAGCCAAGTAGATCATTCATTGTTTGTAACAATAACAAGTAATAAGTAGTGACTAACCTTTTAATGAAGGTGTTAATTAAATATTTGATAAGCGAACTCATTATTATTTGTTTGTAATAAAACTTGTGTTTCCAGTCTGTTATGTAATACTTTGAACAGAGAGGCACAAGGTGTGGGGGCAGTGTCGCCTCATTTTTAATAGACACACGTGATTCAGCCGACAATTCGCGAGTAGGTATTATTTTAAATTTTAGTCAGAGCAAAATCAGACAACGCGGAAAATGTTTTTCCGAAAATTATTACAGATCGGTCTTGTTACGTTGTGTACGCAGAATCCCCGTAGCAACAATGTGAGGGGATTTCGTAACATCAACGTAAGTAGTTAAATTTTTGCCAGTTTCCGCTGTGGTCCGATGTTATGTGCGTAGTAGAGCAAGGTAGGTATGTTCAGTTCACAAAAACAACATTAATATTCCAACAATGATTACCTAATTGATACGAAAATTATAAAGGATAATAGGCAAACACGTGGAGGTGACATTGCGCACTATATCTATTTGCAAAAATATTCGCACAATTCAAATTCCTTTGTATTAGAATCTGTATTTGATGTCCAAATATTTTCTATGTAATCAAAGAGGTTCGGCTGTACGCCGTACTTTTTTATCGTCCGACTAAAATTAAACGTTGGCAGATAAAGCCGGCCGTATCTGCAAGCGCCTTAATGCCCCACTACACTCGTCTATATGGAGATATTCAAGGTTATATCAATATTGCAAAATTAACTGTTTAGCGGAGTCGCGAACGCGGCTCACGGTACAGTAGGGGAGACCGAGGGGAGTTGAAACAATTTTGACATTATTCGTCGTACACAAAAATCTATTAGCTAGAATTATACGATATTAGTACCAATCGATAGCACATTTCTTTCATTATTATATGAGACCAAAAAAAAAGCGTAAGTATGAATGCTACCGCGAAAATTTAACTTAAACGTGACAAGTCATTCTGTTTCAATTCCCCTAATACCGAGGTAAGTTGAAACAAGGGTCGAGGGGAGTTGAAACAGGTATTAATTTTGGAGAACTAGGGTTGTATATTAGAAAAAAACTATGAAATTTAAAGGGTTTTATTAAAAAATAAAAATCTAAAATGAACATACATATTTTTAAGTAATTTCTACTCAATTTATAACGAAACTAACCCTATTTTAATTTACATTAAAATAAGGTATTAATAGATATTCGCAGAGTATCTTTTCCTCTGAAGATGTAAAAACGGTCTTTTCTGGGTATCCTACAATCGGAGGAGCAGTCGTTTCATGACGGTCATAAGCCTTTTTTTTCTTAATGTACCTGCAGACGCCAGCACTTCAAGCTACTACAATCTGTCAAATTTATTTAATAGATTTTCAACTTTATCGCTGAACTGTAAGGTTCAAATTTGATTGGGAAAATTTTGCAGTTTTGTCTGTACAATGACGTATGGTTGAGGTTATAGTTGGAGGCAGCATCCCGAAGACTTTTTTGGCGCAATATCACCTCATCTGCCGCGAGATCATATATTTCTCGGCTCGCTGTACCTCTGTCAGTTTTTCTTTCGTAGTCCGTAGGTATGCTAAAACAAGAAAAAGCGAAACAAAAAGTTAACTACCTACACCATATTAGCAAATCAGTCATACAAAAGAGCACCGAGGAGAGTTGAAACAAGCTGTTTCAAATCCCCTCAGTAACAAAAATCGTTCCACCCGTTAGAAAATTACAACCTAAAAGCAAACCACAAAACAATGACTTGCACCATCACTATTCATTCAATCCTTAGTTAATGAGATTTCGAAACATACATAACACAAGCCAAAACACTAACACATTATCAAACTATAGGTAGCTAAAAAAAACGAACAAAACTTACTTTTCGTGTTTTTTTTGACATGGGTGTCAGATCTCCACAACCGCAAGCCTTGAGTCGTAGACGCATACTGAGGGGCCCGCGGGCGGTGGGGCACGGCTAAACAGCGTTGTTGCCAACTCGATAACGGTTATAGATTCCGCGTAATTGACGTTGTTTCAACTCACCTCTGTTTCAAAACCCCTCGGTCTCCCCTACGCGAGAAAATATCACGTGGAACATGTTTCGGTACCGCCAATGCGTGTAAGTACTTATCTGCCTCAGAGTTATCTACGAAATCCACGTGGCCCTATGCGTGATTCGATCTTTGGTAGTAGTCAGTAATTCTTTTATATTTTTGAGGCGCATTGGGCATTTTTGAGATGGGACTAAATCATTGATTTCGCGACACTGTAACGCAATTTACCGACACCGTGGAGTAAAAGACATCAACGCGTTGATTACCGCGGTGCCGATTTTTTTCAAGTTTTCACTTCTGTCGGCACTCCCGGAGTGCCACTGTTATTTTTTTTTCAAGCCGTTGTTCTGCGCAATAAAGGGGTTTGTTATTTGCCTTCAAGCGGTTTCTATATAATTTATTCTTCATAGGTAAGTGCTTCAAATTGTGACATAACTGCGCAATATTATCTAGTGGAAAACAATACACGAAGTAGGTAAACAGCCCTCTCGTAACTGAATGGTTCATAGTCGCCGGTTTTTAGTAGCGTCGTAGCCTCGAAGGTTCTCGTAAGCAGTTGCTACGCTACAGGCTCTAATTTTAGGGAAGACGATTCAAAACATATTGAAATCGACTTGAAGTATCCAATAATACATACTGTGGTACTTACGTAACAATTTATAAGTTATTTCTGTACCACAGAAATATAAAATAAAAAAAAACCTGAGGAAAAACAAGTTTCATTAAATTATTTTAAGGGGCCGTGCACGAAATCAACTGATTTTGATCAATTTTGTTCATTTTGTGAGAAAGGGAAACAGATTTTAAAGAAAATTATTTGTGATTTGAAAAGTCGAATTCTTTGTCCTGTACATAGCGGAAAAGGATTTTTTAGTAAATTAAGGATTTGTGGAAAATCACTAAAATTCGCAACAAGTTTTCCAAAAATTTACGCGATTCTGACGTTTGATCGTTTCGTTAGGAGAAACTACTTTTATATTATAAAAATAAAAAAATATCATCAACATTATTATACAGGATGGCAGGGATATCCACGCGAAAACTGTTACCGTGGATTCAGTACATGATTCTGAACCCCTCTGCGTTGAAATTTTTCGTCGGTTATTTAAAAAAAATCTGCTGTTTCATAGAAAAGTGCAATACCTACGCGGTCAAAATGTATGGAACAGCAGTTTTTTTGTATTAAATAACCGATGCAAAATTTGTATGGTCTATTTGTACATACGGGGTTTGTAACCACTTTTTTCAACTTTCATACAAAATATAGCAGAAAAAAATGTTGAAATAACGTAACTTTCTCAAAACTTCAAGACAAATAAATATTTTTTTCTAATACTTAGACACACTTTTAAGAAATTAAAAAAAATACATATTAATCTTAAGTTAACCATTTAATAGAATCTAAAATTTATTTTATGATTATACTATATCTTCATTAAGTAAATCAAAGGCGAAATAAAACATATTTTCGAGAGCGTAAAAGTGATGCAACTATTAACATCAGGTGCTGTGACTGACACGAATGGTTTAGCACCATGAAAACTGTACTTTTATACTTACACAGACTTAGTGTTTCAATTATTTTAAGCTTTCTTACAATTAGATAAGTTATTGACGAAAAAGGTATTTTTTTGTGCACGGAGCCTTAAGGATTTTATTTATTATTTGCAGTAAAAATAGTATTTTACGATCTGAACAGGCGCAGTGCAAAAGACATTGAGCGATGCAATTATCTGTGCTATGTTTACACTGGTGCAGTGTAGTACAGGAGCAGTGGAGGCCCAATGGTAACCCCGACTTATGAGTTGTAGGTCATGAGTTCGAATTCAAGCAGGCGCTTTACTTTGCGTAAATAATTTCATCACCACTGCTCTGAAAACATCGTGAGGAAACCGGCATGTCCTAGAACAAAAATTCGAAGACATGATGTGACATCTACCAACCCGCACTGGGCCCGCGTGGTAGATTATAGCCCACTCTCGAAGAGGCCTGTGTCCCAGCACTGGAAACATTATAGGCTGATAGTGTTATATTTACACTACTGTAGAAAAAAAAAGTTATATCACGAGTGAAATTGTCTCGTGTGTGTGACTATGATAAGGTTCGTTGCCAGAAATTTAATATCACTACGTGAATATTTTTAAAGAATTGTTTATAAACTAGACACGCGACGTGCATGTAACGCGTAGTAGAAAATTATCTTCAATGTTAACCTCATTGGCTTTGTTTATGTTTTTTTTTTCAATAATCCGAAAGGCTATTTTAATATTTTTAACGCTTTAACAACTGGTAACAAGATTTTGTACTAATGAACGCAAAATTATTACACAGAGTTAGTAGGGGGCGTATACAATTCGGAATCATTTATCATTTAATATTAAAACCAGCCATAATTTTTCATTTCAGTCCAATAAATTAATTATCTGCCACACTCTCGAGTCGAGGTATTTTTTTCAGTTTTCTAGTATTACAAAGTAGTGAAAATATGAAAAAAACTGACAGGTAGCTCGGAGTCACTTTTGCATCTATGTAGTTGTAGAATTGGAGCCAACAAGATTTCATATTTATTCTGATTATTCTACGGATCTTCAAAACTGTCTCCTAAAAAACTCCACGTGTTACTGAGTCATACCTACTTACCTAAGTAGGTAAGTCTGTTTTTGAGCGATTTCTCACGAAAGTTCAACTGCAGTCAAGGCCAGCTTGTGCGGATTAGCATCAACAATATTGACATTGAAGGCGTACCTTCCTGTGCGTAGGTCATGTGGACGAATAAAAACCCACTCGGCAGAACATTCGCACATTATATACGACACCTACTTATGTATATAAACGTAGATGTAGTAACTGCGTATACGCAGGAAGGTAATGGTGCCGATTCCGTTGTTCACAAACTAAACTAAATTTAAGTTCAGTCTATTTCATTAAGAAAAGGACAGAAGATCAATTTTAGTTTAGTCCTGTCAAATTAATCAGCGCCTGTCACCACTCCATACAAGTTTAGACGTGAATAAAAACTTACCTACTAAAATTACGTCAATTTACGTCAAGCGCTGATTAATTTGACAGGACTAAACTAAAATTTATCTTCTGTACTTTTCTTAATGAAATAGAAAAAAAAGATGCACTGAACTTAAATTTAGTTTAGTTTGTGAATAATGGAATCGGCACCATTGTTCAGTTGTCGAGTTCTGCACAAGTGGTACTTATAAAGAAGTAGTCCACTTAGAGCACCCGTCCGAATAGCACCTACGCGAATAGCACCTAGCCTAGACAAAAATGTAAAAATAAATGGTAACCCACGAAGAGCACCTGGGTGCTCTTTGTGGACTAGGCTAGGTGCTATTCGCGCAGGTGCTATTCGGACGAGTGCTCTAAGTGGACTACTTCCTTATAAATCTGGGATCTAGGATTCCGCCGGTTGCATGATAGTGATATGATAATAATATAGGTAATTGCATAATTTCTGAACGCCTACTTGCCCCAATATTAAGGCGAAGAAAACACTTTAGGCCTTTGTGTCTCCCGTTCCTATCCATAGCAAAAGATCTCTACGAGTTGGCTCATGTGATTTTCTGAAAATGGTTGATACATCTTCGTAGGCTTGAAAGAGAGGTAATAATCATAATCATCATGCATTATGTAACTCCCTGTGTCCTTCACTGTGTCAGGAAAATGCATCAACATCAATTAACTGCCTCGTTGGTCTAGTGGTCGCAAGCATGAGGTCCTGGGTTCAAACCCCGGGTCAGGCAAAGTGTAATTTAGATTTTTCCTTCTGGAATTTCTCAGTAGTAGCCCTGAGTTTGGATTTGTGCCCGGTTGATGGCAATAGACTCGCCTCCTATTACATGGGACTTAAACATAACTGGCGAAACGTGGGTGTACTATTGGTACACCTCTGCCTAACCCTTAGGGGAATACAGGCGTGATGTTATGTATGTATCTATTTATTAATATCAGCAAGCTACGCTCCCTTCCTAAATCGTAATAATTTTCGCATATCTCTGTTCTTGCTTGCTCTTTTAATAATAGTCTCATTCAAACTCAAACTCAAAGCATTTATTTCAATTAAACCATTTACAGGCACTTTTGAATAGTCAAGGAATCTATCAGTCAGAAATATGAAGCTAGTTGCCCATTCCAAAGCGTAGTAGGTAGGTACCTATGGAGAAGAACGGACAAGAGACTCCACGGAAACTCTTTTAAATAAAAAAATTGTTACAAAATATTGGCTACATCATTCATGTTGAAATTATACATGTGAGAACATTATCTTCCTACCCGTTTTTCAATACCCGTATCACAAGTATACCAGTGTCTATTTTGGCGTAATCATCATACGTCTCAGGAGTGATAACGTGATGTGTACAATTAATGTGCCAAATGAAGCCACGTGGCAAAACAACAATGAGCAAAAAATGTTTCAAGTTGCATAATTTAATGACAAGTTGCCACTTTGCCAGGCCCTCGTAACTAAGCTGTCTACTCGCTTTTCTTTACTTATGACTAACACATAATGATAATCACCTGATATGTACATAAGTACATCTGTTTGCTTTGTTCTGAAGCAATACTATTTGATTTGTGAACGTTTGGTCGAAAATATTTTGGTGCTATTTTTAGAATAATTTTCCATGCTTATCTGCGGGGTAATTGTGATGACTTTCATTTTGATAGTTCAACAATATTCATTGCGTTATTTACGTTGTTCAGCAGTATTTTTTTTCGAACTTTTGAAGCAATGGATTAGCAATCTCTTTCAAAATGATTCCGATTGCGATTGATCGTGTATTACGCAATAAGGGTGCTGGTGGGTGTCGACGTAGAAACAAGATTTTGTGATATTCACAGTGTTACTGAAAATCATTCATTACACGTACGATGTTTTCAATCGATCGCCTGCTGAAAATTGTTTGTGACCACCAGGCCCGTATAGAACTTCACTCAAAACTCAAGAATGACTTAAAACTCGTTTAAAGCCTTTTGATTGGTTGAAACTAGTTTTTTTAAGTTATGCTTGAGTCTTGAGTGAGGTTCTGTAATATGGGCCTTAGATTAGTATGCAAAGACCTACTGGACGAAGTCACTAATATTGTGAAAGATTGTTTGAAAGTACCTTTTTAGTAAAGGGTCTTTAAAACTCTCTTCTTCTAAGTCTAATTTACCTTAATAGTACCTTCAGACGGCAATATTTCAAGCAATATATATATTTCCAGTTTAAGCTGATCTCCCATCGTTATGGGCTTTCCGTACAATGAGAAGTCTGTCAGCTTTTACTGGAAATGTATAGCTTTATATACGAGGAGCAAGTATGAGGCTGTATCTTCTGTTAAAACCCATATTTATACATGCGATGGTTTGTTTCTTGACCTTTCTGTGACCAATTCCGAATTCTAAGTACGAAACAGAGGTTACGGAATTACCAGAGCATTGATCCTATCACATGGGATCTCATGCATAGTAATGAAGCACACCCTATGGCTTCTCAGACCTTTCGAGAATAAATCGACATGTCAGTTGTATACGTAGGGATGTGTGTTCCTCGGCATTTTACAACACGATGTCATTTATAACAATTTTCACTGGCAAAAGTTAATTGAAGTTAAACGACTGTGTCAGCTTCATTTTGAATTCACAAACGTTTTATTTTTGGTATACTCTCATACCACTGTGTTCACATTGTCATTTTTCTCGTACTAACTCTTTGATGATTAGAGATAAAAATCTAGCGAGCATCTACTAATTTCCACTACACGCGATTCTGTCGTAGGTGGTTTTTAAGACAGCAGCTGAAAGTCAAAATGAGTTTACACTTCTAATAAATTGGAAAATAAGAGTTGGAGGAAGCAAAACGAAAACAAAACTAGTTTGTATATTGTGTGGGTTTTTCTTATGACTACTTTTTTTTTACCTTAGGACCGCTTTTTTTTTAAGTTGGTATTTATGTGCAAAGTAACCATTGAATAAAATTATCTTTGATCGATTTTACGGTGTAAACACGAAGTGAAACCAAAATCCGACCAAGTGTGACTTGATCTAAGCGCTACTCTATCTGTCACACTCAATTATCTCCTGAATAGCTCGGAGTCTTAGACCATAATCACTTGGAACTTGGAGCTCGCAACCGTATCTAATCATAATCTCTAAAACTGGTTTCCGTAACAACTCGCTTTCCGACTGGTTTTCGGATTTACAATAAAATCTGTATAAATAAAACTTGTATTGCTGTGTTAATGAACATGACGACTATGGAGGTAGGATATCTCATCGCCTCATCGCATGATCCATCCTTTGTACTGACTTACGGAAATATGTCATTATACATACAGTGCCTGATGTTAATTGCCTCTTAAATGTATTCGACGGTCGTATATTGAATGATGCGTGAGCAATACTTTCTCGTGGTCGATTTAACGCGGAAGATAGTCGGACAAGGACACTTCTCTACTTCCTTGCCGAAAAAAACAAGCATTGTAGGAATTCCTTGAACACTTTGAATTATTTTCATACACATTAATTAACTCTACTTTATCGACGAATTAAATACTTCCATACATTTTGCGGCAATGAATCTCTTGGTGGCGATATTATTCAAGTTTTGAGTTCAGCGAGTGGGAGGCGGGAGTGATCATGGCCAACCACCTTACACTTGTGCTCACTTGTATGTGTTGGCGTACCCTGCTTTTGTATAATATCAGTCTTCTGATTGATTGACGCTAATTTACAAAAGCTAATTTGTGGACTAGATACGCTAAAAGCTGTTCCAAATGCAACACCAACAAATCGAATACAACTTGTAAGTAATCGAATACCGATATTCAATGCCTATTCTATTACTACCAGATGTGGTGGCCGGGGACCTGAAACAAATTGTTCGCATTATTGACACGGTAAGCAGATTGTCGACCTAGTTTCCAGCATTGTTTAGCGCACCGGCGTACGCGGCGCCTAGCCAAATCTATTTTAATTTTTATCTACGTGGTCGTTTGCGCGCAGTCTGTGTCTTCTCTGCTTTTTGCAATGTTTACAGTTTTGCCACGCGCTTTTCGTTGAGCGTGAATTCAGAAATGACAGATAATACAAAACTGGTTCAATTGTAACAATTTATGTTACATTCTCGCGTGTTTAACATCCGCATGGACGCAGCGGCCATTTCCTACGATAAAGCAGCAGTATTCCACTCTTATCGTTGTTTCCTATAGTGATCTGCGATAGCACGTGGTTTTCGGTTTGTCTGAGTAATTTCATGACAAGATTTCGAAACGCGGAAGCTATGGAACTCATGTACGACATACTTTATAATCGGGATATGTGTGCAGTTTCCACGTTTATTATTGGGTTATATACAAATTACTGATAGTTTAGATGGTTTCCGTTGTTGGATGATTGCCCAATTCATTTAAAATTTGCGTCAACTCCATTTGCGTCTGTGGGCCTCCCGTTGGGTCACGAAAATAAAGTCAACTTGCTTGAATATGATAAAACTGTTTTTAAAATATATTGTGTTATTTATTACATATCGCTTGTATTAAGTTTTACAGAGCTGTTACAAACCGGAAGAAGATTTAGTCGGATAATACTTACATATACACATACACATAATACACAGACATAATAATTTACTGAGTTTTGAGATTGTATAATATAACATACCCTATCCATATCGTTATCAATATACAGTTAAGTGTACATATGAATGTTACTGCCATATTTTTTTTTTTTTTTGTGTGGGAAATTGTCAGATAACTTCTCCCGCTCTGGGTGGAGCAGGAGGGCGTGTCAGACTCTTACTGACTAAAACCCACCCGTGTTCCTTCGGTTGCCCTGTTGCCGGGGGCCACGATGTCCCTTTCGGCCCGTATTCGCAGCCCGGCAGGCATTGGTCCTAGCGAACCCCGTCAATTCTGCTGACATCTCTTTGAGGCGCGCGTGGAACAAAACGCGCCGTCGACCCGGGCTTGGTCCTTATCGGACGGCGAGCTACCCATTGCTCACCGTCCGCAAGCCCTTGCCTACGGTGGCCGGAAATCGGCTCGCAATTCCGGTCCCGGGCGAATGTTTCTGCCTACGGTTTATTTAAGTTTGAAAACCAGGAGTACAACTGCTAGCAGCTGCTCTTTGTGAGAACGCTCTATGTGAATTTGCAAACAATTGTTTACTAGAATACCGTGTTCCAGCATGTGTATATGTTTGCCAATTGGCATGGCGATGCTCTTTCAGGAGTTCTGGTCCAGTACTACCTTAATCTCCACCTAAATAAAAAAATGGAAATTATCAGATATTACTATTGTGCACAGGAGAATATATTACTGTACATCACCTTTTGCTAATCCCTAAATCGCCATTTTAAGACAAAAACGGGAAGACAGTAATCGTTTATAAAGTATTGACTAAAAACTGGCACTCCTAATAAATGAAGGAGAAGTGGAATTATTAAATATGATAATATTAACTTACTGTTACATCTTTTTCAGGTACCCATAACTGCCCTAGTCGCTGCGTGTTCTTCATTCGATAGTTTCCGTCAACCATAGACAGCCATTTATAACACCAGACTGCTTGCTTATTACTACAAAATTCCCAGGTACGTCATCTCCTACTTATTGCCTGTCCAACAGTCTTATGAAACTGTTCAGTTTCCAAGAAATTACCAACAGCAGCTAAATTTATTTTTAACTAATTATGTACTTACGTTCAATTTTCCACATACTTTAACGACATGAACATCTTTTCCTAAGTAAAGTTGGGAAATACACGTCTTTTAAATGGCAACTGTGCTAAACTAGGGATCTTGCGTAAAAATTAAGTTTTACCTCTACCAAACCTGTATGGCCTTTTATACTGTAGCTTTAAACATGTTAAAAATAAGATTTATGCTTCTCCCGGTCATAAAGGCGAGTCGAAATTAGGTGCTGCTGTCTCCTGCAAAGGTATACGGTGCCAAAGTTTCATAGATCGCGCTATTTCCGTGCAAACACAAAACCGCTGACGCACACTGTCGGTCAAAGCTCCGCACTGACGCTCGCCTGTCAAGTATCTATTAGGACTTATTTCTGGATTCCATCCACCGTGTTTTATGTCTCTGTTTGAAGGTGAAAGAACTTGGCTTTCCTAGATGACGACACTGCGGGTTATAGAATATAGAGGAATGGACAAAAGTTTCTAGAAATATATTTTTAATATTTTTACTTGTTTATGGCGTGTGCTTCTCAGATCATTAAGTGTTTACCTTTCTCTTATCTTCATCATCGTCCAACCGTAACATAAGATGTACATACTAATTAGGCAATGTTAAATCTCTATGATTATGCACCAGCAGTCATCGTCGACTGCAACTGCGTGCTTATTAACGTCTCCTTTGGCCTTTTCACTATGCACCCCGAAACATTCCATACCGTATAGCTATGTAGCTGCATTTACCAACCTGTTACTAGTTCAACTGAGGACACTATAAAAACTCGGTCAGAACCTGGGTCGAGGCATTCCTCATAAATAAACAAGGTGCCATAGAAAGAAGTAGTCCTCATGTGCAAGATAGTAAAGTTTTTAACGCGTGCATTAGGCTAGAACGATAATTATGCAGTGCATATATTTGCATCAAAACATACTGATGTTACTTACGTGATTATTGCTTTTACTTTTCAATAAATGCAACGAGGACGTCATGCAAACTGATTGAGGTAATTTAGTTCGAAAGAATAAATAACTGCCAGGACAGGTGTGTCCCCCGGTCGCCCTTTGTCTGTGCTCCAGGCCGTAACGGAAGGCGTGACCCACTGGCTGTGTGGAATTGCACGCACAACCGATTATTGTGCCTTGTTACTAGGCGGCCGCTACTTTCCCTTTGTGCGAACACGTTTTTTAAAAACACTCATCCATCGCAACGACAGCTACAGCTCTTTCAGTCAGCGCACTTCCGTTAGTCTCTTGTGCAACAATGTTAAGCGCCGTTTACATCTACTGGAACATAATGAAGCCGTTATCTGTAGCCTCGAGGTATTTTAAAACTGTCTTGGAAGTCAGCTTGGTAACGTCCGTAGAAAGGTCGGCTATAAATTACACACGGACAGAAACGGTCGGCATGATTGTTTATCGTGATGGATTTGATTTAAGACTAAGTTTCCTGCGATCGAGAAATAAAAAGAAATGGAGGAATTTCCATGAAACGATTATCTCCGTAGTTTAGAAACTAAACTATCGAGTCAGACCAAGATTTAGGATCTGTCAAAGTAACACAAATATTTTTAGTACGCTTACAATCCAACACGGTGGCACTCCTTTAGCTACAATGGCTATAACACTAGTGTCGACGTCTAAGCCAAGACAAACCTCAAATATTTGCACCAACTCACTAAGTAAATTCTTACCTTGTTTGTACATAGTATCACGATCGCTAGAAGTCATTTTGAACTCAGATGAACATGAATGCGAAGCAAGATCATTCCAGAGAGCTTTACTGCATAGACGTGCCTTACTTCATTCTAAGCTCCGTAAGTGGAAGCTAAGTATATGCCATTACGCTATGCAGTATAGACCGTTGTGGTGAAAGGATGCATGCTTCGATGAGATGTTACTCAGAAATAATTACAAAATTTTACAAACGATTCATTAATATTCTGAAGCAATTATGTTTGGCCATACATTTTAATATCAACGGAAGTGCCTTCTTTGGCATATCAGTATCGTATTGTCTTCCTCTGAACACCGGTTGTTGTGCAATTTTCAGGATGTGAGTTACGTAATTTTTCCGATTCGAATGTATTCAAACCGGTCACGTCTGGTAATTGATAGTTTCGCGATTAAATGCTCGGTCGCCCAAGGTTAAGCCGGCTATGTAAATAAAGTAATGGCGTTGGCTACAAAGCTATGTAAGTCTGCGGAACAAATTATAGGCGTGATCCATTTGCGACCGGACCGGCCACCGGTAGCACAGGTTGGACCGGCCAGGAAAACGGAGATTGTAGTTAGATAACTAACTTATAGCCAATCAGCCAACGTTGGAATTAACGTTATCGACTCTCCCGCTGTTTAAATGTACAGGAGTACAAGGGACTTGATAACAGCTCACGTAAGCGGCTCATGCAAATTGCATGTTCAATAAATTGGATAATAAATAGCTGTAAAAGTGAAAAGCAATTTATGGAAACATCAGGTGATTCGTTACTTGAAAACGGTAACCAGAATTGATAACGTTCCGAAGTTAAGAGGTGGTGGTCGACGGACACACGGCATCGGCATCGGCAGCGGCAAATGAACCCTCTGGCTCAGTTCCAACTCTGCTGTTTAACACAACCGTGGTATCCCTCACTAATTACTGAGCTTGCTTAAATGGTTTCACTTCCTCCAAGCCGGTGAGGTCGCTTTAGTCGCTTGTATAATCGCGACAGACGTAACAATGGCAACAACATTTGTGACTAATCCATTTACATTATGTTTAGTCACGAAAGTCGTGTCAAATAGCAACCAATTATGTACATATTGTACATATCTGAATGATATATTAACGTGGACGTACCTAGCAGGTAATACAATATGAGTTTTATAAATACTTTGATGTTAATGCGTCAAGACAATGGATTTCATAGATGTGTCGCTTATCGAAGTTGACGTGTGCGGTTAAAAAATTGCTGGATATAAAATCTATGTTTAATATTATTACGAACGGTAATCGTGTACCGACAATGTTGGGTCCACGTCAGCTTCGGTCACGCACGATTGAACATTTTCCATGACATTTGAACCGAACAAAGGGTTGCTAATTGTGACTCACGTAACTTTTTGACTAGGGTGGGTGTGCGACAGCCTATTGAATCTACAGCTGTTCGCTTCCCAGTAGTGAATTACGGTTTAATTAATGAAGTTATGCGCACGCATAATGTTTTGTATTCACACAATTTCCTCATTAATTCGTATAAATGTATGTATCGTTCGCGCATTCCTCGTTCGATTTTCCAACGATTTCATCATAACGAGTTGATTCAACTAGAATAGTAGTTAGTGATTTGTGACTAGTCACTGTTTAACGTTTACAGTTTCAGAACATAATAAAAATATCACCAGTAGACTCTTTGCCCCCAAATTGTTGTAATTCATCACTAGTCAAACATAGACGTACTTATCGTATGTTTCAAGAAAGATAGTAATTAGGGTTAAACTAGCGAAAACAACGTCGCATCACTCAAGATAATGTAGCTAAAACTCTTACGTTTTTAATTAATATTATGAACAGGAACGTCAAAACAAACAGTGTTTTGGTAAAACGAAAGAGGATAAAAATTATTATTAATATGAGTTTAATTTTCGGTCGTTGTTTTGGCTTGCGGTTAAAAGTTTATATGAATGCATGGATAATACGTTGAAGTTGTAGTTTTCGTAGGAAGCTGGCCCAAACACATAACCCACGGGGATTCCGTTTTAATCTGATCCATGCGTAGCCTACGCTTATTTGAAGTCGTCAACCCATCTTGCCGTTGTTTGGTCGTCCTACGCATCTTTCGCCGTTCATTGGTCGCCACTCTGTCTGGACTTGGACTCCTCCTCGTCTTTCTATTCATGTCGTTACCAACCCTTTGATGTTTACTTGATTTTTTGGCACTCTTCTTTATGAAAATCTCCCTATTTCAAAACCACATTGATTAAGTCTACAAAATACCGGGACCAGTTTTCCATGCATCTGCCAAATCATCTAGAAAGTTTAGTATGAAGAACTTGGAGAATCGACGTCAGCATATAATGTTCAGGGAACTTGTGATGATGAAGACATAGGTCACACATTTAGTCTTAGACTCATTCATCGTAAGGCCTACTTTCGATGTTGCGTCATTCAGTGCTCGCAGCATGATTTGGAGATCATCCAGGCTTTCGCAGAACTTTACAGGGTTTTCCAACATCTATTTAAGATTGGTTGATGGAATAAATTTAATGTCTTCTTGAAGAACTCACAAGAGTTCGGAAGAAATTAATCCTGAACTGTTGAAGGGTCAATAGAAAATTGACTGAAAACGTTGTAATCTAACTCTTACGTCAAAACATATCGTAACATGGTTGGACCGTTTGGGACAACACCTTAGCTAGCATGATAGAATCAAGTATGGAAGAAGCACATGGAGCAATCGCTCGCTTTCCGGTAGTCGCAACAATAAGACTTCTCGGTCTTTAGTGGAAACGAAAAAGATTTTTGTTGATTTTTATGCTCGAGATTTGTTGGCTACCCGCAACTTTTATACGATTTTATGTGGTCTCACATGTTTTTACTTTGTTTACTAGTTCACAACACTTTTAATATCTTCAGAACTACTCAGTGTAAATCAATAAAGTCTCCGAACGACGATAAAACTAAGAGGTGTAAGAGAAAAACTGATATTGGACAGCCATGTGGCGAGCTGTGATCCGTCCGTGATCTATGTTGCCATGTGTCAGCTGTTTCTTCCGACCAAAATAACGAACTGCGCAGCGGATGGATTCGAACGCGCATCTAAATATAACTAAAGCCAACACAACTAACGTACTTTGTTACACTATCCACTATAATGTGTTTTATATGTAAATGACATGGATGCTCCGACGATGGTGCCAAATTATAATGAACTAGAACATTATACTAGATAGAACATCTCTAGCTTCCCCATAGGAGAAATATTCGATATCATAACTAAGTACTTATACTCAATGACACTTCATCACAATTTAGATAAAACCTAGACCACTTTATATCTATTGATCTTCATCAGTGTGCAAGTGCACAATATTATTTATCTAAGTTCTAAGCGAGAGAAACTGGATTTTATTTCGTACTAGCAGCGCCCCGCGGTTTCACCCGCATAAGTATCGATCCCGTGAGAGAATCGGGATAAAAAGTTTCCTATTTCCTAACTCAGGTTATGGTCTACCCATGAGCCAAATTTCATACAAATCCGTTCAGCCGTTTTAGCGTGAAAGCGTAACAAACAAATAAATTCACTTTCGCATTTATTTACTTAGGAAATTAGGATTATTATTCAAGAGCTATAAATAAGCTTCAATTTATCAGAATTCTCATTGAAAGTCGTCTTCTATTAAATGGTTGGGCGATTACGATTGTAAACCGGTACAGTTTGGTTTTGCGAGATAAATTCTCGTGACAAAATCGAGTGCTAAGATTTTATAAATTGGAATGGAACTGCTTTTATTTATTTAATAGTTGTACAAATGAGAACTCATTTGAAAGTAGTGCAAACGTTTGTCGAGAATTTGATCAAATATTTATGTATTGGGGGTGTGTTGGCAACGTCATCACCAACGTCAAAACTCATTAGTAGAACAACCATAATTAAGTCCTACTGAACTGAATCTTAATATATTGAAATAAACTAGAATGTATTGAAATCCGCAAAGCAATATGTAAATGGCTTTAAATACATTGTTAATAATGTTAAACAATATTTTTTCCTCCGAGCTCTAACTGCGCAGTAGACGGTCATAGTTGATTAGGTATGTTAATTAATGACTTACTGATAAATAATACACGTAGCTTAGACGGATTTATTGACTCTTTATCGAATATTAATAACAATATAATTTAGTTGTTTAGTTAATTAATCCTCCGATTAATCCACGTCTTTATAAAAATAAACTAGTAGGTATTATATTTACTATTTAATTATGTAACAAAAACATTAAATAAATGCTTCAGTCATGAAAATTTGGTCATGGCGATTCTTATACCTGTTATCCAAATCTATTCAGCCGTTAAAGCCTGAAAAGATAACAGACGAGAGATAAAAAATGCAAATAATCTTTTTAGGGTTCCGTACCAAAATGGTAAAAAGGAACCCTTGTGGTGCGACTCAGTCTGTCTGTCCGTCTATCTGTCACAGCTGGATATCTCAAGAACTACAAATGCTATCAACTTGAAATTTGGAATAGCTTTAGTTGACGTTTGCCCAACTATTTTGCAAATAAGAAATAAATATAAACGTATTTTTTTTTGCAACAGATACGAAACGGGTGTCTTAAAAATTCTAAGTGGGGCTAATAGGGCATGTGGGGTATCATATAACAGAGGGCTATTTGCACATTCTCAAACATTTATCTTTTTTTTTTTTTTAATTTCCATAATTAATCATACTAATCACATTGATGTAAATCAAATCGATGACTAATCATATGAATTTTAAAATCATCCCTGAATTTTCATATCCCTAACTTAAGAAATGCTAAGTTTCCCATACAAAGTTTCATCCCCTATATCACCCCTTAAGGATTATTTTTGAGACAAAAAGTAGCCCACGTCCTTCCTCAGGATGCCATCTATCAATCGAAATCCGTTCAGTAGTTTAGGCGTGAAAAGGTAACATACAGATAGACAGAGTTTCTTTCGAATTTATAATATTAGTATGGATACATAATTAACACTTATTAGCAACGTGTTATCAGGTCATAAATTAGTTGAAGTAAAGAAAGGGTGTTGTACTTTTAAGATAGACAACGTCTTGGGAATGTCTTACTGCGTAGCAGGATTTTATCAACTAGGTAATTAATCCTTTGTATAGCTCGGTAAGAGATAGTGTCTTCCTTGGTTCTAATAAAAACTAAGTGCCACTTTCACCAATGAAACTGAACGCGATTAGCACATCTAAACTACGTTCAAGAGCTGTCAGTGTCAATACTGTCAATATTCCATAACAAAGATGACACTGACAGCTCTTAACGCTTTAGATGTGCTCATCGCGTCCAGTTTATTTGGTGAAATCCGCCCTGAGTCCACCTTCAGTTTGCTTTTTAACCGACTTCCAAAAAGGAGGAGGTTATATGTTCGTCGCGTATGTTTGTTTTTTTTTTATGTATGTCCACCGATTTCTCCGTCATTTGTGGACCGATTTTGAAAATTCCATTTTTGTTTGAAAGGGTATGCTCCCAAATTGGTCCCATATAAATTTTATTAACTTTGCTTGGGTAGTTTTTGAGTTAGCTACAAAATACGTATTTTTTCCCACTTAGTATGTAGCTGTTATGATAGTTCCTGTCACTGGTAGCAGTTAGTGGTATTCGAATGTGTGTGGGGTAGTAGGTACCACAACTAAAAAGTGAAAAATAAAAACTTTTTACAAAAAAAAAACAACCGACTTCCAAAAAAAAACACTACAAAGTGAAAAATAACTTTAATTTCGGAAGTCGGTGGCAAAAAACGAAAACACAAAACCCAAGAGACACCGACTTCCGAAATTAAAGTTATTTTTCACTTTGTAGTGTTTTTTTTGGAAGTCGGTTGTTTTTTTTTTGTAAAAAGTTTGATAGGTAGGTATGGAATACTCAGTTCTATCCTCAGAAATGTTTCATATTTATTTCCTAAACACTTCGCCTTCTACAAAATCTAGGTTTATTTGTTAAAATGTCCATTCTTTGAACCTAGTTTCAATCTACTTACTAAGTGTCTACTAAGAATTTTTATTTAATATTTCGATACAATTGAAAACCTGAATTCGTACTCACGAAGAAAAAAAAGTATCCAGTACACTACTTTACGGATAACGTTTGAAAATATTGATCCGGTGTATGCAGCAATTACAGATAAGTAGTACACCGGATCTTCTCTACCATTTATTTATATATCTACGTACGTCTTGTAAAGCTCAAAGATCTCTAGGCCGGAAGATCTATCTTCGTCTCTTGCTTCAATAACAACAAACCGTTGCTCTTAATTGATTCCACATTTTCAAACATGTTTACAGGAACGATCACTGTAATTAACAAAAAAATATATCTTTGAATTTTCGTTGAACTGGAAAAAAATACCGTCTGATTTTTGGCTAGGAAGATCTATACTTTTCCTGGAAGTGTCATCATATGTGACAGCAGAATTAACAGGTGAATACACCTACACTTAATAATAGAAGATCTTTTCGTAGCTTTTAAAATTCAAGGATAATATTTTCATGAAAAGATTTTTCTTTAAAACAATTGACTACTATGAAACAAAAGAATGTAATACTATTTTTATCAATTACTAAACTAGCACACGGCACTCAAGAAGAGGCAGTTATATCAATGCCAGTAAATTCCTGAGTCACCAATGTCAGTCACACTGACGCATCACTTTACTTCATCTAATCTGCTGTTAACATTACAATCATCAGATATTTTCGTAGTCTCGGTCACTGCGATTTTCAGAACCACGCGGTTTTTGATTACACACATTGGACTAGACTCTAGACACATTGCGTCAGTTATTCCAGGCTGCTTTCTTGAGAGAATGACCTGGCGAAAGGTGCTGGCATTCAGCCAACGTCCGCCGGTAAGATGTCATATGGAATCTGTGTTGTATTACCGAGTATTCTACTGTCTCCAATTGCAACTGTGTAATGTTTACATAACTGCCCACTCATTACTAACTTGCCTTTTAGTGAACTTTAATTTCACAGAACTAAAAGAATATCTATGTTTTTCATTGAAACTGGATGATTTCCGTAAACTTTTGCATAGTACGTTGGTCTAAATCTGTAAGAAAACAAAACATTAGTATCATCCCACTCAGATCGTAAAAGTTGATTGAGGGAAAGTATTTTTTCTCAATTCACTATCGTTGAAGACAAAACGATGTTTTGGTTTCCCGTCTAATTAGTCTGTACTATCTGATTTTAGTAGGCATTGGGCACGATTCCAACGCTGCGACTGTAAATGCGTTTTTCTATTTGACCGACCTGTGTCTGATTCGTGACGGGGACCTCAAGGTCTGCAATGCATTCATGCTCGGTCGCTGCCACTAGATCAGATCAAACCGCCAACTTAAAAATGTCTGTTTTGCCTACCATAAATCAACACAAATGGTTTCTGTCAGAATAAAATTCTCGTTACAGTTGCTCACATGTATTTGTTTATTGTTCTGCTTCAATAATAACTTGTCGTATTAGCTTGTCCTTGTATTATTTACTGTAATTACTATTCACAGAATAATTGCGTACCTATATTGATTTTATAGGTGTTTAATACTTCATGCCACTGCCAAGCGTAATGTTAACTTTAATACCGACATGTTTTTACGTGTTATGATGACGGACAAAAGTAATGCAGACAGATAATAACAACGTCTAGGATTTTCCGAAAATTTATTATGCTAGCAAATTGCATTCACTGTTTGAGGAAAACTTCAGAGGAGAAAAGAAAAACTTATTAGAATGAAGGCCTCTTGTTACATAAAAAAAATATAAATGAACCCCACCAGGTATCAATAACCTTTATCTTGGTGCTGGAAATAGACGACAGTTAACCGAATCTGAAACCACAAAATGACCGATATCAACAAACCGCACTAGTTATAATTAGCTACATAACTAAACTACATAACATTATTCATTACGTATAATAAATAATGTTATGTAGTTTATGTTTATTCAGATTCAGACGCGCACTCCATTTTCACGGCGATGACGTCAAAGCAATCACTTGTCACTTTGGTCTTAAACTTGACAAAATGCTTGGCAGTGGAAATGAAAGCGTGTTGAACAACATAACTATTATACATTAAAATTTCTCCGAATAGTAATTACTCCGAAGGCGAGGAAATTTGTCGAAACTGTTCTTACGCCATCTTTATACCGAACACGTGGCTGAAAGCGGTTGTAACGCGTTACCAGACTCTTGAAGTTTTGCTCACCATTAGAACGGAAATAGCGTGAAAATATATTCATAGAGGTGAAAAGCGAAATGTTGTCTTGGTTCTAGAAACTTCGATAAACTTATTTAAAGAAACCACGTGGCGGTATCATGGATATTCTCAAGATTTTGTCTATCCGCAACTTTATTCGATTGCTTCCTGGTAAATATTTGGCTCATCTATGACGTCTGAGTGTCTCTTCGAGAATTGTGTTTTGACGATATTTAATCGTTTAATTATAAATAGTCTAATCGAATAGTTCTATGAATAGAATTCGTGGTAGGAATTAATTGAATTTATTCAACATCCGTGCTGCTATCCTTCCCCTTTAGTTACCTCAATCTCCACAATTATCTGAACAATTACTTTATACAGCAAGATCTAGATTTGTACAGCAGTTGTCTGCGATATCATACTACATTGCATGGTAGGGAAGACCGTCAAATGCATCGTCATTAACACCTATATCGGAAAGTGCTGTGTAGACACGGACAGTTCTGTTGCACGACACGTCTCTGTCCCCCATTGTGTGTGACCTTGAATTATCGATTAGTGACGTTGTAAATAAGAATTCTTTCTAGAGCGACACTGTTTTTTTTGTCTGTATCATAGTATTACCTAAGAAACCGTTCGAGTCATGTGTCATTTCTTCAAATGTTTTTTTTAGAATGCACTTTAAATAAAAGCGGGCTTACTATGTGTCCGGCTTAAAAGAATTTTCATCTTGGAATTCGTTCAAGATTGACTAGTAGTTTTAGCGCGGAAGAATTGAGCTTTCTAACTATAATAATAATCTTGTGACTTTGTAGTGGTTGAGATTTTATTATAGTTTCAGTATCTTCATTAGATTTTTCATGCAAAACAGCTGCTGCTGGCTCCTTGCTGGTTTTTAGGGTTCCATAGTAAACAAGGAACCCTTATAGTTTCGTCATGTCCGTCTGTCTGTCTGTCTGTCCACGGTCTAGCTTCGAGACCCTTAGTATTAGAAAGCTGTAATTTGGTATAGGTATACATATTAATTACGCCGACAAAGTGGTAAAACAAAATTAAGAAAAACATTTTTTTTAGGGTACCTCTCCTACACGTAAAGTGGTGATGTTATTATTTTTTTTAACAAAGGTCCTTTAAAAACATTGTGAGTTTGTGAAACTATCTTTGGATTCAGGGATCCGTTTGCGAAATATTAAGCTTTAAAGTGCAAATTTTTGTTAGAGTTAAGTGTCCCCCCCCCGCCAGCTAAATGGTTGGTTTTGGAAAAAAAAAACACAGCAGTAGTTTATATAACGAAATTAAAAGGAAAACTATCACAGCTAAGTAGGCTCTACAAGTTAACGAGTAATAATCGACCAACTTAACTTTGCAGTTGCAAAAACACGTTTTCCCATACATTCCGTATGGTAGAACATATTTTTCAACTACAAAGTTAAGTTTGTTTTTGGGATAAATTCATCCCAACTACGGAACCCTTCATTGTGCGTGGTCCGACACGCACTTGGCCGGTTTTTTTATTTGATTGCTAACGTCTTCTTTTGTACTAAGTATTATTGACCACTAACTTCGATCAACAATACCGATATTGTTGATCGAAGACCACTAATGAATAAATACAAATACACGAGCTTAACTTTGAACAACTGTTAGTGATTGATGAGATCATAAATTGTTAAGTTTTATCTGATCTGATTGACAGCACTTCAAGCAACCGCTATTGAAATGAAACAGACAATTAAATTGTATCGATATTTTAATAATACTAGCTGTGCCCCGCGGTTTCACCCGCACAAGTCTCGATCCCGTGGGAATATCGGGATGAAAAGTATCCTATATGTTATTCCAGGTTATAAATTATCTGTGTGCCAAATTTCATCCAAATCCGTTCAGTGGTTTTTGCGTGAAAGAGTAACAAACATCCATCCTCACAAACTTTTGCATTTATATTATTATTAGTAGGATTATATTATATTTTATATATATTATATAGTGGGATTCTATTCATATCAAATTTTAATGAAAACATACCATAACTTCACGCCTGTAATCCCCGAAGGGTTAGACAGGGGTGTAGATACCTACAGTACCCCATATTTCGCCAGTTATGTTTAAGTCCCTTGTAATAGGGGGCGAGCCTATTGCCATCAACTCCGGATTGCAACTGAGAAATTCTATATAGAAAAATCAATAATATTTTGCCCGACCCGGGAATAGAATCCAGAATCTCATGCTCAGCAGTAACGTTTGCGACCACTAGACCAACGAGGCAGTCTTTTTACTGAATACACTAATCATTTACTAACAAAATTTCCGCAACTATTCGATTTTCATAACAACCAGAACTATAGCAGTCATCAGCTGAAATCTGTTAAATGTTGAGTCACGTTCAGATACATTGAACTCAGTATATCTAACCTGAGAACCTACATAATACTGTTTTGTCAGCTGTTTCATTCAAATCAAGGCTAAAATTAAACAAAATTCTTAACCTAAAGAAATATGAAGGCATTTGATTAAAATATGTTCAAGAGCTGGTTAAATGTATTTGAATTTAATTTACTAACGGTATTCTATGCCGTCACGGTGCGGGCCTGTAATATAATTAACAACAGACCTGATATTCTGAATGATACCGGAGCCTTCGGCATGGTCTTAAAGTGTCGGTAGGCAATATAAAGTTAATTTATTGCTTTTTTATGTGCTTTGATACACACGATTTAGTGGTCCTAGGTTACGGCGTAAACCTGGTTGGAAATAGACGAGGTATTTCTGAAAATATTGGTGTGATTATGGCAGATAGATGGATGGATATTGGCAAATCTGCCAAAGACATCAGAAATTTTTAAGAATTCAGTTATAGAGACGTTACCAAAAATACATCGAAGTATAAACAACTGCAGAATTGAAAAATTTGTAACGGTACTGCTGCATCTTTTAACTCATACCTAGTTTTACTAACTTACTTACTCCAAATAGTTTAATTAAAGATTAGGCATTGAAACTCTCGTTAAAATCTGTTCAGTACTTTTTGAAGGCTGCAGCACTAGTGTAGTAAACAGGAATTAAACAATCTTCTACTACCTGTTTGTGTATAGCATGTTAGCATAAACAATCTATGTACAGTAAATATGTAACAAAATAATTATAGAGCCTCGTCTATGAATGAATTTCAAGACAGCAGTTTTCTTCCTGAGCTGAGCTATAAAACAGATTTAATGAGGAATATTGCCGTAGTCAAAGGTAAAAGTAAAAGCAACTGAAGAAACTGGACATTGTGACACAACTTTGGTGAATTTGATGAACAATCTGATTGAGCTAGAAATTGGTTCAAGCAAGATTTAGATTAGGGATAAAATTCAACATTTTGCAGAGCAAACACGTAATTACGTAAACATAAACATTTTTCATCAAATCCATAAAACTACATGATCAAAGGAGCGTTCTTGCAAGTTATGTCTAGAGTTTAATGGAATCATTTAGAGTTAATAAATACATCATGTGTTTTAGCTTTAGGTTGGCGGGGTAGGGACATTAGTGAGCATAGTCTGTTATGACTCAGATTATTGCTATGGCATATGACGCACTACACTAGGTAGACTTACTGCAAAGTCAACCGCGAAATGCAAGCTAATGAAAAGTTTACACAAGTGTACGGAAAGGCCCGCTACAGACGAAGATGACTTTGAATTTTTGAAGCTTTCAATAAACGCTTTCGTTCTGTATGAGAAAATATTTTGAATCTTTGCGCTAAAAGGGCCCCGACATTTCACCATTGACCATAACAAAAATACATACCTATCTGCCTTATATCTTCCTTGATTTTTCATGATATCAGTCTTATTAACTGTCTGGCAGTTTCCGTGGTATAATTTTTCTGAGTCTTTGCATAGGTATAGCACAAAACTTCCACACCTTAGGTTCTGGATCTACAAGTTAACCGTTGGAATGAGTTACAGGCTCATTCATCTCTGTGTGCGTTTTATGTCTTGTGGTAACCGCAGCAGCAAAAACTGTCCTGTGCGTTGCCGGCCTAAGACACACATGTAACTCATTGTTTAGTCTAGAATTCTTCTCACAACTAGCACAAGTTTTTTTGCTTTTAATATACTTTCAATAAAAATTGATTGCCTAGAAAACGATTGTTTACAAAAAAAAGTGTTAGCGGAGACTGTTGCAATGAGATTCTCTTTGATAGTTCATTACCTATATGACTTTTTATGAGCACGAAAGAAAAAACTCTCATCTGTTACTAGATCGATTGTAGACTATATAAAATGAACGAGAAAATGTATAGTAATGTGGTATTAAGTTTGTCGAATGCCTTTGGCAAAACTTTTATTACATTTTATGTGCGTCTGAAAAATAGCTTAAGTATACGGATCTTGTGTAGCATACTCGTATCTGTTTCCAATCAAAACAAGTGATAATTGTAAATCACCCTTCCTAAAACCTCCGCTAGTTTCCAATCTGAAAAGTAGACCTTCGTTCCCATAAAACACATATAAACACGAACATCAGCGTACACGATCAATTCTATATCGGGCGTAGGTATAGCTAGCGAGTAGTAGGCATAACATTTATAATGTTATTCATTAAATATTTGTTTTTCTGCAATAATATACGCAATAGATTTCCTTATCAAAGTTCCTGTCGACAAATACCTACACTCGTCAACTGGACCGCGTGGAGACTTGGGTGTTGGTACAAGTCATCAACTTTTGGCTGTGTTTTGTATATTTTCGGAATACTCTAAGACTGATATTTTCGCTACGTGGTATATTCAGTTTATTATATTTCGGTGTGTGTGCCAAAACAGGTCCCAATACAGATCCCTGGGGTACGCCGCGTGTCAATGTACAGTGTTCTTACTGGTACGGTAAAAAAATTTAAACACTGGGTTGTAAGAGTGATTAAAAAGCAGGTTTTATAAATGGATAGCTTAAAACTCTCGATGGACTCTCTATTTTATCTCTTTGTATTGTGTAATAAATGCAGAAATTGGCATATTACAAAATTATAGTTTAATTGTGGGATAAAAAGTTTTCTTCTGGTCTGACTATTATTATAGGAGTTAAGAAACATGAAAATAAGTAACGGAACTGATAATCGCTGAAGTTATACTTTCATCTCTTTCATGACACTTGGAAAAACATGGTGTGCGTGCTTTAACATTTATGTCGTCCATCATTCCAGCAGTATTCTGTGATCAGTAATCAGTAATACATGTTCGAGTAATTACACCACTAACATGCGATGACGTGTGGCCAAAAGATACGATTAATCACCCTATCTGTGAGCATCCTTTGCCAAGTTCTACTCCGACGCTCTCTAGTGACTTACGACATCGGAAGATAGGAAAAGAAGCCAGGTCGTGCGATCGCGACACGCTTACGCACATCATACGTCAACACATAAACATTGATAGCGATATGCAAAAGTAAAAATATTATGTGAGATACAAGATAAAATTACTTTTGATAGGCAGATTATCGAAGATTGACGAGGCCTTTGACTTGTCTTTTATCTGACCCTAATTTCTATGTCTACATTTTTGTCTTCGTCCTAGGATTTAACGAATAGCTCCTGGTTTCTTTTTTTAATGAAGCTTCATGTGATCTATAGCCATCGCATGCCCTAGAAAGATCTTTATGATATATTAACAAAACCCTTTGAAAAATTGAAACCTTTAACACGGAGTAATACGACTATTTTGCAGTTTGTTTCAAGTACAAAGTTTTACTTTGCGGCGAGGACCGACTTTGTTCTTATAAGTACTAATATTCGCTGGAATTACCAAAAACCGGCCAAGAGCGCGTCGAACCACGCACAATGAAGGGTTCCGTAGTTGAGTTGTAGTTGAAAAACATGTTCTCCCACACATTCCAACTGCAAATGTAAGTTTGTACGCACAATATTGGGAGATTCACCATGTTATTTTAAGACCATAGACTTCTTATACATTTTCCTGTAATCTATAAGTATAGAACTATTTGCTGTATTTTTTTTTTTAATTTTTGGCTCAGTAGTCTCGGAGATAAGGGCCCCGAATGGTCAATTTTCATCAATTTTCTTAAATATCTAAAAATATATACCGTAAAGTGAAAGCTCTTTCATTTGATACATCACAAGGTAAAGTTTGCAAAACTTTTTTTTTAATTTTTCAATTTGCCCCCGTAAGGTGACCCTCATATTCAAAACTCATTTATTTACGTTACGCGCCCATGTTTGGGTCACAGAAATTCATATGTGCACCAAATTTCAACTAAATTGGTCCAGTAGATTCGGAGCAAATTGTCTGTGAAAGACGGAGAGGCAGACACCCAGCCAGACACACGAGTGATTCTATAAGGGTTCCGTTTTTTCCTTTTGAGGTACAGAACCCTAAAAACAGCCTTTATTCGCAAATAAGGCTGAGGAGAAAGCCTTCTTAATCGGAACCCTGCCAGAATAGATCACAGAAAAAACTGCAATTAAAGAAAATGCCTACGTGATCATCTCTATTCGAGACTTCTCTTCGCAGTAAAACATTTTAAATTTACACACAGACGACCTAGTAGCACAATTTCAGTTTGTGTATCGTGCAGAAACAACGTTTTCTCAAAGTTAAATTGCTGATAATATATTATTTCCCGAATAATGTCATGTAGTTGAATATCTCAACTTTGTAACAATCTGCAGCCATTGTTGTGTATGTAGAGTTTTTCTTCTTTATTTATGTCACAGCCAACTCAAGGTGCTGATGGCAGTATCGATTATTCTTTCCCTTCTTCTCTTTGGTTGTCTCGCTCAATGTTTTCAACTATGTATGGTCAAAAATATTTACGACAATGCAGTTAATAGAGTGCCTTGCTTTCGGTGATTACATCCAACGTTGTTTTCAACTCACGATGCCAAATATCCGAGAAAGTGTTGACTATATTTAGACTTGATATAGTGTTTTTGTTTATAACACAAAGCAAGGACGGGAAGATCAAATAAAAAAAAATGCGACAAATATATAATCAAGATTTTTTTGATTACGTATTAATGCGGTCAGATTTACTTTATGAAGTCTTTTGTTCAATATTCAGCACAGTGATTACAGCTGTATCCTATTTGCTAGAAGATAAACTTATATAAATACACGTAATCGTTACGGTAACCTACTTCGATGTTCTCTTCTTCAAAAATCTCGGAAGGTCACCGTTGACGGCCGTCACAGAGTCGCTATGTCCATAGGTGTTCAATTTACTGATGGTGCCTAATAAAACAGTAATAGACCAATGGCTGAAGTTGAAAAACATTCTGATTATCACCTAACGCCTTGCTAATTTACACACATTTCTATTTGTCATATAATTTAGGATGTTTTTAGATTCTGAGTGCGTTGTTTCGTATAAACATTATATCTTTTATTTGAGAGTGACGTCTCCATCTTATATTTTTATACACATGTTTCTCTGATGTCTCGTATATAAACGCAAACACATGTTGGTTAGTCTAAATATTATGTCTTTAGCTTCTCCTTAACATAAAGGACTCGTGTTGTTAATTTAGCATTATGCCAAAATAAATAACATAATTTTTATTCAACTCATATTCGTATATTTTTACGGTTTCAGTAAGAAAATTTCATGAGTTGAGAACTAACGGAATCATGTCACGCTTTAACCTATATCTGTTCAGAACTTTCCGGAACTAGCGTGTGAACTAACTATTAACTCATACACCTAAATATACGAAAAGTGGGTGTCGAATGTCAATAGTTCACTACACCCTTCTGTAACAAATATTTTGGTTGTTTGTCCAATTTTCGTCTCCAATTAAAGTTACAACTGTTTTTGAGGTTTTGTTTGTCTAGTTTCAATAAGCATCGGATTTATTATTGGCTAGTTCAGTTTCTATCTACGGAGTCGTAGTTATTCGTTTTGATCACTATTGGATTTAAAGACTGTTTCATAAATAGATCCTACTCCAATAAATTCTTTATCACTCCATTTCAGTAACGCTTCGCTAGTAACGAGAGTAGTATCCCGAAAACTACTTCCGTGTACACCATGATATTTGTACTTGTTCACTGTTGTTCAAAGGTTGTTATTGGAGTCGCAAATATACCTGCAAGGCCGGCCAGTGCGTACGTGCTCCCATCAACGCACTAGAATCCAGGTACTACGGACCCGTTTTTAACACAGTTTCTTTCGGTCAGTACACAAGATAACGCCCAAAAAGGCTTCCTAATCACTTCAGCCATTAGTAAAATTTTCCATTACATACAGTTCGCGTGTTTATTCAAGTTTTTCGTCTCTGCTATTACTGACCGAATTTTAGTCTTTATCGAATATGCTTTGCAATTATCGACAAGAATTCAAGGCTGTAGCGCGCCGATATCAGTTATCGCGAAAACTGGCTCTCGAAAGAGTTTACGGTGATACTAGATGAATTTGCTTTAAGTCATAAAAGATGTAATTGAAATTATACACATTCATTACGATGCATAGTGTGTCTGTATGTATCCGGCGATCTATTAACAGCAATGTGTATAACGTGACTTAAAAGAAGAATCAGAAACCTAAGTACAAATAACGTGTGAAGGTTCTTCCTTTATCGATATGTCTGAACCAGTTTATGAAGACATTATCAGCGCTCATGTTTGCTAACATTCATCAGAGGGAGATGAAACCTACCCCAGATTCGTTCACCTGCCCGATATAGGGGTGTGGTTTGAGGGTCGTTGGCCCCACTGTTAGTAGGGCATTGACCTCGCATCGTCATCTGTTGCACACAGTTACATTATGTAGGTATCTCGCGTTTGACCTAGTTCGCACACATTGATACATGTTGTCAACTCGTCACCGTCAACAGCGACAAGCTGTATTACATAAACTTTTCCACTCATTAATCTAAAATCATCTTAAATAATTATGAGGGCTTATAATTTGTTATTAATATGATAACGATAAGAAATATCACGTGATATTTTTTGTATTGAATTTAAAAATAACTTCGAAACTTGGAACTGATATGCTTAATTGCTTAGATTAGAAGAAGACTTAAAATACATTATGTGTTTTAAACAATTAATAAAATAAATTGACATGATTATTATTCGAGTTAATAATAATCACGAATAATGGAGACGATAACTGGTGGTACAGAAATAACAGTTGTTAATGACGAAAAACATGAGGCTACGGGCTTCATGAAAAGGTTTCCTAATTTAGCCAATATTTTAACATAGTAAACAATCAATCTGCCTAGCCTTTTCCCAACTATATTGGGGTCGGCTTCCAGTCTAACCGGATGCAGCTGAATACCAGTATTTTACATGGAGCGACTGCCTATCTGACTTCCACAACCCAGTAACTGGGTAATACGATACCCCTTGGTAAGACTGGTTGTCAGACTTTCGGGCTTCTGACGACCCGTAGCGACTGTCAAATATCCACGAATGACAGCCGGGACCAACGGCTTAACGTGCTTTTCGAGGCACGGAGGAGTCTCCAGACCAACCCCGGCAAGCGTAGCTTAACCTGACAGATCGAACCGAGCGGCTGTTAGTATTTAGCCACGAGCTCCTTTTATTTTAACATAGTAACCGAACATTATAAATGATTTTTTACCTTATACAATATGAATATATTTAAACAATTTAGACAGGTGTTTGCATATTGTAGAAGTTTTAATTCCTTGTGAAGTACTCGGTGTTATCAGTGACACAGGTACCTATCAGATACCAATTCTACAAGGTGATGGACTCTTTAAAATCGTGTACAATAATTAGTCAGATTCTTATAGCATACTAACACTACACATACTGAATCCGTCCTCTTATAACACAGTTTTAAACGCTCCTATCGATACCGTTATAGTTTTCAGTTAACATAAAACTCGTGTTGTTTCTAATTTTGTTAATCAATTGAAATTCAAATTAGTTATATATTTTTCTAGTGTAGTGGCTAGTATGGTGATACCATGAATATCATAGAAAAAAAACAAGGAAAATCCTTATCAATAAGGATTAGGAACTGGTTTTAAAGCTACTTAATTTGACATTGTGAAGAACTGCGATAATTTCAATACGGTTTTCGCAAACAAGAGTAGGTTTTTGGTTTAATAAAATGAAACTGTTACATCATCCCATTAGATAACGATACTTCATTATTTATAACCAGATTGGGGATCTAATATTATTCTCTGATCCAGTTCCGATAACCTGTTATATTATCTAATCGTATGATATTATATTATTTAGGGAGCTGATAAGTAGCGATGTTGTATGCACACTCATTTTGTTTACTATCTACTTCAATACGGTTTCACTGTGTGATGTCATCGCTAAGTACAATTAGGACGAAAGAGGACCATAATAGCCCGCTTCCTGCAATTAACTATGTCACTAGACGTCCCAATTCACACTCCGTCTGTGGGCCCAATTTGACAGGGTCTCGGCGAATCAAGATGTCTTCCGACCGAATCTTATGACTCCATGCGAATATAGCAATAAATTAGGAAAAAAACTATTAAACTGAATTGGTAAAAAAAAGTGCTTTGGGACAAAAAATTTTGTTCTATATGATCGTCTACATATAAACAGTATACCCATAGAAACAGTACGAGAAAAACGTTTTACAAAAGGGTAAAAATACAGTTCGTGTCTCCCGACCTCCTTCCGCTTTATTTATGAAATTCTGCTGCCTTGACACTTATATCGACTTCCTGTCTTAAAAAGTTACTGTCCAGTATTCAGAGATAACTGTTTTACGTAACGTCTTCGGGGAATACAATCTTTTCTTTAGTGGATTGTTGTGTAAATTTTCTACTTTATTCTTCATCTGTTTACCCTGGTTCCATGTTCCTTTGGGTCAGAGCAATATGTTTTGATCTTCCATTCTCTTCTGTCAGCCGTAACGTTATCATTTTCTGCATTTTCATTTCACGAGAAAACTATTTACTGTTTACGTGAAATTATAAATATACAAACACTTTAACACGTCAATCATATTTTTTAATACATACGTGTCGAATTGCTAACCTCCAAACTTTATTCAACTGTAATTTATAAATTGTGGTTATCATCGTCGTAATATCATTGGTTCGTTCATCATTTAGTTTATTCCGTTTTGTTTAACTCTTAAGTTATAATTATAAGATGCTGAGCTATTAGAAGCATAGTCATCAAACGAGGGTAATATTGATAGAAATATATCCCTAAAAGTGTTAATTACTTTACTTTCGGATAAAGGAAGTGGAAAAACAATATCTACACGTATGACCCTAATTACTACAACTCATTACTAACTAATGACATCTTAGCAACTATGTATCTGGCCACTGTATGGCTTTGTAAGCTGGGGTTACGAGTTGTGGAATTGCGTTTTAGTATGTGTTATCTTATTATTAGTTTACATATTAGGTACTAAAATATTTATGTAATAGTGTTTGTTGTAGATACCTTCTATGATAAAAGTATTTCTATTTGATGTCAGATAAAATGTTCCAACCCGTGTTGCAATTTTTGTTTCAAGGACCTAAGTTTTCAAGAACACTTCTTCGAAGAACACTTTTGCTATTAAGTAATCTATTTATATAAGGTATATAATATTTATCAACATTGTCGAAGGAAAGCGTGTCAACCCACTTAAAGTACATTCATTCGTTATGTTGGAAGCTACGAGTGTTTGTCTTTGTTAGTAGATGCAATGTTAGCAGACGCCTATATTCTCGGTAGCGGAAGTTAAGACAGCCTTGGAAAGGGTCAAGGGACCGAGTATCTATGAGTGTGTTACCGGAACGGCTGGCTGTTAAACAATTATATTTTTTTGGTTGCTGTGCCCATCAATGATTTGGCTTCAGGTTAGTATTTGAATCAAGGGTCTAGCTATTACCTTGAATTGCTCAAAGGGTCGTTGTGCATAAAGATCAAATAAAATCTTGCGTAGCATATGCGTGTGCGCACTGCGTACGAGCCGCGTAGCACAGTGTAGAAGCGGCGTAGCGTTGTGTACGAGCCGCGTAGCACAGCGTAGAAGCGGCGTAGCGTTGCGTACGAGCCGCGTAGCACAGCGTAGAAGCGGCGTAGCGTTGCGTACGAGCCGCGTAGCACAGCGTAGAAGCGGCGTAGCGCTGTGTAGGCGCCTCGTTGCACTGTGTATGAACAACGTAGCGCAACGTAGAAGCAGCGTAGCATTGCGTAGAAGTCGCGTAGCGCTGCGATGAAGTAGCGTACTGTGTCATCGGCTCTGACGTGTTAAAACTTCAAACCATTTTAGCACTTGAATTAACAAAATCTCCCCAAAGTCAGACTTGATAAAACGAAGCATAGTTTTAAATATATTTGCCTATTAATATGCGCATATCTTAATCTGTAAGCTGTCGGTGTGAGTTTAACCAAGCGCTCACCCGTGTCCCTCACTTATCTGGTCACATTTCTCAAATATAGTAAAAAATTACTGCGGAATAAAAATATTTATCTTTCTCTATCTTATCGTCTGTGAATTGTGAGTTTTTTTTTTGTTTACATTAACGTTGACAGCTGATGTTTTTGCTCATTTATTTTATAATCAAGTTCGCCTTGATCCCCCCGTTACAAAAATTATCCAATCAATCAAAGGCCTTGTCCTGATATTACAGTAACGGTGTTTTGAGCGACTTTTATGGCGCATATTTTCATTTTCTTTGTTTTATGATGATCTGATGACCGAAAAAATACCGGAACACTGAACTGCCAGGTGCACATCATTAATCAGTAAAATATATTTTTATTTTATGTATTAAAAAAATCACTTAGTTGCTTTGAAAGATTTTATAAGTTATCTAGATAATGAGCAAATATATTTTTAGACATTCGTTATGATTGTAACCTTTTTCTAATCATATAATAGGTCGGCTCTTTTTAGATATAAAATGTTACATTCTTGCATAATTTTAACATTTAATATGTTTTTAAATGAAGCATTCAAATTACTATGCATACATAATAATAATAAGTACCTGGTCGACCGAGCTCTGCTCTGGTGAAAATAAAGAATGCTCATTTAATAGTATAGGATAGTACTTACTAATTCCATACTGTCATGATAGTAGGTACTTACTAATTCCATACTGTTATGATAGTAGGTACTTACTAATTCCATGCTCTCATGTTCATTATTCTATTGCAATAATGTCATGTCATTATTCATTATCTTGTTCTAAACTTTAGGCGACCGAGCTCTGTTTGGGTGCAAATACGGAGAAAACTAATTTTCCCAGGTATGAGACCTAGCTAGATCGATTTTTCGCCCCCGTAAACCCCTATATTGCAACTTTCATCGAAATCGTTAGAGCCGATTTCGAGAACGTGAGTAGAAATCTATAAACAAACAAATATTGCTCGTTTTATAGAATAGGATCGACTGCATATGGATATGCGCGAGATAATAAAATATCCAATTCTATAATATTTGTTTATTTAGTATTTATTTATTTGTCAATAAATACATAAAAAGAACTTCGTTGGAAATGTTTTCGAATCTAACAACTCAAGGTGATTCGAATATTTCTGCGAAAGATAATCTTTAAACTGTTTATCATAGATTAGTTGTAAATTTGAGACTTGAGAATTCTGCTTATCTACAAATCAGTTATCAATTTATCATTTACGACGAAATGTTTTCTTACAGCGCAATTGCCGTATCACTCTTAAATAATATAAGTGTATGTATTACTTACCTATGTAACATACGATCTAAAGACTTATTAATAAACTTCGTGTTTATTTCACTCAAAGTATAAAGTTGAGTATCATTCAACTCATAATATTAAATAACTTAGATCATAATAATATGAATACTTATCCACTTGTGAATATTATTTATGATTAAGAGGCCACATAATATTATGGAACTTAACGAAAATTAAATAAGTTCTGAAGAACTTACGGTAAAGCAGCACAATATCTTTTATGTTGATATTTATTAATTGATATCATTATATTATTAAGTTTAACTAACATAGTTTTTAAGTCGTTGTTACTAATACTATATGGACTGTGTCTACCTGCTTTTATTTATGTGATTCACAATAAACGATATGTATACAGGATGTTCAGTTTAATGGTCAGTAGTCTGTACCACACCCTTAAATTTTACCAGACCTTTCTGATAAACCCTGTATATTACACATTTAGGTCGAATATATAAAAAAAAACTGACTTGTGTTTTAGATCAGCATATTATCTCTATTTCACAATGAAATAGAGCCTAGCCTAGTCTGGCTAAAAAAAGGATAGCATTTTTATTATTCCCTGTAAAATAAGTATTTCTGAATTTTTTTAGAAGGCCTTTTCATTCAAACTAAATGTTGACATAGCACACCGTTAGCGCTCCAAATACTACGAAATAGTTGTAAAAATCACGTAGACAACGCCACGAAGCGTGACACTAGTGTTGCTATATTACATAATAGAGTTCACCTTGATTTGAGTTGATCATGATCACCGCGACTATTAGCCTAGTATACACGGCTATACATCAAGCTATACATTTCCAGTTTATGCTGATCTCGCATTGCATAGGATTTCCGTACAATACGAGGTCAGTTTATACTGGAAATGTATAGCTTGATGTGTAGCCGTGTGTACGAAGAGAATATCTAGACTCGAATGTGCCATAAATCTGTGTTGTATATCTTGTTTGTAATGAACAGTTCTATATGTGGACGATCGCCTTATACTTTTGTTGTTCTGTGTATTGTTATTTCATAGGCATCATCTAATTGATTCTTGCTCTGAAGATAATAATATATTAATTACGTAAATCTTTAATAGCTTAAATAATTAGTCTATGATAAATCTTTGCTACGTTTGCAAATCTATTGAGTATAATTTTAATCTATTTCTAGGCTCTTCTTTATTGATGACAGATTAAACATACTGCAATGTAATGTATTGTTTAAATAGAACACCATAACGCCTTGTTTCCCAGAAGGATTGAGCAGAGGTGTACACGCGGCTGCATTTCCAGCTTATGCTGATCTCGCATTGTATAGGATTTCCGTACAATGCGAGGTCAGCTTATACTGGAAATGTATAGCTTGATGTGTAGCTGTGTGTACCTATAGTACCTACACCCACATTTAATCAGATAAGTTTAAGTCCTATGTAATAGGGGGCGAGCCTATTGCCATCAACCGGGCATAAATCCAGACTCTGGGCTGCTACTGAGAAATTCCAGATAGAAAAACCCAATAAAACTTTGCCCGACCTGGGATCGAACCCAGGATCTCATGCTCAGCAGTTTTAGCGCTTGCGACCACAAGACCTACGCGGCTGAGTGTTATTTACAAAGTCATTATTCACCCTTCAAGTCTAAACGTAATCATTAGAGATAAACCAGTCAAGCCGATTTGAGAGCAACAACTTAACATGGATAAGCAGGTCATGGATGGTAAATATGACTGATGTTGCGTACGCGCATTACATAGTTGCACATGATAACCCGCACTAGAATTGCATCGCGTTCCTTCAGCCTTACCTACGAGTACTTACCTTACTAAACTGCCATTGTTTGCATACGTAATTAATAATAGCTAGGAAGTGACATTTAAGACTTCCTTAAGCATTCTTAAACTATTGAATTGACTAGCAGGAATAGGTCGAAATACTATATACAGTCCAGTAATAAATCATTCGGCTGCTTCGTTGGTCGCAAGCGGTACTGTTAAGCATGAGGCCTGGGTAGGGATGCAAGAAGTGCCAAAAAGAATCGATATAATTATATCGTATCGATATTTAACAAAAAAATTCAATATCGATTTCGATATATCGAGAAAAAAATCTCGATATTTCGAAATGTTTTAGTACTTCTTGCATCCCTACCTTAAATTCAAATAGAAAAAGAAAAAAAAAATTCTTTCAGTACTTCTTTGTTTTTTTTTTCTATGTTATCTTAAATATTTATGTAGTTTGTTGATATATTATTTCTTTTTTTTTCCGAGCAAAGCAGTCACGCCAAAGATAATAAAAAAAAAGTTTTCCTTTTTTTACGGCTCTGATTCCCAGCGGTTTTAGTCAGTGATGACAACGATGTTGCTATTTATATGATGTTGCTAACGCCGAACTCATCTAGCTTATTTAATTTTTTTTTTTAATATGACGTGTAAAAGTGATTCCTATATCCTATTTAATAACAATTTCATTTCATAATTGGTGAAATGTGGGTGTTATTATAGGTAGAGCTCTGCCTAACCCTTTGGGAATTACAGGCATGATGTTATGTTTTGTGAATAAATCGTTACACAACAATCAATTATATCGGGACTCGGTCAAACTAAAGCCCTACATACTAGTACACTTTTAACGAAGCTGCGAACGTAGTTCATCATTATTTTCGAACATTGAAGGTCACGAACTATTTTCTACGTCATCGCTACACCAGTGCGGTGCTTCAAACTTCTGTAATTACGTCTTCGTTTATTGTTTTGTGCCGTTTTAACACCCGTTCATGAGAAACATTCAATGGGTTATTCGTTTTCATTCAATGTATTATTGTAATGAACGCTATTTTAACATTGCAAGTCTAAAATATTACTGAAGGGTACTTCGTATGTACGTACGTCCTGCTTCACCTTTGAACTGAAACATTTACGTTTTTAGTTTCAGTTTTCCTCAGCAACTACAACAATGTTAAAAGGGTATTTAGAGCACACCACTGGACTTTTGTGTACAGCGTAAGCGTTACTTGCATGCATAATGCACAGCGTAGTCACCTTGTATACGCCTACAAGGTAGACCTCAGGTAGACGTCGAGTAAAAACCGCGTGGACATCGCGCGTCTCGTCGTGTAGAAGCAACGTCGATGTCGAATAAGGGCCAGGCCACAACAGTGCGTTGCGGCGTCGCATCGCAAAAATCAACGACGCCGCACAACGCATCGTGGAAATTTCCGATGCGCTGCCGCAGCGTACAAATCTGCGATGCGACAACGCTTTGCCGTTTAGTCGGTGTCCATACTTTGAACGACCTGCACGTGTTTTTTAAGCGATATGGCGCAGTACGATGTCGACCACCTGATATCTTTAATTTACGAACGTCCCGTCCTTTGGGACAAAACTATATCACAATTCGAAGACAAATTTTTAAAAACAGAAGCATGGAGGGAAGTGTGTACAAGTTTATATTCAAATTTTGAGGAGTTAAATAGTGTTGAAAAAACAAAACTCGGTAAGTACTTATGAACATTTATATTTTTGTTAACTGCCAACTAAGACCTCCAATGTTACTATTAAAATAATTACAAAATTCGTTTCTGATTATGTTAGCTCCTGTTCTACTTTCATGAGTTGTTTTGTGTAAAATTTGCAAAGAATCGTCAATAATCATTTCTTCAAACGTTTGTGCGCCATCTCGATTCAATACAAAGTTGTGTAATACACAGCATGCTTTTATAATGTCTATTGTGAAATCGTAAGAAACATTAATGGGTCGATGAAATATGCGCCATTTATTTGCGAGTATGCCAAAAGCGCTCTCAACATATCGTCTGGCTCGGCTCAAACGATAATTAAAAACTCGTTTTTCTATCGATAAAAACTTCCCAGAATATGGGCGCATTATATTATTTGTCAGTGGTAATCCTTCATCCGCCACGAAGACAAAAGGAATTTCTTTTTGAAAGCCAGGTAACGGTTTTGGCGGAGGTATAGATAATTGACCTTTTTTTAATAAGTCGTATAGATTTGAGTTCTGAAAAACAGTAGAGTCACATTCCTTACCATATGCACCTATATCGACATATATAAATTTGTAATTCGTATCAACAAGTGCTAATAGAACAATGGAATTATAATTTTTATAATTGAAAAATAGGGATCCACTGTGATCCGGGCTCAATATACGAATGTGTTTTCCATCTAGCGCTCCTATACAATTAGGAAAGTTGGTCTTTTTTTCATACTCTTGAGCAATTTGTTCCATCAGCTCTGTTGTAATTTTTGGTAATTCCAACCTTTTAAGAATGTTCCATACAATACGACAAACAAATTTTATTATTCCTGTTATTGTAGATTTTCCACGATAATATGTGAAATGCATATCTTTAAAAGTATTTCCCGTCGCCAGGTACCTGAAAGAAAACAAAATAAATCATTATTCGTCATATTTTTTTAGGTAACGATGTCATAAAGAAATGGAGAGGAATCAAGGATAATTTTACAAAATACGAAAAAAAATTAAACGAGCAATGTAAATCCGGAGCTGGGGCCAAAAAAATTAAACAATATCATCTATACGACCAGCTCCTATTTCTGAAAAAGAATTCTCAAAATAAAACAACATCAAGTCTTGACGATGAAGAAATAAGACCAAGCACCTCAACCCAACAAAGCCAGCAACCTGTCATGCCACGTTACCAGCCTGCATCGCGTAAAAGAAAAATTGACGAAGACGAATTTGAGAAGAATATTATAGCTGCTTTAAAAACACCTGAAAGTAGACATTTATCTTTTTTTAAAGGAATTTTGCCATCATTGGAAAAATTGAATGATAATCAAACAATAATTTTCCAAAGTCGTGTCCTACAGATATTAAGTGATTTACACCAACCATCATACTATCCCAGCCACTATCAAACTTCACAAACATCCGTCCAAGCAAACTATCAAACATCTCAAACAACTGTTCAGACTGGCTATCAAACAGCTCAAATGTCTATGCAGAGTGGCTACCAATCAGCTCAAATGCCTATGCAGAGTGGCTATCAAACATCCATTCAACGCAGTGCAGTGCCTTCCAAAGCGGATGCGAAACATCACCGGCACCTATGCAATCGTCTCCACAAACGCCAAGGAATGATGATGTAAATGAGCCAGAACAAATTGATTTCGATGAGGAACTAACAAATTTGACGAATGACACACAATCGGAATACGAGTTTTGAATAACACTAAATTATGAAAATGATTAAACAGTATGATTATAGTAAAAATAGTTTATTTTTTTCTTACCTTACAGTTAATCCCAGCATCTCCAGAGGTTCGATGGGTTTTCTAAATATGTATTTCTTTTGTAAATGAGACTTTATCAAACTAAGAAGTTCTTCAAAACTTACTACACTCATCCTAAAGTAATCGAAAAATTTAACCTCGTCCACTTTTAGCGCCTCATATTTCCTTTTGAAGTGGTTTCCATCTTTATTCATAATTGTCAGTAATGGGTGCACCCAGTACTTTCTTTTCTGTTTCTTTTTCTTAATACGCCTTAACGCAAGCAGAAGTAGAACACGCGCAGTGCGGTCCATGTCTCACTAGAAACTGAATTGACGGTTAGCGTCTTGTCGTACGATGTCGTATCCGATGAAATTTTTGCGTTGCGACATCGCATCGCATAGCTGTGCAATGTTGTTTTTGCGATGCGACGCCGCAACGCACTGTTGTGGCCTGGCCCTAAGGGCTGAGATACCTACACTCACCAGCTTGATATAACTGGTAAGTTTAGTGTGAGAGTATCTTAAAAATAAAATAAATTGAAGGGCACTTTCGTATTGGGAGATCAACTCCCAATACAAAAGTGCCCTTAATTTTATTTTAAGATTTAATTTTGTTAATTTAGCGTCACGTGGTTTGCGTTGTCGACGGAAGTTGGCAACCAAAAGTAAAGCAAAACATTTAAATATTATTCAACAATTTTATTGTATTTCATTATTTGATAATGCTTTCGTGTTGTGGTTGCGTAATCAGATGTTTTCATAGCATTTTAATCGCTATCAGTGTATTTACGTTGGTTCCAGGTTATCGGAACCGGTATTACGTAGATGTGAGATTGTGTCTTCTGTGTAGGTATCGTGATTATTCAAGATACAGGAGCGTTCCTCTTTTGGCTCTTTTATACAGATGTTAAATATTTCAATAAAAATATTTGGGCTTTTTTATAGGAACGTTCTAAGAATTTTGTCGGGCTACTTGTTGGAAACAATTTCCAGATGTATTTGCTTCCTAAAATCTATACAGTACCTATGCTTCGTGATTACCAGAAAAAACAAATGTATTTTTTTCGCGAAACGTTACGTCTGCCAATTTTATAAACTTGTTCTGTAACGAGTATAATTTATGCTAAGTAAAAAAAATACATAAATTACTCACCATTAGTTGATCTATTCCATCTTTATTAATTCGCAACCAATTATCCTTGACCGAAAGCGAGTCGCGATCCACTGAAAGAATAACAATTAATAGTTGTTCGTCTATTGCGTTCTTTACAACAAGAAACTTGTTTCTTTCAAATTTTTTTCAGATAACAGGATTTTTGCTCGAGTGATTCATTTCCTTTTATAATGAAAGTCATATATTCAAAGTCAGTAAGGGATGCAAAAGCAAGGCTAGTTTTAAATTTAAAAGTATTAGATGGTGGCACCATGGAACTTTCCACTCAGCTATGGAATTAATTTGTATGTGTGTCTGTTTAGATAAGTCTTATACTCACACACACATGGTCGACTCGTTCGAGGTTTTAAGTAAGTTATGTGTTGACGATGACATCATGTGAGGCTCGTCCGCTCGTATGAACACGGCATCGTACTAATCTGGCCAAACTTGTTACGAGCGCGTTCGTTAATAATAATTATACTTATGGAAATTATGTGAATCGTTCTAAGCCATGGGCCACGGTTTTGAAGAACACAACAGACTCATTAAAAACTTCAGAGTAACAGCGCACGAAATTTGAAATGACATAAAAAGTATGTTCTGCAAAACAAAAACACCGCTGTCGTTGCTCCGTCAATTTATATTCTATAGATTTCAAGGTATAAAAAACTGTTTATAAACTAACTTCTTTATTCGGGGACCATTTTTTCCCATGTTATTTTTATACATGGCCATCACTTGTAGCAGAGTGCATCGAACCCGAAGATAATGTTTTTTTCGCCTGCTCATATGGAATTTGAAATTTTGGACAATCTGAATTTCCGATGGTTTTGTCCTTGACCAAAGTCCTCGTGTAACGAAACTGTTGAGATGCAGGTGAAAATATTTTTGATACCGTTTTTGTATCTATTTTTTTTTTAGATAACCGACGAAAAATTGCAATGCAGGGGGGTTCACAATCATGAACTGAATCCATGGTAACAGTTTTCGCGTCGATGTCCCGCCACCCTGTGTACAACATACGAATTTGAACTTCTTAGAATAGATACAAAAACGGTATCAAATATAGTAACTGTTGACAATGTGCCACATAGAACATACATAAGTGATTCAGTAATGGAATATAAATATTCTTCATGTCCTATTTTTAAGTCCTATTCTGGCATTATTTCATTTCATTTTGAGTTGTACGAGAATCTCCATATTTGTACTGTTATTGGCATAACAGAGGTTGCTGCTCATATCTAAATAACTCCGAAATTATCTCTATTATGTACTACCATTGGTTAATAGTAGACAAAACCAAATTATATATTGATCAAATCCAAAATAACAGAAACAAAAAAGTGCAGTTTTACAACATAAAACCGCTACTCATTCTCCCTACAGTTATTATATCGGGTAAGATTCATAATGATAATAACTCCACTGGCACTAAACATTAAAATGGTCTCGTTAGACCACTTAAAGAAGAAACTGAATCACATGTTTGCTCTTATAATGAATCTATTATTAAAAGCACTGAGTATGATGCAGCTGTAACACTTGTGAAGATGAAGTCTCCTCTGTGTAAGTTTGTCGAAAGGATCCGCGAACTACATAGTTCTCATTCGTTTTTGAGTAGTTGATTAATTGTATCAGTCTTCAGATGCGAACAATTTGGTCTTGATAGTCTTGACGTACCTACTGACTGCAACTATCATATAGCATCTATAACTCCAAATATGTCATCAAATTATTGTCGAACTTTATACATGTAACCTTAGATGAATGATTGGTCTCGCTGCAGTCGAGCGCAGCGAGACCAATCATTCATCTAAGTATGTTACTAAAAAACTATGTAGCTACACCTCCAGAAAGATTTCTTCCGGAAATACTTATACCCTGGGTGGCAACTGATTAATGAGATTGACTATTTGGCAAAGGCTTTATTTAAATAATCAACATCTGTTCTTCATTGTCAATATAATTGATCAGGTAAACAATACTAACCTATAAAGCTGCTCATAAATTGTTAAATCGTGCTAACCGCAAGCGAAGCCAGTGTAGTTTATTTTTTAGTATATTTGTTAATACCTTTGTCATCCTTCCAAGATAATTTTGATCAATTCTCGCAGTTTGGACTGAGCATATAATTATTTTCGTTGAGTTTACACTCAGTGATCATAACATCGCCGCACTTTGGACACGCCTAATCCCCCTTCGTGTGCATCAGTTTTTTTTCATGATAATCCTATAAAAGCTTATTCTTTTTCGTAAAACCTCGGTCCTGATTTCCTGATGTCAGGTGCAGCAAAATCTTGGTCGCTGACGTACGTGTTCCGATACAATGTTGGATTCAAAATGAAACTAACCCAAAAATTTAACACAAAGGCAAAAAAAAATTGAGCCTCGGGAATACCCATATGGGAATATCCCTATGCAGTTCTTGCTTACCTATGAACAAAAGTAGATGCCTCTGTATGGACGGACTGTTTAAATTAGAACTCTATTTGTGTACACTATCAAGTTCAATATTATTCGTTGGAGAATGTTGAAGAAGGACCATTAAATAAATTTTAGGTAAACAATACTAACCTATAAAGCTGCTCATAAATTGTTAAATCATGGTAACCGCAAGCGAAGCCGGTGTAGTTTATCTGACATGCATAAGTGTCAGACTACTATTATTCTGCGGTTGCCTGCTGCGCATGCGACCCAATTATTATAATTGATTGTTTTGTACAGTAATTCGTAGTCCGCCTCATTGTCTAGTGGTCACAAAGATGCTAACTCAATTTCTGATCGTGTTGTGTTGGGGCTTGGGAATCGATATCCGTCAAGCAGTAACTTATTGGGCTTTTCCGTTACAAAATTCTCAGTTTATAGCCTTAGGTTGGAATTGCGTCCGATAGATAAACTATCGATATGCTTCCCCTATTTCACTGGACCTAAAACTGTCCTCATAGCCTGCGACGCGTACGATTGCACGCCCACATACTCTGCTTTACCCCTCGGCGATCAAAGTCACGACGGTTATTGATATTGATTAGTACTTTGCAGCACATTTCATATAGAAGTGCTGCACCAGTCATTCTCCTTTGTAATATCTTCAATTTACGGTCAAATTCTCCCTTTGAAGTTACCAACTTATCGTGTATTATATTTTAGTTGGTTTGGTACACTGTTTAAATTATATAGGTAGGTTATATTGTTGTTATATTATATTATTATTGACGTCAATCGTCTTTACTGCCCATTCATTCGTGTCTCTTAGATTACCTATATTTGCATTTATTATTAGACATAGACATTTATAATTGTTTTTTTGCTTTAAAATTACCTCTTTTGTCCTTTAGTTGTCCCCGGTTTTTTTTATTTGAGTCAATTCACAATATATTTCGTGCTGGTGGATATATATTTTTTATTTATCACTTAACTAAGAAGAGAATTGCCTTACCAATGTTTTCGTAGGAACTTGTTTTATTTTTCAGCTGGCTAAACTTATCGACATATTAAACTTCAAGAAATGCATTGTATGTATTTCTAGGATATGTGATCCATTCTTCACAAAAATGTATTCAGTCTTAAAACCTGAATAAACCCGAAGAAAATTTTAATATTTTTCTGTTAGCCTTGTCTCCGGAAAGTCATTTTGAGAATAACGTAAAAGATTGATCTAAAACATCTTGATCTACAAATATTGTAGCTTCGATATTTTCCTCCTACAAAGTTGGCTTCTCCTGGAATCTAATGGGATGTTTACAGTGATAACAGCTATTTTAAGATTCAGCGGCTTGGATCATGAAAGTCTAAAGGTATTCAGATATATACGCTGGTAGTGAGGTGATCGACACTGCCTCACCGCTCCGAGCCTCACATGTATAAAACATTACAGCACAAGAGAACAGCGCAAAAAGTCCACATCAGCATTGCAAATATGTTTTTCCGTAACCTTGGTTTGGGTGACCATATAATAAATACATTGGCTGGCAATAAAAACTGTCCACCCTTCACAAAATATTGCCTAGGTTTACTTAAATACGAGAATAGACACATTCCAATAATAAGTAGCGAGATGCCGATGAAGTTATTTGAATAGGTATTTGGACAAACTAATTATATAGACTACTCTAGGTATAATCTAAATATAATACACCCGGAATGACTGCCTGAACATAAAATGACCGAAAAAAAAAGGTCAGAGGCCAAAGATAGACTTGATGCCCCTTTTTCATTACGATTCTTTTGATCCTGAGCCAGAAACATTGTCCCTACAATCTTTACTCTGCGTGTATATACCCCTACGCCAAGTTCAGAATACAAAATAGATGGTTTATTCTTATACAAGTTTATACCTATCTTGAGTAATATTTAAAAAACAAGGGTTCCATCAAGTACCTACGCAATATGTTCCATCTGATATAATAATGTATGTTTTGCTTCGGCAATTATCTTTGATTTAGAAATGTTTCACGGTGCGTACCAACTTTCGTTACGGCCACTGTACTGTACTGTGTTGTTAGTAAAATCATAAGAGAGCTGTTTCATACGTTTCTGTTGTCTATTGTTGTGTCTAGAAATTCTCTGCACTATGTGAAAAATACAAACCTTTTGCTTTGTCTTCAGTCTCGATCTAATTAATAGCACAGACCCATTCTACAATTTTACGAAGTTTCTCTTATGAGTTTTAGATTTCTAGCTGCTAGTTTACAAGATTTGAAATAACCATACCAGCGATACACCAATTCATATCTTGCATTATGCTGAGCGATGGCCGTTTTGCGTGGATGTGACGCGTATTTTCCCCTAACTTGTTCTTTGTGTTAAGTGATTTTTCTTTCTTCTTTCTATATGTAAGAATTTCGGAAACGATTCCCAGATTGGGTATAATAAATAGTTGGGAGTTCTATTATAATATAACGGAATGAGAAAGTCATCTTCCAATCTCTTCGAAAGTCCTGGCCACAAGGATTTCACAAGATAATTGGTTAACGCTTGTCGGTATTAAAATCTATTTTGGTCGGTGACAGCCATTTCTGATATCTGTTTATGATTTATTCATATCGCTCCCCTTGTTAAAATTCTATTGCAACAATGACATAACCCGGTGTTGCACTTTTGTCTTTGAAAACAACTCCAGCACTTCGTCTTGTCTCATAAACATGTCTATGTTACTAGATCGTTTATGCATCAAATTCTAAAATTCATCACTTCTATATTTCTGAATCTATGGACATTTAAATGTTTTAAAAGTCCTCTGTCCAGAGTAAATATTTGATCAATCTTCTATTTGTTTTAATATTTTAGAGTTCGTTCGCTAGGCATTACGTAAAATATTTGTTGATACTATGTCATCCTTCCAAGAAAATTACGATCAATTCTCGCAGTTTGGACTGAGCATATTATTAATTTCGTTGAGTTACCACTGATACACTCGGTGATCATAATATAGCCTTATTTTGGACGCGCCTGATACCTCTTTATGTGCATTAGTGCCGTATCCTATTAAAGCATTTTTTTCGTAAAACCGCTTGGTCCTGATGTCAGGTGCAGCAAAATCTTGGTCGCTGGCGTACGTAGTCCGATATAGTGTTGGATTCAAAATTAAACTAGCCCAAAAATTCAAAACAAAGGAAAAAATAATAATTGATCCTCGGGAATACCCCGATGCAGTCCTTGCTTATCTATGAACAAAGGTACATGCCTCTGTATGGACGGACTGTTTCAATTTGAACTCTATTTGTATATTCTATCAAGTTCAATATTATTCGTTGGAGAATGTTGAGGGGCCATCAAATAAATTTTCGATGAATAGATTTACAACTAGCCATAAACGAACCCCAGGGAAGAGTGCTTGCGATTGGGTTATGTAATTGCGTTTTAGAGTCGCCACGAACTAGAAGCACTATTAAGGTCGTAAGTGTTAGTTCAAAGACGCGTTTTGAATCAAGTTTTGTCTTTTGTTCCAGAATACCTTCGAGATGGATGAAAATGCAGATATTAACGCCATCATTTGGAAGGTATTGAAAACAGGTTAGCCTTGCAGACTTCTATTGTTGCAAGATCTTATTGTTTTCAAAATAGATCAATTACGTTAGTTAAAGATGAATAGCCGTAAATTATCTAAGTACATCTGTGTCGTCCAAGAAATCCAATAACAATAATACAGGCTTTTGTAACGGAGTTGCTACTTTTATCCAAACCAAAACAAAGAAAGGGATCCCGGTTTACTACTGCTACTGCGCAGTAGGATTGAGCTTGCGTTCCCCTCTACCTATCTTTAAAACCCGCCCCGACTCTCTCACCCCAACGTTAACAGTTTTCGACAAAACAGGGTTTTTTTTGGCTCCTTTGTTGTAACCGTGCGTAAAATTTCCCAGAAACTACGCTACTTTTTTAACCGGATAGCAAGTGGCTGATGGGAAACTCCTCAATCTGCCCAAAAACTTACAGACACAGACACCCTTTGCGCTACAAATTAACTCGAATTTGCAGTGTTTTGGCTTCTTTCTAATTTTGCTCATTCTGGTTAATCACAATAGGTACACCTTATGCACGGTTATCTAAGAACAACAGGACTAAATATTGATAATGTAGAACTTATAGATCATTATTCAAACCATAAGTCACTTTGTTGCGCAGATTCTTGTTCGTGTAAATAAGATCATCTGACTCGTGGGAAGATATCATTATCATCATCATAATAATTTTATTATACTTGCTAACAGCTGTCTCTTTCTAGAACACCTGATTGTACCATCATATAGGTATACAAGCATAGCACCAATGTTGTTAGATGAAATTAGAATGCTGCAACGTCCACAACAATGCTGCTTTTTAATAACTTGATTGTAATACTACTAAATTGAAGAGAAGCCATATTATGAATGCGGTAATTCGTTATTGACTTGCAGTACTATCTGTTAGGGTTATGTTATTGTTATTGTCGGTCACGTAGGCCAGCGAGCGAGAAGGCTGTGCAACAGAGACGGCTACTGCCGGGAGACAGCGCTCTATGTTAGAGTGGGATGGAAAAGTGGCGTGACAACAAACAAACATGGCGGCGCCGGTTGCCGGTCGGACCGGTTTGGCCGTACCACGTGCGTTTTGCGCTGTGCACCCGTTCCCGTATCTTGTTTGTCAACAAATGCCCTGTGAAGGTCATCCATGGGAGGGTTAGGAAGACAAAGGAATCCCTGTTGCATAACAACGTTTATAAGTAAAGAATAATATAAAAGCAAAAGAAGATGACCGCTATTCGAGAAGCAGCTTTACATTTAATTTGAAAAGGTGATGTAATAGAGGTGTGCGAATGTGTTCGTTCATTCAGACTTTGTGTCGGTAATCGTTGCGAGTTTAGGACTAACATCATTGGGAATAGCTAAATAGCAACAATATTATTACTTTTAATAGATCTGAGACAAGAATCCTTAACTTATATTATAAGTAATCAGAACAGTTTTCAAATAACTTTTCTATAAGACAATACAGGTACATATTATTGCCTCTGATAAGTATTTTTGACAAGAATCTAGTCGACGATGGTGATATTATGTATCTTCATAATAAATAATTATGAGATGCTGGTAAAAAACCACGGATTGTTGTACAATCCGAGGTTTTTTCAATCAAGGCTAAACAAAATTAAGAGAACGTTAAACCAGAAAAAGTAAGAAATCTTGATTCTCATTTAATACAACATCTGGCATATATTTATATACTTGAATGGCCAGATATAGATGATACGTATATGTTATATTGATGGCTGGTTACGACGACGACGAGCGACGGCGACGTGGAGAAAAAATGAACCACAAAAAATATAAACACGTCAGCAGTGCGAGCGAGCACGCATGCGCGCGGGCGAGGGAGGCTACAACAACGTCGACACAGCTTTGCGAACGACGGAGATTGAGGGGGCCTGAGGGGCGCGGGGGGACTGTGTATGTGCGCGCCGGGTTGAGCCGGCTATACGAACGACTCCTCAGTTGGATTTAAGAACATCGGACGGGCGGGCGTGTGTAGGATGGATCGCTAACGACACCAGCAGTTTTTTTCATTCCGCCTTCTAATAGTGTTTGTTTATTACCTTCCGGCACATTTTCCGTAAATCCTTCTCGACCGTGGTGCTTTATTATTTAATTTTGGCGTTTATTTTCTAACTTAAATTTAACGCCGTTCCGATTTCACGTCGAGAAGGCGGCCGCCACAAGTTTGAAAGCGGCTTTTCAAGAGTAGTACTCCTACTCGTTATAATTCTCAATATCGCTGTATCAACGCATCAAGCAATCAGGATGGTGAAGAAGGTTTCAGAAGAGAGTGTAGATAGCGGTGAGTTGGTTTCTTTATTACCTACTTTATGCGATGGATGCTCATTTAGCACAAGTCTACTAGACTACGATATTTTCAAACATCTGTCTAACCGGCTTTTTGTGCCCACTGCGTAGTTGGTTATGCATACTACATATGTTTCAATAAATTCTTAAAACTGGCAAATGAGCAACCATTTCAGTTTAATTCCTCGTAGTAGTTAGCTAGTCAGTATAGTCCATTAGAGCTTCGAATTTGAAATTGCTAATTAGAATTGGTTAGAATAGTAAACTCAGTTTCCAATCTTTTTTCAGATATAGTGCAGCGAAGTTCATTCACATAAGATATTATTTAAATAAAAGTTATCGAAATTCTTATCGAATGTTTTGGTTTCAAAATGGTTCAAAACATTGAACGCTTTATACCTATGTTCTGGTAAAGAATGGTTAAGATATGGAACACTGGTGGTTATGAATAGTCCTTGCCTTGCATCATTTTGTTAAGATTTATCATCATACATAAACGCTTCATCATGGTCAATTGTAAACTTCATATATCATCAATTGCGTCATATGCCGGTGTATCGCACCTTTTGACACCTTTAATACATTTAGCCTTTCGATTAATTTGTTATTATTCTGTAATCAGCTGTTCATTTTCTTTATAATGATGGCAGTGGTTACGATCGGTTGCGACTTGCAGCACATGAATGTCAAGATTGATCATAAAATATATTGCATTGTCCTTGATTGTTTTCTAGGTATTGTAGTTAATAAATCCGTCATAAAGGTATTGATGTAGGTACTGCAAAATACTGACCACACTCAATGCATTCCAATTTAAACTTAGAAGTTTATGACCGCCCAGTGACGTAGATGTGATTGTTATTGCACTTTAGTTTGTGTTTATTTTCATTTTACTGTTTGTTCCTTTAAATAATGCCAATGCTTGAGCTAATCTCCATTACGGGATGATTGTTTTATGCAATGTTATTGTTCTGATCTAAGAGAATAAACTTAAACTATAGTATAGTATGGTGCGATTTAGTTTGAAATGTCAAAGTTCACGTATACGGAGCGAGCGTTGACCGGTCAGACAGCACACTATTTCACAATCCACAATTTCGCAACATTCACTGAATTCGAGTCGTTATTATGTTTATGATATTGCTCAGGAACACATTCGGCTGTTTTATTACACCTAACGTAAATGATATAATCGAAGTATTTCCTGTTTCGATGACTTTTTATATGTTCTCCGATTGTTGCTATGTTGCATTTTTTTCTGAAATTCTGTATTTGTTTTGTTTCCGTGGGTAATCCTGCCCCGTTCATGGTTAATTTCAGTAGGTACCTACAGCAATTGAAATAATTCATGAAACTTTAGTTTTCAGTTTTCAATGTATAACTAACACAATGTTTATTGTATGTTTGTCTTTAACTTTTTTACCGTCCAAAAGGCCGCATGACCAAAAATACCATATTTTGGAGTGAACAGTCATTTCGGTGCTGATTGTCATTCCGGAGAAAATTTTGTTAATTTGGGCAATTTCATTTATTTTTGTTGTAGTTTGAAAATCTCTAACTTGTAGTAGGTGCCTAAATAGCTAAATAGCATTTTGTATTTTGTTGTTTGTTCTGTCTTTTACTTTACTTTGACCGAACTAGCAAAATTTTAAGAAAAACCTTTTACATACCCAGTATGGAATGCGTGTCATTAACAAAATTATATTTGTGTGTGTATGTATTGAACGCCGCATTTTTGATTCTCCTCGCCTCTTCATATCACGGTTTTATTGGTTGTTATTGTTTCACTGTTTAAAAATCAAATTGGTAAGAATGCGTTTATAATTTCATGCAGTTTCATTACTCTCCACGGTTTCGATTCAACATGGCCGCTGGAGCGCGTCGCCCCACGGCGTTCATGGCCAAGGTCACCTACTAAAACAAAACTGCGCACTAGTGTTACTGAATTTATATAATAAGTATAAGTTCTTGGGAACTTTGTCGTTTTGTAACATTTGGTGTTAATGGGCATGTCTTTTTTAGTAAATCATGGAAATAAAAGTTGTTTTATAACTAGCTAAATTATTTCATTCAAAAGTTTTAAATACTACCTTTAAAAAAGAAGCTGGCATTCTCTTCAGGCCCAGACGTGACTTGTTAGCCACAATAAAGTTTGAATGATTTCATTTTCACAAGAATAGTTTAAAAAATTCAAACAATCAAAGGCTGCAAATTTGCAATCGGTGTTTGATTGGAATCAGTCAATCGTATCCGTCGGCTGAATAAAACAGAGTAACCTTGACCGTGACGGACTTCACTTCACGCTTGTTCCGGTGTAATATCAAACTCCGCTCCCTTCACCTCGCGTGCATTCTCCCCTTGCTCCTTTTGCGCATCGATTTGTGCTAGTTACATAGGTCCCTATATGCATTTGTGTCACTGGAAACTTCTCTCATTCAGGACCCAATTCATCCTCCTCAATTTTCTCTTTCATATCGATGGTTTCATTAAAGACTATTGAATCTGCCATTTACATTGCGATTTCAACGTATCCTTTTATTAGGAGCTTTCAATCGTGATTCAACCATGCCGTTTACACTAATAAAAGTAAACATCCTTTCGAATATTACCATTCTCGTTTTGTATGAATATCTCGCTGCGTCGTTGTCCACACTAAATATGGTTGTTTATATAGACCAAGTCGTTGTCAACGAGTGTCTCATTTACTAAATCCATATGTTATCATTAGACAGGGGGCAAAATCAGTAGTGAGTGAAAGTGGTTTGTTACGTACTGCAGTAAGCAGTAGCTATACATTGAAACGCCCTAGTTGAAGTTTCACCTAGATATTATCTCGTTCAGTTCGGTTGCAGTGCCAGGCCGAGTTGGCAGTTTATTCATCACCACTACTCTAACCGTCGACTTTGATCTTTTATCATGATTATGACAGATTGGTCGACTGATTTAGAAATTACACGAACGGCATTTGCATTTGCAATGCTTAGTAATTATAATATTGCCTTTATTAGTATTCTCCTAAACTTTCAATAGATTGTCTTGGCGACAGTTTCTAAAATATGCAGGTTTAGAAAGCTTAAACTTATTTCTGAAAGAAAGACTGAACTCTTGCGTAAAAGTATTCACTGAAATAAGATCGAATAGAATTAGAATGTTGAAATAAACATAAAAACTCAGTAATGTCTGTTTCGCGTTAAAGGCAAATTGCATCTCTTACAGTGCATTCGTTATTTGTTGCGATTAGAAAGCAACGATTTTGAATAGCTTAAGGGTATATAAGACAAAAGTATAATAGGCCTACAATCGGCAACTAGAGAGCGTATTCGTGGCCAAACGTTTATGCCAGCCTACCAGATTAGAAAGTAGAAACTACAACTGAGGGCAGAAATGTCGTGGTGACAATTTTGCTCCAGAATATTTTTTTATTAGTCCGACCAATGTGTCTATTAGGAATGATTTATTATTACTTAGTCTAATAAATATGCTAACCGCATGCAATGCATACATATCCATCGATTTGCATGATTGCTAGGTTAATTTGCGGAACATTGTTTCGTATTTTAATGAATCAGTGATGATTTGAAGTTTCTTTGCTTAGACTGGAATGTATTGAATAAATGAAATTAATACTATTCTTGGACAAAGTTTGACAATACAATCGTTATAATTTTGATAGTCTTTTGTTTGTTATTTGGGTCAACCAATTGTTTCACCTCGACCTCGCATACACGAGTAGCGAACTTTTAGGTGAGGCGATGTCGAAAATGGTTTAGAAGTTTAGGGGCAATGTTTGCCTTGTCTATATGTATTTTGAGGCTGCTGCTGCTGAGACGTTTTACGTAACGTGCCTTGCTGCGAGGCAAGTGCTTTGCCACGTGGAGCCACGCGGGCCGCGCAGTCACGCGACGAACATGCGATACCATAAGACAAGTGTACAATTACTTTACGGCGATAAGAAATAGAATCTGTTACAATAATTGAATTGAATGCTTCCAATTCTTACATTCAGCATCCGTTTCAGTAGCGGCTCTCTGACATAAAGTATTAATTTTGGGCTCCGATGCCTCTTGCGAAGACACGACTTTGGGTTGGCTATTTTGGAAACTTATTTTCCAAAGTCCAAGGCAACACGTGGGCAGCGTTATTGTCACATTGTATTTGGGTTTGAGTATCAACCAGTCGATGAGTCAGTCACTCTCGGTTTTAGTATCAGGAAGGTTTCCTTGTTGTGGTGCGTGGCGTGATGTTTGTATACATACAAAGTTTTGTTTAGCGATATTTATGAACGGACGTATATCAGTTGCTTTGTACGCTTATTCCTGTGGAAATTTAGAACAATTTAGTATTTAAACAGGAAGTTTCTATGTTGAAACAGGCGATTGTATGCGTGGGCGTGCCTCGGGCCCGATTGTTACAGTCGTACGGTTATTGCGCATTCGGCTTGTTGTTGTGCGGCACATGTTGAGGTCATCGCGTGCAATAATTAATTCTTAAGTTAAATTTAAAACACGCATTAATCAACAATTTAAATACTGAGCGTGCATTCAAATTAATGCTGCAGTCGAACTAGGAAGATGAAATCGAGCAAATTAAATGACCACCTATACGGATCACGTAGGCACCGATTGTTTCTCATTCCTCTGTCGTATAGTGATCCATGTCACCATTCCCTGAAATGTATCTTGTTGTTTGTTCTCGTAGAATAGTTTATGTACCTATGTATATGAAATTAAAGTTGGCTCTAATTTGGACTAAGCATTTGGCATTAACATCCCAAAATCGGATTATCGAGGCTGTCGCAACAAGCCAAGTAGGCTTCTTCACCGACAAGCCGAGAGTCAAGTTGGCAATAAGTGCCTACATATGCGGTATACATTTATAATTTTACCAGCATACAACAAAGTTTGGAACTATTGAGTAGTTTCTTCTAGTAGATGCAACTTAGCTAGTTTTTACGCCAAGAGGCCGAGTGATCGCGTAACGTGGGCGCGTACGCGCAGCGCTGGGTGCGGCCATGTAGGTCGTTGAACCGGCTTTGTTTGCCAGCTCAGCTTGCACAGTCACGTCTCACGTCAGAATTATATTATCGATGACAGCCGTCACATTTGCCCTGATAGGACACACTTTTGTTCCGGGTTCGTTTGAAATCTTTGTCCATCCGCCAAACTTTTCCATTTAGTATTCACATTTGGTCGTTTAGAAATGTTAAACAGGCACTTATTTAACGAATGACGAACTGTAAAACTAAACACAGGCTTGTAACAATAGCTGGCACCAAAAGCAAAGTGAGAGTCGTCCCTGTGGCGAAGACGACTCAAGTTATTGTAGTAGATACGTAGCCTACCTACGTAATGTTCCGCGTTGTTCATACATTAACAAGGGATGTCGCCATAACTCGCTAATGTAGTCATCGTCGAAACAGTTTCATAGCGTTCACTTGTAGCTTTGTGTGGTTAAGTGACAATAGACTGTCTTTACAAAAACTGAAATAAGTTTGTTGCATTTAATACAACTGTGTCAATCGAGGACTTTTTACAGTGAACACGTAAAAAATTTAATTTAATTGTTCCTACTTACTATGACAAAAACCATTTACACCGCTAGATTGAAAAATATTCAATGAAAGAAAAACATACAGAAAAACTGTTACTTAACCTATAGAAATAACTGAGAAAGAATCAAGCAATGAATTCCGCATTCCGCTATTTCAATGTTTTACTAGTGCCAGTTTCGAAGACACGTAAGCAACGGCTCCATGACTTCATGTTACTTACATTTATGTTGTTAAGGTAGTGTAGCATCTGTTAGATTGAGATCCCAAAACTTGGCGGGTGGAGGAAGGGTGAGATGTTGAGAATGGTTGATTTTCAATTGTTTTTTCATTTGTCTCCAGGTGTGGGCCGCTGCAGCAGCCAGTCGGGCAGTGAGCGCGAATCGGATGAGAGCCCCCGATGCAATGAGCCGTCAGCTCCCGTCGCCATTCCCGACAGTGATGACCTGCAGAGGCGTAAGGAAGAGGCGCGCAGGAAGCGCCGCAGAAAGAAGCGCTCCGGGAGCTCAGTCGTCACGTCATGTTTCCAAGGTAAGCAACAAATATTGGCGAAAGCCTTATCTTGGAAGTAAGCATATTGGTTCAGTTAATGCTGCCTTGATTTTTCAAGATAACGACGAAAGTTACCAGGTTAAATTGTTAACAATTGAAGGACTTTTTCAATTTCCCGGTGAGTCTTTCTATCCGCTCATTTCTAATGCTCATCGTATCTTTGTCAACAGACCTCTACAAACTAACAGGAGAGGTTTTAGGCGAGGGCGCGTACGCTTCGGTACAGACGTGCGTCAACATCTACACAGGCCAGGAATACGCAGTGAAGATCATCGACAAAGTGCCGGGGCACGCCCGCGCCAGGGTGTTCCGCGAGGTGGAGACATTCCACTACTGCCAGGGACACCCGAACATAATCCAGCTCATTGAATTTTTTGAGGACACCGACAAGTTCTATCTTGTCTTCGAGAAGGTGAGAATCATTTTACTCCTCATGGTATCTTCAAGAATCAAGACCCTAAGACCTAACTTCGTTTGCAGTAAAAAAAATCGAATCTTAAACTGGACAGGACTTTCACCCAATCCCAACTGTTCCAACGGCGCTACCCTCAGGCGTTTCTTGATTGTAATTTCACTGTGTCCTCTCCCCTATAAAAACATTGTCCTACTTTCATCTATTTGTCGTTTTCCCATTTAATATTTTTCTTTTTTGGATTGCATGGTCTTTGATGTCCATTTTCCACCACCACTATGAATTCGTTTGCTTGTTGAATTCCTTTTGACAACTTATTTTGTTGTTATCACTTAATTGAGTAGTTTTTGTGTTAAACTATAAGGACTATGATATTTTCCTTAGCAAACACTTGCTTCGACTGAGGATCCTATTCTAAGGAATTTATTAACTGAAAGTGGAAAATGAAAAACGTTTTTCCAGTATTAAAATGAAAGAAAGTCGATATGTAGTTGTGTGTATCTTCGATTATATGGTTGTAAATAAATAAAAGTGACGCATGTTGTAGGAATTCATATAGTTCATCGAGTTCTACATTACTCACACTATCGCGGTAGACGACGTGTGGGAGTTTGTCTCGTTTCGTAATTACATCATTATTACGATGGAAGGTTCTAGAATAGTGTTCATCCTTATTATTGATACTTATTTGCATCAATAACAAAAATTTGGTCCTTTTGTACGGTACGATTGTGCGCGTAATCTACCAAATCTTTTAAAGCCTTTTGTTTGTTGTTCGATTTGTGTTTTTGTAGGTAACCATCTTTTATACCTAAGCTCTGCCGTTGCATCATATAATCAATGTAACACATTTTGATCTTATTTTCCTAAATAATGAAACATTAATGAATCAGAATATGCTTTTCCTGATTATCATGATTTTGCCTTAACAGTTGTAGGCGTGAATAATTGTAACGCATTTTTCACAATGAGTCAGTCAGCACATGTGGTTCTACATATTTTAACAATAAAATTTAAACAAGCTGTTTTGTCACATGGAAAATATTTGCTGTGTAATGGACGGAATGTTTGAATTCCTACTTAAATAGAAAATATTTCATGTTTCAATTTATCGAAGTGTTATTGCATTATGTAGGTACTAATGTTTATTATTGTACAAAGTAAATTAAAGGGCAATAAGGAAAGTGCGAACACTAGTCATAGATAATAAATAAACGATGCGCTATTATTATTATTTCCGTGATAGTAAAGAGAGTCCGTGAGAGAGCAGTGGTGGCTGGTGGCCCAGTGTTAACGGCCCTGACTTACGAGTAATTGTAGGTCATGGGTTCGAACCCAGGCAGGCGCTTTACTTTGTGTAAATAATTTCATCACCACTGCTCTCAAAACGGTGAAGGAAAACATAGTGAGGAAACCGACATGTCCTAGAACAAAAAAAAAGTTTAAAAAAAATTCGAAGACATGTGAAGATCTACGAACCCGCACTGGGCTCGCGTGGTAGATTACAGCCCACTCCCTCGAAGAGAGGCCTGTGTCCCAGCAGTGGGAACATTATAGGCTGATTATGTTAAGGGTTCTAGTCTGTGTAGATTTCCCTCGAGCTTTCGTATAGATTTTTTTCTTCAACAATCATTCCTTTGTTCTGTTTAATACAGAAACTAAAAAACGCTACGAAGGGCTTTCACACAGTCTTTTAACGTTTATTATTGACATTATAACTTAGAAAATTACACCACTTAACGTCAATTTTTCTAATTGAATAAATTGCATCAACAATTTTATTTATATCATGAGAACTGTTGGAAAAAGTTTATCAATTGAGCTGGTAAGGACCTAAGCTGAAAAAGCTTATTTCGTTTTAGATCGTAAATAATAATATTTTACTCTACCACCAAGTAGATAGCAACAGTTTCATTTCCTAATTGGTGGTCTGCCCGCAAATAATATAGCCTGTTGCTAGCGATATCTGATATGGCACTGTTTACAGCCGCTATTTTGTTGTGTCTGTTCCTGTGTATCTACAATATTATTCAATGATAAACTCCTGAACCACACTTATTTTGAGCAATTTATAGTTTAAAATTATCTCACTGGCAATGTTTAAAGGATCTTAGGTTATCGTCTTTTAGATTGATATAGAACCTCATCCATTTTAGTCATCCCTTCCTGTCCTACGATTTCATCTTGCGGTCTGATTTTTTATAATATCGAGAAACCTAGAAATATAAACAACAAAAAGTGTACCCTATAATAAATAATTAGTCTTCTCTTGTCGTATATCACCTTCAATGCTACCATATTCTATTTCAAGTGCCATTGTGTTTGTGTTTCTACAATAATGTATCATCGATTGTTCCAGATCAACGGCGGTCAACTCCTGTCTCGCATACAGGAGCACCATTATTTCTCAGAGCCGCAAGCGGCAGAGATCGTGCGTGAGATAGCGAATGCCTTACATTTCCTCCACGCTAAAGGCGTCGCACACCGCGATCTCAAGCCGGAGAACATATTATGTGTTCACCGCGACAGACTCTGCCCAGTGAAGATATGCGACTTCGATCTTGGGAGTGGAATAAGTTTCACTTCGAGCCTCGCAAGCCCGCTGGCGACGCCGCAGCTTATGACGCCAGTGAGTTTCTTTTTAATAATCATACTTTTTCTATCGGCCCTAATATCGTGCCTTGGGGTACTCCTTTGTTAGTTTGTGTTTTGTGAAGATTCACTAGATAAATTTATCAAAAGAAGGTATTACTGAAATATTCTTTGTTAGATTAACCTTGACTAAATATCGTGTAATACGAGACATATTCATACTTTACATAACAACGAATACAACGTTATTTTTTAAGGGTTTTAGATTACATCATTTTCGACCTCTAGACATGTAATCGGGTAAGCTCGTACGATCTGTAATCCCCAACCTTGAGTTAAGCGGTGTTAACAGTTCTTATGTAAATATAGCTAGCATTTTAGTGTTACGGTTCATTTGTTAATTTCAACTTGGCAGTCAGTATTATATTATCTATCATTTTATTGGCAGTATTTAAGTCACGTTTCTATCTTTTATCAATCATTATTCCTCTCAATCAGCTGTTTCAACATATAACTTACCTAATTGCTACCAGTATTGTGCATCTGCGATACGATATTATTTCCAATAATTAATGTATGTTCTATCACCCTTAGCAATTGCCTTATCTGTGACGCATTATATTTCTTTGTTTTCAACAAAAATACTGATAAAACCTTATATATTTTACGATAAATAGTACAAGTAATACTTTATGTGACAAGAAAAACTTTGGTTTATAACTAATTTAACTGATAACTCCGACGTATCTGTTGACGTTATAAGCTCTTTTTAAAGCTAGATCATTGCTATTTTATATAGTAACCAAAATTGACAATGGAGTTTGGATCAGTGCAGATAATACCGCTGACAAATACCCGGGTACAGAGACAAAAGATGACAATAAAAAGCGAGGAGATAATACAAATCCATTAAAAGATTATGAACTAATAAACAATCAACTAGCTGTTATTGTTGTTTACCAAATAATTAATCCGATAGTCCGAGAACATGTCAATTAAAAGATTAATTGTATGTCTGGTGTAAAAAATAATTGATCAAATCTATGAATCATCCCTGTAGGCATAATAGAGGGTATTGTTACAAATAAAGTGTCAATGGCATTGGGTATCGAATAAAGTGAAATAACATCGTATTGTATTAAGTCATAACAACCGGTGACCCCAACATCTGTACCTACCTACGTCATGTTTTGGCCATTGACGCTTTATCAAATGCCATGTGGTACCGAATTTTGTTTTGCGCAGTTGTAAACAAATGAATATCAACTGAAAGTATTTTAGAAGCAATTGCTTGCAACACATCTGAAATACATATACGTATTACATATGTTCGATGAGATGAGATAGTAAGAAAGATTTGCGATTACGATTATTAAGGAATAGTTCGAGACCATTCAAATTTCTTCTAACGTAGGAACTATCATTATAAAAACGACAAGTTAAACAAACAATAACAAAAGCATTAAATCTCAATGTGGGTAATGCATTATTTCTTGGTTTTATGTAAATTTTATACCGACTCTAAATCGCAAGATATGGAAAATTCTCAATAACAATTTTGACTAAAGATACAGTCCTTCAAATACATTATCCGTGGAAGTTGTAAAGATATAATCTAAATCCCAAGTAATCTCTAAGAAATAATCGGACCTAGCCTTCGGACAGCTGAACAGAATTTAAATATTATTATGAATTACTATTTTATGTAAGTATCCCGCTGGAAAGTTTGTCGTGTTTATCTCTTCGAATATCGTAGTTTTTTATTTTAGTTCCCAAGTAGGTCATTCTTGATGCTGCATTATTTTATAACTTAGATTTAAGTAATAAACAAACAACAACAAGTAGTAAACGTGCAGTCTGTTCTTAGGCAATGTATTCAGCGACGAATTATACAAATCCATCCGTAAAGCTATTCTTGTCATTATGATTTCCCAATCTCAAGATCAACACCACCAAGAACCTCAGAGTAAACCTCCTCTCCTTTGTCATAGGTGGGCAGCGCGGAATTCATGGCACCAGAAGTGGTGTCCCTATTTGCGGGCTCAGCAGCGAATCACTACGACAAGCGATGTGACCTGTGGTCACTCGGAGTGATCGCGTATATCTTGTTGTGCGGCTACCCGCCCTTCAGAGCCGACTGTGGCTCCGACTGCGGCTGGGAGCGCGGCGAAAACTGCCGCGCTTGCCAGGAGCTGCTCTTTAATACTATACAGGTATGTTTTACTTTCATCCTCATCCTTTGCTTCATCGTTAAGTTTTGTTAGAGTCAAGGTCTTTTTAGGGAAATTTATAGTATTCTTCTTAGCTGTTGTTGCGTTAATAGTCTCCTGAATAGAGTAGTTCATGTGCTTCTGGACAATTCTGAACAGTTAAAAGATGTTGAAGAGTTTTGCAGCTCATCTTCAAAATTCTTCTTCTATAAATTAAAAATCATTGAGAATCTTGTGTACCAAGGACCTCGAAAGTAGAATACCGACAGCAAAAACTAACGATAAAATATTGTAAAATGTGTGATGTGCATGAGAGCAAATAAATAAATAAAATCTGGGGTATTTTCGAATTCTGTTCTGTTTAGAGACCATAAAAATTTAAGATGCTGATTTTAAACGAACATTAAGATTCTGCTGAAAATTTGGTGCCCAAAAAAAACTTATACTAAAAAAACCTTTCATTACCAACAGGAGGGACGTTACACGTTCCCCGAAGAGGAGTGGGCGGACATATCCAGCGACGCGAAGGATCTGATCCGTCAGTTATTGGTGCGCGAGGCGTCGCACCGTCTGTCTGCCGAGCGAGTGCTCACACACCCGTGGTTGCGTCGCGCTGATCCGCTGGCTCATCACCCGCAGCTGCAGACTTCTATTAATATTAAACGGTGAGTTGGACCTGATACTAAGGCCCATTTGCACCATAAATCACTATATATTTAAAACCTTATTCTGTCTCTAGCATCTTCTAAAGATTGATTTGTGGTGCAAGCGGGTCTAAGAGTAAGGAATGAGTGAGGAATGTTCAGTCCATTGCGTTAGGGTTTTGAAGATTCCGCAAGAATTGTGGATTTTGCTGGTATAAAAAGTATCCTATGTTCCTCGGGAATGGTATAGCTTTCTATCAGTAAAATATATTTTGGAATCGGATCAGTATTTCTAGAGATTACCTGTGACAAACATACAAACTCGAATATATAGATTGGACCTTTGCGATTGAGACGGTAACGTTGACTCCAGTTGAAGATGATGTGATGAATTTGGATCGAAGAGCTTCCTTTAAGGATTATAATAACGTTATTATTTGTTTTGTCCTACAGCAACATGTCAGCGCGCAATCTATCGAACTTCGCGGAGTCAGCGATGGCGGTAAACCGGGTGATCCAGCAGCACTTCTCCATGAACTACTCGTACATGGACCCGCCGGCGCGCACGCTTCGCAGCAGCAAGTCACACCAGCCGGCCGGGCGCGTGGCCATCCCGGAGGCGCCGCCGGGCCTGGAGCGAGAGTACTGCGCGCCGCCGGGCCTGGAGCGGGAGTACTGCGCGCCTCCGGGCCTGGAGCGAGAGTACTGCGCGGCGCCGGGCCTGGAGCTGGAGTACTGCGCGCCGCTGGGGCTGAGCCCGCCCGCCGACTCCGAGCTGCTGCGCCGGCGCCACCTCGCCGCCGACGTCGCCGTGCACTAGCGACACTAGCGACGCCACCTGTGACGTCACGCCAGCCCGCCCCTCCAGTGATAGCTGTAACTGATAGCCCCGCCCCGTGACGCGGCGGATTTATTTGAGCCTTTTAAAGATATATTTTTATGAGTAAACAAACGACTGAGTAGATTTATCGATATGTAGAGTATTCGTGAGTTTATGTTGAGGCGCGGCCCTCGCGCCGGAGGACCGGCGACGGTCGATAAAAATCGTATTATACCGAGATAGTTCCGCCGATCTACGTACTTTACGTCCTGTGTCGATTACGGGGATGAATAAACTGTTTATGTTTTGGATTTATAAAATCCGCGTTTCGAAATTTGAGCTTATGTATTCGTGTAATCGCCTTTAGTTTGTGGCCTATCCTTTGCAATAAATAGAAATTATGTAATTTTTCGATGGCGTTTTTGGATACTAGTCTGTTTATGTGATTGTTTTTTGCATTTTTACCAACGATGGAAAACCACATCTCATTAATTAAGATTGAATCAACCTAATATTTATATAAGAGAGTAAAGGGCAATATGTGACATTATTCCGAGAGGTACAAGTGTAATATAGTAGCTTGTTATTACTTTTGATCAATACATAAATACTTTATGATAATTAAGAGTAAAATTTGCTTCGTGATGTCCGTTGAAATGGAGGGGCACTTGTGAACTGAACTGAATGAAATGTCATATATGACTCGAGCTGTGTTGGTACATATGTTAAGTGTTGCATGGGGTTCCATGGAGCTGCCATACCTTTGTGATCAGTTTGAATACTTTTATATTGCTGAAAGAATGAAGTGTTGAAATAATGTTAAGAGTAGACCTGCTAGACTGTAACCCTGCGTACAACATTGATTGGAAAAAGATTCACTTAGCACACTTGTTTGGCCATTATCCTTTACAATAATACACAAATTTTATTATATTTTTCAAATGTAAATTTTAATTCTGTTTCTATTATTGTGGTCCGGTGGCTTTATCCAATCAATTCTAAACTTTAACTTACGCAAATAATAATTTGTTAAAATTTTGTTTTCGACTAAATCATTGATATGAATTTATCATTGAAATACAGATGTTTGAATTTTTATATGGTCTATTTATTTATTGTTGCTTTGTTTTAAAAGCTTTATTGAAAGATTTAAAGCCTTTTAAGCAGTAAGTACATAAAGAATATGTCTGAAACAATAAAGTACTTAATTGATTTTATCTATTTCTTTTACCTAATAGCTAATTATATACACCAAAATTTTTGATTGCCTTGAAACAGAGAGAGTATTAACTCCCCAAAAGTTTAGCAAAGCACTAAATCGACCATAAACATTCTGCTTCAACAACTTTCATGAAAAAGCTAATAATCCGAAGGAACCGTAGGTATGCGTTACCCCAGCAAAATGTTTGCGCCTTAGAGAAATGAGAGTAGGTCATATTTTTCCTCTATGGAGTAGGTATTACAGAAGTTGTAAATGTATACCAATAGCAAAATTTGTTCAATTGTTTTTGAGATATTCAAGATTTTCTCGAAAACTGTTAGTCGCAGAAGTTTGAAAAAAATATAAGTTATAGGCCTTTTTGTTCAAACATAAGTATTCGATTCATCAACAAATATCGATGTAATTGTTTTTAAGAATCGGAAAAATCGGAAAAAATTTACTCGTAAACTAGTACCTACATTTACAAACAAATAAAAAGCAGTTACAAATCTGGATTAAAAAACTTGCTTGCTATCTCTGAGGTTTTTCAGTTAGGAAGATCATGCCAGAGTTGGTTTTTAAATCCAATCAAGTTATTTCTATCGTACGCCTCCAGTCTTTAACAAAAAACGAATTAAAGTCAACAAACACAATATAACCTACAAAATATAAAACTTTCATAATTTATTGACTTTTCCACTAAAGCTGCTTTTTTACTAGTGGTAGTCGCTTCCCCCTGTCCTGAGCTCGTCTTTTAATAGTGCTACACTCCAAGTCTCATATATATTTATCTAGTTTTCGTATAATTTGGGATCGACACAAAAGTAAACAAACACAACAATGGCGGTTACAAAAAAAATATTAATGCCTGACGCTACGCTAAGGCATCCTTAGGTGCAGCGCAGACGACACACTTTTTGTGCGATCGAGTCTGTGGCGCACGAAAATGAAGACGTACAACTGTGCGGCGATCTGATAAGAGCTTTCAGTTTTTAACTTCATTAGATATGTACAGACGCCAGCACATCAAGCTACCTGAAACTGTCAAATATTCCCAATCAACTTTGAACCTTAAACTTCAGTGATAAAGTTGAAAATTTATTAAATAAATTTGACAGATTGTAGTAGCCTGATGTGCTGGCGTCTGTACTAGAATTAACATCTCTAAAGTTTTTCAGTCAGGAAGAACAACCTCGACTTGGTTTTCAACTCCGATCAGGTGATTCCTGTTTTACGCCACCAGTTTTCTACACAAAAAAGAACATAAAGAACAAACACAAAATAACCTATAAATTATTGACCTTTCCACTAAAGCTGCTATTTAACAGTGGTAGGCACTTCTCTTTTCCTTAGCTCGTCTTCTGAATGTTATACACTCCAAGTCACATACATTTTTATTAAATTTTTCTCGCAACTACAGTGAACCGCCATTGTTGCGCATCAATGGCGGTTTGAGAAATGACAACAGTGCTGCCACCTATGACGAGCTTTCAGTTTTTAACCCTATTCGCGTGTTTGTTCGTGAGGTTTTGTCTAGATTATTTTATAGTCTAAACTCTAAGGTATGTCTAGGTAAGCGCTGATGTAAAAAACTTATGTCCCTAATGCTAACAATATCTAGGTAGGTCCTAATGGTCCTGTGCAACATATATTTTAACATATAATTCAACGGGTTTGCGGAATGAGTGAGCATAATCCCCCTATACACGTCTGTATGCGACTTGTGCAAATCATATTGGTTACTTAAAATGCACAAACATTGATCAGAATCAGAAGCAAACCAGTGATAACTCACATGAGCAATGGACTGATTTTGAATTATTTTCCCAATTTATTTTAGGAAACCATTTTGACACTGTTTGCTTAAGTAGAAGAAAATAACAATTTATTAAGTACCATGCCGACTATTGTTCAATTGTAATTTCTTAAAAATAATTGATCTATGCCATCATTGCTATTCATTGAACAATCATTCATTCAACTCTAAACATTTATGTATTTTTTTAATTTTAGTAGTATTTATCGATAAACCGTTAATCGTCTAAAAGTTCTGCAGATGTACGTCACTCGTTGACGTAAAATGTCAAATAATCAATCCAGAGGGCGCTCTAAATTGCTCGGCCACGTAAGTCAGGGTCGTATTTTTATTCCTTGGATATTTTAATTACATTATTTTACATGCTGTGATAATATGTGAGAATGGTATAACAATACACAAGTGTTTGTGAAAATATTTTTGTCTTTACCACGTCCTGACTGCGGTAAGTGATGGCATTCAATTCTGTCCTTCCATCGCCCATCCGTCATTGTACCAGTGAATTAGCATGTTTTAATTAAATCCTTGTCCGTATCAGCATTTTTATCACAATATAAACATTACACTGTTTCCGGGATACGAATATCAAAGTCTTTGTTATTATTGTTTTGAAGATTGTCACTAGAACGCAGTTATATCTTTCCAGATTGACAAGCCATGTCCAATTTACCACCAAATCCCTATAACAACTTCCCGGGACCGCCTCAAGTGAACGCTAATGCGGCGCCGCCAACGTTTAACCATAACCAGCAGTTTGGTCAAGTGCCTATGAGACAATTGCCGCCAGGATATGGAGGACTGAAACAGGATGCAAACTCGAATAGTCCCCATCATGCAGCGTCGACATCAGCACCTCCGAATCATGTGTTACAAAATGTCAACAACTATAGTCAGAGTGCTAGCAGTTCACCTGCTTTCAATCAATCTGGGATGATGCCACCTATGCAGCATAGTCTCCATTCCTCACCCATGAGGCCACCAATGTCAGCAGGTCCCAACTCATTACCAAATCCTCTGCCTCCTCAGAATGCTCCGCTGTCATCAGGCAGTCCTAGAACGGTACCAAATGCCAACTCTTCACCAATTCCTTATCACCCTAGCTATCAACCTCCACAGCGTCAGATCAATGACAATGCTCCACCTCTCATTCCTTCTAGTCAAACAAGCCAGCCTCTTGTGAATGGCCCACTCTCTTCACAGCCTCCAGTTGGACCTCCTCAGAGCCAATACCCTGTTTCATCAAGTGGTTATAGCTCTCTTCCTGGAGGCAAGCCACCAACTTCAGGGTATGGTCCAGGAATAATGAATACAGCCTATGCTCCTCCTCCTGGGCCAATTCCAAAGCCTCCCGGCCCTACAATGGCAAGTCAACCTAATATTCCATTCTCTAGTGCTCCTATCGCTGGACCTCCACGGAACAGTCCTTTAGTACAACCACCAGCCAGTGGTCCTCCTGTTGGAATGCAAAGCTTCAGTGGTCCATCAACTGGACAACCTCTAGGACCCCCTAGACAAGTGGGAATCAATGGTCCCAATGTGAGTGGACCATCATCAATGCCTCCTGGTCTTCCAAAGCCCATGGGTCAACCACCTGCACCTATGAGTCAGCCACCTGCACCAATGGGCCAACCACCAGCACCTATGGGCCTTACAAGTGGTCCTCCAATGGGACCAGGACCAGTTCAAGCACAGTCATATCCAGGACAATACAAAAATGGTCCAGCAGGGCAGTCAATGGGTCCACCAGGCCCATCTACTGGACATATGGGGCCTCCAAGCAACTTCAGTGGACCACATAATCCCCCAGGTGGCTCTCAAATACCTCCTATGGGGCAACAGAATTTACCTCCAATGGGACATCAAATGGGGCCGCCACCAGGGCCTATTGTGCAAGCAGGTGGGGCTCCTAAAAGTAACATGCAGAATAGATATCCACAAATGGCTCCAGTGCCTGGGAACTTTGCAAACCCCCAGGGACCGTCAATCTCTAATTTGACTCAACAACAACAAGCGAATATTATGAAGCAGTTCCCACAGCAGTATCTGAACCAGCAAATGCAGCAGCTTAGTGTGACAAAGCAAGGGTTTGACCAGCTGTGGGGTCACCATATGTTAGATCTACTGCAGTGTAAGCATATACTGCCAGAATATCCTGAGGACCCACCGGAGATTAAGCTTGCTCATCAGTTTGCTGATTCATCTAACTGCAGCCCTGAGTAAGTGTTGATTTTATTTATTAAAGCATGGAGAGTGAAAGTTTTGTCACTGAAGACTGTTTTTTATAAACTTAATAGTATTTTGGTCAGCCTTGTTGAGTTTTTTTTATTAACCAACATTTTGGTTGATAAAAAAGTCTACAAAAAGCGAATGACCTCTGAGGTTTGTAAATTGTGTCATCACAATCTTCAGAATCAGACATTTGAGTATCACAGGTTAATTAAAATAAAACATTGTAGACTTCCTAGCTACTAATAAGACATTCTTTCTCATTAGTTTTGATATAAAAATAGTTTTCCTCAAATATAATCTATATTGGTTTTAATATTATTTTCCTTAAATAAGTACTACCAATTGGTTTGTTTGAGAAGGATTTATTTTCTTATACAACCTGTATTAGCTTTTACCTCATTTAAATAAGGAAGTGAGTTCTTCTCAACGTTTCAAGTGACTTCCTGTATGTCTCATATATTTTTTATAGTCTTTTCATTAAACTAATACCACAAAAGGAACCACAACATAACAATGTTGTGGTTCCTTTTACCATGTAGAAATAATTATTTGGAATGCCATGGTTTCCTATCAACAATCATTCATGGTAATTAAGACATTTGTAAAGGGGACAAAATGGCTATATTTCAACTTTCATCTATAAAATCATTTTACTAAACAAAGAAATTGACAGATAATTCACGTTACTTTAATGCAGTAAACTGGTATTGTTTTGCCACACAGTCGGTATTTTATTATTTATTTATTAACTTCACTCTATTGTCTACTCAAGTGGGTATTGTGTATCATTCTCCTTATTTTTTATTTTATTTATTGACTTATTGCTCCTCATTCAAGCTATAACTGACATACAAAGGAGCATTTTATCAGGAGAAAAGATAAAGTTATGTCTACTGTGAAGTGTTGCATAATCTGAAATCTGTGATATGATTAAACGCACGTATTTGTTAGAAGGTCGTCTATTACGCGTTTGACCAATAGTTTAATAACGAATGAATGACAGTGTTTCTGCCATTGTTTTTTTCATTCAAAAGTCTCTGATGATGTTTAAGTTGATGCAACAATAAATTAATATCAATTTAGGGTAATTAAGACTGACATAGTTAGTTGGCCCTTTTGAACATAATTATTAATTAATGATCTAACATTAAATACAAGTACATCCTTTGTTATGGGCCCCCCTTTTAGCTACACCAAACATTAAATAGATACTTTTCTTAAAACTTGAGAACATGAACAGTTATAATGAATAACCCATCTTTATATTTTATAACAAAATTGCAGTGTTACATCTGCAGCTATTTGCAGACAAAACAACACCACTATATAAATAAACTATTCTAGTTCAACATTCACTAAAGAAGTATTTTACAAGATAACATTAAATATTTTTATACTTTTGATTGCACTGTGTGTACATCACAGAGACTCAGAGATAGTATAAATATTATTGGTTAACTCACTTATAGTCAGCTTAAAAATATTTGATAAGGTGCTAACTGTACCATTGTGGAAAATGGCAGGAAACCACTTTTTACCCTGCTTCTGCGCCATTGTGCGCGAAGGTACATGTCACAATGTGTTTTTAAAACATGTTTTAATTTGTTATAAAACGTTTGCAGGGTCTTCAGATGCACTGTCAACCGTATTCCAGAGACGAACAGCCTTCTGCAGAAGTCGAGGCTACCTCTCGGTATATTAATACATCCATTCAAAGATCTCAATGTGAGTGTAAGTTTTAAACATTTGTAATCTTCAGTAGTCACATAATGCTAAGTCATGATGGTTTGTTTAGTGATTATTTTCATTTGTTTATCTTATTTTCATTACTTTCAGGACTGGTTCTCTGAGTAGAAATTATTAATTCCTTTTGTTCTATCAAATAGTGTTCAAAGTGCAATGAAAATGTTTTGTGTTGCCATTTCATTTTTGTTATCTATTTTGCAACTTTTTTCATTTAAAATTGCTATTCCTTTACCTATCTACTATATATATCTATCTATATGAATATAAAAATGAATCCCTATTTCCCTTGGTCACGGCATCACTCTAAAACGGCTGAACGGATTTGGATGAAATTTACCATATGGGAGAAGGACATAGGATACTTTTTATCCCGATTTTCTCACGGGATCGAAACTTATGCGGGTGAAACCGCGGGGCGCGGTTAGTCATGCAATAATATTTGTTACAAAATATTTTATTCGGAGTTTTGTTTAAACTACCTTTATTTGGCATTTAAAACCTGTACTCTTATTATTAGAAACCCTTGGTTTAGAGGTCGATCCATCCTTGACCAATTGAAAGACTAACATTGAACGCATTTATCGATCGCGTACGGAATTTTAAATGACGTAATTTTGGCGGTAAAAACTCACTAGTCTTGTATGAAGTAGGGAAAATCTCGCTTTTCCTTTTGTAAAATCAGTCAATGAATGATTGTTTAGGATAATCGTGTGTATCCTTTTGTTTTTACATGAATGGACATTGGACATGTCCAAACAATCAAGATTGTAAAGGATTGTTGTTTTTGTTTGGCTTTGAAAGTGAACTTGAAATCTATAAATTAAATTGTGCGATAGCAGAATATGCAGTAGAAATATCAGATTAAGAAATAAAGACCACAATAAAAAAAATTGAATAAAATAATTTACTTTATTGGCATAGACACAACTCATAATAAAATCTCTAATCTTCTAATTAAAACCGTAATCATTAATTCATTATATAGACATCCCACAATTTCCTATTGAGTCAATATCAAATCTCCAAGCTCTCCGTTTCCTAAAATTAAAGACGCACACAATGACTCACAAAAACATCCCATTAAAATATTGTTTTTTTCCCAACTGTGAATTGAATCATGTATTTTTTGCTATTTATAATAACTAATTATTTTACATAATCTCATTCAAACTGGTAGCGTAATAATATTCTAGAAAGACCGTTATATACTCTTATATATTCGTTGTTATATAACTGTGTTTATAAGTAAAACAATACTAGGTTAGTATGTAAGAGTGTGCGTAAATATAATACATTTCTTTCCATGATTCGTGTTTTGAATGATTTTGTATGAAAATTGTAGGCATTTATTTAAGTTAAAAATCCATAATTCATCAGCTTAAATTCACTCCTTATCTCGCTCGTACGACACTGTTCGCGGACTGAGAGCGAGACTGATCGGCGGGGAGAAGGCTCCAAGGCGCCAATAGTTTAGGGAATTTCTTTTTACGGCTAAAATAATGGTAATAAAAAAAATAAACGTAGAATCTGCTTTATAGTTAGTTCAGTTATTATGCAAAGTTTCATGATCTAATTTTAAGTATATTTTGAATACCAGCGGTTGATTGTTCGGTGAGGTAACCTTGGATTTTTTCTTTAGAGAAAGTTTAATGGAATCGTGTTTTCGACAAACATAGTACTTAACATTAATCTTCAACTTTACCATATATTTATTTCAAAATGAATGCTGCAGTATTTTCGATATAACGGATCGAGAATCAGGCTAAGCAAATTTAGGTATTATACAGACTCTTAAAAACAGCCCTTCCTGCTTGCTGATGAAATCAGAATGATGTACGCGAACATCATATGGGTAGTACAAATCCGGACAATGCTTCAATCGTCAGATAACTCGGAACAAAACAAAAGTTTGTGACTTTTTGTCGATTTTCATAATGCCATTTGCATATGTATTGTACTGTCAGCGACGAAGGACGATCATAGCACCTTATAATGTTTTAAATATTACATAATATCTATTAGGCTTTAAAATAATTTCTACTCTTCAATAGTTGGTTACGGTGTAATAATCTTCGTACCCAGTTTTCATTCTTAACCTTCTTCTCAATACCTTGGATAGTGCTATCCACAGAGCAGGGAATCGCCGCGCCGGCAGCGACTAGAGATACCATTACTAATAATATACATGCCCGTGCAAACTTTTCGGTTGTCACAGCCATTGGCAGAATAGGGATAATGCCTGGGTCAAAAAAAAAAAAAAAAGGAATTCTGTTTAGTCCGTCCATCCGATAATAAATAAAAACTTTTTACAAAAAAAAAAACAACCGACTTCAAAAAAAAAAAAACACTACAAAGTGAAAAATAACTTTAATTTCGGAAGTCGGTGTCTTTGGTTTTGAATTATCGTTCTTTGTCACCGACTTCCGAAATTAAAGTTATTTTTCACTTTGTAGTGTTTTTTTTTGAAGTCGGTTGTTTTTTTTTTTGTAAAAAGTTTTTATTTTTCGCTTTTTAGTTGTGGTACCTACCCCACACAAATTCGAATACCACTACCTGCTATGTAAATAACAGTGACAAGAAGTTATCATATCATCTACATACTAAGTGGGAAAAAATACGTATAATTGAAGCTAACTCAAGAACTACCCAAGCAAAGTTAATAAAATTTATATGGGACCACCTCTGAAGTATGATCTACCAAACAAAAAAAGAATCATCAAAATCTATTCATAATTGGCGGAGTAATCGCGTAACAAACATCCAAAAACAAAAAAAAAAATCATACAGATGAATTGAGAACCTCCTCCTTTTGGAAGTCGGTTAAAAAATATTAGATTATATTTTTTGCTTCATCTTATTAATAAAAAAAATATTTGGATAAAACGTATTAAAGTTGGGGAGTGGGGGTCCCTACGCCACAAGTAAGTATAAAATCTACATACTCGTGACGTTATGGCGCATTTTAACTCAATGTATCGTTGTAATCTTTTGATAACGTAAAAAAAGAAAAAAAATACGTGTCCAATATTTTTTAATAATATACCTGACTGACAAAAAAAAAATATTTTTAGCCATCATCCCTATTGTCACGGGCCGTCAGTTTCTATGACGGTCACTGACACGCTTGGTCCATGAGGAAAGTGTTGACAATACCGTCTCTAGCAACGGCCAGGCGTCTCCGTGCTCTGTGATGCTATCCTACTTTTGTTGGTTACGGAAAGATATAAACTTAATGTAATATTGTAAATACTTCCCATCTGTTTCCAGCATTTACCGGTGATCCAGTGCGCGACGATAGTCCGGTGTCGCGCCTGTCGGACCTACATCAACCCGTTCGTATACTTCGTGGACGCTAAGCGGTGGAAGTGCAATTTGTGCTACAGGGTCAATGACTGTGAGTATCACACATTACATAACATCACGCCTGTAATCCCCGAAGGGTTTAGGCAGACGTGCTACTATTACCAGCACCCTAATTGCGTAATACAACACAATCACAATTTGTTTCGATTTGAAACAGATTGCTAATCCATTGCTTTGTAAGTTGGAAAAAAAAATCTGTTCAACAACGTAAATAACGCAATGAATGTTGTTGAAATGTCAAAATGAAACAAATTTCGCGAAATTGTTTACGAAAATGAGTTACGTAATTAGGGTACTGGTGTAGCACCATTTTATAACTAAGCAGATAATAATGATTATATCCAGGTTTAGTATAATAGGTACTTAGTTGATGGTTTCTGTCGTTGATTTTATTTGGAGTTTTTGACCGCGGCTTCGCCAGCGTTGATGTCGAAAAATGTCCCACAGGAACGTACTACCGGAATTAAAAGTACCCTATGTGATAATCCAGGTTATAAACTATCTGTGTGACAAATTTCATCCGAATCTGTTCAGCCGTTTTAGTACCAATCCGGAACACCTAGACAAACGGACAAAAATTCTTCGTTATTTTTTAGTACATGTATAAATGATCACTACAGTCTCTTTTGGAAAATATACAGACTGATGTTTATTTATTGTTTTATTCCATGAAAATGCAAAAAAAAAGTCATGCCAGGATAAATAATTGTTCAAAAATACAAGAAAAGCTAAATAGCTAGTACTTTTGCTTATTCTCGAGTCATTAATATTTTATTACACAAGTCAGTTGGTAAACACGGCTGACCTTACAAAGGACATCAACAATAATAATCGTTTAATGTGCATGTTTAAAATGTAGCCTTTATAATTTCTTATCTTTACAGATATTTTGATTGCAACATAACTTTAAAATAGCACTGTAAAATGTATGGTTTTCCTTCCTCCAACTGAATAGGTTTTATCAAGTAAAGAGACTTCATTTATTTTGATATTATTAAGTTGCACAACTGTCTTTGTGTATTTGGACCGGGTAGACGGAACAACGAAACGAATATTCGTATTCGCTGAATACTATCAAATTACAGAATATTCGTATGCGCAGAATACTTTCATGACATTCGTAATTAGTGACTTGCTAGAAATCCTATATAGATGTGAGTACGTTGTGAGTTATTGCGAAAATATTTCTCGATAAAACCTTCCACAGTGGCCTGAGAAAGGCTATTTTCAACAGCAGGAAATGTACAGACAAAAAAGGAATCGTTTGTCGCCAAAAAACTTGCAACTATTATGTTTTTTAAATAAAATTTACCTATAGTTAATTTTAATGATCAAAGTACACGTAAATATTTATATTGGTTAGCGTGTTTAGTTTCCGTGAAATAATTGCGTGCAGCTAATAGCAGAGTCAGGTATTCGTATTCGGTGAATAATACAATCAGTATTCGTAAAAGTAATATTCGTTGCATCACTAATCTTCACCATTATCTAGATAATTTCGTTTGATCTTCCTAGTGCAACCAGGACAAGTCATAATCTGTCTAGCCTTTTCCCAACTATGTTAGGGTCAGCTTCCAGTCTAACCGGATGCTCTTAGTTGACTACTTTACATGTAGCGACTGCTAACTGACATCCACAACAACCCAGTTAAACAATATCCCGCTGTAAGACTTGTTTGTCAGACTTTCGGGTTGACTAAAGATTATAAGATTAAAACCCATCCCAGAGAAGTCCAATTAGTTACCAAATAAAATTGAACATAATCACCATGCCTATAAAATATGTAGAATGACTTTGCAAAAACAAACAAGGTTCAAAGATCACAATGTCATACACACGTCATCAACATCTTAGTAGCAGAATTAAAAAGTTGAAACGTGTTATGATATCAACATGGATCAAGTGGTATGATGAGTCATTGAATAACAAGTATACCTGCGCTTGCACCGGGAGAGGGATTGCCCAACCGAATATGGCAATACTATATTATGTAATCTGTTCTGAAACCAGTAGGTGAGAAGGGCCTTCTTGAATCTAATAAAGTGAGTAACACGGTTAGCTAACTACCGGATTTTCGTCGGGAATGATATTATTTCATACAAAATACAAAGCAATTGTTCTGTTGCCATTTTGTTATTGAATACTGTAGCGGACCAACCCGCCCTGGTCCTGCGTGGTGGATTTTGTATGACCCACTTCAGAGAGGATGCCTGTGTTCCAGCAGTTGGAATGTTAAAGGCTGATTATGGCGTAGAAGCGTTCTATGAAAACAGTTAAACTTTATCATAAAAACAATCTCCCTTATCTAAATTGGTGACTTCAAATGTTTGCTAAATACCAGTCTCTATTATACTGATTACCTGATATTTTGGTTCTATCAATGAGTTGGATCTTGAAATTGACTTAAATAATGAAATCATTCTTATGCTGCCTGATTATTGTGTTATTAAAATGGTACTTTGCACCTTAAACCTTGTCAGTCGCTCTACCTGCTAATCATAATGTTCTGGTATAAAATACTTATAGTCTGATGCAAAAGTATCTGATGAAATGTAAACAAATAGATCACAAAACGTACCTGTGACTCACTTACGTTTTCTGATCCATTTGTTTGCTAACTTTTACAAGCTATTTCTTACAAATTGAGTGCTTTGATTATTTGAATACTTAAACCCAAAATTCTAATTTAAAATCACCTTAATTTTTTTTTAAATCATTTGATAGTTGAGGTTAATTTTGTAATCTTAATTTTCGTTGATGACTTTAAAATTATAATTTTATAATGTTATTCAAACAATAATTGTTGGAAGAAGTGGTAAGATATAAAGTTGAAACCTTCTAAATATATATTGAATGTGTTACTATTTCCCTTTAGTGAGTGATTGAGTAAGAATTTAACCTGAACAGGGTTTGATTACATTTTCATGAACTACTTTAGGAACAGACAATAGTTAAAATAATGATAGTGTATTGCAAAGTGCATTACGATTTTGTATGACGAAAAGCTAAACCTGTTCTTATAATAGTGTATAATAATAATAATAAGACATTGGTCAGGCAGGGGTCATAATCTTTCCATAGTTCTAGATAACCAGTTCACTTAGCCACCCAAACCCATAATCCAATATCTTTGCTTCCATATCCTGCAATAGTCCTACGCCAACTGGGGGTTGTCCTTGGGTGCACTTGCATTGTGCGAACAGGGATAATCGTCGGTTGGTGCCTCATTTAATTTAAAACGTCTAACGGGCCTCTGCTAGTTGACTTCGGTTCGGGACACCAGGGTGCCGAGATATGTCAAAGACATTTTTAAATATGAAAACTTAATTGCTCAAGAGAGTATTACAAATTAAATAGTACTAGCCTCCACACTAGGATTCCCTGTGTCGTGGAGACAAGTTTCCTTCGTCTTACAAGATTATAAAATACTAGGTAAGTAGGTAGGCACATACATAGTATGGTCGGTAACATTTCTGAGGCGACAATAATAATCGAATGTTATTCCGGAGCAATAATTAACAACAAATAAAGAACAATAGTATATTTTGTACTAAGCAAAACTGCTATGTTGCATAAGCATAATTAGCCTATAACGTTCCCACTGCTGGGACACAGGCCTCCTCTCTTCGAGAGGGAGTGGGCTGTAATCTACCGTGCGGGTTGGTAGATGTCACATGTCTTGGATTTTTGGTTCTAGGACATGCCGGTTTCCTCACGATGTTTTCCTTCACCGTTCTTAGAGTAGTGGTGATGAAATTACTTACACAAAGTAAAGTGTCTGCCTGGGTTCGAACCCATGACCTAAAACTTGTAAGTTACAGTTGTAAGTGTTAGTGACTAACCCGGTGTCAGAGTTTTTATGCCGCCCATGGGCCTCTGACTTGGCTTCACATGCCGTTGAAAAATATCTTTCAGGCATACCGGTTTCCTCAAGAGGTTTTCCTTCACCGTTTTTGAAGCAAGTGATAATTATACAAGTGGCTCTCCCTAACTAAACTGCTATATTGACTTTATGCTAATCCTCTTTTATTTCCATTTCTCAGTGCCAGAAGAATTCCAGTACGATCCAGTGAGCAAGTCATACGGCGACCCGACGCGTCGTCCGGAGATCAAGTCCGCGACCATCGAGTTCATTGCCCCCGGCGAGTACATGCTGCGGCCCCCGCAACCGGCCGTGTATCTGTTCCTGTTCGATGTCTCACAGATTGCGAGGGAATCTGGATACTTGCAGGTAAAGAGAAAGAAAGAAATAAAAATAAATAAAGAAAGAAATAAATAAAAAAAATATAATTTCTTTTTTAATTAAAAAAGAAAGAAATAAATAAAAAAGAAAGGAACAAATAAAAAAGAAAGAAAAATAAACAAGAAATAAATAAATAAAGAAAGGAAATATGTTTAGGTATTGGCTATTCAATCAATCTGCCTAGTTTTTTCCCAACCATGTTGGGGTCGGCTCCCAGTCTTAGCGGATTCATCCAGTTATTATCAGTTTTCCTTTTTTTATCCTACCCGGAATAACGCACCAAACTCACTGTGCTCGCGGCCGCATGCGGTAGGACGCTCGCAAAGTCGGTGAGAGATCACAATATATGCGGTTTTAAATAGAAAACAACTGCAAGCATGTGCTAGCCATGACATAATTATTGTGAATGTGAGGACTGTGTATATTATTATTTCTCTGCTAGTTTTTAATGATGGTCTGGCAGTATGAGTAGTTTATGCGGCCTACCCAAATGTCCTTTCTTTGGTTTTGTTTGTTGAGTTGAGCTCCTTAAGTTCTGAGTTGAGCTCCACGATTACTGACAAATGCTTGCACTGACTGGACAGGTCCACTCAGATCTGTGGTTCTTTCCTCAAAAGATAATTTCAGACACTAATTTACATGGTCCTCATATGGCCTGAACAAGATTATGTCTGGACTTTAAAAGAGACTGCGACCTTTGAGTTTGTTTCGGCCTTTCTTCTCAGAGTAGTCAGATAGGAAACGCCGAACTCATGTCATTCCGATATCCTATTTACAGAATAAACAATTTCATTTCATTTCATTTAGCTGCATCGCAAAAACAAAACTAAAAATAGATTTCACAAAAATATCAAAATGCTGCAGGATCGCAAACGCATGCGGGCACGGGAATGCATGCGGGTCGCTATGTGTATATTTTCTTGTATCGATACAACCTGTTTGCTGGTATATACCATAAATAAACGAGTTAGCTACTTTGTATTAATATTTTTATTCAATCACGGTGACATAAAAAAAAAACAGGATACTGAGCATATATTATAACTTCAGTCTATCCGTTTAAAGTTATCTTTATCTTTAATATTAAGAGCCCGTGCCGCCGCACCGCACGAAATCACTGATTTTGATCAATTTTGTTTATTCATTGTGAGAAAGGGGACGAGAATTTAAACAAAATTATTTGTGATTTGAAAAGTCCAATTCTTCGTCTTGTACATAGGGGAAAGGGATTTTTCAAATAAATTAAGGATTCGTGGAAAATCACTAAAATTCGCAACAAGTTTTCCAAAAAATTACGCGAGACTGACGTTTGATCGTTTCGTTAGAAGAAACTGCTTTTGATGTTGAAAATTAAAAAATATCATCAACATCATTATATGGTCTACTTGTACATAGTAGAACCACTTTTTTCAACTTTCATACAAAATATAGCAGAAAAAAAATGTTGAAATAACGTAACTTTCTCAAAACTTCAAGCCAAATAAATATTTTTTTCTAATACTTAGAAACACTTTTAAGAAATTTTAAAACTTACATATTAATCTTAAGTTAATTGTTTAATAGAATCTAAATTTTATTTTATAAATAAACAATTATTTCATTATGTAATTAAATGGCAAAGTGAACTATATAAACGATCGCGGAAAACCAATTCCGTCAGTAGCGAACGGGCCTTCCCAGCGTGAGGACGTATCACTTTGTGTCACAGCACGCACACACGCGCACGTACGTGTCCGATGTTAACATATTCCAGAAATTGTACGTCGACTACCACATTTTGATCCGCATTTTATTTTAAAGTACTTTGCTTGTTTTTGAAGAACATTAAAATTTTGCATGCCTGGCAATAAATAAAATACCGGTGTACACACGTACACCGGTATACGTGTACCATCGAAGAAACCTATAACTAAGCAATTTGAAAAAAAATCCCGTGCACACGACCCTTTTTTTTCGTAGGTAACCGTTACTATAGTGACCGAGCGCTGCAAGCAGAAATAGTCCTTACGGTGTATAGGTATGGGTTTCTTCGATGGTACGTGTGTTCGTAATTCTTCTTATCCTAAACGGCTTGACTGATTTAGATGTTTTTTTTTTAATTATTTTTGTGTCACTTGGATGGTTCATAACTATAGTTGGACACGCGTGGCGCTGTTGTCGCAGGACAACATCTGCCTGCTGGGTTCACTAGTTATATTTTGACTTTAGATTTCATAGTTTTGAGTGATTTTTGGTAGGGGAAAAAGTTATGGGTTCGCGTCACCGATATGCCCGCGCCGATATGCTGTTGTAGCAATAAGTGAAGTATTTTTGGAACGAAGTTCTTTAACGCTACTGAAGACTACTTTAAGTCAAAATAAAGATCCAAGATGGCGGCTGCGAATATTTAAAAATATTTCGTCATGGGTATCGTTTTCATAGTTTTCGAGGATGCTAAAGCTGATAGTGAGGTCAAAATATAAATTAAAGATGGCGGCTGTCACAGCCGCCATCTTGAATTTATATTTTCAGATTTTTCGTCATCGGTGTCTTTTTCATAGTTTTTGAGGATTCTACAGCAGATTTTGATGTCAAAACGTAAATCCAAGATGGCGGCTGCGAAAATTTTCACATTTCTTCATAACATCACGCCATCAATTTCGAAGTGTTGGGCCCTTTGATGGCGTGATGTTATGAAGAAATCTCATTTCCGCAACTTTTTCGCGCAAGTGGGTTCGCGCAAGTGTCTTTCGCGAAAATGTCGTTCGTTCATTCCTGTCAAACGATGATTTCCCATCGTGAAATAATTATAGAATATATTTTATTTTGACAGCACTAAGATGGCAATATGGTGTCGATTCTCTTGTGCACCGAACTAAACTTACTAAACTATCACTAAAATTCCTTACTTTTGGCTATGAGAATCTTACAAAATAAATTCTCTAAATTTAAAAATAATTTTGACACAACTAAATCGAATTTGACGATCGCGACTCCACGTGGTACTTGTTTGCCCTACCCCGTGAATTTTTTTTAGAGCTGGAGGCGCACAGGGGGCAGCCTTGACGTTTTATATAGAATTTTTCACTTTTTGTAAGGAAAATAAGAAAAAATATTACCTACATGTAGAGTGTCAGGGGTTTAAGGGTTTTATAGAGGGGATCGAAGTCTCAGTATTTTTGCGATTGGACGCACCATTTTCGAGATATATGCAAAAGAAAAAAATATATACAGTGCTGTTTTTTGCACCTGAAGCGAGGTGTTGGTGTGAATTTTAGTTCAAGACAACTAATTTTATTCCGCACCTTTCTAAAAATCGTCAGATTTAGTTAGACATGGTGCCGATTCTCTTGTCACAAATGCCTCTAAACTAGACTAAAAATCACCAAAATTTTGTTTATTCCTGTCAAACGACGATTTCCAATTCTGAAATAGACTAAAGTGACACAACTTAACAATATTTTAGTTTGACAGCACTAAGATGGTACTGAGATATTCATTTAGTGAAAATAGCAATTTTGCTATTCTGAATTTGACGTTTATCACCTAAAATTTAGATTTTCTAACTGAATCTGACTATTTTTCGCGATTAAAAACGTGTGGAATAAATTTGATGATGTCATGAACTTTAAATTCACACCAACACCTCGATTTCACATGCAAAAACAGTACTGAATCTTTTTTTTTTCTTTTGCTTATATCTCGAAAACGGTGAGTCCAATCGCAAAAATAATGAAAATTTCGACTCCCTTTATAAAACCCTTAAACCCCTTATACTCTACACGTAGGTAATATTTTTTCTTATTTTCCATACAAAAAGTGAAAAGTTCCATATAAAATACGCCGAGGCTGCCCTCCATGCCCGCCTCCGGCTCTAAAAAGATCCACGTGGTTAGGGATCACGTGTGGAGTCGCGATTGTCAAATTTGATTTAGATGTGTCAAAAATGTTCTTAAATTTAGAGAATTTATTTTGCATAATAGCTTTGAGATTCTCATAGTCAAAGGTAAGGAATTTTAGTGAAAGTTTAGTTAGTTTAGTTCGGTGTACAAGAGAATCGGCACCAATCAAAATGTTAGGTGAAAAAAGTCAAATTCAGAATAACGAATTTGTCATTTTCACTAAATTAATAACTCATTCAGGTGCAAAAACTGTACTGTATCTTTTTTCTGTTCTTTTGCTTATATCTCGAAAATTGTGTCTTATCGCAAAAATAATGAAAATTTCGACCCCCTTTATGAAACCCCATAAACCCATAAAACTCAACATGTAGGTAATAATTTTTCATGTTTTCCATACAAAAAGTATAAAATTCCATATAAAACATTTTATGTTGATTGTTATAAATATACTAAACGAATATACACAAACATTCCAGACTTATTTCATAAGCGTACCTACGTAACTTAACAAAATACCGTCTATAGGATCAAAACTGTTTAAGCGATCACTACACTCGATGTTTAGGCGTGTGTGCGTGAACGGTGCACACAAACATAGCATCGCAAGAATTTACCTAAACTCTGTCGAGTGAATTCACAGCACGGGCTCTTAACCTAAGTAGCATGATTATGCGGTACTTTCTGATAAGTCTGGCAATGACTGATACTAATATTTTGACTTTACTAATGACTTATCGACTAATTAGTGTCTAGATCTTGCTAATCGTCGCACATAAATCAGGTCAGAGATAAAAATGTTATTGACAATCGAATTGATTGATCAATGTTATATATTTAGTCGAGTTTGAAAATAGCGTTTTGACCGTAGACTTACGTATTTGATATTAATTTTAACTTGATACCTCCACGCGTTCCTGAGAAAAAGGGTCTTGACGGACAACGAAATGATCCTATAAGGGTTCCGTTTTTTCCTTTTTGAGGTACGGAACCCTAAAAATATTAAATTATTATTTTTTAATTTGCTAACGCAATTTTTATCCTACAGGTTGCCTGCGATACATTAAAAGCACACTTAGAAGCGCTTCCAGGCGATACTCGAACACAGATCGGTTTCATCTGCTATGACGCGCACGTGCACTACTACCTGATGAGCGAAGGACTCACGCGGCCGAAGGAGATGACCGTACTCGATATTGATGGTAAGTTTATACAGTGTGTTTGGTCACCGGTTTCCGACCCGTTAAGTGAAGCAATATGATCTATTTTATCGACAAACCCACCATAACAAGCTTTTTTTCTTGTTGTAAAATCGCAGAGGTTATTTTTTTAAACAAAAAAAAAGGTATGTTAACAGTCTAGTTTTTTTGAAAAACAAAAACACAATTTTTGAAGTGAAAACTTCTTTAGGCGCGTTGGGCATTGTTGAGATGGAACTAAACCATTGTGTGAAGTGTCGCGAAGACACTGTGACGCAATTTACCGACACCGTGGAGTAAAAGACATCAACGCGTTGATTACCGCGATGCCAATTTTTTTTCAAGTTTTCACTTCTGTTGGCATTCCCGGAGTGCCACGGTTTTTTTCCACACTTTTTATGTTTCAATTATTTTTTTAAGGTTTTAATGGGAGTTATTGGTAAACCTTTTAGTGTCAACTTATTGCCTACTTTTGTAGCTGTCGAACGAAATCACTTTTCAGCCAGTAGAACCTCTACATCGGTAGATAAAGCAAAATAAATGAACCCACCAGCCCTAAGAAAACAAAAAAAAAAAAAAAAAATTGGACTCCATTTCAAAACAGTAGGGGCAAAATGCCTTATTATGGTGGATTTGTCGATAAAATTGATCATATTACTTCGCCTTGACGGGCCAGACACCGGTGACTAGACACATTGTCTACACCGCCCAATACTGGTGGATTCTTTGCAAGCAAGTACAAATGTTGAATTACACGAACGCGCGTTAATCATTCCAATTTATGCCTTATTACAATATAAATAACAATATAATATTGCCTCGTTAATCTAGTGGTCGCAAGCGCTACTGCTGAGCATGAGGTCCTGGGTTCGATTCCTAGCTCGGGCAAAGTGTTATTGGGTTTTTTATTTAGAATTTCTCAGTAGCAGTCCCGGAGTCTGGATTTGTGCCTGGTTGCCACATGCGACTTAAACATACTGGCGAAATGTGGGTGTAATTACAGGTACACCTCTGCCCATCCCTTCGAGAAAACAAGGCGTGATGTTATGTAATAACACACACAGGTCCATAGATAAACAAACTTGTGTTAATAAATAACGCTAAAGACCATGTTAGTAGTTTAAAAGTTACATGACGTGCGCTCGTGAATTGCACTTTCTATCTTAAAAAGAACAAAATATAATCGATTGGTTGGTCGATTGATGAATGTAATGCGGCTGTGTTGCACCAAGTTTAATCTATGTCTTCGATTCTGCAATCTGCTCCTATAAAAGGTTCTTCGGTACTTTTTTGTTGAGCTTTTGTGTGATTTGCGATCTCTGTCATTCTCTGAAAAATTACCTCGCAGTAGTAGCCCGCGACATTTAAATTTTTTACGTTTTTTTTAAAGAAGAAATCTCTTTTGGTAATGTTTTATGCAACAAATCTAACTTAGAGAGATGTATCATTGATTCTAATTCTATAAATACATATTTTTTATGGTTGCGAATCATATTTTGATCGAGATACAACTTTTTTTTTTGTTGAAAATTATCAAATAACTTCTCCCGCTCTGGACGGAGCGGGAGAGCGATCGAGATACAACCTGACACTGATTAGCAAATTGCAAAAAAACGTAAGAAAAAGGGCTTCCACTGCGGATCCTCCTTAAAGGCTTTTGCGTTGGAAATTGACCCCTTATCACATAATACTATAATAACATTTACTCCTTTTTCAGATGTATTTCTCCCGTCCCCGGAGTCTCTCCTAGTGAACTTAGGCGAGCGTCGTGAGTTGGTAAAAGAGCTGCTAACAGTACTACCACAGAGGTACTCCACGCCTTCCACGCCCGCGTCCGCTCTGGGAGCTGCGCTACAGGCCGCTTATAAACTTATGGTGAGGACCAACTACTAAAATAATGGCAATCTGGGGATGTAGTCGTTCGTAACTAGCAGGGATGTTATGGATATGAAATTTCTGGATACGGATATTGAAATGATTTATTAATTTTATTTGAAATAGAACGGCCGAAGCCAGTTACACTACTTAAACATATAATTTATTTAACACAATCATGCATTCTTTTCACAAAAATTAAAACATTCTGACAGTATCATCTTCCATTCATTCGCAAACATATCAAGATCTGTTTGAGTTCAGGAGAGCGTTAATAGCGGCTAATGCGTGTGCAACAGTACGGCAAGTTGGAACAGCCAGTAAGCGGTGTTTCCTGCCACGACAGTAATTGTCTGGGACAAATAATTTGCAGATTTCATTATGCAGATCAGGAACATCCATTATCCCCCTAAGAATTTTAAATATTACAGTCATCTGATCGCGCGACCGTCTTACTTCTAGGGAATTATACAACCGGAATTTAGTGGGATACAAGAGAGGATAAAATCCGTACAAGTGCTTGTAAAGATATCTAAGAAATGCTTTCTGAACCCTTTCTAAAGCTAACGCATACTGCTTCTACCAGTATTATACTGGTTTCGGATACGGTTACGGATGTGAGATTATTTCTGATTATCCGTTAGTTTCGGATAGTTTCGGTTACACATTATTAGATTTTTAAGAAATTGTAATGTTATAATATTGTCCTGCAAAGACTGACTAGTAATGACTAAATAATAGCAATAATAAACAAACATGCAAGTGACGCGCGCGGCTATTGTATCGGCTCGGCCGGGCTGAAAAACCTGTCATAATGTGTCTCATTTAGACCGCCCCAATCCGAAATTATCCGAAACATAACGGATTCGGTTACGGTTACGGAGCTCCTTAACATCCCTGGTAACTAGCTTGCTCTGAACTCGAAATGAATCCTTCATTCATGATCACGACCTATGCTTTTGATTTAAAAAATTCGCAAGTTGAACTGTTTGTCACATAACATAACATCACGCCTTGTTTCCCCGAAGGGTTGGGCAGAGGTGTCCCTGTAGCAAGTACTCCCACATTTCGCCAGTTATGTTTAAGTCTCATGTAATAGGGGGCGAGCCTATTGCCATCAACCGGTCACAAATCCACACTCCAAGCTGTTGAGTTTGAGTTTTCATAATATCTTATCCTATACTATTAAATGAGCAATATTTGTATATAGGGTGACTGGTAATTAGTGACTGATACTTAAACACGTGACTTTACTCATCATTATGAACAACTTTTATTGTGGAACCAAGCCTGAAATCGCGAAAAAACGCTGATTTACTTTGCACGGCTCTAACGATTTCGATGAAATTTGCAATATAAGGGTTTATGGGGCGACAAAATCGATCTAGCTAGGTCTCATATCTGGGAAAATTTGTAATATCATACATACACACACACATAGCACATTAAAGAACTGGAACATTTTATCCTAATTTATTCTGAATGTTTTAATAATTTAAATAATTTAACAATATAATGTTTAAAAATAATAGCAATTAAATGTAATCATAGTTAATAATATTTTAATTTAGTTAAATAGTTGATATACCTACTTACTTTAGGTTTTTTTATATCAAATTTATTGTTTTTGTATTATAAATGTTATTAATGTTGGAACGCCGATGTTCTCCCCTCTCGGAGGTGGGCGCTAATGGCTGCAACACAGTTTTTTAAACTAATGTAGTTGTTAACAAACATTAAAATTGTAAACCCGTTTTTGTTCCAATAAAATATTTGATTTGATCTATTTTCGAGCAGAGCTTGATCGCTCAGATACTGAAAGATGATATTATGATGCGATATGTTGTTCATAGGCAGATGATGAATCATAAGGTGGTCAAAAAACAAAATCATTTGTACCGAAGCCCGGACCAGCGCAAAATCTGAACGCAGTTTTATAATAACATAACATCACGTCTTGTTTCCCCGAAGGGTTGGGCAGAGGTGTCCCTGTAGCAGGTACACCCACATTTCGCCAGTTATGTTTAAGTCCCATGTAATAGGGGGCGAGCCTATTGCCATCAACCGGGCACAAATCCAGACTCCGAGCTGCTACTGAGAAATTTCAGATAGAAAAACCCAATAACACTTTGCCCGACCCGGGAATCGAACCCAGGACCTCATGCTCAGCAGTAGCGCTTGCGACCACTAGACCAACGAGGCAGTCAGCGAGGCAGTTTTATAATGTATCTGAACTAATTTAGTTTGTATTTTCAGGCTGCCACAGGAGGTCGCGTCACAGTCTTCCAGACATGTTTACCAAACGTTGGGCCTGGAGCGTTACAAGCAAGGTAAGAGATAGATCTATTTTCAAAAAAGAATTTAATATCGTACTAGCTTTTGCCAACGGCTTCGACCGCATGCATGTCGGGGATAAAAAAGTGTCCTAACCCAGTACCCTAATTGCGTAATACAACACAATCTGTTTCGATTTGAAACAGATTGCTAATCCATTGCTTCATAAGTTAGAAAAAAAATCTGCTCAGCAACGTAAATAACGCAATGAATGTTGTTGAACTGTCAAAATGAAACAAATTATGCATAATTGTTTATGAAAATTAGTGATGCAAATATGGTACAGGTCATAGTCTACCCAAGTGCCAAATTTAATTTAAATCCGTTCACCGTTTTAGCGTGAAAGCGTAACTGGTGCCGATTCCCTTGTTCACAAACTAAACTAAATTTAAGTTTAGTGCATCTTTTTCTTTCTATTTCATTAGGAAAAGGACAGAAGATACATTTTAGTTTAGTCCTGTCAAATTAATCAGTATTTGACGTAAATTGACGTAATTTTAGTAGGCAAGTTTTTAATCACGTCTAAACTTGTATGAAGTAGTGACAGGCGCTGATTAATTTGATAGGACTAAACTAAAATTTATCTTCTGTCCTTTTCTTAATGAAATAGAAAAAAAAAAGATGCACTGAACTTAAATTTAGTTTAGTTTGCGAACAAGGGAATCGGCACCACTATCAAACAAACTCACTTTATAATATATTATGGTTAGGATGGGCCAACGTTCGTAGCAGCTGCGATCATAAAACGTGTAAGCGAGATGACACGATAAACAGTTGAATGTTTTTATAAATCCCGTACTGAATATTTACCATCCTACTGGCATGTTAAGAACGCGGCGACGCATGAATTGTCCATACAAACGTAATACCTAAATCATTTGCAATTTGGGCATATTTCCACCATATTATGTTGTTATTCGGATTTAGACAGTGTTTATCTAGGCTCCTACATCTTTTTCCAAAAAACTTTTCTAAAATGAAGTTTAACCTCTCGAATGCCGTAGTTACAGAAACAATTAAAAAACCATTGTGTCTCGCGTGGATCCACGTTCCGGCATACGAAGGGTTAAACGAATTTAATTTCGCACGTATATATCTAATATCAATATCCAAAATATAAATATATCGAATATCCTTCATATTGTTTTTTCTGTGTTATAACAACAATATTTACAATATTGTTTTTGCAGCAGCATAGCTTACATTATCAAGAAAAATATTAAGTTTTCATTCATAATTTTTGGTTTTATGAAACACATCAAAATTTATCATAAATTTTCGAAAGTTGGTAGTGTTATCGCGTTAAGCAATAATTGTTAATGTGAGCAATACTACCAATTGCTCACTGTAGGTGTATATCGTTCCGACAGGCACTCACACTAGCGCAATGTGCTTGGAATTAAATTTTACAAATATCTCGATTTGTAGTTGCGAGCCGTGTTCGCAGGCCTCTTAATGCCCGCGACTGACAAGAGTCTTGGCATTTAGCATAGTAAATATCGTGCAAAATATAATGACTGAAAATTGCTAAAAATTCGCAAATTTTTATTTTTATCTGTATGTATCAGTCAATAAAGTTCAAACTTATTTACATGGTCCTCACATCTGACCGAGATTATGTCTGAACTAAAAACTTCGATCAACTTTAAAAAAGTGTAAACCCCTGAGTTTGTTTCAATGTTTCGTCTCGGAGTAGTCAGATATGAAACCGACATCATCAATTTTTTTAAATATGATGGATGTGTAAAAGTGTTTGTACAAACATCATTTATTTAAAAAAAACTCATACGATATTCCTTTTCATATTGATTCAGAGAGGACCCCAACGCGCGCTCATCAAAGGAGGTGGCCCACTTGAACCCCGCCACAGACTTCTACAAGCGCCTCGCGTTGGACTGCAGTGGAGCACAGATCGCTGTAGACCTGTTCCTACTCAACTCGCAGTATGCTGACCTCGCCTCATTGAGTACGTATTATATTACCTAGTTCTATATTCATCATCATTTGACCTCCACAACCCACTTACTGGGTAATACGATACCCCTTGGTAAGTCTGGTTGTCAGATTTTCGGATTTCTGACGACCCGTAACAACGGTCAAAGATCTACCAATGACGGCCGGGACTAACGGCCTAACGTGCTTTCCGAGACACGGAGGGGTCTCGATACCTACGAGCTTGTACACGCGATGTGTTGCGGCGGCGCGGCGCCGGGGCGGTGTCGCTGTGGTGTCCTACATACTATTTTTTTTTTAAAGTGAAATCTTTAGACGCGTTGGGCATTTTTGAGATGAGAAAAAACAATTGAATTCGCGACACCGTTACCTTTTTTTTTGTCTATTTTTCATTTTATTCCAATTTTCTTTTCATTATTTAAAAAATGTGCACATATCGTAATTCTAACTATAGAAAAAATATTTAAAAAAATTGAAATATTTTTAATGGAATAAAAAAGAATTGTAACAAAACTATATAACTTTTAAACTAAATCATCTATCGCGATATCGCGATGAAACAAACTCCATAATGATTGGAAGTAATTAGGCGTCCACATAATTAAACACATACAAAATTGAGAAAAAAAACTACGCTCAATGGAAAATAAACATGTTTTTTTTTTAGCAAAAATCTGTTTTTTTTTCATCAATTTTTAATTGTAAAGTTTATAAATAAGATGCAAAGAAGAACAAAAAAAAAATTTGGTTTTCTCTCGATAAAATTAAGCATAGATTTCCTCATTTCGATATGTGCACATTATGAAGAATCACACTGTATTTAATCTAAGCTTTCTCACGTTGGTCCATGTAACTGGAAAAACCTCGAACCCTGTCAGGATGGCCTAGTTCAGGGGTCGAGACCTCATTGATGTAATGTGTACTGAAATTTTGTAAATAAATTACTATATACTATTAAATATCCATGGTATGCCACACGGCACTGGCCGCCCGCAAGGCCAGGCGGGGGGTACGCGTTGTGACACCGGAGCGGCACCGCTCAGTCGTTTGTGCGTTGTCAAAAACACAGGTGTTTGACAGATGACAATTGACGCGCTTGCGGCGCGGCGACGTCACGGCGCCGCCGCGCCCGTGTGGCCGCCAATGTGACGAAATGTTTGCGGTGCGGCACCGCTACGCATCGTGTGCACAGGTTCTAATGGATGATCACCCATCTACGGACCGACGACGTCGGCAAGCGTAGCTTAGCTTGCGATCGACCTTTGCGACTGTTATTATTACGTTGTATGTTGATCAAAGTATGATTCACGACCGTAACATGTATTTACAGAATTCAAATAATTAAAATCATCAAAACAACTGACTATCTCAGTGTCTAAATGGGTATGATGCTAGTAATTCCTCAGACATACTTTATTTACTACTAGCTTCTGCCCGCGACTTCGTTCTCGTAAAATTTCGGCCCCCAACCCACCGCGTCGCATCGCATCGCCCGCCCGCGCTATTACTTCGTTTTCGCTTAGCGTTATTTTTGACATTTGTCTTTTTGCTCGGCTCCTAAGGGTCGTAGTGTGATTTTACTTAGCCTTCCTCAAGAATTGGGCTATCCAATACAAAAATAATATTTCAATTCCAGATATTACCCCCGATATACAAACTTACAATAGTAGATTGTTATACGAGGGGCTAAAATAAGCCATTCTATCGCGGTAGTTTTACTCCCGAGCTTTAGCGATGGAGTAAAAAGAAACCGAGGTATAATGGGTTTTAGCGCCGTGTGTTACACTCTACTTTTCACTACGATTGCGAGGAAATAAAATAATCCAATACAATGTTACATAGTTTATTTTATTTTATAAAATATATAATTTTGTCTTGTAATCTGAATTTTTAAGGAAACTATTTAAGCCGCTATGCAGTAGTAAAAAGCTAGTTTTACATAATAATAAAGACTTTTTCGTTTTTGTATGCTCGTTGGTTACAGAGAAAAATTACTTTTTCCCCTAGAGCAAGATATGCAATTTTTTCCCCGCTCTGGTACGCTACAGTGACGGACTTTTTGTGCAAGAGTGAAAACAATTTTTTTTTTACCTCTTTCTAATTATTAGAAATAGATTAATCAGTAGATACCCTTATCGCTTCCAAGCTACCGACGTAACTGACTTTTCAACTATGTTTAAGTTGACTGGTTGGATGGTCCCACTATCTTTGACATTCAATACCAATCGTATTCTTTGATGATATGCGCTTACAGAAAAAAAATGTGACTCATTATTATACAATGCGTGTATATTATATGCAATCCACCTATCTTAGTCATTTTCTTTTTTGTAAAATAAATAAATAATAATAATTAAGCGTTGCATCACTCCGTTCATAATTTCATTATTTGTTTTTCCATTATAAATGCTTTCGTTATTATTCACAAAAAATGACGCCATGAAAACGGAATGTAAATAAAAATTGTAGCAGTTGTGTAAACTATTTACACATTCAATGTCTCTTCAATATATCACTTTACAATACTTTTGTATTGTAATCTGAATAGATTAACTTTTTTTAATTTCATGCATGCAATAGCAATTTATACTTTGTATAAAGAAGAAATAATAGGGTCTGTAGTTAAAAAAACATCTTTTGAAAAAATACCGACTTTATGCTTATCTTTTCTCGCTCTCATCATCTGGCTAGCCTTTTCCCAACTATATTGGGGTCCGCTTCCAGTCTGACCGGATGCAGCTGAATACCAGTATAAAATACATGGAGCGACTGCCTATCTGACCTCCACAATCCAGTTACTGGGTAATACGATACCCCTTGGTAAGCCTGGTTGTCACTTTCGGGCTCCTGACTACCCGTAATGACTGTCAAAGATTCACGAATAACAGCCGGGACCAACGGCTTAACGTGCTTTCCGAGGCACAGAGGAGTCTCGGTATGTAAAGATGGTCACTCACCCACGGACCGATCGGCAAGCGTAGCTTAACATGGTGGATCGACCCGTGCAGCTGTTATTATTTAGCCATGAGCTCCTCATGAATGTTTTCTCGCTCTATTAGCAGAATTGGACCTCCATGTTATGATTTCTTCACGACTCATGCGCAGGCTCAAGTTTCATGTTATATATGAAAGTAGTATTTATTCTAATAACGTTTCAATTAACATCACTATTAATTTCTCCTACAGGTGGTATGAGCAAATTCAGTGCGGGTACAGTGTACCACATCCCGCTGTACCGCTCAACGCGACAGTGGCAGGCCGAACAGCTCAACAGAATGCTCACGCGATACCTAACGAGGAAGATCGGCTTCGAAGCTGTCATGAGAGTGCGCTGTACTAGGTATGCAGCACTTACTGTATCTCACTACTAGTGTAGCTCAACACGACGCGGCTGTGGCAGGTCGAGTAGCTCAACATAATGTTATGTGTGAAAGCATAAAGAAAAAGAGAGCTGTATTGTTTAATAGGCACGATTAGCAATGTTAGCATTTCATGTTTTATCACCGATTAGATTGAAAAAATCCTCTTTAATACCTGTCGGCAAACACCAATTACAGACTGGCTGAACATAATCGAATCACTTAAGAGGAGGCTCCCTAAATTGTATGTTAATTTGCATTATATTCTGAAAAAGTCACGCATACAATCAAAATGGAACTTTAGTGTATGATTTATTGGATCTTTTTATTTCCATAAATAAGACAGTTACGTAATTGGAATATTTCCGCTCGATTCTTTTGTATTTGAAAATCATTGTTTTTTCAAAGACTATTTGAAACAAAAACAAGATTACTCGTCTTTATGTCTAAAATAATTATTGACATTAAGAAAATATAATTTATTATCCAAATATAAGATATTTTTTCTCCAGATCAATTATTACTTTAGTTATAAATGAAATAAGAATTGAGACTTACGACATTTAGTTCCGTGCTCGAACACGACCAAAGAGCGCACGCGATATTCAACTTTATTACTGATGGGTTAGCGTTTAGCACATAGTGGAGTAGCGGGGTGCATGGGGGCGGAGGTTGTTTGGAAATTGTCTTTGGAGTGCCTGGTCTTAACATCGGCGCTTACGCACCAACCGAACAGTACAGATAATTATATGAAGGTAAACGCTGTTTTCAATTATGTTAATTAATAACTTATTTTCTTTCACAGAGGTATAGCGATCCATACGTTCCACGGCAACTTCTTCGTGCGGTCAACCGACCTCCTATCCCTTCCCAACGTGTCGCCCGACGCCGGCTTCGGCATGCAGCTCACCATAGAAGAGTCTCTGACGGACCTGCAGCAAGTGTGCTTCCAAGCGGCGCTGCTTTATACTAGTAGTAAAGGTGAGTTTCAAATAAAAGACAAGAAATTATTAATGTCCGTTTCACTTTTTGCGTAGTTTTCGAGTTGTTCATCAACCAATGTACCATCGGTTAAAATCAGATGAGATAATGGTCATAAACGAACCTAAAAATAATAATAATACCAGCCCATTAAAGTCTCACTGCAGGGCAAACGCCTCTTCTCATACAGAGAAGGCACGAGCATTGATCACCACGCTGGCTCAAGACGGGTTGGCGATTTTAGACTTATATTAACTATAAGTTCAGGTTTCCTCACGTTTTCCTTCATCGATGTCAGTAATGTCCAAGATAATCTCAGAAAGTGCATATTATGAATTGAAAAAGTCACATTGGTACTTGCTCGGCTTTGAACCCACAATCTCGTGCATGACAGGCGAGGCCTTAACCACTGGGTCATCATGTCAGCCTAAATAGATCATAATATTCTAACTTAAACTTGAGAAATTCCTATAGATGTAAAGTTTTATAAATATTTGATTGCTGTTGTCAATAAAATAGTTCTCGTTCTCGCAGGGCAGTGGTTGCCCAGTGGTAAGGGCTCCGACTTACGAGTTGTAGGTCGGGAGTTCGAAGCCAGACAGGCGCTTCACTTTGTGTAAATAATTTCATCACCACTGCTCTAAAATCGGTGAAGGAAAACATCGTGAGGAAGCCGGCATGTCCTAGAACCAAAAATTTGACGATATTGACATCTACCGCACTGATCCGCGTGGTAGATTACAGCCCACTCCCTCTCGAAGAGAGGAGGCCTGTGTCCCAGTAGTGGGAACAATAAAGGCTGATTATGTTATGTAGAAATATTTAAATGTTATATTACATCATTAAAATATACCTGTCTCATGTTTTAGGTGAAAGAAGAATACGTGTCCACACAATGGCGTTGCCCACAGCTAGTAATTTGACGGACGTGCTCCACTCAGCCGACACACAATGTATTATAGGACTACTTAGTAAAATGGGTAAGTTTACTGTAACACTTTCTACAATACTAACATCCGATACAATAGTTATGAAGTAAGTTGTAGAAGGGTTGCATCTCTGGAGCAATTTCCATGTAAGCTTATCAATATCGACTTGTGCTGCCCAATACTTGTTAATGAAGAGTGAAATGCCATGTAAGTCATCATAGGTGTAGATGGATGATCCTGATAGACGCTCAAATTGCCGCCAAATTGATAGCGATCTCCTTATACCGATTTCAGATACATAACATAATAGTAGATTCACTAAGGGGATAAAGCAGTGTCTTATGTCACTGGCGCTATATTGATACCCCAGCGTAATTAAGGATTCTGGAGCTCCCGAGCTCAGCAAGGGAGTTTGGACTAGAAGAGTGCAACGAGAGATTCAAGCTCGCGCAAGACGAAGACACCTTTATCCCCGAAGAGATACATTTTCGAATAAGTTTTTTGTTGTAAAACTTTTTCATTTTCAGTTGACGTTCCAAATAAGACCATTATTATTGACCCCAGGGCTATAATGACTTACTTTAGGTTAGATATTATCGAACAGGTGGTGTGAAAATTGTATTTTTGATTATCTCAACCCTTTCATTTATCTTACAGCGGTAGATCGCTGCATGTCAGCCTCAATGTCGGAGGCACGCGAGGCAGTCATGAACGTCGCAGTAGACGCTCTATCATCGTTCCGCCTCTCACAGAACTTACCAGCTGGTTCTATGAGCTCATCACTACACGCGCCCATGTCGCTCAGACTACTGCCCATGTATCTACTCGCTCTACTCAAGAGGGTAAGTACAGTCATAAGCAAAATAACCGTCACCTTAAGAGCTATTTTTGTCTGCTCAATGCACGATAGAATCTGCTTTATCGACTCAGCATAATATATCGTGTCAACGTGTAAAAACTTCACGTATGCTTTGAAACATGAACAAAATATGAAATATATTTTGTTCTTTGCCGTAAACTTCTGTAAATTACGCATTACGAGGAGATAATTAGATCCATTTAGTGCATTTTATTGGATCAAAGTCTATTCTTGAATTTTCGTAGCTTCCTTGCACCGTTATTAGAAACATGCAGGGTGTAAAAAGATCCATATCGCGTGTAAGACATTGTGCTTACGGATGCCATGTCCGTCAAGACAAGACCCCTGGGTAACTTATTTTCGTGAATAAAATAATATCACAATGACGGGTAGTACAAGTGACTCTCGGCTTGATTGAGGCCTTTTTATAACATCTGTGAAGCCGGCAATACATGTTGGCCAAACCTCAGCCAACGCCAGTGCAGTGTAGGCAAATTGATACAAGGCGAGTGCTACGGTCTACATGTTGGTCAAGTTTGAAAGAGACCAATGCCAACTGCCAATTTTCACGAGTTTTTGTGGTGCTATCCACATGTTGGTTGTAATTGCCGAGTGCAGGCGAGTGCCTTTGATCTGTGCAGAAAAACCGACACTGTTCCGAAGTGAGACGAGTCGTAGCGAGCGATCCCGAGTGGTGGCGAGGCACGCCAAACGAACCGTATACACGTTGGCGCTCCTCTGCACTCGGCCTTACTTTCCTCTATGACTCGGCCAGCAGGCGAGCATCGACGAGCTACGGCGAGTCTAGACAAATGTCGGCGAGCTATGACCAACATGTATAGCAGGCTTTATACTTATCCGTATATTCTTTTGTCTCCACAGAAAGCGTTCCGCACGGGCACGTCGACCCGCCTGGACGACCGAGTAGCGGACATGTGCATGCTGAAGACCGCGCCCCTGTGCGCGCTCGTGCGTGCCGTGTACCCGGACCTGTTCCCCGTGCACGAGCTGCGCGAGCACATGCCGCGCGAGCACATGCCGCGCGAGCACGGCCCGACACACGCGGACGACGACGAGCACGTGCCCGACCCGCCGCGTCTGCAGCTCACTGCGGAGAGGTATCATTATTATCGAGGGTTTTTGAAAGCCTGATAAGGACTCCTAACTAACAACAGCAGAAAAAGAGGCAGTCACAATAGCATCCTGAAGACTGTGGCGGCAGATACTTCCTCCGCCATTTTTTTTTTTTTTTTGGGTGGGAAATTATCAAATAACTTCTCCCGCTCTGGGCGGAGCGAGAGAAGTTATCTGACCATGTCAGACTCTTACTGACTAAAACCCACCCGTGTTCCTTCGGTTGCCATGTTGCCGGGGCCACGATTTCCCTATCGGTCCTCCGCCCTCAGACCAAATAAAAAACCATGACAGTGCGCTGTCAACAGTGACGTGAAGCCGGTTTCATAAACATGTGTGCACTTGTGAGGTGTAGTTTGATTGTAAGTAGCGTGTATGCACAGAACGGATGTGTAGTTTTGGCATGCTTCACTGTATTGTTTGCAATGCTGTTTTGGTTTTTATTTGATCTGAGCTTCCGACATAATAAGACAATTTGTGCGAAGACTTGTACCATAGTCCACACCACCCATCCGTCCTCATACCATTACCATGTCTGGTTGTTTCTAGTTGTTGCCTTGGCTTAGGGCCTTCTTATTAATTCGTTTTAGTTACTAACAATAGTAATTTAAATGAGAACCTGTTAGAAAAAATTTATGGATCTTTTAGTATTGTCCGAAATAAAATGATTTTATTTTTAGAAGACGGGGGTCTTAAAAGAGCGATTTCCTGAAATGTTCTGAGGAGATTGCGAATAATTTTGAATGGTTTTTTTTAAATAAAAGTAGGGATGAAATTTTGGAGAAAAGCCAATTATTACAGATTTTACTGTCGCCAACTTTTATATTTCTTAAGTTCATAGACAGTTTGAGACTAACTGAATTATGAGGTGAATTTCTAAACTAGGGAAACTTGTGTCTTAATATCATTGTAAAAAAAGTAACACTACAGTCTAGTTAATAAAATATTACAGCACCAATTTGATAGAGATTTGACTGCTTCATTGGTCTAGTGGTCACAAGCGCTACTGCTGAGCATGAGGTCCTGGTTTCGATTCCCAGGTTGGGCAAAGTGTTATTGGATTTTTCCATCAGGAATTTCTCAGCAGCAGCCCGGAGTCTGGTGTTGTAACTGGTTGATGGCAATAGGCTCGCCCCCTATTACATGGGAACTCAAAGCATTTATTTCAATTAAACCATTTACAGGCACTTTTGAATCGTCAAGGAACCCCTTGACTTGACAATTCTCAAACTTGACAATTCAAAAGTGCCTGTAAATGGTCAGTCAGAAAGATGAAGCTAGTTGCTCATTGCAAAGCGTAGTAGGTAGGTTACGATGGAGAAGAACGGGCAAGAAACTCCACGGACACTCTTTTAAATCATAATATTGTTACAAATTATTGGTTACATCATTTGTGTTGAAATTATACATGCGAGGGACTTAAACATAACTAGTACACCTCTGCCTAACCCTTCGGGGATAAACAGGCGTGATAGTATTTGATAGAGATCATAGTATCCGGGTCTTATTCAATTCAATTCTGTAACAATTCACATTGTGTTCGAATATAATTTAATATGAAACATAAGCATACACAAAAAATATTATTAAAATACATGAAATTCAATTTAAATTAGGAAATAATAATTCGATAAAAAAAAGAAATGTAAAATATAATGTAATGTAATTATAAAACCATAATATCAACAGCAAGATAAAAGCAAACAATAATCAAAAAATAAATATTATTTAATAATATTCGAATTTAACATACCCGTCATACTCAATAACACCTTTATAACTTACAGGATAAACGTAACAGGCGCCTACCTGCTCGACGACGGCGAGAACATGATCCTGTACGTGTGCCAGGCAGTCAGTCCCGCCTTCCTGTCCGAGACCTTCGGCCTCACGGCGTTCTCGCAGCTGCCCGACGAGATGCGCTCCCTGCCGCGGTTCGACACCGAGGGCAGCGCGCTACTGCACGCCTTCATTGAGAAGCTGAACGATGATAGGCCGTATGCGTCGGATATACTTATATTGAGGTGAGGGATTTGATTGTTTTTCTATCAGAAATGTATTAACATAAAATGCAGTTGTTGCGCTGCTATATCTTTACAAAAGAAGGGGACTTTGAGGGCTGTATTTGTAACTCTTGAATTTTAATCGTACTGTAAATGATAAATGATTTATTTCTGTAAGTAGGTTTGTACAAACACTTTTACACGTCAATCATATTTTAAAACTAGATGAGGTCGGCGTTTCCTATCTGACTACTCTGAGACGAAAGGCCGAAACAAACTCAGAGGTCTCAGTCTCTTTTAAAGTCCAGACATAATCTTGGTCAGATCATGTGAAGGCCATGTGGATTCTGTCTGAAGTGGTCTTTTGAGGAAAGCACCAACACAGATTGAGAGGGCCTGTCCAGTCAGTGCACGCATTTGTCAGTTATCGTGCGTGTAATATTTCATTAGTCCAGTATGTAAAGATTGGCATACAACATGACTTTTTTTCCAGTCAGTTTATTTTATGTCTGCAATTGTAAGCATATAAATTGGTCAAAATATTTTTTAAAGATCTGATTTCGAAAGTTGGGAAGTGATATTCCAAATGCACTTTGCACCCGTTAGACTGCCTGTCCACTGGAGCGGAGCGAGACAGCGGAGCGGAGAAATGTGCCAATATTAACCAACAGGAGCAGGGCTCTGAAGCGGAGTTTAGATTCTATTGGTTAATATTGGCACATTTCTCCGCTCCGTTGCCTCGCTCCGCTCCACTGGACAGGCAGCCTTATAGTTCTTTTCAAATTATATGCACAAGAAGCTTTCACCTAAAATGATCTATTGTATTCCACAGAGACAATTCCCCATCACGGACCATATTCACGGAACGCCTAGTCGAGGATAGAGTGGAGTCCGCATTCTCCTACTACGAGTTCTTACAACACGTAAAAAACCAAGTGAAATGATTTTGTGACAGCCAAGTGACTTATACGTGGGACCCTAAGGCCCGAGTGATCCGACAGACTACAAACGTTAGCTAGCGCCGCGCCGGTACGCCGGCCCGCCGCGTCGGAACGCCGGTCCGTCGCGCCTGTACGCCGGCCCGCTCGCCGGTACGCCGCCCCGGTACGGATGATACGACACTGCCCTACTAACGATAAGAATTCTATTAGCACTTCTGGTTTTCGAGTTTTATGAAAACTGGTGGTAGTGGTAATGTAAAAATTCGCACATAATCCAAAAAGATAATATATTATTATTTATTTCAAAATTAACGTGTCCGGATCTATAAAACGTGTATATTGGTTAGGTTTAGTTAGTTACTGGCCAATTGTAATCCGCTCTCTCGATTAATATCGAACAATAACATAGAAGAGTATTAGTACGAGGCTATAAATTATATTTTTGTTGTAAAAACTGATAACTTATTTACATTATGTAACAAATAACGAAGTAAATGCTTCCATGCTTTTATATTGTAAGGAGGTTTAGGATTACTTGTAAGTTGTTTAGGTAGCAGACAACATTTGAATTATGCAGACGGGTTCAAGGGTCGTTCGTGTGTACGAAGACCTTTGTTGATCAAGTTCTTATTTCGATTACTGATGCGTCGTTCCCGGGATTATTGGGAATTTAGCTAATAACGTTAATAAGTAAAGTTCCCCAATGATCCTGTTAATTTACTGGCAACATCCCCAATAAAATAATTCCCGGGAACGGAACATCACACTATTGATGGATGTATCTGTGGCCCTATACTCATAGGTAAACTCCACTTTAGTTCGAGTCTCGTAACATCACAACTGGGATGCAAGTTTAGCGACAATATGGATATTTTTATGTAAACTCGAGCCAGAAGCGCTATGTATTGTAAATGTTAAGAAACGTAGTAGTGTCGTTGATTTGTGAAATTGTGAAACCGCGCGTTTCGGCGGTTGCTTACTTTATCATTATCACTGTAAAGTGTGTTTTTCTCTACTTGTCCTATTTGGTAAACAAATATTATGGATAATGAAAGTTAGATTTAAAAAAAAAATACGAGTTTCTATGGTAAATTCAAAGTATTCTTTGAAGTTGTGGCGGCATCTACATCGCCATATGCGAATTACGCATCTCACTGACGGGATGCAAAATCCTGCATCGCGCAAGCAGAGTTTACCGCGCGACTAGCATATATACAACGTCCCGACATCAATCGTCGGGCAGTAACCTATCAGACGCAACACCCGTCTGGTCGGAGGATCCTCCCTTTTCTATGGAGGATGAGTGAACTTTACACCCTGTTCCTCATACCTCTATAGAGTAATTTATACTGTATTTGTTTCTTACAAAGATGTTCACACCTAACTTATAAAGCGAAAATGGTTTACATATAGTTTATTTACCAAATATGTCATGTAAGAAAAACACTGTATGTTATCGTAATGTTATGTTAATACATTTACAAGAATGTGACGACAATGAAGTATTTTACTGAACATATTATATTGGAATGATCCCTGTTACGCCAGTTCCAAGTTATTTTTAAAATATATTTTTTATTTCTTGGAAGTCTAGATTTTTATTTCAAATGCTTCGCCTCAAAGGAGCTTCGTTTTTATCGGATTGTTAAATTATAATTGAGTTAAAACAGTGTTTGTGACGCTATAATGAAACAATACTAAAGCAATATTTTTTTTAATAGTCACGATGAACGAAAGATGCCTGGGTAAAAAAACGGAAATTCTATTTAGTTCGTTAGTCAGATAATAAAAAAATATTAGACACGTATTTTTTGCTTTATCATATTAATAAAAACATGACTTAAATAGAATGCGTTAAAGTTGGGGAGTGGGGGTCGCTACGTCACAAGTAAAATTAGTTCTAAAATCTACATACTCGTGACGTCATGGAACATTTTAATTCAATGCATCTCCGTAATCTTTTGATTACGTAAAAAATTAAAAATACGTGTTCAATATTTTTTACGTAGACAGAGACTGTCTACGATTTTTTAATAATCTACCTGACTGATCAAACATTTTTTTTTGTCACCGTCCCTATTTTCATTTATTAATTTTGTGAAAGAATATTTCTCTGAGGTTTTATTTGTATGCTTGGAGTATTGTTGTGCGCGTGATTAGCGGAATAAAACACATGACTTGTTAACGACCGTTTGAAGAGTTTGTAATGTTAAAAAAAAGTTCTTCATAAAATGAATTGATTTCAAACGTTGTCGCATATTTTGTTCCGCGCCGCTGACTGACTGTACGTCTGTTCCCATTATGTGTTGTGTACAAAATATTTCAAATAATTTTTTTACATATAGGGCGTGGCGCGATCGGAGCACCGACGGCGAATGTATTTGCCCGTTGATGCAATAAAATACATATTTTTTTTATTGTTAATTCCATGTTAGGTGTATGTAGTTAACTTTAAACTTGTATCTATTAATCATAATTCGATATTATTTCACCATTGTAAATTAAATAAAATTATTTATGAAATTGTAGGTAGTGTGTTTTTATACTGAAATGAGATTGGTTCAGGGTACGGTGGAATTACTGTGCATTGTGCAACGTGCAGTCTTAGAATATTTTCGGGTATCTTGACAAAAAAAAAAAAATTAAATACCTTAGTTATTTCTAAGTAACTTTCTATGCCTTACATATTATACTATCATTTGAAAAGGCTTTCTCATCGATCCCTTGGGGATCAATTTCTAACCTTTGTGTGGTCGGTGGTACCTATTTAAACCTTTCTATTTATAAGTAACATATACGCACAATTTGAGCCTCGTTATCTTATTGCATGTTGCACTGTACAGTTTCCAGTCGATGTTCTACGATTTATTCGAAATGCTTTTAAATACTACCTTTGTTATTTAATATATTGTATAAATAATTATGGTTCCTCTGGTAACCTGTGTTGAAACTGGTGCAGTTACACAATGTCCACACTTAAGGTTGCGCTAGTCGACGTCTCGAACTCGTTGGTGGGCGTGGCTAATATGTATGCTATATTACCTAACATCGTATGAGAAAGTAAAATGGACGATGATTTAAAACGAAAACGAGCGCATAAAATTTAATGAACAGAACTTTGGGCGTATAGATTGAAAAAAACTACTGGATGTATTTATTCAAAATAAAGTTATTTGAATTCTTGAATAAATTATATATCCCTGGACGGTAGCAATTTTGCTATTTTCATACTCCTGGGGTTATTTATTTGATTTATTCCCTTTATGTCGAGTCCCGTTATGTCGAGCCTGGAAGTCTATTGTTCTCCAAAGTATTGATATTTTACGCTTTCTATTACCTTTATGTCGAGTTTGGTGAACAGGTACAGTCAGGGATGTAAATTAAAAGCCAATGGCATAAAAACATTGTTTTATTATTTGTTCTATTACTTATTTTCATATATATATCTAATCTTTCTTAATCTAAACATCTAATATATAAAATTCTCGTGTCACAGTTTTCGTTGCCATACTCCTCCGAAACGGCTTGACCGATTTTGATGAAATTTTTTGTGCTTATCCGGTATCTATGAGAATCGGCCAACATCTATTTTTTTTTTTTTTTTTTTTTTTTCTATTTTAAGTGTTGTGTATAATTGATTCTAAATTATGTGCATGTGCATTTCATTGGACGTGACTGTACTTCTAAAATATGATATTATTAAACTCGACATAAAGGTAATAAAAGCGTGGTAAATAAACTCGATATAAAGGGAATAGAAACGGGACAGAAAACTAAGCTCGACATAAGGGTAATAGAAGCGAGACAAGGTTTTCGGCTCGACATAACGGGACTCGACATAAAGGGAATAAATCATTTATTTACGCCCAAAGATACGTTAAAATTAGTGTTGAAATATGGAAGATTCGACGTTCATAACTTTAAACCAATATGTTTTTTTTCAAATTATGTTTCCGTACAGGTCTAGATAATGACTAGACGAGTAGAAATAATTTTTAATACACGCTGTCAAACAGTGGAGTAAACTCCGTACGACGGAAGATGACCGACTAGCGTAACCTTAAAACAAGATAATTTTAAGCCGTAGCACGGGCGATTTGCTAACGCGACGGTTTTTGTGGCGCACTGGATGTTCGACTCTCGGTATTGAGCCAAGCTTTGAGAATCAACAGAGTACATCCCAGCACGTCAAAAAACAAACACTGTTGGATTTTCAATTCTCGGCGATAAGCAGAGTGCGAAAAAAAATTGCCTGAGGGTATGAGGATTAACCCCGCGTCCTATTTAAAAGCGATTGTCGCGCGAATACAACGATCCTCCCCCCGACCCTTACTCGAAAACGAGGTGCCAGCAGTTGTTGCAGCTGTGCACGTAGCTTTAAATTCCCCGACTAATAATCATGATCAAAACTTTGATCCAGCCCGTCCCATCTTTGATGTCCTCCTCCCGGTAAACGCCCTAAGCCGAGGTTCGGTCATGACCTCAGAGGTCAGCTATGAGATGACCTAGAGAAAAAAATAAAAATAAAAAAATACCCGATCGTTCGAACTTTTTGTTCGATGAATCTGAACGCGTGGTCGTGCCGACAGAGGGCGCTTTCCGGTTTTCCGAACAAAAAGTGACATGCACGCGACCGATCGCGTAATCGCGCGATGATAGCTTTTAAATAGGACGCAGCCTAGTCTTGTATTCGTCTTATGAAGTTCGCCACATTTCAAAAAAATTATGTCCCATTCACACGAGGCGAGTTTCCCGCCTCCGATATGGCTTAACACGAAGGTAATTTGTAGTTCTCGCCAAAATAATATCTACCCGTCTTTCGCCTTCAGGCACTAACAGGGTGCGTAGTTAAAGATGCTGGATGCAATCTAGATGTGCATGCCTCAATGAAAGTTGAAGGGCATGGGTATAAAAGCACAGTTCCCAGTAAAAAATAAGTAGGTACCACACGTCCATGGTAACACATAAACAGCGTCTTAACCTATTGACCGCCCCAGTCGGATTAATACGACAAATGTTTTCGTACCCGTGCCGCGATTATTCCCGATGTCGACCACTTGTCTGGCCACCACTGGGGGACAGCGAGACAACTTTAAAACATTATTCTCGTTGTCCACCACTGGGGGACAGCGTCACAACTTTGTAAATTATTTCCATTCACCACCACTGGTGGATTTTTTAACATTCCCTATGGCCGCCGTTGGGGGACAATGGCACAACTCTTTTGATCCGATTCCCACTGGCCATCAATTTAAATTGTTTAATCTAGAGACCGGTTCTATGTTATAGGGTTTGGTTTCCGCACTTAGTCCGTAAGGTGGACCATTGTGCGTGGGCCATGGCGGCCGTTTGGTGGTTATATCTAGAGACCGGTAAAGGATAGCTTAATATACTTACGGATTCGATTTTTAGCAGGGCTAAGGGTAAGACTAATTTAAATATTTATAAATTATATGGTAGGTAAATAATAGTCATATTCTTGAATCAACTTTTATTAAATGTTTCACTCAAGTATTAAAAAATGATCCTACTACTTATATAATATAGCTTTGATTGCTTATTTTTTATTGAAGTGGGTAATTAACCGACTTAATTTCCACAGCTGGTTGACAGGCTACAATTTTTAAAATCGACTAGAACATTACAATCATAATCACAGTTTTATTATCCTATTCCTCGACGGAGGAATAAAAATTAAATATTATAAATTAATCAACAGTTTAAAAAATCACATATGTAGTTAAACAAAAAGGCAATAATAATTTATCACAATATGTATTTATGCACAGACGCAAAGTATAAGTACGCGTAAGTATATTAAGCTATCCTTTACCGGTCTCTAGATTAAACAATTTAAATTGATGGCCAGTGGGAATCTGATCAAAAGAGTTGTGCCATTGTCCCCCAACGGCGGCCATAGGGAATGTTAAAAAATCCGTGTCGCTGTCCACCAGTGGTGGCGAATGGAAATAATTTACAAAGTTGTGACGCTGTCCCCCAGTGGTGGACAACGAGAATAATGTTTTAAAGTTGTCTCGCTGTCCCCCAGTGGTGGCCAGACAAGTGGTGGACATCGGGAATAATCGCCCGTGCCGCCTCAGTCGTATTTATACGACTGAGAATCTATATTCGTTTTTTATTCCATTGCATGACCCTATTCATCGTATATATTTATTTGTCGATTGATGAGCTGGGCGCTCGGGGCACGGCAATCGATACAAAACCAAGCGGTCAATAGGTTAATGTCAAAGCAGTACCAAGGGTTTTCGTAGTTAAGTATTACCACTGACGTGCAGTGTCCATTCGCGCGAATGTTACATGGAAATGTTCTAATATATTCGCGCCTTTAGCTCTATATACCGTTACAAGTATCTAAATGCTGTAGTTTTTTATGCACTTATCGCTTTCTAAAGATTCTTGATGTGCATCTCATGGCGCAACAACAATTATTTTTAGTTAAAACTTACAAAGATCTTTGGCGCTCGAATGATGTTGACAGGGGGTGCTGTTGGTAAATATTTGTGCAATTATTTTTGTGAAATGTGTTGAAAAAACTAGATAAAACAAGATGGCGGCGTTAGTTCCGATTTTGGCCACGCGTCAAAAGAATCAGGCGCTACAGTAAAATTGTCTGTCATGTTGCTCTGTACCAGGCAACGTCGCGCCTTGTCGTGCAACGTCGCGAGCAAATAGCAACGTACAGTTGCTATATATATAATAATTTGGGCTACTTTTTCACATTGATAGATTACTCACCGTTACATTAATTAAAGTTGTCTACGTATGCAGAAATGTACGTAGAATGCCACAACGCGTCCTTGATCCCGCTGTATGACTAAATACAATAACTATTAGGAGTATTAGGTATAATGAAATTGTTTAATTTAATGCCAGTGTGACTGAACACGAGAGGAACATTGTAATTTTGTTTCAATACAAACAATCTGAAATCATACGTGTTTCCTTTTGAGCAATCCCTGAAATTAACCTATTGCCATACAACGTGGCAATGCTGCCAGCCTTTTGGGCACTTTTCCTATTGACAGCGATACGGACGAATTTTTTGATGCCCTATGATCATTTCCCCGCCCCCCCCCCTTTTTATATACCTACTTGTACATATTATTATTTTAAATTGATAGTTTTTAAATAATGTAAATACCTTTGTAATTGGATTTTGTGAAATATATAAAGATTAACACACAAATAGGTACCCGGAACAAAATAAATTAAAATAAAACATCTTTCCCATTGACCGCTTGGTTTTATATCAATTGCCGTGCCCCTAGCTCCCAGCTCATCAATCGACAAATAAATATCTACGACGAATAGGGTCGTGCAATGAAATAAAAAAACGAATATAGATTCTCAGTCATATAGGCGGCACGGGCACGAAAACATTTGTCGTATTAATCCGACTGGGGCGGTCAATAGGTTAATATACCCCCTGACCTAGAAGGCTTAATTAAATGTTGACACCATCAGTGTTGCAGTTACATAAAGCATCGCTAAGAAGAATAAAAGTACCTCTCAGTTCAAACATTATTTCATGGGTAAATGTAGGTAGGTAATGTGGAATGTACGTAGGTATTATGTTACCTACTGCGACTGCTGAGCATGGGTTCGATTCTCTGGTCGGGCAAAGTGATATTAGTTAATTAGTGCTCTTTCCATCAGTTTGTCAGTAGTAGGATCGTGTAACTGACGGATGTCGACCATATACAATGCCGACGACTCGACAACCTCGTGGATATTCATGTTGCAAAATTAAAATAAAACTCAATTATGTAGGTAATGGTGCCGATTCCCTTGTTCACAAACTAAACTAAATTTAAATTCAGTGCATCTTTTTCTTTCTATTTCATTAAGAAAAGGACATAAGATAAATTTTCGTTTAGTCCTGTCCAATTAATCAGCGCCTGTCACTGCTCCATACAAGTTTAGACGTGATTAAAAACTTGCCTACTAAAATTACGTCAATTTATGTCAAGCGCTGATTAATTTGACAGGACTAAACTAAAATGTATCCTCTGTCCTTTTCTTAATGAAATAGAAAGAAAAAGATGCACTGAACTTAAATTTAGTTTAGTTTGTGAACAAGGGAATCGGCACCAATGTCTATACATTAAGATGTAAATTAAAATACATAAGTAAAACCAAATTTTAATTACTTAGTTACACTACGAATAATAACAAAATAATGCTGTCTGGGTTGATTAGTACATGGAAGTAACATATAGCTACACCATAGAAATATAATAAACAGGAGAAGTGGCATGGGGTGTCTGTGTCTGCGCGTCATGATCAAGATGCTCATGGTATAGGCAAATAGCCGTCTCCGCGAACTAGTTAGGCGATTGGCACACTGCACCGCATCACGCAGCGTAGCGCGTGAATGCGTGTTTTAACGTTGCTTGTAAGTATCTCCATTTGTATAGAAAGCACGCACAGTCCAACACACAGAAAATGCATCCACGCGCGTTCATTTTAGTTCGTTGACACGCAACATGCAGCGTGATGCGGTGCAGTGTGATAATGGCCTTAGTGCGCTTTCAACCGCGATCGTGACAACATTTAAGAATACCGCGTTGTTCAGTGGTTTCTTCTAAAAATCGAAGCCAAACTAAAAATTTTATAAATCATGGAACCATTTATCATTTAACAGGACAAGTATTTTACTATATTTGTCTTGAAAATCATAAAAAAACAACAAATCGTAAAATATTTCTTTCCTTTACTACGTAATTTTTTTTTTTCATATATCACAGCGACTACTTTTTGCAGCAAATACATTGCTTCTTAACCACTACCTAAGTATATCGCTTACTGACTGACTGGACAAGCAATAAAAAAATCACAAAACGATACTTTAGTTATGCGGTTGCATCGCGTAAGTACGGCCGCTGTATCTTGCGACGAGTAAGGCTCTAGACAGACGGACTGCATTTCAACTGCAAATCTGCAGTTTGAAAGCAGTTAGTACGACTGCAATAAACACACACAGTCGTAAACTGCATTCAAACTGCAACGACTGCATTCAAAATGCAGATTTGCAGTTGAAATGCAGTCTGTCTGTCTAGAGCCTTAGTGATGTGCTTGTGTAGATCCACTAACGTAGGCTATCGACAACAATGTCGATTGTCGTATGAATTTATATTACTATTTTATTCTTCAATTTGTCAACCGTTATAGCCCGGTTGGAAGACCAATCTGAAATCTTGTTTTTAAGTCATTTTGATTTCCTCATATTGTTTAAATTTTTTGACTTTCAAATATTTTTTTGTTACGTTTGATATTTATTTATATCATGTTATTCTAATGTATATCGTTTTTTTATTTATTTTATTTTCAGGAACCCCCAAAATTTTTTATACTTTATTAACTGGGAGAAACATCACTTTCCGATTTAGTCAATCACTAGCGTATAAGTAAAATAAATCGCTTTTGCACAGCACAACGATAGCGATCGATGTTTTCGTGTGAGTAACTTGTACGGTCCATGGTAAATGCACGCTGTGTTTGATAGGATAAGATTTATAATTGATTGTGAAGAACGTTCGATTTATGACCTGCAGGTGTGTGCGCAACATCGTTTAAATAGGTTTTACTAAACTGCATGTGTGGAGACATTGGGTTCCGATACATTTTCAACTACCGGGCATATCTCTTTATATCTCTGAGATATACCTATAGGTACCTAATACTTTCGTCTACGTACTAGGTAGGTACCTACAGCCATTTGATTAAATTAATTGAATACTGTCACACCACACAATTGTCAGTTTTCAGGTACCGTCGCTCTGAAGTCCCAATTAACATTTGTGTAGGTACAGGTAATCCTGCTGTTTACAAGATCACAGCATCAATCTACGCAGCTATTTTCAAATGTCTTTTGGTAGAAAGTACCTAATTCCTTCGGAGTATAGAAGGAATCATAATTAAAGCTTAAAGTATGTCTCTGGTTTCGCTTCTTCTTTCTTTGGTTCCTCTTTAATAAGCATGTCACAGCAATTCATACATTCTGTAACACTAGCCAAGGAAGTTAAATCAACGTCAATCGGCCAGTAGTCCTTCGGCTCGTACTTGGATCTCCTGAACATCTGATCATTGAGGAACATCCAGAACCAGAGGCAAGCTCGTCCTCGGCGGAGCTTTATTGCTGACGTCATGATGGCATCTAAGGCTCGCCGGGCAACCGGGTCTCGCTCATGACTCGTGTTGAACTTCAAGTTTCTTATGTTGCAGCGGAATACCTGAAATCAAAAGTTTTCTGACAGATAATGTGAGTCGAAAATTGTGTATATATTAGATACCGCTAGTGTTGCCAACCCTAATATACCTATAGTATCCTGCTATATTAGAGGCCTAAATATTATATTTCTGAAAATATAGTAGGCGAAACTACAATATTTTTATTTCAATACAAAATGGAGATATGATAGCACAAGGACCAGTATTAATCTCATAAAAGCTGAATTAATGGTATTTTGTAACCCTAATTTAGAGTGTAAAAATACTTAGTTGTACTTTTTATCGCATATTATCGGAATTCGCCGGAATTCCCGCGGCGCCACGGGCATCCGCGCGACTCGTTCGAGTTTCTCATGCGATAATAAGTATTATAGTAATGAATATAAAGTTAAAATTCATATGACACTGAATCTGCGCTCCGCTTCGCTGCCCTTCGCCGCTCTTTCGGTGTGAGTTGACCCTAAATCACTCGGCTGGAGTGTAAATCATTACCTGCCTAGTTTTATCCAACTGGGATGGGGTCGGCTTCCAGTCTAACCGGATGCAGATAAAGTAACTGGGTAACACGATACGCTCTAGTAATACTTGTTGTTAGACTTTCTAAACAGTTAAGTGTACCTAAATGCAATACATATAGTGCCATCCACGAAGACGCGCTCCACTCTTCTTCCTAAACGCTTATTGTACATACAAGAGTGCAACATTCCGCTAGTGTTTTAATATTGTCGATAGACACTACGACAACACTAGCAGTATGTTGCACACTTGTATTGTAAGCGATTAGGAAGAAGAGAGGGGCGCGTCTTCGTGGATGGCACCATCTGTAAATTTTGTAGTCTTACTTCATGTCCACACATTTCGATCATGCAGTAGTTATCAAACTCTACGGGCACGAGCTCCACTCGGAAGCCCAGTTTTTGGAGGCGATCTGTTGAGATAACATATATTTATTACTAACTAGTAACTCACGCCTGCTTTGCACGATTTTTACGACTTGACTAAACATCGAGCTTTCTTTATTAAGTACCAATACCTAAGTAAGTTTGTAAGATTAATAATGTAAGTGGGTAGGTATTATTAACATAATGATCTAAATGATGATGAAAACCACATCAAAATCCGTTCATCCGTTGCGTAGTTTAGAAGCACAACGCGGCCACATACAGACAACAAAAAGCGATATAATATGTATAGTTAAAGACATACCAATTTCATCAATTAATACAAAATCCTACATAATTATTATCATTATAATAGACTGCTCACTTGTCTAATTCTGACTGTCTGATTCTGATATGTTCATAAGCGAGTTTTGAGAGCAATTCAAGTAAATTCCATTTTGTCTGCCTCATTTTACCCACAAGGAATTTTGCAAGTGTAATTTGAATTCCAATGGTGTAGGTACCTACCTAATAGACGAGAGCGTAGACTATAATCACCTGAAGAAGCTTTCGTTAGGCAGTTATGTCAAGGGGTTGAAGTACCACAAGGTTGATCAACAACCAGGTGAAGGACTTCGCGAGGAATTCGCGCTAAGTATGCGCTAAGCACAGGGATGGTCGTTGTGGCGATGCTTGGGGTACGCCTGTCCGGCCGTGAATGATTATGATGAATGTGTGTGAGAGTTTATTATGGAAGACCATATTGGTAAGTGTAAAATAAAAACATTTACCTTTTATACCAGTCAACAGATGCGGTTTATAGACCGATCTGTCAAATGTATGGCTTGGTCCGTAGTATATTTTTACAAACATGAAAGACATTCTGTTAAAAAAAAACTTAGAAGAGATATAGAAATCAGAATAATGAAAGAATAATGAGAATATATTTAAGAATGAAAAATTTGATTATTGTAGTACACAGTGTTTTGACTTTTTACTCTAAACCATAGATAACCTAACTAAACCATAAATTTTGTTGCAAATTTTTAAAGGAATCTTTTATTAGAAATCTCCTTACCATTCGATTTTGCTGGAGCGTTCCACGCTAAGCATGACGAAACGCCGTCTCCACTTTAGGACTTGTCTAAATATCTACTCTAATGGCTATCGGTCCTTAGATCAACATGGCCAGCCCACTGCCACTTCAGATTGCAATATCTGCGACCGATTGTAGGTACAATAATAGCTTAATGTGCTTGTACCTATAGAAATTCTGGTCTCTTAATCAGTTTAAATAGAGTTTAAAGCTTTAATCTGTTTTCTGTGGCTTTGTAACTAACAAATGGATGAAGCGATTTCAATGCTTCAAACAGAATTCTGTAGGGTAGGTACCTACTAGCGACCAGGGGCCTACCACCAGCTCAAAAGCAGTACCTATTATTTTAATATTACTTCAGTGGGAGAAAGAGATGGAGCTATACGTCCTGTAGAGCTTCATCTCTTTCCCACACTGAAGTAATACTTATTAAAATAATACTGCTTTATGAGCTGGTGGTAGGCCCCCTGCACCGGCTTCGCACGAGTGCAATTTACATGTGAAGACGATATTCTGTTTACGACCTGTTTTGCACAAGTTCTGAGCAGTAAGTAACCTAACAAAAAGTACTACGCTTGGATGAATTCAAGATACTGTTTCATTAGCATTATTAAGTACTTCTTTATGTACTTAATATAAGTATATTCCAGATGGACATCCATTTGGAATAATGAACTTTTCAAATAGTGAAAGAATTTTTCAAGAAGCTACGGTTACGGAGATTACCTACTCTCCACATACACAAACTAACAAAATCGCTCTCTCTTTTTATTATTAGTATAAATCAGGGATTCCCAACCGGTGGGGCGCGCCCCCACGGGTCGCGTAGAGTGACCAATGAGGGGGGCGCGGCGGCTTATTGAATGTTATGTTCTTGGTATTAGAAAAGGTTAAGACTGGTTTCCAAAACCCAAACGTTTCATAAAACTTACTTAGGTGCTGTAAAATGCGGTTCAGCTTTTCTGCATAAGACTCATTTGGGACTAAAGAAAACAGAATCTATCCGAGGCGGCTTGCTACAATTTTCGAGCTAGTTTCGTTCGCTCTTCAATTCTATATTCTCTTGAAGTCTTGATTCTTCAACTTATCTGCATGTTTGAATGATCAAAATAAAATCAAACTTATCCAAGGGGATGCAAACATTTCCGACCTCATTTTCGCTCGCGTTAACATTCTTATGCTTTTCTGCTTAAGTCGACAATTAGATGATTGATTTTAAAAGAAAGTTAGAGGGGCGCGTATGTTAAAAGGTGGTGAACCCCTGGTATAAATAAAAATGATAAAAGATGGTCCACATAAGTAGGTAAGTGAGTACCTATGTAATCAAAAAAGTATGTAGTGGTAGAAAGGTAGGTACTTACCTACTACTAAATACATACGATTAAGAACGTAAGGACTTAAGATATGGACGATTTTTAGTGGATGTTGTTAGCATGATTGCCCGGCTAATATAGATTTTCCACTATCAATATATTATGTTTAGTACCTGATTAGATGGAACTTTCCAAATGCTTCCATTGCAGTTACTGCATTTGTAAATTATTATTTTCCGACTGATAAGCTTGACCTTGCATCGTGTCCTAATCTCAAGATAATAGAATCAGATATTGGGAGCATCGTTTCTGTTTAGGTAAAGTGCAATGCTCAAATTCAGAAGAAGAACTATAATAATATTAGAAATGCGGAAGTGAGTTTCTTTGTTTGTTACGCTTTCACGAACGGGCACTCAACAAAAATATAAGAAAGGTACGACGCGACCTTCGACGCTCCAATACGCGCTCTATAGAGAAAGCGATTGAGCAAAAATCGAGGGTCGAAAGTGTTCGTCCAGTCACTCGGGAGGAGCCACCTGACGAAGTTGACCAAACCCAGTGGGGATATATCGTCGTTTCGAAGCCGGAGATCCTTTTGGAAGTAGAAAACTTCTACGGCCAGTTGTACGCATCGCACGCATCTCGATCTGATCCCGAAAATTAGGATTCCAGAGCCACCTTAACCCGCAATTTCACGGAAAACCTGGCAGAAGTTAGCCAAGACGAAATCGAGGCGGCTCTTAAACAGCTTAAAAATGGAAAAGCCCCTGGTGAGGACGGGATTACGACCGAGCTCTTGAAAGCTGGAGGAAGCTCCAGAAGCGTGGCGAGAGAGTGTGGTAGGTCTCTTCTTTAAAAAGGGTGATAAGACCCTTTTAAAGAACTACAGGCCCATTTCGCTCCTTAGCCACGTATATAAGTTGTTTTCAAGAGTCGTTACGAATCGTCTAGCGAGAAGAATCGACGAGTTTCAGCCACCGGAGCAAGCTGGGTTTTGAGGAGGATACAGCACCATAGACCACATTCACACAGTACGGCAAATTATACAGAAGTCCGATGAGTATAATCGGCCACTGTGTCTTGCGTTTGTGGACGATGAGAAGGCTTGGTCTGTTTTGGAGTCTCTGTAGCGATGCCAAGTCGACTGGCGATATATTCAAGTGCTGAGATGTCTTTATGAAAACGCGACAATGACCGTCCAAAGATCAGCGAACTGAACATATCCCCCTGCGTCGAGGGGTGAGGCAAGGGGATGTAATTTCCCCAAAATTGTTCTCTAACGCATTGGAGGATGTGTTTAAGACGCTGAACTGGGAAGGGTGTGGCATTAACATCAACGCCGAGTACATCTCACACTTGAGATTTGCAGATGACATCGTCATACTGGCCGAATTGCTGCATGACTTACAGCAGATGCTGGACGGCCTAGTTATTCTGTACGCATTGGTCTCCGTATGAACTTGGATAAAACCCAGGTTATGTTCAACGAACACGTCACTCCGGGGCCGATTGCTGTCAATGGCGGTGTTCTCGAGGTTGTTCGAGAATACGTTTACCTTGGGCAAAACTCTGCAGTTTGGTAAGAACAACTTTGAGAGGGAGGCAAACAGAAGAATTCAGCTAGGCTGGGCAGCGTTTGGGGAACTTCGTCGAGTCTTCTCGTCGCGTATTCCACAGAGCCTAAAGACGAAAGTCTTCAATCAGTGCGTCCTGCCTGTTATGACCTACGGAGCCGAAACGTGGACACTCACGGTACGACTGGTTCCTAAATTGAAGGTTGCTTTATCTTCTAAGGATGACCATTATTATACATAGATAGTGCAATTCACGAAGACGCGGCACTGCGCTTCGCTCCGTACTAAACTAAAGCTTACAGTACCTACAGTAATCGCGGAGAGAGGGGTGTCTTCTTTGAAAAAAAAAAAAACATTATTTTTCTTCATCCACGCGGGCGAAGCCGCGGGCAAAAGCTAGTATACACATATCAAGACTCATTGATAACAAGTTCGACCGCACAGCCCGCCCGCCACCCAGTTCCGCCGCTAGTCTCAAGCCGCCAACATGATTCTCCTACTGCTGCCGCTCGTGCTCGTGCTACTCTACTACTACACCACCAGAAACCACGACTATTGGGAGAAACGCAATGTAAAATACGAAAAACCAGTACCAGTTTTTGGAACACTATACAGAAATGTAATGGCAAAGAAAAGTATCACAGAAATATCCGTAGAACTATACAACAAGTACCCCAATGAGCCAGTGGTGGGTTTGTTCAGAGGCACCACACCCGAGCTGGTCGTCCGAGACCTAGATATAGTGAGAAGGATCCTGAATCTGGACTTCGGGTATTTTTACCCGCGAGGACTGGGTAGGGATCCTGCAATCGAGCCTGTGTTTCTTAATCTTTTCCATGTCGATGGCGATAAATGGAAGTTATTGAGGCAACGTCTAACATCAACGTTCACGACAGCCAAGCTAAAGAATATGTTCCCACTAGTAGTGCAGTGTGCGGAGAAGCTGCAGCACGTGGGCGAGGACGTCGTGAACAAGGGCGGAGAGTGCGACGTGCGCGAGCTGATGGCGCGCTTCACCACCGAGTTCATCGGCGCTTGCGGCTTCGGCATACAGATGAACACCATCAATGACGAGCACTCCCTCTTCAGAGACCTCGGCAGAAAGATGTTTAAAAGATCTTGGAGGAATTACGTCATTGTAGCTATATGTGATCTCTTCCCAGACATCAGTGGAGTATTTCAAAGAATTTTACACGAGTCCATCTTAATGGATTCTATAACAGAAATCGTTCAAAACATTCGGAAGCAAAGAAACAATAAGCCGATTGGTCGTAATGACTTTATTGATCTACTTTTGGAACTAGAAGAAAAAGGAAAAATAACGGGAGAGTCGGTGGAGAAGAGAACTGCAGATGGAAAACCAGAGCATGCGGAGATGGAGATGGACCTTACGTGTATGGCGGCGCAGGTGTTCGTGTTCTTCGCAGCAGGATTCGAGACTTCTTCATCAGCAACAAGCTTCATGTTACATCAGTTAGCGTTCCATCCGGAAGAACAGCGAAAAATTCAGGAGGACATCGATCAAGTGCTTGCGAAGTACAACAATAAACTGTGCTACGATTCAATCTCTGAGATGACACCACTAAGTAACGGGTTCAAGGAGGCCATGAGGATATTCCCCTCTTTAGGAACCTTACACAGAGTGTGTGCGAGGAAGTACACAATCCCGGAGTTGGGCATCACCTTGGACCCTGGTGTAAAGATCATCATTCCAGTGCAGGCCATACAGAATGACGAGAAGTATTTTGATAATCCTACTGAGTTCATGCCGGACAGATTCAATGATCCGAATGTCGAAAAGCATAAGTTCGCGTATCTACCGTTCGGCGAAGGACCTCGGCAATGCATTGGTAAGCTTTGACTTTATTAAGTTATTATTAGAAATAGTTATTATTCTGTAATGAGTAGCTGCATATTATTCATTATCTTTGCGTAATCTAACTTTGCATAGATGAGTTAGCGTTCTTTCAGACTTTTTTTGCTTGTTTCCTAATTGTCGTAGCATAATGTTAAATAGTCTATAACCTTCCTCAAGAAATGGGCTATTAAATGTAAAAAGATTTATTAGTGCGTTCAAACAAAAAACAAATAAACTCTTCAGCTTTATTATTAGCTAGTATAGCAATAGATTGTATGACGCGCTGGAGGAACTCGTGGCTAAATAATAACAGCCGCACGGGTCGAGTCATCAGGTTTAGCAACGCTTGCCGGGGTTGGTCCGTGGATGAGTGACAATCTTTACATTCCGTAACTCCTCCGTACTTCGGAAAGCAAGTTAACCCGTTGGTGCCGGCTGTCATTATTGGATCTTTGACAGTCTTTACGGGTCGTCAGAGGCCGAAAGTCTGACAACCAGTCTTACCAAGGGATATCGTGTTACCCAGTTCAAATAGGCAGTCGCTCCATGTAAAATACTGGTATTCAGCTGCATCCGGTTAGACTGGAAGCTGACCCCAACATAGTTCGGAAAAGGCAGATTGATATAATATTATTATCTGTTGTCTCACCTGTAATCCCGTAGGATTAGGCAGAGATGTATCATAGTATACCCACATTTTGTCAGTTATATTTGAGTCTCATGTCTCATAAATTAGAGGTAATCTGAAACAAGAATTACTAAAAGAAGAAATCATTTACTTGTTCAATGGCTAGTCACCTAAAAATGTAGTCAATATGTAATGGGTGCGCCTGATTTTCCTTAAGTAAATATTAGGCAAAGATATGTGGTAATGTAGGTCGGTACTGTTTTATCTTTGATTCAATAAAAATAAATTCGAAATTCCTAGATCGCCATATTTAGCACGAATGGGAAAAACCTAGGTATAGGTAACCAACCCAGAATCTGTGCAACTAAACCAGAGACTATAATGATGACGAGGCAGTTATTTAGACAACCTATAACATCTCGCCTTGTTTCCCCGACGAGTTCGGCAGAAGTGTACCCTTAGTAGGTACACCCACATTTCGCCAGTTATTTTTAAGTCCCATGTAATAGGGGGCGAGCCTATTGCCATCAACCGGGCATAAATCCAGACTCCAGGCTGGTACTGAGAAATTCCTAATGGAAAAACCCAATATCACTGCCCGACCTGGGAATCGAACCCAGGACCTCATGCTCAGCAGTAGCGCTTGCGACCACTAGACCAACGGGGCAGTTAAAACGTACTTTCTTCACGTAAATCATTGTTTATATTTTAACTAACAGCGCCCCGCGGTTTCAACCGCAATCTCGATCCCGTGGGGATATCAGGACAAAAATGTATCCTATGTCCAATTCCAGGTCGTGGTCTACCCATGTACCAAATTTCATACAAATCTATTCAGCCGTTTTAGAAAGATAAGAAAAAAAGTAAGATAATGTTTATTTGGACACAGTTCGAGAAACACAAAATACAAACAAAATGAAAAAGTGAAAATAATTTTAACAATAATGTGTGTGCCTCACGGCTGCCCCAAAAAGGTTCATTTCAGCATTAATGCCAGACAAATGCTTTCTGACGCTGGTTTTCTAATGAACCCAGGAAAGATAAGTGACGGGGAGAAACAATACATAATTTTTATACTTCTAAATAAATAAATAAACTAGTAATCAAATAAACTAATTAAAAAAAGCGTGTAACAATAATAAACTCACTTTCACATTTATAATATTATATACATAGTTAGGATGCCATTAGGTACCTACCTACTGTGAAGTTCAACCAATTTGAAAAGGCAATGTACTAATTATAACTATCTTTTTGTCACCAGGAGCAAGACTAGGCGAGATGCAGTCCTTAGCAGGACTTGCAGCAATACTGCACAAGTTCAGTGTCGAACCTGCGGCCTCCACCAAGCGGGAATTAGAAGTTAAACACGGAAGCAACACAGTACAGTCCATCGAAGGAGGCCTGCCATTGAAACTAAGACTGAGAAGCAAAGACAACCACGTTACCGCCTAAAGCTTGATATACACGGTGCGATTTATTAGCCTGTGGCATTACATAACTAGAAGCAACAGTAAGAGTTACACAGACAGGCGCGACGCGACTCTGGTGGAACAGATACAACATGTAAAAAAACCCTGTCCGATCCGTGAGGGTGTTGTTAAGTATCGTACTGAGACTCTATTTATGAGATAATAATCAGAAAAAAAAAACAGTGGCATTCCGGGAGTGCCGACAGAAGTGACAACTTGAACAATTTTACTGTGCAGGAAATACTTTTCTTTTTTGAAGTCAATCATGTCGTTGTCATGTCTCAATGTTTGGAATGTCATTAATCCTAAAGAAAATGTATCGCACGTTGATGTCCTTTTAATGGTCAAAAGCTGATGTCGGTAAAAGTGTCGCGAGTTCAGTTGTTTGCTCCCATCTCAAAAATGCCCAACGCGCCTAAAAAAGTTTTCAATAAAAAATAAAAAAAATTGTCACTGTATTTTCAAGAATATTATCGGGTTAGTACATGGGGCGCGCGTGGCCGCCGTTTAGCGGGTGTCTACAAGTCATAACTTATGACCCCTGTTGAAAATTTGCTAATTTTTCATGGATTTGGTGTAATTTTGTTACAAAAAAGTAAATTTTAAATAGTAATTACTTTTTATTTTTAACCGACTTCCAAAAATGAGGAGGTTATATGTTCGTCGCGTATGTTTGTTTGTTTTTTTTTTATGTATGTCCACCGATTTCTCCGTCATTTGTGGACCGATTTTGAATTTTTTTTTGTTTGAAAGGGTTTGCTCTCAAATTGGTCCCATATAAATTTTATTAACTTAGCTTGGGTCGTTTTTGAGTTAGCTACAAAATACGTATTTTTTTCCCACTTAGTATGTAGATGATATGATAAGTTCCTGTCACAGGAAGCAGGTAGTGGTATTCGAATGTATGTGGGGTAGGCACCACAGCCAAAAAGTGAAAAATTAAAACTTTTTACAAAAAAAAAACAACCAACTTCCAAAAAAAACATTACAAAGTAAAAAATACCTTTAATTTCGGAAGTCGGTGGCAAAAAACGAAAATACAAAACCCAAGACACCGACTTCCGAAATTAAAGTAATTTTTCACTTTGTAGTGTTTTTTTTGGAAGTCGGTTTTTTTTTCAATAATAATAAGATTTTTTGGTAATGTTAATATTGCAGTACCTATGTGCCCCTTTCGGATCAGATAGGGTTTTTTTACATTATATACAATAGAAGTTTCTATGAAAACTTCACGGAAATTGGTCTACCGGTGTCGCGTCGCGCCTTTCTGCGGGAGCCTTTAAGCGTAGGCGAAACTGAGAACGAACCGAAACGAAACTGAGTTCGTTGATGAAATTTGCTGTTAAACTTTTTTTTTTCTATTTTAATTTGGGACTTTTATAACCACAATGCGTATGACAGTCCCATCATACCCTAAACAAAAAACGTTTTTTCTATTTCAAAACTGACTTCTATAATTTAGGAGAAATTGCAATTTAAAAAGTGTGGTACTAAGTTTTGATGGCCAGTGTATATTGATAGTGGAAAATCTTTATTAGCCGGGCAATCATGATAACAACATCCACTAAAGATCGTCCATATCTTAAGTCCTTATGTTCTTAATCTTATCTATACTAATATACTAATAATATTAAACTCAACTCAAACTCAAACTCAAAGCATTTATTTCAATTAAACCATTTACAGGCACTTTTGAATTGTCAAAGAATCGGTCAGTTAGTCAGAAAGTTGAAGCTAGTTGCCCATTCCAAAACGTAGATCTCTATGGAGAAGAACGGGCAAGAAACTCCAAGGCCACTCTTTTAAATATAGATATTACAAAATTCTGGGTACATTATTCTTGTTGCTTCTATATGTGAGAACAATGTACAAAAAATAATCAAAGCAGTTGCAAATATATGATTAAAAATAAGCCCTGGCAGATAAGAGATGACCAGTCTCTTATAAAGAGGAAAGTTTTTTTGTTTGTTTGTTTGTACCGAATTGGCTCCGAAACTGCTGGACCGATTTTAACCATTTTTTACCAACAGGAAGCTAAATTATCATAGGTTACAATTTATTTCCAAAAAAATATTGAGATCCTTATGAAAATTGCAATAATGTAACCCAAAGTAGCAAAATTTTGCCTATTTAATTCATATATTTGGCGTGCGCTTAGAGAACTATTGATGATACATAAAAAACTTTTTGTAAAAAAAAAAACAAGCAACTTCTAACAACCGTCGTCGGTTGTTTTTTTTTTTTCAAAAATATTTTTATTTCTCGCTTTTTAGTGGGTTGGTTGGTTTGTAATTTATCAACTGCTCATCACTTTTTACAAAATATTGCTTATCCCGATGCAAGGACTTTAATCGTTGAGAAGTTCTCCTGGTACTTCACCATCAGCTTTATTTCTCCATACATATGCATTGTGACGAGCATAAATTTCTTGGCAACCATGTTAAGTAATCGAATCGCAATCGGTGAAATATTAATTATTGAGTAGTTCCGGTGCCTATTTGTGGTCTTCATCATCAGTTCCACTTCACCAAATGGTGCTTTCCGAGAGCAACTACTCGAGTTACTATAAACATTCGTGCGTACACGTACGACCATGGTCGTACGAATTGAGTGCACATACTGAATACGTTTTTCTCCATCAAATAGAAAAAAATCCCAACAAGTTCGGATTGTTTTCGGACGTCGGAACTACGAGTACATACATAAACTCACGCTTTTTTCCCATGGAGAGAGGCAGAAACTACAGAACGTCACTCTGCTACGATCCTTACATACTCTTTTTGCCTCGTTTATGTTCATACATCTGGTGATACACGCACGCCGGTTGCGAGTACTACTCACCTGGCCTTTCTGAATTAAGAACATCGCCAATAAGGTCAGTATAAGTCCTCTTAGGGCGTCCCCACCCGGCCTTTCCCTTCACATCAGCCTTCTAAATACATTTTGCTAGTCGCCTTTCATTCATCCGTTCAACATGCCCAAACCATCTCAGCATACCCTTTTCAATTTTTGTTACTTACTACATCTTCTTTTAAATCACACCGCTGTCTTATCACATCATTCCTCAGCCTATCATTCATAGTCAGACCACACATGCTTCGCAAGGAACGCATTTCCACAGCATTTATTATACTTTTATGCTTGTTTTGCCACAGCCAACAATCACTTCCATACATAAGCGTTGGCACCAGCACGCCATTGTGAACAGCCAGTCGAGCCTTTTTAGACATCGACTGATTGGTCACAATCGCATGTATAGCACCATTCATATTTCCCGCGTTTACTCTCTTTTCCACATCTCCATCAATCTTTCCATCCCTTGTAAACAGACTCCCCAAATATATAAACTCACTTACTTGCTCCACATTCTTATCATTTATTTTCACATCACACACCGATACATCCTCTCCTCTATCAAACACCACGACCTTCGTCTTATTCACATTTATATTCATCCCTTTCATCTTATATGCTTCATCCATCACAGTCACCATATCTTGCAACTGGTCTGCTGACGATGCAAGTAGAACTTGATCATCTGCGTAGATAAGGCATTTGACAGGCAACTCATTCATTCTCAATCCGCACTCACCCTCTTTCAAATCTGTTAGACAACTATCCATGTACAAGTTGAAAAGCCACGGTGACGCTACACGACCCTGTCTAACACCCCTCGAGATGCAGAACCAGTTCGTGTATGCCCCATTTATCTTAACACAAGCACTGTAATCCTTGTATAAAGATTTCAGTGCCCGTACCAAGCGACAGTCCACACCGTACATGGATAGTGTCGACCACAGTTCTTCCCTCCACACACTGTCATAGGCCTTCTCCAAATCAACGAAAGCACAATAGACGTTCTTGTGCTTTGCTAGATGTTTTTCGGTTATGCACCTTAGGGAGAAGATCTGATCCATACAGCCCATTCCCTCTCTAAATCCTGCCTGTACATCCCATATTTTCTCATCTGTCACTCTCATCACTCTATTTATTAAGACCTTTGTATACAGTTTGCCGACAACACTCAAAAGACTAATGCCGCGGTAGTTTTTAACCGACTTTAAAAAAGGAGGAGGTTCTCAATTCGACGGTATTTTTTATGTTTGTTACCTCTGAACTTTCGACTGAGTGAACCGATTTTGATGATTCTTTTTTTATTTGACAGCTGGTGCTTCCCGTGTGCTCCAGTTCTGACAATGGCATCCATGAAAAAACCATTTAAGTCTTTTTGTTTTACCACCTCTAAACCTAAAGGTTGACTTCGTTGTCTGTCAAGACCCTTTTTCTCAGAAACGCGTGGAGGCATCAAGTTGAAATAGATATAAAAAACTTAGATCTACGGTCTAAGTGTAACGAAAATCGAACTCCCAAGTCAAAGCAATAAAAAATACGGCCATTTATGCCGCATATTTTAACATTCGTAAATAAACCAGTCTATTTGGTACTTCCCGTTGGCCCAGCAGCAAGAAGTTTGGCAAGAAGTGGTCAAGTAAAGAGGAAAATCCGAAAATTGCAACTTTATAGTTATTGTATGAACTGCAAAGTTAAGTTTTTTCTTCAAACCTGGAATCATAAATTCATAGACCGTGTCTTGAAGTAACATTTAGTCTGTATTTCATTACTCTGTTAAAAGTTCTTTTTCAATTCTAAAGTTAAGTTTGTCCTTCAATCCAGATTTGGAAATTCGGGCAGCCGAGCAAGCACAGCTTTGAAACGGAACCCTAAGGGGCTTAGGGCACAAGTCCTACTCACACTTGTCCGGTTTAAAATACGTACGTAATAAGTAGTCAGTCTAAAATCTATTTTATTTACACTTGCGTCAAGTTGATGTTTGTTTAAGTGGAAACAATATTATAAATAGACAATAAGTCATTTTATGGTGGGTACTTAAATAAAAAATAAACTAAGATATGTAACAGTAATTTATTTTATAAAAATAACCTAATATGAAACCATAATTAATACCGGAGGTATGCTAAATATATAAAGAATTATAACTTAAGGCTCGTATACACGACGCAAGTTTCTTGCCTGTGGCATACCTAGAATAAAATTGATGACTTTCGTCGTCTTAATACTGTTAAAGGGCAGGCCACACTTAGATGAGAATGAAACGAAACTAAGTTCGTTAAGCTTCGCTTATGTAGCTATTACCGCGTCTAGCGTTGCCATCTCTAAAAATCAGAAAACCGGACTTACCCGCTAAAAAAGCGGTACTTTTGGGTCCCACGGCGTCCGGCCGTGGGACGCCAAAAAAAAATATTTTTTGACTAAAAGTTCAAATAAAACACATTTTTTTTAAAGTTTTAATCAGTAGTATCCTTTTCATTTGCATATTTTTCTTTGGTAGAAACCTGCTCTAAAAGCTCAACCTCCTTAATAATTTTATCATAAAACATTTTGCAAGTTACATGTCTTAAATTAAATTCCACAATTAACATTTTTACAATCGTTTCCGATTTTAACCTGTTTCTTTGTTTCGTCATAAAGAGAATAAAAAGCCTAACAAAAGCCGGACGCAGTCAAATTTGCCCGGACAAGAGGAAAAAAGCCTAACACTGTCCGGCTTTATCCGGACGGATGGCAATTCCAACCGCGTTTTTACATAGGTATAGTCCGCGCAATCCACGAAGTCGCGGCCCCACTCCGCTCCGCGCCGTACTAGAGTTCAGCTTCAGTACAGTAATCGCGGAGTGCGGCGCGTCGTCGTGGATTGCACGGACTATACTTCGGTTTACACCGCGAACTATGAACCGAAGTATGAATAGATGCGATCTACATGAGCGAAGGCAAACGAACTTAGTTTCGTTTCGTTTTCATCTTAGTGTGTCCTACGCTTAAAGGCTCCCGCAGACAGGCGCGACACGACACCGGAAGAACGATTTCCGTGAAGTTTTTATAGAAACTGTTCCACCAGAGTCGCGTCGCGCCTGTCTGTGTGACTTTTATTGTTGCTTCTAGTAATGTAATGCCACAAGCAAATAAATCGCACCGTGTATATCAAGCTTTAGGCGGTAACATGGTTGTCATTGCTTCTCAGTCTTAGTTTCAATGGCAGCCCTCCTTCGATGGACTGTATTGTGTTGCTTCCGTGTTTGATTTCTAATTCCCTCTTGGTGGAGGCCGCAGGTTCAACACTGAACTTGTGCAGTATTGCTGCAAGTCCTGCTAAGGACTGCATCTCGCCTAGTCTTGCTCCTGGTGACAAAAAGATAGATATAGTTGGTACATTGCCTTTTTAAATTGGCTGGATTTCACAGTACCTAATGGCATTAGAATATAAACAACTAGCTGCGCCCCGCAGTTTCCCCAGCATATGTCTCGACCTCGTAAGAATATCGAGGACAAAAGTTATCCTGTCCTTTTCCAGGTCATGATCTACCCATTGCCAAATTTCTTCCAAATCCGTTCAGCCGTTTTAGCGTGAAAACGTAACAAACAAACAAACTCACTTTCGCATTTATAATCTTCAAACGTAAAGAAAGTAGGTTGTAACTGCCTCGTTGGTCTAGTGGTCGCAAGTGCTACTGCTGAGCATGAGGTCCTGGGTTCGATTCCCAGGTCGGGCAAAGTGATATTGGGTTTTCCATTAGGAATTTCTCAATACCGGTCCGGAGTCTTGATTTGTGGCCGGTTGATGGCAATAGGCTCACCCCCTATTACATGCGACTTGAAAATAACTAGCGAAATGTGGGTGTGCCTACTAATGGTACATCTCTGCACAACCCTTCGGGGAAACAAGGCGTGATGTTATAGGTTGTCTAAATAACTGCTTCGTCATCATTATAGTCTAGTCTAGTCTAGAATATGGCGATCGTAGGTTTGGGAATTTCGAATTTATTGTTATTGAATCAAAGATAAAACAGTACCGACCTACATTACTACATATATTTACTTAAGGAAAATCAGGCGCACCCATTACATATTGACTACATTTTTAGGTGACTCAACCATTCAACAAGTAAATTATTAGTTCTTTTAGTTATTCTTGTTACAGATTACCTAAGCAATAATCTATTATACATCGTAACAGCGAATCAATTTTCGCGCCTCCCCCTTAAGACCTAGGCCAAATATTTTTTAATGTTCGGCTAGCACATGACCGTGCCATAAAGAAGATGAATTTAAAAACTAAAAAAAAAAACATAAATCCAAGAAATTTCGCGGATTAAAGCTAGTACTATTACATGAGACTCAAACCTAACTGCCGAAATGTGGGTATATTGTTGATACACCTCTGTCTGATCCCTCGGGGATTACAGGCGTGATGTTATGTTATGTGTAACATCACACGTGTCATGCATGTTTACGTAAGTAAGTTTAGCTACCATTTTCCAGATAAACAGAAAATATTATATTATTATTTAACTGGTTTGCCTCGCACACTGGCGAAACACTGGCTTAAAACATAACTGGCGAAATGTGGGTGTACCTGCTACAGGGTCACCTCTGCTCAACCTTTCGGGGAAACGGCGTGATGTTATGTTATGTTTATGTTAATCGATCATCTGATATATCGGGTGTAATCGATCAAGGAGAAAAAGGTCCTGAGGAAATTTCGTCCTGGGGGCCTACCACCAGCTCTTATAGCAGTATTATTATAATCTTACTTTAACTTTTCGTACCATGACGTCCATAAAATAAGCTTATTGTAATGTTGAAACAATCTTATTTTCCTAGCGATTTTGGTGACGTCACCTCTAAAAGTTCATTCAATTCGTACCACGACGTGACTTTTGACAAATAGCAATATTGTTTTAATGTCAAATTTAGCAATCTTAAAAAAGTTCCCCGGACTCGACGGAAATATTATTGTTTTGCAATTTATATTAAGAAAAAACATTTTCGTGTCATGTAAAGTTAGTAAAATGTATTTATTTACGTAAACTTGCCGAATGAATTGTGTATCTATTTTAGTACAGACGCCAGCACTTCAGGCTACTACAATCTGTCAAATTTATTTAATAGATTTTCAACTTTATCTCTGAAACATAAGGTTCAAAGTTGATTGGGAAAATTTGACAGTTTCGGGTAGCTTGATGTACATGTATAATTAATTTCTTGTTTGATGGCGACTGCATACGAAACATTTGAGTTTTTGGAAGCGGATAACGCAGAAAAATTAAAATTCCCAGAGTACCTCTAGCTGCCGCCCGGAAACCCGACTGCAAAATTAATAACAAAACACTAATCACTGAGTCTGATAACAATTACCTATATTGTTTCGAACTATCTTTGTCAAAACATTACACATTTCTTTGTTTTAAAACTTATTCACTAAGTAACCTTAACCTTCCCTTGATTCCATGTCGACTTTGTAGCCAGTTAGATCATAAATTCATTAGCAAATATGTTAAAATAAGTTCAACCTCGTAGTATTTATCCACTGGTAAACAAAAATATCGCTACATTGAGGCTGTGTTCAGAGTTACGCTGCAATCGATTAGAGCGTGCTAACACTCATACCGAATTAGTGTCAGCGCGATAACAACGTGCTGTGAATACATGACGTCATAGCATGCGCCATCTTGCGATAACGCTGACCATGCCCTAAATTAATATCACCGTGAGCGCTGTCAAAATGACAGTTGTGCTGTTTTGTTTTGAGTTGCACCATATCTTTAAACTAACGTGGCATTTTGGAAATTGTGCTTTTGGCTACAGTCGTCACCTAATCAAAGAAGAAGAAATTTGTTGTGTATACTCAAAGAAATACTGTAATCCAACCATATTGTGCAAGCATATCTAAATCGATACGCAAAATATTGATGTGAGCGATTAAGTCGTAACTCCGAATGCGGCCCGAGTTTCAAATTTCGTTCTGTTCCGATTTATATCATGTAACAGCTTAGCCGTAGCTTATTTTTAATTTTTTAAATTTTTTCTTATTTTTCAAAGCCAAATCTTTTAATATTTATGTCAATTTCATGGAAATTACTCATAAAAATTAGATTCTAATGCAAAGTAATAAGTATTTTAAGTAAAAGAAAATAATATTTTGCTTCAAGACCAATACTTCGTAGTAGCGATTCGGACCAACGTGTGAAAGGGACAGCGCTAAACAGTTCACATAGCGTTGTTTCTTTTCTGCTATAGCAGGCAATAGACAAATCTTACAAATAGTTCGTTCTTTCCCAGCACTAAGCAGGAATAAAACATTCTTGAACGATGAAGGTCGTGGTACGAATATGAGTTATGTTATTGTAAGCTTGAAACAAAACTCTCCTGAAATAAGATTGTTTCGTAAAAGATTGTGGTCGGCCCCCTGACCTGTACTTGAGTTATTGAAATTTTTAAGTGTTACGAGCGATTATGATAATTCCTTCACATACATTTTGCAGTGCCACATAATCTACTATACTATGTACTAATAATAAAGCTGAAGTGTTTGTTTGTTTGAACGCGCTAATCTCTAGAACTACCAGTCGGATTAGAAAAATTCTTTTGATTTTTAATAGCCCAATTCTTGAGGAAGTCTATCGGCTATTTAACATCAAGCTACGGGCCTTAGAAACCGAGCAAAAATAAAAAAAAGGCAGAAACAATGCTAAGCGGAAACTCATTTATACAAGAAAATGAATCATATGCAGCTACTCATTGCAGAATAATAACTATTTCTAATAATAACTTAATTAAGTCAAGGCTTACCAATGCATTGCCGAGGTCCTTCGCCGAACGGCAGGTACGCGAATTTATGCTTTTCGACATTCGGATCATTGAATCTGTCCGGCATGAACTCAGTAGGATTATCAAAATACTTCTCGTCGTTCTGTATGGCCTGCACTGGAACGATGATCTTTACACCAGGGTCCAGGGTAATGCCCAACTCCGGGATCGTGCACTTTCTCGCACACACTCTGTGTAAGGTTCCTAAAGAGGGGAACATCCTCATGGCCTCCTTGAACCCGTTACTCAGTGGTGTCATCTTAGAGATTGAATCGTAGCACAGTTTATTATTGTACTTCGCAAGCACTTGATCGATGTCCTCCTGAATTTTTCGCTGTTCTTCCGGATGAAACGCTAACTGATGTAACAAGAAACTTGTTGCTGATGAAGAAGTCTCGAATCCTGCTGCGAAGAACACGAACACCTGCGCCGCCATACACGTAAGGTCCATCTCCATCTCCGCATGCTCTGGTTTTCCGTCTGCAGTTCTCTTCTCCACCGACTCTCCCGTTATTTTTCCTTTTCCTTCTAGTTCCAAAAGTAGATCAATAAAGTCATTACGACCAATCGGCTTATTATTTCTTTGCTTCCGAATGTTTTGAACGATTTCTGTTATAGAATCTATTAAGAAAGATTCATGTAAAATTCTTTGAAATACTCCTCTGAAGTCTGGGAAGAGATCATATAACGCTACAATGACGTAATTCCTCCAAGATCTTTTAAATATCTTTCTGCCGAGGTCTCTGAAGAGGGAGTGCTCGTCATTGATGGTGTCCATCTGTATGCCGAAGCCGCAGGCGCCGATGAACTCGGTGGTGAAGCGCGCCATCAGCTCGCGCACGTCGCAGTCTCCGCCCTTGTTCACGACGTCCTCGCCCACGTGCTGCAGCTTCTCCGCACACTGCACTACTAGTGGGAACATATTCTTCAGCTTGGCTGTTGTGAACGTTGATGTTAGACGTTGTCTCAATAACTTCCATTTATCGCCATCAACATGGAAAAGATTAAGAAACACAGGCTCGATTGTAGTATCCCTACCCAGTCCTCTGGGGTAGAAATACACGAAGTCTAGATTCAGGATCCTTCTCACTATATCCAGGTCTCGGATGACCAGCTCGGGTGTGGTGCCTCTGAACAAACCCACCACTGGCTCATTGGGGTACTTGTTGTATAGTTCCACGGATATTTCTGTGATACTTTTCTTAGCCATTACATTTCTGTATAGTGTTCCAAAAACTGGTACTGGTTTTTCGTATTTCACATTGCGTTTCTCCCAATAGTCGTGGTTTCTGGTGGTGTAGTAGTAGAGTAGCACGAGCACGAGCGGCAGCAGTAGGAGAATCATGTCGGCGGTTTGAGACTAGCGGCGGGACTGAGTGGCGGGCGGGCTGTGCGGTCGAACTTGTTATCAATGAGTGTTTATTTGTGTGTGTTCGCCACTATGCGTGCAGTTTCATCGGACAGCGCGGCAGCCGTTTTATTTGCGAAGAACTTTGAACTCTAGAACTGGTTAAACAAACCTTTTACCATTAATTACCCTGACTTGCTTGATGTTCTTCCTTTTATTCCTGTAATTAAAGAATGAATTATTTGTTAACATAAAATGACATTGGAAACGGGATTATCAGTATGAATTATACGAGTCCTATTATGACGAACTAAAGTAGATGTTCCAAATGGGTGTAACAATATATGGCTTGTTGGCATAATTAACTGCGACATTTAATGTTGATATGTCTGTGACGTAGGTACATAATATAATAGAATCTATCACGAGGCTATGCACACAGACACCATTTTAGTATCTATTATGCATGTTACCATAAATAGATTATTCTAAGTAGGTAAGTCCACGTCCTCATCAAGAAAGCGCATAAGTAATAAAATCATGATATCACTGTGACGGTCGGTCAATCGAGAATCAAAATAAAAAGATTCGATGGTTTTTTTTCGGGGTTCAACGACCGCTGGTAGTGTTGTTACATGAAATATGAGTTGAGAAATAATCTGTTTTCTTTTGTTTCATCGTGTTTAGATATCGATACCAATCACGTCTGTAAAGTGAATACAATTTCTTTTTTAACCTTGTATTTCGAATTTCTACTACGTTAAGTGTGGTCGATGATCTCTCAAAAAAGGTCTTCAAATTAATTTATGTTTTGTTTTATCATATTTAGATATTGATACCTATCACGTCTGCAAAGTTTTGACTCTGTAGATACCATTATCAAAGTGTGTCGAGACAAAAAATAGATATTTACAAAACCATCTATAGAAACTAGCAGCGCCTCGCGGTATCCCCTGGGAACATCGGGATAAAAAGCATCCTATGTGTTAATCTAGGTTATAAACTATCTGTGGGCCAAATTTCATCCGAATCAGTTCAGTGGTTTTTGCGTGAAAGGGTAACGAACATCCATCCATCCATTATCACAAACTTTCGCGTTTATAATATCAAAAAAAACTTTTTACAAAAAAAAACTACCGACTTCCAAAAAAAACACTACAAAGTGAAAAATAACTTTAATTTCGGAAGTCGGTGTCTTGGGTTTTGTGTTTTCGTTTTTTGCCACCGACTTCCGAAATTAAAGTTATTTTTCACTTTGTAGTGTTTTTTTTGGAAGTCGGTAGTTTTTTTTGTAAAAAGTTTTTATTTTTCACTTTTTAGTTGTGGTACCTACCCCACACACATTCGAATACCACTACCTACTACCAGTGTCAGGAACTTATCATATCATCTACATACTAAGTGGGAAAAAAAATACGTATTTTGTAGCTAACTCAAAAACTACCCAAGCAAAGTTAATAAAATTTATATGGGACCAATTTGGGAGCATACTCTTTCAAACAAAAAAAGAATTTTCAAAATCGGTCCACAAATGACGGAGAAATCGGTGGACATACATAAAAAAACAAACATACGCGTCGAACATATAACCTCCTCCTTTTTGGAAGTCGGTTAAAAATATAAATACATAATATATAATATTTTTTTTATTAGGCGGTTTGATAATATAAGTTGGACTAGTAGGATTGAATGTTTGTAAATGTTGAAATGTTTGTAAATGTTGAAATTCCGATTAATCATTAACGATCTATGTGTATTAATTGTGCGAGTCTAAAACGGTAAAAAGTAGCTATTAATATTTGAAGTAGGTAGATAAAGGAAATGTGTGGAAAACTACATGAGTAAATATTTACAGATGCGTGATAACATGATAGGTAAACAAGGGCTTAAACCCAATCCATATCTATTCTATATGCTATAATATAAAATTACTATCTGTATAATCACTACCTACATAAAATTCTAAATTCCAAAGTTACTCTGTCTGTCTGTCCGTCTGTCTATCTGTTACCTTATTACGCCTCAACCACTGAACCGATCGGTACGAAATTAAGTAGCTCTGAATTTGGAGGACACAGGTAATTTTTAATTCTCGATATTTTAATTAAAAAACCGGCCAAATGCATGTCGGACCACGCACAATGTAGGGTTCCGTAGTTGGGATGAATTTATCCCAAGAACAAACTTAACTTTGTAGTTGAAAAAAAAATCTTTCATACAGAATGTATGGGAGAACATGTTTTTACAACCGCAAATCTAAGTTGGTCGATTATTACTCGTTAACTTGTAAAGCCTACTCAGCTGTGATAGTTTTCCTTTTAAATTTGTTATATAAGCTACTGCCGTGAATTTTTTCACATATCTAAAACCAACCATTTAGCTGGTAGGGGGGCTGGAGGTTGGGACACTTGACTGTAACAAAAATTTGCACTTTAAGGCTTAATATTTCGCAAACGGATCTCTGAATTCAAAAATAGTTTTAACACACTCACAATGTTTTTGAAAGACCTTTCCAACGATACCCCACACCAAGGAATAGAAAAAAAAAAACATCCCCACTTTACGTGTAGGTAACCTAAAAAAAAATATTTTTCATAATTTTATTTTACCACTTTGTCGGCATGATTAATATGTATACCCGTACCAAATTATAACTTTCTAGTACTAACAGTCTTGGAGCTAGACCGCGGACAGACAGACAGAGAGACAGATAGACGGACATGACGAAACTATAAGGGTTCCTTGTTTACTACGGACCCTAAAAAATTATAAAAATGATTAAACACGCAGACGAAGTGGCGGACAGCAGCTAGTAATACATCATCATCATCATTTCAGCCGAAAAATGTCCACTGCTGGACATATGCCTCCCCCAAGCACCGCCACTTCGACCGGTTCTGTGCTTTCCGCATCCAGCGGATTCCTGCGGCCTTTACAAGGTCATCGGTCCATCTTGTGGGAGGACTTCCAACGCCCCGTTTTCCGGTACGCGGTCGCCACTCCACTAGTCATACATAAGTCTGTTTAATCATTTAAATTTCGATAAAGATGATTAATAAGAATTTAGAAGTCACTGTCTGTTATTGTCCGCATAAAGAAAATCATTGTGACCGAAAGTGAAATGACAAAACCGACCTTTGGACTTGAGCAAAAAAACTTCACTGAAGCAATTTTTAACACTATCTCGGCAAACACGTTTGATAATGATAACACTTTAACAAGAAAGAAAGAAAAATACGTATATTTGTCACAGAAACACGTGCATACATAAAAGACAAGAGTAATCACAGAACAACAAAAAGTACATAATAAATCACGAGCATAAAACAGAAATTAGTCGGCAACAACACATTGCTAGGTAAACATAAAGCACTAATTGATAATAACTCTTAGTAAAAAGGTAAATTTTATGATGATTAGGTATAGTTAGGTAAATAACAGAGAAAAACAATATTTTATGCTTTATTTTACGTTACGAACCTACCTAGAACATTGAAGCAACATCAGCAATAGTTCCAACCAACTTTTAATTTATTACCCACAGCTCAAAATTAAGTTTGTATAGTCATGTAAGTATTCAATTGCATTAATTAATTTGCTCGTCATGACTGACATAGTCTTATGTTAATATACTAACAAAATATGGACAAAAATTGTCTGAACTAAACGAATTTTAGTTTATTTGTTTATTTATTATCACAATACTAAACTACCAACTAAAGATCGTCCATATGCTAAGTCCTTATGTTCTTAATCTTATGTATACATATAGTAGTAGGTAAATACTTAACTACCTACCTTTCTACCACTACATACTTTTTGATTACATAGGTAGGTAGGTACTTACCTACTTATGTGAACCATCTTTTATCATTTTTATCTATACCAGGGGTTCACCACTTTTTAACATACGCGCCCCTCTAACTTTCTTTTAAAGTCACTACGCCCGCCCCTGAGTTATTTTGTCGACATAAGCAGAAAAGCATAAGAATGTAACGCGAGCGAAAGTGAGGTCGGAAACGTTTGCACCTCCTTGGATAGGTTTGATTTTCTTTTGATAATAAAGGTTACTTGGTCAACTTATGCAGAAAAGTAGAATAATCAAGACTTCAAGAGAATATAGAATGGAAGAGCGAACGAAGCGAGCTCAAAAATTGTATCAAGCCGTTGTTTTCTTTAGTCCATTCATATAGAAATAGAAAAACTTATTTTCTCATTTTACAGCACCGAAGTAAGTCTTATGAAACGTTTGAGTTTTGGAAACTAGTCTTAACATTTTCTAAAATCAAGAACATAAAATTTAATAAGCCGCTCCGCCCCCCCATTGGTCACTCTACGCCCCCCGTCGGGGCGCGCCCCACCGGTTGGGAATCCCTGACTATACTAATTATTATAAAGAGAGAGAGAGCGAATTTTGTTAGTTTGTGCATATGTGGAGGGGAATCTCCGTAATACCACCATTTCACCATTTGAAAGGTTCATTATTCTAGATGGACATAGGCTATATATTATTATGTAAATTACGTACAAAAAGAAGTGCTTAATAATGCTAATGAAACAGTATCTTGAATTCATGCAAGCCTAGTACTTTTTGTTAGGTCGCTAGTAGCTTAAAGATTAAAGCCACTTTTCGTGTCTGTCTGTGTGACCTCGTTGTTCTTCTAAATCAGTGTTTTTCAACGTGTGGGTCGCGACCCCCTAAGGATTCGCCAGGCCTCTAACAGGGGGTCGCCGTTACTTTAAAATTTAAAGCTCATAAGTATAAAATCATACTACTTCTAAATGTTGTAATTTATTAAGAAAAAGTTAATTAAAGGCTTAGTTTAACACAAATCAACAAATACCTACAAGTCACATGAATCATTAATGTGACAACGAACAGGCGCACCCATTCACATTAATGTGATGGTTGCGCCTGTTTCTCTTAAGCTAATTTTTCCCATCGCGGAACCGTTTTCGCCACACATAGAATAAGATCGTTTTCTAAATTTAGGCGATTCCGATTTTCGTTGATTCCTGTTTGCCTTTTATTTGAGCTATTGATGAAAACGTTAACTCGCACAAGTAGGAGATTCCAAATGAAATCAAAAACTTCAAAGCTTCTGTGGGTAATTGTGGGTATTCAGTATTTCTTTTTAAACAAGATGTCCCCAAAGTGACTGAGACTGACTACTGACTTTATGTTAGTGACTTGAATTCCAAGTTAGAAACAGCGGAGGGTAGGGAGTCTCGAAATATTTTTCCGCACTAAGGGGTCGCGCCATGAAAAAGGTTGAAAAACACTGTTCTAAACTACGCAACGGATTTTGATGCGGTTTTCACCATGATAATTATAAAGAATTGATTGATGTTTCGTCAAGTCGTACAAACAGTGCGAAACAGGGGCGGGTAGCTAGTTAGTTATAAGTATTTAAAATCTAAATAAGCATTCAGCTTACCTGGTGTAACTTGAAGTAAGAGTTGTTTAGATATCGGTATCCATTACTGTTGACTATCAAGCTCCTGGTGTGCTGCTGGTGGTCTTGACTTCGTAATAAAACTACTTGATTTCGACAAGTACTGTATTTCATAGGTAGGTACTGATTACAATATATTGAGACGAGCGATATGTGTGCGCACGCTCAAGGTGTCGGCGAGCGAGTGACAGGAGGGGGGAAGCCCGCGATCGCAGTGTGGTGTGTGGCCCGATGTGACGTCAGGAACATATTCCCCGCGTTGAAAAGACATTATAAATTTGTATATACGAGTATATCATCTTGTCTAAGTAAATAAATTTGTAAAGGTAAAGCCATTATAATGTACAAGCATGCGACCACGGCTTTACCTTGACCATTTTTGCACATGTCTTGATTTCTGTCTGAAATATTTACTTGTTTCTTACTTTTTAGAGCGTGATTTTTTAGTAGTCGGGTTTTAGTTTTTGAACTTACTTTTTATTTAACTTAGTAATAGGTCCCATTGGCCCTGGATCGAAAGAGTTGCAAGTTATGGGGAGAGGCCTTTGATCAGCATTGGCATGATGCAGGTTTCTGTGGTAACTGGGTAAATCGATTTCGATTATTTAATTACAGATTCTTGGTAAAAGATAGTACAGAATGCTGATGGGATACTTAGACATCTACGCTATACATGGAGACTGCCTAGTTGGTCTAGTGGTCGCAAGCGCTACTGCTGAGGTGTTGGGTTCGATTCCTGGGTCGGGCATAGTGTTATTGGGTTTTTGTTTTTCCATCTGGAATTTCTCAGTAGCAGCCCGGAGTCTGGATTTGTGTCCGGTTGATGGCAATAGGCTCGCCCTCTATTACGTGGGACTTAAACATAACTGGCGAAATGTGGGTGTACTATAGGTACACCTCTGCTTATCTCTTTTGTTATACACAGAGTACCGACACTTATTTATTTTCTAACCCTTCATATCATATAGGTTGGGGAAAAAGTCTTTTCGCATTATAGTATGTTTGAACTTGTAATAAAATCTCTTTGGCTATACTATTTGTATCTGGCTGGTTTTAGTATCATTGAAAGTTTAAATTTTAAAGAACATAATTCCAAATTCAAATTAGGAAAATGTGTGATTTTCATTTGTTTTTCGTACCGTCAAGATGAGTGAATCTAATGAAGAAATTCGATACATTTTAAAATTTTACTACAAAAAAGGTAAAAAGGCAAAGCAAGCCGCGAAAAAAATTTGCGATGTTTATGGACCTAATGCAGTGTCTGTGAGAGTAGCACAAATTTGGTTTAAGTAAGCGTTTTCAATCCGGCAATTTTGATGTCAAAGATGCACGTCGCTCTGGTCGCCTTATTACGGATAAAATGGATGCCATTTTTGAAAAAGTGGAGCAAGATATCAGTAGTTATGACATCGCTGAAGAACTGGGAATTGACCACAAAACAGTTTTGGCGCATTTGAAAAAAACTGGGTACACAAAAAAGCTCGATATTTGGGTACCTCACGAGCTCACTGAAATAAACCTAATGAACCGTGTACTCATTTGTGATTCTTTATTACGACGCAATGAAACCGAACCATTTTTGAAGAAGCTGATAACTGGTGATGAAAAGTGGATCACGTACGACAAGAACGTGCGAAAAAGGTCGTGGTCAAAGGCCGGTCAGGCTTTACAGACTGTGGCGAAACCCGGGTTAACTCGCAACAAGGTGATGCTGTGTGTGTGGTGGGATTGGAAGGGCATTATTCATTATGAGCTGTTACCACCAGGCAGGATCATCGATTCTGAACTCTACTGCGAATAACTGATGAGATTAAAGCAAGAAGTTGAGAGAAAGCGGCCGGAATTAATCAACAGAAGGGGTGTGGTTTTTCATCATGATAACGCTAGACCTCACACATCTTTAGCCACTCAGCAAAAATTAAGAGAGTTTGGCTGGGAGGTGTTAATGCATCCGCCGTATAGTCCTGACCTTGCACCTTCAGATTTCCACCTGTTTCAGTCTCTTCAGAACTTTTTAGGCAGTGTCAGGTTAACATCTTCTATTTAGTGATTGGGCAGCTCCAGGTATTTACAAAAGTAGGCAGAGGTTATTTGAATTGTATCATGAAAAAACATGTAACCATAATGAAACTTTTAAAGAATTTGTTAGGAAATATTCAAAAACTTTTAAAAGAGCCTGTTCTTCAGCAAAAGCCATAAACATTAAAAATAAAATAAAATCTTCTGGAAATAAAATTAAAACAACTTGGAATATATTTAATTCAGAAACGGGAAGAACGACAGTACGGAATCGTGACTTCCATCTAAAAATCAATGATGTAGATATTAAGGCAGACGTGGAGGTGGCAACTGAGTTTGAAAATTTCTTCACTAATATTCCCATTTTAACAACCAAAACTCTGTCATCGTCGTCCTCCACTTCTGCTTACTCAATACTTAAAGAATGTGTACCAGAATGTGACAAACTTTTTGAATTCACAATTATTACTGCTAAAGACATTATAGAATCTTTTAAAAATCTTGATGTACAAAAAACTGCTGACCTTTGGGGATTATCAGTACATACCGTGTTCTCAATAATTGATGTTATTTCACCATTTTTAGCAATCGTTTTTAACTCTTGTATTGCATCTGGTGTATTTCCTGATCTGATGAAACTTAGCAAAGTGATTCCACTGTTCAAATCTGGCAGCACAACTGATCCCACAAATTTTCGACCTATTTCGATATTACCTACATTGGGCAAAATCTTTGAAAAATTAATTTTAAAATAAATGTTAGGACATTTCAATGCACATAATTTACTTCATCTGAAACAGTTTGGTTTTACTATGGGTCGTTCAACTACAGATGCGGGCGTGGAATTACTGAAGAACATATTCGAGGCCTGGGAGGAGTCGCAAGATGCTCTTGGCATGGCAGATAACAAATTGAGTAGCAACTGGTAGCTAATGTAAGTCATTTAAATAGTGGGTACCTACCTAAATAAAAAATAAACTAGATATAAAACATAATGTAACAGTAATTTATTTTATAAAAATAACCTAATATTAAACTATAATGAATACCGTAGGTATGCTAAAATAAAGAATTATAACTTAAGCCCCGTCTACACGACGCAAGTTTCTTGCCTGTGGCATACCTAGAATAAAATAAAATTGAAGAAACAAAAAATGACTTTCATCGTCTTAATACTATTAAAGCGCAGGCTTCACTGAGATGAGAACGAATCGAAACGAAACTAAGTTTGTTTAGCTTCTCTTATGTAGCTATCGTGTCTTTTCATACTTCGGTTCATAGTTCGCGGTGTGAACCGAAGCATGAAAAACGCGGTAGCTACATGAGCGAAGCTAAACGAACTTAGTTTCGTTTCGTTCTCATCTTAGTGTGACCTGCGTTTAAAGGCTCCCACAGACAGGCGCGACGCGATACCGATAGAACAATTTTCGTGAAGTTTTCATAGAAATTATTTCCACCAGAGTTGCGTCGCGCCTGTAACTTTTATTGTTGCTTCTAGTTATGTAATGCCACAGGCTAATAAATCGCACCGTGTATATCAAGCTTTAGGCGGCAACGTGGTTGTCTTTGCTTCTCAGTCTTAGTTTCAATGGCAGGCCTCCTTCGACGGATTGTACTATGTTGCTTCCGTGGTTGATTTCTAATTCCCTCTTGGTGGAGGCCGAAGGTTCGACACTGAACTTGTGCAGTATTGCTGCAAGTCCTGCTAAGGACTGCATCTCGCCTAGTCTTGCACCTGGTGACAAAAATATAGTTATAGTTGGTACATTGGCTTTTTTAATTGATTGGCTGAACTTCACAGTACCTAATGGCATTAGAGTGTAAAATACTAGCTTCTGCCCGCGTTTTCGAAATTTCGTCCCCCGCGTGGCATCCCATCCCTCGCGCTATTAGGTACTTCGTTTTTGCTTAGCGTTCTTTCCGACGTTTTTTCTTTTTGCTCGGCTCCTAAGGGTCGTAGCGTGATGTTACATAGTCTATAGCCTTCCTCAAGAATTGGGCTATCAAATACAAAAATAATTTTTCAAATCCGACTGATAGTTCCAGAGATTATCCCCTACATAAATAAAAACAAACGAACAAATTCTGCCTCTCTAATATAATATTATTATATCTTATAATAAAGTATAGATAATTTACGTGAAGAAAATAGGTTGTCTCAATAAATGCCTCGTCATCATTACAGTCAGTTTTTTTTTTTTTTTTGTGTGTGAAATTATCGAATAACGTCTCCCGCTCTGGGCGGAGCGGGAGGGCGTGTCAGACAGACTCTTACTGACTAAAACCCACCCCGTCAGTTCTGCTGACATCTCTTTGAGGCGCGCGTGGAACACAATGCGCCGTCGACCTGGGCCTGATCCTTATCGGACGGTGAGCTACCCATTTCTCACTATCCGCAAGCCTGCGCCTACGGTGGCCGGGAATCGGCCTGCGACTCCCGACGCCTGCGGCGGTTAGGGGCGTGAGGGCGCGAAATTTGCCTCTCCCTAACGCATTCCGCCTCCTCCTTTGCGAGCATTACTGCTTCGCAGAAGGAGGTGACGGCCTCCCATGCCGTCTCGCTCCGTTTCATGGCTTGGACCAGGGCCGGACGCGAGAGATCACCGCCGCCGATCGCCTCCACGAGGACACGGTGATGCTCCGCCTAAGCCGGGCAGACCTCCAACGTGTCCTCCGGGCGATCCACACAATGGTGACACCCGGGCGTTTCCTCCTGCCTTATCTTGAATGGGAACCTCCCAAAACAACTATGTCAGGACCTGATCATAAATGTCCCTGGCCTAGTTGTTCAGATTCTAGGTTGGTTACCTATAGGTATTTCTTGTTCGTGCCAAATATGGGTTTCGTAGGTTTGGGAATTTGTCAATGAATCATACATGAAACAGTACCGACCTACACACTACATATAACATAAAAAACCGACTAAGTGCGTGTCGGACCACGCACAATGAAGGGTTCCGTAGTTAGGATGAATTTATTCCAAAAACAAACTTAATTTTGTAGTTGAAAAAGATGTTCTCTCATACGAAATGTATGGGAAAACATGTTTTTGCAACTGCAAAGTTAAGTTGGTCGACTATTACTCGTTAATTTGTAAAGCCTACTTAGCTGTGATAGTTTTCCTTTTAATTTCGTTATATAACTGCTGTGATTTTTTTCACACATCCAAAATAAACCATTTAGCCGGCAGGGGGCCCCCCCATGCAAAAACTGAAACCATGGATTCAGTACATGATTCTGAACCCCCCTGCGTTGAAATTTTTCGTCGGTTATTTTTAAAAAAATCAGCTGTTCCATACATTTTGACCGCGTAGGTATTGCACTTTTCTATGAAACAGCTGATTAAAAAAAAATAACCGACGAAAATTTTCAACGCAGGGGGGTTCAGAATCATGTACTGAATCCATGGTTTCAGTTTTTGCATTAAAATATGCTTTGATATCATATCATTTAAATGAATTGTTTAAAAGATATCACAGATTCAAAATTACACGTGACAAAATAATTATGGTTGGAGCGCAGCGGTAGGAGTCAATAACCTTTTCCTGGACTATTAGGTATTATCCCGGTACTGACCTGTAGTACGTTTCCGGGGGTTATTTTCCGACATCCACGTGGGCGAAGCCGCGGTCAAAAGGTAGTAATCTATAAAGCTGAAGACTTTGTTTGTTTGTTTGAACGTGCTAATCTCTAGAACTACCAGTCGGATTTGAAAAATTCTTTTGATTTTTAATAGCCCAATTCTTGAGGAAGGTTATCGGCTATTTAACATCACGCTATGATCCCTAGGTGTCGAGCAAAAAGAAAAAAAACCAGAAAGAATGCTAAGCGGAAACTCATTTTAGCAAGGTTAGTTTACGCAAAGATAATTAATGTTATGTTGGTACTCATTACAGAATAATAACTATTTCTAATAATAATTAAGTCAAGGCTTACCAATGCATTGCCGAGGTCCTTCGCCGAACGGTAGATACGCGAACTTATGCTTTTCGAAATTCGGATCATTGAATCTGTCCGGCATGAACTCAGTAGGATTATCAAAATACTTCTCGTCGTTCTGTATGGCCTGCACTGGAACGATAATCTTTACACCAGGGTCCAGGGTGATGCCCAACTCCGGGATCGTGCACTTCCTGGCACACACTCTGTGTAAGGTTCCTACAGAGGGGAACATCCTCATGGCCTCCTTGAACCCGTTACTCAGTGGTGTCATCTTAGAGATTGAATCGTAGCACAGTTTATTGTTGTACTTCGCAAGCACTTGATCGATGTCCTCCTGAATTTTTCGCTGTTCTTCCGGATGAAACGCTAACTGATGTAACAAGAAACTTGTTGCTGACGAAGAAGTCTCGAATCCTGCTGCAAAGAAAATGAACACCTGCGCCGCCATACACCTGAGGTCCATCTCCATCTCCGCATGCTCTGGTTTTCCGTCTGCAGTTCTCTTCTCCACCGACTCTCCCGTTATTTTTCCTTTTCCTTCTAGTTCCAAAAGTAGATCAATAAAGTCATTACGACCAATCGGCTTATTATTTCTCTGCTTCCGAATGTTTTGAAAGATTTCTGTTACAGAATCCAATAAGACAGACTCGTGGAAAATTCTTTGAAACACTCCTGTGAACTCTGGGAAGAGATCACATAACGCTGCAGTGACGTAATTCCTCCAAGATCGTTTAAATATTTTTCTGCCGAGGTCTCTGAAGAGGGAGTGCTCGTTATTGATGGTGTCCATCTGTATGCCGAAGCCGCAGGCGCCGATGAACTCGGTGGTGAAGCGCGCCATCAGGTCGCGCACGTCGCAGTCTCCGCCCTTGTTCACGACGTCCTCGCCCACGTGCTGCAGCTTCTCCGCACACTGCACTACTAGTGGGAACATATTCTTCAGCTTGGCTGACGTGAACGTTGATGTTAGACGTTGTCTCAATAACTTCCATTTATCGCCATCAACATGGAAAAGATTAAGAAACAGAGGCTCGATTGTAGGGTCCCTACCCAGTCCTCTCGGGTAGAAGTACCCGAAGTCTAGATTCAGGATCCTTCTCACTATATCCAGGTCTCGGACGACCAGCTCGGGTGTGTTGCCTCTGAATAAGCCCACCACTGGCTCATTGGGGTACTTGTTGTATAGTTCCACGGATATTTCTGTGATACTTTTCTTAGCCATTATATTTCTATATACTGTTCCAAAAACTGGTACTGGTTTTTCGTATTTCACATTGCGTTTCTCCCAATAGTTATGGTTTCTGGTGGTGTAGTAGTAGAGCAGCACGAGCACGAGCGGCAGCAGTAGGAGAATCATGTTGGCGGCTTGAGACTAGTGGCGGGACTGAGTGGCGGGCGGGCTGTGCGGTCGAACTTGTTTTCAATGAGTGTTTATATGTGTGTGCTCGCCACTATGCGTGCGGTTTCATCGGTCAGCGCGGCAGCCGTTTTATGTGCGAGGAACCTTGGTCTCCAAAACTGGTTAAACAAACCTTGGATTTTTTAACCATTAATTACCCTGACTTGCTTGATGTTCTTACTTTTATTCCTGTAATTAAAGAATGAATTATTTGTTAAGATAAAATGACATCGGAAACGGGATTATCAGTATGTATTATACTAACCCTATTATGACGAACTAAAGTAGATGTTCCAAATGAATGTAAAAATATAGTTTTTTAGAATAACATTTAATGTTTATATGTCTGTGACGTAGGTACATACTATAATAGAATCTATCACGAGGCTAGGCACACAGATACCATTTATAACCGACTTCAAAAAAAGAAGGAGGTTTCTCAATTCGACCGTATATGTATTTTTTTTATGTGTGTTCGCGGATTACTTCTTCGTTTATGAACCGATTTTGATGATTCTTTTTTTGTTGGAAAGAAGATATCCCAAGGGTGGTACCATAAGGAAACCAGGATCTGGTGATGGCATCCCAGAGAAATCGTGGGAACTCTTCAAATATTATAAGCACACCTAAAGCAATTTGGGTATTTTTATAGTAACTCGTGCAGTTGGTCTCGCAAAGTACCATTTGGTGAAGTGGAACTGATGATGAAGACCACAGATGGCCACCGGAACTACTCAGTACTAAGTATTCCACGGGTTGCGATTCGATTACTTTAATATGGTCGCCAAGTAATTTATGCTCGTCACAATGCATATGGAGAAGTGGAGCTGATGGTGAAGTACCAGGAGAACTCCTCAACGATTAACGTCCCTGCATCGGGAAAAGCAATATTTTGTAAAAGGTGATGAGCAGTTGAAATTAGGCTATTGTAACTTGACCCACTAAAAAGCGAGAAATAAAAGTGTCTTTATACAAAAAAAGCAACAATTGACTTCCAAAAAAAAAACAAAGTGAAAATTAACTTAAACGGAAGTCGGTGTCTTTGGTTTAGTATTTTCGTTATGTGCCACCAACTTCCGAAATTTAAGTTATTTTTTACTTTGTAGTTTTTTTGTAAAAACGTTTTAGTACCTATCTATTATGAATGTCACAATAAATAGATTATTCTAAATAGGTAATTCCTCGTCCTCATCAAGAAAACGCGTAAGTAATAAAATCATGATATTAATGTGACGGTCGCTCAATCGAGAATCAAATTAAAAAGATTCCATGGTTTTTTTAGGGTATTCAACGACCGCTGGTAGTGTGTTACATGAAATATGAGTTGAGAAATAATCTGTTTTCTTTTGTTTTATCGTGTTTAGATATCGATAACAATCACGTCTGTGAAGTTTATACAAACAAAAAACTGTTTTTTAAACTGATATTTCAAATGTCTACTACGTTAAATGCGGTTGATGACCTCACAAAAAAGGTCGTCAAATAAATTAGTTTTGTTTGATCAGGATATCCATCACGTCTGCAAAGTTTTGCTAGCTAATTTAATTTGACCCTGTAGATACCAGTATCAAAGTGTGTCAAGACAAAAAATTGATATTTACAAAACCATTTATGGTTTACCTCATATCTCTGTGAAAGAACGCAAAGAGTTGTGTTAGGGAAATATTGTAGTGACCCAACCACAGTACATTTTGGTGTTCCCCAAGGAAGCGTGCTGGGTCCCACTCTTTTTATTATATATATAAATGGATTATGCAGCATGAACCTCCCACAAGCTAAGATGTTCACATATGCTGATGACACCGCGATAGTTTTTCATGGGTAAACTTGGGATGAAGTACAATGCGCTGTTGAAGGCGGAGTAAAGACCGTTGCGAACTGGCTACAGCATAATCTTTTGACGTTGAATATAGAAAAAACCAAGGCAGTCAACTTTGCTATTTCCGAACGTTCTTCCCCAAACTGAGTGTCTTGCTTACGGCTGCACTCCTGTATTAGTTCCGACCAGTGTTCTTGCCCTTACATCGAAACGACTGACTCTATTAAATATCTAGGAGTTATTATAGATAACAGATTGACATGGTCCGCACACCTGAGCGCTTTAAAGGGCAGGATTAGAACAATGCTACGTATATTTAAGCAACTAGGCAAGATTGCTGATGATTCTGTCCTGAAGATGATTTACTTATCACTGTGTCAATCTGTTCTTAATTACTGCATAGTTGCGTGGGGCGGTGCGGGCAAGACCTCACTTATTAAAGTAGAACGAGCCCAGCGTGCTCTACTAAAAGTTGCCTATGGACGACCTTTCCGGTACCCCACGAATAAACTCTATACCGAAGTGGGGGTTCTTAGGGTTAGACAACTATATATACTATCTGTTACCCTACGATTTCATAAAACTGCCTTAAGCACTTGTATCATTTCAAGTCGAAGGGTAAATTGGGACAAAATTAGATGCAGTAAATCAATCGGCAGAAGGTCTTATGGTTATATGGGTCCACACATATACGCGAAACTCAATAGTCTACACAAAATACTAAAACTAACACAAAAAATATGCAGAAACTGGCTTCTTACACTGGACTACGATATGACAGAAAGTTTCCTAGCTTAAGTAAAAACTCACAGTATACACATTGACAATTCACAAATACACGTGCACTCACTAACATAGGTACCTATAACATACATACACTCTTACAACACCAACAAAATTAACACGAATCACAGCACCATGTATACACTCTTTTTTATAACAATTTTAAGTTTTAGAAGTGTTTTGTTTTGCCTTTTTATTTAAAATTGTTAACGGAACGAAGGAGCCCAGATCTCACAACACAGGGAATCCTAGTGTGAGGTCTAGGAATTCAATCCACCTGAATGTAAACTTTGCTCAATAAATTTATTCTTATTCTTATTTATAGAAAATTGTTTAAGGCGACGATAACCGAATTTTAATGATTTTATACTAAAGATCACGTCTAAACGAGAAGTGTTAATGATTTGGAAAAAAACATATGTTAAATTAAAGCATTTTCTTAATAAATTAATCTGTGAATATTTTAGATTATGTTTATATTACATAGCGTAATTATTTTTGTAAAGTTATGTCTAACGCGGATAAAAAACTGAAATCACGTAAAAACTATCAAGCGTATTTTTGTGGAACCTTCATCATTTTAAAGATAATTTAATTATTTATCTTTTAGTTTACGTGTTTTATTAAAATACCTTTTGTTTTATGTACAATAAATTAATAATGTGTTTAATTTGGGACAGCGCTCCTTATGGGCGAGTCCTATTACTGGCTGGACGTACACACGGCTACACATCAAGCTATACATTTTCAGTATAAGCTGATCTCGCATTGTACGGAAATCTTATACGATGCGAGATCAGCATAAACTGGAAATGCATAGCTTGATGTGTAGACGTGTGTACAACGCGTTGCGTGAGCTCAGTACAGAACACGTAAGCTAACCACTCAAGGTCGCTGGCATATATATCTGCGTCTTAAGTTACGAAATGTTTGTAAATGTTGAAATTTCGATTAATCATTATTGATGTGCAAGTCTAAAACGGTAAAAAGTAGAGATTAATATTTGGAGTAGGTAGATAAAGGAAATATGTGGAAAACTACATGAGTAAATATTTACAGATGTTACGATACATAAACGTGTTAACCTGATAGGTAAACAAAGGCTTAAACCCAATCCATATCCATTCTATATGCTATAATACTCGTATAATAATATAAAATTACTATTACTACTGCCTCGTTGGTCTAGTGGTCGCAAGCGCTACTGCTGAGCATGAGGTCCTGGGTTCGATTCCCGGGTCGGGCAAAGTGTTATTGGGTTTTTCTATCTGGAATTTCTCAGTAGCAGCCCGGAGTCTGGATTTGTGCCCGGTTGATGGCAATAGGCTCGCCCCCTATTACATGGGACTTAAACATAACTGGCGAAATGTGGGTGTACCTACTACAGGTACACCTCTGCCCAACTCTTCAAGGAAACAAGGCGTGATGTTATGGTATAAAATTACTATCTATATTATAATTACTACCTATATAAAATTCTAAATTCTCAAGTTACTCTGTCTGTTTGTCCGTCTGTTTGTCTGTCTGCTACCTTATCACGCCTCAACCACTGAACCGATCGTTACGAAATTAAGTAGCCTGGGATCCTGGGACAGGTAATTTTTCATCCTCGATATTTGTACTAAAAATAATAAAATACAAAGTACAGCTAGTCATACATAAGTCTGTTTAATCACTTAAATTTCGATACAGATTATTAACAACAATTTAGAAGTCAATGATTCCGATTCTCTTGGCAAGATGAGTGCCTCTAGACTAAAAATCACCAAAATTTAGTTTATTCCTTTCAAACGACGATTTTCCATTCTGAAATAGATTAAAGTGACACAACTTATCTATATTTTAGTTTGACAGTAAGTACTAAGATGGCACTGAGATATTAATTTAGTGAAAATGGCAATTTTGCTATTCTCATTTTGACGGTTTTCACCCAAAAAATTTAGTTTTTTAACTAAATCTGACTATTTCTAATCGCGATTAAAAACGTGTGGAATAAAATTGTTTGTTATGAACATTAAATTCACACCAACACCTCGCCTTCAGGTGCAAAAACAGTACTGATTTTTTCGAAAATGGTGTGTCCAATCGCAATAATAATGAAAATTTCGACCCCCTTTATAAAATCCATAAACCCCTTAAACTCAACATGTAGGTAAGTAATATTTTTTTAGTTCGGTCACAGATTACATATTATACTAGTTCGGTGTACAAGAGAATCGGCACCACTGTCTGTTATTGACCGCATAAAGAAAATCATTTTGACCGAAACGGTTAATTGGCTTGAAGTGAAATGACAAAATCGACCTTTGCACTTGAGCAAAACAACTCCACTGAAGCTATTTTTAACACTATCTCGGCAAACACGTTTGATAATGATAACACTTTAACTACACATTGCTAGATAAACACACACACACTTATTGATATAACTCTTAACAAAAAGGTTAATTTTATGATGATTATAATTTATCACAGAGCAAAAACAATATGTTTTGCTTTATCTAACGTTACGAACCTACCTAGAACATTGAAGCAACACCAGCAATAGTTCCAACCAACTTTTAATTTATATCTTGCCCACAGCTCAAAATTAAGTTTGTTTAATCATGTAAGTATTTAACTGCATTAATTAATTTGCTCATGCAACTCGTCATGACTGATATAGTCTTATGTTAATATACTAACAAAATATGGACAAAAATTGTCTGAACTAAACGAATTTTAGTTTATTTGTTTATTTATTATAACAATCGCAACAAAACTAAAAAGCTATATGGTGCATCAAAATTCAAAATATTTTATTTATTTCACATAAACCTACATGGGCACTTATGAAACGTCAGAAGCTAGATGCACGGTTCCAATTGGTCGCTTCCCATGGAGAAGAGCCGGCAAGAAACTCTACGGTTACTCTTTTAAAAATAATTGGCTTTCACAATACTTTCAAATAACAGTGTTACTAGGTATGGGAGGACAGTGTAGGTCTTTCAATGAGTACCAGGTACTTGACAAAATAGAAAATGGTCAACAGATCTACAGTCCACTAAGCCTACAACCTACGACGTTCTCACATTCACAAAATAGAAAAGAATCTACACAAAAGATAAATAAATTGGTAAAAATACGTCATCATTTACGTACCTAAGTTTGAATATCCTTGCAGTTATTATCACAATTTGCAAATGAATGGAGTAAAATCAAGATTGTCTCCAGTATTCCTAGATTGGCGGTTGTTTCGACTTTGTCTCACCGAAGCCTTGGCAATCTTTTATATAGCCAGCGATCCGGTACGAGTCAGCATGAACTTTAGACTTTGGACTTTGAATGTTCAGTCTTGGATTGTACATTGGGTTCAAATTAGATGATGATATCAATGTTTTTAGCCAAAAAAAACAAAGACATTAATTCGTTGGATATGGTACATAAAAAGTTGGTAAGATATAATTATGTTTAGGACACATCCGCCGCTCAAAGCGGCGATTTTGATTATATTTCTGAATATTGTTCGTTCTTCACCATTAAATAGGTTATTATGTACCGTACGTAACACGTCTCTCTGTTTGTCCGGTACTACAATTATTATGGTTCAAGAACCTGTTTTTCGATTCATATTATGTCATTGTGGTACCTGCTCATAGATGTTGTGTGTAAGTTGTTTAATAACATATTATGTATTACGTACGTATGTTTTGTTTGTATACTTTACTAAGGCTAATTTAATAATATTTTAATGTTAGTACTTGCATTTGTCTGTTTATTATTTAGATAATTTAATTAGTACTTGTAAAATCGGACAAGTGCGTGTCGAACCACGCACAATGCTGGGTTCAGTGGTTGGGATGAATTTATCCCAAAAGCAAACTTAATTTTGTTGTGGAAAAACATGTTCTCCCATTTATACATTTATTCTCCAAAGTCAAACGTGAGACAATAATCAATTTTTTTTAATATTTTTAGATTTTCGGAATTTTTCCTTTACTTGTGCTGTGCGACCTTGCTGCATCTTACCAAATTTCATGATTCTAGGTCAACGGGAAGTACCCTATAGGTTTTGTATCAAAATATTATGTAGAATAAATGGCCGTATTTTTTTATTGCATTGACTTACAAGCTTGATTTTTTTTAGAGCTCCAAGGAACCGTAGACCTACGAATTTGATATTAATTTCAACTTGATATTTCCACGCGGTCCTGAGAAAAAGGGTCTTGACAGACTGACAGACGGACAATGAAGTGTTCCTATAAGGCTTTTGTTTTTTCTTTTTGAGGTACGGAACCCTAAAAATGTATCGAATGTCGTAATTTATTCGTTCGATCAACGCAGTTTATTGCGTTGCATTATTAGTGAATGAATACTAAAACATTTGATAACAAATGTTATTGACACGAGTGTGTTACATACCCTGCATTCCGAGTTACGTTAAAAGTGACAATATCGCGAATCCGACCAAATTTTATAGTCACAATTATTACTCAATAGCCCTTATATTTTGTGACTATTAAATTTGTCGGATTCGCGATATTATCACTTTTAGCGTAACTAGGAATGCGGCCAAGAAGGCCAGTCTTTTTTTTTTTGGTTTCGTAATTATCAAATAACTTCTCCCGCTCTGGGCGGAGCGGGAGGGCGTGTCAGACCCTTACTGACTAAAACCCACCCGTGTTCCTTCAGTTGCCTGTATTGCCAGGGGCCACGGTAACCCTTTCGGACTTTCCCGCGACCTCGGCAGGCATCTGCCCTAGCGGACCCCGTCAGTTCTGCTGACATCTCTTTGAGGCGCGCGTGGAACACAACGCACCGTCGACCCGGGGGTACGAAAATAATAATAGGTAGTATAGTTATATATACATATAGGTCTACGTATAGGTAGGTGTGGTACCTACCTATTCGTATCCTCTTCCTAACATATTATAAAACAAAGTCCCCCGCCGCGTCTGTCTGTCTGTCTGTCTGAACGTGATAAACTCAAAAACTACCGAACGAATTTTCAAACAGTTTTCACCAATGGACGGAGTGATTCATGCGGAAGGTTTTAGTGTATAATTCATTATAGTTTTATGTAAATTGGCTGAAATATGACGATTATTGTCGAAGATGTCGGAAAACATCATCCCTAGCTTAACTGGCGTGCGCCGCGTAAGCCGTAAGAGATACATCAAATTTATGTATTACAGGATTGAAGATCTTAAAAAGTTCAACAAAAAAGGCTGTGATAGTATATGTCTATCTTCTAAGGATGACCCACAGTAACCATTTTTATCTTTCAGAATTTCATAAAAATTCCATTGTTATTTCCGAAGCTTTTTTTGACCGATATAGTATTAATCCTTATCCAAAAAAATATGTTATTTAAATTGGGCATTTAATTTAGATTTAAATATGCCTTGACATCATATCATTTAAATGAATGGTTTAAAAGATATCACAGATTCAAAATTACGCGAAACAAAGTAATTATGGTTGGAGTGCAGCGGTAGGAGTCAATAACCTTTATTAGGTATGTAATCCCGGTACCTACTGCCCGGTCGGTCTAGTACGTTCCCGTGGGATATTTTCCGACATCCACGCGGGCGAAGACGCGGGCAAAAGCTAGTAGAATATAAATTAAAATTATAGAAATATAAATCTATGGGTACCACAAAAAAGCTAGTCCACCAGACGGAAATGAACGTGAGTCATTGTACCCACATTACGCTAATCGGAATATTGGGTAATTAAAAACCGTGACTTAGGCAAATTGTATACAACACGAGTCTTTATAATGTGCACATATCGAAATGAGGAAATCTATGCTTCATTTTATCGATGGAAAAAATATTAAAAAAATCGAAACATTTTTTAAGGCAAAAAAAAATTCGATACTTTGACCCCAGAACTAAATTATCTATCGTGATGAAACAAACTCCATAATGATTGGCAGTAATTAGGCGGCGGAAAAAAAACTACCCTCAATTGAAAATAAACATGTTTTTTTTTGCAGCATCGTAAAATTTCTCAATAAGCCCCACATAAAGGATATATAAATATATTAAAAATAAATTGTAAAAAAAAAACCGTCATAAAATTAAGCGTAGATTCCCTCATTTCAATATGTGCACATATTAGAAAGACTCACATTGTATGTGCCTAGTACTTATCTAGTATACACATAGGTACACTCAGTAGAGACAACAAATATTGATATAGCAGTTGATACCTTTTGTGAAACTGGCGAATCATCCTGAATCTGTATTTCTACTTGTGTGACATAGTTTTGAAATTTGGAGAAGTTTGAGATTAATCTAGCATAGACTGTTATATTTTATGTAAATGTATGGCTAAAAAACAATACAATACAAAATAATCAAAGAAAATAAGAAATAAGTTAACGCAAAAATAAAATAAAATTTATATGTTTAATTAATTAGGAAAATGAAACCAAATAAAAAATGGCTGATTAAAAAACTTAAAAAAAAAACAACCGGCTTCTAAAAAAACACTACAAAGTGAAAAATAACATAAATTTCGGAAGTCGGTGGTAAATAACGAAAATACTAAACCAAAGACACCGACTTCCGAAATTTATGTTATTTTTCACATTGTAGGTACCTACTTAGTTTTTTTTTTGGAAGTCGGTTGTTTTTTTTTTGTAAAAAAGTTTTTATTTTTCGCTTTTTAGTGGGTCAGTTTGTAATTTATCTAAGTTACAATAGCCTAATGTCAACTGCTCATAACCTTTCACAAAATATTGCTTTTCCCGATGCAGAGACGTTAATCTTTGAGGAGTTCTCCTGGTACTTTACCATCAGCTCCACTTCTTCATATGCATTGTAACGAGCATAAATTTCTTGGCAACCTTATTAAAGTAATCGAATCGCAACCCGTGGAATACTTAGTAGGTATTAACTATTGAGAAGTTCCGGTGGCCATCTGTGGTCTCCATCATCAGTTCCACTTCACCAAATGATGCTTTTTGAGAGCAACTGCACAAGTTACTATAACAAATAGCCAAATTGCCATAGGTGTCCTTATAATATTTGAAGAGTTCCCTCGATTTCTCTGAGATGCCATCATCAGATCCTGGTTTACTTACCCTTGGAATATCTCCTTTCCAACAAAAAAGAATCATCAAAATCGGTTCATAAACGACGAAGTTATCCGCGAACAAACATAAAAAATAAAATATATACGGTCGAATTGAGTAACCTCTTTTTTTTAAGTCAGTTAATAAGACGACCCACTTGATGGTAAGAGGTCTCCCATCACCGATAGACAACTGTAATACCAGCGGTTTTATGACCTTGAAGATGTTTTGTCATCCATGTTACGAATCGGAAATGAATCACGGTGCTTGTAATTACATCGGCAGAACCATCGTTCAAACTGGAATGCAGCAGGAACACAGCAACGCGAACGGTGCTTGGCGGCAGAAACAGTACCCTAATTGCATAATACACGATCAATCACAATTTTTTTGTTTCGATTTGAAACAGATTGCTAATCCATTGCTTCATAAGTTGGAAAAAAAATCTGCTCAACAACGTAAATAACGCAATGAATGTTGTTGAACTGTCAAAATGAAACAAATTAGTCATAATAATTTATGAAAATAAGTTGCGCAATTAGGGTACTAGTGTGACGTTAGTAGATAGGTACTTTCCCGGACTCGAGTTACCTGTCTATTCTGTAAAAATCTCATTGTGAAACTCAGGTGAAGTTAGCTGTCATTTCACTTGATGCTAGGGATCTAGGGATTGACACTATTGACAGCTCACTTCAAGTTCACTTCACTTGAATTCTATTCAATTTTTAATAAATGGCAAGCAAAGCCGATGTCGACTGTTCTGCCAATGTCTAAAGTGAGTTGGAAAACAAGAGGGCATGATTAAAAAAAAAGGATGACACTTAAAAGTTAAAAACAAATAAAATTCATCGATTGATTCAGCTGAACAAAATGTAGATCTTGTTGGGTTAGTACGGGACTGAAACAAACAAAAAAGTGGTGGCACTCCGGGACTGCCGACAGAAGTGAAAACTTGAACAAGATCACTTTGGTGGAAGAAAAATACTGGTATAGAACATTGGTCCGTAACCTTATCTAAATAAAGAGCACAATCACGTATACAAAAAAAAAACTTCCGAAACCTTTAAAGTAAAAATACTTTCATAGAATATTGATCCGTAACGTAAAATAAACGAAGAGCAGAGTTTACAAAATCTTTAAAGTAAAATACTTGCATAGAACATTGATCCGTAACTTAATATAAATAAAGAGCACAATCGCGTTTACAAAACCTTTAAAGTAAAAATTCTTGCATAGAATATTGATTCGTAACGTGATATAAATAAAGAACATACTTGAATTTTGAAGGTGAGATTTTTACAGAATATCCGTTCGTCTAGGAAACATTCTGAAGTTTCTTGTGAAGTAAGCGCTTCACCTATCCTACAACATTGGGATGTATTCTACAATTTCTATATCAACACATTGTACAATGACGTGTTGACAAAATGGCCGCCAGTCTATTGCAATAAATAAGAGCTAAACACCATTACAAATGGTTTTTATTACTTGTTGGCAAAGCGCAGGTTTTCCAATCTTATTTATGTAGCATTTATAAATTAAATTACATTTTTCAGTATTTCAGTTGAATTCTTTGAGAAAGTCGTGAGTCAGCTCCTTTGCAGCCGAGTGGTTTTAGATTGACATGATTGAATCACGACATGGTTATAGTTGTAAAGAAAACAGCAAACCTGCCTGTTGTCACGTCAGCATCTCTAAGGCGATTAACACACTGTCACGCACCACGCAGCGTAGCGCGTGAATGCGTGTTTTAACGTTGCTTGTAAGTACTCGTATCTCCGTTTGTATAGAAAACACGCACAGTCCAACACACAGAAAATGCATCCACGTGCGTTCATTCAGTTCGTTGACACGCAACATGCAGCGTGATGCGGTGCAGTGTGATAATCGCCTTAGCCAGTATAGTTTGTCGATCTTAGAAAATCGGGAAGTAGGTACTGCCCGGCCTGTCATCTGGGCAATAACGAACCCGGCTTTAAAACAGCAGGTCTATTCTGTAAAAAGTTCACCGTGAAGTGAAGTGAGCTGTCATTCTAGGGATTGACACTATTGACAGTTTACTTCACTTAAGTTTTCACGGTGAGATTTCTACAGAATTAGCTGCACCCCGCGGTCACCCGCGTAAGTCTCGATCCCGTGGGAACATTGCGATAAAAAGTATTCTATGTCCTAATCCAGGTCATGGTCTATACTCATGTGAGAAATTTCATTCAAATTTGTTCAGCCGTTTTAGTATGAAAGCGTAACAAACAAACTCACTTTCGCATTTATAATTGACCGAGCGAGCGTAGCGAACGAAGCATCTCTGGATCAAGTCTGGCAAAATTTGCAAATATGTTTCCTTGGAGTAAAAATTGGTAGCATCAGTATAGTCTCCAGGGCCCGTTTCAACTTTCTACTCTGTATGCGAGGTACAGATACTCATAATATAATGGGTTCACCCACTCGAGAGAATATACTAATGATTTTATAGAGAACACTCTGAAATACATTAAATAGATCTATAGTGACATTCACAAACTGCGTATTTGTCGTTTTCCTAAATAACATCATTAAGAATGATTCTAGATTGAATAAAAAACGTTTGAAATTGCTAAGATTACCTCTAATTGATGTTGTGATTCTATGTTCATAATTTGCGCTATTTAGTGCCTAACTTTATAAACATATTGGTATAAGAATAAAAATAACGTGATGTCGCTAATAATTAGACAGTAAATAACTGATCAGATTTTTTGTCAATTGCATCCATCGCTTTATTTACATAAAACTTAGAATTATTCTGTTATACACTCATTTGGATTTGATGTCATAGGCCCATGTGGGCGCGTCGAGCGTCGACAGAGAGCGTTCGGTTTTTCGAAAAAAATAGTGACATATGGACGCGACGATTACGTATTTATTGCACAACAATCTTTTTGGTTAGGACGTGGGGTTACAATAAACAGGACTGCATGTGACATACATTCTGTTTATTTTTGCTGTTCCATTTTATTCCCAAATAAATTGTTCGGTGTTCTCTGAAGAACATACATGAATTGCGTTTTTTGGTGTTGCATCGTAATAGTTTCGTTTTATCATTGCAGTGTTGTGCGCTGCCAAGATGAGTTCTTTTGTATGAAAATTTTAAAGAAAATCTATAAATTACAGTCATGGACTTTTTATTGATGAGGGATGTACCTGGCTGTTACAAAGTTATGAATAATTTGATTATGGTGGTATTATTTTGATATGTTAATCACTCATGGTAGGTATGTTGCTATAATAATAATTATTATTGAAATATTTTTTTTACGTCTTTGACATTTCTCGAGACCCAGGGGACTTTTGGAAGGCGTACGACGGGCCGAAGCTAACTCGCAGAGGCCCCTTAGACATTTTTAAGTGTTGAGGCACCAACCGACGATTATCCCTGTTCGCACTATGCAAGGGCACCCAAGGACAACCCCCGGTTGGTGTGGGACTATTGCAGGATATGGAAACAAAGATATTGGACTATGGGTTTGGGTGGCTAAAGTGGACTGGTTACCTGGAACTATGGAAGGACTATGGCCCCTGCCTGATCTATGTTTTATATGCACACGAATAAAATGGCAGGGGGTGACTTGCACACTCAATAATGGGCCCCCGAAAACGGTCGCTAGCACACAGTGTCGTAGCGACAAGGGGGAAACACGTCTTGAGGTGCTTATGAGGAGTGGAGAGGTATTTCACGGCTATCAGGACAATCCCGGAAGTACGGTCAAGATCCCTACCAGCATCTTACTGGAATACTTCCTTCCTCCGAGCACGTTTGCTCTTGCGAATCTCCATTCAAGCCGGCCAATTAAGGCAAGAATGAGGTGGGAGCTCCGTTCCTCGTCAGTGTTCACTCTAGCCGGCCAATTAAGGCAAGCCAGAGGTGAGAAACAAGACTTCTCCCAGGAGATAGGGTCCGTGGGGTCGCTACTGCCCAACAGCTCGCCACATGCTGCCCTGCGGTTTTTGTATCTCTCTTGGTCTGGCTCCTCATCTAGAGTTTGGAGCGCTCAAGCCCCACCACGACGTCAACGTAGAGATAATTATTATAATTATTATTGCAATAGGCAATTATGATTACCCATTGGTCTCCTTCATTATTGCGATTCAATAACTTGTAAGAAGAAAGAGATAACATCATAACGTCACGCCTGTAATCCTCGAAGGATTGGGCAGAGTATCTATAGTACACAGACATTTTACCAGTTAAGCGGGGTTTACTGATATTTTCTGTGATAATTTCAGATGACCTGTAGGTATAATATTATGTTTGATCTTCATTGGAATTTAATTCAAGGTGAAATGATGACCGAGCTGAAAACCGTTTCAGAGGTAAATGTTTCGCAGTTATTTATGTTTTCATGAAAAACCTTTTCCTCATGGTTACAACTTTTTAATTTTATTTATAGCTGACCATTCTGCAGCAACTATTAGTCACTAAATTTTGAGGAAACACATAATATCTTAATTGGTAATAATAAGGAAAATGATTTGAGTACACATTTATTTTGTAAATTTTTTGCTGGGCCATTAAGCCAGGTATGTATGTACCTACCGATTATTTCGGGGTGCAAAGTACACAGATCGCGGTCAGTTGTATGCAACTCGTAAATCACGAACTTGGACTTTGAATTGTATATTATGATGTATAGTAAGTAGGTACCTATTTAAATGATCATTAACAGAGTGGTAAGTAAGGTATCAAGGCCTAAAACAAAAATAATAAGGAGTCAAAGATAAAGGTTTTATGCAGTTTTGAAGAAGACATACTGGCGATCATTTTGGTGTCATTATTGTTCCAAATTTGAATTCATAACCATTTAAAAAGTCAGAAACCTCAGGGTGGCTCGATTTAGGAGTCCGGGAGTGTGGGAGAAGATCATATTACAGGCCAGTCACCGTAAGTCACAAATAAATGCACTGTACTGCTTTTTTAGGGTGTTGTATAGATACCAATAGTGTAAAAACCGAGTTTGCAGCTTGGAAAGACCTGTGCGGTGCTCGAAAAACTTCAAAATTTTCGAACTTCGTTCAGTTTTTGACTTATAACTTCTAAAAGGTGCATCCTACGTATAAGTCAGTGATATAATTATTTTTTTTAATTTAGGGGTTGATAACGTTTACCTATAGGTACTAGGTCCTATACCTACTTAGTTATCATTTAGCGTTTTTATTGTTGTGCTCTTAATCAACAGCTGTTGTTATGAGGACAGGAGATCAACAATAAAAAATATTTCCGTGGTCAACATTATTATACCTACGAAATTAGGTATAGTTTGACCAATACCGCTGTACCGCGCCATAGGAAGGCGCGCGGCGGAACGGGGCAGTGCAGTCCGCTTAACACACGGCACCGCGCACCGCTGCGGAAGTGAGAGGTGAGAGCACCCTGGACCGCGCGGTCGGGCGGTGTACGTGTGTTAGGCATCAACGGATTTATTAGAGGTCAATGCGACATGAGATCCGCTTCACCGCCTACCGCGGCGGTACGCGGTGCCGTGTGTTAATCGCCTAATTCGTCAAAGCTTTCGGTGCACGGCGTCCCGCCCGCCGCTCATTGGTCAACACTGCCCCCGCCTCGCCGCGTATTCTTAAGGCGCGGTACAGCGGTATTGGTCAAACTATATCTGCTTACTATCTTCCCACGATTCTAGCAGTCAAATCAATCTTGTAGATTCCTTTCTCACATAACCCGAGTTTCGCTATCAATCCAAAGGCCTTTCATTGACAGTAATACAATATATTTCGAGTTGTTAGTAGTTATTTATGCAACTGTTGTATAATAAGGGGTATTCAAACACGAATGTGGGTTTATCACACGAGGCTAAGCCGAGTGTGATAATAGTATCACATGAGTGTTTTAATACCTAATTATGTAGATACAGTTGTATACAAGACTGTATCTACACCCATGTTATGAATTAATTTGTAAAAATATTCAGTCAAGTTTTCATTACTACGTGATGTACGAGCTAGCATTTCTTCCAGAAGCCGCCCATAATTTTGCTCACATGGAAAAGCCTTTGTAAGTTTGGCTTGCCACTCAGTCCAATAAAAACACTACACTTGGTAGGGTTTCGAACCATTTTTTGGCAAGCCCAGCAAGTTTTTGTAGAGCAAAATGTATGGTCTGCTTCTCGTCCCATTTGTATATTACAGCACATTCATTTACCTTCCTAACCCAACTTCCAATACTAGAAGTTTTACTAGAAGGATCAAACTCCGGTATAACATTATTCAAATGATTATTGTTTAGGCTACGTGATGTTTTACGAGTCCCTTCTTGAAAAACATTCAAAAGATTTAGTAGGTACCTCTTTTTTTGACCAACTTGAAGTCCTTTTCTGTTTCTTGCGTCGCTGTGGTGAATTTGTGGTATCAGTTGTCGTGCTTGAAAACGAAGAGGTCGATGTAGACCTTCTGCGCTTCCTTTTAGATCGCTACTTTGCACGTTTCGTATTTGTCAGATGCAAGCCCTTGTTTGACACAGGGGCTACCCGTTTGCCTTTTGATCTCTCGGCCAGCTGAACTGGTGGATCTTCTTCTGGAGTTTTGGCACCAGCAGATTCCATGATCTCAAAAATATAATAAAACATTGATTAGCACATTTACACAATTTGGTAACTTAACACATTAGTCATTTTTGTAATATTAACCCAGGGCATAGTGACATCACAAGAATAATAATTATTATGCTTAAGCTCATTTTATAATATCTCCATAAAGTTTAACTCTTTAAATAAACAAGTAAAATGTCTAGGGAAAGACAGAAAAACTAACGAATGCAAAATTGAATATCAGTTTTATCAAAAGCAAAAAAATTAAAATATATTATTGCATTTTGAAAGGGCTGATCCTCTTAAAAGTTGTATATCTGTATGACTTAATATAGGGTTTTTATTTTTGTTTTTATTTAACCGCCTCTTTTTAACTTGCAGTTACTTTGCCATTTAGTATTTTTAAGACCCCAAAATAGGAATTATTTAAGGTTCACGAAAATAGGCGCAATCATTGTATGTACTAGAATATTTACTAATATTTTAATGAAAACTTAAGGGTATGATTATTTGAGGTTTGATTAAAAACTTGCCTTTTACACACATGGCCAAATATTATTTAGAAGTCTGACATACTTAGTCATACTATAAAATAGTCAATCTATAAATTCATGCTTTACTTACGTTCTTAAAGATTGCTTTGTTCATATCGGGCACACTTGGCCCAAGTTTTTATTGACTCACTTGGCCATACAAAAACCTAAAGCACACTTGGCTTTATTTTTAGCATACTTGACTTTTCTTTAGCACACTTGGCTTGGTCTTTAGCACACTTGGCTTGGTCTTTAGCACACTTGGCTTCGTCTTTAGCACACTTGGCTTGGACTTTAGCACACTTGGCTTGGTCTTTAGCACACTTGGCTTGGTCTTTAGCACACTTGGCTTGGTCTTTAGCACACTTGGCTTGGTCTTTAGCACACTTGGCTTGGTCTTTAGCACACTTGGCTTGGTCTTTAGCACACTTGGCTTGGTCTTTAGCACACTTGGCTTGGTCTTTAGCACACTTGGCTTGGTCTTTAGCCCACTTGGCTTGGTCTTTAGCACACTTGGCTTGATCTTTAGCACACTTGGCTTGGTCTTTAGCACACTTGGCTTGGTCTTTAGCACACTTGGCTTGGTCTTTAGCACACTTGGCTTGGTCTTTAGCACACTTGGCTTGGTCTTTAGCACACTTGGCTTGGTCTTTAGCACACTTGGCTTGGTCTTTAGCACACTTGGCTTGGTCTTTAGCACACTTGGCTTGGTCTTTAGCACACTTGGCTTGGTCTTTAGCACACTTGGCTTGGTCTTTAGCCCACTTGGCTTGGTCTTTAGCACACTTGGCTTGGTCTTTAGCACACTTGGCTTTGTGTCACTCTCATTGTAGGCTTTGTTTTGTAGGCAAATCCCACTTCTGAGATGTCATGAAATCATAACCTCTGGTTCAGAATTAATAATGTTTATTCATCATTTTCAACATAATCAGTATTTTAACAATCACTTATTCATTTGGCAGTAATATAATAAGAACACGGATCCGTAAGATGTGCTTACGGTTTTACGCTTCGAAACAGACTGGCCCTGTCTAAATAAATTCAGTTACCAACTGAATGATCCCCACTTTAAACGGAAGTGAACACTAAGCCGGTTATACGACCAATCAGAGCAGAGTAAACAGTACATACAATCACTTGACTAACTAAAATACATTGGGGCTTATGATTAACAGTACATAAATTAATTAAAATTTAAACATTAATGATTTATTAATTATACAAAACAAATATACTTTAATACCGATGAATATCTAAACGGATGTATAAAGTTCGTGCAACCACTAGCGCCATCTTTCGCTTGTGGAAAAAAGTCCTATTCTTAATTATTGTTTTATAAAATCATTACAGTACCTACCTAAATAAAAAATAAACTAGATATAAAACATAATGTAACAGTAATTTATTTTATAAAAATAACCTAATATTAAACTATAATTTATTAATACCGTAGGTATGCTAAAATAAAGAATTATAACTTAAGCCCCGTCTACACGACACAAGTTTCTTGCCTGTGGCATAACTAGAATAAAATTGAAGAAACAAATGACTTTCGTCGTCTTAATACTGTTAAAGTGCAGGCTACACTGAGATTGGCGGGAGGGGTTCACATCGGCGTCGAGTCGACGATGAAGTATCTGGGACTCGTCCTCGATAGCCGGTGGAACTTCGTGGAGCATTTCCGACGTTTGGCTCCCAGACTGGACCGGGCCGGGGCTGCCTTGAAGCGGCTCCTGCCCAATCTGGGAGGTCCAAACGCCTCCTGCCGGAGGCTCTACGTGGGGATCGTGCGGTCCATGGCCCTTTACGGGGCGCCGGTGTGGGCGCCTTCATTGAGGCGGCAGCCAGGCCGCCGGCTGAACGCGTCCCAAAGGGTCATGGCCATCCGGCTGGCCCGAGGATACCGCACGGTCTCCTGCGAGGCGGCGAGCCTCCTTGCCGGAGTACCGCCATGGGATCTGGAGGCAAAGGTCCTCGCGCACATTTGGGAGTGGCGCGAGGAGGCGAAGCGCCGGGGCTTAACTCCGATGCCGCAAGAAGTCGCGGCACAGCCGACAGAGCTCCGGCGGGATCTCATGGCGGAATGGAGAGTGCGATTGTCGCAACCCAGCGCTGGGCACGCCACAATTGCGGCGATAAGACCCCTCTTTGAGGAGTGGCTAGAGAGGCGCCACGGCGTCCTCACCTTCCGCCTGACGCAGGTACTCACCGGACACGGCTGTTTCGGGAGGTACCTGTTCAGGATAAAGCGGGAGGAAACGCCCGGGTGTCGTCACTGTGTGGATCGCCCGGAGGACACGGTGGAGCATACGGTGGAGGTCTGCCCGGCTTGGGCAGGGCATCGCCGTGTCCTCGTGGATGCGATCGGCGGCGGTGATCTCTCGCGTCCGGCCCTGATTCGGGCCATGCTACGGAGCGAGAGGAAATGGGAGGCCGTCACCTCTTTCTGCGAAGCAGTAATGCTCGCGAAGGAGGAGACGGAGCGCGTGAGGGAGAGGCAAATTTCGCGCCCTCGCGCCCCTAACCGCCGCAGCAGGAGACGCCCTGGGCGTCGGGAATCGCAGGAAGATTTCCGGCCACCGTAGGCGCGGGCTTGCGGACGGTGAGCAATGGGTAGCTCGTCGTCCGATAAGGACCAAGCCCGGGTCGACGGCGCGTTGTGTTCCACGCGCGCCTCAAAGAGATGTCAGCAGAATTGACGGGGTCCGCTAGGGCCAAGGCCTGCCGGGGGTTCGAAGAAAACCGATGGGGAAATCGTGGCCCCCGGCAACATGGCATAGGAAGGAACACGGGTGGGTTTTAGTCAGTAAGAGTCTGACACGCCCTCCCGCTCCACCCAGAGCGGGAGAAGTTATTTGATAATTTCCCACCCAAAAAAAAAAAGAAAAAGGCTACACTGAGACGAGAACGAATCGAAACGAAACTAAGTTTGTTTAGCTTCGCTTATGTAGCTATCGTGTCTTTTCATACTTCGGTTCATAGTTCGCGGTGTGAACCGAAGCATGAATAACGCGGTAGCTACATGAGCGAAGCTAAACGAACTTAGTTTCGTTTCGTTCTCAGTGTGACCTGCGTTTAAAGACTCCCGCAGACAGGCGCGACGCGACACCAATAGAACAATTTCCGTGAAGTTTTCATAGAAATTGTTCCATCAGAGTCGCGTCGCGCCTGTCTGTGTAACTTTTATTGTTGCTTCTAGTTATGTAATACCACAGGCAAATAAATCGCACCGTGTATATCAAGCTTTAGGCGGCAACGTGGTTGTCTTTGCTTCTCAGTCTTAGTTTCAATGGCAGGCCTCCTTCGATGGATTGTACTATGTTGCTTCCGTGGTTGATTTCTAATTCCCTCTTGGTGGAGGCCGCAGGTTCAACACTGAACTTGTGCAGTATTGCTGCAAGACCTGCTAAGGACTGCATCTCGCCTAGTCTTGCTCCTGGTGACAAAAATATAGGTAGTTATAGTTGGTACATTGCCTTTTTTAATTAATTGGCTGAACTTCACAGTACCTAATGGCATTAGAGTATAAAATACTAGCTTCTGCCCGCGACTTCTTCCGCGTGAAATTTCGGCCCCCAACCCACCGCGTCGCATCGCAGCGCCCGCCCGCGCTATTACTTCGTTTTAGCTTAGCATTCTTTCCAACTTGCCTATAGCCTTTCTTAAGAATTGGGCTATCAAATACAAAAATAATTTTTCAAATGCGACTGATAATTTTAGAGATTATCCCCTACATAAAACAAATGAACAAATTCTGCCTCTCTAATATGATATTATTATATCTTATAATAAAGTATAGATAATTTACGTGCAGAAAATAGGTTGTCTCAATAACTGCCTCGTCATCATTATTGTGCTTTTTTTTTTTTTTTTGGTGTGGGTAGTTATCGAATAACTTCTCCCGCTCTGGGCGGAGCGGGAGGGCGTACTCTTACTAATTAAAACCCACCCGTGTTCCTTCAGTTGGCAACGGTGTCCCTTTCGGACTTTTCCGCAACCCCGGTAGGCATCGGTCCTAGCGGACCCCGTCAGTTCTGCTGACATCTCTTTGAGGCGCGCGTGGAACAACGCGCCGTCGACCCGGGCCTGGTCCCTATCGGACGGCGAGCTACCCATTTCTCACCGTCCGCAAGCCCGCGCCTACGGTGGCCGGGAATCGGCCTGCGACTCCTGACGCCTGCGGCGGTGAGGGCGCGAAATTTGCCTCTCCCTAACGCGTTCCGCCTCCTTCTTCGCGAGCATTACTGCTTCGCAGAAGGAGGTGACGGCCTCCCATGCCGACTGGCTCCGTACCATGGCCTGGACCAGGGCCGGTCATACATGAAACAGTACCGACCTACATACTACATCCTTACATATTATAAAACAAAGTCCCCCGCTGCGTCTGTCTGTCTGAACGCGATAAACTCAAAAACTACCGAACAGTATTTCAAACGGTTTTCACCAATGGACGGAGTGATTTTTGCGGTAGGTTTTGGTGTATAATTCATTAAAGTTTTGTGAAAATTGGCTTAAAAAATATGACGATTATTGTCGAAGATGTCGGAAAAAATTATGGCGACTGGGAGCTTTACTGGCGTGCGCTGCGTAAACCGTTAGAGATACATAAAATTTATGTTCTACAAGATTGAAGATCTTAAAAATTCAACATGAAATTCCGCGATATGTCTATCTTCTAAGGATGACCCACAGTAACCATTATTATTTTTCAGAATTTGATAAAAATACCATTGTTATTTCCGAAGCTATATTGACCGGTATCATATTCAGTCTATCTCTTTGTGGAATGCGCTACCCTAGGAAATTAGGATGGCGACCAATCGATTATCTTTTAAAGTTAAATTTTGCGAGCACATTCGCAAGAAGCTGACAGTATTTTATGTAATTTAGTGGTATGAGGAACAGGGTGTAAAGTTCACTCATCCACCATAGAAAAGGGAGGATCCTCCGACCAGACGGGTGTTGTGTCTGGCGGGCAACTGCCCATCGGTTTTGAAGTTGAAATCTTGTATGTATGTCGATCGCTCGGTAAACTCTAACTGCGCGATGCAGGATTTGTGTGACGTCATGTTTATGATGCGTAGTTCGTATGTGGCGGTGTAACCGCTACATTATCACAATGGTAATGTTTTCCCATTGTTTCTCTTATTTGTTTTAGTACTTTTATGTGTATTTAGTTTTGTTTATATTTATATATAAAAATCTGCTGTTCCATACATTTTGACCGCGTAGGTATTGCACTTTTCTATGAAACAGCAGATTTTTTTTTAAATATCCGACGAAAAATTTCAACGCATGGGGTTCAGAATCATGTACTGAATCCATGGTTTCAGTTTTTGCATTAAAATATGCTTTGACATCATATCATTTAAATGAATGGTTTAAAAGATATCACAGATTCAAAATTTCACGTGACAAAATAATTATGATTGGAGCGCAGCGGTAGGAGTCAATAACCTTTTCCTGGACTATTAGGTATTATCCCGGTACTGACCTGTAGTACGTTTCCGGGGGTTATTTTACCGACATCCACGCGGGCAAAGCCGCGGTCAAAAGCTAGTAATTTATAAAGCTGAAGAGTTTGTTTATTTGTTTGAACGTGCTAATCTCTAGAACTAACAGTTTGATTTGAAAAATTCTTTTGATTTTTAATAGCCCAATTCTTGAGGAAGGTTAACGGCTATTTAACATCATGCTACGATCCCTAGGAGTCGAAAAAAAAGAAAAAAAAAAGCCAGAAAGAATGCTTAGCGGAAACTTATTTATGCAAGGTTGGTTTACGCAAAGATAAATTAATGTTATGTTGCTACTATATACTCATTACAGAATAATAACTTTTTCTAATAATAATTAAGTCAAGGCTTACCAATACATTGCCGAGGTCCTTCACCGAACGGTAGATACGCGAACTTATGCTTTTCGACATTCGGATCATTGAATCTGTCCGGCATGAACTCATTAGGATTATCAAAATACTTCTCGTCGTTCTGTATGGCCTGTACTGGAATGATGATCTTTACACCAGGGTCCAGGCTGATGCCCAACTCCGGGATCGTGCACTTCCTCGCACACACTCTGTGTAAGGTTCCTACAGAGGGGAACATCCTCATGGCCTCCTTGAACCCGTTACTCAGTGGTGTCATCTTAGAGATTGAATCGTAGCACAGTTTATTATTGTACTTCGCAAGCACTTGATCGATGTCCTCCTGAATTTTTCGCTGTTCTTCCGGATGAAACGCTAACTGATGTAACAAGAAACTTGTTGCTGACGAAGAAGTCTCGAATCCTGCTGCAAAGAAAATGAACACCTGCGCCGCCATACACCTGAGGTCCATCTCCATCTCCGCATGCTCTGGTTTTCCGTCTGCAGTTCTCTTCTCCACCGACTCTCCCGTTATTTTTCCTTTTCCTTCTAGTTCCAAAAGTAGATCAATAAAGTCATTACGACCAATCGGCTTATTATTTCTCTGCTTCCGAATGTTTTGAACGATTTCTGTTACAGAATCCAATAAGACAGACCCGTGGAAAATTCTTTGAATCACTCCTGAGAACTCTGGGAAGAGATCACATAACGCTGCAATGACGTAATTCCTCCAAGATAGTTTAAATATTTTTCTGCCGAGGTCTCTGAAGAGGGAGTGCTCGTCATTGATGGTGTCCATCTGTATGCCGAAGCCGCAGGCGCCGATGAACTCGGTGGTGAAGCGCGCCATCAGCTCGCGCACGTCGCAGTCTCCGCCCTTGTTCACGACGTCCTCGCCCACGTGCTGCAGCTTCTCCGCACACTGCACTACTAGTGGGAACATATTCTTCAGCTTGGCTGTCGTGAACGTTGATGTTAGACGTTGTCTCAATAACTTCCATTTATCGCCATCAACATGGAAAAGATTAAGAAACAGAGGCTCGATTGTGGGGTCCCTACCCAGTCCTCTCGGGTAGAAGTACCCGAAGTCTAGATTCAGGATCCTTCTCACTATATCCAGGTCTCGGACGACCAGCTCGGGTGTGTTGCCTCTGAATAAGCCCACCACTGGCTCATTGGGGTACTTGTTGTATAGTTCTACGGATATTTCTGTGATACTTTTCTTAGCCATTATATTTCTATATACTGTTCCAAAAACTGGTACTGGTTTTTCGTATTTCACATTGCGTTTCTCCCAATAGTTATGGTTTCTGGTGGTGTAGTAGTAGAGCAGCACGAGCACGAGCGGCAGCAGTAGGAGAATCATGTTGGCGGCTTGAGACTAGCGGCGGGACTGAGTGGCGGGCGGGCTGTGCGGTCGAACTTATTTCCAATTAGTGTTATATGTGTGTGTTCGCCACTATGCGTGCGGTTTCATCGGTCAGCGCGGCAGCCGTTTTATGTGCGAGGAACTTCGGTCTCCAAAACTGGTTAAACAAACCTTGAATTTTTTAACCATTAATTACCCTGACTTGCTTGATGTTCTTACTTTTATTCCTGTAATTAAAGAATGAATTATTTGTTAAGATAAAATGACATCGGAAACGGGATTATCAGTATGTATTATACTAACCCTATTATGACGAACTAGATGTTCCAAATGGATGTAAAAATATAGTTTGTTAGAATAGCATTTAATGTTGATATATGTCTGTGACGTAGGTACATACTATAATAGAATCTATCACGAGGCTAGGCACACAGACACCATTTATAACCGACTTCAAAAAAAGAAGGAGGTTTCTCAATTCGACCGTATATGTATTTTTTTTATGTGTGTTTGCGGATTACTTCTTCGTTTATGAACCGATTTTGATGATTCTTTTTTTGTTGGAAAGAAGATATCCCAAGGGTGGTACCATGATAAGGAAACCAGGATCTAATGATGGCATCCCAGAGAAATCGAGGGAACTCTTCAAATATTATAAGCATACCTTTAGCAATTTGGGTATTTTTTATAGTAACTCGTGCAGTTGGTCTCGCAAAGTACCATTTGGTGAAGTGGAACTGATGATGAAGACCACAGATGGCCACCGGAACTACTCAGTACTAAGTATTCCACGGGTTGCGATTCGATTACTTTAATATGGTCGCCAAGTAATTTATGCTCGTCACAATGCATATGGAGAAGTGGAGCTGATGGTGAAGTACCAGGAGAACTCCTCAACGATTAACGTCCCTGCATCGGGAAAAACAATATTTTGTAAAAGGTGATGAGCAGTTGAAATTAGGCTATTGTAACTTGACCCACTAAAAAGCGAGAAATAAAAGAAAAAAAAAAAAAAAACAAAGTGAAAAATAACTTAAACGGAAGTCGGTGTCTTTGGTTTAGTATTTTCGTTATGTGCCACCAACTTCCGAAATTTAAGTTATTTTTTACTTTGTAGTTTTTTTTGTAAAAACGTTTTAGTATCTATTATGAATGTCACTATAAATAGATTAATCTAAATAGGTAATTCCTCGTCCTCATCAAGAAAACGCATAAGTAATAAAATTATGATATTAATGTGACGGTCGCTCAATCGAGAATCAAATTAAGGGGACGATAACTGACTTTTAATGATTTTATACTGAAGATGACGTCTAAACGAGTAGTGTTAGTGATTTGAAAAAAATATACCTATGTTAAATTAGAGCATTTTCTTAATATTTTAGTAAAGGCATATTTTTGATTATGTTTATATTACATAGTGAAATTAATTTGTAAAGTTATGTCTAGCGCGGATAAAAAACTGAGAATGACGCAAAATCTGTCAAGCGTATTTTTCTGAAAATTTCACCATTTTAAAGATAATTAAATTATAAAACATAACATCATAACATCACGCCTTGTTTCCCCGAAGGGTTGGGCAGAGGTGTCCCTGTAGCAGGTACACCCACATTTCGCCAGTTATGTTTAAGTCCCATGTAATATTGCCATCAACCGGGCACAAATCCAGACTCCGAGCTGCTACTGAGAAATTTCAGATAGAAAAACCCAATAACACTTTGCCCGACCCGGGAATCGAACCCAGGACCTCATGCTCAGCAGTAGCGCTTGCGACCACTAGACCAACGAGGCAGTTAAATTATAAATCTTTTCAAAATACCTTTGTTTTACGTAAAATAAATTAATAATGCGTCTAATTTGGGACAACGCTCCTTGATGGGCGAGTCCTATTACTGGCTGGACGTACGACGCGTTGCGTGAGCTCAGTACAGAACACGCAAGCTAACCATTCAAGGTCACTTACATATATCTGCATCTTAAAAAGATTCCATGGTTTTTTTCGGGATTCAACGACCGCTGGTGACATGAAATATGAGTTGAGAAATAATCTGTTTTCTTTTGTTTTATCGTGTTTAGATATCGATAACAATCACGTCTGTGAAATTTATACAAAAAAAATAAAAAACTGTTTTTTAAACTGATATTTCAAATGTCTACTACGTTAAATGCGGTTGATGACCTCACAAAAAAAACCGGCCAAGTGCATGTCGGACCACGCACAATGTAGGGTTCCGTAGTTTACGTGTGCACGGGATTTTGTTTTCAATTTGGTTAGATATGCCCGATGGTACTTAATTATTTTCTATTTAAAAGGTAATTAGTGGAAATGAGAATATAATTAAAATGTAATTAAAGTTTGTCCCTTAATTATTTTTTAATTTGAGGAATCTGTAATAAGTGTTATTGAATAGATAGATGTTTAATGAAAAAAATAATTAAATGTTATGTAATAGTTAATAAGAAATGAAAATGATTAATTATGATGATTATTAATTAATAAAATTTTAATGCGCGCGCTCTCCGCCCTCTCTCTTGAAAACGATTCAACGTGTAAAAAATTTTGAAACAAAATTTGTAGGGAATTTAATCTTTTACAATATTGATACTAAATACAAATAGCGAAAAACCCATAGGAAACGAGATATTTGCGAAAAATGTGCAAAAAATTGATTTTTGTGAACTATGACCTTAGATTTTAAAGTCAAAGTCAAAGTCAAAGTCAAAGATTTATTTGCAGATAAATATGGTTACAAAAGTTCTTAAAATGGTAGATAATGTTAGTAGCTTAGCATATTTAATCATAACATAATGACATGCAAATTTTTGTTACAGGCAGGTACAATTACATTATTGCTTAAATTTAAATTGAAAGAATTCTTTTATATTATAGAAGGGATTCTCAACTAACCACCTACGTAAAGCCCTTTTGAAGCGGACCATTGGAAGTTCTTTAATTTGGTTAGGAATCTTGTTATAGATTTGAATACACATAGGATAACAGCTTCGCCTATATAGTTCCGTTTTTATTCTCGTATTAATTAATCTATTAGGATATCTAGTTTTGAATGCACATTTATCTCCTAGTTTTTCAAACATCTCTGATCAATAGTCACGTACACCCTACCATATGTAGGTTTTGAGACAACTTTTAGGATGTCAAAATACAAGTTTATACGAGTCTATAGCTGGGTATCTCAAATTCCGAGGTGAACTTACTAAGATGACTGGACTATGATAGTTTTTACGTGATTTTCAGTTTTTTATCCGCGTTAGACATAACTTTACAAATAATTACGCTATGTAATATAAACATAATCTAAAATATTCACAGATTAAGTTATTAAGAAAATGCTTTAATTTAACATATGTTTTTTTCCAAATCATTAACACTTCTCGTTTAGACGTGATCTTTAGTATAAAATCATTAAAATTCGGTTATCGTCGCCTTAAACAATTTTCTATAAATGGTTTTGTAAATATCTATTTTTTGTCTTAACACACTTTGATACTGGTATCTACAGGTCAAATTAAATTAGCTAGCAAAACTTTGCAGACGTGATGGATATCCTGATCAAACAAAACTAATTAATTTGACGACCTTTTTAGAGTTCCGTAGTAAACAAGGAACCCTTATAGTTTTGTCATGTCCGTCTGTCTGTCTGTCTGTCTGTCCGCGGTCTAGCTCCAAGACTGTTAGTACCAGAAAGTTGTAATTTGGCATATATACATATATTAATCATGGCGACAAAGAGGTAAAATAAAATTATGAAAAATATTTTTATTAGGGTACCTCCCCTACACGTAAAGTGGGGATGTTTGTTTTTTTTTTCTATCCCTTTTTGTGGGGTATCGTTGGAAAGGTCTTTCAAAAACATTGTGAGTGTGTTAAAACCATTTTTCAATTTAGAGATCCGTTTGCGAAATATTAAGCTTTAAAGTGCAAATTGTTGTTAGAGTCAAGTGTCCCCCCCCTGCCAGCTAAATGGCTGGTTTTAGATATGTGAAAAAATTCACGGCAGTAGCTTATATTTACTACATACTTAGTCTTATGTTAATATACTAACAAAATATGGACAAAAATTGTCTGAACTAAACGAATTTTAGTTTATTTGTTTATTTATTATAACAATCGCAACAAAACGAAAAAGCTATATGGTGCATCAAAATTCAATAATATTTTATTTCACATTAACCTACATGGGCACTTATGAAACGTCAGAAGCTAGATGCACGGTTCCAATTGGTCGCTTTCTATGGAGAAGAGCCGGCAAGAAATTCCACGGTTACTCTTTTAAAAATAATTGGCTTTCACAATACTTTCAAATACCAGGGAACAACATGACAAACTATGGGTGGACCACGGTGAGTGCAGGCAGGCCAAGGAGGCACTCCCTACAATCGACGGCCGCCTCACGAAACAGGTTCTCCGATTAACAAAACAGCAGCTGCGCACAGTTACAGCTGCCCTAACTGGCCATGGGTCATTTAATAAACACCTCTTTGTCATAGGAGTCACAGACAGTCCGCTGTGCAGAGCTTGCATGGAGGACGACGAGACAGCAGCCCATGTGCTGTTAAACTGCCCGGCGGTCGCCACATACAGGGCAAAGTACTTCGGTAACCCAGGTACCCTACGTGAGATTGTCAGTGACACCAAGGCGTTGCTGGCCTTCTTTGAGGAGCTGGGGTGGATCGAATAACAGATTTTCCCACCCATACGCAAAATACACGCTTTGACGTGGAGTTGCGGATACCAGCCCGTATTACCTATTACCTATTACTTTCAAATAACAGTGTTACTAGGTATGGGAGGACAGTGTAGGTCTTTCAATAAGTACCAGGTACTTGACAAAATAGAAAATGGTCAACAGATCTATAGTCCACTAAGCCTACAGCGTTCTCACATTCACAAAATAGAAAAGAATCTATACAAAAGATAAATAAATTGATAAAAATACATCATCGTTTACGTACCTAAGTGTGAATATCCTTGCAGTTATTATCGCCATTTGCAAATGAATGGAGTAAAATCAAGATTGTCTCCAGTATTCCTAGATTAGCGGTTGTTTCGACTTTGTCTCACCGAAGCCTTGGCAATCTTTTTTATAGCCAGCGATCCGATACGAGTCAGTATGAACTTTGTACTTTGAATGTTCAGTCTTGGATTGTACATTGGGTTCAAATTAGATGATGTTATCAATGTTTTTAGCCAAAAAAAAGAAAAAAAAAAAAAAAAAAAAAAAAAGTAGTAATAATAAAAAGTTGGTAAGATATAATAATGTTTAGGACACATCCGTCCTCAAAGTGGCGATTTAGATTATTATTCTGAATATTGCTCGTTGTTCACCTTTAAATAGGTTATTATGTACTTGCATTTGTCTGATTATTATTTAGATAATTTAATTTGTATTTGTAAAATCGGACAAGTGCGTGTCGGACCTCGCATAATGATAGGTTCCGTAGTTGGGATGAATTTATCCCAAAAGCAAACTTAACTTTGTAGTGGAAAAACATGATTGTTATCATACATATCGTTACGGTCAATTCTCCAAATGCAAACGCAAGACTATAATCACATTTTTAAATATTTTTAGATTTTCGGAATTTTACCTTAACTTGTGCTGTGCGACTTTGCTGCATCTTACCAAATTTCATGATTCTAGGTCAACGGGAAGTACCCTATAGGTTTTGTATCAAAATATTTTTTATGTATTAGGTTTTGTATCAAAATATTATGTAGAATAAATGACCGTATTTTTTTATTGCATTGACTTACAAGCTTGATTTTTTTTAGAGCTCCAAGGAACCGTAGACCTACGAATTTGATATTAATGTCAACTTGATACCTCCTCCACGCGGTCCTGAGAAAAAGGGTCTTAACAGACTGACAGACGGACAATGAAATGATCCTATAAGGCTTTTGTTTTTTCTTTTTGAGGTACGGAACCCTAAAAATGTATCGAATGTCGTAATTTATTCGTTCGATCAACGCAGTTTATTGCGTTGCATTATTAGTGAATGAATACTAAAACATTTGATAACAAATGTTATTGACACGAGTGTGTTACATACCCTGCATTCCGAGTTACGTTAAAAGTGATAATATCGCGAATCCGACCAAATTTTATAGTCACAATTATTACTCAATAGCCCTTATACTTTGTGACTATTAAATTTGGTCGGATTCGCGATATTATCACTTTTAGCGTAACTAGGAATGCGGCCAAGAAGGCCAGTCATTTTTTTTTTGGTTTCGTAATTATCAAATAACTTCTCCCGCTCTGGGCGGAGCGGGAGGGCGTGTCAGACTCTTACTGACTAAAACCCACCCGTGTTCCTTCAGTTGCCTGTATTGCCAGGGCCGCGGTATCCCTTTCGGACTTTCCCGCGACCTCGGCAGGCATCTGCCCTAGCGGACCCAGTCAGTTCTGCTGACATGTCTTTGAGGCGCGCGTGGAACACAACGCGCCGTCGACCCGGGGGTACGAAAATGATAAATAATATACTATACCCGCCCAGCTACCATTGTATAGTTATATATACATAAAGGTGTACGTATAGGTAGGTGTGTACCTACATATTATAAAACAAAGTCCCCCGCCGCGTCTGTCTGTCTGTCTGTCTGAACGCGATAAACTCAAAAACTACGGAACGGATTTTCAAACGGTTTTCAAATTGGCTGAAATATGACGATTATTGTCGCAGATGTCAGAAAAAATCATCCCGACTGGGAGCTTTACTGGCGTGCGCCGCGTAAGCCGTAAGAGATACATCAAATTTATGTATTACAGGATTGAAGATCTTAAAAAGTTCAACAAAAAAGGATGTTATAGTATATGTCTATCTTCTAAGGATGACCCACAGTAACCATTTTTATCTTTCAGAATTTCATAAAAATTCCATTGTTATTTCCGAAGCTATATTGACCGGAATCATATCAATCCTTATCTAATAAAATATGTTATTTAAATTACTTAAATAATTTAGATTTTAATCTAAATTATTTAAGTAATTTAGATTTTAATATAAATTATTTAAGTAATTTAAATAACATGCCTTGACATCATATCATTTAAATGAATGGTTTAATTGTCGACTGACGATTTTCTTAGTGATGATTCACTAACTAATTGACATACTATTACCCTAATTGACATAATTATTGGTTCGCTTACTTAGTCTTATTTTATCTTTTTTTATTGCTATGACCACACTGACATTTTTATTTTGTAAACCTTTGCATGCCCATGTGACGGTAAAATATGGAGAACTTTATTATAAAAACACCTATGTGCTATACCCATTTTTGCAAAGAAATAAATGATTTGATTTTGATTTGATTTGAAAAGATATCACAGATTCAAAAATACGCGTAACAAAAAAATTCTGTTCCTTCAGTGAAAAGTGGAAAATCATGATTTAAAGAAAATTAATGTCAAAGTTTAAAAAAATCTGACTCTTTGTCTACTTCACTAAAATGAGTACTGATTACTGACATTGGTAAACAATATCTTAGAGCACGATTTAGTGTAAGAAGAACCGTGAAACTCAGGTGAAGTCAGCTGTCATTTCACTTGATGCTAGGGATTGACACTATTGACAGCTCACTTCAAGTTCACTTCACTTGAATTCTACTCAATTTTTAATAAATGGCAAGCAACCGATGTCGACTATTCTGCCAATGTCCAAAGTGAGGTGAAAAAAACAAGAGCGCAAGATTAAACAAAAAAAAGTTAAAAACAAATAAAATTCATCGATTGATACAGCTGAACAAAATGTAGATCTTGTTGGGTTAGTACGGGACTGAAACTAACAAAAAAGTGGTGGCACTCCGGGACTGCCAACAGAAGTGAAAACTTGAACAAGATCACTTTGGTCGAAGAAAAATACTTGTATAGAACATTGGTCCGTAACCTAATCTAAATAAAGAGCACAATCACGTTTACAAAAAAAAAACTTCCGAAACCTTTAAAGTAAAAATACTTGCATAAAACATTGATCCGTAACGTAATATAAATAAAGAGCACAATCGCGTTTACAAAATCTTTAAAGTAAAATACTTGCATAGAACATTGATCCGTAACCTAACATAAATAAAGAGCACAATCGCGTTTACAAAACCTTTAAAGTAAAAATTCTTGCATAGAATATTGATCCGTAACTTAATATAAATAAAGAACAGACTTGAATTTTGACGGTGAGATTCTTACAGAATATCCGTTCGTCTAGGAAACATTCTGAAGTTTCTTGTGAAGTAAGCGCTTCACCTATCCTACAACATTGAAATGTATTCTACAATTTCTACATCAACACATTGTACAAAGACGTGTTGACAAAATGGCCGCCAGTCTATTGCAATAAATAAGAGCTAAACACCATTACAAATGGTTTTTATTACTTGTTGGCAAAGTGCAGGTTTTCCAATCTTATTTATGAAGCATTTATAAATTACATTACATTTTTCAGTATTTCAGTTGAATTTTTTGAGAAAGTCGTGAGTCAGCTCCTTTGCAGCCGAATGGTTTTAGATTGTCACATGACTGAATCACGACATGGTAATAGTTGTAAAGAAAACAGCAAACCTGCCTGTTGTCACGTCAGCATCTCTAAGGCCATTAACACACTGTCACGCACCACGCAGCGTAGCGCGTGAATGCGTGTTTTAACGTTGCTTGTAGGTATCTCCGTTTGTATAGAAAACACGCACAGTCCAACACAGAAAATGCATCCACGCGCGTTCATTCAGATCGTTGACACGCAACATGCAGCGTGATGCGGTGTAGTGTGATAATCGCCTTAGCCAGTATAGTTTGTCGATCTTAGAAAATCGGGAAGTAGGTACTGCCCGGCCTATCATCTGGGCAATAACGAACCCGGGTTTAAAACAGCCGGTCGATTCTGTAAACTCTCCGGTCTATTCTAGGGATTGACACTATTGACAGTTCACTTCACTTAAGTTTTGACGGTGAGATTTCTACAGAATTAGCTGCACCCCGCGGTCACCCGCGTAAGTCTCGATCCCGTGGGAACATTGCGATAAAAGTATTCTATGTCCTAATCCAGGTCATGGTCTACCCATGTGAGAAATTTCATCCAAATCTGTTCAGCCGTTTTAGTATGAAAGCGTGACAAACAAACAAACTCACTTTCGCATTTATAATTGACCGAGCGAGCGCAGCGAGCGAAGCGTCTCTGGATCAAGTCTGGCAAAATTTGCTTTCGTGTGTCAGTTTGTACGTACTCCTCTACAGGTCGTATTTTACAACCGATCTGGGGCCTACCACCAGCTCATAAAGCAGTATTATTTTAATATTACTTCAGTGTGGGAAAGAGATGAAGCTCTACAGGTCGTATAGCTCCATCTCTTTCTCCCACTGAAGTAATATTAAAATAATACTGCTTTATAAGCTGGTGGTAGGCCCCCTGGACGAAATTTGGTGTACAGGTTTGACGATTTTTTGTAATTTTTAGTCGTCGGGGATTTTTGATTGGAGGGTACTTCCTCCAATATGGGGCAAAAAGGGGGCTACTGGTTATCTTCGCCTTATGAGATCCGATTTCCATGGTTCTTTTTTATTTGAAAGGTAGTAACTCTATGTTGGTCTCAAAAAAAATTGGTGAACATCTGATGAGGATCTTCGGCATGATCACATGACTTCAGTTTTCACGGTGATATTTATACATAATACTTAGAAGGGTTCTAGATCTCACATTTCTACACAAACTGTTCAATGGGGTTGTTGACTGTAGCGAGCTTCTTGGAAAGCTGCAGATAAGTGCACCATCTCGCTTGCCGCGTAAATGTAATTATAACCTTTTCTATGTGCCGGGATCCAAAACAAACCTCGGACACTTCGCCGTTTTGCCAAGGCTCTGTAGACAGTATAACGAAGTGTCGAAGCGTAATGAATTGGATGTTACATGCAATATGCCAAAGTTCAAAAAAAATATTAAGGTCATAATATCCAAGACTTAATCACTATTATTTTTGTCTGTTGTCTTTTACGGTTATTAATATTATATTTTTTTTAAATGTTTTTATTATTAATTTGTTTTGTATTTAATTTTGTTTTCTTTTATGATTGTTATCGTGTTTTATGTTTTGATTTATTTTAACATTATTATCATTTCGCTTTGTCAAGCTTTAATGTTTTTACCTAGATTTTAACTACTCGCCACTTCAACAGCTTTAGCTGTGGCCTCACAAAGGTCTTCCATAGTGCAGGTGTTATTGCACAGATTAGCAAACAATAATATGGCAAACTAACCTTGGCAAAATGTTAGTCAATTCATAACAAAAATAAAGTTACCAGTAATAAATGTTGTTTTAAAAAGCATCTCCATTTTTGATTTTATGTGAAACTAAAATGGAAGACATCGAAAATGTAAATGATTTCTTGATTCTACATCAACTCTAGTCAACATTTTTGTTATTTTCAAGACTCTAAATGCAAAAGACAACACAATTCTGGTCAATTGGTCAGTTTGTCGGCTTATTAGCTAGTTTTAAAAGAGAAAACCGGTCAGTGGGTCGTCTTTGGGATCTACATTTTTTCTACTTCCGTAAGCGGATGACATTGTGTTCTTCTCGTTTGTAGTTTGTAGATAACCATTAAAGCTGGGAGCAAGGTTTATTATTGATAATACTAAACTCACCAGTGTAGGTGGCGATTATCCTTTACAAACAAGATTGGTATCACAAAACTTAACACTGTGGTATTTAATGAATAGTTGGAAGCCGGTTTCACTGCCACCCGTATTCTGTTGACGTTGGAAGCAGAATGTTTCATGTTTCCAGGCAAAACAACTTTATTTTTGCACTCTCGGATCGGGATTTCCATTACAGGAAATTTCAGTGTTGACGTTCTCAAAAAGAATGTTACCTCGAGATTCTTCGGAGTCAATTTTCGGATTTTACGTTGTTCGCCACAGAGTAGAGTTTGTTCGCTATAATATTTTAGGTAGTTGGTTCGTACTAGGTACCTGTTCTGATTAGTCAAAAATCTGTTTAGTTGTCGATTTGGGAGGGCGCTCAATTATTATTGTTGAAAACAACTGTGCTAATGAATTTATTCCGCATTATCTTAGGTGGTAAGATAATTATAATATATATGTCACGGCTAAAACCCGAAGTGCGGCTATACCTAGTTTTAGCCGGCTACAATTAGGTGCGACCGGTAGCAGTTGGTTAAATTTAGTTGTGGCAAATGAAAATGGCTGAAAGGTAGGTTAGGTTAGAACTGTGACCACATAACACACCGCACGAGCCGAGCGAGCGAAGCGAGCGGTGCCGCGGCAGCGGCCGGCGAGTGCCAGGGTCCATTTAGGCAAGTTTAACCAACTGCTACCGGCCGCACCTAGTTGTAACCGGCTAAAACTAGGTGTAGCCGCAATTCGGGTTTTAGCCGTAACATATATACAGGGTAGCCGGGACATTGATACGAATACTGTTACCATGGATTCAACATAATTCTGAACCTACACGCGTTAAAATTTTGCGTCGATTAAAAAAAAATCTGCTGTTTCATACATTTTGACCGCGTAGGTATTGCACTTTTCTATGACACAGCAGATTTAAAAAAAAATTACCGCCGAAAAATTTCAACGTAGGGAGGTTCAGAATTATGTACTGAATCCATGATAACAGTATTCGCGTCAATGTCCCTGCCACCCTGTATACCTAGTACAGATCATCATCATCTTCCTACTCTTGTCCCATGCTACTTGGGGTCGGCGCAACACGTTTTCTCTTTCCACTCTCCCCTGTCAACCGTTACACTATCATTCACTCCCTTCTCTTTCATATCATTCCTCACACAGTCCATCCATCTTTTCTTTGGCCTCCCTCTTTGTCCATCAACATCAACAAATACATAGAAATCATCATCATCTGCATAGCCTTTTCCCAACCAAGGCTCGGAACTGGTTTAAAAAATACCGGTTAAAGCCGGTTTATTTGGGTTTTACTCCGAACTTTTAAGAACGTGAACTTTTTAAAAACTTTATTTTAACCTAAATTAACCAGTTTATTTGACAAGCGGCATTTTGGTAAACGAGTTGCAACTTGTGATTACTTGTGAGGATGCTACGCAGAATAAAATCTTAACAAAAAACCGGTTAATATTGCTCTAAACCGTTTAATTTGGAAAAAATCTTTATGTTAAGACTCCTCTAAAACCGGTTTATACGAACGAATCCAAATGTAAAGGTTTTTGCATCAAGTACATAATAACGGTTTGAAAATTAAACCGGTATCCGAGCCTTGTTCCCAACTATGTTGGGGTCGGCTTCCAGTCTAACCGGATGCAGCTGAATACCAGTATTTTACATGGAGCGACTGCCCTCTGACCTCCACAACCTAGTTACTAGGTAACAAAAACATAGAAATAATAATTTAAAATTGGGCCTAACAGTTTTACCCTATACCTAATCAAGAAAATTTCATAGTGTTGGCAACTCTAGTTTAATGTGTCAAAATGTGTGAGTTTACTTCATAAACCAAATTGTCTTAGTTATCAGCCTTTTTATACTAACCATGACAAAAATTTACTAAAAGTTTACAAAACAAAATAATTTTTATACAAAATCATTTGAAATGAGGTTAAAACTGAAAGCTCATAGCTGATGGCAGCACAGTTTACGTCTTTGTAAACCGCCATTGTTGTGTTTGTTTACTTTTGTGTCGATCACAAAATTATACGAAAACTAGAAAATCAAGTACGAAACTTGGAATGTAGCACTATTAATAGACGAGTTAAGGACAGGGTAAACGTCTACCACTGGTAAAAAAGCAGCTTTAGTGGCAAAGTCAATAAATTATGAACGTTTTATAATTTATAGGTTATTTTGTGTTTTTTTTTTTTGTTTAAAGGAGGCGTACGATAGAATTAACCTGTACCCTAATTGCGTAACTTATTTTCGTAAACAATGGGGTTAAAAACTGAAAGCTCATAGCAGATGGCAGCACGGTTGTGCGTCTTTAGTCCGCCATTGTTGTTTATGTTTTCACTGTTGTGTCGATATCGTATAAACGAAAACTAGACAAAAATGTATGCGATTTGGAGTGTAGTACAACTAAAAGCGGAGTTATGGAAAAGAGATGCGTCTACCACGGGTAAAAAAGCAGCTTTAGTGGAAAGGTAAATAAATAATAACCATTTTATATTTGATAGATTGTTTTGTTTACATTATTTAAAACTCCTTTTTTTGTTGAAGACTGGAGGCATACGACGGGAATAACTTGATCGGAGTTGAATAAGAGCTTGAGGATGATAACCCTAACATTCCTGCCCTGGAAAAGTTCAGGGATGTCAATTCTAGCACTGATCTTCCAGTGCTATCTAAAACCCACATTCAAACGTTTGCTGAAAGGTAAGTTTTCATACAGTGATCAACTTACGATGCATTCACTACTTCCTTTGTGAGTTCAACTATAAAAAAAACGTGTAATATACTTAATTTAATGTTAATATTATTTCAGGTTTCAAATATCTCCTAAAGTGAAAATCCTCTATGAAAATAGGAGCTTGATCAAGCTAATGATCGTAACCATGCTTATTTTCATGCACAATGCAAGGCACAAATGAAAAGATTAATGAATAAGACTGGTATGATATGTGAAAGTCATTGTGAATGTGCAGCTGGAAGTGGCTTGGAAGCACACCGTAAACATATCTTCACAGTCCTCCATGGTATAGAGGATATAGTATGTACAAAGATTACAATTACCTATGCATAAAGTATGCACAGAAAAATTAATGATGTTCAAACAACATCATTTTATACTGAGTATCTCCAACCAGCAATTTACGATAAATACTATGATACTGTAATAAAACCAAATTAATATTATATACAATGTTTTATTTATCTCCTTATACACAATGCATATTACATAATACATTCCCTAAAGTTACAGCACATAAGACAAACAAAAAATATCTTTGATGCGAGGGGCACAAAATTGTGATGTTTTGTCAAACATAACAAACATTCAATGTGAACGTGTTGACTTATTTATTTATTAATTAATAGGTTAGCCTACAATTGTTTACACATTAAGTACATTTCTTTTAAAACTACACGATATACATTTATAAGTGCAACAATTACTTAAAGCTAACACCACATGCACTATATTTGAATTTAACATTTTTATGACTGCAATTAATTTCTAATAATGGCTGATTTAGAATTATGTAAAAACAAAGCAATAATGCAATAAACTAGGATCAAATATTTGGTTTACATTAAATAATAAATTAAAAATTAAATTACATTGAAATAAATAACATTTTCAATAGTAATATTCTTCACATGACTTCCATAATACTTTATTTTGTGAGCCATTACACTTAAGTCGAACACACAAAATAGAACTTTTGATAGGTTTCAAAACCTGTGTAGCAAGCAATGATACTGTCATTGTTTCTACAGTTCTTTATAGATCCATAAATGTACACACAATTCACTTGAGTATGCCTTGATGATACAGTATGTTGGTCCCGCTCTGGCCCATCATCTGGCTCCAATGGTGTGCTAGGAAAAATTTCTATTTCGTTAAACATTGTAAATTCCTCGTCTTTATATGGCTCTTCATAACTATCACGGGTTTGAACATGGCTAGGTCCAGCAATTTGATCACTATATGTATCAAAACATTGTTTTTTCTCATTTCTCTGTAACAGTCTATTTGCTCTGTCTTCAGCTAAGGGGTGGACTGGTTTGACTTTAGTAAAAGAAAAAATAGAGGGTACAGCAGTCTTCCTAAGCCTTTTGTATATATTTTCATCACCTAGAACAGACAAAAAGGATTTATGATCTACTTATCTATGTGCGAAACATTAAATACAAATATGATGAGTGGAAGATATATTTATCTATTTAGCCCATAAAGTCCCACAGCTAGGCAAAGGCCTCCCATTTCCTTTTCCACACAGGTTTGTCCACAGTCGCTGCGGGCCAGTCCTTTCGGTAGGATTCAGTGCAGGATATGTGTTAATATTAGGCAGTAGGTAGTTTGGTATGAAGATATTAAATACAATGCAATAAAGCGAATGCTGCATAGATGCTTGCTACTTAGACATACGAGTATTTTGGTTGATTAAAAGATAATCTTATCAACAGAACCTTAGTATAATGTATATAAATATCCACAAATGCCTATAATGAAAACACACTTAAGTTCACTGTATTATGAAAAAGAGCATCACCTGTATACGCATTCGTCTGATAGAAGTCTTCAGGTTTAAAATATAGTACATAACCTCAACGAATTATTTGGTTTCCAATTTTTTCTTCGGAGAGCTCTCTCTCACACTTTTCTTCTTTTAAGATCTTTGGGGAATACATGGGTCCCCGGATTTTTGCAGTCAACAGCTGCGCAAGGGAGCATATTATTTAATTAGGCGTAAAATAAGTTGATTGTTTACAAAAAATGTATGAATATTGACAGCTAGCTGTCAAATTTAAAGACGGACAATGATAGCGACATCTGAAGTGAGCAAATGGCAGTTTTTATCCCCATTTATGCCTAATTTGTTTCATTTTGACAGTTCAACCACATTCATTGCGTTATTTACGTCGTTGAGCAGATTTTTTTTCCAACTTATGAAGCAATGGATTAGCAATCTGTTTCAAATCGAAACAGATTGTGATTGTCAAAAGTACTCTGTGGTGATTGTGTTGTATTACAAAATTAGGGTACTGATCAGAGTTGAAAACCAACTTGGGCTTGATCTTTCTCACTGAAAAACCTCAGAGATAGCACTTCTACCTCTGATCTATTATGATAATATAAACACACACATAGTTTACTATAATTTACATAATATCACATCACAAGTGCCTGTATGTAATGAAAACAGACTTCTCTTGGTTCAGACTTAGTTGCTCGACTAAAATGTATACTTACATATTAAGACCTTATGAATAAAGATTGATTGATTGAGAGCATCACCTATAAACCACTTTCTTCCATAAAAAAGGATAGCACCTCAGACCAACAAAAAAAGAAAGACGGCGCGCCGCGAACATTAAAAGTGAAGCCACAAAACCGTGCTCCTGCAAGTAAATACACCCGCTCACGCACACACCTACACTAAAACCATGCTCATCGCTCTTAGTACGTCATGAGTCGTCGTCTAGTTAACATTGATTAAAAAAAATATAATTATGCTTTCCTGTGTAGTGAAAACTTATAAAAACAATAGCAAATCACAAAAAAAGTCTCACGGAATCACTTTTCACCCCTAAGCATTGATGTACTTGAAATAACATCGTTTTTTATTAAACGAATTTTAGGTTACTTGGAACAAATAACCTCAACAAACGAAAGCAGTGACTTAAAGTGCGAGGGTTGCCATAATATGATTTAAATCTTTCCCATTCGATTCAACAAATTTAAATGTGATTTCTTACTTCGAGTTATATTCATGTTCCCTTTTTTATTTATTTAATATTTTAGATTTCTAATTAATACTGAATTAAAAAGTAAATGGATAGTAGATATAAGATAAAGTCGGAATGATCCAGAATGGCTGCCTTCGAAAACCAGTGTGGTTTGTTCCGATAATTTTGATAATAACGACCTTTATTCAACTAATCGTGGACCAAAGGCTATATTATGGTTAAAAAAACTTTTTGTTTGTTACGATTTATCTTGATATTACTTTTTCTTCAGAGTCAGTGATTTTGTTGTTGTGATCTTTTTGTATTTAATAAAGGTAATTGACAATATAATTACCTATATTATTTCAAAGTAATTTACATAATGACTTCATACATACCTACGACAATGTTATGATTTACGCTTCAACAAACTTATAATTGAATTTCTATGTGCATGGTTATCGAAAGAAGCTGTATTTCACTTCTTTCAATCCCAAGACACTGTCGCGGGTAGGGTTAACTTACACCTAAAGATATACCCTATAGTAGAACTAAATATATGCAAATTTTAACCCTTACACACTTCACACTCTCGTACTAGCGCACTCTCACCCACACTCGCACACGTCACACAATTAGGCGCATTTTTGCCTTTTTCTCTGTATTAAGCTCGTTCATTTATATAAAGTTATTTGATTTTTCTATAGTTTAAAACTAACCTATTTATTTATATTTTGATTTTTTTACATTCAATTGCAAATTAATGGATATTTCTAAGGCCCGTATTACAGAACCTCACTCAAAACTCAAGCATTACATAAAACTCGTTTAAAGCCTTGTGATTGGTTAAAACTAGCTTTAAGTAATGCTTGAGTCTTGAGTGAGGTTCTGTAACACGGGCCTAAGTGGAACAGCGGAGTCTTCCAAGGCCCAACACAACAATTCTTGCTTTAAAGGTGCACTTTATAATTGTTTTTTTTTTCTGATGTAATTTTTTTTGTTTTGTTCGGAATAGAGGTCCTTCTAAACAATTTTGGTACAATGCCATACTTAACAATATCTTACTTGTACAATATTAGCCTACCCATAAAATATTATTACCCAAGTTATGGGGTATTTTTTTTACAAATGGCAACCCTTCTACTCACACATAGATAAAAAGGTGGCTTCAGTTTTGAATTTTTGATGTTCGCAGCGCGCCGTCTTTCTTTTTTTGTTGGTCTGAGGATAGCACATTGTCTTGACGAAATATCCGATTCCAGGCCTCGTATTTTTGCAGTAAACAGCTGAGCAACTAGGCTCATAAAAGAAGACGCTTGTATAAAAAAAAAAGGCTTGCTGTCAAATTATAAGACGCTGGAGATCAGCGTCATCTGAAGTGAGCAAGTGGCAGTTTTTAACCCCATTGGAAATCTTTCCATGGGTAAAATGTCTTGTCTTGAGACCGAACTGATTTACGATAATTATATTTTTTTTATTAAATACTGATTAATTTAATGTACTGATTAATGTAATCATTAAACATAATTAAGACGAAAATCTCGATTTGGAGATAAGCGTCGGTGTCGTATTATTGCGGGAATTTCCCGATCTTTGTGCAGTGTTGCCACTTAAACGTGAACCTACTATTTCAAAAATATATTTATGTGATTAGTATCAAAAACAGTCGTTCAAAAGCTAATTATAGCGTCATTTTAAGTCGTTTTGTTTTAATATTCCTTTTAAAGAACGTACTCAACATACTTATCTCCTCGTTATTGTATGTATTTTAACGAACGGAACAACAACTACGTAACATATTTAGAAGAATTTTAAAAACCTATATGTGTCACCACTGAAGTTAACACTTCTATAAATACTACTACAACCCACAGAGTACTTTATACTTTAGAGGGTTTTCTATAATTCAGTTGATTAGAGAGCTAAATATATGCTTTGTGAGAGAGCTAAGAAAGGAAACAACAAATCGAATAGTGTTTTTATTGGAATTGGAACATAATCTAACTGCTGTCCTGTTGAATTTCCTTTTCTGGTTCTGTACCATTCAACCGCTTTGCTTAGACCTGAAACTGAACTGTGACTAGTGCGAGACCTAACGAAGATCTACCGCGAGGTAAGCACGCTATAAAATTCTAAAATTAAATTAAATTCTTAAAACAATATTGTTAAAAGTTACCTACTACTAGTAGGTAAGTAACTATGTACATAAAGAAAATACTAATCGAAAACTACTTTCTATGTATTTCTACCAATATTATGCGTTGCTTTGTTTGTCCCCCTTTTTTACCCGACTTCCAAGAAGGGATATATTTGAATAAATAAGTAGGTACTTATTAAAATTAATCAACTATAATTCCTGATTTTCACAATATTTTTTTTTAAATTTTTCAGCCAGTATGAGTAACAATACTAGGAATAACCCGAATAATAATAACAATAATGAAGGTGGATCAAGTCCATGGCTAACGGCAGCAGCTGTTGGTCTGGCTGGTGCCCTTATTGGTGGTGCTGCATATATGCTGAGTGGGTCCAGTGAAAAGAAACCATTAGAGCAACAAAAGAAAAGTGCTGGCATGAACAAGCCAACCCCAAAGAGCCTGCCTGTTAATCAATCCTCAAGTCTAAGTAATTCAGATGATCAGTCTGTCTCATCGTACCTTTCTGACATGTTGAGCAGAATTAACACATCACGGTAAGTTTTTTTAAAACTTAAGAAAGTTAAATTAAATTTTAAATTAACTACATTTTTTTTTCTTTTTTAATTACTTGTTTAATAAAAGATGTACATACTTAAACTCACGCCTTCTTCACATGGGGGTAGGCAGAAACTACAGAACACCACCTGCTACGGTCCTTACATACTGCTTTTGTTTCGTTTACGTTCATACATCACAATTTAATACATTATTAACAAAACACACACATAATGTTTTATCACCATTGACAGAGAATTCCCTATCTACATTTGAATAAATTAATGAGTACCTATTTATTTCATTTTTATTTGATTTCATTTGAATGTTAAGTATTATTTTATTGTGTTTAAGCATCGATTTACATCGATGTTTAAGTGAATTTTATATCAGGAGTCCCGACACTATCAGTAATAATGACATTAATATTACCTACTGTCATTCCTTCTTCCTTGACGTAAAACCAGGGTGGAAAAAACTGTTTTTTTTTTAAATAATTTTATGAAACAAACAGTTCAAAATGTTTAACAAGAGTTTTGTTTTATTTTTTTTCATAAAAAAAAATATCAAATTTTTTATCAACACAAATCGTGCAGGCCTAATATAATTTATTTCTAAACAATTTTAAAATTTACCTGATAGATCAGATCAGAATAACGTAATAATCACAACAACGTAACTTTTTGAAGCTTCCCCTTGGCTGTCAAGAGCTCTCCTGGAGATCGATAACAATTAAAATTCTATTGTGTCTCATTAATGACAGTTTAGCTCGTAGTATGTAACACAGATGAACCACCCAGTACACTGTACGTTCAGAATTGCGAATTCCGATTTTCGTTCTTAGATGTACCTTACCTAAAAGTATATTTAAATAAGGGGAAGTCCCCAAAATTATTGTGGGGAATTACTTCCTTTCGACAAGCGACGAAGTATGGATAGGAAGGAAGTATAGGTGGGCATAGGTAGTAGGATGGACTATACATATATTCAAATAAGGGGAATCCCAACAATAGTTGCATGGAATTACTCAAACTCAAACTCAAACTCAAAGCATTTATTTCAATTAAACCATTTACAGGCACTTTTGAATTGTCAAGGAATCGGTCAGTCAGAAATAGGTATGAAGCTAGTTGCCCATTCCAAAGCGTAGTAGGTACCTATGGAGAAGAACGGGCAAGAAACTCCACGGACACTCTTTTAAATAAAAAATTGTTACAAAATATTGGTTACATCATTCATGTTGAAATTATACATGTGAGAACAATGTAGAAAGACGTGCACGTTAGAAGCGTCCGGAATAAATAGATAAAACAAAGAACAATTCAAAAAAATAAAATAAAAATAAGCCCTGGCAGCTAAGAGATGACCAGTCCCAACTGACGGCGCCCGTTCACGAACATGACGCATGGATTAGCACCATTCAGCTCAACCATTTTGAAGGGAGCTAAATGATCCAACACACGCACCACCATCAGCGAAACATTTGAGTGAGCATGACATACTCACAGCCGCCAGGGCAGATTCAAGTCAATGCAAGACATATTACCCGGTAAATGGTAACTCTTTAGTACATAGTACTCACACCTGTGCTATGCAATTATATAATACAATGGAGATTGAGTTTATACAATGCAAAGATAGTCTTACAATCTTCAGCAGCTCCAACAGTATTTGCAAATGTTAATCAATTAGATGTGGAGCAGGACCAGCATTGAGCCAAGCATTTTTATCAGCGATGTAATCCCCCAACGTATAATATGCCTGCCTGCATAGTGTGCGTTTTATACAAGATTTGAATTTCGTCTCATTCAGTTGAAGTAACTTACTTCATTTCGACTGGCGACGAAGTGTTTAAAACTATCTAACCTTTTTACTTTCTTTTCGAGCTATTTCAAGTCCTCAAAATTTATAAGTTTTCATTAATTTCCATTCATTCGCGATTTAAAACTTGTTTTTTTTTCCTATTTAGAACTTGTTTTATACTGTGACTTTAAACACTTAACAAAAGCCATTGTTTTATTTCAAACTGTTTAAAATACGTGTTTTAAAACAACTTGACTGTTTTATGCCAACCCTGTGTAAAACTATTAAAATAAGTACCTATTTAGATCACACCATCATTCCAACCACCACACCGTCAGTAGTAATGACATTATTTGAATGTAATGTCATTATTATTGATAGTGTCTGATCCCCTATCAATTTTCTGTAATGGACTGACTGCAAAATAAATGTATTAATGTATATACATTAATACATTTATTTTTCAAAGACAGAGTCTACACGAAACCCATTGCAACACTGAACGACCTTCGCCAAAAAATCACTCAGGCTCGTTAGGAGTATATATGTTCTGTGCTCAGGCTGCGGATCATATCAATAGTAGAAGATATGCACGACGAATAAAACGATCTTTTTTAAGGCGATGTCGTGCCTGTATTAATGCCGGTGGTAAACAGTTCGAACATTTATTATAATATTATTAATAATGCAATAAATTTACATTTATTGACACCATTTGTTTCATTCATTCAACATTTTCCAACAACAAAAATCTATTTTGGGCACATAGTAGAACTGATTACTATTAACAACAACTTATGAAATTTGGTTCTTGATTAGAAAAAGTGTCATTTTTTTTTGTGGCTAGTTTTCCTAAAGTATTATACCATTTTAAAATCTAGGTTAGTTGCGCAATTTTTTAAAAAACTTGCCATAGTAGTGTCCATATTTTTTTTTTTACACTACGATGAATCAAAGTGTACTGAACGTCAAAATCTTTCAAAATTTTAGGGAAATAATTTTTTTTGGTTGTTTTTTTGTATAAAACTACGAAAATTCTGTAATTTTCAAAGATTATGGTGAATAGTAGTACTACTTAGGTTGCCGATACAAACAAAAAAACTGAAATATTTGAAAAATTGTGGTCATGGTAGTTAAAAGTGTCATAAGGGGTATACATTTTCGAAGAATTTCCATTTTTTTAAGTAATTTAAAAAAAAGTAGAGGTATTTTTTTTTTCTTTTTTTTTCTCGAGTAGTCATTAGTAGGTCCATCCTCTGGTGCCGGCTTATCGTTGAATTTTGGGACATGTTGTATATTATTATGTCACAGTCATTTATGTGACATCCAGCCCGGATCTAGATTTTTTTGAGGCGGGGCAAAAACTGCCGTCTGCCGCCCCCCGCCAATCTTTTTGGCAATGCGCTAAGCTAGACCGCGCGATTTTTTTTTTTCTCAAAATGAAAATTTTGGCAGCAATATAAAAGGCTCGTGCAGACTAGCGCGATATCGCGGGCGCAACAGACAGCACGACCCGTGTCGCGCCCGCGGTATCGCGCTGGTCCGTACGAGCCTTTAATCAAATTGTATCGATCGATAATGCTCCAATTCAACAGGGGCGCCAAAACTGTTGTAAAAAAAAAATACAAAGATTATAAATGTGCTGCGCGCTTCGATCAACAATACCAATATTGTTGATCGAAGGCTGCGCGTCTCATTTATTGCAAAGTTGCTGTGTGCTGGGTGGTGCACTTGTCTGCTACGCTTGAATTTGTCGCCCCCTGAAGTTGGCGTCCGGGGCACGGGCCCCGGGTTGCCCCCGCCTCGATCCGGGGCCGGTGACATCATGTACATACATATAATACATGGAATAGATAAAAGAGGGACATTCCTGTGAATAACAACCACCACTCCACCACTCTAGCTTCTTCACCTACTATGCTGATAGATAATGATTGTAAATTGTGCCTGTTGTAGTCTTTTCTGTAGTGGCCATTAGAGAGCTTGCTTTCTAACAGATACATTCGTATGAGGAATTATAAAAAAATTGTATGCATACTTACATAAAAAAAACAAATGCATAACTTCCTCCTTTTTTGAAGTTGGTTAAACATGTATGAATAACATGTGGATGTCCTTATTTTGTTTTTAGCGGAGGGTCATCCACTTCTGGTGTGACGATTGAAGAGATTCCGAATATTCCTGATAACCCTGTGATTACCAACCTCAACTCACTGCTGTCCGACATTTTTGTGAGGTACATAAAATTAAGTGAGTTTGGTCTTCACTACAAAGTTTTCGACACCATCTTTCAAGACCTGCATAAGAAGATGAAGGAAGTAGATCCTTACTACAAGAAGTACTCAAGCACGGTGGGTATCTATAGAAAATAAAAACATACTTATGAATAACCATTGTTATTCACTGTGACTTCCGCTTCATGTATGTGACTTTAATTTCAATTGCCTTATGGTTTAAATTACAATTACTGGCGTGCACTCGTGAAATTCAACAACTATACTTATAATCTATCCTTATCTTTACATAAATTATAAACAAAGTCCCCCGCCGCGTCTGTCTGTCTGAACGCGATAAACTCAAAAATACCGAACGGATTTTCAAACGGTTTTCACCAATGGATGGAGTATTAAGGTTTTGTGTAAATTGGCTGAAATATGACGATTATTGTTGATAATGTCGGAAAAAATCATGTCAAGTGGGAGCTTTAGGTACTGGCGTGCGCCGCGTAAACCGTTAGAGATGCATAAAATTTATGTTCTACAGGTTTGTACATCTTAAAAATTTCAACAAAAAGTCTACGATGGCATAATCCCTGAAACTACCACTCGGATCAGACAAAAACTTTTTGCATTTGATAGTCCTATTTTTAACATCACGCTAGGACCCAAAAGTGCCGAGCAAAAATAAAAATAAATAAAAGGCTGAAAAAACGCGAAGCGAAAACGAAGTACTAGAGGGGGCAGACAATGCAATACGACGGGGTGGGTCGGACGGGGGTACACGAAATTTCACGCAGACGAAGTCGCGGGCAGAAGCTAGTGATGTACAAAACGTCATTGGGATGGGCCGCCAAATCCACCAGTATGTTAAAAACATATTATGTATAAGATCACCAAGCCCTGTCTGTTTTAGGTTAAATATTTTAGGTCATTGCCCTATGATGAATGTTCATTGTTCAAAGATATAAGGGTCATTGCCCTTTGAATATTCAAATTAAAGTTCGGTAGATGATGTGTTTTCGACGAGGTGAATTCTTATTTAAAAGCACACTTCCTATAAGGTAACCTATTGATATTTCAAGTTTATTTATTTTCATAAAATTTTCAGGTACAATTTGCCGGCAGCCACTACGATAATTTGCGTATCGTAAAACCTGACGAATTTGACATGGACATAGTGATCGGATTGCCTCTCAACATCAAGACAGACGCATTGAACCCGCAAGGAAGCGACATCACCATCGACGCCAAAGCGCCAGGCTTTGTAGAGCTCCGGATGGGCGTCCAGTTCCTACGGCTACCTTACAGGGATGCTATAGAATGGCTGAACAACAAAGCCGCGTTTGAATGGAAAGACGACAACAACTACCTTCTGCGTTCCAAATTCTCTGATTGGTTCAAGAGCGTTGTGAGCAAGGCACTGAACAAATTCGAGATGAATGCTAATTCACGTCCACTGTGCTACGTGGAGGGCGTACCGTACGTCATTGACAAGTCTGAGTCGGGACCGGCAATGACGCTGTTGATTAGTAACAAATCCAGGAATTTTAAGCTGGACGTTGACCTGGTGCCGTGCTTGAAGTTCCCAGAGGATCGCTGGCCGATCAGCAAAGCTTACCGGGAGATTCCTCGCGAGTGTAAGAAGGACTACTGGATGGTTGTGGGCAAGCCGAACAAGGCCTCCCCGCATGCGCACGATCAGGCGCGCTCGTGGCGCATCGCGCTGCACAATCAGGAGCGCCAGCTGATGCACAACTCGCACAACTTACGGCAAGCCATCCGCTATGTTAGTATCTACCTACATTTAAATCAATAATTTTATGTTTAAGCATGAATGGCACAAATAATAATAATGGGTTGTCCTTGGGTGCCCTTGCGTAGTGCGAACAGGGATAGTTGTCGGTTGGTGCCTCAATACTTAAAAATGTCTAAGGGGCCTCTGCAATTTGGCTTCGGCCCCTCGTACGCCTTCCAAAGGTCCGGGACCCCAGGGTCCCGAGATATGTTTAAGACAAGAAAAATAATAATAATTCTTTATTCACAAAAAACATAAACTTTGACAATAGATAGGTATACAGTAAGGTAAGCAAACTTAAGCATTATTATACAAAAATGAGGTCGAAAGTCTAAGAAGAAATGTACCCTGCCCCCAAACTAGGAAAATCCTGTATCTTGGGCGGCAGTGTCTTCGCGTAGATACAATAAGGTCGAGCGATTATTATGAGCGAAAGCTTATTATAAATGACGTCGTGCCACAGAGGCAAAGTTTCTAAGTTTCGTACTGTCGCGTTTTGTAGTAGAGCACCTATCATATTGTGCGTTTGTATGAATCATAGAGGAAAGTAATATATATCGGGGTATGAAGTTTCCTCTCAGTCGGGTTACTTTACCTACTCCGGTTGCAGATTCTGCTTTGTCACCCAGTTTTTTATTTCGGAATTGCATAGAGTTGTTAATCTATAACTTTGTAATATGTGCTAATGCGGGAAGTACACAATCGGTCGAAGCGCCGCGGTGCTTGGGGGACGCCTATGTCCAGCAGTGGATGTCTTTCGGCTGAAGTGATGAACTTTGTAATCATGGTAATACAAAATAAGCAAGTCATTCCATGATTGTAACAGCTTTATATTAGATCTCATTTTCACGCGTTCGTACTTCCGAAGATATACGATGATTCCCGATTTTTTTTTAGGGTTCTGATCTCAAAAGGAAAAAAAAACGGAACCCTTATAGGATCACTTTGTTGTCCGTCTGTCTGTCAAGACCTTTTATCTCGGGAACGCGCGGAGGTATCAAGTTGAAATTAAAACCATATACTCAGGTCTACAGCCCCTTGAAGCTGTGAAAAAAAAAACTTCTAAGTTAACCTAAAAAAAGATACGGCCGTTTATGCCGCAAAAAACGTATAGTTTCGACACTCTCAAGGGAATCAAAATTTATAGGGTAGATACTTTCGGTTGACCTAGAACTATGAAATTTGGCAAGTAATATCGTCTTAAACTACAAGTAGGTACAGGGAAAAATCAGAAACTATACATTTGTAATTCAATCCTAAAATATATAGTTTTTATTTAAAGTGCGTACCTAATCAATCATCGAGGTTAAGCAACGGTATGCGCGGTCATAATTGTATGGGTGACCAAATATTTTTGTAATTTTTTTTAACTTGAACTAATTTGTACAGAAGAGAAAAATTTGAAAACCGTATATTTTTAATTAAATCACAAATAAAACAGAGTCTTTATGCAAGGAACGGGGATCTAAATTTTGAAGTGAGTTAACTGTGTCATGACACAAGCTTTAAACAGATTTTTAATTATATTTATGATGAATAGTTCGATTTATATGACGAAGAATGAAAAAAAAAATCTTTTCCCTCTTATATGTTTAGGTACCTTATAACTTTGGTGTATGTAGTACCTAACATTTATAGAACAGAACCCTCGGTGGGCGAGTCCAACTCGCACTTCCGGTTTTTAACCGACTTCCAAAAAGGAGGAGGTTATATCGATACTGGAAATTTCAATTGTCGTAAAGGACATTGTATTCCCTGTCCTTTACGACATTTGAAATTTCCAGTGTCGATATGTTCGACGCGTATGTTTGTTTTTTTTTTTTATGTATGTCCACCGATTTCTCCGTCATTTGTTGACCGATTTTGAAAATTATAAAATTTTTTGTTTGAAAGAGTATGCTCCCAAATTGGTCCCATATAAATTTTATTAACTTTGCTTTTTGAGTTAGCTACAAAATACGTATTTTTTTTCCCACTTAGTATGTAGATGATATGATAAGTTCCTGACACTGGTAGTAGGTAGTGGTATTTGAATGTGTGTGGGGTAGGTACCACAACTAAAAAGTGAAAAATAAAAACTTTTTACTAAAAAAAAACTACCGACTTCCAAAAAAAACCCTACAAAGTGAAAAATAACTTTAATTTCGGAAGTCGGTGGCAAAAAACGAAAACACAAAACCCAAGACACCGACTTCCGAAATTAAAGTAATTTTTCACTTTGTAGTGTTTTTTTTGGAAGTCGGTAGTTTTTTTTTTGTAAAAAGTTTTTTTCTATAACTACATTACATTAATTAAAAAACTTTAACCGTTGTAGGAGTATAAAAACCCTAATAATTTATTTACACCTTTCAGGTGAAAAAACTCCGAGACTCGCTAGGCATGAAGAAAATAGCAAGCTACTATATAAAAACTCTATTCTTCTGGGAGATCGTCGCGGTCAACAACGCTGAATACTGGCAAAAAAGTAATCCAGCGACCCTGTTCAAAGTGATGGTGAAGAAACTATATGAAGCTCTAGTGACGGGAAACATTCCTTGCTTTTGGATCAAGAGCAATAACCTGATAGGTGCCATTGATAGAAAAATATTGGATGATTATAAGACTAAACTTGAGCCTCTTATAGTAATATTGGACCAACCAGCTCAATACAAGTGGGTCGCAAAATATTTGTTGACACGAGCCGAATTCGACGATTACAATGCGAAGTTTTTACATATTTAGTTTTCTAAAAGCTAGTGTAGATGGAGCTTCTAATAACTAAGGTATATTTAAAATTATACGTAATTTTAAAATAATATGCCTTAGTTATCCCTCCCATAAAAATATACAAGAAAGGTAAAAAAAAATTACTTGGCGAAACTTCACAAAAATACAAAAGAAAAATCTTTTTCATTTCTTTTTTAATCATTAGATATCGATACCCATAAATGTCTAAAATTTCTAATGTTAATTTTAATGTTTTACATGTCTTAGAGGTCTTATTTCATACTATGTACCTACAATTTTATAACACTTGTATACTTACCGTACCCTCACACAGGGCGTTTTGGTGCTATGTTAATTAGCGTTACCTACTTGATAAGATTAGAAAATGAATTATTAAAAAAAATTTAAACCTAAACCCAGGTACGCACGGGCGATTTTTCCCGCGTCGATTTTTGTTCGCTCACTAGATTTTCAACGCTCTGCTTAGCGCCGAGAGTTGAAAATGCAACAGTGTGTCTTTTTGACGCGCTGGGAGGCACTGTCGGATTCTTAACGCTCGGCTCAACACCGAGAGTTGAAAATCCAGTGCGCAATAAAATCCCGCCGCGGTATTTTTACGTCCGTGCGAACATAGGCTAGGTTTTTTATATCGTGTAAGTATATTATCGTTTTGTGTTATTAGGGTACGCGCACTATACCTTAGTCAGAAAAGCAAAAGACTGAGGGCGAATTTCATCAATTAAACTGAACACGACCAGCACATGAACACCGCGTTCAAGTGCTGTCAGTGTCAACTTGACACTGACAGCACTGGCACTGTCAACATTCCACAACAATGATGACACTGACAGCTTTTGAACGCAAGATATCTGAATTGCGTTCAGTTTCATTGGTGATATTCGCCTTGTGTCAGGATAAACTCTTCACAATCATTCCTAACCCTGAAAAAGAAATAGTGACATTACTGTGATAATATTATTACTAATTCGTGTAATGTGTAAAATGACGTTGTCGTATTAAAAGTACCTACCATCTGTTTTTATCCTCGTATAAGCCGACGTGACGTTGACACGGACGTAATAAAATCGCGGCGGGATTTTATCGCACACTGGATTTTCAACTCTCTGTTGAATCGCCGAGGGTTGAGAATCCAACGCGCTGGGACGCACTCGTCCCAGAGCGTTGAAAAAACAAACTGTTGGATTTTCAACTCTCGGCGCTAAGCAGAGCGTTGAAAATCAAGTGCACGAAAAAAAAATCGCCGCGATTTTATTACGTCTGTGCGTACGTCGGCTTACTAAATAATAATATGATTGTCGGTTGGACCTCAACTAAGTATCTAGGTACCTGCTTAGTAAGGTTGGCAAGGAAAGTCGATTAAAACTGAGAATTTTTAATAAGTCCAAAATTATATTTATTTTCTATTAAATCATGTCATATTCAATTATTGCTTCTATTTTATAGTTCTTAACAAATTAAGCATTTTAAGTAGATATCGTGTAGGTACAGTCACGAGCAAAAGTATGCATACACTTAGCAAAATTAAAAATGATTTTCTCATGGAATAACGATTGCAACTTGACATAAGCCCTATGTAGTGTGGGACTGTGGGTTCCAAACTACTATATTCCTAACAACATACAATTACAATCAATACAGTAGGAGGAAATAACTTTAAAAAGTTGATAATTGTGTGTACAATTATCAACTTTTTAAAGTTATTAGTGCTCGTGACTGTATCTAGCTAGATATAATAATTATCTAAGTTTAGAACCTGATTGACATTGAATATTAAACTAGACTATGGTTATTATAAATTGTGTCCTACTTTTAATAAAGATTTATTTAGTACTTACAGTTTTTTTTATTAACCTGCATTGTGGTCCAGTGTTGGGTACAAGGCTTCCCTTTCCCTTCCAAACCTGTCTATTTTGTACGAACTTACAACTTTATTTAGATAAATGATTGATACTTATATTGCCCTAGTAAGACCAAAGGTGGTAGGTATCTCTGAGATACGCCCTTTTAGTTTTTTTAAACCATTTAATAGCTAACTTAAAACATTAAAAAAAAACTACTAAGAAGTTTTTTAAATCCATTTTTCCTTAAATTACAATTCACAAAAAGCTTCGATCAACAATACCAACATTGTTGATCGAAGACAAAAAGTCAATTTTCTCCAAACTTACTCCGGTTGAGATACCGCCTTTGGGCTTAGCAGGACAGTATACCTTTATACAACAAGCCGACGTCCGCACGAACGTAATAAAATCGCGGCGGGATTTTATCGCGCACTGGATTTTCAACTTTCGGTGTTAAGCCAAGCGTATTCCGGCCACCGTAGGCACGGGCTTGCGGACGGTGAGCAATGGGTAGCTCGCCGTCCGATAAGGACCAGGCCCGGGTCGATGGCGCATTGTGTTCCACGCGCGCCTCAAAGAGATGTCAGCAGAATTGAAGGGGTCCGCTAGGGCCAATGCCTGCCTGGGCTGCGAATACGGGCCGAAAGGGAAATCGTGGCACCCCGGCAACATGGCAACTGAAGGAACACGGGTGGGTTTTAGTCAGTAAGAGTCTGACACGCCCTCCCGCTCCACCCAGAGCGGGAGAAGTTATTTGACAATTTACCACCAAACCTAAAAAAAAAAAAAAACCAAGCGTTGAGACTCCAACGCGCTGGGACGCACTCTCGTCCCAGTGCGTTGAAAATAACACTTGGATTTTTAACTCTCAGCGCTAAGCAGAGCGTTGAAAATCAAGTGCACGAAAAAAAATCGCCGCGATTTAATTACGTCCCTGCGGTCGTCGTCGGCTAAGTCGCACGTCGGTTCAGCGGTAACAAGACACCAGTAGGTATAAGCTGAGGGGTAATCGCGTAACACATAAAATGTATTGACATTTTATGTAAATAACACAATGAACTGTCAAATTGAAACCAATTGTAATCCCCCAATAGGCTCGCCCCCTATTACATGGGACTTAAACATAACTGGCGAAATGTGGGTGTACCTACTGCAGGTACACCTCTGCCCAACCCTTCGGGGAAACAAGGCGTGATTCATTTTGACAGTTCATTGTGTTATTTACGTCATAGTAATATCCTTCAAAACTCTCGGTTTGTGATTGAAAGTAGTGTTACTCAATTAGGGTGCTGACAATATTTAAAAAAAATATTGAAAGTGACGTTCGGGGACGAAAACATGTCAGTCTACGAATCGCTCCGGCCTTGAAGGTTATTACCGTAATATTTCATTTTTATTGTGGTTTTTGTGTGTAAATCGACGGGAAGTGGTGTTATTTTCATTTTTAAGTTAATATTACGTCGCTGTAGATAATATTTGCAGTAAATAACATCATGTTATACCTATTTTGACCCAAACTAAAAGTGTAAACAAACATGTGAATGAAAAAGTGACCGTGCTGTGATTTTGTGGTATTTTGGTGTGTAATCGTTGGTATTTGATGGGTAAGTCGCCTTTTTTAATCAACATATTAGATTTCTAATAATGTTAGGTACGGCCAAAAATATTTTTTTGCCGTATTTAGGCAAATATTGCGTTCCAGGTATTTTAAAATGAAATGGATTTGTTGACAGAGGACATTAGACATTATTTTATATTATAAAAAGAGTAAAATCCCGGTGGGTCGGGTGTCAAACATTGTTTGACACCGGGGCTTGACGGCATGTTCCAAGTGTCAAACATTGTTTGACACCGGGGCTTGAGCGGCTTAAAAAAATTCATATTCGCGGTATTGGATGCCGAGCGACGATGTTTGTTTGTTACGCTTTCACGCAAAAATTTGGCACATGGGTAGATCATGACTTGGGTAAGTAAGGACATAGGATACTTTTTATCCGAATGTTCCTAGGGGATCGAGGCTTATGCGGGTGAAACCGCGGGGCGCCGCTAGTATCATTTTTTATTATTTATAATATACAACGTTAGTTTTTTTTTTTATTCGCGATTTCAGCTTTGGTCCCATAGTGAAAGTTGTTCATAATTATGAGTACGAGTACAATGACCCCTTAAGAGGTTTAGTGTAATCAAAACCTAAGTAGGGGTGGGTCGTTACGTGATTTTTGTGAAACGTAACGTAACTAGTGACTTCGAGGACGTCACCGGTTTTGAAAACTAGTGATTTTAGTAACTAGTTATTTTTCAAATTCTATTCTCATTGAAGTGTTACTGTTATTTGCGAAACGAAAATGTAAATGGTTACCTACGTAATACGTTACATATCACAAGCTTGTTTCGTTTCACTCTTTTCATTCGATCACCGCATTGTGATGGAACTAGTTACAAAAATCACGTGTTTGTGTGTGACTCGAAACTAGTTATTCCGTTACATGCCCCGTAGCCAGTTATTGTAACTAGTGACGTTAAATAACGCCCATACCTAAACCTAAGGTTGTATATGTCACGGCTAAACCCCGAAGTGCGGCTACACCTAGTTTTTGCCGGCTACAACTAGGTGCAGGTTAAATTTAGTTGTAGCAAATGAAAATGGCTAAAAGGTAGGTTAGAACTGTTACCACATAACACACCGCCAGGGTCCATTTTAACCATAAATAATATATTAGTTTAGTCTACAGTCCGGCCGACGAGAGAATACGTTCCAAACACCTGTTAGTTGGACAACTTCTAGTAGTAATAAGGATCAAATTCGCAAAACACATATTCGTTAGTATGAAACTGACTGGTGCGGTGTCGAGAACGTATTCTTCCAACAGCCGGAATGTAATTTATCAGTCAAGCGGGATATTCTGTTAGCCCACGTTCGCACGGACGTAATAAAATCGCGGCGATTTTTTTTCGTGCACTGGATTTTCAACGCTGCTAAGCGCCGAGAGTTGAAAATCCAGTGCACTCAAAAAAATCTCATAGTAAAATAGTGTTCATGACTCAAACCAATAATCCTTATTTATTTATTTATATTTCAACAAAATTATTCTTACACTAGCAATGTTTTGTCGAATATAGAAAAGTCACTAGATGTGTAATTAATTGAAATTAAAAACCCGCTTCGACTGCACATTATGTTTATATAAACGTTTATATATAGTTATATCTTGTAATATAGATTTGACAGGTAAAGTGAAGTTTTCATCAGACGGCGCTAGTGTGTGGAAAACTTTCCAAAATATGTAACAATGGGGTTAAAAACTGAAAGCTCATAGCAGATGGCAGCACGGTTGTGCGTCTTTAGTCCGCCATTGTTGTTTATGTTTTCACTGTTGTGTCGATATCGTTTATACGAAAACTGGACAAAAATGTATGCGATTTGGAGTGTAGTACAACTAAAAGCGGAGTTATGGAAAAGAGATGTGTCTACCACGGGTAAAAAAGCAGCTTTAGTGGAAAGGTAAATAAATAATGACCATTTTATATTTGATAGATTGTTTTGTTTACATTATTTAAAACTCCTTTTTTTGTTGAAGACTGGAGGCATACTACAGGAATAACTTGATCGGAGTTGAAGAAGAGCTTGAGGATGATAACCCTAACATTCCTGCCCTGGAAAAGTTCAGGGATGTCAATTCTAGCACTGATCTTTCAGCGCTATCTAAAACCCACATTCAAACGTTTGCTGAAGGGTAAGTTTTCATACAGTGATCAACTTATGATGCATTCACTACTTCCTTTGTGAGTTCAACTATAAAAAAAACGTGTAATATACTTAATTCAATGTTAATATTATTTCAGGTTTCAAATATCTCCTAAAGTGAAAATCCTCTATGAAAATAGGAGCTTGATCAAGCTAATGATCGTAACCATGCTTATTTTCATGCACAATGCAAGGCACAAATGAAAAGATTAATGAATAAGACTGGTATGATATGTGAAAGTCATTGTGAATGTGCAGCTGGAAGTGGCTTGGAAGCACACTGTAAACATATCTTCACAGTCCTCCATGGTATAGAGGATATAGTATGTACAAAGATTACAATTACCTATGCATAAAGTATGCACAGAAAAATTAATGATGTTCAAACAACATCATTTTATACTGAGTATCTCCAACCAGCAATTTACGATAAATACTATGATACTGTAATAAAACCAAATTAATATTATATACAATCTTTTATTTATCTCCTTATACACAATGCATATTACATAATACATTCCCTAAAGTTACAGCACATAAGACAAACAAAAAATATCTTTGATGCGAGGGGCACAAAATTGTGATGTTTTGTCAAACATAACAAACGTTCAATGTGAACGCGTTGACTTATTTATTAATTAATAGGTTAGCCTACAATTGTTTACACATTAAGTACATTTCTTTTAAAACTACACGATATACATTTATAAGTGCAACAATTACTTAAAGCTAACACCACATGCACTATATTTGAATTTAACATTTTTATGACTGCAATTCATTTCTAATAATGGCTGATTTAGAAATATGTAAAAACAAAGCAAAATTGCAATAAACTAGGATCAAATATTTGGTTTACATTAAAACATAAATTAAAAATTAAATTACATTGAAATAAATAACATTTTCAATAGTAATATTCTTCACATGACTTCCATAATACTTTATTTTGTGAGCCATTACACTTAAGTCGAACACACAAAATAGAACTTTTGATAGGTTTCAAAACCTGTGTAGAAAGCAATGATACTGTCATTGTTTCTACAGTTCTTTATAGATCCATAAATGTACACACAATTCACTTGAGTATGCCTTGATGATACAGTATGTTGGTCCCGCTCTGGCCCATCATCTGGCTCCAATGGTGTGCTAGGAAAAATTTCTATTTCGTTAAACATTGTAAATTCCTCGTCTTTACATGGCTCTTCATAACTATCACGGGTTTGAACATGGCTAGGTCCAGCAATTAGATCACTATATGTATCAAAACATAGTTTTTTCTCATTTCTCTATAACAGTCTATTTGCTGTCTTCAGCTAAGGGGTGGACTGGTTTGACTTTAGTAAAAGAAAAAATAGAGGGTACAGCAGTCTTCCTGAGCCTTTTGTATATATTTTCATCACCTAGAACAGACAAAAAGGATTTATGATCTACTTATCTATATGCGAAACATTAAATACAAATATGATGAGTGGAAGATATATTTATCTATTTAGCCCATAAAGTCCCACAGCTAGGCAAAGGCCTCCCATTTCCTTTTCCACACAGGTTTGTCCACAGTTGCTGCGGGTCAGTCCTTTCGGTAGGATTCAGTGCAGGATATGTGTTAATATTAGGCAGTAGGTAGTTTGGTATGAAGATATTAAATACAATGCAATAAAGCGAATGCTGCATAGATGCTTGCTACTTAGACATACGAGTATTTTGGTTGATTAAAAGATAATCTTAACAACACAACCTTAGTATAATGTATATAAATAAATATCCACAAATGCCTATAATGAAAACACACTTAAGTTCACTGTATTATGAAAAAGAGCATCACCTGTATACGCATTCGTCTGATAGAAGTCTTCAGGTTTAAAATGTATAGTACATAACCTCGACGAATTATTTGGTTTCCAATTTTTTCTTCGGAGAGCTCTCTCTCACACTTTTCTTCTTTTAAGATCTTTGGGGAATACATGGGTCCCCAGATTTTTGCAGTCGACAGCTGCGCAAGGGGGCATATTATTTAATTAGGCGTAAAATAAGTTGATTGTTTACAAAAAATGTATGGATATTGACAGCTAGCTGTCAAATTTAAAGACGGACAATGATAGCGACATCTGAAGTGAGCAAATGGCAGTTTTTATCCCCATTAATATAATTTAATAAGTTTTTTTTTATGTTCTAATCATGGTAATGTCTAACCAACGTTTGAAATTGAATAGTCGAGTCACCGCTACACTAGCGCCATTGATGGGTGGTGTGTTCTGTGACTAAAACATGATACAACTTATAAACTGAAAAAATCGGGAACTTGCGTTAACAGCGTTTTTAGTATTACTTATTTAACAAACGCATTATATTTGGAAGATTATCTCAAATAGTTGCTCCAAACATTTGTTTTATTTGTATTTTATACATTTTTTGTTACAAAATTTATCATTAAAATCTTCAAATATTATTACAAATAATCAACGAAATTGATAACCTTTGTACGCTATAGGTTTATCAGATTTATAATCGCCTTCAATTTAGATATAATTAATCTTTCCGTTATCGGATTCTGTCGACTTTGCTGAGATAATTACTGAAGTATGTTCCTTTGCACTGACGCATAGTGGCAGCCATACATGCTCAAGTATGCCTAATGAGGCAAATTATACTATGTATGGCACTCTTCGCAGGTAAATATAAATGAAGGTTCATGTGTTCATACTTGGCAATACAGTACGACATTTTAATATTAAAACATATTATGGATAGGTCAATTTTGCATAGGCTGTAGCGATATGTAACTCTCTATTAAATAACGAATTATTTTGTTTTATTTTTAACTGATTTGGCATTCATGATTTAATTTGTTTGTTCTTGCACACAAAGGCAGGTTAACATAACTTGTGGAGACTAATAATGGATTTCACTAGGTAGTAAGTACCTCGAGTTCTCGATGGCTATAGGGATGTATGCCATGTCATTGTGTGTAAGAGCCACCGCCTGAATAATGAATGATAATAAAAATGTAGCATTCCACGTTAAAGATTATTTGAGGTATTTGTTCAACTATAATTATATTATTTTTATATATTGGTGCGTTTATATTGTATGGCTGTAACTTATCTTTTTCTACTATAACATAATATACCACACGCAAAGATGTAATGAAATTTGTGTCTTATTTTTTCAAAGCCTTTATAAATAGGATTGTTGACCGTTTGCTCACAGTATCACCATTGCAAATATTTAGCAAGGTTTCCAACCTTTTTTCCCCATAAAATTATTTGCAGGCTTATTTTTAAATGTTTCCTTTCCATTAAGGCCTGATTACATTTTCTAATAATGCGAGTGATTTGTTTATAAACGAAGTGCTGCATACATATAGTACGGTACGGTAGGTGTCAAATTTTACGGCGGCTCTGAAGTGCGGTACTCGCCGCGCAGTACCCCACCCCTCACCCCCGCTGACACGAAGTTGTTACTGCGCAGCGACTCGCCTCATGTTCCGAGTCGCCATAAAGTTTGAATCGGGCTGCACCCCTATAATTTTTAGTACCTATTCAAAATTAAAATACGCTTGAGTTTAAATAACTTTCTACTGTCAACTAACATCTAAAGTAGATTGTTTAGAAACGTTGAACTGTAGATTTGATCCGAACAAATAGTTTTACATAATTTAAGGCCTTTACAAAATATACAATTAAGTCTCGTTAGTTTTTCTGTTGAAGGCAGCCTCAAGTTGTGCAACGGGTTGTTATACATTGCCTCGTTATAAGTTTACGCTTATAGAATGAACATTTACTGTATACGCACTTTGTGCGTAAAAATATGCAGTATATACGTTGAACTTTTAGGTCATATTTATAATGCATGGGAAGATAAATGCGATGCCTTGGGTATTTTTTGTGATTTGTCCAAGGCGTTTGATTGCGTTCTTCATGAAACATTAATCAGGAAACTCCGCCACTATGGGATTCGGAACAGCGCTCTGAATCTTCTTATTTCATACTTGAGTAATAGGATTCAGTGCGTTGACGTTAATGGAAAAAGATCTCCCGGATCTATAGTAACAATGGGAGTCCCTCAGGGCTCAATTCTTGGCCCTTTCTTGTTTCTTATTTATATTAATGACTTGCCTTACCTCATAAAGGATAACCATGATATAGTGTTGTTTGCGGATGACACTTCACTTTTGTTTAAACTTAAACGTCAGCAGCTGGTTACTGACGATGTAAATAGCGCGATCTCAAAAGTAGTTCACTGGTTCAATGTTAACAATTTACTCCTTAATGAAAAAAAAACCAAATGCATTAAGTTCACCCTACCTCATGTTAGACAGGTGAAAACTAGTGTGTTAATAAAGGGCGAAGAATTGAATCCTGAATATAGCACAGTTTTCTTGGGCTTAACTTTGGATGCTAAGCTTCAGTGGGGCCCACACATAGATAAATTGTCAAAAAAGCTAAGCTCCGCAGCATATGCTGTTAGAAAAATTCGTAATTTGACTGACATAGAGACAGCCCGTTTAGTGTACTTTAGCTATTTTCATAGTGTAATGTCGTACGGTATTCTGTTGTGGGGAAATGCCGCCGACATTCAGACTATCTTTGTTTTGCAGAAAAGAGCTGTTCGATCAATTTATAAATTAAGTCCGAGACACTCTCTCAGAGATAAATTTAAGGAGATTAATGTAATGACTGTGCCTTCTCAGTATATTTTTGATAATCTTTTATATGCCCATAAAAATATAAAATTGTTTAAAAAATACAGTGATATCCATAACATAAATACTAGAAACAAACACAAATTTGTTGTACCTACAACAAGGCTCAAGAAAATAGGTGGCTCGTTCAGATGTCAATGTATACGCTTTTATAATAAACTTCCAAGCCACGTACAAGATCTAAGCCTTAATAAATTTAAATCATTCATTAAACGTAAGTTGTGCCAGAAAGCTTTTTATACCGTTAAAGATTACGTTGAGGACAAAAAGGCTTGGGATTGAGCTGCTCCAATTATAATTTTTTATTTTTTACTTTCGGAACTTTGTTTATTTTGCAAACTTTAAAATTATATACACAATGACATGAATATTTACTTGTGAAGTGTAATATTATTATTATTTTAATTATTGTGAATGTGAGGACTATGTGGGTCATTTATATATTTATTTATTTTTTTCTCAGTTACTTCTAATGATAATCTGGCAGTTTTGAGTACTTTATGCGGCCTACCCAAATGTCCCTTCTTTGGTATTGTTCGTCGAATCGTTGAGCTCCTTTTAAGTTCTGAGTTGAGCTACACTATTACTGACAAATGCGTGCACTGACTGGACAGGTCCACTCAAATCTGTATGGTTCTTTCCTCAGAAGACCATTTCAGACACAAATCTACATGGTCCTCAAATGAAATGCTCTGACCAAGATTATTTCTGGGTTTTTATATACACATTGACATTAATGAATTTTATATAAACAATGACATGAATATTTACTTTTAAAGTATTTTATTATTTTAATTATTGTGAATGTGAAGACTCTGTGGGTCATTCCTTTTTGTTTTGTTTTTAATATTTTCTCAGTTACTTCTAATCATGGTCTGACAGTTTGAGTAATTTAAGTGGCCTACCCAAATGTCCTGTTTTTGGTATTGTTCGTCGAATCGTTGAGCTCCTTAAATTCTGAGTTGAGCTGCACGATAACTGACAAATGCGTGCACTGACTGGACAGGCCCTCTCAATCTGTGTGGTGCTTTCCTCAAAAGACCACTTCAGACACCAATCCACATGGCCTTCACATGATCTGACCAAGATTATGTCTGGACTTTAAAAGAGACTGAGACCTCTGAGTTTGTTTCGGCCTTTCTTCTCAGAGTAGTCAGATAGGAAACGCCGACCTCATCTAGTTTTAAAATATGATTGACGTGTAAAAGTGTTTGTACAAACCTACTTACAGAAATAAAATCATTTATCATTTATCTCCGCATCCGAAACCTATAAGTATTTGGGTATGTCGGAAGCGTTGGGCATCAATGTTACTGACATGAAGCAATCGTTGAAGGAGCGCTTCTTTGGCCGCCTGAAGAAAGTATTTAATAGTCTTCTATCAGGCGGAAACAAGGTGCGCGCTTTCAACGGTTGGATCATGCCGGTTCTGATGTACTCTTTCGGCATACTCAAATGGACTCAGACCGAACTAGACGCCTTGGATAGGAGGGTCCGTACACTACTGACTGCATATCGAATGCATCGCCCACGATCATCGGTAATAAGACTGTATATCCCGCGAAAATGTGGAGGTCAAGGCTTTTTAAACGCTAAGACACTCCACAATCGCGAGATATGCAGTCTTAGGGAATATTTCCTAGAAACCGACGTGGGGATGCATCGAGATGTGGTTGCGGTGGACAAGGGCCTTACCCCGCTCTCCTTGGCTAAAGAGAACTGGCGAAGCCTGTAGTGCTTGACACTAACGAACGCAGGGAGATATGGCAGAGTAAGGAGCTTCATGGGCGCTTCTTCCGGGCCTTACATGGGCCCGATGTAGATTTACTAGCGTCCGTAGCCTGGCTGCGTTTTGGTGACCTCTTTGGGGAAACCGAAGGTTTTGTCTGTGCAATTATGGACGAAGTTATGATGACGAACAATTACCGGAGATTCATTGTAAAGGACGACACGGTTGACATCTGTCGGGCATGCCACCGTCCGGGAAAATCAATCCGACATATTATCTCCGGGTGTTCTCGTCTAGCTAACGAAGAGTACTTGCATAGACACAAGAAAGAAAGAAAGAAAATTCGTTTATTTGCGGTAAACATGACGCAAAGAAAGATAAAAAAACACGTTAATAACAAATCAGGGGTATAACCTTGTAGCCAGGATTATCCATCAGCAACTTGCTCTGAAATACAGCCTTGTGGAATCGGAAGTGCCGTATATAGGTACTACAGGTATGTGCCCGACCCAGTTCTCGAAAATGGAAATATCACATTGTACTGGGATCGATCCATCATCACTGACAGGACTATTGTTGCCAATAAGCCTGATATAGTGGTGGTGGATCGAGGAGAGCGGCGCACAATGATTATTGACATAACGGTCCCGCATGACGAGAACCTCGTGAAAGCCGAGAAAGATAAACAAATCAAGTATCTTCACTTGGCTCGCGAGGTTGTCGACATGTGGGATGTGGACTCAGCAATCATTGTGCCGATAGTCGTATCAGCCAATGGCTTAATTGCCAAGAGCCTCGACCAACACCTAAGGAGGCTCTCGTTGGGCAGCTGGATTAAGGGCTTGATTCAGAAAGCGGTACTCCTGGACACGGCTCGCATTGTTAGGAGGTTCCTTTCTCTGGAGCCCTGACCGCCGGTAGCTTGGACCCTGTTCCCGATACCGGTGGGGATACTATTTTTTATATTTTTAAATGTTTTTATATAATTTTATTCTAATGTTTAAAAATATAATTTATATGTAAATAATGAAATAAAGGAAATACAATTCAAATAATAGATTACTTATAATTTTTATATATATTTAAATATCACGGGACCTTAGGGTCCCGGTCTTTTGGAAGGCGTACGAGGAGCCGAAGCCAACACACAGAGGCCCCTTAATCAATTTTATATGGAATGAGGCACCAACCGACGATTATCCCAGTATGCACTATGCAAGTGCACCCCAGGACAACCCCCGGTTGGTGTAGGACTATTGCAGAATATGGAAACAAATCTATTGGACTATGGGTTTGGGTGGCTTAAGTCGACTGGTGACCTGGAACTATGGAAGGACTATGGTCCCTGCCTAATCAATGTTTTGTATGTACACGGATAAGATGGCAGGGGGTGACTTGCACACTCAATAATGGGCCCCCGAAAACGGTTGCTAGCGCAAAGTGTCGTAGCGACAAGGGGGCAACATGTCCTGAGGTTCTTATGAGGAGTGGAGAGGTAATTCCACGGCTATCAGGACAATCCTGGAAGTACGGTCAAGATCCCTACCAGCATCTTGTCCCGGGCGATGGAGTCCGTGGGGTCGCTACTGCCCAACAGCTCGCCACATGCTGCCCTGCGGTTTTTGTATCTCTCTTGGTCTGGCTCCTCATCTAGAGTTTGGAGCGCTCAAGCCCCACCACGACGTCAACGTAGAGATACGGCGGTGGGGATAATTATTATTGCAATAGGCAATTATGATTACCCATTGGTCTCCTTCATTATTGCGATTCTATAACTTGTAAGAAGAAAGAGATAACATCATAACATCACGCCTGTAATCCTCGAAGGATTGGGCGGAGTATCTATAGTACACAGACATTTTACCAGTTAAGCGGGGTTTAATTTCAGATGACCTGTAGGTATAATATTATGTTTGATCTTCATTGGAATTTAATTAAAGGTGAAATTATGACCGAGCTGAAAACCGTTTCAGAGGTAAATGTTTCGCAGTTATTTATGTTTTCATGAAAAACCTTTTCCTCATGGTTACAACTTTTTAATTTTATTTATAGCTGACCATTCTGCAGCAACTATTAGTCACTAAATTTTGAGGAAACACATAATATCTTAATTGGTAATAATAAGGAAAATGATTTGAGTACCTACACATTTATTTTGTAAATTTTTTGCTGGGCCATTAAGCCAGGTAGGTATGTATGTACCTACCGATTATTTCGGGGTGCAAAGTACACAGATCGCGGTCAGTTGTATGCAACTCGTAAATCACGAACTTGGAATTTGAATTGTATAGGTATTATGATGTATAGTAAGTAGGTACCTATATACATGATCATTAACAGAGTGGTAAGTAAGGTATCAAGGCCTAAAACAAAAATAATAAGGAGTCAAAGATAAAGGTTTTATGCAGTTTTGAAGAAGACAGACTGGCAATCATTTTGATGTCATTATTGTTCCAAATTTGAATTCATAACCATTTAAAAAGTCAGAAACCTCAGGGTGGCTCGATTTAGGAGTCCGGGAGTGTGGGAGAAGATCATATTACAGGCCAGTCACCGTAGGTCACAAATAAATGCACTGTACTGCTTTTTTAGGGTGTTGTATAGATACCAATAGTGTAAAAACCAAAGTTTGCAGCTTCGAAATACCTGTGCGGTGCTCGAAAATCTTCAAAATTTTCGAACTTCGTTCGGTTTTTGACTTATAACTTCTAAAAGGTGCATCTTACGTATAAGTCAGTGATATCATTTTATTTTTAATTTAAAGGTTGATAACGTTTACCTATAGGTATCTCCTATACCTACTTAGTTATCATTTAGCGTTTTTATTGTTGTGCTCTTAATCAACAGCTTTTGTTATGAGGACAGGAGATCAACAATAAAAAATATGTTCATAGTCAACATTATTATACGACATTAGCTATCTACCTACTATCTTCCCACGATTCTAGCAATCATTGCAATCTTCGACCGTAGCAATTAACATTGTTGGATCTACATTTTTGCGAATTTTTTTATTGCTTCAAATCTTTGCGGGAACATTTTTATAATTTATTCGAAGACCTTTAATGCAATCAATTTTAAAATCGCAAATATGTAGATCCGACAATGTACCTATTTTTCGAGTTGTTATTAGTTATTTATGCAACTGTTGTATAATAAGGGGTATTAAAACACGAATGTGGGTTTATCACACGAGGCTAAGCCGAGTGTGATAATAGTATCACATGAGTGTTTTAATATCTAATTATGTACCTACAGTTGTATACAAGACTTTATCTACACCCATGTTATGAATCCTCTATAAAAGGTTCTGAAACCATAGGGTGTTGTACAATATTGTTTTCTCGACTTTTCTGGTAATAATCGGTTAGAAATGTCCTTTGCTGCATTAGAAATATCTGGTGGTGTGTTATCAAAGCTTGTATCACTAATTTTTGTAAACAACATAGTAATAAAACTTTGCAATACTATAATCGAACAGAAATGGCGGGATGCGACGGGAATTCGAATAACCTATAAGTTCTTTTTTAAATTACGGCGCTGTGGTAGTGAAACGCGCGTGCATGACAATGTTCTTTTTTTTAAAAATCGAGTTTCATAATGAAATTGAGTACAACATTATAACACTCATTTGGATGATATTATGGTTACTATGACACTGGCTGTTTTAATGTTGGCAATAAGCTAACTGTTTCAGAAACTTTTATAAAGGTTGTATTATTATTAATCAGAGGAGAGGTTTTATTTTACTATAGCATGGGTGTAGATAAAGCAACAAAAAGTTGCGTGTTGTAGAAGATGGTCGGAGTCGCTTGTGTTTCAACAGTGACGAATAAGCGTCTAACCAAGATACATCATCTGGTATATTATTTACTTACCGTTAATAGTTGTAACTTGTTGAGACTGCCATACATCATTGCGGTGAAAATCGGAAACTTGATGTCTCTGTCTCATGGCTGTGCCTGCCGTAGTTTAAGATGATTGCGATAGATGGCGCTGAGTATAAACAAGATCATCTATAACGGCTTTAGGCATTATGGTACATGTAGAGTAATATTTTCTCAAATTCCAAGAACAAAGTTCCTCTTCCAAGTTAATATACTTTGACAAATATCGGCTTTCAACAAAATCACGAAAGAGCAGAATTAATATATTGTTGAAGTTATTTATTTTATGCGAATTTGCGTTTGCCTTTTGCCCAAAAAGGAATAAATATAAATGATGATAACGCTACTCCAGATAAGTTAATTGCATACATAGGTGTAGATACATATCATTTGCTCCAGATATCATAAAAATAAAAAAAAAGGAATATAAAACGTTGATTCATCCATAAAATATCGTTTCGTGATTCCCCAGAGGACTCCCAAAGACGTAATGTGTGCAAATTGGCACGTTACCCGTGCTATTTGTAATAATATTATCTAGATTTTATTTTCAGCTACCTACTTAAATGCATTTTTATGTTCCAAAAATATTCTGCGGCGGATTAAAGAAAACAAGTGTTTTTTTGAGAGAGAATTATGTTTTTTATTAATGTCGTTAGCTATTAGGCTTGTTACAGACTGGAGTAAGGGAAATTGTGTGATAAGATATTATTTGAAAATCATTTTAGTATCACCATCCCTTTCTCTGCCACCAAGCTGTGTTCAGTATGTGAATGAGTCACATGATAGGTATTGGCTGTACTACTTATATAGTATTTTGTAAAATGCAATCTAGCCTTTCATTCACTGGCCAGACAATATTGACACAAAAAAAAATGCAAACGTCGCAAACGCGCGTGTAACTACGATTTTTATATTATGTTGTTAGGTCCCCTTAGAGTAGTTTATACCAAAGTTTGCAACCCTGAAAATCTTATGCTACATGGTGCTCGAAAAATTGCGAAATTCTGTCACTTGTTTCAGTTTTTTTTGAAAAATATACCATTAGGACGCACTTTTAGGTATCTTTGTTCTATATTTTTGGGAAGCAAGCTTTTGCTACAATTTGAGCCCAACCCTAGCATTCTAGGTTTATTGGTTGCGAAGATACAACTAGTCAAAGATGAGCATTTGTTTTCCAAAAAGTGATCGTGAAGTAGATGTGGTGTGAGAGGTAGGGAAGCCGAATAGTATAAATATATTTTTTCAATAGTTCATTTGGTTGTGGATTTTTCCTAGCTTTCTTGCAAACTATTGAAAATGTAGTCTGATTGTTACTTGGCTAATTCAAAATATCTCAAAGTTAGTTCTTGTGACTTCATAAGAAACCTTTTCTTTAATTTAATACATACACATCACACCACACACACACATTACCATATCATCTCGCTTGTAATCCCCGAAGGATGTGGCAGACCGCATAGGTGAACCGTATTGTACACCCTCATTTCGCCAGTTATATTTAAGTCCCACGTAATAGGGGGCGAGCCTATTACCATCGACCGGACACAAATCCAGACTCCGGGCTGCTACAAAGAAATTCCTTTCCAAACACATTGCCCGAGCCGGGAATCGAACCCAGGACCTCATGTTCAGCAGTAGCGCTTGCGACCACAAGACCAACGAGGCAGTTTACTTTTAAACTTATGTCGTTATGCTCAACTAAACAATATTTAAACTCCAGCTCTGTAAAATACAATAGACGGAGATATATTTTGTAACCTATTCCGCTTTAACTATTCCTAAAAAGTCGTCAAAAACCCTGTAAGAAATCGACACGTGTTTCACCTTTCAACGAGACATCTTCAGGATGACGATTGACTTGTTGCGAACCCGAACACGTCGTGTTGCCACGCCGAGCGGCGGACGCTCTCAGTGGCATAGGAATATTTAAACGGAACAGGTTCCTAAATAAATCCACGTCTATTGTATTTTATAATGGATTTCAGCAAGGTCACGTCTGAATCAATTAACTATCCAGCTCTGTATACAGTCTAATCTCGCACTGCATCGACTAGTATCTAGCGAATTATATAATTTTATCGCGGCTGCATTTCACGCGGCACTTTTTGTTTATTGCGTGCAAATGTTCCAACTTCTTTGAGCGAATATATTTACTCGTCCTTGAGTACAGTAATCTAGTGTGCATGTAGGTGCATGTGTAGATAGGTATATGTAACTAGATAAAGGATTGTTCTAGAGACAGATATTTCTGGTTAGGGACAATTGAGATGTGGTTCTGAAAAGGTGCTTTGTGCTCTTTTGTTTCGTGTTGTGAATAGGTTGTAAGAAGATGGTTCTTGGGTTTCAAAACTTGTTTCTTCATTTATTTTAGACCACATTGAGGTTTTGGGTTAGTTTTAGCACTTTAATTTAGATGGTTTGAAGTGGATAGTGGTGAGGAGGATCGTATTTTTGGTGACTTTACTTGGTGACCTAAAAGGATGAAAAGGAAAGTTGTAAGATTACCTATTGTTGTTGAATTATCATATGTGTGAAAACAAGTATCTAATAGTAGTTTATGAAACTGTTGCATAATCAGGGGTATTAAAACATGAGTGTGTGTTTAAAAACCGAACCGTAGGCGAGGTTTTTAATAGTATCACACGAATGTTTTAATACCTAGTTATGTGCAGTTTCATACACTACTTTATCTACTCTCATAAATTGGGATTGAACCTAATACTAAATAAAAGATCAAAGTTAAAGATCAAGAATAAATTTGAAAAATCCCACGAAATTCAGTACAACAAAACAAATGAATGTCGTCTGCACCAGCACATCACCGCATAAATGCGCTACAGCGGGTGCTGCTGTCCCCCGTTTAAACGTTCCAATGTAAAAGTTGATGGAAACTGCTTGGGGATATTAACTTCTTGGAATAGCCCTGTATCGTAATAGAAAAAAAATTGTTTTATAGCATTATTTTGTTCGAGAAAAAATGTTATAATATGATTCTATTTTTAAATTTTGGTATTGTTTTCATAAAGTATGTCAATATAAACTCGTTTTGAATTTTTTTATTCGAATATTACGCAATGAGAGTAGATAAAATGGTTTATCTACTAAACCATTTTATCACACTCTCACTATCTAGCTGCTTAATGTATCTAGTGAATAAATAACTTTGTAACTCAGCATTTTTATCTAAGCTTTCTTTTGAATTGAAATGTCTCATTATTAAAAGTAATTGCCTACAATTTCAATCACAATACATAACATCTCAAAACATAAAACCGTCATATAATCATTTAAATGAAAAATCACATTTAAATTGTCTCCTCAACTACTTAAATTTTGTCGGAAAGCATATAGAACTGAAATTATTATGATTCCAAGGCGAGTGAGCCCGGAAATCGCACCTGAGTTATGAGGAAGGTCCACTTATAGCACACCTAATATCATGTGCCGTGGTTACATTGTGAGAGAAATAAGAAATTAATTTATTAACAGGTAGGTAACTAGTTAGTAAATATGTCTGTAGTGAAAGATTTGTGTTTTAATCGTTGCTTCAACAGTAGGGATTGCTTTCATTTTGACACTTCAACAACATTCATTGCGTTATTTACGTTGTGGAGCAAACAAATTTTTCGAAAATATGAAGCTATGGGTTAACAATATCCATTTTTCATTTTTAATTGGCCGCAAATGCCTACGGCACGTTTAGCATGACCACAATAGAAACGGGTTTTGTTGACGGAAGAATAGACAAAATTACAGCTAATCACAATCTGTCATTTTGTCTATTCTTCCGTCGACAAAACCGTTAGAAAATCCGTTTCTATGGTTGTGATGCTACGCGTGCTGAACAAGAACGTAGAGAACCGTGAATAATGTAATGATGACTTATGTCAAAGAGGATGTGACAGTCATTTTAAAAGGGTCATTGTCATTTGTGATCGTAGCTTTTTTGTTTTTAATTAGCTGCATGAGTCGTATTACGTATTAGATCACAAATCTGTGCAGGATTCTGCTGACGTTTATTGCTTCTACTGGCTGAAAATCATCAGGACTTGTAGTATATTCCCTTCATCATCAGCCTATAATGTTCCCACTGCTGGGACACAGACCACCTCTCTGTGAGAGGGAGTGGGCCGTAATCCACCACGCGGGCCCAGTGCGGGTTGGTAGATGTCACATGTCTTCGAATTTTCAGTTTTAGGACATGTCGGTTTCCTCACGATGTTTTCCTTCACCGTTTTGAGAGCAGTGGTGATGAAATAATTTACACAAAGTAAAGCGCCTGTCTGGGTTCGAACTTACGACGTACGACTCGTAAGTCGCGGCCGTTACCACTGGGCCACCACTGCTCTGTGTAGGTATATTCCCTTAGCAACATTTAAAAATTTCTACGTATCATGTAGTGGGGATTGGCACCGTTTTCAGGAAAGATTTTCAGGAACATTGGGAAGTAGCGAAGGTAACGTAACTGTTATAAGGGCAAGTAAAATTATTTTTGTTTCTTTGAAATAGTAAGCCAAATAATAAATATACTAAAATTTTCTGAAACCTGGATATTATTTGTATTCAAATACAATTTAATAGGAGTACCATTTCAGGTACTCTTGTGTACCTAATTATCTATCAAATATGATCAAAAACACTGTTATTTCTCTAACATCATCTACAAAAACACCAATAAAGCTGAAACAGTTTATCTAACTGGATTAGACGATCAAAACATTGGTTTCTCTCACATAAATAAATTCTCGAGCGAAAAAACTCAGAAAGCCCTTCATTCAAACCAAAAACAGCATCGCGAGCATTGTAAACAAAATAAGCGTCACCGTCGCGCTAAAATAAACTGTGGAATGCCGGATATTGCAATCCCGGACCGTCACGGGCTAAGGATCGCGTACAGGTGCCTTCGTCGACTCACTCAGTGCGCCGGAGCATTCACACAGCGCGCACGCACGCTAGCTCGACGAAAATTCTCACATCGATATTAAACACGATAATTTTATACTAGACGATCCATCTATAAGTGAAGATATTGAGATTTTACCAGAGGTTTCCGAAGAATCTGAAGCAGCCGGTTCTAAAACTGACAATTAATAAAACAGTGAACATTTATTAGTTCACAATTAAGAATTATACAGACTTTTTGGCGTAGTTGAACCAGTGGAAGATACAAAACTAAGTGCGAAGAGCGATCACGAGCAATTGTGAAATTTCTTCAGTGGTTTGACGAAGATCGTGAATTTAACTCTGAAGTGAAAAGTGTCAGTGGACAGTGAAGTGACAGACAGTTGCTAGAAATTAAAGTTGTTGTAGTTTGGTGAAACATTATGAAAGTCCTGACCGTATCAGACAAAGTCGCGATTGTAGGAGATGAGAACGAACCGACTGTGGTCGGCACTCAGATCCTCACCAAGGAGGAACTAAACAAGTAAATATGTCTCTTTTTTAAGAATTGTGCAGTTTGGGACCTACGATTTTTGGAAAGACAAACTCAAAAAATTTGAGGATAAAATTCTCAATTCTTTATTGCGTATCATAATGTATATTAGAGAAATAATCATTGAAGCTGAAAATTTTGGTGTCACGGGAAAAGGTGATAGGAAAAGCAGATGATAATGAAAAATTCTTTGGGTCAACTAACTATACAATAATGAAACAAACAATGAATATGGGCCATTAAAATTTTTATACTTAAATATATTAATTAATTTATCGTGATTTCATAAACAAAGGTCTAAAGAATTTGTGTAGTTCTGTAATCACTGAAATCTCAACAATAATGAACTCAACTAAATTAACTTAGACTTTGAACAGTAGCAAATATTCTCATTGAATTCTGATCAGACAATAGAAGCAAAACCATTTGCTGAAGCAAATGGCAAACATTATCATACGTTTGACCAAGTGATCATACATAGAAACAAGTCCAAATCGAAAGAATTTCAGAGTTCACAGAAGAGCAACATAGCATTAGCAAGTTCGCTAGGTCAGATCGGTTGGCAACCGGCCAGAATGACACAACCGCATGGTATGCGGTGTTTACGTGCCACAGTCTGCGTGTTGTCGTGATTCGGGTCAGGATTGCTGTAATCATGTTTTGATCGTTTTTCAGTTATGTTTATCTGAAATCAAGGTGATTTGATTTGTGATACATAGTCATTGTTTGGCGATGGCATTTCAAGTTTTCCTAAGCCTTCCCGGCTTAGGAAAACTTGAAATGCCATCGCTCTCAAAGGAGTCATAAGCTTTTAGGGCTGCCGAAACTCTGTAGAGTAACTTTTCGTGATTTAGGATCGACCCTTCATCAAAATACAATTAATTAGCATCCTGCAGTTTTACAATAATTTTTGTTATCTTATTGTTACAGAGGTTGTCCTCTCGGTGTGTCTCGTATCACTCCATTCCTTTACGTGTGTGGGGCTCATGCCTTGCCTGGAGCAGTGAGAGCGTTGCACCCTGGCCTCATCGTCAGTGCAGCCCCGGAACTGCCCCCGCCACCTGAAGACTATGTCCCAAGACAGTTCGTACCTCTCCTGGATACACCAAACTCTGATATGCACCCGTACATGGAAAGTGTGGCTGACCTGATTAACGAGGTAAAATTTACAGATTTTTGTTGGAATGATCATTGATCAATTCTTCATTTATCTCTTTGATAGCTTAGTGAATTTCAGTTCACGATTCCCCTAGATTTTCTCTGTTTATCCTACACATTTTAGGTCCAACAATGTTAGATAGAGTAAATATTATCATTTCCGATTGAATAACTTTGTTTGATTGTAATGGATCAGAATCTAGGATAGTTATTTAAAAAACTTTGTTTACATCAGGTCGTCTGTAACGGTGATGTGGTGCTGGTGCACTGCGTGGCTGGTATATCCCGGTCTGTCACTCTCTGCTTGGCGTACCTCGTCAAATGGCAGAAGATGACCTTGAGGGACGCCTATTATCACATGAAGCAGAGACGGTGAGTAACTCAAAGAATATTCCCCAACCGTAGATTTTTTCATGATGTCTGTATTTATGAATGGTTGCTTAAAATACACGGTTTCATCGTTACAAAAGACGTGATTACTCGGGTAATTTGAAACACTTTATTGTTTCCGTTCCTCGTAAATTTGAAGCGTATGAAGTCATAAATCGATTACTTCCTTGATTTTTTTCTGTTCTATTTCAACAACTTTTATTATCTTTGTTTCAGACCACAAATCCGACCGAACACAGGATTCTTCAAGCAGCTCATCAAGTATGAAGAGAGGCTCTTTGGAGAGCCTTCAGTCAAGATGGTTTACTGCGAAGCCATTGACAAGGAGATACCTGACGTATACGAGGCTGACTACATCGGCATGACCTGGTTCAGGCAGAGATACGGACCCATCGAGAAAAGCTGAAGCGTGACAGGGATAGCAATATAGGTTAAGAAAGGATAGCTGTGATTACTTTGTGCGAAGATGAATGAATGGAAGATGAAAGGGCGAGATAAAAGGAGAAGAATGATAATAAATAAGACTGAAAGGATGAATGACTTGGATATGAATGAAAGTGAATCAGCTTCGATATTATAGATGGGTGTTTTATTATTCTATATGGCTGAGGAAGTAAATATTATTGTAGAAAGGAATAGATGAGCATTAAGATAAAATAATTTCTTAAATAGAAATACTTTAGAATATTGTTCCTTCTTATGTACTTTCTCACAACTAATTGGCTTATAAAAATGTAAGAGTATACTTTACATATTACTTATGTACTTTATTTAAGCAATGTGATAATTAACTTATTGTTATAAATTAACCATAAGGTATTCGCTTACCATTAAATTGTATAATGTTGATGGGACCAAAATAAATAAGTGGATAATTTTTATTTCATGACTTTTACTCAAACCCATCGGATAAAATTTTAATAAACGTGAAAGTTGTGACATTAATGTTGCAGATTTTGCATAACAAAATCAGTTACAGGGAACGTGTGTCAAAGATGATGAGCAAAATGTCCTAATTGCAGTAGTATAGTAATGAGTAATTCATTGAGTGGATGTTGTTGGCCTCGTGGCATTGAGCTCGAAGTACGGAAATATCCCGACGAATGCGCGGGCGTCGATTCCAGAAATTAACTGCAGAAGGTTTGCTTTGAACAATGGGACACATAGGATCAATTTTTAACTTGCTCTCTTGAAGATAGCAAATAACATAAAATCTTACTTTATCAAAAGATATTTATGATTGCAGTTTCTTGAATTTAGTCAGTTACGTACAAAAATTCAAAATATTTAATTTCACATAAACTTACACGGGCACCTACGAAACGTCAGAAGCTAGCACGGTTCCAATTGGTCGTTTGCTATAGAGAAGAGCCGGCAAGAAACACCACGGTTATTTTTTTAAAAATAATTGGCAATATTTTCAAATAACAGTGTTAATAGGTATGGAAAGACAGTGTAGGTCTTTCCGTTCTTTTAGGTTACATGTAGTCTCTTTGTACTTCTAGGAATTCTTATCAGGTATCGTATTGTAGTTTAGTTTTTTGCACCTTCTACATTATACCTGTGCCATGAACAATGGTTTGCCAGCTTCCGCATACTGATGTAATACTCTGTAACAGTTATCTCCTCTATATTATTCGCTCCTGGTATCTGCTCATGTGCTGCGAAGTTTTTTTAAAGAAACTTTATTGCTGATTTAATGTTAGTATCTCGAGCACCAGCTATTAATATGGTAGTGGAACCGGGATCTAGTGTAATATGATCAGTGTTATTGTTTAAATATGAAGCTATAGAATTCAGCGAATCGTTTATAATCGGAGGAATATCCTGAATTGGCTTATGTTTATACTGGGCATTCTGTTTGTAATTAAGGGAAGATTAAATTAATTTTGCTTGGAGATATTTAATAAGTATCTCTACAGACGACTGTTCAGTCAAATCTACGATTCAGCTAGTCCTCCCGATGCCACGGACATTCTCAGACGATTATACAATAATGTCTGAAAAATATTTCGCAAAACTAATCTCAATCTCTTAAACTAAAAAGTTATTACTTTTTATTTACTTTAAACACATTTCGTAAGTCATCTTCTGTAACTATTTCGACATCTTTTACTCATTCATAAAAAATATTTTTCACGTAACATTCCAACGTGTCAATTGCCTTTCCAAAATCTCTTTTGGTAGTACTTGGGTTTGGATCGAAGCCAGAATACATTACGCTGTCATGATTTTGACGAATAACTGCTTGCTGTTCAATGGCAAGACAATTGTTCTAAAAACCAAGGTAATAAGGTAGGGATTCGCGTAAACAGTTCTTTGGCAACTGATGGTATCCATGACAAGGTGTAGGTGGTCAGGTTCCAAGTTCAATGTTACCAGTAGGCAATTACCTCACGTGAATGTAATTAGAATATTTTTTGGATGGGCTCTGTAATTTTTTTTGTAGGGTTAATGAATAGTATAAAAATAAAGTTTTGCTTTGCCAGCTGGAACTGTATGTTGCTGTGACTGTATTTGGCATGGAAGAAAATCATTTTTTTTTGTTGTTTTTACTGTAACTCAAAGCTGGCTATACTTCTCAGAGTTTGGCAACATTATGGTGATGGTTAATTAGACGCTGACTGTAAGCAATTTTATTATAAGTAACTGTAAATCAACAGACGTGTTGGTAACATAGGACTATCTGGGAAAAATCATATGATGGAAATTGAAGACAAAGTGATAGGCATGTACTACTCCAATGGGTTACAATAGCTGTTTTTATAGAAAATTTGTAATATATTTAAATTGATAAATATTCACTGAGATTTCAGACTTAGTTTATGACTGGAAATTATAACATTTTGATAGGAGATAGGAGTGTTTCAATGCTTTTTCTATGATTACTTACTTCAAAGGGCTGTTTATTTTAATATTCATTATATTACATACTAATAATATATCGTATAAAATACAACTCTGGCACTTTGCCTTCGCTATTGTTTGCCTTGACCGTTCTCTGTCTTGTCAGAATTGATACAAACATGTGAACTGCCAAATCCAATGTCACAGAATTGAGATTTAAAGATCAATCTACTGCTACCGAATGAGCACAAAATGAGACGCAGTTTTTTTACGATTCCCTTTTTATTCCTGTTTTTTTTTTTCAGAGGAATTGGAACAGGTTAATTTTGGCTTTTGTTGGGTCACAAAATGTTACTGTCGCTAGATTTAGCTACCTACCCCGTAGTCATAACCATTAGGTATATGCATGACTTGGAAAATGCAATGCGAAAAGAGAATTTCATGATCTATAATTTCCCAAAAATGTTTGTAAACCACTTTATGACTTGCGATTTTATGATACTTTTTAGAATTTGGAAACAAAAGGTTCTGAGTGGATATATTTACCCTGGCATGATGACTGTGTACATTAAAATGACATTTGGATTGTGCCCAAATCGTTATTTTGGCCGTACCGTGGGTGTTCCCTATTTATGTTTTGGTTACAATTGCCAAAATATTATTTGCCATAAAATTATGCATGACTTTGTGTGCAAGGTTGCAGGTGCTAATTGAATTGTTCTTCTTTTAGACCATTATTGTACATTCTATGATTTGTTATTTGTTGATTCTATTTCTTTTCTATTCTTGCTGATTTCAAGACGCTTTAAAATATGATCGTCAATCATGTTTCAATTTTGTTTCTGTGTAGGTTTGGCTGTCTGATTTTTTCTTCTTCTATTTTTATGTTCGCCAAGAATATATTTTAGAAGAGGTGTTTTCTAAAAAGTTAAATGTGTTATGTTTGTCTGCTTCAACAAAACAGTCAGAGGTTGCAATATTTCCTTTGTTCTCTTGCATACTTAATTTAGTGTTTTATGACCAAACACGTAACAAATCGTCAAATCGATTATATACAATGTGGAGAAAACAATACGGCAATAAATGAAAACACTGGAAATACTAATACATAAGAGTATTTTGGAACCATCGAATAAATCCTAGCATCGAAATTAAAACAGAGATTTTTTCAAACAAACTAAATAGTAGTGATGTGCCAACTATGGGTTTTGCCAATCTTTGACTAGCTATAGTGATTAAACTATTGGATATATTTGATTGAATTTTCGTATGCAGACTAAGAACGTCATTAGATATCCATAGTTAAATTTATGGTCGTAATGTCGTCTCCACCTTGTATATAACCATTAAATAATAAATGTATTAAGAAATGAGTGAAAATACATAACCCAGTATATTCTAGATATGCGTCCTAATTATATAAATTATTTTCAACCTTCGCACAAAACATAAATGCTATAAATTATTGTTTCTATGAGACACATCACTATGACCTTCTTCCTATGTGAGATTATTTTCATCGCTCTTAGATATAAATATTTAGTTCGACCTTTACTTCGTCACAACGAAACAGCAAAAATAATATATTTACGATTCGCAGACGGTTTTTAGTGAAATTCTTTGGGACAGAAATATTTTAGTGTATGGCGCTAAAAGATGAAGAATTTAACCGGATCTTATTGGTCATTGTATCTTTATTGTTCTTAACATAACATAATATCACGCCTGTAATCTCCGAAGGGTTAGGCAGAGTTATACCTATTGTACACCCACATTTCGCCAATTATTTTTAAGTCCCATGTAAATAGGGGGCGAGCCTATTGCCATCAACCGGGCATAAATCCAGACTACGGGCTAAAAAAACCCAATAACACTTTGTTCGACCTGGGAATCGAACCTGGGACTTCATGCTTAGCAGAAGCGCGTGCGACCATAGACGACCATCTCTCTTTATTGTTCTGTTGCCTGAATATTTCTTAAAGGCACGTTCTCAAGTAACCGCAATGTGGAGTATCTACATTGTATTGTTAATTGTTTAGGTATTAGCATATTTTCATAAGTAGGTAAATCATATACTATTGAATGAGCAATATTTGTATATATATATGTAATCACGTTCTGGAAAACGGCTAATGATTTCGATGAAAGTTGCAATATAGGGGTTTACGGGGGCGAAAAATAAATTTATAGCTAGGTCTCATATCTGGGAAAATTAGTTTTTTCCATTTTTTCACCCGAGCAGAGCTCGGTCGCCAAAAGTTTAGAACAAAATGGCTACCTTAGAATCATATATTAATAATACACTTCTTAGAATAATGACATGGCAGCATGAAATTATAAGTACCTACTATCATGGCAGCATGGAATTAGTAAGTACTATACATGGAATTAGTATGAACTATCCTATACTATTAAATTAACAGTGGTGCCGATTCCCTTGTTCACAAACTAAACTAAATTTGAGTTCAGTGCATCTTTTTCTTTCTATTTCATTAAGAAAAGGACAGAAGATAAATTTTAGTTTAGTCCTGTCAAATTAATCAGCGCCTGTCACTACTCCATACAAGTTTAAACGTGATTAAAAACTTGCCTACGAAAATTACGTCAATTTACGTCAAGCGCTGATTAATTTGACAGGACTAAACTTTATCTTCTATCCTTTTCTTTATTAAATATAAAGAAAAAGATGCACTGAACTTAAATTTAGTTTAGTTTGTGAACAAGGGAATCGGCACCATTCTCTATTTTCACCAGAGCAGAGCTCGGTCGCCCAGGTACTAACTGTAAATTAAAGTAGATTGGTTTTCTTTTGAGACCTTGAAGAAATATCTAGCAAAAGTAAAAGTTTATAAACCGTTGCAATTAGAATCCTTAAGTATGTAGAACAAAGAATTTATATACACGTTAAAAGTTTCCCCGAAATTCTATTTAGACGATAACCACTAATTACGAAATCTGAGCGCGAAACTCAGTTCACGAGCTATTTGTAGCACAATTAGAATTATTTGAGCTAATTAACGCATCCGCTAATGCGCTTGCGCATTCAAAATAACCTGGCGTTTAAATTACGAACGGAAATAACAACGTTTTTAGGAATTCCTGAACGTGAAGTTTTAAAACATTATTTCTGGATGTTTCGTTTATTCTTTTCTTAAGGGGGAAGTGTCAGGGTAGCCCGCGAAATTCAAATTTTCGTCAAATGTCATGACTTATGTACACCTTTACTAACTTATGGAGTTGTATTGCTGATAGTAATGATTATAATTGAGTAAAGTTATATTTGTTATGGCCGCGAATCATATTTAGATCAACATACAACATGATACTGACCTGCAAATTACAAAAAACGTAAGAAAATTTGAATTTCGCGGGCTACCCTGACGCTTTCGCCTTAAATGACTTAACGATTTATTTTTAAGAATTAGATATGTTTTATTGTGGACGATTTTTCCTGGTTGATGGATTTGTTTGTTCAGAAGTCATGACACAAACAATGGCGCCTCTATTCATAGGTATTTCTACCAATAGAATAGAATTTATTTAGTTTAACAAACAATTTATCACAATAGGTAGATAAAACAGCCGGTCAATGAACTCGACGCCATTTTTACTTCAACACTTCGACTGAACAATAAAAATCTTTACTTTAGTACACAATGGCTTACAATAGCCACATAATAACATCATATAGGTTCTATTTGTTTATAAAAGTTCAATGGTCTTCTTTACTTTCTTTTTCGTGTGGTTAATGAGTGACTAACCTGGTGTCATATTTTTAAGGCCGCCCATGGGCCTCTGACTTGGCTTCACATGCTGTCGAGAAATATGTCTCAGGCAAGCCGGTTTCCTCACGATGTTTTCCTTCACCTTTTTTGACCCAAGTGATAACTATACAATACCATGAATCAGAAAAGTCAGAGGTGCGTGCCTTGGGTTCGAACTCGAGACCTATGGCTTGGCAGTCCAACGGTCACACCACTAGGCTATCACTGTTATAGGTGTTCAATGATGAGTAATTAATAATAAGTCAATGGCCGTCAAAACAATAAATCAATCGAAAAATTGGTGGAGCAGATATTATCGAATCTTTGCACTATGATTTTGAACGGTGAGATCGTTTATACATGTATAAAGACTAAAGTTTTATCTCTATTAGATCAATACCATATCATCTGATTTATACCTAAACTAGACTTTGCTCGCGGCTTCGCCCGCGTGGATGTTGGAAAATATCCGGGAACACGGGAACGTACTACCGAGATTTCATACCTAATAACAGAGGAAAACGTCATTGACTCCTACCGCTGCGCCCGCGTTGCTCCACGTAATTTTGAAACTGTGATATCTTTTAAACTATTCATTTAAATTATATGGTTTTTAAGGCATATTTTATACTAAATTAAATGCCCAATTTAAATATTTTTTTGGATAAGGACTAATACTATACCGGTCAAAAAAGCTTCGGAAATAACGATTCAATTTTTATCAAATTTTTAAAGATAAAAATGGTTATTGTGGATCATCCTTAGAAGATAGGCATATGCCATCGCAAACATTTTTGTTGAACTTTTTAAGATGAACAATACCGTAGAACATAAATTTGATGTATCTTTTCCGGTTAACGCAGCGCACGCCAGTAAAGCTCCCAGTCGGCATGATTTTTTCCGACTTCTTCAACAATAATCATCATATTTCAGCCAATTTACACAAAACCTTAATAAATTATACATTAAAACCTTCCGCATGAATCACTCCGTCCATTGATGAAAACCGTTTGAAAATCCGTTTGGTAGTTTTTGAGTTTATCGCGTTCAGACAGACAGACAGACAGACAGACAGACAGATGCGGCGGGGGACTTTGTTTCATAATATTTTGTATTAATCAAAAGTTTTTACGAAGCAACTATTTATATTCAAATTCAAATAGCCTTTATTTCTGATACTGTATAATATGCAATTGCATTTCCATCATTTATAAAATACAAATTGTGATTTACTTACATTATTACAAGTTATATCCAATTTAGTTTGACTAATTATCATGGGCGCCGGGAGCGGTGTGCAAGGGGGTGGGGTGTACTTTCACCTCCCTGGCTTCAAAATAAAATATAGGTGTAAAAACATTCAGAACTAAACAAATATCTGAAAACCCCTAACACAATAATATAGAACCTACTCGAGGTGAGATCCTAAAATTTTCGAGCTCGCTTCGCTCGTTCTTGATTTCTACAATCCCTTAATTCTAAAGCTTCTGTGCATTAGTTGACAAAGTACCAAACTCCTATTTCCGAAAATCTAATCGGCCCTAGGCGGGGCTAACATTATCGACTTTGCTTCGGTCGCTTTTGCATCCTACTCTATCTTAAGCTTCTTTGTATAAATCGACACAGTTAGTCCTCTTTCTGTGCGAATGGACAAAATAAAACCACATTCAAAGTGAGATGCAAAAATTATCGAGCTCGCTTCGCTTGCTCTTGAATCCTACATTCTCTTATTTGTTAAGCTTTTCTGCATAAGTTGACAACGTTCTCCTTGTATGAATGGACAAATGATAATCTAACATATCCGAGGTGAACTGCAAAAATCATCGAGCTCGCTTCGTGGAGCTGAAGATACACCCCCTGAAAAAAAAACATGCCGAACGTTTTTTTTTTCAACTAGGGCTTCTTGCAATTTTGACCACTGACCGTCTTGGCTGCTTAACCGAACTTTCCTCTGGGTGCCTTAAGCTACTACACTTAAGGTCTCCAGCCAGGGGCAAAAACTATTCTAAATTAAAATTAGGCGAGCGCTGGCCAAGGGCACCCCCTGTGAGGCACTAAACCTCGGCTTAGGGCGTGCTGGGGGGAGGACAGCAAAAAGGGACAGGCGGGATCAAACTTAGACTTTCATTATAATTATTATGCGGGGTATTTAAAGCTACGTGCTCAGCTGCAACAACTGCTGGCACCTCGTTTTCGAGCAAGGGCCGGCGGGCGCCCGTGCTTCTTATATTATGTAGTCTCAAAACAAATGTTTCGTTCAAGAATCGAAATCACAATCTCACACTCAGAAAACCAAACGCCGGCGCCGCAATGCTGTACCAATTTAAATAAAAAACCTAAACAACCAATTACTATGCCAATTTGTAAACTGCGCAGTTAGTCCATCCGATCTATTCTGCAACTAAGTCTTGAGAACGGTGAGATTTTTACAGAATAGATCGGCATAATAATTGACTGCTTGGGTTTAGACCGGCAGAATGGAAACTCGATGGAATCGAAAAGAAATTTCTCGACAGTTAACTTTCCGGTGGTCGCCGCATTCCGTCGCACATTCCTGGCTATTTATAATGAAGTTCCTAGCGGGATAGTTCTGGCTGTCGCTCGCATACCTCTCTTATATAAAATTCATGTGTGTTCTTTACGGAATTTATTTAGACTGGAGTGTACAAACTTTTTAGTTATTTTGCGGACTGGATATAATATGTATGCTGTTCTTTAATTCTTCAACATACTTGTTGGACTCTAACTGGTGTTTTACTTAGATACTACAAATATTAAACAAGAATAACGGTTCCGCTTTTTCCTTTTGAGGTAGGTACGGAACTCTAAAAAAATACTGTAACATCACGCCTGTATTCTTAGAAGGTAAGAAAGGTGAATAGTAGATACAGTTACATTTCGCCAGTTATTTTAAAATTTCAGTCCTATGTAAGCGAGTCTAAATTGCCATTAATTGGACACAAATCAAGACCGTGAAACTATTGTTTTTTTTTCAAGATACTATAATAATTCTTTGAACTTAACACTAGACGAATAAGAGCGCTAACACACTGGGACGCCATGGCGACGTCGCTAACTACGTAGCTATGGCTATCTACCGTAGCCAAATAAGGTTGCCAAATAAGTAGCCAGTATCACGCGGGCGTCCGTCCTGGCGATCAGTTGGTCACTGAGTAAGGGAGGCGTAACTTACTTGTACACAAAATACTGGCGACTTGGCTACACGTCGCCAGGTAATAGGGGCCGGTCGTTCGTGGCTACGTTTCCAAATTGGAGACATCGCTACGTTGTGTGACGCGACGCCGTTGCCGTAGCCAAGTGAGTTAACTATCATACGTTTCTATACGAATTGTTTGGATACGCAGCCGGCGACGCGCGGCGTCGCCATGGCGTCCCAGTGTGTTAGCACTCTAAGGAAAAACCAAAAAAAAAAGTTTTCATTATACGGCTTCAATTGTGATGAAAGTGATGCCGTAAAATTGTTTTCCCGAAAACGGCAGGTTTTGCCCGTAGAGGTAGGCGAGTTAGTGTAGTGCCAAATGAATTCCCGAGAATACAGCAATATTTTGCCTATAAAGTCGAGTAGCGAATTTAGACCGACATTGATGTATATTAAACTCGTTCTCGGGTTAATAGGACATAACTATTTTTGTAAGCAACACTCACCGAGTTTGTTATGACACTTGTAAGTCAAGATTAATAGCGTTGTTCGTAAAATTATTACCAAGCAATGTAGTTCGGAATGCTTCGGGATGTACTAATAATATCAATACGCGGGAAATTAATTAAAAGAAGAAAAAAGGATTTTAAATTTAGAATGACAGTTTATGCGTAATGTATTTTTTTTTAAACCAGAGTTCAGAGACCTCGTTGGCAGTTCATTCTGCCTATTGGGTTTGTTGTTTTTGGTAATTGTCTGTTTTGATTGGTAAATGTTTATAGCAACAATGCTTTTCGCAAAATTCAAGGATGAAGGGAAGAAAAACTTAGAATGTAGGTACTTAATTAAAGTTTTTTTCCGTATTCTGTTATATTCTTATTCTGTGTAGATATATCATGTTTCAAAATATCGTAAAAGCGTTATTCAAAGCGACGACGGAAACACAGTTTTTATAAAATTCTTTTGATCTAAAAACTGACCTACGTCACGCGCAATGCGATCTGCATCGTTTGACATTATTTTCTCATTGTTATAAGATTTTATTCAGGGACTATTATATAAACCTGTCTCGTGGCGCAGCCGTTTCACCTAATTTTATTTGCATACTGTCAACGCAGATGCATTATCTCTAAAATTATACGTGCATTTGGCGGGTAATGTGTTCTCCTTTAATTAATGTATTATTTTGAAGTGGTAGTAGGTACTTAAAACGGGTTTGAAAAAGTTATTGATGCAGTTGCATTACCAATGTCGTAGGTGCTTCGATTGTAAAATAAATGAGGATATGATCACAAAAACAACATTCTTGAAGTTCTCTAAATATTTTTGGCTATTTTTAAATAATTATTATCATTCAGCCGAAATAAGCCTTCTGTACCTATGTATAAAAAACAAAAATCGTAGAGGAGGCCTATGCCTCCTCTACGATTTTTGTTTTTTAGGTTTTTTTTTAATCTCATAGTTGACCTCTGAGATCATGACTACTTAACCGGGCTTTCTTGTGGGTGCCTTAAGCTAATACACTTAAAACCTCATTCAACTATGCTAATTAAAACTAGGTGAACGCTCACTAAGGGCACCCCCTGTGGGGTACGAACCTCGGCTTAGGGCGTTTACCGGAGGGGGACATCAAAGATGGGACGGGCTGGATCAAAGTTTTGATCATGATTATTAGTCGGGGAATTTAAAGCTACGTGCACAGCTGCAACAACTGCTGGCACCTCGTTTTCGAGCAAGGGTCGGGGGGAGTATTATTTACTCGGGGACGCGGTCGCGATCGCAAAGGACCTCGGCGGTGAGGTCGGAATGACGGGAGGCGTCTGTTTTCCTCCTCTACGCATCGCAACCATTAAGTATAATATTTTGTCACAATCTGACATACGTAATGTTGTGTGATGTCTTTCCCAATTAATTATTAAGGATCTCCAATTGGATAGTCAGAAATAAACTAAGTACGTCCAAATCTTAAAATGTGGCAGCCCTAATCTCGAAAGTACCTGTGTGGCGTCGTCTCGGATTCCTCAGACCGTCTGTTGCCAAAACCGACCAAGTGGTATGTCACATACCTCGACCGATATTTAATTATTAACGGGTTTGTCTTACTTCACAGAACGTGACCACTCATGAAAATACTTTGCTGATTCGATAATTGCTAATTGTAGATTTTCTTATAGCTCAAAATAACTTTGTTAGATATTCTCAAAATAACTTTGTTTGACTAGATTTATATTAAGTTATAGAACAAACCTATACTCGACACGTGCGACACGTGTGGAGCGCGGTGGTATGGGTTGCATGTTGCATCATAATAACCGCATCTTCTGCATGTGTATATTTTTGCGGGCGGGAAGGCTGGATCTAGTTATTCTGGAATTAAAACTAAATATCTGTGGTGTTTGGTAGCTGGAAGCCGACCTCAACATAGTTGGCTAAGCAGATGATGATGATGAATTATTTATACATAACATTTGACTAGATTTCGATTATTTCGGAGGCGTTAAATAAACTATCTATTTGTCGGAAATGGCGGGATGAGCTGCTGTCTTTTTAAAGTCAACTCTTTTGTTCTTCTTGTTTTAATTTAAGGCCTTAATTAAAAGAAGTGGAAAGAGAGTAGGTACGTATTGTAGAGGGAAAGCCCAACAGTGGAATACCTTAATATTAGTCTTATGAAAAAAAAATTGAAAGAATAAGACGACCTGGATATGCCCACACCTAGTGTTGCGCAGGTTTATAAAATGTCCTGTAAAACAATAGTCAGCAAGCTCTGCAGATATCAAATTAGATTACAGCACGTGCACGTAATAGCATGGACATCAAACAGTAAAGATAATGCGTTCCTAGTAAAGCTCCGAACCTGCCAACTGCTTGCTCATGAAATCGTTATGCAACTCAAATACTTCAAGCGCCAGCGTGGTACAAATGGTTGCACCTTCCATCACACTGTTATTCTTCAACCAAGTAGCAGACTAGGTATATATATAGCTAACTCTACAACTACTTTGTAAATAAAATAAAAGAAAGCAAAAAAAAGAGAAAGAAAAAGTACAAAAAGCTTATTTAAGATACCTTTATAAACGATTGAATGGTTATTATCCGTTTATGTACCCTTCGAATTTTCTTTTAGGCTGCTTAGGGTACAATTCTCTCGAGGTTAGAAGAAAAAATGACCAAATCATTAATATGTGTAAGATCCTTCACGGAAAAGCCGATGCTCCTGAACTGCATGATGAACTGTCCCATCTTTTTGCTCCGATAAACTTATAACCGTGGAAGGAGGCATAGATTGTTCGCCGTGCCTTGGAGTCGAACCGTCGCTCGAGCCCAGTCTCCCGTCCCCCGCACACTCTCTGCGCTCAACGCTCTCTTGGACGCTAAGCCTGACTGTGATTTGTTCGCGGATGAATGGAAAAAGATCTTGTCAGTGTGTCTGGAGTATTGTGAGATGAGCGAATTGACTGTCGAGTAGTTCTATACTTTTGTTTACTGTACCTTAATAATTTTTTGTCTTTAACTAATGTAATTGGCCTTGGCCGTTTTATGTTAAATAAATAAATAAACCTACAACAATTAAGATTACCAACGTCATTTAGTTTAAAAAACACGTCTGTTAAAGTTTGCACCAGTGGGGCGGGCAATAAAGATACTCAACAGCGTCTCTCTGCAAATGGATATCTTTACATGCTCATTGGCGGAATTCCAGAGGGTGACACTTAACATATTGTCCTCTGTATGACTTGTGCCACACAGAAGACATTGTGACTATATTGCTATATTGGGTTGAACCTGTTAAAACAAATGTAAGAGTGAATAGTAAATAAATAAAACTGAATTTATTTTTGACGTGTAAAAGTGTTTTTGTTTAGTATTGTGTTTGTGTTGTTTAGTATTGTTTGTTTTGTTTGTGTATTGTCGCAATGAAATCAATGTCAAAGAAGATCCTAAAATTAAAGATGGCGGAATGAATAACAAAAGTAAAGCTCTCTTTGTAAATAAAGCCTTGTGCAGAGCAACTCGACACCGGTAATAATTGTTCTACCGCGAAGTTTTCTTAAAAACTGTTTTGTTAGAGTCGCGTCGCGCCAGTCCGAACGAGGCTTAACTATTTATTTTTGTTATTTTTTCGACAATTCGAGATCTAGATGTCTCGTAGTTCTTATATCGTTTAGATTGCATAAAGCATTGCTGAGATGTGTTCATCCAAATATTCTAGCTGTATTAAAATAACACACGGAAGGTATTCGTCATAATTTTGATGCCAGACTCCAAAGTAAATACAGGAGAATGAAGACTGACAGATGAAAAATTTTGCATTCCACTTTAAATGCTGTTTGAATATGCATGGACGTTTTTGTGATGTCTGAGCAAGGTCAAAACATATTGAATTTTATCATTTAACACGTACAGTAGGTTTTGCCATCAGTAAAAATGTCAAAATACAAACTTTCATTTTACATTACATATTTAATACCTTTTAGCGCACGAACGATTTTTCCCGATGCGATTTTTTTTCGCGCACTAGATTTTCAAGGCTCTATTTAGCGCCGAGAGTTGAAAATCCAACAGTATGTTTTTTCAACGCGCTGGAATGCACTCTGTTGGATTCTCAATGCTCGGCTCAACACCGAGAGTTGAAAATCCAGTGCGCGATAAAATCCCGCTGCGCAGTAAAAATGTCAAAATACAAACTTTCATTTTACATTACATATTTAATACCTTTTAGCGCACGAACGATTTTTCCCGATGCGATTTTTTTTCGCGCACTGGATTTTCAAGGCTCTACTTAGCGCCGAGAGTTGAAAATCCAACAGTATGTTTTTTCAACGCGCTGGAATGCACTCTGTTGGATTCTTAATGCTTGGCTCAACACCGAGAGTTGAAAATCCAGTGCGCGATAAAATCCCGCTGCGATATTTTTACGTCAATGAGAACCTGGGCTAAGGGACGAATTTTCAAAAATCCTTCCTTAGCTGCCTATCCTTGCTCACTTTTGTTATACAAGGAACTCTTGTGAGTTGTGCAAAATTTTATGCTTTAGGGTATGCGTTGTCTGTCAGTGAATTTAGTTTTGTTACTAAGTAGATTACATAACGTTAGAAAAAAGGCTGGCAGCCTCAAACAGGATTCGGTGGGACACGTTGGCCGCATGCACAGTTACCACTAGACAAGAGTGTCCGTGCAATGGGGTCCTGAAGATAGAAGGCGCCGCCGAGCCCGGCCCAGAAAGAGACAGTGGAATAACTTGGACGCAAAACCATGAAGCCTGGTTCGAAAGGATGCGGGAAGGATTTGGTGGAGGTCTATGCCCAGCAGTTGGACAGTATCTAGTAAAACTGTGGCGGCATCTATATCGACAAATGCGAAACGTCACATCGCACTGACGTCACGCAAAATCCTGCATCGCGCGAGCAGGACCAGAAAATATACAACGACCTAACATCAATCGTCGGGCGGTACCACCAGACACAACACCAGTCTTGTCGGAGGGTCCTCCCTTTTCTATGGAGGTTGAGTGAACTTCAGACCCTGTTCCTCATACCTCTCTTTATAAGAATAATTACATAACATCGCGCTGATATACCCGGAAAGTATTAGAATTAATGAAGAAACCTTCTAAGGTTGACCTTTTCATTTCTTCTAAAGGATGTACGGTATTTCTATTTTCTTAATGTCCCTCGGAAAACTTCTTGTTTCGTCAGTCATCGGATTTCTATCAGTTGCCCTTTGCAGTTGGTGCAGACAGGACGCTCTCAATCGTCTTGGAAGTATATAGAGTTGTTAATACTCATTAACTTAATGTAATTTATTTTAAAAATGGGAGGAAAGCTGCTAAAGTTGTAGGCACGACAGATAGGAAAATAGTTTTACAGCCCTATATAGTTCACACGGAAATCAAAACAAAACAACAATAAAGTAGGTACTTAGTTCTGAATTCAATATATTATACACGATAAATCTAATCATTGATGGACATGGAAATTAGCATTCGTTTGTATTCGGAAATGCGATGATTCCCGAGGGATATTAAGAAAATAGAAATACTCTACAGTTTTGATTTAATTTATGATTGCTCCATTTGTGTATTTTCCAGCCAACAGTAACAAACAGGACTATTTTCAAAAGATTGATCGTTGTGACTTCCTATGAGAACCTAATGGTTCTTACAAACTAACATTTAACATACATTCAACAGGGAAGTAATCCAACACTGCCAGACTTGAAGTATAAAAAATAAATTATGACTGACGTCCAACAAATAATAATTTTGTTTTTTTGCTTTTCGTAACCTGTGTAAGTGTTGATTCTTTACTGAAAAACTCCTGTATTTCAGTTATTTGGCAAAAGCTCGGTGTCAGCGTAAGGTCGAGATCAAAGCGGTCGGAAGCAGACGCACAGACAAACATTGTTGCGCATGATTGATTGTGGATTACACGGAGTAAAGAGGCACAGAAGGCTCACTCCGAGTTTTCAATTGGACTTTCTTCAAGGAACCACGCTTTCAAAGTTCTAATTAACTCTTTTGGACAACCTTTTTGATATGAACAGGCCAATGGATAAATGTTTCCCCCACAGAGAAAAACTAGAGCTTTGCAGTCTACTCTACGAAACGAGTTTGGCTTCAGTGCTACGTACGTGTGGCGGGTTTGACTCGAAGAAATTATTAGTGTGGCCAATAAATTGATGTTCCGGGTTTGGATGAATATTTGTTGTGTTTGTAAATGCTGAAACAAATTATAATGGCGTAATGCTGAAAAGAAATGAGTGTTTCATCTAAAATGTTCCAGCAATTTCTAAAGGGATATTATTAATTGCACATCAAATAAATAATCACCTATCAATTTATTTCCATTAAATAAATTATTTCACTACAAATAAACTAATTGTTTAACAAAACTAAACACTAGACTAAAACAGGCAGGTAATTTGAAAAAATACATCAACACTACATCAGGTACAAAAATACGACAGTTATATCATAAACACTGATTGTACAGCAAATTAACCAGAGCATACGTATACATAATACTCAAAAATAACTATCCGTGTAACATAATTATATCCTTGTTAGTTTAGGTTAAATATTTTTATTAGCAAAAAAAGGTAAGGTTAGGTTGGGTTAGAACTGACCCCTATAACGACTAGAATATTTAGAACATATATTGTTGTTTATTTAGTCATACTTTGAGTTGAGTATTTTACTGTGCAATCAGTAATTTTGATTGGAATTCGGATTATTTTTGGATACAAAAAGTTTTTTTTTATTTGCGTTTTTTAAATACTACCCATTTCCAAATAGCTATGCAACCTTTAATCTCATTTAGACCTTATTCAATGTACTTAGGGGTTATTTTAACCTACCTTCTGCAATAGTATCTATTAGACGGCTTTTACCGACATGTCTCATAACACACGCAACACGTGTAGGTATGAATCATCTCTAAATACTAGTCTAGGTTTCATTTTTAGATAGCTTGCTTTATTTTAGTGTGTTTTAGATCGACATTCTTTCGTAATAGCTTTTTTTTAGTTAATGCGTGAGTAGTTTAGTTAATTTAATGTGTATTTTTATATATTGTGATATTTTAAAACGATTTATTTTGTGAGACGGATACCACTTATAATTTCTAAGTACTACAAATATGTTCAACTATGTATTAACTTTACAATGTTATGTATTGTTACTATGTGTAAACTATGTTCAATTAAATTATGAGTAAAGAGAATATGTGCAAAGTACCTACTCGCAACGGCGACATAGTTATCATGGCTGAGACCATGGAGGAACTCAGTACAATGCTCGATGACCTCAGTAGAGCCTCCGAAAGAGTGGGTCTTAAAATGAACATGGACAAGACAAAGGTTATGTCAAATGCCCGTGTGACACCCACTCCCATGAAGATCGGAGACGCTACGCTCGAAGTTGTGGACGAGTATGTTTACCTAGGACAAACTGTCCAGCTAGGTAGGTCCAACTTCGAGAAAGAGGTCAATCGTCGAATCCGACTCGGCTAGGCAGCATTCGGGAAGCTACGCAATATCTTTTCGTCCCACATACCACAGTGTCTCAAGACGAAAGTCTTTGACCAGTGCGTGTTGCCAGTGATGACCTATGGTACTGAAACGTGGTCGCTCACAATGGGCCTTATCAGAAGGCTAAAAGTCACCCAAAGGGCAATGGAGAGGGCTATGTTTGGAGTTTCCCTACGTGATCGAATCAGAAATGAAGAGATCCGCAGGAGAACCAAGGTAACCGACATAGCCCGAAGAATTGCCAAACTTAAGTGGCAATGGGCAGGGCACGTTGCTCGCAGAACGGATGGCCGATGGGGTCGAAAGGTTCTGGAGTGGCGACCACGTACCGGAAGACGTAGCGTTGGAAGGCCTCCCACAAGATGGACCGATGACCTTGTGAAGGCCGCAGGAATCCGCTGGATGCGGAAAGCACAGAATCGGTCGAAGTGGCGGTGCTTGGGGGAGGCCTATGTCCAGCAGTGGACGTCTTTCGGCTGAAATGATGATGATGACCTACTTGCAACCGGCATGCACAATTGCGCATATGCCCCACAACCTTTTTTTCACAACCAAATCGTAGCAGGTGGCGTTCTAAAGTTTCTGCCTATCCTCATGGGAAAAAGTCATTAGTTTAATAAATTTAGTGCCGGGAGCCAACCTGGAGGGTTCATTTTAAATATAGGTTTTTCTTAGCAAAAACCGTGAAAATAAAATCTGATGTATATTTTAAAAAGATTTATTAGTAAATGCATTGGTTTTAAAATCCAAACATTTAATTTTTTTGTTCACGGTTACAAATATTCACAAAAAATTTAAAAGGTTAGAAATTACTTATAGCGACAAGACCCCCTGAAAACACTATTTCATTTTGGTTTACAGTGTTTTATAACACGGTTTTAAACCTAATACCGTTGACCGTCCGCGATGGTTAACTTTAGCGCAAACGTAACAATGCCGGTAATCCTCCCGGAGGGTTCACTTCCAATATGTATGGCGGCATGGCGTATGAGTTCTATGAAAAGTGTGTGGAGTCGAGAGTGTTAAGTATGTATTTATTTATTCATGAGAAATGCAGTCTGAGTTTCAAATACATTGTTTTCATGAAGATAAACAGACTTTATTGAATCAACAAACGATTATTATTCAAATATCTTTTTAATAACTCGCATTCTATCACGGTGCATACTCATTCCCATTGTTATGTTCGTAAACTGTAAATACTCGTAATCAGTTGAATCTGAGAGCTTCTCATGAAAAGGTGAGTTATATTCTTCATCTGCCCAGCTTTTTCCCAACTATGTTGGGGTCGGCTTCCAGTCTAACCATCATAATTAGCTTATAATGTTCCCACTGCTGGGACACATTCCTCCTCTCGGTGAGAGGGAGTGGGCTTTAATCTACCACGCGGGCCCAGTGCGGGTTGGTAGATATCACAACATGTCTTTGAATTTTTCGGTTCTAGGACATGTCGGTTTCCTCACGATGTTTTCCTTCACCGTTTTGAGAGCAGTGGTGATGAAATTAAATACACAAAGTAAAGAGCCTGGGTTACCTACAACTCGTAAGTAAAGTTGATTATTATAGTATTTAGGTTCTATTCATACTTGAAATAACAATATTTTTTGCACGAAATTTGTTAATTCTCGATCACCCTATTTTGGCATCATATCATTAAATACTGTATAATTATTTACCCGTATTAATTTTAGGACTTGTTTCTACTAACATTCTAGTATGTGTGTACCAAATTGTAGACATTTTAAACAAAGTCGAAACAAAGGACTTTTTTCCGCCCTTGAACCAATGTGGGCCGTTACCACTGGGCCACCACTGCTCTGACCGAATGCAGCTAAATACCAATATTTTATATGGAGCAACTGCCTATCTGACCTCCACAATCCAGTTACTGGGTAATACCATACCCCTTGGTAAGGCTGGTTGTCAAACTTTCGGAGTTATATTCATCTATTTAAATAAAAGTATTCTGCGATGAAATAGATGATGCTCATCTTACAAAGGGAGAAAAATTAAGGCAAACACTCAAATTCAAATTATTTTATTTCACATAAACCTACAAGGGCACTTATGAAGTGTCAGAAGCTAGGTGCACGGTTCCAATTGGTCGTTTCCTATAGACGAGAGCCGGCAAGAAACTCCACGGTTACCCTTTTGAAAATAATTTTCTTTTACAATAATTTCAAATAACAGTGTTAATAGGTATGGGAGGGCAGTGTAGGTCTTTCAACAAATACCAGGTACTTAACAAAATACACACACTACTTACTTTTAATACTTTTGGTATGACGAAATAATCTAAATTCTAATTGTTGTCTCCTTCATACAAACAATTGGCAAGGAAACTGTAATTGTCGTTATGCAAACATTATCCACTTAAAGTATTGTTTTATCTGCATTCTTTAGATCATTTTCCAACTAGTCTGACGTACATTGTCATACCAAGCCTCCACAGTTTGGCCTCAAGCACAAATAATGGCTCAAATATTGGCACCAATACTTTGTCCAAAGATCATCAAGAGGAACAGCAACGACATTCGAGCCAACTTTGGAGCCAGAGACGTGTCGACATCTATCATTAGTTATTACAACTACGATTTACATGTGCGTCAGAGCCACGCCTGTTCGTTTGGCCAATCAATTGTTAATAGCGATAATGGCTTACGATAAATATAGTCTACATTTGTACCTATATTTCTCAGGGCAGCAAAAAACGCAGTGCAAAATGTTTAATTAGAGGTTTCTGCGGCATTAATTTAATTAGATTACAATGTAGCAAAGACTTGTTTCAAGCCTCTAGATGCATCAATAAGATTATGATCATTTTCTAATACGGGAAACTTGGGCAACTCTATCCCAACACTACCCAGTGTCTCTGATTTTTTAATTCAGATTTTCCATGAATTTGTTTGATGAAAAGCTTAAAGGAAATGCCAATAGCACGCTCATTTAAAAACCCAGAAAACAAATGCCAAATCTACACAATACTAAAACCACGACTAATCTAAAGTAACCTTTTAACTCTGTATAAAGCCACCTACACACCTGCGGTACGAAGTGTCGGCATTCAGCGTTTGGCACTACGCCAGAATGACACAGGCCGAAGGAATGCGGCGTATCGCCATCGCTCACAAATCTTCAAATGAAATGTTAATGGTCCTGTTGAAGTGAAGCTCGTATTTTGCGGTACGCAGGTGAAAATTTAACGTGATTAGTTATGGGCAGCGGTTGGGGGTTTACAGTGTGGTTTGGGGCTAAGAATAGTTACTTCTTAAGGGAGTTACAAGTGATGAAGGTATTGTATCAAATGCGGTTGTTTTCTGAAGAGGAATCCCTTTGAAAGGTATTATAGTATTTAGTTAATTTATTATTGTACAAATCGGTTAATCTGTTGCTGTAGTATGAATTGAATATAAAGAGAGCAATTTTTATTTGGTAAAAAAATAATAGTTGGACTTTTAAAACAAATGACGAGCTGTCGACCCTTCAAGGTAATCAAATGATGAAATTCTAAGCGAGTTTGCTAGTAGTGTCTGGTACCAAAATAATATTAAATCTAGTATATTTTCTCAGCCACTAGTAAAGATTTATATCGTTAAAATAAACAGTATGTTATAATATAAGCGTCAGTGTTATTGACCTTAGCGTTTATTTTCAGAGGAATTCTCACCCGGCTCACAATTACAAAGTATTTCGAATTTATATGCGTCGATTAAAATTTCTAGGGTTTAAATAAGTATATTTTATTAGATTGCTGTTCTAAAGTCTTTTTTTGTATATTTAATGTATCACGGGCTATTACATTGAATTGGTAGCCAACTCTAAAAAATAAGTTATTTACCATTTTCTGCAAACAACATATTTTTTATTGTAAACGAAATGAAAATCCAAAAAAAGAAATGGCAATATTGCAAAAGCGATCTAAAAAAAGGAAACTGCATTATTCGACATGCTACGAGCATGCTACGTTACGCGTAGCAAGCGTAGCACCAAAAAGTGTTGCTACGAAAAATTAGTACCGCATTAAAAGTTTCAGATTTCTTAATCATAATCTTATAACTCGATAACGTCATAAAATAAAAAGTAAAATCAAACAATCTCGCAAATAGTACAGACTAAATATTTATAACTTAGCCATAGAAAAGTATTTTAAACAAGAAAATAGTGCGTCATACGTTAAGACGTCACGAGACGAAATGTTTTCGCGGTTAACTGACGCTATCGGGCGTCACAGTGTGAAGGCGTCTTTAGGTCTCTGCACACTGGTATTTTGTGTGTCTACGTCTTGCGTACGTAGGTGCCGTGTGACACAACTTGAGCGCTGACTTGACGTACGTTCAAAAGGTGTGCCCGTTCGCAAGACGCATAAAGGCAAAATATCGAACGCGACATGATTATGGTGACTATTCTTTCACTATAGTCATTGATACGGTACTGTGTGGCTGTCGACAAAGAATTGAGATTGTGACAACCTTATGTGAACAAACTATTGAGGAAGCACATTATCTTCTTCTTCTTCTTTTCGTGTGGTTAGTGACTAACCTGGTGTCAGAGTTTTAAAGCCGCCGATGGGCCTCTGACTTGGCTTCACATGCCGTCGAGAAATATGTCTCTCAGGCATGCTGGTTTCCTCACGATATTTTCACATACACATACACACTACTCATTATCTTGAAAAACGTTTTTTTGATGTGTTTTTTTTTTGTGAAATCGATGAACGCCGGCTACATGCACGAAAAAGTGTCACGTTCCGCCTGAGTCAAGCGTGCAAGCGAGAGCGGGGAACAAGCGATAGAGAGGCACGATCGGCCTAAGCGTTCGGCTTGTGACGTTATCACGTAAAAATATCGTCCGTAAACCGACTTTACAGACGACCAATTTTTTCAAGGACAGCGAGAAACACGTTATTTTAACTTTTCATAACATAACATAACATCAGGCCTGTATACCCTGGGGGCCTATCACCAGCTCATAAACAGTATTATTTTAAAATTACTTCAGTGGAAGAAAGAGATGGAGCCATACGAACTGTAGAGCTTCATCTCTTTCCCACTCTGAAGTAATATTAAAATAATACTGCTTCATGAGCTGGTGTTAGGCCCCCTGAAGGGTGAGGCACAGGTGTACTTATAGTACACCCACATTTCGCCAGTTATGTTTAAGTCCGATGTAATAGGGGGCGAGCCTATTGCCATCAACCGGGCACAAATCCAGAATCCGGGCTGCTACTGAGAAATTCAAGATGGAAAAACCCAACACTTTGCTCGACCCGGGAATCGAACCCAGGACCTCAGGCTCAGCAGTAGCGCTTGCGACCACTTGACCAACGAGGCAGAATAACTTTTCATTGTTTTCTTTTTACTTTTTCTTTGCTTTGGTTTGTGTTGTATAGCATGATGGAAATGCCTTCGACAGCGACTGGATCTCATCACTTAGCAGTTACTTTTGAGCGATTACATGTTTATTATTGCGCATAAACAATATGAGTGTGAAATATTTTTATTTATTGGCTCTGAGTGAACAGGTTAAAGCGTCGGTCGTGAACATGTAATAAATATTTTTTTAAAGTAATTTTTGGAGATAATTTATAATTTTATTTATTTATTTTTCAGCTTAGGCTAGATGACTCAAAATGCAATATGCATACTATGAACTTACGCTACTACCTACAAAATAAAAAAATCAAGACAACAACAATTATTTGAATGAGTGATACATTTTATACACAGTATTTGCTTTGTATTAGTTGAAAGTGAGATTATCTGATTATTTTCTTTCAAATCAGTTTATTTTATTATTGTAAAAAGCGAACGAGGAAAGCTGTCCCACCGTAATACAGTTTATAACTAGTACGGGGTTCAGAGTGAATCGGTTTCGTAACAACCTGAATTTATTATTGTGCACTGAGTAACTAATTGGTTATATAATCTTTTAGATTCATAAAAAATAAGCACTAGTGTAAAATTTGTTGTAAGGTTGTTATTCTTTTGGCAAATAAACATTATTATAATATTATTGAAAAGGTTTTATGTAATCTAAGTATTTCACACATTATATACTTATTTATTTATTTAATACTTCAAGCACACAAATGTAAAGAGGCGGACTTAATGTAATAGGCATTTTCTACAACAGTCAACCTTTGGGTGATGCAGAGACAAGCAGTGGTGGGTGCAATAGCGAGAACTGAGGAATAAATATTTATTTAAATATAAAGATATACATATATCTATTAAAAACTATAAATATAATATATACAGCAATTACATATAAATATAAGCACGAATAAATAAGTATATATGTATATATTTAAATAGGTAATAATATGCTTTATGTATCTGTGTATCTGTTGTATATGTAAATGGTACACCACTGACTACCTGCAGTATTGTCTCTCCTTTTCCATTTAAATCCATCCAAAGGTTGTCTGTAAAAGATCGCTTTTAGCGATAAGACCGCCCATTGTGTCACCTAATGTAAAATTTCGAAATTAATGTCTGTAATTTTTTGGTGTACATAATAAAGAATATTCTATCTTTCTATCTAATAAATACACATAAATATACACTTTTCAATTAACATATCTTAGTTTTTTCATGTTTAAACATAGATTATTCATACATAGATTATTTATACATAGATTATTCTTTATAATGTACACCATAAAAATTTCAGACATAAATTTATAATTTTTACATTGGGTAACACAAAGCACATTATTATTTATTTATTATTATTTGATTTGGTAGCACATTATTAAAGAAAATTCAGCAGTAATTAATGATACCTGGTGAATCAGAAATACTTACTTGAATCAGTATTCTCAGCCTTTTCATACCATGAATCTTGTTGGATACATAAAATGTCATCTAAAGGACATCGGTAAATATTTCGTGTCCCTATTTATGTCGACGACTAACTTATGGGGTCATTTCTGCAGAATTTATTGCGTTCGCTATAATTATAACCTCAAAGTGGCCTTGGACCAAATGTTACATTTTAAAGACGAGTTTACTCAAACGTTACAGATTTTATTTAACATTTACAATGTTTTAAATAAAATAATTTTTGTCACGATTCCAGAATTAGATTTAAATGTTCTTTGTCTTGCAAATGTCAGCCATTTTTGCGTCAACAGATTTTTTGAATGTGTACATTTGAGAGTAGAATGTTAATAAATAACAGTTGTTATTCGTTACGCGTGTATTTAATAAAATTAAAACATTCTGTGGAATATATGGACCCTAGAGTTTGTGCAGACAGACGACACGCGTCATTGTCAATAAATTGATTGCGTCTATAGAGAAAACAAAGTGTCAAATAGTCAAGATATTTTTTTGTTACAAAACACACACGTCGATAGATAGATTTTATATAAACTGATGTTATTAGGTATATGAATTTTATTTCACCCTATGATATGGTAAATAATAGGGAAGAAGCACGGGATTTAATTATTGACATTGTATATTTCTTTATTATTATTATTATGTTAGTTTTAAATTCTATAATTTTTTGATTAATTAATTTTTTTGCTAATTTTAATTTGACTCTTTGATTTTCATTTGTTTTTTTTATTGTAATAAAATTTACTTTTAATGTTTGCATGCCTAATTGGTAGATTGTACAGGGATCTCAACATTTTGTGAACACCTTCATTTATGTACCTACTCTCAAAGCGAATAAATGATTATGATTATGATTATTATGATGATTAAAAAAAGGAAAAAGCTATTTAGTCCGTCAGTCAGATAATAAAAAAATAAGAGACACGTATTTTTTGCTTTATCATATTAATAAAAAAATACTTAGATAAAACGCATTAAAGTTGGAGAGTGGGGGTCGCTACGTCACAAGTAAGTATAAAATCTACATACTCGTGACGTCATGGCATATTTTAACTCAATGTATCGCCGTAATCTTTTGATAAAGTAAAAAAAAAAAAAAAAAATTGTCGTCATCCCTATTATGTACCATCCCTATTATGTACCGATGTGTTTTATTGGTCTCATCTTTGCAAAATATATTCGAGATTGAAAAATAGTCATTTAACATCGGAAAAAATACCTGAAACGTTATTTTCAATGTCAACCAATTAAAAGCTAGCATCCTTTTTCTCACACACTTCGCCTGCTTCCTTCTGATTTTTAGCAAGAACTTTTTCACCTTCTCACTACTTGACCTTATAGTTCTGAGGTGATGATAGACATCACCTCAGAACTATAAGGTCACGAGAGCCCCGTGTGCTGTCGCATAGTGTAAATATAAACAGTTTATTGGGCGGCATACCTCTGTGGAGCCGGATGCCGCCGACCCACTTACTGATGTCCCACGCTGGCATGCGGATGCCTTGCATACCAGGGCTGGCTGGATGTTTGGATGCGACGCTGGAAGACTGTTTTTTTATCTTGGTTTAATCATGGCTAGTACTTTTGGAATTATAATGAGATTTTAAACGTGATTGATATGATTAAGACACCTTGGATATCACTCTCAAAATTGTCTTGAAATATTACAGGTTTCATCAGAGATTTCAGTCAATAATCGAATGAATACATCGACACACATGCATGTATAATATTGTTGTAGTAATTCTCAGTTCTTTATGAAAATTAAACGTCACTTAAAGACTGGATGTTGATTTTTTATTGACGTGTAAATTTCTCTTTAAAATATCTATTTACAGAAATAAACAACAACCAAACATTTCATTCCATTGCCTTTGAAATTGATAAAAAAATACATCGGTGCGTCTTAAAGCTATGATAGAAAGGTAAACTTTGTTATATTTTGAGTAATAAACAAAGCGTTTTTCTACTGTTTATGAATCGGACTGCTATTCTTGTAAGCTCACTAAGATATCGACACAGCCAACACAATAATACATAACTTCCCTAATTTTATTTCATTGAAACTAACGCGTTTACATTAGAACTCCATTTGTTTATTTTTCACTTCACGTTCAAACAACATTGAGTTTAATTGAACAGACTTTTATTCTTGAATATAACATTTTGTAGTTTATTAAGACCAACATAACCTGAAGAATTGCCAAACTTAAGTGGCAGGCACATTGCTCGCAGAACAGATGGCCGATGGGGCTGAGATTCTGGAGTAGCGACCTTTTACCGGAAGACGTAGCGTTGGAAGGCCTACCACAAGGTGGACCGACGACCTTGTGAAGGCTGCAGGAATCCGCTGGATGGCGGAAAGCACAGAACTGGACAAAGTTGCGGTGTTTGGGGGAGGCCTTTGTCCAGCAGTGGACGTCTTTCGGTTGAAATGATGATGATGAGTTTATTAAGAATTCAAATTCAATTCAATTTTTCAAATATCCATCGTTATTGCTCACATTGTTCACTTTCGCTATACAGGGTCAAATTAAATTACTTAGCGAAACTCTGCATACGTGATGGTATCGATATCTACAAAAAGAAAAGATTTGGTGTTTTTTTCTTTGGGACCCTAAGTTTGTAAAGTAGTGACTTGGAATATTGCTTTTATGTGTAAACTTCACAGAAGTAATGGATATCGATATCTAAACACGACAAAACAAAAAAAAACAGATTTTCTCAACTCATACTTCAAGTAACTACACTACTAGCGATCGTTGACCCCAGATTTTTTTATTCAATCTTCTTTTTTTCTTCTTTTATCGTGATTAGATATAGATACCCATTATGTCCGTGAAGTTTCACTACTAAATTTTATTTGACCCTGTATAAAGACTTGTGCAAAATTGTGTGCGACGCAGCGATTTAGGCCGTGCGTTGTCTGTCAGTGAATTTAAGATTTTTATTAAGTAGATGTTACTAAGATTGTGTAAGGTTTTGAAAGTGTTTGTTGCTCTATCACACACTAGCTTCAGCCCGCGAATTCGTTGCGTGGAAGTCGATAAAATATAGCCCATGTTACTCGCTGATAATGTAGCTTTTTATAGGTGAAATGATTTTTTAAAATTGGTTTAGTAGCTTTTGAGTTTGTCCATTACAAACAAACAAACACAAAAAATCTAATCCTTTTCTCTTTAGTTTAAGAGTATACGGCTAGACCTGTCCTATCCTTATCCTAAATCTTCTTTTTTCTTTTTCGTGTGGTTAGTGACTAATCTGGTGTCAGAGTTTTTATGCCGCCCATGGGCTTCTGACTTGGCTTCACATGCCGTTGAGAAATGCAGGCATGCCGGTTTCCTCATGAAATGAAATGAAATTGTTTATTCTGTTAATAGGATATCGGAATCACTTTTACACGTCATATTTATTTTTATTTTTTTATAAGCTAGATGAGTTCGGTGTTTCCTATCTGACTACTCTGAGAAGAAAGGCCAGAACAAACTCAGTGGTCGCAGTCTCTTTTAAAGTCCAGACATAATCTTGGTCAGGCCATATGAGGACCATGTAGATTAGTGTCTGAAAAGGTCTTTTGAGGAAAGGACCACACAGATTTAAGTGGACCTGTCCAGTCAGTGCAAGCATTTGTCAGTAATCGTGGAGCTCAACTCAGAACTTAAGGAGCTCAACTCGACGAACAATACCAAAGAAAGGACATTTGGGTAGGCCGCATAAACTATTCAAACTGCCAGACCATCACTAAAACAAGCAGAGAAATAAAAATAATATCCACGATGTTTTCCTTCACCGTTTTTCCGTTTCGCTGTCCTAAATTAAATTACATATTTTTTATCAGAGTAAATGAAGTAAATACCCATGAATAGCTAGTTAAGAGTGGGCAAAAATAGAATTGCTGTTTTTTCATTGATACATTCCTGGCCACATTCTTCTCTGAATTCTTTCAATTCTTTCTTTTTATTTAGACTTGCATACCTGGCATACCAGAAATTTTCAGAGACGCATTTAGAAGCCGATGAGCTGCCCCAGGTTGCCCTATTCGCTTTAACGTCCAAGGAATTTGCGCGTGCGACTACTGCGTCGTAGATTGTGGAATGTAGACATAATAGGTTTGGTCTAGTAAAATAAATAGATTTTTTAGCATATAACACTAAACTGATAAATGTGGAATGATAAGGGCTTGGCTTTGGACCTAAATGTTTAAAATATTTTTTATGGATTCATTACAATTACGTTTTTGTTGTAATCTTCAATTTATATAGAATAGGAGTATAAAAGGCACATAAAATTCTCCATCATCACTCATACTAGCTTCTGCCGTTATCAGCAGTTTTAACCGCCTCAGTGGTCTAGTGGTTAAACCACTTGTCTCAGACCCAGAGATCCCGGGTTCGATTCCCAGTGGGGGCAAAATTTTCTTCTCAGTTTGGTTGGTGGTAGGGCTTGTTCTAAGTCCGCCTGGCTAGTTACCACCATCTTATCTGAGGCTGTCGCCACAGCAACATTGTTAACAGCATTGTTATGTTTCGGCAGTTAGAGGTAAGATGTCCCATTCGTCTGTGGTTGAGGATTCCGGGTGAAGCTCGCTTCCATCTTCAGCCGGATCATCACTTACCATCAGGTGAGATGCAGGCCAAGAGCTTTCCCGTAGAGGATAAAAAATAACTTGGTTGTAGGTTAAATTTTGAATAACACTTTCGACTTCACCCACTTTTTATAGAACTCATACGACATGCCGCCATACATATTGGAAGTGAACCATCCGGGAGGGTTGTCGGCTTTACGTTTGCGCTAAAGTTAACCATCGCGGACGGTCAACGGAATTAGGTTTAAAACAGTGTTATAGAACATTGTAAAACTAAGTAAAATTGTGTTAAAAACATTAAAAAAATAAAAATGTGTGGTTTTGAAACCAACGCACATACTAATAAATCTTGTTAAAAAATACACCAGATTTCATTTTCACGGTTTGTAATGCTGTATTCGCCAAGAAAAACCTAAATTTAAAATGAGCCCTCCGCGAGTGCTCCCGGCATCCCATATGCGACTAGGTGAACCCTCCATGAGGGTTCCCGGCACTGAACGTGTTAAGAGACTACATACAAGATAAACAAGCCAGTATCTTTCTACCCTCCGAACGCCTGAAAAACATCAAAATCTTGAGCTACTTAGGCCTTGTCAAGTATTCTACTATTCATAGCGATTATTATGCCCTTGGGAAATAAAGTAAAAATACTTTTATCTGCGTCTGTCGATTGTAAAGTCGCAGAAGGTCGATGTAAACGACTGGTGGGATGGATTTATGACCGCCCCGGAACTATTCGGTGAATTCGACGGTTTTCATGTTATTATTTGTTTTTCAGATTAGTTGTGCGAAATTATACTTAATGTATAATATTGATTTATTGATTCTTCAGAACGCTAACAGTCTAATATCTAAATAGGTAAATAATGTTATTGTGACTAGTTAAGTCATAATAACCGTTTTTTAAGTCACAATAATAGTTAGATATAATTATTATAGCATCGCGGACTTTGTTGTGGGTAATGATGAGTATTATAAACATGTAATACATTATTTTATGTATAACCAATAGCAGCGCACGCCAAATAATAACTATTATAGGCAATTTTTTTGTACCTTGGGTTAAATTATTGCAATTTTCGTAGGGATCTCTAATTTATTTGAAAAATAAAATTCAGCTTATGTTACTCGCTGAAAATGAAGTTTTCTATACAACATTTTTTTTTAAAATCGGTATTAAGTTTATCCATTACAAACAAATATACAAAAATGATAAATTTTCTCTTTTTAATGTTACTTTAAATCTATTTGATTTGAATCAAACATTGTTACAAAAACATTTTTATTTTCTCTTGCTAGTAAGACATTTGGTTTCCATCCAAGCACTTAGCACATCATTCAAAAACAAATGTATACCTAGGCCTGAGGAAGGTCAATGTTCCGAATTGAATGTACAATGTAAACCGATGACTAACGCATGAACCTACACGAGTACCTACACGTAAAAAAAAACAATGTTTAGTAAATACCATGTGATACGGGAAATTGCTCCATACATAATGTATGATGGTATTTTTAATGTTCCATGGTAGTTTTCCATTCTTCCTCGGTCGAGTGAGGAATGCTACAATTTTCGCTAAAAGGTAATTAAATATGTTATAAAGGTGGCTATAAAAGAACTGTTGATCTTTGTGTTTGAACATTTCTTATTTTATTGTGTTATTGTATTCCAGTCTAGTGTTTTTCCATTAGAATAGAAGAAGCCCTTGGGAGTAACAATATCTATTATAAGAATAGCTGATTTAGGACACAATGATGTTGATGGTGACTGAAGATTTTAGAAGCTGACGATGTTTTGAGAGGAGATCACAAACTGGGAAATCTATCGAGAGCCACTAAGATCACGGAAGATCTTAGAAGGCCGCTTATACAGATTAAATTTGGAAGCTAGTTGATTTAAACAATTAGTACAAACAAACAAATAAAGAAAACAAAATACAAATAGGTTGAACGAAAATCTACGCAGGGTGACTGTAACAGTTGGATGATAGTGGCTAAAGATCGAGCTCAGTGGCTAACGATCGAGCTCAGTGGCATGCAATTGAACAAGCCTATACCAGACCACAGCAGACGATGCCTTTGAATCAGAGGCAGACGTATTATTGATAAGTTTTATTTTATATTATGATTTTAATTTTATTTTATTTATATTATTTAATGAATTATTTTTATAAATATTTATTGTGATTCAAAATCTGCCTAGCCTTTTCCCAACTATATTAGTGTCGGCTTCCAGTCTAACCGGATGCAGCTGAATACCAGTGTTTTACGTGGAGCGACTGCCTATCTGACCTCCACAACCCAGTAACAGGGTAATAATACGATACCCCCTTGGTAAGACTGGTATATATTTATTGTGATTAAAATTAAAATTTTAATTCACATGTACCTACAACATAATATGATCTTAAATGGATTAAGATTATTATTGAATTATTTTTATATCCCAGACTGCTATAGGCTGATGATGACGATAGCTCTAACATCGATTCAAATTGTCAACATAAGACTCAGCTACATTTCACCCATGGCTTTCCAAAAACGCAGATACAAATAAACAGCGAGTCTACTATGACAAACATGCGTTTGTAAACACATCGTGGTCCGGAATGCGTCTGTCTCGATTTAGCGACTCGGTTTTGTACGGTTGGCGCCACTCGTAAACTAACGTTCGGGAGATTCGTCTCATGAAGTCATGATTTGTTGACTGTGGTGTGAAGATGCTGCGCAATACGGTGATGTGGCGCCGTTCGAAGTGAAGTGGTCAGGTGTATTGAACAGTAGAACCGACCTCATCTAGCATACTTTTTAACCGACTTCAAAAAAAGGAGGAGGTTCTCAGTTCGTCAGAATATTCTTTTTTTTTTATGTATGTTCCCCGATTACTCAAAGACAGCTGGATCGATTTGAAAAAATCTTTTTTTGTTTGAAAGGGTGTACTTTCAAGTTGGTCCCGTTGCCATTTGGTTACGATCTGATGATGGGATCTTGGAGAAATCGAGGGAACTCTTCAAATATTGTAGGCAAATAGCGATTCGGGTATTTTTGATGAGCAGTTGATATTAGGCTATTGTAAATTAGATAAAAAAATACAAACTAACTCACTAAAAAGAGAAAAAAAAACTTTTTTACAAAAAATACAACCCTTCCAAACTACAAAGTGAAAATTAACTTTAATTTCGGAAGTCGTCAAATCAAAAAACTAAAATACTGATCCAAAGTCGGTTGTATTTTTTGTAAAAAAAAAATTTTGTTAAAGTTTTTATTATATTTTTTAATATGACAAGTAAAAGTGATTCCGATATCCTATTTACAGAATAAACAATTTCATTCCATTTCAGAACCTACAGGACCTACAAAAGAAACGAATTAAAGATGTGAAGGCCTATTCCCGTAATTAAAAATGGTCAAAATCTGGTCGCAATCTCATCTCATCGACAATCAATGTCAAAAATTTGTCAAAATACAGTGTAAATAGAAGTATTTTTACTAGGATGCGAATATTCTTAAAAATACGGGATTTGTCCCTCAGAAGTTCAATTCTCGTACTTCATTTTTGTTTTTAATTTATGTCGCAAACTCGCTATCTCATATCGACGACAATCTATTTCAAATACTTGTCAAAAATGTAGGTAAATTTTAATCAAATTCAGACTGAGATTTTAGAATGCGTCCGTTCTTACAAACTTGTTGGCTTGTGGTGTTTGGCTTAGAATAAAGTTTTTTTTTCCCATAAATGTTGCAAAGCCTAAGATTTTAAGTCACGATGGGAATTAACATTTTGTCTAGCATTCTTTGCAAAAACGTACTTTAATTAAGTACCAATCAGTTTTCCATATGCATTAGTTTTAACGTCCATGTGGAAAAAAAAGCTTTGCCTATCATTTATGCTTATAAAGATTAACGATAAGCATTTATCAAACAAAATAAACCCATGTTGACGTCCTAAAAGAAACGAATTCATGAAATGAAAATTTAGTAGATGGTGGCGACATCGGATGCGCTGGCGCCACGGGCGCCGCGTTGTAAACAAAAATGTTTGTGAAATAAATCTTTTGATTTGAGGTCGTTGTGGCGCCGTCGTCAACGATGGTGCTATGCTTGTGGAATTGTCGTCTGTTGATGCAGCAAATGTTGCGTAGGTAGGTAGGTCGTCGTCGACCGTTTATTGTGGAGTTGTAAATTAAACTCGCTTTTCGTGTTTGTCTGTATGACCGCGTTGTTCTTCTAAACCACGCAACTGATTTTGATGAGGTTTTCACCATCGTTTAGAGAATTTATGCCGGAAGGAAGCTTTATGTGTATAATACGTTATTATTAAAGTTACATAAAACTAAGAAAACTCGATGTTTTGTCAAGTCGGAAAAACCGTGCAAAGCCCTTGCACTGTTTTTCCGAGTTGACAAAACATTGAGTTTTCGGGTTTTTCGAGTTTCATGTAATACTAGTGACCCGTCCCTACGGATAACTAGTATCACATAAATGATATATCGTATATAATTTTCCTTTTCATGTAAAAGAAAATCATAAAGCTACTTGGTATCTCATTGGCATTGAGAAACACATATACACGCCCTAATAACCCCAATAAATATTTTTCATCCAAAAAATTATAAATTCCTTGATTATCTTATTGCTGTCATTAAAAACTCCGTACAACTCCGCTGGCGCCACGATGTAAACAAAATGTGTTTGTAAGATAAATCTTTTGATTTGTAAACTGCGATGCGCGTGCGACGGAGTGTTTGATTCTGCTGGTAATAAATTGTAGTCCGCTGGTAATTGGCGTGAGTCCTCGTAACTGCTGGAATTTGGCCGAGATACGGCACTTATTTGGACCGCACGTGGCGTATTTGGCTGTTTTTCCCCGGTGTAAATAGATGAGTCTTCTGTCCTCGGTTGAAACGCAAAAGGTGGGAAAAATGCGCAGTAGCAGCATTCCATCTGGTAATAAATGTTTCTGTCATGATTTTGTGGTAAAATAATAAAATTTTATAATAAACTAGAGCCCGGAGCTTTCTAGAGAACTAGAAACTCCGAAAGTCTGACAACAAGTCTTACCAAGGGGTATCGTATTACCCAGTAACTGGGTTGTGGAGGTCAGATAGGCAGTCGTTCCATGTAAAATACTGGTATTCTGCTGCATTCGGTTAGACTGGAAGCCGACCCCAACATAGTTGGGGAAAACGCTACGCAGATTGATTGATAGGTTAGGTTCATCTATGAAGGTAATAACAGGTGCCAATAACAAAGCTGACATTTGAATGCCCTAATGACGCATCTATTACAAGATTGACATCTGTATTTTTTTTGTTTACCTAGGTATGTTCTACATATAGATATGTCGTGATGGCCCATTGGTTAAGGCCTCGCCTCTCATGCACGAGGATGTGGGTTCAAATCCGGGCAAATACCAATGTGACTTTTCAATTCATATGTATAGACGCCAGCACATCAAGCTACTACAATCTGTCAAATTTATTTAATAGATTTGCAACTTTATCGCTGAAGCATAAGGTTCAAAGTTGATTGGGAAAATTTGACAGTTTCGGGTAGCTTGATGTGCTGGCGTCTGTACTTTCTGAATCTTGGACATTACTAACATCGGTGAAGGTAAAACGTCGTGAGAAAACCTGGACTTATCGTTAATATAAGTCTGAACTCGCTAACCCGTGTTGAGCAAGCGTGGTGATCAATGCTCGTGTCTTCTCTGTATGAGAAGAGGCCTTTGTCCTGCAGTAGGACAATAATAGGCTGGTATTATTATTATTATATTATAATGTCCTACAAATTAAATTGAACAAAAAGTTCTACTTTCGCTGCTTCCACGAATTCTGAGACGTTTTCACGTAAATTTTGTAAACCAGACCATCATCTACGCATAATATACGCAACAGTCCTTGACATGAAATGCTGAACATTGTACTACAACGAGAACAAAACAATGAACAATTAACCCAATATTTAACGATGCCGAGTTAATAAGGTTTTGGCGACGCGACGTTCATAAACACAGAATTTATAGATTTTACGATTTAATCGATTAGCGATGGATTTTGTATCGAGTTGGGTAGAAAAAATGGGAAGTGGAAGTCAAACGGAAGCTAATTAATTTGAATTAAATATGTTGATTATCTAAACTAATATTATTAAGAGAAAATATTAGATTTTTGTATGTTTGTTTGTTACGCTTTCATGTTAAAACGGCTAAACGGATTTGGATGAAATTTGGCACATGCGTAGACTATGACCGGAGTTAGGACATAGGATACTTTTTATCCCGATATTCCCACGGGATCGAGACTTATACGGGTGAAACCGCGGGGCGCAGCTAGTTTTGTGATATAGCTCCATCGACACTTTAGACAAGCGTACTAGCTTAACCTTTGATTGACGTACGGCTGTTATCATTTAGCCACTTAGCTACGAGCCCTCAGAAGTAATAGAACTTATTCTTAGCCTCAGACGTAATAAAACTTATTCTTAGCCTCAGAAGTAACACATAAAACATAACATCACGCCTTGTTTCCCCGAAGGGTTGGGCAGAGGTATCCCTGTAGCAGGTACACCCACATTTCGCCAGTTATGTTTAAGTCCCATGTAATAGGGGGCGAGCCTGTTGCCACCAACCGGGCACAAATCGAGACTCCGAGCTGCTACTGAGAAATTGCCTCAGAAGTAATAAAACTTATTCTAGCATTCCGTATTAAGGTTCCCGCAGACAGGCGCGACGCGACTCTGGTGGAACAATTTCTATGAAAACTTCTCGGAAATTATTTTATCGGTGTCGCATCGCGTCGTTGCGTTGCTCCTGTTTACAGCAGCCTTTATTTTCTGTACGCATACTTTCCACACGAATCTTTACGAATCTAAATTTTCGGTACCTACTCGTATCTACCGATTATCTCGATAATTTCAGATTCGGTACCCAGATAGTGATGTGTCTCTAATAATAACATAATTGTGTCGTGAACGAGTTACAGGGTAATTTATTAAACCTCAGTTTGACCTAGAATGCGAAACTTTCATAGAGCTTCGCTTCTAATATTTATTGTAGTAAAAAACAAAAAAAATGTTCTTATGACTGTTTGTTTCTGAATTTTTTGACAGACTTTGAAGTTGATTAAATGTAACATTTTTAAAATATTTCTTTTATTCTTTAAAATAATTGTTGTAGAAAAAACTAAATATTATTTTAACACTCACTAAAGACCTTCTCTTGTCATCTCTTTTGTAACATTCCGAACGCGTAGAAAACGTTTGATTCTTCTTTGCATCAATGAAATCAGTGTACACAAAATTATCAAGGTCAAAAAAACCGCAGCAAAAACATACGCAAAACTTGAATTTAGACCAAGATGAATAAAGACCGTTATAAATATTATTACTCAGATAAAAATGACCTAATTTCGTTCCGCTTCAGTGACAAATATCTAATAATAAGAGCACGTACGCCAAATGTACTAGAATACAAAGAAAATCGGCATAATTAAATATGTAATGTCACTATAAAAAGTATTATTTATATTGTCATTCTCTTTTTATTGACAACTAGCTGTGTCTCGCGGTTTCACCCGCATAAGTCTCGATTCCATGGGAATATCAGGAACAAAGTATTTTATTTCCTAACCTAGATCATGGTCTATCCTTGCGTCAAATTTAATCCAAATCCGTTCAGCCGTTTTAGCGTGAAAGCGTAACAAATAAACATACAAAAAAACAAATATGTTCTCTTTATAATATTATTGTTTCCACTAGTAACCCGCCCCTGCCTTGCACAGTTTTACGACTTGAAAAAAAATGGATATTTCTTTATTTGTATGTTTAATATTAATGCATTATACACATAAACCTTCCGGAATAAATGCTCTAAACTAAATGATAGTGAAAACTGCATCAAAATCCTTTGTGTAGTTTAGAAGAACAACGCGGTTACAAAGACAGACAGACACGATATCCGATTTTAATTTATAATATGTAAAGAATGATATAGATGATGCATTCATAAATTGTGTTCTTTGAGATTAAAAGACTTGTATCTTGACAGGTCATCATACTTAGTGCTTCTTTATTTGTCTGAGGTATCTAGATTTGATTAATGCAGGAAACGTGCAGCTGGAGAGATGGCGCCTGCAGTTTTTATACAAGAATTTAAAAACGTTTGAGCGACTGATGGAAATATATATTTTAAGTGTATTTTCATGATAAATATCATCTACATTTAGGGTTCCGTAGTCAACAAGGAACCCTTATAGTTTCGCCATGTCCGTCTATCTGTCCGCGGCATAGCTCAGAGATTATTAGTACTAGAAAGGTAATTTGGCATGGGTATAAATATTAATCACGCCGACAAAGTGGTAAAATAAAATAATGAAAAAAAATTTTTAGGCTTCCTCCCCTACAGGTAAAGTGGAGATGTTTTTTTTTTCTCGTCTATCTCATGGTGTGGGGTGTTGTTGGAAAGGTCGTTCAAGAATATTGTGAGTTTGTTCAAGCCATTTTTGGGTTCAGGAATCCGTTTGCGAAATATTAAGCTGTAAAGTGCAAATTTTTGTTAGAGTCAAGTGTCCCCCCTACCAGCTAAATGGTTAGTTTGGGTATATGAAAAAATTCACAGCAGTAGTATATATAACGAAATCAAAAGGAAAATTATCACAGTTAAGAAGGCTCTACAAATTATCGAGTAATAATCGACCAAATTACATTTGCAGTTGCAAAAACATGTTCTCCCATAAATTTCGTATGGCAGAACATGTTTTTGAACTACAATGTTGAGTTTGTTCTTGGGATAAATTAATCCCAACTACGGAACCCATTATTGTGTGTGGTCTGACACGCACTTGGCCGGTTTTTTAACTTTAGCTGCTATGCGATGGGTGCATGAAAATAGCATAAACTTTTTTTCCATCGTTCTCGCACATTATTATAAATTCAATATTAATTATGTAAGATTTAGTAACAATATAATTTATAACAGAGTGTCCATGGACTTTTTTGTCCATTCTGCTCTATATGTAGGTAGGTACACACGGCTACATATCAAGCTATATATTTCCAGTATAAACTGACCTCGCATTGTACGGAAATCCTTTACAATGCGAGATCAACATATTTTGAATAGCTTGATGTGTAGCCTCTTGTTTCTGAGGCTGACCGTCTCCTCAACAATTCAAAAGTGCCTGTAAATGGTTTAAATGAAATAAATTGTTTGAGTTTCAAGTTTTTAACCGACTTCCAAAAAGGAAATTTTAAATGTATGTCCACCGATTTTTCCGTCAATTTTAGACCGATTTTGAAAATTCTGTTTTTTGTTTGAAAGGGTACTTTTGAGGTGGTCTCATATAAATTTTATTAATTTTACTTGGATAGTTTTTGAGTTAGCTCCAATAATACATATTTTTTAAAGATAGAAAGAAAGAAAATAAATTTATTTGACACAGGTTAAGGCACACAGTTTTCAAAAACAAAAAACAAAGAAAGCTTAAAACAGTATTGTGTGCCTCATGGCTGTGACAAATATATTTAATATGGCATATTTAATAGGTATATTTTTCCCACTTAGTATGTGGATGATATGATAAGTTCCTGTCACTGTTATTTACATAGCAGGTACCTAGTGGTATTCGAATTTGTGTGGGGTAGGTGCCACAACCAAAACATGAATAATTTTTGGATGCTGGTTTTTTTTTTTTTTTGTAAAACGTTTTTAGCGTCTACGATTGGCAATACTTCTATGACTGTCCTGAGCTGCGCATCCTGGGTACTCGTCAACCTCACTACCATCTTGCTGATAGGCATTTATATTATGCGCCATCGGAATTTAACTCTGCCGAAGCTGTGTAACGGAACCCGGCTCAAAGTCGTGTCTTTGCAGAGAAACGTCATCGAGGCGGAAATTCTAACAGGTTGTGGCGTTGGCGAGATAGTGTTCATACCGCGGATACCATTAATTCCCCACAGTTACCCCTTCCAGTTTAAGCGCATGCAGTTCCCTGTGAGCATTGCTTTGCAATGATTATCAACAAGTCACAGGGGCAGACACTGAATGCTGCGGATGTCGAACTCAGGACAAGCTGCTTCTCACACGGACAACTGTACGTCGCTTGCTCCCGAGTCATCAGTCCTGGCTCTCTGTATATTTTGGCTGTTGAGAACAAAACTACAAACGGACGTAGTATTCAGGGAAGTTTTGATTAAAATGTGGTTGTTATTGTAGTATATTGTGGTGTCATACGACTTCCACGTGAACGAAGTCGCGGGCAGTAGCTCTAGTTGTTTATACAAGAGCTCCTCTCACTAAATCTGCGTCCATTAATTGTGTAAATTGGTTAGTATTGACTACTTTTACGCATTTATCGATTCAATTATATACAGCATTTATTAGAAAGGTGTGGTCATCATTACGGACTGTCAAACTGAACAACTTTCTTTATTGGACCAACATCGTAATGATGATGATGATGACAAAAAACAAATTTTTATTCATCATCCCTAGTGACAAAAAAAATAATTTTGTTCGTCATTTTGTTTATTAAAAAATATTGGACACGTATGTTTTCTTTTTTTACGTAATCAAAAGATTACGGCGACACATTGAGTTAAAATGTGCCATGACGTCACTTGTATGTACATTTTATACTTACTTGTGACGTAGCGACCCCCACTCCCCAACTTGAATGAGTTTTATCTAAGTAATTTTTATTAATATGATAAAGCAAACAATACGTGTATAATATTTTTTTATTATCTGACTGACTGACTAAATAAGTTTTTTTTTACCCAGGCATGTCCCTATTGCGAGAAAAATATCAACTGTCCCATACAAAACTCCATTATTTAGCTACCTACCTAATTTGTAAAATGGGAATTTGCTAAAGGAGAAACCCAAACTCCATAGAAACTTGGGCCTGGCGTTCCAGGACTGGAATTTGGACATAAATTAGAGTATTTAGGAAGGATTCATGACCCCAATTTTCACGTCTCCCAGCAATGGCCAAATTGGTCAAATCAGACAATGTTTACATTTTAGGTTATTTTTATTATTTGAGTTATTTCAATAAAAAAAATATGTTTGAGGCTTGTGCTGCAGCGCCTGCAGTCTATCATGATGAGGTTTTAGGTAGGTACACAAAAAGCGCTTGGGGGGGGAATCTAAAGTGACCTTTAGATTTATGTGATTGATCTTACTGAAAACGTCAGCTGAAAACTATATTTAATAAACAAGGCTCACTTACAACATTACTGGCTTGCATTTGTTAATATTGTATCTACTAGGGGATTTAATGCAATCTCATATTACAGTAATCTGAGATTGCAATAATATATTAAGTAAAATAAAGTAAAAACACATAATTGTGATAAATGGTTTTATTAATCACTTTCTTCATTAGGTTTATCGTAATATAATAATACAGTATCCAGAAATTGTGCAGAAGGCATTTGGCTACCCTGGTGCCGTGCCTAACCAAGATAATTATCATAATTCTCCTCATCGTGTGGGTACGGCTACCAACCGTTCTTTTGCCAACAAAACAGGTGCAATAATATTAAAGTATAGGATCCCTCCCACTTAGAGAGCTGTCGACTAATATATAAACAAAATACATCCTATTACTAATATGCTTGATTTTATTCTTTCTCTCAACATCCAGTTTGAGTCCGATGTTGACAGCTCTTGCTGTAGGCCACCGTCCACCTCTCTACACACTTCCATTCATATGTGTCCTATAGGTGTCTGTTCACTCTCTTCTGGTCTACTTATTTCAATCAAGAGATACAGCATTGGCATGTTTTCGGCAAGCTTAGCAGATAAACTCATTTTCATTTAAGTACCTGAAACAAACATTTATCATTTGACTATTAGGTCTAGCACTAGCATTTAGCAAGAAACATCTGAGTGGCACATTTGGGTATAGATAGTGCAATCCACGAAGACGCGCCCCACTCCGCTCCGCTCCGTACTTAAAGTACAACCTACAGTACAGTAATCAGTGGGGCGCGTCTTCGTGGATTGCACAATCTATAAACATAAGCGGCCTGATTACATTCCCACTGCAGGGACACAGACCTCCTCTCTGAAGATGGAATAGGCTGTAATTAACTATGCAGGTTCAGTCCGGATTGGCGATGTCAGATATGGCTTCGAATATGAATTTGTTGCACATTCTGGTATCATTTTATAAAATACAACTATCAACAGACAACTGGACACAAACGATAATACTATTTAGTTTGATTGCATTAAATAATTACATGGTACAAAAATGTTACGATATAAAAATATCGGATACTAACCGTTTGAGGCGCGACCCATTCCTGTAAATTGAAAGAATCATTTTCATCTTCCAATTTTTGCCTTCCTATTGTATTGCAGCGGTCTGTTGCTATTCCGCAATTAATGTACAGGCTCATGATGTCGTTATTTAACCAGTCTTCAAAAGATCATTATACAGATCTGGTTTTCCAGCAAAGGTCTACAGGGGTGGCAGGGTACGGCGTCCAATGTTCAAGCGAGGGCAGTCGGAAGGCAATCAATTTCGGAGTTCAGTATTCGAAGAGGTTCTAAGAAATAATAAATCCCGAGAAATACGAAAAAACACAATAAAAGCGAATGACAACAATGACATGACATTTGACAGACGTTGACATTTGCCGTTTACTAGTGTAATCCGTGGTGCAATCGCTTTTATCGATTATTTATTTCTTTTAATGATTTTTTTATGGTGGTTACTTTAAAAATCAATTAGATTCCAGATTTTTTTTTATTTTACAATGATTTTAACATAAAAACAATTATAATAAAATAATGGAGTATTATTTAATTATTTGTAACAGTATCGATTTCCACTAAATCGATTATATTCTTATGGCATGCTCTATTGATATAATGCCAGCGTTTGTGAAGTTAGTGATGTTTAACGAAATAAGTGTTCTAATGGTGTACAAAGGTTGTTTAAAACAAAAAATAGAAAACTACTTATTTTCTACACTTGGCCATTGCTATTGAGGCTAAGATTAAAATGGGTTAATTAAGCAAAATAGACGAATTTTTTGGTACATATCTGATTCGTGGAACAGTTAGGCCCAGAAACGGGTTTCTCCTTTAAATGCATGTTAGTAATTGATTATGGGTTCATCTATTTTAGGAGTTCATCCTATAGAAACCAGATAAACACCATACACAGGTTCCTTAGAACCAATATTAGTCATCACAGAAGTATGTATGTAGTCCTGATTTTCACTTCTGGCAACTTCAGTCTGGCGTGTTGCCAGCCTGTTAGGGCCGATCAGGTGTTTAAGTGTTATTTGGCATTTGGCTTCAAACATCTGCAAGATAAAGACATCCAAGTGGTAATGCGCTTAGATAAACTGTTGATTTTGAAACAGAGAAGATTTAGGGCATGTTGTAAAGGTGTAGTTGGGGCATTGTTCGATACCGAACTTAGATTTAATGGGTAGTAAGTAAGAAAGAGGGCTTCTTTATTTTGAAGCTAAATCTGTGGAATCTTAACACGTTAACTGTCCGTGAATCAAACAAAATAGTTAAACTATCACCACCTAAACGTAATGCACAGGACTGAAAGGGTTAAAATCATACTTATTTAGCATTGTTTTATCAGTGTTAAACCTGTTTATATGCTTAGTTTCATATATAATTTTACTCAAACTTTGATTTCTTTCGCATCTCTGTGATCTTTAAAAGAGAGAAATTCCCTAAGAGTACCTAACTGCAAATAAACTTCCACATAAAAACCTGTGCAAGACAAGAATAACATATTTGTGTAGAAGACTAAAATCCCTACCTATATTATTCTTCAATAATTGACAGAAGAATCTTCACAAAATAAAAATGTAGTTGTGGTTAAATATAGTTGTAGCAAATGAAAATGACGGTTAGGTTAGAACTGTGACCACATGACACACCGCACGAGCCGAGCGAGCGAAGCGAGGGGTGCGGTCGCAGCGGCCGGCGAGTGCCAGGGTCCATTTAGGCAAGTTTAACCAACTGCTACCAGCCGCACCTAGTTGTAGCCGGCTAAAACTAGGTGTAGCCGCACTTCGGGTTTTAGCCGTAACATATTATAATAAACAGTCGTCGACATAATTATAATAGATATTAGATGGTGTTCTCATTCTCACTTAATTTTTCCCTGTTTCCCTTCGACGCTAATAAAAACATAAGTGTTCGTTTATAATGAATGATAGGCATTTTGATATTCGTAGTGAAAGAATTTAGATCTTGACGTGGCTTCAGGAATTCCCTGAATCTAGGACAGCACTGCTTATAAATTTAATAAGAACGTGTATAAATAACTTACGTATACTTTGAATAAATTTTTTCTCGGTTTTCTGGGAAGTGCGCAAGAGATATTTTTGCAAAATATAGGTACTTTTTTGTCCTGATCCCAATCAAAAATGGCCGTAAATCAGGAAAAATATTTGTCAATTTTACAATTCCTTTTTAATCGTTACGGTAATATTATTTCAGTGTAATTTGTGCTTTTCTTTTCAGCTGGCTGGAATGATCACAACTTTTTTTTTGTAAAAATTATAAGTAATCCTACTTTAAACCGATTTTCAAAAAGGAGGAGATTCTATGTTCGTATCGTATGTATTTTTTTTTGTTTGTTTTTTTGTTTTATTGCTTAGGTAAGTATGAAGTGCGACACTTGAGCCAATTCTTTTGAATCAAGAAGAAACTCTTTGAAAGCTAGCATAGAGTTTCTTCATGAAATTTCTAGCAAACAGTTTAGAGAGTCTTTACAGATTTCCTTCACAAGTTAAACGTTAGCTGAATATCAGGAACATTACCAGTTGAAATAAAGCGTGTTAACTTCTCTAGTAAATGTCGTTCATTTGTCATGTGTCGTATTAAATCTTTCCGATTCTCCGGATTTAATGTGAGAACAGTCAGAGCTGGGATATTACTCATTCTTAGAAAATGTATCGCTTTCATTAATTATATTGTTCTTCGTGAATTGTAATGAACTACTTAAAAAAAACTAATCGTTACAAGATTTTTTGTTCACAACAAACTGGTCGGTTTTTCCTGTTATTCTTTATTTGTGAATTATCGTGTAGATATGTGCCAAATAGAACAGACCTTACAATTAGTCTGGCTTAAAACCCAGCCCCATTTGATATAGGTCTCGCAAAAAGTAAATAGTAATTTGTTTTACGTTAATGGAATTTTTCTTGTACAAAACTTGATTTTTAGGGTTCCGTAGTAAACAAGGAACCCTTATAGTTTCGTCATGTCCGTCTGTCTGTCTGTCTGTCCGCGGTCTAGCTCCAAGACTGTTAGTACTAGAAAGTTGTAATTTGGCATGGGTATACATATTAATCATGCCAACAAAGTGGTAAAATAAAATTATGAAAAATATATTTTTTTAGGGTACCTCCCCTACACGTAAAGTGGGGATGTTTTTTTTTTTTATCCCCTGGTGTTGGGTATCGTTGGAAAGGTCTTCCAAAAACATTGTGAGTATGTTAAAACCATTTTTGAATTCAGAGATCCGTTTGCGAAATATTAAGCTTTAAAGTGCAAATTTTTGTTAGAGTCAAGTGTCCCCCCCCCCCCCTACCAGCTAAATGGTTGGTTTTAGATATGTGAAAAAATTCACGGCAGTAGCTTATATAACAAATTTAAAAGGAAAACTATCACAGCTGAGTAGGCTTCACAAGTTAACGAGTAATAATCGACCAACTTAAATTTGCGGTTGTAAAAACATGTTCTCCCATACATTTTGTATGAAAGTTTTTTTTTTCAACTACAAAGTTAAGTTTGTTCTTGGGATAAATTCATCCCAACTACGGAACCCTACATTGTGCGTGGTCCGACATGCACTTGGCCGGTTTTTATTAAGAGCGTTTATTCTGAAAGTGAGCAACGTCGCAAATAGATGTCAATATTTCGCTGTTTTGATTAATTTGGCAATATTATTGTATGGAAATAAGAAATGTGGCTAACTAGTTCCCTAGAATATTAATAATGAATTGCAATTATAACACTGAATTTGATGTTGTAACAATTTTAGGTGTAAAAAAGGCATTTGGAAAGTTTCCAAATACTTTTTTTTACATCTAAAACGAAAATATTCGGTATTTAATCAATATTTTAGTTTCCTAGTTAGCCACATTTCTTAATTTCGTACAGTAATATTGCTAAATTAATCAAAACAGGAAAATATTTGACAGCTATTTACGACGTTGCCAACTTTTAGGATAAACCCTCTTAGCATCTTATTTGATGTACTAGAGTCAATCAATCTGCCAAGCCTTTTCCCAACTATTTTGAGGTCAGTTTCCAGTCTAACCGGATGTAGCTGGATACCAGTATTTTACATGGAGCGACTGCCTATGTGACCTCTACAACCTAACTAGGTAATACGATACCCTTTGGTAAGACTGGTTGTCAGACTTTCAGACTTTTGAAGACCCGTAACGACTGTCAAAGATCCACGAATGACAGCCGGGACCAATGGTTTAACGTGCTTTCCGAGGCACGGAGGAGTCTCGGTATGTAGAAATGGTCACCTAACCACTGACCAACGACTTAGCCACGAGCTAGATGTACTAGAGTACGTGCAGCAATTTCCTTCAAACGAAATTAAACTTTATTAATATCTGCGTACCTACCTACTTCATCTTTCCTCGCTTCTTTTTTGGAAATTCTCTTTACCTACTTCAAATATCTAGAGTCCGAAATATAAGCTTTATGTCTTTCTACAGTAGGTATTATTTACCATTCCAATCATGAGGATGACATCATTCATTACAGGCAATGAGATACAATGACCGTAGTAAATTGGTCAGTCAATTTGATGAGGTCATTTTAGTACTTCATTTTCCATAGACGGTATGATGTGGCGCTTATTCATGTTGATGTTACAATCATTATTAACTAAAGTGTCTACATGAAAGATACACTGCAGTTGGTACTTGTGCAGAATAATGGGTATTTTAAGTATCAACTTTCTACCTGGAAATAGGGATGAGAAAAAAAAAAAAAATTGCCCTTTTTTTTCCCGGCTACCGTAGGCGCGGGCTTGCGGACGGTGAGCAATGGGTAGCTCGCAGTTCGATAAGCACCAGGCCCGGGTTGACGACGCGTTGTGTTCCACGCGCGCCTCAAAGAGATGTCAGCAGAACTGACGGGGTCCGCTAGGGCCAATGCCTGCCGGGGTCGCGAGAAGTCCGAAAGGACCGTGGCCCCTGGGAACATACAGACAAGTGAAGGAACACGGGTGGGTTTTAGTCAGTAAGAGTCTGACACGCCCTCACGCTCCGCCCAGAGCGGTAGAAATTATTTGATAAATTCCCACCCAAAAAAAGGTAGATTATAAAATATTGGACACATATTTTTCTTTTTTTTACGTTAACAAAAGATTACGGCGATACATTGAGTTAAAATATACCATGACGTCACGAGTATGTAGATTTTATACTTACTTGTGACGTAGCGACCCCCACTCTCCAACTTTAATGTGTTTTAACTAAGTCGTTTTTTATTAATATGATAAAGCAAAAAATACGTGTCTGATATTTTTTATTATTCGACTGACGGACTAGTTTTTTTTTTTACCAGATATCATCCCTGTTGTCACACTGCAGGTCATGGGCTTATTTTTGTTGCAGAGTAGGAACGAAAATGAAGTACCACCCACGCTTCCTGGATACATGTTAGCTATAGGTATTTTTCAGACTGTCCTGCACTCAATTGTGTAACGAATTTTCTATCAATCTGAAGGATTTTGAAAGAAGTTCCTAAACGATTGCTACGTATGTTTGAAATATTTGTCCGCTCCATAACGTAAATATCAAAATGAAAGGCATTGCAGTTTTCCTGTTGCTTTTTTCCGTCGGACTGCCAAGTCATATCGTCTCAATTTCGAACCCAAGGCAAGCACCACTGACTTTATCGGATTCATGTGCGTATTGTATAATTATCACTTGTTTCAAAAACGGTGAAGGAAAACATCGTGAGGAAACCGGCATGCCGGAGAGATAATTCTCGACAACATGTGAGGCCAAGTCAGAGGCCCATGGGCAGCATAGAAACTTTAACACTAGGTTAGTCACTAAACACACGAAAAATAAAGAAGACTGTAAGAGTTTTTGCATACTAATAATTGTATAGAATCAATTTTATTTATTTTTCTAACTGAACAGACAGCTGTGCTGCTGGGGAGTTTGTTGCGCCACTTCTTCTTCCCAGCTAAAGCACTAGGAAGTGGTGAAGGGTGGGTGTTTTTGAGGACTGTCTTATGTAATTTTGCCGTTCGAAAAGTGCTGATTCTCAGCCTAGTTTGAATAAATGACTTGTATTTTTGAATAAAATTAAATACTGATCTCATAAACATTGACAATAACTAATTATTTAATGACCCGGAGTCCCATTTAATACGTTCAAACGTACATAAACTGCCAAGAACTACAGTTTGATTGGCAATATAACTAAAACTGGACGCGAATAAATTACTAGACCATTTACAATAATATGAATGACATGAATATTAAACATTGAAAGTAATTAATTAATGCTTGTAACTAATACCAACGTTAATTTATGTCTTAATACTTGAAGCGTGGTTTACTTTCATAGATGACCGATATTCTCTTTCACGATCTAAAGTGCTTTGGAAAACTGTTTAAATAGTATTTTAATGTTCTAAATAAATTACGGAGTTTAGTGCTTCGAGACAGAACGTAAAGTGGTCTTAAAAATATAATTTATAATATTAAACTTCTGTCAGATACTTCTTCCGTGGTGCACGCTTAATTTTCCATTTGTCACGTTTTCATGATTATAAAAAAACCGGCCAAGTGCGTGTCGGACCACGCACAATGAAGGGTTCCGTAGTTGGGATGAATTTATACCAAAATCAAACTTAACTTTGAAGTTGAAAAACATGGTCTTCCATACGGAATGTTTGGGAAAATAGGTTTTTGCAAGTAGGTCGATTATTACTCGTTAACTTGTAGAGATTACTTAGCTGTGATAGTTTTCCTTTTAATTTCGTTAGATAAAATACTGCTGTGATTTTTTTCACACATCCAAAACCAACCATTTAGCTGGCAGGGCACTTGACTCTAATAAAAATTAGCGCTTTAAAGCTTAATATTTCGCAAACGGATTCCTGAATCCAAAAATGTTTTTTTACACTCGCAATGTTTTTGAAGGACCTTTCCAATGATACCCCACACCATGGGAAAGAAAAAAAATACTAAGCTCTTTACGTGTAGGGGAGGTAGCCTAAAAACATTTTTAGGGTACTTCCTTTGTCGGCGTAATTAATATGTATACCCATGCTAAATTACAGCTTTCTAGTACTAAGAGTCTAGGAGATAGATCGCGGGCAGACAGACAGATGGATATGACGAAACTATAAGGGTTCCTTGTTTACTACGGAACCCTAAAAAGTAACAACGAGCTATTTCTGAAATTGCTTGTTACGTTTTGCGAGCAATAAAACGTATTTTGTGTGATTTCCAAGTAAACTAAAATAAATCTCTTTAAAAATATAGTTGATTTTAAAGCGAAACGTAAAATGTACAGGTAAATGATATTCTTTTTTTTTTTCCTCTTGTGCTTAGATTTACCTGGTATCAGACTTACCTTTAAAGCCGCCCATGGGCTTCACATGCCGTCGAGAAATATCTCTCAGGTGGTAAATGATATAACAGACAGGAATAACATCCAGAATGATTATATTACGCCGCTGTAGTTACCGGCACATGGGACATTTCAGCCTCCTCTCTGAGATGCAACGCACCAGCGAAGCTTTTAAAAACTCAAACTCAAAGCATTTATTTCAATTAAACTAATTATAGGCACTTTTGAATTTTAAAGTGGTTCGTCAGTCAGAAAGATGAAGCTGGTTACCTATTTCAAGGCGAAGTAGGTTCCTACGGAGAAGAACGGGCAAGAAACTCCGTGGACGCTTACACTTTAGTATTGCATACTTCCCTATGCGACGGTAACCACGTAATAATCGCTTCAAAAGTCAAGCTCAATACTGCTCTAATTACTACACCATTCATAAGACACTTCATCCGTCAGTCAGTCAGCTGTGCTATTTCCAACCCAATAACTCCATCAGTACACGCGGACAAAAATATCCGAGAATGCATCTCTTAAACCGTTTGGACTTCAGAGAACAACAAATCTTGATGGTCAGTTTCTACTCCCTACTGACAATCAAGAAGTTAGTAACTTCATTGCTCCAGGTCGATGAACCTCGGCCTCTGCTCCTTGAACACATAAAGAGATACATACTGAAACCCGTAAAATACATTTGCAATCTGAGCATGGAAACTGGAGCCGATTCTACATGCTAGAAAACTGCTGTTGTAACGCCCATTCACAAAAGTGGTTTCAAGAATGCCCCTGATAACTAGATACAGGCCAATTTCATTGCTTTGTGTAACTTCTAAAATCCTTGAAAAAACTGGTAAACAAATGCCTTGTTAGCTTTCTAGAGAAAAAGTATCCACTCTCGGAGCGGCAGTTTAGCTTTCGGCGAGGGAAGTCTACTGAGCAAGCATTCCAAAGACACTCTTTTATCCGTCACGCGTCAGTCAGTCAGCTGTCCCATTTCCACTCTCATAACTCAATCAGAGCACACGGACAAAAATATCCGAGAATGCATCTCTTAAACCGTTTGAACTTCAGAGCGGTCTATTCCGACCGACTGACTCATGGTGCATCGATGCTGAGTGGTGATGCGTTTCTCGAAATAACAGCGCATTACATCCGATTATATTTAGCTTGCACCTTTTTGTTACCATATTGTTTAGTGCAAATATTCGCTCAGTGTTGCCAGGAATATGTTTTTTATTTGACATTTTGGGAACCAAGGAAATGTTGTTGGTATATTGGCGTGTGCTAGCTGACAAATATGGGAAATAATGTAATAATGTTTTGTATTTCATAATGTTAAGTTATTTGCATGGTATTAGAATAAAGTTCTTCTAACTCACAGACAGCTGCGCTGCTGTTTGTTGTGTCACTTCTAGGAAATGGTGGAGGGTGGGCGTTTTGGGGACTGCCTTTTAACGTAATTTCGACATTAAATGTGCTGATGATGCAGCCTAGTTTGATTATATGACTTTTGATTTGATTTGTTGCTGCTGTTTTATTTTGGGCTAGTTTGTGAGTCATACTGCATAAATATCGAAGATGCGTTTAAACTGAGTGAATACACCGTTATTGTGTCACCTTTCTCATCTACGAACCATCTGAACCTGGTGATCCAGTCTGGGCCAGTAGGCCTGCAGGAGGAGCTTTCTACTTCCACCTGAAGCTATTACGGTACAGCAAAAACTTGACTGTCGCAGCGGTAAAGGTAAATAATAGTTGATTTTAACACCCTCATGTAAGTAATTCTTCCCAAGCCATCAGAGAACTACTTACTCACTTACTTACTTCATTAGAATGTGTTTTTATTACTGCCTGAATTCTATGAAACGTTGATTTTGAAACATTATTTCACAACAATTCATTGTTGAGTTAAACATAACATTACAATGGGTTTTGACAGACACATCGCGTGCAAACCTTTCCTATCAATTAGGGACTGCTTTAAATAGTTAATGACCTTCGAACCATTTCTTAGAACAAAGGAAATCGAGTTCCGGCCTTCTTGTTCTAGTAAAGACTTGTTCATACGGTATTTTTAACCGACTTCCAAAAAGGAAGAGGTTATATGTTCGTCGCGTATTTTTTTCCCACTTAGTATGTAGATGATATGATAAGTTCGTGTCACTGGTAGCAGGTAGTGGTATTCGAATATGTGTGAGGTAGGTACCACAACTAAAAAGTGAAAAATAAAAACTTTTTACAAAAAAAAAACAACCGACTTCCAAAAAAAAAACACTACAAAGTGAAAAATAACTTTAATTTCGGAAGTCGGTGGCAAAAAACGAAAACACAAAACCCAAGACACCGACTTCCGAAATTAAAGTTATTTTTCACTTTGTAGTGTTTTTTTTTGGAAGTCTGTTGTGTTTTTTTTGTAAAAAGTTTTTTATTTGTATATCTGGACTTGTCAACCACTGTTTGTGACTATGAAACAGTGATATTAGATTGGTACGTAATTTTTTTTGAGATGGTCTCTCCTTCTAGAGCAGCAGTGGCCTAGTGGTAACGGCGGAGACTAACGAGTAGTAGGTTATAGGTTCGAACCCTGACAGGCGCTTTCCTTTGTGTAAATAATTGCATCACTACTACTCTCAAGACGGTGACGGAAAACATAGTGAGGAAACCGGCATGTGTTCTAGAAGACATTTTGACATTTACCAACTTTTTTTTTTTTTTGGCTGCGAAATTATCAATTAACTTCTCCCGCTCTGGGTGGAGCGGGAGGGCGTGTCAGACTCTTACTGACTAAAACCCACCCGTGTTCCTTCAGTTGCCATGTTGCCGGGGGGCCACGATGTCCCTTTCGGCCTTGTTCGCAACCCTGGGACATTTACCAACCTGCACTGGGCCCGCGTGGTGGATTACGTCCCACTCCCTCTCACAGAGAGGATGGTCCCAGCAGTAGGAACATTATATGCTGATTGTGGTCTCTTTTGTGGGTAGCTAAGTTGGTAAGCTTAAAGTTTCTGACTCGTATCGTAGGTACTTTAGCGATAAATAATGTTTAAACTTACTTACCGACATGAGGTCGTATTTTCCACAAGTGCAAGTTTCCAAGAGTTTCCATGGAAACTTTTTGTAATCTTAATTTATTTCTGACTGTACCTTTCCACTCGGTGGTAGGTACAAAAAACAAATCTAGTAGGATCACTCACGCTCTGACTGACTGTCTGTCACCACTATTTCTGAAAGTAACATGTTGACGTGTTTGAAACCCATCTTGGCGTCAACAACATATTTAAACTCTAATTATATTTAGAGTCTTTGTTATAAAAAAGTTTTTGCAAGTCAATAACCTAAATGATGTTTGAAAGCACAAAGAAGAAAAGACGAAAGAAAATATAAAAAAAGCTTTTTTTAAGGAACGTGTAATTAATGTTTGAAAAAAAAACAATTTTGTTTTTCACTTTTTATTGTGATACTTACCCCAAAAAAAATGAAATACCACTACCTGCTATGTAAATAACAGTGACAGGAACTTATTATAACATCATCCTTATAGACTAAGTGGGAAAAATACGTATTATTGAAGCTAACTCAAAAACTACCCAAACAAAGTTAATAAAATTGGACCACCTCTGAAGTATGACCTACCAAAAAAAAAAGATTGGCGGAGTAATCACGTAACAAATATACAAAAAAAACGTACTGTCGAATTGAGAACCTAGTTTTTGAAGTTGGTTAAAAAAACAATTGGAACAGTCTTTGAGTTAATCCAAGAATGAAGAATGGACAATGTGGAATTTTAGTTCACGCCTAGCAATTTGTAAAGATTTGTGGATGTAATTTTTCTGGGCTGGTCACCTATTTGCTGATATAAACACAACCGCAAATATAGCACAAACATGACAGATAACCAAAGACCTAATTTGTATGGCTAATCCGAATAACGCTTCGGAAAACCATCAGATTCTGCCTAATATTGTATATCGGTTCATAATCATTTATTTGTTAGAATAAAATTATGGTACATTATATGGTCTTAAAAGATTAGTCTATAGTATCGTCACATTCTGCCAAGTGTGGCGTGCAAATATTAGGTACATACATTTATTACAGCGTAGAGATTATTAGGTTAATATTAAAAAGTTACTACTTCCCTCCTCCTAGATCTTTGACAGTTCAACTTACACAACATAACATCACGTCTTTAATTCTTGAAGGGTTATGCAGAAGTATACCTATAGTACACGCACATTTTACCAGTTATGTTTAAGTCCCATGTAATAAGGGGCGAGCCTATTGCCATCAATCGGGCACAAATCCAGACTCCAGGTTGCTACTTACTGAAAAATTCCTAGAGTAAAAACCCAACAAAACTTTGCCCGACCTGACTATCAAACCCGGACCTCATGCTGAGCAGTGGCGCTTGTGACCACTAGACCTAACGAGGCGGTCCAACTTTATCCATTGTAAACGAGCCCTTAGCCCTTAGTAATCCAATCTACTTCAATCTGAATACATTAACACGTAACGCGTCATGTGTTGTATCTGTTTCTAAAACAATGCTCCGAAAATAACCATGCATGACACGCAACGTATGCTTCGATGTAGGCCCTAACTGACTAGAGTCACAGATGAATACAGATGTTCACTCCCTCAGATTTGGCAAATCTGTGATCACTCCTTTTAGGTATGAAGCTACAACTAGCTACAGTCTGGCGACGCTATACTCCATTTGAAATAAGATTAGACATTTAAACAAACCTTTTTTACCGTCCACTCAACCGATTTTGACTTCTATACCCTGCGTATAAGGATGGCATTAAAAGCAAAAAAGTGGTTACAATACCAACTGTTTACTGCAGCTGCCATTTGTCATGCCGCCATCGCAATAGAAGTCAAAATCGGTTGAACGGACTGTAAAAAAGGTTTAGTTAAATGTTTAATCTTATTTCAAATGGAGTAGTCTGCATAAGTAAAAAAACGGTGGAATTTGAAAATCTATAGACGGCAACACCATGTCCTACGAAAAAAGAATTTGAAACTTTGTCTTTTTGTTTTTAATAGGTTATTTTGTTAATATTCTGATTTATTCCTGGTAAAGAATAGTCACTTTAGCACGATGCAGTGTGGATTTGATACAGTTTTGTTATCGTATGGAGGTAGAGCATAGGTACGACATAGTCTATTACACATAATCTATTATGCAAAAATCAAAACGCGAAATATCAAAATCATTAGATCTACTTATAACCCCGAAACTGACATAACTGACTGATGTAAAAGTTTACCATACTGCAGTGACGAGATAATATTTTTTTTAAAGGTGTAGCGGACCACTAAGCGCCCTCTTAAGAAATCTCCTCTTCTATATGTTTTTTCGTTTTATTTTCATGAATGGAGCAAGTTCGACCATTTAGGTATTGGGTATCTATGATAACTTAGCTATATCATAATTACTTCTCATAACCGTCGAATTTTGATACGTGATCGACGATATGATATACTTAAATCAGACGTGCGATCAGGCAAAGTCAAGGCTCGTGCAGACCAGCGCGACTCGCGACGCGACACAAAGACGCCGCTCGTCGCGCGACGAGCGGTGCCTTTGTGTCGCGTCACATGTTGCGCCTGTTTGAAAGAGCCTTTACGATTCTTGTGCGATTTTAATATGCTGACCTGAAAAATATGAATAACAATTTCTCCAGGGTAAGATGTTAGATAGGAATTGAAAGGAAATGAGCTTCCGACGTTGGCACCTAACCTAGGGGAGAATAGTTATCTGTATGCATGTCCTTAATACCTACTTATAGAAAACTTTTCTTTGAAACTTGACACCTCTTGACACTGGCTATTCTGACTGGCAGCTGATTTTCACATGCATTTCGTCGCTCGGCATCCAATACTGCGAATATGAAAATCCATCCAATACCGCGAAAAATTTCATATTCGCGGTATTGGATGCCGAGCGACAATTTCAAATATCTGGTAGAATTCCTGAGAATTTGCCTGAAGTGCTAAGAAAGTTTTTTTACCAGGTGTTAGGTTTAAAGATATTTATTTCCCATAAGAACTAAACAACAGTTCACTTATAATGAGATACAGAGTTACTTCTAAATAATAACACCTATATAATATTTGCCTCTGGGGCGTTGGTGACGTTATAGGGTACATACGTGTTTTTTGAGTTTGCTCTTAAATATATTAATACTATCACATCTCTTTATAGTTTTCCGGTTAATCATTGAACAGTCGTGTTCCCTCCACTAATACTGTTTTTCTGCCGTAATTTGTCCGTGCTCGTGCAGTTATTAGTTGGAATTTGTTTTTACTTCTTGTGTTGTAGGTTACTGCTTTTTAATATAGTTGTATGTTTGATTATTATAGTTATTTGTATGTGGTATTCAAAACAGAACCCAGCAAAGTAAGAATGAAGGACGATAGCGTTAGACAGAATAATGGTGTGATCATCTATATATCTATACTAATATAATAGACTTCTGTGACTTAGATTTTTAACTTTAAGTAATAGCTATGTCTCTAATAATATTTTTTGCTGTGCCCTGACATAGTTTACAATGGTTCTTAGCTTTAATTAAACCTTTTGTTAACAAATTCAAATCAAATAAATAAATGTTTTACCTTGTAGAACGCAAATAAATGAATATGAATATCACACTAATAATATAAAGGCGAAAGTTTGTGAGTGTATGTTTGTCTCTTCTTCACGCTCAAACGGCTGAACGAATTTGGATGAAATTTGGTACACAGATAGTTTATAACCTGGATTAACACATTTTTATCCCGATATTCTTACGGGATCGAGATTTCTGCGGGTACGAAACCGCGGGGCGCAGCTAGTGAATAATAAAGCTGAAGAGTTTGTTTGTTTGAACGCGATAATCTCTGGGACTACCAGTCGGATTTAAAAAATAAATTTCTGCATTTTATAGCCCAATTCTAGAAGAAGGTTATTTAACATCACGCTACGACCCTAAGGAGCCGGGCAAAAAGAATGCTAAGCTAAAACAAAGTAATAGTGCGAGCGGACGATGCGATGCTACGTGGCAGGTCGGGAGCTGAGGATAGCCACATTTTTTTTTGGGTAACGTCTTTCCTCTCGGTTTCTTGCAATCTAAATTTAAAAACATCTAAATAATCAAATATGTGGGAGTGATTTCGTGAAAAGGGACGGAAGTGTGTAACAAGAAGTCGGGGAAGCGCGCTCTATTTGATTTGACCAATGAGCGCGCGCGGTGCTGGAGTTGGTCTGAAATGAGCTTAACGAGGTCCCACCCCTTTAATGTTGCTTATTACCAAGGTGAGATGTTACACATCATATACGAGTACAGTAAGGCTCACTCGTTTTTTTTCCTGATGGTAAGTGATGATCAGGCTGACGGTGGAAGCGAGCTTTACCCGGAATCCTCAACCACAGAGGAACTGGCTATCTTATCTCTAACTGCCGAAACACAACAATGCTGTTAACTTTGTTGCTGTGGCGACAGACTTAGATGAGATGTTCACCATTTCGCGCGTACGAATTCGCGGGCAGATGGTCCATATTTAGAAGAAGACACTAGTGAATTTGAAGAAATAGATGACTTTGACAATGAACTTGAAAGGTAGGATGATGATAAATATCGGTGAAAACAACAAAATATGTCGCATTTGGCAACAACACAGCTCAAAGACCCGCGGTATTTATGTGCAATTACACTACAATTAAAGTAAATAACTCTGTTGCGTTACAATTTATTAGATCCGTTGGCAGAAAGATAAAAAATTGTGTAATAGCTTGTAATCTTGTATACACGGTGCATTTAAAATTTAGATGATTAGTTTTTAAACGTTTAATTATCCGTGAACAGTCGGTAATTTTCTTGAATTATTATGACAAGAGAATGCGGTAGACTCTGGCAAAAGACGGGATACTGATGTAAGATTGAAATACCTACTCTTACGTAATATATTATGAGTCTTATGTCAATAATTATATGGTCACATATCTGCCATGTTTGCTGGTTATTGAGGTTTTGGGTCTTATAAAATATTCCTTCAGCCCACGACTTCATCCGCGTAAAATTTTGCCCGTCGCATCGCATAGCCCGTGCCTGCCCGTGCTTATTACTCGTTTTCGCTTATGGTTCTTTTAGACTTTTTGTAGTTTTGCTTGGCTCCTAAGGGCTGTAGTGTTATGTTAAATAGCCTATAACCTTCCTAAAGAACTGGGCATTCCGCTGTAAAAAAATAAAAATTGTCAGTTCGACAGGCAGTTTCAGAGATCCGCCGCAGGAGACGCCCTGGGCGTCGGGAGTCGCAGGCCGATTCCCGGCCACCGTAGACGCTGGCTTGCGGACGATGAGCAATGGGTAGCTCGCCGTCCGATAAGGACCAGGCCCGGGTCGGCGGCGCGTTGTTTTCCACGCGCGCCTCAAAGAGATGTCAGCAGAACTGACGGTCGATGCCTGCCGGGGTTGCGGGGTAGTTTGAAAGGGATACCGTGGCCCCCAGCAACATGGCAACTGAAGGAACACGGGTGGGTTTTAGAAAGAGTCTGACACGCCCTCCCACTCCGCACAGAGGGGGAGAAGTTATTTGATAATATCCCACCCAAAAACAAAGGTAGTTTCAGAGACAAGAGCCTTCAAAAAAAAAAAAATAACAAACGTGGCAGGTGGCGTGGAAGAACGAGTGAGTTTATGTAGGTATGTATGTATGTGTGTAAAATATTTACCCTGCTTATAAAATGTCCAGATTAGAGGTTTGATGTCGTGGTCTGATAGATACCTTATCCGTTCCAGAAATTCTTTGATTATGTGATGTAAAACGTATGCTGAAATAGAAAAAAAAAACCGTTTGGATGCGGTGTATTAACAGACACAAGCTTCTGGTCTATTTGACATTGACTAAAGTCACATTGAAAATAAAGTGCAGGAATGCACTCGTCTTGATGAAAAGCGCCACCCACCTGTCAAAGAAAGAACAATCTTGTTTCAAGGAAATAGAGCTTAAAATACAATAATAAATGTATGCATAGAAAAATGTAAACAATGCAAGATTGGTCGATTTGAAGGTCATAAGAAAATGAATTTGCTATCGGGCTTTGAAAATAAACTTTGCAATTTATTGTGCACTACCAGTGCATTAGTCACGTAATTTAAAGTTTACCAGTCTGTTTTCAAACAGTATAATAATTTGGGAGAGTAAAATATCCAGCCGGTGAAATATCTAAGCAGGCTATCGAGGTTAGTTCAGAAAGATTACATAACTACAATTTCATAAGTTTGTCGAAAGATTTTCCATAAACATAACATAACATCACACCTTAAAGAGATGAAGGTGTGATGTTATGTTATGTGTAAGGGTTAAGCAGAGGTGTACTATCGAAGAAACGCATACCAGTTTGAAAACAAAATCCCGAGCATACGACCCTTTTTTTTTGTAGGTAAGCGTTACTATATCGGCCGAGCGCTGCAAGCAGAAATAGTCCTTACGGTGTATGGATATGTTTTTCTTCGATGTTACATAGTACACCCACATTTCCGCAGGTATGTTTAAGTCCCATGTAATAGGGGGCGAGCCTATTGCCATCAACCGGGCACAAATCCAGACTCCGGACTGATACTGAGAAATTCCTAATGGAAAAACCCAATAACACTTTTACCTGTGCTGAAAATCGAACCTAAGACCTCATGCTCAGCAGTAACGCTTGCGACCACTAAACCAACGAGGCATTTTCCATAAACTTTCAGTAGAATCATGCCCGTTTTCACCGACAACTACATAAGTGACACTTAAATGAATCCCTAAATAATAGTGCATTGTTGGATTTTCAACTCTCCGCGCTGAGCCTAGCGTTGAAAATCCAACAATTCACTTCTATTTGGGATTTATTTAAGTGTCACTTAGTTAAGGTGAAAACGGGCATCACTCAGCTACTGTATGCGCTTTAATTCTACAAATAATAAAGCTTGATGACCTTCGAATAGACTGCATAGAACAGGATCTACAGAAAAACCGCTGGTTCATTGGCACTCGACCGAGGAAGTTTGAAAGAACCGCCCTGAAGCACATTGCGAACAGCCTTGTTAGCAAGCGCTACTGCTGAGCATGAGGTCCTGGGTTCGATTCCCAGTAAGGGTAAAAGTGTTATTGAGTTTTTCATTAGGAATTTCTCAGTAGCAGCTCGGAGTCTGGATTTGTTCCCGGTTGATGGCAGTAGGCACGCCCCCTATTACATGGGACTTAAAGATACACCTCTGCCTAACCCTTCGAGGATTATAGTCGTGATGTGATGTTATGTTATGTTATAAAAGGTGCCGTACCACTTTTGTCTCACTGTCAAATTATGTTGTTCTAAACGATCTAAGACTGTCTAGGGTTCAATATGTTCTGTAGATCATTTTCAAGGGCTTTAAAAACATAAAACCTTATCTATAAATACAGACGATCTCCCAGAAACTCGGGATATAAGCTTTTCAAAATAACGTTCAAGTCATCAATGAACATTGTTTACATCACCCACAAATAACAGTCATATGACTAGCATGACTATTATATCTACTAACGTGCCAAAATAATCAGCTGACATCTACCTACAATTTCACTGTATAGTCAAAAAAGTAATAAAACGTATCTAACTGGGACGCCAGACTGATAAATTGGTCTATGATTATAAATAATACGATAAACAATAAAATAATAATATGTTAGGTGACATTGAAAAGCGTTTTTTATTTGGCTTTTTTTTTGAGGCGGGGAAAAAACTGCGGTTTGCTCCGCCCTCGCCAATCTTTTATGGGGATGCGCTAAGTTGGCCCGCGAAATTCAAATATTATCAAAATGAAAATTTTGCCAGCAATATATTAATCAAATTTTATCGATCGATACCTAATGCACCAATCCAAAAGGGGTGCCAAAACTGTTGTAAAAAAGAAAAAAAATAGAAAAATTACAAGTGCTGCGCGTCTCATTTATTGCAAAGTTGCGGTGTGCTGGGTGGTGCACTTGTCTGCTACGCTTGAATATGTCGCCCCCCGAAGTTGCCCCCCTAGATCCAGCACCCTAATTGCGTAATACAACACAATCACAATTTGTTTCGATTTGAAACAGATTTCTAATCCATTGCTTCATAAGTTGGAAAAAAAATCTGTTCAACAACGTAAATAACGCAATGAATGTGGTTGAAATGTCAAAATGAAACAAATTTCGCGAAATTGTTTACGAAAATGAGTTACGCAATTAGGGTACAGGACTGTAATTTTAATAGATTGTAGTGTTGAACTGTTTTTGGGGTCGTTTTGGTTTTGTCCAAAATCTATAAATGATTAATTGATTTTAGACTGATTTGCGTTAATTGATGAGTTTATCAAAATATTTACGGGGTTACGGTCGCTGGTTGACATTTTTGGGTTTACTTGATCAGGAGCCTGTTCGGGGATATAAAATGACGGTTATAAACTAAAGCTTTTTCATTTTGATTGTTCACCGCATAACGTGGGGGAAATATTGTCACAATAACGCTAAGCAGACCAAGCCTCTGACGTCCGAGCGTCTGTCTGTCAGTGGACTGTACCTATCTCATAAACCGTAATAGGCAGACAGTTGAAATTTTCACAGATTGTTTATTTCTATTGACAGATTAATATTTGTTGTTATTTGTTACAAAAGTAGATACTTAACTCTGCAATCGGCATTTTGTTTTTGTGTTGTTATGTTTTTGTTGTCATTTGCCAATATTGCAATAATAATTATGCAATATTGTCTTTGGTTCGTGGCCTTGACATCAACCAATGATCCAGTGTTATAGTTACTAGGAACAATATTGTCAAACTTTTTTACTACTTGAATACGAGGCTTTTGACTACTTTTGTTTTGTGTGTATTTTGTAGTTTTTAAAAAAATGTGCGTTTTGTTTGTGCAGAATAAACAAGTTTTCTTTCTTTTTTTCTTTTTTTTATCTTTTTTTGCTTTGGAACCCTTTGTGTGCGAGTCCGGCTCGCACTTGATGGGTTTTTATATCAAATTATTTTTTGCTGGTAATCAGATTTATTTTAAATCTTCTTGACGGTAGCTTTAACATTCATTTGAAAGAAATAGAGACTTTTCTGTAGTTTGACATGTTTGATGTTTTTGGGCTATTCAGAGATGACGTTATTTATCTAGATTTTATTAGTTTAGATAAGTTTTACTTCACGATGGCCGATACGGGCATCGTATAGTCCCAGCAAAGTGCATACAGCACAACACAACGTTTAGAAGGGTTTAGATAAAGCAATTCAATATACTTAAGAGGGCCCTTCCCGGTCCGTCTATCGTCAACGCGAGCATGGTCGGAAAGCGTGTTGTTTCATCCAGCGCAAGTGAGAACGCGATAACATTGTACGAAAAATAGTGTGCGGAAATTTCATAAAACTTGTTTCAGGAAATACATGTTTTTGAGTAAGCCTTACAAGTTTGTGAAATAAATGTTTGTGTGAATTTGTTTCTCCAAATTTTTATTTTTTGCTTTCATAGAAACCTAGATATAATGCACAAGATACCTATTAGTACAACATTTTTAAAGAAAGATTATGTTACAACGCCATAATCACGTACGAGCGTTTGTATGAAATGTATAACCGGTTGGCCGCTTTTAAGTAGGTTAATTATCCTGGAAGGGTTGGGATACAAAGAGGACGAGATAACTTCACATAATTAAGGATCGGACGTACACTACTTTAGCAGCTTTCCTCCCATTTTTAAATAAATTACATTAAGTTAAAAGAGTATTAACAACTCTATATACTTCCAAGTCGATTGAGAGCGTCCGGTCTGCACCAAGTGCAAAGGGCAACTGATAGAAATCCGAAGACTGACGAAACACGAAGTTTGCCGAGGGACATTAAGAAAATTGTTATACTGTAAGTTAGTCCGATCCATATAATTTACGCTTCGTAATCTCGTCCTGTGTATGTACTTTGTATATGTTCCAAAAATAAAGTTGTGTTAGTAATCAATTCGGCATTGTTCAATAATTGAACACTGTAAGTTGTACTTACCTGAACTAATAAAGCCAGTGTGAGTTGAATCCCGACGAAGCTGCTCTTGTAAGGCATTCCCAGTGATATTATTTTTATCTTTTGTCAGACATTCCCAATGATATTATTTTTATCTTTTGTCAGACATTCCCAATGATATTATTTTTATCTTTTGTCAGACATTCCCAATGATATTATTTTTATCTTTTTTAAGGCATTCCCAGTGATATTACATTTATCTTTTGTAAAGCATTCACAGTGATATTATTTTTATCTTTTGTAAGGCATTCCCAGTGATATTATTTTTATCTTTTGTAAGGCATTCCCAGTGATATTATTTTTATCTTCAGTGATTTCACTCTCATCTGAGTGGGTATCTAAACATACTGTTATGTTTATTTTAAAGGCATGTTTATGTGCAAACGTTCGTGAGATGCCAAATTACTTGTGAAGTTAGGACTCAGACAGACTATTGACTTTTAATTCACCAGAATATATTGTGAATGAAAAAGTGCCATGAAACATTTTTAGCTGAAAGTTTGCTGTCCAAAGGGTTTGTGGAGTTTGATTGCTTAACATTTTTCTGTTTTACAGTACACAACTCTAGATGTCACTATTACGATTGCAATGTCAAGCTGAAATTATGATACTGGCTAAATGTCGACGAAATAAACAAGTCATTCGGAAGTGTCGATCATATGCCAAGCCCAAAAATAGAAAATCCGGATACCGAATCATATTTAGCCGGACATTTTGCCCTGAAAGCCATTGGTTTTTAAAAGTAGAAAAAAAACCTTTTATTTGTGTGTTTATTAATGTTATTCATTTAAGACTTACTCTACTCATAATTATGATTCGAACCACATTTTGTTCTTACCAAAGTAATTTGTAACTTCTTAACAATCAATAATGATTAGCCTTCTTCATTACATTGAAAGTAATTAAAACAATCAATAATCCATCTTTTGTCGGGGTGGGGTTGACCAATAGCCTAATAACAAAAGCCGGACACCTGGCAACCCTATGGCCAAGCCCTTACGATACGATAAAATAAGATTAGCATTGACGGATGTTCAGAACGTTTGATGATTAATACTGAAGAACGCGAAGGTTTCAATAAATTATGATTATTAATGTTTACGTTTTGAATATAACTAGGTCACTTCAAGACCTCTCTTTTATTACGAGTTTCAAACAGGGACATTAATTTGTTTGTAGACAAACGAATGATTGTGTCCTAGAACTACAAATGACACAAAATAGTCGATGAGTAACATACTTTAGTAGGACACTTCTTTATTTTTTTTATTTATGACATTGTTTTTTGGAAATTCCATTTTTAAATATTTTTGTTTTCTTGAAATGTACGCAGCCAAAAAGATTGTGCGTCGCACCTGCTACAATGTCTTGAAATGTCAAAATGTCAACATTCTTAGGTCGTTGTTTTCTTTTGTGATAGGTACTGTAGCGTAGATGCACTCAATAGATATTTGATCGATTATATTAACAATATCTCATATACGGGGGATGTAGGAGAGGTCATTTGCTACCAAATGATCCCTCATGACCCCTGTGCCTATGTCAATATTAAAAATATATCTTATTAAATAGTGAACCAATGCATAGTAATAGTAATAAAATAAGAATGTACGAGTAAACTTAGTAAAAAATTTGCAGGCAGAATACAATGACACTTAGGTTATAAGATCTCACCTGTACCAAAATAATGTATTTCTGGAAAATAAACATTGATTTGATTTGAACCATTTTCAAGTAATTTGACATTTTATATTTTAAAATGTATGAAATAAAAATATTGAATGTCAAATGACTCGAAATTTTTTGACATTTGCATATAAGTCAAAAGGGGTAATTTGGTTGTAAATGACTTCTCCTACATCCCCTTAGTGGATTGCCGACATATAGGTAACCAATAACCCTGTTTATGTAATTCAATATTTCTGTTTGTTTCATTCCAGTACTAACCCCACAAGATCTACAATCATCGAAGATATTTTTTTTAAATTTATTATAGGTACTTGCACAATGCCTTTCCAATTCACTTTAGACATTGGCAGATTAGTTGACATTGGCTTTGCTTGCCATAATAAAAAATAGAATAGAGTGAGTTGTCTCTGTACGAAAGGCTTGGTGTGGTGAAGAGCCAGTGTAGTGAATCATCTTAAATCTGGAATCAACAGGATTCTACAGGAACTAATAAAAGGAGTGGCCAAAAACCACTCTTAACGAAAATTGTGAGTCACGTGAATTAAAACAATCTGCTGCTCATTTACGTCTCAGGGAAATATGTTCAGAAAAACATTAATTATCTTGAAAATGAAAGATGCGTGAATCAACACAACTCCTCATTATTAGGCCCTTAACCCTGGCTTTATAAATCTTTTGCAGATGCTGCAGACATTAACACAAACAGAGCATATCTCTAAGGCGCGGTTTATACAGAAGAGACGGGGCGAGGGCGTGTGGGTAGTTTTTGCCGGAGAGAGAATAGGCCTGTGTCCAAAAATTTTTTTTCTCCCTCGTGTAGATTATTAAAATTTATTGAACACGTATCTTTTCTTTTTTGACATAATCAAAAGATTACGGCGATACATTGAGTTAAAATGTGGCATGACGTCACGCCTTGCTAGATTTAATACTGCGTTGTGACGTAGCGAGCCCCCACTCCCCAACTTTAATGCGTGTTTTGCAAAATTATTTTTGATTAATATGATAAAGCAAAAAATACATGTCTAATATTTTTTTTATTATCTGAGACGGACTAAATAGAATTTCTTTTTTTTACCTAGGCAACTACCGTATTGCACCCGCGCTCGTCACCTGGAAACGCGAGCGCAATTCTCTTTGCGGCAAAAACGACACTATGCGATATAACAATTAGGTTCATTTTAAGTTTCTTTGATTATCCGCCACCGCCACACGCCCTCGCTACGTCTCTTCTGTATAAACCGCGCCTAAAATTCCACAAGTCAACGAGCATGATAATCTCACACGCCATTTGCATTTTAAATATAATATCGGTAAAGATGCGTAGGTACTAAATAATAAAAATGCTATTCTATTTGAGCCGGACAACGCATTCGTGAGGAACTTGGCAATGTTGCAAGGACGCAAATTATGTAATAATGTGACAAACATTTTGTTTTTCCAATTGTAAAGGTAAAAATCACATTTTTGTTTTTTTCTTTCAAGGTTATTTTTGTCATCGAGCTGCTGGATCGTTTACGTGTGGCGCAGTGTTGGGTAATGCGAATACTTATACTAAAAAGTAGACCAGACCAATGAATGAATGTGAAAATGTACCTACTCTATCAATCAACTCAGGCTATCGCCGTCCACTGCTGGACATAAGCCTCTCCCAGGCTGCGCCACAACACCCTTTTTTTTTTGGGTGGGAAATTATCAAATAACTTCTCCCGCTCTGGGCGGAGCGGGAGGGTGTGTAAGACTCTCACTGACTAAAACCCACCCGTGTTCCTTCAGTTGCCATGTTGCCGGGGCCATGATCTCCCTTTCGGATTTCTTCGCAACCCCGGCAGGGCGCCACAATACCTTGTCGTCCGCCTTCCGCATCTAGTCTGTCCCAGCCAACTTTAAGGGCGTCGGTCCATGTACCTACTGAATGTGATAAAAAATTTAAATCTATTATAATAGTAGTTTAAGAAACTGTTGCATAATGAGGGGTATTAAAACATGCGTGTGTGTTTAAAAACCGAGCCGTAGGCGAGATTTTTAATAGTATCACACGAGTGTTTTAATACCCTTTTATGTGCAGTTTCATACACTACTTTATCTACTCTCATACATTGGGATTGAACCTAATACTAAATAAAAGATCAAAATTATAGATCAAGAATAAATTTAAAAATCCCACGAAATTCAGTACTACAAAACAAATGAATGGCGCCTGCACCAGCACATCATCGCACATGCGCTGCAGCGGGTGCTGCTGTGCCCCGCTTAAACGTTCCATTACAAAAATAGATGGAAACTCCTTGCTAATATTAACTTCTTGGATTAGTTCTGTATCGTAACAGAAAAAAAAAGTTTTTTCTCAAACATGCATGAAAATATGGTCATTATTTTCGAACAAAGAACACGCGAAGTATCGAATTTACGGTTAAAGAAAATCAAATCCATTGCAGGCGCGTTTTTTGAATTTGGAACATTACAACGCTCCAGCAATGTTGTATGAAATGGCGTGCTGGGGTTATTAAATACTCTTTGATTGGATCTCTTTTATCATTCTTGGCATACCAAAGTTCTCTTTGCTTAGTACAAATTGCGTTCACGTGGCTGTATAGCCTTAGATGCGTTTGCCTTTCGGCACAGATGATAAATAGAAAATTAGCGGCAAAGTTGAAAATTCGTCTTGATTTGTTATTTACTTATATAATAGATAATTAAAATGAGTTCCAACGGTTCAGAGAGTGAAATGGAGATTGATTGTACTCCACCAGATTTAAGATCAGAAGCCAAATTAGCAATGGAAAACCTGCTTCCAGCGAAGTCAAAAGAAAAATACATGAAAGTAGGTATATTAAAATTTTATGATTTTGAAAAACGAGAATAAAGTGAACATTTTCTACAAACTGTATTTTTGGCGTATTTTAATGAGATGACTAAAACTAAAAAGCCATCTGCATTATGGGCAATTTATTCCATGCTGAAATGTACAGTTCATGTTAAAAACGGCATTTAACTTAAAAAATTATGGAAATTTAACTACTTATATTTCCCTGCATTCTTTTGAGAAAAGCACTATATATGCCTCGGCGGAAATGGCAATTGCCAGTCTCGTATTAGTGAAGTCCTCGCCTACGGCTCGGCCTTCAAACTCATACTCGACCTGCAATTGCCTATTTCCCGGCCTTTGCAATAATGTACTAATATATATAGCATTATTTGAATAGAGAAAAAGTGTTATAATATGATTCTGTTTTTAAATTATGATATTGTGTTTATAAAGTATGTCAATATAAACTCGTTTTGAAGTTTATAATTCGAATATTACGTTATGAGAGCAGATAAAATAATTTTGTGAAATAGATAGGTAAGAAGGCACAAAAGTAAAAGCGAATGAGGTAAGCAAGTAATTTACTAATTTAGAAAAATACAAGCCGTGTGCCTAATGGGATTCCCGTGTGCAAAAATGACGAACTTCGATAAAAACTTTCATCCCCTATTTAACCCCTTTAGGGGATGAATTTTCAAAATCTCTTGTGAAAAATTTCATGCTTCCAGACCATAGATATAACAAAAAAGTTTTTTTATGTTTTGTGTTTTCTATGTTTGTTTCCTTTTTTATATTTCTATGAACACACCGCCATTGCGAATTTAAGATTTTTGTAATCTTTTCCTTTAAATATTGAATTCATTACACATTTTATGGAGGTTTTAGACTATTTACGAAAGCTTGTAAGAAAAGTCATTGACATTTTTATCAGTTGATCTAAAGTTAAATACCTATATGTAAGCATGAATATATGTATGAAATATCAACTCCGTAGGATAAGAGGAAGTGGGTTTAAACCTCGTGGGTGGGCTTGCAAGATTCAGCCTAAACAAACTAACATACAAACATTGCAAGTTAAATAAAAGCTTGTAAAAAAACAATTCGCTTCCACATAAACATAAAATGAACTCCAATGAGTGTTTGCTTTTCCACAAAACGATGTTTATAACTTTAGCAAATAAAACATTATTTTCGAAATTAGAAAACTAGTTAAAAGACGACAGTAAAAAAAAATTAAGAAAAAAAACAAGCTTCCATTCAGTTTTAAAAACTCATACACATTCGCCCGTTGCGCCCTCTAGCCCAAGCACTACTAAAACAAACATGACTCGCCCGTACCTCTCTATTATTTTTAGCCTGGAGAAAATTCCTTGAAAACTTATTTTGATTCGCGTAACTATTTTTAAATGAATATAAACCGCACTAACAATTTACAGACATTTCGATAACACAGTATCTGGCTTACGTAAAACGGGAAAGATTTATTTTGGCAAAAATTTAATTGTTAGTGAATTCTTAAGTTTAGTGGCACTTAACGTCTGTTTTATTTAAACTCTGGACAAAACTACGGTAAACTGATCGTTTGTTAATGTGCGGATTCGTTGTTTTTATTGCTGCGTTAATCCTGGGAACCGCTAAAATGTGCTGGCGCAGACGAAGAAGCAATAAAGTGTCAGCTAGTTTAGTGACATACCGATCATAATTATTCGCTCGACCCTTAAAAGTTATAGAACTAGAGGGATTTACACAGAATCGTAAAAAAAAATGAGATTAGGCGCTGTAAGTAAGATTAAAGTTTATTTCTTTCATTTAAAATTAGCCAAGAATGCTGGCAATGAATGGGTAGATTCATGATATGTTTAGTAACGGCGCAAAAGGTAGATGATAATTTGAGCTGTAAAAATAATCATCTAGAACCAAGTGTTATTTGTACGTGTTTATTTTTAAATAAACTGATTCCATTCTTTACATTTCATGTTAATGTATTTAAACTAAATAAAAATATACATATAACGAGTATAATTTTTAAATTAAGAATAACAACAGCAAAATTAGCAACTGCCAGCTCATAAAAAATAAACGTTTAAAAGACTGTCAATGACTCAAGAAAATTCAATTTTAGAACGATGTGTTGTCCCTTCTAAATAAAGGACCTCGTCCGGACATTGACTCACAAAAACTTATTAATAAAATAGTTTTATTACCAATTAAAACATCAGCACAAGTTTATTATATCCCGTTCGGTAAATAATGACGTATAAAAATCTAATCATGAGCTAGTCGTGTCCACTATACGACGGGACGTGACGTAGGACATACGTCACAACATAAATAGTGGACCTCCCACATCGTCACATGACGAGCGATGTAAAGAAGGTTACACATTTATCTCCCACTGGCTATAGGCGCGGCGTTGGCTACGATTCAATTTATAGTGATTAAGTTTTCAAACAAAATATTAGTCGGTTTGTTTATGTGTGTTTTGAATGTGAAAGTCTTCATTAATTTTTTGCTTCGCTTTTGAAATACTGAGCTGATGTTTTTCTTGTACCTACTCTGGGGAAACGCCTATGTGGATGGGTACGTACTGTAGTAAATAATATTGTTAATGAAAGTGACGATTCTGCGTCTTCAACGTGGAATAATTATTTATTCTCACTGTTACATTTTACCAAAATATAATATCCAATTTCCGGCGTTTAATGCATGAATTACGAAGACTGACGTTTGGACAGATTTATAAAATAAAGTTATGTCCGACGGCTGAAAAATAAAACATCGCACAATACCCGTATGTTTGAATTATTACCTATTTTCGTTCATTTCAATGATTTCACCAGAATGCAAACAAAGCCATCTTTCAAACAAAATTACTACGAATGTATCTATGTAAATAGTAGAAATCCTTCGTGGAATAGTAGAAACTGAGAAAACAAGCAAACTGAAACACATAAATAATTTGAAGACCTTCGACCAAGTAATGTAAATGTAAATAATTTCCATACAGGTGTTCCCTTCATGTCATCGCTTCTAGTATTGTTTACCACTAATTTCTAACAACCCACGCTACAAATAATATTCAAATTATAAATAATGTTCTTCCATTCATGCGAGTGTGTAGTCGCACTAACTTGTCACGTGGGCTCTCCATACAAATTGGCGGGAATATTCGCGCATGTGTAAGTCTAACCGAACATACTTCTATTTTTGAAACAACGTTTTGCTGTGAAAACAGGTGCTCACGTGTGCTTGTTTTTGTATTCGTAGGCGGGTCGTGTCCATTGTTAAACGTTGTAGTGAGGGCAAGTTGCCCTTTGTTTTCTGTACACGAATGAATTTAAACGCATTAATTCGTGAGTCTGAGCTCGGACCAAGTGCGAACCTACTAGCTTTTTAAACTTTAACAGACGAAGGATGTACTCTGCACTTACATTTTGTTTAATCAGAATAATATGTCGATTTTTTGCTAATATCAATGGGTAAAAGTTTCCGTGTTGTTGAAGTTTTTGTTTTTTGTTGAACTCAACTTTGCATCTGACGCTAGTGACAGACACGACACGATAAAAACAAAACAAGACACACAGAAAAAAAAATCGTGTCGTGTGCAACAACGCAAATAGAAACTCCACCCATCTCATTGATCTCTGACGTTAACTTTTTATTTTCGAATTTAGCAAACACGCTGTATAAACTTGAATGAAAACAACGTTTACATCATTAGATCATTTCTGATTAATAGTTACGCTAAGCAGTGTAGGTACATCACCCAGGGCCGTCTTAACCATTTTGGGCGCCAGGGTGCGAAAATTAGGCTGAGCTACACATGCCAACGAAAAAAAAAATGTTGGGTTTATTTTCTTTTTAAAGTAAGTACACTTACTCCAAAATAAAATGAGGTACATTTTAAAACATCAAATTACATTTTTTTAGCTTTTTAAGTTGACAAACTTTTTAATGACATTGTGTCGTGTGTTTTGAAATCCACGTTCGATTTTAATACAAATCGATCGACTCGATTGGCTTGCGCCCCCTAAGACCTTGCGCCCGGGTGCTACGCACCCCTTGCAGCCCCGGGTAAAGACGGCGCTGACACCACCTTATAATAATTTATTCATACTTGCTATGAGTCACTGTTTAAGCTCGAGATATACATCGAGATAAAACTATCACTACATATTATAAAAGAAGTCGGTAACAGTTCCCCCGCCACGTCTGTCTGTCTGAACGCGATAAACTCAAAAACTACCGAACGGATTCTCATTCGATTTTCACCAATGGACGGAGTGATGCATAAGAATTCAGGTGTATAATTCATTAAGATTTTGTGGAAATTGGTTGTAATTTATGACGATGATTGTTGAAGATGTCGGAAAAAAGTATGCCTATTAGTAGCTTTACTGGCGTGCGCCGCGTAAACTAATAGCGTTATATTATGAAAACAGTGTATTACGGATTAATTCCTCCCGTAGGATATTATCCGACATCTATGCGGGCGAAGCCGCGGGCAAAAGCTAGTTAGTTAGCTATACTTGCATTTAAATTTTGGTCACTGGGAGTCTTTTGAGCTTCACAGCTGCACTTTGCAACGTCTCAATTTTTGATGTACAGACGCCAGCACATCAAGCTACCCGAAACTGTCAAATTTTCCCAATCAACTTTGAACCTTACCAACCAGCAATAAAGTTGAAAATCTATTAAATAAATTTGACAGATTGCAGTAGCCTGATGTACTGTTGTCTGCACAGTGCATTTCTTGCAATATTTTTCCAATACATAGATGATTCGAAGTAGTTCGCGACCATTACTTCCTTAGCATAAGCTTAATCAGCCTATAATGTTCCCACTGCTGGGACACAGGCCTCCTCTCTGAGAGGGAGTGGGCTGTAATCCACCACGCGGGCTCAATGTGGGTTGATGGATGTCGCATGTTTGAATTTTTGGTTCTATAAGACATGCCGGTTTTCTCAAGATGTTTTCCTTCATCGTTTTGAGAGCAGTGGTGATCAAAATAAGCGCTGGCCGTTACCACTGGGTCACCACTGCTCCTTCTTTATCTTTCTATCTATTTGTAGCGGTTACACCGCCACATACAAACTACGCATCAAAGACATGACGTCACACAAATCCTGCATCGCGCAGTTAGAGTTTACCGAACGATCGACATACTTACATACAAGATTTCAACTTCAAACCGAAGGGCAGTTGCCCGCCAGACACAACACCCGTCTGTTCGGAGGATCCTCCCTTTTCTATGGTGGATGAGTGAACTTTACACCCTGTTCTTCATACACCTAAATATTAATCACTTTAGCTAGAATCATTATCATCATTTCAACACAAAGCGACAAAGGCCAGCACCGCCACTTCGACCGGTTCTGTGCTTCTCACATTCAGCGGATTCCTGCGGTCAACAACAAATAATCAACAAACAAACTTTTTATTTTGGCTTTCTGTGACACACGCCGCCGTCCCTTTTCACGTACTTAATTACTCCCACAGATTTGATTATTTCGATTTTTTTTTCAGATTTCGATGTTGATTGCTGGAAAACGAGAGGAATGATGTTACACATGAGCTATAATAAATTTAGGAAATCTCTCTTAATTTTCGGATAGGTATGTCACAAGTAACAGCACTGTTTTGAAGTCGGTACCTAATAAAAAATATTTCTACGAATCACACTGTCCCAATTTATTTAAATTAGACCATCACACTAAGTTTTTTTATGAATTCTAAGAACTTCATATTGCTACTTATTGCGGGGAAGGAGGAAAATTATAGTGATCAGCTGTGCAGTGAGTCAACAAAAATTGTCATAGAAAAAGTTGTTGAAATGGTCTCATAATTCACTGTCCATAGTGTTGTGTAGGGAATGAAGTAAATTTAATAAAATAAAATAACTATAGGTAGGTACAGCGTGAATTATCTAAGTGTGATTTTTTTACCGACTTCAAAAAAAGGAGGAGGTTCTCAGTTCGTCGGGATTTTTTTAAATGTATGTTCTCTGATTACTCGAAGACGGCTGGACTGATTTGAATTTTTTTTTTTTTTTTTTATTTGTGTACCAACAAATTGGTCCCATTGTCATTTGTTTACGATCTGGTGATGGGATCTTGGAGAAATCGAGGGAACTCTTCAAATGTTGTAGGCACATCTATAGCGATTTGGGTATTTTTGATGAGCAGTTGACATTAGGCTATTGTAACTTAGATAAATTACAAACCAACCCACTTAAAAGTGAAAATCGGCTCCGTGACTGTTTTATTTTCGCTAATCTTATACAAACTTTGAAAATTTACCCCACATTTCAGTGTTTATTCCACATAACAGTCGAGATCACGTGAAACTTGATAGTTTTTCTGTTTTTAGAGTAAAAGAAAATGTTATTTATTTGTGCGTCCGTATACACACCTATTTCTGAAAAAATTCATTTTCATTGCAAACATTTAAAACGCCATCTATGTGTCATATTTGAAACGACTGAAATTAAAGTAGAACGAAAGCTCGGGAAAGCTCACAGAGAAAAGCAAACATGATGTTTGTTTTAGTTTGTGCAACTGTCACTAGCTGGCGCTGCTGGAATGTAGCATTGAAACAAATATTTAATTTTGCTATAGCTTTAATAAAAACAAAACCCAACTACGACAAAAAGTCAATTAAAAGGTGTAATACATGACATCACAGTAGTTGAGTTTTAGTTTTTATTACTTTAATTTTATTTAAATTAATAAATATATACTTTGAAATATGTTAATTTACTTTCATTTGATACCCATCACGGCATCATTGAATTTTTTTTTCTAATCGTGACTTTATGTCCTCTAGAGGGCGCCAATCCGAAATATTAATTTAATGTGACGTCACATAGCCTATAACTAGCGGACGATCAAGACGCTTCCAACGATACCTCATTTGTCAAATTATGAATCATCAAATTTGTCAAATAAGTTTAGAAGTTATGAGGGAACAGATGAACATACATAATATAGTTACATACATACATACCGGTCAGAATCATAACTCTCCTTTTTGCTTCGCCGTAGTCGGGTAAAAAATCGCGTAGTCACTTCACTAACTAAAATAACTTACAAAAAAAAAACAACCGTCTTCCAAAAAAAAACACTACAAAGTGAAAAAGTCGGTGTCTTGGGTTTTGTATTTTCGTTTTTTGCCACCGACTTCCGAAATTAAAGTTATTTTTCACTTTGTAGTGTTTTTTTTTTCACTTTTAAGTTGTGGTACCTAACCCCACACACATTCGAATACCACTATCTGCTACCAGTGACAGGAACTTATCATATCATCTACATACTAAGTGGGAAAAAAATACGTATTTTGTAGCTAACTCAAAAATGACCCAAGCAAAGTTAATAAAATTTATATGGGATCAATTTGAGAGCATATATAAAAAATAATTTTTAAAATCGGTCCACAAATGACGGAGAAATCGGCGGACATACATAAAAAAAACCTCCTCCTTTTTGGAAGTCGGTTAAAAAGACAACTAGGTATAACAAAAATAATATTAAATCCCTCACCATTACAATTTTAAATCGTTTTTCTAATCAACAAACAATTAACATAAAATAACAAAGGTTAAAACAGAAGAAAATAAAGGGCAAACATAAAACTGAGAGAATTAATTTACTTCCAGTTTACATTAAACTTTATAACGAGTTCGAATCGACGCAAATGACTCGAAAACTGCTAATTATATGTTTAATCTCTTCTTGGAGCTCATTAACAGTCACTCGACTTGATTTAATTGAATTATTATGAGTAAAAGTGTTATTCTGATAACGATGCTCGGTGGACGAGGTCGAAATAAGCAGTTTCTATTCTTGAGTTTTTTCCTATGAATTGCTACCAAGGAGCTTAATATAGAAGAAAACCGATAGGGACATCGCGGCCCCCGGCAACAGGGCAACCGAAGGAACACGGGTGGGTTTTAGTCAGTAAGAGTCTGACACGCCCTCCCGCACCACCCAGAGCGGGAGAAGTTATTTGATAATTACCCACCCAAAAAAAAAAAAAAAAAAGGAGCTTAATATAGTATATACTTATTCCATGATTGCTACTGATTAATTGTATGGTGCAATATAAGTAAACTTAAAAAAAAAAGTGGTGGCACTCCGGGAGTGCTGACAGAAGTGAAAACTTGAAGATCGCCTTGGAAGAAGAAAAAATACTTGTATAGAACATTGGTCCGTAACCTTATTTAAATAAAAAGCACAATCGCGTTTACAAAACCTTTAAAGTAAACATACTTGCATGGAACATTGATCCGTAACGAAATATAAATAAAGAGCACAATCGCGTTTACAAAAATGATGTGTCGTCATGGTGTCGCAAAATCAATTGTTTAGTTCCATCTCAAAAATGCCCAAAGCGCCTAAATAAAGTTTCACTTAAAAAAAATGTCAAATAAAAGCTAGTAATGAGTCAATTCCAGAGCGTGTCAAATTAATAAACATACATACATACTCTGGAAAAACATTACCCTCCTTCTGGCGCAGTCGCGTAAAAAGTACAAATATGAAATAACGTAAATATAGTAAAGGATAAGAGTGTCTATTGTCAGAAATTACTGTCAGTTTATATATGTAAACACGATGAAAAATAAAACGTAATATTGTATAATATGTAAGTAATGGCAATGTTTCCAGAAGCCGAGAAAATGTTGCATCACACATGTAACGAAGAAAATTAAGTCAAAGGTAAATAAAGTATGTAAAATCTACTACAAAATTCTGTCTGAACACACTCAAAAACGCATGAGTTTAGCTCATACATCGCGTTACGAACACAGCCCGACGATTATCTTTAACAATTCATAATACGCCCGCTTCAGAAGGTACAAGCTAAAAAAATCTGCATAATCGGGAATCCCTGGAGAATTCATTATATTGTCTGCATAAATAAATATACATTTGTATAAAAAACCACACCTAACAATGGACAATTTATTATTTAGATTCCGCCTTTTGCTCGCTGAGAATTTTTCATGTAAATTTTTCTGGTCTCCATTTTGTCGGCTCCTGTGATTACGGTTTTGAACGCGATAATAAATAATTGCTGGGAAATGCTTAAACGAGCTTGGGGGCGGATATTCTTTTTAATTTTTTGGACCTTTGTCGTATTATGTGTTATTTAATTTTGTTCAAGGGAACAAGAAGTTAAGATATTTGTCATCCCAGACTTTTTTTGTATCAACTAGTGAACCGCGTGCTTCACATAGTTAAAATGACTTCACAAAATATCGAGAATTCTTTATTATAAACTAAATTCTTTACTCAAAACTTTCGGGATAAATTGAAAAAGGAAACGACCAATTGGAACCGTGCACCTATAGCTTCTGACGTTGCGATTCCCATGTACTCCATGTAGGCTTAGGTGTTTTTTTTTTTTTTTCTCAAACATGCTTGGAAATTCAAACATTATTTTGACAACCTTCTTCGAGATAACTCGAAATTACTGTACTGGTCAAAAACAAGCAAGCGCCTGGCTGGCAATGTTACTGTGAAAATCCATAACGGTCGTGTTTAACGGCCAAATAAATTACTACGAAAACTCTAATCTGTCGTGTACAAACCGAGCGAAGCCAGAAAAAAAAAAAACCGAGGATGTAACTTATTACAGTTTTTTTTTAATTTCGAACTGTCTTGTAAAAAAGAAACGAAATGATCATATTGGCGCGTAAAAATGTTTCTTTGTTCGTCATTGATTCTGGAAATTATAATTAATTTACTTAGTTTGAATTTCCGTGCATTATTTGAGAAAAGTACTATACAAGCCTTGGCTGCAATCAGGCATTGATGGACTCACGTGTGTGTGCCTAGGCTTCGCCTCGACCCACATTTTCACGATCGCCCATCAATGCCCTAATTGCTGGCCGCGACAGTAATGTACAGTGGGCTGCATCAATTGGGTACCCCAGTTGTATTTTTTTTTTTATCTACACCCATGCTACATATATAAAAGTTTCAGAAGCAGTTAGCTTATTACCATAATTAAGACAACCAGTATAGTAACCATAATATCATCCAAATGAGTGTTATAATGTTGTACTAAATTTCATCATGCAACTCGTTTCAACGTTTAAGCGCGGGACAGCAGCACCCGCTGCACGCATGTGCGGTGATGTGCTGGTGCAGGTGACATTCATACGTGCACTTATACTGAATTTCGTGGTATTGTTTTTATTCGTGATCTTGAATTACAAACACCCAATGGTTTCAGAAACTTTTATAGAGGATTTATATCATGGGTGTAGATAAAATCTTGTATGCAACTATATATAATTAGATATTAAAACACTCATGTGATTTTATTTAATAAATATTTATAATTTTGAAATGTGTTAATTAACTTTCATTTGATACCCATCACGGCATCATTGAATTTTTTTTTCTAATCGTGACTTTATGTCCTCTAGAGGGCGCCAATCCGAAATATTAATTTAATGTGACGTCACATAGCCTATAACTAGCGGACGATCAAGACGCTTCCAACGATACCTCATTTGTCAAATTATGATGAGTAGTTTAGAAGTTATGAGGGAACAGATGAACATACATAATATGTATTTACATACATACCGGTCAAAATCATAACTCTCCTTTTTGCTTCGCCGTAGTCGGGTAAAAAATAAATAGGTATTCTTTTCGTCTTCGCTGCAGCCGGGTGAAAAATCGCGTAGTCACTTACTAAAAGAACTTTTTACAAAAAAAAAACTACCGACTTCCAAAAAAAAAACACTACAAAGTGAAAAAGTCGGTGTCTTGGGTTTTGTATTTTCGTTTTTTGCCACCGACTTCCGAAATTAAAGTTATTTTTCACTTTGTTGTGTTTTTTTTTTCACTTTTAAGTTAACCTAACCCCACACACATTCGAATACCACTACCTGCTACCAGTGACAGGAACTTATCATATCATCTACATACTAAGTGGGAAAAAAATACGTATTTTGTAGCTAACTCAAAAACTACCCAAGCAAAGTTAATAAAATTTATATGGGATCAATTTGAGAGTATAAATAAAAAAAATATTTTTTAAATCGGTCCACAAATGACGGAGAAATCTGCGGACATACATAAAAAAAACCTCCTCCTTTTTGGAAGTCGGTTAAAAAGACAACTAGGTAGGTATAACAAAAATATATTAAATCCCTCACCATTAAAATTTCTAATCGTTTTTCTAATCAACAAACAATTAACATAAAATAACAAAGGTTAAAACAGAAGAAAATAAAGGACAAACATAAAACTGAGAGAATTAATTTACTTCCAGCTTACATTAAACTTTATAACGAGTTCGAATCGACGCAAATGACTCGAAAACTGCTAATTATATGTTTTAATCTCTCCTTGGAGCTCATTAACAGTCACTCGACTTGATTTAATTGAATTATTATGAGTAAAAGTGTTATTCTGTTAACGATGCTCGGTGGACGTTCTTGAGTTTTTTCCTGTGAATTGCTACCAAGGAGCTTAATATAGTATATACTTATTCAATGATTGCTACTGATTAAATGTATGGTGCAATATGAGTAAACTTAAAAAAAAGTGTTGGCACTCCGGGAGTGCCGACAGAAGTGAAAACTTGAAGATCGCCTTGGAAGAAGAAAAAATACTTGTATAGAACATTGGTCCGTAACCTTATCTAAATAAAGAGCACAATCGGGTTTACAAAACCTTTAAAGTAAACATACTTGCATAGAAAATTTATCCGTAACAAAATATAAAAAAGAGCACAATCGCGTTTACAAAACCTTTAAAGTAAACATACTTGCATAGAACATTGATCCGTAACATGATATAAATAAACAGCACAATCGCGTTTACAAAAATGAGGTGTCGTCATGGTGTCGCAAAATCAATTGTTTAGTTCCATCTTAAAAATGCCCAAAGCGCCTAAAGAAATTTTCACTTAAAAAATTTTCAAATAAAAGCTAGTAATGAGTCAATTCCAGAGCGTGTCAAATTAATAGACATACATACATACTCTGGAAAAACATTACCCTCCTTCTGGGGCAGTCGCGTAAAAAGTACAAATATGAAATAACGTAAATATAGTAAAGGATAAGAGTGTCTATTGTCAGAAATTACTGTCAGTTTATACCTATATGTAAACACACTGAAAAATAAAACGTAATAATGTAATAATATGTAAGTAATGGCAATGTTTCCAGAAGCCGAGAAAATGTTGCATCACACATGTAACGAAGAAAATTAAGTCAAAGGTAAATAAAGTATGTAAAATCTACTACAAAATTCTGTCAGAACACACTCAAAAACGCATGAGTTTAGCTCATACATCGCGTTACGAACACAGCCCGACGATTATCTTTAACAATTCATAATACGCCCGCTTCAGAAGGTACAAGCTAAAAAAATCTGCATAATCGGGAATCCCTGGAGAATTCATTATGTTGTCTGCATAAATAAATATACATTTGTATAAAAAACCACACCTAACAATGGACAATTTATTATTTAGATTCCGCCTTTTGCTCGCTGAGAATTTTTCATGTAAATTTTTCTGGTCTCCATTTTGTCGGCTCCTGTGATTACGGTTTTGAACGCGATAATAAATAATTGCTGGGAAATGCTTAAACGAGCTTGGGGGCGGATATTCTTTTTAATTTTTTGGACCTTTGTCGTATTATGTGTTATTTAATTTTGTTCAAGGGAACAAGAAGTTAAGATATTTGTCATCCCAGACTTTTTTTGTATCAACTAGTGAACCGCGTGCTTCACATAGTTAAAATGACTTCACAAAATATCGAGAATTCTTTATTATAAACTAAATTCTTTACTCAAAACTTTCGGGATAAATTGAAAAAGGAAACGACCAATTGGAACCGTGCACCTATAGCTTCTGACGTTGCGATTCCCATGTACTCCATGTAGGCTTAGGTGTTTTTTTTTTTTTTTCTCAAACATGCTTGGAAATTCAAACATTATTTTGACAACCTTCTTCGAGATAACTCGAAATTACTGTACTGGTCAAAAACAAGCAAGCGCCTGGCTGGCAATGTTACTGTGAAAATCCATAACGGTCGTGTTTAACGGCCAAATAAATTACTACGAAAACTCTAATCTGTCGTGTACAAACCGAGCGAAGCCAGAAAAAAAAAAAACCGAGGATGTAACTTATTACAGTTTTTTTTTAATTTCGAACTGTCTTGTAAAAAAGAAACGAAATGATCATATTGGCGCGTAAAAATGTTTCTTTGTTCGTCATTGATTCTGGAAATTATAATTAATTTACTTAGTTTGAATTTCCGTGCATTATTTGAGAAAAGTACTATACAAGCCTTGGCTGCAATCAGGCATTGATGGACTCACGTGTGTGTGCCTAGGCTTCGCCTCGACCCACATTTTCACGATCGCCCATCAATGCCCTAATTGCTGGCCGCGACAGTAATGTACAGTGGGCTGCATCAATTGGGTACCCCAGTTGTATTTTTTTTTTTATCTACACCCATGCTACATATATAAAAGTTTCAGAAGCAGTTAGCTTATTACCATAATTAAGACAACCAGTATAGTAACCATAATATCATCCAAATGAGTGTTATAATGTTGTACTAAATTTCATCATGCAACTCGTTTCAACGTTTAAGCGCGGGACAGCAGCACCCGCTGCACGCATGTGCGGTGATGTGCTGGTGCAGGTGACATTCATACGTGCACTTATACTGAATTTCGTGGTATTGTTTTTATTCGTGATCTTGAATTACAAACACCCAATGGTTTCAGAAACTTTTATAGAGGATTTATATCATGGGTGTAGATAAAATCTTGTATGCAACTATATATAATTAGATATTAAAACACTCATGTGATTTTATTCTTAGTTAAAATGAGAGTTCAAGGGAAGTAGGAACTTGTCATCCTTTTTATTTTTATGTAATATAATGAGATCTTTTTTGTGAACGGTAAAATATCTCAATCTTTCAGACACCCTTTAAAAGTAAAAGCTCCTCTTTGTCACCATGTATCCATAAAACAACGATATTTAATAATAATATTTTACAGTAACATTGTTAATAAAACATTATTATATTCGGTAAAAGGCACGTTATTATTCGAAGTATAAAAGCCGCCTGGTACAGTCAGTGGTAATACATGAACTGGGAAAACCACCCTTACTTCTACATAATAAAGGTGCAGTTGCCATGGACGTGCAGTTGACTGTACAAGTCGTAAATTTAATTAAATGTGTTACATAGGACGGTAAGGGATCCCTGTCGCGTCCGCTATCACTTGCTTTTGGCACTATTTGTTTTAATTATTTTCCACTTTGATTGTGAAAGATAAATGGTTTTTTAAATGTCTGAACTGATTTGGATGTATGGGGTATCGTTAGAATCCTTAACATCGCATCGTCCCAAGTGACACTGGCTACAATAAAAAAAAATAAAAAAATAAATATAATAAGGTTCCATTTTCAAACGTGAAAAAATTTTTCGTTTTTTTTTTTTGGAATTTGTTATTGATGGTATTATGTTCACATGAAATTCGCGTTTTTTTCAACACAGCAAAGAAATATCTCATATCGGGAATGCAATGAAGTTTTATGACTTTTTCTTTGGGTCAGCTATTGCAATATGAATGAAATGCTTTCGCTCTGGAATGTACTTTGTATGTTATGAAATAACTTCAGTTGAATGCAAACTAGGTCAGTGATCTACATGAGTTTTTCTTGGTTTTTATGTTTTTTATAAATACTTCGCCTAAACTCGTGGCTAAATAATAATAGCCGCACTGGTCATCATCATCATCATCATCATCAGCCTATAAATGTTCCCACTGCTGGGACACAGGCCTCCTCTCTGTGAGAGGGAGTGGGCCGTAATTCACTACGCGGGCCCAGTGCGTGTTGGTAGATGTCACATGTCTTCGAATTTTCGGTTCTAGGACATGCCGGTTTCCTCACGATGTTTTCCTTCACCGTTTTGAGAGCAGTGGTAATGAAATAATTTACACAAAGTAAAGCGCCTGTCTGGGTTCGAACCTACGACCTACAACTCGTAAGTCGCGGCCGTTACCACTGGGCCACCACTGCTCTCCACTGGTCAATCGATGGTTAAGCTACGGTTGCCGCGGTCGGATCGTGGATGGGTGAACATCCATTACATATCGAGACCCCCGTGCCTCGGAAAGCACGTTAAGCCGTTGGTCCCGGCTGTCATTCGAAGATCTTTGACAGTCGTTACGGGTAGTCAGAAGCACAAAATTTAAAAAATTCAAATCAAAAATTCAAAATATTTTATTTCACATAAACCTACAAGGGCACTTATGAAATGTCAGTAGCTAGGTGCACGGTTCCAATTGGTCGCTTCCTATATGGAGAAGAGCCGGCAAGAAACTCCACGGTTACTCTTTTCAAAATAAATTATTTCTACAATGTTTTCAAATTACAATGTTAATAGGTATGGGAGGTCTATCAACAAGTACCAGGTACTTAGTAAAATAGAAAATGGTCCACAAGTCTACAGACAGCCTACAACGTTCTCACATTCACAAAATCTAAAAGAAAAGAATCTATATAAAAGATAAGCAAAATAATAAAAAACGGACCTATTTAAACCAAATGACATGATTGCCACTACAGCTGTAACAAATCTAATTTGATTAAAAAAATATAGAAAATTGTAGGTATATACTTAATGTCAAATAATGAAAATATTATGTCAAAAGTCTGACAACCATTCTTATTTAAGGGTATCGTGTTACCCAGTAATTAGGATATGGATATCATGTAAAATACTGGTATTCAGCTACATCGAGTTAGACTCGAAGCCGACCCCAACACAGTTGGGAAATGGCTAGGCAGATTGATAGATACTGTTGTGCTATGTAAAATTGCTTCGTATTGCTTTGACTGTACCTAATTGACAAGATTGCTTATCGTGTTTGCCTGGGTCGCAAGATTTTTTCCGTACTAAACAAATATTTATATAACCTACAGATACTTGATCGGTATGGGTGTTTGTACAGTGCCGATTAAAAGTCCATGAGCAATCTCACAAAGCAATAGACTGACGCTTCGGTTTGACTTACGACCTTCTTCTATAAGTTGTTACAATACTGTAGACACGCACATTACACACACACACTCACTTTGTCTGCAACCAATGACTAGTTCGATAATCATCATTCGTTTTTAGTTTCATTCGTCTTGTTCACATAAATATTAAAGTTTAGCAGGTAGACCACAAAAAACTAAGTAAATTATTTCGATTTCTGTGGGGTAGATGCAGTTTGTTACAAGTATTCAATTAATATAACTTTGTTGGTTCGTGCCGTGATAATATTGGTGACGAGCATTTAGCGCAGTGTTGTGGTTATTATTATCAAAAAGCAGGCATAAAATATATTGAAGAGATCAGATCAGATCAGAGAATATTATTGCGCTGCGTAAAAGTGAAGTGAATATCTAATAAAACCGGACTAAGTGTGAGTGTTATCATTTATATATTTCATATTTTACTAAACATAAATCTTAATCAAGGGTATTGTTGATAGAACAGAGGTATTGCTGAGACAGAAGATGCCTTTAAAGTTTTAAATTCATTGTGAGGTTTAATTCGATTAGTGAATAATAAATAATTAGGTATTATGTGTAATAAAAACAATGATTTTCTTTGTTCTAGAGAAATACTGTGACGGTTAAGAGATATGAGGAAGGGGCTTATTATCGAGTAGCAGCGACGTCAAATGGTGAATGAAACAAATGGTTTCATACCAACGAGATATTTTGCTGAATTATTAAAAACACGTCATTATGAACCGTTCGCCGTGCACTCTGAAGGCTTGCATCACTGAAGACCAGCTAGAAAACCGTTTTTGACCTTAAAATATTGACCGTACCAACTTAATAAACAACAGATTCGTTATTGCATGAATTTATGGTAACTAATTTTTTAAGCACGTTTCAATAGGGTGTTTGTCGTATTTCTTGCAGATATACCGAAATTGTTTAATATTATTTTAGTAATAGTATTATTTTAGGATTAAAATTTGAGGTTTAGTTTCAATCTTCTTTTCGTAAAGAAAATGAATACTTAAGCTATAACCTCAATACCAACCAATATTTACTAAAGCCAAATAAAGTTTAAAATAATTAATATGAACAACTGCCTTTAACCTTAAAATCAACAATTTTGTCAGTAGATTTTTTTACATTTTAAGTAGTCTAATATTCTTATTTATTGCTTAATTACTTAGACCATGATCAAAGCTTTATATTTATGGTGCAAAAAAATCCATTTAAAATTTAAAACATTTCAAAATTTAAATATGTCAAAATAATACAAATTGCTTCTAAGTTTCTAGACATCTATTTCACATATTATTCAGGTGAAGTAATGATAAATAATTGTAGCAGTTTATTCACTTATGTAAAATAAATATAACGAATAAACATATTTTTTTTAATTTTGTTATCATATATCACGCATTTTTTATTCTAAACCCTTTATTGCAATAACAACATTAATAAACAGGCAGGATATTTAAAAATATTATTATTGCAAACAAAAATAATAATATTTGCAAAAACAGCGCTGTGATTTACGAGATTAGAACCTTAGCCATCTTGAATCTAAGACCAACGCTTAACGCCTTCTGCTATCTGCACATATAATTTACTTTCGAATTTTAGCAATGCGATACACTGGCCAAGGTCACGCGTACGAGTATGATACGTGCTAACAAAAGTTATGGAAATATAAGTGCGGCGCCCGCGAACCGTGACGATACGATAGTGTGTAGTGCGAAACTGCGTTCTCTGTGGTGTGTGTACGGCACTCACACCACAGACGTCTGACTGTTTACACATACAAATGTACGGACTATACCGCGTGTTCACAGCAATACGACTCTTAGCGTGCTCATGCACTTTTGAGCGCTTACTGTACATGTGTTTGTTAACACAGCTCTGATAAAGGACAAATTCCATTCGCAAGAAGCTGGTAGTATCATCACAACGGTAATGATTTCCCATTGTTTGTCTTATTTGCTTTAGTATTTTTATGTGTATTTATTTTTGTTTAGATTTATATACAATTGGAAATATATATTTATATTTAAATAAATATTAATTCCTCAATCCTCGCTATTGCACCTACCAGTTTGTCTCTGCATCACCCAAAGGCTAACTGGTAGAAAATGCCTTTGGCATTAAGTCTGCCTCGTACATTTATTTGTGTGCTTGAAGTATTAAATAAATAAATAATAAATAAGGTTTTTTTTTTTTTAATTACTTTTCGTATTGTTCGTTCGTTCGTATTCGTTCGTTTTGTTTTGTTTCGTATTCGTATGCTCCTTTTTAGTTGTAATAATATAATAATAGTAATTTCCTGTGCGTCCCAAATAAAATATTTTTCTTTCTTTAACATAACATAACATCACGCCTTGTTTCCCCGAAGGGTTGGGCAGAGGTGTCCCTGTATAGCAGGTACACCCACATTTCACCAGTTATGTTTAAGTCCCATGTAATAGAGGGCGAGCCTCCGAGCTGCTACTGAGAAATTTCTGATAGAAAAACCCAATACCACTTTGCCCGACCCGGGAATCGCACCCAGGACCTCATGCTCAGCAGTAGCGCTTGCTACCACTACACCAACGAGGCAGTTTTCTTTCTTTCTTCTCTTTATAATGGAGACATGCTTGTCGCACATGGCGTTCTGCATGCGTAGCATGACAACCCTAGAAACGGCTTTTCTACGGGTTTTGACGTCGGAAGAATAGACAAAATGACAGATAAACAATCCGTCATTTTGTCTATTCTTCCGTCGACAAAACCCGTTTCTATTCTGTTCATGCTAAGCTTGCTGTAGCGTCTGCCAATCCCCATGGGTAAAGGCGTGAGTTTATTTTACTTTGTAAAATTCGTCTCGGTCTTGTTCTAAATTGCTTCATGTTTAATAACACTTCGAAAGTACTTATCGCTATTTAAAGGAAGTTCCAAGAAATTTGAACAGATCAAATGATGGACTTATTATCTTCCAAGTTACATTCTACTAGGCACACAAAATTATGATCCTCCGTAACTTTGTTCAATATTGACTCGAGAGTTTTCACTTCTCAATCTGTTTAACATTTCAAACGATATTCTAAATGTTGGGTAGTTAGAAACTGTTCTTAAAAGCTCAAAGAGAGCCGTTATTAAATATTCAATTTCCTGAACTGTTGCAGAGGTCGCCAGTGCTATTAGTGAGGTCAAGGGTTCTTTTCTGGATTTTGTTTTTAACCGACTTCAAAAAAAGGAGGAGGTTCTCAGTTCGTCGGAATATATATATATATATATTTATAATTTATGTTCCTCGATTACTCGAAGACGGCTGGACCGATTTGTAAAATTCTTTTTTGTTTGGAAGGGTATACTTTCAAGCTGGTCCCATTGTCATTTGGTCACGATCTGATGATGGGATCTTGGAGAAATCGAGGGTACTCTTCAAATATTATAGGTACAGTAAGCGCTCAAAAGTGCATGAGCACGCTAAGAGTCGTATTGCTGTGAACACGCGGTATAGTCCGTACATTTGTATGTGTAAACAGTCAGACGTCTGTGGTGTGAGTGCCGTACACACACCACAGAGAACGCAGTTTCGCACTACACACTATCGTATCGTCACGGTTCGCGGGCGCCGCACTTATATTTCCATAACTTTTGTTAGCACGCATCATACTCGTACGCGTGACCTTAGCCAGTGTATCGCATTGCTAAAATTCGAATGTAAATTATATGTGCAGATAGCAGAAGGCGTTAAGCGTTGGTCTTAGATTCAAGATGGCTAAGGTTCTAATCTCGTAAATCACAGCGCTGTTTTTGCAAATATTATTATTTTTGTTTGCAATAATAATATTTTTAAATATCCTGCCTATTTATTAATGTTGTTATTGCAATAAAGGGTTTAGAATAAAAAATGCGTGATATGTTATAATAAAAAATAAATAATATTTATTCGTTATGTTTATTTTACTTAAGTATAGTTATCAAACTGCTACAATTATTTATCATTACTTCACCTGAATAATATGTGAAATAGATGTCTAGAAACTTAGAAGCAATTTGTATTATTTTGACATATTTAAATTTTGAAATGTTTTAAATTTTAAATGGATTTTTTTGCACCATAAATATAAAGCTTTGATCATGGTCTAAGTAATTAAGCAATAAATAAGAATATTAGACTACTTAAAATGTAAAAAAATCTACTGACAAAATTGTTGATTTTAAGGTTAAAGGCAGTTGTTCATAATAATTATTATAAACTTTATTTGGCTTTAGTAAATATTGGTTGGTATTGAGGTTATAGCTTAAGTATTCATTTTCTTTACGAAAAGAAGATTGAAACTAAACCTCAAATTTTAATCCTAAAATAATACTATTACTAAAATAATATTAAACAATTTCGGTATATCTGCAAGAAATACGACAAACACCCTATTGAAACGTGCTTAAAAAATTCGTTACCATAAATTCATGCAAAAACGAATCTGTTGTTTATTAAGTTGGTACGGTCAATATTTTAAGGTCAAAAACGGTTTTCTAGCTGGTCTTCAGCTTCAGTGATGCAAGCCTTCAGAGTGCACGGCGAACGGTTCATAATGACGTGTTTTTAATAATTCAGCAAAATATCTCGTTGGTATGAAACCATTTGTTTCATTCACCATTTGACGTCGCTGCTACTCGATAATAAGCCCCTTCCTCATATCTCTTAACCGTCACAGTATTTCTCTAGAACAAAGAAAAACATTGTTTTTATTACACATAATACCTAATTATTTATTATTCACTAATCGAATTAAACCTCACAATGAATTTAAAACTTTAAAGGCATCTTCTGTCTCAACAATACCTCTGTTCTATCAACAATACCCTTGATTAAGATTTATGTTTAGTAAAATATGAAATATATAAATGATAACACTCACACTTAGTCCGGTTTTATTAGATATTCCCTTCACTTTTACGCAGCGCAATAATATTCTCTGATCTGATCTGATCTCTTCAATATATTTTATGCCTGCTTTTTGATAATAATAACCACAATACTGCGCTAAATGCTCGTCACCAATATTATCACGGCACGAACCAACAAAGTTCTATTAATTGAATACTTGTAACAAACTGCATCTACCCCACAGAAATCGAAATAATTTACTTAGTTTTTTGTGGTCTACCTGCTAAACTTTAATATTTATGTGAACAAGACGAATGAAACTAAAAACGAATGATGATTATCGAACTAGTCATTTGTTGCAGACAAAGTGAGTGTGTGTGTGTAATGTGCGTGTCTACAGTATTGTAACAACTTATAGAAGAAGGTCGTAAGTCAAACCGAAGCGTCAGTCTATTGCTTTGTGAGATTGCTTATGGACTTTTGGTCGGTACTGTACATCTAAGCGATTTGGGCATTTTTGATGAGCAGTTGACATTAGGCTATTGTAACTTAGATAAATTACAAACCAACCCACTAAATAGTGAACAAAAAAACTTTTTTACAAAAACAACCGACTTCCAAACTACAAAGTGAAAAATAATTTTAATTTCGGAAGTCGGTGTCTTTGGATCAGTATTTTAGTTTTTTGCCACCGTCTTCTCTCAGAAATTAAAGTTATTTTTCACTTTGTAGTTTGGAAGTCGGTTGTATTTTTTGTAAAAAACTTTTTTTTTTTACTATTTAGTGGGTTGGTATGTAATTTGCGAAGTCGGTTGTATTTTATGTAAAAGTTTTTTTTTTGATAATGGCTAATTCTGGTGTCTAAAAATTTTCCCGGGAAATCTTAACAAGCCTGCCCAAAATGTTCTTCTTTTAGCGTTGTGGTCGTCAAAGTCAAAGTCAAAATCAAATAATTTATTTCAAGGCCCATGTATAGCACTTTTGAACGTCAAAATTTACAAAATAATAGAATTGAGGCACATAACTCTCTTTAATAATGTCCCGCATCTCCGGACCCAGTATGAAATCTTTAATGATATTGAGAGAACCCGGTGTTACTTATGTACCTAAGACATCACACTCCTTTACAATTTATTTAGGTCATCGCATGTCGCTATAGTGTGTCAACAAGACCATTATTACAAAGCTTTGCGTGTACCTGTTAGTTTCTTTTTCTTTATTTAAATTGTGAGGAATTAGGATATACACCAGGGAAGTCACTTTACCGGAACCGGAACCGGATTCGGAGGTTTCAAATTTGATTGATCGGAATCGGAACCGGAACCGATACCAGAACCGGAGTCGGTGGTGGAAGTAGAAGAAAGATGTGTGAAACAATAGAAATATAATTCAGTCTCTTTAATAATTCTCTTTGATTAGTCTCTTTAATCAGTCAAATATTAGCGATAACATCCACAAACAAAACTATAAACTGAGACTCCGAGCGACTTTACCCTGGGGACGAGTTTAAACTTGTTTGTACACACGGCTACACATCAAGCTATACAAATCCATTATAATCTGACCTCGCATTGTACGGAAATCCTATACAATGCGAGATCAGCATAAACTGTAAATGTATAGCTTGATGTCTAGCCGTGTGTACGCGCTCTAGTCACGTGCATCGCTGCGTTTCGAACTTCGGTATAACTCCGATTCAAAATTATCGGAACCGAAGTCGGAATCGGAGGTGTAAAATTAATCGGAAGTTCCGACATTTCGGAATCGGAACCGAAGGTCCGTAACATCCCTGATATCCTACACTATATACAGCCAAATAAAATTAACTAGTGAAACTCAGAAGACGTGATCGGTATCAATATCTAAACAAAATAAAGCAAAAAATAAATTAATTTGATGATTATTTTTTGGATCATCAACCGCTGTGTAGTTAAAAACATTTTTTTTTTGTAAACTTCATTGAAATGATGAGTATTGATTTATTAACACGATAAAATAAAAAAGAAACATATTTTGCAACTCATACTTTAAGTAACAACACTAAAAGAGGGCGTTGTGCCAAAACAAAACATTTTTTATTTTTATTTTTTACTACCTTCCGCCAGCGGCTTCGCTCGCGTGATATCTTTATAAATTATATCCTATGTTACTCAGTGATAATATAGCATTCTACTGGTGAAAGAATTTTTTAAATCGGTCCAGTAGATTTTGTGTTTATTCATTACAAACAAACTAACATACGTACAAACATACAAAAATCAAATCTTTTCTTTTATAATATGAGCCCTTATCAGAATATCAGCGCTGCGGTATTTTTTTTTTAAATATCGCAGCATTATGCTGAGATAGGAGCCTTTTGGCCTTGCACAGGTCGTTGTTAGTTTATTAGGTGTATATGCTCTTTTTTAAATTTTACCCAAATGTATTTACATCATCGGAAAATAACATTACATAGCATAGCAGAAGCTCATTTATCTATCGCGATTTATTGCAATCGACGTCTTCTCAGTTCATATGCTGCTTTTTATTTTCTTTTTTATTACTGTGTATTTCCTGTGCGTGTCCCAAATAAAATATTTTTCTTTTTTTCTTTCTGTCTTTAATATTATGGTTTAGATTTCGATACATCACGTCAACGTAGTTTCCCTAGCTATTTTAATTGGACCCTGTAGATACATTAGTTTGCACAGTAACCAAAAAACAGTGTCTTCCAAATAACTTTATCATCGGCATCGTGTGTCACATGTCGTGGTAAAAATATCCAGCTATTAAGCAGGGTAGGGCAGAGGCCGCGCACCTGCAGGTATGAGCGCGCAACTCGTTAACTCAAGGGTTCGTCCACGGATGACGGGTAGACCTGAGAATGAATTAGATAGGGGTAAATTAAGATTTTGTTAAGCATTTCTTTTACCACATCAAGAGTCATGAGTTATGGGAGCAAAGGTGTATGTACAATGGGCCAAACTTCCGCATACTCACCTTTAAGCTGATAATCGCATAGCACGGCTCACGACTCGATCGCCCGATGCATGCGTTTTGACCAATAGGATGCACGTTCAGTGCCGAGAGCCCTACTGAAGGGTTCACCTAGCCGTATCTGTCGCATTTTAAATGTAGCATTATAAACCGTGAAAATAAAATCTGATGTATATTTTAACAAGATTCATTGGTTCATGCGTTGGTTTTAAAATCACATTTTTTTTTTTCATTGTTTACGAAGTCAAATATTCACAAAAAAATTAAAAGATTGGACACTACATATAGTGATAAGACCCCCTTAAAACACTATTTTACTTCATTTTACATTGTTTTATAACACGGTTTTAAACCTAATGCCGTTGAACGTCCGCGATGGTTAACTTTAGTGCAAACGTAATGCCGGTAACCCTCCCGGAGGGTTCACTTCCAATATGTATGGCGGCATGGCGTACGAGCTTTATGAAAAGTGGGTGGACTCGTAAGTTTTAATTCAAAAACTCTGGTACATCTATACCTTCACAGCTCTATGGCACGTCGTCCTCGTGTAGGGCCCTATTTGTCTCAGCGTAGATTAGTATAAGTGTTGCCGGTGTGCGGCCACCTGAGCCTTCCCTTCAAGTAAACAACCCTCCCTTACTGCCGATGTGCCGATGTTTGGTCCATCGGTTCACAGTTTCATCATCAGCAGTTTTTAATGCAAGTACAGAACAGTATGTTGGCATAGGTGACGAAATTGCGAACATTTTGGGTGTGTTTTCGAAAATAGGTAACATAATGCTGGCGTGAAGGGTTACCATTTTGTAACTATTTTGTGGTTATTTGGAAGTAGTTCGTTTTAGTATTGTGGGGTAAAACGAAGGGATATTTAAATTTAGAGTGCTGTTTAGTAGAATTAAACGTTTTGTATACCACGGCGAATGGGCTGACCCCTGCTGAGCTGCGATGATGGCGTTTTAATACGGAACGAACTTTTGAATATGAGCGGTACCTTCGAGTGGTTGGCTACAAATTATTGTGAGATTGATTGAATGTTAGGAAACGACATAAAAATGACTTAAAGATTTATACACCGTGACATTTTAGTCGTCTTACAAAGCAACCCACTTCATGTATCGAATGAGTAATAAACATTCATATTTTTTTTTAAATATATTGTAACAATTTTTTTATTGCTCCTAGAGGTATTTTATGTCGGGTACATATAGTGGCCCTTTGTAAGACGACTAAAATGTCACGGTGTATTTACATTTTTTTTTTTTTAAATGAATGTTTAGTAGTCATTGGATATATCCAATGACTTCTTCTTTTCTATGATTCATTTAAAAAAAAAAAAATGTAAATACACTGTATGGAACAGTAGTTTTTTTTTGTATACAAGGCGATATTTTAGTCATATTAAAAGCAGCCTATTTCATGTATATGTTACGGCTAAAACCCGAAGTGCGGCTACACCTAGTTTTAGCCGGCTAGAACTAGGTGCGGCCGGTAGCAGTTGGTTAAAGTTGCCTAAATGGATCCTGGCACTCGCCGGCCGCTGCCGCGGCACCGCTCGCTTCGCTCGCTCGGCTCGTGCGGTGTGTTATGTGGTCACAGTTCTAACCTAACCTAACCTACCTTTCAGCCATTTTCCTTTGCTACAACTAACTTTAACCAACTGCTACCGGCCGCACCTAGTTCTAGCCGGCTAAAACTAGGTGTAGCCGCACTTCGGGTTTTAGCCGTAACATATACATGAAATAGGCTGCTTTTAATATGACTAAAATATCGCCTTGTATACAAAAAAAAACTGCTGTTCCATACTTTTTGACCACGTTTTGCACTTTTCTATGAAAAAGCAGTTTTTTTTTTAACAACCTTCGAAAAATTTTGAACGCAGGGGTTTCAGAATCATGTACTGAATCTATGGTAACAGTTTTCGCGTCGATGTCCCTGCCACCCTGTGTAAGGTTTAAAAAATTCATCTTTCACATTAAAGTGCGTATGTTTTGAGCTTCTAACATTTTCAGTGCTTCTGACTGCCTCGTTGGTCTAGTGGTCTCAAGCGATACTGCTGACCATGAGGTCTTGAGTTCGATTGCCGGGTCGGGCAAAGTGTTAATGGGTTCTTCCATCTGGAATTTCTTAGTAGCAGCCCGGAGTCTGGATTTGTACCCGGTTGATGGCAATAGGCTCGCCTCCTATTAAATGGGACTTGAACATGACTGGCGGATTCCTTGTGTACTATCCTTGGTAATCCAACATAACCCGACCCAAAACACAAAGTGTGCGATTCGAAGGCGCGGCCACGGCGATATAAAAAAAAAAACTGACAAGATTTTGTAAAAAATTGTAAAAATTAATTCCATTGATTCAACTTTTACAATTTTTTTTACAAAAACTCAACTCGATTAAACTTTTACACAAACACAAGTCACAGCTATCCTTGATCACAAATCATAACATTTCCCATGACACCATGATATCCAGGTAAATATCATCCCTCAAACGCCAAAACAATTACAACACGTACTCAAATTAAACTTGAATTCAAACAACGCCTCTTTCAGAACATTCTGGTCCACATACATCATTCGGGACGTTTCAATCGCTCAGGTTGCCATTAGGCAAAGTTGCGTCACTCGCTTTCAATGAAAACTTGGTACTGCTCAGATTTATTGCGATAACTTGCGCTTGCGTCTTACTTCTGAACTGTTTAAGTAGGGAAGTGGAGATGGTACTTTTTAGTAGGTTTTTTTTATTATTGAAGTGAAAACTTCTTTAGGTGCGTTAGGAATTTTTGAGATGGGACTAAACTATTGATTTCGCGACACTGTGACGACACCTCGTTTTTGTAAACGCGATTGTGCTCTTTATTTATATTAAAAAACTCAAACTCAAACTCAAACTCAAAGCATTTATTTCAAATAAACCAATTACAGGTACTTTTGAATTGTCAAGGGGTCGGTCAGTCAGAAAAATGAAGCTAGTTGCCCATTCCAAAGCGTAGTAGGTACCTATGGAGAAGAACGGGCAAGAAACTCCACGGACACTCTTTTAAATCAGAATATTGTTACAAAATATTGGTTACATCATTCGTGTTGAACTTATACATGTGAGAACAATGTAGAAAGACGTGCACGTTAAAAGCGTCCGTAATAAAAATATAATATCAATTCAAAAATTTAAATAAATTAAAATAAACCGTGGCAGCTAAGAGATGACCAGTCCCTACTGACGGCGCCCGTTCACGAACATGACGCATGGATCAGCACCATTTAGCTCAACCATTTTGAAGGGAACTTAATGATCCAACACACACGCCACCATCAGCGAGACATTTGAGTGAGCATGACATACTCTCAGCCGCCAGGGCACATTCAAGTCAATGAAAGACGTACCCAGTAAATGTACGTTACGGATCAATATTATAAGCAAGAATTTTTAACTTAAAGGTTTTGTAAACGCAATTGTGCTCTTTATTTATATTACGTTACCGATTAATGTCCTATACAAGTATTTTTACTTTAAAGTTTCGGTTTTTTTTTTCGTAAACGGGATTGTGCTCTTTATTTAGATAAAGTTCTATACAAGTATTTTTCTTGTTCTTGTTCAAGTTTTCACTTCTGTCGGCGCTCCCGGAGAGCCACTGTTTTTTATTTAAGCAGTAAGGTCTGACTTTCTATATGATGTCATTGGATGCTAGCGAAAGTTGGTATTCACGATAAGTATGCGACAATTACTGCAAATTACTTCTATCAACAACAACCCTTCATCGAGGAGCTCGTCGTGGCTAAGTCCTACTAACAGCCGTACGGGTCGATCCATAAGGTTAAGCTATGCTTGCCAGGGTTGGTCCGTGGATAGGTGACCATTTCTACATACCGAGACTCCTCTGTGCCTTGGAAAGCACGTTAAGCCATTGGTCCCGGCTGTCATTCGTGGATCATTGACAGTCGTTACGGGTCGTCAGAAGCCCGAAAGTCTGACAATCAGTCTTATCAAGGGGTATCGTATTACCTAGTTACTGGGTTGTGGAGGTCGCTCCATGTAAAATACTGGTATTCAGCTGCATTCGGTTAGACGAAGCCGACCCGTTGGGAAAAGGCTAGGTAGAACAAGATACCTTTCATTAATTTACGGGAAATTACAAAAATCACCGAGCTTGACAGATGTATTGATGTCAGTTGTTGTGAGTGATCCAACTTCTAGATAAACTTCAGCAGGAGATGCAGTGGTTGGATCTACAGTGGCGACCAACTAATAAATGCGTCGAGACAATAAACCTCACAGAATCCAAGACGAATTATTAGTCAAATGCCAAAAAACAGGAAAAATAGGAAACTCAAATAATAATCAGAGTTTCCGTATCAGTTACAGTTTCTCTTCAATTAGTAAAAAAATTCAAGTGCCTTTGTATCTACGACCGTAAAGAAAGAAATAAAATACATTTAGTACAGACAAAAAGGCACACAATACAACATAATTATAACACAAGTAAAAAAGAAAAGGAAACAAATAAAAATTAAAATAATAATTTAACAGGAAAGTGTGCCTTGCGGGCTGCGCCAAAAAGGCCCAGTTCAGCAAAAATGCCAGACAACTAGTGCCTGACGCTGGTTTTCAACTGGAACAGAAAAGTGAGGTGACGGACGTAAGTACTAAGGTACTTTTAAAACTGGGATAAACCCTAGCAAGAAATAGGGTTGAATTTTGTTGATTAGTAGGCACACATATGTGCACATAAATCTACCACATCCACACATTACACACTCAAGTCTATCAAGGACAGGGATGTCTATGTAAGTTGCTAATTACTTGATCAACATTCCTACTCCACAAAGACAGGGCGGTCCCTTTGTCGCCACTCCCGTTGTGCTGGCTAGCAGTACGTAATTGTGACGTCATTACGAACTGGTAATTGTGTGTTCGTTATTAGTTTGTGTTGCTTTATAATTGTGAGCTACCCCCATAATTATTTTGGTAGATTCGTTGAATTTAAGATGACTGCCGAGGTGTGTGCTGAGTGTCGATTCTACCTCCTCTAACAATGTTGTAATAAGCAAAGTTATCTTCTTGAAATATTGATATTTGTTTGGCAAACATAATTAAATTGTTACGTGTTTGAATGTGCCACAGAATAACAAGATTTAATAACAGAGGGACAATTCCCGTATTTTTAAGACTTAATTCTAATCTTAATCTGTCAAAAAATCCTCTGATTCATACATTTTTGACAAGTTTTTGACATTGATTATCATTGAGATGAGATTGTTAGATTGCGACGTGAATTTGAACGTTTCCAAGTAAGCACGAGAGTTGCCCTTCAGAATTCTCATCACGGTCAATTCTCAAAAGGATTTAACAGATTATTGCAGTACTAAGAAAACATCCTTTCAATTTTCTGATCCGTTCACCACAACTATTCAAGTACCTATTCAAACAGCTCTGACCCCACATTCTCCAATCTCTCGCACAAAAGCCACATTAAAGAAATACTGACCACTTGAGTCGATGCTTATCAACGTGCCTGTACACAACAGGGCGATTCGCTATAACTCTATAACGCTACCTGCCGGCGACACTGAGCTATAAATCGCAAACACTCATAGCTGTCGTTGATGTCCAATATAGGATAGGTAGGTATAATAACATAACACCACATCACAATTCTGTTCCACGAAGGGGTATGCAGAGGTGAAATATTATAGCCAGTGACGTTATAAGTCTCATATTATAGGGGGCGAGCTTATACAGTTCCTAAAGTAATATGTTCTTGCATGTTGACATAAAATTGTTTGTAGGTATGTCATAGTTGAGCTGGACAAATAAAAAATATCGCATGTTTACGTTAACAAGGTATGTCGCCCTCGCTGTATATAATCCTGAATACTTAAATTATTGGGCAATAAAACAGTTGTAAGCAAACCTTGACCCCTCTCACATATTTAACATCGCTACCACACATTCAGTCGCCCCAAAACCCTTAACAAGAGCCGAAAATCAAAGAAATACCACCATCCCGACACAAAGGCTTAGCAATAATTCTATAGCACTACCTGTAGGCGACACTCTGCTATAAATCGCGAACACTCGCAACTGTCGGCCATGTCCAATATACGAGAGTTATAGGGCAGGAAATTAATTCTGTCGACGCAAGTAGGGTTACGCGTTTGTGCGGTGGCAATGTGCGGTGGATAGTTCGGATAGTTTGCTGGGATTGTTAATAGGTGAATCGGTTAATAAGGCCCTGCCAGCTAAATGGACGCTTTGCCATTGGCCGTCATGCAGACGGTTGCCTTTGAAACTGTTTCTAAAATTAAAATGTGGTATCTGATTGTGGTGCTGGTGATGATGATGATGATATAGGTTTTTCCCAAAAACCTATATCATCATCATCATCATCAGCCTATATTATGTTCCCACTGCTGGGACACAGGCTTCCTCTTGGTGAGAGGGAGTGGGCCGTAATCCACCACGCGGGCCCAGTGCGGGTTGGTAGATGTCACATGTCTTCGAATTTTCGGTTCTAGGACATGCCGGTTTCCCCACGATGTTTTCCTTCACCGTTTTGAGAGCAGTGGTAATGAAATAATTTACACAAAGTAAAGCGCCTGTCTGGGTTCAAACCCACGACCTACAACTCGTAAGTCGCGGCCGTTACCACTGGGCCACCACTGCTCCTAAAAACCTATATCACAAAGGTGGAATACAGCCGAGACATTTTTTGTACATATTAACTTTAAGTCAGCTTTGTGAAGAGGTGAGGTGAAAGGTGTTTCTTTTTTGTAAATTCTGTCGACACTCCACACAAGTAGCATCTGTGTGTTGGCAATGTTTGAAGGTAGTTCAGATGGTTCACCAGGATTTTTATTAGTTAGTGTTGGAAGGGGACCGAACCCTGAAACCACCATTTTGAAACCAGATAAAAAGTTACCTGGTTTCATTTTTTTTTTCCTATGTGGCATCTCATAGCTGACTTCTGAGGCCATGACTATTTAACCGGTCAATCCTGTGGGTGCTGCTAAACTCAAAGCCTGCAGCCAGGGGAGGTTTCAAAATGGTGGATTGAGCTTTAAATATAGGTTTATAAGCAAGTAATAATGGGATATTCAAAGATTTCTGTTAAATATTTACGGTGATCCTGAATTGCTGGTTATGTGATGATAATTCCAGGAGATTTTGTGAGATTTAAAAAAAAAAACAATTGTCAGTTGTGTAACAGACCGCCTTAATTTTAACCCCTTATCATTACATAAAACTCAAACCATATTACAATATTTGATGTAGTCTGCAAATAAAAAACATAATAGCGACAAAAATATCAATTTTCAGCAGACATACATACATAATAAATTGATGGTGTCCCTAGTGGCTACGACAAACAAAATTGATTTTTCCAATAAGCCGCTTAGATATCGGAGCCGCTCAAATAATAACTATGTTTTGATGGCTTCGTGTAACATTATGTCAGTTTAGTTGGTCCTTTTGTACGGAAGCTTATGAGTGCCATTCCGTGCAAGCATACCTTGACATTATTGTTAGATTTTCTTGTGATATTGTTATCTGGGTAGCTGGTTGACTTGTGTTGGTATGTTCATGACTGTTGCTTTTAGGGACTTTTCTGATTTGTTGGAGCAGCAGTAGTGTGACATCAGCATCCTACCAGCAAATTATCTTTAAAATGGTGAAAGTTTCAGAAAAATACGCTTGATAAATTTTGCGTGATTCTCAGTTTTTTATCCGTGTTAGACATAATTTTACAAATTAATTTCACTATGTAATATAAACATAATCTATAATATTCCTATATTAAGTTATTAAGAAAATGCTCTAATTTAACATATATTTTTTCCAAATCATTAACACTACTCGTTTAGACGTGATCGTCAGTATAAAATCATTAAAAGTCGGTTATTGTCGCCTTAAAAAGTTTAAACCCGCTTTTGGATTTAGTAGAAACCATGAGAGCATGATATGAAGAGTTTCTGACGTAGATAGCAGTTCAACTACGAATTACTTGACACATTTTATGATGATAAATTTTTTCTATGAGCTGTTTTTGGTTTTACTCACTCCGAAACAGTATTTTTAAATCAATCTGTTCAAATCACTTACCAAAATCAATCGTTTACCAACAGTGTCTCTTAATTGATCAATATCTTAAACAGAATTATTAAGATCTATCGATCAATATACACCGTGAAATTTGAATCAGTTTTGCTAGAACAAACGTTGTTCAGACCATGGTCTACTACCATTCTACAACATCCAATAAAAAAAAAAACATAATTGGTTTTTGAAAAAACACAAAAAGACAAAGTTTAAAATGTCAAGATTATCTACTGCTTACTAAATTTCGTTTATGGAAGTACATTTCCCTGTAAAAAATCCTGTGTCCCATGCGTGGTGTCTGTGTTGTAGGGAGTAACGATAATCTTTTATTTATTTATTTAAAATAGGTACGCCAACAGCATATATATTGTACATTAAATATTAAAGTTAACAGGTCTGGGCTCTTATATATATACCAATTACAGGTGTACACGACATTCACATAAAACAAAGCAACCTTCTTAAATTACATAAAATTAAAATATTCATTAAAATTAAAATTAAAATGGAAAACAAAATAAAATAAAATCATTAAAATCATTAAAAAAAAACAGCTTTGACCTAAGTCTTAAACAGAACAAAAAACTGACTTACACAAATATCATTCAATATAAAATAACTAACTAAAATAAGCTTAACTAAGTATTGTTTAAATGACTGCGCAGGAGGTTTTTGAATTGCGGCAGGGAACCAAAGAAAACATCTAAATCAGGTAGTTTTGTGTAGAGTTCGTTGAATTTAATACACATCCTAGATGTTGGCCAATGTTTCCCAATGTTATTTCTACAGGTGGGCGGTTCAATCTTGACATTTTAAACTTTGCTTTTTTTGTGTTTATTCAAAAACCAATTATGTTTTTTTTATTGGATGCTGTAGAATGGTAGTAGACCATGGTCTGAACAACGTTTGTTCTAGCAAAACTGATTCAAATTTCACGGTGTATAGAGACAAAGAAAATTGAACCAGTCTTTCCTCTCACATTTCCAGCTACACACGGACATATACCTACCACTATCCACATACTACATGCATTACACGCCTTGCAAGCACACCATCGTTTCTCAAACACTTTAGAACGTCTTGCAAGTGTTCTTTACGTCTCCGTCTGGGGCCGGGCGTCGGGGAAGCCTCGTATGGGGACGAAAAAACACGTCTTGTTCTAAAGAGGTGGTCATTAGACGCGGTTCAGCTCGAGGCAGTTGAGAAGTGTCTGTGCGTGATAGAAACTGTTTTGCGGTCTGTACCTACATATGTCCTTTTTGTGTGTAGACGGTTTTATGTCTGTGTGTCGATGGATAAAAGTACAGTAGGTATTTCTATTTTCTTAATGTCCCTCGGGTATCATCGGATTTCCGAATACAAACGAATGCTAATTTCCATGTCCATCAATTATTAGATGTATCGTGTATAATAATTTGAATTCAGAACTAAGTACTTTGTTGTTGTTTTGTTTTGATTTCTGTGTGAACTACATAATATAGAGCTGTAAAACTATTTTCCTATCTGTCGTGCCTGCGACTTTAGCGGCTTTCCTTTCATTTTTTTAATAAATTACATTAAGTTAAAAGAGTATTAACAACTCTATATATTTCCAAGTCGATTGAGAGTTTCCGGTCTGCACCAAGTGCAAAGAGCAACTGATAGAAATCCGACGACTGACGAAACCCGAGGTTTGCCGAGGGACATTAAGAACATAGTTTGTCTGTACTGCGACTTATTCTTTTTTGATTCTTGCGGTTTCTGAAATAACTATCCATGTTTAATATTATAAATGCAAAAGTTACTCAGCACCCTAATTGCGTAACACACTTTAAATCACAGTCCGTGAGTTTTGAAGGATATTGCTAATCCATTGCTTCATAGGTTTGTGTTACGTTACTCCGCTGGTTGTTTGTTGCCTTTTCACGCTTTAACGTCTGAACGAATTTGGATGAAATTACACACACGGATAGACCATGATCCGTTTTTGGACATACGATTCATTTTCATTCTAGTAGGACGTTCCCGTAGGATAAATTGCGACCTCCACGTTCCACGGTGGCGAAGCCGCGATCAGTTACCTACCTATAACTTCCCCAGGAAAGAGAGAGAAGTTCTCCCCAAATACGGAAATGTTATTATTGTCATGTAGAGCCGCTGCACATCAAGACTTCGATTTTCGAAAAAATTATTACACACCCCCATACATACATACACACATATACACACACCCTTTCACACACACACACACACACATATTATTTACATTATTATTTTTTATTTTTACGTAATAAGGAAGTACTTACATTGCACCGATACTTACAGGGCCCTCGAAAGGTTAGTTGTAATTTGTCTACTTCAGCTGTGTTGTCACATATGATTTAAAATTCTAATTTCAAATGTTTGAACTCTATAACATATTTATTGACCAATTCAACTACCTAAGACTTATCATCAGGTAATCCTAAGGGATTACCAGATATTTTTTTTTTAAATCGTAGTGTGGCATCCATAGACTGATGTTTTATTTAAAATAATATCTATGTTGGCATCACACCTGAAGTGAATGACAACTAACTTTTGGAGGGAAAAGAAAGAAAGAAAGAAAAAGTATTTATTGAGACTCGCACAGGGAATCAAAAATTAAACTAAACACCTTCACCTTAAAACATTAATAAAAAATAAAATAAAAAAGCAAGATAAAATTAAAACAAAAGCAGAAAGTCCTGTACGAGGCCAAAAGGCTCCTATCTCAGCATATGCTGAGACATTTAAAAAATAAATGTCGCAGCGCTGGTATTCTGATAGGGCCCACAGTGATGTCACGGATAGATAGATACAGAAATAAACATACAAAACATACATACATAACATCACGCCTTGTTTCCCCGAAGGGTTGGGCAGAGGTGTCCCTGTAGCAGATACACCCACATTTCGCCAGTTATGTTTAAGTCCCATGTAATAGGGGGCGAGCCTATTGCCATCAACCGGGCACAAATCTAGACTCCGAACTGCTACTGAGAAATTTCAGATAGAAAAACCCAATAACACTTTGCCCGACCTGGGAATCGAACCCAGGACCTCATGCTCAGCAGTAGCGCTTGCGACCACTAGACCAACGAGGCAATCAACAGAAATAAACATTAAATAAAATAAAATAAAAATAAATAAGTGAAATACTTTTAAAAATAAAATATAAGTAGTCCGCGTGTCTGCACTCGACGTAACAAAAGTTACTGTGAGTCTCTTACATCGGAAAATAACAATGCTTCTAGACTGAATTTTCAGGACTAAAGTTTTTAAGGAAAACTCCAATTCTATGATAAAAATACTACTAATTGTTTTGTTTACCTCGAGCACAAATAAACAATAACTATTTGTGTGTTAACAAACACGTCCTGATGACCCCAACTGAAAGGCAATTCTCCCATTACTTTTATGACCCCCCCTCTAAAAGTAAATATAACAGTCAGAATACAACAATTTGTACTTAACATCTAATATCGAGAAGCATTGTAGATCTAGAGAGAAAAATTATCTTTTCTGACATCAATGCGATGAAATATTGAATTGCATTTGACGTTCCGATAAGAATGAATAGTTGGAACATTCGATAACCTGCTCATGACATGTCTTCATATTATTAACGACTTAACACCCTCTCTACATCCATTCGAATACCAACCTTAGCTTGTGAAGACAGAGTTGATGTTTCATTGAGTAGAGAAGAGAATAGATAATGCTGTCTATAGGTAAGAGCTTGGTGAATCTGAGTAATGCATCATTAGGCAAGCTGTGAGTTTGGCATTCAAGGTCCTCCCTCGGAGGGCACAATTTGAAGCGATTGATATTTCCCTCAGTCGCCGTCGCCCCTCTGTTTGTCGGCAATGCCATTTGGAAGACGTAATGTCAGCTACAGGGCGACTTGGGAATTCTTTAGAATAACTCAAGATATAAGTAAATAATAGCTACCAAGATAACTGTTATGGGGATATTGAGAAGTTTTCCTAAAGCGCTTATACTTTTGTTTCGCTGCCTCGTATTTTTATGAGCAAGACAGCGAATGTTCTTAATCGCACTTCCTTACAACTTGCACGACACTATAACCGTTTCGTTCGTTCTCCAATAAAAGAGTAATACAATAAAAACAAAAGAAAACCATGAATAGAAGCGTTTTTGTTTCTATTGATTCGAAAGTTGAACATCGCTATTATAAGCTGACTTGTCTTAAACTACGTCAACATTTTTCGCTTCGAAGTTCAAAAATCGACCAAATCACCCTGATAATTTGACATTCGAGCAAAATGTCGAGCTATTTGCGTTCAAAGAGTCTTCAATAGTGGCATAGGAAGTTTAAATCGCAATATATCGCGATCAACCTGAGCGAGGGTTCCGCCCAAGTCATGTTGCAGGTATATAAGTACCTACCTAAGGTATCAATTTAACGTAGGTACCTACGAAAGGGCACTGAGCGATAGGATACATAAATTTAAAAGGAGTGTGTCCAGTGGGAGGGTCTAATGGAATATTAGATACAAATATTACGTTACAAGTTAGAATATTTAGAGACAGTATAGTGGAGTTTTATTGAATTCTAAACCCATAGGTCTCGAGTTCGAACCATAGGCACGCACCTCTGACTTTTCGGATTCATGTGCGTATTGTATAATTTATCACTTGCTTCAAAAACAGTGAAGGAAAACATCGTGAGGAAACCGGCATGTCTGAGAGATATATTTCAAGTGAAGCCAAGTCAGAGGTCCATTGGCTGTTTTGAAACTCTGACACCAGGTTAGTCTCTAACTACACGAAAAGAAGAAGATTGAATTCTAAAACAATTTTGTAACGTTTAAGTACCGAACAAAAGCAAATATTATCAGCTGATTACATGGCAGCAATAATGAAGGCTGGTCGAAAACCCGGGCCATCGAGCGGTTATCTAAAATCGGAAAGCATTCTAAAATAGGAAAAGAATCAAGTGCTTAAGACGGTAAAAATATATCTATGTAATATAACATAACGCCTGTAATCACAAAGGGTAAGGCAGAGGTGTATCTATAGTACCTACACCCATAATTCGCCAGCTATATGTAAAAAGGGGCTATGTTATTGCCAACAGCCGGGCATAAATCCAGGCACCGGGATGCTACTGACAAATTTCTGAAAAACCCAATAACACTTTTTCGGACCTGGGAATCGAACCCAGATCCTCATGCTCAGCAGTAGAGCTTGCGACCACTAGACCGACAAGGCTATCATGTACTGTTTAATATTTTGATTTCAAATTAGTTTCAACTCTAGGAAAGGATTCTTCTTCTTCTTTTCGTGTGGTTAGTGACTAACCTGGTGTTAGAGCTTTAAAGCCGCCCATGGGCCTCTGTCTTGGCTTCAAATGCCGTCGAGAAATATCTCTCAGACATGCCAGTTTCCTCACGATGTTTTCCTTCACCATTTTTGCAGCAACTGATAATTATACAAAAAACTATTTACAAAAAAAAAAAAAAAACAATTGACTTCCAAAAAACACTACAAAGTGAAAAATAACTTTAATTTCGGAAGTCGGTGTCTTTCTTTGGTTTTAAATTTTCGTTTTTTGTCACCGACTTCCGAAATTAAAGTTATGTTTCACTTTGTAGTGTTTTTTGGAAGTCGGTTGTTTTTTTTTTTGTAAAAAGTTTTATTTTTCACCTTTTAGTTGGGCTACCCCACACAAATTCGAAAACCACTACCTGCTATGTAAATAACAGTGACAGGAACTTATCATATCATCCACATACTAAGTGGGAAAAAGTACGTATTATTGAAGCTAACTCAAAAACTATCAAAGCAAAGTTAATAAAATTTATACGGGACCACCTCGAGAGCATACCCTTTCAAACAAAAAAATAATTTTTAAAATCGGTCCACAATTGACGGAGAAATCGGTGGACATATTTAAAAAAAAAAAATAAAAAAAAAAAACAAACATACGCGATGAACATATAACCTCCTCCTTTTTGGAAGTCGGTTAAAAAGGAAAGGATTATAGAGGAGGAAGGTTATTAGGAAAGGATTAAGTGCAGGCAAGATTGCTGTACAGGGACTAAAAACACTAACCTATACCAGATTTCTACGAAACTATACTAGTTTCTTGAAACTGTATCGTTTATTAAATAAACGGCCATACATTTCGTATGTGGTATCGAGGAAACTCATTTTGTCCGCTTCTCTCCCGCGGGGAATCTAGGAAATCTCGTCTCGAATATGTGGCGTCGTCTTTTAGATTTAACAATTTTACGATCTTTTATACTCTGCTAAACTTACTTCAAAACGAGAATATTTGATTGCCTCGTTGGTCTAGTGTTCGCCACCGCTACTGCTGAGCATGAGGTCCTGGGTTCGATTCCCGGGTCTGGCAAAGTGTTATTGGGTTTTTCTATCTGAAATTTCTCAGTAGCAGCTCGGAGTCTGGATTTGTGCCCGGTTGATGGCAATAGGCTCGCCCCCTATTACATGGAACTTAAACATAACTGGTGAAATGTGTACCTGCTACAGGGACACCTCTGCCCAACCTTTCGGAGAAACAAGGCGTGATGTTATGTTTATGTTTATTTCACTTGTTAAAATGGTTCTCTAATGCCTCCCAATTTGAATGAAGGAACCAAATTGACTCATGTAACACATAAAAATTTATCGTCCAATACTTTTTAATTCTGCGCCTTTCCAACGTGAATTAATTTGTTTGAATCGTGCATTATTGCCATAACGATAGCTTAATTTACGAATCATTTCCTAATTCAAGATACTTATTATACAGAGTGTCCCTGGAAGTAAGGATCAAGTCGAATACGTGCGTGGGCAAGGTCATTTCCAAACTTTTCAACCCTGAGAATGTCAGTGCATTTTTATTACTGTTCAAAAGTTATGAACAATTTTAATTTTTTTCAATAATTTTGCTATCAATTTTTTTGAAGTGAAAACTTCTTTAGGCGCGTTGGGCTTTTTTGAGATGGGAAAAAACAATTGAACTCGCGACACCGTTACCGACACCTCATTTTTGTAAACGCAATTGTGCTCTTTATTTATATTACGTTACGGACCAATGTTCTATACAAGTATTTTTCTTCCACCAAGGTGATCTTGTTCAAGTTTTCACTTCTGTCGGCACTCCCGGAGTGCCACTGTTTTTTTTTTCCGGACGTTTTTCGCGTATCCCTTGCTTTCCTTATTTCTAGATGAATTCAAATGTTTTGCTTTAAACACTACTAAAGTGTGTTGATAGTCTTTAAATTCATCATCATTTGCATAGCCTTTTCCCAAATATGTTGTGGTCGGCTTCCAGTCTATTCGGATGCAGCTGAATACCAGTATTTTACATGGAGTGACTATCTGACCTCCACAACCCAATTACTGGGTAACACGACACCCCTTGGCGATTACGATAGATTTTCAATGCCTACCATATATACGTAGGTATGTAGCTACAAGTGATATGTTTAAACTAACGTTACTATGTCAACATAGCATGTATTGAGTAATTCAAAATTATTGAGTTGAAGCGTAATCAGAGGTTTAATTGTCGTGACTGGCTCTTTGAACGCCAAAATTAATAGAACGTAATTACACAAACAATTACCACGTTAATTTACATGCTATTATATGAGTAATTAGTTGTTATTATTATTATTATGTAACATGAGGAACATAGTTTGATTTGAGATGTAGGAAATAAACCAACCTGGGAAATAAAGGCTCGTGCAGACTTGAAATTGTTTTATTAGAGTTGTATCGCGCTGTCGCGTTGCGCCTGTTCGCGGGAGCCTAAATGCGGATACTGAAGATGCTGTTAACCTGTGTATCTGCTTACCTGGACAATAAATATTTTCTATTTCTATTTTGTAATGTTTATTGCTTCGTTGGCTTTTAAACCATGTGACAGTCATGGGATGCTATGTCCAAAAGTCTGCTTAGCAATATTTTTCTAGAATGTAGTAGCAGAAAGTTCCTGATAACATCGTTAATGGCCTTCCATTAACGATATTATCCCTTCCCACATACTCCAACTGAACGAAACGAAATTTAAATCATGTATAAAACGCACACTATGCTGCCAAGCATATTATAAGTTGGGGGATTACATCGCTGATAAAAATGCTTGGCTCAGCGCTGGTCCAGCTCCACAAGGGCGCATAAACTAATTGATTAGCATTCAAAAGTATTGTTGCAGCTGCTGAAGATTGTAAAACTATATTTCCTTTGTATAAATTCAATCTCTTTGTATTGTATAATTGCATATCACATGTGTGAGCACTGTGACCATGTTGTACATTCCATAAAGCTACCATTTACTGGGTACGTCTTTCATTGACTTGAATGTGCCCTGGCGGCTGAGAGTATGTCATGCTCACTCAAATGTCTCGCTGATGGTGGCGTGTGTGTTGGATCATTAAGTTCCCTTCAAAATGGTTGAGCTAAATGGTGCTGATCCATGCGTCATGTTCGTGAACGGGCGCCGTCAGTAGGGACTGGTCATCTCTTAGCTGCCACGGTTTATTTAAATTTTTGAATTGATATTATATTTTTATTACGGACGCTTTTAACGTGCACGTCTTTCTACATTGTTCTCACATGTATAAGTTCAACACGAATGATGTAACCAATATTTTGTAACAATATTTTGGTGTCCGTGGAGTTTCTTGCCCGTTCTTCTCCATAGGTACCTACTACGCTTTGGAATGGGCAACTAGCTTCATTTTTCTGACTGACCGACCCCTTGACAATTCAAAAGTACCTGTAATTGGTTTATTTGAAATAAATGCTTTGAGTTTGAGTTTGAGTTTGATGTTATCAGGAACTGTGGCGGCATCTACATTGTCACATATGAACTACGCATCACATTGACGTCACGCAAAATCCTGCAACGCGCAAACAGAGTTTACCGCGCGACTGGCATATATACAACGTCTTGACAACAATCGTCGGGCAGTAGCCCTCCAGACACGACACCCGTCTGATCCTCCCTTTTCTATAGAGGATGAGTGAACTTTGCACCCTGTTCCTCATGCCTCTATAGTACTTAGGCCACAGATTAATACAAATGGTTCTCTCCGCAAAATCATTTAAATAAAAAGCGACTCTTGTTACGATACAATAAAGTGCAATTCAGGTTACACAGTCCTTACCTACAGTTATATTCACCTAGAAGTTGCCTCTCTTTCTATCGCGTAAATCTTGGATCTTCTGACTACGTTACATTCACTGAATTGGCCCGACAAGTCGAGCCCGCCGAGTACTTGTAGCTTCATAACTAAAATGCAGAGTGAACCATCTGTTTTAATCTGTGCTTAGGCCATAATTGCTTGCCTGTAAGCAATTATTGAAGTGAAAACTTCTTTAGGCGCGTTGGGCATTTTTGACATGGGAAAAAACAACTGAACTCGCGACACCGTTTTTGTAAACCCGATTGTCCTTTTTATTTATATTACGTTACGGATCAATGTTCTATGCAAGTATTTTTACTTTAAAGGTTTTGGAAGTATTTTTTTTTTGTAAACGCAATTGTGCTCTTTATTTAGGTAAGATTACGGATCAATGATCTATACGAGTATTTTTCTTCCACCAAGGCGATCTTGTTCAAGTTTTCACCTGTCAGCACTCCCGGAGTGTCACTGTTTTATTCAAAGTTTTTGGGACACTTTGCTTGCCTACCGCGACGATAAGCCTGAAGTATGGTCCCACGGGCAAAAATTGTAACAAATAGGCAAGTAAATCCGCATCGGCTAACTAAATGGGTACCCAGAACATCTCTGCTTACCGTTTCGTAACGGCTCCATCTCACATTACATTCCTGAATATAGGTCACATTACAATTGACCGTCGACCATTTTAGGGATGCAAGAAGTACCAAAAAGTATCGATATACAGGGTGTCATCGACGCGAAAACTGAAACCATGGATGCAGTACATGATTCTGAACCACCTGCGTTGAAATTTTTCGTCGGTTTTTTTTTTCATTTTCCGTTTTCAAGGTGATTTTAAGGTAGGAATGCAAGAAGTGCCAAAAAATTTCGATATTTCGTTTTTTTTTTCGATATATTGAAATTAATATTGATATATTTTTTAAATATCGATACGATATACGGGGTGGCATCGACGCGAAAACTGAAACCATGGATTCAGTACATGATTCTGAAACCCCTGCGTTGAAATTTTTCATGGGTTATTTAAAAAAATCTGCTGTTTCATAGAAAAGTGCAATACCTACGCGGTCAAAATGTATAGAACAGGTGATTTTTAATAAAATAATTTATTAAAAATTCTTTATGAACTTCTATTGTGTTTGTATTTACTATGTTAGCTTATTTATTTATGTATCCCATTCACTTGGCGTGACTGCTTGCTTTGTGCAAGCAGTCACGCCACAGATAATTTAAAACGTCTACTTTTTTATGGCTCTGATTCCCAGCGATTTTAGTCAGTGGCAACAACGATGTTGTTGTTGGAAATTTATCGAATTTGATACATTTTCGATACTTGATATATTATATCGATATATCGAAATAATAAATATCGCCTAAAAATATCGATATATCGAACAAAAAATATCGATATATTGAACAAATAATATCGATATATCGATATTTTTTGTGCAAGCCTAGACCATTTGGTCATGTGGCGATATTGCTGTAATACCACGCTTGACAGACTGACGTGTGATCGCAGTTAGATGTTAGTAGTGTACAGGTAACTGGCATAGAGCTTACTCAACCAAATACAATCTTAATTAAAGCTTAGATCTGTCTGAACTAACTGTGACCATATCAAGCAGAGATCTGCTCCTGACATGTGGTCAGATAGGTAGTGTTCTTAATAATGATTTTGCACCGATGTCAATGCTCTTTTTAATAGTAGGTACAGTACCGACCAAAAGTCCATAAGCAATCTCACAAAGCAATAGACTGACGCTTCGGTTTGACTTACGACCTTCTTCTATAAATTGTTACAATACTATAGACACGCACAGTACACACACACACACTCACTTTGTCTGCAACCAATGACTAGTTCGATAATCATTCGTTTTTTGTTTCATTCGTCTTGTTCACATAAATATTAAAGTTTAGCAGGTAGACCACAGAAAACTAAGTAAATTATTCGATTTCTGTAGGGTAGACAGATACAGTTCGTTACGAGTATTCAATTAATAGAACTTTGTTGGCTCGTGGATAATATTGATGACGAGTATTTAGAGCAGTGTTGTGGTTATTATTTTCAAAAAACAGGCATAAAATATATTGAAGAGATCAGATCAGATCAGAGAATATTATTGCGCTGCGTAAAAGTGAAGTGAATATCTAATGAAACCGGACTAAGTGTGAGTGTTATCATTTATATATTTCATATTTTACTAAACATAAATCTTAATCAAGGGTATTGTTGATAGAACAGAGGTATTGTTGAGACAGAAGATGCCTTTAAAGTTTTAAATTCATTATGAGGTTTAATTCGATTAGTGAATAATAAATAATTAGGTATTATGTGTAATAAAAACAATGTTTTTCTTTGTTCTAGAGAAATACTGTGAGGGTTAAGAGATATGAGGAAGGGGCTTATTATTGAGTAGCAGCGACGTCAAATGGTGAATGAATATGAAACAAATGGTTTCATACCAACGAGATATTTTGCTGAATTATTAAAAACACGTCATTATGAACCGTTCGCCGTGCACTCTGAAGGCTTGCATCACTGAAGACCAGCTACAAAACCGTTTTTGACCTTAAAATATTGACCGTACCAACTTAATAAACAACAGATTCATTATTGCATGAATTTATGGTAACGAATTTTTTAAGCACGTTTCAATAGGGTGTTTGTTGTATTTCTTGCAGATAGACCGAAATTGTTTAATTAATATTATTTTAGTAATATTATTATTTTAGGATTAAAATTTGAGGTTTAGTTTCAATCTTCTTTTCGTAAAGAAAATGAATACTTAAGCTATAACCTCAATACCAACCAATATTTACTAAAGCCAAATCAAATTTAAAATAATACTTAACCTTAAAATCAACAATATTGTCAGTAGATTTTTTTACATTTTAAGTAGTCTAATATTCTTATTTATTGCTTAATTACTTCGAACATGATCAAAGCTTTATATATATGGTGAAAAAATCCGTTTAAAAATTCCGTATGATGCATGCTAACAAAAGTGATGGAAATATAAGTGCGGCGCCCGCGAACCGTGACGATACGACAGTGTGTAGTGCAAAACTGCGTTCTCTGTTGTGTGTGTACGGCACTCACACCACAGACGTCTGACTGTTTACACATACAAATGTACGGACTACACCGCGTGTTCACAGCAACACGACTCTTAGCGTGCTTATGCACTTTTGAGCGCTTACTGTACAATCAGGGAAATAAATTGTTAAGCTTTACTAGCAACTTAAATTGTTCGTATATTCGAATCATAGCTGCCATTCTTTGACAGTTGTATGAAATAGCTAAACGATGGCAAATTGACGTAACTAGTGTGTCAATTTGATAAACAATTAATTTCACTGTTCGTTTGAAGATTAAAGTTGATCCAGCCAGTATAAGCCTTGTGGCTACGTAATAACAGCCGCATGAGTCGATCGATCAGGTTAAGCGACGCTTACCACGGTTGGTTCATGGATGGGTGACCATCTTTACATACCCAAACCCCACCATGCTTCGGAAAGTGTGTTAAGCCGTTGGACACGGCTATCATTTGTAGATCTTTGGCAGTCATTACGGGTCATCAGTAGCCCAAAACTCTGACAACCAGTCTTACCAAGGGGTATGTATCGTTTTACTCAGTAACTGAATTGTGGAGGTCAGATAGGCAGTCGCTCCATGTAAAATACTGGTATTCAGCTGCATCCGGTTAGACTGAAAGCCGACCCCAACACAACTACTAGGAAAACAGATGATGATGAGCCAATATAAGAAATAGTACAAAAAAAAAAAAATTGTAAATGGTGTTCCAACTATTTTATTGATAGTGTTGTAGATTAAAATTGCACGCAAACTTAAACTAAAGCAAATTTTAAACATAAAACTTAGTGTAGGTATGGATAAAGAGCACTCTTGCACTGCAAAAACAAGCAACTTACAATGTTTCGGTGCTTGCTTATACGTAATATCCTGCACTAACTTCTGAGTATGAATAAGACAACCCAATGGTGCCTGTGAATGAATCTTCCTCATCAGTCACCACCACACAGTATTCGTTCTTGTATTGATGGCAAAATTCTGTTCCAAGCTACGAAACCTATTATGTAATTATCCAGGTTGTTTTTTTTACTTATTGTTTAGATAGGCCAATTTCAAGATACTGTACTATAGTATAGTTCAGTAATTTAACCGAAACTCGGAAAATTTTAGTGTTGTGTGCAGTTTTCATCTATGTACATATAGGGGGGCAGGGACATCAACGCACAACCCGTTACCATGGACTAAGTACATGGTTCTGGACCTGCAGCGAAGATAATTTTTACGTCAGTTATTTTAAAAAATACATGTTTTCTACAAAATTGCAATACCTACGCGGTCAAAATGTATGGAACAGCTAATTTTTTTTACTGAATCCATGGTCACAGATTGCGCGTCGATGTCCCTGCCATCCTGTATAGTTTAGATACGCCAATTTTAAAATACAGTTATAATTTAATAAAACATTAACATTCACGGAACATTTTAGTTGTGTGCAGTTTTTACCGATATACATATGTAAAAGGTATTCAATAAACAGAAAATCAGATAAAATCTACTTTGTTTTGGTGTTTAGGTATTCCAAAGTTTAAGTTTGCCAGAATCTTCTACAATAGCGCTCTATACTTTTATTCATACTTCAACAACTTTCCTGAATGTCTGCACATGGTCTCTCGCTGCCGTTAGTTATAAACTAAACTCTTTATAGCGTGGACTTAGCCGCGATAGCCTCGACGAAGTGTATTGTAAATAATGGCCAGTGAAGTGCATAATGTGGTTTATGATCGAGAAGTGGCGATTTAATAGTTTTATAATGGAGAAGTTGGGTAGATTTTGAGGTCAACGTTTTAAGTGTGTAGTGTAAAATTAAATAACACGATGACCATTTTTTTACAAGCTTGTAGGTTGAAAGTTTCATCATTATGCGAAAAAATACAGAAAAAAAAGACAAGTAGCCAAATAACCAAACAATCAACTAATATCAATTGGTTATTTATTAGTAACAAATAACCAATTGATATTAAAAAAATTAAAAACAAGTAACTGTTATTTGTTTGGAATGCGTTAGGTTGGAAGGTTTACATTTGGAAGTAGTCCACTTAGAGCACCCGTCCGAATAGCACCTGCGCGAATAGCACCTAGCCTAGTCCACGAAGAGCGCTCGGGCCACACCGAGCGCTGAGTGCAGAAAACACGGTGTGGCAACACGCCAAGTTTGAGTTCGCAACAAGTCCATCGTCATCCTGAGGATGCCTCGTTGAGAGGTGAAACACGTGTCGATTTCTTTCAGGAGTTTTTTATGGCTCTTTAGAAATAGCTAAGCGGAACAAGTTACTAAATATATAATAATAATAAATAATAATAATAATAAAAGTTTATTTACCAAAATAGTTACAGAAATGTACACAGGTAGATATAACTAGTGGGTAGACTTATTCTAGGCATTACAGTGTGTTGCAAAAATTTCTGTACATAATTTTATGTAACCCTGCCTCTTAAACTAGGCTAACCTGTATTTTAAGAGACAGTGTCTAGCTTATAAATTCACAATTTTTATACAACAGTGGACAGTGTCGATCTACCGTTTAAACTTAACAGCAGTAACAGTGGTGCGTGTACGAGTAACATGTGGAGGGGATGTGTAGTGGTGTGATGTGTTATGTGCTTGTTGTGGGTTTGTATGTGTGAATGAATATGGGGTGAATGTGTGTGGATGTATGTGTGAATATGTTTGTGAGTGTGCGTTTTTTCAATTAGGCGATGTAAGTGAGTAAAGACTCCGTGTATGTGTAGTCTTTCTGTAGTAGCCACTCGTACACACGTCTATTGTATTTTATAATGGATTTCCTCAAGGTCACGCCTGAATCAATTAATTATCTTAAATGTCGCCTAGACAAATTTCGTATGTACTTAAGTATGTGTATAAACATTCTAGTGATTTTTATCGATATCTTTCATTTAATAACGTCCTGTATACAAATACATCCCAGCAGTAGGCTGCTGAATCGTAGGTGCTCTTCGTGGACAAAAATGTAAAAATAAATTTTAATCCAGTAAGAGCACCTGGGTGCTCTTCGTGGACTAGGCTAGGTGCTATTCGCGCAGGTGCTATTCGCGCAGGTGCTATTCGGACGGGTGCTCTAAGTGGACTACTTCTACATTTGCAGGCACTTGTTTATTATGGGGTTGCAGGTTTGTCCAAAAGGGTGACCGTGGCCCCTGGCAACATACAGGCAACTGAAGGAACACGGATGGGTTTTAGTCAGTGAGAGTCTGACACGCCCTCCCGCTCCACCTGGAGTGGGAGAAGTTATTTGATAATTTTTATACAAAAAAAAAGGCACTTGTTTATAAAAAAAACAGCGGTCTTACGCATTTATTATTTTTGCACAGCAGACGAAAGTTAAACAAATACTTACAGAAAATACCTTATCTATTTATGTATTTGTAATAGGACTTTCAATCATAATCCGAACGATTTTGAAGGAATTTGCTAATCCATTGCTTAAATGTTTGAAAAAAATCGTCTGCAATTATTGTTGTTGAGTTGTCAAAATGAAAAGCATCGTAAGTCTGTTATGCAAGTACCCCGCAAATCCAATACAATCAAAACACACAAACAACAATTACAATAACAACAATTCAACAATTTCAAATCAATCTCGTTCGCCAAGCTTAAAACGAAATAGTACTCTATCTCGTGTCTCCGAAGAATGACTAAGACCTCTGCGTCAAATAACACAACCACAAAAATGACAATATTATTATCAGCACAAGAACAAACCTTGTTTTCATTCACAATCATTTCCGAGCTCGTAGGTAGAATAAACCGAAAAAATGCGAAAAATTCGTCGCTCGGTATGGCATTCCGATGTTGGGCCGAGACAAACATCATCAAAGGGCCGGTTGTAACAATTTGTCGTCCCTTGATTGGGCCGGGAACGCACCTGGCGCCCTGTGTTACTGCGGACCCCAAACAAAGGGTTTTTTGTGGCGTAAGTTGAGAGGGAAAAGCGGATGGCGTTTGCTAACGGGTGATAGAAAGAAAGAAAAGAAAGAAAAATAGGTTTATTTGTCACAGAAACACGTGCATACATAAAAAACATGAGTAAACAAAGAATAACACAAAGTAAATAATAAATCACGAGCATAGAACAGAATTTACTAAGGCGGCAGCTGCACGACATTACTGCGACAAGAAGGCTTCCACTCAGCATGATGCTGTGCTATGGGGGACCCACAGCACAGCGCTGATTTTCAGTGGTCACCCGAAAAAAAAGAGAGAAGAAGAAGAGAGAAGTAGAAGTAGAGTAATGGCGTAGTAACTGTAATAAATAATCATTTTAATCACCGTTTTTTCCAAGCTGCAATCATCAACCCAAATAGAGGCGCAGTTGCCGATGAAAACTAGATAGGTATGCAAATTTTTTCTAGTAAGTTTGTCCGTGCTATGTTGAGCAATGTAAAAAGGAAATAAATAAAAATTTATAATTAAGAAATAACTACTAGGTACCTATTTCCTTTCCGCCGGCTGTCGCTGAAAACCAGCGCTGAGGCTCTGTTTCGCATAGGGTCGCAGCATTATGCTGAGCGATGACCGTTTTGCGTGGACGTGACGCATATTTTCCCCCAAATTGTTATTTACGTGTTTTGTTCTTTCATTGCGTCATGTTTATCGCAAATAAACGTATTTTCTTTCTTTCTTTCTGTCAGTCAAATTTAATATTGATGTCCAACTCAACACAAAAACGGAATTTTCTTCTACCTTGCGACATCTCATCATCGGCAGGTGTGTGGCATTGTCGTCGGTGCCACTTGAATACTTGATGCAAAGGGCTGAGTTCTGAGCTTTTAGCTACAAGTGCTGCCGCCCTCACTAACACAGTGGGTGTACACGTTTAATTTTACTGCACTATACTTCATTGTAGTGGTAGGGTAACCTAGAAAGCATTTTCCATTCGCTTTGTTTACAAGTGATAGAGTTGAAAAATAAATACAAAAGACCTATGATAATATTTTGCTTAAATAAATCTACCCTGCCCGGAGTCTGGATTAATTATTATTATTATTATTTCATTTTATTTCAGGTATTAACCCATAGCAATATTAAAAATTAAATTACAATAAATTATATTACAATAAATTACATTAAATTAAATTAAAAATAATATATAGGACTTAAACACAACTGGCAAAATGTGGGTGTACTATAGGCACACCTCTGCCTAACCCTTCGGGAAATACAGGCGTGATGTTATGGTATGTTATGTAAAATAAATCTACCATAAATACGCTATTCTGTTGATGCTAAGCAGGCAAAGGTCTCGATATCATAAGGCCTGTGTAATTATTATTTTCCAGGTAGGTACAAAAATTAACACAATTTTAGCTTACCTACTTAACTTGACATTAAACTATTTTTTATATTAAGTTTAGTAGGTTATAAGTACATTGTTTACTTGTGTTAAACAAAGCGTGTCTACATTATTATGTCAACTCTCTGGTATTTAGAACAATACAAGACTAAAATAATAAATATCGCAGACATGAAATATTTTAACAAAAATCAAGTGGCAGTGATACACCAACGTGTTATCTCAGGTGGGTATAAAAAAAAGGCAGTGATACGTCAAAAATTGTGGTGTAGGCAGATTTTTGAACAAAAAATTTTTTTTTCCTACTGTGCGTCGCCCGCAAATTATCCCACGGGAACATACTACCGGGATAAAAAGTATCATAATACCTAACTCAGGTTATGGTCTACCCCTGTGCTAAATTTCATCTGAATCCGTTCAGCTGCTTTATGAATCGTGAAAGCGTAACAAACAAACTCACTTTTGCATTTATAATATTAGTTAGGATAAGTTAGGATTATTGAAGTAAAACTTAATTATTTAAGCTAAAATGTTTAAGCTGTGTGTGCTGTGTGGGTGTGTGTGCTGTGTGTGTGTGTTTTTGTGGAGGTCAGATAGGCAGTCGCTCCATGTAAAATTCAGCTGCATCCGGTTAGACTGGAAGCTGACCCCAGCATAGTTGGGAAAAGGCTAGGCAGATGATGATGTTTAAGCTTAAATAAGCTTTTGTTTTACGCAGATTACAAAATATCTGATTAATGATGAAACAATAGATTCACTAAAAAAACTTGTTCGTTCAACATTGAAATAACTGAAAAAAACAACATATTTTATTTATCACGTAGGTATCGAAGTAATTTATAAAGTTATTAGTAGTCGTGTATCATGAAATGTTTATAGTATCCTACATGGTATTTTCAAGGGAATAGTGAGTATTCAACAAGGAATGGAATATGAAGATCATTTTTGAAGTGAAAACTTCTTTAGCATCGTTGTGATTTGAAAGTCGATGAAACGAAAAAGCGACAGTAAAAAGAGAGAGACACATAAATTCATAAGATTTAACGTGGGAGAAAATGAGGTAGGAAGCATTATACAGTGTTTCTTATGTTCGTGGTTCTCTTTGTGCTCTGCTTCGTACCCCCTCCACTCGTGTTTACCAAGGCATAGTGGGAGTTTGCTTGGGCCTCAGCGTTGTACGTGTGCTAATACGTGTGTGTGCGCGCACAATTTTTTTTATTTTAAATTTTATTGGTTTAAACTTCTACCACGTGTGAATTGCACACATGTTTTCTTTTTTTTTACCACAACGGAGAATCTCTTGGCGTTCATCTCGCCTGATGGTCAAGTGATGATCAGGCCGAAGAGTTTTTATTTTGTTGTGGTGTTTTTATTTTTTGTGATTTTGGACAATCACATCCGTTTTTTTTCCTACTCTTTGTTCGTAGGTTGGAAAAAAGCCGCAGTACTACATCACATTGCGCTTTTATGCTAATTGTTTGTAACAAAACGTTGTACACAAGCGGATGCTCTAGATTCATATTTACCTATTTTAATACTAGTTTCTGCCTGCCACTTTGCTCTCCTGGAATTTTAAGCGGAAGTTTTCACAACACACACAATGAAAATTGAGAAAGTAGAGAAAAACTAACTAACTAGAGAAGTATGGAAGATGGCGCTGGTTTCAAATAAATTTGGGGCTTAGGTAATAGAATGATGATCCGATAAATCTTAAACTTATCTTGTAACGTATCGTATTCTTTATGAAATCAAACTGTAGGTTCAATTATTTTCGATCTTTATTTATTTGATTTTCCATTTTCAGTACCTACTCGTATACTGGTATTACTGCACGCACTGCAGAGACATTTCAATTAAAAAAAACAGCCAAGTGCGTGTCAGACCACGCACAATGAAGGGTATCCGTACTTGGAATGAATTTATCTTAAGAACAAAATTAACACTGTAGTTGAAAAACATGATCTCTCCGTACATTCCAGTACTGCAAATGTATTATTAGATTCGGAGATAATTGGATGTGACCGATGGACAGACAGACAGACACACGAGTGGTCCTATAAGGGTTCCGTGCGTCCGAATGAAAAAACGAAATAGGATCACTCGTGTGTAAAAATATCACAGTCTTGATTATATAGGTCCCTATTATGTACAGGCTTTATATCCTCAACAATTTTTAATAAAAACTCTTTGTGGCCAACGACTAGCAGTTAGTTAATTATGAACTACTTTTATAACAAGCTGAAGTTCAACTAAATGGCTACAGTAAAAGTCAAGGAAAAGAGTTTTACTGCTACAGTTTGTAGGTAGTTTACTTTTATTAAGTTTTTTTTTGCTTGTTTAATTGGAAGTTTTTTCTAGCAGTTTTTTCGCTGCTTGAAATTAGTTTTCAAACGGTAACGTTAATTGAAACTGTATTATTTAGTACTTTTTCGTTAAAAAATATAAAATAAAAAACTTTTTGACAAAAACAAACAACCGACTTCAAAAGAATTATATTTCGGAAGTCGGTGTCTTTGGTTTTGTATACCTATTCGTTATTTGCCACCGACTTCCGAAATATAAGTTATTTTTCACTCTGTAGTGTTTTTTTTAGAAGTTGGTTGTTTTTTTTGTCAAAAAGGTTTTATTTCTCGCTTTTTAGTGCATCAGTACCCTTGAAGTACATCATTTCCAATAAAAAAAGAATCATCGAAATTGGTTGGCGTGATATTGATTTATTCGTCAATTTTGAGAGCAGCGTGGTAATGAAATAATTTACACAAAGTAAAGCGCCTGTCTATTTGAACTTACGTTGTATAACTCGAAAGTCGCAGCCGTTACCACTGGGCCACCATCACTGCTTCCAAAATTGTAGGTGAGTACAGGTGTATACCTACTTGTACTAATTTATTTAATACTTTAAGCAGACAAATGTACAGAGGCGGACTTAATGCCAAAGGCATTTTCTACCAGTCAACCTTTGGGTGATGCAGAGACAAACAGTGGTAGGTGCAATACGAAAATTGTGGATTAAATATTTTTAGTGGTATGAGGAACAGGGTGTAAAGTTCACTCATCCACCATAGAAAAGGGAGGATCCTCCGACCAGACGGGTGCTGTGTCTGGCGGGCAACTGCCCAACGGTTTGAAGTTGAAATCTTGTATCTATGTCGATCGCTCGGTAAACTCTAATTGCGCGATGCAGGATTTGTGTTACGTCATGTCTATGATGCGTAGTTCGTATGTGGCGGTGTAACCGCTATATATTTATATGTACTTGTATTGATTATTAAATTGGAATTATATAATCGCTCTTATCCATTCTAAATCATATTTTTAACCGTATTAAGTGGGCCGATAAGTGATATTTTGTAGTCTCGAGTGATACGTTCTTCTAGGAAAGCACCATCAGCATCGTCGACCGAATCTATGAAATAAAAATAGATATTGTGAATAGGTTAAAATCATCTTTCGTCATCATCATTTCAGCTGAAATTCCGAAAAACGTCAACTACTGGACATAGGCCTCCCCCAAGCACCGCCACGTCGACCAGTTCTGTGCTTCCCGCATGCAGCGGATTCTTGCGGCCTTCACCAGGTCATCAGTGCACATTGTGGGAGGCTTTCCAACGCTAGGTTTAAATAACATTTTGAAATTAACAACAATCATATCCAATTCCAATTTCATACTTTGACATCTTATAATTTTAAATTATAAAGTGTTTTTTTTTAATGTCTTACTACGAAAAGGCGTACGAGGGGCCGGAGCCAACTTGCAAAAGGCCCCTTAGATAATTTTAAATGATGAGGAGGCATCAATCACCGATTATCCCTGTAAGCACTATGCAAGTTCATCCAAAGACAACCCCAACAATATTTATTTATTTTTTGTCTCAAAGAACCCAAGAGTAAACGTGTAGGTAGTGTAGTAAACTAGTATCTAAGTTAATCTCGTTCAAACCATAAATACACCTTGTAAACACACTATTTCAAACCAATTTACAATCCTCAAGTTAATTAAAATGGGGTAGTTATCCGATCAAGATAATTTTCCCCTTCGACGGCAAAGAAAATCTCCTTTAGAGCTCATCTCACCTTGTTGAGCTAATGCGAATCTAATGTACTTAGAAAATGTCGTTGTGGGTTTCAAAATGAGGAAGAATTGTATCGGAGCTTTACGAAAAATCGAAATTATAAGCTCATCTTTGTTACTGAAGTGCATTGTGCAGTAGAGCCTTTTTCATACAAGGACCAATAGACTGCTTAATTTATTTTTACCTTACTACGGCGAAGCAAAAAGGAGGGTTATAATTTTGGCCGGTATGTATGTATGTTCATCTTTTACCTCATAACTTCTAAACTACCGATCATAATTTGACAAATAAGGTATCATTGGAAGCGTCTTGATTGTCTGCTGGTTCACACATAAGTCACATTAAATGCAATATGGCGCCCTCTAGAGGATATAAAGTCATGAACTAAAATATATTTTATTTTATTGTGCCTGTTGGGTATCAAGTGAAAGGGCTTGACGAGTAAAAACTTACTTAAGTTCAAAAACTAAAACTCGACTACTGAAAAATCACGCTCTAAAAAGTATGAAACAAGAAAATATTTCAGACAAAAGACATAGTTGTAGAGACGTTTCTTGTTTCATACTTTTTAGAGCGTGGTTTTTCAGTAGCCGGGTTTTAGTCTACTTTTTTTGTTTGTAATTTCATTTGTTAGGATAGAGGACAATAAGAACATAAATGTAGTACATTCTTTAAATATTCACAGCTCTTTAGAGAGACCGTAGATTTACAATTATAAGTTGGCCCACTAAATCGCAGAGTAAACTAAAAGGTATAGTGACATTGCTAGCTCGCACATCTTGTCCAACTAACTACTACTAGTCGTTCGATAGTTGGCCAACTTATAAATCGTTCTGTAATCAAGCTGCGTTATTGTTGGCTACAAACATAATTCATTTATCTAAAAACAACTAGATATTGGCCGAATATTTGGCGTATGCAGTAGTGTTACCGAATATTCGTAATGAAATGAAATGAAATTGTTTATTCTGTAAATAGGATATCGAAATCACTTTTACACGTCATATAAAAAAATATTAAAAATAAGCTAGATGAGTTCGGCGTTTCCTATCTGACTACTCTGAGAAGAAAGGCCGAAACAAACTCAGAGGTCGCAGTCTCTTTTAAAGTCCAGACATAATCTTGGTCAGACCATATGAGGACCATGTAGATAAGTGTCTGAAAAGGTCTTTTGAGGAAAGAACCACACAGATTTGAGTGGACCTGTCCAGTCAGTGCAAGAATTTGTCAGTAATCGTGGAGCTCAACTCAGAACTTAAGGAGCTCAACTCGACGAACAATACCAAAGAAAGGACATTTGGGTAGGCCGCATAAACTACTCAAACTGCCAGACCATCACTAAAACTAGCAGAGAAATAAAAACAATATCCACATAGTCCTCACATTCACAATAGTTAAAATAATATAATACTTTACAAAGTAATCATGTCACTTTGAATATAATTTTCAACAATGTCAATGTGTTTATAAAACTGGTATTTGTTGATTTTACATAATTAAAATGTCTAGTTTTATGGTTTTATCACAAGGCTTAGCAGAGCGAGCAGTTCAATCCCAAGCTTTTTTATCTTCTAAATAATCTGAAATTGTATAGTACCCTTTTTTACAAAGTTTGGTTTTAATACAGATTTTAAATCGTTTAATGGGTAAGTTTCGAATGTCAATGGGGAGTTTGTTGTAAAAACGTATACATTGACCCATGAATGAGTTGCCTACTTTGTGGAGACGTGTGCGATGTACAGCAAGGTTGTGTTTATTCCTGGTATTTAAACTATGAATATCGGACATTTTTTTAAAATTTGATATATTTTTGTGCACATGCAATAGGTTTTCAAAAATATATTGTGAGGCTACAAAAATATATTGTGAGGTATTTGGTAAAACCCAGCACATTCGGCCCAGCTCTATAAACAACTCACAAAACAAACTTTCACCAAATTCTGAACAACCAATCAAGTCAAAAACACTCATAATTCAAGCTAAATGGCCTATTTCCTACACCCTATACAGTTCTAGCACAGCATATTCATCATGCCGCCTGTTGGACTAACTTCTCAACTACCAATAAAACAAAATAAAGCGCTAATAGTTCCAAGCTACTATAGTGTATTTTTCTATACTTGCCTAATTTGGTAAACAAATATGGCGCAACGGAAATATCGATTAGATAAATATAATGAGTTTAAATAGTTTTTAACTCATATCTCGGAAAAAAAGTTGCTGTAAGGACTTGGGAGAGACCTTTGCCAAGCAGTTGGACAGTATAAGCCAAACAAAAAATATTAACAACATTATAATATATACCTCTGCCAAACAGCAATGCAGTTTTTTGTTGATTTTGTTCATTTAAAATAAATCTTGTAAACGTGTCTTTGGTTTAAGTATATTAACGTTTCTAATTTATTATTTAGTACCTGGTCGACTGAGCTCTGCACGGGTGTAAATAGAGAATGCTCAGTCAATACCATTGGATAGTTCATACTAATTCCATGCTGCCATGATAGTAGGTACAAATTCCATGCTGCCATGTCATTATTCTAAGGTATCTTGTTCTAAAGTTTAGGCGACCGAGCTCTGCCCGGATGAAAATACGGAGAGAACGAATTTTCCCTGATATGAGACCTGAGAGAGAAGAGCAGTGGTGGCTCAGTGGTAATGGCCGCGACTTACGAGATGTAGGTCGTAGATTCGAACCCAGACAGGCGCTTTACTTTGTGTAAATTATTTCATCACCCCCGCTCTCAAAACGGTGAAGGAAAACATCGTGAGGAAACCGGCATGTCCTAGAACCGAAAATTCGAAGACATGTGACATCTACCAACCCGCACTGGGCCCGCGTGGTGGATTACGGCCCACTCCCTCTCACTGAGAGGAGGCCTGTGTCCCAGCAGTGGGAACATTATAGGATGATGAAGATGAGACCCAGCTTGATCGATTTTTCACCTCCGTAAACCCCTAAAATGCATCTTTCATCGAAATCGTTAGAGCCGTTTTCGAGAACGTGATTACTTATAATTATCAATACAGGTGTATACCTAATGTTATAGCGCGATCATAATGCGCGGTTTATAATGTCCCTATCAGTGAAGATCGTCATAGCCTAGTTATTTTGATGTATACTCCATTTGAAATAAGATTAGACGTTTAACTAAACCTTTTTTACAGTCCGTTCAATCGATTTTGACTTCTACTGCGTTGGTGGCATGACAAATAGCAGCTGCAGTAAACAGTTGGTATTGTAACCAGTTTTTTGCTTTTAATGCCATCCTTATGCCTACGGTATAGAAGTCAGAATCGGTTGAGCGGACTGTAATAAAGATTTGTTTAAATGTCAAATCTTATTTCAAATGGAGTATAAATCCTTACCGTTTTTCTTACAAAGAGCAAAACATATCTATCTTAGAATATATTATTCTAAGATATCTATGTAACTGTGTACTTAAGTTTCAAAAACCTGTTTGTTTACCAAATAGGGCATGTACGAAAAAACAGACTATACATGGCCTATTTCCCCCCTTCCCCTCTATACAGTTCTAGCACATTCTATACATCACGTCGCCATATCGGGTAGACACATAAATCAGCTGTGTCGAACGTTAAATCTGGCCCCACTTAGTCGGTGCCAACAGCCGGCCCTCGGAAAACATTGGAAGTCACTCGCAATCTGCTCGTATCCATTGTTACTATGAGTTGTAGGAATAGTAGTCAATTGATTAGTTTTAATGATAAGTAATCAAATATAAATAATAATATAGGTCTGGATAGACAGTCAAAGCTGTGAACTCGTTGAAAAAAATTGTGTCCAACTGTTGGCCCCTAAATGCACGCACACTAGAAAAACTCAATGACAGTACAATGACGTGGCGCGAGTGTAAGACGTAGCTATCACACACACAAGCATAACAATGTTGGCCTGTTTGTTTTAGTTCTTTTGCAGCGGGAAACTATTGAGACATAAATAATCAAAGTAAGTAATCTGTTGATGATGATAATTATGAAAAAAACAGCTATCACTTTATTTTGTTTTATTATATGAAGAAGCTAAGTGTGAATGAATCTGTAATAGAATCGTGTGATGTATCTATTCGGGAATTTATTTTCAAGATGTTTGAATTACTTAATGACTCTGATAATTAGATATTTTTAAATGTTACAATAATATGCTGTCATTCGTGGATCTTTGACAGTCGTTACGGGTCGTCAGAAGCCCGAAAGTCTGAGAACCAGTCTTACCAAGGAGTATCATATTACCCAGTTACTGGGCTGTGGAGGTCAGATAGGCAGTCACTCTATGTAAAATACTGGTATTCAACTGCATCCGGTTAGACTGGAAGCCAACCCCAACATAGTTGGGAAAAGGCCAGGTAGATTGATTGACAATAATAAGCGGATCTTAATTAGGTACTCAATTTTTTTACCTAGTTGAATTTATAACAAATTTTTTCACTAGTGTATTTTGCCTACAAGTTTTATGTAAAACTGAAAGGAGTTTTTCTACATTTTACCAGATAAATATTGATTACAAAGAAACAACGAAAAGATAGTAATTATCAATGGAAACAGCTCCATAAACGCGCTAATACTTTCAGCAAATACTTTGACGTATATGAGACAAACCTCACACAAACTTGAGGGGAGTCCGCAGCGACTTGAGACTTGTTGCGAACTCCCTTTGTTACTAAGCGCACCAGAACACAGTCTTTCATGCACTTGTCAAACATTAAAAACGACCTTATGACTATAACAGTACGGTTGACGATAACAGCAAAGAACTTTGCACATGCACTTGCAAAACCAAATTCTATTGCAGTTGAAGCAATCGAAATTGCACCTTAAGTTGTAATGATAAGGTAGAGGTATGAGGAATTAATAGTAGGTACAATAAACGTGAAATATGATAATCGTCTGGCCTGATGATGGTATTCATAGTTGGGGTAAGGAAAGAAGGAAGCCTTAGGAGCTGGGGAGGGAAATTAGTGTGCATTTCATAAGATTGCTTGCTGTGCGAATATGTGCACTTTGTATGGAGGTGATTTTCTTTTGTGGGGCTTAGAATTTATGTAACTACATGGAAATTATGTTACATACAGTGAAAACCGTTTATAACGACTTCGCTTAAAGCGTCGTACCGGTTATTACGACGAAATTTTGAGGTCCCAACATTTTTGTTTACCTAACATAGTTTTTGGTTATAACGACTATCGGCTACAACAACCGTAAGTCGATGGTCCCTTCGAAGTCGTTATAAATGGTTTTCACTGTATTTAACCAGTCATTTTACTGGCTGCAGTCTGTATGACGCTAAGAATTATTTATGCAATTTAGTAATGTAGCTGTCTGTCAAAGAGTTTGTTTAAGGAAGCACGGACTGCCCAGTCTACCTATACCCCAAGGCTGTGTCCTGATGATGCCGTTAAAGTTACAGTTATTTGACGTTTTTATCTTTGTTTCAAATGTTGACCAAACGTCAGTGATAAGCGAATGGCAAGAGCAATGATAGCCTAGTGGTGTGACCGTCAGACTGCCAAGTCATAGGTTTCGAGTTCAAACCCAAGGCACACCCACTGACTTTTCGGATTCATGTGCGTATTGTATAATTATCACTTGCTTCTAAAACGGTGAATGAAAACATCGTGAGGAAACCGGCATGCCTGAGAGATATATGTATTTCTCGACGACTTGTGAAGCCAAGTAAGAGGATTTAAAATTTTGATACCTACCAGTTTAGTCGCTAACCACAGAACAATAAGAAGAAGCGAATGGCCTGATGAAAAGAAGAGTCAAACGTCTGATCGTATTTCTTCAGTAACATTCATCATTTCAGCCGAAAGACGTCCACTGCTGGACATAGGCCTTCGCCAAGCACCGCCACTTCGACCGATTTTGTGCTTTCCGCATCCAGCGGATTCCTGCGGCCTTCACAAGGTCATCGGTCCATCTTGTATCTTGTGGGAGGCCTTCCAACGCTACGTCTTCCGGTACGTGGTCGCCACTCCAGAACCTTTCGACCCCATCGGCCATCTGTTCTGCGAGCAATGTCCTGCCCATTGCCACTTAAGTTTGGCAATTCTTCGGGCTATGTCGGTTACCTTGGTTCTCCTGCGGATCTCTTCATTTCTGATTCGATCACGTAGGGAAACTCCAAGCATAGCCCTCTCCATTGCCCTTTGGGTGACTTTTAGCCTTCTGATAAGGCCCATTGTGAGCGACCACGTTTCAGTACCATAGGTCATCACTGGCAACACGCACTGGTCAAAGACTAGTCTTGAGACACTGTGGTATGTGGGACGAAAAGATATTGCGTAGCTTCCCGAACGCTGCCCAGCCGAGTCGGATTCGACGCTTAATATTATGATAATATTATGCTCTATTATGCTCTCCAGTAATATTATGTTTTCAAATTCCAATAAAATATTAAATTAAACAAACACAACAAACCCACATGGTAGACTCACAATCCCAAACCACGTAATTGTAGCATGTAACGTCATACTAACCTAATTATCAACTCATTTATAAACAAAACACAGTACATATTACGTAAAACACAATAATTTCAGTATAATACAGGATTACAGTACGAAAATATTTTAATCCGTACGCGTGCGTTTTCATTGTAATCGCGTAAAACATACGAATAAGCCTATTGTGGAATGTACGCAGTCGTAAATATGTGAACATTGGCTTTGTTAAGGTATTTTTTGTTATTTATGTAAATATAAGTTGTAAGTTAAGCGTATTGAAGAGAAATATGTAGCTTAAATGCAACAAAAATATGGGAAGAATTGTTAATCGTAGCTAATTGTAAAAACCATAGCAATCGGACTACGTGGCGTAGGCAATTGCTACGAGCGTAGAGGTTCATAGCACGGCGTAGCAGAATTTTTAATTAGGCCCGTGTCCAAATATTTTTAGTCCGTTTTTCAGATAATAAAAAATATTGGACACGTATTTTTTTCTTTTTTGACGTAATCAAAAGATTACGGCGATACGTTGACTTAAAAAAATGTGGCATGACGTCACGCCTTGCTAGATTTTATACTGCGTTGTGACGTATCGAGCCCCCACGTGTTTTCTAAGTTATTTTTGATTAATATGATAAAGCAAAAAATACGTGTCTAATATTTTTTTTATTGTCTGAAAGACGGACTAAATACAATTTCTTTTTTTTCACGTAGGCAACTACCGTACTGTGGAAATAATAATTAAAATTATGTGTTTATTCAAAGTAAAGTTCTGATACAATGAGATACATAATAAGGAAAACCGTTCAATAACCCCAAAAGCGAAAGGTGAACCTTACAAAAGTATAATATAGCATAAAGCTTATAATATTAGTAACATGAGTTGTCGTTATGTAAGCACTCCTGCAGGAATCCATAGGAATAGTCTTCGGAGGACTGCCGCCTTGCCGATATAAGTTTGTATAGGAATAGAGATCGTGGAGACGACAAGGCAAATTTTATATTTTTTGTTTACCTTTTTTTTTCTACCCGTGAGTGAATATTTTCCAAATTAAGTGATATTATAGTCTCTTCACAATAAGGCCACTCATTGTACTTTCATTCTGCAAATTGTTATCCTAGTGTCTTACAATAGAATTTTAAAGAACACGAAAAACAATTTTTTTTGGCCCTTATGTTAACTCAAATAGTTCGAATTATGAAAATAATGAACACCTGAGAGTTATTAACACTCTTCTAAGAAAAAAAAAAAACAAACAAACACAATATCTTTCCCTGTGCCCGTGGCTCGGGTAAGCCGTGTAATTCAATTACAACTCCTTCGAGCCGCCACGCGAAGGAAAATAATACAAAAACTGAATTAAAAGGCTTCATAACTTATTGAGCTGACTGTACTCCAAATGAAATACCCACACACTGCACGTATTGGCCGTGAAAGAACTTTCAAAGTTCTTTCAAAGAACTTGTTATTGGGAATGTGTGAAAATACTTCGGTTCTAGCGACAGTTTTTAATGGGATTTTGAAAGCTGATAAATGGAATTTATCGAGAGTTGGTTCGTTTATTTTTCGTTTGATTTCTGCGGTTTCATGAGTGGAAGGAAGTAGGTTTTAGTAAGAGGCTGGTTGTAAGGTTTCATAAACTTCTAAGGAGCTATTAGATTGGGTTATTGTAAACTAATGAGCATAAAGAATTAGAGAAGTCCCTACTTAGCAGTAGGTAAATTCACGCTGTTTTATTGTTTTTATTTTGTCACAATAAAAAGCGATGATAATTCCGCTAGGCACGCCAAAGTTTCGAATAAAGTTCCAACACTTTTCTTTATCCCAAAAGCGAAAATGCGTGAACAACACGCGGCAAACTAGAAACAAACTGAAAATTTTGACATGTTTGCGAGTATCTAACTATTTCGCACTTTTCAAACAACAAACAAAGTTGTCCAACTGAAAATCTGCCGCAAAACTCTCGCGGAGTATGAGATAACTTTCAAACTCGATAGTGTTCCGTATCAAAGGCGTCGCAATTTATATTTATTTATGCAAAATTCATAAAACGTTCCCGCGGGATCGGGCCGAGCAAAAATTATGCAAATCTAGCCCTTAAGCGGCGCACAATTAGAAGCGATTATCGAGTGAAATTCAATTCTGTAGTCGCAAATTTTATTTCGCTTCTCTCTAGAGGTATTGTTAACGATGCATTCAACCGTTTATTTAGAATTTAAAATGTTTCATTTTGCGGCTTTTTTGTGGATTCTAAACGAACCTTTGAAATATTTGAATGCAATTTAATTCTGAACTTTCGGTTTTCGCTAACAAGGTTTTTGGTTTTCGCAATTTATATTGTTGTTGTGCTTTGTTGTCGTGTGAGCAATTTCTTAGTGCGATAAGGGCGTTGGCGTTGTGAACATTGTTTATTTATTGCTTTAAATTCAACCCCTTTAATTTTTCTTTTGTGTTACAAAATATGAATCGTCAAATACCGTGTTCAGGTCCAGTTGAAAACCAGCATCAGGCACTAGATGTTTGGCATTTCTTGCTGAACTGGGCCTACTTGGCGCAGCTGTGAGGCTCACATTCCTGCTAATATCTCACAACGCACTTTACACTTTTTATTTGTTTTCTTTCTTTTTTTAAAATTTATTTTTACTTGTAGTATAATATGTTGTGTTGTGTGCCTTTTTAATCTGTGCTAAATAAATTTAATTTCTTGCTGTCTCGTTCTTTCCCCGTTTATAGATAATTTTAATTTCCTATCCCCCAACATCGGATGCTAGCCATCCTCCGAAAACCAAATATTAATACACATCACATGTTTGGTATCATTCAGCAGCGTGAAATTACTCGTCGGATTATGACGTCACGGCCCCAAATGGGCACTCGTAATTATATCCTTTGAGGTCCCCTCACCGCGGGCTTCCAAATTTGAATATCAGGGATGAATGAAAAAGAAAATTTTGTTTGTAAATTTCTTAAACATCTGCGACTGAATGGCGCGTCTTGAATTAGATTTTTGGTCTTTTTGAATTGAAATAAGTGGATGAATTCAAGTTTTTTTTTAAATTGGTAATAGGGATGAAAAATTAGGTGAAAGTAGAAAGGACCTTTCGTATTATTAATATATTATACGTTACCATCTTAATGGGGTATCTTATAGGTAATATCTTTTTATACTCATAGCAATGAAGAGAAAATAAAAAAAACCAGCCAAGTGCGTGTTGGGACGAATTTATCCCAAAAACAAACTTAACTTTGTAGTTGAAAAAAAAAATCTTTCAAACAAAATGTACGGGAGAACATGTTTTTTCAACCGCAAATTTAAGTTGGTCGATTATTACTCGTTAACTTGTAAAGCCTACTCAGCTGTGATAGTTTTCCTTTTAAATTCGTTATATAAGCTACTGCCGTGAATTTTTTGTTCTCCCATACGGAATATATGGGAAAACATGTTTTTGCAACTGCAAATATAAGTTGATCGATTATTACTCGTTAACTTGTAGAGCCGCTGTGATTTTTTTTACACATCCAAAACCAACCATTTAGCTGGCAGGGGGGGGACACTTGACTCTAACGAAGAAGAGCTAATTTCGAAACTAGACCGCGGACAGACAGACAGACAGACGGACATGACGAAACTATAAGGGTTCCTTGTTTACTACGGAACCCTAAAAACAACATATAAAACATTGATTTTTTCCATGTCCCGTATTAAACACGCAGAAATTCCACTTTGACCCAAATATTTACATTCAGCTGCTTTATATTAACAATACACGAAAAAAGCGCTGTAAATCGCGGAACCCTGCTGAGCGCGGCCCGCAAGCGAATAGCACAATAAAACTATAAAATCATAAATCCCTATGAAAAATGCCGTGGCGTGACTCCCTAGGCACCATGCTCTGCTAGTCCAAAGGAAAAACATAATTTCTATTAACGTTACAATTTTAAAAGAGTTACAAAAAAATGGAGGAGTTGTGTGTAAGCAAATAAACAGCCATTTTGAAATACTTAATTGTTTTTTGAAGTGAGAAACTTCTTTAGACGCGTTGGGCATTTTTACTAAACCATTGATTTCGCGACACTGTGAAGACACCTCATTTTTGTACACGCGATTGTGCTCTTTATTTATATTACGGTACGGATCAATGTTCTATACAAGTTGTTTTACTTTCAAGGTTTCGGAGTAATGAAAGAAAGAAAGAAAGAAAATAAATTTATTTGACACAGGTTAAGCACACAGTTTTCAAAAACAAAAAACAAAGAAAGTTTTTAGTTTTTTTTTTTTACATAACATAACATCACGCCTTGTTTCCCCGAAGGGTTGGGCAGAGGTGTCCCTGTAGCAGGTTTTTGTAAACGCGATTGTGCTCTTTATTTAGATAAGGTTACGGACCAATGTTCTATACAAGTATTTTTCTTCCACCAAGGCGATCTTGTTCAAGTTTACACTCTCGGAGTGCCACCACTTTTTTTTTTCGGTGTTCTGTAGATCACTATGTCACGAGCAATACTTACTGCATATCATGGGTTGGACATGAGCATTGATTGAGCATGGTTCGATGCTCGGGTCGGGCAAAGCGTCATTGGGATTTTCATGAGATTGTCAGTTTACCTGCCTTACAGCAACTTTTTTTTTTTTTGCAGCCTGCTGTATTAATTTGTTCACGGTTAATGACCACTACATAAATACTTACATTCAGGTAGCAATTTGAATAAAAACATAGGGTAACGTTCATGTGTCCTAACTATAATAATAATTATAAATACAAAAGTGAGTTTGTTTGTTAAAACGACTGAATGAATTTAGATGAAATTTGGCACATGGGTAGACAATAACCTAGGTAAAGACATAGGATACTTTTTATCCTGATGTTCCCACGAAATCGAGACTAAGGCTGACTGTCTACTGTAGCGGAGAGGAGAGGAGCGGAGCGGAGCTATGCCAATATTAACCAGTGGAGTTGTATAAAATCTCCGCTCCACTTCAGTGGACAGGGATTTGCAAACGTTTAAAAATTCATACAAAACCGGGATCGGAGCGGGGAAGCGGAACGGGGAAACGAAAAAAAACTGGTCGCGGGTTATTGCAGCTCGCTCAAATTACTCGTCGCGTGAACTCGGCCTAGTTCCGCACAGTCCGCATCTCCGCTCCGTACTACCTCGCTCCGCATAAATGGACAGACACAGTGCGCAACTCCGCTCCGCATTACTTCTTCACTCCGCGTCAATGGAGAGGCAGTCTTATGCGGGTGAAACCGCGGGGCGTAGCTATTATATTATAAAGGATATGCTGGTTCTAAATGGAACAAACCTCGGCATTGTCATACCATGCAATCACACAACAGGTTGCCGTTATAAAATTAATGTGAATTAGATATTTATGACAGTAAATTACTTGGACGGAATAAATCCAGACGAGTTTTTATTTCTTTTACAAGGAAAAATTAAAGGGAAAAAATAACAAAGAAGAAATTGTTAACAAATACTTTCGAAGACTTCTGATATTGGAGAATGAAGCTTTTGTAATACTAAATAATATGATAACCCTAGACATAAATAAATAGGCTTGCTACATCGAATATTAGGAAACTGTTTGACCTGTAAATTAATCCGGAAATTACACACCATCATTTTGTATTTAGTTACTAAAAAAAGAGCTTGAAGTGAGCTGTCATTCCACCGAAAGCTAGGGTTTTCACACTATTGACAGATCACTTGTCACTTCAATTAAGTTTTCGCGGTAAGTTACAGAATAGATCGCTGATACTAGGGTTTGACACTATTGACAGCTCACTTGTCACTTCACCTAAGTTTTCGCGGTGAGTTACAGAATTAATACAGTATTAATTTCCATTAAATTATCTATACAATAATATATAAATTAAGTAGATTCTGTGTACTAGCAGGAATGTAACAATTAAAACAGTTGCAGAAAGGAGGCAAAACAAATTATTCGATCGCAGAGCACTCTCTAATGCTTCGCATTATGAGTCGTGCAATATATCGGTTGTTCTTGTACCTAAGATACATAATAATTCCATGATACCTACAGAAATATAGCCCTTGTTACTACGGGAAGCTAGTTTCCAATGTCGTTAATTACAAATTCAAGATGGTGTAAAATGGAAATAGTTTGTTAGGGCTTACAGTACCTAGTCTAAAACTTACAGGGGTATGTAAACTACGTAGGGGATTGATTACTAGGGGATTGACCTTGTTCGGAGGGTAATATTTCTTGTACCTTATAAGTATAAGAAGAGGAAGTATAAGATATAGGAAGAGCGGTGTCTCTTAACACAGGCTTATTTGCTTAAAAGTAGGCTCCAATGACTAGTTGTTAAGGTTTTTATTTGTTTAATGATTAAATAAAAACAATTTCGTTTTTTTGTAAATCTATAACCTAATATTAATACTATACTTATTTTATAAAGAGAAAAGATTTGATTATTGTATGTTTGTTTTGTAATAAATAAACTCAAAAACGAATGGACCAATAAATATCTTTTTGTATCATTTCCAGAACGTGATTACAACTATATATATACAAATATTGCTCGTTTAATAGCATAGGATATATGATAATCATTTTTTTTTGTACTCATATTATTGTAAATTTTGTAACGAACTTCTGCGACTTGTATAATGTATATTTAAGAACTTAGTGCAAGCTAAATAAAGGAATTTGAATTTAGGACTCTACTACTTCAGACACCTTTTTTTTATTAAGAGTATGCATAATATTAACTAGTGACTGAAATAAAATGTCGAAATAATAAAGATGTATGAATATGATAACTTTTTACTTCCCTTTTTAACCGACTTCCAAAAGGAGGAGGTTCTCAATTCGTCTGTATGTTTTTTTTTTTTGTTTGTTACGCGATTACTCCGCCAATTATGAATAGATTTTGATGATTCTTTTTTTGTTTGGTAGATCATACTTCAGAGGTGGCCCCATATAAATTTTATTAACTTTGCTTGGGTAGTTTTTGAGTTAGCTTCAATTATACGTATTTTTTCCCACTTAGTATGTAGATGATATGATAACTTCTTGTCACTGTTATTTACATAGCAGGTAGTGGTATTCGAATTTGTGTGGGGTAGGTACCACAACTAAAAAGTGAAAAATAACTTTAATTTCGGAAGTCGGTGACAAAGAACGAAAATTCAAAACCAAAGACACCGACTTCCGAAATTAAAGTTATTTTTCACTTTGTAGTGTTTTTTTTTGAAGTCGGTTGTTTTTTGTTTTGTAATGTTTAAAACGTCTCCCATAATCACATTTTAAGCTCACTCTCATACAATTTTACTTTTAATCTCACCACACCTCAAGGATCCCATTCAAAATATCAAACTATACATACAAACATACATATATCTGCTACTTTGATGTACAGCAAACACGCTCCGGGTATTATCACGTACTGTGTGAGGAATTAAGAAGCGCGAAATAAATGAAAAGTAAAAAAAGGCTGTGCCGCCACTGGGGCTGGCTGGCTGGAACAATGAGAGCCCCTTATTTGCGGTGTGCGCTATCGTTCCATCGAGAGGATGTGTTCCCGTTTATGTGGGTGAGTTTGACACAAAAAATGTGATTTCAAAGTACAGACAAACCATGTTCTTAATATCCCTCGGCAAACCTCGTGTTTTGTCAGTCGTCGGATTTCTATCAGTTGCCCTTTGGGCTTTGTGTAGACCGGACGCTCTCAATCAACTTGGAAGTATATAGAGTTGTTAATACTTTTTTAACTTAATGTAATTTATTTAAAAAATGGGACGAAAGCCGCTAAAGTCGCAGGCACGACAGATAGGAAAATAGTTTTACATCTCTATATAGTTCACACGGAAATCAAAATAAAACAACAATAAAGTACTTAGTTCTGAATTCAAATTACTATACACAATAAATCTAATAATTGATGGACATGGAAATTAGCATTCGTTTGTATTCGGAAATGAAATGAAATGAAATGAAATGAAATTGTTTATTCTGTAAATAGGATATCGAAATCACTTTTACACGTCATATAAAAAAAAAAATATTAAAAATAAGCTAGATGAGTTCGGCGTTTCCTATCTTACTACTCTGAGAAGAAAGGCCGAAACAAACTCAGAGGTCGCAGTCTCTTTTAAAGTCCAGACATAATCTTGGTCAGGCCATATGAGGACCATGTAGATAAGTGTCTGAAAAGGTCTTTTGAGGAAAGAACCACACAGATTTGAGTGGACCTGTCCAGTCAGTGCAAGCATTTGTCAGTAATCGTGGAGCTCAACTCAGAACTTAAGGAGCTCAACTCGACGAACAATACCAAAGAAAGGACATTTGGGTAGGCCGCATAAACTACTCAAACTGCCAGACCATCACTAAAACTAGCAGAGAAATAAAAACAATATCCACATAGTCCTCACATTCCGATGGAAATCCGATGATACCCGAGGGATATTATGAAAATAGAAATACTGTAGATACTATTCACTTCATTCTTAATTTTTATTTACTTCAATCTTTAATTTTGCAGTATCATTGATATTTTTTTACACTTGGAACATTTTAAAATCAGCATAGGGTTCGTGATTTTAAACAATGTAGGAATAGCAACTGATTTTTATAGAATCAATATTGATATTCTCATTATTTTAGTTATGTACTTTCGGAAGGTTTAATAATTCCGAGTAAATAGGTAGACAAATTCGCGTACGTCAATGCCATGTACGTTTGAATTTGAAAAGTAGTACGCAACAACAGCTGCATATAAATCAGTCAAACATATATTTAATCACTAGCTGCGCCCCGCGGTTTCACCCGCGTAAGTCTCGATCCTGTGAGAACATCGGGATAAAAAGTATTCTATGTGTTAATTCAGGTTATAAACTATCTGTGTGCCAAATTTCATATAAATTGGTCCAGCCGTTTGAGCGTGAAGAAGAGACAAACATACACACACACTCACAAAGTTTCGCCTTAAAATATTAGTGTGATTTCCCACCTAGACCAAGAACCATCAAATGCACCGCCATCAACGGGAGTGTCCCCTAAATCGTCGATTGTTTGACGTCGGCATTAAAACAGCGAAATGTCAATATTTGTCGGTAGTACTCTAGGGCGGAGGGCAGGCGGTAATCCCCTGTTCGCAAATACTAGGAGATTTCGTTGATGTCGCCTGTTTCGGGGTCCCGAGGGAACCTCTTTTGTTTGCACTCTCATTAATATACATGGGAATTTGTGGTAAGACACTGTATTATGGTGAAGGATTTTTTGGGTCTTAAGTAGGTGTGAAAATGACAATTTGCAGTTTGGAGTTAATTAATATTCTTTTGTTTACAGCTGCTGTTTCTGAAAATATTATGGAGTTGAAGTTTTACGACCCACAATAGAGCGGAGACTCCGAGAGTGCAAGATTTTAATCCATCACCTGTTTCTTTAAAATTTGTTTCCATATCTTGTGAAAAACAACCAGGCAATAACGGCACAAAACAATGAACAGTCGAAAACCACACATTTTTTCAATCACCCACAAAATACCCCACATTATTCTCTCACCCACATTCAACAACCGAAAAAACACATATCTACCTACCTTTGCGCATATTTTAAAATATAACAAACGCGGCACACCAACATTTATTCCACGACAAAAGGTACACTTGTAAATAGAAAAAAAAATGCAAATAGGGTTGGGACCGCTATCAATTTCCCGCAAATTTCCCGGGACAACACGGGGCTATTTATATCCCGTATGTGACCCGCGGCTCACACTTCAACACCAGTCTCCTTTGTTCGTTGATATATCGAGGACCCGTCGAAGGTGTGGTCGATGAATCATTTAGTTTTTGCGGACAGAAATGATGATAGTATCGTTTGGTTGGGTGGTTTCTATTTGTCTCTTTTTTGAGACATTGGGAACAATTTCCCTTTATGATATTTTTAGGTGTTAGAAGAACTCGAACTTGTGATAATTTTTGTCCTTAAAAGATGAACTCAATATAAGAAAACAATAAAAATACGTACTGTACTTAATTATCACGCTCAATCAGCACATGCACTTTAGATACCAACTTTGACGAGTAAAATTTTATATTGTTACCATCAGAACCAGTAACATACCTATATCATTTTTACTATTAACATCTTAATTACTTAATAAAAATAAACATTACCTTAAAAACCAAAATCTATTTTGATTATAACAGCTCTTTCAAACCATTAATTACAAACTCATCTCCATACGTACAAGCTCGATGACCCGCCAGCAACCAGCCAGCAACTCACAAGTCAAGTAACAGCGCAGACAACCCGGCGGCGGTCACTCGGGCGGAAGGAACGTGAAATATGGCCGACACACTACATTTAACCAGATAACTGAGAAGTGAGAACGTTTTGACAGCCGCGGTAGGGGTAATGGAGTAGGAGACGAACTATCTGATAGTGGTTAGTTGGGATGCTTTAGTTAAGTTCGAAGATCGGTAACTTGTCACAGCGATTTGTTCCTTATTCGCGTCATGAACAAAAACAGACATACAGGGTGATTGGAAGATGGGTGCAAAGCTTTAAGGCGAAGATAGTACAGACAATTTAGAACCATTTAAGCCATGGTTGTCTCAGACGAAGTCTTACCAAATATTTTTAACCAAATTTTTTAGTTTTTTTTCGGGAATTCTCAAAATTTAATGTAAACTGCATAATTATGGCCAAATTGAATGATAAATGAATTAATTTTTTATTTATTTAATTAAAGTAATGTGTAAGCAATTAAGCAAAACATGTTTTAGGCTTCTGTGTCATTAGACATTTAAAGCTCAGAAAAAATAAAAAATTGTACAATACGTCTTTTAAACCTTATTAAAAATTAAAAAATTTGGTAAGACTTCGTCTAAGACAACCATGGCTTAAATGGTTCTAAATTGTCTATACTATCTTCACCTTAAAGCTTTGCATCCATCTTCCAATCAGCCTGTATATTAGACACAATGTGCAGTACATCCTGGGCTGTCATACTGAATACATTTTTTTAATATTTTTATTTGAGAATGGCAATACCTACCCTACCTACCCTACCTACCCTACCTACCCTACCTACCCTACCTACCCTACCTACCCTACCTACCCTACCTACCCTACCTACCCTACCTACCCTACCTACCCTACCTACCCTACCTACCCTACCTACCCTACCTACCCTACCTAACCTACCTACCCTACCTACCCTACCTACCCTACCTACCCTACCTACCCTACCTACCCTACCTACCCTACCTACCCTACCTACCCTACCTACCCTACCTACCCTACCTACCCTACCTACCCTACCTACCCTACCTACCCTACCTACCCTACCTACCCTACCTACCCTACCTACCCTACCTACCCTACCTACCCTACCTACCCTACCTACATGCTATGTATCAGAGATGGCGCTGTATGTGAAAAAGATTTTCCCGCTTTTCTGTTGAAATTTTTCCTGAATTTTCTTTGCTATAAACCTCACGGAGCCCGAGACCTTTCCAACGAATGCAAAACCGTGGAAATCGGTTCGTGCGTTCTGGAGTTATAGCGTCAGGAAGGAAAACCCGACTTATTTTTATATAATAGAGAATAGCAGATTTTTTTTTTAAATAACTGACGTAAAATTTACACGCAGGGTCGTTCAGAATCATGTACTGAATCCATGGTAACAGTTTTCGTGTCGATGTCCCTGTCACCGTATAATTATGAACTTCGTTAGTTTATAATCTATCGGTATTATTGCCGTTAAATTATAAACTGTCGAAAAATTGTGAACTGCAACGAATCATTTACAATTTAACGCATTATTTTTCGCTAGTTATCTTTCCATGGGAAACCGACAAATTGTGAACTGGTAACCAACTTGTTTGCGACGTAATGCACCTTGCGCTAATATTAAATAGTCTGCCTGGCTGCGAGCAACTTGGAAGTAGCGCTCGCCGGTCGCTGCCGCGGCACCGCTCGCTTCGCTCGCTCGGCTCGCGCGTGGTTGGTCACAGTTCTAACCTAACCCATTTCACCCAGTTCACAATTTTTCGACAGATTATGATCTAACGGAAATAATACCGATAGATTATAAACTAACGGTGCTCAAAATCTTACGGTGACATATACAAACAGGCAAGCAAACGTTAAAGATCATTACATTCGTAGCAGGTGCTACGGAGTCGCTACGAAAATGCTACGTCGCTTATTATTTCCCATTCGTAGCAACAAGCAGGAATGTTCGTAGCTACATTATACATTATAAGTAGTTTGAATTATTTTGATTAAGAATTTAACAGTTATAAATCATATTTCAGGAAAACGATTTAATCTACATATTTTAAACCTCAAACATCAAACAAACAATAAATCCATTTTGAAATAGACAAAGAATTTTAAATCAGTTTACAAAGGCGACATTTAATTGCGACAATTAGTCCTCGATAGCTGTCGGATATTCCAACAATTTGCCTTTTGCATCCGTAATTACCGACAATCACCTATATACAGGAATAGCATTACCAAGAACGGTTGGACACTACAAAGGTATACTTAAGCCGATTCCAGACGCTTCACTTTCCGTTGACTTTTTTCTTTAATTTGGCATCTTTCACTCAAACTGTACATAATTATGTAACGTCTGAACACAAAATAAATCAAAAGTGAAAAATAAATTCGTTAGGGATGTTCCAACGATGTTCTATTTTGGCATTTTTTAAGTTATTTATATTTATATCTTCATTTGCATTCCATAATGTAGGTATAAAGGTGGTACAATGGCTTAAAGCCAAGTTACAATTAAGGACCCTGTAAGGCACAGCAAAATTTTTTTTTTTTTTTTTAATAAAAATATATCTAAACATATAAAATGCTTTGTCCTGAATGACTGACTGACGGATCAACGCACAGCCTAAACCGCTGATCGTAGAGACCTGAAACTTGGAGGGTGTGTTTTTTGTATGACGTAGGCATCTGATAAGAAAGGATTTTCCGAAATTCTACCCCTAAGGGGGTGAAAAAGGAGGGCAAAGTTTGTATGGGACAACGTGATTCCTTGGTCCAATGTACTTAAAATTTTGCATAAACCTTTTTTAACAGAATTGATGGAAGAAGTGTTTCGTATTTATTTGAAATTCATCCCTTAACGGGGTTAAAAAGGGGTAAAAAGTTATTTTGGCGGTGATTTGCTTCGAAGTTGATATCAATACTCCTTTGTGCTTTTGATTTAAATTACATTTTATTTTGACACAGTCATGTTTGAAAACTCAATCCGATTTTATTAAAAAAATGTTGAACTCACTTAAAAACATAAGCAAATACTCTTTTTAGTTTTAATTATTGTAAAAATATCTGTGTTTGATTTATTGTGTATAATAAATACTTATGGTTTTCTTTTAGTTTTTCTTGGAAGTTTAATAGTGTAGTTTATAACCTGGATTAACACATTAGGATCTTACTGGTCTTATCTTAGGACTTTTTATCCCGGTATTACGTTTCCGACTCCCACGTGAGCGAACCGCGGGAAAAAGCTAAAAAGCTAGTAGAAAAATAAATTAAGTAACAATCAAACAATTTTTAAATAATTATGTTCTTAAAAATTATATCTTACAAGTTATATATTTTACTCGCCTACTGAATGATCCAAAAATGTAATGAAAGAAGCGGATGAACCTTCACACTATACATACATAAATTCACGCCTTCTGGGCGCCCCATGGGAGGGGGTAGGCAGAAACTACAGAACGCCACCTGCTACGATCCTTACATACTCCTTTTGCCTCGTTTACGTTAATACAACTGTTCATACACGCACGCCGGTTGCGAGTACTACGCACCTGGCCTTTCTGAAGAACATCACTAATAAGGTCAGTATATGTCCTCCTAGGACGTCCCCACCCGGCCTTCATTCTTATATAATTTTGCCAGTGTTGTGTGAACGTGGAATAAAACAAAAAAGTACATTCAATCGTCTGGTATCGGCTTTACAAAGAACAGTCGGACACTGCAAAGGTATATTTAGCGGCGAACATTGCCGTCACACAGAGTGGTTGTCCCTTCTGTCAGGTTTAGTAATACGTCTCGGAAATTATAGAGTTCCTTTACATTAGACGTATTTCCTTCTGTTAGTTTATGAAGCATGTAATCATGTCTAAATGGACGGGAGACTTGTTAAGGAAAAATCGGGTTAGAGAATTATATTAAAGTGTATAATTATAACATTGAAATCGACACGGAAATGTGGTATGAAACTAATCATTAACAAAAAAAACTGGCCGAATACGTGTCGGACCACGCACAATGAAGGGTTGGAATGTATTTATCCCAAGAACAAACTTAACTCTGTAATTGAAAAAATGTTCTCCCATACGTCACGGTAAATTCGCCAACTGCAAATGTAAGTTTGTAATAAAAAAAAGTTATGAGATAAAACTACAAATTACCGATATTCGGACTTTTCTCTTTATTTGTGCTGTGAGACCTTGCTTCTTGGCAAATTTCATGATATATAATTTATTTGCGAGTATCAAAATATTATGTCGCAGAAATGGCCGTATTCTTTTATAAATAAAATAAAATAAAAACGTTTTAATTCAGACTGAAATCCATAGAATGTTAGTACAGTAAAACTTATGAAACTAGTGTTAGTAACTAATTTAAAAATACATTATAAAACTTAATTCCTAATGTGGGTATTAACCCAGTGCTGGACGTAACGCGTGTCCAGCCTATCCGCAATCACAGCCAGGATACTGTTGGTGCTGGCGCGCAACCTGCCGAGCGCCGCGGCGCATCGCTTTCGGAGCACGGCGTGGACGCCGTCAACGTGTGCATCCGCGAACATGCCCGCGCGGCAGCCCCAACAACGCCCTAAACGCATTGTTATATTGGACGCGCAGGGCACTGAATGATCTTTGCGTATAATGAGCCCACAAGCAGCACGTGTAGAGTGATGTACAATGCGCTCTGAACAATGTTATTTTCACTTGTGCATTACAACGTTTAAACCTGTGAGCTATCATGTTCGCTCTAATAGACAGCGCCCTACGCTCCCTGTCCATGTCCTCATCATCGCGTAGGAGATCACTGACTATATGTCCAAGATATTTAAAACAGGTGACCACTTTCATGGGAGTTCCGTTCAAAATCACGGGAGGAACCTGATCTGGTGACTTGGTACCTGCTTTAAATACCATGAGCTCACTTTTTGTGACATTATATTTGAGACCATGACTAGCCGCGTACGTCTCACACACATTAACTTAAATTAACTAAATTCCTTATACCACTGATCGTTGGGCTCAGCAGCACCATGTCGTCTGCATAACTCAGATTATTTATTATGTTGACTTAGAAGCTAGAATTTTTTAGAGATACAAGGGACCGTAGACATAAGTATTTGATATTAATTTCAACTTGATACCTTCACACATTCCTGAGTAAAAGGGTCTTGACAGACTGACAGACGGACGAACAACGGAGTGATTCTATACCCTTCCGTTTGAAGTACGGAACCCTAAAAACACGTTTACGTAATATTTTTACGAAGTCTAGTTTAAATGTGAACCAAAACTAGCACACTAAAGAATACAAAAGTAAACTATGACATAGAAATAAAAAACTAAACAAAGTTTTGTAACAGTTTACCAAAAAACTGTTACAAAAACTCACATTAAACTTTCCTATCCCACTTACTTACTAGCCGTTTTAAACTATTTAAAAAGTCAACCTAACAATTTTAAAAACAACAATCAATAAAAACTACAAAGAAAAGCCGGTGTGTCCGAGCGTTTATTAGGCGGTATTGTTAAAAGAAAGCGTCAAAGTGTCGTGACGTGCCGGCTGCCGCGGTTCCCTCATTATTTATTTAAAGCCCGATCCGATTGTCGTATGTACGTTCTCAGTATGTGGTGCAAGTGAAAAGAGGTGGCGGGTAGACTGTGTCTGAGGAAACAGTAGAAATACGTAGGTATGTCGGTAATTCCATGTTGCCTCAAACAAAAGCCACGAAATTTAGAACTATACGAATTCAGCTATGTGTTTATTTAATACACTGTTTCTTTTTATTAACTGGGATCTTGGAGAAATCGAGGGAACTCTTCAAACATTATAGGCACATCTATAGCGATTTGGGTATTTTTAATGAGCAGTTTACATTAGGCTATTGTAACTTAGATAAATTACAAACCAACCCACAAAAAAGTGAAAAAAAAAACTTTTTTACAAAAAATTACAACCGACTAAACTACAAAGTGAAAAATAACTTTAAATTACGGAATTCGGTTTAAAAAAACTAAAATATTGATCCAAAGACAGACTTTGGAAGTCGGTTGTATTTTTTGTAAAAAAGTTTGTGAGGCGCTAGAAAATTGTTTCATAGCGACGCGGATTGGTCCGTACGCGACCCGCTCCGGGTAGAGTCCGCACAACGCTAGCAACCGTATCGTACTAATTTTCTCGTTTTAAAGCACTGCGGGCGCTACCCGTACGGGTGTCCCGTGTGCGGGCGGCCCTTGCGGGTTTCTCGGACAGCTGTGAAACCAGCCTTAGAAGCAAAAAGTAATATTTTGGCATTATTAGGTATGGATTATTCAGTGTTCATTGATTGCTTCATGTTTTGTATTAATTATCGTTGATAGTGGAAGTCTTGGTCAAAAGTTGATTATAAAAAATATTGAGAGAAACCTTTTTCATAATTTTTTTTAGTTACAACAAAATCGCTTCAACCTGCCCACTTACACCACAATCCCAGCCAGACAGAGTGCTTTTAAAACTTAACCCTTATTTTCTCACTTTGAGCACTTTAAGGGATTACAAGAGCTGCGTCGGTCCCGTCTGGCAGAAGCGTGAAGATGCGTCTAGGACTGCACCTGCCGACAACTTTCCTTTTAGAATTACCCTTGATTTTTTAAAGAGCAAGATGTTAATCGGTTCTGAAGTCTTATTTGTTCAGATTTGATGGGTTTTGGAGTAGAAAGTTTTTAATGTGCAGACTTCGGTTTTTAAAAGATTTAAAGACTTCATGGTTTATAGACATTACTTTTTAGAGAAACTTCACTTATTTACATGACCTTTTTAATTCCCTACCACAGTCAGTGTACAGGATCCCAAGTGAATGTGAGCATAATAGTATGGACAAAAGTTGTACCTGTATAGGGCTTTACAAAATCAATAATCAAGAAATAAATCAATGCATCCTTTCAGATTATTAAATCTACTTAATAAGAATCTTAAATTCACTGTAGAACTCACAGCCTAAATAAACCGCTGGTTCTAAAACCACGACTTATTTTACACAATAGTTCTTTATACTTAATAGCGAAAGTGAGCAACGAATGGATTTTTGAAAATTCCCCACTAAAGTGATTAAATTAGAGATGAAAATTTGTATGGAAGTTCGTTATTTTGTCGATGGGAAATCCCGTCGGGCACAAGTCTTGTGTTTCTAATAAATTGAAAAATGAAAAGTGGGTGATCTAATATTAAACTACTTAGGGATTTGAATTTTAACATCCTTCCAAGATTTCCTCAATGCTCTTCTTGCCCTGGTGAGCATGTGTTAGCATGCATTGACTTCCTTTTAATATTATTTGTAGTAAATATAACACTTCTAACTTCCGGTTGTCGAAATGGCACCTTCGAAAAAGATTTGTATAGCGTCTGATAATCTGGAGGCATGGTAGTGCCCCCGCCAAGACAAGCCAAGCGAAGCACAAGGGCACTAGGTACCAACCTTTTCTCGAAGCGCTTCATCGTTTTTTTGAACCCTCATAATAGATAAACAAAATTCTCGGGATATGATATCAATAGTAGACTTATTAAACATATAAAGTTTCAATTTCATAGCTCTTATACTGTAGATTTTGTTGACATTTAAATAACCCTGATTTCGTCACTGACTCACTTATTCACTCACTGATGATCATCAAAATTCTTAGGGTATTTCCTGAAGTCCTAGAAAGCTGAAATTTTATATTTAAGCTAGTATTAATGAATACACAAACAACAAAAAAAATTCTCAAACTTGGAACTTTTTCCACACAACCCCTTAAACCAGATCGTTTCGCTACCGTCACATGGGTGTAAGGTGAAAAATGTATTCACTGTTCATTACTTTTCTGTAGTTAATTATTTATTCGTTTAGTTAATTATTTCTCATGTACAGCCAGGCTTCTAACTCTACACGCCCCCCCCGCCAATAAACCGACGACGATCGGGCCGGAGACGGCCAAGCCACGTATTTTAACTAAGGTTTAGAGTTTCTAAAGTTAGGATTTGTACAGTTAGGGCATGCAGAGTTAGAAGCTTGGCTCTACATGAGATCTGATAACTTTTTGACAGCGCCATATATTGTCTCGTTTTGGCAATATTTTACTTGAAAATGTTTTTGGTGGGATTACTATTGTTTACATATGCAAGTGTGAAACATTGACGAAAGTGTATTATTAAATTCATTGTCAGGAGTAATCTGTGTTTTATTGTAACCAAGACATTCATACCTCTCGGAGGAAATGGGAACACATATGTTCCCATACATTTTACACAGTTGGTTCCGGCTATCATACAAATACCTACGTTATATCGTTATTGGTAGTTGGAGGCTTGAAATACAGACAACAGTACAGATCTATCGGTCTATCCCCGGAATATTGGTATCCCTTGGTGATTTCGGATTATTTAGGCCAGGTGAACACCTGTGCCATGTTTGCATTTTGCCGGACTAGAAACTACACTGTCACATATCAATGTTTACACTTACTACATATATAAAATAGAGTCGCTTTAGGGTCTGTCTGTGTGACCTTGTTTTTCATATAACTACGTAACGGATTTTGATGTGGTTTATTGCATCATTTAAATTTATTCCGGAAGGTTTATTTGTATCATCCACCATCCTATACTATTAAACGAGCAATATTAATATGTTGGAGACGGGTATGTGATTTTCGTTATTATCAGCGATATTTTAACTACTGTGGGCGTAGTGTGGGTAGTGTTGGTTGCGCAATAGAAAAACAGTTTGCAGTTCAGATCACATTATAATTTACTATCAAATGAATCACACTAGCTAAATTATACACACACTGGGTACGACGGCGTTTATTAAAATCACCAATTAACACAATGATCACAAATTACAACTAACACAATGACTGAGCGCCACGAATCGAGAACAGTTCCGTGACGTCTTCTCTCCGATGCGACCAGAGGCTGAATGCCTCCTCGCCGTGGCCTTAAAACATCACGACTTTGTAGAAGCGCGCCTTTGGTGTGGGTAGATCACTTGATGTCGCCAGTGCCGCGCTTGCGATTCGTTTCGTGTCCGTACTAATGACCGGATCCGACAAATATATATATTTATTTGTTTGTATATAGATTTCTACTCATGTTCTCGAAATTCGCTCTAACGATTTCGATAAAAGTTACAATATAGGGAAAATAAAAAAATCGATCTAGCTAGGTCTCATATCTAGGAAAATTAGTTTTCTCTATCTTCACAGCCTCGGGAATGTAATACAACGTTGGAATACCCGGACGATGTGTTTATCTATTTTTTTCACCCGAGCAGAGTTCGGTCGACCAGGTATTGAATATTAAACTTACATACAATATTAAAAAAAAAAAAAGGATTGTGTGATTTTATGAAACCACGGTAAAAGTGAAACTTTTAAGCGAACTATAGGCGCCGCCATATTGGCCTTGGCTGCTCTGACGAGCGCCTTTCACTTTATCCCTACTCCGTGGCCGACCGTCACGCGACATGCAACACACAGACGAAAAAATTTGAGACGATGTAATAAAAGTTTCACTTTAAAAACCTGTCCGATCTGAAAGGGGCACATAGGTACTGCAATAAAATTACCAAAAAGTAATAAAAAATCTCATTATTATTGAAACTAAAAGTTATTGCTATTTAAAATTCACATTTTTAGTACCAAAACTACCCCAAATCCATTAAAAATTAGAAAATTTTCAACAGGTTTAACTAAAGGACGGCCGCCCGTGCTCCATGTAATAAAAGGCAAAATTGCTCATAGAAAAAAAAAATGCGGCGATTTTTTTCCTTTTTCTTGTAAATTTCCACATAAATAGACTCTCAGTACGATACTTAACAACACCCTCACGAATCGGACAGGGTTTTAATACATATTGTATAATAAATAAATAATGGTGTTTTATTATTATAATATTATAATAATATAAATCTTTAATTTCAGACCAAGTATCCATAACATGGTACTAGTAAAATAAGTTGGTACTTACTAACTAAATCACGTTTATTGAATATGTCACATATCTGAATGACGGTCTGTATGCCGCCATCCAGTGACATATTATTTTGCCATCCACCCTGCCGGCTACAGCAGCCACGAGGCTGTTGGGACTGTCGCGCACTCGACTTATCAGCGATGCGATACGCAGACGCATCAGCGAGCTGAAATCCGGAACGCGTGCGTCCGCGAATATCGCCGACGCGCTACAGAAGCGCGGCAGCTCCAGCATTACCCGGAACGCGTTATTATATTGGACTTGTAGAGCATTGTACGAGCCCTGTGTATAACCGAGCCACAGGGCGCACATGTACAACGACTGGCAGTAAGCCTTGAACAGTGTTTTGTCAAGTTGTAAAAACCGTGCGAAGGAGGGGCGGCGGATCGCTAGTCTTCATTCTGTAAATCATCATTTCAACCGAAAGACGTCCACTGCTGGACATATGCCTCCCCCAAGCACCGCCATTTCAACCGATTCTGTGCTTTCCGCATCCAGCGGATTCCTGCGGCCTTCACAAGGTCATCGGTCCATCTTGAGGGAGGCCTTCCAACGCTACGTCTTCCGGTACGTGGTCGCCACTCCAGAACCTTTCGACCCCATCGGCCATTCTGTAAATATTGTTTTTATTTATTTAACCATTTATGTACACACATAATATATAAACATTCAAGAAGAAAAGAACAGTAAAATTCGTACAAAGATGATGCTTATTTCTAAAGAAATCTATACCTGTTTTCCTTACGGTATTAGAAAAGAAAATTGACGTCATTACCCAATTATATACAACCTTGATTTGAATTGCTTCGGTAGATGATATTTTTTTGTATTTCTTTTCATACATATTGAGCGTCATTAACTTGCTATGACGACCCATTCATTTCAATTACTTTATAAATCTCCGCATTTTGAATGAGCAGACGCATGAATATATATTTCTCCTGAATAAAATCTACGATGAGACTGAAAAGTATTTATTGTCACTTACATAAAGGTAACCTCATTTCTTATTATTCAAATGTACACACACACACTCACCCCCACACACTCATACACACACACACACGCCACACGCACTCACTCGATTTAGCACATCTACACCATCTACACTCCTCATTCTACTTTGTTTTATTTAATTTTAATTGTAAGATTTTGTCTTTTGTGTTTTGATACTGTAATTTTCAAAAAGCGTAAAAATATGATTTTTGTGATACTCAAATTGGGAGTCGAAACTGTCTCTCCTAAATACAGACTACTCAGTGATCTAGCTAGGAGAGCAGCGATTCACCCAACAATTAATTGTACTTACACCATGTAATTAATAATGTATACTTTATAAATTCCTCATGTACTACAAAACCTTTATGTTCCTAAATAAATTATTAATATTAGTCTGGTGAAAATGATGTAGGGGACGGATACTTGGTAAACGAAGGGTAAATAAAAGTATAATATAAAAATCATTCCTATCCTACTGGTCACGTTTCGGTATAAATTTGCTGACGGAATAAAGGTGAAAATAAAAACAACACAGTTCAAAATTCACAATCCAACAGTGATAATAATCACAGTTTTGCATAACTTCCACCCGCATTCAAAACAATAAAGGCGAAAATTGCAAACAATAGGTCTTCTCCCATACATTTAATCCAAATAGTCTATTTAATCGGGCGCACAATACTAAAATCTGAGAAATATTTAAACAGGCAAGCTTTAGTAAAGCCTTGCGACCACATACTATGTACTTCTGAAAAAGCATTCCATATAAACCGCAAAGGGAAAGTTGTCCTGTAGCAAGCATTGTTTACGTGGACGACGGAACGCTACTTACATGGCTGAAGGGTAGCTAGAAGAGTCGCTGTCTTTACAATGAGTAAACGCTCTGATCTGGGGTTCGTTGCTAAATAGTGTGCCTCCCATATGGCGAAACGGTGTTCCTCTTGAGCGAGTGGAACAATTTAAATACCTAGTTCACTTGGTCACCACTGACCTAAAAGACAATTCTGATATTGAAAGGGAACGGAGGGCTCTGTCCGTGCGTGCGAATATGTTGGCCCGCAGGTTTGCACGTTGTACTGCAGACGTAAAGGTGACGCTCTTTAGAGCATTCTGTACCACCTTCTACACATGCAGCTTATGGGAGAAGTATTTGCGAGCATCGTATGGAGCCCTTCATGTCCAATTTAATAATGCGTTCAGAAAACTGATGGGGTTGCCATGGCGTTACAGTACGTCAGGGATATTTGCGACGGCAAGTGTAGATTGTTTTTATACTATAATGCGCAAGCGCGCCGCATCAATGGTGGCACGAGTCATGGCCAGCCCCAACAGGGTTCTGAAACTTGTAGCTGACAGAGTGGACTGTCCTATAATTCAGTGCTGTCAGTTACATGTGTCACCGTATTGTGTTGTTTACTAACACCACAGATTACATATAGTACAGATACCCAATCCCATACAAAGAAATGACACCACCCTAAAACTGGCTATTGAACTGGCATATTTTTTTTTCTTTATTTTTTCATCAGATGGCAGCATCAGCGGCTCACTAATTACCAAAACTGTAGTTTAATAACGCCATCTAGGAGTCCGTGTAGATACTAGGTGGCATCGATACTATGTAGCATCGATACTACTAGATGGCGTCGTTTTAATGTTATAGATTCTCTTCATCGCACATCGCACCACAGAGTACATTGAATATACTCATCGCACCGTGCGTTCAAGGACAAGTAATAACAATACAACAAAAAAACTATCTCGAGTTGGCGGAATAGTTTCATTTTGTGCTAGCAATTTTCACGCTGATGCGAATGCCTCGTTTATGTTTTTAAGTACTTACCTATTTCAATGCTTAAATCTAGATTTCTTCTCCTCGATACCAAAATCTACTATTGCTAAAACTGAAAACACGCCTAAGTCGCATTTTAAGGTGATTTTTTCAATAAATACTTATTCATTTTCTCTTTATTTTACGTCTTTAAACAGCTAATTTTTATTGATCCTATGGTCAGATCGTTACGATTTTTGCACATAATATAGCTTACATATTCCCTTTTTGGTTTACATAACAATATTTAATATATCTTTAATAGCAAAAAAGTTTCTAGAACATTAACTCACCAAAAATTAGTTTGGCACATTCTCATTATACAAAATTATCAATATCTTTAAAACCCGTGGACCGATTTAGACAATTCAAACGGAATACATGGTTTTACATATAATCCTTTCATTTGGCACTAAAATTACGTAAATATCTCCGTAAACAAAAAACCTCATTTTCAAGTTACGTAATTATACTGAACATTTTTCTTCGAACATTAAATTTTACAAAATCACATCTTTACTTTATCTTGTTACATTCTAACAAGAAAACTAATAACTAAATTCAAATAAAAAACTAATTAGAACACCATAAAACACTTAAAATTCTAACCAGAAACTAAAAAACTTATACAAAAATGGCAAAAGTTCACCTAGATCCCGCCGCTACTTGCGCTATAGTGCACAGATAGGGTCTCGACTTACTTTTTCAAACTAACACTTTTAAACTTATTCTTACACTACGCTGGCACATGACTCAGTCTTATGTATTATATAACGAAAACACTCGGCGTCCGTTACAAAAATTGTAATGCTAAAAAGTGTAAAAATAAAATTTAAGTACTTAAAAACCTTTTTTAACAAGCATTTAATGAACTAAAAAGTACCTACCAAATAAAACTTTCGTAAACATAAAAAAACTTTTTACAAAAAAAAACAACTGACTTCCAAAAAACCACTACAAAGTTAAAAATAACTTAAATTTCGGAAGTCGGTGGCAAATAACGAAAATACAAAACCAAAGACACCGACTTCCGAAATGTAAGTTATTTTTTACTTTTTCTCGCTTTTTACTTAGTGGGTCCATTTGTAATTTACCTATCTAAGTTACATTAGCCTAATGCCAACTGCTCATCACCTTTTACAAAATTTTGCTTTTCCCGATGCAGGGACGTTCATCGTTGAGGAGTTCTCCTGGTACTTCACAATCAGCTCCACTTCTCCACATGCATTGTAACGAGCATAAATTGCATTGCAACCATATTAAAGTAATCGAATCGCAACCCGTGAAATATTTATTATTGAGTAGTTCCGGTGGCTATTTGTGGTCTTCATCATCAGTTCCACTTAACTAAATGGTACTTTCCAAAAGCAACTGCTAAGTTAACTGCACGAGTTACTATAAAAAATACCCAAATCGCTATAGGTTTGCATATAATATTTAAAGAGTTCCCTCGATTTCTCTAGGATGCCATCATTAGATCCTGGTTTCCTTATCATGGTACTATCCTTGGGATATCTCCTTTCCAACAAAAAAAGAATCATCAAAATCGATTCATAAACGACGAAGTTATCCGCGAACACACATTAAAAAAATAACCTTTTTTTTTAACTCGATTAAGGCCCCGTGCCGCCGCACCGCACGAAATCACAGATTTTGATCAATTTTGTTTATTCGTTGTAAGGGGACGAGAATTTAAACCGAATTATTTGTGATTTGAAAAGTCCAATTCTTCGTCTTGTACATAGGGGAAAGGGATTTTTCAAATAAATTAAGGATTTGTGGAAAATCACTAAAATTCGCAACAAGTTTTCCAAAAAATGACGCGAGACTGACGTTTGATCGTTTCGTTAGAAGAAACTGCTTTTGATGTTGAAAATTAAAAAATATCATCAACATCATTATATGGTCTACTTGTACATAGGGAAACCACTTTTTTCAACATTCATACAAAATATAGCAGAAAAAAATGTTGAAATAACGTAACTTTCTCAAAACTTCAAGCCCATTTTTTTTTTTTTAATTCTCAGAAACACTTTTAAGAAATTTTAAAAATTAAATATTAATCTTAAGTTAATTGTTTAATAGAATCTAAATTTTATTTTATAAATAAACAATTACTTCATTACGTAAATAAATGGCAAAGTGAACTATATAAACGATCGCGGAAAACCTATTCCGTCAGTAGCGAACGGCCCTTCCCAGCGTGAGGACTTTGCGTCGCAGCACGCACACACGCACGTACGTGTCCGATGTTAACATATTCCAGAAATTGTACGTCGACTACCACATTTTGATCCGCATTTTATTTTAAAGTACTTTGCTTGTTTTTGAAGAACATTAAAATGCATGCCTGGCAATAAATAAAATACCGGCGTGCGTGTGTTCGTAATTCTTCTTATCCTAAACAGCTTGACTGATATAGATGGTTTTTTTTAAATTCTTTTTGTGTCACTTGGATGGTTCATAACTATAGTTGGACCGGCGTGGCGCTGTTGTCGCAGGACAACATCTGCCTGCTGGGTTCACTAGTTATATTTTGACTTTAGATTTCATAGTTTTGAGTGATTTTTGGTAGGGGAAAAAGTTATGGGTTCGCGTCACCGATATGCCCGCGCCGATATGCTGTTGTAGCAATAAGTGAAGTATTTTTGGAACGAAGTTCTTTAACGCTACTGAAGACTACTTTAAGTCAAAATAAAGATCCAAGATGGCGGCTGCGAACATTTAAAAATATTTCGTCATGGGTTTCGTTTTCATAGTTTTCGAGGATGCTAAAGCTGATAGTGAGGTCAAAATATAAATTCATGATGGCGGCTGTGACAATTTTCAGATTTTTCGTCATGGGTGTCTTTTTCATAGTTTTTGAGGATTCTAAAGCAGATTTTGATGTCAAAACGTAAATCTAAGATGGCGGCAACTTTTTCGCGCAAGTGGGTTCGCGCAAGTGTCTTTCGCGAAAATGTCTTTCGCGCAAGTGTCTCAGATCCCTTTATGGATACTGGTGCCAATTCTCTTGTCACAAATTAATTCCCCTAAACTAGACTAAAAATCACCAAAATTTCGTTCATTCCTGTCAAACGATGATTTTCCAACGTGAAATAATTATAGAATATATTTTATTTTGACAGCACTAAGATAGCAATATGGTGCCGATTCTCTTGTATACCGAACTAAACTTACTAAACTATCACTAAAATTCCTTACTTTTGGCTATGAAAATCTTGAAGCTATTCTGCAACAAAAATTCTCTAAATTTAAATATATTTTGACATACTCAAATTGTATTCGACAATCGCGAGTCCACGTGGTACTTGTTTGCCCTACCCCGTTTTTTTTAGAGCTGGAGGCGCACTGGGGGCAGCCTTGACGTTTTATATAGAATTTTTAACTTTTTGTAAGGAAAATAAGAAAAAATATTACCTGCATGTAGAGTGTCAGGGGTTTAAGAGTTTTACAAAGGGGATCGAAATTCTCATTATTTTCGCGATTGGACGCACCATTTTCGAAATAAATGCAAAAGAAAAAAAAAGATACAGTACTGTTTTTTGCACCTGAAGCGAGGTGTTGGTGTGAATTTTAGTTCAACACAACTAATTTTATTCCACACCTTTTTAATCGCGATTAAAAATAGTCAGATTTAGTTAGACATGGTGCCGATTCTCTTGTCTAAACTAGACTAAAAATCACCAAAATTTTGTTTATTCCTGTCAAACGACGATTTCCCATTCTGAAATAGACTAAAGTGACACAACTTAACTATATTTTAGTTTGACAGCACTAAGATGGTACTGAGATATTCATTTAGTGAAAATAGCAATTTTGCTATTCTGAATTTGACGTTTTTCACCTAAAATTTAGATTTTCTAACTGAATCTGACTATTTTTGGCGATTAAAAACGTGTGGAATAAAATTGAAAGTCATGAACTTTAAATTCACATCAACACCTCGATTTCACATGCAAAAACAGTACTGAATTTTTTCTTTTGCTTATATCTCAAAACGGTGTGTCCAATCGCAAAAATAATGAAACATTCGACTCCCATTATAAAACCCATAAACCCCAAATACTCTCATGTAGGTAATATTTTTTCTTATTTTCCATGCAAAAAGTGAAAAGTTCCATATAAAACACGTCGAGGCTGCCCTCCATACGCGCCTCTGGCTCTAAAAAGATTCACGTGGTTAGGTATCACGTGTGGAGTCGCGATTGTCAAATTTGATACAGCTGTGTCAAAAAATTTCTTAAATTTAGAGAATTTATTTTGCATAATAGCTTTGAGATTCTCATAGTCAAAAGTAAGGAATTTTAGTGAAAGTTTAGTTAGTTTAGTTCGGTGTACAAGAGAATCGGCACCAATCAAAATTTTTGGTGAAAAAAGTCAAATTCAGAATAGCGAATTTGTCATTTTCACTAAATTAATAACTCATTCAGGTGCAAAAACTGTACTGTATCTTTTTTCTGTTCTTTTGCTTATATCTCGAAAATTGTGTCTCATCGCAAAAATAATGAAAATTTCGACCCCCTTTATGAAACCCCATAAACCCATAAAACTCAACATGTAGGTAATAATTTTTCATGTTTTCCATACAAACAGAATAAAATTCCATATAAAACATAGCATTTTTATGTTGATTGTTATAAATATACTAAACGAATATACACAAACATTCCAGACTTATTTCATAAGCGTACCTACGTAACTTAACTAAATACCGTCTATAGGATCAAAACTGTTTAAGCGATCAATACGCTCGATGTTCAGGCGTGTGTGCGTGAACGGTGCACACAAACATAGCATCGCAAGAATTTACTTAAACTCTGTCAAGTGAATTCACAGCACGGGGCCTTAACAAAGTTCAATGTTTACGAAGTTTTATTTGGTACTTTTTAGTTCATTAAAAGCTTGTTTTTTAAAAGGTTTCTAAGTGTTCGACAGAAACTGGTTTTTACGACCGAAACCAAACCGAATTTCGGCAAGTCTCAGTTTCGGCTGAAACCGAAACCTACTTACAAGTAAGTACCTATCATGTTTTGAGGGAATAATAAAAAAAACGTTATTATAATCAGACAGTTTTTTTTTTTTTTAATAAATCACTAAAATCACAACAAACAAAACGAACTGCAAACACACGACATGATTAGGCACATGGACGCGGCAAAATGTCTTCGTCGCTTACTGGCTTGAATGGAATTTAATGTGTGTGTAAACATGACCGATCACAGCGCGAGAACTCCCAAATGCAGTTACGGTTTCGGTCGTAGTTTCGGCAGGTTTGCCGCCGAAACCGAAACTTGTTTTTTTGCCGAAACTCGACCGAAACCGAAATCGAACTTTCGGTCGGACACTGAAGGTTTTTATTTAAATTTTATTTGCTTTTAATGCCATCCCTATGCCTACGGAATAGAAGTCAAATTCGGTTGAACGGACCGTAGAAAAAATTTGTTTAAATGTCTAATCTTATTACAAATAAAAAAACGAACGGAATATTTTTATAAAAATATTTTAATACACTCATGTTACACGTTGATAATGTAGCTTTCTATAGGTGAAATAATGTTTAAAATCTGTTAACTAGTTTTTGAGTTTATCCATTACAAAGAAACATAGGTCTGGTGCGTAAGTACTCGCGACCAGCGTGTGTGTATGACCAGAGGCCTTAGTGTTTCTTTAAACATAACTTTACGCATCGACCGCGTTCGGCGCTCCGATTAGCCCTTCATCAGTGAAGGCCAGTGAAGAGCCAATCGGAACATCGAACATCGAACGCGGTCACTAAGTAAAGTCGAGATGGTTAAAAGAAACTCACAATAGGGCCACTGATGTGCGAAGAAGTCCGAAAGGGAGATCGTGGCCCCCGGCAACATGGCAACCGAAGGAACACGGGTGGGTTTTAGTCAGTTAGAGTCTGACACGCCCTCCCACTCCACCCAGAGCGGGAGAAGTTATTTCATAATTTCCCACACAAAAAAGGACCACTGATGTAAGAACGTAAACGTGGCAAAAGGAGTAGGTATGTAAGGTTCGTAGCAGGTGGCGTTCTGTAGTTTCTGCCTACTTCTACCCCCATGGGAAGAAGGCGTGAGTTTATTTATTTATGTACACAAACATACAAAAAATCAAATTTCTCTTTATTATAAGTACGTTTCGTACAATCCTTTTGCAAAGAAAGTTTTATAGTTCTGGATATAGAAATATTTAAATAATGCTAATTATGTACGAAAAACATGCTAATAGATTTTTTCAATACTAAAATTTTTAATGAAACAACTAAACGTAAAATTTGCAACGATTGTGACTACACCGACTACACAGGCGGGATTCAAGTTCTTGCTAGACACACACATATTATGACAAGACAAATTGAGTAAAGCGCCATCTATTGCAAATACCTCTAAGCAAAATGATTAACAGATGGCTACTTTTCACTACTTTAATCACTCTATGGGTTCGAATTTGAAGTAAAAGGTTTCATTTATCCTTCTTGTTGAAAATACGTGATTTAGGAGTGTAAATAGATATATCAACATTAAACAAGGAATTTATGATTTTTACTAATCTTAATTCAGCCAAAATCTGCCGTTTACCGCTTTTTAGTCATTGTTAATTTCATGATTGTTACCTATGCTGCCATCTATGAAATTTTTATCATGACTAATTATAATTTGTTCGAGTTGAGACCCCATGCTAACACGTAGTTTTAAGGATATTGTTACTAACCCTCTATGAGTCTTGGCTCGAAATAAAGTTTTTAATTTAATTTAAATGACAGCTTCACGGTCAATCGAAGGTTAAGCTAAGCCTACCGCGGTCAATTCGTTAATCGGTCCATTACAGATCGAGACCCCTCCGTGGCTCGGAAAGCACGTTAAGCCGTTGGTCCCGGCTGACATTCGTAGATCTTTGACAGTCGTTACGGGTAGTCCGAAGCCCAAAAGGCTGACAACCAGTCTTATCAAAGGGTATCGTGTTACTCAGTAACTGGGTTGTGGAGGTCAGATAGATAGTCGTTCCAGATAAAATACTGTTATTCAGCTGCATCTGGTTAGACTGGAAGCCGAGCCCAACGTAGTTAGGTAAAGGCCAGGCAGATTGATTGAAACGCTCTGCTCTGACTTTTGGCCAGCGCAGGAGACTTGTTCGTTGAAAGAATGTTCAGCACGACGCTGCAACTGGTAGTGGGTTTTATTTTAGGAATAATAGTAAAGCTAGTGGTGTAGCACTGAAGAAACGGAAGAAGTTTTCTTTTATCTAAATCTTCTATATAAAAATCAGCTGTGAATAAGTTTTTCAAATAAAATATTAAATTTTTTCAGGAAGATTGTGGATTGACATACTGAAAAAATATCAGGGATTTGATGTTACAAGCAACAATTTCTTTATCTTACTCAGATTTGCATTTAGGTACATATTTGAAGATAAATAATACGTCAAAAGTTTTAAAAGGCCTACAACATTGGCATGAAACCTCTCTTAAACAAAAGTAGGCTATTAGACTGTAGATTTGTTGACCATTTACTATTTTGTTAAAGTACCTGGTACTTCTTAAAAGCCTACACTGTTCTCCCATACTTACATATTAACACTGTTTTGAAAATATTGTAAAAACCAATTATTTTTAAAACAATATCCGTTGATTTTCTTGTCGGCTCTTCTCCATAGGAAACGACCAATAGGAACCGTGCACCTAGCTTCTGACGTTTCATAAGTGCCCATGTAGGTGTAATAAAATATTTTGATTTTGCTGGCATATCCAGTCATTGTTTCTACATTGGTGTGCGCGTGTTTCGGGCACGTGAGGTCAGTGGCGTAGCGAGGGGGGGGCGGAGGGGCGGACCGCCCCGGGCGCCACCATTAGAAGGGCGGCAAAAAAGTATATTTTGTGCGGTCACTGGCGGTCAGTCAGACAATTAATTTTTCAAGAAGTTAGCTTTTACCCACTTGCACATATTAAATGTCCCTCCCGCCCAAAACAATTGTTGCAAATCACGAGTGCGGTCGGCCCTTGTTTGTGTTTAGACGTGTACATGCACGGTGTTAATGTGAGCGCGCGGGGCGTATGTGGGCACGCACACTGTCACACCATGCATACACGTCTAAACACAACCAAGGGCCGACCGCGCTCGTGATTTGCAAGAACTATAGGTACGTCTCTTCAAGGAAATACGTGAAGTTTTGACAATTCAAAGAAAGTTTTTTATTTGTTTATTGTTTTTTTTTAATGCAAAATAATTATGACTGTTCTTGCTGAAAAGTTTTCTAGAATTAATGTATGTAATGTATAGTATGTATATGTTACCGTTAGAATACGGAATACGTTATTAAACGCATTAACTAGATAATCTGCAAATTACCGGGAACGATCTGTTAAAGTTTAAAATTTTACTTAAAGTAGTAGATATATGCATTCTATCGAGTTAATCTGCATATTAACGAATGTTACACCGTTAAATCGCGGAAGACAATGAGCGAAACACTTCTTTCTCGTTTTTTGCTAACGTAATATAGCATACACCATGCATGCAGCATGCAAGCAAGCACGCAACATGCAGCACGCATGGTTTCTGTCACGGCTCCGGCGGCGGCGGTCCCACGCGACCTTATCGTCGCTCGCCGCTCGCGGCTGAGGCTGAAGCTGCGGTGGTGATAAAACCACCTGCTCCTCAGCTCGCGAGCCGCCGCGCCCGTCCGCGCCTACGTGGGCTTAAATTACACTCTAGGGGTATGGCAGACTGGGCATGCCACAATTGCGACGATAAGACCCCTCTTTGAGGAGTGGCTTGAGAGGTGTCACGGCGTCCTCACCTTCTGCCTGACACAGGTCCTCACCGGACACGGCTGTTTCGGGAGGTTCCTGTTCAGGATAAGGCGGGAGGAAACACCCGGGTGTCACCATTGTGTGGATCGCCCGGAGGACACGGTGGAGCATACGGTGGAGGTCTACCCGGCTTGGGCGGAACATTGCCGTTTTCTCGTGGAGGCGATCGGCGGCGGTGATCTCTCGCGTCCGGCCCTGGTTCAGGCCATGGTACAGAGCGAGAGGAAATGGCAGGCCGTCACCTCCTTCTGCGAAGCGATAATGCTCGCGAAGGAGGAGGCGGAACGCGTGAGCGAGAGGCAAATTTCGCGCCCTCTCGCCCCTAACCGCCGCAGGAGGAGACGCCCAGGGCGGGAATCGCGAGCCGATTTCCGGCCATCGTAGGCGCGGGCTTGCGGACGGTGAGCAATGGGTATCACGCCGTCCGATAAGGACTAGGCCCGGGTCGATGGCGCGTTGTGTTCCACGCGTACCTCAAAGAGATGTCAGCAGAATTGACGGGGTCCGCTAGGGCCAATGCCTGCCGGGGCTGCAAATAAGGGCCGAAAAGGACATCGTGGCCCCCCGGCAACAGGGCAACCGAAGGAACACGGGTGGGTTTTAGTCAGTAAGAGTCTGACACGCCCTCCCGCTCCACCCAGAGCGGGAGAAGTTATTTGATAATTACCCACCCAAAAAAAAAAATGGGTAGGGCAGACAAGACTACGTGGAGTCAGTTTTGCAGCGATTCGTTTCTGTCACTAAGTTTTGATTTTTGGAGCTAACCGTATGCTTGGTCGTTAGTCTGCAGATTACCTAAGAAGTCTACAGATTATCTGTTAATCTAAGAACTAAAACAATCTTTTCCACTTTATCGGACTCGACCAGTTAATCTATACTCTAACAGATTTACGCACATTACCGGTAACATATACATTAAATTGAAATACCAAAATAAGAGGGCGGCAAAATTGTCTTCCGCCCCGGGCGGCCGACACCCACGCTACGCCGCTGCGTGAGGTGGACGATAAATTCTATGCTTTGTGCTTCCAGTCTGCTCGGCGTTTTTTACGCCGCATTTTGTGTGAGCTGGAGACCGCTGCGGCTTCAAATGACGTAATAGCAATGAAAAATGTACCAACGTTTGTTTGGTTTTCAATGTTACCTACATGTGGTGGGGGTAGGTTGCTGTTGTGATTTTAACCGATGAAAAAAAGGAAGAGGTTCTCAATTTCTACTGTTTTATGGCGTTATTTAATCGATTTTACAGAGACCTGGGACACAATGGTACAACAAGAAAAACGCTGCCAATATTTTTAATTAAAAACTTTATGGTGGGTATCTCTACTTACAAGCATCCGATTGGTTGTGTTACCAACCATACATTTTTATCTGAGCGACCATGGTATCCCAAACTTCTTTACAAAAATAAAAACAACTGACTTCCAAAAAAAAAAAACACTACAATGTGAAGAATTACTTTAATTTCGGAAGAAATTACATGTCTTTCGATCTGTATTTTGGTTTTTTGCCATCGACTTCCGAAATAAAAGTTTTTTATTTTACACTTTTTAGTTAAAGTAAGTATCCTAGACCTATTCGTATACCACTACTTCAATCAAGATACACAAAGTGGATTAAATACGTATATCGAAGCTAAATCAAAAACTACCCATGCTAAGTTCGTAAAATTGACATTTCAAAATTGGTCCACAATTGACGAAAATATCGATGTAAACAAACATAAATAAAAAAAACATATACATCCAAACATATCACCTCCTCCTTTTTTGAAGTCGGTTAAATAAACCATTGCAGGTACTTATTTAGATCATATTTGATACAGTTAGTTAACACAGGAAAAAACAACATCTACACTGAATCCTAAAGCAATATACGTCTTTGAATATCCTATGTAGTTTGAGTAAAGAATAAAGTATTCACCATTCTATAGCGATATCAAATCCTCGCCGGATTCCGTACAATGCAACGTCACATTGCATCCAGCATTACGTATTCACCCGTATCTTTTATATACTTCATAGAATTCACTCGACTTTACTTGCTCATTTTTACGAGCAAGTCAAGTGAATACCCACCTATGAGGCTAAAGTCTACTCTATTTTATAATAAAGTAAAAAAGTTTTTATTCAATTAAATTGTTATATTTCAACTTTGATGTCGCGAATATAATCACATACATAAGTCTTTTGATTCCCTCTTTTTACAATGGTACGAGCTATTTGGCGTAGAGACCAGCTTAGCCTAGTTTTTAGGGTTCCGTAGTCAACAAGGAACCCTTATAGTTTCGCCATGTCCGTCTGTCTGTCTGTCCGCGGTCTAGCTCCAAGACTGTTAGTACTAGAAAGTTGTAATTTGGCATGGGTATACATATTAATCATGCCAACAAAGTGGTATAATAAATTTATGAAAAATATATTTTTTTAGGGTACCTCCCCTACACGTAAAGTGGGGATGTTGTTTTTTATCCCTTTGTGTGTGGTATCATTGGAAAGGTCTTTCAAAAACATTGTTGGTGTGTTAAAACCATTTTTGAATTCAGAGATCCGTTGCGAAATATTAAGCTTTAAAGTGCAAATTTTTGTTAGAGTCAATTGTCCCCCCCTGCCAGCTAAATGGTTGATTAGATATGTGAAAAAATTCACGGCAGTAGCTTATAAAAACGAATTTAAAAGGAAAACTATCACAGCTGAGTAGGCTTTACAAGTTAACGAGTAATAATCGACCAACTTAGATTTGCGGTTGTAAAAACATGTTCTCGCATACATTTCGTACGAAAGATTTTTTTTTCAACTACAAAGTTAAGTTTGTTCTTGGGATAAATTCATCCCAACTACGGAACTCTACATTATGCGTGGTCGGACATGCACTTGGCTGGTTTTTTTATGATGTGTTCTATACTATGCTAGGATTGTTGGCGAGAATAATTGCTTGCGGTGATTGTAATTTATTTAATTGCTCCACTTTTTAGGGTACCGTACCCGAAGGGTGCCAAACGGAATTCTATTACTAACCCTCAGCTGCCCGTCTGTTTGTCTGTCATCGGGCTATATCTCATGAATTGCAATAGGTAGACAGTCAAAATGTTCACTGTATTGTGTTTCTATTGCCGCTATAACAACAAATAATAAAATCAAATCCCTTACAAAAAATGTGTTTTTTTCGAAATATTGTACGGTGGTATGGAACACGTCGTGTGCAAGTCCGACTCGCACTTAATCGGTTTTTTCAGTAATTATTTATTGATTTTCAAAAAAATTGTGTTTTCTTTACAAACATACATTCTTTCTTGCTTTTACTATTCGATCACAAATTCTGAAGTGCAAGAGATAGGCATCAATCTTTTGCATCACAAAGCGGCTCCCGAGGCTTGCAATAAAACTGCGACGCTTTACTAGATGGCACTTTATTCGCCCTGAACGAGAATCAATTTAAAATTGAAAAGTACCGATCATTGTAGGTAAAATTCAAAAGAAATAGGTGGGTATACCTACTGAAAGGTGATCTAATTTTGTATTTTTTCTGAGAGATTTTGGACAATGTGTAGGGACGCCTTTGCCCTACAGTGGTACATTATAGGCTTGTAATAATAATAAAATGTCAATAGGTGAAAAAGTGTTAGTTATAAATTATGTATATGTCGGAGACGGGTATGTGACTTTCGTTATTATCAGCGATATTTTAACTACTGTGGGCGTAGTGTTGGTTAATGCGCAATAGATAAACAGTTTGCAGTTCAGATCACATTATAATTTACTATCAAATGAATACTAGCTAAATTATACAAACACTGGGTGCGACGGCGTTTATTAAAATCAGCAATTAACACAATGATCACAAATTACAATTAACACAATAACTGAGTACCACGAATCGAGAACAGTTCCGTGACGTCTTCTCTCCGATGCGACCAGAGGCTGAATGCCCTCCTCGCCTTGGCTTTAAAACATCACGACTCTGTAGAAGCGCGCCTTTTTTGGTGTAGATAGATCACTTTTGATGTCGCCAGTGGCGCGCTTGCGATTCGTTTCGTGTCCGTACTAATGACCGGATCCGACATATAAATGTATAAAAGGGAGCTACGTCTGCCAACGTCTGGCAGAGGTCTGGTAACTTGTAAATAAAAAACTGTTATTAAACTCTTTTTTTTCCCATTGTGACTTTAGTAGCTCAATCTAAGTCAAGTAATTAATTAGAATTCCTACTTAACTACAACGTCAGACGGACACTTAGGCCCACTTGCACCACAAATTACTAACTGCATTTTGTTCTAAACGAATTTAAAACATCGTTCTATTTCGGTCAATCATTTGAAGATGATAGAGACAGAATGATGTTTTAAATACATTTAACATTACTTAAATACATTAAGGGGGAAGCGTCAGGGTTAGTAATGATTATAATTGAGTAAAGCCATATTTGTTACGACCGCGAATCATATTTTAATCAAAATAAAACCAAAAACTGAAAATGCAAAAAACGTAAGAAAATTTGAATTTCGCGGGCTACCCTGACGCTGCCCTCTTAAGTAATTTGTGGTAAAAATGGACCTTTCACGGCTCCGAATCTACAATCACAATCAGTTTCTGCAATAGGGAAATATCAAAAATACTATAAGTAGAACTTTGTTCTATTTTTCAATTTTGTTTAAATTGATAAGCAATAAAGCTATGTATATTTAAAATAGCCCCAATAAATCAGTTCGTATAGGTAGTGCGATTTATACCGCGTGTCAATAAACGCACGTCGGCTCGCAGGCGACAACAGCTCTAATGAAAACAAATGGAAAGCGCAGTTCGGGGAAAAAAAGTGGAGAAGTGTGCACACTGGTACACAACAGCTGTCTCTAACAGAGAGTCATGACTGAATGTTTAAGTTGTTGATAGACAGTTGACGATTTTTCTTCATTCAACGTGGTATGTTGGTAATGAACATTGACAATAATTCAGCTTTTTAAAATTCAAAAGTCATTTATTCAAACTAGGCTGTGAATCAGCACTTTTTGAACGTCAAAATTACTTTATGACAGTCCCCCAAAAACGCCCGCCCTTCACAACTTCCTAGTGCTTTAGCTGGGAAGAAGAATTGGTGCAACAAACTCCCCAGCAGCACAGCTGTCTGTTCGGTTAGAAAAACATGATTCTATAAAATAGTACTTATGCAAAATAATTTACATTACGCAACACAAAAACATTAAATAAAATTATTTGCTATGTCAGCTACCTTAAATTCAGTCATCCATGTTATTGTCAAGAAAAACTATAAGGAGCACCGAAGTTACCCACTTAAAAATTTTAGTTTTTAGTGACGAGAGTGAACATGCAACTGATTGGGGGTCATTGTATTGATGAGGCGTTGTCTTAGATGTTGTCAGTCAAAACATTTATCCGACTTCATGTCAGAACGTTTATCATAATGTAATGCGAAATTCATAATCTGTGTACAATTTTCTTAACTTTATTGCGTAAAATTCAAAATGAGCCAATTACCTAATATCCGTATTTCTAGAGTTGTCGATTCGCCCACACATAAATTGACTTCGTACGAATCGCCTACAGAAAAAATAATATGATTTAAAGTGTGAATTTAAATCATATTATTTTTTCACGCTGTGGCATCAAAGCGGCTATCAGAATACCAGCGCTGCGGTATTTATTTTTTAAATATCGCAGCCTATGCTGAGATAGGTGCCTTTTTGGCCTCGCACAGGTCGTTTATTATTTTTAAAAAAATCCTAGCGTTAATTCGAAAATTTTTGTTATTTTTAGTTGCTCCTTATTAGTTTTTATTACTGTATTTCCTGTGCGTGCCCTAAATATTTTTTTTTTTCTTTCTTAATTCGCCCGTTTCATGCGAATCAACCAATAAGCCAAATTTCCAATTTATCCCAATCTAAAGTGACCTTTACTTCCACACGACGCGCGACGAGGCAACACCTCCCCGCCACCGAGTTTTGACTCCGAACAAATTAAATCAATTAAAGAGCAGCCCACGTTTTTTGTCCCAAACGCCGGCCATTTGTTCGTATTACGCTATTTTTTGTTTCCTCCCCGTTTGTCGTTTGTTTCCGACTGTACTTTGAATTAGAGAATGGCGTGATTAAAAGGTGGCAGTTAGAATTAATAGTTGAGTTTAATTATGGTTATGTGTCTTTTTGGGGAGAGATAATTAAGTAGTAGTCTTCATTAATAGCATAATCAGCGTATAATGTTCCCACTGCTGGGATGCAGGCCTCGTCTCTGTGAGAGGGAGTGGGCCGTAACCCACCACGCGGGCCCAGTGCGGGTTGGTAGATGTTACATGTCTTAGATTTTTAGGTTCTAGGACATACCGGTTTTCTCACGATGTTTTCCTTCCCCGTTTTGTGTATTGGTGATGAAATAATTTACACAAAGTGAAGTGCCTGTCTGGGTTCGAACCTACGACCTACATTCATAAGTCACGGTTCGTTCAAACTTCAAAATATTTTATTTCTTTTATGAAACGTCAGTAGCTAGGTGCTCGGTTCAAATTGGTCGTTTCCAATGGAGAAGAGCCAGCAAGAAACTCCACGGTTACTCTTTTAAAAATAATTGGCTTTTACAATATTTTTAAATAACAGTGTTAATAGGTATGGGAGGACAGTGAAGGTCTTTTCACAAGTTAATGATGTGGAGCTAATTGAGAAATGACGGGAAGAGGTTTTTTGTATTAGAAGCAATGTATTGAATTGCATAAAACACAGACCTTGACTAAAGGGTTAGGGTTTTTTCGGGACTGCTGCCTTTTCATTCTTTAATTAGCTCTGCACTAGCGGCAGTACATCATAATTTCTTGAAGCACTGTTACAAACACATTTTTTTTTTTACCATTAGAATTATAATTAACTAATTTAAAAAAATAAGTCTCCGTTGGTGTCCTACTGATCTGACTTTCTCCACTCAATAAGAACCAACAGAAACAATAATTATTGAACAAGTGACGGAAAACAGACTTGACCTCAATTTCTTAAAGTTGAGTCACAAGGACCTTTAATTAAAGAAGATTTATATAGAAAAATAAAAAGAATATTGTAGAAAATTTAATAAAACTGCCCCGTTCGTTCAGTGGTCGCAAGCGTTACTGATAAGCATGAGGTCCTGGGTTCGATTCCCAGGTCGGGCAGTGATATTGGATTTTTTCATTAGGAGTTTCTCAGTACCAGTCCCGGAGTCTAGACTCTAAATTTGTGTCAAATTTAGATTTGTGCCCGGTTGATGGCAATAGGCTCGCCACCTATTGTATGGGACTTAAAAATACAATAGACATCAGACTCAGGTCTGCGTTCAGTGCTCGGTATGGTAACACGCCGTGTTCAGGTTCGCGACAAGTCATCCTGAGGATGACTAGTTGAGAGGTGAAACACGTGTCGATTTCTTCCAGGAGTTTTTTTATGGCTCTTTAGAAATAGCTTAGCGGAACAGGTTACTAAATATATCCACGTCTATTGTATTTTTATAATAGATTTCCGCAAGGTCACGCCTGGATCAATTAACTATGGGACTTAAACATAACTGGCGAAATGTGGGTGTACCTATTATGGGTACACCTCTGCTTAACCCTTCGGGGGAAGAAGGTGTGATGATATGTGAAATAAAAATAATAAAGAAAAGAAAATAAGAATTATGAAGATTTTTTAATCTGGTGAAAATGTTAATCTGTTGATTAGAAATTATTGTTCTAAGTTACAAACAAAAAAAAAAACGTGTGGCATTCGGGGACTGCCGCGGTAAAGCTATTGTAACCTCCATACTTCCTATTTGTCAACGCTGCACTTGGGATGATGACGGATGATGACATAAAATAAAAATTACGTTCCCATGACAACGTGATGTTGTCATGGGAACGTAATTACTGTTTTATGTCATCTTCCGTCATAACATGGTAAGCGGAGTGGGGGGTGTTGGGTTTTTTCGTTACGGAATTTCTTGATTCGGTCGCCGCGCTCAAAGCCCGCGATAAAAGATATGCAATAGCTTAAAATACAGTAACTGTACCCGATGTTTTTACCTATAATGATCAAATTGATTCAAAATTTTACTTACAAGTTAAAACCACTTCAGTAAGCAATTTCCTGGTTTAATCGCAACACACGTGGTATTCAGAGGAGGCGGCGCATGCATCGGCATCGCTTTGTATTGTAAACTGCCGATACGTGTCCCAAATGTATTCCAGTTAAATAATAACAACCGTGCAACATATTGAAATACAATTTCTAAATATTTGGATATGTTTTTAAACAGTTAAGGAAAATCATAATGTTTGTTCCACAGACAGTAATTATACAATTGTAGGAGTTTCTTGCCCGTTCTTCTCCATAGGTACCTATTACGCTTTGGAATGGGCAACTAGCTTCGTCTTTCTGACTGACCGACCCTTTGACAATTCATAAGTGCCTGTAATTGGTTTATTTGAAATAAATACTTTGAGTTTGAGTAGGCTAAAAGCGCTACGGCGTAGAGCCACTACGCATTCAGAGGGACCAAGCATTCGCCACCACGGTTTCTCATTGCATATTCCAGATATTATACCATTAGGTGCTAGGTTTCTGTACGATGTTCAACTTTGTCAGTGTTGAAAAATGTCATAATAAGAAAAAAAAGTTACTATTTCAATGTGAATGTAAGTAAACTCATCTCTGACCGTCTCGCCAGCTAAAAACATAACCTATATTCCTGATGTATTGCTAACTTTTTCAATAAAATTTATTGAACAAATGTAGTCTTCTTCTTTTCATGCGGTTAGTGACTGACCTGGTGTCAGAGTTTTTAAAGCCGCACATGGGCTTTTGACTTGGCTTCACATGCCGTCGATAAATATTTCTCAGGCATGCCGGTTTCCTCATAATGTTTTCCTTCACCGATTTTGAAGCAAGTATTAATTATACAATACGCACATGAATCTGAAAAGTCAGAGGTGGGGTTCGAACTCGAGACCTATGACTTGGCAGTCTGACGGTCACACCACTGGCTTTAACTGTAATTAGAAAAAATATATTGTAATACATCAGGAATTGTTTCATCATCATCAGCCTATAAATGTTCCCACTGCTGGGACACAGGCCTCCTCTCTGTGAGAGGAAGTGGGCCGTAATCCACCACGCGGGCCCAGTGCGGGTTGGTAGATGTCACATGTCTTCGAATTTTCGGTTCTAGGACATGCCGGTTTCCTCACGATGAAACGGTGAAGGAATTGTTTGGTAGAAATTAATTCAAAATACTTCTTCCTCATTTCAAAGACTGTGTGAGTCATCCTAAAAAAAACGTAAAAAATCAACGCCGTCGAAAACAAAACGGAATTAAGTAAAAATAACAACAACGGTTGTACAACGTGACAGATGGCGGTTCCTCAAGATGTTTGTGCTATTTTAAATGGAACGTATCAATATAAATAAGAAGGCTGGAATAATTATTGTTACGGAAATGTAAGTAATGGGAAATAAAACGTGTTGGACTGGAAGAAAAATCCTCCCTAGTGAAGACTTTTGCATTTTTTTTCTATTATACTGTGTGATTCTTCATAATGTGCACATATCGAAATGAGGGAATCTATGCTTAATTTTAACGACCGAAAAAATATTTAAAAATCAAAATATTTTTTGAATACTACAAAATTAAAAAAAAGCAAACAAAAATTTTTTTTTTTTTTCCTTCGATAAAATTAAGCATAGCTGGTCATTTCGATATGTGCACATTATGAACAATCACACTGTAGATAACTATTACTCTGCCTGACCCTTGGGGATTACAGGCATGATGTTATGTGTGCATGTGTGTTAATAACTAATGTGGTAATAGGTTAAATTGAACCCTGGTATTCACTTAGACACATTTGTTTTCCTTACTAGACTATAATCTGACTATTCTCTTAATGTCCCTCGGGAATCATCGCATTTCCGAATACAAACGAATGCTAATTTCCATGTCCATCAATTATTAGATTTATCTTGTATAATAATTTTCATTCAGAACTAAGTACTTTATTGTTATTTTGTTTTGATTTCCATGTGAACTATATAGAGCTGTGAAACTATTTTCGTGCCAGCGACTTTAGCAGATTTCCTCCCATTTTTTAAAATAAATTACATTAAGTTAAAAGAGTATTAACAACTCTATATACTTCCAAGTCGATTGAGGGCGTACGGTTTGCACCAAGTGTAAAGGACAACTGATAGAAATCCAACGACTGACGAAACACGAAGTTTGCCGAGGGATATTTAAGAAAATACTGTACATATTTTGTATTAGTACCTACCAGTCACACACCAACCAGTAACACCTAACAGCGTCCGGTCTCCATCAAGTACAAAGGGCAACTTATAGAAATCCGATGACTGACGAAACACGAAGTTTGCCGAGGGACATTAAGAAAATACTCCCTACTCCCTTACTATTTTGTATTAGCTCGAGGAGTTCAAAAGTACCTAACAGCCATTGTTTTTAAGTTTCAGATCCATGTGCCAGGTGTCTATACATATTGCAAAACAAGCAAATACTTCAAATGTTTTATTTCGCGACAGTATAAGAACGACACGACCACACAAGAAGTCAGCTACTACTGAAACAGTTCACAAACAAACCTCAAAACAATTCCCTTAAGTAACCTTGACCAAATTGTCATAACAACGAAACTGCATCACTTACCAGGTAAACCAAACACAGCATTTACCATCCCAATCTAACAAAGGGGGGGTCGACTAAAGGGGAGGGGGACAGAAACAAAGCCACCGCTATAAAGAATAATCCTCATCGTCCACGTAGTTTTTGTCACAGCTCTGCATATTCAAATAGCTTGGAAAGCGCAACTTTGGCCGTAAAACATTTTCGTGGCAAACAAACAAAAAACGCACAGAAACTCAGACAAAACCGCGGGCAAAAAGTTGTAAAACAAAGAGAGGAGACTGTTTTGTTTCTACCTTTGCGTTGTTAGTTGTTTTTTTAATTATTATTTACGGAGATAAATCTGAAAGCGGCTATTCAGGTGAGCTAAATTGTTGAGTTTGTTCTTTTCTAATTTTGGTGTTATGTGGCTACCGCAAAGCCACCGTATCGCATCGCATTGTATGTATGTGTTAACTGTAGCAGTATTATTGTACCCGAATAAAACAGTACCTGCTAAAATAAAGTATTTCGGCAAGTTCATTGTTTTAGTAGTTATCGTTTTTTATTAGAATTTGAGTTTGCTGCTCATTCTAATATTGCAGTGACATAACGCAACATCTTGCCTCTTTTCCCCGAAGTGTTAGGCAGAAGGTTTATCTCATAGTACACTTACATTTCGCCAGTAATGTTTAAGTTCCATGTAATAGGGGGCAAACTTATTGCCATCATCGGAAGGAATTCCTGATGGAAAAACCTCATTATTTTCGGAGATAAACGGGGGGAATGGGAAATTTTCATAAATTTTCTTAAATATTTTTAAAATATTTACATAAAAATATATTTTTTTTAAATTGAGATTCTCACAACAAGCCCTTTCATTTGATATGTCACGCGGTAAGTACAGTCCACAATTTTTTTTATACTTTCCTATTAGCCACTGGAAAGTGAACCCCATATTCAAAATTCATTTATTCATGTTACTTGTCCGTGTTTGGGTCACAGAAATTCATATGTGTACCAAATTTCAACTAAATTGGTTCTGTAGATTCGGAGAAAATTGGCTGTGACAGACAGACACACGAGTCATCCTATAAGGGTTCCGTTTTTTCCGTTTGAGTTACGGAACCCTAAAAACAACCAACTTCCAAAAAAAAAACACTACAAAGTGGTTAATAACTTTAATTTTGGAAGTCGGTGTCTTTGCTTTAGAATTTTCGATTTATACCACCGACTTCCAAAATTAAAGTCACTTTTCACTTTGTAGTGTTTTTTTGGAAGTTATATTATAGTTTTTTTTTCGCTTTTTAATTGTGGTACCTATCCCACACAAATTCGAATACCTTTTTTTTTTGTTTGGAAATTATCAAATAACTTCTCCCGCTCTAGGCGGAGCGGGAGGGCGTGTCAGACTCTTACTGACTAAAACCCACCCGTGTTCCTTCAGTTGCCATGTTGCCGTGGGCCACGATATCCCTTTTTTATGTAAATAACAGTGACAGGAACTTATCATCATATCATCCACATAGGCTAAGTGGTAAAAATTCGTATTATTGTAGTTAACTCTAAAACTACCAAAGCAAAGATCTCTCTACCAAACAAAAAAGAATTATCAAAATCAATTTATAATTGGCGGAGTAATCGCGTGACAAACATATAAATTTTTAATCACCGGCCAAGTGGTTCCGTAGTTGGAATGAATTTATCCCAAAAACAAACTTAACTTTGTAGTTGAAAAACATGTTCTCCCCACACGGAATGTATGGGAAAACATGTTTTAACAACTGCAAAGTTAAGTTGCTCAATTATTACTCGTTAACTTGTAGAGCCTACTTAGCTGTGATAGTTTTCCTTTTAATTTCGTTATATAAACTACTGCTGTGATTTTTTCACATATACAAAACCAACCATTTAGCTGTCAGGGGGGGGGGACACTTGACTCTCACAGACAGACAGACAGACAGACAGACGGACAGACGGACAGACGGACAGACAGACAGACGGACATGACGAAACTATAAGGGTTCCTTGTTTACTACGGAACCCTAAAAATATACCGTCGAATTCAGAACCTTCTCCTTTTTTAAATCGTTTAAAAATATAATAACAGAATAACAAATAATTACGTCACTGTCACCCCGAAACTAGCCGTATAACTAGTAACTACGTCATTGCGGCTCTAAGCTCTTGGTCCCCCGGACGCTCGCGCCGCGATCACGTACACGGGAAATTGTTTTTGTCACTTTTGTTTTAATTTTCACCTGTTGCTGACAACACACGTTGTTAGGCTTGTTTAGGAGATTGTTTATGTTATAAATAACAGTACCTGGGCGACCGAGCTCTGCCTTGGTGAAAATAGAGAATGCTTATTTAATAGTATAGGATAGTTCATACTAATTCCATGTATAGTAAGTGCACACTAATTCCGTGCTGCCATGATAGTACATACTAATTCCATGCTGCCATGATAGTAGATACTTACTAATTCCATGCTGCCATGATAGTACATACTAATTCTATGCTGCCATGATAGTAGGTACTTACTAATTCCATGCTGCCATGATAGTAGGTACTTACTAATTCCATGCTGCCATGATAGTACATACTAATTCCATGCTGCCATGATAGTAGATACTTACTAATTCCATGCTGCCATGATAGTACATACTAATTCTATGCTGCCATGATAGTAGGTACTTACTAATTCCATGCTGCCATGATAGTAGGTACTTACTAATTCCATGCTGCCATGATAGTACATACTAATTCTATGCTGCCATGATAGTAGGTACTTACTAATTCCATGCTGCTATGATAGTAGGTACTTACTAATTCTATGCTGCCATGATAGTAGGTACTTACTAATTCCATGCTGCCATGATAGTAGGTACTTACTAATTCCATGCTGCCATGATAGTACATACTAATTCCATGCTGCCATGATAGTAGATACTTACTAATTCCATGCTGCCATGATAGTACATACTAATTCTATGCTGCCATGATAGTAGGTACTTACTAATTCCATGCTGCCATGATAGTAGGTACTTACTAATTCCATGCTGCCATGATAGTACATACTAATTCTATGCTGCCATGATAGTAGGTACTTACTAATTCCATGCTGCTATGATAGTAGGTACTTACTAATTCTATGCTGCCATGATAGTAGGTACTTACTAATTCCATGCTGCCATGATAGTAGGTACTTACTAATTCCATGCTGCCATGATAGTACATACTAATTCTATGCTGCCATGATAGTAGGTACTTACTAATTCCATGCTGCCATGATAGTAGGTACTTACTAATTCCATGCTGCCATGATAGTACATACTAATTCTATGCTGCCATGATAGTAGGTACTTACTAATTCCATGCTGCTATGATAGTAGGTACTTACTAATTCTATGCTGCCATGATAGTAGGTACTTACTAATTCCATGCTGCCATGATAGTAGGTACTTACTAATTCCATGCTGCCATGATAGTACATACTAATTCTATGCTGCCATGATAGTAGGTACTTACTAATTCCATGCTGCTATGATAGTAGGTACTTACTAATTCTATGCTGCCATGATAGTAGGTGCTTACTAATTCTATGCTGCCATGATAGTACATACTAATTCCATGTTGCCATGATAGTACATACTAATTCCATGTTGCCATGATAGTAGGTACTTACTAATTCCATGCTGCCATGTCAGTATTCTAAGGTGTTCTAAACTTTGGGCGACCGAGCTCTGCTCGGGTGAAAATACGAAGAAAACGAATTTTCCCAGATCTTATCTGGGGACTTTGTTTTATAATAGACTAGCTGACCCTGCAAACGTTGTTTTGCCTTATAAATGCTTGGGGTGCACCATCTTTATCATTTATTACCTACCCTACCTACCCTACCTACCCTACCTACCCTACCTACCCTACCTACCCTACCTACCCTACCTACCCTACCTACCCTACCTACCCTACCTACCCTACCTACCCTACCTACCCTACCTACCCTACCTACCCTACCTACCCTACCTACCCTACCTACCCTACCTACCCTACCTACCCTACCTACCCTACCTACCCTACCTACCCTACCTACCCTACCTACCCTACCTACCCTACCTACCCTACCTACCCTACCTACCCTACCTACCCTACCTACCCTACCTACCCTACCTACCCTACCTACCCTACCTACCCTACCTACCCTACCTACCCTACCTACCCTACCTACCCTACCTACCCTACCTACCCTACCTACCCTACCTACCCTACCTACCCTACCTACCCTACCTACCCTACCTACCCTACCTACCCTACCTACCCTACCTACCCTACCTACCCTACCTACCCTAAAACCTTGTCCTAAAAATAACGAACATTTAAAAAAAAGTTGGCTAAATTGGTCTAGGCGTTGTTGAGTTATGCGCTTACCAACATATTTTGCGATTCATTTTTATATTAAAGATAAGGATAAGGTTACTATCTGTGTCTCGCGGTTTCACCCGCATAAGTCTCGATCCCGTGAGAATATCGGGATAAAACTATTTTATGTCTTAACCCACGTCATGGTCTACCCATGTGCCAAATTTCATCCAAATTCGTTCAGCCGTTTTAACGTGAAAGCGTAACAAACAAACAAACATACATACATACAATATTTATTTTTTTCTCTTTATAATATTGGTTTAGAAAAGTATACACTTCATTTCAAGTTCAGGTCATTCATAACTCAAAATACTCCTTTACCATTTTCAAACAATATTAAAATTCCCTCTGAACAGTTTTGCGGTGAACCGGCAACCGACAAACAATAATAATTCATAGTAAAGTCTCTCACGAGAGGTCCGAATAGCAAACAATCCGATTCCAGGCAGACAGACAGACAGGTTTACTGACGTCAAATTATTTATGTGAAAGTATCGAAAACGAATTTGTGGTTTTTGTGGTACTTTGTGTTTTTATAAGTTGGTTTTTAGGTATTTGTAAAAGTATAACAGACTGCCTCGTTGGTCTAGTGGTCGCAAGCGCTACTGCTGAGCATGAGGTCCTGGGTTCGATTCCCGGGTCGGGCAAAGTGTTATTGGGTTTTTCTATCTGAAATTTCTCAGTAGCAGCTCGGAGTCTGGATTTGTGCCCGGTTGATGGCAATAGGCTCGCCCCCTATTACATGGGACTTAAACATAACTGGCGAAATGTGGGTGTACCTGCTACAGGGACACCTCTGCCCAACCCTTCGGGGAAACAAGGCGTGATGTTATGTATGTGTATGTATGTTAAAAGTATAACTTTAGGTAATTATTAAGTAAGTTTGCTTTTAAGCGGACTATTTTTAATAAACAAAAAGAATTGTGCTGAATTTTGTCCGTCAAATGAACGTGTAAGTTATAAAATTAACTAAAATAATGTGAAAATCAGCAATGGCTATAAATAAGTGAAAACGGCAGCAATTACCGATAAAATAGAAAATATTCTTAGTGCTTATAAACATTATTATTTATGTATATTATTGCTGGCTCGCCACTTACAAAAAGAACTCTTAAACAGCCAAAAAAAAACTTCGTATTAAAAGGAAAAAACGGAGTTTTGGCAACATCGACATAATCCCATTAATCTTAGTGACAACATAATTCAATGGGCGTCTGAGATACGCCGGGAAAAAGAAAAACGATGGAAAACTGTAGAAGCACCAGGTCAGTGAACTGTTGGAGCCAAGCTATGGCGCCAAGCTGACACTGTCGACAGCCACTGACAGCTTACGCAGTATGACGATTTAATCTTATAATATTTTAATCTATAAGAAAGAAATGATAAAAGTTGGAGTTTTGGGTAGCGATTCAGCAATGTAACATAGAGTGTTTTATTATTTAATTTTTAATGATGATCTTTAATGATAATTTTTTGATGATAATTTTTAATGATAATTTTTGAATATTTTTAATGTTTTTACTGTTTTACTACTTATTTATTCTTTTTTGTGTATGGGTATTTTGCCTGAATTAAAACACCATTTATTTTTTTTATTAACCTTCATTGTTTTCAAGCGCCAACTGATTGATACAAGAAGGTTTATTTAAAAACTTTGCTTTAGGAGATGTATAAATTTCAAAAAAAATATGGTGAAGCAAGCGTCAATCTTTAATAAACCCCAAAAAAAAGTGTTCAGTAAAAATTAAGCAAGCCAATGCAGCATAGTATTGAACTCGCTCAGTTAACCGACGTTCGCACCGACGGAATAAAATCGCGGCGGGATTTTATCGCGCACTGGATTTAAACTATCGGCGCTAAGCAGAGCATTGAAAATCATGTGCACGAAAAAAAAAACGCTACGGTTTTATTACGTCCTAGCGAAAGTGGGCTTACGTAACTTCAAATGATAACTACTTCAAAGTAAAAGAACATTTTCTTCAAGTTTTTTACAGGATGCAAACTAATGAATTCCTTTTAATTAACATCTACTAAAACAGGCCACTCACACAACCTTCCTAATTCATCAACCGGCACATCTCCATCACCTGACGAAATATAAAAAGGTCCTTTCTTCTATCAGCGTTGATTAAGGCGGATCCCTCTACAAATTATCCGGGCTATAAGGCCAAGTAATGCACCTTATTGGATTATCTCCGGCTTTGATGTCCGTCCCGAGTTCCGTAGTCGTTTACAGCAAGTTAAAGGTAATAAAAAGCAAGTAATTCTTTAAAGGGAACTCTTATTAGGGAAAAGAAATTGTGTAAGCTTACTAAGTGAAGTGTATCAGAGGTAAACGACGTCTGATCTTGTTGGACGTCATCAGATCTTTAAAGAGACAATTTGGGAAATAAGATTTTTGACGGACACGATTTTGATCCGGTTTGCGAGCTGGGTATAAATAAAATTGTGAGGGAGAGAATCTTGTTGTGGAATAAAGGGGCTTAAATCCAAGGTAGTAAAGAAACTAAGACTTCTTACAAACTTATAATATACATAGTTTTTTCTTTGTTTATTGAATAGATACACCAATAAGGAATAAGAGAAGGATACCCGTACTTAGGAACTTTAAAGGAATTCCTAATAATATTTTATTATCGTTATTAAGAATTCCTTTGGTGAGACTAGTATGATACAATTTAATTTCACATATAGGCCGACCGCTTAACTGAGTCCGTTCCTGAGGTAACTGCGCGGTGCGTGATGCGAGAGCTCAGTGATTCGTCAACTTGTGACATCTGTCACCCCTCCCGTTCCGCGCACGAACTCAGTTAAGCGGTTGACCTATAGTTGTTCATATATCAATTCACATTCAAACAGAACCTACATATACATTATTGATGTAACAATGAGTGCCAAATCCACCACTAACCCGCTAGTCACCATTGAAATCGTAAACAATTACCAATTCCTGCATTACCTACGTACCTATTTACTTCACCTCCAAACCATCATTTTCTTCAAATATTTGCTTTCGTAACATGAATTACACGGACAAATCAGCATCATTCACTCACTGGATCACAACAGGGCAATAGATTAGTTTGCCGTGATAATTGACAATACAATGGCTGTTTCGGCCGCTATTCGAGCCCGCATCACGATCGCAATCCGACTGCATCGATCCGAACATGCAACAAACAGACAAACAGTGCGAGTAAACTGAACGATACGAAACTGTGGTTACCAAAGTTTACAATATTTTATATATAAACTCACGCATTTTTTCCATGGAGATTACAGAACGGTACGTGCTACGGTGCTCTTTTATACTCTCATTTGTTTTGTTCAGATCCAAACGAATACATCTATTTCAAACACAGTGTTGTGAATATGTAGTAGGTACTGTGCGTTCATTAAAACTTGTCTTATAGCAGTGATAGCCTAGTGGTGTGACCGTAGGACTGCCAAATCATAGGTCTCGAGATCGAACCAAGGCACGCACCTCTGACTTTTCGGATTTATGTGCGTATTGTATAATTACCACTTGCTTCAAAAACGGTGAAGGAAAACATCGTGAGGAAACATGCCTGATCGAAATTTCTCGACGGCATGTCAACGGCAAGTCAGAGGACCATGGGTGGCTTTAAAACTGACACTAGGTTAGTCACTAACCACACGAAAAGAAAATAGTAAAACTTGTCCCGTGACGCGATTGGTAGCACTATTCTGTCAGTCGCCATTTTAAACTCTATTGGTATTGAAACTAAGCTTGACAGGCAATGGTGCCAACATGACGGCAAGGGACAAGTTATAGTGAACGGGCTGTACCACACTTCAACCCATTAGAAGGAATAAAATAAGTACCATAGGTACCAATAAAGTTGGAGTAGATACGATTGAACTACAAATTAATTTAAGTTACAGGGATGCACCCAACCTATTATGTCGTAAATATCTTTTAAAAACCCAAGTACTTAAAATAATTACCAAAACCCCTTCCAATTTTACTTAATACAATATAATTATGCCTAAACAATACCCAATTCATAATAAATTGCATTCCACCCTACCCTAGTCCATTACAATGAAAAAACCCGTATCTACCCCCTTTAATGCAAGTCACTCTCCCCAGGGGTTAGATTGAGAACCGCTGCACAAAACAGAACTATCGTATGCACGCTTTTTGCTAATCAGCCATCTCTACCGTAATGTTTGGGCTACCGGCGCGGGCGCAAGGCGAAGAGTTATGGCGAACGCATGCTAATGCCGCACTAATCTAAATGTAAATCTGTATCTCTGCTAATTACTATCGAGATTACTGGCTACTGCATCGCTCAGTATCGTTCTTTAGAAGTGTTGTTTATGGTATCGTGTTTAGCGCATTAGGTTGTGGGTTTGTGCGTTTTTTGCTGGTTTGATATGGTAGAAATATTTGTCCTGTACTGTTGCAGGTTAGTTCTGGCTATAGATTTTTGTTAGATTTGTTTTTGTAAACGTTTGAAACAGGAATAAGGTAAGTAGAGCATGATAACTATTATAACTTATATTATTTCTTTTCGGAGTAATCGGATTGGAAAGACCGATCTCATCAAATTTAATATATTAATTGACATGTAGGTAAAAATGTTTTTGAAAACCTATTTACCTACAAAATAAATATATAATTTGTCATTTATTGATAAGGAGCTCGTGGCCAAGTAATAACAGCCGCACGGGTAGATCCATTCGGTTAAGCTACGCTTGCTGGGGTTCCGTGGAAAGGTGACCATCTTAACATACCGAGACCCCTCCGTGCCTCGGAAAGCACGTTAAGTCGTTGGTCTCGGCTGTCATTCGTGGCTCTTTGACAGTCGTTACGGGTCGTCAGAAGCCCGAAAGTCTGACAACCAGTCTTAACAAGGGGTATCACCTAGTTACTGGATTGTGGAGGTCGCGCCATGTAAAATACTGATATTCAGCTGCATCCGGTTAGAATAGAAGCTGACCCCAACATAGTTGGGAAAAGGCTAGGCAGATTGATATGATTGATAAGACAAAGGAGGCGTGTAATAAATAATTAAAAAGTCAAAAACAGTTATAGTATGTCTACTATGTGGGTACAAATCCGTCCATCACATATTCAATTGACTTTTGTTCCAAAAATTACAATAAAAATACATTGCTCGCTTTAAGAAAACTTCCAAACTCTTCCATGTTTTACAATGAAATAGACTATTCACTGTAGTAAAGGATTCATGCGTTTGAAAGCGTTCATTTATATGCACGGGGAGTCCTCGGTTACCTACATATTTATGTCCGCGTGGTCGGTTGCACATAGCTTGTGTAACCGAACGTTTAAACTTTAGAATTATAGGGTTTTTATCTTTGGACAGTGGTGTCGTTTTAGTGAACGTGAGTGTAATTACTCGCACCTTTCTGCTTGCACTCGTTAGTAGTAAGTAGATTTTGAAGCGTTTTAAATGAATTTTTCATGATCATACTGACCGTTTAGTATTCAAGCTTTTGAGCCGAGATGTTTATCGGCAAATACAGTACATTACAGTGTCTGCAACTGATATTACCCACACACACCTCCCTACACACACACACACACACAAACAAACAAACAAATACACAAACAAACACACAAACAAATACACAAACACACAAACAAACAAGAAAACAAATACACAATTACACAAACACACAAACAAACAAACATACAAACAAACAAACACACAAACACACAAACACACAAACAAACAAACAAACACACAAACAAACAAACACACAAACACACAAACAAACAAACAAACAAATACACAAACAAACAAACAAACACACAAACAAATACACAATTACACAAACACACAAACAAACAAACATACAAACAAACAAACAAACACACGAACAAACAAACATACAAACACACAAACAAACAAACAAACACACAAACAAACAAACAAACAAACACACAAACAAACACACAAACAAACAAATACACAAACAAACATACACACAAACAAATACACAAACACACAAACAAACAAACACACAAACAAACAAACAAACAAACAAATACACAAACAAACAAATACACAAACAAACAAACACACAAACACACAAACAAACAAACAAACAAACAAACAAATACACAAACAAACAAACAAACACAAAAACAAATACACAAACACACAAACAAACAAACACACAAACAAACAAACAAACAAACAAATACACAAACAAACAAACAAACACACAAACAAATACACAAACACACAAACAAACAAACAAACAAATACACAATTACACAAACACACAAACACACAAACAAACAAATACACAAACACACAAACAAACAAATACACAAACAAACAAACACACAAACACACAAACAAACAAACAAACAAATACACAAAAAAACAAACAAACACAAACAAATACACAAACACATAAACAAACAAACATACAAACACACAAACAAACAAACAAACACACAAACACACAAACAAACAAACACACAAACACACAAACAAACACACAAACAAACAAACAAACAAATACACAAACACACAAACAAATAAATACACAAACACACAAACAAACAAACAAACAAATACACAATTACACAAACACACAAACAAACAAACATACAAACAAACAAACAAAGAAACACACGAACAAACAAACATACAAACACACAAACAAACAAACAAACACACAAACAAACAAACAAACAAACACACACAAACAAACAAACACACAAACACAAACAAACAAACACACAAACACACAAACAAACAAACACACAAACACACAAACAAACAAATACACAAACACACAAACAAACAAATACACAAACAAACAAACAAACACACAAACAAATACACAAACACACAAACAAATAAACAAACAAATACACAATTACACAAACACACAAACACACTCCCCTGCTAATTTCTTACATCGCACTTTACACTTTTTATTTGATTTTTCTTTTTATATCTGCTGTATAATTATATTGTGTGCTTTTTGGTTTGTGCTAAATAAATGTATTTTCTTTCTTTCATTCCTAATAAGGTTTTTCAATCCCCATTGCAGGAATATTAATCTTGATAACCTGTCAAACTAAGCCAAACTCTTTCTTCTAACTTAACAGACAGATGTGTTGCTGGAGAGTTTGTTGCGCCACTTCTTCATCCTAATTAAAACAGTAGAAAGTGCCGCAATTTGTAGGACTGTCTTATGTAATAATAATGACTTTTGAAATAACCTTGTGTATAATGTTCAGGTCAATAGAGCAATCGGGTATCGAACTCACGGTTTTTCGCTCGCCAGTCCACGGTTTAACCGTTAAATGAGCTATTGCCGCTATACTGTAGTTAACTCAAACCGACCGGTTAATTACACCAATCGGGCGTTTAACAGTAAATTGCTCTAATTGACTAAACTATACTCAAGTTGTGACTAAATTATAGTAACACCCGATCATTTACCGTTTCTTTGTAATTTTTACATTATTTATTCACGACTAGCTTTTGCCTGCGTGGATGTCGGAAAACATCCCACGGGAACGTACCACCGGGGTTAAATCAATTAAACGTATCTATGTGTTAATCCAGGTTATAAACTATCTGTGTGCCAAATTTCATCCAAATCCGCACCTTAATTCACTTTCAATCGCAATCCGAGAGTTTTGAAGGCATTACTTCACAGGTTTGAAAAATTCGCCAACCCATTGCGATCAACTGTCATTTTTTTTATGCGTGTTACGCCGTTTAGCCGTTTTTGCACCAATTTGGAATATATACATACCTACATTCAGACAAAAGGACAAAATTCTTCGTTACTATTTTATTATATGTATATAGATTCCATAGTTTCCATAAAACATGTTCTTTTATACTGAAATTGTTTCCGTTTCCGACTCCAGTACAACCGACTCTTTACCTGCACTTGAAAAATATTGCCAGAAGTCACTTCGCTCTCCTGCTTTACCGAGAAAAATTTAAGTTTAGCGAAACTTATTCGCAAGAAAGGCTTCTCAAACAGTTGTAAATATAGAAAAATATTTTAGAAGTGAATTCTTTTAAAAGGACACTATAAATATTTTTGTGGAAGTTGGTCTTTAAAAACGTGGAGCAGTTTTGAATTGTGTGCTGTGAACTGTGAAATACATTTTCTTTCGGATAAATAAAACTATCGCATTCGTTGATTATAATGATTTATACTGAAACTAAGATATCAATCAATCAATCTTTATTCGTTTACACAGGTATTACAATAAAGGTCTTATGTATATGTCACCGTATAATTATGAACTTCGTTGGTTTATAATCTATCGGTATTATTTCCGTTAAATTATAAACTGTCGAAAAATTGTGAACTGCAACGAACCATTTACAATATAACGCATAATTTTTCGCTAGTTTATAATCTTTCCATGGGAAACCGACAAACTGTGAACTGGTATCAAACTTGCTTGCGACGTAACGCATCTTGCGCTAATATTAAACAGCCTGCCTGGCTGCGAGCAACTTGGAAGTAGCGCTCGCCGGCCGCTGCCGTGGCACCGCTCGCTTCGCTCGCTCGGCTCGCGCGCGGTTGGTCACAGTTCTAACCTAACCTAACCCATTTCACCCAGTTCACAATTTTTCGACAGTTTATAATCTAACGGAAATAATTCCGACAGATTATAAACTAACGGTTCTTACGTTGACATAAATACATTTTAGTCGAGCTCTATGTCCTACCAATGAAATTGGTGTACAAATATATTAGATTTTTAGCAATAATTCTGAATTTATACAATACAAAGTCAAGTTCGAGTAAATAATGACAATTAAATATATTATTAATAAATAATTAATTAATCAATTATAATTTATTTTTACATGCATGTCAATGGTAAATTATATTAAAGGGCTAGTAATGTCATATTTCATCATAATTGTAAATAATGTCAATTAAATGTATTGTTAATAAATAATTCATCATCATCATCATTTCAGCAGAAAGACGTCTACTGCTGGACATAGGCCTCCCCCAAGCACCGCCACTTCGACCGATTCTGTGCTTTCCGCATCCAGCGGATTCCTGCGGCCTTCACAAGGTCATCGGTCCATCTTGTGGGAGGCCTTCCAACGCTACGTCTTCCGGTACGTGGTCGCCACTCCAGAACCTTTCGACCACATCGGCCATCCGTTTGCCACTTAAAATAAATAAATAAATAATTAATCAGTTATAATTTATTTTTACATGCATGTCAACAGTTAATTATATTAAAGGGCTAGTAATGTCATATTTTATCATTTAAAAATTCTTCCATAGTGTAATTCGTCTTATCTATTACAAATAAATACATAGATAGCAGCTAGTGTATGGGGTTGGTCGTTAGTCTAGTGGGCATGAGGTCCTGGGATCGATTAACAGGTCGGGCAAAGTGTTATTGGAATTTTCTATCAGCAATTTCTCAGTAGGAGCTTGAAGTCTGGATTTGTACCCGGTTGATGGCAAAAGACTCGCCCCCTATTACATGTTACTTCAATATAACTGGCGAAATGTGGGGGTAATATAGGTACACCTCTGTCCAATCCTTCGGGGAAACAAGGCGTGATGTTCTGTTATGTTTATGTATTTGATTTAAATTGGGTAGGTATTGAAATCGATCGAATTCACAAATTTGAACGATTCAATTCAATAGATACACACCTACCTGGAGTATGGTGGATAAACTCATAAAAGTACTCTTCAACTATCCGTATTTAACATCAACCAGTAAAATTTATAGATACAAAAATAATGAATATCAAACAACTATATACACCGTGAAATTTGAATCACAGCTTTGCTAGAACAAACGTTGTTCAGACCATGGTCTACTACCATTCTACAGCATCCAATAAAAAAAAAAAACATATTTGGTTTTTGAAAAAACACAAAAAAGACAAAGTTTAAAATGTCAAGATTATCGTTACTCCCTATAACACAGACACCACGCACGGGACACAGCATTGTCTACAGGGAAATGTACCTCCATAAACGAAATTTAGTAAGCAGTAGATAATCTTGACATTTTAAACTTAATCTTTTTTGTGTTTTTTCAAAAACCAATTATGTTTTTTTTTATTGGATGCTGTAGTATGGTAGTAGACCATGGTCTGAATAACGTTTGTTCTAGCAAAACTGTGATTTAAATTTCACGGTGTATTTATAATACATCAGAAAAATTCTTACCAAGAGTATTCACACTAACATAACACTCAGCCAATATAAACAAGTCTGTCAACGTAGCACAAGGCGAGTTAGCTTGTTAGTTTTACCCAAAACTAGAACTAATTATGGCAAAAAAATGCTTACTTTTGATGGAGCAAAACTTAGAATACCCTCTAGTATAAGAAATCTACACTCGTTCAATGCATTTAAAACTCAACTTGGTCAGTATATAATTGTGGATCGATCATTTTTGGAGAAATAAAAGCATTGAATACACCGTGAAATTTGAATCACAGTTTTGCTAGAACAAACGTTATTCAGACTGTGGTCTACTATCATTCTACGGCATCCAATAAAAAAAAAAACATAATTAGTTTTTGAAAAAACACAAAAAAGACAAAGTTTAAAATGTCAAGATTATCTACTGCTTACTAAATTTCGTTTATGGAGGTACATTTCCCTGTAGACAATGTTGTGTCCCGTGCGTGGTGTCTGTGTTATAGGGAGTAACGATAATCTTGACATTTTAAACTTTGTCTTTTTTGTGTTTTTTCAAAAACCAATTATGTTTTTTTTTATTGGATGCTGTAGAATGGTAGTAGACCATGGTCTGAACAACGTTTGTTCTAGCAAAACTGTGATTCAAATTTCACGGTGTATATAGTTGTTTGATAATCATTATTTTTGTATCTCTGTAAATTTTACTGGTTGATGTTAAATACGGATAGTTGAAGAGTACTTTTATGAGTTTATTCACCATACTCTAGGTAGGTGTGTATCTATTGAAAAAACACAAAAAAGACAAAGTTTAAAATGTCAAGATTATCTATTGCTTACTAAATTTCGTTTATGGAGGTACATTTCCCTGTATCCTGTGCGTGGTGTCTGTGATGTAGGGAGTAACGATAATCTTGACATTTTAAACATTGTCTTTTTTGTGTTTTTTCAAAAACCAATTATGTTTTTTTTTTATTGGATGCTGTAGAATAGTAGTAGACCATGGTCTGAACAAAGTTTGTTCTAGCAAAATTGTGATTCAAATTTCACGGTGTATAATATCTAGTTTGTAACTGATGGCTACGAATTTTGTGTAATTTACGTATGTTTTAGTTTTGTTCTCAAGTAAGTGATATGTATATGTCTTTATTGAGAATAAAGTTTCTTCCTTAAACCTATGGTACTTACCTAGTAATAATTTCAAACTTCAACGCAAGCGATAAATACTTTTGACTTCAAATAAATACTTTTGACTTCAAATAAATACTCCTTAATCATAAGACGTATCTTATCAAAGTAGATGCAAAGCAAAAGTTGAAAACCTGCAGCTCTATTACCAGAGAGTAATTAAATACTTCGGAACACTATTTCCTAGAGATGAAGTTAAATAACGTTGGAGTTTTAACTGCGGGATTAAGGCTATGTTCAGATGGCAAAATTTTGACGCGCGTTTTCAAATCGCGCGTCTAGATATCCTGATTTTTACTTAACAACCGATCACATGCGCACGCGTTAACGCGCGTCAGCGAGCGTTAACGCAGCGCTCAGAGAAAAAGTCTAGACGCAAGCGATCGCGCTTTGATGCACGTTGTGATATTAATGTAACGTCCGTTTGCTTTTCAGTTGAGCGCGCGCTTTCATCGCGATTGCAAGTACTTTTTTTGCAATTTTGTTAATTTTCGTATTCTCGCAACGCGCGTTAGAGCTCGTCATCTGAACTCTCTTTAAATTTTATCGTGCGTTGACACGCGTTAATGTGCGTTACATGTGAACTTAGCCTAAAGTTGAACCTTTTAATAAGGGTTGTATTTTATGCAATGATAACGTAGTAAAATAAAAAAAATACAACATTATTATTATAATGAAAAGGTACGGAAAACGGAAAATTTATCAATTTCCTCAATATCACGAAAATTCCATTATTCTATCCCACAATAAATGATGCCTGGATGAGACGACATCTTTTTGTTTTCAGTTCATTCATACTAACAAATACATATTTACGAAATGACACCTATCGCACCATTTCCTTGGTCACCCAATGTATTTAATTCCTTAACATCTTATAATTGACTAAAAAACATAAAGAAAGAAAGAAAAAGTATTTATTGACACTTACACAGAAAATCACAAATTAAACTAAAACACACTCATAACAAGTTAAATTAAAAAAAAATAGTGGCACTCCAGGAGTGCCGACAGAAGTGAAAACTTGAACAAGATCTCCTTGGTGGAAGAAAAATACTTGTATAGAACATTGAACTTTATCTAAATAAAGAGCACAATCGTGTTACCTAACAAAACCTTTAAAGTAAAAATACTTTCATATAACATTGATCCGTAACATAATATAAACAAAGAGCACAATCGTGTTTACAAAAATGAGGTGTCATCATGGTGTCGCGAAATCAATGGTTTAGTCCCATCTCAAAAATGCCCAACGCTCCTAAAGAAGTTTTCACTTCAAAAACAATAAAAAACAAAGTAAAATAAAAGCAGAAAGTCCTGTACGAACGTATGACATTATCTTTCTCCGTTCACCATCAAAGTTTCTTTTCCAATCCTACCCACTTAACCCTACATTCCTCATCTTTACAGCCTCATAATTACAAATGCTACTCATCAAGAACTCGTCAAGTTAATTTTCTAAGCTCTTTGAACTATCGCTGGCTGGTTGTAAATTCATATTTTCCCGGCCAATGGGCTCGAAAATTACTGGAATTATACGTGCGAAGTGCAGGAGGCGCCCTGTGTTCTGCGCCGGGTGCCGTAGTACAGGGTACCAATGAGGGTTGATAGTGAGAGATTTGTTTTAATTGAGTTTTTATGCTGGGACTTCAAAAATTGACGGTAGATGTTTGGAGGACATCAAGCTTGCCTTCTTTATAAAATACTAGCTTTTGCCCGCGGTTTCACCAGCGTGGATGTCGGAAAATATCCCACGGGAACGTACCACCGGGATTTCATACCTAATAGCCGAGGAAAAGGTCATTGACTCCTACCGCTGTGCCCGCCTTTCCGTCAACCAAAATTACTTTGTTACGCGTAATTTTGAATCTATGATATCTTTTAAACCATTCATTTAAATGAAATTATGTCAAGGCATATTTTAATCTATATTAAATGCTCAATTTAAGTAACATAGTTTAATACCGGTCAAAATAGCTTCGGAAATAACAATGAAATGTTTATCAAATTCTGAAAGATAAAAATGGTCATTGTGGGTCATCCTTAGAAGATACACATATGCCATCGCTGACTTTTTTGTTGAACTTTTTAAGATGAACAATACTATAGAACCTCTATTTTATGTAACTTTTACGATTTCTGCGGTGGACGCCAATAAAGCTAAGTCGCCATGATTTTCTACGACATCTTCAACAATAATCGTAAAATTTCAGCCAATTTACATAAAACCTTAAATAATTATTCACTAAAACCTTTCGCATGAATCACTCCGTCCATTGGTGAAAATCGTTTGAAAATCCGTTCGGTAGTTTTTGAGTTTATTGCGTTCAGACAGACAGACGCGGCGGGAGACTTTGTTTTATAATATGTAAGGATGCAGGGTACGTATTGAATTTGGTCGTATTGACTATTTGTTAAAGAAAATAAAACCTACTCGTCGGAAAATTCGTATTTGGTAGAATAGTGCTTCCTCGGAAAAACGTTATCTTTAATATTGTATGATTTGCTATTAAATTTTTATTAATTTAGTATTATTAATAAATTGGTGTGCATATTTTTTAAAGGACAATTTTTGAGTAACCACGCTTTACAATAGCAGTCCCCAAAAAACGTCGCAAGCACAATACGATCACGCTTCCAACAAAAGTGTCCGGCTCTGCGTGACGTCATCGTTCCCATTCACATTCGTTCACCGTTCACTCATTCATTACTGAACGACTCGCTGAGTGTGATGGACACGTGTCGAGTCGTGTCGTGTTTGATTGTTCTAAAGAACAGACAGTGTGCCAAAAAATCTCAGTTTGGCAAAATGGCGCCGTTTCGTTTTGAATTCTGAATATTTTTTTGAGTTTTCGAGAATTTGGAATACTGCTTATAGACGAAAGCATATTCAATATGAAAAGAAAATTAGTTTCTCGTAAAATTATCAACCATGACTGGTTTTAAAAACTTTTTACAAAAAAAAAATCAACCGACTTCCAAAAAAAAACACTACAAAGTGAAAAATAACTTTAATTTCGGAAGTCGGTGTCTTGGGATTTGTGTTTTCGTTTTTTGCCACCGACTTCCGAAATTAAAGTTATTTTTCACTTTGTAGTGTTTTTTTTTGGAAGTCGGTTGATTTTTTTTTTGTAAAAAGTTTTTATTTTTCACTTTTTAGTTGTGGTACCTACCCCACACACATTCGAATACCACTACCTGCTACCAGTGAAAAAAAAAAAAAAAACATACGCGACGAACATATAACCTCCTCCTTTTTGGAAGTCGGTTAAAAAGGCTGACTGTCCATGAAATGCTGGACATACTGTATCCTCAGCAATGCTCTTAGTTAGTAGGTTATCAGTTTTTACTAGATAATAAAATAAAATAAACTATATTGGAAGTCTACATCAATCACTAATGTAAGAAAGAAAGAAAGAATGAAAAAAAAGAAATATATGTTTGGTTTGGTTAGGTACCTATATCATGGGGTGCAAGTATTCTGACGTCACTTTGCTCTTATGTATATTCCCAAATGACTCACTAACAACAACAGCAGACTCATTGAACGTGAATTTCCCATAAAAGTTCCCATGTAAATACTTCGCTTTTTTCTTTGTAACCATTTTCATTTTCTACTTTTGTGGAAGGGTTAGTAAATTATTCTTTAGTGTATATAAAATCTTTGTAGCAGCCAAATAATATATCAGAGTGATAAACAACGATAATTTATTGGTCTTCTCTAAAAGTTACTGAGTTCAAATTGCTCTTGCAAAGCAAACCTCTGTCAAACCTCTCCTCTGTGTGTTCCAAGTTTTTTTTTTTGTAACGAGCGTTTAGTTGGTGCAGAATATTCTTTTTTCTTTTTCATTTTTAATTAGTACCCGCTTTTTTCCACTACAAAACACATGAGCAAACCAAAAGAACACTAACTACCCTCTTTCATCCTCTTAATCCTCAAACAGTAACAATTCTAGCTTTGACATCTCACTTTGACACATGATCATCGACGCAAGTTCACAGTGCCTCGTTAGATGGCGCGTGTGTCGCACGTGCGCACGCGCTCCCTAAACTAATTGATTATAATTACGACCCTTAATTTGTCCCCTTTTTGTATTGAATTGCTCTCTAATTGGAGAACAGTTTTTTGTGTGAAATTATTCTGGAACATGCTCCGCGTGTGACTAGAATTTTGAATCGTGTGTGTTCTGTTATTTGACTAATAAATGAAGTTCCGAAATTCATTTATCATATCATATAGCTTGAAACCATTTTAATATAGTCAATCATTGTTAAACATGGGCTTGCTTATAGTCAGTTAGCATGACTATGGCTTTATACCAATTTCGTAATCACCACGTGGTAAACAGAATGGTGGTCGACTGGTCGAAGATTGATATTCCACGCCTAAAGAATGCACTCCTGTCCAGATGGACAAGTATTGTGTCAAGAAGATTCTTGACACAATACTTATTCCAACACCAATGAAAATATTCTTGTTACACTTATAGAATTTGCACTAGATAAAAATCGAGATTCTTACAATATTTTACAAAATTACAAATCCCGGGGGGCTAAAACGGCCACATTAAGCAATTATTTTTCAGAATACCCAGCAATTCCTCTATGGTGACGCATATTTTAGCTGAATCATATTCAATTCAATTCATATCAGAATCTTATTTGGTGTAAATATTGCCGCATGAAAAAAATGAAGACCGTAATTTTGGCGGAAAATTTTTCTTTACAGTTTTTATTAATTAAATGAGATTTTAATTTTTTATTTCTACAGTTTAAATGCTATTTCATTAAAATACAAAACTGTTAAACAGATGAATTACGTAATATGAATTGAACGCCGATAGTATTATGAATTGTAAGTTTGTGTGATTTGGCAGAATCAGAATATGATAATATGCGGCCATTTTAAGCCCCAATCAATAAATACGTCTCTTATGTCTCTAAAAAAATAATCTATTTACCACACCACTGAGCTCAGCAATGAACAAATTCTTATCAATTACAATCAATTTTAAAAATCCCATTCGCCCCCTATGACATGAACAATTACAACCCCTATTAAGAATTTACAAGTTTATACCACAAAAAAAATCGACCCCTATCAATTTTGATTCGATAAAAACTCGAATAGCGTCCACATCAAAGGCAACTAAGCCCATGTAACGAGTCTAAAGCCATATAAATTATGTATTAACGTTTATGTTAAGCCTATTTTCTTGGTTCTTTCGTCACAAATAGAATCGTCCTGCGAGCACAAATCTGGACCGCCATCTGTGACCGAATCTTTGAGCGGACATACGGGCGTGGCGGATGGAATAGAGTTTGTAGAAATAGATTTATTTCTTGATTTAGTTTTCTTTGTTTTGGATTATTTTATTCTTGATTAAATAGATTTGTTTTTGTTTACTAAGGGCCAATTTTTCAATGAAATCGTTAGCAGCTTTTCCTCTCCGCCCTCAGATGAAAGTTATCTGAAGATTGAAAAATCACCCTTAGTAAATTAATAGACTCTTCATCACTAATCGTTTTTACTATAAATAGAAGGTTGGATCAGTTTAATTTGAAATGAAATAGAAGATTTAAAAATACCTATAAATTAGTAAAACCAAACTCCTCGTTCGTAAAATAGTGAGAGGATTTCATTTACTTTTTGTTCATCTGGCAAAAAATCAGGCATGCAAAGTATGCTTTTTACCTCTACATACAAACTCAACAACCTTACATGTTTCTATAAACTTTTTATAGATAAAACCACATACAAATTCTCCTAGACCCACACTTTCCTAGTCCGTATGTCCGCAGTATTATAGAGGTCGTTAAAATTCAATTGTTGCTAGCTCCCCGGCGGTCCCCCTCTATTGATGTAATAAGTCCATTGAGACTGCATAATTGCAAATCATTTGTGGGTTTTTGTCGATAGTTCCGACGCAGGAGACCTCTATTATGGAGCGCGGTGAAACGCAAATTTTGTTATAATCGATATCTCATTTACTGCCGGCTGTGAAGGGAATAAGTTTATTATTTTGTTATTATAATATTATGCTGTTGGGCAGGTTAATCAATTTTATGTTTTGGAAATGTTCTTATCGTGTTAGAGGTGACAATTTGTGAGTATGACTACCTCATTGGTCTTGTGCAGTGGTCGGCAAACTCATTAGTCAATAGAGCCAAATATCAATACTATTACGACTAAGATTTCTTATGAAGAGAGCCAATCCTTTCTGTGTGTCCAAACTGTCTCAATACACTTTTCTTAATCCTTAAAACTCTCATTCTCTTTCACTCCTCAACGCTTCCTAAAATTAACTTGCTGAGAAGTAAGATGTCTTCATCATCATCATCATCATATCGACTGATAATAATATGATGAAGGCATCTTCTTATTAACAAGTTAACTTTGTAAAACTTTGAAAGGTCTTTCGATGTCCTGTTAATTTTTGGTAAAAATCTTCGGAAATAAATATAGTTTGAATTTTGAACAAAAGTTGATATCTTGTTTAATGCCTGAAACCCCGAACCCCGCGCTTATCTACGCTCACACTCGTCGACATTTGTACAGAGCCGCACTCTATAAACCAAAGAGCCGACCTCTGGTCTAGTGGGCATGAGGCCCTGAGGTCGATTACTGGGTCGAGCAAAGTGTTATTGGGTTTTACCATCAGGAATTTCTCAGTACCGGTCTGGATTTGTGCCCGGTTGATAGCAGTAGGCTCGCCTCCTATTACATGGGACTTACAAATAACTGATGGAATGCGGGTGTACCATGGGTGCACCTCTACCTAACCCTTCGGGAAATACGGGTGTAAGATGTTATGCACGTATGTATGTGACTAAACAATCCTTACATAATTAATTACAAAAAAAAAAATACAATAGACGTGGATCTGCTTACCTATTTCTAAAGAGCCATAAAAACCCCTGAAAGAAATCGACACGTGTTCTACCTCTCAACGAGGCATCCTTAGGATGATGATTGACTTGTCGCGAACCCGTACACGGCGTGGTGTGTTGCCACACCAAGCGCTGAACGCAGCTCTGCGCTCTGCGTTATCATCCTGAGAATGCCTCGTTGAGAGGTGAAACACGTGTCGATTTCTTTCAGGGTTTTTTATGGCTCTTTAGAAATAGGTAAGCAGAACAGGTTACTGGATATATCCACGTCTTTTGTATTTTATAATGGATTTCTGCGAGGTCACGCCTGAATCAATTAACCATATTTAATCACGACAATCAGACTTGGCTGTTAGGTATACTTTTCTAATGCCATATTTTCGTGTTCTGACGTTGTTGTCTTTGCAGTCGACCGAATAGCTATCTTTCTAAAGTCACCAGTTTGGGAGTCTTGTAGGATCGGAAATAATTCTAGATCAATATACATCTAAACGACTATTAAAGGCATCTGCCTCCAATATTCCCTTACATAATTCGCCTCATAAACTACAGACACAAAAGCCCGTTCCAGACAGTCATCACAGGGTTATAACAATAAAACTACGTCACCTATTAACATTTATATCTTCGTCTGGAAGAAACCTTCTGAATGTCCACAACTTTTCCCTTATTTTGTCGGTGACTCATCCTTACCCTCGACAACGGTCAATGTCATACGATACGAGAGAATACCAACATAACTTTACCCTCAAAAAATTTCACACACATCTCTATGTGCACGTGTCTAAGGTTGAAGATCAAATGGTTTGTTGTTTAATAACTGAGTGTATAAGTTGGTGCAATAGGCTCTATGTAAGAATGTCTAATGGGGTGGACACGACGTATTCGCGAATTGGGGCGACTAAGATAACATTGCACAGGTTTTATTATCTGAATATTGAACGTATCATGTTAGATAAGTACACGTTATATTTTTCATGTGACATTGGTAGCTTTACCTTTCAAACGATTGTGTGTTCATGTTTTAAGCAACTCATATTAAAAGTACAGTTTGTAAACTAGCATATTACAAATTAGAGGATTATTTCCAAGACAATAATGCTTGGAAACATGTTGGTCCTGCTCCGTAGGATAGTCTAAAATCTAGACAAAATCAAACTGGTTGCTAAATTAATTGTATAATTTATAATTTTATGTCATATGACATTGATTTTACATTCTGTGATCACTTCCTCACACACTGACTTATTAATTGTAAAATTTTAGGAAAATCGTCTACTTTTACAATGTTTGTAAATATGTGAGTATGTATATTATGAATATCATATAATTAATTTATATGTCGTTGCTTCGTTTTTAATTCTTTTTACCTATTGTGGTATAGTAATTTTATTCTAGATGCATAGTCTTCACATATAATTATTTAACTAATGTACCTATACAAAATATTGTAAAACATTTTAAACGAGTAACGGTGGAGTTTCTTGCCCATTCTTCGCCATACGAAAACTACCTTTTGGAAGGGGCGACAAGAATCAATTTGGGCCTATTTGAAATAAATTATTTGACTTGAAATTTGACTTTTTTCATCAAAATAATAGCTTGCTTCTTTGCCCAGCAGGTATCTCAAAACTTGGTCCACGAAGAGAGAATGATTTTTATTCTTTCTTTACAAAAATACGACCAGCGACGACATCTTTATTGCAAAGATACCTGCGGGGTGTCTAATCCAGACAATTTTTAAACTCTGCTTTGCACAAACTAAGTACTTATTCAGTTGAGATGCAATTCCCGTAGTTTTAAGAACATTCATATCCTAATATTTGCACACCATAAGTAATGGCAGAATGTAAAGGGGCCATTATAGTTTTGTGAACCTACATTCTCACAAATAAATGAATTTGAATCTGAGTCTCAGTCGCAATCTGTTAAAAAAACCTCTAAATTCTAACTAATATTTTAAATGCTTAAGTGAGTTTGTCTGTTTGTTTGTTTGTTAGGCTTTCACGCTTAATTGTCTGAACAGATTTGAATGAAATTTGGAAAATAGGTAGATCGTGACCTAGGTTAGGACATAGGCTACTTTTCATCCTGAATCACAAACGAAGTCGCGGGCAACAGCTAGTTACCTAAATTTTTGACAATTTTTTGCCATTAATTGTTGCTGAGATGAGATTGCGGACAGCTGCAACTTGAATTTGAACGTTTTTTTAAGTACGAGAATTGACCTTTTGTTTCTGCGATCATAGAAGAAACTATGCATTTTTTTGAAGTGAAAACTTCTTTAGGCGCGTTGGGCATTTTTGAGATGGAAAAAAAACAATAAAATTGAACTCGCGACACCTCATTTTTGTAAACGCGATTGTGCTCTTTATTTAGATAAAGTTACGGACCAATGTTCTATACAAGTATTTTTCTTCCAACAAGGCGATCTTGTTCGAGTTTTCACTTCTGTCGACACTCTTGGAGTGCCACTATTTTTTTTTTTGGTAACTGGCCGCTTTTGTGTTGCAAATTACGTCAATTTAAAACAAAGTACAAAAAATAAAACTCAAACTTACAAAATTAAAATGCACGCACCTTAATAATGACCACGCACTTACATGCACTTAATGCAAAAACTACCGTAATAGGCATGCACTTTCGCACCCCTGTTACCAGGGGTTGGTAGGGGCAATTATCTAGGGGTTTCACTAATTCTTTACGTGCTTAACCTCATTTGTCTGGCTTATTTAAAGACTCAAGGTATTAAGACGGCTCGTGTCGGGATTATCGCTAGCAATATTTGAGTTGGTGTTACACGTAATTGGGATAGATTGACGTAGACAAGTGGATCAGGGTACGTCATTGTTAGCTTGATATGTCGATCAATAATAAAGTACTTAGGTACTGTGCCAAAGGTGGTTTGGGAAAGAATACTGATGTCTGACAATCTCCATGCTCTTTATGTTTTCCATATTCTGGTATAGATACCTACTTAGACTAGAGAATATATGTTTCTGTACTGTTTGTAACAGTTAAGGGGCTTGCTGTTAAGAAAGCGAGTGGGTGAATGATGCAGACCTTGAAAACTTTTTACAAAAAAAAAACTCTTGTCTTTGGTTTTGAGCTTTCTTTTTTGCCACCAACTTCCGAAATTATAGTTATTTTTCGCTTTGTAGTGTTTTTTTTTTGAAGTCGGTAGTTATTTTTTTTTTTTTGTAATAAGTTTTTGTTTTCACTTTTTAGTTGTGGTACCTACCCCACACAAATTCCCTGCCAAATTACCTGCTATGTAAATAACAGTGACAGGAACTTGTCATATCATCCACATACTAAGTGGGAAAAAAATACGTATTATTGAAGCCAACTCAAAAACCATCCAAGCAAAGTTAATAAAATATATATGGGACCACCTTGAGAGCATACCCTTTCAAACAAAAAAGAATTTTCAAAATCGGTCCATATTTGACGGAGAAATCAGTGGACGTAATAAAAAAAACATACGCTACGAACATATAACCTCCTCCTTTTTGGAAGTCGGTTAAAAATGCAAGCGTGAGGACTAAAATACTTACTATTCGAGGAGGTATGAGCTAGAAGGTGGAATGCAGGGAATACTTTTGCCGAGTAGAAAGATCTTTTCCCTCGTTTCTGCACGAAGAGTATGGTCACAATAAGGTTGACAACCCAGGTTCATTATTCAAATATTGCCTGGTGGGCGAGCAGTGGTGGCCTAGTGGTAACGGCCGCGACTTAAGAGTTGTAGATCGTAGGTTCGAACCCAGACAGTCGCTTTACTTTGTGTACATTATTTCATCTCTACTGTTCTCAAAACGGTGAAGGAAAACATTGCGAGGAAACCGAACCAAAAATTCGAAAACATGAGACATGTGACATCTACCGACCCGCATTGGGCCCGCGTGGTGGATTACGGCCCACTCCCTCTCACCGAGAGGAGGCCTATGCCCCGGCAGTGGGAACATTATAGGCTGATTATGATATGATGATTGCCTAGTGTAGGCTATTTCAATAGAGGAGAAAAACATAAGTTTATAAAAAAAAAACTTGTATATCCATAACAATTTTACAACCATAATAAAACTGTAATTTAAACTCCAACACATTGGCAGATTGTCAATTAGCAGAAATAATAAATCCGACATACAACGCACCCGCTGTTAATCTCGATGGTATCTTCATCCCTCTCCACTAGGGGGCGTGCAGGGAGCAGTAATTGGGCGCGATGCCGGAGAGATAACGCCGTCTGGCCGGCTACTGATTAAATGCATGCTTGGTGCATACTTTTAGAACGCTGGATTTGGATTACTGAACTTTGGTAAGGTATTATGGTTGAGAAGTTGTTTGTCTGTATTGGACTCTGATACTGTTTTTGTTTGTAATGTTATTTATTTCGGGAGTCGATCGAAGGTTAACCATAGCTGGATGACCACACATTACATATCAAGACCTGTGGGGCCTTGGAAAGCACGTAAAGCCTTTGGTCCCAATTTTTGATTTTTGATAGTCGTTACCGGCAGAAAGTTTGACGACCAGTCGTCCCAAGGGGTATCGTGTTACCCAGTAAATAGGTTATGAAGGTCAGATAGGCAGTCGCTCCATGTAAAATACTGATATTCAGCTGCAACTGGTTAGACTAGAAGCGGACCCCAACATAATTGGGAAAAAGGCTAGGTAGATGATGATCTTCATCCCTCACCTCTAGGGGGCGTGCAGGGGGCAGTAATTGGGCGCGATGCCGGAGAGATAGCGCCGTCTGTTCGGCTGCTGATTAAATGCATGTGCATACTTTTAGCTGCTTTTGGATTACTGAAGTTTGGTAAGGGCACAGTATAAATATGGACAGTATAGAAACTACGAACTAAACATTTGAAATGGCACACTCACACAGACGTACTCATTGACGAGACCCTAAGCGATTATCGCGGTGCTGTCAGTTGCGGGTGCCGTGTTGAGAAGAGTGGTTGCCGCGATATTTTTAAAAATGGAGGGTAGGTTTAAATTAAAAAAAAAAAAAACAACCGACTTCAAAAAAAAAACACTACAAAGTGAAAAATAACTTTAATTTCGGAAGTCGGTGTCTTTGGTTTTGAATTTTCGTTCTTTGTCACCGACTTCCGAAATTAAAGTTATTTTTCACTTTGTAGTGTTTTTTTTTGAAGTCGGTTGTTTTTTTTTTTTGTAAAAAGTTTTTATTTTTCACTTTTTAGTTGTGGTACCTACCCCACACAAATTCGAATACCACTACCTGCTATGTAAATAACAGTGACAGGAAGTTATCATATCATCTACATACTAAGTGGGAAAAAATCCGTATAATTGAAGCTAACTCAAAAACTACCCAAGCAAAGTTAATAAAATTTATATGGGACCACCTCTGAAGTATGATCTACCAAACAAAAAAATAATCATCAAAATCTATTCATAATTGGCGGAGTAATCGCGTAACAAAAAAAAAAAAAAAAAAAATACAGACGAATTGAGAACCTCCTCCTTTTGGAAGTCGGTTAAAAATAGACCACTAGGTCTATTTTTTTTGGACACTAGTCCATACTGTCCAAATTGATACTGTGGTGAGGGAGTAGGTACATTGTGTGTATTGAAAAGAGAGAAGATAATATGTCTCTCTCATATTATTCTATGAGAAGTACTATATTTTTCTGTTTACTTTTTTAGAATTAAAGACTAGACTGTGCAGAAAATTTCTTGTTCGATTGTTTCACACCCCCATCGGAAAAGTTAGACTCTGATGTTATTTTTGATGAAGTTTAGCTGAAGCACCAGCTGTTGATCTTCATCACAAATCGTTAAAGTTTAATGAAGAAAGGGGTTCCCCACATACGTGGCAATGTTGCCACACAAAGTGATTTACAAACTCGTAACTTTACCAACGCTTAACTTCACAAACCCACAACTTTGCACGCCAAAACAAAATTAGCATATCCCACAGCTTTTGGTAATTAAGTGTCTTTTTAAAGCAATGATAATTACCGATTCAGCCTTTGTAGACAGCCTTTTAATCACGGCCCTTTTGCAACAATTCTGCTTACCCTTAATGACGTCATCGTGACATAGTGTTCAGGATAGGGTTGGTACTCTGTAATTACCCAGAATCAGGGTAATTCGGACCGCTGAGTATGCTGAGCTTTTTGCTCGTTAGCCTTGAGGTGAGGTGCTAGAGCGAGCGATGAGCGGAGCGGAAAATTATTCACCTGTATTTTAAAGCTACCTGCTCAATTGCATTTCAGATAGCCACAGAGATTTTCAAATGGTCCCAATTTACAGTTTGCAAGGCATCAAACTTAGTTATTAGTTAACGTGAAGTAATTAATCATTTTAATTTCATTGCTATAGATGACTTACTAGCTCCGCCTCGCAGTAAAAAGAAAAGTTTGCTGTCGTTGGAAAAGCCAAACTACCAGCCACCTGACTCCCAAGGATTATTAGCGTCAGTTGCAAAAAAGTAATTTGGTGCGCGAACTAGCTTCTAAGCTCTGGCGAAAGTGAATCATTCCGCATGATGGGTGGGACAAAATTCGCTCGCTGCGATTGTGACAGCTAGCTTTTACGGAGGTGTGTGTCGTGTGACGTCCTAATCACTAAAACGATCGACGCACGCAGTCGGTTCCTTCGTCCCGACCAGGTTTTACCTCTGTGTGGTCAGAGCATAAAATAGAAAACGTAAAACCGTTGTCAGTGGGACCGTACCTGAACCGTGCTTCATAGAGCGTGGAAGAGCCGCGTCATCGCCGTTCAGATTGCCGGTGAAATGGCTGGAACGCGAGAAGGGATGTCTCTAACCTCTCCAAGTCGATACATCCCATAGAAAGGAAACACTAAGATAAATGACGATGTAATGAAGGAAAAACAGTGATAATACATGAGGGCTTACACGAATTTATCAAAGAGTTGGATCTGATCAATTTCTGTCTTACTTGAAAAACAATGAGTCTTCCTTTTTCATACATCGTGATAAAGAGAAGCGAACAAGAAATAAAATGCTATTTATGCGATAGATTAAAATGGTACACGTTTTAAAAAAGAAAGAAAAATCTTCTTAATGAACTTATAACCTAAGATTCTAGTATAGTTAATTAAATCCATTATAAAATACAATAGAGTTAGATATATTTAGTAACCTGTTCCGCTTAACTATTCCTAATCATAAAAACCCTGTAAGAAATCGACACGTGTTTCACCTCTCAACGAGGCATCCTCAGGATGATGATTGACTTGTCGCGAACTCGAACACGGCGTGTTGCCACACCGAGCGCTGAACGCAGACCTCGATTTATTTCAGGAGTTTCTTATGGCTCTTTAGAAATAGTTAAGCGGAACAGGTTACTAAATATATCCACGGCTATTGTATTTTAAGATGGAGACAAATGAAAAGCGACATAACGGTTTGAAAATAAAGTTTCGCAATTTTAAGTAGGTACTTAACCTAGTATTCAAAAATTCATCAAGCTCTTTAAACATTAAAACCTCCAAAAAGTACCTAAGAGAAACAAACCTAACATCTAAAAGCACTTAATTTAATAACTTCGACCGACGACAATTTTAACGAAATTATCCAGACGTTTGCTTTCTCCATAATTAAATGAACTAAACGCTTTTCGAGAAGATAAATGAGTACCTAAGCTATCGCGAGAACTGTTCCCGCAAGAGGTCTCCAAACAATACGACAATTAGACAATAAGGTCGGACCGTGAATAGCTTAATCTGGAAGCAAATGCTGTTAACATTCCCCCTCTGCCTTTGTTGGGCGACAGACGGGCGCGACAAACGCCGCTGACTGGAATTTTAATTGATTGGTGGTCGTCCTAGGTTTGGTAAATCTGTGTCTATGATACATTGTTGCAACGGGGAAGATGTGGTGTAGGTCTGTAAGTGATACAGTTTTAGTGACATTTTGTTTTTTCACATGGAGGTTGCCCGCTAAGTTCTGGGCCAGCGGGATAATACGGTAGTTGCCTAGGTAAAAACAAAGAAATTCTATTTAGTCCGTATTTCAAATAATAAAAAAATATTAAACATGTATTTGTTGCTTTATCATATTAATCAAAAATAACTTAGAAAACACGCATTAAAGTTGGGGAGTGGGGGTCGTTACATAATAATTCAGTATAAAATCTAGCAAGGCGTGACGTCATGCCACATTTTAACTCAATGTATCGCCGTAATCTTTTGATTACGTCAAAAAAGAAAAAATATGTGTTTAATATTTTTTAATAATATACAAGAAGGACAAAAAAAAATTGGTTGCCTGTAAAGTCGGTATACGGGCGAAAGTTTTACGTGACAACGACTTTGAGTGGTAAAATAATTTTAATGTGAATATTCATTCGTATAGTAGGAAGAAGGATGAAATAATAGTAACAATTTAAAACATTTATTTATACACATGAACCGGTGTGTATGCCTATCTCTCTCACTCTCTCTCTCTCGCTCTATCTCTCTCGCTCTTAGGCTGGCTAACTGTGCTCGAGTGGAAGGGACGCGTGCCTTTCACTTTTTATGTCTGTCTCTCTCGCTCTTAGGCGGGCTAACCATGCACGCGTGCCTCTCACTCGCTCTCATTGTGAGCGCATAACGTGAGCGGAGCGTAACGCAGTTTCTTGAAGTGTCACCCGGCAAACCAATTTATAAGACGTTGTCACGTCAAAAATTTGGACACAGGCCTATTGCGTAATACACATAAAATAAAATTACAATTGATCGCAATGGGTTTAATTTTGACAGTCCACCCATAGTCATTATTAAACGTTATTTACGTTGTTAAGCAGACGATTTTTTCAACTTATGAAGCAATGGATTAGCAATACCCTTCAAAACTTTCGGATTGTGATTGAAAGGGTGAGCTTAAAAACAGGAGGTTCATTTTATGAAATTTTCTTCTAAGTGGCAGAGCGATCATGATTATTTTATTCATCATCAGCCTATAATGTTCCCACTGCTGGGACACAGGCCTCCTCTCTGTAAGAGGGAGTGGGCCGTAATCCACCACGCGGGCCTAGTGCGGGTTGGTAGATGTCACATGTCTTCGAATTTTCGGTTCTAGGACATGCCGGTTTCCTCACGATGTTTTCCTTCACCGTTTTGAGAGCAGTGGTGATGAAATAATTTACACAAAGTAAAGTGCTTATCTGGGTTCGAACCTACGACGTACAACTCGTAAGTTGCGGGCCACAACAAAAAGTGGCAGTTCTTGTGATGCATTGTCTTATTTATAACTGTTCAGCTCTAGTAATAGTTTGTTTTAGATAAGAGGCTTTATCACTATGAAATCGACGGTCACAAAAGTCATCACCTACAAACCATAGTGCATCTTTTAAAGATCAAAACATTGTATTTTTAATTCTCCTCCAAAAACGCTAGTCTACACCACCACCGCTCATTGTTACCGTCGCAGTGTCACCGCGACCTGCTTTCTCGGAAATCTTGGTAAGCGTCATTTGCACTTTTCTCGCGGTACAAAAACATCACTGAGAGATGAAAAATGAAATATCACGAGCAGCCCTCGGTTCGCAAGAGCTTCGAGCTATTTGTTAGCAGATAATACGTTTTCTGAGAAAACAATGCGCTCTGTAGATTTCTTATGAAGTGCTTCAGAGTATTGTTGGTTTAAAAACGTTGTGATTGTGGCAGTTTTATTTATTGCTGTTGTGGGTTTTATATACGTTTACACAATTGAAAACATATTGAACGCCTGTCACACACTACGATTCGGTAGGTAGCAGGACGTACCTAGGTAAAGGTATTTGTCCTAAAGATTAATTTATACCTAAGATTAAAATCTTAGGGAATGAACTACCTTATGTTAATCAATTAGAAATTACAGCAGTATTTGTAAAATCAAACTTGCATTTATTTAAAAAATTGAGATCAAAACGAACAGAGAGATATGTGCTATTCCACACAAGACTGCGCTATATTCAAAAAGCTTTTTAGGAATGGCACCCAAAATATATAACAAGATACCCAATCCAATAAAAGATCTCGACATACACCATTTTAAAAAGGCTGTTCTTAATTTATCAAATATAAAAGCTTATTACACAATCAATGAGTATCTGGACGACAAGTTATAATTTATTGACATTTTAATTTTTTTTATTAGTATTTTTAATTAGTTAATTAATTTAATGTTTATTGAAAGATTAATTTTAATGTTTTTATGTGATTTAAGGTATTTTATGATAATTGAATGAAATAACAATGAATAATGTTTTTAAGTATCTATTAATTTTTAATTGTTCAAATTTTGTTTTATTTGTTAATGTAAATGTTTTGTTTCATTTATTACTAATTAATTTATAATCAGAATGTTTGTGCGCCGTTGACGGCAAGACATAGCGTTCATTTTTATTATTATTAACATCTGTATTTTTTTGTTTACCTATGTTCTACAAATAAAAATAAAAACAATATTTGATATTTGGAGAATTAAAAAAAAGGTTGCCTGAACATCGATATCAACAGCAGCTGTTTAAGATATTACGAATAGTTAAGTCGATAGTTTCCAAATGAAAAAAGCAAACACAATAAACATTTACAGAAAACTAAAGCTACTGTATGTATCAATATAATACTGATAAGGCTTATTTTAATTTAATTTTTGAATTGTATTATTTGTTTTATTTTCTATTACGGACGCTTTTAACGTTCTGCATCGTTCTCACATTTCTAACTTCAACATGAATGATGTCACCATATTTTGATTTAAAAAAGGTGTCCGTGGAATTTCTTGCCCGTTCTTCTCCATAGGTACCTACTACGCTTTGGAATGGGCAACTAGCTTCATCTTTCTGACTGACCGACCCCTTGACAATTCAAAAGTGCCTGTAATGGTTTATTTGAAATAAATGCTTTGAGTTGAGTTCAGTCAATCTTTAACATAAACATAAACAAAATCCTTACCTACATTTTTCTTTACACGTTTGTACCCCACTCTCTGAGCTCCGATCACCCATTTCCGAGAGCGACAACCTTTTAGCACGAGTCTTTCATCGTGACGCGTATCAATTTGTTTGGCAGACACAATTTACATGTTACGGTAAAAACAAATATGTAGGTAAATACATCTGGGTATACAATATACATACATGTTTGCGAAGCAACTTCCTGAAATAATTTTTAAAACGCACCATGGTGAATATGGGCTTGTTTGTCCAAAAAGGTTTAAAAATGGCGTGAAAAAAAAATGAGCTGTATTAAGCTTGCTTCTGAAAAAAATTCTAACAACAATTTATTGCTAGATGTACCATAAGAATTTGTAGTAATGCGAATGAAGACAGTAGCTGATTCTGTGTCTTCTAGAAAATTTTGCATTTTATGTTAAAGTTAGACGTTGTAACCAAATTTATGTAGAACTTAGCTGTGCCCGCGACCTCGCGCACGTGACTGTGTATTCTTTTGGCATCAAAAGTTCATGGGAACTTCTTCCTTTTTTATGGGAAATTCATGGGTTCTTCTTTCTTTTCGTGTGGTTAGTTTTTCCTTCACCGTTTTTGAAGCAAGCGACAATTATACAACACGCACGTGAATCCGAAAAGTCAGAGGTGCGTGCCTTGGGTCCGAACTCGAGACCTAATAAATAATAACATACTAAATAATACACTGATAGTTGCTTTCGTCAATTGGTATAAGAACGATGAACGCGTGTTTGCGCATAAGATTTCTACACTAAGATTAAATTCGAACCTTCACATAACATTACCAAACAAACTGCCACTCAATACGCAACAGAATCGGAACAACGGAAATGGCTTTATTCGAAAACATCAAGATGTCTTATCGAAAGTGAAGACACCGGAAAGTATCATTAAGTATTGACGGCACGGTGGGGGTGAACGAATGCAGACTCATGTCCGTATGGGGTGCGCCCCGCTTCAGCCAAGTACTGCCAAGTTGTATAGGGAACGTCATGGGGCTGTCAAAGAAGGGGTATTAGAAATGGATGGCAAAGTATTTTGATTTTGGGGAACTAGTTAGAAAGATTTAGAGTGGTGATTCATCGTATTGTTAGAAAAGTTTCATCTTAGAGATAGCGTTGGAAAACATGGTTAATGTAATAGATGAAACCAAAAACGAATTACTTAGAAAACTTTATACAGAGTAGCCATATTAAAAGAGAAAACATGTTGTGTTTTGCATAAGCATAATACTCTCAGAAGGCAGAAAAACACTGTGACACTTTGTCCAATGTATCATTTTCAGCTTACAAATTATTACAACTATACGTTTTTACAAAAAGTTGAACCAGTATTTCTCAACATATGGCCCTGTGCTGCATATTACCTTCACACCATTTTTCGTAGAGTCCACTGAAACCTATAAATTCGTTTCCAAATCATGATAACATAATTCAGACAGCTGGTTTCCTAAACCCCACTTAACCACCCTACTTTAACACTAAACTACAAATTTTACATACCCCCCAAGTTTACACACTATTTATGTAAACTACATACTCCCAAGTTTACATAAGAAGTGCAGTTAATTCGTTCGGCTTCCGATCGCGCTGCAGTGTTGCGGTGCGCGCATAAATTGTTGTATCGCGCCATTCGACGTTATTTATGTTACGTGGATGCGCGATCTCAGACGCATAAATACGATTCGGAGACTTGAGAGCCGTACTAGTGGTCAAGGAAACAACGTAAATTATGAATAATAATCTATATATATATATAAATCAATTGCTGTTCGTTAGTCTCGCTAAAACTCGAGAACGGCTTGGCCGATTTAGCTGATTTTGGTTTTGAAATGTTTGTCGTAGTCCAGGAAAGGTTTAAACGGTGAGAAAATATGGAAAAACGAAGGAAAAAAAATGTGAAGAAAATTCACGTTCTCATACATTTTGTGTTGATCGGCTTTTTTGATATATAGATCGGGTAGGTAGGGTAGAAATTTTAAAATCCTAAACATGCACATTCATTGACTGTTAGGCGGAACGAAGTTTGCTGGGTCAGCTAGTATATATTTATGGTTTAAGATACTTTATTTCACTTAAAAAGAGTACAGTTATTCACTTCTATAAGTATAAACATAATAATTATTAAGTTATGCGACGTTTTCGCCGGGTGATAAAACTAACATCCTAACTAATATCATAAATGCGAAAATGAGTTTGTTTGCTTGTTACGCTTTCACATCTTAACTACTTAACAGATCATCATGAAATTAGGATATAGGGTACCTTTCATCCAGAAAAAAAGTACTGTTCCCGATGGATACAAAAATAACTTTTAGACGCGAGCTGCAATTTACACATTTACAAGACGTGGTGCTTTAATAGCCTTGGGCCTTTTAAAAGTTGGAAGACATTTTGATTCCATAATCAGATCACTTTAGGTAATTGATTATAGAGTTGAGTTCCCTTATAGCTTATACTATACAGTTCTTGTCCTCGGTGTTAAAATTATACGGTTATCTTTTTTCGTCATGCGTTTTTGAACTTGCATTCTTTTTGTAAATGTTTTTTGTGTATGTATTTTATTTATATATTTTCTCACTTTAGTGAGAGACTGGTACCTGAAAAGGCATAAAATACCTGAGTTACAGGTCACCAGTCCCCCTGAATGTGACTAAAGTAAACACGAGTTAAGCAAAGATGTGTCAGAAAGTGGAAATTGGGTGTAATGTTCTGGATGGGAGTTTATATGACACATGATGCAGTTAACGATATACTGAGTGTCATTAAGCCATACTTAGTTATTTGAAGATGTTATAAGAAAGAAAACTAATAAATATTGCTGCTGTATTATTGTTGTTTGATTAAGTATCAGTATCTGCTTTAGTATAAATGCCTAGCGTTAGCTTAACTTCCATACCTGTTTATGATGCGAAGTAGGAAAGATGTTGGAAGGATGTCAAAAAATACGGTGCATTTTTTTAAGTGAAAGCTTCTTTAGGTGCGTTGGGTATTTTTGAGATGGTACTAAACCATTGATTTTGCGACAATGTAACGGAATTTGGAGTAAAAGATGCGTTAATTACCCCGATGCCGATTTTTTTTCAAGTTTTCACTTTTGTCGGCACTCCCGGAGTGACACTGTTTTTTTTTAAGAATCCCGCAATATGAATACAAAGGAAATCTTGGTGGTGGAGAAAAACATGATCCTAACTAAATATAGGTAATTCATTATAAATGCAAATGTGAGTTTGTTAATAATTCATTTGATCTGATTTGATTTATTTGTTTGTTTGTTTTCGCTTTCAACAGACTTGGATGAAATTTAGCTCATGAGTATACCATGATTGATGATGGATTAGCACAAAGGATACATTTTTTTCCCGATATTGTCACGGGATCGAGACTTATGCAGATGAAACTGCGCCGCGCAGCTAGTTCTTCATAAATTCTAAAACTTCTTGGGGAATGGGCAGCCGATTCTAATATTCCAAGTCCAGTGCATATAAATACCCATTTTCCAGCAGTTCCCGTAGTAAGGGACACTTCACGAGCCACTACCTCTTTGAATAATAAGATGGCACTAAATTCCGCGATTCAATTTATGAGTTATCGTAAATTTTGACGAGTTCCGCCATCGCCTGATTTAATTACTCAGCTGTAATTATTGTTTTACTGCTGTTGCGAATAAATTGTTTACGCGAATGTTTAATATTGATGTTTTATTTAGTAGGAGATGGCGAAATGTATTAAAAATCAGTCGTTTTAGAATATCAATGTAGATACTGGTATATTTAAGCTTATTCTGATGTGTTTTCTTGCCTACAAAAACGACTGAATTTATGTACTTTTGAAACAACTCAATGAGGAGCTTGTGGTTAAGTAATAACTTTGCCGGGGTTGGTCCGTCGATGGGTGACCATCTTTACATACCAAGACTCCTCCCTGCCTCGGAAAGCGCGTTAAGCCGTTGGTCCTGGCTGTCATTCTTGGATATTTGACAGTCGTTACGGGTCGTCAGAAGTCTGAAAGTCTGACAACCAGTCTTACCAAGGGGTATCGTATTACCCAGTCACTGGGTTATGGAGGTCAGATAGGCAGTTGCTCTATGTAAAATACTGGTATTCAGCTGCATCCGGCTAGACTGGAAGCCGACCCCAACATAGTTGGGAAAAGGCTGGGCAGATTTTTTTTAAACAACTCGATGTTCTTTTGTTCTCCACCTATCTACTAACCATTTACTTCGAGTTGGCCGTTACCTCCCCCCGCGGTCCCCCCCCACCGACACCTTGTTATCGGCCATCTCCATGCATATCACAGACCTATACAAAATGGACCAATTCAAATTAGGTTTGCATGAATTCCTAGTTGCAAAATGTTACTATTCAATTAATTATTATTTAAATGAAAGATGACTGATCTTTTAATGATTTTATAATGACAAATATAATGATTATTGAAATTATGATTTGACTTGTGTATTTTATATTTAGTTTGGAATCTCTATTTTTAAGTAACTCAATTTATAATCTTTTCTGTATATTTAATGTTGCGATTAGTACCTAATATATTAATTTTGCACACCTCATTTGGTGACCTTTTATACCTGTAGCACTTTTTTAACATGTATTTGATTTGATTTGATGCATATATCACAAACTGTTTTAAATTCTTTTTATAATTACAAAGATTACAGTAAAAAAAAGAAGAATTATTATTTTTTGTCAACGTTAGTAGTGGTTGTGCCGTCTTTTTAATAGTCGATGATGGCCAACTCGAAGTGAACGACTAGTATCTACATTGCAAAAACTATAACAATATTAAGAGAGCAGTTGTTTGCTTAAAAACAATTTAAGTTACCAAACAAAAGGTATGCTGAGAGGATGATGTAAAGGGAAAGGCCGGGCGGGGACGCCCTAGGAGGACATATACTGACCTTATGGTGATGTTCTTCAGAAAGGCCAGGTGCGTAGTGCTCGCAACGTGCGTGTATGACCAGACAGATGTATGAACGTAAACGAGGCAAAAGGAGTATGTAAGGATCGTAGCAGGTGGCGTTCTGTAGTTTCTGCCTACCCCCATGGGAAGAAGGCGTGAGTTTATGTGTATGTAATGTGTATGCATGTACATATTTTAACCTATAGAAACTTGACCTCAAAAAGAAAAACCCCTTAAACGCTACAAACACACTATTAACACAAAAACTCACAAAATCCGGACCCGAAATTTTCGACTACAAACTTTCTTTCAACGCGACCTTTCTATAGGCCGTTATCACACTATACAGTCTATTGAGAGAACACGACGTACGGTGATTGATATTAATGGTCGGCCGTGTGTAGGCAGCCTTATCTCCACCGTCTACGGATGGAGGCCTTTTCATAAAGTAGGACGGAGATGGCCAAATAGTTTGTAGTTTTAAAGAGGCCTCCGAGTTCTGAAGTGTGGACGTAAATCCGGCGTTTGAAAGGGCATGGTAAATAGAATAAGTTTTAGAAGAATTGTTAAAGTATGTTCGTGGAAAATGTTTTGATAATAATACGTTTTTGGTTTCTTAGTGATGGCACGAGTTCTTGAGTAAAAATCCTAAATCGATAATTTTTACTTTTTGAAAAAAAAAAATTATCTTTGACTAGCTCTATCTTCGCAACCAATAGACCTGGAGTGCTTAAATTGAGCTCAAATTGTAGCAAATTTAAAATGCTTTCCAAAAATATTGAACCATACCTAAAAATGCGTCCTTAAGGTATATTAAAAAAAAACTGAAATACGTGCCAGAATTTCGCAGTTTTTCGAGCACCATGGGAGTAGCACAAGGGTTACAGACTTGCGCATAAACTACTCTCAGGAGACCTAACAAAAAAGAATCGTAGTTACATGCGCGTTTGCGACGTTTGCATTTTTTTGTGTCGAAATGGACTGGACTAATTGTTTACCATTTTACTATTAACATAAGATAACAAAACATAACATCACGCCTGCATTCCTAGAAGGGTTAGGCAGAGGTGTACCTATAGTACACCCACATTTCGCAAGTTACATAAGACAATATTATAACATTAAGATACTCGTAGTGGGTAATTTTTAACCAATGTCAAAAAAGGTTGTGCATTCGGCGAGTTTTATTTTATTTTTATGTTTTAGTATTTCGCTAGTGTTTAATTATCTCATAGTCTAGTATTAAAGATTAGAAAAAGATTATTAAAAATAACTTTGTGCAACAACAATGATTGAAAACGTAAAGGAATGAGTTTTTTCAAGATCCCCATCTATTTATGGATGTAGAAATGTTCGTCCATTTCTTCCTACTTTTATCCTAGATAGCAATATATTAGTGGTGCACCACGGAGGCGTTTCCGATACAAGACGATAAATTACACGCAGTGCCGGCTACGGGCGCTACGGCGTAGCAGTGCAGCTCTATTGCTACGACGCTCGGTTGCTACGAGACTACTCAGTGCCGTCGAACGTTTGATGCTACACGGAATGTGAAATAAACTGGATAAGAACTTCTAGATCACTGAGATTTCCTTGGCTTAGAATATAATCCCGACCATTTCATATGTTGTAAAAATAATTGTGGTTCAGTGAAAATATATGCCTGGGTTATTAATCCAGTCGACGTATTGGATTGATATTTCCAAAAGGATTGAATCACTCGGTTAGAAGAAAATAATGATATGCGTCATGGAAAATGGGTCTCACGGCGGTTTATGTTACGCCGTATTTCATGTAGATTTATAACGTTATATTATTATGTACGGCATTTTGTAGAATACGTAGCATCCTTTCATTCTAAAACTATCCTAATATGTTTAGGAATGAGATATGAATTGCCTACTTCTGTAACTGATTGTGACTTTTGTTTTTAGCGATGTATTTACAACGGTCACACTAAAAAAAAGTCATGGCTCTCCGGGAGTGCCGACAGAAGTGAAAACTTGAACAAGATCGCCTTAGTGGAAGAAAAATACTTATATAGAGCATTGGTCCGTGACCTTATCTAAATAAAGAGCACAATGGCGTTTACAAAAAATAATACTTCCGAAACCTTTAAATTAAAAATACTTGCATAGAACATTGATCCGTAACGTTATATAAATAAAGCGCACAATCGCGTTAACAAAAATGAGGTGTCGTCATGGTGTTGCGAAATCAATGGTTTAGTCTCATCTCAAAAATGCCCAATGTGCCTAAAGAAGTTTTCACTGCAAAAAGCTGCCACAAACAACTTCATCTTCTTTAAGCTAATTCGTATCCATTTTTCTAAAATCTTAGTCAAACATCGCATCGCCGTCGCTTTGGCGCCAGTCTTGACCCTGTCCCATTCACGCCGCTCGGGTAGTGCCACACAAATCTTACTAAACAAACAACTAATGGGCTCCGTGAATGGGATTGCTTTATCGCTAAAAATAGAACGCCCTCTGATTGTGTAGCTGTAATGGCTCCCGTAATTTGCTGGAAATGGTATCCTTGAATTTGGTAATTAGTACCTAAAGTTAATGAGGAAATATTTCATGTTGTGATTAAATTAGAAAAAATTTAGTGTTTCTATGGTGACCCCGTTCAGAATTTGCTAAATAATACTAATCAATCTGCCTAGCGTTTTCCCAACTATTTTGGGGTCGGCTTCCAGTCTAATCGGATGCAGATGAATACCTGTATTTTACATGGAGCGACTGGCTATCTGACCTCCACAACCTAACACAAATAATACTAATAACAATTGCGTATTAAATTGGTGTTTGTTGATTATAATAAACTAGTTAGTTACGGTTTTACCCGCATAAGTTTCGACCACAGGGTTGAGACTAAGGCTGCCTGTCTACTGGATTAACCAACAGGAGCGGAACTCTGAAGCGGAGTTTAGATTCAATTGGTTGTTAATATCGGCACATTTCTCCGCTCCACTGCCTCGCTCCGCTCCAGTGGACAGGCTTTCTTATGCAGGTAAAACCGCGGGGTTTTATTGCGATAGTCCCCCGTGGGACTGTATTCTATGTCCCAATCCAAGTCATGGTCTATCCATGTGCCAAATATCATCAAAATCTAGAAACTAATCATATTTATATCTACCAAGTTTTAGATACAGAAATTACAGTAATAAAAGGTAAAATATATTTTAAATAATAATAAATTCATGGTTCGATTTAAATCGAATAATACTTATCTACGTCATAAACAATGTAAAAGTAAAAAGTGGTTCGTTTACATTTCCTCATTCGTTTCTCAAAATAAGTACCCAAAACGCCTCCAACTTTTCCCTACCCTCTATTAACCCTAAACCCTTCACAGATAAGAAACACATCTGACGTGGCATTACCAAACTCAGTGTAGTAGTGTTACCAACTATTAGGTAGCGAACTAATTGGGTACAAAGCGAGGGGTGATCCGCGCGCAATTAGCACGGGCCCGATCTAATGACTCGGAAGTTTTGTGGCGACCACTAATTACTGACCGTGGGGGGTGGCCCGAGAGGTGAAAGGGAGCGGGTTGGTAGGTTTGTGTCGAATTTAAGTACTGTGTTCCTTCAGTTGCCTGTGTGTTGCCTAGGAGCCACGGTATCCCTTTCGGGCTTTCCCGCAACCCTAGTAGGCATCGGCCGTAGCGGACCCCGTCAATTGTGCTGATATCTCTTTGAGGCGCGCGTGGAACACAACGCGCCGTCGACCCGGGCCTGGTCCTTATCGGACGGCGAGCTACCCAATGCTCACCCTTTTTTATTTTTTTTGGTTTGGTAATTATCAGATAACTTCTCCCGCTCTAGGCGAAGCGGGGGGGCGTATCAGACTCTTACTGACTAAAACCCACCCGTGTTCTTTCAGTTGCCTTGTTGCCGGGGGGGCACGATTTCCCTTTCGGCCTTATTCGCAGCCCCAGGCAGGCATCGGCCCTAGCGGACCCCGTCAATTCTGCTGACATCTTTTTGAGGCGCGCGTGCAACACAACGCGCCGTCAACCCCGGCCTGGTCCTTATCGGACGGCGAGCTACCCATTGCTCACCGTCCGCAAGCCCGCGCCTACGTTGGCCGTAAATCGGCTCGCGATTTCCGACGCCCAGAGCGTCTCCTCCTGCGGCCCTCCTTCGGGAGCATTACCGCTTCGCAGAAGGAGGTGACGGCCTGCCATTTCCTCTTGCTCCGTACCATGGCTTGAACCAGGGTCGGACGTGAGAGATCACCGCCGCCGATCGCTTCCACGAGGACACGGCGATGCTCCGCCCAAGCCGGGCAATGACTCTACCCCTAAGACCTCACTAAGTAAAAAGCATGGGCATATAACGTAGCAATGGCGCCAGTCTCTTGGGTTTTACCTGTCCTCAAGTTTTAACGACGAATCTTGATACTAAACAGTATATCCACTTACCAAACTTAGGTAATTTTAAATAATCAAAACATTAATAAATTAGGGACACAAAGTTCATTATCTCTCTTATAATTAAACACTGCTTCGAAACATTAATAATCAACACCTCATTACCTTCAAAATTAATCGCGTTTCTCTTTTAATTTACACTACATTTCGAAAATTTCCACGTCAATGAAAATAATTTTAAAGATGTAAACTTTCTTGCTTCGCATTAAAATTATCTACCGGCAAAGTAAAAACGCAAAATGATAATGTTTAGAATTTGACGCAGGGGAAAGGAAAGATGGATTTGAATGTGTAACCTGAGGGAGAAATTGCATGAAGGATTGACTGGTTCAGTAGAAAAGATACAACATGAATTTTGTTAGAAGGTACCTAATAATAACATATAATAACGAGGAGCTCGTGGCTAAGTAATAACAGCCGCACGGGTCGATCCATCAGGTTAAGTTACACTTGCTGGGGTTGGTCCGTGGATGGGTAACCATCTTTACATACGGAGACTCCTCCGTGCCTCCAAAAGCACGTTAAGTCGTTGGTCCGGCTGTCATTCGTGGATCTTTGACAGTCATTACGGGTCGTCAGAAGTCAGAAAATCTGACAACCAGTTTTACCAAGGGGTATCGTATTACCCAGTTACTGGGTCGTGGAGGTCAGATAGGCAGTCGCTCCATGTAAAATACTGATATTCAGCTGCATCCGGTTAGACTGGAAGCCGACCCCAACATAGTTGGGAAAAGGCTAGGATGATTGATTGACCTAATAATAACATAGCATGACGCTTGTATTTCCCGCAGGATTAGGCAGAGGTGTATCTATAGTACACACACATTTCGCGAGATATAACATAACAATGTATTTGCAGAATCTCTTTGGTAGTAGGTAATAATAGTCCTCCAGACCGTATTTCGGCCATGGCGGCCAATCTTAACGGAGACTAGCTTTCGGCGCGGGAGATATTATAGTGCACAAGTGTGTGCGCAGACATAGGTGCACTCTCTCTTCCCTCACTCTCATAGAGCGATGGGACGGCACGCAATCTGACACTACCAGAGAGAGTTCAGGCGCAAAACCAACGGCTTAACGTGCTATCCGATGCACGGGGATATCACACCGCCAACTTCCAAACTCCGGGCTGTTACTAAGAAATTCCTCAAATTCAAATTCAAAATATTTTATTTCACATAAACCTACAAGGGCACTTATGAAACGTCAGAAGCTAGGTGCACGGTTCCAATTGATCGTTTCTTATGGAGAAGAGCCGGCAAGAAACTCCACGGTTACTCTTTTCAAAATAAATGGTTTCTACAATGTTTTCAAATTACAGTGTTAATAGGTATAAGAGGACAGTGTAAGCCTATCAACAAGTACCAGGTACTTAGTAAAATAGAAAATGGTCCACAAGTCTACAGCCTACAACGTTCTCACATTCACAAAATCTAAAAGAAAAGAATCTATATAAAAGATAAACAAAATAATAAAAATACCTATGGAAAAAAAGGACCTATGGAAAAACCCAATAACACTTTGTCCGACCTGAGAATCGAATCCTCTCCTACGCTCAGCAGCATGTACATAGGTACCAACGTATAAAAAACTTACTTATTAAACGTAAGCTAAAACTTTTGCAGTTTTAATAACCTCAGCGTTAGGTTGCCATGTGTAAAGGTTTTATAAAGACGTTCTTGAATTAAATATTCATAGCTTTATTCAACGAAACATGCACAAAATAAACGAGGTCTTTGCTTAGCACGCAGCACTTCTTTTTTCTACTTCAACAATTAGGTCATATGCAAAGGTGACATTAACATTCATTATAATAAAGAAAATTATATTTTTTTTAAATTTAATTGGATGGCGAACAAGCTGAATTATGAAGCAAGCTGAAGTGGCAGTAAGCTAGCCATGTTTGTCGAAGGACAGATGACAGGTGTAGCAAATGTGTCCTAGAGTGGAGACCAAGTATCGGCAAGCGTAGTGTGGGATGCCCTAGCTAAATGGACCGACGTCCTTAAGAAGGTGGCTGGGTGGCTGAGCCCAGCAGGGGACGGCGATAGGCTGAGTTGATGAACAAGCTTGCAACTCACCTGATGGAGTGGTCACCACCACTTTAGGACATCTGTAATGACAGACCTATCACAGATGTGTTTCATTCCAGAGACAAAGCAAAAAATAATATCCGTAACTACCGCGATTACCTTTAAAATATTTCTAGAAAAGAAATCATCATCTGCCTAGCCCTTTTCCCAACAATTTTGAGGTCGGCTTCCAGTCTTACCGGAAGCAGCTGAATACCAGTATTTTACATGGAGCGACTGCCTATCTGACCTCCACAACCCAGTTGATGGGTAATACGATACCCTTGGTAAGACTGGTTGTCAGACTTTCTGGCTTCTGACGACCCGTTACGAATGTCAAAGATCCACGAATTATAGCCGCGACCAATGGCTTAACGTGCTTTTCGAGGTACGGAGGGGTCTTAGTATGTAAAGATGGGCACCCATTCAGGGCACCAAGCGCGGCAAGCGTAAATTAACCTGATCGATCGACCCGTGAGGTTGTTATTAAGTAATAACAGCCACAAGAAAAGTACCTAACATAAATATAATGATGTCTCGATTCGTTCGACTGGTAAAAAGGGCGGTAATCCTACATCTACCCTCATCCGGGGCATTTCAATTAGATCCAGTATTATCTACATCTTGCGGTCCGGGGTCCGTCGCACGAGTCTGCGATATTTCTCAAGATAACGAACCTTGCTTGTTATTGTCGGACGTGCGTCTCGTGTGAGTTATGTGGTTTGTCATAAATCTTGAGACTTTAATGAGAGGGATAGATGGACTGTGCAGAAGGTAATTTGAGTAATGCATGTCGTATACACGGTGTATGGGACATATCGTCGCGCATGTGGTTCTAGGTCACACAGCATAATTTTCGTCGGTTGAAAAACTGTTGTTTCATACAAAGGTGCAATACCGTCCAAATATTGCTGCTGCCGACTATTTCTATTTTAGGCTCGTGATTTCATATGTACTTAATTCTCGGTTTTTGTGTCTGACTGTGTGGCCACTTTGTTCTACTAAACTACACAGCGGATTTTCACCATCATTTATTTTGTTTCGGAAGAAGAGAAATCGCGATTTTTTGACATATCTCCACTTCAGTAGGTACATTGCACCCGAGCGTAGCTGGGGCGGATCGCTAGTTTATGATAAGTAAGTTTTGTCTTAGATAAATTGAGATACTGTTTGAGAAAGTGACAATATGATATTGATACATTATAACCGAAACCCTCAAGTCCGCTACCCGATACAGGCTATCATAACTGATAAATTGACAGAAAATATAAACATCCTTCATTATAAATTGGGTTTAGTAAGATAAATGCAGCGCGTAAAGTGAAAACTAATGTTTGTTTATAGGTATGACGAACAGGGTGTTGTTTAGAGAGGGTGTAAAATTCATTCATCCTCTATAGAAAACTACTGCCTGCCCAACGATTGATGTCGGAAAGTTATATACATTCTGATCGCGTGGTAAATTTTGCTTGCGCGATGCAGGATTTCGCGTGACGTCAGTGTGATGCGTAGTTCCCATGTGGCGATGTAGATGCCGCCACATTAGATAATGTAACAATTTTATAAAATCACTAGTTTCTGCCAGCGGCTTCGCCCGCATGATATCTTTATAAATTATAGCCTATGTTCTTCGATCAAAGCCTAATTAAGTATGTTACTCAGTGATAATATAGCATTCCACTGGTGAAAGAATTTTAAAATCGGTCCAGTAGTTTTTGAGTTTATTCATAACAAACAAACATACTAAAAGTCATATTTTATAATATTATTATTTGTTTAGATAGATAACATCACACCTATTTTCCACGATGGGTTAGGCAGAGGTGTACCTATAGTAACTACACATTTCGCCAGTCATGTTCAAGTCCCATGTAATAGGGCGAGCCTATTGCAATCAACCAGCCACAAATCCAGATTTTGGGCTGCTACTGAGAAATTTCTGACGGGAAAAGTCAATAGTACTTTGCCCGAACTAGGAATTGAACCCAGAACCTAACGCTCCGCAGTCCCGCTTGCGACCACTAGAACAACGAGGCAGTTAGTAACAAGTTTATATAGGTAAATAAAATAATTACATATAACACAGGAAATGCTCAAAATATTTATTTATTTATTTATTATTTAAAATTTTCACACTCAAAAAAGTACAAAGGCGGACTTTAACCCTTTACCAGGCCTCTGACAAATCCTGCAGTAATAATGTTTTTTTGGTAGATTTAGATGAGTGATAAAATTTGGTATGAGATTTTATCAATTATATTAAGAAAATTAGCTGAAAACCTGAAAAAAAACATGTGGGAAAACATAATCCCATTGCTTGTCCAGACGACTACTTTTTATCTATATATATATAAAATAAAAAACGATTGTCATTTTGATAGCATTTTTTACTGTTTGTTGTTCAAATGTAAAATGTAATGTAAGCACTTATTCTTTATTTAAAAAAAAAAACAAATACACAATAAATTATTAAAAGGTTTTAGGACATAATCTAAATATGGGTCTTCATCTTCATCATTTTCTTCCTCCGATGAAACATTTCATTTAGTATATTTTCGATCGTTGTTGATCGTTTATTACCTGAATAACAAAAAAATACACTAAAGTAGACTGACAAATAATGACGACAAAAGTTTACCACTACCCACATTTTATACTTATTTCGATAAATGAGATGTGTGAGTAAATCCTAAATAAAACCCGTGGCAAAAACCTAGTATAAAATAAAGATTGTAATTTACCGGCAATGGACATAATAAATCCCGCAATAATTAGGCATTCACAGGCTTAGGTCATATGGTTCCCCACATGTTTTATTTAGTTATATCATGATATTTTAGAAGTTTTTACTTATAATTAATGCACAAATCACTAGAAAAACTCAAATTCTACAACATATCAAAAAATTGTACGACTTACCTTTCTCCGATTCGCCATAATGATTAAAAATACGGTGCACTTGTCACAAAAATGTTCGTTTATTGGCCGACCACAGATGAAATGGCTGCAAAAGTGACATTTGCGTTCCGTTCCAATTTATTTTTTTGTGTTACCTTAGATAATATTTCTATGTTGGCGTTTTTGACAGATTGTGGTAGATTCTTTACCAAAACCTGGTAAAAACTCTTAAAAATCTAGGTGGGAAATGCTCAATCCATAGCCTGGTTAAGGGTTAATGCCTTAGGCATTCTCTACCAGTCAACCAAGGGTGGTGAAGAGATTAGATGACAGGTGTTCTGTTTGAGAGAAACAAAGAAAAAAATATTAAAAAACTTTTTACAAAAAAAAAAACAACCGACTTCCAAAAAAAAACACTACAAAGTGAAAAATAACTTTAATTTCGGAAGTCGGTGTCTTGGGTTTTGTGTTTTCGTTTTTTGCCACCGACTTCCGAAATTAAAGTTATTTTTCACTTTGTAGTGTTTTTTTTTTGGAAGTCGGTTGTTTTTTTTTTTGTAAAAAGTTTTTATTTTTCACTTTTTAGTTGTGATACCTACCCCACACAGATTCGAATACCACTACCTGCTACCAGTGACAGGAACTTATCATATTATCTACATACTAAGTGGGAAAAAATACGTATTTTGTAGCTAACTCAAAAACTACCCAAGCAAAGTTAATAAAATTTATATGGGACCAATTTGGGAGCATACCCTTTCAAACAAAAAAAGAATTTTCAAAATCGGTCTACAAATGACGGAGAAATCGGTGGACATACATAAAAAAAAAAAAAAAAAAAAAAAAAAAAAAAAAAAAAAAAAAAAAAAAAAAAAAAAAAAAAAAAAAACCAATGCGTCGAACATATAACCTCCTCCTTTTTGGAAGTCGGTTAAAAATATGTCATTAGAAATAAAATAGGTAACAACATATTTTTTTCTCTATACTATTTCAAATTTTAGGCCATTTTCGCGCGAAAACAGAAGTCTTTTAACTCCACACAACCATTTTACATAAATAAGTTAGTTCCAAACGTTGCAAGGATGATTACCGTCATTTTAAACGCGGTTGGCTGTTCCCAACTACACAATTTCTTTGAGGGCCAAAAGCGACATGTTTTATTATTTCCTTTTTGACAAACTTCCTATTTTCGCTGTGTATGTTTCACGGCTAGATTGTTCGCCAAAATAAAATGATATTTTGTTATGAAAAACGGAAAAAGAAGTTTGCGGGAGATAAAAAACTTTTTTACTAAAGGTTAAGGATCCATATGCATGCTATTTAGTAAAATTATTTATTGAAGTGAAAACTTCTTAAGGCGCGTTGGGCATTTTTGGAGATGGGACTAAACCATTGATTTCGCGACACTGTAACGCAATTTACCGACACCGTGGAGTAAAAGACATCAACGTATTGATTACCGCGGTGACGATTTTTTTTTCAAGTTTCCACTTCTGTCGGCACTCCCGGAGTGCCACTGTTTTTTATTTAGTTTAATTTATCTAGTTTTTATTTACATATTTATTTTGTGAAATAGACGATGATTTACAATGAAAACGAGCGCGTAAAATTCAGCAAATAAATTATTTCTTTCTTTCTTTCTTTCTTTCATGAACAGACTTTTGGGCGTATGGATATTATGGAAAAACAACTAGGTGTATCTACTCAAAATAAAATTATTTGAACTTTTCAATAAATTATCTATCCTTCTTCATTTATCCGGTTTCTATTTAGCCATTTTTATACTGTATAAGCTATTTATTTACGCCCAAAGATGAGTTAAAATTAGGGAAGTTTCGACACTCAAAACTTCCAAACCAATACTTTTTTCCCAATTTTGCTTCCATACAGGGCTAGATAATGATATATTAGGGCAAATTGATATAATTTTTAGGTGGGAAATTATCAAATAACTTCAGCGTGTCAGACTCTTACTGAATAAAACCCACCCGTGTTCCTTCAGTTGCCTGTTGCCGGGGGCCACGATTTCCCTTTCGGTTTTATTCGCAACCCCGGCAGGCATCGGCCCTAGCGGACCCCGTCAATTCTGCTGACATCTCTTTGAGGCACGCGTGGAACACAACGCACCGTTGACCTGGGCTTGGTCCTTATCGAACGGGAAGCTACCCATTGCTCACTGTCCGCAAGCCCGCGCCTACGGTGGCCGGAAATCGGCTCGTGATTCCCAACGCCCAAGGCGACTGCTCCTGCGGCGGTTAGGGGCGTGAGGGCGCGGATTTTGCCCCTCCCTCACGCGTTCCGCCTCCTCCCTGCCTATCTGACCTCCACAATCCAGTTACTGGGTAAAATGATACCCCTTGGTAAGACTCAACTTGTTGTCAGACTTTTGGGCTTCTAACTACCCGTAACGACTGTCAAAGATCTACGAATGACTGCCGGCTTAAGAGGGTTTATCCTAAAAGTTGGCAACGTCGTAAATAGCTGTCAAATATTTACCAGTTTTGATTAATTTTGCAATATTACTGTATGGAATTAAGAAATGTGGCTAACTAGTTCCCTAGAATATTAATAATGAAATACAATAATTAAAATCGTAATACCGAATATTTAGTTTTAGATGAAAAAAAAGTATTTAGAAACCTTCCAAATGCCTTTTTTACACCTAAAATTGTTACAACATCAAATTCAGTGTTAATATTCTAGGGAACTAGTTAGCCACATTTCTTATTTCCATACAGTAATATTGACAAATTAATCAAAACAGCGAAATATTTGACATCTATTTGCGACGTTGCCCACTTTCAGAATAAACGCTCTTAACGTGCTTTCCGAGGCACGGAGGTTGTAATGGATAGTCACCCATCCACAAACCGACCGCGAAAAGCGTAGCTAAATCTTCGATCGACCCGTGCGGTTGTTATCGTATATAAATCTGGGCTGTTCAGGAGGCTGATGTCTGTCGAGGGCACCGGCACTGTACACATTATAAATTAAAGTTGCTTACAGTGTATATCAAGTTCATATTAACAAAATAAATGTAAATGTAATGGATCAATGCTGTCTGAATAAATATATTATATTATATTATTTTTTATTTCATCTATATACATAGTGTTTACATTTTTAAATATTTTATAAAATCATTTAAAAAAAAACCGGCCAAATGCGTGTTGGACTACGCACAATGAAGGGTTCCGTAGTTGGGATGAATTTATTCCAAATACAAACTTAACGTTGTAGTTGAAATACATGTTCTCCCATACATTCCAACTGCAAATGTAAGTTTGTACGCGTAATATTGAGAGATTGACCATGTTATTTTAAGACCATAGACTTCTTATAGGTTTTACTGTTATCTATGATCAAAGAGACATACTATGTATTTATTTTTTCAAAATTTTAGGTCCTGTAGTTTCAGAGTTAAGGGGTCGGGGAGATAATTGTCGGACTTTGCAATCATTGTACCGATAAATCGTTACGGTTAGTGGCCTAATAGCAGAGAGCCTCTCATTGCGCGGCTGGGTCAAGGGCTTGATTCTGAAAGCAGTACTCCTAGACACGGCACGCACAGTGTGGAGGTTCCTCTCTCTAGAACCCTGACTACCGGCAGCTTGGACCCTGTTCCTGATACCGATGAGCCACTATTTTTCATATTATTTAATGTTTTTGGGTTCCGTAACTCAAAAGAAAAAAAAGAGAAAAAAAAGGAACCCTTATAGGATCACTCTAGGTGTGTCTGTTGGTCTGTCCGTCTGTCGCAGTCAATTTGCTCTCTGACCGATTAAGTTGAAATTTGGTACACATATGAATTTCTGTGACCCAAATACGGACATGTATCGTAAATAAATGAATTTTGAATATTTTGGTCACTTTTTGGGAGGCAAATTAGAAAATTTAAAACAAAAACTGTTTTGCAAACTTTACCGTGTGCCATATCCTTTGAAAGGGACTGTGAGGGACTCAAAAATATATTTTTATTATAAAAAAAAAATAGTTCTAAAGTTATCTAATAAGAAAATAGATGAAAATTAACCATTCCCGCCCCCCTTATTTCCGAAACTACTGAGCCTAAAATTCTGAAAAAAATACAGAAAATATTTCTATACTTGCAGGAAAACCTATAGGCAAGAAGTCTATGCTTTTAAAATAGCATGGCATATCTCTCAATATTGTGTAACTGCAAATGTAAGTTCCGTAGTTGGGATGAATTTATATTCCGTAGTTGTTCCGTACTTGGAATGAATTTATATTCATCACAACTACGGAACCCTTCATTGTGCGTGGTCCGACACGCACTTGACCGGTTGTTTTTGGGTCGGCGCAACGTGTCCTTTTCTTCTATATTTCTCTATTAGTCGTTATCTTGGTAGTCATCCCTTTTCTATACGGAACGCGTGAGGGAGAGGCAAATTTCGCGCCCTCATGCCCTAACCGCCGCAGGAGACGCCCTGGGCGTCGGGAATCGCAGGCCGATTCCCGACCACCGTAGGCACGGGCTTGCGGACGGTGAGCATTGGGTAGCTCGCCGTCCGATGAGGACCAGGCCCGGATCGACGGCGCATTATATTCCAAGCGCGCCTCAAAGAGATGTCAGAACAACTGAAGGGGTCCGCTAGGGCCGATGTCTGCCGGGGTTGCGGGTTATTCCGAAAGGGTTACCGTGGCCTATGGCAACATACAAGCAACTGAAGGAACACGGGTGGGTTTTAGTCAGTGAGAGTCTGACACGCCCTCTCGCTCCGCCCAGAGCGGGAGAAGCTACTTGACAATTACACACACAAAAAAAAAGTCATCCTTTTTCTAGCCATATCTTTCACAAAGTTCATTGACTGTTTCTTTGGTTTTCCTTTACTCTTATAGAAAAAAAAACTACTAAATAACAACTCCCTACTAAATTACTTAAAATGTTTATCATGGTTTAATCCATAAAAAACCGTGTAATCTGATAATCTCACTGATCAATTATGGTTTCTATAGATAAATATCTATAAAAAAACAACTACATAATAGTTGTTTTTTTATAGATATTTTAGTCTCTTAAACTGGTTTATGGTATAATTAAATTAAACGCATTATTAAATTAATTGATTTCTTTATTCTGTCTTCACTACATACATTTTATAAAACAAAGTCCCCTCGCCGCGTCTAGTTTGTCGGTAGTCCGTCGGTAGTTTTTGAGTGTATAGCGTTCAGACAAACTCTGTTTGAACGCTATAAATTCAATCACCAATAGACGAAGTCATTCATGAGGAAGGATTAGGTGTACAAATTAAATTAAAAAAAAAACAGTAACACTCCGGGAGTGCCGACAGAAGTGAAAACTTGAATAAGATCGCCTTGGTGGAAGAAAAATACTTGTTTAGAACATTTTTCTTTAACCTTATCTAAATAAAGAGCACAATCGCGTTTACATTTTAAAAAAAACCGGCCAAGTGCGTGTCGGCCCACGCACAATGAAGGGTTCCGTAGTTGGGATGAATTTATCCCAAAAACAAATTTAACTTTGTAGTTGAAAAATATGTTCTCCCATACGGAATGTATGGGAAAACATGTTTTTGCAACTGCAAAGTTAAGTTGGTCGATTATTACTCGTTAACTTATAGAGCCTACTTAGCTGTGATAGTTTTCCTTTTAATTTCGTCATATAAACTACTGCTGTGATTTTTTTCACACATCCAAAACCAACTATTTAGCTGGCAGGGACACTTGACTCTAACAAAAATTAGCACTTTAAAGCTTAATATTTCGCAAACGGATCCTTGAATTCAAAAATAGTTTTTACAAACTTGCAATGTTTTTAAAGGACCTTTCCAATGATACTCCACAACATGGGTTAAAAAAAAAAAAATATCACCACTTTACGTGTAGGAGAGGTACCCTAAAAAATTATTTTTCATAATTTTGTTTTACCACTTTATCAACGTAATTAATATGTATACCTATGCCAAATTACAGCTTTCTAGTACTAAGGGTCTCGGCGCTAGATCGCGGACAGACAGACAGACAGACGGACATGACGAAACTATAAGGGTCTGTTTACTTCGGAACCCTAAAAAACTTCCAGAACTTTTAAAGTAAAAATACTTGCACAGAACATTGATCCGTAAAGAAATATAAATAAAGAGCACAATCGCGTTTACAAAAATGAGTTGTCGGTAACGGTGTCATGCACAGAAGTTTTCACTTAAAATATGGGCCAAGTGCGTGTCAGACTACGCACAATGAAGGGTTCCGTAGTTGGGATGAATTTATCCCAAGAACAAACTTAACATTGTAGTTGAAAAACATGGTCTCCCATACATTCTAACTGCAAATGTAAGTTTGTACGCACAATATTGAGAGATTTACCATGTTCTTTTAAGGGTTGTACGGGTTGTAATGTATGGAACCGCTGTTTTTTTTTTAATAGACGACGAAAAATTTAAACATAAGGGGTTTAGAATCAAGTACTGAATCCATGGTAACAGTTTGCACGTCGGTGTCCTGCCACCCTGTATTATTTAAGTAACACGTGTACCAAATTTTAGATTCTTAGCAAATTGGCTGTGACAGATGAATAGACAGGCAGATGGACACACGAGTGATCCTATAAGGGTTCCATATTTTCATTCGGACATACGGAACCCTAAAAATTATATAAGGAAGTACACATAATAATAAAAAAATCGCTTTTCGAGACAAGGATATAAAGCTGTTTACGAGGTGTTATGTTGTAAATATTTAAATACTCTTGTGCGTTAATATATAATTGCCGTATCGAATACTTTTAGATGAGTTGGTGAATTTGCGTCAAACTGACAACATATACAATATGTTGATAGAGTTATTATTATCGATTACCATTGTTCTGGTATTATACCAACGTTGGTCAAAAAGCGATGTTTACAAGTTAGGTAAACAGTTAAATTCTGGAGTATGGACGTTACCTTTTATTGGACACAGTTATTTGTTCTTTGGCGATAATCACAGTAAGTACCTTCCAATATAATGACAATGAAATAAAAAAATATTTTCTGTATTTTTTCATCTTCACCTGTAGTAATGAGCATCGGGCCAAGAATTGGTCCCTGCGGAATCCTTATTTTTTCCCTACAGATTTCTTCTAATCAATGTTGAGCAACTAAATTCTTAGGAGCAGGCCCAGAACTTGCTTCTCGTTAACTTTCTTAGATTTATTTTTGCCCCATATTTCTTAATCATAAGAATGCCTTTATTTATTTTGTTATTGCAGCACGAATGAAAGCCTTTCAAATTCTTGGTAGCGACGCGATTAGAAAAGAAAACGGTTTATCATCCATGTGGCATGGAAATTATTTATATACGAGTAAGTTACTATTTTTCTATCTCTATTTTATAATATGACTAGCTTTTGCCTGTGGCTTCGCCCGCGTGGATGTCGGAAATGTCTTATGTGTTCTTAAATCCAGGTTATAAACTATCTGTGTGCCCAAAGTCATCCAAATCCCTTCAGACATTATTTGCGTTATTGAGCAACAAACATCCAAAATATACATACATCTAAACATACAAAAAAGAATTAAAAAAATTTAGGATAATATGAAACCTGATTTAAATTTGTTATAAAAAAAAACACAGTAGACAAACTGGGCTCAGATTTTTAAAATGCATTAAAATACAAAACACAAAATTATTTACAACACTATTACTGGATAAGTTTTAACTTCATGAATGATTCAAGGATAAAATCGAAATAAAATTTGAAACTGCAGAAGATAACATTTTCAGTTTAGTCAGCAAATAATCTCATGCTTACGTCAGTTTTGACGTTCTTACATTTACGGGAATACCAATTTTATTTTCTTTGTCTAATCAAAACTTCAGCAGAATACAGTTTTAGTCCATTCCTTATTTTATTCTAGTCGCAATCTCATTGCACAAAACGTCACGTTTGACTTTAGTTTTTGGTTTAGCAGAATACCTTTTGGACATTCTGGAACTTTTGCGGCACTACGAATGTGAACGTTTTTTAAGTACGAGAATTGGCCTTCGTATGTATGAACGTAAACGAGGCAAAAGGACTATGTAAGGATCGTAGCAGGTGGCGTTCTGTACTTTCTGCCTACCTCTATAGGAAGAAGGCATGAGGTTATGTATGTATGTAAAATATCGAAGATGTGCGTCAATCTAGGATATTTTAAAGCAATTTTGATAAAGCTTCGTATTCATGCTGGGAAATAAAAGTTGCGTATTGTTACAGCTTTTGTGTGGTGAGCTGGAATGTTGCAGTTGTAGGGTTACTGGCAATAAGTTCGAGATTTGTTAGTTTTGATAACGTTGTTGCCAGCAACATTGGATATTACGGGAAAACTCTACTTTTTTGAATACGGTGCGTCAATCTCCGACTGTACTACTGAATTTCGAAGTTTTAAAAACCAATTACGATGTACGTGAGCCAGAATGTACGCTATGCCGAATTACTTTGTTGAGAATGTTCATAATCGCGATGTACGGAACATCGAAAGTTTGCTATGACGAATTACTTAATTGAGAATGTTCATCAGCGCGATGTACGGAACTTCGAAATCTTTCTATGACGAATGACTAAATTCCGAATTTTTACCATCGACATTCTGAGTATTTCGCTTTTATGTGTATAGATGTGAGGCGAGGATACGAATACAGTAGTACAGTCTCAATCTCCATCTCAGCCTGCCTTAAATTCATTATATCATTCAATCACTGACAGACAATGACAGACCACTAGGTCTAGAAGCATGAAGTTATGCACAATAGTTCCATGTATAACAAAAGTGAACACTAAAGAAGGATTCTGGAAGGAAATCTCATCCGGCATATGGTTTGTCTAAACTAGATACTATATTTTAATAATTTAATAATAATATTATAAAGAGAAACGATTCGATTTTTTTTGTATGTTTGTTTATTACGCTTTGACGCTAAACCGGCTGAACGAATTTGGATGAAATTTGGCACATGGATGTACCATGACCTGGGTTAGGAGATAGAATACTTTTTATCCCGATATTCTTACGGGATCGAGAATTATGCGGGTAAAACTGCGGGACGCAGATAGTCATTCATTTAAGTTCTATTTACAGTGATCGCAGACCCCGAAGCCGCTGAGTTAGTTCTGAAGACGTGTCTTGAGAAAGATGACATTATGAAGATGGCCACCCTGTTTGTTGGGAATGGCTCCATATTTGCTCCAGGTATACAAACTTTAACAATATTTGTAGTGCAAAATTATTGATTTTGATCCACCTAAGGTGAAGCTGTAGAAACACAAATAAAGTAAATAATTAAACTAATTTTAATATAACTTTCAATACTAGTTTCAATCTGGCGACCGCGTCGAAAAGTCTTAGTTCCAAGCTTCAGTATGAAATACTTGAAGAGCTACATGTCAATCTTCGTGAAAGAGAGTGCCGTCCTTGTACACAAGATGAGGACAATGTCGGGAGCCGGTTCACTGTCCGCATTCAAATACTTTACTGCTTACACTATGGACTCTATTTCAGGTATACAATTAAATAATGCTTCTTAATGGAAAAAGCTTTTCGGCGGACCAATTGTTACAAAGAGCTACGTAATATGCTTCTTTAACACAACACATGAGCTGTGTTGAGGCGAAGAAGGAAATGCGTTCTGTTTTTACGTATCTAGACGTGTTTACAAATGCTTCTTCATACTAACACTTTCGGAGTGTTGTGCTAAAGAAGCTTTTGGGCAGGCAAGTTGTATGTACGAGTTATATATTATGCTTCTTTAACACAACACATGCGTTAGTTTGAGACGAACAAGGAAAGAAACGAATCAAGGGAAGAATATTTATCCAACCATAGACAGAAAAATCCACAGACGATAATAGCCATTACAGCAAGTACAAATAGAGATGTAAGTCGCGTGGGTGAGCCGTCTCTCATGAGAGACGCCTGTCCTTTACCGGGTAAACACACGTTGACTGTACCTTGTATACAGTTTTTGAGTAAAACCTATACTTTAATTTTTAATGTGGTAGACTAAAATGACACTTAGTGTTGACCATAAAAAACAACCTAGTAAATAATCTAGTTACCGAGTGGCTCTCACCAAGAAATACTGAATCATTCACTGCACTTGACCTTCACTGTTGTTGTGTTGTCTCAGTAGGTAATATTACATATTTATCGTGTTATTTTTAAAAAAAGTCGTAGAAAATTTGTTGTAGAGGATTCAGGAGACCCTCTAGAACCCCCAAATAACCTCACATTCTTTCTAGCGAGGGGCACGTTTCTAATCTTAAACCATTTATTAAATTCCAGAATCGACACTAGGGTTTAAATTTGGTGCTCAAAACAATACGAGCCACCCTTTCATTGAAGTATTGGATGATGGGCTCGCAAGTTGTGGAGAACGTCTCTGCCAGCCATGGCTACATAGTGACCTGGTGTATACCAATCTACCCGTATACCAACGACTACTGAAGCAAAAACAATTTCTGTGGGATTTCATAACGGAGGTGATCACATTGTTAGTTGTTATATGAAAATTCTTTAAAATCCAATAGTGGGGCGTTTAACAACAGCAAAAACAAGTTCATAAGATACTTATTTCATAAAATAAATTATACAGGGTTAAAAAGACAAGGTCGTCATATCTACGCATTCTGAACATCAAACTAAGAACGATAAATTGTTTATTTTATTTTTATTTCAGTTAATTAAAACCAAAAGAAAGGAAATTACAGAAAAAAAGGATACTCAAGAATACAATGAACGTAAGTATAAGGAACTCCACACAGACCAAGCGTAATTTTTTTTTCATGACTGTACCGTTTCATTTATTTATTTTATTATCTAGGTTTGATCTAGTCTAGTTTATATGCTGCCGCAGTTGACGCCATCAAGCAAAGGTATGCTCCGTACCTATGCTCAGCTGACAAAAATGAAGTTGACGCTCACCTTTTGATGGTTTCAATAATCGCTGCTACCTGCTAAGTCATACATAGGTCTCGAATTCGAACCCAAGGCACGCACCTCTGACTTTTCGGATTCATGTTCGTATTGTATAATTAACACTTGCTTCAAAAATGGTGAAGGAAAACATCGTGAGGAAATCGGCATGCCTGAGAGATATTTCTCGACGGCATGTGAAGCCAAGTCAGAGGCCCATGGGCGGCTTTAAAACTCTGACACCAGGTTAGTCACTAACCACACGAAAAGAAGAAGAATAATAGACATTTGTGTCACATGCCTCCTCACCAATTACTATGGAGGACCGTCTACCTACTTCATCATCATCATCATCATTTCAGCAGAAAAAGACGTCCACTGCTGGACATAGGCCTCCCCCAAGCACCTCCACTTCGACCGATTATGTGCTTTCCGTATCCAGCGGATTCCGCGGCCTTCACAAGGTCATCGGTCCATCTTGTGGGAGGCCTTCCAACGCTACGTCTTCCGGTACGCGGTCGCCAATCCAGAACCTTTCGGCCCCATCGACCATCCGTTCTGCAAGCAATGTGCCCTGCCCATTGCCACTTAAGTTTGGCAATTCTTCGGGCTATGTCGGTTACCTTGGTTCTCCTGCGGATCTCTTCATTTCTGATTCGATCACGTAGGGAAACTCCAAGCATAGCCCTCTCCATTGTCCTTTGGGTGACTTTTAGCCTTCTAATAAGGCCCATTGTGAGCGACCACGTTTCAGTACCATAGGTCATACCTACTTGAAACTAAAATTTTAGGTCAAAACGACTTTCTTATTCCAGATTCTCTAGAATACATACAGACGTTTATGGAGTGTCTAATAAGGTTGTCAGGCGGTGACGAAGGGTACACAGACGTCGAAATTTTGGAGGAGCTAATGGTGATCATGATAGCTGGTAATGACACTTCAGCAGTCGGAGCATCTTTTATATCCGTGTTGCTATCCAGACATCCTGAAGTGCAGGAGAAAGTATTTGAAGAGTAAGTTTCTCAAGATCCTCATCATCATTATCCAAATTTATTTGGGGTCGGTGGAACATGTCTTCACACTGTCACACTAATATTATAAAGGCGAAAGTTTGTGAGTGTGTGTGTATGTTTGTCTCTTCTTCACGCTCAAACGGCTGGACAGATTTGGATGAAATTTGGCACACAGATAGTTTATAACCTGGATTAACACATAGGATACTTTTTATCCCGATATTCCCACGGAATCGAGACTTATGTGGGTGAAACCGCGGGGCGCAGCTAGTCTTCCATATTTTCTATTAGTCGTCACCCCCTGTCTCTTTCACACAGTTCATCCATCGTTTCTTTGGTCTTCCCCTACTCTTATAGCCTCATTCAAAATCAAAACTTTCCTCACAACATTTTCCTCATTCCTCCGCATCACATGCCCATACCATTACAACCGATTTCCACAAAACTTTTCAGTCACCGATGCCACTTTGAGACTTCCTCATAAATAAAAAAAAAATAACATTTATTTGGACACAGAACTTGAAAAACAAAATACAAGGAAAAAAAAGTGAAAATAATGTTTTAACAACATGTGTGCCTCACGTATAAATTTAATTCATTGGCAAAATTTTAACCACGTATTCCAACCATGATACTTCAAAAACATCGAAAGAATTGGTCATTAACTTAAATATATATATATATATATATTTTTTAATAAACAAGACAACAAGTATTATTTAAATTCATTGGCAATATTTTAATCACGTATTCCAACCTTAATACTTCATCGAAAAAAAATTGACCATTGAACTTAAAAAAAAACTTCTTTTTTTAAAAACAAGACAAAAAAAAAATTGTTTAATTATCATTTTCTTTTGTTTTTTTCCGTATTGGTGACATGAAGTATCATGGTTAGAATTCGTAGTTAAAATATTGCCACTGAATGAAATTTCAGCCTGTTTGGATTTTTTTTTTGTCATTTTTATAAAAAAAATAACATACAATAGATGTGTGTTGCCACACCAAGCGCTGAGTGCAGCTTGGTGTGGCAACACGCCGTGTTCGAGTTCGCAACAAGTCCATCGTCATCCTGAGGATGCCTCGTTGAGAGGTGAAACACGTGTCGATTTCTTTCAGTTTTTTATAGCTCTTTAGAAATAGCTAAGCGGAACAAGTTACTAAATATATCCACGTCTATTGTATTTTATAATGGATTTCCGCAAGGTCACGCCTGAATCAATTAATTAAAAAAAATAACATTTTTTTTTTTATAAAAAGTCAAAAAAAAATAAGTTTGATTATCATTTTCTTTTGCTTTTTCCGTATTGGTGACGTGAAGTATCATGGTTAGAATTCGAGGTTCAAATATTGCCAATGAATTCAATTTCAGCATGTATGTATGTAATAGAAATATAAACTTAAGAGAATGGTATCTGTTTTAGGTTACAAGAAGTGTTCGGTGACTCGGACAGACCAGCAACTTTTGAGGACTTGCCTCGTCTGAAGTACCTGGACGCAGTGGTTCGGGAGACGCTGCGGCTGTACCCCCCTGTGCCTGTTATCACCAGGAAAGTTGAGAAGGATGTGGTTTTACGTAAGTGTTTGAATAATTAAGAAAATATGGTTACAAATAGTGGCTATCTTCATATATTTAAACGGAGGCGAGAAAACAACATTATAATTTCTTAAAAAAAAAAAATTGAGCAAATGCAACATACAATAATGTAAAATAATCGAAAAGTCTTAAGGTGCTGATAAACTTGAGCATTCACTTGTAATGAGCATTCTAGCGAATGTTACATTACAGAAAAATACACGGGAGCGTTTTAGCGAGCATTCTAGTGAGCATTCTAGCGAGCATTCTAGCGAGCATTCTAGCGAGCATTCTAGCGAGCGTTATAGCGAGCATTCTAGCGAAAGGACAGTAAACTCGCTTCGAGCTTTTTGCCGAGCCGAGTCACTCTATCATTGTTCTGTCGCCGTCCTTCTATGCCTCCCGCACCCCTGTCACTATCATCTTCGTGAAGAATATTTTTTTTTATTGGCTAGTATGACCGTGAAAATGTTCGTAGCGATGTTTGGCTCTATGCTTGGCTGTGTTCGTTGTTCAATTCGACAAATTTAAAAACGGCGAATGCTCGTTGTTCTGCTACAAGTGAATGCTCAAGTTTATCAGCACCTTTATTAATCTGTGTAATCTTAACGTCACCGTTCATATCTTATTAGTATTGGAATCATAGCTGGGCCCAGTATAGCCGCTTGACGAACTCTTTGGACGATCAATTTTACAAGAAGCTCTAAAAAATATTATGTTTTTTTTTCAGCCACTGGTATTAAGCTCGTGCCTGGTACTGGAGTAATAGTGAACATCTGGGCGTTACATCGCAACCCTCGGTACTGGGGAGCCGACGCGGAGCTGTTTCGACCTGAACGGTTCATCGACACACCGCTCACATATCCCGCTGCCTTCATGCCGTTCAGCCATGGACCTAGGAGCTGTGTCGGTGAGAGGATAAATTTTCATATATTTTTTAAGTGTGTTTAGGGTATTTGATTTGTCTTGTACATCTGAATGGTCGCCATTTTAGACCAGCTTGACCGATACTGGTTTACCTCGAGGCGATTGACCCCTGTCTGTCACTTTTTTTCCACCCAGAGTGTTGTCATGTCGATCGTCTGTCATTCCCCATTCTAATAATGTTGCCAGTTGTTCAAACTCACATTTCTACTCTCTACTCGCTGATCTGGTCGCAACCGCTACTGCTGAGCACGAGGTCCTGGGTTTGATTCCCAGGACGGGCAAAGTGTTATTGGGTTTTCCATTAGGAATTTCTTAGTAACAGCCCGGAGTTTAGAAGTTGACGGTGTGATATCCCCGTGCCTCGGAAAGCACGTTAAGCCGTTGGTTTTACGCCTGAACCCTCTCTGGTGGTGTTGGATTGCGTGCCGTCCCATCGGACTATGAGAGCGAGGGAAGAGAGAGAAAGAGATAGATGGAGATTTCTCAGTAGTAGCCCAGAGCCGGGATTTGTGACCGGTTGATGGCTGTGATAGGCTTGCTCCCTATTACACGGGACTTAAACACGACTGGTGTACCACCTAACCCTTCGGGGAATAGGTACAGGCGTGATGTTATGAATCAGCTCCCATATCATCTCCATGGCGTGGCCTTTACAAAACATGAGCAAAGAGGTTAAAGTATGCGCAGAACACATTTTTTTTTTCAGGTTACCAATTTGCTATGATGTCAATGAAGACGGTATTTTCATCTGTACTTCGACGCTATAGATTCCTACCAGCTACAGCACCAAACAATAACTCTGAACACCCACCAATACGTCTCAAGTTTGATCTCATGATGAAGGATGAAGACGACTTTCAAATACAAATAGAATCTAGGTATTAATTACTTGTGAATTTTATTTATACATATTTTATTCAAGTACTGGACTTTGCCCGCGTTAAATGTAAGTTCATTTGATGTAATATTCATTTTACACGTGTAATATTTTTTTTGTAGATAACCGTGCCTTGAAATAATGTTGTTTATTATATTAATGAATTGTTTAATTGATTATTATCTGCCAAATGTATGCACTAACAATAGTGTTTAAGTTTGACGGAAATTGGATTGTGTGACGGATAATCATAATAATTATTAACATTACGCTTCAGCTCAAAAAGATAATAATCATTTAGAAGAATTATTTTGGCTCATTATTACTACCCAAAGTTTCGAATTTAGACCTTTTTTTTTGGGTGGGAAATTATCAAATAACTTCTCCCGCTCTGGGTGGAGCGGGAGGGGGCATGTCAGACACTTACTGACTAAAACCCACCCGTGTTCCTTTAGTTGCCTGTGTGTTGCCAGGGGCCACGGTATCCCTTTCGGACTTTCCTGCGAGCCCGGCAGTCATCGGTCGCGGTGCCGTCAACCCGGGCCTGGTCCTTATCGGACGGCGAGCTACCCATTGTTCACCGGCCGCAACCCCGTGCCTACATCAACCTGGGCCTGGTCCTTATTGGACGGCGAGCTACCCATAGTTCACCGGCCGCAAGCCCGTGCCTACGGTGGACGGGAATCGGCCTGCGATTCCCGACGCCCAGGGCGTCTCCTGCCTCGGCTAAGGGCGTGAGGGTTCCGCCTACTCCTTCGCGAGCATTACTGCTTCGCAGAAGCTTTCCATGCCCTCTCGTTCCGTACCATGGCCGGACGCGAGAGATCACCGTCGCCTCCACGAGGACACAGCGGTGCGCCGCCCAAGCCGGGCAGACCTCCACCCTATGCTCCACCGTGTACTCCGGACGATCCACACAATGGTGATTCGAATTTAGCCCTGATGGGCCATCGCAAATCTTGTTACGCAACTAACATAATTACTTACATTCGCTTCACTTCCATGCAGCTGACCATGCTTTTTGGGTTGAAGATGATCCCAAAAATCGTCCCATAATATTTTGGCGTGGTATGAAATTACTATTTTTAAAGTTTTTGTACATCTTTGACATGTTTTAACTTTGGACTCCCGCACTACTGGACCAGCTGACGCTCAGATATCTTATGCACTAGGGGCAAACTATTGTTATGATTTTCAGCCGGTATGAAATTACTTTTTCAAACGTAACGCCACCTCACGTACTATCTGGTTAAGTAACCCACACATTGGCTGCAGGCAAGCTGCGAGCGAATGGGAATACATGCAGAGCGTTTGAAGCGGCAGAATCACTCCATACAAAAACTAGAACGAAGTACGCTTTCCCATAGCATACACAACATGTAAGTAGTATCTACCTACATAAAGCCAAAACGTCTTCAAATATTCACCCAGTGCGTCAACTTTTTCAAACACGTGTGTTATCAGACCACAAATATTTTACACTGTGTCATGTGAACCAGATAGGCGCTTCCATAACTCAGCTTTGACAAATTGAAAAATGTGGCAACGCTTTGGGGCAGTTTAAATTTTTCCTTTGACAGCGTAACTTCGGGCATACCGTGTGTGGTGCGGTTGGTACACTGCTTTACTTTGTTAATATTTAATAATCAGCATCCTTTAGATGGCTTAATTTTTTGGTTAAATTGTGGTGTAAATTGTTTTAAATATGGGCCCAATAAAAGCCACAGACTTTCGTCCTTTTACATAGCAGGTCACTCGGAAAGTTTTGCGACTAACAGTTTTTGTCTATGGGACACTGGTTGGTTTTGATGGCAATTAAAACTATGACAGAAAATCACAACATTCCAAATTTGAAATTCTCTACACATTTTTTTACGAGCAAAATCAAAGAACTCTGGCTCACTGAAAAATGTATTTACAACGAGAACATTTTCGTGCGATGATTTTGTACGATTTCAAATGTCGACTAAAACCAGAAGAATCGTTTGAAAGACTTCGAATGGCGTTCATAGACAAAAGCCCTTCTAAAGCGCAGTCACTTTAGAAGGGCTTTTGTCTATGAACGCCATTCGAAGTCTTTCAAACGATTCTTCTGTTTTTTCACTGGTTCAGCGAATTTAAGCGTGGTCGAGTAACTTGTGTTTACTTTAGTTTTGGGCAACATAAATTATTCAAACAAATTATTACAGATAGCATAAATGCTACGCTATATCTTGGGTTTTTGTACAAAACCTAATAAGAATACCCAAGAAGGGACGTTAAACACAATTACCCACCAATAGATGACGATGATAAAAATGACTCTTTCAATAAAAAACTCAATATTACAGAATTTAATTTCCTATCAAAACAAACCCTACCTTTTTTGGAAATAAAACATAAAGTTTGCAACGCCCCATAGTTTAGAGTTAGTAATTAATAAACAGGGCAGAAATTCCTGAACACGCAAGAATCTGACGTTCAGACGTACCCTGGCTTACCCTAGCGTACCCTGGCTACTTGAGGTACTTGCGAGCTACTCGCTAATTACTTCGCAAAATATTTACTTTGCTCAGATTCTCCTTTCTACAAGGGTGAGGTACGGTTATGGTGGGGGTAGCGATTCTTAGATGCATATTGGATTAGGAGATTTGATGTGTCTCGCTTGATGATGAATTGAATGTCGCTTGTTTAACAATGTATTGATGAATATTTGTAAAATGTCGTTTCCATGGCAATATCCGTTATAGTTCATGTTGGAAAAATCCAATCTAATCTATATATAACTCTTTAATTCGATATCAATCGCTCAACAGCAACTGGTGAATACTGCTACCAACTCAAATCGAATAAAATAAAGTCATCCACTTAATTAAAAGAAGTATTTGTTCACAAAGTTATTTTCTAAACCAATATTATAAAGAGAAAAGATTAGATTTTTTGTATGTGTTTGTTTGTTTACGCTTTTACGCTAAAGGTACACATATCAACTCGGAAAGGGATCGTCACCGTATCGCCGCGGTTCGTGAGCTTGTCCCGCGGCGAGGCGATTGCGCTACGATTCCGATTAGTGTTCGTTGCAATAGGGAGTTTCATACAAAACATACTGAATGGTTCGAATTGATACAGTGACGATCCCTTTCCGAGTTGATATGTGTGCTATTTCCTTAAAACGGCTGAACGGATTTGGATGAAAAGGGTAGACCACGACCTGGGTTAGGACATATTTTTTTTTATCCCAATTTTCCCATGGACTCGAGACTTATGCGGATTAAACCGCGGGGCGTAGTAAGTCATTAATATAGACAAATAAATCGCTCCTCTTATCATGTTGTGTGCTACCTGAGGCACGAACGGAGCGCCTTTGCTGCTAACAGTCACGAGTTAGGACATTCTTGACAGTCACTGAACTGATTAAAACAAGATAAGATGAATGTCAAGACTGATGACCCTTGAATACATTAATTTATTAGGTACCCAAGAAGTACCAATAAGTAATAATAATAAATAATGTTTATTTACCTAAAGTAATACATAGACAGGTTGAGCATAGTGGTAGATATACTAAAATGATACAAAATTGTTTGTATAAAAGTTAAAAGGCTACAAAAAATATACATATCAATAAATTAATCCTGTCTCTTAAACTAGGAGGCTTGTATCTTAAGAGACAGTTTTCGGCCAGATGGTTGCGTGAATTAAATTGTACCCTGTAAGAGTGAAATAGTGGTGTCGATTCTCTTGTTCACAAACTAAACTAAAAAGTTCAGTGCATCTTTTTCTTTCTATTGCATTAAGAAAAGGACAGAAGATAAATTTTAGTTAAGTCCTGTCAAATTAATCAGCGCCTGTCACTACTCCATACAAGTTTAGACGTGATTAAAAACTTGCCTACTAAAATTAAGTCAATTTACGTCAAGTGCTGATTAATTGGACAGGACTAAACTAAAATTTATCTTCTGTCCTTTTCTTAATGAAATAGAAAGAAAAAGATGCACTGAACTTACGGCACCATTGTCGATCTATCTATCATTACTTGGTGAACAACATTATCTGTTTTAACATTTAAAGTGGATACTTCCTGCGGTTGTGATTGAATTAAATTAGGCGCAATATTAATATAGTAAGTTGTAAGAAGTATAATTATGTCTTACCAAACCAACACGTGGCGCCGGATTATAAAGAAAAGCGTATTATTATTCAATTGTAAATTGTCCGTTTATTCAAATCATAACTGGCATTCCTCTACAGTTGTATGAAATGGTTATAACACGGCAAATTGAAATAGTGTGTCAATTTCATCAACAATTTATTTTACAGACCGTACATTGGTTTTTAATTACCCCTTGCGAGAACTTAGGTACTTTTTTCCAAACTTACAAGTTCCCTCATCCTCTATAGAAAAGGGTGGATCCTCCAACTAGATGGGTGTCGTGGCGGGCAACTGCACAACGGTTGAAGTCGGGATTTTTTATACATGTATATGTTGATCGCGCGGTAAACTAATTGCGCGATGCAGGATTTGTGTGACGTCAGGATTTTGATGCGTAGTTCGCATGTGGCGATGTAGATGCCGCCACATAAGTTTTAACATATTGTTTTAACCAGATCCTTGATAACATAATTACTAGATCAAATGTAGGTAAATTGTGGGTGCACTAAAAGGCATAATACCTCTGCCAAACCCTTCGAGGAATTCAGGCGTGATGTTATGATGTTTAATGTTATGTAGGTAAACCGAAGCAATGTCCTACGTCAGCTAAATGCTTAGCGGTTTTGAACTAGCCGGTATTGGGACGTAGCTGATTGTGGTGTGTGCAGGTACGAACGCAACTCCAGACATGCTTGGATTTCTACTACGATTCAAGTATTTAGGCTAGAAACTATGAAATACAATAGGCGTAGATATATTTAGTAACCTATTCCGCTTAATTATTCCTAGAGTCATAAAAAACCCACGCCGTTTTCGGGTTCGCGACAAGTCAATCGTCATCCTGAGGATGCCTCGTTGAGAGGTGAAACACGTGTCGATTTTTTTATGACTCTTTAGGAATAGTTAACGGAACAGGTTACTAAATATTTACGTCTATTGTATTTTATAAGGGATTTCCGCAAGGTTGCGCCTAAATCAATTAACTATCTAGAAACTATATCAATAAGCAGTTTTTTACTTATTGATGACACTTAGTTGATATTAGTTCAAAGATGGCAAAAAGTTGGAAATTGAAGTAACATAACTACACCTCGCCTGTAATCTCTGAGGGGTTAGGAAGAGGTGTATCTATTTTGAACCACACTTGGCCCATTCTTATCAATTAAGGGAAATCTTAAGTACTAATTCTGCTAATTGAACTTGATTTAGAAGATCATTGACGCATTTTAATCAGCAAAAACGTTCAAATAATATCAGGAACAAATGTCTGTCATGTTAAGTCAGAATCGTAAGCCCCTAATTTATTTAAAAAAACATGCTAAAAGTTAAGTAATGATTTAAACGTCAGCGTAACCATTTTTTTTTCATCGAAGAAATTTATCGTTACATAAATGCTATTAACTTAAGGCCCGGACTCTACCAAAGCAGAGATGTGCGGAGATGTCCGAAGCGGAGATGAGAAGAAATGTTTTTCAGCTAGGGTATATCCAAAGCTGTGCGGAGATGCGTACTGGCTAGGCTCGAGCGGAGATGTGTGCTGGTTAGAGCTGCGTGCCTCTCGGCTGGCGGGTTGTGTGACGCGGGGGGAAATGGGGCGGCGCCGCCGATCACTGCACGCCGTTCACATCTCTTCTCATCTCCGCTTCACGCCGTCGCCAGCTTGTGAGGCACAGCTCATATCTCCGCTTTGATCACGTCATATAAAGATGATACATTTCCGCTCAGTGGTATCCACTTGAAGCTGCGTGGATACGAGATGTGTGAATAACGAAATTCTATTAGTTGTTTAAAACACATCTCCCCTCCTCTCGTCTCGTCTTCGCTTTGCTGTAGTCTGGATCCAAAGTTACGTTTATAAATAAGAGCGCTTTGGGATTTAAAACAACTGAAGGTTGATGTTTGTATTATGTATTTTCCAGGCAAAATTATAATGAGTAAGTTTTCAATAATAATAATAATTAGCCCGTATTGTCCCACTGCAGGGCAAAGGCCTCCCTTTCCTTTTTCCACCCAACCCGATCCTGAGCCAATATAGACCAATCCCTCCTAAAAGCGTCAAGTTCGTCCCGCCATCTACGCCTGGGTCTTCCACGATGCCGCTGGACGTTTTCAGGAACCCATGTTGTAGTGGTCTTAGCCCACAATGCATCCGACATGCGGCAAACGTGTCCGGCCCAGTCCCACTTGAGCTTTGCTGCTTTTTGGGTGACGTCAGAGATTTGTGGCTTGGAGCGCAGTATCGTGTTCCATATCCGGTCGGTAAGTCGAACTCCAAGGATAACTTTTCAAACTACATTTTTTTGTAATGTTAAAATTGCTACATGCTACTTACTGTGTCACGTCGGAAGATACAAAATACCAAATAAACACGAACACACACTCAACACGCAAACATATTCAGTATTCACATTACAATATCCACAGTTTTGAAACGTCCCCTCCCATCCATCACTTCTCTTAATTGAGTAATGGCCGAAATGACAGCTAGTTCTGATTGATCGCAACCGCGCTAAATATGATGTATTGCAAGCTTTGACTGCTGTTTAGGGATTTAAGTCTACTGTGACGGGTTTGGACCTCTTTAGGTAGGTTTGTGTTTGAGGTTCAGATTAGGAAGGATGGATTAGGTAGATACGTAAACATCATGTAGAATAACATCGTTTTCAGTAACGGTTATTTTGAATAACGTTAACATATTATTATCCAGTACCTGGACCGAGCTCTGCTCTAGTGAAAATAGAGAATGCTCATTTAATAGTATAGGAAAGTTCATTCTAATTCCGTGCTGCCATAACATTATTCTAAGGTAGCCATCTTGTTCTAAACTTTGAACGACCGAGCTCTGCTCGGGTGAAAATACCGAGAAAACGAATTTTTCCAGATATGAGACCTAGCTAGATCGATTTTCTGCCCCCGTAAACCCCTACATTGCAATTTTCATCGAAATCGTTAGAACAATTTTCCAGAACGTGATTATATATATATATGTCACGGCTAAAACCCGAAGTGTGGCTACACCTAGTTTTAGCCGGCTAGAACTTGGTGCGGTTAGCAGTTGGTTAAAGTTAGTTGTAGCAAATGAAAATGGCTGAAAGGTAGGTTAGGTTAGGTTAGAACTGTGACCACATAACACACCGCACGAGCCGAGCGAGCGAAGCGAGCGGTGCCGCGGCAGCGGCCGGCGAGTGCCAGGATCCATTTAGGCAAGTTTAACCAACTGCTACCGGCCGCACCTAGTTCTAGCCGGCTAAAACTAGGTGTAGCCGCACTTCTGCTACCGGCCGCACCTAGTTGTAACCGGCTAAAACTAGGTGTAGCCGCAATTCGGGTTTTAGCCGTAACATATATACAAATATTGCTCATTTAATAATATATTATTATCCATACTTAATATTATAAATGCGATAGGAACTCTGTCTGCCTGTCTGTTACTATTTCACGTCTTAATAGATGAACAGATTTCGATGAAACTTGACGCACAGGCAACGATCTGGGTTAGGACATAGGATACTTTTTATCCGGGTGCTAGGTACTTTCTCGTGGGATAAAATTTACGCCCTCCACGAAGGGTAAGCTGGTTACAAAAGTAAAGTAATATTTTATAAAAAGTCTTACCACTTTTAGCTGATTCTAACAGTAAATCAGTGTGAAACATCTTGTAGAAATCATTTTCAATTTATTTGTGGAAATCTACGCGACACTGACGCTAATTGCTAACTACACTACGCGCCAAGCTACGGCGTAGTAGCATACTCACTGTGCTACGATCGCGTAGTCTCATTTCTAGTTGATTATTTTACTATAGTAGTTTATTTTTATTTTTATTATTATTCTCAAACACAGGTACATTATTTATTGCTTCTACAGTGTTACTCGCCAAACTTTCCAGTTTGATGGCGAAAAGCGCTTGTTAACAGGTATAGATAGGTACACAAAATCTAGCAAAATTAACCTTAAAACGATCAACTATGCACTAATTTCATCAAGTATCAATGACACCGGAACGGACAGATTGCGGACGAGCCGCGGACATCGGACACTGACAGATTCTAAGTATGTACCTATCTGTCTGGAGGTGTCCGCGTCCGGAGCCGCGTCCGCAACCCGCCCGCGCCGGCCCGACCAAACCCTTAGTGTGAATCACAGATTACTCATAATAAATTATAATTATACTATTACATGTTTATTTCTCGGTACAGGCAGAATCTAAACTGTTGCATAATGACGGGTATTAAAACATGAGTATCACACGAGTGTTTTAATACCTAGTTACTTGCAGTTTCAAACACTACTTTATCTGTTCTCATACATTGGGATTGAACCTGATACTAAATAAAATATCAAAGTTAAAAGATCAAGAATTAATTTAAAAATCCCACGAAATTTAGTACTACAAAACATATGAATGTCGTCTGCACCAGCACATCACCGCACATGCGCTAGACAGCGGGTGCTGCTGTCCCCCCTGAAACTCCTCGGTGATATTAACTTCTTGGATTAGCCCTGTATCGTAATAGAAAAAAATTGTTTTATAGCAAAGTGTATGATTCTATTTTTAAATTTCGGCTCGTTTTGAATTTTATAATTCGAATATTATGCTATGAGAGTAGATAAAATTACAATATGCTAGGGCTATCCGTAAGTTATTCGTACAGCCCTATAGGCAGAATTATTTTGCCTTAGAGGACATGGGTAGCAGTTTCTGCGTTAATTTCTTATGCGTAACAAAATACGACCTCATTTGTAACCAAACTAGTATTACTTACAAGACATAGTACGAATACAAATAAGTACATTATTTACATGTACTGAACATATTTCTTGTTCGTTCGAAGTGAAGGTCACGAAGGTCGATACAGTACATTTTACTTACAAACAAGAACATTATTCCTATTATGTTTGCGACAAGTCAATTTAATAAGGCTTGTTTTTCCTTTATACACATATGACATGGCCTGATTTTATTCATGTAATCTTGAAATTGCAGCTGACTAAAACAAGTTTTCTTACGAAAGATATAATAAATACAAATCAAGCAGTGGAGTTTGAAGAGTTTATTTGTGACAATATAATAAAAAACTTTATACAAAAAAAAACAACCGACTTCCAAAAAACACTACAAAGTGAAAAATAACTTTAATTTCAGAAGTCGGTGTCTTTCTTTGGTTTTGAATTTTTGTTTTTTGTCACCGACTTCCGAAATTAAAGTTATTTTTCACTTTGTAGTGTGGTACCTACCACACACAAATTCGAAAACCACTACCTGCTATGTAAATAACAGTGACAAGAACTTATCATAAATATCATCCACATAATAAGAGGGAAAAAGTACGTATTATAGAAGCTAACTCAAAACCTATCGAAGCAAAGTTAATAAAATTTATATGGGACCATTTCGAAAGCATACCCTTTCAAACAAAAAAAGAATTTTCAAAATCGGTCCACAATTGACGGAGAAATCGGTGGACATACATAAAAAAAAAAGAAAAAAAACAAACATACGCGACGAACATATAACCTCCTCCTTTTTGGAAGTCGGTTAAAAAGAGTGTCCATATAGTACCTATCTTGCCCGTTCTTCATCACAGGAACTTACTGCAATATTGTCTTTGGTCCGTGGCCTTGACATCAACCAATGAACCAGTGTTGTAATGTTATAATGAAGCTATGAACAACAATTGTCAAACTTTTTTTGATTGAATACGAGGCTTTTTGCTATTTTTGTATTGTGTGTATTTTTATGTCTAGTTTTTTAAAATGTGTTTTTTTTTTTTTTGTGCAGTATAAACAAGTTTTCATTCTTTTTTCTTTACTGCTTTGGAATGGGCAACTAGCTTCATCTTTTCTGAATGACCAACTCCTTTGACAATTCAAAAGTGCCTTTAAGGGATCTCGCCCTTTAAACGGCCACGACCAGGACCAGTGGTCGCAGCGACCAGGTAAACCATAGAAACTGATACGAATCGCGCTCTTGGTCGCAACGAACAACTAGCCGCACACCATATAATACCATTAGACGGCCACGACTGGCCGAGGTGAGCGAGAAAAATGTATGATTGCTTCAACAACAAATATAATAAAATAATGTTAGAAATATTTTAATTATAATTAAAATATATTATAATTTATAATACATAATATTTGCACACCTGATTAGGAAGGTTATGGTTTAAAGAACTTTTGTTATAATATGTATCATCATCTCATGCATTCACATATTTTAGCAAATATATGATTTGATTTTATTCAAACGATTTTATTCTATAAATGAATTTATAAATAATGTTAATGATATATTTTAAATAAATGTAACGATAATATTAAAAATGAATTAGGTAATTGTAAAATTTATTAATAATAGAAACATTTAAAGCATGCCATTGGACATAAATATTATTATACTCTAGCATTAAATACATTGACTATACCAACGCTGTATCAATACTTATTGCAAATAAATGATTATGATTATGAACAAAGTAATATTTTTTTAAGACCTTTCTCAAAATAATTATTTAACGAAGATAACATAAGCTAAGATATAATTATTTACGAAATACCAGTTAAAATTAAACCCACTACTCACTAGCATACATTGTTAAACTGACAGACACTGATTGTAAAAGTTAGATCGTTATTAAGTTGTTACAACGGATAACTGGATCCTGAAGCTGCAAATATTTGTTAGGATCCCCCTCTCACCTGGCGAGTCGATTGGCTCAATTTGAACGAGGCACGAACTGGTAGCCAGTAGCCCGGAGATATATTGTTGTCGTTATTATTATGTCATTAAGGTAGGGAATTTTTTGGTGGTTTTTTGGTTGGTAAAGAGGGTTTAAGTGTAGACGTATTTTCAATATTTAGTTTTTCTTTTTTGTTTAAAAATAACGCAAATATGCTCATATTTCTGTATTTTGGCTTAGTTATAAGGGTGTTTTCTTTGTCTATTTTTTCTTCATGTTTTGTATAAATGGGTGAAATCCTGATTACGTAGCGAAGAAATTCAATCAACTTTACCACTCTTATCCAGTTTAAGAAACGTATCTAAACTGATTTTGAAGCTTTTTGCTTTTGCTCGAAAACGTTTCCTTTATTTATTTTTCATCAAAAAATTCATAAACGCGTTACTGCACATTTGCATTTAATAAAACAGAAAACTGGTCTTCCCGAATAAAAGCCAGACAGGCGACGCGCAGACCTCATACAGACATTTTATTGAAAGTCACATGCGCGACTATAAAACTCGTATAATTTTGAATTGTCAAGTATAATTTGAACTTTTATTGTCACTCAAGATCACACAAAGTTTTTGTTGATCTTGTAGTTTTCCGATTTTATTATCACTTGAAACTTAATAAAATTTTATGTTGAAGATAATAATTTTAACGAGTTTTCTATTAAAGCCTTCGGTTGTTTTTAAGGGTAGTTATTTTATGCTATTAAAACTAGTACGATACCTAAGGAATTTATTTTAGTTCGCTTTATAATCGACTACGGAGGGCTTATTGTAAAACAATGTTACAGTTTGAATTATTTCTTTGTTAATTTTGCAAAAAAAAATTTGCAAAATTAACAAAGAAATAATTCAATGCATTCATACGTATGCATATGTAAACTCACGCCTTCTTCCCATCGGGGTAGGCTGAAACTACAGAATGTCACCTTCTACAATCCTTTCATATCCTTTTGCTTGATTTACGTTCATATATCTGGTCATACACGCACGCCGGTTGCGAGTACTACGCACCTGACCTTTGACGAATAAAATATGTTAGGTACAAATAAATCGTTTAATAACAATATAACTAGCTCTATTAACGTAATCCATATAAACACTGCAACAACCGATAATAACATTATTATTATCGAAATACCCAAATAAATCCTTCCGTAATTCCACAAAACATAATCGTGACGATAGTTTATACAACAAACGCCTATTATAAATGAATATCGTCGACATTTTCCCGTTTCGTGCACAATCTGATAATTCAATTACGCCTTTATTTCAGGAGGCCGTTCACGCGAGCGGAGAGAAATACCACAAACAATGTTTTTACTTTCACGCCACGTTAGTGTTGCCAGTGTTGTTACAGTGTTGCAAGTTTACGAGGTTTAATTGGGATTAAGATAGCGACTGAATCAAATTATTTGAAACTTTGTAGTTTTAAAATTTGTTTTTAAATGAAAATAAACATTTGGAGCTTAATTTTAAGTTGTTCTGTTGCATTGGAGCGTAATTGATGTTTGGTTTTTACACTACATCGGAAAAGCTCCGTAATTGCTTAACCGTCCGTTCCGTAATTTATTGGCTGCCGAATTCAATAAAGTTATTTGTCATACATAGAATGTCTACGAATGACTTGCATAATACCTTTTGGCAGAAGCTAAATATTTTCAATAGCTCTTTTAAACACTACTTATTGAGTACCATGATATAAAAAAGAAAAAAAAATACACCTTATAACTATTAAAAATAGAAAACACTGAATATAATGCCAAAAAGGCCTCAGCTCAGCATAATGTCAGATGACAACACAAAGTGTACCACCTGATGCTGATTTTCAGCTGTAGGTAACCCACGAGTGCCATAATTTGCTAGTAAATAAATACAAGGAAGTGTGGGTCCGTTTATAAGAAAAACGCAAACGCGTTAAGAAAGTATCCAACATACTTAGTTACCGCTTATTCAAGATCAGACAATAAAACAACTGATCCAACATCAAAAAACATTTAAAAGGCCGCCATTATTGTTCGCAAAATGACTCCTAATTCTTAAACTGCATCCAAATGAGACTTTGATCTTCGAGCTAATCAAGTCAGAGTATAGAGACCTATTGCTGTTTCATTTTGAAGTCGTTCGTCTTAAGGAATTTAATTATTTTCCGAAATAAAAAGTGCGGAGTTCCGAGAGGAGTGAACAGACGATGCAGTTCGGAGGGGACGCTAGGAACGGTTGTTATACATTTAAACTTTACTTATATAGGATTTTAGATTAGCTTTAAATATTCGGTACAAAATATAAGGGATTGAAACTCCAAGCTCTTCCCAATAACTTTTTCTATGGTATAATTTGTTTATTTCATGTCACATACAATAATGACCTTTGTTTTACATAGCGTTAAGGTGAGATTAGGGACAAATAGTGTAATTAAATAATCGAGTAACTGAAACCAACAATTGATTCATTACGTATGGGCCACCGTACTTACAAAAACGCTTAATCAAACTGAAGTTTAATGCATAATAGTGTTATATATTATATACTATCTTCTGCCCGTGACTTCGCACACGGCACAATATTATGTATACTAAACAGGCACATTTTTTATAAAACTTTATAGTTTTAGTCTCAGCAGCCAAAATATAAAGTACGCAAGCGACGTACAGTCATCCGCGTGAGAAGCAGCTCGTCCTGAGGTCGACACCCGCAGCCTTCCGTAGCAATTTCCCATACTTGTGAAGTTTTTCATTTTTAGCGAACTTAATGTACGCCTGCGTTCCTGCCTATACTTCCTATTGACACAATACTGATACACTGACTGACTGTTGCATTTTTAATACAGATTATTCGTAAGTTTCAGTACACAGAAATAATATAACAGTAGATAATTAGTTGTTTCAGGCGTGACCTTGCGGAAATCCATTAGAAAATACAATAGACGTGGATATATTTAGTAACTTGTTCCGCTTAGCTATTTCTAAAGAGCCATAAAAAACTCCTGAAAGAAATCGACACGTGTTTCACCTCTCAACGAGGCATCCTCAGGATGACGATGGACTTGTTGCGAACTCTAGCACGGCGTGTTGCCACACCAAGCGCTGAGAGCAGACTGAGCCTTGTCGCCCGTGAAACCCACTTATATAGTGTCGCCGTTATCAGTACGACCGTTATCAGTGCGATAAGGGGCGAACAATCGCAGCAAAGGTGACCTTGGCATACTCGTATTTAAATACGAGTATGCCAAATATCCACGTCTATTGTATTTTATAACAGTAGATTATAAACACGGGATTCCTCATTGGCAGTCGCCTTAACATTGATATTTATTTTTATTATAACTATATTTGATAGAAGAGGCCAAAACTTTTTTTTAAACTTAATGTTCTTCTAAATACGTTCTACGAACTACAACATAATACGAAGTATTACAAAATGGTAAAAAAGAAGCACAAAATATATCAACTCTTGGGAATCGAACTTAGGTTGGCAAAGCAATCGCCGAACTGCTAAGCTTTTGCTTTGTTGAAACTTGACTAAAATAACCGTTCTTACATATTTCTTGATCGAACTGCTTAGCTCCATAAAGTATAATAATAATTTAAAAGGTTAAATCTGGAACTATCTCCTATATTCGTTCCTTGTTCAGTCCAGCGAATTTGTTTGCGATTCCTGAGTTTTCTAGCACTCAAACTTCAGTTGGTCCGATAGAGTTTTTGATCCATAAAAGAAACAGCGTTGATTGGCATCAAAAAAAGTTGCAGATGCAGATCAATATGTTTCATAAACTTAAGGATAGTCTTCTAGGACCGTTTTCTTGTAGCGACAATGGTTATGGCACCTGCCCTTATTACCCCATCTCACAAATCCACTCCATAAATATCATGATTGACTGCTTAGTTCCATAAAGCTATAGCGTGATAATAATCATTGAAAAGGTTAAATCTGTAACTATCTGCAATATTTTAACGTTTTGACTCGTCTTTTTACAATTTGCTGTAAACTATAGAGGAAAAAGAACATAAAGTAATATTCCTCATCCTCATAGCAAATAGCGTGATAATTTATAACCTTATACACTGACCAGACTTATAGGCAATATCTATACAAAGTTTTATCAAAATCAGACAAAAAAACTAAATTTTCGGCATCAGAATCTTTTCCCGAACTCGCTTTTTTTAAATTAATCAGTGTACAGTTTTGACTTCACTATGATTTTATTATACAAGAAAAAGTGTAGATAAATATTGGATATAAAGTCTGATCCCAAATCTGAAAATATTCCTGAATATAAAAGTAAAGTAAAACTAAGATTTGACGGAAAATTTGATAACGAGACATCTTGCCCTGTGGCTCACTTGCGTCCACTAGCATATCTAAGCTAGTTTTATGCCCACATCACCATAAAATACTACTGTAAACTTGAAAGGTTTACGGTGTAATGTAATTTTAACTATAGGCAAAGCCTTTTATTTGCTTAACGACCGTAAGTACAAAATGAATTAAAAGGCTGTAAAACGCACATAAACTCGAATAACGCCACCACTGAGAATGGAGAGCAATAACTTTTTAATTTTAAAGTTATAGCTATTGTTTTGTTAAACGTAAAATTATCATAAATTGTATTATTCTTAAATAAAAAATTCATTACAGTTTAAACTTGACATTAGATTATTTTTTTTACTCTAAACAAGTACCTATACACCATCATCTACCTAGCCTTTTCCCAACTATGCTGGGGTCGGCTTCCAGTCTAACTGGATGCAGCTGAATACCAGTATTTACATGGAGCGACTCCACAATCCAGTAACAGGGTATTACGATACCCCTTGCGAAGACTAGTTGTCAGACTTTCGGGCTTCTGACGACCCGTAACGACTGACAAAGATCCACGAATGACAGCCGGGACCAACGGCTTGACGTGCTTTCCGAGACACGGAAGAGTCTCGGTATGTAAAGATGGTCACCCATCCACGGACCTACCCCGGCAAGCGTAGCTTAACCTGATGCATTGACCTGAGCGGCTGTTATTACTTAGCCACGAGCTCCTCTCTATATATTAATTCTATACCTTACAACCTTAAATTCACTGGGCAATCTTTCAGCGTGGGTGAAAATACTTAGAACAGAAACATTTTAAAAACAAGCAACGTACCAAAATTTTAATAGTGCAAAAAAAGAATCTGTTTCATAACAGCATGGCAGACATGTTTTTCGACTGAGGCAGGATAAATGGGTTAGCTTGGACTATGAAAATTTTACCTAGCCCACCCGATTGAATTTGGTTGCATTACACCACATGTTGATCAATTAAAAACTTATGGAGAAATGATTTTTGATGAAGAGATCCCGAGGAGAAACAACGTAATCGACATAGCCCGAAGAATTGTCAAAGGGCACATTGCTCGCAGAACAGATGACCGATAGGGTCGAAAGGTTCCGGCGTGGCGACCGGGTATCGGAAGACGTAGCGTTGGAAGGCCTCCCACAAGGTGGACCGATGACCTTGTGACGTCTGCAGAAAACCGCTGGACGCACAGAAACCTTTTCAATTCTTTTACCAATTTAAAAACAGGATCATCAAACTCCAAACACTTAATTCGAAGTAATCACGATTACAAATTGCTTGTAAATTGATACTTCCCGGCTCGGAAGCAATTAGAGATCCTTCGAGGCATCCTAATGACGACCCCCCGACAATTTAGCGATATGCGAGGCGACCTTTGACGGGCGAGGGTTCCGTTCGCGTGAATAAATTGATTCTTGCTTTCAAATTCTTTGTTGAAAGCTATTGCTTTACCAGTACCTACAAGTACTGAGGTATAATTGTGTTGCTTGCGTGTTTATTTTGAAGTTACGTTTGTGATTTCTACCTTTTCCTGGAGTTTGATATATTCAAATTTCCAATAATTTACATTTACTATCATTCATCACCACTGCTCTCAAAACGGTGAAGGAAAACATCGTGAGGAAACCGGCATGTCCTAGAACCGAAAATTCGAAGACATGTGACATCTACCAACCCGCACTGGGCCCGCGTGGTGGATTACGGCCCACTCCCTCTCACAGAGAGGAGGCCTGTGTCCCAGCAGTGGGAAAATTATAGGATGATGATGACTATCATTAAACAGTCTGGACATTGAACTGTAAAATTGTCAAGATCTACTTGGAGAAATAAATAGGTTTAATCAAATAACAACATTTAAAAAGCTGAAAAAAATAATCGACTCCGATGATATTTAAAAACAATTGCATAAAGAACACAAATTTTAAATGTGTAAGCAGAAAAACATAAAAGCAGGCACTCAATCAATGGAAACTCACATTCTTCATCATTACTTACTTAAATAAAAGTCCATTTCGTACGTATGAAAACTATCGACGCGTAATTTATCAACTGAAATAAAATATTGGCGAGAATATCTGATGTTCGGCGTATGAGCCCCAATTGTATCAAAACGGTCTCTTTCACGAGTTTTTTGTGTAAAAAATTGTGAAAAGTGAGAGAAAAATGAAAACATCACGAACATGTACCCGCCCCCCCTCTCTCCTACCCCTACCGAAGCGCATTGTCACACTACCCTCCCGCGGAGCAGAAAAATGACAATCAACATAGAGTATGCAGCAGATGTGACATAAATTGAAGTCTGTATATTGTCTATAACTACAGAATTATAGTGAAAAATAAGTACTACAAGAAGACCAGGGATAAAAGACGAGAATTGAAGATTAAAGATTGACGTAAAGCCGTGTCTCCAACGCGTGTTTTTTTGAAATATTACACAAAAATCTTTACACATAAACATTTGTTTTCATACACAAGTTGTCTCCCGTGTATTGAAATATTTTTAAATTACATCTACACATTTTGTGTAAATGTCGTAATGAGTTAAAACAGGAAAGACGTATTCAAAAAGTATCTCTATTCCAATCCATCGTCAACTTGTTCACAACTATTCACAAGACAATAATATAACCTCAAAACCTGTATTGAATGTCAGTGACAAACGTCTGCGCTGCGCGCAGTGGTTGAAAATGAAACAAACCCTTCCCCTCTTCACCCGCGTGGAGAATGTTTTCTACGTAGCTCGGAAAACAAAAACATCGTGTTTGCATACACAAATGTCCATGTCCAAATGTCCAAGGCCACGCCTCTTTGTTTCTATGTTTTGTGTAATGTTTCGAAAAAACACGTGCAGGAGATACGGCTTTAGCTAAACAAAAACAAAAAATCCACAATAACCGTCAAGTCTAATTTCTCTCTAGTTGTAATAAACTAGGCTAAGCTGGTCTCGCATTCTTTTCTTTTATTCTGAAACTCCATACTTGGTTGAGCCAGGTCAAAGTATTACCGCAATTACAACTCGTTCCTCAAAAGCCAAACAATTAAGTACAGGTAAAACAATTTGCAAATCGACTGTCGTCAACAATAAAAAGCAAAACAAATATTATCCTTTCAAATGAACCAGACATCAGTAGCATCTTTACTGTATCCATAATCTTTGATCTCCACAAAGGGCGGATATGTCAGAAATTTTTCAAAAGTTCGCTGTTTCCTGCTTGTTGATTGTATGCATCCAAGTGAACGAGTGATTTTTTGTTTGTATGTACGTCACGGGGCAGCTCGCACAATGTAGTAACAGAGCCAGTCAGTTGCACTCCACTGCATAGATTTTGAGGATCATTGTGGAACTATACAGCCTTTTTAGTGGCTAGCTTCTTCGGGACTGCGAAGTGCAAAATGGAGGCAGTTGATTGGCGGAATGGTTGAGCGATCAGATTTGAATCGCCTACAGACAGAGACCGTTATTTTTATTAAAAAACTTTACGAATAAAAATAACCGTGCAAAGCGGACCTAATGCTTTAAACCTTTTCTACTAGTCTACCTTATTGTGATGTAAAAGCAAAACGTAGGTGCTAAATGATAGAAAATTAACTTGACAGTTGTTGCAGGTCTTGGTATTTTTGCATGCAAAATAGCATCCATCGAGGGTGCTACTTTTTTCATCATAGGGCTTTTCTAGAGTCTGGGAGACATAAAAAAAGTGGTGGCACTCCGGGAGTGCCGACAGAAGTGAAAATTTTAACAAGATTGCCTTGGTGGAAGAAAAATACTTGTATAGAATATTGGTCCGTAACCTTATCTAAATAAAGAGCACAATCGCGTTTACAAAAAAATATATATTTCCGAAACCTTTAAAGCAAAAACACTTGCATAGAACACTGATCCGTAACCAAATATAAATGAAGAGCACAATCGCGTTTATAAAACCTTTAAAGTAAAAATACTTGCATAAAACATTGATCTGCAATATAATATAAATAAAGAGCACAATTGCATTTACAAAACCTTTAAAGTAAAAATACTTGCATAGAACATTGATCCGTAACTTAATATAAATAAAGAGCATAATCGCGTTTACAAAAATGAGGTGTCGTCATGGTGTCGCGAAATCAATGATTTAGTCCCATCTCAAAAATGCCCAACGCGCCTAAGAAGTTTTCACTTCAAAAATCTATTTGTATCTGTGAGAGTATTTAGCATTTTATCAGAGATTAGGCTTGTTGTGAGCAGTGGTAGCCCAGTGGTGACGGTTCCGACTTCCAAGTTGTAGGTCGTGGGTTCGAACCCAGGCAGGCCATTTTCCCACTGCTGAGACACATGCCTCCTCTCTGTGCGAGGGAATGGACCGTAATCTACCCCGCGGGCCCAGTGCGGGTTGGTAGATGTCACATATCTTCGAATTTTTTGGTTCTAGGACATGCCGGTTTCCTCACGATGTTTTCCTTCACCGTTTTGAGAGTAATGGTGATGAAATTAAAAGCTGACTATGCCAGGCGTTGGAATAACTATCAGCACATTATGTGAAAGCCTAGGATACTCTCATACACACAGCACACCACAAAGAAAAAACAAAATAAACATAAACCCGCAGATATACCTAACTACACCAAAGGGCACACGATACAACATTGCGTATTACACGACTACCAACCTCCCAAGACGTTTTTTCTTTACTTTGATTTGTTATTTGGCAAAGATCAGAGGCGTCGTTAGCGATGCACCCAAGTAAGTTGATCCTGATCTCGTTATATCAATCTTCCTTGACAACTTAATGGATTATATAAAACGTCTTCGAGCCTCCGAGGGGACCAGAGAATGCCTACAGAACAAAGTTTGGAATACATGTATCGGTTACTAAGAAAAAGTCATTCGTAGATAGAGTAAGAGAGATTCTCTGTCCTTATCGTGTGGTTATGTTAAGACTTAAGAGTGATAGTAATGATATGGACCCTTGAATAAAGCCTGCATGAATAATGTGATATTTCCTTTAGAGTAAAACAAATCATGTGTGTAGCACCGTTGTTTGAAAACACTTCATAAATGAGACTCGGCACAATGTATTTTACTTTAGAATTTGAATTTACATTCAAAACAGTTTTTTATGTTATTGAATGGCAAACAAACCGACGGCTTTCCTGAAGGTAAATAGTAACCGACCACCATTAGGCCGCGCGCACTTTGGATGCGTTTTTGTACGAATTTTACCCGTGCGTACACGTACAAACACACCCGATTAATCCCGACCTTCCAAGTACAAAGAGAGCGCGCAGAATGGGTGCGACTTAGTCGTAGTAGCCATAGTTCCAACGTCCGAAAACAATCCGAACTTGTTGGGATTTTTCGTGCGTTCAATGGGATATCACCGGAACATTACCTATTTGACGGTCAAAAACGTATCCAGTGTGCGCACTCAATTAGTACGACTATAGTCGTACGCACGAATGAAATTCGTACGAAAACGCATCCTATGTGCGAGCGGTCTTAAGGTCAAATTAAATTAGCAAGCGAACAAGAACGTTTCCTAATGCAAAACTTTACTGTAGAATACATAATTTAAATTGCGGGTATCTTATATAATTTCACACCGCATAGAACATAACACCAATAATTAGCGTACCATTTACCTCGTCTGCTCAACGTCCGTATGTCATTGCAGAGATCCAACAGAATATCAGCGCCAGGTTTATTTGCCTGACACATGCTGAGCTGGACCCCCATTCGGTGCGGTTCAGACGTTTATCGCAATTCTTTATTTAAATTAAATGTAGTCATAGTCAATGTGATTCTTTTTTTTATGTGAATGTTGGCACCATGTACTTTTAGATTTATATTAATTTACTTAGCTATCATTTAATTGTGCTTTTGTGTGTTGTGATATTTCCTTTGTGTGCATCTATCGAACACGTGTGCTTGAAATGACGCCATATTAGATAGTCCAATATTAAGTCCGCTCAACTATCGATTTGCCTTTAGAAATCGATAACAATAAAAATTCTAGTCTCGTTAGTGATAGTTAAACTCATATACAACTATTCCTACTGCTATTTATTTCTTTATAATCTATTCCGAAACGAACAAAGATAAAGACATGCGGTAAACTTTCTAAAAGCAAAAATTATCAAGAGGTTTCAAGACGCAGCCTTAGTATTTTCCATGTCTTATTAAACGGGAATGTGCATCCATTTCGGCTCTGCTGAAGCGGTCACGCCCCCGCTTTTAGTCCGGGATCCCATACTAATAAATTCCCGGGATTGGTGGGAATGCGTCCGGGACTGCAGCGGGATGCGACGCCGCGGCGCCAACGGATTTATATGCAAAATTCGTTTTAAGATAGAAATCGAATAGAAAAGCGTTTGACGCTATCAAATGGTGTCAACGATGGTATTACATTTTAGAGTATCTACAATGTAGGGTTTAATATAAAAATATTTACCTTTGTTCTCCACTGTTTTATCCGGCTCCAACACAGGTAAATCATAAGCTACACTTATCCTTTAAAATTAAAGTTCGCTAGCTCATTCGTAAGAAGTTGGCAGTATCATCACAAAGATAATGATGCCGATTCCCTTGTTCACAAACTAAACTAAATTTAAGTTCAGTGCATCTTTTTCTTTCTATTACATTAAGAAAAGGACAGAAGATAAATTTTAGTTTAGTCCTGTCAAATTAATCATCGCCTGTCACTATTCCATACAAGTTTAGACGTGATTAAAAACTTTCCTACTAAAATTACGTCAATTTATCTTCTGTCCTTTTCTTAATGAAATAGAAAGAAAAAGATGCACTGAACTTGAATTTTGTTTAGTTTGTGAACAAGGGAATTGGCACCATTGTTTTCCCATTGTTTGTCTTATTCTGCCGTCACATGGTGAAATGCCGTAAGTACTTCAAAGATTTTGAGTAAATGACAGTTTTATTTTCAAGCTCAATCGATAGTCTTAACTTTAACAGTATGTATTGCGGCTAAGTATTAAAAGCAGTTTGAAGTATCACCGTATAGACAGAAATATAGAGAGCTTATTGCTGTATCCAGCCCTATTCTTCCTTAACAAATTTTGATAAGAATGTTAGTTACAGCCTTTCACCGTATGACGGCAATGTTTGTTTTAGTATGTTTATATTTAGGCATATACAGAGCGTCCCAAAGTTATGGGACATGAAGGGAAAGTACCTTAAATATTGTAGATAGGGTATTTTGCTGAAAGAAGACATTATGTTATTTTTAAAAGTTAGTAATTCTGCATTCAAAGATTTTCTAAAAATTACTTGCCTCGTCTGGGAATCGAACCGACTTAAATGTAAAAAAAAACACCCCTACTTTTATGATGCCAATCGAAAGAACGGCCAAAAAATAATAACTCTTCTTAAGTAACATAGTATCTTAAAAGAAAGGAACAGCGTGAAATTAATCATTTTAATCAAATTAAAAACATTCATGAAACTGCCGTAGTCAATTAAGTGGGTATTTTTTTTTGTAAATTAATTAATTAAATGCTCAAAATGTGATCTCTCGTCTTACGCAAATCGCCAATCTTTTAATCAAATCAAATCAAATGTTTATTTGCCAGAAATACATTGTTTTGGTACAGGTGAGATCTTATAACCTAAGTGTCATTGTATTCTGCCTGCAAGCAAGCGTGCACATTTTTTATTAAGTTTACATTCATTCCTATTTTATTACTATTCTCATTTATTCATTTTTTTACATATTAAACACATTTTTAAATATTTTTATAAAAATCATTAAAAAAACATTTAAAAATATAAAAAATAGTGGCCCATCGGCATCAGGAACAGGGTCCAAGCTGCCGGTGGTCAGGGCTCTAGAGAGAGGAACCTCCTCACTATGCTATTATTACTATTTCCTTTATTTCATTTATAAGCATATAATTTAATTTTTAAATATTCTTATAAAAAAAACATTTAAAAATATAAAAAATAGTAGCCCACCGGTGTCGGGAACAGGGTCCAAGCCACCGGTGGTCAGGGCTCCTGAGAGAGGAACCTCCTAACAATACGCGCCGTGTCCAGGAGTACCGCTTTCTGGATCAAGCCCTTGATCCAGCTGCCTAACGAGAGCCTCCTCAGGTGTTGGTCGAGGCTCTTGGCTATTATGCCATTGGCCGTCACGACTATCGGCACAATTATTGCTGTATCCACATCCCACAAGTCGACAACCTCGTGAGCCAGGTCAAGATACTTAATCTGTTTATCTTTTTCAGCTTTCACGAGGTTCTCGTCATGCGGGACCGCTATATCAATAATCATTGTGCGACGCTCTAATCGATCTATCACCACTATGTCGGGCTTATTGGCAACAATAGTCCTGTCAGTGATGATAGATCGATCCCAATACAACGTGATATTGCCATTTTCGAGGACTGGGTCGGGCACATATCTATAGTACGGTACTTCCGATTCCACAAGACTGTATTTCAGAGCAAGTTGCTGGTGGATAATCCTGGCTACAAGGTTGTGCCTATGCAAGTAGTCTCCGTTAGCCAGACGAGAACAGCCAGAAATAATGTGTCGGATTGATTCTCCGGGACGGTGGCATGCCCGACAGATGTCAACCGTGCCGTCCTTCACAATATATTTCCGGTAGTTGTTCGTCATCATAACTTCGTCCATAATTGCAAAGACAAAACCTTCGGTTTCCCCAAAGAGGTCACCGAATCGCAACCAGGATACGGACGCTAACAGGTCTACATCGGGCCTATGTAAGGCCCGGTAAAAGCGCCCGTGAATCTCTTTGCTCTGCCATACCTCCCTGCGGTCATTAGTATCTAATACTATAGGTTTGCGCCAGTTCTCGTTAGCCAAGGATAGCGGGGTGAGGCCCTTGTCCTCTGAGACTACATCTCGGTGCATCCCCACGTCGGTTTCTAGGAAGTATTCCCTGAGACTGCATACCTCACGGTTGTGCAGGGTCTTAGCATTTAAGAAACCTCGACCTCCGCACTTCCGTGGGATATACAGTCTCATCACCGATGAACGTGGGTGATGCATCCGATTTGCGGTCAGCAGTGTGCGGACCCTCCTATCCAGGGCGTCAAGTTCCGTCTGAGTCCATTTGAGTATGCCGAAAGAGTACATCAAAACTGGCATGACCCAACCGTTGAAGGCGCGCACCTTGTTTCCGCCTGATAAAAGACTATTTAATACTTTATTCAGGCGGCTAAAGAAGCGCTCCTTCAGCGATTGCTTCATGTCAGCAGCGTTGATACCTAAAGCTTCCGACATACCCAAATACTTGTAGGTTTCGATTGAGGAGAGGGATCTTAGGTGTATGGAATCCGAGAGGTGGGTTCCCACGGATTCCACAATCTCCCCTCGTTTTACATGCATGACCGCACATTTGTCCACACCAAATTCCATCCTGATGGCACTACTGAAAGTTTCGGTTACCTTCAGTAGCTCCAGCAGTTGCAAATTGTTGGGGGCAAAGAGTTTTAGGTCATCCATGTAAAGGAGGTGAGATATAACCTGACCACCTCTCCTCAATCGATAACCCAGCCCTGAATCCTCCAGCAGTGTGCTTAGAGGATTCAAGGCTAGGCAGAACCAAAGTGGACTCAAACTGTTATTACTATTATTATTATATACTATTATCATGCATTTATTCACTATATTTATATTCTTCTAATTATAGGTAGGTACTAATTTTCAATTTTATGTTCCATATATTCCTTAAAACTATGAGTCCGCTGCCTGTTGATTTTCTTATCATTTTATGGTGAATACTCGATATGATATGGCACAATTCTGTTTGTAACTCGCCCGTTCTCGTATCGTTTTTTGTATAGCATATCTTGCACGTATCCCCAAAAGAAGAAATCTAATGATGTAAGGTCCGGGGATCTGGCCGGCCATCTAATCGGTCCATTCGTACCAATCCAAGTAGGAAAACATTCACTACTTTTCGAACGTCGTCGTCGGCAATCAATAACTTTCTTGAAACTACGTTGTTCGTTTCTTTTAAAATACTATGTTACTTAAGAAGAGTTATTAGTTTTTGGTCATTCTTTCGATTGGCATCATAAAAGTAGGGGTGTTTTTTTTTACATTTAAGTCGGTTCGATTCCCAGACGAGGCAAGTAATTTTTAGAAAATCTTTGAATGCAGAATTACTAACTTTTAAAAATAACATAAAGTCTTCTTTCAGCAAAATACCCTATCTACGACATTTAAGGTACTTTCCCTTCATGTCCCATAATTTTGGGACGCCCTGTATATATTCTTACATTTAAATAAATATTTATTCCACAATTTTCGATATTGCACCCACCACTGTTTGTCTCTGCATCATCCAAAAATTTACTGGTACAAAATGCCTATTTTGTACCAGTAATTTTTTTCCGCCTCTGTACATTTGTGTGCTTAAAATATTAAATAAATAATAAATACAGTTCTTTTAGGCTTTAACACAGTTGGGTATCTTCTTAATAGACCCGGCAAACGTTGTTTTGCCATATAAATGTTTGGGGTGGACCACCCTTATCACTTAGGGATATGATAAATAGATTACGACCGATTCTCAGACCTACTAAATATACTTATAAAATTTCATAAAAATCGATCAAGCCGTTTCGGAGGAGTATGGCAACTAACATTGTGATACGAAAATTTCACATATATAGATTAGGTAACAATTAGCCTTGGCCAATTATAGGTTAACCAGCATTCTCAAAAATATGTGAAGAAAAACAAATCTGTTAAGTTTTTTTATAGTGGAGGGTTCACACTTTATCTGAAAGTGTTTGCCAGTAGGTACCGGCCAGTACTAAAGTTCGCCCTTTGTGTTTCTTCACTTAAAAAACGAAAACATGATCTAGGTACTTATATAATAGTCTTATTAGTCTTTGATCTCTACTATATCTGTACAATAAAGTTATTTCATGTTTGGCTATTATAACGTCATTGGCAGAATCACTTTCAATGCCTTTACGCACAATGAAATACTGTCATAAAAATACTGTTGACATTTACGAGTGGTACGGTTGCGCGGGAAAATAAAACTGTTATTATTATTGCTCGTAAAAACTAGTTTGTGAAACTTGAGGTCATGAAATTGTGATTTCTTCTTTTAATAAAGGAAAGAATAAAAAATAAGAGGGTATGGACGTATTTAATTATAATAATTTTCTCGCCTATTTAGCAGGAATAATATAGATAGTGGTCAAATGCAAGCCTATTAATAATAAAAAACATAGGTGGGTACCTACATATCTACCTTAAATTAAGCTTGTCACGTAATATCATAACAATACTAAAATTGTTTACAGGGAATAAACCAAATGCATGCTTTGGGTTGCAACAAGTTAAGGATTCTAACCTTCAACGATAAGCTGACCATTTGAGATCTAGAGTACCTACTTGTTTTGATTAATTTAGCAATGTTATTGGAAATATAAAATATCGCTAACTAGTGAACTAGAATTAATAATGAATTGCAATTATAACACTGATTTTGATGTTGTAACCGTTTTATGTGTAAAAAAGGCATTTGTAAAGTTTCCAAATACTTTTTTTACATCTAAAACTAAATATTCGGTGTTGCGAAATTAATTAGTGCATTTCATAATCAAAGTTTTTGTTCACTAGTTAGCCATATTTCATATTTCCGTACAGTAATATTGCCAAATTAATCAAAACAGCGAAATATTTGACAGCTATTTGCGACGTTGCCAACTTTTAGAATGAACACTCTTAGATCATCAAAATTTTTAAGGTATACGTATTTTGAGGGTAGCGTTTAAGTTAAATAGGTACTCTATTTCAACTTAACGCTGCCTTCAAAATATACCTTCCACAAAAAACAGCTAACTTTAATACATTCTGCTACAAAAAAAAAACTTGCGGCTCACGCATGAAAACGGAGGCGAAGACTAAACCCCGTCTATTATGTATGAACCAGCCTGTCATACAAGATGAAATTCAAATGAGCACAAATAAATTTTTATGCGTTTCATGTTAACCCTCTTAAACGCGAAATATGAAGAAAGACAAGAGAAAGGTATAAAATAAGATGGTTAAGTATATCCCTTCGATGTCCATCGTTTCTTTTGTTCAAGAAGTAGGAATTAATGAAGGTAATAAACCAGCAATGTACGTAAAAATGTTGTCCACTGAATACGACGACAAAAACACTTTGATGTCCATTGTCTTTTTGTTTGAGAAGCAGCAATGATGAAGGGAAATAAAGAGTCAATGCACATCAAAATGTTGACCACTGAAAACGTTATGTGTCACCACAGCCATCTTTTTTATCAATAAGATTTTATGAAGGATGGGCCTGTTAAATATTTATGTATTTCTTTTGAAGATCTTACGGTAAATAGAATTTATGTTTTCCGGTTTTTGGGTCTTGAAAGAATAACAAGGATTAACATGTGTTTACACTTGAAAAACATGCCGAGCTAAATGTAAAAGAAAAGTAAAATTATCGTTTAAGGTTGTCATCAATAAAACTGATACTATTTTCTGAATTTTCTTTACCTACTACAAGAAAACTTAAAACTTGACTGCCTCGTATTGTTGATCGAAGGCCTCGTTGGTCTAGTGGTCGCAAGCGCTACTGCTGAGCATGAGAGCCTGGGTTCAATTCCCAGGTTGGGCATAGTGTTATTGGGTTTTTTCTTTTGGAATTTCTCAGCAGCAGCCCGGAGTCTAGATGTATGCCCGATTGATGGCAATAGGCTCGCCCTCTATAACACTGGCGAAATGTAGGTGTACTAGTACACCTCTGCCAAAAACCAAAAAAATATTCTACGTAAGACCCACCCGTCCACTAATTTCTAAAACTTGTTCAATTGAGAAAGTAAAAAGCGCTGTGTCAACCGTTTCGTTCCCACATTAATATCGAAAATTAATTTGTTATCGTGAATGTCTACCGGAGCCGTACCGATCGACAATTCAATGACTATTGGGCAAAGTTGCCAACTGGATATTAACATAAAACATCAAAACTCGCATTAAAGTGTCCAAATTTGGCGTGCCTCCCCTTAAAATATTCCCCCTTGCCCCTGCCTACTGTGTTCATTGAAGCGCGGGGACAACCCGGTGAAGTTGGAACAAAGTCATGAGAGTAAGCGATATAACGAGAAAAAAAAAATATATATAAAAATATGAGAAGGAGGAGGGATGTCAAATTTGAGAGTTTGTACGTAGGGGGTAATCTTCGGAACTATTGATCTGATTCCAAATTCTTTCACTAATGGGTAGCTACAGTATTGTCGAATGTCACAGTATAAATTTAATGTCAAATCAAGACAAATTCAAATTCGTTTATTAATTTTGTGAACATAGGGTAAAAATTATACAGATGTTACAAATAAATATCGGTCCATACTACGTTCCGCCTGAATTAGAATTAAAAATTAAAATTAAAAGAAGATTTGAAGATTTTTTAATTTAGAATTCAATAGCTACCTATATTCTTGCAAATAAATATATCATTCATTCATTCATTCAAGAAATTTTACGGGAACGAAGTCGTGGTCAGAAGCTAGTCGTGTATAACTAGTTATTTTTATACAAGCTCTAGTTTTTGTTCTTGACCAAATCGATAAGATAGTTAAAATACACACACGCAATGCGATGCAGATAGTTTGAATGGATTGAAATCACTATCACATTGGAAAAAAAATATTTGAAAAGATTTAGCAATTTTTGCAAAGATAACACTAACTGGCTGTCCCCAAAAATGTTTTCATAGCCATAGGACGACACAACCTACCATTTATTCCTAATAATATTTATTATAAAGAGGTATTTTTAGTTTGTATGTAGGGGATAATCTTCGGAACTACTGATCTGATTCCGAAATTTTTTTCAGTAATGGGAAGTTACAGTATTGTCGAGTGACATAGGATCAATGTTCTATGCAAGGATTTTTACTTTGAAGGTTCTGGAAGTTTTTTTTTTTGTATGCGCAATTGTGTTCTTTATTTAGATAAGGTTACGGACCAATGTTCTATACAACTATTTTTCTTCCACCAAGGCGATCTTGTTCAAATTTTCACTTCTGTCGGCACTCGCGGAGTGCCACTGTTTTTTTTAATTCTTTCGCCGGCGGATGCTATTTCCTAATATTTTAGAATGACAATGTTTTTTAAAAACGCCCATGAACACTTCAAGATCTATACGCGTAGGTATGTATTTTACTTATTCACAGTTGCATTGTTCATTGTAGTGCTTTTCTTTCTAGCCAAGACTTCTACAACTTAGACCACTTCGCAACAATGCCTATATATTATTCAGCTACATCGAAATACTTGAACAATATAATAATTATCATTTATCGTTGCAGGTTTTATGTCGCGGAAGAGATCGTGGGGTCCTACGAGCCGCTAACTCGGGGAAACACCACTAAAATAAGAAAAATCGCGCTGTCATCTTTCATAGTTACGGCTTTTTATACTCTTTTGTTTTAGAGAAATAAATGAAAAAATTGAATATGGCTTTGTATTGTATTCTTTTGTTCTATAACTTTTATTCGGGCCACATCATGCTATGGTTTTTACTGGCAGCGTCATCAGATGTACCTATGTAGGTAAGCGAAGGTATTGAGAAGAGTTTTCTAATCAATCTGCCTAACTTTTTACCAACTTTGTTGGGGTCGGCTTCCAGTCTAACCAGATGTAGCTGAATATCAGTATTTTACATGAAGCGACCGCCTATCTGACCTCCACAACCCAGTAACTGGGTAATACGAAACCTCTTGGTAAAACTGGTTGGCAGACATTCGGGCTTCTGACGACCCGTAACGACTGTTAAAGATCCACAAATGACAGCCAGGACCAACGGCTTAACGTGTTTCGATATGTAAAGATGGTCACCCATCCACGAACCAACCCCGGTAAGCGTAGCTTAACCTGGTGGATCGACCCGTGCGGCTGTTATTACTTAGCCACGAGGTCCTTAAAGTTAGTTAGTTAGTTTTGAGTTTTCTAATAAAGATGGTAAATAAATATTATTAGTTCACCTATAAAAAAAAAAATATTCTGTGTTATTTCTCTTATTTAAATAATAATTATCAACTAGATAATCTTTGTAAGAAGCCAAAGTTTACAAAAATTCGACAAAAATTTTTTGAGCCACCACTCAGTAGATAGTTTTAAAGAAACAACTCGAAAATATACCAAAATCAGGCATCTGACAAAAAATCAGTCCCAAAACAAAAATAAGTACCTACCTAACAGGAAGAAATAAACACCAAACGAATGGTCTTGTTTTCCTCTCCACACGCCACGCATCCAAGCACTCTTTTCTCTTCAGATACTTGCGTCTGAATCAGTTTGATTGCCAAGTGGTCTAACTACGCACTGAAACGCCTCATTAAGGGATATTTTACCCGACGATTTGCGCGTACCTACGTTCGTCTGGGATGCAGACAATGCCTCATCAAGTCAGGATTAAGAACTTAGCAGTGTGTGGGAAAGTGCAGCGGCTAGTAGTTACTTAGGTAAGCTTTGGTACTAGGTGATATGAGGAACAAAATGTAATCATAGTGTTGATATGAAATACAATGCTTGATCTTCCAAAATCTTTCTAGCGTTAGTTACGCTGTTTTGCCCAGCCAAATTATATTTTGCTTTATCGAAAACAAACTTACAAAGATCCTTTTATTATTTTTGTTTTTCGCTATAAGAGTGTGTCATAGTTTTTCTTTATTATTCCAGTCCACTTTTTATTGTATAAAGTCGAGAACTGATTGATTGATTTGCTGTGCCTAATGTGTTCATGTTTTTCCTGTGAGATTTGTGCCAAAAAAACGTATACTAATTATAGCTGTATTTAGGCAACTACTGTGGTTATTTGGATTCAATGTAAGTATAGTTGAAGTCAATGAGACCATTTTGCCAAATCGAATCGATTTGAAAGTGACATTGACTTTGAATTAAAAACTACTCAAACTTATATTAGTGTTATTTTTACCAAAGTGCTAAGTGATTGCAAATTCACGTCTGAGCCGAACTTCGACAGACTTGGATGTTGCCAGACAACGTATAGGTCGATCGTTATGCAAATTTCAACCCTTAACTTTGTGCACTCCGCACGGTTTAATCGCTGAAATTTTCTCAAAGTTTCCGCAAGAAACTGCCGAAAATCGAAGGGTGAATAAATTTAAAAACCTCTAAATGCTTAGTGGGTGGCGAAAACTTTATGTTTACGCCAGTACTGGTCATATATTTTTTCCTAATCTAAGTGAGTGCTTTGGATATTTTTTAACAAGTTCATAAACTTCCCTGAAGGGTTTGAGTCTTGATTTATTATTTACGGAGTTAAGAGCGTCTGCGAGGTCGTTTTTGATCCGATCAACTTGTTTGAAAGTTATGGATTTTGGGGAAAATTAATTGGAATTTTTTGGATGGATGTCATAAAGTGAATATTTATTTAATGCGTGAGTCAGGGTGTCGTATTACGAAGGGTATTTGTTTAGGCTCGCATCATCCCCCATAGTGTCGACACGACAATACACTTTGCACTCTCCCCTCGCTAAAACAGAGATTGACAGGAGTCAGTGGCTCGAGCCACCGGGTGTCACTGGTATTTAACTAAAAGTGCAATACCTAGCTATTTAATCAGGATCGACTTCGAATGGGCACAGTCGTATTTCTCATCGCTTTATAATGATTAAAAAACGTTTCCTATTAGGTATTTACCTGATTTTAGAATGCCGTGGATCTTTAAATGTCTTGTTAAAGAATCATATTATATTAATTATAAATAGGAAGTTTTCAAGCATCAATTTTGTTGACAAAAAAAAATATATTTCAAGATTTTGTCGCCATTCTTAAAACCTCACAACAACCCCAAAATTACAGACACATAACAAAAGGCCATTACAATCTCAGCTCAACATATAACATCACACAAGGCAACATCATCCCTATACCGGAAGGTTAAGCTCGAACATCAGAGCAGAACGGATCCAAATACATATTCTACACAGTTTAACGTACGTACCGAGACGAATTTCCACATAAAGTTTACGATCCACCGCGTTGCAGGAAGAAGGGGACCTGTGACGTCAGACAATGGCTGCCGACGTGACGTGACGTGTGACGACGTCAACTCATGCGCTCATCGTGTCTACTTCCGCGGAACGCTCGCCACTTTGCTCTGACAAATGATGGGGCTAAGACCGTTTTGTTTTGCTGTGCGCTGTGAGAAGGAATGTTTTGTTTGATTAGTTGTGATTTAGTTTTGTTTTGTTTTCAGTAGCTTAATAAACTTTATACACAGGAAACAAAAATGAGACTAAAGACGTGCTATTTTGTCAGTTATACTATACCCAGATACGAAAATAAATATACTCGTTGGTATCCATTATTTTGGGATGAGTAATTGAGGTTTTTTTTATACCTTATTACTGCCAACTGAAATAACGCCAACCCATATCACTCGGTCCCCAATTAACGCTATTCCTAAAAATTCCAACCTGAAACCAGATTTGTACTGCTCATTACGTAAATACGTTTGTTTTCGTTCCGTGAAAATTTTTACGAAAGATTTTCTGATCCGACTGTACCTTGCAACAAGCAATTATTGTTGTATAAATTGTGACGTTATAAAATTTTAAATAAAAAAATTTTAACAAAAAAAAAACAACCGACTTCAAAAAAAAAACACTACAAAGTGAAAAATAACTTTAATTTCGGAAGTCGGTGTCTTGGTTTTGAATTTTCGTTTTTTGTCACCGACTTCCGAAATTAACCAAACAAATTCGAATACCACTACCTGCTATGTAAATAACAGTGATAGGAAGTTATCATATCATCCACATACTAAGTGGGAAAAAATACGTATTATTGAAGCTAACTCAAAAACTACCCAAGCAAAGTTAATAAAATTTATATGGGACCACCTCTGAAGTATGATCTACCAAAAAAAAAAGAATCATCAAAATAAATTCATAATTGGCGGAGTAATCGCGTAACAAACATACAAAAAAAAAAAAAAAAAAACTACATACAGACGAATTGAGAACCTCCTCCTTTTGGAAGTCGGTTAAAAAATAATTAGTTTTTAAATGTTGATGAATCGGAATTATCTTGTATGGAGTGCTTTGATGTCAAATCGGAACAGTGACAAATCGAACATAACTCTCATGTGTATGCTTATATTTTGACGTGACAACGTCTTATAAATTGGTTTGCCGGGTGACACTTCAAGAAACTGCGTTACGCTCCGCTCACGTTATGCGCTCACAATGAGAGCGAGTGAGAGGCACGCGTGCATGGTTAGCCCGCCTAAGAGCGAGAGAGACAGACATAAAAAGTGAAAGGCACGCGTCCCTTCCACTCGAGCACAGTTAGCCCGCCTAAGAGCGAGAGAGACAGAGCGAGAGAGAGAGAGTGAGAGAGATAGGCATACACACCGGTTCATGTGTATAAATAAATGTTTTAAATTGTTACTATTATTTCATCCTTCTTCCTACTATACGAATGAATATTCACGTTAAAATTATTTTACCACTCAAAGTCGTTGTCACGTAAAACTTTCGCCCGTATACCGACTTTACAGGCAACCAATTTTTTTATCAATACGCCTTTAAAATATGTATATCGATCACTTATCTACCACCACCATTACCACTTCAACCTTCCACAAACCTCACTTTTACCTACTTATCACTTCTCATAATTCACGCATCGTTGACCTGATGAAACACACTAAATCACCACCATGTCTTCAAACAAAAGTGCTCAAGCACTATAGTGCAAACGAATGCGTTAAAAGCACAATTTGTTATCTTTTGTGCTCAAAGTAGAACATTGTGCAAAGATTGAGTGTGCGTATAAAAGATATGAACTCGGGTTTTCTGAGGAATGCGGGATGTTCGTGGAAACAATGGCGTTGTCTTCCAATCGAGCATTTGTTTTATAAATAAGGTTTTCCGGTCTCATGATAAAGTGTCTGCAGGGAATTGCAAAATTACACCTTAAGGTTATTCCTATTTTTAAACATTTTATTAATAACTTTGGGTACTTCAAATATGTCGACGACTTTCAATAGTTTTATTGGGATCGTGTTATTCCGTTTTGGGCTTTCGTTCCAGATGATAGAGAGATTACTCAAATAAACTTGTTCGGAACGAAAATTAACACGAATAATCGACAATATCAAGTCATTCAATTTAAACAAATTACAAAAATAATACCTACCTAAACCTAACCTAAATTAACCTTTAAATTGCTCAACTGTTCATTCTTCTTGCCGACTAAGTAGTAGGTTCAAAGTAAAAGCTACATCGAGACAAGTACCTATCTAGTATAATTTAATTCAATCAAATTAAATAGCCTAATCAAAAAAGAAATATCACTCAACCAGAAGCTCAACTTTTAAATTACTGCTCAACTGTGCTCGCTATTAGTATAAAAGCCGTAAGATCGTGAAGAGCAGTTGTTCACACGGAGAGCTCCTGAACTAAGTGCCCTACAATTAAGACCTGCTCTCACAAGTCTACAGGTCTACCTTGTGGCTGTGTTTTTAAAACCTGTGTAAGGGAGTTCTTTTTCTTCATTTTTTGTTGCTATGTGATTGTGACTTGTGTTTGTTTAACAGGCTTCATTTTTTGCATCTTCTTTGCTTTTGCTATTATCAGGATTTATATACACTACCTTATCCATCACTTTGGTATAATTCGACAACTCGACATAATTAATACCTAATGAAATTGAGCCACAGATTAAAAGAACAGACGTAATTTTGTCAAAATTTCCTACTTTTATAAGTTGGGAATTATTGGATCCCTGATTTTATTAGAGAAAGGAGTATATTGATAATATTTACTAGTACGTCACTAATTCTTTTGCCAATCGATATCTCCAGTAAAATACGTAAGTACCTAGTTGATTCGTAGTTGCCTACTCTTAGGTAGAGCTCCAAGGCTCCTAAAACTAACGACTTTCATAATTTCATTTCCAATTTAAGCTAGATGAAAGAAAAATATGTGAGCTTGGATATTATCTTTCAATTAATATTGAGAGATTTGTTCAAGATGTTGAAATATTAACTGACTTATTTGATCACATGTTTTTACCAAGAAAAGCCCCAATTTCATTCACTGATGTGGCTTTATAATTTTTTCTCACGTATTATTTATGAGAATGTTTCTTCAACAACGTCAACAACATACATTAAAAAATACAGGTCACAAACCTTACAGACTGATGTCGTTTTTTATAGAATCTAAGTAAACAGATCACGATCACAATCGAACCACAGGTAGTCATGACCCGGAACATAAAATCTAACATACCATGAATACGTACTGACCTACGTGAATATTAAAACCGGAATTACTCAAACATCCCCATTTAACAAAAGACTATCTAATCACAAAGAATATTAAAAGGGGAGTCAACAAAAAAATCAACAAACAATTTCTTCGTCGAAATTCACTTAGCGTTCCGAAATTCATGTCGAGATATCACTAAATAATTTGGTTGGTATCGCAACATGATACGGCGTATATTCCACGTTCCCTGACCCAAATACTAGGTATTCAAGTATTAAAGCTAGGGTTGTACCGGCCGAGACGATTGCATTGTTTAATAATTGAGACCACGTTCCACGGTGTGCCGTGGGCCGCTTGCTGGCCCAAGTGAAATACGCAGGCGGGACAAGAATTTATTATGCCTTGTATATACTGTTTTCGTTTTATTTTGGATTTAGTATGTATTTATGGGTTTTAAATTAAAACGTTTTTGCACAACATGTTTGTGAAGAGTCTGATTACATCGAATATGCAAATATCAACGTTTAAAAATAATAAAATTTTGTAGCTTATAGTTATACTAAGGGTTGAAATTTCGCCTTTTCATGCAACTGAGAAAATGATGTCTTATTTACATCCACTATTGATAAAAATTATTAGTATTATTCTACTTTAATTCTGCCTCGTTGATCTAGTACCTAATGGTTTTTTTTTATTTATTGTTTATTTACAACGGTCATTAATGAGACACAATAGAATTTGAATTGTTATCGATCTCAATGAGACCTCGTGACCGTTGAAATCTAAGACTTACTCATAATTACAGAACTCGCATGTATGCAAATTATAGAAAAGCACGGCACTATTAATTAACGTACTTTTATTCATTATGAAAAAGAAAATATGTTTTATAAACATCTAATAATAATACATTTTTGATTACTACGTTGTAGCCCCAGATTCCGAGATCGGGCAAAGTGTTATTGGGTTTTTCCATCAGGAATTTCTCAGTTGCAGCCCGAAGTCTGGTTTTAAGCCCGGTTGATAGTGATAGGTTCGCCCCCTATTACATGCGACTTAAACATAACTGGCGAAATATGGGTGTACTATACTCTACCTAGCCCTTCTGGGTTTACAGGCGTGATGTTATGGTACACTTCACAACATAACTAATAAAGGGCTTGTGACTAAGTAATAACAGCCGCACGGGTCGATAGATCAGAAGCTACGCTTGCCGCGGAGAGATGACCATCTTTACATACAACCAAGACCCCTCCGTGCCTCGGAAAGCACGTTAAGCTGTTGGTCCCGGCTGTCATTCATAGTTCTTTGACAGTTGTTATGGGTCGTTAGAAGCCCGAAAGTCTAACAACCAGTCTTACCTAGGAGTATCGTGTTACCCAGTAACTGGGTTGTGGAGGTCAGATGGGCAGTCGCTCCATGTAAAATACTGATATTCAGCTGCATCCGGTTAGACTGGGAGCTGACCCTAATATAGTTGGGAAAAGGCTACGCAGATGATGTTATGTTACATTAAAATACCTATTATTTACAGTGTAGGTATAAATATGCATTTTATGATTATTTATTTATCTTTATGATAAGCTATATACTTTACCAAACCCTTATTCCTAGAATACGACGTGGCTCTCTAGATATATTTCACTAGCTTCCGACAGAGGCTTGGACCACGTGATATCCTTATAAATTTTATCCTATATTACTCAGTGATAATATGGCATTTTCCTGGTGAAATAATTTTTTAAACAATCCATTCGTTTTTGAGTTTATTCATTACAAACAAACATACAAAAAATAAAATCTTTTCCCTTAAAATATTAGTTTGGATATAGTGTAAATGTAGATCAGTGCAGGTAATCGCTTCACTCTTGTGGCTTGTTCCCACATGTAACAATTTTACCAGTTTCCGCTCAATTCTATCGAAGAAATCCTCTCGTAAAGAAGAGGTGTTATGGTTATTATCTCTTTAACCTATTTACTATTTCATGAGAAAATACTCTTTTGTGATATAGACCTCTTTTCTTGCCACCTATTAAGAAGTGCTTGAGGCATCTATTTCCTACATGTTTTTGTTTGTTTTTAACCGACTTAAAGGAGGAGGTTATATGTTCGTCGCGTATGTTCGTTTTTTATTTTTTTTATTTATGTCCACCGATTTCTCCGTCAATTGTGGACCGATTTTGAAAATTATTTTTGTTTGAAAGGGTATGCTCTTGAGGTGGTCCCATATAAATTTTATTAACTTTGCTTTGATAGTTTTTGAGTTAGCTTCAATAATACGTACTTTTTCCCACTTAGTATGTGGATGATTATGATAAGTTCCTGTCACTGTTATTTACATAGCAGGTAGTGGTTTTCGAATTTGTGTGGAATAGATACCACAACTAAAAAGTGAAAAATAAAAACTTTTTACAAAAAAAATACAACCGATTTCCAAAAAACACTACAAAGTGAAAAATAACTTTAATTTCGGAAGTCGGTGACAAAAAACGAAAATTCAAAACCAAAGACACCGACTTCCGAAATTAAAGTTATTTTTCACTTTGCAGTGTTTTTTGGAAGACGGTTGTTTTTTTTTTGTAAAAAGTTTTTTCATATTATTATTCTTTTCAATGTATATAGGACTAAGTTTTTCGTTTCATTGATAAATCAAGGTCATTCATTCAAACCTTTTCTGTGACACTTTTGAACAGTTTAACATTCTTAAGGCGCGCAAACAGGCGCGACGCAACACCGGTTATTATTCTACCGTGAAGCTTTCTTAGAAATTATTTTATTAGAGTCGCGTCGCACTGTCGCGTCGCGCCTGTTTCCGGGAGCCTTTATGCGAAATTATATGAGTCTTAAACATAACTGGCGAAATATTATATTGTACCATAGGTGGTACACCTCTGCCTAACGCTTTGGAAAATACACGCGTCCCAACTGGTCGGCTTCCAGTCTTACTGGATGCAGGTGAACACCTGTATTTTACATGGAGCGACTGCCTATCTGACCTCCATAACTCAGTTACTGGGTAACACGATACCCCTCGGTAAAACTATGTTATGTGAATATCTCCATGAATTCCGTTTGTTTCGCTATTATTGTAAATATTACTTACTATACTCCATCGGTTTTGGTAGTTGAATAAAGATAAACAAAATAACCATGTGATGAGAGAGCTGTCAAGTAAACGACTAAACGTAATACCTGTCGCTTCAGTTATAATGCTACGCCACAGTTGTATTCTTCAATTTAGCTACGTTATAATTCTTTTACGTTTAGAGAACCTGTCTTTATAATCCCCGCAAAGTGTTATTGGGTTTTTCTATCTGAAATTTCTCAGTAGCAGCTCGGAGTCTGGATTTGTGCCCGGTTGATGGCAATAGGCTCGCCCCCTATTACATGGGACTTAAACATAACTGGTGAAATGTGGGTGTACCTGCTACAGGGACACCTCTGCCCAACCCTTCGGGGAAACAAGGCGTGATGTTATGTTATGTATTATAATAATTATTATTGAAAATCTAGCAAAAAAATTGTATAACATACATTAATAAAAGAGGAGCTATCGTAAAAATCGAAAATGAATTTAATTTGGTTATAACGTATTTTTAAACAAAAAAGTGTCATCTATAAAAACCAAAAAGAAATTGTTCACCTTTTTTTAATTACCCAAACCAATGGAGTATAGTTCTGTAACAGATAATAATCTGCTGTCAGCTGGCCCTTGGAAGTTTTATTAGTTTCAGGTTTACCTACAAGGATAATTAAAATAGTTTTCAGATGAAGGATTAAATAAACAAAACAACAACTTCCAAATGTTTACTTTAATTCAAAATTTGAAATCACTACTTAATTTTCTTATCTAAACAATACAGTATCTATTTGGTTCATTAATATTTATTTATATACAGCTAATAATGTTTTTCAAACATACTCTTTAGTAAAATATTAAGCTTTCCTAAGTTAATCTCAATACTGATTAAAACATACTATAGTGTTTGCTAAAGTACCAAAATTGTTAAACTTCTCGCAAAAAGAAAGTTCTGGCTTTAAAGTGAAGAAAGTATCAAGAATTCTAAATAGAAAAAGGAAATTATAGATTATTAAAAGTAAATAAATAGCAGACATAATTATAATAACAAACATTGAGTTTGAATAAATGTGAAAAGCAAATCTAAGAATATAAAGAAAACAACAATTAAAAGAAACATTTAATTGTAAGTACAATAGAACTGGGAAAAATCAAAAGAAACAAAGATGACATAATTGGAAAATAAGTTCAAACATTTTCTCAAAAGATTGACTCAATAAAGGAACTGAAAGAAACATTTTCCTCTATTCAAACTCAACAATTGTTTCAAGTTCCATATATTTTCTTCAGTTGGTAAAACAGCGCCTTTCCACAACTGTTGCACAATCAATCCTACCCATTTCCCTGAATATCCGCGACAAATTGACTAACATGTTCACGTCATTATTTCTACACAACCATAAATTCAATATATTTTCCGTAGGAGAACAAGTATTGGAGAAATAATAATAGTAAGAACAAACTTTCAATTTATCTGCCAACAATCTCCAGTCGTTCCCTTTTGCAGTCTGAGAGTCCAACAGTTTACACAGTATCACTCTGTCGGACTTAGTCAACACATTTGTCCGGTAATTATTGTCAACACTAAAGTAGCTCCTAAAGCTGTGATTCTTATACACAAAGTCATACCTACCCTCCTTCTTAGTCAGAGAGGAATAATTGAACGGGTTCTCTAATATATTAACAGTCTCTACACTCGCACAACTGAATCTCTTACAGTTGATATTAAAATTCAAGTCGTTAGTCTTGAAATTGAAATTGACAGAATTTGATAGCTTTTGCTTCTGGTACACAGACACGTTTAGTTCTAGACAGTTTATCGAATCAGTTTGTTGCAGTACAAATATACAATGCGATCTGACAGACATGTTCCAAACTTGAGAATACGACAGTTCCTGGTATTTCCCCCCGGACTGTACCTTCCAACCGACTCCTACATCCCTAATATTAATACACAAATCAGAACAATTCTCTTGAAAGTAAATAGTTTTTGGATCACAGAGCAAAGAGCCGCCAGACCTTTTTTCACTTTCGAAGCATTCGTAGAAAGCGTAAGGCGTATCGTTAAACACATGAATCTTCAAACTATAGTAGCTGTCGTCCATTCTTTTAGATATAAACAGCGCGAGTTTGTACAACTTCGCGTCTAGACCGCTAAAACTTCTGCCAACTAGAACAAAGTCGCTTAGAAATTCGCTCACTAGGTAAACTTTGGAAGGGTCGACTTGTGCGAACAGTGGGCTCCCAGGCGTTTCCTGGCCCAAAGTCAAAACTTTTCGCCACTCCCTCGAGTTGATTTCTTCGGGCCTTTGGAGGATCGAGAGAAGCCAGCTGGTGTTCTTCAAAGCTGCGCAATGCGGAAAGGATAAAACCACACCCTTGCTGAAGTGAAAGTTTTTGGGTCCGCAGCGTATGACTGGGCTTAGTTGAGTTTCCCCTGTGAAAAGAAAAAAATCTTCACACTTGTTTTCGTACAATACGTTCTTGTTTGTTTCCGCAGGAGCCATATAATTATTGTCTGAGTTTGAGAAACGTAGGTAATATAGTATTATACAACGTGCTCTATTGGATGTCCCATAACTCTTTGTAAAAATAATATAAAAAGTCCTAGAACAAGTGCTCCAAAAATACATAGTTTCGAAGATAACCAAATAAAGTCTCGATGTCTAAGTTTCATTGACAAGAATAAATTTCACATTCATAATCATGAATTATCGTGTTGTTGAAATATTTTGTATGAATTAATTAATAGTTTAAAAAACACTAGAAAAACACGCTTTTATAAATGCACGTAAAAACAAAAAATCATGATCGTGTTCAAGGTCCATTACGTGGCCTTTCTCACAAGTGCAAACACGACTATGATACGATATTCCATCACGGAATGCCAGTGCCTATCTTCCGGCTTCATCATCAGACTTTGAAACCTAATTGTGGTCAAAGTTCATTACAAGACTTTTCTAAGAAATCCGTAACAGCTATGATACGATTTTCCATCATGAAGTTCCAGTTCATATCTTCCAGCTTCATCATCAGATCAGTTCGACAGTACCATATTATTGTATTGTCATCAGAACTACATACAGCTGCCAATTTTCACTATGCTACGACCCTTGGAAGATAGTTAAATTAGTTACCTTAGATTCCATTACATAGTTAGTTACATACAGGTCGACCTAATAAAAGCGTGTTAAAAAAGAAAACAAAGTTAAAAAAAAAGCATTTGCCAGTTGATTCTTTGACATGATCTCACCCTAGAGTTATTGGTTATCAAAAGGAACGTTGCCGCGTTAAATAAATGCACCGCTACTTAATAACGATACAGTAGAGTTTCTACATTCTTGGCTGTTAGTCGCATTCCAAACAGATGGAACATAACCAGAACCATTGTAATCCTACGAATATCTAATAACCTACAGCTTTAACTATGTACGAGCATATTTGGAAGCAATCAATTGTGACCCCGCTCCAAAATAATACTGCTAGGTTGTTTACGAAGCAACGTATAGGTCAGAACAACCTGACATTTGAGATTTAGGTCAGACCACGGCTCAATGTAATCCTACTTCGGTTCTGAAATGGCCAAGTTTAATATTTAGCACAACTTTATTTGTTGCAGGTGTTCAGACGCAGGTTACGATTCTTGAAGAGTTTGGGATTTAACGTGTTTATAGTTTACTGTTTGTTGAAGGAAGTGAAAGCCTTTTTGTATCTCGTTTACGGAATAATGGTTTAATATTTCTCGCAATGTTGTAAAATTGGTGAGATTTTTAGTTACTAGAGTCAACTTTATGACCAATTTTTAAACTTACGTATAAAACAAAACCGGTCAACTGCGAGTCGAACTCGCACACGAAGGGTTCTGTACCGTATTAAGATCGAGCAAAAAAACTCTGAAAAAATCACGTTTCTTGTATCTATGTTCTCCTTTAATTAGAAAGAAAGCAGATACGTTTATTTGCGGTAAACACGACGCAAAGAAAGAAAGAAAAACACGTAATTAACAATTTGGGGGAAAATATGCGCCACATCCACGTAAAACGGCCATCGCTCAACAATTAGTAGTTTCGTATTTGCGGCACTAGAAATTTACAATCTGTGGAAATTTCGACTGTCAAATACCTTTTACGGTTCATGAGATACAGCCAGATGGAAGGCTACGGATACTGACAGACAGATGGAAGGATGGACGGACGGACGGACAGCGGAGGCTTAGTAATAGGGTTCCATTAGACACCGTTCGGGTACGATACCCTAAAATCTACCCTGCTAACTTACAAAAAATATTGGCGTAAAAATAGTTTTCCAGAAAAAAGATCTTTCTCCCATTTTCCAAAAGCCCTGATTCTACATTACAAAATTCACTTTCAAACTAAAACTAACCCCATTTTAAACCGGATCGAAATCTAGCGCACCGATCTCGATTCCCTATCCAGGTCAAAAGGTCTAAACTTAAATTCAATTTACCTTCTTGAAGCAGCGGCCTATTCCAGTCGTCGTCTGCGACCTCAATCGAGAATAACTCCTCCCCCTTATCCACAACTCCATCAGGAATAAACAAGCTGACTCCACATTTATTAAGGGACAACCAATCACCATCTGCTGCAACTATTTTTGAAGTAGCTACATCTATGTGCTTAGCAAAGTATTTTGAATCTACTGATGCGTTGTTTTTCAGTGACGGTGATATTTCTACACTTTCATTGCCATACGACGAACCGGCTGTAAGAAAATTTAGATCATTTATAAAGCAAGCCAACTACGATAATCTCAGACCAAATAAAAAATCAAGACATAGCGCTGTCAACAGTGACGTGAAATCGGTTTCGTAAACATGTGTGCACTTAGTGACGTGTAGTTTTATTGTAAATGTGAGCGTGTATGCACAGAGCGAAGGTGTAGTTTGGCATGCTTCACTGTATTGTTTGCAGCGCTATGTCTTGGTTTTTTATTTGGTCTGAGACGATAATGTGGTGATTGTTAAAGCTAACAAAGCTAAGAGGCATTGGATTGAAGATGTTAACGATTAAAACCGTAATGATATTTTGTTTAGATGGTGAATGATGATCACAAAATTGAAAGAACAAATAAAGTTATAGTGTTAGATTATTTAGTGTTTATAAAAATGAACGGTGTAAAATTATATGATAGTAGTTTGCAATCTGGTGCCTCTCGAAGGTGCATAGAAGAACTCACAGCTCAAAAAGCAACTGGAGTCAGATCGATCTGACTCGACGCTGTCCTTGCAAGCGTAATTCCTTTCGGTTCCGTTTCTTTCGGTTCTTACCTCGTGGTCTATAGGTGTGATGTAGCTGCAAATAAAAATGTATTAAAACATACTAATACCAAAAACATAACTGCCGAAATGCCGGTGCACGATGGGTACACCTCTGTTTAACCCTTCTTGGAAATATAGGTGTCATATTATGATATTTGTTATACTAATGAAAGGGGAAAAATAATAATTGTTAACGTTTTTGATTCTATAAAATATACCAGCAAGTTTATCTTTTCCTTGACTCTTGAATAAACGTAAATTTTAGACACCTTCATTCACATCTTTAATTTATTTAACACCAGCAGCACATCGTGGTTTCACCAAGTCTCGATCCTGTGGGAATATCGGGATAAGAAGTATTCTATATCCAAACCCAGGTCATAGACTACTCATATGCCAAATTTTATTCAAGTCCGTTCAGCCGTTTTAGTGTGAAAGCGTAATAAATAAACAAACAAACTCACTTTCGCATTTATAATATTAGTTAGGACTCTAGATACCCAATTAGTCTTCTAACTACGTCTCCAAGGAGCACATTGGTCATTCCATACTCCATGGTCTTAACAATAATCCCTGACATTTTACCTACCTGTTAGCTAATTGCGGTACTTCATACAAATGTTCGTGTCGTGTGTTAGTGGACGTGCTCATATGTCTGTGTGTCCTTCGAGAGTCTATAGTTTGGAACTCTTCGTGAATGGTCAAGTCCGGCTGATTAGTTAAAGTTCTCTTTATTACGTTGCCGAAGTAATTTGAACCTGTGTATGAGATGGAAGTTAATGTAGTAGAAATAATAGCCAAGACAAGGAAGTAACAAATATTTGGAACGGACAGAAATAATAATCCTTTCAACATAGATGTTAATTTTACTTGTACCTGTGACTGTCTCAAGTACAAAGCCAAAGGATTAAAAGAAAAAGATTAAATACATGAAATTATTACCTGAAGGTGGTTTCACATACGGTGAAGTGTCGTTCATTCTAATTTTTATATATTTAATTCCCAATATGACAACAACTATAAATATCAGGAAAGCTATCGATAACGCAATAAACAAAGGCCAGTATGAAGATCCTGTGAAAAAGAATAATGATTCATGGACGATTAAAACATCCGTGAGTACTTATTAATATAGTTCGATTATAGTACCAAGTCCACTGCACACAATGCAAAACGTTGGAAAAGAATTCATAACAAGAGGCATAAATTACATTTAGTACATTATAGTCATTAATGAATCATATAAATAAAAAGTAAATCGCAAGCCACTGTGCACAATAGATTTAGTCATATAATCGTAAATGCCATAAAGTTTTAAAATTTCAACATCACAACAAGACAGACAATGAAAATCACTTACCATCATTGATATCAGACTTAGAAGTCCTTACACACAATGGACATTGTGCAACTTGATAGTCGATACCTCGACAGGCATTGAGAGCTAGACACCGTCTCCTTCGAGTTCGCAGGCAGTCCAAGTCACATCTGGACCACTCAGACCATTGGGACCAACGACCTGGGAAAATAGAAAATACGTAGGTTTTATTGACTTTCAGGAAAGAACAAAGAAAGTTTACTTTAGACAAACACGCTGTAGATCTTTTGATTTTCGTAGAATTAATGATTGAACCTCTGACTTTTTGGATTCATGTGCGTATTATACAATTATCACTCGCTTCATAAACGGTGAAGGAAAACATCGTGAGGATGCATGCATGCGGCATGCCTGAAAGATATTTCTCGACGGCATATGAAGTCAAGTCAGAGGCTCAATGGGGGCGGTATAAAAACTCTGTCACCAGGTTTGTCACTAACCACACGAAAAAAGAAGAAAGATTGAGAATATTTGGAAATTATTTGAGGAAAATTTAATGTTACCTAGTATAATATCTGGTGATTCATCGGCCAACTCGTCTAGTTCATCTGTATGAGAAAAAAAAATCTTTAATTTTACAAGTGTAGCGACAAACATAATAAAAGGTCAAACATAAATAACATTTCAACAAATAATGAGCGACGAACGAATGAATATTTTAATTCAAAACTTAATTATTTTCTTTTCACTGACCAAAATATTTTTAGCAGCTTTCATATTATGATGTCTTTATTTATTTCGGTAAATCAGAGCTTGTAGTAATAATTTGCTTGTCATGTTCTATTTTACGTACCTATATCACAATCTAAGCAATCCTGTGTTTTCTGTACATTAGGTCCCATACAAGGTTGGCCTCCATTCAGAGGCCGTGGTGCTGTGCAAGTCCTTTCTCTCTTCCTCCCTGAGTGGCCCTCCCTGCTTTGGTCATCACAGAAGCAGTCAGTCCAAGCTGACCATGTACTCCAACCACCATTGACTAAGTTAAAGGATACTGTCAGGTTAACATTTTGGCTTTTTTTTTCATGGGTACGAACTTATTGCTTACGATAATTATGTACGTACAAAGTAAGAAAATTTTTATTTTTTTTCTCTGTTATAGACAAAGAAATATTCAAATTTTATTTTTTTATTTTTATTAATTGTTTATGTAGATGACATAATTCACATTCATTTTTACACAACAGAAATAATTGTATATATCTAAACATAGTCCAAATAAGAGCAAAGCTTGCTTCAACTTTATTTCAAAAGAAAGATAAAAAGTAAAAGTAGATATGAGTTGAAATTTTAACGTACCGAAAACTGTCAGCAGGGCGGGCTCGGATATCCTTTTCCCCGCTAAATTTTCAGCGACACATGTGTAGTTCGCCATGTCCTGAAAATTGTTTCACAATTGAAATCTGTCTGGACCCAGTGCCCGTAGAATTCACTTCTTTGTTCACTTGTTTATGGAAGTTTCGGATGTAACAGACATGCTTTTATTTAATAAACTTTTTAATGTTCAAGAAAATGTTTACATCATAAAAAGCGTTAGTGCATTTTTGCAATCGAAAGTCCATTTTACTATAATTACTAATTATCTTAGGTTATTTGAGCGAAAGATTAGTCATAAGTGACATATCGAGCAGATATTAAGTGCGCCTTTGTACCTTTATAGTGCACAAAGTTTATTAAATAAATCTGGCTTTACTGGAAGCAATAGTAAACCAAAAGGAAATAAACCATGGTTGTATTTATCCAGAACTCACCAATAACGTAGCCTGTTTAATAAACAGATCTCCTTCCTTCGAAACTTGCACGTTATCATCTTCGACGACCGGCGCTCCATTCTTGAGCCAGTATATCTGGACAAAAGGGGCGGCCGGCGGTGGCTCACAACGGAATGTCACTGCTGTGTACTGTTTGACGAGCTGCGATTGTGGAGCCACCGAGAAGTGCTTCTTTATGTCTACAGAGGAGTATTGGTGGATTTATACACACTAAACAAACTCTGTGTTTAAAACTACATATAATATAATTATACGTAGTTTCAAACACAGACTTCGTTGTCTTGTCTTTGTTACTAAACATTGTAATATAATTTTATATCGTATATAAGTAGCGTCTCTTTCCGTTAGTGCGTCTATTTTACAACTATTTTGTCTAATTTACTTATTTTTTTTAGATATTAATGGTATCTGAGTATTACGTCACATAACAAAGGAGACAGTTATAAGAACTGGTAGGTATAATTTTCGTACTAGCAACATTTTGGCTATCAGCCCAAACATTCACTTAGCTGATGAATACGAAAGCAGATCACGTCAATCTTAATCCAACATATAGACAAAATATTTACACAGCGTTTTATTATCTCTTATAGTTACTCAAAATCTTTGAAAATTCACTTACACGCTAGTTCAATAGTGGCAGGTTGGCTTCGAATGTGCCCTCGACTGGTCCAAGCAAAACAGGAGCACTGGTACTTGTCACTCCCGAAGTACTCCTCCACGTTTTCCCTCGTCACTTTGCACTCGCCCTCTATGATCCGCACCCCAGTTTGAGGATCCACAAACTCGAAGTTAAGCGCTTGCGTTTGTACTCCATTGCATTTGAAAAATACCTTGGAGGTTAGAAATGGCATTGGTTAATCGGAGTTTTGTCCTTTTTGATATTCGTACAATTTTAACCGCTTTGATTATTGTTTTGTATTGATAGAAAATAAGTAAAAGTAAGTTTTATTTTATTAATAAAATGGTCAAAATCGACTGACTGCTGAAAGACTATCAATTCATTTGTTGTCTGCCCCCTAATTGTGTTTTTTTTTTTTTTAATTTATATGATCATAATCATAATCATTTATTCGCTTTGAGAGTAGGTACATAAATAAAGGCTCGTGGGTTCGTGTTCCACACGATCAATCACAATCTTTCATTTTGAATGTTGAGCAGACAAATTTTTCGAACATAATATGAAGCAATGGATTAGCAATCTGTCAAAATGATTCAGATTGTCATTACAGAACAGGTCTCATGCGAAAACAAATAAGTTGATGTTGTTTAGGGCACAGCCGCTTACGAGTTTTATAAATTAGAGCTAAGTGACTTGCCTAGTAATATGTGAATATGACTAACTATTCCGCAAGTTTTATGGTTTATTTACGCTCATTTTTCTTTAGGTATGATATCGCAGAACAGAAAATTATATCATGAACAAAGCTGTCCCTTATTTTATTCAGGAGTTTCAATTTCATCTGTATGTAAATATGCTACATGTAGATAAAAGTGTACCTACTGTAGTAGGTATACCTTTCAACAGAAAGGGTTGTAACCCCTTGTTTAAAACTGCAATATTTAAAAAGAGAAATCTAAGGGGGTATTACACTATCACATTTATGATCATAGATCTATGATCAAACATATAATGAAATTGTAATATAGACATATTATGGATCATTTGTGAGCTTCGTAGATAGGTATATGATAGTGGAATATCCCTCTAAGGTGGACATACCCATGGTAAATGTCTATTTTACAATTTCATTATATATCTGATCATAAATCTATGATCACAGATATATGATAGTGTAATACTCACCTAGAAGCATATTTAAAATATTATTAAGTAATCAATTTAAACTTAAAATCAGAGAAAATCTTTAAAAATCACTTAATTAGTTACTTACTTTTAAAGCATTAGCAGCTCGACATTTCAAAGTAGCCGGTTTATTTTTAACTACATAAGTGTTTTCTGGTTCTAAAAGAAAAATTGGCAAGTTATCTTTCGCCGTATGTAACGGTATCTTATCGTCTATCGAAGATACGTCGTGAGCATCGCTGCGAACTGTTGCCAAGTCCGGAGAATCTTTATAATTTGACTCTTTAGCATCGTAGTCATAATCTAAGTAAGCATTTTCGTCTTCTTCATCCTCTTCTTCAATTTCCTCGTGATTGGTAAAGACTGGAGGTAGAAAATAATCTCTTTCCTGATTCGTTTGGTGACTGACAAGGAATTCTAGTGGTTTCTCTTCTTTTATAGCCGTGTTTATAGTATCATCTGTTCGACGATGAGAATCTACAATAGAAATTATTTTTGATGCTAGTTCCTTGAAAGATAATTTGATTTGCTTTTAACTGACTTAAAACAGAATTTAGTTATTGTTAATTGTCTTAAGCGTGTATGTTCAAATAAGTTTCTGAGTATAATATTTGTTTAGTGATTTTGTAATTAAACATTACATAAATTAAGCCTATATAGGTTAGTTTGTATCTAGTTTAATTTTTATTCATTATTTTGTTGTCAAAATAACGAATAAAAAGTAAATTATCGATCAAATTAATAAAATAAGTTATGATTCTAACAGGTATTACGTACAATGTATATTTACTTAAATGTAAAATTTTTACACATTCTCATTGTTGATCTTATTCAAAATTAATATAAAAATGATAAACTTTTACTAATAAAATGTTGTACATGAGTCAGTTAAAAGCAGAACATTTTTTTATAACAGAGAAAATTCAAAGTAAAGTCATAGGTACTCACTTTTGACCGTATTTTGTCCTTTTACATAAAAAGCCAATTGAAATTGAATTATAATGAGGCAAATCCAAAAATTCACTTCCATTTATAAACTTATTATTTTCCCAATTATTTAAAAAAACAACCGAAGTTTGGCGAACATCGTGTTCCATCACTGCTTTATAAATTTTACATTTCTCCACTTTTATTTATTTATTATTTTTTGCACAAATTTAAGCATAATCCACGTCACTTATTATCACAGTAAAGATGGTAATTTATGGTTATTCACTTCACTACCGTGCACGAAAAACTGATTCATTAAAATCGTAAAAGTTTACGATTTGGCGCAAACGCTCGGCTAGGTGTGAGCCCCACGACAAATGACATTCAACTGGGATTTAGGGGATGAATGAGAACGACTCCTACCCTAAATACGCTTACTGCGCATGTGTGGGACTTTGAAGAGTTTTAATAGAACTTGGAATATTTTCGTTTATTAGTTTTCGAGTGGTCAGGACATAGTTAACCTGGATGTTATCTATAACATTTTATTGTTAGTCAACTACATAATAATCTCGTATAACTTTATATGTGGTAAAGTTTGCAATTCCAAAATCTATAGCTCATCAAAATGTACCTATTTCTTTCTTTAGCAAGTACTTGTTGTACTATAGAAGTAGAACATAATTATTTTAATGTCCAGGTAATTAATACAGTAGGGGAGATGACAAAGGTTACAATGTATTATTTGCCAATGGGCTCGGGCTCAGGGTGCAAATTCTAGAGTGGAGACTAGAGAGGTGATTTGAGGTGTGGTATGGTATGTGTGTATGTGTAATGTGTGTATGATGTATGTCTGATGTGTGTGCGGTGTGTGTGTGGCATGTGAGTGTAAGTGTGCGTGTTTGTTCTCAGTGTTCTTCGTTTGAATCGGTGTCAGTTCAGGGTCTTTATATTAATTGTTTCGAAGTCATCATAACCAGTGTTTTGCTATATTTTCTTTACATTTTTTTGCAACTGAATATCTACTTACTTTATTAAATATCTATGTCCCACAGTTGGGCAAGGCCTCTTCTCATATAGAGAAGGATATAATCATTGACCATCACGCTTGTTAAATAATAGCAACCTGTTTAAGATGCTCTTACAAAAAGTCTTGTCTACCTTATTTGAAACCACAACAAGTACCTAAGTTTTCACTTTCGCTGTTAAACCCGCGATGTGTTGCTATGCTTTTGTTAAAACACATGACTCAGTTTGATTAATAAATATACAATAAAAAGAAACGTAATTCCTTGTAATTTTTTTCTTTATGATTAGGTAATTATAATCCATTGAAAATTCCTGAAAAATATTGCGCATGATATGCTATAAAGTAAAATAGGAAAGGATACAAGTACATCGACTAGTAAATTCATCGATTTAATATCGGCACCAATTCTATTCCTCAAAACTCAACTAAAAAAAAACTCAAAGCATTTATTTCAATTAAACCATTTACAGGCACTTTTGAATTGTCAAAGAATCGGTCAGTTAGTCAGAAAGTTGAAGCTAGTTCCTGCAATCAAGACAACATCACGACTGTATTTCTGGAAGGGGTAGACAAAGGTATGTCTACACAGTAGTAAACCTTTCCTCTGCTATGTTCCGAATCAATCTGCCTAGCCTTTTCTCAACAATGTTGGGGTCGGCATCCAGTCTAACCGAATGCAACTGAATACCTGTATTTTACATGGAGCGACTACCTACTATCTGAACTCCACAACCCAGTAACTGGGTAATACGATACCTCTTGGTAAGACTGGTTGTCAGACAATCGGGCTTCTGACGACCCGTAACGACTGTCAAAGATCCACGAATGACAGCCGGGACCAACGGTTTAACGTGCTTTCCGAGGCACAGAGGAGTCTCGGTATGTTAAGATGGTCACCCATCCACGGACCAACCCCGGCAAGCGTAGCTTAACCTAGTGGATCGACCCGTGCGGCTGTTATTACTTAGCCATGAGCTCTTCTGCTATGTTCTGTTAACTACAAAGTTACTGAGGGTGAGCCTATTGGCATGGACCTGGGGGCCTACTACCAGCTCAAAAGCAGTATTATTTCAATATTGCTTCAGTGGAAGAAAGAGATGGTGCATACGGCCTGTAGAGCTTCATCTCTTTCCCACACTGAAGTAATATTCAAATAATACTACTTTTTAATACTTTTAATGCTCAATAATACTGATTGTTATATTATTAGTGTAATATGTTTTGTAAATTGACTTCTATGGGTCCAGTTACCCGAAATAAATGAATTTTATTTTTTATTTATGAGTCCCCTGACATAAATACCTTCCCGAATGCTAAGAAATTCCTATTATAATGGAAAATCTTAATAACACGGCAAGATCTAGAGGTCGAATCTTAATAAAATTAACTTAAATGTACATGTAGATGTTATACTTAAGATAGTTAAGCCGCGTATTCATAGGAAATTGAGAAAAAGTTGCGCAACATTTTTGTATTTGTTACCGGGTACCTACTTAAAATGTTGCTGGCAACAATCTTGCTTGAAATGAAAGTGGTAATGTAGTGAAAAAAGAAATAGCTTTCGCTTTTTAACTAATGTGTCCTAAAACATAAAAATAAAATTTGAAACAAATTTTTATTGAAATACCAAATCATTAAATTATCATCCACAGAAGATTCCCGCAAATAATTGATCTTGAATAGCTCTGATGATAAAGTAAAACGGACGATTTGCAACAAATCTAATTTGTGTCGGAGGCAACGGAGCGAACGCCGCCCCGATTATTACCGCTGCAAGCATAATTTATTAAATTAAAACTACTTACGAAGAAATAGACATGTTTTTAACACGTTTTCATTAGCTGCACTATAGTCTCTCACTACTAACAAACAAACAATGTACTGTATTTCTATTTTCTTAATGTCCCTCGTTAATCATCGCATTTCCAAAAAACTAATCCTAATTTCCATGTTCATCAATTATTAGATTTATCTTGGATAATAATTTGAATTCAGAACTAACTACTTTATTGTTGTTTTGTTTTGATTTTCGTGTGAACTATGTATATAGAGCTGTAAAACTATTTTCATCCGTCGTGCCTGCGACTTTAGCAGCTTTCCTACCATTTTTTAAATAAATTACATTAAGTTAAAAGAGTTTTAACAACTCTTTATACTTCCAAGTCGATTAAGAACAAAAAAACAAACTCTTCAGCTTTATCTAAACAAATATTATAAAGAGAAAAGATTTGATTTTTTTGTATGTTTGTTTGTTTGTAATGAATAAACTCAAAAATTACTGGACCGATTTTAAAAATTCTTTCACCAGTACATTGCTATATTATCACTGAGTAACATAGGCTATAATTTATAAAGATACCACGCGAGTGAAGCCGCTGGCGGAAGCTAATTGTTAGTATATAGATAAAAGCTTAAATAAAATACTAGGATAAATTTAAGATTTTGCTAATAATTTATTAGGGAAATAGAAACTCATCTTACTTCATGATATGGACAATAGACAGCTAGGAATACATTAACTCATGCCTTTTTCCAGTTACGAAGACCTCATTTTTGAGTAAAACTATAGCTGACCCGATAACCCTTGTCCATTCCAAATGAAAACATCCCGTAGAAGAATGGACGTTCAGCTTTTCCTGAACATTTCCCGGGAAACGGCGCGGTTGGCGCAGTGGTTAAGCGATTGACTGCTGCGCGGAACAAATATATGTATGACCTACAAGTAGTTGGTCCAGGTCTGGCTGTTTGTGTATGTGAGTTTAAATGTTTGTAAACGCACCCACAATACAGGAGAAATTCCTAGTGTGGGGCAAAGTTATATTAAAAAAAAATACCCTTTTTCTTTTCATAAAAACCTAATTCGGACTGTTACAAACATTTTATTTTAAAACAAAAAATTGCCAAAGCGGTCCAGCTGTTCTCAAGTGATGCGTTTACCAACGAACAGCATTTCATTAATTACTGGTTACACCCCGCGGTTTCACCCGAATAAATCTCAATCCCGTTAGAATATCGGGATAAAAGGTATTCTATGTCCTTCTCCAGGTTATGGTCTACCCATGTGCCAAATGTCATCCAAATCCGTTCAGCCGTTTCGCGTCAAAGTGTAACAAACAAATGAACTCACTTTCGCATTTGTAATATCGCCGTCCACGGCGAATAAAATGGTAATGTGCTATTATGATAGTTTTAACTTTATTGCAAATTCGATATTAGAGGTCTGATTTCACTTTGTCAATTTTTTTTTATTCATTTTCTACGGTCATTTCAGAAGTTATGAGATTTTAAGGTGTATTGTAATGAACGTAAAAAATCACTTTTCTTTTGGTATTTGAACAATTTCGCTACATTAACGTTCTTTATTTTTAATTTTTATTATTTTAATTTTAATTTTATTTGTAATATTATTGATAATTTTAAACATTTTAGTAATTTAGATTCAGATTTTTTTATCTTAGTAATAATAGTATGATTGTGGTGTGTATTTGAATACTAACATAACTCTTAAGTATATCGACTAACAAAAATATGGATCATTGTGTCTGAATTAAATTTAAAAATATATTATTTTTATATAAATTAGATAAGATATTCACAAAAAACAGTTTTTTATTTTTCCTGAGTTTTTACGATTACGATTTTATTCGCCGAGGACAGCGATATTAGTTAGTATTAAAGATTAGGACGCCAGTAAATAATAAACTACAAAACATTAGTAACCCATGTTTATTGCAATAAAAATCAATTATAGTCCCGTGCAATAATCATCCATTGTAGATATGCAAACAATTGCTCTCTGTAGATTGTGTTATAGAAGAACAATGGTCGGTTGGCTTCAAATTCTATTGGTTTTGCCATTGACGATGTTACCATAAGCAACCCTGCAGCAAGAAATTGAGTAAATTATAGTTTACTATTTAAGAGGAGCTCGTAGCTAAGTAATTACAGCCACAAGGGTCGATCCACCAGGTTAAGCTACGCTTGCCGGGGTTGGTCCGTGGGTGACCATCTTTACATATTGAGACTCCTCCGTGCTTCGGAAAGCACTTCCCGCCTGTCATTCGTTTATCTTTGACAGTCGTTACGGGTCATCAGAAGCCCGAAAGTGACTACCAGTCTTATCTTATCCAAGGGGTATCGTATTACCCAGTTACTGGGTTGTGGAGGTCAGATAGGCAGTCGCTCCATGTAAAATACTGGTATTCAGCTGCATCCGGTTAGACTGGAAGCCGACCCCAACATAGTTGGGAAAAGGCTCGGCAGATTATAGTTTACTATTAAATAAGATATCCTAAAGTATACGATAGATAAGAAATAAGAAGACAGTTAAAAGTTCATAAAGAGGAAGAGAGATAAGTTGTGTTGCAAATGTTACCAATTCCGCGTCATATTCAATTGGTAACATTTAAGATAATTAATTGATTCAGGCGTGACCTTGTGGAAATCCATTATAAAATACAATAGACGTGGATATATTTAGTAACTTGTTCCGCTTAGCTAGTTGTTAAGCGGAACAAGTTACTAAATATATCCACGTCTATTGTATTTTGGTAACATTTGCAAGTTTGGAAGTCGGATGTTTTTTTTTTTTAGTTTTTACTTATGTTACACACAAATTCAAATTCCACTACCTGCTATATAAACAACAGTGACAGGAACTTATCATATCATCCATTTACTTGTGTGGGGAAAGTGGGGAAATAAGCACGTATAATTTGAACCCAACTCAAAAACTATTCAAGCAAAGTTAATATAATTTAAATAGGACCACCTTGAGAGCATACCCTTTCAAACAATTTTAACAAAAGAATTTTCAAAATCAGTCCATAATTGACTAAGAAATCGGTGGACATACATTTAAAAAAAAACTAACACACGCTACGAACATATAACCTCCTCCTTTTTGGAAGTCGGTTAAAAAATCGAATGTATTGCTGGATATTAGTCATAATAAAAGTATTAGAATCTACAATCAATTTCAGGGGATTGAATATGTTGGGCGGAGCATCGCCGTGTCCTCGTGGAGGCGATCGGCGCGGTGGTGATCTCTCGCGTCTAGCCCTGATTGTTCGGGCCATGGTACGGAGCGAGAGGAAATGGGAGGCCTTCACCTCCTTCTGCGAAGCAGTAATGCTCGCGAAGGAGGAGGCGGAACGTGTGAGGGAGAGGCAAAATTCGCGCCCTCACGCCCTTAACCGCCGCAGGAGGAGACGTCCTGGGCGTCGGGAATCGCGAGCCAATTTCCGGCCACCGTAGCCGTGGGCTTGCGGACGGTGAGCAATGGGTAGCTCACCGCCTGATAAGGACTAGGCCCGGGTCGACGGCGCGTTGTGTTCCACGCGCGCCTCAAAGAGATGTCAGCAGAATTGACGGGGTCCGCTATGGCCGATGCCTGCTAGGGTTGCGAATAAGAGTCTGACACGCCCTCCTGCTCCACCCAGAGCGTGAGAAGTTATTTGATAATTTCCCAACCAAAAAAAAACAAAAAAAGGGGATTGAATATAAAAGAAAAAGGAAGGAAGAAGAATTAATGACGGATATAACTGATTATGAAGTTCAAGTTTTTTTTAATTTTTTGCCCGAAAAGAAAAAAATAAAAAAAACTATTTTTTACTTGTTTTATAACTATGTTGTGTTGTGTGCCTTTTTGTCTGTGCTAAATAAAAGTATTTTGTTTATTTCTTCTTTCATTAGCAACACTAGTTAGGGGCAATTTTTTAAAGATTGTAAGGGACCTGTCCCATCGCCAATGAGGGAGCGACTAGCTATCGACAATTTTTTCGCTCAAGAAACGTTCAAAGGATTGTATGTCCCGTGTCAGTAAAAGAGACACATATATTAATAGTTGATTGAATGAGGAATGCGGGAAACGTCGTCAGGAAAGTTTTGAGTGTAAATGTCGATATATGGCTATACGAGTACGCCAGTTGGCAGAAAAGGGTGTAGCAAGCCTAGAGATGCAATATGCTGAATTGCATTTTTTATATTTTAACGGAGTGCCAGCGTGCGGCTCGCCAGTCGCTTACATACCACCGCCCTGCCACTTCATATATCCCTGTAATAATTAAATAAGTAATTGTGGAACAATATTAAACAAATAATATTTTCAGTACAAGTATTCAAACGCCTTTTAATACATAACACGCACAACACGGGTTATGATTTTAAGCGGCTATGTATTGTGTATGTAAGTATGTATTCATCTGTTCATAACTCTTAAACTACTCGTCATATCATGTCGAACAAGACATCGTTAGAAGCGACATGTTGTTCCGGGGGTTAAAGGCTATTTGGCGTCACATACAATCCAACATGGCAGTTCATAATAGATGTAAAGTCATCATCATCTACCTAGCCTTTTCCCAACTATGTTGGGGTCAGCTTCTAGTCTAACAGGATGCAGCTGAGTGCCAGTATTTTACGTGGAGCGACTGCTTATCTGACCTCCACAACCCAGTGACTTACGAAGAGCAACAACTAGGTTAAACCTGATTTCGAGAAAAACGGGGGTAAAGATTTTATTTTTGTTTTGTTTGTGTCTCCAACACTATACATGGTATACAAGGTAAACCGGCTTCGTCATAGATACGTAAAAAGTGTCTAAAAAGAATATATAGATCTCGTTCTGCAAATTCCGAATATGTAATTATCTCAATTCGGCGCAAAACTCGAGTAACTGCACTTTTCGTAAGGACGGCAGTCACTAGGTAAACGATACCCCTTGGTAAGACTGGTTGTCAGAACTTCAGGCTTCTGACGACCTGATTTTTTTGCATGCAATACCAAAATGCAAATGTGTTTTTGCAGCCGGGTTTTTTGTTTTTTAAATAATTTGCTTTATTTCAAGCTTTTTAGTTTTATTAATATTTCGAATTGACTCGTTACTAGCTTTTATTAGATACCAATATTATTGCAATTTATTTTAAAAAAAAATCTCGTCCGTTTTTTGGTATTTGCAGATGCAATATTTAAATATTATATAGCATATGTCACTCCCACAATGAAGACGAATCTAACGACATCTCATATGTTAAAATTCATCAAGCCTTTTAAGCTACAGAGCGTGCCAAAGAAATAGATATACATACATACATACTCTCGAAAAACATTACCCTCCTTCTGGGGCAGTCGGGTTAAAAGCAAAGTTGGAATAACAAAAACGCGGTATTGTCAGTTCTTTGCGAAACCTAGCCGGACGAAAGTGAGAAAAATCAAGAATCAAAAACAGATTAGCTCTAAGTTTCTCATATCATTTATATAATTTTTACATACTTACTATCCGGAAAATATTCCAGTAAAAAACTGTTCTTTATCAGATACAATGTAGAAGAGGAATGGATGATTAGCGCGGAACATAATCTTATCCAACTTCAAGGACACGTATTGAAATTTTATTTCTGCAACCAAAGCAAAGCAAAATAATGATAATCTGGCAGTTGGGAGTATTTTATGTAGCCTAACCAAATGTCCTCTCTTTGGTAATGAATTGTTCGTCGAGTCGTTGAGCTCCTTAATCTTCCTAGATATGAGCAAAGCTTTTGATCTCGTTAACCACTATACACTATTAGATAAATGTGAACGCTACGGCATCAGGGGTCCAGCGTTAGAATGGCTGAAAAGTAATCTCAGCAATAGACAACAGTGTGTTGAAATTACGCATTTGAATGATAAACTTGTTGCGATGGTTTACAAATCCCTATTTAGACACAATGGGTCTGGAGTACCTCAAGGAAGCATCCTTGGGCCTCTTCTCTTCCTTCTATATATTAATAACTTACCAAATAAAACAAGCCATAAATGTGTACCTACTATTTGCAGATGACGTGTCAGTAATAATACCGGAAAATAATAAAACATTACATCAACAAGAAGTAAATCTCACCGTCTGCGTCTTCTCAAAGACGGTGGGATGAGCCGCTCTGTTGAGTAGTACAGAACAATTTACTTAACACGTCTGCTACTACTGCGGAGCGTGCGCGCCTGCTGGCTGTGAGTAAGTGGGAATCGGGTCTGTGGCGTCATGCACTTCCGTCGTCGAACATAGGCACTTTGCTCGACGACACCACTTTCCGCCTCGCTGCTTCCCTTCGACTAGGAGCTCCATGTTGTTCTCCTCATCGCTGTCACTGTGGCAAAGTTGTCAACAGTCTCGGCCATCACGGCCTCTCTTGCAGCCGAAGTGCGGGTCGCTTAGCGCGGCATGCGAACATCAACGACATCATCCGACTAGCTCTTGTCACCGCCGGCGTTCCAGCTGTATTAGAACCCAGTAGCTTGGCACGCGACGATGGCAAAAGACCGGATGGCATGTCTTTATTTCCATGGAAGGTGGGAAGGCCTTTACTGTGGGACGCAACCTGTGTCGACACTCTTGCGCCATCCCATCTTCTTGGCTCCCTCAAGCGGCGTAAGTATAATAACCTTATTGGTAACTATATTTTCGAGCCGTTTGGGGTTGAAACCCTCGGGCTGTGGGGTCCGAGTGCTCATGGCCTCTTTCGTGACATCTCAAAACGGCTATTTGACACTTCCCGTGACCCAAGGGCTGGTTTTTACCTTGGCCAGAGGCAAAGCATTGCCATACAACGTGGCAATGCGGCCAGTCTCTTGGTACATTACCAGTCGACAGCGATGCGAATGAATTTTTCGACGCTATATTTTAGTTTGTAAATAGTTTTAGTTAAGTTAGTATATATTTTTGTTATTTTTATCAAATTAGTTATAAGTTATTTACACATTTGTACATAATATATTAGAAGATTAGAAGTAAGGCATGACTACTTAATAATGTAAATAAAGTTACATACAGAAACAGTAAAAAAAACTATCAACGAAATAATAAATTGGCTAAATGAAAACAACTTATAAGTAAATTAATCTAAAACAAAATTTATTCAATTTGCAAACTATAAACAAAACCCCCCAAAAATTAATTTAAACCATAATAACAAAATAATTAACAAAGAAAATAGTACTTATAACATTTTTAGGTCTGACATTAGATGAAAATTGTAATTGGGAAATATATATTGAAAATCTATTTAAAAAATTAACAGATTTGTATACGCACTAAGAGAATTACGTAAAACAGCGAATGAAGAAGCTGCACTCAACGTCTATCACGGCTATGTACCGTCTGTACTGAGGTACGGCTTACTCTTATGGGGTAACTCGTCTCATATTCAAAGAACTTTCATTACGCAAAAAAAAAATGCTTAAGAAGAACAATAATTAGGGCGATTCCATAGTAAGTAAGTAAGTATTTATTTACATAAAACATGGTATACATGGTGTTACAATAATTTACAATAAAGATCTTACATGTTTTGCCAGAATTGTACTTAGCATGCATATGTTCAATTAATTCTAACATGAGAATTTGTTATCCATAAATTCTTTAAGACTATAGAAATTTTTCAAGTTTAACCAGTCAAACATTATTTTCCCTTAAATAATCTGGAGTTTAAGTTTTTTATGCTACTCGGTATGTTATTATATATACTAACACAATTATATAAGCAGCTTTTATTATATTTAGCAAGCTTGGGAAGATCATGCAGAACGAGTCTCTCTGGATCACGTTATGTTTATTAACGAACATACATATTTCCAATATATAAAGCGACGGCAGAGGTAACAAACCTAGTTTCTTAAATATGGGTTTACAAGATTCCTCCGAGTGCACCCGTACATTGCCTTAATGCACTTTTTTTGAGCAACAAATGCTCGTTTTATATCGGTACTATTTCCTCATATTATAAGCCCGTAACGTAGTACCGATTCTACATATGCATGATAGGTCATGAGAGCTGTTTTTAAGTTTGTAATATTTTTGATTTGTTTAAGAGCATATACAAATTTATTTATTCTCTTTGCAGCGTTATCCACATGCTCTTTCCAATTCAAATTCTCATCAATAATTACGCTTTAATTTTTGATACGTTTAGTTTAATTTTATATTTAGGATATACATATGAGAGTTGTAGACCAATTTTTCAAAAGTTAAAGGTTTTATCGCTAGCTTCTAATAACATTGTAGAAATAGTCATATTTGTTGAGAAAAATTCACACTTCTTCTTCACAGTAACCGAAAACAAAAGATTTACAAAAAGAGATTCCACAAAGCTAAAAAAACCATTTTGTAACAGCACTTTTCACTATAGAAACAGCTACCTTATGTCCATAAAAATTTACAACCATATTCCAAAAGTAATAAGAGAACAACCACTTAACTACTACAAAAGAAATCTAAAAACATGGCTAATCCAAAATAATTTTTATACACTAAAAGATTTTTTTGATTATAAGGATAATACATTTTAGATTTATTTAGTTTTATGATTATGATACATAAAAATATTGTTGTTGTTGTGTTTTATTTAAATTTTAATAGAGTTAAATATATCTTTATGTCAAATAAGTAGTATATAAGTTTGGTTTTATGAACATGTAAATATTCGTTTGCCGCTTTGAGCGGCGGATGTGTCCGGAACATAATTATACCTTACCAACATTTTATGTACCATATCCAAAGAATAAATGTCTTTGTCTTTGTTTTTGTCTGAAGTTCTGAGTTGTGCTACACGATTACTGACAAATGCGTGCACTGACTGGACAAGTCCACTCAAATCTGTACGATTCGTTCCTCAAAAAACCATCTCAGATATTAATTAACCTGCATGGTCCCCATATGGCCTGACCAGGATTATATCTGGACTTTAAAAGAGACTGTGATCTCTGAATTGTTTCGGTCTTTCTTCTCAGAGTAGTCAGATAGGATACACCGAACGCATCTAGTTTTAAAATATAATTTAATTTTGACTTGGAAAAGTGTTTTCTTGAATCAATTTACAGAAATAAATATTACTTATCAATCATTAACACGATATATGACAGTGATCAGACCATCAATAAGTGCTACTGGCAATGTACATTAATATCTAATTAACCTATAAAGCTTTGATTAATAACAATAAGACACAATTAACAAACTTTTGGTGAGCAGCCTCTGAGAGCCCAACGCGCATCAATCAGTTTAATATTTTAAACCACGAATACACAAGTGTCAAGAGATCCTCTTTTATTATGTAAACGAAGACTAAATAATAATAACAATGCTAAGTTAAGTTTAGTTAGTGTAAGAGATCGCGGAAAGCGATAAGGCCGCCCATTGTATATTTTATAGTTTGATTTATTTTTTTGTTATGTATTTTTGTGGTGTACAATAAAGTATATATACCTAAATAAATAAATAAAAGTATGCGCTTCGGGAATCATCGTCTTTCTTCAGAAATACGAACGTACGATGATGAGATCTAATATAGAGCAGTTATAACTGTGGCGACATCTACAACGCCACATGCGAACTACGCATTCACACTGACGTCACGCAAAATCCTACATCGCGCATGCAAAGTTTACAGTGCGACTAGCATAAATACAATGACGCCCATAGGCTTGCGCCCACCCGCATTTTTCTGAATGTTCATGAAAAATTATGGAAAAATAACTTTAAAAGGGGGGTCTATCTTGACATTTTTAATATTTATTTCATTTTTTCTGATACATTTTTTTTTCGAAACCCTATGATTTTATGAACCTACTCTTGTTTTTTTTTAAAAACACTGTTATTTTTTAGAAAAGAATGTTGTCACCTCCGTTTTTTTTGCATAATCGACAAATTTTAATAAAATGATAGTTAATCCAATAAAATAACTCATAGGCTTTTAGAAATAATAAACAGAATCCAAATCAAGCCAATAACATCGGGGATATGGCAAACGCTACTCATAACATAACAAATTGAATAACATGAAAAATATTAATATTAAAGATAGACCCCGCTTTAAAAGTTATTTTCGAAAAAAAAAACAAGAATATTCAGAAAAATACGGCCGGACACATACTGATGGGCGACATTGTATACAACGTCCCGGCATTAATCGTTGTGCAGTAGGCTACCAGACGCAACACCCGTCTGGTCGGAGAATCCTCCCTTTTCCAAGTAGGATGAAGAACTTCACTCCTTGTCCCTCATACCTCTATATTCGTGACTCCGAACAGACAAAGGACATTGTCACAGCCTTCGAGCAACTAGTTCAGCGTGACGTCATCATCATCACTTCCTCAAGTTTTCGAACGATGAGTGACACAGTCACCTAGCACCCAAGACCACAACCGGTATCCTGACCGCCAGCATGCAGCGGACGCGCATATCTGCAGGGTAATTGTGTAACCCACATAAAATGGCAATCGATCGCAACGCCTTTCATTTTAACTGACTTTCGAAAAGCGACTTTGTTGTATAATATTTAGAGATTACTAGTTTATTTACTTAGAACTATAAAAATTATGTAATAAGTATGTCACTGGTCCCTAAAGATTCATTAGAAAACCAGCGTCAGACAGCATTTGACTGGCGCCAATTTTAAATGAACCATTTTGGCACAGCCGTGCGCGAGGTACAAACTATTGTTGTTAAAACATTATTTTCACTTTTTAGGATTCAGTACCTCAAAAGGAAAAACGGAACCTTTAAAGGATCACTCGTGTGCCTGTCTGTCGAAGAGTGTCACAGCCAATTTGCTCCGAATCTAATGGACAGATTTTGCACACTTATATATTTCTGTAACCCAAACAAGGACGTGTAACGTAATTATGAATTTAAAATATGGGGTCACTTTAATAGGTATTTGCAGATGCAATATATTAATATTATATAGCCTATGTCTCTCCCACAATACGACACCTCATATGGTCAAATTCATCAAGCCGTTTAGGCTACAGAGCGTGCCAAAGAAATAGACACACGTACGAATGTACGTCCTCTAGAGTGCCTTTTAGTGCCTGATTTTTAAAAATCAGGCACTAAAAGGCACTCTAAAGACAATTTCCATGCAAGCTCCGCCCCCGTGCACTTCGCCACTCCTCTATGTGCTAAACGCTAAAACATCAGTAATAAAGTTGAATATCGCGTGCGCTCTTTGATCGTGTTCGAGCACGGAACTAAATGGCGTAAGTCTCAATTCTTCTTTCGTTTATAACTAAAGTAATTATTTGACCTAGAAAAAAAATATCTTGTGGTTGGATAATGTTTTCTTACTGTGAATAGGTACTTATTTTAGACATAAAAGCCGAGTAATCTTGATTTCATTTATATAGTCTTTAAAAAAAAGACATGATTTTCGAATAAAAAATTAATCGAGCGAAAATATTACAATTACGTAACTGTCTTGTACATGAAAAGAAAAAAATCCAATAAATCATATACTAAAGTTCCATTTGGATTGTATTCGTGACTGTTTCAGAATATTAATGCAAATTAACATACAATTTAGGGAGCCTCCTCTTAAATCTTTCTTTTTATTACTTAATTCCTTCATAAAATAGTAGATTCAAAGTCAAATAATTTATTTCAATTAGGCACAAAAAGGCACTTTTGAACGTCAAAAACAAAAAATAGAATTGATTCTAGTCGCCCCTTCCAAAGGGTAGTTTTCGTATGGAGAAGAATGGGCAAGAAACTCCACCGTTACTCTTTTAAAATGTTTTACAATATTTTGTATACATTAATTATATAATTATATGTGAAAACGATGCACCTGGAATAAGATTTATATACCACAATAGGTAAAAATAAAAATGAAGCAATGATAGAAAAAATAATTATGTAATGGATACATGGTGTTCACATATTTACAAGCATTGTAAAACCTATACGGTATTCCTAAAAAAATTACAAGTGATACTAATTCGTCAGTGTGTGAGTTCAAGTAATCACATAATGTAAAAAAAAAAATGTTGTAATATTTAATTACACAATTAAATTAGCAACCAGTTTGATTTTGTCTAGATTGTTATACGAGGGGCTAAAATAACCCATCGTAACGATAAATAGAAACCGAGCTATAATGGGTTTTAGAGCCGTGTGTTTACACTCTACTTTTCACTACAATTGTGAGAAAATAAAATAATCCAATAAAATATCAAATAGTTTATTTTATTTAAATGTACAATTTGTACAATTCTGGATATTTAACGAAATGTTTTTTTCCGGTAACTTAATTTTAGTCCTCTGTGAAGATGTTCTCACTAGATGGTGACATTTTCACTGTTGTAAATTATATTACGGTCACCAATTCAATTCGTAATTAGAGAAAAATTCTAAAGATTTTATTTCTTCTGTAGCCGCAACGCAATGCACACATTTTACCGAAGAGATAGCCGCATTTAGTTCCATTTTCAAAAATAAAATGTTCTTTTTTTTTTGTGAACCAGTAATAAGTCGATTCCATAATCATGATTATTCTACATAAGAATAAAGACTTTTTCGTTTTTCAAGGCTCGTTGGAACAGACAAAAATTAAAAAGAAATTACTTTTTCCCTAGAGCAAGAAATGCTATTTTTTCCCCGCTCTGGTACTCTACAATGACGGCCTTTTTGAGCAAGAGGAGTGAAAAAAATATTCCGGGAATATAAAAAAGGCGGTGTTGTCAGTTTTTGCGAAATCTAGCCAGACGAGGGTGAAGAAAGATCAAGAATCAAAACTGATTAGCTCTAAGTTTCTCATATCATTTATTTTATTTTTACACACTTACTATCCAGAAAATACTCCAGTAAACAACTGTTCTTTAAAAAATACGATGTAGAAGAGGAATGGACGATTGGCGTGGAATATGGTGTTATCCAACGGCAAGGACCCCAATTGCATTCCTATTCCTGCAATCAAAGCAAAGCAAAATAATGATATATAATCTGGAAGTTGGAGTATTTTCATGCGGCCTACCCAAATGTCCTTTATTTGGTAACTGTCCGTCGAGTCGTTGAGCTCCTTAAGTTCTGACGCGTTCCGCAAATTCATTTAGGGGCTCGTATTAGCGAGTCACCGTATAGCTTCTGCGGGCGAGGGGCAAAGCTCTGACCCCGCTTGCTACGCCCCCTTGCGAGGGCGTCGCGATATCTCGATAATCGTTGGGCAGTAGCCTACGACACGCAACACTCGTCAGATCGGATAATCCTCCCTTTTCCATGTAGGATGAAGAACTTCACTCCTTGTTCCTCATACCTCTATATTCGTGACTCCGAACATGACAAAGGACATTGTCTCAGCCTTCAAGCAACTAGTTCAGCGTGACGTCATCATCATCACTTCGTCAAGCTTTCGAACGACGAGTGACACAGCCACCTAGCACCTAAGGCCACAACCGGTATCCTGACCGCCAGTATGCTGCGGACGCGCATATCTGCAGGGTAATTGTGTAACCCACATAAAGTGGCAATCGATCGCAACGCCTTTCATTTTGACTGACTTTCGAAAAGCGACTTTGTTGTATAATATTTAGAGATTACTAGTTTATTTACTTAGAACTATAAAAATTATGTAATACGTATGTCACTGGTCCCTAAAGATTCATTAGAAAACCAGCGTCAGACAGCATTTGACTGGCGCCAATTTTAAATGAAGCATTTTGGCACAGCCGTGCGTGAGGTACAAACTATTGTTGTTAAAACATTATTTTCACTTTTTAGGATTCAGTACCTCAAAAGGAAAAACGGAACCTTTAAAGGATCACTCGTGTGTCTGTCTGTCGACGAGTGTCACAGCCAATTTACTCCGAATCTAATGGACCGATTAAATTGAAATTTTGCACACTTATTCTATATTTCTGTAACGCAAACAAGGACGTGTAACGTAATTATGAATTTAGAATATGGGATCACTTTAGTAGGTATTTGCAGATGCAATATATAAATATTATATAGCCTATGTCTCTTCCACAATACGACACCTCATAATTATGTTCAAATTCATCAAACCGTTTAGGCTACAGAGCGTGCCAAAGAAATAGACATACGTACATTCATACATACTCTTGAAAAACATTACCCTCCTTCAGTCAGTAGTCGGGTAAAAATAAGGCACTAAAAGGCACTCTAAAGACAATTTCGATGCAAGCTCCGCCCCCATGCACTTCGCCACTCCACTATATGCTAAACGCTAACACATCAGTAATAAAGTTGAATATCGCGTGCGCTCTTTGATCGTGTTCGAGCACGGAACTAAATAGCGTAAGTCTCAATTCATTTTCGTTTAAAACTAAAGTAATAATTGATCTAGAGAAAAAATATCTTGTGGTTGGATAATGAACTATATTTTCTTACTGTGAATACATATACACACACACTTATTTTAGACATAAAAGCCGAGTAATCTTGATGTCATTTATTTATAGTCTTTAAAAAAATACATGATTTTCGAATAAAAAAATTAATCAACCGAAAATAATTATTACAATTACGTAACTGTCTTGTCCATGAAAAGAAAAAGATCCAATAAATCATATATTAAAGTTCCATTTGGATTGTATTCGTGACTGTTTCAGAATATTAATGCAAATTAACATACAATTTAGGGAGCCTCCTCTTAAATCTTTATTTTTATTACTTAATTCCTTCATTAAAAAAAATATTCCGGGAATAAAAAAAACGCGGTGTTGTCAGTTTTTGCGAAATCTAGCCAGACGAGGGTGAAGAAAGATCAAGAATCAAAACAGATTAGCTCTAAGTTTCTCATATAATTTATTTAATTTTTACACACTTACTATCCGGAAAATACTCCAGTAAACACCAATTCAATTCGTAATTAGAGAAAAATTCTAAAGATTTTATTTCTTCTGTAGCCGCAACGCAATTGCACACATTCTACCGAAGAGATAGCCGCATTTAGTTCCATTTTCAAAAATAAAATGTTCTTCTTTTTTTGTGAACCAGTAATAAGTCGATTCCATAATCATGATTATTCTACATAAGAAAACAGACAAAAATTAAAAAGAAATTACTTTTTCCCCTAGAGCAAGAAATGCTATTTTTTCCCCGCTCTGGTACTCTACAATGACGGCCTTTTTGAGCAAGAGGAGTGAAAAAAATATTCCGGGAATATAAAAAACGCGGTGTTGACAGTTTTTGCGAAATCTAGCCAGACGAGGGTGAAGAAAGATCAAGAATCAAAACAGATTAGCTCTAAGTTTCTCATATCATTTATTTTATTTTTACACACTTAGGTACTATCCAGAAAATACTCCAGTAAACAACTGTTCTTTGAAAAATACGATGTAGAAGAGGAATGGATGATTAGCGCGGAATATGGGGTTATCCAACGTTAAGGACCCGTATTGCGTCATCACTCCTGCAATCAAAGCAAAGCAAAATAATGATATATAATCTAGAAGTTGGAGTGTTTGTTGGAGTTGGAGTTGGGTACCCTACAAAAGAAATTACTTAGAATCCTGGTAAACATTGATCAAACTGACAGCTGCAAACCCTATTTTCTAAAGCATAATATTCTAACTCTCCCTAGTATTTACATTCTAGAAATATGTAAATTTGTCCGTAAGCACCAAGAGTTCTACACAAAACGCGAAGACATCCAATCACACTTCACACTTAGGCACCGATCTAGGCTAAACATACCAACATCCAAGCTAAAAATGCATTCTACAAGTCCCTACGTAATGTCTATAAAAATATACAACAAACTACCTGACATAATAAAGAAAGAAGAAAAGTTAAATATATTTATAAAAAACCTTAAAAAATTACTCATAAACAAATGCTATTACTCATTAGATGAATATTTAAATGATAAACATAAATAATAGTACAATTATTATTTTCGTTTATTCATTTGAATTCTTATTCTATTACATTTTTAAATATTTCTTAAAATAAAAAGGATAAAAAAACATTTAAAAATATAAAAAATAGTATCCCCACCGGTATCGGGAACAGGGTCCAAGCTACCGGCGGTCAGGGCTCCAGAGAAAGGAACCTCCTAACAATGCGAGCCGTGTCCAGGAGTACCGCTTTCTGAATCAAGCCCTTAATCCAACTGCCCAACGAGAGCCTCCTTAGGTGTTGGTCGAGGCTCTTGGCAATTAAGCCATTGGCTGATACGACTATCGGCACAATGATTGCTGAGTCCACATCCCACATGTCGACAACCTCGCGAGCCAAGTCAAGATACTTGATTTGTTTATCTTTCTCGGCTTTCACGAGGTTCTCGTCATGCGGGACCGTTATGTCAATAATCATTGCGCGCCGCTCTCCTCGATCCACCACCACTATATCAGGCTTATTGGCAACAATAGTCCTGTCAGTGATGATGGATCGATCCCAGTACAATGTGATATTTCCATTTTCGAGAACTGGGTCGGGCACATACCTGTAGTACGGCACTTCCGATTCCACAAGGCTGTATTTCAGAGCAAGTTGCTGATGGATAATCCTGGCTACAAGGTTGTGTCTATGCAAGTACTCTTCGTTAGCTAGACGAGAACACCCGGAGATAATATGTCGGATTGATTCTCCCGGACGGTGTATATAGTACAATTATTATTATAATGATGATAATCACGCAATTTATAGGTATGCTTAAAATATATTAATGATACGGTAATCATTAATAATTCATATAATAATTATAATCAATAAATAATATAATAATAATAATCAATCAATAATATAACAATAATAATTAAATAAAATAGCAATAATTATAAATTAAATAATATAGCAATAATAATTACTCAAAAGAAAGCAATTTATTTATATGAATAAACAGAATTATAATATATAAAAAATAAAAGGTAAATAAAAATTATCTAAATTTAAGTACTTTTTACAGATATAAAACATAAATAATAATAGTTAAGCGAAATGTTAGTAGGTATCTTATTCGCGATCTCCTGACTTTGATTATATGTAAGTTAAAACTTGTTCCCACAAAAACAATTATCCCCTAAAACAGGGCTTCCTCTCTCCTACCCTTTTTGCTGTGCCCTACAGGGTCCATAATGATCTAAATTATATAGTTACCACCTAAGTACACATTATGGTAAAGCAATAAAGATATTGAGTATTGAGTATTTTATGCGGCCTACCCAAATGTCCTTTATTTGGTAACTGTCCGTCGAGTCGTTGAGCTCCTTAAGACGCAGATATATGACAGTGACCTTGAATGGTTAGCTTGCGTGTTCTGTACTGAGCTCACGCAACGCGTCGTACGTCCAGCCAGTAATAGGACTCGGCCATCAAGGAGCGTTGTCCCAAATTAGACGCATTATTAATTTATTACACGTAAAACAAAAGGTATTTTAATAAAACACGTATACTAAAAGATTGATAATTTAATTATCTTTAAAATAGTGAAGTTTTCAGAAAAATACGCTTGATAGATTTTGCGTCATTCTCAGTTTTGTATCCGCGTTAGACATAACTTTACAAATTAATTTCACTATGTACTTAATATAAACATAATCAAAAATATGCCTATATTAAAATATTAAAAAAATGCTCTAATTTAACATATATTCTTTCAAATCACTAACACTACTCATTTAGACGTCTTCTTCAGTATAAAATCATTAACAGTCAGTTATCGTCCCCTTAAGTTCTGAGTTGTGCTACACGATTACCTACTGACAAATGCATGCACTGACTAGACAGGTCCATAATATTTTTATTTTTCTTATTAGCCCCCCAAAAGTGACCCCTATATTCAAAATTAATTTATTTACGTTACACATTCGTGTTTGGGTCACAGAAATACATATTGTAGGTATCAAATTTCAATTTAATCGGTCCATTAGATTCGGAGCAAATTGGCTGTGACAGTCGGACAAGAGTAACCATATAAGTTTTTTTTTACGATTTTTCCGTTTTTTCATTTTGAGGTACGTAAAAAAAACTATCTCAGAGATTAATATGCATGGTCCTCATATAGCTTGACCAAGATTATGTCTGGACTTTAAAAGAGACTGCGACCTCTGAGTTTGTTTCGGCTTTTAATCTCAGAGTAGTCAGATTAATATTTTGTAAACACCTTTATTTATGTACAGACGCCAGCACATCAAGCTACCCGAAACTGTCAAATTTTCCTAATCAACTTTGAACCTTATCCTTCAGCGATATAGTTGAAAATCTATTAAATAAATTGACAGATTGTAGTAGCTTGAATTGCTGGCGTCTGTACCTACTCTCAAAGCGAATAAATGATTAAGTATGATTATGATGAAACACCGAACTCTAGTTTTAAAACATAATTTAATTTTTACGTGTAAAAGTGTTTTCTTGAACCAATTTACAGAAATAAATATCATTTATCAATCATTAACACGATAATAATATAAGACAATGAGGAGACCATCAAAATGTGCTACTGGCAATCAAGCTACCACAATCTGTCAAATTTATTTAATAGATTTTCAACTTTATCGCTGAATCATAAAGTTCAAAGTTGATTGGGAAAATTTGACAGTTTCGGGTAGCTTGATGTGCATAAATATCTAATTAACATATAAAGTTTTGACTAGTAAGACACAATTAACTATCTTTTGGTGAACAACCTCCGAGAGCCCAACGCGCATCAATCAGTTTAATATTTAAACTAAAAAGAAAGTATTTAGATGGTTTGGTTATTGACAAAAGGAATTAAAAATACTAGGTCATGTTAGTTGTAACTCCAGAAGGCTAAGGTTAGAAGGCCTACACTGACCTTATGGATGATATCCTTAAAGAAGGACAGGTTCAGTCATCGCAAACGGTGGGCGTATGTATGAACGGGAACGAAGCTAAGGGAGTATATACGTAGCGGAGCACGTTGAAAGGCGTTCTTTAATCTCAAACCCGTTGGGAAAAGGAGTGATTCTATGCTTAACCTCTTGTCCGGATGTGTCAATATTTAAATGATACTATTCAGTTTATTAAGTAGATATTGCCCTAGTAATAACATAGCTTGTGTGTAATTGCTCATTCAAATCAATATAATTGATTTTTGAGGATTAAGTTCCGATTTCTAATACTATTTTTTCTACGGTAGTAACTAATTTGTACTTCTTTTTACTGATAAATGTATAACTTATTGTGTTGTATAACACAATATACCCCCTAACGTTTACCTACACTTTTGTGTATAATCTCCTTCGTTACAATTTCCATTCTCTTAGCCATGGTTGTTCTGATGTTTGTTTAAAGAAAATCAAAATACAATAAGTTCCAAGTGTTTATCTTCATTTATTGATCTCTTTAATATTACTAATTCCCGCAAAAGACTCCCGAAAACAACTGCTCTTTAATAGCCATGATGTGAAACAAAAACGGACGATTCACTTTTATTTCGCGTTCCATGGTGTGGGACAATTTAGTGATTATTACTCCTGAAACCACGAATACACATGTGTCAAGAGATCCTCTTTTATAAAATAACCGAAGACTAAATGATAATAACGATGCTGACATATTTTAGCCTAACCGCAAAATATATTGAATAGGTACTTATAAAGCTTTAAAAAAAAGTATATGCTTCGGGAATCATCGTCTTTCTTCAAAAATATGAATGCACAATGATGAGATCTAATAAAGAGCAGTTATAACTGAGGCGGTATCCGTCACATGCGAACTACGCACCACAATGACGTCACGTAAAATCCTGCATCGCGCAAGCAAAGTTTACCGCGCGACTAGCAAAAATACAACGCCCCGACATTAATTGTTGGGAGTAGCCTACCAGACGCAATACCCGTCTGGTCAGAGGATCCTCCCTTTTCTATGTAGGATGGAGAAATTTACTCCCTGTTCCACATATCTCTGGTGACCCCGAACATGACACAGGACATTGTCGCAACCTTCGTGCAGCTAGTTCTGCGTGACGTCATCATCATCACTTCTTCAAGCTTTCGAGTGTCGAGTCACACAGTCAGCTAGAACCCACGGCCACAGGTATGCTGACCACCAGCATGCAAGGGACGCACATATCTGCAGGGTAATTGTGTAACCCACATAAAGTGGTAATTGATCGCAATGCCTTTCATTTTGACAGTTCAGCCACGTTTATTCCTTTATTTACGCTGCCGAGCAGACGAATTTTTCAAACCTATAAAGCCATGGATTAGGAACTTCCTTCAAAACCTTCGGATTTTATTTAAAGTGTGTTACGTTTAGGTGTTGGTGCTCACGCATAGCCCAATGCACTTTCTGCCGGTCAACAAGAAAAGCTCATCAATCCTATCTGGAAGACGCCAGCAGTCACCTTTCACCCCGTACTGTACCACATCCGACTCACTGGAGCACAACCGCGGCTCGCTGTGGTACCACCGCAGGCAATTTCAACTCACCGAAGACTATGCGGCGTCCGGTTCCGACTCACTGGAACCCTTAACTGGTCCTGGCAAGTATCACAAGATGTACTGACTCAGCCCACTATCGACCTCCGGTCTCCGGAGGGAATGATGTGGCAACATCTACGACGCCACATGCAACAAACTACGCATCTCAGTGTGATGCGCATATGCGTCACGAAAAATCCTGCATCGCGCAAGCAAAGTCTACCACGTGATAGCATATACAGGGTTATTGGTTATACGTCGGCAATCCATTAAGGGGATGTAGGAGAGGTCATTTGCAACCAAATTACCTCTGATGCCAATGTCAACCATTTTCGAGTAATTAAAGATTTTTGAAGTGAAAACTTCTTTAGGCGCGTTGAGCATTTTTGAGATGGGACTAAATCATTGATTTCGACACCTCGTTTTTGTAAACGCGATTGTGCTCTTTATTTATATTATGTTACGGATCAATGTTCTATGTAAGTATTTTTACTTTAAAGGTTTTGTAAACGCGATTGTGCTCTTTATTTAGACAAGATTACGGACCAATATTCTATACAAGTTTTCTTCCATTAAGGCGATCTTGTTCAAGTTTTCACTTCTGTCGGCTCTCCTGGAGTGCCACTTTTTTTTAATGTATGAAGTAAAAATGTAAAATGGACCCAATAACCCTGATATACCTACAGGGTTTAATGGCTATACGTAACCATTTTCAAGTAATTTAACATTTAAAATGTATGAAATAAAAATGTAACCAATAACCCTGATATACAGGGTTAATGGTTATATGTTGGCATAGGGATCATCAGGAGTAATTTGGTTGCAAATGACCTCTCCTACCTCCCCTTAACGGATTGCCGACGTATAACCAAAAACCCTGTATGTATATCGACCCGCCATCAATTGTCGGGTAGTAGTCCACCAGACACACTCGTCTGGTCGGAGAATCTTCTCATGTCTATCGAGGATGAGTGAACTTTACAACCTTATAATATATCTCTACACTGGAAGTACTTGCCTATTTTTACACGACTACGGCAAAGCCAAAGAGAGTTATAATTTTAAAAGGCTTTGTACGTATGTTCTCTCATAACTACTAAACTACTAGTCGTATTTTAACAAACGAGGTATAGTTGGGAGGATCATTTTTTTCCGCGGATTTCAGGCTATGTGACGTCACATAAAGTTCAACAAGGTGGCTTAAAGCGCACGAAAAGTATTATTTATTTATTTATTTATTTAACTCAGACACAATGATCCATATTTTTGTTAGTAGAAATACTTAAGAATTATGTTAGTATTCAAATAAACACCACAATCACACTATCATTACTAAGATCAAAATATCAGACTCTAAATTACTAAAATGTTTAAAACTATCAATATATTACAAATAAAATTAAAAATTCATTAAAATCTTTAAATTAATTAAATTATAAAAGCACAAAATAAATACATAAAAATCTAAATAATTTTGTCAATTGTTGTTTTTTGAGACATGTAACTGTACACAATGCCACAATATTGGACAATCAATTCTGCCAGCCACAACGCTAAGAATGCTGTTGCCACTGCCGCGGGCACGGCTTAGCAACGATGCAGCTCTCTTTCTGAGGATGGCATGGAAACCATCAATACGAGCGTCGGCAAACATGCCCGACGCGCTGCAGTACCTCGGCAGTCGCATCAACATCCTAAAGGCATTGTTGTACTGAACGCGCAGGGCGTTGATTGCCTTTTGCGTATATTTGACCCATAGACTGCACGTATAAAAAGATTGGCAAAACGCTCGAAACAAAGTAACTTTTACTGCTTTACTGCAGCGTGCAAATCTACGAGCCAACATATTGCATCGGACAGCCAACGCCCGGCGCTCTCTCTCAATATTCTCATAGTCTGATAGGTCATCCGCGACCCAGTGGCCCAGGTATTTGAATCGCGAAACTCTGGGTAAAGAAACACCGTCTATGAGGACGGGTGGTACTTGTGTGACCTTATGACCTGGTGATTGGAACACCAAAAGCTCACTTTTCTTTACATTATACCTGAGCCCATGGGCCCCGGCGTATTCCACACAAATAGCGAGGAGTTTACGAACGGCACTTATAGAGGGACCCAGCAACACCATATCGTCTGCGTAACTGATGTTGTTGATGAATTTTCCGTCTATAGAGCAGCCAACATTGGTGTCGCTGAGTCTCTTAATGAGTCCGTTTACGTACAGATTGAAGAGACGAGGCGAGGTTAAACCTCCTTGCCTTACCCCACACCTCAGTCTGTACGCATCGGAGATCTCGTTCGCCCACTTAACAACATTAGTTTGGTTGTTGTACCAATAATCAAAAATGTTGACGACTTCTGCTGGGAGGCTGGTTTCTGTCCTCATTTTGTGCCATAGCACATCATAGGACACCAAATCGAAAGCTTTCGAAAGGTCTAAAAAGCAGGCGTAGACCGGAGTCTTTCTATCGGTGTAGTACCGGACAGTGTGCTTGAGGCATAGAACTGCCGTATCTGTCGACAGCCCGTGCCTAAAACCGAACTGAGCGTCGTTCAGTTTTATGTGGCTGTTCAAAATGCGATCAAGCAGACTGTCCAGCACTTTCGCCACGGTAGTAGCTAACGAAATGGGCCTATAATTGCTGTTATCTGATGCGTCACCAGTTTTATTTTTGATTATTGGCACAACCACGGTCTTCATACACTCATCAGGCAGGTATGAGTGTCTTAAACAAAATGTATAAAACATTGCTAGAACCCTTGGCAGATGAACCCCTGCATGCTGCAAATGCTCAATACTAATTCCATCATGGCCTGGGGACTTACCCCTCGTCATATGTGTTATAACGGTAGAAATATGTTTAGGGGTAAAGGATGGTATTACTACCGGCCCAAGCGTAGTTTGCCTGATTTCACTAGTATTGAGCATTCCCGGCACACAGGAAGGAGGTTCTATCTGAAAAAGACTTTTAAACAAGTTCGCAATGTCACGCGGCTCAGTTACTCCGTTAACATTTAGAGGAACAGTGGGTTTGCAATTGAGTTTTCTCGTGCCTTTCCAGAAGCTTTTGAAATTTTTATCTGTGTGGTGTGATGCAAGAATATCCATCTTAATTTGCTCGGCGTTATTTTGACACCATCTCAACTTGGCTTTGAAACGACGTCGAGATTCTACCATGTTATTATAAATAGGTCCATTTGCAGGCTTCCCGTATAGTAACCAGGTTTGAAAGTTTAGCCTGGCAACCTCGTGAGCACCACGAACATGCTTATTCCAGCCTAACACAACACGTTTTCGCTTTATCATATTATTATTATCTCTGCAATTTGAACTAATCACAGCCGCTTCACACATAGTCGCAACAATGTCCGTGTACATTCGGTCTATAACTCTTCTGTGATCTTTATTGTTACATAAATCGTCACAACATTCTGACAATTCTGATGGAAAGTCAACCGTTCTAAAATGATCATTGCATATCTTCTTATAAACTTGTTTTTGTTGCTCATCCCTATCGGCCCACAGTATACCGTTAGGGATATTATCAAGTAATAGAAACTGTGGTTTCATAACAGAAAGATTACAAGCTATTTCTAGGGGATAGTGGTCCGACCAGGTACAGTCATAGAACACTCTTACACTCAGTACAGACTGCCACGCAGACTCCGTTACTACACAATGGTCAAGCCAGCTTGTGCTGCCGTGGGCATCACTAATGAATGTAAAGGTATCCGATGAACTTCCCAATTTTTCTATATCCGCACACACCCATTGTTGATCGTTACAGAATTTTAGAAGTTCTTTTCCAAACAACGCACAAGGACTCGCATTAAAATCGCCTAAAATGTACACATTCGCAACTTCAGTGTTTTCAATTATAGCGCTTATTTCACTAAGGCAGTCAGTAAATTCAATTAAGTTTTCAATGGAGTTCACAGGCATGTACTCAGAGAATACTACGAAGGAACGATCGCACACCACTACCTTAATTGCCGCGATACGCACACTATTGCAGGGGATCACTGTCACCGAACTAAAAGCACTTTTACGCCAGAGCAGCGCGACGCCGCCATACGGTCTGCCTCGTACTAAGCCCGCCGACGAATCTATAGCCGATTTGCCACAGTAATCAAAGTCAGGGTCGACTGTTCCAAGGATCGGCAAGTCGTGCGGGAACAACCACGTCTCCTGTAGGGCTATTATGTCTGCTCGACGACACAGGGTTCTTACATAATCCACCGAACGTACTAATGACTTACAGTTAAAGGTAATAAAACTGCTAAGTGAGGGTCTTCCTAATAGTTGACTGTCCATTTTGATTTTTAGTAAAGTGCTTTCTATTTCCAAAGTCTATGAAACGCCGGAAAGATATGCCTTCGGGCCATATACGGTCGTCCAAGAATGTAGCCAACTTGTGCCTAGGGACTAATATCTTATAAGCATCATACTCCTTATGTTGTTTCATTATATTTTTTTCCAATGTTACACAAACTTGTGTTTTAGTCATAATATAATTGGCAATATCTGCAGGTGAAGTTCCTTTGTCAACATTGTTTATAAACAAAGGGAGTCTGATATCTGCAGCCCTAAACTTACATTGTGGGGTAGTAACAGCCACGCCTTTCTGACCTATAAACCTATTCTTCTGTCTATTTCTCTGTACCTCCGTCCATTCACCATCATTTACTGGCTGTTTCCATTCACCCGGCGCACGCGCTATATCTGCAAACGAGTGACACGACTGACGCCACAGCTGACGCACCACTCGAACTGCAAGTAGGTTTCAATACATCACACACCAGATGCTTTGTCTTTCTCGCACCCCCCGCTGTCGACACCTCGCTAATTATATTTTTATCAACCTCCTGCCGCACTATTTGTTTATTAGGTGCAAACGAAACCGCTTTATCGCACTCATTCAAAACATCAATGCTACCGCGCAACGGGGACGAACGAAGAGATTCATGCTTATCAGGCCGAACATTCATAATATTAATTTGGTTTGGAGACGTCAGTGATATTGACGACATGTGCGGGAGACCCATGGGTCCGCTATCATACGCAAAGCTAGCTTGCATACATGATGCACCTCTCCTTAGGTTAATGTTTCTATAGTCATTCTGCACAATAGTTTCATTTAAACTGCCTACAGTTACGCCGCAATTATCATCGTCAGGGTTAATTTTTAACAATTCCTGCTTTGTTTGCAACAGCTGATCTACGGTTACATACGTACTTTTAAACAATTTGACCTCGTTTTGTAAAATAACGATATCTTTTAAAAGTCTACTGACGTCTACATGATCAAACGTAATTGGAGGTAGTTTGTTTAAATCATGAGCTACGAAAATAGGAATCTTCTCAGGGTCTACATTCTTAATAACTTCTATGATATCAAATAGGTCTTTCTTGCTTTTTCCTTCTTTGTGCTTACGCTTTATTTGACGTATATCAGTAGACACGGATTGAAACAGTAATGACTTAGCTTTTTCGATGTCTTCTGTTGAAAAGGCAGAACTACATATCCTCACTAGGCTTTCACTGTCCATCACTTCATGTTTATGTTGCACAAACGTTAACAGTTCACTAACCACGAGATTACAATTATTACATTTAAGCACATTAGCCGACGACATTTTTATTTAACAACGATTAGTACGCTTCAACACCTGCATGCATCGAGCGCTCAGCGGTGACTGATTATAGAAAATAAAAATAGATTAGGTAATATATCGTGTTTGGTATCTAACGGAAGGTCGTTAGGAGTAAATTCTCAAAATATATTGAGTATTCAATTGTACATACATAAATCCCAAATATGAATAAAACAAATAAGATTCATTCTGACTGTTTTCAATAACACTGAAAACCCTTTTAAAATGTTATGTAGGCTGCTTAACAAACCATAGGTATCAAATTCCATTTGCTACCCTCAGTGATCCCTAACCCCAAAATAATTTAAATAACAAAACCGGCCAAGTGCGTGTCGGACCACGCACAGTGAAGGGTTTCGTAGTTGGGATAAATTTATCCCAAGAATTGTAGTTGAAAAACATGTTCTCCGATACATTCCAACTACAAGTGTAAGTTGGTTGACTGTTACTCGTTAACTTGTAAAGCCTACTTAGCTGTGATAGTTTTTCTTTTAACTTCGTTATAATTCATGATTTTTTTCACAAATTCACAAATAACCATTTAGCGGGCAGGACTTTAACAAAAATTAGCACTTTAAAACTTAATTTCTTAAAATATTAATATTGCAAACAGATCCTTGAATCGAAAAATGGTTTCAACTACCCGCAATATTTTTGAACGGCCTATCTAACGACAGAATCTACAAAAAAAACACTCCCACTTTTTGTGTAGTGGAGGAAACCAAAAAAATAAAATATTCTTCATAAAATATTCTAATATTCTGTGTGATTAAAATGTATACCTAAGCCAAATTACACCTGTCTGATACTAAGAGTCTCTGAGCTAAGCCCTGGACAGACTGACAGACAGACGTACAGGACTTGGCGAAACTATAAGAGTTCCTTGTTGACTACGGAACCCTAAAAAGGGAAAGTACATCGGCCGTTTTCCATTGGACGACAACGACACGATATCGTCGGACTGGTAGTTTCATACAATTACTATTAAACGCTTTAACACTGTGTCGGTGTATTTAACGGTATCGTCGCCGACATTGATTGTCGTGCCGATAGGGATGCAAGAAGTGCCAAAAAGTGTCGATATATATCGTAACGATATGTAAAAAAAAAAACAATATCAATTTCGATATATCGATATTTTTTGGCACTTCTTGCATACCTACCTTAAAATCACCTTGAAACGGGAAAATGTTAAAAAAAAAATTTCTTCGTGAACTTCAATTGTGTTTGTTTTTTCTATGATAACATATTTATTTAGCCCACTTGTTGACATTTTCTTTTTTTTTTAGCAAAGCAAGCAAAGTCATGCCAGAGATAATAAAAAAGTCTACTTTTTTTACGGCTCTGATTCCCAGCGGTTTTAGTCAGTGGCGACTACGATGTTGTTATTGGAAATATAATATAATCATTTGATATATTTCGATTCTTGATATTTTATATCGATATATCGAAATAATATATATCGCCTAAAAATATCGGTATATTGATATATCGATATTTTTTTCTGCAAGCCTACGTGCCGATATTGGCGGACGACACAGTGCACTTGTTCACAGCTGCCATTATTACCTCGAATACACTTATTACACTTTTGGAATCGCGCGGCGATGTATGCTTTTGCTAGCGCAACGCGACTATTCGAGGCTGCTGTAGCATACCGCATGACAATAAGCTGTTAGTTACATCTTGTCACATACCGGTATCGTCCCGATATTGTCGGGCGATATCGTTGTCGTTCGAGCTGACGATAAGTCGGTGTCGTTCTAGTCGCAGTATGAAAACGGCCATCCACAGTTATAACAGCTCTATAAGATCTCATAAACGCGCATTTGTATTTGAGAAGATAGATGATGATTCCCGAAGCGCATAATTACTTTTCTTTGAAAGTAAAAAACTTAGCAGCATTGCCACTGTAGGAGGTAACTCCGAGGCACAACGGTCGTGCTAATTCGAAAACACGAAGATTACCGAAGCGCATACCTTTTCTAGTTTACTTGTACGAATATAACCCAAAAAGTAAGACACAATAATAAATAAAAACTTAGCAGAATTTTAAATTCACACAGCCACACAGACCCAAAATATTACTTTGGCCAACTCTTCTAGTAGATATCCAAAAATTGTGTTACTAGCTTTTGCCCGCGGCTTCACCCGCGTGGATGTCGGAAAATATCCCACGGGTACTTATCCTACGTGTTAATCCAGGTAATAAACTATATGCGTGGCAAATCCATTCAGCCGTTTTGGAGCCAATCCGGAACAGACATCCAGACAAACAGACAAACGGACAAAAAATCTTCGTTACTATTTTATTATAATGATGATGATGATACAAATAAGTCCATAGAAACAGCAAACAGCGTATGAATAAATAAAAAAAGGAGAGCCCAGGTAGTTTCTAGAACTGTTCATGTTTTTTTTTTAGGTGCATAGCCAAAAAGTACACAAAATAAGAGCTAGAAGATATGAGTGTCTCTGCTTCCTAAGTTAAGCAAATTGATTTCAGTCATGATCACTTCAGATATTTTACTCGATACCATTCATAGTGCAAAAAGCTTTCCATTTGTCAAAGTCTACAATAGTCCCCTTTCAAACAAACACTTTCCAACTTTCCCCAATCTTGAGTGAGTTCGTTATCAATGAAATCACTAGTACGATTCTGATGGGAACTAATGATACGCTTACATGTGCAATTAAAATTGCGCAATTTTCAGCAATTTCTACACAATCTGGGTATTGCCGTAAATTGCTCAGTGTTGCCGAGACGTTTATTTATTATTTCCAAACCGGCAATTAATTGCGCTAGTTTTGGCAATTGTGATTGATATCACTTGGAAATAATAAATGTAAGTAGGTATATGCAGCAACACTGAGCAATTTACGGCAATACCCAAATTGAGTAGGAATAGCCAATTTATTTGTTATAAATTTGTCTTTTCCGAAATTGTTATTTTTAGATTTTAATGTTTTTTTTTTGTATTTTTTATCTTAATTGTCTCTCATTTTGTAGCTTGCTGTAACAATAACTATATTTATATAATATACATTTTGAACACATGCTGTAACTGCACTCGAGCACGGAACTGTTTCTACTAAACATAGGTTATTTTGTAACCTATCTAAGAGAACAGTACGACAGCCACTAACTAGATTATGAAACTTTATGGTAGTGCTTTACATATATATTACCTTGCTATGTAATCTAGTCCCAGTTGAACAATAAATCTTTATTATTATTATTACATCTATATGTGTTTAGGTATATCTCGGGACCATGGAGTCCCAGTCTTTTGGAAGGCATACAAGCCAACTCGCAGAGGCCCCTTGGACAATTATAAATGGAATGAGGCACCAACCGACGATTATCCCTGTATGCACTATGCAAGTGCACCCAAGGACAACCCCCGGTTGGTGCAGGACTATTGCAGAACATGGAACATATTAGGCTATGGGTTTGGGTGGCTATAGTGGATTGGTTACCTAGAACTATGGAAGGCTTACGTCCCCTGCCTGATCAATGTTATGGTATATACGGATAAAATGGCAGGGGGTGACTTGCACACTCAATAATGGGACCCCGAAAACTGTCGCTAGCACATATTGACATAGCGACAAGGGGTCAACATATACTGAGGTGCTTGAGGAGTGGAGAGGTATTCCACGGCTTTCAGTACAATCCCAGAGCACGGAAGATGGTCAAGATCCCTACGAGCACTTACTAGAATACTTTCTTCCTCCGAGCACGAATCTCCACTCAAGCCGGCCAATTAAGGCAAGAATCAGTTGGGAGCTCCGTTCTTCGTCAGTGTTCAATTCAGCCGACCAATAAAGGCAAGCCAGAGGCGCGGAACAAGAGTTCTCCCGTGAGATAGGGTCCGTGGGGTCGCTACTGCCCAACTCAAACTCAAACTCAAACTCAAAGCATTTATTTCAAATAAACCAATTACAGGTACTTTTGAATTGTCAAGGGGTCGGTCAGTCAGAAAAATGAAGCTAGTTGCCCATTCCAAAGCGTAGTAGGTACCTATGGAGAAGAACGGGCAAGAAACTCCACGGACACTCTTTTAAATCAAAATATTGTTACAAAATATTGGTTACATCATTCGTGTTGAACTTATACATGTGAGAACAATGTAGAAATACGTGCACGTTAAAAGCGTCCGTAATAAAAATATAATATCAATTCAAAAATTTAAATAAATTAAAATAAACCGTGGCAGCTAAGAGATGACCAGTCCCAACTGACGGCGCCCGTTCACGAACATGACGCATGGATCAGCACCATTTAGCTCAACCATTTTGAAGGGAACTTAATGATCCAACACACACGCCACCATCAGCGAGACATTTGAGTGAGCATGACATACTCTCAGCCGCCAGGGCACATTCAAGTCAATGAAAGACGTACCCAGTAAATGGTAGCTTTATGGAATGTACAACATGGTCACAGTGCTCACACATGTGATATGCAATTATACAATACAAAGAGATTGAATTTATACAAAGGAAATATAGTTTTACAATCTTCAGCAGCTGCAACAATACTTTTGAATGCTAATCAATTAGTTTATGCGCCCTTGTGGAGCTGGACCAGCGCTGAGCCAAGCATTTTTATCAGCGATGTAATCCCCCAACTTATAATATGCTTGGCAGCATAGTGTGCGTTTTATACATGATTTAAATTTCGTTTCGTTCAGTTGGAGTATGTGGGAAGGTATTTTATTATAACATTTTAAACAGCACCCCATGAAGGATGAGTCTACTTTAGCCAGTCTGAAACCCGGTTGAACTAATTGGTCCCTATTTCTAGTCCCATAATTGTGTTTATCACCTCTTTTACTGAAAAGACTTAGATTTTTCCTTACGTACATGATGTTTTCATAGATATATTGACAAGGTACCGTCATGATGTTAATATCTTTAAACAGTTCCCTTAGAGAATCGCGTCTGCGGAGGCCATATATTGCTCTGATGGCTCTCTTCTGCAGAATAAAAATAGACTCGATATCTGCAGCCCGTCCCCATAGTAAAATACCGTAAGACATGATACTATGAAAGTAACTGAAATAGACTAGCCTCGCGGTATCTACATCGGTAAATTGACGGATTTTTCTCACAGCATATGCTGCTGAACTTAGCCGTCCTGCAAGAGATGTTAAATGAGGACCCCATTGCAGCCTTGAATCGAGCGTGATCCCCAAGAAAACAGTTTTATCGACAAATTCTAGTTTCTCCTTATTCAATACTATGTCACAATCACTACTTTTAACATTTGGTAAAGCAAATCTTATGCATTTAGTTTTTTTCCCATTTAATACTAAATTATTAGCAGTGAACCAATTTTGGACCTGCAGTAGGGCGTTATTTACTCCGTCAAGATTTGATGCACGTCTATTTATCTTAAAAATTAAGGAAGTGTCGTCAGCAAATAACACCATTTGTGGTTGGTTTTTTAATAAATGGGGTAGATCATTAATATATACTAAAAAGAGGAAAGGACCCAATATCGAGCCTTGTGGAACGCCCATTTTTACTTTTAAACCGATTGAATGGACACCATTTACTTGAACCTGCTGCTGTCTATCATTTAAATAAGATTTTACTAAATTGAGCGCAAGTTTTCCTAGTCCGTAATGCTCAAGTTTCAAGAGCAAGGTTTCATGACTCACGCAGTCAAATGCCTTGGAGAGGTCACAAAAGATTCCTATGGCATCTTGGGCCTCCTCCCACGCTGTAAATATGTGTTTTAGTAAGGTGACACCGGCGTCAGTTGTACAACGTCCTTTGGTGAAACCATATTGCTGATCGTGCAAGATTTGGTTGGCGTTAAAATGATTAAGCATTTGATTGAGCATTACCTTTTCGAAAACCTTGCTGAATACCGGCAGCACAGATACTGGTCTATAATTGTTAGTGTCTTTACTGTCCCCAGATTTAAAAAGTGGTATTACTTTACTGTATTTCATTAAATCCGGGAAGACTCCTTGATCCACACACAAATTAAATATTAAAGCTAAGTACGGTGATATAGTGTCGATTATGTATGTACAAACTTTGATAGATAATCCCCATAGATCTTCGGTCAATTTGATTTTGATTTGCCGAAAAGCTTTTATAACTATCATTGGGTTTATATGTTTAAATTGAAATTCAACCGGGCAGCCTGGAACGTTCGCTCTTAATAAATAAACAGCTCACCACATGCTGCACTGCGGGTTTTTGTAACTCTCTTAGTCTGACTCCTCATCCCAGACCCGTTCCGGCAAAGTAAACTCTACCGGCACAGACCTAGAGTTCGAAGCGCGCAAGCCCCACCACGACGTCAACGTAGAGGTACGGCGGTGGAGTTATTATTATTATAAACATGGCGTTTCGGCAATACCAGAATTGTTTGGAAATTACCAAGAATTGAGCTATTTTAGTTGCCAATGTAAGTGCACCATTAGGAGTTAGTGTCACAGATACTACTTCGAAAACTAGAATAGTAAAAATATTAATAACTAGCTTCTGCCCGCGGCTTTGGCCGCGCTGTATGTAAATAAAAAGTAGCCTATGTCCTTCCACTCTCGCGTTCCCGTGTTCCCCAGGGTTCAAAATATCCCCATACAAAATTTCATCAAAATCGGTTCAGCCGTTTAGCCGTGAAAGCGTAACAAACAAACATACCAAAAATCAAATCTTTTCTCTTTGTTATAATATATATTAGTTTAGATAGGCTTACCAGTGGCTGCGGCTGCTTCTGTCCCTTTCTCATTTACTTCAATAATTGCTTTGTGTATTGCTGTGGATACATACACTTTTTCACCGTTGATAATTCCAGACAATTCTGAATGTCTACTACTAAATATATTGTCTAACCCAATCTGGAATTTTTAATTTAAGTAGTTGATTTATTTTTCACACATCTTCCATCCTTTTTTGTGGATCTATGACTTTACATGACTAACACCTGGCTGCACAAAGACAAACATTAATGCCCCATTAAGTAATGGATCACTAACGCTAATCATTTCATTAATTTCATCAAGAACCATTAAAATCGAGTCTAAGGTTGCCTGTCCACTGGAGCGGAACGAGGCAGCGGAGCGGAGAAATGTGCCAAACAAATATAATCTAAACTCCGCTTCAGAGCTCCACAGCTCCTACTGGTTAATATTGGCACATTTCTCTGCTCCGCTGCCTCGTTCCACTCCAGTGGACAGGCAGCCTTATGTTGCTTTCTGCAAAAAGTTAATGGAAGATTTATAAATAATGACAGCTCTAAAAGTTAAAGTTCGTTTTCTGCAACTGGCTGTAAATAAATAAAAAATGCAGATGGCTGAGAATGGCAATGTCTTAATAAATTAAGACTTACCTTTTTATACAAATCGTTCAGGTCGAGTTCCGTCTCTATTTTAAACTTTGGCATCGATAGTATCACGTCTGTTCTCTTCATCATTTCCAAAGCCTGGTTTAATTGTTCTGGGCGAAGTTTCAACGCTCGGAGGAGAGTCGGCAAGCCACTGCCGCTAAACGGTAGCACTATTATCATTGACGCCTGCGAACCTTCGTAAGGAATTTCTACGATCTGGTGAAAATTATTAGTATTATATTTACGTCCTTAATATCCTGGGTTTCTTGGTATGAAAGAGGAAAACGTTAAAAATACTCTAAGTGCCTGATGATATTTATCATAAAGAACCTACAAGGGTAAACGCTAAAATACAATAGACGTATATTTACGACGAAATATTTAGTAACCTGTTCCGACTAGCTATTTCTAAAGAGACATAAAAAACTCCTGAAAGAAATCGACACGTGTTTCACCTCTCAACGAGGCATCCTCAGGATGACGATGGACTTGTCGCAAACCCGAACACGGCGTGTTGCCACACCGAGCGCTGAGCGCAGACTGACTGACTGGCTGGCTGGCTGAGGTTACTAAATATATCCACGTCTATTGTATTTTACAATGGATTTCCCCAAGGTTACGCCTGAATCAATTAACTATGGTAAATGCTTGTAATAAAATAATCGCTACAATTCAATAACACTCAGACAAACTGTAGCTGACTAGATATTACATAAAAAGTTACAAGCCATACTAAAGCCAACGATACGAGATAAATTTCATGCTTTGGGATTAAAAAATTTAACATAATTGCGTATGGTTCAGTTTCCATTGCTACTAAAATTATTTTATGAAGTTTATCTATAGTTTTTTAATTAAAAAATCAACTTAGATTACCTACTTGGGCTTAAAGTTGTTAATTGTTTATGTTGCAATTTGATGTATATTCTAGTATCATTGTTGATATTTTAGACAAAATAGTCGAACGTGATCATTTTGCACAGGACGAGGATTATTAGTAGGTAGTCTATGATCTACTATGAGCTAATTGAAAGCTAGAAAATTTGTTTAAAAGAACATTACCTCAGCGTTCAAAATGTCACACTTCCAGTAATTGTATGATCCTTGTCGCGACATCATCGGCATTCTGCGAGCTCCAGTGGGCGAGAAAAACTGGTCCGTGAATGTGTTTTCGAATTTATGCTTCCAGTTACCCTAGAAAATAATATTTTCTTTACCTTTCTTTATTCCTGAAGATTGGTTTATAAAATAATAACTTATTGGTGAATGTATTTAGAATCTACAAGTTGGATTTCGACAGCCAATATTAAGCACTTCACGAAAATACTAACGCCCAAAAGTGTTTAAAATTGCTTAATCCTCTATAAAAGTTTCTGAAACAGTTAGCTTATTGCCAACATTAAAATAGCCAGTGTCATTGTAACCAAATGTCAATATCATCCAAATGAGTGTTATAATGTTGTAATAAATTTCACTATGCAACTCGTTTCAACGTTTAAGCGGGGGACAGCAGCACCTGCTGCACGCTTGTGCGGTGATGTGCTGGTGCAGGCGACATTCAGTAGTACTGAATTTCGTGGAATTTTTTTATTCTTGATCTTGAATTACAAACAACCAATTTTCGGAACCTTTTATAGAGGATTCATATCATGGGTGTAGATAAAGTATTAATTAGGTATTAAGAAATTGTCGTTCTTCCCTATTTAAGTTGGTCCGGAATTCACGCTTTCGATATGAACTGCAAGGTTAGCATGGCCACAATAGAAACGGGTTTTGTCGACGGAAGAATAGACGAAATGACAGATAAACAATCACAATCTGTAATTTTTTCTATTCTTCCGTCGACAAAACCCGTTGAATACCTGTTTCTATAGTTGTCATGCTAAGGCCTAGCGGCTGCTACAAAATGTGTGTAGCTTTGCAGATACCATTCCAAACTATAGTTGTAGCTTTAATAGAGTTATGTGTACTTACCGCAAAATATATAGCGTTGACCAAGACCAATGATGTCTCTTTCGTTATGTCATTTGGACTTATCAATTTTCTGATTTTATTCCTAGTCTGTTCGGCCACCTGATTTGGAAAGAGAAATAGTTAAGTGCAACATAAACTATGACCAGAAATATGTTTTAGTTATCTCTTATCTCTACTTAGCGCCAAGAGTTGAAAATCCAACAGTGTGTTTTTTCGACGCGCTGGGTTGCACTCTTTTAGATTGTCAATGCTCGGCTCAACACAGATAGTTAAAAATCCAGTGCGCGATAAAATCCCGCCGCGATATTTTTACGTCCGTGCGTACGTGGGCTTAGTGTGTCAATGGCAATCTAAATAGAGTCGGCCCAGAATTTACGAGTAGCTACGAGTGTGGCACCTTCACTAGCGTCCAGTTCCTGTAACGTGCAGACAACAGTACACGCTGGACACGATAGTCCCATTGTGGAACAGCGCCACATTTACACTCCAAGGCGGAAACATTTGAGGACACTGGATCATACGGTGCATCGCCGTGTCCTCGTGGAGGCGATCGGCGGCGGTGATCTCTCGCGTCTGGCGATAGTCCATGCCATGGTATGGAGCGAGTGGGCACGGGAGGCCGTCACCTCCTTCTGCAAAGCAGTAATGCTCGCGAAGGAGGAGGCGGAACGCGTGAGGGAAAGGCAAACTTTGCGCCCTCACGCCCCTAACCGACGCAGGAGACGTTGGAAATCGCAGGCCGATTGCCAGCCACCGTAGGCGCGGGCTTGCGTACAGTGAGCAATGGTTAGCTCGTCGTCCGATTAGGACCAGGCCCGGGTTGACGGTGCGTTGTGTTCCACGCGCGCCTTCATGAGATGTCAGCAGAACTGACGGGGTCCACTAGGGTCGATGCCTGCCGGGGTCGCGGGAAAGTCCGAAAGGGATACCGTGGCCCCTGGAAACATACAGGCAATTGAACGAACACAGCTGGGTTTTAGTCAGTAAGAGTCTGACACGCCCTCCCGCTCCACCCAGAGTGGAAGAAGTTATTTGAAAAATGACTCCGCCTTTGTGAATCTTCGCAATCTCTGTCATCAGGCAATTGACCAGCACAATTCAGATTCTATCAAGACAGCCATCTTACATCTCTCTGCTATGTGGTAAGAACGGGCCACGGGTTTTTAGTGTGATATATTTTGTTTCAAAGCATATGGTAGATTCAAAGACCATTTTGAATATTCTGTAGCAAAACATAAAACTGTTTAGGTTCGTCAAGTATTTGTGGCTGTCTGGTACTACTTAGTACTGGAGTGTCGCATGCATAAGTATCGAGAAACTCGAAGGCTTTTTCAATGCAAACATAAGCTATTATAAAACTGTTACTTATTATAAATTTTAGATGAAATGGTGACAGATCACGGGAACAAACTTGTGGCCCGCATATTTTTTGTGGTGTAGTGGTATGTAACCCACAGATGCATACAAACTTGGAACTCAAGTACTTAAGACGTCGCCCGTCTGTGAATTCAGACCAGCCTGTCCCATCTTTGATGTCCTCCCCCCAGCGACGCCCTAAGCCGAGGTTCGTACCTACAGGGGGTGCCCTTAGCAAGCGCTCGCCTAGTATATAAGTCTAGCTTGCATGCCCCTGGCTGGAGGTTCTATGTTATAAGGTTTGGTTTCCGCACTTAGTCCGTAAGGTGGACCATTGTGCGTGGGCCATGGCGGCCGTTTGGCGGTTATTCCAACTAGCCCACCTCCCTCCAGAAGCTAATTAAATCTCCTGCACCCTAATTGCGTAATACAACACAATCACAATTTGTTTCGATTTGAAATAGATTTCTAATCCATTGCTTCATAAGTTGGAAAAAAAATCTGTTCAACAACGTAGGTAAATAACGCAATGAATGTTGTTGAAATGTCAAAATTAAACAAATTTCGCGAAATTGTTTACGAAAATGAGTTACGCAATTAGGGTACGGGTCTGTTCAGAAGATTTATTTATTTATTTATTTAATACTTCAAGCACACAAATGTACAGAGGCGGACTTAATGCCAAAGGCATTTTCTACCAGTCAACCTTTGGGTGATGCAGAGACAAACAGTGGTAGGTGCAATAGCGAAGCAATTGCGTAGGATCTGGGTGACCCGAGGGTTTCTGTTCTAATCTGAGTGACGCCTGTGCATTCAAAGAGCACGTGCGCTACGTTTTCCTCAGCCTCCATGCACGCCCTGCACAGAGGACTGTCCGTTATGCCTATTGTGTGGAAGTGTTTGTTTAGCGAGCAGTGCCCCGTGATGGTCCCCGTCACCAGACGCAGGCCGTTCCTGTCCAGGCGTAATAAACGCCTGGTTAGCCTGTTATCCAAAGCTATCCTGGCTGGAGGTTTTGAGAAACGGGCTTTCCTGTGGCTGCCTTAAGCTACTACGCTTAAGGCAGCCACAGGAAAGCCCGTTTAAATAGTCATGACCTCAAAGGTCAGCTAAGAGATACCCTACAGAAAAAAAAAGTGAGTTCAAAGACAGTTCGAATACGATACGACACACAGGCAGTCACTAACTGAGTCCCGCGTCATTCGCGTCATTTTATATTAACCTAACTACTCATAATATTGTTTATAAACCGTGTTTAGTTATAGTAACTTACTTGAGGAGCTCGTGGCTAAATAATAACAGCCGCACGGGTCGATTCGACGGGTTAAGCTACGCTTGCCGGGGTTAGTCTGTGGATGGGTGACCATCTTTCCATACCGAGACTCCTCCGTGTCTCGGAAAGCACGTTAAACCGTTGGTCCTGGCTGTCATTCGTGGATCTTTGATAGTCGTTACGGGTCGTCAGAAGCCCGAAAGTCTGACAACCAGTCTTCCAAGGGGTATCTAAAATACTGGTATTCAGCTGCATCCGGTTAGACTGGAAGCCGGCTCCAACGTAGTTGGGAAAAGGCTAGGCAGATAGATAGTTATAGTCATACTTATATAACTTCATCATGAAATTACCTAAGTGTGTTTTATTGAATGAACATTCAATTTCATCACACTGTAAAACCTCCATCATATCCTACCAAAAGTTCTTTCGTGGTATGATGGTATCCGTAGATACCTTCCTCTTAAAAAGGCAGAGAAAAGAATATGTTGGGAAGGCAGACAAAGAAGGCGAATAAAATATTTATCTCTTTTGTCCTTACCCAATCATTAATAGTATCCGCAGTTTTTCTTGGATTCGATGGGTTGATCTTCTGACAAGAGGACTTGAATATGAGCTTCGTGCGTTTTATAAACCTCTTGTTGATGCTGCTTCCACTATTAACATAAACTCTGCTGGCCACATCTAAATTTACTCCTGGCAGATACTCCATGTTGGTAATAAGTTGGACGAATGCGGTTTGTATCTGTGTAACAAAGATTGAATAAAAAAAATAAACGATTTAAATTGAGTACTAATATAATTTTCAAATTAAGTTGATATGTCTCATGAAATCTTTTAATATGCCTACGGCATAAGTCTTGTTGGGAATTTATTAACCGACTTTTTTTGTATGTTTGTTACGCGTTTGCTCCGCCAATTATGAATTGATTTTGATGATTCTTTTTTTGTTTGGTAGATCATACTTCATAGGTGGTCCCATATAATTTTTTTTAACTTTGCTTGGGTACTGTATTTTTCCCACTTAGTTTATATTGATGATGTAATGATGTTAGGTATAATAAGTTCCTGTCACTGTTATTTACATAACAGGTATTTGTGTAGGATAGGTATCACAACTAAAAAGTGAATTTTAATAAAAACTTTTACAAAAAAAAAAACAACCGACTTCCAAAAAAGCACTACAAAGTGAAAAATTACTTTAATTTCGAAAGTCGGAGGCAAAAACCGAAAATTCAAAACCAAAGACACCGACTTTCGAATTTAAAGTTATTTTTCGTTTCGTAGTGTTTTTTTGGAAGTCTGTTGTTTCTTTTTTAGTTTTTTTTAGAATAGATTCCTCTTGAGAAGTTCCTATTAATTTACTCATTTTTTTTAATTTTTAATTTTGTGACCTTATATCTTGATCCTTCAACTTAAAAATAAGTTCAATGTCCATGATATCAGCATTGTTTTGTGCTCAATTAGACGAACGGCACGCGTCAGCGGCAAAGGCAACTGCAGCCGCCGACGAGGACACGTCTACATCTGCTGTCGACAACGTGCCGCTCGTGTATTTAAGCACCGTACCACAGATGAATCGAGCTCATGGCTAAATAATAACAGCTGCACGGGTCGATCCACCATGCTTGCCGGTTAGTCCGTGAATGAGTGACCATCTTTACATACCGAGACTCCTCCGTGCCTCGGAAAGCACGTTAAGCCGTTGGTCTCGGCTGTCATTCGCGGATCTTTGACAGTCGTTACGGGTCATCAGAAGCCCGAAAGTCTGACAACCAGTCTTACCAAGGGGTATCGTATTACCCAGTTACTGGGTTGTGGAGGTCAGATAGGCAGTCGCTTCATGTAAAATACTGGTATTCAGCTGCATCCGGTTATACTGGAAGCCAACCCCAACATAGTTGGGAAAAAGCTAGACAGGCCGACCACAGATGAATACAGATGATTCACTCCGCATTTTAGGTAAGAAGCTACAAGTAGGTAGGTACACGGCGGACACGACTTGTCGAATTCAGTGGGCGTAACGTAGTCAAAAGATATAGGTAAGAGTTCCGCGATATAAAGAGGCAACTTCTAGGTGAATATAACTGTACCTGAGTAATTAGCGCTGTGCGACCTGAATTACACTTTATTGAGTCGTAGCAAGAGTCACTTTTTATTTAAATGATTTTGCGGAGTGAACCGTCTATGTTTATCTGTGACCGTACCCAAATAAACGAGCGGCACATTGTCGACGGCTGCAGTTGCCTCTGTGCAGTTGTCGCCTGCGGCGCTCTTACGGACGAGACTGATAATGCTGAAGTCGAAATACCTAACTGTTGAATTTTTATATTCAACCTTCTCATATCAAATATTCCAGAGCGATTCTCAGCACACACGGGCTACGAGTAGGTCTTCGTCACCAATCCAATATCCGGCAGTCGACTGCCTGTACTTACCATTTTTAATTAATCGTATGCAATTGTAGCGGTTACACCGCCACATACAAAACTACGCATCATAGACATGACGTCACACAAATCCTGCATCGCGCAATTAAAGTTTACCGAGCGATCGACATAGATACAAGATTTCAACTTCAAACTGATGCACATAGGAGTATTTACCAAAAACCTGGCCAATATTATTTCGTGACATTTTTCACGTGGAAATTCTTAAATAAATAATTTAAGACAGTTTTTAAACGTTTATTATAACAAAACAAAAAATCAATCATCGAAATTTTTGCTTGTATTGCGATTGTTGAGAACCATCGCAGCCCTATTTTATACTTAAAAGAAAAAAAATATTTTCTTCTTCAGTACAGCTGTATTTAACTTCATCCAAATATTTACACAACCGTATACATGTGTGGTTGAGTAAATCTTGTAAGAGAACTTCCGCACAAGTCTCTGTTACTCTCACTGAATGTTCTTCTGGATAGCAATCGGTTTTGCCTCTTTTATTAATGAGTAGCAAGGGTATACATTTTTATTAACGCTGTGTAAAATTTCCCACTGTCTTCTACTGAAATCTCAAAAAAGGCTTCAGATGGTGAATGCTTCTTTATTTTATTTTCATTACTTGAAGAAATTACTTTTCGAAACTTTGTAGCTCTTGTTGGAGTCAAAGTGATATCTTTTATTATTTTAGATGCGTCCTTATTTCCTCCAGCAGGTTGACTCATTTGAGCAGCATAAGTCAACTCATCTGTCGATACATTATCTCGCAGATCTTGTTTTTCTTCGCTTGGATCTATCACTGGATTCCCCGAATTCCTTTGAAGGACGACCCGGTTTTCCTATAGTCCAGAGGGCGAATTTAAGGGTATTTTAGAAAGCGGTCATGCTTGTAGTTTGCTGCTACCCATTTGCTTTTAAATTCACACTTGAAATGGCTCAAAGTATGTTTTAATGTCTCCAGCTCACTTTCAGGACATTTTGTTATCTTTATAATTTTTTTCTCCAAAAATAGCATCTTATCATCAATTTTCTTGTCAGGGCATTCTTGCACAATATCATATAATTGCTTATTTGACATGTTCTTGAAATTCCCAATGGACTCTAAAAATAAAAAGAGAATTTACTGTAAATAATCTTATTTTAAATTAACCGTTCATTTTGTTTGACCGTTCATTGTGTGCTAAACAAAATGGCGGAACAAAGCGGAACATTTTCTTTCACAATTCTCTTTAGGACAGTCTAAACTTTGTTTAAAATAATGGATCATTACTCGGAAATGCTCGGAACACATACAAAAACGCTTTTGTATATTTATTTTTAATAGACAAGTAGATTATTTTAGTGTTCTTTGCGAAAATAAAAAAATAACATTTGTGAGTGTATAATTTAAATGAAATTATATTATTTATGTTGTTACATACCTGGGGCTTCCATATTCGTCGTGTTTATCCCACTAGCTATTCACAAAACTGCTAAAACAGCAAATGTTATTTGCATAAAAAATAATGCTATCTAGAAAACAATCGACCGCACTGGACGACGACTGAGTTCCGATTACCTGTGTGCCGCGCGGTGAAGGGATAAGAGCGCGGAGGGTGCGGTACGTTATGAACAGGTTATTTAGCTGTCAGAAAGTGATGGTTGCATTGAATTAATCTATACTTTGAATATTCAACTTATGGCCAGGTTTTTTATGCCAATACTCGTATGTGCGATGGGCAGTTGCCCGCCAGACACAATACCCGTCTGGTCAGAGGATCCTCCCTTTTCCATGGTGGATGAGTGAACTTTACATCCTGTTCCTCATATCGCTAAACAATAAATAACTACCTGTTTCCTGCTAGTAAGACCTATGGCATCTAATAATTCTCGTTCTGCTCTTTTCTCTGCTCCCAATGCCAATTTGCCCAGCGGCATCATTACGGATAATGGAGAACATATCATACTCCTGCCGTGATCTTGCAAGGCCGCTTCCTACAAACAAAAATAAGTTTTAAGAAGCTGATCTCCACAGCAGCCCACTGCTAAGCTATGCTCGTGAAGGTACTTAGCTTCGCTTTTAAAAGCGCTGGCCCACCACGGCCACCACCATGTGCACGGGCAGGCAGCGCATTTTAGCTGCGTGGGTTCATTTGTTTGACAACGTGGGTCTACGTTTCCACTGCAGCACACACTATACACGAATATTAACCCACGACTATGTCACCACGTCCCACCTCCCGCAGTGAAGCTACGCAAACGCACGCTTCCGTGTACCGCTTATAGCGTTGACAGCGTTGAACTGCGTGGGTGCCATTTTCGAGCAAGCCACGCGTGTAGCAATGACGTCATTAATCTTGTATACGTGCGTAGCGTGTTCGTGGGTTGCAGTGGACGTTATCACATACATTTTCTTGCAAAGCGAAGCTAGACACACGTGCGTAGCCTCTCCGTGCGCAGCTGTGGGGCTCCGCCTTTATGGAAATGTAGGCGGGATCATCAACTGCGACGGCGATGCCACGCTACGCACGAATGCTTTGCTGGCAAACATATGAACATGAACCGTGAATAAATAGGTATGTTCGACATAACGTTGTATTTTTCTATGAGAGTTTGGAATGTGATGTCACATTTTGCTACTCGTATTTCACTTAGTGGACGTTTTATTGGCGGGCATGTCGTCACCTCTACGGTAAACTTGCGAATCTACAGAAAATGCATTTTACAGGGGAGCGTTTTGACAGTAAACATCAATGCAATGAGAACTTTTTTTTTGTAACAGGTATAAAGGTAGGTACCGCGGTACATTTGGTTTCCAAAATGGTACTTTTTATATCATCAACGGATTGTCAATATTTTACAAAGATCAAAAATAAATACATATTTGTAACTTTACATAAACATAGAAGATAATAGATATTTATTCATACCCTGGCTAACTTACGAAAGTGGTGGATAATATTAACGTAATAAAAATATCCAGTTGAAACTTCGGTAAACTTACGAAAGTACCACTTTAAGAGATAACTAAGTATTAACTTCTTTTATTTTAAATTTACCTACTACGCTAAAACACCCTAGTTATATGAATTTCGTAAGTTTACTATAAATGGGTGTATTAATATAAAACGGTATTCAAACAATTTGAATTCTGTAACCGTCAGAGATAAAATTCATAAATTTTTCACGGTGTGGCGTCTTTCCATTCTATACAAGGCCAGAACGCAAGGGTGTGAAACTAATCGCGTATACTTAGATTGGAAATCACTTTTTTACTAATGTCTTCCAATGTATACAAGAGTAGTACGCAAATACTCGCGTATACTTCGTAGTAACATAATCAATTACCTTACTCCATAGTATACAGTGCCAGTACGCATACGGACTAATCGTGTATAGTTCGGAATAAGCGCGCCAAATTCTAGATTCCAAACTATACGCGAGCAATTGCATGCTCGCCATTTTGATTTGTTGTCCTCTCTTTCTATTCCATGGTAATTCTTATCTGTGTGTCTATTCTAAACATTGCATTATATTTTGGCACGTGCCATAAGCCCTAGCAGTTTTTTTATTTGTTTCTGCATAATTAATTATAAAAAAGTGCCTAATACATTGTAATAGTGAATTTAGATGTGAAAAATGGTTACCAAAGACAGTCTACAAGAGTTTTTACTAAGTAAATGTGGTGAATACAAACAAGAACTGTTTGAATTTGAATCTTCGGTAAAGTTTAAAGTAGTCATCAAGTGCAAGTGGGGAGAACATAATGAAGACTACTCTGGAATTTGTAAGGAATTCATTGAAAATTTTTCTACTTTTACAAACACAAATTGGATTGTACGTTCAACATATCTTCAGTTAAAAAGACTAGCTTTTCGTAAAACATTTACATGCCAGCACTCTTCTTTCAATAAGAACAGAATGTCTCGCCCCAACCGAGTACGATCGCGTGGTTGTGCGCATCACAACCACGCGATCGTACTAGGAGTCGCAACTATTGATATTAAATTCAAGAAAGTGAATCGAAACACCTGTCGGTATGATACAGATTTAAAAGAGGGTTATACAGTGCTGCTCAAAATTGATTATTCCCACACTGATTTGACAAATGTAGCCGAGGCGTACAGCTACTTGCGGAGCACAGAAGAAACTGACGATTGCTTTCGGAGTTATTTTGATTCCAGTATGAGTCCAGCAGCTGCAATGGCTTTACATGAAATGACTCTAATTGAGAAGTAGGTACGGAAAAGAAAGTTCAGTTTACTTGGCAAATTCTCAGATTAACTCAAACGAAAGACATGTTTATTATCTTTATGAGAAGTGGCGTAAATTAAATGTTGGTGACAGATCTGGCTTAAATATCGATGAAGTACTGGAACGAAAGCTTTCAGAACTGGAAACGAAAGGTTTCCTTATTGAGTACAGAAAAAATCTAAAAATGATTGTGTTGATAAGCCCTATTATGCAAAGGATATTACCGAACGAATTATGCAACGTCGTCCTGCGATCAAAGCAATACAGCCATAACTTTTGTATTTGCCTCAAGTAAAATAGGCGGTCTGCCAGTGGCGTGCGCTTTCCACACGTCACAAGATGAATCCAATTATACTCTTGTGTTTTCAATGATTAAAGAAGCATTTGAGAAGAGATTCAATAAAAAAAAAATGAATCCCTCCATTATAATGACCGACGATAGCGCTGCTGAACGAAACGCGTTAAAAACGATATTTCCCGATTCCCGACTTTTATTATGCTGTTTTCATGTGGCGCAAGCGTTTTGGCGATGGCTTTCATCTGCAATACACGGAATTGATATGTCAAAACGGCAAAGTATAATGTCAAGATTTTCAAAACGAATGTTTGCAAAAACTGATAATGAAGCAGTAAAAATATTTACAGAACTAATTTCAGACGCCTATGTGAAATCCTGCAACCATTTAGAGCAACTCTTGAAAAAGATTTGGGAGAGAAGGGTGGAGTGGTGTATAGCTTATATGACAGACATTATCAACAGAGGGCACAATACAAATAATTACACAGAAACTTCAATACGCATTTTTAAAGATGTTATTTTACAGAGATGCAAAGCGTTCAATGTTTGCGCTTTGATTGACTTTTTGGCAAATATTTTTGAAAAATATCAATATAGACGACTCATGAAATTTTCGCATAGCCACCAACAAACAGTTCTGCTTGTTTGAAGTTTTGCAGCCGATCTAAGGAAGTGGCCAAGATTACACGTATAACCATACTGAATTTTTAGTAGAGTCAAGTTCAGACAGAAATTTCACTTACGCCGTTGATATTTCGGCGGCGTGTTGCAATTGTATTGAAGGTACAGGTGGTGCCTTCTGCAAACATCTGTGTGCTGTTGAATTAAAATATGGCTTAATTTTACAGACTTCTCCGAAAATATCTAGCTCAGACAGAGTGACATGCGCAAAACTCGCTTCCGATGACCTACTCCCTGATGAGTTTTACCAGAATATGGACAATGACGATATTATCATTGAGAAAAATGCTAACATGATTCAAGATTCCAATGTACCCATAGACATGACCATTGACAATATTTGTACAACATCAGAACAGCCACCAACCAATCTAATATGCAGCGATGCTGATGAACCCGTTTTTCCTGTCACTTACAATGATGCACTGACTCAAATAAAAAATAGTTTCAACAAATTAACAACTATTTTAGAAAAACATCCATCGTCGTCAAATTTAAAAGCCATTCATATGTTCAATAATTCTCTTAAAAATATCACTACAGACCAACAGGCCCAAAATTTTATTTTCAACAACTTCAAAAAAGGCCTATCCCGCAAGATCCGCCGACATCAGTATCAAGACGAACCATAAAGAACAAGGGAACAAAAAACAGAATTCCAGCAGGCCGACCCTCAGCTTTAGCACCTACATCAAAAAAAATCAGAAAAAGGAAACACGACCTTGCATATACTCGTACATATAACATTTCGCAAAACATTAATAATGCTCGCTAATTTACCTATATATTTTTTTAAGTACTTACTATTATTTTATTAAATAAAATATGATTTAAAAGCCATTGTTATTTATTAATCCTACACTAATATAGTTTAAATATCATTCCATATATTAATCAATGATTTTATTAAACTACTAGCTGACCCAGCAAACTTCGTTCCGCCTAACAGTCAATGAATGTGCGTATTTCTACCCTACCTACCCTACCTACCCTACCTACCCTACCTACCATACCTACCCTACCTACCCTACCTACCCTACCTACCCTACCTACCCTACCTACCCTACCTACCCTACCTACCCTACCTACCCTACCTACCCTACCTACCCTACCTACCCTACCTACCCTACCTACCCTACCTACCCTACCTACCCTACCTACCCTACCTACCCTACCTACCCTACCTACCCTACCTACCCTACCTACCCTACCTACCCTACCTACCCTACCTACCCTACCTACCCTACCTACCCTACCTACCCTACCTACCCTACCTACCCTACCTACCCTACCTACCCTACCTACCCTACCTACCCTACCTACCCTACCTACCCTACCTACCCTACCTACCCTACCTACCCTACCTACCCTACCTACCCTACCTACCCTACCTACCCTACCTACCCTACCTACCCTACCTACCCTACCTACCCTACCTACCCTACCTACCCTACCTACCCTACCTACCCTACCTACCCTACCTACCCTACCTACCCTACCTACCCTACCTACCCTACCTACCCTACCTACCCTACCTACCCTACCTACCCTACCTACCCTACCTACCCTACCTACCCTACCTACCCTACCTACCCTACCTACCCTACCTACCCTACCTACCCTACCTACCCTACCTACCCTACCTACCCTACCTACCCTACCTACCCTACCTACCCTACCTACCCTACCTACCCTACCTACCCTACCTACCCTACCTACCCTACCTACCCTACCTACCCTACCTACCCTACCTACCCTACCTACCCTACCTACCCTACCTACCCTACCTACCCTACCTACCCTACCTACCCTACCTACCCTACCTACCCTACCTACCCTACCTACCCTACCTACCCTACCTACCCTACCTACCCTACCTACCCTACCTACCCTACCTACCCTACCTACCCTACCTACCCTACCTACCCTACCTACCCTACCTACCCTACCTACCCTACCTACCCTACCTACCCTACCTACCCACCCTACCTACCCTACCTACCCTACCTACCCTACCTACCCTACCTATCCTATCTCTCAAGTTGGATCGAACTGCACATGGTGTGCACATTTTATTATAATCGGTTAAGTGGTTTAGGAGTCCATTGAGGACAAACATTGTGACACGAGATTTATATATATTAAGATATCTTTAAAACTCTTGTCAGGCGTAAGTGATGTAAGTAGGATAGTTTGGAACCAGTACGTACGCGTCCACGTTACAAACTATACACGAGCAGTACGCAAAATACGTGTATACATTGTAATCGCAGATTTAAAAATAGTATTACAATGTATACGCGAGCAGTTTCCTATGGCTGCGTTCTAGCCCATTAGGTAAAGTTATTTATCAAAGTTTCAATTTCACTAAAACTGCAGATTCGTAAGTTTGCCGTGGAGGTGACGATGTTACAAGACATGGACCGCCGGCACTGTGTGTAGTAGGTTGTTCAAAATAATGTAGGTAGGTACTTACCAGAGCGAATTCTCTCCGCACTCCTCCTCTGAGGTCCAAAAACCCGTCGGCGAACGGCACATGTTCGTTACTCTCTTCTTCAGTGTTTTCTTCAAACTTTTTATTTATCTTATGTCTTTTCGCCGAAACTATGAAAGCTAAATAAAGAACTGCAAAAGAAAACATTATAATCATTAGTAGGCCACACTGCCACCATCCAGGTAAGTAGCAAATGAGGATGTAACGGCCAGTAGATAAATTCCGCATTCTAAGAAACCATACCATACCCACAGAGATTTGAAGCAGTAAACTTATAGGGTACCTGGATAGCAAACTTGGCTTAATTGAGTTATATTATCAACCATTGGCAAAATACTGAACTCCATCGTCTCAACAAGTCATAAAACATTTTTCATTTTTATTATCATTTAATTTATTTATCATTATTTCATCTTTTTTTTATGGCACACGGTGGTTGCCTGAGGATGGGCGGCGCGCTACACAGGCCGGGTCAAGAAGAGGTGGCGAAAGACGCGTACCGTAAGGGTTGGATCGAGGTGGCTGTGGAAAATGATACCTGTAAGGATTTGGGAGAGGCCTTTGTTCAGCAATGGGACAGGATAGGCTAACGAGAAAAAAAATAACATTTCAGCTGAAAGGCGTCCACTGCTGGACATAGGTAAGTACCGACGCCACCTATGCCCAGCAGTGGACGTCTTTCGGCTGAAATGTTTTTTTTATCCCCTATGCGTCGCCAAATCGTCCAGTACCCTAAAATCCCTAATTGCGTATCAACACGATCAATCACAATTTGTTTCGATTTGAAACAGATTGCTAATCCATTGCTTCATAAGTTGGAAAAAAAAATCTGCTCAACGTAAATAACGCAATAAATGTTTTTGAACTGTCAATATGAAACAAATTAGTCATAATCGTTAACGAAAATAAGTTACTCAATTAGGGTACAGTTTTGTAGGTACATTTTGCATTTAGCAAACAAAAAATACTTACAAATAAAAGACAGTCTCATTTTATAAATTTAAAATAGCCAATTGAAGAGACTTAAATAGACCACACAATAAGAAATGACATGACTTCTGATAAGTGTCCATCGTTTTTTCAATCAAGCGATTCGTTTCTTCTGATACTGTGTCCGCCGAGACCAATCGCAATTATCCATCAATTTATCATTGTGATGTTGTGCAAGATCTTTTATCATAATTAGCTTAGTTTATACTTCGGTTTTGCTATACCTGTAATTAAGTTTTTTGTATATGAATATCAGCAACCGTTTTTCATGGCTTTTGGGGAGCTTCTAATCTTTTTAGTCATATTTGTTTTGTTTGTCAGTAATTGCGCGCGTAAAAAATCACGAAAGTTGCACAGGTACTTCAAATTTCGCGCCATTCAGGTAGTAACGTTGGTAAAATGCTAAGTGCTGCCAACGAAAAAAAGACAGCATGACAGCTGAAAAGTGACGGTAAGTTATTATTCTAAGCGGTAACGGTAACAGTGTCGCGAGTTCAATTGTTTTTTTCCCATCTCAAAAATGTCAAACGTTTTCACACAAAAATGGGGCGCTAAACGAAATAACAACAAGTTTTCATTGTTGATAAATATTTTTTGTTCATTGTTTTGGTCGTGTTATCAGAAAAAGATTAACCTTAGACTTCAATTTTATTAGCCGCCCATATCATGCGATTTAAGTCCATGAACGTTTTTCTTCGAAGTTGAAGGTTTTTAAAACCAATAGGCAACAAGCCCTGAGTCCGTGACCACAGTACCCACGCCATCACCCGATTAAAACCATAATTGCATAGAAATCTTACTCGGATCTGGTAACATTCATAATCAGTATTGATTGTTTTTTTTTGTACTTCTCTGTCTGAATCTGAGTGACAGTACTGACAGCTAAGATTTTCAAAATGTCCGGGAGTAATTGTTATGATCTTACGTCTCTTCCCGGATCATTGGCTCATGTAAATGTAGAAATATCACCCGAGGAACATTATTATTACCATTATCAATATCAAATGCTTCGTCTGTTAGCATTGCTCCAGGAGTACACCGATAATTAAATCGTTGTACCGTTCGGCGTTCACTTGCATCCATTCCAGTTCAGTGTTTATCGATCGCCTAAAAATGATTCCAAGTGAGATTTTCGCTGAAGATTTGATGAGTACAGTGATTCGATACGGCTTGTATATCGGTGCAGCCTTCCAGCTTGTCTGTCTCATGGCTTGTGTGACTCTAACTGACGAACAAAGCGAGCCACATCCCTACGAAAAGGTAAACCATTGTTTTATCGACACATCTTTTAATGTAGTTTTACGAGTTTCTCAGTCAATCCAAGTTTATGTACGTGTCTAAAATGACTCCTGGACCACGGCTTATTTACCTTGCAGTAATAGCCAATAGATAGCATAAAATTCCCTAAATGCTGATTGCTGAATACCGCTTCATAGATCTGTACTTACCTTAAAAATTTGTTTCTTGATGCATCCTTGCAAATTTGAAAAGGCTATTGGTAGGTACCTACTGATAGAACCAAGATATTAAACACCTCCAATGTTGTTCCGACTTTCAGACTATATGAATGAAAAAAAAATTACCATAATCTTTTCTTATCGCTTTCAGGCTTACACAGACAGTGATGAATGTAGCTCTGAGCAGTCTTCACCAGGGCATCGAGCAGCCATGTCTCGAGCAAGGCGGCATGACAAGAAGAAAAGGCGCTAACTTCAGCTGAAAATATGGATCTCGGTATCTTTTTCTAATGGCATTTTTTGTATTAATCAGTGTTGTGTGTAACATACATATTGTATTGATCAAAAAGGTATGGCACCATTTTGTTGATAATTGTTTATTTTGTGCCTACTTTATTCCATAAAAGAAAATTTATGAAATATTTTTTTTACATTGTTTACAAGTGGTGCAATACTTTTGAACACAATTTTACTATAATTTTAAGTTATAACTTTTTATAAGTAGATGATTTTTGTAAAACATTCCTTTTGTGTATTTGTTGTCGATCAATGAAGAATACTCATACTTTTTTAATGTACTAGTATCTATAAATCATGTATTTTGGTTATTATTTAATCTATCACAAAAGCAAGTGTAATGTAAACCTGTATTAACTTCTGTCAAACTGTAGCATGATGCATTTTATATTTACCATGCAAGTGCAAGTGTTTGAAATTACTCAACCTACACTTGATGTATTGCATAGTCACAAACTCACAACTTTATGTAATGTTTAAGACTCAGAATGTGTCCTATTTAAAAGCGATGTCGCGTCTATGTCACTTTTTTTTTCAGTGAATTTGAAGTGGTTATCCAAACAAAAAGTTACATTTGGACGCGACAATCACTTCTAAATAAGACGCAGGGTTCAGTAGTCAAGTATATAAGCATAATTTTACCTCTCCCTTTAGTGTCCCTACTCAAGCATGCTTAAAAATGATTGTAATTCCTGATAGATACATTGAACATTGTATTGATCTCAATTTTAATCAAATAAAACAAACAAAATAATATAAAGCATTTTATTTGTTATGTGGACTAGAAACCTTATAGCATTAAGATTATCGCATCTATATTAAACTAATTAATAAAAATCTCATATAAAATTATTCAACATTTGTACAGTTTAAGCACATTGTAAGTACAACATTTAAGGCACTGGATAACTTACAACTAGAGATAGCACCAAACATTAACGTTTCTTACATCATTTGATCGAATTAAATTAATTAATTATCATTACATCTTTTTTTTCACTTATGGCACTTCAATTGGCACTCTGTCTCATAGGAGAATTACTGTATAATAATATATTATTATTCATGTAATTATACATTTGTTTTATTTGCGTAAATTAATGTAAAAGTAGGATAAGTTGCAGTGAAAAGCCGTACAGTAAAACTATTTTCTTAATGTCCCTCGGCAAATTTCGTGTTTCGTCAGTCATCGGATTTCTATCAGTTGCCCTTTGCACTTGGTGCAGACCGGACGCTCTCAATCGACTTGGACGTATATAGAGTTGTTAATACTCTTTTAACTTATGTAATTTATTTAAAAATGGGAGGAAAGCTGCTAAAGTCGCAGGCACGAAAATAGTTTTACAGCTCTATATAGTTCACACTGAAATCAAAACAAAACAACAATAAAGTACTTGGTTCTGAATTCAAATTATTATACACGATAAATCTAATAATTGATGGACATGGAAAATAGCATTCGTTTGTATTCGGAAATGCGATAATTCCAGAGGGACATTAAGAAAATATTCAGACTACAAGATATTGATGAAAATTCATATCTCAATTTATGTATTGTTTGTACTTCGGAACTTCTCATTATTTCTTTATCAAAATATTTGTCAGACAGAGAGCAAATTGTATTGGAGAAAGTATGTTATCAAAACTCTAACATTACATACAACAATAAAATAGGTATATAATATTGTTTTCCCCGAAGGATTAGGCAGAGGTGTACCTATATAGTACACCCACATTTCACCAGTTACAATAAAATACGTAATATAAAAAAAAACAATTGACATACATTACGATTGTACAAATTCATTGTATATGAATATATTTTTCTATCCATTACAAAATTACTACAGCAAAATACATTTGTAAAAAAACAACCAAACACAGTTATTTATATAAAATATTGCTTAAATTGGACAAAATATCACTTAGGGCAGACTAACAGCGTAAGGATGGCAATGCAAGAAACTCAATGCTTTTGTACGTAGTTAAATGCAATGATTTGTAAAAGCTACAATTATTAACTTGTCGTTAGGTTAAAGTTATGCGTTTTCAACGCGTGGATAAGGTCGTTGTCAGAAAGAAATTGTTTGAACGCATCAAGTTTTTTGAAACATATTGTAACGCAACACGACTTGTCACCTCCACAACATGCTTCCTTTTCGCCAGTCGAAGGCTTTTTGTCGCTACAACACGACTTTTCATCGGAACTGGACACTTTTGTGCTACAGCACGAAGCTTTATCTTCACTAGCAGGCTTTTTCTCACTGCAACACGATTTCTTTTCCACTTTATTTCGATCGCATTTGTCACTAGATTCTGCGTGGGAGCTACACGAACATGACAAACTTTTAACCACAGCTGACGATTGTAGACTGTCGTCGCTTTCGTGAATAGTAAAAATCCCTAAATCTTCCAAGTTTGAATTGTTGTGTCGTTTATGGTAATGTAAGAATGTGTTGTGGTTCGTGTCTGTGGCCTGGCCGCACCCCACTGCGCACTTCATCTGCGCATGGTCGCATTTACAATCGACACAGGAACATGTATCCTCGCCGCATCCTTGCTTCTTCGGAGGATCGTCAGGTTCAATTGTGCCCATACAGTTTCTGCACTCTCCCAAACTCGGATCGCACTTACAATCTGAACACGAACAAATGCCAGCGTCAGCTGCCAACTGCTCGAGGGTATTCCTTTTCGCCACCTTACCAAATATATTCTCAGTCCTCACCACATACATATCAGAGGGTGGTTCATTATCAAACAGTAATGTATCTTCCAAATCTAAGTCAGTGTTGAAGAGAACCGAGTTGGCTGGGTTTATTTCGATGTTCTGCTGCACTCTCGATGGGGGTGGAGTATTCAAAGATCTATCGTCATCAGAACCTAAAAATAGATCTATGTCGGTTTCAATTTTATTTGTTTCGAGATTTGTAACTATTTCACTATCGTTGAAAACTTTGTCACCGACGTCCAGTACACTTGGGGTATCTAAATTGAACGAGTCGTGGGTTATAAGATTAGCGGTTGGTGCAACTTCTGTATTCAGGTCAATGTAGCTCTGCATATGAGTGGGGACGAAAGTCGCGAGTGTGAAAATGCTTTCAGGGGTTTTCTCTTCGATACAAACTGGAGTTTCTGATATTGAAGCCGCTAGAGCGCTGACGTCTACCCACGGTGCCTGGTCTTCGATTTCATTAGCTAAAGCTAGTTGCATCGCTTTCGACTTAATTTCTAGTTTAGGATGTCCCATCTCTATTGGAGGTGTTTGCAAAGGCACTGTTGGTTGTAAATCATTGACATCAACCCACGACTCTTCGTTAGGGTGTTTCTGTTCAGTCTTTTCGACGGCAAATGGCGATAGGGTGAGGCTAGCCAAGTCGTAATCTACAGCTAAATCGTCAGGTTCGATATTTTTAATGTTGTGACTGTTGTGTGGGAAGAGTAGTTCGGTAATATCGACGGTGTTGCCTTTCGTGATGTCTTCAAGGCTGCCATCGGTGGAGTTCGACTCTGTCGTGATTCTGCCGAAGGATTCGAGGAGACTGTCCCAGTTCATGAGATCGTCAGCCGTTTTGTTCGCTGGTGTTTGTGTTGGTTTTTGGACAGGTTCAATAACTTCTTTGTTGACGATCAGCTCGGCTTTTATCTGTCGAAGAAAAACGGTCAAGTTTATTTATGTGTTTTACGCCCTATGGTATAAATAAATAATCTTTACGTCGCATTGTTGTACAGATAATTCGGAATAAACACAAGTTAGTGACTAACGGCCAAACCCAATAACCTATCCAATATCTATCTATGGTTTTAACGTCCTAATAATCTGTCAGAGAATAAGGACCATAAGGAGTTGTGGGACGACATTCAATGACAGATAGAATTATACTATCTACCATATATCTCAATCTGTCGTTTGCTAAAAAAAAAACAATGGCACTCCGCGAGTGAAAACTTGAAAAAAATCGGCACCGCAGTAATCAACGCGTTGATGTCTTTTACTGCACGGTGTCGGTAAATTGCGTTACAGTGTCGCGAAACCAATGGTGTAGTCCCATCTCAAAAATGCTCAACACGCCTAAAGAAGTTTTCACTTCAATATGTTATTGGGTTCGGCCGTAAATCAAACTTCCCGGACCGTCGCTCATGCATTCATCGACTATTTAGAACTCGAAAAATAATTGAAAGTCACTGAAATATCCGGGTACCGCCTACGTTATCTACAATAACGCATTTCTACGCATGACTCACACAATTTGCGGGGGCTTGGGAACTGATTCACAATGTTTTTCAAACAGTGTCAAAACATACAAAAAATAAAGAAATGTGGTCCAAATCAACTGTGCTATACACACATAACGATGGTATACCCACAAAATTAATGCACTTGTATCCAGAAAAACATTGAAAAATTACATCTTTTCTCTGACTATAGAAATGCTAGCTAATGTGGTAAATTAGGTTGCCAAATTGGCATAGCACATGGCGACAAACAACTCGGTGCCTTGAGTTTCGTTAAAAAATGTTTGCAGTATATACATTTTTATGTTAACATTGCAAAAGTAACCTTCACTAGAGGGCTGACAAGTTGTTTCCATACCATGTATCCGATTAGTTGTGCATTGCCGGATTTTATGGAATTCCAGGATTTATACATATTTTTTTAAATATTCAGAAGCCACTTCCATAACTTTTTTGGCAAAAATTACTCTAGGTAAATATGCATCCGAATATCCGATCTCTGATTATCACTGAGTAACTAAGGCTATAATTTATAAAGATATCACGCGGGCGAAATCCCTGGCGGAAAATAGTAATTATATAAAACGTCTTAAAATTGTTTTTAACCTGTCCACACATGTTGAATAGTCGAGCGTTTATCTTTCCATCAAAACATTATTTGTACGTTGAAATGAAATTTAATGTTTGGGTACAAGCCAAAATGTTTCTTTCACTAATTACTATATATCAACTTGTTTTCGAACCTTATGGTCTGGGAGTGAGTTTAAAGAGTAACGCTAGAGTTTCTTGCCCATTCTTCTCCATACGAAAACTACCTTTTGGAAGGGGCGACTAGAATCAATTCTATTATTTTTAAATTTTGACGTTCAAAAGTATGGGCTTATTTGAAGTTAATTATGTTATGTTATGTGATTTGATTTGAGATTTAATTATTTGACTTTTGACTTTGGAGGTAGCGTTGCATTTTAGGTAGGTAATGTTTTTACGCCGATCAATTGCCATTTTTTTCAATAGATCTCGAATGACTAAGTGAATCAAGCGTCAGCTGACGCACCTGCGGTGGGTGTGACATTGGTAGGTTGCGGAAGTGGTAAAAAAAATGTATAGTACGCCGAAACTTTTTTCATAAATAGTTGATATCATACTGAGCTGAAAAAAGAAATCGTCAGCTGCATCGTGGAGGGGGGACTATGGGTCAGCTGCTCACATGAACTTGTAAAAAAACCGGGCCAAGTGCGTGTCGGATCGTGCACAATGAAAAGTTCCGTAGACGGGATAAATTTATCCCAAGAACAAACTTAACATTGTAGTTGAAAAACATGTTCTCCCAGACGGAAAGTATGGGAAATGTGTTTTTTCTACTGCAAATGTAAGTTGGTCGATTTTAACTCGTTAACTTGTAGACTTTACTAAGCTGTGATAGTTTTCCTTTTAATTTTGTTAAATTTACTACTGCTGTTGACAAAAATTAGCACTTTAAAGCTTAATATTTCGCGAACGGATCCCTGAATCCAAAAATGGTTTTCATAAACTCACAATACTTTTGAACGGCCTTTCCAACGACACCCCACACCATGGAAAAGGCGAGAAAAAAATCCTCACTTTACGTGTACAGAAGGGGAGGCACCCTAAAAAAAAATTTTCATGGTTTTATTTTACCTCTTTGTCGGCGTGATTAATATGTATACCCATGCTAAATTACAGGTTTCTACTGCTAACAGTCTGAGCTAAGCCGCGGACATGGCGAAACTATAAGGGTTCTTGTTGACTACGGAACCCTAAAAACACGTAAAATAAAGTTATATTACAACGGATGAAATTTAACTGGGTTATTGTTAAAATAATTAAAAGTACGAAAACAACAATCAGCTGCGTGTGTAACGATGGAAAGACCGTCAGCTGACGCCGTAAAGATACAGATTATTCGAGCAATGCAGTTTCTTTCAGAGTTCAGCTGACAGAACTCCCCTACCCGCACCCAGCTGACTGATAATTATCGCAAACATAATTATTAAACTACCATATTGTAAAATTTTAATATCGGCGTAAAACAATATCAAATGAAAAATTGTTGTGGTGTTTTCTTGTTTTATTTTATTTATATGAACGAAATGCATAATTTTAAATAATATAGTGTAAAATAGAAATAACATAAACTAATATAAAGGTAATATAATAAAAATAAATAGAAATATATAAATTGATAACTTTGCAGAAATTATTCGTTATCAATGGTATTTTAGGATATGTTTATTTTGTATGTGATTAAAAGTCTCTTTGCCACAGTAATTCTTTTAATTACGTAAACTAACCTAATTACAGTTCTGTGTCGTCACAGCGAGCGTTCGGGAGCGACTATCCGTAGGAGCCATAGCACAGACAGTGTCATATGCACATGTGGATAAATGCTATCCCTACAATATACCCCCTTATTTTTAAGATATAAGAAAATAATTAAATATATCGATATACGACAAAATCGTAATCGTTCTCTGATGAATCGTCATCAAAACTGTCCTCTGTTAGACCATTCTCTTCATCTTGTTCGATTTCTTGAGCTCGATTCTCATCACCCATCATCTGTAAACGAACATGATAATCATCAAAATTAGGTTACCAGAAATATACACGCTCAAAGAAAGTGTCACCCACAAAAAATCCATACCGGCAAAATTTTCGCTGCTATCCGTTAAACTGGTGACTCATGGGGGGTGGTACTTGATCGCCCTCGAATCATTTGAAGATATGTTTCTTTTCTTTTTCTTCCCATTCCCAGTCAGTGGGAGATAATTAAGAAGGTTCTTGAAGGTGAGCATGCATGGCTCTAAAGGTGCGCTATGTACGACGTGTGCAGTAAATGCTGGCGTAGCTCGGATTTACATGGTGGGAAGATTGCCCTGTCGATACGGTTTTTCCACTTAAGCTTAATATCGTTCTTGACATTAATTAACGTAGTTACTCGTGTAGCGTTGACATCGTTTATCCCTTTAAATCCGTACAGGCGACAAACAAATTCTGACTGCGTCAGCTGACGGTATTTCTACCGCCCACGCAGCTGATTGCTGCATTCGCACTTTTAATTATTTAAACAATCACCTAGTTAAATTTCATTTTGTATTTGCAACGCTACCTCCCGGACTATTACCGCATACTAAAACACTTTTCAACGGATATTAGTATCAAAATGAAGAAATATTAAAAAAAAAAATTTTTTGTTATGTCGACGTAAATATTCTGCATTTTTACAGACACTATCCAAAACCGCACCCGCACCAAATTTGGGCGTTTTGGGTGCATCTTACTCCAAAAGCGCCCAATTTTTTTCCAAAAACATAAATGGCGACGTGTCGCGAAAGACTCGATGGGGAAAAGTTTCCCAAATCTGGCGCCATGTCTTCAAAACTCACCTGATGTTTCATCGCATGTGCCTTAAGACTGGTCGCGGTAGAGAATAATCGCCCGCAGCTGGGCTCTGCGCACGCATGCGGCCGCGCGCCCGAATGCGTACGACCATGCGCCTTGAGGTGGTGCGATGCAGTGAATGACTTGCCGCAGCCTTCTGTTCGACATCTGGAAAATGAGGAAGTATTAGCTGGAGAGTCTTCATGAAAATTTACCCATAGGAAAAGAATATTTTCGTACGTTATTTTGTAAATATTTTTCTTTCTTTCTTTTAATGCATACGGTAAGAACATTCGTAAAACGGCAAACTTACCACCGGTTTCTGAAACCCTAAAATTACAATTTGATGAATTTGAATATATAATAATAAGAGATTTGAGAGGCTTTCAGAAACCGAGGTTAAGCATAGCTGTTCATCATTTGCCAAATAACGCGAGTAGTCCGTCAGTGTAAAACAACAATCTTGCCGAAATCGTGGAGAGTGGTAACAATATAAAACCTCACCCTTGAGAATAAACTAATGAAGAAATAGTAAACTCCATTTGATTTACTGATGTAACATAGTCTGCCAGTTTACCTCCTACGGACCATAATGACCCATTTATCAGTGCTATAACTCGAACGATAAGATCTTAGAAAACACGTGTTTACTAAGCTTACATAGCTGGACACGTGCCAGGATACACTTTCACAGAGCATTTGGCAGTAGACCCACAAGAGAAACTCGAAACCTACTACATTACCAATTTGTCTTGTCAGTCATTTCTAAAATTATGAAGCGACAATTGTCGAGTAGGGAACGTTGACTGATGATCAAAGAGACGTACAAACATATGGCAGACAGTTGTCTTGTCTCAGTGTAATGATATACTCCGTACAGTGGTTTAATGATATTGACAGCTTGGAAAGGCAACAAGTAACTGTGTATGGAAGAGATCTGAGACGTTCGCTCCGCCCATGTCAAACGCTGGATTATTGAAGTGGGTAGACTTTTGTCTGTAGTATTGGACGAATTTGGTGTAACAATTGGCGTATTTCAAATAGATTGCTATGGTTGCATAAGTATATTTATTTTTCAGTTTACTGATTACGTCGTGTATTTGTTGTTTACACGTCTTTAGTGATGCTTAAGGTTAAGAGGGTTTATCCTAAAAGTTGGCAACGTCGTAAATAGCTGTCAAATATTTACCTGTTTTGATTAATTTGGCAATATTACTGTATGGAATTAAAAAATGTGGCTAACTAGGGAACTAAAAATAATTAATATAACACCGAATATTTAGTTTTAGATGCAAAAAAAGTATTTGGAAAGTTTCCAAATGCCTTTTTTACACCTAAAAAAGTTACAACAGCAAATTCAGTGTTATAAATTGCAATTCATTACTAATATTCCAGTTCGTTAGTTAGCCACATTTCTCATTTCCATACAATAATTTTGCCAAATTAATAAAAACAGCGAAATATTTGACATCTATTGTATTTGCGACGTTGCCCACTTTCAGAATAAACGCTCTTAATGTCTATTGGTAATTTTTACTTACAGGTAGTCAGCCAATATAACGTTTGATTAAGTCTAGGCAAGCATACACGTTCACCCACAGAACAGATAATTATCTGTTATGTGGCATCTCACTGAGAGAAGGCTTGTGTCCCAGCAGTGGGAACGTTATAGGCTGATGATATAAGCGTACACTATTAACACAAACGAAGATCGCGTTTGAGTTCCAAATAATCCTAATTAAAAAATATTTATATCTATGACTAGCTTGTATATGAAGAAAAAGACATAATGTTCGTCGACGCCAAATAAATTTGTATACGGACTGGAAAATGGTGATGAATTGATGATCTATGACTTCTGTGTCCGCGACTTCGCCCGCGTGGAAGTCAACTATGCCATAAAACATATCCTCCTATGACTCGGCAATATTGTAGGTAAGTACAATCAGTGAAAGATTTTTTTAAGTAAAAACTTCTTTAGGTGCGTTGGGCATTTTTGAGATGGGACTAAACCATTGATTTCGCGACCTGTTACCGACACCGTGGAGTAAAAGACATCAACGCGTTAATTACCGCGGTGCCGATTTTTTTTCAAGTTTTCTCTTCTATCGGCACTCCCGGAGTGCCACTCTTTTTTTTTTATTTTACCTTTATAGAAATGACAAAACTTTTTTTCCTTTTGGCCTTGTACAGGACTTTCTGCTTTCATTTTTATTTCAGTTTGTTTTTTTTATTTATATTTTTATGAATGTGTTTAGTTTTATTTGTAATCTCCTGTGCAAGTCCCAATGAATACTTTTTCTTTTTATAAAATATTAGTTTAGATGCATGTTGTATAATTATGTATTTCTTGAAATTTGAACGAGTTTGGTTTATATTCATGCTCGGATTACCATAATATAAACCGAGCAGAAAACTTCATCGACACGTCTCTAAATCAAGCCTAACAAGATATTTTATCTCAGTTGTCAATAACAGCTAATTAGCATGCAACAAGTTTCTGCTTCCTACTTCAAATATATGATTCGATTCTAGTTTTGCTGGGCGTGAATCACCGTCTAGTCTAGTTAATGCAGCGCTGCATTGCGATTAAACATCGGCGCCATTTATCCCGAGCACATAATTATAGAAACTAAATGTGACTATTTTCACCGTCATTCATAATTAATTCCGGAGCGATGCGTACGCAACGTGATATTATACAGTACCCACAGAGATTAGAATGACAGATATCAATATAAATCTAGATAACAGTAATTGCATGAGTATAGGAAACCCATGCATTTAACCCTCCCACCCATTTAAGGACTACGTGGTTTTTTTTGTTTCTCAGCTATTTTTGTTAATGGTCTGGCAGTTTTGAGTAGTTTAAGCGGTCTACCAAAAGTCCTTTCTTTGGTATTGTGTGAGTTGAGCTCCACGATTACTGACAAATGCTTGTTCTGACTGGACAGGTCCACTCAAATCTGTGTGGTTCTTTCCTCAAAAGACCATTTCAGATAATAATCTACATGGTCCTGGCATGACCAAGATTATGTCTTGACTTTAAAAGAGACTGCGACCTCTGAGTTTGTTTCGGCCTTTCTTCTCATAGTATTCAGATAGGAAACGCCGAACCCATCTAGCTTATGTTTTTAAGTGAAAACTACTTTAGGCGCGTTGGGCATTTTTGAGATGGGACTAAACCATTGATTTCGCGACACCGTGACGACACCAGCTTTTGACCATTAAAAAGACATCAACGCGTTGATAACTGCGGTGCCGATTTTTTTCAAGTTTTCACGTCTCTCGGCACTCCCAGAGTGCCACTGTTTTTTTTTTAAATTATATTACATGTAAAAGCGATTCCGATATCCTATTTACAGAATAAACAATTTCATTTCATTTCATGGAAGAAATCTTATTGCTACGTCGCTAGCAATACCGAGCAGTCAAAGTTTGAATTCCTTAGCCGTTGGAAAGTGTTATCTTGTCAATAGACCTCAGTTCCCATATTTTTTTGATCATCAATACTGACTTATGATCAAAGTTACATGAAGACAGAGAAACGAAGAGAGGGACGTTACCCCATGAAATTTCAGAAGATAAGTAGTTACTTCAATATGTTTTCGATACCCATTACAAGAATTGGTAGACTTCTACTGAAGATCGTTCTTTAATACTAACTTGTATGGCCTCTCCTGTGTGTGTGTTCGTATGTGTTTCTTTAGATCGCTGAGTGTCGTGAAGAACTTCGTACATCCGTCTGCATTGCAGTTGAATGTGTCGCCGCTGTGCAGCCGTTGATGTGCCCTTAACCTGAAGATAGAAGAATCAAACATTACTATGGCGTCATGTTTGCAGAAGGGGAACAATAGAGGGTGGCGTTTTTAACCCCCGACGCAACAAAAAGAGGAGTGTTATAAATTTGATCGCTGTGTGGGGGATTACATCGCTGATAAAAATGCTTGGCTCAATGCTGGTCCTGCTCCACAACTAATTGATTAACATTTGCAAATACTGTTGGAGCTGCTGAAGATTGTAAGACTATCTTTGCATTGTATAAACTCAATCTCCATTGTACTATATAATTGCATAGCACAGGTGTGAGTACTATGTACTAAAGAGTTACCATTTACCGGGTAATATGTCTTGCATTGACTTGAATCTGCCCTGGCGGCTGTGAGTATGTCATGCTCACTCAAATGTTTCGCTGATGGTGGCGCGTGTGTTGGATCATTTAGCTCCCTTCAAAATGGTTGAGCTGAATGGTGCTAATCCATGCGTCATGTTCGTGAACGGGCGCCGTCAGTTGGGACTGGTCATCTCTTAGCTGCCAGGGCTTATTTTTATTTTAATTTTTTGAATTGTTCTTTGTTTTATCTTTTTATTACGGACGCTTCTAACGTGCACGTCTTTCTACATTGTTCTCACATGTATAATTTCAACATGAATGATGTAACCAATATTTTGTAACAATTTTTTATTTAAAAGAGTGTCCGTGGAGTTTCTTGCCCGTTCTTCTCCATAGGTACCTACTACGCTTTGGAATGGGCAACTAGCTTCATACCTATTTCTGACTGACCGATTCCTTGACAATTCAAAAGTGCCTGTAAATGGTTTAATTGAAATAAATGCTTTGAGTTTGAGTTTGAGTTTGAGTTTGTGTGTCTGTCTGTGGCACCGTAGCTCTTAAACGGGTGAACCGATATGAATGCGGTTTTTATTTTGCCTTTGGTCTTTCATTACCATCTGCCTAGCCTTTTTTATGTTGAGGTCGGCTTCCAGCCTAACCGGATGCAGCTGAATATTTTACATAAAGCGACTGCTTTTCTGACCTTCACCCGTTGGTAAGACTGGTTGTCAGACTCTTGGGCTTTTGACTACCCGTAACGATTGTCAAAGATCTACAAATGATAGCAGGAACCAACGGCGTAACGTGCTTTCCGAATCACGTTTTTCTTTTGGTGTTTGTTTTAAAATTTCTACGAGAACATAGTACCATTCGCAATATACAGGTTGTTGTGATTCTGAACCCCCTTGCGTTGAAATTTTGCGTCAGTTATTTAAAAAAAAATAACAGCTCTTTCATACATTTTGACCGCGTAGGTATTGCACTTTTCTATGAAACAGCAGATTTTTTTAAAATAACCGACTAAAAATTTCAGCGCAGAGGGATTCAGAATCATGTACTGAATTCATGGTAAAAGTTTTCGCGTCGATGTCCCTGCCACCTTGTATTATTTTGTTTAGAGCATCCTCAAAAACAAGCTTTTCACCTTTTTTCTTTCAAAATATATACGTCTTTATTTCATCTCCAAGAATCAAAGCATGAGGTCAAGGAACCTATGAAGAATTGACTTGAAGTACCTAACGGCATTGGTATAGTGGTGTCTAAGTATGTACGCACTTTAAAATAGCCGGCAAAACTACTTATTTTCCTATAAGATACGACGTAATAAAGTTGACTAAGGTTCATTATCTAATCTTAGGCAAAAATACGGATAAGTATTATGTAAACAACCAATAATGTTTACATCTAAGATTCACGTTCTCAAGGTTAAGACGACAGCGGCGTTTAGTGCTGTATACAAAATTAGGAGCTGGGTGCAATGCTACGCTTCTTGCTTTTAGTATCGTCGGTCGTCGTCCAAGTTCATTTTTTTTTAAATTAAAACTTCTTTAGGTGCGTTGGGCATTTTTGAGATGGGAAAAAACAATTGAACTCGCGACACTGTTACCGACACCAGCTTTTGCCCATTAAAAAAACATCAACGCGCGATACATTTTCTTTGGAATTAATGACATTCCAAACATTGCGACATGACAAAGACATGATTAACATTTCCCTTTTTTACCGACTTCAAAAAAGAAAAGTATTTCCTGCACAATAAAATTGTTCAAGTTTTCACTTCTGTTGGCACTCCCGGAGTGCTGCAGTTTTTTTTTGTTCACCTCACGTTTGGGGTGGCTTAGTAAAAGATTTAAAAACCCAAAAGAAGAGCCAAAAAATATAAATTTTGTCCTACGTGAAGTTCACCAGATCATCTAGAGGGTACCTATTAGACACCGTGGAGTAAGACATCAACGCGTTGATTACCGCAGTGCGTGGAGTAAAAGACATCAGCGCGTTGATTACCGCGGTCCCGATTTTTTTTCAAGTTTTCACTTCTGTCGACACTCCCGAAGTGCTACTGTTTTTTTTTTAAATAACCGATGCAAAATTTAAAGGCACGGGGGGTTCAGAATCATGTACTGAATCCATGGGAAGTGACAGTTTTCGCGTCGATGTATGCCACCCTGTATAATTTAATATTTGCATTCAAATCAGAAGCCAAGAATGGTCCTTGCATTATGGTCGTTTCACCATGTTTCTTTAACCTAACAAATAAACACATAAACTCACGCCTTCTTCCCATGGGGAAGCCAGAATCTACAAAACGCCAACAAACCAACCAACCAACAAACCAACCAACCAACAAACCAACCAACCAACAAAAAAACCAACCTAAAAAATATTCCACAAACAAAGATACACGCTAATTAGCTATAAAATGACAATCAATCTTTTCTCTTCCATCACTACAACACACACAACTTCACACATGACTGCTAAATATTTCAGACAACATTCCATTTAGGTACAACCTTCAAATTATCATTATTTAACACTTTTTTACCAATATTAAGGTACCTACGCAGCTAAAACAGAGATCATTAATTAGTCAAGAAAAACGAAAACAATTTTAACTTTCGTTGTTTGTGTGATACATTTTTAAACATAAGACACTTTAATAATGTTACTATACTGAACAACGTGCTTCGACAGTCGTAACGGTTAGCCAGAACAGAAGCCTGACAACCAGTAGGTACCCTAATTGCGTGACTTATTTTCGTAAACAATTATGCCTAATTTGTTTCATTTTGACAGTTCAACAACATTCATTGCGTTATTTACGTTGTTGAGCAGATTTTTTTTTTCCAACTTATGAAGCAATGGATTAGCAATCTGTTTCAAATCGAAACAGATTGTGTTGTATTGTATTACGCAATTAGGGTACTGTCTTACCAATGGTTGCCAATGCAAATGTAAGTTTGTACGCACAATATTGAGTGATTTGCCATGTTATTTTAAAACCATAGACTTTATATGGGTTTTCCTGTAATCTATGAGTAAAGATTCTCTGTATTTTTTTTTTAATTTAAGGCTCAGTAGTTTCGGATTTAAGGGGTAAATTTTCATCAATTTTCTTAAATATCTTCTAAAGTTTTTATATTAAAATAATTTTAAATAATATGATCCTCGCAACAAGCCCTTTCATTTAATATGTCACACGGTACAGTTAACAAGTTACCCGCTATCATTCGTGGATCTTTGACAGTCGTTACGAGTCGTCAGAAGCCCGAAAGTCTGCCACGATACCCCTTTATAAGACTGATTGTCTTATAAAGGGGTATCGTGTTACCCAGTAACTGGGTTATGGAGATCAGATAGGCAGTCGCTCCATGTAAAATACTGGTATTCAGCTGCATCTGGTCAGACTGGAAGCCGAGCCCAATACAGTTGGGTGAAGGCTAGGCAGATTGATTTTGACTGAGCAACGTGCTTTAAAAGGAGTTGTTAGTCAGCTTCCTGGTTACTTAGCGATTTTGTTAACTGTCCCTATATTAACACCTTTTCTATTCAGGGTTATCTAAGTAAATACTTAGGTGTTAGTAAAATACCAACTTGAAAAGAAACTTGATGTAACAGAAAATATGAATTAAATTCAGGTACAGACGCCAGCACATCAAGCTACCCGAAACTGTCAAATTTTCCCAATCAACTTTGAACCTTATTTTTCAGCAATAAAGTTGAAAATCTATTAAATAAATTTGACAGATTGTAGTAGCTTGAAGTGCTGGCGTTTGTACAACATTGGTGCGATTTTTTTGCTGAGTAATGATGTGTGATTTTTATTATTATCAGAAGATTATTTATAACTAGGTATTGTAACGAACGACTATAGCTTCAAATGTTTTAATATGATGTAAGAATTTTTATCTGGTCATAACATCTTATCTACGCAAGGTGGTTTGGCTATCTTATCAGTCACGCCCAAACATGGTAATGAAATGTTGTATATGTCATGTAGGCCCAGACACAAACACCCGCGGAAACATGAGGTTAAGCAACGTTGAATGAAACCGATTATTTATCCGTACCTAAAGCATTTGCATTTGTCATCTTTTCGAACCGTCGTTTTCATTCATAATAACGTTGGCGTATAGCGCCAACGTTATTCTTTTTGCGCGTGGCTAAAATCGGAACTAAACATCATGTTTTTAGGGTTCCGTACCTCAAAACGAAAAAACGGAACCCTTATAGGATCACTCGTGTGCCTGTCTGTCTGTCCGTCTGTCACAGCCAATTTGCTCCGAATCTAATGGACCGATTAAGTTGAAATTTGGTACACATAATATGTATTTCTGTGACCCAAACACGAACGTGTAACGTAAATAAATGAATTTTGAATATGGGGTCACTTTTGGGGGACAAACAAGAAAATTAAAAAATAAGTTTTGCAAACTGTACCGTGTGACATATCAAATGAAAGGGCTTATTGCGATGATCTGAAATACATTGTTTTTTTATAACTTTAAAATAAATACTTATACAGATATTTGTGAAAATAGATGAAAATTTACCATTACCCCTTATGTCCGAAACTACAGAAAATTTTGAAAAAATTACAGAGAATAGTTCTAGGCTTATAGCTTACAGGATAACCTATAAGAAGTCTACGGTTTTAAAAAAAATACTTTGCAGCAATGCCGTATGTTCCGAGCCGCCATAAAGTTTGAATCGGGCTGTACCTAATCTAACGAGGGCCTCCTCAGGTGTAATTATTATTCATTTTGAAAAAACATGGTAAGTAGAAATAGATTGTAGGTATTACAACCACATCAGGTTCACATAACCTATTAATAATTTGTTTGTGTAACTTACGAATTTTGATAGTATCTTGCTTATCTATACTGTTATTAAATTATCAAATAACTTCTCCCGCTCTGGGCGGAGCGGGAGAGCGTGTCAGACTCTTACTCACTAAAACCCACCCGTGTTCCTTCAGTTGCCATGTTGCCGGGGGCCACGATTTCCCTTTCGGTTTTATTCGCAACCCCGGCAGGCATCGGCCCTAGCGGACCCCGTCAATTCTGCTGACATTTCTTTGAGGCGCGCGTGGAACACAACGCGCCGTCGACCCGGGCCTGGTCCTTATCGGACGGCGAGCTACCCATGGCTCACCTAGATCCGAATTTGCCTTATACAATTGCAACTGCAGCGTCACATTTGGGCTGGTAGTCCGTCTTATTTTTATCTAAGAATCGTTAGATTAGATTTCACATTTTACAGTATGTAAAAGCATAATGATATGTGACTTACGGTTCGTAATAAAGGCTAACTAATAGAGTGAGTGGCGACAGGAGTAAAAAAACATTCTGGAAACCTGAAATGGATCCCTGATCAGCAAATCTCTTATTTCAACTCAAATGTTAGCAGTTATTGGTTGGTTGTAATTTTGCAACAGATCTAAAAAAATAGGCTTGGCAGTTATTATCTTCATCATCAGCCTAGAGCAGTCCACTGCTGGACATAGACCTCTCCAATTGCAAGCCAATTCTCATCCAGCTGCTACCAGCCACCCTGCGAAGATCGTCGCTCCACCTAGCCTGAGGGCGTCCTCCCTTACGTTTGCCGAATCGTGGTCTCCACTCTAGAACACATCTACCCCAACGGTACTCGGTACGGCTAATATGGCCGGCCCATTGCCACTTCAGCTTGTTTATTCTGTGAGCTATGTCGACAACTTTGGTTCTTTGCCGGATAACCTCGTTCCGGATTTGATCAATCAGAGACACTTGTAGTCCGTTTCACAACTCACTGAGCGACCTGGCTCCGTAAGTCATAACAGGCAAGACGCACTGCTTAAAGACCTTAATCTTTAGGCTCTGTGGAATACACGACGAGCAGATTCGACGAAGCTTCCCAAACGCTGCCAAGCCCAGCGGAATTCTTCTGTTAGCCTCCCTCTCAAAGTTGTTCTTATCAAATTGCAGTTTGTTCGAGGTAAACATATTCTCGAACAACCTTGAGAGCACCGCCATTGACATTAATCGGTCCCGGAGTGACGTGTTCGTTGAACATAACCTGGGTTTTGTCAAAGTTAATCCGGAGGCCAATGCGTGCAGAAGAATTAACTAGACAGTCCAACATCTCCTGCAAGTAATGCAGCGATTCAGCCAGTATGACGATGTCGTCTGCAAATCTCAAGTGTGAAAAGTACTCGATAATAATGCCACGTCCCGTCCTTCCCAGTTCAGCGTCTTAAACACATGCTCCAATGCGTTAGAGAACAATTTCGGAGAAATTACGTCTCCTTGTCTCACCCCTCGACGTCGGAGGATATGTTTAGTTTGCTAATCCTGAGCTGTTTAAACTCTCTCTTTCCATAGTCCACAAACGCAAGACAGGGGTCGCTTATACTCTTCGGACTACTTCAATATAATTTGACGTACTGTGTGGACGTGATCTATGGTGCTGTATCCTCCTCGAAACCCGACCCGCCCCGGTGGCTGAAACTCGTAGAGTCTTCAAGGTAGACAATTCATGACGACTCTTGAAAACAACTTATACAGGGTGGCAGGGACATTGACGCGAAAACTGTTACCATGTTACCATGGATTCAGTACATGATTCGGAACCTCCCTGCGTTGAAATTTTAAGTCGATTATTTAAAAAAAAAATGTGCTGTGTTATAGAAAAGTGCAATACCTACGCGGTCAAAATATATGGAACAGCAGATTTTTTTTTTTTTACAGTTTTCTCGTCGATGTCCCTGCTATCCTGTATACGTGGCTAAAGAGCGAAATGGGTCTGTAATTCTTTAAAAGTAACTTATCTCTCTTTTTAAAGACAAGAACGACCACGCTCCTTCGGCACGCCTCTGGAGTTCTCCCGGAGAACTGGACAGAGTTGAAGAGCTCCCGAAGCTCCTTCATTAAAGGTCTTATCATTGGTAGCCAATAAGCTAGCTGAACATTTCACCGATTTGCAAGGAGAGAACGTAATTATGAGCGTTTTCCAATAATTCACTCCTAAATTGTTGCGGTTCACTCGTTCCGAAAAATTACATTTTATGCATAAACACATCTTTATTAACAACACACGAGAACAGTTGTTGCTATTTTGTTCAATCAATTGGCAAACTTCCAAAGACATAAATTACGACCACTTTCTGACTCACTAGTGTTCTGTTTGGAAATTTTATTATTTATGATTACACAAGTCAAAAAAGCTGATCGACTTGTTGTTATGTTCGATTCTCATTTCGTAAACATTTCGATTTAAACTAGTAGTCGCCATTTTGAATGTTATGAATATCATTCTTTCATAAATAATTATTGCTATGCGTTTCCTGATGCGGATATCCTTCGCGTAATGCCCTGGGGAAGGCATAACAGGCCTCTAAGGCAGAAAGTGAGTGAGTATAATGATAATATATTGTCGAGTCCTGTTTCTAATGCACGACGTCTAACAGCTATTGCGCAAGCTTCTACAACTGACTTGGGGGATTTTTATCGATCACAAGTATCAAAAAGTCAACTTGCTCAATAAAACTTGCCAGAGGATCAAGTGCTTTAAGGACGTTATCCTTAAAGCACTTGATCCTCTGGCAAGTTTCACACACTGACACTGACACTTCTTTCGTTGAGGATACAGGAGGAAACTTTTTGTGGTCTTCTTAGTAAGTAGGGTACAAAAAATAGCCTCTACATGACAATTACATGTAGCCTTTACGTCCGTCTTATTCTGGGCAGTAAGCCTCGCTGGCCCAGTACCATCTTGCTGAGTAACATAACATCATACCTGTTTCCCCCGAAGGGTTAAGCAGCGGAGTAGGTACACCTACATTTCGCCAGTTATGTTTGTTTTGTTGTGTTTGCAGAGTATACAACTCAATACTCGCTTATGTTTTTAATTCGTGCCTACGAGAGAAGAAGTAGTCATATGCTTAGAAACGTGTTTCGTATTGATAAAGACCGTTTTTACAATCTCGACCTCTCGTTAATCGACCTCTAGTAAAAAGCAGATGTAGATATTTTTATAGTACGTCTGAGTACGCCCAAATCATGTTTCATATCTACTCGTTATTTCTATTGAAGTTGTCTGTCACTATTGAACTGAAATAATCTTTCTGTATAAGTAGATATCAGAATAAACATTATAGATTTGATTTTGAATAGTATTTAAACACAAGCAATTAATTTATAGGGTCTCTTCCTTCTGACCTTTATAGGATTTATTACGGAGTGGTTTCTTTGATAATAATATGTTATAGGATAGTTAGAGTACACACTTCTACTCTTTTTGGACTTTAGACTAGCGGTTTGAGCAGAAAAATGAACAAATTGAGGAAAGACAGCAAATTCATTCAAATATCAATACTGTTTTTTTTCGGGAAAAAGAACCACTTAAGGTACCATTCCGTTATTCCGTAGTCGACCGCAGGCGGCAGCAGCAGGTGACGTGTCGCCGCGACACAACTGTACCCTAATTGAGTAATACACGATCAATCACAATTTTTTTTCGATTTGAAACAGATTGCTAATCCATTGCTTCACAAGTTGGAAAAAAAATCTGCTCAGTAACGTAAATAACGCAATGAATGTTGTTGAACTGTCAAAATGAAACAAATAAGGCATAATCGTTTACGAAAATAAGTTACGCAATTAGGGTACTGGTTTCTATGAATTTCATTGAAATATCTTCCGTAGCTAGAGACACGTCGGTTTCATAGAAATAAGTACATAGAAACCAGTCGTGTCGCGGCGACACGTCGCCTGCTGCCGCCGCCTGCGGTCGTCTACCGAATTGTACCTTTATCGTAAAATATCTTGAATTCAATGTTAAATATCGCGAGGACATAGTCGGAGAAAAGAGCTAGTAATCCTCAGATTCCTTAAGTATTAGAGTATTGCGATATGCAAACACGTTTATGTCCAGTCATGACCACAAAAAATCGTTTCATGTCTGTAAATATGTTCGTCTATTTAGAGCTAATTTAGATTACGTCACGGTCATACTTGTAAGTGAATCCGCAAACTGAAAAAAGTGTTTGTAGAATAGAGCCGCCATCGCCAGTGGAAGAAACGATGAGGCTAACCGAAATCTGGACATACCTAATGGTTTCTTCAGAACGGACACGACCGTCGCCAATTAGGAACGTTTCGATTTTTGCCACCGACTTTCGAAATTAAAGTAATTTTTCACTTTGTAGTGTTTTTTTTTTGGAAGTCGTTCGTTTTTTTTTTTTAGTTTTCCCTTTTTAGTTGTAGTACCTACTCCACACAAATGCGAATACCACTACCTGTTATGTAAATAACAGTGACAGGAACTTATCATCCAAATACTAAGTGGGAAAAAATACGTATTATTGAAGCTAGCTAAAAACTACCCAAGCAAAGTTAATAAAATTTATATGGGACCTCTGAAGTATCACCTACCAAACAAAACAGAATTATCAATATATCAAAAATCAATTCATAATTGGCTGAGTAATCGCGTAACAAAAATACAATAAAAAATACAGTCGAATTGAGAACCTCCACCTTTTTGAAGTCGCTAAAAAAAAGAAAAAAAGACTTCTACTGGCTGAAGAAAATAATTTTTCTAGTTGTTATTTTTTTTTTCTGACATGATCATTGATATACCTACTGCTAGTATTGTTATCGAATCCAAGCATTTTAAAGTAGGTAGTACCTAATTATTATCATCAGTCCATAATCCTTTAGAACCCTGTTCTTAATTAATCGACTAATTATTATTAGAATAATTATCATCGATAATTGCAGATTGATCACACCTAGGGTTACCATCCGTCCGGATTTGTCCAGATATGTCCGGCTTTTTGGACCCCCGTCCGGACTATGTCCGGCCTTTTCATTTGTCTGGACTTTTCGATTTAAGAGGATTTTCGGATTTTCTTTGAAAAAGATATATGATTACTGAAAAAAATAAGATTAAAAAAGTTAATTGTCCGGACTTTTTTTCAAATTTCGAAATGGTAACCCTAATCACACCTAGATAATAGTAATGGGTACTGCACATGGTATTCGTCTATAACACGACGACTTCAGAAATAAGGATACTATCGTGGTACCTACTTCACATTTTGTAGTATCATAACCTGCACCCAGAGACGGCTCTAGCCGATGTAGCGCCCGTGTGCAATCAATACCTTGGCGCCACCACTGGGGTGGACTAAGCCTGTCGGGGGCTCGGGGCGGCGAAACTCAATGGGGCCCCCCGCCCAGGAATCATACGTTGAAATATTTAGCACACTGCCTCAAATAGGTTAGGTTTTCTTTTGACCATTGATACAGAAATAGGGAAATAGGAATTACTTTGTTGACCTATACAAAATAGTTTGAAACTGTAGGATGCGAGAGCGAGCGAATCGAGCTCGAAAATTTAACACCTCGCCCCAGATAGGTCAGTTTTTCTTTTGACCATTCATACGTAAATAGGAATTACATTGTCGATTTACACAGATAATTCTAAGAAAAAGAGAATGTTGAGGTTGCAAGAGCGAGTGTAGCGAGCTCGACATTTTAGCACCCTAAGTTTATATTTAGCGTAGGGGGCCCCCCAACTACAAACTGCCTTTTTACTGAACATGTTTTGGTCTTGTTTGGGATTTGATTAAAAAATTGTCGCGAGTGACCCTCGGCGCAACCTAAGACCCTGGGCCCGTGTGCGCTGCACACCCCTCACCATAGGTAAAGTCGGCTCTGCCTGCACCCTAAATGCGTAACACACTTTCTTCAATCGCAATCCGAGAGTTTTGAAGGATATTGCTAATCCATTGCTCAATAGGTTTCAATAATTCGTCTGCTCAACAACGTAAATAATTCGATGACCCTAGGTGAACTGTCAAAACGACAATCATTGCGATCAATTGTCATTTCTATTGACAATGACGTATTTGCTTTGCTCCGCTGTCGGGAAAATAGTGGTCGTCTATATGCTACTGTCACAATTTTCAGGTTTCGAATTTGTGAACAGCGTTTAGAGGACTCTTTAGATATTATTGATTGATGTTCGATTCGGCACGGTATCGTATCACATGGTTGTGAACAGCAATGCTGAGCAAGCATACATCGTTCTTGCACCCCGAAAAATAGGTAATAAAAATTATTTAAAGTTTCTTACCTATACAAAGTATTGAAGGCTTTCCTGCAGCCGCTAATGGTACAAGCGAAGGGTTTCGCCTTTGTGTGCGCGCGTATGTGAATCTTCAGACTGTATGACGTCAGAAATGCTTTCTCACATGATTGCATCGGACATTTGAACCTGTATTCACCTGGAAAAAGGATATTTAAAGATTACTTATGTGAAACATTGCGGACAAGCGTTCTGCGTTCCTCATCATAACTTATAACTGCGTTTCTTGCTGCGTCCGAGAGATAATAACGATTTGCGGTTGCGGTCGCCTTCGAAATTGTACCAAAAAAAAATAGCTAAACGTCTGACTGCAATGATCCAAGGGAACGCGGGCGTTCTAGCGTCCTAACACTAACTTATCACTTGCTTCAAAAACGGTGAAGAAAAACATCGTGAGGAAACCGGCATGCCTGAGAGATATTTCTCGACGGCATGTGAAGTAAATTCAGAGGCCCATGGGCGGCTTTAAAACTCTGACACCAGGTTAGTCACTAACCACACGAAAAGAAGAAGAGCGTCCTAAAGAAAACTGTCAAAAAGAACATCATTGTCGCACATCATTTTGAGTTACATTAACAGACTCTCGTCTCGCTAGATAAGCATAAAAACACAAATTTTGTACAGGCGAACAATAATTAAAGAATATTGTGAGTAAAAGTTTGGTAGCGGTGTGAAAAGATCAAGCCGATGACGTAGTCAAGTATCATTATCATGATAGTTTGTATGTTTTGTTTACTAGGGATTAAATTGAAATTTTTGTAGGTAGGTAAACTCTGTATCTGTAAAGTAGATAAGTAGAGTTCAAGTGTCAACGACGTAATACCATATTATGTATAATATAACGCAATACATCGTAGAATAACGTCGCCAAAGAAAGCGTAAGTTGACAACTTTCTATTGGAGTTAAGTTTCAATGTAAAACCTCTTCCTAGGATAAGTTACAATGTGGTTTACTAAGGTTTTGAAAACGTAAACGCAACTATACACGTTCTTTAAAACAATCAATACTTTAGACGAGATAAAACTTATTGGAATCTATTTTATTTTGTGGATAAGGAGCTGTAATGTCCCCTGTGCCATTCTCTCCGCGCTCAAGCTTTCTTGGAAGCTAGTCGGTAAACCTTTTTTTTTTTTTTTTTGGGTGGGAAATTATCAAATAACTTCTCCCGCTCTGGGTGGAGCGGGAGGGCGTGTCAGACTCTTACTGACTAAAACCCACCCGTGTTCCTTCCTATGCCATGTTGCCGGGGGCCACGATTTCCCTATCGGTTTTCTTCGAACCCCCGGCATTGGCATTGGCCCTAGCGGACCCCGTCAATTCTGCTGACATATCTTTGAGGCGCGCGTGGAACACAACGCGCCGTCGACCCGGGCTTGGTCCTTATCGGACGGCGAGCTACCCATTGCTCACCGTCCGCAAGCCCGCGCCTACGGTGGCCGGAAATCTTCCTGCGATTCCCGACGCCCAGGGCGTCTCCTGCTGCGGCGGTTAGGGGCGCGAGGGCGCGAAATTTGCCTCTCCCTCACGCGCTCCGTCTCCTCCTTCGCGAGAATTACTGCTTCGCAGAAAGAGGTGACGGCCTCCCATTTCCTCTCGCTCCGTAGCATGGCCCGAATCAGGGCCGGACGCGAGAGATCACCGCCGCCGATCGCATCCACGAGGACACGGCGATGCCCTGCCCAAGCCGGGCAGACCTCCACCGTATGCTCCACCGTGTCCTCCGGGCGATCCACACAGTGACGACACCCGGGCGTTTCCTCCCGCTTTATCCTGAACAGGTACCTCCCGAAACAGCCGTGTCCGGTGAGTACCTGCGTCAGGCGGAAGGTGTAGTCGGTAAACCTGACTGTTATGTATTCGCGGATGAATAGAAGACGATCATGTCAGTAGGTAGGTCTATGTCTGGAGTTCTGTGAGATGGGTGTATGAATTTTGTCTAATTTCGTCTTTCACTACTTAATTGGCCGATGGCCGTTTTGTGTTTCTGGGGAGTTTGTTGTGCCACATCTTTTTTCCAGCTAAAACTCTAAGAAGTGGTGAAGGGCGGGCGTTTTGGAGGACTGTCTCATGTAATTTTGACGTTCCAAAAATGCTGATTCTCAGCCTAATCAGAATTAAAAACTTCGTGCATTCAGCGCGCATGTCGGGGCTGACTGGGGTGATGAAAAAAATATTTATGTGTCTGAATAAAAAGAAGTTTGCATAGCTAGGAAATATCGCGTCTATAATTGTCTATAGAACGAACGAGAACACACAACACAGTTGGAAAGTGTAACAAAGAGCGTGGGTGACTGAGATTAACCTACTGCAGCAAATGATTTATGTAGAAGTTTTCGCCAAATCAGTTTCGTTACGCATAATCATTATGAACTTGGCGAAAACAAGTTCATCATCAAAGCTTGAAGAAAGTGGGTTTTCCTAAAGGCAATCCTGAGAGGATATATCCACACATAGATCAGGGCCTTTAGGACTCTGGACCGACAGTGATTGCATAGAATTTGTTGAATATTTTAACATTATGTTTGGATTTCGAGCCTCCGGGCTCTCAGAATTTCACACAGCTCGAACAGCCACAGCCAGCACCACGTATGGTCATGCTCCGGAAGGAAGTCGCAGAGCGAAATCGGGACAGGGACGACCAGACTCAAGACAAAATTCGGTTCAGCCCTACTGCCTACTGAGCCCAGTTAAACTTGGATGTCGAAAGCTGCCGACACATTAATGCGGCAGAGAAAAATTCGAAGTTCTATGCATAAAATAGAAATTCGAAGTTCTATGCATAGAATATAAATTCGAAGTTCTATGCATAGAATATAAATTCGAAGTTCTATGCATAGAATAGAAATTCGAAGTTCTATGCATAGAATAGAAATTCGAAATATACTTAGTTGTACTTAAATGATCTCAAACTGTAACAAAAGTAGCAAAACATAATGGTACTACACAACCACATCCTTTTCACGAGGCTTTTTTGCGAGGAAAATAACCACCTGCTCACTTATATACTACTACAAAAACAACCTAACAAAAAGCTCGCCATATATGTCCAAGGTCGATGAACCTACATCATATTATTGCGCGGTATTATCACCAACACTAAACTGCAAGAAACATCACTAATCATAATTGTAAAGTTCACAGGCAGAGGCCTTGTCATGTGACTGACCAAATGGGCCTGCATAGCATACTCATCAACCTTTCCCACTGCTGGGAGTGAGACACAGGCCTCATCTCTGTGAGAGGGAGTATCACCACGCGGCTCCAGGCCGGTTGGTGCCGTCTGCTTCTGCGGCATATATGCAGGCCAATTTGTACTATTCGCTAACTGTATTTCTGATGCAAGGGATGTTTTATTTTGCCAACACAGAACGGTAACCCATCTAATAATTGACGCCTACGATGTTACGTCTTAACCTCAGAAGTTGTTTGATATGTGTGGTGATATGAAATGACAAGAAAATGATAAATGGGTACTGCCTACTAATTAATACCTTTATTTTTCTGAAATCCGTACCTATTGAAAGAAATCTTTGTTATGAGAAACTTAGGCAAACTTTTCCAGTTTGTACTGGTTTCCAAGTGATAACTTGCCTTAATCATGTAATCAAAGAAAACCCGAATTCGGCGGTTTGGCACAAGATTAATGAGTTACTAAGCACTTTTTTTTTCAATGTAGGTAAGTACTGGTTTAATAAATAGGTAGATTTAATTTCTCAAGGTTATGTAATCAATTCTGGTTTAAAAACTTTTATTTAAAATATATTGACTATTTTATTTCAGACGATCTGCTCGCCCACATGGACCCACATTATTTTTCTAAAAGTAGCCTTAGTTACTTTTTATAACATCAGCTATCTGCCAGTGAAAATCCGGTCAAAATCGGTCCAGCCGTTTTGGAGATTAGCCGGAACAAACAGAAAGACAGACAAAAAAAAATGTTTTTCTTTTTGTTATGTAACGTATATATTATGTAATTTCATATTAATTTAGTAAAAAGCTGTTATTTTGACATTACAAACTGACACTTCAATTTTATTTATTTATATTTATGTGTATTTTAATATCATGGCAAAGGGATGTATTTAAAAAAAATGTGTTTAAAGACTTTTGCTTAGTTTAAGTAACTTTTGTAAGTTTTTATGATGTATTTGGATAAAACAGAAACATAAATCAATGAAACTCTGGTGGAAGTTAAACTGCGGTTTCTTGTTATTACAAATATAAAACAAAATATTCTGTGCATTCCATGTGAGTGACTGAGGTAATAAAACTTTGTATACAGTTGCAAAGTTCGGTTTAACAATGTTCTAAGTGGCAATAACATTTCACAAACTAACAAATATTTTTGAGTACCTATGGCTAATATACTCAAGAAATTTATACTAATACTAGCTGACCCAGCAAACTTTGTTCCGCCTAACAGTCAATGAATGTGCATGTTTAGGATTTTAAAATTTCTACCCTGCCCCTACCCTACCTACCCAACCTACCCTACCTACCTACCGAGATATCAAAAAAGCCGATCCACACAAAATGTATGAGAACGTGTTTTTTTTTTGTGACTTTTTCCATATTTTCTCACCGTTTAAACCTTCCCTGGACTACGACAAACATTTCAAAACCAAAATCTGCTAAATCGGTCCAGCCGTTCTCGAGTTTTAGTGAGACTCACGAATAGTAATTGATTTTTATGTATATAGATCATAAAGAGGTACAACTTGTGAGTTTATATAGAGGGATTAATCTTCGAAACTACTGATACGATTCAGATTTTTTTTCACTAATTGAAAGCTACAGTACCTATAACAGTGTGTCATAGGAAATGTTTAATGTGAAAATAAGAAATTAAGTGACTTGTGAAATATATTATTTGGCTGTTAAAAAAGCAGATGTCATTGAGTGAGATAGACCAAGGAATAAGTCCAATTACCAGCAATGGACCATGATCTGAGTACATCCTAACTAATATTATAAATGCGAAAATGAGTTTGTTTGTTTTTACGCTTTCACGCTAAAACGGCTGAACAGATTTGGATGAAATCTGGCACATGGGTAGACCATGACCTGGATTAGGACATAGGGTACTTTTAATCCTGATATTCCCACGGGATCGAGACCATTGCGGGTAAAACTGCGGGGCGCAGCTAGTATTAAATATAGGTACTTAAATGCTGTAAAATCTATTAATAAAGCTTGCAAGGCAAGTGTGCTTTTGTCACAACTACAACTTTACATAAAGATTTGCATATAAATGGATGCAACATTGTAAACAAGCTAGGCATTAAATGTAAATGAATGAATAACATTATTACTCATAGTAACTAGTTCAAATTATAAAAGCAAGGAAACTAGAATCTTACAACCCTATTTTTTACAAATTTCAAATATGCCTTTGACGCGTGGACCCTAATTATTTTTCTAAAATAAAAGCAGCACAAGTTAGTCCTTATAACATCAGCTATCTGCCAGTGAAAGTCCCATCAAAATCGGTCCAGCCGATTAGTCAGAATTTGTTCTGGCTAATCGGCTGGACCGGCTGGCAGACAGATAGATGACAATTTTTTTAAATTGTGTTTTAATTACTTACTGAATATAGGTACTTTCATATTCGTTTCGTAAAAAGCTGTTATTTTGACATACCAAACAGACACTTAAATTTTATTAATTTTTAAAGATGTATTTATATAATCAGATTGTACAAGAACAGATTGAACGGGTGACCCCCAAACTAGGCACTTGCCTGTATTTTGGGGGTGAATGTATGTAAGCAGCTAAAAGGTCATTATCTTTTATTGTTTATAGAAGCCATTGTTCAGTAATTGTTTGTTTGTTTAACAACACTGAAATGATCTTTCCAGATGTTGAGTGGGTATGGAAGTATGCAAAAAGCTTATGTATAGAAGGGTAATTCAAAAAGCATTGTGTATCTACATTTGCGTTACAATGATCTCACCCTTGTGTGTTTTCATGTGTGTGCGCAGATTTCCAACAGTGCTGTATGTGCGTTCACAACCCTCATATTCACATTTGTACCTCGCGCTGCTGTCTTCTTGTTTCCTTTTGTTCTTATCCATGTTAGATGCGATGTCCGAGTTTTGTATATCCGATACTGTGTCATCATGACTGAAAAAGTAAAACTTGTCAGTTTCATACTTGTCTATGGAAGGTATCAAATGTCTTTAGATTGTTATGGTTATGGTAATTAAAATAATAGTGGCTAAATGGCATCTAAGTGGCAACAACAGAGATAAACAATAAGTTTATTAATATGGAAATCTAAAGCGATTGAGTTTTATTATGAAAATATTGTCCAGTGTAAGGAAATTGTAGTGAATTTTTGGAACAACTCGGGTTACTGAAGTGGTTTTAAGTTACTATAATCAAACTCTCTCACAACAGGTGTTAAATGAAAAACTAATACTAATTAACATACCTCTTACTCGCCTTTCAATAGTGTACTCATAGGAGAACACAAAATTAGGATATTCGCATCACATCGTGATGGTAATGTACCAAAATAGAATGCCCAAAAACGATACATCGGCTAAAAGACCACTTATATACAACCCCACAAGTGCGAAAGAGATAGAACACTATTGACAAACAGCTGATTGGATCAAATTGAATGCGAGAACTAAAAAGCGGCGAAATACGCAACATTTGTTAACATTCTTTTAATAACTATAGAAAATGTATTTAAGTAAAAAACAAAACTTACGGCGAAAATCCAATTAGATTTTCTGTGTTTTTGTCCTTGGGAATTATTTCGCTTTCCGACGTCACGCCGCTTTGAGGAGCTTTTTCGTCGTAATTACGCACTTGAAAATTATCAAACTTGCTATCCAAGTCAAGGTATTTTAAATCTGTGTTATTATCGTTTGAATAATGCCCAATCGTAAAGGGTTTAAAAGTGTTTTGTATTGAGATATCGAAGCGGCCGCTGTCACCGAGCCATGCGGCCATGTTTCAGAATAGTGTTGTTCCGTATCACAAGACGAACTGTCATACGCTGCGCTGTTTTGTAAAACCGGCAAAAGATGAATCGGCAAATTAAGTCATGTTAAGCTGTATAGATGGCGTTAATTTCAAATACCCATAGTGAGAGCTACCGCTATGGAAGGTAAAGTAGGCGCCTGTGCCCGCTCTGAGGACTCCCGGCGTAACTCCCGTTATAATGAACACCACTTGTTGTCTGCGCGGGCAGTGCGTCGACCGCACGCCCTTCTACTCACGCGAATGTATCATCTTCACATTCGGACGATAATTCGCGTATAAAAGTGTGCCGCACAATTTTTACTATTATTATTTATAGAATTAAATCACAGTTTAATTGATAAAATGTGTTCAAGAAGTTTATCTATTTATATTAATTTGGTAAGTAAATAAAACTATTTTTTTTTTCCCTGCAACTAAAAATAATATAATTCGATTCCATAACTAACTACCTATTTATTTATTTATCCTGTAACAAATAATCTTTTTTTTTCAATTGCTTTGTTGATTTCCAATCCTATCGATCGCTTCTTATCAAAGTTTACCGCTCATTTATGGTATGTTGACTCGTTTTGCGCCCTCATTTTTTTACTATGAGATAAGGAAAATGAATACCTACCTCTAATCGATGGAATGATGATATCTTCATCCAATTAAAATATTTCTGGTTTCAAACATATTTTATATCGACTCTACCTCAATGTTTTAAAACTTTGATCATGTTTTTTTTTTCACAAGCCATTTTTCAGGGAATCATTATTTTTGCAGTCAGCTTGAATAATTAAATTCCAGACAAAACATAAACTTGTAACGAACCTATAAAGCTATCTTAAGTCATCTGCATGGTTGACTGACTCATTGCCTATGCATTTGGAGCGAACAAGCGCTCAGGAGATAGGTAAAAAAAGCATAAAACAGTGGGTGAAGTTTATCTTTATTTTACTGTTACCCACGGCACCCATTCGCCGTCTAGGCGCATTAACGTATCATTAGTTGAAGGTTGCTGACCGACACCATGTTCTATATCTTGACGACATGGTGACTATCCGCAAAAGGAAGTTATAAGACTTTTAATGTAAACCAATATCATAAACCGCAAACCTCTTTCCATTACTTTTATGTACAATTTGTACGTACCTAAGCTTAGTGTGTTAAGGCTTGCATACATAGATAATTGAGTTTAGAGGTATGCGTGATAGGCGATCCTAATGTAGCTTACAACTGTAGTATTAAACTAAAAGTATTAAAATAGTATTTAGGTACTCGCAGCTTCAGCTTTAAGCCTACATTGAAAGCCTAGTTTAACAAAAGTACTTACCTAACTAATTTGCATTGATAAAAACTTTTCAAATTCCTCTTGAAGCAGCATCAGCAACTTTAATCATGATAAAAATAAACTACTTACTCCAAACTGATTCATCCTGCATCCGCATTGTGTTATAAAGTTACTGTCGTGGAGCTTTTCTTTACACAGAAATCCATATGCTTAACTGTCATTTTAGTAGAAAGTTGTATGTCTACCTAGTAAATATTAAGCGCATGACTAACATTTGATAACGTGCCAAAATAAACAGAGAAACTATTGACAGCATGGATGATAAGTAGGTATTTCAAGCTTTCGAGATCTCTCTTGCCTACACTTATTTGGGTAGGTAAACGATAATACTAAGACCATGATGGTTACTACTCGGAAATCGAGCTGCAAAATGTCGTTCAAGAACGTGTTGTCCATGACAATAGACCCAAGAGACCGATGAACACTTTCGCTGCTTTTTCTTTATTCAAATTTCACTTTTAAACTATTCCTCGTGTCCACTGAGACTTTCAATGGACATTATAATAATAAAGTAATCGATCCCAAGGGACAAAACATTGCGTCAAAGGAAACAACGTGATGCGAAAAATAAATTTCAGCAAAAAAGGCTATGATGCAACTAGAATGCAATTTGCGTACTTACATAATTATGTTTACAAAAAAATCTGCTAGTATATTTTAAGCCCGGATTATCAGGGGCAGTAAATAATTATTAAAGAAGAAATAATATGCTCTACTCGAAACATTTGTGACAAGTTTCTCTGAAACTGAAAATCGCTAATGACAGTTAAAATAAAATAAAACTATGTACACTTGTCACTAGCCTGTATACGAAGTGAGTTCAATGACATGTTATTCACATATGACCTAGAAATCTGACACTGACACTTTCTTCTTGAGGGTCTTTTCGATTCATCGCACATCACTACGTTACCCTTTCGTTTCCAATGAAATGAAATGTACTCCGGACATGTCATATTGATTTTGTAATTTTACACAAAGTTAGTTATGGATACGATCAAGAAACGATAATTGTCTTTTCTAAAATAAGAAAGTAAGCTTTCAGAAATTAAAATTAAGTTATTGGATCTGAGATAATATCCTTAGATTTGAATTTTGAAGCCTGCATTTAATTTCTTGAGACAGGTTCAATATTTTTTTACTATTGTGCGCTTTTAGGAGGTATATTCAAGAGCTTTGATCCACCTGACTCTTCCGCATGCTCTTAACAGTGCCTAATGTCTTCAACTTATATGACAGCAATGTTTTAAACAAACAGCAAATAACTGAGTCAGTATGTTAAGTCCACGGTTAAGATCGTGTTATTATTTAACTAAATAAGTAAACCTACTTACTTTTACCTACGGTTTAGTCACGTTTTCGGTTTGCCCGCAGGCTATATTCTTTTTTTTACTTGCGATGTGCAATTCCTGTGATAGCTATCCAATAGAATTAGACAAGAAAAGGACTGGTTTTGTTTGTCAAAGATGGTCCGTGGCAGGGGGATCTGTGTCATTCGGCCACGACACACATACCGCCCTGACGGCGACTCACGCGCCGGCGATGAATTCGTGCGGCCAATCATATTTTATTTATGCAGCGACTTTTTATTCCATACAAAGTCAGAAGTAATATGTATAAACATTGGGTATAAAACTTCCTTAAAAAGCAGGAAATACGACAGTGCGATTTTTTATAAGTGTTTGCCTAATTGCACTGCAATCGCATAAGCGATATGCATGAACAAAATCAGAAATCACAAAAATTACAATTGAAATACTTTTCTACCAAGTATCACCAAATTAGAGCATTACGCGTGCGTGCACTACATTAATTTATTCTTCATGACATTTAACTTTTCTTTTCACGTACATTCCAGGCACTCGTAGCATGCTGCGTGGTTGCAGACTGTGGTCCAAGACTGAAGTACACGTGGGGTGATGCATTACAAGGAACAGATTGCGCAGGTCCGGACGGAACAGCCTATCCTAGGTAACATATTATGAAAGATTATCGGTTTTTAATTTCCGGTTTTGTATGTTTTAAACACTATTTGATGAAAGAAATTAAGTAAAGGAATTAGACATGACAGTTTCGTTTAGGTAGTTTAAAATGCAATCCAAAAGATTATAGGTAAGTATTGAACTCCACCAACTTTGTAGTGCCTGGGGCTTTCGTGGAAAACAATAATTTAAGTCCAACTACATCGTTAATCGTGAAAAGTTCGTCTGAGCAGCGCTTATAGATTCGCTTGGTGGGGATCTAATTTTCGCAGTTTGCCCGTTCGCTTTCCACGTATCGATTATGCAAAAACGCGGCTCGTAAAATGCGACTCCATTTGCTAATTGACTGATTGATTGAGCTGTTAAAATATAACTTAGGTAGGTAGATTGATTTCGTTTGCAGGTAAAAAAAATAGGTAGGTACTTTCTGAGTTGTTTGCCATTATTACCTATGACCCTAAGGTCACACATAGGGTGTAAGCCACGATACCGTACTTGGTACAAAAAAGCTAAGGACTATAAATACTTAACTTTTGCTTTAAAGTTCCTTCTTTATTTTGAAGAGTGACTTCAATACCTCGAACCCTAAAGTGTATCGAGTTCTATATAACGAGCAACCTTATTTCTATAACCGGATTCAAAGTCCATGCCGACATGAGTTGACATGACTCACTGTGACCGACTCGGGGACCGACGTCTGCACGACAAAGCTATAGGCCTTTTATACTCGACATCCAATTATATCCAGTAAGGAATCCAGGCTCATTTAATTGGTAGGTACTAGGTAGTCTACCTGACGCGCGGGATTGGTGGTTTTGAGTAATTAATTAGAGGGATTCTAGCCGCCAGAGCCTCTTCAAACAACTCATCATGGGTTGTTGATCGTATTGTATAGGTACTTTTACAATGCTTGTGAACACCATGTATCAATCACATAATAATTTTTTCTGTCATTGCTTAATTTTATTAATTTTTACCTATTGTGGTATAGTAATCGTGTTCCAGATGTATCGTCTTCACATGTAATTATAAAATTTATGTACCTATACAAAATTAATATTGTAAAACATTTTAAAAGAGTAACGGTGGAGTTTTTTGCCCATTTTTCTCCATACGAAAACTACGTTTTCGAAAGGGCGACAAGAATCAATTCTATTTTTTGTAAATTTTGACGTTCAAAAGTGCCTTTTATGTGCCTAATTAAAATCAATTATTTGACTTTGACTTTGACCTAGATAGAAATCAAGCAGTTTATAAAAACAGCCTCCAGTCCTGTGCATAATCGTGTTATTCTTTGATCACGAATATTGTTTGCGACTCATCGTCATTGGAATAAAACACTTACTTAGCATGCAGTATTTATTTAATAGATAATTTTTTACATTTTGATTGAGGTGAACGTAAAGAATTTTTAAAAGAGCTGATTTAAAAAATACTTAAGTTTACTAGACTGTCAAAGTATATAACCGTAAAAACATCGATAGAAATAGCTGCTTTGATGCATTAAAATATTTCTAACGGGCTTAACTCTTAGCAATGTGGTCGAAAGTTGATAGCGCGGCCTGTGCTTAGGTGTTTTTACAAAAAGGCCTTTAGTAAACTTTAGTTTATTCATAACTGTGCAGGCAGGATAATAATCAACCTTTAAGTTGACCCAGTTAGGTTTTTCTCTTTAATTATCCACATATTATTAGCATTCAAAACTAAAATCAACAAATACATGGAACTAGCAGTATCGTGATTCGTACATACGTTAGTTTTATTATCTACAGCCTGTGCTATTAGCTATAATAATTTAGCTAGCTAAGCAACTGGTTATTAATTGGATTTGGGTAATACGCGTTTCCCCTAGGCGGTGCGGTGAATTGACTGTATGCTAGAGAAAGACGCGTTATGTTCGGCTCTGTCCGGTCCGCGCATTCGGACAACTTCGGGCATTGACGCGTCCCCGCCATGTTGCCATTTCGTGCCCTCCCCAGTCAGTGTACAAACATTTTACACCATCGAGGCGTGTTTTTGTTCCGTTGTTACAAGTTTTTCCGAAAATACCCGGTTAGGTTATGTTAAAATGGATGCTTGTGAATCAAAACCGCATAAAAAGACAAAAGGCAATAAAGATGTCGATCGTGATGCATTTTACCGGAGATTATACGAAGTGTTTAACAATAAGAAGACGCCAAATTCAGTATTGTTATCACGGGAGAAATATTACTGGCTCATTGAAAAGATGAAAGCTGCAAAAACTACTACGAGGAAAACTCCCGCAGATTATCGTCGATTGAAAAAGTTCGAAATTGTGGAAACACCTGACGGAGAAAAACTGTACGCGGTTCCAGTTCCTGGTGATGACAGACGGCAAATGTATGTACCGATGGATGAGATGTATGAAATTATAGCTCAATACCATCTCAAGTTGAATCACGGAGGGCGAAGTCGTATGATGGTGGAGTTAAAACGGAAATACAGAAATATAACTGCAGAGAGTGTAATAGTGTATTTGTCAATGTGCGCATCGTGTAAAAATAAAGCCTTGAAAAGACGCGCAAGAAGACTTCTGGATGCCAGTAAAATAAGTGAAGGAATTATAGATGAAACTTTTAAGAACAGTTCTTGCGACCAAATCGCTGATTGCTCGACTTCTAAACTGGAGTTAGAAGCTGTAGATTTGATTAGAGATCTAGGAAATACAACATATACAAGTCCGGAGCTTTACTCACGTGGACAAGTTGACATACTTGGCGTCACTAACGAAGATGGCGATGAATATAAATATTTGATGGTGTACAGAAATTTTATTTCGAAATATACACACTTGAAGCCAATGAAAAGTTTAAGTGTTGTGGAAGCGGTTGACGAGTTATTAGGAATATTTTTGGTATTTGGTGCTCCAAATATTTTGCAATCCAAAAACGGACTGGCTTTGGTAAAACCTATTTGTAGACGGATTTCTAGTTTATGTCCTCAAATTAAGGTTGTCTCATCAGGATCCGTTTTTAGCAAAACTGATTTTAAAGGGAAATCGAACGAGGACATTCTTAAGAAGTTAAATGAGTGGCTGTTCAAGTCACAGAACACAAAGTGGCAGGATGGAGTAAAGTACGTGCAGCATGAGCTGAATACAGCATTCAACGAGGTATTGTGTAGAACACCCAGTGAGATGGTTTTCGGCGAGAATCCGAAAAGCGGTCTCGCCGGTTTTATGACAAAAAATGTATACGAAGATTTGATAACGGAAGAAGATCTGATAACGGTTTTAGAAAATAAAGATCCCATTGCCCCAAAACAGCTTAAATTAGATGAGTCACTGATGCTGCCCAGCAATTTTATTAAATTAGAGGCCGAACTAGAAGATGAAAATGAAATGGAAGGCGACGGAACAGATCTTTGAGTTTTTAATATGATATGACACGGTACGTAGCGATTCTAACATCATAATAAAGGAAATTAATAATTGGTAATAAGTAGCGACTCCGTTGTATCGTCTCCTGACTTTGATCTCAACTCATGTTCGCATTTACTAGTTACATAATAAAAATAATTTAATTAGCATTGAAATTGTTTTATTGGTGTAAATTTGAAATGAAATGAAATGAAATGAAATTGTTTATTCTGTAAATAGGATATCAAAATCACTTTTACACGTCATATAAAAAAATATTAAAAATAAGCTACCTAGATGAGTTCGGCGTTTCCTATCTGACTACTCTGAGAAGAAAGGCCGAAACAAACTCAGAGGTCGCAGTCTCTTTTAAAGTCCAGACATAATCTTGGTCAGGCCATATGAGGACCATGTAGATAAGTGTCTGAAAAGGTCTTTTGAGGAAAGAACCACACAGATTTGAGTGGACCTGTCCAGTCAGTGCAAGCATTTGTCAGTAATCGTGGAGCTCAACTCAGAACTTAAGGAGCTCAACTCGACGAACAATACCAAAGAAAGGACATTTGGGTAGGCCGCATAAACTACTCAAACTGCCAGACCGTCACTAAAACTAGCAGAGAAATAGTTAAAATAATATAATACTTTACAAAGTAATCATGTCATTTTGAATATAATTTTCAACAATGTCAATATGTTTATAAAACTGGTATATGTTGATTTTACATAATTAAAATGTCTAGTTTTATGATTTTATCACAAGGCTTAGCAGAGCGAGCAGTTCAATCCCAAGCTTTTTATCTTCTAAATAATCTGAAATTGTATAGTACCCTTTTTTACAAAGTTTGGTTTTAATACAGATTTTAAATCGTTTAATGGGTAAGTTTCGAATGTCAATGGGGAGTTTGTTGTAAAAACGTATACATTGACCCATGAATGAGTTGCCTTCTTTGTGGAGACGTGTGCGATGTACAGCAAGGTTGTGTTAATTCCTGGTATTTAAACTATGAATATCGGACATTTTGCAGTGTTCAAAAGTCCTACTTAGCTAACCGAGTTTAAAAAATACTAATATTAGGTCACACATAATTTTTTATAACCGGATTTTGTGTTTCTAAAGTGTTTGCTTATAAATAGTGCTGATTGGTAAACTAACTGTATAATATGTATCAATATCAAGCATTGGAAAATTACCGAAGATTATCAGGAATGTTTTGGTTATGGCACAGCGTGAGAGACTAGCGATAGCCAGATTTTATAATGATTTTTGAACGGAAGGAATTATTGATGCATACCTATGTAGTGATAGATAACCGGAATCCAAAAAATCGCTTATCTAATCCCAACCCTATAAGCAGTGTCGTTGCTGAACAAGCTGTCACAGACTGTCGCTTTTTGACAGTGAAAGGGTTTACTACCCGCGCTTTCTTTCGAATGACCGCGGATTAGATATTATGTACTTTTTGATAATAAATATGAGTGAATAATATAATTAGTGACGATATTAAAGTTGTGGTACATTATTAATGGGGCAAGGGCAGGAGAATGATGATGATTATCACGCTTTTAATATTTAAGTAAAATTAGATCTAACATTATAGGTACCTTTATACCTAACCCCTATTACCTATTTAATATCTTTTTCTACCCAGTTGAGGAAGTGGTACGAGGAAGTTTGAAGTAAACATGATTGTTTATGCATGCGTTGCGAAAACAATAGCATACCAATCATGCAAAATCCAATTTTAGATGTAGGTAATAAAATATGAAGTACGCAAAAGTTCCGTTAGTTCAAATGCACGTTCCGACATCCATTCTCCACTCGTGGGAACTTTCTCACTAAGCCTCTTCTTTGTTCTTTTGCTACCTTAATGCAGTGTACCTAATATTTTCCGCACTTACTGTAATTGCAAAATGACGATTATTACGTCTGTTGATTACAGAGCGTAACGGAACGTAAAAATTGTATTCTTTAGTTTCGCGACATCTAGTGGTGACTGGCGTAACTATCAGTTGACAATTTGGTTTAGGAAAAGTTCATGAATATGTTCATAGACGCCACCATTTTAATGGTAAGGAAGTAATTTAGGGTATTCTTCAAAAGATGGCGCTTTTGTGATTATCCTACTGTCCCAAAAAACACTGCTATTATGGTCTTCATGACTGTTGTGACGATGCGATATGATGATGACCAACTAGGTAAGTGTTAGAGTAATAGGTTAGGTTCTTGATACGAGAGGCATTCATCAGAGGACGGTTCCGAATTCGGAATTGAATTGCAAATTATTGGTTTCATCGATACAAAAATTAAGAAGGTCTCCTTTTCGTATCGGCAGTAGTTCTACATTATAATAAATTGATTGTACCCCATAGGTGGCCACGTTTATTGCGGCGTCAGAGACGTTGTTCAGAAACCGAAAGAAGTATATACTAAGTATTAACCGCTTATTTTTTATTCCAGGCACTTAGTGAACAGAGCCTTAAAGTCAGGTCCATGGCAGTCTTCGCGGCAGGGTCGAGGGGTTCGGACGGTGGACCCTGCCATCATGAGGAGAGCACTTTTAGATGCTCACGCTGGTTATTCTGAGGGGGTACTTGCGCATAGCAGTGGAAGCAATAGAACTGGTGAGACTGGATTTTTTACTTATTGGGATTCCGTACATCCGTATCGAGCTCGTGGCTAAGTACTAACAGCCGCAAGGGTCGATCCATCAGGTTAAGCTACGCTTGCCGGGGTTGGTCAGTGGATGGGTGACCATTTCTACATACCGAGACTCCTCCGTGCCTCGGAAAGCACGATAAACCGTTGGTCTCGGCTGTCATTCGTGGAGGTCAAGGGGTATCGTATCACCTAGTTACTGGGTTGTGGAAGTCAAATAGATAGTCGCTCCATATAAAATACTGGTATTCAGCTGCATCCGGTAAGACTGGAAGCCGACCCCAACATGGTTGTGAAAAGGCTAGGCAGATTGACATCCGAATGAAAAAACGAAACCATTATAGGATCACTCGTGTCTGTTTGACTGGCTGGCTGGCTATCTGTTTGTCCGTTTGTCACAGCCAATTTGCTCCTAATCTACTGGACAAATTTAGTTGAAATTTGGTACATATATAAATTTCTGTGACCCAAACACGGACTTGTAAAGTAAATTGATTAATTTTGAAAATGAGGGTCACCATTTCAGGGGCCCAATGGAAAAAAAAAATGTTTTGCAAACTGTACCGTGTGACATGGGTTTGTTGTGAGAGTCTCAATTTTTTTTTTTTTTTTTTGGATAACTATATCTCCCGATAATATGCGTACAAACTCACATTTAATTTGCATTTGGAATACAGGGTGGCAGGGACATCGACGCGAAAACTGTTACCATGGATTCAGTATATAATTCTGAAACCCCCTGCGCTGAAATTTTTCGTCGGATAGTTAAAAAAAGAAAAGTGCTATACATACGCGGTCAGAATGTATGGAACAGCAGATTTAAAAAAAAATAACCGATGATACATTTTAACGTAGGGGGGTTCATAATCATGTACTGAATCCATGGTAACAGTTTTCGCGTCGATGTCCCTGCCACCCTGTATATGGAAGAAAAATGATTTTTTTGCGTATTGTATTGATGAGGTCACAGCCAGAGATCGTGATTAAGATGCATGGAGGGTGCGAAAGTATCGTGTTCTAACATCGCTTCGATAGAATTGATGTGAACAATTTTTTGTAAAGAAAACATTTGCTTTGTTGTAATGCTCTAAGAAAACATTCTGTATTAGCTGTACTAAGCAAAAGAAAAGCTATTTTATTGCCTTGAGATACTTATTAGTTACCGGAAGAGGCCTTTCATTTGGTTGATTTTTTTATATATTAAAACTATGTACCAAACAAAAACTGTACAAAGGCGTACTTAATGCCTGAGGCATTTTGTTACAGTCAACCTTAGGGTCATGCAGAGACAAATATTTAAGTTTACCAACAATTTTAAGTTTACATTTGAATTTTAAGACTGTATCTTTTTTGGCCTCAGTCAATAAAATGAGTGCCAATCAGTTTTTCTCCTACTTTTACTTCTACCAAGCATTATAATATCCTAAATCTGTTTGTCCCAATTCTAGGTCGCGCCACAAACCTGCCCGGGCTATCTCCGGCGTCGACAAACTCGTGTGGCGGCACGCGCCTATGCCGGACACGGTACAACACTACTGCTCCTATGTACGGAGTGTCCCTAACTTCAGGACAGCCCGTCACCATCGTGCAGAAGTTCCCTGATTTACTGCAGCAAGTCGTCTTTGAGGTTTGCGAGTGAGTATAATTTAATCGGATACTGGAAGTGTATTTAGTGATCTGCAACAAATCCTTTTTTTTTGGGTCGGAAATTGTCAAATAACTTCTCCCGCTCTGGGCGGAGCAGGAGGGCGTGTCAGACTCTTATTCGCAACCCCGGCAGGCATCGGCCCTAGCGGACCCCGTCAATTCTGCTGACATCTCTTTGAGGCATCTGCAACAAATCTTTGGATTTAATTAATGCACCAGCACCAGTAGCGACAGTGCCTATTCAAGTTCTTTAGTTTCGGGTTCTATGTTTTTATTATAGGACATAGGTAATTGGAAGTCTAGCAAGGGGCTATGGTCAATATCTAAGAAACTAAGGAGAAAATGTAATTAATTCTGAGAATGTCACTTGCATCTACAGTATGCCGTTCTCGTTTGAGCGCTTTGTGGATAGTATACGCCGAGAGCAGCAAACACTGCGTTATCGTGCTTCAGGTGACAGATCTCGGCGATAAGAGTAAGTCCAGGAATGTGTGGCTGGCTTTGGGTATCCTCTTGATGGGTCTCTTGGACGTTACAGAAATGTATGAAAGCTAGTAATGGCGCTAAACACTTAGCCGAATTCTGGGCCGAGTTCATTTAGGTTGTCATCGACATGCTAAGAAGAAATATGATCCGTCAAGTTGGTTTAGTATGGGAAAATCTGAAACTAGATGAGATAGATTCTGTTCTGAGGAACCACGTTGAAGATTTTAGATTTCCCTAAGAAAAACTGCATTCAAACATTTTCCATACTGATCTATCTCAACGGAGCATTAATTAAACCTACCCTGGAAAGGAACTACCCAAAGTCAAGAGGGTCTTTTCTAGATATTATTTTCAATATTTGCTTCTCTTTTTTCCAGATCAAGTGAATGCTCGCTGATAAGAGGCACATGTTCACAAACGTATGTGCCCTACCTATTCTTGGTACTTCCACTGGGTCCAGTGACACTAACAGGTCAAGACTACGTGCTTGTAGAGTCTGGGTGCGTCTGTAGACCAGATCCGGCGCCATAGACACGCTATAGATATTATAGAATCTAGACCATTTGCTATGAAAAAAATAGGAGAAATAAAAAAATAATCCGTCCATTAGTTTGCAAGATGGCGACTGGTTCCCGCCATTTTGGGTTTAAAATAATTATAATTGAGAGAAGAATAATTATTTTTCGACAGTTTATAATAATCTGCTTGCTTTTTGCTAGCAATGGAATTAAATAATAGTTTTTATATTTTTTTAGAAGTCACGAAGTTTGTGAAAGAAACACTTCTCAATACTTTGGGGTTATTTTTCAGTTAAAGTAGAAAGAAGTATATGCTTTTGCCATGTCAGGCTTTTTTTTATTAAGATTCGGTAAAAAAGTATACATTGGTGGCAGTTCTAGCACAATTTTTCAACTAAATACGAAATCTGCAGCGTGTATGTACTGAAAATCTTAAGACTTTCGATGCATTTATTAGATTTTTTTATTTTGAATTGGTCGTATTAAAAGTATTTTCTAATAGAGACTTTACTATTGGTATTAAAGGGTGCATTTATTCAACTGTAAAATCGCCGATAAATTAATAACTAATAATTTGTCGGCCATTTTTCATTAAAAGTTAACTTATTAAACAGACTGAATATTAATTTTATTTTTTTGTTAATTTATTATAGATATTTATATTTATTCTATGTCCCGTTATTTGACGGAAATATTTATACAATAACGACTAGATTTTATGAGAGAACTTATTTGTGAATAATTTATTTTATTATGACTTCGCGAATCGCTGATGTTACGTTAAATTATGAACAACGAATGTATCAAAGATATAATAAATTTTAATGGAAATAATTGTGATTGTTTCATTATTTAGCGATGCATATTATTTTAATTTCTTTGTATTCGTTAGTATGCAGTGCAAGTAGTTGACTGTATCGAAAATTTGTTGTGATTTATAAATATGGAAAAATAAAATTGAGAGCAGTCTCTTTACTGTCACTAAAAGGCACTCCTTTTAGTGACAGTAAAGAGACTGCTCTCCATTTTATTTAGAGAAGTTTCTTTAAGTACATAAAACATAACATCACGCCTTGTTTCCCCGAAGGGTTGGGCAGAGGTGTCCCTGTAGCAGGTACACCCACATTTCGCCAGTTATGTTTAAGTCCCATGTAATAGGGGGCGAGCCTATTGCCATCAACCGGGCACAAATCCAAATCCGATTGCTGGTACCTACTCCAAAATTAAGGTGGGTAGGACCTATTACAATAATCACAATGAATGCCGGTGGAAAAACAGAAGGCCCTGGGGCAGTCCAATAAAACATTTTTGTTTAAATAATAGTAACTTTATTAACATTTAATAAGCTACATATTCTGGCATACTTCTCACAATCACAAAATTTATTTTTGTTCAAATATAATAGTTTTTTTCAAAAGAATTTTGAGGTGAAAATGTAGGTACTCATTTACCATAGCAAAGGCAAGAAATAAACTCATGCTTTCAACAATCATTTCTTAGTTAAGTATAGGTTCTGAGAATATAAATAAAAATAATATTTACTAAAAAAAACTTCACATTATCGCCTACATTTTAGCTATTTGTCCTTATTAGTAAGTAATTTAAATAAAGACAATACTCGAATACTCATGACATCCATAGCTTAATTTACGAGGCACGGAGTATCTATTAAGTACCTACACGCTAACTAACAATAAAAATGTCTACATTTTCTATGCGATATTGGTTTGAATTACTAAAATTATGACTTGATAATTTCAAACCAAATGGGAAATCGTTCTATGAAAAGGTATTTTCTAGAGATGTTATTTTGATGGTCAAAATTGATCAAATTTCTTGAGATTTTACCTTATTAGGTATTCATTTGTATATTAAACGGGTAATTAATACCCTAATATTTTTTATGTGGTCCATATCTCAAACGTAAAAAACATCAACCTCTATTCTGTTCTAACTGTAATTTTTTCACAGATTTTTTTCCTCCTTTTTCCCCTAAAAACACAATAAATATGTAGACAAGTGTACTATTCTATAGCTTATTGCTCGTAGCGGTAGTACTGTTGTGGGTTGGCGTGTTGGGGTTGGGGTAGGTGTTGGGGCTGCTGCGGCCTGGGTTGCGCGTGCGCTGCATGCTGTACTTGGGGCTGGATCAGCTGCTGCGGTTTGGGGGTGGGGACCTTTACGACGATGTCTGTGGGCTGCCTTGAGACCTGTAGAAAAATGTTTAATATTAAAATGTGACCCTAAATCTTTATTACCTAGTAGTTTCAACAAGTACTATGTCAGTTTTCCTGTGTTAAAACGCTTGCTACAGTAATGCGGTCTTATATTTGGTGAGATTCTTATTGTATAAGATTCAGTCTAGTTTGCCAATCATTAATGATGATGCTGATGATATGCACTTGAAACTATAAGTAGGTACAAAAAGTTATTGAACTAATTCAAAAAATTATGAGACTTCTTTTTGTGTATATTATTATCGCATGTGATTATGCCGCCCTGGTTGGCTTAACAAAATCATACTAATTCCTATTTAAAAAAAAACAGAGGCACTCCGGGAGTGCCGACAGAAGTGAAAACTTGAACAAGATCGCCTTGGTGGAAGAAAAATACTTGTATAGAACATTGGTCCGTAACCTTATCTAAATAAAGAGCACACTCGCGTTTACAAACAAAAAAAAAAAACTTCCAAAACCTTTAAAGTTAAAATACTTCCATAGAACATTAATCCGATTCAATTGTTTTTTCCCCATCTCAAATATGTTCAACGCGCCCAAAGAAGTTACTTAGCATAGCTAATTTGTAAAGTACGAAAAAAACGAGACTTCTTAGGAATTTAAATTAACAATATAATCTTTCACTAATAGTTTAAATTGTAGCCAAACAATACATAAAACCATATTCCAATAAGCCCATCTAAACTAGGCTAGGGACACACTTAGTTGGCATTATTTAATCGCATTAAAGATCAGGTTCACCTACATATTGTGAATCAAGTCTGACTTGAACAATATTTAGCAAGAACCGAATTGTTGAATTACAACAATGAACGTATCTTATTGTTTTCTCTGATATTGGTGCCGATTCCCTTGTTCACAAACTAAACTAAATTTAAGTTCAGTGCATCTTTTTCTTTCTACTTCATTAAGAAAACGACAGAAGATAAATTTTAGTTTAGTCCTGTCAAATTAATCATCGCCTGTCACTCTCCATACAAGTTTAGACGTGATTAAAAACTTGCCGACTAAAATTACGTCAATTTACGTCAAGCGCTGATTAATTTGACAGGACTAAACTAAAATTTATCTTCTGTCCTTTTCTTAATGAAATAGAAAGAAAAAGATTCACTGAACTTATATTTAGTTTAGTTTGTGAACAAGGGAATTGGCACCGTTATCATCTCTTTCAACTTAAGATTCAAATCTTCGATAGTAATAATACAGCTATTAAAAATCATCAGTTAAGGCAAAGTGTTATTGGGTCGTTCTTTTAAGAAATTCTTGATAGTAGCCTAGAGCAGTGGTCGGAAAACTCTTTAGTTAATAGAACCAAATATCAATACTATGAAGACTAAGATTTCTCATGAGAGCCAATCCTTTCTGTGTGTTCAAAATTCCAAATCCAGATTTTCTTAATCCTTAAAAAACCCCATCCTCTCACTGGACGCACGGCTACACATCAAGCTATAAATTTCCAGTATAAGCTGACCTCGCATTGTACGGAAATCCTATATAACGAGAGATCAACATAAACTGGAAATTTATAGCTTGATGTGTAGCATCAAACGGCTGCTAATAATATGATGAAGGCATCTCGCTTCTAACAAGTTAACTTTGGAAAACTTTGAAAGGTAAATGATTAATTTTCGATGTCCTGTTAATTTTTAGTGAAAATACTTCGGAAATAAATCTTTGAAATATAGTTTGAATTTTGAATAGGATGCATATCCGGTAGGCTCGCAAATCCCTCCTTATCCTAAGGGCACGTCTTCCCTACCATTACCGCGCCCCCCGGTCTACTCCTTGATATGCAATGGCCTCTGAAACCCCATGAAACATGAGGCTGCCAGGAGCTAGTGCAAATCTTGGGGTTCATTCGATTTATCGAGTCTGGTTAAACCACGCTGGGGTCGGTGCATTTCATTCATTCATTCATTCGAAATATAGTTTGGATTTTGAATAAAACTTGATATCTTGCTTAATGACCGAAACCCCGACCCCCGCACGTATCTGATCTACGCTCACACTCATCGACATTTGTACAGATAAAGCCGCACTCTATAGTCCAAAGAGCCGCATGCGGCTCGCGAGCCGCGGTTTGCCGACTACTGTCCTAGAGTATAATGGTAAACATGGCAATAGATTCGCCCTCTGTCACATGGGACTTAAACATAGCTGGCATATTTGAATACATGTGTGATGAACTGATAATATGCTGTTGAACATCATCATCATCAACATTACCAGCCATGTTTCACCGACTGTTAAAAATGCTAACTCTTTTGTGTGTCCCGTTTCCTTAGGGATCTCGTGCACTAGGCGGCCACTACTCCGGCCAGTCGTGGCTAGTTAGCTGTTGCGACCAAGTGCGCGATTCATATCAGTTTCTATAGTTTTACTGGTCGCTGCGACCACTAGTCGTGGTTGTGGCCGTCTAGTGCGCGAGATCAAATCTGTGCTAATTGCAACCACTTTAGTAGGACGTCCGTCAATCTGGCTGCTGGTCAGTCATTTTTGAAAATCTATAATTTTATAAATACAAGTGCCTACCTCAGCCTTGAAACCCTCTTTGGGATCAGCAGTGTAGGTGACAGTCCTGATGAAACCATCGCTGTCGACCACGGAGTAGGAACCCTTGATGGTGTCACCGTCTCTCTGTTCCTTACGGTTCTGGTAGTTGGTGTACTGGTCATCGTTCACGTCGAAACCGAACTGGTAGGAAGGATTGGACTGCAAAAAGATGGTTGATTAGTTATCTGTGGTACGTGAGACATTAAGTTTGGGCTTGATAAAGAAACAATGATGATCCACCAGTATGAATACTGCAGACCCTGGACAACCGTTAAGAACTTTGCTTATTGAGTGGTTGTTTCATGAAGAGAGGATAAGAACCAACAATATTAGTTGTAGAGTACCTACATCATAAATTCATAATTATTATATTATACGTAGTAGAACAATCTTTTTCCACAGATACATTGCGATTGCAGTTTATTTACGGAACAAGGACCCAATGGTAGGTAGGAGGTAAGCAATGTTTGAAAAGTTGGTACTGGACAGAAAATCTGTGTACAGACGCCAGCACCACAAGCTACTACAATCTGTCAAATTTCTTTAATAGATTTTGGGTTTTTCAAAGGGTTAAAGTTGATTGGGAAAATTTGACAGTTTCGGGTAGTTTGATGTGCTGGCGTCTGTACTTACATGAGATACAACTGTTGAGTCACTGCAAAATATTTAACCAAAGAGGAACTGAACTAAGAGTAAAGGAACTGTTTTATCTTCAAGTTCATTTAGCGCAGTTAAAAGTCTAGTACCTGGTCGACCGAGCTCTAATGATGACAATAAATTAACATATCATCCAGGTGACAGTTCCGAGGCTGTGAGAGAAAACACATTTTCCCATAAATGAGACCTAGCTAGATCGATTATTGGCCCCCGTAAACCCCTACATTGCAACTTTCATCGAAACCGTTAGAGCCGTTTTCGAGAACGTGATTACAAACATATTTAAATATACATATACAAATATTGCTCGTTTAATAGTATAAGGATGTTCCTGTATGTATTTATGATGATCCAAACATAATTCATCCAGTACATGTTTCTATTTCCTATACCAATTCACCTCAACACCCATCAAAAGATTGAAAAGAAACCATTAATCGCCACGCAATGATCAAGGAAAGTTATTTCCCATCAACTATCGTAAGCCGATCTCACGCAGCGAGCGCTAAACCGCTTTATCTATAATTCTACAGCGGCGACGTATACGAGTTTTAAGTGAAAGTTGCAGCCGGCCGTAGTCCCGCTCTTGTTAATTTGATCCATCCGTGTTGACTATACATTGGACACTGTATCAGCTATAAGGAAATGAGAACTAAAACTAGGTTGGATGTATTCCGGAGTCGGTTTACGTATTTTGATAGTTGCCGCAGCAAAATATTGCGGAACGGCTTCACTGTTACTTTTAATTGTTGTTGTCAGACGCCGTTAGATTGAAAATAAAATGAGATGATGTTTCCTAGTTCTGTCTGTTATTTTTATTAAAGTAACCTAGTTCTGGTTGTTGCAGTTTGTTTCCTAAAAACGAGTCTATGCCGTTTTATTTAATCTTTTTAATTATACGTTGAAATAAAATATTTCAGCAATTTAGGCTATTGAAGAAAATGCAGCAATTTGGACTGTTCAGACTAACACAATTTTACGTGGCCGCAATGAGCGTAGCAAGTTCTTGACGAATAGACTCCTCAGAAAGTTGTTTCAGCTCTATAACCATCACTTCTACTTGATGATGATGGATGTTACCATCCACCACCTCGAGACAGTGGATGATAATAATATGTTGATCCTGGCTCCTGATAGTCGTCTGTCGCGTTACACATTGCGTCCTTGCTAAACTACCATCGCTTCTCATATCTACATTGTTCTTGCGGTACTTCTGCCTCCATTGTAGTTGGTATTGACCCTGATTTTCGACCATTAACATTACTTCAACTTGATGTGAAATATTTTTCAACTTACGTCATATGTCTCTTCAGGCTCGCGCTGTTCCTGTTGCCTCTGTGGTTGGTACTGCTGCTGCTGCTGCTGTTGTCTGTATTGCTGCTGTTGCGGCTGTGGCTGATATTGGGGCTGGTGTTGGGGTTGGGGTTGGTATTGTGCCTCGCTCTGGACTGTGTAGAGTGGTTGGGGAGCCTGGTGGAAGAGAAAATTAATTTAATAATAATTTCTTTATTTTCACTTCAAGACACAAACATCTGTGTATTAGGAGTTCCTGCATCACAAAAGTCAGAGCAATTGTGAGCTTGATTATAACTAGTTACTTTCGGATGGGATTGTACCTTACGTTTTCAGAATTCTATCACAATTCCTGCCTGTAGTACCTAAATTGGTGACAGAATAATGCTTACAAGACAGTAGTTCGTGGAGAATAAATAAGAGTGGTCTTGCTGTTCCTTCAGCTGTTGTCTAGTTAAGACCAAGGGATTTTCTTTTTAATATAGCTACTACATACATGCTATATAGCTAAAACAGTCTATAGTTGAACGGGAATATAGCTAGGAATAGGCTCTTTATGAAGGGTTCGTGGCTAGGTAAAACGTGATTGCGGGGGCGCTTGCCGCGGTTTATCCGTGAATGAGTGACCGACACACCTTGCGTGCCTCGGAGAGCACGTAAAGACGTTGATGCTACCTCTGATTTCTGACCTGCGGCCGAAGTTCTATCAGGAGTGCCTATACAATTCGGTAGAGCTCTAAACTTTATTCGCAAGAATACCGTTGTTCAATAAAAACAATCTAGCTGCAGTATTCATAGTGACAGTTGTTCTTTTATCGTCTTGGTCTTCTTCTTTTCGTGTGACTAAGCTGGTGTCAGAGTCTTAAAGCCACCCATGGGCCTCTGACTTGGCTTCAGATGCCTTCGAGAAATATCTCTCAGGCGTTTCCTCACGATGTTTTCCTTTACCGTTTAGCAAGTGATAATTACACAATACGTATATGAATCCGAAAAGTCAGAGGTGCGTGCCTTGGGTTCGAACTCGAGACCTGGCAGTCTGACGGTCACACCACTAGGCATTTTTATTGATCGTCTTGGTCATCAAAGGTGTTTAGATAATGTCCTGATAACGTTAGATAAAGATATCTTACAGGTCTTGGTGCTGCCTGCTGTACGTGTTGTGGCCTTTGAAGGACTTGTGAATGCGCGGGCGCCGGTGCTGCAGCCTGTTGGTCTGCGAGGTACTGTCTTAGTAGGTGTGGGTCAAAGCCTCCAGCCTGCTGATAGAAATAGATGGTGGTGAGTGGTTTGTTCATTGGTATGTTGGTGGAACACAGTGGTGTAAAGTGTGGATAGGGGTAAGATCGTATGTTATAATAGTGAAATAGATTAGTAATAGAAAGTTGTTGTTAGTCTGCTGAATTCTTCCCAAAATTTGATGTGGTTAGGGCGGGCCTGGTAAATTATGTTACAGTTCTTACTGGAAAAGGATACAAAAGTTATTGTTCGACTGGGGAAGTTCCAGAATTTAAATAATCATAATAATATGCGTGGAGTAAGGTTGTGGAACTAGAGATTAAACTGATAGCCGGTAAATCTTGCTTTTGGTTTTGCTAGATGAATTTCATATAAAATCGCAATGGATAAATGGAAAAGCTTTTATTCATGAATTCAATCATAATAATTATAGTACCGTAAGATAAGATCTTTTACTCTATTGCTGAGCATGAGCATGTAAAGTTACGTAGTAATGACTATTATCACAAACGCTAACACTACATACTTAAAACACTTAAAGAGTCATAACAACAACCACGAACAATTAACCTCAGACGACGAGATACAATTTCACGCCGTTGTATTACCAGTCATTAGAAAAATAAAGCCGAACTGCTAACTGCCGTAAGTACAGTCAAGTTAATCAGTGCGATCAAGAGCTTACATAACATTAATCCAATTATAGCTCGTTTCAAATAAAACGCGCCACTGACATTACGAAACGTCAAAAGTGTAACAAGCAAGAACATTGTATTAGCGTACGGCGTACCCAGTTACGTCTCGCTCGATTTGTCATGGGTTGCCGAAAACACGTGTGTTTGTGTGCATGTTTGTTGTGTAAAAACTGACGTTCAGTTTTCCGGTCTGTTTGCACTCATTATATTGTGCGGTGAAGCAATACGGTCACATGTGTTGCGATTTAATGTCGGATGTGCCACTTTCAGATTTGATTGATTTCTACTTTTTTTTATCGTTGCATGTCAGTAAAGTTAGATCATACGAAGATAATTGAATCACGCCACGATTTTTGTTATGTGAATTTTGATATAATTCATAAAATTTAGGTGATACCTTGTACCTACTTCTTTAGAAAAATTAAGGTTTTATGAATGACGACCTATTTTTGTTAATGTTTAAAGTTATACGATAAGAAAATTATAATGATTGTACAAATGCAGATAATTTTGATATTGTTACCGAAACTGCAACTCTTGACAAAATAACTAAAAATTTTGGAAAGATACAAAAGACGACCGCTTTACAATGCGTTCAGTTAAGTCATGACATTTGCAAAATAAAAATAAAACAAAAGAGAGATGCCTTGACCTAGTCCTCTACAAAAGCCTAGAGCACGGTCAAAGAAACACTTTACATACTAATGAAGATTTTGAAAAGGATGACGTAACAACCACTGCGACCACAGAAAAAGCATATGAGAAAAATCTGTGGATTTGAAAGAGGAAGAAGGTCTACTGGAAATAAGTGCAATTGGTAAAGAAACTTTGAAAAGTTAGAATTTGGATTTAATAAGATAGAGGATACATTTGAGCAACCAAAGAAAGAATATCAAGGATTAAAACATTAAGCAGTAGCAGCCCGGAGTCTGGATTTGTGCCCGGTTGATGGCAATAGGCTCGCCCCATATTACATGGGACTTAAACATAACTGGCGAAATGTGGGAGTACCTACTATGGTTACACGTCTGCCTAACCAAAAGGGGAAGGAAGGCGTGATATTATGTTATGATAGAAAAAAAGTAGAAGAAGAAAATGATAATGATAATGATGCAACATTAAGGAAAATGGCTATAATTTACTAAGAGTGCAAAACTTTTATATGAACGAAACTTATGTGGAAATAGTATCCTTTCAAAAAACGTGAAAGATAAAGCGTGCCAATCGATATTTGATCACCTTTCCATTGACCGTGTACTAGCTTTTTATTATGCTTCTAACAATTCATTCATCTGTTAAAATCTTTCAATGGCCATGCAGTCGGATTAGTTTCCATTAATCAAAATTCCTTGTCTGCTTTTGTTTGACGCTTTAAGGTTATTTACAGGTATTCCTAAAGAATTTTTCTCTTCGAATTTTCTTATGACACTCTCATCTTACGTTTAATTACCATCATTATCATAAATTTAAGATTTTGTTTTTTAGGTTTCAATTTAATTAAGAGCTTTCTTTCATCTTAAATTAAAATACATTTAAGAAAGACATATGTTTTACTTAAATTTATTTGGAAAGTAAGTAATTGGAAATTGCATATCACATAACTCAGAACATATGACATATATCATAGAACATAATTATGTTCTGATTTAATTATGATATGCAATTTCGTAGCAATAACTTTGAAAATAATGATCCATTCATGAAATACATTGTAAGTTAGATCACAAACCTGAGCTGAGAATATTATGTTCACACGATCCATGCCACCCAAATAACAACGGTCCTTGTTATTTAGATGCATTTGAGACTGGAACTAACGCAATCTTTAACAATAGCTTATGGGTGCTCGTTGGTGGCCTACACTGCTCAGCGGTGAACGACATGCCGAGTCAAAGGTTAATCCTTAAGAATGCATAATTTCTAAAGACATTTTCTATTGTAATTACTTGGTGTTTAATTCTAAGAAAATATTTAAATTAAATTACTTAATAGCTATATTGCTATGTCGAAGTCATAATGAAAGTTATTCATGTTTAATGGAAGATAATAAAATTTTAATAAAAGCTTTTTACGATAACAGTTTCGTGAAAATTTTTTTGTTTCTTTTATGTTTAGTTTTTAAATGAAACAATTAATTATTATTAGCTAGTTATACGATACTAACATTGTATAAGTTATCATCATTTTTGGGAACGGGTAAATTAGTTTTAAATATATGAGCTTGCAATATAACGAAAAACTGTATCTAATAGGAATGAAAGCTGAAAAACTACTTTTACTTTTGCCCATTAGTTAATTTATAATTTTACAAAACTTTTTGTTACTGAATAATTAATTAATTTTGATAAAAAACCTATTTAATTGTTACGGTCAAAGAACTGAGAACTACTGAAGTATGAAATTAAGCCTAATAATTAAAAACAGATAAAAACACTGGATGGTAATTTAAAAAAAACTCACTTGTTGATGCTGAGGTTGGTACTGATGCTGGGGCGCGGGAACCGCCAAAACACACCCCAATACTGCCAACGTGACACACTGACGTAACATGTTGCACACACAAAAAAATATTTATTTCGAAAAAAGAACTCAAAATGGCCACTGCACTCGCGACGTATTTACGTAGGTATCATGCGGTGCGTGTAAGTAACTGTGACTATATATAGGGGCACCCCTTCTAGCTCGTAGGTGGTAAAGGCGGGAGTGGTGTGGCAAAATCCACGTATGTGTGTGTGATTCGAAATTTAAATTGGAGCATCGGACTTTTTGAGTGTGCTCTTGGATTTGTTTGTTTTATGTTGTGGACATAAAAAAAGGGGAAAAAAAAATGCAGGAATTTTTCGGTAATTGCAGCGGCGTTTTTCGTTAGGTGAGTCAAATAATCAAAAGATTAATGTTAAATTATGATTTGTAGATGTATTTAAAATCTAGCGACAACCAATAGACAGCAAAAATTGGGCAGAAAATGCTATGAAAACTGTAAGTTATTGGTTTATCATATACATGGCTCTTGGTATCCTAGTTATAGTTATAGGATTTCCATTCCTAGACCTATTCATTAGTGCAGTTATTGCTGTCAATGATGCCGTCAGAAATTATTTACATACTTGCTTATGGCGCCTATGGAGAGATTTTCTATCTTATTCGGCGACAGTTACTATAAATATCATGCGTATCGGGGTCTATACAATATGTAAAAAAAACCCTGTCCGATCCGAAAGGGGTACACAGGTACTGTAATAATATTACCAAAAAGTAATAATTTAAAGTAGAAGATAAAAAGTTAACGCTATTTAAAATTCACATTTTTTGTACCAAAATTACCCCAAATCAGTAAAAAAACATAAATATACTCTCACGTACGATACATAACAACACCCTCACGGATCGAACAGGGTTTTTTTACATGTATGCAACATGTTAATAATTAAATAATTAGCCTGCAAACCCTTTATTCATAAACGTTGCTTAAAGTTAAGAGACGTTTAAACGTAAAAAATTTAGGGTTAAACAGTAGCTAATTATTACTTAAATGTAAACCCCTTAAACCCCTGTATGTGTAAACTATTTACTTAGCTCTGTAATTCTAATGGTAGCAATAAAGCGTGCTAAGAGGTCACGGCTTCAGAATCCTAGTTAGGCAGAAATACCTATAAAACTCAGTAATAAACTCATTGAAAACGTGCCCAATAGACATCGCTCGATAGGTTCGATCCCATGACATTTGACATAGTGACGTCACCAGCGAACTGCATAGAATCGGTCTCTTTGTAGCGCGTTGTATCCATGAAAAGGACATGGGCGCATCCTCTTTTGTGATATAGTTTGACCGAAACATTGTACCGTGCCTTAGGAATGAGCAGCGTTTACGAATGAGCGGCGGGACGCCGTGAGCGTTGACGAATAAGACGCGGTACAGTACAGTGGTTTCGGTCAAACTATAGTTAGAATAATTATGTTTTCCAATAATGGGAAAAGTTATTCAACAGGGAATGCCTATGAATATCTTATTTTCTTACGATGAAAAGCCGTGTGGCTGATGGGTTTTTCCATCGACAAAAATTATGAACTTCCATAAAAACTTCCATCCCCTCTTCAGGGGATGAATTTAAAAAAAAATCTTCGTTAGTACTCACTTTCGTTATACAGGGTGGGCCACGAAACGAGGTCTAAGGAAAATTTTAGAAGCCTCTCTCCATGAGCTTCCTGCAACACCCCCATTTATGCTCAGTGATTATTATGAATAGTTTAGGAGCTAGACAGCTTTAATATTTTTTGGAAATTCTCACTTGACTTCAGACTTTTTATTGTCCTCTATCTGTGTCGCATATTTTGTAATTTTTTTAGAATTATAAACCCTTAAATTAAACTTAGTGGTGTTGGTTGTGCGCTGTCTGTCAGATAATTTAAGAAGAAAGAAAGCAAGTGCTGTGCTTACAGCAATTTATAACGATGATAGAGCAAAACCTAAAGACACTTATTAGCTATTAGGTACAGTGACATAATAATCATTATGACAAAACTGTCTAGACATTGAAATTATAACTTCACTTACCACTAGTTCCGACAACTAAATCATTTATCTCTATAAATAGAATCAAATTACTACCTAATAGAATCTAGGTAGTAATTTGGTTCTATTTATAGAGATCTCTAGATATCTTAAGATCTATGTCCTGGATAATAGTTGACACGTAATACATAACATAACATCACGGCTAGTTTTCCTGAAGGGTTGGGCAAAGGTGTACCCATACTACATCCATATTTCCCCAGTAGTCGCTTAAGTTATAACACAAATCTCAAATTCTTTATTGCGTACCATAATGTATATAGTTGGTAGGGAAATAATTATATTAGTCACAATTATGGACCCTGTCGGGCACAGCACAGATCAAGTAGGAGAGAGGAGGAAGAGCACTGGCCGTGTAATGTGACAAATTGTATTATTAGATAAGTAGTTAGTTAGTTATATATTTATTAATACAGAATTAAACTTATGAATTATATATTATTATTGTTTTATAAATTTTATACGTTTATTTATTATTAACATTATAATTACCATTTATTTTTTTAAATTATTCATTATTGTTTTATTTACTTATTATTGTTTATTACATAATTAATACAACCGTTTGTATCAGTGTTGTACAGAAATTAAACTTTTTTTTCTCCTGGAAAGTTGCGTATTTTGACAACCATGGTGTTAGAACTTAAGCGACGTAGTTATGTTAAGTCCCATGTAAAAGGGGGCGAGCCTATTGTCATCAATCGGGCACAGATCTAGACTAACAGACTGCTACAAAAAAAATCCAGATAGAAAAACTGGAATTTTTTACACTTCACACTTTGCCCGACCCGGGAATCGAACCCAAGATATCATGCTCAGCAGTGGCGCTTGTGACCACTAGAACAACGACGCTGTCCCAAAACAACAGTAACTAAATCATTTAGCGCTAAAAATAGAACATTATGAAACCGAATTACTATCTAGATAATAGTTGAATAGGTTGGTAAGTGCATATTGTATCGTTTTGGCCTTGCACCGTACTTAATGCCAATGCACTCTCAGATTCACAAAATATCAATTGCTCAACAGCACAAATGCGTTCACTTTTGCTTTATTTTATAATCATTTGTTTTATTTTAATTGACCTTTGTAAGTATTTAGTGCTGGTTTGTTAGGGGCGGAGACAATATTGTTGCTTTCAGTGTGACGTTTGAAGAATTTGTGTTTTAATGGTAATTATTATAATGCTTTGTTTATTTCGCGACACTGTGACGACACCAGCTTTTGACCATTAAAAAGACATCAACGCGTTGATTACTGCGGTGCCGATTTTTTTCAAGTTGTCACTTCTGTCGGCACTCCGGGGAGTGCCACTGTTTTTTTTCTGTTAATGTTTGCCCATTTAAAGCGTAGTAAATATAGATTTATGGAATTAACTTTGACAAATTTTCCCAATCAACTTTGAACCTTATAGTTCAGCAATGAAGTTGAAAATCTATTAAATAAATTTGACAGATTGTTGTAGCCTTATGTGCTGGCGTCTGTACATTCGACAGTCAGTTATATAACGATTCGATGTTTGCTCTCCCTTTCAATGCAAAATCAACAGCTTTTAGTTATGATAAGTTAATAATATTGGGCATTTATAATATTTTCCATGCGGTTACAATAACATACACAAATTTTTTGCGCCCTAGAAGGACATATAGTGACCTAATTGGTGATGTTCTTCAGAAAGGTCAGGTACACGCAACCGACGTGTGTGGGATTGTATCATCGTAAACTAAGCAAAAGGAGTATGTAAGAATCGTAGCAGATGGCGTTCTGCAGTTTCTGCCTACTCCCATGGGAAGAAGGCGTGAGTGTATAGTATGTGTAGGAGTAAAAAACTTTTATCAAAAAAAAAAACGACTTCCAAAAAAAAAACTACAAAGTGAAAAATTACTTTAATTTCGGAAATCGGTGTCTTTGGCTTGTTTTTTTTTTGTACAACATTTTTAATTTTCACATTTTGGTTGTAGTACCAAACCCACACAAATTCGAATACCACTACCTGTTATGTAAATAACAGTGACAGGAACTTATTTATATCATCATTACATCATCCATATTAACTAAGTAGTAAAAATACATATTATTGAAACTAACTCAAAAAGTACCTACCCAAGCAAAGTTAATAACATTTATACGGGACCACCTCTGAAATAATACCTACCAAACAAAAAAGAACCATCAAAATCAATTCACAATTGGCGGAGTAAGCGCGTAACAAACGTAAAAACAAATAGTTAAATTGAAAACCTCCTCCTTTTTGAAGTCGGTTAAAAATAGGCAAGAATCTTAAAGTATCCACTTAATAAAACATGATCCTAATTATAACACAGGATATTTAAATCATATTATTATGGAACGCCATATTACTTTCAAATCAAGTTTACAATTCGAAAAAAGCCTCGCGGCTTATTTTTGCGAGCTTTTGCAACACCTCCATAAAAGTGAGTCACTGCTTATAAATCAGAACTATTTATTACTGTTACGTAAATGTAACATACTAGCCGATACATTTTAATTGCCTTATAACATACAGTGATACACGATAATAAGACAGATATGGGCATCTATGTAACATTGCTTGAGGCTAGTCATATGATTTTATTCGAGAAAGCATTTTAAAGGTGCTACTCCACAGAAGCCCACCGCTAAGCTACGCACGTGTACTTGGCTTTGTATGAATTTGTTGGCGGAATCGTCTACAGGTGCTAATAAACTTGAGCATTCACTTGTAACAGAACATTGAGCATTCGCCGTTTTTAAATTTGTCAAACTGAACAACGACAGAGCCAAGTATAGAACCAAACATCTGTACGAACATTATCATCATGCAAGGGGTGCGGGACAGTGCCTCAGTTCTCCAATCCTTACGGAAAAAATATATTACCTCGAAGCTAATACTAGAATGTCACAACGCACTAGAACATACAACGGTATCTAGCCGCAACACGCTGACACTACAATAGATAAAAGGGCACAGCGGATCGCTAGGTAACGACGCAGCTGACGAACTTGCTAGACGAGGATCCAGCACGGCAGCATGTGGACCCGAGCCTATCGTACCCATCCCCTTCAACCAAATACGCACGTGGCTACAGGAGTTCACCCACATACAAGCGGGAAACTGGTGGACCTCGACACCGGGCTGCAGGCAGTCTAAGGAAGCTATGCCATCCTTGGATAGCATGCTAACCAGGCGCTTATTACGCCAGGACAGGAACGGCCTGCGCCTGGTGACGGGGACCATCACGGGACACTGCTCGCTAAACAAACACTTCCACACAATAGGCATAACGGACAGTCCTCTATGCAGGGCGTGCATGGAGGCTGAGGAAACCGTAGCGCATGTGCTCTTTGAATGCACAGGCGTCACCCAGATTAGAATAGAAACCCTCAGGTCACCCAGATCCTACATAGATGTTCTGAACAGACCAGGAGATTTAATTGGCTTCTGGAGGGAGGTGGGCTGGTTGGAATAACCACCAAACGGCCGCCATGGCCCACGCACAATGGTCCACTTTACGGACTAAGTGCGGAAACCAAACCCTATAACATAGATAGAACATAGAGGGGTGCGGGAGGCATAGAGGAATGGCGGCGGAACAATGACAGAATGGCTCGGCAAAAAGCTCGAAGCGAAACTGTCCTTTCGCTAGAATGCTCGCTGGAACGCTCGCTAGAATACTCGCTAAAACGCTCCCGTTTATTTTTCTATGTAACATTCACTAGAATGCTCATTACAAGTGAATGCTCAAGTTTATCAGCACCTTACTGCGACCCACGGCTAAGCTATGCTCGAATGCGTGGTAAACAAATGAACCGCGTAGCTAATGTGGGTAACCTCTCCGTGCAAAGCCTACGTATCAGTGGACGGTCGACTTAATGCCTGAAATGGTGATGGATTGTGTCCAGTATAGGTTAGCAAATTCGATCTATAAGTCTGGATTAGATAAAAGCTTATATTACGCTTCATTGGTTTTATTGTGCTCCTATCTTAACAAAGTTATTTTGGTTGATGGTAGGGCTTGTTCTAAGTTCGCCTGGCTAGCTCCCACCATCTTATCTAAGTCTGTCGCCATAACAACAATGTTAACAGCATTGCTGTTTTTCGGCACTTAGAAGCCAGTTCCTCTGTGGTTGAGGATTCCGCGTCAAGCTCGGTTCCACTTTCAGCCTGATCATGACTTTTACCATCACGTGAGATGCAGGCCAAGCGCTTCTCCTTAGGGGTTAAAAAAGTGGCACTCCGGGAGTGCCGACAGAAATGAAAACTTGAAAAAATATCGGCATCACAGTAATTAACGCGTTGATGTCTTTTACTCCACGCACCACGATAATCAATGCGTTGATGTCTTTTTAAAAGTCAAAAGCTGGTGTCGTCACAGTGTCGCATGGTTTAGTCCCATCTCAAAAATGCCCAACGCGCCTAAATATTTTTACTTCAATAGAATTGATTCTAGTCGCCCCTTCTAAAAGGTAGTTTTCGTATGGAGAAGAATGGGCAAGAAACTCCACCATTACTCTTTTAAAATGTTTTACAATATTTTTTATACATTAATTATATGTGAAGACGATGCACCTGGAATAAGATTACTATACCACAATATGTCATGAAGTAGTGTTCTTTAATGAATTACTTTTCAGTGTCAGATAGAAAGTTTGGCTAACTGGTACACAAGTACTTAAAAGAACAATCGCTAAACTAAATCTTTAATATAATGTCTTACTTATAGACCTCTAATGTACCCTATAATGCGGAGTTATCTTTGTGGAACATCTGCAAGCAGTATTATGTCTCGTTACCTTATGGAAAGTAAGTATGCAGTAATGTTAATGTTAGTAATACTTTATGACAAAATTATGCACGTGAATCTATTATTATGTAGTCGCAGCACGTGTGTTCTAAGAGAAGTGAATTTTGTAAGTATCCGTGGATCCATCTTTGGTTAAGTTATGTCACCTGTCATTAGGGTAGAGAGGTCATTACTGTCCTATTCTTTGTAAATTACACCAATTTGCTTAATTAGGAAGTTGTCATTTTATATATTGACACTTTAGACTCCACCCATTTTTCATAGAGCTCATACACCATGCCGTATATTGCAAGTGGACTCCAAGAGGGTCACCGGCATTAGGTTTGACATCTTGTTGAAATATACAACTACTTTTATTTTATAATGCCAACATTGCTAAGAAAAACCTACATTTAAAATGAGCCCTCCGCGAGGGCTCCCGGCATCCTATATGCGACTTTAGTGAACCCTCCAGGAGGGCTCCAGGCACTGAACGTGTGAAGATGGCTAGAGTTTAGATATCTTTCAGATTTTAAAGTTGAATGGTTTTTATATGAGCCTATTTCAAAGTTGGAGACGTTAATTTATTGAGGCACCCACAGAAAAGTCCGGTTAAGCAGACAACCTCCTAGATTGACATGCGAGATGCCAAACATTTTACTCTAAGCAATCTATTTTGAAATAATAACTTTGATCATACTTGAGCTAACACGTCCTGCTAATGTCGGGTGGGTACATACTGCACATCGACGCCTTAGAGTGAAAACCTCGTAAGTGTAAAAGAAGAAATTTAAAAAAAAAAAGAAAAAACTGCGTGCTGTAAAGTTTTTGTACGGCGTTTTTTATGTTATTTTTATTAATTAACATGGAAATTTAACCTGCTTTTATATCCAGAACTGCGAACATAAAAGACGCCGTACAAAAATTTACAACACGTAGTTTTTGCTTCCTCCTGAAAAGTTCGCAGTTTGACATTTTAGTTAAATAATTCTAAATTGTATTCTTATGTCATCCAGCTAAATTAGCCACAAAACAAAGCTTCCAGCTTAACATAACTAAAACATCATTGTACATCTGTCAATAGATTTAAATAAACAGAAACAGAAACACAATTTAGTTATGTTTACTTCTAATTATAATTAGTGAGTCGTCGTGCAAGGAAGCTTGGATGCTTATTATAAATTTTATTTCCTTATAAATCTGTATTACGTGGCTATTTCTCTTACTGAGTGAAGTACAGGAAACACTTGCTGATTGTCATAACAAATACATAAAATAAACATGCTTAGAAAGTGCATTGAGTTTATTGATTTGCATTCAACAGTCGTTTATATGATAGATTTCCAATAAAATGTAAAATGGTGGAATTGCAAAGCAATTTAGTGGAAAGGCGACATAAAATTTAGTTTATGTTGTCAAATGCCACATAGCACTGCAACAGTATACAAAAAAAAAAATTTAAACTCATATTAAAAGTACACTTTGTAAACAAGCATATTACAAATTAGAGGATTATATCCAAGATAAGAATGCTTGGAAACATGCTAGTCCTGCTCCATAGCACAATTTAGAATCTAAACAAAATCACACTGGTTACTAATTAGTTGGATAATTTATTATACGACTTTGATTTTACATTCTGTGATCACACTGACTTAATACCTATAATTTTTTTAGAAAATCGTCTACAATGTTTGTAAATATGTGAGTACAGACGCCAGCACATCAAGCTACCCGAAACTGTCAAATTTTCCCAATCAACTTCGGCGGTAAAGTTGAAAATGTATTAAATAAATTTGACAGTTTGTAGTAGCTTGATGTGCTGGCGTATGTACCATGCATCTATCACATAATTAATTTATCTGTCGTTACTTCATTTTTAATTCTTTTTACCTATTGTGGTATAGTAATTTTATTCTAGATGCATCGTCCTCACCTAAGATTATTTAAACCTGTACAAAATATTGTAAAACATTTTAAAAGAGTAACGGTGGCGTTTCTTGCCCATTCTTCTCCATAATAAAACTACCTTTTGGAAGTAGTCTATATGTGTGAAGGTATTCTAGATATGTAATAATACAAATAATATATGCATCAGGTACGAACAAATTGGTACGTACATAGAACCAGAATAGGTCGGAATACTAAGACTACCTGACATTTGCACTGGCAGCCAATCTCGGGTCACCATCGTGAAGATGCTCACAACATTGTAAATCTAGAATATAACAAGATATAATACGAGTATGGAAAACGGTGTTCATGAACATGAATTTGTATTTATTTAGCTTTATTTTTAACAAAATGGTGATTGGCTATTCATTTAAAGCATTATGCTGTGACTATTTGTAATAATAACTTGATTCCTTTAACCGACTTCCAAAAAGGAGGAGATTATATGTTCGTAGCGTATGTTTTCAGCTGGTCCCATATAAATTTTACTAACTTTGCTTGAATCGTTTTTGAGTTAGCTTCAATAATACGTATTTTTTTCCATTTAGTATGTGAATGATATGATAAATTCATGTCACTGCTATTTACATAGCAGGTAGTGGTATTCAAATTTGTGTGGGGTACCACATAAAAAACCAAGACATATCGCTGCGAACAATACAGTGAAGCATGCCAAAACTACACCTCCGCTCTGTCCATACACGCTAACACGCACACATTTATAACCATTTACAATCAAACTACATCTCATAAGGTGCACACATGTTTACGAAACCGGCCTCACGACACTGTTGACAGCGCTATGTTACAATCATTTTTACATTTGCGCGTTGAAGTCTTTTACACTAGCGATCATTCAATTCAATTCAATTCAATTTCAATTTATTTCAGGAACAATTCACATTGTGTTTGAAAACATAAATAAATAAAACACGTTCATTAAAATTATAAAACTAACACATTCATAGTACAATAAATTAAATTATAGAATATAACAAAACAATAAAAATTCAATAACATTACAAATTAAACATTCAAATTAATAACATAACAAGCTACGTCATTCATATAATATGTTAATTACCGTGTCTCACATTAACTAATATCAATTTTTTTCGAAAAAGACCTCCGGAAAATAAGTTAAATTCAATGTTCTGCTAAGAACATGTTGATTGCCATAATAAGGTTTTTTAAAGGTTACCAGATGCATCGTCAAATCCAACTTTAGCCTTGGACGGATACTAGGTTCTTCATTATTGACACTTGTGTGGCAAAAACTTGTTAAGATCCACAAAGCTGTGAACGAAAGTGATCATTACATATTATTAGCTATAATTTATTTTATTTTATTATGCTAGATAAGTTGCACCTGGTAATTGGCCAGAACTGCAGATGTATGGACACTTTGAATATTCCAATATGAAAATGGGAAATGGTTTAGTCAATAGCCTGCTGAAACGAAGAATACAAAATACAAAGGGTATATATACACCGTGAAATTTAAATCACAGTTTTGCTAGAACAAACTTTATTCAGACCATGGTCTACTACCATTCTACAGAATCCAATAAAAAAAAACAAAAATTGGTTTTTGAAAAAATACAAAAAGACAAAGTTTAAAATGTCAAGATTATCTACTGCTTACTAAATTTCGTTTATGGAGGTACATTTCCCTGTAGACAATGCTGTGTTCCATGCGTGGTGTCTGTGTTGTAGGGAGTAACGATAATCTTGACATTTTAAACTTTGTTTCTTTTTGTGTTTTTGAAAAACCAATTTTGTTTTTTTTTTTAATTGGATGATGTAGAATAGTAGTAGACCATGGTCTGAACAACGTTTGTTCTAGCAAAACTGTGATTCAAATTTCACGGTGTATACATGGATGAACTTCCTCTTAAAAAAATCTGCTATGTATTTTCCTTAGTTTCTTTTAAACTTTTCCAACGTTGCCTACTTCATTGAACTAGAATTTGAACTGTACATAACATCACGCCTATAATCCATGAAGGGTTAGGCAGAGGAATACTCTGCGTTCAGCGCTCGGTGTTGCAACACGCCGTGTTCGGGTTCGCAACAAGTCAATCAACATCCTGAGGATGCCTCGTTGAGAGGTGAAACACGTGTCGATTTCTTTCAGGGTTTTTTATGGCTCTTTAGGAATAGCTAAGCGGAACAGGTTACTAAATATATCCACGTCTATTGTATTTTTTCAGAGGTATACCTATATTACACCCACATTTCGCCAGACATGTTTAAGTACCATGTAATAGGGGACGAGCCTATTGCCATCAACCGGGCACGAAACCGACTCGGGCTGCTACTGAGAAATTCACTTGCAACCATTAGACCAACGAAGCAACTATAAAATGTTAACTATTGATTTCAAATTTCGATTATTCACTAACTTATCACGATGGCCGCCATTAAAGTTAATGCTATTACAATTTAAACTCTTTTTCTTTACGATTTCCTATGAATCGAGTAACTTGCTCTTCGTTCACCGGAATCAAGTGAATAGCACCATAAAAAGGTCGTTTTAGTTACGGAACTGAAGAAACTATTGTGATTTTATGGATGGCCATTAATTGAATCAAAGGCTATGTGGGCTGATTCTTAGGAAGTCGTTTTATCAGGCCGACTATAAAGATCAAAGACAAGACCAGCACGCGTAGAATGGGGAGTTTGCTGCTGGGGAGTTTGTTGCGCCACTTCTTCTTCCTAGCTAAAGGCACTAGGAAGTGGTGAAGGGTAGGCGTTTTTGGGGGACTGTCTTATCTAATTTTGACGTTCGAAAAGTGCTGATTCTCAGCCTAGTTTGAATAAATGACTTTTGAATTTTGAATTTTAATGATCATTAAAAACGGAAGAATCGAAAGACAAAATGACATATTGTAGAAATATTTTTACGGCACGATGACTAATGTGGAGACAAGGAATGTCAATTTGTATACAGGGTGGCAGGGACATCGACGCGAAAACTGTTACCATTGCTTCAGTACATGATTTTGAAGCCCCCTGTGTTGAAATTTTTCGTAGGTTATTTTTTTTTAAAACTGCTTCGGTATTGCCCTTTTCCATGAAACAGCAGATTTTTTTTGAACCGAGGAAAAATTTCAACGCACAAAATTTTGTATTGAATCCATGGTAACAGTTTTCGCGTCAATGTCCCTGCCAACCTGTAGAAAGAGATGAGTGTATTCATAGTAGAGCGTGTTCGTAAAGACATAAATAGTTACACTACTTGTGATGACCTTGGCTTTGAAACGTGGTCGCTCACAACGAGCCTCAGTAGAAGGCTGCCAAAGTTAAGTGGCAGTGGGCAGGGCACATTGCTCGCAGAACATATGTGGAGCCGAAAGGTTCTGGAGTGGCGACCGCGTATCGGAAGACGTAGCGTTACCCCCCACAAGGTGGACCGATGACCTGGTGAAGGCCGTAGGAATCCGCTAGATGCAAGAAGCATAGAACCCCATCCTATCTGCAGGAACGCTTTTCCTACGCCCGTCCTTTTGATGCACCTTGCAGGTCGCATCTTAAAACCTCCTTAAATCCCCTCCCCATTCAACCGACTTCTATTCCTCCTCCTTTACTGTGCACACGGTTCGGTTGTGGAATTCACTACCGCCTGACATTAGGAACTGTCATACTGTTCAACGAACACGTCACTCCGGGGCCGATTGCTGTCAATGGCGGTGCTCTCGAGGTTGTTCGAGAATACGTTTACCTCGGGCAAACTCTGCAGTTTGGTAAGAACAACTTTGAGAGGGAGGCTAACAGAAGAATTCAGCTGGGCTGGGCAGCGTTTGGGAAACTTCGTCGAGTCTTCTCGTCGCGTATTCCACAGAGCCTAAAGACGAAGGTCTTCAATCAGTGCGTCCTGCCTGTTATGACCTACGGAGCCGAAACGTGGACACTCTCGGTACGGCTGGTCCATAAATTTAAGGTTGCTCAGCGAGCCATGGAGCGGGCTATGCTTGGAGTCTCTCTGAGGGATCGAATCCGGAACGAAGTGATCTGGCAGAGAACCAAAGTTATCGACATAGCTCACAGAATTAGCAAGCTGAAGTGGCAGTGGGCCGGCCATATCAGCTGTAAAACCGATAACCGTTGGGGTACACGTGTTCTTGAGTGGAGACCGCGAATTGGCAAACGTAAGGTAGGACGCCCTCAGGCTAGGTGGAGTGACGATCTTCGCAGGGTGGCTGGTAGCAGCTGGATGAGAGTTGCCGAGAATCGGGCTGAATGGCGTGCAATTGGAGAGGCCTATGTCCAGCAGTGGACTGCTATAGGCTGATGATGATGATGATACTGTTGAAGCATTTAAACGAAGAGTGAAAGAACACTATCTTTCCAACTCGTCATAGTTGTATAGTTATTTTAAATCACATTGTAATTATATATATTGTAGTGATATTTATTTTAGAAGTATGCATGTAAGTATATTCTCATATTGTATGTTGTTTAAATTGAAATTGGTGAATTGTTTTTTTTTTCTTCTTTGATTTATGTTTTTATTTTCTCTTCTACGGTTACACACGTTGTCTACATCTCTTTTTATAGTAAGTAAGTAAGTAAGTAAGTACACTTACAGTAAGTAGTAAGTAAGTATACTTTCCTGTCGCAGGTATGCTGGAAGAGATTTCTTTAGAAATAAGCATCACCTTTGTACGTATTTTTCTGTTCCTTTCTTCTTGTCTGTTTATATGTGTGTGCATAAATGGTTAAATAAAAAATAAATAGGACCGGTCGAAGTGGCAGTGCTTGTGGGAGGCCTATGTCCAGCAGTGGACGTTTTATGGATGAAATGATGATGATAATGACACTACGCATGCAGAGGATACCAGTTGTTTTGTTAAACTGATTCTGTCTATTATTTTGGTAATTTGACGATTACTTAAACAACAGTAAGGTCACATGTCGGAAAATGTTGACATGGCAAACGGATAGACTAGGTGGTCTGAACTCAAAATCACGGAGCGGTAGAGCTCCATGACCACACGATATGATGTCTTAATTTAAATACATAAAAAAACCCTGTCTGATCCGTGAGGGTGTTGTTAGGTATCGTACTGAGAGTCTACTTATTTGGTAATTTTAAGGAAAATCGAAAAAAAAAATATCGGTCTGATTTTTTTTCAATCGAGAATTTTGAACATGGTGCGCAGGTGGCCGTCGATAACCCTGTTGAAAATTTGCTAATTTTTTATGAATTTGGGGTAATTTTGGTACTAAAAATGTGATTTTCAAATAGCAATTATTTTTTTATTTTCAGTAATAATTAGATTTTTTTATTATTTTTAGATAATGTAATTGCAGTACCCATGAGCCCCTTTCGGATTAAACAGGTTTTTTTTTACATTTTGTATTTATTAAAGCACATTATCCAGAACAGATTTTCTCAGTTCTGTTCTATATTGGGAGTCAGTAATTCTGCATTTTGGCGCAAAACCATACACATATTTATCAAGTAGATTGCACAGTACATGGCCGACTTTTTGTCACATGTAACTGATAACCGGTCGGTTCATACGTTGCGGAACATGCAACTTGCCTATAAGTGTTATAAGACTTATAAGTAATAACCTAATTTAGAGCGGACTTAGATAAGTAGTAGTCTAGTGTGTAATGCCGGGCGTTGTCTGAGATTCCGTGCGAATATACGAATTGATTTGAAATGAAATGGTTCATTCTGTAAATCACTTTAACTACAGAACAGTATAACTTACTAACTACTTAACTAATAATACAATTTATCACATTAAACACCCAGTCCTCTTCCTCCTCTCTCTTATTTGATCTATGCTGTGCCCGACAGGTTCCATAATAGGGTAGTTGCCTAAGTTAAAAAAAAAAATCTATTTAGTCCGTCTTTCAGATAATAAATAAATATTAGACACGTATTTTTTGCTTTATCATATTAATCAAAAATAACTTAGAAAACACCCATTAAAGTTGGGGAGTTGGGGCTCGCTACGTCACAACGCAGTATTAAATCGAGCAAGGCGTGACGTCATGCCACATTTTAACTCAATGTATCGCCGTAATCATTTGATTAGTGTCAACAATTATAGGCCGATCTCCATTCTACCTACTCTTTCCAAATTATTAGAACGCCTCATGAACAGCAGACTTACTGAATACCTTGAACGCAATAACCTCATTTCAGAGGGTCAATTTGGATTCAGGGCTGGAAAATCCTGTGCCGACGCTGTTCATGAGCTGACAGATCATCTTGTTCACGGTCTTGATAGTAAAAAGAAGGTACTTGTCATATTCCTTGACCTGGCCAAAGCGTTTGACACAGTCCCTGTACCCAACCTACTAAACAAGCTGGAAAACATGGGAATCAGGGGTCTACCATTAAAACTCTTCCGGGATTACTTATCTGATCGGTTCCAGAGGGTTAAAATCGGAAACTATGTTAGTGATGATCTACCTGTCACTTTCGGCGTACCTCAGGGTAGTGTGATCGGGCCCTCCCTCTTCCTTGCCTATATTAATGATCTCTGTAAGCTACAACTATCCCATGGTAAAATCATATCTTTTGCCGATGATACGGCACTAGTTTTCACAGCAGACTCATGGGGTAATGTCTACAATTACGCACAGAAAGGTTTTGATACGGTCCTAGCCTGGTTAAAAAATAATGTCCTTACCCTTAACGTCGACAAGACCAAGTTTATAGCTTTCTCTCTCACTAACAAAGGTAATGAATTGTTATCCCATTTCCACATTAAAGCTCACTCTTGTACTGACCTTAATTCTGACGCCTGCTTTTGTCCCGTTCTCCAAAAGACTACTTCGATTAAGTACCTTGGAATTATAATTGATAACAATTTAAGCTTCCAACCACATATAGACAGCCTCACGTCAAGAATTCGCAAATTAATCTTTCTTTTCAAAAATCTTCGCCACGTAGCTGACGTTGAGGTTATTAGGTGGGTATATTATGCAATGTGTCAGTCTCTTCTGACTTACTGCATAACATCATGGGGTGGTGCTCCCAAATCAAACATTTTATCATTGGAAAGAGCCCAACGGGTGGTACTAAAGGTGGCCTGTTCTCTACCATACTTGTATCCTACAGTAGATCTATACAAACACTTTAGAGTCTTGTCAGTGAGGCAACTTTTTGTTATGTACACTGTTCTAAAGAAGCACTCCTCCATAATATTTGATCCCCTCTCTATCTCAGGAAAACGCAGAAAATACTCAGTTTGCAAAACTGCTAAAGGCCTAAGAACGAGCTTCTCTCAAAGATTTCATACTTTCTTAGGTTCCCATTTATATAATAAAATAAATCGTATTACCACGATCTATCACCTAACAACAAAGGCTTGTAAGAGTGCTCTGGTTGAATGGCTCCTTGGTTTGGATTATTATGCAACTGAGGAATTACTAACTCATCCAAAATAGTCCATCCCTCTAACTTCCCGACACATAATAATAAGTTCAAGCATTTTTTATTTATTTTTAGCACTTAATTCTTTTTTTTTTTTTTTTTGTTTTGTTTTATATTGTTTAAAACTCTGAATCAATATGTTTTGTTATGCCCTATCCCTTCACTTTTACTAACTAATTGATTATGTTTACATACCGTGTGGTGGGACCCTGGTGATCTGCGATACAGGTATTCCTAGTGCAGACACCAGTCTCTCACAAACTATTGTCACTGTTTTTCAAGTCTCTCTAAATTATAAGATGCCATTGTTTGTGAAGAGAAAATAAATTATTTGAATTTGAATTATTACGTCAAAAAAGGAAAAATACGTGTTCTATATTTTTTTATAATTTACAAGACGGACAAACAATGTTTTTGACACAGGCCTATTGTGACTAATATAATTATTTCCCTACCAACTACTCGTAAGTACATTATGGTACGCAATAAAAAATTGAGAATTGAATTGAAGAAATGGCGAAACAAACTCAGGGGTCAGTCTATTTTAACATCAACAAAAATATCGTGTATCAAAATTACAGCTTAGTATAGTGCCACTGACATAAAAACCACAAAAAAAAATTGCTACAATGCAGGTATACAAATAAGGTCGTGAAGAATTAAAGTTGAGCCATACATTCTGCCCAAGATTTGACATGCAAAATTTAAATAAATGAAAACAATAATAAAAAATAAGAACAATAAACATAATTATCAGATAAAATTAACAGTTCAATACAATTAAAATTAATTCAGTCAAAATGCAATTAATAAACATAATACCTAGTCAAAATAAGATCAAAATGTCAAAATACAATTCCAATGTCAAAATACTATTCAAATTTCAAAAAATGCTATTAAGATGTCAAAATACAATTGAAATGTCAAACGAAATACAATAAAAAAGTCATTTTAGTCGATATAATTAAAATGTTCAAAATTCAAGTTATCACGAACCAGTTATCAGTTGAAAAGTATCTAATATCGAACAAACACAATGAACGAAATAAAAAGAAGAAAGAAAATTGTAATTGCGATGGCAGTGACAATGTACGAGGAATTAATTTCTTCATAATTATACACTGCTTCCATTACAAACAGTGAAAGTATGAAGTGCTTTTTCATACACTGTCGTGCAAATGAATGCTGATAAAAACTAGGGGACATTTTAAATGTAATGTAGTATCATTTAAATGCAATCTGACATTATGATCTTCAGATTCAGTTTGACATTTGAATGTAGAGATTAAACAGCTGATTGAGGATTTGTAATAGTATCTTAAAGTATTTGCTGGATCTAGTTTCTTACTTCAGATATAGATGTTAATTTATTAAATAGCCTTTTGCACGTGCGGTCATTAGTAAGCGTAGATATATGATATAGTGAACTAAACTGTTTCTATTATACGACCAGTTTTGGTTGTTATGAGACTGGCTTATGTCCCCCGACATCTTGGGATGTAAAACTGTCTGGGGGTGGTAGATATGATGTTGTTTATTAGGATAATATTCTTAGTTCAGGACCTTTCGAGGAACAGGGATCTTGAAACAATTATACTTTCTTGAGATAGCAAATGGAATTAAAAATTATCTATATTATGTATAACTAGCTTCTACCCGCAATTTCCTTAAGAATTGGGCTAATCAATGCAAAAAGAATTTTTCAAATCCGACTGGCAGTTTCGAAGATTACCCCCTACATAAAAACTTCCAAACAAACAAACATACAAATAAACAAATTTTACCTCTTTATAATATTATATTAAATATTATATTAGTATGGATAAAAGCAGATCTAGATGAGCTGCATATAGATCTGTACATATATAGGATTCAATTATTAATTTATTCTTAAGATTTAGTAACAATAAATAATACAGGGTGGCAAAAAAAATCAGCTGTTTCATAGAAAAGTGCAATACCTACGCGGTCAAAATGTATGGAACAGCAGATTTTTTTTTTAATAACCTACGAAAAATTTCAACGCAGGAGGGTTCAGAATCATGTACTGAATCCATGGTAACAGTTTTCGCGTCGATGTCCCTGCCACCCTGTATTAGAATCCTTTTTATAAAAATTAAATTAAATTAAATTAAATCCTTATTAGGTATACCTCTGCCTAACTCTTCGAGGAAATACAGGCGTTATGTTATGTATGTTATTATAAAAAAAAATATGAACTTTTTCGCTCTCATTAAAATACCCAAGATTTGCGTAATCAAAATTAGCAGAACTATAAATTTTAAAATCATAATTGACCAGACCCTAATTGGCCAGTCGGAAATCCGACCCGCTCTCGAGCCGAAGTTTTGAAGTACCAGTAGTGACATAAAAACTCTACATTGCGTCATAAAGTACTTCAAATGAACATTTAATGCTTATTTAAGTCAAGAGTTTAAGTAACATTTCCGTTGTGACTTTCCAACTTTCTGATTAAAATTTAACTGGAGTAATTTGAGACGAGAATGACTTGCGACCTTTCCTTATTTTGACATTTTCTTGGATACCTTTATAGCATTATTTCTTTCTCTAAACTGAACAAGATCATACTTACTGAATTCAGTGACCCACACCGATTTACAAACTTATACTAATTCATAGAAATCATTCACTTTTGAACAATTCCATCCTGACTGTAACATAATTAAAAGCATGCTCTGTATTCAGCGCTCAGTGTGGCAACACGCCGTGTTCGGGTTCGCGACAAGTCAATCGTCATCCTGAGGATGCCTCGTTGAGAGGTGAAACACGTGTCGATTTCTTTCAGGGTTTTTCATGGCTCTTTAGGAATAGCTAAGCGGAACAGGTTACTAAATATATCCACGTCTATTGTTGTCTATTTAATAAGAGCATTCTAAAGTTACAAGCGAATGCATTATGCAGTCCCACCATTATATTTATTGAACAACTACATCAAAGTTTTAAAAATGCCTTCACCTCACCAGTACATTCTGCACCTTTGCTTTTAATTTTTTTTTTTAATTTGTATGGTCCGTTCAAAAAGTGTCTCATGAAAATGTAAACAGATGGATGAGAAAATGTATCAGACGACGCCAATTGGTAGTCTAGTGCCACTTACACTGCTTTGATTTGATTATTTGAATACTCCTTAATAACAAAATTATATTTTTAAATCGTTTTTTTATTTGATAATTGAGGTTAATTTTATAACGTCCAGTAAGTAATTGTTGGAAAAAGTGGTGACATATAAACTTGAAATTTGTTTAGAACTAGCTTTCGGCCGCGGCTACGCCCGCCTGGAGGTCGGAAATGATCCCACGGAAACGTACTACCGGATAAAAAGTATTCTATATGTTAATCCAGGTTATGAACTATCTGTGTGACAAATTTCATCTAAATTCGTTCAGCCGTTTTTGCGTGATTGAGTAACATACACACCAACATACAAACTTTCACATTTATCCTTACATTTATTATAAAACAAAGTCCCACGCCGCGTCTGTCTGTCTGTCTGTCTGAACGCGATAAACTCAAAAATTACTGAACAGATTTTCAAACAGTTTTCACCAATAGACGGAGTAATTCATGCGGAAGGTTTTAATGTATAATTCATTAACGTTTTGTGTAAATAGGCTGACATTTGACGATTATTGTTAAACAAGTCGGAAAAAATCATGCCGACTGGGAGCTTTACTGTCGTGCGCTGCCTAAACCGAAAAAGATACATCAAATATATGTTTTACGATATTGTTCATCTTAAAAAGTTCAACAAAAAACTCACAATAACCATTATTATCTTTCAAAATTTGATAAAAATTTAATTGTTATTTCCGAAGCTTTTTTGACCGGTATAGTATTAATCGTTCTCCAATAAAATATGTTATTTAAATTAGGTATTTAATTTAGATTAAAATATGCCTTGACATCATATCATTTAAATTAATAGTTTAAAAGATATCACAGTTTCAAAATTCGCGTAGCAACGCGGGCGCAGCGGTGGGAGTCAATGACAACTTCCTCGGTTATTAGGTATGAAATCTGACTAAATCTCGGTAGTGCGTTCCCGTGGGATATTTTCCGACATCCACGCGGGCGAAGCCGTGGGCAAAAGCTAGTTATATTATATTATAGGATACAGAGGAATGTGTTACTAATTCCCCTTAGTGATTGATTGTGTAGCATGATCAGCCTATAATGTTCCCACACAGGCCTCTTCTCTTCGAGAGAGAGTGAGCTGTAATCTACCACGCGGGCCCAGTGCGAGTCGGTAGATGTCTCGTCTTCGAATTTTTCGTTCTAGGACATTCCGGTTTCTTCACGATGTTTTCCTTCACCGTGTTGAGAGCAGTGGTGATTAAATTATTTACACAAAGTAAAGAACTAACCTGGCTGGGTTCTAACCCACCCACGACTCGTGAGTTGGGGCCGCCGGCCGGGGCCGTTACCACAGCACCGCGTGCGCTGCACAAAATTAAATTTACTTTTTTTTATGAATTTAAATTTAGTTTTTGTGTATACTTTCATCACATACTCTTGGAATAGACTATAAGCACATACAAGATGGTGCAATGTGCAATGACCGGGCGTGGTCGACACGACCGCTGGAGCGAATAAGTCGAGTTACAAGTTACAACTCGATTATATGAGAATGCGTAATATAAGAGATTTGCCATGTGCTTTCTGAGAAATGAGTGCCATATGATTTGTGTTTCGTAAGACTTACGGTTATTCTGAGCATATACAGCAAATAATGGGATCATCTGAGTGTCTGTAGTTTTTGCCTACTCCTAAGGAAAAAAGACGTTTTTGTGTATTTCATTGCAACTAAAGAAGACACCATTGGTCACGTTTAAGTAGGTTTTAAATGTAAAACTGTCGATAAACGTTCAACGACATTACACTGACAAGTGTTTTAGATAACCGAAAAAAGCTGGATTTAAAATTGTGAAAAAAAATCAGCAATCGTCCAGATAAGCTAAATTCCGAATTCCAGTTTCACATTAACATTTTTATTAGACCGTTGCATTAGACATAGCCCAGTCACGTATACCAATAAAACAGCGTTTAACTTAAATAAATCTAATCAAGTAGCACAACAATTACATCTAAAAGTACAACTAAATAAATAATATAACAATAGTTTTGAAAAGAGGAGAATTTGGTGTTTATGACGCGTATTTGTTCCCCACATGATGTCGAACTCCCCATTTGTAGTTGGCATTTTTGTCTGTCTTCACGAAAGTGTGAACAGGGCCTGTGACCCCACTAGTTCCTTTGTGGTCGTGGTCATGGTGGTCGTAATCGTGGTGATCGTGACCACGCTTCGGACGCTGCCATTTTGGCTCTTCTAGGTCTGCTGACTCGACTGAAAGGGCAAGGTTGAGTTGAATTAGTAATTTGTTGATAGAAAGAATAAGTTTTTTTGAATGATAGGTTTTCATGCTTGGATGCTGTTTGATTGGGAAATCAGTGGATATAGGAAAGAATGGAAATAAATAAGACATAAAGAGAGAACATTACAAATAAAATATGTCACACACGGACTTTGCAATTTAATCAAATGATGGCTTGGAATTCAGCTCTGCAGTGAAATAGCTAAGCGGAACAAGTTACTAAATATATCCACGTCTATTGTATTTTATAATGGATTTCCGCAAGGTCACGCCTGAATCAATTAATTATCTTGAACTTTGTCAAATCAAATGCTTGCATTTGGATGATAAAGTTCACTACATTGCTTGAATATGCAATTTAATCATTATCAAGCAACAAAACTTACCAGGTATTTTATGATGTGGCTGCAAATGAGGCTGCGCATGCGGCTGTGAATGAGGCTGCGCATGCGGCTGTGATTGTAGCTGTTGAAGTGACTGTGGATGATGCTGATGATGTTGACGCACATGCACGGGCGGTGGGGGAGCGAACCTGGTGAATCGCATCGGTCCTCTGGGCACTGGGTAGAAAGGTCTGGACCATGCTGATGTCGCTAGGACCATGCAGGATAAAATTAACTGGAAATAGGTAAGATGCTAAATCAATATAAACGTATAAGAAAATTAAAAGGAAAAAAAGAGATGTTAAAAGAAGGAAGGAAGATAACATTCACTTGATAATTAATTTGAGTATAAATTATAAGACGAGAAAGATTATAACAGTGTCTTAATATATCAAAGAACTTATAGAATTGTACCTAAGTCTAGTTGACAATGCTATAACTAACGCAATATGCTGACTATCAAACATCTATTTTTAACTGTTATTTTAATAAATAGACGAGTTAAGCTAATTATTATTCTTCGTTAAGATAATTAACCACTATGATATAATGCTCATAAGCTTATTAAAGAAAAAACCAGTTTGAAAATGATTTACGGCAAGAAAATTGACCAGAAGCAGTGAACTCATTGCAAGAAATTAAGTATACGTTAATGTTTTTAATTAAGACATTATAAAATAATTGGAGTACAATAATAACATGTCTGTTACGTAAATTATAAGTAGAGAAGCAACATGTTATTATGTAGTTTGATAAATAATGGTTTAACCAAATTGTGGCTTCCTGATGAAGAAAAGTTTGAAAAATGTTGAAAAGCTAATGAGAAATGACCAGTTATTAAATACGTAGAGAAAACTCGGAAAGCACGCTAAGCCGTTGGTCCCAGCTGTCATTTGTAGATCTTTGACAGACGTTACGGGTAGTTAGAAGCCCAAAAGTCTGACAACCAGTCTTACCAAGGGGTATCGTGTTACCTAGTAACTAGGTTGTGGAGGTAGTCGCTCCATGTAAAATACTGGTATTCAGCTGCATCGGATTAGAATGGAAGTCGACCCCAACATAGTTGGGAAAAAGCTAGGTAGGCAGGTTATGATGAGAGAAAACTGAATTAGAAAAATGTAATGAAAATGCAGAAAAAATTCTCAGTTATTTACCAGTACAATAATGAACATGAAACTTTCCATAAGTATAGTAAATAGAGCATTAATAAAAAGTTAGTCTACCTAAATACGGTCCTAGGCCTCAAAATTGCTAAACATGCATAAACTAGTATTACAAGCGTCAACATTACACATTAAAATTAATATATGCACGAATAATTGCAATATAATTGCCCAATCCTTATCTCAATGGCCGCAAGCTGTTAAAACTGTTCATAACTTGATTAATTGTAATCATGTGATTTATGCAATATGCTAATTAAATTAGTTGGCGAATTAGTGATTAATATATTCTGAATAATGTGTAATACAAACAACTTCACACATATTGTTAGTTAAGATCCACGTTGTTCAAAGGAGCTTCGTAAGGGGGAGATTACACTATCATTACCTACATAGGATCATATTTTTAATCTTACTAGAAATATATTTTATATCGAAGCTCACAAATGATTCATATGTTTATATTATGTACATTGTCATATACCTGTGACTCATAGAGCTATGGATATATGATAGTGTAATAACCCCCTAAGTGTTGGTTGTAACTGAAGACTATAAAACAATCAGTTCCTTTGAACTAGGTAACGTTAAAAAAATAAAACAACCGACTTCCAAAAAACACTACAAAGTGAAAAATAACTTTAATTTCGGAAATCGGTGTCTTTGGTTTTGAATTTTCGTTTTTTGTCACCGACTTCCGAAATTAAAGTTATTTTTCACTTTGTAGTGTTTTTTGGAAGTCGGTTGTTTTATTTTTGTAAAACGTTTTTATTTTTAAATTTTTAGTTGTGGTACCTACTCCACACAAATTCGAATACCACTACCTGCTATGTAAATAACAGTGACAGGAACTTATCATATCATCCACATACTAAGTGGGAAAAAATACGTATTATTGAAACTAACTCAAAAACTACCCAAGCAAAGTTAATAAAATTTAAATGGGACCACCTCTAAAGTGTGACCTACCAAACAAAAAAAGAATCATCAAAATCAATTCATAATCGGCGGAGTAACCGCGTAACAAAAAAAAAAAAACATACAGATGAATTGAGAACCTCCTCCTTTTGGAAGTCGGTTAAAAAAATCAGTCCCTTTGAACTAGGTAACGTTAAAATGATTCCTAATATAGGCTCCGAAGATGACAATCACCCTTTTATGCAAAATGTAACAAAACTTAAACTTACCAATATTCTGGTGTCCATTTCTAAACGCATGTACTATAGTGTAAGTGAACTCGATAGCAATGGCGACCACGGTGTCAATCTGCTTCTTATAAATAAGAAAGAAAACGAATTTATAACACTTTCTATCGTCGATTTTACGCTCGGACGCGTCGATACGGCCGAGATCGACGAATCGGACAACAATACCAAATAGTCCTCTTCGAAAGATGAAAATGAACGAAATGTACATACATAAATTTGGATTCAAATAGATATTTCAATAGGTTTGTTTTTATTAATCGTTGTAACCGAGGAAAGTTATCTAAGAGCCAGTTATACAATTTAAGTAATGTTGAATAATATTTAATCGTTGTTAGATTTATGCGAAACTGGTTTGTATGATTGAAGACACGCAGTTTATATGAATATAAACGAAGATATGTTTAATGTTACGATTGCTTTTTCATGAGTTCCAAGCGACTATAATGTTATTTATAACTGTATTTTAATAATAGTAGCCTAGTTGGTTACGTTTCTTTAATAGTTCTTTCTTTACCTACGTAAACTTTTTCTGTAAAAATATGAAGTGATTGGATCAGGGCTCTGTTTAATAATCATTACAATCCTACAATTTTGTAAAAAAAGTGACATATTTGTTAAGTTTTATTACGTGTGCTGGTTAATAAACCTTACAAATATGTAAAAAACTTACAAGTAAATAACTTACAATCATCACAATTGTATATGCTGATTAATAAACATTTACATAATTATGTAGAAAACGCATGTAGATTTCGATGACAATATTGTATTTACAAATATGTAATTAAGTAAGTTACAATTTTTTGAGTTATAATTTTATTTAGTTACATTAAATGTAAGTTTTTGGTGCAGGTTCTTTATAAACGAAGGTAGATTTCTTAAACTTGAGTATATAATTTTAGTGTTTTTCACGGAGTTATCCTTTTACGCCGTTGTCGTTTAATCACATATTGATCACCACTAATATCACTACTTTTACTACTCGTTGTTAGAACCATTTTTTGCTTATAATATTTTCATTTCTTTAATCATTAGGTTGAGGCACAACATTATAAAGTTTTGACACATCATGAGACCAACCTTCGGAATTTTTATATTATTTATTTATATATATGTGTAAACTTGTAATTACAATTATGTGTTCAATAAAGTAGTTTTCCCTACAATTATGTAAACTTACACTTGTAAAGTGAAAATGTTTATTAAACAAAAATATGTAAAACTGTGGGGAAAATTTAACAATTAAAAAAAAAAATATAATTAAAAAAAAATACAATTAAAAAAAAATTACAATTTTATAAAACTTCCAGCATGAAAAATTTGTAACTTGTAATTTTTATTAAACAGAAACTTATAGAGCCTATCATCTACAATTTATATTTTACAATTTGTAAGTTTTATTAAATAGGGCCCCAGTGTGCAGCGTTGCACCAACTGCAAAGTTACAATTACTTTGGAAGACATACATTGCCTCAATCGATGACGCCATCTTCCGATTTAAATGTTGTTAGATAATTATTATCTAGATTATCTAACAGACAAAAACAAAATATATCTGAAACACAAAATTCAGTAGCCAGAAAATCGATTACGTGGAAAAACTAATCAATGAACTCTATCCGGTAGCCTAATGTACCGAAGAAAAAGATTCTATAATGACTTTACAGATGGACAATCACCTCGAAAAAACTAAAAGTGAAGTAAACAGCTCACGTAATCTTATTATTAGTAAATGCATCTGGAATATTGCAGCATCCATTACCTATTAATTTGTACTAATGTGTTTTAAACTGGTTAATTATACTGGAGTAACATATAATTTTGAATTTACGGTTACAAAGCGTTATTTCAAAATTCAACATGAAGGGAGATTCTCAATGCCAAATAATTGAGTGTTAATTTCTTAATTTTTGAAATGGTTTTGTGCGTTATTGCTAATTTGGAGTAATATTGTTAATGTGTGTGTTAATTGCAATAGGAATGATGGCTGTGTCAAAAAAAAAAGTTAATTTAGTCCGTCAGTCAGATAATTAAAAAATATTAGACACGAATTTTTTGCTTTATCATATTAATAAAAAATGACTTTGATAAAAAGCATTAAAGTTGGAGAGTGGGGGTCACTACGTTAAAAGTAAGTATAAAATCTACAAACTCGTGACGTCATGGCACATGTCTTGTATCGTAATTTTTGATTACGTAAAAAAAGAAAAAATACGTGTCCAATCTATATGACGGACTAAACATATATTTTTAGTCATCATCCCGATTATAAATACTCAACTTTAGATGTTCAGTAGCTTAGTACCGTGCTTAGTATAGTAGGTCGCAAGTCAGTACTAACAAAACCAGTATAAACTGACCTCTTATTCTATTGAAACTCCGTACTACGCTAGGTCAGAGTTACCACCGACTTGTGGTCGAATGTACCTAGTGTAAACCATTTCCATACATTCATTTTTAAAAGAGAATTCGACAAATTACTTTCAAGCGATATCGATGTAGTTTCAAACTTTCAATCTGAGATTCCTAAGGATTGCATACTTAGATTAAAAGGCATTAGTTCTGCACTCTTACGTCAAGTTAGAAACTCCGCCAAACCATGAATACAATAGCAGGAACTGGTAGTACCAGTATTGTTCTTAGTCGAACCTGGATAAGCGAGAGTTCAAGGGACCGCGATCTCTTTTTCGCTTATAGAAGTTTCTCACTAACTCGAGTTTCTAGCTTATAGAGGTACACGAGTGTCCTTTCTCACTTATAGAAGTTGAGACTGGTTGTAAAACGTTAAGAAAACAAAAACAATGATAGTTCCATGAAATTTAAAAATGGGTCATAAATGGCAGATGTTAAATTACGCTCGATTGTTGGTTATAGAGGTCTACGATTTATAAGCTACTTCCTCTTATAGAGGTTTCTGTTTCTCACTTATAGAGGCTTAAGAGGGTTAAAATTCCGGGACCTGGCAATTACTCTTATTTATAGATTTTTCTCGCTTACCCAGTTCTCACTTACCCGGGTTTGACTGTACTTATGAGAGCAAGACAAATTGAATTTCTCTACCAACATTGTAGGTTTTTACAAAAAGCGTCGTATTGAAGCTTTGGCATGCCTCATCTATTAACACTCTGATTGTGTACTTACCATTGGACTGGTAAACTCTCACCTTGACAATATGCCCTAAAGTTTCCATTTTTTTTTTCAACAGCGATCCCATTCTTGTAAACAATATCATTGTTCACGATTCCATGATCCATGATCTCTATGATCATGGCCCAAATGATGTTGACCGAAATTCAAAGACTTTCCCGAATACAATATTGCATCGATTTTGTGAAGATTTCGCGTATATCTGAGAGGTCAACTAACATTAGTTTCGGCTTTTAAATAAACATGTTTTGGTGCCGCAAGTTATAAAAGATTCGGTACTTTTTTCTAATAAAAATATATTGAGGTTTGCTTGTGATTAGTCTATCTCCTAGTGGACACCTAAACATTTGCAGCAGATCTTTCGGTTTTAACAGATAAAAATTGGTCTTGTAATATGTTACGGCTAAAGACGAGTATGGAAATAAATTTAACATTAGCCGGTTAAACTTGAATTTAACATAAAAGTCTATCTCTGTGTTAAAATTGATGAAATCCAAGTTGAGTGGGCTGATAAAAGATCACATTGGTGAAATAATTAAACAAAAGAACTGAGTGAAGTAATAGAAAGTGTTAGGTTGAGGAGGAGATACATCTTCATAATAATGAAATTATATTGTTTATTCTGTAAATAGGATATCGGAATCACTTTTACAAGTCATGTTAAAAAAAAAAGCTAGATGAGTTCGGCGTTTCCTATCTGACTACTCTGAGAAGAAAGGCTGAAACAAACTCAGAGGTCGCAGTCTCTTTTAAAGTCCAGACATAATCTTGATCAGGCCATAAGAGGACCATGTAAGTAGATTAGTGTCTGAAATGGTCTTTTGAGGAGAGAATCACACAGATTTGAGTGGACCTGTCCAGTCAGTCCAAGTATTTGTGAGTAATCATGGAGCTCAACTCAAAATTTAACGAGCTCATCGCTATAATCTATAATCGCTGGTTGCTTACAAATTGTACCAGTTTTATTATTTGTTGTTAGGACGTGGATCGTGATGTCAGCCTATGCGGCTCGATCGAATCGTACAGTTGTACTGCACTGACATACTTTCCTGACGACCACGTTTCACAACGCCACATTGTAAGTTGTACCCTTTTGTAAGCTTCTGGCTGTTGCTTACTTAAGAACGGCCAACCCGTCATACCTTTCATACAAACGCTCGTACGAGATTATGGCGTCGTAATACATCTTTCTTTGAAATTTTTAAACTAGTAGGTATCTTGTGCACTATTTCTAGGTTTCTACGAAACCAAAAAATTTAAATTTCAAGAAATAAATTCAGTACAAGCCTCCGAAAATCTGCATTTTTGCACAATTTTTATCTGAACTTTGGCCGTTCATAATGTACTCATAAATTGGAAAAGTAAAGAAAACATCTGCATAGAAACCTTGCACATGTAATGAAGATTCTAAATGACAAACATTTATTTCACAAACTAGTAAAGCTTACTCAAAAACACGTATTTCCTGAAACGAGTTTTATGAAATTTCCGCACACTATTTTTCGTACAATGTTATCGCGTTCTCCCTTGCTTGCTAGTAGTTCTCACTTGCTCTAGATGAAACAACATGCTTTTTGACCACGCTTGCGTTCACGATAGACGGATCGGGAAGGGCCCTCTTAAAGACTCAAGAAACTGTGAAACAAAGGAATGAGAGTTTCTATTAAATTGTCTTTTTGTGTTGTCTGTGTTTTGGGTATACAGTAAGATCATTGTGTCCATATTGTAACCTACTTTGCCCAGTGGTAGGTTTATTGCCAAAACTATGATGAGACCGAAATACTTTTTGAGAGAAGCAAATCAAATACTCTCACACGTTTTTACCACAGAGTAGCTAAAGACGACATAATCTGCAAATTAACATTGAGTGAAATAATCACTACATATTAGAAAACAAGTCCCTCCGCCGCGTCTGTCTGTCAGAACGTGATAACCTCAAAAACTACCGAACGGATTTTCATACGGTTTTTACCAATGGACGGAATTATTCATGAGGAAGGTTAAAGTGTATAATTCATTAAGTTTTTTTAATTGTGCGAAGTAAGCGGGTCGCTAGTAAGAAAATAAAATAACCATATTTTAAATTAATTTTCAGGAGGTTGCAACAAACCAGCAACGCGTTGCAATGATTAATATTGAATGAAATCTTGATAGAAAAGTCATAATATTCATTTTGCTTCAGCACTATTATAGTCCACATCAGTTAATTAGCGATTGGTGTGAAAGTTTAATTTACTTATGTTACGTATTGCACGTAACAATTATAATTAGTTTCGAGTGGTGATATGACTGTTTGTGCATTTCCGTAAGGAGCCACCTACATAATACTTTTTGTATCTTTTGTCACAATACTCATGTAAGATGGGTGGCACACCAACTTACCAAGACGGCATAACATAAAATTACGCCTTGTTTCCCAGAAGGGTTGGGCGGAGGTGTCCCTGTAGCAGGTACACCCACATTTCGCCAGTTATGTTTAAGTCCGATGTAATAGGGGGCGAGCCTATTGCCATCAACCGGGCACAAATCCAGACTCCGAGCTGCTACTGAAAAATGTCAGATAGAAAAACCCTATAACACTTTGCCCGACCCGGGAATCGAACCCAGGACCTCATGCTCAGCAGTAGCGCTTGCGACCACTAGACCAACACGAGGCAGTCGCTAACCAAAACTGCTTTGTATAAATAGACTTAATTGATAACAGCTGATATGATAGACAAAAGTCATACCTACCTACCTACTAGAATAGTAAAACATCTAAGTTTACCGTTCCCATTATTTTTAGGGTTCCGTACCTCAAAAAGAAAAAACGGAACCCTCATAGGATCACTTCGTTGTCCGTCCGTCAGTCTGTCAAGACCGTTTTTTTCAGGGACGCGTGGAGATATCAAGTTGAAATTAATATCTAATACTTACGTCTGTGGTCCCTTGAAACTCTAAAAAAAATTACGCTTCTAAGTCTACGCAATAAAAATATACAGCCATTTAAGTGACATATTTTGATACTCACAAATAAATCAAAACCGACAGGGTACTTCCCGTTGACCTAGAATCATGTTTGGCACGAATCAAGGTCTCAAGGAAAAAGTCCGAAAATCATACATTTGTATTTTTATCACTTGAAAAAGTCTTTTTTTCGATTTAAAACTTACATTTGATATCGACACCTATATAGATATCGATGTATAGGAGAACATGTTTTTTAACTACAAGGATAAGTTTGTTTTTGGGATAAATTCGTCCGATACGAAGTCAGTGACAAAAAACGAAAATTTTAAACAAAAGACACCGACTTCCGAAAATAGAGTTATTTTACACTCTGTAGTGTTTTTTTTTGGAAGTTGGTTGTTATTATTTTTGTAAAAAGTTTTTATTTTTCACTTTTTAATTGTGGCCTATCCCACACAAATTCGAATACCACTACCGCCAGATGTAAATAACAGTGACAGGAACTTATAACATCGTCCACATAGACTAATTGGGAAAAATAAGTACGTATTATTGAAGCTATCAAATATATTTAAATTAAAGCTAAAAGAATTTCTTTTATGTAAACGAATGTAATTCAATTAACGAATTTCTAAATGACCGAATTATTGACTAAATTGTTTTTGACATATTTTAATGTAAAGTATATGACCGTGATAATTATGTCTAATAAATAATCTATGTAGTATGAGGTTGACTAAAACTTGACATGTTAAACTTATTTTTATTTTTTGGACTTATTAAACGTAAATTGTATGACAATAAAAAATATGTAGGTATAATAATTAATGTAAAATGAGGTTGAGTGTAATTGTATTAATTATTTTAACATAGCCAATAATATTGACATACATAATAACATATACAGGGCGTCCCAAAATTATGGGACATGAAGGGAATACTATGTTACTTAACAAGAGTTTTTATTTTTTGGCCATTCTTTCGATTGGCATCATAAAAGTAGGGGTGTTTTTTTTACATTTAAGTCGGTTCGATTCCCAGACGAGTCAAGTAATTTTTAGAAAATCTTTGAATGCAGAATTACTAACTTTTAAAAATAACATAAAGTCTTATTTTAGCAAAATACCCTATCTACGATATTTAAGGTACTTTCCCTTCATGTCCCATAATTTTGGGACGCCCTGTATATTGTACACCCCATGGGTATGTTACAGTGATACAATAATATTAACTGTAAGAACTGTCTTTTCACCTGTGACAAACAATGAATAAATGAATATGAATATAACTAAAAAATTTCTCTAGCAAAGTTAATAGAATGTATATGGGACCACCTCGAGAGAATACACTTTCAAACAAAAAAAATATTTTCAAAATCGGTCCACAATTGACTAAAATATCGAGGAACATACATAAAAAAGAACATGCATGCACATTCTCCTTTTTGGAAGTCGGTTAAAAACACAATTCTAATTTGATGAATACCGTCCGTAGTTCCGCACTGACAATAGAAATAGGCCTCATCAAAATCTCATAACAAAAAACACATCACTAACGATCTCTCAAAGTAATAATGTCATTAAAATCGTCGTAACGAGTCATATCAATAAAATGACGAAATAAACAAACAATGCTCTATCATTTTATAATGTACCTTCACACGGTACTGAGTCGCAACTAAAGTGTGAACTATCTTAACATGTTGTCGACGTATGGTATTTTACCTGGTCATACATTACCGACCAGAGAACGGAACTGCCTGGACCACTTCATGTTGAGGATTCATAAAAAAAAGTCATCAGCTTCAATTGCAGTCTTAAAAACTACAATTACCGATCACTGTACCACATTTTTATCACTTTCCAAAATAAAAAGTAAGGAATCCGCTAGTAAAATCACCACGACCATAAACTTTGAAAATGCACTAAAATATTTACAAGAAAAAAATCTTGCAGATTTGCTTTTTTGTGACGACCCGAATTTGCTAACAGAAAAACTCATTCAAAAACTGATTGATTCTATTAATTATAATACTAATACGAAGGTTATCGCTAGCAGCAAACGTATAATTAAGCCTTGGATCACCTCTGGATTATTAAAATGTATAAAAAATCGTAATAAATTACAAAAAAGCTATCGATCAGACCCGTATAATGATATTTTAAAAATAACCTACAGTCGGTACAGAAATTACTGTAATAATCTCTTAAAAAAATTGAAAAGAAAATACGAGAGAGAATTACTTGCTAAATCGGTTACAAATACGAAACTATTATGGAAAAATATAAAATCAATCACCTACTCAAATAAACCTAAAAATCAAAGCACTGAATTGTTAAATATCCTGCCCTCTCCCAATGCATCAGTGAATTCTGTAAATAACTTTTTTGCTAATATTGGAAAGCAATTAACCCAGAAAATTCCGATTAATAATACGTCTGGCCGAACTAACATACCACCTACACAAACTAATTCTTTTGTGCTCTTGGACACTGATCCTATGGAAGTAGAAACTGTTTTGATGAGTTTGAAATCCGACAGTGCCCCAGGATGGGATAATATTCCAACTAAATTCCTAAAATATGTTAGCAAGGACATTGTTCCTGTCATTACTCATCTGGTAAATCTCTGTTTTAGAAAAGGTATCTTTCCGACACTACTGAAGCAATCCATCATTACACCGGTTCACAAGGGAGGGAGCAGCGACGATGTCAATAACTACAGACCTATTTCTGTCTTACCAGGTTTATCCAAGGTTTTAGAAAAAATTATTAATATAAGACTCTTACATTTTCTCAAAAAGTTTAAAATATTATCATCCACACAATTTGGTTTCAGACAGGGAATATCAACTGAGGATGCAGTTACAGCGCTCAGCTCGCTGGTAACTGATTATGTCGACTCGGGGAAAAAGTGTCTGGCTGTATTCCTTGATATAAAAAAAGCTTTTGACACCGTTGCTGTTCCAACCCTTTTGTCCAAGCTAGAAAGAAATGGAATAAGGGGAACCCCCCTTATGTTTTTCAAAGATTATCTATCAAACAGAAGGCAGAGGGTTAAGATAGGGACATACATCAGTAATGATGAGGAGGTATCGTTCGGCGTGCCTCAAGGAAGCGTATTAGGACCAACGCTTTTCTTACTGTACATTAATGACCTATGTAACTTAAAAGTAGATAACGCAAAAATCTTCTCATACGCCGATGATACTTCCATTGTCTTCTATGGGAATAACTGGTCCGAAGTAAAGCTCAGAGCTGAAATAGGTATGGCTCAAATTGCTAACTGGCTTAATGAAAATCTCCTCACGCTAAACGCAACCAAAACCAATTATATATGTTTTACAATTAGAAATCGCTCTCAACCAGATCAAGATTTAAATATCAAAATACATTCCTGTAAACGAGCCATGAATTATGCCTGTACATGTCCTATAATTAATAAAGTAACACAAACAAAATATTTAGGTGTCATAATTGACCAACACATGAGTTGGTACTCCCACCTCGAGCACGTTGCCGATAGGATACGAAAATTGGGATGGATATTTAAATCATTGAGATACGTGGTCCCTGCAAGTATAGCCACAAAAGTGGGTGCTAAGAGAAATCTGCTAAATGAAATCTACACAGCCCTTGCACAATCTGTGATAGTCTACTGTATACCTGTATGGGGTGGGGCAGCGAAATCAAAATTTATGAGTGTTGAACGAGCACAAAGAGGTCTGATAAAAATAATGTATTTTAAGAAACGGAGATTCCCTACTGAAAGTCTGTATGAGATCAGCGGCCTGCTATCTGTTAGGAAATTATATATATGTGCCTCGATCTTAAAAAAGCATAAGACACTTACATATGATAAAAACATAATATTAAAAAGGAGAAAGGATATTATTGCGCAAGTTCCACAATCTAAAACCAATTTTGCTGCTACTCAATATAATAATCAATCTGCACGGTTATATAATAAAATAAACAAAGACATATACATTTACACTGAACATCTTCATAAATGTAAGAAAACACTAATAGAATGGTTAAAATCACGCACCTATTCCGATATTGAATTATTGTTACAATAAGTGGAAATTGGTTATACTGGCACCGCCACACCCACACGCACATCTTCCCTGATACTCACATCAACACCAACCACACACCTCGCACACCTCACGCACCCCGCACAAATCACATACCACACACTTGACACACCTCACACACCCCTCACTCTTCATACACCACACACTCGTCACACCTCACACATCACACACTCCGCATACCCAACACACCCACATTAATGTATACATTTTCTTAAATTAGCGAGCGTGTGCTTGAATTTATATTAATTACACTTTATTTATGTAATTGGCAATAAAGCACGCATAGCGCGCTCGAGTAAAATATGTAAGTATAGTAAACTAGCTATAACTGAAATGTGTAACTCTAGAAACTAATTTTGTTAATTGTACAAACAGCCAAAGCTTAAGGAAGTGCGGAGTCTCCTAACACAGGCGTCATCATGCTTAAAAGGAGATTCCAATCAAAACTAATGTATACTAGTTGGTACTCAAATAAAACATTTTGTATTTTTTTGTATTGTATTTGTAAAGTAACACACATATATATTATATACACACACACATTTATAACACACTAGCTTTTGCCCGCAGCTTCGCCCGCGTGGATGTCGGAAAATATCCCACGGGAACGTACCACAGAGATTAAAATTAGCCTGTGTTAATCCAGGTAAATAATCTATTAATTCCGTAATACATTGTTTTCATATAACTCTACGCGGCGCACGCCAGCAAAGCGGGAGTCGGCATGATCTTTTTCGACATCTTCAACAATCATATTTCAGCCAATTTACATAAAACCTTTTAGTGAATTATACACTTAAACCTTCCTCATGAATTACTCCGTTCATTGGTGAAAACCGTATGAAAATCTATTCGGTAGTTTTTGAGTTAATCGCGTTCAGACAGACCGACAAACGCGGCGGGGGGACTGTTTTGTAATATGTAGTGATGATGTTGTGATTGTTACGAGAATCATTGTCAAAAATGTAATTATGTTTCATCAGAAACGTGCAACACTGAAAATTTAAAATAGGGTTGACAATGAAGTGACGTCATTTATACATCATGTGTGTGATTTTGTTGTGCTAATCGTGATAGTAATTGGGAAATATTAACTGAACCTCAAAAAAGTTTTGCTCTTCTAATGATGCACACTTTTTTAAATAATTGAGCCTCTTTTTAACTTTCTGACCTTTTCTCACAATTGGTAGGCAGTAATTAAGCTAGCTAAGCTAGGCTACCTCGACCAAACGGGTTAGGATAGGTAGAAGCTGTGACCGACCACGCGCGAGCCGAGTTGGTTGCAGTAAGTATAGTTACTGCGACCAATGCAGCTCGCGCGTGGTTGCACCAACTTGGATGTAGCGTTGTTGGTTACAAACCAAGTTGGTCGCAGTTACTTGGCTACTTAGTATTTTTAGAACCCCAAAATAGGAATTATTTGAGGTTCACAAAAAGAAGTTCAATCCTTTCACACACTCACTCACACGCGCACTTACACACACTCACTTATACTATTACAACTATTATGAATAAATGTCTAGTTCTAGTTTTGTTGTCATTAAATGTTTATATCTAGTTTCTACAAATCAGTATAACCAAAATTGTGGTTATGTGTGGGCGTTAATAACTGCGACACAGTTACTAAACTAACGCAGTATTAACGTACACACAAATTGTAATAAGTTATTGTACCAATAAAATATTTGTATTTTGTATCTTCCAAAGATCAATCAATCTGCCAGTCTAACCGGATGCAGCTGAATACCAGTATTTTACATGGAGCGACTGCCTATCTGACCTCCACAACCCAGTTACTGAGTAACACGATACCCCTTGGTAAGACTGGTTGTCAGACTTTCGGGCTTCTGACGACCCGTAACGACTGTCAAATATCCAATAATGACAGCCGTGAACAACGGCTTAAAATGTGCTTTCCGAGGCACCAGTGTGCTTTCCGAGTATGCATCCATCCAAGGACTGACCGTGGCAAGCATAGCTTAACTTGAACGATCGACCCGTGCGGCTGTTGTTACTTAGCCATGAGCCCCTGTCCAAGGACCCTTCCCAAGGATAAAGCTAGTTAAAGTAATTCACCTACCCTAGTTGTGTCACAGGCCTAAAACAGATGCAGTAACAAGTGACAAAAAATAGTCGATTACGTAATGTTTAACTGTCTCATTACACGGTAAACGAATCAGATATTACTTTATTTTAGGTGTTTATATTTCCAATAAACTTATTTTAATGGAATTGGAAGCTAAGCGAGAAATGAACGAGGTTAACGGAAATGATATTAGGAAGTCTGATTGGGAAGATGAATTTGCTAACAAGAGTGAATTTGGACCAATTGAAGGAAGCATCAAGATGGGTGACAAGTACAGAGGGAGTTGGTAAACTGAATACTACGGAATCCCAAGAAAATATAATACGTGTAAGCATAATATTGTAAGTCAAAAAAAATACAATACAGACGCAAAATAATAATTTGATAAATACTTTTAGGACAACAGTAGACCAAGCGTGGCATTGTTAAATAATAATTGTCTTATTGGAAACAGAGGTTCATTTTTTGGCTCGTTCGCTCCATTTCTTCCTAATTGCGTGCAGCCTTATAAAAGTGATTATAAACTGTTTTTTCGAAACGCCAATCAGTGATTACTCAATCACTGAAACATTGGATTACTCAATCTTGGATTTAATGATTAACTTTATCGTCGTTAGTTGCGTCATTTTTAAGGGTAATGTTCTTTTCAGAGGCTAAATAGGTTTGTTCTATTTTAATTTTGGATTGTTTTTAAACGCAGTGTTATGTTGCAGCTGTTTCTGCTTTAAATCATTACATAAATAACAAAAAGTTACATAAAGAATGTTTAAATACAGGATGGTGGGACATCGATGCGGTACCTGTTACCATATGAATTTAGTACATGATTCTGGACACTAAATACAAAAGTGCAATGTCAACGCGGTCAAAATGTATGGAACTGCTAATTTCTTTTTTTAAATAACCGACAAAAAATTTCAAAATCAAGGGGTTGAAAATTTTGGTCGGTTATTTAAAAAAAAAATTGTAGTTCCATACATTTTAATTCGATCCAGCCAGTCCCTTGCTGTCCTCCACCAGCGACGTCCTAAGCCGAGGTCCATACCCCACAGGGGGTGCCTTTAGCGTGTAATCGCTTAGTTTCTAAGTTTTAAGCCCTGGCTGGAGGCCTTAATTTATTGAGGCAGCCACAGTTAAGTCCGGTTAAGCAGCCGACAACCTTCTAGGTAGACCTGCAAGACGCCAGACAAAAAAAAAACCATATATTTTGACCGCATTTATTTTTTAATGGCTAACGAAAAATTGTAACGCAGGGGGATCCAGAATCATATACTGAATCCATTGTAAAAGGTTGTGCGTTGTTGTCTCTGCCACCATGCATTATTAGGTACTGGCCCTCTAGAAAAGTCAAGCATCTTTTTTGGACAGATTTTTGGGAATCAAATTACTTATACATTTTGAATGTATCTATCATTCATTATTTACATAAACCACTATTATGCTGGCTCAAACATTGTTGGAATTGAAATGTATCAATTGGAACCTAAGTTAGTTTCCTTGACTAATGAAATAGAAATAGGAATCAATTTCTTTTGCCGTCTGTTGAGTAAATATAGATTAACGTTTTTGTATATCCTAATCCATAATAATAGTCTATAACAGTCATTTTCACAATTGGCCACGGAAAGCCGAACACTTTGAAGTCAATGACGCGGCACGATTCGTAATGGGCGCATCTGAGATTGCCAGAGATAGCCAACATTTGACATAGAAAATAGTAGGTAAACAACAGACAAGAAATTTCTTTGTAGTTACAAATTCCAACAAGATTTGTTTAACTCTCCATATATTTCTCTCTTGAACTTACTGCACCTATGTTAAGCAACCACGTTTAAAAAAAGTTTATTTGCTTGGCGAGAGTCCGGGACTGAGGAGGCCCAGTTACTATTGGTTCCGTTTCTTCAGGAGTTACGTTCCGTTGTTTACTAGAGATGAATTCATACAATAGATTGTTCTATGCCTTTCCAAATTCCAACGGTAGTTGTCCTGTGTTCCACAATTGTATATTGTCGAACGCTGAGCAAATTTTCAACTGTCCTACTCGACCTAAATTTATGAGACAGCTGATTATTTTTACGCGATGACAATGTTGATCTTATTGAGAAAGTTGTTCAGTTTGATAGTTTGTACCACACCCATATAATTGTAAGGCTATACTTTTTTAATACATGCTGTATAGAGTTTCTGTCAACAACGTTGTCTAGATTATTGAATATGCTTAAAAGCCTATATCCGTCTGCTCAGCTCAAGACATTATTCGATATTCTTTATCATCTACAGCACCAAATGAGGTAGTTTTAAAACAGTAACGTTTATTTGATTAATTTGCTCTCATGCATATTTTACAATATATTATTGTTGGTTTTTGTACATGAACTCTGTGCACTGCAAAGCACAATGTTCGTTTGTTGGTGAGCTTATGAACATTCAATTAACATAAATTGAGTCAAAATTTATTAAGATATAATACAACACATTTAAGAAATATTAGAAAAAAAATATGTGTCTAGAAGTCGTTATGATGTCCAAATAAAAGTAATAGACAGTATACAATAACAAACATAAAGTCATATATATTTAATTAAGTCATAGTTTTCAAAATTAGGTACCTAGGTAGTTATTTTTTCCAATCCAAACTTTCCAAAAATTTCTATTAATTACAATGAATGTAATTTTTTTTACATGTCACAAGTTCCATAGATATAATCGATGGATTGATTGGTAATCGGGTAACGGTTGTCAACCACTGCTTAAAGCGAATTGTAACAGTCTTGTCTATAAATGTACTACCACCAGAGTTGAACACAAACCTTCGATCAAACAGCCAAGATGTCACAACGTCTTGACAATACGGTATAATTCTACTTAAAATTTATTATTATTCAAAACAAATAATATTTCAGTCAAATCAATACTGAAATAAATTGGTTTTATTAAGTGAAAGTGATATAGTGTTTACCTACAGTGTTTTGATTTTCCATTTTAAACTGACACGGTTTGAATTTGGGGGAACTAGTTCTCTTTGGAATGGGCAATTATCTTCCATCTTTCTGACTGACCAACTCCTTGACAATTCAAAAGTGCCTGTAATTGGTTTCATTGAAATGAATGCTTTGAGTTTGAGTTTTTGAATTGAAGTGGTTTCTGATCATTGCTCCAAAAATGTTGTGCTGTTTTGTTGGTATACATCTAACAAAGTACTCAGATCATGAATTTCATTCGTTTTATGGTTACCTGTTAGTACTCCAAGTGTGATACTTCTCTGTTATTAACATAAACTCTTTGGATTTTTCAGAAATGGCTCTGGTGCCTGCTAGCACTTCATGCTGGGTCAGTCTGGGGCGTAGCACGCCCAGTCACAGTTCGGACACCACCAAGTAATCCTTCTACCATTGAAGCTCAGGCCAAGTTTTTCCAGTAAGTACTTCTACATCACAATACTTCTATATCACCCACATCTCTTTTTAAATCACTTATATTTAAATATGAGAACAGATAATTTATGAAGTCCTCAATTATTACTAGTTTTGGCAAAATATGTATTATTAGAATTTTTAAGCCACTGTAAGAATTTAGGTCCAATTACCTAATGACTAATTTAACTCTCGTGAAACAGCCTCGTTTTAAAACTTCAGTGTTAACCTTCGACTTAATTGGATTCTATTGTCGCTGGCATGCAAATAAGTTTCAACATAGCCAAACATTGACATACTTTGCGCTATATAGCAATTAGAGAAAGGGGTTTGGTGACCAAAATGTTTCTTTTGTCGTCATTCTGGTCGCTATTGGATACGATAAACTAATGCTGATAAGACTATGCTCAGATTTTGAAGCATTTTGAATGCTGTCGAAGCTTAGAGGACACTAGTGTGAAAAACATTACTGAAAATTCAATCATATTATAAATAAATTCCCGCTATTTTCTCCATGGCGGTTGGCAGACACTCCGAAAGCCGTGTTTTACGATCTTTCCATAATAATATAAGTAAGGATGGAAAATACTTTGCTTTATAGGGATTTTTTCTCAGTACAGTTGAGTCCATACAAGATAGAATTCGGTCACGTCTGCGAGGACCCTAACACTTGGGAGCAGCGTTACGAGAAGAAAGACTTTAAGAACCACAGGGACATGGGAAAAGTAAAACACATCCTTTATCTCGCTCTGTCTCTAACCTCTTTCTATTTTCTTTCTCTTTCCCGCTTTGCTTCGCTTGGCTGAAGGTATAGACACTTGCCGAAAGCTGACCAGTATGATCAGGGACATCGGTTGGGCAGCGAACGACACTTCACTGAAAGACATGAGAGGGCCAAGCCCTCGGAAGGAGTGTTCTCTGCCAAAGTATGCTTTCTATGCTTCATATTATTATTATTAACTCAATCGCAGGAATTTCCTTTCGAATATATTCCTATTTCTTATGATTGTTATGATTTTTTCAAATCAAACCATTATTTTATAGTTCATCATTATAGATTTGTTAGTAAAGGAAAATCCTGCGTAATTATATTTACTTACTTATCTCATAAGAAGAAATAAATCAAATCAAATGCACAAAGTATAGATACTTTGTGCATTTGATTTATTTCTTCAATAACTCTAGCAATTATTTATCAAACTCATAAACTACACATGCATTAATTTAAATAAAATTTATATTAACAAAATCTCAAATCTCATAACGGTGATGGAAAACATCGTGAGGAAACCGGCATGTCCTAGAACCAAAAAATTCGAAGACATGTGATATCTACCAACGCGCACTGGGCCCGCGTGGTGGATTATGGCCTACTCTCTCTCACCGAGAGGAGGCCTGTGGCCCAGCAGTGGGAACATTATAGGCTGATTATGCTTATGCTATAACAAAATCATGTAATGCTAATCTTTTATATTAATATTTATCATATAACTATATGAATTTGTGTACTAATAAACTTTACAGGCATTTTAATTAATTTCATATTTCTGTCTATAACTAAACAGATTAATAATAACATTACTGACGAAAATAACAAGATTAACCCTAATCTATAACTCCATCTAATAATGTCGTGCTTTAAAGGTAAAGGACAAATTAATAACATTATTGTTTGAATATAGGTACGATGGGGTGACAAAAAAGGAGGGTATGGAGAACACTATTGGGATCTGAACCACGCAGGTAATGCTGATAACATTGGAGACGATGGTGATGATGGTTCGTACCGCGAGAATAATAATAACGATCATTACGATGAACCGAGTAACAATTCTCCAAGCTACGGTCATGATGACACACCATCATACGAAAATGATGATTATGATCCAGAAAAATCAAGCTATGAAGAGAGAGAACGAGCTAAAAGAGCCTACCCTAAAGTAGAAAGAGGACGCAAGTCAGAACGGAAACATCCAAAGTCATCCGAGCAAGAATCAGAAGAGGAACCTAAACCTAAAAAACAAAATCATAAGAACAGGGAAGAACAAGAAATAGCTGAAACATCTCAAGAAGAAGAATATGAAAATGAGGAAGAGGAAGAATCCTATGAAAAACCAAAGCCAAGGCGTCAACAGTACAGAAAGAAAGAAGAAGACCCAAAGCCAAAAGAAAAGAATCAAGTGGTCCTAGTTGTGAGCCACAAAGACGACGATGTAGAGAAACAACAAAGTCAGTATGTGCCTCAAAATAAACCTGAACAGTCACAATACTTGCCTCAAAATCACCCTGAACAGTCACAATACTTGCCTCAAAATCACCCTGCATTGACACAGTACTTGCCCCAGAATCAACCTCAATCACAACAGTATTTGCCACAGCAACAAACTCAGCTGCCATACGTGCCTAACCAGCATCTAGAACCTCCTCGTTTTGTTCCATACGAAGGAGGAGCAGGAGTGAGACAGCATCAGCAACCAGAAGTAAGTGCAGCAACCACAGTCCCAAGACTTTTCCTGGAACCTTCAACAGGTCATGTCGTAGACAGAACGACAGGCCAGGCTTACGTATTACAGCCTATAGCGCCGCGTAATAATTACAATTAGAAAGTTGTACTACAAATTAGTTTAGTAATGTAGTTTTGTTATAGTTATTTATTTTTATAATTAAAGTTCTGCCCGTGTTATTTTGTCTTGTCATTTCTGGTGTGACTTGATCTATGGCTTTACTTAGCTTTGAGTGTATGTCCGTTGCTTTATTTGTATATATGCGAGGAACCATAGTGTGGTAACCATTAACAATTCTATACAGGACAACCCTCTGTGTCATAAGTTATCTAATCTAAAGATTTTGCACTTTATCGGTATACAGGTTTACCTCCAGGTGAATATACTCGTAAAACTATGAACCACAAGTTGTGAAGCAAATGCAAATGACCAAATTAACGTTTTTATTGCCGGAAAGTAAAGTCCCAACCAGTCGGACAACCAGACAGGAAAGGGAACCAACTTTCCAGTTATTAACTTTAGGAAAATCGTGTTGACTGTGTTGGTATTATCTCAAAATATCTTTATGGGATAAAGTACCGTTTAGACAGAAGATAAAAACTTTGATAAAAAACTTCAATGCTCTTGGGACGTGATCGACAGATTTAGTTTTTGTCAACACTTTCCTATTAACGGAAGGCAAACGAAATATGCAATTACTAAAGAACTTCGTTTTATTTGTAAACTGTTTTAATGATAGGAGATACATCAATCACTCCACAGCAGAAAGCAAAAACAACGAAGACAAAGATTTATTATGAGAATAATAAATAGTAATATTTACTCGGCCGATTACTTTTTTTTTGGAAATTGTTAATGATATCAATAGCTATTATAAAGTATAAAGTCTGTACAGAATGGAGAAAAAAAAGCTCGTCTACATTCATTTGTTTCTGCTAAACTTTCAAGCAGGGAAACATTCTTTGCGTTCGTCAAAATGTTTGCTTCAAGAATTTGATCGAAAATATTAACTTGCCGTTCCGTATCAGGCTTGTAGGGCAACAATAACGTTACATAACTCGTGTTACATAGCCCGTATTATAACATTATGACGTCATCTTTTGCTCTTGATACAATCTGCATACCACCTTATACTTAGTTATAATCATTATGCGTGTCTTGCTGAGTTCCTTTGACTTTTACTTTTAAGATCTGCATAGGCTAAAACACGATCTAGGTAGTTATTTCATTCATTAGTAGGTACTGTAGGTAGTTATTTTATCTTTAGTATAATAACAGCTCTTGATTTTAAGAGTTCCTTTAATTTTAATTAGTCAGGGTTATTAAAGTTAATGAAACATGCTAATGGTGTTTTTATCTGGAAGTTTAATAAATCCTTAGTCAAGTGCTACTGAGCTGCTTTCTTCAATATTTTCTTAAATTTAAACTTTAAAGCTATGTTCTCAAAACCAGTAAATATCTTCAAAGTGAACTTAATTGCAAGTTCAACGTTTTTCAACAAAAATCAAACATTTCATTCATAAACATCGTTATCCAAAAAGGTACGATTCCATAACTGTATTTTATTCACATTCAAAGTGTATTCACCTTTGTATGACAATAAACCCTCATAAGGAATCTTTAAAGTATTCATCGGGTCACACACCAGGGTCGTTTTGAATGGGTTGTACAGAGGGGTCAGTGGTTTCCCATGCTGTCCCTAGTGGACCAACAGGTTTTGAACGATAATCTTGATCGTCTTTTGTAACTGTCTGATGATTTGTTGTATGCGGGTGATGAGTTTATTGTTTCGAATTTTGAATCAAGATTATGGTATCTTTTTGTTTTTTATTTGGTCGTTGGTGTGAAAATTTTAGGCAATGGAGATTAATGTTTCCAGAGCTTACAAGATGCGTATTGCTGCTTGAAAAAAAAAACTCAAAAACGCCTGAACAGAAATGAACGGAGCTAAGCGGAGACCTGCAGGAATCGACCAATCACAATGGTTGAAATCCTCATCGCGTCTCTCGTCTCGTCTGTGATTGGACGATTCCTGGACGTCTCCGCTCAGCTCAGCTCGTCTCTGCTTCAGCGGAAACTCATCCTTAAGGTGGGAACTATAGACCCACAAGATGAGTCCTGCAATAAAATAAAGTGACCATCATGACTTGACTTTGAAACATCCTAAAAACAGAACTCATTTAATTCCAAAAGCACTAAACTTATTTCTAACTCAGGTAACTAACCACCACGATTTAAACATGATACTACCTCAACAATCTCCGCAAACCGTTGTATAAATAAATCAAACAGGTTGATTTTTTTGTCCCCTGGACCCGGGGAGAACACAATGCTCCTTGGATCTATCTCTATTATAGGGATGCAAAGTGGGCACGCGACTGAGATGAAAAAAATTAAAGGGAACGAGACGCAAAAAATTAAGGGCTGCTGTGTTGAGCCCCCTTCATTGTACTAAGTGCAATGTTAGTGTAAAATTTCATATTTCATCACCTTTAGATGAGCGATTTTGGTGAATAGATGTTCATCTTTTGTAGCATAATGGGGATATTGATGCTGGGGTGTTTGATATTGATATTAGAGCTATAAAATATTGCTTTAATGGGGTCTTCGACGGAAAAGAATAAGTATGTGGATGTAATTTCCAGTGGTTTTTGTTAGTGACTTCTACAAAATTGTATGACAGGTGCTACGTCATTAATCACTGCGTTACCTAGATAATTTGAAATCACGGGTAGGGATAATGTTTGAACGAATATTAAGAGCGTTTATACTGAAGGGGGCAATCCACCCAGAGCGGGAGAAGTTATTTGATAATTTCCCACCCAAAAAAAAAAAAGGGGGCAACGTCGCAAATAGCTGACATATATTTCGCCGTTTTGATTAATTCGCCAATATTACTATATGGAATAAGAAATATGGCTAACTAGTGAACTAAAATATTGATTATGAAATCTAATAATTATTATCGTAACACCGAATATTTAGTTTTGTATTTGGAAACTTTCCAAATGACTTTTTTACACCTAAAACGGTTACATCAAATTCAAAGTTATAATTGCATAACATAACATAACATCACGGCTTGTTTCCCCGAAGGGTTGGACAGAGGTGTACCTGTAGTAGATACACCCACATTTCACCAGTTATGTTTAAGTCCCATGTAATAGGGGGCGAGCCTATTGCCATCAACCGGGTACAAATCCAGACTCCGGGCTGCTACTGAGAAATTCCAGATAGAAAAACCCAATAACACTTTGCCCGACCCGGGAATCGAACCCAGGACCTCATGCTCAGCAGTAGCGCTTGCGACCACTAGACCAACCATAATTGCAATTCATTATTAATATTCTAGTATACTAGTTAGCCATATTTCTTATTTCCACATAGTATTATTTTTCATACAGAGAATGCAGAATGCTATTTTGAGGTCAATCAGTGGCGTTCCTTGGCTTGTTACGAACGCTGAAATACACAAGGAGTTATCAATGAAAACCGTCATGGACGAGATCAAAAACATCACAAAAAGATACCAGGAAAGACTGGAAAGGCACCCCAACAATCTGGCTGCCGCATTGAAAACAAGAAGTTACAGGAAAAGACTTAAAAGGAAAGACATTGTGTAGTCCACCCACACCTGTGTGGACCTAAGCACCAATACGGAGTAGATGGCTCGCTGGAGTCACGCTCTTCCCGCCAATATTTACCTCCACCTCATCCGATAAAAGTAAAAACTGATCGCGGATTGAAACAGAAAAAAAACAGTATTATTGCCAAATTAATCAAAACAGCGAAATATTTTTGACAGTTATTTGCGACGTTACCCACTTTCTGTGTAAACGCTCTTAAGTACATATCTATAGTATCTCATGCTTTAATAATGGTGTGAAGATCATTTAAATAAACCTACTACTAACTTTTACATGAAGAATGAGGGTTTTCTCAAATTAAGTTCACTAGGTGGTAGCACTGAGATGTCAGGTCCGGGCACCTGTCAAAAGTACAAAGCATCTATTTTTTTTAATTGATGAACGAATGAATGAATGCAACGAGTGATGAACGTCATTCATTGTCGAAATGGAAGACCTCTTATCAAAGTGGCGCCAACTGATGGCGTGAATTTTCATGAAAACCCCATTGTACTAGATGCTACATCTTAAACTGTAGAGATTTTCTAAACTAAATAGTATGGAGTGTAGACAATCGGTCGTTGTTCTTATACGTAGGTTCCTACATAGAAGGTAGGTTTATTTAATACAAGACAAATCGTCCTCGTTACGGTGTTCAGGGGGTCTGCTCCCAGTGCGAGGCGTGGTGGCACTAATACTTCCGTGACGTGTTGGCCACGTAACATCGGGTCGAAAAGTGCAGCTCTTGTTCTATTCCACGCTTCAATAAACTAGGTGACACAAGGTTCAAACGTTCAGCAGAAGTAAGTATGGTAGATATTATATTTTATTGAAGTGAAAACTTCTTTAGGCGCGTTGGGCATTTTTGGACTAAACCATTGATTACGCGACACTGTTACGAAACCAGCTTTTGACCATTAAAAAGACATCAACGCGTTGATTACCGCGGTGCCGATTTTTTTTCAAGTTTTCACTTTTGTCGGCATTCCCGGAGTGCCACTGTTTTTATTTATTAATTAGGTATAAGTTGTTGTTTATGTAGTACATTTAATTTTAATTCTGAATAAAATATATTTTAAGCGAGTCGTAAGATGTTGCTAGAAATTCATAGAAAAATAAAATGGTAAGATTCCCGAAAAACATAATAAACAGATGTATCCCAGATGCGATTTTCAGATGGAACGTTTTCAGAGAATATCCTATGGGCGGCTTGTAAATCCTTGATCAAATGCTATTTGAGACAATTGAAGTCTACTAGGACTTCAACCGCGAATCACAACTTGTTCTCACCCTAATGCCATCAGAACTAGGACCTGTTTAATTTACAAACGAGAAATAAATAATTTACACTTTTTTTCATTTTGCAATATTGCCCATTATTCCTAATTACTATTACTTCCATCCTTTACAACAGACATACGTAACGGCCGTCAAACATTCCCACACATTATTAATCCTTGCAAAATATCCGCTGTCACGTAGGTACCTACCAATCAGACAATACCCGAGACGGTCACAGGGTGTCCACCCTTCACGGTCGGCTAGAGAAACCAAGAATAACCAGTTTGACCAGTTACAACGTGGGAACCATTGTCCAGTATCTTTGCAAATATTACGGACCGAGGTGGATGGCATTTGTTTTGTGTTGTGTGTGACCCTTGTGTGGCACTTGTTTCTTGAAAGGGGTGAACCGTGAATGGGATGTCCCGTGACGGAAGGGGTGAAAGAAAAAAAGTTTATGGTTAGTAAAGATAAATTGTTTTAAAAGTGTGTTATTATAATTTTGAATGGGGAATGTTTTGTTTAGAAACGTTATATTTCAAATTTTTCAAAGATTTTTATTGCCGGCTGAATAATTACTTTAGGTTTTACCAACCTATAATACCTAAACCAGTCGAATCTGGAAAGCAAATATAATTTAATTACTTCTATTGAGAAAGATGATCAAAAACACCTAACATTAATTTTCCTTCGAGTTCTCACAGTATAATGATGTCCCAATCAAGTAGTTATTTATTTTTCTTAAAAACCAATTATCTAACAACAAAACAAATGAAATTAAATTATTTATTCTGTAAATAAGTTATCGGAATGACTACTATACTAAACGTCATATTTAAAAAAAATAAGCTAGCTGGAGTCCACATATTTCCTATCTAACTACCGCTGAGGATTAATGACGAAACAAACTCAATAAAAGTGAAAAATAAAAACTTTTTACAAAAAAAAAACAACCGACTTCCAAAAAAAGCACTACAAAGTGAAAAATAACTTTAATTTCTGAAGTCGGTGCCTTTGGTTTTAAATTTTCGTTTTTTGCCATCGACTTCTGAAATTAAAGTTATTTTTCACTTTGTAGTGCTTTTTTTGGAAGTCGGTTTTTTTAATGTTATAAGTTTTTATTTTTCTCTTTTTATATGTGGTATTTACCCCACACAAATTCGAATACCACTACCTGCTATGTAAATAACAGTGAGAGGAACTTAACATATCATCCACATACTAAGTGGGAAAAAATACGTATTTTTGAAGCTAACTCAAAAACTGCCCAAGCAAAGTTATTAAAATTTATATGGCCACCTCTGAAGTATTACTTACCAAACAAAAAAGAATCATTAAAATCAATTCATAATTTACCGAGTTATCGCATAACAAAAATACAAAAAAAAAACATACAGTTGAATTGAGAACCTCCTCCTTTTGGAAATCGGTATAAAATTCCAAAACCGTTATACGCTCCACTACCTTCACGTCCATGTGTCACAAGGAACATAACATGCAAATAAAGGGTCATTGCTAAAACTGTCCTTTCCCACACTAGGAAGTGGTCAAACTGGTTTTTGGACGAACCCTTTTCGCAATTGAAGACGTAAGGACAGTGTATTTCTAGTCCATTGTCCAAAACTTGTCCGACTTGTTTCGTGATGAGAAAGGAGTTGTAACTAATGGGCGGTAATTATTTTTAGCTTAAATAATTTAAAGTTTTTGTTTGGCAGAATTTGGTACTAAGATTTTACTGAATAGTTGATGACTTGGTGACAAAACTGTTATGACTCTTCCTTATCTACCCGACTGTGGGAAAGCTGAAAAGGAGATTTAATATTTATACATATTTTGAACACTTTTTGTTCAAAATATGTATATGTGCGAGTTTATGTACAGACGCCAGCACATCAAGCTACCCGAAACTGTAAAATTTTCCCAATCAAGTTTGAACCTTAAACTTCAATGATAAAGTTGAAAATTTATTAAATAAATTTGACAGATTGTAGAAGCTTGAAGTGCTGGCGTCTGTACTTTTATAAACTCGCGCCTTTTTCCCGAGGGAAAGAAAGAAACTACAGAACGCCACCTGCTATAAATCTTACATAAACCTTTTGCTTTTTAACGTTTATACATCTTGCAGTGCCTTGGGTTCGAATTCAAGACCTATGACTTGTCATTCTGACGCGACGGTCACACCACTAGGCTATCTCTGCTCTCATCAGCTATCATTGGTATTAAATATAAGGTTCTACGGACAGTCCTTTTTTTTTTGGGTGGGAAATTATCAAATAACTTCTCCCGCTCGTGTTCCTTCGGTTGCCCTGTTGCCGGGGGCCACGATGTCCCCATCGGTTTTCTTCGAACCCCCGACAGGCATTGGCCCTAACGGACCCCGTCAATTCTGCTGACATCTCTTTGAGGCGCGCGTGGAACACAACGCGCCGTCGACCCGGGCTTGGTCCTTACCGGACGGCGAGCTACCCATTGCTCACCGTCCGCAAGCCCGCGCCTACGGTGGCCGGAAATCGGCTCGCGATTCCCGCCCCGGGCGTCTCCTCCTGCGGCGGTTAGGGGCGTGAGGGCGCGAAATTTGCCTCTCCCTCACGCGTTCCGCCTCCTCCTTCGCGAGCATTACCGCTTCGCAGAAGGAGGTGACGGCCTGCCATTTCCTCTCGCTCCGTACCATGGCCTGAACCAGGGCCGGACGCGAGAGATCACCGCCGCCGATCGCCTCCACGAGGACACGGCGTTGCTCCGCCCAAGCCGAGCAGACCTCCACCGTATGCTCCACCGTGTCCTCAGGCCGATCCACACAATGGTGACACCCGGGTGTTTCCTCCCGCCTTATCCTAAACAGGAACCTCCCGAAGCAGCCGTGTCCGGTGAGGACCTGCGTCAGGCGGAAGGTGAGGACGCCGTGGCGTCTCTCAAGCCACTCCTCAAAGAGGGGTCTTATCGCCGCAATTGTGGCGTGCCCAGCACGGGGTTGCGACAATCGCACTCTCCATGACGCCATGAGATCCCGCCGGAGCTCTGTCCGTTGTGCCGCGATTTCTTGCGGCATCGGAGTTAAGCCCCGGCGTTTCGCCTCCTCGCGCCACTCCCAGATGTGCGCGAGGACCTTTGCCTCCAGATCCCATGGCGGTAATCCGGCAAGGAGGCTCGCCGCCTCGCAGGAGACCGTGCGGTATCCTCGGGCCAGCCGAATGGCCATGACCCTCTGGGACGCGTTCAACCGGCGGGCTGGCCGCAGCCTCAATGAACGCGCCCACACCGGCGCCCCGTAGAGGGCCATGGACCGCACGATCCCCGCGTAGAGCCTCCGGCATGAGGCGTTTGGATCCCCTAGATTGGGCAGGAGCCGCTTCAAGGCAGCCCCGGCCCGCTCCAGTCTGGGAGCCAAACGTCGGAAATGTTCAACGAAATTCCACCGGCTGTCGAGGACGAGTCCCAGATACTTCATCGTCGACTCGACACCGATGTGAACCCCTCCCGCCATTACCTGGGAACCCGACGGTGGCGCATTCCGAGGACCATGAAAACCCATGGCCTCAGACTTGTGCAGGGCCACCTCGAGTCCCAGCTGCCGGATCCTATTTACGATTGTCGCAACCCCGCGTGTCGCTAAGTCGGCCGCCGCCTGGTACGACCCCCCCTGCGCCAGGACCAGCGTGTCGTCAGCGTAACAAACGACGCTGACGCCGCTAGGGAGGTCGGCGCGCAGCACCCAGTCGTATCCGATGTCCCACAGATGCGGCCCCAGGACCGAACCCTGTGGGACACCGCACGACATCTCTTGCCGGTTCCACTCTCCTTGGTGACCGGGGTAGATGACGGCCCTGTCCGTCAGATAGGCCTCGACCACACGACAGAGGTAGGTCGGCATCCGGTGATACCGGAGTGCCTCCCTGATGCAACTCCAGGGCAGGGTGTTGAAGGCATTGGCGATGTCTAGAGACACCGCCAAGACGACCCCACCCCGGGCCACAGCATCCCCCGTCGTGAGGGCCCGCACGCGCATGATGGCGTCTACCGTAGAGCGCCCCCTGCGGAAGCCGAACTGGCTCTCCGCCAAATCCGGCCCCACTCGCACCAGCTGCCCGACGAGGCGGTCTGCAATGACTCTTTCAAAGAGCTTGCCCACCTCATCGAGCAGCACAATGGGCCGATACGCGGACGGAGAGTCCGCTGGGCGCCCCGGCTTCTTGATGAGGACCAATTTCCCCGTCTTCCATAACGAACAGTCCTCTGTGTAGGGCGTGCATGGAGGCTGAGGAAACCGTCGCGCACGTGCCCTTCGAATGCACAGGTGTTACTCAGATTAGAACAGAAACCCTCGGGTCGCCCAGATCTTTCACTGATGTTCTGAACAGACCAGAAGTTTTAATTAACTTCTGGAGGGAGATGGGCTGGTTGGAATAACCACCAAACGGCCGCCATGGCCCACGCACAATGGTCCACCTGACAGACTAAGTGCGGAAACCAAACCCCATAACATAGAAGGTTCTTATTAGCTCATATTTGCTATACATATTGCATTGGAATACAAACATATATGATACATAATTATAAGGTTTATATTCGTATGAAATGCTAACTTTACTTTTTTTTTTGTTAACCTTTATTGTGTCCCACTGCTGGGCAAAGGCCTCCCCTTTTTCCTTCCATATGCCTTTCTATTTAGTGCGATCTCTGGCCATGTTGGAAGGGGTCCTTTTAACATCTAAAAAAAGATCCAAGCCAACCTCACCTTCCCGTGGTGCACCCTGCTGTCCAAACGAACGAGTCTCTGGTGCAACGTCCACAAACCCGCACTGGACTAGTGGACTATAGTCAAACCCCTTTTATGAACTTTCAAACTTTACTTAGCAAAGAAAATTCAAAACAATCAATCTGTCTAGCCTTTTCACAACTAAGTTGGGGTCGGCTTCCAGTCTAACCGGATGCAGCTGAATACCAGTATTTTACTTGGAGCGACTGCCTATCTGACCTCCACAACCCAGTAACTGGGTAATACCATACCCCTTGGTAAAACTGGTTGTCAAACTTTCGGGTTTCTGACGACCCGTAACAACTGTCGAAAATCCATGAATGACAGCCGGGACCAACGGCTTAACGTGCTTTCCGAGGCACGGAGGAGTCTCGGTATGTAAAGATGGTCCGAGCCCGGCAAGCGTAGCTTAACCTGATGGATCGACTTGTGCGGCTGTTATTACTCAGCCACGAGTTCCTCCAAAGAAAATTCAAAACGCGGTCTGTTAATCTTGCCCTTAAATATCACCAGAAAAGCTTCGCATGCAAATAAAGGGTCATTGCTAAAACTGTCCTTTCCCACACTAGGAAGTGGTCAAACTGGTTTTTGGACGAACCCTTTTCGCAATTAAAGACGCAAGGACAGTGTCTTTCTAGCCCATTGTCCAAAACTTGTTTTGCGATGAGAAAGGATAGTACCTATAAGGGTAATAATTGTTTATTTCGTCATCGATTGTATGGACCCGTGGTGTGATTTTCTGCCCCTTTAGCTCTGCTTTCAGTGATCGTTAAAGCAATGAGAACCGTATATAAAAATATAAAAAAAAAAAAATATTAGCAGCCTAAAAGGCACACAACATAACGTAATATAGGTATTATACTACAAGTAAAAAGTAAATAATAAAAGAAAACAAATAAAAAGTGTAAAGTGCGTTGTAAGAAATTAGCAGGAAAGTGAGCTTCGCCGCCTCGCGGCTGCGCCAAATATGACCAGAGCAAAAATGCCAATCAACTAATGGTGCCGATTCCCGTGTTCACAAACTAAACTAAAATTAAGTTCTGTGCATCTTTTTCTTTCTATTTCATTAAGGAAAGGACAGAAGATAAATTTTAGTTTAGTCCTGTCAAATTAATCAGGCCTGTCACTACTCCATACAAGTTTAGACGTGATTAAAAACTTGCCTACTAAAATAACGTCAATTTACGTCAAGCGCTGATTAATTTGACAGGACTAAACTAAAATTTATCTTCTGTCCTTTTCTTAATGAAATAGAAAGAAAAAGATGCACTGAACTTATATTTAGTTTAGTTTGTGAACAAGGGAATCGGCACCTTGTCTGACACTGATTTTCTAACTGGACCTAAAGTGTGCGGTGACGGATGTGAATCTGTTTCATGCAATGTGCGTCGAAAATGTGCCGAAAACTATTTTAAGCCTGGCCTAATGGGTTCCAGAAACCACTCCTCAATTTATTCTAAACCTCATTGAATTTTCATTGCTGAACTTAACAGATGACCGTCATCATCATGTTTCATCTTTCTTGATTTGTAAACGAAATTTGCAGGTAGGTATAACTAACTACCTAATAAGTTATGTTTTACGTGAGAAGAACATGATAATTATGTACAGATGCCAGCACATCAAGCTACCCGAAACTGTCAAATTTTCCCAATCAACTTTAAACCTTAATCTTCAGAGATAAAGTTGAAAATCTATTAAATAAATTTGACAGATTGTAGTAGCCTGATGTGCTGGCGTCTGTACCTAGATTATGTTGTAAGAACATTATTACAACTTACCACACAACCGTTTAACATTTTTGTGGTTACCACTTGAATGTTGTGTTATTTAGTGCATGTTTATTGATCTGTAACATAGCTAGCTCAGTTAACTTACTTGATAATATTTAATAGGCATTCTCAAACAGGCGCGACACAAAGGCACCGCTTGTCGCGCGACTAGCGGTGCCTTTGTGTCGCGCCTGTTTGTAAGAGCCTTTACGAGTATGCGTAAGAAAACAGCTTCTCTGATGCACCGGATTCGGGGGAGCGCTAACAGAATTCTAAGGATGATCTCTGAGCGGCCAGTCTACAGTGCTGGGTAGGTTCATCCAGCTTCACGTGACGAGATGACAGTAGGTACGATTTTTTGACACGAATTTTATGTATTTTGAATTCAATTATTGTAGGTATTTTGAATGATGACTATCATAGTTTTAATTTCTTTGTAACTAACAATTTATAGACAAACAAATGAGCCTGATTTTTTTTATTTTTTTTACAAAGATAGTTGGAGTGACAATCTTCGCAGGGTGGCTGGTAGCAGCTGGATGAGAGTTGCCAAGAATCGAGCTGAATGGCGTGCAATTGGAGAGGCCTATGTCCAGCAGTGGACTGCTATAGGCTGATGATGATGATGACAAAGATAGGTTCATAGGGTAATGGCACTGGCGTAACCAAAATTGGCTCCCGTGCGCTTCGAGCTACTTTTGTGAAGACTAGAACAATGGGACAAATTCTTTAGGACCTAAATAAAACGAGTTCGTTCCCACAAATAAACTTGTAATAGGTATATCCGATGCGATACGCAACTGCTTCGCTAGACATTACGGAATTCCATCCAAGAGAATTCCTATTTTATCTGCTTGTAATGGGAACATAACTGTTAGTTCAGTCAGCTGCACCAGTTCATTGATAGGTTGTAGGTAGCTGTAGGTAGGTTTCCACGTTAGCTAGGTATGTAGGTAGGTACTGTGAAAACCAACTCAACAAGCATTTATTTCAATTAAACCATTTACAGGTACTTTTGAATTGTCAAGGGGTCGTCAGTCAGAAAGATGAAGCTAGTTGCACGTCACTGTTGACAGCGCTAGTCTTGGTTTTTTATTTGGTCTGAGGTTGACGGTGGTTAATTAATAGCGATACCAAGGAAACAATGGATGGTAAAGAGAAAAGGTACGATTTAACTTAAACAGGGTCAAATTGAATTACCTAGCGAAACTCAACAGCCTTGACGGGTATGAATTGATATTGAAATACGATAAAACAAAAAAATTACGAATTTGATGAGTTTTTTTGGGTCACCGACCGCAGGTAATGTAGTCACTTGAAATATCAGTGTAGAAAATCAGTTTTATTCTGTGTAAACTTCACAATCGTTATGAGTATCAATATCTCAACACGATAAAACAAAAAACAGAATTTCTCAACTCGTTCTTCAAGTAACAGAACTACCAGCGGTCGATGACCCCAAAAAAATAATCTACTTAATGTTTTTTTACGTTTTTATAAATATCGATTCGACTCATCACTGTGTCTGTGAAGTTTCGCTAGTTAAATTAATTTGACTCTGTAGAAGTGATGTAGGTGCCAAATAAATTGGAAAAGAACAGGAGGATGATGATGAGAGATCTCCCACACTGTCCCATCCAATTATGGAGCAAGTATGTAGTAATAAGTGTTTATTGTAGTAGGTATTGTCTATAGGTACTTTTATTCTTCTTAATCACCACAAGCTGAGGTCGGTAAATACCTACCTACTAAAGTTAAATCCGTATGTCAATGTAGGCATTCCACCTGGAGCTAGCTAGGTACCTACTTACTTAGTTTTATTGTCCCTTACGCATTGATATATATAAAAACCGTTTTTATATATAAATGCCCTTAAGTTAAAATCTCATGCATAGGTAGATCTCAATTTAAAATTATATTTGAGTTTAGACTAACATGAAATCTTTTAGTTGTGATAAAAGAGAATACCTACTACCAACATAATTTATGAAAACTGCTTCTCAGTTATGTTATCAGCAAGTTACAAAAGTTTTTTTTATTATGATCAGTTGCTCGAAATATAAGTCGAATGCACATGACCGGACCGTGGCTGACATCTACAACGCCTTTGCATAATCGTCTTTTATAATCTATGCATGGGGCGCCAAATAGGGCGGGGAAATCAAAACCCCTTTTAATCGAGTAACAATAGAACATGCAAAAACGCAAGTAACTTGGATTGCATCTTCAGTCCTATGTCAGTGGTGTACAAGACGTGCTAGTAGATACTTCGAACTATTAGTTTAAGTGTAAAGTCGAGGGTGTAAGAAAAGTCGAGAATTTCTGGTGAAGTTTAATTTATATAAGAGGATTACAGGAAGGTACAGAAATCTTTTTTATATTCGCACAATTTTAAACACGATAGTATAATGTGTTCATAATAGATGATTAGTTGATACATTTTTATATTTTAGTAGAATAAGTAATAAAACTGAATGATTGAATACACAACATCTGATGAAAATGACGTTTACAGTTTGTTATAAGATGCGATCGTGTTGTTGCTGATCTGTTTGAAGATTTAAATATCCTATTTATTTCGTCTGATGTTAATGACAATGAAATACTCTGATACTGACTTGCTTGATTACATTTTTTTTTGTATTTTCTGATATTTTTCCGTTTTTTTGTAGTGAGTTTTTAAATTACGCTTTACTCGGGTTCGTTCATCCTAAGACGGGCAAAGTCTTCAAATACAATGTTATCTTCTTCCTCATTGGTGTAAAGAGAGTTTTCGTAACGGTGTCTTTCAATGGATTGCATTTTCTTCATCGCATTGAAGCGTTGACGTTCAATAGAGCCTGAAAGTTAAATGAAACATGTTAAAAACATTCGCGAGGTACAAAATACCTAAGATCATCCTCCTATGAATGTGAATATGAGTGATCATTTACCTTCAGCGGGGTGGAGCAGTTTGAAAGGTACATCAGTAACGAGTTCTCCTCCAAGAGTTCCGCAGTTCAGCTTTACCCTCACGGAGTAAGAGACAACGATACCAATGGCATCAGCTGGGCATTTGCCGTCAGCTACAAGAGTAGAACTGGCCAAATTGACATCGTCTTCCTTGAGGTGACCGTCCAGAGCCACACCTGTTGGATCAAAGTTATTATGAAAAACTCTTGAAGACATTAAATTTTTAGTCAGAATAAATATTGCAAGATAAACACTAACCACGAATGTCCTTATTGCTGCGAGCCAATGGCACCAAGTAGAATGTTTTGGACAAACTAGCCCCAGGTGTAATAGGGCATCCTTCACGGCTCTCCAAGGAGGCCACATGACGGCTGAACTGGGAGTTGATCATCGTAATCTCAACATGCTGGACAACCATTGCGCGGATGTTGCGGACAGACTTCCTGGAGTTGTTGGACACGATGACGTTGGCGGCGACCTTCTCTCCATGGTAGTAGATCTCCCTATCCAAAGTGACTTCGAGGTTGATCTTTCCATTGCTGAAAGTGAATCCCTTGCTCACGAGAGAGCTAGGGAGACGACGTCCACGGGAAGTTGGGGCATGTTGAAGCTGTATACCAGATAGACAGATTAATTATTTTGTATGAAATTTCAAGTAGTTTTTGTGTTAGAATCTGATTGCTTCTGAAACTACCTTCTTGACGGCAAGAGTCACTGAGCTCCTCTTGTGGCTCTTCTGGTCTTCTTGCTCAGCGACGTAAGTCCTGACGCAATATTCCACGCCCATGGGCTTGCCTTGATCTTCTTCAGCGGGCTGCAGTGTTACCTAAAGAGTAAAGCTAATTTTTAATAGTAATCCTTTTTGATTTCAAATGGGAATGAATTATCAAGAAAACATATTTTACCGAGCTTGGGGCTAGCTCAGGGAAGTTGAAAGTAAAAGGAAAAGCATTAGGCCCAAGCTTCTTCAGCAGCTTCTCCTGCACAGGTGTTAGTTCCATTTTAGAGTTGATCATCGGTACAACTTGGTCCTGGCCGATCACCATTTCCTTGGAGAACTTCAATCCCATCACTTCATCCTCCTCCCTACCGTAGCGGTACGTGGTCACGAGCTAAACAAGAACGAGCAACAAAATTAGGCTAAAACTGTTTTTCTCACACTTCACTTTTTATTTAAATTTCACTGAACACTGCACTTTTTGTCGTACCTGGCTGTAAACTTTTCTTCCTTTCAGGTATTCGGTATCCACCACCACAACTCCATCTACCGGATCGCAATAATCTATATGATCAATGAAGTCACGCTTGCCAAGGTAAACCGTAACTTTTCCATTTGGAGTAGTTTTCTTAAATACTTTTACTGCAACCACAAACGCTAAAGCGAAGTAGTCCAACATTTTGTTGGATTTTGAAGTAAGGGGTGAGTAAAGGGAAAAAAGTAAGAAGAAATTAATTTATTCAAGTTGTTAGTTTGAATAAACTGACTGTGAAGGTTTGAGGTGTTCACCAGAAATGATTTGGTTCAGGAAATGTGGCGTATATATAGGTAACATGTGAGGTTTCCTGCAGAATACGTTAACCGACTAATTGGATTTTATTCGTAGGCGTACTAATAAGATTTAAGCCGTATGACGCATTGGGCACGCCACAATTGCGGCGATAAGACCCCTCTTTGAGGAGTGGCTTGAGAGACGCCACGGCGTCCTCACCTTCCGCCTGACGCAGGTCCTCACCGGACACGGCTGCTTCGGGAGGTTCCTGTTTAGGATAAGGCGGGAGGAAACACCCGGGTGTCACCATTGTGTGGATCGGCCTGAGGACACGGTGGAGCATACGGTGGAGGTCTGCCCGGCTTGGGCGGAGCAACGCCGTGTCCTCGTAGAGGCGATCGGCGGCGGTGATCTCTCGCGTCCGGCCCTGGTTCAGGCCATGGTACGGAGCGAGAGGAAATGGCAGGCCGTCACCTCCTTCTGCGAAGCGGTAATGCTCGCGAAGGAGGAGGCGGAACGCGTGAGGGAGAGGCAAATTTCGCGCCCTCACGCCCCTAACCGCCGCAGGAGGAGACGCCCGGGGCGGGAATCGCGAGCCGATTTCCGGCCACCGTAGGCGCGGGCTTGCGGACGGTGAGCAATGGGTAGCTCGCCGTCCGATAAGGACCAAGCCCGGGTCGACGGCGCGTTGTGTTCCACGCGCGCCTCAAAGAGATGTCAGCAGAATTGACGGGGTCCGTTAGGGCCAATGCCCGCCGGGGGTTCGAAGAAAACCGATAGGGAAATCGTGGCCCCCGGCAACAGGGCAACCGAAGGAACACGGGTGGGTTTTAGTCAGTAAGAGTCTGACACGCCCTCCCGCTCCACCCAGAGCGGGAGAAGTTATTTGATAATTTCCCACCCAAAAAAAAAAAAAAAAAAAAAAAAAAAAAAAAAAAAAAAAAAAAAAGCCGTATGACGCATACTCGCATTGGAATCGATTTGATGTCCCCTCACTAAGTTTGGGTAAGAAATCGTTGAGTTACCAGACGTCAAAAATTGACATTTGTTGTGACAGCCTCGAAAGGTTATGTAGCGATAATTGGGGATTATAATATTATTTACACAGCGAAAACTAATAGGATTCTAATATAACTTGACCTAGATACCCAACTTAGTGTATTTGCAGTTTTATGTAAAGCAATGTGACGTGTTGGGTTGGAAAATTGTAAGTTAAATTGACGACGATTCTGCAGCTTATTGTTAGGTGCTTTTCAAAATAGTTTTTTTCTTTTTTAGCTATACCATCAGCATGCCAACATTCCTGACGCCAGGCCGTCACGGCTACAGCGTCCGTTTTTCTCGGACAAGGCCGGATACCCTCGCGGTTGCAACCAGCCAGTATTACGGCTTAGCTGGTGGTGGAACCTTGTTCTTCTTAGAGCTGTCTCCTGACGGTAGCACGCTCATTGAAGTTCAGAAACTAGAATGGAGTGATGGATTGTTTGATGTGGTAAGTTGGTTTTATCTACCTACTAAATTGTAGTCCATAGGTTGCTTATTGATAACAATTTATTACACTAATCTTCTGGAATGCTTACAACGATTTATCTTGTCTACAACGATAAGTACTGCCCCTCATTTTTTTCTAACTAGAAAATATAAATGTAAATCGGTCAGTGGGTTGTCTTAGGGGAATCTAGTATGGTAGCAGAATAAAAGAATCAAACTTCTCAGATACATAGCCTCTAAATAAAATTATTAATCATTTGGTCATGTCAGGCATCACTAAAGCATATCCCCTCAATATCATTACATTCATACATTCTCCATAAGTATTCATAGCCCTAAAAATAACCTAGAGAATATCATAAAAACATGAACAGCTATTCACAAACAGAAGCCCCACAACACACATACATACTTAACATTTGCATCATCAGATAATTGGATTACTTGTGTGTTAGCATTACTTTATTTATTTATAGACAATTGAGTTAAGTTCCTGGTTAATTTAAGTAAGGGATTTATCATGTAATAGTACGTTAGATTTGGGACTCTTATTTTACGTATTGGTGTATCATACTTCAGTTAATATGCCTAGCCTTTTCCCAACTACGTACTATGTTGGGGTCGGCTTCCAGTCTAACCGGATGCAGCTGAATACCAGTATTTTATATGGAGCAACTGCCTATCTGACCTCCACAACCCAGTTAATGTTTAACACGATACCTCTTGGTAAGATTAGTTGTCAGATTTTTGGGTTTCTGATTACCCATAGGTCATCAAAGATTGTAGAATCCTACTAACAATGTGTATTAATGTTGGTATGGTATACCATTGTACAGTCAACCTCAAAAACATGTTTACACCAACAAGAATTAATTTAATTGTCTACAATCTTTGTTATATTGTATTAATATGTAGCCACATTACAGATTGAGTACCTACTTAATTGTAGATATGCATTGATACAATAATATGGAACACAAATTGTAAACAATCAAAATGGTTTCTTGTCAATATCTTTATGAGGGTTTTTAAGGGTTTCTTTGTTTACTTTCAGTAAAGATATTGTATTTTACATACCATGTTTATCTTCTTCCGTATCATGATTTTAAACATGATACAGTGTTCTACAATGGTATATTATTCTATAGGTGTTATTTAATGAGGATACACCTATAGAATTGATGGTTCAAACTGTGAAGAGATTGCTTAAGTTTTTTTTCATCAGCTAGACAGGGATTCCCAAAGTGGACATAAACGAAGTCAGAATGAAAAATAACACTCTGTAGCAGCTGTTTTAAGTTAGCGGACCATTATGAATAAGGGGGTTGATCTTAAAAGTAGGTAATTTGGCCATGGGGGTCTGAGGTAACAGTTCATTTTGGAATAGGGGTCACTTGTCCAAAATAGTTTGGGGATCCCTGAGCTAGAATAACCACAACAGTACAACTTGTGGGATAAGTGTGCCTTACGGTTTGTATTGTGCGTTTGACAATTACTTAAATCTGGGTAAATGTCATTGCCATGTTGGTACTCAATACTTCAACAGACATTGTTCTAATTTCTCAGCAGTCATGTTGCCTTGAAGTATTTAGACAATGCCTGTTCAAGTATACAATTTGTCTTGTTTTTGATTGCATGTAGCAATTTTCCAGCAAAATATAATTTTCCTCAAATAAATGCAAAATAAGGGAATTATTCCACTTTACCCCACCAGGCCGCCCCACTGGTGGGGCAAAGTGGAATGCCTAAACATATTCAGTGGAATCTGCCCCACTAGTTAGATTTGGTGGGGCAGATTCCACTAGTCTAAATCTTGATGATTCTGCTCCACTAGGGTTGGCACCTTAGAATTTGTGTAAGTAGGTATGCTCGTATTTTATATATGTATGGAAAAAACTTTTTACAAAAAAAAAAATATTTTTCACTTTTTAGTTGTGGTACCTACCCCATACAAATTCTAATACCACTACCTGCTATGTAAATAACAGTGACAAGAAGTTATCATATCATATACATACTAAGTGGGAAAAAATACGTATAATTGAAGCTAACTCAAAAACTACCCAAGCAAAGTTAATACAATTTATATGGGACCACCTCTGAAGTATGATCTACCAAACAAAAAAATAATCATCAAAATCTATTCATAATTGGCGGAGTAATCGCGTAACAAACATACAAAAAAAAAAAACATACAGACGAATTGATAACCTCCTCCTTTTGGAAGTCGGTTAAAAAAGAATTGTATGTCTAAGGAAACTGTAATAACATACCTAGGTAGTGTTTTTAAATAAAAGTATAAAAATAATTGTTTGGTAATTTTTATTTACCTTTTGTTTCTGAAAGGAATTGGGTTGTAAATTACAGATTAACTACTTTAAAATCACAGATGTACATACAAAATTATATATCACCACAAACCACCACCAAATCGAACTAATGGGGCAGATTCCACTGAAAAAGTTTAGGCATTCCACTTTGCTCCACCAGTAGGGCGGCCTGGGCAAAGTGGAATTATTCGAATAAGGTGACACAACACCAACTATTGTGCTCGCTGATTAATAAATAATGCATTGTTAATACTCATACTAGCTGTTATGGCTTGTTATAAGCCAATAAATGAGTAATTAAAATTAGTTTACATAAATTGGGTGTTAGACTTTTTGGCTTAATTGTCCTCTTCATTCTTAAAATCAATAATACTGCTTTTTTACCTATCAATAATACTGCTTTTTTAACCCACCCGTGTTCCTTCGGTTGCCCTGTTGCCGGGGGCCACGATTTCCCTTTCGGCTTTATTCGCAACCCCGGCAGGCATGAGACCAACCCTAATATCGCAAAAAGAAAACAGCTGTTCTCTACTTTTGTTGAGCTAAGTTTTTTTTTTTAATATTCATGTCAAAAATTAATTATGTCCTTTTCAGACATGGTCAGGCACAACAGAAAGTGCAGCAGCCTGCGGCGCCGGTGACGGTGCTGTCATAGTATGGAGGGTTGGCTGCGCGGCTCCACTGAGGGTGCTGAGGGCACATACCAGCGAGGTTTGCTCTGTCGACTGGCCTAGGACTCATCTGCTGAGTGCAAGCTGGGATACTACTGTTAAATTGGTTAGTAGCAAATGAGTAATTATTCAATGTTTTGATTACTTTGAGATTGATTACAAATAGAGATCTATACAAGGTCGATTTTTGATATGGGGCAGTAAAGGTACCTTAACCGTTGTCACTACAAGAAAATGGTGTTAGGAGACTGCCCTTAACTTTCGGCTGAACGGATTTAGATGAATTTTGACACTCGTATAGACCATGACATGGGTTAGGACATAGGATACTTTTTTTTAAATACTGGTAGTACTTCTCATGGTATAATTTATCTCTTCATGGGTGAAGCAGCAGACAAAATCTTGTATGGAATACATTATAATTGTCATATAATAAGGCTTTAGTAGATGCCGTACACTTTAAACATCTTGAAATCTGTAACCAGAGAAGGCTTACTGACCCAATTAATACTCCAAAACCCTTCTTAATTCATTTAGGTAACCTAAAACTTCCTTTTTAATAAATAAATAAATTCTTTATTGGTATAAAAAATGTGTACAAACAAAGTGAAGCCCTGACTCCTGCATTAGGTAAAACACTTGTGTTACAGGGGCCAGTGACTCTCCCAATCAGCCAACATAATATATAACGTTTGATCGTAATCCAATATGCCGATTTCAGTGGGACCCTGAATCCGAAGCATGCCTCAGTACTTTCGTGGGTCATTCTCAACTGGTCTACACAGCTGCTTTCTCGCCACACTCGCCGGCGACCTTCGCATCTGTGTCCGGAGATGGACACCTCAAACTATGGACGTGTACCGAACCTTCCAGACCTGCGGCCGTAGTGAAGGCGCACGATGCTGAGGTAATTTATATCTTATAATGTTACTTTTAGGGTTTCCTTTGTGTAAACATAAAATATTGCAAGTGTTTCTAACTGTCAGTAGTCAAGGGGCTGTCAACCTTGGGGTTGGGGTATATTCTTTACTTATAATGTGAAATTATGATTACTTAGTGCTGTTACGCTTACAATAGTAAAGTTTGCATGCTTGACCGACGTAATAAATTAATTTTTGTCTGATTAAAATATTATGTACAGACAAACTATGTTCTTAATGTCCCTCGGCAAACTTCGTGTTTCGTCAGTCGTCGGATTCCTATCAGTTCCCCTTTGCACTTGGTGCAGACCGGACGCTCTGAATTGACTTGGAAGTATATAGAGTTGTTAATACTCTTTTAACTTAATGTAATTTATTTTAAAAATGGTAGGAAAGCTGCTAAAGTTGAGGCACGACAGATAGGAAAATAGTTTTACAGCTCAGTTTACACAAAAATCAAAACAAAACAACAATAAAGTACTTAGTTCTGAATTCAAATTATTGTAAAAGATAAATCTAATAATTGATGGACATGGAAATTTCGGAAGTGCGATGATTCCCGATAGACATTAAGAAAATAGAAATACTATTGTATTGACAACTTTTGCATAGAAAATATGTCAAACTATCTTAATGAAAAATCAGACCTTAGTCAATTATGGACTGTAAGGAGTTTAATTCTTTGTCTATTTGTCAGGTGTTATGTTTTATTAATTAAAAACGGTGAAGGAAAACATCGTGAAGAAACCGGCCGCATGCCTGAGAGATATTTCTCGACGAAATGTGAAGCCAAGTTAGAGGCAATTTATTTTTTATTTTTATTTACAGGTATTGTCTTGTGATTGGAGTAGAACGGAAACGCACGCTCTTGCCACAGCCGGCTCTGACGGTCTCATCAGAGGGTGGGACCTGAGGAGGCTCACCTCACCTATGTTTACTCTCAAAGGTAAAAATTATGTATTTTGTAATACCTACTTGATTTATTTTTGAAGTGAAAACTTCTTTAGGCGCGTTGGGCATTTTTGAGATGGGAAAAAACAATTGTACTCGCGGCACCGTTACCGACACCTCATTTTTTAAACGCGATTGTGCTTTTTATTTATATTACGTTACGGATCAATGTTCTATGAAAGTATTTTTACTTTAAAGGTTTTGAACGTATTTTTTTAAATTGTTTAAGTTTTCACTTCTGTCGGCACTCCCGGTGTGCCACTGTTTTTTTTCAACAGTTTATGTACTTACTACACACAAATAAAACAGCCAATAAGAAAGGAACAGGAAAATAACTACAAAGGTGATGCTTATTACTAAAGAAATCTCTTCAAGCATATATAAAGAAATATATATAATAGATAAAAAAAAAGAGATGTAGACACCGTGTGTAAGAGCAGAAGAGACTATAACATACAACCTTAAAAACATTTCACTTATTTAAAACAAAAATTACTTACAATATGAGAATGCTACATTGTGTAAGTAGAAATACATTAAGCTCGACTTGGCGGGGGCACTGCCGTGCCCCCCGATATGAATATACTACAAATACAAATAAATACTTATAATATTATTTATAGTGTCTTTGACACATTGCAAGTAGAACTATCTACAAAAAGCAGGATAGGTAATGAATCAGAATGAACCCTTTGTAATTACAGAAACAATGTAAAAAGTTTTTATTTTTCACTTTTTGGTTGTAGTACCTACCCCACACAAATTCGAATACCACTACCTGTTATGTAAATAACAGTGACAGGAACTTATCATATCATCCATATACTAAGTGGGAAAAAATACGTACCTATTATTGAAGCTAACTCAAAAACTACCCAAGCAAACTGAATAATATTTATATGGGACCACCTCTGAAGTATGACCTACCAAACAAAAAAAGAATCATCAAAATCAATTCATAATTAGCGGAGTAATCGCGTAACAAAAAAAAACTGGAATTGAGAACCTCCTCCTTTTGGAAGTCGGTTAAAAAGCCATTGTGTCTCGCGTGGATCCACATTCCGGACGATACGAAGGGTTAAGTTTTGTCGGACAAGTCTTATCCGGTGTCTAGAAAAGATGCCTAGGACGGTGACAATTTCACATCTGTTGGGCAAATACATAGTAAAAGTATATATAAATAAAAAAAACTTTATTACGGATAAGGGACATCCATATATGGGTTAGTACAAAGTACAAAAAGATAACTTATAATCAATTTCGAAACAAGGCTGTTGTTCGATATGCATCTTCGAACAACATCACCTAACAAAGAAGAATCGTACCTCAACGCTATGGTCTTCAGGATGGAGTTGGAGCTTTCCCGCACTCTGCAGAGCAAAGAGGCAGATTTCCGTCTGACGATGGCGTGGAAGCCGTCGACTTGTGCTTGTGCGAACATACCTGATGCACTGCAGAAACGGGGCAGCCCCATCAACATCCTGAACACGTTATTATAACGATCATAGAATTGCAATGGGTTGGTTGAATTGCAGCCTGGAGTCTGGATTTCTGCCCAACCCTTCGCCCTTTGGGGAATACGTGCGTCATGATATGTTATGTTGTGTTGTACATAAAGCGAAATTTCGCGTTGTTGCATAACTTCTTAATTAGTCGAGATTTTTAATTATTATTCTTTATGACTAGGTCATGAGCTATCCGAATATCAAAAAATATTTGACCTAGGTTAAGGGGCCTCCCCCTTAGGTAATAGGTAATACGGGCTGGTATCCGCAACTCCACGTCAAAGCGCGTATTTTGCGTATGGGTGGGAAAATCTGTTATTCGATCCACCCCAGCTCCTCAAAGAAGGCCAGCAACGCCTTGGTGTCACTGACAATCTCACGTAGGGTACCTGGGTTACCGAAGTACTTTGCCCTGTATGTGGCGACCGCCGGGCAGTTTAACAGCACATGGGCTGCTGTCTCGTCGTCCTCCATGCAAGCTCTGCACAGCGGACTGTCTGTGACTCCTATGACAAAGAGGTGTTTATTAAATGACCCATGGCCAGTTAGGGCAGCTGTAACTGTGCGCAGCTGCTGTTTTGTTAATCGGAGAACCTGTTTCGTGAGGCGGCCGTCGATTGTAGGGAGAGCCTCCTTGGCCTGCCTGCACTCACCGTGGTCCACCCATAGTTTGTGATGTTGTTCCCTGGTTCGTTTCCTTACCAGAGTGCGTAGGTACCCGAAGGGGAGTGGGGTGATGGGTTCAGGCCCCACTGGTGCCATGCTCGACCCCCTTCTGGCAAGTTCGTCGGCTGCGTCATTGCCCCGCGAACCGCTGTGTCCCTTAATCCATTGAATGGTTATATTATTGAGGTCACCCACCTGGTTGAGGCGCTGGTGGCACTCGTATATTAGCCCAGAATCAACAGTGTGACTGTTTAGCGCTTGCAGAACAGCCATGCTGTCTGAGAGTATTCGTATCGAGTGGTCCTTAACCTCCCTGGCCATGATGGCTGCCTCCCCCTTAAGACCAATGCTAAATATTTTCGTGAACAAATTGATTCAGGCGTGACCTTGTGAAAATCTTGACGTTGATATATTTAGTAACCAGTTCCGCTTAACTATTCTTAAAGAGCCATTAAAAACCCTCTACGAGGCATCCTCAGGATGACGATTGACTTGTCGCGAACCTGAACACAGCGTGTTGACACGCCGAGCGCTGGACGCAAAAACAATGCAGCACTGTTACAATGTAAAACAGATTCCAATTTATTGTTTCTTATTTCAGGGTGTGAATGTGCAGTTAGAAGAGTGCAGTTCTCTCCTCATGCGCCCTCAATTTTAGCGGCCGCCTCCTATGATTTCACTACAAGGTAAAATTCTTCAAACTATCTATACTCATTTTAAAATAAGATAAGACATTTTAACTAATTCTTTTTTACAGCCCGTTCAACCAATTTTGACTTCTATTGCTATGGTGGCATGACAAATGACAGGGAGGCGTCATTACGTCATTCCTTAGGTAATTGCTGAAAACCAGCGCTGTCGACATTAGGTTCGTCCGATTTCATAGCTTTTCGCTGAGCAAGGACCTGTTCTTGCACAGATGCGACGCACAAGTTAATTTTTTTTTTGATTATTTCATACAAAAGTAGATAACTCTGCAATCGGCATCTTGTTGTTATGTTTTTGTTTTGTTGTCATTTGCCAAGGTTGCAACAGTAGTGCAATATTGTCTTTGGTCTATGGCCTTGTCATCAACCAATGAACCAGTGTTATTTTTAAGCTATGAACAACATTGTCAAACTTTTATTTTTTTGTATTAAATACGAGGCTTTTGGCTACTTTTGTATTGTGTGTATTTTATGTTTAGTTTTTTAAAATGTGCGTTTTGTTTGTGCAGAATAAACAAGTTTTCTTTCTTTCTTCTAAATGGCAGCTGCAGTAAACAGTTGGTATTGTAACCACTTTTTTACTTTTAATGCCATCCTTATGCGTACGGTATAGAAGTCAAAATCGGTTGAACGGACGGTAAAAAAGGTTTGTTTAAATGTCTAATCTTATTTCAAATGGAGTATAGCTTAATCAACCAACTATTATAGTGACGACAAAGATCATTCCTTTTGGGCTAAATTATGAAACTGCCGATCTTACAAAAAAATCCGTTAGTACATGTTATTCTCTTCACTTTTCATTATGAGACCAAATCTGTAAGACCATTTCCCTGCGCTGTTATACGAGTTTGTAAAATACTGTTTTCAGTATGTTTTAGTTAAAAGAATAACAGTAACCTAATTATAGTAATAGCTTTTTATGGCACTTTCATAAATGTGAAAGTGCCATGAAAAGCCCACAAATGTATGGACGGTGAATGATCTGATGACTGGTGAAGAGGGCTTGTGGTTAAAGCAATGGCACGTAAAATTTAATCGGAGAGGCAACCGGATGGCGAGTGGTAATCTGTGTCTTGAAGTGATACCGAACCCCCCCATACCGTCCGAATGGATCGCAAATAGACGGGGGCGGAGATATGGGGGAAGGGGGCAAAACATTTTTTTTTTGACATTGCATTCAAAATTTAAGCTCTAATAAGTCCATAGAGTTTGTGTGTATCCGGTTGCCTCTCCGATTAAGTTTTACGTGTCATTGCCTTGAATATTAGCAAAATAGAGCAATAGATCATACTGAGCTGTTTATAAAACTTCGAAGAGTTAACAGGCGCGAGCCATATAAAATTTTATATGAAAGGAAATGTCTTGCCGCTCGTTGACAACATTTTGTTATTTTTTTTACTTTTTCCTTTTCGCAGGATATGGGACCTCAAACGCGGCTGTGAGCCTCTAGAAACGATAAGGCATCACTCAGAATTCACGTATGGACTGGACTGGAATGCGTTGAGGCCACATCAGATAGCTGACTGCGGATGGGACTCGCTGGTCCACGTGTTTACACCCAGGTCTTTGGCCTGAGAATGGTTCTGAAGTGAGTAATCTGTTTATTTATTTTTGACCGAAGTGGCAACAGGGACGATGGCAAAAAAAAAATTGTCCGTCACGTAGGTTAAAAAAATATATTAGACATATATTTTTTTCTTATTTTACGTAATCAAAAGATTACGGCGATACATTGAGTTAAAATGTGCCATGACGTCACGAGTATTTAGATTTTATACTTGTGACGTAGCGACCCCCACTCCCCAACTTTAATGCGTTTTATCTAAGTAATTTTTAGGTTTCCGTAGTAAACAAGGAACCCTTATAGTTTCACCATGTCCGTCTGTCTGTCTGTCCGCGGCTTAGCTCAGAGACTCTTAGTACTAGAAAGCTGTAATTTGCCATGGGTATACATATTGATCACGCCGACAAAGTAGTAAAATAAAATCATTAAAAAATATTTTGTAAGGTAACCTACATGTAAAATGGGGATGTTTTTTTTTCTCATCTATCCCATATTGTGGAGTATTCTTGGAAAGGTCGTTCAAAAATATTGTGAGCTGTAAAAATCATTTTTGGATTCAGTCCGTTTTCGAAATATTAAAGCTTAAGCATGCTTAAGCTTTAAAGTGAAAATTTTCAACTACAAGAGTCAAGTGTCCCCCTCAGTGCCAGCTAAATTTTTATTTGGACATTGAAAAAAATTATATATATAACGAAATTAAAAGGATAATTATCACGGCTAAGTATATAGGCTTTACAAGTTAAAGAGTAATAATCGACCAACTTACATTTGCGGTTGCAAAAACATTCATTTCAACTACAAAGTGAAGTTTGTTCTTGGGATAAATTCATCCCAACTACGGAACCCTTCATTGAGCGTGGTCCGACACGCACTTGGATGGTTTTTTATTAATATAATAAAACAAAAAAATACGTGTCTAATATTTTATTATTATCCGACAGAATATTTTTTTTTGAAGTGGAAACTTTTTTAGGCGCGTTGGGCATTTTTGAGATGGGAAAAACAATTGAACTCGCGACACGGTTGCCGACACCTCATTTTTGTAAACGCGATTGTGCTCTTTATTTATACTAAGTTACGGATCAATGTTCTATGCAAGTATTTTTACTTTAAAGGTTTTGGAAGTTTTTTTTTTGTAAACGCGATTGTGCTTTTTATTTAGATAAGGCTACGGACCAATGTTCTATACAAGTATTTTTCTTCCTCCAAGGCGATCTTGTTCAAGTTTTCACTTCTGACGGCACTCCCGGAGTGCCACTGTTTTTTTTTTACCCAGGTATCGTGCCTATTATGACCTGTCTACCTAATGTTACATCTGTCCTAGTCTACTATTAATACTTTTCTAATAGAAGAATAACATTTTGCGAAGCTATGAATTTAACTTGTGGTTCTGACAAGGACTACAATAAAATACAATAGACTTGGATATATTTAGTAACTTGTTCGGCTTAGCTATTTCTAAAGAGCCATAAAAAAATCCTGAAAGAAATCGACACGTGTTTCACCTCTCAACGAGGCATCCTCAGGATGACGATGGACTTGTGGCGAACTCGAACACGGCGTGTTGCTACACCAAGCGCTGAGTGCAGAATGAACCTTATCGCCCCGTGAAACCCACTTATATAGTGTCGCCGTTATCAGTGCGATAAGGGGCGAACAATCGCAGCAAAGGTGACCTTGGCATACTCGTATTTAATTCGTTCAACAGTGAACGAATTGGTGAAACACGTGTCGATTTCTTTCAGGAGTTTTTTATGGCTCTTTAGAAATAGCTAAGCGGAACAAGTTACTAAATATATCCACGTCTATTGTATTTTATAATGGATTTCCGCAAGGTCACGCCTGAATCAATTAATTAAGGACTACAATGTTATTTTACAGTACAAAAATGTATATACATATATATTTTATTATTTCAGGATTCAATGGATCGTCTGTGATTAAACTGAAAGTGTATGTGGAGGAGTATCGTGCCAAACCATTATAGTGTTTATTGCGAAGACAATCAGGGTCATAATCGCTTGCAAGCGTTCACTCGGTGCAGGTAACGGTGAACAGGGATATCGAGGTATTTGGTGATAAAGAGTCGTGTATTGTAAATTATTATTTGTTTTAATCTTAAGGATAGTTAGGTAGCGCTTTTGTCTTAGGTGTATTCGCTAAAGTAATAATGTCTTATTTAATAATAGTATGTGCAGGAAAACGAAGTAATCTCAAGGACATAAAGTCGAAAATTAAACAATCACAATTTGATGGTTGGTCATCGCCTAATCGCAGACTTTTATATTGATAGTTTTGTGGCGGCATCTACATTGCCACATGGGAACTACACATCGCACTGACGTCATGCGAAATCCTGCATCGCGCAAACAGGGTTTACCGCGCGATCAGCATATACAGGGCGTCCCAAAGTTATGGGACATGAAGGGAAAGTACCTTAAATATCGTAGATAGGGTATTTTGCTGAAAGAAGACAATGTTATTTTTAAAAGTTAGTAATTCTGCATTCAAAGATTTTCTAAAAATTACTTGCCTTGTCTGGGAATCGAACCGACTTAAATGTAAAAAAGAAACACCCCTACTTTTATGATGCCAATCGAAAGAATGGCCAAAAAATAATAACTCTTCCTAAGTAACATAGTATTTTAAAAGAAAGGAATAGCGTGAAATTAATCATTTTAATCAAATTAAAAACATACATGAAACTGCCGTAGTCAATTAATAAAAATTACTTGCCTTGTCTGGGAATCGAACCGACTTAAATGTAAAAAAGAAACACCCCTACTTTTATGATGCCAATCGAAAGAATGGCCAAAAAATAATAACTCTTCCTAAGTAACATAGTATTTTAAAAGAAAGGAATAGCGTGAAATTAATCATTTTAATCAAATTAAAAACATACATGAAACTGCCGTAGTCAATTAAGTGGGTATTTTTTTTGTAAATTAATTAATTAAATGCTCAAAATGTGACCCCTCTTGTCTTACGCAAATCGCAAATATTTTAATGAGTCCGCTGCCTGTTGATTTTCTTATCATTTTATGGTGAATACTCGATATGATATGGCACAATTCATTCAATTCTTATTCAATTCATAGGGTATTTTGCTGAAAGAAGACTATGTTATTTTTAAAAGTTAGTAATTCTGCATTCAAAGATTTTCTAAAAATTACTTGCCTCGTCTGGGAATCGAACCGACTTAAATGTAAAAAAAAACACCCCTACTTTTATTGAATACTCGATATGATATGGCACAATTCATTCAATTCTTATTCAATTCATAGGGTATTTTGCTGAAAGAAGACTATGTTATTTTTAAAAGTTAGTAATTCTGCATTCAAAGATTTTCTAAAAATTACTTGCCTCGTCTGGGAATCGAACCGACTTAAATGTAAAAAAAAACACCCCTACTTTTATGATGCCAATCGAAAGAATGACCAAAAACTAATAACTCTTCTTAAGTAACATAGTATTTTAAAAGAAACGAACAACGTAAAATGTTTGAGTCAAATTTCAAGAAAGTTATTGATTGCCGACGACGACGTTCGAAAAGTAGTGAATGTTTTCCTACTTGGATTGGTACGAATGGACCGATTAGATGGCCGGCCAGATCCTCGGACTTTACACCATTAGATTTCTTCTTTTGGGGATACGTGAAAGATATGCTAAGTATACAAAAAACGATACGAGAACAGGCGAGTTACAAACAGAATTGTGCCATATCATATCGAGTATTCACCATAAAATGATAAGAAAATCAACAGGCAGCGGACTCATTAAAAGATTGGCGATTTGCGTAAGACAAGAGGGGTCACATTTTGAGCATTTAATTAATTAATTTACAAAAAAAAATACCCACTTATTGACTACGGCAGTTTCATGTATGTTTTTAATTTGATTAAAATGATTAATTTCACGCTGTTCCTTTCTTTTAAAATACTATGTTACTTAGGAAGAGTTATTATTTTTTGGCCATTCTTACGATTGGCATCATAAAAGTAGGGGTGTTTTTTTTTTACATTTAAGTCGGTTCGATTCCCAGACGAGGCAAGTAATTTTTAGAAAATTTTTGAATGCAGAATTACTAACTTTTAAAAATAACATAATGTCTTCTTTCAGCAAAATACCCTATCTACGATATTTAAGGTACTTTCCCTTCATGTCCCATAACTTTGGGACGCCCTGTATATATATGACTTCCCGACATCAATCGTTGGGCATAGCCCACCCCACACGACACCCGTCTGTTCGGAGGATCCTCCCTTTTCTATAGAGGATGAGTGAACTTTACCTTAAGCATAATTTGTTGCCCCTGTTCACCAATTCTATGGACAACATGTTAACTTTAAATTGATGCTATAATGGCTAAAAGATCAGATTTTCAAACACATGCAATTTTGCCAAGTATTTTCCCATTTTGAATACTCGATACACCTTAGACTAGGCTTAAATGTGATTTTATTAATATTACGCTTGTAATATTATGTTACGCAAACTCTGTGAAAGCTGTACTTAACACAATTATACGAATTAGTTTTATGTATTGACTGAATTTTTCGCCTATATACCTACTGTTATAATTATGTTAAAACAAGGTGCATTTTATTTTAGACTTTATGTTTACGAATCAAAGTTTATTATCGCTTGTACTAACTAATTTTCTAGTTACATTCCTTTTATGTTAAGAATTTATAATATTCAACTGTTTTTATTTGTTATATTTTTATATCGATTATTATTTAAGCAAACAAATACAGACTTTATTGTGATGGTAACATGGTCTCTTTTAATCTTTTAGTTGTATAGCAAATAAATGTTACATTTAAGCTACTATAGACCAATAATAGTTAATAATTATAAAATGTATTGATTGATTACCCCGTTAAAATATGGTGGTAGATTAATTCTTAGGCTACGCTCACACTTATATTTTTAAAAGAGTCGGAAAACAATTAGGAATCCTTATGGGGCATACCTCAAGGGGATGCAAAGCTAGCATTGCTCGGGCAGAGCTGTTTTATACATCTCAATATCAATAAAAAAAAGAAATTTATGAATATTTTTAAAAGAGCGATCGCACATTGCATTAAGGCCATATTTTTAAAAGAGTAGCCGTGGAGTTTCTTTCCCGCTCTTCTCCATACGAAACAATCAATTGGAACCGTGCACCTACCTTCTGACGCTTCATAAATGCCCATGTAGGTTTATGTTAAATTAAAATATTTAGAATTTGCATTGCAAAATCGACTGCCTGGGCAGTGGTCACTTCGCCCTGCCCTGATCTGTGCCCGTAATGTATACCGAAGCATAACCGTGTGTATAAGCATTATATTATATATAACTCTACGCTTTTGGTGTTTGGGGCAGAACACAGCCAATTTATAGTTAAAATAATATTGTTGTCCGTTTGAAAGATCTTCAATATTTGTTTCTTGAAAAACGAAATGTAAAAAAAAAAATGCTACAAACAACAATTTTGTTGCAAGTTTTTATTTTCGCTAAAAAGTCAAGAAATGCACTCTCAAAGCTAATATTTTCTCTTTAATTGTAAATACTTGATTTGTATATAATTATTCATGTATATTCAAAAGAATTGTATATGCCACAGGGTGTCAAAACCTATGTATATTATAGCTAGCTTGTTATTATTGGACAGTAATAAACGACAGATTACTGAGTTCTTGCACCTCATCAGGTGTCTTTTTGATGGCCCTTTGTAGAAGAATAATTCAACTTAAAATCCATATATTTCTTGGTGAAGAATCATAAAAACAAAAAAAAAAGTGTAATTTATAGCTGGTGAAGTAAGAAAATACTAGCAGTTAAAAAAAAAAGCGTTATAAAGCGTTCATTTGTTTTATCTCATTTCAACACTTTCCTAGCTATAAATAACATTTTAACTTTTGCTACAGAGTTTTTAACGTATCAAATAAAAACAGAATAACAATTACTAAGATTTTTATTTTATTTCTTATCGTGTAATCAGGCACTGAAAACTATACATTGACAAAATATTTTGAGGGATCAAGATTCTAATAAGTTTTCATTAAAATACAAAAATATACGGTTAAAAGGAGAAACAAGTGACATCTACCGGTGTTTAGAGAACTTACAATTCAATCCAGCTTATTTTTTTTATGAATGTAAACAGTATTTGGTCGGGTTCGGGATAGGGCAGATCGAGTTGTGGACACATGTATGAGTGACAAAGAAGAAGCTCAACAAACTCAAAACTTTTCCTAAAAGTAACCATACCATTATAAAACTCACCATAACATCAACAACCGGGTACTGTACTAAAACTTAAAACAGCGACATCTATCGATAATACGTACTCGGAGAACTCAATTTTAGCCTCCGCAACCTTCCCTCGATGGCGGTTAGCATATAATACACTGACTTTAAATGAGCCTGGTCGTATTTACAAATATTTGTTAAGCTCGTTGCAGGGGAAAGCATGCCGTAAGACATGTGCCTTGTTGGATTGTAACAAGGGCTATGTTTGGGTGTCTGGCTAGCGAACACTTTTCGGCCGCTAGGTTTCATGGTGCAAGCTTCGATGTTAGGTTGAGGTTGTTGCTCGATTTTCTCCATAGATGGCGCTAGGTGTTTCGTCACTGTAAATTAACACAATCTTCAGAACACTGGTTTATTCGAAAGAAGGGATAAAATAAAGCCGCTTATTTACACTTGCGCAACAATGTTTCAACTACATGTTTTCGTGTTGCGGGACACAAATGTTGCTGGAAAAATCGAATGATGGAGTGTTGCTGGTAACATGCTAATGTTCCGTATTCATGGTAAACTACTACTTACGTACTTATTAAGTGTTTAATGTAAAATTAATTTGCATGCCCTAAACAGGCAAAATATGGACTTTACTAAACCACCAACTTTCATAACTGATACCTAACACCTGTATTTTCTGCAAATAAATGATTCTTATTCTTAAAGCCTCGTATCCCTTAGGCAATAATTGACGCGCAACACGTGACGCTCAACAGGTTCGGCAACGTTGCACAACAGCGCGCGACGTTGCGAGCTGGCGCGCAAATTGACGCGCGGCTTGTTGTTTGTTTCCGTGCAACATTCAGTTGAGCATCAAAAATTGTCGAGTGGAGACGTGACGCGCAGAAATGTCCGTAATGTGGTGTAACGAACGAGTGCTCAAACTGTACCAAAACTATGAATGTTAATGGGACACTGCTGCTGCTACTTCTTGATGCATTTTTTGATAAAATTATAACCACCGCCGCTGAAATCAACACTAGTTCCTCTGGCGACATGTTGTCGACGACTGATCGTAGACAGACAACGTTGGTAAACAAAAGTTCCGCGCTAACATTCAACATGTTTTGCAACATGTCGCGCGCTATATGTTGCCTAGTGTATACGAAGCCTAAAGAACATGCTGCGACATCAAATGAAAACAAAAACATCAACAATGTTGCGCGATTGTTCCTCAACATTGTTTCTAATAAATACGTCCTTCGTAAGGAACAAAAATCGTTAATAGCATTGACTTATACAGGGTGTGGTCCAAATACCGACGTCATAAAAAAATTATTGATAGATTCCTCATGATCAGGGGTATTCTAAATTACCTCATTTAAGTTACGCGATTCTTGATAGTTTTCGAGATATAAGGCTCTTTCAAACAGGCGCGACACGAGACGCGACACAAAGGCGTGCGACGAGCGGTGCCTGTGTCGCGTCGCGTGTCGCGCTGGTCTGCACGAGCCTATAAGCTAATGCTTACGATGCTACTTACGATTTTGTTTGACGCGACCCAGATGTTTTGTGACCAAGTTGCTGTAGTAACGACACGAAGTAACCAGATGTCTCCTCATGCAAGCCTCGCAGCATTCTAGAACATTCATATAGATTTTATATCTAGAAATAAAGAAAGGAAGAAAACTTGTTCATTGCCACAGCCATACGTTTACCTATTTGCATTTCTTTTTAACTGACTTCAAAAAAGGCGGATTAATTCGATGTTATATTATGTATGTAATATTATTGGAACTGCAATATATTCACATAATGATAATCTATTCAAACAAACTAACATTTGTCCACGCATTTCTCCAAAATATTAATCGGATCGTGACCATTTTTTTTATTAGCTTACATTTACTTCATCTTAGGGAATAGTGCAAGTTTCATCAAAATCGGCTCAGTAGTTTTCAAGCTATGGACTAATACGTATAAGTGTGCGGCCTTTTTTTTTTTGGGTGGGGAATTATCAAATAACTTTCCCGCTCTGGGTGGAGCGGGAGGGCGTGTCAGACTCTTACTGACTAAAACCCACCCGTGTTCCTTCGGTTGCCCTGTTGCCGGGGGCCACGATGTCCCTTTTGTCCCTAGCGGACCCTGTCAATTCTGCTGACATCTCTTTGAGGCGCGCGTGGAACACAACGCGCCGTTGACCCACACAACGCGCCGTCGACCCAAGTGTGGCGGCCTGGCTTATAGACACGAGCTACGGGTGTTGTGTAAAAGGGAAAACATCTCAAACCTTGGTCAACCACAACTAAAAATGAAAAACTAATAACATTTTTTACAAAAAAAAAACAGTCTTTCAAAAAATACACTAAAAGTGAAAATACAGAACCAAAGACACCGACTTCCGAAATTAAAGTTATTTTTACTTGTTCACTTTTTAATGCACAGTGCACCAGCTTCTGACGTTTCATAAGTGCCCTTGTAGGTTTTTGTGAAATAAAATATAATGAGTTTGATTTGGTTTTGAATGTCCTTTTTTGGAAGTCAGTTGTTTTGTTCTGTAAAAAAGTTTTATAGGTGGCTCGCTGTTTTGATAAAACACTCTTACGGCTGCTTTCAGTTTTTATAAACGTGCCTAAGCCGAGGATCGCGACCACATACGACACGTTTCCTAGTTATTTGGTCTTCTGCAGTGTGGACCGCTGGACGCGAAATAGAAGACTGTTGGAGGCTGCATAATTATACTGTCCTCCGTCCAACAGCCTTTATCGTTTCTGAACATCTTGCCATTACTTGGGACGAGCCAAAAAAAATTTTTTTGCCAGTGATATGCCTCGTGCGCGTTTGCCTCGCGTTTTGCTCTGCCCTAGAGGATCTAAATCTGTGACAGTTACCTTCACTTTCTTCATGGCTCGCTTGAGAAGAAGCCCTGTAGGATTCCTCACTTCTGTAAACCTTCAGTCCATGCTCTGAAATTCAATCATGATTCTTTAATATGTGTGATAGATAAAATTACTAAGTTTATCTAAGACTTCATTGACTGATTGTGAAGAAAGAAAATCATTAAGGAATAATTACTACCTACAATGAGCCGATGTAGTATTATAATACTACATCGGCTCATTGTAGTGGTATATTTCACAATCAGTCAATGAAGTTTTTGATCAACTTAGTAATTAGGTAATACTTAGTCAAGTTCAACCTACAACGTTATATACGCTTTTTTTTAACTTCCGGGACTTGACGAACCCCATACTAGGTTAACTACCTGAAGATATACCTACTTGATCTTTCGATATAAATAAACGTCAATAACGACCGAATCTTCGCCTTCGGCCAAAAAAATCACCTTCGGTTTCGAAGTTTTGACCGAAGTCGAAGGTCTAACAAGCGGCGAAATTGAACGAATTGTTACGAATGCGCAAGAGTGCAATGGAATAGGCGACGGCGACGCGGGTAAATAAATCAAAATAAAACAAGTTAAAGTTAAAAAAAAAACAATAGGTACTTTATTCACTTCTAGTCCAATCTTGAAGTGGATTTCTTAGGGTTATTAAACCTTCGGCTTCAGCTTCGGCCGAGGGTTGTGACCATTTCCGATTAATCGGCTTCGGCTTCGGCCAGAAATCAACCTTCGATCGGACACTAATACTGCCCTGCTAAGCCGAAAGGCGCTATCTCTGAGATATGCCTTTTTAGTTTTTTTTATACCATTCAATAGCTTTAACAATTTCGCATCTAACGGTATAAGCGAAATAGCGCTATCTAACTTAAAACATTTAAAAAACCACTAAGAAATTTTTTATATCTCCACGTTTCCTTATAGTACCTATTACAATTTCCAAAAAGTCAATATTCTCAAAACTTACTCCGGTTGAGATACTGCCTTTGGGCTTAGCAGGGCAGAATAATACCCACTAAAATTATGAGATCCTTTGTTAACGCAGCAACAGTGCACCCCGGATCCCATCACGGCTTCGGATGTCAACACACTCGCTGACTTTCGTTTTGGCGTAACGAACTTTGCTGCGTCCACTGCTAGAAAAAACATTAAACAAAATAAAATATCAGTTTATGCCTGGATTCTGATCTGAGGTCCTCTTAGAAACTCCGTCTACACGAGTTTTTAAATTTAGTTCAAGCTTAAATTTTCGAGACGGAATAAATTTCAGGCTTAGGATTAGTTGTTGTAGGATTGGTTGATTCGCTCGAATTTACTCGCCCGAAACGGGCGAAAAGCAATTTCACACGAAGTTAATTTACTTGTGGGCGAATCAATAACTCCAAAAATACGTATTACTATTTAGGTAATTGGCATATTTTGAATTTTATGTAGGTAAGTTAGTGTGCTTTTTCCTTAACTTTACCTACTGCAAAAAATAATATTAATTAAAAGTGTCGATTCGCCCGTTTTGGGCGAGTAAAATCGTGCGGATCACCAATAAGCCAAAATTCAAAATAACTGTCTCGAAGAACTGTATTTTGGGTTGGCACTATACGTAGGTAGTTATAATTCGTTTTGTAATGAGACGAGTTTAGGTTGAGACGCGATATCTCCAGTTTGTTACCAATTCGTATACTGCTACAACGACCTTTTGGCACTTGAATGACATTGACGGGGGGCGCTGTTGGTAACCATTTGTGAAATTGTATTGAAAAAACAATATGGCGGCGTTCGTTCTGATTTTGGCAACACGCCAAAATACGTGAACCGTGGCCGTACGCCATCATTGTACAACTATACATCTCTGTTCCTCTCATTAGTCAGAAGTATTTATAGTACAAATATATTCTTAATGTCCCTCGGCAAACCTCATATTTCGTCAGTCGTCGGATTTCTATCAGTTGCCCTTTGCACTTGGTGCAGACCGGACGCTTTCAATCGACTTGGAAGTATATAGAGTTGTTAATGCTCTTTTAACTTAATTTCATTTATTTTAAAAATGGGAGGAAAGCTGCTGAAGTCGCAGGCACGAAAATAGTTTTACGGCTCTATACAGTTCACACGGAAATCAAAACAAAATAACAATAAAGTACTTAGTTCTGAATTCAAATACACGATAAATCTAATAATTGATGAAGATGGAAATTATCATTCGTTTGTATTCGGAAATGCTGTGATTCCCGAGGGACATTAAGAAAATATAAATACTGTACAACTGTAGGTACATCTCTGTTCCTCGCATTAGTCAGAAGTATCCATCTACTTTGTTTTTGATTGTTTGAATTGTACAGCTGAAGCGGAAGGATAAGTGCTGATTTCATCTCAACTTAAAGTTTATCATTCTCAATGTATATCAACCTTTTATCAAGTGGAACTCTTTGCCTGACGTTTCCTGGTTTACTCATTGAACATCAAGGACTCCCACTCGTCGGGAACACTTAATGTCACCCTTAATCAAACTGAATTAAAACGAAAGTTTTACGGGCTGGTGCTCGCAACTCCACGTCAAAGCGCGTATTTTACGTACGTGGTGGGTCCACCCCAGCTCCTCAAGAAAGGCCAGCAACGCCTTGGTGTTACTGACAATCTCACGTAGGGAACCTGAGTTACCGAAGTACTTTGCCCTGCATGTGGCGACTATCAGGTAGTTCAGGAGCACATGAGCGAAAGTTATACACAGGTACTATCGATAAGACACGCATATTTGTACACTGTAAGTACTATTCTTGCTTGCAGTGGTTGGCCGCTATAGTAACGCTTACCTACGAAAAAAAGGGTCGTGTGCACGGGATTTTGTTTTCAAAGTGCGTTGCCGCGATCGTACTAATAAATTCATTATTATGTGATGAAGCCTATTGTGTGAAGAATATTACTCTCGTCTGTTTACCCAAAAGATAATGTATTCTGATTAGATATTCTGGCAACACCTACGCCTGAAGATATTGATATAATAGATTACCTACTCAAAGACTAGATTAGTTATTCAGCTAAATATTCGTAAGATATTTCAATGAAATGTCAGGTGTGAATATTAAGGTATTCAAAAACGTGCCGTATGATTCCAGTCTCATATACAATGTACCTACAGTACAAATATGTTCATAATGTCCCTCGGCAAACCTCGTGTTTCGTCAGTCGTCGGATTTCTATCAGTTGCCCTTTGCACTTGATGCAGACCGGACGTTCTCAATCGACTTTAACTAATAATTAGAATTCAGAACTAAGTACTTTATTGTTATTTTGTTTTGATTTCCGTGTGAACTGTATAGAGCTGTAAAACTATTTTCGTGCCTGCGACTTCAGCAGCTTTCCTCCCATTTTAAAAATAAATGACATTAAGTTAAAAGAGCATTAACAACTCTATATACTTCCAAGTCGATTGAGAGCGTCCGGTCTGCCCCAAAGGGGAATTGATAGAAATCCGACGACTGAAGAAACACTAAGTTTGCCGAGGTACATTAAGAAAATAGTTATACTGTGTGTTTCCCTAGATAGCGTTTTTAGGCACCATAAAGCCAAACTTCGGTGCTATTATATCATTTGGCGGCCACCGCACTTCTAGGAAACCTAGCTTTATGGACTGTGGTTTAAACATGTCTTAAAAAAACTCACCTACCAACATACCTACATGAACCCTGAAAACACAACACACCTTTTTTGGACAGTAGTGTAATAACAAACCTGCATCAACCTGGGCTTTATCCATAGTAGTATTCTTAGACTTCATGTCTTGACTGACCACCAGTTTCGTGGTCTCGTACAGCGCCTTGTATACTAAACAGATGAAAAAAGGGTTAGAAATTAACTAAAGTTGTTTTATAAATTAAAATTAAAATATTTTATTATCAGGCATCAAGGCCCATAGGGTGTTAGTATTACATTTGACTTAAAAAACGATATTAGTAGATATTAGATAACATGCAGGAACACAAAAAGAAGAAAGAAAAATAAAAATCATAACAGGAAGGTTCAACAAGCTTTGTTGCCAACATGAAGCTTGGTAAACCTCCCCATTGTAGGCCCATCCAACCTCTCTGCAAAAACCCTCAGAATGCTGTTGCTGCTCCCCCTCACCCGGGATAATACTGAGGCAACTTTCTTCCGCACTATCGCAAAGTAGTCGTCAGTGTGCGCATCAGCGAACATACCTGAAGCACTACAGTACGGTGGAAGCCTCAACAGCGCCCTGAAGGCATTGTTATATTGAATTTTGGAACCTTGTTATGAAAAGAGGCAGATTGTGATCTGGAAGGCAAATAGTACTTTCCATTCCAGAAAATTCGGGAAAAGAAAACTTTTCATGCAGGCACCCACTTCGAGTCGGACCAACTTATACTCGCCTTTTTTTAAAAAAACGTATTAAAAAAGAAAACGACTTCCATGAAAAAAACACTACAAAGTGAAAAATAACTTTAATTTCGGAAGACGTTGTGTTTGGTTTAGAATTTTAGTTTTTTGCCACCGACTTCCGAAATTAAAGTAATTTTTCATGAATATTCAGAAAATTATGGGCGGTCACATGCCCATGGGCGACATTGTAGACTACTTATTATTTATATATTGTATCTGCAAATAAAAACAAAGCAAAAAGTAAGGTTTTTTTAAAATAAATTTCAACAATATTGGTATCAAATAAAAGCTAGTAATGAGTCAATTCAAAATATATTTAAAATGTATTATTTCCGTTAAATTATAAACTGTCGAAAAATTGTGAACTGCAACGAACCATTTACAATTTAACGCATTATTTTTCGCTAGTTTATAATCTTTCCATGGGAAACCGACAAATTGTGAACTGGTATCAAACTTGCTTGCGACGTAACGCACCTTGCGCTAATATTAAATGGCCTGCCTGGCTGCGAGCAACTTAGAAGTAGCGCTCGCCGGCCGCTGCCGCGGCACCGCTCGCTTCACTCGCTCGGCACGCGCGCGGTTGATCACAGTTCTAACCTAACCCATTTCACCCAGTTCACAATTTTTCGACAGTTTATAATCTAACGGAAATAATTCCGACAGATTATAAATTAACGGTTCTCACAATCTTACGGTGACATATTATATAAAGCAAATTATTAAAAAAAAAAAAAAAAAAACTACTGCAAAACACATAACTGAAATATGGTGTAACTTTGTTTGTCCCCCCCGCATGAGATACCAAAATTCTATAATTATAATGCTTGTTTTTATCTTTTCAGTTACCTATGTGTTTTTGCTGTCGGGTTTTTAAAATAAAATCATCAAATTAATTTATTTTGTTTAAATATCGATATCCATCACGTTTGTCTGTAGTTTCGCTAGGTAATTTAAATTGACTCTGTAAATACAGTAGGTACAAAAATACAAAATAAATAAAAATAAAAAATAAAGTTTGAAAAAAAATACGATTCCGCGTCAATATTGTGAATAAATTTTACAAGCGAAACGTTTCATTGTAAACATAGAGAAACCCGTTGATTCCTTGCCAATGCTGTAGCTTTCCTGCCAACGCTTAATAAATCAGCGCTAAAGTATCCGAGGGCGTATCTTAGGGCACTTTCTCGATGATAAAGGGCAAATAACATACTGTTTCGGCGCTGGCGTCTACCACAAACCTCGTGTTCCCTTATTTTATAGTGATCATGCTTTAGCTGAAGATATTACAGCAAGCTTTCTGCTTATTGCGCTTTCACAAATTTATAGAACTTTCTCACATATATCATTCGAAAAAATTATCGAAAAATAAATTGTAATTTTTGCTGTTAGTAAAAAATTACTTATTTTGAGATTTAATTTAAAAAGCTAGTTTTATCTCTAAAAACAAGTCATAAGACCAACTTAAATGTAGTGTATCTTTCATTACAAGGAAAGTAAGAAACAACACGAAGGAAATACATTCACTCTATTTACCATACAAAAATAATGAAAAAAAAACATACAAAAAATTGTTGTAGTGTCTTATGCAAATATCATGTCAAAATATAACAAAGTTGTCTATACCTTTTGGCGAGAGAACTTCCTTACTATGAGTGCTAGAATTCCGCTGACTACCACCCCGCAAAGAACAGTGAGATGTCAACTGCCCCACGGAATGAGTAACACGTTCCCGACTCACATTCACTTCTGAAATTGAATTATGTTATTTGTAGACAATGCTGTGTTCGCTACATTAGCAAATTGACTCGATTGAGTGATTTATTCTTTTGTTTAAGCTCTGGTTTTCAGAGAAAATGTTTTGTTAGGAACTTAGGATTTGTTTGTTTCGTCTGGCTGTTTTAATTTTGGGGACTAGAAGGCTAAGAAATTGTGATGTATTATTTAGTTGTTGGGCATAAGTAAATATAAAATAAAATAAAATTAATAATAAACTTTCTACAAAATTATAAACTTCGTCAGTTTGCCACTACACACACAAGTAGTACTTTTGCTACGAGGTAGCTAACGTATTGGTGTCCTCGCTATAGCGTAGTTAATGTGGTGGTGACATTGTTACGGCGTAGCTGATGTGATAATGTCATTGCTTCGGCGTTGTTAATGTGATAGTGTCATTGCTACGGCGTAGCTAACGTGATGGTGTCAATGCTACGGCGTAGCTGACGGGCTACGACTCCAGAATATAAATCAATCTTCTATAAACATTGTCACTTTTGAGCAGATAATATTTCTTTGTTTTTTTTTTATAGGTTTCTTATTAAAAAGTTATGCCGTCCTATAACAAGGTAGCAATGCTTACAAGTCAAGAAAAACTTGTCAGATAGATTGTATAACGTTTCAAGTAGGACTATCGGATTATATCTCCCAACAATACCACTTTACCTCGAAATATAACAGAACCAAGAAATGGTTACTTACGCTTATGGACCGGAGGATCATGCTGGATTGCTGCGTCGGTGCAATCCACACTGTGGACCACACATCGAGGTATTCCGTACACAAATACACAATCTGGAAATTTCGTAGAATGTGGAAGTATGTTACGCGCTATAGAACATAGTATCTGTGAAGTTGGTTGCGCACTGGAATCTCTCATTTAAAACCAAATTTCAATTACACTTCTTTTAGGCTTTGCCGTAGTCGGGTAAACAAACAAGGAAGATTCTACACGTTTTTAACGTATGACTTATGACACCGCTCACTCCGAGATACATAATATTTCTTTTAAAATAAGACTAACCGCAGCTAACTTCACGCATACAAAGATCCGTGGAGCGTTATGTAAGTAAAGTATTTTCAATAAATCTTACCACAACTTTTTGGCATAAACGATTCACCTCTACACGGCGGAGGGGGAGGGAGCACACACTGAGTCGTCAACACACACGCAGACTTCTTTGGGTACGTCGGATGAAGCGACTCCGTCCCTAAACCAAACACAATCGATTACTATAGATACAAGGTGTAACATTATTACATGTGAGTTATTTTTAGGACAATTAATTTACGTATAACAATTATGTTTACTCAGTAACTGGGTTGCTGATAGGCAGTGGCTTCACGTAAAATACTGGTATTCAGCTGCATCTGGTTAGACTGGAAGCCGACCCCAACATATTTGGGAAATGAATGTTTGGACAAAAACAAAAAAAAAAACCTTTAACTAGTCTTAGTAATGACGTAAATTGATCGCCCAGAAAATATTTCCACATAATAATGTTACAGATTAATAATAATCCACAATACTTGTAAATGAAAATAACATGAAAAATACCGCCTACCTAGTCCATACATTTGGATTTTGTAATGTTTATCGATATCACACATTTACTTTTAATATAACTGTCCAGCTTTACAATTATACTCAATTTGGACCCCTTGCTGAACCGACATGGAGATTCTATGGGGAGAAATAACTAGTATGACTTTCTGTGCAATAGAAAAAACAAATTTATTGTAAGGCATCAATATACCTGTATCGCAAATCTCTGGGCAAGCTTGAAGTATAGATTCTTTGACATCTTTGGAAACATAGTCATCTAAAATTGGAAAATCCTCGTTGATTTTTAGTCAAACTATTTTATTAAATATTACGTACTCTCAGATTTAAACATACCTGATGTAAATTGGTCAACCATAAGTCTATTCAAAACGGCTTTAGACTCTGATTTGTTGCTATAAATCGATTTTGATTTTATTGCGGGTAATACATCTGCAAGGCTATCCTTGGAAAGAATTAAAGTTGGGAGTTCTGAAAAAAAAAAGAAAATTTTAGTGAGTGCCTCTGCTGCCGGCGCTGGCTCCAGAATTGGCTGCCGGCGCTGAGTTTGAAAAAAAAAAGCGGAGACAGGGTTGGAAATTTAGCATATTGGAGTAGATAGGCGGAGTAGGTACTATTAAAAAAAACATGTAATAAAGCATTTTTTTTCCAGTATTATAATTCCATGATTAATGATTTCCATATTCCAGTAATCAAGTACTAAATACCCGGAACCGAACTAGTTAGATTAGGTTAAATATTTTTTCTCGCAAAAACAGGTTAGGTTAGAACTGTGAACCCCTACGCACGAGCCGAGCGAGCGAAGCGAGCGGTGCCGCGGCAGCGGCCAGAAAAATCAGGTGTTCCATACATTTTGACCGCATAGGTATTGATTGCACTTTTCTATGAAACAACAGTTTTTTTTAAATAACCGAAGAAAAATTCTAACGCAGGGTCATGTACTGAATCCATGGTTAAACATTTCGCGTCGATGTCCTGCCACCCTGTATGATTTAAAGTGACGTAGTAAAAATCATCGAGGCTAACCATCTAGTCTAGGGGGAGAACGGAGTCAAGTAAATATCGGTGTATCAAAGGATCACGCCTGTATTCCAAGAAGGTTTAGGCAGAGGTGTACATATAGTACACCCACATTTCCCCAGTTATGTTTAAGTCCCATGTAACAGGGGACGAGTCTATTGCCATCAACCGGGCTCCAGGCTGCTACTGAGAAATTCCAGATGGAAAAACCCAATAACACTTTGCCCGACCAGGAAATCGAAACTAGGACCTCATGCTCATGCTCGCTTGCGACCACTAGACCAACTGAACGAGGCAGTCACATAATAAAATAAGGCTAAGCGTATACTGAGACGTAGGTGACGCAGTACAGCACAGTACAGATTTTGCAGGGTAGGGCAGGCGAGGCAGACGCAGCTACACAGACACACCCGCATCCTCGCTAGTACAAACATATCTGTCATTGAAACAAAATTATGAATCGGTATTAAAAAACAAGTGACGACCTGCACGCGTCACGCAGAAATCTGTGCCGGCTCTACAACGAGACGCAGAGCAGGACAGACACATGCCTGCGTCGCACGTACCTGCGCCGCAGCGTACGCAGCTGTCAGTACCTTTATGCATTACAAAATCTGCTCTGCCCTGTGCTGCGTGGACCTGCGTCGCCTGTTAGAAAAATGTAGAACTAACCGTATGGCACTGGATTGTCAACATTAGTATCAGTTTTCAAGGAAAGAGCGCGTGGTTTTCTAACTGGATTTTCTTCATCAGTTAGAATAATTGATTCGAAAGCTGCAAAGTAAAAATATTTTTTTGTACACCAGCAACATTTGAAAGATTTCGCTACGGCCCCTTTTAGCGAAACGGTTTTGTGCCGGAGATACAAACGGCTTCAAGACGGACTTGAAATACATATTCGGTCATCAGTTTTGTTAATGTATGAAAGATGAGGAGGTTCATGAGCCGGTGCTTGCTCTTGTAGTTACGTCTTAGCGCTGGTACGGCGGACCAGTCTATGACGGCTTCATGGAGATGGACATACGCACGGCTGATGCGCCCTATGGATTTAAACCACGAACAAAACTACTGAATAAAATAAAAAGAAACGTGGAACATACCATTCTTGGAATTATATTTGAAAGCATTTGTAAACTTCGTTTGGTGAGGACCTGAAGAGAAAAATATAAATGCAAACATTTTTTTCTTACCTCAAAGTAACAGCTTATCTTTCAGCTAGACATAGGTCGGCTGTCCCGCATATTAATTATTTATCTTCTCGTTTCGGTTTAGTATTGAATATAACGATATACTTTTTCAAATGATTCTCTTTTCATTCGAAAATAGGACGCAATTTGCTCACATTTTCTCGATTGTCGCTTAATCAAAACAGGCAACGCACCACATTCTTGTTTGTGAGCTAAAATTGGATAAATCCAATACTTTCTCAGTATATCTTCTTAGTTTTATTTTTCTGTACGATGCAGTGATTTTTTTTTCTGTGTAGTATTTATTGTGCATGATTATTTGACTAACGTGCGGATAAGATAATGGTGAAGAGAAGAAAGAGACCGGGAACTGACCAGTGGCTACAAACAAACCACGAACTTATGAGCAACCTTAAGAACAGGCACTCCAAAGACAATTTCCACGCAAAACTCCGCCCCCATGCACCCCACTACTCCACTATGTGCTAAACGCTAACACATCAGCAATAAAGTTGAATATCGCGTGCGCTCTTTGGTCGTGTTCGAACACGGAACTAAATGTCGTAAGTCTCAATTATTATTTCGTTTATGACTACAGTAATAATTGATCTAGAGACAAAATATCTTATAAACTGTCAATCATTATTTTAGACATAAATGTCGAGTAACCTTGTTTTTGTTTCAAATAATCTTTAAAAAAGACATGATTTTCGAATAAAAAATCAATCGAGCGAAAATGTTCCAATTACGTAACTGTCTTATTATATGGAAAGAAAAAGATCCAATTAATCATATTCTAAAGTTCCATTTTGATTGTATGCGTGACTTTTCAGAATATTAATGCAAATTAACATACAATTTAGAGAGCCTCCTCTTAACCAGAATCGGGCCGGCGACGCTGCGCCGTGCCGATTAGAAACTGTCTCGTGTACAAGCGCCCTGAACCACTGTTTCTATAGTTACAATCGTTTGACGAGTGTTATTTCTTGCTGTCCCACGGGTGTCGGTAGAAAATAATATGTAAAATTGCACAGAAAAATATCGCAACACGTCTTTATTGTACGACTAGCCTATCGTCATCACACAAACGGAACATTCACTTTGAATTTAGAGCGAAAAAAAAAAACTACTTTGAAACGATGGATTGTGTGGAAGATAACATGGCTGGTAAGAAAGTGACTACTGAGATGACAGCTAATAGAAAGAGATGACAGCTAATAGAAAGAGATGACAGCTAATAGAAAGAGATGGCAGCTAATAGAAAAAGACACTCTGCAATGTCCAGAAATATATATGGATAAGGGAATAAGGACGAAATTGCTGTAAATCACACTGTTTTATATAAGCTGGTCTCTTATCATGGGCGAATGATACATAGATTCAAGACAAACCACCTGCAAGTATTCGCTACTGAATAGAAACCTAGAAACCTCCCAAAAGCTACTACATTGATCAATCAAAACCTCTCAGAATCATCACGCTTAGCTGAAAAAGCGTTCGAAGTTTTCTGTTATGACCAAAAAGAGGGACTCTGCTTCCCATCCTCTTGATGAAATTATTTTATGTTGTTTAAAATTTTAACAAAAAAATACAAACATGTGTCCACAGCAGGGTGTTCACTTATCCATTTTTCGACCCCCTGCGAGCTGATGCTAGAATTCGTCCTCTTTTTACCGATTAGGCGGGATAGGGTAAATAACTGGTTGTTGACCTCTGAAAAATAATGCACTTATCGTAAAATATTGTTGTGATTTAGCAATTTAATCTACAATCAATCAATTCAATCAAGAATCAGAAGAATCAGAATTTATTTATTTGTAAGAATGTAGTTTTACATAGTATGGTGTATATTTTGTTGGTTCTATCGGGGGCACGGCAGTGCCAAGTCGAGCGCGAAGCAAAAACAGTTTTTGCTTCGCGCTCGACTAAACTAAAAAGTAAACTGGAACCATTTCGCCGCATTTTCAGGCCCCTATTTGAGAACCTCTGGATAAGACCAGAACGCAGAAATTTTCGTCATCCAGTAAACTATAATCACATACTTAAAATCCAAAATTTCAAGTCTGTAGGTCATTTAGTTCCGAAGTTAAGCGAAAGCAAAGTTTCGCATTTATGACACTCACTCACTCACTCATGATCATCAGAATAGAACTAGTACTTCCCATAAACTCAGAGAGCTGAAATTTGGTACAGAGTTAGGGTTTAATGGCCACATAAAGGGAAAACTATAAAAACTAGGATAATAGAAGATCTGGAGTACCTGGTGACCCTGATTAGAAAACACAAGAGCCCAACCAAACTATTTGAGATCGACATACCGCCTTTACAAAAAATATTCAACTTGGTGGGCCGCTTCATTTGATGTCAAAAATCGAAGGTCTGAAGTATCTGATGAAGAACCCTCAGCTGGTCTCAGCTGTATTAGAGATATGGTAATGCCCCCTTCTACTATTGGTACATAAAAAAATCGACTGTCATTGCAAAAATCCAGCGTAGTGGGACACATCTTCTAATCTAATTTAATCTAGCCTGTAGCGTCTCACTGCTGGGCGAATGCCTCCCCTTCTGCTTTTAATACGCATATAAATAAAATTAAAGGAAAACTCTGGATAAGACTAGACTGGCTTTTATACTTATACTTACAAGTTTACAAGAAGAAATAGTCGAACGATTAACTTTATTCTACTCGAACATTACACAAATTAAATAAACAAATTACACTAAAATATTAATTTCGCTCCATTTCGCTCAAAATTTGGTCAAAATATAATGCATTGGACTAAGAGTGTCGGTGATACCCGCACACGTCGCTAGATAGCGCTGACTGTATTTTAAAACGCGCTTACGTTTGTTTTTCCGATAACCTTATATATGGCGAAGTGGCAACCGGCCGCGTTACAGTCGTTTACGACATTCTTCTACTGCGCTTGAAAAAGTTTGATACAAACATACTCATATACATACAAACAAACAAACAAACGTACAAACAAACATACAAAAAAACTTACTAACAAACAAACATACAAACAAACATACAAACAAACATACTAACAAACATACTCACAAACATACTAACAAACAAAAATACAAACATACAAACAAACCTACTAACAAACAAAAATACAAACATACAAACAAACATATAAACAAACATACAAACAAACATACAAACAAACATACAAACAAACATACAAACAAACATACAAACAAACATACAAACAACCATACAAACAAACATACAAACAAACATACAAACAAACATACAAACTAACAAACATACAAATAAACAAACAAACATACTCATAAAAATACAAACAGACATACAAACAAACAAACATACAAACATACTAACAAACAAACATACAAACAAACAAACAAACGTACAAACAAACATACTCATAAACATACAAACATACAAACAAACAAAAATACAAACATACTAACAAACAACCACAAACATACAAACAAACATAAATACAAACATACAAACTTACTAACAAACAAAAATACAAACATACAAACAAACATACAAACAAACATACTCATAAACATTCAAACAAACAAACATACAAACAAACATACTAACAAACATAATAACAAACATACAAACAAACTGTGTCAAATAAACGTTAATAATACGTTTCTACAAAAAGAAGTGAAATCCCACCAAAAACATTCTGTAAAAAACTAGCCAAGTCTCGATGGAGCTGCTTGTTTATCTCTAAAAAGTAATGAAATCTAGACAAAGTCGTGCCAAGTCTAAGGTTTCTTTATTATTATAGTTAATGTTGTGTGACTTGGCCGTTGAAGGGTACAAAACCAGGTGCTCCATGACACCATTGCACCAATCTGTCGCCAGAACCGCTACCCATTGACGATGGAAAATTGCCACTTGGAAAACGTTGATTCAATAACCAGTCAATTGTAAGCTGCGTATTTCAATAATACTTACTCGTATGTATAGGAGAGCCTGAAACAAACAGTATAAAAAAAAAACCAGTACAGACGGACTTCTAATCATTGATAGAAGTCCGTCTGTACGTATAATTTATGTTAGATCGGTAGTCGATTTGACGCTCCAAAAAGAAGAGAGCAGAAGTCAGAATTGTCAATGCTGAATCAACAACAGCCTAAAATGAGACACTAGCGTCCAATTACCAATACCAGTATGGGCTATTATCTCGCTTAACAAACATAGGTAGTTACAACAGATATAACATTACGTGTAAACAAAATTGACTTGTACCCACTAACGTATAAAGAATGTTCAACGGCCATGTCACACAACATTAACTATAATAATAAAGAAATTGCAGTAAGGAACCTTAGACTTGGCACGACTCACCTTCACCTTCCGCCTGACGCAGGTCCTCACCGGACACGGCTGCTTCGGGAGGTTCCTGTTTAGGATAAGGCGGGAGGAAACACCCGGGTGTCACCATTGTGTGGATCGGCCTGAGGACACGGTGGAGCATACGGTGGAGGGCTGCCCGGCTTGGGCGGAGCAACGCCGTGTCCTCGTAGAGGCGATCGGCGGCGGTGATCTCTCGCGTCCGGCCCTGGTTCAGGCCATGGTACGGAGCGAGAGTAAATGGCAGGCCGTCACCTCCTTCTGCGAAGCGGTAATGCTCGCGAAGGAGGAGGCGGAACGCGTGAGGGAGAGGCAAATTTCGCGCCCTCATGCCCCTAACCGCCGCAGGAGGAGACGCCAGGGGCGGGAATCGCGAGCCGATTTCCGGCCACCGTAGGCGCGGGCTTGCGGACGGTGAGCAATGGGTAGCTCGCCGTCCGATAAGGACCAAGCCCGGGTCGACGGCGCGTTGTGTTCCACGCGCGCCTCAAAGAGATGTCAGCAGAATTGACGGGGTCCGCTAGGGCCAATGCCTGCCGGGGGTTCGAAGAAAACCGATAGGGAAATCGTGGCCCCCGACAACAGGGCAACCGAAGGAACACGGGTGGGTTTTAGTCAGTAAGAGTCTGACACGCCCTCCCACTCCGCCCAGAGGGGGAGAAGTTATTTGATAATTTCTTTTTACTTGATTTCATTACTTTTTAGAGATAAACAAGCAGCTCCATCGAGACTTGGCTAGTTTTTTACAGAATGTTTTTGGTGGGATACATTCTACCACAAAGTATATGGTGTATAAATATTCAATTGTCAATCTTACTGTCTTATCAACTAAGTACAATATTAATTTTCAGATTTGTGATTTACAATAGATCCATGAAGAATTAGTATTATTATAATTAGGTAATCGTTACTTTAAAACGTCAAAATTAAGTCCATGTCATCTTGGATTTTTACAATATTCCATACATTAGCCAATGTCATAAAAGCAATTATTTAAGAACGCGGCGACACATGAATTGTCCATACAAACGTAATACCTAAATCATTTACAATTTGGGCATATTTCCACCATTATATTGTTATTCGGATTTAAACAGTGTTTATCTAGGCTCTTACATCTTTTTTTTTCTAAAAAACTTTTCTAAAATGAAGTTTAAACGAATTTCATTTCGCACATTTTTACAGCGTAAATGACATGTCTACATATTGTTTTTTCTGTATTATAAACAACAATATTTTTAATATTGTTTCTGCAGAAGCATAGCTTATATTATCAAGTTACAAATTATCAAAAAAAAAAAAAATGGAAAAATATTAAGTTTTCATTCATAATTTTTGGTATTACCGATCACATCCAAATTTATCATAAATTTTCTAAATCTAGTAGTGCTATCGCGTCAAGCAATAATTGTCAATGTGTGCGTGGTAGTATTGCTCACTGTAGGTGCATATCGCTACGACAGGCACTCACACTAGCGCAACGTGCTTGGAATTGAATTTTGCAAACATCTCGATTTGTAGTTGCGAGTCGTGTTCGCAGGCTTTATAGCCAACTTGTCAGCTTTTTTTTGAACATGGGGATAGGAAGTTCCTTAAGTGAGTTACGTTACTTGTTATACAACTGAATGGCATTCACATATACATTCCTCCTAAAACATTTGTAATCTACATTGAGGTACCTACATTTAGTTCGTATTTATACTTTTTTCTAGCAATAGGCTTTTCTGTGACTGACTTCTGACTGCAAGCGAAAATAGTGTGGATATTGTTTTACTAGCACACATAGTTCTTTGATGTACATGCAGGGTAAAGGTAATATTGCGAAGAAAACCGAAAGGGAGATCGTGGCCCCCGGCAACAGGGCAACCGAAGGAACACGGGCGGGTTTTAGTCAGTAAGAGTCTGACATGCCCTCCCGCTCCGCCCAGAGCGGAAGAAGTTATTTGACAATTTCCTAACAAAAAAAAAGGGTAAAGGAATATTTGTAGTTTTTAAAATAACGATTTTAAATAATGGTACAGCTGTCCAAAAACCAGACGCCAGATATTGCCCTTCTTTTGTACCCAAAATCAATCAATGAATTAACAAATCAATCAAAAATTCATACAAAAACAATTCAATTAAATTTTTCAATTTCAATTGTTATTTTTTTTAATCAATAATTTTTCAATCTTCAAATTTTTTTTTTTTGCTATTCGGAACTTGGATAGTTATGAAATTTTGGAACAAAAACTCAATATCATATTATAATGATAAAATGAAAAGTGGCTGCTTTCCCGAGGGAGTCGAAAAGTAAATTTTAAAGTAACTTTAAAGTTGTGATGTTAATTATGACTACGCTTTACCTCCTCCTAGCATTTAAGTTAGGAATAAATAAGAAAATGGAAAGGAGAAGTAAGAAATAAAAATGTGATTACTTTTTTGCAACTCGGCCTTTGAGTTACTCGAGCAGTTCCTGAAAATCTTCACCTCCAAAGACTTCTGTGTAGTCTGTATCACGGAAGTTTGCGCGAGATTCTCCGTAACTGTTCAAAGCAAACATTTAATAGGGTATTTATGACTGCTATCAAAAATATACATGAATGAATTAATATTATTATAAAGGTATTATTTTAAAAGTGTTATTGTGTGGTATTATTTGTGAAAGAAGGAGAAGTTACACGCTTTTAAAATTATTCTACGATCATTCTCACGCAAAACAATCATTGGTGGAATGGTGCGAAGGGACTATGGCGTTTCTGTGTTGTGACGTCAGATCACAGCTGTGCTGTCACTGTCAACTATAGACTTTAAAACGCATACAACTTCCCCATTTTTTGAGGAACTGAAACAACTTTTTTTTACTGTGGCTTAATGTTTACTTGGTTTTGAAAATCAAATACCCTATTGTTTTACCCTCTTATTAATAAATACAGAGTAAAGTTACCACCAGTATAAGCTTCAGATTAACTATAAATTTTTCGAGCTTTATGTTTGGCATAATTTTTCATTATAACTAATATTACAAGAAGATGTAAAAATCAGATACTGCACAATAGTACGCCGTAGCTACGCGCTAAATTCAAATACTAAGCATTTATTTCAATGAAACAAATTACAGGCACTTTTGAATTGTCAAGGACTCGGTCAACCAAAAATGTATTTTTACAAAAAATACAACTGACTTACAAACTACAAAGTGAAAAATAACTTAGTTAAGCCGGTTGTATTTTTTGTAAAAAAAATTTTTTTTTTCTCGGTTGCAGCCGGGAATCTCGATAAGAACGTTCAAAATCAAGTCTCAATCTCATCTCAGCGCTAATCAATGTCAAAAATGTATGGAAATCACAGGTATTTATCACATATTGAGGCAGACTAGAAAGAGAACGTTCTTTGCCGGGAATTGCCTTTTTGAATTGTACCCGATTGATGGCTATATGATCGCACCATAAAATAGGATCTAAACGCAACTAGTGAAATGAACGCAAACCATAAAGCTATAAAATAACTCACCTGGACCTTGTTCGTAGTTTGTATTAGTTTCCATATCATAGATATCGACTGAAAATGTAATAAAATATTATGTCATGGCGTTTTTTATGTTGTATGTTAATTTCGTAATATACAGGGTGATTGGAAGATGGGTGCAAAGCTTTAAGGCGAAGATAGTACAGACAATTTAGAATCATTTAAGCCATGGTTGTCTAAGACGAAGTCTTACCAAATATTTTTAACCAAATTTTTAAGTTTTTTTTCGGAAATTCTCAAAATTTTATGTAAACTGCATAATTATGGCCAAATTGAATGATAAATGAATTCATTTTTTATTTATTTAATTAAAGTAATGTGTAAGCAATCAAGCAAAACATGTTTTAGGCTTCTGTGTCATTAGACATTTTTTTTACAGACATTTAAAGCTCAGAAAAAATAAAAAAAATGTACAATACGTCTTTTAAACCTTATTAAAAATTAAAAAATTTGGTAAGACTTCATCTAAGACAACCATGGCTTAAATGGTTCTAAATTGTCTATACTATCTTCACCTTAAAGCTTTGCACCCATCTTCCAATCACCCTGTATAACAAAATGTAGTTACATTTTATACGCCTAAAATGTGACGAGAAAGTGGCAAACCATATCTACGGCATTGTCACTGGCAGGACAGAGGTCACTAGGTTGCAGGAGTTACACAAGGGACAGGGTTGGTTTGTCCGCCCATTATTATTTATCTTGGTGATGTTCTTCAGATTGGCCAGGTGCATTGTATTAGCAACCGGTGGCGTGCGTTTATGACCAGATGTATGAACGTAAACGAAGCAAAAGGAGTATGTAAGGATCGTAGCAGGTGGCGTTTTGTAGTTTCTGCCTACACCCAGGGGAAGAAAGTGTGTCGGCATCTAGATCGCCACATGTGAACTACGCATCAAACACCTGACGTCACAAAATCCTGACGTCACATAAATCCTGCATCGCGCAATTAGAGTTTACCGCGCGCACACCATATACAGTGTTATTGGTTATACGTCGGCAATCCGTTAAGGGGATGTAGGAGAGGTCATTTGCAACCAAATTATCCAAATTATCTACTCGAAAATGGTTGACATTGGCATAGGGCGGGGTCATCAGGGGTAATTTGGTTGCAAATTACCTCTCCTACGTCCCCTTAACGGATTGCCGACGTATAACTAATATAACCCTGTATATAATAATTTCCCCAACATCAATCGTTGGGCAGTTGCCCGCCAGACACGACACCCGTCTGGTCATAAGTCCTATTTATGAAATCTCGATGATTTCACAAGTCGCCACATCAGTAGATCGCAGGGTCGCTAGTTAATATTAGAAATCCTTCTAAAACTAACCACTCCTTCTGGAGACATTGTTGTCAATAGCCATCCCTGACAACGGCGGTACTTGGATGGCCGCGGCAAGACCGCAGTATGACGTCATCATTGCGGCGCTCTTGTGCGGGGTTAATACTGGAAGCATATTTTGGATTAGCAAATCATTCTAAGTAGGTACCTAGAGTGCTACAAAGAACAGCGCTCGAAGGACGCTGAAATGGGGGCGCTGTTAGGTAAACATATGGTTTTTACGTGAATTGTATTGAAAAAAAAACTAATAACTTTAGTTCCGATTTTGGCCACGCAACAAAACATCTAGTACAGTTGTACAAGGCGTTTGCAGAGATCAAGTGCGAGCGAGAGGCAAATTATAATTATACAATGGTGATAACAAGTTGCTGATTCTCACTCTCACCCTCGGCTTCTGAAAGATTGCAGGTAAAATTGCTGAGTTTATATGAGATTTGAAAATTGAGTTACTGATTGACTTGATTAGACTTTCTAAGAGTAATGTCAATGGGTGACTGAACCTAGCCACTACAGCTGTAGTTATGAAGCCAGAAAGAAGGTAAAATATCATGGATTAATAGTTTATTGAATTTTTGTTAAAATACCGTCGAAACGACAAGAAAGAAGCCAGTGGGCAAATAAAAATACTATTGCCTCGAACACAACTTATAAATCTTTGGAACATCGTCAATTTTCGCAGCATAGCTATGAAAAATAAGCGTCGCATAAGCGTGTTATTTCCCATACAAGCGGAATGCTTCCATGTCATTACACACAATTGTAAAAAAGCTTTCGGAATAAATGCCGTGAAAAATCACCAAACGCCCCTTGTAAAATGCAAAGGCGGAAAATGTATGGCGTGCTGGAATCGTGTGTATTTACAGGGCTTTTTATGGTTATTTGAGGTATTTGTTGGAAAGGGTTTAAGAAAGCTTTTCTAAAAGGGAAATATTTCAGTGATCCTCTAAAAGATTTTTGTGCTTCTAATGATCAGACACTATATCCGCGCACGAGCGCTACATCCAAATTTGTCGCAGTTATTTGGCGTTTACTACTTTTAGATTCCCAAAATAGAAAATTATTAGAGGTTCACAAAAAAGGCGCAATCATCATATATTTTTAGGAATGCCAAATGGGAATTATGGGCAGTGTTGGCCCAGTGGTAACGGCTCCGACTTACGAATTGTAGGTCGGGGATTCGAACCCAGGCAGGTGCTTTACTTTGTGTAAATAATTTCTTCACCACTTCTCGCAAAACGGTGAAGGAAAACAACGTGAGGAAAACGGCATGTTTTAGAAACAAAAAAATTAAGACATGTGACATCTACCAACCCGCACTGGGCCCGCGTGGTGGATTATAGCCCATTCCCTTTCGAAAAGAGGAAGCCTGCTGATTTTGCTTATGCTTAAATGGGAATTATTAAAAGTTCGATTAAAAACATGCCTTTGTAAATTGCACTTTTATCATTACCAGCATGTTTTTTGGTAAGGTTGAGTTTGCTTATTGTATTCCCCAGAAAAAAAATAAGCATTTTTAATAGTAGTTAATTGCCTTATGAAGCTAAGCCTCATGTTGTTGATGGATGAAGAGAGAAAGGAAGGTCAAAGAAAAGACAGATGGATTGTGTGGGGAATGATATGAAAGAAAACTGAGCGAATGATAGCGTGACGGTTGACAGGGGTGAATGGAAGAAGAAAACGTGGGTGCGCCAACCCCACGTACCATGGAACAAGGACAGAAAGATGATGAAGCCTTTGCCTCATGTGGTCAGCGTTATGGTCAGTGTTAATGTGGTAATAAGTTGTGTTTTCAATACTATAATTTTTTTCATGTGCTGTTTTTGCGTCGTTTGTGAGGAGCTAGTGGCTAAGTAATAACAGCCGTATGGGTCTAACCATCAGGTTAAGCTACGCTTGCCGGGGTTGGTCCGTGAATGGGTGACCATCTTTATATACCGAGACTCCTCCGTGCCAAGTTGTTGGTCCCGGCAGTCATTCGTGGATTTTTGACAGTCGTTACAGGTCGTCAGAAGCCCGAAAGTTTGACAACCAGTCTTACTAAGGGATATCGTATTACCCAGTTACTGGGTTGTGGAGGTCAGATACGCAGTCGCTCCATGTAAAATACTGGTATTCAGCTGCCAGGAAGCCAACCCCAACATAGTTGGGAAAAGGCTAGGCAGATTGTTTTTTTTTTGCTGTTTTTGCGTCGTACTATTGTTTGCTTGAGAGACAATAGATACGATAAACATATATAATGAAACCCATATAAACTCACCCTCGAATTTGTCTAATCCTTCAGTTTGTGTAGGGGTCTCATTGGCCGTCCGGTTCAGCATGCACACAGATACTGTGTGGTTACGACCACCTCCTGAAGAAGGAAGAAGGTTAGGCAATGTATACACGAAATGAAATGAAATAAAATTGTTTATTCTGTAAATAGGATATCAAAATCACTTTTACACGTCATTTAAAAAAAATATTAAAAATAAGCTAGATGAGTTCGGCGTTTCCTATCTGACTACTCTGAGAAGATAGGCCGAAACAAACTCAGAGGTCGCAGTCTCTTTTAAAGTCCAGACATAATCTTGGTCAGGCCATATGAGGACCATGTAGATAAGTGTCTGAAAAGGTCTTTTGAGGAAAGAACCACACAGATTAGAGTGGACCTGTCCAGTCAGTGCAAGCATTTGTCAGTAATCGTGTCACGGTGTTGATACCTACTATGTACGATATTTTCCTGTATAATTTTGGGACCACAGGGCAGGCTCATACTGCATTTGTTTTTAACCTTATGAACAGTGGCATGTGGACGTAGTGTGATGCCAAAATTTTGTTGGTATACGGGCGTGTGCTAGCTGACATATGGCAAATAATTTAATTTTATAATTTTGAAGCGAAAACTTCTTTGGGCATTTTTGAGATGGGAAAAACAATTGAAATCGCGATACCGTTACCGACACCTCATTTGTGTAAACGCGATTGTGCTTTTTATTTATCGTCACGGATCAATGTTCTATGCAAGTATTTTTACTTTAAAGGTTTTTGGAAGTATTTTTTTTTTGTTTTTACTTCTGTCGGCACTCCCGGAGTGCTACTGTTTTATTTTTAATCACTAAACGAAATTTAAAATTTACACGAGAACCACAAATTATATTATTTCTGTAAGTAGGTTTGTACAAACATCAATAATTTATTTTTGACGTGTTTTTACACGTCAAAAAAAATTATGTTTTAGAACTATAGATGTGTTCGGTGTTTGAACTTTTTGAAACAATTTAAAGGTCACAATCTTTTTAAAAGTCCAGACATCATTTTGTTCGGATCATGTGAGGACCATGTAGATTAGTGTCTGAAACAGTCTTTTGAGGAAAGAACCACATAGATTTGAGTGGACCTGTCCAGTCAGTGCGCGCATTCTTCAGTAATCGTGAGCTCAAGTCAGAACTTATAAACCCAGTGGTCGGCAAAGCGCGGCTCGCGAGCCGCATGCGGCTCTTTGGCCTATAGAGTGCGGCTCTGAACAAATGTCGATGAGTGTGAGCGTAGATCAGATACGCGCGGAGATCGGGGTTTTGGTAACTAAGCGAGATATCAAGTTTTATTCAAAATTCAAACTGTATTTCAAAGATTTATATTCGATATACTTTCACGAAAAATTTACAGGACATTGAAAATTTATCATTTACCTTTTAAATTTTTCCAAGGTTAACTTGTTAATAAGTGCGATGTCTTCATCATATTATTATCAGGCGATATGGTGATGATGGCATCCTACTTCATAGCAAGTTAATTTTAGGATACGTTGTGGAGTTAAAGAGGATGGGAGTTTTAAGGATTAAGAAAAGTGTATTGAGACAGTTTGGACACACAGAAAGGATTGGCTCTCATAAGAAACCTTAGTCGTTATAGTGTTGATATTTGGCTCTATTGACTAACGGGTTAGGCCGACCACAGGGTTAACCTATTTTAGATTAACGTAACGCTAGAGTCTAATGTGGCGGTTAAGGTCCCCCATTATATTGATTTAATGTCACTGGCTATGAAGAAAAACTATAAATCAAGTTGAGTCGATCTATCAACCGAGTATTTCGTCCCGCCCAATATATTGGCCACGAATGCCAACAAAATAAATATATCATTCTGGGTATACAAAAAAGTGTTTAAGTAAGAATTACGCGTTCGAAAAAAGTAATTACGTTCCACGGTACATTGCTAGTGATTGAATAGGCTTTATTTGGGTCTACATCTACATGCAACATGTAAAAAAGACCGTGTCCGATCCGTCAGGGTGTTGTTCAGTATCGTACTTAGAGTATATTTATGTGGTATTATCAGGAAAAAAAGGAAAAAAAAAATGGCCACATTTTTTTTCAATGGAGAATTTTACCGGGTTTTTACATGGGACGCGGGCGGCCGTCGTTTAACGGGTGTCTACAAGTTATAACTTATGTTGAAAATTTTATAATTTTTTAATGGATTTGGGGTAATTTTGGTACCTACTAAAAATGTGAATTTTAAATAGCAATAACTTTTTATTTTCAATAATAAAAAAAAAACTTTTGGTAATATTATTGCAGTACCTATGTGCTGTAATAACATAACCCTTTCGGATCGGACAGGTTTTTTTGAAGTGAAAACTTTTTTAGCATCGATGTGATTTGAAAGTCGATGAAACGAAAAAGCGACAGTAAAAAGAGACAGACACATAAATTCATAAGATTTAACGTGGGAGAAAATGCGATAGGAAACATTATACAGTGTTTCTTACGTTGTTCATACTCCAAAATTTTTGAAGGTTTCACTTCTAGCACGTGTAAATTGCACACATGTTTTTTTTTTACATTTTGTATATGTAGAAGGGTCCAAATAAAATCATTGACGCAGACATGGCACTCAAGAATCTTTAAATATGAGATGATGGGGTTACATCTTTTGATACTTTTAAATATGTACTTAAAGTGATTTAGTATCTAACTTAACGATAAAGGAGCATCATACGACTTTGATACTCAAAAATAAATCCTTTAAACATGCGACAGATCTGCTACGTCCTTACAAATCTGTGCCCTCCACATTCCCTTGACATACTTAAATGACAAACAAAATGGATTACATAAACACACGTATTTATGACAAGTCACATGACATGGCGTGCAGAGGGTTAGGCTCGGAATAACAAGCTATTTATATTTAACTTTTACATATATTTGTAAGGGAAGAGTTATTTATAACTGACGTTTTAACCTATTTACGAGAATGCATAATAATATTTGTTTTGAAGAAACTTACTCAAGAAAGAGAGAAGCGTTCGATTTTGAGTAAAAACTTTACGACACGATACAGTTTTGCTTTTTGTAAATCGTGATCTGATTACCAGAAACTCATACCAGCTAGCTGATATTCTGCCTGATAGCTTATCCACCCCTAATCTGATAGGCAGCACGGACGCGTCTCATCTATATCTAAATATACTAATATTGTATAAAGCTGAAGAGTTTGTTTGTTTGCTTGAACGCGCTAATCTCAGGCTGAGCCGATTTGAAAAATTATTTCAGTAGGTATTAGATAGCCCATTTATTGAGGAAGGCTATAGGCTATATATCATCACGCTAAAACTAATAGGAGCGGAGCACCAATGAATAATGTTTCAAAATTGGGGATATTTTTTTCCTTTTGAGAGCTTCCGCTGCGTGCGCTGCGTAAACGGTTAAAATTTTGCAAAAATCATGTATTACAGAATTGTACCCCTTTAAAGTTCTAAAACAAAGTCCGCGACAGCATAATGTCTATCTTTTAAGGTTGGCTCACTATAACCTTTTTATGCTAACCAAATTTGTTCTAAAATAATGTATTATTTGCGAAGGTGTTTTTATAAACATGAAATTAATCCTTATCCAAATAAATACGCCCAAAGTAACTATTCCACGCGAACGAAGTCGCAGGCAGAAGCTAGTGTATCTGATAAGCTTATCACAGCAATACTACCAGGCAAAAAAAAAAACAAGAGGAGCTATTCAACATGGGAGGGCTACAGCAATGAATAATTTGACAATCAACTGTCAAAAAGCGCACTGGTTAAAAAGAAAGCGTCGTTGAAGCCGAAGATCTGAGGGACAATTCCTGTTTTTTTTAAAAGTATATTTGCATTCTAAACTCAGTCAAAAACGCCTCTAATATTACCTGAATTTTCGCCAAGTTTTTAGACATTTATCACTCCTGCTCTCAAAACGGTGAAGGAAAACATCGTGAGGAAACCGGCATGTCCTAGAACCGAAAATTCGAAGACATCGTCGCCCTCCCCGTTAACTGTCGTATCTCACAAACTGACGTATCTGCACTGACATTACCTACGTGTTCAGAACTTTGTTTCGAAAAAGTTCTCTCTAATCGTCGTGTCTGTGTCGTTTACCGTTTAGAAGATAATCACGTATTTTGTTTTGCGTAAGTGCAGGACGGAAAAAATATTCTCACCATTTGTCGTATATGCACACATCTACAGTTAGTGAGTTAAAGATTAAGACAAGAGCTATTTATAAAAAAAGTTATTAATTCGACCCTGGATTCGAAGATAATTGTAAGTCTTGATACACTATTACGAGATTTTTCAATCCTGGTACCTGTCAAAGTAACTACATCGATGTAGGTATGTAAACATTTTTATTTTTTTATTATAAAAAAAAGTTACCCAATATTATACAGGGTGATTGGAAGATGGGTGCAAAGCTTTAAGGTGAAGATAGTATAGACAATTTAGAACCATTTAAGCCATGGTTGTCTTAGACGAAGTTTTACCAAATTTTTTAATTTTTAATAAGGTTTAAAAGACGTATTGTACAATTTTTTTATTTTTTCTGAGCTTTAAATGTCTGTAAAAAGAATGTCTAATGACACAGAAGCCTAAAACATGTTTTGCTTGATTGCTTACACATTACTTTAATTAAATAAATAAAAAATGAATTCATTTATCATTCAATTTGGCCATAATTATGCAGTTTACATTAAATTTTGAGAATTTCCGAAAAAAAACTTAAAAATTTGGTTAAAAATATTTGGTAAGACTTCGTCTAAGACAACCATGGCTTAAATGGTTCTAAATTGTCTGTACTATCTTCGCCTTAAAGCTTTGCACCCATCTTCCAATCACCCTGTATATAGTATTGTAACTTTTTACAAATGAAAGTGTTAGCGAAAGAAAAACGTATTTAGAGTTACACTTAAAATAACTGTGATTATTTTAAGTGTAACTCTAAAAACGTTTTTATTTCGTAACTTTTTTTTTTTTCAAGCGCCTGCCAAGAATCTCAGTGAAACCGAAACGTATTTCAACTTACAATGTTCTTTCACCAACTGAATCACGCTTGTGGCTTATAGAAACTTACTTCCGTTATTATTACACCGAGATATTGTCACAACAGATAAAAAGGTACGTTTTCTTTTCACTTAAAAAAACTAGCATGTCTTCGGTATCAATTGTTACGTTATTCTTCGTACAAGAAACAACGTACTAAAAGCAGCTTATAATATTGTGTGCGAAGTTACAACTTTCTTTCACAGATATTTTGTACTTTTCACTATCGTAACTCTCACACACATCTTTGTTAGGCTAGTTATCGAAAAAGGAATTACACCGATGGATGAGGATTGAAAAATGTATGTTTCTGTTTTTTTTAAAACCTGAAAGTCTAACAGATACCCCTTTTATCGCGATTCAAAGTGCACGAAAACGTTTTTTGGCTCTCCTGTATACCCTCATTTTCGAGTTACAATTTTATTTCAATCGCAGGTCGAATTCATTAACAAAGCCATAGCTAACGCAACTATATTAACATGATTGTAGCGCCCGACCGAAAAACTGTTGCCCTGGAGAAATATCAATTGCTAGTTACGACAGTTAGCGGGGAGGGCGACGACATGTGACATGTACCAACCCGCACTGGGCCCGCGTGGTAGATTACAGCCCACTCCCTCTCACAGAGAGGAGGCCTGTGTCCCAGCAGTGGGAACATTGTAGGCTGATTGCAGATTGACTGCAGCATTGTAGGCTGACCCCTTTGTATTATATATAAACGTGGCTTAAAGTTAAGTGACATTTAAAAGTAAAAAATTAAGTTAAATAGTCGCTATACCTTAGTTAACTTTGAGCAACGTTTACAAATAAACCCGTGATTGTCGATGAAATGAGGTTGCAACTGGATTTTTAAAGTTTTTAATTACAGGAATTGGCCTTCAGATGATGTCATAGAAATCTGGCTGGAAAACTAAAAAAAAACCGGCCAAGTCCGAGTCGGACTCGCAAACGAAGGATTCCGTACCGTATTACGATCGAGCAAAAAACGCCGAAAAAAAAACCAAACACGTTTCTTATATGAGGGGGTTGTATAAAATTAAATAAAGTTAATAATTAGAGGGAGGTTTCTCTAATTATTAATTTTATTAAATTTTTATTTTTTGTTATTATAGCGGCCTTAGAAATACAAAATCTGTGAAGATTCATAAGGTACTCCCCGCTGACAGACAGACGGACGAACGGACGGACGGACAGCGGAGGCTTCGTAATAGGGTTCCGTTTGGTACCCTTCGGGTACGGAAGCTTAAAAATGAAGAAGAACAGCACTGACCTGTGTTCTCCATTTCTTCAATGTATTGTATCTCAGCATCTGTCTTATCAACACCAGTTATTTTGCTCATGTCTGAGGTAGTGGGTCCTATACACTTGGTTTCTAGTGATCCGACGGTTGTATTAGTGCTGGTTGTCGTATATATTATGTTATGTCGGGTTCCTGAAAATATTATTGTATGTAAAGATGCTGCATTTCATGAACGCGCGTCAATCATTCCAATTTAGGTACACCTTATTACCGTATTTCTATTTTCTTAATGTCCCTCGGGTATCATCGCATTTCCGAATACAAACGAATGCTAATTTCCATGTCCATCAATTATTAGATTTATCGAGTATAATAATTTGAATTCAGAACTAAGTACTTTATTGTTGTTTTGTTTTGATTTCCGTGTGAACTTATATAGAGCTGTAAAACTATTTTCCTATCAGTCGTGCCTGCGACTTTAGTAGTTTTCCTCCCATTTTTTTTTATAAATTACATTAACTTAAAAGAGTATTAACTACTCTATATACTTCCAAGTCGATTGAGAGTGTCCGGTCTGCACCAAGTGCAAAGGGCAACTAATAGAAATCCGACGACTGACGAAATACGAGGTTTTCCAAGGGACATTAAGAAAATTGAAATGCAGTACAATGTCTTAAGATTAATACAGATTTAAGAATGTCTTGACGCGCGCTTGTTTTTATAAATTGTATATATATCACCGTATAATTTTTCTATTTTTTATTCACATGACGTCATTATTATTGATAGCTATTTTTAATATAAATTGTTATTTTAAATGAATAGAATTGTATTTAATTTTAATTTTATTAATTGCATTGTACTTAATCTAAATTTAAATTATGAAATTTAGTATTTAATGTTATTGCTAATTACTAAGGGGTTTATTTAATTACGTTGCTTAAAGTTAAGTAATGATTAGCGACTATTTAACCGTACATTTTTGACGTTTGAATGTCACTTAACTTTAACCAACGTTTATAATTAAACCCCTAAAGTGTACTGCAGGCTATAAGTAGAACCAAGATGTAAAATCTAAATATTTGCAAAGCTGAAATGCCGAATTTATTGAAACCCGTAGATCTTGAAAACGTATGTTTGCTACCTATATTCTTGCAAATAAATATATCATTCATTCATTCATTCATAATTATGAACTTCGTTAGTTTATAAACTATCGGTATTATTTCCGTTATATTATAAACTGCCGAAAAAATGGGAACTGCAACAAACCATTTACAATTTAACGCATTATTTTCCGATAGTTTATAATCTATCCATGGGAACCGACAAATTGTGAACTGGTATCAAACTTGCTTGCGACGTAACGCGCATCTTGCGCTAGTACTACATAGCCTGCCTAGTTGCGAGCAACAAAGTAGCGCTCGCTCAGCTTGCGCACCGTCACAGGTTGGTTACAGTTCTAACTTAACCCATTTCACAATTTTTCGACAGTTTATAAGCTAAATAGTGTGGCGTAGCAACATGCCGTGTTCGGGTTTGCGACAAGTCAATCGTCATCCTGAGGATGCCTCGTTGAGAGGTGAAATTTCTTTCAGGAGTTTTTTATGGCTCTTTAGAAATAGCTAAGCGTAACAGGTTACTAAATATATCCACGTCTATTGTATTATAAAAATGCGTTAAAATGTATGGACTAGGCAACCCAGTTTCTATTTTTTGGACATTGCAGCCGGTCTTTTGTATAAAAATTTCACCGTCAAAACTTAGGTAAAGTGACCTTGAAGTGAGTTGTCATTCCACCTGATGCTAGGGATTGACACTTGACAGCTCACTTCACATAAGTTTTCACGGTGAGATTTTCCACAATAGGTTGGCTGTTGTTCCATAAAACTTCAAAATAATAAAAAAATCTGGTTTACAGAAGTGCATCGAAAGCACTCTTACCGTTATAAAGTTATTGCTTATTGAGCTAGAGAACTCTAAAAATTAATTAGCAAATATATTATATACCTGCATCCTTAGTATGACCACAATAGAAACGGGTTTTGTCGACGGAAGAATATAAAAAATTACATATTGTGATTGTTTATCTGTCATTTTGTCTATTCTTCCGTCGACAAAACCCGTTTCCTGCACGCTTAGCATGACCACCATAGAAACGGGTTTCGGGTTTTCTACGGATTTTGTCGACGGAAGAATAGACAAAATGACAGATCGTGATTGTTTATCTGTCATTTTATCTATTCTTCGGTCGAAAAAACGCGTTTCTAATATTGTGGTGCTATTAACTGAGAATCAATCAGTCGATTCACTTTAATTATGATTACTTACTCATGCTAGCACTCGATTTATCAGTTGAATGTGTATACCCGACGAAGTTATTGCCAATTAATGCCTTCTTGATCAAATTGTTCAGTAATATTTCTGAAATAATAAATTAATAAACCATTACACAGAGGAACTTATACCCCCATCATAGAAATTTTTCTTCGAAAATTATAATAATCAATGAAACTATGTACTGAAAACGCAGCCTAATTGCGTAACACACGATCAATCATACGATAATCCATTGCTTGTTATGTTCGAAAAATTTGTCTGCTCGACAACGAAAATAAGTCAATAAATTTTGTTGAACAGTCAAAATTAAACAGATTGTGATTGATCGTGTGTTACACAATTAGGGTGCAGGATATTCGGTCAAAATGTAGTAGTAAAGTCAACAAAAGAATTTGGTATATATGCAAAAAATCGGATTCATCCGCTACGCTGTCAGTATTCATTTTTATACCCGCAGAAGTCTCGATCCCGTGGGAATATCGGGATAAAAAGTATTCTATGTGTTAATCGAGGTTATAAACTATCTGTGTGCCAAATTTCATCCAAATCCGTTCAGTAGTTTTTGCGTGAAGAAGAGACAAACATACACACACACTCACAAAGGTATAGTGTGATTTGCATATTTGCGTAATAACATTTTAGCCACACCTAAATGAGCGATGTTAAAAACTTTACTACACACAACCCGCACAATATTCTATTTACAGGGCGAGTTTTTATCCAGTGCGCAAACTTTAACACGTGACTTTACTCATCATTATGAACAACTTTTACTATCGGACCAAATCTGAAATCGCGAAAAAAAAATCTGCTGTTCCCTACATTTATGTTCGTATAATTCGTCAAAATGTAGGGAACAGCAGAAATTTAAAACAAATTTCTATTGCATTGAATACGAGGCTTTTGGCTATTTTGTATGTATTTTTTTTGTAATGTGCGTTTTGTTTGTGCAGAATTTAAAAAAAAATATTTTTCTTTCCATATTGTTTAAAGTGGTTGCAAGATCACTGGCTGTATACTTTTTTTTATTATTCCTTCTTCCATTGTATTTACCTGTTTCATAATAGGAATCCAGTCCCCTTATTGATGTAGCTTTGGTGAAATTGTAGACGGTCGTTCGCGGGCATGTGCCTGTTTGTAAAAAATCATGTTAATATTTTGAAAATGATATGTATATTTAAAAAAAAGTTTTTAATCATTAGATATAGCATCTCTGTGCTTGAAAACTGTTTAACTTTCTTTTTAACGAAGAAAATGCCATGTTTTTGCTCTTATTTTGGATGCATTGATCATTACTATAATCGGTTTGTCTGTCAGTAGTCTCAATCATGCCAGCAAGACTTTCATATATTTTATTTAAAACACCAACATTTCCGGAATAATACTAACATGAGATATTTTTTTAAGTTTGTAGTCTATGAATAAATTATTTGTTTATTCAGTACCTAGTTCACATACATTAATAAAATTAAAATATAATATCCAACTAACACTATTAAAAAAAAAAAAAAAAATTATAAATAAAATTTGAATCAGATTTTTAGTTTATTAACTACCATTTTATTCACTTGTATATTTCGCGCTTGGCCGACTTTGATGGTAATAAAACCGTAAACATAATTTTAAGTAAATATTAATATGTCTCACGAAAGATATGTTATGAAAAACTGAATATTAATCTTACCCACCCAGAAGATAATCTAAAATCTGCCAAAATCAATAAAATATTAATCATAATATTTGTTGAAGAACCTAAACCTAAAAAGGAATGATAAAAGGATTCCAGGAAAATTTTCATGAATCCGAAATGCTGTTAAAATAAGTTAGGCAGACGAAAAAGCTATATCAATCTGAAGCCGATGCAAAATTATTCCGCAGAGAATAATATTTAAAGAGTAATTAAAGTTTTCCTAAATCTTGTTTTTGGTTAACATATTTTTATCATTTTTATGAATAAATTCGTTGTAGAAGCTTGAAAGAGAGTTAAAATGTGATTTGAATATCTCTTTTCGAAGAAAAAACCGAATAGTGTATTTTTGAGCGTTTTGTTAATTCATTTAAAATTTGGAAACCACATACAACATCTAACGTCAGAATGTGCTGACTTATTACTTAAAAACTTATATTGTTCTGTAAATAAAAACTGTGACACTTAAATCACTCAAACGTTTGCTGGTTTTGCATCCTGTTTTATGTTCTAAAAAGTATTCCTTTAATTTCAAGTAAATTAAAATAATTAAGTTGGGCAAATGAACCCTGCATAGTAATTTTGCCTTATGTAAGCCTACATTCAGTTGTTTTTTTTTGCAAGGGCACATTTTTTTTGTTTTTAATTTCGGACATAACTAAAGCACAAAACTGGAACAGTGAAATTTTGTTATCATAATATTATACTTGTCTTAAGCTGCGATCACACTATAAGGCAACAACGAGAAGACTGACACAACCCTGTATTATAATCCAACCAGTAAAATGAATCGCTTTCGCCTTACCAGTACAGTCGCGGCTTAAATTTTTATAACGAATATGCTAATGAGTCCTAGCTTTTACGTTAAAAAGGGTCTCTTTAACACATGTAAAGAGAAAATTAGAAAATAAAATCTTTATATGTTAATCTTACCACGCGAAGCGATGTCACGAGGCTTGCACATATTAACGTTAACATGGCGGCAGAAACATTTTGAAAAAACAGTATCATTGCTGCAGGACTTTGAATTTGTAGTTGTATTGCTGGCTCTTGAATCCGTAGATGTATTGTTTCCTACAGCTGTAACCACAGTTGTTTGGCTTCCTTGAGCCATTGTACGAACTATAACTGTAGCTGCATTGCTTCCTGGAGCCATTGCATCAACCATAGTTGCAGCTGCATTCCTTCTTTGAGTCGTTGCATCAATCACAGCTGCACCTGCATCGTTTCTTTGAGTCGTTGCATCAATCAGAGCTGCATCTGCATTGTTTCTTTGAGTCGTTGCATGCACCACAGCTGCAGCTGCATTGTTTCCTATAGTCTTTGAAGTTAAAGCTAGATTGCTTCCTAGAGCTTTACTTTCTGTTCAAAACAAAACGAAGAAATGTTGGTGAAAATATATGTGTGTGAGTTTAAAAAGTTTTATAATCTTCCGAATATTTGATAGCGACTTTCCCTCCAGGCATCTATTTTGTTTCCGGAGCATTCATAAAAATTATAAAAACTAAAACCCAACTACGACAAAAAGTAAACTAAAAAGGTATAAACAAGATACACGGACAGACAAATTAAAAATCCGGAGTCACACGTGTTAGGGCATAAATCTAACAGATAGCACCTTTTTGCTTCGCCGTAGTCAGGTAAGAAAGCAATAAAACATTATGGCATAAATTTCTATGAAAACAAAAATCTTTTTTAGAGATGGTCTGTTTATAGATGGTCTCAGGCGGGGTTCACGGTTGGGTCATGGTATTTAGTTCAGATAGGAAACAGAATATAAGATAGAACTAGTAACTGTTTTGTAAACACAAATCAATATTTTTTTACCTGTATTTAATAAAGGAATAGTTTTATTACACAGCTTTTGTGACGATATGGATACAATAGATGTTGGGCCTGAAAAAAAAACAAAAGATTTTGGGTAAAGAAAGGAACCTAGATAATATCGTGTACCTATTGCTTTTTTGCTCGCTACTGCAGCTGGACAACCAAAAGTTTAATTCATTCATTTTGTTGCCAATAAAATCGCGGCCAATTTTTTTTCGTGCATTGAATTTTCAACGCTCAGCTCAGCGCCGAGAGTTGAAAATCCAAAAGTGTGTTTTTTCAGCGCGCTGGGACGAGAGTGCGTCCCAATGTCTTGGATTCTCAACGTTCGGCTTGACACCGAGAGTTGAAAATCTAGTCCACGATAAAATCCCGCAGCGATTTAATTACGTCCGTGCGAACGTGGGTTAGACTTGCAGAGTAGTGACAACGGACTAGACACACACGGATACCCGACGAGCCGCTTACGAGTCTTGCTGTGAGCGTTGAGGAAGGTGCACGTGTGTTTGTATTGCGCCATCGCCTTTGCAAGATAAGCACTAAGGCAAGTGCAACTAGAGCCTCCAATTCACTCACAAGATAAACAACACGACCGTCTCTCTCGAATACTCAAATAAAATGATCGCTTCCTGCATGACGTTTGTCGTAACGACTAGTCGCATACAATATATATGAAAGCTCTGCGACTAAACGCAGCGACAAGACGCACAGTTTATGCTGGCACTTAAGGTGGCACGTGCCTCGTGTTTTGCCCCGAGCAAAACCTTGCGATAATTAATTTTTCAGAGGCTCAGTAATTAAGAAAAATAAACTACACCTAAAAGCTCATTATTAATGTTCGATATTCTATCATCACATTGCACGTTCTTATTATTTTGTTTTTAAAACACACATTTTTTTAGCGTTCAAACATAAAACACCCCATTTTTTCGTGTCGGTGGTTAAAAATGTGACTTTAAAAAATTTATTACATGCATCTTTTGCTAAAGGTGACGTTCTATTAATTTGAGGATTACACTAATGGATAGATAATTTCAAAATCTAAATAATTCACGTTTTATTTTATCTGAAAAGATCGCTTTTTTTATGAAATAATTTCAAAAATTGTGTGAATTATATGATAAACTGGCGTGCGCAGAGAGCATGATTGAGCAAGTCAGAGCGGTGGGATAGAAAAGGACCAAACGCTCATGGTCGTTTGCTACTGGAAGTGCCATTATGGGGGATGCGGTAAAGTAGCCCGAGAAATTCAAATTATCTTATGGGTTTTTGCAATTTGCAGGCCAGTGTCAAATTATATGTTGATTAAAATATGATTCGCAACCGTAACAAATATGGTATCGTAGAATTTAATTATTCGAATCAGTAATACAACTCCTTAAGTTAGAATAATCCTCAAATGTCATGATTTCCTGAAATAGTCATTCAATAAGATTATAAATGAACTTAGAGAGTTGTTTTGATGACTTTTATGATTCATCATCATCATCGGCCTATAAATGTTCCCACTGCTGGGACACAGGCCTCCTCTCTGTGAGAGGGAGTGGGCCGTAATCCACCACGCGGGCCCAGTGCGGGTTGGTAGATGTCACATGTCTTTGAATTTTCGGTTCTAGGACATGCCGGTTTTCTCACGATGTTTTCCTTCACCGTTTTGAGAGCAATGGTGATGAAATAATTTACACAAAGTAAAGCGCCTGTCTGGGTTCGAACCTACGACCTACAACTCGTAAGTCGCGGCCGTTACCACTGGGCCTCTGATTACACTGACTGCACTTTTATGATTATAATTCTATAAATAAATATTTGATACGGCCGTGAATCATATTTAGATCAACATACAACCTGATACTGACCTGCAAATTGCAACAACACGTAAGAAAATTTGAATTTCGCGGGCTCCCAGCCGCTTTCTCCTTAAGGCAACTAGCCCTTAGTTACCCTTAACCGAAACCAAAATTGGACCTACCTGTAAATACAAGTTTCGGTACAGCCGAGCGTGTCTGGACAGCTAAATTCTCCTTTTCCGGATCGATTAAAACACATTCTATGACAAAATCAAAGCTGAATTAAAAGATAACTCGTTATTGCATAAATGATTTGATTACTAATCTATAAATTTCGTCTCAAATTTTGTTTTCAAGTATTGGAGTTGGAATAAGAAATCTGTCAGCTTAAAATCGGTTCAGAATGAGTTTTGATATAGATAAAGATTTGGATCTCATCTTACCTGACAGGAAAACTTCTTCTTTCTCTAAAGTAGTGGAAGGTGTGATGCCGGTCGATGCTACACTAGCTGCCTTCAAGGGACTCATTTGTGTTTCCATTTCTAAAGAAAAAATATCAACATTGTAAATTGTTAGTAGCTTTGATTGCGTTGAGTACTTGACGAAACTGGTAGATGGCACAGCTGATGCTAGGGTTGATTTTTGCCTCATGCAGCACAATACCTCATGGGTTTAGGATGTTGATGGGGCTTCCGCGCTTCTATAGCGCTTCGCAGATGTTAGCAGAAGCCCGTGTTGACGATTTTCATGCTCTAATGAGAAAGCGGGCGGCGTCAATATTGGATAGGTTGCGCGGAAGCTACAACAGCATCCTAAAAACAGTGGTCGACAAGGTGGACAACCCCTTTATCAGGTATTGGATGCGGAGGCACGTGCCAACATGTGTTGAGCCACGTAGTTATTAGTTGTTGTTAGGTTAGTTTGTAAGTTTTACTAACATAAGTAGTTTCTAAGTCTTTGTTACTAATACTAAATGAAGATAATAATAATAGGCATTACATCATATAAAAAGAAGCTATGATGTTTTCCTTTACCGTTTTGAAAGCAGTGGTGATGAAATAAATTACACAAAGTAAAGCGCCTGCCTCCACTGGGCCAACACTACTCAGTAATAATATGTAAAGAATACCTTCTGCACATTTTTGTTGGAACTCAACAACTTGAACAGCACAATCAACACATACAACGGGAATACCTAAAAATTCAGTTAGCATGAGAACTACTTTTTTTTAGGGTTCTTTACCTAAAGGGACGGGACACTGTTTCTTTAAAACCGTTGTAACGGTTCCAAAGATGAAACTTCATTTGGCTGAATGGTAGAATATTTGTAAATAAATGACACTAGCAGACTTTTTGGAACGAAGTTCTTTAATGCGGCTTGTAAACTTTCAGGAATCGTCACGCTAAAAAGTGTTAATACTTGCGACTGCCTTCTTCTAATTCAAAGAGAAAGAAAGCGAGAGAGAGAGAACGCTGGCAGAAAAAATAAAAGAAAAGAGTGAAGTAATTACAGTGTCGTGGGATAAAATTGTACAAATCGGCCCGAGTAGATACACTGCATAGAGAGACAAAGTGTGAATTTGGTTAAAATGAAAATCCAAGATGGCGGCTCTGAAAATTTTAAAATTTTTCATCATGGATATCGTTTTCATGGTTTTCAAGGGTGCAAAAGCCAACAAAGAGGTCAAAAAGAAAATTTCAAAGTGGTGGTTGCGAAAGTTTAAAAAATTTTCGTCATGTATTGTATATCGTATTTATTTGTTTCATGGGTGTCATTTTCATAATTTTCGAGGCTGCTAAAGCCGATAGTGAGGTCAAAATGTAAATCCAAGATGGCGGCTGCAAAAATATTGTTTTTTGTTTTAAATCTTACGTGAGAAAGAACTTCGTTCCTGATGGGGGTACCCCGATCACACACATTAAAAAAAAACTGAATACGTTATTTCCTGTTTATGCAACGTTTGATTGAGAATACTGCTAAGGATGGATGGTGCTCATCTTGCAGTAATAAAAGGCGAATTTAAATATGTGTGTTTGGAAAAAATTACTTTAAACACACTAATCAATCAAAAGACAAAAATCTAATTTGTAGCGCAAACTGAACTTTATGGTAGGGATAAAGTTCAGTTTGCGCAAAAAATGTGATTTTTGTCTTTTTCAATAATACTAGTCATTCAGAAATCAACTTTATTAACACTAGAATAAAGTTGATATTTGTATAAATGGAAATAAAGTCAATTGGAAACAAGGATTTGAATAGAGTCGATATTCTTTTCTTAAAACACGATGCAAGTTTCTTGCATGTGACATTCAATAAAAATGAAGAAACAAATGCAACAATCTAAACACTTTTTAGACGGTAGAATTTTATTATTGCATCAACTTGTGGCATGCCACTGGCAACTAAATCGCACCTTGTAAATCAGGCTTAAAAGCCTTGTAACATAAAACGATTAAAATACTTTACCGCTTATGACGTCATCAGAAAAGCTGGTAGTTCTCTCAGAGAGCGGCAGGTTGTAGGTGGTCACGCCTATTGAAACTGTTCCTTGAGAGTTTCTAGGTGATATTTGGGTTCCAGTGCCCGTAACTATAGAAAACGATAGTTTTAAAATAGAGATGTTACGAGTAAAAAGGGCATTCTTTTAAGAATACGAATTTAAATTGTGGAACCTGAAGGCCAATTTCCGTAATTAACGATGTTCAAATCTAATGGCCAACACATCTTAGCGACAATCAATGTCAAAAGTTATCAAAAATGAAAGTAAATTACAGGTCCTTTTTTTTTTTTCGTGTGGTTAGTGACTAACCTGATGTCATAGTTTTTATGCCGCCGATCGGCCTCTGACTTGGCTTCACATACCGTTGAAAAATATCTCTCAGGCAGGTTTCCTCAAGATTTTTTCCTTCACCGCTTTTGAAGCAAGTGATAATTATAAAATACGCACATGAATCCGAAAAGTCAGACGTGCGTGCCTTAGGTTCGAACTCGAGACTTGGCAGTCCAACGGTCACACCACTAGTCTAGTGCTGTCAAATTACGGGTATTTTTGACAGATTCAAAATTAAAGTCAATTAATTTATTTAAATTAGGCACTTAAGGCACTTCTGAACGTTAAAATTTACAATATTTTAGATTGACATTGAGATCAGAATGCGAACCATCAAAAATCTATTTAAGAACAAATGGAGATTGCCTATCAGATCATTTCTTAAAGCACACGCAGCGACTTCCATGCGCAAACTGTTTGTGCAAGCAAATAAAGTGTGGTATCCACACCATTGTAAATAATTTGCAGGGTGAATCGTTTTGCCGTTTTCAATTGTTGCATGCTTGCTTCCGCTAATTGCATTTGCGCGACGTGTTGCCGGGCCGTAAATAAAAATTGCTTTACACGAATTTCATGATTTATGATTTTTTTGTACAAGTTTTAGGAAGATACTTTGAAAGTGGTAAATTATGCTTGTGTTACATAATAATTAATAATTATTTACCTAAATTATCCTTATCTTTATTCATAGCTGAAGCTGCGTTTGAGTAGAATTTTCTTAAAATAGGAAATAATGCTTGCTGAGTTCTCGTTTCACTGATTAGTCGCGTTATATCTGAAAACAATTTAATCGTTTTAAAGTAGGACGTTAACAATCAATCAATCTGCCTAGCCTTTCCCCAACTATGTTGGGGTTGGCTTCCAGTCTAACCGGATGCAGCTGAATACCAGTATTTTACATAGAGCGACTACCTATCTGACCTCCACAACCCAGTAACTGGGTAATACGACACCTTGGTAAGACTGGTTGTCAGACTTTCGGGCTTCTGATGACCCGTAACGACTGTCAAAGATCCACGAATGACAGCAGTAAGACGTAAAAAACACGATTTATAAATGTAACCCGCGTATCAAAATAAATGAAGATTTTTTAAATGTGAAACATACGCTTTCTTGCAATCTGTGCACAATACATTATACCCTAAAAATCTGTGTGTGTGGATATTTCGTGAAAAGGGACGGAAGTGTGTAACAGGAAGCCGGGGAAGCGCGCGCTATTTGATTTGACCAATAAGCGCGCGCGGTGCTAGAGTTGGCCGTCAGAAACGACCTTGACAAGGCCCTTTAATGTTGCTTATTACCAAGGTGATACGTCAGACGTTACACGTCATATGCACTTACTGTAAGGCTCGCTCGTTTTAATTTTATTTGGTCCATATAATTATGTTAGTCATTGTTAGTTGTTGTTTTTTACTGCCTCGTTGGTCTAGTGGTCGCAAGCGCTACTGCTGAGCATGAGGTCCTGGGTTCGATCCCCGGGTCGGGCAAAGTGTTATTGGATGTTTCTATCTGGAATTTCTCAGTAGCAGCCCGGAGTCTGGATTTGTGCCCGGTTGATGGCAATAGGCTCGCCCCCTATTACATGGGACTTAAACATAACTGGCGAAATGTGGGTGTACCTACTACAGGTACACCTCTGCCCAACCCTTCGGGGAAACAAGGCGTGATGTTATGTTATGTTGTTTATAAACAATGACTAACATAATTCACACAATAGAAACACAAAAGAAAAACACAATTTTATTTTATTTTTCAATCAATCTCAATCTGCCTAGCCTTTTCTCAACTATGTTGGGGTCGGCTTCCAGTCTAACCGGATGCAGCTGAATACCAGTATTTTACATAGAGCGACTGCTTTTCTGACCTCAACGACACAATAACTGGGTAACACGATACCCCTTGGTAAGACTAGTTTTCAGACATTTATGTTTCTGACTACCCGTAACGACTGTCAAAAACTACCAATGACAGCCGGGACCAATGACTTTACGTGCTTTGCGAGGCACGCAGGGATCTCAATATGTAATGGACGGTCACCTATCAACGAACCGACCGCGGCAAGTGTAGCTTAACCTTCGATTGACCTGTGCGGCTGTTATTATTTAGCAACGAGTCCCTCCTAGAAATTACAGAATTACATTTAACATAACATCACGCCTTGTTTTCCCGAAGGGTTGGGCAGAGGTGTCCCTGTAGCAGGTATACCCACATTTCGCTAGTTATATTTAAGTCCTATGTAATAGGGGGCGAGCCTATTGCCATCAACCGGGCACAAATGTACACTCCGAGCTGCTACTGAGAAATTTCAGATAGAAAAACCCAATAACTTTGCTCGACCCGGGAATCGAACCCAGGACCTTATGCTCAGCAGTAGCGCTTGTGACCACTAAACCAACGAGGTAGTACAATTACTTTTATTAAAAAAATATTCACTATCCCTATTCGAATTAATGAATATCTTCTAAAGCTTACCTGAGGTAGCCACGGGTCTGTAATAAGTTATTTCAGATTCAGAAGGTACTGTTATCGAAGAGCTGGCGGCGGTACAAAACGGGAACGTCATATCCGCTTCTGTTACATAAACATACTGATTTATAGTTTGACCAATACCGCTGTACCGCGCCTTAGGAAGGCGCGCGGCGAGACGGGGGAGCAGTGCAGGCCGCTAATTCGTCATAGCTCTCGGCGCACGGCGTCCCGCCCGCCGCTCATTGGTCAACACTGACCCCCGCCGCGCCGCGTATTCCTAAGGCGCGGTACAGCGGTATTGGTCAAACTATAGTAAGTTATTTACCGGACACCCTGTATATGGTATCATACAGGTTGTCCGGTAAATAATGCATAACCTTGAAATAGCATATAATAGATCCTATAGTCGTTCTAAAAAAATAAAAAATAAAAATATATCCCAAGTAGTACCTACCTAAGATTTTTAACTAAATTTTTTAAACTTATTTTACATTTTTCTTCACCACTACCACAAATTAATGAATTCCATCGGTTATTTGTTGTTGTAATATTGTACATTGACTATGCCGACGGAGAAGCAGTAAATAATGTGACTAGAAAATGCTCAGTATTTTAAAAAAAAAATCTTATCATAAGTACTACTTGGGATATATTATTTTATTGTTTTTTTTTAGAACGGCCATAAAAATATGTTATTTCTAGTTTATCCATTATTTATCGGACCCCCTGTATATCGTTTTAAGATGAAATGCGTGCGGTGTTTAGTCCATACAAACGTATCTCTCAGTTTCCTCCCGGGATAATGTCACTATACAACGTGTGACGTTAAATGCGCAAAACCTCAGACACCCCAACTGATTTTTAATTCAATTGACCTATTTCAGAGAGAAAAAAAAATCATTCAAAAAATTGTAAAGGTTTTGTGTGCTGTTTTTGTTCGTAAGATTCGTATTTGCATTGAAATAAAAGCTATTATTATCCCGCGTATGAGAAAATTTTAATTGGTCGACAACAATTTGTGTTTGTTTACCTATTTTTGCGGGTTTGCGCATGTGATGGCAGACCTATTAATAAATAGACACGGCAACGTTTTAAATGAATATTTTTTGAAAAATGTGACCTATATTAAAAAGTGGTTCAATTGATTCTGCTCGTTGTTCTGACCAAACTATTTTCAGGTTTTGCGCATTTAACGTTACACGTTGTTGAACATTTATTAACAATTTTTTCAATTTATAACACTACCACGCTCCTGTTTTGTTTTTATTCATAAATTATTTGATGTAAAAATAAGAAATATTCTTAAATTAAAATGGCCCGGTTAAACTGTCGGTTTGAAACTATACATCTGGCAAACCATTTTGACGAATTAAAGAAAAAAAAAATCGTTTTTAAATTATTGCAATAAGTGTCTGTGCGATTGAAGGCAATTTACCTGCATTATGACACATGATAACATTTTGCCCGACTGCGTCGATTTTACAAGAATCTTCGTTGGTTTTTAATATATTGAATCGTTTCGGTGGCGGCGCCGACGACGGGCCGGGTGTGCTTGTATCCTCATCGGTCATATTTCTCGGTAGGTCTTCGGTATCTGTGAAAAAGTAAGTTACAGACCGTTTGCATTTTAGTTTCCAAACATGTAAACAAATAAATGTTTTGGAAAAATTACTTTTAACACCCTTATTTAAAGTTAATTGATTCAGGCATGACCTTGCGGAAACCCATAATAAAATACAATAGACGCGGATACATTTAGTATTTAGTCTGCGCTCAGCGCTCGGTGTGGCAACGCGCCGTGTTCAGGTTCGTAACAAGTCCATCGTCATCCTGAGGATGCTTCGTTGAGAGGTGAAACACGTGTCGATTTCTTTCAGGAGTTTTTTATGGCTCTTTAGAAATAGCTAAGCGGAACAGGTTACTAAATATATATATTCACGTCTATTGTATTTCAGTTTTCGCTACAATTCAAACATTTTTATGCCTTTTCCAATGCTACTTCTACTAGAAAAAGAAATCAACTTAATTTTGCCCTAAAAAAACTTTGAATATGGAATAAATTGGGATGACTGTCGAGTAGATACAGAATGACAGCAAAGGTTGGTGGACCACGTGTCGTGGATTTCCCACTTGGGACACACGTTCATTTGTAAAGTCTGTACGTATTATTTAGGAGACAAATGACTACCGACATCGCGCTTTTCCTTGGTAATGTAACAATTGTTTTTTGGGCAAAATACGACGATTTCCTTTCTTTGTTTTCTGTTTTGAAGCCAAATTGGAGTGGGGGCATACTATCTTCACTAGAATAGAACTATACACGTTCAAATGTCATTTTGTATCATACTTATAGTACTTGGGCGACCGAGTTCTGCTCTGGTGATAATAGAGAATGCTCATTTAATAGTATAGGAAAGTTCATACGAATTTCATGTATAGTACGTAATAATTCCATGCTGCCATGATAAAATACAATAGACGTGGATATATTTAGTATTTAGTCTGCGCTCAGCGCTCGGTGTGGCAACGCGCCGTGTTCAGGTTCGTAACAAGTCCATCGTCATCTTGAGGATGCTTCGTTGAGAGGTGAAACACGTGTCGATTTCTTTCAGGAGTTTTTTATGGCTCTTCAGAAATAGCTGCCATGACAGTAGGTACTTACTAATTCCATGCCGCTATGATAGTAGATATTTACTAATTCCATGCTGTCATGCTTCTAAGGTAGCCATCTTGTTCTAAACTTTGGGCGACCGAGTTCTGCTTGGGTGAAAATACGGAGAAAACAAATTTTCCCAGATATGAGACCTAGCTAGATCGATTTTTTGCCCCCGTAAACCCCTATATTGCAACTTTCATCGAACTCGTTAGAGCCGTTTACGAGAACGTGATTACAAATATATACACAAATATTGCTCGTTTAATAGTACAGGATTATAATTGAATCGGAAGTGTGTTTGCTGGTTTGTCATTGCTTCACGTAGCATCGGAACAATAGACTTGCAAGATATTTTGTATGGAGTTAGTTAATGGATCTGAAAGTGACTAACTTTTTATCTCGAAAAAGATACGGTTCCTGTCGCGGGTAAAAGCACGATTACATAAATAAATTCACACCTTTATCCTATGGGGGGTTGACATAAACTACAGAACGTCACCTGCTACCATCGCCTGCTAGTCTCTTCTTTTCGTATGGTTATGGTTGGTGTCAGAATCTTAAAGCCACCCATGGTCCTCTGACTTGGCTTCACATGCCGTCGAGAAATATCCCTCAGGCATGCCGGTTTCCTCACGATGTTTTTCTTCACCATTTTTGAAGCAAGTGATAATTATACAATACTCTTACCGACTAAAACCCACCCGTGTTCCTTCAGTTGCCATGTTGCCGGGGGCCACGATCTCCCTTTTGGACTTCTTCGCAACCCCGGCAAGAATCAGCCCTAGCGGACCCCAATTCTGCTGACATCTCTTTGAGGCGCACGTGGAACACAACGCGCCATCGACTCGGGCCTGGTCCTAATCGGATGGTGAGCTACCCATTGCTCACCGTCCGCAAGCCCGCGCCTACGGTGGCTAGAAATCGGCCTGCAATTCCCGACGCCCAGGGCGTTTCTTCCTGCGGCGGTTAGGGGCGTGAGGGCGCGAAATTTGCCTCTCCCTCACGCGTTCCGCTTCCTCTTTCGCGAGCATTACCGCTTCGCAAAAGGAGGTGACGACCTCCCATTTCCTCTCGCTCCGTACCATGACCTGAACCAGGGCCGGACGCGAGAGATCACCGCCACCGGTCGTCTCCACGAGGACACGGCGATGCTCTGCCCAAGCCGGGCAGACCTCTACCGTATGCTCCACCATGTCCTCCGGGCGACCTACACAATGGTGACACCCGGGCGTTTCCTCCCGCCTTATCCTGAACAGAAACCTCCCGAAACAGCCGTGTCCGGCGAGGACCTGCGTCAGGCGGAAGGTGAGGACGCCGTGGCGCTTCTCTAGCCACTCCTCAAAGAGAGGTCTTTTTGCCGCAATTGTGGCGTGTCCAGCGCTGGGTTGCGACAATCGCACTCTCCATGACGCCATGAGATCCCGCCGGAGCTCTGACCGCTGTTCCGTAATTTCTCGCGGCAGCGGAGTTAAGCCCCGGCGTTTCCCGCCATGGGATCTGGAGGCAAAGGTACTCGCGCACGTCTGGGAGTGGCGCGAGGACCTTTTCCTCCAGATCCCATGGCGGTAATCTGGCAAGGAGGCTCTCCGCCTCGCAGGAGACCGTGCGGTATCCTCGAGCCAGCCGGATGGCCATGACCCTCTGGGACGCGTTCAACCGGCGGGCTGGCCGCAGCCTTAATGAACGCGCCCATACCGGTGCCCCGTAAATGGCCATGAACCGTACAGAGGTGTGTGCCTTGGGTTCAAATTCGAGACTTATGACTTGGCAGTCCGACGGTCACACCACTAGGCTATCACTGCTCTTTTCTTCTTCTTTTTTTACGTTTTATTTTTCAGCTGTTACTAATTCAGAAAATCAATTTAAATAAATATTATCTGTACCTGTGGGTTCATCAGCCAAATTAACTTCTGTTTCATTTTTCAAACTTGTTGTTTGATCCTGTACTGCTATTTCACCTGGAATTTTTCAAATATTTTCTTTATCTTTCTTCTATTTGGAATCGGTGCAAAACGTTTTCCTCTTCCATTCTCCCCAGTCAACCGTCACGTTATCATTCACTCCCTTTTCATTCATATCATTCCTCATACAATCCATTCATCTTTTATTTGGAGGTCTTACTCTCCCTCTCCTATATTGGTAAGAATCTCTACTATATTGTAAAGAATATAATATACTGGTAAATCTGTAGCCCTGTTTACATGACATTAGAATGTTCTTGTCTAATATGTTGTGAGCACCATGTATCTATCACATACCTAATTAATTTATCTGTCGTTGCTTCATTTTTAATTCTTTTTACCTATTGTGGTAGGTATAGTAATTTGAATCTAAGTGGATCGTCTTCTATTTAACTAATGTAGAAACCTATACAAAATATTGTAAAACATTTTAAAAGAGTATCGGTGGAGTTTCTTGCCCATTCTTCTACATACGAAAATTACCTTTTGGAAGGGGCGACTAGAATCAAGTAATTTTTTATATATATTCAACAGTGCCATAAAATTAAAACCTTTCAACTGTCATTAACGAGACACAATAGAATTGTTATCCACCTCAATGAAGCGTCGTAACAGATGATGAGATAAGGGCCTATTTGAAATAAATTATTTGACTTTGAGTTTGAGTTTGACTTTTGTTGTTACTGTCATATAGCCAACTCTTTCTTAACGTGCTATCTCGGTCTTCCCTTTTTGCACGTCCACCATTACATAGTTCGTGAGTCACTCTTGTATTTTTACTGTTATCTATACTTAATAATAGTAATATTATAAAGAGGTAAAATTTGTTTGTTTCTTACTAAGTTTGGATGTATGGAGTAATCTCCGGAACGAATGATCCAATTCTAAAAATGAAAAATCCCAACACAACGCGTCGCGGCGCGTCGCACGCCCGCGCTTTTACTATACCAAAAGCACCTTTTAGCGCTAAAGTAGTGAGACCTACCTTCATATTGGCAACTTTTAACTGAATTGCAGAGGTCCAGGGCCGCATCAGCGTTCGAAGTTAAACCTTTGTTAAAACTAGTATACTGGTTCTGTTGGCAGAAGGGAAACTGACAGCCCGATAGATTCTTATCCGTAGGTATACTAGTACTTGTTTTTTCTTCTGTAATATACATTTTAAACAATGTTTTTATTTGTTTATTTATATAAAGACTTACCAACTGTTTAGTTGGATTGTGGTGTTAATGTTAATCTTTTTTGTAAAATGTATAGGTTTCGCATGTATTACAGGAAAGCACGGCAATATTAATTAGCGCACTTGTATATAATACAAAAAAAAAAAACATCATTTTAAAATGGATTGCAAAACATTGTTTTTTTTAAATATACATAATTTGCCACCGAAAACATTAAGGTCACAACTGTGAAATAAGTCATTGCATCTTGACTGAGGATGCAGGAGGGTGACGATTTTAAGAGCAAAAGACACAATTTTTAATGGAAAAAAAAAAAATACCCGTCTGCAAAAACACAAAACAAGCATTATAATACATAGAATTTTGGTATCGTAGGTTTTGGTATCGCAAAGTTACACCATATTTCAGGTTGGTTTGTCCCCCGCCTGCAATACCAAAATTCTACATATCATAATCAAATGCTTGATTTTCTCATTTTCAGTTAAGTAGGTGTATGTTTTTGCAGTTGGGTAATATTTTTGTTATGTCACTCCCACAACTAAGACGAATCTAACGACAACTCATAATTATGTCAAACCAGCAAGCCATTTGGGTTACAGAGGGTGCCAAAGAAATAGACATACCTGCATACTCTCGAGAAACATTACCCTCCTTTTGGGGCAGTCGGATAAAAAGGTTGATATGTTTATAGTGGGCTGTTTCAAATCATCGCATCCGGTTTCTAAAGCCACACATACACATGCCAGTAACTTGCACAAAAGCATGCGAGAAGCTTGCATGTCACACTGTGCCATATACACATTTTTTTTTAACCTAGTAATTAGCATCGACTGGCTGCCTTCGTGTTGTTTGTACTTTCTTAGTTATTATTTTCTAACAACCTCACAATTTTGTTTTATAACTATTGTTAACCAAAAATAATGATATTTCGTTAGTACTAGCTGACCCGACTGACGTTGTCCTATTCACAATTCACATAACATACAAAAAAAACAGACGTTCAGTTTTTCCGAAATTTGAAGATTTTCTCGATAACTTATCGATTTTTTCTTACCGTAAGAACCTGATTCGGACCCTTTATACACAGCACGGTTTCTTTACGGTACGGCGTAAAACCGCACCGTAGAAAAAACGTGTCTGTCAACAAGCTTACATAGTGATCCATACAACAGTGACGACCATGCCATACACTCGGCGAATAAACCGTAGTTTTTCACGCCAAGAAAAACGTGTGTTAAAAATTGTCAAATTGAGGTTTTAGTAACGTTTTTGTTTATATTTTTTTTGTTCCATAATTAATAAACAGTTAAACAATATCACTGTGCCATAATATAAGCACTTCAGATTGTTGAATGTCACAATGACACGCAAGCTACTTTCTTATTTTTGTGCAAGTAACAAGCATGTGTATTACCTGCTTTACGTTCGTTATTAAAGTTTGACATGAGGTTCGGCTTTTAACAAACATTAATTAATTTTGAATATAATGCAAAGAAATGGCCATAACATAATAATTTTGAATGTTTTTATATGCTGGTTCTCATTCCGGATTGTTTTAGATAATAAAAAAAAATATTTTACTTGTATTGGGGAAGAAGGGAAACATCGACGGGCCTGAATTCACGTGCCTGAACTTGTTGCTCATCTTGGAACCTAAAAATTACATGATGGGCGTTTAATTTTCAGAGCTTCTACAACAGCAGAAGATAAACAGGGTCAAATTAATTTAGTTAGCTCAAATCCAGTATTTCTATTTTCTTAAGTCCCTCGGGTATCATCGGATTTCCGAATACAAACGAATGCTAATTTCTGTGTCTATCAATTATTAGATTTATCGTGTATAATAATTTGAATTCAGAACTAAGTACTTTGTTGTTGTTTTGTTTTGATTTGCGTGTGAACTGTATACAACTGTAAAACTATTTTCCTATCTGTCGTGCCTGCGACTTTAGCGGCTTTCCTCCCATTTTTTTAATAAATTAGGTAGGTACATTAAGTTAAAATAGTATTAACAACTCTATGTACTTTCAAGTCGATTGAGAGCGTCCGGTCTGCGTCAAGTGCAAAGGGCAACTGATAGAAATCCGACGACTGACGAAACACGAGGTTTGCTGAGGGACATTAAGAACATATTTGCACTGTAATTAATTTGATCTTGTAAATGTAGGGATCATAGCACTTAGTTTCTGCCTAGGCAGTAAGAAAAGCGGGAGTTTCCATAATGTAACTACTTTTACAACATATTACCTGAGTCAGCTAAGTTGGAGATAGCTTGCAAGGTGGCCGTATTGAACGTGGTGTTAACCGCAGCAGATTTTTTCTCGTTCATCACATTTCCTGTGCCTAAAACAAAAGTGTGTCTCTTGCGTGAAAGTTTCCCACGATTTATGGAGGAAAGTACTTAAACTGGCAGATTTACACGTAGGTACAGTCACAGATTAGTACAGATGAGACACTCCACAAAATCGTTTAAATTAAAAGCGACTCTTGCTATGACATCATAAAGTGAAATTCAGGTCGTACAGCTAATTACCTACAGTTATATTCACCTTGAAGTTGCCTCTCTTTCTATCGCGTAACTCTTATACAGGGTGATTGGAAGATGGGTGCAAAGCTTTAAGGCGAAGATAGTACAGACAATTTAGAACCATTTAAGCCATGGTTGTCTCAGACGAAGTCTTACCAAATATTTTTAACCAAATTTTTAAGTTTTTTTTCGGAAATTCTCAAAATTTAATGTAAACTGCATAATTATGGCCAAATTGAATGATAAATGAATTCATTTTTTATTTATTTAATTAAAGTAATGTGTAAGCAATCAAGCAAAACATGTTTTAGGCTTCTGTGTCATTAGACATTTTTTTTACAGATATTTAAAGCTCAGAAAAAATACAAAATTTGTACAATACGTCTTTTAAACCTTATTAGGCAAAAGAAGTATGTAAGGATCGTAGCAGGTGGCGTTCTGTAGTTTCTGCCTACCCCCATGGGAAGAAGGCGTGAGTTTATGTATGTATGTATGTAAAAATTAAAAAATTTGGTAAGACTTCGTCTAAGACAACCATGGCTTAAATGGTTCTAAATTGTCTATACTATCTTCACCTTGAAGCTTTGCACCCATCTTCCAATCACCCTGTATATTCTGACTACGTTACGCCCACTAAATTCGACAAGTCGAGCCCGCCGCGTACCTACTTGTAGCTTCCTACGAAAAATGCGGAGTGTCCCATCTGTATCCATCTGTGGTACAGTCACGATCATTACACTCACACAAGATTTAAGCGATTTTCTCCTTAAATGTTGATCGATATTGTATAGTGTAACGAACATAGTATTTTCGTAACCATACTCTTATGAAATAGGTTTATTCTTAAAGTTGCAATAGTTATTTATATCGTAATAATCGTATAAACCACATAGACAATGCTAAGTTGACTTTTAGATTACTAGAACTGAAACTTTTCTATAGGCTCCCGCAGACAGGCGTGACGCAATAGCGCGACGCGACTCTAGTAGAACAATTTCTATGAAAATTTTTGGGAGATGTTTTACCAGAAATGCTTCGTACCGTCGCGTCGCGCCTGTTAGCGTGAGCCTTTAAACGTGTTTATTTTATTGATGGCAAACCTCTAGGGCATGCTACCTCTACAGCGGCATGACGTTGTATTTACCTGTTTCATTGTAAAATAGAATATTCGTTTGCACATCAACGTCTTCCAAAATAATCGAATGTATCAACTTTTGCATGGTGTGCACTGAAACATAAAAGTAAAATCATTTCAGTAATTAATTTTTGACCGATTCGACGATTTCCCTATCGGTTTTCTTCGAAACCCCGGCAGGCATTGGCCCTAGCGGACCCCGTCAATTCTGCTGACATCTCTTTGAGGCGCGCGAGGAACACAACGCGCCGTCTCGACCCGGGCCTGGTCCTTATCGGACGGCAAGCTACCCATTGCTCTCCGTCCGCAAGCCCGCGCCTACGGTGGCCGGAAATCAGCTCTCGATTCCCGACGCCCTGTTCTGAACCCCCCTGCGTTGATATTATTCGTTGGTTATTAAAAAAAAAAATCTGTTGTTTCATAAAACAGTGCAATACATACGCGGTCAAAATGTATGGAACAGTTGATTTTTTAAATAACCAACGAAAAATATTAACGCAGGGGTTTCAAACTCATGTACTGAATCCATGGTTTCAGTTTTCGCGTCGATGTCCCTGCCACCCTGTATAGATTTTGCATGACCACATCTTGCATTGGTCTTTTAACTAAAGTATAAATGTAGTTTGAAGTACACTAAATAGAGGTTCTATGAACGAATTTTACATGCGTCTACATCTACATGTACATCCTTTCAGCGAGCGAATGGGCTAGTTGTAATGGGATCTGGAACACTTGTGCGAAAGACACTTGCGCAAATCCACTTGCAAATTTTTATGGCACCATCTTGAGTTTTAATTTTGACCCCGTTATCGTATACGTAGTCACCGCCCTCGGAAACCATGGAAATGATACCCATCATGAAAACTTAGCAAATTTTCGGTAGCACAATCTTGAATTTTAAATTTGACCCCATTATCCTTATCAGCGTCCTCGAAAACCATGAAAACGACAACCATGATGAATTTAAAAAAAAAATCGGTGCGCACCGTAAACGCACCGTGATAACAAAATTGCGATCAAACACAAATTCAAGATAGTGCATCTTGAATTTAGATTTTGATCCCAGTTTTGTTATCTCGGTGCGTTATATTATCAGCAACCTCAAAATCCATGAAAATTATACACCCAAGTCGAAATTTAATAAGAATAAACTATTAATAAAATAATTAGCAAGCCTTTGAAAGAATACTGGCGTTATGTTATGAAGAAATCTCATTTCCGCAACTTTTTCGTGCAAATGTCCGCGTTCTCGCAAAACTCCATTCGTGGAAATGTCTTTTCGCGCAAGTGTCTTTCTTGCAAATGTCTTTCACGCGAGTGTCCTGCTAGGTAGTTGTAATGAGGTTTTTGTATTAACTTTTCGTTTTTACTTACACCTTCTTGACTTAGTAGATGACCTGGTTGACCAGGTGGCCCATCGTTCAGTAGTCTTCTTCCATACGCGGTTCCATCGTCGGCAGCATAACCGACGGATTGAGCCACCACTTCGCCACGACCCGAAGGATCTTGGTACTGCGTCGGAAATACAAGTATATATAAAAATTCTAGCGTAAATACGTTTTTATAAAGCTATTATTTAAGCCCAGCACCTGAAAGCTTCTGATAATTCCGCGACAGCAGACAATAAGTGGGACAAGTGGAAATATCTGAAATAAAATTTGGACAATTTAATTTTGTACTATTTTCATACATTTTCCAGAATAGGAGGAATAACATTTAATTATTTGGTTTCGTACATTCTAAGACTTCGTTTAAAATTATGTTTGTGACATTTAGCGATATTTTTCATACAATTCCGTTGCAAAATATATTTTTTGTCACGAATATTTATTAATAGTTCTCATATTATTCTTTTATAAAAGGTAATAATTTGCTGTTAGCTGATGAGCTAATGAATTATGTGGGATGAGATGTCATCCCACATAATTTACTGTGAATGAGCCTCTCCGTTCTTATTCTGAAACTCTTGAAATAGCTACATATATACACATCGTGTGTATTTGACAGGCGCTTTACTTTGTGTAAACTATTGCATCACTGCTCTTAAAACGGTGAAGGAAAACATCGTGAGTAAACCGGCATGTCCTAGAACCAAACATTCGAACACGTGTGACATTTTCCAACCCGTACTGGGCCCACGTGGTGGATTACGGCCCACTCCCTCTCACAGAGAGGAGGCCTGTGTCCCAGCAGTGGGAACATTATAGGTTGATGATGCTATGTTTTAACTTTTTGCCATCGATATGCTAAGAAGAAAATTATACGCTTTGACTTTGCGACCAGGGGCGGTTATCATATATCTCATCACCTGTTAAGCAGCCTTATAAAGGCGGCTAACAATTAAAATTCTATTGTGTCTCGTTAATGACATTTGAAGGGATATATAAAACTTTACAGCAAAATCAAGTTTTGCAAAGGAACAACGGTGACAGACGTAGCACGTACATATTTGCCAAGACAAGGTTAGGTTAGGTTAATTTATTTCTAAGGTTACTGAAGCATTCTGTTTCTGTAGTTCTTGTATGTCCCACTCTTCCTTTAAAAACGTCAAATTAAAATATGTACAAATGTGGGGACGAGAATACGACAATAAATAAAAACACTGGCGATACTAATGCGCAGGAGTATTTTTAAATCCTCGAATACCTAATTAATCCGAAAAACATTTATTTTTATTCAAGCAATCTAAATAGTAGTTTTGGACCGACTATCCCCGCGTTTGATTTCAAGATTAAGCCGACGTACGCATGGACGTAATAAAATCGTGGTGTTTTTTCAACACTGGGACGAGAGTGCATCCCAGCGCGTTGGATTCTCAACGCTCGCGTTAACATCGAGAGTTGAATATCCAGTGCGCGATAAAATCCTGCCGCGATTTTATCACGTCCATGCGAACGTCGACTAAAAGCGATCGCCGTACGAATACACGATTGTTCGGTGAACCTGAATGCGAGGCCGCGCCGACATAGGGCGCTTTCCGGTTTTCCGAACAAAAGGGACATGCACGCGACCGATTTTTAATCGTGCGACGATCGCTTTTCGATAGGACGCGGCCTATGGGTTTTGTCAGCGACTAGTTAAAGTAACTAATTTGGATATTATTGTATTTTTTGGTAGACTGGGAACGTCATTAGTTAAATATGCGAAGTTTAATATTTATTGTCGTATTGACGTACCTGCCAAATAAAACTTACATTTATACCGGGTGCTGGGAAACCTCTGAAACCTGTGGCACTTCTTGCAACGTTCTCTCATCTCACTATGGAGGCTGTCGTCGTAACACCTCCTGCTCAATTCACGTCTAAAGTTGATGCTGTTGACTTTGATGTTGTCTCGATAATCTAAGAAAATAAAGTGTATCATTAGTTCATTGATTCAGGCGTGGAAATCCATTATAAAATACAATAGTCGTGAGTGTATTTAGTAACCTGTTCTGATTAGCTATTCTTAAAGAGCCATAAAAAAACTCTGAAAGAAATCGACACGTGTTTCACCTCTCAACCAGGCATCCTCAGGATGACGATTGACTTGTCGCGAACCCGAACACGGCGTGTTACCAAGTTACCAAGCGCTGGACGCAGAGAACGCGGGGTGTATCATTACTTTTGTGTACATAAGTGCTACAAGAATTGGTGCCTGAATGAAACTGATGACATTTGTGAAATTGACACAAAAATTGTGTTTAATAAAACAAGATGGCGTCGTTAGCACGCGCCAAAAATTCCTTTTACCGTTGTATCTCTATCAATCTGCCTGACTTTCCCATGTTGGGTTCGGCTTTCAGTCTCACCGGATGCAGCTGAATACCAGTATTTTACATGGAGTGACTGCCTATCTAACCTCCACAACCCAGTAACTGGGTAATACGATACCCCTTGGTAAGACTAGTTGTCAGACTTTCGGGCTTTGAGGACAGGTCTTCAGAAGCCCGACAGTCTGACGATTGTCAAAGATCCACGAAACACACATCTAAACTCAATACTTGTCACATATGCACACAACACTCATTACATTACACGACACCCACAACACACACACACAAACACACACACACACACTACACACTACACACATAATTACATTCATCACCAATCACCAAATCACACTAACATACACATTTGCACTTACCAACGTCTTATTATTTTATTTTCTTTTTTCTTTTCTTTTCACTAGTACATAATCTTATCTTTGACAATTCTCTAACTCTAAATCAACTTGTATGCTCATAATAATCGCTCGACCTTATTGTATCTACGCGAAGACACTGCCGCCCAAGATATAGGATTTTCCTAGTTTGGGGGCAGAGTACATTTCTTCTTGGACTTTCGACCTCAATTTTTGTATAATTATACTTAAGTTTGCCTACCTTTCTGTATACCTATCTATTGTCAAAGTTTATGTTTTTTTGTGAATAAAGAATTATTATTATTATTAATTACAGCCGTGCCCAGCAGAAGAGGAGTCTCGGTATGTAAAGATGGTCACCCATCTACGGACCAACACCGTCAAGCATAGCTTAACCTGATAGTTCAACCGACCAGTGTGGCTGTTATTACTTAACCACGAGCTCCTCCGTTGAATCTGTATTGTGAAATATTTTTAGGCGTTTATGAGAATTAATAATGATTAATTATTTTATGAGTTACTGCTAGTTTACCTATTTAAAACGATGATGCGACTGCCAAATATCTTTTATTAGGTGTTGCATCTTTAATTTAAAAACTTTGCTCATAATATAATGTTTTGATCTGTTTTGTCCGTTTCATTAAAAAATTTGTTCCACACCTTAGATTCTGGAGCTTGGCCCGAGGCCTGAGTCTTGAAACCTAGAACTGTGGGGAAACAGCGAAGAATGTTACCTGAACTCATTTCGCTTCGAAATTTGCAGGACCATTCAGTGACCGTGACATCAGATTTCAGAAATGTGGTAGTGTTGTCGCTCGACTCGCTTTGCTTCGTTTGAGAACTATCTATGGTTGTTGAATTATCTATTTCAGACGTTTCATCTGTGGTCGTTATAGAGGTTTGTTTATTGGATATGCCATCGCGCGATTCGATATCCACGACAGCACCGCTGGTTGGTGACTGAGTTGGTTCAATTCCTAAAATTATATATGGATATTAGATGACCATTTTAAAGATTTTAAGTCTGATTTACATAGTGAGATTTAATTAAAAGTACATATAAGGTCATTTGTTGCTTCAATTTTATTGTATGCCACATTCGTACGGGCAATAAACTCGCATCGTGTACGTGGGGCTTTATATTTCAATGAAGTTCAAATTATGATTTGGCTACTGCGAAATGATTAAGTTGAAAGCGTTTCAGGAATTATTTGGGTCTGTTTTCAGCTGATCAAACATTGTTTTTTATTGATGATTTAAGGCCAAATAATTTTATTCAAAACTTTCAAAATTATTGAATTTCAATAACGAGGCTTACCTTCAATAATTTCAAAATTGGTTGTTTTCTGCAATACCTCTGAAAAACAATCAGTGTAGGATGGTACTGGCACCCGAGGTATCGGGGCTACTGCAGTCTGATTCTCATTTGAACAATATGTGTTATTTGCTTCTGAAATTGTTAGGAAACGATTTTGTCTTTATTGTTTTCAACAATAATTTTACGTTTTTTTTTATTGCTATGTAATGCTAACATTTTAAGGCCGCGCAAATATTTGTACCTGAACTCAAAAGCACCCACACATTTTGGGATATACGGGGCTATTGGTTATACGTCGGCAATCCGTTAAGGGGATTTAGAAGAGGTCATTTGCAAACAAATTACCATAGAAGCCAATGTCAACCATTATCGAGTAAATTGACTTTTTTTTAAATGTATGAAGTAAAAATATAAAATTTACCCAATAACAGGGTTAATGGTTATACGTAACTATTTTCAAGTAATTTTAACATTTTATGTTTTAAAACGAATGAAGTAAAAATGTAAAATGTAACCAATAACCCTGATGTACAGGGTTAATGGTTATGCGTGGGCAATACATTAAGGGAATGTAGGAGGCGTCATTTACAACCATATGACGCCGATTGACTCCTATGCAAATATCAACAATATTCGTGTAATTTGACATTTTATATTTGTACTTCTTACATTTTAAAATATAAATTGTCAAATAACTAGAAAATGATTGACATTGGCATATGTGTCATCAGGGGTAATCTGATAGCAAATGACCTCTCCGACATCCCCTTAACGGATTGCCGACCTATAACCAGTAACCCTGTATATATACATAGGGCGACTGCTAATTAGTGGCCGATACTTAAACACGTGACTAAAATCGCGAAAAAAAACAGCTGTTCCCTAAATTTTGACGAGTTATGCTAACTTAGATCTAAGGAACAGCAGATTTTTTGTCGCGATTTCAGATTTGGTCCCACAGTAAAAGTTGTTCATAATGATGAGTAAAGTCATGTGTTTAAGTATTGGTCAGTAATTACCAGTCACCCTATATATATGTCTAAGATATAGTACCAATCAATGTTTTTGAATATATCATAAAATCTACGACTTCCATGATAATTTTAGAAACTGGTTAAATTCTAAATGTAAATATGAGTGAATATCTTTAGATACCTGTTGTTTTTGACAACCGTGACGGTTTCTGAGCAACATAACTTTTGGATGTAAAAGTGCCTTCCTCGACTCTCTGTGCAACTGGAGTGCCGCATAGTATCACCGTCGGTTGTTGTCTTAGCAGCGAACTTGTGTCTATAACAGTTACATAAAAAACTTTTTACAAAAAAAAAACTACCGACTTCCAAAAAAAAACACTACAAAGTGTTTATTTTTAGTTTATTTTTCACTTTTTAGTTGTGGTACCTACCCCACACACATTCGAATACCACTACCTACTACCAGTGTCAGGAACTTATCATATAATCTACATACTAAGTGGGAAAAAAAATACGTATTTTGTAGCTAACTCAAAAACTACCCAAGCAAAGTTAATAAAATTTATGTGGGACCAATTTGGGAGCATACCCTTTCAAACAAAAAAATAATTTTCAAAATCGGTCCACAAATGACAGAGAAACCGGTGGACATACATAAAAAAAAAAAAAAAAAAAAAACAAACATACGCGACGAACATATAACCTCCTCCTTTTTGGAAGTCGGTTAAAAATGTGCGTGAGTCAGCTCCGACGCACGACTGTTTTATACTCCTAATATACGATTATCATTGAATGGCCAATGGGCAAAGAGGCTAAATAAACACATTTCTTAACTGTATAAAAGTATAACAACCCTCACCCTATTATAACTCAAATGAAACAATAATTTGATCATAATATAGATTTTGCGATTTTGTGCAAGTAATCGTGTATCGCCCGGCCGAAATATCTAGATCAAAGTGTGAAATATGTAATATGGTTTTTCACAAAACACAATTGATAACGTTTTAACGCTTGTATAAATATTATTTCTCATAAAGTTTCCGTACTGTGGGGTCTTACATGAAAATGGAGTAAAAAAACTTTACCCTCCTGGGGTAGTTGGGTAACAAGGCAAGATCATGAAGCCATCCAGTGCGGCTGAAAATCGGAATCTCACATTCATCGACTACTTAAGGACATCGTCCATTATAATGGTATCGCAAAGGCCGCGGCACCGCCTCGAAAAATCTAGTCGCCAATGCGCCGTCAGCAAGGCGACCGCTAGTCGCCAACGCGCCATCAGCAAGGCGACCGCTAGTCACCAACGCGCCGTCAGCAAGGCGACCGCTAGTCACCAACGCGCCGTCAGCAAGGCGACCGCTAGTCGCCAAAAAGCCTTCAGTAAGGCGCAGGCCACACATAAATGGCGTCGGGCAAGGACACGGCGCGGGCGGTTTCCTGTTCCATTCAAATTTTATACCAAGTGCATAAAAATAAAGCGCAATTTAGGATACACGGAATGTCGTGGTTCGGGCGAGGATATCGTGGATATATCGTGTCTTCGCCCGACGCCATTTATGTGTGGCCTGCGCCTAAGGCCTCTGCTTCGAATTTTGCGGGCAGCGGGGCGGCGGCGGCGGCGGCGCGGGAGCGGCGCGGGCAACGCAGACCCGTTCTCGAAACCAGCGGGCAGATCGAGCGGCACTATAGCGGCGTAGTGTTGTGTTCGTGGTGTGTCGTCGAGATATTTGTTTTTATTCGCGAACGAAATGTCTGAACAACGACGGCATCTTTTTGATTCAAATTTATTCCTAACGCTCGATTTATTGTGGGCAAAAGAAGAAGTGAATCCCTACTATAGGGCAAGGAAAAGAAAAGGCGAGTTTTATCGAAATTATGAAGAACAGAGACAATGTCCTAACAAATTCTACGACTGACCATACACCAGAATGAGTGTAGAAACTTTTGACTATTTTCTTGAAGCTATCAAGGGCGATTTAGAGTCTGGAATTAATCCAAAACGATATAAAGGTACTTTTATTATATTTAATTTCTTCCGATATTTAATTTCTTCCCATAACTGGTTAATTACTCTTCTACTTTTATGGTTCACATCTTTGCTGTTCCATTCCGGTGTCCTCTCAAAAAATGCTGAAATAATTTGCTCTAGCACGTCCGAGGATCTTTCGACACGTCACAAAAATAAATTGCACAACACTACAATGCAGACGCGCGGGCGGTCACCGCTTGACTAGAGTGCACCACTCGTTGCCCGCCGCCGCGCCACTCCCGCGCCTCTGTTTTCGAGGGCCGGTTCATTTGATTTTACGCATTAGATCCTGCCGCTCCCGCGCTGCCGCCGCCGTCGCCCCGCTGCCCGCAAGATTCGAGGCAGAGGCCTAAGGCGACCGCTCGCTGCCGGAACGCCACCGGAGAGGTGATAGAGTCGTCATTGGCGTCACCGCGTGGCCAGCGAGGCATCAACGCGCAGACGGCGAGGCGCCGGCATGCATACCACCTGCAGGCGTTTCTTCGCCGGGTAGCGGGCTTCTCGCTTAAAGCGTGCTGTCGGCGCGACGTGTGACGGCTCGCGGGCCGCTCACTGCCCGCGAGCCGTCCAGTATTCTGTATAGCCATCGTAAAATAGACTTTAATGTATTTGATTTCAAATCCTAACTTGAATGACAAGTTATTTGCCGTGTCAGAGCGGTGCTGTTATAATGAGCGATGTCCTTTATTCGTATGGTCTGATCTAAAACTATCTGACGAAAACATACATAAAGATGCCAATTTGTACTTGTAGTACCACTTACAAATTAAGTGCTTTGATTTGATTATTTCGATACTTGAACCCGAAATTCTAATTTTAAATCACCTTAAAGATCGTCTTTTATTTGTCAATTGAGGTTATCTTCTTAACCTCTATTTTCAACGACGAGTTTTCTATTAAAATTTAATAATGTTATTCAAAGAAAATAATAGTTGGAAAAAGTGGTGAGATATAAATTTAGCATAACAGCGTAATCAGCCCTGTTCCCACTGCTGGGACACGGGCCTCCTCTTTGTGAGGCCATAATCCACCATGCAGGCCCAGTGAGGGTTGGTGGATGTCACATGTCTTCGAATTTTTGGTTCTAGGACATGCAACTCGTAAATCGGGCCTATATCACTGGGCCAGCACTGCTCTTCGATATAAAGATGAAACCTTCGAACTATAGATAAATGATTCTAATTCCTAACGATGATGACTAATTTCCATAAGTTAGTGATGGCGTAAGAATTTATTCTGAACATGCAACGTTTATTAACATTAATATTAGATACTTTTGGATCAGACATTAGGTACGGCCAGCAACGAAACTTTGAAATGACTTAAAACTACGTATTCGTCTTGCAACACGGCTTTCCGCACATTTTAATGAAACATTTATTTCGATTTTTTATGACGTCGGACAGAGATTCAAAGTAGTTTTATGCTCTCAGACTAGGCAGAGCAATCTTTGCAGGGTGGCTGGTAGCAGCTGAATGAGAGAAGCCGAGAATCAATTTCTGGAGGGAACAGTAGTAGGCTGCTATAACTAACCTGTGATACATTCCACGCCTATCTTCCGCGTTGAGGGTTTTTTAGAAGCTTCTATCGACAAACCAACGCAATATGTATGGTTTGTGTTCATCGTCAAGTCTTCATCAACCTGCGACTGCTGTGCCTTTTCAAGGTTTATTGGCTTTGATTTCTGGCTTTTTTTCATGCTCATCGTCTTGTACCCTAAAACATTAGAAATAGTAATCATATATTTGCATAGATTTAAACCGTAAGATTCGCCCTAGCGCGTTTAACGCTGATCGCGTTTCTGTTTCGTTTGACACCTCTGTCAAACACAATGTCGCGAGAATTGACTTGATTGTCATTGAAAAGCCATTATTATTGCGTGAGCTCACTCTTCTAAGTATTGACACTTATTCGTGGTGAGGGCTCTTCTAATGATTTAAATGTTTGTGGTAATAATTAGTTACAAATAAGTTCGTACCTGACTCATTGTCTCTTGTAGGGAACTCCACATCCCGAGGTTGCCACACACCGACATTTTCATTAGTAGGTTTTACTTCAGTCGTTGCATTGTTTTTTGTTTCCATAACTACGGTGGACCTTCGTTGAAGGTCTTCTTGGTGGCAAGCTGTAGGAAATCCGACTGTGTTTAAATTACGTATATTTATAAAAGAAAAAAAAACTACAATAATATTAATAATGTCCCCACCGCCGTATCTTTACGTTGACGTCGTGGTGGGACTTGCGCGCTCCTATGAACTCTAGGGGGTTACGTGTAACCACCTTACTATTTAGTATAAATTACTTTAAATAAAATTTACTAACCGGTACACGAGGCAGAACTATTGTCATGTGGAGCACTAGCATTCGTGCTTCTACTATTTGAGGATCTTATGGTATTCAACGGCGTCCTCAATTCCATAAACCAGTCTAAAGTTAAAAAAATATAGAAAATGATTTATAACGTGTAAAGCATACTACATTTCTTATGATAATATAGTCAACGGGAAAAACTAAAAAACCTTTTCATTTAATATTAAATGAAGGGCTGACGCTGATCCAGAGGCTTATAGTCCCTACAGATTAGTGGCCCTATAACCTCTTTGGCTTATAACGACTTAGCTTTGCCTCAACATGTCTCCGGCAAAATAATTGGTGTGGGGATAGTGGAAAATGTGGGTATGTTGTAAAACCAATCCGAACCAATAAAAGCGCACCGGGGTGACCCGATTTAAAAAAGGCGACTTATTTGTCTGCCTGAGAGTAACGATACTAAAATACAGATTTCCCAAGAAAAGTATGCGCTTCCGGAATCATTGTCTATGTTCGTAAATAAACGAACGAGCGAGCGATGATGATATCTAAGGAAGTACTTGCAACTAAAATGAAAGATTAACAACTCTATTCCAAAAACTTTTCAAATATTTTGAGTGACAGATGACAATGTATCTGCGCGACCGGCGACCCGATAAAGAGAAAATCTACTATACACTGAAACAGCGAATACATTTTCACCCCTCCCCTTTAAGACCTAGGCCAAATATTTTTTGATATTCGGATAGCTCATGACCTAAATAAAGAGGTGCCATTGAGAAAATGAAAAAAATAAACAAAAAGAAAATCGTGGCATTTCACGGGTGAAAGCTAGTATCATACAAATGCGCAGTGACAAGTGCACTACGACAAAGCGCGCAGTAAAAAAACTTAGAAGCTTTGCCTTTTTGGAGGACTATTCTCCTACTCGACGTTAGTACTAATTCGGAAATACGAAGATTACCGAAGCGCATACCTTTTTTGGTTTACCTGTACAAATTACACTATAAGATAAACAACCTTTCTCTAAAAAAAAAATTGTGCTCCTACAAAAAAATTTGCTTCGGTCTCTATAATGTCAGGGTTCAAATCAAATTCCGACATAGATTTTCAAATAACACGATATTTCAACTTGTTTACCATTCAGTCGATCACTATCAATCATATTCATACGGCCATAAATCTGCCCCATAGTAGGTATAGGTCTCGTTGATTGCATGGACATGGGCGGAGCATGATCATCTGGACAAAATTCTGAAAATCAAAATAATGGAGCAGAAATATTCTACGGTATTGTTGTGGGATATCGAATTGGGGACAAGCTCTTTCTTTATGTTGTTTGTCTTTTTAATAGATATAATATCGAGTTTTCCGTAACGTCGTTTTCTTATTGGATTCCGTGCAGAAACCTCGAAGAGCATGTAAAGCCGCGTGTTCCGTTTCCGATCTCTCTCCGATCGTGACGAATACCCCCATTGGACTATGAGAATGAGGGAAACGAGTGCTCTCCCGCATTATAGTGCTAAAATGTATGCGCAATCACACACGTGATTTGTGCACTCATTTGTGCACCACAATATCTGCTGCGTGGTTGGCTAGTTTCCTTATCGGCCGCTATGATCGATATTCAGTCAAGCCTAGAGTACAATAATATCCTCCATAATGTTATTGTATTCTAGGCCTTATCGTCATTGTTAAAGCCTGGATTGATTGACTCCTGCGTACCTACTGGCCTATTTTTGATGAAATACTTTTTGATACTTATTCCTTGCCAATAAATTCATTAACAATATATTAGAATGAAAACTACCTGGATTGAACAAGATGTTCACTCTCTGTACATTTCTACATTCTGGCATAAACTGGCTACTGCTGCTAGGTCGAGTTTTTTTCGATGTTACATTGTTTTCTTTGGATCCTTCCTTGTCAGATTTAAGCCGTGGTATATGACTTATTTTTAATTTTTCAGCTACATAAGAATTAGCAAGGAGTAATATTAAAAGGAATGTAATGTAGCAATGCATTTATGTACTTCAATGAACGATAGCAAAATTTCAAAGCGGCGAATGATAATGTAGATATTGAATGACACAATTCTTAAGATGATTTGAACAATGGCAACAATGAAAATAATTCAGATGAGTATGATATAGATGAAACATACGTATCATATCCTCGTTTTTCGTTTTCATTGGACTGCCTTCCACATTACTTGGGCCGGGCAACGAGTCGCCTAAAATAGAATTCTAATCAAATATTGGAAGTCAAACTAATATAAGAATATTAATAAAATGTTCAACTTGCCAGCGTCGTCACTTGATTTGTTGAGATTTTCGATTGGTTTGTAGTATCTTGTCGGCATGCGAATAATTCTTGGCAGTTTGCTGGTAATCTTTGGTTTTTGTTGATCTGTTTGGGATGAAGTTTTATTGTGGGAATTAAGATTAGCCGAAAAATTAATGAAACTTATGATAATGTATGCTTTTGCTACTAGCCTTTGTTACTGTGTGTTTGTGTATAGTTTTTACTTTTTAGTAGTATGAGGAACAGGGTGTAAAGTTCACTCATCCACCATAGAAAAGGGAGGATCCTCCGACCAGACGGTGTTGTGTCTGGCGGGCAACTGCCCATCGGTTGGAAGTTGAAATCTTGTATGTATGTCGATCGCTCGGTAAACTCTAACTGCGCGATGCAGGATTTGTGTGACGTCATGTCTTTGATGCGTAGTTTGTATGTGGCGATGTAACCGCTACATCACTCCCCTCCGGAGACCGGAGGTCGATAGTGGGCTGAATCTTGCGATGCTTCACACAGTGCCAGCTGTGGTTCCAGTGAGTCGGAACCGGGTGCCGCATAGTTCGCGGTGAGTCGGAACTTTCTGTGGTGATTGCGGCGATTGTGGTGATTGTGGTGATTCCCCAGTGAGTCGGGGTGATTGAGGTGATTGCTGTGATTCCCCAGTGAGTCGGGGTGATTGAGGTGATTGCGTTGATTCCCCAGTGAGTCGGGGTGATGAGGCTGCTTGCGTTGATTCCCCAGTGAGTCGGGGTGATGAGGCTGAGGGTGATGACCAGGAATGCGCGTTCGCTGCATGCTGGTGGTCAGGATACCCGTTGAAGCCGTGGGTGCTGGCTGGCTGTGTGACTCGCCTCACGAAAGCTTGCGGGAGTGATGATGATGATGACGTCACGCCGAAGTAATTGCACGAAGGCTGCGTTGACGTTCATACTCGGGGTCACCAATTTAGTAGTATGAGGAACAGGGTGTAAAGTTCACTCATCCACCATAGAAAAGGGAGGATCCTCCGACCAGACGGTGTTGTGTCTGGCGGGCAACTGCCCATCGGTTGGAAGTTGAAATCTTGTATGTATGTCGATCGCTCGGTAAACTCTAACTGCGCGATGCAGGATTTGTGTGACGTCATGTCTTTGATGCGTAGTTTGTATGTGGCGATGTAACCGCTACAACTTATTCGAAAGACGACCATGTCTTTGTTGACAGAGTTAAATTTTCGAAATAATTGTTTTTGTTTGGCTATTGGTGAATTAGGCATAGATTAGATACTAAAATGTCCGCTATACACATGTAGCCTGATATTTCAATGACCATCCAATTTTTTTGTAGGCAATAAGTATCAATCAAAGACGCAATGTATGCAAGAAAATATGCAGTTATTTTATAACTGGTGAAGGACTGTATCTATGTAACAACTAATCGTTGTTATCAATGAAATGCGACAGAGGGCGGCGCTTACTGCGTACGGTGGTGACGGCACAGTGTCAACAAAAATGTCGGCGTCATGTTTTAATAGACATCTTTGTGATGTGAAAGTCAGGTTGGCGGGTGTATTTTTCAGAAATGGTCGAAATATATCTCAAAATTTAGTACCTAATTAGTACCAATTTGTACCACTTGTGAAATAATTTGTACCTCGTGGGATCGCAAGTTATTGCAATAGTTTCATACACCCGCCATTCTGACGTCAGCTTGGCGGATGTATTTTTGTGTAGCCAAGATTACTGAGAAGTTAGATAAAAAACATGCATGGATATTTAGTACCTAATTGGTACCTTTCTAAAGATACCTTAAGTCAGTGAAATCTCATTAGAATTCGACAAAAAATGAAAAATTCACTTTCTTATAAACAGGTGTAACAATATTTTGCTTGTTTGACACAAGTAGAGGAAACCGGGGACACTTGACTATAGGAATACTTAGCATCAGGTGGAATGACAGCTCACTTCAGCTGCGTTTTCACGGTGAGTTTTTGATGTGAAACATCTATAGCGGCGGGTCAGCCCAACTTTCCTGTCGTAAATTATATTATCCATTTAAGCATATTATACGAGTATGTACATAATAATTTCGATGTTTCACATCTGCCAGGCGTCCCGCGACGCTCATTTTTTTTTATAGAATAGACCGCAGCAGCCGATCTATTCTGTAAAAATCTCTCCGTGTATACTAAGGTGAAGTGAGCTGTCAATAGTGTCCACCCCTAACATCAACCAATCTGACATTCCATGTAATGCTAGAAATTGACAGCTTACTTAAAGCTCACTTCACCTACGTTTATACGTTGAGATTTTACTTAATAGACCGGATGGTCTCGTTTACTCCAGTTTCTTGCCCATTCTTCTCCATAGGTACCTACTACGCTTTGCAATGGGCAACTAGCTTCATCTTTCTGACTGACCGACCCCTTGACCATTCAAAAGTACCTATGATTGGTTTATTTGAAATAATGCTTTGAGTTTGAGTTTGAGACCGGTCGGCCGGCATGTTGTTTAGCTGCCTGAAAACACAAGACATGAAAATTTATTTGAAAAAGGTGTAGAAATATTCGCAGACGTATTTAATTTTTTTTTATATTTGTTTCTAGTTCACGTTACAAAGTAAATCATGGATGGCAATCATAGGTCTTAAGTTAGAAGTTATATATTAATTTACATTTACCATGATCAAAGTGGCCATAATTTTGACATCTGTTTGCAGATAACCGACCTGCCTCTTTTCTTTTTCCTATATTCTTCTAAATATGAAATAAAGTTTATCTATAAATTATGTTATCCTGCTGTTTATAACCTTCTACTTATACTTTTTAGTATCTATGGATAATGCCATACACGAAGACGCACCCCACTCCGCGATTACTGTACTTTAGTAGTAGTAGAGACTGATAAGCTTCAATAAAATTCTCTCACAATAAGCTAGAAATCGTTTTCATGAGCGGAAAACGCCGATCTGCGACAAAGTGTTTCAATATGAGATGCGTCCGACGCTTATCGGGTTAGTCCTCTAAACCGCCCGCCTCTACGTAATAAGTGCGATTTTTGAGCCGCCTTGAATGGGTTAGCCCTGTTTACGAAGAATAAACTAGCTCTTTATGAATAGAGGTGATTAAAAAAAAAAAAAATTGTGTCCGTGCCTTCTTTTGTTTGCAAATAATAGACTCTTGAATTCTTCGATATATTCAGTCAAGTACGCGATATGTAAAGCTTTTATTCAATCAATAACAGAACCCTGAAAATATTCAGCTTACAATTTCGTGAAAACCTATGCAAACTGAACCTATAAACTTGTTGTTTTTTCACTTTTAGAACCATATTGTAGAACTCCAAGTGGCAGAAAAATTATAACAATCGTTCATAAATTCACGTAGGTGAAGTGAGCTGTCATTCCACCTGATACTTAGTATCCCTATAGTCAAGTATCCCCGGTTTCCTCAACTGGTACTCGACGAGAGCTCATGACCAAAATTTTTACCTCATCGTTTTACGACCAAAACCGTATAAAATCTTTTGGTTATTCTGAATTTAAATAAAGGTTTTGGCCAAGCTGACGTCAGAATGGCGGGTGTATGAAGCGATCCCACTAGGTACAAATTATTTCACAAGTTGTACAAATTGGTACTAATTAGGTACTAAATTTAGAGATATATTTCGACCATTTCTGAAAAATACACCCGCCAACCCGACATTCACCTTTGTGATGCAGCTGATATCTCAATATTTTTGTAAAAAAAAAAAAAATTATAACTGGCACCAAAGATGGTGATAAAAAAGTCCGGCTGTATAAGTTCATGTTCATTAAAAAATGAAAAAACAAAATTCTCTAAATGTATGATTGCTAATTTAATATTGATAGGTACTCGTTGAATTCATACCGTTACATGTTTTTTCTTTAGAGTTGGTCCTGCTCGTTCTTATTCTTTGGGAGGAGTCGGAGTATAGTTTGAAAGTTTCCTTCGAACTTTTATCTTGTGCCTTCTTTTCCATTGTGTGTTTAACATTAATATCACTTGTACTTTTTATGTATTACTTTACTGTTACTTAGAATTTGATTTGAAGACAAATTGTTCTTGATTATGCTCTCTGTTGAATGAGCACTTGCATCCCATACTGTTATAGACGAAACAACTGTTGGTGCAGTTCACATCTCCACTATAAAATTTTAATGCTTCCTTTACCAGTTTTCAATGCAGTATGAGAAGAAGGAATCCATACAACTGACAAATTTTAAGTTAAATTCCTTTCTTTCTAACTACAGAATTTCGATAAAGAAAACCAAAGCAGTAATGTTTTGTTTTTGTTTATTATTTTTTACAATATTAATTCAAGTCATATCTAAAAATTATTGCATTTTAAGTATTTTGACACTGGAAATTTGACACAGGTCGCAAAAGTCAATTTCAAAGAGTATTTGGTTAATTTATGTTTTCTTCTAAAATGATAACGAAACTTCTTGGTTAATCATCGAGGTCTTCGCGTTCTTGTTGAATGAGAAATGCTCTCTCTGAACTCTGCTCTGCTTGTATTTCTGCTAATTTCTTTATCAGATCCTCTTGAACACTGTCTACTATTTCTTTTAAGTTTTTAGCTGGAACAACGTTATATTTATTATATTATTTATAATGCTTAGATAAATAATAGTTCTTAATTTTATTATTTTGTTTTATATTTTTGTTTGTGTTATTTTCAAATTAGTGCCCTATGATTGCAACTTGATTTCATTGTTATGTTAACCAAGTCTGTAGTGTAATCTCTGTTAATAATGTTATAAATTAGTGCTATAATATTATTCTTAAATAATTATATTCTAGTGTTTGTGATAATATCGACTGTACATTGTAATGTGTACCATTGTCCATTCACACGTACCACAACCACACCACATCGCACCAACAAAATGTGGGCAAGCAGTGGTTACGTGTGAATAGTGTCACTGCAACTTTTTCAGTTGTGTTGTGGTTGCGTTGTCGCTAGTAGTTGCGATTTGGTTACGTTGTGGCTAGTGTTTGCGATGTGGTTACGTTGTGGCTAGTGTTTGCGGATAGATCATCTACGGTTGTGACAATATCGTCACGTTGTGGTTGCGTTGTGGCTGCGACGTCGCCTTGATGTGGTCGGTATCGTTCACACAGTTTATTCAATGAATGAAAATGAAAATAATCACTCTACTAAAGTCTGTTTTTTAATCTCGGAGACTAAATTGACATTTCCAGTGTTACCTGTTTTTGGCAGTTTTTAAATAGTGATGTACCACTATCGAAATTTTTCCGAAACATACGTTTTTTTGTAGTAGACTGTAGGTACGGTATGCTAATCGATCTTCAAGAAAAAGTTTTACTACATACTGGGCTACATTGGCAGGTGCTAGACAAAGACAGTTTAGGTTATTAAGATTACAACACAGTACCCATCTGCTCCAAAAAGGAGTATGTTGACAAAAGCTGCTTTTCCTCACCTGACCAGTTTTGTGTTAGGGAGTCCCAGCCAAAATGAGCCAGGCTTCCAGTAGTAGGTTGAGTACTTGAGCTGGGGGACGCCCAGTCCAATACATAAGAAAAACTTAAGTAACACATAAACTTAACAAAATAAAGCAAATAGCACTTCAAATCGCAGACGTAATATGCCTAATAGACATCAACGTCTCAGTTTGGTTGAGAGTGACCATATAATTGGCAGCGGTGACACTGTCCAATGAGGTTGGTCTTAAGGGGCATCTCAATAGACATGCCCGAAAGAGAACAAACCGACTTCACTTTGAAGATCGGGTCATGGCCTTCAGTAGAGTCGCAAACGACAAGGACCATGTCGAAGACCAGTCCCTGTTTCGTTTTATGTGAATGGATGGCTGAAACGGGAATACCTTGGGCTCCAAGGTCATTAAGGATATCCCCAGTATGGAACTCCTTCGGAATGCGCCTGATGATGTTACCTATCGTTATATCACTATATAAAATATCGAAAAATACGTATATTCGTATTTGGATAGTTTTATGTCACGCATTATTACAAGAATAACACAAATTCGGATGTGAGAACATTTAACAAAAATATAAAACGATACGATTAAAAAACCGGAATCATCGGAATAACACTGCTATAAGAAGCTGGCCACATGATTTAGATGTTTGACGTTTGCAGTTGTCAATTTAGTCTCCGAGATAAAAAAATGGACTTTAAATATGTTCATTATATAGTAAACAGCATGCCTACCGGTTTTTTGATTAAATTCTTCCGCTATCAACGATATTTTCTTTAACGTGACAACATGTTTAGATATCTCAGCAGCTACATCGAGTTCCGTTCCAGTGTTCACTCCTTGGTCATGCTGTGTCATCTTCTTCCTCTTAAGTACCGCTAGTTTTATTACTTCACTATTTACTATTGGCATTTTAGGCATTTTGAACGCCCCAGGCTTTTCAGAAGCTATTTCAACCTCTTGCATACACACGTCATCTTCGATACAATTGATTTTAACGGGGATGTAATTTAACTTATCATTAGGCATCAGTTCTGGAGCAAATGACTGTAATGTTTCAATTTTCATGGGAGACGGGTATTTCTGTGGAGAGTTCTTTTTTGAAATCTTGATGGGTAAGGCATTTGCGATGCTGTCTATTATTGTCTCTAGAAATAAAAAAGTCTTGTTATTATTGTTTCTTATGTACTCATATTTAAAATTAATTTTATAATAGTACATTATTGCAAATGCCGGGAAATAGGCAATTGCCATTTCCGCCGAATAATATATAGTGCTTTTCTCAAAAGAATGTAGGGAAATAAAACATACTTTTTATAATAAATTTAATTTAATTAATATTAAAAGTTACATTAGTCATATTGGGGCAATTACTAAAAGAAAATGTTATTGATTTCCCCGGTACATTTATGTTTGTTTGTTGAACTTCTGATGAGGTTTGCAGGTGGGCATTGGATGTAGTGGTAGATAGCTGAATAACATTTTCCAAATCATAAAATTTTCATATACTTTCATGTATTTTTCTTTTGACTTCGCTGGAAGAAGGTTTTCCATTGCTAATTTGGCTTCTGATCTTAAATCTGGTGGAGTACAATCAATCTCCATTTCACTCTCTGAACCGTTGGAATTCATTTGAATTATTATCTTTTATCTAAGTAAATAACAAATCAAGACGAATTTTCAGCTTTGCCGCCAATTTTCTATTTATCATCTGTGCCGAAAGGCAAACGCATCTAAGGCTATACAGCCACGTGAACGCAATTTGTACTAAGCAAAGAGAACTTTGGTATGCCAAGAATGATAAAAGAGATCCAATCAAAGAGTATTTAATAACCTCAGCACGCCATTTCATACAACATTGCTGGAGCTTAGTTTTACTTGTTTGGATTGACATGCTTGTATTGTATCCATTTGACATAGTTTTACTCAAAAATGCATGTAATGTGGTCATTATTTTGACAACCTTGTTTGAGCAAAGTCGAGTTCTGTTTCAAGGAGCGGCCGGCAAAGTTTTGCTGGTCGCTCTAACAGGCCGGCAAAACATTGCCGGCCGCTATTTTGACGTTTCAACGTTTTAAAAAATCAAATGCAAAAAGATTTTATTTAACCTTTTAAGGACCGCGATCGCCCAAAAGCGCCAGTTTCTGAGCCATACCGTTAAGGACCGCTGGCACTTCTAAGAGCCGGCGCGCGTTGCCAATTGGCTACAACTTAAAATATTATTTTTGCGTAAATTACGGAACTTAGTCGATTGCTAATATTTTTCCTACACTGGCAAGAATATTTGTAAGCCATAGACAATAAAAGTTACTAAAAACTTCGTGCCCAACACTGTAAAAAAAAAATATGAACGCGTCCTTTGTTTACATTGATATTCCGTGGTTTATGGCCGTGCTTTGTGTTATTGTTTTATTTATTGTGAGTTATTGTGATGGATTTTTCTAGTAAAACTTAGGTAAGTACATGAATAATGAAACAATAGTGGATTGTGCAAGTATTTGGCTAATCGTTTGCGTAAAACAATATAGTAAAAATGATTTTCAAGCCAATACATTTTTAGGTTATTTCGTCTTACACATTTGCCATATAAATATATTATTGTTGATTGTTTTTCAATGATTTTGTGTCTATAAACGGTAATTATCTATGCAAAAACTAATTCTAATTAATTATTTCATGCATTTGAAGCGTGTTCATTCATTTTTATCCATTTTTCAAAGATTTTTCGAAGCATTTTGATGTGTAGGTAAAATGTATCAAATTATTATGCCGAATTATTATGAAATAATATTAGATTTGTTTTGTAACTATAAGTGAATTAATTACAGGGGTTATAAATAAGGAATGTGTGTACAGAAATTGATAAACCACTACATTCATGTTTACTTTCAAATAAGATTCTAACTAGTATAGATAAATTTCCGGATAAAATGATCCGTCAAGGTCATCTTGGTATTTTACTAATTATCGTATCATATTTTTACGATTCATGGATAGCAATTAGTCGAAAAAGGTATAGGTAATATCCTAGAAACATTTAATACATGATATAATGCTCATTATAACTCGTATGATCGTTTCCAATATCACGAATTGAACTACGCAATTCAAAATTACAGCACCGCGCACTATGAAGTTTGAGTTAGAATATTATGAAAATATTGTATGTAAGACTAATAAGAAAAAAATCTAATTGGATTACTTGTATATTCATGATATTATTACCAAAATTTCGCGTAAATCAATTCATTACTTTTGCCAGAAACTAACATAATACATTAACAAGTCGGCTTACGGCCAGTTCTCTATTTTCAATAGGATGTTTATAATAATAACTAAACGTATGAGTGTTATGGATATTATCATAAGTGGCCCCCATTGTTCAAACACCCGAATCTGTTTACAGATTGTAAATTGACGCAATAGAAACGAAGCTACAGCAGTTTTTGTGAGCAAGGTCAGCGCGTGTCAAATTACATCGCGATAAGCCGCGTGAAGTGGCACTTAAGGGATTGTCGCGCGCATTTTTTGCAAGGCTTGAGAGGTTAAAACACAGCTGTTTGTATTTATAGAGAAAGGTACAAAAAGATTTTATTCCATATTTGGTTGTATCGTTCCAACTACCATTGTTAAAAAAAAACAAAGAACTAACAAAAGCGCGGTTCAGCGAAAATTTTATTTTTATTTAGTGACTTTTTTGCGTAATAAATGAAGAAATAATACAGCACTCTAACACCGCATTAAAATTATCGCAAACTATTAGTAATATCAAACCGGGAAAGTCGGTGTTGAATTTTAGTAACTGTACTTTTCATAATTGTCATTTAAATTAAATTTCTAGTTAATTGTATTAATAAGTGACGGCAGAACATGGAGAGCTAACTTTATGACAACACCTATGTACAAATTTACCCATGTTTGCAAAGAAATAAATGATTTGATTTGATTTGATGATTTGAGCGTTGTAATGTTTCAAATTCAAAAAACGCGCCTGCAATGTATTTGATTTTCTTTGACTGTAAATTCGATACTTCGCGTATTCTTTGTTCGAAAATAATGACAATATTTCCATGCATGTTTGAGAAAACTTGATTGTATTATGGTAATTTTTACATCTCTTTGGCCTAATCAATACTCACGTACTGTCTAACGTGCTGGGGAGGTGGAAAAACAAAAAAGTTAGAACTAGAGAGGGCAGAGAGATCGCTGCTCAAGTTTATGTTCTTCAAACCATTCAGATTCACAACCCTTCATCTATCATCTGAGCTTCTATCTGTTAGAAAACTTTATTAACTTCAGTTAAATCTAAGGAAACATAAATAGCTCCCGTGCGATACCACAAAGTCAAGCAGCAGAAGGAATTATGCAGTCGTTCCAACTGTCGCTAAAATACAGTACGCAAGACAATCATCTCACTTATATAACCTTGCTAACCAAGAGCTACATATGTACCATCGCGAAAAGCCATAACTAACCACCGTAAGGTCTATTCTTGCTTGCCGCAATAGATCTGGGACGGTAACAGATGTGGTCATCGTGTGCATGGGATTTAGTTTTCAAAGGGATTAGTTATGGGCTTCCGCGATGGTAAAGTCAGCCCCAAAAAGATGTATACATGGACAAGAAACCATTTTATTGTCAACAACCTTTGTTTCACAACATTGTATCTACCAATAGATACAAAACATAGTATACAATTTATTTTACCAAACCTTTTGACCAAAACAATGTTCACAGTGACAGTTTTAGTACAAGGTATTAAGGCTGACAACGTCATACGACTTATATCGAATGACACGTCTTTAGCTTCGTTTAATAGAAGAACAAGAATTTTATTTTTGTCCTTTTCATTTCATGCATGACGTCACTGATATGTCATTTGTTTTTGATTTGAAATACAAATAGGTAAATCATGAATGTTCATGTTGCTCAGGCTTCTTAAGTTGGTCACTCACCGGGTACAGGTAATAGGTAATACGGGCTGGTATCCGCAACTCCACTTCAAAGCGCGTATTTTTCATACGGGTGGGAAAATCGGTTATTCGATCCACCCCAACTCCTCAAAGAAGGCCAGCAACGTCTTGGTGTCACTGACAATCTCACGTAGGGTACCTGGGTTACCGAAGTACTTTGTCCTGTATGTGGCGACCACCGGGCAGTTTAACAGCACATGAGCTGCTGTCTCGTCGTCTTCCATGAAGGCTCTGCACAGCGGATTGTCTGTGACTCCTATGACAAAGAGGTATTTATTAAATGACCCATGGTCAGTTACAGCTGCTGTAACTTTACACAGCTGCTATTTTGTTAATCGGAGAACCTGTTTCGTGAGGCGGCCGTTGATTGTAGGGAGTGCCTCCTTGGCCTGCCTGCACTTACCGTGGTCCACCCATAGTTTGTGATGTTGTTCCCTGGTTCGTTTCCTTACCAGAGTACGTAGGTACCCGAAAGGGAGTGGTACGATGGGTTCAGGCCCCACTGGTGCCATGCTCGACCCCCTTCTGGCAAGTTCGTCGGCTGCGTCATTGGCCCGCGAACTGCTGTGTCCTTTGATCCATTGAATGGTTATATTATTAAGGCCACCTACCTGGTTGAGGCGCTGGTGGAATCCACAGTATGACTATTTAGCGCTTGCAGAACAGCCATGCTGTCTGAGAGTATTCGTATCGAGTGGTCCTTAACTTCCCTGGCCATGATGGCTGAAGCGGCAAGAGATATACCCATGCATTCGGCCTGGAACACGTATGTTGAAGTCCTCCGAAAAGATTCCAGCACCTGTGCCACTACCTGTTTTGGATCCGTCGGTGAAGATTCAAACTCTGCGGGGCGCAAACCCTCGCATCTGCGATCCTCGTGAAGTTGAATCCTGTATTTTAGTTTGGGTACCCGGTCATTTACGGCTTTCGTAATAGGGAACTCATTATTGAGTCCCTCAAGCAACGTGGTGTGTTGTGTGACACTCTTACCCCAGAGATCAATTGCATTAAGATGCAACGCCGCCATTGTCACTTCCTGCTGTATGAACAGGTGGAGTGGGGGCAGTCCCAGCATGGCTTCCATTGCTGCAGTCGGAGTAGTCCTCATACAGCCCGTAGTCGCCACGCAGGCTAGGGCCCCGTACGCGATCATAGGGCGGATCACTGCTGTGTACAGCCACAGTATGATTTTGGGGGATAGGCCCCACTTCTTACCTATCATTCTCCAGCACTACCAGAAGGTAATGCAGGCCCTGTTTAGCTTGTTGTCTACATGACTACTCCAGTTTAATTTACTGTCTAGAATGATCCCGAGGTACTTGACCTCGTTGGCCAACTGAAGTTCTGTATCGAACAGTTTGGGTAGGCGGAAAGGGCCTAATGCTCGTTTTTGGGTAAACATGACTAGTTCAGTTTTTGTGGGGTTCACTGATAGTTCCCTGCACCAACTTTCTACGATACGTAGTGCTTGCTGAGTGAGGTTACAGATCGTTCCCGTCACCTTCGCCAATACAAGGATTGCGAGGTCATCTGCATACCCTATTGTGTAATAGCGGTTGGCATTGAGTTTGGAGATGAGGTCATTAATTACCAGATTCCATAGAAGGGGGGACAGAACCTCTCCCTGGGGGCAGCCTCTGGCTATCATGGCCAACTGCCGCTCACCCTCAAGGCGAATCACTCGTTTGCTTAGCATGTTTGTAAGTACCTATTCTACTCCATGTCTGGAGAGGGCGCTACTGATGCTGGAGAAGTTGGTTTTGTCGAAGGCTCCTTCGATGTCTATGAAAGTGCCCAGGCAGGTGCCTTTTGATGAATCGCGTCCTCTATCTGACTGACCACTAGATGAAGAGCAGATTCGGTCGACTTACCTGAGCTGTATGCATGCTGATTACCATGTAGTGGTATGTTTCTCAGCTCTCTATCATATAGCCTTTCCAGAGTTTTTAGGAGAAAGGAGGTCAGGCTGATTGGTCGGTGGGATTTGGCGTTTGTGTAGTCACCCTTGCCTGGCTTGGGGATGAATATTACTGTCACTTGCCTCCATCCTTTAGGAACGTATCTAAAGGCCAGGCACGCTCTCATTAAAGACAGCAGTCTTATTGCGACAGAAGCACCCCCCACTGTAGTAAAGCAGGGAACACTCCATCAGGACCAGCTGCCTTAAAAGGGTGGAAGCTCCGGATGGCCCATTGGAGTTTTTCCAACGAGATCACCCTGCGTGCGTAACTCCAATCAGTGTCTGTTGGTGTTTGGGTTTCATCTTGCTAGTCGGTTACCTGTGCGAAGACGCATCCAGGGAAGTGAGTTTCAATTAGGACGTGTCTTGTTTCTTCAGGTGACGGGCCCAGGTGTATTCTTTGACTGGGTGCTGCGCGCCGACCTCCCTAGCGGCGTCAGCGTCGTTTGTTACGCTGACGACACGCTGGTCCTGGCGCAGGGGGGGTCGTACCAGGCGGCGGCCGACTTAGCGACACGCGGGGTTGCGACAATCGTAAATAGGATCCGGCAGCTGGGACTCGAGGTGGCCCTGCACAAGTCTGAGGCCATGGGTTTTCATGGTCCTCCGAATGCGCCACCGTCGGGTTCCCAGGTAATGGCGGGAGGGGTTCACATCGGTGTCGAGTCGACGATGAAGTATCTGGGACTCGTCCTCGACAGCCGGTGGAATTTCGTTGAACATTTCCGACGTTTGGCTCCCAGACTGGAGCGGGCCGGGGCTGCCTTGAAGCGGCTCCTGCCCAATCTAGGGGATCCAAACGCCTCCTGCCGGAGGCTCTACGCGGGGATCGTGCGGTCCATGGCCCTCTACGGGGCACCAGTGTGGGCGCGTTCATTGAGGCTGCGGCCAGCCCGCCGGTTGAACGCGTCCCAGAGGGTCATGGCCCGAGGATACCGCACGGTCTCCTGCGAGGCGGCGAGCCTCCTTGCCGGATTACCGCCATGGGATCTGGAGGCAAAGGTCCTCGCGCACATCTGGGAGTGGCGCGAGGAGGCGAAACGCCGGGGCTTAACTCCGATGCCGCAAGAAATCGCGGCACAGCGGACAGAGCTCCGGCGGGATCTCATGGCGTCATGGAGAGTGCGATTGTCGCAACCCCGTGCTGGGCACGCCACAATTGCGGCGATAAGACCCCTCTTTGAGGAGTGGCTTGAGAGACGCCACGGCGTCCTCACCTTCCGCCTGACGCAGGTCCTCACCGGACACGGCTGCTTCGGGAGGTTCCTGTTTAGGATAAGGCGGGAGGAAACACCCGGGTGTCACCATTGTGTGGATCGGCCTGAGGACACGGTGGAGCATACGGTGGAGGTCTGCCCGGCTTGGGCGGAGCAACGCCGTGTCCTCGTGGAGGCGATCGGCGGCGGTGATCTCTCGCGTCCGGCCCTGGTTCAGGCCATGGTACGGAGCGAGAGGAAATGGCAGGCCGTCACCTCCTTCTGCGAAGCGGTAATGCTCGCAAAGGAGGAGGCGGAACGCGTGAGGGAGAGGCAAATTTCGCGCCCTCACGCCCCTAACCGCCGCAGGAGGAGACGCCCGGGGCGGGAATCGCGAGCCGATTTCCGGCCACCGTAGGCGCGGGCTTGCGGACGGTGAGCAATGAGTAGCTCGCCGTCCGGTAAGGACCAAGCCCGGGTCGACGGCGCGTTGTGTTCCACGCGCGCCTCAAAGAGATGTCAGCAGAATTGACGGGGTCCGTTAGGGCCAATGCCTGCCGGGGGTTCGAAGAAAACCGATGGGGACATCGTGGCCCCCGGCAACAGGGCAACCGAAGGAACACGGGTGGGTTTTAGTCAGTAAGAGTCTGACACACCCTCCCGCTCCACCCAGAGCGGGAGAAGTTATTTGATAATTTCCCACCCAAAAAAAAAAAAAAAAAATGTGTATTCTTTTGCGTCAATACTTTCCTTACCCTATTTGCTTGCTGACAAGATTCAATGCTACCGCAGAATTTGCGCCATCCCGAGGTGATGTATTACATCATTACAGGTACGCACTGTAATGCTCACCTAGATGCATTCACTGATGAAATACCCGAATCTGAACTGTTACATTACACGCAAATGCTCCCAGTGAGTCACTATCTTAAGATGTTATCGTTGTCATGACAATAATAATATGTCAGTCTGACGCGGTAGAGTAAGTACCAAATTTGAATGGCTTCGCATTTTCATCTCTATACTTATTTCTAACACCTCTCGAAGTCAAATTTTTGAATTGAATAATTACTGTTTACATATTTGTGAGAATTATGTAGATTACCATGTTTTGGTCATAGGGTGTATAAATATTTTGGGACAAAATGTTTACGTTGATTTGGTAAAACACATTGTATACTATGTTTTGTACCTGTACGGTGGATACAATGTTAAGAAACAATGGTTGTAGACAATGATTCCTTGTCCGTGTGTACATCTTTTTGGGGCTAACTGTACCCTCTGTAGCTCTTTTTTTGTCAGTCATACATGGCTGAAGATTAAAAGCTATGACAATATCGAGTCCATGGTTTCAACGACCGTTACAATCCCGTTGTGGCGATCATAGTAAGTGGAAGAGGCTGCTTTGGACCCCTTCCTATACCAAGATAATATCGCAGGGCTAACTATGTACCACGACTAATATGTTCTAGTAGAACAACCTCATGTTGCAATACTTCACACATCCACTCACGCTCATACTTACACATACACACATACACAACATAACCCGTGCACTGATTCATAAAGGATCCTTTCAACTGTCTTCATACTTTCAATTGTTATCCACCTCAATGAGGCGTCGTAACAGATGATGAGTTATAACCATTTGCATTGTTTAATTATTTTACGTTTAGTTTAATTTACTCTACCATTAAGGTACTACGCACACTGGTGGACGGTAGGGGCGAGCATCGAGGGGGATTCCTCTATCCGTCAGCGCACACTGACATGAAAAATCCTCTGCGATACCGCGAGCGCTCGCCAGCTTACCGGAGCATCCGCCGGTATACTGTGGCTTGCTCCGGTATGCTTCAAGGTCGATCACTGAGTATTGAAATATATACCTTATTTCGATTGCATAAGTATTATTCAATTGATACATTTAAAATCCTCTGCCGTCCCATCCACCAGTCTGCGCAGGCCTCAACTCTCTGTGGCCTTTTTCAAAGGCAGAACTAGAATGTTTATTGTCTACACCGTTTGTTTTTTGCTGGACAATGCCCCATGGAAGTAGCGGAGTCTGTTAAGTTCAATTGAAATAAACATTTATTTTTATTTTATCATTTAATACTTAGATTCTGGACGAGTGCCTCAAGAATCTATGCAACCATATGTAGGGTACATCATAAATCTGACTCAATACTTACGGATAATATTTCTATGTTCTTCTTCTACTTCTTGTTGTTTCCTTCTGGAAGCCAGTTTTCTGGTTAATTCTGCTAAGAACATTGAACAAGTAGGACCTGAGGAGAAAAAAAAAATGAAAGATGAAAAAAGTTACAATACACGTTCGAGAGCTAAACCCTATCCTAACTTCATATAATATAGAGATTTGATTTTTTGATGTTTGTATGTTTATTTGTTACGATTTCACGCTAAAACGGCTGAACGGATTTGGATGAAATGTGGCACATGGATAGATCATGACTTGGGTTAGAATATAGGATACTTTTTATCTCGACATTTCCACGGGATCAAGACCTATGCGGGTAAAACTGCGGGGCGCAGCTAGTAGAATTTTTTAAATCGGTCCGGTAGTGTTACGGCCCGCCGCCACCAGGTGGCGCACGGCGGAAATTACTGTAGCCATGCCGTTGCGCCAGCCGGTACTCTTCACACCGGTCAGAAGCGCCGCGAGTATTTGAAAATGAAAAAAGAAGAAATTCCTTCCTTCAGATTTGATGGCGGACGACGCCTTATGCTTTTATTAAGATCTTTTTCAACTCAGAATACACAAAATAAACCAGAATTGTACCAGTATCGTCCATTATTTATTGAAACATTCACAGTGGCAACAGCCGCATCAAGTAGTTTTTGAGTTTATTAATTACACACAAACATACAAAAAATCAAATCTTTTCTCTTTATTATAATACTAGCTGCGCCCCGCGGTTTCACCCGCGTAAGTCTCGATTCTGTGGGAATATCCGGATAAAAAGTATTCTATATGTTAATCCAGGTTATAAACTATCTGTGTGCCAAATTTTATCCAAATTTGTCCAGCCGTTTGAGCGTGAAGAAGAGACAAACATACACACAAAAATTTTCGCCTTCATAATATTAGTAGGATTAGTTTAGATAATAATTAGCCCGTATTGTCCCACTGCAGGACAAAGGCTTCCCTTTCCTTTTTTTCCACTCAACTCCATCCTGAGCCAATATGTACCAATCCTTCATATAAGCGTCAAGTTGGTCCCGCCATCTATGCCTGGGTCTTCCACGATGCCGCAGGACGTTTTCAGGAACTCATGTTCTGTTGGTTCTAGCCCACAATGCATCCGACATGCAGCATACGTGTCTGGCCCAGTCCCACTTGAGCTTGACTGCTTGTTGGGTGACGTCAAGACCATAAAAGAATATTTATATGCTCAACTGTTTTCAGTAAATAAGACAAAACCTAAATGGATAAAATGATAATCTACGATCGTGAAATATTCAAAGCCTAAGAAATTTGTTCTAAGTTTATTAAGGAGTGATAGCTTTGAATGGGTATATTTTTGATAGATTCTATAAAGAAGATTGTAGGCTGGTTTGAAACCATAGTTCTCTGGGTAAAGTGAAAATGGGTGTTGCATCTGGAATTTCACAGTAGTAGCCCGGAGTCTGGATTTGTTCTTGGTTGATGGCTATAGCTCGCCCCCCTCTGGCGAAGTGTTGGTGTACTATTAGATTACTTCTGCCTAACCCTTCCTAATGCCTCTTGCCTAATGGGGAGTGTTGGACCGCGTGATGTTGTCTCATATCTCTATGCTGGGCAAGCAAAACAGGAATAATGTAGACAGGATAGACTGTAGCTCCCGATTTCCAGCTAATAACAGGACCCTGCGATCACCAATCATCTATCAAACTTTGTGACTGTGGCAATACTACCTTTAAATCTTCAAAAAAGCTGTCAATGAGAGGTTTATGTTCATCTATGGTCGTTTATAGAAGATTGACGGTTAGTAATAGGACTTTCACATTTCTTCTACCTGTAATGTTACATCACTATCAAAATCAAAGTGATCTTTATTCTCGATGCTATAAGGTTGCTTGTGGGTTGCTGCTTGGGTTGCTGTTAGAGGGAAAATAACTGTGTAAAGACTGTTGTTTCATTACCATCACTTTTACGTTTCTTTGCCGTTTTTGGTTTCGCGGCTTGCTTTTTACTCTTTGCTTTGTACCGAGCAGGCTTTTCCATAGCTGCAAATAGAAAGTTGACGTAAACTTTAGGATACTAAACTTATTTTTCTTCCCACATCTCATACAGTTCGTCTTTCATAAAATTATTTGCGAGCTAATATAGAATTAATTCATTAAACAGGGAATTGTTAATGTTGACGAAATGTTCCAGATATACATTTCTGTACAAACATAACAATGTCGTTATCGAGTATTTCTACAGATGCTTATTTACGTTGAGAATTCAAGATTCTATTAATATATCTAATTACTTTAATTTGGGAACATTCAATAAGCTATTTCTGACGACAATTATGAAATTAAAAGGGAGTATTAATATTTAGTCCCTTTTGTAGTCGACCTATTTTTCAAAAGTTTTCAACATTGAAACCAAATCAGGCTATTACTGGCTACTGTTAAGACCCTACCCTGGCTATAGTAACGGCGAAAGTGTCTTAAATAAACAGCAGAATTTTTCAAAATCAACCCTTTGACTTTGGGCCAAAAGTCAATATCAAATTATTTGAAATCAAAAGAGGGTTGATTGCCAAACCATTTTCAGTGGAGTATTTGCCGTGAGCGCGTATATTTACCGATGGGAGCAGTTTCGCGTGCATCGAAAATTGAATAAAACTCAGTTCCCCAGACTCTTGGCTCGAGAGTAACAAATTAATTTGTTTGGCGAATTACAGAGTGAGGTCGTGCTCAAATAGTAATTAGAAATTCGAGTGTGAATGTTTATCTTCTTGGAATGTTTGGTCTCAAACGGTTTTGTAGATGAATTACAATGTAGTTTTTGGGGACAGCATAATTATGATTGCCAGCAGTGTAGTGTATCTATTAAATTGATATGTAAACACCATTTCATGCACATCAGCAGTGAGGTCGCTGTCACTTATGTCAACTGTCAGTTTACCACGAATGGCGGGAAGCAGTTGAAAGTGAGGGGTTGGCTCATCATCACACCAAGCCTCTAGTGCAGGCGCACGAGAGGCTTGGTGTGATGATGAGCCAATGTAGTGATATAATATTTAATCAGGTTAAATACGGGATCAACACGATTCTACAATATGGAAGCCTGATGGTTAAAATAATGATGATGATGATGATGATGAACGCATCATCTTGTAAGCTTTGCATAAGTATTTAGTATTCAAATAAAGTTCTTTACATGTGTTTGACACTTATAGTAAGTAAGTTACAAGTAAATAAAAATATTGTATTGAGCAATGAGGAGGGTTAAAAAAAATTGCCATTCTTCTAAGCGTATCGATGGCAAATAAAAAAGTTGCTGAGAAAGTTCAAATATTATTGACGAGCAAAAAAAAACTGGCAGTATTTTAGTAGTAGCTGGAAATCCGAATGTCTTTAGCCAGCAGCGGGATGGCACAGGCTGACAGTAAAGTGATAAAATTCGGAAAACATATAAACAAAAGTATCAAGTAGGTACTTGTTTATAGATATTAATCTCGAGATCATAAACCACCAAGAAATCTGGCGTGCCCCGAAGTGATATTCGTCAACAATAAGTTATTGATTCTTCTTTTGATTTGTGCCCGTTTGTGGCAACAGACTCGCTCCTTATTACATGGGATTTAAACATAATTGGCGAAATGTGGGTGTATCTGCCGAACCTTTAAAAAAATACAGGCGTAGTGTTATGTAATGTTAAATTCTTACCTGCTAAAAAGGGGAGTGTAGAGATTCTTTATGATTTGACCTCACATGATGGAAAAAACGCATCGGTACTCCTCAAATTGACTAAAACAGATCAGGATGATAATATAAATCACACTTACTTACTCGATTGTTAGCCTCGGGAAGTCCCTAAAAGTGGGACTTCCGGTAAATAATTATTGCTATTTTACTTACGAATAGCGACACTAGGAATTTTATTGTATTACTGTCCGTTACTGACAGGCGCCATGACACTGACAGCTATATAGTTTATGGATTTATGCAACGAAGGAGGTTGTATAGTTTGAAGCATCGAGTGAGCAGTAAACCTCTTTAGAGTGTAATGCCCTATTGTTTGACTCAGACTGACCACTTTTGAGCTACACAAATTATGTTTCCTATGTTAACGATGTAGTATTAGCGGGGGGGGGGGGAGGGGCTGCAGCAAGTGCGGAAAACCTGAAACGGCGAAAATGTTTTAATCTTACTGGGGGTTATTTGTTCGAGCCGTTTGGGGTTGTAACACTAGGGCCATGGGGTCCGAGTGCCCACTTAGTTTTTCAAGACATCTCCAAGCGGTTGGTCGGCTTCACGTGACCAAAAGGCTGGCTTATTTTTTGGCCAAAGAATCAGCATCACCATACAACATGGCAATGCTGCTAGCCTTTTGGGCACTTTTCCAGTTGACAGAGATGGGGTCGAATTTTTTGATGCCCTATGATTCCTCCCCTTTTTTTTTTGTTATATACATGTACATATTATTATTATCTATTTTAAGTCTGTTAGCGTATACAGGATGGCAAGGATACCGACGCGAAAACTGTTACCATGGATTTAGTCCATGATTCTGAACCCCTCTGCGCTGAAATTTTTCGTCGGTTATTTTTTTTTAATCTGCTGTTCTATACATTTTGACCGCGTAGGTATTGGACTTTCTATGAAACAGCAGATTGTTTTTAATAACCGACTAAATATTTCATCGCAGGGGGTTCAGAATGATGTACTGAATCTATGGTAAAAGTTTTCACGTCGATGTCCCAGCCACCTTTTATATTATGTAAATACATACTATGATTACATAAAGAATATAATTTAAATAGTATTATGACTCAAACCCCGCGTCCTATTTAAAAGCGATCGTCGCACGAATACACGATTGTTCGAACTTTTTGTTCGGTGAACCTGAACGCGTGGTGCCGACAGAGGGCGCTTTCCAGCTTTCCGAATAAAAAGTGAAATATGCATGCGACCGATCGCGTATTCGTGCGACGATCGCTTTTAAATAGGACGCGGCCTTATGTGTATTTTTGTAACAGGTTAATTAAGTTAAAGAAGCTCTTAATATCGCTTGTTCAATTAATGATGATTTCAATAATTCTGATAATTATCTTCCTCTATCATTAGTTACACCACTTCCCATCTCGTTTCTTTTTTTTTCATATAGGGTATCTCGTAGTTGACCTCTGAGATCATGACTACTTAAACGGGCTTTCCTGTGGGTGCCTTAAGCTACTACACTTCAAATCTCCAGCCAGGGGGTCGTTTTTGGTTGTTCTTGTTACTTATATTGAGAGTGTTGTGTCGTCGAGTCTGAGTCAAGCTTTACCCTTTACCATTCTTAGCTGTATAAGTGTACAGTCATAAAATTATACAAATAACGCGGATAACAGAGTTCTTCAGAAAAGTTTAACGTTCTTTTGCATTTCTACGTAAGAAACATAATTTCCTTTTGACTGAGTTTATGCCACGCTTTCTTGGTAGCAGCAAAAATTTGGACTATAAAACATCTACATACGGCTATTATGACTTTAAAACTGTTAAAACCCATGGTTAAAACTTATTAATTTTATTTTCATTTTTTTATTATCATATCTGGTGCTGTGGAAAAAAATGCCACTACACACGTCTGCCTGTCTTTACGGGGCATTCAACATGAATGATCTTACGTGTTATTATAATATTAGTATGCATTTTGTATATTTTTTGTTGGTATTTATGTTTACTGCTTATTTACTAACAATCGCATGACCATCTTTTACCACCCCTACAAGAGACGAAATCTATTCTTTTTTTTGTCTACTACCACAGAATAGTACAGAAAGTGCACTCATTTTATGTATGAAGCTACAAGTACGCGGCGGGCTCGTCTTGTGTCGGGCTAATTTAGTAAGCATAACGTAGTCAGAATAAGAGTTACGTGATAGAAAAAGAGGCAACTTCTAGGCGAATATAACTGTAATTAATTAGTGAATTGCACTTTATCGTGTTGTGGCAAGAGTCGGTTTTTGCTTAAATGATTTTGTGGAGTAAACCTTCTGTATTAATCTGTGCTACCACGGCGTTCAGGCTCCCCATAGAGTACTATATCTATAAACAATTTCTATAAAAACTTCATGGAAATAATTCTACCAGTATCGCGTCGCCTTTCTGCGTTCTTCCTGTGTGAGTCCCTCCCTATAAATAATTATTTTCTCTTTCTCTTAAGGACAGAAATGGGAAAATAAAAACTACAGTTTGAGTTGAAATTGTTACTATATTTAGATCATTTGATAATAATATTTGTGTGTGCTGTCAGAGATGTATTTCAAAATGTAATAACTGGAGTTGGTTGCTATATGTGCTGGCTGAATACGGAGTTACCTGGAAAATACAAAAAAAAGTTGTATTATTTTTACAAAATCCTTTATAAAAAAGGCCAAGTTCCCCATATAAATATATCTCACCTTTTCAGTCAGAGGAAGTTATGGTATCCAATATAACTTGACGCTGGGTGACAAAAGAAGTATGATATACGGCAGGTTAGCCTTGGTTTATTACCTATTAGCTTATGAGGGTTTACTAGTCAATAGCGACTGCAATCACTAATCTGTGTGCCAAGTAATGTGGCATTCTCGTTTTACTCTTCATTTTGGTAGTTATTAAGTCCACTTTCGTCCACTTTAGTCTCACTTCTTTTTATCGTGTCGAATCTATTGAAATCTAAATTGAGTCGGTCCAAAATTTAGCTATGGGTTTGGCGCCTTCACTAGTATCCATCAATTCTTGTAACGTGCAGTTAAGGACACGCAGGACATGATATTCGGTGTCTCATAGTTTGTGGAGATCCAAAGTCCACATCACTGAGACTCATTCACAAAATATGTATTTCCAATATTATTTCCATAACAAAATTAAATATTCAACACACCAGTAAGACGGCTTATTACGGTGGCAAGGTTGGTTTCTGCAAATAAAATAAACATGATTAGTTTACTCGAAAGATCTCTAAAGAAATATTTATCTTTTTATAAAAATGAATGTACAGGTGTTCTCCTTTAGTGTTGGAATCAAATGGAGCGTATGTTTGTATCGTCCTGTATATTGTGAGATGCTTACTGTCTTGGAAAAGGTGTGGGAAGGTTCTATTTGCCCACACGTTTCTTTTGCCTGAGGACTGAAAATAATTCTTGGAAATAGGTTGTTTTTGAAATTTATTTTCGGCTTACTTAATGACATGTTCGTAGAGTGAGATATGTATATCATATTTTATTGCAAGAATGCCTACTTTTAAAATACTCGAAGCTTTTTAAGGTGTTTATTTATTTATCGAGAACGTCCAAGAAATATTTTTTCTAGTGCTGTAGTCCTAAAATTCAGTGAATTCATCTGTGCGTCAGAAGCCAGTCTAATAATATTATGACTATTAATTGCCAAGTAGCCGATTTTCTTTTATCAGGTGCTTTTAGGTTGAAAGATATAACATAACACATAATGTCACGCCTGTAATCCCCGAAGGGTCAGGCAGAGGTATACCCAAAATACAACCACAAAGAAAAAAAAAAGATAAAGATATGTGTGTGTGTGTATGTGAGGTATATGTGTGTGATACGTTTAAAGATATTTATTCTCAAAAATACACAACATGAGAATAATGCTTAAAATAAATTATAAAGTTCGTCACAGACGTCACGGTAGCAATTATGAAATATAGCTTTTAAGTTAACAAATACTTCGGAAAAACTTATACAAAATTGGCACAAAGTAGGAAAGATTGGCGTAAAGGGAAGTGACCTTGCAGTGACACGAAAAGTCCGCAAATTGGGGCTGCCATGCTGATGGCCTAGTGGTGTGACCGACAGACTGCCAAGTCATAGGTCTTGAGTTCGGATCCGAGGCACGCACCTCTGACTTTTCGGATCCATGTGTATATTGTATATGTCGGAGACGGGTATGTGATTCTTTCGTTATTATCAGCGATATTTTAACTAATACGTAGTGTGGGTAGTGTGGGTAGTGTTGGTTAGTGCGCAATAGAAAAACCGTTTGTAGTTCAGATCACGTTATAATTTACTATCAAATTAATCACACAAGCTAAATTATACACACACAAATTAACACAATGATCCCAACTAACACAATAGCTGAGCACAACGAATCGAGAACAGTTCCGCGACGTCTTAACTCCGTTGCGATCCGAGGCTGAATCCCCCGTCGCCTTGGCCTTAAAACATCACGACTCTGTAGAAGCACTCTTTCTGGTGTGGGTAGATCACTTGATATCGCCAGTGGTGCGCTTGCGATTCGTTTCGTGTCCGTACTAATGACTGGACCCGACATATAATTATCACTTGCTTCAAAACCAGTGAAGGAAAACATCGTGAGGAAACTGGCAATCCCTGAGAGATATTTCTCGACGACATGTGAAGCCAAATCAGAGGCCCAATCTGACACCGTCACTAACCACACGAAAAGAAGAAGAAAGGGCTGCCATGGCCTCTATAATTATGGTTGGAAGTCCCAAATCTATACTAATGTTATCCAGAGAGAGACAGCTGATTTTGTGCTGGTAATCTCCGGAACCACAGCTTCTGTTAGAAACATTCTTTACCCATTTAAAAGGTACATTATTCCAGATGGACATATATAAACTAACTATTATAAAGAGGAAAGATTTATTTGACTGCCTCGTTAGTCTAGTGGTCTCAAGCGCTACTGCTGAGCATGAGGTTCTGGGTTCGATTCCCGGGTCGGGCAAAGTGTTATTGGGTTTATCTATCTGGAATTTCTCAGTAGCAGCCCGGAGTCTGGATTTGTGCCCGGTTGATGGCAATAGGCTCGCCACCTATTACATGGGACTTAAACATAACTGGCGAATTGTGGGTGTACATAGGTACACCTCTGCCTAACCCTCCGGGGATTACAGGCGTGATGTTATGTATGTTATATACAAAAACAAGTACCAAATAATACTAATTAAGTAAATTTTTTTTTAATTGATGCAAGGCTAGTAGTTTTTGTTAGGTTACTGCTCAGAACTTGCGGACAACGTGTCATGAACAGAATTCCGTCTTCACTGTAAATTGCACATATGCCGCGCCGGGGCGGGTTGCTGATAAATAAATTAAAAAAACCGGCCAAGTGCGTGTCGGACTTCGCACAATGAAGAGTTCCGTAGTTGGGATGAATTTATCCCAAGAACAAATTTAACATTGTAGTTGAAAAACATGATCCAACTGTAAATGTAAGTTTGTAGGTACGTACAATATTGAGAGATTTACCATGTTATTTTAAGACCATAGACTACACGACACGACGATGATGACAACGTGACGTGTTGACCGACCGATTCAACCAAATCGTGTTATTGTGCTCGAGATTTTGTGAAAGACATTGTATAAGAATAATTGCCTAATAATTTGTAACCTAACGAAATGTATTTTTTTATTTTTTCAAATTAACACTGTCGACCTACCTATCCAAATTAAATTGTAATTTATATATTAGTATGAAATACAATAGACGTGGATATATTTAGTAACTTGTTCCGCTTAGCTATTTCTAAAGAGCCATAAAAACTCCTGAAAGAAATCGTCATCCTGAGGATGCCTCGTTGAGAGGTATTTTATAATGGATTTCCGTAAGGTCACGCCTGAATCAATTAATTATCTATTAGTTATGAAATTAATTAATTACTGTTACTGGTGTATAATGAAATGAAATGAAATGAAATGAAATGAAATTGTTTATTCTGTAAATAGGATATCGAAATCACTTTTACACGTCATATAAAAAAAAATATTAAAAATAAGCTAGATGAGTTCGGCGTTTCCTATCTGACTACTCTGAGAAGAAAGGCCGAAACAAACTCAGAGGTCGCATTCTCTTTTAAAGTCCAGACATAATCTTGGTCAGGCCATATGAGGACCATGTAGATAAGTGTCTGAAAAGGTATTTTGAGGAAAGAACCACACAGATTTGAGTGGACCTGTCCAGTCAGTGCAAGCATTTGTCAGTAATCGTGGAGCTCAACTCAGAACTTAAGGAGCTCAACTCGACGAACAATGGTGCCGATTCCCTTGTTCACAAACTAAACTAAATTTAAGTTCAGTGCATCTTTTTCTTTCTATTTCATTAAGAAAAGGACAGAAGATAAATTTTAGTTTAGTCCTGTCAAATTAATCAGCGCCTGTCACTACTCCATACAAGTTTAGACGTGATTAAAAACTTGTCTACTAAAATTACGTCCATTTACGTCAAGCGCTGATTAATTTGACAGGACTAAACTAAAATTTATCTTCTGTCCTTTTCTTAATGAAATAGAAAGAAAAAGATGCACTGAACTTAAATTTAGTTTAGTTTGTGAACAAGGGAATCGTCACCAATACCAAAGAAAGGACATTTGGGTAGGCCGCATAAACTACTCAAACTGCCAGACCATCACTAAAACTAGCAGAGAAATAAAAACAATATCCACATAATCCTCACATTCACAATAGTTAAAATAATATAATACTTTACAAAGTAATCATGTCATTTTGAATATAATTTTCAACAATGTCAATGTGTTTATAAAACTGGTATAATATGTTGATTTTACATAATAATTAAAATGTCTAGTTTTATGGTTTTATCACAAGGCTTAGCAGAGCGAGCAGTTCAATCCCAAGCTTTTTATCTTCTAAATAATCTGAAATTGTATAGTACCCTTTTTTACAAAGTTTGGTTTTAATACAGATTTTAATCGTTTAATGGGTAAGTTTCGAATGTTAATGGGGAGTTTGTTGTAAAAGCGTATACATTGACCCATGAATGAGTTGCCTACTTTGTGGAGACGTGTGCGATGTATAACCGTTGTAATTAATAATAATAAATAAATAAATAGGTTTTCCTGTAATCTGTGAGTGAAGAAAAATTTGTCTGTATTTTTTTCAAAATTTTAGGCTCAGTATTTTCGGAGATAAGGGGTGGATTGTCAATTTTCATCTATTTTCTTAAATATCTCTAAAAGTGTTTATTTTAAAATTATAAATAAAATATGCTTAAAATTCTCATAATAAGCCCTTTCATTTGATATATCACACAGTATAGTTTGCAAAACTTGTTTTTAAATTTCCCACTTTGCCCCCAAAAAGTGACCCCCATATTCAAAATTCATTTATTAAAGTTACAAGTCCGTGTTTGGGTTACAAAAATACATATGTGTTCCAAATTTCAACTTAATCGGTTCATTAGATTCGGAGTAAATTGGCCGCGACAGATGGATAGATAGAGAGACACACGAGTAATCCTATATGGGTTCCGTTTTTTCCTTTTGAGGTACAGAACCCTAAAAAAGGTAAATAATGATTAATGAGACTGAACTAAATAACTGTGTGAAAGATAATACGGCTAGAACCGACATGGCATGGCATGGTGACTACCGAGATGGCTATCGAGATGGAGAAGTATGGAAGAAAAAGACTGTTGTGCTAACCCCAATTAAATTGGTATAAAGACAGGAAAATGATTCGATGATGATGATATTGAACTAAACAAATTTAATACTAACAATAATAGGGGATGGTTCGTCGTGCGTCACTTGCGTAGTGGTCTGTGGCTCAGACGATGGCGTCAACTCGGGTGCCTTGGGGTTCTGACTAGTTTCCGAGTGGCCTGCCATCTTTGCAGCAAGAGCTACCGGTATTTGGTTTTCTGTGAAATACGATAGAATGGTCAGAGCAGTTTTGAAAATAAATTTCACTTGACAAAACATCGCTTTTTTTTACTATTTGCGATTTTAATAATAATGTGTATACATAATATAAACCTTCCGGAATAAATTCTGTAAATTATGGTGAAAACCGCATCAAAACTCGAAGCTAAGAACAACGTGGTCACGCAAGCAAGACATGAAAAGCGACTTTAATTTATAATATGTATAGATATAGATAGTTTAATTATACATAGTTTAGACATCACGCACACACATTAGTCACGTCAACGTCAAGACGCCGGATCAGTCGCGTCAAAAATACAGTTACGTAGAAGTTGTAGGACGTTCTATACACATCAGTCACGTCACTACCTGCGTATCTCAGTCAATGTCGCGTCACTGGCAAATCAACATTTGTATTGCTACGGACGAAACAGGCATTTCTATGACTGACTGACTGACTATCTGTTCACACCCGTCCCTGAAATTGACGTGACTGATCGATGACTTGACGTTGACGTAACTGGTGTTTGGGCATGAACGTTTAACGTCTATTATCGGCTCAGCTAGCACAGTAGCCCTACAAATGGCTCCTGCTTTATATGAGTTGATAGTTTTTAAAAGCAAATAATTCCATTACATTATTTTACCAAACAAACCAACCAACCAACCCCACCCAATGTGGCGAATATAAAATAAAATAAACTTACCTGGTATAGCATGATAACTTTCATGGGCATCATAGAATTCTTCCTTAAATTCTGCAGACGAAAGATCCACAGAACTCTCGTCAGAAATACTACCAGCCGATAAGCTGACTTGACTTAAATCTTTAGCACCAGGAACTTTCTTTTTCTTTTTGTGTTTCTTTATCTTTGGAACTGTAGATCCTACAGTTGCAGAGCCAACAGGTTGCAAAGCAGGCAACGGCGGATCATCCTTCTTAATGTTATGCAGTTCCAGGACAAAAGGAAGGTTTGGATTGAACGGTCCTTCTACCGATGAAGAAGATTCTGATGACTCGGATGTGTCAAAGATGTAGTCGATGTCAAGGTCCTTGTCTGAAAAACAATTTGTGTCTGTAAGCTGGACAGTTGAAGGAAAATTGCTCAAGTTTCAAAATTAGGTTTTGGTCTAAAATATAATATTATTTTGAACGAATGACCTGCATTACTCAATAATCATATCTATTGCATTCCATATTTTCTGAATTTAGGTGGTAGGTTTTACAAAGACATGATCCTTGTTAACCCTGTCGGGCACAGCAAAGCATTGGAACGGTTATTTGTTGCTATCTAATTATTTCTACGTACGTGCTGGAAAATAGCGTCAAAAAGAGAGAAGATGTGGTGGATTCGCAGTGGTAGCCCGCTAAATTCAGTTTTTCTTACGATTTTTGCAATTTGCAGGTCAGTGTCAAGTTGTATCTTGATCAAAATATGATTCGTGACCATAACAAATATGTATTTACCGAATTATAAGCATTAGAATCCTAATATATAAACACGAAAAACTAATATAATTATTTTAAATGCTAAAGTTTGTGAGGATGGATGGATGGATTGATGGATGTTTTTTACTTTTTCACGCAAAAACTACTGAACGGCTTTGGATGAAATTTGGCGCACAGATAGTATATAACCTAAATTAATACATAAGATACTTTTTAACGACTGCCTCGTTGTTTAGTGGTCGCAAGCGCTACTGCTGAGTATGAGGTCCTGGGTTCGATTCCCGGGTCGGGCAAAGTGTTATTGGGTTTTTCCATATGGAATTTCTCAGTAGCAGCCCGGAGTCTGGATTTGTGCCCGGTTGATGGCAATAGGCTCGCCCCCTATTACATGGGACTTAAACATAACTGGCGAAATGTGGGTGTACTATAGGTACACCTCTGCCCAACCCTTCGGGGATTACAGGCGTGATGTACCTACCCATATACCTACGCGATCGAGAATTATTCGGGTGAAACCGCGGGGCGATGTGAGTAATTAATATATCTCTAAAATGTTAATTTTGCGGGCTAACACTGCAGATCCTCCTTAATAAATAACTATTGCGTTGGCGTACGTGATGACCAGATGTATGAACGTAAACGAAGCAAAAGGAGTATTAAAAGATCGTAGTTTCTGCCTACTCCCCAAGGGAAGAAGTATGTGTATTATAGTATCACCATAATCTTAATTGCTCCATTATAGGATCAATATAATGATCAATAACGACATAACAACTCTTATATACCGACCATCAAAACTTGGAAGTCTATAACTTTTATAGAGGATTAAAGTCACAAAGAAAATAACAGTAAACAAAATATGTTATAGCTACTTTTGCAACGACTTTTTCTTTTATAAATTGAACAGAAGGTGAAATCAGAAGTTTTTGAATCCTTCTGTATAACTCTACACAATCGTGTAGGAACTGAGGTAGGGTCAAAAACTCATTATAAATAACCACACTGCTACATTTGACTCAGAAAATAGCTCAGATTTTTTACATTTTTAAGCAACGGGTTTCGTCCTGGGTGCATTCTGAAAGATAGATTTTTTAAGGTAATATACCACAAAAATGTGGTGGTTTATCTTAAAAACTGGTAGTGTTAATACTTGTCTGTATACTGACTGTTAAAGTATAATTTTCCAGATAGAACGTGTAGAAAGAATACGTCTCCTTGGCAGGATATTGTATTTTATTGCACACATAGCCGACAATGGGCCTCACAGTTTTTTTTTCCTCACGTTCCTTCTAGGTAATCAATCATCTCAGATACTGACCATCCATGTCCTCCTATGACTATGAACTATCTTTTTTTTTGGGATGCTAAGTAGGTCTCTACGATTCCATGTTATTTTACACTGATAGTTTTTATTAAAAGCTTGTTAATTTATTTATTTTATACATATTATTTTCTATTTGCTTTGGCAAACATTAATGACAGATGATTTTGACAGTTATGTTTGATTTAAGAATTTTAGAAAAATGTCCAGAAAACCTCAAACGGCAAAAATATAACAACCTTATTGGTAGAGAGCAGTATATTTTTGAGCCGTTTGGGGTTGAAACACTTGAGCCGTGTGGAGTCCGAGTGCTCATCTAGTATTTCGGGTCATCGCCAAGCGGTTGGTCAACTCTTCACATGACCAGAGGACTGGCCTATATTTTGACCAAAGTATCAGCATTGCCATACAACGTGGCAATGAATGCTGCCGGCCTTTTGGCCACTTTTCCTGTTGATAGCGATGCGGACGAATTATTTGATGCCCTATGATTATTTCCCCTCCTTTTTATATAGTTGAACATATCTTAATTAGTCTGCATGTTTTTAAATTATGAGAATTTCAGAGCATAGAGAAAAGTTAATTTATCTATGAAGACTTTATTTGAGAACTTCGGTTTCACCGCAAGAAAAAAATTCCATTTAAGAAACAAATCTTACAATAGTTCCAGCATTTTAACATCCTGCTGATCTCTAACATCCATTGCTCAATCAGCTACTATGAAACTGGATTTTACCTTGTCCCACCAAAAAGCCACTTGCTTCGGGTAATAAAACATAGTGGGGTCAACAACACTACGGGTCATAAACGGGGGTAAAACGGCCACAAACCGATATCACTGGACATAGGCACTCACTATGTAATAAACCCATAGGCATTTTTTATATTCTTGCTATCTCTACTAATATTATGAATTCGAAAGGTTGTCGGTTTGTTACTTTTCGACGCCCAAACAATGAAACGATTTTATATTAATTTGGCACAAGCTTAGCAGTATGTACAGCTCATTTTTAAGCAGTAAATCCGGGAAATAATATACCACCAATACCTGTTTGGATCACTGAGGAGCTCGTTCCATCAGGTTAAGCTGCGCTTGCCGGGTTTGGTCCGTGGATGGGTGACCAACTTTACATACCGAGACTCCTCCGTGCCTCGAAAAGCACATTAAGCCGTTGATCCCGTCTGTCATTCGCGGCTCTTTGACAGTCGTTACGGGTCGTCAGAAGCCCGAAAGTATGACAACCAGTCTTATCAGTATCGTGTTACTCAGAAACTGGATTATGGACGTCAGATAGGCAGTCGCTCCATATAAAATACTGGTATTCAGCTGCATTCAGTTAGACTGAAGACGACCCCAACATACTTGGGAAAAGGCAGATTGATTTTGACTTGTTTGCATCATTAATATTATTCCTGTGTGTGCAACCAAGCAGCGTTACTGTATTACGATTATAAAATCACGCCTTTTTTCCCCGAAGGGTTAGGCAGCGGTGTACACTCATTTCGCCAATTATGTTTAAGTTCCATGTAATAGGGGGCGAGCCTATTGCCATCAACCGGGCACAAATCCGCTGGTGCCGCTGGGGAATGCGCCATTCACCTTTGTCTCCGGGATGGCAACAGCCCAGGCCCAGAGATGCCTTTGATAATGCAGATGTCCGAATGTTCATAGCTAACTTGTAGTGACCACTTTCCAGCAGGGGAGCTATCTGCTGGTTTTCCATCTAATGGTACTTAGGACAAAATAACGACTTAGAAGAAGACACAAAACAACCTTTACACATACGATTGGAGATTATGGGTTAATGCTGTATATGTTGTTCGTTGGTAGGCCTTAAAAGCGTTCATTCAAAAAATTGGCAACGTCGCAAATAGCTGTCAAATATTTACATGTTTTGATTAATTTGGAAATATTACTGTATGGAATGATGAAATATCACTAACTAATGAACAAGAATATTAATGATGAATTGCAATTATAACATTGAATTTGATGTTGTAACCGTTTTAAGTGCAAAAAGTCATTTGGAAAGTATCGAATTAATTTTTTACATCGAAAACTAAATATTTGGTGTTATTTATTTAAACTTTTCACTCAAAAAGGTACAAGGGCGGACCAAGGGTGGTGAAGAGATTAGATGGCAGGTGCTCTGTTTGAGAGGAACAAAGAAAAAATTATTAAAAATATATCATTAGAAATAAAATAGGTACATAAATAGATTATATCTTATAATACACATTCATACATATTTAATATAATATATATCTATATTACATATATACAAATTCAAGGGAGAGAGGTGTTGAGTTGACTCTACTCTATTTATTTGAAAAAAAAAACTCTGCATGTTCTCCTTAAATGCATACCGACTAGTGGCCGTACTGATGTCAAGAGGAAGCGCATTCCATAGAAGAATAGACTGAATATGAAAGGAAAAATGAACAAAGTCAGAAGTATGAGAAGGACAAAGTAGGAGAAGATTAATATTAGAACGCAGATTCTTAGTGTCTGAAAAACATAGATATTGGAAGTGAGACACAAGATAAGAAGGAGGAGTGGGAGAGTTGAGAAGGGAAAAAAGCATGGTCAAAGCGCGCAAACTTCTTCTTTGGCGAATGGACATCCATTTGAGCTCGACACATGATCATATTTCCTGAGGTTGAATATGAACCAGATACAATTGTTGAGCAGTCTGTCGAGCTTATCCAGCAAAACCAAATTCAAGTAAAAGTAGCACACGTCACCATAGTCGATGATAGGGAAAATCAAAGTCTGCAGAAGCATAGTTTTCGTCTTAGCGGGTAAAAAGTTTCTCAGACGATGCAGATATCGCAGAGTACCGTTGACCCTTTGACTAACACTAGAGACCTGGCGTTGCCAGCTAAGCGTCGAGTCAAGATGCAAACCGAGATCTTTCACAGTAGAGGTAATGGGTATGACAGTACCATTGAAAATGAGAGGAGGAAGAGTTACGATATTTATTTTTGTATTTCATAATGAAGCATGATAGCATGATTTCAAGTCGCCTAGACTGTGTTTTCGTGGGTCGCTGTTGTGCCATCTCACATGGGTTGTCACAGCGGTGATCCACTACCATTTGTCAGTTTTTTAGGGTTCCGTACCTCAAAAGGAAAAAAACGGAACCCTTATAGGATCACTCGTGTGTCTGTCTGTCTGTCTGTCCGTCTGTCACAGCCAATTTACTCCGAATATAATAGACCGATTAAGTTGAAATTTGGTACACATATGTATTTCTGTGACCCAAACATGAATGTGTAACGTAAATAAATTAATTTTGAATATAGGGATCACTTTTGGGGCGCAAACAAGAAAATTAAAAAAAAAAGTTTTGTTAATAGTACCGTGTGACATATCAAATGAAAGGGCTTGTTGCGAGGATTTTAAATATATTTTTTATATAATTTTAAAATAAATACTTTTAAAGATATTTAATAAATTCAATGAAAATTGACCATTCCCCCCCCCCTTATCTCCGAAACTACTGGACCAAAAATTTTGAAAAAAATACATAGTATGGCTCTTTACTCATAGATTACAGGAAAACCTATAAGAAGTCTATGGTCTTAAAATAACATGGTAAATCTCTCAATATTGTGCGTACAAACTTACTTTTCGTCGCTCGGCATCCAATAGGCCCATCTCTCTAGCTACTATAATATCAAAATATCAAAAGTGTTTGACCGTCTGCTTAATACACAAATAAATAAAACTGTTAATGTTCATGACAACCAATTCGGGTTTCGGCGTGGTTTGTCAACAGAAAGTGCAGTGTTGTGTCTTAAGCATACTATCGTATACTTATTATACACAGCGTGGGACGCCGATTTATGCTAGCTTCCTCGACTTATTCGAGGCTTCTGATCTGGTTGCTTGTGACGTATATTGTGGAGAAAGATGGAGAAGGATAGGTTGCTAACGGAGCTTATAAACATCTTTAAATTGTGGTATGGTAACCAGGTCAATAGTGTACGATGGGCTGGAATGCGGGGTGAGGCAGGATTGGCGAGCTCAGCAACACCAGAGTGGGTTGCTATATAGATGGTATTTGTGTAAATAATATTAGCTATGCAGATGATATGGTGCTTCTGAGCGCGTTAATCTGTGGTCTCAGAAAGTTGGTCGCCAAATGTGAGCAGTATGCCAAAACACATGGTTTGATGTATAACTCCAATAAGTCGGAGATCATGGTCTTTGAGGCTGGGGGCAGACCGGGTTATGTACCACCTGTATTACTCAATGGCACTCCACTACAAAGAGTATTTACGTTTAAATATCTTTTACGTTTAAATAGCGGGAACAAAGGGCGTTGTCGGTAAGGGCGAACATGCTGGCTCGTAGGTTTGCACGCTGCTCACTTAAAAAGTCAAAATTACTCTGTTTCGAGCTTATTGTACAACATTTTACACGTGCAGCCTATGGGCGAGATATACCCAAAGGTCGTGTAACGCCCTTCGTGTCCAATACAACAACGCTTTCAGGTTATTGGTGGGGCTGCCCCATTTTTGTAGCGCATCGGGAATGTTCGCGGACGTACATATTAATTGCTTTTACGTAACGATGCGAATGAGGTGTGCATCCCCGGTGCGCTCTGGCCAGCTCCAACAATATTCTAAAAAAGATCGCTAGCAGGCTGAATTGCATGTACATCAATCACTGCAGTGCCATCTCCCATGGGGTGAAATAAATTTAAACTAGATTACGTGGGGGGCACTCAGAAAGTTTTGTGATACTAGAAAAAAATATACTACAGGTTATAATTTTTTTATTATATCTTTTCAAAGAACTCTCCATTGGCGTCTACACAGTTTTACACGTCTAAACCAATTTTCATAACACATTTTCCAGTCCGCATCAGACACCTCTCCAATCTCCTTCTCAAATGCAGCCAGTGCATCTTCAGGTGATGAAAACTGTTTTCCTTTGAGTTGATTTTTTATTTTGGGGAACAAGAAAAAGTCGCACGGAGCCAAATTTGGACTGTAAGGAGGATGACCTATAAATTTGTCCGGTATGCTGTCCAGAAAGTCCCTTGTTTTGAGCGCCGAGTGAGCCAGCGCGTTGTCGTGGTGAAGCAGTAGCCCACGGAGGCCAGTGTTCGGTCGCTTGCTGCTTGCAGTAGTAAAAACTTCTGGCAAACATTTGGTAACACCCCATTCAGTATTGATGCTCCTTTGATCTCGTCAGGGTACTGACACCAGATAACCCGGCAAAGAAAAAAAACTTGAGTCGAAATTTTGCGTGCACTTCTGGCTCGCTTCACTTTGGTAGGCGTTGGTTCATTTTGAAACAGCCACACGGTCGACTGACGCTTCATATCTGGATTTATCAATAAATCCAAGATTCATCACCCGTAATGATATCTTAAACGCGCTGAGACGAGCCTGCTACAAATTTTGCTATCATGTCTCGGCACCATTATACCCGAACCTTCTTCTGAGCCTGCGTTAGATTTTACGGTACCAGCGTGAAACTATCTTCCATAACCGAAGATGAATGTGTAGAATTTCATGCACACTTCCCGATCCAATCGGCAGTATATGCTGAACCTCTTCATATGTAATTCGCCTATTCTCTTGAATTAAATTTTTCACAGCCAGCACGTCACAACCGTCATAGGGCAGCCACTTCTTTCTTTGTCCGCCAAAATTACTCGACCACCCATAAATTCGTTGAACTAGCGGAAAACAGTCGCTTTAGAAGGGATTTTTTCTATGAACACCATTCGAAGTCTTTCAAACGATTCTTCTGGTTTTAGTCGACATTTGAAATTGTACAAAATCATCGCGTGAAAATGTTCTCGTTGTAAATCCAGTTTTCAGTAAGACAGAGTGTTTTGATTTTGCTCGTAAAAAAATGTGGAGGGAATTTCGAATTTGGAATAAATAGTCATAGTTTTAATTGACATCAAAACCTGCCAGTATCCTATAGACAAAAACTGTTAGTAGCAAAATTTTCTAAGTGACCTGGTAAAATAAGCTAACATAGTTCATAAGTTTAGTAACACAATGAGTCAGTCCTTGTTACTTGAATAAAGAAAAATATCTGGATTACCATTTTTTTTTTGAACCACCTTTTTCTAAATATGAAACCTAGCTAGATCGATTTATCACTCCCGAAACCCCCTGCATACTAAATTTAATAAAAATTCTTGGAGTGTTTCCGAGATTCAGATTAAATATACATATATACAAGAATTGCTCGTTTAAAGGTATTAGATTTAGATTATTATTATATTAATACCGCGAATGTGAAATTTTAACGAAAATCAGATTTTTGTTTTATTTCATTCTACACGTTCAAATAAGTAACCCTGAAATTAAAAAAAAAACGTGAAAAATCTCACATTCGCGGTATTGGATGCCGAGCGACGATTTGCAGTTGGAATGTATGGGAGAACAGGTTTTTCAATTACAATGTTAAGTTTGTTCTTGGGATAAATAAATTCATCTCAACTACGGAACCCTTCATTGTGCGTAGTCCGACACGCACTTGGCCGGTTTTTTGTAATATAGTTGTAAGTGTTATTAATCATTTGTGAGTCATACGATACTTGAATAAAGATAATTCTATTCTATTCGATTCTATTCTGTAATCAATATTTTAGTTCACTAGTTAGCCCATTTAATAATACATTTATTTATTTAACATAAAACGGCCAAGGCCAATTACATTAGTTAAAGACAAAAGATTACTAAGGTACAGTAAACAAAAGTATAGAACTACTCGACAGTCATACGCTCATCTCACAATACTCCAGACATACTGACAAGATCTTCTTCCATTCATCCGCGAACATATCACAGTCAGGTTTAGCGTCCAAGAGAGCGTTGAGCGCAGAGAGTGTGCGAGGGACGGGAGACTGGGCTCGAGCAACGGTTCGACTCCGAGGCACGGCGAACAATCTATGCCTCCTTCCACGGTTATAGTTTATCGGAGCAAAAAGATGGGACAGTTCATCATGCAGTTCGGGAGCATCGGTTTTTCCGTGAAGGATCTTACACATATTAATGATTTGGTAATTTTTTCTTCTAACCTCTAGAGAATTGTACCCTAAGCAGCCTAAAAGAAAAGTCGAAGGGTACATAAACGGATAATAACCATTCAAACGTTTATAAAGGTACCTTAGATAAGCTTTTTGTACTTTTTCTAAGAGTAAAGTGTAGTTCTTTTCGTGCGAGTTCCAGACGCATGCACTGGACTCCAGTTTACTACAAACAAGTACATAAAAATAGATTTAATAGCGCCGATGTTAGTCAGATTTCTTATTTCCATACAGTAATATTGCCAAATTAATCAAAACAGCTAAATATTTGACAGCTATTTGCGACGTTGCCAACTATCTGAATAAACGCTTTTAAATAAATAAACAAATTCATTGACTTCGACAAATAGTTAAGTTTTCCAGTAAAGCTTTTAAGAACACGATCCACGGGCGAAGCCGCGGGCGGAATTCAGTGGACCATAAAAAGCCTGGTTGAAATTTACGATGTGATTGACAGTGACCTTTATGTCGCTACGTTAGGTAGGTATGTACTGAAAACTAATCATATTTTTATGTGGTCTTCAAAGCTTTTCGCATGGTTTGTTAAATAAAATGACGAGGAAGATCTACTTTTTTATTTTTATTATTTGGTACATTTTGTCTGTTGTTGGGTTGTAAATTGGTTAAGATTTGACCTTCGGCTTTGGACATTATATCTACCTAATATTAAAAATTCCATATTCAGTCAAGTGTGTTCAAACAGCTTGAATGGGCTCAATCAGACTTTAATATAAAAGAAGTAGTGGACTGCATTATCATCTTCCTAGCCTTTTCCCAACTATGTTGGGGTCGGCTTCCAGTCTAACCAGATGCAGCTGAATACCAGTATTTTACATGGAGCGACTGCCTATCTGACCTCCACAACCTAGTGACTAGGTAACACGATACCCCTTGGTAAGACTGGTTGTCAGACTTTTGGGCTTCTAACTACCCGTAATGTACTGCATTAAAATAGGTTTAATGCTATAACAATACAGTACAAAGGAATGCCCGTAGTGGAGCGTCTGTGAGCTGAGTGGTGTGGAGGGCGCGCAGCGGCCGTTCCGTACGGCTTCTGTATTTAGACACCCCGCGCCTTTCTGCGGTCAATCACGCGCTTATGTGATGCACCAACACAGCCTTACAGCTACTGTTAGGCTGCTTTTAAAAGAAAAGAATCGGGCTCCGAAAGTATAATATTAAATTCCCCTCATTAAACGCGCAGTAAAGTGATAGCGTGAGAGAAAATAATAACCTATGAAATGATCTAATGATGTATAACATGCGCAAACACACACCCCCGGCACAAGCTGACACCTCTCTTCCACACACATACACACACACATATATACACTCCATGCTTAAAACTACACAATCCTTCCATACAAACACACAATCTCACATAAAAATACGGTGAAATTTTGTTCAGTTTTAATTTTAAGTTCTGATTTTTTATTTTCTTATTTTTATTTTATTTGTTTTAGTTTTGATTTTATCTCGAACTTTTTGGAGGTGGGCATTAATGACTGCGACACAGTATTATACTAATGCAGTTGTTACCTATCGAACACAGAGTTTCTGTAAACTGAGTTTTTTGTTTCAATAAAGTTTATATAAAGTTAAAAATATACAAGATTAACGATACATTTTTGAGGCATGGCATAACTTTTCTCCGCGTTTATTAATAAGGGAGTTAGTGTTTTCTTAAGATCATTTTTATTTTTAATGAAACTTGGAACCCAAGACCTCAAACCAAACGCACCAACCATAATATTGATCTCTAGTAATGCAATAAATTTTTGTCACCATGAATTTTCAACCCCGAATTTTACAAATAAAGCTAAGTAGTACCTAACTTGGTGAGTGATGTTATCGTAAATGCGTCGTATAAGCACGATTCCGGATCGTATGTAGTGCGTGCCATACCTACGGTTAACCGTTCGTTTTACTACCTTGTTTGGTTAACGGATGGTTTACAGTGTTGTAAACAGTCGGTAATTTTAAAAGTTTTGTCGTCAAATCTGTCCCTGACTTTTGGTTTTTCTGAAAACGAAGTAGGTACCTATATAATATATTATAATAATTGTGTGTAGTTTGGAAAAATAACTGTTGATAAGTATTTCAAGCTACGTTTTAAATAGTTTAATGACCGTTTTTACTTATAACACATTAAAATAGTTATATGTCCGAAATTAGAAACGATTTTTAGGATTGTAATAAAATAATCTAATACAATACTTTGTTAGCCTTAGCTCAAGGGGAAACGAAAAAGAATCGATTTCCAGTTATAATTTTATTAAAGTAAGTCTTGAATAAAATATTATAAAGAAATCGAAGAATAACATACCTAAATGAAAACGTTTTAAGTAGGTACATAAAACGTTTTCATTTAGAAAAAAATAATTGATCAAAGTTATCAAAGACTTTTATAACTTCGAGTCTTTGATAACTTTGATCAATTATTTTTTTCTTGAAATTGGTGTAAAACACGTTTTTCCTTTGATTTATTTTATAATCTATCAACTGATCAATGTTACGTGCTTAAAGGCTCCCGCAGACAGGCGCGACGTAACGATGTGACTCGATTCTGGTAGAACGATTTCTATAAAGATTTCATAGAAATTGTTTTGTAGAAATCTGTCGCGTTGTGGCCGTCTGCAGGAGCCTTGACGTTAGTAGATTGCAAAGTCTTTGTTAAAGTCTTTGTTGCTTATCCACTGGAGCTGCGTTGAGCGAGGCTAGCTAAATGAAGCGATTCTATTGATTCTTAACAAACACTTCCCTCGCTACGCATCCTCTCAAATTCCTGGTGGAAACGCAGGACTGCTTTTATTTGTATCAACTACTTTATATTATAAATTTTGCTTTAACAATACAATACACAATATCACAGAAAATTCGCATACTTCATGCATAAATACAATTCAAATCTACAGACATGATGAATTTATAAGACAGCCAAAACACACATAAATCCGTGATAATCCCAAGTACCAATTTATTATTATCAATATTTATGACTTCTATGAAAACTTATTTCATGTGTAAAGTTTCTGCTGAGTCTAGGAGCACTGTTTAAGATCTGGAATATTCGTAGGGCACAGCGAGATTTATGTCCGATGCTTACGGAGCGATGCTTGTAAAAACTGTCTAGATATTGTATGTGTGACTAGGGAGTATAGGGTCACAAGAGTTATGGATGAGACAAGGATAAAAAAAAAACCTTGAAAAGTATTCAAAATCCTTCATCTCTTCTTCTTCGGCGTATCAATGATTTAATTTATATACCTATCTTACTATATATATTTATATTAGCTTTTGCCAGTGGCTTCGCCCTCGTGGATGTCGGAAAATATCCCACGGGAACGTACTACCGGGCAGTACCGGGATTACATACCTAATAGTCCAGGAATAGGTTATTGACGCCTACCGCTGCGCTCCAACCATAAAGTTATTTTGTTACGCGTAATTTTGAATCTGTGATATCTTTTAAACCATTAATTTAATGATATGATTTCAAGGCATATTTTAATCTAAATTAAATGCCCAATTTAAATAATATATTTTATTGGATAAGGATTAATATGATACCGGTCAATATAGCTTCGGAAATAACAATGCAATTTTTATCAAATTCTGAAAGATAATAATGGTTACTGTGGGTTATCCTTAGAAGATAGACATGCCACCTCGGCCTTTTTTGTTGAACTTTTTAAGATTTTCAATCCTGTAGAACATCATTTTGATGTATCTGTAAGAGTTTATGCGGCGAACGCCAGTAAAACTCCCAGTCGGCATGATTTTTCATGACATCTTTCACAAGAATTGTCATATTTCAGCCAATTTACACAAAACCTTAATGAATTATACAACAAAACCTTCCGCAAGAATCACTCCGTCCATAGGTGAAAACCGTTTGAAAATCCGTTCGGTAGTTTTTGAGTTTATCGCGTTCAGACAGACAGACAGACGCACAGACGCGGCGGGGGACTTTGTTTTATAATATGTAAGGTTATTATAAAAATATACATTTTATATTATAACTGTGAAAGTTTGTGAGGATGGATGGATGTTTGTTACTCTTTCACGCTACTAAAAAACTACTGAACGGATTTGGATGAAATTTGGCACACAAATAGTTTAAAACCTGGATTAACACATAGGATGTTTAATATCCCGATATTCCTACGGGATCGACACTTATGCGGGTGAAACCGTGGGGTGCTGCTAGTTTTAAATAAGTTTCGACCAGAGTTCGGCCATTTCATCAGCGTTTGGTATCGCAAAGGTCTTCTATAGTGCAGGTGTTGTTGTAGAGCAAGTATGACAAGAAGTGAGGCATTGTATTTGATGTGGCTACAAACTCGCGTTGTGGCTCATTGGAGTATCCCCATCGGGCTAAGCGTGAATCAAACTCTGGAATCATACGTAGCCAAACTCAATAGATTTCTCGGGTTTGATTGATTTCCAAGTGAGGTTTGAAGTTTGAGGGTCGAACTCACGGTCGGGTACGTACTCCAATTACGCCAGCGTAAAAAACTTACACCATTAAAATAGACATTTGTCAAATGTGATCATTATGACTTATATGGGGCACAAAAATGACCATGGTGTTCTCACAGCATAGTGTTCCCGCTGCTTTAGAGAAAATATTATGCTGCGGCTGCATAGATCTGCATCTATCGTGACGAAGCTTCGCACAGTGATAAGTACTTCGCACAGTGATATACACGCAGATGTGACCAACCATTATCGGCTATCGTCGCAATAGTTCGGGCTGCGTAGCACTTATCGCCCGAGTACATAAAAGGGTTTTAGCGCGATAACACTAATGTGACCACCGCATTAGCGCGATAATTTTTAGCGAGTAAAACATACGAAGCTTCGGCACCCATTGCTTCGTCACGATAGACGCAGATGCGGCTTCAGCATTAGGCACACGTTTATGTTGTTAAATGGCACATCGGAATCACTATCACACCCTAAGATCTTGATAATCTTTAGGTGGAATATTTTGTTCAGCAGCCAATTAAATTCAATAGATTTTTTGACCACTTTTACCCTTTCACCAAAGCATAGTCACCCTACCCGTACATATTCTCAAATGTATTTGAATGGAAAGTGCAGCCAATAACAAGTTGTCTCGTGTTCTGCCGTTACTTGGGCGTCGTTTCTCGAGCAATGGACCGTGAACCACTCCAATAGCAAGAACTGATGGGACTCACCTTTGGAGAGTAGGTGAAGATATTTCGAGGCTTATAATTCCAGCCGAATAGTTTTTGGTTTTCATTACCGATGACCGTTGGAGTAGACGTGTTCTTGAGTGAAGGCCAAGAATCGGCAAACGTAAGGTTGGACGCCCTTAGGCTAGGTGGAGCGATGACCTTCGCAGGGTGGCTGGTAGCAGCTGCGTAAGAGTTGCCGAGAATGGAGTTGAATGTCGTGCCATTGGAGAGGTCGTCGAAATTCTATCAGTTGCCCTTTGCACTTGGTGCAGACCGGACGCTCTCAATCGACTTGGAAGTATATAGAGTTGTTAAAACTCTTTTAACTTAATGTAATTTATTTAAAAAATGGTAGGAAAGCTGCTAAAGTTACAGGCGTCAAAATCGAGGGATCGAGGATTTTGTTACGTAACTACGTCTTCATTGAGGTACCTAAAATTTGTGCATAGGTAGCAAATAGTAGATTTACAGTATTAAACTTTTATGTAGGCTAATTTGAGATCCAAGACTTGGTCCCTTCTTCTTGACGGGCACAAATTACAATGTATGAGTTATTTACAATCTACCATTCTTTCGCATTTTTAGAAGTGTACACGATGCATGAGGGCTAAAGCACGACACCCTATTACTATAACGCCCATAATTGTACACTTGGATGCAGCGACTTATGTAATTATGGACAAACTTCACTTAGCATATTAGCCTATAAATTTCCTACTCAAAAATCAAAATCAAAATATTTTATTTCACATAAACCTACAAGGGCACTTATGAAACGTCAGAAGCTAGGTGCACGGTTCTAATTGGTCGCTTCTTGGAGAAGAGCTGGCAAGAAACTCCACGGTTACTTTTTTCAAAATAAATTGTTTCTATAATGTTTTCAAATAACAGTGTTAATAGGTATGGGAGGACAGTGTAGGCCCATCAACAAGTACCAGGTACTTAGTAAAATAAAAAATGGTACACAAGTTTACAGCCTACAACGTTCTCACATTCACAAAATCTAAAAGAAAAGAAAAGAAAAGAATCTATATAAAAGATAAACAAAATAATAAAGTAAGAACCTATTTAAACCAAATGAAATGACATGATTGCCACTACAGCTGTAACAAATCTAATTTAATTTAAAAAAATATAGAAAATTGTAGGTATATAATGTCAAACACTGAAAAGATTATGTCAATGAAGTATGTAAAAAAAGTAAAATAAAATAATCATCGTAACTTGGGAGCAGTTAATAGACATTTACATTGTTATGCCGTTAATGAGGTACCAGGGAAGCCACATGTGCAGAAGGAATTATTGCCAAACTTCCTTGTCTTCAACGTAGCACTGCTAGGACACAGGCCTCCTCTTTTTGTGAGAGGGAGTGGACCGTAATCCACCATGCGAGCCCAGTGCGGATTGGTAGATGTCACATGTCTTCGAATTTTTGGTTCAAAGGACATGCCGGTTTCCTCACAATGTTTTCCTTGACTGTTTTGAGAGCAGTAGAGATAAAATAATTTACACAAATTAAAGCGCATGTCAGAGTTTATTATCTACGACCTACAACTCGTAAGTAGCGGCCGTTACCACTGGGCCACCATTGCTCAACTACACTTACCTAGTTAAGTTTATGCAACCTATAATTATTGTGTGTTTATCAATAATAACACTTTCGAAATTTTACACACATGTGATAATGGTTTCAAAATGTCAGTACTAGAGAGTTTAGAAATTGTCAAAAATAATACCGGAAATATTACACTGTTGAACGAATTATATACGAGTATGCCAAGGTTACCTTTGCTGCGATTGTTCGCCCCTTATCGCACTTTATTATAAAAACACCTATGTACTAGACCCATTTTTGCAAAGAAATAAATGATTTGATTTGATTTGATTTGATTTGATAACGGTCGCACTGATAACGGCGACACTATATAAGTGGGTTTCACGGGCGATAAGGCTCAGTCTGCACTCAGCGCTTGGTGTGGCAACACGCCGTGTTCGAGTTCGCAACAAGTCCATCGTCATCCTGAGGATACCTCGTTGAGAGGTGAAACACGTGTCGATTTCTTTCAGGAGTTTTTTATGGCTCTTTAGAAATAGCTAAGCGGAACAAGTTACTAAATATAACCACGTCTATTGTATTTTATGAATATACTAATAAATAAATCATTATAAACCTAGCTGTTCCTAGTCTTTCCCGTAGTAAAAGTCTATAAGAATGGGGTGTAGGTGGGGTATATTACGACGTTTGCAAGTTATGGGTGAGCAACTGTCACTAATTGTACTTGTTTACGAGCGTGCCCTAAATCTCATACGTTTTTGGCTTACATATCCTATTTACGTAAAACGGATACGAGCCTTTTACGTAGGATGCTATCTAGGTATTGTTAAAATAGACAACTTAAGTGTAATTAAGGGATTTGTCTACGATAAGCACTATCTGCTAGATGAATAATTAATAGGAATTTGAATCGGAAATCCAGAAATCGAATAGGAAATATCGAACTCCTCTAGTTTTTAAACACAAGTTATTTTTGACGTGTAGAAGTGTTTTGTTGAACCAATTTACAAAACTAAATATCATATTCATCACTTAGGTATTATATATATTAGATTAAATACTGAACATTTATATCAGGTTTTTTTTTACTAACCTTATCCGGAGGTGAACAAACTGAACTGCACGATTAGCATGACCACAATAGAAACGGGTTTTGTCGACGGTAGAATAGACAAAATGTCTATTCTTCCGTCGACAAAACCCGTTTCTATGGGTGTCATGCTCCGCGTACTGGAAAGAAATAAAATATATTTTGAAACATTATTCAATATTTTCCTGTTCCTATTTTAGGATGGTGAAAATACTAATTAATTTTCTTAAAAGACGTTTATTTCTTGGAATCTTATTATGCAGTGCTTTCTAATTAAATAAGGTGTTGATGACCCGCTTGTTTCTAAGTCACGAGAGAGTTGTTCAAAAGAAAAATTACGGGTTTTACAGACGTGAATCATTTTTAAGTTTCAGGTTTTGTTTTCAAATATTTGCCTGTTTCTGACAAATTTATTAAATGTTGTAATTATTTTTTTAAGTTTATTAAATATTAGTAAAAAAATTGATCATTTTCATTTGTATGATCAAAAAGAGGGTGTGTGGTTATGACCAAAAATGAAACTTACGACTTTAGCCGAGTATACGCGATTCAGCGCCGAGTATAAGAAATTCAGCGTCATCGACCGACTGAAGCCGAGTATTCCCGATTCAGCGTCACCGACCCGAGCGTGACGATACTATAATTTATTTGTCAGAATAACGGTAATAAGGTCCCATTACCAAATAGCAGAAAAGCCATAACATCCACAATAACAGCGTACCTAACTACTTGTCTAGACAATAACTTGTGGTACTTGACACTTGTACTAACAGTATAGTTTCCTAACATCGTTAAAAATAACTGCTGTATCAAATAGTTTCGGTTAGTAACGAGACTAATAACGGTTACTGTCATTATCGTTATAGTTATACCAACTTATATCGTTATGGAAAGTGTTTTATTGGTTCTATACTTTGTATTTGAAAGCACGAGTGACTCGTGGCTACATAATAATAGTCGAAGATCTACTCTCGAACCCATCCACCGAACCGACCGCGACAAGCGTAGCTTAACCTTCCATGGGTTGATCGAAGGTTAAGCTACGCTTGCCGCGGTCAGTTCGTGGATGGGTGACCGTTCATTTACGAGACCCCTTCGTGTCTCGGAAAAGGTCTCGACTGTCATTCATAAATCTTTGACAGTCTTTACGGGTAGTCAGATATCCAAGTCTGACAACCAGTCTTAACAAGGGTCAAATAGGCAGTCGCTCCATGTAAAATACTGGTTTGATTAGAAGCCGAACCCAACATAGTTGGGAAAATACTAGGCAGATCGAGTAACTTTGTATCTAAGTGATTTGGTTGTAGTTTTGGCAATGAAAAACCACTTGTAACATAATAGCAACTTTAAACACGATACAACACAATAACTAATACCTACATGAATCTATATTATCACATAAAATAAAGAGCAGTGTCCTTGCGAATTCACTTAAATGACACGTTAACACATAAATTTTTCCGAAAAGAATTTCCCATGTCACAGGTGTTTTGGCGAGTAGGTTGGTCCTGGCTGTTGGCACGGCCAGCAGTGCCGCCTCCACACCACACATAGCGGTCTAGTACACACGGCTACACATCAAGCTATGCATATCCAGTATAAGCTGACCTCGCGTTGTACCGAAATCCTATGCAATGCGAGATCAGCTTAAACTGGAAATGTATAGCTTGATGTGTAGCCAAAAATTCAAGCGCTGCAACACTCATGGATTACGCACGATGCCACGCAGCAATTTAACTAGATACGCGAAATAGGTAAAACGGATATACCCCATAAAGCTTCCTGTACAAGTGGCGCGTAAAATTACTTGTTGGAAACTAAGTAACGTAATAGGAAATACAGGGTGGATTTTGGAGACGGGATTGTAAGGGCAGGTACTTTACCCATTGAAGACTGTACTTAACTTTTAGAGTAGGTATTTATTGCTAACTGTATTCGCAGATTTAAAAAAACTAGTACAGTCGGCTACAAAAATGTCAACTCTCACGCACCTGCCCTTACTGGGCAGTAAGGGCAGGTACGTGAGAGTAGACGTTACAAAAATCCATCCTTTAATACAGGGTACTTTTTTATCTAGTGCGCAAACTTTAACACGTGACTTAACCTATCATTATGAACAACTTTTACTATGGGACCAAACCTGAAATCGTGATTTTGACGAGTTTTGCGAACATAAATGTAGGGAACAGCAGACTTTTTTTTGCGATTTCAGGTTTGGTCCTATAGTAAAAGTTGTTCATAATGATGAGTAAAGTCACGTGTTAAAGTTTGCGCGCTGGATAAAATACTTATCCTGTATAATATTTATAATACCGAATATCCAAAATTATTGTTGAGCCCGTTGAAATACCTATAAGTAAATACCTGTAGATTAAATACCAATAGCTTAATGTCTTCAAAATAGAGTATCTATACCAAGTCTTAAAAGCCTGCATCCGTTTAGTAAATATTTGTTTTAGATACAAATCGGCAATATTCTAACGATTTGGAATGACATTTAGCCTCCATTCCCACGGGCGTAAATATATCGCGGCGGGATTTTACGCACTGAATTCTCAACTCTCGATGTTGAGCTGAGCATTGAGAATCCAACAGAGAGCACCCCAGCGCGTCAAAAAAAAACACACTTTTGGATTTTCAACCCTCGGTGCTAAGCAGTGTTGAAAATCCAGTGCGCGAAATGCAATTGCCGCAGGAAAAATCACTCGTGCGTGCGTACCTTTACTTACTCTACAAGGCAATGTAAATGTGTATTCTGTTGTCTGATACTCTCAATATTTGCAAACGTTTTCAGAGTGTCTATTAGTAATATTGATAAATCTTATCCAACAAGAATCTAATGTATCTCTTAATCGTCGTGATTTTAGGAGTTTGTACCGGCCTCTAAGTCTAAATCACACACAATTAAAGTGAAAGAATTTTGAGCCAAAGTACCTTATAGTTCCCGAATTCATAAGAAGCGTCTAGGCTTTAAACCAAACGGGTGTAAAAAGACGCTTATCGAAGTCGAAAGTAAGTTACTTTCGACTTCGATAAGCGTCTTTTTACACCCCCCCATTCTTTCCGAACTGGTGCGACGCGAAGCCTGGTGGAACTATTTCTATGAAAACTTCACGAAAAGTGTTCTACCGGTGTCGCGCCTGTCTGTTCCAGCCTTTATTGTATTTTTTTTTGTAGGTACTGGACCATAGTCATGTTCAAGTTCTTATAACCACTTTTGTTTGACGTTTTTTTACGCAAAACAAGTCTTAAATGTTATAACTTAACTTTAAATACATACGACTCCTGTACTGTTGCATGCACCCAGAAGCACAATGATTTGCGTGTGTTTCATTGCGCTCTACTATAAACAGCGACTTTTACACTAAAAATGTAAGTTCTTTACCAGCAATAACTTTTGCTCAATGTACTTAATTTGATGTACAGAATGCGTAGATGACGGCTCTTTATATTGGTCTTTTTACACCCTGTATAGATTTTTAAGTACGAACGCTTTTTGAACTTTCATTAATTTGTAAGTAAGCTTTACTTGTGACGATACTTCGTGCCTCGGAAAGCACGTTATACCGTCGGTCCCGGCTGTCATTTGTAGATCTTTCGACAGTCGTAACGGATAGTCAGAAGCCCGAAACTCTGACAACCAGTCTTAGGCTGCGTTTCTACCAGATATGTGTGAGGCCGCTGAGCGGTGCGCGGATGCGTAGCGACGCTGTGAAACGGTGCGCAGATAAGCGGTGCGAGGATGTGTTCTTTTCAGATGCGATTTCTCGCTCGCGTCCATCTTTAGCACACATCCCTCACAAATATCCCTCGCACACATCTCTCGCACACATCCCTAGCACCCATCCGTCGCTTATTTTGTAGGTACGTACAAAAACCTCGCTCCACTAAGCCATTTCCACAGGAGCTGCGCTGAGCGAGGCTAGGTAAATGATGATTCTATTGATTCTTAACAACCACATCGCAAATCTCTTGTGGAAACGCAGCCTTACTAAGGGATATCGTATTACTCACAGTAACTGGGTTGTGGAGGTCGGATAGGCAGTCGCTTAAAATACTGGTATTCAGCTACATTCGGTTAGACTTTAAATCGACCCCAAAATATTTGGGAAAAGGCCAAATAAACTCTGGGTTGTGGAGACCAGATAGGCAGTCACTCCATGTAAAATACTGGTATTCAACTACATCCGGTTAGACTGGAAGCCGACCCCAACATAGTTGGGAAAAAACTATGCAGACTGACTTGTGACAATACTTCTGTGAGCTGTCCAGTAGTGGATGTCTTAAAGCTGAGATTGTGATGCTGATAAGTCCATTCAAGGCACCTGTTCCACCGACGTTTAGTGAGAAGCGAGTAGAACTAGTAACTAGAAACGATTTGGCGAGCAACGAGCAGCGAGTAGATAGTTTGGTTGCTGGGCTATGAGCGAGAACGCGAGTTCAATAATAGAATGACTGCCCAGTCACTTGCTGGTGTTTCTATGTACATACGGTTACACGATCTACACATCAAGCGATACATTTCCAGATCAGCGTAAACTGGAAAGGTATAGTTTGATGTGTAACCATGTGTACCAAGCGATAATCTCTCAGCGAGTGTTGTGCCCGCCAAGCGAGTGTCGCTGAGTGAGTATTTTCTTTGATAGCTCTTGTCACTGCGACAAAATAGTAGAGATAGAGTTCTCGCCGGCTGTGTAAAGATTCAGCGATCAACTGTTTTTTACTGACGAGGGACATATTATATTTATTGTACGTTTCTTGAGCGAGAAAATAGTTTATAGCTAGTCGCTTCCTCTTCGGCGGTGGTGGTGCTTATGCATCGTCCAGAAGAGAAGCCATTGTCATATAGTTATTTTCCTATAAGCTAAACAAAAGACGACAAAAATGCGCTTTCGAAATTAAAATACTAACTAATCAATCCTTGTCACATCTATAGATAACAAACAGACGAAAACTAAAACAAAAGCAAAAATATTTAGGAAAACGTGACTTGAAGAAATGAGGGGCGTTCTTCGTGAATATAAACATTTCTTACATTCCGATTACATAAAAATACCAGCTGAAGAATTAGGTTACTGGAATTATAAAAACTATCTTTGTTTTGTGTTGGTTTCCGCGTTTTTGTTGTGGTGATGGTGACAAAATACGAAATATATTAGTTGGAAAAGCTGTCAAGCACTATATTATTGTTTTAGTCATCCAAAGTGATGGCGCTTTAAAAAAATAAAAATCGCAATATATTTTATTCAGAATTTATTTTTAAAAAACGCTGTCTCTGAATGAATTTTAAAATTGTATGTTTAAGATATTAAACATTAAAACGTACTTAACGTTTTAAAATTAACCAGTACCCTAATTGCGTAATACAACACAATCACAATCTGTTTCGAAACAGATTGCTAATCCATTGCTTCATAAGTTGGAAAAAAATCTGCTCAACAACGTAAATAACGCAACGAATGTTGTTGAACTGTCAAAATGAAACAAATTAGGCATAATTGTTTACGAAAATAAGTTACGCAATTAGGGTACTGATCAACAAGTCAGAATGTTCACAACTCTTTCCTCTATTCCCAAATAACAAAGCATTTATCTAAATGAATGAATGAATGGAAAGTTTATCGAACCGTTCAGTTTACAGTGGCATGTCCAAGTTTCCACACGATTCAATTCTTCAATTTAAACTTTGTCTGCGACAGCATGAGCTCTGTCGATTGCTCGGACAAACTTGATTTATCTTCTTTCATAGTATTGAAGTTTGTTATTTTTCTAGCGGAAGACTTGATGTCATTGATTTGTTGATGCAGTTGAATTTAGATATTATACAGTTGTTGATAAGTTTTTATTTTGAAAATCTTGGCTCTATTTAATGATTGTACAATTGAAGTAGTGTGATTTTTGGTTCTCAATGAAACTAGTGTCTGTGTGATAATAATAATAAAGTTTATTTCGTAATCAACATGTTTAAATAATAGATTGTAGAGGGTTAAGTGATTTTTAACAAGATAGGACTGGGTTGCTTCATTCAATAATGTTGCAAATTCATACCAGACAATATCACTTAAAGAATAACTGTCACTTGCTTAAAAAATGGTGAAGGAAAATATTGTGAGGAAACTGGCATGCCTGAAATATAGCCTGAAAGATGGCATGTGAAGCTAAGTCAGAGGGCCATGGGCGGCATAAAAACTCTGACACCAGGTTAGTCACTAACCATACGAAAAAGAAAGGCAATTCGATTTGAAACATATTGCTAATCATTGCTTAACGTAATGAATGTTGTTGAACTGTCAAAATGAAACAAATTTGTCAATCATTTACGAAAATAAGTTACGCAATTAGGGTACTGATCGACCGAGCTCCTGCTCTAGTGAAAGTAGATAAAGATATCGTCCAAATATTCAAACGTTGTATAACATTCCCGAGGCTGTGAAAATAGAGAAAACAAATTTTCCCAAATATGAGACCTAGCTAGATAGATTTTTCGCCCCCGTAAACCGAGAACCTGTACCCTGATTGCGTAATACACGATCAATCACAATCTGTTTCGATTTGAACAGATTGCTAATCCATTGTTTTATAAGTTAGAAAAAAAAATCTGCTCAACAACGTAAATAACGCAATGAATGTTGTTGAACTGTTAAAATGAAACAAATTGGGCATAATCGTTTACTAAAATAGTTTACACAAGGGTACTGATTACAAATATACCATTACAAATATTGCTCATTTAATAGTATAGGATAGGATAACAAGGCTCCAATATTGTCAGTAGGTAGACCATATTCACCAATGGCCGATTACGGCTTAATATAATAATGATAGCCTGAAATGTCAATACACTCTCATATCGGGACCCAATACCCCATTAAGGAACTGTGACAACGTACCCCATTTGATCCCTCTGGGGACTGTTACTAAGCTAGCGATAAATATTGTACAATATCGTCTAAAAACTCAATTACAACATGAAAAGTTGAATATAATTTAATTTTTCAATATCTGATGAGAACTTTGTCCTTTAAAAGATTTTTGGACAAAAAGGGACAAAGTATTTGATTGGATTACTCACTTAGTTCCCTTGTGATGGAAAATATAGGTAGATAAGTAAAATGAACTCGCTTGTTACTAAGTCGCCTTTATATTTTAACTATCGATTTAGTAGTAACTCACAAGAGATAAGACGAGCACGAGATTAGATCACCATAGCCTGCAAGACGCTCCGTGGCACTATTGACGCGCTTGATCTGCTATGCTGGTTCTGTTCTTTATCCCAGACAATTACGTCCACAAAAGACAGGCTGATGGAGGCACAGGCCTCCATGACACACTGTTGCGCGTGCTAAGTCCCCAGTACCTCGCACTCTGGCCGCACTTAAAATGATCTCTTGGATTCTAATCCAACAAACGATCTGTTTGCGTATGAATGGACGAAGATTTTATTGGCATGTGGCGGCATCTACTACGCATCAAAGACCTGACGTCACACAAAATTAACGTCAGCACAGCCTTCGTGCTACTACTTCATCGTGACGTCATCATCATCACCCCCGCACGCTTTCGTGAGGTGCGTCACACAGCCAGCCAGCACCCACGGCCTCAACGGATATCCTGACCACCAGCATGCAGCGAACGCGCAATCCTGATTATCACCCTCAGCCTCATCAGAAACCTTGGCACAGCACACTGCACTTTCGGCCGGTCTCACAAGCAGAGTCCTTTCTACCCTCTCCTGGTCGACGCCAGCGGTCAGCTACAACCCAGCTACATGTAAAAGCATTATTTGTAATCCAAAAGGGTAGGGTAGGGATAATAAATATAGTTACTTTGATCACACAACCATAATTTACTTTGAGGTCCCTTGTCATTAAATTAATATCAATCAAAGCAACGTAGAATTGTATCAAGGGACAAATCTTAATATCTAAATTGTTTCTAAATTGGTGCTATTGAAACAGAAAATTGTCAATTTAGTGTATTTTGCGCTCTTTGCACATGTGAAGTGGCGGCATTTTAATTACATCGGTTTTCTGTGAGGTCTCTTCAGATGTTTTGAAGTGGATGTCACTGCAAGCAATTGGGCGATATATTGAAGTGATCTCGTTCGAGTTTACTACCGGCTTTTAATTCTCTGGACTTAGTTTTATGAAAATTTAAAATAGGTGAATTCTATTTGTAAGAGTTATTGTTGTTGATGTTGATTTCGACTGATAAATTGCCTGTTAAGTGAGCACTAGAATAGCTTGTATCGACAATTTTACCCATCGACGAAATAAATTAGCGTCACCGTGTAAAAAACAAGGTACAAATAGAAATAAAAATATTTTATTTGGGACACGCACAGGAAATACAGACAGTAAAAAAGGATTTAAAACTAACAAAATATTTTACACAAAAAAAAAATCACCAAGGTATAAGTTCAGGTAAAAAAAAACAGTGGCACTCCGGGAGTGCCAACAAAAGCGAAAACTTGAAAAAAAATCGACACCGCTGTAATCAACTCGTTGATGTCTTTTACTTCACGCACCGCGGTAATCAACGCTGGTGTCGTCACAGTGTCGCGAAATCAATGGTTTAGTTCCAGCTCAAAAATGCCCAGCGCGCCTAAAGAAGTTTTCACTTCAAAAAACCTGACAAAAATCTAAAAAGTTTGAGGTAAACTTTTAGATCGAAATGTTAGGCCACCAATAATTTCTAAAACAAACATTCAAACATTGTCACGTTTCAATAAATATCTATAGAGTAAAGTTGACTTAATCTCGTTGGAACATACCTACCGTCTACCGGTCAGACCGCAACACGTAGACCCGTGTCACGAGAGCGTCTGCTCTCGAATACTAATGTCAGACACTCGTTATTCAAATCAAAGGACATGATTTGCCTAGTTTTGAATTGCTGTGGCGTGTAATAAATGAAGTATTATTTTGTTTGTAGGGAAGGCTCATGGCTAAGTACTAACAGCCGCACGGGTCGATCCATCAGGTTAAGCTACCCTTGCCGGGGTTGGTCCGTAGATGGGTGACCATTTCTACAAACCAAGACTCCTCTGTGCCTCGGAAAGCACGTTAACAGTTGTTCGCCCGCGTGGGTGTCGGAAAATATTTCACGGAATTAAAAGTACCTACCGTGTGTTAATCCAGGTTTATAAACTATCTGTGTGCCAAATTTCACCGAAATCCGTTCAGCCATTTTCGCGCCAATTCGGATGCAGACAAATAGGCAAACAGACAAAAATTCTAAAAACTATGTTTTCGGTAGCAGATTCGTTCCCACACCTCAGAGCAATGACTTTAAAAAAATATATTATTTGTACAGTTTTGACTTCGTCACTAGTTTATTATTTATGAACAGATATAAATTTTCATTGACTGTACCTACCTACTTTTTTGTACCACAAAAACAATAAATGACTTTGAATTTGTAACTTGTGGTTGCTACTATTAGTTGAAATTACTGGAGGACGCCTATACCCGTCGAAGGGTCCTTAATTAATTAATAAATCTTACTTTATGGAACTTTATTTTTTGTACTTAAGAAATAATAAAGACTACCTAAGTCTTTTTTATTATACTCATTTCGGCCTTCAATCTTTTCGGCTAGTCTGCTGAACGATGAGTAGGTATAGACTATAATATGGCAGTCAAAAGTAACATTCTATTACTGTTTTGATACTAAAATAACAAAAAGTTTTCATAAAAAAGATACAGGAAAATATCAACAATATTATATTTTTCCGAACAAAATAGGGGCGAGCTTTGATATGTTCCAATATTGAATAATTCAGGGCAGAATGTATCAATGTCTTTGCCATCTTTATTCATGTGTTATGTACCTTTATGTTCGGGGATTTGCATTTTATTGAACAACTTTCGATGTTGTAATTTTGCTTTACAATATTTTGCTTGGGTTTGGTTTTTTTTAAACTTTTGATGAAAGAATTGAAATAAACAAAAACATACTTAACCTCTCTGCTCGACAAGATTTTGACATGTGACACATCAGTTGACTCGACGGGGTGTTGCGAATTCAGTCATGAAATTCAGGAATTTACATCAACTTTCAGCATTCGAATTTATTAAGAAAAATATGTTACCGCGCCTATTTTATACAATAAGTTTGTCGAAAATATCTTTAATTATATGTTGAGATCAGTCAAACCGCGTCAGTACACTGCGAAAGTTATATATAATTGGTATTACTACACCTATCCAAAAGGTAGGTAATTTAAATTTGCTGAAAATATGTACATAAACAACGCACTCTCTTGCTGAAAATATGCAAAAAGGAAAAATAAAGATATCATCATTCTCTCTGCATTCTTACTTTTACCATGTTTCATACATAAACTACATAAAAAACACGATCAAATCTTGATAAAAACGACAAAAAATTGTGTTGCGACGTGACACTTCTTAGTGCTGACCGTCTACCCAATTTTCTTATATCGATTCAAAAGTAGTATTCAGCGTAATCGATACTCGCAATAAAATCAGTGTGAAAAAAGTATTAGAAACTGAATAAAAACTCTTTGATATGTTTTCCATTAATTATTTTATTTTTGATATTAATAATTTTATTAGTAAGTATACAAATACAGTGTGGATCGGGCAGTAACTTTTGAGGGTTCCGTACGTACCTACGAATGAAAAAACGGAACCCATAAAGGATTACTCGTGTGTCGGTCTGTCACAGCCAATTTGCTCCGAATCTACTGGACCGATTAAGTTGAAATTTGGTACCTACACATATGAATTTCTGTGACCCAAATACAGAAGTGTAACGTTAATAAGTGAATTTTGAATATGGGGTCACTTTTGGGGGCCAAACTAGAAAATAAAAAAGAAAGTTTTGCAAACTATACCGTGTGACATCAAATAAAAGGGCTTGTTGTGGGGGTCCCAAATATTTATGTTAATTATAATTATTATTTATATTATTTTTGGAACTAAGTTCTTTAACGCGACTTGCAGTAGGAGTAAACTGGCATAAATCGTCACGCGAAAAAGTGTTCATACTTGTGACTGAGACTCTTCTAATTTGATAGAGAGAGAGAGTGTGAATTTGGTCGAAAATTTTCAAATTTTTCATCATGTGAGTAGGTTTCATGGTTGTCGAAGGCGTTGAAGCCGATAGTGACATTAAAATGTAAATCCAAGATGGCGGCTGCGAAAATTTTCAAATTTTTCATCATTGGTATAGTTTTCATAGTTTTTGAGGGTGCTAAAGTCGATAATGAGGTCAAAAGGTAAATCCAAGATGGCGGCTGCGAAATTTTTATTTTGTTAGAAATTATACGTGAACAAGAACTTAGTTTGGCCTTACACGTTTTATTTTTTAATTTATTATAGAAAATAGACCATTATCTACGGAGCCATTGAATATATTTATTTTTAATACTGGAAATTGTTGGTTGATTATAGATTCATATAAAAAGTCTTTGGTCGTAAAATAATATGAGTTTGTTCTTGAGATAAATTATTGGTATAAAACATGGATGCTATTACAATTTGATAATTTTTCATCATGACTACAATTTTCATGTTTTTCGGGGGGATAGTGCTGATATCGAATAAGATGCACATTCTGGATTTTAAGATGGCGGCATTTCCAAATAATAATAATATTGTAGATAAATTCTCATAGACATCAGTTTAATGCCTATTGTAAACTCGATAGCCAAAATCCGTTAAAAAAACGGCCCTCTTAATTTCGTCATGTCCGTCTGTCCGTTTGCCCGGATGTCATACAGCCATTTTATACGGAGACTATTTCCTCCATCGATGAAAATTTGGAATAGGTGTATTCTTTGCATCGCTAAACAACGGTGTAGTGAAATTACGATAAACATATTAAAGGGGATGGCATACATATAACCAAGGGATGAAAAAATATCTATGCACATAAAGCGTGTATTATTTCATCTCTTAATTAAAATGATAAATATGTATGTTTCTAATTACTTTACTTTTTAAATCAATAGTTTTTGAGATGTGGGTTTTTTTCGGTTACAACCGCAGAATTAACTTTGTTTAGTATAATTTTTTCGAGAAATACAACCTTATTTTTGCAGTCGAAAAAATTTATGCTGTGCAATTTTATGCGTAAATAAGTATTCATCCTAACTACGGAATCCTTCACTGTGCGTAGTCCAACATACACTTGGCCAGCTTTTTTAATTTCGTTGGAAAACTACCACAAAAAAAACATTTCTTTTGAGTAAGAGTAACCTATTAAAAACAAAAACTCATACAACTAACAAAAAATATGGACGTCATTTAAAAGCGTTTGCGAAATACCTACCCACTTTATAAAAAATAATTTATCGTCATTCCCAAACAAAATTTTGTTAAGCCTACTTAATAAATGTATACTGGGCATTCTGTAGCAAACTATCAGAAAGTATCAAAAATAAAATCCACATTAAATAATTGTCCAAAAAATTTAAATAGTTTTGAACAGCGAGCACATTCCGAATTTAAATTCAAATATAGAAACAATTAAGCGCGAAATTTAATAAATTAGGTACCTAAGTATACGAGTATATCCCCGTCCTGTCTGTTGACTCCTTTTATACATAAACTCCAAAAAATTATTAAAATTACATTAGAAAAGTATAAATAATTATTATATGCAATGCTTAATGTATTTAATGCTTAAAACAATTTTATTTCAGTATCGATTTCTTACATTCGACATATTAATTAATCGAGTCGAACAAAATTGAAAAAAAAATCGTTTGGCATAATCGTTTTCGCACATCATTACAATAAAAAAAACAATAATGGTCGGATATTTTTAACACAAATTGAGTAGTGGTAATGAATATTACGTGTTATTGGACCTGTGTTCGTATATTACGTTAAGATCTGGGCATTTTCTAGTTGTTTATAATATTTTTAATAATATTTGTCACATTTTAAATCGTATCTACATGTGTATGTGTGATATTAGTGAAAAGTTAAAATGTAAACACGCACGATTGGCGCGAAACTTCGACTTTGGCTATCAAAAACTTCATTACCACTACATAATTAACTTGAACAATGGATGAATTTGTCAAATAATTAAATGATGTAGTATTCACTGCCCCTGTGGTGGAGCTTAGATGTTCGAAATCCCCAATTTTTATGATTTTTAGCCTCGACCTCGACTGTCATCAAAATGGCGATTATCGCATTTACAGACTTGAATTTTATAAAGGTAAATTAATAATCTTGCACGCTAAATATGAAAGATTGAATGGTGTAAACATTTGAGTTTTTTATTTAACTCTCTTAATTTACGCATATTCATAAGATTTAATGGGTAGTATAATAAATATTTACATGTTCAATTAAGGGTGTCGTATGTGGTAATTCTGGGGTCCAATTGGACCCACTACCGAGCCGGCGGAGGTTTGTGTGTTCGGGTCCAATCGGGGGCGCTTCCGAACTATACGGTTAATAGCAAATATCCAGTGTGGATATTTTATATAATTCCTGTTAATATTTTATGTTAAGGCAGTGTTTTATGTATTTAATTTTTATGGTGTAATAATAAAAAATATTCTATCTATCTATCTGTTTTCAGTGGAAAAGATGTAGGTATTTGCTAAATATTTTTTCTTTGATCATTTGAAATTCAGAACCTGTCTTCTTCAATACATTCTTTGAATAACTTCATAATAAAATAAATTTAATATCTACTTCAAATTTTTTTCTACTTTTATTGCGTACTGCGTAATATCTATGCGGGGAGAATAATGAGGAGCTTTTTCGAAGCTAAATAAAATATAGTCTTTATTTGGAGTTTTATTTTAGGTGACTTTTTTGTCCAGACAGGCATAACATATTTTGAGATGGTTTTATGGAAAAAAAACAAAAAAAAGACGACTGACAAATATAAATGACTAGTATAAAACATTTGTGTAGATAGATGTTTCTTATAATATTAATTTTTAATCAAAGTCAAAGTCAAATCATTTATTTCAAATAGGCCCATGTATGGCACTTTTGAACGTCAAAATTTACAAAATATTAAAATTGATTCTAGTCGCCCCTTCCAAAAAATAGTTTTCGTATGGAGAAGAATGGGCAAGAAACTCCACCGTTACTCTTTTAAAATGTTTTACAATTGTTAGTATATGCACGTACATTAGTTAAATAATATTACCTATATCTGAAGACGATGCACCTGGAATAAAATTACTATACCACAATAGGTAAAAAGAATTAAAAATGAAGCAACGACAGATAATTTAATATGTGATAGATACATGGTGCTCACATATTTACAAACATTGTAATGTATACGTCACCGTAAGATTGTGAGCACCGCTAGTTTATAATCTATCTAGTGAGATTATAAACTATCGAAAAATTGTGAACCGTTACACTATAACACATTCATTTTCGGTAGTTTATAATCCATCAATGTCAATCCGTCAAATTGTGAACGAACCTGTACATGTCGACAGGGTTCATAACGTTTCACCTGTCATTAACGAGACACAATAGAATTTTAATTGGTATCCACCTCAATGAGGCGTCATAACAGATGATGAAATAATAATCTGTCTGATTTCTGATTTTATCTGCCGTAAAACTGTGAACTACTCTGATTGGTAGGTCTTGACAGTAGCCGAACTGATCGCAGTAACTAAGCCAGGGCACCCTGACCAAATAGGTAAGGTTGGAGACAGTGGCGTAGCGTGCCTTGGCCGGGGCCCCGTATAAAAATTTGTTTGGGGGCCCTTAAGAAGGGTAAAGATTTCTCAGAAAAGAAAAAAAATAATTGCATAAAATTAAAATAAATATTTATTCGTTATAATTATCTATTTGTCACTTTTTCCAAAATTTTTACAAATAATTCAAATTAAATATACATTCTCCTTGCCTTTTTTTCGGCAAACTGATTTATTAAATCATTTATACTGCCTCGTTGGTCTAGTGGTCGCAAGCGCTACTGCTGAGCATGAGGTCCTGGGTTCGATTCCCGGGTCGGGCAAAGTGTTATTTGGTTTTTCTATCTGGAATTTCTCAGTAGCAGCCCGGAGTCTGGATTTGTGCCCGGTTGATGGCAATAGGCTCGCCCCCTATTACATGGGACTTAAACATAACTGGCGAAATGTGGGTGTACCTACTACAGGTACACCTCTGCCCAACCCTTCGGGGAAACAAGGCGTGATGTTATGTTATACTGATGATGAATTTGAGTTTTTATTAATTTTTGCTTACGAACGTCGGGGGCCCACGTGGCCCGGGGGCCCCGTATAATTTATACGGTAGATACGGCGGTAGCTACGCCCCTGGTTAGAGAATTATGACCAAATTATGATAGTTCTAATCTATCCTAACCTATTTGTAAACTTCTTCCAAGTTGGTTGCAGTTACTTGGCTATTTAGTATTAGCGTAAGGTGCGTTCGTCACATGCAAGTTTTATAGCAGTTCAAAATTTTGTCGGTTTGTCATGGATAGATTGTAAACTATCGAAAAATTGTAAATGGTTCGTTGCAGTTACAATTTTTCGATAGTTATAATCTCGCTAGATATTATGATCATAATCATACGGTGACATATATACTTTAATCAATTTATGCCAACTTGAATAACCCCAAATAGACGTCGTACCCTAGTCGGAAGCAGTAAAGACAATCTCCACAAATGGACGGCTCAGATCAAACAATGTCCCACTTTCCATTTTGCACCGCATGTCACTGCACATGACTTTAATGGCTGCGTCAACACACGGTAAAATATATATTGTATATGTTTTTTTGCCATTATTTTTACATGATATGAAGAAGAATCAACTTAGACATGTGAATATGCAAATTAATTTCTTATTTCATTGTAATGTCACTTCCAACGAAATTTTAGTTTCTGTAGACATGTTAATTTGATTCTTGCTAAACTAGGTTGACTAGCATCAAAGGGACTATTTATATACAAGTTCTAGGAAAACTCATAAAAGCGGCACTCAATTTCCGTGTTGCATTTTCGGAAAAACAAAGGACATCATTCAGTGGCCATAAATTTTTGAGCAAAATGTAAAAGTAAAATTGAAAATTGAAAACATTTTTACCATGGGACCATGTGGCGTCATTCTCCGTCAATACTCAATATTTCACTCAATAGTCAAGTTACATAAGTTCGAAAAATTCTTTTTTCGTAATTATGTAATACACTAATTGATTTTTATAGCAATAGTAAAAGTATGTGTATTACACATACTTCTTTTTAACCAACTTCCAAAAAGGAGGAGGTTATATGTTCGTCGCGTATGTTTGTTTTTTTTTTTTTTCTTTTTTTTATGTATGTCCACCGATTTCTCCGTCAATTGTGGACCGATTTTGAAAATATTTTTTTTATTTAAAAGGGTATGCTTTCAAAATGGTCCCATATAAATTTTATTAACTTTGCTTCGACAGTTTTTGAGTTAGCTTCAATAATACGTACTTTTTCCCACTTAGTATGTGGATGATATGACAAGTTCCTGTCACTGTTATTTACATAGCAGGTAGTGGTTTTCGAATTTGTGTGGGGTAGGTACCACAACTAAAAAGTAAAAAATAAAAACTTTTACAAAAAAAAAAAAACAACCGACTTCCAAAAAACACTACAAAGTGAAAAATAACTTTAATTTCGGAAGTCGGTGACAAAAAACGAAAATTCAAAACCAAAGAAAGACACCGACTTCCGAAATTAAAGTTATTTTTCACTTTGTAGTGTTTTTTGGAAGTCGGTTGTTTTTTTTTTTTGTAAAAAGTTTTTTTGCTGTACACTGGAATAGCCAAATTATTGTAATAATACGGCTATTTCAGACTGCACGCAATGATTTCGAAAACGGAATAATGAGGCAGGAGGAGCTTTGGCCTTTTTAAGGGGCCGTGCACGAATTCGACTTATTTTGATCAATTTTGTTCATTAGTCGTGAGAAAGGGAAACAGAATTTAAACAAAATTATTTATGATTTGAAAAGTCAAATTCTCTGTCTTGTACATAGCGGAAAGAGATCTTTCAAATAAATTAAGGATTCGTGGAAAATCTCTAAAATTCGTAACATGTTTTCCAAAAATTGACGCGAGACTGACGTTTGATCATTTCGTTTGAAGAAACTGCTTTTGATTTTGAAAATTTAAAAATGTCATCAACATCATTATATGGATTACTTGTACATGTGGGATTCACTTTTTCAACTTCCATACAAAATATAGCAGAAAAAAAATGTTGAAATAATTCTTTTTTTGGAAACCCTGTCAGTAATGTATTTTTTTAAAATATTATTGAACATTCTAATATACTAAATGCGCCTCTTTTTGTGAACCTCAAATAATTTCTATTTTGGGGTCCTAAAAATACTAAATAGGCATCGAAACCTCCAAGTAACTGCGACTAACTTGGAGGTAGGATCATTAATTTAAAAAAATGTCCATCATTAAACGATCAAAAAGTTTTTAGAGGATTAGTTAAACATATTTTCCTTTTTAGGGTTCCTTAGTAAACAAGGAACCCTTATAGTTTCGCCATGTCCGTCTGTCTGTCTGTCCGTCTGTTTGTCTGTCTGTCAGCGGCTTAGCTCAGAGACTGTTAGTACTAGAAAGCTGTAATTTGGTATACATATTAATCACGCCGACAAAGTGGTAAAATAAAATCATGATTTATTTTTTAAGGTACCTCCCCTACACGTAAAGTGGGGATGTTTATTTTTCTCATCTATCCCATAGTGTGGAGTGTCGTTGTAAAGGTCGTTTAAAAATATTATGAGTATGTAAAACTATTTTTGGATTCAGGAATCTGTTTTCGAAATATTAAGCTTTAAAGTGCTAATTTTTGTTAGAGTCAAGTATCCCCCTGCCAGCTAAATGGTTGGTTTTGGATATTTAAAAAAAACACAGCTGTAGTATATATAACGAAATTAAAAGGAAAACTATCACAGCTAAGTAGACTCTACAAATTAACGAGTAATAATCGACCAACTTACATTTGTAGTTGAAAATAAATGTTGAAAAAACATTCCGTATGGGAGAACATGTTTTTCAACTGGCCGGTTATTTTCAATACACAGGTTGGATTTTTGAGACGGGGTATTAAGGGCAGGAGTATCAAGAACGGTTTATATTTATAGTCCTGCCCTTACTACCCCGTCTCAATAATTCACGGTAGCCGTAACGGCACTGTAGCTGCCGAACATACTAAACATGATAAAACATACTAAAAAGATTATTAAATATTCGAGTAACGTACCGTCACCTAGAAAAACAATGAATGTCGTTCTTCACAACATTATATCAAAGATGCTTATCGCTACTAGAATATACGAACCCCTTTACTGCCCCTACTCTACGTCTACGTACGTCTGACAAATATTTGCGGAACTCCGGATTCCGTAATAAACGGATCGTAAACGCCCCGTGATTTTCTTCACACGTTAGGAACAATGAAAGGTTACTCTTATTAAAACCGGTGTTTTGTAAAGTCGTCTTGATAAGTTTAGTTTGTAAACAAAATTATAATTAGTAGGTAAGATATATTTGTTTTGTTTTAGTTTGGCGAAAGCATGATTTAAGGGTTGGGCAGTAAAATGCAAATCATAGAGTTTTATTATACGACGCGTCGCCACGCCAACAGTCGGTCTGACCCGCCGCTATAGATGTTTCACATCAAAAACTCTTTAATCAATCAATGTATCGTTCCCATTTCCTACTTAAAGTACCAACCTACCTTCAAATATATATTTCAATTAAAAACGAATCGTAAGGGACTACGAATTGTAGGTTAAGTAGGTACCTTAATAAAAGTAACTGACCCAGTTGGTGACGATTCGCGATACAATGAACTATGAAAATAAATTCCCGTTTGCCGTCGACGAGCTATTTCGGATTTAAAGGCACTGTTACACGATGCTTTGAATTTATATTGGTTTTATATGTGTAGATTCTTATGTGAATATATCGCAGTAATATATTATGTATTATTGCAATACGTTCTATGTCAGATTAAGCTGATTTTTCAGGAGAGCCATAAAACATTTTAGTGTCGTAATGATCACTTATAGTGTTTTTTATTTACTACATTTTCAATAAATATTTTTTTCATCATATTTGACAATTAAATGGTGATATTAAACTTCAGTTCAGAGATACAGTGACATAGAACCTATTGCATTTCAGTTTTAGTCTAATAATCATATTTCAGTAAAGACAGGACATTTTTGTAATAAATACCTAAATACTGGTTATCCGAAAGTTTTCAGTTAAAATGAAAAGATTTCTAATAGAACTTACCAATTATTTGTCAAAGAAACAAAACAATCACACATTTTTCACAAAAAGTAAAACCGTTGCTGTTCAAGATCCAACATAGAACATAATTATTGCAATCAAATTGTATCAAATGAGAGCGTTTTTTGTCACGTGACCTATTGCATCCATTTCAAATCCAGTGATCTGATAGGCTGTTGACATAGAAAGTTTTACGGATGCGTTCACAATTAAAATATTAAGTCATTTTGTAGAAAAAGAAAAAGAAAAAAAAACAAAATCTTGACATAGAACGTATTCAAACTCAAAGCATTTATTTCAAATAAACCAATTACAGGTACTTTTGAATTGTCAAGGGGTCGGTCAGTCAGAAAAATGAAGCTAGTTGCCCATTCCAAAGTGTAGTAGGTACCTATGGAGAAGAACGGGCAAGAAACTCCACGGACACTCGTTTAAATTAAAATATTAGTTACATTATTCGTGTTGAACTTATACATGTGAGAACAATGTAGAAAGACGTGCACGTTAAAAGCGTCCGTAATAAAAATATAATAACGATTCAAAAATTTTAATAAATTAAAATAAACCGTGGCAGCTAAGAGACCAGTCCCTATTGCAATATCAACGACGATATCTACTTTATTTTCTTTGAAATTCGTGTGCCAAACGCGAAGCCAAGACGTTTTAATGGTGATTTGATACTTTTTCACCAATAGCCTCCATATCCTTGGCTTTTGATTCATCTTTATGTGAGCACAGCTATGAAATAAACTTACCTACACCTTAAATTAATGAACCACTTACATATAAAGCCACAATAAAGCGCTTCACAACTTCGTGCTATCGCATGCTATTGCATCAAAGATATCGTTAATTCTATGCATTTCTAGCTATCCCAAAGCAAGCATCGCTTTAAAGCGCTCTATATACGATTTCGTGTCTCTTACGTTACGGTTAGTTTCTTAGTAAATGAGGCTTGGAGTCGAGTTCTTAGTAAGTAAGAAAATGTGTAGAAGGTTAGAATTGTTTCAGTAATTGAGTACTACACATAACATAACATCACGCCTTGTTTCCCCGAAGGGTTAGGCAGAGGTGTCCCTGTAGCAGGTACACCCACATTTCGCCAGTTAAGTCCCATGTAATAGGGGGCGAGCCTATAGCCATCAACCGGGTTCAAATCCAGACTCCGGGCTGCTACTGAGAAATTCCAGATAGAAAAACCCAATAACACTTTGACCGACCCGGGAATCGAACCCAGGACCCCAGGAATTGAGTATTGTATTTCTATGTTTTTGTCCCTCGAGAATCATCACATTTCCGAATACAAATGAATCCTAATTTCCATGTCCATCAATTATTAGATTTATCTTGTATGATAATTTGAATTCAGAACTAAGTACTTTATTGTTGATTTGTTTTGATTTCGTGTGAACTATATAGAGCTGTAAAACTATTTTCCAATCTGTCGTGCCTGCGACTTTAGCAGCTTTCCTACCATTTGTAAAATAAATTACATTAAGTCAAAAGAGTATTAACAACTCTATATACTTCCAAGTCGATTGAGAGCGTCCGATCTGCACCAAGTGCAAAAGGCAACTGATAGAAATCGGACGACTGACGAAACACGAGGTTTGCTGAGGGACATTAAGAACACAGTTATACTGTACATTACATCACTGCAGGTTCAACCACTCTATTCTGTAAAAATCTCTGTACTGTGAAACCTTAGGTGAAGTGAGTTATCATGGGTTTGACAGTATTGACAGCTCACTGCAAGCTCACTTCACTGAAGATTTTTGGTGAGATTTTACCAGAATATATAAAAAGTAAGAAAGAAAGAAAACTAAAGAAAAATAGGTTTATTTATAACAGAAACACGTGCATATAAAAAGACAAGAGTAATCAGAAAACAAAATAGATCTAAGTACTTACATAATTATGAAATCACGAGCATAAAACAGAAATAGTCGGCAGCTGCACGTCCCTCGTCCGTCGTCGTCCATGATCGGCTGGAGTCCTCCTTATGTGCGGAAGACGACCACTGTGTGCTTTCTTTTCTGGTATACCTTTCTGTCCACCTTTCCCAGGTGGTTTCCATGAGACCTTTCAAACATATGGCTGTTAAAAAAATATACCTAGAAATGTTGTTGAGGAAAATCGAATATTCATTCTTCGAAAAAGGATACGATGCCTGGCTTTGGATGGGCTCCATCTACTGCAAGATTCGGGAAAATGGAGGAAGCTAAACATTTTATTGTAAATATGTCAAGATGAGGAAAGAAATTTCAAACGTCAAAACGATAGCAGAAATCTCTCTGTCAAACATAAAGGTGTTAATAAACTTGAGCATTCACTTGTAACAGAACATTGAGCATGTTCCGTTTTTAAATTTGTTGAACTGAACAACGAGCAGGGCCAAGCATAGAGCGAAACATCACTACGAAAATTTTCACGATCATTCTATCGAATGCTCTAGTTAATGACAGAATGGTTCGGCTCGGCAAAAAGCTCCAAGCAAAACTATCCTTTCGCTAGAATGCTCTCTAGTATGCTCGCTAAAACGCTCCCGTTTATTTTTCGGTTATGAACATTCACTAGAATTCTCATTACAAGTGAATGCTCAAGTTTATCACCACCTTTAGGTGAAGTAAGCTGTCAATAGTGTCAATCCCTAGCATCAAATGGACAAATCACTTCACCTAAGTTTTCCCGATGAGAATAAGTTTTCCCAAGTTTAGGACTTGCTTTTAAAAAGCTGTAAAGATACAGCTTTTTAAAAGCAAGTCCTAAACTTTCCGAACGTAACTCACCTTCTATCTTTCATCTACTCTTTGTCAGAGTGGCTCCGACCAGGACGGAAGAAGCACGTCGTTGTGGTTTGGGACTGTCCTTTTACGAAGTTTTTACGCAATTTCGAGGAAGTGACTAACATTATTTCGCACTTTCGGTTGCGGGACGTGCTAAACACAATTGCCCTTTTTTTGGTCACATGTAACACTTTGGGTGTCAAAGAGGAAGGGAAATACGAAAAGTAGGTAGATAATTTATTTGATATGTCTACACGTGACTTTTTGTCGCATCGGTAGGCACTAACCTACATCTATTTGTTGTAAATAGATCTTTGCTTCTTTGGATAGCCGGTTCGTAAACACAGAATACTGCTATAATTATGTGCCCGTAAATTCTTCAGAAGTTCAGAAAACAGATGTTTAAAAGATTAATTTTATTTAAGTATGCATACACACGTTGCAGTCTATAACTGATTTACATCTGTCACCTCACACACAGGTCAGTTGAAAACCAGCGAGGCTCTAGTTTTCTGGCATTTTTGCTGAACTGGGCCTTTTACAGCAGGCTCACTTTCCTGCTAATTTCTTACATTACAGTTTACACTTTTTATTTGTTTTTTTTCTATCTGCGGTATACTATATTATGTATTGTGTGCCTTTTAGTCTGTGCTGAATAATTGTATTTTCTTTCTTTAATTTTTTCTTTCAAAGAAAGATGCGTATTTAAAGAAAGATCGCATTAGTCGCAGATAAATGCTCGAAAGTAGATACCACTGTTATTAAGATTTAATTTATGCAGATCAAGTTTGTTTGCCTACATTTTATTATTGATACTGTTGATGTTTTATTGTTTAAATGAAATGGTTGGTACAATCGTGACTCATAGTTTAGCGACAAAGTATATACCTATGTAAGTATGTAGTGACACGAGTGAACTTTGCAAATTACGGGGGCTTTTGATACTCACAATATGTATAGTATAGCTGAAATAACAGTGTTTAATAGTCTAGCCGTAGGTACAGTTAATCTCAGGCCTAACATTAGCATAATTATAGATAACTGCTATCATAATAGTGTAAGACATGAAATAATTGCGCATAATTATTTGAAGTGCCTAGATTTAATTTTAGCTGTGCCTAATAATATTCGACAAGAAGTTAGCGGGTCTAATTTTGAAATATACATAATAAGAAATTTTAATGAGCTTATTTAATAAAACTAAATTGAGAGTATAATGTATTCTCGGCGAGTGGTAAGTCTTTTTTAGAACTTTGTTAGAATGTTATCAAAATAATTATATTGAAAAGCATTTGTATTTAAAAATGTTTTAGTCTTTTCAGCAACTCTCTCTCAAAAAGCTTTTATAAGCAAGAGCTTCTAGGAGCTTTTTGCAAAAACAAATGATGATCTATGATATTTATTTCTGTGAATTGGTTCAAAAAAACACTTTTACATATTACAATTATTTTTTCTCAAACGTGTTTGGAAATTCGAACATTATTTTGAAAACATTCTTCGAGATAAATTGAAATTGTGGAATACATGCGAGCGCCCAGCCGGCAATGTTTGTATGAAAATTCATATCTGTTGTGTTTAACAGCCAAATAAATTACGATGAACTAATATCTGTTGTGTTATTTAAAAATAGAACGATTTTTTTACTTCAACACATGGCAACCACGGATGTAACTTATCAAAGATTTTATTTAAATTTCGAAATGGCTTGCAAATACAGCTTTTTAAAGTATAAAATAAATAAATGAACATATGGGCGCGTGTAAAATTATCATTGCTCGTCATTGATTCTGGAATTTATAATTAAATTACTTAGTTTGAATTTCCGCGCACTATTTGAGAAAAGTACTATACAAGCCTTCGCCGATGGACTCACGTATGTGTGTCTCGGCTTCGCCTCGGCCCACATTTTCGCGATCGTCCATCAATGACCATGTTACAGGCCCTGACACTAATGTACTATATGTTTAAAAATCGATCAGTTCGGTGCTTCCTAACTGACCACTCTGAGAGGATCGAAACAAACTCAGAGGTCACAAGCAACGAAAGGTTAATAAGCAACGAATAAACAATGTGACTTAATTAAATGAATAATAATACCTACAACAATATCATTTACCTACAATATTGCCCGACTTACATAAATAGAAACCTTTTGAAATAAGTCGCTTGTCCCTGGACATTGTCCAATCTAGTACGCAAACAATGCTTGGAAAAGGTCAATATCGCCATAACTCAACCTTATGCCCACTTCATCATACACATATACTATACAGCAGTTGCCTGCGACTTCGTCTGTAACTTAAATTTCGACTTAAGCGGGATACCAAAGACCTATCTACAGGTTTATTCCTAATTCAGGTAGAAATTAAGTAACTGCCTCGTTGGTCTAGTGGTCGTAAGCGCTACTGCTGAGCATGAGGTCCTGGGTTCGATTCCCGGGTCGGGCAAAGTGTTATTGGGTTTTTCTATCTGGAATTTCTCAGTAGCAGCCCGGAGTCTGGATTTTTGCCCGGTTGATGGCAATAGGCTCGCCCCCTATTACATGGGACTTAAATATAACTGGCGAAATGTGGGTGTACCAGCTACAGGTACACCTCTGCCCAACCCTTCGGGGAAACAAGGCGTGATGTTATGTTTATGTTAAATTAAGTAAAAATTAGAATTATTACACAAGATGGCAGGGATATCGACGCGAAAACTTTGACTATTTAAAAAAATCAGCCGTTCCATACATTTTGACCGTGTAGGTATTGCACTTTTCTATGAAAGAGCTGATTTTTTTTTAATAACCGACGAATAATTTCAACGCAGAGGGGTTCAGAATCACGTACTGAATCTATAGTAAGTTTTCGCGTCGATGTCTGCCACCCTATATACCTCTAGTTTAAGGCCTTGATATTGTAATTATTTATGTAAATCAATTATTACAATAAACAATTTCAATTACAATTTTGCTTTTAATACAAATTAGAGTAGCCTATGTCCTTCTCCTGCCGGTATATTCTGTAAAAATCTTACCGTGAAAACTTGGGTGAAGTGAGCTTGAAGGGAGCTATCAATTGTGTCAAACCCTTACATCAGGTGGAAAAAGAAAATACCGGTAGGTAACACCTGCCCAGACTGGCGGACGGGACGGCAGAGGATTTTAAATTTATCAATTGAATTTGATACTTATCCAATCGAAATAGGGTATATATTTCAATACTCGGCGATTGACGGAAAACTTTGCTGCGATGCTCCAAACTCGATCACCGAGAATTGAAATATATACATTATTTCGATTGGATAAGTATTAAATTCAATTGATACATTTAAAATCCTCTGCCGCCCCGTCCGCCCGTCTGCGCAAGCCATTACAGCTCACTTCAATCAATCGGCTGATGCGAGGGTTTGACACTTTTTACAGCTCACTTCTCCTAAGTTTTCACGGTAAGATTTTTAAAGAATAGATGACTACGGGGCCTATCAAACATGTAACGATCGATTCAATGGTTTAGGCGAGAAAAGGTAACAGACAGACAGACTTACTTTCGCATTTATATATATTTGTATAGAAAGTATGGATATAAATCTGCTAGATTCATGATTTATCATATAACACTGTTGTTTTCGTCCCGGACACTAGATAGGCAATTATTTATTGACATCGGGGAAGTAAATAATGTAGTTGGTAGAATTGGCAGTAGTTACAGGATTGAGTTACGAAAGTTCTAGCTGTAATTATAGTAGGTTAGATTGGAGTGATGTATCGTCAATTATATCGACGCCTACGCAAGTAATTTGTTTGTGAACTTTCAAGTAATTGTGTCACTTATTTTCGGAGAATCTCTTGACGACAGTGTAGAAGTTTAAAGTATGTTTTGGTATGTGGGTGAGATTGAGATTGAGACAATAGTCTTAGAAACTTCTTAATTTAGACACAGATGCTTCGATATGTTCATCATTTTCTATTTTATTAAGTACCTAGTACGTGACGGCAGGCCTACACTGTCCTCTCATACATAACAGTGTGATTTGAAAACATTGTTATAGCTTTTTAGTTTTAAAAGAGTAACCGTAGAGTTTCTTGCCGGTTCTTCTCTATAGGAAACGACCAATTGGAACCGTGCACCTATCTTCTGACGATTCATAAGTGCCCCATAAGTTTATATGTATAAAATATTTGTAATTTGAATGCCTGTTTTCACTGTACCTACTAGGCGACCCTTAATGTAAAATGATATTGCAATGTTGGATTTTATTGAGGCATTAGGTACTTTAGATGTCGTTTAGAGTAAGTTAAAACGGGAAGGTGACTGTTTTTTCAGGTTAGTTTTTTTTAAATTACTAGCAACACATACCTATTTAATATCCATGTAAATTTTGGATTTAAGGCCACGATAACCGACTTTTAATGATTTTATACTGAAGATCACGTCTATACAACTAGTGTTAATGATTTGGAAAAAATATTTGGTAAATTAAAGCATTTTCTTAATAACGTAATAAAGAAGTATTTAAGATTATGTTTATATTACATAGTGAAATTAATTTGTAAAGTTATATCTAACGCGGATAAAAAACTGGTAATCACGCAAAATCTATCAAGCGTATTTTTCTGAAAATTTCACAATTTTAAAGATAATTTAATGATTGATCTTTTAGTATACGTGTTTTATTAAAATACCTTTTCTTTTATGTATAACAAATTAATAAAGCGTCTAATTTGGGACAGTGCTCCTTGGTGGGCGAGTCCTATTACTGGCTGGACGTACGATGCATTGCGTGAGTTCAGTACAGAACACGCAAGCTAACCACTCAAGGTCACTGGCATATATCTGCGTCTTACGGATCTCTTTGTTGATGAAGGTGTACATTTTTAACAGCTGTATTATTAAAAGTTGGTACTTTATCAATAAAAAAAAACAGTAAAACTTAAAAGTGTTTTACCAACATTGCCTTGACCAAATTACTTAGAAAATCTTTACAAAATCCAAAAAATATTACTGAACTTAGTATCTTATGGTTGTAACTTTGGATCAAATATGTTCTGTGATTTCAAAGCATCAGTGAATGTAATCAGAGCCACAATATAGTTTGGGCCAAAGCGAGGGCTTTTATTTGAAACCATTTTGTGTTATGATGCCTTTACGCTGCGGGAGTTCAGTAGTCTAGATCCTTAGAGTTGCGGTTTAATCAAATTTGGCTTCAAACATGATTGTTGTGATATTTTTTTGTTAGATGTACTGTGTCATTGAGTTTGGTGGTGTTTTAAGGACATTGTGCCATCAACAATACCAACTAGATAACGGGTCACGTACAAAATCAAAGCTAAATACTGTCTTCGTGAATATATACTTATACTCGTACATCTTCATTTGTTTACTAACGAACTGAGATAAAAGTTTTAAAACAGTTTTAAGTTCAACCTAATTACAACCATGGCACCTAGTAATAAAGTCACAAATCATCAAAATATTATGTTATACTTACGATCACTCGTCTCAAAAAACGAGCACTGTTCCGTTACACAAAAGTTTGCGTGTGTATTGGCCAACCTTGGCCAAACATTTGTAGCGGTGGTTTAAAATTGGTAATTTTGTTCAAAATTTGATATTATTCGTTAGTTTAAAGCTTAAAATGTAACATAGAATAGATGTACAGTAAGCGCTCAAAAGTGCATGAGCACGCTAAGAGTCGTATTGCTGTGAACACGCGGTATAGTCCGTACATTTGTATGTGTCAGCAGTCAGACGTCTGTGGTGTGAGTGCCGTACACACACCACAGAGAACGCAGTTTCGCACTACACACTATCGTATCGTCACGGTTCGCGGGCGCCGCACTTATATTTCCATAACTTTTGTTAGCACGCATCATACTCGTACGCGTGACCTTGGCCAGTGTATCGCATTGCTAAAATTCGAAAGTAAATTATATGTGCAGATAGCAGAAGGCGTTAAGCGTTGGTCTTAGATTCAAGATGGCTAAGGTTCTAATCTCGTAAATCACAGCGCTGTTTTTGCAAATATTATTATTTTTGTTTGCAATAATAATATTTTTAAATATCCTGCCTGTTTATTAATGTTGTTATTGCAATAAAGGGTTTAGAATAAAAAATGCGTGATATGTTATAATAAAAAATAAATAATATTTATTCGTTATGTTTATTTTACTTCACACACAAAAACACATCAAACTGCTACAATTATTTATCATTACTTCACCTGAATAATATGTGAAATAGATGTCTAGAAACTTAGAAGCAATTTGTATTATTTTGACATATTTAAATTTTGAAATGTTTTAAATTTTAAATGGATTTTTTTGCACCATAAATATAAAGCTTTGATCATGGTCTAAGTAATTAAGCAATAAATAAGAATATTAGACTACTTAAAATGTAAAAAAATCTACTGACAAAATTGTTGATTTTAAGGTTAAAGGCAGTTGTTCATATTAATTATTTTAAACTTTATTTGGCTTTAGTAAATATTGGTTGGTATTGAGGTTATAGCTTAAGTATTCATTTTCTTTACGAAAAGAAGATTGAAACTAAACCTCAAATTTTAATCCTAAAATAATACTATTACTAAAATAATATTAAACAATTTCGGTATATCTGCAAGAAATACGACAAACACCCTATTGAAACGTGCTTAAAAAATTAGTTACCATAAATTCATGCAATAACGAATCTGTTGTTTATTAAGTTGGTACGGTCAATATTTTAAGGTCAAAAACGGTTTTCTAGCTGGTCTTCAGTGATGCAAGCCTTCAGAGTGCACGGCGAACGGTTCATAATGACGTGTTTTTAATAATTCAGCAAAATATCTCGTTGGTATGAAACCATTTGTTTCATTCACCATTTGACGTCGCTGCTACTCGATAATAAGCCCCTTCCTCATATCTCTTAACCGTCACAGTATTTCTCTAGAACAAAGAAAATCATTGTTTTTATTACACATAATACCTAATTATTTATTATTCACTAATCGAATTAAACCTCACAATGAATTTAAAACTTTAAAGGCATCTTCTGTCTCAGCAATACCTCTGTTCTATCAACAATACCCTTGATTAAGATTTATGTTTAGTAAAATATGAAATATATAAATGATAACACTCACACTTAGTCCGGTTTTATTAGATATTCACTTCACTTTTACGCAGCGCAATAATATTCTCTGATCTGATCTGATCTCTTCAATATATTTTATGCCTGCTTTTTGATAATAATAACCACAACACTGCGCTAAATGCTCGTCACCAATATTATCACGGCACGAACCAACAAAGTTCTATTAATTGAATACTTGTAACAAACTGCATCTACCCCACAGAAATCGAAATAATTTACTTAGTTTTTTGTGGTCTACCTGCTAAACTTTAATATTTATGTGAACAAGACGAATGAAACTAAAAACGAATGATGATTATCGAACTAGTCATTGGTTGCAGACAAAGTGAGTGTGTGTGTGTAATGTGCGTGTCTACAGTATTGTAACAATTTATAGAAGAAGGTCGTAAGTCAAACCGAAGCGTCAGTCTATTGCTTTGTGAAATTGCTCATGGACTTTTAATCGGCACTGTACTTACCGAAAGTAAGAAACTCCAGCCGTTAAATTGCTTTTTCGGGCATTATTTTTACAAGTTTTGAATACACATTGCGGCATTGTGAAACGTGGTTATATTGGCTGTGTATCAAGCGAACTAAACAAAATAGGGGCTCAACTTTCAAGTGAGCTGTAATTTGCCGAGACGTTTTTTTCGCGCCGACCCGATATCTAGTTGGTATTGTTGATCGAAGACATTGTGCAAGTAAGAAAAGTGTTTCTTTTTGCATTAGCGTTGTCTTCCCATCTGCGCACTGTCCTTCAAGATACAGGATTTTCCTAGTTTGAAGGGCAGGGGTCTTACTCATTGTAATAGCCATACCCATCCCATAATTTAAACAACACTGATGTTACCTAGGCTAAGTTTTTGGTAAATAAAATGATTACTTACTTACTTACTGTACGAATCCGCTGCTTTCATGACCTTTATCAATGTGAGATTGATAAAGGTCACATTGATAACACAAGGTAGATAAATTTAAAATTCCCCTTTAACTGCTAACGTCTAGGTAGACATTAGAAGTTATTGAGTAAATACTAGCTTTTACCCATGCCTTCGCTGGCCAGGATTTCGGAAATCATCCCACGTAAACGTAGGTACTACCTGGGATAAAAAGTATCATAAATATCCTAATCTAGGTCAAGATCTACCTGTGTGCCAAATTTTATCGAAATCCATTCAGCCGTTAAGCCGTAAAAACGTGACAGACAGACACAGTTATTTTCGTATTTATAATATTAATACTGCATACATCATGTATCAAAAAGGTGTGGTCATATTTATGGGTGGGATACAGATCATCAAACTGAAAAAAAAAATCTCCATGAGACCGACATACCAATATACGATGTTGGTTCTATGGAGAAAGTTGTTCAGTTTGATGGTCTGTACCACACTCTCAAATATGACTTCACCTTTCTGATACTTGCTGTATAGTAGGTATACATACAGGGTGGCAGGGACATCGACGCGACAAATATTCCATGGAATAGTACATGATTCTGAGTAGCCCTTTTTTTTTTTTTTGGGTGGGAAATTATCAAATAACTTCTCCCGCTCTGTGTGGAGTGGGAGGGTTTGTCAGACTCTTACTGACTAAAACCCACCCGTGTTCCTTTAGTTGCCATGTTGCCGGGGGGCCACGATAGGGATATCGCCCCATATTCGCAGCCCATTCTGAATAGCCCTGCGTTACAATATTTCGTCGGTTATTTAAAAAAAAAATCTGCTGTTCCATACATTTTGACCACGTAGGTATTGATTGCACTTTTCTATGAAACAGCTGATTTTTTTAAAAATAACTGTCCAAAAATTTCAATGCAGCGGTGTTCAGAATCATGTACTAAATCCATGGTAACAGTTTTCGCGTCGATGTCCCTGCCACCGTGTATATAGTATGGAAGTATGTTTATAGTTAGCAGAAACAGACAAAAGGAAAAGTAAAGTTTAACAAACCGTAAAATTAAAGTCAAAAAGATACATTTATTATTTCAACTAACAAAAAGAAAGTATGTAAATCTACGCTTGAAAAATCAAGGCACATCGTCACAAAATTATTAAAGCGGCTTTTAAAAATCACAATCAACATTCTGGCAAGAAAATTAATTACTTACGGAAAAACGCAATTTCTCACAAAAATTGCTCGACTCTTCCGTCGCCGCCATGATAATCTACTGGTGGATTGGATTTTAATGGTGTGGTAATGTATTTTTAACTTTGTTTGGTGAAGTAAATAAAAGATTCTTTAGGTTTATTTACACATCCAGTTTATGAGGTTATGGTTACGTTATTGTATGTATTCTTTCATTAATAACATTTTACTTAGATACCATAATATACCATGCTATATACCATGTAGCATATGCCATGTTAAAACTGATAGGTATTTTTTTCGAGTTTGTATTTGAGTATGTACAAACGGGTACACATCAAGTTCGAGTTTATGCTGATCTCGCATTGTCCAAGATTTCCGTACAATGCGAGGTCAGCTTATACTGGAAATGTATAAGCTTGATGTGTAGCCGTGTGTACTGTTATTGATATGGACATTATCAAACTGCCTAGCCTTTTCCCAACTATTTTGGGGTCGACTTTTAGTCTAACTGGATGCAACTGAATACCAGTATTTTACTTGGAGCGACTGCCTATCTGACCTCCACAACCCAGTTACTGGGTAATACGATACCCCTTGGCAAGACTGGTTGTCAGAATTTCGGGCTTCTGACGACCTGTAACGACTGTCAAAGATCCACGAATGACAGCCGGGACCAATACGGCTTAACGTACTCTCCGAGGCACGGAGGGATCTCGGTATGTAAAGATGATCACCCATTATCAGGTTAACCGTGGCAAGCGTAGCTTAACCTGATCTATTGACCCGTGCGGCTGTTATTACTTAGCCACGAGCCCCTCTATACAGGGTGGCAGGGACATCGACGTGAAAACTGTAAGTCCCCTGCGTTGATATATTTCATCGGTTATTAAAAAATACCTACGTGACGCGGTCAAAATGTATGGAACAGCTGATTTTTACAACGAAAAATTTCAATGTAGGGGTTTAGAGTCATGTACTCAATCCATGGTAACAGTTTTCGCGTCGATGTCCCTGCCACCCTGTATGCTCGTAGTTGTATTATATGAGTGACTTATTTATTAATTAACATTTTTCACATTCAGTTGTCATATCTCTAACTTTGTATTCAATATGCTCACAGATTTCTAGGTACGACGTCCGACGACATTCTGGGTGGTCAGCCTGGATACCTGGAAACGTTCTGTGTGACGATTTTTACCACACAACGAGCTATTCCTACTTATATTTTTACTCGAAGTTCATTTTTTCATTATCTTCCTGTTTCTTACTACAATTTGTAACTTTAATTTCCACTGGTTTTGCATTAGAATCCTATAGTATTAAATGACCATTATTTGTATACATATACATTTTGTAATCAAGTTCCCGAAAACGGCTCTAACGATTTCGTTTTTTTTTTGGGTGCGAAAAATCGATCTAGCTAGGTCATATATGAGAAAATTCGTTTTCTCCGAATTTTCACCCGAGCAGAGGTGAATCGCCTAAAGTTTAAAACAAGAAGGCTACATTAGAATAATGACATGGCAGCATGGAATTAGTAAGTACCTACTATCATGGCAGCATGGAATTATATGTACTATACATGGAATTAGAATGAACTTTCCTATACTATTAAATGAGCATTCTCTATTTTCACCAGCGCAGAGCTCAATCGCCCAGGTACAAAAATTATTAAAAGTAGTCACATTCCAAGATAAATTAACATCTTCAAAGTCTTTGAGGTAATGTTCCAAGTTGACACATAATAAATTAAATTCGGTAATCTGCTTTTGTCTTTGTTATTAATGGTAAAGTGAAATTAACTTGGGTGGATGGCAGTCAAGAATATGTACGAAAAATCTTTGTGTATAATTTGTTTCTTTATTTGGAGCAAGCTTCTGCTCGCGACTTCGTCTGCGTGAAACTTCTTGTTGAAGTGAAAACTTCTTTAGGCGCATTGGGCATTTTTGAGATGGGAAAAAACAATTGAACTCGCAACACCGTTACCAACACCTCATTTTTGTAAACGCGATTGTGCTCTTTATTTATATTACGTTACGGATCAATGTTCAATGCAAGTATTTTACTTTAAAGGTTTTGAAAGTTTTTTTTTTATAAACGCGATTGTGCTCTTTATTAGATAAGGCTATGGACCAATATTCTATGCAAGTATTTTTCTTCCACCAAGGCGTTCAAGTTTTCACTTTTGTCGGCACTCCCGGAGTGCCACTGTTTTTTTTTTTAACTTAATACATATACTCCTATGATACTCGGAAATACTGTAGCTTCCCATTTATGTAAGAATTTTCAGAATCGGATCAGAAGTTTAGAAGATTACCCCCTACAAACAAACTCACAAATACTTCTAAATAAAATACTAGCTGCGCCTCGCGATTTAATCTTGATCCCGTGAGAATATCCTATATCATAACCCAGATCATGGTCTACTCATGTGCTAAATTTCATCTAAATCCATTTAGGCATTTTAGCGTGGAAGCGTAACAAACAAACATACAAAGAATCAAATATTTTCTCATAATAATATTAGTTTAGTAAATCTTAACTAATATTATTATGAGAAAATATTTGTAACAGTATCGCATGCTGATTTATTTTGGAGGGTTCAGTACATTATTAATAAAAAGCAAACGAATAGATTCCATACATTTATTCTAATGTTTTCTTTTTTGATACAGTATATGTAAACAGTGGTAGCTCCTGATAATGATGCTATTATTAAGAAAGAAACAGATAAATATTAGTTTAAAATTGCAATTATTCTTTTGTGACAGTTATTTCAATCAAAACTTTGGCTCAAGAAAACTGTCGGTGTACAAAACACAATATACAGGATTATTGGTTATATGTCAGCAAACCAATATGGGCTGTAGGAGAGGTCATTTACAACCAAATGACCCCTTTTGACTCCTATGCAAATGTCAAAAAATGTCGAGTCATTAGACATTTTATATCATACATTTTAAAATATAAATTAATGTCTAATGACTCGAAAATTGTTGACATTTGCATAGGAGTCAAAACGGGTCATTTGGTTGTAAATGACTTCTTCTACATCCCCTTAACGGACTGCCGACATATAACCAATAACCCTGTATATTAGACAACTTTTCTAAGTACATTTTAATACAGTTAAAATACACGTAAAACACAAAGTGACTAGAGTTTGACTCCAATCCGGTTTGGCACCTTTATACTAGACGTTATAATAAATGTTTTGAACATACAATATCCACTTATATGTAATTTTTACAGTACCCACATGGCCTTTAATATGCATATCGTTTTTGGGATTTTTTTAGTGTTGTGTTTGTCACTCATATCAAAGAAAGAAAGAAAATACATTTATTTGCGGTAAATGATACATTATATTTATTTCCGTAAAACATGTGGTTCCAAAAAACACTTTTACACGTCAAAATTAAAATTGCGTTCTAAAACTAAATGCTAAAAAGTGTTTCCTAACTGAATACTCTGAGAAGAAAAACCGAAACAAACTCAGAGGTCACAGTCTCTTTTAAAGTCGAGACATAATTTAAATCAGGCCATATGAGGACCATGCAAATTAATGTCTAAGATGGTGATAGATGGTGGTAAGACATGAACCAAATAAAAAACGAAAACACGAAAAAGAAAGAAATTGGTGGAAAATATGCGTCACATCCACGCAAAACGGCCATCGCTCAGCATAATGCTGTGACCTTATACGAGTCTGAGCCACAGCGCTGGTTTTCAGCGACAGCCGGCGAACCACCATTGAGACAGTCTCTTAACTTGTTATAGCATATTAAAGCCCAGGTACTGTACTAACGTTATAACTAAGTATATACAACACGTTTGGTTCAAGAGATCTAGAACTTCGTACAAAATAGTAGACCGAAAATGTAGATACTTTTCTAAATAGTCCCTGTATCTTGTTCGCTACTTAACTTTACAATAAAACACATTTCATTCATTTTATCACACGATAAACTTCAAATAAAGATGAAGCAAGAAATTAAGAACATTTTTATTGCATCTACAGAACTTAAATACATTTTATCTACTCTCATAGCGTAATATTCGAATTATGAACTTGAAAACGAGTTTATATTGACATACTTTATAAACAGAATACCGAAATTTAAAAATAGATATCATATTATAACACTTTTTCTCTAACAAAATAATAGTATAAAACAATTTTTTGCTATTACGATACAGCGCTAATCCAAGAAGTTAATATCACCAAAGAGTTTCCATCAACTTTTGGCGGGGGACAGCAGCACCCGCTGTAGCGCATGTGCGGTGATGTGCTGGTGCAGGCGACATTCATTTGTTTTGTAGTACTTACTGAATTTCGTGGGATTTTTAAATTTATTCTTGATCTTTAACTTTGATTTTTTATTTAGTATTTGTTTTAATCCCAATGTTTGAGAATAGATAAAGTAGTGTATGAAACTGCACATAACTAGGTATTAAAACATTCGTGTGATACTCTTAAAAAAAACAACACACACTCATGTTTTAATACCCCTCATTATGCAACAGTTTCATAAACTGTTATTAGCAGTTTCTAAAAGGAAGAAGAACAGTGTATATTGATTAGAACTAAGAATAAGAATCTATTATTCACTAGCTTTTACCCGCGGCTTTGTCTGCGTGGAGGTCGGGAATTATCCCACGGTTCTCATACTACCGGAATAAAAAGCCTTTATCATATGTTCTAACCCAGGTCATGGTCTACCAATGTGTTAAATTTCATTCAAATCCGTTCAGCTGTTTATGCGCGAAAGCGTAACAAGCAAATTCACTTTCACATTTATAATTTTATATATGGTTAAGATTTTAATTTCTAGATTTTTTAAGAAAATCTAAGGAAATCTAAGAAATAAAAAAAAAAACAGTGGCACTCCGGGAGTGCCGAAAGAAGTGAAAATTTAAAAAATAAAATCAGCATCGCAGTAATCAACGCGTTGACGTCTTTTACTCCATGCACAGCGGTAATCAACGCGTTGATGTCTTTTTAATGGTCAAAAGCTGGTGTCGTAACAGTGTCGCGAAATCAATGATTTAGTCCCATCTCAAAAATGCCCAACGCGCCTAAAGAAGTTTTCACTTCAATCAAACTGCGCAACAAAAACATAAAGATACTGAAAGACTTTTTACATAAGTTGAGAAAGATTTAGTGGCAACATAAGAAATACACACCGAAACAGAGGAAATAAAACAAAATAAAGCTAGGCTTTTGCTAAATAAGACAATTAAGTAAATAGCCAGAGACAATCAAAGAGTAAAGTTGATTTTAATTGAGTTACCAAAATAGTTATATTTCGTTACGTTTTACTAAAAAAGTAACGAAATATAACTGAAATCAGATTGAATAATACGCAAACTGTACAAATCCCACAAATTGAAGTGAATGAATGAATGAATGAAATGCACCGATCCCAGCGTGGTTTAACCAGACTCGATAAATCGAATGAACCCCGAGATTTGCACTAGCCGCTGGAACCTCATGCTTCATGGGGTTACAGAGGCCATTGCATATCAAGGAGTAGACCGGGGGGCGCGGTAATGGTAGGGAAGACGTGCCCTTAGGATAAGGAGGGATTTGCGAGCCTACCGGATATGCATCCTTGAGTAAGCAATGGAATAGTGGAGAGACGGGTGATATTTATCTATGGATGGGCATCTTTTTACGACAGCGCCGTTAGGCTGGTTCCGTAAATCCCACAAATTGAAGTAAAGAAAAAATCTATTGATTTCAAAAGCATGACTTTGAAACAAATAAAGATCCTCGTTGATACATAAGTTAATCTAATGACACAAAACAATTTGCTGAGTGGTATCCAAATTACGAGGAAATGACAAAATGTAGAAACGAAGGTGCTTTAATAATCATCGTTATATATATTATGGAGAAAACAATACGGCAATATAATTATGGTAAATACTTGAGTCCGATTTATTTTATTAAAATTATTTTATTTGTATTGTTAATTACATATTGACTGTTTTAGACATAGATAATAGATAAGGTATTAATATGATTTTATGACATTGCATAAAGTACTAATTGTAATTTGATGACATTTTATAAGGTATTAATTGGAATAAATGACATTGTACAAGGTATTAATTGGAGTTAATGACATTGTGTAAGGTATTAATTGGAATTTATGACACGGTATAATTTTAATAATAATTTTTCATGCCTGAATTAGTCCAACACAGTGGACTGCGCATTCACTAGACATCTAGAAATTTATAATTACTGTGTTGAGCAATAAACATTTGAATTTAAATAAATGAAAACAGTGGCAATACTAATGCCTAAGAGTATTTTGGAACAATCAAATAAATCGTAGCATTGAAAATTTAAAAACTGATTTTTTGAAACAAACTAAGTAGTTTTTTTTTTAATTCTTCTTTTTTTCATGTGGTTAGTGACTAACCTGGTGTCAGAGTTTTAAAGCCGTTCATGGGCCTTTGACTTGGCTTCACATGCCGTCGAGAAATATCTCTCAGCCATGCCGTTTTCTTCACGATGATTTCCTTCACCGTTTTTGAAGCAAGTGATAATTATACAATACGTACATGAATCCGAAAAGTTAGAGGTGCGTGCCTTGGGTTCGAACTCGAGACTTACTTATGACTTGGCAGTCTGACGGTCACATCACTAGGCTATCACTGCCCAATAAATAGTAGTGATTGGTCGACTACGGGTTTTGCCAATCTTTGACTAAACTATTGAATATATTTGATTGAATTTGTATATCGTCGCTTGGCATCCAATACTTATTTTTGTCGAAAATCAGATTTTTGTTTTATTTCATCCTACATGTTCAAATATGCAAACTCAAACTCAAACTCTTTATTGCATTCATGTGAACATTTAGTTGTTATATTTAAGTTAGTAAGTTCCAACATGAAACCCGGTTAGGGCACGGCAACGTAATAGGTAATAAATTGGACAAAACAAGCATCCAGTCAGTAGGTACAATATACTGGAGGTTCGTGATCCTGCGTTTAAAAATGAATTTCGGCAAAAATTTTACTTTCTCGGTATTGGAAGCCGAGCGACGATATGTAGAAACAAAATTGTTAATATTTAATTATATTATTAGATTGAATTCCAATAAAGTTGTTACTGTTGTCGTAAAACAATATTTGCTCCTACGTTTCTCAGCTTTGCTCTCTTACACTTTTATCTATTACCCGATGTTTAAATAAAATGGCAGTTTCCATAAAAGCCTCCTCACGTATTTATCGCTTTTTTTGTAAACAACAGTAATCACGAATTCTAGACTTACAAATTCTTACACAACTTATAACTAATATTATTTATCAATTCGTTTTTAATATTAAACACTCATAATTTTATCGTAACCAATTCGTTTAATGTCATCTTAGTTCTAAAATATTTCACACTTATTAAAATTACACAGTATACATGTACGTAGATATAAAATATTAAGATATAGTATAAAAGACTATATTCTGGAACGATGCGTGAAAATAATAGATAATAATCTAGATTTCGATTCGGAACCGACACGTTCCTTGCTCAACTCTACACAATTCGAGATTCAAGATTGTGCATCATTCTAGAAAACAGACCTAAGACTTTTATTCAAGACACGTAAAATTTAATCGGAGAGGCCACTGGTTGACAAGTGGTAATTTGGGTCTTGAAGTTATACCGAACCCCCTCGTACCGTCCGAATGGACCCCAAATGGACGGGGTGGAGATATGGAGGATGGGGGCCAAACATTTTTTTTTGACATGGCATTCAAAATTTAAGCTTAATTATGTGCAAGAAGTTTGTGTGTATCAATGCCATTTGGTTTTGATAAAATTCACCCTCATTTCCGGTGATAAATCATCGGTAAGGAGTTTCAAGAGCGTAACACATTATTTCAATTATAACGATGTTGGGGGGTGGTAACTGGATGGCATTGATACAAATATATTCCTTGCACATAATAGAACTTAAATTTTGAATGCCATGTCAACAAAAAAAAAATGTTTTGTTCCCATCCCCCATATCTCCGCCTCCGTCCATTTGGGGTCCATTCGGCCGGTACGGGGTTTTGGCATCACTTCAAGACCCAGATTACTACTCGCCATCCGGTTGCCTCTCCGATTAAATTTTACGTGCCATTGTTTTAACTATCAGGTAAACTCTTAGTTTACCTACAAGAAAGTATCTTCTCTTCTTCTTTGGGGCGGATGGCAGTTGTTGTTAGTTTGTTGGTCTGGCAGGTGTAGACGAACCTTTTTGGAGTTTGTGCTGTTGCATTGGTGGAGGCGCTGCTTTGGGAACTTCACGCTGTCGTCCTTTAACTGTGAGAAAGGACAAAGTAATGAAGATAATTAGAAAATGTATTAGATTTCAGACAAATTCCTACTCTTTCGATAGTCCATATTACAATGTTGATTGAAGGGTAAACCGGATTTTATTATACTAACTGGCTAACCTGAATAATTTAGCTTCGACCGATATAAAGATGAATTGTTATTATTAATCAATCAATGCTTTGAAGAGCAGTGGTGGCCCAGTGGTAACGGTCCTGACTTACGAGTTGCAGGTCGTGGGTTCGAACCCAGGTAAGGCTTGTGACATCTATCAACCCGCACTGAGCTCGCGTGGTAAATTACAGTCCACTCCCTCTCGAAGAGATGAGGCCTGTGTTCCAGCAGTGGGAACATTATAGGCTGATTATTGACAATGCTTTAAAGCAAAACCGAGGTAGTTTTAACAATGAAATTCAAATGCTCAGAAACGAATTTTAATGCTCGAAGACAAGACTTTAACAAGATGATAGATTTGGTGACGAAGACGCACGTACCAAATGAAACTGACAAACTTTTGACCAAGTTTCGGCCGAAAGTTCTGAAGACGTCGAAAATTATTCTTACCACGACATTATTTGATCATAGAAATTGAGAAATCCAATATTAAAAATTATTTTTCTGAGGCATCAATCAAATCCAGTCAAAGTAATAAAACAGTTCGAATTGGAAGGCAAGACTTGGGAATTTTTAATAATCTGCAAAAAAGTTTCAAAGCTGAAATGGACGAGAAGAAATTGGTTGGGGCGACTGTTACAGTTAATGGACCTTGATAATGTTGAATATGGTAATAAAGTGATGGCTAATTCTTTTCTTCAGATCGTAAATAAATCATTTATCTACATTTATTTCGTATGTTCATGTTCTATGTTATAGGGTTTGGTTTCCGCACTTAGTCTTTCAAGTGGACCATTATGCGTGGGCCATGGCGGCCGTCGGTGGTAATTTCAACCACCCCACCTCCCTTCAGAAGTTAATTAAGTCTCCTGGTTGTTCAGAACATAATAAGTAAAAGATCTGGGTGATCCGGGGATTTCTGCTCTGATCTGGGTGACGCCTGTGCATTCAAAAGTCTGCAATACACTACTCGCGAAGTTGATCGAAGTTAAGCGAAAACGAGAGTGTAGAAGGGCACTTCGGGTCGCTTCGTGCAACCTCCGCTAGCATCGGGCAACTTCCAAACATTGTCGGTTTTTGCGTCCGAGTCAAAGTACTTGAAGCGCCCTGTAGTTCTTCGCACGAGTGTGTAGTACCTACTTCGGACTTGGGTCAACTTCAACGAATACTTCGGCGAAGCAACTTCGCAAATAGTGTAGTGGGGGTTGAGCACATGCGCAACGTATCCTAAGCCTCCATGCATGTCAAAAGGCGTGCGCGGCTCCCGCTCCAGACCCGCTCCGCGCCCGACCCACGCACGCCTTTCGTTTGTTGACATCCATATAATACAAGGAATTACAATTTAAACAAACACGCCGTATTTCCGTCCCGACCCGCGTCCAACACGCACCCGCTTTGTGTGTGTTGAGCTTTAAGATTGCAGCTTTGGCTTAGATAGGTGTTACATGTACTAACCTTTTTTAATTAGCGTACTTATACAATTTTATTGTAACACAACATAACATCACGCCTGTAATCCCAGAAGGGTTGGACAGAGGTTTACCTATAGTATACCAACGTTTCATCAGTTATGTTTAAGTCCCGTGTAATAGGAGGAGAGCCTATTGCCATCAACCGGGCACAAATCCAGACTCCGGACTGAGAAATTCCTGGAAACTCAATAACATTTTGCCTGACCTGGGAATCGGACGTCGGACCTCGTACTCTACTGAGTACTACTGTAGAGTTTGTGGCCACTAGACCAATGAGGCAGACAATGGTAATTTTATTGTTATGAATTCACAAAAAACTATGATTTTATTGTTCATGATCGGGATATTTTGCGGTTTAATTTTGGGACAGAGTTAATGTGTCAAATAGGTGGTATTTAATTGTTATCTTTGGATTTATTTGTTAATCTCTTTAAAACACTGCAGTTATCGCTACTAGCGGCATAACAGTAGTTGAAGCAAATAATCTGTTTTCCGTATCCTTGCTCTTTGAACTGTCACATCACACATGATAGTTTTCATAGGCTAAAGGTGAACGTCCACTGGTCCCTACCGACCGCAACGCACGCACGGTACGCTATGGATTTCGGTTTGCATAAATTTGTATAAATTCATATCTGCGTCCACTATCGGTACCGCCTACACCGAGCGCTCGGTTCATTTCTTCATACAAGGCAAACCAAAATCCGTTGCGGCCTTGCGAGAACAACAGAACGCTAGGAACGGTCTTCCAGATTCGGATGATTCGATAAAGAATTCTAAAATTCGGTTCGTTCGATGCTTTCGGCTTGGTTATGTATGCGTTCACCTTAACAAGGTGTTCAACGATTTCTGCGAAGCTTCACGCTTGACGTGGCACTCGCTTGCAACTGAAGCACGCTCGAGCGCACGTGACTGCTTCTGAGAATATCTCGATCTCTCGATACTACTCCCACTACAGTTCCACGATATTATTATACTCGTATGCTTCAGTGAAAATGCTACGCTTTTCTTGAAATCCCAACCTTACAAGTTTGTATGCATGTGGCTGATTTAAAATATTTTCATACCTGATGGGCTATGTTGTAAACGTCGAAATTTTGGTAAACTGAGTCACAGTATAAATATGGACAGTATGGAAACTAGGCCTAGTTTCCATACTGAAACCTGCGCTCCATTTTTAAAAAGATCGCGGCGACCACGTGTTCTTCGACACGGTACCTGCAACTACCTATATATAAAAAGGACTTTATTCCCGCAACTGACAGCACCGGCACCGCGACAATCGCTTCGGGTTGCGTCAATTCAAAAGTCATTTATTCAAACTAGACTGAGAATCAGCACTTTTTGAACGTCAAAATTACATAAGACAGTCCCCAAAAACGCCCACCCTTCACCACTTCCTAGTACCTTTAGCTGGGAAGAAGAAGTGGCGCAACAAACTCCCCAGCAGCACAGCTGTCCGTTCAAGTTAGAAAAAAATATTCTATACAATAGTATGCAAAATAATTTACATTACGCAACACAAAACATAATTTAAATGATAAATTATTGGCCATATGTCAGCTAGCATACGCAAATATACCAACCAAAAACATCGAGAACTATAAACGAAGAAAAAAAAAATTTAACTAAACGTAAACAGAACTAAATATCGAAAGCCTCCAGGCATAAAGGGCGTGCCCACTTACATAAAGCTATTTAAAGCTGTAATTGGAAGTTATAAATAATAAATTAGGACCGTCGAGGTAAAATAAATAAACAGTTAATTACTAGTAACAAATAACAAAACTTTAGTGGCATGAGGAATAGGGTGTAAAGTTCACTCATCCACCATAGAAAAGGGAGGATCCTCCGACCAGACGGGTGTTGTGTCTGGTGGGCAACTGCCCATTGGTTTGAAGTTGGAATCTTGTATATATGTCGATCGCTCGGTAAACTCTTATTGCGCGATGCAGGATTTCAGGATTTGTGTGACGTCGTCTTTGATGCGTAGTTCGTATGTGGCGGTGTAACCGCTACAAAACCATGATCAGCAAGATCGCGTCTGTCTGAGTGTGCTGTTTCGAACGTTTACTACGTAGTTTCTGTACTGTGATATTTATTATAGTTACTGTGACTGAGTGCAGGCTGCCAAAGTGTTGTTTTAAACATTTATTGATATATCTAGTTTGACATCTAAATTAACGCCTAAATATAAGCACACTTTTTGATTTTCAACGCTTGCTCGGCTCAGCGCCGTAGGATGAGAGTTTTACAGCCTTTCTTTGAAAAAATTATGCGGTACTGAAGATTATTATAAAAAAATTAGTTATTCTTTAAGTGGTGATGTTAACTTACTCGTATTGTTAGTTCATGTCGAGTCCGCCTGTGTGATGACGTCAACAGCTCCGTGTGGGCTCGCGATTCGTTCCCGACAGGACTGTCGCTCGCCCTCACCCAGCACCATAGCCACTTGTATGGAGGAATGTTTCTGTTGAAAGTAGATAAATTAGCTGAGGAACTTATTTGCTGTGACTGTCTGCGTAATTGACGGCTATCTAATAGACAATGACAAAAGTTGTCCCATGTCATATAAGAGTGAAATTCTGGTTTGCGAATGGCGATCGCTTGCAGCACCCTTAACTTACGCCATCGTGCCATGTTGGTTGGTTAAATGTAGGTAAGTTCTATAAATACACCGTGACATTTTAGTCGTCTTACAAAGGGCCACTAAAGGGCTGAAAAAGTGCGAAACTTAAGTGGCAATGGGTAGGGCACATTGCTCGTAGAACGGATGGCCGATGGGGCCGAAAGGTTCTGGAGTGGCGACCGCGTACCGGAAGACGTAGCGTTGGAAGGCCTCCCACAAGATGGACCGATGACCTTGTGAAGGCCGCAGGAATCCGCTGGATGCGGAAAGCACAGAGTCGGTCAAAGTGGAGATGCTTGGGGTCCTATGTCCAGCAGTGGACGTCTTTTGGCTGAAATGATGATGATGATGATGATGACAAAGGGCCACTCAATATAGGAGAAATTAAAAAATTGTTACAATAAATCATTTTTAGAGTTTCGTACCCAAAGGGTAAAACGGGACCCTATTACTAAGACTCCGCTGTTCGTCCGTCTGTCTGTCTGTCCGTTTGTTACCGGGCTGTATCTGTATCATGAACCGTAATTAGTTAGACAGTTGAAATTTTTACAAATGATGTATTTCTGTTGCCGCTATAACAAAAAATACTAAAAAACAGAATAAAATAAATATTTAAGGGGGTTCCCATACAACTGACATGATTTTTTTGCCATTATTATAGATACTGGTACGGAACCCTTCGTGCGCGAGTCCGACTCGCATCTGGCCGGTTTTTTTTTTAATGAATGTTTAGTAGTCATTGGATACATGAAGCGGGCTGCTTTTGTAAGACTACTAAAATGTCGCAGTAAGATGGTTATAGCCATGATATAGTTATATACCTAGGGTTATAGCAATATTCCTTATTAAAGCGGTTCATAACAGTCTTACTAGGAATATAACTATGCTACGAGCACGATCTAGTAAAATAACTGTTAGGGCACTCCGACCACCTGCCGGGGTTGCGGTTTTGTCCGAAAGGGTTACCGTGGCCCCTGGCAATATAGGCAACTGAAGGAACACGGGTTGGTTTTAGTCAGTAAGTGTCTTACACGCCCTCCACTTCGGCCAGAGTGGGAGAAGTTATTTGATAATTTCCCACCCAAAAAAAGGGCTCTCCGACCAAATCCGTTAGGTTAGGTTAGAACTGTGACCAGCTACGTCGAAATTGGTTGCAGTAACAAAATTAAGGCACTCCGACAGTTATGAACCGCTTTCATGTAACTACATTACGGTATATAGCTATATCCCTAGGGATATATCTATATCCCGGCTATAACCATCTTACTGTGACATAATAAATAGGTACCGCCAGCAATTGTAGTAGTCATTCGTAGCTGCTGTTTGGTGGCTGACTATGCCAGCGAGTCATACACATGGTAAGTAGTTAAAATGTAAGGATACCTACCAGAAAAACGTATAAATACAACCCAATTATAAAATCCCTCGCAAATACGGGGAAGTACTTAATTAATTCATAATTTTCAATCTACTGGCTTAATTAATTCAGTGAAGAAAGTTGCGGAGCACATACCAATTATAACAATTTAATAACATTAAATGTGTACGTTAAAGCCAGAAATGTTTCCCTAATGTTTAATTAGTACCTACATCACTTCAATTTTTTATTTTAGGTTTGATTGAGTTGGACTTGGCCCAGGATCGTAGAGGCCATTTCTTTTGCACGCACTGGAAATTCAACGCACTGCTCAGCGCCGAGGGTTGAAAATAAAACAGTTTGTTTTTTTGACGCGGTGACATGTGGTTTGTTAAATTTCCAATGCTCGGCTTAATACCGAGAGTTGGAAATCCAGTGCGCTAAGAAAAATCCTTAAGAAAAACCGTACCCGGGCTTAATTTTGTTTCTTCTAGTAAAGTTGTAATTTAATTTCGTGCTTATTAATAGAATTGTGACGAAATGTGAATATCAATACACAACAATCTTATTTGTTAAAATTAACTTTCTTCTTATTAATAAGACTCTTATTACAATTTCAAGTTGGAGAAGTTATTTTGTGATTTCGTATTTGAGTTCAAGATGACATAACAGAACTCGGGTGTGCACGATTCAATCTGCCTAGCCTGTTCCCAACTATGTTGGGGCCGGCTTCTAGTCTAACCGGATGCAGCTGAATACCAGTATTTTACATGGAGCGACTGCCTATCTGACCTCCACAACCCAGTAACTAGGTAATACGATATCCCTTGGTAAGATAGGTTGCCAGACTTTCGGGCTTCTGACGACCCGTAACGACTGTCAAAGAACCACGAATAATAGCCGGGGCCAATGTCTTAACGTGTTTGCCGAGGCACGGAGGAGTCTCGGTATGTAAAGATCTACCCATCTACGGATCAACCCCGGCAAGCGTAGCTTAACCTGACGGATCGACCCGTGTGGGTGTTATTACTTAGCTACGAGCTCCTCGGATGTACACGATTGATGTTTTTAATTGTTTCGTTATTTTCGCACTGTACTTCTATGGAGTTTATGTTATAGATTTCCATTGTAATAACATAACACCACGCCTGTATTCTCCGAGGGGTTAGGCAGAGGTGTACACCCACATTTTAATTAGCTAATATGTCAAAACGTCAAGCAAATATTTTATGACAGCTACGCGCACAGATTATAATAAGTCTGCGGCGCGTGAGTCGCCGACGGCACGAAATGTTGCCATTTTAAATATTATATTTGTATAAACATTTAGGACTAGTATTGTATTTATTTTATTTTTGATTTATTATTTCACTATTATGCTGCACCGGTTGACGTCATCACGTCAGCACCGGCTATCGCTGAAACCAGCGCTGGGGCTCTGTCTCGCATGGGGTCGCAGCTTTATGCTGAGCGATGGCGGTTTTGCGTGGATGTGACGCATATTTTCCCCCAATTTGTTACTTACGTGTTTTTTTTTTATCCTTCTTTGCGTCATGTTTACCGCAAATAAATGAATTTTCTTTCTTTCTATTTTGCCAGTTATGTTTAATGTAATAGGGGGCGAGCCTATTGCTTTCAACCGGGCACAAATACTCCGGGCTACTGAGAACTTCCTGATGAAAAAACCCAATAACACTTTACCTGACCCGAGAATCGATCCCAGGACCTCATACTCAGCAGTATCGCGTGCGGCCACTAGATCAACGAGGCAGCCATTATAAAAATAAGTACTAATATAAGTTTTAGATTGTTACAAACAATACCTCTAAACCTAAGACTTGTACACCACAATATTTAACAAGCCGTTAAAGAAGCAACAGATAGTCACTTAAAACCGTACTAAAACTGACTAAATTTATGACTAAAGCATAAACCGTTTAGTGCTTAAGTGCAGTTTGACGTCACTAACACAAATTGAGTACCATGTTAGAAGCAAGATGGCGTCGTTAAAGACCTATTGTTGTTTTTAAAAGACATTTTTGAGCGCAAAAAGCTGTTCTTGTTCATATTTATGGAAGCGGGCATTCCAGAAAAACTATGCAGCTTTTTGTGTGAAATGAGGGGAGAAAAATGTGTTTATCGTTGAGCGTTGTAGATTTTGCTAGTTGGACGTTTTTTATTTTGTGGCTAAAAGTTTTAGTTTTGGTTTAATGGAGCCATAAAGTTATATAAAAGTGTGTATGTAATACCTATAAGCGCAGCAGTATTCTTTGAAAAAAGAAAAAGAAAATTAGATTAAAAAAACCTCTATAAAGATAATTTCTGGGTTACTAACAGATTCTAATTCCCAAACTTACATCGCGATTACTTTGATTTATTGATGGTCATAAAAGAAAGAAAATAAACTTCATCTTATTAAGTATCTATCCTTAAATAAAATATTCGCGCGAATAAGCGGCAGACAAAAATTCGGGACCGCTTCAGAAAAATGTAGCTATTTATTATTTACTTCAAATTAACTAAATGGCTGGACTTTTAAGTAAGGTCTCTTAATTTTACCAACAAAATGTTTAGTGCTAACGTTTTCCAAATCACTTGAACTGACGAACGAAGGAAACTTTACCAGTAATGAGTCTTACAGGATAAATGATTAAAGCTAAATTATCGTTTGCTGAACAAATGGACCGTAACAATGATTAATTCTGATATTGTCTGTTGTGTTCGAAATTCGAATGATTGACGGCACTTGTTTTGAATTCGTTCTAAACCGTTGCTTTTGAATTTGGCTTTGATTATAATTATTATGTTTATAATAAGGTGAAATAATGTGACTAAAAATACTTAATTCTAAAAATGTTAGGCATATATATATATTTTACAAAAGTTTGGTAATTTTTTCCGAAATCGATTACTCTAAGGGCGAACTTCAACAATGAAATTGGACGCGATCAGCACATCTAAACCACGTTCAAAACCTGACAGGGTCGTCATTGCTGAAGAATTTTGACATTGACAACACTTGAAAATTCGCTCTAAGCATGTTGTTTAGGTAAAGCTAAATTCTTATCTAGCGCCTCGGTAGTTAGTGAAAAATCTTGTTTTTCTATGGTAACGGCCTAAAAAGTTTATTAACAGGCCATATCTAAAAAAAAACCATAACATTCTCTCGTGAAATGTGTAAATTATGCGAGTTACTTAACATTACTTTTTCCGCACCACATTTTTTACACAAAACATTTTCAGTATTAGCAAGATTACTTTAATAAAGGCTCATTTTATAAAGTATCTTATTTTATACTTAGGCTGAATTTTATAAAGACTTTGCTCAGGATGATCCTAGGAGGAAGAAATATTTCGGTTATTTCGGGTATTTTGTCACCTTCCTGAATTTTTTAGGGATTATTGTAGGGTTCATCGGACAACTTGTTCCTACCAAGATTTACTAACAAAGCTTTTGTGTTGTTTTTGTTAGTTAAACAATTTTTTATAGTTTTTTTGTGTATTCTAAACACAGGGTCAAATAATGTCTCAGTACTATTCCCAGGGCGTCGGGAATCGCGAGCCGATTTCCGGCCACCGTAGGCGCGGGCTTGCGGACGGTGAGCAATGGGTAGCTCGCCGTCCGATAAGGGCCAGGCCCGGGTCAACGGCGCGTTGTGTTCCACGCGCGCCTCAAAGATATGTCAGCAGAATTGACGGAGTCCGCTAGGGCCGATGCCTGCCGGAGTAGCGAATAAGGCCGAAAGGGACATCGTGGCTCCCCGGCAACAGAACAACCGAAGGAACACGGGTGGGTTTTAGTTAGTGAGAGTATGACACGCCCTCCCGCTCCACCCAGAGCGGGAGAAGTTATTTGATAATGTCCCACCCAAAAAAAAAAAAAAGAAGTCAAATTATATCTCAGTACTATTTCTATTATTATGGAAATCAAACTTGCGTAGCATTGATACTTCTGCAATCATGTAATTGCGTTTAATTAAAATAGGTTTTTATTTTGATTAATTTAATTATCTTTTGTATAGATTATTTTCTATTTTATGAATGTGAGAACGCTTGTAGGCTTAGTGGACTGTAGATCTGTTGACCATTTTCTATTTTGTTAAGTACCTGGTACTCATTGAAATACCTACACTATCCTCCCATACCTAGTAACACTGATATTTTAAAGTTTTGTAAAAGCCAATTATTTTAAAAAGAGTAACCGTGAAGTTTCTTGCCAGCTCTTCTCCATAGGAAACGACCAATTGGAACGGTGCAACTAGCTTCTGACGTTTCATAAGTGCCCATGTAGGTTTATGTGTTTATTTTTTTTTAATTTAATGATAAAGAAGTATGAAAACCTTTGTTGTTGGGGGGGGTTCATAGGCAGATGATGAAGCTAGTTATCATCATAGTCTGAGGCAGCCTTTGCCACCTATTTTGGAGTTGGCTTCCAGTCAAACCAGATGCAGCTGAATATCAATATTAGATTCATGTGCGTATTGTATGATTATCACTTGCATCAAAAACGGTGAAGGAAAACATCGTGAGGAAACCGGCATGCCTGAGAGATATTTCTCGACGTCATGTGTAGCCAAGTCAGAACCCGATGGGCGGCTTTAAAAAAGCTCTGACACCCAGATTAGTCACTAACCACACGAAAAGAAGAAGAAGAAGACCTGGAGCTGCCTATCTTGTTATGAACCAAGGAACTTATAAAGCAAATAAGAAACACAGACAAAAAAACTTTTTACAAAAAAAAAAACAACCGACTTCAAAAAAATAACACTACAAAGTGAAAAATAACTTTAATTTCGGAAGTCGGTGTCTTTGGTTTTGAATTTTCGTTCTTTGTCACCGACTTCCGAAATTAAAGTTATTTTTCACTTTGTAGTGTTTTTTTTTGAAGTCGGTTGTTTTTTTTTTTTGTAAAAAGTTTTTATTTTTCACTTTTTTGTTGTGGTACAAAAAAAAAAAAAAACATACAGACGAATTGCGAACCTCCTCCTTTTGGAAGTCGGTTAAAAATACCTGAAAACTTCAGAAGGATACACGTAAGAAATCACACTTAAATATTAAAAGAAACTCACCTGAGGCTTATAAATATCCTGTTCGAGAATATAAAGTATATGACGGGGTTGGCGGCAGAGTTGAGCGGCGCTAGGCTTTGTATGAGAGAGGCTATGGCTATGTTGCCCTGCGTGTCTGGGACGTAGCCGTACACCTGCAGCAGGTCGAAGATCATGTACGGCGACCAGCATAGGACGAATACTGTAACAAATGGTTCAGTTAGAAAGGGAGAAGCCAGAACTTCCTGGCTTATATACACTAAACTTAAAAACGAAAGCCCGAATCAATTAAAACTAAATTCGTTCATAGGAATGAATGAATTTAGTTTTAGAACGCACTGTCTAAATTGCTGGGTCTAAAAGCTTGAAATTTTGTCCAAGAATTCCTTAAAATAACGAAATTGAGCATTAGAATTAAATGTACAATTGACGAATTCCTTGTTGATAAAATTTCATGTGACTGACCATTTTATGTATTTATGTTTTAATGTAAAATTCATATGTCTACTAATTTATTACAATCTAATATGTCTTGTTTTTAATTTCTATTGATTACTGATTGTTCATTATGTTTCATGTAATTTTTAACTTAACTTCTAATATTGTAATTTAACAATGCATGCCTTTATAAGATAGATTTTTGAGCTACTATAAACAATTTTTAAGACCCTGTTGTATCACCAAAAATCACATTAATAAAAACTTTGAACTTTAAAAGGATTAAAAAAATAAAACCCTTTAAGGGGTTACATAGAGATGAAATTTTGTATGGAATTTCGTAATTTTGGTACACGGCTTGTGACTCCAGAAAGCTGGAGTTATTCAGGCTAGCGATGATTTGGGATGGTGTGAGTCAGGTTAGCATTATTTCCAAAAGGAGTGCTATAAGGATGGAATGACTCGGATGAGCGTTAGTTTTGGTTGGAGTAATTGGAATTAGAGTAATATCAGGCTACAATGGTCTTTTAATTTTGGCTACAGTGTAGTAGGCTACAACAGAACTTCATTCGCAACTGGACTAAGGTCAAACACATTATTTGTTTCATTGGAAAACCACGTCAAACAAAGCATAGAGAACTAATGATCAACCACAGTATCTATTGGGCCGTGTAATTGTTTAGCTCTTGTTTGAATTTCGGTTAGCTAAATTGCTAACAATTTAGTAATTAACTGTTCCGAAATCGGTAGTGTGGAAAAAGGGTATTTGTACCAATCGATCTATCACCAGTACGTATGCTACAGTTTGGGATGAATCATATAAAGAGCAACACAGTTCACGTAATAGCGGCGCTGTTTTCTAAACCGTCAAAACCAGTAGGTACACTAATTTAGTTTTCTTTTGGGAAATCTATTTAACTGATCCTCAAAATTAACCTTTTAATGATGGACGCCTTTTTAAATTAAACAACCTCAAAAAAAAAATTGCGCTTCTACTGATGCACACTTCAAATAATTGAGTCTCTTTTTAACTTTCTCGCTTTTTCTCACAGAGGTAACTAAGCTAATACCCCGACCCAGTGGGATTAGAACTGTGATCAACTGTGAGCTGACCGAGCGAAGCGAGCGATGCCGCGACAGCGTCCGACGAGCGCTACACCCAAGTTGGTCGCAGTTGCTGACTCTATAATAGGTATTATTTGCAAAAAGTGATGCAATCTTTCTTTTACCGGATAGTAAAATGGGAATTAGAGGTTCGATTAAATACATACTTTTCTCTACTTCCACCACACGCACAAACAAAAGTGTCAACATGAAAATCGCAAACAACATTTCATTGTTTTGTGAACATAACTGCCAGATTATTCCTGTGACCCTTTTTATACCTCGTTAGCTATTGGATTGAAAGATGTATGGTGTTAAACGAGGGACAAAGTGACGGAGCATTTCCGAAAATTATATTTATTTTCCTTGAAAAGAACCATGGGTCGGCGGATTTTGAGGCTAAATGGTAACGCATCATGTAAGATATAAAGACAAATGAGGGATGGGGCTTATTAGGAGCTTAAAAACAATGGCCGTGGATAATTAAGATGTATTAATGTTTGTGGCACGTTTTTGTTTGGGATACCTGCATGTCAGAAAAGTTGATGTGTTTCACTTTGATGAGGGTTGAAATATTTTTGATGATGGGGGTAATAATAAGGGGGATGCGCTGGGGTTATGCGAAATTCAAATTTTCTTAAGTTTTTTGCAATTTGCAGCACGGATTTTGTCGACGGAAGAATAGATGAAATGACAGATTGTGAGTGTGAATCTGTCATTTTGTCTATTCTTGCGTCGACAAAACCCGTTTCTATGGAGGTCATTCTACACTTACCATAATATGATTCACGATCGTAACAAACATGTATTTACAGAAAATTCATTAGAATCAATAAAACTCTCTAACTTAAAATTTTTAATTTCATGAGATCATGAAATTGTCATTCAATAGGGTTATTTGAACTTACAGAGTTGTATTGATGATTTTCAAGATTATAATTCTGTAAACACATGCTTGTTACCTACGTCGCGAATCATATTTTGATAAACATACAACCTAAAACTGACCTGCAAATTGCAAAAAAAACGTAAGAAAATTGGCGCTTTCGGCCCTGGCGCTTTTTTCGTGAACTTGTTTTTCAACGTTCTGCTTAGCGCCGAGAGTTGAAAATCCAACAGTGTGTTTTTTCAACACGCTGGCACGAGAGTGCGTCCCAGCACGTTGGTTTCTCAACGGTCGGCTTAACACCGAGAGTTGAAAATCCAGTGCGCGGTAAAATCCCGCCGCGAACGTACGTCCCTGCGAACGTCGGCTTACTGTTTAGAATGTCTGTAGTTCTGTAGTAAAAATTCTATTAGAAAAAATGAATTGTCGAATCATGTCTTAAATATTCTATACTAGCGACCCGCCCCTGCTTCACAAGGTTTTTACGACTTGACAAAATATCGAGATTTAATGTAAGTTAAATATTAACGTATTATTTATACACATAAACCTTCCAGAATACATTTTCTAAATGATGGTGTAAACTGCATCAAAATCCGTTGTGCAGTTTAGAAAAACAACGCGGTCATACAGACTGACACGAAAAGCGACTTTACAAGGGTAACACTGAAAGTTTTTAGAACTGGCTGGTTAGAAACAAATCCAATGAAAAATTCATTTAAATTTCGAATTTAGAACTCTTTGGTAACCTACCTGATGGTTAAGATGGAATTCATCTCTCATTTATTCATATAAATTGGAGGCAATTTGAAAAGTGCGTATACCGCGTCAAACCAATTTAACGCGAGAAAATTTACGCTCTTTGATTTATTACGACTTTCGTTGTAGGCTTAGTCAACAACAAAGTTATGATAGACTTCGATTAGCCTTTCATGATGAAGTCTCATCACGTGCCACTGTTTACAACTGGTTCAAAGAGTTTAAGCGTGGTCGTAGGAATCTTACTGATGACCTGCGTGAGGGACGTCCTGCAACGGCGACAACTGACGATAACATCATTACTGTGCGGTGCATGATAGAGGCTGATAAGAGAGTGACCCACCAACAGATTCGGACAAGCTTAGGTATTCGTATGAGTTGGTGCAAAAAATCTAACAAGAGAATTTAAGCGTCAGAAAGCTATGTACTACGTAGATGGGTACCTCATAATTTGACCGAAAACCAAAAACGCCATGAAACGGCGTGAACGTTTGGTTCGTAATTTAGAATGCGACGTAGTTTAGAAAGGGATGGAGATGATTTCGAAAAAGTAAAGGTGCAACTTAATGGTTCATTAATTATTTTTTTTCTAAGGACTTTCAGTGTGTCCCACGTAATTTATAACATATTATGTAGATAAAGAAGCATTAAATTGCGTTGCAGTCAAACAACTTCGGATAGTTGTTAAGGGTATTAAATCCACAACTATAAAATAAGTTATCCGATTTCATAAAAACATAGGAAAGAACAAACGCTAACATAATAAAATTCCTAAATTATTATAGCACTAACAATATTCTTTTGGGATTATCCAATAAAATCGTCCAGCTTTACAACTAAACTTTTTTAAGTTTCTCTCGCCCGGGGAGTGATTATGACGTCACGGAATTATTACGTCACGGATGAGAAATAGGGTAGCGTTAGAAAGCCTCCCACAAGGTGGACCGATGACCTTGTAAAGGCCGCAGGAATCCGCTGGATGCAAGAAGCACAGAGCCGGTCGAAGTGGCGGTGCTTGGGGGAGGCCTATGTCCAGCAGTGGACGTCTTTCGGCTGAAACGATGATGATAGTGATGGATGAGAAGTATAATCTTCGAGTTTTAGCGTTTTCTATGTCGATACGAGGATAAAAATGAGCTGGAAGCTGTTATCAAGAGAAGTTTAAAGATAGGAGGGCTTCTAAAGTTTTTGTATGAAGAATTTTACTGAGGGTTAACTTTTTTACTAGTACCTACATAGTTTGCCGTTACTTAGGTAAATTGCTGAAGTTAGAAATCGCTGTAAATGTTTTTTTTTTTATACCGCGCATCGTAAAAAGCTTATTCGAATCATAAAGTATGGTTTTCTTTGTTGCCTCTTCTAATTTTCTAAAGGGAGGATCCTCCGACCAGATGGGTATTGTGTCTGGCGGGCAACTGCCCATCGGTTTGAAGTTGAAATCTTGTATCCATGTTGATCGCTCGGTAAACTCTAATTCTTTCTTTTTCTTTCTTTCTTTTTTTGTTTAAAAAACGTTGCCCCACACTAGGAATTGCGCGATGCAGGATTTGTGTGACGTCATGTCTATGACGCGTAGTTCGTATGTGGCGGTGTAATCGCTACATACTTAATATCCAGTAATTTAGTAGGTTCACCCTATCAAAATATGTATGTTTTTAGGGTTCTGTACCACAAAAGGAAAAAAAACGGAACCCCTAAAGGATCACTCGTGTGCCTGTCTGTCACAGTCAATTTACTCCGAATTTATTAGACTAATTTAGTTGAAATTTGGTACACATAATTATGAATTTCTGTGACCCAAACACGGATGTTTAACGAAAATAAATGAATTTTGAATATGGGGGTCACTTTTCGGGGGCAAATGGAAAAATTCAGCTGTGCAAACTGTTCCGTGTGACATATCAAATGTAAGGGCTTGTTGTGTAGATCTCAAATATATTGTTTATGTAATTTTATAATAAATACTTTCCCCCACCTTACCTCTAAAACAACTGAGCCAAAAATTTTGAAAAAATACCGAGAATTGTTCTTTACTCATAGATTACAGGAAAACCTTTAGAAGTCTATGGTCTTAAAGTAATATGATAAAATGCAATGATCAGTTTGTTCTTGGTATAAATTCATCCCAACTACGAGAACAAAACCCTTCATTGTGCGTGGTCCGACATGCATCTGGTTCGTTTTTTGAACAATGGCGAATTAATTCCACGATCCTAATACTATCGTACGACAACGTAACTGCCTCATTGGTCTAGTGGTTGCAAGCGCTACTGCTGAGCATGAAGTCCTGGGTTCGATTTCTAAGTCGGGCAAAGTGTTATTGAGTTTTTCCATTAGGAATTACTCAGTAGCAGCCCGAAGTCTGGATGTGTGCCCGGTTGATGGCCATAGGCTCGACTTCTATAACATGGGGCTTAAACATAAATGGCGAAATGTGGATGTACGAAAACTACACTTCTGCCTAATCCTTCGAGTATTACAGGCGTGATATTATATTTGTGACAAAGTAACGTTGCTTATTGACGATACGTGCCAAGAGGTAGCCATATTCCAAAATCACAAATAACGAGGCAAAGAACGTTACACAATCACAAATTCTAGACAAAAACAAAGCCTTGTAGATCAGATCAGATATCTGTTCATAATAATATTATGGTAATTCATGTCATCAGGCAAGTAAACGGAGATAAAGAAAATTGGGGGATAACCGATCGATCTTTCTTTAGAATAAAAATGAATGAACATTAATGTTGGTGATATTTTTTCCTTAAAGATATCACCAACTTAGATTATGATTTATGAAATAATACACAATTAAGAATTTATTGGTATTTTCGATGTGTAACAGCTTTCCTGCAATCTGTGGGAGTGATTTCGTGAAAAGGGACGGAAGTGTGTAACAGGAAACCCCCCGGCGAAGCACGCGCTATTTGATTTGTCGAATGAGCGCGTGCGGCGCTAGAGTTGGCAGTCAGATGGTACCAACCCATTTTCCGAGAGGTTGGTACTGTCAGTCAAGATGTCAGATGTTACACAGATAGATTATAAGACTAGTGTAGGGCTCGTTTTTTGAATGAAGACAGATTAGAAAGAATAGAAAGACAGAAAGAAAAATAGGTTTATTTGTCACAGAAACACGTGCATGCATAAAAGACAAGAGTAATCAGAGAACAACACAAAGTACATAACAAATCACGAGTATAGAACAGAAATTACTTAGGCGGCAGCTGCACGCCAAGAAGGCTTTCACTCAGCATGATGCAGTGCAATGGGGGACCCACAGCACAGCGCTGGTTTTTATAGGAAATTCCAGTTTTTTGCATACAAAATGTAAAATGTAAAAGTACCGTCCCTGCGTTGAAAACTGTCTGCCAAACTGACAGGGTGAAAACACATTTTTTGCCGTAAATAGGATTTTATTCGGATCGAATGTAAACTTGGCAAACATAAATCTAACTTTTGACACGGTTATGAACTTGAAGATGACGAGAAGAATCCAAAGTTTCTTAAAACAAAGTCTATAAGACGGGTCAAAGAACGGGAAAAATTGAGAAAATTTTGTTAAACAAGGTCAACGATCAAGGCTAAGGGATTATTGGACATTCCTCTTCACAATTTTAAATTAAACTTCACCCTGATCTTCGCCAAATGTAAACAATTGAACTGGTAATTTATTTATGGCTATTTTACGTCGGGTTCTGTGAGCTTTAAGACAACAATTCCCCTCAGTTAGACATGATGGAGGGGATCGTAAACAGTTTTTATTGTCGCCAGTTTTTGTGGCCTCTCTTCATATCGCGATGGCTCTTACATTTCTTATAGCTTTCTAAGAGATTTGACCTTTGAGTATGGAGAAAAGAAAACTGCCAAGCCTGAATAAGCAGCCTCCAAAAATGAAATAAGATATCTTAGCTCATTTCTATAAATTAGTACAAACACGTGTCGAGTATATGTTTGAGTTGCTTGTTGTATATTAATAACCGCATCTTCTACATGTGAATATTTTTACGGGCTGGCGGTACTGCATTCTAATCATTATATTCAAATCTATTTATTGTGGAATTAAAACTAAATATTTTTACATAACATTTTAGTTTTGCTATAAAAAAAAAACGTGTTCAATTTCAGTAATTTTTTTAACCTGTCCAGGTGCAGAACTCGCACACATAATTGAGATACCTAGAACGTATTTTTTTTTTTGTAATTTGTATAATTTATCTGGTTGACGAATTTTGTTTCAAACTCATCAAGTTTCTGTCGCTCTTTATTAGCTAGTCCTATTTATTCTCAGGATTGGAGGCAGTATTTTTTTTCACTATCTATGTATTGTGACGTAACGAACTTTACTGTCTGCAGACGTGGTTGAGAGACTTCAAAGATTTGCAGTAAGGGGTTGAGAGGTTGCTAAGGAAATAGAACAAAAAATTCAATTAATTTGACCAACTTAGATAAAAATATAGATTGGGAAAATGTAGAGTAAATCAGTATTCTAATATGTAAATTCAGGGAAATTAATTGACTACCAACTCAAATTGTCCGTATAACTATTCAAATCACAACTTCTTTGACAGTTGTATGAAATGGCATACGGCAATTTCACGTCTGGAGTCAATTAAAAAAAAACAAATAACGAGCGAGTCTTACAGTAGTCGCCTATGATGTGTAACATCTGACATCTCACCTTGGTAATAAGCAACATTAAAGGGGCGGGGCGTCGTCAAGGTCGTTTCTGACAGTCAACTCTAGCACCGCGCGCGCTCATTGGTCAAATCAAATAGCGCGCGCTTCCCCGGTTTCCTGTGACACACTTTCGTCCCTTTTCATGAAATCACTCCCACAGATTTGATTATTTCGATTTTTTTTATATTTTAATTTTGATTTCAGGAAAGCGAGAAATAAAACAAAAAAAAAAATACAACAATTAATTTCCTTGACTGTACCACCTACTACTTATAACACTATGTTATGTTAGGCTCTTACTAATTACCACAGAGAGAAACTATTTGAAAGGTTGACGATGTCTTCTTACTTAGCCTGTCTCAAGACTAAACATGATGTTAATCCTCTCCCATCTAAACTTAATTTATATTAATACAAATCTTAACACTATCTCCCATTTATGAGGCATCAGCCATTAATTTTCTGTGTAACCTATCGCTTAGAATTTATGTACTGGAATTAATTATAATTAGATATCATCTATCTTTATACAGAGAAACTGACTGACTGACATACCAACGCAGAGCCGAAACTACTGGGACTAGGAACGCGAAATTTTGCACATAGCTTCCTTTTATAATGTAAGAGAGCATTAACAAAAGGGTTTTAAAAAAATCAACCTTAAATAAAAAATAAAAAAAGTGGGTGAAAAACACAAACGAAATCGGGTAATTTCGTTTGTGTGTTTTTCGCCCCCTTAAAGGTGGAAAAATCTTATTACTGGTAAACATTTATTTTCATTATAATACTTATACATTATTTTACAGTTTTTAACACAGCTAACTATTTACATAAGGTACTAAATTAAAAGACTAACTAACTATCTGTATAAATAAAAATAATAAAAACAAAATGACACTTAGGCGTCGAAGTATTCGTCCGCATCGCTGTCATCCGGAAACGTGCCCAGAAGACTGGCAGCATTGCCAGTCTTCTGGGCATACTTATAACTTGAGTATTCTTAAACTTGAAACTTGGCACATACCTACGTACTAGGCTTGCATGAATTCAAGATAGTATTTCAATCATTAGACGTTGTGCACAATTTCTGAACAGTAACCTAACAAAAAGTACTAGGCTTGCATGAATTCACGATAGTATTCAATCATTATATTATGTTACTAATAGGATTTAGATGAGGCAGACAGATAGTTTATAACCTGGATTAACACATAGGATACTTTTTATGCTGGTAGTACGTTTCCATGGGATAATTTTCGATTTCCGTGTGAGCTAAGCCGTGGGAAAAGCTAGTTATATACAATTCGTATGTTCATTTAAATAGATATTATGTGATTAACAAATATTGCACACATTGTTTGAATGACTGAATACGGCGGTCTTATTAGTTGATTCATTTACGTGGACAAAAAAGCAGCCAGAAGTTTTATTTTTTTAAAAGCCTTAAGTATTTAGAATGTCTCCAAAGCTGCAGTGCTATTCTGTAAAAATCTCACCGTTAACGCTTAGGTGAAGTGAGCTTGAAAGTGAGCTGTCAACAGTGTCAATCCCTAGTATTTGGTGGAATGACAGCTCACTTCAAGCTCACTTCACCTTAGCGTTCACGGTGAGATTTTTACAGAATAGCACTGCTGATCAACGACTGTAGTCCTTGGTAGAAACTGATGCTAAAAGTTCTATGGCTACTATATATTTAATTATGTTTTCAATTTAATAAACCCCCTAAATTGTTTCCACAATTGTATCAAAAAAAAAAATTTTTGTTTTACGTAGGTACCTACAATCCGACAGAAAGTAAACTGATAAACTAATATACACCCTAGCTTAATGTAAATAGCTCTAAGTTTTGAAAAACATTTCATTAATATTATTTTCTAGTTTTACGTCTAAACTGACGGTCTAATAATATTACTTTCCCATGTTTTTGTATGCGTGTCTGTCCGTCAGCGTGACTTGTGACATGTTTTTGTATACACGAATGAGATATTAAACTAATAACATGTTGACGAATTAAAAATAATAACGTTACATTTTTATTATGTTTTATGGTATTTTTAGCTAAGGTACATTTTGTTGCTAGAACAATATTTTGCCAGTCATAGGTTTATGTACCTACTTAAGAGCGTACATTCTGTAGGTAGGCACCGTTGCAAATAGCTGTCAAATATTTCACTATAGAGTGATATTTCATATTTCCATACAGTAATAAAGCCAAATTAATGGCTTTATTACTGTATGGAAATATGAAATATCACTCTATAGTGAACTTAAATATTGATTAAAAAATGCAATAATAAAATATAATATCGTAACACTGAATATTTAGTTTTAGATGTAAAAAAAGTATTTGGAAACTTTCCAAATACTTACACCTAAAATGGTTACAACAACATCAATATAAGTGTTATAATTACAATTCATTATTAATAATACATTTGAGGTCACTATAGAGCGATATTTTATATTTCCGTACAGTAATATAGCCAAATTAATCAAAACAGCGAAATATTTGACAGCTATTTGCAACGGTGCCTACCTACAGAATGTAAATATTTGACAGCTATTTGCGATGTTGCCAACTTTTAGAATGCACGTTCTTAATGTGAGGCGAATCTTTTGCCATTAACCGAGCACAAATATTCATACTTTGGGCTACATTAATCTACTTAGATTATAATGAAAACCCTTAAAACTTTTCGCCAACTTTCTTGGGATGGAATTTAGGATCTAGTGTTTAAAAATACTTTGATATCTATACAAATAAATAAAATTGAAGTGTCTGTTCGTAATGTCAAAAATAACAGCTCTTTACTAAATGCACGTGAAAGTATATACGGTACTTATAAAAAAAAAAAAAAAAATTGTATGTCTGTCTGTTTGTTCCGACTAATCTCCGAAAAGGCTGGACAGATTTTGACGGGACTTTCACTCGCAGATAGCTGATGAAAAAGAATAAGGGTCCACTCGCGTGGAGCCACGGGCAGCTACGGCTAGTTTGCAAAATAAAACTGTTTGAAATAATTGACATTGGCATTGGCAGCAGGGTGTGGATGTGGAGCTGTGGCGAAAACTATATCCCACCTTTTGTGCCCCAAGAAATGGAGCCATTGTGACCTCTGTGCTGTCACCAACGATGCCGTGGAGGTGGCCAAAATTTCGGCCACCAAAATCTAATTTATTGACGTGCCATCGATACGACGAAGGAGTACAAGAATAATTAACATTTATGACCCAGAAAAATAAATTAATCACTTACCAAAAACAATAACGAAGGTCATCTTGACAGTTTTAATTTTGGCTTTCGGTATGATGCCGCGGCTGCTCGCCCGCCGGCTGTCCAGATCGTCACTGTCTGCAATAAAAATAAAACCATTATTACCTTTCTTTATTATCACTTAATAGTAAACATAGTCCTGTGGCGGCATCTATAACGCCACATGGGAACTACGCATCATCATGACGTCACGCAAAATCGTGCATCGCGCAAGCAGGGTTTACCTCGCGACGAGTAGGTAAGTATACAATATGTAAATAAATAACCCTGTCCGAGCTGAAAGGGGCACATAGGTACTTACTAAAAGTAATAAAAAATCTTATTATTATTGAAAAAATAAAGCTATTGCTATTTAAAAATCACATTTTGAATACCAAAATTACCCCATATCCATTACAAATTAGCAAATTTTCAATAGGGGTCATAAAGTATGACTTGTAGACACCCGCTAACCTACGACTGCTCGCGCCTCATGTAATAAATAACCTGGTAAAAGTCCCGATTGAAAAAAAATGTGACGAGCTTTTTTTCTGGAAATTAAATACAACGTCTCGAAATCAATCGTTGGGCAACTGCCCAATGATTGATTTCGAGACGTTGTATTTATGTCGCCGATTATTCCTTTTCTATAGGGATTCCACCTGGTCCTCATGCCTCTATAGTCCATTACTGGACACAAGAAATATGTGCGTCGGAGTACGAATGCTGAGGTTTGATTGAAATGGTTGAAAACGTTTAGAATAGAATCCATACTAGTATTATAAGTGCGAAAGTAACTCTATCTGTCTGTCTGTTACCTTTTCACGCCTAAACGGCTGTACAGATTGGAATGAAATTTAGCACACGAATCGACCATGTAGGTCATAGTCTATCGGTTAGATTATATAATTTTCATATCAGTAGTGGTCAGCGGGCAAAAGCTAGTTGAAAGCCGCTCAACTGTCGATTTGCTTTTAGAAGGCGATAGCAATAGAAATTCTATTGTGTCCATAGACATATCAAGTAAATTGTGTCTCATTAATGACAGTTGAACTCATATAATAATATCATTTACCTATTGTTGCTACAAGTAGTTTACAAATAAAACTGTTTAAAATTAAAAATATATTCTCTAATTAGAAAATAATTAAATTATTTTTGGCATTTAAAACCTACACAGCTTCATTATGCTTGAAAAAAGTTTTTAAAAGTCCGTTTCCTTCGCAGAAAATAAACAATTTTAATTAGGTTTTCACGTGGGCGTCTACATTTTTAATTGTATTATGTTGGAGGCCCTTCTTAGAAGGCGTTCTTTATATCCGAATTCGTATATATTATGACACCCACGACAACTGCGACCCACGTAAAGAAGAGCGAATTAATTAGGTTATTATCAAGCTTTCATTTTGCGATAAGAAAATAATATTACTTTTTATCACATCTATTAAAAAAATGGTAGTTTATTCTTTGTAAACAGGGACCAAAATAGCTCTTTAATTCCAAGGGACCAAAAGTGATTTGAATTTGAAATGTGGTTATTGTTAGTAAAAGTTCCAATCACCAAAGAAAATGTTCGTGATTGATCTCTTTGGTGATTGAAAATTTTACTAACAGAAAAACGCGCGTGAGCCAAATTAAAAAAAAAGTTTTGAAAAAATAAAAAAAACGTGCGAAATGCATTCCACCTTCGTTCGTAATGGTTTACTCAAATTCGGATTTTACGTTTTATAAAAAATGAGCGTGTCTTCCTCAAGTAGTGAGAATGAAATAAATAAACGTAGGTAAATACTATTCTTATTTATAAGTTGCATTTACTTATTTTCTCGTAGAAGGTGACAAAAAAGTAAAGTATGCATCTTGGGAGCAACACTATTTTAAAGCTTGAGTGACGTACTTTGAATCCCTTGCTGCGGTCAGGATTCTACTTATAGTTGCTTGCTCTCTAGGCAATCAATCTACTATTTCAATTCAAATATTTCCCATTAAATGTTAAATGTGATTTGCATTATAATTCAGATGTAACAGATTTTTAGCTTCACGAACACGTAATTTGGCACAGCAACTAAACAAGCTCGTCAAAAAACATTACCCTTCTTCTGGGGCGTTTAGGTACAAAAAAAAAGGATCTTATGGGACCATACATTATACTTCACCACTGAAACTGAACGTGATCAGCTCATAAAATCCATGTTCAAAAGCTGTCAGTAACATCATTGTTGTGGAATATTGACACTGACAGCGACAGAGGTGTTGATCGCGTTCAACTTCATTCGTGAAATTCACCCTTAATCTCCAGCCCTTTGTTTACATTTCATACAATATTTGATAACCGAAAGTTGATATACCTACTCCTCATTCCAAGGTAATCCTCCATAACTTGGTTTATCGTTTTCTTTTCTTAACCTTCGTTTACTATTCAATAAGAAACAGATAACCTTTTATTTTCAACATAAATCCGGAGTGGTTTGCAGTCTATACTTTATGGACCTCAGACATCGTCAGTTTCGGCACGTACGTCGGTTTTGACCTTGACTTTAGTCGATGTTTTGTTATTTTGGCTTGGTTTTGGCTTACTTATTTCGGAAAGATTAATATGTTTGGCTTCAGTTTATTTGCTATGTATAAATAGGGCGGTTCCTACAACTTCTTGTGCTGAACTTGGCTACTTGTGAAGGGGAGCTTTACGAAAGAGTAGTGGTATAAGGTAATGTCATGTCATTTATATCGTGAAAAGTATGTCTATTATAGGTAAGTATCCATTTATTTACCTAGGGGAAGCAAATAAATATCCTTTAAAATAAACTCGAAATTCGGTACGGCTCGCAAATCCTTCCATATCCTAAGGGCACGTCTTCCTTACCATTACCGCGCCACCCGGTCTACACCATGATATGCAATGGCCTCTGTAGCCTCAAGAAACATGAGGCTCCAGGGTCTAGTGCAAATCTTGAGGTTCATTCGATCTATTGAGTCTAGTTAAAACACGCTGGAATCGGTGCATTTCATTCATTCATTAAAAAACACTGTCGAGTTTGATTCAAAATTTTCCGAGAACTTTTTTCATTTCTTGACTCTCCCTCTTCCCCTAGTTATCTAGCCCCCCACTTTCAGTACATTTGCGCAAACCACAATAAAACTCTACGTTCATCACACAATCGTCTTCTTCTATGTCCCACTCACCGCACTGATTTCATTCACTCTTCCTTCTTCGTTCAGTCTATCTCTCTGTGGAATGCGCTCCCCCAAGAAATCAGGATGGCAACCAACAGATTATCCTTTAAAGTTAAAGTTCGCGAGCATATTCGTAAGAAGCTGGCAGTATCATCACAGCGGTAATGTTTTCCCATTGTTTGTCTTATTTGTTTTATAAATATATTCGTGTATTTATGTGTATTTATTTGTTCTTATATTTATATATATAGTTATATTATATATTTTGTTTTGATAGGTATATATATATCCTTATATTTAAATAAATATTTATTCCACAATTTTCAATATTGCACCTACCACTGGTTGTCTCTGCATCACCCAAAGGTTGACTGGTAGAAAATGCCTATGGCATTAAGTCCGCCTCTGTACATGTATGTGCTTAAAGTATTAAATAAATAAATAAATAAACTTTTCAATATCATTTTCTATTTAATTCTTTATTTTATTACTTGCATAATGTAGCGGCTGCAAGTGGTCCAACTGCCAAATCACTTTCATAATTGAACAGGAGATTAAACCTAGGCTCAAAATATAATACCATAATACTTATGGATTTATCAGGATATTATGTGATACCTAATTAGTGAAGAAAAACCCAAATTCAGCTACCTAGACAAAATCAAAATTCTTTTATTCAAACTAGGGTGAGAATCATCACTTTTTGAACGTCAAAATTACATAAGAACGTCTCCCGAAACGCCCACTCTGCACCGCTTCCTAGGGCTTTAGCTAGGAAGAAGAAGTGGTGCAACAATTAGATCTGTTAACAGAATACCCTAAAGTAAGTAAAGGTATGTTTGTCGATTCTGCCTGTATCGAAAAATAAACACCTAATAATAACATTATAATCTATTATGAGTAATCTGTGATTCACACTAAGGGTTTGGTCGGGCTGGCACGGGCGGGTTGCGGACGCGGCTCCGGACGTAGACACCTTCAGAAGTATTGGTACGTACTTAGAATATGTCAGTGTCCAGTGTCCACGGCTCGACCGCAATCCATTGTTTCTGGTGTGATTGATCCTTGACTGAAATTAGTGCATAGTCGATAGTTTTAAGGTTAATTTTGCTAGATTTTGCGTACCTATACCTGTTAACAAGCGCTTCTCGCCATCAAACTGGAAAGTTTGGCGAGTAACACTGTAGAAACAATAAATAATGTATCTATGTTTGAGAATTAAAATAAAACTCTCCAGCAGCACAGACAAAGATATCTCATTACGATCTATCTCGTATAACACCAGCGGAAAAACACCTTATCACATTAGCCGGAAAAATTATCACGGTACTAAAACCTGTACCACATTTATATACCACTAATCTAATTCAGTCTACATTTAGCCTACATAAACAACTATTTACGAGTACATAACACAAACCAGCCAATCACATTCTCGCAAATTTTCACCCAAATCACAACTTAGGGATGACCAAAAAAGTCTAATTACTTACTTACTTAGTTTGATTAATTAAGTGTGACTCGCTAAAACTTAGTTTAAAAAGTAGTTGTTGAGCTTTTTGTGAAGAAGCTGGTCACCATCTTAACTTATATAATAAATGCGAAAGATAGTTTGTTACGCTGTCACGCTAAAACGGCTAAACAGATTTGGATGAAATTTGGCACATGAATAGACCATGACCCTGAGATGGATATAGGCTACTTTTCATCCCGGATTGTGGACAAAGTCAAGGGCAAAAGCTACTAGGACTTTTATAAATGCAAGAGTGTGTTTTTTGGTTTCTTCGTCTTTCACGCAGCAACGACAGAACAGCAGATGTATAGGTATCAATATAGAGTAGCCTGTGTGTTTACAGCCTTAGCCTTAATGTATAACGCAAGGTTTCTGTGGTAAATACCACGGAAGCAAAGACCCAGGAGTAAAAGTAAAATAACAAAAAAAAATACTTACATTGTCTTGTCGCCGTAGCCCGTCTGCCCAACACCCGGCTGCTTTTCTGGCGGATTGTGACCACAATGACACCGTAGCAGGCGGATATTGTAAGTGCTGGGGCCACGAATAATGACACGAAGACACTCGTCATCCATATCCTCCATTGGAGCTTGCTTATGCCTGACCAGCATTGGTATATACCTGGAATGTATTGAACTGTTATAGTCCGCGCAATCCACGAATACGCGCCCCACTCCGCTCCGCGCCATACTAGAGTTCGGCTTACAGTACAGTAATCGCGGAGTGGGGCGCGTCGTCGTAGATTGCACGGACTATAGTATGCTATGTTAAGAATAATATCTGGCTGACCGGTTTTTTTTGAACGACGTTTTCATAAAACGAAACCTAAACCGATTTATCGCCCCCGAAACCCCCTGCATACTAAATTTCATGAAAATCGTTGGAGCAGTTTTTGAGATTCAGATTATACATATATATACAAGAATTGCTCGTTTAAAGTTATTAGATTTATTGGATAAAAACATTACACTCCTCCCCCCCTCCCCAACCCTCACTCGATGAAGCGCCAGCCCGCGCCGAAACTGAGCCTGTAGCTTTAAATTCCTTTGATAATAATAATTTATCCAGTTTTGATCCAGCCTGTCCTATCTTGCTGTGCTCCCCTCAGCGACGCCCTAAGCCGAGGTTTGTAACCCACAGGGGGTGCCCTTAGCGAGCATTTGCCTCGTACCTATATATAAGTTTTACGCCCTGGCTGGAGGCTTTAAGTTAGTAGCTTAAGGCAGCCACAGGACAGCCCATTAACTAAGAGACGACATTTTATTTAAAAAAAACGCTCCTCCTGGGGCAGTCGTGTAAAAAAAGTCATTATAAAGACTTTAGTTTCGTCGTTTTGCTAATTTTTATGTTTTCTTGTTTGTAGAAATGGATTATAAGTTTTTTGATTTAATTTGATCAATATTATTATCATTCAATGGCATTTTGATCAAATTATTTCAATTTTCATTAGACGTATTGTAATAGTAAAAACCTACTTTTCGTAATAAAAACAAATATTGCGGTAACCCGCCATGTTTTCCGTTTCCCTTATACCTAGTGTCTGCATTCGTGTTAAAACAAAAACATTTATTATGTTCTCAATATTTTTATATAGTCGGAAATAATAGAAATGCTGAGCGAAGATGTTTAAACACTTTTACGATGGCTATGCTCATCGCAAACATAAGCAAACTTTTGAAAATGTAACACTATTTGTAAGATGTCTATCGTAACTTTAAGACTTTCACCCGGACCCTCATAAAATAAAACCGATTAAGTTGTCAGAGCTTACAGTATTATTAGAAGCCAGACTTCTAGATTGTCTGCACATACTGCGTGGGTGGTCTTGTCTAGATTCGTTTTAAACTTCTTTACTATAAGAATACTATGAGCATCGTATAAAACACCTACTAAATCGAAAGAACCTGTTTTAAAATCTTTTCTTACAATGCTTATGATTAGTACTGCATTCAAATTTAGAAGGGTAGTAATAAACGCCCCGGAAAAAAAATCACATATGTGCATACTCAAAATATGAAATTTACTGCTATAAATACTAATTTTCCGACCACTTAATGCGAATACAAATAAAGAAAAGACCGAATAAAATACTGCAACGACCGAATAAAATACTAAAAATTCCGAAAAATCTATACAGAATTTGCTGACGTAATATTTTTCAAACATGCAAACAAGCATACACCATGCATGCAGCATGCAAACGAACATGCAATATGCAGCAGGCATGGTTTCTGTCACGGCTCCGGCGCTGCGAGGCTCCGGCGAACCCACGCAAGCTTGTCGTCGCAAATGGTTTTAACGCTCACCACCGCAGCTTCGGCTTACTGGCCGGCTCCACCGGCCAGCCTCAGCCGCGGGCGGCCTCGCCCCTCCGCGCCTACGCGGGCTTAAATTACACTTTAGGGGTAGGGCAGACAAGACTACGTGGAGTCGGTTTTGCAGCGATTCGTTTCTGTCATTAACTTTTGTAGCACAACATATTGACTTTTCGGAAACTTAGTATTTTTTTCGGAAGTTTAGTATTTTTTTTGGAAATTTAGTATTACAGTCAACCACAGATTTTCAAGAAGTTATTTTTTTTTTTCGGAAGCTTTATTATTATCCAATTTAAAATTTACTAGCCAATAGTCTGGGAGACCATCATAAAAAAATATATACAATAGACTTTGATATATTTAGTAACCTGTTCCGCTTAACTATTCCTAAAGAACCATAAAAACCCTGTAAGAAATCGACACGTGTTTCACCTCTCAACGAGGCATCCTCAGGATGACGTTTGACTTGTCGCATACCCGAACACGGTGTGTTGCCACACCGAGCGCTGGTCGCAGAGTAAATACCAATAAATAGTAATACAATCATTTCTCCGATTCCAATTAATCTTTTTGGGGTTTCGTTCGGACAAATCTCCTGTCTGGAGGTAGATTTTGTTGTGATACATACCTTCAACATTGGCTTCGTCAAATAGAAACAGCATCGGGACACAGAAAAGGAAGCTGACGAACCATGCTCCTAGGATAAGGGCACGAGCTCTGCGCCCTGTGTGAAAAAAAAACACGACATTATTATGTCGCCTTTATGAGGTGGTTAATTTTTAATCATCGCATAACATACTCCTGGCGTTAAATGTGTTACTCTATAACGGAAATATGCTAGATTAACACAAATAAAAACCAAAAAAAGCCCTCACTTCTAGATAAATAATTATTTATTTATTTTAAAAAGTGTGGTTTCAGTCTGTTACAATAAATATAATTTTACAATTTACGGATAATCAGTAAAAGATTTACAATTTTGACAGAATTGAATCTGGCGTCCTAGCTAGGTTACACGGTAACCTGTATTAAGGATCGCCAGTCCAGGTTCCCACAGAAGGAACACACTTTTTTTTTTTAATAGACTGCTTAGGGCTATAAGGTGCATATATATGTTAACTATTACTATTTACTTACTAAGTGTGTGAAGTGTTAGTATGTGTGTGTTCTGTGATGTAGGTATGGTGTACATCTGTTTTGTGATGTAGGTGTGGTGTGTGTGTGTGTAAACGGAAGGCTGAAGAGAAGTCACTACGATTGTGAGGTAAGCAGATATTTACTGTCGTCGTAGATTAAGAGTCCTATTACTTTTTTACGCAATTTCTTGACATTTGACGTTGTTATTTTCAGCAACAGAAGATATTTGAATTATTTGATTATAGTGCCATTCGCTTTCTTGTAAGTTGGAGTTACACATTTCAATTTTTATTTTCGTGTAATTTACTATAAATATTTTTCGAACTCAGTTTACAAGAAAATCTGTCGGCGATGGAACTTTGACGCTCAAATTCACATTGTTCCATTTAGTTCTAATAAAAGCTAAAATTACTAAAAGATAATTTGAATGTTTTACTTCTTATTGGAGTCCTAGAATTTCTTTAAATTCCTTGAGTTTTCACGGAAAAAATCATAAAGAAAAGCAATAAATGTCTTGATTCAGCGTCCATTATATTCCAAATAAACAAAATTTTATTAAATAAACTTTTCAATAGTTTTCGTTTCTCAATATAATAAGACAAATTTACCATAAATAAAATTAAAGTACTATTCCGCGTCAGTTCCGCAAATCACTTGAAAATAATGTGTAACTCCAATTTACAAGAAAGAGTATGGCACTATCGTTATTATAATCAAATAATTAAAATATCTTACTGTGTCTGAAAATTACAACGTCAAAAATCATGAATTTCCGTAAAAAATATAATAGGACTCTTAAGTTGAAATTCATTTGCAAAGAACACGAAACAATAACACTCCATTTTCTTTTCATAAAAATAATTTAATTCTTGAAAACAATTGACTACGTAATAATAAACAAAGCTGGTAGAAGTGTTAGCGGAACAAATTCTTGGTTACTAGCAAAGTTTGCAAAACATGCAACGACACTTGCCTGGAGTTTGTCAAAGTTAACCTTAAGTTTAACTAAGGCTAAGTTATGATCCACTGCGAGTGCTAAGACGTACTTGAGAACTTTTCCTAGGGTATCTTGAAAATTCTCACTATCTTATATAAGATCAGTGGTTATATTTTATTTGGTCAATCTCTCATACTGTTCGTACATTTTATCTGGTCAAACTTGGTCAAGAAAAATGTTACTAGACATGTATATCAGAAAAATGGCTGTTACAAATAGACAGTTTCCTTTCCTCCAAGTTTTGGATGACACGACTCTATTTTAGGACGGAGGAGTTGGAAGTTTTAGAACTTTTTGCAATGTGATAAAAGTGAATGTAGTTTTGTAATGGAGTTTGTTGGCTCGAGACACATATGTCCCAATTTTGCACCCTTACTTTTTTACTTTTAAACTATTAGGTACGCTAAAATAAACGGTGAGTCTTTAGGGGCATGAGGAACAAGGTGTAAAATTCAATCATCTTCTATAGAAAAGGGAGCAACTGCAACTGCCCAACGATTGATGTCGGGGAAGTTATACAACGTGGCAGGGACATCGACGCGAAAACGTTTAAATTTTTCGTTGGTTATTAAAAAAAAAAAAAATCTGCAGTTTTGACCGCGTAGGTATTGCACTTTTCTATGAAACAGCTGATTTTTATTTTAATGACCGATGAAAAATTTCAACGCAAGGGCGTTCAGAACTATGTACTGAATCCATGGTAACCGTTTTCGCGTCGATGTCCCTGCGACCCTGTATATATGGTGTTCGCGCGGCATGTGGCGATGTAGATGCCGCTACAAGTCTAAACAGGCTCTCAAAAAGCAAAATAGTCAGACAGCATGTCCCGGTTTGGTGAATGCCTTATCTTCACCAAAATGACCTTATCTTAACCCAACCTTTAGCTAGTTAGTTTAGTTTTTATTATGTGTGTTATTCAATAAAAGGAAGTGTTTTAAAATCGTTGTCAATCCTCAAACTGCAAATAATAAATTAACTTCTCCGTTATCATATTATACATAAACCCCCTTCTTACTCAAAAATTATACTTAAAGTGTCTTAACTTAAGTAACATTTCAGCTTAAACGTCAAAAACTAAGTAACGTTTATGAGTATGCGGAACCAAGTATTGTTTTTGTTGGTTGTTGTAAATGTAAGGAATACTTACAGCTTCCAGTGAAGTTCATTGGATGGGTAATCGCATCACATCGGTCCACACTGAGTGCCACCAACACGTATGTCGACGAATATGTGACCACACCCTAAAAAAATACCAGAATGGTCAACAAAATTATCATCATTATCAAAGTGAAAGGGAGTGGGCCGTAATCCACCATGCGGGCCCAGTGCGGGTTGGTAGATGTCACATGTCTTCGAATTTTTTGGTTCTAGGACATGCCGATTTCCTCACGATGTTTTCCTTCACCGTTTTGAGAGCAGTGGTGATGAAATAATTTACACAAAATAAAGCGCCTGTCTGGGTTCGAACCTATGACGAACAATATACATATTTTTTAAAATCTAATTTTTGACACTATAAATATTCAGTAATTAAATAAAGCAAGATGGCTTAGAAAATCAAAAGGTCTATGACGACCGAAATAAAATCGTTGGGAAGCTCATATGGACATTAACATAAAGCAAGTTTTCTTAACAATTTTAATCAAGGTCATCACGGACCTTTTGATTTTTTTCTCGTCAAAGTTTCCTAGGTCAACCACTCATTGTAAAACGAATAGCGTCCTGAGGATGATTGGCGAGAGAACCGATACTGTTCTGCTCAGTAGGTTCACTGAACTCCATGTTTTCCGAGACCGATGAGCCTACTGTGCAGGGGTAGACGGTGTGTCTAGTTTCTTCTTTTTATTTTAGTTACTAACATTAGTCATAAGCGAAATTATTGTTACTAACAACCTCAAATTGCCTTGCCTTTGGACTTTTTGTCTGAAATAAATTATTTTAATTTTATTATTTATTTTTATTAAAACGTAGCTCCTTAATACACGAGTACTTAAGAGCCCATACTACCTCAGCTCAAATTCACTTTTTATCTCGGTCGTACCATACTACTCGCGGGCTGAGTGAGAGAAACACGAAGTGGGGTGCCGGCGGCTCCAAGGCGCCAATTGTTTAGGTATTTTTTTTAAGGCGATAATAATGGAAATTAGAAAAAAAGACCTAGTCGCTGCTTTATAGTTAGTTCAGTTATTATGCAATGTTGAATGATCTTATTTGAAGTTTTTTTAATACCAGCGGTTTATTGTTCGTTTTCGAGGTAACTTTGGATATTTTTTCTACAGAGAAAATATGCATGGAATCGAGTTTTCGTCAAACATACCTAGTACTTTTAACATTAATCCTCAACTTTAACATATATTTATTTCAAAATTAATGCTGCAGTATTTCCGATATGGCGAAGGATCATGCTAAGCAATTTGAGGTATAAAAGACCCTCAAGTAACATTTCTTTCCAAGGATCATTATGTAACGAAACATAATAACGCTGAAATATAAGAACGTCACGTCATCTTTTATAATATATGAGTATCTCAAAAGCCCAAGTTATCCTTATTAATATTGAAGAAAATAATGGAAAATTCCAAAATAAAAATCACGTTCTGCTCTACGTTACATTAATTTCATCCACTACCGGAGGGCAAAACCTGCTTACCTGTAAATACTTCATCATTTTGCACGTGATGGACCCAGCCAGCCACGTGATCGTTATCCGCTGTATCAAATCCGGCAGAACACTTATAAGTCCCACTAATAAATCTGGAAAATTTTCTTTTTGTGAGTTGATTTGAAATGTTATACTTGTGTAACGATCTCATTGGACACTTTTTTAAACAATGGCTACAAATCTGATTTAAAAATAGTCAAAATGGTGATTAGAATCCTTGGGACATGACATTAGTATTATTTATGGTTGTGAGCAGAAGTGGTACGGCAGTTAAGGCGGCTTCGTCCGTACTCATCCCCAGTTTGAACTCGCCCGGTTTGTATAGGATCCAACTATATGTATAGTTGGAAGGCGCAAAAGTCCTGATGGTAAGAAAAGGCTATTATGATTGCCACGTTTTAAAAGATTTTCTTCAAGTAAATAGAAAAAACCGGCCTACTCAGCTGTGATAGTTTTCTTTTTAAATTCGTTATATAAGCTACTGCCGTGAATTTATTCAAATATCTAAAACTAACCATTTAGCTGGCAAGGGGGGGGGACACTTGACTCTAACAACAATTTGCACTTTATAGCTTAATATTTCGCAAACGGATCTCTGAATTCAAAAATTGTTTTAACACACTCACAATGTTTTTGAAAGACCTTTCCAACGATATCCCACAACAGGAGATAGAAAAAAAAAAACATCCCCACTTTACGTGTAGGGGACGTACCCTAAAAAATAATATTTTTCATAATTTTATTTTACCACTTTGTCGGCATGATTAATATGTATACCAATGCCAAATTACAACTTTCTAGTACTAACAGTCTTGGAGCTAGACCGCGGACAGACAGAGAGACAGACGGACATGACGAAACTATAAGGGTTCCTTGTTTACTACGGAACCCTAAAAAGGAAAGATAGAAAGATGTTATAAGGTCACAGAAACATGTGCATTGAAAAAAGTCAAGTTAGCTCATTTTTTAAATGATAATATAAATTAACGGCTATTGACATTTTATTTTATTTTACATAATTAATTGATTCAGGCGTGACCTTGCGGAAATCCATTATAAAACATAATAGACGTGGATATATTTAGTAACTTGTTCCACTTAGCTATTTCTAAAGAGCCATAAAAAACTCCTGAAAGAAATCGACACGTGTTTCACCTCTCAACGAGGCATCCTCAGGATGACGATGGACTTGTTGCGAACTCGAACACGCCGTGTTACTAAATATATCCACGTCTATTGTATTTTATTTTACTTTTATCTACATTATAATATATTAGAAACTTACTTAGACTTTTTACATCATTTACCTATTTAATCTTAATTAATTCTTTTGATTATTATCATTGCATGTTATAAGTACTTTTTAAAATTATGTAACAAATTATTTGTATACCAATTGCATTGGTAGAACATTAAGATCACGCTAAAATGTATATTTTTAAGACCTTTTTGTACACTATGTTTACAAATAAAGTTTGATTTGATTTGAAAATTAGTAAAACGAAATAAATATACAATTAGAAGTACGAAAAAAAAGGACTTGACATCTGCACGTTGTGACTGTGATGAAAAATATTTCACTCAGCGTGATGCATGGCAATGGGGGCACCTTCAACACAGCGAAATGACTAAATTAGTACAAAACTTACCAGCGATTGCCAACTGCATGATGAAGAAGTTCATCCTGCTTTTCCTGGCCTTGGTCAGCAGGAGTGCCAGTACCACCGTCGCGTTGCCAGCCACGATCGTCACGAGCAGCATCCATAGGATCGCCAGTTGTGCTGACTGCACAGAAATGAAGAACATATCAGGGATGCAATTCTTATAATATTATTTTGTAAAACATCGATTGATTCCGGCAACAATTAGTGTCATCTAATAAATAACGTTAAGAACTATCTGAATACTATGTATTTTATTTTACAACATAAATATACAATTTTAGATTTACACTGGGAAATATGTTACTAATTTGTAAAATGAAAAAAATATAAAAAAAAAACTATGACAAAAAGGGTGAGTTTATACAATTATGTGTGTATGTTATTTGTGTAATACCTATGAATAGAAATGGTATATTGCATGCCCAGTCATTACCTACTTTACAGGCATGACTGCTTACACCTTTTATGTACCTACCTTTTTGTAATTTATGTCTGTACTAACATAGCTTATAAGATAATTCATGTAACTAACAATTATGGACTTTGTCTGAATAAATAAATAAATAATAATAATAATAATAATATGTATATTTATTTCGTTTTATAAATGGCAACACTGTGTCAACAAAACATCTCGTTTAAGTAATTTTATCAACTACCTATAATAATTCTGGAGCATTTTTACAAGAGTTTTTCCATACATACTAAAATTGAAACCAGAAACCATAAAAAATCCAATAAAGAGATCTAATTTCACGAAAATGTAACAGAATACTATTAAAAACTGCCGAATCGGAGGAGAGATGACAGATGTCACCTCCGATAAAACAACAATAAACAGAAAATAGGAAAATGAAGATGAAATGTTGACAAGATCGGCCGCACGCCTAGCACGCCCACCACCTCCGGACTCGCCGCTCAGCTCCGCCTCGCCGCCGCCGGTATCCAGCCCCACTGTGAGCGCTGTGACGACACCGGCCGCGGTAGTTGCGTCGAGCTCGAGCGACGAGTATTTCTCTCCGCCCACGACGCCACCACCTGCTCGTCGACGGGGAGGACGCCGGCCGCCGGTCGGCTTAGGACCTCGAGGCCCACCGGCCTCTGATAGGGTCCCAGCTTCCGGCGGAAGTGTGCAGCGCATGAGATGGACACGATCCATTAACGAAAACGTCATGCGCTCATACTACGGGGCTACAGAGGGGGGAAATAATCTGACCGCGTACCGTGTTCGGATGCTCTCTCTTTTTCAGGCGCTTGAACCAGCTATCAACGTGTCGGCACAACGACTGTCGGATCAGGTGTGGGTCATCCAGCGTAATCATATGTTGGATGACACTGTACTTGATCGCCTGCGAAGTGAAATGCGAAGTAGCCATGTCATCGCCCCTCCGTCGCAGAGTGTTATAGCACCATCACAGGACACTACAAGTCAAGCTGACGAAAGGATCGATGACAGGGCTACAAACGTGAGTACCCATTACAATGAGGAACTGAGGAGAGCTTTGGAGGATGCGATTCAGGAATATCGGTTCATGTCGCCCGAACTTAGACCACGTTTACCTCGTTTGCCCATGCATAACAAAAATAAGGCGCTGATGGCGGTTCTGGATTCGCAGTTGTCAAACTATTTTGATGACTGCGAAGACCTCACTGATACTCATTCAATTCTGTACTGCGCAGCTGTAGCGGCATGTCGTGTAGCTCACGTCAAATTTGCTAATGACTCTAGAGCTACACGACCGAAACCAGCCGTACCAGCTTGGCAGTGCAGAATTGAACGCCGTATTGGTGGGGCCAGAGCGCTCATCGGCAAACTAATCTGCTTCAGGGAGGGCAATACTCGCCCTAGAGTGATGCGCTTTGTGAGGCGGGCGTTCTTAGGGACTGATATCCGCCCTCAAGAATATATAGCCCGTGTCACAGAGCGCATCGACTTCCTGAAGCAGAAAGTGTATGCATGGGCGAACCGTATTCGTAGGTATAAGCGGCGAGTAGAACGATACACTCAGAATCGCACCTTCCAGAGCGATGAAAGGTGGGTTTATAGGGCTTGGGAGCGACCGAACCAAGGTGTGGCTGACACGCATCTACCGGATGATGATGCCATGTGCTCGTTCTGGCGCAGCATCTGGTCGGTGCCTGTCAGTCACACCGAAGGTGATTGGACTCGGGAAGTCGAGCGAGCCTGCGATCCAATACCAGAAATGGGGGCTATTACCATCTGCCCCCAAGATGTAGCTCGTGCAGTCCGTCCGTTGCCTAACTGGAAGTCTCCAGGACCGGACGGGCTGCACAACTTCTGGATTAAATGGTTTTTAAGATCGCACGCTCGCTTGGCGGCTCAGTACCAGACTGCTTTGGAGTCTGGGTCGCTACCCCAGTTCCTAACGACAGGAGTTACCCACCTGCTCCATAAATCTGGTAGCACCGCGGAACCCAAAAATTATAGGCCGATCACGTGTTTACCGACGGTCTATAAAGTTCTTACATCCATTTTGAGAGCAAAAATTAACAGACATATAGTCACTAACTCCATCATGTCTGCCTCTCAAAATGGAAGTAGGAACGGGTCCCGCGGTACTAAGGAGCTACTCCTCATTGATATGGCCATTAGCCAACAGGTTCGCCGTTCCCGAAAGGATCTGTCGACATGCTGGATAGATTATAAGAAGGCCTACGACTCGGTGCCACATACATGGCTCATGAGGGTGCTGGAGTTGTATAAAGTAGATACAACTCTGCGCACCTTCCTGATGTCGTGTATGGGGCAATGGAGGACGGTCCTTCACTATCCAGGATGTCGAAATATCCGGAGGAATAGCGAGCCGATAAGGATTGAGCGAGGTATATTTCAGGGCGACAGTTTGAGTCCGCTCTGGTTCTGCTTAGCCCTGAATCCTCTAAGCACACTGCTGGAGGATTCAGGTCTTGGCTATCGGTTGAGGAGAGGTGGTCAGGTTATATCTCACCTCCTCTACATGGATGACCTAAAACTCTTTGCCCCCAACAATTTGCAACTGATGGAGCTACTGAAAGTAACTGAAACTTTCAGTAGCGCCATCAGGATGGAATTTGGTGTGGACAAATGTGCGGTCATGCATGTAAAGCGAGGGGAGATTGTGGAATCCGTGGGAACCCAACTCTCGGATTCCATAAACCTTAGAGCCCTCTCCGCATCTGAAACCTATAAGTATTTGGGTATGTCGGAAGCGTTGGGCATCAATGTTACTGACATGAAGCAATCGTTGAAGGAGCGCTTCTTTGGCCGCCTGAAGAAAGTATTTAATAGTCTTCTATCAGGTGGAAACAAGGTGCGCGCTTTCAACGGTTGGGTCATGCCGGTTTTGATGTACTCTTTCGGCATACTCAAATGGACTCAGACCGAACTAGATGCCTTGGATAGGAGGGTCCGTACACTACTGACTGCATATCGAATGCATCACCCACGATCATCGGTAATGAGACTGTATATCCCGCGAAAATGTGGAGGTCGAGGCTTTTTAAACGCTAAGACACTCCACAATCGCGAGATATGCAGTCTCAGGGAATATTTCCTAGAAACCGACGTGGGGATGCATCGAGATGTGGTTGCGGTGGACAAGGGCCTTACCCCGCTCTCCTTGGCTAAAGAGAACTGGCGCAAGCCTGTAGTGCTTGACACTAACGAACGCAGGGAGATATGGCAGAGTAAGGAGCTTCATGGGCGCTACTTCCGGGCCCTACATGGGCCCGATGTAGATTTACTAGCGTCCGTAGCCTGGCTACGTTTTGGTGACCTCTTTGGGGAAACCGAAGGTTTTGTCTGTGCAATTATGGACGAAGTTATGATGACGAACAATTACCGGAGATTCATTGTAAAGGACGGCACGGTTGACATCTGTCGGGCATGCCACCGTTCGGGAGAATCAATCCGACATATTATCTCCGGGTGTTCTCGTCTAGCTAACGAAGAGTACTTGCATAGACACAACCTTGTAGCCAGGATTATCCATCAGCAACTTGCTCTGAAATACAGCCTTGTGGAATCGGAAGTGCCGTACTACAGGTATGTGCCCGACCCAGTTCTCGAAAATGGAAATATCACATTGTACTGGGATCGATCCATCATCACTGACAGGACTATTGTTGCCAATAAGCCTGATATAGTGGTGGTGGATCGAGGAGAGCGGCGCACAATGATTGTTGACATAACGGTCCCACACGACGGGAACCTCGTGAAAGCCGAGAAAGATAAACAAATCAAGTATCTTGACTTGGCTCGCGAGGTTGTCGACATGTGGGATGTGGACTCAGCAATCATTGTGCCGATAGTCATATCAGCCAATGGCTTAATTGCCAAGAGCCTCGACCAACACCTAAGGAGGCTCTCGTTGGGCAGCTGGATTAAGGGCTTGATTCAGAAAGCGGTACTCCTGGACACGGCTCGCATTGTTAGGAGGTTCCTTTCTCTGGAGCCCTGACCGCCGGTAGCTTGGACCCTGTTCCCGATACCGGTGGGGATACTATTTTTTATATTTTTAAATGTTTTTATATAATTTTATTCTAATATTTAAAAATATAATTTATATGTAAATAATGAAATAAAGGAAATAATAATAATAATTGACTACAGTCGCACGAGAAAAGGACTCAAAAAAACAGTGGCACTCTGGGAGTGCCGACAGAAGTGAAAACTTGAATAACTTCCAAAACCTTTAAAGTAAAAATACTTGCACAGAACATTGATCCGTAACATAATATAAATAAAGAGCACAATCGTGTTTACAAAAATGAGGTGTTGATAACGGCGTCGCGAGTTCGATTGTTTTTTCCCATCTCAAAAATGCCCAACGCGCCTAAAGAAGCAATCACTTTTCTCAGGGGCATTTTCATATAATCTCAAAATAATACCAAATAGAAATACTGAAATAAAAATAAATATCGTGTACAGCGTGTCTAAATGTCCACGTTTAGTTAGCTCTACGTGCCACGAGAGAAGCTCAGTGGAAATACGACGCCTGTAATACGTAAATAAGAAAAATAAATTTGTGGATTTCTCAAATCCTAGATTATTTATTTATATATACTTTATTGTACACCACAAAAATACATAACAAAAAATAAATCAAACACTACAAAATATACAATAGATTATGTTTTTTTATAAGTCAGTTGTAATACGGACTTTTGAAAAAAAATTATCATATTTATTTATTTATTTCCTCCAATCGTCTTCTTCTTTCTATAAAATCGGTACATTATTTGGGGTATATCCCAGTTGTGGTAACGAAACCCTATAGTTTCGTTACACAACTGGGTTAAACCAGCGATTCAGCAGGACGATAACAACTGGTACAACACCATCAATCGAGCTTGCTGTCAGCAGTAACCCTAAGTAATTTGAGGATGGATTACACAAGCTTAAATTATTTTATTTTGAAAGAAAGCAAAAATATTAAAGCATACAAACACAAAAAAAAAAAACAAATGTGGTCACATCCACGGAAAACGGCCATTACTCAGCATAATGCTATGACACTTTGCAAGCCTGAGCCACAGCGCTGGTTTTCAGCGACAGCCGGACAAAAAATCCTACAGAAGTACATGTCCGTTATTTATTCAAATCGTTTAATTCAGGAATACAGCCTTATAAAACAAAAATTAACGCGTTGTCTAATAATGGTAATTAAATTACAGGAACCGATGATTTACAGGAATTAGTTACAAGAGATTGTCTATTTTAATCATAGTTTAAAAATAAAATATATAATTACGAAAAGAGTTAAGTATCTTAACTTTTAAATGATGGGTCTGAGTATCAAAGTTGCGCCACATTTGGTGGTAGGTGTGAACAGTTAGTTGAAGTAATTTCTAGAAAATTGCATAGCGCATTTGGAGTCTTGGAATGTCTTACAATTTGGTAGAAACTTGTCTAGAATTTTAGACATTAATTTTATTAAGAGGTGAATGTGTTTAATAAAAAAAGTTGGATTTTATTTCTTGATGTGCAACATTACTAGTTAATAATATTTTGTATTGTTAATTTTAAAACGTTTTTTCTTCGAATAAAAAAATTAAATATAAAAATTATCTTAGTTTTTCATTAATTGGTTTTTCTCAGTTATTTTTCATGAGTTACAGCCATTTCTAACAAGTGTAAAAATAACCTCAAAGATGCCAAGTCTTGTTCTTCCCGTTATTATGTTTTTTTTTCAGACCTTTCCAGGGAATCTTCTGGTTAAGGATATTGAAGGACAAAGTTCCAACTTTTTTACCGTTCTTTTACGAAAACAAGTTTTAAATGTATATTTAACTTTAAATACCCTACTGTCCTTGTACCGTTGCATATGTGCTATAAGAAACACAGTGTTTTGCGTGCGTTACATTAGAATCTATCGTAAATAAATAATTATCACACCAAAAATAAAAGTCATTTCCTAGCAATTATGTTTGGAGAAAGTTACTTATTTTGATGTTCATAATGCGTAAATGACGGCTTCGTGTGGGATGGTAACAGCCACCTCAATTCTGTCACTAAATTATACTGATTTCGTTTACCTTACATTTTTCTCACATTAGTTTAATCGTTTCTAAATCAAGTCAAAAGCTAAGTTTGTGAAACTAATCTACAAATAAAATTTATCACTCATTACGTAATGACTCATAATTTCAAGCACCACAACCAAATAAAAGGCTCGGAGAGATACAACGATATTAATACAAAAAGCCCTCTACAGAAACCAAGTGATTTCATAGCCCTTAAATTAAGTCAGTCTTTAACAAATGAGAAAACGGAGAGTAAGTCTAGACCCATACTTTAGTTTGGAGAACGCTTCTCGCAATTAATCCTGCACTCCACCTTAATGAATTTAGCTCATTAGTTTCTTAGTATTTCTTTAAATTTTACCAAAGATCTGGGAGAAAACCTGTTGTTTTGGCAGTATAAAAAATGGTACTGCTAGGAGGCGTCCGAAAAGGCCCCTTTTTAGGAATGCAACTTTTATACGTACTTTTCCAAAATCTTACTCTTTATTTTTAAGAAAAACTAATGTATCGCCACCAAAAACTTTGAGACCTTTATTATCTAACTTCTCAAAGTAAACTTTCGTTTATTTTAATTAAAACCCTAAACAAAATTAGAAAACGTCGCCTAAACCCCTTTTACCTACGTTATTTCTTTCACACAATTTAACTACGCCTCCCTTTCTACCCCCATTACATCCATTGGTAACATATCACGTTCATTTATATTATTTTATTGCCGCGACAGTTTGACAGGCCATTAGGTTTAATGACACGCGCTTTAATGAGTAAATTCATTAAGAAAATGTACTTGAGGTGACTTGAAAACAAGAGAAAGTTAAGGATTATGGCCATTCTGCTGTAGAATATAACTATTGGATCTTTGGAACTTTTACAAATAAAAAGAAAATGAGTTATCCTTTAAAAAGAAATGCCCTAGGAGAACATATACTATACAGTGTGGCAGGAACGTCGCGAAAACTGTTGCAATGGATTCAGTAGATAATTTTGAACACCCTGTGTTGAAATTTTTCGTCGGTTATTTAAAAAAAAATCTGTTGTTCCATATTTTTTTTTTAAATAACTGGCGAAAAATTTCAACGTCCCTAGCGTTCAGAATCATGTACTGAATCCATGGTAACAGTTTTCGCGTCGATGTCCCTGCCACCCTGTATAGTAACCTTATTGGTGATGTTCTTTAGAAAGGTCAGGTGCGTAGTACTCACAACCGGCGTGCGTGTATGACCACATGTATGAACCTAAAAGAGACAAATGGAGTATGTGAGGATCGTAGCAGGCGCTCTGTACTTTCTGTTTCATTGGAAGAAGGCGTGATTTTTATGTATGTATGTAGAAATCCTTTACAAAATGTATTGCAAAATTCGTGTTCTGACTCTTGTAAAAACAACTGCATCACGCTGTAGGTGACTCGGAAAGATAAAAAAAATCTTTTTACGAAAAATACGACCGACTTACAAACTACAAAGTGAAAAATTAATTTCGGAAGTCGGTATCTTTGGATCAGTATTTAAAAAAAATTCGCTTTGTAATTTGGAAGTCGTTTGTAAAAAAAAGATTTTTTCAAATCGGTCCAGCTGTCTTCGAGTAAAATAGATAAAAAAAAAAGATTCCGATGAACTGAGAAACTCCTCCTTTTTTTGAAGTCGGTTAAAAAGCAAAATTCACGTTATGGCTCTAAGTAAATCTATTATTTTGTACACAGAAGTTAAAATGGAGCATAAATCGTCGCTCGGCATCCAATATCGCGAATGTGACATTTTTAATGAAACTGGACTGGACATGAAGTGTTCCATCGTTGTGGAACACATGAAAAAAAAATATGATTGATTTTGTTTCGAATTACCTGATAAAAATAGAACTTGTTGATGGTAGTCTCATTTTTGGAGATGTTCCTAAAAACGGTATCGTTGACCTCAGCATAGAGGCTGCAGTTGTAACAGTATTCTTCCTCCATGATGCTGTCTATTCACATTTTGTTACTACAGTACCTGGGGAGAAAGAAAAACGATTAGTAGATAGACGTGTTGTCTAATTACGTTAAATTAATTTCATGACTCGTCGATGGTGGCGTGAGTGACGGATCAATCGGTTCCCTGGTTGAACTGAATGGTGCTGATCCACGCGTCATGTTCGTGAACGGGCGCCGTCAGTTGAGACTGGTCGTCTCTTAACTGCCAGGACTTATCTTTAATCTTATGTTTTGTATATATTTTTTACATTGTTCTCAATTATAGAAGCAACAAGAATAATGTACCAAGGATTCTATAATATCTTAGTTTAGTGTGTGTGGTCTTGCCCGTTCTTCTCCATACAGATTTACGTTTTGGAATGGGGTTTCGTTTTAACTTTTTAATTTATTGACCGACTATTGACCGATTGTTTGAATTTACGAGAGCTCCAAAATTAAATTGTTGATTTGCTTACAGTTTACCAATGGTGACGTAAAGAGATCTGATCTTAATTAAAGCCTTTGGTCACAATATGGCATAGATTTTTCATATATGTTGGGATCGGCTTCCAGTCTAACCAGATGCAGCTGAATACAGTATGTTACATGGAGCGACTGCCGATCTGACCTCCACAACCCAGTTACTGGAAAAAACGAAACCCTATTAAAAAAAATATAATCCTACTAGTGAAATGTTAAAGTTTGTGAGGAGGAATGGATGTTTGTTACTCTTTCATGCAAAAACGAGTGTACGGATTTGGATGAAATTTGACAAACATATAATTTATAACCTGGATTAACACATAGGATACTTTTAAACTCGATATTCCCACGGGATCGAGACTTATGTGGGTGTAACCGCGGGGTGCAGCTAGTATTATAATAAAGATTTAGCGGCGCAGTACCGTATGGTACCAAATTTAAATTAAACTGAAATACTTTTTCGATTTTATTTTCACACAAATTGAATATCGAGCTTAGGACATCAGCCGTCAACTTCAACTATTGAATTTTGGTTGTGTGGATGTGTGGCCACCACAATTTCGCAAATTTCACGTAGGTACTACGACGGACCATCAAACGCAGGACTTTGTTCGTTCAACAAAATTTTTTTATAAAAAATTAAAGCCGTGAGTGATTTTTTTGTCACTTCTTAATCAAGACAAGCAAAACTTCGGGTGATCACTGAAAAACAGCGCTGTGATGTGGATTCCCGATAGCACAGCATCGTGTTGAGTGGAAGCCTTCTTGCAACAGTCACGGCGTGCAGCTACGGACTATTTCATTTCTGTGTTCGTTAATGAGTGTAGATCTGTTTTATTTTAATTTTATTTTATTCGAGTTCTTATCTTATTTTATGCACGTGTTTATGTGACAAATAAATCTATTTTCCTTTTTTTCTTTCTAAAGGTCTAAAATAGTAAGAGTAATCAAACCTCCTAATAAATAACATAATAAAAACCATTCAAGACTTTTCTGAGAACATTTATGTTCTAAAAAGCAATATTTATATGCGATGTCGCCAAAAGTTTAATCTTTACTTTATCCCAAAATTAATCTTGTATCTCTAATGAAATCTTTGATAAAAGGTAATGGACAGAATTAAGTCCCGGAGCTCTGTAGTGTTGTAACGATAAGTATCTAGTTTCAGCACACTTTGAAACACTTTATGGAATTTAGGACTTGGTATGTTCTTTAATAATAGTGGATTTTATCACTTAAAGTGAGATTGCAATATGTTGATGTTATTTTTATGTGAATTGATTATAAAGGTTTTGGGAATGAAAGGCACAGTCATATGGTTCATAATTTAGATTCAGAATTTTATGTTGGTTGTATCCTTACTTTTTATTATAATTTATTGTCGTAATAGCCCAGTGGTTAAGCCATCTCGCTTCTCATTCACGAAGTTGTGGGTCAAATCCAGGCAAGCACCAATGTGACTTTTTCAATTCCTATGTATTTTCTTAGTTTTTCTACTAAGGATATTACTGACATCGGTGAAGCAAAAACATCGTGAGGAAACCTGTTCCCTAATTGTGTAACTTATTTTCATAAACGATTATGACAAATTTGTTTCATTTTAATAGTTCAACAATATTAATTGCGTTATTTACGTTGTTGAGCAGTTTTTTTTTCCAACTTATGTAGCAACGGATTAGCAATCTGTTTCAAATCGAAACAAATTCTGATTGATCGTGCATTACGCAATTAGGGTGCTTGGACTTTTTAGTTAATAAGTCTGAAATCGTCAATCCGTCTTGAGTAAGCGTGGTGATCAATTATGGTGCCTTCTCTACAACATGTAAAGAAAACCCTGTCCGATCCGTGAGGGTGTTGTTAGGTATCGTACTGAGAGTTTATTTATGTGGAAATTTTCAGGAAAAAAGAAAAAAAAAAGTCGCCACATTTTTTTTTTATGGGGAATTACATGGGGCGCGGGCGACCGTCACGTCTTTTAGCGGGTGTCTTAAAGTCATAACTTATGAACCCTGTTGAAAATTTTCTAATTTTAATGGATTTGGGGTAATATTGGTACTAAAAATATGTTTTTTTTTTTTTTTTAATTTAATTTATTTTTTATTTACAATAACAACAATTGTTTTATTAGTTTTTGGTTATATTATTGCAGTAGTGGGTAGCTAAGTACTAACAGCCACACGGGTTGATCCATCAGGTTAAACTACGCTTGCCGGGGTTGGTCAACGGATGGGTGACCATCTATCTTTACATACCGAGACTCCTCCTCCGTGACTCAGAAAGCACGTTAAGCCGTTGGTCGCGGCTGTCATTCGTGGATCTTTGGCTGTCGTTACGGGTCGTCAGAAGCCCGAAAGTCTAACAATCAGTTTTACCAAGGGGTATCGTATTACCTAGTTACTGAATTGTGGAGGTCAGATAGGCAGTGGCTCCATGTAAAATACTGGTATTCAACTGCATCCGGTTAGACTGGAGGCTGAACCCAACATAGTTGGGAAAAGGCTAGGCCCTAGGCTAGGTAATGTTATTGCAGTACCTATGGTTTTTTTTACACATTGTTTATGAGACTCTGGCCTTTGCCCTAAAGTGGTACAGTAATTCTAGGCTGGTATTAAATTATCTCTATGAGCATCTCCTACGACATTAAACGTACCTTACTAGCCATTTGACGATACCCTAGGCCAGAAGTAGTAGTGGGATCAGTTACTCTCGAACGATTAGTGTGTAATGGTGGAAATAACCATTTTAGTTTAGTTTTAATGGTAAGGTTTAGTGAAACTTAAACAGGCTGTTCTTGTCGAAATAGTTATATTAAGACTTAATGATTTTGAATTGATATAATTAACAAACGATTAGAAGATAAAGATAAAAGATAAAGATCATTTATTTGCCCAAAACATGAGTATACACACACATGGTATGCAAGATGTTACTATTAAATTATATCACAGTCATGTTTTGCCTTAACGGCGTACAAATATAAGTAGGTAGGTTATTACATTTAATCAATTAATTATAAACTTATCCATTATTATTAACAGTCCAAATTAGAATTTAAAAATTAAAATGTACTACAGAATAATGTCAACAACTCTTAATACTATAATAAAATTAGTCAATTTAATGTCAAAGTAATTAGAAATAACACAGTTTCAAGAATTAGATTAATCTATCATTCAGAAATTCGTAAGGCTGAACTATTTCTTACAAATTAATCAGTACCTTAAAAGATTTTCAAGTGTGTGGTCAGTGGGTGTGTGTTCTTCAAGTGTAGTTAATACGCTAATGATTGTTCTGAATTGCAAAATGTTACCAAAAATAGAGATTTCTTGTTATCTTTGACCTTCTTCTTTTCGTGTGGTTAGTGACTAACCTGGTGTCAGAGTTCTAAAGCCGCCCATGGGCCTCTGACTTGACTTCACATGCCGTCGAGAAATATCTGTCAGGCATGCCGGTTTCCTCACGATGTTTTCCTTCACCGTTTTTTAAGCAAGTGATAATTGTACAATACGCACATGAATCCGAAAAGTCACAGGTGCGTGCCTTGGGTTCGAACTCGAGACCTATGACTTGGCAGTCCGATGGTTACACCACTACGCTATCTTTGATGTGAAATATCTATTGGCGTGCCTTGGGGGTAAGACCGTCTCTAATGCCGTGACGGCAAACGGCGTGACGCAGTTATACCGTCATTCCGAGCTCTTTTCGAAGTTTTACATCTGCCGGGCGTCCCGTGACCGTCACATTTTTTTATTTGAATGAAATACTTGGGTCGGTAGATTTATGTTTAATTATTGATACAAAGTTTAATAATTTTCGTTGTCCTTCGTGCTCGTATGGCGTTCAAGTTAAATTAAATTCTTGTCTAAACTGCTTTTATTTAGCCTTCAAACATATTTTAATAATGTCTAAGTTTCCAAATTTTCTATGTTAATTTAAAAGTTTTGCTTAACTTTCAAGAATGTTTTAAGGTTTTCCACGAAATACGCGGCGAGTATATTTTGATTCAGTAATTAAGTAAGAAATAAATATTGTTATTTGCATTGTTTATAAATATTTGTTCTAAACGAGGCTTAATTGTTTTGCAGGGTAAATAAACTATCAGATTACACAAACAGTTAAGTTATTTTGAATATAAAGTTCATTTAAGACATTTGATTTTGATAAAATGTATTGTATGTTCAAATCGATATAATTAGCTAAATAAAAAAAAAACGTGTGGCACTCGGGGACTGCCGCGGTAAAGCTATTGCATAGCATTTGTAACCTCTATACTTCCTATTTGTCAACGCTACACTTGGGATGATGACGTGATGACATAAAACAAAAATTACGTTCCCATGACAACATCACGTTGTCATGGGAACCGTCATTACATGGTAGGCGGAGTGGGGGGTGTTAGGTTTTTTCGTTACGGAATTTCTTGATTCGGTCACCGCGCTCAAAGCCCGCGATAAAAGCTACCTATGCAATAGCTTAATAAATTACACAAACAGTTAAGTTATTTTGAATATAAAGTTCATTTAAGACATTTGATTGTGATAAAATGTATTGTATGTTCAAATCGATATAATTAGGTAAATAATAATTTCTCAAAAGTGGAGTCATGGCAAATTTTAGATGTGTTCAAAATAATAATGTTAATTGCTTTGCAGTCATCTATCGAAGTTTTGAAAAGCTGTGTTCTTCTAGACAAAACTTTTTCTGACAAGATTTAATTTTACTATTCTCTTGAAAGGCACGAATTTGAATAAATAGCTGTCAGATTCAGACGATTAAATGTAATAAATCTTTTTCTTTGTCAGTCCGATCATTCATTTATATGTAGAACAGTAAAAAAGAAACACCTGGGACACCTATTGAAAAAAGGTTACATTTACATTTTATTATTTAAAAATGTTGCTTTGAAGGAGACCTTTTAAATCCCATTAAATGAAGAAGAATTAAGTTATCATCGTCCTACATTATTAAATAACAGCCACAACGAAATAAATTAAAAACGTTTAAGAGAAACTAAATTAAATTAAAAAAAAGTGTGGTGACGTTCAAAATGTTACACTTTTTTAGCTAGCTAAAATGTTACACTTTTTTAGCTAGCTAAAATTTTACACTTTTTTAGTCTATCTCTCATTCGCCAAGTGCAGAGAATAACCGGCGATAAAGAACGTCGTTCAAAAAATTCACATTACCAATAATTTCCATCTTGTTTAGTCGAAGATAATAAATGTTTTCGTAATATATTATTTAAGTAAAACAAAGGAAAAAGATCAAAGAATCTCTGAGAATCGTTCACACATAATGGCCATTCGTCTCTTGGTACGGAAAAGAATACTAATGCTTCCCCAAAATAAAGAAAATAAGAAGAAGACATAAATTTGTTCTCGGATGATTTTATTTGAGACCTACATTCCGTAAATTGTTTTGGGTACGTTTAGGAATTCCTTGAGCGTACTAAAACCATGTCAATAAATGCTTGGGTTTCTTTAGAATTTTTTTATTGTGTGACACAGCTAAATGAAAGATAAATCTGTTTGAATTAAATGAACACATTTTTTAGATTTCTTAAACTGAAACTTTTACCCAATTGCTACGAAGTACAAAAAGAGTAGGTATAGAGTTTTTTTTTAATGTGTGATTTCTGAAAAACTTACGTCCATTTAAATACTGTGCTTTTATTAGATAAAATCCTAATATATCGTCTCAGTACCCAACATAGGTAAACGTTCGACATTATCATTATTACCTTCAACAACTAACCCAGTAACTGGACCTAAATCAACTTCATCGTCCTCACTTAACGTGTCCTCGTAAAGCTCAAAGCAGTTCTCAAACACCGACAAAGATAAACTGCTCAACTTTACCCGACACTATGACTCCTGAATAACCTATAAAATGGCCCCTTAATCAAAACACAGGTGTTCTCACCCTATTCAAGAACTCCACTTGGAAGTGTGACCCTATTCTTAAAAAAATAAGGTGGATATTTGTGTGTAGTGCAAAAGAAGTCTAATGCAATCAATCAATTGGACAGCAATTCAATTGGTATTTGAGAAAGTGATCTAATTTATCAAAATTTATCCGCGAAGCTTTAAATTAATGCGTCTTGTGGGCAACACAGGTGTGGTTTAGCACTGTGATGTATTTCCACCACAGTATCGGCTCTAGATTAGTGATTTGCAAACGAGTTTACAATTGTTTTAGCAAATTTCGTTTCAAACATTTTGCGGAAGGATTTTGGTATTTAGGGTCTGAGTTATTTGGGAGGCTTTTGTTTGAATCTGAAATAATTATTGGTTTATTTTTGGTCACTTTGAAAATGAGTTTAATTTGGTTAAAGGATTGTTTAAGAAATGTTTAACGCATTGTGACTTTTTCAGATCATATGTACTTTCTGAGTTTATATTGGATATTACTGTCATTGGTGAACGACAGACATCGTGAGGAAACCTGGACTTACGTAATTGCGTCCCGCGGTTTCACCCGCATAAGTCTAGATCGCGTGGGATAAAAAGCATCCTTTGTCCTGACCCAGGTCATGGTCTACCCATGTGCCGTTATAGCGTGAAAGGCGTAACAAACAAATAAACAAACAAACTCACTTTCGCATTTATAATATTAGTTAGGATATAAGTGCGTAAAGAGCGCTGCTGAAAATTAGTGCGTTCCTTCCATTCTTTCATCCCACTACTGATCTTTACAAAACCTGTGAAGTATTAACAATAAGACAGTTTTTCATACTTCACACTATCCTCTAAATGCATGGTTTACTGACGTATGACCCTACAGCCTTTCAGCAGAACCTTAGAAAACATAAAGTCTGCGTATATAAAGCTTGCCATACTCATTTTGCACAGAGATTTTTCAACTTCTTAGGTGCAAATTTGTACAATAAAATCAATCACATTTTTAAAATATATCCTTTAGCTAAACAGCAATGTAAAATAGTGGCTTCAAAGCCTTGATTATATCAATACGGAAAAAATACTGGATATTTTAATAAAATAGAATTAACATACCGAAAGCACACCTACACGTTCACGTACACACTCACACGCTATACCTACACTACACACATTCACACCCTATACCTACACTACATACACCACACAAATTCACACCTTACATACATCCACACTTCACCCACCACACACATTCACACCCTATAATTACACTACACACACTACACAACACATTCACGTCACTCACCCGTCAAGTTTTAGATTAAGATTTATGTAGTTTCTAACATAGTCTATAATTTTAGAATTTTGATGTATGTGTTTTGTAAGTTTTTACACCTAATTTAGCACGAGAGAGCACTGATTTCCAAGATACAGGTTTTGCCTAGTTTGAAATTCAGAGTTCATTTAGTTTTAGCCGTCTAATCACTTACATTAGGTGTTTGTAACCTAGTTCTTAGGAATACTATATACTTTGTCATCATGGTACTGCTGCTTGTACATACGTACCATCATACATACCATCATCCCTACTCACACCACACTCACTCTAGCAACCTCTCACATCTCTTTTTTCACTTCCTCTAGTTACTCACGCACTCACACACACTGGTATTTCCACTAACTCTTTTTGTATTTTTAATTTTTATTTTATTAATGTTCTTAATTCAACGTTAGTTAAGTATACTTTGTCATCATGGTCCATATCACAGGCATCTAGCCGCGGGAGGGCCCTGGTGACCTGTAATACAGGTTTTTATCTAAACCTACTTCAGGCACCAGTCTCTCACAAAGTTAGCTCCTTGTTCGTGCACTATTGTCAAATACTAGCATTAAGTACATAACTTGTGTAGAGAAAATAAACGTCTTATATTATTATATTATAATATAACTGTATTAGGCCATATTTTATTGACAAATAAACGTTTATTATTTATTTAAGTCTGAAATCGCCAACCCGATTCGAGAAAGTGTGGTGACTAATGTTCGTGCCTTCTGTATATGAGAAGACGCTTGTGCACTGCAGTGGGACAATCAATAGACTGGTATAATCGCTATTATACAAAGTTGACACACATCGACACAATGGACCAATTCAATAAATCCTAATTGAATTCATAGAATGGGTTGGGTCAAAGTTTTTGATAGTTAGCAACTAAACTATCAAAGACTTTTATATCCCAAATGACCCGAATCTCTTCACCTGTGCTTAAGCAAATAGAACGACCAAACAAATGTTGGTCTTTGACAAAAGGAAAAAGTCCAGTAGTTTGGCTGAGGATCTTGGGGACCCCCTTAAATCCTCCTAATTTTCTTTGGAAGATACCGAAAATAATGATGAAGATAAAGTCTATTGACAAGATGAGAATTGTGTTAAAGAATTTTATAAATGGTTTTTGCTAATGAAAAATGTTTTATGTCTTCGATTAACTAAGTATTATGAATGAAGTGTCAAAGTCTTTTAATTGTGCCGAAATACCATATTTGTGGTAATTAGATTTACATGTTTTTATTTTTATTCAAGCCCTTTAATGAAACTCTTGGACTATTAACCAATTATTTTATCTTTAAAAGAACCGGGTTTTTCATTTTAAAATTGTTTTAAATAAATATAATTTAAATAATTTATAATCAGGCTTATAAGATTAATAAACAATTTTAATCTAACAAAATTTTTTACGTGACAATTATTTTAACTTGTGTCGATTTGTATTTTACTAAAGCCCATTCCACTTTCTTAGAGTCTGATATACTAGAAATAATAGAAATACTTTATACACATTTTGGGTCCATTAATTAATCTTTGACAACTGAATCAGTTTTAATGTTGATAAATATTTTAATGTAAGCTTAAATCTTCTATTAGGTTACATAAGACTCTTGACCCGAAAAAAAAACAAAATTCAAAAGTCATTTATTCAAACTAGGCTGAGAATCAGCACTTTTTGAACATCAAAATTACATAAGAAAGTCTCCCAAAAACGCCCACCCTTCCTTCCTTGTCTTTAAGTTACAAGAAGAACTTTAGACAAAGTTAGTTTCTAGTTCACTTAGGGAAAGACTAATCACAGCTCCGTGTATCATGAGAGCGTTCTAGCAGGAATATGGTAAACCGACAAGTGAATTAAGTAGAACATTCACAAACCTTTTCCCTTTGGGAGTTCTGTGGTTACGAAACAAGTATACCTCCCAAAATTGGCAGGATTTGCACCATCTACGCATATAACTTGTGTAATTTATCTATTCGGTAAAGCTATTCCATTTCTTGGCATAACGTACAGGAAACTATACAAAATGTTGTGTATGTTACAGCGCAAATCTGGTGAAAAGTTGCCTTTCTGACGGTTAAAGCAACAGCTCAAATAAATTTAGTATATTTGTGACGGAAAAGCTAGAAGAAAAATGTTCACAATTTCTGACAGAAATTCCGTTTTTTTTGTAAAATTATTTTAAGTCTATCTGTACGTTGGTACGTTATATTATTTAAGTACTCGTATGTAAAACACATGGCCTTGTATTAAAACAAATCTTCAAAATTTTCCGCAATATTTTACTTACTTCATGTAAAGGAAAGCTTCTCTCCATGTAATATGAAATATAGGAAGTGTTTTCCAGAAAAAATATACTACATTCATGAACCAGTCGGTTGGAAGAAAGATTACTTACTATGCTAGAGAGCATCTAACTATGACGTCAGACAAACTTTCTTACAAGACCAACTTCAATTTCATAGTTTACTTTACGCTCCAGAAACTTTCTGAAATATTAAGAAATGATAATGACAAGTTTTTGACATGTACAGTTGCCGAATAAAAAAGGGCAATTTATGCTTTCACAGTGCATGAGCCTTAGATAATATTTTGACTTCGATTATAAATGATATTTTGGAAAGATGAGTGTGAAGTGCCCGCTATTCGGGAAAGGAAACTATTTTAATAAAAAATACATATAAATTAATGGAAAAATAATATTACCCACTTTCATACACACACGCGTTGTAATTATGAGATGTTGTATTAAATTATTTAAAGCAAATAGTGCTGAAACATCAAACCACTAATCAATAAAGCCAAACAAACATGTCAAATCTAATTGCTCAAGGTTTGAATAGGACTAAGTTTAACTTAAATAATGTAGAACAACAAACATTGACATTTGATAGAATGTATCTGGGAGATAGTCACTGGGATCTAGATTAAACGGATAGGCAAGTGTGTGTAAGATGGCAGGCCGTCACCTCCTTCTGCGAAGCGGTAATGCTCGCGAAGGAGGAGGTGGAACGCGTGAGGGAGAGGCAAATTTCGCGCCCTCACGCCCCTAACCGCCGCAGGAGGAGACGCCCGGGGCGGGAATTGCGAGCCGATTTCCGGCGGGCTTGCGGACGGTGAGCAATGGGTAGCTCGCCGTCCGATAAGGACCAAGCCCGGGTCGACGGTGCGTTGTGTTCCACGCGCGCCTCAAAGAGATGTCAGCAGAATTGACGGGGTCTGCTAGGGCCAATGCCTGCCGGGGGTTCGAAGAAAACCGATAGGGAAATCGTGACCCCCGGCAACAGGGCAACCGAAGGAACACGGGTGGGTTTTAGTCAGTAAGAGTCTGACACGCCCTCCCGCTCCGCCCAGAGCGGGAGAAGTTATTTGATAATTTCCCACCCAAAAAAAAAAAAAAAGGAGGAGACGCCCGGGGCGGGAATTGCGAGCCAATTTCCGGCCACCTTAATAATAAAAAAAATAACTACAAATTGGCTTATATGTATGTACAAAGTTTATTCGGTTTACATGTATGTATTTTTTAGTATGTATTCTTTTTCAATTTAACTATCCCTTAAGTTGCACCTGCCATGTTTTGTCTCTGCGTCACCCTAAGGTTGACTGGTAGAAAATGCCTCAGGCATTAAGTCCGCCTTTGTACAGTATTTTTTACTTGTGCATAGAGTTTTAATAAATAAATTGGCATGCACAGCCTACCAATGTTTTTTGATCCATTTGTTTACATTCATGAGATACTTTTGGAATAGACTATAGCTTTATACAGCATCTATCAGAAAGGTGTGGACAAATTTTAGGGTGTGGTACAAGACCATCAACCTGAACAACTTTTACCATGGGACCAACAACGTAACCGGAAAAAAATTATCAACTGCCCCATAAAACTTCAATACCTACTCGACCCAAATGTATGGGACGGTTGTTTTTTTTTTTCGATTACGATGTTGGTTCCATGGACTTCAGTTTGAAGGTCAGTATCACAACTTTAAAGACCATACCTTTCGGGTACAAGTTGTATGTCATCGTCTATATGCACGCGATAGAAAGAGAGGCAACTTCTAGTTGAATATAACTGTAGGTAAATAGCACTGTGCGACCTGAATTGCACTTTATTGTGTCATAGCAAGAGATGCTTTTTGTTTAAATGATTGACCTAGCTAAATGGATACTATTGTTTAGCTAGGTACCTAAACAACCTTGTCAGTTTTTCACGTCCAATGCAAATTGGTTTGACGCAGATATCAATTTATTTGGAGTTTTGGACGCAACGCAGTCTGTTTTGAAAAACTATCGGGAAATTGGATTTCGACTGCCATAAACTGCAGGTGAAATATTCGTAAGTTTGTAGTAGGTATTTAATCAAAGCTATAACTCTTTTCTAATTCATAGTTTGATGAGTTTATGTGCCTAGAAAATTAGGAAAACATATAATACAGATGGTTCTATCTGCGGTTAAGGTTTTAAGCTACAAATAGGTACACCACGGTCGGTTCGACTTGTCGGGCCAATTCAGTGGGCGTAACGTAGTCAAAAGATATAAGAGTTACGCGATTGAAAGAGAGGCAACTTCTAGGTGAATATAACTGCAATTAATTAGTGCTGTGCGACCTGAATTGAACTTTATTTTGTCGTAGCAAGAGTAGCTTGTTATTTAAATGATTTTGCGGAGTGAACTGTCTGTACTTATCTGTGGTAAAACTATCAATAATGATTATCTATTTTTGAAAATATCATCTATTCTTTTGCTTTAGTGTCCTTTAGTTTGCGTCATCGCCATTTATTAATTTAGCTTTAAAACTCAACATTAGAATAAATAACATTTTAAAATTTTCACTTATTATTTCTTTATTTCATTTTATCTTATAATGGTAAAATATGGAGAACTTTATTAAAACGAAAAATATCTATGTATCTCTTACCCATGTTTGCAAATAAATAAATGATTTGATTTTTTAACTTTTTTTGTGGGAATCGAACCGTCCTGGGTTCGATGTTCCAGCAAAGTGTTATTGAGTTTTTACTTTAAGAGTTTTTCAGTACCAGCCCGGAGTCTGGATTTGTGCCCGGTTGATGGCAATAGGCTCGCCCCCTATTACATGGGACTTAAGAGCGTTTATTCTGAAAGTGGGCAAGATTGCAAATAGATGTCAAATATTTCGCTGGTTTGATTAATTTGGCAATATTACTTACTGTATGGAAATAAGAAATGTGGCTAACTAGTTCCCTAGAATATTAATAATGATTTGCAATTATAACACTGAATTTGATGTTGTAACAATTTTAGGTGTAAAAAAGGAATTTAAAAAGTTTCCCAATACTTTTTTTACATCTAAAACTAAATATTCGGTGTTACGATATTAATTATTGCATTTCATAATCAATATTTTAGTTCACTAGTTAGCCATATTTCATATTTTCATACAGTAATATTGCCAAATTAATCAAAATAGCGAAATATTTGACAGCTATTTACGACGTTGCCAACTTTTAGGATAAACCCTCTTAAATATGACTGGTGAAATGTTAGGTAGATGAAATTTAAAAAACCGGCCAAGTGCGTGTCGGACTACGCACAATGAAGGGTTCCGTAGTTGGGATGAATATATCCCAAATATAAACTTAACATTGTAGTTGAAATACATGTTCTGCCATACATTCCAACTGCAAGAGATTTACCGTGTTATTTTAAGACCTCTTATAGGTTTTCCTGTAATCTATGAGCAAAGAGCCATATTATGTATTTTTTTCAATATTTTTGGTCCAGTATTGATATTTCATCGAATTTGTTAAATATCTTTAAAAGTATTTATTTTAAAATTATATAAAAAATATTTTTAAGATCCTCGCAACAAGCCCTTTCATTTGATATGTCACACAAACTGCTAAAAAAACTTTTTTTTAAATTTTCTTGTTTGCCCCCAAAAGCGACCCCTATAATCAAAATTCATTTATTTACTTTACACGTCCGTGTTTAAGTCACAAAAACACATATGTCTACCAAATTTCAACTTAATCGGTCCATTAGATTCGGAGCAAATTGACTGTGACAGACGCGGACAGACAGACACACACGAGTGATCCTATAAGGGTTCCGTTTTTTCCTTTTGAGGTACGGAACCCTAAAAATGTAATTGGCGAAATGTGGTTGTTACTAAGGTACACCAGCTCTGCCTAACCCTCCGGGGAATACCAGCGCGATGTTATGTGTGTTATTTTTAAATTAAGATTTAAGACCATTATGGCACAGATTACATATACTAATTATGGTAAATTAACCTCTCGAATGCCGTAATTACAGAAACAATTAAAAAACCATTGTGTCTCGCGTGGATCCACGTACGGCATACCAAGGGTTAAATGGTAATGTACACTAACTTTTCTTAATAACGTAATTAAGTCGGTATCCAATTATTAAAAAAAAATCTCTTTATATTATTACAATATCTGGAGCTAAACGAGAAAGCTTTGTATAATAATAATAAAATGTCGTAACTAACTCGCAAGAGGATTACGCCTGATTTGCGACTGAACTTTTCTTATATTTTGAGGCAAATGGGTATAATTGGCTCGTATTTCTGCCTTTGACAGAATTATATTTCTATTTAGAATATTTATTTGTTATTTTGTTTGTTGGCTAGCGTTTATCGAGGGAATTGTTTTCGGATAATATTCAACAATGTAAGGAGTAACGGTATACAGGGTGACTGGTAATTTGATGTATTCCTTCCAGGACGTGATAGTGTGACCCATTTGCAACAATTAAGTACCCCATAAAGCCTAGGCGAAAGTTTATGGGAATCAAGAAAACCCAACTTTTATGTTATTTTGAAACACTTCCAGAATTCATCACTAAATATCACTTTCCTCTAAACTCTCAAATCGAATGGCCTTCATTGCTGTTTAACCTATTTAAAATTACACCTTTCGATGTAACAAAATTTTCTAAAACATCAAACAGGTAAAAGTTAAAGGAAGAAGTTTACTAACCATTTTCAAAAATCATCTAAGTACATGAATTTTGACACCAGTTACCTCGAAATTTTACTATGGCATTAAGTGTACAAAGTACGAAGAAGACATCTTCATTTAAACAGCTACTTATCGAAGTACAAATGTTATAAAAAATATTTAGCTGATGAAACAGTCGATAGTATCGCAAATGGGTCACACTATCACGTCCTGGAAGGAATACGTCAAATTACAAGTCACCCTGTATACTTACCTAATTGAACAGGACTTACTTTTAGTATAAGAGTTCAACCTCAATTCTATTGAAAAAGCAAGAGAGGTATGTAAAACAACAGCTATTTCATAAAGTAAAAGCATGTGCGTATAACTCATCATCTGTTACGACGCCTCATTGAGGTGGATAACAATTAAAATTCTATTGTGTCTCGTTAATGATAGTTGAAAGGTTAACTAGCCTGAAATCACTGAAGTTGTTAAACTACTGTATTGTGTCATCATTCGTGATTTCAATCAAATACGTATAGGTACTTTTAATTAACCCCCGACGCAAAAAAAGGGGTGTTATAAGTTTGATCGCTATGTGTGTGTGTCTGCCTGTGGCACCGTAGCTCTTAAACGGGTGAACCGATTTGAATGCGGTTTTTTTTAATTTGAATGCAGGTTTTCTAGTGCTGGTTCTTAGACATGTTTTATCAAAATCGTTTCAGTAGTTTGAAGATTATCAAGTATTTTCTAGTTGATGAATGAATGTGAGTATCTTCCACAGGTCTGATCGATTTGAAACTTGGTATTCTGTTAATTCAATGATATTAGAAGAACATAGTAACCTTGAACTGATACTTCAACATCATCTGGAATTTGCAGGATACCCAACTCTCTTACCAACTTACAGCACAGGTATCGTGTTTGAGCTCATTGGAACGATCTCAATGAATAGGTTATAGATAGATGATGAACAGTGTCTGGTGATGGAGTAGGAAAGAGAAATGAGGAAATGTTTCTGTCGGGGGTTTTAAAAATTATAACTGTTAGAACTGTACTTGTTTACCTATACGAGGGGCTCATGGATAAATAATAACAGCTGCACAGGTCGATCGAAGGTTATTATTCTATTAATATAATATAATCATTTAATTCAGAAAACATCCATATTTCGACACACACATTTTATAAACAACTAATTCACATCAAAATAAAAACAAAACAAAACAACATACACAAAATAAAAAACAGTTAAGGACACAGTTACATACAATAAGACTGGGAGGAACTGTCCACTGCTCACAGTGCAGTATGCAAACTTATCCAGTGGCGCAGCAGTGGAGAGTCCCACCTGTCCGCGAACACGCTTATTATACTATTGCTACTGGACCTAACACGACTCAGCAGCGACGCACACTGCTTCCTTATAAGAGCATGAAACCCATCAGTGTGCGCTTCTGCGAACATAGTCGAAGCACTGCAGAATCGTGGTAGCCCCAGCAGCACCCTAAACGCGTTGTTGTATTGAACACGTAGGGCGTTGTATGACCCAAGTGTGTAGTTAACCCACAGGCTGCACGTGTAAAGTGTTTGGCAGTAAGACTTAAAAAGAGTCACTTTCACTTGATTACTGCTACGCGCGAACCTGCGGGCCAACATATTACACCGGACAGCCAACGCCCTACGTGCCCTCTCCACATCCGCGTTATCCTTTAGGTCCTCGGAAACCCAGTGGCCCAGATACTTGAACTGAGTGACTCTGTTTAAGGGGGTACCAGCTAAGGTGACTGTAGGTACAGTCACGTAATTTTTGCCCCGTCCCTTAAATACTAGGAGTTCACTTTTTTTCGCGTTGTATCTGAGTCCGTGGGCCTCCGCGTAGGACTCACAAATCCGTACCAGCTTACGCAAACCCCCGATCGATGGACTCAGCAGTACCATATCATCTGCATAACTAATATTGTTGAGACAAACGCCGTCTATGTAGCACCCGACGACACTGGCACTGCTGAGTTCACCGATAAGTCGGTTAATGTACAGGTTGAAGAGCTTCGGCGAAGTCAGACCACCCTGTCTCACCCCGCACTGCAACCTGTACACATCAGAGTAAGAGCCTGCCCATCTGACAGTATTTTTCTGGTTGTTGTACCAATACCTAAAAATAGATGTAACTTCCGGACTGCAATCTGTCTCACTTTCGAGCTTGCGCCATAGTTTGTCATATGACACCAGGTCGAAAGCTTTTGAGAGTTCGAGGATGGCCAATCATCCATTACATATAGAGAATAATCGAGACCCCTCCGTGGACTTTTAAGTCATTGTTCCCGGCTGTCATTCATAAATTTTTTACAGACATTACGGGTAGAAGCTCAAAATATCTGACAACCTGTCTTATGAATTGAAATCGTGCTACCCACTAACTGGGTTGTGGAGGTCAGATATGCAGTCGCTCCATGTAAAATACTGGTATTCAGCTGCATCCGGTTAGACTGGAAGCCGACCCCAACATAGTTGGGAAAAGACTAGGCAGGTTGACATATAAGGATTTTTTTATAACCCTGAAGTAAAATAGCAAAATCAAACACTCGCCTGTTTGAAACCAATTTCAAATGTTTTAATCAAATCACCTAAATCTTCCATTCCACCTCTAATAAACCAATTGTAATGGTAACGGTCAGATAAAGTACCAACTGATCCCCCTGGGAGGATAGAAAGGAATAAATTTACACAGAACATAACGCTGTCTGGATCTCTGAATCAACTCCCTGATAAATTAATGCCTTCAAATGATCAAGATATCCTAAATGTGTTTTGAATTGCTTCGAGATTATTTTGTTAGATCTTTGCTGAATACTGTCTGGTGACTGATAAGATCTTTTTGAATCTTTAAATCATGTTTCCAGTTGGTTTGACCTTGTCTTGTTATTGAATCTGACCTCTATAGCGTATACGACTTAAATCATTGAGACGGTTCAAGATAGTAAATGAATTTATCGTGTTTAAGCACTTAAAAATGGATTATTATTTTTACAACTGTTATTTAAACATTTCAGGGAGGTTATTATGATCAGTTGAAAAAAATTACGGGCAGTCATTTTTTTTTCGGCGGTTGGTAAATTACTGTGACGGTAAAACATGAACAGTAATTAAATCAAAATTGGTTGGTTATTTCATCCTTCAATGTCAGTTAAAAAAATACTCAAGTAGTGTAATATATGAATGGACTATAAAACTGTTGTAATGGGCAGTTTGGTAAATAGTTCGACAGTTCATAGGTTAGGTTGAAACTGTGACCCAACCACGCGCGAACCGAATTGGTTGCAGACTTGCAGTAACTAAGCCAGGGCACTCCGACCAAATGGGTTAGGTTAAAACTGTGGCCAACGGCTACTTCCAAGTTAGATTTCTTACCGACTTATTCCGATTTGTTAACTGCCCTGCTGTTTATTTAATTACCCATTTAAATATTTGTTATGTTATGACTCATTTTCATTTAGTTTACTGTTCAGTTTTTACTGCCGAACTTGTTAAAAAAACATGCATTTATAATTTACCAAAAAGTGCCGCTTTAAATCAGTGCCCTTAAAATCCAGCGCGATTTTATTTATTTCGTACTACCCGATTGAGGGTTTTCTGGGAAATATTTAAAGTTTTTTAATAGCATTATTTTCTACATTGATTTCAATTTATTTGCGAACGCCACCTCCAATCCTTAAAGGATTGGAAGATCCAATGGTCATGGTCACATTTATAATAAACTAGCTTCCGTCAGCGGCTTCGCCCGCGTGATATCTTTATAAATTATAGCCTATATGTTACTCAGTGGTAATATGGTACTGGTGAAATAATTTTTAAAATCGGTCCAGTAGTTTTTGAGTTTATTAATTACAAACAAACGAAAAACACAAAAAATCTAATTTTTTCTCTTTATAATACTTGCAAATCCTACTAGTCCTATTAGGTAATATAAATGTGAAGGTTTGTAAGTTTCGATATTTGTTATTCAATCACGCAAAAACGGCTAAACGAAATTGGATGGCACACAGATAGTTTATAATCTGGATTAACGCATAGAATTTTTTAATATCGGTAGTAAGTTCCCATGGTATAATTTCCGACCTCCATGCAGGCGAAGCCGCGGTCAACAGCAAGTAATAATATAAAGTATTACACAATTTACTTCCAGTAAATCAGATTTCATAATAAGTAATTTATTAACATCAAGTTGTACCTTATTTTGACACACGAAAACGTTTTTCAGACAGGGAAGGCAGGCTGTTTAAAACATTGTTAATTAAAACTTTAACACATCCTGTAGTACTTACTTTTGATCTTTTTCGTCATTGTGAGTATAAAAGCCTTTTGTATTTTCAGTACAACTTTGTATGACAACATATTTTCATTAAAACCTAGTAGACGATGGATTATAATTACACAGACGTCATACCTGTATTTTTTTAAACAGGAGCCAGAGGAGTATGATTGTTTGAGTGAAAGCTTCCTCAAAGCTCGATAGATGGCGTTGTACCATTTTCTAAATCTCGCTGTTATGATTTTCCGCAAAGGTATTGTAGTGAATCGTTTTTCTAATACATATTGTACTCGCTGAAACTTTGTTTTATTTTAATTTATTGGGCAGCTGTCGGGTGCACTAACAATGATACACCAATATTTCACCAGTTATGAGTTACATCACATCACGCCTCTAATCCCAGAAGGTATAGGCAGAGTCTACTTATAGTACACACTTCGCCAGTTATGTGTAAGTCCCATTTAATAGGGGACCAACCTATTGCTGTAGATCGGGCGTAACTCCAGACTCCGAGCTGCAACTGAGAATTTCCTGATGGAGGACCTCATGCTCAGCAGACACTACTGTTGAGCATGAGGTCTACTGCTGAACACGGCGTGTTGCCACACCGAGTGCTGGACGCAGAGAGTTGAGTTGAGTTGTTGTGAATTGTCTCTGCATCCAGCGCTCGATGTAGCAACACGCCATGTTCGGGTTCGCGACAAGTCAATCGTCATCTTGAGGATGCCTCATTGTGAGGTGAAACACGTGTCGATTTCTTACAGGGTTTTTTTTATGGCTCTTTAGGAGTAGTTAAGCGGAACTGGTAATATATCAACGTCTACGAGTATTGTATTTTAAGAGTGCCTAACCTGAATTTGGAACTCAGAACCTCAGTATAGTAACATTTGTAACCACTAGACCAACGAGACATATCATCGATTACGTAGAAACTATGTATTATCTAATATGTGTCAATGACAAGTACCTATACAGGGTCAAATAAAATGAATTAGCAAAACTCCGCAAAACTGATAGGTCGATATGATAATACGATAAAACAAAAAAATAACCGATTTTCTAAACTCATACTTCAAGTAACAACACAGCGTGCGGTCGATGAGCCACAAAAAAAGAAAAAACTGGCCAAGAGCGTGTTGGACCACACATAATGAAGGGTTCCGTAGTTGGAATGAATTCATCCTAAGGACAAACTTAACATTGTAGTTGAAAATCATTTTCTCCGAAACAATCCAACTGTAAATGTAACTTTGTAGCACAATGTTGGGAGATTTACCATGTTATTTTAAGACCATAGACTTTTTATAGGTTTTTCTGTAATCTATAAGTATCTAACTAATTTATGTATTTTTTTCAAAATTTAAGACTCAGTAGGTTCGGAGATAAGGGGGTAAATGGTAAATCTTCGTATATTTTCTTAAATATCTTTAAAAGTTTTTATTTTAAAATTTAAAATATGTATTTGAGATCCTCATTTCAAGCCCTTGATATGTCACACGGTACAGTTAGCAAAACTTTTTTTTTATAACATAACATAATACCACGCCTGTAATCCCTGAAGGGTTAGGCAGTGGTGTACCTATAGTACGCCCGCATTTCGCCAGTTATGTTTAAGTCCCATGTAATAGAGGACGAGCCTTTATGAGACCCCAAAAAGTGACCCCTATATTCAAAATTCATTTATTTTCGTTTCACGTCCGTGTTTGGGTCACAAAAAATTTATATGTGTACTAAATTTCAACTTAATCGGTCTATTAGATTCGGAGAAAATTGGCTGTGACAGACGGACAGACGAGTGACGAGAAGAGTTCCGTTTTTCCTTTTGAGGTACCTACGGAACCCTAAAAATGATCAAATAATTATTTTTTTTGTTTTATGTGTTTATATAATAATCAATACACATCACGTCAGTGAAGTTTTGCTGGATAATTTAATTAGATCTTGTAAATTAAGTCTTCAAATTCATTACAAAATTCACCGTCTTCAAGGCAATCTTGTACAGAAATTCCCAGATTGAAGGCTCAAGAAAGAGGTCGACTTATCAGAATATTTCGTTCCACAAAACGCGTTTTATCTCCAATACTGTCCTGTATTTTTCTTCCACAAGTATTGTCTTTATTCATCGCACTTGGTAGGGATTTCTCCTAACAAATTCAATTTGTGTAAGCTCTTTTACGGTCTTGATTTCTTGAATCTTGGCGTCCAGTGTTCGTTTAATTAAGATATACGTTACTGACTTGGCATTGGGACTATACAGGGTGATTTTTGAGGGGCAGTAAGGGCAGGCACCTACTTAACCTTTGTAGCTACAGGAAAATGGTCTAAGAAGGCTGTCTTTAGCCATTTTGGTCTACCATTCTTCATGAAAAAGTAAATTGTAGTCTCATTTCCTACGAAACGAATGGGAACAGTTTTTTGCGATCTTTGTCTTTTCTAGTACTTGCCCCTCAGTTGGTCTCATAGAGTTTTTTGATCCTTTTAAATAACAAGATCGAGGGCATCATAAAAAAAATATGGAAATTCTCCTTTTTCTTGCTGACTCTTTTAGTTTTCACTGTGAATGCCGACCAAAATATCTCAAAAAGTTAAGGATAGACTATTTTCTTGTAGCTATAACGGATAAAGTACCTGCCCTTACTGCCCCGACAAAAAAATCCACCCTGTATATTAAAGTGTGATACAGTAAAATAGTGATCTAAGAGTATTTAGGGTAAAAGAAATACAAACGGGAAAGTTTATTCTGGAACTGGTTGTTCTTTCTGGAGTTTTAGAGAAAAGAAATCGGGATTGAGTCCAAGTTTTATGCGGGTTTGTGAATTAATTTGTAGGCAATGACCATGGGAAGCCCGTAGCTCGCCGTCCGATAAGGACCAGGCCCAGGTCGACCATTGGTTACCATTGGTAAGTTTAGTGGTATGAGGAACAGGGTGTAAAGTTCACTCATCCACCATAGAAAAGGGAGGATTCTCCAACCAGACGGGTGTTGTGTCTGGCGAACAACTGCCCGACGGTTGAAGTCGGAATCTTATATGTCGATCGCGCGGAAAACTCTAATTGCGCGATGCAGGATTTGTGTGACGTCATGTCTTTGATGCGTAGTTTGTATGTGGCAGTGTGACAGCTACAGTAAGCAAAACGACTCGTTATGGTTTATAGGAACCGAGCATAAGGCATTATTTATATACATTGGGTTGATTACAATAATCGTTAGCCCGAAATTGTATCCAGTTTCAACAAACTGTATATTTTCATGACTTTTTCACAAGGTGTTTTCCTATCCTAAGAAAATTGTTTTAATTGTTTTGTTTGTTTTTTTTTTTGTACAAACAATTACATAAAATTTTTGTATATCTACCACTGTGCTCATTCACTGTGGATAAATAATCATTATTTTCTTATCTTCTTATATTATAAATACGAAAGTGAGTTTGTTTGTTTGTTACGCTGTCACGCTAAAATAGCTAAATAGATTTGGATGAAATTTTGTACATGAGTAGACCATGACCTCGATTAAGACACAGAATTATTTTTATCCCGATATTCCCACGTGAACGAGACTTATGTTAGTGAAACCACGGGGCACATCTAGTTATTATTAATTTTAAACCAGCTAAATTTTCCTAAAACATTACATACCTAAACAACAGTACAAAGTAAGCTATAAAAGTAACACCATTTTTATGAAACAAAACAACATCTACACAGGTCGCCCTCTACAATTAGAAGCAGATTTCCATAATCTTATGTACGCCCCGTGCTAAACAAAGGTGCAGTAATCGTAGACTATTCTTAGCCGTTACGAAAGAGTCAAGTCGTAAATTTGAATTAAAGCGTAGGGCTAAGTCTGAGCTAAGTAATGCTTACGAAGGTGTAGATAGAAGTTTGTATAGTATGCAGGGTGACTGGCTAAACGATGGACATATTTAAATATTTAAGGAGGGTATTACTGATAAAATACATCAATTAGTATGGAAAATTGCGTTTTGCCAACCCTTAGCCCACTAGACGGAGATATATACAAGTAGCTTGCGTGTTCTGTACTGAGCTCACGCAACGCGTCACACGTCCAGCCAGTAATAGGTCTCGCCCATCAAGGAGCGCTGTCCCAAATTAGACGCATTATTAATTTATTATACATAAAACAAAGGGTATTTTAATAAAACACATATACTAAAAGATCAATAATTCAATTATCTTTAAAATGGTGAAGGTTTCAGAAAAATATGCTGTATACAACGTGTAAAGTTAAATGCGCAAAACCTGAAAACAGTTTGATCAGAATAACGAGCAGACTCAATTGAACCACTTTTTAATATAAGTCACAATTTTAAAAAATCTTCATTAAAAACGTTGCCATGTCTATTTATTAATAGGTCAAGCCATCACATGCGCAAACCCGCTAGAATATAAACAAACACAAATTGTTGTCGACCAATTTAAATTTTATAATAGCTTTTATTTCAATTCAAATACGAATCTTACGAACTAAAATAGCTCATAAAACCTTTACAATTTTTTAAATGATTTTTTTTCTCTCTGAAATAGGTCAATTGAATTAAAAATCCGTTGGGGTGTCTGAGGTTTTGCGCATTTAACGTTACACGTTGTAGATTTTGCATGATTCTCCGTTTTTTATCCGCGTTAGACATAACTTTACAAATTAATGTCACTATGTAATCTAATCTAAAATATTCATACTGTACAATATTAAGTTATTAAGAAAATGCTCTAATTTAATATGTATATCTTTTCCAAATCATGAACTCTACTCATTTAGACGTGATCTTCAGTGTAAAATCATTAAAAGTCGGTTATCGTCACCTTAAAGTATGGAGCCAGGCTTCTGAATTATAAAAGGTTATTCCCATGCATTCAAGTTGGGGCAGTCGTCCACGCAATAGTAACCTACACCTCTTTGCGAGTCGAGTAGCTTATACAATCATATTATCATTTAAGGTTCTATTTGCGAAATGTACAGTATTTCTATTTTCTTAATATTCCTCGGGTATCATCGGATTTCCGAATACAAACGAATGCTAATTTCCATGTCCAACAATTATTAGATTTATCGTGTATAATAATTTGAATTCAGAACTAAGTTCTTTATTGCTGTTTTGTTTTGATTTCCGTGTGAACTATACAGAGCTGTAAAACTATTTTCTCTAGTATTTCTGTAGTGCCTGCGACTTTAACGGCATTCCTCCCATTTTTTTAAATAAATTACATTAAGTTAAAAGAGTATTAACAACTCTTTATACTTCCAAGTCGATTGAGAGCGTCCGATCTGCACCAAGTGCAAGGAGCAACTAAAAGAAATCCGACAATTGACGAAACACGAAGTTTGCCGAGGAGCATTAAGAAAATAGAAATACAGTGCATGCTTATTTTTTTATTAATGTATTTTTAAAAAGGTTTACCAACTACTTCTATGTACAAAATGTAAACAGAAATGATCATGTCCTTGAGTTTGTTCCTCGTTTAATCAGTCAGACTGTCTAACTAAGAATAGATAAGGTTCTGTGTTTCTGTTGTTGCTAATGAAATGCTCGGAAAGGCCATTTTTGCGATAGCACTAGTGTTGGTCGGTTACGGAGAGCGATTATATTAATATAGCTGGGTCTTGTAGCTAATAAAAGCGCTTAATATTACTTTCTAAGTAATAGTAGCGAAGTAAGTGTTAGTATAGTACATAAGGGTGATGTTATTATTATTGTTTTGGTTTCTAGATGAGGAGCAGCGTTTATGAAATTCCAGTATGCGGATGATTTTGCTATAAAGGGTTATTGGTAATGTCAAAATACTCGAAAATTATTGTATTATATAATTGCATAGCACAGCTGTGAGCACTATGTACTTAAGAGTTACCATTTACCGGGTAATATGTCTTGCATTGACTTGAATGTGCCCTGGCGGCTGTGAGTATGTCATGCTCACTCAAATGTTTCGCTGATGGCGGCGCGTGTGTTGGATCATTTAGCTCCCTTCAAAATGGTTGAGCTGAATAGTGCTAATCCATGCGTCATGTTAGTGAACGGGCGCCATCAGTTGGGATGGGACTGGTCATCTCTTAGCTGCCAGGACTTATTTTTATTTTTTTTGAATTGTTCTTTGTTTTATCTTTTTATTACGGACGCTTCTAACGTGCACGTCTTTCTACATTTTTCTCACATGTATAATTTCAACATGAATGATGTAACCAATATTTTGTAACAATTTTTTATTTAAAAGAGTGGCCGTGGAGTTTCTTTCCCGTTCTTCTCCATAGGTACCTTCTACGCTTTGGAATGGGCAACTAGCTTCATACCTATTTCTGACTGACCGATTCCTTGACAATTCAAAAGTGCCTGTAAATGTTTTAATTGAAATAAATGCTTTGAGTTATGAGTTTGAGAATGGTTTGAAACCAAATGGACTCTCCTACATACTACATACATAATGGGTTGCCGACTTATTACCATGTCAGCAACCCATTAGCCAACGCTCTGATTAGCTCCGAGAGTTGCAAATCTAACAGTGTGTTTTTGATGCACTCTGTTGAATTCTCAACGCTCGGCTTAACACTGAGAGTTGAAAATTCAGTGCGCAATAAAATCCCGCCGCGATTTTATTACGTCCTTGCGAACGTCGGCTTAGAGAGAACATGAAAAGTGGAATATATTTGATTACAAATTAATCAGAACTCTGAACATTCCGTTTAATATAGAAAAGACAGAAATTCATTACCTTTAATGTATAATACAAAATGTCATATGTGTTAGGTTCGTTCTAAATACAGTCGCAAAATGTTGAATCAAGGCACTCACAAAACAATATGTGTTAGGAAATAAAGCAACACAAAATATACTTAGAAAAAAGGGGCAGAGTCGACATTCTTTACTTTGCCCGAAAAAGAAAATCCATCAATGACACAAGCAGTTCCTTTTTAGGTTATAGGACGAAAGGAAAAAGACACAATTGTTTTTGGGGCGTAGCTTTCGCCCTCGCTTAGCATTTTGTCTGGATTTAAAAAAGTTTTTATGACGCTCTCGACGACGAAATATTTTGCGAAATGACGGACTGTCTTAATGTTGGGAGCTATAATACTGTAGTTTTTTTCTTTAATAATTAGGTTTCTTGATGTTAAAAGAATGTAAAAGATAAACTTTTATATTTAGCTCAGTGGTATTTATCATTTATTATTGCTCGCTCTGGTCCAATTTTCCACTTTGTCTTCATTATTTTAATATCATATAATAATCCTAATTCAAAGTTAAAAAATGTCATGTATACAGACACAATGATACTTTTAACTTTGAAAATTTAGCGTGATCAAACGTAAAAATTGGTACTGAGGACGTACCCAGGAAAAAAAAATCGCAAAGAACTTTACTATAATAACTTAAATATATTATTAGCCCTAAATATTCCTAAAACACGTTACGTATTCTACAGGTTCACAAATAAGTACATAAAAAAAACAAAGTAGCAAATAATTTTCTTCTCTGACAGATAAAGACTCAGACCAAAACTAAAACCATTATATTTTGCGTAACTGTCAGTTAGTCTAGAACTGTGACTTGTGAGAAGTGATGTAACCGTTCCCATTTGGCTCATGAGTGACAAAGATAGTGATATATATTATACCGTTGTCTCTTTTCCACACTGGAACAAATTACGACTTGACACTTTTCTATGGAGCCCGGATTGGCTATTGGTCGCTCTGATTAGTCCAACTAAACAGCACCGCTCGTCGCGCGACGAGCGGTGCCTTTGTGTAGCGTCGCGTGTCGCGCTGGTCTGCACAAGCCTTAAAGCAATCAGTTTATTTTCCGCGCGGACCGCAATATTTTAAAACCTCGTCTCTCTCTGTGGTTGCACAGGGAACGTAGTACCTGTGCAGACACAGGGGGAGTCGCCCCGGACGCCCGGCGTTCACGCCGTCGCGGTCGCGGAGGCCAAAAACCCCCGGCGATGCCGAATCCCGGCAAGCGCGGCTCGTTGGGCCGCGATGCCGGGACCCAGGAGGACCGTCCGGTGTTGGATCGGGCGACGTCGCTGCCGAATATCGGCGACGCGGCGTCCGGTGCGCCACCGGCCGGCCCTCAAAAAGTGAAGAAGAAGGCCCAGAAGATCCAGAAGGAGGACATAGCTGTCACCACCGCTTCGAAGAGGCGGGAAGCGTCGCTGGTGCCGCCGGCCCACCGACGTCATCGGCGCCTGCGCGCGTTGCGCCTACGCCGTCGACGAGCCGACCGCACGCCGTTCCAGTCCGCCCCGCCGCGTTCCGCCCGGTGCCCATACAGGCCCCGGGACCGGCCGCAAACACAAGCCGCGCACCGCTTGCGCGCGCCCCAACACCGACCGCGCGCGCGTCCGCGCCCGGTCAAACAAACGCGCCCGCTGCGCGCTCCGGCGCGCCGCGCACAGAATTCCCCGCGCTGCCTGCACCGCGCGCAACAACATCGTCGGCGCGGGCTCGCGCGCCCCCGACACGGACCGCCGCTCCGCCGCCGCGGTTCGTCTCGCCGCCACAGTCAAAACCAAACCAGCCCACAGGCGCGGCTGCTCCCCGCATCGCCGCTCCCGGCCCCCGCCTCTTGCTGGCGGGACCGGTGATGGCTGAGCGGGAGCGACCCGCCAGTGCCGGGCCATTTGTACGGCCGGCACCACCCACCTGTACGGCGCCGGACTCACCGGCGCCCCCCCGGACCTCGGCCTACGACTCGCCCGCCGTGCTGTCGGCATGCTCCTCGCGTGCGGGGTCGAGCATGTCGCTGGCATCCGCGGGCTCGGCCGCCTCCGGTCGCGGAGATATGTCCCCGGACATGACCCCGCGATCCGGACAGCGGCCCACCGTGGGACCAGCTGCCGGGGTGAGGCAAACCCTGGACTCACCACTGCTGTCGCTGGGGCTCGACTTTGATTACCAACTCGGGTCCAGGCCCCAGCGACGAAGAAGAAGCTCGGACGGGACCGCGTCGGACGAGGTGAAGCGGTACTGTCTTGACCCGCCGCGGCCACAGCGCGAACGCGCGCCGCGGGGTCGGGACGCGCCCGTGTCGCCTACCTTTTCTGACGCGGTCCGTCGGCGCACACCACCGCAGTCGCCGACGCCACCTGCGTCACCTGCAGGGGTAAGTCCTATTCTCTTACCCCCTGCCCCTGCTACTACCACCGCCCCCCCTGATGTCCCACCCGGCGCTCCAAAGCCGGGTAACAAGAAGAAGCTGCGGTACCCTCCGTTGGTGGTCGAGACGCTACCAAACTGGGCCGCGCATTTCCGGGCCATAAGGGATAAGTTGGGCCGGCCTCCGAACGCGCGTCCGTACGGGACCGGGGTGAGATTCACCCCGGACACCGAGGACGAGTATAGGCTGGTCCAACGTTACCTTACCGGCCTGGAGAAGGACAGCGGCGTCAGCTGGTTCGCGTACTCGCTGCCAGCGGACAAGAAGATGAAGATCGCCATCAGGGGCCTACCGGCGGATACGGACCCGAAGGAGATCGAGGAGGAACTCCGGGTGCTGGAATACCAGCCGGAGTACGTGCGTCACATAAAGGGCGCACTTGGACGACCCGGCTGCGTGTTCCACGCAATTCTAAAGAGAACCCCGGACGTAAGGAGGATATTCGACACCACAGTATTCATGAATATGTGTGGTGTCAAAATAGAGGCGTGGCGTGGGAAACGTGGGCCCGCGCAGTGCCACCGGTGCCAACGTTTTAGGCACAGTTCGCACCAGTGCCACCGCCCGCTCGCTTGCGTGCGATGCGGGGAAGCGCACGCTGCCAGGGACTGCCCGCGTCCGCGGGAGGAGCCGGCCACCTGTGCAAACTGTGGTGGCCCGCATCCCGCGAACAACATGAAATGCCCTGTTTTTGAGTTGGAGATCAAAAACAAGCGAGCGGGGACCGTCGCCATCACGGCCAAAAACCGGGCGCAAGTAGCCAGGCCGCATGCCCAGATGGCCACCATTGAGGCCCAAGGCCAGACACAGACGCTGATGGCGGCGGCCAACGAGCCCACTAGCCGAGCGCAAGCCCCCTCCTCAGGGCGGAGGAAGAAGAGACGTGGGGGGAAAAGGAAGAGGAAGGCTTCCCCCCAAATAACAACACAAGAGGACCCCCTTACGGCCGCCCCTGCCTTCAATGTCGCGCGGGTTGCAACGAGGGAATCAACAGGAAAACAATCGGGCGAACCTACAGGTAGCGCCAATTTGGAGCAGCGGCAACGCGGAGAAGCTCCGAGGTTCGCCCAAAAGCCGCACGGCGCCGCCACTGCCGCGGTCAGAGACACGAAGTCGCAGCGGCAAATGACCGAACAAACGAAGTCCCAAACATTGACGAGTGGCGGCGCTGCGAACGCACCATCGGCAAAGATTGTGGCAAATACTTCGGCCAAAACCAACACTGAATTTACAACCTGCGCGATAAAGCTGCTAATGGATCTCATTAGAGCTATAAGGCAGGGCCGAGACATCGAAGCGGTCATCCTCGACGGTCTGGCTACCTTGTTGTCACTCTGTGATGGCTAGGCCGTTGAGGATATTACACTGGAACGCTCGCGGCCTTAGGGATAAGGTCGCCCCCCTCCGCCATCTCCTTCGGGAACAGGACGTCGACGTGGCGCTGATCAGCGAGACGCTCCTGGGACCTGAAGACAGGATAAGGTTCCCGGGCTTCCACACCTATAGAAAGGACGAAAGGTCGGCAATAAACGCCCGCTACCGTGGTCTGGCGGTACTAGTGAGGCGGAGAGTCGTCCATCAGGAGCTCCCCTTGCCGTCCTTACATAGCTTCTACGCGCTGGGTGTGCAGCTGCACGTTGCCGGCGAGGACGTCAACGTCTATGCGTGCTACAAACCGCCCGCGGCCTCCCTTGTTGTGGCCGAGCTGCGGGCGCTAATCAGCACGCCTAGCGGCAACGCGGTCCTCCTTGCCGGCGATCTAAACTGCAAGCACCCGGCGTGGAACTCAATGAAAACGAATACCGGGGGGAGACGGCTCTTCGCGGACGCGGAAGCCTTCGGGTACTCTGTGTCCGGGCCGGAGACGCCGACACATTACCCGGACGCAGCACGGCAGATGCCAGATGTGCTGGACGTCGTAGTCCACCGAGGGCTACACTGCCAGATCACACAGCAAGTGATCGACGACGAGCTGCAGTCGGACCACCAGCCAGTGCTCGTCGTCTTATCGGGTATGCCGACCCGACTGAAGCCCCTAGCGCCACGTCGACGAACGGATTGGACAGCCTTCGGAGAGAAGCTAGACACCACCACGCCCACTCGGCCTATCGTCACCTCCGCGGACGTGGACCAGACGGCGGGTGATGTCACTGCTTGCATCCAAAGCGCCTTGCAAGCGGCGACAACGACACTGCCGCAGGGGAGAGTGCTTTTGCCGCCCCTGCCGGCACGTATAACGGGCATGATCGCCAAGAAGAGGCGCCTACGCAAGCAGTGGCAGCAGACGAGATGCCCTACAATGAAAACGCAGCTTAACCGTCTCGCGGAAAAGGTGAAGGCCGAGTTAGTGGCCCACACTGCCGCGGGCTGGGAAGAGCGCATCGACGCAGCGACGGATAGTTGGCCGTCGGTGCACCAACTCTGCCGCCAACTCAGCAATACCCCAGCCCCAGTACGCCCTCTACAGAACAGCGACGGGGCGCTTAAATACGTAGCAGAGGACCGGGCGGAGGTCTTCGTAGAACACCTGGAGCGTCAGTTCAAACCGAACCCGACCAGCGACCGCGAACATGTCGCAGCAGTCGAGCAACACCTGGAGGCCTACTTCGCAACGCCGATAGCTCCCGAAGAAGATCCAATCTTTTTCTCGCCGGGCGCAGTCAGACGCGCCATCCTAAGGACCAAGCCTAGGAAGGCCCCCGGTGCGGACGGCATCACAAATACAGCGCTGCGCCACCTGCCATTCCGTACGGTAGCGGCACTGGCGCGCCTGTTTACGGCGGTGCTGCGCACGGGGACCTTTCCCGATTCCTGGAAGGAGGGGCGCGTCATCATGCTGCCCAAGGCGGGAAAGAACATACTGAAGCCGGAGAGCTATCGGCCGATTACTCTGCTGCCGACGGTCTCCAAGGTGTTCGAGCAACTCCTGCTGCGACACCTACAACAGCACATTGAGCCAAGGCCGGAACAATTTGGGTTCCGGCCCGAGCATAGTACGACGCTCCAGCTGTCGAGGGTACTGCACCACCTCGCAGCCGCAAGAAACAAGAAGGAATACTCGGTGGCAGTATTCCTCGACATGGAGAAGGCCTTCGACCGTGTGTGGCATGAGGGCCTGATTTATAAACTGGCAACATCAGGCGCGCCCCGTCGCGTTGTTAAAGTGGTGTCTAGCTTTCTCTCACACAGGACCGTCAGGGTGGTGGTCGACGGAGCGCTATCAAGTGCCCGCCCGGTGCTCGCTGGTGTGCCGCAAGGTAGCTGCATTTCGCCTGCGTGCTACTCACGTTACACTGACGACATCCCCACCACTACAGACGCGATGCTCGCGCTGTATGCAGACGACGCCGCGTACATTACTTCATCGCTAAATGCGAAGTACGCGGCGGTCAAAATGCAGCGCGCGCTAAACGCGCTTCCCGAGTGGCTGTCGAAATGGCGGCTCTCAGTTAACGTGGGTAAGACGCAGGCGCTGATCACCGGGAACGCGCCCCTCCCACCACCCTTGGAGCTACAAGGTGCCACCGTCGATTGGTCGCCCCAGGCTAAGTACCTGGGTGTGACCATCGACCGCCGCCTCACGATGGGGCCCCACGTCCGCAAGGTCGCCGCACAGGGCAAGGTCGCCCGCAACCTCCTCAGGCCTGTGCTCTCGTCCCGCATCCCGGCGCGCGTCAAGCTGAGCGTGTACAAGATGTACGTGCGCTCAGTCTTGACGTACGCCGCTCCCGCTTGGTTCGCCCTCACGAGCGAGTCGAGCCGGAAGCTGCTCCGCACGCAACAGAACCTTGCGTTGCGGGCAATTGTAGACGCTCCTCGCTACGTGAGGAACGATATCATCCAGCGGGATCTCGGGATTGAGAGCCTGGATGAGTTTGTGAGGCGACTCGCGAGGGCCATGTTCGCGCGTGCCGACGCCTCTGCCTGGCCCCATGTCAGGCAGATAGCGCCATTGCACGCGCGACCGCCTGACGCGAAAGCCCTGCCCCGCGACCTGGTAGCGGACCCTTGACCCCATCCACTGGACTGGACGCCTCGGGTAAGCAGCAACCAGGCTACACGCAGCTTACCCGAAATAATAAGACTCTACAGATGTACACATACATCTGTTGTGTGGCGTGTTCTAAGTTAATATAGGCACGTCACATAACTGTATACAGACACTCACAACTACACATGCACCTAAACACAACACGTGCGGGCGCGATGCGGGTCGCAACGCACGTATTCACTGAGCGGTGTTATACTACAACACTAGCCGCTCACACATACGCGACTGCCTACCCCTCAAACCGTAAACGGCTCGATCTGTAAGCGGGGAGAGGGGGAAGCTACATATTAGACCTGTAGGGCGTCGAGTCGGCATCACCGTCGCTGGTCGTTCTCGCTGGGCCTCCCCCGGGTAACCGGGGGTCTCACCTGGCGGGGACAGACCGCCGGGATGTCGTGAAGAAAGCGGCGCCAGGAGCTGGCGTCGTGGTGCGCCTACAGAAATACTCAGAGCAACCATTTACATCGACGCATTATTGCTTCACAATAATGTGGTCGTTTTTGTTAGCCGTCATAGGCAAACCCAATTGAGGGTCCCATATTTATGGGACAATGTATGGCCACCGCGGGCGAAGGGCGAAGCCCACACCCCGCTCGCCACGCCCCCTTGCGGGGGCGTCTCGACATCTTCACACTCTATGGAGCCCCGGGCTGGGTATCAAAAAACTTTAAGAAGTCGACTGGATTATTGGGTATTTAAATTCATCATAAAAATACTTAAGTTTACTTTAATTCACTTTATTATTCCCAAAGTCTTCTCCATAGCATAATATTTTAAACTCGCTCCAAGAATCCAAATTAGCTTTTGAATTTTTTAAACGTTTCTCGAAAATAATCAGAGGAAAGCTTTATACGATGATATTATTTATATTAAATGTTTATTACTGCCTCGTTGGTCTAGTGGTCGCAAGCACTACTGCCGAGCATGAGCTCCTGGATTCGATTCCCAGGTCGAGCAAAGTGTTATTGGGTTTTCCGTCAGGAATTTCTCAGTAGCAGCCCGGTGTTTGGATTTGTGCCCGGTTGATGGCAATAGGGTCGTCCACTATTACTTGTGTACTGTAGGTACACCTGTACTTAATTCTTCGGGGAATACAGGTGTGATGTTATGTGTTTTGTTTATTGCTGATTAATTGTTTCTAGTAGTTATGTAATGCAAAAATATTTTTTTCAAATCCAACTGGTAGTTCCGGAGATTACCCTACATATAAACTTATAACAAACAAATTTTTCCTCTTTATAGTTCCGGTTATTAATTTTATACATTTTTAAATATTTTTATAAAATCATAAAAAAGCATTTAAAAATTTGAAAAAATAGTAGCCCAACGGTATCGGGAACAGGATCCAAGCTATTACCTCTTTATCATATTATTGGTAAGTATATTAGTATTAGTATACTAGTATTAGTATTAGTATATTAGTATTAGTATATTAGTATTAGTATATTAGTATTAGTAAATTAGTATTAGTATATTAGTATAAGTATATTTGTATTAAATATTAGTATAGATAAAGGGAGTCTTGACCTTGCCTACCAGGAGTGAAGAAGGAGTAATTAACACTAATTGACTGAACGGTTATTCCTTCCGATGTTTTGTTATATTTATTACTTACGATAAACGAAGTTCTAAGTGGCCTGATAATGAAAATTTACCTACAAAGGTAATAGGGATGAAATCAGTGAAAGCGAACTTGACCTTTTAGCTCCTATATAGGAATAAGGACCTTCATAATGAAAAGGATAATTGATTGACTTGATGGTTAATTCACATAGGTAGCAATTTTGAGGCTATTGATCACAAAAAAAAATCTCAGACTTATTATTTACTGTTTGTATATTTTTGTGGTTCTGAGAAAGAAATTGCAATCAATCAATGTGCCTAGCCTTTTCCCAGCTATGTTGGGGTCGGCTTCCAGTTTAACCGGATGCAGCCGAATACCAGTATTTTACACGGAGCGACTGCCTTTCTGATCTCTACAACCCAGTAACTGGGTAATACGGTACCCTTTGGTAACACTGATTGTCATAGATTTTGGGCTTCTGACGAGCCGTAATGACTGTCAGAGATCCACGAATGACAGCCGTGACCAACGGCTTAGTGTGCTTTCCGAGGCATGGAGGAGTCTCGGTATGTAAAGATGCTCACCCATCCACGGACCAACCCCGGCAAGCGTAGCTTAACCTGATGTATCGACCCGTGCGGCTGTTATTACTTAACCACAAGCTCCTTTGGATGATGCAGCTATCCATGGCTCTAATTCTTCTTCTTTTCTATTTTTGGTATTCATGAAGATAAGCCATCAATTCACGAAACGGACCGGAGTCACGAGAGCTGCTGAGCTCTCCCACGCTTGCAAAGGACAAGGAGAATTATTCAGCGTTAATGGCCAACTTTCATAAATTCTGATAAACGAGCTAAATTTTTTCTACCTTCGTCACTACTGAATTTATGACGTCATGAAATTAAACTATTATCTATCTTTACATACCCGCACGGAAATACAAATTATGAAAATTTGATACGCTTAGCTGATGTTAGGGGAGTCCTCAATTTTCGGAGTAATATTTCGGCGACATAATCCCGGGCGGGAAGCCTCTGGGTCATGCTAAGTCTCATTTATTTTACTATGTGGGTGTATATCTATAGTGTGGAGTTAATTTCTACGTATTCGCTATATAGGAATCTTTGCTGTTTTGTGTGAATTTTCGGAAATTGAAATAGGAGGGAAGAACTTATTGCGAATATTAATTTTGTCTTGAATGAAACCGAAGAAATTTTCGTAGAATACAGAATTATATACCTATTAATGGAAATCTTTCATCTAACAAGAGCGTCTTTAGACATCAAAGAACACCACATTTATGACTGAAGAATAAGTCAAAAATAAAAGGAATATTTGAAAATATGCTGAATAAAAGAAAATACTTGACTTCCTTACACGGAAAACGTCCAGCTAAGAGTAGTTCTGACAGTAGATATGATATCTCTGATATTGTATCTGCATTTAAAATTGGATCAAACCGTGCGTGCAGCGCAGAGGCCGCCATTGTTATTCAAGTCAGAATTCCGAACGCTGACGAAAATGACCGAGCACTCCCGAACACAGAGTGAACGATCTTTGCAAAATATATAGGGGCAATGTCATTGTGGTTTTGAGCTTACTCACATATATTGTTTAAGATTCCGATATTGTTCTATTTTCGATGGAAGATTATAATAATAGTAGATATCTATTATATTAACATTGTTTTTCTAAAATATGTTTTGCAAGAGTAGTTAGGTTAGGTAGTAATGTATTAGCGAACTATTTTATTTGAAGCAAAGAAAAAAGAAATATAAAGAGTTAAAAGCAAAGCTGGAATATCAAAACCATTATATAATTTCATTGTTTTGTAGAGCAAAATTTGCTGTTGCTTTTATTTAGAACTAACTTACATAAAAATATAATAAATATTTAATGCGCCCTGACTACAAACAACCACCCCCCTTATAATAAACGAGTTAAACGGCTAATGGTTGTCGTCAATCGATATTTGAAGCAAATTAAGGAAGAGATCAACAAACTATCATAAAGTTAAATGTATTTTGAGGTTTCTGGCGTAAGCGATTTCCGTACGACAGAAACTACCACGATCTATCACAATCTGAATAATTTTGGAGAAAACTGCAAATCCATTGCTTCATAAGTTAGAAAAAATTTGTCTGCTCAACAACGTAAATAACGCAATGAATGTCAAAATGAAACAGATTATGATTAATCGTGTGTAGAGAGAGCTGATCTTCTTATATCGGTCAACTTACTCACCAACACGAGACCAACTAAAATTTTAAGACCCACAAAAAACATTCAAACCATCCGTACATTAAAAATTCCATAATATCATCTTACATGGTCCCACTTTAAAATATTCCGCAAGATCTCATCTCCTATACAAAACGACAAATTGGATTTCTCAACGACTGTAAAATTCCTTTGTATGAATACCAGCCAGTACAAGATAGTTTTAGAATACTAAGTGAAGCGCAACCAGAACTAGGTTAAAACGATGATGGCTCTGAACTGAATTGTTCCAACTTCGGTTATATAAAAAGTCTTCTATTTTTAGATGGCCGTGTAAACTTTTTGAATTGAAAAATTAAGAGAATTAAAACTTTTATGTTTTCCCACTAGCGTTACCAGACGTCCCGTATTTCAGGCGTAATTATGAACGTCCCGCCGGGACAGACTCTGTCCCTTATTTAAACCTTATTTGATTTATTATTAAAAAAAACGTGTGGCACTCGGGGACTGCCGCGGTAAAGCTATTGCATAGCATTTGTAACCTCCATACTTCCTATTTGTCAACGCTACACTTGGGATGATTACGGATGATGACATAAAACAAAAATTACGTTCCCATAACAACGTGATGTTGTCATGGGAACGTAATTTTTTGTTTTATGTCATCTTCCGTCATTACATGGTAGGCGGAGTGGGGGGTGTTAGGTTTTATTTTCGTTACGGAATTTCTTGATTCGGTCGCCGCGCTCAAAGCCCGCGTAAAAGCTATGCAATAGCTTAAAAATCTATCGCACTACGGTTGATTGAAATTGAGAAGTGGAAGAAAATCATGGAAAGGTTTTCCAAGAATGAAATACCTATTTTTTTTCTTATTATATCGTTTATCTTCAGTAGGCATCCCTAGTTCAAACTTTTTTTAGATAGGACTTTTTCGTAGATGGTCTTGAAATGGAATGTAGTGCGCAATAAATGTACCCCCGATTTGATAAATAGTGAATGACCATTTTTAACTATGACTATAGCAATAACTACAACTATATTTAATACGATCTTCATAAATTGTCCCGCGAAAAATTTGAAATCCCGTTTTTAAAACAAAATTGAGCATTTGTCCCTTAAAGAATAAATAAAAATCTGGCAACCTTAGTTCCCACCTTTACGTCATTGGGTGTTCCAGCTTGTTCAACTTGCAAGAGTGAAACTATAATCAATACCTAAGTTCAAATGAACTTAGTTTTTCAACACATTGCATTTGGCTCATTAGTGGACCGATAATTAAGAAAACCATTTTTGTTTTTATTCATTCTGTAAGCACTAAGAAGTCTAGCATAATGTCACAGTATAAATAACAGTATTATGTCTTCATAGAAAACGGCAGAAAAGACGTGCTTCGAAATTTCAGTGTATACCAGTACGCAACAGTCTCGAGTGCGCGGCAGTTACACTCGGACGCGGCAGGTTTATCCACCGAGCGGCCATAGGTAATTATTTCAAGGTCACTGCCGAGACATAATACTGTTAATTTATTATACTGTAGTAATGTCTAACCAGTTTAATACAAAATTAATACCAGTTTCTTTACATAATTTATTACAACATTGCTAAAAGAAATGGGGCACTTAGAGTTATCGTTTGCAATATACAAATTGTAAAATAATAGTGTACTCATTGTTGAAAAGCCTAATAAATAAATAAATAATTTAAAAAGAAAGGTATGTTTCACTCAGTAATTTCGCAAATCAAATTGTAGCCAAAGGAACGCACGATACGCCATCGCCCCCTCTATGCTAAAACAACACATTACAACGCACTAATTAGTTTGCCATTCATCTAGAGCCACACCTCAAGAGAATTCATAATAGGTTCCAGTCTATTAGGATTCAATACCTATGTCATACGTGTCTATTCAATATTCACGTATGCACACAGACATTGGCATTTGACATTTTTGCTCGCCTATTAATATCGTGAGATAAAATGCCAGATGCATTTAATTAATCTTGGTAACCATATCTATGAAGATATGTTCTGAATCATAATATGCAGTTCAAATGAAACAAAAATTTGAAATCTTCTGTGTAATGATTTGAATGAAGCTTCCAATTCAGTTTGAAAGATAAAAAAACGTGTGGCACTCGGGGACTGCCGCGGTAAAGCTATTGCATAACATTTGTAAACTCCATACTTCCTATTTGTCAACGCTACACTTGGGATGATGACGTGATGACATAAAACAAAAATTACGTTCCCATGACAACATCACGTTTGGGAACATCACGTGGGAACTTCGTTCCCATGACAACACATGACAACATCACGTCAACATCACGTTGTCATGGGAACCGTCATTACATGGTAGGCGGAGTGGGGGGTGTTAGGTTTTATTTTCGTTACGTTACGGAATTTCTTGATTCGGTCGCCGCGCTCAAAGCCCGCGATAAAAGCTATGCAATAGCTTAAAAATATTCTCTAAAGCATGTAGGTATTCATCATTTACGCTGATAAAGTTGTATGTAGATATATAAGGCAATAAGAAACATGTGTTCAGGACTTTAATTCCCTCATTTATTTATTTTTTTCATTCAAAGCTCAAACATTAACGCGTGAAAGAAAATATCCCTCTAAAGATAACATGTAAAAGAAAAAAAAGGATAATTTAATCTTCTCCGAGACACTCTTAAAATTGAGTTTTCTTTCTTGATTGGATTCTATTATTGCTCACTTTTGGGTGAAACTAAATGTTATTTCTTGAAACATTGTATCGGATGAAGGCGATGGAATTTTTAGATTAGTTTTTGTGCAATCTCTTGGAAAAGCTGACAGTGCTGTGATTGTGGAGAGAGAGTGGAGAAAATGGATGTAAAGATATATAAGTTAACTGAGGCATGTTTTCAAGATTAATTTTCTATTTATAATGAAGTGTCAACGTATTATGGTTTCTTATACGAGTAAGTATACTTAAATGTACCAAAACTACATTAATTCAATCATTGGCCTAATAAATGAAAAGTGAAATGCAAGTAGGTAGGATTTGTAATGTTTTTTTAGGGTTCCGTATCCAAAGGGTAAAACGAGACCCTATTGCCAAGACTCCACTGTCCGTCCGTCTGTCTGTCTGTCCGTCTGTCACCAGGCTGTAGCTCATGAACCGTGATAGTTTGACAGTTAAAATTTTCACAGATAACAAATATTAAAAAACAGAATAAAATAAATGAGGGCTCCCGTACAACAGAAATGATTTTTTTGCCGTTTTTATAGAAGTCTGACTCGCACTTGACCGGTTTATTGTGTTTTGTCACTAAAAAAACATTACAAATCCTACCTATTTGCATTTTGAAAATCGATGTTTTTGTTTACAATGGCTTAAAAAGGTTTAATTTTGACATATTTTATCACAAAAGTACACGTGCTTTTCCATATCTAAAAACTATGGGTACACAATATTCAGTAAAAATTACCATTATTACTTAAATAATTTTGCCACCACGTGTAAAGAAGTAGGTACTATCACATAGGACAAACCGCCAATTAAGGTACATTAACTAATTAGTCCTTGCTACGTGTGTGAACATCGGTAAAGGAGATGATTTCCCGGAAGGAGACAAAGTTCACACATCTCATGGTAATTACTACCGAGAAACTATATGTGTTTAGTTTAATCTATTCGACGCATTGTTTGTCTTTTGAAGAACCTCCATCGGTTGTTAGAGAACGTTTTTGGTTAAAGATAATATGGTTAAGTGGATGTGGAGTGCAGACTTCCTTTTCTTTTCCTGTGTTTGAACCTAAGCAGGCATGCAGGTTACTTTGTGCAGTTTATTTTACCACTAATGCTATGAAATAAAAAAAAACTGGTCAACAGCGAGTCGGACTCGCGCACCTAGGGTTCCGTATCATTTTAAATTTTCATCGGCGAGGCCTGTATTCGTCAGAGAATTTTAACACTGCGGACTGCATTGTAGACTATTGCAGTTTTAGGTCAGCGCCATCTTTTGACCGATAGTGAAACTAATGTAATTTTTGTTAATGATTTCCGAAAAAGTGCAGCCAAAGAAAGCAGCCTAAAAAAAAATTTCTAGGAATGTGCAAATAGCGTTATTTCATAGAAATATATGATATCCTACATGCCCTAGTAGCCCCACTTCGAATTTTTAAGACCCCCGTTCAGTCCCTGTTGCATAAAAACATACACATTTTAATAGTTGGGCAAACATCATCTAAAACTATTCCAAACAAGTTGATAGCATTAGTACCTAGTTCTTCAGATATCCAGCTGTGACAGACAGACAGACAGACAAACTGAGTCGCACCATAAGGTTTCCTTTTTACCATTTTGGTACGGAACCCTAAAAACGAGCGAACCTTACAGTAGTCGCATAATGATGTGTAACATCTGACATCACCTTGGTAATAAGCAACATTAAAGGGGGGGGGGCTCGTCAAGGTCGTTTCTGACGGCAAACTCTAACACCGCGCGTGCTCATTGGTCAAATCAAAGAGCGTGCGCTTCCCCGGCTTCCTGTTACACACTTCCGTCCCTTTTAACGAAATCACTCCCATAGATTTAAGGATAGGTATGTGTGGTATCTGTGTGGTAGATGTTTAGGGTATCTGTGTTCTGTGCACAGATTGCAGGAAACCGATAGAAAAGATTGTTACACATTCAAAAACAGTCGTGCTTCTAGAAATGCGAACATGCAGGCATGCGTGTATGACCTGATGTATGAACGTAAACTAAGCAAAAAGAGTAATGTGAGGATCACAGCTGGTGCCTTTCTGTAGTTTCTGCTTACCCCCGTGGGAAGAAGGCGTGAGTTTATGTATGTATGCTCTAAAAACGGTAAAGGAAAATATCGTAAGGAAAAGGACTTGTCTAGTTTTCGAAGACATTGTGACGACCACTGAGCTCGCTTACTGAATGATATATATGGTACCACTGCATCTTCAAGAGAGGAGATCTGACTCACAGCAGTGGAAACGTTATGGGCGTTGGCATTCCTTTTGCGGGCATTTTAGTTTAAGAGGAGGCTCCCTAAATTGTATGTTAATTTGCATTAATATTCTGAAACTGTCACGCATACAATCAAAATTGAATTTTAGAATATGATTTATTGGAATTTTTTCTTTTCATGTACAAGACAGTTCCGTAATTATAACCTTTTTGCTCATTTTTTTTAAAATAAAATCAAGATTTCTCGGCTTTTATGTCTTAAATAAGTATTCACAGTAAGAAAATATAGTTATTATCCAGCCACAAGATACTTTTTCTCTAGATCAATTATTACTCTAGTTATAAACGAAATAAGAATTGAGACTTACGCCATTTAGTTCCGTGCTGGAACACGATCAAAGACCGCACGCGATATTCAACTTTATTACTGATGTGTTAGCGATTAAAACATATCTGAGTGGCGGAGTGCATGGGGGCGGAGCTTGCGTGGAAATTGTCTTTAGAGGTGTATGGTTAAATCTGTATCAATAAAAATCAATTGCCGCATGTAAGAAAGATCATCATTTGAGGGCGGCTCGACCGATTTACCTGATTTTATTTTGTTATTTGTAAATGTCGGGAAAACGTTTGTATGAAAGATTTTTTTTGGAAAATCCACCGGATCTTGAAATTCACCCGGGCGACGACGCCGTGCACGAACAGCTAGTTAACAACAGTCAAATAACAACAATCGTTCACTTAATCAACATAAAAGGTATTAAATGCACACTGAGTTTGATTTCCGGATGGATTTGCTTTCAATTATCATAAAAGCAATCAGTTTTCAAGATCAAAGCTTTTCAGTACCTACTCCTTTCGGTTAAAGGTAATTTAACAATTGAGTGAACGAAAACAATGAGTAGGTAATTACGTTTAGGTTAATTTATATAGTTATGACCAACGACTTAGTGATGAAGGTTGGGGAAATTCGCTGGAAGAGGGAAACGTGAGACCGGTCGTTGTGGTGATGCTTGAGGAAGGCCTACCTAACCAAGTCTTTCAGCCAAGATGTTCACTATTAAAAGTATTTTGTGTTACGGATGTTTAGAAACATATTTAGTTCCTCATTGGTCGGTACGGTATCGTTTCGGTACCGTTTCTGTACCGTTTCGGTACTGCTTATGTTTCCTTATTGGTTGGTAAGTACTCTGTACCTACCGAAACGGGTACCGTTTCGGCACGCGCGCTCTGCTTTTATTTAGAATTCCAAATTCAAATTAATTCTATTGGTACGAGAGTTCATGACCAAAATTTTTGCCTTATCGTTTTACGAACAAAATTGTATAAAATCGATAGATTTGGTTATTCTGAAATTCAAAAATGGTAATTATAAGAAAATTTTCGTGTCACGTCTGACCTGACCGCATTTTAAATATGACAAAAAAAATACCGAACTGTTTTATAGCAATCTGTCTGATTTTCAGAATGTAGTTGAACGATAGATTTTAAATACCGAAAACACAATTTTCAGATACCAGTAGCGTCACACGAGAGCATAAATTGAGAAAATTAAAAATGGGGCAAAAAATATATCCCGTCTGAAAATCTTGTTTTTAAGTGAACATTGGTCAGTTGATGCGAATAAACTATTATCCAGAAGAAAATGTGAGCATCATATGTGTTGAAACCATTTTGAACTTATTGCAATTTTTTTATAGCATTCTATACATAGAATTCTGTCTTAAAACTGTTGGACATAATGAAAAAGGTCGATAGTCATAGTCCGATGGGACGGCAACCCGACACGACCACAGAGAGATCAGGCGTAGGGCCAACGGCTTAACGTGCTTTCCGAGGCACGGGGGTATCACACCGCCAACTTCCAAACTCTGGACTATTACTAAGAAATTCCTAATGGAAAAGCCCAATAACACTTTGGCCGACCCGGGAATTAAACCCAGGACCCCATGCTCATCAGTCGGACTTGCGACCACGAGACCAACAGGGAAGTCAAAAAAAAAAAAAAGGCACTCCGGGAGTACCGATAGAAGTGAAAACTTGAACAAGATCGCCTTGGTGGAAGAAAAATACTTGTAAAGAACATTGGTCCGTAACCTTATCTAAATAAAAAGCACAAAGGCGTTTACAAAAAAAAAAAAACTACCAAAACCTTTAAAGTGAAAATACTTGCATAGCACATTGATCCGTAACGTAATACAAATAAAGAGCACAATTGCGTTTGCAAAAATGAGGTGTCGGTAACGGTGTCGCGAGTTCAATTGTTTTTTCCCATCTCAAAAATGCCCAATGCGACTAAAGAAGTTTTCACTCAAAAGAATAGGTCACCACATTTTATCCTGAAGCCGAAATAAAACACTTAGAAAAATATCAATTCACTGGAACCGACAACTGACCGAGTTAGGAATAAATATTTTTGCAGTAGGTATTTGAATTCAAACTAGGTAGCAAAACGGATAGTTTTATGCACAAAAATGTTAGGAAAAACTGAATTCACTTTTGAAGACTGAAAAAATCTGTGCAGCGTTATTATTTTGTTTATTTCTTTTGACGGGTTATTCTGCTCGAAAACCGTTGAAAACTTAATTCGAAACACTTTTTAAAAATGTTGTTGTATTTGGTTGAATGGTTGAATCTACAAAATCAAAAGTCATTTATTCAAACTAGGCTGAGAATCAGCACTTTTGGAACGTCAACATTACACTTCCTAGTGCTTTAGCTGGGAAGAAGTGGCGCAACAAACTCCCAAGCCGCGCAGCTGTCTGCATTTATTTGCAAGTTACCTTGATCAACACCAATATATCTTCTTGTCAGTTAGATAAAGGGAATTCTTAAAATACAATAGACGTGGATATATTTAGTAACCTGTTCCGCTTAGCTATTTCTAAAGAGCCACGACATGACTTGTCACGAACCCAAACACAGAGTGTTGCCACACCGAGCGCTGAACCTCACCGCTGAACCGCTGTTGGTCAGCGCTTGGTGTGGCAACACGCTGTGTTCGGGTTCGCGACAAGTCAATCGTCATCCTCAGGATGCCTCGTTAAGAGGTGAAACACGTGTCGATTTCTTTCAGGAGTTTTTAGGGCTCTTTAGGAATAGCTAAGTGGAACAGGTTACTAAATATAACATAACACATAACATCACGCCTTGTTTCCCCGAAGGGTTGGGCAGAGGTGTCCCTGTAGCAGGTACACCCACATTTCGCCATGTTTAAGTCCCATGTAATAGGGGGCGAGCCGATTGCCATCAACCGGGCACAAATCCAGACTCCAAGCTGCTACTGAGAAATTAATATATCCACGTCTATTGTATTTTGTAATGGATTTCCACAAGGTCAAGCCTGAATCAATTAACTAAGGGAATTCTTGTTAATCATCAAGCATACAACAGTGAACACGGTACTTAATGTCTAGACAACAACGATCTCTGTGTTTAGAGAGCTATCTATCTGCCTAGCCTTTTCCCAACTATGTTGGGGTTGGCTTCCAGTCTAACCGGATGCAGCTGAATATCAGTATTATACATGGAGCGACTGCCTATCTGACCTCCATAACTCAGTAACTGGGTAATACGGTATAAAACTCAAACTCAAACTCAAAGCATTTATTTCAATTAAACCATTTACAGGCACTTTTGAATTGTCAAGGAATCGGTCAGTCAGAAATAGGTATGAAGCTAGTTGCCCATTCCAAAGCGTGGTAGGTACCTATGGCGAAGAACGGGCAAGAAACTCCACGGACACTCTTTTAAATAAAAAATTGTTACAAAATATTGGTTACATCATTCATCCCATCATGTATCCCTTGGTAAGACTGGTTGCCAGACTTTCGGGCTTCTGAATGATAGCCGGGACCAACGGCTTAAAGTGCTTTCCGAGGCACGGAGGAGTGTCGGTATGTTAAGATGGTCACCCATCCACAGACCGACCTCGGAAAGCGTAGCTTAACCTGATGGATCGAACCGTGCTGCTGTTATTACTTAGCCACGAGTGTTTAGAGAACTAACCACCGGTAATTAGGTATACTTACCTACTACTTTGATTTCCACTACACAAGGTAAGTGCATCTGTTTTTTAAAGACAAATACCTCGTAATAAAAAACCGGCCAATTGCGTGCGTAAAAGTGACCTCCATATTCAAAATTAATTTAATTACGTTACACGTCCGTGTTTGGGTCACAGAAATACGTATGTGTGCTAAATGTCAACTTAATCGGTTAATTCGATTCGGAGCAAATTGGCTGTGACAGACGGACAGACAGACAGACACGCGAGTGATCCTATAAGGGTACCGTTTTTTACTTTTGAGGTACGAAACCCTAAAAATTACTCATTGTATTCAAAAACCAAAAATTCTCAACTCTGAAATATTTTATACCATGTCAAAGACAAGTCCATTTCCAATTTACATCATGTTCCGTGTTTCATATAATTTAATATTATTATATTATGAGAATGAGGGTAGAATATATGATATTGGTACCTACATACAGAATCTTCGTCAATATACAAACACGACGTGTTCTGTTTGTTTATCAAGGGTAACAAATCAAATTAACAAACAGAGCCTGTGGTGGTATTAATACGAGTAGTTATCCAAATTATGACAAAATTGAGTTCAGTATCTAGTTTTAGGGTTTTGGCTAGTTGAGATTCATACAGGGTGGCAGGGACATCTACGCGAAAACTGTTACCATGGATTCAGTACATGATTCTGAACCCCCCTGCGTTAAAATTTTTCGTAGGCTATTAAAAAAAAAAACGATTGTTTCATAGAAAAGTGCAGTAGGTACCTACGCGGTCAAAATGTATGGAACAGCAGCTTTTAGAATCATGTACTGAATCCATGGTAACAGTTTTCGCGTCGATGTTCCTGCCACCCTGTATGGGCCTCAAATTGTTCCCTAGATTCTAATGCCCGAAACGATTCATTTTACTGTTCGGTAGGTACTGTGAGGTTTTATTATGAGATATAACCTCATGTTGCATAGGCTGTAGCATAGCATCCGAACAATTTGTCAAGATATGTTTAAATTAGGATTTGTAATAGTTTTCACTGGTCGATAAAGAAGAAACTAGTCTGCCCCCGGTAGCCGTTCGCGTGTGTCTTTGTATTAATGGTTTAAAAATATAGTCTTGCTCTCCCTTAAAAGTTCTTTAATTTAAATACTATCCCGGGTATGCCAAGTTGGTGCTCACAGTACTATAAGGACTCCGCATCCTTATATTAATTACCGGGTCGTGCAAATAAAAGACTTATTTAGTACTAGCTGCGCCCCGCAGTTTCATCTGCATAAGTCTCGATCTCGTACGACTATCGGGATAAAAAATATTCTATGTCCTAACCCAGGTCATGACCTACCCATGTGTTAAATTAAATCCAAATCCGTTCAGCCGTTTTCGCGTGAAAGCGTAACAAACAAATAATTATTCCTAGAGTTGGTTTTATGATTTTTACATGATGGCACCCACTATCAGCTCATCCAGCTGAGTCCATAGATAGTACACTCTCTATTATTTTCTATCTTCTATATACGAAATTGTCTTATATGCCATCAACATATAGAATATTCGCGGAGGTTGTATGGAAATGCCATGTAGACTAAAGTCTCTACAGTTTATAGTATTAAAGAAATAAAAATAGTTTTATTTGTCACAGAAACACGTAAATACATAAAAAACAAGAGTAATCAGAGAACAACACAAAGTACATAATAAATCAAGAGGATAAAACAGAAGTTAATCGGCAGTTGCACGACATGGCTGTGACAAGAAGGCTTCCACTCAGCATGATGTTATGCTATGGGGGACCTACAGCGTAAGGACCAGGCCCGGGTCGACGGCGCGTTATCTTCCAAGCGCTCCTCAAAGAGATGTCAGCAGAACTGACGGGATCCACTAGGGCCGATGCCTACCGGGGTCGCGAGAAAGTCCGTAAGGGATACTGTGGCCCCTGGCAACATACAGGCAACTGAAGGAACCCGGGTGAGTTTTAATCTGTAGGAGTCTGACGCGCCCTCTCGCTCCGCCCAGAGCAGGAGAAGTTATTTGATAATTTCCCATCCAAAAAAAAAGGGGACATAATCATGTGTCCTATATCCTACGTATACGTACTATCCTATGTCTGGAAGCCTACGTTCACACGGGCGTGACATTTCTTGCCGCGCAATGGATTTTCAACGCTCGGCTTACCGGCGTGAATTGAAAATCCAACTATGCACTTTTTTAACGCGCTAGGGATGCACTCTGTTGGATTCTCCACGCTCGGTTTGACGCCGAGACTTCTAAATCCAGAGCATGGCCAAAAACTTCGCTTTAAAAATACAGCCGCGCTTATGTGGGCTATGTACCTTAGTCGGTACATTGGTTACCGACCACCTTCAATTCAATCCAAGTGGTAGGATATACTTTAGAGGAAATGGGTTAAAAGGGTTATGCTCTACTCAGAGTAAAGATATATTTATTGCATAACTGTGTAAATCAGTTTTTATTCTAAATATTTATTTTTTTAGGCTTAACAATCTACTGCAAAAGTATTAAAAGGCAAATAAATAAAAATACATTATTTTTCTCAAAAACTCATGCAGATTATAAAATACATTATCTAATAACATTTGTATAAATTTTATTTCAAATATATTTTCATTTAATTGCTTAAAACAAGAGTGATGTTAAACAACTCACATTCTATTTTCAAACATACTGCACATGTTTTTTGAACACTAACACAGGACAAGCGTAAACTTTAAAGCGCGTTCCCCCTTACGCGTGCACTTGATTAATGTCATGCTCGCACTCGTACCACACGGTAAATCTTTAGGAAAGCACTGGGAACGAATTTACCGCATGTTTGACTCCTTCACATCGCCATGGGAACAATTTACAAAACCACTAAGAACCATTCTGTTGGAAATCGATTCTGTGAATGTTTTTGGAAAGTTTCCAGGTGGAGACGGTAAAATGAGGTAGTTCAAGTGAGGTTAGGTTGCTTAGATTGAGTAAGTTGTCAGTGTTGTCGTTTTCTTCGACGTTCTTGTTGTTCTTTGTAGACAATTTCTTATAATTTAAATCATGAGCACGAATGAAGTTGAACGATATGAAAAGGTTTTTGTAACTTACAAGGTTTTTTACGTTTAGGTACAGCATGTATCAGAAAGGTGTGGTCATATTTAAGGGTGTAGCACAGACCATAAAACTGAACAACTTTGTCCATGGGAACAAAATTATTTAAAAAAATATTCAACTACCCCATTCAAAATTTCAGTACACACTCAACCCAAATGTGTAGGACGGCAATTTGTTGTTATGAAGCCTGGTACTTAAACGTTCTGGTTCTGATTTTTATTCAGAGAATGTATTAAACAAACCGACCTATTCTGTAAAAATCTTACCGTGAAAACTTAGTTGAAGTGAAGTGTCGATAGTGTCAAACCCTAGCCATCAGCCGATTGATGCTGTAAAAAAATCACCGCGAAAAATCAGGTGAAGTGAGCTGTTATTCCACTAGGGATAGACGCTATTGACAGTTAACTTCACCTAAGTTTTCACGGTGAGATTTTTACAGAATCGATCGGCAGGTGGGACGATAGTTCACTTCAAGGTCCCTTCAGCTAAGCTATCACGGCGAGATTTTCACAGAATAGTTGCCTGCAAGTCTATAACTCGTCTACTTCAAACAGACAGTCTTCTTCTTAGCGTGTCGATGGCAAATGGACTCGGCCCAGGATTCGGCCACGTGTTTGGCGCCATCACTAGCGTCCATCAGTTCCTGTAACGTGCAGCTGACAGGACACGCAGGACATGAAACTGAGTATCCCATCGTTTGTGGAACAGCACCACATTTACACTCCAGGACGAAGTCGTCTATGAATCTCCACCTGAACAGATTTTCCTTGCTTCGGCCAACCTGGGTCCGGAGTCTGTTTAAAGACTTCCAGGTTACCCAAGGCAACTCATGTCCAGGCAGGAGGTCTTTATTTAGCAGGTGATACGAATTCAAACAGACACTAGGAACTGACTAACCAAAACCTAAGTCAAACAAGAAGACAATTTAGTTAGATATAATGTCAAAATTATTCAGTTACTGTGTATAATATTCCTATTTATTTGGCTGTGGATTGGCTAAATTCGTTGTTTCCAAACAAGGTTCTTGCATAAATTATACTGCGGCATAAGTAGGGTGAACGCATTTATTATGGTAATCGACTCGTCAAGTAAAAACATTTGTGTAGAATATTTATTGGGACCGTCGCCTTTGATATCTATGGTAAGGGCCTCTTTATCTAGTTTTCCTTTCTGAAATACCGAAACTGGTTCAAATTTTCTTTATTTTTGTGTGTTTGAGGTCAATTTTAATTAAACGAATGGGTAAAATGGGAAGTGGCTTTAATGTAGCTACTTTTAATAATACAACTATGGTAGCTACAGTCCGGCTGTCGAAGGAATGCGTTCTTGACAGCTGTCAGTTTCATACTAAAGAATATGTGATATGCGAATTTGAATCAGGAATGCATACTCGACGGCCAGACTGTAAGTCATAATGTTATTTGACAATCTTCCTTTTTATTATAATTTAATTCTTGGACTCAAATTGAGGCCCATTTTCGGAAAGAAATTGAGGTTGTCTATATTTAGTTAGGAGCTGTAGCTTAAAAGACCAGTGACCTGTTTTCTTTTTTAAACGATATTACACGCTACATTTTCTTTTGTGTCCTGGCAAAACAACAAACATCCATTCATCTTAGATGGACAAAAACACGTATACGACAGTTATAGGCAATACAAATATTTATCAGCCAAAGCCAAGCGTTTACCCAATCAGGGTCGTCACCACAAAAAGTTATGCTAACCACAAAAATGTCACAGAAGAAACATTTTTCTTTTCGTGTGGTTAGTAACTAACCTGGTGTCAGAGTCCATGGGCCTCTAACTTGGCTTCACATGTCATCGAGAAATATCTCTCAGGCATGCGGCATGGTACGATGTTTTCCGTCACCGCTTTTGAAGCAAGTGGTAATTATACAATACGCACTTAAATCCGAAAAGTTTAATGTTCGTACCTTGGGTTCGAACTCAAAACCTTTGACTTGGCAGTCCGATGGTCACACCACCGCTGGTCAAAAGAAACATGACATAACTTGTTTCCTCCCGAAGGGGTTAGGCAGGGGTGAACCCATAGTAAGTAGGTACACACACATTTCGCCATGTAAGTTTAAGTCCCATGTAATAGGGGGCGAGCCTATAGCCATCAATCTGCCTAGCCTTTTCCCAACTATGCTGGGGTCGGCTTCCAGTCTAACCGGATGCAGCTGAATACCAGTATTTTACACGGAGCGACTGCCTATCTGACCTCCACATCCCAGTAACTAGGTAATACGATACCCCTTGATAAGACTGGTTGTCAGAATTTCGGGCTTCTGACGACTAGTAACGACTATCAATGATGACCACAAATGTCAGCCGGGATCAACGACTTAACGTGCTTTCGGAAGCACGGAGGAGTCTCGGTATGTAGAAATGGTCACCCATCCACGGACCAACCCCGGCAAGCGTAGCTTAACCTGATGGATCGACCCGTGCGGCTGTTAATACTTAGCCACGAGCTCCTATAGCTATCAACCGGGCACAAATCTAGACTCCGGGCTGCTATTGAGAAATTCCAGATGGAAAAATCGAATATCCACTTTGCCTGACCTCATGCTCAGGAGTAGCGTAGACCGACGAGGCAGTCACAAAAGAAAACTAAATAAAAATAAAAGAACCAACTAACTATGAAACATCTTCTACCATAAGTCAAAGAAATGATATACAGCGTGTTTACCTGCGAGTGACTAAACATCTATGTCTTTTAGTCTGACGCGACTAAATAAATGGCGAGATTTAGTCCCAGCAAATAGTTCTATGTGAGACATACCGATACAAATTAGTTTCTTAGGAACTTAAACCAGGCTTTTGTTGGTGTATAGCTCAAGTCAAAAGGGAATTGAGGTGATTTATTATACAGGGTGGTTGTAAATAAAAAGTACTTTGTAAAGACATATTTTTCTTCTTACGCTTTTCTTTTGATTTTCGTTTTAACTTATAAGCTAGATAAACGAGAAAAGATGCAATACTTATTTGTACACGTCACTTCAACTTATTTTATACTATTTTAATGCTAATGCTGGACGTATCGATTTAAAATCGTCCAATTACTTACTTTAGAAAACATTAAAAATTTGTGATTTTACTTTATTATAAAATATATATTGGGCACCTCTTACTTTTTAAGCACTCTGACGTCATCCTAGTCTTTGTCAGGGGAATTCGTTTTGCTGTATAATATTTTCACTTTATTAAAATTCGTGACGTCATTAAAACCCACAAGATTATTGCGACTCTTTTACTATTATCTATCTACTAACAGTTCAACAATAAAATGCACCTTTAACAGCGTGAGAAAATACTTGGGAATATGCAGCTTTCTTTGATGAGTCATAATAAAATCTACACAAAGTTTTGAGTATATTTTTCACATTGTTAACTTTGTACGCGGTCCATAAAGTATGAACTTTACGTGTTTTCTTTTACCTAACGAAAGACGACATCATAAAACTATTCTGAAAGAATTTATTTATGATAACATCGTTCTTGAAAAAAACGTATTAGGTAAATCTTTTTGGGAAGTTTAAAACTGATCCTCTCAAAAATCTTGAACTTGTAATGACTTTCAAAAATTGAGCCTTTTATTAAATGTCTGCCCTTTTCTCACAGTTGGCCGCAGTAACTAAGCTTCGACCAAATGGGTTAGGTTATGATAGAACTGTGACCAACCGCGCACGAGTTGAGCGAGCGAAGCGAGCGGTGCGTCGGCAGCTGCCGGCAAGCGCTACATAAAAGTTGGTCGCTGTTACTTGACAATTTAATATTTTTAGGACCCCAAAATAGGAATTATTTGAGGTTCACTAAAAGAGGCGCAATCATTTTAGATATTAGTGTTCAATAATATTGTTAAGAGCGCAAAATGAGAATTATTAGTAATTTAAAATAATACGTCTATGAGGGAAACACCAAAGTTCGAGGAGCTTATGGCTAAGTAATAACAGGTTATCAGGTTAAGTAACCTACGCTTGCTGGGGTTGATCCGTGGATGGGTGACCTTCTTTACATACCGAGGCCCCTCCGTGCCTCGGAAAGCACGTTAAGCCGGTGGTCCCGGCTGTTATTCGTGATGTTTTGACAGTCGTGTCAACCAGTCTTACCAAGGGGTATCGTATTATCCACTTACTGGGTTGTGGAGGTCAGATAGGCAGTCGCTCCATGTAAAATACTGGTATTCAGCTGCATCCGTTTAGACTGGAAGCTGACACCAAACCAAACACACCAACTTCGTAAATAAGGTTTTAGAGACGTCATTCGATGGTAAATTGCGGACACAATGTGGCGGCCACCGTAGTCTTAAAAAACCCTAGTTTTACACTAACAAAAATCGCATTCTGTAACTTCATCTTTAAATAACTTTCTGTTCATCATTTCGGGGTTTTAACCTGAAGGTAGAAATTACAGAAAACTGTATGGCATTGAAGCTATAAGTATAATTAGGTATTATTTCTTAAGTTACCTCAAGCAATCTCGTCGCAGGCTCAAAAGAAAAGCCTTCGTAGAAATTGCTGGCTTGGAGCTAAGCAGAAAACGTAAGTAAAATAGATAGATACATATAGTACAGAAACTTACAGTGAGAGTACCTACACCCTGTACCTAAAAGCAGCTAAGAAACTCCAATAAACAAATGAAATAATTAATTCCTCTCAGTCATAAATTTGAATTGAATATCTAGAACCAAAAGACTTCTTTTTTTTGTGTGGGAACTTATCAAATAACTTCTCCCGCTTTGGGCGGAGCGGGAGGGCGTGTCAGACTCTTACTGACTAAAACCCACCCGTGTTCCTTCAGTTGCCTATATGTTGCCAGGGGCAACGGTAACCCTTTCGGACAAACCTGCAACCCCGGTTGGCATCGGCCCTACCGGACCCCTTCAATTGTGCTGACATTTCTTTGAGGCGCGCGTGGGACATAACGCGCCATCGACCCGGGCCTGGTCCTTATCGGAAGGCGAGTTACCCATTGCTCACCGTCCGCAAGCCGAACCAAAAGGCTAAAGGAGTCATAAAAACTTATAAGATTGTGTGATCTTTTTAATACTAACTAGCTTCTCCCTGCAACTTCGTTCGCGTGGACGTCGTAAGATACAAAATATACTAAATTATCACCCACATTTTTATTAAACTCCATCGGCCCCCGACTCACCGCGTCGCATTGCATCGCCCGCCCGTGCTGTTACTTCATTTTCGCTTAGCATTCTTTGTTTTTGAAGTGAAAACTTCTTTAGATGCGTTGGGCATTTTTGAGATGGGACTAAACCATTGATTTCGCGACCTGTTACCGACACCGTGGAGTAAAAGACATCAACGCGTTGATTAACGTAGTGCCGTTTTTTTTTCAAGTTTTCACTTCTGTCGGCACTCGCGGAGTGCCACTGTTTTTGTCACGATCAGGTTGGCCTCATAGTAAAAGATTTTCACAATGATGAATACCCCTTATGAGGTTTTCAGATATTTTTTCTTTTTGCTCAGCTCCTAAGGCTCGTAGCGTGATGTAAAATAGCCTACAACCTTCCTCAAGAATTTACTAACAATGAGTAACTTCAAAAGGAAGTTACAAAATGTAACTAATTGAAATAATTTTATAACTTGATATTTTCATGGGACCGTAAGGATACCGAAAACATTTTATTAAAGGTACAATACAAAATTAAATTCTTACATCATCAGCCAACGCAAAATTGGAGTATCGCAGGAAACTATGTCCGAAGTATATAAATACTTATAAACAAAGATATTTACGCATTCATGTTAGGTACTTTGCTACTTGTTTTGCTCCGGGTATTTTTGGCTAACTTACTTATAGGGACAACTTAATTTTCGGGTCACATTCTTTTCGAAATGGAAGGTTCTTGTGAAAAAAAGGTATTCAGGAATGTAAAACTCATGATCATAACGGTACTTTCACTTCCTGTTACATAGATTCTAATGCAAAATATGGACTAAATTGGATAGATACTGCAACCATACATTGCGATCAGTCATCAAGCATTTTAACTCCCACAGCTGCTTACCCTTACTCAAAGAATAAACGATACAGTAGGATGCTATGAAGCAATCAATTTATGTACTCAAAATTATCATTTAATTCTAAACACACCTAAAGTGCCAATTTTCAGGATAGACCTGACTATAACATTATGACGACGACGAAGCAAGGTCGTGAAGGCAAATTCACACACCACATTTTCTTCTAAACTGTCCTTCAAAATGACAATATCGGTTAATTAAAATTTCTTCGTTTTAAAAACAAGGCGAACCATCCATCAGTAGATAAACATTAGCCTAGATCTGTTTATTTCTAAGTAACTGTTGAATACAATGTTTTTAAGGCAAGTTTTAAGCACTGAAATACTGAATCAGAAATTTTGAGAAATATAACAGGTAATAAGTACGTAGTAATACCTCTAACTAGAGACATTTCAAATATTTGAAAACCGTTAAATTCTCGAACAATTTTTATTAACAAGAATAGATGGGTGAAAGAATAGATGCTTCTAAAATGCAAAGCAGAATCTTGCATGAGATCTTTTATAATTGTATTTACATGATAACCTGGAGAGAAGAAACCCGTGCGAGACGGATTCACACAAAACGTACCACCGTACAATATTTTTGAAGTAAAAACTCCTTTAGGCGCATTGGGCATTTTTGAAATGGGAAAAAACAATTGAACTCGCGACACCGTTACCGACACCTCATTAAAAGTATTTCCTGCACAGTAAAATTGTTCAAGTTTTCACTTCTGTCGGCACTCCCGGAGTGCCACTGTTTTTTAAAACCACATATTTCTAACACGTTTCTTGTATGGGACCTCATTTAATTTTTAACTTTATTTTACTTTTAGTTATAGCAGTCGATTCTATGTTATCTCGATCTATTACGGTTCTAAAGATACAGCCCTATGACAGACAGATGGACGGAAGGACAGTGGAGCCTTGGCCGACGTTCGCACGGACGGGATTTTATCGCGCACTGGATTTTCAACTCTCGGTGCTAAGCAGAGCGTTGAGGATTCAACAGAGTGCATCCCAGCACATCGAAAAAACACGCTGTTGGATTTTCAACTCTCGGAGCTAAGCAGAACGTTGAAATCTGATGTACGAAAAAATCCCGCCGTGATTTTATTACGTCCGTGCTACGTCGGCTTAGTAATAGAGAGGACTCTTGCATCCTTTTGGTACGGAACCCTAAAAAATATTATTTAATCTACCCATAACCCGCACCAATTTTAAAGTCGAAGGAAACTGGGTTACCTACTCATGTCCTACCCACAGTCTTCGTTAATATACTTAACTTTTAACAAAACCTCTGAACTTTCTTCGCGTTTAAATATCCCATCTTCTATGAATTAATAAAAATGATTAATTAATTTCAACAGTACGGAAATAGAAGGGAAGGAAAACGTTTTCCTCGAATTCTCTTAGATGAAAACTTTAGTATTGTTGAGCTTGTCCCAAAAACAAATTGGGGCGTACATGGTTGGGTCATTAACAACTGTGCAAGAGTGACTGATACTAAACCGCGGCAAAATTTTATGGTTTTACGCGGCGACATTTTGTTTTCCTGAGTCTTCACTAGATTTATACGTTCATATTTTCGACCAAATGTTTTTTTTACAACAAATGCATTGTTGACCTCTGACCACAATTTAGGGACAGTTTGCATAAAAAATAACGATTACTTATCGGGCAATCAGCTTGCTTTCTTATTCTGCTAAACATTTTTTGAAGTGAAAACTTCTATAGGCGCGTTGGGCATTTTTGAGATGGGACTAAACCATTGATTTCGCGACACCATGACGACACCTCATTTTTGTAAACGCGATTGTGCTCTTTATTTATATAACATTACGGATCAATGTTCTTTGCAAGTATTTTTACTTTAAAGGTTTCGGAAGTATTATTTTTATAAACACGATTGTGCTCTTTATTTTTCTTCCACCAAGGCGATCTTGTTTAAGTTTTTACTTCTGTCGGCACTCCCGGAGTGCCACCATTTTTTTTTGTTTTGAGGAAATCCTCTTGAATACTCTCCATCTGGGGAGGATGAAAGGTTATGAACTTTGTGTGGAGCTAGCTCTAAAACACGCTCATGACTCCATTTTTTTTATTTGGAACATATTAATGATTAAACAAGGACGCTTCTAGTATTTTCATTTCGGTGTAGATTCTCGTGTAATTTTATTACGTGTGTACCAGCACTTAATGGTTCGAAAAATGTAATTTCTTCTTACTTCCACAAAATTAAAGTTAAAATGTGACATATTTATTGCCTCTAATAATGTTATTTATTCGATTAGAAATGGGCTTCCCGTTTTGATAAGAAAAATTGTTATAGAACAAGTTTTTTGTACCAAAATCTTGCTTATTTCAGTGATTTTATTAATGGGTTGGATATTTGATTTTATTTCTGTGACGCACCGAAATTTACTGACACAGTATTAAAATTAATGTTGTGTGTGAAAATGTTTCGGCTGTCGATGCTTTAGACAAGGGTTTTGAAGTGAAAACTTGAGCGATTTTTGGTAGCGAAAAACCTTATGGGTTCGCGTCACCGACATACTAATAATAAAAGTAAAAAAAAAAAAAAACTAAATTCAAAAGTCAAAAATCAGCACTTTTCGAACGTCAAAATTACATAAGACAGTCCCCCAAAACGCCCACCCTTCACCTCTTCCTAGTACTTTAGCCGGGAAGAAGAAGTGGTGCAACAAACTCTCCAGCAGCACAGCTGTCTGTTCAGTTAGAAAAAAATTATACAATACAATTCTTCACAGTATATCTGTAGCTATCAGTATGACGTTTTGTGCTTGGCCAGCAGTGATTTTTTTTTATTTTTTTTTTTATTTACCTTTATTTATTTATGGACATGGAGGACTTACAGCTAATAAAAACAGACAAAAAAGGAGACCATAGTCACCGGAGAGCCAATTACAAATCCTCACGTATAGACATGATGGCATATATATTTTAATTAATCATTTATATTAATCATTTTAGTTGACAAGTAATAACAGCCACACGGGTCGATCGATCAGGTTAAGCTACGCTTGCCCCGGTTGGTCCGTGGATGGGTGACCTCGGAAAGCACGTTAAGCCGTTGGTCCCGGCTGTCATTTGTAGATCTTTGACAGTCGTTACGGGTCGTCAGAAGCCCAAAAGTCTGACAACCAGTCTTACCAAGGGGTATCGTGTTACCTAGTACTTAACTAGGTTGTGGAGGTCAGATAGGCAGTCAATCTATGTAAAATACTGGTATTCAGCTGCATCCGGTTAGACTGAAAGCCGACCCCAACATAGTTGGGAAAAGGCTAGGCAGCTAATTTCTGTCAACTCATCAGTTGACAGAAATTTTTGATACTACAATTAATTCGAAAAAAATAAAAAAGACTGTAATGTTATAGTCTTAAGTTTTTCTTCCGTCGACAGTCCCCATGCATATTTTTGTAGAACTGATACAACATTAAATGTAATTTACATAAAACCTAGTTTAGAAAATAACGACGAAATTTAATGTGACATAGCTAAAACTACAGTCAAATTGAATAAGGCAACATGAATATACGAATAACAACTATAACTTTGTATCACTTAACACGCATCCATAATTACCTACGTATCTGCCTAATTATTTATTCAATCAAATTTCCCCCTGGGTAAATTACCTTGAGAAAATAATTTACCATGGGGAATATAACCCTGGGAAAATAAATTACCATGGGGAATATAACCCTGGTGACCTACCGTGGCTTACAAAACACGTGTATTTTACAGCCAAATGTTATTAGGAGTATCATTATCAAACTAATCACTTTTAGCCACTAATGGAGGAAGTATTAAATATGATAGCGTGACCTTATAAAATAATAATTTTTTAATGGATCAAATTTTACATAGAATGTTGTCCTTTGAAATCGTTTTAAATTTTGAACGTTTTGAAATTAAACTGATGGTCTAGTGGTCGCAAGCGCCATAGCTGAGCATGAGGTCTTAGGTTCGATTCTCGTGTTGGGTAAAGTGTTATTGGGTTTTTCATGTGAATTTTCTCAGTATCAGCTCGGAGTTTGAATTTGTGCCCGGTTGATGGTAATAGGCTCACTTCCTGTTACGTGGGACTGAAACATAACTGGCGAAAAGTGAGTGTATTATAGGTACAACTCTGCCTAACCCTTCGGGGAATACAGGCGTGATGTTATGTATTATGGAACCGGCAGTTATGTGGCTTTGTAGCGCGCAGTTTTTGTCAATTCTCTTTCTACAGCTTATGAAAGAAAGAAAGAAAGAAAAATAGGATTACACACGGCAACACATCAAGCTATACATTTCCAGTATAAGCTGACCTCTCATTGTACGGAAATCCTTTACAATGCGAGATCAGCATACACTGGAAATGTATAGCTTGATGTGTAGGGGTGTGTACACGGTAAAATTCCCCATTGAAAAAAAAAACTGACGAGTTTTTTTTCCTGATTATTATCACATAAATAGATTCTCAGTACGATACCTAACAACATACTCACGGATCGGACAGGGTTATGCTGTATAGGGGATAAAAGTTTGTATGGAATTTTGACATTTTTGCCGTTGCGAAATCCAATCGGAACGGCTTTAATAATAATTTACTCATTTGGATAAGCAATTAATAAACTATTGGCTATAATAACAAAATTAAAATATTTCTTTGTTTAAATAAGGTATTCCATACAAACGTTCGCAGCTCATACGTGGAAGTTAATTTCGTATTATGTTTTATGACATAAAGAAGCCACAAAATATTACTTTATTCTCACCCACACATACTTTTGCCACCTCTTCATTCATAATTTTTATCTAAACGCGTTCTTTGGTTGCAAATGACTTGGTTATTATCGTTGTAAGACTTGCGTTTTTGAGGAGGGGTAAATTTCTTTTCACTACCTAATATTTTTCCCTTTTACACGTAAGTTTTCAACATGATTTACGATAAAGGAAGGTGAGAGACCCTTCACATGAGAAGACGGATAACTTGTGAATATGTTCTTAGTATCTACCTATTTATTCAATGCAATCACTTGTCACTTGTGTCCATTTTGTGAAAAAAATTTGACCTTTTTCATTATATTTTTTCCATACACAAAAAATGCTCCTGTCATGTCTCTCTCCACCCTTAGTTGAATGGTATGAATGTCTAAGGCATTAAGTCCGCCTTTTACCTTATAAGTTGCAAAAAGTAAAAGAAATAAATCACTAAGTATATTCCTACAGACCAAATTTTGGCCATGGCGACCAATCTCAACGGAGACTAGCTTTCGGTGCGGAAGGTATTACTTATAGTGCACATGTGTGTGCGCAGACACAGGTGCACCCTCTCTTCCCTCACTCTCATGGTCCGATGGGAGTGATGGGACGGCAACCCGACACGACTAGAGAAAAATCAGGCGCAGAGTCTACGGTTTAACGTGCTTTCCGAGGCACGGGAGTATCACACCACTAACATCCAAACTCCGGGCTTTTTCTAAGAAATTCCTAATGCAGAAATCCAATAACACTTTACCCGACCCGGGAATCGAAAACAGGACTGGCTCAGCAGTTGCGCTTGGTACCACGAGACCAATGCGGTATTCCGAAAACACTAAGTACTTAAGTAGATATCCTGTACGCAGCATTGGGCCCAGCGCACACCGCTGAAGGCGCAGCGGAGAGCAATTGAAGACAACAATTTAATATAAACCTTAATTACCTTGACATACGGTCAATATAAGAATAAATTCGCCCGCGGTGCTCGGAGCGCCCTCAAATTACTACAAGAGCATGCACGCGACTACTCCAGTCACCGCCGTGCTGCTCTGCGCTCCGCCGCACTACCCTGCGTCCGGCTGGCTGGCGGTCAGATGGCTGGAGAGTTTTAACTAGTACTACGGAGTAGCAGCGCGCCGCCACGCATCTCTCCGCTCGAGGGCGCTCAAGTTTCAAGGAAATGTATTCCGCCGCGCCTCCAGCGGTGTGCGCTGGGCCTTGGTGTGTGGTTTAAAGGCTATAAAATTGCAGGCAGATGTCTTCAGGTCTTATATTTCAAATTTCTATTTGAGATTTCCAGCACTCACCAGTAGTCTAATCTGCGCTACCCATTTTTGATCAGGTGCAGCGTCGCCATGCCGTCGCGTGGCCTGTTTTAAACCATGAAAGCTATCATATGAGTATCTTTATTTTTCAGGTCATTTTAAAAAAAATTTAGTAAATAGCAACATTCTTTTCTTGCTTTAAGTTGATGAGTTGAAAATTTCGTTTAATTTGCATGCAGCAATTTAATGGTTAATGTTTTTGAATATAATAATGCGTTGTTTACTGGAAATATGAATAACAATTACAATACTCAGTAATTCAAGCATGTCTCCACAAGACATGTCTGTGTGCATGAGTAGGAAGATATCTATATTAGGTAGTATAGAAAAGTCAACCTCTGAACATAGGGTTATTAAGTCTCACAACATCGTCAACGGCGTTCTCTGCTCGTTTTGCCTTTAAAATCAATGTCAAACCATTTATTTCAAATAGGTAGGTACATAAAAGGCACTTTTGAACGTCAATTTACAAAAAAAAAAAGAATTAATACTAGTCGCCCCTTCCAAAAGGTAGTTTTCGTATGGAGAAGAATGGGCGAGAAACTCCATCGTTACTCTTTTAAAATGTTTTGCAATATTTTATATACATTAATTATACAGTGTGTCTGGTCACCGGTGTCCGGACCCGTTAAGGTAAAGCAATCTGATCAATTTTATCGACAAATCCATCATAACAATCTTTTTTTTTCTTTTCTTGTTTCGAAACTGCGGAGGTAATTTTGAAAAAAGTAAAACCAAAAAAAAACCACCAAATTTTTTCACACTTTTGTCGTTTCTAGTATTTTTTTTAAGTTTTAATGGGAGCTTTTGATAAACCTTTTAGCGTCAACTTATTGCCTACTTTTGTAGCAACTGTCGAACGAAACCACTTTTATGACAGAAGGACCTCTACATCGGTAGATATTGCAAAATAAATGAACCCACCCGTACTCAGTAAACAAAAAAAAAAAAATGGCTGCCATTTCAAAACAGTAGGGACAAACAGCCTTAACATGGTGGATTTTTCGATAAAATTTATCATATTACTTCGCCTTGACAGGTTGGACACCAGTGACCAGACACATTGTATAATTATATGTGAAGACCCATCATCTTCACACCCAGTGTCGCAGACAGATTGATCATCTCAGAATATAATAATTAAAACAGCTATGAGCCTGGTATAGATTGGCAGATTCTTAATCGCCTTTATGACAAACCTAACCTTTTTAAATAACTTTATACACACGCCCAACAGTAACCGCTGTTGATCACGAGTTTTCTGTGTACAGAAAAATGGTAATCATAATTTTCTAGGAATTTTCATATAACGTTAATAGGGAAAATTTTAATAGAAGTATGATGAGATTATAATATCATTAAGGCTGTGTGTTCTCATAATGAAATATACTCGATGAGCTTGTTTTCCTAGAAGGGAAAAGCAAAAGGTTTTCTGTGACTTTATACATCCAAACTTTGCGGCTGATGGGTACTTATATCGCAGTTTTCTGAATGTTCATGAAAAATTATTGAAAAATAACTTTAAAAGGGGGGTCTATCTTGACCTTTTTTTTTTTCAAAATCTATGGTATATGATTTTATGAACTTACACTTGTTTTTTTTAATAAAAAAATGTTTTCACCTCCGTTTTTGCATAGTTGATAAATTTTAATAAAAATGTTAGTTAATCCGATAAAATAACTCATAAGCTTTTAGAAATAATAAACAGAATGCGATGCGATGATGAAAAGTGCGCATTTAAACTATGTTTCTGGCACTTATTTAGTGTTCTAAGTGTTTCTTGCAGGTCTCATCATAAGCCATATCTTTCCTTAGGCACCATCATTACGAATGACTAATTATAGCTCAATTCGGAAACCCAAAGCCTTATTTTGCATTGTATAGGATTTTTATGTAAAATTGGCGTGTTGCCAAAATACTACCTATAAACTCTTGTCGTTCAGCTACAACGACTGTTCACAGGAAATGTTAGGACATTAACATTGTGCCGTTGTATTTGATGGTCTGATTCACTACAATATATCGCTGGTTTGAAACTAGATTTTGTGCAATCATTAAATTAAAATATTAGGCCGCCGAACTGGGTGGTCGTTACAATGTGCTTTAAAAATACGCGACCAAGTATTTTCATAGTTATAATTACCATTATCATTAAAAATGGTGTCCGGAGGGAGTTGCAAAACTTGGGTATACGATGGTCAAACTTAACAGGTTACTTTAACAGGTTTTACTTGGACAGTTCCAGTTTTCGTATTTTTTTGTTTTTGTAATTTATATTTGATTGCTAGTTTAATTATTTATTTAGAAGTATAAAAATGTAATATTAGGTATGTTAAAACTGTTTTGTACTACCCGTCACTTGTCTCTATAGGTTCATTAGAAAACCAGCGTCAGACAGTATTTGTCTGGCATTTTTGCTGAAATGAATCTTTTTGGTGCAGCCGGCACACACATTATTGTTATGAGTTTATTTTCACTTTTTCTTTTGTAATTTTGTGTTTCACGAATAGTGTCCAAATAAACTTTATTCTTTCTTTCTAACTTGTTTATTCTTATAAAAACCGGCCAAGCGAGTGTATAACACGCGCACAAAAAAAATTCAGATAATAGTTTTATACGTATAGATTACAGGAAAACCTGTAAGATGTCTATGGGTCTTAAAATAACATGGTAAATCTCCCAATATTGTGCGTAGAAACTTACATTTGCAGTTGGAATGTATGGGAAAACATGTTTTTCAACTTCAATGTTAAGTTTGTTTTTGAAATAAATTCATTCCAACTACGGAACCCTTTATTGTGCGTGATCCGACACGCACTTGAGAAGAAGAGATCGCAGTTAGCAGCAGTGTATGTTTGGTAGCGCTGATTTTTTTAAAGTTTATATAAATAAATAAATAGTTTTTTTTTCTGACCTCCACGCGGGTGGTTACACGGCCAAAAGCTTGTCATATCTAAATGTGAACGTATGCCTTGTGTTAAGACTAAAACTTATTGTTCTGATCATTCTCAACTTAATTACCTCAAAGAATTCATTAAAAACTTGGAGTTTCTCAAAGCCACTTCTCTGGACAATCTCTCTTACTACATTTCTCAGACCACATCAATATCGACCTGCAATTCGAATAAAATTGTAACTCAAAAATGAGGGTTTACAGGGGAGCCAAAAAACGTTTTTGTGCACTTTGAATCGCGATAAAAGGGGTATCTGTTAGACTTTCAGGTTTAAAAAAAAAAACTGAAACATAAATTTTTCAATCCTCATCCATCGGTATAATTCTTTTTTCGGTAACTAGCCTAACAAAGATTTTTGTGAGAGTTACGATAGTGAAAAGTACAAAATATCTGTGAAAGAAAGTTGTAACTTCGCACACAATATTATAAGCTACTTTTAGTTCGTTGTTTCTTGTACGAAGAATAACGTAACAATTGATACCGAAGACATCCTAGTTTTTTTAAGTGAAAAGAAAACGTACCTTTCTATCTGTTGTGACAATATCTCGGTGAAATAATAACGTAAGTAAGTTTCTATAAGCCACAAGCGTGATTCAGTTGGTGAAAGAACATTGTAAGTTGATATACGTTTCGGTTTCACTGAGATTCTTGGTAGGCGCTTGAAAACTACTGTGATTTTTTAAGTGTAACTCTAAATACGTTTTTCTTTCGCTAACACTTTCATTAATTGGAGTCTAATTGTAAAAAGTTACAATACTATAATATTGGATAACTTTTTTTTTATAATAACAAAATAAAAATGTTTACATACATCGATGTAGTTACTTTGACAGGTAGGTACCAGGATTGAAAAATCTCGTAATAGTGTATCAAGACTTACAATTTTCTTCGAATCAAGGGTCGATATGTACATAGATGTGAATTTATGATGAAGTTTGAAGAATGAAGAAAGGGGTTCGAACATTTTTGTATAGGACCCGGTATACCTAACATCCACCATTTTGAAAAGTACTGTTTTAATTTTTTTCAAAATTTACTCAACGCTTTTATCTAATACCTTTAAACGAGCAATTCTTGTATATTCTGAATCTCGGAAACGGCTTCAACGATTTTCATGAAATTTAGTGTGCAGGGGGTTTCGGGGGCGATAAATCAATCTAGCTAGGTTTCATTTTTAGAAAACGTCGTTAAAAAAGAAACAAGCAGAGCTCGGTCATCCAGACATTTTCAATTAAACCAATTACAGGCACTGAATTTTCATGAAGTCGGTCAGTCGGAAAGATGAAGTAAGTAAACTCAAAAGCGCCAAAAGCCATTCCAAAGCGTAGTCGGTTCGTATTGAGAAGCACGGACATGAAACTCTACTCGTCTCTGACACAAAATGGTAGGGGTGGGTCGTTACGTGATTTTTGTGAAACGTAACGTAACTAGTGACTTCGAGGACGTCACCGGTTATGAAAACTAATGATTTTAGTAACTAGTTATTTTTCAAATTTTATTCTCATTGAAGTGTTACTGTTATTTGCGAAACGAAAATGTAAATTGTTACCTACGTAATACGTTACATATCACAAGCTTGTTTCGTTTCACTCTTTTCATTCGATCACTGCATTGTGATGGAACTAGTTACAAAAATCACATGTTTGTGTGTGACTCGAAACTAGTTATTCCGTTACATGCCCCGTAGCCAGTTATTGTAACTAGTGATGTTAAATAACGCCCATACCTACAAAATGGCAGACGGTGTAGGTATGCCAACGAGATTCAATGCTCTTTAAAACGATTTCCCTGAAGCTAGCAGTCAATATACCTGCTTTTCAGAGTCAAGACAAACCAAAGATCGTGCATTCGATTTATTTACCCCGTAAAGTAAGAGCCTCATTAGAATTTAATACCTCTATGTGTGCCCCTAACGCCGTCGTCCCTTACGCGGATAGCATGCATAACTCCAAAGGGTAAGTTATGTGGAAATCTGGCACCATACCTTTGAATACGAGCAGAGTTTATTTTTATCTTTCTTTAAATGTACTAGCGACCCGCCCCTGCTTCGCTCGGGTTTATGACTTGTCAAAACATCAAGATTTATAATTTATTTATTTTATTTATTTATTTATTTATAGTTAATTAAAACGGTACAACACCAATAACATTAATTAACATAGAAACAATTACAATATTGACATTAATTTAATTTAAAACTAACATGGAACAGTGGACTCCCTTGCATACTTTCTCTCACAGAACACCAGACATATACGCATAATTTTACTCCATTCATCCGCAAACACATCACATTCAGGGTTGGCAGTCAGAAGGGCATTTAGCATCTTTAGGGTACGACAGACTGGGGATTCGGCTCTGGCTACAGTTTTGCAAGACTATAAGATAGTTAAATAATCGTGAGATACGTCGGCCATATTGCCCGCAGAGGTACCAACAACATGGAACGTCTAATGACAGAAAAGAAAAAAAAAAAGTTTATTTGGCACAGACTAAAAACACAATATACAGCACATCAAAAATTACAAATTAAATCAAATAAAAAGTGTAAAGTGCGATGTATGAAATTAGCAGGGGAGTGTGCAGTTCAGCAAAAATGCCAGACAACTATACTGCCTGACGCTGGTTTTCGAAAATCTGTTTTATAATGTAACGTGTGTTCACACAAACATATTTATTTTATTTAAGTATGAACTTAAATAAAATAAATTTGTGTTAGATAAATAAAAACAGTGGCACTCCGGGAGTGCCGACAGATTCAGGTTCAGATTATTTATTTGTAAACATAGGTAACAGATACACAGGTGTGTGAGATGTTACATTTTTTGTAAGTCCTCCATGCCTTTTTTTTTCTATGCTTTGATTTTTTTCAAATGAAAACTTGAAAAAAATCGTCACCGCGGTATTCAACGCGTTGATGTCTTTTACTCCATGCACCGCGGTAATCAACGCGTTGATGTCTTTTTGATGGTCAAAGCTGGTGTCGTCACAGTGTCACGACATCAATGGTTTAGTCCCATCTCAAAAATTCCCAACGCGCCTAAAGAAGTTTTTACTTAAAAAATAATAACGAATGGTAACAGGAAAGATAGAGGGCTTTAAGACCTAGAAGCCGAAGCCCAAAACGGTGGTCGGATCAAATTTAAGAGCCACTGAAAGTACCAGTGCCGCACTCCACCAGGCCACCGATCGTAACAGATGGAGAAAAACCGTTGACAATTTGAAACGGAGTCACGATTCTCAGCAGTGAGAGAGCTATTGAGAAGAGAAGAGAGAAGACAGTTTAATACTAATATGTTTCACACATGACTGCCTCGTTGGTCTAGTGGTCGCAAGCGCTACTGCTGACTATGAGGTCCTGGGTTCGATTCCCGAGTCGGGCAGAGTGTTATTAGATTTTTCATGAGAAATTTCTTAGTAGCAGCTCTCAGTCTAGATTTGTGCCCGGTTGATGGCAATAGGCTCGCCCCCTATTACATGGGACTTAAACATAACTGGCGAAATGTGGATGTACCTACTACAGGGACACCTCTGCTCAACCCTTTGGGGAAACAAGGCGTGATGTTATGTTTATGTTATTTCACACATTCCGGAATAAATTCTTCATAATGGTAAGACCCTATCAAAATCTACACAGTTAAGAAGAATAACACGGGCACAGCCGGAGCCGGAGCCGGTCGGTCAGTCGGCTGTCGCTGAAAACCAACGCTGGCGCTCTGTCTCGCATAGGGTCGCAGCATTATGCTGAGCGATGGTCGTTTTGCGTGAAAGTGACGCATATTTCCCCCAAATTGTTATTTTCGTGTTTTGTTCTTTCTTTGCGTCATGTTTACCGCAAATAAACGTATTTACTTTTTTTTAGGGTTCCGTAGTAAACAAGGAACCCTTATAGTTTCGTCATGTCCGTCTGTCTGTCCGCGGTCCCTACCAGCTAAATGGTTGGTTTTAGATATGTGAAAAAATTCACGGCAGTAGCTTATATAACGAATTTAAAAGTAAAACTATCACAGCTGAGTAGGCTTTACAAGTTAACGACTAATAATTGACCAACTTAGATTTGCGGTTGTAAAAACATGTTCTCCCATACATTCTGTATCAAAGATTTTTTTTTCAACTACAAAGTTAAATTTGTTCTTGGGATAAATTCATCCCAACTACGAAACCCTACATTGTGCGTGGTCCGACATGCACTTGGCCGGTTTTGTTTTTTTTCCTTTAACACAGGCAGACACGAAAACCGACTTTAGTTTATCACTTATGTAGATTATGCTTATAGAAGCAGAGCTTTTTTGGCTTTTGTTAATTTACTAAGCATTTTTGAGGCTTCTTTTTAATTTGTGTATTGGTTGTAATCTTTGGTAAAATCAAAAGTAATCATCTCAACTTTTATTACGCTTAACCTACATAACTGGAGCAATTAAATTACCGGTTCAAAATCATGGAACAGTAAGCCCAGGTACGCACGGCCGATTTTTGTTTCCCGCATATTTTGAATGCACTGCTCGCCGAGAGAAAAAAATTCATGAGCGTGTTTTTTTGACGCGATTGGATGCACTCTGTTGGATTCTCAATAGCTTAGTCAGTTTATAATTTTCTCTCTGCTGGGACACAGGCCTCCTCTCTACGAGAGGCTGTGGGCTGTAATCTACCACGCGGGCTTAGCACAGCTTGATAGATGTCACCTATCTTAAAATTTTTGCTTTTAAAACATTCCTCATAATATTGCACCAATGCTCTCAAAACGGCAGTGGTGATGAAATTATTTATTCAAAGTAAAGCGCCTGTCAGGGCCGTGACTACCTGGCCACCACTGCTCAAATTTGTATTCTCAATTTTCGGCTCAATACCGAGGGTTGAAAATCCAGTGCGACATAAACAAATCGTCGCGTTAAAAAATCGCCCGTGTATCTGGGCTTAGTTATTTATCAGCCCATCCGTAGGTAGTCCGATTTACTAGTGCTATTTAAAATGTGAAAAAGTACCGAAGAATTAAGGTTCACATTTTAAGAAACATTACAAATATGATTCCGAAGGCGAATCGTAGGCACTTGGTTAAATGTACCAAAAAATTCATTACTATATGTACATGTACAGTACCGACCAAAAGTCCATGAGCAATCTCACAAAGCAATAGACTGATGCTTCGGTTTGACTTACGACCTTCTTGTATAAGTTGTTACAATACTGTAGACACGCACATTACACACACACACTCACTTTGTCTGCAACCAATGACTAGTTCAATAATCATCATTCGTTTTTAGTTTCATTCGTCTTGTTCACATAAATATTAAAGTTTAGCAGGTAGACCACAAAAAACTAAGTAAATTATTTCGATTTCTGTGGGGTAGATGCAGTTTGTTACGAGTATTTAATTAATAGAACTTTGTTGGTTCGTGGATAATAATATTGGTGACGAGTATTTATCGCAGTGTTGTGGTTATTATTATCAAAAAGCAGGCATAAAATATATTGAAGAGATCAGATCAGATCAGAGAATATTATTGCGCTGCGTAAAAGTGAAGTGAATATCTAATGAAACCGGACTAAGTGTGAGTGTTATCATTTATATATTTCATATTTTACTAAACATAAATCTTAATCAAGGGTATTGTTGATAGAACAGAGGTATTGTTGAGACAGAAGATGCCTTTAAAGTTTTAAATTCATTGTGAGGTTTAATTCGATTAGTGAATAATAAATAATAAGGTATTATGTGTAATAAAAACAATGTTTTTCTTTGTTCTAGAGAAATACTGTGAGGGTTAAGAGATATGAGGAAGGGGCTTATTATCGAGTAGCAGCGACGTCAAATGGTGAATGAAACAAATGGTTTCATACCAACGAGATATTTTGCTGAATTATTAAAAACACGTCATTATGAACCGTTCGCCGTGCACTCTGAAGGCTTGCATCACTGAAGACCAGCTAGAAAACCGTTTTTGACCTTAAAATATTGACCGTACCAACTTAATAAACAACAGATTCGTTATTGCATGAATTTATGGTAACGAATTTTTTAAGCACGTTTCAATAGGGTGTTTGTCGTATTTCTTGCAGATGTTCCGAAATTGTTTAATATTATTTTAGTAGTAGTATTATTTTAGGATTAAAATTTGAGGTTTAGTTTCAATCTTCTTTTCGTAAAGAAAATGAATACTTAAGCTTTAACCTCAATACCAACCAATATTTACTAAAGTCAAATAAAATGTAAAATAATTAATACAAATAAAATATAAACAAACTGCCCATATTTAACCTTAAAATTAGCTATTCTGTAAGTAGTTTTTTACATTTTAAGTAGTCTAATATTCTTATTTATTACTTAATTACTTCGACCATGATCAAAGCTTAATATTTGTGGTGAAAAAATCCATTAATAATTTAAAATATTTCATAATTTAAATATGTCAAAATAATACATACTGCTTCTAAGTTTCTTGACATCTATTTCACATCTTATTCAGCTGAAGTAATGATAAATAATTGTAGCAGTTTTTTAACTTATGTAAAATAAACATAACGAATAAACATATTTTTTTTAATTTAGTTGTCATATATCACGCATTTTTTATTCTAAAACCTTTACTGCAATAACAACATAAAAAAGCATCAATATTTAAAAAAATATTATTATCGAAAACAAAAATAATAATATTTGCAAAAAACCGCACTGTGTTTTACGAGATTAGAACCTGAGGCAGTTTGAATTCCATACCATCGCTTAACGCTTTCTGCTATCTGCACTTGTTAAGTTACTATCGAATTTTAGCAATGCCATTAACTGGTCAAGTTCACGCGCATAGTGCGTGTGTGCTAGCATGTTTAAAGCGACGGAAATATATTGTTGTTTCGTGTAGTGCAAAACTGCGTTATCTGTGGTGTGTGTAAGAGCTATACCGCGTGTTCACAGCAATACGACTCTTAGCGTGCTCATGCACTTTTGAGCGCTTACTGTACATTATCATTATAGGTTTTGTACTATAGGTACACCTCTGCCTAACCCTTCGGGGAATACAGGCGTGATGTTATCTATACTATAATAATATTATAAAGGGGTAAAATTTGTTTGTTTATTTGTTTGTTCGTAAGTTTGTATGTAGGGGGTAATCTCCGGAACTACTACTTGTCGGATTTGAAAAAATCTTTTTCATTGGATAGCCCAATTCTTGAGGAAGGTTATAGGCTCGCGGACGAAGTCGCGGGCAGAATAGTGTTATAGACTTGGCAGTATCGCTAAAACTTTGCCAAAGAATAAACCACATTTAATAAGAACGGCTCAGAGGACAAAATCACACACAAACACACCCTTACACCCTCAACACACACACATACATAAACTCACGCCTTCTCCCTATATGGGTTGGCGGAAACTACAGAACAACACCTGGTACGATCCTTACAAACTCCTTTTGCTTCGTTTACGTTCTTAAATACGAAATCGTTTATCAATAATGCATAAATAACTATTAATCCTCAAAAAAACAAATCCATAAACATTTTCTTCGATTTCACCCCACCTAATAAAACTGACGCCCATTATATTGTCAACCGAGTAAATAAATGGTTCCTGTATACAAAACAAATATTTATAAATATAAGGCTATGATTGTCTAAAAGGCAGGAAGGGCGACTTCCGTTAGTGGCGCGGTTAAATTTCCCTTTCACGGGTTTTTAGGTAACCTACTGTTTTGATCAAGTAGCTCAATTGAAACATATAGGTAAGTTTAGATAATTATATTGTTTGTTTATAGTTTGTGTAGTGTTTGTGTTTGTGGCAAAGCAATAACAGCCGCATGGTCAATCCACCAGGTTAAGCTACGCTTGCCGGGGTTGGTCCGTGGGACCATCTTTACGTACCGAGACTACTCCGTGCCTCGGAAAACACGTCAAGTCGTCCCGGCTGTCATTCGTGAATCTTTGACAGTCGTTACGGGTCGTCAGAAGCCCGAAAGTCTGACAACCAGTCTTACCAAGAAGTATCGTAGTACCCAGTTACTGGGTTGTGGATCACAGATAGGACTGCCTACTCCATGTAAAATACTGGTATTCAACTGCATCCGGTTAGATTGGAAGCCGACCCCAACACAGTTAAGAAAAGTTTAAGCAGATTGATTGTTTATAGTTTGTGTGCGAAAAGGTAAAATAATTTAAATTATTTGTGATTAAGAATTGATTTAAGGGTCCGGATGTTAGTACGATTGGGATAAAAACGCTTTCAAGGACACTGAACTGACACAATATAAATTTTAGTGGTATAACGCCTATGGGCGTTTAGTGTCCCTCAAAGTGTTAAATGTATTTAAGCTTCCCAAAGTAGAGGTAGGTGGAAAATATTTTATACTTATGTTAATGGGGAATGCTACCCACGATAGACGTAGTTTAAAAGACAGTAGATTTTCTACTTCTAGAGTTCATAATTTTTTTTTTAAGCTCTCTTAAAAAATATAAATGCATTCGATTCGCGATTTAATCTAAGTCTAAGATTTAATTTAAGTCATTAATTGATTGACTGACTTTTGGAAAAAGTCAATTGATTACCGATACTGAGTAAATTATGAATATTAATTGAAAGTTTTATATCACCGGCTCTGGAAAAAGTCAAACCCGTCACACTTAATCACTGAAAAAATGACACAAATACACAAACCATCATTTAAAAAGTTAACCGAACAAAACGAGCGCACAACGCTAACATCGCGTCCAAAAAAGCATCCTGCAAAGTGCGTATAACCAAACTTAATCAAGAAAAAAAAAATGCGTTCCCCCTTAACATTTTAACGACTTCCCTTTAAGTAATTTATCAAACTTCAGACTTTATGTTGACGACAAAGAACATGGTACTTACAATGTTGTCAGCTTCCCAACTTTTTCAATCTTAATTGTACACGAAAAGTTTTAACCACTACACAAACACACACAGAAAAGTTTTAACACGACAATTATTTATATATAATTTAGTATCTGCACAGAAATATAATTATATTTAATTTAAAGTTTATTTTATATAAGTGTTCGGGAGTTCGCGACTCTATGTAGCGCTCTAGGTAGCGCGTCCGTCCGACTCTGTCGGCTGACGGTTTCAGAGTCCCTCAACCGCTGAAAACTGAAGTGAAGACGGGTCTCGTCTTTACGCAACGTATTGAATGCTTTACATATCGACTGTACAAGTGTGTGAGAATTGAATTGGAATATTTATATTCATTGTACTTGAACTATTTATATTGTGCACTAATTTCGTGTAAGTATTTCAATTATATTGATATTTCTCGACGGCATGTGAAGCCAAGTTAGAGGCCCATGCGCGGCATGAAAATTCTGACACTAGGTTAGTCACTAACCACAAAAAAAAGGAAGAAAAAAATCAATTATTCTAAGTTTCTTTTGCAATACTTACCTACATTTAAAATGTTCTGTTAATACTGTTTAGTTAAATAAAATGTTTTCTAAGAAGGTATCGTGTTATTCATAATATTAAAATATTCAAAACATCGTAAATTTCTGATAAAAATAAAGATTATTTTCATTAAAAGTAGACAATGACACATGCAATATTCGTTTTTAAAACCAAAATATTAAGATGGGTCGTAACACGTAAGTTTCTTAATTAAAAATAAAGCAAGATATTTTCATTTAAATAAATAATATGGTGGGTTTCACTTTAAGTTTTGTTAGTATTATCTAAAACATTATTTCGTAAACAACGCTTTAAAATGAGATCAAATTCGTTTGTGTAGTCTACAAACAATATTTTGCATTGAGTCAAATGACGAGCTAATTACTATGGCCTAAATGGTTAGTCAAAATATTGTTGATAATAATAGTTTTAGTCTCAAAAGGTCTGCCTGATTTCAGAATGTATTTTTAAGACAGAACGAATTACAGAAAAAAGTTCCTACTTTTAAAATGTGCTTGATAATCGATAATAAGTTCCTTCACTAAGAGAACCTAAGGACCGGCGGCGGTGATCGCGTCCGGCCCTGATTCGGGCCATGGTACGGAGCGAGAAGAAATGGGAGGCCGTCACCTCCTTCTACGAAGCAGTAATGCTGGCGAAGGAGGAGGCAGAACGCGTGAGGGAGAGTCAAAATTCGGGTTCTTACGCCCCTAACCGCCGCAGGAGGAGACGCCCTGGGCGTCGGGAATCGCGAGGCGATTTCCGGCCACCGTAAGCGCGGGCTTGCGGACGATGAGCAATGGGTAGCTCGCCACCCGATAAGGACCAGGCCCGGGTCGATGGCGCGTTGTGTTCCATTCGCGCCTCAAAGAGATGTCAGCAGAATTGACGGGGTCCGCTAGGGCCGATGCCTGCCGGGGTTGCAAAGAATACCGAAAAGGAAATCGTGGCCCCGGCAACATGGCAACTGAAGGAACACGGGTGGGTTTTATTCTGTAAGAGTCTGACATGCCCTCAGCTCCACCCAGAGCGAGAGAAGTTATTTGACAATATCCCACACAAAAATAAATTGCCTAAAAATAGCGGAACAGACAGACGTCTGTATTAATTGGGTACCCCCTCTTGTAATGGATCCCAATTAAGCGCCTGCTCATCAAAGAAAATACTACTACCTACTAAATTCCTACCAAAATTATTGAGTAAAGTGTACTCTAGGAGCAAAACTATTTAACCTATATTTTCATAAAACATACATTTATTACATCAACTTATGTCTATATAAGATAAAAGCCTAAATATTATGCTAATAAACACCAGATCCGTGAAGGCTGTAAAATGAAGTGCTAAGTAACCTTCTTCATCTTTATGGCAGACGTTTGCACCGAAATATCAATTTGACGTATAATCACGGGTTAATGGCGTCTTAGACGGATGTAATTAACTTCAGCGTTTGGACATAATCGGGCGACGGATTAACCCGTCAACCGTCATAATATAATCGTAGATTAGAAATAGACGGAGAGGTGGAAAGATGAGCGAGAGATGTATTGAGCTGAGCGAGTTTTCTACGCTTAGGACTACACAATCTTAATTTTGACAGACAAGTGTAGTTTTAAGAGTAGTAAGTTTTTTAGAGCAGTGGTGGCCCGAGAGCAGTAGTGTCCCTGTGGTAACGGCCGCGACTTACGAGTTGTAGGTCGTAGGTTCGAACCCAGACAGGCGCTTTACTTTGTGTAAATTATTTCATCACCACTGCTCTCAAAACGGTGAAGGAAAACATCGTGAGGAAACCGGCATGTCCTAGAACCGAAAATTCGAAGACATGTGACATCTACCAACCCGCACTGGGCCCGCGTGGTGGATTACAGCCCACTCCCTCTCACAGAGAGGAGGCCTGTGTCCCAGCAGTGGGAACATTATAGTATGTAGCATTTAAGTTTTTTAGTGGCAATTACATGACATTGTATTGTGCTCTTAAAACGTATTTTTCTTTCAGTTTTAAACTGTTTTTGAATTGGTTCTCCTGCTAGCAAACTGCTGTCACCACTCTCTCTGCAAGACAGGTTATGTTTCCTCTACAGACCGTACATTAAGGCCAACGTTAAAAAAACCAGTGAGTTGTGATTAGCTGTGGAAGTGTACGGGCTATAAATAGATTATTAAAGTTAAAGAACCTCATGATTTTCTTCCATATCAACAGGGACAAAAAACAGAAGAAAACGTATGATCCACATAAAATACTTTATCGCAAATTCCCCAAAACTAGGCACAAAATAATTTATGCCGTGATAGAATCTGACCCTAAACGGAGTGTCCCGTTTAGATGCAAACATCGATCGATTAGAACTTGCTTCAAGGACTGAAGGATCAAATAAGGACTACATTCTTCTGTCCCTTGCCTGAGATAACCCTAAGAGCTTTTTGCGATTAAGTTAACAATACCGTCTCCTACACGGTGGCTACATTAGTGGACAATACGTGATACGAACAATGTTTCGTATAATATTGGATACAGAAGATTTTATGGGGTTAAAAACTTTCGTGCTATTTTTAGTCACGCGAGTTCCTGTGCGGTGTTTGTTTAAAAGGAATGTCGTGCTCGAATTATTCCCGAAAGGACGGAAGGAAATACGGTATCACAATACAAAGGACATGAAACGTCAAACACATGCATAACAAAAAAAAAAAAAAAAAAAAAAAACACAAACGTCAAACACATGCTTAAAAAAATAATTATAAAAATAAAAAAGTCTTTTATCACTTCCAGAAAATGGTTCTTTACAAGTTAAATAGTTTGTTAGTTTCAATTTTTTACTTTTTTTTTATCGATAGTAGTTTCAGTTTTATATAATAAAATTATTCTGTAAGAACCCTTTTGCAGGTAAAGGCCTCCTCCAAGCTGAGTCAGTTTTCTCTGGATTGTGGATGAAATACATGCTTATACAGTATGTTAAATAACAGAGGGCGTTCCCTTATAATCTATATCATTGATTGAATAAAACGAAAATATCAGTATAGAAAAAAAAAAACAACTGACTTCTAAAAAAAAACACTACACAGTGAAAAATAACTTTAATTTCGTGTCTTTGATTTTGAATTTTGAGTTTTTGTTTTTTGTTTTATGGAAGTCGGTTGTTTTTTTTTTTTGGATAATGTTTATATGATCCACTTTATAGTTGTGGTACCTACCCCACACCAATTCGAATAACACTACCTGCTATGTAAATAACAATGAAAGTTTAGGAACTTATATCATTCACATACGAAGTGGGAAAAAATACGTATTATTGAAGCTAACTCAAAAAGTACCCAAGCAAAGTTAATAAAATTTACAAGGGACCTCTGAAGTATGACCTACCAAACAAAAAAGAATCATCAAAATATACGAGTATTCATAATTGGCGGAGTAATTACGTAAGTAAGTAAATTAATAATTACGTGAGTAATTACGAAGTCAATTAAAAACAAGAAGACCCAATTCAAAAAATTAATTAATTAACAATAAATTCAAAACGTCCTATTTAAAATCAAAATAGTAGCGCGGAATAGTAACCTAGCGTATTGGCGTTGCCCAAATCGGCCATTCTTCCACGTTGAAAGACAAGTGCCCGTGTACAGAGTGTTTCTTTCACGTATCAATTTAATATTTTTTGTGAATATTTTAATATTTAACATTTTTTTCTTTGCATTTATGGACGCTTACTTTACTAATATTATAAATGCCAAAGTAACTTTGTGTATCTGTTACTTTACCTTACAGCTAACCGGATTTGGATGTTTGTCATACGGATAGACCATGACCAGGGGTTCATTTCAGCCGAAAGACGTCTACTGCTGGACATAGGCATGACCTGGGTTATGACTGGTTTATTCCGGCAGTACGTTTCCGTGGGATAATTTTCAACTTCAAAGCGGGTAAAGTCGCGATCAAAAGCTAGTAACAAATATTGCCAATTCGAGGACACTAAGTATATGTGTGTTATCCGTGTTAAAAAAACTGACAATTAAACTTAATTAATTGAAGCAATTACAAAACGAAAACTGTTCCTCTATATTTCAGTAGGTGCCTACCTAATTAATTTGTGGTCGTAAAACCTAGGTGTAAATTAAAGAGAATAGTTAACATGGTAGGTGGTCCTTTGGGGTACCTACCTAGCATTTGGGTATAATGAGGAATATGGTTGTACATTTCATGTAGGTAGTAAGTGCCTAGTCCCACCGAGACATTAGGTGCAGTATGCGATGACACGTGGTACCTTTATCCCTCGTCTTAACCAAAGCGATAGGTCGCACGAATACGCGATCGTCGAAAACCGCAAGGACGAAAAAAACATTGGCACTCCGAGAGTGCCGACAGAAGTGAAAACTTGAACAATTTTATTGTTCATGAAATACTTTTAATGAGGTGTCGGTAACGGTAACAGTGTCGCGAGTTCAATTGTTTTTTTTAATCTCAAAATTGCCCAACGCGCTTAAAGAAGTTTTCACTTCAACAAAAAGAACGCGGCGGTCGCGTGCTCGCGTAACGATTGCTTTGGTTAGCGCTCGCCCTTAAATTCAAATTCAAATTTAAAAGTCATTTATTCAAACTAGGCTGAGAATCAGCACTTTTCGGACGTCAAAATACATAAGACAGTCCCCCAAAAACGCCAACCCTTCACCATTTTCTAGTGGTTTAGCTGGGAAGAAGAAAAGCAACAAACTCCCCAGCAGCACAGCTGTCTGTTCAGCAGCCCCGGATCTAGATTTTTTTTGACGCGGATCAAAATCTGCCTTCTGCCGACCCCCGCCAATCTTTTAGGGGATGCGCTAAGTTAGCCCCCGCGAAATTAAAATTTTCTCAAAATGAAAATTTTGGCAGCAACATATTAATCAAATTGTATCGATCGACAATAATGCGCCAATTCAACAGGGGCGCCAAAACTTGTAAAAAAGAAAAAAAATTGAATGATTATAAATGTGCTGCGCGTCTCATTTATTGCAAAGTTGCTTTGTGCTGTGTGGTGCACTTGTCTGCTACGCTTGAATTTGTCACCCCCTGAAGTTGGCGACTGGAGCACGGCCCCCCCCTAAATCCGGGGCTGCTGTTCAGTTAGAAAAACTTGATTTTATACAGTAAACTATCACTACTTTGATACGAAAATGTAAAATAGATTTCAAGTAGAAACTGAATAACGTCGAGGGATTGAAGTGGTCATAATTTTCGTAGTAGGATTTCAGATCACAATAAACTGATAATGCGATTAATACATTAAAGTTCAAAGAAATCCCACAGGAAAAGGAAGAGAAAAAGTTTTGGCCAAACATTCGTAACAAAGTTTGGATTATTGGCGAACATTGTTGGCACATCAATGTTTCTTAACACTCGTATTTTCTCATGGGACATTTATCGGCAGTCACATACTACTAGCTTACGTTTAATGTTAGTTTTCAGTTTGCTACCTTAGGGCCTATGCACACCACGTTTTTTAAACGCGCCGTCGACGCGCTTTTGTAGCGATACAGACGCGATACGCACGCGAGTCAGACGCATCCCAAACTGCTCTGTAAGATAAAAGCGCGCCGTCGACGCGCGTTTAAACATCTCTTACAAACCAAAAATCATTCAGTATCTTCCTATTCCGTAAGAGATTTCGTAAACGATGTAAACACACTTATTTATTTTTATAAATAGTTTCCACACAAATTATAAATAGTTTCTTTCACAAATGTAAATAGTTAGTGCAAAGTTTATGGCGCAATCTTAAACTATACAGTAAACAGTATCTATCAACATCAAATATTCCGCACTGAATGAGGTACGTATTGTTCTAGAAAATCATTAAGGTTGTAATTACAACAATATTCATCAATAACTTCATATTTAAATTCATAAATTTCCCACTGCTGGGACACAAGCCTCGTCTCTGTGAGTCACATTCATCAACATTTCTAAAATTAGATTTAGATACACAAAAATACTCTACCCAAAAATCCTTACTTAAAGATCAGTCACCCGTAATACAGATATCGTTGAAAGCATTCCAATAATAACATGTAATTCAGAGCATCGACAGCGTCGGGGACCCATTTGATCTCCGTAATCCGAAACTTACAGAATAACCAGCTAAGGTCCCTTTCACGGCCTCTGGCGATACGATTTGCGACAAGCGCGCGCGTCACTTGATTCCGTCCATCGCTCTGCATGTCACTTCGCGGTGACTCGTGGCCTGCTTTGCCCCCGATAGAAAAAAGACGCATTTAACATTTTATTCCAGGTTTGAGTTATATACATTGCCGGAATCAGAAAAACAGGTGCATCTGTCTGATATATAACTCAAATCTGGAAAAAAAATTAAATGCGTGTTTTTTTCTATCGGGGGCAGAGCTGCTCTAAACAACTTTTTTCATTCGTTTTCTTCTCAGTCGCTGTCCCAAGACGCGTATCGCTTGAGCGTGTAACTCATGTCCACGGGGTGGGCAAAAGGCCGATGACGTCATCTTCGACCTCATAGAGAAGTACTATCCTACTATTTTCCGATCAAATCTCACTATTTGATTGGATTAAAATGCTTCGCAGCATCCAAAGATATGTATAATATTGGGCATATTGACCTAGTTTGTGAATGGGAGTTCGATCAAATTGATGTATGGCTTTGTATCGCGATATTTATCAATGTATTTAGCAATGTTAGAATTGGGTAACTGATAGGTATTGGCAGGATTTATGAATCGCAATGATACTATAAATTTATTTTGTCTGTTATTAATTTGCTGATAATTTTCTTATAACCCAATGAGTAAGACGGTGTCATGCTAATATCCTAATGGCTCAGATAGTATAACTTGTAAGTGTAAAGTTGCAATTCCTTTTTTCCCAGGGCAAAATTCACAAAAAGTATGTTCGACTTTTAAGGAGTAATTATTATTGAAGTGAAAACTTCTTTAAGCGCGGTGGACATTTTTGAGATGAGAAAAAAACAATTGAACTCGCGACACCGTTACCGACACCTCATTTTTGTAAACGCGATTGTGCTCTTTATTTATAGGTATTATGTTATGGATCGATGTTCTTTACAAGTATTTTTATTTGAAAGGTTTTGGAAGTATTTTTTTTTTGTAAACGCGATTTTTCTCTTTATTTAGATAAGGTTACAGTCCTATGTTCTATACAAGTATTTTTCTTCCTGCACAGTAAAATTGTTAAAGATTTCACTTCTGTCGGCACTCCCGGAGTGCCACTGTTTTTTATTTAATCCCGGATTCTGGTCATTCTGCCCGGTAGATAGCATTAGGTTCGCCCCCTATTACATGGGACTTAAGCATAACTGGCAAAAAGTGGGTGTACTATTATGTAGGTACATGTCTGCCTAACCCTTCGGGGAATACGTAAAGCGTGATGTTATGTTATAATTATTTAGAAATGCAACATTCAAATGCTTTAGTAATTTCGATCTTAGTTTGACTTCTTGGCGAAGGACATAACGCAACTAGGGACAAATCAGACATGCGAGCGTATAGTCTCACAATCAAATTAAATGGACACAATTTTATTTTCTTAATTTTACGAAACTTGATTTACTAGCAAGATTTCCATCGCAACTACGCATCTCAAACTCATCACTCAAAATTGAAAACAAAGCGTAAACATCAAGCGCTTTCGGTCAACGCACTTGTAAAAGTTAAAATCGTTTGCAATAAACATTCTATTGTCTGTCAAGATGAACTTTGGTTTATGGTTGAATCTTAAAACCGTACCGAACATTATTTGGTCGTCGCCAATACTACTGAGCAATAAAACGGAATCAGAGACTGATTGTTGTGACTTCCAGAGTTAGTGCATTTAAGGTTTATATCGACACTACTTTGTTGTCTGTCTACTAGTATTATGGTAACCAGATAATAATATTTTCACAAACAACCTTCTTCAAGACAAATCGAAATTGCTGTACCTACTGGTCGAATACATGCGAGCGCCTGGCCGGCAATGTTTGTATGAAAATTCATATCTGACGTGTATAGCGGCCAAATAAATTACTATGAAAACTCATATCTGTCGTGTTATTTAAAAATCGAACGACTTTTTTACTTCAACTAAGGAGGTAAAATATCAAAGATTTTATTTAAATTTCGATTTGGCTTGCAATTAAAGTACTTAAAGAAGAAACAAATGAACATAATGGTGCGTGAAAAATTATCGTTGTTCGTAATAGATTTATAATTTACTCAGTTTGAATTTCCGCGAATTATTTGAGAAAAGTAGGTACTATACAAGCCTTGGCCACAACCAGGCAATGATGGACTCACGTATGTGTGCCTTGGCTTTGCCTCGGCCCACATTTTCACAATCGACCATCCATACCCCGTTGTAGGCCGCGACAGTAATGTACTATATATTATGTACTATTAATATATATTATGATCTATGCTTTTTAGTTTATCTTGGACATCACTGACAACTTTGAAGGAAAACATAGTGAGGAAATCTGGACTTTCAGTTAATATAAGTCTGTAATCGCCAACCAGACTTGAGCAAGTGTGGTGATCAATGCTCGTGCCTTCTTTGTACGAGAAGAGGCTTTTGCTTTGCAGTGGAAAGAAATAGGCTATATATTATATTACCTGGTCTTTCCTAATTACGAAACATGATATGAAGCATTGAGGAGCTCGTGGCTAGGTAATAACAGCTGCACGGGTCGATCCATCAGGTTAAGCTACGCTTGCCGGGGTTGGTCCGTGGATGTGTGACCATTACTACATACCGAGACTCCTCCATGCTTCAGAAAGCACGTTAAGCCGTTGGTCCCGACTGTCATTCGTGGATCTTTGACAGTCGTTACGGGTCGTTAGAAGCCCGAAAGTCTGACAACCAGTCTTACCAAGGGGTGTTATATTACCTAGTTACTGGGTTGTGGAGGTCAGATAGGCAGTCGCTCCATGTGAAATACTGGTTGTCAGCTGCATCTGGTTAGACTGGAAGCCGACCCCAACATAGTTGGGAAAAGGCTAGGTAGATTGAATATGAAGCGTTCTGCAATACCACGCGTGTGGTATATACGGAGTGAATTTTTGAGAAACGGCTTTATGAAAAATCTAAGTGGTTGTGGCAATATTGATCTTATCCGAAAAAAAACCACTAACGCTTCTCCTTTCAATCACTACTTTCTTACACCATAAGAGAAAACACGCAGAATCACGCCACGATAACAAACATATAAGTAAACATCCCTACGTCATCTCATGTCGTTGACCTTTGTCCCTCGTTCCCAAACATCCTGATATCCTGCGGAACGCTATTTAACATGGAGTCAAGGCCATTCAAGGGGAAGGGCACGCAATGGCGTGCCCACATAAAAACTTATCACCACGAATAATAATAACGGCGACAGATAGATAGAACATTCGCTTTTTTGTTAACACATCCACACTAACACTATAGAAAAAGAAAAGTGATAATCTGTCTGGGTGTTTGCGAAGTTTTTCGACCTAAATACTAAATTGATTTTGATAAAATTGCCGGAGAATGAAGTCACCATTTTTCCGGTGAAAAGCAGTTTTTACCTCCTCAAAAAATTACGTGATCGAACATCACGTAATTTTTTGAGGAGGTAAAAACTGCTTTTCACCGGAAAAATGGTGACTTACCAGGCGAGTAAAACCAGGAGTAAAGTTAGTGCTAAATATATGTGCGAAAAGTTGAAAAAGCACCATGGTATATGGTGTGGAAAAGCTAACGGAAGAAAATAATGATATGGTTACACAAATTGTATGGAGAGGGGTTCTGAAACTTGTGATGTTAAATCACCGTGAAAATTTGGCGTCTCACCCTATGTTTATGATGTGAATATTTTGTATGAAAATTATGCTTTGAGGGAGAATAGTTTATTAAAATTGATTTAAGATAGATAGATAGATAGATAGATAAAACATTTATTTAGTGCACACAAAAGACACACGTAAACACAATTAAATTATAACAAATTAAATAAAAACAAGATGCCAATGTAAAAAAAAATAAAATAAAGAAACATAAGTGTAGAAGTGACATTATGACATACCTACTTTGGAATAATTAAATATTTATAAGGTGCGGTGTGCGTCTCAAGGTTGCACCAAATGGGAGTCCAACTCAGCATATGTCAGGCAAATATACCTGACGCTGATATTCTGCTGGATCCCTGCAGTGACATACGGACGTCGAGCAGACGAGATAAATTAGTGTTGTGCTTGTGACAAAGTGTTATGCGTGGAGTACAATTATGTAAGTACTTACAAGTACCCTCAATTTAAATTATGTACCTATCTACAACAAGTTTTGCATTGGGAAAGGTTTTTGTTCGTTAATGTGTCGATTTTGTTTTGATTACTTGTTTTGTTTTAAGAAAGTACTGCTGTCATATATTTTTTGTTAAATCCCTTTTCCTTAATTGTTTTAGCCGCTTGAGTGGAGAATCTTTGGGGGTCTGTTTTTTTTGTATTTGTATGTGAAAGTAACACACTGAAGTGAAAAAGTTTTGGCTATAGCAGATAGACTTTTTAGGCTTACGTTCGTCCGAATGACAAAACGGAACTCTTATAGGAGGTTCGTGTTTCTGTCTGTCTGTTCGAATTTAAATGAAATGAAATTGTTTATTGTCATGGTAGCTAAGAGATCACCAGTCTCAACTGACGGCGCCGGTTCACGAACATGACGCGTGGATCAGCACTATTCTGTTCAACCATTTGCGAGAGAACTGAGTAAGTTCTGAACCGTGTTCTAATAAACAAACCTGTCTTTATGCTTCCAAAAACAACTGAATGGGGACCAGGTCAACTTATTGCTATTATAAATGACACATAACAGATGTTCCATACATAGCCACGAAACGATATCATTCAGAAACCAAGACATATTGTGTGACAGAATTCTATTGTATTCAACAGTGTAGCCATATTGTGCCTTTTGTAATAATATTGCGTATATTCCTTATGTGTGACAGTTGCGGTTTGAGGTCCCCTTTCCTTTTCTTATTGCTATTGAACCCCAGATCGATAATCACAGATATTGATATGTTAATAAACTAAAAGGTTATTAAAGGTGGTTACTAGCCTGTGAAGTTCTTTTTCCAAGTGTAAAAAACACTAATTTTAAATTGCTAGTGACCGACCCCCTTTTTTTTTTTAATTGAGAAATTATCAAATAACTTCAGCGTCGACTCGACACCGATGTGAACCCCTCCCGCTATTACCTGGGAACACGACGGTGGCACATTTCGAGGACCATGAAAACCTATGGCCTCGGACTTGTGCAGGGCCACGTCGAGTCCCAGCTGCCGGATCCTATCAACAATTGTCGCAACCCCGCGTGTCGCTAAGTCGGCCGCCGCCTGGTACAACCTCCCCTGCGCCAGGACCAACGTGTCGTCAGCGTAACAAACGACGCTGACGCCGCTAGGGAGGTCGGCCCTGCCCCTGTGCGCACGGATCCAATTTAATAATATAGCGACATGTCAAAACATCGAGATTGCTGTGCAATAACTAAGATAAACATTAATTTGGTATAGAATTTTAGAAGAACTACGCGGTCACGCAGCAGATACGAAAAGGGACTTAAGGATTTTTTATAAATTTTTATTGTTCACAAAACCACCAAAGAGAACCACCATAAAGCCACCGGGGCGGGCCTAAAAAGCGCTGGCGTGACGATTTGGACTCGTTCCTGACCAACTGGCCGAAGAAGGCACAACATAAGGAAGACTGGAAAAGTATGGGGGAGACCTCCCAGCAGTGGGACAAAATATGATAAAAAAAGTGATTTTAAGCGTATTTCTAAATCAAGCAAACTGCGATCATTTTTCATTCATTCTCTTCATGCGTGATGATAATTGTCGTCTTTTCTCGTATTCGCATTAAAGTATGAACAATGATTTAGATTTACTTAGATGACGTTGAAATACTTACCAGAAACATGGCGAAGCTTTCCGTTTCCGTTCGTAAAAGTAACTTTAACTTTAATATAGTTTCTCGCTTTTGATTGTTCACAAAAGATATACGGATCTAGAAGCAAATAACTACCTAGTAAATAAAACTAGATAGAACGAGTAAACGAGGTCGCAGTTAGCACGTAAAGCAGTAACATTGTTCTGACGTAGTTGTTTTACTGTTAACTGCCGTTTTATTGTTCAGTACAAACGCCGCACGCATCCTTAATTTGTAATTGATGTACGAATAGTTTCTATGACGGGATCTTTGTCTAAGCTGAAGAAATACCGAATAGAAAATATTATCTTAATTATTATCACTATGCAAATATTAATAGACACTGAACAGTCTCTGCTAATATGATAAGATAAGATAATATTTATTTTGTAAAACATGAGTACATAAAGAAGGTCTTAAATTAGTTGCAATATTAAAACATCTACAACTGCAATTTGTTTTTTTTTTTGTATAAAAAAAACAAATTGCAATGTCAAAATTTAAATTAAATAGAAATTACAATGTCCAAATTTATTTTTCTTTCAAAATTACAATATTAAAGTCTAAATTCAATTCGTAATCACAATGTCAAAATTTAATTAGAGTAAGACAGACAGAAAAAACAAATCAATAAGCACAATCAGAAATCTATACAAGCAAAATAACAATAAAAGGAAATTTGTTGTCAGAAACATCAAGATTATCAGAAGAATCGGCAAGAAGGTTGTCAATATAACAGCATGACAGAGCCAGTCATGTTTTCCAGTCATGTTGTGATCTTTTTTTTGTAGTGAACCATACATGTTAACCTTTTGGTTACAGAAGATATTGAAGGTTCAGGTTGTTCTAACTTTTTTTTTACGAAATCAAGTTACTTCTTCTATAACTTATCTTTAAATGCCACCACAACTCCTATCCTGTTACATGGACCCATAAGCACAATGTTTTGCGTGCGCACTTCCGTAAACAACGATTTTTCACACCAAAATATGGTGATGGGTATTGGCTGATCTTTGCGTTATGCTCGTGAACGGGTGCTGCTTGTGGTGACTGGTCGTCTTGCTGATCATGGTTTTGTTATTGTAACTAGTAATTAACTGTTTATTTATTTTACCTCGATGGTCCTAGTTTATAACTTCCAATTACAACTTTAAATAGCTTTATGTAAGCGGGCACGCTCTTTATGCCTGGAGGCTTTTAGTTAGATATTTAGTTCTGTTTACGTTTAGTTTTTATTTCTGCTTGAGTATAGTTCTCGATGTTTTTGGTTGATAGGTATATTGGCGTGTGCTAGCTGACATATGGCCAATAATTTATCATTTAAATTATGTTTTGTGTTGCGTAATGTAAACTATTTTGCATACTATTGTTTAGCATCATTATTTTTTTTTAACTTGAACAGACAGCTGTGCTGCTGGGGAGTTTGTTGCGCCACTTCTTCTTCCCAGCGAAAGGCACTAAGAAGTGGTGAAGGGTGGGCGTTTTGGGGGACTGTCTTATGTAATATTGACGTTCAAAAAGTGCTGATTCTCAACCTAGTTTGAATAAATGACTTTTGAATTTGAATTTGTAAAATGTAAGTCCTTACCCAGTAATATTTTTTGCTGTTTGTTGTATACATGGTGTAGATATCGCCTATATTATGCACCCTGTACATAATCCCTAGGACCCTAGGCCATCTTTTATAACAATCACTGATAGGCAAGTGACGTATTTTTAAAAAACCGGCCAAGTCCGTGTCGGACTAAGCACAATGAAGGGTTCCGTAGTTGAAATGAATTTATTCATCCCAAGAACAAACTTAACATTGTAGTTGAAAAACATGTTCTCCCATACATTCCAACTGCAAATCGTCGCTCGGCATCCAATACTGTGAATGTGATATTTTTTACGTTTTTTTTTAATTGCAGGATCCCTTATTTCAACGTGTAGAATGAAATAAAACAAAAATCAGATTTTCCTAAAAAAAAATCACATTCACGGTATTAACAATATAATAATAATATAAATCTAATCTAAACGAGCAATTCTTGTATATATGTATAAATATAAACTGAATCTCGGAAACGGCTCCAAGAATTTTTATGAAATTTAGTATGCAGGGGGTTTTGGGAGCGATAAATCGATCTAGCAAGGTTTAATTTTTAGAAAAGGTCGTTCAAAAAAAAATGGTCATCCAGATATTTTTCGTGACTCATTGTGTTAGTAAACATAAGAACCATGTTAGCTTATTTTACCAGGTCACTCAGAAAGTTTTGCGACTAACAGTTTTTGTCTATGGGATATTGGCTGGTATTGATTTCAATTAAAATTATGACTATTTATTACAAAAAAACATAACATTCCAAATGCGAAATTCACTCCACATTTTTTTACGAGCAAAATCAAAATACTCTGTCTTGCTGAAAACTGGATTTACAACGAGAACATTTTCGCGCAATGATTTAGTACGATTTCAAATGTCGACTAAAACCAAAAGAATCGTTTGAAAGACTTCAAATGGTGTTCATAGAAAAAAGCCCTACTAAAGCGACTGTTTTCCGCAACGAATTTATGCATGGTCGAGTAATTTTGGCGGACGAAGAAAGAAGTGGCCGCCTTATGACGGCTGTTACATAACAAAACGTGCTGGCCCTGAAAATTTTAATTCAAGAGAATAGGCGAATTACATGTGAAAAAGTTCAGCATATACTGTAGCTTGGATCGGGAAGTGTGCATAAAATTCTACATGGGCATCTTTGGGTAAGGAAGATAGTTTCACACTGGTACCGCAAAATCTGACGCAGGCTCAGAAGGAGGTTTGGGTAGAATGGTGCCGAGACATGATAGCAAAATTTGAAGCAGGCTCGTCTCGGCACGTTTAAGATATCATTACGGGTGACGAATCTTGGATTTATCAGTATGATCCAGAAACGAAGCGTCAGTCAACCGTGTGGCTGTTTCAAAATGAACCAACGCCTACCAAAATGAAGCGAGCCAGAAGTGCAGGCAAAATTTTGATCGCATTTTTTTTCTTTGACGGGTTATCTGGTGTCAGTACCCTGACGAGATCAAAAGAGCATCAATGCTGAATGGAATGTTACAAGATGTTTGCCAGAAGTTTTTACTACTGCAAGCAGCAAGCGACCGAACACTGGCCTTCGTGGGCTACTGCTTTACCACTTCATCACCTGAAGATGCACTGGCTGCATTTAGAAGGAGATTGGAGAGGTGTCTGATGCGGACTGGAAAATGTGTTAAGAAAATTGGTTTAGACGTATGAAACTGTATGGACGCCAATGGAGAGTTCTTTGAAAAGATATAACAAAAAAAATTAAAACCTGTAGTATATTTTTTTCTAGTATCGCAAAACTTTCTGAGTGCCCCACGTAATCTAGTTTAAATTTATTTCACCCCATGGGAGATGGCACTGCAGTGATTGATGTACATGCAATCCAGCCTGCTAACGATCATTTTTATTAGGATATTGTTGGAGCTGGCCCGCACTCTGCACACCCCCTGGCGCGCAGAGTGCGGGCCAGCATCCCTATGTACACCTCACTTGCATCGTTGCGTAAAAGCAATTAATATGTGCGTCCGCAAACATTCCCGATGCGCTTGCTGCTTGCAGTAGGCAAGCAGCAAGCGGCCGAACACTGGCCACTTCATCACGACAACGCGCTGGCTCTCTCAGCGCTCAAAACAAGGGACTCTCTGGACAGCACACCGGTCAAATTTATAGGTCATCCTCCTTACAGTCCCGATTTGGCTCCGTGCGACTTTTTCTTGTTCCCCAAAATAAAAAATCAACTCAAAGGAAAACAGTTTTCATCACCTGAAGATGCACTGGCTGCATTTGAGAAGGAGATTGGAGAGGTGTCTGATGCGGACTGGAAAATGTGTTATTAAAATTGGTTTAGACGTATAAAACTGTGTATAGACGCCAATGGAGAGTTATTTGAAAAGATATAATAAAAAAAATTATAACCTGTAGTATATTTTTTTGCTAGTATCACAAAACTTTCTGAGTGCCCCACCTAATCTAGTTTAAATTTATTTCACCCCATGGGAGATGGCACTGCAGTGATTGATGTACATGCAATCCAGCCTGCTAGCGATCTTTTTTAGGATATTGTTAGAGCTAGCCCGTACTCTGCGCACCAGGGATGCACACCTCATTCGCATCGTTGCGTAAAAGCAATTAATATGTGCGTCTGCGAACATTCCCGATGCGCTACAAAAAGGGTCAGCCCCACCAATATCCTGAAAGCGTTTTTGTATTGGACACGAAGGGCGTTGCACGACCTTTGGGTATATCTAGCCCACAGGCTGCACGTGTAAAACGTTGTACAATAACCTCGAAATAAAGTAATTTTGACTTTTTAAGTGAGCAGCGTGCAAACCTGCGAGCCAGCATGTTCGCCCTTACCGACAACGCCCTTCGTTCCCGCTTAATATCGAGTCCGTCATTGTGGTCAGGGGTCAATATATGACCAAGATATTTAAACGTAAATACTCTTTGTAGTGGCGTCCCATTGAGTAATACAGGTGGTACATAACCCGGTCTACTCCCAGCCTCAAAGACCATGATCTCCGACTTATTGGAGTTATACATCAAACCATGTGTTTTGGCATACTGCTCACATTTGGCGACCAACTTTCTGAGACCACAGATTGACGCGCTCAGAAGCACCATATCATCTGCATAGCTAATATTATTTACACAAATACCATCTATATAGCAACCCACTCTGGTGCTGCTGAGCTCGCCAATCCTGCCTCACCCCGCATTCCAACCTGTATGGCCTGGAAAAAGTTCCAGCCCATCGTACACTATTGATCTGGTTACCATACCAATATTTAAAGATGTTTATAAGCTCCGTTGGCAACCTATCCTTCTCCATCTTTCTCCACAATACGTCATAAGCAACCAGATAAAAGCCTTGAATAAGTCGAGGAAGCTAGCATAAATCGGCGTCCCACGTTGTTATAGTATGTGACAGTTTGCTTAAGACACAACACTGCAGTTTCTGTTGACAAACTACGGCGAAACCCGAATTGGTTGCCATGAACATTTACAGTTTTATTTATTTGTGTATTAAGCAGACTGTCAAACACTTTTGATATTTAGTAGCTAGAGAGATGGGCCTATTGGATGCCGAGCGACGAAATGTAAGTTTGTACGCACAATATTAAGAGATTTACCATGTTATTTTAAGACCATAGACTTCTTATAGGTTTTCCTGTAATCTTATAAGTAAAGAGCCATATTATGTATTTTTTCAAAATTTTTGGTCCAGTAGTTTTGGAGATAAGGGGGGGGAATGGTAAATTTTCATTGAATTTCTTAAATATCTTTAAAAGTGTTTATTTTAAAATTATATAAAAAATATATTAAAGATTCTCGCAACAAGCCCTTTCATTTGATATGTCACACGGTACTGTTAGCAAAACTTTTTTTTTAATTTTCTTGTTTGCCCCCCAAAAGTGACCCCTATATTCAAAATTAATTTATTTACGTTACTCATTCGTATTTGCATCACAGAAATACATATGTTTGCCAAATTTCAACTTAATCGGTCCATTAGATTCGGAGTAAATTGGCTGTGACAGACGGACAGACAGACAGACAGACGCACGAGTGATCCTATAAGGGTTCCGTTTTTTCCTTTTGAGGTACGGAACCCTAAAAAGACTAATTTTGCCGAAAATATGTAGTTTTTAAATGGTTTAAGGCACACAGAAGCCTCGTTTTGTAACGTGGTGTAGATGTTTTTGATATTTGACACACTGGTTTCAATTAAAACCTTCGATTTCTAAAGTCTGCTAAGATTTATATATATCGGTATAAAGTGCTATGACGTCACGTATTCGGTAACTGGACTTTCACGTAATGCATTTGCGATGCTCGTTTGTTTGTCAGACAACACATCTGTGTCAGATGTTCGACGTTTAAATATTAGTCTGATATAAATGGAGTGATTTGTTTCAGGCATTTCAATGCTGCAATGCGCCATATACAATAAGTAAAAAAAAAATCCTGTTCGATCCGAAAGGGCCTCATATGTACTGCAATAATATTATATAATAGTAATTAAAAAGTTATTGCTATTTAAAAATCACATTTTTAGTGTAGGTAGGTACCAAAAATACCCCAAAGCCATGAAAAAATTTGCAAATATTCAATAGGGTTCATAAGTTATGACTTGTAGACACCTGCTAAACAACGGTCGCCCGCGCCCCATGTTATGTTACCCGAAAAATTCCCCATTGAAAAAAAAAATTATTAAGTTTGTTTTTTTTCTTGAAAATTACCAGACCTGTCACACAGGACAGGGTTTTTTATACATATTGTATAACTGACTGTATTGGTGATTTTGACTGCCTCGTTGGTCTAGTGGTCGCAAGCGCTACTGCTGAGCATGAGGTCCTGGGTTCAATTCCCAGGTCGGGCAAAGTGTTATTGGGGTTTTCTATCTGAAATTTCTCAGTAGCAGCCCGGAGTCTGGATTTGTGCCCGGTTGATGGCAATAGGCTCGCCCCCTATTACATGGGACTTAAACATAACTGGCGAAATGTGGGTGTACCTACTACAGGTACACCTCTGCCCAACCCTTCGGGGAAACAAGGCGTTATGTTATGTATAACTCAAACTCAAAGCATTTATTTCAAATAAACCAATTACAGGCACTTTTAAATTGTCAAGGGGTTGGTCAGTAAGAAAGCTGAAGCTAGTTGATCATTCCAAAGCGTAGTAGGTACAGTACCGACCAAAAGTCCATGAGCAATCTCACAAAGCAATAGACTGACGCTTCGGTTTGACTTACGACCTTCTTCTATAAGTTGTTACAATACTGTAGACACGCACATTACACACACACACTCACTTTCTCTGCAACCAATGCTAGTTCAATAATCATCATTCGTTTTTAGTTTCATTCGTCTTGTTCACATAAATATTAAAGTTTAGCAGGTAGACCACAAAAAACTAAGTAAATTATTTCGATTTCTGTGGGGTAGATGCAGTTTGTTACGAGTATTTAATTAATAGAACTTTTTTGGTTCGTGGATAATATTGGTGACGAGTATTTAGCGCAGTGTTGTGGTTATTATTATCAAAAAGCAGGCATAAAATATATTGAAGAGATCAAATCAGATCAGAGAATATTATTGCGCTGCGTAAAAGTGAAGTGAATATCTAATGAAACCGGACTAAGTGTGAGTGTTATCATTTATATATTTCATATTTTACTAAACATAAATCTTAATCAAGGGTATTGTTGATAGAACAGAGGTATTGTTGAGACAGAAGATGCCTTTAAAGTTTTAAATTCATTGTGAGGTTTAATTCGATTAGTGAATAATAAATAATAAGGTATTATGTGTAATAAAAACAATGTTTTTCTTTGTTCTAGAGAAATACTGTGAGGGTTAAGAGATATGAGGAAGGGGCTTATTATCGAGTAGCAGCGACGTCAAATGGTGAATGAAACAAATGGTTTCATGCCAACGAGATATTTTGCTGAATTATTAAAAACACGTCATTATGAACCGTTCGCCGTGCACTCTGAAGGCTTGCATCACTGAAGACCAGCTAGAAAACCATTTTTGACCTTAAAATATTGACCGTACCAACTTAATAAACAACAGATTCGTTATTGCATGAATTTATGGTAACGAATTTTTTAAGCACGTTTCAATAGGGTGTTTGTCGTATTTCTTGCAGATATACCGAAATTGTTTAATATTATTTTAGTAATAGTATTATTTTAGGATTAAAATTTGAGGTTTAGTTTCAATCTTCTTTTCGTAAAGAAAATGAATACTTAAGCTTTAACCTCAATAACAACCAATATTTACTAAAGTCAAATAAAATGTAAAATAATTAATACAAATAAAATATAAACAAACTGGCCATTTTTAACCTTAAAATTACCTATTCTGTAAGTAGTTTTTTACATTTTAAGTAGTCTAATATTCTTATTTATTACTTAATTACTTCGACCACGATCAAAGCTTAATGTTTATGGTGAAAAAATCCATTAAAAATTTAAAATATTTCATAATTTAAATATGTCAAAATAATACAAACTGCTTCTAGTTTCTTGACATCTATTTCACATCTTATTCAGCTGAAGTAATGATAAATAATTGTAGCAGTGTGTTTACTTATGTTAAATAAATATAACGAATAAACATATTTTTTTAATTTTGTTATCATATATCACGCATTTTTTATTCTAAAACCTTTATTGCAATAACAACATAAAAAAGCAGCAATATTTAAAAAATATTATTATTGAAAACAAAAATAATAATATTTGCAAAAAACCGCACTGTGTTTTACGAGATTAGAACCTGAGGCAGTTTGAATTCCATACCAACGCTTATCGCTTTCTGCTATCTGCACTTGTTAAGTTACTATCGAATTTTAGCAATGCCATTAACTGGTCAAGTTCACGCGCATAGTGCGTGTGTGCTAGCATGTTTAAAGCGACGGAAATATATTGTTGTTTCGTGTAGAACAAAACTGCGTTATCTGTGGTGTGTGTATCGTGTTGCTTACACATACAAATGTACGAGCTATACCGCGTGTTCACAGCAATATGACTCTTAGCGTGCTCATGCACTTTTGAGCGCTTACTGTACGTATGGAGAAGAACGGGCAAGAAACTCCACGGACACTCTTTTAAATCAAAACATTGGTTACATCATTCATGTTGAAATTATAAATGTGAGAACAATATAGAAAAACGTGCACGTTAAAGGCGTCCGTAATAAAAAGATAAAAACAATTAAAATAAATTAGAATAAGCCATGGCAGCCAAGAGATGACCAGTCCCTACTGACGGCGCCCATTCACGAACATGACGTATAGATCAGCACCATTCAACTTAACCATTTTGAAGGGAACTTAATGATCCAACACACACACTACCACCAGTGAGACATTAGAGTGAGCATGACATACTCTCAACCGGCAGGGCACATTCAACTCAATGAAAGATGTACCCAATAAATGGTAGTTTGTAGAAGGTAATGGTCATAGTACTCACACATGTGCTATGCAATTATACGTTTGCCATGCAATTATTTTATATTTTTGTTTTGGATAAACACTACAACATGGTTTTTCTTCGTCGTATGATGGTTGACACACGCATGCACGCATAAATCTATAGGACAAATCAACTCTTCTTAGAACCGAGTCGACGGGCTCGTGGATAAATGATAACAGCCGTACAAGTCGATCGAAGGTTAAGCTACGCTTGCCACGGTCAATTCGTGGATGGGGTGACCATCCATTACATATCGATACCCCTCCGTGCCTCGGAAAGCACGTTAAGCCGTTGGTCCCAGCTGTTATTCGTAAATATTTGACTACCTACGGCAAATTATTAATTGTGTTTGATGCTCTTAGGTAAAACATAATTTTCACAATTTCATAAATGGTACAATTTCTTCATCAGATTTGCCTGTTGCGAGTCTGAATGGGTCATACGAAAATCAACGGCGCTGAAGATCACATTTTTGAAGTGAAAACTTCTTTAGGCACGTTGGGCATTTTTGAGAGGGGAAAAAACAATGAACTCGCGACACCGTTACCAACACCTCATTTTTGTAAACGCGATTGTGCTCTTTATTTAAATAAGGTTACGGGCCAATGTTGCATACAAGTATTTCTCTTTCCTTCGGTCGGCACTCCCGGAGTGCCACTGTTTTTTTTTTGTCCATTTTAGTAATCTGAAACTGGACCCTTTTTTTATTTTTTTTTTTGGTTGGGAAATTATCAAATAACTTCTCCCGCTCTGGGTGGAGCGGGAGGGCGTGTCAGACTCTTACTGACTAAAACCCACCCGTGTTCCTTCGGTTGCCCTGTGGAACTCGTTTCAGAAAGTTCTCAAATATATTTTCGGTGTTCTCGCTTCATGCCGCACCTACTCAGCTATCAACTTTTCGCCCTGCATTATGCTTGCTCAAAACCCTCTGGACTCCCCTTCCTGTACTAGTTGATTGCATTCATATTTTGCCTATAGTTGACAAATATCGAACTGGGACTGAATCTGAACATATTGCATTTAAAATTCCAAGCTACTTCTTTCAAGATACATGTAATACAAATTTTATTTTACCGAGCATGATTTACGTTAAATCTCAACACGCAACGAATTGTGATGAGGAAAAATGTATTCAAGTGTTTCACGATAAACGAATTAAAGCTTTCTTGGAATGATTTAAGCTCCTTGTGAGTTCGGTTTAAAAATAAACTGAAGGAAAATTGAAGACGCATTGTTTTCTTTAACAAACGGATTCGTGTTTTTATTTTTGCCATTCATACGTAGCATATTCAGCCTATAATGTTCCCACTGCTAGGATACGCCATCTGTGAGTTGGCGTGGGCTGTAATTCACCACGCGGGCCCAGTGAAGGTTGGTGGATGTCACATATCTTCGAATTTTTGGTTATAGGACATGCCGATTTCCTCACGATGTTTTCCTTCACTTTTTTGAAAGTAGTGGTGATGAAATAATTTACAAAAAGTAAAGTGCCTGCCTGGGTTCGAACCTACCACTGGGCCACCACTCACTGCTCGCAATACGTAGACTGATGCCCATTCTCTCTACGTTTCATCAATATATCCACGTTATCTATGACACCGACGAAAAGTAGGTTAATAGTAGCTAATTAAAACAAAAAGAAAGAAATTAATTATGAAGTTTGAAGTCAACATTTTTCCTTCTAAAATAGTTAATGGATTCAGGCCTGACCTTACAGAAATCCATCATAAAATGCATTATTCTCTGCGTTCAGCGCTCGCTGTAGCAACACGCCGTGTTCGGGTTCGCGACAAGTCAGTCGTCATCCTGAGGATGCCTCGTTGAGAGGTGAAACACGTGTCGATTTCTTTCAGGGTTTTTTATGGCTCTTAAGAAATAGTTAAGCGGAACAGGTTACTAAATATATCCACGTCTATTGTATTTTATATTTTCTTCTACATTTGTCACGATTCCAACATTTTTGGGTCACAATTTTTGCCTTGAATGACATCACAAATACGAAACCGACGCAGATTATCAAGACTCCTCCTATACACGTATTGTTTGAAATATTTCATTTTACATTATTCTTGACAGTACCTTTTTGCTTCAAGACCATTATATGTTGACACTTACATCACCATACTGTATTCCTTTGTAGAAGTAATTTTAAAAGGACAGTTAACGTGGGACAGGTCTTGATAAGTTTGTCGTGAATAATGACTCTGCTTTTGTTTTGGATTTGGTCCAAAAATGTATATAAATACAAGATACAGTACATATAAGGCGTCTTTTCTAACATAATCTTGTAAGTTAATGTAATACTTTTGCAATATTTAGGTCATTTTTAGTAAGTAAATATTTGCTCTATTTTCCTTTCTAACGCCCACGTGACCAGAGAGCTGGCTCGGTTTTTGGCCAAAGTATTAGCATTGCCATTCAATGTGGCAATGCTGCCAGTCTTCTAGACACGTTTCCATATGACAGCGATGCGGGCGAGTACCTACTTCGACGCCTAGTGTTCTTTTGTTTTTGTATTTATTTGTGTAGTTAGTCATTTAATTTAGTGTTAGTATGTATTTAAGATTTATCATCTATGGTTGTAATAAACCATGGTGCATCAAATTTTATTCTAGATGCATCGTCTTCACATACCTATAGGTAATATTATTAAAAAAACGCCTATATCTAGATATAGTTGAAATCAGATCTCTTTCTAACCTACCCTTATTTACACGATGCAAGTTTCTTGCCTGTGGCATACAAATAAATGTAATATTATATGATAAAATAAATATAATAACGTATAAAAATATAAATATTATAATATTATTTAAATAATATTAATATATAATTATAATAATAATTTGAAGCAACAAGTGACTTGCATCGTCTAAACACTGTTTAGAAAATGCAACTTTTATTTTTGCTTCAACTTGAGGTATGTCTCAGGCAATGAAATTGCACTATTTAAATCAGGCTTTAGTTATTAAAACTTGAAATATCAAGAAAGGTTGATGACACCACTATGCAGGTTTTATAAACAGCTTGCAAATGTATTGCCAAGCCCTAAAATAAAAATAAAGAACCCTTGAAGAACCCCATAAATTGTCAGTATATCAATCAGTATTCCATCGATCACGCAATAAATATGTAGCGTTACGTTATTGCCGCCTACACAAAAGATATTACACATTATTTCATAAAGAATGAAGGCCTACTCACAATGGCTGTTTATTCCTAAAATAATGATCGATTCTTATTTCTTAAAGATTGATTGCTTTGGTTTGGGGACTGGCTTCCTGATACGGTTCTGCTTGTCTAATTTTTTTGATTGGAATACACACACACATATGTAAACTTACGCATTCTTCCCATGGGGGAAGGCAGCAACGCCACCTGCTACGCTCCTTACATCCTTTTGCTTCGTTTACGTTCATACATCTGGTCACCGCCGATTGCGAGTACTAGGCACCTGACCTTTCTGAAGAACATCACCAATTAGGTCATTATATGTTCTCCTAGGGAGTCCCCTCCCGGAATTTCCACTCAAATCTGTCATGTAAATACCTTGTGGCGGCATCTACATGGCCACATGCGAACTACGCATCAAACTCCTGACGTCATACAAAATCCTGCATCGCGCATTTAGAGTTTACCGCGCGACGGACATAATATATAAATTACCAACATCAGTTGTTGGGCAGTTGCCCTCCAGACACTACACCCGTCTAGTCGTAGGATCCTCCCTTTTCTATAGAGAATGAGTGAACTCTACACCCTGTTCCTCATGCCTCTAAAACCTTGATTGTAATAACGTGGTACGACAGTGGTTCCCCCGACATTATCAGAAGACAGCTGCCACACAACCATCGACGCGACGCTCTGCTAGAGTGACAGTAATCAGCCAGTGTCACTCGTATCAGACCTCTTCGGTGGTTCCAGTTAAAGGATCTCATTAGGGGAAACCGGCTAGTTGGGATCAAGTGCGCGATTTGTATCGGTTTCCTGATCTGACCTGTTCGGTGCGACCAGTGGTGGTCTAGTGAGATCCCGAACTTCACATCGAAACTATGCGGTGCTGCTTGCTGCTTCATACTTATGTCTACGTGATAACCATTGCGTTGGCATTATTCCACAGCTAGGTTTGTGACGGGGCTGACATCAAAGAGTGCAGCGGATTTACTTGTCCGTAGTTGAACCAAAACGTAGTCAAAATATGTTTTATTCTCGTAATCGAAATTTGGTGAAATAATATCTAATGCATATTATTAGATACAACACTCATTGTTTTAATTACAGACTAGCTTCCGTCCGAGACTTCGTCCACGAGTCTATAACCTTTTTCAAGAATTGGACTAACCAATAAAAAAGAACTTTTAAAATCCGATTACCCCCTACATACAAACATACAAATTTTTATTATTTTTAATATTATTCATTATTAGTAATAGTATATACTAGCTGTTGCCCGCGACTTCGTCTGCGATCCAGGATGAAAAGTAGCTTATGTCCTCCTCCAGATCATAGCCTACCTATGTGACAAATTTCATCCAAATCCGTTCAGCCGTTTTAGCGTAAAAGCGTAACAAACAAACTCACTCTCGTGTTTATAATATTAGTTAGGATAGGATTTCATTAAGAGCCACTCAGACACTGTTTATATAAAACGGTCTAGTGATTTATTAAATAACAACAACAGCTGCCCTCAAAATAGGACACACACAAACGTTGAATTTTTTCCACTAGAAATAAGTATTCATGAGTAGCTATGGAAACTTGATATACCCGGAAGCGAATGTGCTTGAATATTTTAAAGGTTTTTAATTAGATGTCAATATGGGGATGATTAATTTCACTTAATTACACTAGCGTACCGCCTTACACCAACGTATTATCTTATGAACTCTGTGGCGTAATTAATGAATTGAATATTAATACCTTTTGGAACGAGGTTCCTTATCGCACGTCTCTACACACTTGGCCTTTGACCTTCTCGTCACTTTTGTTATAGTTATGTATTTTTTGTCATTTCCTCAGACGTTGTTAGTTTATTTCACTGTGCGTAAAATTACATACATAATATACAGTGAAAGGACCTTGGTTCCAACTGGGTCTCCCACGACATCCTTCAACTTAAAAAAAAGTTATTTACTGATGAAAGTTCAGAAATGAAGAGATCCGCAGGAGAACCAAGGTAACCGACATAGCCCGAAGAATTGCCAAACTTAAGTGGCAATGGGCAGGGCACATTGCTCGCAGAACGGATGGCCGATGGGGTTGAAAGATTCTGGAGTGGCGACCGCGTACCGGCAGACGTAGCGTTGGAAGGCCTCCCACAAGATAGACCGATGACCTTGTGAAGGCCGCAGGAATCCGCTGGATGCGAAAAGCACAGAATCGGTCGAAGTGGCGGTGCTTGGGGGAGGCCTATGTCCAACAGTGGACGCCTTTCGGCTGAAATGATGATGATGAAACTTCTTTTAATAAAATGACCTTACAATGCACATGCGAGAGGTCAGATTGATAAAAACAAGAAAGCTATACTAGCATTTCCGAATACATACCTACCTAACCTGAGTCAACGTATTTTTTTGATTATATGGTCATTTGATGATGTTTTGGGAGCGACTTTTGAGTTTTTTTTCGGATACAAGGTCACCCCTGACATAGACCCAAAAATATTCCTTGTTTTATATCGAGTAATATGACTAACGGAAGACGTAGCCACGAGGTGGACCGGTGACCTTGTAAAGACCGTAGGAATCCGCTGGATGCGAGAAGCACAGAGCCGGTCGCAGTGGCGATGCTTGAAGGAGGCTTTTGTGCAGCAGTGGATGAAATGATAATGATAATAATGAATTGTACCTATAACCACGATAGGTAGGAAAGTATAAACATTAAAAAACAAAATACGAATATTGAAGTCTGCCCAACGAATTGCGACATTTTATCAAGTGTATTCGAAATTACGATATCCCGAAAAAAATCTTGTAATAACTGACCGAATGTAACCCTCAGTTTTTGTGACATCCACAGATATAGGTTTCACAGAAATTGATGAAGCTCCCAAATGGTCGAGCCCATTTGTTCTGATGGCTGTTATTTTATTTTTGTAAGAGTTTTAGTAATGTCTCTTGTGGTTTTGGAAAAAAGGAGTTATGAGTCCTGCTTGTGATGAAATCTTGCTTGATGTGTGAACTTTGCGGGTGAAGGGCACGCTACCTCAAATAATTATTTGGTCTTCTGAGTCCTATGATGGAAATTATGCGTTTTCTTATTGTTATGTGTATGGAAAAGTTCATTTCTGCCAAGTTTCAGGGTAACTTACTTATTATGCTATTATTTTTTTCATAATTTACATATTTAATAGGAATAGCGCCTAAATATTAATAGTTACCTAACCATTTAATATTATTTTTTTAACCGACTTCCAAAAAGGAGGAGGTTCAATGTTTTATATACAAAAAAAAACAACTTCCAAAAAAAAACACTACAAAGTGAAATCAAAACCAAAGACACCACTTCCAAAATTAAAGTAATTTTTACTTTGTAGTGTTTTTTTTTAAGTCAATTTTGTTTTTTTTTGTTTTTATATCTTTTAGTAGTAGGATTATTATGTAACCGTTTGAGGGTTTCAGTCAGAGTAAACAAATAAAGCTTTCCAGCTACTCATTAACTCTTCAATAAAGATAAAAGATCTTTATTTTATTCAACAATGTAAAATAAAACTGGACCTACTGAAGAACCTTAGTACCTATTGAGGTATCTACTTTATATACAAAGCTTATCATTAGTAAGATTGATAGAGATAGTACAAAAGTAAAAGGTTTACTTTACCTTTTGATTCTCGTTTGAGGTTATTCTTCTAATGTTTGAATTAGTTAGGAAGTCGAATAGATTGATGGTAGAATAAAGGTATCAGTGGAATCACACTATATATAATATAATATATTCACACTAATATTATAAAGGCGAAAATTTATGTGTGTGTATGTTTGTCTCTTCTTCACGCTCAAACGGCTGGACGTATTTGGATGAAATTTGGCACACAGATAGTTTATAACCTGGATTAACATATAAGACTTTTTATCCCGATATTCTCACGGGATCGAGACTTCTGCGGGTGAAATATATTAATTTAACCGCAAATATTTTATCTGAAATTTGATCCGACTGGCATCTCCGTCTGGAGGAGCTCGTGGCTAAGTAATAAATAACAGCCGCGCGGGTTGATCCATTAGGTTAAGCTAAGTTTGCCGGGGTTGGACCGTGGATGGGTGACCACCTTTATATACTTACACTCCTCCGTGCCTAGGAAACCACGTTAAGCCGTTGGTCCCGGCTGTCATTCGTGGATCTATGACAGTCGTTACGGGTCGTCAGAAGCCCGAACGTCTGACAACCAGGCTGTTACTGGTTTGTGGAGATTAGATAGGCAGTCGCTCCATGTAAAATACTAGTATTCGGCTGCATCCGGTTAGACTGGAAGCCGACCCCAATATAGTTGGGAAAAGGCTAGGCAGATTGATTTTTTTGATCGGACAACGCTAGTCTTGTAAAAGTAGACGACTTTACAAAAGTCTTAACAAGTAAATTTCAAAAACCACACATCACAATTGCCAGAATAACTCAAAATTTTCTCATTTGCAATTATTTCTCTTCATCTCATTCAATAAGGATTTGTAAGTACAAGGTTTACAAAGAAGCTGCGCTCCATTGTTTGAAGATAAGCCCCTTTGAGATTGAAACTATTCAGTTAAGATCGGCTTAGGTACCGTAGTAGATCGCTGCGGTTTACGCCTTGATTGAGATTCGTGCGTTACAGTCATTTTCGCTAAATTGGAAATTAGATGCGTTGACACGATTTTCGTGAAGTGTGTTTTCGAGAAAATGTTGCAAACGTATAGACAATTTTCCAATTATAATTAAATACTTATACCTTGTCCTTACCTAATGGTTGAGTGCCATTTTTTTTGTAACCGAATTCAATAATTGGAGGAAGTTATAAATGCAGTTATCAAACTCAAACTCAAAGCATTTATTTCAAATAAACCAATTACAGGTACTTCTGAATTGTCAAGGGGTCGGTCAGTCAGAAAAATGAAGCTAGTTGCCCATTCCAAAGCGTAGTAGGTACCTATGGAGAAGAACGGGCAAGAAACTCCATGGACACTCTTTTAAATAAAAAATATTGTTACAAAATATTGGTTACATTATTCATGTTGAAATTATACATGTGAGAACAATGCAGAAAGACGTGCACGTTAAAAGCGTCCGTAACAAAAATAAAAACAATTCAAAAATTAAAATAAACCGTGGCAGCTAAGAGATGACCAGTCCCTACTGACGGCGCCCATTCACGAACATGACGCATGGATTAGCACCATTTAGCTCAACCATTTTGAAGGGAGCTAAATGATCCAACACACACGCCACCATCAGCGAGACATTTGAGTTAGCATGACACTCTCAGCCGCCAGGGCACATTCAAGTACCTAAATGAAAGACGAACCCAGTAAATGGTAGCTTTATGGAATGTACGTGGTCACAATGCCCACACATGTGATATGCAATTATACAATACAAAGAGATTGAATTTATACAAAGAAACATAGTTTTTACAATCTTCATCAGCTGCAACAATACTATTATAAATACAGTTACAATTTATATTGTTTTCCAACACATAACATAACATCACGCCTTATTTCCCCGAAGGGTTGGGCAGAGGTGTACCTGTAGTGGGTACACCCACATTTCGCCAGTTGCGCCATTGTTTTCCAATCAGTATTAAAATATACTTCATAATGTTTTTCTCTATGAGTTAACTATACTCCATTTGAAATAAGATTAGACATTTAAATAAACTTAATGTTTTTTTTCACACATCCAAAACCAACCATTTAGCTGGCAGGGGGGGGGACACTTGACTGTAACAAAAATTTGCACTTTAAAGCTTAATATTTCGCAAACGGATCCTTGAATCCAAAAATGGCTTTCACAAACTCACAATGTTTTTAAAGGACTTTTCCAATGATACCCCAAACCATGGGCTAAAAAAAAAAACACCACTTTACGTGTAGGAGAGGTACTCTAAAAAAAATGTTTTTCATAATTTTGTTTTACCACTTTGTTTGCATAATTAATATGTATATCAATGCCAAATTACAGCTTTCTAGTACTAAGGGTCTCGGAGCTAGACCGCGGACAGACAGACAGACAGACGGACAGACAGACAGACAGACGGACATGATGAAACTATAAGGGTTCTTTGTTTACTACGGAACCCTAAAAAGTGGTTACAATACCTACAACTGTTTACTGCAGCTGCCATTTGTCATGCCCCAACGCAATAGAAGTCAAAATTGGTTGAATGGACTGTAAAAAAGGTTTATTTAAATATATAATCTTATTTCAAATGGAGTATAGTTAACTTACACTTTTTGATTTTTTTGCCAAATTATTTGGGTACTTACTGTTTTTCTTAGTAAGCCTAATAAAGATTTCTAGACTACACCAGTAAAATCACAAAAACAGTAGATGACAAACTTTTTAAACTACTACAGCAAATCATTCGTTTGGGACACCTAATCGTCGACCCAGGACGAAAGTAAAAGAAAATGAAAAAACTTTCCTTTTCTATTATTTACTAACATCGAGGTACTAAGTTCAAATTGTTATAGAAGGTTCTCGATCACCCTTATCTCCGTTCCTGCAGAAAGGCTTGAGTTACCCGGATGTGGGTATTATTTGCTCAGTGTCATTTCCAAATAGAAGGAAAGATGACAAAGTGTGTGATTGTATGGCATTGGAAAATGATATTATTTTCTTAGGATGCACTCATGTGATCGTTCTTAAGTACCTACATATCATTATGTAGGTACTTAGGGACAATCTTTTTAAAACTGCCTGAGGAACCAATAAATTCAAAAATAAAACAGAATTTATATGAAATTCTCTGCCCGTTAAGTTAATTAAAACTTATAAGTAGCTCCTTATAAGTTTAAACATTTGAAACATTTGTAAAATAGGGGAAATAATTTTGGATAATGAAGTAATTTTTGGCACTCCGGGAGTGCCGACAGAAGTGAAAACTTTAACAAGATAGCCTTGGTGGAAGAAAAATACTCGTATAGAACATTGGTCCGTAACCTTATCTAAATAAAGAGCACAATCGCGTTTACAAAAATGAGATGTCGGTTGTAACGGAGTCGCGAGTTCAATTGTTTTTTCCCATCTCAAAAATGCCCAACGCGCCTAAAGAAGTTTTCACTTCAAAAATCAATCGAATTTAGCAGCATTAAATCAGCCCCAAAGACCACTAAATATAACTTAACGGTAACCACTAAACCCCTGGTTTACCTAGACAAAACGCGACAAAAACATACTGTTCCGAAACAACTTAATCCTCTCACACCCAATACTATTACATTAGAACGTAATCCGGCCGGATCGAACGCTCCTCTTAAGCTGCCTTCCCATCTACAAAACTATTAAAAAAGCTACAAAACTATTGCCTGTTTTCACAAACACTAAGCGATAACCAAATGAATGCACAAATAAACGCGTGCTGTTGTATTTTCTACTTTCGTCGCTAAGCAGAGCATTGAAAATGTGTTGTCTCGTGGTAGTAGAAATGGGCATAATAGGTATGATACCTGGGTCAAAAAAACAAACTATTCAGTCCGTCAGTTAGACAATAAAAAAATATTGGACACATATTTTTTGGTTTATCAAATTAATAAAAAAATACTTAGATAAAACGCATTAAAGTTGGGGAATGGGGGTTGCTACGTCTCAAGTATAAAATCTACATACTCGTGACGTCATGGCACATTTTAACTCAATGTATTGCCGTAATCGTTAGATAACGTAAAAAAATAAAAAATACGTGTCCGATATTTTTTAATAATCCACCTGATGAACAAAAAAACATTTTTAGGCATCATCTCTATTAAGTGTCTATCTCCAACATAGCTAAATAATATACAGGAGCGGGTAAGATGTGATATGAAGATGAGCTTTGCGCGCGGTAGTTGTGCTAGGAAGATTCACGACGCGAGCTAAGCAATGCGTCGCTAAGGTAGCGAGGCTTGGCATGTCGGCGTTCCTAGCTCGCAACCTTAGATCCCATCCTTAGCTCGCATGCCTTGCTTCAAAGAATATGTAAAAACTTAGCTTCGGTAATCCCTTTTCTACAAGAGTATAGCTTCGTTGAAACACAGCCCAACAGTCTTATTTATTGAAAACTTGTTTTTGTCGGCGACAAGGAAACTTGAGGATATCCGCGACCCGGGCAAATCCGGGCAATAAAATGAACCGTAAAACCTGTTGGCAACATACCCGGGCAACGGAATTGATTGCAAGTCAAGGGCGAGCAAGGTTAAGGGCGCATAACTTCGCTTTAAGATAATGCTGGTAAAGTGTCATTTTCGTGGTACGAAAATCTTTACCGTAAGCGAATTTTTACGAGATGGTAAAAAACGGGTGGTTCGGGAAAAGATTTTCGATTATTTGACGGTTAATATTTAAGTTTTATTTTGATTTATGAAATACAGGTTTTTATATATTTTTTGTTGCATATTTAAATTATGTAGGTATACATACTACATAATATCGCAAAATAGACATTAAGTTTTAAGAAAAAAAAAAAATTAAAACTTCCAAATGCTCAATTTAATAACCTAAAACGGAATTAGGAAATGTTTTAGTAGATTAATTCTGGCTTGTTTGAGAAAAATAGTATCAAGATGTATGTAAGTAGGTATCTACTATACATACAACACGAAGTAGTAGCAACCCTCAAGATCGGTCATAAGATAAAAAGGAGGCTGTCAACCGCAGATTAGATTTTCATTTATCAATGGAAGTATAAGTCAAAAGCTTTTATGTTTAGTGGAAAAATCTCGCTGTAAATTGAAGGTTATGAGGTATCAAAGAATTTTGATTTTACTGGCAAGAATTTACTCAGAGTTTCGTGGTACCCTGCAGAGGATAGGCAATCTAGTTCACCTGTAAATTCACTAACTGACATACAACGCGTAGCCTAAAATAATAAAAATAAAATTATAAACCCCACAGCCGCTCTTTGCACATTTGTTGATGCAATATTTTAAAGTGTGTCATAGTCAATAGTGTCACAATATCTTGTTTTCTTCTTTTATTTTTTTTTCTATATTAGCACCTTTGCAGCTATTTCCTAATATTAATATATTTATTTATTATTTAGTCGTGCTTTTGTATGTTGTGCCATGTCTTAATTTTTACTTTGTTTTTTTTATTTTTTATTTATGTTTCTATGAGTGTGTTTTAGTTTAATTTGTGGTCTTCTGTGCGAGTCTCAATAAATATTTTTTTTTCTTTATTTCTTTCTTTCCTTCTTTCTTTCTTTTGTGTGCACCAAATAAAAGATCTTTCTATCTAAAACGCTGGGTACACACGATCATGAAATTTTGCACAAGAGTTCCTTATTGTAATATAACGAAGGTGGGGGAAAGAACTATGGATTTTTTTTGGAAATTCATCCCCTAAAGGCGTTAATTATGGCAAAAAAGTTTCTATAGAAATTCCTCATTTTTGCCGATAGGACATACGACTTGTCCTAACTATATAATAATATAATAATCTTATAAATGCGAAAGTGAGATTGTTTGTTTATTTTTTAGGCTTTCACGGTAAAACCGCTCAACAGATTTGGATGAAATTTGATCGCGGCACGTAAGTTGAACCAAAATGGCGGTCGTCCGCGCGGGTACAATTATGATTATACTTCGATTGAGACCCGGAAATTGACCATGATGTTGATTAGGACTTAGGATACTTTTTATCCCGACATTCCCCCGGGATCGAGACATGCGGGTGAATCCGCGGGGCGAAGCTAGTATTCTATAAATCTACTAAGCCGTCTACTAAACCGAGAGAGAATGGACAGTCTAGCATAATCAGCCTATAATGTTCCCACAGCTGGGACACAGGCCTCCTCTCGGTGAGAGGGGGTGGGCCGTAATCCACCACGCGGGCCCAGTGCGGGTTGGTAGATGTCACATGTCTACGAATTTTTGGTTCTAGGACATGCCGGTTTCCTCACGATGTTGCCTTTCATCGTTTTGATAGCAGTGATGATGAAATAATTTACACAAAGCGAAGCGCCTGTCGGGACAGCACAGGCAGTGGACAATCTATCCAATAACAAAATTCGTGAAAAAATGTCGACACTGTAATGTCTATGTTATTCGACTGAAAAATATCCATCACTACTTTGTAAATCTCGTCTACATTTTTAAAACATCGTCTATAAAATAAAGATTCGATCTTCTCTAATAAAGTCATTTTCTCCTTCTTACGAACGAACGCTGTATTAATCAACCCTCCGGCTGCGGAGACTAAAACAAAAGAATGTTTTACGCAAAAATAAAAAATAAAACAACCAAGTGTGAGTTGGAATCACTGAGGGTAATACACCTACATACCATCAAAGCTTGGAAAGTTGCATTTTTTATTATTTGCCATGATTAACGATATAAAACCTAAAAAATAAAAGAAAAAAAAACCGGCTGGTACCTCAGACAGTTACATTAAACATACAGCCAGTAACAGACAGACAGCTGGCGTAGACTACAGACAGATGGTACAGGACACCCTTTGGGTACGGAACCCTAAAAAAGCACTATCACAAATACTGAGGGTGCAATGAACTGTAGCAATTTATTACGACAAGGACTTTTACGGGTCTATAAAAATTTTCGTTCATTTCCCGCAATTAGGAGGTATCCCGCAGCGATAGAGGTGTTAAGAATTACGATGTACTGCAAGTAATATAGTTGACTTAATTAATTTTGAGATTACCCACAGTTTACTGCCTGTTGTGAGGTCCGGATTTTTTTTTCTTTAGGCCTGAAATAGGCTGGGGTAGGAAGAGGTAAGTATAAGGTTAAACCCTTATTTTATTTATGTTATTATTATTTTAATAAAGACATTTAAAAACCTTATGGAAAACACTAGATATGAGAATTGCAAGACATGTATTTAATTAGACGTATAATAATTACGATATTCAGTTCTTTTTTTAATTTAAAAAATGGCAAACAATGAAGATTCCACTACTTGATTAACATCATCATCATCAGTACAATAATTTAATTTAAAAAATAGGATGGAATTCTGGATTTTATTTTAATTTGACTACTTTTCAGTTTTCAGGCAATTTGGAAAAATGCCAGCCTTTTTCTCAGTGTACGGATTTACTAAAAATCTTTTGAATTATTTTCTTAAAATTCAACGGTTCATAACTACATAGGTATTTTTAAAAAAGTGGCACTTCGGGAGTGCCGACGGAAGTGAAAACTTGAACAAGATTGCTTTGGTAGAAGAAAAATACTTGTATTGATCCGTAACGTAACATGAATAAAGAGCACAATCAAATGTGACGTCCCATCTCAAAAATGCTTAACACGCCTAAAGAAGTTTTCACTTCAAAAAACTTAGGTTTTTAGTTTCTTTTTTTGTGGTTGGTAGTAGAGCTTGTTCTAAGACCGCCCGGCTAGCTAACACCATCTTATCTAAGTTTATCGCCATAGCAACAATGTTAACAGCATTGTTGTTGTTGTTTGTTGTTGGAGGTAAGATAGCCAGTTTCTCTGTGGTTGAGGATTCCGGGTGAAGCTCGCTTCCAACTTCGAGCTGATCATCACTTACCATTTCAGGTGAGATGCAGGCCAAGAGCTTCCCCATTGTGTATAAAAAAAAACAAAAACATAAAAATATCAAGTAAATGTTCTCGCTCGGATATAATAATTATACACCGTGACATTTTAGTCGTCTTACTAAAGCAGCCCACTTCATGTATCCAAAGACTAATCATTCAATTCAATTCAATTCAATCATTTTATTTCAGACCAAGGGAAATAGTGTTAGTAAAACTTAGCCTATGTTAGTAAACTCAATAATTAAAAAAAAACAATAATCATTAATTGGCTACATGGACATGTGCACGCACATATCTGCTAGCCCAGAGCCTGATAAATGGCCCATCAACCTTGTCCGCCAGTGAAGCTAAAATACTTTTAGAGCTACCCCTGAATCGCCGCAACATCGATGCATACCGCTTGCGCATGATGGCATGAAAGTCATCTATTCGCGCTTCGGCAAACATGCCCGATGCACTGCAAAACCGAAGCAGCAAACAGCAACTAAACATTCATTTAAAAAAAATGATATACCTCGTGACATTTTAGTCGTCTTACAAAGGGCCACTCTATGTACTCGACAAAAATACCTCTAGGAGCAATATTTTTTTTTTACAATATATCTTTTTTTTATGAACGTTTGGTGGTCATTGGATACATGAAGTGGGCTGCTTTTGTAAGACGACTAAAATGTCACGGTGTATAAATGTCTATTATTTAGTTCATGGGTGTTGAAATGGTACAATAGACATATTATCACGCCTTGTTTCCTCGAAGGGTTAAGCATAGGTGCACCTACAGTACACCCACATTTCGCCAGTTATGTTTAAGTCCCATGTAATGGGGGCGAGCCTATTGCCATCAACCGGGTACAAATCCAGACTCCAAGCTGCTACTGAGTAACTCCAGATGGAAAACCCAATAACACTTTGCCCGATATGGGAATCGAACCAAGGTCCTCATGGTCAACTGAAGCGCTTGCGACCACTATACCAACGAGGCAGTTAGATACAATAGAATCTTATAATGTTAACTAGGTACTTGAATTTAGCTTTGTAAGGATACAAGGTGGCGACTGTTAGAGCTCGAGTCACCATGAACTGCTGGAACCCAGAACACATTATAATCAAATTATTATATCCCCATCATCATCATTATCATTATATTACTCGCATACGAAGGGTTTTGTAGCATATTTAAATCGAGCAAAAAACGCCGGAAAAACTGTTGCACTCCGGGAATGCCGACAGAAGAAAAAAGTTCTAAAAAAAATTGGCACCGCGATAATCAAGGCGTTGATGTCTTTTACCCCACGCACCGTGGTAATCAACGCGTTGATGTCTTTTAAATGGTCAAAAACTGGTGTCGTAACAGTGTCGCGAAATCAATGGTTTAGTCCCATCTCAAAAATGCTCAACGCGCCTAAAGAAGTTTTCACTTCAAAAACACGTTTCTTTAATGGGGACCGCCTAAATTAACTTTATTTAATTTTTATAATTTGTTGAGCGGCAAAAGAAATACACAATCTGCGAAAATTTTAAACCTATTACGGTTCATGAGATACAGCCCGCTGACAGACAGACGGACTACAGAATAGGGTTCCGTTTGGCTCCCTTCGGGTACGGAACCCTAAAAAGTTAAGAAATAGATAAAGAAAATCCATTGTGAATATTTTTATACCAACTTCCTAAAAGTCGTAGAATTAGACGTTGTATCTTTTTATTGCTAGTCTTTATGGCTTAATGTTGTGGACTTTTTGAATTAAATTACTTTCTCGTGATCTTGTGATCCCTAATTTTAAAATAAGTAAAGCGGGAAAGGAATTATCAAGCCGTGATTTTCTCAAGCGTATTTTTTATTTACTTCTGGTTCCTTGACTTTTTACTTTAACTTTGGTTGATGAAAAATAAACATACCGAAAAAAGAGGGAATAGGTTTGTGAAACAATTAATTTTCAAACGAAATTTAACAGAAATGGAAATATTTATGTTACATAGAAAAAAGATTTTCGTAAAACATTGCTTAAATCGTGCCAAAATGAAAAACAAACTTGAGTACCTGAACAGTGATAATAATATGTAGTTCCTTTTCATTCACTCACTATTACTGGCAGTATACAATTCAAAACTTCACAATCAATCTTAACAAAACAATAGTCTTGACATTACCAAACCACGCAGTCATTACCAAAGGATTTATCTCCTACACAGACGTATTTCAACCCTGATTCATGTCTTCATGACGTCACAGCATTCAACCCCATTCCCATACAGCTCCATGGATTCTTTATTCTCACTTTTGGATGTAACCCAAGAGTCCCGGGATCAATTGACGAACTTTGGTACTAAAAGTCCGGTGGAGTAGACAGTTGCGTGTGTAAATTTCTTGGTTATCGCCCTTTTATGTTCAGTGAGGCTATGGAGCGGTGATGGCTCGCTTTGTGAGTTATTTCAGTTATATATATTAATCTTCATGCTTGCTTTGATTTTGAGCTAAACAAAAAAATAATGAATTAGAGAGTAAATAGGTAACCAACCAGTTTTTCAATGCAAAAAATAAATGGCAGACTTAACTCAGTTTTGTACCTGAATACTAATTACGCAGAACTAACTATTAGACTGCCTCGTTGGTCTAGTGGTCGTAAGAGCTACTGCTGAGCAAAGAGGTCCTGGGTTCGATTCCCGGGTCGGGCAAAGTGTTATTGGGTTTTTCTATCTGAACTTTCTTAGTAACAGCCCGGAGTCTAGATTTGTGCCCGGTTGATGGCAATAGGCTCGCGCCGTATTACATGGGACTTAAACTTAACTGGCAAAATGTGGGTGTACCTGCTACCTCTGCCCATTCCTTCGGGGAAACAAAGCGTGATGTTATGTTATGTTACTATTAAAGTTGAAAGTATTTTGAAACAGCAAGATAGTTACTAACTATCTATGTGATATAAAATGTAAGCTTCTCAAAACGTGTGGCACTCGGGGACTGCCGCGGTAAAGCTATTGCATAGCATTTGTAACCTCCATACTTCCTATTTGTCAACGCTACACTTGGGATGATGGGAACGTAAGTTTTGTTTTATGTCATCATCCGTCATTACATGGTAGGCGGAGTGGGGGGTGTTAGGTTTTATTTTCGTTTCGGAATTTCTTGATTCGGTCGCCGCGCTCAAAGCCCGCGCTAAAAGCTATACAATAGCTTAATAAATATCTAAGAAATAAAATATTATTTTAGGCAGGAAAAACAAGTGATATTTCAAAAAAGTTTGGTGTACAAAAGCCTAGATGATAAAGCAAAATACCGACAAAATAATAGTTTAGCAAAAACAAATAGACTTGTTTTTGGTCTTTGTCCAACAAAAGAAACAATTTCGTTTTTATTTGACGCTGAAACATCTGTTTTGTAAGTTTATTGTTTACTAGTAACGTTTATTAAAATAAGGCTGCAGTGCAAGTGCTGATTGAAGAAATCAGGAGGTAAAGCTGCGTCAGCTAGCAGCCTAGTGCGTGGGTTTCTGAATAGGCCTTTGAGGTTCGGTTTTTTCCTGATAACTACTCATTTTTACCTGACTACGGCGAAACAAAAACGAGGGTTATGATTTTGTGACCGGTATGTATGTATGTATGTTCATCTGTTACCTCATAACTTCTAAACCACCGATCATAATTTGACAAATGACATTGGAAGTGTCTTGATTGTCCGCTGGTTATAGGCTATGTGACGTCACATGAAATGCAATATGGCGCCCTCTAGAGGACATAAAGACATGAACATTTTTTTTTTATTAGCCATATTGTATATGAAATGAAAGAGCTTGACGAGCACATTACGAATATGTATATATCATATAATCTTAATAAATAAAAATGTTTAAATTGATAAAAACAAGCAGAATGAGTTAGCTTTTATTGTCGTCTGTAATGGAACGCTCAAACCAGTCATCTCACGTGAATCTGTTACTACTGCTAAATCTTGTAGGACTGTAGATCGCATGTCCGTCTAAAACAGCCTTAGTTCACAATGTACTGGACCATACACCACTTCAAAAGACAGTTAAATAATGGCATGTCCCTTGACCTTTAATTTCTCGATACCCAGGCCGTCCCAACTGAAACAGCTTGACGGCAGAAATATGAATTTGTGGTTGTACCTAGTAGTTTCCCAAACGAATGATTTTACATGGTTTCAATAATATTTAATTACTTACATTTAATTCAATTTAGTATTTCTAACACTAAAATTTATAAACATAATGTACAAGTACGTAAAGGAAAAAAAATATTACTTAATTTCATAACTATCCTTCTTTCTTTTTCGTGTGGTTACTGACTAACCTGGTGTGAGTTGTGCTGGTGTGGTGAGTTTTTATGCCGCACATGGGCCTCTGAATTGGCTTCATATGCCGTCGAGAAATGTCTCTCAGGTATACCGGTTTCCTCATGATATTTTTCTTCACCGTTTTTAAAGCAAGTGATAATTATACAATACGCACATGAATCTAAAAAGTCAGAGGTGCGTGCCTTGGGTTCAAACTCAAGACCTATGTCTTGGCAGTCCGACGGTCACACCACTAGGCTATCACTGCTGTTATAATTAACCTAAAATATTTTAGATTAGTCAGAACAAAAATCACTAGTTGTCCTACTTTAATATGATTGGTAATGACAAGCTAAATATTTCACCGCAATGTTCCAAACCCCATAGCATATATTTTCCCTCATCCATTTAAAGCGAAAAAAATTGCAAATGACCCTCTTATGAATATTCCCAGTTTAATTTAAGGAAGAGATTACTTGACGAGCCGTCGTCTGTATAAAGAGGGTTAATAATGTTAATCATGAATTATATACATTGCCCACCGAGGTTTCATGCGGTTTAATTTGGTGAGCCCATGGTGAGCCATTTCCGTTTTTGTGGGTAGCACGTTTTTATTGTTGAACATCATGGGATGCACACCCAGTGGTCAACGCAATTTAAATTCAATTCAATTTATTCAGGAACAATTCACATTGTGTTTGAAATCGTAAATAAATAGTAAATAAAATCACGGTCATTAAAACTATCAAATTAATACATTTATAATACAATAATTAAAATAAAAAAAAAACATTACAAATTAAATATTCAATACAATAAAAATAAAACATCAACAACATTACAAGCTACTGCATACTAATATTACCTAGTCTCACATTAACTAACATATTTTTTTTTTAAACGTGGATATGTCATCGTCTATCGAATACAGACATTTCGCCAAAAGGAACGCTCTGAGCCTTGACTTAAATGAGCTCTTGTAAATTATAGTTTTTTTTAAATCGATCGACAAACAAATTAGCCAGTAGAGCCAAATATCAATTCTATAACGACTAAGATTTCATGTGTCAATACACTTTTCTTAATCCTTAAAACTTCCATCCTCTTTCACGCCATAACGCTTCCTAAAATTAACTTGCTAAGAAGTAAGATGCTTTCATCATCATCATCATATCGGCTGATAATAATATGATGAAGGCATCTTACTTATTAACAAGTTAACCTTGGAGTAAATGATTAATTTTCGATGTCCTGTTATTTTTTGGTACAAAATACTTCTGAAAAGAATCTTTGAAAAATATAGTTAGTTTGAATTTTGAATAAATTTATTGTATTTACGCTCGCACTCATCGACATTTGTTCAGAGCCGCACTCTATAGGCCAAAGAGCCGCATGCGGCTCGCGAGTCGCGGTTTGCTGACCACTGCACCAACCCATATCAAATATCCGACTAAACCTGTCAGTTTTGATCCAGGTTTATGTGCTTATAAGTGGCATAGGCACTTAATATCTAAAGGATAAAAGCCAAAAAAGTCCCAAGAGCAAGGACAAATAAAATAGTGTAAACCCGTAACCCTATAATGTTTTGCTCGGTTCCTATAAACAAAAAAGAATCGTTTCGTCTTTTGCATTGCCAAACTGGGCATTTATATAGATTCGTAAGCAAAATTTTCCTGTGTGTATAGTCTAGTGGTGTGACCGTCGGACTGCCAAGTCATAGGTCTCGAGTTCGAGCCCAATGCAGGTACCTCTGACTTTTTGGATTAATTCGCGTATTGTTTAATTATCACTTGCTTCAAAAACGGTAAAGGAAAACATCGTGAGGAAACCGGGGGCATGCCTGAGATATATTTCTCGACAGTATGTGAAGTCAAGTCAGAGGCCAATGGGTGGCTTTAATAAAACTCTGACACCAGTACCTACTCTAATTGCGTAACTTATTTTCGTAAACGATTATGACTAATTTGTTTCATTTTGACAGTTCAGCAACATTCATTGCGTTATTTACGTTGTTGAGCAGATTTTTTTTTCCAACTTATGAAGCAATGGATTAGCAATCTGTTTCAAATCGAAACTGATTGTGATTAATCGTGTATTACGCAATTAGGGTACAGGTTAGTCACTAGCCACACGAAAAAGAACTGTGACAGCCACTTTCATAATTAGGAGGTTCTACTATTCAAAGCTATGAGGTCTTTGCTTCATTATCGGTTATCTGTCTTCATTTTAACCGATAACTTTCCGTAAATTATCGGGACCGGGCATAAGGGAACGTCTCGCAAATATATACGCGATCGTCGGGTTCATTTTCTTCGGCGAACCCGAACGCGTCGTCGTCGCACGGGTTTTCCGAACAAATGTCTGACAAATATTGCGAATTAGCATATTTGCACGACGATCGCAAGCTTTAAAACTCTGACACCAGGTTAGTCACTAACCACGCGAAAAAAGAAGAAGAGGACTTAAGTAACATCAAACAGAATACACGCGTTTACAGTTCCGAAACTTTCCTAAGTCATGTAAAGCTACAATGATAAATGATTAAATAATGACTTTATTTCTTTATGTAGGTTTGTACAAAGACTTTTTCACGTCAACTATATGATAAAAACTAGATGATATCGGTGTTTCCAATCCGAATACTCTGAGAAGAAAGGCGGAAACAAAGAGGTTTTAGAGAGAAGATTTTTTTTAGTTAAAAGGAGACTGCTCCTTTTAAAGTGCAGACATAATCTTGGTCAGATCATATGCGAGGACCATATAGATTGGTGTCTGAAATGGTCTTTTGAGGAAAGAATTGCACAGATGTGAGTAGATCTGTCCATTTACTATTATAAAAGAACCTATTTCACAGCTATTCGAGTGTACAAAGTAATACACCCCTAGCTATTAAGGCGCTGACAACAGACAACCGGTAAAAGTAAGCTTGACCTAAACAAAAAAATTGCCAAATCTATTATCGTTATCGCAAAAAAAAATGAGTTAATCTTGAACATATTTCTCAGAATGCCACTGGTTACCAAAACAAATTTTAAAAATAAAACTCGATACAAATTAACGGTAAACCAACCTTTTACCTTGAGTTTTAATCCAAAATATCTGTATTAAATATCAACGTACGTTGTTATTTTAACAAGAACGTCTTATTTTAATGCAGAACTTGGTTATTTTTTATTTTCGATTACTTAACAATTTTTTTAATAAATTGATAATTGCTTCATGTTTTGCAATAAATTATAAGCGTTGTGTCATCGCGCTTCTCTGTCTTTTCTATGCAGGACAGTGACCGTAGTTTAGCTGTTGTCAGCGTCTTAAGCAACCAAATGGAAATACTTATGTTTAAGACTAAATTTAAAAAAAAACTGTTAATTTATAATGAGTAGAGCATGAGTTTTTTGGGAAAAAATTGTGTTAGTATGAATATTATTTGCAATTACTTCTAACAATGTTGCATATCCGACATGTGTAGATTGTTGAGCCTTAAAATGTTATGTTTATAATAAGAACTAATAATGTACACAGTTATACAAGAAATAAATACTTTATCTTTAATATTTAGAAAATACAAAAACATAATCTACGTATGAAGTCGCAGCTGTAACTAAGTATTTCAATAATATCGTGGTTAAATGAAGCACTCGAATGTCAACAGTAATATCCGTAGCGGTTACAATTTTATCGAAGGCCATTCGACCGACTGTACGGTTATCATGCGGTCTGCAGCAATCGCAATAATCTTGCGACGGGATGAGAGAAAATTGTTATGATATTATACGAGTAAGTTGGAACTATATACAACGTCGCCCGTTGGCATGTGCCCACCCGCATTTTTCTGAATGTTCATGATATCGAAAAGTAACTTTAAAAGGGGGGTCTAACTTGACTTTTTTTTTCTTAATATTCTTTTTTTTTTTTTTAAATCCCTTATGGTTTTATTAACTTACACTTGTGTTTTAAAAAGAAACGTTTTTTTTTAGAAAACATGTTTCCACCTCTGTTAACAAAAATGTTATTAATCGGGTAAAATAACTCATAAGCTTTTAGAAATAATAAACAGAATCAAAATCGAGCCAATAACATCGGATCAAAACAATAAAAAATTGAATAACATGAAAAATAGTAAAGATAGACCCCCCCTTTTAAAGTTATTTTTCGATATTTTTTCATGAATATTCAGAAAAATTCGGGCGGGCACATGTCGATGGGCGACATTGTATTAGACAGGTTCTTTAAAAAGAACTTTGGGCTTGTGGCTAAATAATAACAGCCGCACGGGTTGATCGAAGACTAAGCTACGCTTGCCGCGGTCGGTTCTTGGATGGGTGACCATCCCATACATTCCGAGACCTCTTTGTACCTCGGAAAGCAAGTTAAGTCATTGCTCCCGGCTATCATTCGTAGATCTTTGACAATCGTTAAGGGTAGTCAAAAGCCCTAAAGGTCTGACAACCAGTCTTACCAAGGGGTATCGTGTTACCCAGTAACTGGGTTGTAGAGGTCATATAAGTAGTCGCTCTATGTAAAATACTGGTATTCAGCTGCATCTGGTAAAGTTGGAAGCTTATAAGATTTTAAGGTTTGGTTTTTTTTAAGGTTACATTATTCGACGGGCAGTTCAGGAGAAAAGTAGGATATGAAATTAGTCAGTCAGTGTAAGCTTTTTATCTAGTAAGGTTTGGTTTGGTAAGCATCATAAATATTTTTTTCTTGTATCGTGGTTTCATTTGCAAACATACCTCTGACTAATACTAGCCAAGAATATTTGTGGACCATAATTAGGCTGCCTGTCCACTAGAGCGGAGCGAGGCAGCGGAGCGGAGAAATGTGCCAATATTAACCAATAGAATCTAAACTCTGCTTCAGAGCTCTGCTCCTATTGGTTAATATTGGCACATTTCTCCTCTCCGCTACAGTGGACAGGCAGCCTTAAAAACAGTCCATGCAATAATATTATTTAGACTTCTTCTTCTGGTCAGTAACGCAAAATATAGAGATTTGTTTTATTGCATTATTTACCTACCATGAAAACTTGAACACAACACCCTTTTGACACACGTCCACAAGTATAATAAATGAACTCTCCATAACTCTTGAACGGGATGAGGACATGACAGGACCAAACAGGGATGAAGGGGACAACAAAAGTGTGCGGGGGAGGTGGGGTGTCCAAACTGTTCTAAGAGTTTTTCTTTGTCAAGACGACGTGTAGCCGATGTCCTGATGTTTTAACGCGGATTTATGCGAAAGGGGTTGACGACCGATAGTTGTTGAGTCATAGGAACATGGAGTTAGTAACTTTAAAAAAGTTGTTAGTGGTCGTTCCACGATAAAAAGCATAGACTTGGTGAAAATGATGAAAGCAAGGAAAGTGCATTTCTTCATAGATTTACATAATCAATACTTTTTGATAAACGTGTAGGTAGGGAATAAAATAATAACACTGTGGATAAAGATGCTTTTTATTACCCGACTGCCCCAGAAGGAGGGTAATGTTTTTCGAGAGTATGTATGTATGTCTATTTCTTTGGCACGCTCTGTAGCCTAAACGGCTTGATGGATTTTAACATGTGAGGTGTCTTTAGATTCGTCTTAATTGTGGGAGTGTCATAGGCTATATAATATTTATATATTGCATCTGCAAATACAAAAATGGGAGGGGTACGTTTAAAAAAAAACTACATTATTGGTATTAAATAAAAGCTAGTAATGAGTCAATATATATTATTTTAACCCCTAAAACTAAAAACCATGAAAAAAAAAAAAAACAAAAACACGACTGCAAAACACAGATTATAATGCTTGTTTTCTATAGATTATAATGCTTGTTTTTCTCTTTTCAGTTATGTGTTTTTGCAGTCGGGTTTTTTGTTTTTTAAATATATTTTTTTCAATCACAAACATCCACTTTCTGTAAGAACCATAAAAAGTGTGTAGGGATCTTTTTTTCCGCTGGCCACAGTTTAGAGCCCTTTAGTCTTCTTGTCAAGCGTATTGTACGTAGGTATAGCAAGCATTAATAAAGTAAATCAGAAATACACGTAGGTACAATAAATCTCAATTGATGTATCTACAAGATTCCATTCAACTATCTGCATTCAACCAGTAAGGATAATATCATCAATAATGCGTCACTAATCGCATAATATACAGTACATCTGAATTATGTACCTGATAGGATTAGGTACGAATATTAACCATAATCTAAGCTGTTTACCAGATGAATACATTTGGTTTCTGAATTGAGAATTTGAAGTTGAGAACTTGTGTACCTAACTTTGGCATTACTTGAGTCTATGATACCTTAAATTGCTTACCATAATCCTCCGTTATATCAAAAACACAGCAGCATTATTGAAGTGAAAACTTCTTTAGGCACGCTGGGTATTTTTGAGATAAGAATAAACCATTGATTTCGCGACACCATAACGACACATTTTTGTAAACGCGATTGTGCTCTTAATTTATATTACGTTACGGATCAATGTTCTATGCAATTATTTTGACTTTAAAGGTTTCGGAAGTATTTTTTTTAACGCGATTGTGCTCTTTATTTAGATAAGGTTACGGACCAATGTTCTATACAAGTATTTTTCTTCCACCATGGCGATCTTGTTCAAGTTTTCACTTCTGTCGGCACTCCCAGAGTGCCACTACTTAAAAAAAATAAAAATAAATGGTAAATTTGAGGATTAATAAAAATATTGCCAAAAAATTCCATAATCATTTTCTTTATAGAAAAATAATCCAATGGGTAGAGAGCAGTGGTAGCGCAGTGGTAACGGCCGTGACGTACGAGTTTGTAAGTCATAGGTTCGAACCTTGACAGGCGCTTTACTTTATGTAAATTCATCACCACTGCTTTCAAAACGGTGAAGGAAAATATCGAGAAGAAACCATGTGGCATGTCTTAGAACCAAAAATTCAAATATATGTGACATCTACCAACCCGGGTACTGGGCTCGCGTGGTGGATTACGACCCGCTCCCACTCACCGAGAGGAAGCCTATGTCCCAGCAGCGGGAACATTATAGTCTGACTATGCATATGCATCTTAGGGACTAGAAGTGGCAATCGCTTGACATTTGACATTAAGCTTTTTGGTAGCTTATGTCAGTTCCATACATTTTTGATTTTTCCATCTGTAGCTGACCGCAGGCAGCAGCAGCAGGCGACGTGTAGCCGCGACACGACTGGTTTCTCTGAAATACTTTCTGTAGCTAGCGATACGTCGGTTTCATAGAAATACGTAGAAATGTCGTGGCTTGTCGCTTGCTGCTACTGCCTGTGGTCAACTACGGAATGGTACCTTAATATTAAAAGAGAGTTTGACAGGTTCTCAAAACTTCAAATACTCAATTCAGAAACAGGGTGATATAGTCGCCTTATGTGCAGAATGAAGAGTACCTATTTTTCAATCCATAAGTTCTGAAGTAATCATTCCTCTTCTTAATAAAATATTATTAATATTATTGTCTATTTTTCTTTAATTTCGTTGTTGTAAAAATAAAGGAGACGTTTTTTAAATAAATGTTGTCAAGTGCATATAAACAAGAGTTCGTATAATTAGTACTTGGGATGTATTATTATTGTACATGCACATTTCATGATACTAACAAATACAAAATTATTCACATTGTTAAACTAAGTATAGGGAAAATGGCTATATAGTAATAAACGCCATCGAATACATTCTGGCAAGAGCTCAACTGGCATCCACGTCCATTTTATTCAAGCAAGTAATCACCGGGGAAACAGCTAGTTAAAATTTAGAGGAACCGTAGAAAAGGATGAGAATTTATAGGTTATTAAAATGGCTTTAGATTGGGTTTTATATGGCGATTTAAATTTGAAACCGGTTATAATGTATTTTATTAGAAGTTTAGATGAGATTTTTGTGAAAAAATTGAGACTGATGAAAATTATTTTCTAGTTGGAGGCTGTCTGAGATATGGTTACTGTTTGGATTGTGGGCAAAGACGAAATTTTATGGAGGTAGTTTCCCCGAAGCTATTTCAATCAAAATTACCTTTTGGAAAGGGCAATTTAATAAAATATTGTATTGTCTTGTCGTAAAGTGCCTAAATTATTCATAAAACGAACCCGAACACGGCGTGTTGCCACACCGAGCGCTTGACGCAGAGCGTTCGCGACAAGTCAATCGTCATCCTGAGGATGCCTCGTTGAGAGGTGAAACACGTGTCGATTTTTTACAGGGTTTTTACGGCTCTTTAGGAATAGTTTATAATGGACTTCCGCAATGGAGTTGCGCCTGAATCAATTAACTATCTAAAATTATTCATTTCAATTAGACAATTATAATAATAGTCTAATTGAAATGAATCATTTAGACTGGAAGCCGACCCCATCATATGTAGTTGGAAAAAGTCTAGGCAGACTATTTGAAATAAATAAATTGTCTTTACCGTCAAGATGCAACACTTGACCCCCTATATTCTATGCCGAGTCAATTTCAAACGGAATTATTCTTCTTTTCGACCCTTAATCTTGGTGAAGATTCCAAAAATCGTCTTCAATGAAACGTGTTGGGATTTAACGCTACTTATTGCTATTCATAAGTAATTGCTTTCATTTATCAATACTGAGGACCAAAAATAAATGCCTCAGATTCTGAAACTAACCACAAGGTTCAAAAAGTGCACTCAAGATAATAAAGTGATTTTATAAATCGCATCTCTCGAAACTAAGTTAAGTCGTTGATATATCACCAGAATTGTAAGTTTAAAATGCGGCAGTTTCACTAGTTTAAAATATGGCTCAAGTTAAATTGTTTCACAGCCATTTATCTGCGTTCATATAGTAATTTATTGAAATAAACTTTTGGACGTGACTTCTTGAAATGGAGCTTCTAAAAGAGCGACATTTCGAAGCTAGTACAGACCGTTTCATAGGTTTATTTGTAACAGAGACAATTGCATACAAAAATATGAGTTAACTCGAATACCTAATTAAGAAAAAAATCAATTATACCATAGATGAGCATCGAAACGGAAATAGTCGGCAGCCGTACGTCGTGACTGTGTGTGTGCTATGCTCAGAGACATAAGCTGAACGTTATAAAGCTAAGCTAAGCTCGACATTAGAGAAGTGATAGCCTAGTGGTCTGACCGGCAGACTGCCAAGTCATAGATCTCGAGTTCGAACCCAAGACACGAACATCTGAATTTTCGGATTCATGTGCGTGTTGTATTTATCACTTGTTTCAAAAACGGTGAAGGAAAACATCGTGAGGAAACGATAAAGATTTCTCTCATGTGAAGCCAAGTCAGAGGCCCATGGGCGGCTTTATAACTCTGTCACCTGGTTAGTCACTAACCACACAAAAAGAAGCAGAAGCTCGACGTTTTTTTTTAATTGTGTTTTTTATGTATCCTATGGACTGCAATAAGTATTTTTATTTATTTATAAAAGCCCCATGGTACTGAGCTTAATAAATCCATAATTTTCGATTTATGTAGGGAATAATTTGATGAAGTAGGTATCTGTGCTTAAAGGTGTTAAAAGATCAAGCAAAAGTTTGGCCTGATTATCTACATGACAGTACTTACTCAATCAATCTGCCTAGCTTTTTCCCAACTATGTTGGTGTCAGTTTCCAGTCTAACCGGATGCAGCTGAATACCAGTATTTTACATGAAATAACTGCCTATCTGACCTCCACAACTCAGTAACTGGGTAATACGATACCCCTTGGCAAGACTGGTTGTCAGATTTTCGGGCTTCTGACGACCCATAACGACTGACATGACAGTTTTACTACCAGAAACTAAATATTCTAGGATATTTAAAAATCTTCAAAAATATTTCCGCTGCTCTAAGTTCCTCAGTGCTCAGCTAGCTATTCTAAAGCACGTTTAACAGCTATAAAAGTGCTAAATCGTTTTGTTTATACTACATTTTCTTGGCAATACTTCACCGTAGCAGCCAATAAAAACATTTTGAAATTATTAATACGGTGTTTCGAGAGCAATAAAATCGTTTTAACTTTCATTTTTATGTTTATGAAAAAGTTTTTGGTTGTATCACTGTGTCTTGGTTTATATAATCGTTTTTTATTAGAAAGATTTTTAATGTTTCTGAACTCAGCTTTATCCAATGATTTTTAAATCAAGTGTAGGGTATTCAAGTAAAATTGGTTAAAGTTCATTAATGGTTAGACATTATTCGAAACATGGTTTCAGTAATCTTTATTTATTTATTTAGTTTTTAAGTATACAAATTATGTATTAGGTATGTTGAAACTGTTTGTACTCCCCGTCACTTGTCCTTTTAAGGGTTCATTAGAAAACCAGCGTCAGACAGCATCTGTCTGGCATTAATGCTGAAATGAATCTTTTTGGCGCAGCCGTGAGGCACACACTATTGTTGTTAAAACATTATTTTCATTTTTTCATTTTGTTATTTATATTTTGTGTTTCACGAACTGTGGCCAAATAAATGTTTTTTCTTTCTTCCTTCTTTCTTTCTAATCTTACTGAACGACGTCATCATCATCTGCTTAGCCTTTTCTCAACTATGTCGGGGTCACCGACCCCTACATAGTTGGGGTCCAGTCTAACAGGATGCAGCTGAATACCAGTATTTTACATGGAGCGACTGCCTATCTGACCTCCACAACCCAGTAGGAACTAGGTAATACGATACCACTTGGTAAGACTGGTTTTGAGACTTTCGAGCTTCTGACGACCCGTAACGACTGTCAAAAATCCACGAATTACAACTGGGACCAAAGGCTTAGTTAAGAGTCTCAGTATGTAGAAATGGTCAACCATCCACAGACCAACCCCGGCAAGCGTAGCTTAACCTGATGAATCGACTCGTGCGGCTGTTAGTACTTAGCCACGAAGTCCTCCTTCCAGAATCTTACTGAACGACGTATGACTTTATTAATAACAAATGTAATATCTTACAAAATAATAAAATTATTCTTCCTACTAAACTATACACTTATTATCGCTATTCAAACCTATGATTAATGAAAATATTAATCCAATCCGAAGCGTAGATAATCTCCGATCACCTACATTTGGGATTGGATTATTTTTCGTTTCATACTCACGACACCAAAATATTACTTCACGAAAATACTGAGCTCAAATACACGCTCTTCATAACACATAGACAAAAGAGGGACTGAGGCTATCAGGCCATCGGTACAATGGCCGTTGCATGGCTGACAATATTGTAATGACATAGCCTGAAGCCCGGATCTCTCAGAGTGGTTACTCGGTACCCCAAGGACAGAGGGTCACCCCTGAAGGTCAAAGTGTTACGTACTTTGAACTTTTTATGGCTTAATTTGTGGTTGGTTGTTTGAAGAGGTTGGTTAGGGTCCATGTTATATTTTTTAAGAGAATAAAGAAGTTTATATTCTTTGTGGGTATAAGCAGATAATGTACAAAAAAGTTTCCATCGACTTCAACTTCTTGTACATTATGCATTTCAATATTTTATATTAAGTTTATTTTAAAACCACCACTTGACCAGTCACTTTGCCTGAATCGGTGATAGAATCTATCACCCAACTATCAATAGAGTAGTCATGGAACTTCATTACAGAAACTAAATATGTGTTTGAGTGTGTGTGTAAAATTTAAATTACTTCACATTTACTAGTAATGACTTCACATCGACATGTCAAGTGAATGTAATATCGACTTACTACAACCGCACTCGTTTGAGTTTGAACCTTACTGTATGGTCCGCAAATACTATTTTACATGCACCGTACAACTAGAAAAAACATTATTTTTCTCTAACTCCTCATAATTTTCTGTGATTGCCGTTTAGTAAATACAATTATCTTAAATTATTGGCCGATTGAGGGAGTTCTAAATAGGGCACTAAATGCCAATACTAACTTTATTTAATGTTATTTTTATTACATCTTTTATTCGTTTCCAATATAGTCTCAACGGACTCTCAGAACTTCAACTGTGGATTTCAATGTCTGAAAATAAAGTTTCGTTATTTTCAGCGTTATACCTAATTCCTGAGATGATTTATTTTTAACATCTTATCGTAATTCATAGAGCTGCAAAGTACAATTGGGTAGTTGCCTAGGTAAAAAAAAAGAAATTCTATTTAGTCCGTCTTTCAGATAATAAAAAAATACTAGACACGTATTTTTTGCTTTATCATATTAATAAAAAATAACTTAGAAAACACGCAGTAAAGTTGGGGAGTGGGGGCTCGTTACGTCACAACGTCGTATAAAATCTAGCAAGGCGTGACGTCAAGCCACATTTTAACTTAATGTATCGCCGTAATCTTTTGATTACGTCAAAAAAGAAAAAATACGTGTTCAATATTTTTTTAATATAAAAGACGGACAAAAAATAAAAATTTTGGACACAGGCCTATTGAACTGTGGTCATATTTAAGGTCATCCCGGAGGTCTCGTAGGTCCCTCCGTATATACAAACGAAAACTAACTGAAAGGGCTTTATTCCAATTTCTATCAGTGATTAAAATATTGTGTCGGACTACGCACAATGAAGGGTTCCGTAGTTAGGATGAATTTATCCCAAATACAAACTTAACATTGTAGTTTAAATACATGTTCTCCCATACATTCCAACTGCAAATGTAAGTTTGTACGCACAATATTGAGAGATTTATCATGTTATTTTAAGACCATAGACTTCTTATAGGTTTTCCTGTAATCTATGAGTAAAGAGCCATAATATGTATTTTTTTTTAAATTTTGGGTCCAGTAATTTCGGAGATAAGGAATGGTCAATTTTCGTCGAATTTATTAAATATCTTTAAAAGAAATTATTTTAAAATTATATAAAAAATATGTTCAAGATTCTCGCAATAAGCCCTTTCATTTGATATGTCACACGGTACTGTAAGATTTTTTTTTTTTAATTTTCTTGTTTGCCCCCCAAAAGTGACCCATATATTCAAAATTTATTTATTTATATTACATGTTCGTGTTTGGGTCACAGAAATACATGTGTGTATCAAATTTCAACTTAATTGGTCCATTAGATTCGGGTAAATTCGCTGTGACAGACTGACAGACAGACAGACACACGAGTGATCCTATAAGGGTTCCGTTTTTTCCTTTTAGGTACGGAACCCTAAAAACATGATTATAACTAAAGTAAAGCCTACCGATCTAACCTTCATATTCAAAGCGACGGAAATCATTTTCACCACACAGTAACTTTACCAATTTATTTTTGTATTTAATAAAACATAATAATTTCACTCAAATAGAATTTATCGTAATCTCATCACACGATATTTTTGTCTGAACATTTGTAGGACCGACTTGATCTGTCAATAGAACCGGCCGCCATCTTGGATTCCGCTCCTGACAATTTCCATTCACATTTTCTATCTTCAATATCGTTAGTTTCAATCTCAGTTAGTAACGGTTTTCTGCTACATTTGATCAATTTTATAACTTTTCTATTTATATACAAAAACGTTTTGGTATTATTTTGTTTAGATTTCTTTGATTTATACTCGGAGATGAAATTGTAAAAGAGTAAAACATTACTTTTCCGCTAATCTCTTCTAGTACGCGATTTGTTTAGAAGTAACATTAAGAAAATAATTATGTCTTTTTCTGATTGCAATATTTATACGTTTTCTATACATATCTACGTCTCTTAAGGTGGTTTTACATCGGCGAGGATTGAAATTTCTATGGCAAAATTTCTATCCACGCTCTGCCCATCTTTGGTGTAAGAGGTGCGCGAGGATGTGCGAGGCGAGAATTTAAATATTTGTTAGTACAATATTGAACTTTATTGCTGTATAAATAGAGTATTTATTTACTTTGAAAAACGGATATACAAATGTCGCACCGGCCATCGAGGCCCTGCACGGTCTCTGTCAAGCGTTGACTCGCGATGTCTCGCGCTGGCATGCGCTGGCACGCGCCGGCTCGCTCCGACCATCGCGAGACATCTCTATCCTTGGCTGGCCGGCGCGCCAAACACGGCTGGCCGGCCGGCGCGTGACATCACGAGCCAGCGCAAGCCGGTACGAAGCAGCTGGACATCTTTCGGTGTAAAAAGGTAAGCGTGATTTCAATTCTCGCCCATCCCAACCACGCCTCGCCTCGCGGGTATAAAATCACCTTTAGGGTTCATTGTAACTAATGACGCTATTATTACCTGTTCAGGTTCAAATAACTCGCTGATCTTGGTCATGTTTCCCTGTTCCCTTCAGATACTAAAGGGTTACTTTAGGATTACTGATACAACAAAGCGCTGGACCTATTTATTAGCGTACCCCAAATTGGAACAATAGATAACACAATGTACGATAAAACTTTATCGCCTTACCACTGATTTCGAAATGGCAGTCAGTTCAGGCACGTCTTTCTACATTGTTCTCACATGTACCTATAATTTCAACATGAATGATGTAACCAATATTTTGTAACAATTTTTTATTTAAAAGAGTGTCCGTGGAGTTTCTTGCTCGTTCTTCTCCATAGGTACCTACTACGCTTTGGAATGGGCAACTAGCTTCATACCTATTTCTGACTGACCAATTCCTTGACAATTCAAAAGTGCCTGTAAATGGTTTAATTGAAATAAATGCTTTGAGTTTGAGTTTGAGTTCAGCTTCCATAGTTTAGATTCAACTGCTGGTTTTATTTTATTTAACAATTGTTTACACAGTTACAATTTTAAAACAATGTTTTATATAAATCGTAGGTTAGTGTAACAATTTTTATAGGTGAGCACCGCATGCGTCATTAAGTCATTTACGTAATAAATTGTGACACAATCACTATACTATATAATTAATAACAAAGTAGGAAAAACAAAAGATACAAGTTCAATATAACGTGAAATATTAAAAGTTTAAAAATAGCTTCAAAAACAAAATTAGCCTAATACATATAAAGTTAATTACGATGATGTTTTAAAATGACACTGATTTAAAGCGGCAGTTACTTATTGTATGTCGTTCTGGTAAATCAAAAATTACAATTACAGTGCATGTTTATTAACAAGTTCGGTAGTGAAAACTGAGCAGTAAACTAAATAAAAATGAGTCATAACAAATATTTAAATGGGTAATTCAATAAATAAGAAGCAGTTAAATGGCAGTTAACAAATATGAATTAGGCTCAGCTCACATCGAAAGAGCGGCGAAGGGCAGCGAAGCGCAGCGACCCGCTCGATAGAGAAGGCGCCCGTTTATGGAATTCGCCGGAATTCCCGCGGCGCCGCGGGCATCCGCGCGACTCGTTCGAGTTTCTCATGCGATAATAAGTATTATAGTAATGAAAATAAAGTTAAAATTAATATGACACTGAAACTGCGCTCCGCTTCACTGCCGTTCGCCGCTCTTTCGGTGTGAGTTGACCCTTAGTCGGTAAGAAATTTAACTTGGTAGTAGCGCTCGCCGGCCACCGCGCCGCGGTGCCGCTCGCTTCGCTCGGTCGGCTCGCGTGCGGTTGCGTGCGCAGTTTTAACCTACCCTAACCCATTTGGTCGGGGTGTCCTGGGTTACGATAGGTTGAAATAATCGACCATTTTTCATTTTATTACTCTTCATGGTTTATTGTCACACTAATTTACCAACCGTCGATAAAATGACTGCCAGTAATTTTTTCAACTGATCTTAACCTCGTTAATATTTAAATAACAACGATTACCCATTTAAAATTACCGAATGTATCCCAAAAAGTTTTGGTTCCAACAATTTGCTAAACGGTTTTTGTTCTACAGATTTCGATATTTTCTTGGAATGTTTTCAGTAACATACATAGATACTGAATATACTGATTGAATGTTTCTCAAAGCGATCGATGGATTTGAGTTCAGGAGATAAAAGGATTCGTCAGATATTTGTACTTGTTTTTTGGGTTTCATTTTGTATTACAATACAAAGGGTATTTTTGTTTATTTGACATAGACGAATGCCATTTAAAACGATCTGATTAATTCTTTTACCGTTAAAAGCTTTTTTTTTTTTCGTTTAAGTGGCTTGTATTATTTTATATCCTGATATTGGAAAATTTTTGTTTGACATATCTGTAAACTTAATTGATATTATGCACTTTCAAATCCTCGCGGATGATGTAACGTAAGTACATTACCACGAGTTTTGAAATGTAATTTTAGTTCTCTTGCAAATAACCCAATTTGTTTAGGATTGGATGCATCATCATAATCAGCCTATAATGTTCCCACTGCTGGGACACAGACCTCCTCTCCGTGAGAGGGAGTGAGCCGTAATCCACCACGCGAGCCCAGAGCGATTTGTTAGATGTCACATATTTATGTCTTCGAATTTTTGTTCTAGGACATGTCGGTTTCCTTACGATGTTTTCCTTCACCGTTTTGAGAGATTTTCTTGCAAATATCCCAATTTATTTGAGGTGCAGTATGTCTTCTCATTTCATACTTCTCTATTATTCTTCATCTTAGTAGTCACTCCCTTTCTAGCCACATCACCCTTCACCCATCCATTCATCGTTTCTAAATGCCATCCACATTCATACCTACTCAAAACTTTGCTCATCACATTTTACTCATTCCCCGTTCCTCAAGAGTTTTGAAACGTACCTACCTTTTTTGTGTAACGATTAGATTTTTAGGGTTTCGTAGTAAACAAGAAACCCTTATAGATTCGTCATTTCCGTCTGTCTGTCTGTCTGTTCGCGGTATAGCTCCGAGACCCTTAGTACTGGAAAGCTGTAATTTGGCATGGGTATATATTATTAATTACGCCGACAAAGTGGTAAAATAAAATTATGAAAATATATTTTTTTTAGCTTACCTCCCCCTAGGTACAGTAAGCGCTCAAAAGTGCATGAGCACGCTAAGAGTCGTATTGCTGTGAACACGCGGTATAGTCCGTACATTTGTATGTGTAAACAGTCAGACGTCTGTGGTGTGAGTGCCGTACACACACCACAGAGAACGCAGTTTCGCACTACACACTATCGTATCGTCACGGTTCGCGGGCGCCGCACTTATATTTCCATAACTTTTGTTAGCACGCATCATACTCGTACGCGTGACCTTGGCCAGTGTATCGCATTGCTAAAATTCGAAAGTAAATTATATGTGCAGATAGCAGAAGGCGTTAAGCGTTGGTCTTAGATTCAAGATGGCTAAGGTTCTAATCTCGTAAATCACAGCGCTGTTTTTGCAAATATTATTATTTTTGTTTGCAATAATAATATTTTTAAATATCCTGCCTATTTATTAATGTTGTTATTGCAATAAAGGGTTTAGAATAAAAAATGCGTGATATGTTATAATAAAAAATAAATAATATTTATTCGTTATGTTTATTTTACTTAAGTATAGTTATCAAACTGCTACAATTATTTATCATTACTTCACCTGAATAATATGTGAAATAGATGTCTAGAAACTTAGAAGCAATTTGTATTATTTTGACATATTAAAATTTTGAAATGTTTTAAATTTTAAATGGATTTTTTTGCACCATAAATATAAAGCTTTGATCATGGTCTAAGTAATTAAGCAATAAATAAGAAAATTAGACTACTTAAAATGTAAAAAAATCTACTGACAAAATTGTCGATTTTAAGGTTAAAGGCAGTTGTTCATATTAATTATTTTAAACTTTATTTGGCTTTAGTAAATATTGGTTGGTATTGAGGTTATAGCTTAAGTATTCATTTTCTTTACGAAAAGAAGATTGAAACTAAACCTCAAATTTTAATCCTAAAATAATACTATTACTAAAATAATATTAAACAATTTCGGTATATCTGCAAGAAATACGACAAACACCCTATTGAAACGTGCTTAAAAAATTCGTTACCATAAATTCATGCAATAACGAATCTGTTGTTTATTAAGTTGGTACGGTCAATATTTTAAGGTCAAAAACGGTTTTCTAGCTGGTCTTCAGTGATGCAAGCCTTCAGAGTGCACGGCGAACGGTTCATAATGACGTGTTTTTAATAATTCAGCAAAATATCTCGTTGGTATGAAACCATTTGTTTCATTCACCATTTGACGTCGCTGCTACTCGATAATAAGCCCCTTCCTCATATCTCTTAACCGTCACAGTATTTCTCTAGAACAAAGAAAAACATTGTTTTTATTACACATAATACCTAATTATTCATTATTCACTAATCGAATTAAACCTCACACTGAATTTAAAACTTTAAAGGCATCTTCTGTCTCAACAATACCTCTGTTCTATCAACAATACCCTTGATTAAGATTTATGTTTAGTAAAATATGAAATATATAAATGATAACACTCACACTTAGTCTGGTTTTATTAGATATTCACTTCACTTTTACGCAGCGCAATAATATTCTCTGATCTGATCTGATCTCTTCAATATATTTTATGCCTGCTTTTTGATAATAATAACCACAACACTGCGCTAAATGCTCGTCACCAATATTATCACGGCACGAACCAACAAAGTTCTATTAATTGAATACTTGTAACAAACTGCATCTACCCCACAGAAATCGAAATAATTTACTTAGTTTTTTGTGGTCTACCTGCTAAACTTTAATATTTATGTGAACAAGACGAATGAAACTAAAAACGAATGATGATTATCGAACTAGTCATTGGTTGCAGACAAAGTGAGTGTGTGTGTGTAATGTGCGTGTCTACAGTATTGTAACAACTTATAGAAGAAGGTCGTAAGTCAAACCGAAGCGTCAGTCTATTGCTTTGTGAGATTGCTTATGGACTTTTGGTCGGTACTGTACACGTAAAGTGGTGATGTTTTTTTTTTCTATCCCGTGTTACGGAGTATCATTGAAAAGGTATTTCAAAGACAATATGAGTATGTGAAAACCATTTTTGGATTCAGGGATCCGTTTGCGAAATATTAAGGTTTAAAATGCTAATTTTTGTTAGAGTCAAGTATCCCCCCCCCTGCCAGCTAAATGTTTGGTTTTGAAAATCACAGCAGTAGTTTATTGTGTCTCGTTAATGACAGTTGAAGGGTTATCCCTTCAACTGTCATTAACGAGACACAATAGAATTTTAATTGTTATCCGCCTTTATAAGGCTGCTTAACTGGTGATGAGATAACGAAATTAAAAGGAAAACTATCACAGCTAAGTAGGCTGTACAAGTTAACGAGTAATAATCGACCAACTTAACTTTGCAGTTGCAAAAACATGTTTTCCCATACACTCCGTATGGGAGAACATGTTTTTCAACTAAAGTTAAGTTTGTTTTTGGGATAAATTCATCCCAACTACGGAACCCTTCATTGTGCGTGGTCCGACACGCACTTGGCCGGTTTTTTTAATTGATAGCATACTATCCTACTAATACTTAAGATTAATTAGGTTGCCTAGTATGTTTTTCTCTCAATGGACTATTTAGATTATGGTTAACTGCATTTTAACAATTCATTATCATTTCACACGTGCTGCTTACATCCAGCAGATTCATATATTCTTCACTAGGTCGACGGTCCATCTTGTGGGGCATACCCAAACAAATAATCCATACTAATATAAGAAAATCCGAAAGTAACTCTGTCTGTCTGTCAGTTACCTCGTCACGCTTAAACGGCTAAACGGATTTGGACGAAAACTGTCACAAGGAAAGATATGACATGGGTAGGGACATAGGATACTTTTATCAGGTACGTTCTTCAGGGATAATTTCCGAACTCCAAGTGGGCGAAGCCGCTAGCAAAAGCTAGTGATAAAATATTTAAACTCCCAGATATCACGGCCCCCCGAGGTTTTCCCAATACTCTGTATTGGTCCATGATCCTCAAGAGTATCGCCATAAATCTTATTATGGGCACATTTGTCTGAAATGTGACCGTTACTGCAAAATGTTGGAGAAGTTATTTATTAGTTTCGCCCTATTTGACCGGGGTTCGGCCAATATTTTAGATTGAACCAGTGCGTTTGATTGCAACGCAATAAATTATTGCTAAATCTCTGTGTAACCCGACACATTTCGGCGCGAATGTGTTTACGAAAGATCTTTTGCGAAAAAGCGTTTTTGTTTTTTTTTTAGAGGCAATCATTTTTACGAAATAAAATTTGTATTATGGTTCAATTACCGACATACTTAGGTTGTTGTTATATTTTGTTAGCCATAGCAACGCTCTTTATTCATCACAAGCTGTGCCCTACGGTTTCAACCGCATAAGTCTTGATCCCGTTGGAATTTTGGGGTAAAAAGTATCCTACGTCCTAACCCATGTCACTGTCTACTCATGTGTCAAATTTCATCCAAATCCGTTCAGCCGTTTTAACTTGAAAGAGTAACAAACAAACATACATAAATACACACAAACATACAAAAAATCAAATCTTTTCTCTTTATAATATTGGTTTAGATGTTTCTTATTATTTGTTCAAGAAAAATGTTTACTCCATTATTAAACTAGATATGTCCATCCAACTAGGAAACAAACAAGCGAGAGATTTTTGGTCAGCATCAAAAAAAAACCCACTTACCTATAAGCTTAGAACTTATATAACGTTAATGATATCTGAAACTTCAAACAAGTTACAAGCACCGGATCAAAAACTACTCAAATCTAATACAAATTAAGCAAACCCACTCGTTACAATTAAGTTTTATCTAATACATAACCGACAGGGGTACTAATGACCTATAGTCGGGCCTCCATTTGAAATAGTTTACGCGTAATCTGAGGGTTGGCTCCGCTGTCATTTGCCTGTAACTTAACATGGGCACGATTTACGAAGGAAATTCTGGATCATGAGAATAATTGGTGAAAGCAGTTATTTTAAATCTTAGGTTTCCTAGACGCTGTTCTTGTCGATATTTGACACTTTAACTGACGATTGTCAATGCAAATCTATCTAACTAGATTGTAATATCCCACTGCAGGGCAAAGGCCTCCCTCTCCCTTTCCCACACATTGCTGTCTTTTGCTAGTGTCAGCATTCCCTTCGATAGGAGTCAAGCTCGTCTCGCCATCTTCGTCTCGGTCTGCCGCGATGTCGTCATGCGTTTAGTGGGACTGAGCGCAGTGTCCTGGGGGTTCGAATTTCGGACCGTTGGAACACAACATTGCGCGTCAAAAACAAGATCACGGACGTTACCCAGAAAGCCGCTAAGCTTAAGTGAGACTGGGCCGGATATGTCTGCCGCATGTCAGATGGCAAGGCTAAGAGAAGTTAAGGTATAAAATATAAATATTACAGATTTTCCGGCCTCCGGAGTCTTGTTGTAATATTTAGGTATTTTATCAAAGATAAAGTTGTCATTTAATTCTGAAAAAAAATATTTGCGAAACAAAGGACACTATACACTAGTAAGCTTTTCTTTTTCACATGGTTATTTGCAAATTTGCAAATGTATGAAACGAATACTTTTAGTCGAATCAACGAAATATTTCAATAGCTTAGTAATAATTTACCCCGTTTGAAAATGTTGCCCAATTCGACAATGCTTATCTTAAAAAACGTTCAAAAATATTCGTCTTCAATGAAAATAGAACTATCAAACTGCACACATATCGTTTTAAGGACTGTCGATTTCGCATCCTCTCGAATAATATTTTAAAAAGCGATATGGGTGTCTGACTGCAACTTAGGCAATAAACTTAGATACTAAAAGTATGAAACTAACTTCAACTGTACAAAGTTATTCATAGATGCAAAAACTGTCGAAATCTGGAGATTTTTTCATAAATGAATGCATGAATTTAAGTTGTTACGAGAGCAGTGCTGGCCCAGTGGTAACGGCCGCGACTTACGAGTTGTGAGTCATGGGTTTGAACCCAGACAGGCGCTTTACTTTGTGTAAATTATTTCATCACCACTGCTCTCAAATCGGTGAAGGCAAACATCGTGAGGAAACCGGCATGTCCTAGAACCAAAAATTTGAAGACATGTGACATCTACCAACCCGCACTGGGCCCGCGTGGTAGAATACGGTCCACTCTCTTTTAATCTCTCTCTAATAAAGCTTTTGAATAAAACTCTTTCTATGTCACTGGTAAGACTTAAGGAAAGTGAATTAATAGGCTGAAACTAATTACTATTAGGAATTTGTAAACATGCAAATAATTATAATTAACACATTCTCCAAACTACGCTGATAATTCATAGTTATCAATATCTATACATATTTTTTAATATTTAAAGCTGAAGAGTTTGTTTGTTTCTTTGTTTTAATGCGCTAATCTCAGGAACTACTCGTCCGATAAATAAAAATATTTCAGTGTTAGATAGTCCATTTATCAAGGAAGGCTATAGGTTATATATCATTACGGTAAGACCAATAGAAGCGGAGCACCAATGAAGAATGTTTCAAAATCGGGTTTTTTTTTTCCTTTTGAGAGCTTCCGCTGCGTGCGCTGCATAAACGGTTAAAGTTTCGCAAAAATCATGTACGACAGAATTGTTCTGCTTTAAAAGTAAAAAAAAAAGTCCGCGACAGCATTATGTCTATCTTTTAAGGTTGGCTCACTATAACATTTTTTGTGCTAACCAAATTTGTTCTAAAATAATATATTATTTGCGAAGGTGTTTTTATAAACATGATCCTCCTTATCCAAATAAATACGCCCAAAGTAACTATTCCACGCGGATGAAGTCGCGGGCAGAAGCTAGTGATATAATAATTTAAGTGACTTCAAATAAAATAAAACCCCTTCATAGCTCACACTATTTTAGGCAATCACCAACACCAAAAGGTTTCAAACATTCAAATATATCATCATCAACATTATTTCAGCCGAAATAACGTCCACTGCTGGACATAGACCTCCCCCAAGCACCGCCACTTCGGTCGATTTTGTGCTCCCCACATCCAGCGGATTCCTGCGGCCTTCAAAAGGTCATCGCTCTGTGCTCATGTTTTCTGAACTTATTATTACTTTATTTTCTAATATATGCATAAATAAAAATAAAACTACCAACTCGGTTCAAAAATTCGATGCATTTCGAGTCATCTTATTACATGGGCGCATCTAAAGCTGTCACCGGTTGAACGCTTAGCTTACGCGATACGATGCGACACGACCGATGCGACGACGCGGCAAAATCCCGCATCGTATCTACAGTCTGTTTCAAAAGTTTCTGATGAAAATATAAACAAATGGATTAGAAAATCAGTCCTGAGTATGCCGATTTGTAGTGATATTTTCAAATTGAGGGTTTTAGTTGATTATTTGAATACTTAAACATTTTAAATCAAACCATTGAGGTTAATTTTAATAACCAATTTCAAAAAAGGAAGAGAGTCTTTAAAATTTAATAATGTTATTCAAACAATAATTGTTGGAAAAAGTGGTGAGATATTATTATAAAGTTGTAACCTTCTAAATACAAATGAATGTGTTATTAATTGTCTTTATTAAGTGATTTTACCTGAACAGGGTTTGTTAATTATTTCGTCAGATACTTTTAGAACAGAGCATACGTCGTGCTTGCTCCCGACCGATGCGAAGTATCCCGCATCGCACGTCGTTCTTGTCCCCAATACTCCGTATATGTGAATAGTTAAATTGAAATTCTCTAGAGTTGAGTGCCCTCACAACTTTGCAGAGTATCACCGACTGTACCTAGTTTAGAGTTTCGTAAATTTTCTACGAAGAATCTTAAAACCTATTAAGCTTGCGAGGTTTAGCGCGAAGTGTTAATTTAGTTTTATTGATTACAAACTGAAATTAGCAATGTGATACATTCTACATACTAAGATAATTATCTCCCTTAACATTTACTTAAAAAAACGTCTAAAATGAAATTACCACCTAGATTACTAGCTTCATCTTTCTGACTGACCGTCTCCTTGACAGTTCAAAAGTGCCTGTAATCGGTTTAATTTAAGTGAATGCTTTGAGTTTGATTAACAAACATTTTGAGTTTGATCAAAAAGGCCAAACAAAAAAATACACCACAGCCGGTACTCCGTAGAAATAAAGGGGAAATTAAAGCCATTTTTTCACAGACCTTGTCTATTTTTGTATACACATTTACATTTCTAATCGGAATTCCCAGTCGCCGGTGCCGCCATCTAGCGAGTAGCGACGCGAAAAGAATAAATTAGTCTCATGTGTGTGAAAGAATGTAAGTATAATACGACCCCCACAATCTACAGCAGTATTTAGGATGACCAAATTACGTAGCATTCGTAGGCCACAGACCGTAGCGTTCGTAACCTCGTAGCACAATGCCTACGAAAACATGCCATATTAGTAAAGTTGTAGTTATTTTTTATAATTCCATTTACCTATTTTCTAGTAAAAATATCTATAAAAAACAAGTGAAAAATGAAAACTAAGAAATATGAATGCTTTTTAAATTTTCTAATAAAAAAATAAAAAAATCATAATTTGTTAATTAAAATTACTAATTTAATTAAACATTTTTTTTTACTGCTGGCCAAGCGCAACACGTCACACTCATAGCTACAGATATACTGTTAACGATGACGTGAAGCCATAAGATTTTCCCCTACCAAAATTTGCTCAACGCGCCTAAGAAAGTTTTCACTTCAAAAATTAAAAGTGAATTCGATGGGCTCAACCATAATTCATTGATTAATTGTCAGAATAAATGCAATTAGCATTTAGGTTTAAATGATTCAAAATTTTCAATGGTCGTTGACATTTTGTAAAGATAGTTTGGGTAGTTTATCAACCAGCACGCTTAGCATGACCACAATAGAAACGGGTTTTGTCGACGGAACAATAGACAAAATGACAAATAAACAATCACAATCTGTCATTTTGTCTATTCTTGCGTCGACAAAACCTGTTTTCATGCTATGCGTGCAAGTGTGTGTGGAATCTCTAATATTAATATTATTATCTTCTTAACTAAAAGTATATCTGTCTGATGTTTCTCGCGTTAATACTTATTTTCAACAAAAACCTAAACAACATCTTTAACATTTTCTCTATGAAAAATTTCGAAACGCGCTGTTTAATTTCAGCCCAGGTTTACGATGCGTTTTATAACGTGCTCCCCTAATCCTGTATTTGTTTATATTATTATTTATAGTATCTTCTCACACACTATCAATATTCCCTCGAGCTTTGACCTACTTGCAATTTTAGCAACAATGTTACTGGAATATGTACTTTAGCCGTAAACGGATATGGTTGAAATTTGTGAAGAATTATAACTTCCTTTGGGAGATATTTGCATTAGATTTCGCGCATCGAGGAAATTTGTTTTTATTATGTTTTATAATAATTGACAATCATTCTATTATTATTTATAAGTTATAAGCTTATAAGCTTTTTTTTTTTTTTTTACTCTATTTCTGACTGTTCTTGTCCTAGTAATCGTTCAGGCCAGCAGGGATGTGTCTATGGTAATAATTTATACTTATATAATACTGTATGGGTTTAACTAGGATATTTTCAAATCAAAATGTGCAATTCATGGCACTATTAAATACAGGGTGGCAGGGACATCAACGCGAAAACTGAAACCATGGATTCAGTACATGATTCTGAAACCTCCTTTTTTTTTTGGTGGTAAATTATCGAATAACTTCTCCCGCTCTGGGCGGAGCGGGAGGGCGTGTCAGACTCTTACAGACTAAAACCCACCCGTGTTCCTTCGGTTGCCCTGTTGCCGGGGGCCACGATGTCCCTTTCGGTCCATATTCGCAGCCCTTCTGAAACCTACTGCGTTTAAATTTTTCGTCGGTTATTTTTTTTAAATCAACTGTTCCATATATTTTCACCGCGTAGGTATTGCACTTTTCTATGAAACAGCAGATTTTTTTTAAAATAACCGACGAATAATTTTAACGCAGGGGGTTTCAGAATCATGTACTGAATCCATGGTTTCAGTTTTCGCGTCGATATCCCTGCCAGCCTGTATAGTGATCTATTTATAAGAAAAAATAACATTATGCAATGAAAGATTTCAAAAATAACTCTACGAGCATTAAACTATTTTATTATCATCAACTATCATAGCAAATACTGCGATGATGAAAATTTTACAGTCGTATAAAATATTTTATTTGTTAGTTTTCCGATCTAATCCTGTCTTTAAATTGTGTGCTGAAGTCTAGACAAGTCGCGGTCTCACACACGATAAGTAAATACAAGATTAGTTTTTCCCGCTCACTTTCTCATTCTCCGTGAGGTCTCCTTAAGTTTTTTCAAAGAATGTCTATTTTCCTTCTCATGGTTAACCTATTAAATAATTCAAACGGTTTAGCATTTTTTTAAACCCTTTCACATTTATAAATCGACAAAATAATGAAAACTAACACCACGCTAACATCGCTGTTTTCAATTCTTGGAAGCAATGTCTATTACTAAAATGAAGTAGATAGACGCATGTAGAACTTGCCGTACTTCAGGCACATTAAGATAGATGGCGTTACTCGTAGTGTACAAACGAATGCTGGCACAAAATTGGAACTACATTTTCTGTAAAGTCAAATTGCTACGAGATTATTTTGTTTTGTTAATTTCTACCTAAATTAATAAGTACTTTTATCTACACCTATTCTATAAAACCTTTTTAAAAGTTTCTGAAACAGTTAGCTTATTACCAACATTAAAACAGCCAGTGTCATAGTAACCATTATATATCATCCAAATGAGTGTTATAATGTTATTTTCGAATTTCAAAAACTCGAATTTTAAAAAAGAACATTGTCATGCACGCGCGTTTCACTACCACAGCGCAGTAATTAAAAACAAAAAAACTTATAGGTTATTCGAATTCACGTCGTATCTCGCCATTTATGTTCGATAATAGTATTGCAAAATTTTATTAGGTACTTTGTTGTTTACAAAAATGAGTGATACAAGCTTTGATAACACACCAACAGAGATTTCTAATGCAGCAAAGGGCATTTCTAACCAATTATTAGGCACCAGAAAAGTCGAGAAAACAATATTGTACAACACCATAGAAATACGTGTACAACACCCTATGGCTTCAGAACCTTTCATAGAGGATTCATATCATGGGTGTAGATAAAGTCTTGTATGCAACTGTATATAATTAGGTATTAAAACAGTTGCATAAATAACTATTATAAAATAGCAAGCTAAAGTGGGATTTGTCGCGTTGTATCTTTGTACTGTAGCAGGACAAATAGGCTAGCGTCGCCATACAGTTAGTGCCTGAAGATGGGTGTCCTCATCGAGGCACAGCACGTCCTTTTAATATCCACAGATTGTGGGATTTATTTTAGTTGAGATTTATTTTAAGTAAAAATAAGGCATGTAGAGGGGAACGAAATTACATGATTATCATATTTTTATCCATAACTTATAGACGAAAATACCATCAGGGTAGTAAAACAATAAAGTTCACTGATACGACATTTAATAGCTTCTCTAATAATATACTTTAAGACAATATTCTTTACAATAATTTATTCACAGTACAAAAATAATTGTACATTTTTAACTACGCGATTTGATAAAAGCCTCTTTACAATTTACAAGATTATAATAACTATAAAATAACTATGTTTATTAATTTTACAAATCTCGATTATACTTACTTTAAACGGGTACTAATTATACTTAAACATTTATAATTCTTAAATCATACGACATTAAATTTATTTTTCAGTTCCTTATACTTCCAATTCACTCATTCAGATAATTTTCTCAATTATTTATCTTACGTCTATCCGATTCAAATTTGGCATTTTTTTCTTAGCGTATTCATCATCCCAATATACATTTAATGAACATTAATATTCTATTAGAATACTTCACTTAGTTAAGCCTTATCCTCTGACCTACTAAGGTTGAATTTCACTAATAAAACTGAACGCGATCAGCACTAATAAACTGCGTTCAGGAGCTGTCAGTGTCAAAATTCCACAACAATGATGACACTGACAGTTCTTGAACGCGGTTCAAATGTGCTGATCGCATTTAGTTTTATTTGTGAAATTCGCCCTAAGTCAATCAATCATCAAGAGCGTTTATTCTGAAAGTGGGCAACGTCGCGAATAGATGTCAACAATTTCACTGTTTTGATTAATTTGGCAATATTACTGAACTAGAATATTAATAATGAATTGCAATTATAACACTGAATTTGATGCTTTAACCGTTTTAGGAGTGAAAAAAGCATTTGGAAAGTTTCCAAATCCCTTTTTACCGTCTAAAACTAAACATCCGGTGTTACGATATTAATTATTGCATTTCATAATTAATATTCTAATTCGCTAGTTAGCCACATTTCATATTTCCATACAGTAATATTGCCAAACTAATCAAAACAGGTGAATATTTGACAGCGATTTGCGACGTTGCCAACTTTTAGGGTAAATGCTCTTGAGTTTTAAGAAACTGACATGTTAAATTTTTGTTTAAAAATATTATATTTTTAGACTACTTTTTTTTTTAGAATATATTTATATTCCGGAAGTTCCTTAACATTTTTGGCAAACATAACGACTGTTCTTAAAATGTTACTTAATGCTAGTATAAATGAACAATTAAATAAATGCGTCAATCTTTTCTTACATAAATATTATAAATAATAATAAATAATTTAACAATTTATGACTAGACTTAAACTGTTGATTGCATGCGGCTGAATATGATTCATTTGACTCAAATGTCAACAATTGTAAATGTTTACTGAAATAATTATGTTAACAAAATCAAAATTCTACTTTGTTCTCACTCCACTATGAGCCTCATTTTAACGTTTATTTAGTGATCACTCCTCTAGTGAACATTATTTTTTTGTCAAGACATATTTCAACAAGTTTTAGCTATGTTTTAGCTAAAACAAAGTAAAGCATAAACTCCCTCTAGAGCTTTCAAATACACACTATTTCATCAAAGTACGCCAAAAATGCGTTAACATCAGCCAATATTATATTAAGGGTCACAAAAATACAGAAGATCATCCCCTATAATTTCTACATTGATGACTCGATCTTACACAAGTCATTAAGTATTGAGGAAATACAAGGACTATCACATGACTGATGCCTTTTAAGTGAACGTTGTTTATGGGTGAAACACTGACATACATGGGAAGTGAAGTAATTTTTCTTAATTTTTAGCCTGTGCTAATACTACATCTGGTACAGAGAGTTAGCTACTCGCTCTGTAAACACTGGCGGCGTGTGAACGTGCACACGCCGTGCACTGGCGCTAGAGCATGACGTCACGTGCGGGCGCGTGCTCGTGCACGGCGCGCTGTCAGTCGCGCGCTGACACCAGCACGAGCAGCTGTGTGCGGCGCGTGTCTACTGGCGCCCGGGACATACTACTACTTCGGCCTCGGTTAAGAATCTGTAAATATATGAAAATAATAATTTATCTTGCGTAATGATAACTACCACTGATGCTAGGAATAGAATTACTTAGTAATTATTTCCCTGTTGGGCGTCAACATTATTGTTGGTGCCCAGAGTGGGACTTAAAAATAATAATTTCGAATCAACTGTATATAAATAATGTTAATAACATATTGTAAACATAGACTTATTTGCAGTTAGTATACAGGAATAAATAAAAACTACCACCAGTGCTACAGTTCTATTTAGCCTGTTGACATCCAGTGTGGAACTAAAAAATCTTTTTTTAATAACAGTGTTAACGAAGAGTTTTTGCGGTTAGTACAATGCAATTACTACTTATATTTTCCAAATAAGAACTACCATTACTGCTAGAATTCAAAGTTTAACAATTTGGTCCCAACTGGGTGCCATAATTCTTATTGGCGCCCAATCTGGGCCTGGAAATGATGTAAATGTTTGGTTAGTAATATTTACCGTTGCAACAGAATGTGACCTTTTCGTGTGAGTGGTACTTAGTAGATCAGAGTTGGCTGTCGAGTCAGATCTTGAGCGGACGGTGCCACGCGCATGTCGCTTGCGTCGTCGGCCGCACCACAACCATTTGTAAGGCGGAACCCGTCTGCAATCAAAGTTATACCCACTTGTACGGTGCTACTCGTCTGAAATTGAGTATGAATTTGTATATAGTGTAATGTTGGTTAAGTTTAAAGTTCAGTTTCATATTGTAGTTGGTCAATGCATTAGGCGGTGTTGATAAGATAAATATTATACATAATTGTATCTAACCTAAGGCCTTATGACGTACTTTGGCTAAGCGTTATTCCTGTCACTGTCGCACAACTGTCAAACTACAAGTGCAAGATAGAGACGGGAACATGTCTAAACCAAAACACGTGCGTAATATTTAAAGACTGGCCGATGGGCGTTTTTAATACAATAAATAAATAGATAATTAAAGTTGTTTGTGTTGTCTATGTGACTCAAACTTATAATATTATGTCTTCATGTACCAAACAGTAAATCTAAAAAAAATCTTTCAATATTTTTTACATACCTGAGGCTCGTATAAATGTGGGGGGAGAACATGCAGCATATTAAAGGATTTGCTGCTGAGTTCAATGGCGCAAGGCTCTGGATAAGAGTGGCTATAGCCAAGTTGTTCTGTGTCGGTGGTATGTGGTCATACACTTGTAGGAGATCGAACACGATGTATGGTGACCAACAGAGCACGAACACTGTAAAAAAGGTTGCACAGTCAGACTAGTCCAAAAATATAATATTACGCCTGTAATTCCCGTAGGGTTAGGCAGAAGTGTATCTGTAGTACAACCACATTTCACCTCGAGTCAAATCGAACATAGGACCACAACCTTAGCAGTTGCGACCACACTATTACATTAAAGAGTTAAAAGGTTTTGTTGACACCATTTTTTTAAACCAATTTATTTAGATAACGGAAGATCTTCAATTTCTGAACCAATTTGTACAGAAAAACAATAATATCCGATAATATTATTCTGATTTTACTGGGAGGATGTAAAATTGAACGGCAACGTATGGTAATTAATTAATTTTATAAGCGAAATGCTTTCACATTAAAACAGTACCTATAAACTACAATAAAACAGTTAAACGACAAAGTTGGCTTATCGTATAACAATTCACTGAACAATCAACGTGAACTTTATCCGCTTGAATTGTTAGCCTGATTAAATATTAATGAGGCTGTAATAAACTTTTCGAATATCAATGAGTACCTAATTGTTTAATCATGTTGGCTTTCGAAATTGTTATGGTAGTTTAAGGCTTAATTAAATCATGAATCGTTCAAAATTGGAAATCATTATTGCCTTAGCTAAACCACAGATGAATCCAGATGGTCCACTCCGCAAAATTATTTAAATAAAAGCAACTCTTGCTACGACCCAATAAAGTGCTATTCAGGTTGCACAGCGGTAATAGGCCTGTGTCAAAACAATTTTTTTTGCCCGTCTTGTAGATTATTAAAAAATATTGAACACGTTTGTTTTTCTTTTTTGACGTAATCAAAATATGACGGCGATACATTGAGTTAAAATGTGGCATAACGTCACGCCTTGCTAGATTTAACACGACGTTGTGACGTAACGAGCCCCCACTCCCCAACTTGAATGCGTGTTATTTTTGATTAATATATAAAGCAAAAAATACGTGTCTAATATTTTTTTAGTATCTGAAAGACGGACTAAATAGAATTTATTTTTTAACCTAGGCAACTACCGTATTATCTACAGTTATATTCACCTAGAAGTTGCCTCTCTGTCTATCGCGTAACTAATATCTTTTGACTACGTTACACTCACTGAATTGGCCCGAAAAGACGGGCCCGCCGCGTACTTGTAGTTTCATACCTAAAATACGGAGTGAACCATCTGTGTTCATCTGTGGCTCAACTGGGTTCAAAAATTATATAATGTTTTCTTACACAAACGCACTGGCATTGATTATTTCTAAAGATTATTCATAAGCCGTAAATAATTCTAAAACGTTTACAAAAATAGATTACAATGCCATAACACGGTCAATGGCTCTATAGAACCGAAGTTATACTAATCATCAAAGAAATAGAGCGTACTAAAATACATTATATCATCTAAATATACTCACCGAAAACAATAACGAATGTCATCTTGACACTTTTGATCTTTGCTCTAGGAATTAGTCCCCTAGAACTGGCTCGTCGCGAATCCGGGTCGCTTTCCACCTGACCTGGAAAAGATAAATATACAACACATTTTAATCTAGACGTTAATTCTCATCTATTTACAGGAATCATTAGCAGCTGTCGGCCGTATCTGGTTCTTGTAACTCTTTGTGGCGGATTAAGTGCTTTTTTTGTTTTATTGTGAGTTTTAGTTATGTATTCGGCCGTTAACGGTTCTGGTGTTTGAAAGGGCGGATAGATAAAAATAATGTTTCAAGATCTTTTATGAGCGGGTAAGCGATTTAGAAGGTCATGATCGAGGAAATGTGCTGCTGTTTGATTTACGATCAAACGGCGCGTTTATTATTATGTTTTATATAAAAATACAACATTTATCAGTGGAGTTGCTTTTGTTCGTTAGACGTTGCTTTTTATGACTACATCTGTAAATCACCCACATTTCGCCAGTTATAATAATAATAATTGCTTTATTTTCAGGCAACTAAGGCCCATAGACAAAATACATAAAATAATCTTACGAAATAATAAATTAATACATAATATTGAAAAAACATCTCTATAAAATCTAGTTACTACGTTGGGTCGGCGTCGTATTGCGCCGAGTCATGGTGTCATGTAGCCTTCCGCGAAAACGCCGGTACACGACAAACGTCGGCCAAAATTTCTCCATCATGAAAGGTGATGAGTCAGAACCCGCACCACACAGATTTGAGAGGATTTCGGAGGGTCTTTGGGCGCCCCTCGTATTGTTGGGTTGCCGCTGATGATTTGCGGGAGCTTTAACAACAGCAGCCGAATAAGCACGTCCCAGAGTTGGCGTGCTAATATTAGTCGGCACCCCAACGATGGGGGACGCGGGGAGGGTAGGACGCGGTTATGTTTAAGTCCCATGTAACAGGGACATCAAAAGACTGAGGAATACCAGATGGAAAAATCCAATAACACTTCGCCCAACCCTGGAACCGAACCCAGGAACGCTTGCGACTCATTTTCTTAGGAATTATATCTATTTTAAATTACTCACCATTCCTCAAAGTCTTCGTTCTCCTAGAATTAATTGGCGGGCTCATGACGACAGCTTTGCTCTTCGTCCATATAGTGAGGACTATCACAGCGTAACAGGCTGCGATCGTCAAAGCTGGTAGGACGAAGATCATGATGGATATCAGGGACATCCAGATCTGCCACCGTCGAGGGGAGCCCAGATCTATCCAGCATTGCATCTGCCCTGGAAATTGATGGTAGGGACCTTTTTAGAAGATTCACGAAATATAATACCCATGTACAGTCAAACAAAGAGATTGGTTAATATTATGACTGTGTCTATAGCGTAATAAAATAGTATGCACACAATTAAAATTAACATTGATAATTTAGGTATGTAGTGGAAAGATAAATATTTTTACCAGTATACCAAACTCTTTGTTAGACTGTACATCGTTGTTGCTAAAGAATAAAATTAAAGGCAGAAATAATAACAGAAAAATAATTTCGTGTTGTGCATAAATTGTTTTAATTTTGGCAATGCAAATTCCGCCATCGAAAAATCACGAAATTATTAAGATTAATCGATGTCGCAAAAAGTCAATTCGCTTACCGAGATGGAAAGCGATACGAAAGTGGGTCAACATTTGAAACTGGACCAGTTTTTTCATTAACCATGATATTGCTATAAGGACCCTTTTCTCATTTCTTGTGGCCAAAATGTAAAAAATGGAACCGAGCCATTTCGGTTTGAATTCTTCCGGAGTGAAGCTATTATGGGAGTTAATTTTATAAATAGAAGACGCGACATCAGTGATAAAAATGAATAACAAGAAATTATTATAAAAATTGGAACGGTTTTGGGTTCAGGAAATTGACACCCACATAATTATGTAGTTTACAAAATGTCCTCTCAAGGAACGTAGTTAAAATATCCTTTCCTGGTATCTTCAATACCCAAATAGTTTTCAATATCTTATTACAAGTAGATGCTAATCCGAAAAGTTTTCGAACTAAAAGGTCTTACCTTGAACTTCCTTCACTTCGTACAAAATAAGGAGAGGTATTGAGAAGACTATGCTGATCAGCCACGCAGATACAATAAGAGCCCTCGCCCGATTCCCTGAAATTCAATAAAAAAGATAAATTATAATACAATTTTACAAGGAAAAGTAGATATCTCTTGATTTGTCGGTAGCAGAAATTTAACTAAAAGAAATTTGATTTGTGATTTTTTTCCTTTCCGAAAAATATTTTGTTCTCAGAAGTCAAATTATTACCTATCTATTTTTATGTTTTGTTATTTTGTTTCCTTACAAAAAAATAAACCCCCGAAAAATCTAAGAAATGAATACCCGATTTTTCCCTAAGATTAGTATTCTGTGAATTTCAATGAATCTTCTCGAATAATAAAATATCTCTAAATTAAATAATGCTTTTGAATGTTAAATAGGGGTTTTCTGTTCGCCTATTAAATTGGCTAAAGAAAAATGAAATGTAAGAAGCAAGTTTTAATTGCCAGTAAATTCTTTAAAAACTCTTCAGCATTAAAAATATTATTACTTACTTGTCATAATAACTTTAGTACTTTTATTTTTATTACTTGTGACACAAAGTTTTTTATTTCTAGTAATTAACAAGGGAATGAAAATTCTACTAAGCTCAAACACTATCACTTTTCAAGAAATAATAATAGGTACCAATTTCTAAAAAATAAAATGTTAGACTTTGTATAGCCTCGTGTCCTAACCGATAGCAACCGCCGCGAGTACGCGAACGACTTGATCTATACTTCTATAATAATATTATAAAGAGGAAAGATTTGTATTTTTACATGTAACGAATAAACAAACTACTAGACCGATTTGAAAAATTCTTTCAACAATGGATAGCTGCATTATTAGCGAGTAACATAGGCTATATTTTATCCGAGTACTCCCACGGGAACGGGAACTACGTGGGTGAAACCGCGTGACGTCCGCTAGTCGTTTATAATTATGAATTATGACGAACAAACGAGACTTGATTAAAAGTTTTAAACTGATAAATTTAATATGTTTTATCACATGACACTTTTTTTTTTTTTTTTTTTTGGGTGGGAAATTATCAAATAACTTCTCCCGCTCTGGGTGGAGCGGGAGGGCGTGTCAGACTCTTACTGACTAAAACCCACCCGTGTTCCTTCCTATGCCATGTTGCCGGGGGCCACGATTTCCCCATCGGTTTTCTTCGAACCCCCGGCAGGCATTGGCCCTAGCGGACCCTGTCAATTCTGCTGACATCTCTTTGAGGCGCGCGTGGAACACAACGCGCCGTCGACCCGGGCTTGGTCCTTATCGGACGGCGAGCTACCCATTGCTCACCGTCCGCAAGCCCTCGCCTACGGTGGCCGGAAATCTTCCTGCGATTCCCGACGCCCAGGACGTCTCCTGCTGCGGCGGTTAGGGGCGCGAGGGCGCGAAATTTGCCTCTCCCTCACGCGCTCCGTCTCCTCCTTCGCAAGCATTACTGCTTCGCAGAAAGAGGTGACGGCCTCCCATTTCCTCTCGCTCCGTAGCATGGCCCGAATCAGGGCCGGACGCGAGAGATCACCGCCGCCGATCGCATCCACGAGGACACGGCGATGCCCTGCCCAAGCCGGGCAGACCTCCACCGTATGCTCCACCGTGTCCTCCGGGCGATCCACACAGTGACGACACCCGGGCGTTGCCTCCCGCTTTATCCTGAACAGGTACCTCCCGAAACAGCCGTGTCCGGTGAGTACCTGCGTCAGGCGGAAGGTGAGGACGCCGTGGCGCCTCTCTAGCCACTCCTCAAAGAGGGGTCTTATCGCCGCAATTGTGGCGTGCCCAATCACATGACACTTGACTCTCAACTATGTATCGACACTTCTCCAAAATTTTGTAAGAGCAATAATAGAGCCCATGGCTGAACAGGTCACAATACAGGTCCAGGCCTAGTTTGGGGGTTAGGATCAGATTCTTGGCAATACATTTGTGTGTTATATTATTACGACCTACTCGTTTGTAACTTGTATTTTAAGTGTCAAATAAATGATTTTATTTTTTATTTTATTTTTATTAATTGATTGTGCGAGTGCATCATAATTCATAAAAACGCGTGACGATTGCTTTCGGTTAGGACGCGGCCTCAGACAAAAAAGAACATGTTATACTCACAGCTTCCAGAGAAGTTCATAGGATTAGTAATGGCATCGCAGCGGTCTATACTGAGCGCTACAAGCACGTACGTAGAGGCATACATCACCACAGCCTGAAATTGAAGAAAACACATGGTGGCATGTTAAGATCAATTGTTAATAAACACTAGTATCTAGTTCCTAATACCTGTGGTCGACAAAATATCTCATTTTCTATAGCCAAACCGCTTAATTGAGACGTTTTCTGAAGTAGCTGCGCGGTGCGGGCGGGGTGTGGTGACGTGATGCGAGAGCTCAGTGATTCGTCAACTTGTGACAGCTGTCACCCCTCTCGCACCGCGCAGCTACCTCAGGAAACGTCTCAGTTAAGCGGTAGGCCTATAATATTGAATATTTGTAATTGATTTGGACAATCCGGGGTATCAATAGCACTGTCTGAATCATTTACAAATGCTGAATGTTTTATTTTAAAACCTACTCTAGCCTGCCCTAACCCTTCCTAACCTAGGATACCCGTTGAAGCCGTGGGTGCTGGCTATGTGTATGACTCGCGTCATGAAAGCTTGCGGGAGCGATGATGATGATGACGTCAGGCTGAAGTACTTGCACGAAGGCTGCGCTGACGTTCATACTCTGGGTCACCAATTTAGTGGCGTGAGGAACAAGGTGTAAAGTTCACTCATCCACCATAGAAAACTAAGGATCCTCCGAGCAGACGGGTGTTGTGTCTGGCGGGCAACTGCCCAATGGTTAAAGTCGAAATCTTGTATATATGTTGATCACGCTGTAAACTCTAATTGCGCGATGCAGGATTTGTGTGACGTCAGGTCTTTAATGCGTAGTTTGTATGTGGCGGTGTATCTGCTACACCGCTTCTATTAATTATTTTTTATATTAACCAATTTCACCAAGGCAGTTTAATGAACCCGTCGTTATAAGTTCTCAAGCTCCATTACCCGTGTGGTCTTTTAAGTTCGAAACTAGCACACTTAGATAATTATCTCAATGTCCAAACTTAGCGTTTTCAGAGACAAAGTTTTATATAGCCTCTTCATAATTTTTGCATTTAATTTAAAGACTAAAAACTATTTTTTTTAATGATGATGAGAAATCTGTTCCCTAAAGGTCGTCACACTCTTTGAAGATAATATAAAATATGTATTAACTTCGACATATCGCTTACCGTACATAGAAATGGACAACCACTTTTTTTTTTTTTTAAAAGGGCATCTCGCAGTACTGACCACTAAGGTCTTGGCTGCTTAACCGGATTTTCCTGTGGGTGCCATAAGCTTCTACACTTAGAGCCTCCAGCCAAGAGCTTTTTGAACTTATTCTAAATTAAAATTAAGCGAATGCTCGCTAAGGGCACCCCCTGTGGGGTACGAACCTCGGCTTAGGGCATCGCTGATGGGAGGACAGCCAGAAGGGACAAGCTGGATCAAATTTATATTTTCATCATGATTATTATGCGGGGTATTTAAAGCTACGTGCTCAGCTGCAACAACTGCTGGCACCTCGTTTTCGAGCAAGGGTCGGGGGGGACCACCACACACAGTGAAGATAATATAAGTAAATATTTTACCCTTAAATTCAAATTCAAAATATTTTATTTCACATAAACCTACATGGGCACTTATGAAACGTCAGAAGCTAGGTACACGTTTCCCATTGGTCGTTTCCCATGGAGAAGAGCCGGCAAGAAACTCCACGGTTACTCTTTTATAAATAATTGGCTTTTACAATACTTTCAAAAAACAGTGTTACTAGGTATGGCAGGACAGTGTTAGTCTTTCAATAAGTAGGTACCAGGTACTTAACAAAATAGAAAATGGTCAACAGATCTACAATCCACTAAGCCTACAGCGTTCTCACATTCACAAAATGGAAAAGAATCTATACGAAAGATCAATAATTAAATTAAAGTAAAACCTATTTTAATAAAACGCAATTACATGATCGCAATAAGAGGATTTTACTACTTAGAGAGACTTTTAGTACTTAGAGGATTTTTAAGCGCTATATTATACACCGTGAAATTTGAATCACAGTTTTGCTAGAACAAACGTTATTCAGACCATGGTCTACTACCATTCTACAGCATCCAATAAAAAAAAAACTTAATTGGTTTTTGAAAAACACAAAAAGACTAAGTTTAAAATGTCAAGATTATCTACTGCTTACTAAATTTCGTTTATGGAGGTACATTTCCCTGTAGACAATGCTGTGTCCCGTGCGTGGTGTCTGTGTTGTAGGGAGTAACGATAATCTTGACATTTTAAACTTTGTCTTTTTTTTGTTTTTCCAAAAACCAAATATGTTTTTTTTTATTGGATGTTGTAGAATGGTAGTAGACCATGGTCTGAACAACGTTTGTTCTAACAAAAGTGTGATTCAAATTTCACAGTGTATATAATATTATCTTCAATGTGTGTGATGAGCTTAATTGACACACTTTCAACCACAATCTAAATGATTTTGAAGGATATTGCTGATCCATTGCTTCATGTATTCGAAAAATGTGTCTGCACATCAATGAAAATAACGCATTGAATGTTGTTGAACTGTCAAAATGAAAGCCATTACTACTGTTAATGTGTTATGCAAGTACCCCGCTGAACTTGAAACGATGGCGGCCAAATAATTTATGGTCCAACTTTTTAAAGCGATTATTTTTTGCGTGGACATAATACTTTTGTTCCTCCTTAATTAAGTCATGACAAGTAGGTACATTGAAGGTAATCCTGTCCCTTAATGGTCTTGCACGAGACGATAAGCACATGATGATATATAACATAACATCCCGCCGTGTTTCCCTGAAGGGTTGGGCAGAGGTGCACATATTGTATACCCACATTTCGCCAATTAAGTTTTTTTTAAGGTTTCTTGTGACGAGCTAGCCTATTACTATCAACCAGGCACAAATCCAGACTTCGGAATGCTACTGGGAAATTCCAGATAGACAACAATTTTAACAGTTAAAATTAAAAAAACCCCGACACAAGCGTTTTCTCATTTCTCTTTCCTACTCCATCAGCAGACCCTGTTCATCATCTATATAAAACCTATTCATTAAGACCATCATTCCAATGAGCCCAAACACAATATCTGTGCTGTAAGTTTGGTAAGGGATTTAGGTATCCTGAAAATTCCAGGTGATGCTGCAGCATCAGTTCAAGGTTACTATGTTCTTCTAATATCATTGAAGTAACAAAAAACCAAATTTCAAATCGCAGACCTGTGGAATATACTCACATCCATTTATCACCTAGAAAAGAGCTGATAATCTTCAAACGGCAGAACCAATTTTGATAAAACATGTCTAAGAACCATCGCTAGAAAACCTGCTTTCAAATAAAAAGAACCGCATTCAAATTCGGTTCACCCGTTTAAGAGCTACGGTGCCACAGACAGACAAACACACAGCGGTCAAACTTATAACACCCCTCTTTTTGCATCGGGGGTTAAAAAACCCAATTACACTTTGCTCGACCTGGGAATCGCACCCAGGACCTTGTGCTCAGCAGTAACGTTTGCGACCACTAGACCAACAACGAGGTACATTTTTAAGTGATTATATTTTGCGTTGTCATAATTTTTATTGTTTGGGAAATTATCAAATAATTTCTCCCGCTCTGGGCGGAGCAGGAGGGCGTGTCAGACTCCTACTGACTAAAGCCCACCCGTGTTCCTTCAATTGTCTGTGTTGCCAGGGGCCACGGTATCCCTTTCGGACTTTCCCGCGACCCCGGCAGAATACTTTTATATCTGCCTAATTAATTCATGACAGGTATAGGTACAATGAAGGTAATCCTCTCCCTTATTGGTCTGGCACGAGACGATAAGCACATGATTCTAATGCGTATACAGGGTCACATTGAATTACCTAGCAAAACTCCGCAGATGTGATGGGTATAGATAAGAAATTAATTAGATAAGTTTTTTTGGGGTCCAAAAGAGGCTTAAAGAGAGTTTAACCGAAAATCTTCGGATGCCATGAGTGTCAAAACTTTCTTCTTTATAAAGTTCTCACTATCAAGTGCGGCTCAGTCGCCAGGGTTTGTCTTTAAAAATGGATTAATGATCTGACCTGAGACTTAATTTCATCGTCAGTAATGTATTGACAAAATGTCTCAAACTTTTTTAAGATTTGAATCTTGAATACGAGGCTTTTGGCGAATTTGTAAAAGTGTAATCATATTTTTTATAATGTGCGTTTAATTTGTACAGAATTAACAATTTTTCTTTCTTTCTTTTTTTTTTCTTTCCTATTCATGATACACATAACGCCCGTGTCCACTTTTTCGATATTTTTATTAACATTAATCATGTTTGACATAATCCGTAGGTTTTTTATTATTTCTAATGACTTAATTATTATGTTGTTTAGACTTGTCTGAACATTCGTTATGAGTCAATTTTCAAGAAACTACAACAGATGTGCGTTAGTTCACTTGTTTGTTATTATAATCGGTAACCAGAACGCCCGTGCTAACTGATTTAAATATTTTTTGTTTGTTTTGGCGCTGAATTAACTTTTTAGAACTGGATTATAGTCAACTGATGTTGTTACTACATTTTATTCACGAGCGGAAGATTTCATTCTTCTATTTTTTATTAAGGTGTAAACTGTTGTTATGAATTTAAAACTAAGCCACTAATTAGCCACTTCATCATTAGCCTATAATGTTCCCACTGCTGGGACACACGCCTCCTCTCTTTGAGAGGGAGTGGGCCGTAATCCACAACGCGGCAATTAGCCACTAATTAGCTCATTTAATAGTATAGGAAAGTACATACTAATTCCATGCTGCCATGGTAGTAAGTACTTACGCATTCCATGCTACCATGATAGTAGGTACTTACTAATTACGTGCTGCTGTGATAGTAGGTACTTATTTAGTCCATGCTGCCATGTCATTATTCTAACGTAGCCATCGTGTTCTAAAGTTTTGGGCGACCGAGCTCTGCTCGGGTGAAAATACGGACAAAACAAATTTTTGCTAGATATGAGATATAGCTAGATCGATTTTTCGCCCCCAAAAACCTCTATATTGCAACTTTCATCGAAATCGTTAGAGCCGTTTTCGAGAAAGTGATTACAAATAGGATATATATATATATTGCTCATTTAATAGTATAGGATCATGTTGTATCTGTATATATTTTACTATGTGTACATAAATAATGAAATAAATAAATATTGTCAACGTAGGTAAAATATAACGTAAATGTCTGTATGTTTGTTCCCTTTTGAATTTTGGACGTGAAAAAACAAAATTCAGACCTCACTTTGGGCCGCAGGTGAACACAATGTCTTTCGAAATTCTAGACATCTTTATTAGATAAAAGATTGGTTTTCGTTTGCAGCACGTAACTTAGAAACTTTGTCCAATCACATTTGTTTAGTGCACAGTCTGCCTCATTTGCATTTTAAAGTACACTTTTTAGTACCTACATACTTTTTTAGGACGATTTGACAGATGTCAAGCGGTTTTCATCTTTAAATAATGTACTTTAAAATGTATTTCCATAAAAATCGTGCCTTTTTATAATTTTACAGCCCGCACAGACCTAAGTTGTGAGTAGTATAATCTCCTCTTATCCTCATTTTATAACCACCACTACACATGCAACTTTGGAATAAACAATATTATTTAAATAAACATCCAAAATTGCTTACATAACCTCTGCTTTCCTACTTTTAGGTTAGATACCAGACGGATTTTGTTTATAAACATATTTATAACTATTTACACAGTATTAATTTTATTCGACTGACCTGTAGGAATTTCACTGATTTGCACATAAATTCTCCAGCTAACCAGGCTATGGTTATCTTCTGAACTATGTCTGGGAACACGTAGATCAGGCCGACGAAGAGATCTGGAATGAAAAATAATAATGAAACTTTACAGTTACTAGTAGAACAATAATTAGAAAAAAAAAACAGTGGCACTCCGGGTGTGCCGACAGAAGTGAAAACTTGAACAAGATCGCCTTGGCGGAAGATACTTGTATAGAACATTGGTCCGTAACCTTATCTAAATAAAGAGCACAATCGCGTTTACAAAAAATAATACTTCCGAAACCTTTAAAGTAAAAATACTTGCATAGAACATTGATCCGTAATGTAATGTAAATAATGAGCACAATCGCGTTCACAAAAATGAGGTGTCGTCATGGTGTAGCGAAATCAATGGTTTAGTCCCATCTCAAAAATGCCCAACGTGCCTGCAGAAGTTTTCACTTCAAAAATCTGTTGGGAAATCCTCATGAATAACCTCCATCTTGGAAGAACGGAGGGCTATGTCGGACTCCTATCGTCAAAAACCCCACTGTTCCTACTACTACCATGTGTTGGGGGCCCGGGAGATACTTGTACATTCGCCGCACCCCCGAATGGTATCAGCCCACCATAACCTACGTCTGGCCGTCAGTAATGTCAATTGCGCTACTTGTTGACCGGATAATAATTTTGCCAAGACATCAAAACATGGACCCTCACTGAAGAGACTATGTACAAAGTCCAAGTTGCACAAAGGGCTATGGAGCGCGCCATGTTAGGCAAATCATTGAAAGAGCGAGTCCGTAACTCAGTGATCCGATTTCGGACTATAAGGTTCAAGAAGTCGGACTACGGGTAGCGGCTTTGAAATGGAAGTGGGCAGGACAGTTGACTAGACGTGGTGATAGCAAGTGGAGCAGAGCCCTAACGGAATGGTTACCGAGACACGGTAGAAGGAGCGTTAGCAGATTAGAGATTTTTAAATAAACCTTTTTTACAGTTCGTTCAACTGATTTTGACTTCTATTACGTTGGTGGCATGACAAATGGCAGCTGCAATAAACAATTGGTATTTTAACCACTTTTTTGCTTTTAATGCCATCCTTATGTCTACGGTATAGAAGTGAAAATCGGTTGAACAGACTGTAACAAAGGTTTGTTTAAATGTCTAATCTTAAGATAATTAATTGATTCAGGCGTGACCTTGCGGAAATCCATTATAAAATACAATAGACGTGGATATATTTAGTAACTTGTTCCGCTTAGCTATTTCTAAAGAGCCATAAAAAACTCCTGAAAGAAATCGTCACGTGTTTCACCTCTCAACGAGGCATCCTCAGGATGACGATGGACTTGTTGCGAACTCGAACACGGCGTGTTGCCACACAAAGCGCAGTCTGCACTCACGCCGGTTTCACCCGCATAAGTCTCGATCTTGCAAGAATATCGGGATAAAAGTATCCTATGTCTTACCTAGGTCATGTTCTACCCATGTGCCAAATTTCATCTTAATCCATTCAGCCGTTTTAGCATCAAATAGTAACAAACAAACATAACTCACTTTCGCATTTAGGTATAATATTACTAGCTTTGCCTGCGACTTCGTCCGTGAGCCTATAACCTTTCTTGAAAATTGGTCTATCGAATGCAAAAATGTTTTTTAATTCCGACTAGTAGTTCCGGAGATTAGCCCCTACATACAAACAAACAAACAAATTTTACTTCTTAATAATATTATATTAGTATTAATATTGATAAAAGTTAGGATAACTTTGATAATATACAGTAATGAATACATCTGAATCAGTTAATTAATTAGTTATCAGTTAGTTAATTAATAGGAGTCAGTTTGACGATTTGACTCATGTCGTGTGTGGTTGACAGTCGACCTACAGGAAAATCTTGCGATTTAGGCCAAGGTTTGCAAATTGACATAAACGTGATATAAAATACAATATTCTTCTTAGCGTTTCGAAGGCAACTTTTGTTTGAAAACAATTTTTTTTTTTTTTTGATATATGAAATATAAAACAGGATGTGTTTGAAATGTTTTCTGTTACCCATGTTTAAGTCAATGATTTATTATTATTATTATTTTTTATTAGGACCGATGAATCACCATCTTTCATTTGATTCGATAAGTTTCCTAACATTTATTTACCATTCACCTGGGCCATTTGAATTTAAATATAGCTGTTGGCTCATGAGTGGCTGTTATGCAAAGTCAGGGCTGTTAATTGTTTATCAAATTGACTACCAACTTAAATTGTCAATATTATACTAAAATAACAATAATTATGTCATTCGTTTGTAGTGTGTCAACTGACTGTACTATGAACGAAACTTTTACATTTATTTTGTCTGTGTCATCGGTTTCATGTCCTAATCGTGCCTTATTTACATTTTCATAATTTAAGAATCCTTTTATAAATTCTTGAACTTTTAATATTTTTCATCATAAATTACGTCAGTACAGAATTTTATTAATCATTAAGTTTTTTACCGTTTCCATTATGGGAAAAGCCTTAAAAATATTGCGTCGTAAAATTTTCCACTTTACCAGACTTTTAGCTGATGCCTATGACGTGAATCGAGCGAAAAGTCGTTACGGGAATTCGGGTCATACCTCATACCCGATATAATATATTTTCCCATGGCTGTTATCGAAAACCCCAAGCATTCATGCATTTCCCCAAGTCGTTTGTACAGGGGAAGTGAGTGCGTAACCAGATAAGAAGATGGCAAACCGAAGACCCCATTATTTGTTTTTCTTTTCCAAAGTTAATATTTGCAATGAGGAGACCTTTTCCCTTAATCTTGTTAAGAATGTGCATTAAGGTGCGAATGGTTCTTTCAAAGGCGTTTGATGATGTTTATCTTTAAAGTTAGTAGCATTTGTATGCTCCTTCCTACCTTTGGATTTTGAAGCGCAAAAAAACCTGCTTATTATGCAGAGCACGTTGTACAAACGGTTGGAGGGTAATGATATGCAGTAGTTATTTTAAATAGGGAGCTAGTAATCTATCGATCATACTATTAAGCTAATGTCTCATTGAAATCCAAAACGAGTAAGGTCAACGTATCATTTGTGAATGATCTATATTCGTACATGATGTTCATTTGCATAATTATTATAATTTATTTATTTAATTTGACAACATTGGTCCAACGGTTAGTACATAGAACAAACTAATTAACTAAAGGTTAGTATTTGTTAAATGTATACATAATTAATTATTATTCATCCCTGCCGCACGAGCAACCTGACAGAGTGTCTCAGTCAATACACAAATGTGCATCATGCTGTTCAGCCAGGGTTTTCAAAATACTGTTGCTGCTCGCCCTCATTCTGCTTATTAAGGATGCGGCCTTCTTCCTCATAATGACATAACGAACATCATGTATGAGTGATGATATATGGTACCTGGAGTTTAAGGTATGATGATAGGCCATAATAAAGAACACGAAGTCACCGCACCGAGAGCAACTAGAGACGTCTCTATGAACAATATTCTTATCCAAATTTGCCGCAACTGTGCGCAAGCTAACTGTCACTGGGCATTGATAGTTTAGAGGCATGAGGATGTAAAGATCACTCATCCTCTATAGAAAAGGGAGGATTCTCCGACCAGACGGGTGTCGTGTCTGGCGGGCAACTGCCCAACGATTGATGTCAGGGAAGTTATATTTATGATGTTCGTGCGGTAAACTTTAATTGCGCGATGCAGGATTTGTGTGACGTTAGGTCTTTGATGCGTAGTTCGCATGTGACGATGTAGATGCTGCCACAATAGAATTGTCACGGGCTGTCAGTTTCTATGAGTAAACGGTGACGTTCACTGACATGCTTAGTTTTTTTGAAAACTGTTGACAGTAACGTCTCTAGCAGCGACTGCCAAGGCATCTCCGTGCTCTGGGGGGTCACAATTTGTCTAATATTTGGTTTGATGAATCTTACATTCTTTTCATATACTTGCCCAGAATAAATGGTTGCCATCATACCCTTATGCTAGTAATGTTTTGAGATCATACTGAAATTGGGTCACGATGTAAGTAGGTACTGTGGTTTCTATTCAAAGATTTGGTAACGAGTGAGACGTAAATTTGACCAGATGACCGCTTTTATTATACACAGTCATATGCGCTGACTGACTGACCATCATTAATCTTTTCTTCCACAACAAACTTGTCACTGCACCACGAAAATACGTTAGGACTTCTATGACTCAAATCTTACGGTTGAAAATAGAACGAAATGAGTTTTCTAGGCAGCAAATAAAACTGTGTCAGCTCCTAAGCTTTGCAAACACACTGATTTGTTTAGATACACGTCCGTTTCTTCATTTTTATAACAAAGTTCGTGAACTATTTTTAATGTATGATAGAAATAGAACTACGCGGAAACTATTGAAGCTACTTCTCGTACTGCTGAAGGACAGCTGTCCGTCCTTCATCACAGTTTCTGAGAATTGAAATATTTGGTGGATGATTGATAGTTTGTTCCATCTTCAGTTTTAAGAACGTTGGTGAAAGGTTTTGGTACAAACTGATTGGTATGAAAGACTTGGTAACTGTTGTGTCTTGGTAATAAATTACAAATTGAGTTCAATAATTTAAAATAAATAAAACAGATTGTTGCTACGCCGCCGCCCGTCACTGTAGAACATCGGCTCTTCTAGATGAACCTCTATGGAGTGTTTAATAGATCACCACAGCTGTTGTTTACCCATTCTTATTTCCAAAGTTCTCTTATCCAATGTCATATTATGTATCTTGTCCTATATAAATATGCTGGCACACATTCTACCATACTAATTCACGTTGCATAACGATAAATCACATAACCACAGCTCATATTTTAATTCGGAAGTTTGCGAGTTTTAACGTCAAACAACTTCCTAATCCAACGTTTTGGCTTTTTGGCACAAACAGCGAACAAGCCGGGCGCTGTCACTGGGTACCGGACACCACATAAATCTGTCATTTTAGTATGCAGTAGAGATATGTTCATACTGCGTGCTAGTTAAAGAGAGAATTATATATTCAATGAAAAGAAATAAAGAAAAATAGGTTTATTTATCGCAGAAACACGTGCATACAAAAAGATGATTAGCTCTAATAATAAAGAAAAACAAAATAGAATAATAATCACGATCATGCGACTGTGACAAGAAAGTTGACTGACCACTTAAAACATGAGAGAAACGAGACACTAAAACTCAAAAAACCAAAAACGATGATTACAAAACGCCTGTAGAGTAGGAACATTTTTACGAAACCGTTTAGAATTATACAAATATTTAAAGTAATCTGGCGGCTCAATTAGTGGAACAATGTAAAAATTTACTGACATCTGTAGGTCTGAAGAAGGTAAAGTTCCTCTTTTCATGCCATTTCTTATCATTCAAGTAACTCTCACGCAGATAGACGCATAAATGCCGTCATTCGATGGAGGTATTACTAAGATTTACAAAAATGTAAAGTATATGCAAGGTTGGACAACCTCCTTGATAAGAGTAATGGTGGAGTTTCTTGCTCATTCTTCTCCATACGAAAACTACGTAACTTTTGGAAGGGGCGACTAGAATCAATAAATTTTTTGTAAATTTTGACGTTCAAAAGTGCCTTTTAAGTGCCTAATTGAAATAAATTATTTGACTTTGACTTTCGTGAGATTTTTATTTGACATAACATAAAATAACATCACGCCTGTTTTCCCCGAAGGGTTAGGCAGAGGTGACCCACACCCACATTTCGCCAGTTATATCTAAGTCCTATGTAATAGGTGGCGAGCCTATTGCCATAAATCGGGCAAAATCCAGACTCCGGGCAGCTAGGTACTGAGAATTTCCTAATGAGAAAACCCGATAACACCTGCCCGACCTGGGAATCGAACCCAGACCCGCAGCAGTAGGGCTTACCACCAATGAGGCAGTTTAAAACTAATGAAAAAAAAGAAGAAAAAAATACGCTTATTTGCGGTAAACATGACACAAAAAATAGTTTAAAGTATAAAAATGAGGAAAGGTTGGGGGAAGCTGCGTCACATCCACGCAAATCGGCTATCGCTCAGCATTGTGCTACGACCCTATGCAAGACAGAGCCCCAGCGCTGATTTTCAGCGACAGTCGGCGCCGACGTAATGACGTCGACCGGTGCAGCAAGCAAATATTAAGACGCTGTACCAGTATAGCATACTAAAAGAAAAATAATTGATTAAAATTAAAATGTAATGCGATATACCTACTAAACAGAAAAAAAAAATCATCATTTAGGTATACCGAATCAAGTCTGATTAGGTACCTAACCCAATTCTGGACCGAAACTCTAATTTGCTTCGTAACATCAGTCAATATTGCTTTGGCAAAGTACACAGACGTGATCTCAAAAGTCGATGTCTAGTAATTTCAGACTAAATAATACGTAAACACATAAAAAGTAATTAAATCTTATACATTTTATTGGAAATACTGGATTAAAGCATTTGAAAGCTAGGCCACGTTTATTTATCGTAGAAGATCAAAAAAATCGATCTCCATTCATTATTATAATATAATTTGACAAAAGTAAGAAAGAAAAATAGGTTTATTTGTCACAGACACACGTGCATACATAAAAGACAAGAGTAATCAGAGAACAACACAAAGTATATAACAAATCACGAGCATAAAACAGAAATTTGTCGGCAGCTGCACGACATGACTGTTACCAGAAGGCTTCCACTCAGCATGATGCTTTGCTATGGGGGACCCACAGCACAGCGCTAATTTTCAGTGGTCAAGTAGTAGTAGTGGTAGTAGAAACCTAGTGGTAACGGCCGCGATTTACGACAGTGAAGTATTTTATTTTCAATAATTCTCTAATGTGCAGTGGGCCTTATATCCGGCGGAAACCTCACGAAAACAAGAGTGAGGCCTGATTTAAGTTGCGATTAACCCTCCTTTACGCAATTTATGGGAAGGGGATCGCGTTTTTTGTAACTCGGCTCATTTGTCCGACAAAAAGTGTGGTATAATCATTTTTTACCCCTTACCGGGTAAGTGGAGTAAATGGGATAATAGTTTTACACTAGGCTCTTTGTTAATGCATTTCACATGAGTATGAGTGCATGAAGGCTAATGTAAAAAGTGAGTTTTTTTTACTAAAGCTACGGTTTCCTAGAAAAGCGGTGGCCGCATTTGATAGCCGTAATAATAGCTGTCATGAAAATGATGACAGCAGCAAAGATTTAAATCGTTAGATTCTCCCTACAGCGTCAAAAGATAATCGCGTTTCTGTTTCGTTTTGACACCTACGACATACAATGACGCAATGACTACACTTGTTTGTGATAAAAACACTATTTAATAGAAAGTCAAACGAACTTACCTGTAAGTGACGTTCGATGACTATGAAACGATGTGATTCGCCCGAGAGATTACACTTATTTCTTGTAGTAGTAGCACGGACATGTGCTGCCATCTTAGTGCTACTACAAGTAATAAGTGTAATCTCGAAGGGCGAATCACTGAAGTTTAATAACGTGTAAGCTCACTCTTCTCGATACAAACACTTTTTCTTGTGACTGAGTACGGTGAGGGCAAAAAGCGATTTAAATCTTTGGGGGCGGGGTTTTACGGTGTCAGCAACGCTCTCTGGGAAAAAACACCAACTTACTTCATAATCAACGTTTCAGTGACGTCATTCGCCCGTAAATTGCGGACGCTACATGAGTGGTCACCACTTCTAGAAAACCGTAGCTTTAGAGAACATACAGTCTCGGTAAATTCCATGTAACTTAAGGCGTGTACTGTAATGTGATGTGTAATGTAATGTATTAAATGAATATAATAATAATAATAATTAAGTAATGTAATGCGAATAGTATGGACGGCATAGAAACTCAACGCGAATCCTGTATGTTGTGTTCGACTGCGAGGGCTTTTGTGGTAGCGCTAAAAACCAGCTGATGGATCGGCGCGAGCGTTACATACACGGGTGGGTTTTAGTCAGTAAGAGTCTGACACGCCCTCCCGCTCCACCCAGAGCGGGAGAAGTTATTTGATAATATCACAACAAAAAAAAAAAAAATTGGTGCACCTATACACCCACATTTTCTCAGCCTATTGCCATCAACCGGGCACGAATTTAGACTCCGGGCTGCTACTAAGAAATTCCAAATGGAAAAAACCCAATAACACTTTGCCCGATCCGGGAATCAAACCCTGGACCTCATGCGCAGTACTTGCGACCACTAGACCAACGAGGCAGTCCCTCTATATATTTAATAATAATATCTATAGTATTTAATAATAATATATATAGTCCATCATCACTGACAGGACTATTGTTGCCAATAAGCCTGATATAGTGGTGGTGGATCGAGGAGCGCGGCGCGCAATGATTATTGACATAACGGTCCCGCATGACGGGAACCTCGTGAAAGCCGAGAAAGATAAACAAATCAAGTATCTTGACTTGGCTCGCGAGGTTGTTGACATGTGGGATGTGGACTCAGCAATCATTGTGCCGATAGTCGTATCAGCCAATGGCTTAATTGCCAAGAGCCTCGACCAACACCTAAGGAGGCTCTCGTTGGGCAGCTGGATTAAGGGCTTGATTCAGAAAGCGGTACTCCTGGACACGGCTCGCATTGTTAGGAGGTTCCTTTCTCTGGAGCCCTGACCGCTGTTAGCTTGGACCCTGTTCCCGATACCGGTGGGGATACTATTTTTTATATTTTTAAATGTTTTTATATAATTTTATTCTAAAATTTTAAAAATATAATTTGTATGTAAATAATGAAAAAAAAAGTATGTCTATAGAACGCACAAATACATTTTTATCGTCTTACCATGGAAATATCGTGAACACTGAATATAATAATATCGAATGGCGTAAGATCAAAGAAACCTATAAGCCGAGAAAGAATCCCATTCCACGAACTCTCAAACACAAATGGAATTACGATATTAATTTAAAAAAATCTCGTCTTGTGGTACTTTGATTTCGGATTCATATAAAATTATTTGCTACTGGGTTACCTAATTGAAATGTACATGAAGATACTTAGAACAGTCCAATCATTTTAACGGGTATTGTAGCATTGCAGTCCTGTGGTTTTCACGAGAGAAAACATTTAGCTGTCAGGAAAGGCAATTGTAAAATTCGAATAACAAATCATTTTAAATTCAAATTTTATTATATTTTATTTCACATAAACCTACATGGGCACTTATGAAACGTCAAAAGCTAGGTGCACGGTTCCAATTAGTCGTTTCCTACGGAGAAGAGCCGGCAAGAAACTACTCGGTTACTCTTTTAAAAATAATTGGCTTTTACAATATTTTCAAATAACAGTGTTAATAGGTATGGGAGGACAGTGTAGTTCTTTCAACAAGTACCAGCTATTTAACAAAATAGAAAATGGTCAACAAATCTACAGTCCACTTTTACCATAATATTATTATTATTATATTTCAAGTGGATAGGCAGGATATCGTCCTCTATTTTTAATTGCATATATTGAAATTTCAGGCCCGTTTGGCAAGACCAGCGTGGCTATTGCATAACACATAAAATGCCAATTGATCGTAATGGGTTTCATATTGACAGTTCACACACGTTCATTGCGTTATTTACATTGTTGAGCAGATGAGTTTTTCAAACCATTATCCTTCAAAACTCTAGGATTGCGATTAAAAGTGTTACACAATTAGAGTACAGTCATAACAGGCCGTGCATTAGAAGGCAGAGTCACGTGTTCAGCAGAAGAAATTTCGATGTTAATACTATTAAACTAAGCAATATATTCTCGTCTCTCATACCGCAGTTTCTCAAGACGAAAATCTTTGTGCATTATACCAGTGTTGACTTTGGAACAAAAAGGTGGTCGTTGACAATGGGCCTCATTAGAAGGTTGAAAGTTACTTAAAGAGCAATAGAGAGGGCTATGATTGGCATTATGCTTGTATTTATTTTATTTTTCGTATTTTTTATTTCTTATTTCGTTATTTCACTATAAGCTGCACCGGTTGACGTCATCACGTCTACGCCGGCTGTCGCTGAAAACCAGCGCTGGGGCTCTGTCTCGCATAATTATGGTTACACCATTATGCTGAGCGATGGCCGTTTTGCGTGAATGTGAAGCATATTTTCCCCCAAATTTTATTTTCGTGTTTTTGTTTTTTCTTTGCGTCATGTTTACCGCAAATAAACTTATTTAGTTTCTTTTCTTTTTGTTTTAAATCGCCTACTCTAAAAGTTCGTCAACGAAAGTACGGGTCCGTCCGAAAGTAATTTGAAACTTCGGAGTGAACTCTACAACCGATTAATTAACTTTTTCGGACGGGCAAAAACACATTGGGAGTAGGGATAACTGTCAAATCGTAGTGTCTTTAATTCTTTGGTCTGGCGCCAAACTAATCTTTTGTCCGCAGGTGATACGGAGTAGGAATCGCCCGTAACTTCGGCTGAAACTACGGATTTCGTGCTCAGCGGGTAGACCTCCAGAAATAAAGAGATCCGCAGGAGAACCAAGGAAGAAGCCGAAGCCCGAAGAATTGCCAAACTTAAGTGGCAGTGGGCAGGGCACATTGCTCGTAGAACAGATGGCCGATGGGGCTGAAAGGTTTAGAAGTGGCGACCGCGTACAGGAAGACGTAGCGTTCAAAAGCCAGTCATAAAAAGCACAGAAGCAGTTGAAGCGGTGATGCTTGGAGGAAACCTATGTCCAGCAGTAGATGTCTTTCGGCTGAAACGATGATGATGATGCCTTTTTATATTTTAGACAGTATTTTGCATCTTCGCAAAAACTTCGGACTTTTCAAAATAAGAAACAATTTCCATAATATAAATATACAAAATAGTAGACATGAAATTGTGATACCCAAAAGATTAACTAAAACAAGCAAGTCATTTCTTATAAACAGTATCCGCTTTTATAACAAGTTGCCAAATTCGGTTACAGAACTTAGCGATGGGAAGTTCAAAACCCACATCAAACGTGTCCTTATCAAGAAAGCATATTATAAAATTAAAGACTACGTTGAAGACAAGGAAGTTTGGCAATAATTCCTTCACATGTGGCTTCTCTGGTACCTCATTAACGTGTAATATAATTATGTAATTATGCAAGAGTATTAACTGCTCCCAAATTACCATGTTTATTTTTTAAGACATGTTTGTTTTTCTTTACATTCGTCCTTGACATAATCATCCTATTATTTGACATGATACACTTACAATTTAATTTCAACTCTTTATTAGTGGCTTTTGTGGACATGATAATTATTCAGGTTTGTTGCAGTTGTAATAACAATCATGTAATTGCGGTTAATAGGTTTTTATTAATTTATTTATCTTTTAACTGCCTCGTTGGTCTAGTGGTCGTAAGCACTACTCCTGAGCATGAGGTCCTGGGTTCGATTCCCGGGTCGGGCAAAGTGTTATTGGGTTTTTCTATCTGGAATTTCTCAGTAGCAGCCCGGAGTCTGGATTTGTGCCCGGTTGATGGCAATAGGCTCGCCCCCTATTACATGGGACTTAAACATAACTGGCGAAATGTGGGTGTACCTGCTACAGGTACACCTCTGCCCAACCCTTCGGGGAAACAAGGCGTGATGTTATGTATGTATTTATCTTTTGTATAGATTCTTTTCTATTTTGTGAATGTGAGAACACTGTAGGTTTAGTGGACTGTAGATTTGTAGACCATTTTCTATTTTTTTAAGTACCTGGTACTTATTGAAAGGCGAAAACTGTCCTCCCATACCTAGTAACACTGTTATTTGAAAGTATTGTGAAAGCCAATTTTTTTTTTATAGAGTAGCCGTGGAGTTTCTTGCCGGCTTTTCTCCATAGGAAACGACCAACTGGAACCGTGCACCTAGCTTCTGACGTTTCATAAGTGCCCATGTAGGTTTATATGAAATAAAATATTTTGAATTTGAATTTGATTATTATTAAATTTATAATGATGACAGATGTCAGTTTGAGGAAAATTTGATAATTATCTCTAGGAGCAAAATATAAACCAGTCAGACTGTTGATAAGGAAAATATGCTTGTGAAAATTTGTACGCTTATCACTGTTAAGCAAAAACATTTATACTCTCTTTTATTTTGTTATATATTCTATTCCATTCTAAGAAATTCAAAGTTTCCGTTAATGGGAACTATTGGATAATGTACTAAAACAAATCGTGCAGGCTGCATCAAATGTATCACCATTTCTATTCTAAATAGCTATTGGCACTATGAACAGGACACCACAATACAATCTGCAAACAGTTTTCCGTTGATTGCACACGAACAAATGGAATTTTTCAAACTGCCGTCAGCCTTATTCGCCCAGCCGTTCCTAAAATCGGAGCAAACAATGAATTTAGTTCCAAAAAATGTTCTGTGTGCACAAAACTGAAATTAACTGTAAAGAAATTCTGTTTTCAGTTGAATTTTTGCGTCTGTTTATGAGATTTCGTTTAAAAATACGAACTTTAGTTTGGGTCCAATTACCTAATATTACTTTAGTAAGGGTTAGGGGAGATAAGATCTTTCACGCTACTAAGTAACACTAAAACTAGGGTTTTCTAAGACTGCGGTGACCACCACATAGCGTCCGCGATTTACCGTCGAATGACGTCCCTGAAACGTTATTATGAAATATAGTTGGTGTGAGAGATCGTTTTTGCCATCATAAAATCAAACCGCGGTACCATAATTTTCATGATGGCCGTTATATGGCGGCCTTTTCTAGGAAACCGTAGCTTAAGGCTCGCTTGCACCACAAATAATTAAATGCAGATAGTGCTAAACGAATTTAAAACGTCGTTCTGTTTCTGTTAATCGTTTGAGATATCGTATAAAGATCGATTTAGACCAAACTAGCGAATGCACATTCTATCCTCACTCTATCATTTTTTTATTTGTGAACAGCGATAAAACATTCCTTCGTTGGTTTCTCCCTACTAAAATGTCGTGAATATCAACAAAAGAATGCTCTAGCTCTTGTTCTGGTTCTATGTTCGTTTAGTCCAAACCCACTTTTAGATGACAGAGACAGAATGATTTGTGGTGTAAGCGGGCCTAAAAGAAGTTAGTAGATAAGTTCAAGTTATTTATTTCATTACAAAAATACATTTGTGTCAAAATATCTGCACAGTAGGTACACAAAAGAAACAACATAAGCAATTATAATACAAACCTCGTCCCTCACCCATCATCGAAGTTAGAACGTCTATCGAATTATTAACATTAACATCGTCGCATGCATGTATAACAAAGTCAAAAAGCAATGGTACACATATTTAATTTAAGTTTAATTTAAAGTAATAAATAATATTTATATATTTTTTTGTTTTTTTACATAAACATAACATCACGCCTTGTTTCCCCGAAGGGTTGGGCAGAGGTGTCCCTGGTTTTTTATTTATTGATAAACACATACATATATAATCAGCCTATAATATTCCCACTGCTGGGACACAGGCCTCCTCTCTGTGAGAGGGAGTAAGCCATAATCACGTGGGCCAGTGCGGGTTGGCGGATGTCACATGTCTACGAATTTTTGGTTCTTGGATATGCCAGTTTCTTCACGATGTTTTCCTTCACAATTTTGAGAGTGATGATGAAATAATTTACATAAAGTGCCGATGACCTGGTGAAGGCCGCAGGAATACGTTGGATGCGGGAAGCACAGAACCGGTCGAAGTGGCGGTTTTTGAGGGAGGCCTATGTCCAGCAGTGGACGTCTTTCGACTGAAATGATGATGAAAGTGTCTGCGTGGTTTCGAACCCACGACCTACAGCTACCACTGGGCCACCATTATACCACCATAAACAGCTTTAGCCGAAAGTCTAGGAATATCGAAACCTGAAAAGTCGGAGCAATAAGTTCGTTTTATTGCCTAAACTGGCACTTTTATTACACAATCCTTTTACTATTTCTATTAGGGTTAAACCCAATGGTGTGCGATAATAGAATATTTAAAATAATTGAGTGTACATTTTAGAACTATAGATACCTTGAGGCTTAGAATATCTACTTACTGCAGAAAGTTTTATTAGGGCCTGATCTTTTTCTTTTTGTCTAGTCAATGACTAACCTAGTGTCAGAGTTTTAAAACTGCCCATGGATCTCAGACTTGACTTCACATGCTGTAGAGAAATACCTTTCAGGCATTCCGGATTCCTCACGATATTTTCTTTAACCGTTTTTGAAGCAAGTGAATAATTATATAATACGCACATGAATCCGAAAAGTCAGAGGTGCGTGCCTTGGGATCATACCACTAGGCTATCACTGCTACCTAGGGCCTAATGGAATATGACCGTCTTTGGCGTTAATTTTAAAATTACATAACATCACATCACGCTTAGTTTCCCCGAAGGGATGGGCAGAGGTGTACCTGTAGTTAGTACATCCATTTCGCCAGTTTTATTTAAGTCCCATGTAAAAGGGGCGAGCTTATTGCCATCAACCGGGCACAAATCCAGACACCGGGCTGCTATTGAGAAAATCAAACAGAAAAACCCAATAACACTGCCCGATCTGGGTATTGAACCCAAGACCTCATCCTTAGCAGTAGTGCTTGCGATCATCAGGCCAAAGAGGCAGCTAGAAGTTGTTTAAATATATAATATAAATTTCTTTATTTAAGTAACAAGTACTCATTGTGTTAGTAAACTTAAGAACTATGTTAGTTTATTTTAATCTAATTTAAAATTATTTCACCCCATGGGATGTGGCACTGCAGTGATTGAAGTATATGCAATCGAGCCTGCTAGCGATCATTTTTATGATATTGTTGGGATTGTTATGGCATGTTTTAAATTAGTCATTAGTTGCAAACAATTTAAAAATGTAAAATTTTTACGTTCGACGAAACGCGTCATCATCATTTTCTCTTATCCTTAATATAATTAATTTGAGGTCGACTTAGTGCGTCTTTATTTCCCTATCAGCCGTCATAAAAGGAAATGCAAAATGTAATAAAAAAATAATAGAACAATAATAGAAGAGACTATGAAATACAAGTGTCACTGACATCAATCAAATTGTTTGTTGAAATCAATTTACGTACCTTACCTAACTTTGATTTATATTCGAACCGTACACAATCGCTAACATTTCTAATAGCAATTAAGAATTCTATTGTTTTCATTATAACGTCTAGAGCTGAATTCGAGGGGATCACAAACAATCTCGCTGAAGACACCTCATCATTCATATTTGATGAACACACGAATAAATAAACAGTTTGATACTACGAAGCTACTATTTGTCTGTGATGTATCTGTAGGTGATATTTTCGGAAAGTCACATATTGAGTCGCATCTGGCATAGCGTAAAGTACTGAGTTATTATGATGATATCTAAAATTTAGAGCTGATGTATTAAATATTATTAACAAAGCAAAAAAAAAATTTAAGCAATAGTTATAGATGGACTGACTGGACTGTTAGTCACGGAGGAGCTTGTGGCTAAGTAATAACAGCCGCACGGATCAATCCATCAGGTTAAGCTACGGTTGCCGGGGTTTGTCCGTGGATGGGTGACCATTTTTACATACCGAGACTCCTCCGTGCCTCGGAAAGCACGTTAAGCCGTTGGTCCCGGCTGTCATTCGTGAATCTTTGACAGTCGTTACGGGTCGTCAAAAGCCCGAAAGTCTGACAACCAGTCTTACCAAGGGGGATCGTATTACCCAGTTACTGGGTTGTGGAGGTTAGATAGGCGCTCCATGCAAAAAACTAGTATTCAGCTGCCTCCTGTTAGACTGGAAGCCGACCCCAATATAGTTGGGAAAAGGCTAAGCTTGCTTGATTGATATGCAGATTGATAGCAGATTGATTGAGCTATATAGTGTGTGTATATTTATTTAAGTTGAACAATATGTTTGTATGTTTACTTAAATATTATAATTATTCATATAAAAATTAATTAGCATGCCCTAAACAGGCAAAATATGGATTGTACAATGTATATTAACCACTAACTTTCACTTATGGTAACACCAGTATTTTTTGCAAATAATTGATTATTGATTCTTTGTACTGTTTGTCAACATTCAATGACACAAGCAGACAGGTTGCGATAGTGTGACATCAAAACTCCTGTGACAAATGAAAAGACAGTCTAATCTAATCACATTAACACCCTACTGGCTACGGAACCCTAGAACTTCAAAAGGTACATTCTAACAAGCAAAAGCCTTGACAGGCTAAACACAAGCAAAGGTAACTTCCGGCTTTTTTGAAAACACGTAACCTGTTTCCACACAATCGTTCTGAATTAATGACATCAAATAGTTTCCGAAACATACTAAATTAACTGACTTTTGGCCCAGTTAATTAACTAAGGTATGAAAAACGAATTTGACTGCATTAACCCTTGCGCGAGGATGTTTAAAATTAATGAAGTTGGAAAGGTCGGTGGAAGTTTGGTTGATGTTTTTTAATTCTATATTTAGTACCTACACTTTGAGATCAAATGTTGCTGCTGTCATTCGAATACTGTTCATTACTCGTAATCAGAAGTCAAAGGTCTAGGAAAATACCCTATCGGAGATTTTTTACGATGATGAGATGTAGCCAATGATTATTTTAAAAGTGAGCACATCCACATTGTATTTATTATTATGATAGAAAAAACTGGGAATTCTTCCGGAATTAGACCGTTTTTCGCTTACTCATATGAAACTTACAGAACCAGAATTAAGGCAATAAACACTGGATGATAGCAAGCCTAACTGATCAGCGTGCGCTGAACGCACATTAAAAGTACTGCAACTTGTTCATGCTATTGTAATTACAGGTAATAATCATTTTATTTATTGGCACCAAAATATTGCGTGAAAATAAAGTAGGCTTTAATGAAAACAATATAACATGGGAGCATCTGCAATCGAATTAGGTGAAAAACCTCTAGCTACATACAGCGCCATACCTCTCTGTTAATAGACTGTTTTTTTTTATTGCTAACATTTTTAAAATTTTGTTAAATCTTACAGAAAGGTAGCTAGTAATGCTCTCAAAACTCTACCACCAATATTTCAAATCTAAGCACCTATTTACATTACTCCACAACTTAACACATTTGCGCCCGCTGTGCCCAAAACAGGGACAAATTCTAATCTTCCCCTTATTTTTAAACTAGTTGCGCCCCGCGGTTTCACCCGCGTAAGACTCGATCATGAGGGAATATCGGGATAAAAAGTATTTTATGTGTTAATCCAGGTTATAAACTATCTGTGTGCCAAATTTCATCCAAATTAGTCCAGCCGTTTAAGCGTGAAGAAGAGACAAACATACACACACACTCACAAACTTTCGCCTTTATAATTTTAGTGTGATTTTTCATGAAAACCTTGTTCAGTTAATTTTTGTCGTAGTGCTTAACTTTGGCATTGGACGCAAACGGGTTAGCTTCAAAATAAATACACTTTAAACTAACAAACAAAATAGATAAACTTACCTGCTATAGCGAGCTGCATGATAAAGAAGTTCATGCGACTCTTCCTGGCATTAGTGCAGAGTAACGCAGCGATCACTGACGCGTTGAGCACCACTATCGCCACGAACAGCACCCACATTACGGTGAACTGGATCGACTGGAAGATAAACAGGTCAGGTTAGCTACGTGTTTGGTAAGGTAACGAAAATTCAAAATTCTAGTACGCCCGTCAATCATTCCAATTTATACCTTATAACAATGATGTTAGAGTCACATGACTCGCACTCATGAATTGCATTATCTTAGAGTACGTAGAGTGAAGTGTTTGAAACTTTTTAGATACCTACATAACATCACGCCTTGTTTCCCCGAAGGGTTGGGCAGAGGCGACCCTGTAGCAGGTACACCCACATATCGCCAGTTATTTTTTAAGTCCCATGTAATAGGGGGCGAGCCTATTACCATCAACCGGGCACAAATCCAGACTCCAAGCTGCTACTGTGAAATTTCAGATAGAAAAACCCAATAACACTTTGCCCGACCCGGGAATCGAACCCAGGACCTCATACTCAGCAGTAGCGCTTGCGACCGCTAGACCAACGAGGCAGTAAACTTTTACACACCTAAACATATTGTAAATAATCTTTCCAGAAAAGAGTGGTCGTTGTTCCTTGGAGGTTTTCTCCAAAGGGCTGACTACTTATTAAAAACCGTGCATTTTGTTCCTGCATAAGTCCTAACAAAGCCTTTTCGTTATAAGTAAGAAAATGTTTATTTTCTTTGGTAGTAGTACCTACCATTAGTGGTAGTTAACAAGTGTTATTATTGAAATTAAATAATATGCATTTTACGAGAGAAATCTTTTAAGAGTTTTATATTGTTGGAAACATGGATAGAAAATAGTAATGAGGTACCTACTGCCGTTAAGCCACCTCCTGTGCGTTTTTCCGAAACATTCACAAAAAACCTTAGGTACACATAAACATAAAAAATATATTTGACTGCATTTAATTGTCCAACATGGTATGTTATGCGGTTCCTAGGCCAGTCCACAAGTGAAAGGTGCGCGCAGGCAGATTATTTTCAGTGGGTACTTGCAAGTCCAACTCTGGCCTGCGTTCGCCTGTTCGCAGAATGGTCGATTCCTACAGTGGGAATTTTGAACACAGACATTTTTGTTTGTGCTCTCTATGCGTTCAGAACTCTTATACTCAAGGAGCTTTCTTGAACATATTTTCTTCTATTTTTGTGTACCATTTCTTAAAATGTATATGGATATACCTACTATAAACACGTTAGTTAAGAAAAAAAAACGTATTTGTAACCCTAGCGATTATTTTCACTGTCCTGTAGCTAATCCGTGAACAGCGTTGTGGGCTGCAATATTGTCTGTATTTTTATGTATTTCTGGTTCCTATGTTTTATATAGTAGCTGTTTGTTGTTCCTTTTGAATAAAAATAAAATAAAATAAACATTTGTTTTCATACAAATCATCGTGTTTACATACATAAATGTGTATGGCCACGCCTCTTTGTTGCCATGTTTTTGTGTAATGATTCGAAAAAACACGCGCAGTAGACCCGGCTTTAGTAATACATTTCTCATTGACTAACAGTTAGCACCTAGTAGTACCTTTATTAACCCTTTGTTACCAAAATGTTTTATTTTTGTAACTTTATTCATGGGTTTAAGCGCTTAGCAACCCGCTAGGGGAACCAGGCATAATACTGACGTGTGTTGCTTGAAATTTTAGCTTCCTTTAGAATTAGAATTATAATTTATTTATTTGTAAGAATGTAGTTTTACATAGTATGGTGTTAATATTTTTGTTAGTTCTATACATTCTACCACAAAGTATGGTGTACAAATATTAATTTGTCAATCTTAAACTAAGTAGGTGCAATATTAATTTTAAGATTTGTGATTTACAATAGGTCCGTTAAGAATTTGTATTATTATAATTAGGTAATCATTACTTTAAAATGTCAAAATTATGTACATGTCATCTTGGATTTTTACAATATTCTATATATTAGCCAATTTCATAAAAGCAATTACCTAATAGCCAAATTGTCAGCTTTTTCTTGAACATGGGAAGTTTCTTAAATGAATTAGGTAACTTGTTATACAACTGAATGGCATTCACATATACATTCCTCCTAAACATTTGTAATCTACATTGAGGTACATTTAGTTCGTGTTTGTACTTTTTTCTAGCAGTACCCTTAAACTGTACAATAGTTCTGTGTATGTAGCCACCAGCTATAAAACTGGAGACAATACACGTTTAATTAATTAATTATTTTATTTATTCTATTCTACCTACAAACACTTCAGCCTTCACCCTCGCAGAATACGATTTTATTTTCAAACTCCTACCAAATTTCCCATTACATTTCCAATTAAACATTTCAGTAACTTTCGTTTCCAACAAATAATTTTATTGAAGCGTTATATTATCGTCTGGCAACGAAAAATTTATTCAATTCAGTTTATTAAAAAGTAAGCTTCCATTAATCATTCCTTTCAAAAACTTCGTTAGAAAATTAATTCACATTTATTTAGGAGGCTCTTAATGCCTCCTGTATATTCAAAAAGTACATAGTTAATTATGACAGTATTCAGATATATAAATTGATACGCCACGACTACGACCGCGGCAAGCTTAGCTTAACCGGGTTGATTGAAGGTTAAGCTACGCTTGCTGCAGTCGGTTCATGGATGGGTAACTATCCATTACATATAAAGACCCTTCAGTGCCTCGGAAAGCACGTTAAACCGTTGGTCCCGGCTGTTATTCGTAGATATTGACAGCCATTACACCCGTAACCAAGCCCAAAAGTCAGAAGCCCAAAAGTCTGACAACCTATCTTACCAAGGTGTATCGTGTTACCCAGTTACTGAGTTGTGTAGGTCAGATAGGCAGTCGCTAGGTTAGACGGGAAGACCCCAACATAGTTATGAAAAGGTTAGGCAAATTGATTGATCAATTTTATGCACTACGTAAATTTTGTCTTGCCATTTCATACAACTGTCAAATAATGACGTTATGATTCAAATTGGCATGCAGACAATTAAAGTTGGTAGTGAAACAATTTTTTTTTCTGGCATTATGTACATTAATGTAGGTATCTAATGTTTTATCTTTCGCACAATAATAATCACACATATTAATACACTTTCTCAGAATAATAGTTTCTCAGAATAATAAATAGGTACACTTTCTCAGAGTCAATATTTTGCATAAAATGAGAGAAATAATGTGCGTCTTATTTCTGCAGAATAAACCAATTTCCTTTTCTTTCTTTCTAGAAAAGAGAAAAGCGGAAGAGAAAGGAGTGAAAATGTAGTTCGCCAACCCAGGTATAATAAGGGGGAGGCCGTCGCGGAACGCGCAGACCGCCGCAGGAGACGCCCTGGCCGTCGGGAATCGCAGGCCGATTAACGGTCACCGTAGGCGCGGGCTTGCGGACGGTGAGCAATGGGTAACTCGCCGTCTGATAAGGACCAGGCCCGGGTCGACGGCGCGTTGTGTTCCACGCACGCCTCAAAGAGATATCAGCAGAACTGACGGGGTCCGCTAGGGCCGATACCTGCCGGGGTCGCGGAAAAGTCCAAAAGAGATAACGTGGCCCCTGGCAACTGAAGGAACACGGGTGGATTTTAGTCAGTAGTCTGACACGCTCTCCCGCTCTGGGCGGAGCGGGAGAGCTTATCATTTCAAGTTATTTGATAATTTCCCACCCAAAAAAAAGGTATGTTTTAAAAATACCAAGATCAATTATTGAATAATCTCTAAGCATTTTAAAAACATTGAATTTGAATAATTATTATTCAAAACATTATTAAAGAATTTCACAATAAGTTACCATTTGCAGAAGAACCGTTTATTAATTTTTTGGATTTTTCTATTCCTCAGAGAAAACGCCCGCGATTTTAATAAATCCATCCCATGTATATTGCAACGGTTTTCATCCAAATTCTAAGCTGTAGTGAGAACTGTATCAAAACCCACCAGACTCGAAGATTATACCATACATGCAAATTGAGAGAGAGCTGATCGGTTCGTGTACTGTTATTGAATTAAATTGAATACCATAGCTACGGTTTTGGTTTATTTTAACTGGTCTTTATTTCTATGTAGATAAAGCACAAATACGATAGATTTAGCTGCATAAATATTTTGTCAATATGAATAACTGGCGACCGAAAATATTTATCATGTCTAAACATTTTTGAAAGAAAGTAATCAAAAGAAATACGTTTATTTTTGGAAAACATGAAGCAAAGAAAAAACACAATCACACAAAAGAAAAAGTTTTTAAAGATCTAACGCACAAAAATTCAATTAAATAGCGTTTTATAAAATTTCTTGATTTGAGTTTATACGATATTTTTCAATGTTAAAACATTTCAACTAAGCAAGCTTTGCTTTTGAGTTTCCACTAAATAAATCTTTACATACCTAATATAAAAAATCCCCCCGCCGTATCTGTCTGTCTGAACGCGATAAACTCAAAAACTACTGAACAAACTTTCATACGGTTTTCACCAATGGACGGAGTGATTTATGAGGAAGGTTTAAGTGTCTAATTCATTAAGGTTTTGTGTAAATTGCCTGAAATATGATTGTTACTGTTGAAGCCGTCGGAAAAATCCTCAAAAAAAAATCGGACGTTTTTTCCAGGTTACGGTAGTACGTTTCCGTGGAATTTCCGACCTTCACGCGGTCGAAGCCGCGGGCAAAAGCTAGTACAAAAATAATACAAAGCTTTGTAGTCATCAAAATGTAACCAGGAAACATCAAACCTTACATAACGATAACGCAAAAATATTCTTTATCAAAAATATTAAATTATATGTTATGTAGGTCGAACTACTGTTAAAAGCCTGAAGTATCGTCGTATCGTCATGTTTGATAGTGTTATCACGACAGGCTCTCTCGATACTCGATGACGTTAACCCCAAAATATCCATTACACGATTAAAACCTTTCACGTTTTATTATACAACATAATCCGATAAAAATGTTGTGGGTGGGACGAGATTTGTTGGGTGTTTTTATTCAATTACTATGTTTTCCTATGGATTCACTTGCCTAGCTTTTTCTAATTTTCTCAGTTTCAAAATTTTCTTGAGAAACACTTAAACAAAATCAAAGTATCCATCCAACCAAATCTTAAGATGGTTTATCTAAATATTTACCTGTTTTTATTAATTTGGCAATATTACTGTATGGAATTAAAAAATGTGGGTAACTAGGGAACTAAAATTTTGATTATGAAATGCAATAATTAATATCGTAACACCGAATATTTATTTTCAGGTGTAAAAAAGGCATTTGGAATGATTCCAAATCCTTTTTTTATTAATTATTGCACTTCATTATCAATATTTTAGTTCCCTAGTTAGCCACATTTATTAATTCCATACAGTAATATTGCCAAATTAATCAAAACAGCGAAATATTTGACATCTATTTGCGACGTTGCCCACTTTCAGAATAAACGCTCTTAAATCATGGGCACTTATTAGCGTAACAATTTCACCTTGCTCTATCTAATGCAGTGGAGCTGGTGGCCCAGTGGTAACAGCCGCGACTTAGGTACTTTATGTCAAATTATTTCCTCATCATTGCTCTCCAAACGGTAAACGAAAATATTGTGAGGAAATCGGCATGACCTAGAACCAAAAATTCGTATACATGACGTGACTTCTACCACCCGCGCGGTGGATTACGGTCCACTCCCTTTCACCGAGGGGGGCCTGTGTCCCAGCAGTGGCTGATGCTATCCAATGCTAATAGAAATCCTTTTTGCTTTAATTTCATTCTAGGTAGGTACATAATAGTATCTCAATACTAGGTGCCACAGAAAGCTCTGAAACTTTAGTTTTCGTCACTAGACCTACACCTTTTTTTTTCAAATTCTTCTCCCGCTCTGGGCGAAGCGGGAGGGCGTGTCAGACTCTTACTGACTGAAACCCACCCGTGTTCCTTCAGTTGCCATGTTGCCAGGGGCCACGGTATCCCTTTCGGACTTTCCAGCAGGCATCGGCCCTAGCGGACCCCGTCAGTTCTGCTGACATTCTTTGAGGCGCGCGTGGAACATAACGCGCCGTCGACCCGGGAGTTAGCTACACCTAACAGTGTCTCTAAACTCAAACGACATTTTCATATAATTTAATAACTTAGTAATTATTAACATCCAGTACAAAAAATAACTTGCGTAGGAGCACATACATCATTATGCATATCAACAAAACTTTGATGAATTTACGGAAATTCTGTTTGATTTTCCTTTAAAATTTGTGAAAGTCAACATAACTCCTAATCGTATGGCTTTGTTGAAGTCATTGAACCTGATTCTAAATATAAATGAGTTTAGATAAGCCCGATATTAACTAAAACTTATCCAAGCTCTTAACACTAATTACAATGTATGATAAGCTGTAGATAATTATTTGCATAAGCGTGCGTGTCTCGAGTCACGGGAGATTTTCAAGGAATACTCGTATATATTATGAACAATGTTACTTTGATTACATTGAAGTAACGTAAACGTCAAATTAAATGTATTAGAAAATAAAAACAGACTAACTAACGAAATTGAATGTTTAGGAAAATGACATAATGCGAAGAATTCTTATAAAATAGACGTAAATAATAATATGGAATAGTTAAATTATTCTTGATTTATGACCAAAAGTCCTTAGCCATACCTAACCATAAAAATTAATTGTGTGTATGTGTAATTAAACGTGTTTGCAATCAGTAGCCTTTTTTTCTGTTACATAATTTCATCATTACAATAGGTACTAGGTATCTCTCCAATATTTTATAAGTCCAAATGTCTGACTTTCAGCTGTCCAGTCTGGCGATCGCAACAGAGCTTAAAAAATCTGCGGGGTATGCGTAACACAGTTACAATGCCAATACCTTTCTTTTTGACAATTCAACAACATTCATTGCGTGATTTACGTTGTCGAGCTAACAAATTTTTCATACTTATGAAGCAATGTATTAGCAATTTGCCTTCAAAATCTGTCGAATTGTGTTTGAAAGTATGTTACGCATTTGAGGTGCTGGCTAAAGACAATTAATACTTACATCATAAAAGTAATAAATATTGAGTTCGGCGGTTGCGTTGGTGGCATTCTTTATGGGACCGTGGTCGTCATCAGGTGTGAACACGGTAGTGAAGTACGACGTGCGAGGCGTCGTCTGCTGCTCAAACTCTTCAATCATGATGTCTAGTGCCATAATACTGAAACAAACGAAGATTTTGATTTAGAACATAATATTATTCTTCGTCTTCTCTCAAAAATATGATTAAGTCATCAAGGCCGACTTAATGCTTGATTCAATGCTTGGTAAATCCAATTCTCTGGACATAGACAAGGAGTAGTTTACATACATACATAAACTCACGCCTTTTTCCATGGGGATAGGTGGAGACGTACAATGCTAGTTCGATCACGCACCACGCTAATTACCGCGCTAAAACCCTTTGATGTAGCTACCCAGGCGATAAGTGCCACGAAGCCCGAACTATCGCGATGATAGCCGATAATGATTGGTCACATCTGTGTGTATCGTATCACCGTGCGAAGCTTTGTCACGATAGACGCAGATGCGGCCCCAGCATTAGTATGTTACGCAATTAAACCTCTGAGCTATAAGTTTAGTGTTTTCTGAAGGAAACGTTCATTAGTTCCTGTAACGTGTAGGGCACGCAGGACATGAAATTTTGCAGGTCACCCTTTGAACTATACCTACCCGACAAAGCATGTACAATGTCAGATTTTCACTTATTATGACGGCAAAATGACGTCGAAATTGAACGCGTACAAATAACGTGATCGCTCAGGTTTTTCCCTATATTTAAATTTTATCGTGCCGGCTTTGTGACGGCGAAGGGTGTCCCTGTCGGTGTACGCGGTAATTATTGATGCCGGCCATGTCGGACAAAAAAGGGCAATATCGGAACAAGCATCAATTGTTTGTTCCGACATTGTCCTTTTTTCCACTCTTCTAATCCATTTTTTATGCTCTCCCTAGCATCCAATTAAGCTGCAAGCTAACAAATTTAACTTTGATGACAATGCAAAAATATGGTACTATGGAGCTGGTCTGATGATGCAGCCAGAAGGTGGCTATAGGAACTCCTAAACTAAACAAGAAAAACTTAACGTTGTGTGGTTAAGTATTTCGGGGTTATTACCACACGTTTTTTTTTCTTTAAAGACTGAAATATTTGGACTAGTCTACCTTTGAGCTAAGTTTTAGTCACTATGGATGATTTTTAGACAAATAGTATACTTTTTATCGATCGTAAACCATCATCATTCTCACCCAACTGCTACCAGACACTCTGTGAAGATCATCGCTCCACCTAGCCTGTCGTGTCTGTGCGCCCATAATTTCAAATTGAAATATTTACCAATAATAAACGTCCTATAAGTAACAATTCTATTGTAATCCGTAATCTTACAAAAATACCACTGCAGTCTTCTATAACAAGACAAAATAAACGAGATAATAAATAAATAAAGAAAAAAAAACAAAAGAAAACTTTCATTAAACATTCAGAGAAGTCTTAAAAAGGCTGAGTTTCGTCGCGAATGACGGTTGTAATAAAAATTCATACTGGCCACATAATGAAGAAAACGAAAAATAATCTTATTTTCATAACAAGGCTGGCCATGAAAGGCCTTATTTTCTGCCAATTAATCTTGGGCAAGGCCGGTGATTCTTCCTCTCATTAGCTTGGTTCCATAATATTATGTACCATAGAAGATATGGGAGGTATCATTATGTTTGTAAAGGATGGGATACCTTGGTCTTTGTGCGCGGACAAAATTATCTTTCTGAGGTTAGTTTGTATACGCAACGTTAGTTTGGATACATGACATAATGTCATGTTGCTAATGAAGAGCATGGGTGAATAGCAAAGTTTATCATATCAGCATATACAGGTTAACTATGAACGTTCGTGGAAGTATTTTTATTTCTTTCATTTAAGAGCGGCCAACCCGTCATACTTTTCATACAAACGCTCGTTCGTGATTATGGCGTTGTAACACATCTTTCTTAAATTCTTTTAAACTAATAGGTATCTTGTACACTATATCTAGGTTTCTATGAAAGCAAAAAATAAAAAAATTGCGAAACAAATTCAATATAAGCTTCCAAAAATCTGCTTTTATGCACAAATTTTACCTGAATTTTGACCGTTCATAATGTACTCATAAGTTGTAAAATTAAAGAAAACATCTCATAGAAACCTCGCACATGTAATGGAGATTCTAAATGACAAACATTTATTTCACAAACTTGTAAGGCGTATTCAAAAACACGTATTTCCTGAAACAAGTTATTTTTCGCACAATGTTATCGCGTTCTCACTTGCTTGTTAGCAATTCTCACTTGCGCTGGATGAAACAACAAGCTTTTCGACCATGCTCGCGTTGACGATAGTCGGACCGGGAAGGGCCCTCTTAAGCCCTTTTAAGCCTCATACAAGAGAACAAGCTTATGGTGCACGAGATAAAAATGATGGAAAAGATAACGCTTTATGTTGTCTTTCTATTTAAAATCAGCCTATAATGTTTCCATTGTTGGGACACAGGCCTTCTCTCTTCGAGAGGGAGTGGGCCGTAATCCACCACTTGGGTCCAGTGCGGTAGATGTCACATGTTTTCGAATTTTTGGTTCTAGGACGTGCCGATGTTTTCCTTCGCCTGTTTGAGAGCAGTGGTGATGAAATAATTTACACACAGTAAAGCGCTTGCCTGGGTTCGAACCTATGAACTCCAACTCGTAAGTCGCGGCCACCAGTTTTTTTTTTTTTTTTGTAATTTTAACACATTCAAGTAAATTATCATCAAAACGTTACTCAGATAGCAACATGACATTTTCATGCCCTTCATTAATTTGTGTTTTATTTTATTTTCTTTTATCGAAGTTAATTAACTTTTGTCTAAATTTTACTCTAGTTTTTTATGGAGCTTCTGTCCAATATCTTTTCTCTTTGAATCTTATGTATAAGTATAACTACCTATAATTTGTGTATATACATACATTAGCAGTAGGTAATATTTTTCTTAAGTACTATCGTAAACGAATGTGGCATGTTTATGCAGTTGGTCTTCTTTATTAAAAATGAAAACATTAAGACTAGTGCTTTTAAATATCTCTGAATACTTCTAAAGAATTCTTCTATTTTCACATTAAGGTTCGTCTACAAAATCAACTAATAAGTATGAGCATTCATGCTTCAATTATTTCGTTCAGCAAAATTTTTCTCCGTCTACAAATGTTCAAGTTTTAATTGAGAAATTTAACAAAAAGAAGTGTTAAAATTGAAAGTTGTTTAAAAATGTCTAAGTTGCTTTCAACAAATACTTTTAAAGGAACTGTAATTAATACTGAAAAGTAAAAGGAGTAGTTACTAGTGAAATGAAAAGGGTATTAACTTAAAAAGTAAGTACTTTGGTCGAGTGCAAATGTTCAATGTTTGTTTCTTGAACATTTTAGTCTCGTGTTTTGAACGTTTTAGTGCTTTTTTATTTTGTTATTTGGGACTTTTATAACTGCAATGCGTATGACAGTCCCATCATACCCTAATCAAATAATAACAAAATAATTTGGGCCATAAACCTGAACAGACTCTTCACATCATCACCATTTGGTTCAGACATAATTTTATGGAATGTGCCTAAATCAAGTCGGTTCAACCTCAAGGCTCCAAACACATAATTTCTATCAGACTCATATCGAACACAGTCCATCAATAAGTGATGTAAGTCTTCCACAACTCCACACTCCACACAATTAGGCTAGTTAATTTTTTTCATTATGAAAGCAAACATGGAATGTGTCCAGATCTGAGTCTATGAGCTGTGACAACCAATTTTCTACATAAATTACTATTAATAAACCAGGGCACACGAAAAGGCTGACCCTGCATTTTTTTAAACCAAATTCCTTTTTCCAGTGAACGGTTATCAAAATACTTCTTCGAATTAATGTAACACTTATTTTTTAATTTAGATGGAACCTCTGCATAATCTAACGTTATATTAGTTTCCTTTCCGTTTTTAGCTGCATATTTTGCCAGCATGTCGGCTTTTTCATTGCTCTGCATGCATTCTTAGCAGTAGCAGCAGCTGTTTTAATACTTTACTAATTATATTGCTTAGGTACTCGTATATATACAGAGATGTTCACACTCTGCTTACAAATCGTTACATAAAGAAACTTACACCCTAAATATTCTGTCGATTATTCATTTCAATGGGATCATTGACAATGTCTCGAAAAACACCTGAGTCTGTTCAATGAAGTGTTAAAGGCAATCATTGTTCCGTCGCGAAAAAGGGATGGGGCTCTAAGTCCTGTGTTGTTCTATCTCTTTCTCACTTAGCTCTCTAATTCGTCAATGTACGGCCCCTGAAGAGAGGCAAATATTTCTCTAGGAAATAACTCCTCACAGTACCGCGACGTTACGTTGCATATGTATCACGTTGGTCATTTGTAAACAGGCAATCTTTGCTTGCGCGATGCAGATTTTAGTGGCGTCATCTGTAACTATTGAAAACTTGTCAGCCACTAGCCAACCACGTGGTTCTTAAGTAGTCTGATAGATGTCGCTACTCTAAGGGATGAAAAAGCATTTCGACCCTCATCGTTGGTTTATGTTTCGTATTTTACGAAGATAATTTTCACAATAGGTAGTATAAGACAATAATTTTTGTAAAGATAAGCGGTCGTTCACATCAAATCAAATCAAATCAAAAATATTTATTTGCTAGAATATGCATACGGTGTTACAGTAAATTTGTTTCAGCATATCCTGCCATAACATGGCATGCAAATGTATTCACAATCAGCAATGTCAATTAATCTAACTTACAAATTACAGACTCTATTGATTCACACTAGATGATATATATTTTACGGTAAAAAGTTGAAATCACACGTGAACATCCCACTGTTCATTCTAACTTTAGCCTAACTAATATTATAAATGAAAAAGTGAGTGTTTGTTTATTTGTTTGTTACGCTTTCACGCTAAAACGGTTGAACGGATTTTGATGAAATTTGTCACATTAGTAGACAATGACCTGGAAAAGGACAAGGGGTACCTTTTATCCCGATATTCCTTTGGAATCGAAACTTATGAGGGTGAAACCGCGGGGCGCAGCTAGTAAACAAATAAAATGCAGAATGACAATGCCATTATGCTCCTAAGATAACACCGAAAAATATCGTACTGATCAACGGCGTGTGAACGTGGTCTAACCGTTCTTCACTTTAAGTATTCTCTATTCTTCCTTAGTTTTAATAATTGACAGTACGATTACGTAGCAACGTTATCAGTTATGTACCGTTATGACATTCGGAACCAACCTATTGGGTGGAACATTTACAAATACAAGAAACAGTGAAATTGAAACTAATAGATTCACGAGAACATTTGAATGCCAAACGATAGTAGATACGGGCAGTCCGATGCCCAAAAGCCTAACAATTGATCGTTAGTCTAGCTAGGATATTGCCTATCTGTTCCTCAGTAATTGGAATGTAGAGGTCAGAAGCCATTTGCTCTGCGTAAATTCGAACCTATATGGGTCGTAAAAGTTGAGCTAAACTTAGACAAAAGGTTAGGCTTTTCCTTGCGGTTTTTCCTACACTTAAGGACGATAACATTATTTTATAGTTTGTTCCAAAACTATCAAATAAAAATGTAAACAAATGGATCAGAAAACGTATCTGTGGATGCTCGTTTGTAGTGCCACTTACAAATTGAGTGCTTTGATTTGATTATTTAAATACTTAAACCCGAAATTCTAATTTTAAATTGGTAACAATAAGATTCATTTGAATTGAGGTTAATTTTATAGCCTCAAGTTTCGTCGATTATTTTTTAATTCCAATTTAATAATGTTATTCAAACAATATTTTTTTGGAAAAGTGATGGGATATAAAATTTAAACCTTCTAAATAAATACATTATTATGAATGTGTTACTAATTCTCTTTAGCGAGTGATTGCGGAATTTAACCTGCGGAGTAATTGCACAACACACTTAAACTGACAATTTATCGTAGTTCCTTTCATTTTGATAGTTCAGCCACGTTCGTTGGGTTATTTACATTGTTGAGCAGACGAAGCCTATGAAGCAATGAACTTTCGTTCAAAACCCTCGGAATGTGATTAAAAGTGAGTTAAGCAATTAGGGTGCTGAACAGAGGGCTGTTTACATTTCATCAGATAATTTTGCAACAAACTATACAAAGTAAACATGGAAGACGTATTAAAAGATCATGTTTTCACTACATTATTATAAGGTGGTTGTAAATTATTAATATGATGGAAGAAATCACTGTTTTTCTTCGAAAAACGATTCTAACACATTAACATTTATCTCACTTCTCCTAATATTTGTTATTCCATTTCTCCCGAAGTCGTTGTGTCTCAAACACCGCTAAACTTTTCTCTCTTGACCCATATTTTAACAGCAATATCCTGTTGTATCTAGTTACAGCTGGTTTTAGTTCATATTTCGGGAAAATACAGAATTTTGTCAGTATCTAGTATTAACTGTTCATTTATTTTAGCTCGATGGTCCTAGTTTATCATTTATAACTTCCAATTACAACTTTATGTAAGCGGGCACGCCTTTTATGCCTGGAGGCTTTTATTTAGATATTTAGTTCTGTTTACGTTTAGTTTTTTTTATTTTTTTATTCTGCTTGAGTATAGTTCTCGATATGTTTGGTTGGTATATTGGTGTGTGCTAGCTGACATATGGCCAGTAATTTATAATTAAAATAATGTTTTGTGTTGCATAATAATTTTGCATACTATTGTGTAGAATAATTTTATTTTTCTAACTTGAACAGACAGTTGTGCTGCTGGGGAGTTTGTTGCGCCACTTCTTCCCAGCTAAAGGCACTAGGAAGTGGTGAAGGGTGGGCTTTTGGGGGACTGTCTTATGTAATTTTGACGTTCGAAAAGTGCTGATTCTCAGCCTAGTTTCAATAAATGACTTTTGAATTTTGAATTTGAATCCGAAAATACTGTTAACTTACTAGTTCGCAGTCCATTTTTGGAATTAAACTCTTTTATGCAACGTGTATAAATGTTTTCGTTTAAATATAGTTTCCATAGAAATTGCGTAATCTATCTCTTTTGTGTTCGACTGGCAGGTGACTAGGTGACCGGGCCTTTGTAAATATTTGGACGTGTATCATTTTTGAAACACGATATTTCAATGAAATCATTTTTATGGAAAAGGCTTTTATCACTGACATAATAATTATAAGTTTGACGCTGAGTGGTCAGGAGCTTTGTTGTTAATGCTTTTTACAAATTAAGGAAGGGTGGGGGGTAGGGTTTTTTTATTAAGTTATGCTTTTATTTACCTTCTTTGTCTATTGCATATTCAAAGACAATCATATTAAGGAGTTCAACTCCAGTCATGCATCGAAGCTGACGCACACACACTTTTTTTTAATTGAAAACTTCTTTAGGCGCGTTGGGCATTTTTGACATAGGACTAAATCATTGATTTTGCGCCACTGTTACCAAATATTGTCTGTTGCTCCACGGCAAAAGAAGAAAAAAAATCGGCGCCATCAATCCACGGTGCCGATTTTTTTTCAAGTTTTCACTTTTGTCGGCACTTACGGAGTGCCACTGTTTTTTTTTTTATTATTTTCGCTCAAACGTGGTTAATTTATTTTAATGTGCATGTTATCTTTTCATTCAATTTCTTTACAACGTACCTTTGTAGATAATCCGAGTCAGTTGTCGGTCTCATCCACATGATTTCTTGTCAGTAGGTCGAATGGTGTGCGGTAATAAAGACACGCTCACTATTAAACTCCGAGGGGATTTTCCGTTGGCAAAAATTTCGAACTTCCATACAAACTTTTATCCCCCTATTTAACCCCTTTGGGGGATGAATTTTCAAAAACCCTTCCTCAGTGCTCACTTGCGTTACAGGAACTCTTGTGCAAGATTTCATGCTTTTAGAACCTAGCGGATTAAGCTGTGACCGCATATGAAGCAGTCTAATTTCACCTAAGTTTAATATTACTAAAACACACAATACACCGTGAGTGTGTACCACAGAGCATAGAATCGTCGCGCTGGCAGCTTATGAATACGGCAGTACCTACTGACAAAATTGATGGCGCCGAAAGTTCGTTGAGCTCATGATAACTTCCGACACGGACTACCGTTCAAATATTTTGTGTCATAGTGCGAGAACACGGTGCTGCAGTTCCACCAGAGATGTGCGAGGTAGCTGAGCGGTGCGAGGATGCGTAACGAAGTTGTGAAACGATGCGCAGATGAACGCTGCGAGGATGTGTAGCGGGCTCTTTTCAGATACGATTTCTCACTCGCGGCCATCCCTAACACACATCTCTTGCACACATCCCTCTCACACATCTCTCGCACACATCCCTCTCAAACATCTCTCGCACACATCTCTCACACACATCTCTCGCATGTTTCGTACGTACAAAAACCTCGCACCGCTAAGCCGTTTCCACCGGAGCTGCGCAAGGCTAGGTAAATGAAGCAATTCTATTGGTTCTTAACAAACACATTCCTCACTACGCATTCTCGCACATCTCTGGTGAAAACGCAGCCTTACACGCTTGGTTTCTAAGAAAAAAAGTTGACAATACCGCCTCTAGCAGTGGCGATGCGTCTTCGTGCTCTGTAGTGCGGTAAGGTTCCGTAACTAAATTCATTTCGACGTAAAACGTTCGCTTAAGTTTTAGAAATCACTTAGTACTACCGATATTGCTTTTAAGTTCTGCGGCTTTATGGGAAACTAGTGCAAAGTTGTCACTCTTGAAGACTTGAAGCCGTTTGAAACAAAGGTTCACCTCATAATCGGAATTTGCATTACTATAGAAAACTTACGGAAGCAATATCGTTCAGTTTAGAGGTAATTGAAAATAGCGTGCTACTTTTAGAAGAACCTTTGAAAAGTGCGAATGTGACTCTCACAAGAAATGTTCCGTGCCATCATACAATCTTTACCACTACATGTTTTATTTAAATACTTAAAAAAAAACACACGGTTCTTGTATGAACCCCTTTTAATTTTTTACATTAATGTATTTTTATTATTTTTTGTTATAGCGGCCATTAGTAGTACATACTCTGTGAAATTTTAAAGTGTCTACCTATTACCGTTTAAAAGATACAGCCCTGTGACAGACGGACGTATAACGGAGCCTTAGTAATAGGGTTCCGTTGACACTCTTTGGGTACGAAACCCTTAAAAGAACATAGCAGTGTGAACGAGGCCTTAAGCTGGAGAAAATCAAATGAATTCTGAGTAAAGCTTAGAAAACTAATGGCTTTCTATGAATCAATTACACTTTCCAATTAACCGTGACTGTAAGATGAGAATGACACAGTACCTACTTCGAAGACAACAAGTTTTAGGCTCCACACAGGCAAACAAAAAGGGTCAAAATACTTTGTGAACCCAACGACCCTACGACAAAACTAAAAACAAAACAACCCGCGTATTTAATTTCGTTTGTTCTCAACAGAAAATTAATACAGAAATCTCTGTAACTACGCAAATTACAAAAGCACCAATAAGGGTCCGACTTTTACCCTCCTCACAATATTCAGCTGATAGGCTTACAAGGGTACGATACTGTTCGTTTATTTACATAAGTACAAAGAATTCAATATACCGTATTGACAGGGACTGCAATATTCACAAAGGATTTTTTTTTGTAAATATTTGTTTGGATCAGTGAACTACCTTTGAGAATTTGAAATTAATTTAGTGAAAATAATGCTTTTTGGATAAATTAGATATTTCATTAGTGATTTGTAGTTATTTCGGTAGAGTTTAACTTCAATATTTTGCCACAGATACCTAAAAGTCATTAAAACTGATTTCTAAATTAGGTGACGATAATTACCTAAACTCTATTTTTATAACCTTGCCTCCAATTGATGTTATTTCCACTTAAACAAACATCAACTATATGTGAGTTTAAATAAAGTTGAGTTTAAACTGACTAGTACTGTTGAAAAATTCATAAAAAATATGAAGTTGTAGCGCAAACTGAACCTTACGTGTAGGCATTACAGTTGTTTCTCCTAAAAGTCGTGTTTGTTTACATGTTTGGCAAATAAATTGCGAACGCAGATTAATCGTAAATTATTACAGCTGCCTCGTTGGTCTAGTGGTCGCAACTGCAGCTACTGCTGAGCATAAGGTCCTGGGTTAAGATTTTCCGTTTGAAATTCAGCCCGGTGTCTGGATTTGGCCCAGCAATAGACTTTCCCTTATTACATGGGACTTAAACATACATAACTATGATGAAATGTGGGTGTACTACAGGTACACCTCTGCCTAACCCTTCAGGGAATACAGACGTGTCGTAATGTTTCAAATCACTCGAGATGGCTAGAAAACTACAAAGGCAGATAATAGTAGAATACAGTGTGAGTCTTTATAATGTGCACATATCAAAATGAGTGAAACTATGCGTAATTTTATCGACGGTTTTTTTTTTTGTTCTGTTCGGCTTCTTATTGAGATTTTTTTTACGATTATTGTAATAATGTATGAAAAAAAAAACAGATTTTTACAAAAAAAAATCATGTTTATTTTCAATTGAGGATAGATTTTTTTCCACAACTTTCATTTTATGAGGACGTTTAATTACTTCCGATCATTATGGAGTTTGTTTCATCGCGATAGATCATTTACATCGTTTAAAAGTTACACCGTTTTGTTTCAACTTTTTTTTAATTCCATAAAAAATATTTTGTTTTTTTTTTTTTTTTTTCCGTCTATAAAATTAATCATAGGTTCCCTAATTTTGATATGTGCACAATTATATTCTTATTCAACAGCAACGTCGGAAGTAAGACACCTTTAAATATCTACATAGTCAGAAGCCGTAAACTGTTTACAAAAATACGAATTCCAATGCACGCTTTTCCTCAATTGAAAAATAATTTCAGAAATGTATGAAACAAATCACTTGTATCTGTTCAAACAAATAACATAATCCCTCTTGATTCATAAAAAAACAAACAAATTCGACTTTTGTAAGTGTCCGAGATTTTACTCGGAAATTATTGGTTTGACAGAGTTTTACGTAAAACACATGTTTGTAAACATGATGTTCATTGAATAAGTGTTACCACAGGTTCCTCAAATAGTATAAAATGTAGGACGATCACCGGATTTTGTGGGTAGTGTTTAGTAACGGTTGCGGTCTTAGTTTTTTATAACCGTAATTCATCTGCCTAGCCTTTTCCCTACTAATTTGTGGTCGGCCTTCCAGTCTAACCAGATGCAGCTGAATACCAGTATTTTACATGGAGTGACTGCCTATCTGACAGTCACTGGGAAATACGATACTACTTGGTAAGACTGATTGTCAGACTTTCAGGCTTCTAACGACCCGTAACAACTGTCAAAGATCCACGAATGATAGGCGGGACCAACAGCTAAACGTGCTTTCCGATGCACGGAGGGATCTTGGTATGTAAAGATGGTCACTCATCCACGGACCAACCACAGCAAGCATAGCTCAAACTGATCGATCGACCCGTGCAGCTGTTATTCCACAAGCCAATTCGGTTATTACTGATATCAAATTAGCCTTAAGTTTGCTATAAATAACGTAATGTAGTTTTGTGTCAATAACCGTATTTTATAGGGGACATTTTAATCAGAAAAAAATGCTTATAATTTTTACGAAAAAATGTAAAGTAGGTATGTACGTATTTATGTAAATCTATAACAGCACAAATTTCACCAAACACTTTTCTAGAATCAATTACAAAATCTAAAAGTCAAGTTTCAACAAGACATCGGGAAAACGATCTGCATCTACTTTCAAAGTATTCGTGAAATCTGTACGAACAGCCACAATTATACATGCTTTCCGTACATGACTTTCGATCCAATGAGGCTAATAAATATTCTAGAGGAGTCTAGCTTTTCCGTTCCAACTAGGCTCTTCAGAAACAATTTAGCCTAGCCGTTTATTTTTATAGCCTGGACAAGAACGTGCGGGAATTGTGAAGTGAGAGTTCAATTACTGGGTCTTATAGCTATAAAGGTTTAGTCCTACCGCGAAAATAGTGGGAAGAAAAAATCTTTGCGTATTTAGGTACCGAATAGAAGAGAAGAACCCTTTAATTCTCTAATATTTTTGAACAATCTTACGACTTCTTATCTATCAAACATTGTCATTAATTACTTATTATTTATCTAACTAAAATCATCAATATAGATAGGTACTTTAAGGAAACAAACTCATGACTATGCTTTTGAACTATGAGGCAGTTATCGCTTTATGAAAACGTTTCCATCTAAATACTACTTACCTGCTTTAAAAAGTACCATCTCATTTAAAAAAAGTACCATCGACTCGAAAAGAAGAAGAATGGAAGTACAAAATGTAATGTTACCCACTTGATCCAGTTCATATTGGGTACAATATGTGTGTGTTTACGAATTTCACAGGCCGTGTAACATCAAAATCAGTGGGTATGTCAGATTAAAAAAGTTTTAAATACATTGAAATTGGATTAACCCCGAGTTTTCAGTTATTACGTTTATACGTAAATATTTATAGGGTATTTAAATAAACAAGTTATTTAATTATTTCATCGTATGTTTTTAGGCCATCGACAAACAAACCACACCACTCTAACCTTTCCTTTTGTTTAAGTCTTGTCTGCTCTAGTATATGCGGTCACACGGTTGCTAGTATTTACATAAGTATACCGTGCGATTAGTTAATTACTTAGGTAAATAGTTTTTGATATAGGTAACTAAATATAATCAGTAATATTATAACTTACTAAATAATTTGCATTATTGTCATCATGTAACGTGTATCAAGATTTTTAATAAACTCCCGAAGCCTTTAAAAGAAATAAAAATAAAGAATTTATTTAAAACAAAATTGTTAACTTATTTGAACCAGAAATGCTACTACACATTGCAAGTTTTTTGAAGAAAAAGTTTAATTTATTTTTATTTTTTTTAATAAATAAATAAAAAGTAATGACATAAATAGCTGACCATTGACGATTGTTTGTATACATACCAAAATATTTAATTTATTTGTATTAATTAATTTTATGTTTGATTTAATTTATTCTTATTCATTATTACTCATAATAAATAATGTAATATAATTCGATAACTACAGTAATAAATAACAATAATTATTCTATTCTATTGATTTGAAGCATGTTTTGTAATGTAATGAAATGTAATTTATTAATTTTATAAATTCATTTTATTTTTGTTTTGTTTTACAGTGTCCTTACAGGGTGCATGTTTGAAACTAATTAACCTTATTCCAACCTCTGTACAACATGTTGTTTATTATTATTTATTTATTTATTTATTGGATCTCCAACAGAGGCTACACAATTACATGCAAGATTACAAATACGAAGACAAATACTAGTGTGCGCTTCCAATTATGGGAGACCACATAATTCTCTTATAATCTAGGTAAAAACATATAAAGGCCGAGGCCATAGGTCGAGGCCTTTACAGCGAGGACAGCAAGGGCTGCACGCTGACCGCACTGTGTCGGCCTGGAGCTGCGCTACGCTGTCGGCCATCATCAGCGCGACCAGAGTGGCATATTACGTATGCCGTCAATTACCTGATCATCTTCACCTATCGTAGATATGCAGTTAACATACATAGGTACTGAAGGAAGAATGTGCTCAAGCTTGACAAAGTGAAATGCGTGCGTGTGTGTGTGTTTGCAATAAACTGATTTGATTTGATTACCCATAATTATTATGAGAGTAGTCCAGTGATTTAGGCCGCGACTTAAGAGTCGTAGGTCCTGAGTTTGGACCCAGGCAGGCATTTTACTTTGTGTATTTAATTTCATTACCACAGTTCTCAAAACGGTGTTGGAAAACACCTTGAGGAAACCGACATGTCCTAGAACCAAAAAATTCGAAGACATATGACATCCACCAACCCGCACTGGGCAGGCGTGGTGGATTATGGCCCAGTCCCTCTTACAGAGGCCTGAGTTCCAGCAGTGGAAGGACATTATAGGCTGATTATGACCCATATAATTATTGTGCGTTCAGTTCATATTGTTTTGTTATCAGTTAAAACTATCTCTCAGAAGCTTTTGAAGTCGAATCACTACCCTTATAAAAGTCGCAATGATATTTGCTAAATGCAGCTAGCAAAGTCATCATCATCGGCCTATAAATGTTCCCACTGCTGGGACACAGGCTTCCTCTCTGTGAGAGAGAGTGGGCCGTAATCCACCACGCGGGCCCAGTGCGGGTTGGTAGATGTCACATGTCTTCGAATTTTCGGTTCTAGGACATGCCGGTTTCCTCACGATGTTTTCCTTCACCGTTTTGAGAGCAGTGGTGATGAAATAACTTACACAAAGTAAAGCGCCTGTTTTGGTTCGAACCTACGACCTACAACTCGTAAGTCGCGGCCATTGCCTTTTGATAATAGTTCAAATGATAAATAAAGTTTTTTGAAATTAATGAATGTCCGTGAAGGTTCTGGAGTGGTGACCGCGTACCGGAAGACGTAGCGTTGGAAGGCCTCCCACAAGATGGACCGATGACCTTGTGAAGGCCGCAGGAATCCGCTGGATGCGGAAAGCACAGAATCGGTCGAAGTGAAGGTGCTTGGGGGAGGCCTATGTTCAGCAGTGGACGTCTCTCTTTTTTGATGATGATGAATGAATGTGTGCTCCAGTCTGACTGATATGTGAGGAGTGGTCTGCTATCACCAACCATACCACACTTACTTCCAGACTACATTTAAATGCCTGAAGAACTGTAGCCACTATTGACTTAATAACCTGTTATTAGTTTCAAAATGTGACCAACTTTTAGCCATCAGCAGGCGCACCGGCTACTTTGTTCTGGGTAGTAATTCGGTCAGCAATATTTAGCTCAGTGTAGTCTACCCTGATAATTAACTTTTCCAAGTTATCCAGATGACACTAGTGATAAGAGCGTGCATTCTGAAAGTGGGTCAAATAATTCGCTGTTTTGATTAATTTGGCAATATTACTGTATGGAAATATGAAATATGGCTAACTAAGGAACTAAAATATTGATTATGAAATGCAATAATTAATATCGTAACACCAAATATTTAGTTTTAGATGTATAAAAGTATTTGAAAACTTTTCAAATGCCTTTTTTACACCTAAAACGGTTTCAACATCAAATTCAGTGTTAAAATTGCAATTCATTATTATATATTCTAGTTCACTAATTAGCGATATTTCATATTTCCATACAATAATATTGCCAAATTAATCAAATCAACTTTTAGAATAAACGCTCTAAGTAAACAATCAACATATTGGGCATTTTACTATATAAAACGGTTTTTTTTTCGAAACCTGAAGTTCGGTTTCATGTAGATGGCTTAGTATAATAGATTATAGGAAAAATACCGAAAGAAAGAATATACGTTTCTTTGCTGTAAACGTTTCGCAAAGAAAGATCACAAACACAAAAAAGAACAAATTGGGAGATTATGTACAGAATTAACTCTGAGCCTGATGTTTATCAGCATCTGCCGAGCCTTATCCCAACTATGTTGTGGTCGGGTTCCGTCTAACCGGATGCAGCTGAATACCAGTATTTTACATGGAGCGACCTCCACAACCCAGTAACTGGGTAATACGATACCCCTTAGTAAGACTGGTTGTCAAACTTTTGGGCTTCTGACGACCCGTAACGACTCAAAGATCCACGAATGATAGCCAGGACTAACAGCTTAGCGTGCTTTCCGTGGCACGGAGGAGTCTCGGTACGTAAAGATGGTACCAAGATGGGACCCATCTCATCTGATATCCACAACCCAGTTACTGGTTAACACGATACACCAGTCTTGCGGTGTCACTAAACAAATAAATACATTGATAAGTATCAGGAACATGGCAAACACTCTAACCACAAACGTAACAACAAATTGTATCAAATTACGTTGCAATTAACGACACAAGCTACGCCACACACCCCACAGTTGGTCTTTGATCTCAAAGTCAAACGTTTTCTAATCACAACGTGTCTCTGTTTGCAAGAAACTGTCGCGTTTAATTTGAAATGAGCGAGTCTGTACGTCAACGTATAAGTAAACGTTTTGCTTTTAATAGTGTTTGTGGAAGCTTGGTAATTAAGAATTAGATTCGTTTTAATTAGACTTGTGAACTATCCTAGTCAAATTATAAACGCAAAAGTGTGATCGTGGTTGGTTATTCTTTCACACAGTAATAGAGCAAAAGGTACCACAGAGTACTTGGGCATGTCATCATCATCATCATCATTTCAGCCGAAAGGCGTCCACTGCTGGACATACGCCTTCCCCAAGCACCGCCGCTTCGACCGGTTCTGTGCTTCCCGCATTCAGCGGATGCGGCCTTCACAAGGTCATCAGTTCACCTTGTGGGAGGCCTTCTAACGCTACGACTTCCAGTACGCGGTCGCCACTCTAGAACCTTTCGGCTCCATCGGCCTTCTGAAGTAAGAGAACAGGTCCGGCTACCACAATCACCGATAGCACTGAAACGACTAAAAGTCACCCAAAAGGGAATGGAGAGGGCTATGCTTGGAGTTTCCCTACATGATCGTTTCAGAAACTTAGAGATCCGCAGGAGAACTAAGGTAACCGACATAGCCCGAAGAATTGCCAAACTTAAGTGGCAGTGGGCAGGGCACATTGCTCGCATGGGCATGTGTTGTGTTTTAATTAGTCTTTTGAACTATGTGTGTTCATAGTTCATATGTTGGATATTTACATGGCCTAGGTATTTTATCCCGAAAACATTGTGCCTGTAGGAGAGACCCTGGAGCTGCGGGGGAAAACTGATGGAATATAATATGAAGGCATTTATGATGAGAGTTTATTTTAAAATAATCTTAATAAGCCATAAGTACTTATCTTAATCCTAACTAATATTATAAATGCGAAAGTGTGTTTGTTTGTATGTTCTTTCCAATAAAACGGCTGAACAGATTTGGCTGCAATTTAGTACACGTGTAGACCTGGATAACATAGGTTATTTTCCATCCTGGATCGCAGATGAAGTCGCGGGCAACAGCTAGTAATAATATAAATGCAAAATTTATTCTGTTAGTCTGTCTGTCACCTTTACACGTTAAAACGACTGAACGGCCTGTGATTAAATTTGACATTTGACTTTTTATCCCGGTAGTACATTCCCGTCTGATTATTCCCATCACAAAAGCTAATATATAAAATATAAATAGCTAATGACTGCACTTATATAGGTGTGACTGGTGGACAAAATGGTTGAGCTGAATGGTGCTAATCCATGCGTCATGTTCGTGAACGGGCGCCGTCAGTTGGGACTGGTCATCTCTTAGCTGCCAGGGCTTATTTTTATTTTATTTTATTTTTTTGAAATGTTCTTTGTTTTATCTATTTATTACGGACGCTTCTAACGTGCACGTCTTTCTACATTGTACTCACATGTATAATTTCAACATGAATGATGTACTTAACCAATATTTTGTAACAATTTTTTATTTAAAAGAGTGTCCGTGGAGTTTCTTGCCCGTTCTTCTCCATAGGTACCTACTACGCTTTGGAATGGGCAACTAGCTTCATACCTATTTCTGACTGACCGATTCTTTGACAATTCAAAAGTGCCTGTAAATGGTTTAATTGAAATAAATGCTTTGAGTTTGAGTTTGAGTTTGACAGAATCATATTACGAGTGCCTTTTGAAGGTTTCTCCCGCGAAAAAACCGGCGAAAGCTTCTAAGAGCAAAATCCCAACGGCTAAGGGTCGGAAATTACAGAATTTAGAAAAGATTTTTCATTTCTCATACTCGGAAGGTAGTGTTTGTTTGATCCGAGTAGCGAGTGGAAGACGCTGCTTCCCACCTTTTGTCGCCCTCCCCGTTAACTGTCGTATCTCACAAACTGACGTATCTGCACTGACATTATCTACGTGTTCAGAACTTTGTTCCGAAAAAGTTCTCTCTAATTGTCGTGTCTGTGTCGTTTACCGTTTAGAAGATAATCACGTATTTTGTTTTGCGTGAGTTTTGTTCGAGGGAAAAAATATTCTCACCACCTGTCGTATATGCACACAACAGTTAGTGAGTTAAAGATTAAGTCAAGATATATTTATAAAAAGTTATTAATTCATTAATAAAGCCACAGCTAACGCAACTGTATTAACATGATTGTAGCGCCCGACCGAAAAACTGTTGCCCTGGAGAAATATCAATTGCTAGTTACGACAGTTAGCGGGGAGGGCGACGCTTTAAGTGGGAAAGACTCATAGTAATTGCTTCCCTGTCTAGGGTGGGAATGAATTTTAAAAATAGAACTAAATTTGGTTAGGTAGTCGGCTACGAAATTTTTTACTAATGGGGTATTACACTATCATATTTATGATCATAAAAATGATATTGTAATACCACCTTGTAGAAAAATATCGATTTAAAAAAATGCTACAGTCTTGTCAGTGTATAAACAGCCAGTGTGAATTAAACAAAATTCCTATAAGAGAGACGACTCGCGGCGATGACGCGGTGTATTCCATATTTAAAATTTTAAAAAGACTAATAGGTACTAGAATACTCATGTTATTATTACCAATAAATATTTTGGAAAAACTACAATTTTTATGTTCCATAAATTCGAAATGAAGAGTACAGTGTTTAAAACGGGTGAAAGTCATCAAATTCCTTTCGAGCCTTGTATAACAATCTTATATTCTTACCAATTTCAAAAATTTACAATTAAATTTAATAAATAATAAATTAAATTTAAAACAATTGATGTCCAAAAATTTAAATTGTAGGTATAATGCTTTAGCGTAATTGCGTACGAAAATCTACTTAGTAAAAATCTTAAATTCATAGACAGAGAGTTGGGTCTACAAGCATGAAATTTTGCAAAAGAGTTCCATAAATAGTGAAGGGGAGCACTTAGGAAGAATTTTTGACAATCCATTCCCTAAAGGGTTGAGATAGTGGAAGAAATTTTGTATAGAAGATCGAAATTTTTGCCGATGGGACATCCCATCGGGAACATGACTTTTACTCTCATAACTTCATGAGCCAGAAATTGTGTAGAATTAAGTTTATTGTTTAATTACGGCACAGTGGTAGTGAAACGCGCGTGCATGACAATGTTCTTTTTTTATTATTTGAGTTGCATAATGAAATTTAGTACAACATTATAACACTCAATTGGATGATATTATGGTTACTAAGACACTGGCTGTTTTAATGTTGGCAATAAGCTAACTGTTTCAGAAACTTTTATAGAGGTTTTTTAGCATGGATGTAGATAAATAAAATAACATTCTGGAAAGTAACGTGGTTTTAGAAACTGTATACATCTTGATGCAATTACGTTTTCCGTGAAAGCAAGTCTCTAGTTGGCGCGAGGATTAGATATACAAGAGTTTCATAGAATCGTGCTATTTAGCTTATCTTGAAATACGACGCAGTTGCTAAATGAGGTTTGCATGCTATTTTTGTCTTTGGATGCATTATTAGGTAGACGACGTGACGAATTCGTGTAAAAGTAATTATTTCAAACTAGCTGTCGCTCGCGACTTCGTCTGCGATCCAGGATGAAAAGCAGCCTATGTCCTTGTCCAGGTCATTGTCAGGTCAAAAAGCCAAATTTCATCCAAATCCGTTCAGCCGTTTTAGCGTGAAAGCGTAACAAACCAAGGCTCGGATACCGGTTAAATTTTCAAACTGTTATTATGTACTTGACGCAAAAACCTTTACATTCGGTTTCGTTCGTATATACCGGTTTTTATAAACCAGTTTTAGAGGAGTTTTACGTAAAGGTTTTTTTCGGATTAAACGGTTTAGAGCAATATTAACCGGTTTTTGTTTAGTTTTTATTCAGCGTGGCATCCTCACAAGTAATCACAAGTTGCAACGCGTTTACCAACATGCCGCTCGTCGACTAAACCGTTTAATTTAGGTTAAAATAAAGCTCTTAAAACGTTCACGTTCTTAAGAAAAGTTTGGAGTAAAACTCAAATAAACTGGTTTTAACCGGTATTTTTTAAATCGGTTCCGAGCCTTGTAACAAACAAGCATAAAAACAAAGAAACTCATTATCGAATTTATAATATTTGTTAGAATTCTTAGTCAGGACAAAGAAAAATGTGATTGTGATTCATGATAAAAGTGAATATCATCATTTCCAGCCGAAGGACGTCCACTGCTGGACATAGGCCTCCCCCAAATACCGCTACTTCATCCGGTTCTGTGCTTCTCGCAACCAGCGGATACCTGCGGCCTTCACCAGGTCATCGGTCCACCTTGCAGGAGGCCTTCCAACGCTACGTCTTCCAGTACGCGGTCACCACTTCAGAACCTTTCAGCCCCATCGACCATCTTTTCTGCGAGCAATGTGTCCTGCCTTCTAAATCTAAATAAAACTTTAAGTAAATCATCATCCTGTAAAGTTGTTGATTTGCACTTTCGATAGTGTTTGTAGCGACAGTCGAGATACGGATTGTTAAGCAATAATTTATAAGGAGCCACTGTTTATTTGCTAATTGGTACAAGCGATAGGGTTGAGATCTATGAAGGATACATGTCCATTTAATATGTAGATGTATCTATATTATATTTGTAACGAGATACGATAACTGACTGCCTCGTTGGTCTAGTGGTCGCAAGCGCTACTGCTGAGCATGAGGTCCTGGTTTCGATTCCCGGGTCGGGCAAAGTGTTATTGGGTTTTTCTATCTGAAATTTCTCAGTACCAGCTCGGAGTCTGGATTTGTGCCCGGTTGATGGCAATAGGCTCGCCCCCTATTACATGGGACTTAAACATAACTGGCGAAATGTGGGTGTACCTGCTACAGGGACACCTCTGCCCAACCCTTCGGGGAAACAAGGCGTGATGTTATGTTATACGATAACTCCAGTCTCTGTCTACGTGATGCTACTGATATATATATATATATTTTTGGTTGGGAAATTATCAAATAAATTCTCCCGCTCTGGGTGAAGCGGGAGGGTGTTCTCTTACTGACTAAAACCCACCCGTGTTCCTTCAGTTGCCATGTTGCCGGGGGCCACGATCTCCCTTTAAGCTACTGTCCTTCTCCAAGTCAGTCCAGATAAGCTTCTGACCTGGAGTGACCAGGAGAAGGACTACTACTTTTCATCCTGGATCGCAGACAAACTCGTGGGCAACAGCTAGTATCTTAATATTTCTGAATCTTTGTCACATTTTCACAATAAATATTAGTTTTATTATACCAGGGTTTTATTTTTTAAATACAAGCCAGGATCTTCTGCCCTATAAAGGGTTTACGAATTTTGATGTTTTTAACTTTCAACTTTTCTAGATATTGCATTTTCGATAATATACACAATTAATAATTGTGGGTGTACCTGCTACAGGGACACCTCTGCCCAACCCTTCGGGGAAACAAGGCGTGATGTTATATTGTGTTATGTAAAAAAAGTAAACTAAGTAGAAAATACAAAGCACTTGTATTATTTTTCTGCCCGAATTAAGGAACAGTATCTGTTAAAAATGACATTATTCGGAAAAATAAAGAGCATTTTTCAGATTTTGCAGTTCCAATAGCGTTTGCAGCGGTAGTCAATCAATGAAGATATATCTAAATCCAAACAAGATGGAAGATTAATATGGACGGATTACAAACGAGGTTTCAATCGGTTTAGACAAATATTAGAAGGCCGGACGGAATTGAGACTGAGATGTTGCCCTTCCATGATTGAGTTAAGTTTACAAGGATATACTGAGCAATTGTGTTGACGAGCTTAGTCTGAGATGTGGCAAGGGTTAATTTAATATTCTAGGTTAAAGTATCTTGGGATTGATGTGATCGAAATAGCCTCTCTAAACTCTTCATAAGTTCATGCAAAAATATTTTGATTTCATTTGTTTTAAAGTTCGAGTTAAGGCTATTTATATTTTCCGTGCATCCATTACCCAAACAGGGAAATTAATTGGTCAGCCAATTGACACCCTACGTCATTTTACAATGTTGTACCATTTCATACAACTAAAGTGTGCGCAAGATAAGTCTGTGCGCGGCTGGTGGCGCTAGCGTGCTTAAATTGTGTACTATTTAAAATATTAAATCTATATTAATAATTTAATCTTAATATTATCAATCTCATATTAATATTAATTAATTAAATAATTCTATACTTAATTTGACCTTACATAAACGACAAAACGGCGGAACACGATTAGTTCCAATTTCAGCCGCTCGCAATCTATCCGTTTATTTGAATCACAACTGTCAAAAAACTACAGTTGTGATTCGAATATACGGACAATTAAGTTGGTAATGAATTTGATGAACAAATTAATTTATTTGTCAATCGGACAAACAACACTATTTAACAACAACAATCGATAATCAACAACAACAACAACAATCGACAATCGATAGTACAATCGTTATTTTGTGCACTTTTTAATTAAATACAGGATACATTGTTAGACGTTGTTTTGTTTCAACATTTCAGTAATTAAATTACTAATTTTACATAACATAACATCACGCCTTATTTCCCCAGAGGGTTGGGCAGAGGTGTGCCTGTAGCAGGTACACCCACATTTCGCCAGTTATGTTAAAATCCCACGTAATAGGGGGCGAGCCTATTGCTATTAACCGGGCACAAATCCAGATTCCGAGCTGCTACTGATAAATTTCAGATAGAAAATCCCAATAACACTTTTCCGCACCCGGGAATCGGACCCGAGATCGTGGCCCTCCGGCAACATGGCAACCGAAGGAACACGGGTGAGTTTTAGTCAGTAAGAGTTTGACACGCCCTCCCGCTCCGCCCAGAGCGGGAGAAGTTATTTGATCACTTCCCACAAAAAAAAAAAAAAAATGACCTCATGCGCTTGCGACCACTAGACCAACGAGGCAATTCAATAATTTCCACTAATTTGTCCACTAATTTTAGTAAGTACATTAACATTTATTTGTTAGTCTGTACCTCTATATCGCAGTCTGGTTAGGTATTGGACTTGACCGAAACCCTAATTTACTTCGCAACATTAGTCAATACTGGTCTGGCGGAGTACACAGACATGATCCCAAAACCCAAATCTCTTGTTATTTCAGACTAAATAATACGTAAACACATAAAAGCACTTAAATTTAATACCTTTTATTGCAAATACTGGATTAAAGCACTAGAAAGTTAGACCACGTTTATTTATTGTAAAAGATCAAACCAATTGAATATAAACACATTTCTATAGGTACTCCATTTATCGAAACTTCTAAACTAATATTAAAATGAGGTAAAATTTGTTTGTAAATGGTAATCTCAGGAACTATTGATCCGATGACAAAAAATCGATAGAGGATGAGGAACAGGGTGTAAAGTTCACTCATCCTCTTTAAAAAAGGGAGGATCCTCCGACCAGGTGGGTGTTGTGTCTGGTGGGCAACTGCAAAACGATTGATGTCGAGAAGTCTTATATGCTGAAGTCTTATATGAAGTTTTATATGCTGATCGCGCGGTAAACTTTGCTTGCGCGATGCAGGATTTCGCGTGACGTCAGTGTGATGCGTAGTTCACATGTGGCGATTTAGATGCCGCCAAAATACTAAACCAGCTCATTCATATTAATAATTTATTCAACTTCTGTTTCACTAACACAAATTGTTTCCAGAAGATCAATAATATTTATTAATTTTATTAATTTACTAGCTTCTGCTCGCGGTTTCGTTCGCGTGGAAGTCGATAAAATATAGCCCAAGTTACTCGCTGATAATGTAGTTTTCTACAAGTGAAAGAATTTTTTAAATTAGGTAAGTAGTTTTTGAGTTTATCCATTACAACAAACATACAGAAAATCTAATCTTTTCTAAAAAATAGTAGCCCACCGGTATCGGGAACAGGTGTTATTATAATATTATTATTATATTATTATAATAATAATACCTGTTCCTGTGGACTACTTTTGAATGATTTTATTTAAATTTTCTATATTCTAATATTTAAAAATGTAATTTATAATTATTTAAATGAAATAAAGGATATAATAATAAAAAATGCTAGTTTAGATGTACATCTACTTGATTGTACACCAGATTATACTTTTCAAAAATAAATTATTATACTATTATGTAATGTTGCAATATTGTAGTGTTTTTTAAAACACTACAATATTGCAACATTGTAACCCGTATTTTCCCACATTTAGACTCGATGCAAGTGTTGTCCAATCTAGAATCTGTCTAGTGCATTCCGCCATCTGCTTCACGGTCCACAGCTGGACCGTGAAGCTGTGCAGAGCGTGGCCAGCAATTTTGGCTCGCAGCTCCAATGGTATGTGACGGCTTGTCCAATTCCACTGTAGCTTAAGGCCCCGTTCACGGCCTTGGGCGATGCGACTTGCGATGCGACTTACGACGTGACATGCGACGCGACTTGCGACGCGACTTGCGACGCGACTTGCGACGCGACTTGCGACGCGACTTGCGACGCGACTTGCGACGCGACTTGCGACGCGACTTGCAACACGCGCGCGCGTCTCTTATTTCCACTCACCAATGATTTTTACGGCTTCTCCTTTCCGTGTGGTTAGTGAATAACCTGGTTTCTGAATTGGCTGCATATGCCGTCGAGAAATATCTCTCAGGCATACCAGTTTCCTCACGATGTTTTCCTTCACCGGTTTTTTTAAATGAAAACTTCTTTAGACGTGTTGGGCATTTTTGAGATGGGACTAAACCATTGATTTCATGACACTGTGACGACACCAGCTTTTGACCATTAAAAAGACATTAACGCGTTGATTAACGCGGAACCGATTTTTTCACTTCTGTCGGCACTCCCGGAGTGCCAGTGTATTTTTTTTATGGTGAACTGGATTTTTAAGTCTCAGAGTTGAGGCAACCATTGAGAATCCAAAAAAGAGAATAAAAAAACTGTTGAATTTTCGTGTCCGTATGGATTGAGGAGCCATGTCTCATATTTAAACGCGGGTACTACCAATATTTAGTAGTAAATTAGATGATTTTGTAGGCCCGATCCTGGAATTTGTAGTAAAACACTTTAAAAGATACACGACTTTTAAGGTGGCTCCTCAATTCAGATGTCTGAATTGAGGTGCCACCTTACTACTCTATAACTAGCCGACGGATATTTTTGAAAATTTGGTAGGATTTAGTAATACTTATGTGTAATCTCTACAAAAAAAATGGGTTTTGTACGGCTGAATTTGAGATAGCTACAATGTTTTGATTTTTCATAAAAATCCATAAATTTCACCGCGCTGTTTCTCGAAAAGTAATCAACCAATTATAACATATTTTTAGTATAATTTAGTAGTAAATACGTTCTAATTTGTAGTATAAAAATAAACTACATAATTTCGCTAATACAACACATTTTATGTGGCTCCTCAATCTTGACGGTCTGTAGAAAATATATGTGCGTAGCTACTAAAGTAGTTGATCAAATCGGATAACAATAGCACCAATATTTAGTAGAAATTTCTACTAAATATTGGCGTAATCCAACATTTTGTACATTCAGTATTTCAAAAGATATTAAAAAAATAAACATTCCTTAACAATTTAGTGTGGTACAAGAGCCCACGACCAAAACCATGTCACATCGTTTTACGGCCAAAACCGTATAAAATCGTTAGTTTAGATGATTCTGAACCGATTCGATGGGAAGTACCGGTCATTCCAGTTTTACGGGAGCCCATTTCTGCTTTAAAAAAATAAACAGGCAGTCGTTTCATCACAATATGTCTGATATTTAAAATGTGTAATAGGTTTCGTAATTTTATTACGAAAAAGTTTGTTTTCAGACATTTTTGCGTGTCAAATGTGAACTGAGCGCATTTTCAAAAATATAAAAAAATTTAACCTATCTGTCTCATAGCAACCTGGTTCAATTGAAAAGTTGTCTGATTAGTAACGTATTTTTTTCTTCTTTTACGTAATCAAAAGATTACGGCAGGTCAGTGTCAGGTTGTATCTTGATCAAAAATAACTTTTCCATAAGAGATATGTTCTAATGGAACAAATCTATCTTACGGAGATGTATTAATGATTCAACCTACAAACTGCAAAAAATATAAGAAAATTTTAATGCCGGTGGCTACAACTGCAGAAGATTCTGAATCCAAAAATTTTTGACATTTTCCGCGTCACGTCTGACCTAAGTGCATTTGAAATACCTATGTAAAAAATAATACTGAACTGTTTCATAGCAATCTGTCTGATTTTCAGAATGTAGTTGATTTTAGATACCGAAAACACCATTTTCTGAAACCAGTATATGCAGTAGCGTCACCACACCCAGAAGACCGTTTGAGAAAATCTAAAATGAGACAAAAAATAAAACCTATAGCAACCCGTCTGAAAATCTTGTATTCAGGTGAACATTGGCCAGTTGATGCGTATAAATCATTTTTCAAAATAAATCGTTTTTACGTACGATTAATAAAGAGCTTACCCGAAACCATCAAACTGAAATTAAAAGGTTTTTTTAAATAAATTGGACAAAAGGAATCTGGGATAACGTCTGAAAATAACTATTTATTGAAATAAAATTCATCATTATTTTTTAACTGTCGGCCTCTTCATCGTCGTCGTAAGCGTAACAAGCACCGCGCGTTATCCGGGTGACTCCGAAACGTTGTTTCTGTTTTTGGAGTTATATAATATGATATTTAAAATTTCTGAAAACAGATTTTCAGTAACTATAGAAAAGATTTAAAAAAATTGAACCAGGTTGCTATGAGAAAGATAGTTTACATTTTTTGACATTTTTTGAAAATGCGCTCAGGCCAGATGTGACACGCAAAATGTCAGAAAAAAAAACTTTTTTTAGTAAAATTACTTTATTTAGGCAACCAACAGCGATACATAATAGTATGTTACAGAATATGTGTTACTTATTAATAACACATATTCTGTAACATACTATTATGTAAACCTAAAGAAACCTATTATTATAGGTTTGTAATTGTATGGCTAATAATAGGTTTCCCTGTATAACTAGGATAAGTATAAAACATGCGAACGGACTGCTTAGAAATATTTAAATTCAAAAAGTGCAATTTTAGGTATTTAAGTATATCATAAATCAAACACATGTCCATAACTTTGCGCCTTTCATTCAGTGTTAGCAGACCATGTGTTCGACAACTATTTTCATAAGCCATCGGAGGTTTACGGAGGCAATAGTTAAGATGGTTAATAAATTTTCTTTGAACCCGTTCTAGTTGTAAATTACGAAAACTATGTACATTTTTAATATCAGGGGGCTTACAGGGGGCTCATAAACAGTATTATTTTAATATTACTTCAGTGAGAGAAAGAGATAGCTATATAGCTAAAAAGGAGCTATACGACCTGTAGACCTGTAGAGCATCTCTTTCCCACACAGAAGTAATTTTTAAATAATACTGCTTTATGAGCAGGTGGTAGGCCCCCAGGCATATTGTGATGAAACCGTCTGCTTATTTTTTTTTGACATAGCAGAAATAGGCTTCCTTAAAACTGGGACGTTTCTGGCCGGTACTTCTAACCGAGTTGGGTTCAGGAATCATCTAAACTAATGATTTTATATGGTTTTGGCCGTGAAACGATGTGATATGGTTTTGGTCGTGGGCTCTCGTACCACACTAGATTTTTAAGGAATGTTTATTTTGTTAATAACTTTTGAAATACTGAATGTACAAAATGTTGGATTACGCCAATATTTAGTAGAAATTTCTACTAAATATTGGTGCTATTGTTATCCGATTTGATAAACTGCTTTAGTAGCTCTACGTACATTTATTTTCTACAAACCGTCAGGATTGAGGAGCCACATAAAATGTGCTGTATTAGCGAAATTATGTAGTTTGTCCATTTTATTTTTATACTACAAATTAGAACGTATTTACTACTAAATTATACTAAAAATATGTCATAATTAGTTGATTACTTTTCGAGAAACAGCGCGGTGAAATTTATGGATTTTATGAAAAATCAAAACATTGTAGCTATCTCAAATTCAGCCGTACAAAACCCATTTTTTTTTGTAGAGATTACACATAAGTACTACTAAATCCTACCAAATTTTCAAAAATATCCGTCGGCTAGTTTTAGAGTTGTAAGGTGGCACCTCAATTCAGACATCTGAATTGAGGAGCCACCTTAAAAGTCGTATATCTTTTAAAGTGTTTTACTACAAATTCCAGGATCGGGCCTACAAAATCGCCTAATTTACTACTAAATATTGGTAGTACCCGCGTTTAAATATGAGACATGGCTCCTCAATTCATACGGACACGAATTTTCAACTCTCAGCGCTTAGCGCGTTGTAAATTCAGTGTGTGATAAAAAATCACCCGTACAACTACTTTCATTTGTTTTCTCCGCAGTCGTAGTCGCAAGACGGTAGTTCGCAGTCAAAGGGTAACGATTTTATAGAACAGCTACAAATAATCTAGATTAAAGGCGCTGGGCCACCGCGGCGCACGCTGTACACGGGCACGCGGCGCATTCTAGTTGCGTGGGTTCGTTTGTTTGACAACGTGGGTCTACGATTCCACTGCAGCACACACCATACACGAATATTAACCCACGACTATGTAACTACGTGCTACCTCCCGCAGTGCAGCTACGCATTCGCATGCTTCCGTGTACCGCGTGCATAGCGTTGACAGCGTTGAGCTGAGTGGGCGCCTTATTCGAGCAAGCCACGCGTGTAGCAATGGCGTCATTACTCTTGTATTCGTGCGTAGCGTGTTCGTGGGTTACAGTGGACGTTGTCACATACATTTTCTTGCAAAGCGAAGCTAGACACTCGTGCGTAGCCTCTCCGTGCGCAGCGGTGGGGCTCCGCCTTAACACATCAAATTCTTGGCAAGTGCTACATTTCAGTAACTAATGAAATAACTCAAAAGGGATTATCAATGAATTAATGACTTCATAAATCAAAGTAAAGCATATTAATACACATTTAATACTCTCTAAACAGACTCAGATTTAACGACTGATGTATTACGATGTTTTAACGGAAAATTTGGAGTTAGGTTTCCGTTATTGCTGAATACGTCAAGATAATGGGTGTATTCCAAGATAAATATTTAGAAATCTTCGTTGAATTAACTTGATAAGCCTTTTATTTAAATACCCAAATTAATAAATATGATGAAAGGCTCGCCCTTCCTGATTTTGAAAGGCTGATTAGTCAAAATAATTCTACTTCTGTCAGTAGGTTTGTACAAACACTTTTACTACACGTCAAACGGATTTTTTTTTTTAACTAGGTGTGGTCGGCTTTACCTATCTGACTACTCTGAAAAGAAAGGTCGAAATAAACTCAGAGGTCACAGTCTGTTTTAAAGTCCAGATATAATCTTGGTCAGATCATGTGAAGACCATGTAGATTGGTGTCTGAAATGGTCTTTTGAGGAAAAAACCAGATAGATTGAGTGGAACTGTTCAATCAGTGCACGCATTTGTCAGTAATCGTGCAGCTCAACTCAGAAAAGGAGCTTAACGATTTTACGAACAATACCAAATGAAGGACATTTGGGCAGCATAAATTACTAAAACTGCCAGACCATGATTAAAAGAAACAGAGAAAAACCAAAAAAAAAATAATGTCCTACATGATAGTCTTCATATTCACAATAATTAAAATAATATCATACTTTACAAAGTAACTATTCATGTCAATATATGGTAGACTGATTAGTAAATCTGATATCAAATCAGTAAATCAGTGATTGGTTTACTAAATTAACAACAGCCAATCAAATCATTTTACTTGAGATTGATTACTCACATAACCCTTCAGTTTTAAGAAACAGGTAGTTAAAACTAAAAGGAAAGACCTTGATGTCTATTGTTAAGGCCTAAACAAGTCATCCACATAAATATTCTTTAAAAAGCCGAAAATGTATGAATTTTTAGTTCTTCTTTTCGTGTCGATGGAATTTGTTTCATAATTTATTATTGTTTGAGGCTAGTATGTTGATTGTGGCATCAGTGGCGTTTTTGAAGTAACACTTCTTGAGGTGCCTTGGGCATTTTTGAGGTGGGAAAAACAATTGAACTCGCGACACCGTTACCGACACCTCATCCTCATTTTTGGAAACGTGCTTTTGTGATTGTGCTTTTTATTTATATTACGTTACGGATCAATGTTCTATGCAAGTATTTTTACTTTAAAGGTTTGGAAGGTTTTTTTTTTGTAAACGCGATTGTGCTCTATATTTAGATATGGTTACGGACCAATGTTCCATACAAGTATTTTTCTTCCACCAATGCGATCTTGTTCAAGTTTTCACTTCTGTCGGCACTCCCGGAGTGCCACTGTTTTTTTTAGGTCTTCTTTAGTGCAAGTGAACAGGCACTATTAGAGATCTCGACTCGTGGCCGTCTAGTGGTATTGTATGGACTCGCAGTGCGGTTAGTTGGCCGTTGCGAACAAGTGCGCCATTCGTATCGGTTTCTATAGTTTACCTGGTCGCGGTCGTGGATGTGGCCGTCTAGTGCGCGAGATCCCTTAGGTGAATAAAAAAAACGCACTGTAGATATCACAAACAGCATTGAATCCAATTAGAGAGTCGTTGCAAAGACGACTTTAATGCAGAAACTTTAAATTCAAACTACAATACACAAACAAAACAATTAATTGTAATGCACATAGTTTTGCAATTAATCTGTTTCCAAGTGCAGGGTTATTATTCACTAAATCTGTATTTATGTGATATGTTTATTGTGTAATTATGTAAAACAGTTGCGGCATCCTCGGGAAATTATCTATTTATTTGTACGCTGAGCACGTTTTGCGAGCAGAGTGGCTATTGCTGAAACTGCTCGATATTTTAGCCTAAACTGCTCGATATTTTCTAATCCAACTATTTTTTTTTTGGTTTATAAAATTATAATGTTGATAATAAGTTGCCTTGTCTTGTATCCATTTTCTATTGAAACTATGCATCTGCAAAAATATCGCCCAACTGTTTAGGTACTTAATTTATTTATGGGCATAAAAAATAAATATTTGAATTTTTATGCCATGAAAGTTTCATGAATAAATTATTCAGATACAAAAATGTGTATTCTTTTGAGGCGATGATTGAATTTTTATGATCAAGTTTTGATTAATATTCTTCCAAAGAAAATATAAACTTTTTCATACGCATTAAGTACCTACTTAGTCTTGAGTCGTTAAGAGGTCAATATTGGTTAAACAAGCAACTTAGCAAGAACCTTTACTTTAAAGTAAACTGAGTCAATTTTACCACCTTTCACTAGGGTATCGTGTTACACAGTAAATTTAATTTAATTAAAATCTTTTATTTCCTTATAGTCCATTTGGTTAGTATACCCACGACTTAGAAAGTAGTGTTAGTACTTACATCTACTAGAAAAACAATACAAACTATGCATTATTACGCCATAGTGGCATGTAGGCGTATCCAATGTTCCAGGGCTGTCCTATCTATAAACTAGAGTTTTCAGGATGCTGTTGGGGCTGGCGCGTACCCTGCGCATAATGGAAGCGCAACGCTTTTTGCATGGTGGCGTGACAGCCATCTATTCTCGCCTCTGCGAACATTCGAAAGAACTGCAGTAACGCGTCAACCCTATCAACACCCTGAAATCTTTATTGCATTGTACGCGCAGGACTCTGTATGCCCTCTGCGTGTAGTTGACTCACAGACTGCATGTATAGAACAACTGACAGTCCGCTGTAAATAGTGTAGCCTGTGTGTGTGTAAATGGGTTGTGGTGGTGAATTAGGCAGTGGCTCCATGTCAAATACGGGTATTCAGCTGCATTCAGTTAGACTGGAAGTTGAACCCAACAAAGTTAGGAAGAGACAAGGCAGATGATGATACTGAGTCAATTAATCAATGAATAGTTTCCGTCAGTGTCTCTGCTCGTGTTATTCTTTATAATTGTTACTTTACTGTTGAAAGAATGTTTAAAATTGGTACAGTAGTTTTTGAGTTCTTTAATTACAAACAAAATCACAAAACTTTTCTCTTTTTAGATAACATGATTTAAATTTTTATATCGACCAACTACAAGATTCAATCGAAAAAAATCGAATAGGACACCATAATAGGCTACTCGATACCCCTTCCAGGGGCCTTAATTATTCTGGAAATATATTTACAGATGGTTAAGTGTTAATATCGACAGCGCCGTAATGATCACGACCTCATTTGTATTCATAAAATATACGGTCCATGGCAGCAGGAAATTAAAGGTGAGAAGTTTGGTCAATTACATAACAAAACATAACATCACACCTGGATTTCACGGAAGGGTAAGCAGTAGTGAGTGGTTATGTTTAAGACGCAGATATATGCTAGTGACCTTGAGTGGTTAGCTTGCGTGTTCTGTACTGAGCTTACGCAACGCGTCGTACGTCCAGCCAGTAACAGGACTCGCCCATCAAGGAGCGCTGTCCCAAATTAGACGCATTATTAATTCATTATACATAAAACAAAAAGTATTTTAATAAAACACGTATACTAAAAGGTCAATAATTAAATTACCTTTAAAATGGTGAAGGTTTCAGAAAAATGTGCTTGATAAATTTTTCGTGATTCTCAGTTTTTTATCCGCGTTAGACATAACTTTACAAATTAATTTCACCATTTAATATTAAAATAATTTATAAGTTGTTAAGAAAATACTCTGATTTAACACATATTTTTCCAAATCATTAACACAGACGTGATCTTCAGTATAAAATCATTAAAAGTCGGTTATCGTCGAATTATTCGCCACACTTACTCAAGGTGGATTGGCGATTTCAGACGTGCCCTCCGAGATGCTGCTCGCAAGAAATTCGTAATGATCTAATAAAACTTTGCCCGAGCCGACGATGGAACCTAGAACCTCAAACATAGCAGTCGCGTTTGCGACCACATGTAAAAAACCCTGCCCCATCCGTGACCCCGTATAGTACTGAGAGTCTATTTATGTGGTAATTTTCAGGAAAAAATAAAAATAAAATGCGCTGCATATTTTTTTAATGGGGAATTTTACCAGGTTATTACATGAGGCCCGAGCGGCCGTCGTTAAGCGGGTGTCTACAAGTCATAACTTATGACCCCTGTTGGAAATTTGCTGGAATTTGGGTAATTTTCGTTAAAAAAATGTGAAATAGGAATACCTTTTTTATTTTCTAATAATAAGATTTTTAATTATTTTTTGGTAATATTATTGCAGTACGTATGTTCCCCTTTCGGATCGGACGGGGTTTTTTTACATACTTATTGTATATAGTGTCAGGTAGTTTTGGCCTTTTGAGCTCGTACAGGACTTTCTGCTTTAATTTTAATTTTTTCTTTGTTGTTTTAAAAAAGAAAAATATGTTTTTAATAGTGTGTTTTGTGTGATTTTCTGTACAGTCTCAATAAATACTTTTTCTTTCTTTCTTTCAAATTATTCGGTAGTGCTTTAAATAATGTACGAAGCATGTACCGTGCGTCGGATATATTTCGTAGGTTTTATTTTCGTATCTGAGATGGTGCTAATGGAATATTACAGTATCTTCTTCCCATAGGAATACGAAAATTAAGATGATACCTTCTTAGGAATTTCCTGCAGATATTCTGTATCCTAAGATTCTCTGCATATCAGAGTGGATTGTGTTTAAGTCGCACCATTTTTCTCTCCTACATATTTGAACCGTCAAAGTAACAATGTACAGACAGACTATGTTCTTAATGTCCCTCAGCAAACCTCGTGTTTCGTCAGTCGTCGGATTTCTATCAGTTGCCCTTTGCACTTGGTGCAGACCGGACGCTTTCAATCGACTTGGAAGTATATAGAGTTGTTAATACTCTTTTAACTTAATGTGATTTATTTTACTTAGTTCTGAATACAAAATATTTTACAAGATAAATCTAATAAATGATGGACATGGAAATTAGCATTCGTTTGCATTCGGAAATGCGATGATTTCCTAGGGACATTAAGAAAATACATTAACTTATACAGAACTTAACATATACATTAAGTAATAAGTTTAACTGTCACAGAAACACGTGCATAAAAGAAAACAATAAAATAAAATAAAACAATAGATTTTAATGTAATCACGAGCACAAAACCGAAATATTAAGCCATTAAGCACCTTTTTCTGAGTTAAATCGTTTGATCCGACTTAAAAGCAAAAATTTCACTCACATAATGCATCAATTAATTTTAACAATGACTTTTCTCCCTTCAATACGTTGTTTTTTTACTAATTTCCATTTTAATATCTACACGTATCACATGTACGCCATACACGTTACTTTTATAATTCGAGCACGTGCCGTTCATTCCCCGCCTTCAATAACTTCACACGTTAAAAGTTCTCAAAGGAAAAAAGCTTCCTCTCTTTTGAAAAATCTAAATAACAATATGGATGTAGAAACGAATTGAAATAATTGTATGGGAATCCAAGACTCTTTCAGACGAGTTTATATTTCATTAAAATTGTTGGGTACTTGTATAAAAATTCGCTGTCATTGAAATGCTTATTACGAGTGTAATATAAACTATCCATCTCTAAAATAACTAACTTAATGCCGAATATAATTATTTACCCTCAAAATGGATACTAATCCCCAAATGAATCTTAAAGTTGTTACCCCAATATCATAATCTAAAACTGTTTAATAAAACTACATATCTACAGTAATTCAGGGATAAGGAAGTAATATGAAACACCAAGATATTTGTCAGTCATTTATATTTCTTTGCCAACATCAAATTCAATATTCTACACCATACCATCACATCTCCTATTCCCCACATAATATCACAATTCATTTCACCATCAAATCAGTATTCTTATATTTACCATAAAACTAATAGGTTACCTTAATTTACAGTAGACATCCAACCAATCCTATATCAATCTGCCTTTTTACCGACACCGCCACTAAGCACGTCCTACCGTCACGAGCGCCCAACCCAGAAGAAGCTATCGAATCTCTCGGTGCTGCCAGTATAATAATTTGAAACCTAACACTCGACCATCCTGACATCGTGCATGTCCTCATGCACGCAAGTGAATTAGCATCTAAAACCTAACACTCGGCTTACAACTATTTATACGTTATTTCTGAAACTTATAAACTGAGAACCGTTCTTCTAGCCAGAATATAAAACAATGCAAATGAGAGAAAAATTATTGAAATTTCCACTAGTCGTGATATGATGGTATGATGAAGACTAAAACTCAAAACATTTATTTCTATTAAACCATTTACAGGAACTTTAAAAATTTCAAAGGGTTGTCAGTTATTCAGAAAGTTGAAGCTAGTCGCCCATTCCAAAACGTAGGTTCTCTATGGAGAAGAACGGGCAAGAAACTCCATGGATACTCTTTTAAATCAAGATATTACAAAATCCTGGGTACATTATTATTGTTGATTCTATATGTGAGAACAATGTAAAAAAAAACAATATCAAACAACTCAAAATACACGATTAAAGATAAGCGCTGGCAGTTCAGTCTGAATTGACGGCTCCCGTTCATGAACATGACGCATGGATATGCACCATTTAACTCGACCATTAGAGTGTGCATGACATACTTTCTTTCAAGTCTAACAACATCATAATAACATTATAAATGGATACATGGTACTCACATTTACATTTCTTTATTCTGCACGGAACTTACTATAAAATGCACTAAAATTTGCTTTTATACCTTCCTACATCTAAAAAAAAACTGCAACTAGGTGGCGTGCCAAGCAACTTCCAAAATAAAATATTAAATATTATTTCAATCAAGTTGGCAATCGACTTGCATTCACTAACCTAAGGTCTATTACGCATCTTAAATAGCAATCAGCAATTATCGAAACTAACGCCAAAACAAATAAGTTGCAATCTTCTAAACTAACGTGATAAGAAATTCAACTTTCAAACACATGTAACAAAATCTTTGACATGAAAAAAACAAAGAATCCACTTTCTACTTGAAATTTACCAAATAGCTTAGCATCGGCTACAAGATGGGTAAGTGGATGAAATCAGTGTTTTCTTAGACTACAAACAATATTCGACTGTTCTCAACAAGTTAAAATAAGTTTTAAAACATTAATAATATAAGAAACAAAGAATTATACGTAATATTAATGAATTTCAGACTGAAGCATTTATTTTAACTTAGATGTTTTTATGAATATCTATATATATATTTTTTGTTTACTGTCGACATTTTTAATTTATTATTGTTTGCTAAATTCACATTCAATGAATGATTTGACTTGAAATTAATTATTAACAATCCTATTCATATTTGCACGCCATAGCATGTGGCAAATATGTCTAACTTGTATTTTTTTTTTTTTTTTATTATCCTGCACGCACGTTTTTATTATTGTACGTGTACACATGTTTGAGCAAATAAATATATCTTATCTTAATAAATTTAACTTTAAAATTTACAGTACCTAACCCTGTTTCAGTGTAAAATGGCAAATAGAGTATCCAATGACCAATTAGATGAACTTTTAGAGTTTCTAGCCATCCTTACCCAATCCATCAATAGAGACGCAAACATAACCCTTCAACTGTCATTAACGAGACACAATAGAATTTTAATTGTTATCCGCCTTATCAACTGTCATTAACGAGACACAATAGAATTTTAATTGTTATCCGCCTTAATAAGGCTGCTTAACAGGTGATGAGTTATCTAAATGAATAGTCTTTTACGCTACACACAGTTTATTCTAATGAACAAGCGACGAAGTTAAATTTAATGTAGGTACACAATTTTAGTTAAAATTCTTCAAATTATAAGACCAATTTACATTTTTCAATCAGCGAGCGACAGGCAAGCGATCAACAACACGAGAAAAGGTTATCGCAATTTGACAGCCAAATATGCTCGCCAATGGCTGTCGCTCGGCTACCAAAAACTATGCATAATACGAAATAATCGCTTTCACCATACGACCACTGCACACTTCAGTTGACTGATTGTTCCCTAGAGGCAGCACTATCGCTAGTTTGCTATGGTGTGGCTATCGCTGATACATAATACGGATTTGCAATTTAAGAGCAACTATTGCGCAAATTTCGCTATCGCTAGGCTTCTGCAAGATACGTAATAAGCCCGCGGAGACTGTAATGACGGCACCGGAAGTCGATTTCAGAAAGTGTCAAATAATTAAATAAAACATTTACAAAATAATCTGCATCCTATCAACAAGATTTAGTTACGTTAAAATCAAAAGCTAACATTCGACCTTCCTGACATCAAGTTTGTCTGTAAGCTTTACATTACAAAATAAACGTTATGTTGCTTGTTTGTTCAATCAATGTTATAGAAGACCTGAATATTTAGCGTTAAATATTACAAGCATGAGCTAACAATATTCTCAGAAAGTATGAAATTCAACAGTCAGTGACAATTTACTCTAAAAACGCTTAAAAGGTAAGATATTACATAATCGCATTTTGTTAATTTCTCAGTTTCATTAGCTCATTCAGACTTTTCAATATTAATTTACATCCGTCACTCATTGTACCGCAAGCTTCACTGATCAAGCACTCTCCCCAGTCAGCCACTGCACAACTTACAAAGAATGGCCTATGCTTCGACTTCGACCTAATATGTTAACATTACATTCCGTATATGCCACACATTGCACCGCAAGTTTCACTGGACAAGCACTCTCGCTTGCCAGCCACTGTACGACTTCCAATAAGTGACATAACGTCCTGCACGTGCCAAACATTGCACCGCAAGCTTTACTGGTTAAGCACTCTCACTTGCCAGCCACTGTACGACTTCCAATGAATGGCCTATGCTTCGACTTCCATCTTTCAATCACATATAAGTATGTATTTTCATTTTAGCTTAACTTAAGTATCGATATTTTCCCTTAAAAGTTTCAGTTTCGTTTAAATCATAACATTTGCCTCTATTATTTTTAACACAGCATGACTTTTAACAAAATAGCATAATAATATTTAATTCACATTTTTTTTTTCTTCACATTCAAACAATAACTTAATCATGAAATTCATAGATTAATTGACATACATTATTTGTTACTATTTCATTATTAATCTTTATTTTTATCCTTTCGGGTCAACCGTATCATATGAAGAAACGTAAATCATAAACTTCTGATGTAACACAATTATTCTGTTTTTAAAACCTATGACCAATTACATACTCCACAATTTAGGTGTATTTCATTCATCACCTGCCTAATTATCTTAATCATTATTTTTCAGATAACCGTCTTGTATCTAAAAATATTTCATTCTTAATATTCTCACTACCAAGAATTAAATTAAACAAAGCTTCTGTTGGGGTTATAATCTGGTTCTAAACTAAAACAATTCAATTCCTTGATATTATTACCATAACTAACTGTATATGTTCTAACCAATAGCTTCTTACTAACCATATTTAACAAAATACCCGATGTAATAAAAATGAGACATTTCCACTTTTCAAAATAAATTGTCAGATTAATTAATTAATAAATGTTATTACTCAAGTAACAACAATATGAATCATTTGTGTTCGAGTTAAATAAACAATAAAATAAATAGGCGTCTTTTTTTTTGACAAGAATTTAAATTGATATTATATATCTAATAATAATAAATAAATCTCTGTACTCCTGATTTGTACTAAATCATGATAATTTAACGGTATTGACCTCGAACTTGACGAATTTATGATCCCATTTTATTAAACTTGACACTATGTATTGTAGGTATTGCTTAATTCAAATTATTTACTAAATTTCATCTTGACATGGTAAACTTGTATTGATTTGATTTAAAGTTTTAATAATATTATATTAAAGGAGTCTTTATCATAGTTTAACCGGTTTGCATGACTTAATTGAGGTAGTTACTATAAGGATCATTTTAAACTTAACATCTGTAACTTGTACCTACTTTTTGTGCAAATAAAGAACTATTCTATTCTTTTCATAATTTCTTGAACCCTCCTTCTCATATTAAATACATAAAATAATTATTAAGTCGCGGTGGCAATGTACGTTCTCTCGAACTATGGTGACATAACTTGTGACCGCTCTCACAAGTATAAATACATAATTATAATCATGAAGTCACGGTGATAGCAAACGCTCTCGCCAACCACGGTGACATAACTTGAGACCGCTCTCACAAGCATAAATACATAAATATAATCATAAAGTCACGATGGCAGTGAACGCTCTCACCAATCATGGCAACATAACTTGTGACCGCTCTCACAAGCATAAGTACATAAATACATATAATCATAAAGTCACGGTGGTAGCGAACGCTCTCGCCAACCGTGCTCATAACTTGTGAACGCTCTCACAAGCATAAATATATAAATATAGTCATAAAGTCACGGTGGTAGCGAACGCTCTCGCCAACCGTGCTCATAACTTGTGAACGCTCACACAAGCATAAATACATAAGTATATACTGATTGTTCGAAATTATAATTTTGATATTCACAGAAGTATCACAAAATAACAGTTACACACATGTATACATGTGTGCTACATATGTGTAATATTCACATACATATTCTCATCCTTATCGTTCCAGATATAATTAATCAAATCTCAAACCAGTCAATCTACACATTATAATTAACTAGGAATACTAATAACTTTAGACACAATAAAATTGTACATAAACTTATCCGGATTGATTTCTCCTATTTGTGCTCATTAAAACTTAGTTAGTTTACCTTATGACATCTGGGAAATACTATTAATCAAATGTAAGAAACTAACAGCAGGCAACAAGCTACTATATGCCTCTTGATGCCCGACAGGGTCCATATTGATCTTTTACTTTGTTATGTTATCTATGTAATACATATGGAACGCAATAAAGAATTGAGTATTGATCTCGTAATACTAACTAGTTATATCAACCCAATACGAAACTCACACTCAGATCCAACAACAGCTTTATCATGTGTATCGAATTGTATAACTGAATCCCAAGTACAGTAAGTTATAAGTTGTAAATTGTAGTATTTTGATGCCATTTATGAATAAGGATTTAATTTAATATTATTTACTAATCGCATCCATTATATAACTTAACTAATTAATTTCTCAAAATAATAATCCAGAATGTGCACTCCGTAATTAAAGGCATAATATAATATAGAAGTAATTATCTTAAAAACTTTTTGTACCTTATTTGCAAAATAAATGATTTTGATTAAATACATAACTAAAATGATATAATGAAAATATATTGAAGCAACAGCACCGATTATCATCACCAAGTGCGACTGCACTAGCATCCAGCCATACAGGCGTCCAGCTGCACTGGCATCCAGCTGCACTGGCGTCCAGCTGCATTGACGTCCAGCTGCACTGGCATCCAGCTGCACTGGCGTCCAGCTGCACTGGCGTTCAGCTGCACTGGCGTTCAGCTGCACTGGCGTCCAGCTGCACTGGCGTCCAGCTGCACTGGCGTCCAGCTGCACTGGCGTCCAGCTGCACTGGCGTCCAGCTGCACTGGCGTCCAGCTGCACCAGCGTAACCACTTTTGCCGGCTCTCGCTCGCACATCGGGCGCTGCACACGAGACTCCAACCACGGTGGCTGCGACCTCCATGGCGTCGGCTATGACTGCGACTAGTTCCCAGTTCTACCCCTGAATGGATACCACCTCGGGCCGGGGTCGTCAGCCGGTGCCCCATGAGGACGCTTCACTGTCGCGAAACATTATCTGAAACTCATAACAACGGGTTTGACTCCTTTTCGAACAAGCCGTGAAAAAGTTAAAATGTCTAATATCTTCTAAACGGTAGGTCGTAGCTCAAAAATAACAAGATTTTACTTCCCCTTGCACCCCGTGAACTTTTCCAGGAGATAAATTTAGAGAAAGAAAAATGTGACCTTCACATGACCTCCACTTCATAAATTGGTAATATACGGATCACAGTCTATTTAATTTTTGTAACCGAAAATTCGAATACACCAAAAGAACACGAGATGTGATGTAGGTAGGTTAGGTATTTCCACAATCCAATTTTAACCGTTAATAATACTTTTAAATGAATTATATTATAATGCAAAAGAAATAAGCGGGCCACATACCACTTCTGAAATGTAATATAAACTATCCATCTCTAAAATAACTAACTTAATGCCGAATATAATTATTTACCCTCAAAATGGATACTAATCCCCAAATGAATCTTAAAGTTGTTACCCCAATATCATAATCTAAAACTGTTTAATAAAACTACATATCTACAGTAATTCAGGGATAAGGAAGTAATATGAAACACCAAGATATTTGTCAGTCATTTATATTTCTTTGCCAACATCAAATTCAATATTCTACACCATACCATCACATCTCCTATTCCCCACATAATATCACAATTCATTTCACCATCAAATCAGTATTCTTATATTTACCATAAAACTAATAGGTTACCTTAATTTACAGTAGACATCCAACCAATCCTATATCAATCTGCCTTTTTACCGACACCGCCACTAAGCACGTCCTACCGTCACGAGCGCCCAACCCAGAAGAAGCTATCGAATCTCTCGGTGCTGCCAGTATAATAATTTGAAACCTAACACGAGTATTAAAAATACTACAAGTACCACGCAGTTAGCACAGCACCTGAATTACATAACACACCTCACACATCACTTTGTAAAACTATTTATTTTTAAAAGAGTGGAGTTTCTTGTCGGCTCTTCTCCATAGGAAGCGAACAATTGGAACCGTGCACCTAGCTTCTGACGTTTCATAAGTGCTCTTATTATAGTAATCTTATTCCAGGTGCATCGTCTTCACATAATAATTATATAATTAGGTATTGTATACAAAAATTTTAAAAGAGTAACTGTGGAGTCTCTTGCCCATTCTTCTCCATACGAAAACTAGTTTTTGGAAGGAGTGACTAGAATCAATTCTATTTTTTGTAAATTTTGACGTTCAAAAGTGCCTTTTATGTGCCTAATTGAAATAAATTATTTGACTTTTAAATAAAATAATTTGAATTTGAATCTGAATAATTTTGAAGGATATTGCTAATCCATTGCTTCATATGTTCGAAAAATTTGTCTACTCGACAACGTAAATAACGCAATGAATGTTGTTGAACTGTCATATGAAATTAATTGTGATTGACCGTGTTACGTAATTAAGGTGGTTGGTGTATTACGTGTTACTATTGGTATCAAGTCTTAACAACAATCCAAAAAATCAGTACAGTGCAATTGTATGCGACCTTCGATGTTTTAAATGACTGGCATATACCTAATCTTACCAAATACAAATTTAAAATTCACAAGAAAAAAATAACGTTCATCGTGCGTGATAGAGCCCCATAGCCGTAAATAAAATCTAAAAATAAAAATTTATTGACTACACCGGATGCCTATCAATAAATTATGACGGTATTGATAAATTATTAAAGCTTAATCCGTCCATACTAATCTGGCCGTCTATACAATTTCCTTTAAACAGTATTAAATAAAATTCTCACGCGTCGTTTAGTGCTAAAACAGACTGTTCACACATAAATACTGTCAGTTCGTGATTCCACCACATTGTCCAACTTTAACTTTGTTGTTGTGTGGTGTATTCCTGTTGTAGTACAAGTAACAAGCTTTGAATATTTATGTTAATTGTTTTGTCAAGTTATTCAAGTTTTGATAGATTTAAAACTGTACACTTACTTAACATTTTAGAATTAGGTACCATTTTGTACTAGTAAGTATAATGACTGTTACCTACACTGTTATTACTGATGCTCGTTGCATAATTATATGGAACTCGTTTCCTTTAAAATATTTGTATGCCAATCAGTGGCAAAACATGAAGATCATAACGATCGAATTTTATTGAAACGAACGATCTATTATTAAGACCATTATTGTACCATGTTTAATGCAAATAAATATATTCTTATTCTTTGTCTTGTGCGGTTTAATATTTACATAAATGAGTCCATTGATATTTGATAACCAGATAAGAATAATCTCGCTTGCTTGCAAAATAATTGTTAGAAAATAAGGAAAACTATTCAAAATATCATAATCAGCCTATAATTTACCCACTGCTGGGACATAGGTTTCCTCTCTGCGAGAGGGAGGGGGTCAAATTACCCGTCACCTCCTTCTGCGAAGCGGTAATGCTCGCGAAGGAGGAGGCGGAGCGCGTGAGGGAAAGGCAAATTTCGCGCCCTCACGCCCCTAACCGCCGCAGGAGGAGACGCCCGGGGCGGGAATCGCGAGCCGATTTCCGGCCACCGTAGGCGCGGGCTTGCGGACGGTGAGCAATGGGTAGCTCGCCGTCCGGTAAGGACCAAGCCCGGGTCGACGGCGCGTTGTGTTCCACGCGCGCCTCAAAGAGATGTCAGCAGAATTGACGGGGCCCGCTAGGGCCAATGCCTGCCGGGGGTTCGAAGAAAACCGATAGGGACATCGCGGCCCCCGGCAACAGGGCAACCGAAGGAACACGGGTGGGTTTTAGTCAGTAAGAGTCTGACACGCCCTCCCGCTCCACCCAGAGCGGGAGAAGTTATTTGATAATATCCCACCCAAAAAAAAAAAAAGGGGGTCAAATTAAAAGAAATACACGATATTAAAGACAAAAACCCAGTATTCGAAAAAATAAAAATATAAAGATTAAAAGTTATAAAATTGTGAAATTGTCTGTCTAGGTACTGATGGATGTGAAAAAAATTATTTTAATAATGACCAACTTTTTCGTTCTGGGACCACAAAGGTGTAAGGTTGGTGAAGTAGATATGTATTTTAATATCAGCATCGATGTCTCAACGCGTAAGCTTCTCATTTAGAGAAGGATCTTGTTACTTGCACCGTACCCGAACAAAATAACACAGGAGCAGTTCTTCGTCGCCCACTAACTCTAGTTAAGGTGTTACCTTACCCGTTTACGCTAATAAAGTAGCGTCAGTCGCATACTGATCAAATTCGCCTAACTTCGTTTAATTTATGGCACCGTCAACCTTCTTCCGATCCCCGTTAACATTAGCAATTGTAATTTCACGATGTTCTTTGCAAATTTTAGATCAATTCCTAAGCTATTCTGCAGCGTGAATGTTAAAACGTTCATTAGTAATTTTATGATCTTTTTGTGTATGTAGGTGTTTTATGATTCTTGCACGATTTTGTGATGTGAAGTTTGTCTAGGTGAGGCGTTTTGTAGACAAGTTAACTTTCTCAAACGGACTAGTTCAGTTGACTTTCTCAAGTGTCATATTATTTAAATAGGAACTAAACTGACTTTGGTACGTATGAGTCGAACAATTATCGTCTGCAGAACTCAAAAACTCAAAACTTAAAGCATTTATTTCAATTAAACCATTTACAGGCACTTTTGAATTGTCAAAGAAGCGGTCATTCAGATAGATTAAGCTAGTTAACAACTCAAAAGAGAAGTAGGTACCTATAGAGAAGAACGGGCAAGAAACTCCATGGACACTCTTTTATGTTGGTGTCAGCTTCCAGTGTAACCGGATGCAGCTGAATACCAGTATTTTACATGGAGCAACGATCAATCTGATCTCCACAACCCAGGAACTGGGTAGTACGATAGCCCTCGGTGAGACTGGTTATCAGACTTTCGGGCTTCTGACAGCCAATAACGACTGTCAAAGATCCACGAATGACAACCGGGACCAACGGCTTACAGTGCTTTCCGAGGCATGCAGGCAAGGGGGGGTATGTAAAGATGATCACCTATCTACAAACCAGCCGCGGCAACCGTAATTTAACCCGATCGATCAACTCGTGCGGCTTTTAAATTACTTATATTGTTACAAAATATTTGTTTGGTAAATAGGTAATACTGGCTGATGTCCGCAACTCCACGTCAAAGCGCGTATTTTGTTACATCATTGTCGTTGAACAGACCATTCTAGTTTAGATGCCATTGCATTTCTCCAATCATGCAAGGTAGCTATTCTATCAATCAACCACAAAACAGTACATAATGGAAATTCAAACCGTAGTAGTTTGGAAAATTACACGATAAACCGAAACATTCCGGAATATTAACGAGGCATTCAAAATGGTTCCCAGAATTTGCCCGCAATTTACGCTAAACAGCACAGTCAGTACATTTCTCGCCTCAGTTTGAGTGAGGTGAAATTCAGTCACAGTATGAACAAACTAACACTGAAACAGAATACATGATCAAGGAACGTAATAACCTACTCAGTTATAGTCCGGCAATGAATTCATTGAAACTAAACGCAGGTGCCGAAATGTTGTGATGAAACCTCGTGCCAGTTTATTTTAATTTTTTTAAATGGACGTCAAAGATGGTCTTCATGTTTTGTTGTAGGTACCTAAATATCGTATCCCATTTTTTTAAAATAATTGTGTGTGTTTTATACAGATTGTAAAAAAACCCATCACGAAGCTGTCCTTTACACATTCGGTCCTCTTTTCTTTTCTGGTGAAACCTTCAAAAAGCGGCTGGGCTTTGGGGATAAGACCGGGGAGTGTGGGATTTTTTTTACCTCACTAAAACCACCCCGGTGGTCACCATCTGCACATGGAAGGGGCACCGTTACCTTTCAAAATACCAATCTGGAACCACCTCTGTGCTGCTTCTGTTAGGGCACATATCTGGGGAGACTGTAAAAGGGTCTCCCCGAAACCTAACTGTGCAAGTGTGCAAGGCAGCACGTGACCACTGTTCGCCGTCTACCCTGAGGTCACTCAGTGGGCGAACAGAGTCCCCACTCTAAGCGCCCGTGATCCCTAATTCCCGCCTGCCCTAAAGGTTGCAGACGGGGTTTCGGACGCATTCTGTCCTAGCTACATTAAACTAAGCGCAAAAATAATTTCTTTTTTGGTGTGAAAATTTTTTGTTTACGGTGCTTATGGATGCAAGGTGCATACAACGGTACAGGAATCATGGGGAATAATTAAAATTAAGTCATAACATTAAAAACTTGTTTTCGTAAAAAAAAACTTCAATAAAGTTGAGACTTTGTCTTTCAGTATCTCCCAGGCTTCCAGGTATGCTGCAGTACAAAAAGAATCTTAATAACGGGAAGTCCTAGTAACATTCGGCTTCGCTATAGGTATTTTTAAACCCACTATATGAAAACATGCTAATATTGAAGGTTAGAGATTAATATTGGCCTCGTAAGCGTAATGAAGCTCAAAACGGTGAAGGAAAACATCATGAGGTCATCAGCATGTTCTAGAACAAAAATTCGAAGACATTGTGACGTCTACCAATACGCACTGGGCCCGCATGATGGATTACAGAGCACTCCCTCTGCCGATGCCGATACATTATAGTCTGATTATGCTTTGCATCATGCGCCTATAAACTTAATCTTTAGTCGCCTGCGAACCAAAGGTCATTTGAAATTGATTCCTAGAGGCAAGTCTCAATTTCAACTAACAATGCATTCATTCATACGAGCGACGCCATAACGGTTTGTTTCTGAAACGTAATATAGTATTGAAATCCAAGTCTGTTGAGCAGAAAACGCAGCAGTCATTTGTCATATCCGGCTTATTTCTATGTATTTCTCCTTTGTAGGTAATTTGACGTTAATTGTACTGCAATTTTCCTTGCTTTGGGACCGATTCTATTCGAAATTGATTCCACCTGTGCTATATTTTGTTGATACATATGACGGCACAGCAAGTGGCGCCATCTAGTGTATTAAAATTTTCAAAGAAAGATGTTTTACGGCGCCATAATCACGTACGATCGTTTGTATGAAAAGTATGACGGGTTGGCCGCTCTTAAGCCGAGGTTCGTACTCCACAGGAGGTGCCCTTAGCGAGCGTTCTAAGCGAACGCTAAATTTAGAATAGTTTTAGCTTTAAGTGTAGTGTAGCAGTTCGGTTAAGCAGCCAAGACCTTAGTGGTCAAAGCAGCGAAATGCCCTAGTTACAAAATTAAAAAAAATTGAGGTGGGTTCTTAACCACTAGGTCATCACAACATTTGATAGAGAATCATTTTCTTGATACATGATGCATTAAAATATGAGGCAAAGACAAAGGAAATTTCAGTTGAAACAGTTCTTATACTTATAAGGAAAGGAAAGTTGAATAAGCAATATGGAGGATAAAAGTGCATGAGTGCGAGTGGCGATAGCAAGTCGCTTTCTATCGCATTAAGAATGAACTATGGATGCTACGTGGATATTATACAGGTCGACACAAGAGTCTGACGTGGTGACATTTGGAACTAAATATTTTAGTGAGAAGTGACCTAAGTGCCATATTGGCGCCCTATTTTTTTCCAAAACGGCAGTGGAATTCCGGGATTTAGATTAAGATTTTTTTTAATAAGCAGCCACTTCTACAATTTTTTTGCCAAAAATTTACTTTAGGTGAATTCGGATACGAATATCCGATCTCTAGCTATCACATTAAATAGTACAGCGGTTATTACAAGTTGTTATCAGTCTGTTAAAATATTAAAATAAACAATTTTACTCAAATTAGAATAGGGTTTTTTTCAAACAAAATAAATAGCGTTAAAATTGGCACGAAATAAACCACGCTTGATAATAAGGCACAAGACGCGCGCGGGGCGATGGTATCAACAATTCAACACAAACATAATGGTATTGTTACCAAATAATCACAAATATTACAAGTCAAACAAATCAAATATTGAAATTATTTTAAAGAAAACTTGACTATTTTACTCACATAAGTGTTTTTAACTCAATCAATCTTCCTAACCTTTTCCCTACTATGTTGGGATTGGCGTCCAATCTAACCGAATGCAGCTGACCAGTATTTTATATGGAGCGACTGCCCATCCGACCTCCACCACCCAATTACTGGGTAACACCGTAATACGATACCCCTTGGTAAGACTGGTTGTCAGACTTTTGGGCTGCTGACTACCCGTAACGACTGTCAAAGATCCACAAATGACAGCCGGGACGAACGGCTTAACGTGCTTTCCGAGGCACGGAGGGGTCTCGATACGTAATCAGAAGACCACGGCAAGCGTAGCTCAACCTTCGATCGACCCGGGTGACTGTTATCATTTAGCAACGAGCCTCTCACACTAAATCTATTAAAACAATTTAGAAGAAAATGGCGGGCCCTTCAGAATTTTTATTTTTATTGGAAAAAAGATTTTCAACGAAAAACCGTTCTTAGGTCCTAACGTTTTATTGACATTATTAAAACGTTTATTTATTCTTTATAGGGTACCTGAACATTACGTGAAATCACAAGATCTCGTGAAAGACCCTTTTTAATAAAGGGTAGAAAAGGTTTCTTTGCCAGGTGGTTTTTAGGGTTCCGTACCCGAAGGAAACCTATTACTAAGCCTCCGCTGTCCGTATGTCTGTTAGCGGGCTGTTTCTCATGAACCGTAATAGGTAGATAGTAAAATTTTCACAGATTAGCCGCTATAACAACAGATCAATCAATCTGCCTAGCCTTTTCCCAACTATGTTGGGGTTGGCTTCCAGTCTAACCGGATGCAGCTGAATACCAGTTTTACATGGAGCGACTGCCTATCTGACCTCCACAACCCAGTAACTGGTTAATACGATACTCCTTGGTAAAACTGGTTGTCAGATTTTTGGGCTTCTGATGACCCGCTATAACAACAAATAATAAAAATTTAATAAAGCAAAAAATTTTGGGGAGTCCCCCATACAAGAAACGTGTTTTTACGGCGTTTTTTTTTTTGTTATATCGCGGTGTTACAAAAGCTTTCGTGTACGTCTTACTCGCACTTGGCCGATTTTTGTTTTATTTGAAATACAAGGTATCGATAAATATGGATTGTTAAGCTTCTTGTAGTGGTCTTTTAATGTGAACTGTAAGTAGGTTTTTTGTCAACAATTTTCTGACGACAAAAATGTTGAAAACAATTTGGAAATGTTGTGTTTTCTTTGACTTGGGTTTCTGCCTTTTTTAACCGACTTCCAAAAAGGAGGAGGTTATATGTTCGACGCGAATGTTTGCTTGTTTTTTTTTTTTTTTATGTATGTCCACCGATTTCTCCGTCATTTGTGGACCGATTTTGAAAATTCTTTTTTTGTTTGAAAGGGTATGCTCCCAAATTGGTCCCATATAAATTTTATTAACTTTGCTTCGGTAGTTTTTGAGTTATCTACAAAATACGTATTTTTTTTCCACTTACTCGTAGTATGTAGATGATATGATATGTTCCTGTCACTGGTAGCAGGTAGTGGTATTTGAATTTGTGTGGGGTAGGTACCACAACTAAAAAGTGAAAAATAAAAACTTTTTACAAAAAAAAACAACCGACTTCCAAAAAAAAACACTACAAAGTGAAAAATAACTTTAATTTCGGAAGTCGGTGGCAAAAAACGAAAACACAAAACCCAAGACACCGACTTCCGAAATTAAAGTAATTTTTCACTTTGTAGTGTTTTTTTTTGGAAGTCGGTTGTTTTTTTTGTAATTTTTCTTTTTTTTGTGAATTTACGATAATGTGCTATTAAAATAATTACTTTGATTACTAACTATTATGATAATCACAAATGCAGAAGCTAGTTATCTCCCTGTGTTGCATAGAAACATATATAGTTTTCGTTTTTTCAACTAAGACAAAAAAAAAATTGCTGGGGTCGAAATTAAGTATGAAAAAGAAACTAATGCCAAACGCCAGTTTCATTCACAAATACTTCAAGTCTAGCATTTTGGTATGTTGGGGTCGGCTTCCAGTCTAACCGGATGCAGCTGAATACCAGTATTTTATATGAAGCGACTGCCCATCCGGCCTCTACAACCCAGTTACTGAGTAATATGATACCCCTTGGTAAGACTGATTGTCAGACTTTTTGGGCTTCTGACCAACCGTAACGACTGTCAAAGATCTACAAATGACAGCCGGAACCAACAGCTTAGCGTGCTTTCCGAGGCACGGAGGAGTCTCTCGATATGTACCTAATGGATGGCCACCCATCCACTAACCGACCGCGGCAAGCTAGCTTAACCTTCGATCAACCCGTGCAGCTGTTATTTTAGCCACGCAAATACAAATTCTTATTTCTTCAATATTTGTTAAAGAAAGACAAGTCAACTTTGATGTTTCGTAAACTCCATATAAAATTAAATTAGTGCCGTGCCACCGGGCCTGTGTGGGAAGGACTCGAGGAAAGCCGCCATTTTTATTTGAATGTAATGACGTGTGGATGTGTTTATTATTATTTATTGTGTACATTTAAATGTGGTGTAACTTAAACACTCGTTAACTTTTTGATGTGTGACTGTATATTGTGGAAGTGACAGCGATTTAGATTTCTCTTTTAGTATTTATTAACATAACATAATATATAAGATAACTTCACGCCTTGTTTCCCTGAAGGGTTGGGCAGAGTGTTCTTATCTATAAGTACTTTTACCCAGCATTGTTAGGTCCACTGTAATAGGTCGGCAAGCCTATTGCTATCAACTGATCAAAAATCCAGACTCCGGGCTGCTACTGAGAAATTCCAGATGGAAATACCCAATCATTATCCCTCAGCTCTCTTATTGCTTACTTTACCTTATTATTCCAGTTTTTTTTAATGTGACATATGAATTCCTTATTTTGCTTTAAAAAAATTACTAAGAACTTAGAAAAAATTACCCTATACTAACTTACCAATAAGTGACACTATTGACGAAAAGTTGAACTTGTGGTTTATTAATTTCTTCAATTAAACCAACCAGTTCTATAATTTGATAAAACTAAAATAAGGCCTGTGAAGTGGTATCGTTAAAGTCTAAGGGCTAATTGCACCAATTTACCAATCTAAACTGCGTTCAAGAACTGTCAGTGTCATCATTGTTATACGGAATCTTGACTCTGACAGTTCTTGAACGCGGTTAATATGTACTTCATTAAACAGAAGATAAAACAATTCATTAAACAGTCCAACCCGCTGTCAGTGGTGCCTCGTGTAAACATCGGCTAAACTCGGAGATTTATATGGCTTTTACACCAGCCTTCGGATTCCACGGAACCTTTGACTTGTAAACTGTGAATAATTTTATAATAGTAACACGTGCTGAGTTAACTGTTACAGTTACTACACAGTTAAACAAACTGGGTTATTATAAACTTCAGTCGGATTGCGAAATGTTGTGTAGGTACGGGTCAAATGTAAGGCCGGTTCCACTCCTGCACCTGCGTTGAAAAATGTAAGAATTTGTGCTTATCTTCATGTTCCAGAATCACCATGCATCGCACCGTTATAAAATGTATCTAATAGGGTAGTTGCCTAGGTAAAAAAACAGAAATACTTACTATTTAGTCCGTCTTTCAGATGATAAAAAAATATTAGATACGTATTTTTTGCTTTATCATATTAATCAAAAATAACTTAGAAAACACGCATTAAAGTTGGGGAGTGGGGGCTTGCTACGTCATAACGCACTATTAAATCTAGCAAGGCGTACCGTCATGCCACATTTTAACTCAATGTATCGTCGTAATCTTTTGATTACGTCAAAAAAGAAAAAATACGTGTTCAATATTTTTTACTATCTGAAAGACGGACTAAAAATAAAAAAATTGGACACAGGCCTATTGATTTTAACCTTCTTAGCTTTTGCAGTTACATCTTACGACTAACAAAACTGACCAAGTGCGAGTCAGACTCGTATACGAAGGACCGTATTAAGATCGAGCAAAAACGCCCTATTCCCCTTTAATAATATTAGAATCATCAATAAAGCTCTCTAAGTTAGAATTGGCCTAAAATGTCAAGTTAAAGAGTTATATTGATGATTTGAATGATTATTATTCTGTTAATACATACTTGCTACGAATCATATTTAAATCAACATACAACCTAATAATGATCTGCAAATTGCAAAATACAAAAGAAACTTTGAATTTCGCGGGCTACCCTGACACTTTCGGCATAAGGATCAACTCGTTAACAGAGGTGCAACTGTTTTAGTAAATCTACAATAAAGAGTAATTAATTAAATAGTCCAAGGTGAGGACTATGAAAAGGTAGATACAGTCTCGAACGCAAAAGTAATCAAATGCTTTGGTGAAAAACGATGTTGGATGTGAATAACTATACACATTTCATACACATTATTCAAACAATGTGCAACCGCAACGCATAAGCTGTTTTATATCAACTTTTTAACTGTGAAGAAATAACTGAATACATACATAAACTCACGCCTTCTCTGTATGGGGGTAGGCAGAAACTATAGAACGCCATCTGCTACGCTCTTTACATACTCCTTTTTCCTCGTTTATGTTCATACATCAGAAGGTTAATTCTCGTACATATAAAACGTTGACATTCAAGTTGCAAATTGCCAAACTTGTCAAAAAAAAATTTTTCAATAAGACGGTGACATTTAGACATTTCTTTCCTAGGAAACTATCGCCTAACTGTCGAAGTCTGAAAGTTTGAAGCTGGTAGAAAATTGAGTTTTAAAATGTCATCGATAGCCAGGAAAGCTCGTACGTATCTCGGATTTTGACACGCAATATTGGGGTTATAGGTATATGAGAAATAAATCCGTGGCCATCTTGTGAATGTTGCTGACAGGTGTTTATTAAAGATAAAAATACTGGTTGGAAACAAATAAGCAGGTATGTGAAAAATAGAAAAAAAAGAAAGAAAGAAAGAAAATACATTTATTTAGCACATACCAAAAAAAACACACAATATAATTCACAGCAGATAAAAAAAAAACAAACAAAAGTGTAAAAAGCGATGTTAGAAATTGGCAGGGGAGTGTGCCTCACGGCTGCACCAAAAAGGCACAGTTCAGCAAAAATGTCAGACAACAATAAGTGCCAGACGCTGGTTTTCAACTGGACCTGAGAGTGTGATGTGACGGATGTAAATCAGTTTTATAATGTAACGTGTGTATGCATACTTAAATAAAATAAATATGTGTCAGATAAAAAAATAAATAAAATAACGAATATGTAGGTATAGACGCCAGCACATCAGGCTACTACAATCTGTCAAATTTATTTAATAGATTTTCAACTTTATCGCTGAAGTTTAAGGTTCAAAGTTGATTGGGAAAATTTGACAGTTTCGGGTAGCTTGATGTGCTGGCGTCTGTACAATAAATGAGTAAGTGAGAAAAATATTATATCATTAGCTGCGCCTCACGGTTTCACCCGCATAAATCTCGATCCTTTAAGAATATCGAGACAAAAAGTACCCTATGGCTTAACCCAGGTTACGGTCTACCGATGTGCCAAATTTCATCTAAATTTGTTCCGCCGTTTTAGCGTGAAAGCGTAACTACGTATTAGAAACGTAATATTATTTACGCGAAAGTTTGTGAGGATGGATGGATGGATGTTTGTTACGCTTTTACGCAAAAACCATTGAATGGATTTGAATGAAATTTGTCACACAAATAGTTTATAACCTGGATTAATACTCCTTATCCCGATATTTTTACAAGGTCTAGACTTATTTATTTTTTATTTTATTTATTAAATTTATTTATTCGGACAACAAAAGATCCATTATGTTAGCAATATCTTAAACCTAGTGTTAGTAGAATATTATTATTATTGAGAATGAGATTGAGACATTTTGCACAGAAGATTACCAAGTAAGGTAGGTACAAATTTCTCACTTGGCCATCCTCTCCACAAAATGCCTCAAAATGGGAGAATAAAAACTCTCAGACACTGTCATCAGAATGCTGTTGCTACTGGCCCATGTTCTAGCTACTAATGATGCGACTTTTTTTCGAATGATCGCATGAAAGCCGTTAGTTCGATTCTGTGCAAACATTTCCGACGCACTACAGAAACGGGGCAGTCTCTGCCCCTGACAGCATTCTGAAATTATTATTATATTGGACGCGTAAGACATCTAGCGACCTTTTGGTGTAGCTGGTCCATAGCCCCCCCGTGTTTATACCCTGACAATATGCAAGGTAAACAATCCATCCCTTAGCGAGCGTTCGCCTAGTATTTAAGTTATTTTACGCCCTGGCTGGAGGCCTTAAGTTAGTAGCTTAAGGCAATCCCAGGACAATCCAGTTAAGTTGTTACGATCCTCAGAGATCAACAACGAGACGCCACTTATAATAAAAAACCACACTTACGGCACAAACACAATCCGTAAGTTAAAAAAACCGGCCAATTGCGAGTTGGACTCGCACACGAAGGGTTCCGTACCATCGAACAATATTTAGTAAAAGCACGCTGAAAAAACCGGCCAAGTGCGTGTCGGACTACGCACAATGAAGGGTTCCGTAGTTGAGATGAATTTATTTATCCCAAGAACAAACTTAACATTGTAGTTGAAAACATGTTCTCCCATACATCCCAACTGCAAATCGTCGCTCAGCATCCAATACCGAATTTAATTCAAGAGAATAGGCGAATTACATATAAAGAGATTCAGCATTTACTGCCGATTGGATCGGGAAGTGTGCATGAAATTCTACACAGGCATCTTCGGTTATGAGATAGTTTCACGCTGGTACCGCAAAATCTAACGCAGGCTCAGAAGGAGGTTCAGGTAGAATGGTGCCGAGACATGATAGCAAAATTTGTAGCAGGCTCGTCTCGGCGCGTTTAAGATATCATTACAGGTGATGAATCTTGGATTTATCAATATGATCCAGAAATTAAGCGTCAGTAAACCGTGTGGCTGTTTCAAAATAAACCAACGCCTACCAAAGTGAAGCGAGCCAGAAGTGCAGGCAAAATTTTGATCGCAAGTTTTTTTCTTTGCCGGGTTATCTGGTATCAGTACCCTGACGAGATCAAAGGAGCATCAATGCTGAATGGTATGTTACCAAATGTTTGCCTGAAGTTTTTACTACTGCAAGCAGCGACCGAACACTGGCCTCCGTGGGCTACTGCTTCACCACGACAACGCGCTGGCTCACTCGGCGCTCAAAACAAGGGACTTTCTGGACAGCACACCGATCATCCTCCTTACAGTCCCGATTTGGATGTCCCGATGGGAGATGGCACTGCAGTGATTGATGTACATGCAATCCAGCCTGCTAGCAATCTTTTTTAGGACATTGTAGGAGCTGGCCCGTACTCTGCGCACCAGGGATGCACACCTCATTCGCATCGTTGCGTAAAAGCAATTAATATGTGCGTCCGCGAACATTCCCAATGCGCTACAAAAACGGGGCAGCCCCACCAATACCCTGAAAGCGTTGTTGTATTGGACACGAAGGGCGTTGCACGACCTTTGGGTATATCTAGCCCACAGGCTGCACGTGTAAAACGTTGTACAATAAGCTCGATACAGAGTAATTTTGACTTTTTAAGTGAGCAGCGTACAAACCTGCGAGCCAGCATGTTTGCCCTTACCGACAACGCTCTTCGTTCCCGCTCAATATCGAGTCCGTCATTGAGGTCAGGGGTCAATATATGACCAAGATATTTAAACGTAAATACTCTTTGTAGTGGACTCCCATTGAGTAATACAGGTGGTACATAACCCGGTCTACCCCCAGCCTCAAAAACCATGATCTCCGACTTATTGGAGTTATACATCAAACCATGTGTTTTGGCATACTGCTCACATTTGGCGACCAATTACTTTCTGAGACCACAGATTGACGCGCTCAGAAGCACCATATCATCTGCATAGCACACATACACAAATACCATCTAAATAGCAACCAACTCTGGTGCTGCTGAGCTCGCCAATCCTGCCTCACCCCGCATTCCAACCTGTATGGCCTGGAAAAGTTCCAGCCCATCGTACACTATTAATCTGGTTACTATACCACAATTTAAAAATGTTTATAAGCTCCGTTGGCAACCTATCCTTCTCCATCTTTCTCCACAATACGTCGTAAGCAAACCAGATCAGAAGCCTTGAATAAATCTAGGAAGCTAGCATAATATCGGCGTCCCACGCTATGTATAGTAAGTACCTATGTGTTAGTATGCTTAATGCACAACACTGCACTTTCTGTTGACAAACCACGCCGAAACCCGAATTGGTTGTCATGAACACTTACAGTTTTATTTATTTGTGTATTAAGTAGACGGTCAAACACTTTTGATATTATGATATTATAGTAGCTAGAGAGGTGGAATAGGCCCACCTCTCTAGCTGACAGATGACAGATGCTGAGCGACGAAATGTAAGTTTTTACGCACAATATTGAGAGATTTACCATGTTATTTTAAGACCATAGACTTCTTATAGGTTTTCCTGTAATCTATGAGTAAAGAGCCATACTATGTATTTTTTTCAAATTTTTCGGTCCAGTAGTTTCGGAGATAAGGGGGGGGGAATGGTCAATTTTCATTAAATTTATTCAATATCTTTAAAAGTATTTATTTTAAAATTATATAAAAAATATATTTGAGATTCTCGTAACAAGCCCTTTCATTTGATATGTCACACGGTACTGTTAGCAAAACTTTTTTTTTTAATTTTCTTGTTTGCGCCCCAAAAGTGACCCCTATATTTAAAATTAATTTATTTACGTTACTTATTCGTGTTTGGGTCACAGAAATACATATGTGTACCAAATTTCAACTTAATCGGTCAATTAGATTCGGAGTAAATTGGCTGTGACAGACGGACAGACAGACAGACAGACAGACACACGAGTGATCCTATAAGGGTTCCGTTTTTTCTTTTTGAGGTACGGAACCCTAAAAAGTGCTGTTTTTATGATAAATTAATTATGTTTGGTTTACTTGGTCGTGTGTCAATTTATTTTATAGACTTCTCAGAAAAAAACCTTCAAAATACAAGACCAAAAACATGAAAATCAAATATATTAACTGCACCATCAAGGAATACTAGGAAATTGATGCAATGACTTAATAAATACCAATGAAATCAACCAGACAATGGTATTTCGTTCTCTAGAAGCCAAATTGTTTCCCCTTGAAATTGGTTCCTCTTTAACTCGGCCACGAATTTGGAGAATTTTCATTGAACAAGCAATATATTTCTTTGGAAGACAAAGGAATTAAATAGACGATAAATTGCTTTATTTAATGTCTAGAACGACTACTATAAGAACTAGGAAAGAACATAAAATAAACCGCCACAAAATCAAAAATCGTTTAATAAAAATATCGAAGGACAAATATAAAAAAGTAAACGTACATAGAACCTCTTCTTTTTTGGAAGTCGGTTAAAACTAGGCGGAGAATTGGCAATTTTTTTAAGTCAAAATTCAGACAGCTTCAGGCCATGAAATTCATTGTTATGTCAAGCAGTGTTAATTAATCACTCCTATTTTTTTAGGAAAACAGTGTTATCTATGGAAAACTGAAATTAACATAATTTTTGTTAGAATATCATGTGTATCTACTACGTAAACGTACCTATGTAAATTTTTATATTTTTCACAAATTCTTCAAATTATTCAGTTGTGATTTTAACTCGTAATTATAATTCAAATTATATTTTGGTAAAAATAATAAATGAAAATCTAATTTTCTCTTAGTTATTTAAAAAAGCTAAGGTATCTCTCTAGTTATATGTTTTATGAGAAGCGTTCGCGTTTCGGAACTCTATTTAAATTTTTGACATTCGAGTGAAGTGCTGAGTCTAATTTAAATAAATCATGGGAACATTTATAATTTGATTGCGTATAGTAAAATTAATATGCTTTTTTAAGTCTAACATTTAATTTTCATTAATTAATAAAGTTTTCATAACTATTTACCCTTCAGCCTTAAAACCGCTAATAGAAATGGCCACAACCCGCAAATAGTCCAATTTCAAATTAATTTAATTAATGAACAGATAGCTCTGTTGAACAGTAATAGGGATGATGAGTAATTTTTTTTTGTACATCTTGTTGATTATTAAAAAAAATCAGACACGTATTTTTTCTTTTTTTACGTATTCATAAGATTCCGGCGATACATGTTAATGAAATGTGCCATGACGTCACGAGTATGTATATTTTATACTTGTGGCGTAGCGACCCCCACTCCCCAACTTTAATGCGTGTTTATCTATGTAATTTTTTATTAATATGATAAAGCAAAAAATACGTGTCTCATATTTTTTTATTATCTGACTGACGGACTAAATAGTTTTTTTTTTTTTTATCAGGCATCATACCTAATATCGAAACTCTTCGTCGAGCACTCGTTTCTGATTTCATTCGCTTTATCTAACCATTTGTGCTGACTACGCAATGTATTTTGGAACCAACTTAAAACATCACCCCTGTAATCCCCGAAGGGTTAGGCAAAGGTGTACCTGTAGCACATCACCTCATTTCGCTAGTTATGTTTAAGTCCCATGTAATAATAGGGGGTGCGCCTATTGCCGGGCCAAATCCAGACACCGGGCTGCAAATGGAAAATCCCTATTGTCATCAACCGGGCATAAATCCAGACTCCGGGCTGCTGCTAAGAAATTCCTGAAATTTTGGCCGACTTTTTTTTTTGGGTGGGAAATTATCAAATACCTCCTGCTGGGCGGAGCGAGAGGGCATGTCAGACTCCTACTTACTAAAACACACGCGTGTTCCTTCGGTTGCCTGTATTGCCAGGGGCCACGGTAACCCTTTCGGACAGTCAGGAATCGAACCCAGGACCTTATGTTTAGCAGTAGCGCTTGCGCCCACTAGACCACCGAGGCTGTCACTAAAATAATTTTCTATTTAATAAAAACACCTGTAAGTTTTGGTGGAAACTTTAATTAGTAATTATATTAATACCTACATCACCAGTGTTGAACTCCGCAATTACTACAAAGGTCAAACTTTGCTCTGAAAGCTCTTTTAGACCTTTGTTACGCTTTTATTTGGTAAACGCTTTTGCGGTTGCAAAAATATCATCCCAACTAATATTATAAATGCGAAAGTAAGTTGGTTTGTTTGTTACGCTTTCACGCTAAAACGGCTGAACAGATTTGGATGAAATTTGGCACATGGGTAGACCATGACCTGGGTTAGGACATAGAGTACTTTTTATCCTGATATTCCCACGGGATCAAGACTTATGCGGGTGAAACCGTGGGCTGCAGCTAGTTTAATATACACTTGAGTCGAGTAGGTATTGAAGTTTTGTATGGAACTGTTGATAATTTTTTCGTGATTACAATATTGGTTCCATGGAGAACGTAGTTAATGGTCTCGACCACACCCTTAAATATGACTACACCTTTCTGATACATACATTGTAGTATAGATGCCGTGCTGATTTAAATCACATTAAAAAACGGTGGCACTCCGGGAGTGCCGACAGAAGTGAAAACTACTTCCAAACCTTTAAAGTAAAAATACTTGCATAGAACATTGATCCGTAACGTAATATAAATAAAGAGCACAATCGCGTTTACAAAAATGACGTGTCGGTAACGGTGTCGCCAGTTCTTTTGTTTTTTCCCATCTCAAAAATGCCCAACGCGCTTATAGAAGTTTTCGCTTTAATAATGATACGTAAGTCCCTCAATGTACACAAAATTGTGTAACGGTTCCAAAATACCCAATGAACGATACTGAACGTATCTGATCCACCACTGTACCAATCCTTTGATTCAGTATGCTAATTTACGACGACACGAGCTCAAAGTTACCTCGGCTCGTAACGCTGAACGGTGATTTAAACAATAAAGCAGTCTGATCAAACCGATCATTGCATTCCAGCAGCATCGTTAGCCCATATATAGATGAATTATCTCGGTTTTATTTTGAATCCAACTCCAATAATTGATTCAAGTCCTGAAAGTTCGAGCAAATGTTTTGTTTTGGTATGTGCTCTTGATGAGTTATTTGTTCTGTAATTTTTTTTGAAGTGAAAACTTCTTTAGGTGCTTTGGGTATTTTTGAGATGGGGCTAAACCATTGATTTCGCGACACTGTAACGACACCTCATTTTTGTAAACGCGATTGTGCTCTTTATTTATATTTTATTACGGATCAATGTTCTATGCAAGTATTTTACTTTAAAGGTTTTGTTAACACGATTGTGCTCTTTGTTACGGATCAATGTTCTATGCAAGTTAAAAAGGTTTTGTAAACGCGATTGTGCTCTTTATTTAGATAAAGTTACGGATCAATGTTCTATTCAAGTATTTTTCTTCTACCAAGGCGATCTTGTTCAAGTTTTCACTTCGGTCGGCACTCCCGGAGTGCCACTTTTAATTTTTTATTACAGAATGGGTCTGCTCATAGTCTTGACCTCGATCTCGCCTGATGGAAAGTAATGGATGAGGTCTATGATGAAACGAGCGTGCCCAGAAGATGCCTGTTTACTCTTGCTTTGGCAGACGACAGAAGGCGGACGGGTTATACGTGGTTTTAGCACATTTAAGAGACTAATTTATCTTGAAACTTTTAAAGTGCTTTATTTTATTTTCGATACCCATCCCGCTTATGAAGTTTCACCAACTAAAGTCCATCTCAGACGTAGCTATACAAAATATATATTATAGCAAGACATTACGAAAAGTGATGATTCTCAGCCTAGTTTGAATAAATGACTTTTGAATTTAAAAAGAGTTCCACAGTGGAAAAACGACTTTCTCTTTAAGAGGTTTGTATTTCTCACTTATAGAGGTTTCTGAACGTTAAAATGACGGGACCTGGCAATAACTCTCATTTATAGAGTTTTCTCGCTTACCTAGTTCTCACTTACTCAGGCTTGACTGTAATATGATCATTTATTTCGATATTGAAATATAGCCCTACTAACGTTGTCCAAAAATATGCCAGAACTTTGAACATACCTAACTACAGTTTCACGTGGGCTAAAATATGGTAGTTTCCGTCAAACTGTCTGCTGGCAGCCTTGTTACAAACTTTTTGATGAAACTAAGCACCAATTTTATCAAAGACTAGACGTAGGGAACTTTTAATCCTGTCTGCCAATAAACTTGACTAATAATATAAAATATTGTATAGTTTGTTATTGATTTACGATATAAAGGGGCTTGTGACTACGTAATAACAGCCTCACGGGTCGATCAATCAGGTTAAGCTACGCTTCCGCGGTTGGTCCGTGGATGGAGCTTTACATACCAAGACCCCTCCGTTCCTTAGAAAGCACTTTAAGCCGTTGGTCCCGGCTGTCATTTGTAGATCTTTGACAGTTGTTACGGGTCGTCAGACGCCCGAAAGTCTGACCACCAGTCTTACCAAAAGGTATCATATTACCCAGTAACTGGGTTGTGGAGGTCAGATAGGCAGTCGTTCCATGTAAAATACTGGTATTCAGCTGCATCCGGTTAGACTGGAAGCCGACCTCAATAGATGATGATGTAATTGATTCACCATTAGTGTTATTTTTTACAGTATTAACATGAAATATATAGGTATAAATAACAACTTATACTAGATGACTTAATAAAATAAAGACATAATAACTTAACTAAAACTATTTACAAACCAAAATATGGCGTCGAAAAATTCCTCCGCGTCGCTGTCGACTGGTAATATACCCAAGAGACTGGCGGCATTGCCACGATGTATGGCAATGCTTAGCCTCTAGCCAAGGTTAAAGCCAGCCCTTGGGTCCCGGGTAGTGTCAACCAGCCATTTAGAGTGTTCATGTTATTGATTGTTTCTTACAGAAGTCCTGTGTTGCTTGAACAATTATTTGTTTTATTTTAAGACTAGCTTTTGCGCTTGTCTTCGCCAACATGGAGGTCGGAAATTATCCTACGGAACGTACTACCGGGATAAAAAGTATCTTATGTCCTAACCTAGGTCATGGTCTACCCATGTGTCAAATTTCATCTAAATCCATTCAGCCGTTTTAGCGTGAAAGCGTCACAAACAAACAAAGTCACTTTCGCATTTATAATTACTAGCTGCGCCCCGCGATTTCGCCCGCATAAGTCTCCATCCCGTGGGAATATCGGGATAAAAAGTATCCTATATCTTTTTCCGGGTCATGGTATACCCATATGCTAAATTTCATCCAAGTCCGTTCAGCGGTTTTAGCGTGATGCCGTGACCAAGGAAAATAGGATAGATAAGATTGAATTGAAAAAATCTACGGTCAAGGCTAGTAACAAAACGCAGACAAATTAATCTACAGTCAGTCTATGTCCAATGAATGGCTTCCTAAATGATTATCTTTTACAAATTAAAAACATTTCGTACCAAGGTCAGCACGACCCCCGATGTTTGTTAAACCAATATTTATGTCCGACTTCCAAGGTCTGAAAAAGTTTCAATCCATAATATCTATTTGCCTAGCCTTTTCCCAACTATGTTCGGGTTCGGCTTCCAGTTTAGCCGGATGCAGCTGAATACCAGTATTTTATTTATTTATTTAACCATATGTACACACATATAAACAGACAAAAAGAAAGGAACAGAAATATACGTACAAAGGTGATGCTTATTTCTAAATAAATCTCTTCCAGCATACCTGCGACAGGAAAGTATATAAAAAGAGATGTAGACAACGTGTGTAACCGTAGAAGAGAAAACAAAAACATAAATCAAAGAAGAAAAAAAAAACAATTCACTAATTTCAATATAAACATACTGTATGAGAACACTCATGGAGCGACTCCCTATCGAATCGCCACAACTCAGTTACTGAGTAACATGATACCCATTAATTCTTATGAGGATATCGCTAACTAAAACACTTAAAATGGAGTAGATTGACTATCAAAAATTCTCCCCCAATCTCACACAATAGGCAGATAGTTTTTATTTGGACTATTCTGAAAAGTGACATTCTACAAAGTAGTATAGAGAATAAGCTTGTCAACTCAGATTCCTCAATTTGTAAATAAATAAATAACATAGTATATTCAGCCTATAATGTTCCCACTGGTGGGACTCACGCCTCCTGTCTGTGAGAGGGAGTGGGCCGTAATCTACCACGAACCCAGTGCGGGTTGGTAGATGTCACATATCTTCGAATTTTCGGTTCTAGGACATGCCGGTTTCCTCACGATGTTTTCCTTCACCGTTTTCAGAGCAGTGATGATGAAATAATAAATTTAATAAAGCACATTCGCTCTTCAGACTAACCTAGTTAATACTTTAAAACTACTTATATTGTAGTAGCACTTTGTTCGAAACGAGCTTACCATTGAAACTTTCGACAAGTATTCGTCTCGGGTATTTCATACTTTAATGCTCTTCGTAAACTTCGTTTTGGAGGGTTCCGTACCCAAATTGTGCCAACGAGACCCTATTCTATAAGACTCCGCTGTCCGTCCGTCCGTCTGTCACAGAATCTTTATAGGTAGACACATGAAATTTTGGCAGAGTGTGTACTAATATGGCTGCTATAACAACATGTAATAAATAATAAAGTAAAAAATTAAAGAGACAAGAAACGTGTGTTTTTTACACTGACGTAATTTTTTAAGTGAAAACTTCTTTAGGCGCGTTGGGCATTTTTGAGATGGGAAAAACAATTGAACTGGCCGTTACCGACACCTCATTTTTATAAACGTGATTGTGCTCTTTATTTGTATTACGTTATGGATCAATGTTCTAAGCAAGTATTTTTACTTTAAAGGTTTTGGAAGTTTTTTTTTTGTAAACGCGATTGTGCTCTTCATTTAGATAAGGTTACGGACCAATGTTCTATGCAAGTATTTTCTTCCACCAAGGCGATCTTGTTTAAGTTTTCACTTTTGTCGGCACTCCCGGAGTGCCACTGTTTTTTTTTTAGAAATGTAGTGTAAATATGGTACGGTACACCTGTGTACGAATCCGACTCGGACTTAGCGGCTTTTTTTCGACATTAAAAGGGTTTTTGTCAAGAAAAAATAATGATACAATCTATATTGTAGTTCAAAACTATGTGAGTCGGTACTGCAAAGGCCTTAAATCATGCAGGCTGGCAAAAAAATTAGTCTGGTTGCATACGATCACTCAACTTAGAATCAGTTTCAAAATTGAAAATGCGGCGATTGTTTTCATAAACAACAGTTATGTGATAGGTGCGTAAAAGGAAGCATGTACTCTTGAAATACATAAATGTACTAAAATTCAGTATTCTTATTATGATAAGAAGCACCTACACTATACGCCGCGCTGCCGCCACTGTGTAAATTTTGCAAATCTGGCCGGACAAAATTATATTTTGAAAATAAAACAATTGTTTTGTCTTCAAAAACTAACAGTTATATATTTTGTTCATTTATTAAAACCGATTACAAATAAATGTTTAGTTCAGTTTAGTCCCTTCAAAGTTCATTCTGAACAATATACTGTAGACTGAATTTGATCTTGAGAAGCACACTTTCACTGTATTTCTAATTTCTTAATGTCCTTCGGGAATCATCGCATTTCCGAATACAAACGAATGCTAATTTCCATGTCCATCAATTATTAGATTTATCTTGTATAATAATTTGAATTCAGAACTAAGTACTTTATTGTTGTTTTGTTTTGATTTTCGTGTAAACTATACAGAGCTGTAAAACTATTTTCCTATCTGTCGTGCCTGCGACTTAGCAGCTTTCCTAACATTTTTAAAATAAATTACATTAAGTTAAAATAGTATTAACAACTCTATATACTTCCAAGTCGATTGAGAGCGTCCGGTCTGCACCAAGTGCAAAGGGTACCTGATAGAAATTCGACGGCTGACGAAACACGAGGTTTTCCGAAGGACATTAAGAACATAATTGTACTGTTCAAAAGTTTTCGCACTCTAAGGAATACAACTACTTAAAATATTTTATAAAATAATCATCCTAACTCGACAGTTCCTACTGACATTATTTTAATTTTGATTATGGTAACGTAAAATACATATAAGTAAATGTATTCTACAAACCTGAAGACATTTGCTTCATTACAAAAACAAGTAAGCAATATAAGCACGTATTTTCACAACGCAACCTTCACAATGAAGCTGTAGGCGACAAGCAGATCCGCTCTGAGAGAGTCACGTTGTAACCTGTGTTTGAGGTAAAGATAATAAAACACGTGCGTGCATTGTTCCTATACTTGGATAGTCGCATCGATAAGCTAATTAGCTTTCATTACGCAATATCTTCTCATCCCACATACCACAGTGTCTCAAGACGAAAGTCTTTGACCAGTGCGTGTTACCAGTGATGACCTATGGTACTGTGAGGTTTTATTAAGAGATATAACCTCATGTTGCACAGGCTGGCATGAATGCTATAGTATCCGAACAATCTGTCAAGATATGTTTAAATTAGAATTAGTAATAGTTTTCACTTGTCGATAAAGAAGAAACTAGTCTGCCCCCGGTAGCCGCTCGCGTGTGTCTTTGTATTAATGGTTTAAAAATATAATCTTGCTATCCCTCTTCTTTAATTTAAAACGATCCTGAGTGCTGCAGCCAAGTTGGTGCTCACAGTACTGAAACCTGGTCGCTCACAATGGACCTTATCAGAAGGCTTAAAGTCACCCAAAGGGCAATGGAGAGGGCTATGCTTGAAGTTTCCCAACGTGATCAAATCAGAAATGAAGAGATCCGCAGGAGAACCAAGGTAACCGACATATCCCGAAGAATTGCCAAACTTAAGTGGCAATGGGCAGGGCACATTGCTCGCAGAACGGATGGCCAATGGGGCCGAAAGGTTCTCGAGTGGCGACCGCGTACCGGAAGACGTAGCATTGGAAGGCCTCCCACAGGATAGACCGATGACCTTGTGAAGGCCACAGGAATCCGCTGGATGCGGAAAGCACAGAATCGGTCAAAGTGGTGAGGCTTAGGGGAGGCCTATGTCCAGCAGTAGACGTCTTTCGGCTGAAATGATGATGATGATGACGAAGGGGTTTTACGTCCAACTTCAATCCTTGTTATATAGGTATTTTGTACCGCTAGATTTAAAAAATCTTACACTGCAGTATGGCAAGTTACCAATGAATGTATCTGTAACAAAGTTCATTCTTAGTCTTTTAGAGCAGTTCTGCATTGCATCCGAGTCGAATTCGAGAAATGTCGGTCCGAAGTAGCCATAGTGTTATTTGTATGACAGGGTGCGCACTAGATCCGAACTCTGTCCGTTCGAATTTACGAATTAACGAGCTTTCTCTCCCATTCAAAACAAAATTAATACAACAAAAACAAAACGCAATCTATTTTCCAATATGACGTATTGTTGACGCGTTTTAGGCACCGTGTAGGCGGAGCAACTGTTTTGATACTTTTCATTCAGTATGGAACAAATAATAAAAAGTATTTTTATAACTTGTCCTTCTATTAACGGTCGTGTCAAGTCAGGGCATTGGGAGTGATCAATTTCTTTGACGTAATGACACAGTAACCCGCTGACGCATCGTAAAGGCTTTCAATAAAGGGAGCAAGTTATAGGCGATAGCGTGTGATAGGCTGTCGTTTGGTTTGTAGCCGTAGAGTGAAATTGCGTGGCTATTTCGATCGTGTAGATTTGAGGTCGTTAGATAAAGTCGGCTCAAATTGAAGTTTATGTTTGTCGTCAGAACGCTTGGATGTAGCTGGAAATCTTAGCAATAACCCTCTATATTATAGAGTCAAGTGAAAGTCAAAGTCACCATCTATTGGTCAAGCTTATTATAGACTATACACGAAGACTAGACATAATAAATTGATTTTCACAATAACAGGTCAAACTGGATCGTTAATATTTACCTTTAATGCTTCAAAGTTAAAGTCAAATCATTTATTTCAAATAGACCGTGAAAAGAACGTAAAAATGTACAAGAAAATAGTATTGATTCTAGTCGCCCCTTCCAATAGGTAGTTTCGTATGGAGAAGAATGGGCAAGAAACTCCATAGAAACTCTTTTAAAAATAATGTTTTTCAATATTTTGTATACTTCGTTTCTGATATCCCGACTCGTTATCGGTCGAACCTTATCACTATTTAAGTTTTACCAAGTGTGACAATATCCACCCAGTAACCGAAACTCATTAGCAGTCTAGCAACAAACCAAAAATTTTACTTACTTGACATTTCTTTATCCTAAAGTGATTCCCGAAAGACGTCACAGCACGCATAATTCGCAAAGCATCAAGATTACCCATAAATTGCTCAACCAACCTAATCCATTAACGCCTCCGCTCGTAACATACACCACAGTTTATTGGGAGTATTTTTTCCTTACCTTTTATGACCTGTAGGTGTGAACTGGCTTTTATGTTCAATCAAATCACAATGTAGCCTAGCACTTGGCTTGGTCGTATCATCAGAACCAATTACGCGTAATAGAGCAGTGAAAGTGTGACGGTCGAATGTTGGTCGCGTAAAATTTTAATTATAATTTTTGTGGTGTATCGGAAGAATTGGTTATGGTTTTATGTGGGTTGGTAACTTTATTGGGGAGTGTACATAGAGTGGGCGCAAGATGAGTACACGGCTGCGCGCGCGGCTGGTGGCGTGCTTAATTATTATATACTTACTTTGACCTTACATAAACGACAAGAGCGCGCGGCATACGATTATTTTTAACCGACTTACAAAAAGGAGGAGGTTATATGTTCGACGCGCCCGTTTTTTTTTTTATTTTTTATTTTTTTTTATGTATGTCCACCGATTTCTCCGTCATTTGTGGACCGATTTCGAAAATTCTTTTTTTTGTTTGAAAGGGTATGCTCTTAAATTGGTCCCATATAAATTTATTAACTTTGCTTGGGTAGTTTTTGAGTTAGCTACAAAATACGTATTTTTTTTCCCACTTAGTATGTAGATGATATGATAAGTTCCTGACACTGGTAGTAGGTAGTGGTATTCGAATGAGTGTGGGGTAAGTACCACAACTAAAAAGTAAAAAATTAAAACTTTTTACAAAAAAAAAAAACTACCGACTTCCAAAAAAAACACTACAAAGTGAAAAATAACTTAATTTCGGAAGTCGCACAGTGGAACGAATGTATGGGAGCGGTTGGACGTAGACATTTCCGAAAAAAAAGAGTAAAATTATGCCAAACTAATGATGCCATCTTATTCGATTACTTAATGCCTTCATAACTTGTGGTGATGAATTTCTTCATAACTCCCATATTTCGGGAGTAATTTGAGAAAATGTGAAATTTTACTATGAAAATGAGTGTATCGAGCTCTCTCCCTCCTGATTCCGGGCTTGTTTCAAGTAGCGGTCTCTAATATCATAATGCTAATACTAAGAGCTATATTTAATACTAAGACACATAGTGCGCCAAATGTGCACTTTCTGGGATAAAAGGAAATGAAAATTTAAAAAAAAAAACGTTTTTTCCCCATTTGTATTTACTTTAAACCGCAGACAGACTTATTAAGAGGTCTATAAATATATTATATATATACAGAAATATATATTAACAAAAATATTCACAAGAACTGATGAGAGTATGACTTTTAAGTAAGTTGATAATAAATTACCTAGTTTCATTAAAAGTACAATAAATAATTAAGATGTAAGCTCTAATTTACTAAGTTACACATTTTAAAACAATAACATCATTTAATTATCTTCGTCATCATCATCATCATCAATTAATTCAAATTCAGAATCGATGTCCACTAAATCATTTATGTTAACAAATTCGATATCACTTTTCTCAGAATCCGTAAGCTCATAAAATTCCTTAAAAGAAGATTTTTTTACAAACTTATTTCCTTTTGGACGGATACTTGTAACAAGTGGATCAGAAGACAGTAAAAGATTGTGCATAATATCTTCATTGCATGAGATACTGCTATGCTTTCGAGAATGCCCCTCTCTATATTTTCTAAAATCTTTATTTCTAGCCTCAGATGCCTCTTCGGATAGAAAACCAATGGGCACAATTGACATGTTCTGAACTATGTCTGGCCCATGCATTAAAATTTTATGAAGTGAAGAAGGCATATAATACCATGGGTATAACTCCACGTAAAGCTTAGCAGTATCAAAGCAGAACTCTCGGAATTTAGTTACGTTGATCTTCTCTCCTGATGAAATACACTGCAAGATCACACAGATTTTTCTTAAAAGCATAGCATCTATTCCGGTCAGTTCAGCAGATTTAGTGTAGTTTTCAAAAAATCTCCTTGCCGAGTTGCCATTGTTGGTGGATCCACTGCCTTGTTTCACAACATCGAGAAGTAAGCCCGTTTCTCTTCTTACAGCCTCTTGAACTCTTTTCTTCCTGTCATCAACTTGCCTTTTTGCTATATCACCCCTTACTTGCCATGATTTTATGTCTAATTTGTAGGAAATGTGTAATAAGCATTCCATTGAGCGAATCCAAGCGTGAAGGGTGCTTAACCGGTAAAGGACCGGCGTCTCTCATGAGAGACGGCACACCCACGCGACTTACATCTCTATTTGTACTTGTTGTAATGGCTATTATCGTCTGTGGATTTTTCTGTCTATGGTCGGATAGATATTCTCGTCAAATAAATCGACTAAAAGCAAAAATATTAATAGGCAACATTTTAAAAAAATGTTGAAAATCACGTTCCCGCGCGGTAAAATGTCAGTCAAATGTCACTCCCGTCCGCTGTAATAATTCGTTTTTTAATGGTTTTTGTGTGTAAATCGTCGGAAAGTGGTGATATTTTCATTTTGAAGTAAATATTACATCGTTTTAGATAATATTCGCACTAAATAACACCTATTTTGACCCAACCAAAAAAGTGTAAACAACCAAAAAAGAGAAAGTTCCCGTCACAGTGAAAGTTGTAATATTTTGTGGTTTTTCTGTATGGATCTGATCCGTAAGTGTTTTATTTCTTTTCTATATTACATGTATCATCGTTTTAGACAACATTTAGAACAAAATAAAACAAAAAAATATTTTTTTGGTACGGTGAAAGTTACGTAAGCAATAGAAATTCTAGATCATCAAAAATCTAGATTTTTTGAATTTTTTGTTTTCAATGTTTGTCTCTAAAAACGCTTTTGTTAGATAACTTATCTATCCATAATGTACCCTGCAAAATTTCGTGTGAATTGGTACGGTAGTTTTATCAGAAATCGTTATCACAAAGAACAAAAGAAATAATAACAAAAGCGGGTAATAAAGATAAGTGAACGTTGTTTACAAAGACTGTAACCATTTGAAACGTATTTCTAATCTATTCGAGTAGCAAAAAACATTAACAATACTACTTGAGACATTGTAAAGAAATCCGAGTGTTTGTTTATTTAAGTGCGGTCGTAAAACTGTCACGGCGCGGACCACCCACGGCGACTCAGCCGTCCCTTACCGGTTAAGCTATATTTATACATGTCCTCGTTTGCGTGTTTATCTTTGATTAACTCTAAATTATTCATTTCTTTAGGACAAGCCTTGCATATGTCACACACTGAAGCTGCTGTATTGGATATAATGGAATGAATTTTACCATCAATCATTGTCAACAGCAGTTGGTGTTTGACACTAATTCCATCAGTGATGGTGGATGGAGTTAAGGCTTCAATCTCTGCTTCGATTTCAGCCATCTCTCTCTGCACATTTTCTTTGGTTTCCTTTATAAACTTAAACAATATTGGCCGGCAAAATGAAGTGGAAGATGGTCGCTCGTTTTCCCAAATTGTTACACCTTTTGAGACGAGCCGCAGTGGTACAAGACTAATCATAAAATTACTAGCAAGATCGATTTGCTCATCTTCACTCGTCCTTTGATGATAAATGCTTTGGCTAGATGATCCGTCAAAACCCCATTTGCTGGTCAATACGAGCTGTTGATTGGGATCAACAGGGGTTTCTAACGACCTAATAAGTCTTCTTGAGGTTAAATCCATCAAGGCTTGTAATTTGATTTTTGCAGAGCTCTCTGTAACTGTGAGATCTTCTTTGGCCGGATAGCACTTAATTTTTTCTTTAACCAACATGTAGTAACTCGGGTATTGAAGAGCTCCTTCTTGAGTGTTGAAATCCCGAAGAGTGTTATAGCGCCATTTCGATAAGTTCATCGATACATAAAGAGCCAATGCCTTCAAAGGGGATATTTCCCGTACCTGAATTGATTTACCTTCAATGAAGGCTTTGATTTTTGAGGCCTCTTCTGGATTCTCCGTCAAGTATTTCATAACATAAGCTGTATCGCTTTGTCCTGCCTTTTGAAGCGCCCTTTCGGCCGAAAACATAATTTCAGCGCTGCTACTGCTGCATGAAAGACTATCTTCAGTGCGTCTTCTTTTTTGCCGGTTACTAAGGTCCTCAAAAGATTTACGAGGACTAGGATGTGTACAAGTTGAAGCATCAGATTTAGCAGGAGAAATTATGGGCTCGATGACGTCACTTATATTTTCTGTAGAAGGTTCCATATTTTCATTCTGTAATTCCGGCCATTGAATTGCAGCCTGTAGCCAAATCTCATGTTTCTTCCGAAACTTATCTGTGCTTCTTCCAGACTGTGTCCATTTTGCATAAATGCGGTAGCAAAATCGACGACACCAGTCTTTTAAACTTGTTTCAGCACTTTCACATAACTGAACACAACTGTTATCTTTTAAAACACTGAACAAATAGTTAAAGTCGCGTAAATCTTTATGTGCGCGTGCGCATAAAGCAACGTGAATATCAAGATTTGTATTAAAATTTGGAAAATACATTGCGAGATTAGCTTGGATACAACGAGGTGTAAATCAACACTGATTTTAAAGTTACTAATAGTGACCTATTTATATAAAATCCAGGTATCCCAGGTATCCTTTGTTAAATATTGCAAGGTAATTAGTTATTGTGATAATTAGTAAATGATGCATGCTAAATTAGTGTATTAAGAGCCATTTAGTAATTAAATAATAGCAATGTTCTTATCAGTAATCATTAGTGCATCAGTTTTATATGTAAACCTTAAGTCCCTAATTATATATCCTAATTAGCTTATATCTTCTCTAATTGGCTGCTCAGAAATGTTATTGTAATAAGGTAAACCTTTAGAAAAACGGTTTTAATCAACAAAATAAACAAAAAATAAAAAAAATTGTGTTATAAAATAAACATCACTCTTTATCCCAGAAAGTGCACATTTGGCGCACTATGTGTCTTAGTATTAAATATAGCTCTTAGTATTAGCATTATGATATTAGAGACCGCTACTTGAAACAAGCCCGGAATCAGGAGGGAGAGAGCTCGATACACTCATTTTCATAGTAAAATTTCACATTTTCTCAAATTACTCCCGAAATATGGGAGTTATGAAGAAATTCATCACCACAAGTTATGAAGGCATTAAGTAATCGAATAAGATGGCATCATTAGTTTGGCATAATTTTACTCTTTTTTTTCGGAAATGTCTACGTCCAACCGCTCCCATACATTCGTTCCACTGTGAGTCGGTGGCAAAAAACGAAAACACAAAACCCAAGACACCGACTTCCGAAATTAAAGTTATTTTTCACTTTGTAGTGTTTTTTTTGGAAGTCGGTAGTTTTTTTTTTATAGTTTGGATTTCAGCCACGCACAGACTTATCTTGCAAGTACTCTGCAACATGTTTTGGCTTGTTACAAAACTTAAACATGTTTGTTTAAGTTTTGTTGTAAAGTTTGCAAAATGGAACATTAAGGCTCACTGTCACGGTGTCTGTCTGTCAATCACAAGCAATTTACTTTGAAACAAAGTAAAGCTGACTTAAAATTGTTTAAAAGCTTAGGATTTTTGGCGTATTAAAAATATCTTAGTGCAAATATTTATGTATCTCATGCAGTTTTTAGTGTAGTTATTATATTATTAAATTTATTGTATGATTCATAAGTCGGGTCGTCAGATAATTCCTTGTGATCCATCTCTCAAAAAACGATATCATTGGATATAACTTAAAAGTCACTGTATCACTGCTTTAAAGATAAGCATGACAGGTCGATTCAATAATTTTTTGTCGCTAAAATGCTGATTCACAATAAAATTCATATTGAAAATATTTTATTTTTAAAGAGGATTTTACGATCTTTTAATTTAGTACTTGGTATTGGGTTTTTCCATCTGGAATTTGGCCGTAGCAGCCTGGAGTCTGGATTTGTGCCGGGTTGATGGTAATTGGCTTGCTCGTGGCGAGCTCGTGGCTAAGTAATAACAGCCGCACGGGTCGATCCACCAGGTTAAGCTACGCTTGCCAGGGTTGGTCCGTGGATGGGTGACCATCTTTACATACCGAGACTCCTCCGTACCTCGGAAAGCGCGTTAAATCGTTGGTCCCGGCTGTCATTCGCGGATCTATGGACAGTCGATACGAGTCGCCAGAAGCCCGAAAGTCTGACACCAGTCTTACCAAGGGGTATCGTATTACCCAGTTACTGGGTTGTGAAGGTCAGATAGGCAGTCGCTCCATGTAAAATACTGGTATTCAGCTGCATCCGGTTAGACTGGAAGCCGACCCCAACATAGCTGGGAACAGGCTAGGCAGATTGATTGATGGCAATTGGCTTGCCCCTGTTACATGGGACTTAAATATAACTGGCGAAATGTGGATGTACTATAGGTACACCTATATCCAATCCATCGGGGAAACAAGGCATGATGTTATTGTGTTAAGGGCCTATACTACCTCAAATGGCTTAGCATGATCATCTGTTATTTCGAAAATACTGCAGCATTAATTTTGAAATAAATATATATTAAAGTTAAAGATTAATGTTAGGTACTATGCTAGACGAAAACACGATTCCATGAAAATTTCTCGATAGAAAAAAATTCCAAAGTTACCTCCAAACCAAACAATAAACCACTGGTATTAAAAAAATACTTCAAATTAGATCATGAAACTTTGCATAATTACTGAACTAACTATATAACAGCGACTATGTGTTTTATTTTTTTTAAATTACCATTATTTTCGCCGTAAAAAGCAATTACCCAAATTATTGACGCCTCGGAGCCGCTAGCACTCCATTCCGTCTCGCTCTCACTCAGTCCGCGAGCAGTATGGTGCGAGTGAGGTAAAAAGTGAATTTGAGCTGAGGTAGTATGGGCTCTTAATTAGTACTCCAAAAATATAAACCAAAAACAAAGTTGAGCCTTGAAACAAAAGTAAATTCTTTGCCGACTATAAATCTTTTGTAAACACTTTTACATTGCACGTAGTAAAATTAAAGTAGAGTAGGTTCTAAATAGCACTAACGTTTCTTTTTATACTGAAAGGACTGAGTAACGATGTTTTTATTTTTGTTTTTTTTTACGATTTTCTGGAAGACTTTTTGATTACATCTGAATGAATCTCAATCCTAAAGCGGACCAGACACTATTACTAATAATGACATTAATTATTACTGTCATTCCTTCGAATATTGACGTAAACTATTAAAATATTTAGATCACATCATCATTCTAACTGTCAGTAGTAATGACATTACTTGAAAAAAAAAACAGAACGATAGAAAGGTCAGAACCTGTACTCACAACCGGCGTGCGTTTATGACCAGTAGTGCTTATTCTGTAAAAATCTCACCGTGATAACTTAGGTGAAGTGAGCTGCCAATAGTGTCAATCCTTAGCAACTGACAGCTCACTCCACGCTCACTTCACCTAAGACACACGGTGAGATGGTTACAGAATAGCACTACTGATGTATGAACGTAAACGAAGCAAAAGAAGTATGTAAGGATCATAGCAGGTGGCATTCTGTAGTTTCTGCCTATCCCCATGGGAAGAAGGCGTACCTAAGTTTATGTATGTATTTAATCTCAAGGGTCAAATTAAAATTTAATCTGGCTCAAGTCATGTTGGGTTTATAACAATATTACTATACTCCATTTGAAATAAGATTAGACATTTAAACAAACCTTTTTTACAGTCCGTTCAACCGATTTTGACTTCTATACCGTAGAAATAAGGATGGCACTAAAAGCAAAAAAGTGGTTACAATACCAAATGTTTACTGCAGCTCCCATTTGTCATTCCACCAACGCAATAGAAATCAAAATCGGTTGAACGGACTGTAATAAAGGTTTAAAATTTAAATGTCTAATTTTATTTCAAATTGAGTATAGGTACTATCGAAGAAATGCATATCTATACACTGTGAGGACTATTCTTGCTTGCAGCGCTCGGCCGCTATAGTATCGCTTACCTACGAAAAAAAAAGGGTAGCGTGTACGGGATTTTATTTTCAATATGCTTATATATACGTTACCCCAATGGTACATCAATTCGTAACTGTCATCTATGGGTAAACAAGGGTCTTCTTAGATGGGCGTATCAATCATAATGACCCTTAATCAATCAATCAGTCGCGTCGACTTATCGCAGATCACAGTTGGACATTATTATCTGGCAAACGACTAGGGGACCGAAATGACGAGCTTTTCGTGGTTATGAACTCTTTGCACTATTGGAGATTTTGACAGGAACTCTTAATCTAAAGGGTTTTTCAATAAGGGCGGGTCGATGTTGAAATGGAATAAAACAAGCTGTATGTGAGATATGAACGAAATTCTGTTTTTATTTGAAAGGCTGTATGCCATTATTTATGGAATGTGACATCGTTCAAATATCCGCGCGGCTTCACACGGTAGATCCAATATTCAATGACTCTGCTGCATAGATCTGGCTCAATTTGAGCGATGGCCTGGGTTATGTTGACTTTGAGGGCATCGGTCGATTGCGGCTTTTTGGCATAGACCTGTGATTTTAGAAAACCCCACAAAAAAAAGTCTAGTGGGGTCTAATCACGCCCTCAAATTGCTCATGCAGAATGTCCATCGTGGCGTTCGTTTGGACTAACAACACTCATTTTAATAATAAAGTGTTACCATTACGACGTGCTGCTCATTCGTGTAACTTGCCATCATAATTTGGCATTAGTGACTGAATATTAAACAACAGATTTGACAGATCCCGCCAAAACAACATGGCCGCCACATACTGTCAACATCGACCCGTCCCTATTACAAAACCCTATACTAGGGCTCAAACCAAATAAAAAACTAAGACATAGCGCGATCACAGTTGACAAACTGTGATGTGAAGCAGGTTTCGTAAACATGTGTGCACTTAGTGAGGTGTAGTTTAATTGTAGTTCTATTTTATTGTGTGCGTGTGAGCGTGTATGGACACAGCGAAGTTGCAGTTTTGGCATGCTTCACTGTATTGTTCGCAGCGCTCTGTCTTGGTTTTTTATTTGGTCTGAGATTAAAGGTTGTTTTTCCATGGTCAGATAACTGGTTGTGATCCCGATTTTCTCCCATTGATGGTTATTGTTGGTCTGTTTTGTTTTTGTTTTTGTGTGAATATTGTGTGGGTCAAATAAAATTTTCTTTCTTAGATGTAGACGACTCAATAATATTGGGGATGTTCTTCAGAAAGGTCAGGTGTGTAGTACTTACAACTGGTGTGAAAAAGGCATGAGTTTATGTATGTGTAGGTATGTATGAAACTCAATATTGTGTTCATAATTTGATGAAAAAAGAATGTATTTATGTATTTACTATCTACTTTAACATAAGACGGCTGCCCGTCAATTACATCTTCAGTCGTCCGCGAACGAAACGGTCGCCAACCGCGTCCCAACAGCGGTGACCACGGCGGTTTACAACTGTGTAGTTGGTGGTTTACGACCAAATTTCAAACAGCTCTGCCTCTTTTTTTTTTGGGTGGGAAATTATCAGATAACTTCTCCCGCTCTGGGCGAAGCGGGAGGGCGTGTCAGACTCTTACTGAATAAAACTCACCCGTGTTCCTTCAGTTGCCATGTTGCTTGGAGCCACGATCTCCCTTTCGAACTTCTTCGCAACCCCAGCAGGCATCGGCCCTAGCGAACCCCGTCAGTTCTGCTGACATCTCTTTGAGGCGCGCGTGGAACACAACGCGACGTTCCCAGTCCTGGTCCTTATCGGACGGCGAGCTACCCATTGCTCACCGTCCGCAAGCCCGCGCCTACAGCAAACAGCTCTGCCTGTCGCCAACCAAGGTCACCTCTGTCGGGGACGCTTTTAGCGTCCAAAAGTGCGATGAGAGTGTGGCATACCGAACATTACGTTTTAATTCGATTAAGTACACATGGCAGTTAAATGAATATAAATGGTGTGTTATAAATTTTGGTAAACCATCGATTATTCGAAAAACTAACTTTGACTAAAGAAGTGGTGGAAGGAAGGCTGTTGCTAATATAATATTGCTTCCAGGCTTTCACAACTTTTTTATAAATAATATTTGTCATCGAAAAGCTAAGAAGAAGAATGAATCTAGCAAAGCTCCGTTCCTTGTGATTTATAGTAGTTTCCAGTGAAGCAATAAGCTATCTTCTATTCCATGGGATTTGATAAGGTTATTGAGGATTTCATATGGATTTAAATCACTTCACGCTGCGGCAGCCCCACATACAGGGTAAGTTTTTATCCAGTGCGCAAACTTTAACACGTGACTTTACTCATCATTATAAACAACTTTTACTATGGGACCAAACCTGAAATCGAGAAAAAAAATCAGCTGTTCCCTACATTATGTTCGCATAACTCGTCAAAATGTAGGGAACAGCAGATTTTTTTTTTCGCGATTTACAATCGAACAGTTTAATTAAACTTCTAACTAATAGTTTCATTAAATCTAATTTCAAATGACATCAGATTATATTCTAAAATTAGACAAATTGCAATAACGTATTAGTTTATATTTATTACTAAACATACACATTCAAAGTTAAGCAATTAACGAAACTAATATCAAATTACAATTTGAAGTCATTATTCAGATTTATGGCCATTCGATACTAAATGTGGTGTGTTTTAAGTAATCTATAATACCTCAAATTGCTTACGCTAGTATTAAAAAAAAATACATGAAACTTTGAATATAATAACTGAACTATATGTAAAACAGATATTTTGTTATTCATTTTAATTATCATTATTTTTACCGTAAAATGAAATTACCTAAACTATCAGCGCCTTGGAGCCTTCACCGCTTTGTCTCGCTCTCATTCAGTCCGCAAGTAGTAGTGTGCAAACGAGATAAAACCCTAATTACTTAAAATGCGCTAGTTAATTGCGACAGCCCCTCATTTTCATATAACAAAAATACGTGACTGTGAGAGATAATTCAATACAATCGAACAGTTTAATTAAACTTCTAAGTTCTAATAGGTTCATAAAATCTAATTTCAAATAACATAAAATGATATCTACTCCAAAATATCACTCGTACCAATTATTCTCAGTGACTATTTAACACTATACCACAAGTTCAAAGTTAAGCAATTAACGAAACTCAGAAAACTAATATCGAATTACTATTTGAAGTCATTTATTCAGATTTATAGGATCAGTAATTAGAGGTATCTATGACACGCAAAAGTGATAAATGGGAAGGGTTTTCATCGCTGGGAAATAAGATGTCGTAAGTTACACGTGCCTTTTTATGGTGGGAAATTATCAAATAACTTTTCCCGCTCTGGGCGGAGCGGGAGGGTGTGTCAAACTCTTACTGACTGAAACTCACGTGTGTTCCTCCAGTTGCCTGTATGTTGCCAGGGGCCACGGTAACCCTTTCGGACAAAACCACAACCCCGGCAGGCATCGGCCCTATCGGACCCCTTCATTTGTGCTGACATCTCTTTAAGCCGCGCGTGGAACACAATGCACCGTCGACCCGGGCCTGGTTCTTATCGGACGGCGAGTTACCCATTGTTCACCATCCGCAAGCACGCGCCTACGGTGGCCGGGAATCGGCCTGTGATTTCCGACGCCCAGGGCGTTTCCTGCGGCGGTTAGGAGCCTGAGGGCGCGAAATTTACCTCTCCCTCACGCGCTTTGCCTCTTCCTTTGCAAGCATTACTGCTTCGCAGAAGGAGGTGACGGCCTCCCATGCCCTCTCGCTCCATACCATGGCCTGTACCAGGGCCGGACGCGAGAGATCACCGCCGCCAAAGTTACATGTGCCTCGAGTGTCTGCCTCGTTAGTCTAGTGGTCGCAAGCGCTACTGCTGACCTTGATGATCTGGATTCGATTCCCAAGTTGGGATAAGAGTAATTGGGTTTTTCCATCAGGAATTTCCCAGTAGCAGCTCGGAGTCTGGATTTGTGCCTGGTTGATGGCAATAGGTTCGCCCCCTATTACAGGCGTGATGTTATTTTATATAGGTTACACGTGTTTGTGAAAGGGAAAAAGAAATTTGAACTGGAATAAAGAAGATTTTTATATATGGAAGAGCTTCCCGGGATTTTTATCAGTTAAAAATGTGGGGATTATAATCACTTCCCTATATTGATCTGCCATAACAAAGCCTAATGTGATAATTCGAGTATAGGTACTTATACTTCATTTGAAATAAGTAGACATTTAAACAAACCTTTTTTACAGTCCGTTCAACCGATGTTGACTTCTATACCGTAGGCATAAGGATGGCATTAAAAGCAAAAAAGTGGTTACAATACCAACTATTTACTGCTGCTGCCATTTGTCATGCCTACAACGCAATAGAAGTCAAAATTGGTTGAACGGACTGTAAAAAATGTTTATTTAAATTTCTAATCTTATTTCAAATGAAGTATACTTATAGGTAACATTAAGATGCCGTGAGTAACATGTCTCGCATCTTATTAATGGCCTATGAATAATTTCTAAGGTCTGGGTAAAACATTTATGTAACATTACTTGAATTGTTTAAAAGTTCTTTGTTATTTTACACAATTACGGCGTAGCAACAAACGACAAAACCCTTTATGTTACTTCAGTATTAATTAAATGTTTACAAACTAATTTACCGATGGCACCGGCGGCGGCGGAGTAATCAAATCACCAATATAAGTTACTATCGGCCGCCATTTTCCTTTATTCAACACTAGCTTCTGCCCGCGACTTCGTTCGCGTGGAAGTCGTAAGAAACGGTACACTAAAATAACAGCCACATTTTTATAAAACTCTCTCTGCCCCCGACCCACCGCGTCGCATCGTATTGCCCGCCAGCGCTAATCAACGTCAAATCATTTATTTCAAATAGGCCCTTGTATGGACGGCACTTTTGAACGTCAAAATTTACAAAATAATAGAATTGATTCTTCTAATCGCCCCTTCCAAAATGTAGTTTTCGTATGGAGAAGAATGGGCAAGAAACTCCACCATTACTCTTTTAAAATGTTTTACAATATTTTGTATAGGTACCTATATTTATTAAATAATTAGATGTGAAGACGATGCACCTAGAATAAAATTACTACACCACAATAGGTAAAAAGAATTAAAAACATGGTGCTCACATAAACTTTGTTCTTGTTTCTAATTTTCTTTGTTATCACTTAGTGTTCTTTCTGACTTTTTTGTTTTTGCTCAACACCGGGGTCATAGAGTTTGGCTATCGAATGCAATTTTTTTTTTTTAATCTAACTGGTAGTTCCATAGATTAGCGCATGCAAAAAAAAAACAAACTTAAATTATTAAATACTTTCATTATTAAATTAGTAAGTAAAGTATAGATAGAAACAAGTGAGTAAATACTTTTTCGAGAGAAAAAAAAGAAATTGCGAGAAAGTGCTCTTGTATTTTCCTGGACTTTGATTAACAAGGAGTCGTTGAGATTCTGATTACTTTGAGAATGCTTGGACCTTTTTTCACATCTTTAGGTCAGTGATCCTAGTTCTTGTTCCCTCCATTCTCTACTGATTTGTTACACCTCCTAATACAAGGATAGAGAGGTAATCTTTGCTATATATTTTTCAATATGTCGAGGGGAAGTGAAAACGACAATGCCTCTATGATTTTATTTAGGTCGTAAATTCGTTCTAAAGTAGATTTTGTTGGACCTATAACTCATTGTAGAACTTTTTTAACGATTGGAGTATGTAAAGTAAAATACAATGGATGTGGATATATTTAGTCATCTGTTCCGCTTAGCTATTCCTAAAAAGCTTTAAAAAATCCTGAAAGAAATCGACACGTGTTTCACCTCTCAACAAGGCATCCTCAGGATGACAAGAGCAATAGCAGAGCAGCTGCTCTGCGTCCAGCGCTTGTTGTGGCAACACGCCGTGTTCGGGGTTGCGACAAGTCAATCGTCATACTGAGGATGCCTCGTTGAGAGGTGAAACACGTGTCGTTTTTTTTTTAATCTTTATTTAAGGAGCTTGGTCAACAAGACTAAGTCGCTCCGTAAGCCTTTCTTATAATTAATACACCATTTTATAAAAATACAATTCTTTCATATGAGTAATTATTTTTTACGAATACCAATCCGCACAAGTTTATATAATAGCCTCGCTGTTTCTGACAAGGGGAATGCTAGAATGTTATTGCACCTCTCTAACATCAACACCAAAGTGTGTCAATAACTCAGCTCTGAGATCTTCGTTCCGGGCACACTCCACCATGATGTGAAGAACGTCTTCCACTTTCCCACACTCTGTGCAATTGGGAGAAGGAACTTTTTTCATTAAATATGCGAATTTATTTAAGGGGACATGTCCAGAACAAAGTCTGACAGCTGTAACAATTTCTGTTCTGCCTAAAAAACATAAATCGAATCATGGCGATTTCCAATGTTCTCCTTGTATCGTTTTATACCCACACCCCCTTCTCCACAGACTTCAATAGACCTCCACAGATCAAAGTGTTCCCTCCAGTTTAAAAACAATGTCAATCTTTATAAAATGGATGTACATGCAATGGTATGCCGTCACTTGAAGTACACGCGCCAAGTCAATCGTCATCCTGAGGATGCCTCGTTGAGAGGTGAAACACGTGTCGATCTCTTTTAGGGTTTTTTATGGCTCTTTAGGAATAACTAAGTGGAACAGGTTACTAAATATATCCACGTCTATTGTATTTTATAATGTATTTCCGCAAGGTCACGCCTGAATCTGTATGTAAAGTAGTAAGTACCCACACGTCGCTGCCATCTGGTAATGCTAATGTGGCTAGAAGAATTGCCAGTTTCTGGATGTGTGTACGTTAAGTTTTTGAACTATGTAGTTGAATTATAATTTTTAAATAATAGAACAATATTCTTTTATCTATGCCCGTTACATACGTCTGAAAAAAAAGCTGAAACTTAAGGTGTAATTCGAAAATAAATGTAGACATTATGTCAAACGACATGAGTCCCATTTTTGTGATAACAGTCTTAAATCCATTACGACTTTTTCAATTCACTAGATCGTTACAGTTGCGTGTCAGTAATATTTTATTTAATAGTCTACGATTCGAAGTTCACGTATGTAATGTCCCTTCAGGCGTGCGAACATTAAGTTCTGTAAAAAAGTCAATATCTCATCGACACTCCTTTTATACGAAAAAACTAGCTTCTGCCCGCGGCCTCGCCCGCGTAGATGTCGAAAAATATCCCTTGGGAACATACTACTGGGATTAAAAGTTCCCTTTGTGTTAGTTTAGGTTATACTATCTGTGTGCCAAATTTCCAATCCGGAACACACATTTCAACAAACAGTCATATACAAAAAATCTAATTAAAACTATATTTTCGGCATCAGACTCATTTCCCACCTCGTAGCAATTACTTTTTTTCAAAAATGTTCAATGTAGGTACAGTTTTGACTTCGTTACTATTTTACACAAATATTAAAAAAAGAAAAGAGTTGTATTTTTGTTAGTAACGAATAAACTCAAAATCTACTGGACCGATTTAAAAAATTATTTCACCTGTAGAATGCTTTATACAAACTGTGGGCCCAAATAGTATAAAACTGCGTCACATTGAAGCGCCAGTTTTGTGGGTCGCGGCAGACCACGTTAGAGACGGCGCGGCGGGACGAGCTGGATAGGTTCCGTCAAAACTGCAAAGAGGACGCACGGGATCGCGAAAGGTGGGAATGGGATAGCGTAGGATAGTAAAAAAAAAAGGTAGTACTGACACAGCTGTGACTTTATAACGGTAACCTGTCAAAGGTCTTAGGCCTGACACGCGGATGGGCTCCATGGGAACGCGACGGCCCCCGTTGCGGGTACCCGTCGCGGAGAACGGATTATTTTATTTACGCAGTGTCGCTAGTTCCATTTTAACGGTGTGCATGTATAGCCGTGTCGATGAAGAACTTAATATATTAAGTAGTACCTAGGCAACTGAGCTCTGGCCTGGTGAAAATAGAAAATGAGAATGCTCATTTAATAGTATAGGATTACATTGCAAAACCGCTGGCGCAACCGCGTGTGCTGCAGCGCGGGCGTCCATCGCACGGAGGCGGGACACGTAGCGCAAGCGCGGGACCTGCTTCCCCGCGACGGATACCCGCGCGTGTCCCCGTAGCGGAGCACTTTTGTATGGAACCGCGCGGACGTCCGGTTAACGCAGTTTCAGGCCTTATAAATGACGAAAACATTCGAATTTTGATTGAAACATTAAAACAAGAAAATAACGATTGGTTCATGAACATATAACGGTTTTTCAGATTTGGGTAAACTAGAATTCGAAGTTCAATATTTAAAAAGATAATTACTTTGGTTTGATTTCCCCAGTGGATTCGTTTTCGATTTAACCGGAGTTAACTATTTAACATTCTGTTGGATTTCGGTACCATCAATGCCAGAATACATGGGGTGATCTGGTATTGCTGGTCCTGTAAAGCCTCAGCCAAGCACCAGGTAAAATAATTACGACTTTTCCCTTATGTGAATTTAATAATAATAGTCCTCCAGACTGAATTTCGACCATGGCGACCAATCTCAGCGGAGACCAGCCTTCGGCGCGGGAGATATTACAATGCACAAGTGTGTGCACAGACACAGGTGCACTCTCTCTTCCCTCACTCTCATAGTCCGATGGGACGGCAACCCGACACGACCGGAGAGAGATCAGGCGCAGGGCCAAACAGCTTATCGTGCTTTCCGAGGCACGGGGGTATCACACCGCCAACTTCCAAACTCCGGGCTGTTACTAAGAAATTCCTAATGGAAAAACCCAATAACACTTTGCCCGACCCGGGAATCCAACCCAGGACCCTACGGTCAGTCGTCGGGATTGCAACTATGAGACCAACGGAGCAGTCAAATCAGTAAATTTATGTTATAAATGTAGTAATAGGTTCATGAGGTACATACCTAATTGCTGACAGGCATACATTAACCTGTAAAGAAGATAAATATTAGAATTTGTGAAACACATTGATTATCATACATTACTGAGAGGTTAGTAAAGAAATACATCAGAGGGACAATTTCTGTAATTTTTCAGAACATTCACATCTAATTCGCAATCTGTCAAAAATACTATATAACCAACATTTTTGACAAGTTTGACAGATTACGACTGGAATTTGAGCGTTTTTTAAGTATGAGAATTGGCCTTCAGGAGTAAAGGGTCCTGCCGGGGTTGCGGAAAAGTGCGAAAGGGATACCGTGGCCCCTGGGAAAATGGCAACTGAAGGCACACCGGTGGGTTTTAGTCAGTAAGAGTCTGACACGCCCAAGTTATTTGATAATTTCCCAGCCAAAAAAAAAAGCCTATACTCCATAGGCTCATAATAATACATGGAACTCATAAAGCCGGATTTACATTATTATTATTTATTTATTTCAGAAAAAACTACATAATAGGTTACAAACATAATCATATTGTGACAACAAAAAGATAAAATCGTTACATACATTAATTGTTATGGTAAAATTATTTTCACGAAGCTAGTTTCAATAACGGTGCAAATTGTTTCGTATTTGCAAGAATATAAGTACATTATGTTCTTAAGTACAATGGGTGTAGGATCACCGAAATCACGGCCCCGTCAGCCAGCATCAAAGCTTTATTTTTCAATATACAATATTATCGTACGAATGTGCTTTCGCGACACTAGTTTCACGTCGCTTTTGACCGTGAAATTTGTTGCGCGACATTACTTTCACCCAAAGTCGCGCTTGGCACGAAAATATTTTGATTTCATGAAATTAATGCATGCATCATGAAATTACTAGGTTTCATCACCAGACGACCTAACCTAACCTAACATTTTTCTGGATTGTATAACTTTTTTCTCGGTGGGCCAATTTTATGGAGCCCATAGTAAAAAAATATCCTACATTCATGAACTACGAAATGGACTAGGTTACATAAAGTAGCAGATACACTCACACATACACCCCCACTTACACACATTCTCTCATACACTCTCGCATACACTCTCTCATTCACTCTCACAGACACTCTCGCATACAGACACACTACGCACTGGTATTTACACTCGAATCACACACTCACTAACATACTTGTTTTTATTTGATATTTTAAGTACCTACGGATTTGTTTGAACAGATTAAGATTATGCTGTACTATGGAAGAGCGGAGTCTCTTAACACAGGCATTGTTTGCTTAAAAGGAGGCTCCAAACACGAAACCCTTTTTTGTAAACAGAAGCATAAATAAAAACATTTAAAATCATTTTTTAAATCATAATTGAAGAAATGTAGTTTGCACCTATCCTGCCAGGGAATACAGGCATATTGTATAATGTAGAATATTGTTTATATCAGGGGAATAAGGCACAATAAAACAAATATTATTTCGTGGCACTCATAACTTCGAAGAAATATTGTGTTCCATTCACCTAATAGATCGCTAAACACAAGTTGAAAGAAAAACCAATAATGCATAAAAAAAATAAAAACTAATGTCAAGACTTTTAAAAATATCGAATAAAACATTTCACCGTGTGACATAAAATCAAGGGCCGTGTCTTTCACTTTATTATTTGAAAAGGTGAACGTCCTGAAAGACACATATTTAATACGGGGACAGTGAATTATTACTGTCATATATTGAAAATTGGACGCGCTAGGGATTTTGCAAGGTTGTATGAATTTTTCATTGTACGTAGGAGTATGACACGTGTCTTGAATTTGAGTGTTCTGATGTTATTAACGGTAATGAAGAGATACCATCTATTTGTGAGGTTGATTTTTATATTTAGCAGCTACTAAGAAACAATTTAATTCATTAGTATTACTTTCTACAATATTTAAATTGTCTTTTTAAATCATCTTGTTAAAAACATCGTTCTTAAAACTTTTTGATGAACTTTTTTCGAAAACGAAGCAAAAAAATTAAGAAAATTCTTTGGCATACCATAACTTAAAGCAACAATAAAAGCTACACCGTCTAAACAGTGTTTAGCGATTCAAGTCATTTATTGCTTCAATTTTATTGTATGTGTAAATGTGGCTTAAGCCAAGCGCACATTACAGCCGCAACAGGCCGCAGCGCAACGCATTTCCATATAAAAAATGTGGTGCGGACCGCCTGTAGTGTGCGTGAGTTCATTGAAAACGTACGAAAATGTTGAAGGGGAATTGTTGCAATGCGTTGCGTTGCGGCGCGGCCAGCCCCAATCTGCGCTAGCCTTTAATTTTTGCATGAAACATTCTCTGTTTTGACGTTAGACGTGTTCATAATTCAAAAAAATATTTTCTTATTGGCGCCGTTTAATATATATGTCTGGCAGCCATGGAATTAGTATGTACTATATAGTACAACTGGCAGCCTAATGTCAACACTCCTCTTTGTCATGTTTTCATAAATAACCCTTTTAAAAATGTTGGCACTATTTTCTAACAATAAACCCATTTATTAGGTTATTTTTCTTCAGCCCATTATTTCTAAAGACTATCATCGATTGATAAATGAACTACTTTTGTAACGACCTGTCAACAATAGTTACTTTTTCTTTTTCACGGTATTATGTTGTTGGCCGAAAAGGCGGTTTGTTCATCGAAAAATAAATAGTCTTTTTGTTTTTATCAAAATTCCATTTGCTTTTTCAGATAAAGGGGATAATGATATTGGAAATGGTATACTCATCTAAATTTTCTTCAGATATAATATTAAAAAGTCAATTAAAATAATTAACGCAACAAAATTTTAACAATTATTTTATGGCCATAATTATTTTTATCGACAGGCAGGGAATAGATAATAGAGCGAAGATAGATCATTTATTTGGTGCACACAAAAGATATAACACAACATACAAAAGCATGATTAATAACTAATTACATGAATATTAGGAAATAGCTAAGTACAAAGTGCCAATAAACGAAAAAAAAGATGAAAACATGAAGACATTGTGATAACACTATTGGCTATGACATACTTTAAAATAAAGACTCAACAAACATACAAAGTGCGGTGTACAGTAAGCGCTCAAAAGTGCATGAGCACGCTAAGAGTCATATTGCTGTGAACACGCGGTATAGCTCGTACATTTGTATGTGTAAGCAACACGATACACACACCACAGATAACGCAGTTTTGTTCTACACGAAACAACAATATATTTCCGTCGCTTTAAACATGCTAGCACACACGCACTATGCGCGTGAACTTGACCAGTTAATGGCATTGCTAAAATTCGATAGTAACTTATCAAGTGCAGATAGCAGAAAGCGTTAAGCGTTGGTATGGAATTCAAACTGCCTCAGGTTCTAATCTCGTAAAACACAGTGCGGTTTTTTGCAAATATTATTATTTTTGTTTTCGATAATAATATTTTTTAAATATTGCTGCTTTTTTATGTTGTTATTGCAATAAAGGTTTTAGAATAAAAAATGCGTGATACATGATAACAAAATTAAAAAAATATGTTTATTCGTTATATTTATTTTACATAAGTTAACACACTGCTACAATTATTTATCATTACTACTTCAGCTGAATAAGATGTGAAATAGATGTCAAGAAACTAGAAGCAGTTTGTATTATTTTGACATATTTAAATTATGAAATATTTTAAATTTTTAATGGATTTTTTCACCATAAACATTAAGCTTTGATCATGGTCGAAGTAATTAAGTAATAAATAAGAATATTAGACTACTTAAAATGTAAAAAACTACTTACAGAATAGGTAATTTTAAGGTTAAATATGGGCAGTTTGTTTATATTTTATTTGTATTAATTATTTTACATTTTATTTGACTTTAGTAAATATTGGTTGTTATTGAGGTTAAAGCTTAAGTATTCATTTTCTTTACGAAAAGAAGATTGAAACTAAACCTCAAATTTTAATCCTAAAATAAGACTATTACTAAAATAATATTAAACAATTTCGGAATATCTGCAAGAAATACGACAAACACCCTATTGAAACGTGCTTAAAAAATTCGTTACCATAAATTCATGCAATAACGAATCTGTTGTTTATTAAGTTGGTAAGGTCAATATTTTAAGGTCAAAAACGGTTTTCTAGCTGGTCTTCAGTGATGCAAGCCTTCAGAGTGCACGGCGAACGGTTCATGACGTGTTTTTAATAATTCAGCAAAATATCTCGTTGGTATGAAACCATTTGTTTCATTCACCATTTGACGTCGCTGCTACTCGATAATAAGCCCCTTCCTCATATCTCTTAACCCTCACAGTATTTCTCTAGAACAAAGAAAAACATTGTTTTTATTACACATAATACCTTATTATTTATTATTCACTAATCGAATTAAACCTCACAGTGAATTTAAAACTTTAAAGGCATCTTCTGTCTCAACAATACCTCTGTTCTATCAACAATACCCTTGATTAAGATTTATGTTTAGTAAAATATGAAATATATAAATGATAACACTCACACTTAGTCCGGTTTCATTAGATATTCACTTCACTTTTACGCAGCGCAATAATATTCTCTGATCTGATCTGATCTCTTCAATATATTTTATGCCTGCTTTTTGATAATAATAACCACAACACTGCGCTAAATACTCGTCACCAATATTATCCACGAACCAAAAAAGTTCTATTAATAAATACTCGTAACAAACTGCATCTACCCCACAGAAATCGAAATAATTTACTAAGTTTTTTGTGGTCTACCTGCTAAACTTTAATATTTATGTGAACAAGACGAATGAAACTAAAAACGAATGATGATTATTGAACTAGTCATTGGTTGCAGAGAAAGTGAGTGTGTGTGTGTAATGTGCGTGTCTACAGTATTGTAACAACTTATAGAAGAAGGTCGTAAGTCAAACCGAAGCGTCAGTCTATTGCTTTGTGAGATTGCTCATGGACTTTTGGTCGGTACTGTACGTCTCAAGGTTGCACCAAATGGGAGTCCAGCTCTGCATGTATCAGGCAAATATAGCTGACGCTGATATTCTGTAGGATCCCTGCAGTGACAAACGGACGTCGAGCAGTCAATATTTAATTTTAGAAAGTACCTGTTAAATTATCTGTTCGTAATTTTCTATGACCTTATATGTTTGACAGTACAAAATGCCAGGAGCGTGCCCTCAGCTTTTTTGGACGTGTTATGCGTTAATCTAAGCATGGTCTGGAAAGACATGTTACCAGGCCGGGTGGAAGGGAAACGCGCTCAAGGCAGAGTACCGGCAATATGGTCAGACGCGATCAAGAAGGCTGTTGGAAGCAGCATTTACCAAGCGGTCCACACTACAGAAGATAGAGCACCAGCAAAATGGTCAGATGCGATCAAGAAGGCTGTTGGAAGCAGCATTTACCGAGCGGTCCACACTACAGAAGACAGAGCACCGGCAAGATGGTCAGATGCGATAAATAAGGCTGTTGTAGGCAGCATTTACCAAGCGGTCCACACTGCAGAAGACCGCATAGCTTGGAGACACGTCGTATGTGGTCTCGATCCTCAGCATTGAGGGAACGACGAAGAAGATTTATTTGACTGAAAATGATTATGAAAAGAAGATATTTTTACTGTCTGAAAGACTTGAATACGCTTTCTCCCACGCGCTTTCACTTTCACAAAATCCTGATAAGTTACTTTCTTATGATTTTTATGTCAATAGTTTTCTATGATCTATCTATGTATTTGACTGAAAACGATTATGAAAAGTAGACATATTTTCTATCTGAAAGACTTCCTCAAAAACCTGGTGAAGGTCTGCATTCACCAGTTTCAGCAAAACTCTTTCAATCTAAATCCACATCGACTTCTAAATCCATCATGTCATTGAACTTGCCCTACAGTTCCTAATTATATCGTAGCCGCTTGAACTTGGCCCTTTTACATCGCCGATATTATTAGGTCACCCTATGGTCTTGAAAGATCAACGGATTATTTTTATTAGTATCCTCATGTTGCTAAGCGCATCTCAATGCAACCTTTTCTTTGAACTTTATAGTTCACGTGAAAATAATACTTTCGTGGGTACCTATTGAGTTAACTAAGGTAATTATTTCACTGCTTAGAAGGTTATTAGACCCACAGACAAATATCAAAGCTCAAATTGGAAGCAAATTGTCATTCACCTTTCTTTAATGTCATGAGCATGACCATAGTGAATTCAATAGATCATTTACTTTAACGGTCAGACTTGGTGGTCAGTTGTCAGCCCGACCCGTGATAAAATGATAGCTAATTGGTAGGGGACTCAGAGCCCAAAGTATGACGTATCATCACTCGCGTGCAATTAATTTCAATGACGTCCTTGAAAAGAAAATTGAAGAATATTTTTCAAAGAATTTGTGGCTTGGTTCAGGGTCATTATTCAAATTTACTAGTCCAATTCAAATTTCTTGGAATACTGACCCATAATCATCAAGATTACTCATAAAATCATAACAATTCTGATGATCATTCGGATAGAGATCAATAACTCACTCCGCGCTAACCGGGATTTGAAATTAGAACAAACTTTATTTTAGTCGCCATTTTTAATATTTATCTCCCTACCGCCGCTCGTAAAGATATTAATGCTTCGTTTACAATGTTATACACTATTTTACTGTCCCGTTAGAATATTTTATTTTAATTTTTTAGGAGATCGATCGTTTGTTGGGAGTAGAGCAATATTAATAACTGCGTGAGTGAGTCTGTCTCTCTGTCAAGGCTAAACTGCTTAACCAATTTTGATGGCATAGATATTGCTTAGTTACTGAATCCCAATACAAGATAGTTTTCATTTAACAGCAACTTTTGTTTTAAATATTACTTAAATATTCTTCCCCGGCCGCGTAGGTTAGCATAATATTATGAACATGTGACTGCTGTTAGAAAGGTTTTGTACTTAATCATTATTATTTCAAACACAAAGCATTTATTTCAATTAAACCATTTACAGGCACACTTGAATTTTCAAGGAGTTGGTCAGTAAGAAATATGAAGCTAGTTGTCCATTCCAAAGCGTAGTAGGTACCTATGGAGAAGAACTGGCAAGAAATTCCATTTAACAAGTGAACCTCCCACTATGATCTCACAAAGAGGAGGCCTGTGTCCCAGCAGTGGGAACATTATAGGCTGATTAAGCTTATGCTAAGTGAAACAATTTTTGATATTTCCGTGACTTCTGGTCACACACGAATCAACCTTCTGATAAAATAATGGAAACAAATCATCAAATTTTATTTAGCCAATAAAATAAAAATATGCTCATAAATTAAAAGCTCAACTATTTTAATTCACCGGTTGATCTAGATTTCCAGGCACGGGTACCCACACTAGTTGGCTGGGCAGTAAATAAACGCAACATTGAGTTATACACTAACACGTTACCGTCTAAAAAATAATCTAACTTTTAACGAAGCGGATGCAACAATGCGAGGTGCTTTTTTTTAATGGCATCTTGCAGGTCAACCTAGAAGGTTGTCGTCTGCTTAACTGGACTTTCCTGTGACTGCATCAATAAATGAAGACCTCCAGCCAGGGCATAAAACTAAGCGCACCACACACTAAGGGCACCCCCTGCGGAGTACGGACCTCGGCTTAGAGCATCGCTGGGGGAGGACAGCAAGGGACAGACTGGATCGGTGAGTTGAAAAGAGACCGAATTAGGTATGTCATGTTTTTGTGTCGCTTTGGGTAAAGGATTAGCTAACTCATCTTTATCAGCAGTTTTGTATGCTGCATGGTTGGTTCCCACTACCTTGCCTCAGAGCCGTTGAAGCAAATGAAAACGTTTCCGTTCTTCTCCATAGAAATCTACTACACTTTGGAATGGGCAACTAGCTTCATCTTTCTGAATGACCGACTTCTTTGACAATACAAAAGTGCCTGTACATTGAAATAAATGCTTTGAGCTTGAGTTAAACCAACTGATCTATGTGCCCTGTGCCCCCACCACTATGTCCCTTGGTAGTCATATAAACCAGTATGTGATTTGTGGCAATAAGCCCTAAACAATCGTCCTAACTCCTTATTAACTCATTCCGTGCTGTTTGGTTTGAGATTTCTTACCGTAGTATGCGAGACCTTTATTTTCATTTAATGAAATGCCTCGTACCAAAGCCTTTTTTTTTTTGGTTGGTTAATTATCAAATAACTTCTCCCGCTCTGGATGAAGCGGGAGGGCATGTCAGGCTCTTACTGACTAAAACCCACCCGTGTTCCTTCAGTTGCCATGTGGCCGGGGGGCCACGATTTTCCTTTCGGCCTTATTCGCAACCCCGGCAGGCATCGGCCGCATTGTTCACCGTCCGCAAGCCCGCGCCTATGGTGGCCGGAAATCTGCCTGTGATTCCCGACGCCCAGGGCGTCTCCTCCTGCGGCGGTTAGGGACGCGAGGGCACGAAGCCTGAATGTGAGGTATCTTGTGAGTAATGACTGACCAAATACCTGTTACGCTAACGTAAACTCACAAGTTTATATAATAATATACTATACATCCCTCTATTATTTATTAGCTTTCTAAAACCACATCCAATGTATTTCATAACTATGAATTCTTGTCTTATTTACAATCTCATTCAATCCTTTACTTGCGTTATTAATGGGACAAGGTATCGAACTTCTTCTTATTTGGGAATTAATTTCTTATAGCGGTGGGAGAGTGTTCAGTCTGGAGACGAGCTCTACAGGGCCGTACGGGGTGGAGTGCAGCCCTTCCCCCAACGGGGGAACCGACTTAAACACTAATGTTAACATAATTAGGAAAAACGAAAATTTTACCAGCCTAGGTACAGTCATAATAATATACAACAGCATCCACATGTAATCAAAAAAGTTTAGCTTTTTGATATACGAAGAGTGAAGCAATCAATATCGAAACAATAGTCCTCCATCTACATTTTGACAAAAACAAGCACAGTTTGAACTGTACGTATTTTTTAAACAGCCATGAGCTTTTCTATCACAGTCTCCATGCTGTTACATATCATACTAAAAGCTCTACCAATCTGCCTAGCCTTTTCCCAACTATGCAGGGGTCGACTTCCAGTCTAACCACTATTTTAGATGGAGCGACTGCCTATCTGACCCATTTTTAAGACTGGTTGTCAGACTTTCGGGTTTCTGACGACCCATAACAACTGTCAAAGATCTACCAATGACAGTCGAGACCAACGGCTTTACGTGTTTTTCCGAGGCATGTAGGGGTCTCGATATGTAATTTTTGGTCACCCATCCCCGAACCAACTGCGTCAAGGGTAGGTTAACCTTCGATCGACCCGTGCGGCTGTTGTAGAATAGAATAGAATTATATTTATTCAAGTATCGTATGACTCGCAAATGATTAATAACATAACTATATTTAAAAAAAACTGACACAAATAGTAGTGGATCACCGCTGTGACAACCCATATGAGATGGCACAACGAAACCACAGTCTAGGCGACTTGAAATCATGCTTAGGGTACTATTGGAGCTGCTGCACACCCTGCGCACCATGGAACCTCACCTTTTGCGCATGGTCATGTAGAAACAATCTACATGCGCATCCGCGAACATCCCCGATGCACTACAGAAGCGGGGCAGCCCCACCAGCATCCTAAACGCGTTATTATACTGAACGCGGAGAGCGTTGTACGATCTTTGCGTTTATCTAGCCCACAGGCTGCTCGTGTAAAAAGATGTACAGTAGGCTCGAAAGAGTGTTATCTTAACAGGAAGTGAGCATGGTGCAAACCTGCGAGCCAGCATGTTCGCTCTAATCTTGTCGGTTCGCTCTCCGCTCCCGTTCAACGTCGTCATCGTCTTTGAGATTGGCGGTTAATATATGAGCTAGATACTTAAACTTATGGACCCTTTTTAGGGTTCCGTAGTAAACAAGGAACCCTTATAGTTTCGTCATGTCCGTCTGTCTGTCTGTCTGTCTGTCCGCGGTCTAGCTCCGAGACCCTTAGTACTAGAAAGCTGTAATTTGGAATGGATATACATATTAATTACGCCGACAAGTGGTAAAACAAAATTATGAAAAACATTTTTTTTTAGGTACCTCTCCTACACGTAAAGTGGTGATGTTTTTTTTTTTTAACCCATGGTGTGGGGTATCATTGGAAAGGTCCTTCAAAAAAAATGTGAGTTTGGGAAAACCATTTTTGGATTCAGGGATCCGTTTGCGAAATATTAATCTTTAAAGTACTAATTTTTGTTAGAGTCAAGTGTCCCCCTCCCCCCTGCCAGCTAAATGGTTGGTTTTGGATGTGTGAAAAAAATTACAGCAGTAGTTTAAATAACGAAATTAAAAGGAAAACTATCACAATTAAGTAGGCTCTACAAGTTAATGAGTAATAATCGACCAACTTAACTTTGCAGTTGCAAAAACATGTTTTCCCATACATTCCGTATGGGAGAACATATTTTTCAACTACAAAGCTAAGTTTGTTTTTGGGATAAATTCATCCCAACTACGGAACCCTTCGTTGTGCGTGGTCCGACACGCACTTGGCCGGTTTTTAAAGACGTGCCGTAAAGTAAAACAAACAAAAAATATTATTTAACTACGAACCCCTCTATAACATACGAATAGAGGCACGTATCTACGTATACTAGCTGACCATTAAGACGGTGCAACCTTCATAAACTTCCAACGCTCAGAATAATCTTATGATTTGTTAGACCCCTGGGACTGTGTACCGCTCCTTATAATAATTTATGACGTTAGCTATTTATAACAGTAATGCAGTTTTCGTACTAATTAGTGGGTACTGTTACTTACATACATAAACTTACGCCTTCTTCCCATGGGGGAAGGCAGAAACTACAGAGCGCCACCTGCTATGATACTTACATACTCTTTTAGCCTCGTTTACGTTCATACATCTGGTCATACACGCACGCCAGTTGTGAGTACTACGCACCTGGCCTTTCTGAAGAATATCACCAATAATGTCAGTATAAGTCCTCCTAGGGCGTCCCCACCCGGCCTTTCCCTTCACATCAGTCTTGTAAATACATTTTGTTAGTCGGCTTTCATTCATCTTCTCAACATGCCCAAACCCTCTCAGCATACCCTTTTCAATTTTTGTTACTACATCTTCTTTTAAATCACACCGCTGTCTTATCACATCATTCCTCAGCCTATCATTCATAGTCACACATGCTTCGCAAGGAACGCATTTCCACAGCATTTATTCTACTTTCATGCTTGTTTTGCCACACCCAACAACTGTTACTTGTTGTTACATATAGGCTATAAATCAGCTGAAAGGATTAATTTGCTTTTAAGGTTAATCAGAACTAAAAAATTACTTTATTTTTAAGTTTATTACAGAAAGGAAATCGTTTGTTCGTCAGTCGTGGGCCATTTAACATCATGATAATTTTATTTAAAAAATTGTCATCATAAATAATGTTAATGCCACAAACTATATCGTCAGCCATTTTGTTTTCCTGGCTAAAGAATAGTCGATCATTTTAATTCAATTAATTATCCATTGTTGACATTTTCGAAAAACGTCTCAAATAGTCACTGGGGAACAAAAATAATGTTGAAAGAAATTCAGAAAGGTGTCAGTCAGTAAAATATTATTTGTTCCAAAATATAATACGATCCTTTTTCTTGTCTCGTTTTTCTCCTGTTACATGGTATTCCTCTGTCAACTGGTCGCCAAGGGAAATCACTAAATATTACAAAACAAAGTCCCCCCGTCGCGTCTGTCTGTACGTGACAAACGCAGAAACTACCGAACAGATTTTCATACGGTTTTCATCGATGGACGGAGTAATTCATGAGAAAGGTTTAAGTGTATAATTTATTAAGTTTTTGTGTAAATTGGCTGAAATATTACGGTGATGTCGGAAAAAATCATGACGACTGGGAGCTTTACTGGCATGTTTGAGTTACGGTACTACGCTTCCGTGGTATAATTTCTGACCTTCATACGGGTGAAGCCCCGCGGCTTGCCCGCGCAAAAGCTAGTCTATAAAGCTGAAAAGTTTGTTTGTTTGAACGCGCTAATCTCTAGAACTACTAGTCGGATTTGAAAAATTCTTGGATTTCATAGCCCAATACTTGAGGAAGGTTAAAGGCTATTTAACATCACGGTACGCAACCCTGAAGAGTCGAGCAAAGAAAAAAAAGTGTGCTGTCGGGGCACTCCCGTCAGAAACGAAGTTCTTTCTCACATATGATTTAAAACAAAAACAAACATTTTGCTATTGGATTTACATTTTAACCTCATATCGGTCTTAGCACCCTCGAAAACTATGAAAACGACACCCATGAGGAAAAATTGGAAAATTTTCGCAGCCGCCATCTTGGATTTTCATTTTGACCAAATTCACACTTTCTCTCTCTCTCTCCGGCATGCAGAGTACTCGGGCCGATGTGTACAATTTTATCCCACCACACTGTAATCACTTTACTCTTTTCTTTTGTTTTTTTCTGCCGGCGTTCTCTCCCTCTCTCTTTCTTTCTCTTTGAATTAGAAAAAGACAGTCGCAAGTATTAACACTTTTTAGCGTGACGATTTATGAAACTTTACAAGCCTCGTTAAAGAACTTCGTTCCAAAAAGTCCGAAAGAACCCTAAGCGAAAATGAAGTAATGGGGCACAACTATAGGATATATTTTATGTTAAAAACAAGAAATTTCAAGCAAACGAAGTCGCGGGCAGTAATTAGTAGTCCAATAAAAACCAGTGAAATTCAGCCTACAAAGAAATGTGAGAAACGATGCATGAAGCTTTTATCTCAAAATGTATTTATAATTTTACGATACCATAAAATGTTAAACGTTAAATAAAATGTCTGAGGTTTATTTGTTTTTCGCGTTTTATTTGGTGTGATAAGGACGTTTGATGACTTTACAGCTATGCTTAACATTAAGATTAACAGTTAATATCAACATTTAATGGAATATCAAAATGTGGGAATAATATTTATCTGTTCTGAGCCGTGTTTTATTAGTTATAAGTTTTCATCGAATTTTCTGGCGGATTTGAGTCAGAATCTTAGCCGACGTTCACACGGACGTAATAAAACCGCGGCGATTTTTTTTCGTGCACTGGAATTTCAACGCTCTGCTTAGCGCCGAGAGTTGAAAATCCACAGTGTGTTTTTTCAACACGCTGGGACGAGAGTGCGTCCTAGCACGTTGGATTCTCAACGCTCGGCTTAACACCGAGAGTTAAAAATCCAGTGCGCGATAAAATCCCGCCCTGATTTTATTACGTCCGTGTGTACATCGGCTAAGTGCCTATATACAACAAGTCCAGGAAGACATTAATGAACACCAATTAGAATATTATATTTTAATCATAATACATACACTGATTTTTTACTATAATCTATAAAACATTGTTTATTTATTAAATTAGTTCTACTGACTGTGGGAAATAATTGTTGTCATATTACTAACCTACGCACGCACACAGTCGCACACGTATAGGGGTCTAGCGTAGTAAGTACTTCGTCCATTTTATTTTGTTTTGACTGTACAGCGGAAGTACGACTGTAATTTACGTAGAATTAATTATTTTTGGGATAAAAAATTTACAATATTAAAAATGATAGAAATCGATTCCATGAACGATTCTAAACAAACTTCTTTCATAATGTGCATTACTTCAGTTACACTTTGTTTATCTACATACTCTTAATTTTTTTTTTCAGCCATTATTTTCTCACTGCTGGGCAAAGGCCGCCCTACTCTCTTTCCATCTCTCTCTGTCCAGAGCTTCCAAGGACCAATCTTCCTGCTCATTTTAAGAAAGATTGCTTAAATTTTTATGTTTTTCAAAAATAATTAGTTAGGTTACTAAATACGTAAACAAGAGGATTTTAAAGAGATTACTAATTGATTCCATTGAACAAAACGTTCTAGAATATTATTAATGAGTAAAAAGACCAAGAAAATTCTGAACCAAAAGCGATCAAACTACCATCGGAACGACTTCAATTAAGCCATATCCGGACCACAGGACCAGTAGACGATCCCCTTCACACATGTTTAATAGATATTTTATATCGCCCGGAAAAACAAAGATTACCCTCCTAATCCCTTCCTTTCCCAGAGAGCTTTCAGTTCCTAAGCCATTCCACCTAATTAACTTGGCCTGCCTTCCTAAGCCTGGTCCCAAGTTTCACTCATATTATGACGTCACGGCCGTTTACTTAAGGTACCGTCCTTGTATGAAATATTGCGTCGTCTTTTGTGAAATATGAGCTTCTTCAAATTGTGGTGAAGACGACCTTGAATTTCCTTGAAGAAGAGGAATTATGTTAACGGAGGAGTAAAACGGTTGCAATCTTCAAGAATCTCCAAAATTTGTGGCAGTAAACATGTAAATATAAACAAGATAAAGTCTATTGTGGAGATGGGTGTTTTGCAAGGAAAGTAAAATATATTTTCCCTTTTATACGCAACAATAGCTTCAATACCCTCATGTATTTTTCGGGTTTAGAAATATAGTTGGTCCTTCGAGAATAGGGGCTCTTAGGACCAAAAAGTGTGACTCAATCCTTACGTAAAGCTATGTAAAAGAATGTCGTTAATCGTTTAGCTAATAGAATAAATGGGTCTTAATGTATACCCACGTCCCTTTGTTAGGAAATCAGGGTTAATTACCACTCAGAATCAATACCATGGTTCAATAGAGGATAAACAAGGCACTTGAATAAGGTGGTTACCCTTTTTGATCAGCGGGTTAACGATTTTATGGAAGCGTGAAGGAAATTGTAAAGAAAGCTTCTTATGTTTCAATATCTTATCCTTTACTATTATACGAGCAATATTTGTGTGTATATATATATTTGTTTGAATATAGACTCACATTCTCGAAATCGGCTCTAACGATTTTGATGAAAGTTGCAATATAGGGGTTTACGGGAACGAAAAATCGGTCTAGCTAGGTCTCATATCAGGGAAAATTTGTTTTCTCCGTATTTTCACCCGAGCAGAGCTCGATCGCCCAAAGATTAGAGCAAGATAATGAATAATGACATGACATTATTGACAGTAGAATAATGATCATGGATGGCAGCATGGAATTAGTAAGTACCTACGATCATGACAGTATGGAATTAGTAGGTACTATCCTTTACTATTAAATGAGCATTCTCTATTTTCACCAGAGTAGATCTCGGTCGCCCAGGTACTATATGATTATGTTTAGTACTTGATGAACTTTCCCACGATTTGAAATATGCTATAATGATGAAAAATGGCCTCGCGGCCGGCACTACGCTGAGACAGGCATTTTTGAATAAAGAAAGGAATCGTCTGACAATAGGGTCGGTAAAAGCGTTATTAGTAACCCAAGAAAACATTAAAACGTTTCGTGTGAAGAAATTTATATTTAGATATTAGAAAAAAAAAAAATTAAAAATGTCTTCGGAAAATAATAGTGTATAAGTTCGTTTTTTCTAAATTAGTTTAGTGGTCGTAAATTGTTCATACTTTTCATTTAGAATAATTGTCAGTCTTTAAACTATCTATTGCATATTATTTATTTTAAGACTTACAGTTGTTTTACAACAGTCAGGTATTTTTCTGAAATATCAGGCATTTGCACATACTAGACAGGTATTCTTCCTTACATAGATGATAACCCTAATCACGACATAATTCGAAGAAACGTCTTCTAAACAAGGTTCCATTACGTTCTGCACAAAAAAAACCGGCCAAGTGCATGTCGGACTACGCACAATGAAGGGTTCCGTAGTTGGGATGAATTTATCCCAAATACAAACTTAACATTGTAGTTGAAATACATGTTCTCCCATACATTCCAACTGCAAATGTAAAATTGAAATATAGATTTCAATATTGAGAGATGTACCATGTTATTTTCAGACCATAGACTTATTATAAGTAAGTAATCTATGAGTAAAGAACCATACTACGTATTTTTTTCAAAATTTTAGGTTCAGTAGTTTCGGAGATAAGGGGGGGAATGGTAAATTTTCATCGAATTTCTTAAATATCTTTAAAAGTATTTTTTTTAAATTACATAAAAATATGTTTAAGATCCTCGTAGCAAGCCCTTTCATTTGATATGTCACACAGAACTGTTAGCAAAACTTATTTTTTTTATTTTCTTGTTGGCCCCCAGAAATTACCCTTATATTCAAAATTCATTTATTTACGTTACACGTTCGTGTTTGAGTCACAGAACTACACATGTGTACTAAATTTCAACTTTATCGGTCCATTAGATTCGGAGCAAATTGGCTGTGACAGATAGACAGACACGAGTGATCCTATAAGGGTTCCGTTTTTTCTTTTTGAGGTACGGAACCCTAATAAAGAATTTAATGCACATACTTAAACTGAAATAAAGGTATATTTCCAGACATGGTTGAATTTCGTTTCTCTCTTCAGCAGACTTATCTAAAGAAAACTTTGACTCAATTTGGAAGATTAACTGTGATGAAGACTTAGTACAGTAATCCCTGCTTATTTATTCTTCTTCGTAATTGTTGTGCGTCTCAACGTTTATTAGACATATTTATTTGAACAGTTCTTTGTAAACAAGCTTTGTATATAAAGGGGCGTCAGAAAGACGAGTCAAAGTTTTATGAATTAAGTATTTTCATATCTTAAACGTGCTGCAAAGTTTGGTGATAATTCTTAGAAAGAAAGAATAATATTTTATTTAGGACACGCACAGGAAATATAAATAGTAATAAAAACTAAAAAGGAGCATCTAAAACTAACAATTTTTTTTTTTAAAGATAAGATAAAAATAATAACGACCTGTGCGAGGACAAAAAGGCTCCTATCTCAGCATATACTGCGATATTTAAAAAAAAAAATACCGCAGTTCTGGTATTCTGATAGGGCCCGCTATGATGCCACGGACACACCTACTGACACAAATTCCATCAGGGGAAAATATAAACATAACAAAATAAATAAATAATTAAACAATATTTTTTTATTCTTCTTACGCTGATGTGATGATTGGTCAAGAAGATAGTGGTCTTCCTTTAAGACTGGATCCTGAATTAATCGTTTTAGTTTAATGAATAGCAGCCTATTATTTTCCCATAGCTGGGCAAAGGCCTCTTCTCATACAGAGAAGGCACGAGCATTGATCACCACGCTTGCTCAAGACGGGTTAGCGATTTCACTTAATTGAATTTATTAACTATATGGACTGTAGGCAGGGCACATTGCTCGCTTAAATGATTGAATGAACTATAAATCCAGGTTTCCTTTGTGTACTATGATTTTCCTTCACCCATGTCAGTAATTTATTTATTTATTTATTACTGTGACTTACTCACTTAAACATACACATACAAAAATCACATACAGTATTATAGGTATTATGAACTCGTCACTTACAGAAGTGCAGCACTAGCAGAGAATTTAAAGATTACAGGACGTTTTATTTATCGTTAGTTGATTTAGTTACAAAATAAAAACAGAAATTAATTATGTTCACAACTACGATGAAATATTTAATTAAATAACAAAAAAGACCTAAAAAGAAGGAAATGGAAGTGGATTCAATTTTATTAATACCCAATATAAACTTAGAAAGTAGTACGGACATATGGACGTACTATCCGTGCATATGAATTGAAAAAGTCACATTGTTTTAAGCCCGGATTTGAACCCTCGTGCATGAGAGGTGATGCCTTACCCACTGGGCCTTCACTACATTAATTCATTAGTGGCATTATTAATTTCATTAGCTTTTAATGAATTTTTATTTTAATAATGGTTTATTAATAACAGTCAGGTCAAATAAACGAAATAATTTTGTGAGAACATCCATGGTACCAGGAACTGTTTGGTTTTTCTGCTTACAACACTTAGAAAAATGTAGCTTTGAATTTTTTTTAAAGCTTTTTCTATAAATGGCTGTATTTTTTTTTGAACACTGAAATAAAGTGACACTTAGCATAATATACAGCACTAAAACAAATGCAAATTTTAACGATTGAGAACAACTGGAACCTATTTTTGCTTCTAGATATCAGCACCAAAGGGAGGGGACCAACAAATATGTATATTATTCAAAGAATGCAGACGCTTCCAAAACGTATAAATGTAAATACAAGTGTTCAGAGACATAATATTGTGGGGTTAACGACACTCGACTAAAAATATACAGCATAGTCTGAACGAGGTTTTTCTTATTTTTAGAATAATGATTATTCGGAAATGAGAATGATCATAAAATTATACTTTTAACAAGACATAATGTATTGTATTTACTACTCAGAAATGTTTTCTCCACTTATGAATCTGACATAACAAGACTTCTACACATATTATAAATTAAAGTCGATTTTTGTGTCTGTCTGTGTGACCGCGTTGTTCTCCTAAACCACGCAACAGATTTTGATACGGTTTTGACGATGATTTAGAGAACTTATTCCGGAAGGTTACGTATAATAAAGAAATCTCGATGTTTTATCAATTCGTAAAAACCGTACGAAGCAGCCAGTATTTTATAAAAAAAAAACCGGCCAATTGCGAGTTGGACTCGCACACGAAGGGTTCCGTACCACCGTACAATATTTAGTAAAAGCACGCGGAAAAAAACACGTTTCTTGTATGGGGACCCCTTAGAATTTTTAATTTATTGTTTTTAGGGTTCCGTACCTCAAAAGGAAAAAACGGAACTCTTATAGGATCACTCGTGTGTTTGTCTGTCCGTCTGTCACAGCCAATTTGCTCCAATTAAGTTGAAATTTGGTACACATATCTATTTCTGTGACCCAAACACGGACGTGTAACGTAAATAAATGAATTTTGAATATACTTTGGGGGGGCAAATAAGAAAATTAAAAAAAAAACGATCTACATCGTGTGACATATCAAATGAAAGGGCTTGTTGGGAGAATCAAATTTTTTTATAATTTTTAATTAAATACATTTAAAGATATTTAAGAAAATAAATTAAAAGAAGATGGAAAATGATGGGCCCAAAAATTAGTCATATTTTTTTATCCTTGAATATCAAAAATCAGCTCAATTCTTAGTCTGGAAGCGGAGAAATAATATGATAAAGATAGTTTTCGTGAGATTATCGATTAAAGTAATCGATTACACAACTACAAAAAGAAAACCTACCCACTAGGTAGCACTAGGTAATATAATTCACTCAAAGTAATTAAATGCACTATATATACATTTATACAATACAGTGCATTTCATATAAATAAAACATCATTAACTACTGAAAAACCAAAACAATGATTATCAATTTCATATCGATTAAAACCAGTTTTATTTTTTTGTCTTTGTCACTGGCAGTGCATATTCTGCACTGGCTGACTGACATTGACAATTTGACACTCGACATTAGTGATGGGTCGTTGTCGAATTTTTGACAGCTAAAACCGTTTTCTCGACGACGAAAACGGTTGCAGGACGAAACTTATCCAACATGGAATAGAACTGCGTTTTCGTCGAGCGCAGTTTCTTAAAACTATCAACGATTTTAAATGTATGAAATGGTTTTTTCGCATCACGAACGACAGCATTGGCAACTGGTAATACATTACTGACTGTATTTCATTTCATCTTTGCGGTACCAGCTTAAACAGAGTGTCTAATTTCAAGTATCTGGGTCACTGGGTCTCGGAGGATCTTTGTGACAACATTGATTTGGAGAGGGAGCGTAGGGCGCTGTCTGTGCGCTGTAAAATGCTGGCCCGCAGGTTTGCACGGTGTACCGAGCAGGTCAAAGTGACATTATTTAAGGCCTTCTGTCAATCTTTTTACACCTGCAGCCTGTGAACTAAGTACACGCAGCGTACATACAGTGCTCTGCGTGTGCAGTACAATAACGCGTTCAGGGTACTGTCCGGCTGGCGCGGCACTGCAGCGCTTCAGCAATGTTTGCGGTTAAAACCGTGGATAGTTTTCATGCCATCATGCGGAAGCGTTGTGCGTCTCTTATGAGGCGCATGCGGGCCAGTTCGAACAGCCTTCTGAGCGTGTTTGTGGGTCGCTGGGACTCGCCGAAGTGGCAGCACTGGATGCGACTACACACTGTGGGTGGACACGTCCAGGGCTTGGTATAAACTGGCACTCCTGTGCGGTGTCACTTTGTAGTTTTAATTTTTATTTCTTCATGTGGCTTTGTTTTTGTCTAAACTAACAATAGCTTTATAAGGTTTTTTTTTTGTATTACTAACAGTATATGGACTACGTCTGAAATAAATGTTTTGAATTGAATTGAATTGAATTTCAAAGAGTTCACTTTTTAAGAGTTCACTTTTTATTGGAAGGACTGTTTTACGAGTGTGATAGATAGTTGAATCATTATACCCGACTGTATATTCTTAGATGTAAAATAAAAAATCGCACCAAGTAATTCGAAGACTGGTTTGTGCAATGACGACTGTTTGAAGTTGAACCCAGGACGTAAAACGGTTTCATCATCACAAAACGGCTTTTGTAATCGGTTTGTTGTCGCAACCCTACTAGACAACTGTCACTTATTTCGTGTTTTCCGATGTGTTTTTAGTGTTTTCCCATTTATTTTTCTTTTACAACGACCACTGCTTTGATTTTTTACGGTTTTTGACCCTGCCTACCTTGTACGACCCTTACTTTCACACTGGTCACCGAAGATCGCTCACACGATTGACTTGGAATTGTTATTTTGGATTTTACCGCCGCTTTGTGGATTGGATATTGTTGAAACTATGGATCGCTGTGTGAATTGTGGAATAGCAACTAGTCACTGCAATACACTAATGTATGTTTGAATCTATAAATTCACACCTATTTTATCTCGTTACATTCAGGCCCAAGAGTGTATGTAATCGTTTCCGTCTCCTTTACCACCTTATCTCCGAAACTACTGAGCCTAATTTTTTTTTTAAATATAGAGAATGGTTCTTCACTCATAGACTGTAATCTATGAGTGAAGAACCATTCTCTATATTTAAAAAAAAAATTAGGCTCAGTAGTTTCGAACCTATAAAACCTATAAAAGTCTACGGTCTTAAAAAAACATGGTAAATCTCTCAATATTGTGCGTACAAACTTACATTTACAGTTGGAATGTATGGGACAACAGGTATTTCAACTACAATGTTAAGTTTGTATTTGGGATAAATTCATCGTGCGTAGTCTGACACGCACTTGGCCGTTTTTTTTTTTTTGTTATAGCGGCAATAGAAATACACAATCTGGAAAAAAATCTACTGTCTACCTATTATGATTCATGTGATACAGACGGTGACAGACAGACGGACAGCGGAGGCTTAGTAAAAATGGTTCCATTGACACCCTTCGGGTACGGAACCCTAACAATAAAGGTGGTATTTAAAACTATGGACGTTCCTTTGTTTCTTGACTTATCCGAGCTACAGTTTCGTTGTTCCGTTTTTATATCGTCTTGGTTTCGTATAATGGAAATTAATTAATATTAGCACAATATGATTAATTAATTTGAGTGTTTACCAAAATAATCTATTATTAGAATAGAGAGAATAGAACTAGAAATTCGTGATAAAATTCAGAAGTTTCAAACTATGAAACTGTCAATAAAGGATGAAGTTAAATAATAAAGATCTTCAATTCGCTGTAAACTTTGCGGTTTGATAGTTATTTCATTATTATAATAGACAATTATTATCTCTTAATCAAAAGTTTTAACTAGATCGCTCGGAATATTGTTAGAGTATTTCTTATAATATTCTCAGCTACAAGAAATAACTAGAAGTTTATAGAGGTTCAGAATTTATTTATACACACACTTAACACATTCAATAGAAATACATGAAATAAAATTTTTATTTTAGACTTTACCCAGATTATGGAATTATAAAACCCGGTATTTGAATTAAGAATTTGAAGTGCTAAAATAGAGTTTGAGAATTTTTCAACTTCGAATTCTAAATTCAGAAACTGGGTGTAAGTGAACCTAGAGAGACCAAGTCGTCGTTGTAGCGCGAGAAGTCACTAAGTGACATTTTAGCCAAAATGAGTTAATGATGTCAAAGTGTTTTAAACCCATTATCTACCTTAAGCGAAGGTAAAAGAGCAGGTTTTTGTTTGGATTTTAGATAATACGAGAATTTCTGAAGTATGTAACTACTTTTTAAGGCAAAAAAAAAACAGTCTATGAAAATTAACTAACGGTACTTGAGTAATTTATGACAACGTTTTTACTAACGATTTCTCAATTACTGGGGCTACACTGCTCATTAATGTTATTAAGTCACTTTTCGCATACAATATATTAATTTCATTTCATGTAAAGTCCGCAAGAAAAAACTAAGAGACATTATCAGTGGTTCTCGTATAATAATAATTATAAACACCTAAATTACATTTTTTGAGTATTAATGTGTTACACCGATTACAAGAACAAAAAAACTTTTAAACACAGTCATCTCGAAACTAGCCTTTTGCAATCAATGATTTCTCGCACTAAAACAACGATTTGCTCATTATTTTAGCATTACTTAGTCCATTAATAAACCGATTCTCATCAGCCCATAAATATTCACTAAGCAGTGAACTCGATCCACCTCTCCTTTCCAACGCAGATACGATCACAAGCACAGAACAATAAAAGATAGCATGTAAATATCAATTAAAGAAAACCATTAACTAATAACGTCCCTCGGCGATAAACTAGCAATTATTTATTAGTTCTAGTTGACTAGTTTACTGCTGCGATTATTAAACCCGACACGAACCACAGAATAGTGGCTACAGAAGATCGACTCCATATAATGATCGAAAACAGCACACACAGACGCGTAAGTACGGCGATTTGATACTATGTCATCCGAACGCCTGTCGTGAGTAGGGATGTAAAGCGGTAAAATTACCCTGGTATAATACGGTAAAAAATATTATTTTACGTAATTTACGGTATTTTACAGTGAAATATTTTAATTTCCGGTAAAAAACGAATTAAACGTACTCATACAGTCATACCCACTGAAACACTCCAAATACGGAAGTGAGTATGTTTGTGTGTATCATGTGTATGTCACTACTTCACTATTTACGGATAAATGTATTTGAATGAAATTTGCCAGAGACATAAGCAGTATTGGAACGTAAAAAAAAAACAGAAACTGGGCTCGTACGACTCATGTGTACTAAAAATCCCTAAAACTTCTCAAGTCAATAATTCAAGATATGAATCACACCATGTCATGGATTATAATAATATCATTTATGTGCAGAGGCAGAGCAGAGGACAGCACAAATTAAAATTTAATTAACTAAAAGTCGACGGTAATTTTACCCAAATTTAAATAAATTACCGTAAAATACCCGTATTTTACCAGCGGTAAAATTACGTAATTTTGTAACCCTAGACTTGTGAGTGCTCTTACACTCGCGTATGGAAAAGATTGTCATTCTCATGCCCATTTATCCCAATTGATTTGGGGTCGAAGCAGCATATCTTCCATACTTCTCAATTACTCGTCACTTCAGTAGTCGCCCCCTTTCAAGTCATAATTATCTTTCACACAGCCCATCCATCGTTTTTTTGGTCTTTCCCTACTTCTACAGCCATCCACATTCATACTTAAAACTTATCTCACAACATTTTCCTCATTAAGATAGTTAATTGATTCAGGTGTGACCTTGCGGAAATCCATTATAAAAAAAAACTTTTTACAAAAAAAAACAACCGACTTCCAAAAACCACTACAAAGTGAAAAATAACTTTAATTACGGAAGTCGGTGTCTTTGGTTTTGAATTTTCGTTTTTTGTCACCGACTTCCGAAATTAAAGTTATTTTTCACTTTGTAATGTTTTTTGGAAGTCGGTTGTTTATTTTTTGTAAAAAGTTTTTTTATTTTTCACATTTTAGTTGTGGTACCTACCCCACACAAATTCGAAAACCACTACCTGTTATGTAAATAACAGTGACAGGAACTTATCATATCATCCACATACTAAGTGGGAAAAAGGTACGTATTATTGAAGCTAACCCAAAAACTATCGAAGCAAAGTTAATAATATTTATATGGGACCACCTGAAGAGCATACCCTTTCAAACAAAAAAATAATTTTCAAAATCGGTCCACAATTGACGGAGAAATCGGTGGACATACAATAATTATCCACGTCTATTGTATTTTATTTGCCTCATTCTTCCTCAAAATGAAAAGTCATTTAAACTAGGCTGAGAATCAGCAATTTTTGAACGTCAAAATTACATAAGACCGTCCCCACTTCTTAGTGCTTTAGCTGGGAAGAATAAATGGCACAACTAACTTCCCAGTAGCACAGCTGTCTGTTAAATTATATCACGAAAGAAGTAACATATCTATGTGTGCGTGTGTTTTAGCTCGTTGTGCGTAGCTGATCTTCTGAACTATTCTGTAAACGTGAAGGTGACGTTAATCCGTTCATTAAGACGCCATGAAACTCTTATTGGTTCGCAAGGACAATGGCGAATTGGCAACACACACACACACCTACAAACAAAATATTAACGCGTGATTAATGACGTAACTATTAGAGAAATGGGACATTTTTATGTAACCTACTCTCTAATTGCTTAACACAGTTTCAATCACAATTTGAATGATTTTGAAGGATATTGCTAGTCCATTGCTTCATATGTTCACAAAATTTGTCTGCTCAACAACGTAAATAACGTAATGAATATTGTTGAACTGTCAAAATGAAATCCATTGCTAGTGTAAGTGTGTTACGCAATTACCCCGTTGGAATCAAAAAGTTTTGTATGGTCCTTAGCCGTTGTCAATCATTGTTAGCGAAATTCCAATGAGAGCTCTGAAACTTGCTCTGGCTGTAATAATGATTGATGACGGTTTGTGGTTTCTAGTTTTATCTAGGTAACACCAAATTTTATTACTTACTAAGTAATTAGAAAATTACTATGGTAGTCGAACTAGTCCGATTTGAAAAATTCTTTCAGTGTTAAATAGTCCATTTATTGAGGAAGGCTATAGATTATATATTATCACGCTAATACCAATAGGAGTGGAGCACCAATGAAGAATGTTTCAAAATCGGGGGTTTCTTTTTCCTTTTGAGAGCTTCCGCTGCGTGCGTTCGAGAGTGGTTCGTGCATAATTTAGCGATATTCGAAACGATTGGGTTGGGATTGTCTCGTCTGTATTGATTGTTTGATTTTAATGCTCTTCGATTGTTAGTCAATTATTTATTGGAACGAAGTTTTAGAACAAAGTTTTCAAACGATGTTCTTTTAACGCGGCTTGCGGTAGGAGTAAACTGGCAGAAATCAGTTTAAGAAAAAGTCAGTTTCAAGTGTCAAAAGAATTTATTTTTTGCCACTGGTGACTTGAAACTTGAGACCATACTAGATGGCAGCTAAAGAAACTTCATTCCAACCAGCACCCTAATTGCGTAATACAACACAATCTGTTTCGATTTGAAACAGATTGCCAATCCATTGCTTCATAAGTTGGAAAAAAAATTTGCTTAACAACGTAAATAACGTAATGAGTGTTATTGAAATGTCAAAATGAAACAAATTAGGCATAATTGTTTACGAAAATAAGTTACGCAATTAGGGTACAGGTGTCCCACTACCACTTTTCTTTTTGCAAGATTTATGGGTTACTGAGCTTACGGGATGGCTCGAGTTACTGGGCTTTGAAATAACACTAAGTATCACCTATGAATTTCTTTCTACATTATACATAGTGGATTGATAGCAGTGATAGCCTAGTGGTGTGACCGTCGGATTGCCAAGTCATAGGTCTCGAGTTCGAATCCAAGGTACGCACCTCTGACTTTTCGGATTCATGTGAGTATTGTATAACTATCACTTGCTTCAAAAACAGTGAGCGAAAACATCATGAAGAAACCAGCATGTCTGAGAGATATTTCTCGACCGCATGTGAAGCCAAGTTAGAGGCCCATGGGCGGCTTTAAAACTCTGACACCAGGTTAGTCACTAACCACACGAAAAATAAGAAGATAGTGGATTGATTGGCTGTGTACCGTGTCACCCATCTTGCAAGAGAGTTAAAAGACTTTTAATATATATTTTTAGTTTTTGAATTTTTGTATTATAATTCCATCTGTGTTATTATTTTAGTTTAAGAGTATGTGTCTGTATGTTATGGGTTTAATAATTGCCTGAAATAAATGATATTTAAATTAAATTAAATTAATTTAATTGAGAGGAGACTTCAGGACGAAATCTCAAAACCACTAGACAGTGTCTCTCAAGAGTAAATTATACATTTGGCAAAAGTGCTAGCATACTACTGTGAAACCTTTACGAGCTACTACATCTCTTTTGGTTAAAATTTTGTCATAATAATTATGTACTACACTGAAACTCTAACTCAAAGCATTTATTTCAAATAAACCAATTACAGGTACTTTTGAATTATCAAGGGGTCGGTCAGTCAGAAAGATGAAGCTAATTGCCCATTCCAAAGTATAGTAGGTTCCTATGGAGAAGAATGGGCAAGAAACTCCACGGACACTCTTAATACTCACACTCTCTTACTCTTTTCTCTTAAATATTTTAGTACATTCTTTTATTTTCTTCTTTTTTTTTTAAAGGTACGTAATGGCACGTCTTATTGAGAAATTTTACGATTATTGTAAAAATAGATGAAAAACATAACAGATTTATTGCAAAAAAAAATATGTTTATTTTCAATTGAGGGTAGCTTTTTTCCACATTTTTTTATTTTATGAGGACGCCTAATTACTTCTTATCATTCTGTTTGTTTCATCGCGATAGATTATTTAGTTTAAAAGTTACACCGTTTTGTTTACACTGGGGTTAAAGAAGAGAAAAAAAAAAAAAAAAAAATATTTAGATTAAAAACAAAAAAAAAACCGTCGATAAAATTAACCATAGATTCCCTCATTTTGATATGTATGTCACCGTATAATTATAAACTTCGTTAGTTTATAATCCATCGGTATTATTTGCGTTAGATTACCTATAAACTGTCGAAAATTTGTAAACTGTGACAAATCATTTACAATTAAAAGCATAAATTTTCGATAGTTTATAATGTATCCATGAAAAACTGACAAATTGTGAACATTGATAACCAATTTGTTTGAGACGTAATGCACCTTGCGCTAATATTAAATACCCTGCATGGCTGCGAGCAACTTGGAAGTAGCGCTCGCCGGCCGCTGCCGCGGCACCGCTCGCTTCGCTCGCTCGCCTCGCGCGCGGTTGGTCACAGTTCTAACCTAACCCATTTCACCTAGTTCACAATTTTTCGATAGATTATGATCTATCGGAAATAATACCGATAGATTATAAACAAATGGTGCTCACAATCTTACGGTGACATGTACACATTATAAAGACTCACACTGTATAAGCCGTTGCAGCTAAGAGATGAGGTACCTACCTATTCCACTCAGAGCACTGTTTTCAACAGCACTTGTCCGAACCGCACCTGAGCACTTCCACTAACCGCACTGAAACAAACTTTAGACAAGTGCGGTTCGGTGGAACAGTTTATTAATATTATTTTCAGTCCCTGAACGGCACCTGCATACAGTTTGCAGTGATGGGACGTATGTATTCAGGAATGATCAGTCCCTACTGACGGCGCCCGTTCAGGAACATGACGCATGGACTTACTGGTACCTAAAGCATAATATCTGAACAGTCTATTGTTACCAATATTAAGTCTTGAACATTTAATCTATTTATAAAATCCAGTGGGTGGCACACGCCAAAAATAAACACAAAAATATACAATTGAAAATTAATCATTTAAAAGACACCTATTTACTCGTACGTCAAACGCGGCGGTGACTTTGTGAGTCATTCATAACATTAATTTGACAGAACCATTAATAACATTCTAATCTCCACCAATGAGGTGAATCTATTGAACCTTTGGTATATAAATAGAATGATCCAAACGACCTTTTTATGTATAAATAAACTCCGCCCAAAAGTGACAGAAGTTGCAAATTCTTTTTAATTATCACGTTGTTGTTACCTTCTACGGAAATTCAAAGTTCCTTCCAAATAGGAGCACGTTTTCATTTAGTCTAATTAAGGAGTAATTTGTAAATGAAAACGTGAAAGAAATGTAGATTTCGGCTGAAATGGTCTTGCTCTGTCAACTTTTTTGTACACCGGCAATGTTATTTCCATTTTTGCAAGAGTGGTTCAAAAGACCACGAAACGATCAGGTATTTTTTGAAGTGAAAACTTCTTTAGGCGCATTGATTTCGCGACACCGTAACGACACTTCATTTTTGTAAACGCGATTGTGCTCTTTATTTCTATTTTGTTACGGATCAATGTTCCATGTAAGTATTTTTACTTTAAAGGTTTTGTAAACGCGATTGTGCTCTTTATTTATATTACGTTACCGATCAACGTTCTATGCAAGTATTTTACTTTAAAGGTTTGTAAACGCGATTGTACTTATCATTTAGATAAGGTTACGGATCAATTTTCTATACAAGTATTTTTCTTCCACCAAGGCGATCTTGTTCAAGTTTTCACTTCTGTCGGCACTCACGGAGTGCCACTTTATTTTAATTTTATTACTAACCTATTGACTACTAACAAAAAAATCTATGCTTGTAGCTAAGTAATAACAGCCACACGGGTCGATCCAACAGGTTAAGCTACGCTTGCCGGGGTTGGTCCATGGATGGGTGACCATCTTTACATACTAAGTCTCCTCCGTACCTCGGAAAGCACGTTAAGCCCCCGTCTGTCATTCTTGGATCTTTGACAGTCGTTACGAGTCGTCAGAAGCCCGAAAGTCTGCCAACCAGTCTTACCAAGGGGTATCGTATTACCCAGTTACTGGGTTGTGGAGGTCAAATAGGCAGTCGCTCCATGTAAAATACCGGTATTCTGCTGCATTCGGTTAGATTGGAAGCCGACCCCAGCATAATTGGGAAAAGGCTAGGCAGATTGATTGATTGACCACTTACAAAAAAATATTAAAAACAAATCGTAACTATTAAAACAACAAAATTTTAATGAAAAACCATAATATTTATCCAATCCTTTTCACCACAGTATGAAAAGAATTTAATTAATCTACGCTCCGAAGATTGGTAGGTACCTATATGATTTTATAGGGTTGAACCTGTTTCCTATTCCCTCCTCTATACAAGTTTCTTGCTTTTGAATGCTGCTAAAATGCCAAGAGGAAAAACATGCAACCGTAAAAATAATACTAGGTAAGACTAATCCAATTCCTCTACTTTACCCCTTCGGAAATAACCAGTTATATAACTGAAATCCTTAGAAAGCAAAACGTAATTAGAACTACTCGAATCTGAACAACTTACATCGTACTGATTTAATAGGTATGAGTTGTGTAAGCTGAAGGTTTTGTTCTGCTTCTATTTAAAGACCGATATACGGGTCATATTTGTAGGTACAGTAAATTCCATTTTACGTAATTCTTGTACGCCTAGTACCTACGACTTGCTCTGGCTTTTGTGCTCTATAGATTAGATTCTTGTATGGAGCAATCATTATTTGAAATTTAAAAAAAACCTCAATGACACAGTATAACAAGGAAAGCAGTAGCACAACTGTCAAGATGACAAATCTCATCTCTTAAGGTAAAAGACTGAATGACAATTTAATGAAATCATGACTTTTGAGGCCTATTCTGACTTAGAGAGCTATTATTTGTTACGGTAGCGAATCACATTTTGACCAACATACAATCTGTCACTAACCAGTAAATTGCAGAAAACGAAAGATTTGAATTTCCCGAGCTACTCTAACGAATCCCCATAATGTAAAACGACAGCAAATATTAACATTCCTAAACACATCAGATAAAACATTGCCAACCTAAAAAATATTTTTCTCTTAACTGGCAACCCTGGTAATTTTCCTTATTCGCCACTTAACGAATCACAATGCGGCTTAATATTAATTTGGGGTCAAGCATCCAAACCTTTGAACGTACAAGACCAGTTAATGGCGAGAATCTTGGTCATGTAAACAATGATCAGTAATTTCTCACTGGCGGGAAAATTCTACGGTGTGTATTCGGGTTTTCTCTTTTTTTTACAAGCAATTGCTTTTTTCTTTGTGTTTAAGTAGAGGGAAGGTTACCGTGGAGGGATTGCATGGTCAATGTTTTTGTAGTTTTTCTTTTTTTTTGCAAAAGGAGTTAAGGAGGTTTTTCTACCAGGAATTTATCAGTAGCAGCCTGGAGTCTGGATTTGTGCCCAGTTGATGGCAATAAGCTCCCTATTACATGACTAGCCAAGTCATAGGTCTCGAGATCGAACCCAAGGCACGCACCTCTGACTTTTCGAATTCGTGTGCGTATTATTTATAATTATCACTTGCTTCAAAAACGGTAAAGGAAAACATCGTGAGGAAACACCTGAGAGATATTTCTTGACGGCATGTGAAGCTAAGTCACAGACCCATGGACGGCTTTAAAACTCTGACACCAGGTTAGTCACTAACCACACGAAAAGAAGAAGATTACATGAGACTTAAACGTAACTGGCGAAATGTGGGTGTACTTTAGGTAAAACTCTGCCTAACCCTTCGGGGATTACAGGCGTGATGTTATGTTAAGGAGGCTCCGGCTTCGTGCATTTGTAGAGCATTGATGATCGATGAGAAAAACAGATGGACAATGTGTGGCAAACAGATGGACTACAAGTCGCTTATGCTGTTCATTTCCCAAAAATGTAAAAAGAATCAAGCAATCGCTACGACTTCCGGTACGCGGTCACCACTCTAGAACCTATCAGCCCCATTGGCCATCTGTTCTGCGAGAAATGTGTCCTGCTCACTGCCACTTAAGGTTGACAATTCTTTGGGTTATGTCGCTTACCTTGGTTTTCATGCGGATAGCTGCATTTCTGATTCAATCACATAGTTTAACTCGCAAGCATAGCCCTCTCCATTGCCCTATGATTTTCAACATTATCATGAGGCCCATTATGAGAGACTACGTCTCAGTGCCATACGTGCAACACGCACTCGTTAAAGACTTCCGTCTTGAGACAAGGTATGTGAGACAGTGCAGTAAATCGCGTTATGAAAAACTTACTTTCATGCAAGCTATACATATTATGTATCATAGGATGATCTGATAATTCGAATTTTCGCGAAAACCCGTCCTAACCTATTTCACCCAGTTGAACCGGGTGAAATAGGTTAGGTTAGGTTAGAAATGTGACGAACCTCGCGTGAGCCGAGCGAGCTAAGCGAGCGGTGCCGCAGCAGCGGCCGGCGTGCGCTACTTCCAAGTTGCTCGCAGAAATGTTTTCACAATTACATCCGAGTTTTCGCAATATTCCTAGGATTTTCGCGAAAATTCGAATGATCAAACATCCGACAACGTATACATAGACTGATCACAATATAGCATTGAATATTGCAGCCCACAAGCAGATGTAACGTATCAACCTGATTGCATGGTGCATAGAAATATGCCTTCAGATCAAACATACAGCAAAAACGAAAATGTATAAACAACATTAAAATCCATTAAACCTATCAAAACATTTCCGTGTATTTATTTTAAGAGAAGTGATAAATGTAGGGCAGTCAAAATATATAAAACACTTATATAATAACAACAAAAATAGATGTATCTACTACGTATGTAAAAATAGTATTCAGTGAAGAATGTATGATGAATACTTGTTGTCTGTCTGTTTATTTTTATACTAATGTGACCCGATTGGCCCTACCGTCCGCCAAACAGTCGATACTGTATTTTTTTTTATGAACAATAAAAAATTCATTAAAGAAATAAACAGATGCTTTGATATAATATAAAATATTTATCGTGAACTTTTATAATGCTTTTGGTTTGTTTTTAGTGTACTTTTTACAACTGACCTTTCAGTAAGTCAAAAATAAGACAAGTGCAAGGTTACATTTTATTACGTTAGCACACTGAACTTTATCCTACCTACCTATATTTGCCGTCGAAATAGACATCAAAGATCCAAAGCACTTGTTTCACGAATGAAAAATATACCTACCAACAAGGCAATTAAAATATCTGTATATATGAATTTTGTTTTTGTTTTGAGGAGCTCGTGGCTAAGTAATAACAACCGCACGGGTCGATCCGACAGGTTAAGCTACGCTTGCCGGGGTTGGTCCGTGGATGGGTGACCATCTTTACATACCGAGACTCCTCCGTGCCTCGGAAAGCACGTTAAGCCGTTGGTCCCGGCTGTCATTCGTGGATCTTTGACAGTCGTTACGGGTAGTCAGAAGCCCGAAAGTCTGAAAACCAGTCTTACCAAGGGGTATCGTATTACACAGTTACTGGGTAGTGGAGATCAGATAAGCAGTCGCTTCATGTAAAATACTGGTATTCAGCTGCATCCGGTTAGACTGGAAGCCAATCCCAACATGGTTGGGAAAAGGCTGGGCAGATTGATTGATCTATGAATTTTGTGGAGCTTAAGTATCATTTATTTTCATGCGGTTAAATTCTGCTAAAAGCCAAGCATACAGTACAGCCAGTTTCTTCATAGCAGGAACACAGAATCAAGGAGCAAATCAATACGAAAAATAGGGGAGACATTTATTTGATAATAATTTTGCAATTTTGGTCCTAACTTCCGCAGACTCAGAATCAAATAAATATGGAAAAAAAAACACGTGTCTACATTAAATCAATTATCAAAGAAATGTCGTTCTATTTTTTCCGACGAAAAGTAATTTATGTTGGTAATCCACAAGCAATTTTCATGAGACATCGTTTTATTAATATTGTAATTTCATTACTGGGCCGAAAATATTTGATGGAATCGTTGATTCAGTGCGAATAACGTCGCATATCAATATTAGGAATTAATTTGTTTTAGATTAAAATAATAGGATTTTGATCTCTATATTTTTGTTTTTATTTACCAACATTCAAGAAGCCCATCTTGTTCATGGGTACCTACCCATTTTTACAGAATAACATGATTAACTTTATTAAAATAAATAATATTATACCTACATAAGCAATTTCTTCTGATTATGTAAAATAATAATATAATTGATAATTTCACATAGTGACGTACCTACAATAACAGTTGACTTGAATTTACGCAAAAAATTACCACCCAACTGACAGGTATGTAGGTACCATTAAAAGTGATAGCTGCCTGCTTCTATTTAGAAGCAGTAATTTTTAAATATTTTAATTTCAAAAGTGGTATAAAATTATACCACTTTTTAAATTCAAATATTTAAAAATAATTTGAAAAAAATATTTGAATTTCAAAAGTGGTATAAAATTATACCACTTTTTAAATTCAAATATTTAAAAATAATTTGAAAAAAATATTTGAATTTCAAAAGTGGTATAAAATTATACCACTTTTGAAATTCAAATATTTAAAAATTACTTATTACGTTGTATGAAAAGTAGTTCAAAAATTTTAAATCAAAAAAACTTCAACAAAAAGTAGATTAATGAAGAATAAATTACATGATACTGGCATTGCCCTTAAACTTATGAAATTAATCCAAATGTCAATGTCAAAGTACAACAAAACTTCGACCGAGTTATAGGGTAACCAGAGTATCTTGGAACGCGGAGAACTAAAATTTGTTTCTTTTTTTTTAGCAACCTATGTCATCATCATTTCTTTAATCATCTCTTTAACTACTTTCCTATCGCAGGTATGCTGGAAGAGATTTCTTTAGAAATAACCTTTGTACGTATTTTTCTGTTCCTTTCTTCTTGTCTGTTTATATGTGTGTACAGTACCGACCAAAAGTCCATGAGCAATCTCACAAAGCAATAGACTGACGCTTCGGTTTGACTTACGACCTTCTTCTATAAGTTGTTACAATACTGTAGACACGCACATTACACACACACACTCACTTTCTCTGCAACCAATGACTAGTTCAATAATCATCATTCGTTTTTAGTTTCATTCGTCTTGTTCACATAAATATTAAAGTTTAGCAGGTAGACCACAAAAAACTTAGTAAATTATTTCGATTTCTGTGGGGTAGATGCAGTTTGTTACGAGTATTTATTAATAGAACTTTTTTGGTTCGTGGATAATATTGGTGACGAGTATTTAGCGCAGTGTTGTGGTTATTATTATCAAAAAGCAGGCATAAAATATATTGAAGAGATCAGATCAGATCAGAGAATATTATTGCGCTGCGTAAAAGTGAAGTGAATATCTAATGAAACCGGACTAAGTGTGAGTGTTATCATTTATATATTTCATATTTTACTAAACATAAATCTTAATCAAGGGTATTGTTGATAGAACAGAGGTATTGTTGAGACAGAAGATGCCTTTAAAGTTTTAAATTCACTGTGAGGTTTAATTCGATTAGTGAATAATAAATAATAAGGTATTATGTGTAATAAAAACAATGTTTTTCTTTGTTCTAGAGAAATACTGTGAGGGTTAAGAGATATGAGGAAGGGGCTTATTATCGAGTAGCAGCGACGTCAAATGGTGAATGAAACAAATGGTTTCATACCAACGAGATATTTTGCTGAATTATTAAAAACACGTCATGAACCGTTCGCCGTGCACTCTGAAGGCTTGCATCACTGAAGACCAGCTAGAAAACCGTTTTTGACCTTAAAATATTGACCTTACCAACTTAATAAACAACAGATTCGTTATTGCATGAATTTATGGTAACGAATTTTTTAAGCACGTTTCAATAGGGTGTTTGTCGTATTTCTTGCAGATATACCGAAATTGTTTAATATTATTTTAGTAATAGTATTATTTTAGGATTAAAATTTGAGGTTTAGTTTCAATCTTCTTTTCGTAAAGAAAATGAATACTTAAGCTTTAACCTCAATAACAACCAATATTTACTTAAGTCAAATAAAATGTAAATTAATTAATACAAATAAAATATAAACAAACTGCCCATATTTAACCTTAAAATTACCTATTCTGTAAGTAGTTTTTTACATTTTAAGTAGTCTAATATTCTTATTTATTACTTAATTACTTCGACCATGATCAAAGCTTAATGTTTATGGTGAAAAAATCCATTAAAAATTTAAAATATTTCATAATTTAAATATGTCAAAATAATACAAACTGCTTCTAGTTTCTTGACATCTATTTCACATCTTATTCAGCTGAAGTAATGATAAATAATTGTAGCAGTGTGTTAACTTATGTAAAATAAATATAACGAATAAACATATTTTTTTAATTTTGTTATCATATATCACGCATTTTTTATTCTAAAACCTTTATTGCAATAACAACATAAAAAAGCAGCAATATTTAATAAATATTATTATCGAAAACAAAAATAATAATATTTGCAATAAACCGCACTGTGTTTTACGAGATTAGAACCTGAGGCAGTTTGAATTCCATACCAACGCTTAACGCTTTCTGCTATCTGCACTTGTTAAGTTACTATCGAATTTTAGCAATGCCATTAACTGGTCAAGTACACGCGCATAGTGCGTGTGTGCTAGCATGTTTAAAGCGACGGAAATATATTGTTGTTTCGTGTAGAACAAAACTGCGTTATCTGTGGTGTGTGTATCGTGTTGCTTACACATACAAATGTACGAGCTATACCGCGTGTTCACAGCAATATGACTCTTAGCGTGCTCATGCACTTTTGAGCGCTTACTGTACATAAACTGTTAAATAAATAAATATATAGTCCCACTGCTGGGCAAATGTCTCTCCCATAGCTTACCACTCTTCCCCGAGTGTTGCCTTCTCCGGACAATTTCCCATAAACACCTCTAAGTCATCTCGCCAGACTTTCCTTGGCCTCCCTCTGCGACGACGGTCGTCTTTTGTCCCAATGATAATAGCATAATTTTCAAAGTGATTGGTTAAAAAGCATTCCGATGTTTAATGACTCGTTTAGGATGTATACAAATCTATTTGAGATTTGTTTGTTTCATGTTTCTTTGTTCGTTTTTGAGCAATAGATACATCTAAACATTGTAATTTTTTTTGTACATATATAAACTCATGCCTTCTTCCCATGGGGGTAAGCAGAAACTAGAGCACGCCAACTGCACGAGTAGCATGACGGAAGAATAGACAAAATGACAGATAAACAATCACAATCTGTCATTTTGTCTATTCTTCCGTCGACAAAACCCGTTTCTACGGTGGTCATGCTACTTGTGCTGCCACGATCCATTACCTTCATACATCTGGTCATACACGCAAGTTATTTGTAAGTATTTTTTTGTAAGTGGAGTACATTTTTTCTGTCCTGAACGTTTAAAACACATAAAATTTGCAAAATGAATGAGAATTTACAAACAATACAGGTAGCAATGCAAAGCCAGACAGACCGGACTTGTGTATATTTGCCCGGATACGATTGTAAAAAGCCGGACATCCCCTGGCAACCCTAAATGCAGCGCCACCGCTGCTACAAAAGACCAACAAAAACTGGCCACCCTAAATTTCAAACACGTCATGTTGTCATGTCGAGGTTGATCTTATTAATATCGTAAGAAATACAGTTTTCACTGACTTCTGTATCTATTATTATATTTTATTGTTTATTTTATTTAGTTTTTTTTTTTACTCCTCCAGTGGGATTTCTTTTGGCATCACAGCGGGCCCTATCAGAATACCAGCGCTACAGTATTTGTTTTTTCAAATATCGTAGCATTATGCTGAGATAGGAGCCTTTTTGGGGTCGCAAAGGTCTTCTTTTTTGTTTGCACTATTTCTAAAATTTTATTTTATTTTCTGAAATTGCTATTGTTTTTACAATTTTCTTAGTTTTAATGTTGTATTTCCTGTGCGTGTCCCAAATAAAAAATATATTTCTTCTTTCTTTCTATGTAAGAAATATAAACTGGACAATAAAATATAACTCATAACTCAAAGCGATCACGTCATAAAGGTCATCCATATTTAAATACGACTCGCACTTGATACTAAATTAAAGTTATTTCGAAAAAAAGTAATATTTCATAACATGCGTCTACACCGTATTAAAATTATTTTGCCAAAGGTTATTTTTTGCCAGTGAACTTCAGAAAGTTATGTAATGTCAAAAATATAAAACTTGAATCTTTGATGTGACACTGGACATGTACTAAACACGTAATTTAAACGTCCATGTATATATCATCATATGAAATAATTTCAGACAAATTAAAATAATAAATTAACCGGAGATCAAATAAATATGACAGAGTTAGTCTGGAAGTATTTCTGGTTTACATTTGTCAAGTGGTGAGATGGAGTGTAATAAAAGTTTTTATGAAACTGTGACAAGTTCAGAGCAATGTAAAAAAAAATACATTTCCGTTGAATTTCCGCATTTTTACAAGTAGTGATATTTTCAATGCGCAAAGTAACTTTTCTTGAGTTGATTTTACTATGCAATCAACCATATTTTTTATTCACTTAGACTCTTCCTCATATTCTTATTTTAAGGCTCCGCGATGGTGCTGCTAGAACAATATCCATGAAGTTTTCTAGAAATTGTTCACTAGAATCGCACCGCGCCGCATCTGTAATCATATAATCTCAAAAGGTCCTGCATTGTTGGTGACCTACTTCAACGGATCTTTCATTACCAAATCATAATAGCAATGAGGCCACCTTATTTATTTGATTTTATTTTAGCAGTCAGATTTTAATTAAAAAGTAGGTAATATAACAACATAACATAACATCACGCCTTTTTCCCCGAAGGGTTGGGCAGAGGTGTCCCTGTAGCAGGTACACCCACATTTCGCCAGTTATGTTTAAGTCCCATGTAATAGGGGGCGAGCCTATTGCCGGGCACAAATCCAGACTCCGAGCTGCTACTGAGAAATTTCAGATAGAAAAACCCAATAACACTTTGCCCGACCCGGGAATCGAACCCAGGACTTCATGCTCAGCAGTAGCGCTTGCGAACACTAGACCAACGAGGCAGGTAAAAGTAGGTACTTTTGCATAAACCCTGCTCTTATGAATTATCGTCCTAAGTACGTACATTACGTATGTAGGTACAACATACATTAATTCGAACTCCAACCCGCCTCCACAGCAATAAAAACAATATCAGTTCAAGTTCATTCTCCATTACTTCCAACGTTCCTATTTTGGTCGAATTACCATTAACACATCCGAATCTGTCTAAAACAGTCGGTCGAAAAAAAATTAATCGTTTTTGACTGTCCAATCACATGAAAGCACTCGACGTTCCGATAGGCGCTGGCGCCTATGTTCCATGTGACGTCACTGGGGAAACAGACGCTCATAATTTATTTGTTGGCAACACTATATCACTAGTGGTGTTGTGAACCAGATACATTCTTTTTATTTCTATTTGCACGTGTTTTTGCGTGAAATCTTTTTTTTTGAGTATGAGTTTATTTTCACCTTGTCTTTGACTAGATAGAATTCATCATCTGATTAACCTTTTCCTAACTATGTTGGGGTCACATTCCTGTCTAACCGGATGCAGCTAAATACCAGTATTTTACATGGAGCGACTGCCTATCTGACGTCCACAACCCAGTTACTGGGTAACTATATCCCTTAGTAAGCCTGGTTGTCAGACTTTCGGGTTTTGACGACCCGTAACGACTGTCAAAGATCTACAAATGACATCCGGGACCAACTGCTTAACATGCATTCCGAGGCACGGAGGGGTCTCGAAAACGGTTTTAACGATTTCGATGAAAGTTGCAATATAGGGAGGGGGGGTGAAAAATCGATCTAGATAAGTCTCATATCTGGCAAAATTCCTTTTTACCTGAGCAGAGCTTGATCGCCCAAAGTTTAAAATAAGATGGCTACCATGAATAATATGTCATGGCAGCATGGAATTAGTAAGTACTTACTATTACGGCAGCATGGAATTAGTATGTACTATACATGGAATTAGTATGAACTACTATTAAATGAGCATTGTCTATTTTCACCCGAACGGAGCTCGGTCAACCAGGTACAGAGTTTATAAGACCATTTCCATCATTTAAATAAAACATACCAATACAATTTTTTTTTTTTTTTATTACAAAAATATGCTACCATTACAGTCTCCCAATTCGGTAGTGTATAGTTAATTATCAATTAATGAAATAATACAACTTAAAAATGAGCATATGAGCTATATAATGCTCACACATCACACTGAGACCTCTACGGAACACCATTTTACCTAGCTCGTCAATTTCATAATTTAAATATTTCATCAAGTGAGAAGTAATGGTGATGAAGTACTTATATCAGATGCAGAGACATAGCTCTGCATCTGATATAAGTACTTCATCTTCATTATCATCTTTGTTCCATCATTTTGAAGATAAAACAACACATACAAAGGAAGACGTTGATAATGTCTTGAACCTACTTAACAGACTATAGCATCACATTACCGATTAAACGTTATACACGAAATTAACCGGAAATTACAAAGGTACGCTTGGGAAATGGGAATTATTTACCGTCGAGTAAAAAGTTATATATTTGCACGGGTATTTGACAGTGTGAATAATGGGCTATAATGTTTTACAAGAAGTCAATTTCAATGGTGACCCAGTGGTAACCCCTCCGCCCCAAATTACAAGTTGTAGCTCGTGGGTTTGAACCAAGGAAAGCGCTTTAATTTGTGTAAATAATTTCATCACCACTGCTCTCAAAACGGTGAAGGAAATCATCGTGAGGAAACTGGCATGTTCTAGAATCAAACATTCAAAAACATTTGACATCAACCAACCCGCACTGGGCACCAACCCCACTCCTTCTCGAAGAGAGGAGGCCTATATCCAAGTAGTGGAACAATTTAATGCTGATTATGCTTAAGCAATCCTAATGATATATATAAAAATGTCCGAGTAAGTGGTCGTTGTCGAAATTAATTGTAAAAGAACCGGAGTTACCGACATACCTTGCTGAGTAAGAAAGGTGAAGTGGCTGGCCATGTTTATTGAAAGACCAATGGTTGCTGCAGCAGATGAGTCCTGGAGTGGAAACTGCATGCGGAAGGTGGAGGACAGGGTGTTGTGGCGCAGCCTGGGAGAGGCCTATGTCCAGCAATGGACTGCAATAGCCTGAGTTGATTGATTAATTGAGTGGTCGTAATCATTACAGATTATCTTAGCGTCATGACTATAACAGATTCTATTTCAAACAACCGTCAATCAATCTGTCTAGCCTTTTCCCAACTATGTTGGGGTCGGCTTCCAACCTAACCGGATGCAGCTGAATACCGTATTTATACATGGAGCGACTGCCTATCTGACCTCCACAACCCAGTTACTGGATAATACGATACCCCTTGGTGAGACTGGTTGTCAGACTTTCGGGCTTCTGACGACCCGTAACGACTGTCAAAGATCCACGAATGACAGCCGGGACCAACGGCTTAGCGTGCTTTCCGAGGCACGGAGGAGTCTCGGTATGTTAAGATGGTCACCCATCCACAGAACAACCTCGGCAAGCGTAGCTTAACCTGATGGATCGAACCGTGCGGCTGTTATTACTTAGCCACGAGCTTCAAACAACTGTCATTCAATTCAATTTTAGTCTAATTGCTACATACGATTCTCAAAGCCAATTTCAACAAGGAAACTGAAAACGATCAGTACTTCTAAACCACGTTCAAGAGCTGCAGCTGGTGTCACAATTTTTATGGAATACTAGCTTCCGCCAGCGGCTTCGCCCGCGTGTTATGTTTATAAATTATAATCAATGTTACCCAGTGATAATATAGTATTTTACTGGTGAAATAATTTTTAGAATTGGTCCTGTAGTTTTTGAGTTTATTCACAAACAAAAATCTAATCTTTTCTCTTTATAATCATAGAAGCAGAAGATAGATTTATATTAAAATTAATTTTAATTCACCCTCAGTCTTCTACATACCAAAGATCATTTGTTATTTTGTCTAAAATAAAGCGACCAGACCTTTGAAGAAAAAGAAAGTGAGCTAGCCATGTCTAATGTATATCGATAGATAACTATCTAAACCAATCAATCTATCTAAACTTTCTACTATAAAAACTGACGCCTCTAAAAATAAATAATTTCAACAGTCAAAATTAGGTCACCAAATGGAATTATACCGAAGTAATACCAAATGATATTGGACCCCTAATTCGATTTCTCACGGGAACGAAAGTGTTCATTAAAAATATTACAAAAAGAGGCATTTTTATAAAAATTTGAACCAATAATCTGGATAAAGGAACCAATTTATTTCGACAGACAAGTTGGTCGTAGTTTGGAAATTGGGGTGATCTAATTTCGACAATACGATACGAATAATCAAAGAGGAATTCAAGGACTAAAATAAAAATTGAGATGCAATTTAAAAATTGTTTTATTATTGTTTTCTTTGTATCCACTTGTTCATATTTATATCCCGCATAAAATAACAAAAAGATTACAAAAATTTATTGAGACAATGTTGCGTACATTCCTTCGGTCGTTGATAAGAAGTGCAAATAAAACAAACATTTTATAAGGACGTGTTCACATTTGCGTCTCGAAAGCTCACGAGCAAAGTTATCGCCCATTCGGGTTTTCGATTTACATTTAAAAACGGAACTCGTCTCATTTAATGCCGTAATTCCTTGGAGTCGACTTTGTATTCTTTTTTTTAGTTCAAGATATGGATTCGAACGAATAAAAATACCTGCATGAACTGTTTTATTTCTATCAATGATTGTACATAGGTACCTACTTAATTGAAAAATTTGTCATGACGTTTCAGTAAAATAACTTTATTTCAAAATTTTGATCCTATTACCGAAAACTTTAATACAGTGACCTTTTTAAGATAAACAAGGTTCCAAAATCCGAAGCTAAAAATAAAGGCCTACCAGGAGTGAGATCTTTTTCAGTAGATAACTTCGAGCCAAAAAAACGAACCTAAGCCTGTAACAACAAAACGTTGCCCCGAAAATCTCCATAACAATCTGGTTGGAAAGCGTGTCCATGTATCGAGGTCCTAACGTAACATTGGCCGTGAAATCGAAACGTTTTATCGTGGAACATTCGTAAATCGTAATTGAACTAGGCGCGCACGTCACTACTTCGAAATTCGAATGTTTTCAACCCGACGAATTATGTTGCCGGATTTTCGGGATCCGCTCCGAAAGTCTCGGAGCAGATGCCCGAACACGAATTTTATTGAAGGCTCTATGTATTTTAAACTGTGTGTAGGTGTGATCTAATTTGGTTTTTCCGGGGTGTGTAGAAATGAAAGCCACATAAGGAATGGCCATTGAATTTAAAAATTCAACACTTGGCGTCGATAAGCATCAAGCTTTAAAAGCTTGTACTTGACACACGAATAGATTACGTAATAAATATACAATAGTACAAAAATTACACATGCTTTGGGGCAGCGAATTAATAGGTAATAATCGGCGTGTGGTAGAACACTTCAGATGTAGATAAAAGTTTAGCTTTGATTTAGTTAGGAAAAATTTAATTGCAACCCTCATAGGAACGCGTGAATGTTGTAACCTTCACAATGTAAGAATTGCCTAGATGTTATGAAATTATCATACCTATACAAGGTGACAGGGACACCAATACTGTTACCATGGATTCAGTACATGATTCTGAACACCCCTTTTTTTTTTGGGTGGGAAATTATCAAATAACTTCTCCCGCTCTGGGTGGAGCGGGAGGGCATGTCAGACTCTTACTGACTAAAACCCACCCGTGTTCCTTCAGTTGCCATGTTGCCGGGGGGCCACGATTTCCCTTTCGGCCCGTATTCACAGCCCCGGCAGGCATTGGCCCTAGCGGACCCCGTCAATTCTGCTGACATCTCTTTGAGGCGCGCGTGGAACACAACACGCCGTCGACCCGAGCTTGGACCTTATCGGACGGCGAGCTACCCATTGCTCACCATCCGCAAGCCCGCGCCTACGGTGGTTGGAAATCTGCCTGTGATTCCCGACGCCCAGGGCGTCTCCTCCTGCGTTCTGAACCTTTTTCGTCAGTTATTTAACATGGTAACAGTTTTCGCGTCGATGTCCCTGCCACCCTGTATTATAATCCTAACTTATATAATATTGTAAATGCGAAAGTAAGTTTGTTTGTTTGTTACGCTTTCACGCTAAAACGGCTGAATAGATTTGGATGATATTTGGCACATGGATAGACCATGACCTGGATTAGGACATAGAATACTTTTTATTCCGATATTCCCACGGGATTGAGACTTATACGGGTGAAACCGCGGGGCGCTGCTAGTGTTCCTTATGAACAGTCGCATGATCCTCAAAAGAAATCTTCACGGTTCTCCGAAACCACATTACTTATAGGATTTTTATATTATCATGATAATTATATGCCTACTCATGCATGATATTATTCTGTGGCATCTCATTGAAAAGCACCTTTTATTTTGTGTACGCAATAAGCTTTAAAAAAAACGTATCATAATAAAAGACCGTATCGTTTCAAAAGATGAAAGCTTTTTAAACTTTAGATTCGTTATAGGTTTGTTTGACAACTTTAGCACGTTTATGCTTGTCTATAAATTATGCAAAATAGTATCAATTTTCTTTTTGCATTCAACCATATTTTTAAAACAGGCATCGAACTCCGTCTTCAAGGACCAAAATGCTTGGGATGGAACTCAGTGAAACCATCAGATAAAATATCTACATTTGACTTGTTCTGTTGGGGTGTAACTCCCAACAGTGAAAATGTTATGTTGATATTGTGTATTGGAATGTTATGTTATAAAGGTTTTATTGCTACTAAAAATAACATGTTATAAAGTAATCATGTACAATTAATGTTGGGTTAACAAACTGCAACGTTTTACTGTAAGTAGGACAAGTTATTTGCATGTACAGCGTAGCTCGTACATGTTCGATTAGGTCCACTTGCACCGTGAACCAATAAACACATTTGAAACATCATGCTGTCTCTGTCATCTTCAAATTGACAGAAACAGAGCGATAGTCTTAATTCTTTAAGTATTAAGTGATTTGTGGTGCAAACGGGCTTTAGACTTCAATGCTAAGAGTGATTAAATATCTCGTCTTTTGTTATATAGATTCGTAATTAATATTTTATTTAAGACGCAGATATATTATCCCATTGACCTTGAGTGGTTAGCTTGCGTGTCCTGTACTGACCTCAAGCAACGCGTCGTACGTCCAGCCAGTAATAGGACTCGCCCATCAAGGAGCGCTGTCCCAACTTAGACGCATTATTAGTTTACTATACATAACACAAAAGGTATTTTAATAAAACACGTATACTAAAAGATCAATAATTAAATTATCTTTAAAATTGTGACACCTTCAGAAAAACACACTTGATAGATTTTGCGTGATTTTCAGTTTTTTATCCGCGTTAGACATGAATTTACAAATTAATTTCACTATTTAATATAAACAAAACTAAAATAATTCTATTTTAAGTTATTAAGAAAATGCTCTAATTTAACACAATTTTTTTCCAAATCATTAACACTACTCGTTTAGACGTGTAAAATCATTAAACGTCGGTTATCGTCGCCTTAACTCAAGAATATCATCATCTGCTTCGCAAAGTCCAAAGTTAAGTCAAATCATTTATTTCAAATAGGCCCATGTATAGCACTTTTAAACGCCTTTTCCCAACTATGTTGGGGTCGGATTCCAGTCTAATCAGATACAGCTGAATACCAGTATTTTACGAGAAGCGACTGCCTATCTGATCTCCACAACCCAGTTACTGGGTAATACGATACCCCATGGTAAGATTATTTGTCAGACTTTTGGGCTTTTGACTACACGTAACGACTGTCAAAGATCTACGAGTGACAGCCAACCAACTAACCAAACGGCTTAACGTGCTTTCTAAATGGATGGTCACCCATCCACGAATCGACCGCGGCAAGCGTAGCTTAACCTCGATCGACCCGTGCGGCTGATATTATTTAGCCAGGAGCCCAAGAATTCATAAATTAACCACCAAATAATGTATTTATGTATATGGTAATATGTTAATAATAATGCGTTACGTATTGTATGTGAGTGTGTGTGTATGTTTGTGTTGAGTGTTGTTATTGTTAATGTTGTTGTTGTTTTATAATAATGTTAATTTACCTACGGAATCTCTATAATATAAAATCATTTCATCCTCTATTATACCTGTCTTCACCACTGTTTTCTCTATTCGAAAGCCTGCAGTACAGCTATCAAAAAAATGAAGAGCGTTCCAAGTGTGTATTACGAAGGCTCAATAAACAGATTTATACGAGTGGGATGCTTGTTTGTCTGACCCTACTTCGTGTGAAGTTGACGGGTTTTGGCGTCAATTGGTTCGAGGAACAAAGAGGATGATTATTTTGAGCTCTTATACAGGTGCGTTTATTTTCTATAAATAAAATATCACACTTTGATCCTTGATCCCTCGTGGTAGCTAATTATTAAAATAATCGAGATTTTTTCAACATTAAATATCTTTTATCCGTGGATAAAATTGACGTTTTATAGTTTTCGTATGCAGAATCTGTCAAAAATTCTGAATTATATCTCGGATATCTTTATCTGGCGTTGGAAAAATCAAACCTAAGACGGATTTTCTCCTTTGATTTTAAAAGGACCAAACATTATTTTTATCTGATCTAACTTCAATCACCTAAAAATAGGGGTTTCTGTATTTGATCCCTCGAAAATCTGATAATATAAAAAAATTAACGTGTCATTGGTGAAATTATAAAAAAAAACATATTTGTATCATATCAAAAATAAATACGAGTAGGTGCGTAGAAAATTTCAGTATGCCATAATAACTCAATTTATTATAACAAAACCTAAAATATAGCTCACAAAAAATTATATAATACCTAGTATTTAAGTACTAACGCGTAATTCATACTTATGCAGATACAATTCTTAATTTTGAATTGCGTCCATTTTATAAAAGTTGACTTATGGCACGAGTAAAATAATATAAATTTTTTCGTAGCCGACTATGGTGTCCACAGTGGGATGCTTGTTTGTCTGACCCTACTTCATTTGAAGTTGACATGTTTTGGCGTCGATTGGTTCGCGGAACAAAGGGGATGATTATTTTGAGCTCTCATACAGGTACCAACGTTTATTTTTTACATGGTATATTATAAAAACCACGCTATAATATAATGGATTATTATAGATGTACTTAGACGATTTAAGCAGTGGTGGCTCAGTGGTAACGGCCGCGACTTACAAGTTGTAGGTTCGAACCTAGACAGGCGCTTTACTTTGTGTAAATTATTTCATCACCACTAGTCTCAAAACGGTGAAGGAAAACGTTTTGAGGTAAGCGGCATGTCCTAGAACCAAAAATTCAAAGACATGTGACATCTACCAACCCGCACTAGGCCTGCGAGGCACGTGGTGGATTACGACCCACTCCCTCTCACCGAGAGGAGACTTGTGTCCCAGCAGTGGGAAAATTATAGGCTAATTATTTATACCATTTTGATTTTATCGAATTGTATTGAAAACCAAAAGGACCAAACATTTATTTAACAATTACATACCTATGAAAAAATGTAATCATTAAGAAAAACCTTTAAAATCTAATTATAAATTTAATTACCTTTTAAATATTTAAATGGACGTAAAATAAACGTAGTTTATACAAAATTATGAGAACTTCAGAATACGTAAAAAAAAACCCCTCGTGCCTAAAACTGAGTCCATTATTATAATAATTAAAACAGTACCTGGCTACCTACAGTACTTAAAAACTACAATAAAAAAACAAAATACCTAGTATAAATTAGGTAGGTGTAACACTTAATTTATGTTTGGGATACAATTTTACCCAGTCCAATTAAATTAATTTTGAAATGAGTCCATTTTATAAAATTTATTTCTACTTACAAATTTAAGCAAAAGTAAAGGTCAAAAAGGCTGACGCGACGCCCAATAGAACAATTTCTGAGAAATTTTCATAGAAATTGTTCCACCGGAGTCGGGTCGCGGCTGTCTGCGGGAACCTTAAAATAATATTATTTTTCATGGAAAATTATTCAACTATTAATTAAAGTTTTTAAGCGGCTGTAGCCAAATGGCTAAGTCAGTGTAGACTTGTGAGCACGTGAGTTTGACACCCACTCGGTGCTGTAATGACATAAAGCTACTCCTTACACAAGTACCTACTACTTAGGTATGAAGTGAGTTAAAGGAGTCAAAAATTTCCATAAATATTAACAACAGAAAAGAAAATCTAAACAGTATACTGATTACCTACTGCCTGCATCTAGTCAGCCCCGGATCTAGAATGTTTTTGAGGCGGGGCAGAAACTGCCATCTGCCGTCCCCCGCCAATATTTTCCGCGAAATTAAAATTTACTCAGAATTAAATTTTTGGAAGCAACATTAAAATTTTCTCAAAATTAAAATTTTGGCAGCAACATATTAATCAAATTGTATTGATCGATAATGCGCCAATTCAACAGGGCGCCAAAACTGTTGTAAAAAAGAAAAAAAATAGAAAGATTATAAATGTGCTGCGCGTCTCATTTATTGCAAAGTTGCTGTGTGCTGGATGGTGTACTTCCCCTGAAGTTGGCGCCCAGGGCACGGGCCCCGGGTTGCCCCCCCCCCCCCCCCTAGATCCGGGACTGCATCTAGTCAGTCCCTCGTCCAACGTAACCAAATTCTTCCACCATATTGCGCTGTTATTTTTAATTGTTTCTTGGTAAGTTAATGAAGTGTCCTTAACACATTCTAATTTAAATCATGTTTTCATTTATGTCTGACAAAGTGTTGAAACAAACCCTTTTTGTTGAAAACGTTAATGGTGGAGGTTTCCATGGCATTTTTTTTTTTAAATAAAATATATCGGGCTATTATCGCGTTGCGATTTCCGGGACTTTACCGGTTAAACGATTTAAGGCTCTTTCAAACAGGCGCGACAAGCGACGCGGCACAAAGGCACCGCTCGTCGCGCGACGAGCGGTGCCTTTGTGTCGCGTCGCGTGTCGCGCTGGTCTGCACAAGCCTTTACGTAGGTACAATAATATTGTACGTAGTTTCATAGTCTGGTGTTTTTCAAGAAAACCAGGTATTTCAAGGCCTAACTAGCAATGGGTTATACGGGTTCGAGTTATATGGGTAGGAACCCGACTTTATTTTATTACTTCAAGATAATAATAAAGAATAAAGAATAATCAAGCTACCTACAAGTTTAAGTTCTTAAAATTTTCGAAAAATCTAATAGGTAAATATCCATCGATGTTGACAAACAAAAAAATAGTGGCACTCCGGGAGTGCCGACAGAAGTGAAAACTTGAACAAGATCGCCTTGGCGGAAGAAAAATACTTGTATAGAACATTGGTCCGTAACCTTATCTAAATAAAGAGCACAATCGCGTTTACAAAAATGAGGTGTCGGTAACGGTGTCGCGAGTTCAATTGTTTTTGTCCATCTCAAAAATACCCAACGCGCCTAAAGAAGTTTTCAAAAAATCACATACAACGTCATTATTCTTGATTCATAATGCAATTGTTTTCCATGCATGAATGCATGGTAGTACCCCAATTTGCATGGTATTACCCTAACAAGACCTGCCTAATATGAAAGCTCCCAGGTGATAATAAATCCCTTTAACAACTTGCAATAATCCGCATTCATGATAACTGCCCCTTTTATGTCAGAAACACGAGGTTTTTCTAATTTATTCGGGTCGTTAAAATGTTTGCGCCTACTGGAGGGAAACTCATATGAAAATATGACGGAAATTAAATTAAAACATTCGGTTACTGTGGATTACAGGAGGTTTTAATATATAGGAAGTACATAAATATACTTGTGTTGTAGATAGACATAGCACAACATACAAAAGCACGATTAAATAATAATAATAAAAATCAGCCTGTATTAACTCACTGCTGGGCAAAGGCCTTCCTTTTAAAAGAAAAGATAAAAGTTGAACAATATCCGCGTTTTGAAGTTTTAAAATTGATGTTTTCGAATGAAAATGTTAGTCTTACCAAATGTTGTTAATCACTGCCACCAGGCAACACGGCACTAGAAAGTAGCGTAAGTCAAAACAGCAAATTATAATATTCTTTTCTGAAATTGCTAGTTTTTACAATTTTCTTAGTTTTAATGTTGTATTTCCTGTAAGTGTACACACGGCTAAACATCAAGCTATACATTTCCAATATAAGCTGACGTCGCATTGTACGGAAATCCTAAACAATGCAAGATCAGCTTAAACTGGTGTTGAAAAGATTTTTTTCTTTTCTTTCTTTCTTTCAAGTGAAGATGCATTAGTATCTACTACCTAGAGATCAACGAAATGTAATAAAATGAAATTGTTTATTCTGTAAATAGGATATCGGAAACACGTTTATAAGCCATATAAAAATATAAGCTAGAGTCAATATTTCCTATCTGACTACAGCTTTTTTTTTTTTTGTTTGGAAAATTATTGAATAACGTATCCCGCTCTGGGTGGAGCGGGAGGGCGTGTCAGACTCTTACTGACTAAGACCCACCCGTGTTCCTTCAGTTGCCATGTTGCCGGGGGCCACGATCTCCCTTTCGGACGTCCTGGCTACCCCAGCAAGCATCGGCCCCAGCGGACCCCGTCAGTTATGCTGACATCTCTTTGAGGCGCGCGTGGAACACAACGCGCTGTCGACCCGGACCTTTTCACGCCAAAACCACTGAACGGATTTCGATAAAATTTGGCAAGGAGATAAATGGCATCCTGATAAATGATAGGTATCTGACTACCCCTGAGAAGAAATGGCGAAACAAACTCAGGGATCAAAGTATCTTATAAAGTCCAGACATAATCTTGGTCAGGCCATAAGAGGACCATGTAGATTTATGAAAACTGGTCTATTCAGTAAATCTCACCGTAAAAACTCAAGTGAAGTGAGCTTGAAGTGAGTCTAAACCAATGCTTGGATAATGGCTGATAATCACCTAAATGAATAAGACCTTCAATAAAACAAACACATTTTTAGGGTTCCGTACCTCAAAAGGAAAAAACGGAACCATTATAGGATCACTCGTGTGTCTGTCTGTCTGTCCGTCTGTCACAGCCAATTTGCTCCGAATCTAACGGACCGATTAAATTGTAATTTGGTACACATATGTATTTCTGTAATCCAAACATGGACCTGTAACGTAAATAAATGAATTTTGAATATGTCTATCTCTCTGTGGAATGCGCTCCCCCAAGAAATCAGGATGGCAACTAACAGATTATCCTTTAAAGTTAAAGTTCGGGAGCATATTCGTAAGAAGCTGGCAGTATCATCACAGCGGTAATGTTTTCCCATTGTTTGTCTTATTTGTTTTATAAATATATTCGTGTATTTATGGGTATTTATTTGTTCTTATATTTATATATATATAGTTATATCATATATTTTGTTTTGACAGGTATATATATATCCTTATATTTAAATAAATATTTATTCCACAATTTTCAATATTGCACCTACCACTGTTTGTCTCTGCATCACCCAAAGGTTGACTGGTAGAAAATGCCTATGGCATTAAGTCCGCCTCTGTACATGTATGTGCTTAAAGTGTTATAAATAAATAAATATGAGGGTCACTTTTGGGGGGCAAAGAAAAAAATTAAATAAAAAAGTTTTTCAAACTGTACCGTGTAACATATCAAATGAAAGGGCTTATTGTGAGGATCTCAATTTTTAAATTATTTTAAAATAAATACTTTCAAAGATATTTAATAAAATAGACATTGTATCCGAAAGTACTGAACCAATTTTTTCATACAAATAATAGTTCTATGGTCTTAAAATAACAAGATAAATCATTCAATATTGTGCGTACAAACTTACATTTCTGGTTGGAATGTATGGGGAAAATGTTTTTCAACTACAATGTTAAGTTTGATCTTGGGATAAATTCATCCCAACTACGGAACCCTTCATTGTGCGTGGACGAACACGCACTTGGTCGGTTTTTTGACTAATCACCTCAATTTGCACCTCCACGCATAGATAATTGCCAGGGGTTTCAAACAATAAAGCGCCAATAAAACACAAAACTGGCCAGAATCGGTCCCATTCATTTGCTGTCAGCCTTCACGTTATCACCACAGATTTATGCTCGCAATATGAGAAAGTTTCTGTCATCGTCAGGGGTGCTCAACATTTTGGAGCACGCGTTATTCATAGCCCAGTTTTTTGTTTATCTTTGAAGATAAAAGAGAACTGCTAGTATGGCTGGCGTTGAAAAACTTTGTTTTGTTTTAGTAGAGAGTGAGGGCTGAGATGAATTTTGAGTAGGTAGTACTGACATAAGATAGAAACTTATTCTATGTATACTAATATTATAAAGAGGAAAGATTTGTATTTTTGTTTGTAACGAATAAACTTAAAAACTAGTGGACCAATTTGAAAAATTCTTTCAGCAATGGATAGCTACATTATCAGCGAGTAACATAGGCTATATTTTATCTCCGTACTCCCACGGGAACGGGAACTACGCGGGTGAGACCGCGTGACGTCCGCTAGCATAATATAACTTGCTCTATACGATGTTTTATATCTTAGTGCAAACGTGGGGTGCGTTTACACCAAGGTATAAGACGTGTAATCAGCATGTTGTGTCTAATGTTTTGTAACAAAAATGAGAGAAAACTCCTATCACGAACGCTAAGCTTTCTTGCTAGACATTTTTATAACAAATAAGTAAAACAAATTGCTCGAGTTAGTACTAAATGTCTAGGAATATGAGAATTCTCTCATACCTACACATTTCTACACTAACTTAGTTATAACGCACATAAACATTAGGTAAGCCAGTCGCTTATGTGTACGTTTACATAAATTAAGCTAATTCATAATAAGCGACTACCCGTAACGACTGTACCTTCCGTCAAAATTAAGTTTTCGCACATAATGTGTGTATGGCTCATATCAAAAACTACTTATAGCCATGGGCGTACCCATGGGGCGGCAGGAGAGGGCAGCTGCCCCCTAGATATTATATGCCTAAGTATCTATAGTCGATAAAAGTTATGTTAGAGTCACGTTAAGACTTACTTTGCAATTACAATATATAATGCTCAAGCTTTTACCCGCTACTTCGTCCGCGAGCCAATAACCTTCCTCAAGAATTGGGCTATCCAATGCAAAGTGAATTTTTCAAAACTTACTGGTAATTCCAGAAATTACCACAAACTTACAAACAAACAAATTTTACTTCTTTATAATATTAGTAAACATATTTTTTTTACAAACCGCGCTTTGCAGCCGGTCATTTTGTATCATGCAAAATACGTGAACTCAGCAAGCAAGCAGTTTATTTTATTTGACTACCTATAGAGCAGGATCTCCTGCGGGTGTCTCTGTACACCCTACATGCAGACCTCCAGTTTCGTGTAATGTGTACGGTAAAACATTTACAGGGGACCCGGGTTAAGAAATTTCTGATTTGCCCTCTCCCCCCGGGCCAAAACCTGGGTACGGCCATGCCTACAGCTATTTTGTATATAAATAAGTAGGTATGGATCTGGAACATATAACTTTAAAGCAAATTTTGATCCTTTATTAATTGATATAATTTTAGTTTTTTTACAGTTTTAAGAATTCCAGTTTATGCAACGTGTAACGTTAAATGCGCAAAGCCTCAGACACCCCAACTGATTTTTAATTCAATTGACATATTTTAGACAGAAAAAAAAATTCATTAAAAAAATTGTATAGGTTTTATGTGCTGTTTTAGTTCGTAAGATTCGTATTTGCATTGAAATAAAAGCTATTATTATCCCGCGTATGAGAAAATTTAAATTGGTCGACAACAATTTGTGTAATTGATTCTGCTCGTTATTCTGATCAAACTATTTTCAGGTTTTGCGCATTTAACGTTACACGCTGTATAGGTACAGTAGGCTGCACGTCAGTGGTAACACTTTGACCTTGAGCTGGCCTAGCGTAGCACTGAAGTGCGGCCTACTAGACTTCAATAATCATTTCTTAAGCCTTCAGAACAATGCAAAAGTCCGCAAAGACAGCAACTTTCAAGGTTTCTGTCAAATCCAATCTTAGTTTTTCGATTCCCAGATTCGATTAATAAAGAAATAAAAAGTTAGGACTATTCTCCGATTTTTCGGAATCGATCTAATCAAATACATCAGGAAGGCAAAAATTCTATAATACTGAATAAAACAACTTTTGTAATCAGAAACTTAGGTATAAAAACAGTACCTACCTAAATACTCGTATATAGATTTTCAATGGTGTTATACATTTTCTAGTCTTGTGATAAATGTGCAGAGCTATGATCAGTGATCACTCAAGAAATATTACGCCACTTTTATAATATCCAATATCTCATGTCATTTCTCAACGCTGTTTCCCCTCATAATTTATCTCTCATAATGTAGTGTCTTTCCAGGCAAGACAAAACAAAAAAGTTGCTAGACGCTCCGAAAATGCCGGGAGGAGCTATTGGGCCATTGAAAATCTAATGAAGGGCGATCTTCCTCTATCCCTCAAGAGAAGACTCATCGACGTGTGTATTCTTCCCATCCTCACGTATGGTTCTCAAACATGGTCTTTGACAATTCAGCAGAGGTCCACGCTCGGGATTTGCCAGAGAGCTATGGAACGGGAGTATTCTTGGTATTAAACTTGTGGACCGGGTTAAGAATACAACAATTCGTTCCATCACTAAAATAACATGTCACTCGGAAAGCTGCCACGCTTAAATAGAATTGGGCTGAGCACATTTGCCGCATGACAAACGATCAATGGGCCAAACTTACGACCCAGTGGGTCCCGCTTAATTTCAAACGACATCGCGGCAGGCCCAGACGGAGATGGCGGGATGAGCTGGACTCTTTTAAGAAAGATTGGTCCTTCGAAGCTCTGGACAGAGAGAGGTAGAAAGAGAGTAGGGAGGCCTTTGCCCAGCTTTATAGGACAATAATGGCTAAGAAAAAAAATGTAAGTGTCTCGTAAGTGTATTAAAAGTTCACTATACCTATTTCCAGCACCACTTCCTAGTTTCCATTTCCTCCCACAACAAATTATGACCAATCACATTTGACGTCACTTTCCATATATTTGTGGATGTCAATTTTTTTTTACCTTCAAATAAAATATTACGTCTGAAAAGCATTATATCATCAAACGGAATCTTCATAAACAACCAGGAAATGTCTTTGAATCACAAACTGAAATGTTCGCGACTTTATGCCTACTTTAATTTCTTATAATGATTATGATAATATTTTTACTAATGTATGTTGTTTAGTGGTCTTCAAAGATACTCGGAATTAAGTGTTTATTTTTTTATACATTCCGTAAATCATTTGGATCACAGACAGTATATGTTACATGTTTACAAAAAGGATGACCATTTATAACAATTTGTAAAGTATATCTATTGCTTTTAGACAAACTCTAGTTGACTGCTGCGACTGCTTACAGTTTTAAAGAGGCGACAGGCTACACATTAAATCAAGAAAAGAGATTTTTAGCCCTTTTTTTAAAGTTCGCTTTCAGCGATAAAACTGACCATTATGTCACCCTATGTAAAGTGTCTACATTTATATCAGTAACTAGATGATTCGGAGAACTTCGTATCACGTGAGATAAAATTTCTATTTTTTCGATTTTTCTGCTGTTCCTTTGGATTTTTCCCAATTTTCTTTTTTATTTTATATCATAAGAAAACTTACAGCTAGGATACAGATAGTTGATAGTAATTGAAAGAAGGCCAATTAAAAGTTTTCACTGACAATATAAGAAATAAAATAAAATATTATATTATTTTCAGTAATAAGGTGAATAAAACAAAAATAAAAACAAATTGGTCGAGCCATTTTCAAATTTTTGCGATACTAACGCCCGGCAATTGATTTTTATACAGGCTGGCTTCTGAACCCCCCTGCGTTGAAATTTTTCGTCGGTTATTCATAAAAAAATCTGCTGTTCCATACATTTTGACCGCGTAGGTATTGCACTTTTCTATGAAACAGCAGATTGAAATAAAATAACCGACGAAAAATTTTAACGCAGGGCTTTCAGAATGATGTACTGAGTCCATGGTTTCAGTTTTCGCGTCGATGTCCCTGCCACCCTGTATAATATATGTAGATACATTAATATGGAGATTAATAAAGAGTACCTATTCTATTCTGTTCTTTTAAATTTCTGGAAATAAATCACGAATAAACAGAAAGAAAAAATAAAAGAAAAACGTTTCCTTTTACAAAATGCGCTTCAAAACCCTTCCGTCTTTTGGCCACCAACACAAAAACAACGTGAGTCGTCCACGACGTGACACGTCCCATCAGTCAAATTCAAGTCACCAACGAGTAGCCAGAATGTCACAACACTAGTATTTCAATGGCGATCCGTACACGACGCGAGAACGCGTTTTACGAGCGGTACCACAGTGATGATTTTCCAGCGTGCTTGCAGCGAGACGATTTGTGAACGTGCTTTTCGCAAGTGCGAAGCGAGGTAGCTGCGACAACGCAACGTGTACTCCACGTTTTGAAAATATTGTATACTCCCTTATATCGCTCTCTCTTGTACACGTCAACCGCTCTTGTTATGCAAAACGCGGCGAACACGTTGCGCACACGTGGCGTGCTCTCTATGCACACGCAGAGAGCGCGTGAAGGCTTGTTCAGACCAGCGCGACGCGACGCGACACAAAGGCACCGCTCGTCGCGCGACGAGCGGTGCCTTTGTGTCGCGTCACGTGTCGCGCTGGTCTGCAGAAGCCTTTAAAAAATCGCCTCGCAGGAAACACGCTCGCAAATCGTCAGTTTGATAAGGCACTCGCTAATTTGTGATGGGTTGTGTCGTTGCGAAGTCTAACTGATTTTTTTTTTAACAGCGTCGTAGAAAACGCTTTAAAAGCCTTTATTAAAATTAAAATATCGTCAGTACTTACGATTGGTTGCAGAATGCGGCTTCATAGGTCAGGTCAGCTCAGTGCTCTTATACTTGTGCAGAACCTGAAACAATAAAATAGAATTTGTTATTATTAGTCTAGTATTCATTTCAGTGCTTAGTACCTGGGTGACCAAGCTCTGCTCAGGTGAAAATACGGAGAAAACGAATTTTCTCAGATATAACACCTAGCTAGATCGATTTTCCGCCCCCGTAAAACCCCATATTTCGACTTTCATGGAAATCGTTAGGGCCGTTTTCGAGAACGTTACATTAATGCTCATTTAATAGTATAGGATACCAATTTAAACAAGTTTATAAAAGCAATATTGCATTTCCATAACTTTTCTTTTAAAAAACTTTTGCATAAACCGATACTCCGTAGTTATTTTTATGACTGAAATACAAAGAGATAAGTATCAAATAATTCTAGTCGCTTTGTTGAAACATTTTGTTTTCAATGAGCTTCGTTCAGTTTATAAAACTAACTTTGTTTTTATATTATTATCTCTTCGTCATGCTTTTGTCTTTTATTTCAAGGGTATCGATGTCTTTTAGAACTCTAGAAGAATCAGTAAATCTCGCCACGTTTAAAATACTATTCAGTCCCGTTTCAGCCTTTTTCTTAGTCTGAAATTTGATTCCTACTAAGTTGGGAAAAGGCTAGGAGTAATAACATTGCACAAATATAATTTGTAAAGCTAAGGCCTAATTTCCTCTAACACTGATGTCGGTCGCGTATCGTCGGTCACGCGTGCGTATATACATTGTGTTCTATATGGCACCATACTGCGACGCTGACGTCAGCGGCGCGTACGTACGTACGTTGCGTACGCGACCGACATCAGCGTAAGAAGAATTCAGTCCCACAGATCAGGTTCCCTGTGCTCCGTTCGCATAGACCATAGTTGTCATCATCATTTCAACCGAAAGACGTCCACTGCTGGACATAATGCCTCACCCAAGCACCGCTACTTCGACCGCATAGGGCGTAGACCATACCATTACGTAAATAACATATAACGTAACATCACGCCTTGTTTCCCCGAAGGGTTGGGCAGAGGTGTCCCTGTAGCAGGTACACCCACATTTCGTCAGTTATGTTTAAGTCCCATGTAATAGGGGACGTGCCTATTGCCATCAACCGGGCATATCTGAAGAAACGATAACATTCAAATATCTGTAACCCGGAACTATCCCAAAACTATCAAAATTCCAAATGCGAGCCATTTTCTCCTTACTGTCAGCTGGCATTAAAAGCTGAATCACTTTTGATAAATGGCGTATCAAGTGCCACCGGTCTACGTGTGTGAGTCCCCAAATGTACGTATTATACTAAGGGGACTTGTGATGGGGTGGAAGGGGCGGGGGGGGGGTGTTAAGAGTGTAAGAGTATGCTGTTCGTTGAGTGCTGATGTGGATGTGTCCTTGTGCGATGACGTAGGATTGGTACCTGGTAAAGGTCGTGAAATGTGTTATAAAGTGCAGGCCAATGACAGGTGCCCATATATTTTTGCAGTTTATTGGTAAAATTAACGACTGGTTTTAAATAAAAAAGAAATATCAAATGAAGTAGGTAGCCCATTTTTGTCTCTAACACTATATTAGAGTATATAAAGTTAACAAAAAATTCAGAAAACCATTGATTTCTTTAAAAAAATCTAGATGTTTTTGTAATAATGAACAAAACTTATACAAGCTTGCACTCAACATGCGGAAAAAGTAGTAAAAGCAAAGGTGACTTATCCAGTCTTTAAAAATAGAAACAAGTAAGTTTCAAAGATGGCGGAAGATAAAGATTCCTATTTTAAAATAGAATGACTGACGTAAAGAACAATGTTTGCTGCACTATTAATTTTAAGTACAACACTTTTATTTCCTGACTGCATTCACGTCACTCAGAGCAACTGGCCAGTGACAATTTATGAGAAATTAAAAGCTCATAACAAACATAAACTATAAAGCTGGAAGTTTGGATAAACATAGATGTTATATTTCTGGAGGGGCTAGTTTTTTAAACGTGGGTTAAGAGTCCACGCCACCAGTGAAGTTGATTTGACGCGGCGCTAGTGTCTATGTCATTGCATCACATTGCATTAAAAAAAATGTATAGTTCCACAATTTTCCGCAGGCTTTCTTTCGTGGCGCGCACTCTAGCTATCGCACAGATATTTCACATGTTTCCTTTTACTTTTAAATATCGTCAATGAAAGTTTTAGGTACCTACTATAAGGTACATGCTATAAGTATGTAAATTCACGGAAAGTCCGTTTATTCAAATTTTCAAACCACAACTGTCATTCTTTTGACAGTTGTATAATGAAATGGATATTGATTTAGTGTATCAAATTGAAAAAAAAAACCATGTGCGGGAGACCCCCGTACAATATAAAACAAAAACAAAAACTTTTGACACTTGAAACTTGAGACCTTGGGCAAGCCGGGTTAAAGAACTTCTTTCCAAAAAATATTTGCCCTGAAGTATCAACAACTTTTAAAACTTATCTGATCTCGTGCAAATTACAAATATGTCAATCAGCTCCTTTTATGCCACAATACCTGAAATATGAAGATGAATCCACTTGAAAACAATCCCATTGAGACATATTTCCCTACACCCAATCAATCTCAATAACTGACTCCATCGACACAATAAAATTTGCTTGTATTAAGAAGTGAAATCAGTTTCTTCTCCACAACTGACTTTATGACATAAAGTACAAGACGTCTCGATCGCCTACGAAGTGATATTTTACGAATGATACGAAGTGATAAAAATGGGTGACGTAGGTTTGTGTTTTTCCCAATCATCTTGTTTATTTTTTTAATAAGAATGTGTACGATGATGATACAGCCAATTAACGAGGTGTTAATATTGAAGATTAGGTTAAGCAAAGGAAATTAGCCCGGATGACGAAATCCACCTAGTCTTAACACGAAGGCTAAATATTCCAAGGGCTTTCTTTCAGCGGTAACCAACAGCTGGTCGTCAACAGCCTGTCAGCGACGATTCGTAGAATTTCCGTACGAAGCATTTTTAATGAACAGTCATGTGATATTTTCTCACTAACAAACATTGTATTGATCGAATCCGTATTTCCGTCTTTCAGTGAGAAGTAATTATGTAGTTATGAGTTGGAACCAAACATCTATTTTTTTTTAAACTATGTTTTCTGGCCAACCAAATCTTGAGAGTCCCCCAAATTCCTTACAGCTGACTTGCTTAGTTTACTCATTATTAGGCATAGAGCAATACTCATCATCATCTACCTAGCCATTGCCCAACTATGTTGGGGTCAGCTTCTAGTCTAACCGGATGCAGCTGAATACCAGTATTTTATATGGAGCGACTGCCTATCTGACCTCCACAACCGAGCAACTGAGTAATACCATACCCCTTTGTAAGACTGGTTGTCAGACTTTCGGGCGTCTGACGACCCAAAGATCCACGAATGACAGCCGGGACCAACGGCTTAAAGTGCTTTCCGTGGCACGGAGAAGACTCGGTATGTAAAGATGGTCACCCATCCACGGACCAACCCCGGCAAGCGTGCGACTATTATTACTTAGCCACGAGAGCTTTAACCATTATCACGTATACACCGTGAAATTTGAATCACAGTTTTGCTAGAACAAACGTTGTTCAGACCATGGTCTACTACCATTCTACAGCAACCAATAAAAAAAAACATATTTGGTTTTTGAAAAAACACAAAATATACTAAGTTTAAAATGGCAAGATTATCGTTACTCACAGACACCACACACGGGACACAGCATTGTCTACAGGGAAATGTACCTCCATAAACGAAATTTAGTAAGCAGTAGATAATCTTGACATTTTAAACTTAGTCTTTTTTGTGTTTTTTCAAAAACCAATTATGTTTTTTTTTTTTATTGGATGCTGTAGAATGGTAGTAGACCATGGTCTGAATAACGTTTATTCTAGCAAAACTGTGATCCAAATTTCACGGTGTAAATAACATTTGCTTTATTATATGCAATGGCAATATATTAAAGTCGTATAGGATTATTGGCTGCAGTAGTAAGCGTAAGCTACTAAACGCTTAAACCGTAATATTGTGAACAGAACAGGTGCTTCTAATTCCCCCAGTTCTCAGCGCTATGCCTTTGATATTTATTATTAACTCCGGTTGCGTGATCGATGACCGATTCGTACTTAGAAGGGTTTACTTATTCAACAATAATACGGGATAATCCGAGGGATATGACATTAAGCTGTCTGAGGTTCGATTTTAAATCAGACAAAATATTGTTAGGTTCTTCCATCAGGATTCTTTAATTTAAGTATTCTTGAAATTTTCCATCTGGAATTGTTCAGCAACAGCCCGAAGTCTGGATTTGCACTCGGTAGTTGGCGATAGGCTCGCTATTACATGGGACTTAATAAACATAACTGGCGAAATGTGGATGTACTATAGCTTAGGCACACCTCTGCCTAAACCCTTCGGGGAATACAGGCGTGATGAAATGATCTTGATTTATCTCAACATCATATTAAGACGCAGATATATGCCAGTGACCTTGAGTTGGGCTTGTGTGTTTTGTACTGAGCTCACGTAATGCGTCGTACGTTCAGCCAGTAATAGGACTCGCCCATCAAGGAGCGCTGTCCCAAGTTAGACGCATTAGTAATTTTTTATACATAAAACAAAAGGTATTTTAATAAAACACGTATACTAAAAGATCAATCATTAAATTATCTTTAAAATTGTGAAGGTTTCAGAAAAATACGCTTGATGGATTTTGCGTGATTCTCAGTTTTTTATCCGCGATGGACATAAATTTACAAATGAATTTCACTATAATGTAATATAAGCACAACTAAAATATTTCTTTATTAAATTATTAAGAAAATGCTTTAATTTAACATATATTTTTTCCAAATCATTAACACTACTCGTTTAGATGTGATCTTCAGTATAAAATCATTAAAAGTCGGTTATCGCCGCCTTAGAGGCACTGGTTAGTAAAATGGTCAATCTTAAATATGGAAGAGTGTCTAAAGTAGCAGAGTTCTTGACCCGGCTTTCAAATAGGACAAGTTAATTGACAAAACAGTTAGAGTCAAGAATCTTCTGAATTTCTCAGTAGCAGCCTGAAGTCTTGATTTGTGTCCGGTAAATGGAATTAGGTTCGTTTCCTGTTACATAGGACTTAAACATGATGAAATGAGCATGTACACACGGCTACACATCAAGCTATACTATTCTAGTATAAACTGACCTCGCATTGTACGGAAATCCTATACAATGCGAGATCAGCATAAACTGGATCTGTATAGCTTGATGTGTAGCCGTGTGTACTATCTATTTTTTGAAGTGAAAACTTCTTTAGGCGCGTTGTGCATTTTTGAGATGGGACTAAACCATTGATTTCGCGGTACTGTTACGACACCAGCTTTTGACCATTAAAAAGACATCGACGCGTTGATTACCGCGGTGCCGATTTTTTTCAAGTTTTCACTTCTGTCGGCACCCCCAGAGAGTCCCTGTGTTTTTTTCTCTAATTCAATGATCATCATAATTTATAATTTTCTTTTCTTTTTTTTTCATTAATCCGTTGTTGCTAAATGTAAACAGGAATTAAGGGTTTAACCTGAGAACCAGTGCTTAACAACCCGCTAGGGGACCTAAGCATAATGCTGACGCTTAAACTGTTTGCTTCCGATATTATAGTTTTGTGTATGTACACACAGCTACACATCAAGCTATACATTTCCAGTATAAGCTGATCTCGCATTGTGTAGGATTTTCGTACAACTCCTACCAGCTGTAATACTGGAGACAATAAAAAGTTATTCTATTCTACTATAAAGCCTTGACCTTACCTTTAGGAGAAACAGCCTGTAAGTAATGTATATATGACGTGTCATTATACATTTTACATGTAGAGTTAGGAACAACATCAGAAGTCAGTTTTGTCTTGAAAGAAAAATGCGGTCAGACTCAGGTCAGGAAAATTTATCATAATGTTTCGAGGTTTATATCTTTTTTTAAACTAGGGCTTGTATAAAATAACGTAGTCAATTATACATTTGTTACTTATTCAAATTAAAGTCTAATTTTGAACAGAATTTCATGACAAAGCATCGTTGTAAAATACGTTTTTTAATCTAATCTAAATGGAATTTTCATGTCATTGTATACCAATTATAGTTCTAATTAAAAAAACAGTGGCACTGCGGGAGTGCCGACAGAAGTGAAAACTTGAACAAGATCGGCTTGGCGGAAGAAAAATACTTGTATAGAACATTGGTCCGTAACCTTATCTAAATAAAGAGCACAATCGCGTTTACAAAAACGAGGTGTCGGTAACGGTGTCGCAAGTTCAATTGTTTTTTCTCATCTCAAAAATGCCCAACGCGCCTATAGAAGTTTTCACTTCAAAAACTTTTACTGTCATAATTATAATATCAGCCTGTATGGCGATAATACACGATTCACTTTTGATTTTTAATTTGGTTAAATCAACCAAAAACAGAAACCTGCTGGTTGGGGGAGCTTTCTTGACTTCTGTACAAAAATAATAATTTAATATAACTATTCTGGATTTACAGTTAGGTGCTAAAAATTTACAAGCATATTATTCTGCAACTTCCGCCAGCGGCTTCGCCCGCGTGATATCTATACATATAGCCTATATTACGCAGTGATAATATAGCATTCTACTGGTGAAATAATTTTTAAACCGGTTCAGTCGTTTTTGAGTTTTTTCAATACAAACAAAATTACAAATCTTTTCTCTTTATAATATTATTAGAGTGTAAGTGGGTCGTTCTTCTTTTTTATCGACAATGAATTGGTATTTTTCAGTTTTTCGAGTTTTTCAAGTGACAATATTTTGATTTCAGTGTTAGATTTTTTTTTTCAGATGCATTTAATTTTCATTTGGATCATTTAATCTTTGTTTTCATGCCCATAATGTTGTTTGTTTTATGGTGATTTTCGAGAAAACACTGTGACAGAGTGGTCCTTTTTGGGTAGGACATCATTATGAATTACTACTCTGTCACGGTAATTAATGAAAAATAAACACACGCAAAAAAATTATTGGCTACAGAAAGTTAAAGATTACTTAGTATTAAAAGGTATAAAGTGATGACGATGTAAATTCAAACAATGAAAACATAATAATTTATACCTACTCTAATATGACCCAAAATGAGGTGAGAGACCGACTATTGTCGATAAAAAAGAAGAACGACCCAAGTAAGTATGTATAGATATCAACCAGGTTTTCAGCTAGCAATTCCTTGCTAGATGTACGATTCAGTAATCTAAATTAAGTATTGTATTCCTTAACAATACGAAGGAAATCTAAACACTCTCCTTGCCCAATCAAATTATTCACAATTTGGGCAAACTTTAGCCTGTGTGTAAACAGCTGATGCTTATTTATCTCCGTCATTTACTTATTCACTATCCTTATGGTGACAGACGTCAATGGAACCTTTGTTTTCGTTTTAATTAGCACAACACTATTGAGGTTTTACGACAATTGGACGAAATAATTGCAGGTTTAGTCGAAATGTATGTTGGTTGTGTGTTTGTGGTTCCATTGTAGTTACGGCTACAAGATGGAGGTAAACAAACATACAAAACAAAGGACTTGTACCTATTGATTTTGTGATTTATTTGTGACAACTGTTTGTGATATTTGTGATTCCCATTATTTCAGAAATTGCAATAAATAGTGATGTCCTGTAAGGGTTCCGGCAAATAAAAGAACAGCGTCTCAATTAAATGGTGTACAATATTTCAATTTTCTTAATGTCCCTCAGGAATCATCGCATTTCCAAATACAAACGAATGCTAATTTCCATGTCCATCAGTTATTAGATTTATCGTGTATAATAATTTGAATTCAGAACTAAGTATTTTATTGTTGTTTTGTTTTGATTTTCATGTGAACTATATAGAGCTGTAAAACTATTTTCCTATCTGTCGTGCCTGCAACTTTAGCAGCTTTCCTACTTTTTTAAAAATAAATTACATTATTTTAAAAAGTATTAACAACTCTATATACTTCCAAGTCGATTGAGAGCGCCCAGTCTGCACCAAGTGCAAAGGGCAACTGATAGAAATCCGACGACTGACGAAACACGAGGTTTGCTGAGGAACTGTTGTACCGTAATACCTACACTTTCAATCATAATTCAAAGTATTTTAAAGGAAATGCCTTTATTGGGTGGGAAATTATCAAATAACTTCTCCCGCTCTGGGTGGAGCGGGAGGGCGTGTCAGACTTTTACTGACTAAAACCCACCCGTGCTCCTTCGGTTGCCCTGTTGCCGGGGGCCATGATTTCCCTATCGGTTTTCTTCGAACCCCCGGCAGGCATTGGCCCTAGCAGATCCCGTCAATTCTGCTGACATCTCTATGAGGCGCGCGTGGAACACAACGCGCCGTCGACCCGGGCTTGGTCCTTATCGGACGGTGAGCTACCCATTGCTCACCGTCCGCAAGCCCGCGTCTACGGTGGCCGGAAATCGGCTCGCGATTCCCGCCCCGGGCGTCTCCTCCTGCGGCGATTAGGGGCGTGAGGGCGCGAAATTTGCCTCAATTCAATAGCTTTATTGGTTCGAAAAATATTCGCCTGCTCAACAACGTAAATGACACAATGAATGTTGTTGAACTGTCAAAATTAAAACACCCGCATAAGTCTCGATTCCGTAAATATCGGGATAAAAAGTATCCTATATCCTAACCCAGGTCATGATCTACTCTTGTGCCGTATACATACATATACCCATACAAATCCGTTCAGCCGTTTAGCGTGTAAGCGTAACAAACAAACTGACTTTCGCATTTATAATTTAGTTAGGATTATTGGCGTCTTGAAGATTATATTAGGAAAAAGGCTTCTAAAAAATCTTAAGGCTTTACTAAGAACAATTCCAGAGTATTTTTTTTTGTAGACCTAGTATTTACTAAGAGCCCATTTTGCTAGTCCTTACTAATATTAGAAAGAAAGAAAAGAAAAATAAGTTTAATTGTCACAGAAACACGTGCATAAAAGAAAAGAATAATAAAATAAAACAATAGACTTAAATATTATCACGAGCACACAACAGAAATATGCGGCAGCTGCTGGCACGTCATGACTGTGACAAGAAGGCTTCCACTCAGCATGATGCTGTGCTATGGGGACCCACAGCACAGCGCTGATTTTCAGTGGTCACCCGAAAAAGTCGTACGGAAACCAAATTAGGTTTTATGAATTAAATATAAATAGATAACAAAATAAAATAAAACAAATAGTACTTAGAATATAATGCTACTTTACAACCAATTATATGATTAAATAACACAAAAAATTATCCGCAGGCATTACCGTGCGTGCATAAAAAATAAATTTAAAAATACGTATATATTATGAATGCGAAAGTGAGTTTGTTTGTTTGTTCGTTACGCTTTCACGCTGAAACGGCTGAACGGATTTGATTGAAATTTGGCACATGAGTAGACCATGACCTGGGTTAGGACATAGAATTCCTTTTATCCCGATATTCCCACGGGATTGAGACTTATGTGGGTGAAACCGCGGGGCGCAGCTAGTTGTCTCATAATTAATATTTCTAGGGTAAGTTCGAAATTATGAAATGGCAATAATTATTAGTTACCAGTTATTATGTAGGCAGGTAGTTAAAATCGTGGCTTACAAAATGTCTAGACTTATTCAAAGTACCTTTTAATTAAATTTTGACTCGAAAGGCGTACTTTGCTAGAGATATTTTCATAACAAAAAGAATGTATTACAATAAAATATTGTGTTGTAAAAGGGATAGATTGTATTCACTAGACGTAGTTACTTTTCGCTACTTACGACTGTAATTAGAGCCTATATTGCCACTTTCTCAGATACCGGGCTGCTTTTAAGAAATTCCCATTGCAAAACCGTCATAAAAAATAAATATAAAAATTGTTTATTTGCACTTTCAAGTACCAAATAAAAAACATGGTTTACAATGCAAATAGGCCTTAAGGTAAGTAAGGTTGTATGTTCGAGTTGCAGCCAATACTTAAGCTAAGATCACTTAATATCTTGTAAATATAGATATCAGCGCCCACCCTCGTTATCATTATAGGCGATGATATTGGGCCTACCCTATGGAATAATTTAAAACAAATGAGAAAAACACCTTGCAGCACCCACAATAGTGATGAACTGAATGTGAAAACACTGTCCTCCCATACCTATTAACACTGTTATTTGAAAACATTGTAGAAACCATTTATTTTGAAAAGAGTAACCGTGGAGTTTCTTGCCGGCTCTTCTCCATAGGAAGCGACCAATTGGAACCGCGCACCTAGCTTCTGACGTTTCATAAGTGCCCTTGTAGGTTTATGTGAAATAAAATATTTTGAATTTTATATTATTTTATACTAAGCACAAGAATTAGAAACTGGAATTAGGTCATAACACTACCCAACATAGAAATTGAACCCAAGACTGCACAGTTGTGCTTGCAACCCCTGAATCAACAAGCCAGTATACAAAACAATAACACAAACAACAGAAAAACAAAAGCATTTTTAATCAATCTGCCTAGCCTTTTCCCATGTTGGGGTCGGCTTCCATTCTAACCGGCTGCAGCTGAATACCAGTATTTTACATGGAGCGACTGCCTATCTGACCTTCACAACCCAGTAACTGGGTAATACGATACCCTTTGGTAAGACTGGTTGTCAGACTTTCGGGCTTCTGACGACCCGTAACGACTATCAAAGATCCACGAATGACAGCCGGAACCAACGTCTTAACATACTTTCCGAGGCACGGAGGAGTCTCGGTATGTTAAGATGGTCAACCATCCATAATAATACATCGACTTCCTGAAGCAGAAAGTGTATGCATGGGCGAACCGTATTCGTAGGTATAAGCGGCGAGTAGAACGATACACTCAGAATCGCACCTTCCAGAGCGATGAAAGGTGGGTTTATAGGGCTTGGGAGCGACCGAACCAAGGTGTGGCTGACACGCATCTACCGGATGATGATGCCATGTGCTCTTTCTGGCGCAGCATCTGGTCGGTGCCTGTCAGTCACACCGAAGATGATTGGACTCGGGAAGTCGAGCGAGCCTGCGATCCAATACCAGAAATGGGGGCTATTGCCATCTGCCCCCAAGATGTAGCTCGTGCAGTCCGTCCGTTGCCTAACTGGAAGTCTCCAGGGCCGGACGGGCTGCACAATTTCTGGATCAAATGGTTTTTAAGATCGCACGCTCGCTTGGCGGCTCAGTATCAGACAGCTTTGGAGTCTGGGTCGCTACCCCAGTTTCTAACGACAGGAGTTACCCACCTGCTCCATAAATCTGGTAGCACCGCGGAACCCAAAAATTATAGGCCGATCACGTGTTTACCGACGGTCTATAAAGTTCTTACATCCATTTTGAGAGCTAAAATTAACAGACATATAGTCGCCAACTCCATCATGTCTGCCTCTCAAAATGGATGTAGGAACGGGTCCCGCGGCACTAAGGAGCTACTCCTCATTGATATGGCCATTAGCCAACAGGTTCGCCGTTCCCGAAAGGATCTGTCGACATGTTGGATAGATTATAAGAAGGCCTACGACTCGGTACCACATACATGGCTCATGAGGGTGCTGGAGTTGTATAAAGTAGATACAACTCTGCGCACCTTCCTGATGTCGTGTATGGGGCAATGGAGGACGGTCCTTCACTATCCAGGATGTCGAAATATCCGAAGGAATAGCGAGCCGATAAGGATTGAGCGAGGTATATTTCAGGGCGACAGTTTGAGTCCGCTCTGGTTCTGCTTAGCCCTGAATCCTCTAAGCACACTGCTGGAGGATTCAGGTCTTGGCTATCGGTTGAGGAGAGGTGGTCAGGTTATATCTCACCTCCTCTACATGGATGACCTAAAACTCTTTGCCCCCAACAATTTGCAACTGATGGAGCTACTGAAAGTAACTGAAACTTTCAGTAGCGCCATCAGGATGGAATTTGGTGTGGACAAATGTGCGGTCATGCATGTAAAGCGAGGGGAGATTGTGGAATCCGTGGGAACCCAACTCTCGGATTCCATAAACCTTAGAGCCCTCTCCGCATCCGAAACCTATAAGTATTTGGGTATGTCGGAAGCGTTGGGCATCAATGTTACTGACATGAAGCAATCGTTGAAGGAGCGCTTCTTTGGCCGCCTGAAGAAAGTATTTAATAGTCTTCTATCAGGCGGAAACAAGGTGCGCGCTTTCAACGGTTGGGTCATGCCGGTTCTGATGTACTCTTTCGGCATACTCAAATGGACTCAGACCGAACTAGACGCCCTGGATAGGAGGGTCCGTACACTACTGACTGCATATCGAATGCATCACCCACGATCATCGGTAATGAGACTGTATATCCCGCGAAAATGTGGAGGTCGAGGCTTTTTAAACGCTAAGACACTCCACAATCGCGAGATATGCAGTCTTAGGGAATATTTCCTAAAAACCGACGTGGGGATGCATCGAGATGTGGTTGCGGTGGACAAGGGCCTTACCCCGCTCTCCTTGGCTAAAGAGAACTGGCGCAAGCCTGTAGTGCTTGACACTAACGAACGCAGGGAGATATGGCAGAGTAAGGAGCTTCATGGGCGCTTCTTCCGGGCCCTACATGGGCCCGATGTAGATTTACTAGCGTCCGTAGCCTGGCTGCGTTTTGGTGACCTCTTTGGGGAAACCGAAGGTTTTGTCTGTGCAATTATGGACGAAGTTATGATGACGAACAATTACCGGAGATTCATTGTAAAGGACGGCACGGTTGACATCTGTCGGGCATGCCACCGTCCGGGAGAATCAATCCGACATATTATCTCCGGGTGTTCTCGTCTAGCTAACGAAGAGTACTTGCATAGACACAACCTTGTAGCCAGGATTATCCATCAGCAACTTGCTCTGAAATACAGCCTTGTGGAATCGGAAGTGCCGTACTACAGGTATGTGCCCGACTCAGTTCTCGAAAATGGAAATATCACATTGTACTGGGATCGATCCATCATCACTGACAGGACTATTGTTGCCAATAAGCCTGATATAGTGGTGGTGGATCGAGGAGAGCGGCGCGCAATGATTATTGACATAACGGTCCCGCATGACAACAACCTCGTGAAAGCCGAGAAAGATAAACAAATCAAGTATCTTGACTTGGCTCGCGAGGTTGTCGACATGTGGGATGTGGACTCAGCAATCATTGTGCCGATAGTCGTATCAGCCAATGGCTTAATTGCCAAGAGCCTCGACCAACACCTAAGGAGGCTCTCGTTGGGCAGCTGGATTAAGGGCTTGATTCAGAAAGCGGTACTCCTGGACACGGCTCGCATTGTTAGGAGGTTCCTTTCTCTGGAGCCCTGACCGCCGGTAGCTTGGACCCTGTTCCCGATACCGGTGGGGATACTATTTTTTATATTTTTAAATGTTTTTATATTATTTTGTTCTAATATTTAAAAATATAATTTATATGTAATTAATTAAATAAAGGTCATAATAATAATAATAATTGCTTTATTTTCAGGCAACTAAGGCCCATAGACAAAATACATAAAATAATCTTACACAATAATAAACTAATACATAATATAAAAAAAAACATCTCTATAAAATCTAGTTACTACGTTGGGTCAGCGACGTATTGCGCTGAGTCGTGGTGTCATGTAGCCTTCCGCGAAAACGCCGGTACACGACACCCGTCGGCCAAAATTCCTCCTTCATGAAAGTCTCTAGGTGATGAGTCGGAACCCGCACCACAAAAGATTTGAAATTAATCTTGTGGCGCGACTCCAACTTCTCGACTCTCAAGGTGAACTTGGTCTTCATCCTGATATACTCCACGACCTCCTCTACCTTCGTGGTGTGATGTAAACGTGACACGTACAGCTGCGTCGATGGAATAGCAGGACGCAGCTACATGTCGGGACCAGTCAATGCGGTACCGCACTGATTGCGACAAGTAGGCTTCTTCTTCTTGTTCTTCTTCTCCACACGAATGAAGCCTTCTTCATCGGCCTGGCCTTGGCTTGTTATTGGCAACGAGCTTCGAACCCCGGCAAGCGTAGCTTAACCTGATGGATTTAACCACGCGGCTGTTATTACTTCGCCACGAGCTCAAGAAAAATAAAAGCATGTTACTCAAAAGAATACCACAGACGTACTAAAAGGCATCCATAATTATTCTTGTAAGGATCCAGCCTAATACGCCAGTCTCATTATAATAATCAAGTATCCTTGCAAAAGGTCTCATTTCCACGAGGGTTCTCCGGGAAATATATTCTGCCATATAGAAGGGATCTTGACCCTAAGTTTCGGGTTGTTTCGGCGAATTGAAATCTTTTGATGTAGCGTACTAATGTTTTGGGGATCTTAGTTATGGTCGAAGAGCAGGCATTTGTTTTAATTTTATTTGCACATTTTTGGTCATTGAAATAAATAAATTGTTATTGAATTAGTAATTGATATAACTGAAAACGTCTTAAGAGGCCTGCGAACACTGCTCGCAACTACAAATCGAGATGTTTGCAAAATTCAATTCCGAGCACGTTGCGCTGTCGGAGCGATATACACCTACAGTGAGCAATACTACCACGCACACATTGACAATTTTTGCTTGACACAATAGCACTACTAGTTTTCGAAAATTTATGATAAATTTGGATGTGATCCGTAATATAAAAAAAAAATGAGTGAAAACTTAATATTTTTCCATTTTTTTTTTCGATAATTTGCAACTTGACAATATAAGCTATGCTTCTGCAGAAACAATATTATAAATATTGTTGATTATAATACAGAAAAAACAATATGATGACATGTAGGTAATTTACGCTGTAAAAATGTGCGAAATTAAATTCGTTTAAACTTCATTTTAGAAAAGTTTTTTGGGAAAAAAGCTGTAGGAGCCTAGATAAACACTGTTTAAATCCGAATTACAACATAATATGGTGGAAATATGCCCAAATCGCAAATGATTTAGGTATTACGTTTGTATGGACAATTATGCGTGTCGCCGCGTTCTTAAGGGGTCATCATACATCCCAGAAAAAAAAATGGTTTATCAAACTCATCAATATGAACATTTTTTTTTATGTTTCTTCCTGCTGAACATAAAAAATTGCGATTTACCTAATTCGTAAGAAAATAATTGAAACGATTTTATATGCCAACGAATTTCAAACTATTTGTTTTTCATTTAAATATCTTTCCAGTAGTAAGAATGTCACTTACTATTGGAAAGCACTTTGTAAACAGAACCACACGGGAAAGAGCCTATGCTCTTTCCAACTTATCTATTTAATTTAATAATATTTTTACTCGTAATCATTGTTAACAGGTTTTATCAGCTATTTTTCACTTTGTTATCACTATTATCTAGTGTTATTGTGCCGTTAAAGTATCACATCCTAATACCTCTTTAACCTGAATATTAAAATACGCGATACCATGCAACCACTGGCAGACTTTTGTATCAACTCAATAATTTTAGAAACTCGTTTTGAAAAAATAAAAACCCCCCTAAAAACAGTACAAAGCTAAAAATAAGTTTAATTTAAGAAGTCGGTGTCTTTAGTTTTTTATTTTCGTTTTTTGCCATCGAATTTCGAAATTAAAGTTATTTTTCACTTTAGAGTGTTTTTCTTAGAAATTGTTTTTTTTTTGAGATACTTTTATATTTTTCACTTTTTAGTAGTATTACTTATACCATATAAATTCGTTACGTATTTGTACCACAACTTGCAATGTAAATAATAGTGACAGGAACATATTCAACATACACTAAGTGAAAAAAATATGTAATTGAAGCTAACTCAAAAACCACTCATCAGGACTTGACCAAATTTATATTTATGGAACTAATCTAACAGTATATATATATCCTTTCAAGTAAAAAAATAATAATTACCAAATCCGTTAGTAAATAACGGAGTTCTGATGTAACAAATAAAATAGAATAAACTACCAAATTCAGAAATTCCTCCTTTTTCAAATCAAATCATATCAAATTATTTATTTGCTAGAATGTAGGTATACAAATAAGGTCATGAAGAATTAAAGTTGAGCCATACATTCTGCCCAAGATTCGACATGCAAAATTTAAATGAATGAATACGATGCAATAATAAAAAATAAGAACATTAAACACAATTATCAGATAAAAAATTAACAGTTTAATACAATTAAAATTAATTCAGTCAAAATGCAATTAATAAATACGTAATAGTCAAAATAAGATGAAAATGTCAAAATACAATTAAAATGTCATAATACAATTAAAATGTCAAAATACAATTCAAATTTTTTATGAAGACTATTAAAAAAACTTTAGTAATAGATTATAATTATCCTGTTTTCTTCCGTATCGATGAACGAAACTCTAGGTAAACAAAATTTGTAGGTACACCTACACTTACCTACCCAGTACCTACCTATACTTACCTAAAAAGTTTTTTTACTCAGCGTGCCTGGCATCCAAAAAGCTTAACAAAACAAACTTTAAGCTCTAACTAAACATTGTAATATACATAGACTTCCGTAAAATAAATAAATGAATAAATGTTCTTCCAATAACCGGAAAAATGCAATTATACTCCGGCTTAATAAATAAGATTCTTAAGGGAAATAAAGTAAATCAAAACCACTAAATGCAGGATATTGAAGCTCTTAGCGGCCCCGACTATAACAGTTTTGTTAGAAAAATACCCAACCGGAATTCATTCTCCGCTTCAGATTTTCCGCTCTTTTTTTCACGCATAAGTAATTAACTATGGAGATTTACTTTATTGGGTATTAGAAATCTAAACTATTATTATAAAGAGAAAAGATTTCCATATCCAGACACCAGCTGCTACTGAGAAATTCCCGAAACAAAACCTCAATAACACTTTGCCCAACCTGGAAATAGAACTTTAGGAACTCCCCAGCCCTTTTGAATTGCATCTAAATTAATCGTTAGTTTAAAATTCAAAAGTCATTTATTCAAACTAGGCTGAGAATCAGCACTTTTCGAACGTCAAAATTATATAAGACAGTGCCCCAAAAACGCCCACCCTTCACCACTTCCTAGTGCCTTTAGCTGGGAAGAAGAAGTGGCACAACAAACTCCCCAGCAGCACAGCTGTCTATTCAAGTTAGAAAAATGATTCTAAGCAATAGTATGCAAAATAACTTACTTAATGCAAGTTGATCTGAACACCCTTCAAAAAACTTTACCTAATAGTCTGAAGTATTATCAATATCATCCACTTACATTACACATCACATGAAATAAATCACACAATCAAAGGAAAATATACCCAATAACTAATTCCAATTAGCAATATTAATAATATTAAATAAACAAAATTCTCATTGAATCTGCGCCAACGCCGGATATCCGTAGCAATTGTTTATACCATGTCAGAGGACTGGATCAACATATTTATGCCATGTCAGATGACTGTACCAACATTTCAATGACATATTGGAGCAACAGATGTTGAAGTAATATTACATCACACAGGAAAGCGGTGTCGAAATTATACCAAGAACCGCAATAAAAGTTAATTTGAAATTTCATTTCCTTCATCAAATCATGAATCAGTTAATTGGATTTTTAATAATGCTCGATTATATTTCTTACCATCTGCTAATGTTATGTTATCCTCATTATTTTCAATGCTCAGTTTTCATGATTTGACGTTACACACATGTTAAATTGATTCTGGAAACAGTGGAAACCCTTTAAGGCGAAAGCGTCAGGGTAGCCCGCGAAATTAAAATTTTCTTACGTTTTTTGCATTTTGCAGGTTAGCAGTTAGCAAAGGTGTAATTTGACACATTTGCTAACTTATGGAGTGATTACAATTGAGTAAAGCCATATTTGTTACGGCCGCGAATCATATTTAGATCAACATACAACATGATACTGACCTGCAAATTGCAAAAACGTAAAAGAATTTGCATTTCGCGGGCTACCCTGACGCTTCTCCCATAAAGCACTATTTCATCTAACTGTTACGATCGGTAAACAAAACAATCCGATCAAGTCTATCGGGAATGTAAAAATGTTTAGTTTCGCGAGTGGACAAAATACAAACTGCTTGTGCATCATCAACCAGGAGTATGGTAACCAGTACCCAATTGCGTAATACAACACAATCACAATCTGTTTCAATTTGAAACAGATTGTTATGGATTAACGATTAACGATTTATGCTTCATAAGTTGGAAAAAAAAATCTGCTCAACAACGTAAATAACGCAATGAATGTTGTTGAACTGTCAAAATGAAACAAATTAGGCATAATTACTTACGAAAATAAGTTACGCAATTAGGGTACTGGGTATTGAGGCAGCAGCGCGGTGTCTTCGTTGATGCACGAAAAGAGTAACATCAACAAAAAGCAAAGTAAAAAGAAAAGATGAATCTGTAAACTATTGCAATTAATAAAATGCAAACTTTGCAAATGACAGAAAAAGAAGAAAAAGACTTCATCAATTTTACTTTAGTTGTTTTAAAAAAACTTGGACACTTATAAAGTTTATTCGAACAATTCCCTTAAATATTGTTAGTTACAGTAAGCTATCTTAGAAATCTAGTAGGTTACTAATAATCTTTCTAAATTAAAAAACTTTTTACAAAAAAAAAACAACCAACTTCCAAAAAAAATCACTACAAAGTGAAAAATAACTTTAATTTCGGAAGTCGGTGTCTTTGGTTTTAAATTTTCGTTTTTTGTCACCGACTTCCGAAATTAAAGTTATTTTTCACTTTGTAGTGATTTTTTTTGGGAGTCGGTTGTTTTTTTTTGTAAAAAGTTTTTATTTTTCACTTTTTAGTTGTGGTACCTACCCCACACACATTCGAATACCACTACCTGCTACCAGTGACAGGAACTTATCATATCATCTACATACTACCACAAAAAAAAAAAAAAAACAAATAAACATACGCGACGAACATATAACCTCCTCCTTTTTGGAAGTCGGTTAAAAATGATCACAAGTTTTTACAGCATTTACAAAATTAGTATCTATCACCATTTTAATTCTTAGAAAATTACCTAAGCCTATGCTTAGGTAATTTTCTAAGAATAACACACGATAACTGAAACGAATAACCCCATATCACATTCCCAATCATTAAAGAAATACCATTCGATTGACCTTGTTGTACTCTCAATCGGTTTGATTTCGCGCGAAAATCAAAGCTTCGTCCTTCGATTCGTCCTTCAATCAAGGATACATCCTTGACTTTTCCGTTTGCAGGCTTAAAGACTAGTGGCAAGATATATGGCGGAATGGAATCGCACAATTATAAGGTTTTACATGGTCGTAGGAAAACATGACCTTTGCTTTACACGGAAAACGTTTCAGCAGAAATTCAACAAGGCTTGAGGACTCGAAGGACCAATACAGTAATAATAATTTATTGGTCCTTCGAGCCTGATGAAATTGTTTAATAAAATAATGATGAAGAATTAACTGCTAGGGTGGAAGATTTTGGAATTAAAATCAGTATTGTGTAGATGAAAATTGGAATAAAGTTGATTTTGAAGGATTTTCTTTTCGATTTGTGAGTACAATGTGTCTGAGTGAACCCTTTCTTATGGTTTCTTTGTGATTCGTAAAGAGGAAAACAATTGCAAAATTGACCACTGTCTCATTGTGTTGAACCTATCTCGTGTGTTTCATTGTGTAGGTATTCGTTACTCGACGGCATGTGAAGCCAAGTCAGAGGCCCATGGGCGGCTTTAAATTTCTGACACCAGGTTAGTCACTAACCACACGAAAAAAAAGAAGAAAGACCTACCTAGTTGGAAAAACTCGATTTGTTTTGAATGATTTTTCATTTTAATGTGTTGTAAAAAGCCACACAGAACTTTTACTTAGATTAACATATATTTTACGACATTTATATCTTACTTGCAAATACATTTGTACAACGAAGTGCCCATTTGATTTCTATATTACGAACTTTCCAAAATAATTTGACTATCGTGGAGCTCAAGAAAATTTATCTTCATTTGTCAACATTGGATTTGCATTTCCAATTTGTAACCCACAAAGGCCTTAATTTTTGGGATCCCTTACAAAGTTGATCGCTGGAGCTTCGAGTCGGACTCATTTCACCACGATTCTTTCTCAAGGGACTTTTTCAGACAGCCAATCTTTCGCCCACTAAATTGGGGAAGCTAAAAATAGCTTACAATTTTGTATTCTTAAAAAATCACAATAATGTACGTGACAATTTTCGTTCGTAGAACTAGGTAAATTTCGTATTATTTGAATTATTAAGTCTGGGTAATTTTGAAATCAACTCACGTCGAAATTACTTTGTTGTAGAGCTCGACAAAAATAGATCAACTCGAGAATATAGTTAGCGGAAATCAGATTACTGTGTCGCTCAGCGTATAACCTGATAGTGGACGAAGCACGTTTAAAGTTATTTTTATCCACGAGACACGTGTCACTTTGACCCTTCTATCGTTAATAAAATTAAAATATGCTTGAGGCGTGAAAACAAACGACGTTTTAATTGGTTATGGCTTTTCACAGATAAAAGAAAAGGTTAACACATTTTCCGGAGAATTTCATCGTATTAAAATTCTGAGGTAAATTCTTAGACTGAGACATTGTTTAAGCTAACGTTTGCGTTGTGTAAATACTATATTTTCTTACAATATTGAAACTTTATAAACTGCGCATTTTGCGAAGTTTTCATTTAATTAATTGCAATAGTTTACAGACTCATCTGTTCTCTTGACTTTGCTTCTTAATTACAAGAAAAGACGAGTAACAGTACACCCAGTTTCCTCTTAATTGCAAAATAAACAATGTATTTTTATAACTTTACTCAACATAATACGACTGTATTTCTGTCTTCTCAGCTTCGTTTATTTTTAACGGTTCATATCTCTGTAAAGCTAAATAATTTTGAATGCTCACTGCGCGCTCTTTCGTCTTAAACTTTTTACTGTCACTTTTACCCCTGAAAGTACAGAATTTATTTAGATCCTTTTTTGTAGATGTCCAAGTCATTTAAAAGACCTTTAGCTCTCAAATTATACGTTTTTAGAGTTTAGAGACGTCTCTTTTTCCTGAGGGTTTAGGCAGAGATGTACCTATTAGCTAATAGAAATTAACTGGCGAAATGTGGGTGTAATACATAAAAAATACACTGAAAAAAAAAGCGCATGGCTCGGATATCATTTAAATAGTAGTAATGAAAATAATTTCATCGTTAAAAATATATATTTTTCCTAATCCAGTCTTATAACCTTCATTAGTACACGCCGTGAATGTTTTTAATTGAGAGAAACGGAAGGACATTTTTCTCACGTTTAATTGACTCAATTTCACCTTTATTTTTTACGTGCTTCTTGGAAGAGAGATGTTCTCTTACTTTAAAAGTAGCTATAATTAATTAACGGATGGATGAGATTAATGAACATAAACTCTGCATTAATTTTCTCTCGTATTTGCACGACCCACCCAATAACTAAACATATAAGAACAAATCATGCTTTAAGAAAATATAAGAAAGTCAGCAAGATAGTAGCTGCATGGCCTCTGACTTCCAATGGTGAGCCAGACATACTTCTTTGTAAACTCAAACCACATCAAACACATACAAGAAAGCCGAAGCCTACTTCGGCTTAGACCGGGAGTCCAGAAAACGTTTACATTATTATGTAAACTCAACTCAAACTCAAAACATTTATTTCAATTAAACCATTTACAGGTACTTTTGAACTACTGTACTTTTAAACATTCTGATGCCCATTATCAGTTGAGTGCTATTAAATCAATAATATCGGAAATAGCAGCAGTAATAGTGGTGTGCCCGTTGGACTGCCAAGTCATAGGTCTCGAGTTCGAATACAAGGCACGCACCTCTGACTTTTCGGATTGTTCTTCTTTTCGTGTGGTTAGTGACTAACCTGGTGTCAGAGTTTTAAAGCCACCCAAGGGCCTCTGAATTGGCTTCACATGCCTTCGAGAAATATCTCTCAGGCACACGCACATGAATCCGAAAAGTCAGAGGAAAGTGCATTTTTTTTTTTGTCTTTTAAATTATCAAATAACTTCTCCCTCTCTGGGCGGAGCGGGAGGGCGTGTCAGACTCTTACTGACTAAAACCCACCCGTGTTCCTTCAGCTGCCATGTTGCCGGGGGCCACGATTTCGCTTTCGGTTAGAGGTGCGTGCCTTGGGTTCGAACTCGAGACCTATGACTTGGCAGTCTGATGGTCACACCACTAGGCTATCACTCATTGCACTCACGGATTCATGTGCAAATTGTATAATTATCACTTGCTTCAAAAACGATGAAGAAAAACATCGAGAGGAAACCGGCATGCCTGAGAGATCTTTCTTGACGGCATGTGAAGTCAAGTCAGAGGCCCATGGGTGGCATAAAAACTCTGACACCAGGTTAATCACTAACCACACGAAAAAGGCAAAATAATACATGCATTTGATAAATTGCCGATCAATTAATCATGAGCAATATTCAAGTAATTAACCCACCCATCTGCTACACTCCAAAGTTTCGAAGATTAGGGGGACCTAATATTATGAAAACTTTGTTAATTCGTCTGGTTGTGTAAGTAGTAATGGAAATTGGGTTTCGGGGTAAACATTAATTTATGATCTGTATATGTATAACATTATCTTAGGAGCTCGTGGCTAAGTAATAACAGCCGCATGAGTCGATCCATCAGCTTCTACGCTTGCCGGGGTTGGTCCGTGGATGGGTGACTATTTTTACATACCGAAACTCGTCCGTGCCTCACAAAGCCGTTGGTCCCGGCTGTCATTCCTGGATCGTTGACAGTCGTTACGGGTCGTCAGAAGCCTGAAAGTCTGACAACTAGTCTTAGTTACTGGGTTGTGGAGGTCAGATAGGCAGTCGCTCCATGTAAATACTGGTATTTAGCTGCATCCAGTTAGATTGGAAGCCGACCCCAACATACTTGGGAAAAGGCTAGGCAGATTGATATAATATTATATTTTGTTCTTTGTCATATTTTTCAATGTTTTTTTATTCTTAACTAACTAAGAATACTGAAAAACACATCCCTTCTGTAATTTTTGTAGTTCCAGGTTAAAATAGTTTAAAAAACGTACTTAGTAATACAATCATTTAACGTTTAAGCAGAGAATTAGGGCGGGCTCAGGATATTAGCCTCGGTACCTACTTAATCCTCATTCACACACGACTTACTTAAGCTGAGTACATATACATCGTGACATTTTAGTCATCTTACAAAAGCAGCCCACTTCATGTATCCAATGACTACTAAACATTCATTAAAAAAAAATGATATACACCGTGACATTTTAGGACCACTCAATTTAAGTACCCGACATAAAATACCTCTAGGAGCAATAACATTACATGCGCAAAGCCTCAGACACCTCAACTAATTTTTAATTTAATTGACCTATTTCAGAGAGAAAAAAAATCATTAAAATAATTGTAAAGGTTTTATGTGCTGTTTTAGTTCGTTAGATTCGTATTTGCATTGAATTAAAAGCTATTATTATCCCGCGTATGCGAAAATTTAAACAGGTCGACAACAATTTGTTATTGTTTACCTATTATGGCGGGTTTGCGCATGTGATGGCTTAACCTATTAATAAATAGACACGGCAACGTTTTTAACGAAGATTTTTTGAAAAATTTAGCCTATATTAAAAAGTGATTCAATTGATTCTGCTCATTATTCTGATCAAACTATTTTCAGGTTTTGCGCATGTAACGTTACACGTTTATTTTTTTAAATTAATATTTAGTAGTCATTGGATACATGAAGTGGGCTGCTTTTGTAAGACGACTAAAATGTCACGGTGTAAACCGGGTTGCATTAAATATAGAACTACTTATTACGTTACGTACATAAAACAAGTTAACCCGGTCAGCAACCGCACGGCTATTGTTTGAACTCAATGTTAGCCTCTTACGACACCACACTGAAAAGAAGAACAACCTATTCTTGGCTAAAAATTAACTCTTTTCCTTGCAAATGTTTACCAAAACGCCAGATGTAAATAAAAACGTCTTTAATGTTATTAAACAAGGTTATTACAAACAGGAAATCTTTTCTTAGTTTAGTTCAGAAAATAATAACATGGATAGCAAGAATTCATTCCTCTTTCTGAATTTCCTGCGGGAACAATTCTTTATAACGTTTGAAAGCAATTTGAAAACGGTTATCGTGAAGACTCGGTGAAACAGTTTGGGTATTTTCGTAACTCAGTTTTGAGAAGTTAGTAGGAAATGTTTGTATTTTGATTTAATAAGCTTAGTACAAAAGAAAGGTGAATGAAGTGTGGAAAAATGAAAGTTATGACGCTAATTAAACTCAAAATTCACCAAAACTAAACGCTAATTGGATTTCTCAAACTCCACTGAATTGATAAGATATGATTTAATTGCGATGAAAATGTTGATGTTTGCAATTTTTCATTGTATTTTAAAATTAATAGTTCTAAGCCATAATGCGTAAAACTTACAGTTTATTTAAAAACTACATAGGTATTTAAAGCTTTTAGCATCGAGTCAATTAGTGTTCAAATAAAATAGTAAAAAATATAAAATAGTCGCATCGCGCCTGTCTGCGGAAGCCTGAACACGCAACTCCATTGATTAAAAAAATACAACACCACAAAAAAAAACAAAGAAAAGTAAACAAAACCAACCAATGAATGGATAAAACAAAAACAAAACACTATCAGCGTATCATTCACTAGCAGTAAAAGTCAGCAAAGCGAATTAGGTCAGTGCGGTCCTCTCATACGATGGGTCAGACATTACTTATGCTCAGTTATGAGCTGGTCATACGATGATATTGAGGCTTGTGTACATTTTTGTGGAACGAAGGACCAAAAACTACTAAAATATTTTACGGATTTTTCCTCATCTACTTGGAGCTAAGTAAAATGCATTCCTTTTTATTTTTTTGTTTATGTTGACTTTTTTAAAGGAGCTCGTGGCTAAGTAATAACAGCCGCACGGGTCTATTCATCCGGTCAAGCTACGCTTGCCGGGGTTGGTATGTGGATGGGTGACCATCTTTACATACCGAGACTCCTCCGTGTCTCGGAAAGCACGTTAAGCCGTTGATCCCGGCTGTCATTCTTGGATCTTTGACAGTTGTTACGGGTCGTCACAAGCCCGAGAGTCTGACAACCAGTCTTACCAAGGGGATCGTATTACCCAGTTACTGGGTTGTTGAGGTCAGATAGGCAGTCGCTCCATGTAAAATACTGGTGGTATTCAGCTGCATCCGGTTAGATTGGAAGCCGACCCCAATATAGTTGGAAAAGGCTAGGCAGATTGATTTTGTTGACTTTTTTAAAGGTTATTTTATTTTCAGAATAATTTAACAATATCATTACATTCAACAAATAACAATAACATTAGTCACGTTAAAATACCACAACACATATTTTTAATTTTCCTGGAATTTCCTTTTTTCTAGGAAATGTGGAAATCTACTTATTTATGCAGCAATGCACACTATTGGCACGACGCTTTTCCACACAAATCCTAAAAACAAATTTTCCTCCAGCCATTTTTCCACGAACTGCGACACGTGGCTCTAATCTCAATTCCATGCATGTCCAATGTCCAACTTCGCAAAAAACAAAAGACAAACACACATTTAAAATCCACCCTTTCCTTTCACATTCGACTAATTCCTCATTTATAATCCAGCTGTCAATGAACCAAAACTTTTGTCACAGGGTGTCGTTAACCAGTAGGACAATGACGTCACAAATGCTGCTGATGAAACGATCAATGTTTGATATCTGAGCTTATCGTAGTTCAGGGGCCGTATTTTATGATAATCCCATAAGATTATCGATAACAGTAATGAAGAGGTCATAATAAGTTTCGGATGCGATGTCCTTTGGCGAGGTTTTGATAAAAAATGTTTCTTGGTGGAACTAAATTTCGTGAAAAGTTCTGAGGTGTCTTAATCTCTATTTTATGCATGTCCATTGACCAACACACCAAAAACAAAAGGCAACCGCACATATAATTCACCCTTTCCCTCCCCATTTGACTAATTCCTCATTTAAAATTCAACTGTCAATGACCCAAAACTTATGTCACAGGATGATGTCATTAACCAGCAGGACAATGACGTCACAGATGTCGCTGATGACACGGACGTGATCAATGTCTGATATCCGAGCTTATAGTAGTTCTGGAACCGTATTTTATGATAATCCCTTAAGATTATCGGTTACTGTTAGGAAGAGGTCGCTGTAAGTTTTGGGGGTGATGTCCTTTGTTGAAGTTTTGATAAAAAATGTTTGTTGGTCGAACAAAGTTTGAAAAGTTCTGAGATTTAGGGATAAGATCGTTTCGGTACCAGTGGTTATAAAGCTCAACAGCTGGTGGCATATAGATTTTTTGAATCTCCACTACTTTATTAAAACTCATGATTTCCAACTTTGGTCTGAACAGAACACAGAGGATGAATGCTTTCTTGTAAAGTTTATTAATACAATGAAGGTGAAAAAATTTGCTGTTCCAGTTAAAATAGAGACGTCTATATAAACACATAGACCTAATTACTTAAAAGCTCTAAAAATAGCTACCCCAGAATAAAATTCATCAATCGAACGAAATCAATACGAACATCCCAGTTGACACAATACAGGATGAACGAATGAAAAGTAAACAATAACAGAACAGAAGGGGTTGAACGAATTAACACGGTCAATGGTTCGTGAAACAGGAGTGCGCTGTCGGAACAAAACGATGGCGTTCGTGCGTTGTCGTCGCGCAACTAGCGAGAAGTGACGGGCTACGCTCGAGCGGGTTAAGTTTGTTTCTTGTTTTACTGGAATGCTGTTGGGTTAAGTTCGTTTCATGTTTGAACGAAATTGTGCTATTTATTTACAAAACAAATGAACGCTTTCAGAACTGCACATAGTCTTCCCCGAAAAGCTTGAACGCACTGTCAAACACGAATTGTTGAATGGAATGTGTCGCTAATGCTAGTAGTTGATGTTCATACAGACACATAAAAACAATGTTTTCAGTGCAAATGGTTCATACAAGAGACTAATGAGGATAAGGAATCGCAATACGGTCACGTACATTTTTTTAAAGATTTAAGTGAATTTCTTTTCTCCTTTTAATCCAGCAAGTTTTCCGTAGTTATACTACGCGTTTTGCCTGTTCCAATTAACTTACGTGAAAACCCCCTCAATTGACAATAATTTCTATCGTAATATTCTGTACATCATTATTATCTGCTTTCATCTGCCCTATACATGTAAAATATAGGTCGTATTTTACACTCGCGTAATAATAGAAGGGTGTCTTTTGAAGACATCTATCGAATTTTCGGTTATACATAAATTGTCGATTCGATACGCGTACAAGCGTTATGTTTGAAATTGATGGATGACTAGTATCACAATTGAATGACATAAAAATAGACTTTTATTGAGTAATATAAGTACTCTATTTCATTCGCCACAGAAAATAATTTTGTATTGTGAGTTATGTTTTATTCTACACAAGCTTTTTAGCCTGTCACATGAAGGGTTTTTGAAATTGTACGAGTGCTTAATCATTTTCCGCTGTTATATAAGAAATTTCAGTTTGAAATATGGTTTAAAGAACTTTATTTCTCATAAGAACTTAAAAACTAATAGTTTATTTATTTAAACTTCTCACACACAAAATGGTACAAAGGCAGACTTAATGCCATAGGCATTATCTACCAGTCAACCAAGGGTGGTGAAGAGATTAGATGGCAGGTGCTCTGTTTGAGAGGAACAAAATAAAAATTATTAAAAATATATCATTAGAAATAAAATGTAGGAACAACAGTACATTAATAGGTTATAACTTATAATACACATACATACATTTAATATAATATATATCTATAATATATAAATACCTATATATAAATTCAAGAGAGAGAGTTGTTGAGATGACTCTAGTCTATTTATTTTGAAAAAAAAACTCTGCAATTTCCGCTTAAATACATACCGACTGGTGGCCGTCCTGATATCAAGAGGAAGCGCCTTCCATAGAAGAATGGACTGAATATGAAAGGAAGAATGAACAAAGTCAGAAGTATGAGAAGGACAAAGTAGGAGAAGATTGTTAGAAGAACGCAGATTCTTAGTGTGTGAAGAACATAGATATTGGAAGTGAGACAAAAGATAAGAAGGAGGAGTGGGAGAGTTGAGAAGGGAGAAAAGCGTGGTCAAAACGCGCAAACTTCTTCTTTGGCGAATGGACATCCATTTGAGCTCAGACCTATAGCTCGACACATGATCATATTTCCTGAAATTGAATATGAACCGGATACAATAGTTCGCGTTCGTATAGTTTGCTTATAATGAGATACTAAAGTGATTTTATATAGTACTATTAATATTAGTTAGTTACCTCTAAGGTGTTGGAGACATTATACATATTAGCATAATATTTAGCATAGTCTATTTTATGTTATTTCAAATGTTGTGGTGTATTGCCTTAAGCTGCACTTGAATGTGTTTATATTGTCACATATTTTTTTATATCCTCCGGTAAACTATTGAACAGCCGTGCTCCTTCAACCAATATTGTTTTTTTGCCATAATTAGTGAAAGCGCGCGCTGGTTGAAACTAGATTTTGTTTTTATTCCTTACGTTGTATGTTATATTTTTCATATGTAAATAAATATAGTGTTTTATTTCCAGTAACTAAATAGAGGTCAAAATAAATAAGTTAAAGCAACGTAAGCACCGCAAATATCTACGGTGACGCACACCGCAGCGTAATGCGTAACACAACGCACGTGACATGACATTGTGACGTTAGGATTGCGTTGCAACACATTAAGTTTAGAGAAACGTCTCTAAACTCGATAGAACTTCGTGGAATTGAAAACGAACGACACTCATATTTTCTCGCAGAGCACCTTCTGAAAACCTGAACCGAATGTTTGTTATAGTTCTTGCTTGGCACATAATTTATCTTCCCCAGGACAACAGTTCCGATCTATCATAAAATGTCTCACCTAAAACCTACCTAAGTTTCTTTTTAGCTACATATAATGGAGTTTATTTTGAAGCAATAAAGATTTTGTAGCACTACTTTTCATATAGTTAAGCCTCATAAGCTTAGTAGTAGTAAAAACTTTTGACTTTCAGTGTAGAATTTAAAAATAAATATATATTTTACTAGCTTCTGCCCGCGACTTCGTTCGCGTAGAAGTCGATAAAATACAGCTCATGTTACTCGCTCCATTATTAAATCAAAACAAACATACAATAAATCAAATCTTTTCTCTTTATATTACAAATATAAAATACCTATATACATACTAGTTTCCGCCGGCGACTTCGTCCGCGTGATAACTTTATAATTTATAGCCATATGCTACTCAGTGATAATTACTGATAATATAGCATTCTATTGGTGAAAGAATTTTTAAAATCGGTCCAGTTGTTTTTGAGTGTATTCATTGGAAACAAACATCCAAAAAATCAAACCTTTTTTCTTTATAATATATTTAAATTATATAATATTCGTTCAGATAATAATATGTATATAATCTATACTAAATTTAATATTATTAAGAAAAAAGATTAGATTTTTGTATGTAACGAATAAACTTAAAAACTACTGGACCGATTTTAAAAATTCTTTCAGCAATGGATAGCTACATTATCAGCGAGTAAAATAGGCTATGTTTTATCCCCGTACTCTTACGGAAACGGGAACTACGCGGGTGAAACCGCGTGACGTCCGCTAGTAATATATAAAATTATATCCAAATAAAATTATAATATTAGTTTAGATTTGTCTATACAGGGTCAAATTAAATTACCAAGCGAAACTCAGCAGACATCATGGGTATCTATATCTAAACATGATAAAATGAAAAAGGAGTTAATTTGATGAGTTTTTTTGGGGGTCATCAACCGCAGGTAGAGTAGAGTAGTTACTTGAAATATCAGTTTATTTTGTCAAAGATTATTTTAATTGCTTATTTCATAATCACGCTACTCAAAAAGTTAAGTGTTACCTTAATATTTTGCATAATGAGTGACATTTAATTAAGACCTTGCTATAAATGTGATGATTCCTAATAATTTTTAATAACGTTAACGATTTAACAAAACACTTACGTATGACCTTTATTACTTTATCAAAAAAACTAAGCAAATAAACGAATTTAGAAAGGTGACAACAGAATTATTTCTGCGTAAAGATTTGGTCGAAAAATATACTCCCACGCTAACATATTTATGAAATTAATCATAAGAATAACCTAGACTAAAACTATTACTTAGGACCAGACTAGATAGATAGATGTAAAATTTTATAGTCTGGAGGATTAAGAGACAAGACATTCGAATGGTTTGTGTTTTTTAAGGTTCCGTACCTCAAAACAAAAAAACGGAACCCTTATGGGATACTTCACTTCGTTGTCCGTTCGTCAGTCTGTCAAGACCTATCTCAAGAACGCGTGGAGGTATCCAGTTGAAATTAATAATGATCAAATACATAGATCTATGTTAGCTTGGAGCTCTAAAAAAAATACAAACTTCTAAATCAAGGCAATAAAAAAATACGGCCATATATATTTTGACTCTCAAAAATTTTTGCGATTACAAACTTACATTTGCAGTTGGAGAATTGACCGTGACGTATATCGATGTATGGGAGAACTACATAGTTAAGTTTGTTTTTGGCTTAAATTCATCCCAACTACGGAACCCGTCTTTGTGCGTGGTCTGACAAGCACTTGACCGGCTTTTTTAAAAGGCCAAAAGCCATTTTTGTCCATAATGCAGTAGACGATGGGTTACGCTTGCTTAAAAATATTCTGTTCAATCTTCATCATTAGCCTATGGCAGTTCACTGTTGGATGATAGACTGCTCCAATTGCATGCCATTTAGCTCTCTACCTACTTTCAGTTGATTTGTAGAATTTCTGGCAGCATATTGAATAAGTAACACTTTCAAACCGTACAAATCCTAGATTAAGTTCTCTTCATCAGATCCTTTACTGCGTCAGCCAACCAAATTCCGGAACAATGTGGAAGTTTGGACCAAAATAATTGTACATGTAGTGCCAAGATCAAGTAATAGCTAATCTTATTGGAACGAGTTCACATGATCAGATAACTTACGAAACAAAAACAATGAACTCCAAGATAACAATCGTTTGGCAGAAGTATCTTAATCTCAGATTTGTACTGTTGTATTTGTGCAAAATTAAATAGAGAGTATCATTGGTCTTGTGGTGGCAAACGTGACTTCTATATATGAGGAGATAATTACGAAGGGTTCTAAACCTAACAAAACAGCAGTTGTAACTAACGGGCCATGGGTCATTTAATAAACACCTCCTTGTCATACGAGTCACAGACAGTCCGCTGTGCAGAGCCAGCATGGAGGACGACGAGACAGCAGCTCATGTGCTGTTAAACTGCCCGGTGGTCACCACATGCAAGGCTAAGTACTTCGGTAACCCAGGTACCCTACGTGAGATTGTCAGTGACACCAAGGCGTTGCTGGCCTTCTTTGAGGAGCTGGGGTGGATCGAATAACCAATTTTCCCACCCGTACGAAAAATACGCGGTTTGACGTGGAGTTGCGGATACCAGACCGTATTACCTATTACCTATGTGAGGAGTTAAGCTTCGCCGGGTCGGATAAAGTATTCCTTGGTTTTTACATAAATTAAAAAAAAAAATAACTTGGTCACCTCACTCTGCCTACCGTTTTGATGTTTGTGAGTGCGAGCATAGCAACAGTTATTTTACTTACCCAAAGTACAAATATTTGTGTTTAATCAAAATTCCACGATGATTAAATATCTCTAAAACCACTAAAGTTTGGTTCGAACTAAGTAATTATAAGTTGATTTGAACTTAACGAATTATTTCAGTCTCAAATCATTATTGAAAGATAAACCAATTAATGTGATATTAGGAAAGTTACACAAGTGGAATAGACTGGAATGTTGTTGCTATCACAGGTTAGCAGCATCTATCTAAATATATAAAAGCGAAAGGTCACTCACTCACTCACTCATTCATCACGAAATATCGAAAACCGCTTGACGTATGAAGATGAAACTTGGTAGGGAGATAGTTTATAGTTAGTAGACGTCCGCTAAGAACGGATTTTTGGAAATTCGACCTTTAAGAGGGTGAAAAGGGGGGATTTTGTTTGTTTGAAAAATCTTATTCCTTGAGTTAATAAACTTGAAACTTGGCACGAATACTTATCTATGTAAATTACAAAGTTTGCCATTTTTAGTTTTTTCTAAAATACCCCCTAAAGGAGGATTGGGGGGTGTCAAAGTTTGTATAGAAGAATTTTAACGAGCGGTCTGATTAACTCGAAACTCAGTGTTTATAATTAAAACTGAAAATAAATATGTATTTCAGGGTTTTTTGAAAATCTACCCCTAACGGGGTGAAACGGGGTATTAACTTTTACAGTGGAGGATTTTACTGTGTGGCTTAATTAACTTGAAAATTGGTATAAATAAATAATCTATAAGTCAAATAATGGAAACGTCACAATAGATTTTTCAAAAACTATTATCACGCTATTTGCTATGGGGGATGAGCAATATAGCATTATGTTTGTATTCTTCTATAGTTTACCACAAATTGTAAAAAGACTAGCCAAAAGGTTAGAATATTGCAGATAGTTACTGATTTAACCTTTTAAAAGATTATCATCACGCTATACCTTTATGGAACTAAGCAGTCAATCATAGCATATACAGGGTGGATTTTGAGATGGGGCAATAAGGGCAGGTACCTTAGCCGTTGTCGCTACAAGAAAACAGTCTTAGGAGACTGTCCTTAACTTTTTGAAACATTTTGATCTGCATTCACAGATTTTGAAAAAAATTTACAGTCAGCAAGTTAATTTAATTTTCACAAAAACTTTTTTGTTGCCGTTCGATCATATTTCTTATTATTACTAGAACCAAAAAACTATATTGGGTCAACTGAGGTTTGTTACTCCAAGGCACGGCCTATGAATTTTTAATCCCAGATTGCCGAAAAAACTTAACTTTGCCGTTCATTATAGAACTATAAATTACCAATTTTCGGATTTTCCTCTTTAATTGACCTTACTTCTCGCCAAACTTCATGCTGCTGGACCAACGTGAAGTACCAAATAGACTGGTGGTCATTTGCGAGTGTCAAAATATGCGGCACAAATGGCCGTAATTTTTATTTCGTTAACTTTTTTTTTGGGTGGGAAATTATCAAATATCTTCTCCCGCTCTGGGCGGAGCGGGAGAGCGTGTCAGGTTTATACTGTCAAAAACCTTCAGTTGCCTGTGTGTTTTTAGGGGCCATGGTAACCCTTTCGGACATTTCCGCGACCCTGGCAGGCATCGGCCCTAGCGTACCATGGACTGGACCAGGGCCGGACGCGAGAAATCACCACCGTCGATCGTCTCCACGAGGACATGGCGGTGCCCCGCCCAAACCGGGCAGACCTCCACCGTATGCTCCACCGTGTCCTCCGGGCGATCCATACAATGGTCACACCCGGGCGTTTCCTCCCGCCTTATCCGGAACAGGTACCTCCCGAAACAACCGCGTCCGGTGAGAACCTGCGTCAGGTGGAAGGTGAGGACGCCGTGGCGCCTCTCTACCACTCCTCAATGAGGGAACTTATCGCCCCAGTTGTGGCGTGCCCATTATTGCGTTCACTTGGAAGTTTGATTTTCGTTACACTTCCAAGAGACCGTAGATCTAAGTTTTTGATATCTATTTCAAATTGATGCCTCCGCGCGTTCCTGAGAAAAGGGTCTTGACAGACAATGAAGTCATCAGGGTAAGGGTTTTAATGTTTCATTTTGAGGTACGGAACCCTAAAACAGATTTAATATCAGCCTGTTACCTTTTCATGACGTAACGACTGAATGGATTTCTAGATGAAAGGCATAGGATAGGCCATGACCTGGGTTAGGACATAGGATACTCTGAATCCCGGTAGCACGTTCCTGTGGGATATTTTCCGACATCCACGCGGGCGAAGCCGCGGGCAAAAGCTAGTACATTTTATATAATAGCTTCTGCCCGCGATCACAGATTAATACAAATGGGACACTCTTGCTACGACACAATAGAGTGCAATTCAGGTCGCACAGCGCTAATGATCTTCAGTTATATTCACCTAGAAGTTGCGTGTCTTTCTATCGCGTAACTCTTAGATCTTTTGACTACGTTACACTCACTGAATTGGCCCAGAAAGACGGGCCCGCCGCGTACTTGTAGCTTCATACCAACTGTATTCATATGTACTGCAACTTAAAATGCGAAATTTCGGCCCCCGATTCACCGCGTCGCATCGCATCGCCCGCCCGCGCTATTACTTCTTCTATTGTTTTTTCTTCTTTGTTTTCTTTTTGTTCGGCTCTTAAGCGTCGTAGGGTAATGTTCTATCTAATGCAAAAATAATTTTTCAAATCCGACTGGTAGTTTCGAAAATTACCAATAAACTTACAAACATACACAAAACAATTTTTAACTCTTTATTAGTATAGATTAAAGTTGCTTTTCGTGTCTGTCTGTGTGACAGCATTGTTCTTATAAAGCCGGGTCTCCTGCGCGAGTGTTTTCGAAACATTACACAAAAAACCTAACATATAAATATTTGTTTTTATACAAAACATCGTATTAGCATACACAAATGTGTATAGGCACGCCTCTTTGTTGCGATGTTTTTGTGTAATGTTTCGAAAAAACGTGCAGAAAACCCGGCTTAAACTACGCATAGAATTTTGATGCGATTTTCACCATAATTTATAGAATTTATTACGGAAGGTTTAGAAGTATAAAATATAAACTTATATATAATAAAGACATCTCAATATTTTGTCAAGTTATAGAGCCGTGCGAAGCAGGGGCGAGTCGCTAGTCATAAACAAGTTTATTCCACAGTTCCACTTACTGGTTAGATTCCCTGTAAATCGAACTGATAGAGAATTCTTACCCCGCGTACCCATAAACAAGTTGTGATACTTGTTTTCAAAATATTGATAAAGGACTATTGTCAAAAACATGTCGTGTATAAAACATGTATCATACATGTATTGAAGTTGTTTCAGACATGTAAATTGTTAACACGTGTGTACAATATTGTGAAAATGTGGAGAACATGTCGCGTAGTAGCGGTTAGCTCGATTCGTACCCGTGGAGAGCACGTTCACAGATAACCTCACTAGGAACACGCTGGAAAATCGTCAGTGTGATAAGTAACGCTCTAATGGAATTATTATTTATTTCTACAATCCATATTAAGATATCCACTCACGACCTAAACCCTATTAAGTATTGAATGACTGCAACCTTTCCTGCTCTCCGAGAATTTCTTCACTTTCAGAGTAATTTTCACCACATGCTACCAAACGTTTCTGAAGTTATGAAAGCATATCGGTATTATTTCAGGAAATCAACTTCCTGTACACGTCTTGTTTTGATATAAATCAAGAAGGAATATTTAAGAAGCTAACCCGTTTACCCCACGTTCACACGGACGCGTAAAAATATCGCGGCGGGATTTTTCCACGCACTGGATTCTCAACGCTCTGTTAACCGTCGAGAGTTGAAAATCCAGTGCACGATAAAATCCCGCCGCGATATTTTTACGTCCGTGCGTACGTCAGCTTAGAAAGAAACTAGCGACCGCCACTGCTTTGCACGGTATTTACGACTTGACATCGAGACCTTTTTATTATATATAAGTTAATATTAACGTGAAATACACATAAACCTTCCGCAACAGATTCTCTAAGTGATGGCAAAAAACCGCATCAATATACGTTGCGTGATTTAGAAGAACAATTGAACAACTTTATCAGTCATTGCTTAATTTTTAATTCTTTTTACCTATTGTGGTATAGTAATCAAAATCCAGGTGCAACATCTTTACATATAATTATATATTTAAAGTAAAAAAAACTGCCTCGTTGGTCTAGTGGTCGCAAGCGCTACTGCTGAGCATGAGGTCCTGGGTTCGATTCCCGGGTCGGGCAAAGTGTTATTGGGTTTTTCTATCTGTAATTTCTCAGTAGCAGCTCGGAGTCTGGATTTGTGCCCGGTTGATGGCAATAGGCTCGCCCCCTATTACATGGGACTTAAACATAACTGGGGAAATGTGGGTGTACCTGCTACAGGGACACCTCTGCCCAACCCTTCACGGAAACAAGGCGTGATGTTATGTTAGTAAAAAAATATATTGTAAAACATTTTAAAAGAGTAACGGTGGAGTTTCTTGCCCATTCTTCTCCATACAAAAACTACCTTTTGGAAGGGGCGACTAGAATCGGTTCAATTTTTTGTAAATTTTGACGTACAAAAGTGCCTTTTATGTGCCTAATTGAAATAAATTATAACTTTGACACAGAAAGGCGACTTTTAATTTATAATATTAGAGATGGGGAGTCCACAAAAAATAGGTACACTTATGACAAAAGATATTCCTACTTCATTAGGGTTCCGTAGTAAACAAGGAACCATTATAGTTTCGTCATGTCTGTCTGTCTGTCCGCGGTCTAGTTCCGAGACACTTAGTACTAGAAAGCTGTAATTTGGCATAGGTATACATATTAATTACGCCGACAAAGTGGTAAAACAAAATTATGAAAAACATTTTTTTTAGGGTACCACTCCTACACGTAGTGGTGTTTTTTTTTTTACCCATTGTGTATCATTGGAAAGGCCTTTCAAAAATATTGTGAGTTTGTAAAAACTATTTTTGGATTTGGTGATCCGTTTGCGAAATAAGCTTTAAAGTGCTAATTTTTGCCCCCCCTGCCAGCTAAATGGTTGGTTTTGGATTTGTAATAAAATCACAGCAGTAGTTTATATAACGAAATTAAAAGGAAAACTATCACAGCTAAGTAGGCTTTACAAGTTAACGAGTAATAATTGACCAACTTAACTTTGCAGTTGCAAAAACATGTTTCGCCATACTTTCCGTATGGGAGAACATATTTTTCAACTACAAAGTTAAGTTTGCTTTTGGGATAAATTCATCTCAACTATGGAACCCTTCATTGTGCGTGGTCCGACACGCACTTGGCCGGTTTTTTTTTTATCGCGTCGCCATCTTGAGTTATTACTTAATTTACACTTGAAGACATAGCTTTTTGAAATATTCGTACAGTCAAGCGGAATAAGTTGTAATATTTATGATTAAGAAGTGAAAAGTCAACAGCTTGTTCTGACTTACTTAGTGCGAAAGTTTTGAATTCGAGTCTCCTCCAATTAACAGTATCTTGTAGTTATTTAGTACAGTAAATAAAAGGTTGACTGCCTGCCTTGTCGCCTGTTGGTCTAGTGGTCGCAAGCGCTACTACTCAGCACGAGGTTCTGGGTTGGATTCCTAGGTGGGGCAAAGTTTTGTTGGGTTTGATATAAAATGTTAGAGATAAGCTGATGGCAAAGCTGTTTCCATTCGAATCAAGTCAAAAAATCAATATTTCAATACAAATTAAGACCCATTTTATGAAGGATAAAACTGACAGACTTGATACTAATCTAGCTTAAATCAAGATTCATTATTGATCATTGTTTTAGAATACAGGGCTAAGAAAATTCAATTTAAATACTCTAGACTTACTGAACAAGCAAGAATATTTTTCTATAGTGTAGTTAGAACAGATTGTTTGTCCAATATTTAGTAAAGAGCTTCAAAGTGAAATTCAATTATTATTATTCATTTATTTTGGACAGAATCCATATTGGTAACAATTTTCTTAAGATCTATGATGGTAGGTACATAATCTAATAAAGTATTATTTTACAATTTCCCTGTAACTATTTCCACCCAGTGTGCCAGTATGGGATTGTCATGTCGTGATGCAATCATTTGCAAAATAGTGTTGGAGCTACCGCGCAGTCTTTAGAATAACTTGGATACCGTTACCGCAACCCCAACAGCATTCTGAAAGCATTATTATACTGAACTAGCTTTTGCCCGCGGCTTCGCCCGCGTGGATGTCGGAAAATATCCCACAGGAACGTGCTACCGGGATTCAGAGTATCCTATGTCCTAACCCAGGTCATGGCCTATCCTATGCCTTTCATCTAGAAATCCATTCAGTCGTTACGTCATGAAAAGGTAACAGGCTGATATTAAATCTGTTTTAGGGTTCCGTACCTCAAAATGAAACATTAAAACCCTTACCCTGATGACTTCATTGTCTGTCAAGACCCTTTTCTCAGGAACGCGCGGAGGCATCAATTTGAAATAGATATCAAAAACTTAGATCTACGGTCTCTTGGAAGTGTAACGAAAATCAAACTTCCAAGTGAACGCAATAATGGGCACGCCACAACTGGGGCGATAAGTTCCCTCATTGAGGAGTGGTAGAGAGGCGCCACGGCGTCCTCACCTTCCACCTGACGCAGGTTCTCACCGGACGCGGTTGTTTCGGGAGGTACCTGTTCCGGATAAGGCGGGAGGAAACGCCCGGGTGTGACCATTGTATGGATCGCCCGGAGGACACGGTGGAGCATACGGTGGAGGTCTGCCCGGTTTGGGCGGGGCACCGCCATGTCCTCGTGGAGACGATCGACGGTGGTGATTTCTCGCGTCCGGCCCTGGTCCAGTCCATGGTACGCTAGGGCCGATGCCTGCCAGGGTCGCGGAAATGTCCGAAAGGGTTACCATGGCCCCTAAAAACACACAGGCAACTGAAGGTTTTTGACAGTATAAACCTGACACGCTCTCCCGCTCCGCCCAGAGCGGGAGAAGATATTTGATAATTTCCCACCCAAAAAAAAAGTTAACGAAATAAAAATTACGGCCATTTGTGCCGCATATTTTGACACTCGCAAATGACCACCAGTCTATTTGGTACTTCACGTTGGTCCAGCAGCATGAAGTTTGGCGAGAAGTAAGGTCAATTAAAGAGGAAAATCCGAAAATTGGTAATTTATAGTTCTATAATGAACGGCAAAGTTAAGTTTTTTCGGCAATCTGGGATTAAAAATTCATAGGCCGTGCCTTGGAGTAACAAACCTCAGTTGACCCAATATAGTTTTTTGGTTCTAGTAATAATAAGAAATATGATCGAACGGCAACAAAAAAGTTTTTGTGAAAATTAAATTAACTTGCTGACTGTAAATTTTTTTCAAAATCTGTGAATGCAGATCAAAATGTTTCAAAAAGTTAAGGACAGTCTCCTAAGACTGTTTTCTTGTAGCGACAACGGCTAAGGTACCTGCCCTTATTGCCCCATCTCAAAATCCACCCTGTATATGCTATGATTGACTGCTTAGTTCCATAAAGGTATAGCGTGATGATAATCTTTTAAAAGGTTAAATCAGTAACTATCTGCAATATTCTAACCTTTTGGCTAGTCTTTTTACAATTTGTGGTAAACTATAGAAGAATACAAACATAATGCTATATTGCTCATCCCCCATAGCAAATAGCGTGATAATAGTTTTTGAAAAATCTATTGTGACGTTTCCATTATTTGACTTATAGATTATTTATTTATACCAATTTTCAAGTTAATTAAGCCACACAGTAAAATCCTCCACTGTAAAAGTTAATACCCCGTTTCACCCCGTTAGGGGTAGATTTTCAAAAAACCCTGAAATACATATTTATTTTCAGTTTTAATTATAAACACTGAGTTTCGAGTTAATCAGACCGCTCGTTAAAATTCTTCTATACAAACTTTGACACCCCCCAATCCTCCTTTAGGGGGTATTTTAGAAAAAACTAAAAATGGCAAACTTTGTAATTTACATAGATAAGTATTCGTGCCAAGTTTCAAGTTTATTAACTCAAGGAATAAGATTTTTCAAACAAACAAAATCCCCCCTTTTCACCCTCTTAAAGGTCGAATTTCCAAAAATCCGTTCTTAGCGGACGTCTACTAACTATAAACTATCTCCCTACCAAGTTTCATCTTCATACGTCAAGCGGTTTTCGATATTTCGTGATGAATGAGTGAGTGAGTGAGTGACCTTTCGCTTTTATATATTTAGATACAAGTCATTTTATTCTAATCGCAATACTACAAAACAGAAATGTGTTCAGGTCATGTTAACTTTTGGTAATAAAGGCACTTCCATTAAGACACACAAAATATCATAAGGCCAATTCCCGTAAATAATAACGTTCAAAATCTAGACGCAATCTCATCTCAGTGAAATTCAATGTGAAAATTATAAGAAAATTAGAAGTTATTTGGACAGATTCAGACTGAGATTTACCTAAATCTGAACGTGCTTAAAAATACGCGAATTGCCCCTCAGATAGTTTCCAGCCAATAGCTTCGACTTTTAAACAAAACAAAAGAAAACCACATTTATACAACACCACACGACAGCGAGATACTTTTCAATGATTTACAACGAGCCTGTCCAAGCGTCAATTACGATCCATTGAGCGAACTTCCTCGTTCTTCGTAGAAACAACTTTACGATCAATTTAAACAAATCTAAAACAATTTCAAGTCGTGTGAGATATAAAAGATAATATGATGGGATAACAGCTCGGATCAAATTGCATGAGGCCATGAACAAACATAGATAGGCGAGAATCACGATATTTCTCTCTTCTTTAACCTTGTCTAGTAACTTTAAAGCAACGTTTATAACGTTTATTATATTTGTATAAACATTTAGGACTAGTATTGTATTCATTGAATTTTTTGTTTTATTATTTCATTATAATATGCTGCACCGGTTGACGTCATCACGTCAGCGCCGGCTATCGCTGAAAACCAGCGCTGGGGCTCTGTCTCGCATGGGGTCGCAGCTTTATGCTGAGCGATGGCCGTTTTGCGTGGATGTGACGCATATTTTCCCCTAATTTGTTATTTACGTGTTTTTTTTAATCTTTCTTTGCGTCATGTTTACCGCAAATAAACGAATTATCTTTCTTCTTTCTTTCTTTATATTTATAAAATATATAATTATAAATATAATCATATTTAAATATAATATTGGTACCTATATGTATGGTTTATGTTGTTTGTAATTTTAAAATCTCAACATTTCACGTATTTTTTTTTAATTGTTTCATTTGTTTTTTCTTAATAATAATTTTATTTTCTAGTATAGTGCTTGTGGCACATTTATTATAGAAGGTGCGGTGCTTAGAAGAAATTGTTACACTAATCTTAGTTTTTAGTAAAATATAATTTTATAATTTTACCAGTGTAAACAATTTTTGAGAAAAATCAAAATAAAATTAGCTTTTGCTCGCGGCTTCACCCCACGTGCATGTCGGAAGTTATCCCACGGGAACGTACTACCGAGATAAAAAGTATCCTACAGCCTACCCAGATCATAGTCGGATTCGACGGATTTCGATGTTTGTCACAAAGGTAATTTGCCAAATTTCGATGAAATTTGGTAAAGGTAAAACAGACAGAACTTTCGCATTTATAACATTAGTATGGATATAGTATAATATATAATATAATAATAATAAACACGACAATAATAAAAGACACGGCATGAACTAGACGCAGATGCGGCACCGACATACCTTCGTTAATAACATGCATCGACTACGTTCTATCATCTCTTTGTAAATGTCTCCTTTTATAAACAAGCAATTGACGTGCAAGGGGTAAGCATCCGTGACTCGTTCTTGTCCATTGCCCCTGGAGCGATCCGTCATTGCCAACTTCATAAGTTCATCAATATCTTCAAGTACATCCCTGTTTTTCGAACACAAAATAACAACTAAAGATATTAGCGCGTGGTAGACGGGATTGTCCTATGTTGTGTCACAGGGTTGGACTTCATACGTCAGTAGAGGAAGCCTGGTCAGTCACGGTCTTTTCCGATTTAGCATCCTTACGGGGAGGTTTAAAGAAGCTTAGGTCTTCCCCCTGTCCTCGTAAACCTACGTACGATATACTTCATGAACAGTGAAGTTCAGCTCCAGACTTTACCTAGCATTAATACTAACATTCGTATTAAGTTTTCTTTGCAGGATTCTCTGTAGTATGAAATAAGGTTTTATTATTATCAGCCAGAGTGCACACCAAGTGAAGTGATTATAGCAGTTCTTTTGATCGTCGGAGCGGTTAATCGGAGTTCCAGATTCAAGAGTGGCATTTAACGGAATTCTTTGATTATGCTTTTCAAATGTCACTCGCAGTCTTGTGGCTAATTAACTTATGCCTGAACTGGCAGTCAGGAATCAGCTTTGGTGTGAGAATCACGCCTGTATTTCTCAAAAGGTAACGCAGAGTGTATACACCGTGAAATTTGAATCACAGTTTTGCTAGAACAAACGTTATTCAGACCATGGTCTACTGCCATTCTACAGCATCCAATAAAAAAAACATAATTGGTTTTTGAAAAAAGACAAAGTTTAAAATGTCAAGATTATCTACTGCTTACTAAATTTCGTTTATGGAGGTACATTTCCCTGTAGACAATGCTGTGTCCCGTGCGTGGTGTCTACTCGTATGTTGTAGGGAGTAACGATAATCTTGACATTTTAAAATTTGTCTTTATTGTGTTTTTTCAAAAACCAATTATGTTTTATTTTTTATTGGATGCTGTAAAATTAGTAGACCATGGTCTGAACAACGTTTGTTCTAGCAAAACTGTGATTCAAATTTCACGGTGTATAGTTTTCTATACTATTATTAAAGCTGTAGATTTTGTTTTTTTAATTTTCTTTTTGAACGCACTAATCTCTGGAATTCCCAGTCAGATTTGAAAAATTATTTGCACTGGATAGCCCAATTCTTGAGGAAGGTTATAGGGGAAAATCACGCTACCATCCTGTAGAGCCAAACAAAAAGAAGGCAAAAATAACGCTAAGCGTAAACAAAATAATAGCACTGGCAGGCGATGAATGCGATTTTGTGTTAAAACAAGAATTTCATGCGGACGAAGTCGCATGCAGAAGCTAAAATAAAGTTCATCAATTGTTTCCTTCTTATTTCACTTGTCTGCTCAAAATAAGCAGACAAAGAGTATCCCCAGAAACCCATGACAAACAACATCATCAAGATAAAAAAGGAACCAAGATTGAATACCAAAATATCGAATCGAATATCGGCGACGCGTTTCACCTCTGATTGAATCACATTCCTTCGACATTACGGATGGTAGTAATATGAACGGTATTGCATATAAATTGTTACCAAAATTAATTATTCGGAGATACTCGCAGGCTTATGCTAATGCAATTTGTGATTTCTTTATACGTGTTCGTGTGGAATCGTCTTGTTTATTATCGAGATTGTCTTCTTTCAAGATTGGGTTATTAAAGAGTTTTAAGGTGTCGCCGGTACGTTTTTGAAAGGTGTAGTAACATTAATGTTGTCTTTTATCGTGGAGTCATTATTATCATCTGACTCTTAAGTCAAATGATAGTGATGACAGTCTTAACTGTCAGTGTTAAACGTCAGTATTCATATAGCAGTCTGATTGGCAGATTTTCGTGTTTTGTTAGTTTGGCTGCACTACCAAAATAACTGCCAAAGTGGTAGCAAAGTTGTATTTCACTCAACTTTTATTATTTGATGTTAATTTTCTTTAAATTTTAAATTTGTGTTCAGTGAGCGCAGAGTGCACACTAGTGAATGTGACGATTTTTTTTTCTTTCCTGTCAATTTTATGAAGTCTCAAAATATCAGAGAATGATCATTTATACCTAGTGAGGCAGATTAGTGATCTGAACAAATGAAATCTTGGATTCATGCAAAAGAATATTCATTATTTAGTGTTTTTAGGGATCAGTACCCAAAGGGTACCAACGGAACCCTATTACTAAGGCTCCGCGGTCCGTCCGTCTGTCCGTCTTTAAAGAAAGAAAGAAAGAAAGAAAGAAAATACATTTATTTAGCACAGACAAAAAGGCACACAACACAACAATTGTAACACAAGTAAAAAATAAAAATAAAACAGGGAACAAAAACAAAGTGTAAAATAATCATTTAACAGGCAAGTGTGCCTCGCGGCTGCGCCAAATAGGCCCAGTTCAGCAAAAATGCCAGACAGCTAGTGCCTGACGCTGGTTTTCAACTGAACCTGAAAGTGTGAGGTGACGGATGTAAATCAGCTATAAACCTACTGCAATACGTGTATGTATACTTAAATAAAATTAATTCATGTAAGATAATAATAATAATAACAAATAATTCGTTTTATACTGCAATGTGTGTATGTATCTATACTTAAGTAATTAAAATAAATTTATGTAATAATAATAACAAATGCATTCACAGGGCTGTATCTTTTGAACCGTAATAGGTAGACACTTGAAAGTTTCACAGAGTGTGTAGTACAATGGCGGCAATAACAAAAAACAGTGGCACTCCGGGAGTGCCGACAGAAGTGAAAACTTGAACAAGATCCCCTTGGTCCGTAACCTTATCTAAATAAAGAGCACAATCGCGTTTACAAAAAAAAATACTTCCAAAACTTTTAAAGTAAAAATACTTGCACAGAACATTGATCCGTAACGTAATATAAATAAAGAACACAATCGCATTTACAAAAATGAGGTGTTGTCACAGTGTCGCGAAATCAATGGTTTAGTCCCATCTCAAAAATGCCCAGGCCCACTAAAAAAAAAAGTTAGTAACTTGTTTTTTGCTCGATCTTAATAATGGCAATGCACACAAACGTCTAGTGTTCAAATATTTTACGGTAGTACAGAACCCTTCGTGTGCGAGTCCGACTAGCACTTAGCCCCGTTTTTATCTTATACAGGTCACCTGTCTCGTTTATCTAACCGGTTTTAGCCTTTGCAATAAACCGCTACTAATCTAAGCTGTTAAACTCAATTGTTTTTTCCATGAATTTGATAAATCAATGGTTGCACTTTCGGTGTTCGTGTGATAACGAGTGGAACCATCAGCCTTATCGTGTTCATTGTTTTTCACACCTACAGAAGCTTGTAAGTGGCTATTAGCACCTTGCTATTTGATTAGGGAATGGAAGTATTACGTTTTTGTGTTACTTTTAGGTATAGTCAGCCTCAAATAAATGTATCGACAAGAATTCATTTGCTTGTCTACAATTTGTGTTCTAAAATACTGTATCAATGTTATGTGTAGCTACAATGTATCAGTATGTTTTATGGAACAACTATTGTCGATAATCAAATAAATTCTTATTGATGTATAGGTACATATTTTTGAAGCTGAATGTACACTCGGAATTATTTACTAAGTTATTATTTAAAGGGTACAGATTTGTGATTTATCGTAAATTAATATTTCGGAACGTTCATGTCTGAATAATTCTGTATTATGTTAATTTGGCGACGGTTCTACCTACAGATAAATTAATTAAATAGATAAGATTTATCTTCAGCAAGTTAATAAACAACCTTGGTGTTTGTGCTGGCCTATTATGCGATTACTTTGATGAGAAGAAAAAGCAGCAAATTTAAATTATTATTGATCCAACTAGTTGGGTCAGTGACAGCTCGGCCCGAGTCAACTGGACCCGAATAATAATACCAAATACTACGTCATCCAAATGCCTAAAAAAGTGGTGTGTACCGCCGGCATGAAAAGTATCGACCTCTTAAAATTTTGAAGATTTTTTAAAAATTGATAGAATTTATTTATTTATTTTTATGAAGAAATGTAATAAATATTATTCTTTTAAATTAAATTGAATGCTATGAACTTGTTTTGCAATATAGACTGTTTTTATTTATTTAAATACTTATTCATATAAGCAGAAATCAGAATCGCATAAATCGCCTTCTTGTCTTTTAAGTTCTAGAGTCTAGAACATACAATAGTATAAAATCTGGACTATTGTACATTTGATATGCAAGAGTGAGATAGAAAACTTTTCTATTGTCATTAGATAACCGATGTGTGTTATTTTCTTAGCAAAGGAACGCTTGTCTTTTTTAGTCCAGACAATTTAAAAAGTAATGAACTCAGGCTAATTATTTAGGTATCATAATTGAAATAGACGGTGTAGATAATTATGTTTTCCTGTTTTCTATGTAAATAACAAACCAAAATCTTCGTTTTTTTTTTTAATCCGTGATGATTTATTTTATAATATCGATTTTCTGCCCGACCGTACAAATCACCGTAATGGGGAATGAAATATCTGGTATTATCAATAACTCGGGGTCAGTTGACTCGGGCCGAGCTGTCACTAACCCTTGACTTGACTTCTAATGTTTTATTCTAGAGTTTGACCCATATCTTCGTAAGTGCACACTGTCTAACCTTCCGAGGGTTACAGGCGTGATGTTACGTAATGTATTTTGTTAAATAAACATAATCAGCCTATAATTTTCCCACTGCTGGGACACAGGCCCTCTTTCCGTACGGCCGTATCCACCACGCGGGCCCAGTGAGAGTTGAACTCTACATTAAACTTCTTTTCGCAAACATCTAGATTTGAACCGAATCCCGTTATCAAACCAAGGCGGTTCTTCAAAACAAAACAATCTCAAAGTGAACAAGGTTTATGAACAATTATAATTATGAAGAATAAGGAAAATTTCGCGTCCACCTCACCCTGACCAGATTACCTAATGTAGTGAGACCGCAACATTATAAACATAATGGACCCAAAGCGAGATTGTTGTTGTTATAAAATATTGTTAATTACTTCCATTTTTCATAATTTTGCAGTTGTTTTACTAAGTAGTTTCTGAGTTCCTTGTGCAATTAGGAGAAATAGGACGAAAGTTGAATATTGTTTTAAGTGAAAACTTCTTCTAAGCGCGTTGAACGATTTTTGGTAGGGAAATAAACTTATGGATTCGCGTCACCGACATGCTCGCGCCGTAGTGCTGTAATAAAGAATATAGATGGCGCTAATATCAGTTCTAACTTTTCGCTTCTGTTGGCAGTCCTCATGAGTTTTTTAAATGAAAACTTCTTTAGGCGCATTGGACATTTTTTGAGATGGGACTAAATCATTGATTTCGCGACACTGTGACGACACCAGCTTTTGACCATTAAAAAGACATCAACGCATTGATTCCCGCGGTGCGTGGAGTAAAAGACATCAACGCCTTGATTACGGCGGTGCCGAATTTTTTTCAAGTTTTCACTTCTGTCGGCACTCCCGGAGTGCCATTGTTTTTTTGTTTGAATAAAGTTGTTGTTTTACTCTGCGCAAACAAGACGCACACTAGAAAAGAAATATAAAATAGTACAAAGTAACCAAAAGTCTATTTGATAGTAAAATAATAAAAACAAAATGGGTTTTTTTTTTAACGAAAAATTTTTAAGTTGTAAACTAACTAAACTAACCCTAGTGTAGCGCAGTAATATACTCAAAGAAAACTAAGCAGAGTAGTTGAACACAGTCACAGTAAGTACACACGGCTACACATCAAGCTATACATTTCCATTTGTTGCTGATCTCGCATTTTATCAGAATTCCGTACAATGCGAGCTCAGTTTATACTGGAATTGTATAGCTTGATGTGTAGCCGTATGTACGTACTTTATTTTTATTAGCTCGAGACAATCAGATTATAATATTATAAAACTAAAAATAGTTTGGTCGATAATTATACTCGTCACATAACCACGTAACCAATAACAATAAAACATTAATATACATTATCATTTGTCATGAGCAATAATTTAATTATGCAAACTAAGATACTATGTATGTTTGTATTACTACCTACAGAGCGCTGGAATATGGATTGACAAGACCTATTCCGTAATAATATGGGTTCCAAAATACTATGCTCCTAATAACATAAACTCAGTACAAAATAAAGTAGAAAAAAATCACTTATAAAAGATACTAAGTATATATATGTCGTAGTAAGATGGTTACAGCAGTGATATAGTTATGGCCCTAGGGATATAGATATATACCGTAATATAGTTGAATGAAAGCGGTTCATAACTGTCGGAGTGCTCAAATTTTGTTACTGCGACCAATTTCGATGTAGTTGGTCATAGTTCTAACCTAACCTATTTGGTCGGAGTGCCCTGATAGTTATATTACTAGATCATGCTCGTGTCATAGTTGTCTACGACACATTCGCTCAATAATCTTCATTCGATTTAACTTTCATTCTTATATTCATTCCTACATTCGTTCAAAATTCATCTTGCAAATACTCACTGTTCATACGTAGTAAAAAATTATTCACCTATTTTTCACCAAGAAATCTTTGTTTAGTTTATCATAAACAATAGTTATATTCCTAGTAAGACAGTTTTGAACCGCTATATAGCTTTATTCCCAGGGATATAACTATATCACGGCTATAACCATCTTACGGCGACATATATACCTACATATGTGTGCTTGTGGCTGTACGTACTAGCTTTATCACCTATGGACTAGGTAAATAATATTCTGATTCAGCTTGTCTCGACAAGCAAGCAGAAATGCTGCATAGCAATACTGTTTACCCACTGGTCACTTTTCCTTCCCCAGTTCTTTCTCGACCAGGTTAAAATACGGACTGATCTACTTAATTAACTAACACGAAATGAAATGAAATTGTTTATTTCGTAAATAGCAAATCACACAATCAGTCAAGATATTATTTCAAACCCCAAACTTGTACAGAAATATATTTCTAAATGACACCTTAAATCCAACAAAATCATGAATGAACGCATATTGTTATCGTGACATAAAACATTAAAAAAACTAAAAATAACTCGTAATCATTACGACCATTATCGATTTATTACATAAATTACAAAATACCAGTCGTTTATCATTTTCTGAAGTCACAAGTCACAATTATATATAATCGCTTATTTATAGATTGTGGAGCGTCAATACGAAATAAAAATAAAATAATAAAACATCGTGAGGAAACCGGCATGTCTTAGAACCAAAAACTCAAAGACTTTTGACGACATCACTAACCCGTACTGGGCCCGTGTGGTGGATTACGGCCCACTCCCTCTCACAGAGAGAAGGCCTGTGTCCCAGCAGTGGGAACATTATAGGCTGATTATGTTATGTTATACAGCATGTATCAGAAAGGTTTGGTCAAATTTAAGGATATGGTACAAACCATCAAACTGAACAACTTTCTCCATCGGACCAACATTGTAATCGAAAAAAAATCAGTCGACCCCCATACATTAGGGTCGAGTAGATATTGAAGTTTTGTGTGGAACTGTTTTTAATTAATTAACGCGCGCAATCGTTACCTATATTTAAGAGACTCGTGAAGGAACATTACTTGTCGTTGTGATCTTGTTCTCGTAACTGTAATTATCCATAGTCTTCATTTATTTTTGTTGCTTACATATTTAGTAAGTATGTATGTATTTATGTATCTATTATTTAGGATATGTATATATCTGTAGATCTATTCTAGTATATGGTATGTTTATTATTTGCACCAACGACAGCCCCATTTTATGACCAGGCAAATCACTGTCCATTCCAAGGTTGCCTGGAAGAGATCGCGGAAAGCGACAAGGCCGCCCATTGTATATTTTGTAGTGTTTGATTTATTTTTTATTGTGTATTTTTGTGGTGCACAATAAAGTAAATATAAATAAATAATTTATAAAACCACACCTTTCTGATACACGCTCCTGTATAGCACTCTGATGCTACAATTAATTCTCACTTAATTTGATTTTAATAACATTGATTGCTCCATTTAAAGCCGACATTCGACGATACTATTAAAAAATTGCTCGGTATTTTTTTTAAATTTATTCTGTTAGTTAAAGTGAGCTATTAAACTACAATGTATATTTATATAGAATATAAAAAAAAAAAAACATGAAAATATTACACACATGACACACAGCGATTATCTCCACAAAATAAACGCCGAATCCACAAGGGTCCTATTAGCAAAGTCACACAATTAACTATTGTCTAACTAACAAATAGAAGTACGGTATTCATTTGAGAATTTAATTTTTCTCAACACTTAATTATTAATTTATAAAAATACAAAAATTATGTTTCTTATTGCACTAAGGACTATAAAATGAAAATCGTTTTCGTTTTACAGAATACATTTAAAAAATCCGATTAATAAACAGACTCGGTATTAGTGCGCTCAAATGATACACTTTAATAAATAAAAATACTGGGTGTAAAAATACCTATCACAAAACCGTTGTCTACGTATTCTGCAAACCAAATTAATAGTAAAGAAAAGCGTTTTCATTGTCAAATGATTCGTCATATTCGTCAAAATCATTGATTCGTCCATTGGACTTGTTACTAATTTCAAGTAAATAATACCAGTCTATTATTGTCCCACTGCTGGGCAAAGGCCTCTTCTCATGCAGAGAAGACACAAGCATTGATGACTACGCCTGCTCAAGACGGGTTAGCGATTTCAGACTTATATTAAATACTAGCTGCGCCTTACGGTTTCACCCGCATAACTCTCGATCCCGTGCGAATATCGGGATAAAAAGTATCCTATGTCCTAATTTAGATCATGGTCTACCCATGTGCCAAATTTCATCTAAATCCGTTCAGCCGTTTTAGCGTGAAAGCGTAACAAACAAACATACGAATATACAAAAATCTAATCTTTTCTCTTTGTAATATTATTTTAGATAAGTCCAGGTTTTCTCACGATGTTTTCCTTCACAGCTGTCAGAAGTGTCCAAAATAAACTTAGAAAGTACATATCAATTGAAAAATTCACATTAGTATTTTCCCGGATTTTAGCCTACAACATCGTGTATGAGAGGCGAGGCCTTAATAACATCTGGGTCATCATGACAATTCAAGCAATTTCTCAAAATGAAATATATTAATTAAACTATCGTTTTTAATAAAAGCAATTCCCAGCAGCGGCCGCTTCGTATAAAAGCCACCACCATATTATTCAATCTTTTAGTGTAATCGAATTAAAAAAATTCACTTCGTACGATACATCGATCACGATCCATTTATCTTCATAGCTTTTAGAATAATATATTAAACTGTTAGTACGCAAATTTTTGCGTCCAGAAATAAAGCACAGACAGACTAAACCAAAGAAAATATAAATAAAGACATAAACACTGAAATTCCTTGTTTACTTACCTCTTGAAATCACAAGGATCTTCTTGAGAGATTCCTATTATATTATATTGAAGGCTTCAAAACGCCAGCTACATTATTTTCAAGGGATATCATGACCTGTTACTGATATTTCAATATCTAGATCAGTAAGTAACCAAGATTTTGCTGCAGAAAAATAGCATTGAAAAATCAAAAAAAAAAAAACAAAAAATGCCAGGATATTTTCTTGCAATTGGCTTATTATAGAAAAGGATCCTGATAAGAGCGCGAATTTTAAGTTTAATTTAAATAATATCAATATCTTATTTTTTTTTTTTTTTCTAAAATAACCTACAAGTATTTTTTTTTTCTAAATTAATCATATACTGCATCACAACCGTTACATGTGTCTTTCATCAAGAAATTCACCTTATAATAGAAACATGAACCACATATTCTTGTCTGTGTGCTTGCAAGTCTTGTACCTATTAATTGTAGAATTCACGGAACGTTCGTCTTTATTGCGCACAATGTGCAATTTGAGCAACCTGTGTCAGTCTCTTCCAGTAAAGAGATCTATGAAAGCAATGCTTGAATTTCGAACATGGAGTATATTTGAAATTCAAACAGTGGTTCCAGTATCGTTAAGTAAATAACAAGAAATTATAGAATTACTTAGACTAATAAATAGATTAAAAAGTTTTTGTTCTTACATTTTTAGTAGGCTGTGAAAACTGTGTGTTTTGAACCATTTAGCTAAAGTCTAGACTAGGCGGTAGTAGTTACATTGTTACCTTTTTTTTAAACTTTATTATTTTTATTGTTTTCTTTATGGTTACTTTTCTTAATAACATTCAAATACGAAAAACAAAGACATTAAATAAAAAAGTCGTTTAGTGTTAAACACACTGTTAATAAATAAATGAAATGTCACTGATCATTTCTAATTTGTTACATTTATTGTGTTTTAATGAAAATAGGAAAAACATTTTAAATGTAAAATAGAAAGAAGATTTTATATAAATGCCAAATATCAATAGGGTCTTGATTATATCAATAAACCCAATACAATAACAAAGTATCGTCATAACTAACAATTCTAATAACTAAAATTACGTCGAAAGTTTTCCGAACTGTTACAAGAATGTGCCAAAGAGACAATTGAGTTATTACCTACTTAGCGAAACTTCGTCCTTAAACTTTGGAACACTCATATATAAGCATCAAAAAATGAATAAATAAGAATTAACTGTAAGAAACATACATATAAAAGGCCCGTAAATATCAAAGTGATTTTATGTGCGCTCAATACGACGTGTTTATTTTTAAACGAAAGCTCTTTTGATGTTTATTTCATTCAAACAATGTAAATTATTTTGTGGTTCGGTTATATTTATAATTGATTTATAAAAAGGTTAGAAATATTTTTTGTGAAGTCGTATCTATCCTAAAAACAAAGTTTTAAATTGTAACAAAAAGAAATGTAAACTATAAAATAATTACGTAAATTAATTTTATATGATAATAACTTTATATTCAACCGTCTCAAGTGCATTTTAAAATTACCGCATATTAAAACAACAACTTTATAACTCAAGGAGTTCAGGTAATATAAAACTGATCATAAAGGTTTAAACTGCAACGTTCTTAGTAAATTAAATACTTAATTATAATTACTTACACTTTGCCGCCTTGACTTCGAAACTGTTGTATACACTTTTCAAAGCAACATAGTCAGTTCATACACACAAAAAAACAAACAAAAAAACTCTTTTAAAACTTCACACTTACGCAAAAAAATTAACAAAAATTTCAAGTACAAAAAAAAAACGAAACAGTCATCAACTCTTTAGTAATTTTAAGTCACGGCGTTTTGAAACATTTTTCTTTTTTTGAAAATATTTTTTAAAGTTTCCGAGCGCGGGAATCTGCGAGGGCTACGGGCGCGTTCGCTCGCAACCGCAGTTAGTCGACAAATGAAATGAACGAGGAACGCTCCCCGGTTCGTCACTCTATCAAACGCTATCCCATCTTTTTTGCAACCGTTGCGTGTCAGTCAATTAAGGAAGATTACACAAATTGAATGACCGTTTTAAAATCAGAACAATCAGAACCCAACGGTCGTCCCATTCCTTTCGAATTTCGATTCCTTTAGCTGTCCCGTGGCTTATCCAGGTTAAGTGTTCTCTTTGTAAGTCAACATTCTTTCATAAATAAGATTGCATTTCCTTTACCAACCTCAATGATTTCTCTTTTGGGTTTATTTTCGCTTGCACACAAAGCTACAAAAGTGGAAATTCTCTGCGGGATTTAATTAAACAGGGGCGGTTTTAAGACGTTGTTTATTTTCATTCATTTATTCTAATAGAATTCATGGCATTCCACCTGTATATACTTTTAATTCTGTTCTTGATCTCTGTTTGTTGAACTTTGTTTTACTCGTAAAATATTGCTTGTTATTGTTACTTTGTAAGTTTATTTGTTTCATTGTACTGTTTTAGAAATTTCATTATAGTTTTCACACAACATTTATTTATAAAGCTTTCGGAAATGATTTCTTTCGTTGAATGTTCTGAGAAGTTTCTGTAAAAGATTTTTTTACGAAAGTTGCGTTTGTTGTTTTGATACCACTAACTCAGGTCGCAAATCCTGAGATATATTTTACCGTGAGCTTAGTAAAGCTGAACATAACATCACTTGATTTCTTCTAAATAATTTTAATCAAGTTTTAATTAAATAGTTTTAATTGAGCATGAGGTCCTAGGTTCGATTCCCGAGTTGGGCAAAATTTTATTGGGATTTTCCATCTAAAATTTCGCAGTAGCAGCCTTTATTTTTGGGTGGACAATTATCAAATAACTTCTCCCGCTCTGGGCGGAGCGGGAGGGCGTGTCAGACTCTTACTGACTAAAACCCACCCGTGTTCCTTCAGTTACCAGGGGCCACGGTATCCCTTTCGAACTTTTTTGCGACCCCGGCAGGCATCGGCTCTAGCGGACCCCGTCAGTTGTGCTGACATCTCTTTGAGGCGCGCGTGGAACACAACGCGCCGTCGACCCGGGCCTCGGACGGCGAGCTACCCATTGGTCAACGTCCGCAAGCCCGCGCCTACGGTGGCCGGGAATCGGCCTGGGATTCCCAACGCCCAGTCAGTAATAGCCTGGAGTCAGGATTTGTGCCCGGTTGGTGGCAATAGAATCGCCTCAGGGGTTCGAGGGGTAGGTACATAGGACTTAAATAAATCTGGCAAAAAGTGGAAGTACCAACCTATATAGTTATAAGTACCAAATCTGCCCAACCCTTCGGGAATTAGAGGCGTGATATTGTGTGTTAGTTTTAATTACTTAACTAAAGGTTGGAGACAAGAAGAACGGTTTCACATTACGTGTGGAATTTATCAAGTTTGATTGGTTCTAACTTCTCTGTGACTCTTCTCACCTTTATGGAAACTACATGTCGTCATAGTGGAAGGTAGGGCTTATTTTAATTCACCTCTTTAATAATTCTGTCTGTATTAGTTGGGTCTGGAACCCTTCGTTGGTCTTAATTTAGTTTTGGAAGGTTCGTGCTTGTCCAGAAAGAGATATTGGTGCCGATTCCCTTGTTCATAAACTAAACTAAATTTAAGTTCAGTGCATCTTTTTCTTTCTATTTCATTAGGAAAAGGACGGAAGATAAATTTTAGTTTAGTCCTGTCAAATTAATCAGCGCTTGACGTAAATTGACGTAATTTTAGTAGGCAAGTTTTTAATCACATCTAAACTTGTGTGGAGTAGTGACAGGCGCTGATTAATGTGACAGGACTAAACAAAAATTTATCTTCTGTCCTTTTCGTAATGAAATAGAAAGGAAAAGATGCACTGAACTTAAATTTAGTTTAGTTTGTGAACAAGGGAATCGGCACCATTATCCTATACAATTAAATGAGCAATATTTGTATCCTCGCAAATCCTTCCTTATCCTAAGGGCACGTCTTCCTTACCATTACCGCGACCTCCGGTCTACTCCTTGATATGCAATGGCCTCTGTAGTCCCATGAAACATGAGGCTGCAGGAGCTAGTGCAAATCTTGGGATTATCGAGTTTGCTTAAACCACGCTGGGACCGGTGCATTTCATATAATATATAATTAAATTAAATGAGGAATATTTATATACCTATAATTATTTGTAATCTACCTCGTTACCTCACTGCCTCGTTGGTCTAGTGGTCGCAAGCGCTACTGCTGACCATAAGGTCCTGGGTTCGATTCCCGGGTCGGGCAAAGTGTTATTGCGTTTTTCTATCTAGAATTTCTCAGTAGCAGCCCAGAGTTTGGATGGCTATAGACTCGCCCCCTATTACATGGTACTTAAACACTACTGGCAAAATGTGGGTGTACCTCTACAGGAACACCTCTGCACAGCCCTTTGGGGAAATAAGGCGTGATGTTATGTTATATTTGTAATCACGTTCTCGAAAATTGATCTAACGATTTCGATGAAAGTTGCAACATAGGGGTTTACGGGGCGAAAAATTGATCTATAGCTAGGTCTCATATCTGGGAAAATTCGTTTTCTCTATTTTCACCCGAGCAGTGCTCGGTCGCCCAGGTACATTAAATATGACTTGATGACACCATCAGTAAGTAAGCGGTAACAGTGGTTTTACGGGGCATAGTTCTTAAGTTTAGATTTTTTTAACTTTGTTTATGATGAATAAATAATAATAATAATAGGTGGGAAGAAAGAAAGAAAAATATTTTATTTGGGACACGGCCAGAAAATACAAACAGTAATAAAAATAAAATAACAAAGGAGCATTACAAGAAGGTACGGCAACTATTAACTGAACAAGATTTTAAACTACTTATTTGAAACTCTTTTTGGTAATTTCTCGCCGACTGGTCGATACTTCACGTGACCAGAGGGCTGGCTCGTTCTTTGGCCAATTAAGCCACGTCCAACGCGGTGGCGCAACGCGACACCTGTAATTTTTCTACCCAGAGAACACCTAAACTCCTAACGGAGTTCTATTACCGTGAAGTTTTCTTAGAAATTGTTTTGTTGAAGTCGCATCGCGCCAAAGGTTTGGTATTGCCATTCAACGTGGCAATGCCGAAATCAGTCTTCAATTTCCGAATGACAGAGATGCGGACGAGTACTTCGACGCCAGTGTCAAATTGTTTTTGTATGTAGTTAGTCAGTCATTTAATTACGTACCTAGTGTAAATAGTTGACACACAGGTAAGGAAAAAAAACTATCGGTAGATACTTCGGTATTTGGTAGAGTTATAAAATCAGTTTTTTTTACTATAATAGGCTAGAACTTGATCATATAGAAAAATATAGTTAAATAAGTTGTTTATTTAACTATCTAGAGTGTTGTTAGTACATACCATGTAATTAATAACAAATTGACAACTTCCTGAATTATTGGTAAGTACCTAACTTGTTAATTATAATTTTATTGAGAGCTTTTATTTACATCCTGATGTATACATACCTACACCTAATGTGAAAGTGTGTTGGGTTAAACATAACATATAATTTTATTTATTTATAAACAACATAAACATAACATATAATTTTATTTATTTATTTAAATCAGATACAGTGATCTATATTTAGGTATGTTAGTATACCTACTTAAAAATTATGTCAGTACTTAATCAACGATACATGCCACAATAATAATAATTTTTGTAACCAAAATAAATAACTACATAGAAATAGAAATAGGTGCATAAAATCAAATTGTAAAATAAATCAATCTTTAAATTCATTCAAATCTTTAAATAATTTATATTCTTTAAATTCATTAAAATTAATGTAAATTAAAATCCAAAAATTCATTAAGTATAAAATTACAAATATTAAAAATACTAAAAATAAAAGTCAGAATCAGTCAAACTAAGTCTAGATGTCTAGATGACTGATTTAACAAGTGACCTCCAAAGCGGGGATGAGGTCCTATCGGCTATTGTCTTCAAGATTTTGTTGCGGCTGCCACGCATTCGGCAGATCAGGGATACCATCCTCTTGAGAATGATGACATGAAAGCCATCAGTACGAATATAAGTATGAGTATAATTTTTTGTTCAAAAACATAACGTAACATAACATTACGCCAGTATTCCCCGAAGGGTTAGGCATAGGTGTACCTATAGTACACCTACATTTTGCCAGTTATGTTTAAGTCCCATGTAATAGGGGGCGAGCCTATTGCCATCAACGGCGGGCACAACTCAGACTCCGGGCTGCCACTGAGAAATTCCAGAAAAACCCTTTGACAGTGCTCGACCCGGGAAACGACCCCAGGACCACATGCTCAGTAGTCGTGCTTGCGACCACAAGACCAACGAGGTAGTCGTAACGAGGTGGTAGTAAAACATCTGTATAATAAACTGATCTACATAGCTATTTATAGTTAGTTACCTGTATCCTATAATATTAAACGAACAATATTTAAAATTTGTACATGTATATTTGTAATCTCGTTCTCGAAAACGGCTCTAACGATTTCGATGAAAATTGCAATATACCTAGGGGTCTAGCTAGGTCTCATATCTGGGAAAATTCGTTTCCTCTGTATTTTCACCCGAGCAGATCTCGGTCGCCCAAAGTTTAAAACAAGATTAATGACATGGCAGCATGGGATAAGTAAGTACCTACCATCATGGCAGCATGGAATTAGAATGTACTATCCTATACTATTAAATGAGCATTCTCTATTTTTACCAGAGCAGAGCTCGGTCGTCCAGGTACTAAATTTAACTAAGATGAAGAAGAAGAAAGAATAGGAAGACAGCATTGGAAGGCAACCGATGGCAACGACAAGGTGGACCGATGACCTGGTGAAGGCCGCAGGAATCCGCTGGATGCGGGAAACATAGAACCGGTCAAAGTGGCGGTGCTAGGGGGAGGCTTATGTCCAGCAGTGGACGTGTTTCGGTTGAAATAATGATAAACTTAAACTCCAAAATTTTGTTGCCTCAGTGATCCGCCTGCAGCGAGAGATTCTAAGTTTTATTCCGAGGTCAGGTAGTGTTATTGGGTTTTTTTATTAGCAAATTCTAAGTTACTTTACTTTATTTACTTTATTTATTACAGCATGGAAGACTTACAGCTAAAAAAACAACAAAAAAGGAAACAATAGTCGACAGAAAGCCAATTACAAGTCTTCACGTTTAGACTTACAATAGAATTTGTGTTGTGAACATACAAAAGCAGCAACATATCACTATATACTAAATTTTAATAGTTAAAACGATTAAAATAACCACTTGTGTCTGCAATTCAAAGGTGAGAGTTATTTGAGTTGGCTGGCTAGTAGCTTTCCTTTTGCTATTTTATTTTCTTGTATAAATAATTTCAGTAAGTCATGCTCACTCAAATGTCTCGCTGTGGCACACGTGTTTGATCATTAAGTTCCCTTCAAAATGGTTGAGCGGAATGGTGCCGATCCATGCGCTATGTTCGGGAACAGGCACCGTCACACAGTGGGTCGAAACTATGATTTTAGTGACTTAGGGCTCAACTTTGCTTTTTCACTTTTTTTTTTATGCGGATGGGTAGAGCTCATTAACCTCAATAATAATTGTTCTGATGTATTTTTTCCTAAACTTTATACTTTGGGTAGAAAAATGTGTTTTGTTATTTTTTTGTATGGAGCGGCTCAAATAAACTTAAATTCCTGCTAAGTACCGTGTGATCCCGCGTTGAAACTTTATTTTTCATATACCTTGTCTGGTCTATTATCATTTGATGCTATAAACAAATGCATAAAGTTGCAACTCTGCCAAATAAATGGATCGAAAAAAATGAAAAAATACATAGAATAAAAAGCTTCATTTTTTACTTTCGTAAGTTATTTTAAGTTAAATTTGATATGGAATAGTAAGTAAAAGCACGTAATAATACACATAATTACTTAGCAACTAACAACAATACATTTAAAAGGTCCCTAATTAGCTTAAATTTACTAATACTACATATATTAGTAAATTTAAGCTAATTAGGGACCTTTATTTAAAAATGTGGATATGAAATCAATTAATTTCTATTTGTGTGTTTAATTACTGTAATTAGCTTAACCTTTTACCTTATAAAAAAACAATGTTTTTCACTTTTAGTCATTACTGTAATATTAATTAGGATAATTAGTTAATGAGGGTAGTAGAAAAATTAGTAAACATTGTTTGTCACTGGATTCTGGAAGTATAAAATGACCATAATTTATTATATACTAACTAGTGTTCGTTTATTCGTACTACTACTAACATCTCGTGATTCTGATCGTCCCTTTTTCGTTATAATGGATAATTTAGTTAACAATTTAGATTTATTTATGATTTTAAGAGAGCAGGTCAAGTCACTGTCGGATAGTCAAAAATTCTTTCAATTCCTACAACATAAAATAAACGTGACCGAAGAGAACAGTGTTGAGCTCCAAAAATTCTGTACGCGCTTTTGTTCAAATATAAGTGCAAGATGGGAACGAAGTAGTCGCACGTTAGCACAGTTTGTAAGAAAAAATGGTGATTGGTTGGAACGTGCAATAAACTGGCCCGAAGGAATGATACCTGAAGCTGTGAACACTGAACAGGAAAGGCTCGAGATTTGTAATACTGAAGATGTCGAAAATCTACCACCATCTACTACAGAAGCTTCGACATCTACATTTACACCTCGAAAACCTTTCGAGGAATTGGGCTCCAGGCAAAAACGAAGACGCGTTGATCAAATTAACCAATCGCTTTCGTTATCCCCGGATGAACTTAAAGCTACTACAATTGCTAGTTTAAGAAACACCGGAAATGAGGATGTAGGAAAAATTATGAACCATTTACTAAATCACCCCGAAGATCTAGAAAAAGTTAAAGAGTGTTTAAGTACAAGTAAACCGAAAAGTAGTACATATTCACCCGATAAGGCACTGTCTTTATTAGTTTCACTTAAATTAAGTAAGTGGCAGTATATAAGCCTAAGAGAAGCAGCAAGTGAAAATAGGTCTGATTTATACCCTTCTTATTATAAAATAAAACAAGCGAAGGCAAAATGTTATCCAGGGAAAGAAGACATAATTATAACTGAAGAAGGAGCTGCTATTAAACTGCAAGCTTTACTCAACTTGACGGTATCTAGGCTTTTAGAAGTGATTACTTTAGATTTGGATTCGCCAACTGAGTTACTGCTAATAAGCAAATGGGGTTTTGATGGAGCCTCAGGTCAAAGTAATTATAAACAAAAGACTGAAGCAGAGTTTGATGACTCAACTATCTTCATGGCCAGTCTAGTTCCTATAAGGCTTCAACAATGTGATGGAACAATTGTTTGGGAAAACGATCGACCCTCATCAACTTTCTATTGCCGTCCGATAATGTTCAAATTTACCAAAGAAACGCAGTCAACAGTGGTAACTATAAAAGCTAGCATAACCGAAGAAATAGAAAGACTTCAGCCAATCAAGTTCAATCAAGTTGAAGTTAAGCATCAATTGCACTTGACGATGATAGACGGCAAAATATCGTCATATTTGTCAGACACATCTTCAGCTGTCTGTGATATCTGCAAAGCAAAACCGTCAGAGATGAACAATTTAGAGTCACTTGCTCAAAAAGAGAACAACGAAGAAGTGTTCCAGTATGGAATGTCATCTTTACATGCCTGGATAAGAAGCATGGAGTGCTTACTTCATATCGGTAAATATAATTTTATTAGTTCATAATTTTTTTCACGTTATATAGTTACTTGTGAGATTTTTATTTAAGTGATATTTCTTTTTGTTTGCAGCTTATCGTTTGGACTTCAAAAAATGGAGTTGCAGGGGCGATGACAAAGAAAAAATGTCACTCAGAAAGAGCGCTATACAGCAAGCGTTTAAGAAAGAATGCGGTTTACTTATTGACGTAGTCAAGCAAGGAGTAGGCACAACCAATGATGGCAATACTGCCAGAAGATTTTTTAGGGATGCAGAAACAACAGCTCGCATAACAGGAATAGATAAAGATTTAATAGAAAGGTTTCATGTGATTCTTCAGACGGTTGCATCTGGAGAGAGCGTGGATCTTTCTAAGTTTTCCGAATTTTGTAGAGATACTGCACAATTGTACGTTCACTTATATCCCTGGTATTATATGCCTTCCAGTATACATAAATTGTTAGTACATGGGAGTGATATAATTAAGCACTTTGGTGCCATACCTATAGGTAAACTGTCGGAAGAGGCAGCGGAAGCTCGTAATAAAGATTTCCGGAAATATAGAGAGAGTCATTCTAGAAAGGTAAGTAGAACGGCGACAAATGAGGATATTATACACAATCTTCTTTTGTCTTCTGATCCAAAGATCACAAGTCTAAGACCTCGAATGGTGAAACAAAATATAATGGTTCTCTCTCCAAAAGTCAAAGAGCTTCTGCTGATTTTTCCCACAGAATCCGATATAGATTTTATTGATGTAGATAATTTACAAGATAGTCATAGCGATAGTGAATAAGATTTTTTGGTAGTTTGTAAGTTTCTTGTTTTTTTTATTAGTTTATAAATGTCAAACTCATAATTGAAAGGAAATAGTAATGTTTGATGTTGTTTATAGTTAGTTTTTAGTTTGCTTGTGTTAGTTGTAGTAATGTTAGTTTACCTTTACTAATTTGTATTATTATGTACCTATCTTTACTTACTATTCAGTATTAAATCTAACTTAAAATAACATTTCATAAACATGTTAAAGTCATTAAAACAAAGAAATTGAAATTCATAGATCCCTAATTAGCTTAAATTTACTACTACTACATATATTAGTAAATTTAAGCTAATTAGGGACCTTTTAAATGTATTATGATTAGTGTGATTAGCTTTAAATTTACTAATACTACATATATTAGTAAATTTAAGCTAATTAGGGACCTTTTAAATGTATTATGATTAGTGTGATTAGCTTTAAATTTACTAATACTACATATATTAGTAAATTTGAGCTAATTAGGGACCTTTTAAATGTATTATGATTAGTGTGATTAGCTTAAATTTACAAATTTACTAATACTACATATATTAGTAAATTTAAGCTAATTAGGGACCTTTTAAATGTATTGTTGTTAGTTGTTAAGTAACTATGTGTATTATTACGTGCTTTTACTTACTATTCCATATCAAATTTAACTTAAAAGAACTTACGAAAGTAAAAAATGTAGCTTTTTATTCGATATATTTTTTCATTTTTTTCGATCCATTTATTTGGCAGAGTTGCAACTTTATGCACACGTTAATAGCATCAAATGATAATAGACTAGACAAGGTATATGAAAAATAAAGTTTCAACGCGGGATCACACGCTACTTAGCAGGAATTTAAGGTTATTTGATCCGCTCCATACAAAAAAATAACAAAACACATTTTTCTACCCAAAGTATAAAGTTTAGGAAAAAATACATCAGAACAATTATTGTTGAGGTTAATGAGCTCTATCCATCCACATGAAGAAAAAAGTAAAAAAGCAAAGTTGAGCCCTAAGTCACTAAAATCATAGTTTCGACCCACTGTGCGTCAGTTGGGACTGGTCATCTCTTATCTGCCTTTGACTGTTTTTTTTTTTACTTTGAACATCGTTCTCACATGTATAATTTCCACACTTTTTTTTTTTTGCATTTAAAAGCGTGTCCATGGAGTTTCTTGCCTGTTCTTCTCCATAGGCACATAGATACTTACTACGCTTTGGAATGGGCAACCAGCTTCATTCTTCTAACGGATAGACTCCTTGACAATTCAAAAATGCCTGGAAATGCTTTGAGTTTGAATCTTGCAAAATGGGAACGATTGAACTGAATTAAAATAAACGTGCCTTTGATTTGATGTCTAGTGTCAAAAGTTTTGTTGATGCCGACTTCCGAAACTAGTTAAAGATAATCAATATATTTATTATAGGTGCAATTAGCAATTTCCTATCAAACTGGCTAACATCCTTTGATTTGCAATAATTTAGACTGTGATTATAGACCAACCAAATTTAGATTAACGGAGTTGTATAATATCTACCTATAAATGCAGGCAACGTTTATAGGAGATTAGCAGCGCCCTGCGGTTTCACTCGCATAAGTCTCGATCCCGTGAGAATATTGGGATAAAAATTACCTTATGTGTTAGTCCAGGTTATAAACTATCTGTGTGCCAAATTTCATCTAAATCCATTTAGTAGTTTTTGCGTGAACACAAACTTTCGCATTTATAATATTATTAATAATATAAATTAATTAATATAATAATAAATTCATAAACTTTCAGTAGCGCCATCAGGATGGAATTTGGTGTGGAAAAATGTGCGGTCATGCAAGTCAAGCGAGGGGAGATTGTGGAATCCGTAGAAACCCACCTCTCGGACTCCATACGCCTAAGATCCCTCTCCTCAACCGAAACCTACAAGTATTTGGGTATGTCGGAAGCGTTAGGTATCAACGCTGCTGACATGAAGCAATCGCTGAAGGAGCGCTTCTTTAGCCGCCTGAATAAAGTATTAAATAGTCTTTTATCAGGCGGAAACAAGGCGCGCCTTCAACGGTTGGGTCATGCCGGTTTTGATGTACTCTTTCGGCATACTCAAATGGACTCAGACAGAACTTGAAGCCCTGGATAGGAGGGTCCGCACACTGCTGACCGCTAATCGGATGCATCACCCACGCTCATCGGTGATGAGACTATATTTCCCATGGAAGTGCGGAGGTCGAGGCTTCTTAAATGCTAAGACCCTGTACAACCGTGAGGTATGCAGTCTCAGGGAATACTTCCTAGAAACCGACGTGGGGATGCACCGAGATGTGGTCTCAGTGGACAAAGACCTTACCCCGCTATCCTTGGCTAACGAGAACTGGCGCAAACCTATAGTATTAGATACTAATGACCGCAGGGAGGTATGGCAGAGCAAAGAGCTTCACGGACGCTTTTACCGGGCCTTACATGGGCCTGATGTAGACCTATTAGCGTCCGTATCCTGGTTGCGATTCGGTGACCTCTTTGGGGAAACCGAAGGTTTTGTCTTTGCGATTATGGACGAAGTTATGATGACGAACAACTACCGGAAATATGTTGTGAAGGACGGCACGGTTGGCATCTGTCGGGCATGCCACCGCCCCGAAGAATCAATCCGACACATTATTTCAGGCTGTTCTCGTCTGGCTAACGGAGACTACTTGCATAGGCACAACCTTGTAGCCAGGATTATCCACCAGCAACTTGCTCTGAAATATAATCTTGTGGAAACGGAAGTACCGTACTATAGATATGTGCCCGACTCGAAAATGGCAATATCACATTATATTGGGATCGATCTATCATCACTGACAGGACTATTGTTGCGACTAAGCCAGACATAGTGGTGATAGATCGATTAGAGCGTCACACAATGATTATTGATATAGCGGTCCCGCATGACGAGAACCTCGTGAAAGCTGAAAAAGATAAACAGATTAAGTATCTTGACCTGGCTCGCGAGGTTGTCGACATATGGGATGTGGACTCTGCAATCATTGTACCGATAATCGTTACGGTTAATGGCTTAATAGCGAAGAACCTCGACCAACACCTCAGGAGGCTCTCATTGCGCTGCTGGGTCAAGGGCTTGATTCAGAAAGCAGTACTCCTAGACACGGCACGCATAGTGAGGAGGTTCTTCTCTCTAGAGCCCTGACCACCGGCAGGTTGGACCCTGTTCCTGATGCCGATGGGCCACTATTTTTTATATTTTTAAATGTTTTTTTATTAATTTTTATAAAAATATTTAAAAATGTGTTTAATATTTAAAAAAAATTAATGAATAAAATATTAATAAGTAGGATAGTAGGATAGGACTTTGTCCTATTTACCAATAATTATGATAAAGGCTGCAAAATCTTTTATGCTGGCCGTACTGTAGTGACGATGTGCAGCCACCTATTATTTATTATGTTCCGTGTTCGTGAGAACCTAAGGAAGGAAATACAATACTGCACCACCAATACTGTACCATTTACTTAAACAACAACAAAAGTAAAATATGTATATATTATATATTTATTAAATATAGTTTTTTTTATTTTTATTGTTGTATTTGTAAATGGTACAACACTGACTACCGGCAGTATTGTGTTTTATTTTCCATTTAAATCATTTTTAATCCAAAGGTTATCTGTAAAAGATCGCTTTTAGCGATAAGACCGCCCATTGTGTCACCCAATGTAAAATGTCTGTAATTTTTATGGTGTACATAATAAAGAATATTCGATCTATCTTAGTATCTTATTCGAGTTATCTTATCTTTTTGTATGCACGTGTTTCTGTGATAAATAAACCTATTCCTTTTTTCTAGTGTTCGGATAAGTGTACAAAATCTTTCAGACGTACTGTCCGGTTTCACTCGATTTTACCACATTCGCTACCGCGTATATCCATCGCGGGCTAGCCGGGGCCAACTGAACTTGTGAAAAGGGGCGTCGGGTGACAAACACAAAAAACAATTGCTGTCATGTTCCTCATTCCCCAAAGGCCATATTGAAAAGTGTTGGTAACGTTTCACACCCAGTTAACCGATGACGAAATTAAATCCCATGTGATAGGGGCAAGCCCGACGCCATTTCCTGGTAACAATTAAGTAATCGAGTTCCGAATCGGGCAAAGCGTCAGCGTCCGGTGGTATACTTTGTGTTGTCATCTGACATTAGGTATGATGAGCTGAGGCCCTTTTGGTATTATAATCAGTGTTTTCTGTTTTTTAAAGTTATAATGTGTATTTTTCTGCTGTAATGCCAATAAACACATTTTTTTTCTTTTTTTCTTTCTTTCTTTCAAAGTGTTAATGAGTTTTTCCATCTGGAATGTCTTAGTAGCAGCCCGGAGTCCGGATTTGTGCCCGATTAATGGCAATAGGCTCGCCCTCTATAACATGGGACTTAAACATAACTGGCGAAATGTGGGTGTACGTAGGTACTATATAGATACACCTCTGCTTAACCATTCGGGCATAACAGACGTGAAGTTATGTTACGTAATTAATTATAAAACTTTGGATTGATTGCAAGTCTGACAATCAGTCTTACCAACAGTATTGTATTATCCAGTCACTGGGTTGTGGAGTTCAGATAGGCAGTCGCTCCATGTGAAATTCCGGTACTCAGCTGTATCCGATCAGAAAAAAATGAAAGAAAATTTAAAACTCATATTAAAAGTACATTTTATAAATAAGCATATCACAAATTAGAGGATAATATCCAAGATAATAATAATGCTTGGAAACATGCTGGTCCTGCTCCATAGGATCTACAATCTAGAATCTACGAAATCAAACTAGTTGCTTATTCAATTGTATAATTTATTATTTTTTATTACATGATATTGATTGTACATTCTGTGATTACTTCCTCACACACTGACTTATTAATTGTAAAAATAATAATTATAATTCTAATTGCCTTTCTGGGGCAGCCGTGAGGCACACACTATTGTTGTTAAAGCATTATGTTCACCTTATATTTTGTTATCTGTATTTTGTGTTTCACGAACTGTATCCAAATAAACTTTATTCTTTCTTTCTTTCTTTTAATTTTTTTTGGAAAAAAAAGTCTACTTTTTCAATGTTTATAAATATTTGAGCACCGTGTATATAATTTAACTAATGTATCTAAACGAAATATTGTAAAACATTTTAAAAGAGTAACTAACGGTGGAGTTTCTTGCCCATTCTTCTCCGTACGAAAACTACCTTTTGGAAAGGGGGCGACTGGAATCAAATCTATTATTTTGTATTTTTTGACGTTCAGAAGTGCCTTTTGTGGGCCTATTTGAAATAAATCATTTGACTTTGACAGACTGAAACCCGATCCCAATAAGCTTGGAAAAATTGTGCAGGTGATGATGGCTTGATTGCAATTAAAGAATAGCTACATTTCTTTTTTATAAATCCTCGTTCCACTGAGCGACAAATGTCCCGCGACTTATGTCGCAATATCGCGTGACGACTGATGTCGCTGTAAATGGCCATTCCACGCTTGACATGAATGTGGACGAAAAGATCCTCAAAACGAGTCTCGTGGTGCCGTGGAGAGATATTGCAGGCAATGCCGACAGCGCTGGACATTTCTTGTCTTGTCTTGCTAGGCATAAATAACCACCATAAAAAAACGTTATACGACAGCCTCAAAAATATATATCTACAGGGTGGCAGGGACATCGACGTGAAAACTGTTCCCATGGATTCAGTACATGATTCTGAACCCCTCTGCGTTGATAATTTTCGTCAGTTATTTTTAAAAAAATCTGCTGTTCTATATTCATTTTGATCGCGTAAGTATTTCACTTTTCTATGAAACAGCAGTTTAAAAAAAAAACTACCGACGAAAAATTTCAACGCAGGTTCAGAATCATGTACTGAATCCACGGTAACAGTTTTCGCGTAGATGTCCCTGCCACCCTGTATACATCAACAAGGATTATTTTGATTGTCTACATTTTGTGTTTCATAATACTGTATCAAGTAAGTCCCCAATGTATGATATATTTTGTGCGTATATATTGAAACAATATCATAGAAAAAAAAATGTAGACACATAAATGAAAAATTATTTTTGAGGCTGACTGTAGCTGACTCGACTTACCATGTGATTGACTTGTTAACTATCAGAAAGTAATCATAATCGCAAATTTTTAGGTACTTGGTAGCATTAATTTTCATCAAGCAAAATTCAACTGTGACTTGGGTACTAGGTACTGCCCCAGGTACAAACTATCAGTGACCAGTGAGATTAATTAAAGCATATATGTAAAATATTAATGATCGGCTATCAATCTTAATATCTATTGTCATAATAATAAGTGTTTGTAATTATATCTTGTTAGTAAAGTTATTGTTAGAAGTAGTTAGACCTACATAATTATATTTAAACCTCGCTTCTAGCTAGGTAACTACATAATAACCATGTGGTATAAATTATATTAGCACGAGTAAGTTTATTTAGCCTAGATTAATTAATATTTAGTGCCACCTGTTGATATTTCCTTCCAAAAACTCGTCCTGTTTTCCAATACAATAATAGACAATTTTATTATTCTCTTATTGTAGAGTAGGTTACACCTATAAACGAAAAAAAGGCAGTATTCCCTAGATTTTTAATGAAGATAACCATACTACAGAGTGCGGGGATGCCTCGACGACCGCGACTAGAAACTGTGTCAACACTTTCCATACAAACCAGCCTTGTCAGTGAGCGTCACCGTTTACTCATGGAAACTGACAGCCCGTGACAATTCTGACAATGCCAGAGGCAGTCAAAAATTGCGCGGGCACGAATATGATTAGGTTATCTTTTTTGAAGTGAATACTTTAGGCGCGTTGGGCATTTTTGAGATGGGACTAAACTATTGATTTCTCGACACCGTAACGCAATTTACCAACACCGTGGAGTAAAGACATCAACGCGGTGATTACCGCGGTGCATGGAGTAAAAGACATCAACGCATTGATTATCGCGGTGCCGATTATTTTTCAAGTTTTGACTTCTTTCGGCACTCCCGGAGTGCCACTGTTTTTTTTTTTTGAGATTTTTATAAAATAGACCCGCTGGTGTTTCTTCTCTTATCGATTCCGTGCTCTCTGGTACTATCGAAGAAACACTGTAAGGACTATTCTTGCTTGCAGCGCTCGGCCGCTAATGTATCGCTTACCTACGAAAAAAAGGGTCGTGTACACGGGATTTTGTTTTCAAAATGCTTAGATATGCGTTATCCCGATGATACATACGATGCCATTTGAACCGACACATAGTTCGACTTCTACCCAAATGTACCCCACGTATGCGTGCGACGCGAAATCACTTTCCTCATAAATATTGACCCGACAGACACGAACCGACAAACCAGTGACCCGTCTCACATTTTTCTAACAAACGCACATCGCATCAACAACATCGAAATCAATTTATATCAACTACATTCACCAACACATCATAACTTTCCAAGTGTTAATAAAACACATGATATATGTCTCAATAACAGTAATCCAATGAATATTTTCATTTATATCTTCATAATAATCATGATGAAGTGACCAAGTAATTTCCGAGTTGATAAAAAAATCTGCAGTTTGTTACTTTTATGGCCCATAACCTCACTGATACAGAAGTACTATAAACTTTTTAGTACTTACGTAACTTGGTTCTGTCAAAAGGTATTTAAAGTTATTTTCATCTTAATCTTTATATCATACTAGCTTTTGCCCGCGGTTTCGCCCGCGTAGATGTCGGAAAATATCCCACGGGAACGTACTACCGAGATTTCATACCTAATAACAGAGGAAAACGTCATTGACTCCTACCGCTGCGCCCGCGTTGCTCCGCGTAATTTTGAAACTGTGATATCTTTTAAACTATTCATTTAAGTTATATGATTTGAGGCATATTTTAATCTAAATTAAATGCCCAATTTAAGTAACACATTTTTTTGGATAAGGATTATACTATACGGGTCAAAAAAGCTTCGGAAATAACAATATTTTTTTATCAAATTCTGAATGATAAAAATGGTTATTGTGGGTCATCCTTAGAAGATAGACATATACCATCCTAGATTTTTTTGTTGAAATTTTTAAGATAAACAATACCGTAGAACATAAATTTGATGTATCTTTTTCGGTTAACGCAGCACACGCCAGTAAAGCTCCCAGTCGGCATGATTTTTTTCGACTTCTTCAACAATAATCGTCTTATTTCAGCAAATTTACACATAACCTTAATAAATTATACACTAAAACCTTCCGCATGAATCATTCCGTTCATTGGTAAAAACTGTTTGAAAATCTATTTGGTAGTTTTTGAGTTTATCGCGTTCGGACATACAGACAGACAGACGCAGCGGGGTACTTTGTTTTATAATATGTAAGGATGTAAGGATATATTTTTAAGGTGAGTTTAAAAGATACATATACAACGTGTAACTTTTGATATTCCATAACTCTAGAGTATTAATGAAGCCATGTCAAAGAATCAATCAATATTAATTATTTTTCAATTACATTTTTTTTTCATTTTTGTTTTCATACGTAATTAGAAAAAGTCACAATAATTTAAGTGAAATATATAAAAACACATAGTTAAAAAGAAAACATTTAATTCCGACTATCTTTGTCCCTAAAAAAAAACAATGGCACTCCGGGAGTGCCGACAGAAGTGAAACCTTGAAAAAAATCTGGTGTTGTCACAGTGTCGCGAAATCAATGGTTTAGTCCCAACTTAAAACTGCCCAATGCGCCTAAATAAGTTGTCCCTTCAAAAATATGACAACGTCGCATTTTTTTAGCTTTAAATATGAATGATTGATTGGTTTATATGAAAACAATTTCCTCGTAGTTATCAATGAAACTTAGATACATTCACATCGAGAGTCTAGTGTTATTTTATCTTTAAAACTATGTATTTTTAAAACACTTGTAGGACTTTTGTTATTTTTACTTATAGCATAGAGTTATGGAACATCAAAAGAACACGTTGTATATTACTAGCTTCCACCAGCGGCTTCGCCTGCGTGATATCTTTATAAATTATAGCCTATGTTACTCAGTGACAATATAGCATTTTACAGGTGAAATAATTTTTTAAGATCGGTCCAGGACTTTTTGAGTTTTTTCATTACAAACAAAAATACATTCTTTTTCTCTTTTATAATATTATGTGTAGATATTTTTAAGGTATATTTCTCTATTCAACATTATATTTCCCCAAACGGCCCTAAAGAGGCTCATAATTTTCTTTTCGAAGATTAAAACATTCTTACAAAAATAAAGTATACATAAAAATATTAATTAAATACAGCCTTGAGAAACGTATAGAGCACAAACTGTTTGTTTACCTAGCTTACTCGTCCATATGATGCGTCCTTGGAGATGCACGTATCCCTTCAAAAGAAAACCGATCAATTTATTTTTCCGTTTTCCTTTGGAAATGTCAAGACAGCAGTCGTGCTCGTGACCTTAGAAGGAATCTGTAGATCTTACGGAAATCTCTTGCACTGCCTTTTATTTTGAGGAGTTTGTATTGAATGAAGTTCCTTAGCGCACGTTATGCTTTGCAAACTTATTTTATTTATTTATATTTATTTATTTATTAAAATCTCCCCAACACCTGTAATGATAGTCCATTACAGGTTGATACCTAATGCGAAAGCGCGTTCTTAAAATTAACTTACTTACAATTTAAAACTATGAAAAACGTAAACAACTAGTTACTTATAAAATATACAAAACACAATATTTCAAATTTAAAAAACAACAACACACAGCCTACTCTAATATACACTATAAAATTAAATAAACAACAGTATTTTTGCGAGTTCACTCAAATGGCATGTAAATACATTGATGTTCACGTGAAGATCGTTTATAACCCGAATTGCGCGGGTTAATGGTGTTTTGGCGAGAAGGTTGGTCCCGGCAACCGGCACAGCCAGCAGCGGCGGGCGGCGCCGCGCCGCCTCCACACATAGCGGTCTGGTACACTCACACTCAGGCGCTGCAGTACTTCTGAGTTATGTTCAATGCCACGAAGCCTAACCTAACCTAACCAGATACGTGTGACAAGCGTGAACTCCCGTCGCACCTTCAGTTGGTTGGTTGTTAGTTGGTTGGTCACTTGGCAAATGAGCGCACTTGGAGTGCGCATTTTGACGATATTTTTTATTTTTTAACCGACTTCCAAAAAGGAGGAGGTTATATGTTCGACGCGTATGTTTGTTTTTTTTTTTTTTTTTTTTTTTTTTTTTATGTATGTCCACCGATTTCTCCTTCGTTTGTGGACCGATTTTGAAAATTCTTTTTTTGTTTGAAAGGGTATGCTCCCAAATTGGTCCCATATAAATTTTAATAACTTTGCTTGGGTAGTTTTTGAGTTAGCTACAAAATACGTATTTTTTTCCCACTTAGTATGTAGATGATATGATAAGTTCCTGTCACTGGTAGCAGGTAGTGGTATTCGAATGTGTGTGGGGGTAGGTACCACAACTAAAAAGTGAAAAATAAAAAACTTTTTACAAAAAAAAAACAACCGACTTCCAAAAAAAAACACTACAAAGTTAAGTTTAATTTCGGAAGTCGGTGGCAAAAAACGAAAACAAAAAACCCAAGACACCGACTTCCGAAATTAAACTTAACTTTGTAGTGTTTTTTTTTGGAAGTCGGTTGTTTTTTTTTTGTAAAAAGTTTTTTTAAGTAGTTAGTCCCATACGTTATTAATTTATTTCATTGTGCCCTGTTATTAAATCTATACTATTAATAATAAAGCTGAAGAATATTTGTTTCGTTGTTTGATCTTGCTTATCTCTGGAACTACCAGTCAGATTGAAAAATTGTTTTTGTGTTTGATAGCCCAATTCTTGAGAAAGGCTATTTAACACACTAGGATGCGCATAAGAGCCGCCCAAAAAAAATAAGAAAATAGAAAGAACGGAAAGCGAAAACGAAGGAATTGCGCGAGCAGTAAAATTTCTTGTAGCCCCGAGGCGATGCGATGCGATGCGACGGGCCTCCCCGTCGCATCACAACGCATCGCCTCGGGGTTACAAGAAATTTTACACGGACAAAGTCGGGCAGAAGCTATTCATCAAAACGGCAACCAGTTGGTTATCTTTAAAATGAAGGCACGTGAACATATTCGTAAGAAGTTGGCAGAATCATCTCAGCGTTGTTTTCCTGGATTCGTTTTCTCCTCTACCTATAATTATTTCTCCTAAGTTTATTTTGTTTATATGTATTAGTAGGTATTATTTTCGAGTTATCTATCAAATATGTTTCACCTGCTATGTTTTGTCTTTGCATCACCCTAATACTGCGGCCGCATCTGCGTCTAGCGTGACGAAGCAATGCATGCCGAAGCTTCGTATGTTTTGCTCGCTTAAAAGTTATCGCGCTAATGCGGTGGTCACATTAGCGTTAGCGTTCTATAACCCTTTTATGTACTAGGGCGATAAGTGCTACGCAGCCCGAACTATCGCGACGATAGCCGATAATGGTTGGTCACATCAATGTGTATCGTATCACTGTGCGAAGCTTTGTTACGATAGACGCAGATGCGGCCGCAGCATAAATTTGACTGGTAGAAAATGCCTCAGGTATTATATCCGGCTTTGTACAGTATTTTTTACTTGTGCATAAAGTTTTCATACAAAAATTAAAAATACATGGGGCACTCAGAAAGTTTGCGATACTAAAAAAAATATACTACAGGTTGTAATTTTATTATGATTACTTTTCAAAGAACTCTCCATTGGCATCTATATACAGTTTCATACGTCTAAACCAATTTTCATAACACATTTTCTAGTCCGCATCAGACACCTCTTCAATCCCCTACTCAAATGCAGCCAGTGCATCTTCCGGTGATGAAAACTGTTTACCCTTGAGTTGATTTTTTTTATTTTGGGGAACAAAAATTATAAATCCATCCGTAATGATATCTTAAACGCGTCGAGACGAGCCTGCTTCAAATTTTGCTATCATGTCTCGGCACCATTCTACCCGAACCTCCTTCTGAGCCTGCGTTAGATTTTGCGGTTCCTCCGTGAAACTATCTTCCTTACCCGAAGATGCCCATGTAGAATTTCATGCACACTTCCCGATCCAATCTGCAGTACCTTTATGCTGAACCTCTTCATATGTAATTTGCCTGTTCTCTTGAATTAAATTTTTCATAGCCAGCACGTTTTCTTATGTAACAGCCGTCATAGAGCGGCCACTTCTTTCTTCGTCCGCCAAAGTTACTCGACCATGCATAAATTCGTAGAACCAACGGAAAACAGTCGCTTTAGAAGGGCTTTTGTCTAAATGATTCTTCTGGTTTTAGTCGACATTTGAAATCGTACAAAATCATCGCGCGAAAATGTTCTCGTTGGAAATCCATTTTTCAATGAGACAGAGTATTTTGATTTTACTCGTAAAAAAATTCGGAGGGAATTTTGAATTTGAAAGGTGGTGTTTTTTGTAATAAATAGTCATAGTTTTAATGGGCATCAAAACCAACCAGTGTCCCATAGACAAAAACTGTTAGTCGCAAAACTTTCTGAGTGACGTGTGTAATATATATTTATACAGGTGTCACACACCTCTCGACTTTTTTTCTGCTATTTCGACCATTGAACAGACGCTACTGTAGTAGATAGTAGATACAGAGATAATAAACCCGCACGATCAAAACCCCTCTAATTCACGGAATCATCGAACAAAAAGGGAGTCCTTTGAACTCAGAAATTCATTAATCTCTTGAACGATGTATCTCAGTAATCAGTAGCTATGAGATAGGCAACCGGGTAGTAAGGAAGATAAATCTTTCGGAAAAGATTATCTTGCAGACAAATGTGTGCGAAAACATTATGTGATGACCTTTATAACCTTTTGAAGACTTGTGAACGACATGTGGGCGTGCAGGCAGACGGCCGATTATCATCAGTCCGACAGTAAGCCCACGTTTGCACAGACGCACACGCACACTGGATTTTCTCTGCTCTACTTAGCGCCGAGAGTTGAAAATCCAACAGTGTGTTTTTTCGACGCGCTGGAATGCACTCTGTTGAATTCTCAACGCTTGGCATGATTAATTTGACAGGACTAAACTAAAATTTATCTTCTGTCCTTTTCTTAATGAAATAGAAAGAAAAAGATGCACTGAACTTAAATTTAGTTTAGTTTGTGAACAAGGGAATCGGCACCATTACCTATTCGATTCCACCAAAAAGTCTGCCCGAATGTAGCTTACCTAAGCTCGAATTTTTTATCTCGCACAATAAAAACTAGGTACTGTAAAAACGCAAATGATAACATAACAAGGCAACATGCAATAAATTACAATACATGACAAGACTATCTATAATAGTTCTCCATCGGGCACAAATTGATAACTCGGCCGCTATCCTTACTAACTAATATTATAAATACGAAAGTGAATTTGTTTTTTTGTTACGCTTTCACGCTAAAACGCCTGAACAGATTTAGATGAAATTTAGCACTTGGGTAGACGATGACCTGGGTTAGGACAGATACTTTTTATCTCGGTATTCTCACGGGATCGCGACTTATGCGGGTGACAGCACGGGTGCAGTTAGTAACTAATATGTTATTAAAGTAGTCATAATTTCAAAATAAATCGACTGTGTGTGTGACCTACGCGTTTATATGCCACACCAAAAATAACAGGTTCAAAAAAAAGTGCGTGGGTTTTCAAAGTTGGTGGATTTTATTTAGAGGTTATATGCAGCTTACGTGGACTGTGCCTATAAATGCGTGGGTTTAGGGTCCTTTCATATGTTAAAATCGTTCGGGTAGATTATGACGCGGGGAGTGACGTCATTTTCATTCTGTCTGAAAGAGACTCACGTGGGTCGACATACGTAAGGTACCTCGGTAAGTTCTTCATGGAGATGTTTGATTAGCAGTCTTTGGCTAAAATAGACCTGAAATAGAGTCACGCAGCTGTGACGCACACAACCAATTTTTTTTTTTTGTAAATTTTTTTGTGTTCCTTAATCTGGATCCATTTGTTTTTTTCCTCGCTAGAGTTTCAAAGCGAACCCTTTTTCCAAACCAATAGTCCTCCATACCGAATTTCGGCCATGGCGATCAATCTCAGCGGAGACCAGCTTTCGGCGCGGGAGATAATTATTATAGTGCACAAGTGTGTGCGCAGACACACTCTCTCTTCCCTAACTCTCATAGTCCGATGGGACGGCAATCCAACACCGCTCGCTTCACTCGATCAGCTCGCGTGAGGTTGGTCACCTTACCATACCTATTTGGTCGGGGTACCCTAGCTAAGTTACTGTGGCCGCAGCTTTAATCATTAGAAGACCAAAAGTTTTTAGAGGCTCATTTATTAAAAAAGCATACCTACCTACGTCATTAGAAGGTCAGTAAGTATTTAGAGACTCAAATAAATATATCCCACGATGAAATACCTCTAAAAGTTTTCTTAGAGACCACAAAACATTTGTCTTCTTCTGCCATTGCAATACCTATCTTCCAGGAAATACTGACTACAACTACTGAATATTTTTCCGAAGAAACTAAAAAGACAAAAAAACAACTACCTACATTAGAGTTCACCGTATCGAGTAGTTAGAGCCCCAATAAATCTTTTCCAGGATACGTGAAAGTTCTAAATTGGTCTGAAAAAGTTAAGCGACCGATAAATCCGTTTAATTGCACCTTCGAGAACGACTCTGTTATTTGAAAATAGGAAGTTTTCTAGAAAAATATAAGTCTACCTAGCTTTTTCCCAACTATGTTGGGTTCAATTTCCAGTCTAACCGGATGCAGCTGAATACCAGTATTTTACATGGAGCGACTGCCTATCTAACCTCCACAACCCAGTTACTGGGAAATACGAATCCCCTTGGTAAGACTGGTCGTCAGACTTTCGGGTTTCTGACGACCCGTAACGAATGTCAAAGATCCACGAATGACAGCCGGGACCAACGGCTCAACGTGCTTTCCGAGGCACGGAGGAGACTCGGTATGTAGAAACGGTCACCCATCCAGGGACCAACCCCGGCAAGCGTTGCTTAGCCTGATGGATCGACCCGTGCGGCTGTTAGTACTTAGCCAAGTGCTCCTCTTTTTTTTTCTAGAAAAAATATGTTCTAATATCATATCGGTAAATGACCGTAACAAAACATAACCACTATGAATAGAACTTAGTACCCACTTAATCTATGGTAGCGCTGTTGTGAGGGAATAGTGCCATATCACGAACAGATTAGTAATCGTATTGAGCGATTAATACCTGAGTAGGTACTGTTTCTGCCTCCACTCTGTGACCCAGCAGTAGAAAGGCTATTGGCTGATTATGCTATATTCCAGGAAGCCCATGTTTGACACGGCACTGGGTATGGAGGCACTTGCCAATATGTGTTGAGTCCCAACTAATTAAAGTATATCATTTTCAACCGACTTCAAAAAAAGGAGGTTCTCAATTCGTCGGGATATTTTTTTTTTATGTATGTTCCCCGATTACTAGAAGCCGGCTCGACCGATTTGAAAAATTCTTTTTTTGTTTCAAGTTGGTCCCATTGTCATTTGGTCTGATCATGGGATCTTGAAGAAATCGAGGGAACTCTTCAAATGTTAAAGGCACATCTATAGCGATTTGGGTATTTTTGATGAGCATTTGACATAAGGATATTGTAACTTAGATAAATTACAAATCAACCCACTAAGAGAAAAAAAAAAATCTCAAAAAATACTACCGACTTCCAAACTACAAAGTGAAAAATAACTTTAATTTCGGAAGTCGGTGTCAAAACTCTAAAATACTGATCCAAAGACACCGACTTCCGAAATTAAAGTTATTTTTCTTATACACATTGTCTACATCTCTTCAAGAGCGTCGCCAAGGGGGGGGGGCAAAGGGGGCAGCTGCCTCCTCCTAGAGATTAAAAAATTAAGTAAATACAATGCATTTTGCATGCATGTAAACTTTTGTTTTTGAACAATAAAAAAATAAAAATAAAATGTATAGAAACTACATACTTATCCATACAGCCATTTTTGTTTATTTGGACGACATTTATTTGGTTTTTTAAAATTCCATATCTCCTAAACGGGGCCTAATCCGGGATCCGGGGATGTAATATGTGCTGATGGTAGGCCCAGTCTTAAACCTATTATATTTCAGCTCCACAGTTCTGAATAGATCTGGGAAAAGCGACCCGAAAGTTCCGTTTCCAATTCAGACATTGAATATGGAAATTATTATTTTTCTCAGTTCCCATCGGGACTACCGAGATTAAACTGACTTGTCAAAAATCGAATGTCTACCAGCGACGATTTTGGGTTGATTGTGCGCCGTAGAGGTTATAAGACTTCATGTGCTCTTGACTTTTGACTGTACCTACAAATCATACTTTTTCATCCTCCATATATCAACTTGCTGGGCCATCGGCTGGCGACGCCTTTGCATCTCTTTAACTACTTTCCTATCGCGAAAGCTGGAAGAGATTTCTTTAGAAATAAGTATCACCTTTGTACGTATTTTTCTGTTCTTTTCGTCTTGTCTATTTATATGTGTGTACATACACTAGCTTTAGCCCACGGCTTCGCACGAGTGGAGGTCGGAAATTGACCCACAGGAACATACTACTAGGATAAAAACTATTCTATGTCCTAACCTAGGTCATGGTCTAATCATGTGCTAAATTTAATCCAAATCTGTTCATAAACAAACTCACTGTCGCATTTATAATATTAGATTAGGTTAGTTTAGTAAGTTTCACCAACATAGTTTTCAAGTTGTTTTTACTATTACGATTGGATTGTGTGTACTTCAATGTGTGGTCCGCAATAAAGAAATATACAAGGCGGCAGGGACATCGATGCATTGAGGCTGCGGCCAGCCCGCCGGTTGAACGCGTCCCAGAGGGTCATGGCCATTCGGCTGGCCCGAGGATACCGCACGGTCTCCTGCAAGGCAGCGAGCCTCCTTGCCAGATTACCGCCATGGGATCTGGAGGCAAAGGTCCTCGCGCACATCTGGGAGTGGCGCGAGGAAGCGAAACGCCGGGGCTTAACTCCGATGCCGCAAGAAATCGCGGCACAGCGGACAGAGCTCCGGCGGGATCTCATGGCGTCATGGAGGGTGCGATTGTCGCAACCCCACGCTGGGCACGCCACAATTGCGGCGATAAGATCCCTCTTTGAGGAGTGGCTTGAGAGACGCCACGGCGTCCTCGCCTTCCGCCTGACGCAGGTCCTCACCGGACACGGCTGCTTCGGGAGGTTCCTGTTTAGGATAAGGCGGGAGGAAACACCCGGGTGTCACCATTGTGTGGATCGGCCTGAGGACACGGTGGAGCATACGGTGGAGGTCTGCCCGGCTTGGGCGGAGCAACGCCGTGTCCTCGTAGAGGCGATCGGCGGCGATGATATCTCGAGTCTGGGTCTGGTTCAGGCCATGGTACGGAGCGAGAGGAAATGGCAGGCCGTCACCTCCTTCTGCGAAGCGGTAATACTCGCGAAGGAGGAGGCGGAACGCGTGAGGGAGAGGCAAATTTCGCGCCCTCACGCCCCTAATCGCCGCAGGAGACGCCCGGGGCGGGAATCGCGAGCCGATTTCCGGCCACCGTAGGCGCGGGCTTGCGGACGGTGAGCAATGCGTAGCTCGCCGTCCGATAAGGACCAAGCCCGGGTCGACGGCGCGTTGTGTTCCACGCGCGCCTCAAAGAGATGTCTTGAATTGACGGGGTCCGTTAGGGCCAATGCTTGCCGGGGGTTCGAAGAAAACCGATAGGGAAATCGTGGCCCCCGGCAACAGAGTCTGACACTTCTCCCGCTCCGCCCAGAGCGGGAGAAGCTTTTTGATAATTTCCCACCCAAAAAAAAAAAAAGGGACATCGATGCGAAAACTGTTACCATGGATTCAGTACATGATTCTGAACTCCCTTGCGTTGAAATTTTACAGCTGTTTCTTAGAAAAGTACAATAGGTACCTACGCGGTCAAAATGTATGGAACAGCAGATTTTTTTTTTAATAACAGAAAAGTTTCAACTCAGAGGTGTTCAGAATCATGTGCTGAACCCATGGTAACATTTTTCGCATCAATGTCCCTGCCACCCTGTATACATATATAACTAGCGGATGTCATGCGGTGTCACCCGCGTAGTTCCCGTTCCCGTGGGATAAAATAAAGCCTATGTTACTCGCTGATAATGTAGCTATCCATTGCTGAAAGAATTTTTCAAATGAGGCCAGTAGTTTTTAAGTTTATTCGCTACATACAAAAATACAAATCTTTCCTATAATAATATTAGTATAGATTGTTTCTGGAGTGAATACAGGAATTAACAGAATACCGTTTTCTTTACATCTACTTTAAATAATGAGAATTGTCGCGAAATAGTCGCGGTAACCAAAACTGGTACGATTTATCAACTCTTGAGAAGTTTACCATATTTAATATGATTTACTACATTAATTGCAACCACTTATAGAGAAAGTTTAATGTAATTTTGACTTTCCTAATTTGTGGGTTCAAATTATGATAATTATGAATAGAGCGGCGCATGAAATTTTATGACCGACGCATGAAGCACTTGTGCGTAACACTCAAGTTGAAATGACAAGCGCCATTAGTCGCAAAATGTTCAATTTTGTTTGTTAAAAGAATGTTCATTATGCATGACGGAGAGGGTAGGTGTTTCTTTCATTATTATCAGCCATATTTTAACTACTGTGGATAGTGTTGGTTATTGCGCAATAGAAAAACCGTTTACAGTTCAGATCAAATTATAATTTACTATCAAATTAATCACACTAGCAATTCACACAATGTAGGTACACGACACAACTATTCTGAACGCGCGACAGTTTCTAAACGTCTTCATTGCTTGACCGCCACCGATTAACTCTGCTCAGCGTTATGTTGTAGACTCTATCAAACGCCGCTAGGTGGCGCTGGATGGCGTCCCGATTAGTTAACTCAATAACGTATTTCTGACATTCAGATGTCTGCAAACTATAGTTGAGCATTAACACTTTTGACAACAATTCCCTGTATAGCGCTACAAGGTTATTTTGGCGCGTGGAAAAAATTTGAACTGACACCGCCATTTTATTTTTTTAATAGATTTCATGTAACATTTTACAAAACAATTGCACAAATTGTTACCAACAGCGCCCCCTTCGAACAGCAAAAGATCTTTGTAGCAGAGTAAAAACTTGTGTTGAAACTTCAGTAAGGTTGGAACTATCTGTCTGATAGACAAATACACCTTGTCGTTTAATGACGCACAAGTGACATTTTAACCCTAGGGTGGTAAAGCAATTACGAAGCCGAATATAATTATCTACTATTAAAATAAGAAGACATCAAAGTCTTTTGACGAGACATTTCCTATAAACACTAAACGAGCTTTGTAGGCAACTAAATAACAAGTTAAGTCTTGTTAACAAAACACGCGCCAAACCCTGATCCTTATTTAAGACAAATAAGATTACATCCTAATCGAATTTACTCCTAGATTCCTCCTTCCACAGAAACAAACCCAAAGCAAAAAACAATGTAGAAATGATGTACCAACTAGGTAATAGATCTGATAAAATATTTTCTTTTCCATCTCAGTTAAGCTGTAGTCTTTACACGTTATTCCCATGAATGTCTCCACAACTTATTGCCTAACGACTCAGGAAATCAGCCAAATGTACTGGAAGTGAACAAAACGTGACAACTTTATTGTTAGGCCCTCCGAATTACAGTCAGTAAACGAAAAAGTTTCAATTTGCGACCGCACCTACTTTACGTTCAATAAACAACAGCTTTTCATCTCGAGTTTTATCTGCGCCATTTTACAAAACATCATTGGAATTTTGTACAATTTCATATTTTTAGATACGAGACACGTAAACTGCATTCAGAAAATGAGTTAAGTTTTAGTACCTAACACAAAGTCGTAAGGTTCGAGAAACTTATAAGTTTAATAATATGTTAGGCTAGGCGATAAAAGCCTAACAAGATGGATGCCCATACCATAAAGATGAAAGGATTTTTTTATTAGTAATAAAGATAAATATTCCTAAATACAGCCCACTCCACATTGCAAAGGCCTTTTTGTATTTTTCCATGCAAAAAGATATTGCGTTACGTAACTATTTTTTCCAGTATAAATACTAAATATTAAGTTACTTAGTAGGACACCTATCGGGATGATGGCAAAAAAAATGTTTTTTTCTCCTCCAGGTAGATTATTAAAAAATATTAGACACGTATTTTTTCTTTTTTTACGTAATCAAAAGATTACGGCGATACATTGAGTTAAAATGTGCCATGACTTCACTTGTATGTAGATTTCATACTAACTTGTGACGTAGCGACCCCCTCTCCCCGAATTTAATGCGTTTTATCTAAGTAATTTTTTGTTAAATATGGTAAAACAAAAAATACGTGTCTAATTTTTTTTTATTATCTGTCTGACGGACTAAGTAGAATTTTTTTTTTTTACCCAGGCTGTTTTTCATCCCCATTTTATTTTATCCCTTGGGTCTACATGTATACGTTTACTTAGGAGTTTTCGATTTGTACACAATCATGTAACACCTCCGATTTTCTAATTCCCATAGAGTTTGTTGAAACTTTTTCATTTTACACTAGCTTTTACTCACGGCGTCGCCCGCGTGGAGGTCGGAAATTATCCTACGAAAACGTACTACCGGGATAAAATGTCCTTATCCAGGTCATGGTCTTCCCATGTGCCAAATTTCATCCAAATCCGTTCACACGTTTTAGCGTGACAGCGTAACAAACAAACTCACTATACACATACATATTATTAGTTTAGATTTTGTTTGCCACAACTAGGGTTTGTAAATGTGTATTCATTTAGCTCATGGCTAAGTAATAACAGCCACTCGGATCGATCCATCAGGTTAAGCTACGCTTGCCGGGGTTGGTCCGTGGATGGGTGACCATCTTTACCTACCGAAACTCCTCCGTGCCTCACAAAGCACGTTTTAAACCGGCGTTGGTTCCGGATGTCTTTCACGGATCTTTGACAGTCGTTATGGATCGTCAGAAGTCCGAAAATCTGACAACCAGTCTTACCAAGGGGTATCTTATTACCCAGTTACTGGGTTGTGGAGGTCAGATAGGCAGTCGCTCCATGTAAAATACTGGTATTTAGCTACATCGGGTTAGACTGGAAGCCGACCCTAACATAGTTGGGAAAAGGCTAGGCAGATTGATTGTAATTGTGTATTCATTTCATAGAAGACGAAGGCGGCCACATTATTACATGAGTAAACTGAAACTATCCGTAATAAATTAATAGTTTCTGTTTTTACATTCACGTAGGTAATACAGAATAAGTGTGCATTTTTCGCAGACTTTTATTGATATCTCACCGAGGTACGACACAACTTAGATGTAGCATGAATTTGAACATTTGGATTCATTCATTTCAATTTTATGAATGTATTTGGTTATATGACTTTACAAGTTATTGCGTTTGCGTAAAGATCATTTTCACTACAAAGATTGATGATTTTGAAGGCGCATTCAGTTCGGATGGTGATCGGTTTTTACTGTGCCTACTTCGTTCACTCCACTAAACACGTTGTATTAGTTCCCGGTTCAATCATAGATACCTTCTACTTATTTCACTTATTCTCCATCCCCTTCCCCCTTCCCTTTTCCGTTTCCTTCCTTTCTCTCATCCTTTTCTCTTTCTCTTTATTTCCTCTCTTCTCCTTTCCTTCTTCTCTTACTTAGTTCTTATTTTTTTCTGTGTTACTTATTTGATTTATTTTTAACACTTTTATAATAGTTAAGATATAATAAGATATTTTTTTATTTGCATAAAACATGGTATACAAGGTGTTATTAAAATTATTAGATCGAACATGTTTGGCTTAAAACTAAACCATGCAAACTCAGGTACTTACTAAAAATACATTTATGACATTGAAATATATTACATTGAAATTCATTTAAAAAAATCATTAATACTATAGAAATTGTTATTATTGAGCCATTTATATAATTGGATTTTAAATAATTTACAATTTAATGTTTCAAACATATTTGGTAATTTATTAGTGAATAATTTCCAGTTCCTATCCGTTTTTTCTTTTTTCGTACGTGAGGACCAAATTTTGAATCTATAAATTGTAACCACCCCGCCCGGCACTACAAGCTTTTAATGCTAGATACGTATGGAATTCGCCATGACACCTCAATATAGATTTGACAGTGCAACTGACACCATTATCTTATCAGCATGTACGTAGGCGCCTATCAAATTAACATATGAGCCGGCCAGAACAGTGATAAGTGATAACACATATTTGCCAACCACTTGTCGGTTTTCACTTACCTGGTTAAAACCTTTGCTTTGTTTCCAATTCTTTGTCATGCCCGCTCGGGAAAGAACATTGGCTGATTGCAGACCGGAGTTGATAAATGCTCTTGTTTAGTTTTCGGGTTTAGTTCTTTTCATCTTTTGAGAATCCTATCAAAAGTAGTCCCCATTACAGAAGGTAATGTGTTTGTACCAGCGCTGGGGCTCTGTCTCGCATGGAGTCGCAGCATTATGCTGAGCGATGGCCGTTTTGCGTGGATGTGACGCATGTTTTCCCCAGATTTGTTATTTACGTGTTTTTTTTTTCTTTCTTTGCGTCATGTTTACCGCAAATAAATGTATTTTATTTATTTTTTCTTTATGTGTCAAATACTGGGCTTTAATTGGAGGCTGTATACTGTCAACTTTTCACTTCAGGCTTATATCAAATAGAAAACCAAGACATAGCGCTGCCAACAATACAGTGCAGCATGCCAAAACTACACCTCCGCTCTGTGAAAACACGCTCACACGCACATATTTACAACCATTTCCAATCAAACTACGCCTCACTAAGTGCACACATGTTTACGATACCGGCCTCACGTCACTGTTGACAGCGCTCTGTCTTGGTTTTTATTTGGTCTGAGACTTCAGGGTCAATATTATATTGATCATACTTACTCTTTCGTCATCAAAGTCAACTTTACGAAGTTGATGAAGTTTTGAATACAATCCTATACTATTAAACGAGCAATATTTGTTTGTATTTAGATTTCTACTCACGTTCTAAAGTTGCAATATAGGGGTTCACGGGGGCGAAAATCGATCTAGCTAGATCTCATATCTGGGAAAATTAGTTTTCTCCTTATTTACCCTGAGCATAGCTCGGTCGCCCAAAGTTTAGAACAAGATAATGAATAATGACATGACATTAATGACAGTAGAATAATGATCATAGCAGAATGGAATTAGTAAGTACTTACATACTATCATGGCAGTATGGAATTTGTAAGTATTAGTAGGTACTATCTTACTGTTAAATGAGCATTCTCTATTTTCACCAGCACGCGTAGCATGACCACCGTAGAAACGAGTTTTGGTCGACGCAAGAATAGACAAAATGACGTTCCGTGTAGACAGGATGGCAGGAAAGTAGAAAGACTCAACTGCACTTTTTACGAAATTCACTCTTTTCATAATTCGACTCAGAATTCATTGTTTTGTAATAGGATTTTTTTTCTGTTTGATTCTCAATTTTTATTGATATTTAGTCATGTCAACTACAAAAAAAATTCTCAAAGTGTCGAAGTATCGTATTTTGGAAGAAAAAAAATAACAGTAATATTGGATTTAACCGTTTCCTTGGTCCTTGGTAAATTTTTTTAGAGCCAGAGGCGCGCAGGCTCGACGTATTTTATGAATATGGAATTTTTCACTTTTTGTATGGAAAATAAGAAAAGTTATTACCTACATGTTGAGTCTTAGGGGTTTAAGAGTTTTAAAAAAGGGGTAGAAGTTTTCATTATTTTTGCGATTGGACACGCCATTTTCGAGATACAAGCAAAAGAAAAAAAAGATACAGTACTGTTTTTGCACCTGAATTTGAGGTGACCAACACCTCAAATTCAGGTGAATTTTAGTTCATATTTTATTCCACCTGCGCCTCAAAGAGAAGTCAACAGAACTGACGGGGTCCGACAGGGCCGATGCCTGCCAGGGTTGCGGTTTTATCCGAAAGAGTTACCGTGGCCCCTGGCAATATAGGCAACTGAAGGAACACGGGTGGGTTTTAGTCAGTAAGAGTCTGACACGCCCTCCCGCTCCACCCAGAGCGGGAGAAGTTATTTCATAATTTCCCACCCAAAAAAAGAAAAGGACCTCATACTCAGCTATAACGATTACGATCAATGAGGCAGTCGTCCAATCTAAATAGTATCTTCAATATCACCCACTAGTGGGCCGTTACCACTAACCAGTTTTTCCAGCAAAAAACATTTCGGAACTACCTAAACACAAAAACTAACGCTTAAGGGCACGTTAAACCACAGGTCAATAATCACATTAGTAGACAAGTGTATGTCAATCAGTGTACAGCAGCTTTAGTATCAAATAGAGTTCCGCAAAGTAAACAAAATAAAGCCTTTGAAGTCATCACGAGGTTATTCGTCTTTTGAAAGTGACATTACCGACATTTTTCGAAAAAAAATTATTTATAAATCTCATTATTTGATGTTGCCTACAGTGTATAATTTGTCACGTGACGCGATTGGTAGCACTGTTCTGTCAGTCGCCATTTTGAACTCTATTTATATTTAAACTAAGCTTGACAAGCAATAGTGCCAACATGACGGCAAGGGACAAGCTACTGTGAACGGTCTGTAGGTAGTTTTTCTGAACTTATTTTATTTAAGTTTTGACAGCGTCGAGTAATGTCACTTGACAGTTGTTTTAAAGTCTCCGGATTTGTTATTGGCCTACTTCTATGCATATTATAAATTCAAGCCGCTTTTGTGTTTGACTGTGTGACTGCGTTGTTCTTCTAAACTGCGCAACGGATTTTGATACGGTTTTTACCTACATTAATATTAAAGTACCTACCTGGGCGACCGAGCACTGCTCTGGTGAAAATAGAGAATGCTCATTTAATAGTATAGGATAGGTAGTTCATACTAATTCCATGCTGCCATGATAGTAGGTACTTACTATTTCCGTGCTGCCATGTCATTATTCTCATGTCATTAGTCATTATCTTGTTATAAACTTTAGACAACCGAGCTCTGCTCGGGTGAAAATACGGAGAATACGAATTTTCCCAGATATGAGACCTAGGTAAATCGAGATTTCGCCTCCGTAAACCCTTATATTGCAACTTTCATCGAAATCGTTAGAGCCGTTTTCGAGAAAGTGATTACAAATATTGCTCGTATCGGATTTACATTTAGCAAAATAACTTTGAGGTTTTGTTAGGTCGTAAAAACTGTGCGAAAAAAAAGTGGGTCGCTAGTAATACTTATAAATGGCAGCCTTTGTAATATTCTGACGACCTAAGACCATTCTTTAATTACTATTCATTTTAATTTATAAATAATAGTCCTATAATCCTACCTTACCTTTTGCTACGAATCCTTCTGTCCACAATTCAACTCACACTTGACCGATTCTCTGTTGATTATAAGTACATAGGTAAGTAATAGTAGGTATATGCCGAGAGCGACATCAAGTTGATGAGTAACATTCATCAGAGGTCTATTCATGTTCGCACTATTTTGTTAAAGAAACTGTATTGGAGGTCAATGTCCTAATGACAGATGACTGTTGACGTGTATTGTGTGGTTCTAATAGAAGTTTGTTTAGTGATGTTGCTATAATTTGGAAATAAGTAAAGTAGGTATTTTTGTCTAGTGCGTAGGGTCACAGGTGATATACATAGATGGTTCACTCCATAGTTCAGAGCTACAAGGTACGCGGCGAGCTCGACTTGTCGAATTCATTGGGCGTAACGTAGTTAGAAGATATAAGAGTTACGCGATAGAAAGAGAGGCAACTTCAAAGTGAATATAACTGTAGGTAATTAGCGCTGTGCGACCTGAATTGCACTTTATTGTGTTGTAGCAAGAGTAGCTTGTTATTTTAATTATTTTGCAGAGTGAACTATCTTTTCTAATCTGTCAAGGCAATTATGAAGACAAATGTGAGCGTGTTTTTTTCTAAGCGTGTCGATGGCCATCTAAATTGAGTCAGCCCAGAATTTGACTACGAATTTGGCACCTTCAGTAGTGTCCATCAGTTCCTGTAACGTGCAGGCACGCTGGACAATATAGAAACAGCACCACATTTACACTCCAGATTGGAATCATCTTAGCTCGCCGTCCGAGACGGCGCGTTGTGTTCCACGTGCGCCTTAAAGAGATGTCAGCAGAACCAACGGAGTATGCTAGGGCCGATGCCTGCCGAAGTCGCGGGAAAGTCCGAAAGGGATACCGTGGCCCCTTGTAACATACAGGCAACTGAAGGAACACGGGTGGGTTTTAGTCATTCTGACACACCCTCCCGCTCCGCCCAGAGCGAGAGAAATTATTTGATAATTTCCTAACCAAAACTAAAAAAAGGGTGGAGTCATCTGTGAATCTCCACCTGAGCACTAAGAGTAACTAATGACACCATAGTGAAAAGATTAAGCAGCCAGCAGCCAGCCAGTGCTGGATTTTTTAAATAAACTGCATTCCATAAACTTTTTGGCAAAATACCCAACTTGGGTAACACAGCTCAAAAGCTCTCAAAGAAATCCGATAAATTATATCATACTTTAATCACAGTTAACAACATTTGACTTTTTCCTATATAACTCTTAGGGATCTCGACAGGAGATCGGGATTTACGAAGTTTCCCGATTGTAAATCAAACGGTTTGATTTATTAATCGTTCATGTGGAAAATGGAGGCATTTTTCCATTTTCGTCTCCCCTAACCGCTATGTATAAGTTTGTCACGTGAAAAATTGGATTAAAACATTTTCTGAAAGCCTACATTTTCTTAAATTTTCCTTAAACAATATTTGCGTTTTATTTTTTCAAATATATGACACATGCACATTATTAGTTACTTAAACTCGCTAGAGGAGGAGGAAGGAGCGTTGCCAGGTGGGTATAGAAGATCGCGGGGAAGATTCGGATGGGACTCGCACAGACCAGAAGCATGGCACAAAAGAGAGGAGCCATATACTCAGCAGTCAGAACAAGATCCTTTTTACCCGACTACGGCGAAGCCGACTATGATTTTGACCGGTATGTATGTATGTTCATCTGTTACCTCATAACTTCTAAACTACTGATCATAATTTGACAAATGAGCTATCATTGGAAGCATCTTTATTTTCCGCTGGTTGTAGGCTATGTGACGTCACATACTTTAGAGGACATAAAGTAAGGAAAAATTTTTTTTTTTTTTTGTTTCAATTGAACGGGCTTGACGAGTACATTACAAATATGTATTTATATCATATTGTTTAAATAAATAAATATGTTTGAATTGTTAAAAACAAGCAAAAGTGAAACTGTGCTACGTACGGCGCGGCTGTAAAATCTCTATACAAAAAAACCCAAACGAAAAAAAAAGGTAAGCTGCTCTGCAAATACTGTACCACGAAATTATAACCCTAAAATAATTTAAGTCAAAAGTAAGTTCTAAAACTAAAGCCCGACTTTTGAAAAATCACGCTCTAAAAAGTTTGAAACAAGAAAATATTTCAGACAGAAATCAAGACATAGGTACAAAAATAGTCAAGGTAAAGCCGTGGTCGCATGCCTGTATACCTACAAAACTATAATGGCATGCGACCACGGCTTTACCTTGACCATTTTGTACTATCTATATTATGCGTTAAAGCTCTTGCACTTGAAAAATGCAGAAACAAAATTTTAAAAGTAAGTGATTCTTTTGTTATTTATTTACCCTTACAAGATTTCAAAACAAAATGTTTTATTTCATCCAACCCTTACTGAATACCAATGAGATTCCTTTGAACACTGTGGTATATCTTACACTTTTGTATTCAAATAATTGATTGAATTCAGACTTTTCGGCTACGTTTTCATTGTTTTGGTCGTAAATTAGTAAAACTACAGTCGATAAATAAAAATAAATAGAAACTGAAATCCAAACGTTTGACCTTGGTGCCTAGGGCATAAAATTTACGATATCTATTTGGTCTTATTTTTGTGGCGTGAATATAATAGGAGAGTAGTAAACTCGTAGATATTAAGCCAGAATCGAACATCGTAAAAAGTCTACAAAATAAATCTAGTATTGAATTGAAAAACATTGCCTTTCGCACACAATAATATACAAAGTATTTTTGAATGCACAGATGAAGTCAAAATCTATAGTTATAAAGCTGAATAGTTTTTATTTGATCTATTTCCTCTTTCTTCTTGACTCTTGACGCCAAGCTACGCTGGAAAGCCCGCGTCAAGAATAAAAAAGATGAACTAGACCGTTAAGTTCTCTGCGTCTGGTGCTCGGCGTGGCAACACGCCGTGTTCGGGTTCGCGACTAGTCAATCGTCATCCTGAGTATGCCTCGTGGAGAGATGAAACACGTGTCGATTTCTTACAGGGTTTTTTTATGATTCTTTAGGAATAGTTAAGCGGAATAGGTTACTAAATATATCCACGTCTATTGTTTTATAATGGATTTTCGCAAGGTCACGCCTGAATCAATTAACTAGGTATCTGTGTGACATGTTCCAGTAACAACTAGCTTTAAAATTCACATCATATAACATCACGCCTTGTTTCCCCGAAGGGTTGGGCAGAGGTGTCCCTGTAGCAGGTACACCCACATTGCGACTGTTATGTTTAAGTCCCATGTAATATGTTTAAAATTCACCAGGCATTCAATGAAATACAATACGAGTACTGCGGTTTTATTAGAGTCAAAGCTTGAGTAGACTTTTGAACATTCAAGAGTATTGCCACCCATTTTCCTGAAAAGAAAAGTCCCTAATTTTTATGTATTAGGACACGAGGTAGTGTCAAAGTCTTCGATTTTAGTGGTATTTCATGTAATAACCTTTTCTTACCATTTTATTACTTTACCCTTATCTTTACTGTAACACATAAAAATATGCGAGTATATGCAAAACTTAGGATAAGACTTATGGGTTGACCCGAGAATTTGGCGCTTCAGGACTTTATTCGCTATAAAAGCTTTATTGGATTTTGTTTGTTGTCAACTTTTAATACGTTACTTAGGTACTATGTTATGGCTTTCTAAAGATTTGGTTCAACGAAGTATTTTATATCGCTTCACAGCTCTTTCTCCTTAAATTAATAAAATATAAATACATCTAATTCTTAAATAAACTTAGTAGCTACCCAGATCGGCCGCTGTAAAGACAAACTCTACAGGTGGGGGTTCATCGACGGCTCAGGTCTTCAGTGCATATGCAGCGTCTCTCTACAGACAATGGCCCACCTTTCATCTTGCGACGCATGCCCTGTCATCTGCACCCATGAGGACCTAACAGCTGCGTCAGCAAAATGTATTTATTCACTTTCGGCATTCAGCGTTCGGTGTGGCAACACGCCGTGTTCGAGTTCACGACAAGTCAATCGTCATCCTGAGGATGCCTCGTTGAGAGGTGAAACACGTGTCGATTTATTTCAGGGTTTTTATGGCTCTTTAGAAATAGCTAAGCGGAACAGGTTACTAAATATATCCACGTCTATTGTACTTTATTCACTTTGCTGAATGTTTGGCCAAACTTTGAATTATTTTTGCCATTAGCATGCTATGGTACGTTAAGCGGTTGGTCCCGACTGTCATTTGTGGATCTTTGACAGTCGTCACGGGTCGTTAGAAGCCCGAAAGTCTGACAACCAGTCTTACCAAGGGGTGTCGTATTACCCAGTAACTGGGTTGTGGAGGTCAGATAGGCAGTCGCTCCATGTAAAATACTGGTATTCTGCTGAATCCGGTTAGACTAGAAGCCGACCCCAACATAGTTGGGAAAAGGCTGGGCAGATTAATTGGCATGCTATGAAGAACAACGCTCGGACATCCAAGCAGTAGGTATTAGCTTTCTTTTTATATTACCTCTTGTCTTGCTTGCGGCTTCGCCATTTTTCAGCAATGTATTTTTGAAGTGAAAACTTCTTTAGGTGCGTTGGGCATTTTTGAGATGGGACTAAACCAATGATTTCGCGACACCATGACGACACCTCATTTTTGTAAACGCGATTGTGTTCTTTATTTATATTAAGTTACGGAACAATGTTCTATGCAAGTATTTTTACTTTAAAGGTTTTGTAAACGCGATTATGCTCTTTATTTATATTACGATACGGATCAATAAATATTATATGCAAGTATTTTTACTTAAAAGGTTTCGGAAGTATTATTTTCTGTAAACGCGATGGTCCTCTTTATTTACATAAGGTTACGGACCAATGTTCTTTACAAGTATTTTTCTTCCAACAATTTAAGGCGATCTTGTTCAAGTTTTCACTTCTGTCGGCACTCCCGGAGTGCTACCACTTTTATTTAGTGTTCTAAGTATAATTTGTAATCATTTTCCTACTTTGGGTATGGGCCACTGTTTGCTACAGAGTTATAATATGCTTACCCTTAACTAAGTATCCTTTTTATAATATACACTAGCTTCTAAACGCGGCTTCAAGCGCGTGGTATGTCGATAAAAAGTCTATGTCCTTCCCCATGGTTCAAAGTATCCCCATACCAAATTTCATTAAAATCGGTTCTGCCATTGAGCCGGGAAAGCGTAACAAACAAATAAACTCACTTTCTCATTTATAATGTTTATCATCATCATCATCAGCCTATAAATGTTCCCACTGCTGGGACACAGGCCACCTCTCTGTGAGAGTGAGTGGGTCGTAACCCACCACGCGAGCCTAGTGCGGGTTGGTAGATGTCACATGTCTTCGAATTTTCGGTTCTATGACATGCCGGTTTCCTCACGATGTTTTCCTTCACCGTTTTGAGAGCAGTGGTGATGAAATAATTTACACAAAGTAAAGCGCCTGTCTGGGTTCGAACCTACTGCTCTATTTATAATATTAGTTAGGATATATATTATAGTTAGGATTATTAGAAATAGTAGAGTAGATTCCTACACCGAAATAATTTTTCATTTCTCATAATCGGAAAGTAGTGATTGTGTGATCCGAGTAGCGGGTGGAAGACTCAAAGACTCAAAGTAATTCTGTACTTTCAGTAAAAAGTGATGTAACTGGAAAATCATGATTTTGAGAAAATTAATGGTAAAGTTTAAAAAACATCTGACTCTTTGTAGACTAAAATGAGTAGGTACTGATTACTGACATTGGTAAACAATATCTTAGAGCACGATTTAGTGTAAGAAGAAACAGATTAATTTGTACAGTTTTTTTATAATTTAAAAAGAAATCCAGTTGTATCACTTAAACAACATATATTAAAGTCGTTTTATGTGTAAATTAATTTAAAATGACTTGATCCATTTTACACATTATTTTATTGGTTGGTGTTGGACCAACCTTGGTACCTATGTGTACCTAAATATATCAGTTTGTACTAATTTCACATAGATCGCGTAATAGGAGTCACATACATTTGTATTAATATACATTAAGGTACTTGAAATATTTGTTCAGTTCACATTGATATTACTTAAAATGTATTTTATTACACAATAATAAATGTAAAAAATGCTTAGTTAGAGCACTTAACACCAAAATGAGCTTATCTTAGAGGGGTACGAATTAGACCAAAAAATTTGCATTTTTTTTACTGTTAAACTTAGTGTAAATATATTAAAACTGATATAGGTCAAGATATATCACTTTTCACTGAATGTACAGAATTGCTTCCCTCTCTAGGGCGGGAATTAATTAAAAAATAGAACAAAATTTTGGTTAGGTAGTCGGCTACGAATTTTACATAATTTAAGCAAAACAACGATTAAAATATAAAAAAATGCTGTGGTCTTGCGAGTGCATAAACAGCCAGTGTGAATTAAAAAAAAACCTATTGAGCGGGACAGCCCGTGGTGGAGACGCGGTGTGTTCCATATTTAAAATTTTGAATTTGTAATACTCATGTTATTATTATCAATAAATGTTTTAGAAAAACTACTATTTTTTACATTTCATAAATTCGAAACGAAAAGTAAAAAATTTAAACACGGGTGAAAGTCATCAACAATCTACTATTCAATTTTAGTTCTAACAGTTTTTATCAAGTTATTTCCTTCGCGTCAAAGTTCAAGATTGCTAAACTCACATTTTTCGCAAAGTTAGACATCAAACTATGCTTTTATCACGAGTTTATTGACCCCAACCTCTAGGGAATACTGCAAAAGACGAATGAAATTGTTGGAAGATGTTATTTTTGTCGAACAAAATAAAACTGGGATAGCTTTTCCCTCATAGAGTTACCTTGAAATAGTCATCTTTAAGAAAAGCCCGTATTATTGAAAGGGCTAAATACTCAGCTTTTTGGCAAAAAAAGTAAATCACCTCGCTTTTGTACATGTAGTTGGTTCCAAAGAGATTCAATATCAGGCTTCTTAGTTGAGCTTAGCCCCGCTCGAAAAGTAAAAACTATTGAGACGTTGGAAAATAATGTTCTATCGTATTTTGTGTCATAATTTAAAAATTTAGAAATAATAATAAACTCTGAATTCCAAACTAGGTAAAACCTGTATCTTGGAAATCAGTGCTCTTCCGTGCTAAATTAGGTGTAAAAACTTACAAAACACACATAAAAATTCTAAAATTATAGACTACTCGTATGTTAGAAACTACATAAATCTAAATCTAAAACTTGACGGGTGAGTGATGTGAGTGTGTTGTGTAGTGTGTGTAGTGTAGTATAGGGTGTGAATGTGTGTGGTGGGTGAAGTGTGGATGTAGAGTGTGAATTTGTGTGGTGTCTGTAGTGTAGGTATAGGGTGTGAATGTGTGTGGTGTGTGTAGTGTAGGTATAGCGTGTGAATGTGTACGCGAACGTGTAGGTGTGCTTTCGGTATGTTAATTCTGTTTTATTTTAAAATATCCAGTATTTTTTCCGTATTGATATAATCAAGGCTTAGAAGCCATTTGGTGACCACTATTTTACATTGCCGTTTACCTAAAGGATATATTTTTAAAATGTGATTGATTTTATTGTACAAATTTCCACCTAAGAAGTTGAAAAATCTCTGTGCAAAATGAGTGTGGCAAGCTTTATATACGCAGACTGTATGTTTTCTACGTTTCTGCTGAAAGGCTGTAGGGTCATAAGTCAGTAAAGCATGCATTTTGAGGATAGCGTGAAGTATGAAAAGCTGTCTTACTGTTAATACTTCACAGGTTTTGTAAAGATCAGTAGTGGGATGAAAGAATGGAAGGAACGCACTAACTTTAAGTAACGCTCTTTGAGCGCGCTCAAGTTTCAAAATTATTGTTTTACACGCACCGCCCCAGGAAGTTACACAATATGCCAAAGTGACTGATATAAGGCGTAGTAAACAGTTTTTAGTACTTTAGGACTAGCTATACGTCTGAGATTTTTAAAAATATATATTAATTTCCGAGAAATGTAAATGTCTATCATACAAGCCTGCCATGTTTTGTCTCTGCATGCATGAGGCATTAAGCCTGCGTTTGTACAGTAGTTTTTTACGTGTGCATAAAGTTTTAATAAATATATAAAGATGAACCATAAAGTCGAAGATAGCAATTCAAAGACGATCATCGTTTTCATTGGTAGCCTTGTTCCTCCCGCTGCAGAGGATAAGCTCCTCCCTTATGTGTCATGGTTCCCTGGTCTGTGCCATGTGAGTCTCATCCAGGTCTTCCCCGTGACCTTCTGTATGTCGCCCACCTACCGAGTTGTTGGTCTGCCAACGCTCCTTCTGCCATCTCACGGCCTTCCTTATTCCGTTCGATAGACTGCCATCTCTAACGTAGATAAAGTCATTGTATCTACACAATCCCATGAAAGAAGTACGCCATGAAACTGAAGTATTTATACTTCTGCCTATACTTCTGATTTTCATGGAAGTGCGTACTAAAATAACAAAAGAAACAAAAAATCTGACCCGAGAAATCTCTAACAGTAAGAAACACCACAAAGATGCCTGCCTCGCCTCAAAGGATCAGATAATGAGTTGCCAATCTCAAAAATACTAACATAGCAATGCCATTTGGCTGCATAAGTAGATAATGGTGGCAGTACTTCCACGGACTAGCTCTTACCGAGATCTCTACTAAGTAATTTCTAAGCAAAGTTAATCTATATATACTACTTATTTATTATACACTAGTTGACACTATTATCTGAACTAACTTAAGATAACAGTAACTGTAACAAGGTTACAAGGATTTGCTTAGCTTTTAGGATTCAAGTTTCTATCTCAAGATAGGGTTAATATTTAGCAGTCTTACTTAGCTGAGAATCCTTCGAAGATGAATGACATAAAAGCTTATTAAAATAATATTCTTTTTGTACAAAGTTACCAGTCAAAGGCTATTTATTGCATTTTATAGCCACAAAAAACCCGGTTCGGCCAGCTTGTAGGGTGCTATGGGTCATACAAATGTACGAAAAAGATTTTTGCATTTCGTTGCGACCCGCCCAAATGTGTGCTAGCCTTAATAACTAAATAAATTTGTATGAAACTCACGTCCCCATTAACTACTCCAATCTGGCGTGGTCCATCTAAAACCTCAATTACCATAAGAAGTGCTTACTCCAGTTTCTCCATAGATACATAACGAACACAGCAACGAAAGAGCTTTTATGGAATTACTTTAGAACGTTTTAACAAAAAAAGACAGATCAAAGAGAAATGTTTGAATAAAGAATTGGGTTGGGACGATAAAGCCAATGAGGTTCGAAGTTCAAAATCCTGACCTTATCATTATAAGTTGCCAGTGTTGGCATATTATACCTTGTACAATTTAATTCTTGTGAAAAAAGTCCCTTTTATTCCCAGCTAGCGATCTTGGCCCTGCAACATACAGTTTTTTACGACTTGACAAAATATCGAGAATTATGTACTAAATCTAAGTTAGATATCTATTAATATTTCATAGACCTTCCAGAATAAATGCTTAAATGATGCTGAAAATCGCATCAAAATCTACTATGGAGTTTAGACAATCTAAAACGGTCACACTGACAGACACAACATGTGACTTTAATTTATAATAAGAATAATATAAATAATATGTATAGATTCTTGTGAAAAAAGCCTCCTTATTCCCAAAAAATACTTGAAAAGTGGCACCGTGCTTAGATATCTTAAAGAAAATCAAAAGGTGTATTGAGCGAGCAAGCCAGAGAATTTTATTTAGGGTCGCGCATTGTTTGTTGAGATAAACTGGACGTACGGTGAGGATTGTAGTCCCCGGAGGAAAAGGCAGAAGTGAAGAGTAATTGTAGTGATGTCCCTGAGGTTTTTATTAGAGCCGATAATAGCGAGCACTGAGTATTTTCTGAGTATTTTTGACTAAGAAAAATCGAACCATCATAATCTGCTTATAATGTTCCCACTGCTAGGACACATGCCTCCTCTCAGTGAGAGGGAGTGGGCTATAATCTACCACGCGGGCCCAGTGCGGGTTGTTAGATGTCACATGTCTTCGAATTTTTTGGTTCTAGGACATGCCGGTTTCCTCACGATGTTTTCCTTCACCGTTTTGAGAGCAGTGGTGATGAAATTAAATACACAAAGTAAAGCGCCTTGGTTCGAACCCGCGGAATACAACTCGTAAGTCGTGGCCGTTACCACTGAGCTACCAATGCTTTTAAGAAAAAACTTTTTACAAAAAAAAAAACAACCGACTTCCAAAAAACACTACAAAGTGAAAAATAAATTTAATTTCGGAAGTTGGTGTCTTTCTTTGGTTTTGAATTTTCGTTTTTTGTCACCGACTTCCGAAATTAAAGTTATTTTTCACTTTGTAGTGTTTTTTGGAAGTCGGTTGTTTTTTTTTTTTGTAAAAAGTTTTTATTTTTCACTTTTTAGTTGTGTTACCTACCCCACACAAATTCGAAAACCACTACCTGCTATGTAAATAACAGTGACAGGAACTTATCATATCATCCACATACTAAATGGGAAAAAGTACGTATTATTGAAGCTAACACAAAAACTATCAAAGCAAAGTTAATAAAATTTATATGAGACCACCTCGAGAGCATACCCTTTCAAACAAAAAAAGAATTTTCAAAATCAGTCCACAATTGACATAAAAAAAGAAAAAAAAAAAACAAACATACGCGACGAACATAATTATAACCTCCTCCTTTTTGGAAGTCGGTTAAAAAATCGAATAACACTTTAGAATCAAATGTACGCTAAAAGACGGTTTATTGACTATTATTTAGTATTTCCCTGAACTGACCTAAGCCAAACTGCCAAGGTTTTGTTCCTTAAGTTTTCATTACATTTTCCTCCCCAGATGGTCAGTTCGTAATCCCTCTTTTACTTATTCAATCCATCTCAAAATAATGCTTCAGACACTCCTCCCGGGACTCTATTTCAGCTATCCATCATATAGTCAAGACACATTCAAATTATTATACTAACACAACTTGGTGAAATACAACATTATAATATTCATGTGTATGCCAAGCAATAATGTTCAAGATAAGATGAAGTTTCAGTTCTGCAAATTATATAAAAGCTTGACTAGAGAAAATGTGCGTTCATTATAACTTGTACATACGTCATGGGATTGGTAGTACTGTTCTGTCAGACGCCATTTTGAACTCTATTAGTATTGCCTAAGACTGCAAAATTAAATACTATCAATCGCGTCACGGGTCAACTTATAATGAACGCACTGTAGAGGGCATCATGAATGATTGACTGACTTCTGACATTTCATAAGTGCCCATGTAGGTTTTTAAGAATTAAAATATTTTGAATTTGACATCCCACCACTAAACAAATATTTAACCCCGAGTCCACACTCTCCATTAGGCGGAACGAGCGCAATAGTGTGGATGGTGCGCTCGCCTCCTCTCGTCATCTCTCGCCTCGCCTCGCGCGCCCTCCGATCGGTGTCGGTTTTTTGACCGTAGTCAAAAGACGCGAGGCGCGAGGCAAGCGAACCAACCACACTTTCGCGCTCTATAATATGGGTAAACATACAAAACAGCGATCGTAGTCACTTTAACCACGTCCGTCTTTAGGTAGACGTGGCAGGCAACTGAATAAAACAAGAGTGTGGATGGGTAGCACTTGTGTAGCCTCCGCTTATCGCGGCTCGTGCAAGGGCCTCCACGAGGCGCACTCGCGAGAGTGTGGACCCGGGATTACGTAGGTGCCGTTCGGGGACTGAAAATAAAATTAATAAACTGTGCCACCGAACCGCACTTATCAAAATTTTGTTTCAGTGCGGTTAGTGGAAGTGCTCAGGTGCGCTTCGGACAAGTGCTGTTAAAATCAGTGCTCTGAGTGGAATACCTCGAATTATGCAGGAGCGCATAGCTTTCTGATACCCTCTCGCTGGCATGGAGCAAATAAATGCAAATAAAAATCCTATCACTAAGTTATAAATATAGCTTAATCAGCCTATGATGTTCCCACTGCTGGGACACAGGCCTCCTCTCTGTGAGAGGGAGTAGGCCGTAATCCACCACGCGGGCCCAGTGCGGGTTGGTAGATGTCACATGTCTTCGAATTTTTGATTCTAGTACATGCCGGTTTCCTCACGATGTTTTCCTTCACCGTTTTGAGAGTGGTGGTGATGAAATAATTTACACAAAGGAAAACTCCTGTCACGGTTCGAACCTACAACCTACAACTCGTAAGTCACGGCCATTACCACTGGGCTACCACAGACTGCTCCAGTTATACAACGTGTAACGTTAAATGCGCAAAACCTGAAAATAGTTTGATCAGAATAACGAGCAGAATCAATTGAACCACTTTTTTATATCGGTCACATTTTTCAAAAAATCTTCATTAAAAACGTTGCCGTGTCTATTTATTAATAGGTCAAGCCATCACATGCGCAAAGCTGAGAAAATAGGTAAACAAACACAAATTGTTGTCGACCAATTTAAATTTTCTCATACGCGGGATAATAATAGCTTTTATTTCAATGCAAATACGAATCTTACGAACTAAAACAGCACATAAAACCTTTACAATTTTTTTAATGATTTTTTTTCTCTCTGAAATAGGTCAATTGAATTAAAAATCAGTTGGGGTGTCTGAGGTTTTGTCGCATTTAACGTTACACGTTGTATATAAAGTTTTCTATTTAAAACAAAGACAAACCAAGTCAATTTTACAAAAAAAATGTCTGCATCGTGACGACCGAGCCAAAAGTAGCCCAGACAAAACATTCCTGAACAAGTGTTCATCAGTTTCCGAGTAACGCGCAGGAAAACGGACATTGCTCTTTTATTCATGAATGAATGATATTATTTTTATCCACGAGGATATTCCGCATACAATTTACGCGAACTCTGTAAGATAAGAGCATGCGGGCGTACGTATTTGTCATTTAATTATATTTAAAAAGTTTTTATCAAAGCAATGGCCTTGCGATTCGACATTGATTCTTTTAATCGTATGATAAGCGTTCCAGTTTATGTGAATTTTTACTTACTTCCTTCCTTAACTTGAATGAATCATGGTTTAAATTAAATGAAAGAAAATTTAAAACGCATATCAAAAGTATACTTTGTAAACAAGCATATTACAAATTAGAGGATTATTTCTAAGACTAGCGGACGTCACGCGGTTTCACCCGCGTAGTTCCCATTCCCGTGGAAGTACGGGGATGTCAAATGTCGTTATGTTTGGTTTGAGAATGATGAGTGTTATTTTTGGTGAGTGAGATGCCACTTTTATTATCGCCCACATGATGGTTAAGGGTGATGAGGATTTAAAAATGTCGCTGATGAGAGATCGGATGTAGATGGCTTCCTTACAGACTTCACCAAGGGCCAAAACCAGCGCTGGGGCTCTGTCTCGCATGGGGTCGCAGCTTTATGCTGAGCGATGGCCGTTTTGCGTGGATGTGACGCATATTTTCCCCCAATTTGTTATTTACCTGTTTTTTTTAATCTTTCTTTGCGTCATGTTTACCGCAAATAAACGAATTTTCTTTCTTTCTTTTTTTTCATATATTCAGTCTCGGTTGTGGATTGGACAACCGATCTCTGTTTTCGTGACACTGATGAACCGCACATCTGGAACACATACCCCGTATAGGAGCGTTAGTCTACCAGATTATTTGCGTAAATGCTAAAACGTAGGTTTTAACAAAGCTACCACTAGAAGTAACAAATATGTTTATCGAACCCTTATTTACACTAGTTACCGAAACAAACTCGTAGCTACGGTACATAAAACAAGTTGTCAAGCAGTTTGCAAGTTCTCAGTACCTCAAATTCTGTCCTAAATAAATATGTTCAGGTTATAATAAATTAGTCCTAGTTCTTGTCATAATTTCTAACATAAATCCTAAACCTATATGTAGATAGATAGTCAAGGGCAAAAGTATGTACACCCTTAAAAATTATCACACATTTCTGATAGGTACCCTCTGTATTTTGCGTCGTAATGTAATGAATAAAAAGTTTGATGTTGTCAAACGCAGACAATAAAATTAAAAAAAAAAAAAAAACATTAATACTATAGTTTGCTATGCAATTGTCTGCTCAGTTTTTAAAGGGATGTGTCCTGACTGTAAAAAGGAATGAATTTGAAAACTGTCAAAAGATATAAAAGGCTAGACTGTATCTACTGTAAACTCAAAAATTTACTATACATGGCAACATCGAATCAACAATCACGCCTCCCTCTTAAAACCTAGGCCAAGTATTTTTTGATGTTCGGATAGCTCATCCATCACCTAAAGAGGTGCCGTAAAGAATATAAATTATAAATCTCAACTTTAACATACAGATATCACAATATGTATATGTCGGAGACGGGTATGTGACTCTCGTTATTATCAGTGTTGGTTAATGCGCAATAGAAAAACAGTTTGCAGTTCAGATCACATTATAATTTACTATCAAATGATGCACACTAGCTAAATTATATACACACTGGGTGCGACGGCGTTTATTAAAATCACCAATTAACACAATGATCACAAATTACAACTAACACAATAACAGCACCACGAATCGAGAACAGTTCCGCGACGTCTTGACTCCAATGCGACCCGAGGCTGAATGCCCTCCTCGCCGTGGCCTTTTTCTGTGTAGGTAGCTCACTCTTGATGTCGCCAGTGGCGCGCTTGCGATTCGTTTCGTGTCCGTACTAATGACCGGATCCGACATATAATATAATTATATGAAAACAATAGGGTTTCGGGACGAAGAACAGGTTTCGTAAAAATACCGTGGTGCGTTGCACAGCTGACGGATGACAGAGGACGTATCAAAAAAAGTGCGCGTCGTCTGTCTTTCAGACGGATTCTAGAACATTCTAGAAGCTGCACCCTTATTGGACGAGCGGATTGAGATGAAAGCGGTTCGAAATGAGATTGCGTTATACAACTAATTAAAAAGTTATGCAACAACGCGTTACAGGCTATATTGCACCATCAGCCAAATTCGCCGAACGGCTTTTTCCAAACATTTTGTGCGGGGTCCTTTCGCGGGTATTCTGGTAATTAAAACCATAATGGAATGTGTTTGCAGATGCTTACTTTACGTTTGATATCTCACAATTTCAGTACTTACATAGGTTAGCAGAAACCGTCCTTTTTTATTTAAGTAACGAAATGTCAAATGTTACATTAACATAACATCGTATCATGCCTTTTTTTCCCGGAGGGTAACACAGTGGTGTATCTTAGTACATCTACATTTCGCCAGTTATGTTTAAGTCCCATGTAATAGGGGGCGAGCCTATTGCCATCAACCGGGCGCAAATCCAGACTCCGGGCAGCTACTGAATAATTCCCATAGAAATATATATCTATGATAATTCCTGATAGAAAAACCCAATAACTCGCCCAAGATACACGATTTTCCTAGTTTGGGGGCAGAGTACATATTTTTCTTGGACTTTTGACCTCACTTTTGTAAAATTATGCTTAAGTTTGCTGCTTACCATTCTATATACCTATATCTTGTCAAAGTTTATGTTTTTTGTGAATAAAGAATTTATTATTTAACTTTGGCATACCTAGGAATCGAACCCTCATGCGATCCCTAGACCAAATTATTATATATCCAATAGCAAGGTGCAGTTAATTTTAGAATTTTTGCCCTTAAATAGGTGAATATGAGTCCGTACATCAATCTAATTGCAAGTCTGGTGAGAGCTAATCAGTCTGCGAAGTTTTACCACATCTGGATCATGTTTACGACGTAGCACGTTGTATATAAAATGTTAATGGTGATACCTGTTGGAAGAAATTGCGTTACAAGTGTAACTATGTATATCTAAAACAACATGTGGAGATAACGTGGTTTATTAGAAGTTGATAAGACTATAAGACTATTATTTTTTTATCAAATTAGATTTTTTACAGCTGTAGTGGTAATCGTGTCATTTGGTCTAAATAGGTCCTTATTTTTTATTATTTTATATTTATTTTGTATAGATTTTTTTCTTTTAGATTTTGTGAATGTGAGAACGTTGTAGGCTGTAGGCTCGTGGACCATTTTCTATTTTGTTGACAGGCCTACACTGTCCTCCCATACCTATTAACACTGTAATTTGAAAACATTGTAGAAACCATTTATTTTGAAAAGAGTAACCGTGGAGGTTCTTGCCGGCTCTTCTCCATAGGAAACGACCAATTGGAACCATGCACCTAGCTTCTGACGTTTCATAAGTTATTACAGGTTTATGTGAAATCGTTTTTTTTTTTTTCTGTTGTGATGAGTAATTATACCGGTTCTTGTTATTAACAACACTGTTATATTTCTTTTTTTTTTACTGTCTTGTTGGTCTAGAAAGCGCTACTACTGAGCTTGAGGTCCTGGGTTCAATTTCCAGGTCGGGCAAAGTGATATTGGATTTTTCCATCTGGAATTTCTCAGTAGCAGCCCGGAGTCTGAATTATTATCTGGTTGATGGCAATAGTCTCGCTCCCTATTACATGGGATTTTGATATAACTGGAGAAATGTGGGTGTACTAGTAGTCTAACCGTGATGTGTTATTATATTGAACAGTATCCTCAGTTTCCAATAAGCTACTCGTACGATTCAAATATTACCTAAATTAATTTAAATAATCTTCTTTGGTTCTGAAGATGGTTTTTTGTTTTTCAGATCAACATCAATCTTCAGCAGCCTCTCTTTTATGGCATACTAGCTGATATTGCTGTTGCCCACGATTTCGTCTACGATCCAGGATTATTATGTCTTTTTTATCCAAATCCGTGCAATCGTTTTAGCGTAAAAGCGAAACAAACAAACAAACTCACTTTCACATTTATAATATTTGTTAAGATTCAGAAAACGGATAGGTTGTGAAAAATGTAAATATATTTTCATGTAAACCAAAAATTTTTAATACATGTCACAACATTACGCCTATGATCCCCGAATGGCTAGGCACAGGGATCACAGGCGTGAGTGATGTTGTGACCCACATTTCGCCAGTTATTTTTGCAACCCATGTAATAGGGGATGAGCCTATTGCCAACCGGGTACAAATCCAGACTCCACGCTACTACTGAGAAATTCCAATAAACAAACACATAATTACAAATACATTTTGTAATTTTTATGGTAGAGGACTTTTTCACCTCATAAATTAATAACACACAGATAAACGAACACTTACAATACGTGCCACGAAAAATGAGACTTGACGAGCACCGTACCGCGCCTCCCGCGCTCTTTCCGCCGCCCCGATGACGCCCGGCCCCTTCCCGCCCTCAGACCTCATACCGCTAAAGAGACCTTTAAATCTTCTACTGCGCAAGTCAAACCACGTGGTGTGTCAAGTCTCATCTTTAGTGGCACGTATTGTAGATAATACCAGGGTTGCCAACCGTAGTCTAATATAGAGATTGTACTCTATTCCGCGTAGGCGTACTTTATAATCAACAAAAACAATAGACTACGTTAAAATACTCTGTTTATATTCACTCTCAATTTGAATTGAATTAATTCAGTATTCACTGAGAGACTCTTTTCGTTTACGGCCGTCTTTTACTTTGGCCACTCAGGGCAAGTGCCCCAGAGCCCCGCAATCCATGGGGATCCCTTAGTTCCTGCCAGCGTCGTCGATAAAGGCTGCAGAAAACCTAACCTATTCGAGGCGGGTGGCACTTGGTTTAGACGGCCTAGTTATCGGTCAAGGTTGCAAAGTGGCGGAAAAACAGAAATAAGGTTTTGTTGAACTTGATAATAACTGAGTACCTCAACAATTTCAACTCGGAATTAGTAACAGTCTAGAGAAAATTAAGGAATCATTCTGTTTTAAAAATAACATAAAGTTGTACTCGTCTTTTAAGTCTGTACTCTATAATTACCCTCTCTGAAAACAGAAATACTTTATTTCTTCTAAATAAAGTGGGCAACCCTACGTACACCACAAATCACAAAACACGTTTAGTGCTAAACGAATTTAAAACATCGCTCTGTTTCTATCAATCATTTGAAAATGACTGAGACAGAATGATATTTTAAATTGTCTAAGTTTGTCGAAACTTCGGAGTTAATAGGACAACGGTTAATAATACTCGGAAGACGGCAGATGGCCACCTAAGCTTTTCCTAAACAAATATTTTACTGATTTAAGTGTCTCAAACTGTTACAAAGTTTCTCTAATCGCTTTAAGTTGAATTGTTGTTTCTAAGAGATATCATACAAGTGTACAACTACTTGATTAATCAATCTACCAAGTCAAGGAGAATTGTATTTTCTTAACAACATTCTGCAACTAGGGAAATTAAATTACAGTGTTACTTATTATATTTTTTTTATATGTAATATCTTTGCTCTCGCTTTCCTGCAATCTGTGGGAGTGATTTCGTGAAAAGAGACGGAAGTGCGTAACAGGAAGCCGGAGAAGTGCGTGCTATTTTTCTTTGACTGATGAGCGCGCGTGGCGCTAGAGTTGTCTGTCAGATGGTACCAACCCATTTTCCGAGAGGTTGTAAACAGGACGATGATGATGATGATGATGATTGTATGTGTCATATAGGTATACCAGTTTTAATTTTTCACTTCTGTCGCGCAGTGCTAGAGTTGCCCGTTAGGTGCTAGTATTAACCCATTTTCCGAGAGGTTGGTACTGTCAGCCAAGATGTCAGATGTTACACATATTTTGCGATAAGGCTCGCTCGTTTTTTTTATTCCATTTTTTTATTGCTAAATAGGCCTCCTCTTGACTTCAATCACACCTGATGGAAAGCGATGGATGAGGTCTTCGAAACGAGCGTGCCCAGAAGATGTTCACTCTTGCTTTGAAGGCTGACGACGATTTATATGTGTAAAAGAACTAGAGATGCCGCGAATAGTTGTTATAGCGATAATCAAATACCGATTAATCGCCATTTCCTATGGCAAATAATCGAATACTCGCCATTATTACTCGACATTAAAAAGGTTTATTTATTCTCAAATAATAATATAGTTTATTTATTTTATGAGGCAGGTTTGATTTATGAAAAAAAACGCAACCGACTTGATCCCAATCGTGCAGAAAAAATTGTTTTTCTACACCACAATCTGCCCCTTTTGGACTTTAAATACTAAATTATTAATTAAAAAGCCTAACTAATTAACTTCAAAATGACTGATTTTTTATATGAATGATAGAGACAGGTATTAATGATAGGTATAGGTAGGATAGGTACTAAGTGTGTTTTGTTTTTAAAGATTAATAAAAGTTTAATTATTTTTAAGTCTATTGTTTTTCTGTTAATTAAAAGTTTATTTTTATTTAAAGACAACTATTCGCCGACTGTCGAATAATAGACACTATTATTCGGTACTCGACAAATAACAAAAAAAAATCGAGAAATGCCGAATTCCGAATAATAGCGAGTATTCGCGGCATCTCTAAAAGGAACACCGACACTGACAGACAGTTCCACACTTTGGCCGTGCGCATAATAAATGTGTAGGTAATATTTTTACCTTCATAGTGATCACATCAGAAATCTTGTTTTCCTAGAAGCTTTTAATAGCTGTGTTTGTTTTTAAGGACATAAACATTTCTAGTAGAAGCACAGAGGACCATTTTACTTAAAAGTAATTTCTTTTAAGTATAATAGACCTCTGTTCTTAAAAACTAACATTTTCAGCATAATTTCGTTTAGATATAAGATATAATAGAGGAATAAATGGACTTAAAATACGTAAGCTATTTAATAACTTAAATCTAATTGTGTATTAGTTTTGAGACATCCCTGAAACTTAGGTTTAAAGATATTTATTCTCAAAAAAGACACAAAGTCACTTACATGAAAACAATGCTTAAAATAAATATAAGTGTAAAGTTCGTCACAGACGTCACGTAGCAATTATGATGAAGGTACCCATTCAATGCATTCAGCTTTTCGGAAGGGTGTTATTTGTGATCAAATATTCAGCTAATTGTGTTTTGAATGCATTGAATGAGTGTAATTTTTTTATACATGAGGGTATTTTGTTGTATAATTGTGCTCCTTCAAAAGTTAACATATTTTTGCCAAACTTAGTTCTCATCTTCGGTAAAATCAGAAAACTAGCTCGGCGAGTGCTACGTTGGGTTACTTGTTTTACTTTAGTAAACGATAAATTAGTCTGTATACTTTTGTTGCTACGAGTGATCAGGGCAGACTTGAATTTAAGGTAGGGCAGCTGTTGTTACAGGTAGGGTGGAAGTAAAAATGTTGATCTGTTCTGGTCAATTGATTTTTGGCTTTCTTGGCTGATATTTGTTATGTATGAGTCAATTAATACTTAACTGTCGGGGATGATATAATAATAAAAAATAATTTATTCTGACATACATTATTATTTTTTCAATCATGTCCAAGCATATCTACTCAACATAAAGTATTTCCTTAAAACAACAGAATTCTAACAAGATTCAGATTGTGATTGTAAGATTCTGTGGTTAATTCGAAATTGTTTAGATGTCATAACTTAGCTACACAGTACTTTGCTTATTATTAGTTGATATTTAGAACAGTTGTTTTTTTTTTAAGGTAGGGCATTGCCCTTTAATGCGCCCCCTTCGCTACGGCCCTGGGAGTGATTGAAGTCTGAAATCCACATGTCGTATAATTATACATATCTACATAACTCATCTATTTCTACATACTTACATCATTTAGCTCATACAGGTATTGTATTTGTAGGTAGATATAGTACCTACCTACATCTACCTATAGCTACGAAGGTTGTTATTGTTACAATACTTGAGTAGGAACAAAATAAAAGGTTAATACGTTACCTGTGTCCATTTTTATGTAGGTCGAAAATAAACCAAGTAAATAGTTTCCTAATGGCCTTTTTCCTCGACAATTTCCTTCTCAATCAAGGTAAAATACTGTATGAAAACAAGTAAAAAAATATCCCTCCCGTCCATAGCTTTTCCAGGGTAACATAACATAACATACCCATGTTCTGTGAACAAACAGAAATCCATACATATTCAGAACATTGTATCAACACAAAAGTTGTGCCAAAAAATGGCTGTGAAACTTTGGATAGTCGTGTTTTTTCCAGGTAAAGTTTTGACTACCGTTGATAAACTATAATGGAATAAGAAAAGTTTCGTACATAACAGATTGGAGGCAGTTATGAATAATGGTAGCGGACATAGAAGAAAGGAGTAGCAGAAAGAAGAATGTTAGGAAACGCTTGAACTATAAAGGCACATAGTAAGTTATAATGGCGTTACTTTCTTTCAGTTTAATTTGATTAACGAGTTTATTGTTTGACAGACTTTCGGGCTTCAAACTACGACTAAAAATGACAGCCGGATAAGACCATTTTTTTTTGTGTGTAATTGTAAAATAACTTCTCCCGCTCTGGGTGGAGCGGGAAGGCGTGTCAAACTCTTACTGACTAAAACCCACCCGTGTTCCTTCAGTTGCCTATATTGCCAGGGGCCATGGTGACCCTTTCGGACAAAAACCGCAACCCCGGCAGGAACCGGGCGTGACCAACGGTTTAACGTGCTTTCCGAGGCACGGAGGGGTCTCGATATGTAATGGATGGTCACCCATCCACGGATCCGAATCCCCGGATTTCTTCTTAATCTTCAATCGACCCGTGCGGCTTTATTTAGTAACAACGAGCCCCTCGATTAAAATCATTTATTCTAACTTAAATAAATTTGTCCATGAATAAAGTAATAAAATCGCCAACAACTCTTAAATACCTACCAATTTCTGTTTTTTACGTCGGTAGTTTTCACTGCGACTTCGCTTTTCGCTCCTCCTTCTGTGATGTTGGTACACAAAGTCCATTTGATTCCAACAAACATAAACTCACTTTGGTATTTTTCGAGTTTGAGACACATTTTGTATTATAGTTCTTTGACTTTGCATAATTAGCCTGAGTTCCCACTGCTGGGACACAGGCCTCCTCTCTTCAAGAGGGAGTGGGCTGTATTCTACCACGCGGGCCCAGTGCGGTTGGTAGATGGCTCGTCTACGATTTTTTTGGTTTTAGGACATGCCGGTTTCCTCACGATGTTTTCCTTCACCTTATTGAGAACAGTGGTGACTGTATATTATATACATAATTTTCAGAAAAAGTTTGTGTTCTGTTTGCAGAACTACTAGTTATTGTATTCAATAGATAATTCATCGTGCAAGTCGTCCTCAATCGTAGCCTGCAGTCAGTCATTAACTTAGTTGAAGGTAAGGTTAATCAAATTTCCATTTACGGTTTCGTAGAATAAAGTTGAATTTTCCTTTTCAAACATGCATAATATTGCTTCCATTAAAAATAACAAACAACTCTGTCACGGGTACAAAATAAACCTAGTTTGCAGAATTGAGTGTTTGCTTCGTATATCTGGAAGGCAATGTTTGCATCAATCGTATCGCACTTGTAGCTGCCACATCAATCTGGCTACATAGTAGATAAGGCAGAAATCTAGCTTCAAACAAAATATCTGGATGACCGATCTAGATCTAGCTAGATCGATTTATCGCCCCCGATACTCCCTGCATACTAAATTTCATGAAAATCGTTGGAGCTGTTTCCGAGATTCAGATTACAAGAATTGCTCGTTTAAAGGTATTAAAGCGCCCTGTAGGTGCACAGATCGATTCTGTTTGTTTGACAAATAATTACTACGATGTTGTCAACACACTGTTTACTGTAGCCTGTAGTTTTCCAGATAAAGCAGACAATAGGGATGATAACTAAAAATATAGGCTTTGTCCGTCAGGTAGATTATTAAAATGTAATGGACACGTATTTTTTTTATTTTTTACGTTATTAAAAGATTACGGCGATACATTGAGTTAAAATGTGCCATGACGTCACGAGTGTGTAGATTTTATACTCACTTGTGACGTAGTGACCCCCATTCCCCAACTTTACTGCGTTTTAACTAAGTATTTTTTTACAATTTTTTTTTTTTTAATAGGTGTCTAATGTTTTCTTTATTATCTGACTGACGGCCTAAATAGAATTTCTTTTTTTTTTGACCCATGCATCTAATTCCTATTTGAAACTTGAACTTAGGAATAAAGCCTCCTTTCGAACATTACTTAAAATTGTGTTTTATACACATGAATATCAAGATAACCTAGTTGTTAATTTACCTGCTTCCCAAGCACAAGGATAAGACTGGCTTTTCAACTGGTTAAGCTCCTGAGTTAATTTCAGATGCCACTGACAAGTGGTTAAAGAAAACAATGTGGAGAAATCCGATCTTGTTGTTATCCAAATCGATAACTCGAAAATGTAGTTCGTTTTCTGTGTCGAAAGAAACTTTTGCACCACAAGCGATAATATAAGCATATCGCTTGTATTTTCGAGGTTAAAAGCCGGAGTTCTGAGTCACCGTACAAAGCTAGTTAAAATTAACCTTTAACATTGAAAATTAATTTCACTTCCCAATAGCCATAAGATAAACATTCTCCAATCTGAAACATAAACATAATAAATAAGTCATATCGTATAATTATTAACATCATTCCTTAATAACTTCCATTCACAATCTGTTTAGATTATTTTCTTCCATGACAACTTTCGTTCACAATTTGTTTACACCTGCACTTCTCTCTGTCTTGTTTTCTCAATCCTGTTTTGCACTTTGTTGGTTCTGCGTTCTAAAAATAGCTCAGAAATTGAATGCATCGTGTTGCATTACTAATAAAGATTAGAAAATAGTTCCGGTGAAATTTTCATACCTGCCTCGAGTGGATTATAACGCGGGCTGAAAGCATTTTACGCAATAATTTTGCAATTGTAGTTTAACATTTTGTGAATTATGGTAATGTATCCTGTGTGCACCGACTTCGTTGGTTATAAAAGTACCTATTAAGACTATGGAAGGATTCTTGTATGTATTTTCATGACGATCTAGTTTAATATTTTTTTGAGTTTATATTTTCTTAAAGGTAACATGGCCTCTTTCAAGTTTTTAATCATTTTCAAAACGGAGAAGACTATTTTTTTCTCTCTTTTGCTTTTAATACTTTACTTTTTTTTTATGACAAGACGTCTTAGCTCTTTAGAAAACTGACGACTTTTTTTATTGTTTCATTACTTTTTGCACTTCAATGACCTGCAAGACATCCAGCATCTGCTTTCTTTTTACTATTACAAGTATATCGTCGCTCGGCATCCAATAACGCGAATGTGACATTTTTGACGAAAATCATTTTTAAATGCAGGATCACGTATTTGAACGTGTAGATTGAAATTAAATAAAAATCTGAATTTCGTCAAAAATGTCACATTCGCGGTATTGGATGCCGAGCAACGATATGTATTTATTGCCATCTTTAAACAGTGGGATATCTTTACAGCTGAAATTCTAAACTAAAACAAAGGACCACAAGTCAAAGAAGTTAAACAAAACAAAAAGACACCGACTGCTTGTATAAGAAATTGTAAAACCGAGACAGATTGTACTTTGTAATATTAAACCAAGCTTTTGTTCATTTTGAAAGTGATGGAGTGCTCCATTATACTTATTATCTGACTTAATAAATTATTTGCTTGCCTTTATTGTAACCAAAGAGGTAGATAATATTGTAAACACTCAGGGAATGATTTACTTACTAAATACTGTTATTGAAGTACTGTTTTGATGGTAATCGTAAATTGTATTGTCTTTATAGATTTATTGTTATGATAACTTCAGTACAGTTTTGTGAATAATGAATTCATTGTGTATAATTTGATTGTAAATATGTATAATTTGCTCGTGAATAAAGTAAAATTATCATGCATAATATCAGCTCCATAAAATTTTAATTTCATGAAAAATTATGATCAAATGCATCTTGATTGATAAAAAAGGACATGTTGTGATGAAACTAACTAGGCTCCTAACGAGGATATTACATTCCATATTGTCCACTAATTAACACTGAACAGTCAAACTTTTACAGATATTCTAGACTTTTAAAAGGAAATCGAAATAAATCGACTTAAAATCACAACACGGCGACAGCAAGTCTACGATCCTAACACGTACACCATTATCTGGACCCGGAATGTTGTACAATAGTCCTAATATTAAAATGAGTGGGCGGTAATAGATTTCAAGGCCATTACTAAGGGACACCATAATACTTAACGCTCATGGGGTCCGCAGCGTGGGAAGGTTTAACAAGAAAATGTAAGTACTTTTAAACTCGAAGTGCTTTTTTCCGGGACTATTGTTTGGCTCCTTCTTATAAAACAATGTGATGCATTAGCGGTTTTTCTTGTGACTTTTAAACAGCTTTTTTATGGCAAGGTCTTGATAAACAAGATGTTTATAAAAAGGTATAAAGTGAAAAATATAAATAGAATTCAAAATGGTGACTGACAGAACAGTACTACCAATCACATGACTGCAAAATTCAGAGCTGCCAATCGCGTCACTGGTCAAGTTTTTATAAACGCACTGTAGTGTTTCAAGGAACTTTTGGCGCCTAAATGACATTGACAGGAGGGCGTTGTTGGTAAACATTTGTGAAATTTACTCATAAATTGTATTGAGAAAACAATATGGCGGCGTTATTTCCAATTTTGGCCACGCTCCAAAAGAACCTTGAAACATTGTTGTGGTTACTGCGGTTATTTTTACATGTATTGCCCAAACAAAAGCATTAACTACGTAACATGCAATGTTTGTAGAATAGGGATGATGCTTATTTTTATTTATTTTTTTGTTTGGGAAATTATCAAATAACTTCTCCCGCTCTGGACGAAGTGGAAGGAGTCAGACTCTTACTGACTAAAACCCACCCGTGTTCCTTCAGTTGCCATGTTGCCGGGGCCACGATTTCCCTTTCGGACTTCTTCGCAACCCCGGCAGGCATCGGCCCTAGCGGACCCCGTCAGTTCTGCTGACATCTCTTTGAGGCGCACGTGGAACACAACGCGCCGTCGTTGACCCGGGCCTGGTCCTTATTGGACGGCGAGTTACCCATTGCTCACCGTCCTCAAGCCCGCGCTTACGGTGGCCAGAAATCGGCCTGCGATTCCCGACGCCCAGGGCGTCTCCTGCGGCGCAAAATTTTCCTGTCCCTCACGCGTTCCGCCTCTTCCTTTCTCCTTGATGCCTGGGTAAAAAAAAGAAATTCTATTTAGTTTGTCAGTCAGATATAAAAAAAAAAATTGACACATGTTTTTTGCTTTTTCATAATAGTAAAAAATTACTTGGATAAAACCCATTAAAGTTGGAGAGTGGGAGTCACTACGTCACAAGTAAGTATAAAATCTACATACTCGTGACGTCACGGCACATTTTAACTCAGTGTATTGCCGTAATCTTTTGATAACGTAAAAAAAGAAAAAATACGTGGCCAATATTTTTTAATAATCTACCTGACGAACAAAAACTATATTTTTAGTTATCATCCCTATTGTCTGCTTTACCTGAAAAACTACAGTAAACAGTGTGTTGACAACATTGTCGCAATTATTTTTCAAACAAACAGAATCGATTTGTGCACCTACAGGGCGCAAATGTGAAAAATTTTGGCGGAACCTACCACACATGTTTAGGAAGTATTGACTCTTGGACATTACTGGCACTTGAGCCGCATTATTAAATGCGTAAATCGTGGAGCCTCTCCCAAGATTTATGATAGTTAATTATGGAGGTACCTACTGACCTGGCCTGCTTACCCGTGACCAACTTTTTTGTGTTTGGCCAACATTTACCACGGGTTTTAGCTTGGTTTTGGCTTCATGGGGTCATACCGTCAGTGTAGTCAAAAATAACAGCATAATTTTCGTTTACTGACTTTTACAAATTAGCACAATACCTGGTAAAAATCTTATACTATTAACGAGCAATATTTGTTATATTTGTTTATATATATATTTGTACTCACGTTCTCGAAATCGGCTCTAAAGATTTCGATGAAAGTTGCAATATAGGGGTTTACGGGGGCGAAAAATCGATCTAGTTAGGTCTCATATCTGGGAAAATTAATTTTCTCCGTATTTTCACCCGAGCAGAGCTCGATCGCCCAAAATTTTTAACAAGAAAATGAATAATAACATGACAATGTTGGCATTACAATAATGACATGGCAGCATGGAATTAGTAAGTACCTACTATCATGGCAGCATGGAATAAGTAAGTACTATACATGAATTAGTATGAACTTTCCTATACTATTAAATGAGCATTCTCTATTTTCACCAGAGCAGAACTCGGTCGCTCAGGTACTAAATTTGTAAAGTGAAGGAAAATTGTTAAGAAAGTTGACTATCAACTTAAATTTTCCGTTTATTCAAATCACTACTGTTGTTCCTTGACAGTAGTGAGAAATGACTTTAACAATTGCGTCAATTTTATTTTTGACGTTCGAAAAGTGCTGTCTCAGCCTAGTTTGAATAAATGACTTTTGATTTTGATAAACAATTAATTTCGCTGACTCTACTTTAGAAACAACCAGAATTGAAACAGCAGGATCGTTTAGTAAGCGTTTTATTTAGGACTAATAATCATTTGAATAAATGCTTATTTCTATTAATATCTAGCAAATAATTGCGTGCCGGCTTTTTTTGGAGTGACTAGCTCGTTGGCCATGAGCTCGAGAACAAGAATGATCTTAGAAAGGAATCGCTTCTGCCTGGGCGTAAACTGATCCCCACTACCAAGAAACTACCCCATTAAACCGACGGAACTTTTGACTCAGTGTTGTCAGTAAAATAATTGTGTATCAAGTCTGTTAAACATATAACCTCACTTAAACGTTTGCAATGATGCCGATTCTCTTGTACACCGAAGTAAGGAATTTTAGTAATAGTTTAGTTAGTTTAGACTAAACTATCACTAAAATTCTGGCTATGAGAATCTTAAAGCTATTCTGCAAAATAAATTCTCTAAATTTAAAAATAATTTTGACACAACTAAATCGAATTTGACAATCGCGACTCCACGTGGTAGGTACTTTTTTGCCCTACCCCGTGAATTTATTTTGCAGAATAGCTTTCTCATAGCCAAAAGTAAGGAATTTTTGTGATAGTTCAGTTCGGTGTAAAAGAGAATCGCCACCACCTACTTTTCTTTAAATCTTCATCTAAATTTTTCCACGCTCGCGATTCTCACACTGATGCATCTAAATCTAAATCAAAGATGTATCTCAATTTAGTGACTCACCGACATCTAGTAATTTTACGCTGTGAGGGCTCAAACTGACTAGTCTTTGGTATGATTTTATACACGTGCATGCATGGCGCCGATGAAACCATAGAATAATGAAGTTCAGAAGGTTCACGCTTTTAATCAAAGTATAATAAAAACGAACGGCTTATAAAGTGTTATCGATTTGAATCGTTAATAATACTAAAAATACCATTTATTTCAGGCAATACAGGCCCATAGAAAAATACCTTAACCTAAACATGTATTTTTTTAATATTAGAAAAACATAAACTTGTGTTAATAAATAAGGCTTAGACTATGTTAGTAGCACTCCACTAGTGACTAGATTGTCTTTGTGCTGTCCTGTGGAACACCACGTCCTGCTGCCAAAGCCCTTCTTCCATGACAAGGGGTAGATCGGTACACGCACGACGAACGCCTTGAAGTTAATGTTCCGGTGCGATTCTAGTAACTGCACCCTTGGCGTGTACCTCGTCTTTTGGCGCACGTACTCCACGATGCCCACGCCACGTTAACGCACGTACCGCACGTGTAAGCTTCAATGCCACCGTTTAATATCGAGGTACTAGTATGCATGAGTTTCCCCTGAGTTTCGTCATTTCTTCTCAGAGGTAGTCAGATAGCAAACGACTCGACTCCATTTAGCTTACTTTTTTGGGGTTACGTACCCAAAAGATGCCAACGGGACCCTATTACTTAGGCTCCGCTGTCCGTCCGTCTGTCTGTCACAGAGCTTTATCATTTGAACCGTAATAGGCGGACACTAAAATTAATTCACAGAGTGTGCAATAGCATGGCCGCTACAACAACAAATAATAAATTAAAGTTGAAAACTAAGGGTCCCCATACAAGATACGTGTTTTTTTTCGGGGCTTTTTGCTCGATCTTAATAGTGAGTGTGTGTGTTAAATATTACATAACATAACATCACGCCTTGTTTCCCCGAAGGGTTGGGCAGAGGTGTCCCTGTAGCAGGTACACCCACATTTAGCCAGTTATGTTTAAGTCCCATGTAATAGGGGGCGAGCCTATTGCCATCAACCGGGCACAAATCCAGACTCCGAGCTTCTACTGAGAAATTTCAGATAGAAAAACCCAATAACACTTTGCCCGACCCGGGAATCGAACCCAGGACCTCATGCTCAGCAGTAGCGCTTGCGACCACTAGACCAACGAGGCAGTCATAAATAAAAAAAAATAATTAAATATTGTACATTCATAATCAGCCTATAATGTTCCCACTGCTGGGACACAGGCCTCCTCTCTGTGAGAGGGAGTGGGCCGTAATCCACCACGCCCGCCCAGTGCGGGTTGGTAGATGTCACATATCTTCGAATTTTTGATTCTAGGACAAACTTACCAGTTTTCTCACGATGTTTTCCTTCACCGTTATAGATATTGTACGGTGGTACGGAACCCTCCGGCCCTTTTTTAATAATTCATGCAGATTGATAGTGTAAATAACAGCTTCCGTTAATTTAAATAAAAGCCTTTACTTTAATGAGTCGCCTTTGTTTCGTTCGGCTTAATAAAATTAATTAATGTTTACACTGAAATGGGTCATGTTTTCTCATAATTTTATTATTTCATTGCGTATACTGTTATTTCTAATTATTTTATTACTTGTAAATGTGATTCCAATATATTCTATTTACAGAATACATCATTTCATGTCATGAAATGAAATTGTTTTATTCTTTAAACAGGGTTATTGGTAATACTTCCGCAATCCATTAAGGGGATGTAGGAGAGGTCATTTGCAACCAAATGACCCCATGCAAATGTATATATGCAAATGTCAACCATTTTCGAGTAATTTAACCTTATGTATTTTAAAATGTATGAAATAAAAATATTAAATGGATTGCCGACATATTACCAATAACTCTGTATATATTTACTCAAGTCTGTATGCTTCTTTCCTCAAAAGACCATTTCAGACACAAATCTACATGGTCCTCAAATGCTCTAACCAAGATTATTTCCGGGTTTTTATATACACATTGACATTAATGAATTTTATTTATACAATGACATGAATATTTACTTTTAAAGTATTATATTATTTTAATTATTGTGAATGTGAAGACTACGTGGGTCATTCCTTTTTGTTTTGTTTTTAATTTTTTCTCAGTAAGTTCTAATCGTGGTCTGGCAGTTTGAGTAATCTATGTGGCCTACCCAAAAGACTACTTCAGACACCAATCTACATGGTCTTCACATGATCTGACCAAGATTATGTCTAGACTTTAAAAGAGACTGTGCCCGCTGAGTTTGTTTCGGCCTTCCTTCTCAGAGTAGTCAGATAGGAAACGCCGACTTCATCTAGTTTTTAAAATATGATTGACGTGTAAAAGTGTTTGTATAAACCTACTTACAGAAATAAAATCATTTATCATTTATATATTATACAATTTCATGTCATGAAATGAAATTGTTTATTCTTTATATATTATACACAATTTCATTTCATGAAATTAAATTGTTTATTCTCTAATAGGATATCGGAATCGCTTTTACAAGTCATACCTATTAAAAAATAAACTAAATGGAGTCGACATTTCTAAGGGTCAAAGTCTTTTTTAAAGTCAAGACATAATCTTGGTCAAGCCATATGAGGACCATGTAGATTAGTGTCTGAAATGGTCTTTTGAGAAAAGAACCACACAGATATGAGTCGACCTGTCCAGTCAGAGCAAACATTTGTCAGTATGATGAACAGGTGCATTGTATACCATAATTCCCTGATTGTGGTTAATAATAACCAACCATTAATTTCACATTCTTTGTGAGACCTTCTTTACGAGTAGACATTTTCGTTGGTCTCTTAATAACGTTATCCCGATCAGCTCTAAACAAAATTGATACTGAGTGATTGATGTTATATATCCAGGTTTTGTAAGAAGTACTTCTGACCTTATCTTGCATTTGAAAATCCATTCCGGAGATTATCCTCCTCGTTACGTGCTGAGAATATACATGCACTATAATAGTGTATAATAATAGAATTATTCTTTCATATTTAGTTGCAATGACAATGAAGAGTCCACCACATTATTACGAGAGGAGACTCAAGAATATTTTTGATGGAGTGACTCCAAAACCAAATCGTGCGAAAATATATTTAAAATCTAATTTTAATGCTAATGCATTTATTATGTAAGGTCAAACGTAATTATATTCTGTTAAAAGTAATATTGAAGAAACATGTTCTATGGCATTCAGCAATACTATTACTTTCCATTAGTGAAAGTTTTTTTTTTTTAATCGGAGTTGTACTTCCAGAGATTACCTCTTACAAACAAACAAATAATTTGACCTCTTCATAATATTAGTTTTGAAGTTTATATTAATATTTCTGATGGATATTTTGTTTTAACGACTTGGGTATTTAGAAAGCAATTTCTTTAATTAAAGGACATGGCTAAATAAAAGTATGGGCAACTGCCCTAGCAATGTATGAACATTGTACCTAGTAATATGTAATGCTGAATAGTTGAATATTAATCATTGGCCTAGAACTTAACCTTTCAAAATGTGAAATTTATCTTCCCCAGACGACTGACAGACAGACTACCATAGCGAAATTTGATACTATAGCACCAAACATCAAAATTACGGAAAAAAACTCTCTTCACCTCCTAGGGTCCCCAATTTTTGATGAATCCTTTCCAACGTTCATTGAGGAGAAAATACAAAATTTCAACGATGTCTCGGAAAGACTTTTCAAAATTAATATCCATTCGGCCTTCACACTCATTCGATACTGCTGCTTTGGACCAAAATTTACTTATAGCCTCCGTTCCTCCCATCTATGGAAGCATACACAACTTTTAGAAAAAGTAGACCAAATTATTAGAAACACTTTAACTTCAATCCTAAATGTGGCCCTGGACGACCGAGCGTGGCAGCAAGCTACACTCCCCATTCGCCTGGGTGGTCTCGGCGTCCGCAAAATTTCAAGTATAAGTTTACCGGCGTTCCTCTCCTCGGTCCACAGTACTAATAAATTAACCAGGAACATTTTATCTTCCTCACTGGCCGATTTTGAGGTACCGTGCCTGACCGAAGCGTTGAACGCTTGGAAAATGGCTTGTCCCAATACGGATCTGCCCGACAACCCTTCTTCCCAGAGACGCTGGGATGTGCCGCTCTGCAGTATTATACGGAACACCCTGTTAAATACGTCACCTAATACTGCTGAGCGTGCCCGTCTACTGGCTGTGGGAGAATGGGAGTCAGGCTTGTGGCTTCAGGCGCTCCCGTCATCCACCATAGGCACTATGATGGATGACTCATCGTTTCGGCTCGCTACGTGTCTCCGCTTGGGTGCACCTTGTGTTGCTCCGCATCGGTGTCATTGCGGTGAAGCTGTCGACAGTCTCGGGCACCATGGCCTGTCCTGCTGCAGGAGCGCAGGTCGCATAACACGGCACACCAGCATCAACGACATTATTCGTCGAGCCCTTGTCACCGCCGGCGTACCAGCGGTATTAGAACCAAACGGCTTGGTACGTGACGATGGAAAGAGACCAGATGGGATGACGTTGTTGCCTTGGAAGGTGGGTAGGCCTCTGGTGTGTGATGCAACCTGTGTCGACACCCTTGCGCCATCCCATGTTCCTAGCACGGTGGGCTGTGCTGGCGCTGCTGCTGCGGCTGCTGAGACCCTCAAGCGGCGCAAATACTGTAACCTTATAGGTAATTACAGTTTTGAGCCGTTTGGGGTCGAAACGCTCGGACCATGGGGCCCGAGTGCGCGTCTCCTTTTTAAGGAAATTTCTCGTCGACTGGTCGACACTTCACGTGACCAGAGGGCTGGCTCGTTCTTTGGCCAAAGAATTAGCATTGCCATTCAACGTGGCAATGCTGCCAGTCTTCTGGTCACGTTTCCGGATGACAGCGATGCGGACGAATACTTCGACGCCTAAGTGTCATTTTGTTTTTATTATTTTTATTTGTACAGATAGTTAGTTAGTCTTTTAATTTAGTACCTAATGTAAATAGTTAGCTGTGTTAAAAACTGTGAAATATTAGTATTTCATATGAAAAAGTTTTAGGAACTTTTCATATCGTTACAATCCTGAAAATAAAAACGTAGAAACTCCTACGTCAAACGTATACAAACTGTAAAAGAAAAAGATTTTGCTTTGAACTTTAGTCACTCTCCTATTCAAATCCTACTCTTTTAGGCTCAAAAACAATTCTTTAGACTTACCTACATAAGGGAGTCACAATTCATAAAGCTAGTTTCCATTCGCCACTTATAGTTTCTGCAGAATCAAATTATTTATCTATCATAGAACATAGCGGATTTTCCAATCCAATCTTTTCACATACTTCCGAGCTTTTCATTCTGTCTAGAGTTAACACGTGTATTTTTCTACTGTTGCGTGTTTTTTTAAGTAAAGTATTCTCTGTGCTCTTTCGGAACAGTGAACGAAACTGGAGGAGATCCGCAGGAGAACCAAGGTAACCGACATAGCCCGAAGAATTGCGAAACTTAAGTGGCAATGGGCAGGGCACATTGCTCGTAGAACGGATGGCCGATGGGCCGAAAGGTTCTGGAGTGGCGACCGCGTACCGGAAGACGTAGCATTGGAAGGCCTCCCACAAGATGGACCGATGACCTTGTGAAGGCCGCAGGAATCCGCTGGATGCGGAAGGCACAGAATCGGTCGAAGTGGAGGTGCTTGGGGGAGGCCTATGTTCAGCAGTGGACGTCTTTCGGCTGAAATGATGATGATAATGATGAACGAAACTGAACCGCTCGGCTTAGTGACGCTGAATCGGGTATACTCGGCTGCAGTCCGTCGGTGACGCCGAATCGCGTATACTCGGCGCTGAATCGTATATACTCGGCTCCAGGCATAAGTATCACTTCTATCTTGTGGTCTTATGCACACACCCTCTTTTTTTTTTACCGACTTCTAAAAGGAGGAGGTTCTAAATTCGACTGTATGTTTTTTTTGTTTGTTACGTTTTTACTCCGCCAATTATGGATTGATTTTGATGATTCTTTTTTGTTTGGTAGGTCATACTTTAGGGGTGGTCCCATTTAATTTTATTAACTTTGTTTGGGTAGTTTTTAAGTTAAATTCAATAATACGTATTTTTTCCCACTTAGTATGTGGATGATATGATAAGTTCCTGTCACTGTTATTTACATAGCAGGGGGCTTAAAACGGCCGCTTTTGCAGAATCATAATATGATCATATTATGATTCATATTAAAAATCGTAAAATGGTCACAAACTGACAATTCATATTATTATCTGCTAGCAATTCATATTATTCCAATTCATCTGTTTGACAGTTTTGTATGGAGATTCGTAAAATGGTCCACAAATTACGAATTGCTTTACTGTCAATTATAATGTCAAATAACAGAATCATAAGAAATCAGTCAAAAGCAACATCTGGCAAATAATTTTTCGGATTTTTTGAAGAAATATTGCTGTAATATCAGATTTAGCCCTGTATGAAAATTTTCTGGAGCACGCGCAGGTTATGGAGACTATTGCATATCGCCGACAAAGCGCAGCACATCGAAAAAAGGACATAGCCTTCGAAATGCCGGACCTCGAATTTGTTGGCTCATATAAGTTAGATAAAAGTGTGTGTCGTGACCTCATCCATGAGCAGGAGCCGTACATACCTGTGTTGTGTACCTACCCGCCGCGATGGCATAAGTAATACCTCTAAGGCAAGTAAAAGGATTATGATAAAAGTAGTATGTATTAATTACTTAAGTAGTTCCAGATAGACCATAGGATCTATTATTGTAGAGGTTAACCCTGTACGGTGTACCCCCTCGATGAAATAAAACCTTTTATATATATATACCTACCTAAATGGCAACTTACTACAATCTTCTATTTACATTTTAGGTGCTGAGTACACTTAGATTTTACGCCTCTGGATCATAGCTTTATAGGAGCAAGATACACCAAGTTAGTGAATCTGTGTGAGCTGAGAGCTGTGACACTAAATAATGTGAGTATATACCAACTTTTTTGGCTGACAATAATACATATACATGGGATTTAAACATAACTGGCGAAAAGTGGATGAACTAAGGGCCAAAATACACGACACGGCGGCGTCGCATCACATGTTTAAATAACTATTTTTTATTGATAACTAGTTTTTACACCTTGTTTTAGATGTAAACGGTAGGTAAACGAAAATAGTAGAGTAGTGACTGCCTCGTTGGTCTAGTGGTCGCAAGCGCTACTGCCGAGTTCATACTCAGCAGTAGCGCTTGCGACCCCTAGGCCCTTAGGTCCTCATGGGCCTGGGTTCGATTCCCAGGTAGGGCAAAGTGTTATTGGGTTTTTCCATCTGGAATTTCTCAGTAGCAGCCCGGAGCCTGGATTTGTGCCCGGTTGATGGCAATAGGCTCGCCCCCTATTGAACTTAAACATAACTGGCGAAATGTGGGTGTCCTATGAGTATACCTCTGCCTAACCCTTCGGGGATTACAGGCGTGATGTTATGTTATGTGAAAATAGTAGATAATAATAAAAAAATAAAATGTAGCAACGTCGGTCGCAACGTATCACGATGTCGTATCGTGTGTGTGTTTTGGCTCTTTGGTGCACCTCTGTCAAACCCTTCCGAGTTAAATAGGTGATATTATGTTAGGTATATTATCTTGCTTTACTTCAATTTTATTAGGTAGTAGTACGTAGGAGACCTATATGAGGAGATACATTTAGCTATTACTTACTATAACTCCATTTGAAATAAGATTAGACATTTAAACAAACCTTTTTTACAGTCCGTTCAACCGATTTTGACTTCTATGCCGTAGGCATAAGGATGGTATTAAAAACAAAAAAGTGGTTACAAAACCAACTGTTTACTGCAGCTGCCATTTGTCATACCACCAACGCAATAGAAGTCAATATCGGTTGAACGAACTGTATGAAAGATTTATTTAAATGTCTAATCTTATTTCAAATGAACTTTAGAATAAAACAAGTGTTAGGAAAAACATTTTATTAAATTAACAATTTTCATCTTATATTATTTAAAAAAATCTAGCAATAATCAAATAATAAAACTTACATAAACATAAAAACTAATCGGTCTTTGATTGTTTCAGGTTTGTGACTCTTTTGATATTTTGAAGTGTCGATGCTAGCCACAGAGGAGCGAACCATGACTCCTTTGTATGGAATCACCATCCCTTGGCACAACTCCACCAGACTGAAAATGAAAATTTGTTGTTTAATTGTGGACACAGAGCGGGCTGATACCTTCTTTGCCTTTATTTTAAGTTTTTGTGTTAGTTAAATGTTAAATAAAATATAGTTTGTTTTCTTCTCTGATATACTTTTTTTTTTTTTGCATGCAAAAAATTCATACTTTACTTCTATGGAAGGAATATCTTTATACTGCATCAGCAAGCCTCTCAAGGTTCTGCGCTATTACTTGGTTCGCCATACCAGCTGCAGCACGTTGCATCACCCGAGATAAAACTCTCCGAGCCTCATCTAGCGAAGCCAGAGGGCGACCTAAAAAACGTAATATATATTATAATTTATAACATACTCGTTTTCAATAGTCATCATAAGTCTTAACCGCAATATGAATAACCGTAGGGTTAGGAAATTCTACTCACTGCGGTATCTAGATTGCCGTGTTCTACGAGGCAGAAGCACTGTTGTATAGCGTCGGCCGGGGCTTGGTGTTGACTAGTAATAGTAGTCTTTGGTGTTGACGCACGAGTCTGGCCAGAAGTTGAGGCACCAGTGATCTGAATCTCAACACCGACAGAGCTACCACTTTCAGTGTAGAAAGTCGAGCAGAATGTTCCATTGTATCTCATATACTCTAGATGCACGCCTTTCCATTCCTAAAAAATATTACGAACATTTGAATACCTACTTTTGCACAGCGATAATATTAAATATTGATCTAAGATAAACAAGTATGCGCTTACTTTGTATTAAAAAAGATCCAACTCGCACGAAATACTGTAGTTATTTATAATTACGCACGTTTGAAGTTGACATAACTCAAGGGATAAACTAAAAACTCCTTTGTATGGATTCTCAGTCTACAAAGTTTTTATTGTTTTTAATTTCCGTTTTCAGGGCTTATCTGCGGTATTGTTAACAGTAATAATCTAATAAAATCAAATAACATTATAACTATAGAAATAAAAAAATAAAAAACTAATTTGATTAATAAAAACAGTAAAGAAAACTTAACCGGTAAAATTATGGTCTTTATTTTTTTCATGCGGCAATATTTAACCAAATATGATTCAGATATGAATTGAATTGCGATATGATTCAGCTATTTATGTGTCACCATTTTACGAAAATTAGAGGAATTGCTAATGAATTGCTAGGAATTCAGGAAATGAATCGCTTTTAGCAATATTGCAAAAGTGACCGTTTTAGGCCCCCAGGTAGTAGTATTCTGGGCACGCCACAATTGCGGCGATAAGACCCCTCTTTGAGGAGTAGCTTGAGAGGCGCCACGGCGTCCTCAACTTCCGCCTGACGCAGGTCCTCACTAGACACGGCTGCTCCGGGAGGTTTCTGTTTAGGATAAGGCGGGAGGAAACACCCGGGTGTCACCATTGTGTGGATCGTCTTGAGGACACGGTGGAGCATACGGTGGAGGTCTGCCAGGCTTGGGCGGAGCAATGCTGTGTCCTCGTAGAGGCGATCGGCGGCGGTGATCTCTCGCGTCCGGCCCTGGTTCAGGCCATGGTACGGAGCGAGAGGAAATGGCAGGCCGTCACCTCCTTCTGCGAAGCGGTAATGCTCGCGAAGGAGGAGGCGGAACGCGTGAGCGAGAGGTAAATTTCGTGCCCTCACGCCCCTAACCGCCGCAGGAGAAGACGCCCGGGGCGGGAATCGCGAGCCGATTTCCGGCCACCGTAGGCGCGGGCTTGCGGACGGTGAGCAATGGGTTGCTCGACGTCCGATAAGGACCAAGCCCGGGTCGACGGCGCGTTGTGTTCCACGCGCGCCTCAAAGAGATGTCAGCAGAATTGACGGGGACCGCTAGGGCCAATGCCTGCCGGGGGTTCGAAGAAAACCGATAGGGACATCGTGGCCCCCGCAACAGGGCAAGCGAAGGTTTTAGTCAGTAAGAGTCTGACTATTTTGGCGCTTGAATGACATTGACATTGTTCGGGAGCGTTGTTCGTAATCAGTCAGCCTATAATGTTCCCACTGCTGGGATACAGGCCCCCTCTCTGTGAGCGGAAGTGGGCCATAATCTACAACGCTGGCCCAGTATGGGTGGATATCACATGTCTTCGAATTTTCGGTTCTAGGACATGCCGGTTTCCTCACGATGTTTTCCTTCACCGTTTTGAGAGCAGTGGTGATGAAATTATTTACACAAAGTAAAGTGCCTTCGAACTTAGGACCTACAACTTGTAAATCGGGGCTGTTGCCACTAGGCCACCACTGGTCTCTTGACATATTATGAGACTAAGTTATTTTTGCGTGCCATTGACAGTTACAAGTTTTCCAAGGGAATCTAGGGATTGACAGCTCACTTCAAGCTCAATTCACCGAAGTTCTGACAGTGAGATTTTTACAAAATAGTCCGTCTGATTCAGACGATTTATAATAATTAATAATTTAATAATTCATAATTATTTTATATTTATTTCATAATTTATAATAATTATTAAAATTATTAATAATAATATTCATTTAATTCAGATAAGTATCCATAGAGTTAGAGTTACATGCATGTATTAGCTTACAGTAACTAATCTAATTATCACACTATCATGAAATCACAAGTTACAACAAAAGCAATAGTAATTATAGTATTATATACCTGCTTCGACTGCCTCGTTGGCCTACTCGTCGCAAACGTTGCTGCTGAGCATGAGGTCCTGGGTTCGATTCCCGGGTCGGAAAGTGTTATTGGGTTTTTTTATCTGGAATTTCTCAGTAGCAACTCGGAGTCTGGATTTGTGCCCGGTTGATGGCAATAGGCTCGCCCCCTATTACATGGGACTTAAAACATAACTGGCGAAATGTGGGTACACACGGCTACATATCAAGCTATACATTTCCAGTATAAGCTGACCTCACATTGTACGGAAATCATATACAATGCGAGATCAGCATAAACTGGAAATGTGTAGCTTGATGTGTAGCCGTGTGTACCTGCTACAGGGTCACCTCTGCCCAACCCTTCGGGGAAACAAGGCGTGATGTTATGTTATGTTATGTGTTATATACCTAGTTATATTCAACAAAACAAATCCAATGCGAAAGCACCAGAGGTTACATTGCTTGCAAAGACCCCCAGTGCTTTCGTATTGGACTATCAATACTTTCATAAATTGCCCTCAGAATGCTGTTGCCACTGCCACAGCTCCTCTGCATTAGGGTGGCAGCTCTCTTGCGCAGGATTGCGAAGTAGTCATCCGTGCGAGCCTCAGTAAACATGCCTGATGCACCACAGAACCGGGGCAGCCGCAACAGTACTCTGAAGGCATTATTATATTGCACACGAAGGATGTCATAAATTCTCCGGGTATACTTGACCCACAAGCTGCACGTGTAATAAGACTGGCAGTAGGTCTTAAAAAGTAGCACCTTTACTTCTCTATTACAACGTGCAAACCTGCGGGTCAGCATGTTGCATCGGATTGACCTTACCTTCTCTCTCTCTCCATATCAGCATCATCATTCAGATCCTCAGTCGTAATATTATGTCCTAAATATCTAAAAAAATCTAATATTTAATTACGAACATTTTTAAAACAAAAGTTTGCCAGATCGGTCGAGCCGTTCTGAAGTAATGCGCTTTACCAACGAACAGCATTTCATTTTTATGATATAGATAGAAGATATAGTTATAGAGTAACCTCTAGTAAAGTTTTATTCCAACCAATACTCGTTTCATCACAAGAAGAAAATGACTTCACTACTTTATCGACAATCCAATCGCATTCACAAAGGAGGTTCAATTATTCGCCAAACTGCATGGAGCATGACACGTTGACTCAGCAAATGCAGACACACTTATCTGAAAGCTATTTTCATGATGCGGGCAATAAATAACTGAACCACTGAAACGAAACCGTACATCAGAAACGGCTCAGTGTGATTCAGTGCCAAGTGCCTACCGATGTAGAATTTATGATTTAAACAAACAAAGAAACGGGTATTTTATTGTTAGGAATACTAGCGACTCGCCCCTGCCTCGCATGGTTTTACGACTTGACAAAACATCGTCATTTAAATATTATACATAAGTTTAATATTAATATATTTATAAATTTGGATTTGTACTCACGTTCTCGAAAATGGCTCTAAGGATTTCGATGAAAATTGCAATATGGGGTTTATAGGGGCGAAAAATCGATCTAGCTAGGTCTGATATCTGGGAAAATTCGTTTTCTCCATATTTTCACCCGAGCAGAGCTCGGTCGCCCAAAGTTTAGAACAAGTTAATGAAAATAATGACATTAGAATAATGACATGGCAGCATGGAATTAGTAAGTACCTACTATCGAGGCAGCATGGAATTATATGTACTATACATGGGATTAATATGAATTTTCCTATACTATTAAAGGAGCATTTTCTATTTTCACCAGAGCAGAGCTCGGTCGCCCAAGTATCGACTTTCTGGATTAAATTCTCTAAATGATGGTGAAAATCACATCCAAATCCGTTGCGTAGTTTAAAAGAGTAACGCGGACACACAGACAGACACGAAAAGCGACTTTAATTTATAATATGTGATCTTGATTCTTAATCTTGATTCTTAAAACTCATATCAAAAGTGCACTTTGTAAACAAGCATATTACAAATTAGAGGATTATATCCAGGATAAGAGTGCTTGGAAACATGCTGGTCCTGCTCCATAGGACAATTTAGAATCAAGACAAAATCAAACTGGTTGCTAATTTAATTGTAAAATTGATTATTTTGTGTTTTATGACATTGATTTAACATTCTGTGATTACTTTCTCACACACTGACTTATTAATTACAAAATTTTAGGAAAATCGTCTACTTTTACAATGTTTGTAAATATGTGAGCACCATGTATCTATCACATATTAAATTATCTGTCGTTGCTTCATTTTTAATTCTTTTTACCTATTGTGGTATAGTAATTTTATTCTAGGTGCATCGTCTTCACATATAATTATTTAACTAATGTACGTACCTATACAAACTATTGTAAAACATTTTAAAAGAGTAACGGTGGAGTTTCTTGCCCATTCTTCTCCATACGAAAACTACCTTTTGGAAGGGGCGACTAGAATCAATTTTAATATTTTGTAAATTTCGACGTTCAAAAGTGCCATACATGGGCCTATTTGAAATAAATGATTTGACTTTGACTTTGACTTGTGATATATCGTGGGAATGTTCCTGGCGGATTTCGTAAATCGTTTTACTTCGGTTGCAGTCGGTTTTGAAAGCAGACTATAGATTTAACGCCTGAACGGAGAAAACAAGTCAAATTTGGATTGGAATTGGTGTTGAGTGTCTTCAACAGATGTGTAAAATGTTGTGCTGCAGAACAGATTACGAGTTATCTCTTTGCACAAGATAAATTCCAGATAAACTAAAAATATCTATTATAAAGCCAGTATTCAAAAAAGGAGATAAAACAAATGTGAGTAACTATAGGCCCATAGCATTGATACCTATTTTTGGGAAAATTGTTGAAAAGGTGATGTTTAATTGTCTCTATACTTTCTTTGAAACACACAATATTCTAACGTCCAGCCAATATGGTTTCAGGAAAAACAAATCCATAAATATGGCAATATATAACTTTTTACATAAGGTAATGTCCAACCTGGACAAAGGGCTGCCGGCTGTTGCGCTATACATGGATATGTCGAAGGCTTTTGACCGAGTTGACCACAAGATCCTCTTAAGAAAGATGTATGCATATGGAGTGAGAGGTAATGTGTACAAACTTATAGAATCATACCTTAGCAATAGACAACAGCTGACAGAAGTAAGGAGGATAAATCCCACTACTAAAACAGAACAAGTATATGTTTCTGAAACTGGAACTGCTAAATTCGGCGTTCCCCAAGGGAGTATTATGGGTCCTTTACTCTTCCTTGTTTATATAAATGACATGCCTTCGGTAACAAAACATGACATTACACTATTTGCTGATGATAGCACTATTCTATTTGCTAATGACGATACGATTAATTTAGAATCTGACATTAACCAAACAATATTATTAATTATAGACTGGCTTAAAACCAATAATTTAATGATTAACATTGACAAAACTAAAATAATGAATTTTAAAATACGAACTAGGCGTACGGGTACTTTAAAAATCCGTTACCTAGACAACGACGTAGGAGAGACTGAAGTTACAAAATTTCTAGGGTTACATATTGACAACAAAGTTAATTGGAAATTACACATTGACCATGTTTGCAAAAAGCTGGGACAGTTTTCATATGCACTTCATAGGTTAGGGAAAATAGCAAGTCAATCTACTTTACTAACAGCTTATCACGGATACGTAAGCTCCACCCTCAGGTACGGTGTAATATTTTGGGGCAACAGTACAGACAAGAAGCGTGCTTTCACTGCTCAAAAACGTTGCATCAGAGCCATATTTAACCTACAGCAAATGGACTCATGTAAGCCATTTTTTAAAAACATGAACCTATTAACTTTACCATGTATCTATATATTTGAGACCGCAATATTTGTCAAGAATAATATTGAGCTATATGAATACCACACTCGTATTCGGCGTAAGGACCAATTGCGCACAGTAGCTAGTAAGACGCGTTTAATGAATGAAAGTATCTTTTGTACAGCTTCACGCATCTTTAATAATATCCCGGGGTCTATTAGAAAAATTCCTGAAATAACAAAATTTAAAAAGAATCTCCATAATCTGCTAGTAAACAAATGCTACTACTCTATAAAAGACTTCCTATCAGACAAATCTCTACTCCAATACAGTCTCCCTCAGTCATGACGCGTTCAGTAGCCCACTGATTTGTACCTACCTGTCTTTATTTTCTCTATATTATCTGACATTTTAACAATTTAATAATTTGTATCAAAAATGTAATAATGTATGATGTAATTTGCATGTAATTAATTATTGTATGCCCAATGGGCGGGACATAGCTGATCACAATCTCATTATTTTAAGACCTGTATTATGTACCTACCTATGATCCACAATAAAGATATTGATTGATTGATTGATTGAAATTGTCTGGGTAGTTATGTGCTGTCTTTCAAGATACAGGATTTTTCTAGTTTAAACGACAGGGTACTTAGGTACTCATTTGTAATATGCATACTAATCTTTTATTCAAACAATACTAATGGTACCTAGGCTAAGTTTTAAAAATAAATAAATACATAATTATGTATTAGATAGATAGATAGATAGATAAAACATTTATTTAGTGCACACAAAAGACACACGTAAACACAATTAAATTATAACAAATTAAATAAAAACAAGATGCCAATGTAAAAAAAATAAAATAAAGAAACATAAGAAAAATGAAAAATATGTATTATTTTTTTATACTATATAATATGAACCCCTTTGCAAAAAAAACAGACACCTTACAGCCATTAGCTTTTCTATGGATAGTATTAATATTTTTAGTATGTCATTAGCATAAATAACTAGAAATTTCTTATTATCTGCTAACATTGGCTACACCCCTCTTCCAGCAGCGCTATAATTTTACTAGCTCTTATTGCTTTTTCTGCCATTACGATCGACACAAAGATATCTGTTTTAAGTCACAATAAAGGTGGCTTCCGACGCGTGCGTGATATGGCGCACGCACGCGCACCAGCCCGCACGACGCACCGTGGGAAGGGTATCGTGCGTGGTAGCGAAGACGCGTGCGTCGCGGTGCGTCTCGGTGCGTCCGAATTTGAATACATTCCCTTTGAAGTTACCGACTAATACCGACTCGGTGCGGATCAGCGCGCACGGACACGCACCATGGGAAGGGTAACGTGCGTGGTAGCGCAGACGCGTGCGCGACGGTGAGCCCGATCCGCGGCGAGTCGGTAGACTTCAAAGGTGCGCGAGGTATGCTCGGTTCCTATAAACAAAAACGAATCGTTTTGCTTACCAATGGAGCGTTTTTACTGCCCAACTTGGCATATAAATCGGGGATGTTCGCGCTGTTTCGCCCTGATGGCTTTCATGCCATCATTCGCAAGAGAACGGTATCCCTGATCTGCAGAATGCGTGGCAGCCGCATCAAAATCTTGAAGACAATAGCCGATAGGATGTCATCCCCGCTTTGGAGGAGTCATCTAGACATAGTTTGATTGATTCTGACTTTTATTTTTAATATTTTACATAAGAAATTTTTGGATTTTCATTTTAATGAATTTATAGAATGTAAATTATTTTAAAGATTTGATTTAATTTAAAGATCAATTTATTTTACAATTAGATTTTATGAAACTTATTAATTAATTTTACAATTTGATTTTATGTACCTATTTCAATTTCTACGTAGTTATTTATTTTGATTATAATAATTATTATTATTGTTGTGGCATGTATTGATTGATTGTATTGTTGTGATTAAGTACTAACGTAATTTTTAAGTAGGTATAATAATTAAATAAAACGAAATTAAAAGGAAAACTATCACAGCTAAGCAGGCTCTATAAGTTAACGAGTAATAGTCAACCAACTTAAATTTGCGGTTGCAAAAACATGTTTTCCCATACATTCCGTAAGGGAGAACATGTTTTTCAACTACAAAGTTAAGTTTGTTCTTGGGATAAATTCATCCCAACTACGAAACCCTTCATTGTGCGTGGTTCGACACGCACTTGGCCTGTTTTTATTTGATATTTCTAAAAACATTTAGCCGACGTTCTCACGGACGTAATAAAATCGCGGCGATTTTTTTTCGTGCACTTGATTTTCAACGCTCTGCTTAGCGCCGAGAGTTAAAAATCCAACAATGTGTTTTTTATCACACTGGGACGAAAGTGCGTCCTAGCGCGTTGGATTCTCAACGCTCGGCTTAACACCGAGAGTTCAAAAACCAGTGCGCGATAAAATCTCGCCGCGATTTTATTACGTCCGTGCGAACGTCGGCTTACTGGCAAAATGAGTTCGGACGATGAAGGCGTGATTTCAGTTTTAGGGTTTTAGCAATAGTAGATTTGGTAACGAGGAGAAGAAAATCTAGATTTAAGCATTGAAATACTAAAATAAACACTTAAAGAGGACTCACGCTGCAGCGTGAAAATTGCTAGAAAATTGCCACAAATGAAACTATTCCGCCAACTCAAGATATATTTTTTGTTGTAATGTTATTACACTTGTCCTTGAACGCACCTTGCGCGATGTGCGATGTAGAGAATCTTAACTATCTAAGTTGACTCCTAGATGGCGTCGTAAAACTACAGTGTCTGGCATTTTGTGAGTCACTGATGCTGCCATCTGTTATTAAAATGGAGGAAGAAAAATAGCCAGCTCAATAGCCAGACTTAGGGAGGTGTCATTTCTTTGTATGGGATTGGACGTAGTATTATATTATCTGTGACTATGTGAAAAATAACTTAAATTTCGGAAGTCAGTGACAAATAAAGAAAATACAAAACCAAAGACTCCGACTTCTGAAATTTAAGTTATTTTTTACTTTTTAGAGTTTTTCGTTGTTTTTCTTTTTGTAAAAAGTTTTTTTATGATAGTGTCCTCTTTTATCATTCATTCACAAACTACTCAGCGTCGATGTAACTGATGTGGATTTTCTTTTTAGGTTTATAATCATAATATACTGTCTAATGTAAAGAGCCCAATAAACCGGTTCTATAATAAACCTCAACGAATTATAACGCTGCTAAATTGAAAAGTACAACTGTGACGTAGCATGACAACTGAAGTGACAGGTATTTCGTTTAGTCAGTTATCCAGACGCATTTGACAGCTCTCTCGTCACGTGGTTTTTAGGGATTCATACCCGAAGGTTACCAAACGAAACCCTATTACTAAGCCTCCGCTGACCATCCGTCCATTTGTCTGTCAGCGGGCTGTATCTCATGAACCGCAATAGGTAGACAGTTGAAATTCTCTCAGATTGTGTATTTCTATTTCCGCTAAAATTGAATAAAGTTAAAAAATAAACCGGCCAAGTGCATGTCGAACCACGCACAGTGAAAAGTTCCGAAGTTGGGATGAATTTATCCCAAAAACAAACTTATAGTTGAAAAACATGTTCTCCCATACATCGATATACGCCACGGTCAATTCTCCAACTGCAAATGTACCTAAGTTCGTAATCATTCGTATTTTTTTTTACAAATTAACAATTTTCGGAATTTTTATTTTACTTGTGCTGTGACTTGCTTCTTGTCTTTCATGATTTTAGGTTAACGGGAAGAATCCTATTATAGGTTTTGATTTATTTGCTAGTGTCAAACTAAATCGCATAAATGGCCGTATTTTTTCATCCTGCTCACTAAGCGAAATGATTGTGCCCTGCTACAAATGCCATGTGTTAGAAAATATTCTGCAAATTTATTTCTTATGGTCTTAGAAAGAAAGATTTTTTTTATTTGGGACTCGCACAGGAAATATAACATCAAAACTGAGAAAATTATAAAAACAATAGCAATTTCAGAAAAGAATATTAAAATTGACTGCCTTGTTGGTCTAGTGGTTGCAAGCGCTACTGCTGAGGTCCTGGGTTCGATTCCCGGGTCGGGCAGTGTTATTGGGTTTTTCTATCTGAAATTTCCAGTAGCAGCTTGGAGTCTGGATTTGTGCCCGGGTTGATGGCAATAGGCTCGCCCCCTATTACATGGGACTTAAACATAACTGGCGAAATGTGGGTGTACCCGCTACATGGACATCTCTCCCAACTCTTCGGGGAAACAAGGCGTGATGCTATGTAATATTAAACTTAAAAACATTGTGTGTTCAAAAAAGTTGCTCTTCTTGGTACATTCCTCATAGATATCAAGGAAGTATTTCCTTCAGGATCATTTGGCCATGAGCCTGGATGCAATCCACCTTCATTTTCAGTATCAAAAGTACCTGTATTCGTGGTGAATTTTTAGATTGCCTTAAAAAGTTATGCAGTAAACAACTCTTCATAACAATATTGGATAAGTACTTTTGGTTCCAATAAAAGTGGTTTCTTAAGTACCTACCCTAAAAATATCCAACATAATACCGAAAACGTTTTCGACTATTCTCCAAACACGAGACAAATGACAATTAAATTCAAAATATTTTATTTCACATAAACCTACAAGGGCACTTATGAAACGTCAGAAGCTAGGTGGACTGTTCCAATTGGTCGCTTCCTATGCAGATATGGAGGAGAGCCGGCAAGAAACTCCACGGTTACTTTTTTTTAATAAATGGTTTCTACAATGTATTCAAATTACAGTATTAATAGGTATGAGAGGACAGTGTAGGCCTATCAACAAGTACCAGGTACTTAGTAAAATAGAAAACGGTCCACAACTCTACAGCCTACAACGTTCTCACATTCACAAAAACCTAAAAGAAAAGAATACATTTAAAAGATAAACAAAATAATAAAAATAAGGACCCATTTAAGGGCCCGTGCTGTGTAAATTCTTGCGATGCTATGTTTGTGCCTAATTCGATAAAAACAATATAGAAAACTAGCCTTTGCCCGCGGCTTCGCACGCGTAAAGGTCGGAAAATATCCCACAGGAACGTATTACCGATATTCAGAGTACTTATCATATGTCCTAACCCAGGTCATAGCCTATCCGTATGCCTTTCATCTAAATCTGTTCAGCCGTTACGGCATGAAAGGTAACAAACAGATAGATACTAAATCTGTTTTAGGGTTCCGTACCTCAAAATGAAAAATGAAAACCCTTAAAGGATGACATCGTTGCCTGTCAAGACACTTTTTCTCAGAAACGCGTGGAGGTATCAAGTTGAAATACTATGTTCGGCTCAATCACACATTTATATCAGTGGAAAATAATACTTACCCGATAAAATAGGTCACACAGGGAGACGTCATTGCGTCATTCCTTAGGTAATTGCTGAAAACCAGCGCTGTCGACATTAGGTTCGTCCGAATTTCACAGCTTTTCGCTGAGCAAGGACCTGTTCTTGCACAGATACGACGCACAGCCAAATTTTTCTGGTTATTTGTTACAAAAGTAGTTAACTCTGCAATAGGCATCTTGTGTTTGTTATGTTTTATTTTGTTGTCATTTGCCAAGGTTGCATCAGTAGGTAATTAGTAATTACGCAATATTGTCTTTGGTCTGTGGCCTTGACATCAACCAATGAACCAGTGATATTTAAGCCATGAACAACAATGTCAAACTTTTTCTGGATTAAATACGAGGCTTTTGGCTACTTTTGTATTGTGTGTATTTTATGTCTAGTTTTTAAAATGTGCGTTTTGTTTGTGCAGAATAAACAAGTTTTCTTTCTTTCTTTCTTTTCTTTAAATAGATATTAAAAAATATCAATATAGATATATTATTTATTATTATTTCGTGTTGTTCTATCTCCTCTCAGGCTCAGTTCCAAGGGTGAATCAGTGGTGGACATCTCGTTCGCCAGCCCCGCTCTGTCGCCGCGTGTAATCGACTGGCACGTCATAGAGGAGGTGGAGACCTATTCCGACCACCGGTACATCCGGTTTGACGTCTCCACCCAGACCTCGAGCGCGCCGGTCCGACAGGCCCCGAGTGGTCCGCGGTGGGCGCTGAAGCGGCTGGACCGGGAGCTCCTCCTGGAAGCCTCGATCGTGCAGGCCTGGGTGTCATCACCGGACAGGCCTGCCGACATTAACGACGAGGCGGAGTGGTTCCGGGAGGCCATGTCCAATATATGTGACGTGGCAATGCCCCGAGTCCAACCTGGACGCGCTTCGCGCCAGGTGTACTAGTGGTCGCAAGAGCTGGAAGCTCTACGCAGGGCGTGCGTTGCTGCGCGACGCCGGTACGCCAGGCACCGCAGGCTCCGTATCCGTCCTCCGGATACGGAAGCCATTCAGGCGGAGCTGTACGAGGGGTACAGAGCGGCGAAGACCACCCTCCAAGCGGAGATCCTGCGGGCCAGGGCACTGGCCCGCGAGGAGTTGCTGGAGACTCTGAACAGAGACCCGTGAGGACGCCCATATAAGATGGTGCGGGAGAAACTCCGCCCATGGGCTCCCCCGCTGACGCAGAGTCTCCGGCCCCAGCTTGTGGAGGACGTGGTGAGCGCTCTGTTCCCTTCAAGAGGGGAACATACGCCCCCACCCATGGCTCCGCCCATTGCGGTGCCCGATGCGGACCACACCGCCGACGACGACGACGATGCTCCGGAGGTGACCGAGGTAGAGATGAGAGTGGCGGTACGCAGGATGAGTGCGAGGAATACCGCCCCAGGACCCGATGGCATACCCGGAAGGGCCTGGGTCCTGGCCATGGGGACTCTCGGGCCTCGACTGAGAGGGCTCCTAAGCGCATGTATGGAGAGGGGCCAGTTCCCACTTTGCTGGAAGACTGGGAAACTGGTCCTCATCAGGAAGCCGGGGCGCCCAGCGGACTCTCCGTCCGCCTATCGGCCCATTGTGCTGCTCGACGAGGTGGGCAAGCTCTTTGAAAGAGTCATTGCAGACCGCCTCGTCGGGCAGCTGGTGCGAGTGGGGCCGGATCTGGCGGACGGCCAGTTCGGTTTCCGCAGGGGGCGCTCTACGGTGGACGCCATCATGCGCGTGCGGGCCCTCACGACAGGGGATGCTGTGGCCCGGGGTGGGGTCGTCTTGGCGGTGTCTCTAGACATCGCCAATGCCTTTAACACCCTGCCCTGAAGTTGCATCAGGGAGGCACTTCGGTATCACCGGATGCCGACCTACCTCTGTCGTGTGGTCGAGGCCTATTTGACAGACAGGGCTGTCATCTACCCCGGTCACCAAGGAGAGTGGAATGTCGTGCGGTGTCCCACAGGGATCGGTCCTGGGGCCGCATCTGTGGGACATCGGATACGACTGGGTGCTGCGCGCCGACCTCCCTACTGGCGTCAGCGTCGTTTGTTACGCTGACGACACGCTGGTCCTGGCGCAGGGGAGGTCGTACCAGGCGGCGGCCGACTTAGCGACACGCGGGGTTGCGACAATCGTCGACAGAATCCGGCAGCTGGGACTCGAGGTGGCCCTGCACAAGTCCGAGGCCATGGGTTTCTATGGTCCTCGTAGTGCGCCACCGTCGGGTTCCCAGGTATTGGCGGGAGGGGTTCACATCGGCGTCGAGTCGACGATGAAATATCTGGGACTCATCCTCGATAGCCGGTGGAACTTCGTGGAGCATTTCCGACGTTTGGCTCCCAGACTGGACCGGGCCGGGGCTGCCTTGAAGCGGCTCCTGCCCAATCTGGGAGGTCCAAACGCCTCCTGCCGGAGGCTCTACGCGGGGATCGTGCGGTCCATGGCCCTTTACGGGGCGCCGGTGTGGGCGCCTTCATTGAGGCGGCAGCCAGGCCGCCGGCTGAACGCGTCCCAAAGGGTCATGGCCATCCGGCTGGCCCGAGGATACCGCACGGTCTCCTGCGAGGCGGCGAGCCTCCTTGTCGGAGTACCGCCATGGGATCTGGAGGCAAAGGTCCTCGCGCACATTTGGGAGTGGCGCGAGGAGGCGAAGCGCCGGGGCTTAACTCCGATGCCGCAAGAAGTCGCGGCACAGCGGACAGAGCTCCGGCGGGATCTCATGGCGGAATGGAGAGTGCGATTGTCGCAACCCAGCGCTGGGCACGCCACAATTGCGGCGGTAAGACCCCTCTTTGAGGAGTGGCTAGAGAGGCGCCACGGCGTCCTCACCTTCCGCCTGACGCAGGTACTCACCGGACACGGCTGTTTCGGGAGGTACCTGTTCAGGATAAAGCGGGAGGAAACGCCCGGGTGTCGTCACTGTGTGGATTGCCCGGAGGACACGGTGGAGCATACGGTGGAGGTCTGCCCGGCTTGGGCAGGGCATCGCCGTGTCCTCGTGGATGCGATCGGCGGCGGTGATCTCTCCCGTCCGGCCCTGATTCGGGCCTTGCTACGGAGCGAGAGGAAATGGGAGGCCGTCACCTCTTTCTGCGAAGCAGTAATTCTCGCGAAGGAGGAGACGGAGCGCGTTAGGGAGAGGCAAATTTCGCGCCCTCGCGCCCCTAACCGCCGCAGCAGGAGACGCCCTGGGCGTCGGGAATCGCAGGAAGATTTCCGGCCACCGTAGGCGCGGGCTTGCGGACGGTGAGCAATGGGTAGCTCGCCGTCCGATAAGGACCAGGCCCGGGTCGATGGCGCGTTGTGTTCCACGCGCGCCTCAAAGAGATGTCAGCAGAATTGACGGGGTCCGCTAGGGCCAATGCCAATGCCGGGGGTTCGAAGAAAACCGATAGGGAAATCGTGGCCCCCGGCAACATGGCATAGGAAGGAACACGGGTGGGTTTTAGTCAGTAAGAGTCTGACACGCCCTCCCGCTCCACCCAGAGCGGGAGAAGTTATTTGATAATTTCCCACCAAAAAAAAAGTTTTTTGAAATTTCTGAATTTTCTCGTACTCAAACCTCAGTTGGCCCGATATAGTTTTTTGACCCTCGTAATAAGAAATAGGATCGACTGGCATCAAAAAAGTTGTTGTGAAAATTGCCCATGTTCTTGCTGACTGTAATTTTTTTTTTAAATCTTTGAATGCAGATCAAAATGTTTCAAAAAGTTAAGGACAGTCTCCTAAGACCGTTTTCTTATAGCGACAACGGTCAAGGTACCTGCCTTTATTGCCCCATATCAACATCCACTCTGTATATGTTATGATTGACTACTTAGCTCCATAAAGGTATGGCGTGATTATAATCTTTTAAAAGGTTTAATTCGTAATTATCTGCAATATTATAACCTTTTACTCGTAGATAGTCTTTTTACAGTTTGCGGTAAACTATAGAAGAATACGAACATAATGCAATATTGCTCATCCCCCATAGCAAATAGCGAGATAATAATTTTTGGCAAAGTCTCTTGTGACGTTTCCATTATTTCACATATTATAGATTATTTATACCAATTTTCAAGTTAATCAAGCCTCACAGTAAAATCCTCCGCTGTGAAAATTAATACCCCGTTTCACCCCGTCAGGGATAAATTTTCAAAAAACCCTAATATATGTTTTTATTTATTTTCAGTCTTTAGTATAAATACTGAGTTTCGAGTTAATCAGACCGCGCGTTAAAATTCTTCCATACAAACTTTGACACCCCCCATTCCTCCCTTAGGGGGTAGTTTAGAAAAACTAAAAATGGAAAACTTTATAACTTACATAGATAAGTATTCGTGCCAAGTTTCAAGTTTGTTAACTCAAGGAATAAGATTTTTCATACAAAGTCCCCCCTTTTCACCCCCTTGAAAGTCGATTTTCCAAAAGTCCTTTCTTATTGGATGCCTACGTTATATTATCTTGTGTGCCAAATTTCAGCCCAATCCGTTCAGTGGTTTGAGCTGTGCGTTGATAGATCAGTCATTCAGTTAGTCACCCTTTCCTTTTACAGATATAGATTGTAGGTATATAATGTCAAAAAATGAAAGATTATGTCAAGGAAGAATGTAAAAAAAGTCAAATAAAATAATAATCGTAATTTAGGAGCAGTTAATAGATATTTACATTGCTATGCCGTTAATGAGGTATCCGGAAATTGCCAATTAAAAATTATTTCTTATTTTCCCTTAGCCTGGAGACGGCTTCAACATATTTTCAGTCAGAGCAAATGCATTATCTGCCACAAACACGTAGGGAAGTGGTTCCTCCTTGAAGGGCAAATTAGTTGATGCTGGAAAAAACAGTTCATTTCTAAAAAAAAATCTATACATCTCTGTATTTCTGCAAACACCGCCATTGTTTATTTTACCATAACATCCGCAATCCACAAATGTGAAATTATAGTCAGCATTCACCAAATCTGACAGAACAATGCTAAATGTGGCTTCGAATCTCAAGGCCCACACAGACCGACACGCGCCGTCGGAAAAGGCATGGTGTGTACAATAGAATAGAATAGAATAATTATTTATTTGCATAGATCGCAGGTACAAAAAATGCAGATGTTTGTGTGGGCTGGTGCGCTTGCGTGCGCGATATCGCGCACCGTGGGAAGACCCTTCGTGCGCGGTGCGTGGTCGTGCGCCGTGCGGGCCGGTGCGTGTGCGTCCGCAATATCGCGCACCGTTGGAACCGGCCTTAAGGCAGGATTATGCGACAAACATAAATTATTCTACTAAAAATAACGAGAAGTTAATTTTAGTTGCCTGATAACCTTTTAACCGCAAACCCGCGAAAAGTAAGTAAGAAGTCACTAACTGAAAAAGGGATTACAAATTTTATACACAAAAGTTTCGAATTTGGAATTAAGTTTTTTTCATATCTTTATTAAGTGCCAGTAAGATAGTTTGCCTATTAAAACCTCTTTAGAACTAAATGATTACCAATAATGTAGAAAAATCAAAACCGCCCGTTTTTTTGCAAAGGAGTGTATATCAGCAACTAGCTTCCGCCAGCGGCTTCACCCGCGTGATATCTTTATAAATTATAGCCTGTTTTACTCAGTGATAATATAGTATTATACTGGTGAAAGAATTTAAAAAATCGGTCCAGTAGTTTTTGAGTTTAATTTTTTACAAACAAACATACAAAAAGTATTAGTTTAGATAATGATTGTTTCTGAGGGCATGCGGGTGGATAACTTCTGAAGCGGTAAAAACATCAAGACACAAGTATCCTTAAAAAAAATATTGTGATCAAGTCGTAAAGTAATGGTTGTAAAAAGCTAGCTAAACTTGACAGTATATAAAATGGGGATGTATTTTTTCTATTATAAATTTATTTTTGAACTAACCAAGTACCTATAGAAAACATTTGAGTAGGTATTAATTAAAATATCAGCCTGTATAAATATCTCTAGCTCAATCAGATCTTACATAATCCATTTCTGGAAATATGCCCTGCAGCCATTATAAGTAGGCATAATACATAGGTATTATGTTTTAGGAGAGAGAAAACTGAAAATATGTGGGCTTCATTTTTACGGTAACCTTAGTAATTTATCTTTCTAAAAGGGGACGTGATTCAACTATATTATGTCTATCTTACTCCAAATGTGAGCATTATTATATGTTTAAGGGGGAGCAGATATATTGTCTCAAGATGGCTGGTAACTGAGTAAAAGACATGTGATATGCAATAATGAATTGAATTGAATTGAAGTTTCAAAAGAGTCGAATGTCAAAGTGCATTCTCGCTATTTATTATCAAGATAAATACGTCAGGGTTTTCGAATCTATATCGGAAATACACAACGTTTATGAATTTATTGTCTGAAAGTGAAGTGTCCTTTTAGGTACTTACTTAATCGATAGCAGACTCGTTGATATTATACAATTACATAATAATACATCCTATGCCGTTTTCGGCTTCATACTCAACTAACCTGGTATCAGAGTTTTAAAGCCGCCCATGGGCCTCTGACTTAGCTTCACATGCCGTCAAGCAATATTTCTCAGGCATGCCGGTTTCCTCACGATGTTTTCCTTCACCGTTTTTGAAGCAAGTGTTAATTATACAATACGCACATGAACCCAAAAAGTCAGAGGTGCGTTCCTTGGGCACTTGGGTTCAGACTCGAGACCTATGACTTGGCAGTCCGACTGTCACACCACTAGCCTATCACTGCTTACGTTTTCGGCTACGGTGACTACTTTTGTTTCTGATGACTATAGGACGGGCGTGTGCTCTGATGTGGCTAGGGCTGCCAACCCTCCGGGTTTGACCCGGAGAGTTCGGGTTTGAATGATGCATCACCGGGTTACGGGTTGACATCGTATATCTCCGGGTTAAACGGGGTGGGCCCGAAGTCCTAAGTCCTATCGCTCGCTTTAATATTACCGGTGGATTTAATGTGGGTCCGGTTATTGAAGACAGCAAATCTTACTGAAATCCAGAAAATCCTTGGAAAAAAAATCTCTGTCCCCATTAGTAACGCTTTTGTGGAACGCGTTTTTTTCTTGATGCTAATGGACAGATGAACGAAACTGTCTATCAGTCGAAATAGTCAAGTCGGAGTTAATAGTAAAAATAAATTAAGATATTTTAGGTTAAAAAAAAACCTGAACAAGAAAAATTGCTTAAGAAAAACAGTCCACAAAAAAATATGATTTTAAGAATCAAGGTGGACCAGTAGTACTGTAGGTATATGTAGTGTATACTTACTTCCGTTCTTTTTTTTAATAAACATGATTGTGAAATTTCTGTCTTTTTTCTAAAAAAAACTCAAATCTTCAGGTGATGAAAATGCCATATTTTTTTAAGCAGCTCTAGATGTGGCTAATGTAACCTATCTTGACTGTAAAAGTACGTGCGCAATGAATACCTTTAGAATATCATTGTGGTGGTATATGTTGAATGGTGGTTTACTCTTGAGGTCATCTCGCCTGCTATCGAGATCTCTCTTCCGCTGGGTTTCAAAGTCTGGCTTTTGGATTTACCAAACGCCTCGTAAACACATCTATGCTTTGCCAATTCCTCCCAACTAGAGGGATCTATTTTGCATCTCTTCATATGTCTTTTCTAAACGTCTTTGTATCTGAGAAACTACCCGCGTTGTTTCCGCTTAGTAGTAATAGTAATTTATTTCTCTCAAAATGGTACAAATTTGGTACATGATATTTAGGTTACAGGCAGATTCAAACCTTTGTGAGACCTGGAGTCTATACTGGGTTCGGGACCTGCATGACAGATCTCCAGGCTCAAAATTACTACATTAAATTGCACTTACGTACTACATACAACATTGTAAAAGCTCCAAGTACTGAGAGGAAGGGAAATTAATTTACAAAACAAACGGAGATGTGCTATGTGTTTCTTTGAAGAGTGTTGTGTGTCCGTAAGTGCAATATAAGTCCTCGCACACAGCACCCACGAAGGGCACTGTGCGCGAGCACCTACTTGCCCGAGAGTGTGTGTGTGTGTGTCTGTGTGTGGTTAACAAGGTGAAACGCGATTAAAGATTAATTTGAGTAGGTGCATATTCCCGGTCTCTCTTGCCGGTCATCTTGCCGTCCTTGAGTTTAGAAAAGAAGATGCTCTTAGCTACCCTCTCTTCAAGCATCCTCACAACGTGTCCAGACCAGCACAGCTGACGATGATTAGATAGACTTCAATTCCGTTAGAAACACGGATGTCCTGCGAAGGGCTATCGCAGGACATCCGTGTTTCTAACACGGTCGGACCATTTGATGTTTAAGATATCGCGGAGGCACTTAAGGTGGAATCGGTCTAAGGGTCGTATGTGTCTCCTGTACACGTACCACGTCTCAGTGGAGTACAGGATGTTTGGCAAGACGATGGCTATGTACAAGTTGGCCTTCGTTTGCCACAATTAAGAAAGAAAGAAAAATTGGTTATTCTGCACAAAATAAAAGCACATTAGAAAAAAATATTACATAAAATACACATTCACCAAAAGCCAAAAGCCTCGTATTCATTATTCTAAAACTAATAAAAGTTTGACAAATTTTGTCTATTCCTTATGTCAAGGCTGGAGACCAAAGACAATTTACAATTTTGTTTGCGATAATACCAAATGAAAACAAACAAACAATCAAAACATTAAAAAAATCACATACTTAGTACCTAAAATATTCTAAGAGATGTTATTTTGTTAAACTTCAAATGTAATGTAAAAAGTTGCTTGACTGTTGACACATCATCTATAAAGTCGGTATAACTTATATCTTCCGGGAAATATGTAGGTACACACGGCTACACATTTCCAATATAAGCTGATCTCGCATTGTAAAGGATTTCCGTACAGTGAGAGGTTAGTTTATATTTTAAAGGTATAGCTTGATATGTAGCCGTGTGTACTATCGAAGAAACGCATAACTAAGCAGTTTGAAAACAAAATCCCGTGCACACAACCCTTTTTAGGGTTCCGTAGCCAAATGGCAAAAAACGGAACCCTTATGGATTCGTCATGTCTGTCTGTCTGTCCGTCCGTATGTCACAGCCACTTTTTTCCGAAACTATAAAAACTATGCTGTTGAAACTTGGTAAGTAGATGTATTTTGTGAACCGCATTAAGATTTTCACCCAAAAATAGAAAAAAACAATAAATTTTAGGGGTTCCCCCATACTTAGAACTCAAAATTATTTTTTCATCAAACCCATTCCTGTGGGGTATCTGTGGATAGGTCTTCAAAAATGATATTGAGGTTTCTAATATATTTTTTTTCTAAACTGAATAGTTTGCGCGAGAGACACTTCCAAAGTGGTAAAATGTGTCCGTCCGGGGACCCCCTGTAATTTATAAAATAAGAGAATGATAAAACTAAAAAAAAACATATGATGTACATTACCATGTAAACTTCCACCCAAAATTGGTTTGAACGAGATCTAGTAAGTAGTTTTTTTTTAATACGTCATAAATCGTAAACCGCAATTTACCTTTCATTCAATGTTACTTGCTGCTACGGAACCCTTCACAGGCGAGTCCGACTCGCACTTGGCCGCTTTTTTCGTAGGCAAGCGTTACTATATCCGCCGAGCGCTGCAAGCAGAAATAGCCCTTACGGTGTATATTATGCGTTTCTTCGATGGTACATAGTTTGTGTTTGTTATTTTTTTCTTTTTGTATCCCGTCATCCATAAGTAATAAATAGCACATGAGTCGACTAGTTCCAAACTTCCAATGAAAAATGAATTCTTTTTAATTTTCCTCGAGATTTTACGAGAATATTATTAACATTGGTTCTAGAAAATCACGAATATACACTAGTTTACTAGAAAGCTATCAATTATTCAGTTTCTTACGTCTGAGTTTGATTAAATACAATATTTGTTTTTATTAAATATTCATGAGAATTTAAAATTGATATACCTAGCAAAGTTCAAAATTAATGGAGAAACTTAGACAGACTACATAAACAAATAATGTTATCTTATTGTGGTCTGCTGGGCATAAATCTAGAAAATCTTTGTGGTAAAATGGTGCGTTTCGAAGAATACTTTTGGTGCGCTTCATTTGGTGCGTTTCAAAGTTGGTGCACTTCGGGGAATACCCCAAAATCTATACTAGTTACCTACTTACCTACAGATCGAAATATCCATAAGGTATATATATAAAAATCTTAACAATAGTAAGTATAGTATCGACTATTCAAGCTTAACTATCTCACATTTTGGAAACAAACATTTTCTCCCTAATTAACCATTTTTAGGGTTCCATACCTCAAATGGAAAAAAAACGGAACCCCTTATAGGATCACTCGTGTGTCTGTCTGTCCGTCTGTCACAACCAATTTGCTCCGAAACGAATGGACCGATTTAGTTAAATAATATTACACATATGAATTTTTGTAACCCGAACACGAACGTGTAACGTAAATAAATTAATTTTGAATATAGGGATTAGGGATCACTTTTGGGGGGCAAATAAGAAAATTTTAAAAAAGTTTTGCTAACAGTACCGTGTGACATATCAAATGAAAAGGCTTGTTGCGAGGATTTTAAACATATAATTTTAAAATAAATACTTTTAAAGATATTTAAGAAATTCCAAGAAAATTGACCATTGACCCCTCTTATCTCCGAAACTACAGGACCTAAAATTTTGAAAAAACTACATAGTATGGCTAAAATAAATAAACAGTACTGTATAGTATCGTTATATGACATAGTATGGCTCTTTACTCATAAATTACAAGACAAGAAAACCTATAAGAAGTCTATGGTCTTAAATAACATGGTAAATCTCTCAAATTGTGCGTACAAACTAACATTTGCAGTTGGAATGTATGGGAGAACATGTATTTCAACTACAATGTTAAGTTTGTATTTGGGATAAATTCATCTCAACTACGGAACCTTTCATTGTGCGTAGTCCAACACGCACTTGGCTGGTTATTTTAACTACTTGACAAAACTTAAAGATTTTATGTAAATTTAATATCCTATACTATTAAACGAGCAATATTTGTATACATATTTATTATTACTTATTATATATATTTGTACTCACATTCTTGAAAACGGCTCTAACGATTTCGATGAAAGCTGCAATATAGGGGTTTACGGGGGCGAAAATCGATCTAACTAGGTCTCATATCTGGGAAAAAAAAAATCTCCAAATTTTCACTCGAGCAGAGCTCAATCGCCCAAAGTTTAGAACAAGATAATGAATAATGACATGGGTATAATGACATTAGAATAATGACACGAGAATAATGACATTAGAATCATGGAATTAGAATAATGACATGGCAGCATGGAATTAGTAAGTACCTACTATCATGGTAGCATGGAATAAGTAGGTACTATACATGGATTACTATGAACTTTCCTATTAACTATTAAATAAGCATTCTCTATTTTCACCAGAGCAGAGCTCACATAAGCCTTCCAGAATAAAGTATTTAAATGGGGAATAAAACGAGAGTGTATGTATGCATGTATGTGTTAAAATACGTCCTGAAAGATTAATGTCCAATCAATCTTTAGAAGCCAATAAAATTGAGTTCTAAACATAAACGAAGGAAAAATACGAACTCAACTAACAACAAAAGTAACACATTTCACACACGATTCTTTAAACCGCAAAATAACTCATCATGAAATACTGTAATCTTACACATTACTCAAATAGTTTCAAGATTCTCCGTCGATTCAGACTTACGACTCAGAACTTTTGTAAGCTTGAAAGAGGACATCTAGTGTTCAACTATGGAACTAAAATATAGAACGTTTGACCGTTCTTTGACTTCTTAAGTGTGGGCAATGTTTCTTTATGTGCTGAGAGCTTTTAGATTATGTTTGTGTTATTTTTAACATTTTCTCTCCTTATTTTCGAAACGGATTTTGAAGGTCTTAGAAAATAATTTCGAGTTCTCTAGTTTTATCGTTCTTTGTTAGTAGACTTTATTTTTTTACTGTGTTTGACCTGTCGGCAACAATTTTGTAGCCTCCTTCACCGCCTTTTTCAGTCTTGATTAACATAATTAGGTTTAGAAAAATGATACAGACTTTCTTAACAAATATTCAGCGTCATCTTCAATTTACAGACCGTTCACTATAACTTGTCCTTTGCCGTCATTTTGGCACCATTGCCTGTCAAGTTTAGTTTCGATACTAATTGAGTTCAAAATGGCGACTGAGAGAACAGTGCTACCAATTACGTCACGGGACAAGTTATAATGAACGCACTGTAGTATCAAAATTCTCTATGTTCAGAGTAAATATGATCGCCTCTAAATTATGTCTTAAAGCCTCATATCTTTTAATGGAACCCATTCTTATAAAACACGCTTTTTCTCAACAATATCATCTTTCTTACTGAATTTTGGCCGAAAACCGTTGATTACATGACCGAGTTCACTGATAAACAGCCTAACACTGACCACATAACATTGCCAATGGCCTTAGAAAAACTAATAAGACAAGACAAATTTAATACAGTCCCGAAAGTTGTAAAGGATTTTTTTGCCTCACTTCTGTACACAGTTCGTTTGTCTATAAGTACTTACACTTTGTTTCGACGTACTATGAAGGTACTTTAGATCTTTTGTCTTTTTAAGATGTTAAACTATGTTGATATGTAGCTTTAATATTATTAATAACTAGCGGGATAATGTAGCTATACAATGTTGAAAAAATTTTTCAAATCGGTCCAGTAGTTTTTAAGTTTATTCGTTACATACAAAAATATAAAAATTCAAATCTTTCCTCTTTATAATATTATCAGTATAGAAGTATAGATTATGTCACCCTTTGCCATTCTTATTTTTCTGTGTACCTACTACGTATTTGGTGTAATGTTTAGAGTTATACTAACTGTCAGCTGTGCAGCTAACTTATATTAAATAAATAAATAGTCAAGTCAAATGAAATAATAATTGTTTTATAGCAAAAATGTTGTATCATCCTAATATTAGAAATGCGAAAGTGAGTTTGTTTTGCTTTCACGCTAAAACTGCTGAACAGATTTAAATGAAATTTGGCACATGAGTAGACCATGACCTGGATTAGAGCATAGGATACTTTTTATTCCGATATTCCCATGGGATCGAGATTTACGCGGGTGAAACCGCGGGGCACAGCTAGTTGTATTGATAAATAGTGGAATGAATTTAAAATATTTTCTTTGCTTTAGCAAGGCTAAATCGATGCCTGTATCAAAGTCAAAGTGAAATAATTTATTTCAAGTAGGCCATTAAAAGGCACTATTCAACGTCAAAATTTACATGAAAATAGAATTGATTCCAAAAGATAGTTTAGTATGGAGAATAATGGGCAAGAAACTTCATAGTTAAAACTCTTTTAAAATGTTTCACAATATTTTGTATATTATATTTTAGTGAAGACGATGTACGGTGGGCTGCATCAATTTGGTACCCCAGTTGTATTAAAATTTTAATACAACTGGAGTACCCAATTCATGCAGCCCATTGTACCTAAAATAAAATTACTATATCACAAAGGTACAAAGTATTAAAAATTAAGCAATGTTTGTTTCTGAAGGCCTCACGCAAGGAGGACCGATGGCCTTATGAAGGCGGCTGGATTCCGCTGGATGCGGGAAGCACAGAACTGTAGGTAATACTAATACAACACAATCACAATTTGTTTCGATTTGAAACAGGTAAGCATTGCTTCATAAGTTGGAAAAAAAAAATCTGCTCAACAACGTAAATAACGCAATGAATGTTGTTGAACTGTCAAAATGAAACAAATTAGGCAAAATTGTTTTCGAAAATAAGTTACGCAATTAGGGTCGACGTGGCGGGGAAGCCTATATCCAGCAGTGGACGTCTTTCGACTGAAATGATGATGATGATGATGATGTTTCTGCTATTGTCTTTTGCCGCTTCTTTGTAACATGACAGTCTTCATCACTGCCCCCTTGTATTTTTTTTTAAATTTCCCTAAATCACCAAGCAAGCTTTCTGCCTAACTATCTACGTTAACATTTCGCTTTTCTCACATTAATTATGGACCAGCATTACAAGACAAAGATAAAGAAATTTATTCATCGGATATGGTAGGGTACAAAGTTGGTTAATATAGTTATGTTCAGGACACATCCGCCGCTAAAAGCGGCAAACGAATATTTACATTATTACACATGGGCATAAAAACCTAACTTATGTACTACTTATACTCTAATAAACAATAAAAACACTTAAAACTAAATGTAGACATAAAGATACATTTATACTCTAATAGACAATATAAAATAAAAGAAACACAACAACAACAACACTTTTATTATAAAACTAAATAAATCTAATGTGTAGGTAATTACCCTTATCATAAATTTTTAATTTGACTGAATAAAAAATATTTTTGAGACCATTGAATGGCACAGTAGATTGATACCAACATTCCTTTTCTATCAGTTCATTCTAAACTGCTGTAAATGCGTTTTATTTTAGGATCTCGAGTACTAGACTACTAGAGCTACCCGTGGAATTCCAAGCACGTAATAGACGATATGTAAAGGAAAATTTACGAGATACAGCACGTGTGCATAATAAACATTTAATAGCTTGTTACTTCTCGATACACATCAATCGAATGGCGTGATTGATAAGTATTGATACGTACAAGCATATTCGATAGTATAAGCATTCTTTGGTGGGGTTCGTGGCTAAATAAAATAAGTAAAATAAATAAAATAACATAAATAAAATAAAATAAAATAAATGTTCTGCCTAGCCTTTTCCCAACTATATTGGGGTCGGCGTCCAGTCTAACTGGATGCAGCTGAATACCAGTATTTTACATGGAGCGACTGCCTATCTGACCTCCACAACCCAGTAACTGGGTAATACGATACCCCTTGGTAAGACTGGTTGTCAGACTTTCGGGCTTCTGACGACCCGTAACGACTGTCAAAGATCCACGAATGACAGCCGGGACCAACGGCTTAACGTGCTTTTCGAGGCACGGAGGAGTCTCGGAGCGGCTGTTGTTAGTACTTAGCCACGAGCTCCTAAAATAAAATAAATAAATAAATAAAATAAAATAAATAAATAAATAACATAAATAAAATAAAATAAATAAATAACATAAATAAAATAAAATAAATAAATAACATAAATAAAATAAAATAAATAAATAACATAAATAAATAACATAAATAAAATAAATAAATAACATAAATAAAATAAATAAATAACATAAATAAAATAAAATAAATAAATAACATAAATAAAATATATAAAAATATTTATTCCGGACCACATGATCTATACAAAAAACATAATAGGTAGCTAGCAATTACCAGCTTTTATTCTTGTTAATTATATTGTGTGCTTTTTGGTCTGTGCTAAACAAATGTATTTTCTTTTTTTCAATATAATAGCCGCACGGCAATTACGCCATGAATTATTAATTGATTTAACCGGAAAATACTCCACATATTTTTATTTAGCCGCAGTTTCCAATGGTTATAAATTACATAACACATTCAAGGTCTACAATGTTAATTTCTGCGTTTTACATAGTAAATCCTTTAGATAATATATAAATAAACAAGACAGTAGATAGCGGCGGAAAACCGCCTTTGTTATGCGAAAATATTATGTTGTTTGTTTATAATAAGTGATTGGCTCGTGGCCAAATGATAACAGCCGAATGGATCGATCGATCAGGTTAAGCTACTCTTACCGGGGTCGGTCCATGGATGGGTGACCATCTTCTCACACCGAGAACCCTCCGTGTCTCGGAAAGCATGTTAACCCGTTGGTCCCGGCTGTCATTTGTAGATCTTTGACAGTTGTCACGATTCGTTTAAGCCTGAAAGTCTGACAACCAGTCTTACCAAGGGGTATGGTATTGCTCAGTAACTGCGTTGTAGAGATCAGATAGGCAGTCGCTCCATGTAAAATACTGGTATTCAGCTGCATCCGGTTAGACTGGAAGCTGACCCCAATGTAGTTGGGAAAAGGCTAAGCAGATGATGACATAAATCGAATCGCGTGAAGAGCGTTTATTCTGAAAGTGGGCAACATCGCAAATAGATGTCAAATATTTCGCTATTTTGATTAATTTGGCAATATTACTGTATGGAAATAAGAAATGTGGTTAACTAGTTCCCTAGAATATTAATAATGAATTATAACACTGAATTTGATGATTTAACAATTTTAGGTGTAAAAAAGGCATTTGGAAAGTTCCAAATACTTTTTTTACATCTAAAACTAAATATTCGGTACTACGATATTAATTATTGCATTTCATACCTAATCAATATTTTAGTTCCCTAGTTAGCCACAATTCTAAATTCCATACAGTAATATTGCTAAATTAATCAAAACAGGTAAATATTTGACAGTAATTACAACACGTTGCCAACTTTTAGGATGAACCCTCTTAATAAAGTATTGTGTACAACATATCTCGATAGTGGGACCATTCTTTTTTTGTGGTTCCAGGTTTAAAATTGACTACCTGCTTTTTTACTGTGAGTATTTTAATAGCGTATATGGCAGGCAGCATTTCCCTCCACATTCTACATTAACTTTGTATCCGCTTCGGTGGTCTAGTGATTAGACCACCTGTCTCAGGCTCAGACTTCCCGGGTTCGATTCCCAGTAGGCGAAAAATTTTCTGCTCGATTTGGTTGGTGGTAGGTAGGGCTTGTTCTCAGTCCGCCTAAGATACCACCATCTTATTTAAGTCTGTCGCCATAAAAACAATGTTAACAGCATTGTTGTGTTTCGGCAGTAAGAGGTAAGATAGCCCGTTCCTTTGTAGTTTAGGATTCCGGGTGAAGTTCGCTTCCACCTTCGGCCTGATCATCACTTACCAGCAGTTGAGATGCTCGCCAAGAGCTTCCCCGTAGTGGTGTTTTTTTTTTTTTGCAAAGTTACTACCACCATGCAGATGATGCCTACCTCTGCCGCTAAACAGCATTTGCCGAGTTCTGGTATGTAGATTATGAGTCCTGTGCAACTTTCTCTCTAGAAGGGGCAACGCTTTTAAGTTTGCGATACCTCTAGTTCTGAAACCAATTAATTTGTCAACTGTTAAGCATAATTCCTAACATCCGTTCATTACAGTCTATAAACCTAATGAGAAGTGGTGACCCAATCGTAACGGCCCCGGCTTACAAGTTGTAGGTCGTGGGTTCGAAAACAGGCAGGCGCTTAACTTTGTGTAAATAATTTCACCACCACTGCTCTCGAAACGGTAAAGGAAAACATCGTGAGGAAACCGGCATATCCTAGAACCAAAAATTCGAAGACATGTGACATCTACCAACCCGCACTGGGCCTGCGAGGCCTACATACTCCCTCTCGAAGAGAGAAGGTCTGTGCCACAAGCAGTTGGAACTTCATAGGCTGATTATGCAGTCTATAAGTCTACGGACGCCCATCTCAGACAACGGACACATAAATAAAATTCACGAATCTTGAAGATTTATTTATGCACGATACTCATGCGTACTACACCCACGTTTCCTGAAACATCTATTTTCAATACATTACACAACATAAAACATAAACACTCACAATAGCTTTACGAGCATCTGTTTTGAAAAACAACCGGAAAATATGCGAAGAATCGAAGATTGTGGTAAAATTATATCTGCGGTGACGTCATTGGGCGCGTTATATTTCAGTGTAGAAATCTTCAACGGATTTGTCTTGTATCGGATGGCGGAAAGATACCGCAAGATACTCAACGCTTTATTACACAACGCATTTAAGAAACGCACATTTTTTTTTTGTATTTTATCATGTTTGGGTGGCTTACAGCTATCAGTACAGAAATAACTGAGGTAATTGACGACAAGCCATTTACAAGCCTCCACAGTTAGCAATAGAGTATTGTTGTACAAAGTTTCAAATTGATTAACTATTCGTAAACTATGACACTACTTTAAATCAACTATTAAATTAAGTACCTGCATAGGCAAAGATGCATGCACAACCGCTATTAAAATGCATCAGAATAGTACTAGTTGTTTATGAAACTGTTGCATAATGAGGGGTATTAAAACATGAATGTGTGTTAAAACTATTAAAGTATCACACGAATGTTTTAATACCTAGTTATGTGCAGTTTCATACACTACTTTATCTACTCTCATACATTGGGATTGAACCTAATACTAAATAAAAGATCAAAGTTAAATATCAAGAATAAATTTGAAAAATCCCACGAAATTCAGTACAACAAAACAAATGAATGTCGTCTGCACCAGCACATCACCGCACAAATGCACTACAGCGGGTGCTGCTGTCCCCCGTTTAAACGTTCCAATGCAAAATTTGATGGAAACTCCTTGGTGATATTAACTTCTTGGAATATGTATCGTAATAGTTTTTTTTTTGTTTTATAGCATTATTTTGTTAGAGAAAAAATATGATTCTATTTTTAAATTTCGTTATTGTGTTCATAAAGTATGTCAATATAAATTCCTTTTGAATTTTATAATTCGAATATTACGCAATGAGAGTAAATAATAGTAGATTGTTTACCAAGGGAGCAAAGAACCATTTTTAAGGCGAGAGTGTTTCTTTGAATCCAGAGCGGAGCGAAGGATTCTAAAGTAGAATCCTGAGCGCAGCGAGGGATTCAAAGTACGCCACTCGAGCTTAAAATAGTGTTGCTCCCGAGGTGAACACTCTACTTTTTATCACCCTCTATGAGAAAAAAAAACGTATATGATCCGACCCCCGTCAGGAACAAAGTTCCTTCGCAAGTAAAATTAAAAAAAAATTACTGCCACCATCGTGGATTTACATTATGACCTCACTATAGACTTAAGCACCTTCGAAAACTATGAAAACGATACCCATGATGAAATTTTTTAAATTATTCGCAGCTGCCATCTTGGATTTACATTTTGACCTCACTATCGGTTTTAGCACCCTCGAAAACTATGAAAACGACACCCATGACGAAAAACTTGAAAATTTTCTTAGCTGCCATCTTGGATTTTCATTTTGACCTCAGCATCGGCTTTAGCTCCCTTAAAAACCATGAAAACGATACCCATGACGAAAAATTTGAATTTTTTTGCATCCGCCATCTTGGATTTTTATTTTGACCTCACCATCGGCTTTAGCACCCCTAAAAACCATGAAAGCGATACCCATGACGAAAAATTTGAAATTTTTTGCCGCCACCATCTTGGATTTTCATTTTGACCTCACCATCGGCTTTAGCACCCTTAAAAACCATGAAAACGATACCCATGACGAAAAATTTTAAAATTTTTGCATCCACCATCTTGGATTTTCATTCTGACCTCACCATCGGCTTTAGCACCCTTAAAAACCGTGAAAACGATACCCATGATGATAAATTTGAAAATCTTCAGAGCCGCCATCTTGGATTTACATTTTGACCTCACTATCGGCTTTAGCACCCTCGAAAACTATGAAAACGACACCAAAGACAAAAAAATTGAAAATTTTCTAAGCCGCCATCTTGGATTTTCATTTTGACCAAATTCACACTTTCTCTCTCTTGCCAGCCTGTTACTTGTTCATACAATGTTCGTGTTTGATCTCTTTGGTAATTGGAACTTTTACTTACAATATCCACATTCCAAATTCAAATCACTTTTAATCCCTAGGGATTAAAAAGCTATTTTAGTCCCTGTTTACGAAGAACGAATTAGCTATTTTTGAATAGATGTGATAAAAATAATATTATAGTGTTTAGATAAAACAGTAGTAATGGACGCTAAGCTGCTTGCAAACAAATCAATGTACCTAATTCAAAATATTTTATTTCACATAAACTTACAAGGGTACTTATGAAACGTCAGAAGCTAGGTGCACGGTTCCAATTGGTCGCTTTCTATGGAGAAGAAAGAAGCAAGAAACTTCACGGTTACTCTTTTCAAAATAAATGTTTTCTACAATGTTTTCAAATTACAGTGTTAATAGGTATGGGAAGGCAGAAACGATTGAGAAGTGTTTATTCTTGACAATTTGGTTAAATACTTTAACTGAGGGAATCATGTAAGAACTGCTACGGTAAACTGTGAGAACGTAAGGAGCATAAAGAAGATTTCTCAAACGATAATGTCGAGGTGGAACATTCAGAGATAGCTTAGAAAGAAGTTCAGGACGTTCAATCCTTGATTGTGCTATTTTCACTAGGAACCGTAAGTCAGATGGGAAGTAAGTGGAATCGAGTGCATCGTTCATTGTAACTCAGATATGAGATTTTAAATTTGTTGCCTAAGTATCTCGTGAATTTCCTTTGTATTCGTTCCAATCTATCCGAATGCACTGCATTATTCGGATTCCAAATTTGACTCCCATAATCGACTGACGATGACTGCAGACGTAATGCGAAGTGTCCACTGGTAATAAAATTTGCGGAAGTTGACTTGCGCAAGCGACTTCCAACGTGTTCCAAGTGGACTACTGCAAGTTTTAGTGACTTGCCGAATTTGCTGCAAGTCCCAGTTTTTTAAATTGCACTAGATCTTCGCTTTGGAGTTCTCTTAATAATTGGTCTTGAAGACCTAAATCATTACATCTCAATATCCAGTTTTGTATCTACCCATATCTTACGTTTTTAATTTTTAACAACAATACAATGGACGCAGCTCGTATTTTTCTGCAGCTAGGCATCTTGTTTGACCGCTCTTGCTCAAGTAATTTGTATGCAATTTCTGCCGACACGGTTCTAGAAGATCTTGCAGGAAGTTAACTTCTACACCCTTTTAAAAGCGACTTGAAAATAGAAAAATTGCAGTCAGTGGAAACAGTCCTCAATTGACTTCTGCAAGAAATTGCGGAAGTCACTAGCCAGTGGACACTTGGCTTAAGCACAATACGGAATTTTCAATGTTTTCATTTTGTTGAATGAACTGGCATTATGGATAATGAATCCCACTTCCGGCTTTTGATGCTTTTTTGGCGATATGGTCGACATGACAATCAAAGGTAAGATTACTGTCAAGAAGAATACCATGATCTCTCGTGACATGAGTTCGAGATAAAGACTGATTTGCAATCTACACATGCACTAACGTGTATTTATCGATATCAGTATACCTATGGTGCGTTATAACAGTAGCTTATCAGAACATCACGCCAGTATCCCCTGAAGGGTTAGGCAGAGTTGTACATATAGTACACCACACTTCACCAGTTATGCTTAAGTCCAATGTAACTGGGGGCGAGCCTATTGCCATCTACCGGGCACAAATCCAGACTCAGACCTGCTACTGAAAAATCCAATAACAAAAGGCCTGACCCGGAAATAGAACGCAAGACCTCACGTTCCTCATACAATTGCGATCTCTGGATTTATAATAGTGTTCAAAATTCAATAGTCATTTATTCAAACTAGGCTGAGAATCAGCACTTTTCGAACGTCAAAATTACATAAGACAGTCCTCCAAAAACGCCCACCCTTCACCACTTCCTAGTGCCTTTAGCTGGGAAGAAGAAGTGGCGCAACAAACTCCCCTGCAGCACAGCTATCTGTTCAAGTTAGAAAAAAAAAAGATTATAAAATATACAATATTATGCAAAATAACTTACATTATGCAACACAAAACATAATTTAAATGATACATTATTGGCCATATATGTCAGCTAGCACACGCCAATATACAAAAAAAAAAAAAAAACGTAAACAGAACTAAATATCTAAATAAAAGCCTGGAGGCTTATAAAGGGCGTGCCCGCTTACATAAAGCTGTAATTGAAAGTTATAAATGATAAACTAGGACCATCGAGGTAAAATAAATGAACAGTTAATTACTAGTAACAATAACAAAACCATGATCAGCAAGACGACCAGTCACCACAAGCAGCACCCGTTCACGAGCATAACGCAAAGATCAGCCATTACCCCCCTTGCCATATTTGAGGGAAGGAGGCAACCCGACCCCCGACGCTACCGCAAGCAGTGACATCTAAGGGAGCATGACGAACTTGCTGCCGGTTGCTCAGGCAAAAAATAATATGATCAATTATCGAGGTCGCTAGCTAACCACAAATTGCAATACAAACAAAAACATTGTAATAAGTAGATTATGTCAACAATATTAAAAAAAATAAAAATTGACTTATAAATTCAAATAAAATAAACAATTATAATAAACTCATATAAACTGTCAGCAGGTAAGCTAATTCTGGAGAAAGAACATAAACATTGTATTGAGTTAATCACAGCGACCAACATTCTTATCATTTTAGTAGTCGTTGATACAATGAAAAAAAAAATGAAAAAAAAGAAGTTCGAGAAACATTTTCCGACCGTAACATTTCAATGTTAAAATCTTTAACGGATTTGTCTTATATTGGATTGTGGAAAGATATTACCTGCCACATATACTCCTTGGTGCATAAGCCATGTTATCGATCTTAAGGTGGATAAAAAATAGTATTGCATGGTAATAAAAGTTATCAAGAAGTTTGAAAAAAGTTTTCCAACTAGGTATCAAAAATTAAATATCAATATTTTTAGTAACGTTGCTGCAGCGAATAAAGGTATGAACATGACAAGACCCTTTTAAAAAAAAAAACATAATATTGATCAGTCTTTTCGAGAAAAATACTTAAATTTTTGATAAAAATCGAAGGTGTGTATAGTATACAAATTTCAATTTATTTTATCAAAATGTAACTAAGTTTAGAACCTAAGCAAAATTATGATAAAATATTCAAACTTAAATCAAATCAAATCTTTTTATTGTGGGCATAAGTTATACAGACAGATGTTAGGTAAATTACAGTTCCATTATGTCCTGCCTAATGGGCATACAATAATTAACATTTAATAGGTACCATATTACATATTCTTCCAGGAATTTTAAGTGCAATAACCCTTCAAGATCGTTCATCTTAGCATTCGGTTCAAGGGAGAACATTTACAGATCGTTTTGATGTCTGTAAGTATTTCAAAATGGTGACTACAATTTACACTTTCAAGATACTTTTACATCAAAAGAGGTTCACATCGTTTTCATGAATTTGCTTTGGTTAGATTTTACTCTGGCGTGAGAATTTGATTTGATATTTTGTTTTTTTTTTTACTTTGAAATGGTTATTTTGTGTTGTTTTCTCAGTTTTTTTTAAATATTTTGAATCAATTTGCTTAAAGTTTTTTGTATTTCAGTAAAATTGTATTTTTTTTTCTTTTGCGCTAGGCTTAAGTTGAAAAACCTTAGAAAAAAATCACTTTATAAAAGCGAATTGTCCTGTGGCGGCATCTACATCGCCACATGCGAATTACGCGTAAAAAACCAGACGTCACACAGATCCTGCATCGCGCAATTAAAGTTTACCGTGCGAACGACATATACAGGGCGTCCCAAAGTTATGGGACATAAAGGGAAAGTACCTTAAATATCGTAGATAGGGTATTTTGCTGAAAGAAGACTTTATGTTATTTTTAAAAGTTAGTAATTCTGCATTCAAAGATTTTCTCAAAATTACTTGCCTCGTCTGGGAATCGAACCGACTTAAATGTAAAAAAAAAAACACCCCTACTTTTATGATGCCAATCGAAAGAATGACCAAAACTAATAACTCTTCTTAAGTAACAGTATTTTAAAAGAAACGAACAACGTAAAATGTTTGAGTCAAATTTCAAGAAAGTTATTGATTGCCGACGACGACGTTCGAAAAGTAGTGAATGTATTCCTACTTGGATTGGTACGAATGGACCAATTAGATGGCCGGCCAGATCCCCGGACCTTACACCATTAGATTTCTTCTTTTGGGGATACGTGAAAGATATGCTATACAAAAAGCGATACCAGAACGTGGGCGAGTTACAAACAGAATTTGTGCCATATCATATCGAGTATTCACCATAAAATGATAAGAAAATCAACAGGCAGCGGACTCATTAAAAGATTGGCAATTTGCGTAAGACAAGAGGGATCACATTTTGAGCATTTAATTAATTAATTTTCAAATAAAAACTTTTTACAAAAAAAAACAACCGACTTCCAAAAAAAAAACACTACAAAGTGAAAAATAACTTTTAAAAAAGAATTTTCAAAATCGGTCCACAAATGACGGAGAAATTGGTGGACATGCATAAAAAAAAAAAACATACGCGTCGAACATATAACCTCCTCCTTTTTGGAAGTCGGTTAAAAATACCCACTTAATTGACTACGGCAGTTTCATGTATGTTTTTAATTTGATTAAAATGATTAATTTCACGCTGTTCCTTTCTTTTAAAATACTATGTTACTTAAGAAGAGTTATTATTTTTTGGCCATTCTTTCGATTGGCATCATAAAAGTAAGGGTGTTTTTTTTTTACATTTAAGTCGGTTCGATTCCCAGACGATTCAAGTAATTTTTAGAAAATCTTTGAATGCAGAATTACTAACTTTTAAAAATAACATAAAGTCTTCTTTCAGCAAAATACCCTATCTACGATATTTAAGGTGGTACTTTCCCTTCATGTCCCATAACTTTGGGACGCCCTGTATATGACTATCTGACATCAATCGTTGGGCAATTGCCCGCCAGACACGACACCCGTCTGTGGTCGGAGGATCCTCACTTCTATATCTTCACTTGATCTCTATAGAGGATGAGTCAACTTTACACCCTGTTCCTCATGAACCTTTAAAGTCCCACTGCAGGGCAAAGGCTTCTTTTCACAAAGAAAAGGGGCACGAGCATTTTGATCACCACGCTTGCTCAAGACGGGTTGGCGATTTCAGACTTATATTAACTATAAGTCCAGGATGATCATGGTGTTTTCCTTCACCGTTGTCAGTCATTTCCAAGATAAACTCAGAAAGTACACATAGATTTAAAAAGTCACATTGGTACTTGACCGGATTTGAATCCGCAACCTCGTACAGAAGAGGCAAGGCAGGGCCACTGGGCCATCACCTTTTTTTCTAAGAAAAATTGCAGGAAATAATAAATCAAGCTTTTGCAATGCCATATAAGAATATTCGAAGCTATGGTTACACCAGTAGCTCCTTTGTATGGAGAATTAGAGATACGCGAGAAATAAATAGTCAATATCGAATGTCAAACAGATGGTGCAGATCTGAAACTGCTAACTGAAAGTACTGTCTGACCTCATTACAATGTAGGTGATCTAATCAATATTAGTCATTAGAATCGGGAATTTGGAATTTCTCGGTAGCAGCCCAGAGTCTGGATTTATGCCCGGTTGATGGTAATAGGCTCGCCACAATAACGGCTCGCCATCTATTACATGGGACCTAAACAAAACTGGCGAAATGTGGGTGTACACTAATAATAGGTACTTAGGTAATAGTAATAGGTATACCTCTGCCTAACCCTTCGGAGAATACAGGCGTGATGTTATGTTATATATAAGAAATCGAAGATTTAGATAATTTTCCATGAATATTCTTGGAAATTCAGTCCTCAATATATACACCGTGACATTTCAGTCGTCTTACAAAAGCAGCCCATCATGTATCCAAAAAAAATAAAAATTCATTAAAAATAAAATTGTAACAATTTTTAAATTGTCCCTAGAGGTATTTTATGTCGGGTACATTTAGTGGCCCTTTGTAAGACGACCAAAATGTCACGGTATATATATTTTAATTAAATTAATGTTTACTAGTCATTGGATACATGAAGTGGTCTGCTTTTGTAAGACGACTAAAATGTCATGGTGTATACGACCAAGCCACTATTGGAGTATAAGGAGCGAAACTATTGGCATTAATCTGGCACAAATCCAGACTCCGGGCTGCTACTGAGAAATTCAAGAAATTCTAAATTCTAAATATTTTATTTCACATAAACCTACAAGGGCACTTATGAAACGTCAGAAGCTAGGTGCACAGTTCTAATTGGTCGCTTCCTATGGAGAAGAGCCGGCAAGAAAGTCCACGGTTATTCTTTTCAAAATAAATGGTTTCTACAATGTTTTCAAATTACAGTGTTAATAGGTATGGGAGGACAGTGTAGGCCTATCAACAAGTACCAGGTACTTAGTAAAATGATCCACAAGTCTACAGCCTACAACGTTCTCACATTCACAAAATCTAAAAGAAAATAATCTATTTAAAAGATAAACAAAATAATAAAAATGAGGACCTATTTAAACCAAATGACATGATTGCCACTACAGCTGTAACAAATCTAATTTGATAAAAAAAATATAGAAAATTGTAGGTATATAATGTCAAATAATGAAAAGATTATGTCAATGAAGTATGTAAAAAAGTAAAATAAAATAATCATCGTAATTTGGGAGCAGTTAATAGACATTTACATTGTTAAGCCCTTAATAAGGTACCAGGGAAGCCACATGTGAAGATTTCTTAGTCTATATAAAAGATGGCGATGGCGAAATGTGGGTGTACCTGCTACAGGGACACCTCTGCCCAACCCTTCGGGGAAACCAGGCGTGATGTTATGTGATGTTATAAAAGATAAACAAAATAATAAAAATAAGGACATATTTAAACCAAATGACATGATTGCCACTACAGCTGTAACAAATCTAATTTGATTAAAAAAATAGAAAATTGTAGGTACGAGTATATAATGTCAAATAATGAAAAGATTATGTCAATGAAGTATGTAAAAAAAGTAAAATAAAATAATCATCGTAATTTGTGAACAGTTAATAGACATTTACATTGTTAAGCCGTTAATGACGTACCAGGGAAGCCACATGTGAAGATTTCTTAATCCAAAAAAAATACAATGGGCGTTGTTGCAGAGTGAGCCATACTGCGAGCAGCGTTCGGTGTGGCAACACGCCGTGTTCGGGTTTGCCACAAGTCAATCGTCATCCTGAGGATGCCTCGTTGAGAGTTAAAACACGTGTCGATTTACTTACAGGGTTTTTTAAGGCTGTTTAGGAATAGTTAAGCGGAACAGGTTACTAAATATATCATCGTCTATTGTATTTTATAATGGATTTCCGCAAGGTCACGCCTGAATCAATTAACTTTCTTTTAATAAACTGCTCAATATTTACCACTGCAATGATACTGGCTTTTACCATGAGCTTTTACAGTCATTATCCAAACTGTCAAACTTATTAAACAGATTGAGCCAAAGGATGCAGATGCCTATCCTTCTGGCTTTAGAAAAAAGAAAATACTTAATATGTATATAGCACTTAGATATTCTTATAACTTAAATACTGTGTCTGTAATTAATATCCACCGACTAAGATGAAATCAAGGACTCACGCAAGCCTACCCAACAAATAGATATAAAAAATAAATAAAATATCGGTTCAACGAACGTTAAAATAAGGCTACCGTGGTTCATTATTTACTGACAACATCTTTCCTTTATATCCTTAGCTGAATTTATTTCATTACAAAGTCCGAACAAGCTCATGCCGTCACGGGAGACGCTCATAAAAACCCTTAACCCACACATCCACGGGGGAAGTCTATAAAACATACTCCCTTTGTTAGAGGCATAGACTAGAAATATATTCAGAAGCGGAACTCTCGCTTTAAACGCGTTCGAAATACCAACCGGCTGGTGATGATATTCGCAGGGTGTGAGCAGTAGAATGAGAATAGCCGAGGATCAATTTATATGGCATGCTATTGAAGAGGCTTATACAAAACAAAATACAAAAATTAGTTATCGACATAAAACAAATTGTACAACCAAAGATAGAATCTTCTGACTCCTACGCCACTTATAGTGTTGCAGGAGCCAGTGTCCTCTCGTGATAAAAATACACAAATTTTGTTGTTCTAAGACAACACAAAAAAAAAATTAAGGAATCAAAAGACACTTTAAACTTTTAAAAATATTATAAACCAATTATTTATAAACCAAGAATTTAAGAAAAAGAGCATTACACGGTACTTCTTTTGCGCGAAAGTATGTTTGTTAGTGTATATGATAATGTATTAGGGTGTGTGTGTGACTACCCCTGTTTTGATATGGGTGAGAACGGTACCCTAATTGCGTAACTTATTTTCCTAAACAATTTTGCCTAATTTGGTTCATTTTGACAGTTCAACAACATTCATTGCGTTATTTACGTTGCTGAGCAGATTTTTTTTTCCAATTTATGAAGCAATGGATTAGCAATCTGTTTTAAATCAAAATAAATTGTGATTGTGTTGCATTACGCAATTAGGGTATGGGTCCGTAAGATGCTAGTGGGAAGCGCTAGGTAATTACTTCAGCAACTTCGACGTACAAACATGGAAAAATATACATCGCGAAAGGACATGAGTTTCGCTTCTGTACGATTTTATAATTCTTTGTCAGAAGACATGTCACGTAGCAACAGCTGGGATAAAAGAGGGAGCAAAGGTAAATTAAAACACGATTTTCTCCTTAGTATAAGTTGATTGTGGGTGAAGCGAATTTTCGTGTACTTTTAAATGTTTTTGTGGATGTTGAATATCGATACTTACTTGGAAATGTACCTTTTAAAGTAATTACATTATGCCAACGGAGACTTCAACTTTGTAAGGAATAAGTTTTTTACAAAGTGCTTTTTGTTACTAAGCAAATATAAAATGTTTTTAGTTTCTGGGGAGTTGTTTTGACCGGGAATTTTTAAGAATGACTACTACATCTAAGCAATGAACATGGCCCTCCAGCAATGCTATATGGTAAGGTTTCGGCAAGAGGGTGCTCTTGCTGACACTCCAGAGACCTTACCAGAATATTAAAAAAAAACCGCAGCTATTTCAGCTGGAATCGGTACGTAACTTCTTCACTTCCAAATCAGCCCAAACCATTTTATGAACTAAGCAGCATCGTCCATCATTCTAAAACAAAATTATCAACACTTTTCTTCTCTCACACATCTTTCATCTCTTTCCCCCAATAACTAATATCGGAACCGAAGAATTTTTTTTTCGCCATGACCGTCCAAAGCCATCGACGGCCAACTGAAATCGCTCTCGGACGTAATGGGGGTCGAAATGTGTTCGACCTCGATACAAAGTAGGCAATACATGGAAAATGAACAATCATAATGGGGTTTATGGTCGCGTATTACGTTAAGCGGGATGTAAGTGCGAAGGTTAGATTTGGGTAGATGTCAAAATTATGTTTAGGGGATTTTGGTAGTAGAAAATGTTGGATATTGGATGGGATTTGGATAACCACTTTTTACTGTATTATGTAAATGATTTGATTTACTTAACTTGGCAACGGGCTTTAAGCTGACTTCGAACTTGGTTAGTCGAAGCAAGTAAAACATGCTCATATTTCTCGACGGCATGTCAAGTCAAGTCAGAGGCCCATGGGCGGCTTTAAAACTCTGATATTTCTCGACGGCATGTCAAGTCAAGTCAGAGGCCCATGGGCGGCTTTAAAACTCTGACACCAGGTTAGTCACCAACCACACGAAAAGAAGAAGATCTCGCCGCCACGCCGGATGACCTTGCTCATTAATTCTCTGTTATCCCAATTTGCAATCAGGAAAAACGTTAGCCAAATTAACATATCGATAAAGATTGTTAATGCATTCCCCAGTGAAATAATGATTAGCTATTCACTTTTATGGGGATTCTAACTTGCCGCTAATTGCCTTCCACTCCCGGAATTACTTATTATGTAATTATTTAATTATTATGTAATTACTTAATATGTACTTAATAGAAATGTAACTTGGGCCAGCTATACATAGTGAACGATTTCATTAGGACCAGATTTTTTTTTGAAGTGAAAACTTCTTTATGCGCGTTTTTGAGATGGGAAAAAACAATTGAACTCGCGACACCGTTACCGACACCTCATTTTTGTAAACGCGATTGTGCTCTTTATTTATATTAGAATAGAATAAATTCTATTCTATTCTATATTGCGTTACGGATCAATGTTCTATGCAAGTATTTTTATTACTTTAAAGGTTTTGGAAGTAGATTTTTATGTAAACGCGATTGTGCTCTTTATTTAGATAAGGTTATGGACCAATGTTCTATACAAGTATTTTTCTTCCACCAAGGCGACGTTGTTCAAGTTTTCACTTCTGTCGGCACTCCCGGAGTACCACTGTTTTTTATTTCTTCAGAAAATGTACAGCTATGAAACAGATAGTAAAAAAATTGGTGAAATGCCTTCCATTACAAGTTTTCACTGATAATGTTAAAGTAGAACAAGAAACAAGAGACGGGCAAGAGAAAGTAAAGTAATTTGGTGAACATTTCGTAATTAATTTGGAGAGGAATTGTTTGGGATGTTGCTATCTTGTTACTTAGGTAAGTTAGGTAAAGAAAAACATCAGCGTCGGTTTTTTTGGCCCAACCAACAAGCACACAAAGACGCTATGTTGAATAATACCAATGACCAGCAATAAACAGGGTGTTTGAAAGCTGGGTGCATAGCCTTAAGGGGGTGATAGTTGACACAAATGGGTAAAAAAAAAGCAGTTAATAATTTAAAAAAACACGTACTTCATCTAATCGACATGTATGACTCAAAATGGTCTAAATGGTGTCAACTTTCACCCCTGAAGGCTTTGCAAATAGCTTCCAAAACATCCTTTATATTATTATTGGATTATTTTAAAAAACGTTGCATATAATAGAATAGAATATACTAATTATTAAGGACACCATAAAATTACAGACACAAATGTACCTATACGGCATTCTTGATTAAAATACAAATACATACAATTAGTTTACTATGTACTTATATTCAAAATTAGTCGACTTCAAATAGAAGAATGTCCATAAGAATCAACTTTCAGCAAAACACCGCTTCATACACGACACGCCATCTAAAGGAACACGAAAGGAGTCAAGTCCCAAGGGAATAACAGCACATAAACTGATAAACTAAAGGTCAGCTCGATGGGTCATTCAATGTTGTTTGCTATGGCAGACACGCAAGGAGTCCCATGATCATATATCCAAACAAAAACGTGAGCGATCCAACACTTATCGTTCAAGGGAAATAACTGAATTATATTAGTATAAGCCCTGTGTCCGATGGGGTTACTCATCGGCAAAAATTACGAACTTCTATACAAACTTTAGGGGGTGAATTTCCAGAAATCCTCCCTTAGTGCTCTCCATCGTTACTTAAGAACACTTGTGGTGGCATCGACAACGCCACATACGAACGCATCAAAGAAAATTATTAACCAGTGCGCAAACTTAAACACGTGACTTTACTCATCATTATGAACAACTTTTACTATAGGACCAAACCTGAAATCGCGAAAAAAAAAACAGGTTTTCCCTGCATTTATGTTCGCATAACTCGATAAAATGTAGGGAACAGCTGATTATTTCTGGTCTGGTCGGAGTATCCTCCCTTTTCTATAGAGGATGAGTGAGCTTTACACCCTGTTCTCATACCTCCATGCTTTTAGACACAGCGGTTTCGGCTGTACGTTATCTGTCAGTAAATTTAAGTTTTTAACTTCGATATCATGATCGAAGAGTACAAAAGAGTCACTATGAATACTGGATTCCCTCAGCTGTAGGAAATATTAACAAAAAGATGGAGACTGATTCGCCTAAGGTCGCAAGAAATCAGAGGTTGCTTTTCTTCTAGTGAGCAGATGGACATAGGACAAAACATCCCGACTTGATTTACGGACGCTTAATAACGGTTTCGTGTCGTCACACATTTGTGGCCTAAAGGCTGGTATTACAACACATAACATAACATAACATCACGCCTTGTTTCCCCGAAGGGTTGGGCAGAGGTGTCCCTGTAGCAGGTACACCCACATTTCGCCAGTTATGTTTAAGTCCCATGTAATAGGGGGCGAGCCTATTGCCATCAACCGGGCACAAATCCAGACTCCGAGCTGCTACTGAGAAATTTCAGATAGAAAAACCCAATAACACTTTGCCCGACCCGGGAATCGAACCCAGGACCTCATGCTCAGCAGTAGCGCTTGCTACCACTAGACCAACGAGGCAGTATTAACGAGGCTGGTATTAAACTGGACAAAAAGGCAGACTTGGAAAACCCTAAACATAATAAGTAGGTATATTATATGTACGTGCCTACATAATTAAATATCCTACGCCTCCAGGCTTAGGTCTCGTAGTTAAACAAAACGGTCTAGACTAAATGTGAGCGGTGAAGAATTAAAAATGAAACGTGACGTATGGTCAGGGTCTCGTTGAATTTTTTTTTAATTCTAGATTTTTCCCACCTTGATACTCGTTTTTGCCAGTGGTTTCGCCCGCTTGGAAGTCGAATACCACAGGATACCACGGGAAAATATTACCGGGATGATGAACATTCTATGTCCTAACTTAGGACATCTATCCCGTTAATATGTTCGGACTCCTAACCCTAGTCATGGTATATCCGTGTGCCAAATTTGATCCAATAACGTTCAGCCGCTATTGCTGCTAAGTTGTCAAAAGGGGACTGACAGACCGACAGTGAGACAGCTAGCGGTTATGTAAAACAACGGATTCGAAAGATTCAATGGGGATAAAAACTGCCACTTGCTCACTTCAGATGGCGCTGATCTCCAGCGTCTTATAATTTGACAGCTAGCCATACATTTTTTGTAAACAAGCGACTTCTTTTACGCATAATTAATTATTGAGCCCAGTTGCGCAGCTGTTTACTGCAAAAATACGGGGACCCATGTATTTGCCAAAGATGTATAAGAAGAAAACTGTGCGAGAAAGCTTTCCGAAAAAATTTTAATCCGATTTATTTCGTCGAGACGATATGCTATCTTTTAAGCCTTTTATGGGAGAAAGTGGTTTATAAGTGATGCTCCCAAGAGAACTAAGTCTGTTTTCATTACATACAGGCACTTGTGATGTGTTATTGTGTAAATTATAGTAAAGTATGCGTGTGTTTTTATTATCATATTAGGTCAGTGCTAGAAGTGCTATCTTTGAGATTTTTCAGTCAGGAAGATCATTCCCGAGTTGGTTTTCAACTCTGATCAGGTTATTTCTATCCTAGGCCTCCAGTCTTTAACAAAAACCGAACTTAAAGTCAACAAATACAAAATAACCTATAAAATATAAAACGTTCATAATTTATTGACTTTTCCACTAAAGCTGTTTTTTTACCAGTGGTAGACGCTTCAACTGTCCTTAGCTCGTCTTTTAATAGTGCTACACTCCAAGTCTCATACATAATTATCTAGTTTTCGTATAATTTGTGATCGACACAAAAGTAAACATAAACACAACAATGGCGGTTTAAAGACGTATCTACAACTGTGCTGCCATCTGTTCTGAGCTTTCAGTTTTTAACCTCATTATAAATGTATTTTGTAGGCACCTAATACAAAAGAGACTTTTTACTTCATGAGATTATTCAAACTTTTCTAACCGTGTATTTTTAATAACAATATGTTTTTAGTATTTGTATTAACAACTTCCCTGTCCCCATACAACTCATTTTGATAATGCCCTACGTCCACAGGTTTTTCTTATTGTTACGCTCATTAGCTTTTTTGAGTCACATGTGACTCACGAACGTAGGGCGTTAGGCTTTTTGCTATACGTCCACGTACGATTTAAATAAATATCATGTCACGTTCATACCGAAAAATGTGCCTCAAATTGTATAGAGAAATGAGTCACCTGTGACTCATGAACTTATTCTAGTACGTTCCTATGAGTCATATACGACTCATTGGACAGGGAAGTTGTAAAGCTATCGTAAGGTTGCTCTCCATACCGGAATGCAATATCATGGCTAATATGCAGAGTGCTCGCTCATATCGTTCATATTGCTAGTTGCAACTTTCTGAGATGGCTTTTATCGTGAACACGTGATGTAATTGCATACGGAAGGGAACACTAGAAGCATTGTATTGTATTTTCTTTAATTCATTTATAAACATAATTTACATTTTTAAATATTCTTATAAAAATGATTAAAAAAACATTTAAAAATATAAAAAATAGTAGCCCACCGGTGTCGGGAACAAGGTCCAAGCCACCGGTGGTCAGGGCTCCTGAGAGAGGAACCTCCTAACATTACGCGCCGTGTCCAGGAGTACCGCTTTCTGGATCAAGCCCTTGATCCAGCTGCCTAACGAGAGCCTCCTCAGGTGTTGGTCGAGGCTTTTGGCTATTATGCCATTGGCCGTCACGACTATCGGCACAATGATTGCTGTATCCACGTGCTGTATTGTATTATTATGACCTTTATTTAATTAATTACATATAAATTATATTTTTAAATATTAGAACAAAATTATATAAAAACATTTAAAAATATAAAAAATAGTATCCCCACCGGTATCGGGAACAGGGTCCAAGCTACCGGCGGTTAGGGCTCCAGAGAAAGGAACCTCCTAACAATGCGAGCCGTGTCCAGGAGTACCGCTTTCTGAATCAAGCCCTTAATCCAGCTGCCCAACGAGAGCCTCCTTAGGTGTTGGTCGAGGCTCTTGGCAATTAAGCCATTGGCTGATACGACTATCGGCACAATGATTGCTGAGTCCACATCCCACATGTCGAAAACCTCGCGAGCCAAGTCAAGATACTTGATTTGTTTATCTTTCTCGGCTTTCACGAGGTTCTCGTCATGCGGGACCGTTATGTCAATAATCATTGCGCGCCGCTCTCCTCGATCCACCACCACTATATCAGGCTTATTGGCAACAATAGTCCTGTCAGTGATGATGGATCGATCCCAGTACAATGTGATATTTCCATTTTCGAGAACTGGGTCGGGCACATACCTGTAGTACGGCACTTCCGATTCCACAAGGCTGTATTTCAGAGCAAGTTGCTGATGGATAATCCTGGTTACAAGGTTGTGTCTATGCAAGTACACTTCGTTAGCTAGACGAGAACACCCGGAGATAATATGTCGGATTGATTCTCCCGGACGGTGGCATGCCCGACAGATGTCAACCGTGCCGTCCTTTACAATGAATCTCCGGTAATTGTTCGTCATCATAACTTCGTCCATAATTGCACAGACAAAACCTTCGGTTTCCCCAAAGAGGTCACCAAAACGCAGCCAGGCTACGGACGCAAGTAAATCTACATCGGGCCCATGTAGGGCCCGGAAGAAGCGCCCATGAAGCTCCTTACTCTGCCATATCTCCCTGCGTTCGTTAGTGTCAAGCACTACAGGTTTGCGCCAGTTCTCTTTAGCCAAGGAGAGCGGGGTAAGGCCCTTATCCACCGCAACCACATCTCGATGCATTCCCACGTCGGTTTTTAGGAAATATTCCCTAAGACTGCATATCTCGCGATTGTGGAGTGTCTTAGCGTTTAAAAAGCCTCGACCTCCACATTTTCGCGGGATATACAGTCTCATTACCGATGATCGTGGGTGATGCATTCGATATGCAGTCAGTAGTGTACGGACCCTCCTATCCAGGGCGTCTAGTTCGGTCTGAGTCCATTTGAGTATGCCGAAAGAGTACATCAGAACCGGCATGACCCAACCGTTGAAAGCGCGCACCTTGTTTCCGCCTGATAGAAGACTATTAAATACTTTCTTCAGGCGGCCAAAGAAGCGCTCCTTCAACGATTGCTTCATGTCAGTAACATTGATGCCCAACGCTTCCGACATACCCAAATACTTATAGGTTTCGGATGCGGAGAGGGCTCTAAGGTTTATGGAATCCGAGAGTTGGCTTCCCACGGATTCCACAATCTCCCCTCGCTTTACATGCATGACCGCACATTTGTCCACACCAAATTCCATCCTGATGGCGCTACTGAAAGTTTCAGTTACTTTCAGTAGCTGAAACGTAGTATTATTATTATTGTTAAAAAAAAATATATTTGTGTCTTAGTTAATTATATAAACATAAAATACAATAGACGTGGATATATTGTATTTTATAATGGGTTTCCGCAAGGTCACGCCTGAATCAATTAATTAAGTATATAAACATAGTTTAAGAAATAACTACTACCAAAATAAATGGGTAATATGCCTGAATTAAAGATAAAAATAAATAAAGGAAAATAAAACTGTGAAAACGTTTACACGTAGTATACGGCATTACCCTTGAACTAACTAACACATAATCTTTTGTAGGATTTTATTATAAGTACCTAATTAGATAATAATTATGATTGCTTAAGTTATTAGAACCGCCTCGTTGGTCTAGTGGTCGCAAGCGCTACTGCTGAGCATGAGTTCTGAGTGTCTTGGGTTCGATTCCCAGATCGGGTAAAGTGGGTTTGGGTTTTTCCATCAGAAATATCTCAGTAGCAGCCCGGAGTCTGGATTTCTGCCGGGTTGGTGGCAATAGGGTCGCCCCCTATTACATAGGACTTAAACATACATAATTGGCGAAATGTGGAGGTACTGTAGGTGCACCATTGCCTAAACCTTCGGGAAATACAGTCGTGATGTTATGTAATGTTGCGTACGTAATTAAAAGTCAGATATTTTGTAAAGATCTGTGCTTTACTGCCGCACTGTAAACAAATCAATCTGCCTAGCCTTTTCCCAACTATGTTGGGGTCAGCTTCCAGTCTAACAGGATGCAGCTGAATACCAGTATTTTACATTGAGCGACTGCCTATCTGACCTCTACAACCCAGTTACTGTGTAAAACGAAACTCCTTGATAAGACTGCCAGAGACTTTCGGACTTCTGACTACTCGTAAAGACGAATGAATAGCGATAAATGCCGATTCCACATTAAAAATACTTACGTGCAGTGGCGGATTCGCCCTAAGGCCCAGTAGGCCCAAGCCTAAGGCGGCCAGATATTAGAGGCCAATTGTAGCCAATTGTGAAAAATTCACTGATGATAACAAGAAATAAATCAAAGTAGGGACCCATATATTCTAAACGTTCGCGCACATTATGGGGTAGGCCGCACTGCACCGCATCTCATAACTTAAAACCATTTAACCCTGAAACTTTGGAAAATATTGTAAACCAGCAGCTTATTTTAGTTAACTAAATTTCTGAAACGATTTCAATAAAAGTTGACAATAAAGTAAATTCATTTTGTAATCTCTATGATGGGTGCTGAGAAAGGGGCGGCTGATACTCATGGCCTGGAGCCAATGGCGGCCAAAACTGCAAATCCGCCACTGTACGTGCCTTAACCATTTACTTTATAAATTGTAACTGGGTAAAACGAGCACGAACGCCTTAGTAAGACTAGTTGTCAGGCTTTTGGGCTTCTGACTACCCGTAATGACGGTGAAATATCTACGAATAACAGCCGGAACCAATGCCTTAACGTGCTTTCCGATGCACAGAGGCGTCTCTATAGTAATAAATGGTCACCCATCCACGAACCGACCGCGGTAAGCGTAGCTTAACCTTTGGTCGACCCGTGAGGCTGTTATTATTTAACCGCGAGACCCTTTATAAGACACTGTAGACAAATTTAGACAAAAATACAGTGGCACTCCGTCACTCTGGGAGTGTCAACAGAAATGAAAACTTGAAAAAAAATCGGCACCGCGGTAATCAACGCGTTGATATCTTTTACTCCACGGTGTCGGTAAATTGCGTTACATTGTCGTGAAATCAATTGTTTAGTCCTATCTCGAAAATGCCCAACGCGCATAAAGAAATTTTCACTTCAATAAATGTTTTGATGGAATTTATTGTATTAATACGTAGGTGCTCCCAATTACCCGGAAGAGACTTGGAAAATATTTTTCAACATATAATATGCAAGCCAATGCATACGGTATTAAGAAGATAGAAAAGAAAAGTGGTGAACCACGATCCTCCAAGTAACAAGAAATAGTTTTCTCAAGAGAAATTAACTTAAATGGTTTAGCATACATTCTTAATTGATTGCACAACGAGGTCAGTTGGTGTTAGTAAGCGCATTCTCCTCCGTATCTAGTGATGGGTCAAGAGAAGAAAATTCTTTTCTACGGAGAATATTCTCGGAACATGGAGAGTTGAATTGTTTTTCAAATATAGTAGCATTATGCTGAGATAGGAAGCTTTTTGGCCTCGCACAGGCCTTCTTTTTTTTGTTTTCACAATTTTTTTTAAATTTTATTTTTCTTTTCTGAAATTGCTATTGTTTTTTATGATTTTCGTAGTTTTAATGTTGTATTTCCTGTGCGTCACGTCCCAAATAAAAAAAAAATCTGTGGCACTCCATGAGTGCCGACAAAAGTAAAAACTTGAACAATTTTATTGTGCAGGAAATACTTTTCTTTTTGAAGTCGGTAAAAAAAGGGAAATGTCAATCATGTCGTTGTCATGTCTCAATGTTTGGAATGTCATTCCCAAAGAAAATGTATCGCGCGTTGATGTCTTTTTAATGATCAAAAGCTGGTGTCGGTAACAGCGTCGCGAGTTCAATTGTTTGTTCCCATCTCAAAAATACCCAACGCGCCTAAAGAAGTTTTCACTTCAAAAAAATATTTCTTCAGTTTAAAAATGAAATAATTTAAAAGTAGTCGTTATTTATGATGGGCAGGAGGCAATAAAATCTGCCAGTACCAAGTAACTACCAAAAACTTGTTAAATTACAAAATCAAAGTCTGTTCCAAAGAAATCGTGATTGTTATTTTTTTGTTTTTTATTATTTACCTTTCCCATAATATTGTTTTTAATAAGAATATTCTCGAGAACTTAATAGCAAAGTTCTCGCAAGGAGAATATTCTCGAGAATTTACCATCACTAATCATGAGCATTCCCAGGAAAGAAAGTTATTTTTTTTTGTTACTGGTTTTCTGTATAAATCATTCCGAAAATAATTACACTGAAACGTGCACAAAGGTTTAATTCTAAATATTAATTGCAATTTCTTTACCAATCTAGAATGAACTACTGTAAATACCTACCAATTAACACTTTAGAAGGAAAATAACATTAAAAATACTTTTAAATAATGCAATTTACTTTCAACAAAACACTACACTTTAATTTCGAAAGTCGGTGTCTTCGGTTTTGTATTTTTTTTTTTTTGCCACCGACTTACGAAATTAAAGTTATTCTTTACTTCTTAGTTGTCCTGTATACCTAGGTACCCCACACAAATTCGTATACCACTATTTGCTGTGTAAACAAGAGTGACGGCAGGAAGTTTTATAACATCATCAACATACACAAAGTGGATTTTTATACTTAGACTAGCTTTTTCCCGCAGCTTTGCTCGCGTGGAAGTCGTAAATTATTCCATGGAAACGCACTACCTATTATAATCTGCCTGAACTAAATCCTATTAGTAGCATAATATAATGATTGAATACTATCGTGAATTCATGCAAGCCTAGTACTTTTTGTTACGTTACCTTACTGCTCAGAAATTGTGCACAACGTCTAATGATTGAAATACTATATTGAATTCATGCAACCCTAGTACTTTTTGTGCCAAATTTCAAGTTTATTAACTCAAGGAATAAGATTTTTCATACAAACTTTGCCCCCATTTGTCACCCCCTTTGGGATAGAATTTCGGGAAATCCTTTCTTATCGGATGCTTACGTCATACAAAGAACACACCCTCCAAGTTTCAGGTCTCTATGATCAGCGGTTTAGGCTGTGCTTTGATCCGTCAGTCAGTCACTCAGGACAAAGCATTTTATATGTATAGAAGATATTATTGAAGCTAACAAAAACTACCAAAGCAAACTTAATTAAATTCATATGGGTGGTCACGTATGAATTTCATTCTTGCTTAGTTAGTCTCGCGCGAGCTTCTTCCAAAAAATTTAACGTCCACAGTTTATGAAAATATCGGTGCACATACTTAAAAACAAAACCTCCTCCTTTTTTAAAGTCAGCTAAATAAAACACTCATGTCAAGTACATAATTCATAATGCAATCGATATTAGTACAAACTTCTTTCATCGCAACTAAAAGAAATAACATTAGTCCTAATGCTCCCCATACAGCTGCAATATTCCCATAACTCTCAAGGGAATATTACAGCTGTCGTCCCATTCATTCTTTGAAAGCTACCAAGAAACTTACCTAATAAGGATCGGATAGTTCTCAGTAACTCTCAAAGCCAAGGTACTGACAATTTCTATGCCGAAATAAAAACCTTAATCCTCGAGACGAGAAAATAAACCTTAACTGAAAAATAAAATCTACTACTTATTCCATGAAAAATATCCGAAACTTTAAGAGCGTTTATTCTGAAAGTGGGCAACGTCGCAAACAAATGTCAAATATTTCGCTGCATTGATTAATTTGGCAATATTACTGTATGGAAATAAGAAATTTTGGCTAACTAGCGAACTAGAATATTAATAATGAATAATAACCGTTGTAGGCATTTGGAAAGTTTCCAAATCCTTTTTTTTACATCTAAATATTAATTATTGCATTTCATAATCAATATTTTAGTTCCCTAGTTAACACATTTCTTAATTCCATATTGTCAAATTAATCAAAACAGGTAGGTAAATATTTGACAGCTATTTACGACGTTGCCAACTTTTAGGATAAACCCTCTTAATACCATTTTGTTCGAATATTTTTTCCTCTCGTAAGTACACAAAGGCCGGGGGTTTTTATCTCCAACTAGCAACAACATAGTTGGGCTATGTAAGTTCAGATCTGATAAAACTTTTGATATGAGCTTGTATCGAGTTTTTTGGCCGGTTTCCATATTTTCGTAAAGTTTTGGAGGAAAACTGTGAATACGTCAATTTTATCAGATGGCGAACTGTGTTACGTGCTCCTTTGTAAAATGTATCTCAGAAGGGAATCATAAAATTCAAACAACAACTTAATCAACGCAGTAACAATATTAACATAGTTCAGTGCATTTTCACAGTATTTTACTAACCTGTGCCTCGTTCAAGACTCCCTCTTGCGGGAACTTGTTGACAGATAATTAACTTCAACGTCAAAATGATTTGATCACTGACAGTGACTTTGACATAACCGCAACTCGACTATAACAAGACCGATCCATGGACATTTCACTGTAAGCTTACTAATATAAATCTACCCTCACATAGATAAGTCTTGTTACACCTTATGTTATTGCTTCCATCGAACACTAACCAGAATTAAATTCTGGATAAAGTTCGATGACTTTTGCATTAATGTAAGAACTTGATCAAATTGAGGGGTCAAATAAGTGCAGAACCCTTAAGAATGGCGATAAATCATCATCTGCCTAGCCTTTTTCCAACTACAAAAACTTTTATCAAAAAAAAAACAACAGACTTCAAAAATTTAAGTTATTTTTCACTCTGTAGTGTTTTTTTTTTTGAAGTCGTTTGTTTATTTTTGTGTAAAAAGTTTTTATTTTTCACTTTTTAGTTGAGGCACCTACCCCACACAAATTTGAATACCACCACCTGCTATGTAAATACCAGTAATATCATCCACGTACTAAGTGGGAAAAACTACGTATTATTGAAGCCAATTCAAAAACTTTTCAAGCAAAGTTAATAAAATTTATATGGGACCACATCGAGAGCATACACTTAAAAAAAAAAAAGAATTTTCAAAATCGGTTCACAATTGACGGAGAAATCGGAGAAGATACATTAAAAATAAACATACATAGTACGCTACGAACATGTTTTATAACCTCCTCCTTTTTGGAAGTCGGTTAATAATTATGTTGGGGCCGGCTTGTAGTCTAACCGGCTGCAGCTGAATAGGTAGATACCTGTATTCAGCATAACATTATGACAGGCAGTCGCCTATCGGACCTCCACGACCCAGTTAATGTGTAAAACGATACTCTTTGATAAGACTGGTTGTCAGAAACTTTCGGGCTTCTGAGCACCCGTACAGACGAATGGGTGGCGATAAATGCCGTTTGTTTAACAATTCCAGGTTAAAAATAGTTAATTTACTATGACCTTCGGGAAGATTGGGTTAACATAACATAACATCACGCCTTGTTTCCCCGAAGGGTTGGGCAGAGGTGTCCCTGTAGCAGGTACACCCACATTTCGCCAGTTATGTTTAAGTCCCATGTAATAGGGGGCGAGCCTATTGCCATCAACCGGGCACAAATCCAGACTCCGAGCTGCTACTGAGAAATTTCATATAGAAAAACCCAATAACACTTTGCTCAACCCGGGAATCGAACCCAGGACCTCATGCTCAGCAGTAGCGCTTGCGACCACTAGACCAACGAGGCAAGATTGGGTTCCAAGGTTAAATACCCAAACCTACCCACATTAAAACCTGTTTTCCCTAAGGGTTTTAGAGGTCAGTCGGTCAAACTCTTGTTTCAACGAAAAAACTGTTCGTTCATTTGAACAACAAAACAAGACACGAATGCGGAATTAAACATAGGGTATATATAGGGTTTCGTACATTGATTTACGTCATGCTCCCATCCCTGGCGGAACCACCTTTGCTATAACAAGTATAAGTTACATTAAAAAGTCTATGGAATGTCTGTAAAATTCTAGTCCTATTAAAAATATAGGTAATAATATTATTTACTAATAATGTTATACTTACTGTCAGCTGTCAAGCTACCTTATAATAAATAAAAATAAGTCTATGTCTCTAGTTTCGTCGTAAACTTTTATTTAAAGTGGTTGCGCTGCTGAGAATCCTCTCGGCGAAACCACCATGATAATTATATCTATTACCTACCTACTAGTAAAGCAAATATCAAATAGTTCTATAACAATTCCATATGAAACTAGTACCCCAAATTCATATTCTAATTTAAATATACGACAAAACGGTGCAGGTGCCTCAAACTTTCTCTTCGAAATAGTCGCTAAGCGCCTAGAGTACAGTTCTTAGCAAATAACGTTTACGTGAAATATCATACAATGTTCTTCCAGGCGTTTAGTTTAATAGCATACAAATAATTATTACACCTATTTATTTAGATTTAGAATATTTTTTCATTCTCATAAACGATTGATTTTACTGCTGATAGTCATGAGAGTGGAAGAAAAAGCCCACGAACAGAACACGTAGGTAGGTAGGTACCTATATTTAGCCTATTTATTATTTTAGGAGTCGATGTTTAGCTATGTCTCATATTTATGTTTAACAACATAACATAACAATGGTGCCGATTCCCTTGTTCACAAACTAAACTAAATTTAAGTTCAGTGCATCTTTTTCTTTCTATTTCATTAAGAAAAGGACAGAAGATAAATTTTAGTTTAGTCCTGTCCAATTAATCAGCGCGTGTCACTACTCCATACAAGTTTAGACGTGATTAAAAACTTGCCTACTAAAATTACGTCAATTTACGTCAAGCGCTGATTAATTTGACAGGACTAAACAAAAATTTGTCTTCTGTCCTTTTCTTAATGAAATAGAAAGAAAAAGATGCACTGACATTAAATTTAGTTTAGTTTGTGAACAAGGGAATCGGCACCATTATGCCTTGTTTACCCAAAGAGCTGGGTAGAGGGTGTCCTATGTAATAGGGGGCGAGCCTATTGCCATCAACCGGGCACAAATCCAGACTCCGGGCTGCTACTGAAAAATTCCAGAAAGAAAAACCCAATAACACTTTGCTCGACCTGGGAATCGAACCAAGGACAACCCTTCGGGGAAACACAACGTGATGTTATGCGTGTGTACGCATTACTGCGTGTGTTAATGCAATCGATCTAAAAAAAAATGCATCTTCCAAATAGGTACAATATGGCCGGGTCATTTTTTTTTCACATCTCTTTGTCATAGGATTCACAGACAGTCCGCTGTGCAGAGCCTGCATGGAGGACGACGAGACAGCAGTTCATGTGCTGTTAAACTGCCCGGTGGTCGCTGCATACAGGGCAAAGTACTTCGGTAATCCAGGTACCCTACGTGAGATTGTCAGTGACACCAAGGCGTTGCTGGCCTTCTTTGAGAAGCTAGGGTGGTTCGTATAACAGATTTTCCCACCCGTACGCAAAATACGCGCTTTGACGTTCAGTTGCGGATACCAGCCCGTATTACCTATTACCCTACAATACGGCCAAAAACGGACCTATCTAAACCGCCTATTCATGAAAAACAAATGTTTTATTAAGTAGGTATACTTACCTACTGTATTCTTAAAACCAAAATTAGGTCTACCCCAAATGAAGTTTAGTCACCAACATTGTTTATAAACGCATTTGTAAATTTTAAGTACCGAATTAATTACCGTCAATACAGCAAAGCTTTTAACATAATTAAATGAAGAGGTACTTGACTCGATAAGTAAACGATGGCGCCAAGATTCAATATTGGCACAGATTTATACGGATGGTTCACTCCGTAAAATTATTTAAATAAAAAGCGACTCTTTTTGCGGCATTATAAAGCGCAATTCAGGTCGCACAGCGCTAATTACCTAAAGTAAAGTTATATTCACTAAAAGTTGCCTCTCCTTCTATCGCGTAAGCCGACGTACGCACGGACGTAATAAAATCGCGGCGATTTTTTTTCGTGCACTGGATTTTGAACGCTCTACTTACCACCAAGAGTTGAAAATCCAACAGTGTATTTTTCCAACGCGCTGGGCCGAGAGTGCGTCCCAGCGCGTTGGATTCTCAACACTCAGCTAGTATTATATTATCTGTGAGACGGCTTATCACCGAGAGTTGAAAATCCAGTGCGCGATAAAATCCCGCCGCGATTTTATTACGTCCGTGCGTACGTCGACTAACTGTTCCATCTTCTGACTACGTTACACAGTACACTTACTGAATTGGCCCAACAAGTCGAGCCCGCCGCGTACTTGTAGCTTCATAAAATACAATAGACGTGGATATATTTAGTAACTTGTTCCGCTTAGCTATTTCTAAAGAGCCATAAAAATCTCCTGAAAGAAATCGACACGTGTTTCACCTCTCAACGAGGCAGGTGTTCGAGTTCGCAACAAGTCTATCGTCATCCTGAGGATGCCTCGTTGAGAGGTGAAACACGTGTCGATTTCTTTCAGGAGTTTTTTATGGCTCTTTAGAAATAGTTAAGCGGAACAAGTTACTAAATATATCCACGTCTATTGTATTTTATAATGGATTTCCGCAAGGTCACGCCTGAATCAATTAATTATCTTGTTGCTTTATATCTAAAATGCTAAATTAACCATCTGTAGGTATTCATCTGTGATATTGGGCACCTAATACAACAAGAGGGAATTATTTTCTATATGTGGCCATTTTCTTGGCCAGATCCCTTACATAGCAATGTGATCAAGGCGGTATTTAGGTTTATTGCTTTGCTTCCCGAATTACTAAGTGCTATTATCTGCCATTTAATGGTAGAGCTTCCAAACGTTAAGGATTTTCCGGGCATGTAATTATCTGGTACTTAAGCAATTTTCTATTGAATTTCCAATAAAAGTGTACAAATTACCTACTTGTTTCGTTTTTTTTTTAAAGAGATTTCAGTTCAGAAAAAAAAAGCATTTCTTTGGGGAATGACAGTTTAGTATTCAGCCAAATAATCTGAATAGTACATACTAATTCCATGTATTCAGTAAAATGAAAATTAGAATGATTGGTGGGCTGCATTTTTGTAAACTGGCAACCCTAAAAGTGGAAGTTGGAAGTCTGGGCAATCAACGCGATATTCACAGAGTACATTTTTATGCGATATTCAGGTAGAACTGAATCAGAAAACAAGACTTTCCTGAAGAGGATGATGAAGGATAAAAAAAATGTCCCAGCAGTGGGCATGTAGTTATAATTTCATAAGGCTAATTACCTACAAAATTCATTAATAAATGGTTTAAAAGAAAGTGTCATAAAGTATTTTCGCAATTTGCTAAATTATTATCTCCAACCATGCCACGCCATGGAAAATTTCACCTTTGTGACGTAGAAAAAATATGATCAAATTATGCAGCTATTTATGAAAAATACTTCCTTACATACGAAAATAATAAATCTCGTAAATAACACGGTAATGTATTCTATGAATCAGTAATTTTCATACGTGGTAGATCAATAAGGTATTCGCAAGTCACTGTAACAAATTGCATTGAATTTATTTTGATAAATGAGCATTTTCCGCGTAATTTGAGCTTTATCTTTCGAAATACCTATTCGTCTTTGTAAAATCTGCTGTACTGGATGCGTAAATCATTAAAGAGCATGAATTTCCTGTAAAATTTATTTTGGTATTTGGTTCAAATTCCATTTGCTTACGTGAATTCGATAAGAGATGGTTTAGTGGAAGTTGTTTATCGGCCAATTTTTTGCGACTGGTTTTAAGATAAAAAACCCAACTACGACAAAAAAGTCAACTAAAAAAGTTATAAACAAGACATCACAGACAGACAAATTAAACATCTGAAATCACACGTGTTAGGGTTGTTGTTATAAATCGAACAGATTTCTCAGTAGCAGCCCGGAGTCTGGATTTGTGCCAGTTTAATGGCAGTAGGCTCGCCCTCTATTCTTCTTCGATGCCTGCCGGGGTTGCGAATAAGTCCGAAAGGGAAATCGTGGCCCCCGGCAATATGGCAACTGAAGGAACACGAGAGGGTTTTAGTCAGTAAGAGTCTGACACGTCCTCCTGCTCCACACAGAGCGGGAGAAGTTATTTGATAATTACCCAACCACAAAAAAAAAAATACAAAAGATTGATGGTCACCAAAGTAAATGGACATACGACACCGGCGCACACTGTTGAATGGCCGTAAGATGGATAGCTTCACAATTATGACAGACAGATAGCCGATATCTACGGGACAAATGGGAAGATAAAGAGAGTAAGTAGTTCAGGCAGATAATGGACGAAATGGAGGTGTCAAGATATTTACTATACGTATTGGGAAGTCATTTACTTATAAACGAAAAACCGGCCAAGTGCATGTCGGACCACGCACAATGAAGGGTTCCGTAGTTTGGATGAATTTATCCCAAGAACAAACTTAACATTGTATAATATAACTACATATTTACAGTATTTCAGGGATAAGAAAGTAATATGAAACACCAAGATATTTGTCAGTCATTTATATTTCATCACATCTCCTATTCCCCACATAATATCACAATTCATTTCACCATCAAATCAGTATTCTTATATTTACCATGAAACTAATAGGTTACCTTAATTTACAGTAGATCTCCAACCAATTCTATGCCAATCTGTATTTTTACCGACACCGCCACTAAGCACGTCCTACCGTCACGAGCGCCCAACCCAGAAGGACACATCGAATCTTTCGGTGCTGCCAGTATAATAAATTGAAACCTAACACTCGACCATCCTGACATCGTGCATGTCCTCATGCACGCAAGTGAATTAGCATCTAGAACCTAACACTCGGCTTACAACTATTTATACGTTATTTCTAAAACTTATAAACTGAGAACCGTTCTTCTAGCCAGAATATAAAACATAATGCAAATGAGAGAAAAATTATTGAAATTTCCACTAGTCGTGATATGATGGTATTACGTAGACTAAAACTCAAAACATTTATTTCTATTAAACCATTTACAGGCACTTTAAAATTTTCAAAGGGTTGTCAGTTATTCAGAGAGTTGAAGCTAGTCGCCCATTCCAAAACATAGGTAGATCTCTATGGAGAAGAACGGGCAAGAAACTCCAATGATACTCTTTTAAATAAAGATATTACAAAATCCTGGGTACATTATTATTGTTGATTCTATATGTGAGAACAATGTAAAAAAGAAACAATATCAAACAACTCAAAACACACGATTAAAGATAAGCGCTGGCAGTTCAGTCTGAATTGACGGCTCCCGTTCATGAACATGACGCATGGCTATGCACCATTTAACTCAACCATTTGAGTGTGCATGACATACTCACTTTCAAGTCTAACAAAATCATAATAACATTATAAATGGATACATGGTACTCACATTTACATTTCTTTATTCTGCACGGAACTTACTATAAAATGCACTGATATTTGCTTTTATACCTTTCTACATCTAAAAACTGCAACTAGGTGGCGTGCCAAGCAACTTCCAAAATAAAACATTAAATATTATTTCAATCAAGTTTGTAATCGACTTCCATTCGCTAACCTAAGGTCTATTACGCATATTAAATAGCAATCAGCAATTATCGACACTAGCGCCAAAACAAATAAGTTGCAATCTTCGAAACTAACGTGATAAGAAATTCAACTTTCAAACACATGTAACAAAATCTTTGTCATGAAAAAAACAAAGAATCCATTTTCTACTTGAAATTTACCAAATAGTTTAGCGTCGGCTACAAGATGGATAAGTGGATGAAATCAGTGTTTACTTGAACTACAAACAATATTCGACTGTTCTCAACAAGTTAAAATAAGTTTTAAAACATTAATAATATGAGAAACAAAGAGTTATACGTAATATTAATAAATTTAAGACTGAAGCATTTATTTTAACTTAGATATTTTTATGAATATCTATATATTTTTTATGTCGACATTTTTAATTTATTATTGTTTGCTAAATTCACATTAAATGAATGTTTGACTTGAAATTAATTATTAATAATCATAACTATTCATATTTGCACGCATAGCATGTGGCCAACATGACTTGCATTTTTTTTTTGTTATCCTTCACGCACGTTTTTATTATTGTACGTGTACACATGTTTGAGCAAATGAATATGTCTTATCTTAATAAAGTTAACTTTAAAATTTACAGTACCTAATCCTGTTTCAGTGTAAAATGGCAAATAGAGTATCCAATGATCAATTAGATGAACTTTTAGAGTTTCTTAGCCATCCTTACCCAATACATCAATAGAGACGCAAACATAACTAAATGAATAGTCTTTTACGCTACACACAGTTTATTCTAATGAACACGCGATGTAGTTAAATTTAATGTAGGTACACAATAATTTTAATAGAATTTTAACTAAAATTATTTTAGTTAAAATTCTTCGAATTATAAGACCAATTTACATTTTTTCAATCAGCGAGCGACAGGCAAGCGATCAACAACACGGGAAAAGGTTATCGCAATTTGACAGCCAAATATGCTCGCTAATGGCTGTCTCTCGGCTACCAAAAACTACCTTTCAACTGTCATTAACGAGACACAATAGAATTTTAATTGTTATCCACCTTAATGAGGCGTCATAACAGATGATGAGATAATACGAAATAATCGCGATCACCATGCGACCACTGCACACTTCAGTTGACTGATTGTTCTCTAGAGGCAGCACTATCGCTAGTTTGCTATGGTGTGGCTATCGCCGATACATAATACGGATTTTCAATTTAAGAGCAACTATTGCGCAAATTTCGCAATCGCTAGGCTTCTGCAAGATACGTAATAAACCCGCGGAGACTGTAATTACAGCACCGGAAGTCGATTTCAGAAAGTGTCAAATAATTAAATAAAACATTTACAAAATAATCTGCATCCTATCAACAAGATTTAGTTACGTTAAAATCAAAAGCTAACATTCGACCTTCCTGACATCAAGTTTGTCCGTAAGCTTTATATTATAAAATAAACGTTATGTTGTTTGTTTGTTCAATCAATGTTATAGAAGACCTGAATATTTAGCGTTAAATATTACAAGCATGAGCTAACAATATTCTCAAAAACTATGAAATTCATTAGTCAGTGACAATTTACTCCAAAAACGCTTAAAAGGTAAGATATTACATTATCGCATTTTGTTAATTTCTCAGTTTGATTAGCTCATACAGACTTTTCAATATTAATTTACATCCGTCACTCATTGCACCGCAAGCTTCACTGATCAAGCACTCTCACCTGTCAGCCACTGTACGACTTACAATGAATGGCCTATGCTTCGACTTCGACCTAATATGTTAACATTACATTCTGTATATGCCACACATTGCACCGCAAGCTTCACTGGACAAGCACTCTCACTTGCCAGCCACTGTACGATTTCCAATAAGTGACATAACATCCTGCACGTGCCAAACATTGCACCGCAAGCTTTACTGATTAAGCACTCTCACTTGCCAGCCACTGTACGACTTCCAATGAATGGCCTATGCTTCGACTTCCATCTCTCAATCATATATAAGTATGTATTTTCATTTTAGCTTAACTTAAGTAATATCGATATTTTCCCTTAAAAGTTTCAGTTTCATTAAAATCATAACATTTGCCTCTATTATTTTTAACACAGCAGCACTTTTAACAAAACAGCATAATAATATTTAATTCACACTTCCTCTTCACTTTCAAACAATAACTTAATCATAAAATTCATAGATTAATTAACATACATTATTTGTTACTATTTCCTTATTAATCATTATTTTTATTCTTTCAGGTCAACCGTATCATATGAAGAAACGTAAATCATAAACTTCTGATGCAACACAATTATTCTGTTTTTAAAACCTATGACCAATTACATACTCCACAATTTAGGCGTATTTCATTCATCACCTGCCTAATCAACTTAATCATTATTTTTCAGATAACCGTCTTGTATCTAAAAATATTTCATTCATAATATTCTCACTACCAAGGATTAAATTACGACCAAACAAGCTTCTGTTGGGGTTTAAACACTTCCTCTCTCCCTAAACATCATCATTACATGTAGTTCCTTGCTCTTGTTTCATGTTTATAATTTTATATAGGTGTATCTGTTATTTATCTGATATATATGTATATTTATATAGGTAAATATATGCTTTATGTATCTGTGTATCTGTTGTATATGTAAATGGTACACCACTGACTACCTGCAGTATTGTCTCTCCTTTGCTATTTAAATCCATCCAAAGGTTGTCTGTAAAAGATCGCTTTTAGCGATAAGACCGCCCATTGTGACACCCAATGTAAAATTTCTGAATATAATGTCTGTAATTTTTATGGTGTACATAATAAAGAATATTCTATCTAACTGTCTATCTATCGTATAATCTGATTCTAAACTAAAACAATTCAATTCCTTGATATTATTATCAGAACTAACTGTATATGTTCTAACGAGTAGCTTCTTACTAACCATATTTAACTAAATACCCGATGTAATAAAAATGAGACATTTCCACTTTTCAAAAATAAATTGTCAGATCAATTAATTAATAAATGTTATTACTCAAGTAACAACAATATGAATCATTTGTGTTCGAGTTAAATAAGAAAATAAAATAAAATAAATAGGCGTCTTTTTTTTTTTTTTTTTTTTCTGATGAGAATGTAAATTGTTATTATATATCTAATAATAATAAATAAATCTCTGTACTCTTGACTTGTACTAAATCATGTTAATTTAACCGTATTGACCTCGAACTTGATGAATTTATGATCCCATTTTAGTAAACTTGACATTATGTATTGTAGGTATTGCTTATTTCAAATTATTTACTAAATTTCATCTTGACATAGTAAACTTCTATTGTTTTGATTGAAAGTTTTAATAATATTATATTAAGGGAGTCTTTATCATAGCTTAAACTGTTTGCATGCCTTAATTGAGGTAGTTAGTATAAGGATCAATTTTAAACTTAACATCTGTAACTTGTACCTACTTTCTGTGCAACTAAAGAGCTATTCTATACTTTTCATAATTTCTTGAACCCTCCTTCTCATATTAAATACATAAAAATAATTATTAAGTCGCGGTGGCAATGTACGCTCTCTCGAACTATGGTGACATAACTTGTGACCGCTCTCACAAGTATAAATACATAATTATAATCATGAAGTCACGGTGGTAGCAAACGCTCTCGCCAACCACGGTGACATAACTTGTGACCGCTCGCATAAGCATAAATACATAAATATAATCATAAAGTCATGATAGTAGTGAACGCTCTCACCAATCATGGCGACATAACTTGTGACCGCTCTCACAAGCATAAGTACATAAATACATATAATCATAAAGTCACGGTGGTAGCGAACGCTCTCGCCAATCGTGCTCATAACTTGTGAACGCTCTCACAAGCATAAATATATAAATATAATCATAAAGTCACGGTGGTAGCGAACGCTCTCGCCAACCGTGCTCATAACTTGTGAACGCTCTCACAAGCATAAATACATAAGTATATACTGATTGTTCGAAATTATAATTTTGATATTCACAGAAGTATCACAAAATAACAGTTACACACATATATACATGTGTGCTACATATGTGTCATATTCACATACATATTCTCATCGTTATCGTTCCAGATATTATTAATCAAATCTCAAACCAGTCAATCTACACATTATAATTAACTAGGAATACTAATAACTTTAGACACAATAAAATTGTACATAAACTTATCCATTTCTCCTATTTGTCCTCATTAAAACTTAGTTAGTTTACCTTATGACATCTGGGAAGTACTATTAATCAAATGTACTCGTAAGAAACTAACAGCAGGCAACAAGCTACTATATGCCCCTTGATGCCCGACTTGATGCCCCCTTGAGGTCCATATTGATATTTTACTTTGTTATGTTTTCTATGTAATACATATGGAACGCAATAAAGAATTGAGTATTGATCTCGTAATACTAACTAGTTATATCAACCCAAGACGAAACTCACACTCAGATCCAAACACAGCTTTATCATGTGTATCGAATTGTATAACTGAATCCCAAGTACAGTAAGTTATAAGTTGTAAATTGTAGTATTTTGATGCCATTTATGAATAAGGATTTAATTTAATATTATTTACTAATCGCATCCATTATATAACTTAATTAATTAATTTCTCAAAATAATAATCCAGTATGTGCACTCCGTAATTAAAGGCATAATATAAGATAGAAATAATTTTCTTAAAAACTTTCTGTACCTTATTTGCAAATAAATGGTTGAAAAGATATTGAAGCAATAGCACCGATTATCAGCACCAAGTGCGACTGCACTAGCATCCAGCTATACAGGCGTCCAGCTTCACTGGCATCCAGTTGCACTGGCATCTAGCTGTACTGGCGTCCAGCTGCACTGGCGTCCAGCTGCACTGGCGTCCAGCTGCACTGGCGTCCAGCTGCACTGGCGTCCAGCTGCACTGGCGTCCAGCTGCACTGGCGTCCAGCTGCACTGGCGTCCAGCTGCACTGGCGTCCAGCTGCACTGGCGTCCAGCTGCACTGGCGTCCAGCTGCAGCAGCGTAACCGCTTTTGCCGGCTCTCGCTTGCACATCCCGCGGTCCGCTCACAATGGACGCTGCACACGAGACTCCGACCACGGTGGCTGCGACCCCCATGGCGTCGGCTATGACTGCGACTAGTTCCCAGTTCTACCCCTGAATGGATACCACCTCGGGCCGGGGTCGGCAGCCGGTGCCCAGTGAGGACGCTTCACTGTCGCGAAACATTATCTGAAACTCATAACAACGGGTTTGACTCCTTTTCGAACAAGCCGTGAAAAAGTTAAAATGTCTAATATCTTCTAAACGGTAGGTCGTAGCTCAAAAATAACAAGATTTTACTTCCCCTTGCACCCGTGAACTTATCCAGGAGATAAATTTAGAGAAAGAAAAATGTGACCTTCACATAACCTTCATAAAGTGGTACTATACGGATCACAGTCTATTTAATTTTTGTAACCGAAAATTCGAATATACCAAAAGAGATGTGATGTAGGTAGGTTAGGTATTTCTACAATTCAATTTTAACCGTTAATAATACTTTTAAATGAATTCTATTATAATGCAAAAGAAATAAGCGGGCCACATACCACTTCTGAAATATAATATAACTACATATTTACAGTATTTCAGGGATAAGAAAGTAATATGAAACACCAAGATATTTGTCAGTCATTTATATTTCATCACATCTCCTATTCCCCACATAATATCACAATTCATTTCACCATCAAATCAGTATTCTTATATTTACCATGAAACTAATAGGTTACCTTAATTTACAGTAGATCTCCAACCAATTCTATGCCAATCTGTATTTTTACCGACACCGCCACTAAGCACGTCCTACCGTCACGAGCGCCCAACCCAGAAGGACACATCGAATCTTTCGGTGCTGCCAGTATAATAAATTGAAACCTAACAATTGTAATTGAAAAACATTGTTTTTGCAACTGCAAATGTAAGTTGGTTAACTTCTAGAGCCTACTTAGCTCTGACAGTTTTCTTTTTAATTTCGTTCAATAAAGTACTGCCGTGAATTTTTTTTATTTTTTTTTTCATATTTTTTCGGCGAATGTATAGTATATTTTATAATTTATGTATTTTTTTTGTGTAATGTGCGTTTATTTTGTGCAGAATAAACAATTTTTCTTTCTTTTTCTTTTCTTTTATATCCAAAACCAACCATTTAGCTGGCAGGGGGGGCGGGCACTTGACTCTAACAATAATTAGCACTTTAAACCTCAATATTTCGCAAACGGTTCCCTGAATCCAAAAACGGTTTACACACACTCACAGTGTTTTTAAACGACCTTTCCAATGATACCCCGCACTATGGGAAAGACGAGAAAAAAAAAAAAAACATCCCCTCTTTACGTGTAGGGGAGGTACACATAAATTATAGTATTTTACCACTTTTTCGGCGTGATTAATATGTATACCCATGCCAAATTACAGCTTTCTAGTACTATCTGAGTTAAGCCACGGACAAACGAACATGGTGAAACTATAAGGATTCCTTGTTGACTACGGAATCCTAAAAAGAAGTTGCCCCTTGTCGAAAAAAAATCTACTCAGCATTATTTGACAGAGAATTGCCAGCGACGGTGACCAAATGACCGAGTGAGACAAATTGTATTTGAATTTAGGTATAAAAATAAGGCAGAAAGGTTCTGCAAGCTATTTCCAACCTTAACTCTGTGCTTAATAGGTACCTTTTAGGTATCTACTTTAAGATGCATAGGTACAGGTAAGTAGACATAGGAAACAGAATGGTTTTAAATAAAATCAAGTTCCATAACTTTTAAAAGGCGCACTTAGATCTAAACTTAAATAAGTACTCTTTGACTAGCCATCGCTATAGCAGTGATAGCCTAGCCTAGTGGCCGTCAGACTGCCAAGTCATAGGTCTCAAGTTCGAACCTAAGACACGCACCTCTGACTTTTCAGATTCATGTGCGTATTGTACAATTACCACTTGCTTCAAAAACGGTGAAGGAAAACATTGTGAGGAAACCGGCATGCCTGAGAGATATTTCACGACGGCATGTGAAGCTAAGTCAGAGCTATAAAAACTCTGAAACCAGTACCCTCATTACATAGGTAACTTATTTTCGTAAACGATTATGATTATGACTAATTTGTTTCATTTGACAGTTAACAACATTCATTGCGTTATTTACGTTGTTGAGCAGATTTTTTTCCAACTTAAGGGGACGATAACTGACTTTTAATGATTTTATACTGAAGATGACGTCTAAAGGAGTAGTATTAGTGATTTGAAAAAAATATATGTTAAATTAGAGCATTTTTTCAATATTTTAATATAGGCAAATTTTTGATTATGTTTATACTACATAGTGAAATTAATTTGTAAAGTTATGTCTAACGCGGATAAAAAACTGAGAATGACGCAAAATCTATCAAGCATATTTTTCAGAAAACTTCACCATTTTAAAGATAATTAAATTATCAATATTTTAGTATACGTGTTTTATTAAAACACCTTTTGTTTTACGTGTAATAAATTAATAATGCGTCTAATTTGGGACAACGCTCCTTGATGGGCGAGTCCTATTACTGGCTGAACGTACGACGCGTTGCGTGAGCTCAGTACAGAACACGCAAGCTAACCATTCAAGGTCACTGTCATATATCTGCGTCTTAAGGCTCTTACAAGCAGGCGCGACACGCGACGCGACACAAAGGCACCGCTCGTCGCGCGCTTTATGAAGCAATGGATTAGCAATGTTTCAAATCGAAACAAATTGTGATTCATTGTGCATTACACAATTAGGGTACAGTACCATAATTACGTAGTTAACTTATTTTAGTTTTCTTTTCATTTTGACTGTTCAACAATATTCATTGCGTTGTTGAGCAGACTTTTTTCCAAATTATGAAGCAATGGATCAAATGGAGCAAACCTTTTCAAATCCAAACAGATTGAAATTTCCTATAGTTACCTACCTAATCACTTCTCTGCCAACACCTTGGAGATAAATTTTACTTCTTGATCTACACTACACAGTTGTATTTAAAACTAGACACAGGCGTAATCAAATACAATTTAAACTGTGTTGTTAATGAACTAATTATTTCTATAATGTATCTGTGACCCTCGTTTTGGTGTAGTGAGACCGTACAATGTCGAAAGTCAAACAAGGGATAATTAATTTGGTCTAAACTTTTCGCTTATATTATTTAAGTCTCTATTTGTTCAGTTAAATGGATGTAGTTTTAATTTATGTTAGTAATTAAATAGTGCCTACACGGCACATATTATGTGACCTACCTACACCTGACTCCAGACAACCATTCATCAACTAGAAAAGAGCTGATAATCTTCAAACGGCTGAACCGATTTTGATAAAACATGTCTAAGAACCATCACTAGAAAACCTGCTTTCAAATAAAAAAAAACCGCATTCAAATCGGTTCTCCCGTTTAAGAGCTACAGTGCCACAGACAGACGCACACACATAGCGGTCAAATTTATAACACCCCTCTTTTTGCGTCGCGGGTTAAAAAATCCCATTATGTAGCCGTTATATAATTTAATTATCTACGTATTCTATAGTTTGTACATCAAACTAATGTAACATTGAGTAAAAATTATGGTTAGGTAACGAGTTTTATTTTAGGTGTGAGTTTTTTATTGCTGTTTACAGAAGGACGCAATGAAATGCATACAAAACAATGTGTTTACGGGTACAAGCAAGGGGACGGGCCTCGGGGGGGTGTTTAAAGTGAAGTCATAACATTTAAAAAGTTAGAACTTCAACCTTCAATAGTTCCGTAACCAGAAGGTTCCCAGGTATGGTCCAGTACAAAAAGAAAAATCAATTCAATTTTCAATTCAATCTCGGCTTCGTTAAGCTTCTTTTTACATCCATTGTTGTAACCGAGGGCTCAAGTCTGTTAATTTACCTACTAAAGGCTCCTGCGAACAAATGCGACGCAACAGCGCGACGCGACTCTAAGGCTGGTTTTATTGTTACGCGTTTCGGCAGCGCCGTTGGAGCGCGCGCGTTCGGAGATGTATGGGGTAGTAGTTGCGTTTCAAAGTCGCGCGCTTGAACAGCGCCGTTTAGTAAACGCGCGCTGGTCGCCGGCGCTGCCGAAGCGCGCGCCGCTCATGCGCTTCTCGGCCAGTATGCGTTTTAGTGTGACGCCTACAGATTCTAAATCTGTGGTGACGCCGTTGAGCCGTTGAGACGCGCCGACGTTCTTATCGTACACGACTGTCTCATAGCAGCGGAACGAGCGGTACTAATCTCGTTTCACAGTGCACCGCTGTTCAAGTGCGCGCTGTTAACAGCGCGCGCTTGAACAGCGGTGCGTCTAGCGGCGTGACTACAAAACCAGACTTATAAAACAATTTCTAAGAAAACTTCTCGGTAGAACAAACCGGTAGTGTCGCGTCGCGCGACTAGCCGCGCCAGTCTGCACAAGCCTTAACGCTTCAATCGACCGTCGATTGTGTGTCAATGGAACAGTTGGACATTTGGTATTCATCAAGTTAATACCTAGTGCACGTAGGTACCTAACTGGATGACTGCCATGTAATTGGGCCTCCGCCATTCCTGTTACGAAAGATCATCGGGGACACTTTCGTCAATCAATCATTTTCGACAGACGGATTGGAAATTGCAGCACGATGTTGTTAGTCAGCACTATCCTGTGGGGTCAAAATCGCTAAATGAACCATCATGAGCATCGCTTTGCCTACTCTGTGAATTATGCCTATATGAGTGCCATCAGCAGACAGTTTTGTTTTTGGACTTTGAAGAGTAACACATCTTTTGTTCCTACCAAAAACAAATATGTTTTGACGTGACTAACGTCTTATAAATCGATGAACGCCGGCTGCAAGCACGAAAAAATGTCACGTTCCGCTTGAGCCGAGCGTGCAAGCGAGAGCGCGGAACAAGCGATAGAGAGGCACGATCGGCCTAAGCGTTCGGCTTGTGGCGTTATCACCTAAAATTATCGTCCGTACCTAAACCGATTTTACGAACAACCAATTTTTTTAGAGATAGGAACGCTTTAAGATGTGACGCTTTTTTAAAGTATATTGTCAGACTCATATAGGTAAGCATATTGTTTATACCTACGTGCAGCCTCTGGACAAGTTGTACGCAGAAACCATCAATGTTCTTCGATTCCAATAAAACAATGCGTTCAGGATGTTGCTGGGGCTGCCACGCTTCTGCAGTGCGTCGGGAATGTTTGCTGATGCACACACTGATGGATTCGCAGCGATCAGACGTAAGCGTGCCGCGTCGCTGCTGCAGAGGTTCCGGGGCAGCTCGAACAATCTCCTGAATGTCGTCATTGCGGGGAAATTTGATTGCCCGCTCGTCCATTATTTGTCCAACCTGCATGTTTACTAACATAGTTATTACAATAGTTAATTGATTCAGGCATGATCTTGCGGAAATCCATTATAAAATACAATAGACGTAGATATACTTATTTAGTAACCTGTTCCGCTTAGCTATTTCTAAAGAGCCATAAAAACTCTGAAAGAAATGTTTCACCTCTCAACGAGACATCCTCAGGATGACGATTGACTTGTCGCGAACTCGAACACGGCGTGTTGCCACACCGATCGCTGAACGCAGACTGAGAGAGTTCGAGTTCTTTCAGAGTTTTTATGGCTCTTAGGTAATACGGGCTAGTATCCGCAACTCCACGTCAAAGCGCGTATTTTGCGTACGGTTTTTTTATGGCTCTTTAGAAATAACTAAGCGGAACAGGTTACTAAATATATCCACGTCTATTGTATTTTATAGTCATTAAAGTTAATGTTTACTAAAAAATTATGGATGTCTATTCCGAAATAAAATGATTATTAAGTATTATTAGTCCCTTACATTGCCAAAACCAAAGTCTTCTATTCTTGCTTCTATTCTTGCTTCATAAAATAGCTCCACCCTTAAATCTTACCCCAAAGAACAGTAAATTCAACCATAAAATATTTTATGTGGCATCCGAATATCAATGTCCCTCAAACAAGTGAATTGATTCGCTTCTCCAACAAAAAGTGCCTGTCCAAACCCACTCAGCTTAACCAAATCCCTATAGAATGCAACGCCATGACTCCCCATAATAAGTTGGGTAATAACTTCTGAAAAATTAGGTCACCCATATACTGTGCGCTTTCAGGCCGACACGTATGGGACATATTGTTGATTTTGCCATTTTTTCCGCCAAAAGTCTTTCCACTCCGATGGGTTTTCGGATATCCAATAAGGTCATGAGGTCACACATTTTTTCATAAATTTTGAGATAGCACCTACCTACATAGGAAAACGATGAGGTAAAATAGTTTGCTTTTCAAGTATGTACCTCAGAAATAAAAATCACTTTTTCAAACGGTTAGGCCTAGTGCGCACTACCGTGCGTTTTTCTACCGCAAAATCTGTGAAGTATGAAACACAGTGAAAGCGCGCGCACTACGGGAAAAAATCGCATATGAAAATAAAGGAGGATTTTATTCGTTGCGGCGAATAAACCGCATCGCAATTCGTTTCCCGCACCACAGTGCGCACTAGGGCTTAAGGCCACGCTACCTTCCTATCTAGAAAATACCTACTTTTTATGTTTACCTACCAACATTAGTAGATGCTTCAAAAGTTTGCGGTTATTACACTCTTAGTACCTAATTTAAATTAATATCGAATGTAGTGATTTCTAACATTTCTAAAACTCACAGAGTTTTCTCCATTTAAAAGCTAAGTAAAGAGTCAATATTAGACAGTCTTTGTCTATAAAGTTTACATTTATGGAACCTTTTACCTACCCCGAAAATCACCAGTTTCATTTTGTTGTACCGAGTTCGGGTTTTTTACCGCAACAAATCAAGCTGCATTTTACTCACGATTTTAAGTGCCTACTGAAATAATTTGAGCACAACTTGAACATGATTTTCTTATTTATTTTAGATTGCTGGCACTTTTTAAAATTTAGCCTAACCTGTACCACAGCTGGGCATATGACTAAATAAGTAGTATTTTATTCATGTGGCAAAGGCCTCCCTCGATTCCTTCCAGGAACTCCTTTCCCCAGCCACGTCGAACCATCCGACGCGGTACGCGTCCAGGTCATCTGACCACCTCTTTCTGGACTGGATTGGCACTTTTAGTTTGTTGAATAAATATTCTTATTTTAACTTCATCCCTTTTAATTAAACTGGCCAATAATTTTCATTACATTGAATGACTTAGAAACATTTGAAAGTGGAGAACAAGAGTTCCACTATTGAAAAGGGAGGAACGAGAGATCCACCTTTGAGAAGGGAGGAACATTCTTCGTATTTAATATTTATTCGACATCCTATACATAATTTTTTATTTATTATAATAAAAAAATTACAACGTGATTTCGTGTCTTGAAAAGGAACGTTTTTAAAAATAAATAAGAAACTGGCAACTTCAAGCAGAACTGTCATCTGTCACTATAAAAATGTCAAAAATCGAAAACATTCGAAATTGTTTGTTGATGTAAATATTTGAAAATTCTGATAATAATCGTTGTTTATCAATAAACAAACTGTGTGTGAAGTGGAAAAAGGTCGTTTGAAAAATGGCGAGTAAACAAGAATACAATTACACGTACTCACCATTATGGGCAGGAAATGAGTGAGTAGAAATTTTGTTCATTACAGCTTCGATTAAATATTTTGCTATTTATAAATTAATTTAGATAATTATTCTAAATTAGAAAGCTTCTATCCATTCTGCTGACCGTTAATATAGACAAAGAATCTTGTATTTCATTGAGTTTTGTATTTTTTTCTGTCGTCGTATGGTTGACGTTTTCCATTTGTCGTAAGTTCACACGTAAATAATTAATATTATTATGATTTCATTTACCAAGACTGGTTTATTACCTGTTGAAGTACGGGGCACTTATATTACAATGTAAAAAAATTGAGTTTTTTATTTATTCAAATTAGGCTAAGAACCAGCACTGTTTCTACGTTAAAATTACATAAGCCGGTCCCCCAAAACGCTCGCCCTACACCACTTCCTATTGCTTTAGCTGGGAAGAAGAAGTGGCGCAACAAACTCCCCAGCAGCACAGCTGTCTGTTAAGTTGGAAGAACTTGATTGGTTGATTGAATAATTTCAGTAAATAGTTAATATAATGGTAGGTAGGTTACCCAGTAGTTTGCTTATTGGAAGGCTTTAAGAGAAACCTTTGTCCAGCAGTGTACAATGAGAACATGCTCCAGAAGCTAGGAAAAAAAAATGTTCCAATTAATCATTGAAAATAGGTGTCAACTTCCACACAACATGCTTGTTTTACGGAGTCTACAATGTGTATGTTATTCAATATCATCATCGTCTATCTAGCCTTTTCTCAACTATGTTGGAGTCGAACCGGATTCAGGTGAATACGAGTATTTTATACGGAGCGACTGCTTCTCTGACTTCCACAACCTAGTTACTGGGTAGTACAATACCCCTTGGATAGCAGGCTAATCAGGCGTTTATGAAGCCTTGACAGGAATGGCCTGCACCTGATGACGAGGACCATCACAGGTCACTGCTCGCTAAACAAACACTTCCACACAATAGGCGTAACGGATAGTCCTCTGTGCAGGGCGTGCATGGAGGCTGAGGAAGCTGTCGCGCACGCGCTCTTCGAATGGGCAAGTGTTACCCAGATTAGAACAGAAACCCTCAGGTCACCCAGATCTTTCACTGACGTTCTGAACAGACCAGGAGTTTTAATTAACTTCTGGAACGAGGTGGGCTGGGTGGAATAACCACCAAACGGCCACCATGGCTCACGCACAATGGTCCATCTGACGGACTAAGTGCGGAAACCAAACCCCATAACATAGAACATACAATACCCCTTGGTAAGACTGGTAGTCAGACTTTGGGTATGTTATTCAATGTGTGCTTAAGAAAAGATGAATACATATTATGAACTAGAACGCAAATAGTAACATTCTCAAGTATACTATATGTGCCATGTCATCTACTCCTAATGTTCTGCCCAACCCCTAGTATTAGGTAATACGGGCTGGTATCCGCAACTCCACGTCAAAGCGCGTATTTTGCGTACGGGTGGGAAAATCTGTTATTCTATCCACCCCAGCTCCTCAAGGCCAGCAACGCCTTGGTGTCACTGACAATCTCACGTAGGGTACCTGGGTTACCGAAGTACTTTGCCCTGTATGTGGCGACCGCCGGGCAGTTTAACAGCACATGGGCTGCTGTCTCGTCGTCCTCCATGCAAGCTCTGCACAGCGGACTGTCTGTGACTCCTATGACAAAGAGGTGTTTATTAAATGACCCATGGCCAGTTAGGCCAGTTAGGCCAGTTAGGGCAGCTGTAACTGTGCGCAGCTGCTGTTTTGTTAATCGGAGAACCTGTTTCGGAGAGCCTCCTTGGTCTGCCTGCACTCACCGTGGTCCACCCATAGTTTGTGATGTTGTTCCCTGGTTCGTTTCCTTACCAGAGTGCGTAGGTATCCGAAGGGGAGTGATGTGATGGGTTCAGGCCCCACTAGTGCCATGCTCGACCCCCCTTCTGGCAAGTTCGTCGGCTGCGTCATTGCCCCGCGAACCGCTGTGTCCCTTGATCCATTGAATGGTTATATTATTGAGGTCACCCACCTGGTTGAGGTGCTGGTGGCACTCGTATATCAGCCCAGAATCAACAGTGTGACTGTTTAGCGCTTGCAGAACAGCCATGCTGTCTGAGAGTATTCGTATTGAGTGGTCCTTAACCTCCCTGGCCATGATGGCTGAAGCGGCAAGAGATATACCCATGCATTCGGCCTGGAACACTGTTATCCAATGGTGTGGCTCTGTGTATGTTGAAGTCCTCCGAGAAGATTCCAGCACCTGTGCCACTACCTGTTTTGGATCCGTCGGTGAAGCCCTAGTATTAACTAAAACACAAGCTTCTGAAATAATTTCATAAATAAATTTTGACCCCCAACCCACCGCATCGCATCGCATGGCCCACCCGCGTGCGCTTTTAGCTTACCATTCTTTCTGACTTTTTTTTTTGCTCGGCTGCTAAGGATCTTACACCTTCCTGAAGAATTGGGTTATCAAATGCAAAAAAAATTTTTGGGCCAGAAATTAGTGCGTTCAAATAAACAAACTGTTCAGCTTACTTACATCTTTTATCAACTCATAATATAACATACTTATTACATACTAGCGGACCCGACAGACGTTGTCCTGTCCGAACAGCGCCACCTACCAGGTCCAATTGTATTTTCAAACCATCCAGGGACCCATTCAAATATACACACAAAATTTCATCCAAATCGGTCCACCCGTTTAGAAGGAGTTAGGTGACAAACACATTTACACAAGAATTATACATATAAAAATTTTGACATGCAAGTGTATCATTAATTTACTCACAGTCACACTGTTTACCCACCAACACACTGAAAATTTAATATTTAATTACTTACATGAAAGTGTTTTTTCCCCTTGGTTCAATTTGTTTTTGTCACACACACAGTAAACGAATATTTTATTACTCGCCTAATGAACATTAGAATCAGAATAATTTATTTTGCAATGAATGTGGGTACAAAATCAGATGTTAACATTGTAAAAGTAGTTCCAACACACTCTACCTTTCGGCATGCAAAAATTAAAAAATAAATAAATTATATCTACAAATTATACAACCAAATAAACAAAAATTAAAAAGTACATTGATGTGGATTGCATTTTGCCAATTATGTATGAGGCATTCTGTCAGATAATAATTAAGTAAATATTAAATTCTAAATAAAATTTTCATAGCGTATTTATTCTTCAGGAAGCTTACAGCTCATCCATCATTTAAGTAAATAATGTACAATTAGCACTTACAATTATCATTTGCAAGCTACCTCAAACTAAATAATGATTTTTAACATCCCGTGAAACAGAATGATGTTGGATAAATGTTTTCTTTACAAATCAAACAATAACATTAATTACAAAAGCAAGTTATTTATTCAATATAAACTTAAAAGTTTTCAGTATTTTTTTTACAATTCATTTAATTTAAAACAAGTCAATCCGCCTAGTCTTTTCCCAACTATTTTGGGGTCGGCTTCCAGTCTAACCGGATGCAGTTGAATACCAGTATTTTACATGAAGCGATTGCCTATCCTCCACAACCCAGTTACTGGGTGGCACAATACCCCTTGGTAAGATTGGTTATCAGACTTTAATTTAAAGAAGTTTTAAGTAAGTGGTGAAATTTTGACGTTTGAAAAGTGCTGATTTTCAGCCTAGTTTGAATAAATGACTTTTGAATTTGAATTTTAAAACCAAGTAAAATATTTTGGACAAGTTTTCTCCCCTACTGTAAGTAAACAAACACCACACTTAAGTTAAACAATGTGTCATAAAATTATATCACAAGCCACAAACAAATTCTTGTGGTGATAGCAAAGCAGTGGAACGACTTATCACTGTTAGTATGGCATGGTATGGCTAACAAAACTACCTACCTGCTCTCCTCTCTGATTAAAGATTGTGTCCATTGTATGAAGAAAAAATTATTTATCTTTAAAATTTCAAAAATCATATTTACATAATTTATTAGCTAACAGTCTTAAATTAATAATAATAATATGTACAAGTAAATATATAAAAAAGGAGGGGATAAAACATAGGGCTTCAAAAAAATCGTATACAGAAAAAAAAATTGGTAATTAATTTACGGAAAAAAAATCATGTCTGTTGTATGGGAGCCCCCTTATATTTATTTTATTCTGTTTTTTAGTATTTGTTGTTATAGCGGCAACAGAAATACATCATCTGTGAAAATTTCAACTGTTTAACTATTACGGTTCATGAGTTACGGCCTGGTGACAGACGGACAGCGGAGTCTTAATAATAGGGTCCCGTTTTACCCTTTATTTTTTTTCAACCTAGCAAGAATTTTATCAATCAATTTTAATTATTGATAAAATTCTTGCTAGGTTCTACGGCTGATGTGGCCGGCCCACTGCCACTTCAGCTTGCTTATTCTGTGAGCTATGTAAAATCACAGTTTATAGAAGTAGTACTACAGAATAGTAGTACTACAGAATAGTAGTACTACAGAATAGTAGTACTAGTAGTAAGTACTATTATTTTATTGTGTTATCGTGCCGTGTCGTCGGAAACAATGGACTGGCACATAAGTGGGGGGTGCAGGCCGCGTGAGTGGGCGATCTAAGTCGATTGTCGTGTCAGTTCACAGTGAGAGGCGCGGGCGTCGAACGCTGACTTGCCGGCCTCCAAATACCAACCGACGTTCACCTTTGAACCTTCACACAAAGGAAAGTCGACCTTACAAACTTCATCCTAAAGTCTCTTTTCAAATCCCGGTTCCCCGGTTTTATGGTGTAGTGACCCCGTTGCCGAAACCCAGTGAATTCAGTGTTGTGAAAATGAATGAAGACAATACCGTTTCGGACGACTTGAAAAGGCAAGCTGCAATGTTTTATAACAGCACACAAAGGTTAGTTTATAATGTTTATTACGAAAACATGCAATTGTTTGAAACTACCAACGGATGTCGCGAGTGTAACTTACATTTGGTGATTTTTTTTATTCCTGTAACTCTTTCACGTAAGGTCCATTTTCGTTTGATTGGCGGTTTGGTGTTAGAAAAATGTGATCGGCAATTGCCTGCGTTATACGTGTCGTGAAAAAATGTTCCGGTACGTTTGCGAATTAAGATGATCGATAGTTCCGAGTTATTAACTTTTTGAATGGACGCTCCAACTCCAATTAACATAATTGAGGGTTATTTTAAGAACACGCAGATTAAATCTCAGTATATTGAGGTGCCTTTGATAAACGTTCCTAAAAAGAAAAAACACTACCTTCATTAATGAATACAAGTAGTGTTTATCACTTTTCTCACCACAACATCGCGATAGTTGACAGACGAAACAGACAGATTTTTTTTTTAACTCAAGAATTACTTTATGCTGGTACTCATTTCATGAAACTTTTTTCCGCATCTCGCCTTACAAAGCCAAACAGCTAACAGGTATGTTTTTATTGCTATTATATTGTTCCCATTCATGTGTGGTTTAACGATGTAGGTGCGAGCCTTTAACAATGCTGTATAGCCACAAGTATAACCGCCAGCCCTCAGTGATATCATGATATTAGCATAACCTCAAATGGAACGTACACCAATTGATCTAAGAAAGAAAATACGTATATTTGCGGTAAACATGACGCAAACAAAGAACACAAAACAAAATTAGAACAAGCTGGGGGAAAATATGCGTAACATCCACGCAAAACGGCCATCGCTCAGCATAATGCTGCGACCCTATGCGAGACAGAGCCCCAGCGTTGCTTTTCAGCGACACTGACAGCCGGCGTTGACGTCATGACGTCGACCGGTGTAGCATAAAATAAGATATAAAAATAAAATAAATATACAATAATTCTAGATGATAAGCATCACTATACTATCATCACCTGCTTAGCCTTTTCCCGACTATGTTGGGGTTAGCTTTTAGTCTAACTGGATGCAGCTAAACACCAGTATTTTAAATGGAGCGACTGCCTATCTGACCTTCACAACCCAGTTAATGGGTTACACGATACCCCTTGGCACGATATCATCAATGATATTTGCATCTAACAGCTGTTCTCTAATAGACATAACAGCTAAGTATATCTGTGGTTCTGAGACTGCTGTAAGAAAGTGTTTGAACAATCACTTTCTTCATTAAATGAAGCTTGTCTCAGCTTCGCTTATACATTTTCACCGCGTAGGTATTGCACTTTTCTATGAAACAGCAGATTTTTTTGGTGGTGGTTCAAAATCATGTACTGAATCCATGGTTTCAGTTTTCGCGTCGATGTCCCTGCCACCCTGTATAATATTAAATAAGTTATACATTACTTATTTATTTTCCTATCCCCGAAAATCGGGACTGAGCTTGTCCCGCGCGGGACATTTAATTTTGACCTCCCGCCAAAATCGGGACGTCTGGCAACGCTGACCCTTACTCCCCAACTTCAATGCGTTTTATCTAAGTCATTTTTTATTAATATGATAATAAAGCAAAAAACTTTTTACAAAAAAAAAAACAACAGACTTCAAAAAAAAAACACTACAAAGTGAAAAATAACTTTAATTTCGGAAGTCGGTGTGTTTGGTTTTGAATTTTCGTTCTTTGTCACCGACTTCCGAAATTAAAGTTATTTTTAACCGACTTCCAAAAGGAGGAGGTTCTCAATTCGTGTTTTTTTTTTTTTTGTATGTTTGTTACGCGATTACTCAGCCAATTATGAATAGATTTTGATGATTCTTTTTTTGTTTGGTACATCATACTTCAGAGGTGGTCCCATATAAATTTTATTAACTTTGCTTGGGTAGTTTTTAAGTTCGCTTCAATTATACGTATTTTTTTTCCCACTTAGTATGTAGATGATATGATAACTTCTTGTCACTGTTATTTACATAGCAGGTAGTGGTATTCGAATTTGTGTGGGGTAGGTACCACAGCTAAAAAGTGAAAAATAAAAACTTTTTACAAAAAAAAACAACCGACTTCAAAAAAAAAAACACTACAAAGTGAAAAAAACTTTTTACAAAAAAAAAAACAACCGACTTCAAAAAAAAAACACTACAAAGTGAAAAAAAACTTTAATTTCGGAAGTCGGTGTCTTTGGTTTTGAATTTTCGTTCTTTGTCACCGACTTCCGAAATTAAAGTTATTTTTCACGAATAGTCACGATTATTTAATATGTAAAACACCCTTACGTGAAATATGTCATATTTGACGTAACGACGCATTTTTCTTAGCTTTAAATATGAACGATTGGTTTGAATGAAAATGATTTACTCACATACTATCAATGAAACTGAAGCCGTGTCTCCTGTGCATGTTTTTAAACATTTGTTTTCATACACAAGTTGTCTCTTGCGTATTAAAATATTTTTAGATTATCTACACATTTTGTGTAAATGTCGTAATGAGTTGCGACGAGGAATACGTACAGTACCGACCAAAAGTCCATAAGCAATCTCACAAAGCAATAGACTGACGCTTCGGTTTGACTTACGACCTTCTTCTATAAGTTGTTACAATACTGTAGACACGCACATTACACACACACACTCACTTTGTCTGCAACCAATGACTAGTTCGATAATCATCATTCGTTTTTAGTTTCATTCGTCTTGTTCACATAAATATTAAAGTTTAGCAGGTAGACCACAAAAAACTAAGTAAATTATTTCGATTTCTGTGGGGTAGATGCAGTTTGTTACAAGTATTCAATTAATAGAACTTTGTTGGTTCGTGCCGTGATAATATTGGTGACGAGCATTTAGCGCAGTGTTGTGGTTATTATTATCAAAAAGCAGGCATAAAATATATTGAAGAGATCAGATCAGATCAGAGAATATTATTGCGCTGCGTAAAAGTGAAGTGAATATCTAATAAAACCGGACTAAGTGTGAGTGTTATCATTTATATATTTCATATTTTACTAAACATAAATCTTAATCAAGGGTATTGTTGATAGAACAGAGGTATTGTTGAGACAGAAGATGCCTTTAAAGTTTTAAATTCATTGTGAGGTTTAATTCGATTAGTGAATAATAAATAATAAGGTATTATGTGTAATAAAAACAATGTTTTTCTTTGTTCTAGAGAAATACTGTGACGGTTAAGAGATATGAGGAAGGGGCTTATTATCGAGTAGCAGCGACGTCAAATGGTGAATGAAACAAATGGTTTCATACCAACGAGATATTTTGCTGAATTATTAAAAACACGTCATTATGAACCGTTCGCCGTGCACTCTGAAGGCTTGCATCACTGAAACCAGCTAGAAAACCGTTTTTGACCTTAAAATATTGACCGTACCAACTTAATAAACAACAGATTCGTTATTGCATGAATTTATGGTAACGAATTTTTTAAGCACGTTTCAATAGGGTGTTTGTCGTATTTCTTGCAGATAGACCGAAATTGTTTAATATAATTTTAGTAATAGTATTATTTTAGGATTAAAATTTGAGGTTTAGTTTCAATCTTCTTTTCGTAAAGAAAATGAATACTTAAGCTATTACCTCAATACCAACCAATATTTACTAAAGCCAAATAAAGTTTAAAATAATTAATATGAACAACTGCCTTTAACCTTAAAATCAACAATTTTGTCAGTAGATTTTTTTACATTTTAAGTAGTCTAATATTCTTATTTATTGCTTAATTACTTAGACCATGATCAAAGCTTTATATTTATGGTGCAAAAAAATCCATTTAAAATTTAAAACATTTCAAAATTTAAATATGTTAAAATAATACAAATTGCTTCTAAGTTTCTAGACATCTATTTCACATATTATTCAGGTGAAGTAATGATAAATAATTGTAGCAGTTTGATAACTATACTTTAGTAAAATAAACATAACGAATAAATATTATTTATTTTTTATTATGACATAATTTCTAAATTAATGTCTGTAATTTTTTTGGTGTGCATAATAAAGAATATTCTATCTTCTATCTATCTATCTATCACGCATTTTTTATTCTAAACCCTTTATTGCAATAACAACATTAATAAATAGGCAGGATATTTAAAAATATTATTATTGCAAACAAAAATAATAATATTTGCAAAAACAGCGCTGTGATTTACGAGATTAGAACCTTAGCCATCTTGAATCTAAGACCAACGCTTAACGCCTTCTGCTATCTGCACATATAATTTACTTTCGAATTTTAGCAATGCGATACACTGTCCAAGGTCACGCGTACGAGTATGATGCGTGCTAACAAAAGTTATGGAAATATAAGTGCGGCGCCCGCGAACCGTGACGATACGATAGTGTGTAGTTCAAAACTGCGTTCTCTGTGGTGTGTGTACGGCACTCACACCACAGACGTCTGACTGTTTACACATACAAATGTACGGACTATACCGCGTGTTCACAGCAATACGACTCTTAGCGTGCTCATGCACTTTTGAGCGCTTACTGTACCTACTTAAATATTCCAATCCATCGTTTCCCACAACTTGTTCACAACTATTCACAAGACAATATGAAACTCAAACTCAAAGCATTTATTTCAATTAAACCATTTACAGGCATTTTTGAATTGTCAAGGAATCGGTCAGTCAGAAACATGAAGCTAGTTGCCCATTCCAAAGCGTAGTAGGTACCTATGGAGAAGAACGGGCAAGAAACTCCACGGACACTCTTCAAAATTTTTTTTTTACATAATATTGGTTACATCATTCATGTTGAAATTATACATGTGAGAACAATGTAGAAAAACGTGTACGTTAGAAGCGTCCGTAATAAAAAGATAAAACAAAGAACAATTAGAAAATTAAAAATAAGCCGTGGCAACTAAGAGATGACCAGTCCCAACTGACGGCGCCCGTTCACGAACATGACGCATGGATTAGCACCATTCAGCTCAACCATTTTGAAGGGAGCTAAATGATCCAACACATGCGCCACCATCAGCGAAACATCAGAGTGAGCATGACATACTCACAGCCGCCAGGGCACATTCAAGTCAATGTAAGACATATTACCCGGTAAATGGTAACTCTTTAGTACGTAGTGTCACACCTGTGCTATGCAGTTATATAATACACATCAAAAAACCTCAAATACAATATAACCTCAAAACTTGTATTGAATGTCAGTGACAGACGTCCGCGGTGCACGCAGTGGTTGAAAATGAAACAAGCCCTTCCTCTCTTCACCCGCGCGGGGAAGGTATTCCATGTAGCTCAGAAAAAAAACATCGTGTTTGCATACACAAATGTGTATGGCCACGCCTCTTTGTTTCGATGTTTTTGTGTAATGTTTCGAAAAAACGCGCGCAGGAGACACGGCTTCAGAGTTTAGACACACATATCGAGAGTTATAGGACACCAAAAGGAACACGTATAAATAGAGAAAAAATTACTTTCGCCATTCGCGAAGCAGACACAATAGTTAAAAAGTTGAGAGGCGTCGTGGGACACCCAGTTGAAACGAAGTTCCTTTCGCTGTATATTATGTATTAATGCAGAGCCATCCAGTACGGTAAACTGACTTTTTCTGGCATAACGCTCTTTCGTAATATGACGATTTCTGCCAGTTTATTCCCCCAAGCCGCGTTAAAGAAATTGTTCCAAAAATTGCAATGAAGCATAATGTGACCCTTAGGACAGGGAAAGGGTTGAGTTCCTAGGCCTTAAATAAGGACACATAACTAGTACTGAATAGGTACTAGAGGGCTCATACAACCGACTAATCTATTGTGCGAAAGTTGGTCTACTTTATTTTTGTAGTCATAGAGTCGACCTGGTTTTTGCACTTGTACCAAAGACTAACAATAACAAACTGTCGAACAATGGCGGAATTAAATGCACTTTTATTGATGTTACTTTACTCAAATGGAAGTTTCCATTACCTTACCCAACAAGAACTGTTATGTAAATAAATAATAAATTTATCGTATGATTGTAGTGTAGACTGTAAGCTGTAACCATTTCAATCTATTCGACTTTGACATCGTCTTTAAAAATGATTCGATATTCATAATCCCAGGTCCTAGACCGAAGGCAACAAATTGAAAACTCCAGTAGATGGTTTTGTCATTAATATGTAGACTACCTTCTGCCCGCGATTTCGTCCGCGTGAAATCTCTTGTTTTAAGGCGCAGATATATGCCAGTGACCTTGAGTGGTTAGCTTGCGTGTGAGCTCACGCAACGCGTCGTACGTCCATCCAGTAATAGGACTCGCCCATCAAGGAGCGCTGTCCCAAATTAGACGCATTATTGATTTGTTATACATAAAACAAAAGGTATTCTAATAAAACACGTATACTAAAAGATCTTTTATTAAATTATCTTTAAAATGGTGAAGGTTTCAGAAAAATACGCTTGATAGATTTTGCGTGATTCTCAATTTTTAACCGACTTCCAAAAGGAGGAGGTTCTCCATTCGTCTGTTTTTTTTTTTGTTTGTTACGCGATTACTCCGCCAATTATGAATAGATTTTGATGATTCTTTTTTTGTTTGGTAGATCATACTTCAGAGGTGGTCCCATATAAATTTTATTAACTTTGCTTGGGTAGTTTCTGAGTTACCTTCAATTATACGTATTTTTTCCCCACTTAGTATGTAGATGACATGATAACTTCTTGTCACTGTTATTTACATAGCAGGTAGTGGTATTCGAATTTGTGTGGGGTAAGTACCACAACAAAAAAGTGAAAAATAAAAACTTTTTACAAAAAAAAAACAACCGACTTCAAAAAAAAAACACTACAAAGTGAAAAATAACTTTAATTTCGGAAGTCGGTGACAAAGAACAAAAATTCTAAACCAAAGACACCGACTTCCGAAATTAAAGTTATTTTTTACTTTGTAGTGTTTTTTTTTTGAAGTCTGCTGTTTTTTCTTTTGTAAAAAGTTTTTTTTTATCTGCGTTAGACATAACTACAAATTAATTTCACTATGTAATATAAACATAATCTAAAATATTCCTACATTAAGTTATTAAAAACAAGCTCAAATTTTTCCAAATCATTAACACTACTCGTTTAGACGTGATCTTCAGTATAAAATCAAAGTCGGTTATCTTCGCCTTAACATATGACACTCGGCAATACTGCAGCTTGCAATTAGTGAAAGAATTTTCAGAATCGGATCAGCAGTTCCCAAAGATTACCCCCTACATACAAACTCACAAATTGTACCTCCTAGTACGTCTATTAGTAAGTTAAAAGTATACATAAAATTCACGGGGAGGGACAAGAAGTAGGTGTGGGGCACTACCAGTAATTTTTTCCTAAACATCGACTTAGGAATGTCACCTAATACGATCGTTAACCGACATTCGATAAACTGCAATGTACGAGCTGAACTGACACTGCGCGGTGTACATTTAAAACGTAACATTTAAAAATAAATACATAATAATTATGTATTTATACTATTTATTTAAATGTTTAGATACGGAATCGTTTTGCAATTTTGTATGAGTAGCGGTAGGTAGAGGTACGGTTAAGGTTTTTACAATGCATGTGCTCGAAAAGAGCGTTTTCCGAGCAGCCAAACTGTGCGGAAAGCGTCACTTTTTTTGACTAGTGCTTTTTACTTTTCTGTTTTTTTTTAATTTTTAACTCCGTCGTCAGCCCGACCCGACGCAAAGAGTTTTTATTATTTGAGAAAAGTTTTACTAATTAGATGATGGCGATAGCGATGACGATGACGATGATGATGACGATGGCGATGGCGATGACAATAGTCGAACTCGAAGTCGATGTCAGTCAAAGTCAAAGCCGAAGCCATGGCGATGGCGATGATGATGATGAAGAATATTGTTTATATTATTTATGCAAGATGTCAGATGTTACACATCATTATGCGACTACTGTAAGGTTTTTTTTTATTTCCTCGCACAATGCATAGTAAAACGTTGTATGATACACGTGCGAAAGATGATTTCCGACTCGTGTCGACTTATAAATGCCACTCGTCGGAAATCATCTACTTTCCGCACTTATAGCATAAATAACTATTATTTTTTATTTCTACTTGAGTATAGTTTTCGATGTTTTTTGTTGGTATATTGACGTGTGCTAGCTGACTGACATATGGCCAATAATTTAATTTAATGTTTTGTATTACGTAATGTAAATTATTTTGCATATATATAAAATCAAGTTTTTCTAACTGATCAGACAGCTTGCTGCTGGGAAGTTTGTTACGCCACTTCTTCCCAGCAGCTAAAGCACTAGGAAGTGGTGAAGGGTGAGCGTTTTGGGGGACTGTCTTATGTAATTTTGACGTTCGAAAAGTGCTGATTCTCAACCTAGTTTGAATAAATGATTTTTGAATTTGATTTACTGCTAATGCTAACTCATAAAGGTCCTACGGTCAAGGAATCAAAATGTTAAGCACCTAAAGGTAAATTTTACTTACCTACCTTATTTTTTAAATTCTTTTCGTCAAATTTATTTAATACCTTTTAAGGTTCCGTACCTCAAAAGAAAAAACGGAATCCGTATAGGATCACTCGTGTGTCTGTCTGTCCGATTGTCACATCCAATTTGCTCCGAATCTAATGGACCAATTAAGTTGAAATTTGGTACACATATATGTATTTCTGTGACCCAAACACGTGTACCGTAAATAAATAAATTTTGAATATAGGGGTCACTTTTGGGGGCTAACAAGAAAATGAAAAAAAAAAAACAGTTTTGCTAACAGTACCTACTGTGTGACATATCAAATGAAAGGGCTTGTTGCGAGGATCTTAAACATATTTTTATATTATTTTAAAATAAATACTTTTAAAGATATTTAAGAAATTCGATGGAAATTGACCCCCCTTATCTCCGAAACTAAAGGACATAAAATTTTGAAAAAAAAAAATACGGAGCCCTTCATTGTGCGTAGTCCGACACGCACTTGGCTGGTTTTTTTTTATAAGTAAGGAGGCGGAGTAGTGTTTGTAAATATAGTAGCAGGTGGCGTTCTGTAGTTTCTGCCTATCCCCATGGGAAGTATGCGTGAAAAATCTGAATAAATCGATGGAAATTTGGAGAAGCTACACGCTTTAAAATTTTTAGAAGGGATGATTCCCGTCCTTGTCGCGCGGTACGGACAACGTATGGCGCTAGTATGAACTTATGACTTTATGAGTTACAGAGTCGTGACGTCACTTCTGTGATAGTGCCGTCTATGTCTAGCAGTTATTTTAAAACGATTACAACTTGTTTTTTTTATTTTTATTTTACTGTAATTATTGTTTGCACTAAGTATTTGCAAACAAATATTTTATAGAGTACAAAACAATAAAAAATGTAATTATCCCTATTGCCAACATCATGAATGAAAATGTCAGTTCAAAAAGATGACATTCATGTGCCCGCTGCGTCTTTCCATTCTATACAAGGCTAAAACGCAGCCATAGGAAACTGCTCGCGTATAGATTGGAAATCACTTTTTACTAAGGTCTTCCAATCTATACAAGAGTAGTACGCAAATACTCGCGTATACTTCGTAGTGACCAAATTAACTAACTCATTCCATATTATACAGTGCCAGTACGCATACGGACTAATCGAGTTTAGATTGCGAGAAATTGTAACCAACTTGTTTGCGAGGTAATGCACCTTGCGCTAATATTAAATAGCCTGCCTGGCTGCGAGCAACTTGGAAGTAGCGCTCGCCGGCCGCTCCCGCGGCACCGCTCGCTTCGCTCGCTCGGCTCGCGCGCGGTTGGTCACAGTTCTAACCTAACCTAACCTAAGCCATTTCACCCAGTTCCCACTTTTGTTCTTTTTTTTTTATAGACTATATCTTTAAAACTCTTATCAGGCGTAAGTGATGTAGTATAGTTTGGAACCAGGACGCGCTCATCCACGTTACAAACTATACACCAGAAATACACAAAATTCGTGTATACATTGTAATCACAGATTTAAAAATAGCATTACAATGTATACGCGAGCAGTTTCCTATGGCTGTGTTCTGGCCTTGTATAGATTGGAAATACGCGTGCCCGCTATATGTTTGAAAATTAAGTAACAGTTTTTGGTCCGACTCCGTACATTAGTAGTTAGTTACTATCTTGGTATAGGTACACACGACTACACATCAAGCTATACAAAACCAGTTTATGCTGATCTCGCATTGTATAGGATTTACGTACAATGCAAGGTCAGTTTATACTGGAAATTATAGCTTGATGTGTAGCCGTGTGTACACGATAACACGACACGCTACTCTCAGGGGAAGTTACTTATTGAATAAATTGGTCAGCTCTGCTCTAATAGAGTTTTATTAGCTCGTATTTCGATCGATAACTTGAATGCAGTGAATTATTATTTTATGACTAGAACTTTTAACTGTTAAACTGCCTCGTTAGTCTCGTGTTCGCAAGCGCTACAGTTACTGCTGAGCATGAGGTCCTAGTTTCGATTCCCGGGTCGGCCAAAGTATTCTCGGATTTTTCCGTCTGGAATTTCTCAGTAGCAGTCCTGGAATCGGGATTTGTGACCGGTTGATGGCAATAGGCTCGCCCCCTATTACATGGGACTTAAACATAACTGGCGAAATGTGGGTGTACACTGTACTGCTTAACCCTTCGGGGAATACAGGCGTGATGTTATAAGAACTGTTAATCCATTGAGATACATGAAAAGACGAATGAGATAAAATCCTAGAGGATTTCGATACAAAGAGTGGGTAGGACGAATGAGATACCCTAAATCCTAGAAGATTTCGATACAAAGAGTGGGTAGGACGAATGAGATACCCTAAATCCTAGAAGATTTCGATACAAAGAGTGGGTAGGACGAATGAGATACCCTAAATCCTAGAGGATTTCGATACAAAGAGTGGGTAGGACGAATGAGATACCCTAAATCCTAGAAGATTTCGATACAAAGAGTGGGTAGGACGAATGAGATACCCTAAATCCTAGAAGATTTCGATACAAAGAGTGGGTAGGACGAATGAGATACCCTAAATCCTAGAGGATTTCGATACAAAGAGTGGGTAGGACGAATGAGATACCCTAAATCCTAGAGGATTTCGATACGAAGAGTGGGTAGGACGAATGAGATACCTACCCTAAATCCTAGAAGATTTCGATAAACAGAGTGGGTAGGACGAAATCCTAGAGGATTTCGATACGAAGAGTGGGTAGGACGAATGAGATACCCTAAATCCTAGAGGATTTCGATACGAAGAGTGGGTAGGACGAATGAGATACCCTAGAATCCTAGAGGATTTCGATACGAAGAGTGGGTAGGACGAATGAGATACCCTAAATCCTAGAAGATTTCGATACGAAGAGTGGGTCTAGACAATTTATTCAGAGATCAAAACAATATTTAAAAAAAAACTTTTCGAAGGTAAGGAGCGTATCCTATCTAGATTCTGAGTCATACAAAATACAAAAAAAAACTTGATACTTAGATGTTATTTTAAGCTTGAAAAATACTTCATTTTCCAGAAAAAAAAAACAAACCAAATCTATATGCATCCTTCAATACTTATGTTTGCCGTGTAGCTACCCGTGTCATGTACCTAGGTACTTTAAGGTAAACTTTATGCAATGCAGCAACTTGCTTTACAAAATACGTGCAAAGAAAGAACAAAACCAATGATGAGTGTCCTCCCTTTGTTAGTTTTCCTCTGTTTATTTCTTCAGAAGTGAACTTCTTAAGACGAAAACCTTGACTTGAGTCAAGGCATTCAACGCTTTTTACCTCAGGTATGCTGCTCAACTTATTGTACTGCGCACGGCCAACAGTGTTGACTGCCAAGGAGACATGAATCACTATACCCTCATGCCTTAGTTTTTTTAAACATCGTCAAGCGATTCCGCCGGTCGACTCTTCATGTGAGGGCTGGCCTATTTTTTGGCCAAAGAAACAACGTTTCCATACAACGTGGCAATGCTGCTAGTCTTTTGGGCACTTTTCCTGTTGACAGCGATGTGGACGAATTTTTTGATGCCCTATGATTATTTCCCTTACTTTCTTATGTAAGTACTTGTAGGTACCTACATATTATTATTATTTGAAGACTGTTAGCTTTTGACCTGCCAGACGTTGTCCTGTCCGAACAGCGCCACCTACCGGGTCCAATTGTATTTTCAAACCATCCAGAGACCCACTCAAATATACACACAAAATTTCATCAAAATCGGTTCTGCCGTTTAGGAGAAGTTAGGTGACAAACACACGTATGGAAGAATTATAAATATAAAGATCTTGGAAATTGAAATCCTAATGTTGTTTTCTATGCCTTCCGGAATGATCTAATTAAATTAGATATTTGGCCCCAAACCTACGTAAATGGCTTTGTTATTATTAGATTTGTCATCGTTAATTTGGTAGGTAACTTGTATGCGTTACTGCTGGCATTCAGGTCTGAAAAGGGATCTCTTTAACACGCAATTTTTCGCTGAGCGAAGAACACTAGACGCTAACATTTATGAATATTTGTATCAAGTGCAGTGAACATCAGTGATTGTGACACTTAAAAAATACTAAAAAACAGGTAGGAAAACAAAATATACCCACTTAATGTAAAGTTGTAAGTGTGAGGGGATCTCGCACACTTTAGATAGACGGCCACGACTCCGACCAGTCGTGGCCAGAAGTGGTATTGTATGGTGTGCGTCTAGTAGTTGGCCGTTGCGACCAAGTACGCGATTCGTATCAGTTTCTATAGTTTACCTGGTCGCTGCGACCACTGGTCGTGGTCGTGGCCGTCTAGTACGGAGATCCCTTACTAATTCAATAAATTTGACCTTTAAAGTTGGCTAGTTGGCCGTTGTGGTGACCAAGTGCGCGATTCGTATCGGATTCTATATTTAACCTGGTCGTGGCCGTCTAGTACGGAGATCCCTTACTAATTCAATAAATTAGACCTTTAAAATTAAATCAAACTCACAGACCAAGACTAACCAGCGTTGTATGTTTCTATAAGAAATGATTTATTATTTAATCAAACAAACAACGATAAGTAGCCTTCAACGTGGTTCCAGTCTAATTATCAATATTACATAACGGAATATTTACATACAGGATGTAAATACATAGCGTAAATAAACAATTTTGATACGGATAATTTTAAATAGTGTTTTTTTTTTAAAGTAAAAACTTATTCAGGCGCGTTGGGCATTTTTGAGATGGGACTAAACCATTGATTTCGCGACACCATGACGACACCTCATTTTTGTAAACGCGATTGTGCTCTTTATTTATATAATGTTACGGATCAATGTTCTATGCAAGTATTTTTACTTTAAAGGTTACGTTTTTTTTTTAAAACACGGTTGTGCTCTTTATTTAGATAAAGTTACGGACCAATGTTCTATACAAGTATTCTTCTTCCACCAAGGTGATCTTGTTCAAGTTTTCACTTATGTCTGCACTCCCGGAGTGCCACCACGTTTTTTATTGTTTTGAGACCAGCACCCTGATTGCGTAACACACGATAAATCGCAATCTGTTTTATTTTGACAGTTCAACAACATTTATTGTGTTATTTACGTTGTTGAGCAGACAAATTTTTCGAACGTGTGAAGCAATGGATCAATAGACTTTAAAATGATTCAGATTATGATTGATCGTGTGTTACGGAATTAGGGTACCTACTGTTTCTTCTAGCCAATTCTAGAGGTACACATTTTAGGCATCCTGACCTGACATCTTAATGGAAGTAATTGTCCAGGTAGAGCAGTTGTTACTTTACTACAGGCTTAAAAAAAAAACAGTGGTACTCCGAGAGTGCCGACAGAAGTGAAAACTTGAACAATTTTATTGTACCTACAGGAAGAAAAATACTTGTATAGAACATTGGTCCGTAACCTTATCTAAATAAAGAGCACAATTACGTTTACAAAAAAAAAAACAGTGGCACTCCGGGAGTGCCGACAGAAGTGAAAACTTGAAAAAATAACGCGCGGTGTCGGTAAACTCGGTAACAGTGTCCCGAAATCAATGGTTTAGTCCCATCTCAAAAATGCCCAACGCGCCTAAATAAGTTTTCACTTCAAAAATTTGTAGTCGCGGGACGCCTGGCAGATTTGAAAAAATGAAATTATTATTTTCAGGTAATATGCATAAAAAGGATAGTTTGCGACAGGAAATAAATATGGCAACAGTCGCTCTGACCCGCCGCTATAGATGTTTCACATAAAAAAAACAGAACGTAGACGAGTACAAAAGAAAGAGAGAAGCACAGACAACAACTGCCGTAGCTATAACTCCAATCATCTATCCATTTGCCAAAAGTGACGATAAATGATTCTGAGAAATTCTTTCGTAATCGCGACACTTAGCAAATGATTGACCGATTATCACTATAAAAGAAGTACATAACACAATGTCATCGAATTAGAAATAATTGCGCATACTTAGTAATGATCGCAATAAGTGAACATTGAAGCAAAATGTTCGTAAACCCAACTGTACACGGATCGCGACTTACCCTTAGCAATAAAGATTATTCAACGTCCGTCGAATGCTTGGAGAACATTATGTTTGCACACGCCAGGAATGCGTCAACGGGCAGTATTGAAAACCAGCGTCGTAGAGGAAATAATATGAACCAACTCATTCATGGGTCAATGTATACGCTTTTACAACAAACTTCTCGAAACTTACCCATTAAACGATTTAAAATCTGTATTAAAACCAAACTTTACAAAAAAGGGTACTATAGGTACAATTTTAAATTATTAAAGAAGATAAAAAAGCTTGGGATTAAACTGCTCGCTCTGCTAAGCCTTGTGATAAAAACATAAAACTTGACAATTTAATCTATATCTATCTATTATATGTATAAAATTCTCGTGTCATAGTGTTGCCATACTCCTCCGAAACGGCTTGATCGATTTTTATGAAATTATTCATATACGTATATTCGGTAGGTCTAAGAATCGGTCGTAATCTATTTTTCATATGCCTAAGTGATAAGGGTGTTGGCAAAACAACGTTTGCCTGGTCAGCTAGTTATTATGTAAGTAAAATCATCAACATATTATACCAGTTTTATACACCGTGAAATTTGAATCACAGTTTTGCTAGAACAAACGTTATTCAGACCATGGTCTACTCCCATTCTACAGCATCTAATTTAAAAAAAACATAAATTGGTTTTTGAAAAAACACAAAAGACAAAGTTTAAAATGTCAAGATTATCTACTGCTTACTAAATTTCGTTTATGGAGGTACATTTCCCTGTAAACAATGCTGTGTCCCGTGCGTGGTGTCTGTGTTGTAGGGAGTAACGATAATCTTGACATTTTAAACTTTGTTTTTTTTGTGTTTTTTCAAAAACCAATTACGTTTTTTTTTTTAATTGGATGCTGTAATATGGTAGTAGACCATGGTCTGAACAACGTTTGTTCTAGCAAAATTGTGATTCAAACACGGTGTATACACATTGACATTGTTGAAAATTATATTCAAAATGACATGATTACTTTGTAAAGTACTTATTATATTATTTTAATTATTGTGAATGTGAGGAATATGTGGATATTATTATTATTTTTATTTCTCTGCTAGTTTTAGTGATGGTCTGGCAGTTTGAGTAGGTTGAGGACTTTAAAAGAGACTGCGACCTCTGAGTTTGTTTCGGCCTTTCTTCTCAGAGTAGTCAGATAGGAAACGCCGAACTCATCTAGCTTATGTTTAATATTTTTTATATGACGTGTAAAAGTGATTCCGATAGGTATCCTATTTACAGAATAAACAATTTCATTTCATTTATGATAAAACTGACTTTTACAGTGGAAAAATCCACTTTCATAGCACAGAATCGCTGCATCGGTCTAGAAACGGGACAGCAGGTAAGGTATACTAATGAAATTTGTAGCACCAAAAGTGCGTTGAACGCAAAAATAGTCAGGTACCGCCATTCAAAGCCGTCAGTTTATTATTAAATGTTCTGTGAATAAACGACGCACTTGGTAGAGTATGTAACGTTGACAATGCCGTCTTTAGCAGCGGCCATCGAGGCATCTCCGTGCTCCGTGGATAATCCCGTCAGGATCAGGAGAGAATGGTTCTGTTGGTCTCCTGTCAAAGAGAACTCCACAATTCTTCCTACTACCATTACTCGGGAGTGCGGTGTATACTTGCACAAGCTCCATAGGTAGGTACTCTTAAAAATAACTGACTTGCAATTCTAAAGATTACATTTAAATAGCATTTAAGGGGTTAAAAGTTCAAAGTTCTACATATTTTATTTAATGCCACAACAGTTGTTACGGCAAAATACCTAATGGCATGGCATTTCACATGTCGTGCACAATAGAAGCTGTCAATCTAAATACATTCTAAATAGAAAAAACCTATTCTAGTTACAACTTTACAAGGTTTAGTACTATTTTGTGTTTTGAGTAGAAATGTATCACATTTTTAACACGCTTTTATTAGGTCGACCTGTATGTAACTATGTAATGGAATCTAAGGTAACTAATTTAACCATCTTCCAAGGGTCGTAGCGTAATGAAAATTGGCAGCTGTATGTAGTTCTGATGACAATACAATAATATGGTACTGTCGAACTGATCTGATGATGAAACCGGAAGATATGAACTGGAACTTCATGATAGAAAATCGTATCATAACTGTTTTGGATTTCTAAGAAAAGTCTTGTAATGAACTTTGACCACGATTAGGTTTCAAGGTCTGATGATGAAGCTGGAAGATAGGCACTGGCATTCCATGATGGAATATCGTATCATAGTCGTGTTTACACTTGTGAGAAAGGCCACGTAATGGACTATTTTTGTTTTTACGTGCATTTATAAAAGCGTGTTTTTCTAGTGTTTTTTAAACTATGAATTATTCTATTAAAGCGTCTTTCTTGACTGTAGGAAAATGTAAATCTCATCAAAAACATAACATGTAAAAAAAGTCTCTCAGTTCTTCTACAGTAAAAAGATGTGAGATCTAATGTAAAACCAAGTCTGTTAAATTTATTCAGTACCTATCTATTTGTCATCTTTATTGAAGAGAAAACTTCTTTAGGCGCGTTGGGCATTTTTGAGATGGGAAAAAACAATTGAACATCATTGAACTCATTTTTGTAAACGCGATTGTGCTCTTTATTTATATTAATTTACGGATCAATGTTCTATGCAAGTATTTTTACTTTAAAGGTTTTGGAAGTATTTTTTTTTTAGTTTTCACTTCTGTCGGCACTCTCGGAGTGCCACTGTTTTTTTTCTTTAATAAATAGAATGACTTGGCCATCACACGGCAACCTAATCACATAAGAATAATCTACTATTTTAAATAGTCCTAATTAAATAAAGCGCTGCGCTAATATTAGGTAGATTTTGTTGTATGTAGAATGTAGATTCTATTGCCGTGTTCAATAGGAATGATGACTAAAAAATGATTTTTTTCTTTTTTTACGTAATCAAAAGATTACGGTGATACATTGAGTTAAAATGTGCCATGACGTCACTTGTATGTAGATTTTATACTTACTTGTGACGTAGCGACCCCCACTCCCCAACTTTAATGCGTTTTATCTAAGTAATTTTTTATTAATATGATAAAGCAAAAAATACATGTCTAATATTTTTTTATTTGACTGACGGACTAAATGGAATTTCTTTTTTTTTACCTAGGCATCATCCCTATTGCCAATATCGATATTGTTTTTCTTATCGAAAGAGGCTGAACTGTTGAATTACCAAAGACAGTTATCGAATTTCTTTTGACAGATCTTTCAGAATCACCTGTCCAGAGAGATGCCTTTCATGGAGCATAGATTCCATTAATGAACCGATGTAGCAGCTGCCTTTAGAGGCTTAGTAATTTGATTCCGACCATCTTATATTACTTAATTTATAAACCACATGACATTTATACTTTAAAAATGTAAGCACTTCCTTATGCTTTTGAAATAGCACAGTCGTGGTTCTTCAAGCAGTATGTAAAATGAGCCTCGTATCAAAATTGTCTAGATACTTGCAGATTAAAAAATATCAGTTCTGTGTTGCTAGAGCTGAAAATAAACTTTATGTCTCTATTTTTAGGGTTCCGTACCCGAAGGGTGCCAAACGGAACCCTATTACTATCTAAACCTCCGTTGTCCGTCCGTCTGTCTCTCAGCGGGTATCTCATGAACCGTGATAGTAATATAAGACAGTTGAAATTTTCACAGATGATGTATTTATGTTGCCGCTATAACAACAAATACAAAAAAAAACAGAATTATTTAAGGGGGCGCACATACAACAGATATGATTTATTTGCCGTTTTTATAGATAATGGTACGGAACCCTTTGTGTGCGAGTCTGACTCGCACTTAGGCGGTCTTTTTTATTTCTGTCACGCGAGCTGTTCGGAATTTTAAACAGCCTCTAAAATTTGAATTTAATTATAATAGCCTTTGTTATATAATTATATTTCCTTATTAATTGGTTTCCCCACTCTGGTTGACTAATATTATGTAGGTACCTAATTGGGTTAAAGATCTGCAAAAATAATAAATAGTGGCTTTTATTATTTGCGCCCGTTTATGAAAACCACAAAATAAATAATGCAGTACTTGCATTTATTTCCAAAAAACATAAGCCGAAGACCTCAAAATTAAAAATGGCGCCATCCTCAAAGCATTCCCTTGCTGCCTTACGTCTGCCTTAATTAATCCAATTGCCTCCAAACATGCCCGTGAATTTTTTTTAAAATTAAATTCTCTTGAGAGCAGTAATCATATAGCTGCATAAGTTACTAACCTCATAATAATTATTCTGGATATTTCATTATTCTTTTATCTACACCCATGCTATAAAACCTCTATAAAAGTTTCAGAAACAGCTTATTGCCAGCATTAAAACAGCCAGCGTCATAGTAACCATAATATCATCTAAATTAGTGTTATAATGTTGTACTAAATTTCATTCACTATGCAACTCGTTTCGGGGGACAGCAGCACCCGCTGCATGCCATGTGCGGTGATGTGCTGCTGCAGGCGACATTCATACGTGCAGTTGTACTGAATTTCGTGGGATTTTTCTTTCTCTTGTATCGCTCGCTGCACGTAAATTGAATTCTTGAATTCGGTCGGCTACCAGTCTAACCGGATGCAGCTGAATACCAGTATTTTACATGGAGCGACTACTTATCTGACCTCCACAACCCAGTAACTGGGTAATACGATACCCCTTGGTAAGACTGGTTGTCAGACTTTCGGGCTTCTGACAACTCGTAACGACTGTCAACGATTAACGAAAGACAGCCGGGACCAACGGCTTAACGTGCTTTCCAAGGCACGGAGGAGTCTCGGTATGTAAAGATGGTCACCCATCCACGGACCAACCCCGGCAAGCGTAGCTTAACCTGATTTTTTTTGATCCGTGTGGCTGTTATTACTTAGCCACAAGCTCCTCCCAGCCTTTTTATTACTCTCCATCGCATGGGGTCTAAATTAAGTCTTTGCGTAAGACCTCTTGGCATTCCTTAGGTCATCGACACAGGCTCGATATAAATATGATGATCTCACTAATAAAAATTCAACATTATACTTCCTATAGGCAAGTCTGAGCATTGGTTACATTTTAGAGCTCAGATATAAAACTATAGCGCTTCTTTGTGATACAAAATTTACATCTTGAAAGGTTTCTTGTAAAGTACTTAATGACATAGAAGAACACGATTTCGTTCGTAATAAAATTAAGTTTATGGATTTTCGGAGGCACGCAAAGAATTATTACGTCATAACCTTTCCTGAAAAATGCTGTAATGGCGCGGTAGTGAAAACCTTGGGATTGCTGCAAGAGAAATTGAAAATTTAGGATGTTAGAATAAAAAAAAGAAGAATGCGTGTACATGACTGTGATATGCAATACAGATGTGAATTTGAATTTTGTATTTGGAAGTCATTCCATTCTAATTCTTCAGACATTATTCGAAGGAAGTTTTTTACGATACCCAGGAAAAAGCCAGTCTATGCCTAGAACCATAAAACCGGTTACTGAGATCCCCAGATACACTCTCCATATCTATTGATACGATAAAATGATCCCTTTTAACAAAGTTCTTCCGTAAGTGACTGTTCAGAAACGCTAAGGGTCACGATATGCGAACAATAAACTCCGGTTAAGAGTTCCTCAAAAAAGGCCATTAGGCAAGCAGTAAATAAATTCATAACTACCTGTTTATTTATACCTTTCCACAGTTAACCTCGGTCATGCAACAGCAGGAAATAGCATACGTCTGGTACTCCACTAATCACCCTCATTATTCCATGCCATGCCATGGTTGGTGATCGTAATTTAGCCATTTATCGTAAATAATAACGTAGGTAACTGCATCGAACGACAACTCTAGCCGCCATAAAGAGATATATAATGCGTTCTTACATCATTTATTAACATAAATTGGAGTGTCTTCTCTGTTTCTGTTTGTAATGGTAAACAGTTTACCAGGTGGTCCGTGGTCGCTTGATTTATAAACATTCTTTATATATTTCTTGTTTAGGTATTGTTTTGCCTTTGTCAATCAACTCAGCTCATTTCTGCATTCTACTGCTGGTCATAGGCTTTTCCCAAGTTGCGCCACAAAGCAGGATACTCTGTCTAAAGCATTCAATCTGTCATTCAATTAAGCATGCTGCTCTTGCCTCTTCCCAGTTTCCAGTCAAGAACTCGTCTGCTCCAACAGTCATTGGTCCTGCGACAGACATGGCCGACCTCGGCTCTTGGCCCATTCAGCTTGTAAACTCTGCAAGCTATATCAGTAACTCCAATACCACTATTATTTTCTTCAGCCCTCGTGATAGCTATGTGCCATGAGGTCATAGTAATTATTACACCTGTTGTCAATAACGTATAATGATACTATAGATCTAGATCATTGTTTACACAGCTTGCAAGTAGGTACTCTAGGTCTAGAAATTTATTCTGTGCTTAGACATAACTTAGTTTTTCGCTATTAATTTTACATGTGACCGAATTGTGTGTGTTACCAGTATAAAAAAGTCATGAGTTACCGACTCATAAATTCATAATTATATATGACTGAAGTTGTGTGAAGAGGGTAAAGTAATTAATTGAATACAATAATTGCCATGTGCAAAAAAGGCTCGTCCTTGGAAGTTTTTCTGAGTTTTGACAGTTTCATTAGGGCAACGATTTGTATCGGGTAAACAAAAACTAATTAGGAGTTAGGACGCTACAGGTACAGTTTGGCAAAAAAGAGTAAAATTGAAATGAGGGCGCTACTATCGCACTTAGGTCACTTCGAATGGGAAATGAGTAAAAGAAAAACAAATTGTTAAAAGCTAGGCACCGTCATCATAATTAGGTCTGCATTATTTAATAAAATTAACTGTAAGTTTATAAGTCCGGGTTTCCTCACAATGTTTTTGCTTCACCGATGTCAGTAATGTTCAAGATAAACGGAGAAAAGTTCATATGAATAAAAAAGTAACATTGGTACTACTGGTAAAAGCAGTGGAGTGGTGACCCAGTGGTAACGGCCCCGACTTACAAGTTGTAGGTCGTGTGTTCAAACCCTTGCAGACCCACTGGCCCAGGTGGTTAAGTACAATATTTAGTTCCAAATGTCACCACGTCAGACTCTTTTATGTCGACCTGTACTTAGGTACCTAATATTTCGTAGACCATGTTCAAACAAATAAATTAAGGGTAATTCGAAAAATTTACCACGTGCGAAAAGCCAAGTAGTGGCTTGAAGAATGGTTTTCTAAAACGTATACCAGGAATTTGATTGGTGAATTAATTTTAAACTAATGCGCTGTCTGTCTGCATTATCAAACAAAATATCAAATAGAATTAATAATCAAAACATCAAATAAAATGGATTACGGCATGTAAAACTTCCGTTCAGTTGGAAGGACGTTCAGAAGTGTACCTAGCTATAGCACACCCATATTTCACCAGTTATGTTGAAGTCCCATGTAATAGGGGGCGACCCTATTGCCATCAACCGGGCATAAATCCAGGCTCCGGGATGCTACTGAGAAATTCCAGATTCTATAGAAAAACCCAATAACACTTTACCCGACCCGGAAATCGAACCCAGGACCTCATGCTTATCAGTAGCGCTTGCCACCATCACTAGACCAAAGAGGCTATTAAAAATTAATACTAGTTACAAAACGATTACCTACCTACTTATACAAAATCTTACAACTGTTGTTCATCAACTTTTATAAGGTAGGTACAGACGCCAGCACTTCAAGCTACTACAATCTGTCAAATTAATTTAATAGATTTTTAACTTTATCGCTGAATGATAAGGTTCAAAGTTGATTGGGAAAATTTGACAGTTTCGGGTAGCTTGATGTGCTGGCGTCTGTACATTGTTTGTTCATAATCGTGTGTAATAAAAAAACCTATCACGAAGTCTGGCTACCGTTAACTGTATGTTCAATAAAAAAAATATAATTACGAAATGCAAAGGCCAAGTTCTACTTTGTATGTTAGCAATTTCCTACTAAGTTTTTTTTAATAAGCAAAGTGAACGGTTAATTCTTTACTATATTACTATTATATTTCCTGATTTGATCTTACTAAATAGGGTTAAATAATTATAGACTAAAAGAAAACTTCCTGAAATGGACTATGACGGCCACTAACTGTCGCTAGTTCCCGTTTGACTTCTTTAGATGCTTCACCATTCCAATGTGCAGAAATTGTTAGAACAAACCCAATTATAACATATTATTCTCTTTGCGCCTCGACTTGACTGCCTCGTTGGCCTAGTGGTCGCAAGCGCTACTGCTGTGCATTAGGTCCTTTCTTTTACTGACTAAAACCCACCCGTGTTCCTTCGGTTGCCCTGTTGCCGGGGGCCACGATTTCCCTATCGGTTTTCTTCGAACCCCCGGCAGGCATTGGCCCTATTGCACCCCGTCAATTCTGCTGACATCTCTTTGAGGCGCGCGTGGAACACAAAGCGCTGTCTACCCGGGCCTGGTCCTTGCATGAGGGCGCGAAATTTGCCTCTCCCTCACGCGTTCCGCCTCCTCCTTCGCGAGCAGTACTGCTTCGCAGAAGGAGGTGACGGCCTCCCATGCTCTCTCGCTTCTTACCATGATCTGGACCAGGTGCCAACCCTGCCTGGGATTGATTACCAGGTCAAGCAGTGTTATTGGTTTTTTCCTTTATTTTTTTTCACAATTTCTCCTAGTAGCGGCCCAGTCTGGTTTTGTGCCCGCTTGATGGCAATAGGCTCGTCCCCTATTATATGGGGCCTAAACATAACTGTCGAAATATGGTGTACTTAGGTAGGTACACCTCTGCCTAAACCTTCGGGGAATACAGGCGTGATGTTATTCATTATGCAAACCGTAAATCTCTCCAAAATTTGGACCGACCACATTGTTGCTGTACCTTTTAATATGACTCACTCCCAAAAGGTCCAAGTTACCGTTTGCAACAGGTAGGTAATCAAGGTCGATAACCTGTCTGAAGTAATATAAAGAGAAAAGATTTGTTTTTTCATGTTTGTTTGTTAGGTATACCTACGCTTTCACGCTAAAACGGCTGAACGGATTTGGCACATGGGTAGACCATTACCTGGGTTAGGATTAGGACATAGGATACTTTTTATCCCGATATTCTCACAGGATCGAGACTTATGCAAGAAAACCGCGGGGCGCAGCTAGTCGCTTATAGTCTGGTACAATGAGGTTAAAAACTGAAAGCTCATAACAGGTGGCAGCACAGTTGTACGTCTTTAAACCGCCATTGTTGTATTTATGTTTACTTTTTGTGTCGATCACAAATTATACGAAAACTACATAAATATGTATGAGACTTCGAGTGTAGCACTATTAAAAGACGAGCTAAGGACAGGGGAAGCGTCTACCACTGGTAAAAAGCAGCTTTAGTGGAAAAGTCAATAAATTATGAACGTTTTATATTTAATAGGTTATTTTGTGTTTGACTTTAAGTTCGGTTTTTGTTAAAGACTGGAGGCGTACGATAGAAATTACCTAACCACCAACTTAGGCATGATCTTCCTGACTGAAAAACCTCAGAGATAGTACTTCTAGCACTGATCTAATATGATAATATAAACACACATAATTTACATAATATCACATCACAAGTGCCTATATGTAATGAAAACAAACTTAGTTCTCTTGGGAGCATCACCTATAAACCACTTTCTCACATCAAGGCTTAAAGAATACACACATCGTCCCGACGAAATATAAGATTCCAATTTTTTTCGGAGAGCTTTCTCCCACAGTTTTCTTCTTATAACATCTTTGGCAAATACATGGGTCCCCGTATTTTTGCAGCAAACAGCTGCGCAACTGGGCTCACTAATTAATTATGCGTAAAAGAAGTCGCTTGTTTACAAAAAATTATGGCTAGTTGTCAAATTATAAGACGCTGGAGATCAGCGCCATCTGAAATCAGCAAGTGGCAGTTTTATCCCCATTGGTGTTATTTCAGTAATGTATAATTGATTACTTACGAATTCCATGGAAGCACCAAACAGGACCTAAAGTTTTTGACAGAATCCAAAGACAACTATGAGCTCCAATCCTCATGTTATTCTTGTATTCTTATCAATGTTGCCAGCATAATTTGTGGGGTTAACCTTTGTTCACATTTATATGATAACGATCGATCCCGTGGGAATATCGGCCTAAAAAGTATCTTGTGTCCTAATCCAGATTATGGTCTACCCATGTGCCAAATGTCATCCAAATCTGTTTAGCTGTTTTAGCGTGAAGCATTTATATTTTCCGTTATTTTAAGACAGCATCGTAGTGAAATTTTTGACATCAGCATAAGACTGCTGTCTTGTTTTGCTGCCTTCCGCAACCAGTCTACTTTTTCTACTTCCACTATCTTTAGCTTTCGAAAAAAATATTTTGACCGTGAAAATAAAACAACCTATTCTTAGCAGACATGTCTAATAAAAAAATTCAACTGCATTAATAGGTGTTGACTAAACACATTCAAAAAACCTATCATGAATAATAATTAAGACGTATTTTTTTGTCAGCCAACACGTGTTTGAACCTCATTAATATTTATTTCTCTCACGTACAGGTTTCTGTGACCTTCGCATTTCCTGGTGATCAAACATTTGTAATAATAATAAGAGTATATTTAGTAAAAAGGGTGGTCTAGTAACATGTCGTCACAATGAAATTAGGGACCTATTCTATACGCATGGGGAAATGTAGTCAAAGAACCCATAATCTCCGAAGGAGATTGCGGACTTCGCGGAGACCTTTCCTGCCGAGGCGTTTGGGATGCTAAGAGGGAGGCGTTATTTGATATCCGTGTCGTAGACACTGACGCTCCTTCTTATATTTCACGCCCTGTTGGCTCCGTACTAAAATCCGCCGAAGAAGAAAAAATAAGGAAATATTCAAACGCTTGCGAAATGCGACACGCGACATTCACCCCCCTTGTTGCATCTGTTGACGGAATCTTCGCCCCACAAATGTCAACCTTCATAAAACATCTTGGAGCTGCAATCGCCGATCACTGGAACAGGCCCATGAGTGTAGTGATGGGTTGGCTATGATCAAGAATCATCATCTCAATAATCCGTGCCACCAGCATGTGCATTCGCGGCACAAGGCATAAATTTAAACCAATAGCCAGGTTATTCGGCTTCGACTATGGAGCAGCCCTACCAAGACAAAACTAATATACATCTGGCCGATGAACTGAGAAGACGTCGATTGCAATAAACCGCGATAGATAAATGTGTATATAAATGTTATGTTATGAAATGTAATTTTTCGAAAATAAATGCTTTGAATGGAAAAATTAAAAAGAGGTATATTTTAAGCACATAACTTACTTGCCATAGCCTTAAAGACGAGTCGTCGAATACCTACAGTTGGGCTTCTTTAGTAAGTCTTCTTTAGTTTTTTTTTCTTCTTAAAATATAACTGCAATCTTAGGACTAAAAGATTATGCACTTTACTTGCTTAAATACCTATCTAGAAAAGAATGAGTGGATATGTCTCCAAATCCCTTTATTACTCCAAAAACGAATACTTGGGATTGCTAAAGCCAGAAATGGCTATTCTAGCAAAATAAATGTATCTAACCTTTTTGGGCCAAATGAGTTTTTACTCGACTTGGAAAATCTTTTCATTCCCAAATAAATTACATAATATGTTCTTACTTTATTTTATTTTTTACTATATCTTACGTGTACCTAGATGATTGTTCTGCTGAATCACTTTTTATAACTTATTTTTATGAAAATCAACAAATTAATTCATCATTAATTTTTCATTTATTTTCCTAAAAAGTTCTCATAAGAGCTGCGTCAATTAACTTACTAGCAGTTCCTATATGTTTGTTAAATTATAATCACAAAATAAATTAAGATAAGCAATTATTTTAACATATTATCAGATGTGCAAACTACTTTTCGTAACTGCAATCTTAATGACTAACAAAAAGTACATAAAAGACGTAATTCTCAGCAGTTATGCGAAAATGTACACAATACAAACGCCGGAAAACCAGAAATATTTCGCTAATGGCGTAATGTAGTTTAATAGCCAATTATTAAAGCTATCGCAGACGGATTAAAAATGTTCCCAAGGAAGAACGCTGATCGCATGCCTCTGACATAATTGGCCCCATTAGTTTTCCATCAGTCCTTTTAATCGAGGACATGGACTCGCCAATCCTTGGGGACATCTACCCCCTCCTATTTATTTAAGCCTTTAATGTTTTTGGAAGCAATCACAGTAGACTTCCTCTTTGCTATTTTGGTACGGAATGCGAATGCTGCATTCCCTTGCAATGGCCCGCGAAATTAAAATTCGGGATTACTTTTATCTGCAGTTAACGCAGAGTGCTTGTTTCCATGCAAATTGTTTTTGTTTGAATTCGTGACAACAGCGAGCCAATTATCATTGTTCAAATATTACAATAATTAAAGAGACTATAGGGAATTAAACAGGATTAAACTTGCAAGCCCGCGTCCGCGTGAACATTGATAAATAGCACATTCATCACAGCATCATAGAACATTGTAACTGTTGCTACGACTCTGATTTCAACTGCTTCATGCATCCTGCTTGTATGTACAAAGAACGGTCACATTATAAGTTTTTTGGAACCGGTACATGTCGTTCACTAAGTCAAACAGTATCCATGGAGTGTCTAAGCTCAGAAACTCAAACAGCAAATCCATTTAAATTGCCAATTAATTCTTTGGAAGCAAGTGTTTCGACATCACACACACACATCTTCATCACTATTTCACGCTTAATGTAAAAAAACGATTTGAGGTGCCAAGATCTTTTTGTCCGTATGTAGTTTTGCATTAATGTATGCTCATACTTAGTATTCGCGGAACTGTAGAACAAGATTACTGTCAAGGCCGCAGTAAACTGAAACTTGGGATACCAGTTTTTATAGAAAAAGGCTCGGATCTAGTCGTAAACTTTGCAATTGGTTCTATTCAACACTAAGATAGGCTGAGTTGAAAGTTGAGAGGCTATAAATCTATAAACATATGCGTGGGAGCTGAGATATATTTTCCAAAGAATTTGTCTCAGCTTTGGCCTCTCTCTTCGGTTCTCAGCAGAAGGTATTTCAGCAATTCGAGCCTTTTTATTTGCCATGTCCAAGTTGTGAGCAAATGACAGGCAAGAATTCACTAAGTGGCTGTCTGTCTGCTTTAATTTGGAAAAAATACGCTCATGTTCCAAACAACATTACCCAAATTGAGGGTTAGAAGACCTTGATATTCCCTGATGAGAAAACCTTGCAGCCCTTGCAGAAAATACCGAATAATCTGGCAGATCTACATTCAAAGACCAAAAGAAAGTTAAGTTGAAGCCTATCATCTATTACGAAACAAGAACATATCGGTGCGTTTCATACACTCTTTTAAGAATTTTCATATATTCAAGTAAGGAAATAATAAATAAACTATCAAATGACGTTAACGAGACGTCAAGGAGACATCGCAGTCTTCAAATTAAGTTGTCACGATATAGACCTAAAATGGTTTATTCGAACTTATTCTAACTAATGATATTCCTGCAACGAGTCTTCAGAAGATATAATATTCATCCTACAAATCCTTGTGCCAATATATACAATATGCCAATATTCATGTCGGTTGTTAGCTCGTTGAAACTCAGAGACTCAGTTTGAAAGCTCTGAGTCAGTACTTCATCAAGCTAGCCGGTATCTTCGTTTACTTTAATGTCTTAAGATGTTGGTGGACGAAAGTTTGACTCTCATTCTGCATGTTTGGTTAGAAATCCTGGAATTAATGTTGGAAATTCTGTTTACTTTAGTAAAATTTGCCACACGGCGTCATGTGGACCTGTGTAGTCGACGCTATGATTGTCGTTGTTCCCGTCTTTTAGGTATATCTTTTAGGTAACTCAGCGAGGTAATTGCGTAACAGTAGCATCAGTAGCAATGGGTTAAATTTTGACAGTTGAACAACATTCATTGCGTTATTTACGTTACTGAGCAGTCAAATTTGTCGATCATATGAAGCAAGAATTAACAAAATCATTCAGATTGTGATTGAAAGTGTGTATGCATTTCATCGCAAAGTTAAAGAAAACACAGAACTAGTTAAGTAAATATATAAGGAAAAACCAACATCCAAATTAAGGGCCGGAAACAACCCATAAATATACTACAACTTTCGCTAGAAAACCTTCGCGAATTTAGATTGAGGTTCTCTTTTATTGCCAATAAACTTCCAAACAGGCGCTGCGACGGTCACAATATGCTAAAAGAACTATTTTCGTGATGTTATTTTTTAGGTTTCATATCTACTGAAACATACTACAACGGCACAAGTTTGTTAATGTGTCATCCACGATCTACCAGTGTATTTCAATGGCCACATATTAAACAAACATATTAAAATATCTGTTACCTACGAATATCTTACTGAGTCCACCAAAGCGTCACGCTAAATAACTCCAGTTCAAATGTAGCTCAGGCTTCTGTTAAAGATATCAAAACAAACGATCCATTTTACTGCGGAACGCTTATCGCAGTCACAAAGCCAGCTATAATTCTACTGGACCATTATCTTTAGGAGAGGGATTAGGATACGATATCATGACGACAGTTTGTATATTTTTAGGATTCGCATTAAAATCATTTTGGAATAAAGTAAAGAAAACGGTCAGCAGATCGGTAAATCTAAGAAGCTGAAGAAAACTCCAAGGAGTATGGAAATTCAGCGACCTGATTCATGCTTGTTCGAAAACTCGGAAGTTTTTATTATTGAACAAAGGTGATTATGCTGTAGACAAAACCGGATTTGCCGATAAAGTCACTGATGTGGATAAAGCGAAACATAGTATAGAATTGTTAAAATAAAACTCAAAACTCCGTAATGGTGTCGTTCCGTTTCGAACTCGCTGGTACTCATGCATACAAAAGTTTCTCTAGCACCTTTCAACTTGACTACGATAATAATACCACTTGTTTTAGATCTTGTCTGAAATGTAACCTGCAGACTCGAGTCTGTTGAGGTCAGAGTTCGGAGAACTGTGGTCGTGATACGAAGTTATATAACACGTTACATCACTCCTAAAGCTAAACTAGCGTGTAAAAAGAAGACTTTAGACCAGTCCGGTTTTTTTGTATACATAAATTTACCACAATAGGTACATGATCTTTTAGGAAATTTTTCACATTACTAGCCTTAAAACATCTTTATGCTGGAATTTGGAAGACATGGGACTTTCTTAAATGGAATGTCTCTTAGGTTAAATATTTTTGGACAGTTCTTGCCTCGTTGGTCTAGTGGTCCCAATTGCTACTGCTGAGAATGAGGTCCTGAGTTCGATTCCCAAGTCGTGCAAAATGTTATTGGGTGTTTCCATTACAAATTTTTCAGTAGCAAACCGGAGTCTGGATTTGTGCCCGGTTAAGGGCAATAGTCTCGCCCCCTATTACATGGGACTTAACATTACTGGCGAAATGTGGGTAGTTATAGGTACACCTTTGCCTAACCAATTGAAGATTTCAGGTGTGATGTTATGTTGTTAAGTTTTAAGTGTTCGTTAAGTTCTTGATATATAATCGCATCGTTTATTCCAATCTTTACAAAGGATTTAATAGCCATTTATGCTCCAGCCCTTGGTGCTATAATGCTGTAACTTTTATCTTAGCCACAAGCTCGACATTTTATGCCATCGTTAGTTCACTAAACGATTCTGATCTTGACGTACCGATTAGTTGTCGTTTTACGAACGTGTGCCATTTATCGTCATCGACTCAGTGCTAATGCGGGTTGCATGAACATTTGTTTTACTATAGTATCTACCCCTTACTTATACAGGGTTATATTGGCTATATGTCGGCAATCCGTTAAGAGGAAGATTGTAAAAACTATCTTTCTTTGTATAAATTCAATCTCTTTGTATTGTATAATTGCATATCACATGTGTGGGCATTGTGACCACGTACATTCCATAAAGCTACCATTACCTGGGTACGTCTTTCATTGACTTGAATGTGCCCTGGCGGCTGAGAGTGTCATGCTCACTCAAATGTCTCGCTGATGGTGGCGTGTGTGTTGGATCATTAAGTTCCCTTCAAAATGGTTGAGCTAAATGGTGCTGATCCATGCGTCATGTTCGTGAACGGGCGCCGTCAGTAGGGACTGGTCATCTCTTAGCTGCCACGGTTTATTTTAATTTTTGAATTGTTTTTATTTTTGTTTTTTGTTACGGACGCTTTTAACGTGCACGTCTTTCTACATTGTTCTCACATGTATAATTTCAACATGAATAATGTAACCAATATTTTGTAACAATTTTTTTATTTAAAAGAGTGTCCGTGGAGTTTCTTGCCCGTTCTTCTCCATAGGTACCTACTACGCTTTGGAATGGGCAACTAGCTTCATCTTTCTGACTGACCGACCCCTTGACAATTCAAAAGTACCTGTAATTGGTTTATTTGAAATAAATGCTTTGAGTTCGAGTTTGAGTTTGAGGATGTAGGAGAGGTCATTTGCAACCTAATTACCACTGATGACCCCCTATGCCAATGTCAACCATTTTCGAGTAATTTATCTTTTTTTTTAATGTATGAAGTAAAAATATAAAATGTACCTAATAACCCTGATATACTGGATTAATGGTTATACGTAACCGTTTTCAAGTAATTTAACAGTTTATATTTTAAAATGTATGAAATAAAAATGTAAAATGTAACCAATAACCATGATATACAGGGTTAATGGTTATACGTCGGCAATCCGTTAAGGGATGTAGGAGAGGTCATTTGCAACCAAATTACCCCTGATGACCCCATGCCAATGTCAACCATTTTCGAGTAATTTGAAATTTTATATTTTAAAATGTATGAAAATAAAATATCAAATTACGCGAAAATTGTTGACATTTGCATAGGAGTCAAAAGGCGTCATTTGGTTGCAAATGACCTCTCCTAGAGACACATAATCAATAACCCTGTATATAGATGTCGTAACTTCATACGTGATCAAAAGATTGGTTTGCAAAACCATTGAAGTTCTTGATTGAACTAGGATTTTGATGACTGATCTTTAAGTTTTCTTGATTTGGCCATTTCTCCTTGGGTTCTATAACATTCTTATGTCTTTCGGGCATGTAATGTCAAATAAATCTGCCTAGCCTTTTGCTAAGTATTTTGGGGTTGGCTTCCAGTCTAACCGGATGCAGCCGAATACCAGTATTTTACATGGAGCGATTGCCTATCTGACCTCCACAACCCAGCAACTGGGTAATACGATACCCCTTGGTAAGACTGGTTGTCAGACTATCCTCGAATGACAGCCGGGACCAACGGCTTAACGTGCTTTCCGAGGCACGGAGGAGTTTTGGTATGTAAAAATGGTCACCCATCCACGGACCAACTCCGGCAAGCGTAGCTTAACCTGATGGATCGACCCGTGTGACTGTTATTTCTTAGCCATGAGCTCCTTGGGCATGTAATGTACGGGAGGTTAAAAAGACATTGTTAACTGCAAATAGGTATTCTGAAACAGATTTAACTCACTTTCCGTCCTGATAAGAACATTTATTTTGTCACGCACATTTATTTTACTCCGCAGTATGGTATTTGTGTAAGTCATTCTTACTCCATGACGAATCCATTTAAAAAATGCGGAACCGTATGCCCCTACCTATTCACATGAGCTCGATGCACGAATGTACTTATCGTTCTCGAACAAATTATACACTTGTACTCTTGTGTATTCAAGATAAAATTTTCCATTCATTTATTATGTATGTATTATTATTCTTATTCTTGGGAACACTATTCGTTGAGAAAGGTAGGTCTGGTCCCAGAGGGTTATGTCTGTAATATAAAGTACTCTGTGGTTGTGGGTGAGGTTACTCAGAATTTATGTACTGGAAGTGTATTAGCATTAGCAGCACTTGCACTTTCATTAGTAAACCCATAGTATTGAAGTCTTATTTCCCTAGGGGTGGCTATATTACCTATTTGCGTAGCCTCTCTACTAAGAGGTTACGATATCACAAATAATTACAGTGATGTTATCTTGCTAATTAGCTCGCTTCCAATCTCTTTAAACAAAACGCATCCGCCTTGTGAAAAATTACAACACTGACGAAAATCCCCAAAATTTTTAGTGAAGGCGTATCTTTATCGTGGTCCTGAAGATTATGCAATCCTCAGGCTTATTGCTACATTTATTTTTAAATCGACCTCCCCTATATTTACAATCTTGGAAAAACATGACAAGCAGGACAGTCTTTCCTATTTCCGCATAGTTCGACGTTTTACACGGTTTGCACAGACAATATTTATTTATAACGTATGTCCGATTCAACCTCGAATATGAAAGGTGTAGCCAATGCAGATAATTGATAATAGCACGCTTCGAAGTGATTTATCGAGACGTTATGGAATTTCGAAAATTGGAAAAGTGTTGTTACCAACTATCTGTCATTACAAAACTCGTAAATACTTTGTTATACTTAGTAAAGAAGTACACCATTAGGTCCTGGTAAACTCTTTTTGGAACACCCACAGCCGACTTCTAACATAGTTGAATGAATTAATTACTCATCACTGGAAATACTATGACAGCACTATTACGGAATGATAACTTTTAACCTGGCATTATTAATCAAATAATAATGGAATTGAAGAACAATACAATTATTGTTTTTGAAGACAATAAGACAAACAGGCTGTCTGTATGCACGAATATAGGTGAATTTGGTAACCTTACTTGATTAAAATTATATGTACTTATATGTGCATATTATATTCCATATTATTGTTACTTGGTTGTCTTGAAATATGAATTGTTCGATGCTATTACAATTTTTATATTCTAAGACTATTTGAACAAGTTAGTTTTCGCCTACTACCGAAGTGCTAACATGATGTTTATTACCAGTACCCTAATTGAGTAACTTATTTTCGTAAACGATTATGACTATTTGTTTCATTTTGACAGTTCAACAACATTCATTGCGTTATTTACGTTGTTGAGCATTTTTTTTCCAACTTATGAAGCAATAGATTAGCAAGTTTCAAATCGAAACAGATTGTGAAATTGATCGTGTATTACGCTATTAGGGTACAGGTCGCCTTAAATTTGTTTCGCGACACAATTTGATTATAATACACACACTTAAACTCACGCCTTCTTCCCATGGGAGTAGGCAGAAACTAGAAAGCGGTGGCGTTTTAACGAAGTAAAAGGGGTATATAAGGATCGTAAGAGGTGTCCTACGACACCTCACGATTATTACCTTAGATAATCACCCAAGGTAGTCCTTTTGCTTCGTTTACGTGGGTATATAAGGATCGTAAGAGGTGTCCTACGACACCTCACGATTATTACCTTAGATAATCACCCAAGGTAGTCCTTTTGCTTCGTTTACGTTCATACATCTGGTCATACACGCACGTCGCGCCGGTTGCGAGTACCTACTACGCTACGTACTTAAGCTTTCTGATGAACGTCACCAATAAGGTCATTACAACAATACCTTTATCAACAAAGAAAACTTAACGACCTGGACCACAATTGATTTCTATAAAACGACGCATCAATCTAACGAATCAACCGATTTCTTGTAACGGGACCTTTAAAATAGTAATTGGGTCACAACCTAATTAGGTCGTAGCCAATTCGACACCCGTGTCGAACATCTTATGGTTCCCATCGAATTAATTTTACCACAGGGAGTTTTCTTAACGACATAAGCCATGAGCCCCATGATTGAGGAGACAATTTCCTAGAGTGTCCCAAAAACTTTGTTTACCACCAAGATTTTACGGTCGCTCACTTTCGTGGTGTTTTTATTATAAAAGTTACTGTGTTGTTGCTATTTTTCGTTAATCGAATGACTCAAATTGATTATATTGTGTGTGTTAGGCAGTTGATTGGTTTTTGTTATTATTTGCCCACGTACTATATCTACGTCATTGCTGGTAATTTTATTGATGAGAGTTTGTTTGTTAGTTGAAGCTGTGATCTTTTCCTTCTGTTTGTCTTGATTGATCTAGTTTTATTTTGATGAATCTGTCTTCTGTATTATTATTTTTATATTACTACCATAGGAGAAAGATTAATATTTCCCCTAAGTTTATTTTGTTTATATGTATGCATGTATCGTATTAGTATTTATTCTTTTTCAAGTTATCTATCAATTACGTTGCACCTGCCATGTTCTGTCTCTGCATCACCCTAAGGTTGACTGGTAGAAAATGCCTCAGGCATTAAGTCCACCTTTTTACAGTATTCTTTTTACTTCTTAATAAATATACTCAATGATGTTAAGAAATTTTCTTCTTCTGCTGCGTCTGGTCCTAGATGAGAGCTCGGCTAAGCTAAAATGACGCACCCCACTAGATAGATGAGCTCTACTTGATATCCATGCAGTTGTTTTTTTTGTCCATTCTCCTATCAATCGTCACCTTCTCTGTCACTCCCTTTCAAAGAAAGGAAGTACTGCCGATCTATTCTGTAAAATCTTTGGTGAAGTGTGCTTGTAGTGAGCTATCATTCTACCTGATGCTTAAGATTGACACTGTTGATGGCTCACTTCACCTAGATTATCACCTTATCACGATGGGATTTTTAATAGAAAAACACTACTGTATTATTTTGTTAATGTAAAGTAAGATAGTTTTTATTGTTTACCTATCTATGTATTATTATATTGCAAAAAGAAACTGTTATTATAAACGCCTTTTATTGCGCATTTAGAACATAAGTCACGGTCATGCCGCTATTAATTGTTTTTCATGTTTGTCTTTCTAACGTTATTCTAAAGGACATCTATGTCATCGTAATTTAGTGTTTTTATTTGTATTAAATACTTGGTTGACTTTCATGCTATTATGGACACAAAAGAGAATATGAGTGTATCAACGATCATTGTTGAGATTCAATACAAAAACACTTGTAAACGACTTCTAAATCTTCATTGATAGTCTTATCTTCAAGCTGAATCAAACAAACTTCAAAACACTGCTAGCTTTCTCCGGTTTAATGTGGATATATTCTTTTACGGTATTCTTTCAAACCTAAATATAAACTCCTTCCTTTTTACTTTCCCTATCGTTTTTCACATTATCGTGTCTGCATCCGTTACATGAAAATGTTCGTCTACAAATCCAAAGCCAATGTATAGAATAAAGAATGCTTTTAAGTATAAAAGTGGGCACAATCTACATACGGGGTGGCAACATCGACGCGAAAACTGTTACCATGGATTCAGTAGGTACGTGATTCTGAACCCCCCACAGCGTTGAAAATGTTCGTCGGTTATTAAAAAAAATTTGATGTTCCATACATTTTGACCGCGTAGGTATTGCATTTTTCTATGAAACAGCAGATATTTTTTAATAACCGACGAAAATTTTCAACGCTGTGGGGGGTTCAGAATCACGTACTGAATCCATAGTAAACAGTTTTCGCGTTATATGAGTTAAGACTTCACAAGTTCGTGTTTGTAGCACCTGCACCCAATTGCGTAACACACGATCAATCACAATCTGTTTCATTTTGACAGTTCAACAACATTCATTGCGTTATTTACGTTGATGAGCAGACAAATTTTTCGAACGTATAAAGCAATGGATTAGCAATATCGTTCAAAATTATTCAGATTGTGTTTGATCGTGTGTTAGTTGCACTTTGATACGCTTGCAAACGGTTTGTTAGTTGCTTATAGTTGTCGATTAAAAATGATTTGATTTTTTATGGGTTTGTATAAAAAAGATCGTTACTTAGTTTAATTCTGCAATCGGGTTTCCTTTCCAATCAATACCTCCCTGCCCTTCGCCAGGGGTGCTTTTAATCCAGGGTCATCTTCGGAATATATCGGGTCAATCCGGGATAAAACAAGGCTTACCTATTTCACACTGATATATTTTTATCGAAAGTTGTCTATAGATGTTTAAAGGTTCTATCGACCCAAAAATATTGGAACTTGAGACACAAGATTCGTCCATGCGTTCTTTAACAATAAAGCGAGTGAGCCAATCAATACTTATAACTTGATTCGTATGCGCTGTGCATCATTTTTCTTTTTACTGACACAATCAATCTGCCTAGCCTTTTCCCAACTATGTTGGGGTCGGCTTCCAGTCTAACTGAACGCAGCTCAAAATCAAAATATTGTAATTACTTATGAAACTTGAGAAACTAGGTGCACGGTTCCAATCGGTCGAAAGCCACTAATAAAGAGTTAAAATTAGAATTGTGGGTGTGCCATGTCAAAATTGCCTATCTAACCTCCACAACCCGGTAACTCGATACCCCTTGGTAAGACTGTCTGACTTATGGGCTACCCGTAACGATTGACAAAGATCTATGAAGGACAGCCGGGGCCAACGGGTTTAAACGTTCTTTCCGAGGCACGGAAAGGTTTCGATATGTAGTGAATAGTCACCCATCTAAGAACCGATCGCGGCAAGCGTGAGTTAAACTTCGATCGATCCATGCGGCTGTTATTATTAAGCCACGAGTCTTTTTAACCGACTTCCAAAAAGGAGGAGATTATATGTTCATAAAGTTTTTTTTTTATGTCATGTCCACCGAATTCTCCGTCAATTGTGGACCGATTTGAAAATTCTTTTTGTTTGAGAGGGTATGCTCCTAAGGATAGTTTTTGAGTTAGCTTCAATAATACGTATTTTTTCCCACTTAATATGTGGATGACATGATATGTTCCTGTCACTGTTATTTACATAGCAGGTAGTGGTATTCGAATTTGTGTGGGGTAGGTACCACAACTAAAAAGTGAAAAATAAATAACTTTTTACAAAAAAAAAAAACAGCCAACTTCCAAAAAAAAAACACTACAAAATAAAAAATAGCTTTAATTTCGGAAGTCGGTGGCAAAAAACGAAAATTAAAAATCAAAGACATCGACTTCCGAAATAACAGTTATTTTTCATTTTGTAGTGTTTTTATTTCTGGCACATTTAACTATTTGGCTAGAATACGTTAGAACTTCGATACATCGTCTGTCGCCATCAGTCTGCGAAATTTCACCGCTTTAATTAGCGCATTCATGAGAAATCTTAAACACTCCCATAGAAGTGTATCTAACTGTGACGTTCTAATTAGTATAATTGAACCTACGATACTGCCTACACTGTCATTGACTTTATGTTACCACTATTATATGTAGGTAATGTTATTTACATTGCTTATCGCACGTTTGCTCGAAAGTAGTGGAAGGCTTTTAATAACGACCTTGACCTCTGAGTATTGCTTCGCGTTTTGTCTTAAGAGATAGTTTGATAGATAACGTCAGTACCAGTGATATATTGATACACCTACCTAATTTTATGACGACACCTTAACATAAAAAAAAACCCAAACATAACAGTAAGGCTGTTTGTTTACACACACGTTTTTCTTGCCGTGAAAAACTGCGGTTCTACGGCGCGGTTTATACGCCCAGTGTAGGGACACGGTCGTCAGTTTTGTATTGTATGGATCACTAATCGAAGCTTGTTGACAGAAATGAAATGAAATTGTTTATTCTGTAAATAGGATATCGGAATCACTTTTACACGCAATATAAAAAAAAAATTAAAAATAAGCTAGATGAGCTCGGCGTTTCCTATCTGACTACTCTGAGAAGAAAGGCCGAAACAAACTCAGAGGTCGCAGTCTCTTTTAAAGTCCAGACATAATCATGATAACGTAAACGTAAGAAAATTTGAATTTCGCGGGCTACCCTGACGCTTTCACATTAAAGCATTTTTATACAGCTGTCAAAGGATGACAATCGTGATTTGAATATAATAATAACAAATAATAATAATAAAGCTTTAATTCATTCCACACAGTTAGAAAACAATTAAAATTATGAATAACATTCCTATTATTAATACTTATTTGAGTACTTGATTATACGGACGGATAATTTAAGTTAGTAGTATTTTTTTACAATTAACCCTGTCTTTACTTCACTATCGTCACACAAAATAAATTACCTGTAGGTATATTACTAAAGAACCCTTTGTCCCATCCCAGTCACAGAGCCAATCAATAAGAGATTTGCCTCGCAGATTACGCCTGATTTGCTCACAATGGGTAGGTGCCGGCTGTATTGAAGAGCTGTGCGCTCCAGCGCTCCACTTATTATTTGTTTATTGCTGAAGGTAATAAAACTACGGGTTTTCAGAGGATTTATACTTTTATCATTAACTTTTGTATTATTTTGTAATGAGTGGAGTACCATTCTAATAAATGCATCATGTGTGCAAAAGACTATACGGGGTGGCAGGGACATTGACGCGAAAACTGAAACCATGGATTCAGTACATGATTCTGAATCCCCTGCGTTGAAATTTTTCGTCGGTTAATCTGCTAAAAAAAATGCGGTTCAAAAAAATCTGCTATTCCATACATTTTGACCGCGTAGGTATTGCACTTTTCTATGAAAAAGCAGATTTTTTTTTTTAATAACTGACAAAAAATTTCAACACAGGGGGGTTCAGAATCATGTACTGAATCCATGGTTTCAGTTTTCTCGTCGATGTCCCTGAAACCCTATAGAAAAACCTATGACACATCGGTTTAAATTAATGACACATTTATAATTATCACAAGTTACGAGGCCCATGGGCCTCTAACTTGGCTTCACATGCTGTCGAGAAATTTATATCTCTCAGGCATGCCGTTTCCTCACGATGTCTTCCTTCACCGTTTTTGAAGCAAGTGATAATTATAAATGTGTATAATTCTTCCGATTGACCCTAATTGCGTAATACACGATCAACCACAATTTGTTTCGATTTGAAACAGACTGCTAATCCATTGCTTCTCAGTAGTAAAAAAAAAATTACTAGTTTTGTCCATATTTTGTTAATACCTATTATATTCTCTTAAAACTATGTTAGTAATGATGAGATCAATTAATACATTTAGGTTACAACATAATTGAATACTGGGAATAAATAATTGAAAGTAATTAATGTCGTGTGTGTGTTGTTGTGTTATTTAATGTTGTTTCTTCAGAGGATATGGCTTCGAATGGCAAAATGCCTATTGCTACTTTATGAGCAGTGGTGGTCCAGTGGTAACGGCCGCGACTTACGAGTTGTAGGTCGTAGGTTCGAACCCAGACAGGCGCTTTACTTTGTGTAAATTATTTCATCACTACTGCTCTCAAAACGGTGAAGGAAAACATCGTGAGGAACCGGCATGTCCTAGAACCGAAAATTCGAAGACATTTGACATCTACCAACCCGCACTGAGCCCGCGTGGTGGATTACGGCCCACTCCCTCTTACAGAGAGGAGGCCTGTGTCCCAGCAGTGGGAACATCTATAGGCTGATGATGATGATGATGATGATGATGACGTTCTTGGTTCTGCTTCATCATTATCATCTTCCTGCCCTTGTCCCGTGTTACTTAGGTCGGCACAACACGTTTTTAACCGACTTCAAAAAAAGGAGGAGGTTCTCAATTCGACTGTATTTTTTTTTTTTGTTACGCCATAACTATCGACTGCGTGAACCGATTTTGATGATTCTTTTTTTATTTGAAAGCTGGTGCTGGTGCTTCCCGTGTGGTTCCAATTTGGTCCAGTTCTGACAATAGCATCCATGAGAAAACCATTAAAAGTCTTAAATTTGAAATAAGTATGTGCGCGATAAATGGACGAATAACTCAATAAACAACCGATTTTGATGATTCTTTTTTTAACTGACTTCCAAGTCCCACAACTAAAAATCGAAAAATAAAAACTTTTTACAAAAAAAAAACAACCGACCAAAATTATAATATCATTGGGGAGAATGGAAGAAAAAAAACAATTTACAAAAAAAAAAAAACGACTTCCAAAAAAAACACTACAAAGTGAAAAATAACTTTCATTTCGGAAGTCGGTGTCTTTGGTTTTGAATTTTCGTTTTTGCTACTGACTTCCGAAATGAAAGTTATTTTTCACTTTGTAGTGTTTTTTTTTGGGAGTCGGTTTTTTTTTGTATATAGTTTTTTTTCTTCCATTCTCCCCAATGATATAATTAAAAAGAGGTTGATGGGTTATACACGCTCCGCAAGTGGCACGTCAACACTTGGCTAATTAGCCAAGTTTTCTTTGTCTTGTCTCTTTCACGCTTCCGATAATTACCATGCCGTCCTACTTCCACAGTCATCTAATAGTGTGACACTGTGTCGTTTTTGAAGATCGAATGTTGGGTAGGTAACCTATCTACGTCTTTTTAGGTTTCCGTACCCGAAGGGTGCCCAACGAAACCCTATTACTAAACCTCCCCTGACCGTCTGTCTGTCAGCGGGATGTATCTCATGAACCGTAACAGCTAGACACAGATTGTGTATGTCTATTGCCGCTATAACAACAAATAATAAAAATAAAATAAAGTTCAAATTTAAAGGGGATCCCCATACAAGAAACGTGTTTTTCCCGGCGTTTTTTCCTAAATATTGTACGGTGGTACGGAACCCTTCGTGTGCGAGACCGACTTGCACTTGGACGGTTTTCACTTAAAATATAATTGATTTTCCTCTGTCAGCCGTCACGCTGTAAATAATTATTAAATTAGACTCTTTCAATAAAGACCAGCAAAGTTATAATATCTACTATCAAAAACCACGACCACCACAGAATAAGAACGCAATCGGTAACCCAATTCGTTGGTTGTATTACACGGTAGGTACACGACGAACGTGTATTAAATATCAAAATTAACAGTTCACAGCGACCTCCAGTTACATTGTACTTTCGCTTTTAATAACCTCACGTACTAAAAGTTAAAATGAATAAGTTATACGCACCCTGGCATAATTATTAAGTTACAAGTGACTTGGAGCGCGATAAATCCTAATAAAATATTCTAAACCTGGAATTTTAAAACCCATTGAAACTTTTGTTATGCCTGAAGAGCATACACATAAGGCCTAGCAGACACTGGTGCCGATTCTCTTGTCACAAATGCCTCTAAACTAAACTAAAAATCACCAAAATTTAGTTTATTCCTGTCAAACGACGATTTCCCATTCTGAAATAGACTAAAGTGACACAACTTAACTATATTTTAGTTTGACAGCACTAAGATGGCAACGAGATATTAGTTTAGTGAAAATAGCAATTTTGCTATTCTGAATTTGACGTTTTTTACCTAAAATTTAGATTTTCTAACTAAATCTGACTATTTTTAATCGCGACTAAAAACGTGTGGAATAAAATTGGTTGTCATGAACTATAAATTCACACCAACACCTCGACTTCAAATGCAAAAACAGTACTGAATCTTTTTTTTTTCTTTTGCTTATATCTCGAAAACGGTGTGTCCAATCGCAAAAATAATGAAAATTTCGACCCCCTTTATAAAACCCTTAAACCCCTGACACTCTACATGTAGGTAATAATTTTTCTTAATTTCCATACAAAAAGTGAAAAATTCCATATAAAACACGACGAGGCTGCCCCCCCTGCGCGCCTCCGGCTCTAAAAAGATCACGTGGTTAGGTATCACGTGTGGAGTCGCGATTGTCAAATTCGATTTAGATGTGTCAAAATTATTTTTAAATTTAGAGAATTTATTTTGCAGAATAGCTATAAGATTCTCATAGTCAAAAGTAAGGAATTTTAGTGATAGTTTAGTTAGTTTAGTTCGGTGTACAAGAGAATCGGCACCACTGCCGTGCGTATTCTTAACGCAAAATCTGTGAAATATGGCTAATTTGCGGTGAGTATACCCCACGGATGTATTTTGTATCGCAAAAAGACATATGAAGAAGTAACCGAGACACTGATCAAGCAGTAGATAATGGTGCCGATTCCCTTGTTCACAAACTAAACTAAATTTAAGTTCAGTGCATCTTTTTCTTTCTATTTCATTAAGAAAAGGACAGAGGATAATTTTTAGTTTAGTCCTGTCAAATTAATCAGCGCCTGTCATACTCCATACAAGTTTAGACGTGATTAAAAATTTGCCTACTAAAATTACGTCAATTTACGTCAAGCGCTGATTAATTTGACAGGACTAAACTAAAATTTATCTTCTGTCCTTTTCTTTATGAAATAGAAAGAAAAAGATGCACTGAACTTTTTAGTTTAGTTTGTGAACAAGAGAATCGGCACCATTATCCTTTTGTTTTTGGATACGCCCGTAAATCTTTACGAAAAACTAGACTTTATTATTATTACAGCTCCGATACAAGTACTATTGTAACTTACTGGGGCTGCCTCAATTTATGTATGAAACAATGTTTTAAATGTTTTTTTTTTTGTATTAGCCTTTCAGGCCGTCAAGGCATGTACCCAAAACTGTTTGGGTACGAAAAACGTGCATTTTTTTCACCACCTGTGCGCGGACCCGTGACAGGGTTTGTTATTCCGTACAGCAGAAATAACGCATCACTTTCCACCGCACCGCAGTTTGAGCTAGCCCTAAAGCTTAGCGCGCACTGCGGTGCGTTTTGCTACCGCAAAATCTATGAAGTATGAAACACAGTGGAAGCGCGCGCACTGCGAGAAAAAAACGCATACGGAAACAAAGCAAGATTTTATTAGTTGCGGCGAAAAAAACGCATTGCAAGTGACCGCACCGCAGTGCGCGCTAGGGCTTAAATACCATGAGGACTATCATTAGGTGCTACACAATACCATACCATGGCATAAACTAATCACAGTCACGACGTGCAGCTGCCGATTAATTATTTCTGTTGTGTGATTAAAGATCTGTTTTGTTTACTTATTCTAGTTAACTTACTGGTACCTACAATTAATTCTTTTTTGTATCTAATGTGCGTCTTGTATGTGCAGAATAAAACAAATCTTTTTTTTTTTTTTCTATGCACTTCTTATTTTTTTTATGTGCACGTGTTTCCGTGACAAATAAACCTATTTTCCTTTTTCTAAAAAGGTGCTTTTAGGTTAACTTAGGGTCACTGGATTTGATGAAAGTGTTTTCGTGAATTTCTAATTCTTTAATAAATAACTTATTCAGCAGTCAAAATTTTAGATCAAAATAAAAAACAACACTAATGATATATAATTTTAACGTTATTACTTAATCCCAACTTCCATACAACTTAGTTTGATTACGTAATTTCTTATTTCCCACCTTACCTTATAGGTTTAGTCATTGTTTACTTTCCAAAGCTAACAAAGTTTTACCAAAAGGCTTTTTGTTATCTAAATTAAATAAACTGTTATCTAACACAAAACCCACACTTCAAATATTAACTTTTACAATACTTACGAAAAAAAATATCCATTGACGTAGTTTCCCCATTTCCAGTGTGACCAATCTAGCTGATAATGGAAAGTGGTTTGAATGAAATACCAATAAAATGCCTAATAAATAATAAAATTGAGTGATAAGGTGTAAGTACGTGTGTTTGGCATTGAACTTGATTATTTCTTTACTACTTTTTTTCTATTGGTTTTAACTACTACGCAGTTTACAAGCCTGCAGGTTGGTTGGTTGGTTCTCTGATTACTCTTGTCTTTTACGTATGCACGTGTTTCTGTGACAAATAAACCTATTTTTCTTTCTTTCTTTAATTCAACCGTTCGCTATACTGCTTGCTTGCTACCTATGTGATAATATTGTGTGTTTTTATAATGTGCATATATGGGAATCTATGCTTAAGAGGGCCCTTCCCGATCCGTCTATCGTCAACGCAAGCATGGTCAAAAAGCATGTTGTTTCATCTAGCGCAAGTGAGAACTGCTAACAAGTAAGTGAGAACGCGATAACATTGTACGAAAACTAGTGTGCGGAAATTTCATAAAACTTGTTTCAGGAAATACGTGTTTTTGAGTAAGCTTTACTAGTTTGTGAAATAAATGTTTGTCTTGTCATTTAGAATCTCCATTACATGTGCAACGTTTCTATGCAGATGTTTTCTTTACTTTTACAATTTATGAGTACCTATATTATGAACGGCCAAAGTTCAGGTAAAAATTGTGCAAAAATGCAGATTTTCGGAGGCTTGTACTGAATTTATTTCTCAACGTTTTAATTTTTTGGTTTCATAGAAACCTAGAAATAGTGCACAAGATACCTATTAATTTAAAAATTTCAAAGAAAGATATATGTTACTACGCCATAATCACGTACGAGCGTTAGTATGAAAAGTATGACGGGTTGGCCGCTCTTAATTTTATCGACTAAAAAAATCTTTTTCTTTTTTTGCAATTAGGAACATGTTTTTTTTTAACAAAAATCTGTTTTTTTTTTCATAAACTTTTACAGCAATCGTAAAATTTCTCAATATTAAGTACAATGTCCATTAAGTACAATTTTTTTTTTTCGTCGATGAAATTAAGCATGGATTCCCTCATTTCGACATGTGCACATTATAATATTATAAAGACTCACTCTGTATATACATCATTATTCTCTTGCCCTTGTACGAATTTATTTGGAGTCATGTCTCCTTCTTTCATACTTCTTTACTAGTCATCTCAGTAGTCACCTCCTCAGCCATATCATCATTCACACAGTCAATCTATATTTCTTTGGTCTTCCCCTCTTCTAGCGACTCTTGGAAAAATGTGTTGGATCATTTAGCTCCCTTCAAAATGGTTGAGCTGAATGGTGCTAATCCATGCGTCATGTTCGTGAACGGGCGCCGTCAGTTGGGACTGGTCATCTCTTAGCTGCCAGGGCTTATTTTTAATTTGTTTAATTTTTTTGAATTGTTCTTTGTTTTATCTTTTTATTACGGACGCTTCTAACGTGCACGTCTTTCTACATTGTTCTCACATGTTTAATTTCAACATGAATGATTTAACCAATATTTTGTAACAATTTTTTATTTAAAAGAGTGTCCGTGGAGTTTCTTGTCCGTTCTTCTCCATAGGTACCTACTACGCTTTGGAATGGGCAACTAGCTTCATACCTATTTCTGACTGACCGATTCCTTGACAATTCAAAAGTGCCTGTAAATGGTTTAATTGAAATAAATGCTTTGAGTTTGAGTTTGAATGTATGGCCGTACTATCCATTTTGACACTTGGCGAAGCGTATCAGTTTGGTCATCATCTGCCTATACCTAGCCTTTTCCCAACTATCTTGGGGTCGGCTACCAGTCTAACCGGATGCAGTTGATTACCAGTATTTTACATGGAGCGACTGCCTATCTGACCTCCACAACCCAGTTACTAGGTAATACGATACCCCTTAGTAAGACTGGTTGTCAGACTTTTGGGCTTCTAACTACCCGTAACGACTGTCAAAGATCTACAAATGACAGCCGGGACCAACGGCTTAACGTACTTTCCGAGGCATGGAGGGGTCTTGGTATGTAAATATGGTCAACCCCGGCAAGCGTAGCTTGACCTGATCGATTGACCCGTGCGACTCTCATTACTTAGCCACAAGCTCCTCAGCGCCTCAGAAGCGTATCAGTTTGGTATGAGTATTAATCTACTGTGGTTTTGAGCGATCCACATACATACTCAAAACTTTCCTTACGACATTTTTCCATTACTCCGCATCAATACCATTACAACCGATTTCCAGATAATTTGAGTCGAATCGACAGTTCCTTGTGGACTGCATAAGTGAATTGAAACGATATAATATTGTTCTTTTTTTTTTTCAAAAGATATTTACCCCACAACTCTTGGTTATAAGTAAACCATTGTCTTATGTACAAGTACATAATAATACCAGCCTATTATTGTCACACTGCAGGGAAAAAGCCCCTTCTCATGCAGAGAAGGCTCGAGGGTCGAGCATAGATCACCACGCTTGCTCAAGACGGGTTGGCGATTTTAGACCCATATGAACATAAGCCCAGTTTTCCCTCGGTGTTTTTCCTTCACCGATGTCAAAAATTTCCAAGAACAGTTAAATCAATAAATTTTTTCCAAGCTACTATCATGCACGATTATACCACGACTGATACCTACCACAGTACAGTCAGCGTCAAATAGTTAGTGACACTCAGGGTATTCAAATAAATAGACGCAACCAAAAAGTCAATAATATCGGTACAAACTAAGTTGTCTTATTGTTGTCAACTATATAGTCGCTGAAAAGGTCGAGACGTACCGATATTATTGACTTTTTGGTTGCGTCTATTTATTTGAATACCCTGAGTGTCACTAACTATTTGACGCTGACTGTACCACTAAACCTTAACATAATAATTATATCCAAATGCGAATTTCTTTTCCTTCCAGCTTACGCCATTGGCGACCTTACATACCTTCCTATAAATACTTACAAATGTATATAAAATAAGCTTCGTTTTGTCGCAAACTAAAATAAACTCAGTCATGGCATTCGAGGTTGCGAGGCAGTCCGTATAGGCACGAAATGTGTATTTCCGAAGTGTTTTATGTAAGAACAGTTTTGTGAAAAGAGATCTTATAAAAAAGTGTTGTTGTTTCAAGGATATTTATGGAAACTCTTTGGATTAAGTGTATTTATTTATTTAACCATTTATGTACACACAAATAATACACAGACAAGACAAAAGGAACAGAAAAATACGTACAAAGGTGATGCTTATTTCTAATGAAATCTCTTCCCGCATACCTGCGATAGGACAGAGGATAAAAAGAGATGATACATACTTCTAAAATAAATAACACTAATATAATGTAACAAAAATATATACATAAAATACAAAATAAATACCTACGCAACTATGATGAAGTGGAAAGGTAGTGTTCTTTCATTCTTCTTTTAAATACTGCAACAGTTTGGCAGTCCCTAATGAATAATGAGATGAATTGCGAAGATGATTTGTGAGTGTTTATCCTTATTCAGCCATTAGGATGTTTATTTGTGTTCATGATCATGGTACATAGGGAAAATCTTATGTAAAGCGTAGAATTAATTTGAGGTCAATTTAAGGCTAACATACTTAAAATGTTTATGTATGTATCAAGATGATTCCTTGGAGCTATAAAGGATCTCGCGCACTAGACGGCCACGACCACGACCTGGGGCCTACCACAAGCTCATAAAACAGTATTATTTTAATATTACTTCAGTGTGGGAAAGAGATGAAGCTCTACAGGGCGTATAGCTCCATCTCTTACTCCCACTGAAGTAACATTAAAATAATACTGCTTTTGAGCTGGTGGTAGGCCCCCTGTGGTCTCAGCTACCAGGTAAACTATAGAAACCGATACGTATCGCGCGCTTGGTCGCAACGGCTAACTAGCCGCACACCATACAATACTTCTAGACGGCCACGACTGGCCGGAGTCGTGGCCGTCTAGATTATACTTAGTCTTGTTTTCTTGGCGCCTTTATAGGATTCTCATTATTTTGCTTTAGCACTTTCTATTTGATTAATAGAACAGCTGGTAGCCTGTCAACCTTTCAACTGTGGTACCTTTCAACTGTCATTAATGAGACACAGTAGAATTTTAATTGTTATCCACCTCAATGAGGCGTCGTAAAAGATGATGAGTTAATTAGAGTACTAGAGCTATTCATTTTCCCATAATTTTTATACCAAGTGATAAATACAACTATTAACCGATACTTAACTTCAGTGTGAATCAAAGCGAGCTTTCTCATCTGATAGTCATTAATGCAATTAATCGCTATTTTTAACCGACTTCCAAAAGGAGGAGGTTCTCAATTCGTCTGTATGTTTTTTTATTTTGTATGTTTGTTACGCGATTACTCCGCCAATTATGAATAGATTTGGATGATTCTTTTTTTGTTTGGTAGATCATACTTCAGAGGTGGTCCCATATAAATTTTATTAACTTTGCTTGGGTAGTTTTTGAGTTAGCTTCAATTATACGTATTTTTTCCCACTTAGTATGTAGATGATATGATAACTTCTTGTTGTCACTGTTATTTACATAGCAGGTAGTGGTATTCGAATTTATGTGGGGTAGTTACCACAACTAAAAAGTGAAAAATAAAAACTTTTTACAAAAAAAAAACAACCGACTTCAAAAAAAAACACTACAAAGTGAAAAATAACTTTAATTTCGGAAGTCGGTGACAAAGAACGAAAATTCAAAACCAAAGACACCGACTTCCGAAATTAAAGTTATTTTTCACTTTGTAGTGTTTTTAATTTGGAATCTCATTATTTTTTTCTCATAATTAATTCTTTAGACTAGTTTATAGCCAGTGAATAAGCTTGACAAAACACTGCAGGCAGTACTGGTCAGGTAGAACATAGCATGACTACAACATGTTATTAATATCTGTCTGTCTGAACGCGATAAACTCAAAAACTATCGAACAGATTTTCATACGGTTTTCACCAATGGACGGAGTGATTCACGAGGAAGGGTTAGGTGTATACTTTTGTATTGCAGACATATACGGCAGACAAGTAATCATAAATCTTGATTCCTAGACGCAATCATTTTCTCTCATACTTGAAGACAGGACATTTAAAAATTTAAATTATTCGCTGATACCTTACTGCAGTGCTGCTTATAGAGAACTTAAGTACCTACCATCTGATTTATTTCACAAACAAACCATTATCGGACAGCAAACGCAATAATCCAAACAGGTTCTTATCTCCGATTCAAGCTGACTGGTTTGCATATCCATTCTATTACTTTACCTAACAAAATAACTACTTCTTCGCTACCAATTTTCCTGTTGTACAACTGCTTGTTACGAAATACTTACAAGTTAACTTGGTACTCAATACTTGTAACCGCGACCTGAATACCTTTAGTATGGAGGAAAATATTTTGATAGAATTGTCTGTATTTAAAACTGGCCAGTTATCATATGGGCCGAAAGAATTGGCCATCGTAGGGATATGAACCATCCTTCCCAATTTCCCCTTTTTTCACCGGTTGACGTCATCACGTCAACGTGGTCGCTGAAAACCAACGCTGTGGCTCTGTCGTGCATATAAGTGTCACAGGATTATGCTGAGCGATTACCGATTTGCTGGATGTGACCCATATTTTTTCCCCCAATTTGTTCTTTATGTGTTTGTGGTTTTTCTTTGCATTATGTTTTACACCAAATTCCGAAGTTTGGATGTGTGCCTGGTTAGTGGCAAAACTCAAAACTCAAAGCATTTATTTCAATTAAACCAGTTACAGGCACTTTTGAATTGTCAAAGAATCGGTCAGTTAGTCAGAAAGTTGAAGCTAGTTGCCCATTCCAAAACGTAGATCTCTATAGAGAAGAACGGGCAAGAAACTCCAAGGCCACTCTTTTAAATATAGATATTACAAAATTCTGGGTAGGTACATTATTCTTGTTGCTTCTATATGTGAGAACAATGTACAAAAAATAATCAAAGCAATTGAAAATATAAGATTAAAAATAAGCCCTGGCAGATAAGAGATGACCAGTCTCAACTGACGGCACCCGTTCACGAACATGACGCGTGGAATTTGCTCGTACCCTATTACATGAGAATTAAACATAGCTGGCGATATGTTGGTATTATACGGCACACCTCTGGCTAACCCTTCGGGGAAAACGAGCGTTATGTTATGTTAAGTGGCTGACCTAATGTGCGACTAATCGACAAATGCTAATGACAGTTTGACGAATTGTTATATCTATGTGTAGGCGCTATTTTTGTAGAATCAACCCGTATATGATTTCGAATCAGTGACGTATTTTTTTTGTGGTAATTTTATCAGGAGTGAAGGTATACAGGGTCAAATTGAAATAGCTAGCGAAACTAATATAATAAAATTACCAGCGGTCATTGACCCAAAAAAATATAACTTTTAAATCTATTTTTTTTTAGATTAGATATCGATGATACCCATCACATCTGCGGAGTTTTGCTAGATAATTTTATTTGACTCTGTATAGGACGCACGAAACCGGGAAGTATGGCAGAAGAAAGGGGATGCCTTTACACAGCAGGGGCTGATTTCGAGCTGAACATTCATTTCAGCAGTACTTCCCCGGGACCCTGCAGAAGATTCATAGGACACTACGTCCCAATTTGTGGCTCCTCTTCTACTTCAAAAAATCCTTAACCTTATTTAATTGAAGATCACTAACGAGAATTTAGTGGTCATGGTCGACTTAGGCAAATGACCTGCTACGAAAATATGCAATAATATGCATCTGCCTTCATTTGCGTATATTAAAGATTTACTTTGAATTGCAAATACCTATGTGCAATATCAACATTGTTATTTTAAGGTATAGCACCTACCGGAGCAGTCATAAATTGCTAAACATCGTGACAATAATGTCAATGTCAGAGGTGGATGGAATGTCGCAAGAATGCGACGTGCGTTTCAAATGCTGATTTATCTGTATGTGAACTTTTCTTTGTCATCCTATTTTAAAGTTCATTGACACTATTTTTATTACGCCTATCAGTCAGATAATGTTTGCAGGGACAACATGGCTTGAGATTGCACAAGACAGGGAGGTTAGGAAGGAAGAAGGGAAGGCCTTTGACCAGCAGTAGGACACAACTTTGACACAAAAAAAACACTGTCACCAAAGAAATATACAACGTGTTCCTTTTGATATCCCATAACTCTAGGGTATTAATGAGACTATGACAAAGAATCAACTGGCATAAGATTTTTTTTTCGTTTTTATTTTTCATACAAAGTGATTCGACCAAGTCACGGTTATTTATGTAAAATACCCGCACGTGAAATGTGTCAACGTCGCATTTTCTTAGCTTTAAATATGAATGATTGGTTTGAAATGTAAATGATTTACTAGTACAGTTTATCAATGAAACTTATGTTAATTATGATTGATATTATCTTCGAAACTTTGTATTTTTGGGAGTAAATTATAATGTTTTCTAGGACTTTTTGTATTATTACAACAAGAACACTTTTTATATACTTATTATAATCAAGATACTTCTATTAGGTACTAAAATTTAATTTCCAAAACAGTTATACATTAACTAAATATTTATTACTTATATGTATGTATGAGGAGGTTAAATAAAATCAACAAATAACCCTCCTTTTTTGTTTCGCCGCAGTCGGGTAAAAATGCTGAGCCTTGAAAAAGGCAACGCGTGAAAACAGTAGAATAAGGCCTTCCAAAAAACATCTATTGAGCATTGTTAATTAAAAGAATTTCCATGTAATACCGTAAGTATTACATTTCTAATTAATAAGAACTCTAAAACGAACTCCATTAAAATAAATTCCAGTGTTAATTACCGTGAAATTAATGCGTGGCTATTTTATTTTAGGTACCTATTGTAATTTAAAACACACACCTTGTTATAAAACGAGTGTAAATTTTAATGTAGCAAGCATTCGTCATCGATACTTTATTTAATTTTGTTAGCTAATTAGTAATGCAGTCCGTGGATAACGAATTTGTTTAGGATAAAATAATATTGACCACGAGAACCCTAGATATACCCACTCGTTAGGGTAGTCTATGTTAATGCAATAAGCATTGGGCTAGCATACTATTTAGTTCACAAGCCATTTATTTAGATCTTGATTGCTAGTCAGTGCAGACCATCAGCATGAGGTAAGTGTTTGAGTGCTAATTTCAACCGTATTCAAAAGTGGCTAAAGTTTTATTCCAATTATTGTCGCCTGCAGCCCTATGGTCTTTCCGAGGAGCACCTTTATTTTACCAACATTGTCGCTGTGCATTATATTGTTCAGTGTGTTCACACAATATGTAAACGGAATGATTAATCAGTTAATACCTAATCGATATACAGTACATAACCATAGGTGTTATCGTTTAACTTTACATAATTCAATACGCACATGTCTCATGTCTGCTTAAGTCAGACATCGGTATATACACAAATAGACACACAATAGACACATGTGTTCTTTGTAACATGAAGCAGGCGTGTTATGTGACACCATTACTTAGGACTTGGCAAATACTTTTAGTTCAGCGATTCTCAAATAACAGTACCCTAATTGCGTAATGCACGATCAATCACAATTTGTTTCGATTTGAAACAGATTGCTAATCCATTGCTTCGTAAGTTAAAAAAAAACTTGCTCAACAACGTAAATAACGCAATGAATGTTGTTGAACTGTCAAAATGAAACAAATTTGTCATAATCGTTTACGAAAATAAGTTACGCAATTAGAGTACAGATTAATGCGGCCTATTGCTTGCCAGTTTTTTTTACAAAAAGAACATGATTTAGGTGGTACCTAACTATAAACCCGCAAAATAAGTGAGTGTTCACTTCAACAAAAATCGGGAACAGTGCCCACATTTGAATGGTAAACTCGCTCCCAATTTATCGAGACAAGCTGGAATTTATTATTCGATGTTTCACTAGAAAAGGATTTACTACTAGCTTCTGCCCGCGACTTACGTCCGCGTGGAAGTCAACTATAACTACCAAACGGCACTCGCCTATAGTGTAGCTTTCCATCAGTGAAATAACTTTTGTAAGTTCAGTACAAACAAATATGTTCTTAATGTCCCTCGGCAAACCTCGTATTTCGTCAGTCGTCGGATTTCTATCAGTTGCCCTTTACACTTGGTGCAGACCGGACGCTCTCAATCGACTTGGAAGTAAGTAAATAGAGTTGTTAATACTCTTTTATTTAAAAAAAATTTTGGAAAGCTGCTAAAGTCGCAGCCACAACAGATAGAAAAAAAAGGTTTTACAGCTCTATATAGTTCACACGAAAATCAAAACAACAATAAAATACCTACTTAGTTCTGAATTCAAATTATTATACAAGATAAATCGAATAATTGGTAGACATGGAAATTAGAATTCGTTTGTATTCGGAAATGCGATGATTCCCGATCCCGAGGGACATTAAGAAATTCTGTAATCGGTTCAGTACTTCCAGAGATTACCTTTACAAACAAACGAATATTTTTGTCTGTAAATATTAGTTTAGATTTAAGTACCGTTGAGAATTTGCCTCTGATTATGCCACTTGGCTTCATTCCGAACTAATCTCATTAACATCCATATGACTAGGCATATGATCTGAAGCCCTTTGGAACCATTCACTGAACATCACAGAGACACGGCCCAGGATAAACTTTGAGCATCGCAGCTCTATGATAGCACAGAGTGCTGAATCAGTTGTTAAGCTCTAATAACGTCCATAATTGTACCACGGCCTTACGCATTCTTTTCTAAATAAGATTTCCCTAGTATTTTTATACCTGGCAACTTGAAAAATTGTTACGCTCAATAATTTTGCTTTTCCAACGAATTTTTATGTTGTCGCCACGGGACAAGTTAAATTAATTACGTGAAATCACTTTGCTTGGAAGAGTGTTCGCGGTCCTAAATAAATGGCTTTGGTTGTTATAAAATTTTCTATTGGACTTTGAGGAAAAAAACAACAGGCAACAGAAGTAAACACTTGAAAAAAAATCGTCACCGCGGTAATCAACGCGTTGATGTCTTTTACTCCACGGTGTCGGTAAATTCCGTCACAGTGTCGCGAAATCAATGGTTTAGTCCATGCCGTACATAATAGATTTTGAGATAAAAATGCAGGTTTGGTTTTCGTCATGGTCGAACTAGCTGCTTACTGCTTTGATTTCTCATACTTTGAGTTTTGGATCTGCATTCCTATAGCAAAATCTTTCAGTTTGATAAGCACTATAACGCTCTCAAACCCAACCTCAAAGATATCGCATCCACAAGCGTAAATACTAAGATCGTATTGAATGTTTTATTCTAGAAATTGTAAAGATTTTAATAGTTTGCTCTCACCGTACTAAGTCGCGTGAAAAATTATCGACACTGAGAATAGTGAGCTCACACAATAAGAATAGCGTTTCCATTACAATCAAGTCATGTCTCTGCGACACTGTGTGTATCAGAGATGTCAAAACTAAACAGAAACGCGACCATCTTTTGACGCGGTAGGGCGAGTCTATACGATTTAAATCTTTGAAAAATTGATGGTAACTGCCCAAAAATGCAATCATCACACATTATTCTCTCCCAAACAATAAACAGTCATATTTCCAAGTCTCACCACCTTTTTCTTTCAATTCCAGAGAGCAATCAAAAGACCACGAGATGACATGGTGTTTCTGGCGCCGGAGACGGCTGGTGGTGGCACTGCTAGCTTTCTTCGGGTTCTTCAACGTGTATGCCCTGAGGGTCAACCTGTCAGTGGCCGTGGTCGCCATGACAGAACCTGTAGCGACGAAGTTGGAAAATGGGACCATAGTTTATGTGAGTATCAATTTTTTTTTACATTTTTTATTTTTCTTTTTTCGTCATTGCGTGCTTTAGGAGGTATAATAGTCCATAGATACTATATTATAAGATTAGCCATACAGCAGTGTTGTAGGGAAGCTAAATGTCCAATTAGCGTCTATTGACTAAGTACAAGAGTTAAGTCAATAGGCTCGCCCCTATTACATAATAACCATACAAACTTGATTCTAAATAAGATTTATAATGTAAACATAAAAACCGAAATACAGCGAATAAACAATAAGTATTCTAAATTCAGAAAACTGAAGTCAATTATAAACTCTGAAAAAACAAACGCTCCATACCGGTTACTTAGTTAAGTAATTTAATTGTTTGGGAAACGCTTCAGTATAATACCCTACGCCCCTACAGACTTACGGTATATCCTTATGTCCAATGATGAAAATAGTTGTTCTAAAATAGTTACTAAAATACTATCCCAATCTAAATTAAAGTATGTATCCCAAAACACTCGCATAGTAACTACCTAAAATAATCTCTGCTAATAGCCTCATCAGATCCTGAATTCAGTGAACCGTTTTGTTTTATTGGCAACCTACTAATCGCCGATACACTTAATGCTGAGAGGCTTTTAATACTCGTCCGTTTAGTATTTATTACTTCCACTAGTCTTATGTCATAGAGGAAGCTATTAGTTAGAGCGTTATCAAACTGGCGATTTGCCAGCGTGTTTTCAGCAAGTCGATTTGCTCCCCGCGCGTATGCAATGCGAGCTAGCCGCGATCACGCGACGTGTTCTCCGCGTTTTCACAATATTGTACACTCGCTTGTCTTTCTCTCTTGTACACTCACGTCAATTGCTCTCGTTCCGAAAACGCGGTGAACACGTTGCGCACACGTGGCGTGCTCGCTACGCACACGCAGTGAGTGCGTTAAACAATCGCATCGCCGGTAATTCAAAAAATTCAAAATTCAAAAGTCATTTATTCAAACTAGGCTGAGAATCAGCACTTTTCGAACGTCAAAATTACATAAGACAGTCCCCCAAAAACGCCCACCCTTCACCACTTCCTAGTGCCTTTAGCTGGGAAGAAGAAGTGGCGCAACAAACTCCCCAGCAGCACAGCTGTCTGTTCAAGTTGGAAAAATAAAATGATTCTATACAATAATATGCAAAATTATAATGCAACACAAAACATTATTTTAATTATAAATTACTGGCCATATGTCAGCTAGCACACGCCAATATACCAACCAAAAACATCGAGAACTATACTCAAGCAGAATTTAAAAAAATAAAAACTAAACGTAAACAGAACTAAGTATCTAAATAAAAGCCTCCAGGCATAAAGGGCGTGCCCGCTTACATAAAGTTGTAATTGGAAGTTATAAATGATAAACTAGGACCATCGAGCTCAAATATACCTGTTGGTGCCTGTTCGCGGTTCCGCCAGTACGTACCCATACAGCTCGATATGCTCGACCCAAACGATCAATCTGCTGAACGCCCTGATTGCTCAGAAGCCCGATGTTGACTTATTTATATAAAGCAGTAAATCAATGTTAAATGTTTGTTACCTAAATGTTGTTGTTGGCTTGCTGCGCGCTTTAGTCTTTACAGTAAGTGCAGCAAGGAATTGTTTTATAAATAAATAAATACGTTGGTAAATCATCAGTGTGATAATGCTTTAAGTAATAGCTTCCTCTATAACATGAGCATAGGCATAGGGCACAGGGCCAAGGACTAAAAGGATAATGTCATTTATCTTCGTAATAATGTCGTCTTGATATGTTTTTGCTAAAATGTATTTAAGTCTTCTTTATGCCTGGCAAAATAAGGCTATTTATGGCTGACGTAAAGAGCTGTATTTGGGAACCGGATAGTCATGTTTTTTGCCAGTCTGAATAGATTAATGTCTTTTACAGCTGCTTCCTTTTACATCTGAAAACGGCTATTTATATCTACTACCAAAGGGTCTTTAGTCCTGTGAAATTTATTATCACTTGGTGATCGACCATCCAATAAGAAGTAAGGCCCATCGTCCACGACTCCTCTCAAAAGTAACGTATTACAAACTCAAATCAGCAATAAGTAGCCGGAATGTTACAGCACTAGTATTTCGCGGTCCGTACACGACGCAACCAATCACAAACTATAGTCCGTGCGCGACTGGTAGTCACCGCCTGAGGTATGTGAGCGGTGAGACGGCGGAGGGTGCCATTGACAAAATTGGCAGACTGAGTTAGCTTGGCCTTTGTCTACCTCCCCCGTCTCACCGCTCACATAACCTCAGGCGGTGACTTACAGTCGCGCGCGGACTATAGTTAATAACGCGTTAGTAAGTCGCGTCGTGTACCGGCCACTATTCAAACACCAGTGCTAGAGTCTGGCCACGCTAAGTCTGCAATGGAATAAATGGGCAACCCCAAAAAGTTCATATAAGGTATCCTACTTTTACATCAGTGGTCGTCAGTGGTCGCAAGCGCTACTGCTGAGTATATTTGTGCCCGGTTGATGGCAATAGGCTCGCCCCCTATAACATGGGACTTAAACATAACTGGCGAAATGTGGGTGTACCTGCTACAGGGACACCTCTGCCCAACCCTTCGGGGAAACAAGGCGTGATGTTATGTTATGTTTACATCAGTCAGTTATGTCAGTTTCGGGGTTGTAAGTATATCTAATGATTTTGATATTTTTCCTTTTGATTTTTGCATAGTAGATTATGTATAATAGACTATGTCGTACCTGTGTTCTTCCTCCACACGATGACAGCATCGTGTTAAAGTGACTATTCTTTGCCAAGAATAAATCAGAATATAAACAAAATAACCTATCAAAAACAAAAAGACAAACAAAGTATCAAATTCTTTTTTCGTACGACACGACAGGATGGTGTTGCCGTCTATAGATTTTCAAATTCCACCGTTTTTTTTACTTATGCAGACTTAGCGTAGCCAGACTCTATGACATTCTGACGCTGCATTGGTGATTTGAGTTTGTAACACGTTGTTTTTAAAAACCGTCATGGACGATGGGCATAACTGCTCCTAGCGCTGTATTCCTTCAGTTTTCTTTAATTTAAATTTCAGGAAACAAAATTCAAAAAATTATGTTAGCATTACAACAAAAACAACCTTGATACTTAGACGTAAGTCATTAAAAAAAATAGTCGTAGGGGTCCTAGCTATTTGCCCATACCTATTAAAATTTGCAGTGTAATACTAAAACATTTCTATAAAAAGAAAATATTTATTTATGTACCTACTCGTAATTCTCATCCTGTCCTTTGTAAAAATGTGGGATGTGATTTATGTAAATTGAAAACAATAGTTTATTATGTTCACTGATGTAGTGAGATAAAGTATTGAAATAATTACCATGATTGATTGCAGAGCTGGGACTGTTTCCATATTCAAATCCTTATTTCGAAATAATTGATGTTACTGCCACTCAAAGAAATACTAACTTTATGTTAGTGTAAACTATGAACAATTTAAAACTTTTTTATGACTTTTTCAATAGCACCTACCTCTTGAAAAAATTATCAAAAAGTTTGATGTTGTAGCGCAAATTGAACTTTATGTGTGGGTTTTAAAGTTATTTTTCCAAATGCATATTATTTTGGAAATTAAAATTGCAAACGCAGGATAGACTACCTATTTTCATTTGTCGGTGCAACACTGTCTACCTCTCCTTGTTAAAGGTCAGCTGCTTTAACCTCCTTATACTTCTTAACCTTCATTGTTTTCTTATTTAAACAATGCCAAAGGCCAAAAATGTTTCAAGCTGAAATTACCCCAATTTCGGGGGTCAGTAGTAGCAAAAACCAAATCCTTTTTCGATATATTTACGAAAACCGATATTTCTTTGGTTTTTAGTTGTCGATCTGTTTGCGCGACGTTGAGACTTAACATTATGCCGAAATGCAAATTCTCGAGAAAAACTCTGTGACAGATGCGACAAAAAAGTCATTTTATAAAGACTCCGTTTTCCTTTTAAGCTCGGAACCCTAATTGTCAAAACATTTTTTCAGATACCAGAATTTGATTGGAGCTCACAAACCAAGGGTCTGGTGTTGAGTTCCTTCTTCTACGGGTACCTCATCACGCAGCTACCAGGCGGCTGGCTCGCGGCTAAAATAGGAGGTAACAGGTTCGTTCCGTTTTATAGAACCATACACGATAAGGTCGCGTGAGGCTTTGTGGCTCGAACTAACTAAGCTGTGCTGCATGCCATGCCTTGGATGGGTGAACGTTAAAGAACCCTTCATGCCTTTTCGAAAACTCATCTTCTATTAATTATTATACCCGCGTCGCTTTAGCGTGGCAGTAACGGTCATTGACCCACCTACATTTTCTAGCATTTTTATTTAAAAAACTGAAACAAAGTCCGTTAACTGATTTTTAACATAACGAAAAATCATACATAGTTTATTTATTTATTTATTATTTATTTATATATACTTTATTGTACACCACAAAAATACACAACAAAAAACAAATCAAACACTACAAAATATATTTTTTTTTTTTTTATTGTTTAGGTTCCTACGGAGATACATTAGGGAAAGGGGTATGACCGCTATTGCCATGGTAAAGCGACTCGGGTATAGTTTATATTCGCTTTTCGAGTCTGTCTGTGTGACCGCGCTGTTCTTCTAAACTACGCAACGAATTTTGATGCGGATTTCACTAACATTTAAAAATTTATTCCGGTTTATGTGGATAATAATACGTTATCAAACTTATACACCGTGACATTTTAGTCGTCTTAAAAAGCAGCCCACTTCATGTATGCAGTGACTACTAAACATTCATTAAAAAAAAAATGATATGCACCCTGACATTTTAGTCGTCTTGCAAAGGGCCACTCAATATACCCGACATAAAATACCTCTAGGAGCAATAAAAAATTATTACAATTTTGAGATGGTAAAAAACAATTGAAAACGTTCTGGAAGTATATATTTTTTTGTAAACGCGATTATGCTCTTTATTTAGATAAGGTTACGGACCAATGTTCTATACAAAAATATTTTTTCCACCAAGGCGATCTTGTTCAAGTTTTCACTTCTGGCGGCACTCCTGCAGTGCCACTGTTTTTTTTATGAATGTTTAGTAGTCATTGGATACATGCAGTGGGCTGCTTTTGTAAGACGACTAAAATGTCACGGTGTATAATAAAGACATCTCGATCTTTTGTCAAGTTGTAAAAACCGGGCGAAGGGTTGCTTGTTTTCTTATAATTAGGGATAGGTATCTTTAACAGTGACAACAGTAAAAGGTCTAGGACAACCTGTCACGTGTCATAATATGATTAATCAGAGACCATAAACTGCCTTCAACATAATGTTCCTTAATAACGGATGAGATACCGCAGTATGTTGCTTTTAAGACAGAAGAATGCTGGCCATCATTTTAAAATAATACCGTGAGTGTTTTTATAAAACTTGCCACGTCACGCAAAATGCTTTCAAAACTAATTTACTGTATTAATTTGCAGGGTATTCGCGATAGGCATCGGCGCCACATCTCTGCTGACGTTGTTCACGCCGCCGCTTGCGCACACCAGCACAGCGTTGCTGATAGCCGTCAGAGTTGTTGAAGGACTGTTTGAGGTACGTCTCATACGCTGCATAAATCTAAAACTAAGATTATAAAGAGAAAAGATTTGATTGTTTGTATGTTTAGATGTTTGTTACGCTTTCACGCTAAAACGACTGAACGGATTTGGATGAAATTTGGCACATACGTAGACCATGACCTAGGTTAGGACATGGCCACTTTTTATCCCGATATTCCCACGGGATCGAGACTTATGCGTGTGAAACCGTGGGATGCTGCTATTGCGTATATTTTATTTTTTCTGTACAACTCATGATGTAACGTGAGTGATCTGCCGGGTTTTGGAATGCATAAGTAACTTTAAATGAAACAATGATTTTTTGGAGGAAGACTGATGACATTGGTGCCGATTCCCTTGTTCACAAACTAAACTAAATTTAAGTTCAGTGCATCTTTTTCTTTCTATTTCATTAAGAAAAGGACAGAAGATAAATTTTAGTTTAGTCCTGTCAAATTAATCAGCGCCTGTCACTACTCCATACAACTTTAGACGTGATTAAAAACTTGCCTACAAACAAACAACTACAAACAACTAAAATTACGTCAATTTACGTCAAGCGCTGATTAATTTGACAGGACTAAACTAAACTGTATCTTCTGTCCTTTTCTTAATGAAATAGAAAGAATAAGATGCACTGAACTTAAATTTAGTTTAGTTTGTGAACAAGGAACAAGGGAATCGGCACCATTATCGGTCATCAACATAGCCAAACTTGTTAGGAAAACCGTAGAATAGCGAATGAATTATTTGGTGAGGAGAAAAATGGCATCAAATTGAGAAGGCTTATGTCCTGCAGTGGGATGAAAAAGCTACAGGTGGCGATAATGCTGATATCCATCATATTTATTTTATATTTATATTCTATTATCTACCTACAAATTTGTTTAGATTCAGACAAATTACCAGAAATCAGATTTTCATTCCAAACTAGCTGCACCCCGCGGTTTCACCTGCATAAGTCTTGATAGTATCCTATGTCCTAATCCAGGTCATAGTCTTTACATGTGCCAAATTTCATCCAGATCTGTTCAGCCGTTTTAACGTGAAGGCGTAATAAACAAACAAACTCATAGTTAGGATACCAAATAAATCCACATTAAATGTCGGAACAAAGGTACCAACAGGTCTTACGAATAAAGAAAAATCGTCATATCAACCAAGCAAACTCTTTTGATTTAGTTATCTTCTCCCTCAGGGAGTAACCTACCCATGCATCCACGCAGTATGGTCCCGCTGGGCGCCCGCGTCAGAGCGCGCCCGACTTGCCACGTTCGCGTTCAGCGGCAGCTACGCCGGGACTGTGGTCTCCATGCCTATATGCTCCTTACTAGCGCACTATACCGGCTGGCCAGGAATCTTCTATGTTTTTGGTAAGTACACACACCCACAGATGTTCTTCTTTCTGTAACATAGCGCCATCTATATGGCCACATACAAACTATGTCGACAGCCAGTGTCCTTCGATGAAGAAGACTGACGTCACACAATCCTATTTCACGCAAGCAATAATATTTACCGCGAAATCAGATGCATCACCCGTTTCAAGGATCCACGCTTTGCAATGGAGGAACTTCACACCTTGTTCCTCCACCTTCCAATACCCCTGCATTCACGCAGTAGTCTTGGAGCGCGCTAGCCTGACCAAGTTGAGGACTATGGGGACCATGCCTTTTTTTTTTGGGTGGGAAATTATCAAATAACTTCTCCCGCTCTAGGCGGAGCAGGAGGGCGTGTCAGACTCTTACTGACTAAAACCCACCCGTGTTCCTTCGGTTGCCCTGTTGCCGGGGGGCCACGATTTCCCTTTCGGCCTTATTCGCAACCCCGGCAGGCATTGGCCCTAGCGGACCCCGTCAATTCCTGACATCTCTTTGAGGTGCGCGTGGAACACAACGCGCCGTCGACCCGGGCCTGGTCCTTATCGGACGGCGAGCTACCCATTGCTCACCGTCCGCAAGCCCGCACCTACGGTGCTCCTTACTGGCGCATTATACTGGCTGGCTGGGAATATTCTGTGTTTTGGAAAGTCAACACTTCCCCACAAGGTGTAAAATACCTGTAGTGACATCTATACGGCGACATAACAACTACGTAGAAAGTGCAGTTGATGACATCTGACGTCACACAATCCTGCATCGCGCAAACAAAGTTTACATGTAATAATTATACAGAAATTACACGAAATACACACTTAACCACACGCCTTCTTCCCATGGGGGTTAGCAGAAACTACAGAACGCCACCTGCTATGATCCTGACATACTCCTTTTGCCTCGTTTACATTCATACATCTGGTCATACACGCACGCCGGTCGCAAGTACTACGCACCTGACCTTTCTGTAGCACATCACCAAAAAGGTCACAAAAAATCCTAGGGTGTCCCCTCCCGGATGGGATTTCCACTTACATCTGCCTTGTATTACGCGAAATCTGCGTATGATAATTATACAGAATTACCTTATTGGCTTTATTTTCATCAGTGAGCATGCAACAGTAGTTTAGCACTAAAGCCTCCTAACGGCACGCTCCAGTTAAATGAGTAATTTATTAATATTCCAGGTCTTTCGGGTTTGGTGTGGACAACAATATGGTGGCTCGTAGTGAAGGAATCACCTGAAAAGGATCCGCACATAACACCGGCTGAACTCAAATATATTCAGGTATGCTTAAAACTTTTTAACCGGCATGTCTTAGAGCCAAAAAATTCGAAGACATTTGACACCTACCAACCCGCACTGGGCCCGCGTCGTAGATTACAGACCACTCCCTCTCAAAGAGAGGAGGCCTGTGTCCCAGCAGTGGGAAAATTATAGGCTGATTATGCTATGCTTGACCTTTTAGTCGTAAGATTAATATAAATAACGAAATGTACGGTTTAAACATATTATCTCTCCCGTATTCCAAGTGATCGCATGCCCAAGAACTGGGCTCGCCCTCCATTACATCCATGGGACAACAAAATAGGCGAAATGAGGTTTTAATCATCATCTGCCTAGCCTCGCTTCCAGTCTAACCGGATACAGCGGAATACCAGTATTTTATATGGAGCGACTGCCTATCTGACCTCCACAGCCCATTTACTGGGTAACATGATACCCCTTGGTAAGATTGGTTGTCAGACTTTCGGGCTGCTTAACGTGCTTCCCCAGGCACGGAGAGGTCTTAGTATGTTATGGTTGGTCACCCATCCACGGACCGACCTCGGCAAGCGTTGCTTAACCTTGAAGATCGACCCGTGCGGCTGTTATTTTTTTTTGGTGTACATAATAAAGAATATTCTATTCTATTCTATTATTTAGCCACGAGCCACTCGGACACGTCATTTTAATAAAATTATGGAAAAAAAATTAAAACGAAGAAAGAACAGAAGGAAAGTCAGGATAATTAATATAATATTATCTGTTAACAAACAGATAATTCTTTGCTGAGCAACTATTCAAAATCTTATCTTTCATCCTCTGTTTCCCAGGACTCTCGCGGCACTCAAGCGGTGGAGGGCTCAAAGATCCGTCACCCGTGGAAGGCGATGCTGACGTCACCGCCAGTGTGGGCCATCGTCATGGCCCACTTCAGTGAGAACTGGGGATTCTACACGTTGTTGACTTTCTTGCCTACTTTTATGCAAGGTAAGATGGTTTTTTATTTAGACTTTCATGCCATTAATAGAAAGTTTAGATTGCTGTGATCGACGTGCGCAAGTGAAATGAAGAGTCCGAGTCAGAGGTCATGGAAGTCCACGTATTAGTTCGTGCTGGGCTCATTTCTTTGCCGTTGAGAAACACTGCTATGTTCTAAATTGTTGAAGTGAAAACTTCTTGAGGCGCGTTGGGCATTTTTGAGATGGGAAAAAACAATTGAATTCGCGACACTATTACCGACGCCTCATTTTTGTAAACGCGATTGTGCTCTTACGTTACGGATCAATGTTCTATGAAAGTGTTTTTACTTTAAAGGTTTAGGAAGTTTTTTTTTTTTTTTTTGTAAACCAATTGTGCTTTTTAACCGATTTCAAAAAAAGGAGGTTTCTCAATTCGACCGTATTTATATATATATATATATATATATTTTGATGTGTGTTCGCGGATAACTTCGTCGTTTATGAACCGATTTTGATGATTCTTTTTTGTTGGAAAGGAGATATCCCAAGGGTGGTACCATAATTAGGAAATCAGGATCTGAAGATGGCATCCCAGAGAAATCGAGGGAACTCTTCAAATATTATAGGCAAACCTATAGCGATTTGAGTATTTTTTATAGTAACTCGTGCAGTTGCTCTTGGAAAGCACCATTTGGTTAAGTGGAACTGATGATGAAGACCACAAATAGCCACCGGAACTACTCGATAATAAGTATTTCACGGGTTGCGATTCGATTACTTCAATATGGTTGCAATGCAATTTATGCTCGTCACAATGCATATGGAGAAGTGGAGCTGATGGTGAAGTACCAGGAGAACTCCTCAACGATGAACGTCCCTGCATCGAGAAAAGCAATATTTTGTAAAAGGTGATGAGCAGTTGGCATTAGGCTAATGTAACTTAGATAAATTACAAATTGACCCACTAAAAAACGAGAAACAAAAACTTTTTTACTAAAAAAACAACCGACTTCCAAAAAACCACTACAAAGTGAAAAATAACTTAAATTTCGGAAGTCGGTGGCAAATAACGAAAATACAAAACCAAATCCACCGACTTCCGAAATTTAAGTTATTTTTCACTTTGTAGTGGTTTTTTGGAAGTCAGTTGTTTTTTTTTGTAAAAAAGTTTTTATTATTTAGATAAGGTTACGGACCAATGTTCTATACAAGTATTTTTCTTCCACCAAGGCGATCTTGTTCAAGTTTTCACTTCTGTCGGCACTCCCGGAGAGCCACTGTTTTTTTTTTCACGAATGGGCATTTATTACAGTTACATAACACAATTCTGAACCTACCATTTTTATACTTGGTACATAAAAAGTGCATTTCTCTTTATTTTCTTGAAATTTTATCTCAAATCTGACAAAGTAAAAGTAACGATAGCAAACTCCTGTGTGCTGCTAGTGTCAATAAAATCAAAATCTTTTTATAAGTGGCGGTATCCACTTTGCGTCGAGTACGAAGTGTTGCTTAAACTATACCTAGGTCTATTATAACCTTGTTTCCAATTGATGTTATTTCCACTTAAACAAACATCAACTTTATGGTAGTGTAAATAAAGTTGATTTTAGACTGACTAGTACTGTTGAAAACGTCATAAAAAAAATGAAGTTGTAGCGCAAACTGAACCTTATGCGTAAGCATTACAGTTGTTTTTCCTAAAACTCGTGTTTGTATACATGTTTGACAAATAAATTGCGAACGCAGATTAACTACAAGCACAAAATAGTACTGAAGGCGCACTATTTTAGGTATGAAGCTACAAGTACGCGGCGGGCTGGTGTTGTAGGGCCAATACAGTGAGCGTAACGTAATCAGAAGATATAAGAGTTACGCGATAGAAAGAGAGGCAATTAACTTCTAGGTGAATATAACTGTAGGTTACGTTGTGCGACCTGAATTGTACTTTATTGTGTCGCATTAAGAGTCGCTTTTTATTTAAATGATTTTGCGGAGCGAGCCATCAAATCTGTGCTACAGGCTGACCGGTCTACGGCGTCTAGGACTACCTTTTATAATGGACCTAGCTTCTGCCCGCGACTTCGTCCGCGTGAAATTTCTTGTTCCCCGACATATCGCATCGCATCGCATCGCCTGTCCGCGCTATTACTTCTTTTTCGCTTAGCATTCTGTCTTGACTTTTTTTTCTTTTTGGTCCTAGCGTGATGTTAAATAGCCTATAGTCTTCCTCGACAATCTGGCTATGAAATGCATTTTTTTTTTCATTCTGGTCCAGAGATTAGAGCATTCAAACTAACATACAAAAAAACAAACTCTTCAGCTTTATTATTAGTACCTATAGATAAGTATATCTATGTAATAATACCGTTTTATCTAGTTCTATTTGTTAACGCCGTGAGCTAATTGTAAAACCTTTAAACGCTAACATGAGGGGGAGCGGAAAATTTACCATGAAATGGATAGAACTGTCTAAACAGCTCTTTCCGGGCTTCTAAAAGCCTTGCTATGAGAATCGGCGGCTTTGTAGACTGTAATAAACTTTATGTGGCAGTATACATTGACTTGGAATGAAGCTATTTTTGGTATGGAGAAACAGGAATAAGAGAAGGACACAGGATGCAGCGCCTTACCTTTCTAGTTGTCTGAAGTCGCCTTCCTGATGCTAGGACTTCGTATGTCCTCGATCTGTAGGTTAACCACGCGGCAAGCCAGCGTGGTTTCACGGATAAAGGATTCCTATTTCTTACACAGCACTTCAAAATCAGTGTAACTTGATAAGTAGGTAGGTCTAGTTTCATATAAAGACCCGAAAACCTGGATTTATCACGAAATCCAGATATATTAGCGGTAAAAGCTCTGGAGAGATGCTTTCGCGGCAGCGGATTAGAACGTACTTGAACTCCTTTAAAAAATGGCGTCCATTACGGTCAATCTTCTTCCAGCCTTGTATTGCTGACTCGCTCTGGCCTATGGTAGACACTGCAGGAATGAATAGGAAGGAAGGTAATTGATGGGAAACGTACTTACTACCGCCACATTCTAATATACTAAAGTTGAAAAGATTTGAAGTAGGTAGATTTGGAATATCAGCGATGTATATGGCGGTAACAGTATTTAAATAACTCTTTTTTCTTTTACTTTTCCAGACGTATTCAAATTCGATACATCACAAACAGGCTGGTTATCAGCCGTGCCCTACCTCGCGATGGCGATAGTGCTCCAGCTGGCGGGACACATCGCCGACTGGATGCTCCGGCGCGGCGTCATGTCCCGGACTAACATCAGGAAGCTGTTCAACTGCGGAGCTTTTCTATCACAGGTCATTATTTATTTTAATTTTCGTCATTTTCGTTCGAGACCTGCCTGGCAGTCATGTCAAGCCATGGTGGAGAATTTCCTGTGTTCACTACCAAACAATTTTCAATCAATCAATCATTTATTTTGTTAAACATAGGTAATAGGTAGTATATCGTCTAAAATATGCTCACTATGTTTTGCCAATATTTGTGACGTACAAAATTAACACAAATAAGCAATTACAATTAAGGTGATATATCAATAGATTACATTAAAAGAAATAATAATATCAGTTTAAAATAATATATCAGTTATGTAAACAGGTCATACAATTTTCGACAAATAAACGCATTCATACTTAGTCAATAAATAAAATCATAAGTGTCTAATTAGCAAGTCGGAATCGTCATACCTCTGTTTATCAGTAGTAAACTCAGTGATGGAGTAGTAACATCTATCTAAAAGGTATTTAAACAAATACCTCTTAAAGGATCCCAGACACTGTATTTCTAATAGCTTCTGGTATACTATTATATATTGTTGGGGCCATACCTCTAGCACACATTTTCAACTTGCTGTCAGTGAGTTATCTCATCATCTGTTACGACGCCTCATTGAGGTGGATAACAATTAAAATTCTTTTGTGTCTCGTTAATGACAGTTGAAAGGTCAATAATAACAGTACTTTTGCGAGTTCACTCAAATTATATGAATACAAGAATAAAACAATATTCTAGTTCGTCAAAATCGAATGACGTATAAACTAATTTATAACTTTGCTTCCACTATTTCAGACGGTGTTCATGGTAGCGGCGGCGTATTCGTCAACGGTGACGGGGTGTGTCGTGTTCCTTACCATCGCTGTAGGGCTAGGAGGGTTCGCCTGGTCGGGATTCAGGTAAATAATAGGACTTATTTTATTACATTTATACTTTACGCGTAGCATGACAACCATAGAAACGGGTTTTCTACGAGTTTTGTCGACGGAAGAATAGATACAATGACAGATTGTGATTGTTTATCTGTCATTTTGTCTATTCTTCCGTCGACAAAACCGTTTCAATTGTGGTCATGCTAAGCGTACTGGGCGGAATAGTTTTAAATGCCCACAAAATAAAAGGATATAATCAATGTTCAATATATAAAAATACGTCTGTGCCCTACTATATAGTGCAATAAAATAAATAAATTCTTTATTGTCATAAAAAAGATTACAGAAAAATTTTAGACCCTGGCTCCAGAGCTAGGTCAGAGTACCTGTACTTCAGAAGTCAGTGACTTCTTCCATTTGTGTTACTATTAGCAAGTATATGCAGCAAAAGATGATTATCTTACTTAAAATTAAGTTAAAAAAATTGAATTACAAAAATTAGTTAGAATTAAAGCAAATAAAATACTCTCATTCAAGCAAAATAAAATTTGAATAAATTTGGATTAATACAAAAATCAGGAACAAATATTAATACAATAAAATTAGAACAAAAACAAATTACAGATAATTAAAATTAGGATTAAACAAAATAAAATTTTAAAAACTGGGAACTGGTATGCGTTAGTTTGTGTGCGTGTATGTATGCGTGTGTGTCAGGGTGTGTGTGTGTGAATACCAATGATTTGTGTTCTAATATAATTATTTAGGTTGATTGCAGTAAGTTTTCAGTTGCTTTGTAGTCCTGTGTCAGTAGCCAGATCTTTATCTTCTTTGTTTCACGAGTCGTTAGGGGATATATGTTGAGGGTTTTGTTCAGCTTATTATGAAGAAAAGTGGCAACATATACCTGCTGTCGCCTGGCGGACGCCGTGTGACAGTGCAGAGGTGAGCAAACGTTTGTTATGGTGCGCCTCTTATACATTTGTGTATTATAAGGTGTAATACTGTGCTGCTTGTTGACCACTTGCAGAATATAATTCTGTCTTACCCAGCTCCGGATCTAGATTTTTTTTGAGGCGGGGCAAAAACTGCTGTCTGCCGCCCCCCGCGAAATTGAAATTTTTTCAAAATGAAAATTTTGGCAGCAACATATTAATCAAATTGTATCGATCGATAAAATGCGCCAATTCAACAGGGGCGCCAAACTGTTGTAAAAAAGAATAAAAATAGAAACATTATATTAAATGTGCTGCGCGTCTCATTTATTGCAAAGTTGCTGTGTGCTGGGTGGTGCACTTGTCTGCAACGCTTGAATTTTGAGATCAGCATAAACTAGAAATGTATAGCTTGATGTGTAGCCGTGTGTACACAGTGCGAAGGAGTTTGAACGCGGCCACGTGTCTAAGTTTTCTAAATGCCCAAATAAGCAATTAACAAACAGATTAACCCTTGGTATGCCGGAACGTAGATCTACACGAGACACAATGGTTTTTTAATTGTGTCTGTAATTACGGCATTCGAGAGGTTAAGGTGTAACTGTGACTACTTATACAAATGTCTTATAATGTACTCCATCTGGCTATAATTTAAATTTTTGGCTCATTGGCTTTCAAAACGCAGCGCCAACTTTAAGTACCTACCGATTACTGCATGGACCAAATATTTGCGCAAGGAAAATGTGTTTGTAAATGCAGCTACTATACAACGTAATCAGTGATCATAATGTTAAAAAAACCGGTCAGGAGCGATTCGGACTCGCGCACCGAGGGTATCATTAAATTTTCATCGGCGAAGCCTATATTCGACAGAGAATTTTAACACTGCACACTGCGGTGTAAAATGTTGCAGCTTTAGGTCAGCGCCATCTCTTGACCGATAGTGGAACTTATGTAATTTTTGTTGATGATTTCTGAAAAAGTGTGCTATTTAGAGACATCGTTTTATTTTCCTGTAATCTTTACATAAACGGAGATAAGGGGGAACGGTATTTTTTTTTTACATTTTCTTCACATGTTGAAAACTATGCGGCATAAAAAAAAAGATTGAGAATGTGCAAATAGCGCTCTTTCATATGAAACCTCACATGCCCTAGTAGCCCCACTTCGAATTTTTAAGACGCCCCTTCAGTCCCTGCTGCAAAAAAAGAAACATTTTTAATTATTTCTTATTTGCAAAATAGTTTGGTAAACGTCATCTAAAATCATTCCGAATTTCAATTTGATAGCATTAGTAGTTCTCGAGATATCCAGCTGTGACAGACAGACAGATGGACAGACAGCCTAAGTCGCACCATAAGGGTTCCTTTTTACCATTTTGGTACGGAACCCTAAAAATAAAAAACGATGTAAATATACTCCTTGAAACTTTAACTCTGTTTTAATATCTCAATAAACAAACCATTTTTTTTTTCTTACATTTTCAGTGTAAACCACCTGGACATAGCGCCACCCCACGCCAGCGTACTGATGGGTCTGTCCAACACGGTCGCCACACTACCCGGCATCATCAGTCCGCCGCTAGCCGGCTCCATTGTTACTGATAAGGTATGTGTAATTTATTAAACAAACCTTACAAAACTCTTTGGATTTCTAATAAAAGAAACTTAGGTAAGTACGTCCTGCCGGGGCTGCGAATATGTACCGAAAGGGACATCGTGGCCCCCGGCAACAGGGCAACCGAAGGAACACGGGTGGGTTTTAGTCAGTAAGAGTCTGACACGCCCTCCCGCTCCACCCAGAGCGGGAGAAGTTATTAGACGATTTGCCACCCAAAAAAAATAAATAATAATAAGTACGAAAATATAACAAACATTAAAAAACCTGACAGTTTTGTAATGATGTATAGATAATTGAAAGACGGTTAATTAATTCAATACTTTATTGTGGTGAGTTAAACTAACGTATATGCAACAACAGATAAAATAAATTCTGCGCTCGGTTACAAAAGCACAACTGTCTTACCTAATCTAAAGTCGCTAAATAAAAATCCTGGATTTTGTAATGCAAGGCGTCTCTTTTTTTTTATTAACTATGGCCTTTCGCATTTGTGACCACTAAGGTCTTGGCTGCTTAACCGGATTTTTCCTGTGGTGGCCATAAGCTTCTGCACTTAGAGCCTCCAGCCAGGAGCTTTTTATACTATACTAAATTAAAATTAAGCGAGTGCTCGCTAAAGGCACCCCCTGTGGGGTACGAACCTCGGCTTAGGGCATCGCTGAGGGGAGGACAGCAAGAAGGGACAGGCAGGATCAAACTTAGATTTTCATCATGATTATTATGCGGGGTATTTAAAGCTACGTGCTCAGCTGCAACAACTACTGGCACCTCGTTTTCGAGCAAGGGTCGGGGGGGCAAGGCGTCTCAAAGGAAGTTTATATTTATTTAGCTTACTGCGTCAACGCAATGAATCCGAGGGGTGCGGGGGTTATGTTAATCGGTAGCCTGGCTCTTGGGAATTCAGTCGCTATGGAGTGTTTCTCGGGAGCAGACCGCGCGTTGTGCGTGCGAGAGTGTAGCGCCACTTAAATGATGCGCCAAGCATTCCTCTTATTCGAAAATGGGTTAAAAAGTTTGAAGAGACCGGTACACACGGCTACACATCAAGCTATAAATTTCCAGTATAAACTGACCTCGCATTGTACGGAAATCCTATGCAGTGCGACATCAACATAAACTGGTTTTATATAGCTTGATGTGTAGCCGTGTGTACAACGCTGGAAAAACCAAAACCGGGCGACCAAGGTCATCAAGAACGGTAGAAAACGTGGAGAGTGTTAATCAGTCTGTTCGTGACGACCCGAACCTTTCAATTCGGAAGCGCGCAAGTGCTTTAAATGTGCATAGATCATCATTACACCGCATTTTGCACAAAGACCTAAAGCTGCACCCCTACAAAATTAAATTGGTGCAAGAATTAAAGCCCCAAGATGTCAGTCAGAGTCAGTTTACTGTTCGATTAAATGAGTGCCGCGAACGCGAGGGTCCACATTTGGACGATATTATTTTTAAGAAATAAATACACAAATAATATACTTTAATAATTAATAAACATTTTTTCGATACACTGCTTACTTTTTTATCGATCCACTAAAAAATTAAACTTTCTTTTGAGACACCTTGTATACTTCAAAACTGACTGGTGACTTTTGTGGCTTCCCTAAGATTTTATTTATTTAGGTATAAGAACTCACCATTATTTTTTCTCTATCTAATCTTTCCAAAGCATTACCAAGTTGCACTTCTGACGCCCTAAATAATTAACTGTTATTTCTGCTCATTTCAGACTGCCGAACAATGGCGCATCGTGTTCTTCATCTCAAGCGCCATCTACCTAATAGGTGCCATAGTGTACGGACTGTTCTGTTCAGCGGAACTACAGCCCTGGGTCGTTGAACTCGACACCGACGCCAGTTTCGACACAGATGGCGCCTCCGTCACTACGGCCAGAGGATACGATAACAAAGGCTTGGATCAGAACTCGGAAATGTAAATTATATAGCTGATAGCTGATTTATTAGCTGAAATGTGATTGAGTATGGAGCATTCTATGAAAGAACGTCTTTTGTAGAATGTAGATAGTGTTTTGTTTTTGAAGTTGAACTAGGACATTTTAAAGTGCAATTCACACAATAGCGAATTTCCATACTGCAGGGTCATAATTTTAATAGGGTAGTGGCCTAGGTAAAAAAAAAAGAAATTCTATGAAATCCGTCTTTCAGATAATAAAAAAAATATTAGACACATATTTTTTGCTTTATCATGTTAATCAAAAATAACTTAGAAAACACGCATTAAAGTTGGGGAGTGGGGGTTTGCTACGTCACAACGCAGTATTAAATCTAGCAAGGCGTGACGTCATGCCACATTTTAACTCAATATATCGCCGTAATCGTTTGATTACGTCAATAAAGAAAAAATACGTGTTCAATATTTTTTAATAGACTACAAGACGGATAAAAAAAAATTTTGGACACAGGCCTATTATCAAGTCCTGTCAAATGTATGGGCGATGAACCACTGCATGTAGTACGTGGTACAAGCGTTCAAATCTCATCTTTTTCACTGTCCTCCTTCGTGTGCATCGCGCCTTAGTTGACGATATTTGCTGAAACTATTCTCACACAGTTGTCTATGGTAGAGACTTGGTTAGTAGCGACTCCGAACATACAATTTTAATGGTATTGCCAACCTTATATTGTCCTGCTGCATGGTAAAAACCGCGTCTCATACATAGAAGACATATTTTGTAAAGTGTTCAGAAATATGTTAAATTCAATCAGTGTTTGACACATTTGTATGATTTCTTGTATAGTAATAGATTATTTTAAACTCAATTTAGTTTTAAGTCATATTTTAAGTTTTTTTTTTACTCTTTCTGTTGAAGGTATTCACATCATAAAGGGCTATAAGCGAAAATGTATAATTCATGTATATTGCTGTTTTTTTTATTATTATTTAAAGCTTTAATGTTGTCTGTATCCGTCCGTGTAAAATCATTCCATTTATAAAATGTTTTATTTTTTTTATTTTGCGTGCTTGAATTTTATGATATCCTTTTTTTAAATATTAATAAGTGATAAGAAATATATTGTTCATGGTACCCGTGATATGTTATTTATGATGTGTATATTTTGTAAATGTAACATAAAGAATGTGTATAAAATGTGTTATTAGGACCCCGTTGACGATATGAAATTGACAAAAATCTATTTAAAAAAAATGTATTCTTAAATCAGAATGATTAAATTAAAACTATTTTTTTTTGTCTTCTAATGAATTTGACTCCCTTAAAATGACATGAGGCAATGGAAATTTTTTCTTCAAGATAAAACGCCTTTTTTATATCTTTCAAAGTCATACAATTAGAGCAAGTTACGAGCGCGCAAATATGAATTCTATAAACTTTTTGATAAGGCTTAAAATTGCAATGATTGATGAACTATATCGATTTTCCTATGACAGGGTCCAATGTTTCCACCATGTATCTCAAAGATCTGCTTGTATGTATTAAATTGATTGTGATAATTTTAGTTTTAAGTTTTAAACAGCATCTTTTTATTATCCTAAAATGTGATCTGACTTCTAAGCTTTGCTGTAGTTTACAAATGCAGTATTTTTAAGAACGTTCGCATTCTAATCTTTGTTTCAATTTGACAAAAATACCTCTAATTTACTTAAATTTTTGACAAGTTTTTGACGCTGAGATGGGATTACCACTTGAATTTGAACGTTTTTAGGAACGAGAATTGGCTTTCAGTATATCCATATATTTTTTGACGTTTAAATGGCTCTTAATTTTAGTAACGTTTGTATCTTGACCATATATAATATATGTCGCAGGGATATTGTCAAACCAGTGATACTCGTATTATAATTTTCACCTCAGCACCTCAAACAAGCACGTTTTGCTGTGAGCAAAATTCGATTTTGCTGCGAGCGTGAGACAAAGTAACTTTTTAATCATAACTTTTTTGAATGCCGAGAACTGTGCTGGATCTACTCACAAAATTCGAACGATATGAACTTCACTTTGTGCTGTCACTTTCACTTCGATGCGAAAAGAGCGAGAGATAGAAACAAGTCGAATCGAAGTTCGATTTTAAAATTCCATAGCTAATAGACCCAAAAAATAAACAAACAATAAAACTTTCGGATATTTCGTCATGGGTGTCGCTTTCATAGTTTACGAGGGTGCTAAAGCCGATACTGAGGTCAAAATGTAAATCCAAAACGGGGGCTGCGAAAATTTTCAAAATTTTCGCTATCGTTTTCATAGTTTTTGAGGGTACTCAAGTCGATGGAGAGGTCAAAGAGGTGTAAGTCCAAGGTGGCGGCTGCGAAAATTTTGTTTCTGTTTTAAATCATACATGAGAAGGAACTTCGTTCCGAAGAAAAAACTACGAAGTTTATCTTGTTGTATTTTTTACCTTTAGGTAATGTATGTTCTCGCTGCTGAGGTTAAAAGTTGTATGTGTTCACTAGACCGAAGTTATTTGCATCTCGTGTCTTTGAATCCAAAAAAATCAACACTCGCAGCAAAAACCAACTTTGCTCTCTTGTTGCACAAATAACTATTTCTCGTGAAATTATAATTGCACAAAACTTTGTCAACGGCATCCATTTCTCACAATTTAACGGACTTTTTTTAGTATTATTGTAATTTCACGGGAACGCTGTAGTGATTTTAAAATAACCCTAGGTATATTATTATGAGTCAAGTTTGTAGTGTGGTCTTCGTGCGTTTTGATTGTCAACTCTTCTTCACCCGCCTTTAAGATCTGCATAATAAAGTGTAGAAGTTTATTCATTTTATGATATAAGTAAGGCATGACATTGGAAACGGACCAATCATTGACCGTCTCACAATTTAACGGGCTTGCACAAACAGTGAAATTGTCAAAATATTACTGCCTTGCAATATCACTGCGTGGGTCCAGTGGAGTTATAATGTCATTGAAATGAGCCCGTTAAATTGTGAGAAATGGAGGTGGTTGACAAAGTTTCGTGCAATTATAATTTCATTAGTGAAGTTATAATATCACTGGTTTGACAATATTCCTGCGACATTATACACAGGCTGTTGATTAAGGGATCTCGCGAACTAGACTATATATTTAGTTGATAGTTTACCTGGTCCCTGCGATCACGGGTCGTGGTCAGCCATCTAATGCACGAGATCCCTAAGTATCTATAATTCAGACTTGCATCCGTTATGGAGATGATTCTGTCTGTAATACAGAATAACTTTCCCATATCCAATTAATAACATTATTATCAGTTTTATAGGGATTCAATATGAGGGTCACCTCCTTGGCGGATACATGTACAGACGCCAGCACATCAAGCTACCCGAAACTGTCAAATTTTCCCAATCAATTTTGAACCTTAGTTTTCAGCGATAAAGTTGAAAATCTATTAAATAAATTTGACAGATTGTAGTAGCCTGATGTGCTGACGTCTGTACCAAATCAAATGAAAATAATTCAACAGCCTGTGTAACAAAATGGATGGCTTGAAACTGAATTACAAGGAGGTACTATTTTGTTTAAAAAGCATAAAATCCTCGTACATTTCGATTATAAATATTGATACCGTGCCAATCTTATTGCAACCTTATAATCATATTGTTAAATACTTTATTAGTTTGATTAGAGATTACTCAAACTATCGTTTTAGTATGTAATATCGCTTTGAATGTTACCGAATGCTGTATGTACTGATTAAGGATATAATTATTTTGTACGTGTTGTGTATTTGCGATCATATTAAAATTATTGAATTTCCTTCTGTTTTTTTTTACAATTTTATTTCTTTTTATGTTCATGAGAAACTGCAGCAAGCATGTAGCCTGTGACCATGCCATGGCATAGCTTCAATCAACAATAGCGCTAGATTAAGTATTAGGAACAAAAGCACATAGCTCAAGGGGCCAAGATTGCATATCATTTGATTGTAAACCTAAACACACAAACATAAAGTTTATTATCGTTTTTAATATTTTTTAAATAAGAACAATAATATTTATGGAAAAATAAAACATAATTTCTAAGCAATAAGGTTGAAAAAACTGTGTTGCAAAATAAAACCACAACATTATATGTGGTCTTGTGGCCGATTCGTTTAATTTACGTACCGTTACTGGTTAAAATTAAGACTTGTATCTTTATCAATAATGAAGCAAAGACTTCAAGCTTTGCATAGTAGACCCTCCCATATGGAAGTAGCTAATGTAGCTATCACAGGTAAAATTAGCTTATTAATCTATTTATATAGTTTGGCGATAAAAAATACTACCATTGGTAAACAAAACGATTCGTTTTAGTTTAATAGGAATCGAGCACTATTCTTCCGGCCGCTCATCGGAAATCTAGTACTATTGTTGACAGAAGAGAAAAAAATGGCTTTGCTTCGGCTTCTCCTCTCATCTCCCTTATCCCAATTTTACTGGCCAACGTAGCACGTCTTCTCTTTCCATACATCTCTATCAGCCGCCATGTAGTCACCGTCTTCCTAAATATATCATTTCACACACCATCCATCGTCTCTGAGGCCTTTCTCTACTCTTCTTGGGTCCACCTAGATAATAATTCATCTCAATGTACATTGACTTGTTTCGTAGACTGAACAAGTTACAGTACTTAGTATAGATTGTGTCTCTGAAAAATAACGGAAAAATAATTATGATTCAGTGGGGAACCCCCGGATTTCCCGAAAACTCTCATTTAATTGACATCAGCGCCACCTATTGACACATAACTGTATCTTTGCACGAATTATCTTATTTCCGATTACAACATTAGTTTGCGTTAGTAGGGTGTGAATTTTAAAGACATTATTTAAAAAACAAATAAGTATTGTTAATTTACCACCAAGGATTTATTGAGAAGACATCAGCATTTCTGGATGTGTTTGATATTTTGATTATCTGCTGCTCATTTATCTAGGCTTTATTAATTATAAATAATTGTTTATGAGATTTATATCAATCTCAACTTTTAAATAGAATTTAATTTTTGTTTCATCCACAAACATAAAAAACGTAGACTAAATAAAATAATGCATTACTTACTTCAAAAGATTGTATACTCAAATAATTTCATTTATTATAATTAAATAACGTAACAATATCTATTTGTTATACTTTATTTGTTTAGATTTAGATTATGTAAATAAAATCGTAATGAAACTGGACTGGCATTCGTAAATACCTACCTCTTTCACTTTTGGATACCGGCGACGAATACTCAATTGTTTGTTTCTTTACATTGTAAATAGCATTAAAACGAACAAAAAATTAGAAGTTATGCCATAATACAGCAGTTATATATATTATAATAATACGAAATAAACATTTACTTCTACAAGAAGTATTTCTTAACTATTTTATAAGAAACGTTCACGAAAAGAGCGGCAAATACAAATCGTTTGTTACGTCACAGCCGCCGCACGATGTTTGTCGGCGGTGTGTCGGCAAAACTATAAAAGGAGCACCGACTTTGATTTGCCGCTTTTTCGTTGAACGGACTTCAGTTTGATTAAAACACGCGTTAGATCAGTTGATTATTCTTGATTTACTAATCGGTAAAATGTCGGAGGAAGGCAAGTCTATGACGCGGAAACTCCTTGACCTGATGCAGGAGACGGGGTACCCGCTGGTGCAGCACAACGGCCAACGAAAGTTCGGGCCGCCTCCGAACTGGACGGGCCCTCCGCCCCAAAAAGGCTGCGAAGTCTTCATCGGCAAGCTTCCTAGAGAGATCTTTGAAGATGAATTGGTTCCAGTGTTCTCGAGGGTGGGAAAGATCTACGAAATGCGCCTGATGATGGACTTTTCTGGATCCAACAGAGGGTACGCCTTCGTAACTTACACGACGAAGTCTGAAGCCTGCAGGGCTGTTAAGGAGCTGAACGGCAGCGAGATCAGACCGCGTCGACACATTGGCGTCGTGAAGTCTGTCGATAACTGTCGCCTGTTCGTTGGCAATATCCCGAAGACTAAGACTAAGGAAGAAGTGTTGGTGGAGCTGTCGAAGCGCGTGGGTGGGATTGTGGACCTAATCCTGTACAAGCACTGCTACAACAAGAACTTGAACCGGGGCTTCGCGTTCGTGGAGTTTGCTTCACATCGGGCGGCGGCCATGGCACGACGAGAGCTTGTTCCTGGGTGTGTCAAGATATGGGACCAGGATTTGATGGTGGACTGGGCGGAACCCGAGCCTGATGTTGACGATGAGCAGATGCAAAGGGTGAGCAGATTCTATTATGTTGCGCAGCGTACCTACCTACTTATAGTTTTTTGATTGACCTAATGTCGCGTTTTCATGTGTTTTGTTTATAAGATCTTATTGCAGTTGTTCGAGAATACTAGTTATAATACTAAGAGCAGCTATTTGTTTTAATTTCCTTTAATACGTTTTATTTTTAATTGCGAATTTAATTTTTTTTTAAATTGCGAATTAGTTGCCCGTTTTAAACAACAGCTAATGCCAATTTTGTTTGTATTGTCATAACACTTGTTTACTTTATGCCCATTAAAGCTCTGCAAGCCTTGGCAGTTATTACTGACTTAAAAGTTTGTGTCCTATCCTATAGCGATTGTTTATTTATACCAATATGAGCCATGACACCTGCTATGGATTCATTTACTTATTTAAACATTTTAATTAATGAAACCTGCATCTTCTTGCAGGTAAAGGTGCTCTATGTAAGGAACTTCCAAATTAAGACCACACCGGAAACCATCCAGACCATATTTGAAACGGCCATCGCCAATCAAATTGAGCGAGTAAAAAAGATCTACGACTATGCATTCATCCATTTCTACCAACGTGAGCATGCAGAGTTGGCTATGATGAAGTTGCAGAATGCTGAAATTGACGGAAGTAACGTGGAGATTCGATGGGCAAAACCAGTTGTACGTGAAATTTACCGCATTCAAAAGATGAACAGAGGCAATTCAAAATTCAACCACAGTTTAACCCTGTCTCAAACCCTCTTGCTCCACAAGCAACAGCTGGAAAAGAAGGAATATGTTTGTTCTCCGAAAGAAGATGAAGGCATTAGTTCAGCAGGTGCAGACGACTCGTCAAATGGGTCACCATTGGACATGAACTCTGCTGGCTACTATATGTCTAAAGAACAATACTCATTGGCTCCAGCTAAGCTTGATTCAATGTGCAAGAGGTAAGACAATTTTACAAACTTTTTTACATTTAAATAGAATTGTGTGCTAACGTGATATGGATGCCCTTGACTACTTTTCTACCATAGTTTTATTACCATTCTACCACTTTTCTGTGTTTTCCTCACAATAATTTAATTTTCTTCCTAGATACATGTGGGCGCCTCCAGTTTACAACTATCAGAAATATGTAGACCCCACAAGCACGGAAATATGGGTAGGAAGAGTTGAGCTGCCACACATTGGTATGCCTCTTCTGAATGTACCTCGAAGACTTGGACCCCTGTCAACAAGACCCTGCCAGACCATGCAACAGGCCCACATCGAGGCTGCTGAAAGTGCATTACAAGTTATTAAGGTATGTAGATTTTTTTAATGTACCTATCGGTTTTTTTCATGTATGATATGAACACAGGTATGTTTTTTTTTTTCTTTTGATAGAAGACTCCAGTGCAGTAGTCCCTTAACAATTTGACTAAATTGGCTTGAGTAGTTTTTAGCTTGGCTTCAATAATAGGTTTTCAATCCATTTTGTCAATCTTCTTTCTTCTTTTTGTGTGGTTAGTGACTAGCCTGGTGTCAGTTTTATAGCCACCCATGGGCCTCTGACTTGGCTTCACATGCCGTCGAAAAATCTCTCTAGCCGGTTTCCTCAAGGTTTGTCAATTTGTCAGGGGTGCTACAAATAACTTGCTTTGCTTTTTTTTTTTAATTAATATTTGCCAAATTGCCAGACTTCCGAAACTACAATCCATTCTGCAGTAACTCCTAATATTTCAACTTCCATTGTAATTGATTTCAGATGCTGAAGGCAGATCTCATTCAGCAGTCCATGCCACCACCGCCGCTCACACCGGTCTACCCTACCATCATGTCGCCGATGCAGAGCTGCTTCAATCTACCGTACGACTACATGACCCCACAAACTGCCATTTACCAACCTAGGGCAATGCCTGTCACCATGCCCCTCTGGAGAAATGTTTGATTCCAAAATTTAAAATAGAATTTAGGTATTGATTGTCAGAATTCTAAGCTCTATTCCTGAGTGAATAAGGTGAGAATTCTTGTTACCTTTGTTGATGCTGCTCATGAAATCTTAACGACAATCTGATTGTTGTGCAGTTGGGGTTTCTTGAACATTTAGAAGTTTTGTTCTAGGCGAAAAAGTATTTTAGGTTAAGCGACTTTATAATTCCTCATATTCGTGACTTTTTGTTTTGACTGAGTTTAGTATGTTTTTGACCTGTTTAAATCTGACGCGCAATCACAGTAGTTTTTCTTTGACGGCAGAAGTTTTGGACGTTCAGTTTTTGATCTTTGTAATTTTTCGATTCAGAATGTAACTTATTTTTTTGTATTTGTTAGTTATCGTAGATGTTTAATTAGGAGTAGGTATCTAAATTGAGACTTGGATTTTAAAGTAAAATGAGTTTAAAATTGAATTTTAAACTAATCGAGTCGCAATTTAGGGACTTGCTAAGTTTGATTCTTCATTATCGGTTGTTTTCGATAGTTTTATAAAGGCTCTATTTACGACTGTAAAGCTGCCTATGCAGTGCTTCCTTGTGCTTATATCCTAATGTATTCAGAGTGAATGCACTGCTTTGACATTTTTGTTGCTATCGACTTCTATACATTTTGTAGAATAAATAAATATTTGAAACATACCTATGATTTTTATTAATAAATTCAAGTGATAGTAGGTAGCTACTTTTACTATCATTTAAATAGGTTCATAGTAAACCACTATTTGTCCAATTAGAGCTAATAAGCAATTCTTTATGGTGCTCCCACGCTGCTGTTAAAAATGTTCACAAACATTTTCTTACACTAATACTGTACGGGTCGTACACTTGCAAAGTTGTTGTTGTTTAGGTTGAAGCGCGTAGAGAAAAGATCACTTAGTTCCCGCTTTCTCTAATGTTAGTCACCACGTAGCAGTAATCGCACTCGCTGATTTATTGTAATTCATGTATATTTATAGTAATAAAAAGACGCACGTCTGGTGCAAACCACCGCGTCAGCAAAACATGTACAGTGTAAGACTACATCTTGGCAACCCCAAAAACACGTAGAAGAGAAAGTAAAAGCAATCGCAAAGTAAATTAATCAATCAAATTGAAAAGCGATGTTCCTGTTCCCAGGTTGAGGCTCCAGCTGCAAGTCCTTTGTTGTTTGTGCTGTGACTGCTTCTTGCCGGTACTCTGGTTTACGTAAATTTGAAGTTCAATATCTTCAGGTGGTTGACGAGTAGTTTTGTTCTTAGTGTTGTTTGTGCAATAGTGCGGACAACCTCCCAACCACAACAACAACAAGTACAGCTATGATGGCGGCCGTCAGCAAAGAGTAACATTTCCGTTTCCATAGATGCTATGTTCATTTTTAGTCTGATTAACGAAGTTATCAATGGAGTTGAACTGACGCTGTCTTCACTTTGTTTCAATACTTGATTCTCAAGCTCTACGATAGTTGATTGATTTTTGATTAACTCAAGTAAGTAGTTCTCGTTGGTTTTCAGAGATTGTATATCGTTTTGGTATTTATTGGCAAATTGTTGGTCCAATATTCCAAAAAGACTTAGCTAAGTAGCCAACTCTGTCGACTAGGCCCCGTTTCTTCCTGCTGCTAAAGTGTTTGTGGGGATTTATAAGTAGGTATAGAGTTGTAGTAGTTTAGAAGTTCTATTTCATGATTTAACATAACATAACATCACGCCTCGTTTCCCCGAAGGGTTGGGCAGAGGTGTACCTGTGGTAGGTACACCCACATTTCGCCAGTTATGTTTTAAGTCCCATGTAATAGGGGGCGAGCCTATTGCTATCAACCGGGCACAAATCCAGACTTTGCTACTGAGAAAATCCCAATAACACTCCCTGACCCGGGAATCGAACCCAGGACCTCGTGCTCAGCAGTAGCGCTTGCGACCACTAGACCAACGAGGCAGTCATGAATTAATTGTTCCATAGTTGACCTGCAGTGTTGTAGATTCGTTATATGGCATAAGTTTTTGATATTCTCGAAGTAAGTTTGAGTACGACGAGTTCCTTTCCAATAGTTTGTTAGATTGTAGTACAGACGCCAGCACATCAAGCTACCCGAAACTCAAATTTTCCCAATCAACTTTGAACCTTACTTGTCAGTGATAAAGTTGAAAATCAATTAAATAAATTTGACAGTTTGTAGTAGCTTGATGTGCTGGCGTCTGTACATCATAAGTATCCACTCATCATGCACTATTTGCATTTTGCCGACGGTGTTTTAGTAAGTATATGGGCCGCTCGTGTTCCAAACTTGTAATCTGAGCAGTCGACGCCGATCGCCGACGACGCTCCGCGCGTGCCATCAATGGCAATGGCGCTATCAGAATCTAAGATCCCGTTACAAATGTAAACAATATTGATAACATTGTTATTAGTAACGTTGAAATAGGATTCTTTGACCTCTTTCGCCGTTCATTTTTCGAATTTTGTTAAGGCTTATGTTACGTTTCATTTTCTTCGGCATCCTCAATTTCAGAGTTCAATGGTAATGGCGATGGTTTCGTTATTGGGCGCTTTATTATTCCTGCTTGAGTTTTGACGGTAGTAACTCGAACATATCCATCAGATCCTGGGTGAGTCTCCAGTATAATACGACCCAAGGCCCATTTTCCCGGCGGTAGATTGTTTTCTTTGGGTTATTCGCACTTGGTCCCATTCGCGCTTGGTCCATGCAAGTAGTTTGTAAGGGAAGAGGTAGGTTTATGGACCAAAGTGGGTTGGATTTATAAAAAACCGGTCAAGTGCGAGTCGGACTCGCGCACCGAGGGTTCCGTACAAATTTGTAAGTATGTAAATAGTTTATCACGGGTTTTTTTAATAGTGTGTCTACAAATTTACGGTTTTCGGTGTTTTTGCAACATTTTCATTGATGCTCCGCTCCTATTGGTCGTAGCGTGATGTTATATAACACTTTGGTCCACAAACCTACCTCTTCCCTTACAAACTACTTGCATGGGACAAAGTGCGAATGGGACCAAGTGCGAATGGGACCAAGTGCAAATGGGACAAAGTGCGAATGGGACCAAGTGCAAATGGGACCAAGTGCGAATGGGACCAAGTGCGAATGGGATCAAGTGCGAATGGGACCAAGTGCGAATGGGACCAAGTGCAAATGGGACCAAGTGCGAATGGGACCAAGTGCGAATGGGACCAAGTGCAAATGGGACAAAGTGCGAATGGGACCAAGTGCAAATGTGACCAAGTGCGAATGGGACCAAGTGCGAATGGGACCAAGTGCAAATGGGACCAAGTGCGAATGGGACCAAGTGCGAATGGGACCAAGTGCGAATGGGACCAAGTGCAAATGGGACCAAGTGCGAATGGGACCAAGTGCAAATGGGACCAAGTGTAAATGGGACAAAGTGCGAATGGGACCAAGTGCAAATGGGACCAAGTGCGAATGGGATCAAGTGCAAATGGGACCAAGTGCGAATGGGACCAAGTGCGAATGGGACCAAGTGCAAATGGGACAAAGTGCGAATGGGACCAAGTGCAAATGGGACAAAGTGCGAATGGGACCAAGTGCAAATGGGACAAAGTGCGAATGGAACCAAGTGCGAATGGGACCAATTGCGAATGGGAACAAGTGTAAATGGGACAAAGTGCGAATGGGACCAAGTGCAAATGGGACCAAATGCGAATGGGATCAAGTGCAAATGGGACCAAGTGCGAATGGGACCAAGTGCGAATGGGACCAAGTGCGAATGGGACCAAGTGCAAATGGGACAAAGTGCGAATGGAACCAAGTGCAAATGGGACAAAGTGCGAATGGGACCAATTGCGAATGGGAACAACTGCGAATGGGACCAACTGCGAACGCGGTACGAAGTGCGAATGGGATGAAGTGCGAATAACCCGTAGGGTAATCAAACTCCGGGCTGCTACTGAGAAATTCCTGATGGCAACTGTTAAAATAAGGCCAGGTTCGTACGGGCGATTTCTTCCGCCGCGATTTTTTTTCGCACACTTCATTTTCAACGCTCTGCTTTCCACCGGGGGGGGTTGAAAATCCAACAGTGTCTTTTGCCCTGGGATGCACTCTGTTGTATTCTCAACGCTCGGTTCAACACCCAGAGTTGAAAATCCAGTGCTCGATAAAATTCCGGCTCGATATGTTTACGTCTGTGCGAACGTGGGCTAACACTGCCCGACCCGGGAATCGAACCCAGAACCTCGTGCTCAGCAGTAGCGCTTGCGACCACTAGACCAACGAGGTAGTCCTTTTTTTTATTCACATTATAATGCTTGTTTCACACCATAACGCGAGTCGTCCACCGCGAGCTAAACTAATTAGTGTGCAGTTAGTTCAGCTTGTTAGTTTTTCATAGACGTGGGTGGACACAGGTACTGAAAATCTGGCAAGCTAAAGTATATGTAAAAGTGTAAACTAAGTTAGTTTTGCTGGCGGTGGATGATCGGGGTAAAGGTTCAAAACATTAGATATCTACCTACCTATACTTACAAAAAATAAAGAGATATAATTTGTGAGTTTGTATGTATTGAGAGCAGTGGTGGCCCAGTGGTAACGGCCGCGACTTACGAGTTGTAGGTCGTAGGTTCGAACCCAGACAGGCGCTTTACTTTGTGTAAATTATTTCATCACCACTGCTCTCAAAACGGTGAAAGAAAACATCGTGAGGAAACCGGTATGTCCTAGAACCGAAAATTCGAAGACATGTGACATCTACCAACCCGCACTGGGCCCGCGTGGTAGATTACGGCTCACTCCCTCTCACAGAGAGGAGGCCTGTGTCCCAGCAGTGGGAACATTTACATTTTACATTTATACATTATTTTTATTTTATTTTTTTTACATTTTTTTTATATTATTTTTTTATGATGATGATGTAGGGAGTAAGCTTCGGAACTACAGCCTGATCCAATTCCGAAAATAATTTCACTAAGTATTTTATCGCCGAGTGTCATAGGCTATAATATAGCATTACACTGGTGGTCAAGTAGTTTCGGAGTACAAAAAAAAAAGTGAATTAGTGTAGAATGGATAAACAAAAAATTACACGCGGAGGAAGTCGCGGGCAGAAGCTAGTCGCTATCATCATCATCATCATTTCAGCTGAAAGACGTCCACTGCTGGACGTCGGACTCCCCCAAGCACCGCTACTTCGACCGGTTCCGTGCTTCTCGCATCCAGCGGATTCCTACGGCCTTCACTAAGTCATAGGTCCACCTTGTGGGAAGCCTTCCGCAACGCTACGTCTTCTGGTAGTCGCCAATATTTTTTTTACTTATGAATTGTCTAATATTTGAGCTTAGGTATTCTCAACCCCCCTCCAAAATGTGAGAAACCAGAATCTTAATCCAGAGACAGACTCCTCCGGGGCACCTCCGTACTATAATACAGATACTTAGTTGTAATTTATTTCGCATAGGCGTAGGTACTGTTTAATCTACAGACGCAGTAAGAGTACGCTAGTCGGCCTGCTGTGAAGCAGCTAGACCTTCGAGTTCGGTACCGACCTCGGTGATAAGGGTGGGGTCCTTTTTTAGGACTCTATTTAATAAGTCCAGTAATCTGGAATTATCACTCCTGAGAGATAAAAGGTCATTACGGAGTGACTGAATGTCACCCTGTAAAGCCACCATAATGACTAACTAAAAGTATTAAAATATAGGGAAGGATACCTATCTCCTATTTTGTACTATTCCTATCTCTCCGGGCGGACTACCGGGGATGTGTAAACCCTCCCTGTCGGGTAAAGACAGGGAGGTTGTGTACTAACGTGAGCCCTAAGCTTGCTTTGGCCCGTTGCCTATCTTATTGTGCAACGGGGTCCTGACCAGTCTAGTGCACCGGGTGTAGACACACCCGACCGACACAGGGTGTGTAGCTGAGGAAGGAATACTGTCACCAATGCCGACTAGGAGATCCCCCAAGGCCGAACACTGGGACCCGGCCAATTCACTGCCTCACCCTGAAGGGGATCGGCGGGTATGTTGGGTCAACACCCCACTCGGCTTCGTTGGCACCGTATGGTTTCAACCGAGGACCACGAAACTGTGGTTTTACCCAGAAGGGGCCTAGTGAAGCTACTCACACGAATATTCTGATAAAGAAATAATATTGACGGATAGACCATGTCCTGAGTTAGGCTTTTATACTAGTAGACTGCCGTACAGTAGTCACATTCCTATGAGATATTTTCGGACATCCACACGGGCAAATTAGCTAATAAAAATCTTTGTGATTGTAACATGTTTTTATTCATGTTAAATAAAAGTATTTGTAAAGATCTTTACACACCTAGTAACTTGAGGAAGTAATGGAAGTACTTCTTGCTGCTCACCCTAGTAGTCGAACACTCGTGCGAATCGTTCATCTCCGGACATTCGCAACGCGGTATACATGGTGCATTCTCCTCTATTCTGAAAAATCCATCCTTGCAAACACATCCCAGGTTGCATGGCTCTTCGCTGTCGCAGATCGGCGGACTCTCGATTGAAGAGCAGGTTTCGTTCGAGCAAAAAGCCCGTTTGCAATGAGTAAGTACTTCATTTTCACTACACTTGGGGCGTGCTGAAAACCAACGAGAGTTATTTTTAAATCGACTTCAAAAAGGAGGATGTTACGCATTCAAGGAGCAAAAAGGAGGAAGGTTTAAAAAAAATATTTTTAAGGTATGGAACGGTTTTTTCGGTTATGGTCGCGAATCATATTTTGATCAACCTTTAAGATACAACTTGATGACCAGGCTAATTGTAAACAACGTAAGAAAATTTTAATTTCGCGGGTTACCCCTCGTTTTGCCTGAATAGTTACAGTATGACCTACAGCCAAGGGCGTCGCCAGCCGATGGCCCATGGCCCCGGGGCAGGTTGATATACATTATACTTAGAGGATGGGAAAAGTATGATTTGCCAGCACATCAAGCTACCCGAAACTGTCAAATTTTCCCAATCAACTTTGAACCTTATACTTCAGCGATAAAGTTGAAAATCTATAAAATAAATTTGACAGATTGTAGTAGCCTGATGTGCTGGCGTCTGTACAGTAAAAAGTCAAGAGTACATTTAGCTTTACACTTGTAGTGCGAGTCTTATAACCTCTACGGCGCACAATGGAGCCAAAATCGATGCTGGTGGACATTTGATTTTTGACAAATCTGTTGCAACTCGGTAGTCCCGATAGGAACTGAGAAAAATAATAATTTCAACATTCAATGTAGGTAGGTATGTATTGGAAACGTCGTTTTTCCCAAAACTGGTTCAGAATATAGGTATTATGCTGCCGTCCTTACGAAAAGTGCAATAACTAGGTTAAACCTGATTTAGAGAAAAAACGCGGGTAAGGATTTTATTTTCGGTTTGTTTGTACTAGATATTGCTGTTAGTTTTAGCATTAAAACCGGCTTCGTCATAGATACGTAAAAAGTGTCTAAAAGAATATATAGATCTCGTTCTGCAAATTCCGAATATGTACTTATCTCAATTTGGCGCAAAACTCTAGAAACTAGGCCAAACCAAACTAGGCCTACCACCAGCACATAGATACGAATATCACGTCCCTGGACCCCGGATCAGACCCCGCTTAAGAGATACAAAATTGGTTTTATAGATAAGTATGTAGTTTGTTTGTGGCTAAGTAATGACAGCCGCACGGGTCGATCTATCAGGTTAAGCTACGCTTGCCGCGGTTGGTCCGTGGATGGGTGACCATCTTTACATACCAGGATCCCTCCGTGCCTCAGAAATCACGTAAAGCCGTTGGTCCCGGCTATCATTTGTAGATTTTTGTCAGTTTTTACGGGTCGTCAGAAGCCCGAAAGTCTGACAACCAGTCTTACCAAGGGGTATCGTATTACCCAGTAACTGGGTTGTGGAGGTCCGATAGGAAGTCGCTCCATGTAAAATACTGGTATTCAGTGGCATCCGGTTAGACTGGAAGCTGACCCCAACATAGTTGGGAAAAGGCTAGGCATGAGATAAGTATGTAGTTTCTTTACATTAAAACGCTACGTATTTATTTAATTTTTTTTAATCTCTAGGGGACAGCAGCCCCTTTTGATACTGCCTACTTATGAAAAAACAAATTTATACTAACTTCGTAAATAACTAACCTAACCTAACCTAACCTTTACTCTTCAGCCTCTATTTTGCGCGATCATCGTACTTTGGAAAGTTACCTAATTAATTATCTCTGAGATGAATACTCACGACATTCATAAATAGGTATGCAAACTCCCTTATCGTCTCTTGCGTATCCATCATCGCAGTAGCAGGAGGGACGACAGTTGCCGTAAGTATTGGGACAGTTAGTCTTGTTTTTTAAGTTAATGTCGTTGCAGACGTTATCGCATGGAAAACCGCATGCATAGTATTCGTTGGGACCCGAACATTTCGCTGAAAATTATAAAGATAAAATCATTTAGGTTCATAAAACAACCAGATGCAGGGTAACCTCTTTTTGTCGCTTAAATAGGGTAACCATTAACTAAAACCGTTAGCATGTTCGGCGTTTTGGCCTAGCGTCCGACATAGTTTCTTTTGTCACATGTCTCATCCTGATCTGATAGCCAGATTGTATAATTATGTTCTTTTAGTAGGAATATTTTTTATAAACTTACCACATTGCTTTTCTGATACACAAACGCCATCCTCAGTGTTTCTGAAGAAACCCGACTGGCAAACACATTTGTGTACACAATCCCGCACTTCTTCTAAACAACTTATGCTTTCTTCACGATCTCTACAAGTTTGTTGAGGAGGGCATGGATATGTGCATTCGAATACTTCGTTGGGCCCACAATCTGGAAAAATTATGTTTGAAATTAAGAAAAATTAATTAATCAAGACGAACTTAAAAGTTACGGTTTTAATTTACCAGCAGATTTAAAAAAGAATTTGCTGTCAATGTCATCGACGTCAGCTGTCAAGTCAAGTCATGTCAAGTGTCAACATTATCATTAACGTTAATGTCGAAGTGCCGAAGTTTAAAACTCGCAAATAAAGTTACATGCTCTGTGCTCGCAAACACAAAAATCTTAGTGATTCTCTGGCGAAATAGAAATTTTGTGAATTAATTGATTATTTCTACAAAATATACCTATGAAAACTGTTCAGTCACATTATTTTTAGAGGTTACAAATAGTTTCTACTATTGAACTGTTCGTTTCAGAAGCAAAAATGCTGGCTAGAAACTTGTGTTTATATATAAATTGTTTGAGGTATTGCTCAATATCTTCATGCTGTTTAAAAAACAAGCACGTTACTCTACAGCAGCGGACTTTTGCAAACATTAGTTGTGTTTATTCTCAAGATAAAAACATAACCTCTAATCATTCGTACCTTGTGAAGAAAAAATTACATGAAACTAAACAACTTGTGAAAGAAGTACTGGAGGATCAAAGCTACAATACGTTTACATACAGAACACATTCATGTGGAGAACTTAGACCCGAACATGAAGGAGAAAAGGTCACACTTTGTGGTTGGGTTCAATACTCAAGATTATCCAAGTTCCTCCTTCTCCGAGATGCATATGGTCTAACTCAGTGCATAGTAAGCAACGACAGCATAAATTTGTCCGAAATTCCTTTAGAAACTGTTGTGAAAATCAAAGGTACTGTGGCATTAAGGCCTAAAAACATGGTCAACAAAACCATGTCCACTGGCGGAGTAGAAGTTATTATGGACAAGTTGGAAATACTTAATACAGTAGATAAACTGCCTTTCAACCTTAGAAACTACCAAAAGCCTAAAGAACAGTTACGGTTGCAGCATAGGTACATAGATTTGAGGTTTCCTGAGATGCAGAATAATTTGAGAGTGCGTTCACATATGCTTCACAATATGAGAAGGTTTTTGATTGAAAATCATAGATTTGTGGAAGTTGAGACTCCTACATTGTTTTGCAGAACACCTGGAGGTGCTAGAGAGTTTGTAGTGCCTACACATCATGAGGGACTCTTCTACTCCTTGGTACAAAGTCCACAACAGTTCAAGCAAATGCTTATGTCTGGTGGTGTTGACAGATATTTCCAAGTTGCAAGATGTTACAGAGATGAGACCACTCGACCCGACAGACAGCCAGAATTCACACAGTTAGATATAGAACTGTCCTTTACCAACTTAGATGGAGTCTTGACTATGATTGAACAGCTGCTCCATGATACATTTGTGAAATCACTTCCAAAACCACCATTTAAAAGAATGACTTATAGAGAAGCTTTGGAAAATTATGGCACTGATAAACCAAATTTGACTTATGACTTAAAATTTGTAAATTTGAAGAATTTGTTTCCTGAAAAGTCTAATGACCAAAACTTTGGTGCTTATGCATTACCATATACTAAGGAAATTGGAAAGTTAACTACGAAATACAAGGAGAAAATCAGAGAGTATGCCAAAAAACATTCATGCAAAGTGGTTTTAAATGAAAATATTTCAAAAGAATTAGGAATTGATATCAGTAAAAGTGTCCAAAGTGCTGTTGGGGATTCAAACGCAGCTATAATTGTTTTAGGTGACAATGAAAACGCTTGCTTATGTCTGGGAGAAATAAGAGAAATAATAGCTTTATTGTTGAAATCAAATAATATGCTGCAGGTCAAAGAAGATGTACAACCATTGTGGGTGATTGATTTCCCTTTATTTGTAAAAGGTGAAAGTGGATTAGAAACCTGTCATCATCCATTTACAGCACCACATCCAGATGACATGCATTTACTGGACTCGGAGCCACTCAAAGTGAGGTCGTTAGCATATGATATTGTTATGAATGGTAACGAAATTGGTGGCGGTTCAGTTCGTGTTCACAATGCCGAATTACAGGAGAAATTATTGAAGATTTTGAATATTGACCCCTCAAAGCTATCACATTTCTTGAATGCTTTGAAATGTGGGTGTCCACCGCACGCTGGGATTGCGTTAGGTATTGACAGACTAGTCACAATAGCTTGTAATGCAGAGTCAATTAGGGATGTTATAGCGTTCCCTAAATCTCATGATGGGAGAGATCCGTTATCTGGTGCCCCCAATAGTTTAAGTGAAGAAGACAAAAAGTATTACCATATTTCTAGTGTTAACTAAGTTTTAAAGATTTAAATGATATTGTTAACTGTGTGTGTAAGTGATATTAATTGCAATAAGTATATTATTTTTGTTTCTTAAAAAAATTGTTTATTTAGGACCTTATTATACCCATACATATTTACTACTTGCTTCCGCCAGCGGCTTCGCCCGCGTGGTATCATTATAAATTATAGCCTATGTTACTCAGTGATAATTTTCATTCTACATGTGAAAGAATTGTTACAATTGGTCCAGTAGTTTTTGAATTTATTAATTACAAACAAACATACGTTCAAAAAATCGAATCTTTTCTCTTTTTTATAATATCAGTTTAGATATGATGTAGTAATTGGTTAATTTGATTTAAGCTTCAGCGAAATGTAGGTACATAGAAGGACTTAAGGCACAGCAAAGTCATGTTCATATTAAGTACAGCAGAGTCATACGGCTGCCCCATTTCAAAACCTAGTAAGGACTTAAAACAAAATTTTACAGGAGAGCGCAAAATCGAAAATAGGGTCAGCCTTTGAAAAGTCCAGGTTTTGAAATGGTTAAAGAAACTTACTAGGTTTTAAAGTGGTCACGGGGCAGTGAATGGGGCACTCACTAGGTTTCGATGTTTAAATATATCTGCTTATAAATGAGTTTTCAAAGCTGTTATTTTGTATTTGGTGGGGACTTATTAGATTAGCAAGATTATGCAATAAAATGATTTTTGTAAAAAGTGTCCCTCAAGTACTAGGTTTTGAAATGGGGCAGCCGCATAGTCGTATCACTGCAGAGTCGGACTTACAGTCTATATATACTGTATAGTTCAAAAATGCAATTCAAAGTCGTGCTCTACCAGTCTACCATAGGGTGATAACGAAATTGCTAGGTATGTGCAATACTTACCTACCAAAACAAATAGGTAAAAAAAAGTAGGTACTTAGTTCTTATTAGTTGTTCATTTAAGCCTTTGTGTACCTGTGGTCTGTGATTCAATAGCTGTGGTTTTTGCAACAACTAGTTTTTGTACACGTGTACGCGTTTTTTGTGCCCATCTGTGTACCAGTCTCTTCAAAACATTGTAGGTAAGTTCTTCCCCTACTTAAATTTTATCATCGCGCAATAAGTTCCAAAAAAGAAATCATTTTCCTCATGTTAATGAACTTACTATAAATACAACACATCATTATGAAATGGTTCCGTTGTATAAATAACAATTTGGTAATTATTTAATGAACCTTATACATAGGTATACCCTATAGGGTATTTTGTAATTGATGGATACCTAACCTTGATAGACGAACACGTGGCAGTAAAAAAAACCTATTTCAAGTAGGTACCTAAACCTTTTTTTTTTTCGTTTCCTCGTGTTTAGATGTCGATAATTCGATTCTCATGCCTTCTGCGGAATTTCGCTGCTATTTAATTTAACTTTGTATAGACATGTGAGACACTTGCCTGTGTGCTTGCTGTATGTACTTGGAGTAGAACTCCAACTGTCCGGGAGCTCTGTACTCCCACTAGACTCCTCTATGTAGTATTCAGTAGACGCTTGAGCTACACTGAACCCTACACAGCAGATGAGCAACACACGAAATGATATTAACATGTTGACGACTCAATTTGATTTGATAAACGAAAACTAGTCTCGGTGTATTTATAGATGTTTCGTTCTCGGGCACGATTCAGTGGTTCTTGTGTTATTTTCGTATGCTAATATTGACTCGTTGGTCTAATGGTAGCGCTATACTATTGGATCTGTACCCTAATTGCGTAATACACGATCAATCAACATTACAACAAACATTACTGGCAACAACTGGTGGTTCAAGTCCTATGTGGAGAACAGATGTCAGATTGTAGTTTTGAATGGTTACTGCTCTAAGCCTATGAATGTCCCTTCAGGGGTTCCCCAAGGATCCTTGCTAGGGCCATTGTTATTTAATATATTTATTAACGATATTTCTTCTTCATTCCGGTATTCAAAATTGTTACTATATGCTGATGACGTCATGAAGATAATGAGGTAAATAAATACCGTGGCAGATGCTCTTCTATTACAGGTAGACCTTAATAGTTTTCAAGGCTTAGATTGTATTAATAATAAGTTGGATTTGAATGTCTCAAAGTGTTTTGTTTGCTCCTTTACATGGAAACCTATTCAGATCGTCCATAGCTACACGCTTTTGGATACAGCACTAAATAGGGTCAACACTATCAGGGATCTGGGAGTTACCTTTGAAACTAAGCTCCTCTTTGATGCACACATAGACAATGACATAAGGGCAATGTGTGGCCTGAAAATGACAGACAGTTGTGTACCTATGTCTAAGTCCCTAAAAGTGTTAACATTTCCGGCATTATATATTTTAGAAATGGCAATTTTTGTGAAAAAGCATAAGAATTACTTTCTAACAGTGTCAGAAACTAGAAAAGGGCCTGTTAGAAGTCAATATAAGAATCTATTACAAAATGGTAGTTACAATACAGCTTTACTAACGAAAAGTGTTTTCGGCAAGGGTCCCACCATTTATAATAAAATACCAAATATTTAAAAAAATTACCCAATCCAAATGTTTAAAAAGAAACTGACAGCCCTATTGCTTGATAAGTGTTACTATTCAATTAATGATTTTTTAAATGACCCTAATCTTTAGATTTAATTATTTACATTGTATATTTCTTTATTATTATTATTATGCTATTTAAATTCTATAATTTTTTAATTAATTTATTTTTTTGCTAATTTTAATTTGACTCTTTGATTTTCATTTGTTTTTTTTTATTGTAATAAAATTTACTTTTAATGTTTGCATGCCTAATTGGTAGATTGTACAGGGATCTCAACATTTTGTGAACACCTTCATTTATGTAGGTACAGTCAGCATCAAAAGTCGATTAACACTGATACTTTGACGTTTATCAACTAAATAGATACATGGTTTGATACTTTGTTTTTCAACATTTCATACAATAGCTATGTTCAGAATTTTTGTGGATATGTTGCTCAATAAATAAGATTGAAAAAACTGAAGTGTTAATCGACTTTTGAAGCTGACCGTACCTACTCTCAAAGCGAATAAATGATTATGATTATGATTAGACAATGTAGTTAAGAAAGCATCAAAAGTACTAGGTTTCATTCTCCGGGTGTCCTCTGTGTTCAAAAATATAAAGACTTAAAATATTGTACTGTTCCTTTGTTCGTAGTTATTTGGAGTATGCCTCTCAGGTCTGGAACTCCAATTATAATGTTTATATAAATCGTATTGATAGCATACAGAAAAGGTTTTTAAGGCACATTCTGTATCGGTCTCAAACGTTTTCAACGAATTATACCTACCGTTGCAAAAAATCTCATACTTATCCTTCCACTTTACGAAAGGCAAAAAATATCAAATCTTGTGTTTCTTTTCAAGATTGCCAATGGAACAACTGGTGTTACAGAATTGTTACACAGAATCGGGCTGCGAGTGCCGTCTGTGTTCTTGCGTAGACCTCATAATTATGGTACCTAAGTATATATAAAGGTGGTAGCCACTACGTAGGTAGAGTAGTACAGTACACACGGAACTCGAACATGATGAGAGCGAGTCGCATGTACAATATAAGCTGACTTCGCATTGTACGGAAATCCTTTACAATGCGAGATCAGCATAAACTGGAAATGTATAGCTTGATGTGTAGCCATGTGTACAACGCAACCCCTGGCTGGAGGTTTTAAGTGTAGTAGCTTAACGCACCCACAGGAAAGCCCGGTTAAGTAGTCATGATCTCAGAGGTCAACTACGAGATACCCTACCTACCTAAAAAAAAACTTGGAAACTTGTAATCGACCATATTTTGTTAAATCCGTGAGGCTAGGTTCTTGTTAATTGGCATAAACACGTAGCAGACGGCCCCACGGATCTGCCATTTTTGTATGTTCAACCGTCTGCCTAACACCCTGTTATATGTACAGACGCCAGCATAACAGGCTACTACAATCTATCAAATTTATTTAATAGATTTTCAACTTTATTGCTGAACCAATAAGGTTCAAAGTTGATTGGGAAAATTTTACAGTTTCGCGTAGCTTGATGTGGTGGCGTCTGTACCTAAATATTACATACAACAACTCAGAACAAGAACAATCACGTCCACGGAGTTTACTAGCTAATTTTAATTTGACCTGCTATAGTTATAGTACAGACACCAGCACATCAAGCTACCCGAAACTGTAAAATTTTCCGAATCAACTTTGAACCTTAACATTCAGCGATAAAGTTGAAAATCTATTAAATTAATTTGACAGATTGTAGTAGCCTGATGTGCTGGCGTCTGTACATATCTATTATTTTAATGATCTAATGAATTGTAATGTACTTATTTTGTATTGGTGTAATGAATTTAATGTACCTATTTGTGATTAGTGTATTGGGACTTGGTGCATTATTAAGTAAATAAATAAATAGTTAAGGTGTCATACAACATTAAAGAGTCACTTGCCTGCTGGAATACCCCAATAGTCCGGGTATTCTGTAAAACCAGTGAACTCTTCTATGTAGTCCTCAGTAGACGCTTGAGCCACACTGAACCCCACAAAGTAGATAAACAACACACGAAAGGATTTGAACATGTTGACGACTCACAGTGATTTGATAAATTAAGACTTGTATCGGTGTATTTATAGATATTACGTTCTTGGGCACGATTCAGGGGTCCTTGTATTGTTCATGTTTTATTTTCCTCTAATACTGAGTCGTTGGTCTAGTAGTCGTAAGTGCTACTGCTCAACATGAGGTTTTGGGTACGACTCCCAGGTCAGGCAAAGTGTTATTGAGATTTTCCATCAAGAATTTCCTTGTTTCTCTTTCTTCCTTCGGGGAACACAAGCATAACGGTAGGTATATGTTATATTATGATCTTACGTGCTATTTTGTGATTTAGAATGTGTTATAATTACTTACTTTTAGATGTGAGATTTCGAAAGGAAAAAGAAAGAGCAAAAAAAAGGGTGTCTCCGCTGCCGACGCCAATAAAAAAAAATAAAAAAATAACGCCATTGGGAACCAGCATGACATTACTGCCAGCAGCCGAGATTAAAAACATCGTTTTTTTTTTTCTGTAGGACATCTCTTAACTGGTCTTTGAGACCATGACTATTTAACCGGTCAATCCTGTGGCTGCCTTAAGCTGCTACACTTAAAGTCTCCAGCCAGGGCACACATAAAACTAAGCTAAAAAGCTAGGGTAAACGCTCGCTAAGCGCACCCCTGTGGGGTACGAGCCTCGGCTTAGGGCGTTAACCGGAGGGAGGACATCAAAAGATGAGACGGGCTACGGGCTGGTTAAAAACACATAATGTACACCGGGTGGCGGCGCGGCGTTTATGGAATCCCTTCCAGTATTCAGAACTCCAACTACATAACTAACCATAAAGGCTTGTGCAGACCAGCGCGACACGCGATGCGATACAAAGACACCGCTCGTCGCGCGACGAGCGGTGCCTTTGTGTCGCGTGTGTTGCGCCTGTTTGAAAGAGCCTTAACTAAAGTATTTTTTTATTAACCTAACCTAAATACTTACTTAACGTTCTTTGCGAGTAAAAATATTTTGACTGCAGCAATTAACATTGTCGGATCTACATCTTTGCGATTTTTAAATGAATTAAAGGTCTTAGAATAAATTATAAAAATGTTCCCGAAAAGATTTGAAGCAATCAAAAAAAATCGAAAAAATGTAGATCCAACAATGTTAATTGCTGTGGTCGATTTAACCTAATCTCTAACTAGTTCGGTTCCGTGTTCTTAGTAATTGATAACTGTAATATGGAAATAATTGGGAAATATAATACTGGAAAAAAAAAATGCTTTATTACAAGATTTTTTTAATTATGCCTACCCCGCCTGTCTACTCTAATAATCCAAATTGCCAACCACGTTTTCCGCTTTTTTTTTCCAAACTCAGCGGAGGCACTCCCTAATTAAAATAATAATAATATTATACCTACTTCACAAAGTAAACATTCATGTCATTGCGTAGGTATTTAATTTAAAGTTAGCAAAAATAAACAAAATTCAGAATGTAAAATATAATTAATAAATTGGAGCAGCCTTTATGTCTTCAATGTAATTTTGTCTTTAACGGTATAAAACTCTTTCTGGCACAACTACGTTAAGGGGGAAGCGTCAGGGTCACGAAATTCAAAATTTTCTTATGTTTTTTGCATTTTGCAGGTCAGTTTTAGGTTTTATGTTGATTAAAATATGATTCGCGGTCGTAACAAATATGGCTTTACTCAATTATAATCATTACAATTAGAAATAGTGATTAAGAAGAAGATGTCTAATGTCATGATTTCATGAAATCATAACATTTGACACCTTTGCTAACTTATGGAGTTGTATTGCTGATTGTAATGACTATAATTGAGTAAAGCCATATTTGTTACAATCGCGAATCATATTTTAATCAACATAAAACCTGACACTGACCTGCAAAATGCAAAAAAACGTAAGAAAATTTGAATTTCGCGGGCTACCCTGACGCTTCCCCCTTAATGAATTAGGTATTTGAATTTATTAGATAAGGCTTAGATTTTGTACGCGGCTTGGAAGTTTATTATATAAGCGTATACATTGACATCTGAACGAGCCACCTATTTTATAGGGGGTCACTATCAGTAATAATGACATTAATATTACTGTCAGTCCGTCCAATATTGACGTAAAACTATGAAATTAAAAGATCTGATCACATCATTTCAATCACCACACTGTCAGTAGTAATGACATTACTTGAATGTAATGTCATTATCTGAAAGTGTCTGGAGGCCTCTTGAGCCTTGTAGGTACAGCTAATTTGTGTTTGTTCCTAGTATTAAAGTTATGGAAATCATTGTATTTTTGAAACAATTTTATGTTTTTATGGGCATATAAAAGATCAAGCTCTCACCCTGAGGGTGCTTAAAAATTAGGACAATGGCTGCAACTAAGTAGGTCATCAGCATCATCATCATTTCAGCCAAAATACGTCCACTGCTGGACATAGGCCTCCCCCAAGCACCGCCACTACGACCGGTTCTGTGCTTCTCGCATCCAGCGGATTCCTGCGGCCTACCCCAGGTCATCGGTCCACCTTGTGGGGCCTTCCAACGCTACGTCTTCCTATATGCGGTCACAACTTCAGAACCTTTGGACCCCATCGGCCATCTGTTCTGCGAGCAATGTATCCTGTCCGGTGCCACTTAAGTTTGGTAATTCATAATTTTTTTTTTGTTTTTTTTTAAAGGCATCTCGCAGTACTGACCACTAAGGTCTTGGCTGCTTAACCGGATTTTCCTGTGGGTGCCATAAGCTTCTACACTTAGAGCCTCCAGCCAGGAGCTTTTCGAACTTATTTCTAAATTAAAATTAAGCGAATGCTCGCTAAGGGCACCCCCTGTGGGGTACGAACCTCGGCTTAGGGCATCGCTGATGGGAGGACAGCAAGAAGGGACAGGCTGGATCAAATTTATATTTTCATCATGATTATTATGCGGGGTATTTAAAGCTACGTGCTCAGTTGCAACAACTGCTGGCACCTCCTTTTCGAGCAAGGGTCGGGGGGAGTTTCATTTACTCGGGGATTCGGTCGCGATCGCAAAGGACCTCGGCGGCGAGGTCGGAATGACGGGAGGCGTCTGTTTTTGTGCACTGTACTGGTGGCCCTATTCTGCTCCTGGAGGAGTGTAATGGGGTCATCTGGGTCGGAGAGTACATGCCTTGGGCGGCGGGTCTGACTAAGAATTAATCAGGCTAGGGAGGGCCCTTTATAGCAGAACTTTTTATTTCATAATATTATTTTGCATAACAGCGGATAGCATAAACTTCATTTCGCAGAAAATCGTTTGGCAAACAGTCATTTATTATACTGTCATAACTCATAATTTTGTAAGTCAGAATCATCTTTAGGCATAAATTTCTCATTCATTATAATGAAAAAGAATCATCATGTCGCAGAAAGTTCACAGTCAGAATCGTCTTTTGGCATACATTTCATATCGATTACTCATTAAAAGGCAAAACTGTCATATCTCAGAAAGTTTACTGTTAAGAATCATCTTTTGGCATACATTTCATATCCATACCTAATAATTGAGAGTCTCATCTATCACATGCATGCAGCAAGCATGCAGCATGCAAATAAGCATACAACATGCAAGCGAGCATGCAACATGCAGCAGGCATGGCTTCTGTCACGGCTCCGGCGGTCCCACGCGAGCTTATCGCCGCTGATGGTTTGCGATTTTTTTAAGTAGGTAAGCCAGCGAAGCCGGCCAGCCTCAGCTGCGGCGGCGAGTGTTAAAATCACCTGCTCCTCAACTCGCGGGCCGCCTCGCTCCTCCGCGCCTACGCGGGCTTAAATTACACTCTAGGGGTAGGGCCACGGAGTACTGAAAGAGTACTCCGTGGGTAGGGCAGACAAGACTACGTAGAGTCGGTTCTGCAGCGATTCATTTCTGTCACTTTCTTAAGTTTCTTTTTAAAGTAGTTTAGTGGTAGCTCTCTGATCTGTTTGGGTATTTAGTTATCGATTTTGACGGACATATTGTAACGATTGTTCTGAAATAGTATGCTTTTACATCTTGTGACAGCTAGTCGGGTTGGATCTCTTGAAAGGATTTTTTTATTTTCTATGGCTTACCAAATAATCCTACTTCTAATATATACAGACTAGGACCTTGATGGGCGAGTCTTATTACTGGCTGAACGTACAGACGCTAGCACATCAAGCTACCCAAAACTGTCAAATTTTTCCAATCAACTTTGAACCTTTTTTTTCAGCTATAAAGTTGAAAATCTATTAAATAAATTTGACAGATTGTAGTAGCTTGATGTGCTGGCGTCTGTACGACGCGTTGCGTGAGCACAGCACAGAACACGCAAACCAACCAATCAAGGTCACTGGCATTTAGTCGGGTCTTAATTAATCTTTGCTTTTCAGGAGGTCCCTGTAGAATATTTGAACACTATACGGAATGTAAACAGAGCTCGAATGAAACCTGTACCCTAATTGCGTAACTCATTTTCGTTAACAATTTCGCGAAATTTGTTTCATTTTGACATTTCAACAACATTCATTGCGTTATTTACGTTGTTGAATAGATTTTTTTTCCAACTTATGAAGCAATGTACTAGAAATCTGTTTCAAATCGAAACAAATTGTGATTGTGTTGTATTACGCAATTAGGGTGCTGCTCTTTAATCGCGAGTCAGGTGAAATTCGACGGTGAAGAGGCGTGCACACCGTGTTGCACTTGCTGGGGCGGATATTACAGGGCAGATGAAAATTCGCCGTGCCTGTATCGTTGTTTATGCCTTGAGCTGGAAAATTCACCCTATTGTGTGTCTCGAAGACTTCCGCTACCCCTCGCATAATTTTCTAAACGATCTACCTATTGCTAGGTATTCGAATCTTACAGGTATACTGGTACTGGGATTCAGTTGCTCCCTACCTAACCCATTATTTGTTGAAGTAATATAATGCAATAAACATCTGACTGTTTAACAAAAGTTTTATTTATTTATTTAATTTCATTCGTTTAGGAAATTATTAATTAATGTGATTGATGATGATAAATCACTAGACAAAAAAAAAATCATTTTTTTAAATATTCAGTAAGTAGGTAAGTAAGTACATCACCCCCATTTTACGCGATGATATACAGCAGCCCAGAGTCTGGACTTGTGCCCGGTTGATGGCAATAGGCTCGCCCCCTATAATATGGGAATTTAGTTAAATATGACTGGCGAAATATGGGTGTACTGTCGGTACAGGCCCCTAGCCAGGGGTACGCCAGGAAAATGTAGAGCCTGCTCTTCCTTTCTGATATCGAAATTTTCGAAAGAAAAATAGGAGACGAGCCTATTACCACCAACCGGGCACAAAATCAGACTCCGGGCTGCTACTGAGATATTCCAGTTGGAAAAACCCAATAACACTTTAGCCGACCTGGGAATCGAACCCAGGACACACTCAGCAGTAGCGCTTGCGACCTCTAGACCAACGGGACAATATATTATAATAGTGGATAACTTCAGCTTTCTGTCTACCCTGATTTTTTTGAGCCTGTCCTGATTACACAGTCTGGCTAGGGCCCTGTATACCCATACAGGGCCGTAGCCAGACTGTGTAATCCTGGCCTGCACATCTGGCTAACTCTTCGGGTAAACAGTTATGTTACGTTGTGTACACAGAGCTAGGTACATTTAGTACACAAACGTTTCCCTCTAGTGATGATTATTGAAACAAGCTCACTTGTCTTTACCTGAATGCAGAGGCGGCGTAAAGCGTGGGCGACGTGGGCCACCGCCTACGGCCTCGCGGTCCGAGGGGCCTCGCACCTCGAAGGTTTATGCATAATAGCCGTGAAAGCGTCTAAAAAAATTTACTCGTCCCAAAAACGATAAATATATTGACACGAGCCCTCCAGGACTGGCACCCTGGCACTGAACGTGTTTTAAAGCTTAATATTACGCAAACGGATCCCTAAATAGAAAAATGGTTTTCTCAGACCCACAATATTTTTGAACGGCCTATCCTATAACTCGACCTTTACAACTGTTCAGCTGTTTCTTTTTTTTTCTTCTTGCGACACTAGAGGGCCTCGCGAAATGTGTCTCGCCCACATCAAACTTTGATCTTGCCCCGCCACTACCTGAATGTTTACAAAATAAATCGACTTTAGTGACAGGGAGCTCTGCGAGCATAGTCTCGAGGATGTGCCCAATAATTATGTAAATGGCATAGACTTTTCTACAAACACTGCCCGTACCGGGAATCTTGTGAGGCCACTTTTGACTAACGATTTAGTCTCTAATGATTTATGTCTAAAAAGAGCATATTCTAATCAATTTAAATAATAGAAGGATCCCTAGATCGTTCTCAAGAAAAAACTGTGTACCTACGTATATATGAACAGAGTCAAGCCTTCGTTTATTAATATACCTTGAGTCGTCAACATGTTGAGATCATTTCTTGTGTTATTTATCTGTTGTGTGGCTCAGACGGTTACTAAGGATTACCCGGGTGAGTTAAATTATCAGAAAATCGATAAAAATAGATAGGATGTTCATTAAATTTTTCCTTTAATGTATCATTTTTAACTGACTTCTAAAAAAGCAAGTGGTTATGTAATTGGCGAGTATTTATTAAGAAAGAAATTAAATGAAATGAAATTGTTTATTCTGTAAACAGGATATCGGAATCACTTTTACACGTCTTATAAAAAAAATATTAAAAATAAGCTAGATGAGTTCGGCGTTTCTTATCTGACTATTCTGAGAAGAAAGGCCGAAACAAACTCAGACGTCGCAGTCTCTTTTAAAGTCCAGACAAAATCTTGGTCCGGCCAAATGAGGACCATGTAGATTAGTGTCTGAAATGGTCTTTTGAGGAAAGAACCACACAGATTTGAGTGGACCTGTCCAGTCAGTGCAAGCATTTGTCAGTAATCGTGGAGCTCAACTCAGCTCAACGAAGAAATAATGTATAATGTTCTGATTTTCAAATGAACTTTTGCGGACGAGTGTTGTATGGAAACATTGTACGTAATTGGATACCTACTGATATAATAAAAAAACAAATACCTATACCTATCTAATTTTATAAATATAGATCACGTCAAAGTTCTGTTATAAAATATAGTAGATAAATACCTACAATAGATAAATAAAATATTACCTTTGGGAAATGAACGATAAATACTTAAAGAACTTTCTTCTTTTTTTTTGGGTTGGAAATTATCAAATAACTTCTCCCGCTCTGGGTGGAGCGGGAGGGCGTGTCAGACTCTTACTGACTAAAACCCACCCGTGTTCCTTCAGTTGCCCTGTTGCCGGGGGCCACGATGTCCTTTTCCGCGCTTATTCGCAGCCCCGGCAGGCATTGGCTCTAATGGACCCCGTCAATTCTGCTGACATCTCTTTGAGGCGCGCGTGGAACACAACGCGCCGTCGACCCGCACCCTGGTCCTTATCGGACGGCGAGCTACCCATTGCTCACCGTCTGCAAGCCCGCACCTACGGTGACCGGAAATCGGCTCGCGATTCCCGCCCCGGGCGTCTCCTCCTGCGGCGAAATACTTAAAGACCTACCCTTTTATTCATAAACGTTGCTTAAAGTTAGGAACGATTAGTAACTGTTCAACCATACATTTTTGACGTTTAAACGTCTCTTATCTTTAATCATCGTATATGAATAAACCCCATTATTATTAGATAACACAAACAACAACTGTCTTTGCCAAAACTTGTTTATTAACTTTGCTGGTGTAACAGTTTTTGTGTTAGTTTCAATATAGGTTTTTAATCCAGTTCGTTTCTGTTTTGATGATGTAGGTTTCTTCACATGCCTAGTAGGTAAGCAGTGTTACATGACTTAGTGTAACTGTAAAAACCGGCAAAGTGCGAGTTTTGTCACTGAGGGTTCTTACCTTGAAAGAAAAAGTCACGGGGAAGTTAGTCATAATGCTATTTTAGTGGTATGAGGAACAGGGTGTAAAGTTCACTCATCCACCATAGAAAAGGGAGGATCCTCCGACCAGACGGGTGTTGTGTCTGGTGGGCAACTGCCCATCGGTTTGAAGTCGGAATCTTGTATATTATTTCATGTCGATCGCTCGGTAAACTCTAATTGCGCGATGCAGGATTTGTGTGACGTCATGCAGAGGCGGCTCTAGCCGATGTAGCGCCCGTGTGCAATCAATACCTTGGCGCCCTCTAGCAGTGGCGGACTTAGCCTGTCGGAGGCCCGGGGCGACGAAAACTCAATGGGGCCCCCGCCCAGGAATCATACGTTGAAATATTTAGCACACTGCCTCAAATAGGTTAGGTTTTTTTTTGACCATTGATACAGAAATAGGGAAACAGGCATTACTTTGTTGACCTATAGAAAATAGTTTGAAAATGTAGGATGCGAGAGCGAGTGAATCGAGCTCAAAAATTTAACACCTCGCCCCAGATAGGTCAGTTTTTCTTTTGACCATTCATACGTAAATAGGAATTACATAGTCGATTTACACAGAGAATTCTAAGAAAAAAGAGAATGTTGAGGTCGCAAGAGCGAGCGTAGCGAGCTCAACATCCTAGCACCCTAAGTTCATATTTAGCGTAGGGGGCCCCCAACTACAAACTGCTTTTTTACTGAACATGTTTTGGTCTTGTTTGGGATTTGATTAAAAAGTTGTCGCGAGCGACCCTCGGCGCCCCCTAAGGCCCTGCGCCCGTGTGCGCTGCACACCCTGCACCATAGGTAAAGCCGGCTCTGACGTCATGTCTATGATGCGTAGTTCGTATGTGGCGGTGTAACCGCTACACTATCACCAAGTGGTGGCTTGACAATATTTTTAAGCTTAAGCAATGGTTTGTTGATTTATCATTTTCTTTCGTTTCCATTTTCCAGATTGTGGACCAAACGAAGTAAACAAATGCGTAGGATGCCCCCCCGAAGATTCTTGCTATGATCGTGATCAGATTGGTTGCCCAGCCGCATTCTTGCCATGTACCCCCGCATGCGTTTGTATAGAAGGTTTCATCAGAAAGACTCTGGACAGGGAATGTATACCAATAAACGAATGTGGTAAGTAAGAAGCCTGAGTGATATCATATAGCGATCAATCGTTTCACGTCGGCATGTAACTCAGCCCGTTCATGGTTCATAACAAATAATAAACATGAATTTGACGTTCCTTTTCATTTAACGTTGTAAAATTCGCACTCCTGCACCCTATTGCGTAATACACGATCAAGCACAATCTGAATCATTTTGAAACAGAATTTTGCTTATCTCATCATCTGTTACGACGCCTTATTAAGGCGGATAACAATTAAAATTCTATTGTGTCTCGTTAATGACAGTTGATCCATTGCTTCATAAGCCCGACAAAAATCTGATCAATAACGTAAATGACGCAATGAATATTGTTGGACTGTCAAAAAGAAACAGATTAGTCTTAATCATTTACGAAAACATGTTACACAATTATATAGATGAGCCACAAGATACAGGCGACGCTTAGTTTGTGGCTCACCGAACAAGTCACATTGTACGTATTATTACATTTTGATGAATTAACGTTATTTAATTTTACTTTAATTTCAGGAGCTCCTTGTGATACATTTGAAGAGTATACGGAATGCAAACAGTGTCGGAATGAAACCTGCTCTTCAATCGTGAACCCGGTGATATGCGGTGGCGAAGAGGTATGCACACCAGGATGCGTTTGTTGGGACGGTTATTACAGGGAAAATGAAAATTCAGAGTGCTCACATCGTTGTCTATGTCCTGAGGCAGAAGATTGTCCGTCTTGGTGAAATCCACTTCTCGGGCAATTTTTGGATTGGCCTATGATGTAACGGAATAAATATCAAAAAACAAGCAAACAAGTGTTTTTATTTTCATGTTAAAGAAAAAATAGAAAGCTCTCCGAAAAAAGTTGGAAACCCGATATTTCGTCGAGGCTGTGCTATCCTTGTTAAACCTGAAGATTTTTGTGGGAGAAATTTGTATGCAGGTGATGCTCCCAAGAGAACTGAGTCTGTTTTCATTACCTGCAGGCACTTGTGGTGTGATATTATGTAAATTATAGTAAAGGTGTGTATTTATATTATCATGTTAGGTCAGTGCTAGAATTAACATCTCTGAAGTCATCTTCGAGTTATGTCCACGCGCGGTCACGGTGCCGCGATAGACGCAGGCGGGGTGCAGATTAGTCAGATTTAGTTAGACAATCAAAATTATGTAAATCATGATTTTGTAGATAACCGTATATACTTTGTGGCCGTCGAGTAAAAAGTTTTCTACTGTCTTGGCGATGGCGATTACAAAATCAAATTGTCTTCACTACCTTAGTGATTTTGACAGTTTGGGATAGAAAACTTTCTTCTGAAATAGTCTACATGTAAAATGACGGATTGTAGAATGATTTCTACGGTGCGATGTCAAAAATAGAGAAGCGAAATGTCACTTTTTATAGAAAGAGCTGTGTCTATTCTTCGTAGAGATAGAAAGCGTCATGCTACACGTGCTGGAGTGCGAATTTTACAAAGTTATAATGAAAAGGAACGTTAAATTCATGTCTTTTATTTATTATGAACCACGATCGGGATAAAGAATATGGCCAGTTTTTGTATGGACGTCGGCATAGTTATCGAATTGAATGTACATCAATGATTTTTGGTGTTTTATATTCGTGAATATTGACACATTAAATTGCTATAAATAAAAAACTGATAGAACTTGTCATTACAACAGACTAGACGTAAACAGTTTAGTAAAACCTTTTAATCAAATCGCTGGCAAAAAGTGTATAGATTATAATTTCGCTATTAAAAACTTTGGCGCTTTAAAATAGCGAACAGTTGTGAATTATTACGGTTAACTGATATGGTTTTAGTATTATTAAGCTCAACACACACACAAGGCTGGAGCGTGTCGGGCGCGGGACGGCAGTACGGCGGTTTTTTATATTGTAATTCCTAGTATTATAATTTATGTATGTCGGCACACGATACACGTGTGCGGGTCGGGCGCGGAGCGGGACAGATGCGGAGCGGGTCAGGCGTGGAGCGGGTCGGGAGCGGGAGCCGCGCACGTAATTCGTGTGCTGACATGTACAGTAATACTTACAAGGAATTACAATACATACAAGCCCGCCGTACTGCCGTCCCGACAAGCGCCCAACACGCACCCGCTTTGTGCGTGTTGAGCTTTAGGCATTTAAACAAAGTAATGGCCACCTGAATTAAGGATTTTTAACTGTATATTGATTAACATTTATTAAACTGGGTAATAGTCTCAAAAAATGTGACAATAATTACAAAGTATATTTGAAACTAGTGTTTTTCTTAAAGTTCTGTTTACCCTTATTTTTTTAATAGTTTAATTACCAATAAACAAGGGAAACACAAAATAAAACAAAAGAGTCAAAATAATTATTTATTTATTACAGAAAATAAAGAGAAACATTTTGTTAGATTATAATATATCTTTAATACCTACCTAGATAACTCAATAATATACGTTAGGTACAGCAATGCAGATGCAGCACTAGTGTTAAAGAAACTGAGGTCAACCAAGAGCATTTTTATTTCACATATACACTAACCTGGATTAAGTGTAATATATAAGTATTGTAGTGCTGCAGTAATAAAAAATTGTAGTACATAAATAACTGCAATTGTAAAATAATATATGCATCAACGCTTGTATTTGTTTTACATGTCTGGTTATATTTAAAATAACCAGACATGTAAAACAAATACAAGCGTTGATGCATATATTATTTTACAATTGTAATTGTGGTTTTAACAAAGATTAGCTTTTTGTTAGATTATTTTAATATTCTTGAATTGTTAATAATATGTTGACCAAAAATCCTGCTGGAGCTTGAATATTGTTTTAAGGTACTAGATTATTGTCATAACGTGACAACAACAACCAGCAGTTCTGTTCCCTACAAGGCAATTACAATAGTACCCTAAAATAGCTTCCAAGACAGAATCACTATCATGTTCAGTGTCAAACAAAACATAGGAAAAGTAATTTATCTGGGAAACATGACGAGACTTAATACGTCCTCTTAATAAATAAGGATTATTTCCACCAACCCGTATTATAATTTCTTGGGAGTGTTCCAGTTCCGGACACACTTCAACAACATAGATACCATTATCCCTAACATGTTCAACGAAGTGGCTGGTGGATTGATGTCCGAATCCAATTCCGTTTCTCGTGATGAGTCATGCACTGCCTGTCTATTTGTTTGCATCCAACACACATGACAAACGTAGTTGTTTCTTGAAGGCTGAAAATAAACCACAGTTAAAATAAACAGATATTACAGCTTATGTTAATATTATTTTTAGCAACACGGGTACCTTTTGTATACTGTATCTATTTATGTTTTCAAGTATTATGTTATTGTGTTTACTATGTTACAACATGCCTACTTTAGGCAAGTATTTAAAGATGGAAAATATGTAAAACACAGATATTACAATCATACACACCATATGAAAACTCATTTTTTATAGATTAATTAATACAACTAGTTACTTATAATAATAAAAAACAAAATGCTTACCACATAATTAGTATTTTGTAATAATAGGACACCCAGCAATGGACAGTCCATACTGACATTATGAAGTCTTATTTTTCTCACAGATTTCTCACAACCAAGGCAAACCATGTTATGCCCCAATAGTCGCTCGTGTTCATAAAAGAAAGAAAAGATAATTTTATTCAAGCAAAAAATACCAATGAAGACAGTTTCGTATGAATAAAATGTTCCTAATAAGAGCATTTTGTCGTTCATATTACATCATACATGTCCACAAGTAGTATGGTGTGGAACGTCAATTATTATGTCTTTCTCTATGGTCCATTATGGCTGACTTTGACAAATTGTACTTTGAATTCATCTAACATTACTTATTAATTTTATTTAAAAACTGACAAGTTCAGAGAGGCTAAAAACTACGTAATAATTCATTTTTCTATTTTTACTATACAATATATTTGCTATGTTCGTGTATATGGAATGTACTTTTTTGTCCATGTCTTTTTTATCTAAATTTCTTTTAATTTGTGATCAACATAACAGTGAATACAATACACAACAATGGCGGTTTTTAGACAAACTACAGTGTACACCTACACCTATGACGAGCTTTCTGTTTTTAACCTCATTGGCATTATGTGGAAGTAGGTACTATAGGTACACTTCTGCCTAACCTTTTGGGGATTACAGGTAATGTTGGCATGTTTTTAAATATGAAATAGGTATAGTATTTTCAAAGGCGTTGCCTGTAAAAATATAAATAAAAATAAAAATCTAGGTAAGTATTGTAAGCAATTACAATTTAAATCAAGATATTTCAATGTGATTTTAAGATTTTATTAGTACGCAACTTGACTAGTAACAGTAATTTGGTACGATAAAAGATGATAAATGATAATGTGTTTAATTATTATGTTGTGATTAAATACGTAGAAATTAACTTGAGTTCAAATAAAAAACATTAATGAATAATATAATAAATAGTTACCATTTTATATAAGTTTAACGTCCATCTATTGACTAAAAATTCGCGCGCTTTGCCGCATTTTTGTAACGTGGACATGAGGTGTCAAGTAAATCGAATACTGTTTTCTGGATCATTATATTCTAGACTGTTGAGCTATAGGTATGTACAGTACAAGCTACAGGCTAAGTGTAAAAGTGTAATTATTGTATACCTAAGTGTTATTAATTAAAAGGATTTACCACAGTTTATGTGTCTTTTCTTTCAGTATGTTTCAAGAATAAATGCATATTTTTTGCTACTTGGAGCCTTTATTGACAAGTTTTTTTTTCTATTATTAATTTATTACCCTCTAAATTACCACGAATTCTGCTTTTATGAGATTAATACTGGTCCTATTGCGCCCATTTTGCCATTTTGTATTCATCACTGAAAATATGCGCTCAGTAAAAGTTCAAAAACGGATAACGGCTGAGTTTCGTTTTACACTTATTTTAAAACAATACTTACTGTTATTTAATTTTTCATCGAATATGTTGTAGTTTCGCCTACATATTTTGTTAGACATAATTTGCCTCTAATAAAACAGGAGAAACCTCTAATAAAATATTACATAGTAGGGTTGGCAACCCTAATTACAAGCGTGATGTGCCCACCTACTGTCTTCCACGCCGGGTCCACTATAAACACACTTCTGTTTACGTTTACTTATAGTTTTTTTATTTGGATTTTTATGTTTCTATCCTGAAAGTTTAATTACTTTTGGGATGATAGGTAGGTACCTATTTCATTAACAAGTAAATTTTATTATAATTAATTAATTAATTTAATAATATTTTTTTTAATATGTTTTTGTAATTATTATTAGTTAATTTAAAGTACATTCATCATTCATCAAATAATTGAGTTAGATAAAAACTCATCAACTAAATCTCAGGTAGACCTTCAAAATTCAAATATTAATGGAGGAGTGGAGTTCACCAAGACGGACAATCTTCCGCCTCAGGACATAAACAACGATCTGAGCACTCTGAATTTTCATTTTCCCTGTAAAAATCGTCCCAGCAAACGCATCCTGGTGTGCATGCCTCTTCGCCACCGCATATCACCGGGTTTACGATTGAAGAGCAAGTTTCATTCCGACACTGTTTGCATTCCGTATACTGTTCAAATGCATCACAAGGAGCTCCTGAAATTTAAGTAAAATCAAATAACGTTTATTCATCAAAAAGTAACAATACAATGTGACTTGTTCGGTGAGCCACAAACTAAGCGACGCCTGTATCTTGTGGCTCAGCTATGCATATAATTTTCTAACACATTTTCGTAAGGATGATAATAAAGCTTCCGAAAAAAAAATTAACTTCCGAAAATCTGTGGTTGACTGTAATACAAAATTTCCAAAAAAAGTACTAAACTTCCGAAAAAAATACTAAGTTTCCGAAAAGTCAATATGTTGTGCTACAAAAGTTGGTGACAGAAACGAATCGCTGCAAAACCAACTCCACGTAGTCTTGTCTGCCCTACCCCTAGAGTGTAATTTAATCCCGTGTAGGCGCGGAGGGGCGAGGTGGCCCACAAGCTGAGGAGCAAGTCGCGTGGGACCACCGGAGCCTCGCAGCGCCGGAGCCGTGACAGAAATCATGCCTGCTGCATATTGCATGCCCGCTTGCATGCTGCATGCATAGTGTATGCTTGTTTGCATGTTTGAAAAATATTATGTCAGCAAATTCTGTATTGATTTTTCGGAATTTTCAGTATTTTATTCGGTCGTTTCAGTATTTTATTCGGTCGTTTCTTTATTTGTATTCGCATTTAAGCTGTCGGATAATTAGTATTTATAGCAGTGAATTTCATATTTTGAGTAAGCACATATTTTAATTTTTTTCCGGGGCGTTTATTACTACCCTTTTTGTAAATGATTAAGACTAATCTGTTTCATTTTGACAGTTCAACAATATTCATTGCGTCATTTACGTTATTGATCAGATTTTTTGTCGAGCTTATGAAGCAATGGATAAGCAAAATTCTGTTTTAAAATGATTCAGATTGTGCTTGATCGTATATTACGCAATAGGGTGTAGGAGTGCGAATTTTACAACGTTATAATGAAAAGGAACGTTAAATTCATTTAATTTTTTTATTATGAACCATGAGGGGGCTGAGTTACATGCCGACGTGAAACGATTGATTGCTATATGATATCACTCAGGCTTCTTACTTACCACATTCGTTTATTGGTATACATTCCCTGCCCAGAGTCTTTCTGATGAAACCTTCCTTACAAACGCATTCGGGGGTAAATGGCAAGAATGCGCGTGGGCAAATAGATCTGATTACGATCATAGCAAGAATCTTCGGGGGGGCATCCTACGTATTTGCTTACTTCGTTTGGTCCACAATCTGGAAAATGGAATTGAAATAAAATGATAAATCAAAAAACTATTGCTTAAGCTTAAAAATACTGTCAGGCATTATGTAACTGCCCCGTGACTTTTTCAAAACTAGGTACTATAACTTTTTCTTCCAAAGTAGAAATCGTCGGCGTCGAACCTCGCAGTTTGCCGTTTTTTAACTGACTTCCAAAAAGCAGGAGGTACTGTGTTCGTCTGTATGTATGTTTTTTTTATGTACTTATTTTCATCGAAATTTTTGTCGACCGATTTTGAAAATAGGTGCGTAATTTTCCTACTTAGTCTTTGTGGATGAAGTTATAATAATTTCCTGTCACTGTTATGTACATAGCAGGTAGTGGTAAGTATTCGAATTTGTGTGGGGTAGGTACACACGGCTACACATCAAGCTATTCATTTCCAGTTTATGCTGATCTCGCATTGTGTAGGATTTCCGTACAATGCGAGGTCAGCAACAAAAAGAACTGGATCAAAAACCTATTATTGAAGCTACCCCAAAAACTGCACCAGGCAGAGTTAATAAATTGGTTTTGGCAAAGACAATTGTTTTTTGTGGTACTTAATAATTAGGTCTTTAAATATTTATCATTCATTTCTTATTATGTATATTTTATATAATACTAGCTGACCCGGCAAACGTTGTTTTGCCATATTATAAATGTTTGGGTGGACCACCCTTATCACTTAGGGGTATGAAAAATACATTACGACCGATTCTCAAACCTACCAAATATACATATAAAATTTCATAAAAATTGATCAAGCCGTTTCGGAGTAGTATGGCAACTAACACTGACACGAGAATTTTATATATAGTTATAGATTTCTTAACAGAACTTTAGTATAATCTATATTGATAAAATTAGGTATAGGTATTTGTTTCTATTTTATCAGTAGGTATCAAATTATGATTATGTAGGTACTTACAATGTAAAGGGTCAAAAACAACATTCGTCCGTAAAGGTTCGTTTGAAAATCAGAACATTATACATTATATAAAAATTTTACATTCATTCTTGTTTTAAAAAAACTCGCTTATTACATAACCACTTGTTTTTTTAGAAGTCTGTTAAAAATGGTACATTATAGGAAAAATTATATGAACATCCTACCTATTTTTATCGATTTTCTGATAATTTAACTCACCCGGGTAATCCTTAGTAACCGTCTGAGCCACACAACAGATTAATAACACAAGAAATGATCTCAACATGTTGACGAATCAATGTTTATTAATAAACGAAGGCTTGACTCTGTTCATATATAGGTAGGTACACAGTTTTTTCTTGAGCACGATCTAGGGATCCTTCTATTATTTAAATTGATTATAATATCCTCTTTTTAGACGTAAATCATTAGAGACTAAGTTATTAGTCAACGGTGGCCTCACAAGATTCCCGGTACGGGCAGTGTTTGTAGAAAAGTCTTTGTGCCATTGACATATTGGGCTCCAGCCCGTCCCATCTTTGATGCCCTCCCTCCGGTAAACGCCTTAAGCCGAGGTTCGTACCCCACGGGGGGTGCGCTTAGCGAGCGTTCACGTAGTTTTAATTAGTTGAATAACCCCTGGCTGGAGGTTTTAAGTGTAGCAGCTTAAGGCACCCACAGGATTGACCGGTTAAATAGTCAAGACATCAGAGGTCAGCTATGAGATGCCCTACAGAAAAAAAAAAGACATATTGGGCACATGCTCGAGACTATGCTCGCAGAGCGGTCACTCCTTGTCACTAAAGTCGATTTATTCTGTAAACATTCAGGTGAAGACAAGTGAGCTTTTTTCAATAATCATCACTAGAGGGAAACGTTTGTGCACTATATGTATCTAGCGCTGTCTACACAACATAACATAACTGTTTTCCCCGAAGGGTTAGCCAGAGGTGCGGGTACCCATACAGGGTCGTGGCCGGACAGTGTAATCAGGCTCAGATAAAATCAGCGTAGACTGAAAGCTGAAATTATCCACAATTATAACATATTGTCTCGTTGGTCTAGTAGTCGCAACCGCTACTGCTGAGCGTGAGGTCCTAGGTTCGATTCCCAGGTCAGGCAAAGTGTTATTGGGTTTTTCCAACTGGAATTTCTCAGTAGCAGCCCGGAGTCTGGTTTTGTTCCCGGTTGATGGCAATAGGCTCGCCCGCTATTTTTCTTCGAAAATTTCGAAATCAGAAAGGAAGAGCAGGCTCTACATTTTCCTGGCGTACCCCTGGCTAGGGGCCTGTACCGACAGTACACCCATATTTCGCCAATCATGTTTAACTAAAGTCCCATATTATAGGGGGCGAGTCTATTGCCATGAACCGGGCACAAGTCCAGACTCTGGGCTGCTGTATATCTTCGCGTAAAATGGGCGTGATCTTATGTACTTACTTACCTACCTGCTGAATATTTTGTAAAATGTTTTTTTTGTCTGGTGATACATTAAACAAATTAAATAAGTAAATTAAAACTCTTGTTACACAGTTAGATGTTTATTGCATTACATTACTTCAACAAATAATGGGTTAGGTATGGAGCTGTAGGTAGGTACCAAAAAACTTAACAACTGACTCCCAGTACCAGTACCAGCGTTTAGTGAATGAGCTACCCCCAAAACTGATATCGCAAGGATCAACTTAAAAGAGTTTTACAGCTCGATGCAAACTTAATGGCGGCTCGGAAGTGCGCTACTCGCTGCGCAGTACCGCACCCCTCACCCCCGCTGACCCATGAATTCGTTACTGCGCAGCGACTCGCCTCATGTTCAGAGCCGCCATTAAGTTTGAATCGGGATGTACATAAACATTATCTATCATTGTGTCCATAGCTATGTCTGTAACAAACCTCGCGTTTGCTATAAGTAATGCCTTTTTGTAATATTTGAGTACTTTTTTTTCTCGACTGGAGGTAGGTTGTTTTATTATAGTTTACTTAGCATGATTAAGTTTTAACACATTCATTTTCAAAGTTCAAAGGTATAACAAATATTTTGTATTTGTACAGCGATCTTTTCCACACGAGCTGCTGCAAACAGGCAATACAGGATCCACTCATCACAGCGGCCGATCGCGGACTGAGTTTTCTTTCGAAATATTTATACAATAAATCAATACAGGGACCACAAATAAAATAAACCTTAATGCAATCGATTAAGATTCATCTGTAATAGCAAAATATGTGAAAAGTTAGTTTCGGTTTTTTATTTTTTTGCGACTATTTGTGACTTTTCGAAACATCTTTTTTCTTAGATTTAGAATTGAATATGTCTGCCTACTTATAGTATTTTTAGAAATCCTAAATTAGTTTGATAATAGAACAAAACATGTACCGAAACTCGACCCGTTATCGTTAATTTTGTGGAAAATGGCAACGGAAGATCGTTTTTACAATATAAAAAACTATTATTTTGAACAAAAAAATTACTTATATTTGAAGATGAAAAACCAATCTATATGTGGTAGTTATTAGTTATATTTGATTCGGTTTAGTTTCGTCACAAAATGTACCGAAAACCAGCATAATTTTGTCCGATTTGCAATTCTTTATTGCCAAATAAGAAGTTTTTTTTTACCGTTTTTTTCCTATTTTGGACAAGCTAGTGCTATATACATAAAAATAGTGCAAATTACTTTACATCGATGTACATATTTATTTATTAAAGTTTTTTCTTATGTCTCCAGTCAAAAATGTAGGTGAATTAGAGGTATTTTTACAGATAGAGATTAGAGACTGATGCCCGTTTTCACGAAAACTAAGCTACACGTAAATTCATGCCTAAATAAAAGCGCGTTGTTGGATTTTCAACGCTCGGCCGAGCTCTGAAAGTTGAAAATCCAACAATGCACTTTTTGACTTTTGTTTTTGCCCCTCTGATGACCGTCTCGAAATAGCGATACTGCGAGAGTGCCTACCTACCTATAGCAACCACAGGCACCATTTACACAACCAGCTTGGAACAGGCTCAACAGGATAAACTTGGAATAAAAATAGACTGCAACATACAGTAGTAATAAATAAAGTTCCGTATGTGTTCTTTCAGGACTATTTAAGTGCTGAAGAGTCAGCTATAAGAAGGTGATCAGCACCATAATCGTGTACCACAATTTCAGTCACACTCCGAAAGATTGCGAAGGAAATCGCTAATCCATTGCTTCATATGTTTAAAAAACAGTGGTACTCCGGGAGTGCCGACAGAAGTGAAAACTTGAAAAAAAAAAACTTCCAATACCTAAAAAGTAAAAATACTTGCATAGAACATTGATCCGTAACGTAATATTAATAAAGAGCACAATCGCGTTTACAAAAATGAGGTGTCGGTAACGGTTCACCATTGTGTGGATCGCCCGGAGGACACGGTGGAGCATACGGTGGAGGTCTACCCGGCTTGGGCGGAGCATCGCCGTGTCCTCTTGGAGGCGATCGGTGGCGGTGTTCTCTCGCGTCTGGCCCTGGTTCAGGCCAAGGTTCGGAGCGGGAGGAAATGGGAGGCCGTCACCTCCTGCGAAGCGGTAATGCTCGCGAAGGAGTGGGCTTTAGTCAGTAAGAGTTTGACACGCCCTCCCGCTCCGCCCAGAGCGGGAGAAGTTATTTGATAATTTCCCACCCAAAAAAAAAGGTGTCGGTAACGGTGTCGCGAGTTCAATTGTTTTCCCCATCTCAAAAATGCCCTACGCACCTAAAGAAGTTTTCACTTCAAAAATTAATCTGCTCAATAACGTAAATAACGCAATGAATGTTGTTGAACTGTCACATGAAAAGCATTGCTAATATTTTGCTACCTATTGTGATCATTGTATCCGCCATTTTTCGTGTTTGCTATAAAATAAACAATGACAATAGGTTCAGGAAAAACAATGTCGCAGAGTCATCTATACTATCTAATACTATTACTAATATTACTAAATAATTAATAATAATATTATAAAGAGGTAAAAGTTTGTTTGTTTGTAAGTTTGAGAGGGTTAATTTCCAAAACTACCAGTCGGATTTGAAAAATTGTTTTTGCATTGGAAGGCCCAATTCTTGAGGAAGGTTATAGGCTCGCGGACGAAGTAGCGGACGGAAGCTAGTTATGTTATAAAGTGGAACCTAATACACTATCAGTAAGTTGCCCGCGGTTTTACGTCCTAGCCAGATTAATATATATGAGTATCCAGGTAAAAAAACTATCCTATTCGTTATTCAGATCGTAGTCGACCTGTGTCTCAAATCTATTCAGCAGATAAATTGCGATAACTCTCTTAACAAATATTTAAAGACACAAACTCACAAAAATACAAGATACTAATCTTCTTATTCTTCTTTTCGTGTCGATGGTACTCTTCTTTATAATTATATTAGGTATATTATATGAGCCCAGTAGGTGGCCACGTTGGTTGCGGCATCAGTGGCATTCTTTAGGTCATCCGAGGTGCAGGGGAACGGGCACCTGGGACACTCCAGCAAGTGGGGTATGGTCTGATCAGAAGCACGGCACTCGCAAGATAATAATATAATACGTAGAAGGAAGCAGGATATAACTGGTAATTCATATAAATGAATGACCTTATCACATCAGTGATAAAGAATGTTTCCTAGTTTTGCACAGGGCAACATAAAATTGTGTACAGTGCAATTACTTTTCGGGTTAAGGGTCCGTTCACGAAAAAAGCTCCTCTTTTGTCACTTAACTAATTGCGAGAAAGCTTGAAATAATTGAAAGATGGTGGAAAACCATTCGTGTCAGTCACAGCACCTGTTAATAGTTTGCGCTCTCGAAAATATGATATATTTCGTCTTTATTGTATAAGCAATCAATTCAAATTTTGATGTTATTTCAAGGATAGCTGATTCTCAAATCTGAATCTGATTTTTGAATTTTATGATATGGTTTGCTAAATAATAGGAAAAATACATTACTGACTCGGTTTTTCTTTTTAAATAGGTTTTTCGACATTATTTTTCTGCTATATTTTGTATGGAAGTTGAAAAAAGTGGTTCAGCCACATGCAAGTAGTCTATGTTGATGATATTTTTTTGTAATTTTCAAAATTTTCAAATTCAAAAATACCCGTTCCCAAGTAGACCGCTGCAGACATAATTTGTCGAAGTGGGGATCACTAATCCATCCAACACCCAGTGCGAGTGCGGTGCTTCTGATCAAACGATGCTCTACTTGCTGGAGTGTCCTTTGTGCCCGTTCACCTGCACCTCGGACTACCTAAAGAATGCTACTGATGTCGCAATCAACGTGGTCACCTACATACTGGGCTCAAATTATATAAAATAAAAAATAAAGAAGAGTACCATCGACACGAAAAGACGAAAATCAAAAAGTTGTTTCTCACAAACTGGTGCACAAACAGCACAAACTGATCAAACGTGTCTTGCGTAATTTTTCGGAAAACTTGTTGCGAATATTAGTGATTTTCCATGAATATTATATTCCAAAAAAAAACTTAACTTATTTGAAAAATCCTTTTCAGCCACATACAAAACAAAGAGCTCGACTTTTCAAATCACAAATAGACGATGATTCGCGAAGCGCATACTTTTCTTAAGATATCTGTACCTACTAATTAAAATATGCATCAAGAGTTTATCCAAGAGGTCACATTACATCGTATCAATGAAAACACACGCATTTAAAATACATACATACATAACATCACGCCTTGTTTCCCCGAAGGGTTGGGCAGAGGTGTCCCTGTAGCAGGTACACCCACATTTCGCCAGTTATGTTTAAGTCCCATGTAATAGGGGGCGAGCCTATTGCCATCAACCGGGCACAAATCCAGACTCCGAGCTGCTACTGAGAAATTTCAGATAATTAAAATAATGCATTGCAATGATGCATTTAAAATAATTATGTAAAAGTAATGTGTAAGTACAAGTTATTTGATAAGGGAACCCTAAAAGCAATATAAGTGAGCAGTCGAACAGCCTTGTATCAGGGCTCAGAACTTGTTGAGACGTCAAGATGTTCAGATTACTTGTGTTGTTCACATGCTGTGTCGTGATATGTGTTGGATATAAAGATGGCAAGTTCTTTTTATTAAAATAGTTAAGACTGTCATGGTATGCATGTGATGCCGAGGAATGAGGAAAATGTCGTGAGAATATTTTGAGTACGAATGTGGATGTGAGAGTAGGGGATCACTAAAGCCACGATGGAAGTATGGAAGAAGACATGTCTCACCAAGTCTAAACAAATTGGGATGAGTGCAAGATGATGATGTTGATGATGAAGCTCATTTTTAGGGTTCCGTAGTAAACAAGGAACCCTTATAGTTTCGTCATGTCCGTCTGTCTGTCTGTCTGTCTGTCCGCGGTCTAGCTCCAAGACTGTTAGTACTAGAAAGTTGTAATTTGGCATGGGTATACATATTAATCATAAAATTGGTAAAATAAAATTATTAAAAATATTTTTTTTAGGGTACAGTAAGCGCTCAAAAGTGCATGAGCACGCTAAGAGTCGTATTGCTGTGAACACGCGGTATAGCTCGTACATTTGTATGTGTAAGCAACAAGATACACACACCACAGATAACGCAGTTTTGCACGAAACAACAATATATTTCCGTCGCTTTAAACATGCTAGCACACACGCACTATGCGCGTGAACTTGACCAGTTAATGGCATTGCTAAAATTCGATAGTAACTTAACAAGTGCAGATAGCAGAAAGCGTTAAGCGTTGGTATGGAATTCAAACTGCCTCAGGTTCTAATCTCGTAAAACACAGTGCGGTTTTTTGCAAATATTATTATTTTTGTTTTCGATAATAATATTTTTTAAATATTGCTGCTTTTTTATGTTGTTATTGCAATAAAGGTTTTAGAATAAAAAATGCGTGATATATGATAACAAAATTAAAAAAAATATGTTTATTCGTTATATTTATTTTACATAAGTTAATAAACTGCTACAATTATTTATCATTACTTCAGCTGAATAAGATGTGAAATAGATGTCAAGAAACTTAGAAGCAGTTTGTATTATTTTGACATAATATATTTAAATTATGAAATATTTTAAATTTTTAATGGATTTTTTCACCATAAATATTAAGCTTTGATCATGGTCGAAGTAATTAAGTAATAAATAAGAATATTAGACTACTTAAAATGTAAAAAACTACTTACAGAATAGGTAATTTTAAGGTTAAATATGGGCAGTTTGTTTATATTTTATTTGTATTAATTATTTTACATTTTATTTGACTTTAGTAAATATTGGTTGTTATTGAGGTTAAAGCTTAAGTATTCATTTTCTTTACGAAAAGAAGATTGAAACTAAACCTCAAATTTTTATCCTAAAATAATACTATTACTAAAATAATATTAAACAATTTCGGTATATCTGCAAGAAATACGACAAACACCCTATTGAAACGTGCTTAAAAAATTCGTTACCATAAATTCATGCAATAACGAATCTGTTGTTTATTAAGTTGGTACGGTCAATATTTTAAGGTCAAAAACGGTTTTCTAGCTGGTCTTCAGTGATGCAAGCCTTCAGAGTGCACGGCGAACGGTTCATAATGACGTGTTTTTAATAATTCAGCAAAATGTTTCGTTGGTATGAAACCATTTGTTTCATTCACCATTTGACGTCGCTGCTACTCGATAATAAGCCCCTTCCTCATATCTCTTAACCCTCACAGTATTTCTCTAGAACAAAGAAAAACATTGTTTTTATTACACATAATACCTTATTATTTATTATTCACTAATCGAATTAAACCTCACAATGAATTTAAAACTTTAAAGGCATCTTCTGTCTCAACAATACCTCTGTTCTATCAACAATACCCTTGATTAAGATTTATGTTTAGTAAAATATGAAATATATTAATGATAACATAACACTCACACTTAGTCCGGTTTCATTAGATATTCACTTCACTTTTACGCAGCGCAATAATATTCTCTGATCTGATCTGATCTCTTCAATATATTTTATGCCTGCTTTTTGATAATAATAACCACAACACTGCGCTAAATACTCGTCACCAATATTATCCACGAGCCAAAAAAGTTCTATTAATTAAATACTCGTAACAAACTGCATCTACCCCACAGAAATCGAAATAATTTACTTAGTTTTTTGTGGTCTACCTGCTAAACTTTAATATTTATGTGAACAAGACGAATGAAACTAAAAACGAATGATGATTATTGAAGTAGTCATTGGTTGCAGACAAAGTGAGTGTGTGTGTGTAATGTGCGTGTCTACAGTATTGTAACAACTTATAGAAGAAGGTCGTAAGTCAAACCGAAGCGTCAGTCTATTGCTTTGTGAGATTGCTCATGGACTTTTGGTCGGTACTGTACCTCCCCTACTCGTAAAGTGGGGATGTTTTTTTTTTTTTTCTATCCTTTGTCGTTGGAAAGGTCTTTCAAAAACATTGTGAGTGTGCTAAAACCATTTTTGAATTCAGCGATCCGTTTGCGACATATTAAGCTTTAAAGTGCAAATTGTTGTTAGAGTCAAGTGTCCCCCCCCCCTGCCAGCTAAATGGTTGGTTTTAGATATATGAAAAAATTCACGGCAGTAGCTTATATAACGAATTTAAAAGGAAAACTATCACAGCTGATTAGGCTTTACAAGTTAACGAGTAATAATCGACCAACTTAAATTTGCGGTTGTAAAAACATGTTCACCCATACATTCTGCATGAAAGATTTTTTTTTTCAACTACAAAGTTAAGTTTGTTCTTGGGATAAATTCATCCCAACTACGGAATCCTACATTGTGCGTGGTCCGACATGCACTTGGCCTGTTTTTATTAGTCTTTGATCCAAATGCTTTCTTTTTGTACCGAACATCCTATGCAGGGCCGTCTTAACCATATTGGGCGCCAGGGTGCAAAAAATCAGCCTACGCCCCCGTGGCAACGAAAAAAAAAAACAAAATTTTGTGTTCCATTTTTTTTTTAAGTAGGTACAGTGCCGACCAAAAGTCCATGAGCAATCTCACAAAGCAATAGACTGACGCTTCGGTTTGACTTACGACCTTCTTCTATAAGTTGTTACAATACTGTAGACACGCACATTACACACACACACTCACTTTGTCTGCAACCAATGACTAGTTCAATAATCATCATTCGTTTTTAGTTTCATTCGTCTTGTTCACATAAATATTAAAGTTTAGCAGGTAGACTACAAAAAACTAAGTAAATTATTTCGATTTCTGTGGGGTAGATGCAGTTTGTTACGAGTATTCAATTAATAGAACTTTTTTGGTTCGTGGATAATATTGGTGACGAGTATTTAGCGCAGTGTTGTGGTTATTATTATCAAAAAGCAGGCATAAAATATATTGAAGAGATCAGATCAGATCAGAGAATATTATTGCGCTGCGTAAAAGTGAAGTGAATATCTAATGAAACCGGACTAAGTGTGAGTGTTATCATTAATATATTTCATATTTTACTAAACATAAATCTTAATCAAGGGCATTGTTGATAGAACAGAGGTATTGTTGAGACAGAAGATGCCTTTAAAGTTTTAAATTCATTGTGAGGTTTAATTCGATTAGTGAATAATAAATAATAAGGTATTATGTGTAATAAAAACAATGTTTTTCTTTGTTCTAGAGAAATACTGTGAGGGTTAAGAGATATGAGGAAGGGGCTTATTATCGAGTAGCAGCGACGTCAAATGGTGAATGAAACAAATGGTTTCATACCAACGAGACATTTTGCTGAATTATTAAAAACACGTCATTATGAACCGTTCGCCGTGCACTCTGAAGGCTTGCATCACTGAAGACCAGCTAGAAAACCGTTTTTGACCTTAAAATATTGACCGTACCAACTTAATAAACAACAGATTCGTTATTGCATGAATTTATGGTAACGAATTTTTTAAGCACGTTTCAATAGGGTGTTTGTCGTATTTCTTGCAGATATACCGAAATTGTTTAATATTATTTTAGTAATAGTATTATTTTAGGATAAAAATTTGAGGTTTAGTTTCAATCTTCTTTTCGTAAAGAAAATGAATACTTAAGCTTTAACCTCAATAACAACCAATATTTACTAAAGTCAAATAAAATGTAAAATAATTAATACAAATAAAATATAAACAAACTGCCCATATTTAACCTTAAAATTACCTATTCTGTAAGTAGTTTTTTACATTTTAAGTAGTCTAATATTCTTATTTATTACTTAATTACTTCGACCATGATCAAAGCTTAATATTTATGGTGAAAAAATCCATTAAAAATTTAAAATATTTCATAATTTAAATATGTCTAAATAATACAAACTGCTTCTAAGTTTCTTGACATCTATTTCACATCTTATTCAGCTGAAGTAATGATAAATAATTGTAGCAGTTTATTAACTTATGTAAAATAAATATAACGAATAAACATATATTTTTTAATTTTGTTATCATATATCACGCATTTTTTATTCTAAAACCTTTATTGCAATAACAACATAAAAAAGCAGCAATATTTAAAAAATATTATTATCGAAAACAAAAATAATAATATTTGCAAAAAACCGCACTGTGTTTCACGAGATTAGAACCTGAGGCAGATTGAATTCCATACCAACGCTTAACGCTTTCTGCTATCTGCGCTTGTTAAGTTACTATCGAATTTTAGCAATGCCATTAACTGGTCAAGTTCACGCGCATAGTGCGTGTGTGCTAGCATGTTTAAAGCGACGGAAATATATTGTTGTTTCGTGTAACTGCGTTATCTGTGGTGTGTGTATCGTGTTGCTTACACATACAAATGTACGAGCTATACCGCGTGTTCACAGCAATACGACTCTTAGCGTGCTCATGCACTTTTGAGCGCTTACTGTACCTACCTAAGTAAATTTTATTTTGGAGTAAGTACTTACTCCACAATAAAATGAGGTTCATTTTCAAACACCAAATTCTATTTCTCTGGCTTTTAAGTGTCAACTTTTGATATTGTGTCGTTTGTTTTGAAATCTATATTCGATTTGACTCGATCGGCTTGCGCCCCCTAAGCCCTTGCGCCCGGGTGCTACGCACCCCTTGCACCCCCGGGTAAAGACGGCCCTGATCCTATGAGCTTATTGGAGTACTTACTTACAGTTCTAAACAGTTGTTTTATTAATTGTCAAAGCTGTACTATAGCATCAGATTGTTTTAAACAAATCAATGATTTAAATGGGCCGTTCCCGGTCCGTCTATCGTCAACGCGAGCATGCTCAAAAAGCTTGTTGTTTCATCCAGCGCAAGTGAGAACTACTAACAAGCAAGTGAGAACGCGATAACATTGTACGAAAAATAACTTTCTTCAGGAAATACGTGTTTCTGAATACCCCTTATAAGTTTGTGAAATAAATGTCATTTAGAATCTTCATTACATGTGTGAGGTTTCTATAATGATGTTTTTTTTTACTGTTTCAATTTATGAGTATATTATGAACGGTTAAAGTTCAGGTAAAATTTGTGCAAAAAACAGATTTTAGGAGGCTTATGCTAAATTTGTTTCTCAAAATTTTATTTTTTTGCATCCATAGAAACCTAGATATATGCACAAAATACCTATTAGTATAAACAAATTTGAAGAAAGATGTGTTACAACTAGAGATGCGCCGAATAGTGGTTTCACCGAATAACCGAATAATATTCGGTTAAGTTCTTACCGAACCAAATACACTGCCGGATAATTCGGTTCCCCATTCTATAATTCTGCTGCGCAAACAAGTTGATACACGCTAGATTTCCAAAGTGCCGCGCGTGTTCGGAGTGAGTGGTACTTCTCCTCCCGCTACCTGCTGCACCCCGCCACTGTCATTGCGTATGAAAACACAATACGGCTGCCAGATTTTGACTATTTGATTAAAATTTTGATGTTTTGGGTGATTTGAAAGATGATAAGTCGACGGAAAAAGTCGCGTGTGTGGGAGAACTTCAAAAAAATCGAAGAAAAAAAAGTGCGATGTACGTTGTACAACGCAGTGCTTTCTCGCGGGGGCACTGGGCGGAATGCCTCTGCAAGTGCTATGAATAATCACATAATGCTAAAGCGTAAAAGTCATTTTCAACAAGTTGCTTCGACATCGTCTAGTAGCAACAGCGAAGCGGATATGGTTCCGGCACCAGTGGCTAGGCCATCATCGATTGCCGGGTCATCATCGGTTTCGACTGTGCAACAAACATTGCAGGATTCATTTCTTACAAAGTGGGATATTACAGACCTGAGAGCAAAACAAATTCATGGCACCATCGCTGAAATGATTGCCATCGATATGAGTCAAGGCCTCATATTGCCATATTGCCATAATACGATTGTTAGATTATGGGATTCCTTTAATTTATTTTGCCCTAAAGGCTGATTTACAATGATCAATTAAACCGAATACATTCGGCATTTCAACCGAATGATTCGGCCGAATACGAATACTTCAACATTTGCCGAATACGCCGAATACCGAATACAAAACGAATATTCGGCGCATGTCTAGTTACAACGCCACAATCACTTACGAGCGTTTGTATGAAAAGTATGACGGGTTGGCCGCTCTTAAGTAAATACCTACCTGCATAACTAAATATCCCTATTTAGACCATTTAATAAAACCAGCTTGAGAAAAATATTCTTCTGCGTTCAGCTGTTTTAAATAACGGAGTTTTTTATGTAAAACGGCTAGCGGTTATGTAAAACAAAGGATTCTACAATCCATCTGCAACATTTCCATTGACATGTGTAAATTAAAGTCAAGCACGTCCGCGACGACCAATCAGCGTCAAGTATGAGGTCTAAGATGGCTTCCATATCCATGAGTTATCGGGAGTGAAGCCGGCAAGTTGAAAGTGATTTTTTTCAAACTCCGGTACGTTTCGTTAGTTTATAACAAACGACGGTATGTCTATACATTAAAACCTGTATTTTATCTTTATCTGTTACTAGCTTTTGCCCGCGGCTTCGCCCACGTGGATGTCCGAAAATATCCCACGGGAACGTACTACCAAGATTTCATACCTAATAACAGAGGAAAAGGTCATTGATTCCTACCGCTGCGCCCGCGTTGCTTCGCGTAATTTTGAAACTGTGATATCTTTTAAACTATTCATTTAAATGTAAGGATTTATATAAGTATTATTTTTATTTCTATTCTAATAAACAATCTCCTACACGAGTGCTAGTTTCATAAACCTCTTACAATAATAATCTATAGCTAAGAACATATTTTTGTCATTTCCCACTTTAGACTTAGAGTGGATTGCCTGCGACAGACATACCGGGTTTTGATATTTAACTACACATAATATTAATGCGCTTATTACATTAAGATATAATAATAATAACCCCACCGCCGTCGTCGTATCTTTAAGTTGACGTCGTGGTGGGGCTTGCGCGCTCCGAACTCTAAGCCTGTGTCGGTAGAGTTTATTTTGCCAGAACGGGTCTGGGATGAGTAGCCAGACCAAGAGAGATACAAAAACCCGTAGGGCAGCATGTGGCGAGCTGTAGGGCAGTAGCGACCCCACGGACCCTATCTCCCGGGAGAAGTCTTGTTCCTCACCTCTGACTTGCCTTTATTGGCCGGCTGGAGTGGAGATTCGCAAGAGCAAACGTGCCCAAGCAAGCAAGTATCTTACTGGAATACTTCCTTCCTCCAAAGGAAGGAAGTATTCCAGTAAGATGCTGGTAGGGGTCTTGACCGTACTTCCGGGATTGTCCTGATAGCCGTGGAATACCTCTCCACTCCTCATAAGCACCTTAGGACATGTTGCCTCCTTGTCGCTACGACACTTTGTGCTAGCGACCGATTTCGGGGGTCCATTATTGAGTGTGCAAGTCACCCCCTGCCATTTTACATGTGTATTTTATATAAAATATTGGTCAGGCAGGGGCCATAGTCTTTCCATAGCTTTAGATAACCAGTTCACTTAGATACCCAAACCCATAATCCAATATCTTTGTTTCCATATCCTGCAATAGTCCTGCACCAACCGGGGATTATCCTTGGGTGCACTTGCATAGCGCGAACAGGGATAATCGTCAGTTGGTGCCTCATTTCATTCAAAACGTCTAACGGGCCTCTGCGAGTTGGCTTCGGCCCCACGTACGCCTTCCAAAGGTCCGGGAGCCCAGGGTCCCGAGATGTGTCAAAGACATAATGAAAAATAATAATAATTTATTTAGGAACATAAAGGTTTTGTAGTACTTGAGTTAACATGAGGGACTTATAAAGTATACATAATTAATTACACGGTGCAAGTACAATTAATTGTTGGGACAGTTTCGACTCCCAATTTGAGTATCACAAAAAATCATGTTTTTATGCTTTTTGTATCATAACACAAAAGATAAAATCTTAAAATTAAAATTAAATAAAACAAACTAGAATGAGGAGTGTAGATGTGCTGAGTCGACTGAGTGCATGTATGTGTGTGTATGAATGTGTGAGAGTGAGTGTGTGTGCATTTGAATAACAGGAAATGAGGTTACCTTTATGTAAGTGACAATAAATACTTTTCAGTCTCGTCGTAGGTTTTATTCAGGAGAAATGTACGGAGGGCGTATTTGCATTTGCTGTGTGGTATATTATAGATATATATACTGAATTCTGACATCCTAATTAGGAAGGAAGATAGCGAGTCAGAAGGCAATAAAAAGTCTGAACAAGTCAGGCTAATTAGGATGTTTGAATCCTAATTAGGATTCCTGAATTCAGTGTAGTGTAATAAGCGCTGATGGACCACAATTAAGTGGAACATTGTATTCTGCTTACAGCAGAGCAGTTTACTGTTGGAGTTTGAAAATCAAGTACTTAATCAACTTTACCATCGAAAACAAAATAATTAACTCAATATAATTTTAATAAATATTGTAAAACTTTCTCAGCTAGAGTTTGCCCTGCCAAAGAAAGACGTTCGGAATGCATCCAAGCTGAATGCAGAGCTCTAAACTGTACCCAAAAAGACAAACCAGTACTTTGTATCCGAATGGACCCAAAATTTTGCAAAAAGGGATGTGTTTGCGAAAACGGTTATTTGCGAAATGAAGATGGCCTCTGTGTACTGGAAGACAAATGTAACCGTAAGTAGAGTATAACGTAAGTAGACATTTAGATAAACAGGGTGTAAGGGACATCGACGAGCAAACTGATACCATGAATTCAGTACATGATTCTAGAGCCACCAGCATATAAATTTTTCGTCAGTTATTAAATAATAAAAAGTTTGCTGTTTCATACAAAAGTGCAGTACCTACACGGTCAAAATTGTACTGAATCATGGTAACAATTAGCGTGTCGATGTCCCTTACACCGTGTATAGTGCAAGAGGACGATGTGTTTGAAGTCATTCAATGCTTTTTGAAAACATAAATTGGTAACATTACACACACCATGAGATCGTCGGAGTTTTACTGACTGAAATCACTTCGTGCCCTTATTAAACACATAATTAAAGCTTCGATATCATACGAGACCCCATGTAAGCTTAACGTCTATGTCTACAAGGTCAAGGTCTTAGGACAATCTTTGATGTTTCCTCTGAGGCTACTCCTAAACTAGTTTTATTTATGGTGTGTTCAGCAGCACCATCCTGCAACTCTGCCAACGAAGAATTCGTCCCATGTATGCAAGGAGTGTGCAGAGCTAAGGACTGCTCACAGAAAGGAGAAGACGTTCCATGTCCAGATATTCCTGCAGAAAAATGTGACAGCGGCTGCATATGCAAGGAACACTTCTTAAGAGCTGCAAATGGCACCTGCGTACCGGGGGACCAATGTGAACGTAAGTAAAAGACATAAGGGTCGATTACCATTTCATCATCGCCATCGCATTGTACGAGTGAACAGAGATACCGAAAGTCGGAGCTGACCAGGAGAAACGCGCCATCAAGTGCTTTGGCCTCAGAACTGGAGAGACCGCCGAAATTGCAAAACATATATTCGGTTTTGGTTCTGCTGATTTTCAAACCAACATTTTTTGGTTTCTGTTGCCATTTCTCCAATCTGCTCTGGATATCAGATCCATCTTCACCGACAAGAACAATGTCGTTGGCAAGCAGCATTTACCAAGGAACCGCTTCCTGTATGTCCGACGTCAGAGCGTTTATAATCAACATGAAGAGTTAAGGACTTAAAGCCGATCCTTGGTGCAAGTCTACAGCCACACTGAACTCGTCAGTGTTGCTAGCAGCCGAACAGACGTAGGTACGAAATTGAATGTACATAGCACAAATTAACTCTACTTCTTCCCGGGCCACCTTTCTGTTTCAAGACCATCCACATCTCGAGTCCCGAGATATCCTATCATACGGTTTCTCCAGATCATGAATACTATGTGCAAGTTTTTGTGAGCACGTCTTTAGGGCATGTTACTTTTTACTTTTAAATTTTCAGTTTACTCTCTCGTAACGAGAGCGGATAAATGTTTAATTTCTCATTAATTTTGTTAGTGTCTTCTCGTAATTACTAAATTAACGCTCTCTGTCTGACATATTCTGTTAACTCTACGTTTTAGAGTATTGAGATTAGGGTCATATGGTGGGTGGTATGACCCTTTTCTCTATCCTTAATCAAACCTTCATTGCTTCTACATACTTTAGTTCTACACATTCATGTTCACGAGGCACCTACTCTTTTCAGAACCAAGCTGTAAGGAAAATGAAGTGTATACCGACTGCAAGAGATCCTGTCCACCTGAAACTTGCTTTACGCTCATTGTTCAGTTCAGGTGTAGTTACCACCCATGTGAAAAGGGATGTATTTGCAAGCCTGGATATTTGAGGGAAGAGGACGAACCTCCCTCCCCTTGCATACCAATCTGTCAGTGTTCTGAGAAGAAAAATTAGACACACTGCATGACGTAACAACGAATAGGATTTCATTTTTGAAATTGGACTAAGTAATATTAAACCACAATGTATCGACAATAACGTTAATATAAACGAAAACTTCTTGTAGGGAAACCTACACACTAATCACGCCTGTTTTCCTCAAAGGGGTTTGCAGAGGAATATTAATTAATAGTACAACCACATTTTACCATTTTTTTATTTATTTTTTATTTTTATTTATGTATATTTTTATTGTTTACCATGTTAACATATAATATACACAAACATATTTACAACTAACTACTATATATATTATGTACAAGTATGTAAAGGAAAAAGTTAAAAATAAAGACAAGAGCTCATTGGGCGTCAAAAAATTCGTCCGCAACGCTGTCAGCGGGAAAAGTGCCCAAAAGGCTGGCAGCATTGCCACGTTGGATGACAATGCTGATTCTTTGGCCTAAGAATTGGCCAGCCCTCTGGTCACGTAAAGAGTCGACCAACCGCTTGGCGATGTCCCGGAATACTCGGTGAGCACTTGGACCCCATGGCCCTAGTGTTTCAACCCCAAACGGCTCAAAAATATAGCTACCAGTAAGGTTGCTATATTTGCGCCGTTTGAGGTTTTCTGCACCTGTAGCAGTCGCCCCGGCACAGCCCGCAGTGCTAGGAAGATGGGATGGCGCAAGGGTGTCGACACAAGTTGCGTCCCACACCAAAGGCCTACCCAACTTCCAAGGCATTATGGTCATTCCGTCTGGCCTCTTTCCATCGTCACGTGCCAAGCCATTGGGTTCTCAAACAGCTAGCACCCCGGCACAAGAGCCCGACGGAGGATGTCATTAATGCTTGCGTGCCGTGCCAACCGACCAGCGCTCTTGCTGCAGGAAAGGCCATGGTGTGCGAGGCGGTCGACAGCTTCACCGCACTGACAGCGATGTGGAGCCCCGCAAGGGGCTTTTTTACCATTTATATTTTAATATCTTAAGCCCCACGTAATAGGGGTCGAGCTTATTGCCACTAAACGAACACAAATCCAGATGCCGCCTCTAAATACGTCCAAAAGAAAACCCAATAAGTATAAAGCCCAACCGGGAGTTAGGACCCTAAACCCAAAGCTAAGTTTATTTTTGGGACCTACCTAATTAGCACTCGACGCTACAGTGGAATCTGTAAAAACTTGAAAAGGCGATTGCCACTGAAACTACTCAAGAGTGAAAAACTACTAAATGTGGAGGTTTCATAGTTTAGGCACCAGACTAGTTCGTGGTGGTAAATAATCGCATATCTCTGTTCAGATGTCGACTGCACTGGCGAAAATGAGGTGTATACAGACTGCAAGGTATCTTGTCCACCCGAAGAATGCTTTTCGATCGTCGCCTTCTACGATTGTTCCAGTGCAGAGCCTTGCAAGAAGGGATGTGCTTGCAAGCCTGGGTATTTACGGAAAGAAGTGGATTCACCCTGTATACCGACCTGCAAGTGTCCCGAGTTAGAGAATATGCCGGAATGTAAGGCAAAAGAAACTGCTAAAGAAACATGCGACCTACAGACTAATGGCCATCCCGGTAGACTTTAATTTGAAATTTTAATTTAATTTGAAATTAATGTAACTTTAGGTGATGGCAATAATTAGGACATGGAAAAACAAGACGTTTCATAATTAATAAACCAACATAATATAACAATCACCTTTTGTGTTTTATTTTTTCCCCATGCTCTGGAGAGCTTGGAAGTTGGCAAATAAATTAAGAGAAATATTAAATTATATTTTCTTTACGGCAATTTTCAATAGGTAGTATGCAAACCCCGTCATCAGTTCCAGCGAATCCATCATCGCAGTAGCAGGAAAACATAATACTATATTATTTTATAAAACTGCTGCTGGTTTTTCTTTATTAACTAATCACTTAATATATATTTATGTATAGTTGCACTTAAATTATGTTACAAAATACCTAATAATTTATTTACTACTACTTAAACATTTTCTACCATAAAAGTTACAAATTTGTAGCAGTCCCCCTAAACGAACCTAAGAATCGAATCCGACAGTGAATCGAATGGTTGTAGATAGCTGTGCAGATCATTTCATTATCGCAAATCTCTTTTCAGAACCCGGCTGTACTGGCGAAAATGAGGTGTATACAGACTGTAAGAAATCTTGTCCACCCGAATTATGCTTTTCGATGGTCACCTTCATCGGTTGTTCCAATGCAAAACCTTGCACGAAGGGATGTGCTTGTAAGTCCGGGTACTTACGGAAAGAAATGGATTCACCCTGTATACCGATCTGCGAGTGTCCCGAGTTAAACGATATGAGTGATGAATGTAAGGCAAAAGAAACTGCTAAAGAAACATAAGATATACAGAGTAATGGCCGCCTCGGCAGACTTTAGTTTTGAAATTAATGTAACTTTAGGTTATAGTAATAATTAGGACATGGAAAAACTAGACCTTTAATAATTAATAAACCAAAATACTATAACAATCACCTTTTGTGTTTTATTTCTTCCCTATGCTCTGGAGAGCTGAACTTGGAAGTTGGCAAATAAATTAAAAGAAATATTAAATGTTATCTTTACGGCAATTTTCAATAGGTAGTATGCAAACTCCGTCGTCAGTTCTTGCGAATCCGTCATCGCAGTACCTGGAAAACAAAATACTATATTATTTTATAAAACTGCTGCTGGTTTTCCTTTCTAAACTAATCACTCTATATATTTTTTACTAGTAATTGTGTTTATTTACGAAAAATATCTCACATATTTAAACATACTTTTACGAAAATCGGAATTCGCAATTCTGAACATACAGAGTGCACTGGGTGGTTCAGTATCTGCAGTACATCATACCTACTTGATTATCATCATAGACTGATTAGAAAAAAAAAAATGTATGTTCACATTTTATTTCATTTAGATATTTTATTAGTACTAACTAGTATAGCTAGTTATGGACTAGTATTACGTAGTTGTGATTTCGTAGTTAGAGGATCGTTTTTTGTAAATGTTTCCTCAGGTAAAGTTTAAAATTGTCTAGAAATGAATTTAATTAGGCCTGATCGATCAGTGTTGATAATAAATTTGATAAACCGGTCAATGAAAAAAAAAAACAAAAAAAAACACTTGTTTAATAAATCGATGAACGCCGGCTGCACGCACGAAAAAGTGTTACGTTCCGCCTGAGCCGAGCGTGCAAGCGAGATCCATTTTGAACTATTTGTTTTATAGATAAAATAAAAACTGTTTTTTTTCCAACCCTGTTCAGAACTACTGACCCGATTGTGAAATTTTTTACACTAATGTAATCTACAGTAGGTACTGCCGAGTGACATATAAGAGGCTAGTCTGTTATACAACATGTAAAAAAACCCTGTCCGATCCATGTTATTAGGTTTCGTACTTTGAATCTATTTACGTAGTAATTTACAGGAAAAAGAAAAAAAAATATTCCCCACATTTTTTTTTATTGGGAATTTTACCGGATTATTGCATGGGGCGCGGGCACCCGTCGTTTAGCGGGTGTCTACAAGCACAGATAATATAATACTACAAATACTGAAATACTGGAAAATATACATAATTTTTATACTCGCAAATATTCCAATTATATTGGGACTTATATGTTTGAGCCGTTTGGGGTTGAAACACTAGGGCCATGGGGTCCGAGTGCCCACCTAGTTTTTCAAGACATCGCCAAGCGGCTGGTCGACTCTTCACGTGACCAGCAGAGCGCTGGCCTATTCTTTGGCCAAAGAATCAGCATTGCCATACAAACTGCCCAAAAGGCTTTTGGGCAGTTTTCCTATTGACAGCGACGCGGACGAATTTTTTGATGCCCTATGATTATTCCCCTCCCCTTTTTATATACTTGTACATATTATTATATTAAGTCTGTTAGTTTTTAAATAACTTTTTATTTTCAATACTTAATATATTTTTTTTTATAGTTTTTGGTAATGTTATTGCAGTAAGTACATATGTGCCCCTTTCGGATCGTACAGGTTTCTTTTTACAAATTGTACATTTGGTATCGTCTCTTCAAGCCCTATAATTTGATTCCACACATGGTCATGGTACATTACTAATTGATATCTAAAACCCACCATTTTGATTGTACTTATAACAACAAACCCTAGTCTATAACCATCGCACGACCTAGATGAGTCGATGGACACACGTATACATACATGGTCATGTCAGTATTAAAAATGCTTCGATGGTAGATATAAATAATCCCACAAACAAAGATACAAAGAGACATAAGTACTAGAACTAGTCCAAGAACTTTCAAAATAATGGCCATTTTAAATAAGTACTCAAACTCAAAGCATTTATTTCAATTAAACCATTTACAGGCACTTTTGAATTGTCAAGGAATCGGTCAGTCAGAAATATGAAGCTAGTTGCCCATTCCAAAGCGTAGTAGGTACCTATGGAGAAGAACGGGCAAGAAACTCCACGGACACTCTTTTAAATAAAAAATCGTTACAAAATATTGGTTACATCATTCATGTTGAAATTATACATGTGAGAACAATGTAGAAAGACGTGCACGTTAGAAGTGTCCGTAATAAAAATAAATTAAAACTCAAATATCTACTTACATAACTAGTTAACAAAAATTTGAAAAAAAAACGTCAATCACTTTGCTTTATCGATACAAGGAACCCAAAAACTTAACTAAGTATATAAACAGAGCCAAGCCTTCGTTCATCAATATACATTGAGTCGTCAACATGTTGAGATCATTTTTTGTGTTGTTCATCTGCTGTGTGGGGTTGAGTGCGGCTCAGGGGTATTTTCCTGACATTTTTGAAGAACCTCGGCCAATGCTAACAGGTAGGTAGTACAGGGCTCGGTCTATACCATATCATTTGCGGTTTACGGGAATGGTCAAATTGAAAGCCATTAATAACCTTAAGGTTACGCTAGTCGGTCATTCTTCCATACAAACGTAGTATGGTGATTTCTCGTCTGTTTGACGGTGTACGTTCAAAACTAAAATTTATGTCAATTTGCCTTGTGATTATCTAGTCCTGTATGGAAGCAGAATTGGGAAAGAGTATTGGTTTGGAAGTTATGAGTGTCGAAACTTCCTTAGTACAACACTAATTTTAACTCATCTTTGGGCGTAAATAAATAACATAAGTAGCATGAAAATGGCAAAATAGAAATCGTACAGGGATAGATAATTTATTGAAAAGTTCAAATAATTTTACTATGAGTAGATATACAGGATGGCAGGGACAGCAACGCGAAAACTTTTATCATGAATTCAGTACATGATTCTGAACCCTGCTGCGTAGAAATTTTTCGTCGGTTATTAGAAAAAAACAGCTGTTTCATAGAAAAGTGCAATACCTACGCGGTCAAAATGTGTGGAACAGCGGATTTTTATTTTAATAACCGACAAACATTTTCAACGCAGGGGTATTCAGAATCATGTATTGAATCCATGGTAACAGTTTTCACGTCGATGTCCCTGCCACCCTGTATATCCAGTAGTTTTCCATTATATCTATACGCCCAAAGGTCTGTTCATGAAATTTTACGCGCTCGTTTTCATTATGAATCATCGTCTGTTTCACTAAATAAATATATAAGTAATTAATGAAAACTAGGTAAATAAATACAAAGTAAATAAAACTAAATAAATAAATAACTTTACTAAATAGCATGCATATTAGCTACGCTACTAGCGTCGACTAGTATAACCTTTATAAGAGGCTCGTGGCTCAACACAGCCACGCGCGGTCGGTTTGTGGACCCATTAAATATTGAGACCCCTCCGTGCCTCCGAAAGCACGTTATGCCGATGGTCCCGACTGTCATTCGTAGATCTTTGACAGACAGTCGACGGGTAGTCAAAGGCCAAGTGACAACCAGTCTTACCAAGGGGTATCGTGTTACCTAGTAACTGGGTTATGGAGGTCAGATAGACAGTCGCTCCATGTAAGATACTGGTATTCAGTTGCATCCGGTTAAACTAGAAAGTAGTCCCAACATAGTTGGGAAAAGGCTATTGAATAGTTAAAAAGAGTGAAACTGTAATTTAATTTACAAGGTTCATAACATCACGCTTTGTTTCCCCGGAGGGTTGGGCAGAGGTGTCTCTGTAGCAGGTACACCCACATTTCGCCAGTTATGTTTAAGTCCCATGTAATAGGGGGCGAGCCTATTGCCATCAACCGGGCACAAATCCAGACTCCGGACTGCTAACGAGAAATTTCAGATAGAAAAACCAAATAACACTTTGCCCGACCCGGGAATCGAACCCAGGATCTCATGCTCAGCAGTAGCCCTTGCGCCCACTAGACCAGCGAGGCAAAGTAAAATGCCGAAATAAAATAAGAAAATGAAGGTTAGAGTAAAATAGCCTAGGGCTAGTTTTCAAATAATTACCTTCTTTTGAAACTGATATCTATTTTAATTATTGCCTCAGTTCTTATATCAAATTTTTCACACAACAGATGAATAATGAAATTATAACACTCAATATCTTAATGGAAAAAAAAAACAAAACAAATCTTAATGAGCTCATCAGCATAAGGAAAATGGATGCTTATTCAGTTAACCGACGTGACGATGTAACAAAAAAAAACAACCGACTTCCAAAAAAAAAACACTACAAAGTGAAAAATAACTTTAATTTCGGAAGTCGGTGTCTTGGGTTTTGTGTTTTCGTTTTTTGCCACCGACTTCCGAAATTAAAGTTATTTTTCACTTTGTAGTGTTTTTTTTTTGGAAGTCGGTTGTTTTTTTTTGTAAAAAGTTTTTATTTTTCACTTTTTAGTTGTGGTACCTACCCCACACACATTCAAATACCACTACCTGCTACCAGTGACAGGAACTTATCATATCATCTACATACTAAGTGGGAAAAAAATACGTATTTTATAGCTAACTCAAAAACTACCCAAGCAAAGTTAATAAAATTTATATGGGACCAATTTGGGAGCATACCCTTTCAAACAAAAAAAGAATTTTCGAAATCGGTCCACAAATGACGGAGAAATCGGTGGACATACATAAAAAAAAAAAAAAAAAAAAAAAAAAAAAAAAAAAAAAAAACAAACATACGCGTCGAACATATAACCTCCTCCTTTTTGGAAATCGGTTAAAAAGGGGAAGCACGAGCAATGATTTACCGAGATTTGTTCATGACGTAACATAATAAAAAACATTACAAAAACCCGAACTATTAAATCACAGACAAAAACACGTATTATGGCCTGCGCAGACGGCACGGGACGCCAGAGGATTTTAAATTTATCAATTGAATTTAATACTTAACCAATCGAAAGAAGGTACATATTTCAATGCTCGGTGATCGAAGGATAACTGCGCAGCGATACTCCAATATCGAGCATTGAAATAAAGCGCTATGGTATACTCGTAATTAGTAAGTCAACCGCACGTCGCGCGTCGCTTCAATAGTAATAAATTAATAATAAACTTTGACCATAAGCTAGCCTAGTGTAGTAGGTACGGATTTTTAGTAGCATAAGAGGCCAGCTTATAATGGTTTTGTTACTACTGACGTGGGGCTTACTGTACCTATTATTATAACAACAACGAAATAAAAAGTACTACAGCACATAACGAAATAAATAAATTAGTTTGTGACCTCCCCAAGCCACATCGACCGGTCTTGTGCTTCTCGCTTGCAGTGGATTCCTGTGACTTTCACCAGGCCATAAGACTTCCCCAGAGCACAGATGAACACAGATGGTTCACTCTGCAAAATCATTTAAATAAAAAGCGACTCTTGGTACGACACAATAAAGTGCAATTCAGGTCGCACAGCGCTTGACGGGGTCCGCTAGGGCCAATACTTGCCGGGGCTGCAAATAAGGGCCGAAAGGGAAATCGTGGCCCCCGGCAACAGGGCAACCGAAAGAACACGGGTGGGTTTCAGTCAGTAAGAGTCTGACACGCCCTCCCGCTCCACCCAGAGCGGGAGAAGTTATTTGTTAATATCCAACCCAAAAAAAAAGGTCGCACAGCGCTAATTACCTACAGCAAAGATAATATAATACTACGTACCTACAGTTATATTCACCTAGAAGTTGTTTCTCTATCTATCGCGTAACTCTTATATCTTCTGACTACGTTACACTCACTGAATTGGCCCGACAAGTCGAGCCCGCCGCGTACTTGTAGCTTCATACCTAACATGCAGAGTGAACTATCTGTATTCATCTGTGCCCAGAGACAAAGCTGAAATATCTTTTGTTCCTATGAGTAATTAGATAATTACACCATAAATCATACCCACTAAATCAGACATAATATTTATGTATTGTGGCTGTACTTCACCGGACGGACTCCTTCACAAGCTCTACCTAAACAATCTTTCAGTGTTTCTCAATGATCTTTTTATAATTTTAAAATATTCTTTTTTCCAGAATGTGGGTCAAACCAGGTATACGAGTGCGTAAATCCGTGCCCTCTCATACAGACATGTGAAGATCGTGCGCTAAATATAACTTGTTCGGAGAACCAAGATTGTGACTACTTATGTGTATGTAAGGAAGGCTATTTCAGAAGGTTTGAGGGTGGCGAATGTATACCAGAAATTGAATGTGGTAAGTAACAAGTCTAATTATATCATAGAGCTAGCTAGTGGCTAGCTTAGCGGGTACGAATCACGTTCACGAGGTCCCTGGTGGTTCGAACCCGGTTGGGCAAAAAAGTGAATTACTTTTTAAAATGATTTCGAAGTGTCCGTTCTATTGTAATAAGTGTAACATAAATGATAAAAAAACTAGTAATTATTGTAAAGGTTCCATACGTGTCGATTCATAGGCCATTTTTAACAATGTCCGTTATATACGGTGGCAGTTTTTTAAATAATCGACGAAAAATTTAAACTTATAGGGGCGTTCTGAATCATGAACTGAATCCATGGTAACAGGTTGGGTGTCGATGTCCCTGCCACCCTGTAGAGCATTCATTTAATTTCTCTCGTGGTTCCGTAGCACTACCTAAGGCTCAGCCCTTCGGGAGCGGCATGGGAAGCCGTCACCTCCATCTGCGAAGCAGTAATGCTCGCGAAGGAGTAGGTGGAACGCGTGAGGGAGATGCAAAGCCTAGCCGCTGCAGGAAACGCCCTCGGAGTATATGTAATCTGTGCCCTGGGCGTCGGGAATCCCAGGCCGATTCCTGGCCATCGTAGGCGCGGGCTTGCGGACGGTGAGTAATGGGCAGCTCGCCGTCCGATAAGGACCAGGCCCGGGTCGACGGTGCGTTGTGTTCCACGCGCGCCTCAAAGAGATGTCAGCACAACTGACGGGGTCCGCTAGGGCCGATGCCTGCCGGGGACGCGGGATTGTTCAAAAGGGATACCGTGGCCCCTGGAAATATATAGACAACTGAAGGAACACGGGTGGGTTATAGTCAGTAAGAGTCTGACACGCCTCAGTCTCGCTCCGCCCAAAGCGGGAGAAGTTATTTAATAATATCTAAAAAAAAATCCCTTAAGTAGCGCTTTCTTCAAAATGGAAATAATTTTTGGCAAAAACTATACCGTCTCTGTAACTACCAATATCTCCCAAAATATTAAACAACGTTTCTTTTCAGGACCTGTGCTCAGATGTGGCGATGATGAAAAGTATACGCATTGCAAACCATCTTGCTCCAATGATACCTGCTCTTCAATCGCCAGTCTGCCGAACTGCGACAACCAAGAGCCATGCAAACCAGGATGCACCTGCAGGGACGGATATTTCAGAAAAGAGGAAGGTTCACCGTGTATCCCGCTTTGTTTATGTCCTGAGGCGCAGGATTCGCACGACTGTTCAGCTTGGTTGAGTCACTTTAAACAGGAAACAAGTCGGAAGGACTTTGATTGATTTTCGATATTCATGCAGTTGTCAATGTCAGCTTCAGTCTGTAATTACTAATTACTGATTTGTTAAAACAATGTAACCTAAAGCAATAAATATCTTTGAAATCTTTCTTTTCTAATGTAAAAAAATATTTCTCGTGGATACCTTGGTACCCTCCGTCTGAGGAGAATGGAGGGTTATGTTGGACTCCTACCGACTAAAACCCCATGGTTCCCATTCTCACTACCTTGAGTCGGGAGCCCGGGAGATAAGTACTTTGTCGCGTACCTCCAATTTCGGCGGACCCCATCACAACGTGCGACCAATTCTACGACTGGGTTGGTAGATGTTATGTCACAATGTCTCCGATTTTTTTGTTTCTAAAATAATTCACGATGTTTTCTTCACCATTTTAAGAGCAGTGGTGATGAAGTAAACGAACTGCAACTCGTTTTAACCTGGGCCGTCACCACTGAAAATACAACTAGTGGCAGCTCTTTGCTCCGCAGACCATACTTATTATTAAAATTCATTATCACTTTCGCATCCACTCACTTTTTAAAGAGCTCATACGTCATGCCGTCATACATCAATATGTATGACGGCAGGATTCACTTGCAATCAAGTGAATCCTCCAGGAGGGCTCCCGGCACTGAACGTGTTAAGGACACTGTTAACTTTAGTCATATTTCTATGATTGTGATCATTTATGATATAGGGACACAGTCCCTATATCATAAATGACTAAGTATTTACTAGCGGCCTGATAGAACGAACTATGAATATATAAACTGAGCCAAGCCTTCTTCCAACAATACACGTCGAGTCGTCAATATATTGAGGACATTCCTTGTGTTGATTATCTGCTGTACGGGGTTGATTGCGGCTGAGGAGAAGTTACCTGAGATTTTAGATTCCTGGAAAATCGCTGCGATTTTATTGCGTCCGTGTGAACGTGGGCTCACTCAGTTTGTATGTATCACTCAAAAGTATTTGATGAAAGTGTAAACAAATCCTGATCAGTACCCTAATTGCGTAACTTATTTTCGAAAACAATTTTGCCTAATTTGTTTCATTTTGACAGTTCAAGAACATTAATTGAGTTATTTTTTTACGTTGTTGAGCAGATTTTTTTTCCAACTTATGAAGCAATAGACTAGCAATTTGTTTCAAATCGAAACAGATTATGATTGTGTTGCATTACGCAATTTGGGTACAGGTTTTATTCTTCTCACTAAAGGAAATTAGTAATATATGTATTCAGACGGTTTTAACTTTATATCCCACTACTTTTTCCAACAATTATTGGCATTATTCATTTGTGATTGAAAAATCATTGACAAAACTTAAAGTTATCAAATGTAAAATAAAAATTAATAATTATAAGAATAATTTCGGGTTCAGGTATTCAAATCAAATAACTCAATTTACGTTTTCTGATACATTTGTTTACATTTTCGTCTGATACGTTTGTATCAGACTAGTTTATTTCAGACAACCTCACAATATTTCTATATTAAATTTCCAGAATGTGGACCAAACGAAGTATACGACTGCGTATTTCCCTGCCCTCCTCAACGGACTTGTGGTAATCGTGAAGAAATAATTTATTGTACGGAGGAATTACAAGATTGTGAATACAAATGAGTTTGTAAGGAAACTTTCTTTAGACAGACTGAGGGCGGCAAATGTATACCAGAAAAAGAATGTGTGATGGTGAGTGGTCCTCCGCCGACGACAGGCGGAAGATCCACACCAGCCGGCGGGGCAAGGCCCGGGCAAAAATTAAAGGTGTGGGTAGAGGACTCACCACCAAGGAGGGTGGTAAGTCGACCCAGACCAGCCCAGCTGAAATGGCCAAGCGAGCCGAGAGACTCGCCACGGAGGGGCACCAAACTGGAGGGACCAGCAGCGAGCCGGTCCTCTCAGAGGCTTCTGGTGGTGAGCCGGACGCCGCTGGCGGCGCCAATCCGGGGCAGGAAGCCAGGTTTGCGGAGGTCGTGGCAGCCGCGATCAGGGCTGTGACCTTGAAGAGGCTCCAATCCTCGAAAGACAAGGCCATACCCGCGACCACGGCCTCTATCTTGGCGGCAGCGAAGGAGTTGCACTTTGGGCCTCCGTCGGACGGTATGTCCGAGATGCGGGCGGAGGTCGCAAAGTTGACTGCCGCCATGGAGCTTCTCCGAAAGGAGAACGAGAAGCTCCGAGCAGACCTGGCGGGGCTAAGAGCAGCCGGCCCCCGGGAGGTGCCACAGGGAGGGGAGCGGCATGGGCGGGGCCCCGTGCCCGTGCCTGCTGAGGACCGGGTTCTGGCCCTGGTGCGGCAGGAGATGGCTGCCCTGCGGAGCAGGTTCTCCGCCCTAGAGGCCATCGTCCTGCGCCCCCCGCTAGCGGCGAGCCAGCCGGCCTTGGACCAGCGGAGAGCGGCGTCATATGCCGCCGCTGCATCTACCGCGGCCAAGTCAGGCCAAGGCAGACAGGGGCAGGCCAAAGGCGTGGCGGCTGCGAAGGCGGCGAAGACCCCGGCCCTGACGGCGAGGGCTCCGGCCCCGACGGCGAGGGCTCCGGCCCAGGCGGCGGCGAAACGGCCGCCTCCGCCTCCTAAATCTTCTCCTCCGGCCGATGCCGGATGGCAAGTAGCCGGGGAGAAGAAGAAGGCCGGTAAGACGGCAAGGGCGGCCAAAAGGAAGGCGAGGCGGCAGCGGCGCAAGGAGCGAACCGTCGCGGCTAGGCTTCGCGCCCCGAAGTCCGCAGCTGTGGTGGTCACACTGCAGCCGGAAGCGGAGAAAAGGGGCGTGTCTTACCAAGACGTGTTCGCCAAGGTGGATAAGGTTATGAACCTGGAGGAGATCGGCGCCGCCAGGGGCATAAAAATTAAGATCACGGCAACTGGGGCCCGGATGCTGGAGGTCCCCGGTGCGGCCAGAAGCCCGGCCGCTGACGCTCTGGCTGAAAAGCTCAGGGCGTCCCTAAATGCGGACGAGGCCCGAGTCTCCAGGCCCACCAAGTGCGCTGACTTGCGCATTCAGGGCCTGGACGACTCCGTGACGGAGGCAAAGGTGGTGGCCGCCGTCGCTAAGGCTGGAGGGTGCTCTGTCGAGCAGATCAAGGCAGGCACCATCCATGCTGATCATACGGGGATGCAAACCATTAGGGTGAGCTGCCCCGTGACGGCGGCCAAAAAGATAGCCGGGGAGGGCCAAAGGCTCTTGGTGGGCTGGGTTTCGGCGCAGGTCAAACTGCTGGAGCCCAGACCTCTGAGGTGCTTCCGTTGCCAGGTGGGCAACCACGTGGGGGTCAAGTGCACCTCGGAGGTAGACCGCAGCAACCTCTGCTTTCGCTGTGGTCAGCCCGGTCACAAGGCCGGCTCGTGTAACACCACGCCGCACTGTGTCGTATGTGCGGCGGCTGGCAAGCCGGCCGATCACCGGGCTGGGAGCAGGGCCTGCGCTCCACCCGCCGAGGCCAGAGGCAGGGGCAAGCGCTCCGCCACCACCACCGTCACCGCCGCAACCGCCGCCACTTCCACCGGGGTCGCTGCCGTGTCCACCGTCGTCGTTGCCGCCGCCGTTGCCGCCGCAGCAGGGCCTTCGCAGGGGGCTCGGGGGGAGGAGGGGGCTGACATGGAATGCCAGTAACGGCCCCATTACGCCTCCTCCAGGCGAACATCAACCACTGCGCCGCCGCTCAGGATCTATTGCTCCAGAGCATGGCGCAGTGGTCGATTAACATCGCCGTGGTCGCTGAGCCGTACTTTGTCCCGCCCAGGGATAACTGGGTGGAGGACCTGAGCGGCTCAGTGACCCTCATTTCGTCGGCCGCCGCCGGTACTCCGTCCCTCGAGTCGGTGAAGAGAGGACGGGGTTGCGTTGCAGCACGGTTCGGGGAGATTGTCGTGGTGGGTGTTTACTTCTCCCCGAGCCGAACTCTTGCCGAGTTCCACAACTCCCTTGCGGAGTTAAGAATCGTCGTCGTCGGGTTTGGTTCCCTCCCCGTGCTCGTACTCGGGGACTTCAATGCCAAGAATCTGGCTTGGGGTTCCCGGTATACGGACACACGGGGTAGGATGGTGGAGGACTGGGCTCTGGAGACAGGCCTGGTCGTCCTAAACCAGGGTTCTGTCCCCACGTGTGTGCGGATGCGGGGTGAATCGGTGGTGGACATTTCGTTCGCCAGCCCCGCTCTGTCACCGCGTGTCATTGACTGGCGCGTCATGGAGGGGGTGAAGACCTACTCCGATCACCGGTACATCCGGTTTGACGTCTCCAACCAGACCTCGAGCGCGCCGGTACGACAGGCCCCGAGTGGTCCGCGGTGGGCGCTGAAGCAGCTGGACCGGGAGCTTCTCCTGGAAGCCTCGATCGTGCAGGCCTGGGTGTCATCACCGGACAGGCCTGCCGACATCAATGACGAGGCGGAGTGGTTCCGGGAGGCCATGTCCAATGTGTGTGACATGGCAATGCCCCGGGTCCATCCTAGACGTGCTTCGCGCCAGGTGTACTGGTGGTCGCAAGAGCTGGAGGCTCTGCGCAGGGCGTGCGTAGCTGCGCGACGCCGGTACGCCAGGCACCGCAGGCTCCGTATCCGCCCTTCGGATACGGAAGCCATCCAGGCGGAGCTGTACGAGGGGTACAGAGCGGCGAAGACCGCCCTCCAAGCGGAGATCCTGCAGGCCAGGGCACTGGCCCGAGAGGTGATGCTGGAGACTCTGAACAGAGACCCGTGGGGACGCCCATACAAGATGGTGCGGGAGAAACTCCGCCCATGGGCTCCCCCGCTGACGCAGAGTCTCCGGCCCCAGCTTGTGGGGGACGTGGTGAGCGCTCTGTTCCCTTCTAGAGGGGATCATACCCCTCCGCCCATGGCTCCGCCTACTGCGGTGCCCGATGAGGACCACACCGACGACGACGATGCTCCAGAGGTGACTGAGGTAGAAATGAGAGTGGCGGTACGCAAAATGAGTGCGAAGAATACCGCCCCAGGACCCGACGGCATACCTGGAAAAGCCTGGGTCCTGGCCATGGGGGCTCTCGGGCCTCGACTAAGGGGGCTCCTAAGCGCATGCATGGAGAGGGGCCAGTTCCCACTTCGTTGGAAGACGGGGAAACTGGTCCTCATCAAGAAGCCGGGGCGCCCAGCGGACTCTCCGTCCGCTTATCGGCCCATTGTGCTGCTCGATGAGGTGGGCAAGCTCTTTGAAAGAGTCATTGCGGACCGCCTTGTCGGGCAGCTGGTGCGAGTGGGGTCGGATCTGGCGGAGAACCAGTTCGGCTTCCGCAAGGGGCGCTCTACGGTGGACGCCATCATGCGCGTGCGGGCCCTCACGACGGGGGATGCTGTGGCCCGGGGTGGGGTCGTCTTGGCGGTGTCTCTAGACATCGCCAATGCCTTCAACACCCTGCCCTGGAGTTGCATCAGGGAGGCACTCCGGTTTCACCGGATGCCGACCTACCTCTGTCGTGTGGTCGAGGCCTATCTGACGGACAGGGCCGTCATCTACCCCGGTCACCAAGGAGAGTGGAACCGGCAAGAGATGTCGTGCGGTGTCCCACAGGGTTCGGTCCTGGGGCCGCATCTGTGGGACATCGGATACGACTGGGTGCTGCGCGCCGACCTCCCTAGCGGCGTCAGCGTCGTTTGTTACGCTGACGACACGCTAGTCCTGGCGCAGGGGAGGTCGTACCAGGCGGCGGCCGATTTAGCGACACGCGGGGTTGCGACAATCGTTGACAGGATCCGGCAGCTGGGACTCGAGGTGGCCTTGCACAAGTCCGAGGCCATGGGTTTTCATGGTCCTCGGAATGTAATGGCGGGAGGGGTTCACATCGGTGTCGAGTCGACGATGAAGTATCTGGGACTCGTCCTCGACAGCCGGTGGAATTTCGTCGAACACTTCTGACGTTTGGCTCCCAGACTGGACCGGGCCGGGGCTGCCTTGAAGCGGCTCCTGCCCAATCTGGGAGGTCCAAACGCCTCCTGCCGGAGGCTCTATGCGGGGATCGTGCGGTCCATGGCCCTTTACGGGGCACCGGTGTGGGCGCGTTCATTGAGGCTGCGGCCAGCCCGCCGGTTGAACGCGTCCCAGAGGGTCATGGCCATCCGGCTGGCCCGAGGATACCGCACGGTCTCCTGCGAGGCGGCGAGCCTCCTTGCCGGATTACCGCCATGGGATCTGGAGGCAAAGGTCCTCGCGCACATCTGGGAGTGGCGCGAGGAGGCGAAACGCCGGGGCTTAACTCCGATGCCGCAAGAAATCGCGGCACAGCGGACAGAGCTCCGGCGGGATCTCATGGCGTCATGGAGAGTGCGATTGTCGCAACCCCGCGCTGGGCACGCCACAATTGCGGCGATAAGACCCCTCTTTGAGGCGTGGCTTGAGAGGCGTCACGGCGTCCTCACCTTCCGCCTGACGCAGGTCCTCACCGGACACGGGTGCTTCGGGAGGTACCTGTTCAGAATAAGGCGGGAGGAAACACCCGGGTGTCACCATTGTGTGGATCGGCCTGAGGACACGGTGGAGCATACGGTGGAGGTCTGCCCGGCTTGGGCGGAGCAACGCCGTGTCCTCGTGGAGGCGATCGGCGGCGGTGATCTCTCGCGTCCGGCCCTGGTTCAGGCCATGGTACGGAGCGAGAGGAAATGGCAGGCCGTCACCTCCTTCTGCGAAGCGGTAATGCTCGCGAAGGAGGAGGCGGAACGCGTGAGGGAGAGGCAAATTTCGCGCCCTCACGCCCCTAACCGCCGCAGGAGGAGACGCCCGGGGCGGGAATCGCGAGCCGATTTCCGGCCACCGTAGGCGCGGGCTTGCGGACGGTGAGCAATGGGTAGCTCGCCGTCCGATAAGGACCAAGCCCGGGTCGTCGGCGCGTTGTGTTCCACGCGCGCCTCAAAGAGATGTCAGCAGAATTGACGGGGTCCGTTAGGGCCAATGCCTGCCGGGGGTTCGAAGAAAACCGATGGGGACATCGTGGCCCCCGGCAACAGGGCAACCGAAGGAACACGGGTGGGTTTTAGTTAGTAAGAGTCTGACACGCCCTCCCGCTCCACCCAGAGCGGGAGAAGTTATTTGATAACCGGGGGCCACGATCTCCCTTTCGGTTTTCTTCGTAACCCCGGCAGGCATCGGCCCTAGCGGACCCCGTCAATTCTGCTGACATCTCTTTGAGGCGTGCGTGGAACACAACGCGCTGTCGACCCGGTCCTGGTTCTTGACGGACGGCGAGCTACCCATTGCTCACTGTCCACAAGCCCGCGCCTACGGTGGCCGGAAATCGGCCTGCGATTCCCGACGTCCAGGGCGTCTCCTCCTGCGGCGGTTAGGGGCGTGAGTGCGCGAATTTTGCCTCTCCCTCACGCGTTTCGCCTCCTCCTTCGCGATCATTACTGCTTCGCAGAAGGAGCTGACGGCCTCCCATTTCCTCTCGCTCCGTACCATGGCCTGAACCAGGGCCGGACGCGTGAAATCACCACCGCCAATCGCCTCCACGAAGACACGGTGATGCTCCGCCCACATTTTGCATGCCTTACGGTAGAATCACTTGAAACATTTACATTTAATAACACCATTGTAACAATGTTTTCTGCAAAAATAAATAATTTGATTGATTGATTGAAGAATATGACAGAACCAACAAATATGTAATGTCAGTCTATAATAATGTGATAAAATGATGATAAACAATAACGTCATATGAAAATGTAGCATTTTGACGTGATAACGTCTTATAATTCCATGAACGCCGGCTGCACGCACGAAAAAGTGTCACGTTCCGCCTGAGCCGAGCGTGTAAGCGAGAGCGCGGAACAAGCGATAGAGAGGCACGATTGGCCTAAGCGTTCGGCTTGTGACGTTATCACGTAAAATTATCGTCCGTAAATCGACTTTACAGACAACTAATTTTTGTAAACAACTACTTACCTACTCTCCCTTTCTCTTCTCAAAGGAAGAGAATGCAGGTATTATCTTTCTGCCTTTTTAGTGAAGAATATACATAGTGTAAGATATTCTCTAACTGATCCCGATACTTTCCTAAGAACCTGGTTGTACTTACCTAATTGGTACACACGGCTACACATCAAGCTATACACTTCCAGTATAAGCTGACCTCGCATTATACGGATATCCTATACAATGCGAGATCAGCATAAACTGGACATTTATGGCTTGATGTGTAGCCGTGTGTACTGTACTAATTATGGTGGTGTGCCTCTAATTTATTTTTTATTAATTTACCATTCAGATATAGAATAGGAACTCCTCATGGATGATTGCAGATCTTCTGCTAAAAGCAATAAACGTTTCAACTGACTTCTTTAAAGCATGTTTATTTAAAAAAATCCTCTAACTAAAACAAGCTTCTGGTAAGTACCTTTTTATCCCTCACTTTATACTACATACTCTGTTTATAACTACATAAATGTTTGTGTAATCAATATATCAAATGTTGCAGTTTATAACTTTAAAACCTGGGTCCCCATCTTGACGTAATGACCGCGGGATCTGTAGGTAGTTACCTATTTCGTTAAATATCTTAAAACTAGCTGCGTTCACTGTTTCACACGCATATGTCCCGATCCCGTGGGAATATCGAGATAAAAAGTATCCTATGTCCTAACCCAGGTGATGGTCTACCCATGTGCAAAATTTCATCCAAATCTGTTCAGCCGTTTTAGCGTCAAAGCGTAACAAACAAACTCACTTTCGCATTTATAACATTATAGTTAGGATTAGGATAGGATGCATTGAGATAGGTTCCGTACCTTAATTTTTTTTAGCATCTCGATAACTACCAATTACCAAATAGTACCGCATATCTACGAAATAAAGATGATAAGAGTTTAAAGAAACGTGCAGTGCTTCTGCTATTTTGATATTCATGGGTGCTCGGAAACACCACCTGGGTGCCTAAAACGGCCGCTTTGGCAGAATCAAAATATGATAATATTATGAATCCCACAAACTGTCACAAACTGACAATTCATAATATTATCTGCATTCAATTCATATTACGCAATTCATCTGTTTGATAGTTTTGTAATAATGAAATAACATTTAAACTGTAGCCAAAAAAAAAAAAACTCATTTGACTAATAAAAACTGTAAAGAAAAATTATCGGGTAAAATTACGGTCTTCATTTTTTTATGCGGCAATATTCACACCAAATATGATACTGATATGAATTGAATTGAATATGATTCAGCTAAAATATGTGTCACCATAGAGGAATTGCTGGGGATTCAGAAAATTAATTGCTTTTAGAGGAATTGCTTAATGTGGCCGTTTTAGACCCGCTTGTCGTATACCGCCGGATACTCTGCTGAGTATCCAGCTTCTCGATGCCTAAACACGTGAATTTTGTACCTAATATTTTTTATTTAAACAGTGTCAGTGGAGTTTCTTGCCCGTTCTTCTCCATAGGTACCTACCCTACCTACTACGCTTTGGAATGGGCAACTAGCTTCATATTTCTGACTGACCGATTCCTTGACAATTCAAAAGTGCCTACAAATGGTTTAATTGAAATAAATGCTTTGAGTTTTGAGATTGAAAAGGCGCTTCCAACTAAAACTATTCATAGGAGTAGGAATTGTTTACTACGATTAATTATAATTTTAGGAAGCGCTTTGGCCAGTAGAAGGAATCCTAAATCGTGCAAAAAACATAATACCCACTGAACATAGTTGTAGGTATATATACAGAGTCAAGCCTTCGTTTATCAATATACATTGAGTCGTCAACATGTTGAGGTCATTTCTTGTGTTGTTTATCTGCTATGTGGGGTTCAGTGTACCCTACAGTGTACTGTTAGATCCATTTTCATTTAAACAAGGCAAGTATTTTTAATAAAGTTGTGCTTGTTCTTGCCAGCACTCCAACGTGACTCACTCACAATCCATTTAATTTGGAGGGGATTCGCAATTCATTGCTTTACCCATACCTACTTGAAAAATTTGTTTGCTCGACAGTGTGTGTAGCACAACGCATTGAATATTGTTGAATTGTCAAAATAAAAGGGATTGTAAGTGTGTTACCCCTGTGGGCAGCTGGTCTAGTAGCAAGTGGTATCACACCATTCTCATTCATAATATTAAATAAATATAGGGCCTGATTTAGAAGGCAGTACCTACATCTCGATACGGCTCATATCGTGAAGAGGTTCGTGAGGAGCTCTAACCACCGCTAACTTGGACCTTGCTACCGTCACAGTCGGACCAATATTTTTAATGTTTCTAAATGTTTTAATATTTTTTAATATTCAAATATTTCAAATTACATTTATGCAATATTACATTTATGTAAATGCATTTAGTGAATAAAGGAAATAATCCACATAAAATTAATAATAAATCCAATTCATACCTACTTATTTGCATAGAATGGGTACAAAAAAATCGTGTTTAAAATTAAATTTATGTATCATCTAATCAGAGGTACGTGCTTTGGGTTCGAGCTCGAGACTTTCCGGATTCATGTGCATATTGTTTTATAACTTGCTTCAAAAACGGTGAAAGAAAAGATCGTGACGAAACCGGCAAACCTGAGAGATATTTCTCGAAGGCATGTGAAGCCAAGTCAGAGATCCAAATAAAAAACTATGCGGCATAAAAACTCTGATACCAGGTTAATCACTAACCACACGAAAAAGAAGAAGATCATCTATTTTTCGACTTGAACTAACTAGATTGATCCAGAAGACAACATGATTATTCTCAACTGCCAATCAACCATGACCTTCGCTTTGTATGAGAAGTAAATAATAAAAGCAGAGAAGACATAGCTAGTGTGTCTGTTAGTGCGTTTATCGTGTTTTTTCTCGGTTTTATAAATACTATATCTCATTCAAATGCTATTTATACGAGTATTATTATGATTAATAAAAAATTAATAAGGTTATCAACGTAAGGAAAAATGTATTGCAGTTATTTCTTCAAATACCTATGCTAATAAAGAGAAGTACTTACAATCGCCGAGACTGGTACGAAACGTGCACAAAAAACTTGACAAAAACCCGAGCTATTGATTTTTAACAACTAAATCTTACATAATAATACGTAGAGTAGGTCGCATGTCAGTGATAAATCGTATGTAGATGTACTTATTCAAAAGCTTAGTTACAAATAAGGATTTTGTCTAAAAAGCGGATATTTTAACGTCCTAAATTGACTAAATAACTCGTATGACACCACTTAACACAACAGGAAACAGGGTAAAAGCTACCGGTAAGGGCGCGAAAATTAATACTTACAAAAAAATTGTTCCTACTTATGGTCTGTTTTAAAAGTATCTGATGAAAATGTAAACAAATGGACCAGAAAACGTATCTTTGGATGTCACTTTGCACTGCTACTTACAAATTGACTGCTTTGAACTTATTTTAATACTTAAACCTGAAATTCTAATTTTAATAGCACCTTATAGATGTTTTTCATGATTGTGACCATTGAGATTAATTTTATAACGTTAATTTTCTTCATTGATCTTTCAATAACTATTTTGAATTATTTATTCATACAATAACTAGCTTTTGCCCGCGACTTTGCCCGCGTGGATGTCGGAAAATATCCAACGGGAACGTACTACCGAGATTTCATGGGTCAATACTCTTCATTGCAGATAAATATGAGTTGAGGAATTTCAAAATGTTTAAAAAAAACTGAAACAAATCACTGTAATTTCTTTAATAATGTATTGTTTAACTTTTCTTATTTGATAATTAAAAGCGTGTGTGCATTTAACATAGTATATTTAGGTAAATTATAGATTTAGTAATCTAGGGTAGCAAAAATGTACACCTCGGTTACTACAAGTATTTATTTTTTATTCTCTGACTTTAATCAGTCTTTTAGTCAACTTTGGTAGCTACTTTAATTAGAGATTATGTAAAGTAATTAAAATTTACAAGCTTATCGAAACAACTCTGTTACTTATGGTCCGAAGCAAAACCACTTTTTCTTTTAAAATCTTTTTAGATAGATTAGTATCACAATCCTATAACTTTATGGGATCATGCAAAAATAACAATGAAATAATACTATAATTAAATTTAAATAGTACATTTGACTGAACTGGAATTGTCTTAAAAATTGTATCCCTTAAATTTGGGACTGCAAAGTCCCTTTGACGGTCTTTTTTTTAAGTTTTCAATTCGCCACTTTCTCTTCATTTTCTGGTGTTCGCGTGGCGTCAAGTCTTTTACTAATCGTTTTTAGCATGGTATCTTGCTTAATCTTTTTGTTTTGTCTCAGGATTCCTTCGCAGGATCTTTTTTGCGTGTATCTTTATACCAACGCTGTTTCTCAGCGGGTGTCAGGGGCATAGTTACGTGCTTTTTGTCTGAAATTACAAATAATGTTAAATACCGCTGATTTCAATAATTAAAAGAATAGTCTGCAATAACGTATGACAAATACAACTCTGTTACTACAGCATAGTAACAAAGTCGTATAGTAACAGAATAGACAAATATTAATAGTTCTGTAGAATATCCCTAAAACATGAAAGAATATCTAGAAATTACGTGATATTGTTGTTAGTTAATCATTGAGCGGTGTAATTAATATAAAATGAATAGCTAAAGACTAATTACTTACGGAAATACTTCGGTAACAGAGTGCACACAGAATAAATACACGCGCTATATTTCACGGCCTGTGGTCGACTAATTCCGCCATTTGCAATCCCCGTAGCGGGGGGACGCGCCTCACTTGCGAAGGACGCTTAGGGAAGGCTGTCTGTTATTAATGTCAAAACCACCACAGTAATAGAGCATAGCGGTAAAATCGTAAGTTGCCAGGGACAAATATTTTAATAAATCTTAAAATTAAACGCCAAAGTCTAAAAAGGAGAATTTATTTATTATTTACACACACGTATTTACATTATTTAAAAACTATCAGACTTAAAATAATAATATGTACAAGTATATAAAAAAGAGTGGGGGGGGGGGCGGGGAAATAATCATAGGGCATCAAAAAATTCGTCCGTATCGCTGTCAATAGGAAAAGTGCCCAAAAGACTGGCAGCATTGCCACGTTGTATGGCAATGCTGATTCTTTGACCAAAGAATAGGCCAGCCCTCTGGTCACGTGAAAAGTCGACCAGCCACTTGGAGATGTCTTGAAAAACAAGGTGGGCACTCGGACCCCATGGCCCTAGTGTTTCAACCCCAAACGGCTCAAACATATAAGTCCCAATAAGATTGGAGTATTTGCGCCGTTTGAGGTTTTCCGCACCTGCAGCAGCAGCCCCAGCACAGCCCGCCGTGCTAGGAAGATGGGATGGCGCAAGGGTGTCGATACACGTTGCATCCCACACCAAAGGCCTACCTACATTCCAAGGCATTATGGTCATTCCATCTGGTCTCTTCCCATCGTCGCGTGCCAAGCCATTAGGTTCTAAAACAGCTGACAACAGCACGACGGATGATGTCATTGATGCTGGCATGCCGTGCTATCCGGCCTGCGCTCTTACTGCAGGAAAGAGCACAGGAGTAAGTCTAAAAATGTATAATTAATATTACGAAACGTGTTTACTAATTATCTAAACCTAAACATATCAACCAACAAATGGTACTATTTGCAGATGATAGCACAGTTATAATAAAAAGTGACAAAGAAAATGATTACGAGCACGTAGTCAACCAAACATTAAATACGATAATACAATGGTTAACCGAAAATAATCTTAAAATAAATATGGACAAAACGAAAATTATACACTTTCACCAGAGAACTCAACTGACAAATATAAACGTTAGTTACCAAGGCCAAATAGTACATCCTGTGACAGAAACAAAGTTTCTAGGAAATGGCTCAGAAACCGACCCCTCCGGGCGAACGCGATCCTTAAAAGGTTAAATGTTGGTATGGAGGCCAGATCAATAGCGTGAAATGGGCGGGTTCTCTATCTGAACCATATGGGTGGGGTGAGGCAGGGAGGGTTGAGCTCCCCCGCACTTTTTAACTTATATGTTGATGCACTAATTGTTGCTCTTAGCAGTCATCATGTCGGTTGTCATGTTGATGGAGTTTGCCTGAACAATATCAGCTATGCGGACGACATGGTGCTGAGCGCATCGGTTTGTGGCATTAGAACATTGTTGCAGATTTGTGAGGCATATGCTGAAGGACACGGTCTGAAATACAATGTGACGAAAAGTCCGTTTATGGTGTTTGAGGCCGGCTCTAAATGTCCTATGACAGTACCACGGGGTTCCCTTGGTAAAAGTGAACCATTTTAAATACCTAGGACATTTAGTTACAGACGGTCTCAGGGACGATACTGATATCGAGAGGGAGCGGACGGCGGCGGCGTTGTCAATTAGAGCAAATATGATAGCCCGCAGGTTTGCACGCTGTTCTAAGTCGGTCAAGCAAACACTTTTTAGAGATTATTGTACCTCATTATACACGTGCAGCTTGTGGGTGAATCACACCCAAAAAGCATACCAAGCCCTCCGCGTCCAATATAACAACGCCTTCAGAGCGCTGATGGGGCTGCCGCGACACTGTAGTGCCTCGGGCATGTTTGCCGATGCTAGCGTCGACTGCTTTTATGCTACGATGCGTAAGCGGAGCGCGTCTCTGTTGCGCAGGGTGCGCGGCAGCCCCAACAGCGTTCTGATGATGATAGCTGACAGGCTCGACTGTCCGTACATGCGACGCTGCAGTGACTTCCCAACAAACAAATTGGTTATTTAAAACATATCTTATGCGACTTTCGGTTATTTAACGGTTGAATAGACGTTATTAGACAACTACGACGTTGTGTAACCGTTATTCCTACAACGATTCAGTCCCAGTGACTAAAAGGTCCTACTAAATAGTTGAGTGAACGTTTTAACGACCACTTTATACAACGTCGTATAATGGTACGACAAAATAGGTTAGGTAAACGTTATTACAACTATATAATGCAACGTCGTATAGTGGTACAAATGTATAGGTTAGGTAAACGTTTTTATGACTTCTTTATATAACGTCGTATAATTTTGCCAGTGAATAAGTTACGTAAACGTTTTTACGTCTGCTTTATGCGACGTCGTATATTGTAGGTTGGGTAAACGTTTACCCAACTAAATAATACGATGTTATATAACAGTTAGTTAAAAGGGTTCGTTTAACCAGCGTTGGTGATCTACGTAACCTTTACACGACTTTTATGTAATCAAACCGTCGCAAAAAGTTTATTTTTAGACCTGTATATAACGAAGTATTCTAGTGGTGAACTACGAATCAATATACGACTTTAGCGTTATTTTATAACCATTAAAGAACTTTAATCAGACCTAAAAATTATATAAAGGTCCATCAGGGCCTTTTTTAAAACTAACTTACATTTTGTCAGTTAACAAACATTGTTACGATATTTACAAAAATATGGATCCAGATCAATGGAAAAAGCTTAAACAAAGTGGGGCTTTTAAACGGAAAGTAAGAAAAACTTTTGAATCACTGAAAACTGGCCCGCCATCTGCGAATTCTTTACCTCAACAAAGCCTCAACAACAAAAATGGTTCCGTATAAATTTTATTTTTATTAGAAGTATTTCTATTGCTTGTTTTTTTATTATTATAGTTCTCTTATAAATGACATTCTTAAATATTCCAGATGAAACTTATGAGTCAAAATCAAAAATTAAAAGTTCATCTGGTGGCATTGACTTACTACAAAAGAATATTGTACCAGAAATAAACAGTAAGTTTATATTTTAAGATAATCACCTTATATTATAACTATATACAATGTTTCAAGTTGATTTAATTATTTTAGGTGACTCCGTTGATGATTATTTGGAGTATTTAGAGCCCTCTGAAGGACTATCTTCCGATACTTCAAGCTTATCTGCTGACAGAGATATCGAATTTCAGAAAGATATACAGAAATGGGCTGTTAATTTCAACATATCTCATGAAGCAATAAAATCTTTGAGCACACTCCTTAATAAAAGATTTCCTAATATAGTTCCGAAAGATCCTAGAACGCTTTTAAGGACAAATAGTGTCAATATAACACTATATACTGTTGATGCAGGCCAGTATTGGCACAATGGAGTAACAGTGACTCTGAGAAGAATATTTGAGAATAGTTCTGATGTACCAGATAATATCACATTAACATTCAATATAGATGGTCTCCCTCTTTATAATAGCTCGCGACAACAAGTTTGGCCTATACTTTGTCATATTTTTGAAAAACCGAAACTTTCACCATTTGTTGTCGGTATTTATGCAGGAAATGGCAAACCTAGTGACCTTAAAGCTTATTTACAACATTTTGTGGCTGAAATGCAAGAACTTCTTCGAGATGGTTTAAAAGTTACTACTAAAGATGCATTAGACAAGAAATGCGTTGTTAAAATTAGAGCTTTTATTTGTGATTCTCCTGCTAGAGCTCTTCTAAAAGGTCCAGCTCCAGTTGATAAAAGACACATCATGATTTTGTTAAGAGATTGAGCTACTATAGATTAAAATTCCCGTAAAATATAAAAAAAAACCCGTTTTTTTGTGTTGTGTGATATACTACATCAAAATAATGATGTGTTATTATTTTGACAATAAATTTACGAAAAAATTGAAGACTGGAATAAATGGACAACTAGTCCTAACTCGAAAACGACTTCGAACCGATAGTAACATGCGAGCCGTGCGTCCCCGCGGTCGTTACTCTTCGCATATCAATCAGCTGATATTAAATAAGTGTTTCTGAGTTAATGAAACACAAAATCTAATAACTATTCCTTCGAGTTGATCAATATTTTTTATTTTATTTGAAAAAAATAATCTTATTTTTTAAATCTAACGTTACCTTTCATTAGTAATGGTGATGGGTAATCGTTTTGCCGCGGGAAAACAACCATCGAAATTTCACGGAGTATGTACCTACCATATAGTTTTATTGTTAAATTCGCACTCAATATTAAATGCAGAAAACTATTCCAGGAGTTTGCAACTTCAACGGTAAACATGGATGCCTGAAATGTACAGTTATTGGAGAGTATTCTGAATCATCGCATACAGTGGTATTCCCGAAGATAGATTGCCCTAAAAGAAATGACACTGATTTCCGCTCTAAAAAATATGGTCGACATCATAAGTTTGACTCTCCTCTTCTTGAACTGCCGATAGATATGGTTGAACAAGTCCCTTTGGGTGATTCCTTACATCTCATAGATTTAGGAATAGTGAAAAGACTTCTAATTGGATGGCGAGATGGAAATTTTGGGAAATATCTAACTAAGTGGTGTTCTCGAGATATTACGAAAGTTTCCAATTTTTTAATTGTTTGCAAAATGCCTACTGAAATTCAAAGATCGGTTCGATCTTTAGAAGTGTTGGCACATTGGAAGGGTTCTGAGTTTCGCACATTTCTCTATTACCTTAGTTTTATTATCTTAAAAGACGTTTTATGCTACGAAGCATTCTACCATTTCATGTGTTTCTTTTGCGCAATTACTATCTGTTCACATAAGCAATATTTTGTTTATTTACAGCTTGCTGAAGAAATGCTCAAACATTTTGTAACTTTTTATGGAAATATTTATGGTAAAGGTTATGTTACCAGTAATGTACATAATTTATCCCACTTAGTTGATGAAGTAAGAAAGTTCGGCGTACTACAAGATTTTAACACATTTCCATTCGAAAACAAACTGTTTACTATTAAAAAAATGGTAAGACAGGGTAATAAACCATTGAGTCAAATAGCTAGAAGAATTGTAGAGAGAAGTTATGTAGAAGTAAATCATTTTGATGAAAAGCACATAAATAAATATCCGTTTATTAAAACTAAAAGAACCAAAAATGGTGCAATAACGGTTCTTCATTTAGAAAATTTTATCATATCACCTAAAAATAATGACAACTGGTTTTTAAGCACTAGTCATCATGTGGTTGAAACAATAGCTGTGAATGAGTGTGATGAAAATATATTAATACTTGGCAAATATTTAGATAATTGCATCGATGCATTTGAAAAGCCCATGAAATCTTCACTACTCAACATATTTATATGTAATATCAATAATGTGACCAAAAGAGAGATTACATGTACAGTTTTAGATATTAAATGCAAATTGGTGTGTACAGTGTTTAACGAGTACATGTATTTTGTACCTTTAGTGCATACATAGTTGTAAGTGGTAACTTAAAAATAAAAATGCTGAAAAACTGTTTATATCTTTTTATTTACTAAGTTTTGGCATGCAAAATCACAGTAAGTACAATTAAATAAAAAAGTGGAACTTTTAATATTTTTAGAACTTTCCTTATTACCTACACAATCACTAAAAATAAAGGTTTGCCGCGCAAAGTTGAGACACAGCTTAACGTGGAAGCGCCGAACATGCCCGCGAAATTCAAATTTTTTTTTATACAAAAAGTTATAACGTTTTTAACCCAGTACACATAGTCCAATTTTTATGAATTTTGGAAACGTTGTAGATATAGTGATGAATTTTTCTTTCAAATAAAAATGTACAGACCTAGTTTTTCACTGTATCTACGTTTCCAAAATTCATAAAAATTGGACTATGTTTACTGGGTGAAAACGTGCCGGCTACTGTATCTTACGGCCAGTCGCATGAGTAGTGGCGCAAGCTGAGTGACTAACGGGGTAGCGGGGTAACGGGAGAGGTGGGAGAGTAGTTTAATAACAACAACAGTTTGAAAGATAAGTACCTTAAGTCGGATATGTGGTCGCGAATGATATTTTAAGCAGATAAATGGTAGTAACAATGATTACACTCGTCTTCCGGAAAATGATCATATATACTGAATACTAAACAAGTTTGACACCAGAAAAAATTATAACTCAATAATTGCATAACTTTATCGCTACCAGTTACAACAAAATGAGCTGGTATTCGAGTATTAGTAGGAGTGGGACTGTGACAGTTAAAGCAATTGCTTGACAATATAAAATGAGTTCTTCTCCAAGGCCACTTGCTCCTTTTGAGGTTTTTTAAATCATGCCGTGTTATAAATTTATCGACATCTAAAAACACTACCATAATTTACTGATGTCCACTTTACTTCACCTGGAAAATTACAATAAATGTTAATTATCTGTCATTTTATGAAACGTGGGTCCGAAGTAAGTATTAAAATAAAAAAAGTCACATTAATACTTAACGCGTTTTTTATAAAATATTACACCGTGTATAATGGTTTTATTTTGCAAAGTAGGTAAATGTAACACAAGCATAGTAACATAATTTTAATTAAGTCATTAAAATCAAGTACATTCAATAAAATTAATGTCATTTGTAATGTGATCGTCATTCTCTGTTCATTGTTTATATCTCACGGAACTCTAAAATCATTTATAATGGCCGGCTATCTTGGTCGCAAGAAACCGCATTATGGACCTTTTCGTTCTATAAATTGTTGTATAGAAGTCACTTCATAACTTTGACAAGATGGCTGGTATTTAGTATAAAAACAAATTTTAAATAATAATCAACAATTGTTAAATTTCAACGAATTCGAGGGGGGTGCAAAAAATTTCACAACAACACACCTATATTTAATCATAAAACTTAAGGTCCCATAAAAACAAGGTGTTACACACTCTGTTCGCGTATATTACAAACCTTAAATAGTAAATGTCAATTTAGTTATGATAATTTCTAACTTACCTTTTAAATTCTATTTTTATAAAACACGATGCAGCAAATATCAGGAACGAATGAGAATTAATGGAATGGACTGAATGTATACTATAAACGTCGATGTTAAACACTTGTGCGACATTTCAGTCATTTTTCAATTATTTATCTAACCAAAAAGTCGGTCGGAAACTTTTATTTAACATTTAAGCAACGTTAAAATAGTTCTCCACTAACTTTTATGTAACTTTTAAATAACAATAATGTTGTATAATTTGGGCCTATTTCGCGTTATATAAACGTCTACAACTACGTTTATACAACCCACCTTATAGAACCAACAGTAAATGAAAAACGTTTACTCATCTATTATACAACGTAAATTTGTTACTTGGGTTACACGTCACCTATAGTCGTAGGTCATAATGTTGTGATAGGTAATGTAAGTGTTGTACGTAAGGTGGTTTTTGTTTTGTATTTTATTGTAATGTTTAATGTATTGTTTGATGAAGTTATGTGTGATGACAATACATCACATTTTGTATATTGTGTATGAGTCATTGTAACTCGATTGAATAAATGAATAATATAAAGAATCACACCAAAATTTACCTTAATTTACAACTTTTTTATTTTTCGTAATTTTCCCTTTATTTGTGCTATAAGACCTTACTTTTAGCCCTCGGTGCGCGAGTCCAACTCGCTCTTGACCGGTTTTTAGGGTTCCGTAGTAAACAAGGAACCCTTATAGTTTCGTCATGTCCGTCTGTCTGTCTGTCTGTCCGCGGTCTAGCTCCAAGACTGTTAGTACTAGAAAGTTGTAATTGGGTATGGGTATACATATTAATCATGGCGACAAAGTGGTAAAAAAATATTAAGCTTTAAAGTGCAAATTTTTGTTAGAGTCAAGTGTCCCCCCCCCCTGCCAGCTAAATGGTTGGTTTTAGATTTATGTGAAATAATTCACGGCAATAGCTTATATAACGAATTTAAAAGGAAAACTATCACAGCTGAGTAGGCTTTACAAGTTAACGAGTAATAATCGACCAACTTAGATTTGCGGTTGTTAAAACATGTTCTCCTATACATTCTGTATGAAAGATTTTTTTTTTCAACGAAAAGTGTAGTTTTTCTTGGGATAAATTCGTTCCGTAGTACATTGTGCGTGGTCCGACATGCATTTGGGCGGTTTTTTTATACTGCAACGACACTTTTAAATTTTAAATATCTTGGAAACGGCTGGGCATATCAAAGTTTTGATAAAATTTCAACCCCCCCTTATATCCCCCTCTCAGCTAGAACCTACATTCAGTTAGACCCCTTAGACTCCATTTTTGACCCCCTTTTCTTTTGACCCCCAATATCTGTAATTAAGTATATCTTACAACTCTCTTATATAACCTCCCCCCGAACCTCCCATCGATATTCTCCCGCGACCCCCTGATCCCGATACACCCCCTGCACATCTCCCCCCTTCCCTCCTCTTTTCCCCCCTCCCCCGTGCTCCTTCAGGGTTACCTCACCCTCCCCGGGTATTAACTTTGGAGCCAGAGGTCGCAGACCTATCAAGTTTGGGGTCCCCGAAATCAGGAGAAAAAGACCTCTCTTTTGGCTTCATTAAAATCACGGGAAAACGCCACATTATTATTTTGGTATTGTGTGGTGCTGCGGTGTACGCTGTGTGTGTGGCGTATGCACTCACTTACCTACTCATTTTATGACAATTCCTTCACTAATTAATCGAAAAGAACTTCGTTCTATCCGGGTGTCCCTTGACACCTCTCAAGTTTTTTCAACTACAAAGTTAAATTTGTTTTTGGGATAAATTCATCCCAACTACGGAACCCTTCATTGTGCGTGGTCCAACACGCACTTGGCCGGTTTTTTTTAGTTAAAAACCCATAATTTCAAAGAAAGTTGATAAAATTTGCTTTAAAAAGTTTTTTATTTCAAATCTCTGGCTTCTATAGTTTAGGAGAATTTGCAATTTTAAAAGTGTGGTACTAAGTTTTGAATATGAATAGAAATAAGAATATATTTATTTGCATTAAACATGGTACAATAATGGTCTTAATAATAGGGTTATGATCTTCATGTCTCGCCACGGACTGGCATACAAATATTTTAAAGGAAACGCGTTCCATATAATTTGAAGGCCAGTTTAGAAAAAAACAACATAATATCCACTGAACATAGTCAAGTAGGTATATATACCAGAGTCAAGCCTTCGTTTATCATTAGTTCATTACACATTGAGTCGTCAACATGTTGAGGTCATTTCTTGTGTTGTTTATTTGCTGTGTGGGGTTCAGTGTACCCTACAGTGTACTGATAGATCCGGATTCTGATCCATTTTCATTTAAACAAGGCAAGTATTTTTAATTAAGTCGTGCTTGTTCTTGCCAGCACCCCAACGTGACTCACTCACAATCATAATCCACTTCATTTGGAGGGGATTCGTAATTCATTGCTTTACCTATTTGTTTGCTCGACAATGTGTGTAGCTAAACAACGCATTGAATATTGTTGAATTGTCAAAATAAAAGGGATTGTAAGTGTGTTACGCTTGTTATTTTTTTTTTGGGTGGGAAATTATCAAATAACTTCTCCCGCTCTGGGCAGAGCGGGAGGGCGTGTCAGACTCTTACTGACTAAAACCCACCCGTGTTCCTTCGGTAGCCCTGTTGCCGGGGGCCACGATTTCCCTATCGGTTTTCTTCGCACCCCCGGCAGGCATTGGCCCTGGCGGACCCCGTCAATTCTGCTGACATCTGTTTGAGGCGCGCGTGGAACACAACGCGCCGTCGACCCGGGCCTGGTCCTTATCGGACGGCAAGCTACCCATTGCTCACCGTCCGCAAGTGTGTTACGCCTGTGGGCAGCTGGTCTAGTGGCAAGTGTTCTTATTACACCATTCTCATTCATAATATTAAATAAATATAGGGCCTGATTTAGAAGGCAGTACCTACATCTCGATACGGCTCACATTGTGAGGGGACATTGTCTCTGGAGCCCTAACCACCGCTAGCTTGGACCTTGCTCCCGTCACAGTCGAACCACTTTTTTTATATATTTAAATGTTTTCATAATTTTTAATATTTAAAATGACATAAATTGATGATTATTGATATGATTTACTTAGTGAATAAAAGAAATAATACTTAAACATAAATCCAATTCATACCTACTTATTTGGATAGAATGGGTAGAAAAAATCGTGTTTAAAATTAAATTTATGTATGATTATCATCTAATCAGAGGTGGGTTCGAACTCGAGACTTTCCAGATTCATTTGCATTTTGTAAAATAATAACTTGCCTAAAAAACGGTGAAGGAAAACATCGTGAGAAAACCGGCAAGCCTGAGATATATTTCTCGAAGGCATGTGAAGCCAAGTCAGAGATCCATGTGCGGCATAAAAACTCTGACACCAGGTTAATCACTAACCACACGAAAAAGAAGAAGATCATCTATTTTTCAACTTGAACTAACTAAATTGATCCAGAAGACAACATGATTATTCTCAACTGCCAATCAACCATGACCTCCGCTTTGTATGAGAAGTAAATAATAAAAGCAGAGAGGACATAGCTAGTCTGTCTGTTAGTGCGTTTATCGTGTTTTTTCTCTGTCTAGTTAATGGTTTTATAAATACTATATCTCATTCAAATGCTATTTTTATTCTAAGCATAAACAAAAAATTGATGAGGTTATCAACTATAAGGAAAAATTATTGCGGTTTTTTCTTCAAATCTGTATTAATTATTGCAAGATGCCAATAAGGGGAAGTACTTACAACCGCCGAAACTGGTACGAAACGTACACAAAAAACTTGACAAAAACCAGTGCTATTGACTTAAGTGCTTGCTACACGGTCGCCAACCGCGTCCCGACAGAGGAGACCATGGTGGTATACGACAAAATTTCAAACAGCTCTGCCTGCCGCCAACCAAGATCACCTCTGTCGGGGACGCGATTGTCAGCCGTGTAGCAGGCACTATATTGATTGACAAACGCACTAGAATGTGATATTTAACAACTAAATTTTATATAATAATACGTATAGTAGGTCGTATGTGAGTAATAAATCGTATGTGGATGTACTTATTCTAAGGGATGGTTACTAAATAACTTGTGTGACACCAATTAAAACAACAGGAAACAAAAAAATTGTTCCTACCTATGGCCTGTTTCAAAATTTTCTTGTGAGAATGTAAACAAATGGATCAGAAAACATATCTGTGGATGCCAATTTTCAGTGTGCTTTGATTTGATTATTTGAATACTAAAACCCGAAATTCTAATTTGAAAAGCACTTTAAATATGTTTTTCATGTGACATCATCATCATCATCGTTCTAGCTGAAAGACGTCCACTGCCGGACATAGGCGTCCCCCAAGCACCGACACTTCGACTTGTTCTATGCTTCCCGCATTCAGCGGATTCCTGCGACTTTCACAAGGTCATCGGTCCACCTTGTAGAAGGCGTTCCAACGCTACGTCTTCCGGTACGCAGTCGCCACTCCAGAACCTTTCGGCCCCATCGAACACCTATTCTGTGAGCAATGTGTCCTGTCCATTGCCTTTAAGTTTGGCAGCTTTGGCAATTCTTCGGAATATGTCGGTTGTCTTGGTTATCCTGCGGATCTCTTCATTTCTGATTCGATGACGTAGAAAATCTCCAAGCATAGCCTTCTCCATTGACCTTTGGGTGACTTTTAGCCTTCTAGTAAGGCCCATTGTGAGCGACCACGTGTCATGTGATAGTTGCGATTAATTTTATAATATCAATTTTCGTCGATGATTTCCCAAGTAGCATTTAATAATTTTATTCAAACAATAATTGTCGGAAAATCTGGTGAGATGTAAAGTTTAAACCTTCTAAATACTGATGAATCTGTAACTAATTCCCTTGTGAAGTGAGTGATTGTGTAAAAATTTAACGTGACCAGGGTTTGTTTATACTTTTATCAGATACTTTTGGAACAAACTATAAGTACCTTTTGTATGGCGTCAAAACAACAGTCCGTTTCATCTCTACTTATTAGGTACCTATCTATTTTATTTTACATTATCGTTTTCTTTTTTTAAGAATGTGGGCCAAACGAAGTACCTGCAGGATGCATCAATCCATGTCCTCCTCAGACGACTTGTCAGGATCGCGAAAACCATATTTATTGTTTAGATGTAGTCGTGCCTTGTGAGTACCAATGCCACTGTAAAGAAGGTTACATCAGAAAGAATGGCGGCGGGGAATGTATACCAATAGAAGAATGTGGTAAGTAAAAAATGTTGTGTGACACTTCACAGAACAATGAACCAAGCAACAATGCCCGACGTTCGCACAGACGTAATAAAATCGCGGCGATTTTTTTTCTTGCACTTGATTTTCAACGCTCTGGTTAGCGCCGAGAGTTGAAAATCAAACTGTGTTTTTTCAGTGTGCTGAGACGAAAATGCGTCCCAGCGTGTTGGTTTCTAAACGCTCGACTTAACACCGAGAGTTAAAAATCCAGTGCGCGATAAAATCCCGCCGCGATTTTATTACGTCCGTGCGAACGTCGGTTAAATCTCCTTCCGTGTCGATCACACAGTTTTAACATCAAACTCGAATATTAGCAATTTTCAAGCCCACATAGCTCATTGAATAGGTACCTACCACCTACTTATTTAAACAACATTGCTTTTAAGGAATTTACTGCACCAGAGATGAAGAGTATACTGATTGCAAACTATCTTGCCTAAACGAAACCTGCTCTGCAATGAAGAATCCGTCAAAATGCGTCAGCGAAGAGTCGGAGCCTTGCAAACCGGGATGCACTTGCAAGGACGGATATTTTAGGGATGACGAAGATTCAACGTGCATACCGGAATACTTATGTCCTGTGATTGAGGATACTATTGTTTAGCTTGAGAAAATGAATACGAATAGGTCTTCAATATTTCTAAACAAGTTTTTTCATCTAGAAAGTTCTACAGAGTTTTAATTGTTAAGTTACACCTAACTCATATTGTTATTATTGTTGCTGATGCAAAGAAATAAACATCTAAAGAATGATAAATGTACCTACCAATTTTTATTTTATACTAGCTGCGCCCCGCGGTTTCACCCGCAGAAGTCTCGATCCCGTGAGAATATCGGGATAAAAAGTATCCTACGTGTTAATCCAGGTTATAAACTATCTGTGTGCCAAATTTCATCCAAATTCGTTCAGTAGTTTTTGCGTGAAGAAGAGACAAACATACCCACACACTCACAAACTTTCGCCTTTATTATTATAAAGGCGAAAGTTTGTGAGTGTGTGAATACGCTAATATTTTAGTGTGATTAGCGTTTGCCTTTTTTTAAAGGGAAGTTCTGCAAATACAGATACGATTGTAAAATTTCTTTCAACAATTAAAAGCAAACTAACTTTTAATGCCATTACAATACGCGGTTACTGAGGTAATTTTTATTTATTTTTATTTATTAAAACTTTATGCACAAGTAAAAACATACTGTACAAAGGCGGACTTAATGCCTTACGCATTTTCTACCAGTCAACCTTAGGGTGATGCAGAGACAAAACATGGCAGGTGCAACATAAATGACAGATAACTTGAAAATGAATACATACTAATACATAGATATATAAATACATACATATAAACCAATTAAACTTTATCAGGAGAAATAACGATAGGTAGAGGAGAAAACAAATCCAGCAAATCAGCGCTGCAAAGATTCTGCCAACTTTTCACGAATATGTGGGAATCTATTTGCGGCTGAGGACTGAGTTAATACGATTGCTTTGCTTGAAGAACTCATTTCCAATTGTTCTTTAACTTCTTGTTAAGTTTTCATAGGTACGTGTTATGTGACGTATGTAGGTTATGGAATTATAGGTATACACCTATACTTACCTATCCGTGATTACCTAACTGTAGGTAAAGTTGATATACAGTGTGATTCTTTATAATGTGCATATATCGAAATGAGGGAATCTATACTTAATTTTAACGACAGAAAAAATATTTAAAAAAATCTAAATACTTTTTGAATACTTTTTTTATGGAATAAAAAAAAAGTTACACCGTTTTGTTACAATTTTTTTTTAAATTGTAACAAAACGGTGTAACTTTTAAACTAAATCATCTATCACGCTTAAACAAACTCCATAATGATTGGAATTGAAAATAAACATGTTTATTTTAGCAAAAATATGTATTTTTTTCATCAATTTTTATAATAACAGTAAAATTTTTATCAACAGGATGCCTAAAAGATTTTTTTTAAATTTAATATTAAAAAAAAGTAAAAATTTTTTTTTTTCCTTCGTTAAAATTAATAATATCGAAATATGTGCACATTATAAGAATCACACTATTCCAAAGACATTTCTGTAGCTTATCTTCGACCTAACTGGTTGACACCAAAGATAAAAGAATTATTGAGACGTAAAAACTTATCAACAGATAACGGAAAACAATAACGGATGAACGGAAATTATTGTAAGGTAATTTTTTATTTATTTCATACATAATGTTACTTAGTTTTACTTTACATATGTAACATCTGCCAAACTGCAAAACAATTTTTCGGCAGTAGGTTCTCGTGTTTGCACGAATCTTTGCTTAGTTAAGCAAATTATGTTTAGATAAACATAATTAAAATTAAATCTAGGTACTTAAGTCAAAACTAAGACGATGGTTCTGTAGACAATGACTCTGTATGTGGATACAGATTAGTTAACCACTAAAGATCACAAAAAATACAAATTTAAATAAACTTAGTAGAAGAAACTTCACCAGAAATGATCGATATCTACTTGCTGATGATAAAAGAAACATGATTTTCTGAACTCTTATTTTCAAATAACTACATACAGCTGATTACGGGGCCTCTGGTAATGTGTGTGTTGGTGTGACTTGTACCCAATTATTAGTTTAGACTTTTTCATCTGTTTTTTGTTTCATGTCTGACAAGTTTTGCTAGCTAATTTAATTTGAACTTGTACCACAACAATTAATCCTAGTTTATTGGATATTCTAGTTCCGGGTAATATGTCTTTCATTGACTTGTATGTGCCCTGGCGGCTGTGAGTATGTCATGTCACTCAGATGTCTCGCTGATTGTGGCGCGTGTGTAAGATCATTTAGCTCCCTTCAAAATGGTTGAGCTGAATAGTGCTGATCCATGCGTCATGTTTGTGAACGGGCGCCGTCAGTTGGGACTGGTCATCTCTTATTTGGGTTATTTTAATTTATATGAATTTTTGAATTGTGTTTTGTTTTTATCATTTTAATACTTTTAACGTTCACGTGTGCACGTCTTTCTACATTGTTCTCCCATAAATAATTTCAACATGAATGATGTAACCAATATTTTGTAATATTTTTTATCAATTTAAAATCGTGTCCGTGGAGTTTCTTGCCCGTTCTTCTCCATAGGTACCTACTACGCTTTGGAATGGCCAACTAGCTTCATATTTCTGACTGACCGACTCCTTGACAATTCAAAAGTGCCTGTAAATGATTTAATCAAAATAAAATGCTTTTGAATTTGAGTAAATAAAATGATAAAGTCAAAGTCAAGTAAAGTTAAATAATTTATTTCAATTGGACATATGAAAGGCACTTTTGAACGTCAAAATGTACAAAAAATAGATTTGTTCTAGTCACCCCTTCCAAAAGGTTGTTTTCGTATGGAGAAAAATGGGCAAGAAACTCCACCATTATCTATTCTTTCAAAATGTTTAACAAGGTTTTTTAAATATTAATTATATGTGAAGACGATACACCTGGAATAGGTAAAATACTTTACCACAATAGGTAAAAGAATTAAAAATGAAGCAATGACAGATAAATTGCATGTGAGCAATTTATCTGTCATTGCTTCATTTTTAATTACAATCATTGTAAAAGCATACGATAATTCTAAACATTTTACAAGTAATACTAATAAATCTGTGTGTGAGTTCAAGTAATCACAGAATGTAAAATCAATGTTATAAAAATAATAAATTATACTTACAATTAAATTAGCAACTAGTTTGATTTTGTTTACTCTAAATTGTCCTATAGAGCAGGACCAGTATGTTTCCAAACATTCATATCTTGGATTTAATCCTCTAATTTGTAATATGCTTCTTTACAAAGTGTACGTAAAGTGTAAAGGGAACCCTAAATAAATCACGAACAACAGAGTAAACTAAAGTCACTAATTCAGTAGGTATACATTATTTACGTAGTTATATATAAGAGTCAAGCAAGCTTCCGCTTATCAATGCACATTGAGTCGTCAACATGTTCGCATTTTCTCTTGTGTTTTTTGTAAGCCTTGTGGGGTTGAGTGTGGGCAGTGAGGCTCAGGCGGATATGGAGGGATATGCGGACTACCGGCTGATTGAAACCAAACTACCAGGTAGGTGTTCATAAATATCACTTTTCTAATACATTTTTTACTTTCAAAAGCTACTAAGAGTTACAGCCAGGGGTGTATGTTGTTGTTGCAAAAATATATACGAAAGTAATAGACTGGATAGATAGATAGATAGAATATTCTTTATTATGTAGGTACACCAAAAAAATTACAAATATTTATTTAGAAATTTTACATTAGGTGACACAATGGGCGGTCTTATCGCTAAAATGTAAGATTTTTTAGGACCGGGAGAAGCTAGGGAGGGGGATTCCGTTTACCGTCGCGCCTAGAAGAAATTCTACAAAAGACGCGATGGCAGACGGAATTTCCCTGGCGGAGACGTCATCAGCATACTGCGTACGCATTCGAAAATCAACCTTGACCAAACAGCCTTACGATGGCTTAAGTGATAGTCGAAGCTAATTCTATTTTTGAAGTCTGTTGAATCCAATTGAATGATAACCAACTCCTTAAAAAATATCTAAACTGGCTCTATCACCACTATAATAGGCAATTTCTTATTAATCATTATTTTTCTATTCTATTTTCCAGAGTGTGGGCCGAACGAGGTATTAAACCATTGCGTTGGGTGCCCTTCCGAAGATTCTTGCTATGATCGTCATCAGATTTCCTGTCCAGCCGCATTCTTGGGTTGTAGCCCCGGATGCGTTTGTAAGGAAGGTTTCATCAGAAAGACTCTGGGCCGCGAATGTATACCGAAAGATGAATGTGGTAAGTTTTAAGAGTGTGATGGGGTAAGTTCGGCGCTGGGATAAGACCGTATGACTCAAATTCCCAGATAATATCGCAATATTTCGCCCTACTTACGGCAATATCTATACTTCCATACTTATATTATAAACACAAAAATAATTCTATCTCTATCTGTTACCTTTTCACAAAAGTCAAGTCGGCAAAAGTCTCTTTTGAACTAGTAAAGGCACGAGAATTTTACTACGTTTTTATATGTTCACTAACTTAATTAAACTTTGTTTTCAGGTGTTCCCTGTGTGATATTTGAACAGTATACGGAATGCAAACAGAGCTTGAACGAAACGTGCTCTTCAATTGTGAGTCCGTCAAAATCGAATAGCGACAGTAAAGAGGCATGCACACCTGGATGCGGGTGCTGGAACGGATATTACAGGGCAGATGAAAATTCTCCTTGTATGCATCGTTGTCGATGTCATGAGTTGCAAGATTCGCCCGATTGTGCGTCTTGGATAGTTACTCCTCGCTCAATTTTCTGAACTACCTATTCGAACTATATTACAATATTCGAATTTTGAAGGTCTATTGGTAGGCATTCAGATGTTAAGTTTTTATGTACCTAACTCATTATTTGTTGAATTAATGTTATGCAATAAACATCCAACTGTAAAAATAAGGATTGTGTGGTTTTATGAAACCACGGTAAAAGTGAAACTTTTAAGCGAACTATAGGCGCCGTCATATTGGCCTTGGCTGCTCTGACGAGCGCCTTTCACTTTATCCCTACTCCGCGGCCGACCGTCACGCGACATGCAACACACAGACGACAAAGTTTGAGACGATGTAATAAAAGTTTCACTTTAAAAATTGTTTTATTTAATTTACCAATAGATAACCCAATAGGGTTAGAAGGCAGCTCCGCTCACTACAGACTGGGCCCACAGGTTACTTAATATAATCAATTTAGAGAAGGTGCAACCGGCTCCTCCTCTAAATTGAATATAGTAAGTTTTATCGTCAGTAAGTAGATATCGATAGGTATCAATAATTTCTGGTGAAGTGTCTTCAATTAAGTTCATTTAAACTTGTATTTTTTGTGATCTTTGGTGGGTAACTAATCTGTATCCAAATACAGAGCATTGCCTACAGAACCATCGTCTTGGTTTTGACGAGATTTAATTTTTATTATTTTAACTAAACATAATTTGCTTAACTAAGCAAAGATTCGTGCAAATATCACGAGAACCTACTGCCGGAAAATTGCTTTTCATTTTGGCAGATGTTACGAAAAGTAAAACTAAGTAAGATTATAAAAAAAAAAAAAAAAAAACGTGTGCAATTCACACGTGGTAGAAGTGAAACCTTCAAAAATGTCTATCTCATTTTCTCCCACGTTAAATCTTATGAATTTATGTGTCTGTCTCTTTTCACGTCGGGATATATATACATATTTTTTTTAAGTACGTTCCCGATTACTCGAAGACCGCTGGACCGATTTGAAAAATTATTTTTTTGTTTGAAATTGGTCCCATTGTCATTTGGTCACGATCTGATGATTGGATCTTGGAGAAATCGAGGGAACTCTTCAAATATTATAGGCATATGTATAGCGATTTGGGTATTTTTGATGACCAGTTGACATAAGGCTATTGTAACAAAAGTAAAAAAAAAAAACATTTTTACAAAAAATACAATCCGAAATTAAAGTTATTTCTCACTTTGTAGTTTGGAAGTCGGTTGTATTTTTCGTAAAAATGTTTTTTTTACTGTCGCTTTTAAGTTTCATCGACTTTCAAATCACAACGATGCTAAAGAAGTTTTAACTTCAAAAATCCTTACAAAGTTCTATAATTTTGCGTTCTATAGTACGTTATTATTGAGACGCAAAAACTTATCAACAGATATAATCTGTTGATAAGTTTTTGCGTCTCAATAATTCTTTTATCTTTGGTGTCAACCAGTTAGGTCGAAGATAAGCTATAGAAATTTCCTTGGAATATATCACCTTTACCTACAGTTAGGTAATCTCAGATAGGTAAGTATAGGTGTATACCAACAATTCCATAACTACATACGTTACATAACAGGTACCTATGAAAACTTAACCAGAAGTTAAAGATCAATTGGAAATGAGTTTTCCAAGCAAAGCAATTGTGTTTATCTTGCAACTCAGCCGCAAATAGATTCCCTCAGTAACCGTGTATTGGCAATAAAAGTTAGTTTGCTTTAATTGTTGAAAGTATCTGTATTTGTAGCACTTTCCTTTAAAAAAAATGCAAATGCTAATATAAAATAAAAATTGGTAGATACATTTATTATTCTTCAGATGTTTATTTCTCTACAGCAGCAATAATAATAACAACATGAGTTAGGTGTATCTTAACAACTAAAACTCTGTAGACCTTTCTAGATGATAAAACTTGTTCAGAAATATTGAAGACATTCGTATTCATTTTCTAAAGCTAAACAATAATATCCTCAATGTCAGGACATGCGTATTTCGGTATGCACGTTGAATCTTCGTCATCCCTAAAATATCCGTCCTTGCAAGTGCATCCCGGTTTGCAAGGCTCCAACTCTTCGCTGGCGCATTTTGACGGATTCTTCATTGCAGAGCAGGTTTCGTTTAGGCAAGATTGTTTGCAATCAGTATACTCTTCATCTCTGGTGCAGTAAATTCCTTAAAATCAATGTTGTTTAAATAAATAGGTGGTGGTAAATGTACCTATTCAATGAGCTATGTGGGCTTGAAAATTGCGAATATTCGAGTTTGATGTTAAAACTGTGTGATCGACACGGAAGGAGATTTAGCCGACGTTCGCACGGACCGGACGTAATAAAATCGCGGCGGGATTTTATCGAGCACTGGATTTTGAACCCTCGGTGTTAGGCCGAGCGTTGAGAATCCAATGCGCTGGGACGCATTTTCGTCTCAGCGCGCTGAAAAAACACACTGTTGGATGTTCAACTCTCGGCGCTAACCAGAGAGTTGAAAATCAAGTGCAAGAAAAAAAAACACCGCGATTTTATTACGTCTGTGCGAACGTTGGCTTACAGACGTCGGGCATTGTCGCTTGGTTCATTGTTCTGTGAAGTCACACAACATTTTTTACTTACCACATTCTTCTATTGGTATACATTCGCCGCCGTCATTCTTTCTAATGTAACCTTCTTTACAGTGGCATTGGTACTCACAAGACACGACTACATCTAAACACAAATAGTTTTCACGATCCTGACAAGTCTTCTGAGGAGGACATGGATTGATGCATCCTGCAGGTACTTCGTTTGGCCCACATTCTTAAAAAAAGAAAACGAAAATGTAAAGTAAAATAGATACTTAATAAGTAGAGATGAAACGGACAGTTGTTTTGACAGATACTGAATATCCGGCCATACAAGAGGTACTCATAGTCTGTTCCAAAAGTATCTGATAAAAGTATAAACAAACCTTGGTCACGTTAAATTTTTACACAATCACGCACTAAAGGGAATTAGTTACACATTCATCAGTATTTAGAAGGTTTAAACTTTACATCTCACCGGATTTTCCAACTATTATTGTTTGGAAAAAAATATTAAATGCTACTTGGGAAATCATCAACGAAAATTTATATTATAAAATTGATCGCAACTGTCACATGACACGTGGTTGCTCACAATGGGCTTTACTAGAAGGCTAAGAGTCACCAAAAAGTCAATGGAGAGGGCTATGCTTGGAGATTTCCTACGTCATCGAATCAGAAATAAAGAGATCCGACATATTCCGAAGAATTGCCAAAGCTGCCAAACTTAAATGGCAATGGGCAGGGCACATTGCTCGTAGAACAGGTAATCGATGGGGCCGAAAGTTTCTGGAGTGGCGATTGCGTACCGGAAGACGTAGCGTTGGAACGCCTTCCACAAGGTGGACCGATGACCTTGTGAAAGTCGCAGGAATCCGCTGAATGCGGGAAGCATAGAACAAGTCGAAGTGGCGGTGCTTGGGGGACGCCTATGTCCGGCAGTGGATGTCTTTCAGCTGGAATGATGTTGATGATGATGTCACATGAAAAATATATTTAAGGTGCTATTAAAATTAGAATTTCGGGTTTCAGTATTCAAATAATCAAATCAAAGCAGTCAATTTCTAAGTCACACTGAAAATTGGCATCCACAGATATGTTTTCTGATCCATTTGTTTACATTATCACAAGAAAATTTTGAAACAGGCCATAGGTATTAACAATTTTTCTGTTTCCTGTTGTTTTAATTGGTGTCACACAAGTTACTTAGTAACTATCCTTTAGAATAAGTACATCCACATACGATTTGTTACTCACATATGACCTACTCTACGTATTATTATATAAAATTTAGTTGTTAAATATCACATTCTAGTGCGTTTGTCAATCAATATAGTGTCTGCTACACGGCTGCCAATCGCGTCCCCGACAGAGGTGACCTTGGTTGGCGGCAGGCAGAGCTGTTTGAAATTTGGTCGTAAACCACCATCTACACGGTTGTAAACCACCAAGGTGTCCTCTGTCGGGACGCGGTTGGCGACCGTGCAGCAAGCACTTAAGTCAATAGCACTGGTTTTTGTCAAGTTTTTTGTGTACGTTTCGTACCAGTTTCCGCGGTTGTAAGTACTTCCCCTTATTGGCATCTTGCAATAATTATAACAGATTTGAAGAAAAAAACGCAATAATTTTTCCTTATGTTGATAACCTCATCAATTTTTTGTTTATGCTTAGAATATAAATAGCATTTGAATGAGATATAGTATTAATAAAACCATTAACTAGCCAGGGAAAAAACACGATAAACGCACTAACAGACAGACTAGCTATGTCCTCTCTGCTTTTATTATTTACTTCTCATACAAAGCGAAGGTCATGGTTGATTGGCAGTTGAGAGTAATCATGTTGTCTTCTGGATCAATTTAGTTAGTTCAAGTTGAAAAATAGATGATCTTCTTTTTCGTGTGGTAAGTGATTAACCAGGTGTCAGAGTTTTTATGCCGCACATGGATCTCTGACTTGGCTTCACATGCCTTCAAGAAATATCTCTCAGGCTTACAGGTTTCCTCACGATGTTTTCCTTCACCTTACAAAATGCAAATGAATCTGGAAAGTCTCGAGTTCGAACCCAAGGCACGCACCTGTGATTAGATGATAATGATATTTAATTTTAAACACGATTTTTTTCTACCCATTCTATGCAAATAAGTAATTATGAATTGGATTTATTATTAATTTTATGTTTATTATTTATTTTATCCACTAAACACCTACATATGAAAAAAAAAAACACGTAGATATAGGTAAAAGCAATGAGTTACAAATCCCCTCCAGCAGCAGGGCTAACATGACAAGCGCGAGAACGCTCTTTTTCTCGTTTTATCGTAATTTGTCTACGATTCTGACGTCATTCTAATCTCTAACATGACCGCAAACGACGAGTAACCTCGAAAAAGAACCGATGTTGCAAATTATTAAATACAAATTATTTTTATGATAGCAACATGTTATTTTTATGATGGCTTGAAGTTCTGTTTCATTCATTCAATTTTATGCATGGAATTATGTACTTTATTGAATAAACGTCTCTCTCTCTTAATTATTCTCTCTTTTAATTATTTATGATTAGTTTTTTATGTAACCGACTTTTTGATTGAAATTAAATGATTTCTTTGGCATGCTGAAATTAAAATACAAAATGACGGAAATTAAAATTAGTGGCATCTATACTCATTAGATAATCACCACAAATGACAAATGGGCCGACGATCGCAATTTGACAAATCGAAGTTTATTATTGTAACATAGATTTCGTTAATGAATTAATTTAATCACCATAATTGGCAAAGCGACTGGTTATTACTGAAAGTAATAGTCATTTACGTGATAGTGCTTCCCTCCTCTACTGTACACATACACACACATAAAAAAAAAAAAAAATAATAAGTACGACTATGAATCTGCCATCTTTTTTTTCGAGTTTTTTTTATGTATCATAATTTTGTCTTTTTGTCTACTCTTTATCGTCGTCAAAATCGACGAGGACTAAATACGACAAAATGACTGATTATATCGTGTTGAACTGTCAAAACTCGAGACAAATAACGTGTCATGTTAGGGTTTGTCGACAAAATATCAAGTTTGACAGAACGAGTCGAGTATTTTGTATGGCGTAGCTGTCAGAAAACGATAAAACTACAGAAATAGACAAAAATTTGTGGCGCGAGACTGGATATATGTCGCGTGTGTCATGTTAGGCCTGCTGATGAAGTGGATTGTGAACGTGAGTGAGTCACGTTGGGGTCCTGGAGTGGCAAGAACAAGCACGACTTAATTAAAAATACTTGCCTTGTTTAAATGAAAATGGATCTATCAGTACACTGTAGGGTACACTGAACCCCACACAGCAAATAAACAACACAAGAAATGACCTCAACATGTTGACGACTCAATGTATATTGATAAACGAAGGCTTGACTCTGCTATATATACCTACTTGACTATGTTCAGTGGATATTATGTTGTTTTTTTCTAGACTTGCCTTCAAATTATATGGAACGCGTTTCCTTTAAAATATTTGTATGCCAGTCCATGGCGAGAAAATGAGAAAATCGGTGGTGACACACGGACAGACGGACAAGATAAGGGTTCCGTAGTAAACAAGGAACCCTTATAGTTTCGCCATATCCGTCTGTCTGTCCATCCGCGATCTAGCTTCGAGACTCTTAGTACTAGAAAGCTGTAATTTGGCATGGGTAATTGGGTATACATATAATCACACCGAAGAAGTGGTAAAATAAAATTATGGAAAAAACATTTTTTTACGGTACCTCCCCTACACGTAAAGTAGAGATATTTATTTTTTCTATCTCGTAGTGTGGGGTATTGTTGGAAAGGTCCTTTAAAAACATTGTGAGTGTGTAAAGCCATTTTTGAATTCAGGGATTCCGTTTGCGAAATATTAAGCTTTAAAGTGCTAATTTTTGTCAGAGTCAAGCCCCCCTTTTTTTTTTTTGGGGGTGCTATTTATCAAATAACTTCTCCCGCTCTGGGCGGAGCGGGAGGGCGTATCAGGCTCTTACTGACTAAAACCCACCCGTGTTCCTTCGGTTGCCCTGTTGCCGGGGGCCACGATTTTCCTATCGGTTTTCTTCGAACCCCCGCCCCGGCAGGGTTTTCTTCGAACCCCCGGCAGGAAGTGTGCCCCCCCTGCCAGCTAAATGGTTGGTTTTGGATGTGTGAAAAAAATCACGACAGTAGTTTAAATAACGAAATTAAAAGGAAAACTATCACAGCTAAGTAGGCTCAACAAGTTAACGAGTAACAATCGACCAACTTATATTTGCAGTTGCAAAAACATGTTTTCCCATACATTCTGTATGGGAGAACATGTTTTTCAACTACAAAGTTAAGTTTGTTTTTAGGATAAATTCATCTCAACTACGGAACCCTTCATTGTGCGTGGTCCGACATGCACTTGGCCGGTTTTTTACCTTTGAGGTACGGAACCCTAAAAAGATAAAACCAAATATTTGATATTTTTAACTTACTGGCAAAAAACCCAAACAACATTATTTTATAAGTATGTTTTACGTCTTATTTACATTTTAATAACTGATATTGCCTCCTCGGGCTCTGATTACAGCTTCGAGCTGGTTTGGCATACTGAAGACGAGGTTTCGGAGGCGATGTTGGGGAATATTCTCCCATTCTTCTATCAGGGCCTGTTTTAGGGCCCTGAGTGTGATAGGAGGTGGTCTGTGGCTTCTGACTAGCCTCCCGAGCTCATCCGAGGCATGCTCGATCGGGTTGAGATCTGTACTTCTTGATGACCAAGCCATCAAGTTGATACCAACCTCTTGAATGTACACATGGCTACACATCAAGCTATACATTTCCAGTATAAGTTGACCTCGCATTGTGCGGAAATCCTATGCAATGCGAGATCAGCATAAACTGGGAATGTATAGCTTGATGTGTAGCCGTGTGTACTCTTGTACGACCCGAGCGGGCGTCATGCTGCATTAGTATCGATCCATCATCCATATTTACAAAATATGGCCCTGCATACTCATTAAGGATCTCTTGTGCATATCTTTCCCCAATAAGGGTGCCATTTTCTATGGGCACTAGCTCTGTGCGACCTTCTGAAGAGATGCCAGGCCATACATGTACAGAGCCTCCACCGTATTGGACTCTTTCTGTGAGGCAGGCTTGAATGTATCGCTCACCAGGTCGCCTGTACACTCCTCGCCTTCCATCGGAAGTAAATAGTTAGAATTGAGACTCATCAGTGAACTTTCAATATCTTGTAAGTTATTGCAATTTCAAAAGTGTGGTACTAAGTTTTGAAGGTCAGTGTATTTTGCACGATTTAAGGCTTGTGCAGACCAGCGCGACAGGCGACGCGACACAAAGACACCGCTCGTCGCGCGACGAGCGGTGCCTTTGCCAGTTTGTAAGAGCCTTTAGGATTCCTTCTACCGCCCAAAGCGCTTCCTAAAATTATATTTCATCGTAGTAAACAATTCCTACTCCTATGAATAGTTTTAGTTGGAAGCGCCTTTCAACGTGTTAAGGTATCGACAAGCCGGATACTCAGCAGAATATCCGGCGGTATATGACCGTGTGGTGTTTCAGAGCACTCGTGAACGTCAAAATAGCAGAAGCATTGCACGTTTCTTTAAACTTTTATCATCTTTATTTCGTCGCTAAGCGGTAATTGGTAGTTATCGAAATGCTAAAAAAAATTTATGTACTGAACCAATCTCAATGTATCCTATCCTAATCCTAACTAATATTATAAATGCGAAAGTGAGTTTGTTTGTTACGCTTTCACTCTAAAACGGCTGGACAGATTTGAATAAAATTTGGCACACGGGTAGACCATGACCTGAGTTAGGACATAGGATACTTATCTCGATATTCCCACGGGATCGGGACATATGCGTGTGAAACAGTGGGCGCAGCTAGTTTTATGATATTTAACGAAAAAGGTAAACTACCTACTGATCCCGGGTTTTTTAAATTATAAACTGCAACACATTTGATATATTGATTACACAAACATTTTTGTAGTTATGAACAGGGTATGTAGGGATAAAGTGAGGGATAAAAAGGTACCAGAAGCTTGTTTCAATTTGAGGATTTAAAAAAAATAAAAATGCTTTAAATTCAAATTCAAATCATTTATTTCGAGTAACATAGACTCATATTATTATTAGAATAGGCATACACATTTACAAATAAAATAAAAAAAGAATTGAAATAAAATAATTTAAAATTAAATAAAAATAAGATTTAAATAAAAATTAAAAAATACAATCAATTAAAATATTTTACTTATCAAATAAAAAAAAAAACAAGAATACATTAAATCCGTCATAAGTTACGGTTAAAAGTAGTTTTAATAAGTCAGTTGAAACGTTTATTGCTTTTAACAGAAGATCTGCATTCATCCATGAGGAGTTCTTATTCTCAATATCTGAAGGGTAGGTTAATAAAAAGCAATTAAAGGCACATCACCATACTTACATGTATACTTACCTATTAGGTAAGTACCACCAGGTTCCTAGGAAAGCATAGGGATCAGTTAAAAGACGTAACGGGGAGAGTTTCACTCCCCCTACGGGTCGGGGCCCGCAGAGCGCGGGCCGTCACTACCCCGACGCAAGTGTGAGAGGGAACACCGGTGTGGTTTTAGTCGGTAAGAGTCTGACAAACCCCTTTGCCCACCCCATGGCGGAGGACATCCATGAGAATTTTCACACCGACAAAAAAAAGAAGTTTTTATATTCATAGTTCGTTCATTCGTTCAGGCCGCTAGTACATTCTTACTCATTTCTGATGTAGGTACACAGTATACAATCATAGAAATATGGCTAAAGTATGACAGTGTCCTTATCACGTTCAGTGCCGGGAGCCCTCCTGGAACACTCCACTTGCAATATGTATGTATTGTATCCACGGCATGACGTATGAGCTCTATAAAAAGTGAGTGGATGCGAAAGTGATACTGAATTTATTAATAAGTATGGTCTACGGCAGGGGTTCCCAAACTTTTCCAGTTCGCGGCGCACACACAGGTTACAGGTTACAGGTTAGGCCCCTCTTTCCTATCTACGGCACACCAAGACACCGCGGCGCACACTTTGGGAACCCTTGGTCTACGGAGCAAAGAGCTGCCACAAGTTGTAATTTTTAGCGGTGGCGGCCCAGATTAAAACGAGTTGCAGTTTGTTTACTTCATCACCACTGCTCTTAAAATGGTGAAGAAAACATCGTGAATTATATTAGGAACGAAAAAATCGAAGACATTGTGACATAATATCTACCAACCCGGTCGTAGAATTGGTCGCACGTTGTGATGGGGTCCGCCGAAATTGGACGTACGTGAAACCACGGGGCTTTAGTCGGTAGGAGTCCAACATAACCCTCCATTTTCCCCAGACGGAGGGTACCAAGGTATCAAGGTATGAGAAATTATTTTCTACATTAGAAAAGTAAGATTAAAAAAAAATGTTTATTGCTTTAAGTTACATTGTTCTAACAAATCAGTAATTACAGACTAAAGCTGACATTGACAACTGCATGAATATCGAAAATCAATCAAAGTCCTTCCGACTTCGTTTCCTGTTTATAGTGACTCAACCAAGCTGAACAGTCGTGCGAATCCTGCGCCTCAGGACATAAACAAAGAGGGATACACGGCGAACCTTCCTCTTTTCTGTAATATCCGTCCTTGCAGGTGCATCCCAGTTCGTATGGCTCGCCGAACTCGCAGTTCGGCAGATTGACGATCGAAGAGCAGGTATAGTTGGGGCAAAATCGATTGAAACGCGTATACTTTTCATTATCGCCACATGAGTGCACAGGTCCTGAAAGAAACGTTGTTTAATTGAGTATTTTGTAGGTAAATGCGAGTTATTTGGTCGTTACCTAGGTATCGAAGAAATGCATGTCTATACACCGTAAGGACTATTTCTGCTTGCAGCGCTCGACTGCTATAAAAAGCGGCCGTTAAACAGGATATCATCCTGTTCACGGGATTTTGTTTTCAAATTGCTTAGATATCCGTTTATTCGATAGTACCTACAGTTCGCACCAAAAGTTATTTTCAGGCCACTTTAAAGTAAGCGCTATCTAAGGGCCTGTGCACACCACGTTTTTAAACGCGCGTCGACGGCGCGCTTTTATCCTACAGAGCAGTTCAGCAGGGCTAACATGACAAGCGCGAGAACGCTCTTTTTCTTGTTTTATCGTAATTTGTCTACGATTCTGACGTCATTCTAATCTCTAACATGACCGCAAACGACGAGTAAACTCGACAAAGGTACTTTGACACTTCTTTATCGCGCGACGATAAACCGATGTTGCAAATTATTAAAAACAAATTATTTTTATGTTAGCAACATCGGCTTGAAGTTCTGTTTCATTCATTCAATTTTATTCATGGAATTATGTACTTTATTGAATAAACGTCTCTCTCTTAATTATTCTCTCTTTTAATTATTTATGATTACTATTTTATGTAACCGACTTTTTGATTAAAATTAAATTATTTCTTTGGCATGCTGAAATTAAAATACAAAATGACGGAAATTTAAATTAGTGGCATCTATACTCATTAGATAATCACCACAAATGACAAATGGGCCGACGATCGCAATTTGACAAATCGAAGTTTATTATTGTACAAATAGATTTCGTTAATTACCTAATTAATTTATTTATTTAATCACCATAATTGGCTAAGCGACTGGTTATAACTGAAAGTAATAGTCATCTACGTGATAGTGCTTCCCTCCACTACAGTACACCGGTGTATACCCACATTGAAAAAAAAAAAAAAAAATGCCTACAATAAGTACGACTATGAGTCTGCCATCTTTTTTTCTAGTTTTTTTATGTATCATAATTTTGACTTTTTGTCTACTCTCTATCGTCGTCAAAATCGACGACGACTAAATTCGACAAAATGAGTGACTATATCGTGTTGAACTGTCAAAAATCGAGATAAATAACGTGTCATGTTAGGGTTTGTCGACAAAACATCAAGTTTGACAGAACGAGTCGAGTATTTTGTATGGCGTAGCTGTCAGAAAACGATAAAACTACAGAAATAGACAAAAATTTGTCGCGCGAGAGTGGATATATGTCGCGTGTGTCATGTTAGGCCTGCAGGCTGCGTCTGTCTCGCGTGCGTATCGCGTCTGTATCGCTACAAATGCGCGTCGATGGCGCATTTAAAAAACGTGGTGTGCATAGGCCCTTAGGCCCCATCTGAGAAATTAACTGAACACTTTATACAATTTACCAGAAAAATATTTATTTTAAAAACCGGCCAAGTGCGTGTCGGACTACGCACATTAAAGGGTTCCGTAGTTGGGATGAATTTATCCCAAATACAAACTTAACATTGTAGTTGAAAAACATGTTCTCCCATACATCGTTATACGTCACGGTCAATTCTCCAACTGCAAATGTAAGGTTGTAAGCGCAAAAAAATTATAATTGTGTGATAAAACTACAATTTAACTATTTTCAGACTTTTTCCTTTGCATGTGTGTGTTTAAATGTGTGTGTACAGTACCGACCAAAAGTCCATGAGCAATCTCACAAAGCAATAGACTGACGCTTCGGTTTGACTTACGACCTTCTTCTATAAGTTGTTACAATACTGTAGACACGCACATTACACACACACACTCACTTTGTCTGCAACCAATGACTAGTTCAATAATCATCATTCGTTTTTAGTTTCATTCGTCTTGTTCACATAAATATTAAAGTTTAGCAGGTAGACCACAAAAAACTAAGTAAATTATTTCGATTTCTGTGGGGTAGATGCAGTTTGTTACGAGTATTTAATTAGGTAATAGAACTTTGTTGGTTCGTGGATAATATTGGTGACGAGTATTTAGCGCAGTGTTGTGGTTATTATTATCAAAAAGCAGGCATAAAATATATTGAAGAGATCAGATCAGATCAGAGAATATTATTGCGCTGCGTAAAAGTGAAGTGAATATCTAATTACACTTCGTCGCTGCATCCTCGAGATTTACATGATTCACTAGGTAGTACACTCCTCAATGTACTAGACATCGCACAATTTTTAGATAAAAAACTAAAAAATAAAAATAATATTAGATATTAAACGACTTCCGTAGTATCTGCGGTGGGGGGGCGTCCGCCGCACCCGGCCATCTACGATCGTTCACTTGTCATTCGCTTCTTTTGTGCGGGCATCGCAACATTAATAATAATTGTTGGTGTTAAAAATATTCCATCCATTTTTATCGAATTCGCGTGTTTGTTTCTTGTGACCATGGGAAGAAGACGACATGAAGATGATCCAAGGACCATCAGACGAAAAATAAGGCGACTGGAAAAGCGTTTACAAAGACAACGCGAACATACATCCAGTGAGGAAGGTTAGTCAGATTTATCGTACTATTAACGGTGTTATTTATAATCCTTTCCAACCGGTTCCTTATCAGTCGCCGAGTTCAATAGTTATGATTATTTCAAGTGTCTTCTTGTTCGCACACGTGCGGTATGACTCATAACTTTCTATTGTTGTTGTTCCATTATCATTTTATATTTAAAAAAAAAAGGAATTCTTTTGCATCGACTTTATTTTTACAATCAATTAGTTAAATTAATTGGACGATGTGTACTGCGACGAGATTGCAGTCGTTCCAGTTTTTTCCTAACTACCTTCCTATGCATATTCTGCAAGTACCGTGATGAGATCCCGGTCAAGTTAAAACAACTATTGTACCTATGAATAGATAAGTGTCGTGACGCGATTACGACCATCTATAATAAGTGATTATATTGTTAAGTGGTTTGATGCGATCAAATCCTTTTATTGTCATTGTTTGAAGCCAAATTTGAGTCAATGCTATAGTAGTGGAAATATCGTTCCAGATGTTGAGTCTGACCACTCAAGACCTGCCTCCTTACCTCCCGAGTACGAATCCTCTGAGCATTACCAATCAGATGGAACTCAGTCGAACTTTCGATCTGTGGTGACAGTTCCACAACACACTATCTCTGATACCGTCACTGGTGGCGCGGGCACCAGCACCGCACCAGAAGTTGTGGAGGCCCTCCCGCCTGATATTTTAGAGGTTCTTGGAGAATCTAAGGAAAAAGATGAGGTATTCGGGCCAAAAATCAAAGAAGAGATCTCCAAACGTTGGGGAAAGATTATTATGGAAGGTCTAGGTAAAGAACAGAAACAAAAGCTGTATAATAATATTTTGATCCCGGAGATCTTTCAAATTATTAAGGCACCAAAACTAAATCGAGAAATATCCTCGGTCCTAACGGAATCCTCCAGAAACAGGGATAAGCGTCTTGAATGGACACAAAACCATCTAGGCATTGGTATAGCGGGTATCACTAACCTACTGTCATCCGTAATTGACGGCAATTTAGAAAAAGCTGAGATTATAAAAAAGCTCTCAGAAACAGCCCAAATATTGTTAGATTTACATTGCCAAAATACTGCTAACAGAAGGAAGTTAGTTACATTCAGCTTGGATAAAAAAATCTTGAATATTGTTCAAGGAGTTAAGAGGGATACATTTCTCTTCGGAGAGAATTTGGGCGATAAAATCAAGGCTTCTAAGATGGCTGAAAAGTCTGGACTACAGATAAGGAGGACCGAACCTCAACCATCTACCTCCCACAGACCGACACGTTCTAATAATTATCGTCAGGGAAACTCGAGGCGCCCACTTCGTCATCAGAACTACAGAGGCAGGTCGAGTGGGCCAAGGACCCAAGCCTCCAACCCGAACACAGGGAGATACCCAGCGTCAACAGAACGGTACAACTCTGCGAAGACAGCCTCGAAGGCTCCTCCGAAGCCCGAATAGAGGTAATTAAACATGCTGGTCGGTTACGACACTTTATATCAGCTTGGAAAAGTATAACCAATGATCCTGTAATCTTACAATATATCATGGTTATAAAATACGTTTTAATCGAACCGTTATTCAGTATGCAGAACCAATCAATAAATCGTTTTCTTTCCAAGAGACCAATAGTCTTAATATTGAAATTTCAAAGCTTTTATTATCAGGTGCGATAGTAAAATGTGATGACATTTATGGTCAGTTTATTTCGAATATTTTTTTGATACCTAAAAGCGACGGTACCCATAGATTTATTCTTAATCTTAAAAAATTAAACAATTACATTGATCCACAGCATTTTAAAATGGAAGATGTTAGAACTGCTTCTAAATTATTATCAAAGTCATATTACATGGCCCATATTGACCTTAAGGAGGCATATTTTTGAATCCCAATTTATGAAAATAGTAAAAAATATCTACGGTTTAGGTTTTTCAATCAGACTTATGAATTTCAGTGTTTACCCTTTGGTTTATGTTCAGCACCGTTGATTTTTACTAAACTAATGAAACCAGTGATTACATACCTAAGAAAGAAAGGAATCATACTGGTTATTTATTTAGATGATTTATTGTGTATTAATAAAACATTTGAAAGCTGCTCTCGTGATGTAAAAATAATCACCGACCTGTTAGAAAAGCTCGGATTTGTGATAAACATTAATAAAAGTGATTTAGTTCCCAGCCAACTCAAAACTTTTCTAGGTTTTGAGTTAAACTCAATGGACATGACTTTAAAATTGCCACTAAAGAAACGTTTAAAGGTTCTAGAGATAATCGATAGATACTACAACAAACGTTTTTTATCTATTAGAGACTTTGCAAAGTTTTTGGGATTGCTTACGTCATCGTGCCCAGCTGTTAGTTATGGGTGGGTTTATACCAAACGATTTGAAAGAATTAAATATCTCGCGCTTCAGAAATCAAATGGAGATTATGATGTTAATATAATCATTCCTAATAACCTAGAACCTGATTTTTCGTGGTGGAAGGCAAACATCATGAATGCGTTTTGTCCAGTCCGTCAAAACAAATACTATTTAGAGATTTATTCCGATGCGTCTCTAACGGGTTGGGGTATCGCTTGTAACGGAGAAACCAGCGGTGGATTTTGGAGCACGTCTGAGGCCCAAAACCACATAAACCTATTGGAATTAAAAGCAGCTTTCATTGGTTTAAAATGTTTTGCCAAGGACCTTGTAGACAAAGAGATTCTTTTAAGAATAGATAACACTACTGCAATCTCGTATATTAATAGAATGGGTGGTGTTCAATATACACACCTTAATGATATAGCACGCGAGATTTGGCAGTGGTGTGAAGAGCGTCGTCTCTTTATTTTTGTTTCCTACATTAAGTCAAAAGACAACACGGAAGCTGACCAAGAATCAAGGCACATAAATGTCGACACCGAGTGGGAATTATCTCGTTCAGCTTTCCATGACGTAGTCCTTCATTATGGTACTCCAGAGATTGATTTATTCGCAACTTGTTTGAATGCGAAATGTCATAAATATGTGTCCTGGAAACGAGACCCACACGCTTTCGATATCGATGCATTTACTTTAGATTGGGGTAACTTAAACTTTTACTCGTTCCCACCTTTTTCGTTGATTCTCAAGTGTTTAAGAAAAATAATAGCTGATAAGGCTACAGGGGTGCTCATAGTCCCATATTGGCCTAGTCAGCCATGGTATCCACTGTTTATTTCGTTACAGATAAGGAAACCTATTTATCATGGACCAAGTAGTGATCTCCTTTTATCTCCTTTCAGAACGCAGCACCCCCTTTGGATGAAACTTACCCTGGTATCATGCCTGTTATCAGGGAAGCATTTTCTCGAAAGTCATTGACTCCAGAAACTATAAAAATTATCACTGCTTCTTTATCTAATAATACATTAAAACAATATAATATCGCTTACAGAAAATGGTGGCAGTTTTGTCAAACCCATAAGGTAGACTGCTACACCGCATCTATACAACCGGTACTGCAATTTTTGTCCAGAGAATTCGAAACAGGAGCCAGGTATACTACATTGAACACTTATCGTTCGGCGCTCGGCTTAATTATAGGTAGACAATTAAGTACAAATGATACTGTCTGCAGATTTATGAAAGGTGTTTTTAGACTGAAACCAGTTTTCCCTCGATATCAGTCTACTTGGGACACTAATCTAGTTTTAGATTTTTTGTTCAATTATTTTCCTAATGAAAATCTGTGTTTAAATAAATTAACAAAAAAACTGGTAACTCTGCTCGCGTTGTCGACTGCACAACGCGTGCAGACGTTATCCTTTATTCGTCTATCTAATATAAATATTTGTGATTCAAACATTGTAATAACAATTGATGATTTGTTAAAAACCTCTGCACCTGGCAGACAAACACCCCGTTTGATTATCCCATTCTTTCCTAATAAAATAGAGATATGTCCAGGAAGGACTTTATGTTCATATATTAATGTTCCAGATACATTTAGAACTGAACCAAATACCGAAAGGTTGTTATTAACTACTAAGAGACCAGTCCACAACGCCAGCTCCTCTACGATTAGCCGCTGGATTAAACAGACGCTAGCAGATAGTGGTATAGACACCACAATATTTTCGTCACACAGCACGCGCCACGCGGCTACTTCAGCGGATGGTCGTAGAGGTATTTCTATAGATTTAATTAAAAAGACTGCCGGTTGGTCCGGCAATTCTCTAGTATTTGGCAAATTTTATAACAGACCTCTGCTTACAGAGGAAACCGATGATTTTGCTCGCGCAGTTTATGAAAATAACGTTTGAATATTGTTGAAAAAACCATTTTTGTTTTTTATATAATCCCTTCATGGATTTGATTTAATAATGTAACTGTTTTCAAAATAAAACATTATCATTATATGCATTTATTTTCGTCATCACTAATGTATTGGCTATTTATCTCAAAACTCTGAACATCTACCTAGTGAATCATGTAAATCTCGAGGATGCAGCGACGAAGTGTAATTAATGGTTAAACAAACTTACCTGAAGTGAAGTTTGACCGCAATTACACGAGTCGCTGCATCCGAAGAGATTTACAAACCCGCCCAACCCTTCTTTGCAAGAAATCCCGATATTAAAAATAGTTTAAGATAAATAGCCCTCTTAAATGAATGACAAGTGAACGATCGTAGATGGCCGGGTGCGGCGGACGCCCCCCCACCGCAGGTACTACGGAAGTCGTTTAATATCTAATATTATTTTTATTTTTTAGTTTTTTTTTTTAGTTTTTTATCTAAAAATTGTGCGATGCCTAGTACATTGAGGAGTGTACTACCTAGTGAATCATGTAAATCTCGAGGATGCAGCGACTCGTGTAATTGCGGTCAAACTTCACTTCAGGTAAGTTTGTTTAACCATTAATGAAACCGGACTAAGTGTGAGTGTTATCATTTATATATTTCATATTTTACTAAACATAAATCTTAATCAAGGGTATTGTTGATAGAACAGAGGTATCGTTGAGACAGAAGATGCCTTTAAAGTTTTAAATTCATTGTGAGGTTTAATTCGATTAGTGAATAATAAATAATAAGGTATTATGTGTAATAAAAACAATGTTTTTTCTTTGTTCTAGAGAAATACTGTGAGGGTTAAGAGATATGAGGAAGGGGCTTATTATCGAGTAGCAGCGACGTCAAATGGTGAATGAAACAAATGGTTTCATACCAACGAGATATTTTGCTGAATTATTAAAAACACGTCATTATGAACCGTTCGCCGTGCACTCTGAAGGCTTGCATCACTGAAGACCAGCTAGAAAACCGTTTTTGACCTTAAAATATTGACCGTACCAACTTAATAAACAACAGATTCGTTATTGCATGAATTTATGGTAACGAATTTTTTAAGCACGTTTCAATAGGGTGTTTGTCGTATTTCTTGCAGATATACCGAAATTGTTTAATATTATTTTAGTAATAGTATTATTTTAGGATTAAAATTTGAGGTTTAGTTTCAATCTTCTTTTCGTAAAGAAAATGGATACTTAAGCTTTAACCTCAATAACAACCAATATTTACTAAAGTCAAATAAAATGTAAAATAATTAATACAAATAAAATATAAACAAACTGCCCATATTTAACCTTAAAATTACCTATTCTGTAAGTAGTTTTTTACATTTTAAGTAGTCTAATATTCTTATTTATTACTTAATTACTTCGACCATGATCAAAGCTTAATATTTATGGTGAAAAAATCCATTAAAAATTTAAAATATTTCATAATTTAAATATGTCAAAATAGTACAAACTGCTTCTAAGTTTCTTGACATCTAAAATTCAAAATTCAAAATTCAAAAATTCAAAAGTCATTTATTCAAACTAGGCTGAGAATCAGCACTTTTCGAACGTCAAAATTACATAAGACAGTCCCCCAAAAACGCCCACCCTTCACCACTTCCTAGTGCCTTTAGCTGGGAAGAAGAAGTGGCGCAACAAACTCCCCAGCAGCACAGCTGTCTGTTCAAGTTAGAGAATGATTCTATACAATAGTATACAAAATAACTTACATTATGCAACACAAAACATAATTCAAATGATAAATTATAGGCCATATGTCAGCTAGCACACGCCAATATACCAACCAAAAATATCGAGGACTATACTCAAGCATTATTTTAAAAAATAAAAAGAAAATAAAACTAAACGTAAACTGAACTAAATAAAAGCCTCCAGACATAAAGGGCGTGCCCGCTTACATAAAGCTGTAATTGGCAGTTATAAATGATAAACTAGGACCATCGAGATAAAATAAATGTACAGTTAATTACTAGTAACAATAACAAAACCATGATCAGCAAGACGACCAGTCACCACAAGCAGCACCCGTTCACGAGCATAACGCAAAGATCAGCCATTACCCCCCTCGCCATATTTGAGGGAAGGAGGCAACCCGACCCCCGACGCTACCGCAAGCAGTGACATCTAAGGGAGCATGACGAACTTGCTGCCGGTTGCTCAGGCAAAAAATAATATGATCAATTGTCGAGGTCGCTAGCTAACCACAAATTGCAATACAACTCATAACAAAAACATTGTAATGAGTAGATTATGTCAACAATAAAATAAAATAAAAATAAATTGACTCGTTAAAATAAATAAAAAATTGAATCATAAATTCAAATAAAATAAACAATCATATAAACTGTCAGTAGGTAAGCTAATTCTGGAGAAAGAACATAAACATTGTCTTGAGTTAATCACAGCGACCAACTATTCTTATCATTTAAGTAGTCGTTGATACAATAGTATGCCTTTGAACAGAGGTTGGATTTTACTTTAGTTTTAAACGCATTAAAAGGCAAATCTAGCAAAGAAGAGGGTAGCTTGTTATAAAAGGTTATACCAAGCCCAACAAATGAGTTATGAACCTTATGAAGCCGGTGAAAGGGAGCTCGTAGTTTGTCCTTATTTCGAGTGTTAACATTGTGAATATCACTGTTTTTAGTGTATAAGTGTATATTTTGCCTAATATATAAGATGTTGGCGAAAATGAATTGTGATGCCACCGTGAGAATACCAACATCTTTAAAAAAATCTCTTAGAGAAACTCTGGCACCTAGCTGGTAAATTGCTCGAACTGCTCGTTTTTGAAGAACAAATATATTTTGAATGTCAGCGGCTTTACCCCACAGCAGAATACCATAGGACATAACGCTATGAAAATAACTAAAATAGACTAACCGAGCTGTATCAACGTCAGTGTATTGTCTTACTTTCCTGACAGCATAGGCGGCCGAACTGAGCCTTCCCGCTAGGCTTGATATATGTGGGCCCCACTGAAGTTTGGCATCTACTGTTATGCCCAGAAAAACTGCCGAGTTCACAGTTTCAAGCACCTCTTTATCTAAGACGATGTTGGGTCCTAGATTTCTAACATTTGGTAGAGCGAATTTTACACATTTCGTTTTCTTGGCATTGAGAACTAGGTTATTTGTCGTAAACCAATCCGTAACCATTGAGAGAGCACTGTTTACGTCGTCAAAATCTTGTCTATTCCTGTCTACTTTAAAAATAAGAGAAGTATCATCTGCAAACAGTACAGCGTTACAGATATCCTTTAAATAAAAAGGTAAGTCATTAATATATACTAAGAATAAGAATGGACCCAGTATTGAGCCTTGAGGTACACCTAACTGAACTGGTAGCCCGGAAGATTTCACACCATTAACATCTACACATTGGAACCTATTATGTAAATAAGAATTTATTACTTTAAGAGCTTCGTTTTGGACACCGTAATGACGTAGTTTACGCAAAAGTGTGTCATGGTGCACGCAATCAAAGGCTTTGGAGAGATCACAGAAAACTCCAATAGCATTTTGCGAGTTCTCCCATGCGTTAAATATGTGTTTCAGCAGAGCAACACCCGCATCTGTGGTCGAACGACCTTTTGTAAAACCATATTGTTCATCATGAAGAAGTCTATTTAAATTAAAATGTCTTAGCAACTGCTTGAGTATTAACTTTTCAAATATTTTACTGAATGCAGGTAAGATAGAGATAGGCCTGAAATTGCCAACGTCATTTTTGTTACCCGATTTAAATAATGGTATGACTTTACTACTCTTCATGAGGTCAGGAAAAGTTCCTAAATCAACACATTTATTAAAAGTTACAGCTAAATATGGAGCTACTATGTCTATTATATTACTTAATAGTTTTATGGAGATGCCCCAGTAATCACCAGTGTTTTTAGACTTAAGTGTATTAAAAACATTAACTACATCACGAGGTGTTACATGGTCGAAGCTAAATAAACTACTACATTTAGGCACACTGCTATGCAAAAGGTTTTCAGCTTTAGACGGGGACGAATTTAAGGAGCGAGTCGTAGTTATAGGTATGTTGGCAAAAAATTCATTAAATGCCTCAGCTACGTCGGCTGCTATATTAACTAATTTATTGTCGACCATAATCTCGAGTTGTTTTTCTTGTTTAACTGACTTACCCGTTTCATTGTTAATAATTTTCCAAGTGGTTTTTACTTTATTATTTGAATTTTTAATTGTATCGCCTAAAAATTTTGATTTTGCAAAAACACAAATATTTTTAAATAATTTTGAATAATTTTTGACATACTCCAAGAAAGGAGTATCAAACCTGTATTTTTTCAAACCATATAACTCGTATAGTGTCGCTCTACTTTTATAAATACCAGGAGTAGCCCATTGGTTAAAGCCAACGGAGGTGCCATTAATGTTAATAGTTTTGGTCTTGAAAGTAGATTGGTACTCTTTTTGCACAACATCAAAAAGGGCTCCATAGATTTCATTAGGATTCTCGTGTTCTACTATAGATGGTGTAATTCTATGAGCTATATTATTTTTAAACTTGTTGCAACGACTAGCTGTATAAGGCCTGCATTCTATTTTATGTGGCTTTTTACGTAATGGCATAGGGAAGCTAGCTAGTAAACCACAGTGGTCAGACGTTAAGTCACTTAAAACTAATTTATTTTTGGCATCACAATCACTAAATATATTATCGAGACAAGTCGACGAAGATGCCGTTATCCTAGTGGGTTCAAAAAACAAGTTAATTAAATTATAAGATTTGAATAAATTGAGAAGTCTAATACTCAATGGAGTATCATCTAAAATATTAATATTGAAATCTCCACATAAAATTATACTTTTATTACTAGATTTTAACCTATTGAGTGAATCCTCCATTACCGATTCGAAACGAATAAAATCCCCAGACGGGGGTCGATAAACGCAAATTATAACGTATCGCTCTAGTTCAACACAAGACAACTCAATAGTGCGCTCGATGGAAAGATTAACTAAATCTAAACGTTGTTTACATTTCAACTTATTTGAAACAAGAACTAAAGACCCACCGCGGATAGCACTTTTTCTTACAAAAGCACTTTGTACAGTAAAAAAATTATCATTAATAAAAACTACTTCATGTTCTTTCAACCAGTGTTCAGTCAAACATAGCACCTGAACATCATAGTTCTCCATAAATAAACTTAACTCTAGCTCTTTGCCGGACAGACCCTGCATATTTTGATGTACAACATTCAACATATGCGGCTTATCCGTTGTCGCTCCTAATAGTTTAAACTACAAGGGGTATCAAAAGTAGTGTTAGTACCACTACTAACAGTAATCGAAGGTACACTACAAGTACCAGTGTCACTGTGTATATTGTATGCTAAAAGATTAGCAATTTGTCTCCTACAACTAGGTGGCAAATACATTGTATAATTTGTCAGTTTGTAATCAGTAATAAATTGATTACAATCAAAATGTAAAATAGCGTCACTGTGACGACATGTCCTATTATAAATTAACATATTTAAATTATAAATGTGCCTATTTTGCTCATCAGACAAATATTTCGAATAAGGCAAGGCACAGAAAATAAATTTACAACTATTGGTCTCATTGAGATGTAACATCAAATGGACACATTCCATTATGTCCTTTTTCCTTACAGTTAAACTATCCCCGTATAATAATATAACAGTAGAACTGGGGTTCATTTTTGTCAATTTAATATGATTAATTAATTGGCTAAAACTGGCACCGGGTAAACAATTATTAATTACATATTGTTGCGAACACTGATTAATTAGACTACCAAAACCTTGACCAAATTTGTCAGAAAATACATAAGTTGTGTTAGTAAAATTATTAATTTTATTGACATCCATACAGCTACCTACTGGCTGAGCCACTGAGGGTATAGGTGTAACCAGTTGAGGCTGGGGCTCATGGGTGCAGGCACAGCTAAAAGAGAGGTTATTTGTCAATGACTCATACCTCTCTGCATTGAACTTGACCAGGTCAGCCAACTCATTGGCCTCCTGCAAGCGCTTACTCAGGTCTTGTTGAGAAGCCTCATATTTACTAAAGATATCCTTTAGAGCATATTCCTTAACAAACAATTCATCCTGTAGGTGCTGAGTGTCGGTATCATACATAGTATTACATAATTGTAATTCATTATTACACTTCTTTAATTTTTGAATTAAATTCAGATTTTTTTGCCTAAGTTTTGTATTTAATTTGTAAACTTTTTGGCGTTTTAATGATTTTTGAATTTTTCTAATTATTCTATTAATTTTAATATATTTTTTTAACTTATTATGGCTAGTAAATAAATTGCATTTAGTGATAGTTTCATCAGTTAAGTCTATTGTTACAACTGGCTCAACACATGTGGGTCCAGACCCGCTACCAACCAACTCATCATAAAGACTGCAGGTGATCGCAGACTCTTCACTGGCTTTGAGCGATTCCAAACGGGTTATTGTGTTGTGGGCCCTGCTTAATTCCAGTTCCAATTCAGATATCCGTCTCAAAGCCAGGTCATGGGTGTCACTACATTGCTGGAAATTTGACACAAGTTGACGGAGTTGTTGATGCTGGTCAATTATGTCCATATGCTGAATATGTAATTCGGCCAACTGGTTCTTAAGCTCAGTGTTCTTGTTATTAATATATTGAACTTCCACCTCACTGTCATCCCTTTCCTGTAGCAGCTGATCGCACTGGTTTTTGAAAGATTCCAACTCTTTTAATGTAGCCTTCAGTTTTTCCTCCAAGGATGCAGCTCTACGGGTCAACATATTGACAAGCCAACCCTAGAGGCACCCTGGAATGAGAGAAGAGAAAGCTAAGTGAGTAAAAGGAATAAGAGAGTGGGATAGGATGTGGATAGTAAGTACCTACTAGAATGAAGGGACTATTGGGAGTATAAAAATATTATTTAGAATTGAAAGAAAGAAATCAAAGGAATTAAATTTATGAAGAGTGTGTTATCTCAATTATGGGATGATAATTTGATTATACATAGGTAAGTCTTATTTGAGATATTAATATCTTTAAAAAAATAGGGAAAAACAACAATATTAAGTTTGCTAAAAGGTTGGGGGTAGGTACTACCTACTATTTTAAAGTGATTGTAAATCCAGTTTTTAACATTAATTTCATGAATTGGCACTAACACAGTAATTTAACTAATCAGAGGTATGTTTAGTAATAATGTGCAGTGATGTCAATGGGGTCTCTGACGAATTTAATGTAATTTTATTCTAAGTATGCATGAACATAATGTCAAATGTAAATCTATTTCACATCTTATTCAGCTGAAGTAATGATAAATAATTGTAGCAGTTTTTTAACTTATGTAAAATAAATATAACGAATAAACATATTTTTTTTAATTTTGTTATCATATATCACGCATTTTTTATTCTAAAACCTTTATTGCAATAACAACATAAAAAAGCAGCAATATTTAAAAAAATATTATTATCGAAAACAAAAATAATAATATTTGCAAAAAACCGCACTGTGTTTTACGAGATTAGAACCTGAGGCAGTTTGAATTCCATACCAACGCTTAACGCTTTCTGCTATCTGCACTTGTTAAGTTACTATCGAATTTTAGCAATGCCATTAACTGGTCAAGTTCACGCGCATAGTGCGTGTGTGCTAGCATGTTTAAAGCGACGGAAATATATTGTTGTTTCGTGTAGTGCAAAACTGCGTTATCTGTGGTGTGTGTATCGTGTTGCTTACACATACAAATGTACGAGCTATAGTGCACGCGGTATAGTCCGTACATTTGTATGTGTAAACAGTCAGACGTCTGTGGTGTGAGTGCCGTACACACACCACAGAGAACGCAGTTTTGAACTACACACTATCGTATCGTCACGGTTCGCGGGCGCCGCACTTATATTTCCATAACTTTTGTTAGCACGCATCATACTCGTACGCGTGACCTTGGCCAGTGTATCGCATTGCTAAAATTCGAAAGTAAATTATATGTGCAGATAGCAGAAGGCGTTAAGCGTTGGTCTTAGATTCAAGATGGCTAAGGTTCTAATCTCGTAAATCACAGCGCTGTTTTTGCAAATATTATTATTTTTGTTTGCAATAATAATATTTTTAAATATCCTGCCTATTTATTAATGTTGTTATTGCAATAAAGGGTTTAGAATAAAAAATGCGTGATATGTTATAATAAAAAATAAATAATATTTATTCGTTATGTTTATTTTACTTAAGTATAGTTATCAAATTGCTACAATTATTTATCATTACTTCACCTGAATAATATGTGAAATAGATGTCTAGAAACTTAGAAGCAATTTGTATTATTTTGACATATTTAAATTTTGAAATGTTTTAAATTTTAAATGGATTTTTTTGCACCATAAATATAAAGCTTTGATCATGGTCTAAGTAATTAAGCAATAAATAAGAATATTAGACTACTTAAAATGTAAAAAAATCTACTGACAAAATTGTTGATTTTAAGGTTAAAGGCAGTTGTTCATATTAATTATTTTAAACTTTATTTGGCTTTAGTAAATATTGGTTGGTATTGAGGTTATAGCTTAAGTATTCATTTTCTTTACGAAAAGAAGATTGAAACTAAACCTCAAATTTTAATCCTAAAATAATACTATTACTAAAATAATATTAAACAATTTCGGTATATCTGCAAGAAATACGACAAACACCCTATTGAAACGTGCTTAAAAAATTCGTTACCATAAATTCATGCAATAACGAATCTGTTGTTTATTAAGTTGGTACGGTCAATATTTTAAGGTCAAAAACGGTTTTCTAGCTGGTCTTCAGTGATGCAAGCCTTCAGAGTGCACGGCGAACAGTTCATAATGACGTGTTTTTAATAATTCAGCAAAATATCTCGTTGTTGGTATGAAACCATTTGTTTCATTCACCATTTGACGTCGCTGCTACTCGATAATAAGCCCCTTCCTCATATCTCTTAACCGTCACAGTATTTCTCTAGAACAAAGAAAAACATTGTTTTTATTACACATAATACCTAATTATTTATTATTCACTAATCGAATTAAACCTCACAATGAATTTAAAACTTTAAAGGCATCTTCTGTCTCAACAATACCTCTGTTCTATCAACAATACCCTTGATTAGGATTTATGTTTAGTAAAATATGAAATATATAAATGATAACACTCACACTTAGTCCGGTTTTATTAGATATTCACTTCACTTTTACGCAGCGCAATAATATTCTCTGATCTGATCTGATCAATATATTTTATGCCTGCTTTTTGATAATAATAACCACAACACTGCGCTAAATGCTCGTCACCAATATTATCACGGCACGAACCAACAAAGTTCTATTAATTGAATACTTGTAACAAACTGCATCTACCCCACAGAAATCGAAATAATTTACTTAGTTTTTTGTGGTCTACCTGCTAAACTTTAATATTTATGTGAACAAGACGAATGAAACTAAAAACGAATGATGATTATCGAACTAGTCATTGGTTGCAGACAAAGTGAGTGTGTGTGTGTAATGTGCGTGTCTACAGTATTGTAACAACTTATAGAAGAAGGTCGTAAGTCAAACCGAAGCGTCAGTCTATTGCTTTGTGAGATTGCTCATGGACTTTTGGTCGGTACTGTACCTTGCTTCCTGTCAAATTTCATGATTCTAGTAGGTCAACGGAAAGTACCTACCCTGTAAGTTTTGATTTATTTGCTAATATTAAAATATGTCGCATAAATGGGCTTAAATTTTATTGCGTTGACTTAGAAACTTGATTTTTGTAGAGCTCCAAGGGACCATAGACCTACATATTTAATATTAATTTAAATTTGATACCTCCACGCGTTCCTGAGAAAAAGGGTCTTGACAGACTGACGTACAACAAAGTGATCCTCTAAGGTTTCCGTTTTTAGAGTTCCGTAGCAAATAAGGAACCCTTATAGTTTCGCCATGTCCGTCTGTCTGTCTGTCTGTCCGCGGCCTAGCTCCGAGTCTCTTAGTACTAAACAGCTGCAATTTGGCATGGATATACATATTAATTACGCCAACAAAGTGGTAAAATAAAATTACGAAAAAGTTTTTTTTTTAAGGTTATCTCCCCTACACGTAAAGTGGGGACGTTTTTTTTATATCCCGTGGTCTGGGGTATCGTTGGAAAGATCCTTTAAAATCATTGTGAGTGTGTGAAAACCATTTTTGGATTTAGGGATCCGTTTGTGAAATATTAAGCTTTAGAGTGCTAATTTTTGTTAGAGTCAAGTGTGTCCCCCCCCCCCCCCCCGCCAGCTAAATGGTTGGTTTTGGATAAGTGAAAAAAATCACAGCAATAGTTTATATAACGAAATTAAAAGGAAATCTATCACAGCTAAGTAGGCTTTACAAGGTAACGAGTTATAATCGACCAACTTATATTTGCAGTTGCAAAAACTTATTTTCCCATACATACCGTATGGGAGAACATGTTTTTCAACTGCAAAGTTAAGTTTTTTTTGGGATAAATTCATCCCAACTACGGAACCCTTCATTGTGCGTGGTCCGACATGCACTTGGCCACTTTTTTCCTTTTGAGGTACGGAAACTTAAAAACAATAATTTATTTGACCCGACCCAGGATTCGAACCTGCGACATCGTGAACGTGATTCGCACCCAATAAGCTAGCCACTAAACGGATGAGGCAGTCTATGATACTATTAGACTTGTTACTTACCACATTCAATTTCTGGTATACATTCGCCACCCTCAAACCTTCTCAAATAGCCTTCCTTACATAAACATAAGTATTCACAATCTCGGATCTCTGAACAAGTTATGTTTTGTGCACGATCTTCACATGTCTGTGTAAGAGGGCATGGAAGTACGCACCTGTATACTTCGTTTGTCCCACATTCTGGAAAACATAATATTTTTAAAATTATAAAAAGATCATAGAGAAACACTGAAAGATTGTTTAGCTGAGCTTGTGAAGGAGTCCGTCCAGTGAAGTACAGCCACAATACATATTTCTGGTTTTGTGGGTATGATTTATGGTGTAATTATCTAATTACCTGTAGGCACATAAGATATTTCAGCTTTGTCTCCGGGCAGAGATGAATACACTCCACATTTTACGTGTGGAGCTACAAGAGACGCCAATTCAGTGAGTGTAACGTAGTCAGAAGATAAAGAGTTCAACTATAAAGAAAGAGGCAACTTCTAGGTGAATATAACTGTGGGTAATTAGCGCTGTGCGACCAGAATTGCACTTTATTGTGTCGTTTCAAGAGTCGCTTTTTATTTAAATGATTTTGTGGAGTGTACCATCTGTGTTCATCTGTGCTCTGGGGAAGACTTATGGCCTGGTGAAAGTCACAGGAATCCACTGCGAGCGGGAAGCACAAGACCGGTCAATGTGGCGATGCTTGAGGGAGGCCTATGGTGTTATTAACGGAATCTTATATAGTTAGACAAACTAATTGATTTATTTATTTATGTACAGACGCCAGCACATCAAGCTACCCGAAACTGTCAAATTTTCCCAATCAACTTTGAACCTTATTTTTCAGCGCTAAATTTGAAAATCTATCAAATAAATTTGACAGATTGTAGTAGCCTGATGTGCTGGCGCCTGTACTATAATAGTACTTTTTAGGGTTCCGTAGTAAACAAGAAATCCTTATAGTTTCGCCATGTCCGTCTGTCTGTCTGTCTGTCCGCGGCGTAGCTCAGAGACTGTTAGTACTAACACTGTAATTTGGCATGAGTATTCATATTTCGCATCTTTAACAAAATACCAAGGCATTTCAAAATATTAAATACAAGTAGTTTGTATAGTTTAAAATAATTTTTTGATAAAAAATGTTGATGTTTTTATAAATGTTGATGGTTGATGCCTTCTTCACCTAACTTTTATAATTTTACATGCTATGTTTTTATCCTAGCTAAACATGTTTGTGCCATATAACACCATTGTATACCATGTTTTACGTAAATCAATATTTTATTATGTATTTATTTATTCTACAAAAAATCCGTACTACGCTAAGGCGCCATCTCCACGGGCGAGAAAATCGCGGCGATAGTCTCGCCAGGTCAAGGTCAAAGTGTATTGACTTACTATAATACCATAGTGTTACACGTGTGTTTTGTATCTGTGATTTAATAGCTCGGGTTTTTGTAATGTTTTTTTTTATGTTACGTCACGAACAAGCCTCGGTAAATCATTGTCCGTGTTTCCCCTATTCGCGCGTCGGTTAACTTAATAAGCAGCCATTTTCCTTATGCTGATGAGCTCATAAAGATTTTGTTGTTTTTTTGTCCATTGAAATATTGAGTATTTCATTATTCATCTGTTGGAACTGAGGCAATAATTAAAATAAATATCAGTTTCAAACGTAGATAATTATTTGAAAACTAGCCCTAGGCTATATTGCCATTTTACTCTAACCTTGTAAATCAAATTGCAGTTTGACTCTTCTTAAACTATTTAATAGCCTTTTCCCAACTATGTTGGGGCCTGCTTCTAGTCTAACCGGATGCAACTGAATACCAGTATTTTACATCGACGGACTGCCTATCTGACCTCCAAAACCCAGTTACTGGGTAACACGATACCCCTTGGTAAAACTGGTTGTCAGACTTTGGCTTCCGACTATCCGTAACGACAGTCAATTTCATCAGTAGCCCGAGAGTCTGATAACCAGTCTTACCAAGGGGTATCGTATTACCCAGTTACTGGGCTGTGGAGGCCAGATAGGCAGTCGCTCCATGTGAAATACTGGTATTCAGCTGCATCCGGTTAGACAGGAAGCCGACCCCAACATAGTTGGGAAAAGGCTAGGCAGATTGACTTGGACCCAGCGCTGTATTTCCTACCTTTCAGTATTGGCCGGGGTTCCTCAGGAAGATACACTCGAGCCGCACTGATGCCCACACAGCAGATGAACAACACAAGAAATGTTCTAAACATGTTGACGACTCAATGTATACTGATGAACAAAGGTTTGACTCTATTTATATACTAGTTTTCGGGTTCCTTGTATCGATAAAGCAAAGTGATTTTTCTTAAAGTTAACTAGTTTAGCAAGTAGATATTAAAGTATTTCAAATGGGCATTATTTTGAAAGTTCTTCGAAAGTAAACACAGGGTTTTCACGGGATTTACTTAGGTCTCTTTGTATGTGGGATTATTTATACCTACCATCGAAGCATTTTATATTTTTATTACATACTGTGATCCATACTTAAGCGTCCCTTGCTTACACACATTCAAAGGTGCGAACATAAACAGACACTCATAGACGTAAGCCAACTTGGCAAGCATAGAGAAAAAAATAAAATAAAAGGTGAGTGATAAATGTTTATTATTTTATATCCCCTAAATATCTTTACCAACACCTAAAATTAAATTCTTCTTTCTTTCTTCCCTCAAAGCAAGGTCAACCGGAACAGCCAATAGTAGGAAGGTAGGTTTCATGTCTCTCTAGCAGATTATTTGCTATGCTTTTGCTTTACAATGTTCTGCATTTACCATCTGAGGACACTTGCAGGTCGGTATACAGGGTGAATTCCTTTCTTTCCGTAAATATCCGGGCTTGCAAGCACATCCCTTCGTGCAAGGCTCTGCATTGGAACAATCGTAGAAGGCGACGATTGAAAAGCATACTTCGGGTGGGCAAGTTTCCTTGCAGTCTGTATAAACTTCATTTTCGCCAGTACAGCCGGGTTCTGAAAAGAGATTTGTTATTATTTACTACTATGATTTGCACAGCTATCCACAACCGTTCGATTCTCTGTCAGATTCGATTGTTAAGGTTCGTTTAGGGGGAACGTTACAAAATTGTGACTTTTATGGTAAATAATGTTTAAGTGGTAGTAAATAAATTATTATTATTAGGTATTTCGTAATACAATTAAAGTGCTACTATTTATTTATTTATTTATTCGCTAGCTTTCACCCGCGGCTTCGCCCGCGTGGAGGTTAGAAATTATCTCATGAGAACGTACTACCGAAATAAAAAGTATGTGTGAATCCAGGTTATAAATTATCTGTGTTCCAAATTTCATCCAAATCCGTTCAGCCACTTTTGCGTGATTGAGTATCAAACACACAAACATACAAACTTTCACATTAATAAAACTATATATAAATATAGGTAAATGATAAATGATTTTATTTCTGTAAGTAGGTTTGTACAAACACTTTTACACGTCAATCATATTTTAAAACTATATGAGATCGGCGTTTCCTATCTGACTACTCTGAGAAGAAAGGCCCATAACAAACTCAGAGGTCTCAGTCTCTTTTAAAGTCCAGACATAATCTTGATCAGATCATGTGAAGGCCATGTGGTATGATTTATTTATATAAAGGCTTACCAACTAAACACATAAAAGTTTTTGTCATAATAATTATTAGATCTCGCATGTATCTAAATTACAGGAAAGCACGACAATATCAATTAGCATACTAGAACATTAAACAAACCGCTCAACGATCCTAAAAAAGTTTATAAACATCAAATAATAAAAATAATAATAATGTTGAACACTGTGTTACGTTATAACTATAACTTACAAAAGCTGGGTTTTTAATAATAACACTTTAAATTTTATTAAATACATTTTTCTTAAATTACACAATTACTACTATAAAATATATATTGAGTGATTAGTTTTATATCATTTAATATTTATTTTAATTTATATGCAATTTTCCAAGTTTAGCTCTCCAGAGCATAGGGACGAAATAAAACACAAAAGGTGATTGTTATAGTATTTTGGTTTATTAATTATTAAACATCTTGTTTGTCCGTGTCCTAATTATTACCATCACCTAAAGTTACATTAATTTCAAAATTAAAGTCTACCGAGGCGGCCATTAGTCTGTATATCTTATGTTTCTTTTGCCTTACATTCATCACTCATATCGTTTAATTCGGGACACTTGCATTTCGGTATACAAGGTGAATCCATTTCTTTTCTTAAATACCCGGATTTACAAGCACATCCCTTCGTGCAAGGTTTTGCACTGGAACAATCCATGAAGATGACCATCGAGATGCATAATTCAGGTGGACAAGTTTCCTTGCAGTCTGTATACACCTCATTTTCGCCAGTACAGCCAGGTTCTGAAAGATGTTTGCGATAATGAAATGATCTGCACAGCTATCCACAACCGTTCGATTCGCTGTCAGATTCGATTCTTAAGGTTCGTTTAGAAGGATTGCTACAAAATTGTAACTTTTATAGTAGAAAATGTTTAAGTAGTAGTAAATAATTTATAATTATTAGGTATTTTGTAACATAATTTAAGTGCAACTATAAATAAATATACATTAAGTGATTAGTTAAAAAAGAAAAACCAGCAGCAGTTTTATAAAATAATATAGTATTATGTTTTCCTGCTACTGCGATGATGGATTCGCTAGAACTGACAACGGAGTTTGCATACTACCACCTATTGTACGTAAATATTGCCGTAAAGAAAATAGCATTTAATATTTATTTTAATTTATTTGTCAACTTAGAAGTTCAGCTCTCCAGAGCATGGGGAAAAAATAAAACACAAAAGGTGATTGTTACATTATGTTGGTTTATTAATTATATTATTAAATGTCTAGTTTTTCCATGTCCAAATCAGGTAATAATTACTTAAAGTTACATTCATTTTAAAATTAAAGTCTACCGGGATGGCCATTAGTCTGTAGGTCTCATGTTTCTTTTGCAGTTTCTTTTGCCTTACATTCCGGCATATCTTCTAACTCGGGACACTTGCAGGTCGGTATACAGGGTGTATCCATTTCTTTCCGTAAATACCCGGGCTTGCAAGCACATCCCTTCGTGCAAGGCTCTGCACTGGAACAATCGTAGAAGGCGACGATCGAAAAGCATTCTTCGGGTGGACAAGTTACCTTGCAGTCTGTATACACCTCATTTTCGCCAGTGCAGTCGAAATCTGAAAAGAGATATGCGATTATTTACCTCCACGAACTAGTCTGGTCCCTAAACTATGAAAACACACATAGTAATTTTTCATTCTTGAGTAGTTTCAGTGGCAATCACCTTTTCAAGTTTTTACAGATTCCACTGTAGCGTCGAGTGCTAATTAGGTAGGTACCAAAAATAAACTTAGCTTTGGGTTTAGGGTCCTAACTCCCGGTTGGGCAAATTTATATTGGGTTTTGTTTTGGATGTATTTAGAGGTGGCGTCTGGATTTGTGTTCGTTTAGTGGCAATAAGCTCGACCCGTTACGTCGGACTTAAGATATTAAAATATAAATGGTAATGTGGTTGTACTATTAATTAATATTTCTCTGCCAACCCCTTTGAGGAAAACAGGCGTGATATGTGTGTAGTGCTTTGAAAATTAAATGGATACTACAAGAAGTGTTTGCAACGTTGTTTATATTAACGTTATTGTCGATACATTGTGGTTTATTATTACTTAGTCCAATTTCAAAAATGAAATCCAATTCATTGTTACGTCATGCAGTCTGTCGAATTTTTCTTCTCAGTACACTGACAGATTGGTATGCAGGGGGAGGGAGGTTCGTCCTCTTCCCTCAAATATCCAGGCTTGCAAATACATCCCTTTACACATGGGTGGTAGCCACACCTGAACTGAACAATGAGAGTAAAGCAAGTTTCAGGTGGACAGGGTCTCTTGCAGTCGGTATACACTTCATTTTCCTTACAGCTTGGTTCTGAAAAGAGTAGGTGCCTCGTGAACATGAATGTGTAGAACTTTTTTGATTAAGGATAGAGAAAAGGGACATACCACCCACCATATGACTCTAAAACATAGAATTAACATAATATGTCAGACAGAGAGTATTAATCTAATAATTGCTAGAAGACACTATAACTTTTTGAGTCCTGTTATCTAGAAATTAAATATCTGTCCGCTCTAGTTACGAGAGTGTAAACTGAAAATGGAAAAATGGCTCCAGCAAACCAGCCTCATACAAACTTAAATTATATTAATATCGCATCCTCCGCATACATATACACGCACACGTCCCATACACACATCATCTGCGTAGCCTTTTTCCCAACTATGTTAGGGTCGGCTTCCAGTCTAACCGGATGCAGCTGAATACCAGTATTTTACATGGAGCGACTGCCTATCTGACTTCCACAACCTAGTTACTAGGTAACATGATACCCCTGGTAAGACTGGTTGTCAGACTTATTGGGCTTCTAACTACCCGTAACGACTGTCAAAGATCTACAAATTACAGCCGGGACTAACGACTTAACGTGCTTTCCGAGGCACGGAGGGGTCTTGGTATGTAAAGATGGTCACCCATCCACAGACCAACCGCGGCAAGCGTAGCTTAACCTGATCGATCGACCCGTGCAGTTGTTGTTACTTAGCCTCAAGCCCTTGCACGTCCCAATACACACAGAAGCACCAAAATTGTTGTTATTTCGTGATTTCATTATTGTTTCGTGATTATTGATTGACACATGCTGGATTTTATTGTGGTATTTCAGGCAGAAACACGCTTGCAAAAAATTTGGCAAAAGCTTCAGCGGCTGCTGCTCCTGAAAAACAGTCGCTACTATAGCTAACGCTAGGCTCAAAATCTCTTTTTGATCGTAAGCTGTTAACGTGTCGCCAAAATTCAAGTGGGTTGCTTTTAATATTATTTTCAATACGCCTTCTGCAGTACGATGCTTTAAGGAGTTCCTGAGTTCCGCAAGTATGAGTATGTCGTGAGGAAACTGGCATGCCTGAGAGATATTTCTCGACGGCATGTGAAGCCAAGTCAGAGGCCCATGGGCGGCTTTAAAACTCTGACATCAGGTTAGTCACTAACCACACGAAAAAATAAAAGAAGTATGATCTGGCTTCATATTCTATTGTAACTCCATATTAGGCTAGACCGACCCAAGGTCGAAGTGTTACCATCGACGTGAGGTCGACTGTACTGTATGTAGCCCGTGGCCAATTTGATAACAATATTATGCGAAAAATGGTTAATTACTGTGTATATTATTATGACAATGTTAAATAAAGTGTAAAATGTTACGTGTTGTATTTTTTCCCCATGCCTTAGTACAGACGTGCACATAAGAACTTGCACATCTGGATCTGGAGAAATCGTATGATTCGGGACTCGGGATGTGTTGTGATGGGTCTTGAAAGAGAAAGGTTTACCCGGGAAGATGTAGATTTAAGTCGTGCTATGTATATTCAATCTCGTAACTTCGTCCAGTAGGCTGCTGGCAACACTGACGAGTTCAGCGTGGCCGTAGGCTTACACCAAGGATCGGCTTTAAGTCCTTAACTCTTCATGTTTATTATGAATGCTTTGACATCGGACATACAGGAAGAGGTTCGCTGGTGCATGCTGTTTGCCGACGACATTGTTCTTGTCGGTGAAGATGGATCTGATGAGATCCAGAGCAGATTGGAGAAATGGCAAAAGAAACTAAAAAAAATTGGTTTGAAAATCAGCAGAACCAAAGCCGAATATATGTTTTGCAATTTCGGCGGTCTCTCCAGTTCTGAGGCCAAAGCACTTGATGGCGCGTTTCTCCTGGTCAGCTCCGACTTTCGGTATCTCGGTTCACTCGTGCAATGCGATGGCGATGATGAAATGGTAATCGACCCTTATCATGTCTTACTTACGTTCACATTGGTCCCCCGGTACGCAGGTGCCATTTGCAGCTCTTAAGAAGTGTTCCTTGCAAATACAGCCGCTGTCACATTTTTCTGCAGGAATATCTGGACATGGAACGTCTTCTCCTTTCTGTGAGCATTCCTTAGCTCTGCACACTCCTTGCATACATGGGACGAATTCTTCGTTGGCAGAGGTGCAGGGTGGTGCTGCTGAACACACCATAAATAAAATTAGTTTAGGAGTAGCCTCAGAGGAAACATCACAGATTGTCCTAAGACCTTGACCTTGTAGACATGGACGTTAAGCTTACATCGGGTCTCGGATGATATCGAAGCTTTAATTATGTGCTTAGTAAGCCCACAACGTGATTTCTGTCAGTAAAACTCTGACGATCTCAAGTTGTGTGTAATGTTACCAATTTATGTTTTCAAAAGCATTTAATGACTTCAAAAACATCGTCCTTTTGCACATACATGGTGTAAGGGACATCGACACGCTAATTGTTACCATGATTCAACACAATTTTGACCGTGTAGGTATTGCATTTTTCTATGAAACAGCAGACTTTTTATTATTTAATAATCGACGAAAAATTTATCGCTGGTGGCTCTAGAATCATGTACTGAATTCATGATAACAGTTTGCTCGTCGATGTCCCTTACACCCTGTATACTTAAACGTCCAGCTTGAAAATCATTCTATATTCTACTTACGGTTACATTTGTCTTCCAGTACACAGAGGCCATATTCATTTCGCAAATAACCGTTTTCGCAAACACATCCCTTTCTGCAATATTTTGGGTCCATTCGGCTACAAAGTACTGGTTTGTTTTTTTGGGTACAGTTTAGAGCTCTGCATTCAGCTTGGATGCATTCCGAACGTCTTTCTTTGGCAGGGCAAACTCTAGCTGAGAAAGTTTCACAATATTTATTAAAATTATAATGAGTTAATTACTTTGTTTTCGATGTTAAAGTTGATTAAGTACTTGGTTTTCAAACTCCAACAGTAAACCGCTTTGCTATAAGCAGAATACATGTTCCACTTAAATATGGTCCATCAGCGCTTATTACACACACTGAATTCGGGAACCCTAATTAGGATTCAGGATAGTGTAATAAGAGTTAGGACGGCTAGCATCCTAATTAGCCAGACTTGTGCAGACATATTCCTGCCTTCTGATTCACTTATAGCTTCCTTCCTAAAGCCCATCACAGACGTAGCTTTAATATATATTATAGCAAGACATATTACGATAAATTTTGCATAGTAATCTTCGAGTGACTTCAAACGAAGCTATAACATACATTTCTAGTACCTCACCAAAAACTACGCAAAAATAAAAGCTTATTAATATATGTTATAGCTACGTCTGTAACGGGCTTCATTAAGATGCCAGAATTCAGTATAACGTAATAAGCGAGTCAATGTATCGCACCTTTAGAATTATAAGGGCACAACTCGAAATATTAAGGGTTTGAGTTTTTGTGTTAGATGGGCTCAATATCAATTGTTCTACCACGGAGAGGGTGATGTGAAAGAGACACAGTTATAGTATTCGCTTTAATATTGTCTTTTTTCTCTTTCTGTGAAAGCCAAGAACGATAGAACAGTTGATATTGACCCCATCTAACACAAAAACTCAAAACCTCAATATTTCGAGTTGTGCCCTTATATTTCTAAAGGTGCGGTATGTGTAGTTAAATATCAAAAGCCGATATGTCCACTCCAAATGAAAAGTGAAAAATGAAAAAAATATGTTTATCTACACCCATGCTATAAAACTTCTATAAAAGTTTCTTAAACAGTTAGCTTATTGGCAACATTATAACAGCCAGTGTCATAGTAACCATTACATTATCCAAACGAGTGTTATAATTTTGTACTAAATTTTATTATGCTACTCGTTTCAATGTTCAAACGGGGAACAGCAGCACCCGCTGTACGCATGTGTGTGTGATGTGCTGCTGCAAGCGATATACATACGTGGACTTGTACTGAATTTCGTGGGAATTTCTTTATTTTTAATCTTGAATTACAAACACCCAATGGTTTTAGAAACTTTTATAGAGGATTCATCTAATGGGTGTAGATAAAGTCTTGTATGCAACTGTTATAATTATAGGTATTAAAACACTCATGTGATGCTATTATCACACCTTACCGTCGTTTTATATAAAGTAGTGAAACGTACCGGGGTTTGAAAAAAATCGCTTTGAACGTGCCGGCTTCACTCCCGATAATTACTCATGGCTTGATTGGTAGCCATCTTAAACCTCATACTTTACCCTGATTGGCCGTCGTGGACGTGCTTAATTAAAGACGACATAATGAAAGAAATAATCGATTTCAACGTTACTTCTCAGAAGGTTTTTTAGTGACTTGCCTTGATTAAAAAAAAACAATAATAATTAATCATTTTTTTAATTTCAAATTTGACCCCATTCACAGTTCAATTTGGAGTAGGGGTGTGACTTAACAGGTTTTGATGTTTAAGTACACACATATGGATGGGTCCCTATAAATGTTGATGGATGGAGATGGAGAGGAAGACCAAAGAAAAGATGGATAGATTGTATGAGGGATGATATGAAATAAAAAGAAGTGAATGATAGAGTGACGGCGGAAGAAAATCGTGTTGCGCCAACCCCAAGTAACGCCGGACAAGTGAAGGAAAATGGTGATGACTATTTGGGCCACTGTCCTTTCAAACTTAAAAAAAAAAAAAAAACATAATCCCGACTGCGTTAGGAGTGAACTTTAAAAAAGATGGATACAAGATGATCTATTTTTGTCTTCAATCCCACTTAATCCTTAAATATTATAAAAGAAAGTCTTTCGCCGCGTCTGTCTGTCTGTCTGAACGCGATAAACTTAAAAACTACCGAACGGATTTACAAACGGATTTCACCAATGGGCGGAGGGATTCATGCCGAAGGTTTTAGTGTAAATTGGCTGAAATTTGATGATTATTGTTGAAGATGTCGTAAAAAATCATGCCAACTGGGAGCTTTATTGGCTTGCGCCGCAGTAATCTTAAAAGTTACATAAAATTTATGTTCTACAGTATTGTTCATCTTAAAAAGTTAAACAAAAAAGTGGGTGACACCACTTTCCGGCTCGCTACAAGTCTGCGTCTGGGTGCTCTTTGCGGGGCTCCACATCGCTGTCAGTGCGGTGAAGCTGTCGACCGCCTCGCACACCATGGCCTTTTCTGCAGCAAGAGCGCTGGTCGGTTGGCATGGCACGCAAGCATTAATGACATCCTCTGTCGGGCTCTTGTCACCGCCGGGGTGCCAGCTATTTTAGAACCAAATGGCTTGGCACGCGACGATGGAAAGAGGCCAGACGGAATGACCATAATGCCTTGGAAGTTGGGTAGGCTTTTGGTGTGGGATGCAACCTGTGTCGACACCCTTGCGCCATCCCATCTTCCTAGCACTGCGGGCTGTGCCGGGGCGGCTACTGCAGGTGCAGAAAACCTCAAAAGGCGGAAATATAGCAACCTTACTGGTAGCTATATTTTTGAGCCGTTTGGGGTTGAAACACTAGGGCCATGGGGTCCAAGTGCTCACCGAGTATTCCGGGACATCGCCAAGTGGTTGGTCGACTCTTTACGTGACCAGAGGGCTGGCCAATTCTTAGGCCAAAGAATCAGCATCGCCATCCAACGTGGCAATGCTGCTTGCCTTTTGGGCACTTTTCCCGCAGACAGCGATGCGGACAATTTTTTTGACGCCCAATGAGCTCTTGTCTTTATTTTTAACTTTTTCCTTTACATACTTGTACATAATATATATAGTAGTTAGTGGTAAATATGTTTGTGTATATTATATGTTAACATAGAAATTAAAAAAAAAAAAAGTTCGCGATATGTCTATCTTCCAAGGATGACCCACAGTAACCATTATTATCTTTCAGAATTTGATGAAAATTTCATTGTTATTTCCGAAGCTTTTTTGACCCATATTATGTTAATCCTTATCCAATAAATATGTCATTTAAATTGGGTATTTCATTTAGATTAAAATATGCCTGACATCATACCATTTAAATGAATAGTTTAAAAGATATCACAGTTTCAAAATTACGCGTAACTACATAATTATGGTTGACGACAAAGCGGGCGCAGCGGTATTAATCAATGACTTTTCCGCGGCTATAAGGTATGTAATCCCGGTAGTACGTTCCCGTAGGATATTTTTCGACATCCACGCGGGCGAAGCCGCGGGTAAAAGTTAGTAATACTATAAACAATTTAAATAGTCGGAGGCAATAGGTTTTTATTTTTTAAATTTATGAAGATGCCTGCAACAGCATGAGATTCACAGATTTATATACTGCATTCGCAGAGACACAGACCTCCTCTCTGTGAGAGGGAGTGAGCTGTAATGCACGATGTCACATATCATCGAATTTTCGGGTATCCTCCTATGACTTCCTGCTCCATTTTGAGAGCAGTCGTGATGAAATGATAATCCACCCTTACCATGTTACTTACGTTCACATTGGTCTCCCGGTACGCAGGTACCATTTGCAGCTCTTAAGAAGTGTTCCTTGCAAATGCAGCCGCTGTCACATTTTTCTGCAGGAATATCTGGACATGGAACGTCTTCTCCTTTCTGTGAGCATTCCTTAGCTCTGCACACTCCTTGCATACATGGGACGAATTCTTCGTTGGCAGAGGTGCAGGACGGTGCTGTTGAACATACCATAAATGAAATGAAATGAAAGTAAAATAGTTGAAATGTAAGTGTAAATAGTAAATAAATAAATAAAACTAGTTTAGGAGTAGCCGCAGAGGAAACATCAAAGATTGTCCTAAGACCTTGACCTTGTAGACATAGACGTTAAGCTTAGATGGAGTCTCGGATGATATCAAAGTTTTAATTAATACTTAATGCTCAAAACTTTATTGCATTCTTCAATGTATGTGCTTAGGTGGTAAACATTTGCTTAAGAAACAATCGTGGACCCTGTCTGGCACAGCAAAAGAAAGATAGTAGAGATGAGGATTTATCGTTTATCTTACATATAGTCTAACAAATATTTAAAAAAAAAAATTGTAAATTTTATATGAGTTTTAGGGATTTATCATTTAACTATTCGTTTACACTGTAATATATTTACTTAATAATTGATTTTTTTTATTTATTCGTGAATAGATGGAGATTTTTTTTCTTTTCTGATTGATTCGGGTAATTTGTTATACATTTTTATTGACATAACTAGAGGACTTGTCGAATGTATTTTTAGGCGGGATTTTCGTAAGTTTTGTCGTGTTTTGTATTGGAGTGTGTATCTTGTTTGTATGTCTTCAGTCTTGGTGTTTATGAGCGAATTTGCATATTTTCAAGTACTATATATATTATTATATTTAATTTAATAAATAAATAATATTAAATAAATAAATGTGCATAATAAGGCCATAATGTCATTTCTGTCAATAAAACTTCGACGATCTCATGGTGTGTGTGATGTTACCAAATTATGCTTTCGAAAAGCGTTTAATGACTTCAAAAACATTATCCTCTTGCACATACAATTTTGACCGAGTAGGTATAGCACTTTTGAATGCAACAGCAGAATTTTTATTATTTAATAACCGACGATAAATTTATACGCTGGGGAAGTGGGGGCTCTAGAATCATTTTATGAATTCATGGTAACAGTTTTCTCGTCGATGTCCCTTACACCTTGTTTATCTAAATGTTCAGTTTGAAAATCATTCCATACTCTACTTACGTTTACATTTGTCTTCCAGTACACAGATGCCATCTTTATTTCGCAAATAACCTTCTTTGCAAACACATCCCTTTTTGCAAAATGCTGGGTCCATTCGGACACAAACTAAAGGTTGGTCTTTTTGAGTACAGTCTAGAGCTCTGCATTCAGCTTGTATGCATCCCGAATATCTTTCGTTGGCAGTGCAAACTCCAGCTGAGAAAGTTATACAATATTTATTAAAATTAAAATGAGTTAATTACTTTGTATTCGATGTTAAAGTTGATTAAGTACTTGATTTTCAAACTCCAACAGTAAACAGCTCTGCTGTAAGCGGGATATATGTTCCACTTAATTGTGGTCCATCCGCGCTTATTATACTACAATGAATCCAGGAATCCTAATTAGGATTCAGGATAGTGTAATAAGAGTTAAACAAGTCAGGCTAATTAGGATGTTAGATCTAACATCCTAATTAGCCTGACTTGTTCAGACTTGTTATTACCTTCTGACTCGCTTTCTTTCTTCGTAATTAGGATGCCAGAATTCAGTATAATGTCATAAGCGCATTAATATTATGTGTAGTTAAATATCAAAACCAGGCATGTCTGTCGAAAGCAAACCATTCTAAGTGAAAAGTGGGAAATCACAAAAACATGTTCTTAAGATAAAAGGTTTTTTATGAAACTAGCACTTGTGTAGTAGATTGTTTATTAGAATAGAATTAAAAATTATATATCTATAAATAACGGATAAAGGTAAAATACAGGTTTTAAAGTATAGACAAACGTCGTTTGATATAAAGTAACGAAACGTACCGGAGTTTGAAAAAAATTACTTTCAACTTGCCGGCTTCACCCCTGATAACTCATGGATATGGCAGCCATCTTAGACCTCATACTTGACGCTGATTGGTCGTCGCGGACGTGCTTGACTTTGATTTACACATGCCAATGGAAATGTTGCAGATGGATTGTAGAATCCGTTGTTTTACATAACCGCTAGCCGTTACAAAACAACTTCGTTATTTAAAACAGCTGAACGAAACGCTTAGCGATTTTCTATAATTTATGTCGTTAACACGCAGAATTGCATTTAATAATCATCGATCAACGATTAGAGGTTATGTAAAACAGCGTGAAATGAAAAATCAGATTGCATATTTTAGTTCTAAATTGTGTTGCTCGTGGCTCCGCGTGTCAAAACAGAAATAAATAAAGCGAGTAATATGAGTGAAAATTTTAACATAAAGTTATCAGAGTTTTAGGAGAGTCAGTCCTAAAAATACTAAATAGCTAAGTAACTGCGGCCAAGTTGGAAGTAGCGCCTACCGGCCGCTCCCACGGCACCGCTTGCTTCGCTTGCTCAGCTCGCGCGCGGTTGGTCACAGTTCTAACCTAACCTAAACCAATTGGTTATGCAGGGTGCCCTAGCTTAGTTACTGGTACCGATTCGGCATTAGAAGCCACACCAAACGCTTATTGTGACTGCAGATATGCCATTCTGCTTTACGTCTAAGCTTGGGTAGCAGTTTTGTAAAATGTAACGCAATAACAATCCAGCTGACGCTGTTCAGCGGTTTTACACAACAGAGCTGTTTTGTAAAACAGCTACCGGTTATGTAAAACAGCGAATTCTACAATTCATGCACGCTGGGTACGAGTGGAGTCGGTCGACTGTTACTATCTTTGCAATAACATGGGACATGGGGACGAGTCCCAGATCTGGCAGTTATTGGGTTAGTAGTCCATTATGAAATTCTCTGTAGCCACCCGGAGTTTCAATTTTGTGCCCGATTGAGGAAGTAGGCTCGTTTCATACAAGGGTAAAGTAGGGTATTCATGTAGAACGCTGGTATTAATCGGCTCGGCGGCGGCTGCAGCCATACGCCAGTGCTTATTAGCGCCATAACAGTGCACCCTTACATGAAAGTTAAGGGGGAAACGTCAGGATAGCCCGCGAAATTCAAATTTTCTGACGTTTTTTGCATTTTGCTGGTTGCAATTCATGAAATCATGACATTTGACACCTTTGTCTTCTTCTTTATCACTATTGCTGATTGTAATGGTTATAATTGAGTAAAGCCATATTTGTTACGACCGCGAATCATATTTTAATCAACATAAATCCTGACACTGGCCTGCAAAATGCAAAAAACGTCAGAAAATTTGAATTTAGCGGGCTACCCTGACGCTTCCCTCTTAAAACAAAAGTACTTAATGTAAAATTAATATGTGTATAGATAATATACATCTTTGCCTACCCTTGCAATCAGCCATAACGTGTAGGTATATTATTTTTTTAATTCTTATGAAATAAAACAATGACAAATTGGAAAAAAAAGTATATGGTTAGTACAAAACCTCACGTCAGTGGTAGCACTTTGACCTTGAGCTGACGTAGCGTAGTACGGAGTTTCAATAGAATGCGAGGCCAGCCTATATTGGCTTTGCTACCTGTGACCTGTGCCCTACTGCACCTACATTTGATTTACCTACTTATCCTGGCTTAATTTATTTGTGAGCGAATCGACAACTCCAGAAATACAGTCATAACGTCAAAACCGCTTATAACAACATCGCTTAAGACGACGTACCGGTTATTACGACGAAATCTTGAGGTCCCAGCATTTCTGTTTACTAAACAAAGTTTTTGGTTATAACGAATATCGGCTATATATATACGTATATATCGACAATAGTCGTTATAAACGGTTTTGACTTTACGTGTAGGCAATTGGCACATATTGTATTCACAGAACCAAGTGAAGAAGTAAAATATTTTGAAATAAATGAAACATAAAATCGTACATATCTTTATTAAATTATGATTTTAATATAACAATGTCTAAATTGTACATTTCGCTCAGAGAATTATAGATGACATCTTTAATACGCATAAATCAAGATAGATGAACGTAGGTGAGACTTTTCGTAGGAATCAACCAATAAGTCGCTTAATACTATTAACATTGTTTTCTAAAATCGTTGTTGTTCCGTTACGCCTGCACCCTTCTGAATGCTTCATCTCAGGACACTGGCATATTGGTATGCAGGGAGAGTCAGGAGATATCCTCAAATGCCCATTTTTGCATGCACATCCTTTCTCGCACGGTATACTGATATCACAACTGAACCTGATCACGAGAGAAACGCATAGTTCAGGTGGGCAGGATCTCTTGCAGTCAGCCCACTCTTCATTTTCTTTACAGTTTGGTTCTGAAAAGAGTTGTTGCATTATTAAATTGTTTGAAATGAGACTCAGATTGAAAAATACAGTGTTTGTTGGATAGAACTTGAAAATCAACGCCCTGTAGATTTTTCATGCAGATGAACATTCCAAAGTTCAAATGGTAGAATTTTGTCTACAGAAACTATCCAAAATTCTACCATTTTAACAACCGTTCCTAGGTAGATGATAATTATTTTAAGTTACCTGCGTCTTTAAGGGAATATATAGTTTCTCCTTACTCTTTAATCCAGTCACATAAGTATATCGGCCTCCTTTAACCACCTACTATTTAGAAGTCGGTTAAAAATATGGTAACATTGGTAACTTTAAAGTAAAATTGCAAGAATGTATCGCTATTTATTTATTTGCCGTGTATCCGATGGGTTTTTCCATCGGCAGAAATTTCGAACTTCCTTACAAACTTTCATCCCATTTTCTTTCTTTTTAAAGTGAAACTTTTATTACACCGTCTCAAACTTTTTCGTCTGTGTGTTGCATGTCGCGTGACGGTCGGCCGCGGAGTAGGGATAAAGTGAAAGGCGCTCGTTAGAGCAGCCAAGGCCAATATGGCGGCGCCTATAGTTCGCTTAAAAGTTTCACTTTTACCGTGGTTTCATAAAACCACACAATCCTTTTTTTTTTTTCACTCGTTCCTCTTCCTCCTTCGCGAGCATCACTGCTTTGCAGAAAGAGGTGACGGCCTCCCATACCCTTTTGCTCCATACCATGGCCTGAACCAGGGCCGGATGTAAGAGATCAACGCTACCGATCGCCTCCACGAGGACACGGCGATGCTCCGCCCAAGCCGGGCAGACCACCGCCGTATGCTTCACCGTATCGTCCGGGCGATCTACAAAATGGTGACACCCGGGCGTTTTCTCCTGAACAGGAACCTCCCGAAACAACCGTGTTCGGTGAGGACCTGCGTCAAGCGGAAGGTGAGGACGCTGTGGCGCCTCTCTAGCCACTCCTCAAAGAGGGGACTTATCGCCGCAATTGTGGCGTGCCCAAACTTTCATCCCCTAAAGGGTAGAAATTTTTGAAAATCCTTCCTTAGTGCTCATTTTCGTTACGTTCAATATACGAGGAACTCTTGTGCAAAATTTCATGTTTCTAGGCCCAGCTGTTTCGGCTGCACGTTATCTGCCAATGAATGAATTAATAGTCGTTTATGAAACTGTTGCATAATGAGGGGTATTAAAACACGAGTCTGTTTTAATACCTAGTTATGTGCAGTTTCATACGCTACTTTATCTACTCTCATACATTGGGATTGAACCTATTGAGTAAATAAAAGATCAAAGTTAAAGATCAAGAATTAAAAAATCCCACGAAATTCAGAACAAATGCACGTGTGAGTGTCGCCTGCACCAGCACATCACCACGCAAACGCTGCAGCGGGTGCTGCTGTCCCCCGCTTAAACGTTCCATTACAAAAGTTGATGGAAACTCTTTGGTGATATTAACTTCTTGGATTTGCCCTGTATCGTAATAGTTAAAAAAAAATCGGTATTGTGTAGGTATATAAAGTATGTCAATATAAACTCGTTTTGAAGGTTATAATTCGAATATTAATTATGCTTTGAGAGTAGATAAAGATTTTTGTTTGGTCGATTTTTCATAACTAAATTGAGGAAAATCAAATCAGTCAACACACATTCTCAAGAATGCTTTGCTTTAAACATATTTTTTTTTATACAGTGGGAGTCTCTTTCATATAGTTCTTGGACCTGAACTCTATGTATAGAGCGAAAAGTTTTTTTATAGCACGGTGGTAGCTCTGGTTCAGGAAAGCCTGGTTCTAAAAAAAATATTAGAGATAATTGGTAGTTTTTTTTTAAGTTGAGTCTTCATACATCCATACTACCTTAACTTAATTTTGAAAAATAAATAAATCCCGTGGCATTGGAAACGAGTACTTGCGAACTTTACATATCATAACATAATCGTCTGTATACGAAGGGAGGGCATTTCCTCAGTCATATTTAAGTAACTAAGTAATTGCTGAAACTGCTTTCTTTTGCTGAAAATGTGAGGTAAATAATGATTTTGGGAAATGAAAATGGGCCAGTGTCCTCTGCAAGGTCGAGCTATTTACCACACTGGTAATTCGTTAGACAAACGCCTACCGTTCTTGAGGAATTCTTCTGTACAAGCACATTTTTATTGTAAACAAAGGCCTTTTCTGGGCGTTACAAGCTAGTACAAGTAAATGCTATGTCACGACTTCTATGTGTGTGCAAGACTTCTGGTCCATGATGGCAGTCGGCACACAACATATAAACCTTGTTTGTTCCACATGCTAAAAATAAAAATAAGATTTTTTTTACTTTCAATTCAAAAAAAGATAATTATTATTGTGTAAAATGCGATAGGTTTTTTTAAATTAAAGCATTATTTATTATAAGCTACGTAAAACGAGTAGATTAAAAAAGATAAAAGACGCTGTTGAATTTTCAACTTTCGGCACTAAGCTGAGCGTTGAAAATCCAACAGCAAGCTTTTATTTAAGCCTTAATTTAGGAATCGCTTAGTGAAAACGGGCATAGGTAGTTTGTTTAGCATAGTACAGGTAACTTAAGTGGGTTTGGTACTTCCCCTTGTTAGAGCATCTCGTTTCTCGTGGAACGCGAAAACGCAATGAAAAAGTAACTTTTACACATAACACCAAGCATGTTTGCAGGGTGAGGAGTACACCCACATTTCGACAGTTATGTTTAAGTCCCATGTAATTGGGGGCGAGCCTATTACCATCAACCGGGCACAAATCACGAAACAGGGCGAAATTCAGAAAAGTGCTATTGAGAAATTCCTTATGGAAAAACTCAATAGCACTTTGCCCAACATGGGAATCGAGTCCAGGGCCTCATGATCAACAGCAGCGCTTGTGACCGCTAAATTAACAAGTTAGTCACCAGTAACTTTTTAATTTTGAATTATTTTGTTTTGTTTTACTAAGTTTTTATTGTTGTATCAATGGTTCTTATTTTTCTCAAGTTGGTTTTATTAAATGGTCTACGTAGGGATATTTAGCTATGCAGGTATTTACTTAAGAGCGGCCAACCCGTCATACTTTTCATACAAACCCTCGTAAGTGTTATGGTACACATCTTTCTTCAAACTTTTTACACTAATAGGTATTTTGTGCACTATATAGGTTTCTATGAATGCAAAAAATAAAATTTGTAGAAACAAATTCAGCATAAGCCTCCTACAAACTGCTTTTTAAGGTGCAGCGCAGACGACACACTTTTTCTGCGATCGAGTCTGTGGCGCACAAAATGTCTTATTTGTCCCCGATATTTTTCCGAATGCAGGTTATTCTATATAGGATGTGTCGCTCGATAGTATAGTCCGTGCAATCCACGAAGACGCGCCCCACTCCGCTCCGCGCCGTACTACAATTCAGCTTACAGTACAGTAATCGCGGAGTGGGGCGCGTCTTCGTGGATTGCACGGACTATAATTTCTGTCAATTTAAAATTTAATTTAGTAACCATTCCGTAGCTCACATTACGAATAAGATAGGAATGCGAATGTGCGCCACAGACTCGATCGCACAAAAAGTGTGTCGTCTGCGCTGCACCTTAATGACATTTATTTCACAAACTTGTAAGGCGTATAAAAAAACACGTATTTCCTGAAGCAAGTTATTTTTCGTACAATGTTATCGCGTTCTCACTTGCTTGTTAGCAGTTCTCACTTGCGCTGGATGAAACAACAAGCTTTTTGAGCATGTTCGCGTTGACGATAGACGGACCGGGAACGGCCCTCTTAAATCATTGATTTGTTTAAACAATCTATTGCTATAGTACAGCTTTGCCAATTAATAAAACAACTGTATAGTAACTATGTATAGTAAGTAAGTACTCCATATAAGCTCATAGGATGTTCGGTACAAAAATAAATCTTTTGGATCAAAAACTAAAAATGAGCTTCATCATCAACATCATCCTCTTGCCTTCATCCCAATTTGTTTAGACTTGGTGAGACATGTCTTCTTCCATACTTCCATCGTGGCTTTAGTGATCCCCTACTCTCATATCCACATTCGTATCCAAAATATTCTCACGACATTTTTCCTCATTCCTCGGCATCACATGCATACCATGACAGTCTTAACTATTTTAATAAAAAGTACTTGCCATCTTTATATCCAACACATATCACGACACAGCATGTGAACAACACAAGTAATCTGAACATATTGACGTCTCAACAAGTTCTGAGCCCTGATACAAGGCTGTTCGACTGCTCACTTATATTGCTTTTAGGGTTCCCTTATCAAATAACTTGTACACATTACTTTTACATGATTATTTTAAATGCGTGTTTTTATTGATACGATGTAACCTCTTGGATAAACTCTTGATGTATTTTTTAATTAGTAAGTACAGATATCCCAAGAAAAGTATGCGCTTCGCGAATCATCGTCCATCTTTGGAAATACGAACGTGCGATGATTAGGTCTAACATCGAGTTGTTACAACCATGGAAGTACTTGCCTATTTTGTGTTACCATGATTACAAAATTATAGATTAACAACTGTATAGAATTCCAAAATACTTTTCAAGACTTTTGAGTGACAAATGACGATCTGCGATCGAATTAGGTAACCCGACAGAGAGAAAACTTGGAGAGAAAACTTGAGAAAACTTGCCTCTGTGGGGCGACGACCGTGCTAATTCAGAAACACGTAGATTACCGAAGCGCATAACTTTTCGGGTTTAAGGGGCCGTGCACGAAATCGACTGATTTTGATAAATTTTGTTCATTGGTTGTCATCATCATCTTCCTGGCCTTGTCCCGTTGTGAGAAAGGGAAAAAGTGATTTGTGATTTGAAAAGTCGAGTTCTTTGTTTTGCATGTGGCTGAAAGGGCTAAATGAACAGAACCCTTGTGTTGTTTTATCTCTAAAATTTCTATTAACGTGTTTGGTAATGGGTATTATTTACCTGAAAATAAATGAATTTATTATTATTTCCATTAAGTTGTTTTGCATTCGCAACCATTTTTCCGAAAAATGACGCAAGACCGAAAAATTATCATTTTGTTACAAGAAAATAATTTTGATTTTGAAAATTAAAACATATCATTAACATCATTACATAGTCTACTTGCATGTGGCTTAACCACTTTTTCAAGTTCCATACAAAATATAGCAAAAAAATAATGTTGAAAAAACCTATTTAAAAAGAAAACTCCAGTCAGTAACGTATTTTTTCCTATTACTTAGCAAACCATATCAAGAAATTTAAAATCAGACATTAACCTTCAACTATCCTTGAAATAAAAACAATTTTTTTTTTATGATTATACAATATCTCCATTAAGTAAATCAAAGACGAAATATACTATGTTTTCGAGAGCGCAAAAGTGATGCAACTATTAAAAAGTGCTGAGCCTGACACGAATAGTTTAGCACCATGAAAACTTTACTTTTATAGTCAGACTTAATCTTTCAATTATTTCAAGCTTTCTCACAATTAGATAAGTAAAAAAAGAAGAGTTTTTTTCGTGCACGGACCCTTAACCCGAAAAGTAATTGCGCTGTACACAATTTTATGTTGCCCTGTGCAAAACAAGGCAACACTCTTGATAACTGATGTGATAAGGTCAGTCATTTATATGAATTACCAGTTATTATCCTGCTTCCTTCTACGTATTATTTTATATTTTTGTGTCTTTATATGTTTGTTATAAGAGTTAGAATGAATTTGGGACACAGGTCGTCTACGACCAGGATACACAAGGATATTTTTTTGACTGGGCAGGCACAGATGCCAGCACATCAAGCTACCCGAAACTGTCAAATTTTCCCAATCAACTTTGAACCTTACCCTTCAGTGATAAAGTTGAAAATCTATTACATAAATTTGACAGATTGTAGTAGCTTGATGTGCTGGCGTCTGTACTTTTATGAATTAGTTTAACTAGGACGTAAAACCGCGAGCAACTTACTGTTAGTGTATTACGTTCCACTTTATAACATAACTAGTTTCTGCCCGCGACTTCGTCCGCGAGCCTATTTATTCCCTTCCTCAAGAATTGGGCTATCCAATGCAAAAATATTTTCTCAAATCCGACTAGTAGTTCCGGAGATTACATACAAACTTACAAACAAACAAACTTTTACATCTTTAAAATATTATTATTAATTAATTCATAATATTAATATATTAGTATTAGTAGGTATAGGTAGTATAGATGACCCTGCCACATTGTATTTCCTAAAGGTTTGTGCAGACCAGCACGACACGCGACGCAACACAAAGGCACCGCTCGTCGCGCGACGAGCGGTGCCTTTGTGTCGCGTCGCGTGTCGCGCCTGTTTGAAAGAGCCTTAAATCTATTATTGTCTGTTTTATAGCAAACAGACCTTTAGATACGAAAAATGGCGGATAAAATGATCAACGAGGTAATTGCGTAACACACTAACAATAGCAATGTCTTTCTATAGTAATATAATAATAGTTATATAATTTGGTTTATCTTTTATATAGATTCTTTTCTTTTAGAATTTGTGGATGTGAGAACGGTGTAGGCTGTAGACTTGTGGACCATTTTCACCTACACTGTCCTCTCATACCTATTAACAAACATTGTAGAAACCATTTATTTTTAATAGAGAAACTGTAGCGGTTACACCGCCACATACAAACTACGCATCAAAAAGACATGACGTCACACAAATCCTGCATCGCGCAGTTAGAGTTTACCGAGCGATCGACATACATACAAGATTTCAACTTCCTACCGATGGGCAGTTGCCCACCAGACACAACAACCGTCTGGTCGGAGGATCCTCCCTTTTCTATGGTGGATGAGTGAACTTTACACCCTGTTCCTCATACCACTAAAAAACTATTTATTTTTAATAGAGTAACCGTGGAGTTTCTTGCCGGCTCTTCTCCATAGGAAGCGACCAATTGGACCCGTGCACCTAGCTTCTGACGTTTCATAAGTGCCCTTGCCCAAGGTTTATGTGAAATAAAAGATATTGAATTTTGAATTTTATTTTGACAATTCAACAACATTCATTGCTTTATTCACGTTGTTGAGCAGACGATTTTTTAAACATATGAGCCAATGGATTAGCAATTTCCTTCGCAATCTTTCGGAGTGTGACTGAAATTGTGGTACACGATTATGGTGCTGATCACCTTCTTATAGCTGACTCTCCAGCACTTAGATAGTCTTGAAAGAACACATACGGAACTTTATTTATTACTACTGTATGTTGCAGTCTATTTTTATTCCAAGTTTATCCTGTTGAGCCTGTTCCAAGCTGGTTGTGTAAATGGTGCCTGTGGTTGCTATAGGTAGGTAGGCACTCTCGCAGTATCGCTATTTCGAGACGGTCATCAGAGGGGCAAAAAACGAAAGTCAAAATGCGCGTTGTTGGATTTTTAAAACGGGTTTCAGTCTCTATCTATAAAAATACTTTTAATTTTTCAAAAATTTTGACAAGTTTTTGACATTGAACCAGATTTTGAACTTTTGTAAATAAGGGAACTGGCCTTCTGATGCTTTCATCAAACAGAAGCATAAGTACAGACGCCAGCACATCAAGCTACCCGAAACTGTCAAATTTTATTAATCAACTTTGAACCTTATTATACAGCGATAAAGTTGAAAATCTATTAAATAAATTTGACAAATTGTAGTAGCCTGATGTGCTGGAGTCTGTACAAGAGACATAAGAAAAAACTTTAATAAATAAATACAGTGTGATTCTTTATAATGTGCACATATCGAAATGAGGGAATCTATGCTTAATTTTATCGACGGAAAAAAATATTAAAAAAATATTTTATTTTTTAATATCTACCTACTATAAAAAAAAAATCTTATAGTAGGTAGTACTATAAAAAATATTTTTTTTTTGTTTCTCTTTGGCATCTTATTGATAAACTTTACAACTATTGTAAAAAATTATGAAAAAAAAACAGATTTTTGTTAAAAAACATGTTTATTTTCAATTGAGGGTAGTTTTTTTTCTCAATTTTTATTTTGTGAGGACCTCTAATTACTTCTAATCATTATGGAGTTTGTTTCATGGCGATAGATGATTTAGTTTAAAAGTTACAACGTTTTGTTACAATTTTTTTTAAATCACTTAAAAAGTATCAAAAAATATTTTGATTTTTAAAATATTTTTCTATCGTTAAAATTAAGCATAGATTCCCTCATTTCGATATACAGTGCACATTATAAATAATCACACTGTATGTACGTTGATATAAAGTAAGGAGACTGAAACAATTACATACACTCTTGGGCCTGAATAGTAACGAGATGTAAATTTATAGTTTGAAATTTATAGTTTGTGGTGTGAATTTATAGTTTCATACATACATTATTGTATTGCAGTGACTAGTTGCTATCCCACAATTCACACAGCGATCCATAGTTTCAACAATATCCAATCCAACAATTCCAAAACAATCCATTAAAACAATTCCAAGTCAATTGTGTGAGCGATCTTCGGTGTCCAGTGTGAAAGCAAGGGTCTTACAAGGTAGGCAGGGCCAGAATCCGTAAAAATCAAAGTAGAGATCGTTGAAAATGAAAAATAATTGGGAAAGCACTCAAAACACATCCGAAAACACGAAATAAGTGACAGCTGTCTAGTTCTAGTAGGGATGGGCGTTGACGAACGAACAACGAACCCTTTACAAATACCGTTTTATGATGATGAAACCGTTTTACGACCGTTTTTTAGTTCAACTTCAAACAGTCTTCATTGCACAAACCAGTCTTCGAATTACTTGGTGTGATTTTTACATCTAAGAAAATACAGTCGGGTACAATGATTCAACTATCTATCACACTCGTAAAACAGTCCTTCCAATAAAAAGTGAACTCTTTGAAATGAAATACCAGTTGCCAATGCTGTCGTTCGTTTTGCGAAAAATCCATTTCATACATTTCAAATCGTTGATAGTTTTAAGAAACTGCGCTCGACGAAAAGGCAATTCTATTCCATGTTGGATAAGTTTCGTCCTTTAACCGTTTTCTGCAACCGTTTTCGTCGTCGGGAAAACGGTTTCGGTCGCCAAAAATTCGAGAATGACCCACCACTAATGTGTCAAATTGTCAATGTCAGTCTGCCAGTGCAAAATATGTACTGCCAGTGACATAGATAAAAAAATAAAACTGATTTTAATCGATATGAAATTGATAATCATTATTTTGGTTTTTCAGTAATTAATGATGCTTTATTTAAATTAAATGCGCTATATTGTATAAAAGTATACTATATATACTTTTAATTACTTATAATCTATATACGCATTTAATTACTTTGAGTTAACTAAGTATAACTAGTGCTACCTAGTAGTGGGTAGGTTTTCTTTTTGTAGTCGATTACTATAATCGATGATCTCACGAAAACTATCTTTATCATATTTCTCCGCTTCCAGGCAAAGAATTGAGCTGATTTTTGATATTCAAAGATAAAAAAATATGTCTAATTTTTAGATCGTATCTCAACTTATTACACTTGGGCCCAACATTTTCCATCTCCTTTGCATTATTTTTATGTATATGTTACGGCTAACACCCGAAGTGCCGCTACATCTAGTTGTAGCCGGCTAAAACTAAGTGTAGCCACACTTCGGGTTTTAGCCGTGACATATATAGCATTAGCCTATCCAAAATAGGAAAAAAAGGTATACAAAAAAAAAAAACTTTTTATTTGGCAATAAAGAATGCTTTAAAAAATAATGTTGTAATTTTATTCTCATATCGCGAGTTCATCTCAAAGGTCACAATCACATTTAATTTTATCAATAAGGACCTATCAACAACGTGTAAACATTATGATTCAGAAGGAAAATGCTAATAAACTATTATTTAAATTAATTATTTAAATAAAACTAGTATAAATGACCGGTCGAGCCTCCGTTGAAGTCATACTGAGTTCAGTCGTCAAGATGTTGAGGTTTATTGTGCTCTCTTGTTGTTTTGTGTTGTCAATGTGTCAACTGAATAGTAAGTAAACCTGTTATATTATAGGTATTTCTAACTAAAGTGTGTTTTTTTGTTAGTTTTTACTTACTAAAATCATGTTCAAGTATCGTTAAAAGACTATTAATAAATACTTTGTTTAGTTAATTAGTTTATACAAACCTACTTACAGAAATAAAATCATTTGTCATTTAAATAAAAACCGGTCAAGTGCGTATCGGACAACGCACAGTGAAGGGTTCCGTAGTTGGGATGAATATTTAGGCATGTACGGTGTTGTATATTATCAACCTCAAATATATGTTTGTATTTCATAGTAATTCTCGAATATTTTTTTTTACAAAAAAAAAAAAAAACAACAGACTTCCTTTTTGGAAGTCGGTTGTTTTTTTTTTTGAAAAGTTTTTATTTTTCACTTTTTAGTTGTGGTACCTACCCCATACAAATTCGAAAACCACTACCTGCTATGTAAATAACAGTGGCAGGGAAAAATACGTATTATTAAAGCTAACTCAAAAACTACGCAAGCAAAGTTAATAAAATCTATATGGGACCACTTCGGAAGTATGGTCTACCAAAAAAAAAAAGAATCATCAAAATCAATGCATAATTGGCGGACAAACATACAAAAAAAAACCTACAGTCAAATTGAGAACTTCCTTCTTTTGGAACTCGGTTAAAAAACTGTGAATATCAAAGTTATTTCTGAGTTTGTAACCCTAAAATACCAAAAGCTTATGACTTTAATAGCAAAGTCACTTGGAAACATCATTATTTTTAAATTATGAGATCCAATACCTCATATGCCGGATGCATATTTTTTTTTTCAACCCTCGTCACATGTTCGGGGAGTTCCACCCCTAATGATATTTTTCGTAATTTAAATACTCCATAGTTTAGCGTACCTATAAAATACAACATTCCAATTTTCATCGATATGGTGCAAAAATAGTCTCCGAGTAAAATGGCTATTAATGTTCAGACAGACGGATATGATCAAATTGTAAGGGTTCTGTTTTTACCATTTGGTTACGGAACCCTAAAAAATACCGTATAGTATCTATTTTTACAGGTTTTATTATCATTAATGCTGCGACTTTTGGTGCAAAATAAATAAACGCTAAACTTCGAAATTGTAAAAACAAAGAATAAATATAGTTAGTTTAGGATACTTATCACCATTTTGCCAAAAAACACATGCAGAGTTTTATCATCTCTTGAGATGCTTATTGGTTTAACAAACACAACAACGAATGAAAACAAACCAGAGATTCGTAATAAAAAAATGTAGGAGGAAAATAATCAAAGTTATTTCTGCGTTCCACGATAAAATTATACCTACATCAGACGACCTACAGACAATCTAACGAGGGGAAATACCTCTACCAATGTAAACATTCTAGATGACGTCATTTAGTTACTACTGTTACTAGATAACAATGTTTATGTGTACGAGTATTTGAATTTTATCGTTAATTTATTAAAATGTTTATTTTTAATTTTATCGTTTATTTATTAAAATCCATTGTGGCGGCAAATTTATCGGCATCAACGTGAACTATCGTCGCTTTGGCATTTCTACGCTATTCTTTCTAACTTTACCTTGTATTTATTACCTTTTTGCTTAAAATAATTTATATTCTGGCTATGACTTCCGCCTATCGCTATAACCTATCCTATTAAATGAGCGATATTTGTTATTTGTTGTATTTGTAATTACGTTCTCGAAACGGCTCTAACGATTTCGATAAAATTTTGCAATGTAGGGGTTTACGGATGCGAAAACTCGATCTAGCTAGGTCTCATATCTGGGAAAATTCATTTTCTCTATTTTCACCCGAGCAGAGCTCGGGCGCCCAGGTATAACTGAACTTTAATCGTGTATCGCAGTATACATGTAGGTACTGTGAGCACCGCGCTTGGCTGCGGTGCTTTAGGGATCGTTTAGTGTATATAATTAAAACCCTTATACGGAGCAGAGACTATATTTTAAATCAATGTTACATGGACACACGCGGGCGGAAGACTCCAACAGACTCTCATATATTTTTCTTCAAACAAAACCTTCACGAATCCTATTTTTAAATATATTTGACAGATTATTCGGACGGAGAAAGATTTCATGCCAGCCTGTGACATATGAGGTTCCCTCTCATATTAAAGCCTCTACACCAGCTACGCCCCTAGATAAATGTATCCAGCAGATACCTTTATTCAGAGCATCCGAATAATCTTCAACCCTTCCTACCTATACCTAAACGAAACATTACCTAACGATGGAAATTAAAATACATATTGAGGTCTTTCTCTTACAAGAGAAGGCTTAAGTCAGGACGAACGAATCACAAAGTCTTGATACCAGACTAGATCTCAGCTAAGTTAACTGACAATATGTGCTAACATGCACTCACAAGGTTAACGTCGTCATGCTTAAACCTTACTGCACCAAAACCATCGAAAAAGGCGCAGCAAGCCTCGGAGAAACAAACAAACTGATGTGACAGTTCACATCTACCCAGAGGGGGTTTAAAAAAAACAAAGAACTCTACATCCTAAGCCTTAACTCCATCGGACATAATTAAGCCAGAGGGAACAAAGGTTCAAGAAGCCAGCGCCCAAAATTAATAATTCACGACCATACTCCAGAGGGAAAATCACAAAACCTCCTCACAAGACAATCTTTATCAAATGTCAGTTAATTCTGACTAAACTGTGATACCTCAGTCTAAGTTGGACCAATTGTGTCAACTAGACACTCCTTGCAAGGATTATATCCATAAAGCGAGGTTGGTGTCAACCTAGACCACAGTTTCTCAAAAAATAATTACCCCTTAACTCGCATTAATAAATTCTGGAGTACGTTCATGCTAATTTAGACGAGACGACATATAATATTGAAGACGCAGACAATGGCTCGTTCCCTCAGACTTCGTAGCGATGTGAGGAGTGACACCTCACTCGCTCCCAGCAGCGTCCGATGTTTGCTCCCCATAATATGAAACGAGAAAAATTATAACACATCAGAATAATAATATATGTTCATCACTAAAATAATGTGTTAAAATCAAATGATGTGTACATCTAAATGACATTGCCAAAATGACAGTAAAATAAATGACATAAAAATAATAATTAAATTCTACACTATGACAAAGGTTTTATTCTCTTGATATGGGCAAACTCTAAACTTTTTATTATTTAACTTTAAAAATTCGTACTCTAAAATGTAAAACTTCTTTAGAAAATGTTTATATGCTTTCGACCTTCTTATAAATTTACTGATTTTCGATACGAAGCTTTTAATTTTATAAACTTTCGACCTTCTTTTAAATTTATTGTTTTTCGGTGCGAAGTTTTTGATTATTCTCACATATGACCGCTTACTTGTATTTGGTGCTCTTCTTGATACCTTCTTAGCACGTTTTTGTCGCAATGTGGTATAAAGAACTTTTATATATTTATGTTCCTTATGGGTAACATAAACTTGAATATTATCATTTGTGGTTTCGTCTGTTTGGATATTTTCCACATATTCGGTCAGATCAACAACTACTTCAATATTATCTGTGACTGAATATGACTCCACGCCATCCTTACTATTATTATAAACTTGATCAACGACGAGGTTATATATAGGAATTTCCTCGTGACCAATAATTTCCTTTGATGAGGACACATTATGATCTTCTGAAACATGAATACATGGTTTAATACATAATGGACTGGACTGACCCGATTCAATAATTTCTTCCACGTGTTCATTCTCGAACACTTGGGTGGACTCCTCTTCATCATCATCATCGTCATCTCTTCTTCTGTCTTGGCAGCTTTCTATCTTTTCTGGTGGGTCATCCTGTCTTCCACTAGAAAATAAACTGGTGTGATTATCAACATTCACAACATTTTCTTGTATGTCTTCCTCAGACATTGTTTGTGCAATCTCCTCTTCTTGCACCCTATATATTTCCTTGTGACATTTGCACGGGAACTCCGCCCTCAGCTTGTCACACAACGACTCAAAAGATATACCATCGTGGTATATATAATTATGAAAGTACATCGCTGGACCTTCAAGAAATGCGCGTACTATGAGCGCTAAATCATTATTTCGCCATTCATTGCTCGTGGCTATCAGCTTGAATGCTGTTATAAAATTCTCAAGGCATACGCCGTTTATGCCGGAGAAAGCCTGCATTTGCAGAGCCATCTCGTTCTTTATATATTAATAATAATAAAAAACCACTCAGCTTTGTTTTCCGGCGTGAATCTCCTGTTTCTTCTCTGTTCGGCGCTCCGCCACGTATAACTCTTCTCAGTTCGGCGCCTCCACCAAATGTGAGCACCGCGCTTGGCTGCGGTGCTTTAGGGATCGTTTAGTGTATATAATTAAAACCCTTATACGGAGCAGAGACTATATTTTAAATCAATGTTACATGGACACACGCGGGCGGAAGACTCCAACAGACTCTCATATATTTTTCTTCAAACAAAACCTTCACGAATCCTATTTTTAAATATATTTGACAGATTATTCGGACGGAGAAAGATTTCATGCCAGCCTGTGACATATGAGGTTCCCTCTCATATTAAAGCCTCTACAGTACATTGTACATAGTATATGTTGTTGCCTCTCATTACACTCTCCTGTAACTTACACTTCCAAATATTGTGTGACTGTCTTGTTGCAATAGACAACTGCAGCGGTATAAGTACGACTGTTGCAGTTTACAAAAATACAATGGCTTCGATTCACACAAAGTAACCACCGCGTTTACACCAAGGTATTCAACATGTATTCTACATGTGGTATGTAAAGTTTAAGTTTATTGTTCACACCTAAATCAAGTTTTTATAAGACTAGTTGTATATAAACTTGTAGAAAACTTGTCAAAACTGCCAATAGATAAACAAAATAACTAACAAAACATGTCTGAAACAACTTCAATACATGTTTTATACACGATAAGTTGACAAGTGTACAAGACTTGTTTTAAAACATGCTACTTGTATATGGTGTACACTGCTACAAGGAACTTTTGACGCTCGAATGCAAATGAAAATTAAGCAATTGTTTTGTGAAACTTTATTTCACAAAACAATTGCTTAATTTTCCCCCTGATTACGTCATTCGGGGACGGGGGACGTAATCAGGGGGAAAATTAAGCAATTGTTAAAGTTTCACAAAACAATTGCTTAATTTTCCCCCTGATTACGTCATTCGAGCGTCATATACACATTATATCAGCGAATCAATTTTCACGCCTCCCCCTTAGACCTAGGCTAAATATTTTTGATATTTGGACAGCTCATGACCCAAAGAGGGATGAATGAAAAATCTCGACTAATTAAAAAGTTATGCAACAACGCGAAATTTCGCGGGTATTTCGGCAGTCTTTGAGACGCTTATACAAAATGGCGGCGTTAGTTCAAATGATCCTTGTACAGCTTGAAACGCGGGACAACAAAAAATAAAATAAATAAGTCTTTATTACTGTTAGTTTTTAACATAATTTAAAATAATATTTTAAAAGTTTCAAATAGAGGTAAAAGGGCTAATTAAACTAAATCCTATCCTCGGCATTGGGTTGGTATCCTCTAAGGCTTTCCACTTGTTTCTGTCTTTTGCTGTACGTAACCAATCTGGGTCTGCCACTTTCTTAAAATCATCTTCTCATCGCTTTGTCTGTCTTCCTCTGCTTCTTCTGCTGTCTCTAGGGTACCATTCCGTTATTATTTTGGTCCATTTCTCTTTCTTTTCTCTCAACATACGAGTATGTGCCGTCCAGCGCCACTTCATTTTTCTGCATACTGTTTGAACCTTGTTGAACTTAGTCTTTCTTTTTACCTTTTTTAACTGTACTCTATCCCTTCTCTTTACTCCCAATACACTTCTCTCTATTCCATTCTGACATACATGTCAGAAACGCGGGGTAAGAAGTGTTTATAGAATGTAAAAAACATGATGATTGAGGCAATGTAGGAAGTTTTTAGGTCCATTCAGTGGTTTTTCTGTCTTATAAGATACAGTTGCTTCCTTATTGGTATCAGCTGGGCTTTCCATCTCTACATCTTGATCACTACCCTGTTGATAATTGTTTTATCGCTTATCCTACTACAGTTTTTCCTGTAGGTACCTACTTTTATGAAATCTAATCCATAATTATTATATCTCTGCTAAAACGGTAACGGAATAGTAGATTGTTATACAAGGGTCGAAAGGAATCAATTCCCATACAAGGTATTTAGACGCCCGAGCGCAGCGAGAGCGGCTATAGTCCGAGTAGGAATTGATGACTTTCACCCGTGTTAAACACTCTACTTTTCATTTCGAATTTAAGGAAAGTAAAAAGTTGTAGTTTTTCTAAAATAATTGATAATAACATGAGTATTCTAGTACCAATTAGTCTTTTTTTTTATTTTAAATATGGAACACACCGCGTCACCGCCGCGGGTCGTCCCGCTTAGGGTCAGTTCAAACCATGACGCGAAGCGACGCGACGCTGCGCGCACTTTTAAACAAGTATCGAACTTATTTTCCTCACGAAAGGGTATATTTCAGTGCGAGCGTGAACGCGTGTCAAAGTATGCTGAGATGCGCGGTGCTGCGCAGCGCGTGCACCTTATTGCGTGGTAAATAAATTCGATATTGTATCAGATCTTAAAAAAGTGCGCGTCGCGTCGCGTCTCGGTGTGAGCTGACCCTTAGGTATTTTTTTTATTCACACTGGCTGTTTATACAAAGTCAAGACTGCAGCATTTTTTTTTAATCAGTATTTTTCTATAAGGGGGCATTACACCATCACATCTACAATCACAGATCCGTGATCAAAGACATACCTAACTAAATTGTAAAATAGACATAACATGGGTAATAATTTGTGAACTTCGTATGTGACATAATATGATAGTGTAATATTCCTCAAGGGGGATATACCCATTACAAATGTCTATTTTACAATTCCATTATATCTTCGATCACAGATCCATGACCACAGACTCGACAGTGTAATACCCCCTTAGTAAAAATTTTCGTACCCGACTACCTAACCAAATTTAGTTCTATTTTTAAAATTCATTCCCGCCCTATAGATCGGTGGGGATCAGCGTCTTCCACCCGCTACTTGGATCAAACAAACACTACTTTCCGAGTATGAGAAATGAAAAATATCGTGACTAAATTGGAATGTTGTTCCTTGGATAACGGATATTTTGACGATATTTGACATTTGCCATTTGCCAACCCGCACGTCTGGGGCCACCCCGTGGTGGATTACGGCCCACTCCCTCTCACAGAAAGGAGGCCTGGGTCCTAGGTCCCTGCAACGGGAACATTATAAGCTAATTATAATTAACCTGTGTATAGTTATTAGTATTGTCATTCATCGTGGCAATGCTGTCAGTCTTCTGGACACGATTCCGAATGACAGCGATGTGAAGAAGTACTGTGACGCCAATAATAAGAGTGTATTTTTGTTTTTTGTATATTTATGTAGGTATGTAGTTTAGTACCTAGTGTAAATAGTTAGTTGTAAATTACTAATGTACATTTATTGTAATACAAAATATTAGGACAATATACTTGTAACTGTATCTATATTTCTTAAATTTTTAGATTGTGGACTTAATGAAGAAATGAAATGCGTGCAGCCGTGCCCTCCTCAGAAAACTTGCAGAAATCGCGACATACAATTTAGCTGTTTACAAGATGTTCAGCCTTGTCATCACATTTGCGCCTGCAAGCCAGGATTCCTAAGGAATGCTGTGGGAACCTGTATAACTAATGAAGAGTGCGGTAAGTACCTACCTACCTACCTTGATATGGACCAAGGTGTATTTGCGTCGTGGTTCGAATGGTCCCAAGAACGGCGAGGTTCGATTCCCGGGTCGAGAAAAGTGTTAGGTAGTACCTTTTGGGTTTTTCTGTCAGACAATTCTCCGTATCTCCTTAGAGCGGTTTCGCTCTACGACCGATCCGAATTCGAATTCAACATCCCAATTAATCCGAATTGGGAATGTTCTAAATTCGGACGGACAAATATCGGATCTTGCACAACCCCTTATACAAATAGTACTAAGTATGGCTACTTCGGACCAACATTTCTCGGATTTGGATCGGACGTAGTGCGAAACCGCTCTTAGGGTTGTAAACAGACATTTATCGGGCAGAGTATAATAGGTAAGGTACTCACTACACTATACTACTCTAAATATCAATAAGCTGGGCCACTGCGGCACTGCTCCACTGGCAAACTGTTTGGCTATTTCCGAAATATTAGCAATAGGGTACCTACCTACATTCAGCGTGTAACAAAAACCCTGTCCGATGGTGAGGGTGTTGTTAAGAATCATACTGAAAGTCCATTTATAAGGGAATCTTCTGGAAAAAAAAAATCGCCCCTTTTTTAACCGACTTCAAAAAAAGGAGGAGGTTCTCAATTCGTCGGGATATTTTTTTTTAATTTTTTTATGTATGTTCCCCAAGTGAAAAAAAAAACTTTTTTCCAAAAAATACAATCGACTTCCAAACTACAAAGTGAAAAATAACTTTAATTAACGGGAAATTTTACCGGGCAGCCCTCGTTTAGTTGGTGTCTACAAGCCATAACTTATGACCCCTGTTGAAAATTTACCAATTTTTATGGAATTGGGATAATTTTGTTACTAAAAACGTGAATTTAATAGCAATAACTTTTTATTTTAAATAATAATAAGTTTTTTTATTACTTTTTGGTAATATTATTAGCAGTACCTATGTGCCCTTTTCGGATTGGACAGAGTTTTTGTAACACATTGTATTACTTAAACAGTGGTGTCGATTCCCTTGTTCACAAACTAAACTAAATTTAAGTTCAGTGCATCTTTTTAAGAAAAGGACAGAAGATACATTTTAGTTTAGTCCTGTCAAATTAATCAGCGCCTGTCACTACTCCATACAAGTTTAGACGTGATTAAAAACTTGCCTACTAAAATTACGTCAATTTACGTCAAGCGCTGATTAATTTGACAGGACTAAACTAAAATGTATCTTCTGTCCTTTTCTTAATGAAATAGAAAGAAAAAGATGCACTGAACTTAAATTTAGTTTAGTTTGTGAACAAGGGAATCGGCACCATTATGCGTATTCTTAACAATTTAAAAAACACTTGATGCGTTTTCGGGTAAATAACTAGTTTGTCTTATAATTCCCCTTATTTGATTATCACTCCCTCATAAATCTCGACAGACATTCAGGACTTTTTGTAACATTTTCAGATATGTGTCAACGCGAGAATGAATATTTTGCCTGCGGCAGTGCATGTGACAGCGAGTGTGCTAAAATTGACACACAGAACAAGACACACTGTCCTATAAGGAATATCGTCTGCAATCGCAAATGCTACTGTGAAGATGGATTTGCGAGAGACGACAAAGAAAACTGCATACCTATTGAAAAATGCCGTATGTATTCAATATGAATTAAAATATATGCTTATATATTTAGTAAGTATGTATGTATTTATGTATCTATTATTTAGGATATGTATAAATCTGTGTATCTATTCTTGTATATTGTATATTTATTATTTGCACCAACGACAGCCCCATTTTATGTCCAGGCAAATCACTGTCCATTCCAAGGTTGCCTGGAAGAGATCGCGGAAAGCGATAAGGCCGCCCATTGTATATTTTGTAGTGTTTGATTTATTTTTTGTTGTGTATTTTTGTGGTGTACAATAAAGTATATATAAATAAATAAATAAAATAAAATAACTCTAAAACATCCATAAATAAGCCTTTCTGGCCTTGGATCGTATGCAAGACTGTAGAGAATGGGGTCGTGGGTTCAATCATCGGCACCCAATTGCGTAATACACGATCAATCATAATCTGAATAATATTGAAGGATATTGCTAATCCATTGCTTTATATGTTCGAAAAATTTGTCTGCTTGACTACGTAAATAACGCAATGAATGTTGTTGAACTGTCAAAATGAAGTAGATTGTGATTGATCGTGTGTACACAGTTAGGGTGCAGGTCGGGCAGCGATGCCGCCTCCACTGTCGTCGTCGCCGCCGTTGCCGCCGCGGCGGTGCCCTCACAGGGGGCTAGGGAGGGGGTTGAAATGGAGTGCCAATAACGGCCCCATTACGCCTCCTCCAGGCGAACATCGACCACTGCGCCGCCGCTCAGGATCTGTTGCTCCAGAGCATGGCGCAGTGGTCGATTAACATCGCCGTGGTCGCTGAGCCGTACTTTGTCCCGCCCAGGGATGACTGGGTGGAGGACCTGAGCGGCTCAGTGACCCTCATTTCGTCGGCCGCCGCTGGTACCCCGTCCCTCGAGTCTGTCAAGAGAGGACGGGGTTGCGTGGCAGCACGGTTCGGGGAGATTGTCGTGGTAGGGGTATACTTCTCCCCGAACCGAACTCTCGCCGAGTTCCACAACTCCCTTGTGGAGTTGAGAGTCGTCGTCGTCGGGTTCGGTTCCCTCCCCGTGTTCGTCCTCGGGGACTTCAACGCCAAAAATCTGGCTTGGGGTTCCCGCTTTACGGACACACGGGGCAGGATGGTGGAGGACTGGGCTCTGGAGACAGGCCTGGTCGTCCTAAACCGGGGTTCTGTCCCCACGTGTGTGCGGATGCGGGGTGAATCAGTGGTGGACATCTCGTTCGCCAGCCCCGCTCTGTCGCCGCGTGTAATCGACTGGCGCGTCATAGAGGAGGTGGAGACCTATTCCGACCACCGGTACATCCGGTTTGACGTCTCCACCCAGACCTCGAGCGCGCTGGTCCGACAGGCCCCGAGTGGTCCGCGGTGGGCGCTGAAGCGGCTGGACCGGGAGCTCCTCCTGGAAGCCTCGATCGTGCAGGCCTGGGTGTCATCACCGGACAGGCCTGCCGACATAAACGACGAGGCGGAGTGGTTCCGGGAGGCCATGTCCAATATATGTGACGTGGCAATGCCCCGAGTCCACCCTGGACGCGCTTCGCGCCAGGTGTACTGGTGGTCGCAAGAGCTGGAAGCTCTACGCAGGGCGTGCGTTGCTGCGCGACGCCGGTACGCCAGGCACCGCAGGCTCCGTATCCGTCCTCCGGATACGGAAGCCATTCAGGCGGAGCTGTACGAGGGGTACAGAGCGGCGAAGACCGCCCTCCAAGCGGAGATCCTGCGGGCCAGGGCACTGGCCCGCGAGGAGATGCTGGACACTCTGAACAGAGACCCGTGGGGACGCCCATATAAGATGGTGCGGGAGAAACTCCGCCCATGGGCTCCCCCGCTGACGCAGAGTCTCCGGCCCCAGCTTGTGGAGGACGTGGTGAGCGCTCTGTTCCCTTCAAGAGGGGAACATACGCCCCCGCCCATGGCTCCGCCCATTGCGGTGCCCGATGCGGACCACACCGCCGACGACGACGACGATGCTCCGGAGGTGACCGAGGTAGAGATGAGAGTGGCGGTACGCAGGATGAGTGCGAGGAATACCGCCCCAGGACCCGATGGCATACCCGGAAGGGCCTGGGTCCTGGCCATGGGGACTCTCGGGCCTCGACTGAGAGGGCTCCTAAGCGCATGTATGGAGAGGGGCCAGTTCCCACTTTGCTGGAAGACTGGGAAACTGGTCCTCATCAGGAAGCCGGGGCGCCCAGCGGACTCTCCGTCCGCCTATCGGCCCATTGTGCTACTCGACGAGGTGGGCAAGCTCTTTGAAAGAGTCATTGCAGACCGCCTCGTCGGGCAGCTGGTGCGAGTGGGGCCGGACCTGGCGGAGAGCCAGTTCGGTTTCCGCAGGGGGCGCTCTACGGTGGACGCCATCATGCGCGTGCGGGCCCTCACGACGGGGGATGCTGTGGCCCGGGGTGGGGTCGTCTTGGCGGTGTCTCTAGACATCGCCAATGCCTTTAACACCCTGCCCTGGAGTTGCATCAGGGAGGCACTTCGGTATCACCGGATGCCGACCTACCTCTGTCGTGTGGTCGAGGCCTATTTGACAGACAGGTTTGTCATCTACCCCGGTCACCAAGGAGAGTGGAACCGGCGAGAGATGTCGTGCGGTGTCCCACAGGGATCGGTCCTGGGGCCGCATCTGTGGGACATCGGATACGACTGGGTGCTGCGCGCCGACCTCCCTACTGGCGTCAGCGTCGTTTGTTACGCTGACGACACGCTGGTCCTGGCGCAGGGGAGGTCGTACCAGGCGGCGGCCGACTTAGCGACACGCGGGGTTGCGACAATCGTCGACAGAATCCGGCAGCTGGGACTCGAGGTGGCCCTGCACAAGTCCGAGGCCATGGGTTTCTATGGTCCTCGTAGTGCGCCACCGTCGGGTTCCCAGGTATTGGCGGGAGGGGTTCACATCGGCGTCGAGTCGACGATGAAGTATCTGGGACTCGTCCTCGATAGCCGGTGGAACTTCGTGGAGCATTTCCGACGTTTGGCTCCCAGACTGGACCGGGCCGGGGCTGCCTTGAAGCGGCTCCTGCCCAATCTGGGAGGTCCAAACGCCTCCTGCCGGAGGCTCTACGTGGGGATCGTGCGGTCCATGGCCCTTTACGGGGCGCCGGTGTGGGCGCCTTCATTGAGGCGGCAGCCAGGCCGCCGGCTGAACGCGTCCCAAAGGGTCATGGCCATCCGGCTGGCCCGAGGATACCGCACGGTCTCCTGCGAGGCGGCGAGCCTCCTTGCCGGAGTGCCGCCATGGGATCTGGAGGCAAAGGTCCTCGCGCACATTTGGGAGTGGCGCGAGGAGGCGAAGCGCCGGGGCTTAACTCCGATGCCGCAAGAAGTCGCGGCACAGCGGACAGAGCTCCGGCGGGATCTCATGGCGGAATGGAGACTGCGATTGTCGCAACCCAGCGCTGGGCACGCCACAATTGAGGCGATAAGACCCCTCTTTGAGGAGTGGCTAGAGAGGCGCCACGGCGTCCTCACCTTCCGCCTGACGCAGGTACTCACCGGACACGGCAGTTTCGGGAGGTACCTGTTCAGGATAAAGCGGGAGGAAACGCCCGGGTGTCGTCACTGTGTGGATCGCCCGGAGGACACGGTGGAGCATACGGTGGAGGTCTGCCCGGCTTGGGCAGGGCATCGCCGTGTCCTCGTGGATGCGATCGGCGGCGGTGATCTCTCGCGTCCGGCCCTGATTCGGGCCATGCTACGGAGCGAGAGGAAATGGGAGGCCGTCACCTCTTTCTGCGAAGCAGTAATTCTCGCGAAGGAGGAGACGGAGCGCGTGAGGGAGAGGCAAATTTCGCGCCCTCGCGCCCCTAACCGCCGCAGCAGGAGACGCCCTGGGCGTCGGGAATCGCAGGAAGATTTCCGGCCACCGTAGGCGCGGGCTTGCGGACGGTGAGCAATGGGTAGCTCGCCGTCCGATAAGGACCAAGCCCGGGTCGACGGCGCGTTGTGTTCCACGCGCGCCTCAAAGAGATGTCAGCAGAATTGACGGGGTCCGCTAGGGCCAATGCCAATGCCGGGGGTTCGAAGAAAACCGATAGGGAAATCGTGGCCCCCGGCAACATGGCATAGGAAGGAACACGGGTGGGTTTTAGTCAGTAAGAGTCTGACACGCCCTCCCGCTCCACCCAGAGCGGGAGAAGTTATTTGATAATTTCCCACCCAAAAAAAAAAAAAAAAAAAAAAAAAGGTCGGGCAGCGATTAAGTATGATCGGTCAAGTATTAAGTACTCCAGTGGGTCAAGAATCATATACTGAATAGGGATAATACCTGAGTAAAAAAAAAACTATTTAATCCGTCATATAATAAAAAAGGGGACGAAGGGAAAAGCCGGGCGGGGACGCCCTAGGAGGACATATACTGACCTTATTGGTGATGTTCTTCAAAAAGGTCAGGTGCGTAGTACTCGCAACCGGCGTGCGTGTATGACCAGATGTATGAACGGAAACGAGGCAAAAGGAGTATGTAAGGATCGTAGCAGGTGGTGTTCTGTAGTTTCTGCCTACCCCCATGGGGAGAAGGCGTGAGTTTATGTATGTATGTATAATAAAAAAATATGTTACAATTTTTTTATTATAATAAAAATATAGTAACACATATTTTTTTTAAATAATTTTTTTTTTTTTTATTTTAGACTGGTTTTTTTCTTTATAATATTAATTAAAAATTACTTTGATAAAAGATATTAAAATTGGGGAGTGCGGTCACAAGTAAGTATAAAATCTATCGTATAATCGTCGTAATCTTATGATTACGTAAACAAAGAAAAAATTCTCGTTCAATATTTTTTTATTAATCTACAAGACGGACAAAAAATATTTTTAGTCATCATTTCTATTCATGGTCACAGTTTCTGCGTCGATGTCTTTCACCCTGTAGAGCTTCATCTTTTACGTTTTTTTTTTGTTGTGGCAATCCGAAATCTGGTTTTGTGCTAGTTGTAATAAAGGCTATTATTAAATGAGGTCACTCCTCATTACATGGCACTCAAATGCACTGATAGATAATGTGGCGGGTACCAAAGAACTCTGCAAATATGTTATTATTTCAATTCAACAATCATTATTTTATTATCATAAAAAGCTGATTTAAAGTTAATGTGTACAAAAAATGTCTCGGCTTAATTACCCAGCTCAGCTGTCTTGCTAGTTGCTTTATTAGTTGATTTATTTGCCACCAAGGAAACTATGCTATAGATTTATTGTTTTATTCATTTACAGTTAGTAAAAATGTTGAAGAAGGTTCGTCGAAAGCACCTGAAGACGGATCCCGAGTGCGTCGAAACTCTGACATAGCTGGCAAGTATAATTATTATGTACAATGATTGAAGTTTTTAAGAATTATGTAACGTAATATACAGGGTGGCAAGGAAAACTGTTCCCATGGATTCAGTACATGATTCTGAACCCCCCACTTTTTTTTTTTTTGTTTTTTTTTTTTTATTTTTTTTTTTTGGTTGGGAAATTATCAAATAACTTCTCCCGCTCTGGGTGGAGCGGGAGGGCGTGTCAGACTCTTACTGACTAAAACCCACCCGTGTTCCTTCGGTTGCGCTGTTGCCGGGGGCCACGATTTCCCTATCGGTTTTCTTCGAACCCCCGGCAGGCATTGGTCCTAACGGACCCCGTCAATTCTGCTGACATCTCTTTGAGGCGCGCGTGGAACACAACGCGCCGTCGACCCGGGCTTGGTCCTTATCGGACGGCGAGCTACCCATTGCTCACCGTCCGCAAGCCCGCGCCTACGGTGGCCGGAAATCGGCTCGCGATTCCCGCCCCGGGCATCTCCTCCTGTGGCGATTAGGGGCGTGAGGGTGCGAAATTTGCCTCTCCCTCACGCGCCCCGCCTCCTCCTTCGCGAGCATTACCGCTTCGCAGAAGGAGGTGACGGCCTGCCATTTCCTCTCGCTCCGTACCATGGCCTGAACCAGGGCCGGACGCGAGAGATCACCGCCGCCGATCGCCTCTACGAGGACACGGCGTTGCTCCGCCCAAGCCGGGCAGACCTCCACCGTATGCTCCACCGTGTCCTCAGGCCGATCTACACAATGGTGACACCCGGGTATTCTGAACCCCCCTGTGTTGAAACTATTCGTCGGTTATTAAAAAAATATCTGCTGTTTCATAGAAAAGTGCAATACCTACGCGGTCAAAGTGTATGGTGTAGCAGACTAAAAAAAAAATACCGACGAATAATTTCAACCCCCCCCCTGCGGGTTTAGAATCATGTACTGAATCCATGATAACAGTTTTCGTGTCGATGTCCCTGCCACCCTGTAGAAGTCACTAATCACGCTTCCAAGCGTAGCATGACGACCATAGAAACAGGTTTTCTACGGGTTTTGTCGACGGAAGAATAGACAAAATGACAGATTGTGATTGTTTATCTGTCACTTTGTCTATTCTTCCGTCGACAAAACACGTTTCTACTGTGGTCATGCTAAGCGTGTAGGACTGATTAAGACAAGAGAAGATTACCTAATGTGTACCCTACCTCCAAACTAAGAGGAACTAATTAATGTTCACACTCGTACGCAACGCTAACTTTGCAAAGTCACCGTGCAATTTGTGTATCTTGCCCTAATAGATTGTGAAAGGAAAGTTATAAGGAATAAAATTGGTTTTGGTTTAAATAGGTTCTTATTTTTTATTATTTTGTTTATCTTTTATATAGATTCTTTTCTTTTAGATTTTTTGAATGTGAGAACGTTGTAGGCTATAAACTTGTGTACCATTTTTTATTTTACTAAGTACCTGGTACTTGTTGATAGGCTTACACTGTCCTCCCATACCTATTAACACTGTAATTTGAAAACATTGTAGAAACAATTTATTTTGAAAGAGTAACCGTGGAGTGTCTTGCCGGCTCTTCTCCATAGGAAGCGACCAATTGGAACCGTGCACCTAGCTTCTGACGTTTCATAAGTGCCCTTGTAGGTTTATGTGAAATAAAATATATAATTATATATATTTATTTTTTTATTGCCTTATTGGTTTCAACCTAATTTTATTAGGATTATGGACTTTATTAATAGCAATACACTTTCCAGAATCAATCTGCACTGGCGAAAATGAAGTACATACTGACTGCAAGAAGTGCTGCCCGCCAAACACGTGTTTATCACTTGTGGCTCGGTTCAAGTGTGACAGCACCGAACCATGCAAAAAGGGATGTGTTTGTAAGCCAGGGTATCTGAGGCAACAGCCAGGCTCTCCCTGCATACCTACATGTCTGTGTTCCCAGATGAAGCATTCTCCAGACTGCGGGCTTCTCGATTCTACTACCAAAGAATAGGATATCAACTTAAAAAAAACGAAGCGAATCCCTCATGGGACACGGGGTGGCAAAAACATTTTTTTTTAATAGCTAATTGTATGTATGGCCTGTTTCAAAAGTATCTGATAAAAAGGTAAATAACGGTACGCAATAACACACTAAAGAAAATTTGTAGCACAATTAACATTCATCTGTATTTAGAAGATTTCAACATAATATCTGACCATTTTTTCCAACAATAATTGTTTTAACATCATTAGGTAAGTTGTAATTGAAAAATCATCGATGCAATGGAAAACTAATGAAAAAAATCTTTAAGGTTAGAAAAATTAAAGCTAATATATGAATTGTTTATTGGAATACTTATAAATTAAACGGCGAGAATTTTCCTTTTTAAGGAAATTTCTCGTCGACTGGTCGACATTTCACGTGACTGGGCTGAAAAGGGCTGGCTCGTTCTTTGGCCAAAGAATTAGCATTGCCATTCAACGTGGCAATGCTGCCAGTCTTCTGGGCACGTTTCTGGATGACAGCGATGCGGACGAATACTTTGACGCCTAAGTGTCATTTTGTTTTTATTATTTTTATTTATACAGATAGTTAGTCTTTTAATTTAGTACCTAATGTAAATAGTTAGCTGTGTTAAAAACTGTGAAATAATTTATAAGTATTCCAAGGTTAGAATAATTTTATATTTATCATATGAATGTATTTTTTTTGTGTCGTTAGATCGATCAAAACTATCCAAACATAAACAAATACTTGCTTCTAAATCTACTCATGCCGTGGTTTTATGAAATCGGTTTGTCTTGTTCGGATTATCGATACGATACGATTTGTAACTGAAATCGGATTTTAGATAGGTTTTGATGTCTACCTAGCATAGTACAGAGTTATAGAGTTTCAATAGAATAATGTCCATTTTCACCGACAACTAAGTGAGACTTAAATTAATCCCTAAATAAAAGTGCATTGTTGGATTTTCATCTCTTAACGCTAAGCCTAGAGTTGAAAGTCATTTCTGTGACCCAAACACGAATGTGTAACGTAAATAAATTAATTTTGAATATAGGGGTCACTTTTGGGGAGCAAACAAGAAGAAAAAAAAAAAAGTTTTGCTAACAGTACCGCGTGACATATCAAATGAAAGGGCTTATTGCGAGGATCTTAAATAATTTTTTTATATAATTTTAAAATAAATTCTTTTAAAGATATTTAATAAATTCAATGAAAATTGACCATTCCCCCCCCCCCCCTTATCTCCGAATCTACTAAACCAAAAATTTTGAAAAAAATACATAGTATGGCTCTTTACTCATAGATTACAGGAAAACGTATAAGAAGTCTATGGTCTTAAAATAACATGGTAAATCTGTCAATATTGTGCGTACAAACTTACATTTCGTCGCTCGGCATCCAATAGCCCAATCTCTCTAGCTACTATAATATCAAAATATCAAAAGTGTTTGACCGTCTGCTTAATACACAAATAAATAAAATTGTAAATGTTCATGACAACCAATTCGGGTTTCGGCGTGGTTTGTCAACAGAAAGTGCAGTGTTGTGCCTTAAGCATACTATCACATACTTACTATACACAGCGTGGGACGCCGATATATGATAGGTTCCTCGATTTATTCAAGGCTTCTGATCTGGTTGCTTATAACGTATTGTGGAGAAAGATGGAGAAGGATAGGTTGCCAACGGAGCTTATAAAAATCTTTAAATAGTGGTATGGTAACCAGATCAATAGTGTTCGATGGGCTGGAACTTTTTCCAGGCCATACAGGTTGGAATGCGGGGTGAGGCAGGATTGGCGAGCTCAACAGCACCAGAGTGGGTTGCTATATAGATGGTATTTGTGTAAATAATATTAGCTATGCAGATGATATGGTGCTTCTGAGCGCGTCAATCTGTGGTCTCAGAAAGTAATTGGTCGCCAAATGTGAGCAATATGCCAAAACACATGGTTTGATGTATAATTCCAATAAGTCGGAGATCATGGTCTTTGAGGCTGGGGGCAGACCGGGTTATGTACCACCTGTATTACTCAATGGGACTCCACTACAAAGAGTATTTACGTTTAAATATCTTGGTCATATATTGACCCCTGACCTCCCCCCCTCCTCTCGTTATTAATTTTGTTTGTTAGTTTTTTAAATGCTCCTTTTTTATATTTGTTAATTATTTTTTTATCTTTTATTACTGTTTTGTATTTCCTGTGCGTGTCCCAAATAAAATATTTTTCTTTCTTTCTTTCTTTCAATGTCGATATTGAGCGGGAACGAAGGGCGTTGTCGGTAAGGGCAAACATGCTGGCTCGCAGGTTTGCACGCTTATTGTACAACGTTTTGAACGTGCAGCCAGATATACCCAAAGGTCGTGCAACGCCCTTCGTGTCCAATACAACAACGCTTTCAGGGTATTGGTGGGGCTGCCCCGTTTTTGTAGCGTATCGGGAATGTTCGCGGACGCACATATTAATTGCTTTTACGCAACGATGCGAATGAAGTGTGCATCCCTGGTGCGCAGAGTACGGGCCAGCTCCAACAATATCCTAAAAAAGATCGCTAGCAGACTGGATTGCATGTACATCAATCACTGCAGCAGTGCCATCTCCCATGGGGTGAAATAAATTTAAACTAGATTAGGTGGGGCACTCAGAAAGTTTTGTGATTCTAGAAAAAAATATACTATAGGTTATAATATTTTTTATTATATCTTTTGAAAGAACTCTCCATTGGCGTCTATGTCGGTTACACACAGTTTTATACGTCTAAACAAATTTTCATAACACATTTTCCAGTCCGCATCAGACACCTCTCAAATCTCCTTCACAAATGCACCCAGTGCATCTTCAGGTGATGAAAACTGTTTTCCTTTGAGTTGATTTTTTATTTTGGGGAACAAGAAAAAGTCGCATGGAACCAAATCGGGACTGTAAGGAGGATGACCTATAAATTTGACCGGTGTGCTGTCCAGAAAGTCCCTTGTTTTGAGCGCCGAGTGAGACAGCGCGTTGTTGTGGTGAAGCAGTAGTCCACGGAGGCCAGTGTTCGGTCGCTTGCTGCTTGCAGTAGTAAAAACTTCTAGCAAACATTTGGTAACATACCATTCAGCATTGATGCTCCTTTGATCTCGTCAGGGTACTGACACCAGATAACACGGCAAAAAAAAAAACTTGCGATCAAAATTTTGCCTGCACTTCTGGCTCGCTTCACTTTGGTAGGCGTTGGTTCATTTTGAAACAGCCACACGGTCGACTGACGCTTCATTTCTGGATCATATTGATAAATCCAAGATTCATCACCCGTAATGATATCCTAAACGCGCCGAGACGAGCCTGCTACAAATTTTGCTATCATGTCTCGGCACCATTCTACCCGAACCTCCTTCTGAGCCTGCGTTAGATTTTACGGTACCAGCGTGAAACTATCTTCCATAACCGAAGATGCCTGTGTAGAATTTTATACACACTTCCCGATCCAATCGGCAGTATATGCTGAACCTCTTCATATGTAATTCGCCTATTCTCTTGAATAAAATTTTTCACAGCCAGCACGTGTTGTTATGTAACAACCGTCATAGGGCGGCCACTTCTTTCTTTGTCCGCCAAAATTACTAGACCACCCATGAATTCGTTGAACCAACGGAAAACAGTCGCTTTAGAAGGGCTTTTTTCTATGAACACCATTCGAAGTCTTTTAAATGATTCTTCTGGTTTTAGTCGACATTTGAAATCGTACAAAATCATCGCGCGAAAATGTTCTCGTTGTAAATCCAGTTTTCAGTGTATTTTGATTTTACTCGTTAATAATGTGGAGGGAATTTCGAATTTGGAATGTTATGTTTTCTTGTAATAAATAGTCATCGTTTTAATTGACATCAAAACCAGCCAGTATTCCATAGACAAAAACTGTTAGTAGCAAAACTTTCCGAAGCTTTTTTGACCGGTATAGTATTAATCCTTATACAAAAAAATATGTGATTTAAATTAGGCATTTAATTTAGATTAAAATATGCCTTCAAATCATATCATTTAAATGGATAGTTTAAAAGATATCACAGTTTCAAAATTACGCGGAGCAACGCGGGCGCAGCGGTAGGAGTCAATGACGTTTTCCTCTGTTATTATGTACGAAATCTCGGTAGTACGTTCCCGTGGGATATTTTCCTATATCCACGTGGGCGAAGCCGCGGACATATTAATATATAATGAATTGCAATTATAACACTGAATTTGATGTTGTAACAATTTTAAGTGTAAAAATAGCATTTGGAAAGTTTCTAAATACTTTTTTTCATCTTTTTTATTACAATATCAATTATTGCATTTCATAATCAATACTTTAGTTCCCTAGTTAGCCACATTTCTTAATTCACACAGGTAAATATTTGACAGCTATTTACGACGTTGCCAACTCTTAAGATAAACTCTCTTATGTAGAAAATAATCCACATTTATTAATTTGCAGACTTTGGTGGGACACCAGAAAGCGGCAGAAGGCGGTCGTCTTTTCTAAAATGTGTTGTTAAAAAAGAAATTGTAAATAAAAATTACAGGTATTAATTCTTGTTAGCTGCTCGTTGTTTTGCTAATAAATAAATAAACCTGTATATAATAGGAACATTGAAATTTAAAAGTCAACATTGAAAAACATTAAAAGTCAACCCGTTTACTTATCTGTAACACGGGAATTACCTTCAAGTCAGTTAATTGTGCTTTTATTCTTTTTAATGAACCACATCAAGATAACAGGAAATACTTCAACCAAAAGGTAAATTCGCTTAAAGGAAAAAATGTGCTCTCTATGAGCCAGAAATAAAATTAAAGTCAGTGAGAAAATAAAATATCTTTAGGTAGGTAGGTACATTCAGCAGCTAAAGTAGTTATCTGGTTAAATTATTTATCAAAAAACAAAAAAAATAAAACGTATTATACTCGTACAAATAGTTTTAATGAAGAAATGGCAAGTAATTAACAATAAGGCGAACCCTTCATTTCTGGGCAGTCGCAAATCAAATCAGAATACAGGGTTATGTAACGTTTATCCTCAAGTAACCGGACTCACAGATACATCCTGTAGGTACCCTTATTGCGTAATACAACACAATCACAATCTGTTTCGATTTGAAACAGATTGCTAATCCATTGCTTCATAAGTTGGAAAAAAAATCTGTTCAACAACGTAAATAACGTAATTAATGTTGTTGAACTGTCAAAATGAAACAAATTAGGCATTATTGTTTACGAAAATAAGTTACGCAATTAGGGTACCGGTCCCTGTTTCTGGTTCTCATCACACGCGTACCTCTCCACCACCAGGGATTCGCGGATGTTAGGAGGACATCCTTTGCAGTTTGGCGTGTAGGTACTCTTCATGTGCGTTTGGGCACAGGCACTGTAGAAAAAAAAATCTGTACTTAAATCTCGGCCCACTCCCAGCTACTTCTCCGTTAGATATCGCAGAACTCAAGTTGATCATTTTTGTTTTATTTTATGTAACCCAGAGCATTAAGCCTCGTGCTGACTGGCGCGACGCGACACCAGCAATTGTTCTACGGTGAAGTTTTCTTAGAAATTATTTTGTTAGAGTCACGCCGCGCTGTCGCGTCGCGCCAGTCTGCACGAGGCTTTACAGAATTGTAGCAGTAGTAGACGCGACAATGTTACATTGCACTTTGCATAACTATCATAGAATATTCACCCGATTCGCCACAGCCGATTAAAACGACATAAGAAAATAAACTACATGAAAAATTTGATGTTTATTTGAATCAGGGTGTGGAGAATTGGATGGATTTTTCTCGAGCCAGCATTGTAGTAGTTAGATCATGGAAACTAACGGCGACAATAAAAAAAAATAGTAAGCAATTTAAAAAAAATACAATATTAAAAAAATCTTCTGACTGCGACTTCGTCCGCGAGCCTATAAACCTTCCTCAAGAATTGGGCTACCCAAAGCAAAAAAAGTTCAAATCCGACTAGTAGATCCAGAGATTACCCCCTACATACAAACTTACAAACATAAAAACAAACAAACAAATTTTACCTTTTTATAAGAGTATTATTATCTATATACTAGTAGATAAATAAAAACCAGGCAAGTCTGAGCTCGTAACTGATAGTGACAACCCTGACTGGATTGTCAAGTTATAACAAAAACTTGTGGTGCAAAAGAAATTCTGGATCTGCTGCTCATTGAAGTGCAATTCCGATAATGGTCCTTAATCAGCTGATGAGGAGCAAGTGTGCACCCAGTCGGACCCCTGTGTTCCGGCTTGTAAATGCGAGTTCAACTATAAATGCGCTGAAAATGGAACGTGTATACCGACGAGAGATTGTCGTAAGTCCATCAAGTTCTTTTTTCACATAACATCGCGCCTGCTCTCCAAAGAGTTGAGCAGAGGTGAACCAATAGTACACCTAAATTTTGCCTGTTACGTTAAGCCTCGTGTAAAAGGGGTGAGCCTATTGATATCAAACGGGCACAAATCCAGATTTCAGGTTGCTACTGACAAATTCTGGATTCCGAAACATATCCCACAAGTGACGCAGCTTCGTGACAGCGAGGCTCTGTGTGAACTACTATCGAAATGACAAAGGAGTTTGTATACACATAACATCACGCCTTGTTTCCCCGAAGGGTTGGGCAGAGGTGTACCTGTACCAGGTACACCTACATTTCGCCAGTTATGTTTTAAGTCCCATGTAATAGGGGGCGAGCCTATTGCCATCAACCGGGCACAAATCCAGACTCCGAGCTGCTACTGAGAAATTCCAGGTAGAAAAACCCAATAACACTTTGCCCGACTCGGGAATCGAACCCAGGACCTCATGCTCAGCAGTAGCGCTTGCGACCACTAGAACAACGAGGCGAGGGATTTCTTATGAATAGTGTGGAGATGAGAATCTTCGTACATACATAAGCTTTTAAGCAGTAAAATTTGCATGAGTCACTGATAAGAATAAGAATAATTTCACCCTAGCAAGGTTTGTGTAAAAGAAGTTAAAAATTTCTTACGGCACTCATCTTCAGGTACGCAGTCGCCATTCTCGTTTCGCAAGTAATTCTCTTGGCATACGCATGCTTCTTCACAGTAACCTTCCGCGAGCATCGGACAAGTTACTGTTTTACCCTTTTCCGAACACTTTTGGGGTTTACAGGTAGCTTGGGCACATGTGGACCATACTTCATTAAGTGAACAGAAATGGGCTGTAAAAAATAAAATGATTTAGGTATTGGAAAAAAAATTGGGTGTTTATTTACTCTTGGAATCTTGCTACGTGATGAGCTTGATTAATCCTTTAAGTTCAAAAATACTTGATACAAACAATTCAAGCACGTGAGTCAAATTGAAATCAATATCAAAACATTTTTGATACACACACATGTCAGGAAAAAGCAAGAAAGAGAAAAAATATGCAAATATTGCTATCAACTTCAAAGTTTTTTTCTTACCATTGCAGTCTTCTTCAGGCACACATAATCCATTTGCGTGTCGCAGGTAATCTGGCTGACATAAGCAACCTGGTACACACTCCGTCACTGATGGACAGGGCACTGGCAACCCTTTTTGAGTACAATTTTCTGCTCTACAGGCAGCGTTCGCGCAATCGTCCCATACCTCGAAAGGCGGGCATTTATTGACTGAAAAAACCATAAATTTAAATATATGATCATTTTATGATTCATTTTAAAAATCGTAAAATGGTCACAAACTGACAATTCATATCATTATCTGATAGCAATTCATATTATTCCAATTCATCTGTTTGACAGTTTTGTATGGAGATTCGTAAAATGGTACACAAATTAGGAATTGCTTTATTGTCAGTATAATGTCAAATAACAGAATCATAGAGGAAAATAATGTATATCGGGAATCATAAGCAATCAGTCAAAAGCAACATTTTTTGAAGAAATATTGCAATAACGGCAGATTTAGCCCTGTATGAAAATTTTCTGGAGCACGCGCAGTTTATGGAGACCATTGCATATCGCCGACGAAGTGCAGCTCTTCGAAAAAAGGAAATAGCCTTGGAAATGCCGGACCTCGAATTTGTTGACTCATATAGGTCAGATGTGTGTGTTATAAGTTTAATAAAATCAAAAGAACATTTTAAATGTAGAAATAAAAAATTAAAACTAATTTGATTAATAAAAACAGTAAAGAAAACTTAACCGGTAAAATTTTGGGCTTTATTTTTTTCATGCGGCAATATTTACACCAAATATGATTCAGACAATGAGGTTAACCTCATTGGATTCAGATATGAAATGAATTGAGATATGATTCAGCTATATATGTGTCACCATTTTACGAAAATTAGAGGAATTGCTAATGAATTGCTAGGAATTCAGGAAATGAATCGCTTTTAGCAATATTGCTAAAGTGGCCGTTTTAGGCCCCCTGATCTGAAATTGTATGGGTGATTTTATTTTAATGCCCTTCCATGTAGGTATATGAAATCATGCATTGATGTAGAAGAAACCGGTGCATGGGGTTTCATGAGATCGTAGCACGTGATTTTCGTTGCTTCCCTTCTACATATTCCAAAGGGGCCATCAAAACATTACGTCACACGAATTTCATAACTTTTGGAGCCCCGTCCTTGTTTGACGTCACATAATTAATTATTTTGCAATCTCGCGCTGATCCCTGCAACTACGGTCAGATTTGACACCGATTTCGATGGTGTATGTTAATTTATGGATGGCCACAGGCCCCAATCTATGGAAAAGTAATATTATAATGCAAGGAGTATCAGTTTTTCTTACTGCATTTATCTTCGGGAATACATCCGTCTTCGGTTCTTAGGTATCCTTCCTGACACACGCATCCTACTTCGCAGTCTCCGTCTGCTATTATTGAACAGCTTTGTGGCTTGCCTTGGTCAGAACAGTTTAATGTTCTACAAATAGCTTGGGTACAGTTAGATAATTCTTCGTTCGGTTGACAGGGATTTGCTGTAAAAGAATTACCTACATGAATAAAATATAATCAATATACAGGGTGATTGGAAGATGGGTGCAAAGCTTTAAGGTGAAGATAGTATAGACAATTTAGAACCATTTAAGCCATGGTTGTCTTAGACGAAGTCTTACCAAATTTTTTTAACCAAATTTTTAAGTTTTTTTTCGGAAATTCTCAAAATTTAATGTAAACTGCATAATTATGGCCAAATTGAATGATAATTGAATTCATTTTTTATTTATTTAATTAAAATAATGTGTAAGCAACCAAGCAAAACATGTTTTAGGCTTCTGTGTCATTAGACATTTTTTTTACAGACATTTAAAGCTCAGAAAAAATAAAAAATTTGTACAATACGATTAGAAAAAATAAGAAATTTGTAAAATATTTGGTAAGACTTCGTCTAAGACAACCATGGCTTAAATGATTCTAAATTGTCAGTACTATCTTCGCCTTAAAGCTTTGCACCCATCTTCCAATCACCCTGTATAATCTGTCTTGTATTTCACTGGATATTTTTGCAAATATATCAATATTGTTATTTTTTTCCACACACTAATTACATATTTGACGAGCCTTAGAAAAAGTTATGACCATGAAAAAAGTTCCTAATTTGTGGTAATGTTGTGTTAAGACATTGCAGATGAATATTTAAGGTTAATTTATTACAAAGAGAATATTTATGGGCTCATTTTCATCAGTCGATAGCGCTGGCATCTTGGGGTGCTGGATATTTCTGTAAAGTAGCATATGGCCCGTATTCGGGGAACCGTTTTCATTTGTCGTTAAGGAACGATTGCGGTATACGGAGAACCAGCACCGCACGCTGGCAGTTGCTTTGAAGGTTCATTTTCATAGGTCGCTACGCTCTTTACGTGGATTCCCCGCAAACGGTGTACCGACCGCGTTATCGACTTATTTCATTATAGTTTGACCAATACCGCTGTACCGCGCCTAGGAAGGCGCGCGGCGAGACGGGGGAGCAGTGCAGGCCGCTAATTCGTCAAAGCTCTCGGCGCGGCGCACGACGTCCCACCCGCTCATTGGTCAACACTGCCCCCCGCCTCGCCGCGTATTCCTAAGGCGCGGTACAGCGGTATTGGTCAAACTATAGCCATTATCCCACCTGCGGGGGTTCCCCGCATACTGGATATCGACGGACTTATCGACAAATGAAAATTAGCCACAATAAAGGTCATCGAATAGAATAGTATTTTTTATTTCTTCAATGTTGATGCCTGTAGCTCTTTCGTTCATATAATTTTACGTAGGTAATTTAGATAAGTGTTAGTAAAATAATTATAAAAAAAGCTTACGTATGCATTCATTTTCAAGTATGCATACATCATTTTCGTCTCGTAAGTAACCCTCTTGACATACGCATCCCTTTTCGCAGTATTCTTTTGGAATGCCCGGGCAAGGCACAGCCCAATTTTTTGCAATACATTTCTGGGCTCGGCAGACTATTTGAATGCAATCAGACAGCTGTTCGTTTACTGGGCAGGTGGTGGCTGAAAAAAATATAGGTAGTTAGGTACTGGTAAATTCCTATTAATAAATCATATTCTAGTTTACTGTTAGGTTTAGTTAAAATATTGGTATCGGAAATACCTACTACTGAAATAGCAGCAACCGGTTAGACAGGAAGCCGACCTCAACTAAATTGGGAAACGGCTAGGCTGTTCTGTTAGGTTTGGTTGTTAAGTGTGTAGAAATTGTAGAAAATATTTATTGTCCAAAAATATATCTTTTTCATTATAGGCAAACAGAGGACGCGAGGTAAAGTTAGGGCAGTTGACTGTTTAAATGGAATTACTAAATTACCATAATCTTTTATCATTAAGATTGTAGAGCCAATTTATTTAATGAATTCTCCACTCACAACTGTATTTATTCATCTATAATATTGCTGATTTACGTAAAAATATAACTTTTCCCTGTTTCGAACAAAAGTTTGCCAAGATGACGTCATTATTCCATCACGCTTTAACGCTAATGATATTCTGAACACCATGTGCTACAAAAACTATTAATTATACTCGGGATTACAGGTAACGTCAAGAGTTTCCATAGTTATAGTGATGGTTGACATAAAACCCGATTTAGGGAGATAGGTACCTACCTCAAATTGGTTAGTAGGTAGGTAAACGCCCACGCGTCATTTTGATCTTAGGACTTGTACACAAAACTGCAAATTCGCATCGCATTGCAAAAATCTGCGAACACGATCTAGGCTGTGCGCACTGCGAGCTCGCAGATTTTTACGATGTGGTCGCATCGCAGTTTTGTGTATAAGCCCTAAGGGCATGTAAGGCACCTGTCCCACCAGGAAAAGTGTGTAAAACTCAACTAAAAACGAGTTGGCGAGCAATGAGCAGCGAGTGCGCAACGGCGGGCGACGAGCGATTACTTGCTAGTAAAATTCAAAGTTTTTATTCAAACAAGGCTGAGAATCAGCACTTTTCGAACGTCAAAATTACATAAGACAGTCCCCCGATAACGCCCGCCCTTCACCAGTTCCTAGTAGTACGTGAGCCTTTCAGCGAGTGTCACTGAGTGAGTTCTCTCTGTGATAACTTATATTGGTGCATCAAATGTGTACTCGGCAGCGGCACGGCGGCGGTGTGAAAGTCAGCGATCATGGAGGGGGGAGGCTTTGGCAAGCAGTGGGTTAGTATGTTGTGTTATCTATCATCATCTGCCTACTTGCCTAGCCTTTTCCCAACTATGTTGGGGTAGTACCATCATTATTTTTATGATTATTGTTGATTTATATCTCTACGCTTATATTTTTTCAACTATTCAGTAAATCGATTAGATGGTCGCTCGAGAAATGATGTTTCAAGATAATGGGCCTTCGCGGTGCCGATGTTTCGAGCTTATTCGAGATTTTGATGCATCGAGGTAGTGAACTGTCGTGGTCATAATTTATCGATTTCAAGAGTACTATCGAGTTAACGTTTTCGAGCAAGTTTTATTCGATCTCACGTCATTCGATTTCAAGTCACCCGGTTGGAACAAAGTTCTATTCGCTGAATTTTATGAATTAAAAAACAGACACAATGAAATCAATCAACGTTTGAGAGTAACTATAAGATTTAAAAAAAATTAAGGAATGGTATTAAATTGTAATTAATTCATATTATATAAAAGAAACAGTGGCACTCCGGGAGTGCCGACAGAAGTGAAAACTTGAACAAGATCGCCTTGGTGGAAGAAAAATACTTGCATAGAACATTGATTCGTAACGTAATATAAATAATCAGCACAATCGCGTTTACAAAAATGAGTTATCGGTAACGGTGTCGCGAGTTCAATTGTTTTTTGCCATCTCAAAAATGCCCAATGCGCCAAAAGAAGTTTTCACTTAAAAAAATATGTAAAAATATACTCATTTAAACAGACATACTACGGTTGAAAACACACATACACCTTATAGCAAAAGTGTCATACGTTAAACTTTTTTCGGACTAGTTCTCATTCGCCAAAAGTGCAGAGTAAAATGAGCGTATAAGGAAGGACCTTCGTTCCAAAATATAAAATAAATAAATAACAAACTTAAGAACTATTTAGGACTTAATGTAAGATATCTATCTTAATATAAAGTTTTAGAAGTTAAAAAAAAATTACTATTCCTTACCTGTACATACCACTAAAACTAAAATATTTGCCACAAAAGCGACACCAAGCAATAATCTAACCGTCATCGCGACTAAACCACGTCTGAATAAAAACAGGAATCAATTTTATTTATAGACATACACAAGTATTTTTAAACCAGCTGTTTTATTATTCACGTTAAATTTGAAACAACATCAATTATGGCGCGCCTCCAAACTATATATACGTTAAAAAAAAGAGAATAACCATGGCAATGACGCGATCGACTTAACTATCGCAATCTTTTTCCTCATACCGGGGAATATATATAGTCCTCTTTACCGTATCCGGCGACAGCGACCCAGACTAATTTTCTTTTTTCCTTTCGTGAGCTCCGTGATGACTAGCAAAACCAAATTTGGTCTTGAAAACCCGGTCACACCGTGTGCAAAAGAGTTGATCAGCATCGTTGTATGTGTACGCATATGAAGGCTTTGAGCGACTTTTGCGTGTTTGGCGCTTTTTTTCTAAGTCTTCAAGACGACTTGCTTCAAAGCATTCAGTTGCTTTGTGGATTGAGGTGCGCCATCGTTCTCGGTTTCGAGCAAGCTCCTGCCAACGATCAACAGGTATGCCGCAGGTCGTAAGGTGACGTTTAAGGACATCTTTGTAGCGCAGGTATTGCCCACCCTGTGCACGTTTTCCTTGGGCGAGCTCTGAGTAGAAAGTGGTTTTAGGTAGTCTACCGGGGAATATTGTGGTGCTATCGTCATAATTATATAACGCACTGAGGGTCAGGAGGTATCTCGCACATATCTTGTACATATTCAAAGTACTTAGAGACATTTTAAGGCATGTTCCGGACTGGTACGTGACGACGCACAATGCGGCCGGGGTTGGCCAAAAACCAATTTTGAAAAGTTGAAGATAGGTAAAAAAAAATCATGGCTAATATTACTTGAATAGTTGCTTCATCAAAATGCGTAAATATGAAGGCAGGTTTATGACAAAATGTAAGTTTAACAACAGTGCAAACATTCTACAATCGGTTGACTAGAATACGTACAGTAAAAGTTGCAGTTCTTTGTTACCTTATAATTTCATAACGACAAAAGTTATTGTGGTTCTGAAACATGGATTCTATCGCTCAAGGTATCTATTTTCTTATGATACTATAGATTTTTAAATTAAGCATTTACTTAATATAATAATAGTGGTGAATCGAATAAGCAAAAAATTTACAAAAAAAATTGTTTTACGAGAGGAAAAGTTATAGCAGTTCGCTACTGTTCGCAAGTAAACTTTAAGGAAAATATACCTCAAACCTTCTTATATTATGATATGAAAAAAAAACTTGCTAAAAATTGCAAATTACATTATATTTTTTTCTTATTGTACGTCGCGAACAAAATTTTACTCGTTGTGAACTGGTAGACTTGATTTTTCAAGATCCAGCCAAAAGTTTGAATTCTAAGAAAGAACATTTTAAAAGTTAATTATACTGAATAATAATTGCCCCCTAACCAACAAAATTCTATGAGAATGAGAGTTTCAGCATTATTTATCAATATTAAAAGAAGATATTTCGGTACTACGCGCAGAAAGGACTTACTGTAAGCATAATAAACACGCAGAGTGGCTGCAACAAATTGAAACATTCCCATTTTACATTGTTCCTACTCCTACTGGACCTGATCGTCCGTGTTCTAGTTTTGATTCGGCCAGTGAGAGATCCAAACGTAGAAAAATCACGCACTTACGAGAAATGGCAAGAAATGGAAGAGTGAATAATATAGGTCTCATCTAAATAAATTATGGGCCGGGGCTGGGGAGATTTATTATTTTTATCCACTGCATGCGAGTACTTAGCTCTCTAAGCTGATATTTCATTACGCTCCATAAGAATCTTCCGATTGGATTGAGATTTTTTTAAACGAAATCCCACCTTGTGAAGCATCTTTCGCAGACTCTCTCGCTGTCCTGTGTAATTAATATCTGTCTTTAAGACCTCTAGAAGCTTTTTAACAGTAGGGACCTCTTTTTTAGCAGAATAAAATTCATGTACTTTCCTCCGTATAACTCCCATGTCAAAATCATCAACATGCACAAATCCACTTTTACGTTTTCTCTCCTTGCCTGGTGTCCGAATTTTTGTACCAGTTTCTTCTGCTGCGTGCCTTTCCTTAACTATTTTTGAAATAAGTCCTTGACTCACACCTGAAATATAAGATAGGTAGTAAAATAAATGTTAGTAGAAATTTGAAATCTAGCAGGTTAGTTGGCTCACTCACTTAGCAGGTTACCTAATAGATGTACGTTACCGTTACGCTAACCTGCAGCAAGAATTGAAACGAATATTTCGTGGACTTAAATAATTAGTTAAGTATCGGGTAATTTATAACAAGAAAGTTGACAACACTAACCTGTCGCTGCCGAAAGTCGTTTGTATATTTGATTAAATGGAATAATCGGAGACCCCGCCCGAGCTTCTTCTTCAAAAAAGGTTTTAACCTTTAGAATAATGTTTCGCATGAGTGATAAAATAATTTATGGGCTAAGAACTAATCATGGCCTAATCCTCACATATGATGATGACATAGAATCGGGTGAAAGGCAGTGAACTGGCTTTTTGGAGCGACTTTGGAAAGGCCTACAATATGTTCCATTGCGATAGGCTGAGTTGATTAATCTATAATTTAATATTCATAATCAGCCTATAATGTTCCCACTGCTGGGGCACAGGCAAGGGCGTCGCCAAGGGGGGCAAAGGGGGTAGCTGCCTCCCCCCTAGAGATAAAAAAATTAAGTAAATACAAGGCATTCTGTTCCGGGCGAGTCACACCTTTACATGAGTTTATATTATTTGAATTTATGAGTAAATTTTTTATTTATTTTTTACGATTCAATTTATTTTTATTTTATTTTATTGTTGACGTAATCTATTCATTACAACGTTTTTGTTATGAGTTGTATTGCAATTTGTGGTTATCTAGTTACCTCGACAATTGATCGTATTATTTTTTGCCTGAGCAACCGGCAGCAAGTTCGTCATGCTCCCATAAATGTCAATGCTTGCGGTAGCGTCGGGGGCCGGGTTGCCTCCTTCCCTCAAATATGGCGAGGGGGGTAATGGCTGATCTTTGCGTTATGCTCGTGAACGGGTGCTGCTTGTGGTGACTGGTCGTCTTGCTGATCATGGTTTTGTTATTGTTACTAGTAATTAACTGTTCATTTATTTTAGCTCGATGGTCCTAGTTTATCATTTATGACTTCCAATTACAACTTTATGTAAGCGGGCATGCCCTTTATGCCTGGAGGCTTTTATTTAGATATTTAGTTCTGTTTACGTTTAGTTTTTATTTTTTTAAATTCTGCTTGAGTATAGTTCTCGATGTTTTTGGTTGGTATATTGGCGTGTGCTAGCTGACATATGGCCAGTAATTTATAATTAAATAATGTTTTGTGTTGCATAATAATTTTGCATACTATTGTATAGAGTCATTTTATTTTTCTAACTTGAACAGACAGCTGTGCTGCTGGGGAGTTTGTTGCGCCACTTCTTCCCAGCTAAAGGCACTAGGAAGTGGTGAAGGGTGGGCGTTTTTGGCGACTGTCTTATGTAATTTTGACGTTCGAAAAGTGCTGATTCTCAGCCTAGTTTGAATAAATGACTTTTGAATTTTAACTACAAAATCCTATCACCTGTTCGTTATTTAATGTAAAGAAACTACATATTTATCCATACAGCCAATTTTGTTTATTTGGACAACTTTTTTTTTTGTTTTTTATTGATTTTGACTGTACCTACAAATCATACTTTTCCCATCCTCATATTAACTTGCCCCCCCTGGGCTATCGGCTAGCGACGCCCTTGGGCACAGGCCTCCTCTCTATGAGAGGGAGTGGGCTGTAATCTACCACGCAGGCCCATTACAGGTTGGTAGATGTCACATGTCTTCGAATTTTTGGTTCTTGGACATGCCGGTTTCCTCACGATCCTTCTGCGTTTCTTCACCGTTTTGAGAGCAGTGGTGATGAAATTATTTACACAAAGTAAAGCCTGCTTCTGTTCGAACTATTTATTCAATTAATTAATAAATTATTCAGTCTTAATGTGAGTGATAATAGCTAAAAGGAAATATTCATAATTTTCAATTATAATGTGCCAATAGTTATGCGTAATTAATATTACATCTACATTACATAGTGCTTTTAATAGTAGTTTATGAAACTGTTGCATAATGAGGGGTATTAAAACATGAGTGTGTGTTTAAAAACCGAGCCGTAGACGAGGTTTTTAATAGTATCACACGAATGTTTTAATACCTAGTTATGTGCAGTTTCATACACTACTTTATCTAATCTCATACATTGGGATTGAACCTAATACTAAATAAAAGATCAAAGTTAAAGATCAAGAATAAATTTGTAAAATCCCACGAAAATCAGTACAACAAAACAAATGAATGTCGTCTGCACCAGCACATCACCGCACAAATGCGCTACAGCGGGTACTGCTGTCCCCCGTTTAAACGTTCCAATGGAAAAGTTGATGGAAACTCCTTGGTGATATTAACTTCTTGGAATAGCCCTGTATCGTAATAGACAAAAAATAATTGTTTTATAGCATTATTTTGTTAGAGAAAAAATGTTATAATATGATTGGTGACAGGCCCAGGCGATACCTTGCAGCAGTGGTTCACAAACGCACAATCTAGCCTGCTTGCTATCATAGATAGGATGCTGCTGGTGCTGCTCCGCACCTTACTAACCAGGGATGCGCACCGCTTCCGCATCACAGTGTAGAAGCAGTCAACGCGTGCTTCAGCAAACATCCCTGATGCGCTGCAGTATCGAGGCAACCCCATCAGCACCCTGAATGCGTTATTGTATACACTCCTGCAATGATTTATATGGCCACCAATGCCCATGTCTTCCAATCTCACAAAAAAAGTCTGTGAAATATCTAGGTGTGCTTCTGGATGAACGACTTAGCTGGCGTCCACACATTGAATTGACCACTTCCCGTGTTAGGAAACTCGTATGGGCATTTAAGAAGCTTCGACACGTGGCTAAGTTTAAGCTACTCCGCACGGTGTACATTGCGCTGGCACAGTCAATCATAGCCTACTGTATCACGGCCTGGGGAGGCGCATGTAAAACCTTTATGATTCACCTCGAAAGAGCCCAAAGATCTTTGTTAAAGGTCATGACCTTCAGACCGTACCGGTTTCCTACGAAGGATCTTTATGAAAATTGTAAAGTACTTACCGTGAGACAGGTATACCTTCTTCATCTCACAATTAATCAACACCAACTAACGCCGGTAATTCACGCCACCAAAGTAAAGAGAACTATTACTCATACTGATGTATGTAGACCAGAAAGATGTAAAACCGCTTCCGCTAGAAGACAACACTTTTACATGGCTAAATACATTTACAATAAATTAAACAATACCCATAACATAAATCCGTTCACAACGAAAGAAACTAAATTAAAAATCTCCACATGGCTTCAAACACTTGATTACCACCAGACGGAAAATCTATTACAAAATCAGTACTCATAAAATGATCTACACTCACCCATACATACACGCACACACCCCCACACACGCACACACGAACGCACACACACACGCACACACCCATACACGCACCCTCACACGCACACACACACACACACAAAGAGCATGTGTCCATCTTATAATTGTTGTAATTTTGTCTTTTATTGTATTGTTTTTATTGTTATTTTTTTTTTTTTTCCTTTTCTCTTTTAATTTTGCTTATTGCACATTGTTATGAAATTAACCAAAAATGGGCGAAGACACTGGCTCCTGTAACACAGGTTGCTACCTAGCTCAGGAGCCAGGGCTTCAAACAAAGTTTGTAAAAACTGTATTTGTGTCAATAAAAAAATATTTTATTTTTATTTATTGGACGCGAAGGGCGCCGTATGATTTCTGAGTATAATGATAACCCCACAGATTGCAAGAGTAAAAAGACGTGCAGTAAGCACTAAATATATTGCGTCTGACCTCCTTAGAGGCACGCCTGAATCTGCAGGCAATCATGTTAGCTCTCACACACAGCGCCCTCCGCTCCCTGTCAATATCCTCATCATCTTTGAGGCCAGTGGTCAATAAGTGACCCAGATATTTAAATTGTTCCTCCCTTACAAGGGGCATACCGCTTAACTTCACTGAAGGTACAGCTTCTGGGTACTTACCCTTGGCCCCAAAGACCATGACCACACTCTTCTTAACATTATATAACAGACCATGTAGTCTGGCACGAGTGTCCTAAGCCCGCAGACTGACGCGCTCAGCAGCACCATGTCGTTAGCGTAGCTCACGTTATTAACACACAGGCCATCAATATGACACCCGACACGCATGCTGCTAAGCGCTCCAATCAGATCATTCCCGTATAGGTTGAATAGCGTAGGCGAGCATAACCCCCCTGCATCACCTCGCACTCCAACCCGTACGGCCTAGACAGGGCACCAGACCACCTCACACTATTGACTTGGTTTCCATACCAGTATCTTAGAGTATTTGTCACCTCTGGCGGCAAATAAGTCCAGGTTTCCTCACGATGTTTTCCTTCACTGATGTCAGTACGAAGATAAACTCAGAAAGCACATAATGAATTGAAAAAGTCAGATTGGTACTAGCCCGGATTATAATTCACTAAAGGCTAATAATAATAAAGCGGTTATAGTGGATATAAACAGGCATTCAGATTTTCTTTATTTACAACATTTTCAGAATCCATTAACTGTACACGCGAGAATAAAGAATATAAATGTGGGAGTCCATGCCAAACCGAATGTGCTACTCTTGGACAGACCTGCCCCATTGTAACTCCCCAGTGCAATGATGCATGCAACTGTAAAGAGGGATACGCAAGAGACAGCTCAGGAACTTGTATACCTACATCGCAATGCTAAAGGTATGTATGACCTTATGAATACCGCAGGAATCCACTGGATGCCAGAGTATAATTGCGCACGTTATACTTGTTTCTAATTTGTCAGTATTCATTTTTCGCAAAATGTTACTAGAAATAGGTACCTACATAAACTGAACAGACCGGGGCCGAGAGGGACTCCTTTTGTTTTGCCGCCCAGGGTAGGCTAAGTCCACCACTGATTGGAGCATGTCTGAGCCGTGGCTAGCCCTCGACTTTGTGACCCTACCTGACTCGTAGGCTAGATCTACCCTTGGTACGGAGTTTTAATAGACTGCGAGGCCAGCTTGTACCGGTTTTGTTACCGCCGACATGCGGCCTATTGTACATGTACTTAATTTCGAAGTTATTTGAATGCTTAATAAAAGAAAAAAAAAAACTTTGGTGTTTAAAAAAAAGATTGTAGACAACTGCAGCACAGAGTGTTCCTGAACTACAAAATTTATTTTTCCGTGTTCTTAACTGCAACGGCTAAAGAGAAAAACGAATCGGAAAACTGCAATCAGAGTTACCTAGCGCGTTATAAACCATTGCAAAACAAGTTCTTCCACTAATTACTTCTTGAATTAATTCTTGTTAGGTGCTTCTTGCTCTGCTACTAAATTATTATATATAATAGGTACATTGCGAGGAAAAACATTAAAGTCACTTAACAGTAACACAGGAATTACCTTCAAGTCAGTTAATTGTGCAAGAATTATTTTGTTCTTTTTAATAAATCACATCAAGAAAACAGGAAATAATTCAACTAAAAGGTAATTCACTCAGACGAAAAAACGTGCTCTCATAATAAATACAATACCTATATAAGCCACAAATAAGGTTAAAGATAGTAGGTAAAAAAAAGAAAATATCTAAATAAGTGCAAAATAAAATATCTTTGTATTTATGTAGGACATTCAGCAGCTAAAGTAGGTTTCTGGATAGAACGAGTGAACTATTTTTTTTTTCAGAAAACAAATAAAATAAAACGTAGTAAACAATATTAAAGTTTTAATGAAGAAATGGCAATCAATCAATCAATCAATCAATCAATCTTTATTTGTGAACACAGGTATTACAATAAAGGTCTTATGTATACATTTTAGTCGAGCTCTATGTCCTACCAATGAAATTGGTGTACAAATATATTAAGTTTTTAGCAATAATTCTGAATTTATACAATACAAAGTCACGTTCGAGTAAATAATGTCAATTAAGTACTCGTAATTAACAATCAGGCGAATTCTTCATTTCTGGGCAGTCGCAAATCGGTATACAGGGTGATTTAAGGTCTTCCCTCAAGTAACCGGACTCGCAAATACATCCTGGTCCCTCTTTTTGGTTCTCATCACATGCGTACTTCGCCACCAGGGATTTGCAGATGTTTGGAGGACATTCCTTAAAGTTTGGTATGTACTTTTCATGTGCGTTTGGGCACATCGGACCTATAGAAAAAAAAGAAATCAATAAATCTCGGCCCACTTCCAGCTATTTTTCCGTTAGATGGCGTAGAAATCAAGGTGGTAATTTTTGTTTTTTATGTAATTTGCATTACAGAGTTATAGGAGTGTTAGACGCGACGATGGAACATTAATTGCACTTTGCATATCTACTATAGAAAATTCACCTGATACGCCACAGCTGATTAAAATGTCATAAGACAATAAACTAAACGACAGATGTTTATTTGAATCAGGGTGTGGAAAATTGGATGAATTTTTCTCTGTAAGCATTACAGAAGTTAGGTCAGTAACTCATGCGAACTTTACTGCTTACTGCTTTATGTAACAAAATTCTCACCTCCACACTCTTCATAAGAAATACAAACTCCTTTGTCATTTCGATAGTAATTCTCCTGGCACACACAACCTCGCTGACACGAAGCTGTGTCATTTGTAGGACAGGTTTCCATGGCAAGGTCGCGGTCTGAACAGTTTTGCGGACGGCATGTTTGTTGCACGCATGGGGAGTACACCTCGTTGGCGGGGCAGAGGTCAGCTGCAAGAATAATGAGAGATAAAAAATTAGACATTTAAAACATCTGACATTTAAGGCAAGGTTGACTTTCAGCTGTCGCTTATAAGCGACATCGGGGCCGACACGGCCGTCAACCACTGTCGCCAAATGGTGACGGTGACTCACGCGGCTAAAAAAAAACAGAGATCTACTCTGTTTTTTTTTTAAATAAGAGATAATATAGTCTGTGGACAGTTTCACTCTATGGCCTGACGGATTCTCATCAATTTTTTTTTTTAAATCAAAGATATCATGCGATTTTCTGGGACTTTACTGGAGATATTTTTAAGTGCTTAATAAATGTGAAAAAGAACGATATAAGACTATATATATAGATATAACACTCAGCCGAATAATTTGTTCGAATAGCAAATGCTTGTCGAATGATATAAATAATGGATATCTAGTATTATAAATTCATTATCACCAGATGATGAATTTATTCAGGATAGACAGAAGCCTTCTTCCCAACTAAGTTGAGAATAACAATATGTAGTTAGAGTAAGACAACATCCACGAGTGTTTTTGCCAATAGCCACCAAGGCTCATAAATGCAAAAAAAGAGTATAGATCATTTATGTATAAACCTGTGTATTTACACATATTTTGCATGTGTGAAATAAGAGAGAGAGAAGATCCCGCAAGATTTAAAGAAATACAAAAAGTAGGTACTTACGGCATTCTTCAAACGGCACACAGGTTCCGTTACTTCTGCCATATCCATCCATACATTGGCATTTTGGTTTGCATTGCAGAATAATGCCTATTCTAAATGGGCATCGACCTTCAAGTCTAGGTTTACCACATTCATCAGTCGGGCAAATGGGAGGGCAGGCGACAAACTCTTCATTGGGTTTGGCACTGCAGTCGAATGGAGCTGAAAGTGATAATTATTGCGGTTTAAATTAAATTTAGAACTACTTTTAAAACTATGCTATGATACTATGATATGATACCAGGCTCTAGAATTACTACATATGAACTTAGCCTAAATCACTAAAATTCGGAATTTTGGACACAGTCAGTGGATTCATGTAGACAGGATCGGCAGTACGTTAGTAAGTTAGGGGGGGAAGCTACTGGGCCCGTAAATAGACGGGTATGGAAGGTTAGTCAACTGGACTGATTTGAAGGCGCGAAGTCAGCACTGGACTGGATTCAAACTGGTGTCTACATGAGTCCAGTTGTAAGTCACCGCTGGACTGACTTACTGTACCGTCATATTATTGGGCTCGTATAAACCTGCCTTAATTTCCAGCATGAATCATCTTCTTTGACACTATCTCATTAATTAATCATTTGTTTATCAGAAAATAAATCCCTCGTAGGTTTAGTGCTCTAGTGGTTGCAAGCACTACTGGTGACCATGAGATCCTGGGATCGATTCCCGGGTCAGGCAAAGTGTTATCAGGTTTTTCCATCCGAAATTTTTCAGTAGCAGATCGAAGTCTGGATTTGTGCCCCGTTGATGGCAATAGGCTCACCCCTATTACACGAGTCTTAAATATAACTGGCTAAATGTGGAAGTACTATAGGTACACCTCTGCCTAACTCTTTGGGGAATACAGGGGTGACGTTATCTGAGAAAAGAACTAGCTGGACTTACGACAATCTTTCGTCGGTATGCAAGTTCCATTTTCAGCGCGTTTGTAGTTGAACCTGCATTTTCAAGCTGGAACGCAAGGATCCGCTTGGGTACACACTTGCTCCTCATCAGCTGATTTAGGGCAATAATCGGAGTTGCACTTCATTGGGCAGTCATCCAGAACTTCGTTTTCACCACAAGTTTTTGGACCTGAAAAATAAAAACTATTTATAACGACTAATTTATAAGATAGATGAATACAGAAACTAGTTTAACAGGTAGTTTGCCACTAGTCCATAGTCAGGAATTTAAATTAATTGGATCAGCCCGGCTACACTAATGACTGAAATAAGACAATGAACGACATAAGACAAGACAACTAATATTTTAATAACGGGTGGGTGTGATGGATCGACAGAATATTTTCTCAGGAGAATGTTCTCCGATCGCGAATATTCTGCAATATTCTTTTGCAATCTCTGAAATATATGGAAAGATCTCACTAAATTAGCCTGAACGGGGCCAAGCCCTGTGGAGCACTTCTGCCCCACTTCACTTTAATTCACAAGGGGACACAGAGACACCACCACCAAAAACAAACTTTGCTTGCATGCATGTACCGCTGCTTAGAAAAAAAACGAGACAAGGAGCACACGGTCACGACCGCACGCCTCGAAGTCACCTGAACGAAACTGGGTATTTACCATCACTACCAGTGTGAAAAATTCGGTGAATTTTCGATGATTTACAGGAGCAAGAGCAGTATTAGATCAGTAACCCTACAGCTTAGATGATTATCTAGCAAAATTCTCACCTCCACACTCTTCATAAGAAACACAAACTCCTGTGTCATTTCGATAGTAGTTCTCCTGGCACACACAACCTCGCTGACAAGAAGCTGCGTCATATGTAGGACAGGTTTCCATGGCAAGGTCGCGGTCTGAACAGTTCTGCGGACGACATGTTTGTTGCACGCATGGGGAGTACACCTCGTTGGCGGGGCAGAGGTCAGCTGCAAGATTAACGGGAGATGAAAGATTTATTATATTTTCAAGACATTTAAAAAATAACGAACTTGTAAGTATTTTTAAGTACCTACTTAATAAAACTGAAGAAGAACGATATAAGACTAATAATATGTTGAGCAATTTAAAACATATTAGAGAGACATGTAAGTCTTTTTAAGTCAACCTGCCTGGCTTTTCCGCAATTTTTTTGAGGTCGGCTTCAAGTCTAACTGGAAACTGGATGCAGCTGAATTGGAAAGCTTGTTTAAGTATTTAACTTAATAAAAGTAAAGATGAATATTCGTCAAAATTTATTTTGCCGCCCTCAAAGTAAGCCCCTTCGCTTGCAATACAGCAAATCCAGCGCTTGACCTAGTCCTCCATACATTTTTGTTAAGCTGATTGAGGTATGGTCTTCAACTCCTTCAGCGAATTTTCTTTTATCGCTTCAATCGACTCGAAACGTCTTCCTCGAATTGGTAAGTTTAGCCTCGGGAATAGGAAAAAGTCAGACAGTGCCATATCAGGTAAATATGGCGCTTGGTCGTTTACATTCGTCGAGTTTTTGCTAAAAACTCTTGCACAATGATGGCCGTTTTCGTTTTTGGCCAATGTTGTCTTGCAAACGCCTCATGACGCCTGAATAATACTCTTAATTATCATTTATCCCTCTGGCAGAAATTCGTAGTGCACTACACTACGGTGATCGAAGAAAACTATCATCATAACTTCCCGGTATTTTTTTACACATAGCAGCATATCGGTTATGAAGCTGCGTAAACTTTATATTTCTGCGTAAATGCGGTAGATAGCTAGCTAGCGGTAGCTCTCGATTTTAAATAAGATAAAGAGAAGATCTCGCAAGAGTTGATTAAATACATAAAAGTACTTACGGCATTCTTCAAACGGCACACAGGTTCCATTACTTCTGCCATATCCATCCATACACTGGCACTTTGGGTTGCATTGCAGAAAAGTGCCTATTCTATATGGGCATCGACCTTCAAGTCTGGGGTTGCCACATTCATCAGTCGGGCAAAAGGGAGGACAAGCGACAAACTCTTCATTAGGTTTGGCACTGCAGTCAAATGGAGCTGAAACAGATGTTGCGGTTCAAATTAAATGTAGATCTCCTTGTGCAGTGGCTCGTTCGGAGAAGAAGAGATCACAATCGACACCTGTTTTTGCCACCAAGCAAATTCTTCTAATCGGCTCACAGTAACGCTACTGTGAGCCGATTAGAAGATTAAGGATGCCGGGATAATTACCGTCCCGTAAGACATTTCAGCTTTGGCTCTGGAATGGCAACGTATTAAGTCACTAACATCTAACATGAATATTCCTCTCTCACACTATGTTATTTGTCAATAATTTAAGAAAAGTGATGCCTGATTGGTCACTAGACCAACCAGGCATTACTTTTCTTAATTGACTTTTCCTTTTTTGCAGTAGCGTTTGTAACCACTAGGTTACAAGCGCTACTGCTGAGGTGCCGCGTTCGAATCCCGGGTTAGGCAGTGTTATTGGGTTTTCCATCTGGAATTTCTCAGTAGTAGCCTGAAGTCTGATTTGTCCCCGATTGATGGCAATAGACTCGCCCCCTATTACCCGGGACTTAAACATAACTGGCGAAATCTGGGTGAACTATAGGTTCACCGCTGTGAAAAAAGAAATATTGGACTTACGACAGTCTCTAGTCGGTATACAAGTTCCATTTTCAGCGCGTTTATAGTTGAACTCGCATTTACAAGCTGGAACACAAGGGTCCGACTGGGTGCACACTTGCTTCTCATCAGCTGATTGAGGGCAGTTATCGGAATTGCACGTCAATGAGCAGATATCCATAACTTCGTTTTTCCCACAAGTTTTTGGAGCTGAAAAGAAAATGAACACTATTTATAACGACTACTTTTTAAAATGGATGAATACAGTAACTATTTTTACAGGTAATTGACCACTAGTCCATGTTCAGGAATTTAAATTATTTGAACCAGTCCAGCTGTGGTGATGACTGAAATTAATTAATGGAAATGGTTCAGAGATCTCTTTTAGTGTCAGGGCGAGGTACTGCACTAGCAAGTATAACTCATGCTGATATGAAAAGATTTTCAAATTTATCCAGGGTTGATTATAATGATTGTACGAGACAGTTAACGTTCACTTGCACGTAATGTAATGTCCTGTATTGCACCCTAGCAAACTTTGTGTAAAAGCAGTTAAAAAAAAATCTTACGGCACTCATCTTCAGGTACGCAGTCGCCATTCTTGTTACGCAAGTAATTCTCTTGGCATACGCATGCTTCTTCGCAGTAACCTTCCGCGATCAGTGGACAAGATACTGTTTCACCCTTTTCCGAACAGCTTTGGGGTCTACAGGTAGCTTGAGCACATGTGGACCATTCTTCGTTAGGTGGACAGATATGGCCTGTAAAAATAAAATTATTTGTTGTAAAAAAAAGGGATTGTTGGTGTTTAAACTCTTGGAATCTTGCTACGTGATGAGCTTAATTAATCCTTTGAGTTCAAAAATACTTGATTACAAACAATTCAAACACGTGAGTCAAATTCAAATCAATATAAAGACATTTGATACATTTACAACACATGTCAGGAAACAGCAAGAATGAAAAAAATGCAAAAATTGCTTTTATTAATAGTTACTTTTTCTCTTTTTCTTAATCTCTTTAATAATAAGGTAATCTCGCAAACTTAACAGCGTTCTCGCGAGGAGAATATTCTCGGACATTTACCATCACTGACGTAATAAATAAATGAATGAATTAATTGCACCGACCCCAGCGTGGTTTAATCAGACTCGATAAATCGAATGAACCCCAAGACTTGTACTAGCTCCTCGCCTCATGCTTCTTGGGGCTACAGAGGCCATTGCATATCAAGGAATGGACCGGGGGGCGCGGTAATGTTAGGTTAGACGTGCCCTTAGATTATGGAAGAATTTGCGAGCCGTACCGGATATGCATCCGACAGTAGGCAATGGAATAGTGGAGAGACGGGTGATATTTATATATGGATGGGCATCTTTTTACAATGTCGCCGCCAGGTTGGTTTAGGTTCAGGTCCAGCTTTACCGGTGCCTCTACTCTTTGCTGTTTCCAATGTCTTCGTCTGAGGTCTCGCTGCTATCCGTTCAGGTTTCTTGTAAACCTCGACAGTAGTCTTCTTAATCTTAGATAGATAGATAGAATATTCTTTATTATACATCATAATCACATCAACATGATTTACATTATGATGATGTACATCATGTTCATCATGATGTACATCATGATTTATTAATCTTATCTCGGTCTTCAGCCGTGTCCATCCAAAAATTGATTTCCTTGTCGTAGTAAGTCATGTCCTGTTTTAGGTGTAATTCTATGTGTAAATAGGTCGTCCGGCTTTCTTGAATTTGGTCTTGTACTGCATGTAACAGGTGTGGTTTGCAGCTCCTGTGAACATGTGCGAGATAGCACATCCTGTGATTCGTGACGGTTTTTCATTTCGTCTAACATTTCATGCATTTTATTTTGTCTTGAAAAAAGAATTCCTAGCTTGGTTAATCAAGTCTCTCATGATAACTCTCTCATATCTTCTTAGTCTTGATCTGTTAGCATTAGTGATTGCCGATACTTTCAAACCGGAGAGACGTGTGACCTTTATCTATGGATGGGCATCTTTAACGACGTTGCCCCCAGGATGGTTCAGTCCAGCTTCACCGGTGAATCTTGTTACCGATGAACTTGAACCGGTTAAACTTCTTTCTTGACTTTTTTCTTCTTCGTTCTGATGAGTTGTCAGCAACAGTATGCAGGGCGCGATCGGCCCGCTCCTCGTTGTTTTTGTCAAGCTCTAACGCGGTACAAGTACGATCTGTAGTTCGCCACTGTTCACCTCAGGTTGACGTGGTTGAATATTATCGTTCTAAGTTATGCACACTATTTAGCACAAATATATAATAAAATAGATATGTGTGCCTGCAAAATTATTATAATTGTCAAACACGCATTATAACCAATGAAACCTGTAGGGACAAAATAAACTAGTGACTTAAAATAACGGAAATATGGCGTGTGTCTTGCAGAGACATCTCACCAAATTAGCCTGAACGGAGCCAAGACCTGTTGCACTGGAGCACCTCTGCCCTGCTTCACTGTAATTGACTTGACGAAACAGAGTGAGACATGAGCCGATGTTTAGCAAAAAACTGAGACGGAAAGCACACGGCCACGACCGCACGCCTCAAAATCACCTGAACGAATCCGGGTATTAACCATCACTACCGATGTGAAAAATAGGGTGGATTTTCAATGATTTACGAGACCAGTATTAGATCAGTGACCGTGCAGCTTAGATGCTTATATAGCAAAATTCTCACCTCCACACTCTTCATAAGAAACACAAACTCCTGTGTCATTTCGATAGTAGTTCTCCTGGCACACACAACCTCGCTGACACGAAGCTGCGTCACTGGTAGGACAGGTTTTCATGGTAACGTCGCGGTCTGGACAGTTCTGCGGACGGCATGTTTGTTGCACGCAAGGGGAGTACACCTCGTTGATAGGGCAGAGGTCAGCTGCAAGATTAACGATAGATGAAACATTAAAAAAATTACGGACATGTAAGTATTTTTATTTTAAGTACCTAGTTAATAAAATTAAAGAAGAACGTTAAAAAACGAACAATATGTTCAGCAATTTGAAACATACTAGACAAACATGCAAGTGTTTTTAAGTTAAAGTCAATCTGTCTAGCGTTTTCCCAACTTTGTTGAAGTTGACTTCGAATATAACCAAAAGCAGCTGAATTGGAAAGTCTGTTAAGCACTTAACTTAATAAAAGTAAAGAACAATAATATAGGATACATAATATGCTTAGCCGAATAAAGAACACGATCGATCAATGCTTGTCGAATGATATAAGGCAGGTTGTACCATTTTGTAACCGACCGCAGGCGGCGACTGCAAGCGATGTGTCGCCGCTACACGACTGGTTTCTTTGGATTTCTATGAAATACCGTCCGTAGCTAGCGACACGTCTCATTCATAGCAATACATAAAGGTACAATTCCGTAGCCGACCGCAGGCGGCAACTGCAGGCGATGTGTCGCAGCGTCATGTCGGGACAACACGTCGCGACATCATGTTGCTGCAGTCATGATTCCGAAACCGACCGCAGGTGGCAACTGCTCGTATTCCAGTCGGTAGATAGAAGATAGAAAAAAACGTGACTTTCGCTCGAGCGTTGGCGGCACTACTGGTCTGCGGTCGGGTTGCATGTGTCGCTTGTCACTCGCCCGTAGCTGCCAATGACATGTCGCTAGCTACGGAAGGTATTTCATAGAAACCAATCGTGTCGTGCGGCGACATATCGCCTGCATGCAGTTGCCGCCTGCGTTCGGCTACGGAATTGTACTTTAATGGTGTAAGTCTAGTATTGTCCAGTTACAACAAGAGCACCTCCATGAGAGTTTTTGCGAAAGGCTCTTTTATGGTGGAACCACGTGCCGAAACTAAAAAGGTATAATAATTTAGGCTATAAAGCTGCGTAGTTATTAACACATACTTTGTATTTCTGCGCAAATGCGGTGAAGTGGCGCTCGATTTTAAATCAGAGATCTCGCAAGAGTTGATTAAATACATAAAAGTACTTACGGCATTCTTCAAACGGCACACAGGTTCCATTACTTCTGCCATATCCATCCATACACTGGCACTTTGGGTTGCATTGCAGAAAAGTGCCTATTCTATATGGGCATCGACCTTCCAGTCTGGCGTTGCCACATTCATCAGTCGGGCAATAGGGAGGACAAGCGACAAACTCTTCATTAGGTTTGGCACTACAGTCGAATGGAGCTGAAAGAGATGTTGCTGTTTAAATGTAGATCTTTTTGTGAAGTGACTCGTCTGGAGACTACGATTACAATCGACACCTATTCCTGTCGCCAAGCACCGTACGATGCGATGCGATGTGATCAGATTTGAAGATTATGGATGCCGGGGTAATTACCGTCCCATTACAGTTTTGGCGCTTGAATGGCAACGTATGAACTATGAACGTAGCCTAAGTCACTAACGTCTAAAATACATCTTCCTCTTTTTAACTGACTTCCAGAAAGGAGGAGATTATATGTTCGTCGCGTATGTTTGTTTGTTTTTTCTTTTTTTTTAGGTATATCCACCGATTTCTCCATCAATTGTGGACCGATTTTGAAAATTCTTTTTTTGTTTGAAAGGGTATGTTCTCAAAATGGTCCCATATACATTTTGTTAACTTTGCTTCGATAGTTTTTGAGTTAGCATCAATAATACGTACTTTTCCCACTTAGTATGTGGATGATATGATAAGTTCCTGTCACTGTTATTTACATAGCATGTAGTGGTTTTCGAATTTGTGTGGGGTAGGTACCACAACTAAAAAGTGAAAAATAAAAACATTTTACAAAAAAAAAACAACCGACTTCCAAAAAACACTACAAAGTGAAAAATAACTTTAATTTCGGAAATCGGTAACAAAAAACGAAAATTCAAAAGCAAAGAAAGACACCGACTTCCGAAATTAAAGTTATTTTTCACTTTGTAGTGTTTTTTGGAAGTCGGTTGTTTTTTTTTGTAAAAAGTTTTAAACTATGTCATTATCAATAATTCAAGAAAAGTAATGCCTAGTTGTTCTAGTGGTTATAAACGCTACTGTTGAGATCCTGCGTTTGAATCCCGGGTCAGGCAGAGTTATTGGGTTTTCCATCTGTTTTTTTTTTAAATCTTTATTAATTTAAGGGATTTTTGTACACATATGCGACGATGTCAATCCCATCGTTCTTTTACAAATAACTAAATTAACTAAATTAACTAATCTTAGTCACAATAAACTTAATCTAATTTCTTATCTAAAAAAGTATATAATATTTTTGCTGCTTCAGACGAAGGCTTAGCTAAAATACCATGGAACATTCCAACATCCATTACCGACAATATCATTGCGTTGAAAAGTGCGTTTCTTTTGTTGTATATTGGACACATTCCACCAACACATGCTGTGTGCATCCTCTATTTTAACACACACCTCGCAGATGAGAGTGTCCGATTTTCTCAGGAGATAAGCAAAGTTGTTTAGTGGAATATATCCTGACCTCAAACGATGTGCAGCAACAATTTGACGGAGACTCAGTTTCGACCCAGAGAACCAGGGTATATGAGGAGGATCACTCTGTTTATTTTTTAACAAATTCCTTTCGCTTTTGATCTTTCGTCAAAATGTTCCTTCCAAGATAAATTGTTTATTTTTCTAAATTTACTTAATATTGCCGAATAACTTTCTAAGTAGCAGCCCGAAGTCTGATTTGTGCCCGATTGATGTCAATAGGCTCGCCCCCTACTACACGGGAATTAAACTTATCTAGCGAATGTGGTTCACCTGTGTGAGAAAAGAAATGTTGGACTTACGACAATCTCTCGTCGGTATACAAGTTCCATTTTCAGCGCGTTTATAGTTGAACTCGCATTTACAAGCCGGAACACAAGGGTTCGACTGGGTGCACACTTGCTCCTCATCAGCTGATTGAGGGCAATTATCGGAATTGCACGTGAATGAGCAGATATCCAGAACTTCGTTTTCCCCACAAGTTTTTGGAGCTGAAAAGAAAATAAACACTACTTATAACTACTACTTCAAAAGACAGATAAGTATAGTATCTAATTTTACAGGTGGTTGGCCACTAGTCCATGTTCAGGAATTGAATATAATTGAACCCCCCGGCTGCGGTGATGACTGAAATTAATTAATGGAAATGGTTTAGAGATCTCTTTTAGTGTCGGGGCGAGGTACTGCACTAGTAGGTATAAACTCATGCTGGTATGAAAATATTTTGATTTCTTACGGCACTCATCTTCAGGTATGCAATCGCCATTGTCATTTCGCAAGTAATTCTCTTGGCATACGCAAGCTTTTTCACAGTAACCTTCCGCGATCGGCGGACAAAATATTGTTTCGCCCTTTTCCGAACATTTTTGGGGTCTACAAGTTGCTTGGGCACATGTAGACCATTCTTCATTAAGTGGACAGGAATGGGCTGTAAAAAATAAAATGATTTGTTGGAAAAAAAGGGAAAGTTGTTGTTTAACTCTTGGAATTCTGCTACGTGATGAGCTTGATTCATTCTTTGATACTTGATTACAAACAATTCAAGCACGTGAGTCAAATTGAAATCAATGTAAAGACATTTCATCAATTACAACATATCTCAAAAACAGAAAAAAACATGCAAAAATTGTTTAAAACTTTTAAGTCTTTTCTTTGGGGTATTTTCTCGAAGCGCACCAACTTTGAAACGCATCAAATGAAGCGCACCAAAAGTATTCCTCGAAACGCACCAACGATGAAACAGAGAAGAGCATGATAATAAAAGATATCGATAGACGTTTTAAAATTCAACTGTCCTTTTTATTTATTAAAACTACCAGGAAAGCAGAAAGGAACTGGAACTAATTGTAAAAATACAGGTTTTCAAATTTGATCATTTGTTGTTTTGAAAAGTACCAGGGTGGCAGAAATGAACAGAAAATAGGCACCTAAACGATCTCACTAAGTTGTGCTGTTGTCTATAAAGTATTCGTTATTATTCACTATATCGATAGAAGTCTTAAAACTGTCCTATATCTTACCAAAAAATGTCATGCCCTATACCTATAACTATCAGGAAAACAGAAATGAACTGGAAGTAGTTGCTTATGCGTATCGCTATACCCGTAAGCAACAAATGCTAGTTTATTTCTGTTTGGTGCGTTTTAAAGTTGGTGCGCTTCGAGGATACCCTTTTTTTTCTTACTGTTGCAGTCTTCTTCAGGCACACATAATCCATTTGCGTGTCGCAGGTAATCTGGCTGACATAAGCAACCTGGTACACACTCTGTCACTGACGGACAGGCCACTGGCAACCCTTTTTGAGTACAATTTTCTGCTCTACAGGCTGCGTTCGCGCACTCGTCCCATACCTCAAAAAGCGGGCATTTATTAGCTGAAAAAACATATTTGTAAAATCAGATCTTAAATTGTATAGGTGTTCTTATTTACAAAGTCGTTTACTAAAGTAAAACAAGTTACCGAGCGGAGCACCTGGCTAGTTATACATTCAAAACTCAGTAAGCTGAATATTTAATCGACAATTAATAATATCTTTGGGAGTGTTTTATAAATTGATACAGTGACGATTCTGACAAACTTCTTGTTTATAATTTAGCTTAGAAACGCTGCTCTTATCTAAGTGACTTTGTGTCTGAATAGAAAATGACAAACTTCTTGTTTATAATTTAGCTTAGAAACGCTGCTCTTATCTAAGTGACTTTGTGTCTGAATAGAAAAATATTTTAAACCTTTATTTTATTATTGAGGATGGGCCGACTATTCCACCGAACCGCACTTATCAAAATCTTGTTACAGTGCGGTTAAGGGAGGGCTCAGGTGCGGTTCGGACAAGTGCTGTTGAAATCAATGCTCTGAGTGGAATACCTCCGAAATTCGGTTCACATTCAGTAGGTATAACCGAACTTTAATGAAAATTCGATACAATTTTTTTTTTAATTAAAATAACTGTTTTGACTAAAATAATAAAACTCATCATCTGCCTAGCCTTTTCCCAACTATGTTGGGGTCGGCTTCCAGTCTAACCGGATTTCATTTTACATGGAGCGACTGCCCATCTGGCCTCCACAACCCAGTTACTGGGTAACAACCTGGTAAGACTGGTTGTTAGACTTTCGGGCTTCTGACGACCTGTATCCACTGTCAAAGATCTACAAATGATAGTGGGACCAACGGCTCCCGTCTGTTACACTAGAATGACAGATGCGCGTTTTTGATAATCAGACTAGTGATTATCAAAAACGCGCATCTGTCAGTCAGACTAGTTCAGTTCGATCGAGTGTGACTTACATTTTGGCGGTTATTTGTATTAATAATCTATATTTTTTATGCTCAAAATATGCACAAAGTCTATGGAAAGGAACAAGGATGCCATACAATCTCACATGTTAAACATTTGACAATCATTCGTGCCGAAATGTTTAGTTCTTTGTAGTCAGTTCTGCCTCCGCTGCAAAAATGGCGACTCGGTGCGGGAAATTTCTGTATCGCATGCCATAAGGCCTGGTGCGGATTGTTCAGTGTCACATGTCTTCGAATTTTCGGGTATCCTCACGATGTTTTCCTTCACCGTTTTGAGAGCAGTGGTAAAACCATCTTTAAGGTACCGCTCGTCGCGTCGCGTGTCGCGCCTGTTTGTAGAAGCCTTTACGCATCTATGTCCCTAACATCCTGTTTACCTAAACATCCAACTTGATAATTACTCCATATTTTACTTACGTTCACATTTGTCTTCTAAAACACAGATGCCATCTTTATTTCGCAAATAGCCTTCTTCACAAACACATCCCTTTTCGCAAAATGTTGGGTCTATTCGGATGCAAGGTACTGACTGGTCTTTTTGGGTACAGTTTAGAGCTCTGCATTCAGCTTGTATGCAGCTCGAATACCTTTCGTTATCGGGGCAAACTTCAGCTGAAAAAGTTTTACAATATTTATTAAAATTGTAATGAGTTTATTACTTTTTTCCTGGTCGATAGGGCTCGCATGCGGGGTGCGGGAGATTTCTGTAAAGCATGCCATAAGGCCTAGCGTGGGTTGGTCGATGTCACATGTCTTCGAATTTTCGGATATGCCCACGATGTTTTCCTTCACCATTTTGAGAGCAGTGGTAATGAAATGGTAATCTATCCTTACCATGTGTTTTACTTACTTTCACATTGGTCCTCCGGTACGCAGGTGCCATTTGCTGCTCTTAAAAAGTGTTCCTTGCATATGCAGCCGCTGTCACATTCTTCTTCAGGAATATCTGGACATGGAACATCTTCTCCTTTCTGTGAGCAGTCCTTAGCTCTGCACACTCCTTGCATACATGGGACGAATTCTTCGTTGTCACAGTTGCAGGATGGTGTTGCTAAACACACGATAATTTGACTTAGTTAAGAGTAGCCTCAGACGGAACATCAGATTCGAAGTCAAAGATAAATAACTTATTTGAAATAGGTACTTATAATACACTTTTGAACGTCACGATAGTCCTAAGGATCTTTTAGACGTGGACGTTAAGCTTAGATGGGGCTTAGAACGCCCATGACGTGATTTCAGTCAGTAGTAGTCCGATGATCTTATTTTACTTATGCTTTTGACAAGCGTTTAATGACTCCAAAAACATCGCCCTCTTTACATGATGCGCAAACTGTTACCATGAATTTAGCACATGATTCTAGAGCCCCAGTAAAAAAATCTGTTGTTTCATACATTTTGACTGCAATGGCACCGCACTTTTGTATGAAACAGTTGGTTTTTAGGGTTCCGTACCTAAAGGATGCCAAACGGAACCCTATTATTAAGCTTTCGCTGTCCGTCTGTCTGTCTGTCAGCGAGCTATGTCTCATGAACCATAATAGGTAGGCAGTTGAAAATTTCACATCTTATGTGTTTCTATTGCCGTTATAACAACAAATACTAAAAATGTAATAAAGTTAAAAATAAAAGTGTCTCCATACATTAAACATGTGATTTTGAAAAAAAAATCTAACCCTGGCACGTGGGGTATCATTGTCTGGAGTTCTTCGAGTGGAGAACATTTTTTTTTATAGACCGTTTTTGTACGAAGAGCTCGTTCATAAAAACGGTCTATAAAAAAAATGTTTTATAGACTGTTTTGTACGAGCTCTATCTCAACAAATAAACAAGTTAAGAATTACAATCTTCTGTACATCATGTACCGTATACTATAATCAACAAATACTAAAAACGCCGATTCACAAGATATTTTATTTAAATATGGGTAATTTTCTGCAGCTGAAAAAAATAAATTTGTAATTCATAGTATCGTTGTGAAATACAAATTTAATATCGCGATTTTTAAATTTAAGTTGAAAAATAATAATATTCTTCGTTTAGTATTGTCATTTATTTGCTAAATATTGTACGGTGGTATGGAAACCTTCGTATGCGAGTCCAACTCGCACATGGCCGATTTTTTTTTTCTAAAACCGTCTTAAATTTTCTACGCTGGGGCGTAGAAAATTTAAGACGGTTTTAGAAAAATCTAGAATCATCTTTGCGCGTCGATGTCCCTAACATTCTGTTTACCTAAACATCCAGCTTGAAAATTACTCCATATTCTACTTACGATCACATTTGTCTTCTAAAACACAGATGCCATCTTTATTTCGCAAATAACCTTCTTCACAAACACATCCCTTTTCGCAAAATGTTGGGTCAATTCGGATGCAAGGTACTGACTGGTCTTTTTGGGTACAGTTTAGAGGTCTGCATTCAGCTTGTACGCAGGTCGAATACCTTTCGTTATCGGGGCAAACTTCAGCTGAAAAAGGTTTACAATGTTTATTAAAATTGTTATGAGTTTATTAGTTTTTTCCTTGTCAATAGGGCTCGCACGTGGGGTGCGGGAGATTTGTATAAAGCATGCCATAGAGCCTAGCGTGGGTTGGTCGATGTCACATATCTTCGAATTTTCGGATATCCACACGATGTTTTCCTTCACCGTTTTGAGAGCAGTGGTAACGAAATGATAATCTATCCTTACCATGTATTTTACTTACTTTCACATTGGTCCTCCGGTACGCAGGTGCCATTTGCTGCTCTTAAGAAGTGTTCCTTGCATATGCAGCCGCTGTCACATTCTTTTTCAGGAATATCTGGACATGGAACGTCTTCTCCTTTCTGTGAGCAGTGCTTAGCTCTGCACACTCCTTGCATACATGAGACGAATTCTTCGTTGTCAGAGTTGCAGGATGGTGTTGCTAAACACACGATAATTTGACCTAGTTAAGAGTAGCCTCAGACGAAACATCAGATTCGAAGTCAAAGTTAAATAACTTAGGCACATAAAATACACTTTTGAACGTCACGATAGTCCTTTTTTTTTTTTTTTGGGTGGGAAATTATCAAATAACTTCTCCCGCTCTGGGTGGAGCGGGAGGGCGTGTCAGACTCTTACTGACTAAAACCCACCCGTGTTCCTTCGGTTGCCCTGTTGCCGGGGGCCACGATTTCCCTATCGGTTTTCTTCGAACCCCCGGCAGGCATTGGCCCTAACGGACCCCGTCAATTCTGCTGACATCTCTTTGAGGCGCGCGTGGAACACAACGCGCCGTCGACCCGGGTTTGGTCCTTATCGGACGGCGAAAAGGACCTTTGAGACGTGGACGTTAAGCTTAGATGGGATTTTTACTATGTGCTTAGAACGGCCATGACGTGATTTCAGTCTGAAAAAGTCTGACGATCTTATCGCTTTTGAAAGGCTTTTAGTGACTATTGCCCTCTTTACATGATGAGCAAACTGTTACCATGAATAGGTACATGGCTTTTTGGGTACAGTTTAGAGCTCTGCATTCAGCTTGTACGCATATCTTTCGTTGTCGGGGCAAACACCAGCTGAAAAAGTTTTACAATATTTGTTAAAATAATAATGAGTTTACTACTTTTTTTTTCATAGTTAAAGTTCATTAAGTACTTGGTTAAGTTAAGTACGCTATTCAAAAGAACTAACAAGGCTCGAAAACAAGACTACGCAGACTACAGAAAACAGATAGGTAATAGAAAAAAAACTTAACGATATAGGACGACAAAAGAGCATAATTACACATAAAAACTGGATATAAAATTTTAAAACAAGAAACACAGAAACTAACACGAGGAAATATTTGTAAGAGGTAGTAAATATTATTAGTACTTGCCTAGTACGTACTTGGTAGTGGTATTAGTAGTAAAAGTAAAATAAAAAAGTCCAGGGCCAGACGATTTACATAATGAGGCTTTAAAAATTGGAATTGCTCTACTAACGCGTTCTCTATCATACTTATTCAGCAAAATTATAAACATGGGACAAATACCTGAACAATGGAAGAAATCTGACATCATTTTGCTGCACAAAAAAGGTGACCCTCAAGATATAGGCAACTATCGTCCAATTCGCCTTTTCCCTAGTACTTATAAACTTTTTACCTTCCTATTACTTGGCAAAATCAGTGGAAAAATCGATAATCTTCAACCAGTGGAACATTCAGGGTTTCGGTTAGATTTCTCAACTATAGACCATCTATATGTAATTCAGCAAATAATAGAAAAATACAAGGAGTTTAACAGACCATTATATGTAGCTTTCATCGACTACGCTAAAGCATTTGATACGATATCACACGATGCGATCTGGGAAGCACTGAACAAATGTCACGTCCACGAAAAGTACAAAAACATTTTGAAAAACATATACGACAGTAGCACCAGTTGTGTGAAACTAGAGAAACGAGGACCAGAAATACCAATTTTGCGAGAAGTGAGGCAAGGAGACCCCTTGTCCCTCATAATTTTTATAGCAGTGCTGCAAAACATCTTTGAGGACCTGGAATGGGAAAACGAAGAAACGATCGAACGATCTGTCACCTCAGATTCGCAGATGACATTGTCCTCTTTGCTGAAAGCAGCAGGAAAATTAAAAAAAATTATAAACATGTTAAGTGAACAAAGTGAAAAGCAGGTCTTTTGATGAATAAAGATAAAACAAAACTTAGTGACAAATAGCTACACACACAATAGGTACAAAAAAAAACTTTTTACAAAAAAAAAACAACCGACTTCCAAAAAAAACACTACAAAGTGAAAAATAACTTTAATTTCGGAAGTCGGTGTCTTGGGTTTTGTGTTTTCGTTTTTTGCCACCGACTTCCGAAATTAAAGTTATTTTTCACTTTGTAGTGTTTTTTTTTGGAAGTCGGTTGTTTTTTTTTTGTAAAAAGTTTTTATTTTTCACTTTTTAGTTGTGGTACCTACCTCACACATATTCGAATACCACTACCTGCTACCAGTGACACGAACTTATCATATCATCTACATACTAAGTGGGAAAAAATACGTATTTTGTAGCTAACTCAAAAACTACCCAAGCAAAGTTAATTTAATTTATATGGGACCAATTTGGGAGCATACCCTTTCAAACAAAAAAAGAATTTTCAAAATCGGTCCACAAATTACGGAGAAATCCCTCCTTTTTGGAAGTCGGTTAATGAAGAAAATTCGTAAATAAATACATATATCTAGGAAAAGAAATATCATAATAGAAGACAGAAACGAAGAAGAAGAGGTAGAACGCCGAATTGATATGGACTAGAAGAAATACTGGTTACTCAAAGAGATTATGAAAGGGGACTATCCGCTTCACCGAAAGAAAACAGTTATGGATACATGCATTTTACCGACTCTAACGTATGGTTGTCAAACCATAGGAGTTGAGGACCTACAATAGTAAAATAAATACTGAACTAGTCAGCTGCCAGAAAGCAATGGAGAGGAGTCTTCTGAAAATAAGAAAAATACATACAATTGGAAGTAAATTTATATGGAAGAAGACAAAGCTAGTTGACGTCCTACACTATAATCTAGTGTAAAGTAGCGAAGGGCAGGCCATGTGTCACGATATAGTGACAAGTGATGGACAGTAGAAGCGACGAGATGGAAAGGACCTAGTGGAAAAAGACGAAAGGGACGACCTATAAAACTATGGAGTGACGACATTATAGCTACAGCGGGAAAAGAGTCTATACCCAAATAGGGGTTCCTATCCAAGAAAGTCGTGCAAGTAAATGACACAAACAACGGCAAAGAAAAACAAGCTAGCCCAAGACGAAGACACCTTTATCCCCGAGAATAATACTCTATTTTACACACCTGCAATATAATAAAAAGCAATTGTTTTTTTTTTTCTTTTTTTGTAATAATAGTTATCATACCTACGTATTAGTTGAGGTTTCAAATTCAAATCTCATAATTGACCACCGGGACAATATTATTGCCAGTTATAATTAATTAGGTACCTACTTTAGGTTAGGTTTGCATGGCATTTCGAGCGGGTGGTGTGAAAAAAGGTTCTATGACAATTTTTCAAAGTCTTATGTCACATGGGATTCTTCTCTGGGGAACCTGTGCGGACATTAATACTATCTAGGTTAGGTTTGCATGGCATTTCGAGCGGGTGGTGTGAAAAAAGGTTCTATGACAATTTTTTCAAAGTCTTATGTCACATGGGATTCTTCTCTGGGGAACCTGTGCGGACATTAATACTATCTTTGTTCTACAGAAAGGGCTGTTCGAGCCATTCAACCTAGATACAAGTGATTCCCTTCGAGAAAAATTCAAAGAAATAAATATTCTGACTGTAGCCTCACAAAATATTTTTGAAAAAATAAGTACACAAAAATATGTCAAATTTTAAGAAAATGTCCGATGTTCATGGTTTAAATACCAGGAATATACACAAATTCAAATTCAACCTGTCTGTACGAGTACATCGCCACGTCTCCACAAAGTAGGCAACTCATTCATGAGTCAATGTATACGCTTTTACAACAAACATGTATTAAAACCAAACTTTGTGAGAAAGAAAGAAAGAAAGAAAATTCGTTTATTTGCGGTAAAAAAGGGTACTATAAAATTTCAGATTATTAAGAAGATAAAAAAGCTTGGGATTGAGCTGCTCGCTCTGCTAAGCCTTGTGATAAAACTATAAAACTTGACATTTTAATTATTATGTAAAATCATCAAAATATACCAATTTTATATACACATTGACATTGTTGAAAAGTATTTACAAAATGACATGATTACTTTGTAAAGTGTTACATTATTTTAATTATTGTGAATGTGAGGACTATGTAGAATGTAGATGTTATTATTTTTTTTTCTTTCTCAGTTACTTTTAATGTTGGTCTGGCAGTTTGAGTAGTTTACGCGGCCTACACAAATGTCCTTTCTTTGGTAAGTATTGTTCGTCGAGTTGAGCTCCTTAAGTTCTGAGTTGAGCTCCGCGATTACCGACAAATACTTGCACTGATTGGACAGATCCACTCAAATCTGTGTGGTTCTTTCCTCAAAAGACCATTTCAGACACTAATCTACATGGTCCTCAAGACCGGACAAGATTATGTCTGGACTTGAAAAGAGACTGCGACCTCTGAGTTTGTTTCGGCCTTTCTTCTCAGAGTAGTTAGATAGGAAACGCCGCAACTCATCTAGCTTATTTTTAATATTTTTTATTACGACATGTAAAAGTGATTCCAATATCCTATTTTACAGAATAAACAATTTCATTTCATTTCATCTACTTGAGAAATTTGAGTCAAAAGTATGTACCTACATATAGTAACAACCTAGTTCAGTATTAAAGTTTTGTTATACTTAATAATGGAAATAATGTAATGGAATGTTCCAGTTGGAAATCCATTACTTCATTGTATCAGGATTTATTGTTGTTAAAATAACGATAAATCTTGATTTTACACATAAGAATGTTTTTTTCATTATAGATTTTATTGTTTTATTGTTTAATAAATTATTAAAAATGACGTAAGTATGTATACCTAAGTAAATATTAAAAAAGATATGTTTGCCTAAGTCAGCTGTTTATAGCGATTTGTTGCCACCTGTATCAATGTAATTATCATAATATTTTATCAATAGTTACCGTAGGCATACTTTACTTCAGTTTTGAGAATAGGCTTTTTTCTTTAAAATTTTCAGATTGAACCAAAAATTTTAGTTTTTGGTTATTTATTACACTTATCACAGTATCCTTTCTCCGTGTCCAAACTGTCTCAATACGCTTTTCTTAATCCTTAAAACTCCCATCCTCTTTCACTCCACAACGCTTCCTAAAATTAATTTGCTAAGAAGTAGGATGCCTTCATCATTATCATCATAACGGCTGATAATAATATGATGAAGATATCTTACTTAATAACAAGTTAACCTTGGAAAAATTTGAAAGGTAAATGATAAATATTTTCGATATCCTGTTAATTTTTGGTGAAAATACTTCGGATATAAATCTTTAAAATATAGTTTGAATTTTGAACAAAACTTGACATCTTGCTTAATGAACTAATGACCGAAACCCCAACTCCAGCCAGTAACTACGCTCCGCTTATCGAAATTTGTACAGAGCCGCACTCTATAGGCCAAAGAGCTGCATTCGGCTAGCGAGCCACGGTTTACCGACCACTGATCTATCCTGTTGCTTATTTACGTCAAAACATAATTTTTCCATCTTCGTTTCAGCCGAAAGACATCCGTTGCTGGACATAGGCCTCCCCTAAGCACCGCCACTTCGACCGGTTCTGTACCACTCGCATCCAGCGGATTCCTGCAGCCTTCACCAGGTCATCGGTTCACCTTGTAGGGGGCTTTCCAATGCTACTTCTACCGATACATGGTCGCCACTCCAAAACTTCTGCGAGCAATGTGCCCACTGTTCAGGACCTTGGTTCTTTTACAGATCTCTTCATTTCTGATTAGATCACGTAGGTAAACTCCAAGCATAGCCCTCTTATTTGGGTGACTCAACCTTCTAATGAGGCCCATTGTGAGCGACCACGTTTCAGTGCCTTAGGTCATCACCAACACGCACTGGTCAAAAACTTTTGTCTTGAGATACTGTGGTAAATGAGACGAGATTATAGTATGCAGCTTCCCGAACCACGCCCATCCGAGTCGGATTCGACGATTGACCTCTTTCTCGAAGTTGGACTTATCTTACTGGACAAGTTTGTCCTAGATAAACATACTCGTCCAAAACTTCGAATGTAGAGTCTCCGATCTTCATGAGGAAGGGTGTTACACGGGCATTCGACATGACCTTCGTTTTGTCCATGTTCATTTTAAGACTCACTCTTTCGGAAGCTCTACTGAGGTCAACGAGCATTGTACTGAGGTCCTCCAAAGTCTCAGCCAAGACTACTATATCGTTGGCAAACCGTAGGTGAGTGGTGTACTCGCCATTCAATTTTTCCATGGTTAGAACAAAGTTAGCCAAGATGACGTCATCATTCCATCACGTTTTGACGCTAATGATATTCTGAACACACGTGCTACAAAAAGTAATAATAATGACCGGTATTACAGGTACCGTCACGATTTTCCATAATTTATAGTGATAGTTTACATAAAACCCGATTTAAGGAGAATAGGTACCTACCACAAATCGGTTAGTGGGTAAACCATTCATTTTGACCTTAGTAAGGCACCAGTTCCACCGTCACCCGAACCGGGGCGGCCGGTGGTAGAGCTAGCAACTAAAAACGAGTTGGCGAGCAACGAACAACGAGGGCGCGACGACGTCGAGCGATTACTTGCTAGTATGCTTATGTACTAAGCGTGAGTCTTTCATCGAATATTCTGCCCGCTAAGCGAGCGTCGCTGAGCGAGTTCTCTCTGTGATAGCTCATGTCGCTGCAACAAACGAGTACTCGCCGGCGCACTGTGGATAAAAAAAAGGCTCTCGAAGGCATAGGAGCTTAATTTTTAAAGTGTCGGTATACCTTTAAACGAGCAATTCTTGTATATACCTACACCGTGAAATTTGAATCACAGTTTTGCTAGAACAAACGTTGTTCAGACCATGGTCTACTACCATACTACAGCATCCAATAAAAAAAAAAACATAATTGATTTTTTTTTAAACCCAAAAAAAAACAAAGTTTAACATATCAAGATTATCGTTACTCCCTACAACACAGACAACACGCATGGGACACAGCATTGTCTACAGGGAAATGTAGCTCCATAAACGAAATTTAGTAAGCAGTGGATAATCTTGACATTTGAAACTTTGTCTTTTTTGTGTTTTTTCAAAAAATCAATTATGTTTTTTTATTGGATGCTATAGAATGGTAGTAGACCATGGTCTGAATAACGTTTGTTCTAGCAAAACTGTGATTCAAATTTCACGGTGTATATAATCTGAATCTCGGAAACGGCTCCAGCGATTTTCATGAAATTTAGTATGCAGGGGGTTTCGGGGACGATAAATTGATTTAGCTAGGTTTTATTTTTAGATTTTTAGAAATCGCCGTTCAAAAAAAAAGGTCATCCAGATATTGGCTTCTAATAGTCAATATCATGCATAAATATATCATAGGATACAATCGGGTACGCAAATTGGCAACTTGTATTTTTTTTTGCAAAATGAATGTCTGAAGCTAATGCTTATATCTCCGGAACGGAGAGAATAACCACAATATCCTTGCACAAAGTGATGTAACTATTTATTTATGTTATAGAAGCCGTTTGAAGCGAAAAACTGACACTTTAAAATTTAAGCTCCTATGTCTTCGAGAGCCTTTTTTCAATCCACAGTGCGGCGGTGTGAACAGTCAGCGATAGACTTTTAATATATTTCTTCTCTTTTACTTAAGTACACGAGTTCTACAATATTTGTGTGTGTGTCTTCACATTTTTAGTTCTAGGATATGCTGGTTTCCTCGTGGGTTACGATTAATTGGGAAACAAAACACGGGGATATGAGAAATATTTTTCTTGTCTATATATGTTTGTCCGTCAATTACGCATTTACACTTAAACGGCTGAAAAGATTGAATGGAAAAAAAAACCGGCCAAGTGCGTGTCGGACTACGCACAATGAAGGGTTCCGTAGTTGAGATGAATTTATTTATCCCAAGAACAAACTTAACATTGTAATTGAAAAACCTGTTCTCCCATACATTCCAACTGCAAATCGTCGCTCGGCATCCAATACCGCGAATGTGAGATTTTTCACGTTTTTTTTTAATTTCAGGGTTACTTATTTGAACGTGTAGAATGAAATAAAACAAAAATCTGATTTTCGTTAAAATTTCACATTCGCGGTATTAATATAATAATAATCTAAATCTAATACCTTTAAACGAGCAATTCTTGTATATATGTATATTTAATCTGAATCTCGGAAACACTCCAAGAATTTTTATTAAATTTAGTATGCAGGGGGTTTCGGGAGTGATAAATCGATCTAGCTAGGTTTCATATTTAGAAAAAGGTGGTTCAAAAAAAAAAATGGTAATCCAGATATTTTTCTTTATTCAAGTAACAAGGACTGACTCTTTGTGTTACTAAACTTATGAACTATGTTAGCTTATTTTACCAGGTCACTTAGAAAATTTTGCTACTAACAGTTTTTGTCTATAGGATACTGGCTGGTTTTGATGTCAATTAAAACTATGACTATTTATTCCAAATTCGAAATTCCCTCCACATTTTTTTACGAGCAAAATCAAAATACTCTGTCTTACTGAAAACTGGATTTACAACGAGAACATTTTCACGCGATGATTTTGTACAATTTCAAATGTCGACTAAAACCAGAAGAATCGTTTGAAAGACTTCGAATGGTGTTCATAGAAAAAATCCCTTTTAAAGCGACTGTTTTCCGCTAGTTCAACGAATTTATGGGTGGTCGAGTAATTTTGGCGGACAAAGAAAGAAGTGGCTGCCCTATGACGGTTGTGACGTGCTGGCTGTGAAAAAATTAATTCAAGAGAATAGGTGAATTACATATGAAGAGGTTCAGCATATACTGCCGATTGGATCGGGAAGTGTGCATGAAATTCTACACATTCATATTCGGTTATGGAAGATAGTTTCACGCTGGTACCGTAAAATCTAACGCAGGCTCAGAAGAAGGTTCGGGTAGAATGGTGCCGAGACATGATAGCAAAATTTGTAGCAGGCTCGTCTCAGCGCGTTTAAGATATCATTACGGGTGATGAATCTTGGATTTATTGATAAATCCAGATATGAAGCGTCAGTCGACCGTGTGGCTGTTTCAAAATGAACCAACGCCTACCAAAGTGAAGCGAGCCAGAAGTGCACGCAAAATTTCGACTAAAGTTTTTTTTCTTTGCCGGGTTATCTGGTGTCAGTACCCTGACGAGATCAAAGGAGCATCAATACTGAATGGGGTGTTACCAAATGTTTGCCAGAAGTTTTTACTACTGCAAGCAGCAAGCGACCGAACACTGGCCTCCGTGGGCTACTGCTTCACCACGACAACGCACTGGCTCACTCGGCGCTCAAAACACTTTCTGGACAGCATACCGGACAAATTTATAGGTCATCCTCCTTACAGTCCAAATTTGGCTCCGTGCGACTTTTTCTTGTTCCCCAAAATAAAAAATCAACTCAAAGGAAAACAGTTTTCATCACCTGAAGATGCACTGGCTGCATTTGAGAAGGAGATTGGAGAGGTGTCTGATGCGGACTGGAAAATGTGTTATGAAAATTGGTTTAGACGTGTAAAACTGTGTAAACGCCAATGGAGAGTTCTTTGAAAAGATATAATAAAAAAATTATAACCTGTAGTATATTTTTTTCTAGTATCACAAAACTTTCTGAGTGCCCCCCCCACGTAATCTAGTTTAAATTTATTTCACCCCATGGGAGATGGCACTGCAGTGATTGATGTACATGCAATTCAGCCTGCTAGCGATCTTTTTTAGAATATTGTTGGAGCTGGCCAGAGCGCACCGGGGATGCACACCTCATTCGCATCGTTACGTAAAAGCAATTAATATGTACGTCCACGAACATTCCCGATGCGCTACAAAAACGGGGCAGCCCCACCAATAACCTGAAAGCGTTGTTGTATTGGACACGAAGGGCGTTACACGACCTTTGGGTATATCTCGCCCATAGGCTGCACGTGTAAAATGTTGTACAATAAGCTCGAAACAGAGTAATTTTGACTTTTTAAGTGAGCAGCGTGCAAACCTACGAGCCAGCATGTTCGCCCTTACCGACAACGCCCTTTGTTCCCGCTATTTAAACGTAAAAGATATTTAAACGTAAATACTCTTTGTAGTGGAGTGCCATTGAGTAATACAGGTGGTACATAACCCGGTCTGCCCCCAGCCTCAAAGACCATGATCTCCGACTTATTGGAGTTATACATCAAACCATGTGTTTTGGCATACTGCTCACATTTGGCGACCAACTTTCTGAGACCACAGATTAACGCGCTCAGAAGCACCATATCATCTGCATAGCTAATATTATTTACACAAATACCATCTATATAGCAACCCACTCTGGTGTTGCTGAGCTCGCCAATCCTGCCTCACCCCGCATTCCAGCCCATCGTACACTATTGATCTGGTTACCATACCACAATTTAAAGATGTTTATAAGCTCCGTTAGCAACCTATCCTTCTCCATCTTTCTCCACAATATACGTCACAAGCAACCAGATCAGAAGCCTTGAATAAGTCGAGGAAGCTAGCATAAATCGGCGTCCCACGCTGTGTATAATAAGTATACGATAGTATGCTTAAGACACAACACTGCACTTTCTGTTGACAAACCACGCCGAAACCCGAATTGGTTGTCATGAACATTAACAGTTTTATTTATTTGTGTATTAAGCAGACGGTCAAACACTTTTGATATTTTGATATTATAGTAGCTAGAGAGATGGGCCTATTGGATGCCGAGCGACGAAAAGTAAGTTTGTACGCACAATATTGAGAGATTTACCATGTTATTTTAAGACCATAGACTTCTTATAGGTTTTCCTGTAATCTATGAGTAAAGAGCCATACTATGTATTTTTTTCAAAATTTTTGGTCCAGTAGTTTCGGAGATAAGGGGGGGGGAATGGTCAATTTTCATTGAATTTAATAAATATCTTTAAAAGTATTTATTTTAAAATTATATAAAAAATATATTTAAAATCCTCGCAACAAGCCCTTTCATTTGATATGTCACACGGTACTATTAACAAAACTTTTTTTTTTAATTTTCTTGTTTGCGCCCCAAAAGTGATCCCTATATTCAAAATTAATTTATTTACGTTACACATTCATGTTTGGGTCACAGAAATACATATGTGTACCAAATTTCAACTTAATCGGTCTATTATATTCGGAGTAAATTGGCTGTGACAGACGGACAGACAGACAGACAGACAGACAGACAGACAGACAGACAGACAGACAGACAGACAGACACACGAGTGATCCTATAAGGGTTCCGTTTTTTTCCTTTTGAGGTACGGAACCCTAAAAATTACGTGATTACACAGTTTTGTTATCAGTGGGTGTATTATTAGGCAGGTGCACCTCTGCCCAACCCTTTCGGGAAACAAGGCGTGATGCTATGTTATTCTGTTATCAGTCCTACTAAAGTTAGACAGTTTTGTTATGTAGTTAACATTAAATTAACAGACATTTTACGAGTAACTCACGTTTACAACATACTATCGTTCCGATACCACCGCGACGCTAAATAATACATCTATTTAGATGGAACTGGTTTTGTCGGATAATTATTTAACTGAAACAGTGTTCTACTTCTTTTCTACTACAAAAATAATTATTGATATTGGTGCCGATTCTCTTGTTCACAAACTAAACAAAATTTAAGTTCAGTGCATTTTTTTCTTTCTAAAAGTTTTTTTCTTCCTGTCAAATTAATCAGCGCTTGACGTAAATTGACGTAATTTTAGTTGGCAAATTTTTAATCACGTCTAAACTTGTATGGAGTATGACAGGCGCTGATTAATTTGACAGGACTAAACTAAAATTTATCTTCTGTCCTTTTCTTAATGAAATAGAAAGAAAAAGATGCACTGAACTTAAATTTAGTTTAGTTTGTGAACAAGGGAATCGGCACCACTGTTTCTGAACATGGATCACAATTCATCAATTAACGCAGACCAGGCACTCCAAAGACAATTTCCACGCAAACTCCGCCCCCATGCACCCCACCACTCCACTATGTGCTAAACGCTAACACTTCAACTCGGAATGGAACTCGTCACCACCGTCATCCAAAAATTAGCTGAAGCCCACGCACACAGACTCCACCGACATGTGAATGTTGAGGCAATTCAGCTGCTAGACAACACGGACATAGTGCGTAGGCTAAAGAGAACTAAACCATTTGAGTTAGTGTAGTGTGTTAATAGTGAATTAATAATAAATAGTAACAATGCTGTGCTATACATATAACACAAGAGCAAAGTGTTTTATCAATTATCAGACCTTAAGAAAGTGATACGAAATTGACCTTGTGTAAAAGTGCAAATTGACACTATTCATAGATATAACATAATCTATCTCGTAAAATATTAAGTTAGAATTAAATTACTTATTAGTCTATTAGGCTAGATTGTAATCAATTACTAAGAACGTCAATTCTTATTAATACAGAAAAAAAAAAATCGTACCTACTCAAAACTTTCCTCACGACATTTTCCTCATTTCTCCGCATCACATGCCTATACCGTGACAACCGACTTCCGCAAAACTTTTTAGTCACCAGTGTCACTTTCAGACTTCCTCTTATCCACACATCCCTCATAACATTCTCATCTCAGCTGCATGCAATTGCCTTTCATTCACACATTACACGTATTCGTTATTTCATTTTTATCTATTTCTTTAATTACATTACTTATTATAAATAAATAAAAAATCGACACCCTTGCGCCATCCCATCTTCCTAACACGGCGAGCTGTGCTGGGGCTGCTGTTGCAGGTGCGAAAAACCTCAAACAGCGCAAATACTCCAATCTTATTGGGACTTATATGTTTGAGCCGTTTGGGGTTGAAACACTAGGGCCATGGGGTCCGAGTGCCCACCTAGTTTTTCAAGACATCGCCAAGCGGCTGTTCGACTCTTCACGTGACCAGAGAGCTGGCCTATTCTTTGGCCAAAGAATCAGCATTGCCATACAACGTGGTAATGCTGCCAGACTTTTGGGCACTTTTCCTATTGACAGCGACGCGGACGAATTTTTTGATGCCCTATGATTATTCCCCCCGCTTTTTTATTACTTTAAGTCTGTTCGTTTTTAAATAATGTAAATGCTTGTGTATAAATAAGAAATAATATGTAAAGGAAAAAAAAAACAAAAAATAAAATTCAACAATTTTTTCTCACTGTTTCATTGTTTGAAGAGGATGAAAAGGCATGAGATAATTATCTTAGATTGGCACCCAAGCCTATACCATATCATTACAAAACGAATTCTTACTTTGGGTCAAGCTTTCAGACAGTTTTTGTGTTTGAACCTTAGCATAATCAGCCTATAATGTTCCCACTGCTGGGACACAGGCCTTCTCTCGGTGAGAGGGAGTGGGCAGTAATCCACCACGCAGGCCCTGTGCGGGTTGGTAGATGTCACAATGTTTGAACCTTATTCCAACTGAAATAAAGATCCTAATACAAAATTGACAACTTGCATCACAAATCAATAAAAATCTTGCACTAAACGCATTTATTGACTTTTCAAGCAAGCGGGCCTTAGAGCCGGGTTTAAAATAATATATTAAGTTTAAAATTAAAAAAAATGGGTCGGTGGTTTAAGCTTGGGTCGGTCTAAAAATAAATCTAGTTCGTCTCGTAAAAAAGCCGATAAAGTTTCTTACCTTTACGACATTTGACCGGCTTGGATTTGACGGCTGCTGAAGAGCTGGACGAAGCGTAAGATGACGATGATGTCGCACTGGCTGACGATGCTTGCGCGGTTTCTGAAAAAAAAAAAGTTTTTTTTAAACCTTGTGAGACATTCCAATTTTGAATTCATGATGCTTAAATAAAAATATAAAGATCAAAAGATCACAGAGCATAGAGACGCCTTAGTAGCTGCTGCTAGAAGCGATATTGTCAACATTTTCCACACAAACCAAGCGTTTCACCGAGTTATAAAAGGTAAATTGTATGAATTTCTATGTATTGAATTACATCAAGTGCTAAGTTATAACAGCCGCACGGGTCGATTCATCGGGTTAAGCTACGCTTGCCGGGGTTGGTCCGTGGATGGGTGACCATCTTTACATACTAAGACTCCTCCGTGCCTCGGAAAGCACGTTAAGCTGTTGGTCCCGGCTGTCGTTCGTGGATCTTTGACAGTCGTTACGGGTCGTCAGAAGCCTGAAAGTCTGACAACCAGTCTTACCAAAGGTATCGTATTACCCAATTACTGGGTTGTGGAGGTCAGATAGGCAGTCGCTCCATGTAAAATACTGGTATTCAGCTGCATCCGGTTAGACTGGAAGACGACCCCAACATAGGTGTGCATTATCATTTGTTACATAGAATGACTAAATCGGTCCAGCCGTCCTCGAGTAATCTCAGAACATAAATAAAAACAATTTGAAAAGATTCCGACGAACTGAGAATGTTCTCCTTTTTTGAAGTCGTTTTAAAAAAAAAGAACCTAACTGGGATGAATGGAATGATTTGACAATTAATCGTTTACATACATTAAGGTTCAATGTAAAATAGAGCAAACACCGCAAACAAAAAACGTGTACCGTAAAAGTCAAGTGTGACAACTGCGGTGAATGCGCGGTGCGAGGAGGTTCTCATAGAGTAATCCATATACCCGCAGATGCGACACAGTCTACTTTCTCTGCCCACTTGATACCTAACACAGTTTTAACTGCAGAACAGTACTCTAATTACCATTGTATTAATGATGAACATTATGTAGGATTGTTCACGTGGCAACCACGTTTTCCTTGTTGAGTATTTTTTTATCCATCGTTCCCGGTTTGAATGGTCAGAACGTGAATGAATCCTTCAATTTAAGCGTATTTTATATAAAAAAAGTATGACAAACCAAAGAAAAGTCTTATTTAGATCGTATTTCTGCGCCCATTTTCCATAAAATGACGATCATCTAACGTTATCCATAATTTGTAAACAAGTAGAGAATTCATTATTTGGAAAGAATTTAATAAAAAAAAAACAACCGACTTCCAAAAAAAACACTACAAAGTGAAAAATAACTTTAATTTCGGAAGTCGGTGTCTTGGGTTTTGTGTTTTCGTTTTTTGCCACCGACTTCCGAAATTAAAGTTATTTTTCACTTTGTAGTGTTTTTTTTGGAAGTCGGTTGTTTTTTTTTTTTGTAAAAAGTTTTTATTTTTCACTTTTTAGTTGTGGTACCTACCCCACACACATTCGAATACCACTACCTGCTACCAGTGTCAAGAAATTATCATATCATCTACATACTAAGTGGGAAAAAAAATACGTATTTTGAAGCTAACTCAAAAACTACCCAAGCAAAGTTAATAAAATTTATATGGGACCAATTTGGGAGCCTACCCTTTCAAACAAAAAAAGAATTTTCAAAATCGGTCCACAAATGACGGAGAAATCGGTGGACATACATAAAAAAAAACAAAAAAAAAAAAAAAAAAAACAAACATACGCGACGAACATATAACCTCCTCCTTTTTGGAAGTCGGTTAAAAATAGATATACCTAATCATTTTTTGTAATCACCTACTAAAAGACTTTATTTACATCATCAGGTAGGTACATTGGTAGATAAGAAATTAAGTCGTGTCTGTTCCGATTTTTTTTCAAAATCTCTGATTTTCAGAAAATGGCAATTGTAAATATTATTTATTTTTAAATGAGTTTAAAACGAGTGAATTTTCCGACGAAATGTCACACTTTAAGCTTTATTTGATTTTCTCGAGTAATGGAAACAATTTTTTATCACACAAGAAGGCATTTTCAAAAGTTATTTTGTAATTATTTGTCATGTCCTGCCACCACAAACGTCAGAGGTAGTGACTGAGATGTTTCCTGTCCCTGAACCACAACGTGTTGTGCAAAAATTTTATTCGAGGTGTCTGCTCTAGTTTACATTGAACTGATATAAATAAATTGATTAATATCATAATATTAAAATTAATTAAATCTTTGACCTTTATACGCTAGAGTAGACAAATGATTACCTTACGATAATAAGGTTAGAGAAAGGTCAGGACCTTTCTTTGCGAAGAAAATAACTTTTCTATGTTAGAGTTTAGTTAGTGTATGTGGTAGTGTAGTTTAGTCTTTGTAGATAGTATGTGCGACTTAGCCCACGTTCGCACGGACGTAAAAATATCGCGGCGGGATTTTATCGCGCACTGGATTTTCAACTCTCGGTGTCAAGCCGAGCGTTGAGAATTCAAAAGAGTGCATCCCAGCGAGTCGAAAAAACACACTGTTGGATTTTCAACTCTCGGTGCTAAGCAGAGCGTTGAAAATCCAGTGTGCGAAAAAATTCTGCCGCGGTAATTTTATGTCTGTGCGAACGTGGGCTAACACAGATGCGATAAAGAATTGTACAAAAAGGAAAAACTCATTTAATAAAATGTTAAAAAATTATGAATTTACTACCTCTGAAGTAAAAATATGAAAACGTCATAAACATCTTAAAATAGGCTGAATAAAGAAACAACTATTTCCAGCTTATAGGTCCATCCGAAAATCTAAAAACTGTGTCCTTAAACTGGTTTAGGCAAAAATACGGAAAACTATATACAGAACAAAAAAACTGATACGAAATAGGAAGTAGGTACTTAATTTTAGATGTCTGTCTAGAGAAATAAATTTTAAATTAATGAATTATTAATACATTTTCAAAACCATACCGATCAACACTTATGCCACTTGTGACATTACTAGCGTAATGTGGGTGTACGTACGCCTCTTTCCAACCCTTTGGAGGAGGTTTGATGTTTTGTTTATATATTTTCTTTTGTATAATGAACAATTACGCTATTAGTAGTGCCGTGTTTTCATAAAATTAGATTTATAAATGACAGACTGTGGGCCTATAATCATGGTGTCCAATAAATAATGGATAACCTTGAAATTGTGTTTATTAGACATTATGAACGTTCTAAAAAAAATACAAAAATATTATGCATTCTAAGATACGATATTTAAAAAAAAAAATACTGTTCTAATTCTAGTCACATTATTTCTTACTTTTCTGTCGATATAGTCAACGTACAATATTACAATAACAAATTATAATCGATGGAATTCATTTAATTGTGGTTGTGGTGAAGAAGAATGTAAAATAAGGTAAAAAAAGTTAGTTATAAATCTTAAAAAAAAAAAACAAAAAAAATATCCCAAGTAGTACTTGGGATATTTTTTTTGTTTTTTTTTTTTTAGAACGGCATGTCTAATAAATGCTATATCAAGGTTATCCATAAATTAAAAAATGATAATAAATAAATGATGAATGAAAGTAAATAATTTGCACATTTTCCTTACCTGTACATACCACTAAAACTAAAATATAAGCCACAAAGGCGACACCAAGCAATAATCTAACCGTCATCGCGACTTAACCACGTCTGAATAAATACAGCAATCAATTTTATTTATATATAAAAACGAGTTTTTTTTTAAACCAGCTGTTTTATTGTTCACATTTGAAACAACAATAATTATGGCGTGCCTCCAATATACGTTATGAAATCTCCTTGATAACGATATTGCTAGATAATTTTATATATTAAAGAAAAAAATAATTTCGTTTTTTTTTTTGGAGTAGTTACTCATTCATGGTGATGACGGGATCGATGTATCTGTGGTAATCTTTTTCCTCGTACTGGGGAATATTGTGGTGCGAACGTCATAATTATTACGTCAAAAAATGATCGTGCACACTTACGAAAGAAATAATGGACTTTGTAAAACAGTCCAATTTTCTTGCTGCGGTTGATGTGTCTGTTAGTAAAGCCCGCTTTCACAAACACTGTGGGCAAAACCTAAATGAAAGGAAGAAAGAAAATATGTTTATTTGCGGTAAACATAACCCAAAGAAACAACAAAAACATGAAAATAACAATGTACACATACAAACATAAACTCACGCCTTTTTCCCTTGGGTAGAAATTACAAAACGCCACCTGCTACGATTTTTACATACCTACTCCTTTTGATTTGTTTATGTTCATACATCCTACACACACGCCGCACGCCTAAATGTAATGCCTAAATATGATTACACTGTTGGAATTTCAACTCTCGGCACTGAGCAGAGCGTTGAAATCCAACAGTGCGCTTTTAGTTAGTGAAAACGAGCGTAAGGGATTTTATCAAGATGCTGTGCTGTGCAGAGTGTGCAGCATCCACCTGCCTACTAATTTACCAACACACAACGATCACTAAGTTGTCTGCCAAGAGTGATGAAAGAATTGATTTGCTAATAACTAAGTAATCATGGCCTAATCATCGCATATGACGACATAGAATTGAGAGGAAGGCAGAAAACCGGCTTTTTGGAGCGACTTTGGAGAGGCCTACAATATGTTCTATTGCGATAGGTTGAGTTAATTAATTCCATAATTTATTATTAATTCAATAAACGATAGATCTTCAAATGATTAAGGTAGAGATTTAATTCGCATTTATGTGCCTTAATTTTATGATACTATGTTATGAATATTTAAATGTAATTTTGGGAAAAAAAAGGCTTAAAAATAATAATTACAATGAGCCTATAAACAGTTGGATTTCCTTATTAATATATAGGTATTTTTAGACCCTGGAGGTTGAAATATCAGAACAGTTTCGATTCAAAGGGAAAATAGGGACTTTATTTCCATTACTATCGTTTAATCTGGACAGTTTTATATGAGTCTCAAAGACGATGACGACATTGAATGGGAGCGTAGAGCGTTGTCGGTTAGAGCGAACATGCTGGCTCGCAGGTTTGCACGATGCTCACTTCCTGTTAAGATAACACTCTTTCGAGCCTACTGTACATCTTTTTACACGAGCAGCCTGCGGGCTAGATATACGCAAAGATCGTACAACGCTCTCCGCGTTCAGTATAATAACGCGTTTAGGATGCTGGTGAGGCTGCCCCGCTTTTGTAGTGCATCGGGGATATTCGCGGATGCGCATGTAGATTGTTTCTACACAACCATGCGCAAAAGGTGCGATTCCATGGTGCGCAGGGTGTGGAGCAGCTCCAATAGTATCTTAAGCATGATTTCAAGTCGCCTAGACTGTGTTTTTGTGGGTCGCTGTTGTGCCATCTCACATGGGTTGTCACAGCGGTGGTTTTTGTCAGTTATTTGTAATATAGTGTAAGTGTTATTAATCATTTGTGAGTCATACGATACTCGAATAAAGATAATTCTATTCTATTCTATATGTCGTGTCGTTAATATTGATATGGTGCATGATCACATTTACTGCAGTAAATGTGATCACGAATGGTCGTCGTTTGTAGCAGGGGTGTCAAACTCGATTGTCTATAGGGCCATCTACAAAATAATGCTAGAGGGTTTCTTGATTCTTTATTTCTAAATAGACAGCTGAATAGTGGTGCCGATTCCCCTGTTCACAAACTAAACTAAATTTAAGTTCAGTGCATCTTTTTCTTTCTATTTCATTAAGAAAAGACAGAAGATAAATTTTAGTTTAGTCCTGTCAAATTAATCAGCGCCTGTCACTACTAAAATTACGTCAATTTACGTCAAGCGCTGATTAATTTGACAGGACTAAACTAAAATGTATCTTCTGTACTTTTTTTAATGAAATAGAAAGAAAAAGATGCACACTTAAATTTAGTTTAGTTTGTGAACAAGGGAATCGGCACCAATATCAATATAAGAATCTAGTCTTATGACTAAAATCAATCTGCCTAGCCTTTTCCCAACCATAGTTATGGTCGGCTTCTGGTCTAACCGGATATAGCTGAATACTAGTTTACATGTAGCGACTGCCATCTGACTTCCACAACCCAGTTACTAATACGATACCCCTTGGTAAGATTGGTTGTCAGACTGTCGAGCTTATGATGACCCGTAACGACTGTCAAAGATCCTTTGACATGTGCTAGCGTCTGTACAAAACAAAAACCTGAACAATTTTTTTTGCAGTACAGTCATAACATCATGCCCGTTTGCACCGATAGGTTAGGCAGAGGTGTACCTACAGTACGTCCACATTTCGCCAGGTATTTTTAAGTCCAGTATACTTAGGTAACAGGGGGCGAGCCTATTGCCATCACCGGGCACAAATCCAGACCGGGCTGCTACTGGGAAATTCCTGGTGAAAAACAATCACCTATTTGAAATATCGTTTGTGGATATGTCACCGTATAATTATGAACTTTGTTAGTTTATTATCGATCGGTATTATTTCCGTTAGATTATAAACTGTCGAAAAATTGTGAACTGTGACAAATCGTTTACAATTTAACGCATAATTTTTCGATAGTTTATAATGTATCCATGAAAAACTAACTAATTGTGAACTGATAACCAACTTGTTTGCAACGTAATGCACCTAGCGCTAATATTAAATAGCCTGCGTGGCTGCGAGCAACTTGGAAGTAGCGCTCGCCGTCCGCTGCCGCGGCACCGCTCGCTTCGCTCGCTCGACTCGCGCACGGTTGGTCACAGTTATAACCTGACCTAACCCATTTCACCCAGTTCACAATTTTTTGACAGTTTATAATCAAACGAAAAGAATACCGATAGATTATAAACTTACGGTTCTCACAATCTTACGGTGACAGATACAAACCTTATTTAATAAACAAAAGAAGTTATAGTATTCAGAATTGGCATTTCGTGATTTAGTGCACGAGTAAAGTAATTACTGTTGTGTCTATATCTATCTTTTTTTATCTAAAATTCTCGTGTCGCAATGTTAGTTGCCATACTACTCCGAAACGGCTTTATCGATTTGTATGAAATTTTATATGTATATTCAGTAAGTCTGAGAATCAGTCGTAATCTATTTTTCATACCCCTAAGTAATAAGGGTGGTCACCCATACATAAATAATTTATATGGCAAAACCACGTTTGCCGGGTCAGCTAGTTAAGTAATGATAAAGTTTTATTTTCCTTTTCTGAATAAAATAGACTTGACTGCCTCGTTGGTCTAGTGGTTGCAAGCGCTACTGCTGAGCATGAGGTTCTGGATTCAATTCCCAGGTCGGGCAAAGTGTTATTGGGTTTTTCTATCTGAAATTTCTCAGTAGCAGCTCGGAGTCTGGATTTGTGCCCGGTTGATGGCAATAAGCTCGCAGCCCCCTATTACATGGTACTTAAACATAACTGGTGTACCTGCTACAGGGACACCTCTGCCCAACCCTTCGGGGAAACAAGGCGTGATGTTATGTTAATAGAATAGATGTTATTTGTGGATCTCATTTTCTGTTAAAGTTTTGTTATAATGTATAGTTCCGGGTTCGATTACGAGCTTGGGTTAGGTTTTTAGAACTCTTGTTGACGTGATATAAAACTTGACTCCATTCATGGGACCAATCTTGGTGCTTACGAGCGAACGCTAATCTTGCAACTCGATGACGATAAATCACCTCAAGTTTTAGCGGTTTTGCTGGTACATATGACCTCAAACCAACTTTTGCTCGACTCGTAATGCGAAGAGAGAGTGCTCTGCGATCGAAAAATTAGTTTTGCCTGCTTTCTGCAACTGTTTTTATTGTTGCACTCCTATTAGTACACAGAACCTACTTAATTAATATACCATTTGTATAGATAATTTAATGGAAATAAATAGTGTACTTAGTAAAAATTTATTTAATGCAGCGGAAACGAAAAATACATCAAAATGGTTTAAAAAAATCCTGTCAATCAATGTATAGAACCTGAAAACTCTTGCGAGAAAATCAGTTACTTAATTGAGTCTTTTTTTTAATATATTCGTTTCAGCGATAGGAGGAACCCTATTGAAAATGGCTCTTTTGTTCAAAGTAATTAAATTATAACTAATAAAAAACTATGTAATTTACTATATATTTTTCCAACTTCGACCCTCTTCCGTTGCCTAGCAACCAACAAAGCAAACCTACAAGGTAGCGTAGGTATGTGACCGTGGTAACCTGCTAGGAACATTTATACATATTTTGGATAGTAGGTCAGTATTTAGTTTAGATGTCAGTAATTTGTGTAGGAAACAAAGATCAAGTACTTTTCTACGATTGGTGAGGCTTTGAAATTTAAAGTGATGAACACGGTCTTTATAAGATTTTAATTGTTTCGCGGTTTTATTTTGTAAGGATAGATGATACAAGAACCTCCTTTGGACTCGCTCAATACGTTGCTTATGAACGTTATAACGGGGTGCCCATACCTGTGAACAGTATTCCAGATTACTGCGAACCAACATCTCATATAGGATGATTTTGGTTTTAGAGTTGTTAAAGGGCTTTGAGGTTCTTAATACAAAATCTAGCATTTTGTTTGCGTTTGATATTATCTTATCTATATGGTCATTGTAGGTCAATTTGCTATCCATCAAGACTCCCAGATCCCTGATAGTATCAACTTCGTTGATTGCATTGCCCGAAAGAGAGTATTGTGTATTAAATTTTTTTTTTTTGCGACAAAATTTTATATGTAAACATTTTTGTAAATTTAAGCTCATCCTATTTTATTTGCACCACTCAACTAATCTATCCAAGTCAGCTTGTAGCAAATGAGTATCCTCTATAGATTTTATAGGCAAGGTTAACTTGAGATCGTCTGCGAATAAATAAGATTCTGCGTGATGGAAGCAATGGATAATGGTATTAATAAAAATATTGAAAAGCAAAGGTCCTAAGTGAGAGCCTTGTGGTACTCCAGATGTCACATGAAAATCCTCAGATCGGACCCCATTCAAAACAACGAACGACAAACGATTACTAAGGTATGATTGAAACCATTGCAATAGTGCACCGTAGATTCCGCAGCTCTCGAGTCTCTGTATTAAAAGTTGGTGGTCTACTTTATCGAACGCTTTACTAAAATCGCTGTATACTGCATCAACCTGAATCCGCTGGTCCACAAAAGCTGTGACATTTTCTGAAAAAGCTACTAGATTGGTGTGAGTTGATCTGCCCTGAAAGAAACCATGCTGATTGCCTACTATGTGATTTTTCAAGTGGCTGTACAGATACGGATACAATAATAACTCGAAAACTTTAGGGATAATAGAGATAATCGATATAGGTCTATAATTTTTTATATCGTTTTTGCGACCATCTTTAAAAATAGGGACTAATTTAGATTTCTTCCACGCGGATGGGAAACAACCCGTTTCAAGTGAGCGGTTAAAAAGAAGGGTTAAAGGCGTAGAGAATGACTTCGCGCACTTAGCGAGGAGAATTGGGGGAAGCTCGTCAGGACCTGGACCTTTGCGTATATCCAGACATTTCAGTTTGCCAGCGACCATATCCTCTGTAAGCGATATGTGACTTAATACATTCAGGTTTCCACTACTCAATAATAAAGATGTATTATTTAACTGTGTGGAGTGGTTCTGATTATACACCGATGAAAAGTTTTTTGCGTATAGTCGACAGATATCGGTACTGTTGTCAGCTACTTCATTGTTTAAGTTCATTTTTTCCGGGATTGTACTTTTATTTTTACGCTTATGTTTAACATATGTCCAGAAGTACTTAGAATTGGTTCTTATTCTAGCTTCTATTTTATTAATATAGCTAATGTAAGATGTTTTGTTTAATAACCGGCACCTTTCCTTCAGTAATGCTAAACTAATCTTATCCATAGCGTTGTTATATTTGTTAACTCTTATTCTAAGGTTGTATGTTTGCTTCAGTAATTTAGTAAGATCTTTCGTAAACCATGGTGGTTGTTTATTGTTCTTTACTTTATAAGAAAAAGGAACGTTGTTGGTAATAGAATCGAATTTGTATGGGGTAGGTACCACAACTAAAAAGTGAAAAATAAAAACTTTTTACAAAAAAAAACAACCGACTTCAAAAAAGAACACTACAAAGTGAAAAATAACTTTAATTTCGGAAGTCGGTGTCTTTGGTTTTGAATTTTCGTTTGTCACCAACTGGAAATGTAAGTTTGTAATCGCAAAAACGATATTTTTTTGTGTGATAAACTATAAATTAAGAAACGGACTTTTCTATCTGACTATAATTTTCGGACTTTTTCCTTTACTTGTGTTGTGGGACCTTGCTTCCTGCCTTTCATGATTCTAAGTCAACGGGCAGTACCCGTTTGATTTGTTTGCGAATATCCAAATATGTCGCAAAAATGGCCGTATTTTTTTATTGCGTTCACTTAGAAGCTTGATTTTTTAGAGCTCCAAGCCACCGTAAATCTACTTAATTGATATTAATTTCAACTTGATACCTCCACGCGTTCCTGAGAAAAAGGGTCTTGACAGACAAAAAGACGGACACACAGACGGACAATGAAGTTATCCTATTAGCTTTCGCCAGCGGCTTCGCCAGCGTGATATCTTTATAAATTAAAGTCTATGTTAGTCAGTGATAATATAGCATTCTACTGGTGAAATAATTTTTAAAATCGGTCCAGTCGTTTTCAAATTTATTCATTACAAACATACAAAAAATCAAATCTTTCCTCTTTATAACATTAGTTTAGATGAAATTAAAAAACATCGGTACCTATTTAATTCATTAATAATAAATTAACAATTAAAAAAACGAACAGAAAAAGGAATTTATTAAATACCTACTCTACTCTTACAAATATATATATGAAAATAATAAACAAAATAATTATCATTTCTAATTGTACAAACATTTTATTATGTAATTTAACTTAGTGTGGGTTCCACAAATGTCAAGGTGTTAATTCCAGCGAAGTCGCTTTGATTGTTGACACTTTCATACCAGTCTGCTTGTTTGTTCGTCAGTCTGCTTGAATTCAAAATAAAAAAACAGTTGTAATTCGATAAAATAAAATAAAAATACTATAAGTACAAATAAATAAATCTTCACACATTTTTAAAATATTATAGGTTTTAATTCCTATAGAAGAACATGGGGTATTTATATCTGACCTAGTAAGTTTTTAACTATAGCAGATTCTAGCAAAATAATAATAATATTTTGTTCACATTTTCCTCGTTAATGTTTCATTGATGATCCAGGTTTGTATATAATATACAAGTGACCCGCCGTTTGTTCTGTGCGGGAATCGACCCCGCAGCTTGTACTTATGCAAAAGCCAATCACTTGAGTACAGCGCCATCTAGCTTCAAATTTAATGTTTAAGGATTTGAATAGTAAAAGGTACCTTTTAATTTAATATTTGCTACCCGAAGAAAATAGGTAGGTCAGGAGTAGTCGCGTGCTGAGCTGGAACAAAAAACGAACAACGTTACATAAAATTGAAGAAGAAAGCGAGAAAACAAATAAAAGTATTTTTTTTGATAAGTAGATCAGAAAGTTGGTTGAACTAATCGACCCTTATTTTGTAATTCCACCTGCTCAGTTGGAGATTCATAGACAACTCCACCCAGCAGATGTGGTATGATAATAATGAGCCTTTAATGTTCCCACTGCTGGGACACAAGCCTCCTCTCTGTGAGTGAGGGTGGGCCGTAATCCACCACGCGGGCCCACTGCTTGTTTGTGCAAATGTGGAGCTGTTTTATAAACGATGGGGCACTTAAATTGATACCGTGTCCATCGTGCCCTGAAACCTGCTCGAATAGGGGCTGATGGACGCTACTGATGTCGCAAAGATGAATAAATGTGTACTTTAATGTCTTTATCATAATCTGCTTAACCTTTTCCCAACTGTGTTGGGGTCGGCTTCTAGTCTAACCAGATGCAGCTGAATACCAATATTTTACATGGAGCGACTGCCTATCTGACCTCCACAACCCAGTTACTGGGTAATACGATACCCCTTGGTAAGACTGGTTGTCAGACTTTCTGGCTTCTGACGACCCGTAAGGACTATCAAAGATCCACGAATGACAGCCGGGACCAACGTCTTAACGTGCTTTCCGAGGCACAGAGGGGCCTTAGTATGTACAGGGTCGGGTCACCTATCACGGATGACCTGACTGATCCATCGACTCGTGCGGCTGTTATTATTTAGCCATAAACCCCTATCAAATGTTTACTTGAATGTGCCGGCGATTAAAATATTAGTAGGTATGCATGCAGTATTACCATTATAATTGCACTAAGCAGGCAATTAACTTTTTATTTCAGTAATATTACATAAAAAGACTAAGCCACGTTATGGATGATACATACTGTATTTCTATTTTCTTAATGTCCCTCGGCATACTTCGTGTTTCGTCAGTTGTAGGATTTCTATCAGTTGCCCTTTGCACTTGGTGCAGACCGGATGCTCTCAATCGACTTGGAAGTATATAAAGTTGTTAGTACTCTTTTAACTTAATGTAATTTATTAAATAAAAATGGGAGGAAAGCCGCTAAAGTCGCAGGACAGACATGAAAATAGATTTACAGCTCTATATAATTCACACGGAAATCAAAACAATACAACAATAAAGTACTTAGTTCTGAATTCAACATTTTATAGGTACACGATAAATCTAATAATTAATGGACGTGGAAGTTAGCATTCATTTGTATTCGGAAATCCGATGATACCCAAGGGACATTAAAAAAATAGAAATACTATACCAACTAAGTAATTTGTTTTATTGATTGTCAACATTTTGTACCATATTATGATTGATCGTAGCAGGGGGAGATCTGTAGTTTCTGCTTACGGTACCCCCATAGGAAAAAGGCATGATTTTATGTATCTATGTATGTCTTATGATTTATATCCTTTGTAGTTCCAGTACGATCCAACAAACGGTATCATACCTATTAGTAAGTGATTTACGAATTTATCACTTACTGCACATTTCATAAGGCACACATTTCCCTTCCTGCCTCCAGTGTCCCTTGATACACCGGCAGGCTGGGGTACATTCCACCACAATCAGCATTTGGCCGTATATGGGACATCTGCCATCAGGAGTTGATTGCTTGCAGTCATCTGTTGGGCATAATGATGGGCAGGACACGTATTCCTCGTTCGGACGATCGCATTTGAATGGAGCTGGGGATTTGAGAAATAAATAATAAGTAGATTACATAGGTTTAGGCAGGTATTTAACTGTTTTGCGAGAAATACGACAGCCGAACGAGAACCTTATATATACTTAGGTCGCTATCAAGACCAAACAAAGGAGATTCAAATTCAAAAGTCATTTATTCAAACTAGACTGAGAATCAGCACTTTTCGAACTTCAAAATTACATAAAACAGTCCCCCAAAACATCCACCCTTCACCACTTTCTAGTACCTTTAGTTGGGAAGAAGAAGTGGTGCAACAAACTCCCCAGCAGCACAGCTGTCTGTTCAAGTTAGAAAAAAAAACGATTCTGTACAATAATGGGCAAAATAATTTACATAACGCAATACAAAACATAATTTAAATGATAAATGATTGGCCATATGTCAGCTAGCACACGCCAATATACCAACCAAAAACAATCATCGAGAACTATACTCAAGTAGAAAAAAAAAACTAAACGTAAATGGAACTAAAGATTCTTATCTCATAGCCAATGATTCCCATGATAGAAGATGTAGATGCCATTGAAACGCCGCGGCAGAAGCTATTAATTTATGGAAAAAAACAAAAACATTTTAGGCGACCATTGATAAATAAGTCGTTAAAGCCGCTATGTCTGGAAGTCCATAAACCAATGAGGCAACGAATTCCCTCCATAATATTTGATGATTTATTGATTATTATTAAACGTTACCTATTAGGATGATGGTATTTTCTCATTTAAAACCCAATTAACGTAGGTACGCGACTAAATTGCATTAGTCATTAGAATTTCAAATACTTAACTTTAAATTAACATCCATCACAGATTGAAACGAACATTTATTAATTAATAATTAACTTATTTTAACAGTTACTTTCTTTCTTACACATACAACCATATTTGGCTATATTACATAAAACTAGATAAAAGATGAAATTAAATGAAATCCAGTCAATTATGAAGTTGATGTATGTTGCCCATACTCCCTGGACACAAGAATTTAAGGCCCTACCGCTTGAAAGGAATAACCTTCATGGACCTTGATTGTCTACTGTGTCAGTTCCAGGACAAAATATACTCCCTCTACCATATCTACTTTCGCTAAACACTTCTGTTCACTGCCGGTGTCCTTTCGGAAGGTCGACCAAGGTGAAGAACGTAAGATGAACTTGGCAAATTATTATGAACCCGTTGTGTTCCACATCGGGTCAAAGGCCTCTCCGTCTTATAATTTTTCTCTCTCTTTAGCAATTTGAGCCAATTCTTTAGATAAGAGTCTCGACTCGTCACGCCATCTCCTTCTGGGCCTACCACGTCAACATTCCTGTTGATCGGAACCCAATCTGTGGCTACTTTCGTCTAATTCTGATGCAATATGCGGCAGATGTGGCCTGCCCGGTTCCATTTTATTTTGGCGGCTGCGTTGCCTACGTCGGCAATTTATATTTTGGAACGAAGATCTATACTAATGTTATAAATGCGAAAGTTTCTGTCTGTCTGTCACTTTTTTACGCCATATTGGTTGGATGGATTTGGATAAAATTGGCACACGGATAGACCATGACCTGCGTTAGGACATAGGATACATTTTATCCCGGTAGTAGTTTTCTGTGGGATATGTTCCAAGTTTCCGACCTCCTCGCGGGGAAGCTGCGGGCAATATCTATAGTAATATTTACAAAACATAACCCTCGCGCAGTCAGGTAAAAAAAACAGAGATTACTCACGGCATTCCTTGGTATCAATACAAGTTCCATTTAGCGCCCTCTTCATATTGAAGTTACATTTACACCTGGGAGTCCCACAATCTCCGGTGTTGGTACATCCACGATTATGTTGCTCTGTTATTGGACATATGTCTTTGTAGCAGTCTGCAGGACAAGGATCCTCGTCTTCTCCTGCAGGGCATTGCAGTTGTACTGGAAAATATGAGACAATCATGATCAAGTGATCGCTTCGTTCGTCTGTTGTCGCTAGCGCTACTGCTAAGCAAGAGATTTTGGGTTCGATTCACAGGTCTGGCAATGTGTTATTGGGTTTTCCCGTCAGAGATTTCTCAGAAGCAGCCCGGAGTCTGGACTTTGCCCGGTTGATGGTAATGGGCTCGCCTCCTATTACATGCAGGAACTTTAACATAACTGGCGAAATTTCGATAGGTACACCTCTGCCTAACCCCTCGGGGATAACAGGTTGATATTATGATGTTATCATGAAAACTTTGATTACATAGTCCTCTATCTGCCTAGATTACGATGGTTAAAAGTATTTCTGGAGCACCGTGGGCTGGGTAAACAGCAGAAAATTTGACATTCATCAATGTGTAGGTCACGAAAACTTCCATTTAAGTTTCATAGAAAAGTGTAATACCTACGCGGTCAAAATGTATGGAACAGCAGATTTTTAGGGTTCTGTACCTCAGAAGGAAAAAAACGGAACCCTTATAGGATCACTCGTGTGTCTGTCTGTCCGTCTGTCACAGCCAATTTGCTTGCTCCGAATCTAATGGACTTATTAAGTTAAATTTGGTATACATGTGTATTTCTGTGACCCAAACACGGATGTGTAACGTAAATAAATGAATTTTGAATATGGGGGTCACTTTTGGGGGGCAAGTAAGAAAATTAAATAAAAGGTTTTTCAAACTGTATCGTGTGACATATCAAATGAAAGGGCTTATTACGAGAATCTCAAATGTATTTTTTATAATTTTAAAGTAAACACATTTAAAGATATTAAATGAAAAATTGATCATTCCCCCCCCCTTATCTCCGAAACTACTAAACCTAAAATTTGGAAAAAATACAGAGAATGGTTCTTCACTCATAGATTACAAAAAAACTTATAAGAAGTCTATGTTCATAAAATAACATGGTACATCATCAATATTGTGCGTACAAACTTATATTTGCAGTTGGAATGTATGGGAGAACATGTATTTCAACTACAATGTTAAGTTTGTATTTAGGATAAATTCATCCCAACTCCGGAACCCTTCATTGTGCGTAGTTCAACACGCACTTGACCGGTTAAAAAAACGACGAAAATTTTCAAATCATGGTTCAGAATCATGTACTGAATCCATGGTAACAGTTTTCGTGTCGATGTCGCTGCCACCCTGTATAAAAAAAAACGTATACCTATAAATTGAGCTTAAACGTCAAACTGATAGGTAATCAATGGAGCCATTCGTTTCGTGATGTTTTATCGCGAAACAATGGAAAACCCTGTTCCGAATACAGACTCATTAAACAACTTAGCAACTAATTACTTATAATACCTATCTATTAGGCATCTTCTTGCTTTTTGACGCTCTCCAAAATCATAAGATGATGAATAAGACCTTGAAACTTACTTATTTGGAGTAATTCACACTTTTAAAGTTCTTGTTTAGGTATAAATTTACATGATAACACGCTTATATTTTTCGAAAGGTAAGGCAGAGATGTGGGTAGGTAGGCATTTCTGGTAGTGAGTAGGTACAGATGACAAGCCTGTTATAAATAGATAAGTAAAAATCTTTATAACCGGCTTGATCCTATGTTAAGTATTAGTATTACAAGTCGGCGCTATACCTATTTATATTTTTATCTCTTCTTTCTTTCTCCACAAACGATTGCCTCACAACAGTCACAACTTTTCTCTGAATCACTGGCGTCACTTTCAAACTTCCTCTGATATAGGTAGGTATCTTGTAATTTTTCACATCCTTTCTCCATAAATGTAAAATAGTAGTAAAAATGCTTACCGGTAGAACTAATCGTGACGAAGATGACAAAGAGAAAAACAAACACAACTCGCGTCATTTCTCAGCCGGTCCGTTCGTGACAGTGAATGATGCACAACTAACTGCCACACTCAGAGACGTCTAATGGTTACTTAGATGGCTCCTTAGTAAAAATTAAAAAATGTTCACCCTCAGAGTCAGTTAATGGTTCATTAGCGCCCCTTAATGACAATTAAAGTTAAGTACAGCAAAACCTTTACTTAACTTTTTAACGATTGATTATGATATTTACGTTTTGGGTTATATTTTTATCAATGTATTCGCTTTCGCATTAAGCGTTTATTAAAACACAATAATTTCTGGTTTGGCGGACTTTATTGAGTTTGTGGACTTTGCCAGTAGATATAGATAAGTAAAATTAATTTGCAAGCCTTAAACAGGCAAAATATGGACTAAATCACCAACTTTTACAACTGGTAACACCTGTATTTTCTGCAAATAAATTATTCTTATTCTTCTTATTCTTAGGACCGAGACGGTATTTATGAGATTATTCTGATCCTTTAACAACAAAATACTCAATTCAAGAATTCCACTCACGATATAGATGAAGACGTAGACCAAAAAATTATTTTTTTCTTTTTAATTATTCAGTAACACTTTACGTTGCGTTCGAATAAAATCCAACATGAAACATAAGTATTAGATGTACAAATTATTATTATCAGAATACATGCTTAAATTTATTATAAAAAAAATATTATATTGTTAGTTCATTTTTGTACATATTAAATATATTTTTAAATATTTTTATAAAAATCATTATCAATCGTCAATTTTTTGTAATTTAAATTATAAAACATTTAAATAAATAAAATAAAAAAATATTGCTAACATAAATTATAAAACCGTATGTCAATAAATTATAGCAAATAATAGCAAATTAAACGCAAACATTAATCTAAAAATAAATTTATTTTTTCTAAAGCATCAGCAAAAAAGGTCGCAATCGCTTTATTTAATTTAAATGAAAATAGCTGTTTTGCTTTGAATTTAGTAAAAACTTACAGTAAAAGAACTGATTGTCATATAAATTAAACTTTTTGTTATTTAATATCAACACTTTTTAAATGTGGGTACACAAAGGCTTTATCGATATGCCATCGATAAGATGATTTGATGATGCTTCGCCCTACGGATACTTAAAACTGTCATTAGCTAATGAGCCCTTAAATTATGTCCCTGAGATGTACCTACCGTTGATTAACGGATTTAATGCTAATTAGTTAAGTACTACTTAGGACTAATTTAATGAACCTTTCTGAGTGCGGCTGTAAATTACTTAACATCAATATTATTTAGCACTTCATACCGTTTTAATAGATCGTCCATGAAAGATATTGGTAATTACCTCGTCTCGTCTTTGTTAGGTCTTTCAATATTTGAATTTAGAGCCATCTATCTTTTGTTTTCAAAACTAATTGGTCACGGTGTTCATATGAATTTGAATAACTTTCGATATTGTGCGATAGATGGAAGCACTGGGGTGAATATATTTTAGGAAAGTTTTTCCTATTTTCTTCCGGTTCTTTACTTATTTATCTAGATATTACTTTGGTAAAAAATGATTAATTTATGTTTCTTTATTCATAATGTAACGCAGATATTAAAAGGTTAAAAACAAAAACAGAAACTGACTTACTTCATTATTTCTTAAACCAGCAATAGGTAGGTAGTATACTTATAAGCTAATACTATACAGAAAACATTAAAACCCCCTTATACATAAACGCTGCTTAAAATTAAGTAATGATTAGTGCCTGTTTAACCATACATTTTTGACATTTAAACGTCTTTTAACTTTAAACAGCGTTTATGAATAAGAGGGTAGGTAACTAATTACCTCAAAACTGTTTTTCTGCAAAGCCACATCCGGCCTGTCCGTAATTAGGTTAACCTCACTAATCCCCTTTACCGGACTTTTGAGCATCCGCGAAATTCTGCGATCCCGGACATTCTGCAATCCCGGACGTTAGGCTGGGACATCGTTTTGGTTCACTTCTAACTGACCATTGGCTGCTTGCATAGATGATTTCTATATTTCTATGGATAGTTCACTAAAAAAAGGTTTGTTTAAATGTCTAATCTTATTTCAAATGGAGTATAGGTACCTATAAAAGAAGAATAAAAAATGGAACAGAGTTTGTATGAAATTACATCACGCAGCAACATCACGCCTGTAATAACCAAAGGGTTAGGCAGAGGTGTAATGTTTAAGTCCCATGTAATAATAGAGGGCGATCCTATTGCCATCAACCGGGCACAAACCCACACTCTAGCCTGCTATTGAGAAATTCCAGAATGAAATTATCTGTCAGATAAGTTATAAACATCTGTGGCACCTTCATGTCCTCACATATGGCCTGATTAAGATTATGTCTGGACTTTAAAAGAGACTGCGACCTCTGAGTTTGTTTCGGCCTTTCTTCTCAGAGTAGCCAGATAGGAAACGCCGAACTCATCTAGCTTATTTTTATTATGACGTGTAAATTAGTGTCGTGACGTGTTAATAAATTGATTCCGATATCCTATTTACAGAATAAACAATTTCATTTCATTTCATTTCACCTTCAGGTGGATTCTGAGTAGTTGTAAGTATGTGCGTGTGAATTGCGGGACCAAACTGGGAAACGCAAAAAATATCCTAGGATTTATTGTGGAACGAACCTGGAAAGTAAATAAATATATTATGTGGGAATGTGCGTGTGTTAGTGGTGGTACTTCCAGTGAATAAAACCAGCCAGTTGCTTTTACGGAGATATAATCGAATCACCATCAATCAAGTACAATAGAACTAGGCTAGAGCACGTTGTCGAAATATATGTCGACCTATCGCGAAACCGGCGAAACAGGCGAAATATAATGTCGACCTATCGCGAAACCGGTAAAATATATGTCGACCTATCGCGAAAACTACAGCCCTTTTTTTTCATGCACTTTTATGCATTCTGAATTTGAATTCAACAGAGTTAATCCTTTTTTTTTTTGGGTCAGAAATTATCAAATAACTTCTCCCACTCTGGGCGGAGCGGGAGGATCTGTCAGACTCTTACTGACTAAAACCCACCCGTGTTCCTTCAGTTGCCTGTATTGCCAGGGGCCACGGGAACCCTTTCGGACAAAATCACAACCCCGGCAGGAAAACTGCACCCCTTAAAGTGTGGTCCCTCAGACCATCAGACAGATCTCAGAAAGTATCTTAAAAATGATTAGATTAGATGAATTAAGTACGAGTTTTTACCTCCCCGAATATAAAAACGTTCAGGGTTATATATCTAAGTACAAAAATGAAACGAGGCTCTATAATTTGTCCTACTCAAAGGGTGAATTTTTAATAAAAGTGACAAAGTTGTTATCTCATCCTGAAGGTGCAATGATAAGGCGTTTTCACCCTAAAGACTCTTTTTTTGCGGCATGATAAACGAAAGATTTATTTTCAGTTTTATATTTTCGGATTTGCAAATTAATTTAATGGAGTCTAGGTAGGTCATTATTTTTTTGAACTAAGTATACAAAAATTGTACAAATTTCGCGAAAATACTGTCATTAAATTAATTAATCATAGCGGACCAGACACTATCAGTAGTAATGACATAACTTGAATGTAATGTCATTAGTACTGATAGTGTAGTGGTTGAAACGATGATGTGATCTCTTGTGATCCAGCCCGTCCCATCCTTGATGTCCTCCCTCCGGTTGACGCCCTAAGCCGAGGTTCGTACCCCACAGGGGATGCCCTTAGCGAGCGTTCACCTAGTTTTAATTAGCATAGTTGAATAACCCCTGGCTGGAGGTTTTAAGTGTACTAGTTTAAGGGCCTGCGCCCACTGGCGGCATGGCGCGGCAAGGGATTTTTATGCGAAGAATAGGAATATAACTTATATGTATGATAATAGAATCGAAATTTCAGTTATGATACCTAAAGACGTCGTGGCATGCCTAAGGATGCCACGGCATCGTAGCCATTGAAATTTCAATTATATTGTCATATCATTAAGTTATATTTCTATTCGTGGCATAAAAATCCTTTGCGGTGCCATGCCGCCAGCGGGCGCAGGCCCTTAGGCACCCACAGGAAAGCCCGGTTAAGTAGTCATGATCTCACAGGTCAACTACGAGATGCCTTGCATAGAAAAAAAGACCGGCCAAGTGCATGTCGGACCACGCACAATGAAGGGTTCCGTAGTTGGGATGAATTTATCCCAAAAACAAACTTAACTTTGTAGTTGAAAAATATGTTCTCCCATACGGAATGTATGGGAAAACGAGGGGGACACACTTGACTCTAACAAAAATTAGCACTTTAAAGCTTAATATTTCGCAAACGGATCCTTGAATCCAAAAATGGTTTGTACAAACTCACAATGTTTCTAAAGGACCTTTCCAATGATACCCCATAACATGAGTTAAAAAAAAAAAATTACGTGAAGGAGAGGTAGGTACAGTACCGACCAAAAGTCCATGAGCAATCTCACAAAGCAATAGACTGACGCTTCGGTTTGACTTACGACCTTCTTCTATAAGTTGTTACAATACTGTAGACACGCACATTACACACACACACTCACTTTGTTTGCAACCAATGACTAGTTCAATAATCATCATTCGTTTTTAGTTTCATTCGTCTTGTTCACATAAATATTAAAGTTTAGCAGGTAGACCACAAAAAACTAAGTAAATTATTTCGATTTCTGTGGGGTAGATGCAGTTTGTTACGAGTATTTAATTAATAGAACTTTTTTGGTTCGTGGATTACTGGTGACGAGTATTTAGCGCAGTGTTGTGGTTATTATTATCAAAAAGCAGGCATAAAATATGTTGAAGAGATCAGATCAGATCAGAGAATATTATTGCGCTGCGTAAAAGTGAAGTGAATATCTAATGAAACCGGACTAAGTGTGAGTGTTATCATTAATATATTTCATATTTTACTAAACATAAATCTTAATCAAGGGTATTGTTGATAGAACAGAGGTATTGTTGAGACAGAAGATGCCTTTAAATTCATTGTGAGGTTTAATTCGATTAGTGAATAATAAATAATAAGGTATTATGTGTAATAAAAACAATGTTTTTCTTTGTTCTAGAGAAATACTGTGAGGGTTAAGAGATATGAGGAAGGGGCTTATTATCGAGTAGCAGCGACGTCAAATGGTGAATGAAACAAATGGTTTCATACCAACGAGACATTTTGCTGAATTATTAAAAACACGTCATTATGAACCGTTCGCCGTGCACTCTGAAGGCTTGCATCACTGAAGACCAGCTAGAAAACCGTTTTTGACCTTAAAATATTGACCGTACCAACTTAATAAACAACAGATTCGTTATTGCATGAATTTATGGTAACGAATTTTTTAAGCACGTTTCAATAGGGTGTTTGTCGTATTTCTTGCAGATATACCGAAATTGTTTAATATTATTTTAGTAATAGTATTATTTTAGGATAAAAATTTGAGGTTTAGTTTCAATCTTCTTTTCGTAAAGAAAATGAATACTTAAGCTTTAACCTCAATAACAACCAATATTTACTAAAGTCAAATAAAATGTAAAACAATTAATACAAATAAAATATAAACAAACTGCCCATATTTAACCTTAAAATGACCTATTCTGTAAGTAGTTTTTTACATTTTAAGTAGTCTAATATTCTTATTTATTACTTAATTACTTCGACCATGATCAAAGCTTAATATTTATGGTGAAAAAATCCATTAAAAATTTAAAATATTTCATAATTTAAATATGTCTAAATAATACAAACTGCTTCTAAGTTTCTTGACATCTATTTCACATCTTATTCAGCTGAAGTAATGATAAATAATTGTAGCAGTTTATTAACTTATGTAAAATAAATATAACGAATAAACATATTTTTTTTAATTTTGTTATCATATATCACGCATTTTTTATTCTAAAACCTTTATTGCAATAACAACATAAAAAAGCAGCAATATTTAAAAAATATTATTATCGAAACAAAAATAATAATATTTGCAAAAAACCGCACTGTGTTTCACGAGATTAGAACCTGAGGCAGTTTGAATTCCATACCAACGCTTAACGCTTTCTGCTATCTGCACTTGTTAAGTTACTATTGAATTTTAGCAATGCCATTAACTGGTCAAGTTCACGCGCATAGTGCGTGTGTGCTAGCATGTTTAAAGCGACGGAAATATATTGTTGTTTCGTGTAACTGCGTTATCTGTGGTGTGTGTATCGTGTTGCTTACACATACAAATGTACGAGCTATACCGCGTGTTCACAGCAATACGACTCTTAGCGTGCTCATGCACTTTTGAGCGCTTACTGTACCTTAAATAAAAATGTTTTTCATAATTTTGTTTTACCACTTTGTCGGCATAATTAATATTTATACCTATGCCAAATTACAGCTTTCTAGTACTAAGGGTCTCGGAGCTAGACCGCGGACAGACAGACAGACGGACAGACAGACAGACATGACGAAACTATAAGGGTTCCTTGTTTACTACGGAACCCTAAAAAAAGATCTCTTTTACATTCAAGTAATGTCATTACTAATGACAGTGTGGTGATTGGACGATGACGTGATCTAAATATTTAAATTGGAAGAAATTACAGTAATATTGATGGCATTCTGATAGTGTCTGGTCCACTAATGAGGCCATGCCATAGTTGTTGTTAAGGTATCACTAAATATTTTGTCAAAGGTATAGTTGACCTTGTAATTGCGTTACCACTTTTGACAATTTCCAGTCAATTGAAATTTAGTCGCGCTAAAGACCCAAGGTAGTGCACCTGCGCGGCGGCGAGATGATCAGACGCGGTCAAAAAGGCTGTTGGAGGCAGCATTTATAGAACGGTCCACACTTCAAAATATCTTGGAGACGCGTCGTATGTGGTCCAGATCCTCAGCATTGAGGAAATGACAAAGAAGAAAAAATTGGTTGCCTGTAAAGTCGGTATACGGGCGAAAGTTTTACGTGACAACGACTTTGAGTGGTAAAATAATTTTAATGTGAATATTCATTCGTATAGTAGGAAGAAGGATGAAATAATAGTAACAATTTAAAACATTTATTTATACACATGAACCGGTGTGTATGCCTATCTCTCTCACTCTCTCTCTCTCGCTCTGTCTCTCTCGCTCTTAGGCGGGCTAACTGTGCTCGAGTGGAAGGGACGCGTGCCTTTCACTTTTTATGTCTGTCTCTCTCGCTCTTAGGCGGGCTAACCATGCACGCGTGCCTCTCACTCGCTCTCATTGTGAGCGCATAACGTGAGCGGAGCGTAACGCAGTTTCTTGAAGTGTCACCCGGCAAACCAATTTATAAGACGTTGTCACGTCAAGAGAAGTCAATTGAAACTTCACCAAGGCCCACTAGAACGGTCATGAGTTCATGAGTTATCCTAAATAACTCAGAGATAATTCATCTTGCGCCACCAAGATTTAGAGGTAAATCTAGGCATAAACTCTTAAATATTTAACCCATCTCTGTGGGAGGTTCTAGGTCAACGGGAACTATCATATGGGTTTTCGACCTAAAACCTATAGGGTACTTCCGGTTGACCTAGAATTGTCAATTTTTGTTAAAAGCAAGGTCTTACAGCACAAGTAAAGGGAAAATTCCGAAAAATTAAAATTAAGGTAAATTTTGGTAGGTACTAAGTTTTCGCGAAAATCTAAATTTGCTCATATCTTTTTATCATGTTGACTCAGGACCTTGATTTTTATACACCTAATAGGGACTATAGACATCACTATCTGGTATAAATTTCAACTTGCTAGGTTTATCCGTTCCTGAGAAAATCGGTGGTGACACACGGACAGACGGACAAAAGAGTAATCTTATAAGGGTTCCGTTTTTTTACCTTTTGAGGTACGGAACCCTAAAAAGCTAAAAAAAAAATTGGTTGTCTGTAAAGTCGCTTTACGGACGATAATTTTACGTGATAACGTCACAAGCCGATCGTGCTTAACGCTTGTTCTGCGCTCTCGCTTGCACGCTCGGCTCAGGCGGAACGTGACACTTTTTCGTGCGTGTAGCCGGCGTTCATCGATTTATAAGACGTTATAACGTCAAAAAAAATGCGTAATTTCGCGAGTAAAAGTTAGTCTAAAATATTTAAATAGGAATTATTTTTTATTTACCTGAACATCAAGAGACGCATTTTGCTACCAAAAGTAGACGTACCTAAGATATATAAATTGTGTTTTATTTGCCAAACGAAGTGTTTCTGAAATTCCAACTTACAGAGAACCCTAATAAAACTATTTTGATCGTTACTTTAAAGAATATACAAGAATACTTTTTTGTAAAAGAAGTGTTAGGTACCGGTTAGTTCGAATAATTAAAAAGTTTGTCAAAGTTTTTTTTTCATCAATGGGCAAAGTTGTGATGCTAAAAATTATTATAAAAGTTTATTAATTTCCGTCAAAGTATCATTTTCAGATTTCAATGTGATAATAAGTACGAAGGACACTGATAAGTTTTCTGAAACATTCCAATGTAGATATTGGTGCCGATTCCCTTGTTCACAAACTAAACTAAATCTAAGTTCAGTGCATCTTTTTCTTTCTATTTCATTAAGAAAAGGACAGAAGATACATTTTAGTTTAGTCCTGTCAAATTAATCAGCGCTTGACGTAAATTGACGTAATTTTAGTAGGCAAGTTTTTAATCACGTCTAAACTTGTATGGAGTAGTGACAGGCGCTGATTAATTTGACAGGACTTATTTGTATCTTGCGATGCTTCACAGTGCCAGCTGTGGTTCCGGTGAGTCGGAACCGGGTGCATAGTTCGCATTTCGGCGATTGCGGTGATTGTGGTGATTCCCTAGTGAGTCGGGGTGATGAGGCTGAGGGTGATGACCAGGAATGCGCTTTCGCAGCATGCTGGTAGTCAGAATATCCGTTGAAGCCATGGGTGGTGGCTGGCTGACTGCCGAGGAGCGCTGCGATGGAGTGGAAGAGCTTGCTCTCGAACTGCTTGCTCCTGTCGGTAGTAATGCGGTGGGGGCAACAGAAGCGGGACAGTCAGCCTGCGATAAAGGTGCGGGCGTATGTCTCAGCCGTGATGACGGCAATGGGATGGCGTGATGTCATGCATATCTATTGTATTATGTACTCATATTTACAAAAAATAAATATATTATCTATCTTATCTATAAATTCCCTATTTTAGTTTTTTCTTCTTTTACCACTGACAAAAAAAAATACTTTGGCTTCATAGAAAAATATACCAGAGCACAGAAATGATATTTAATAACTACCAGAGGCAGAATACCACAATGTTAGCGTTTCTTTTTGGTTTCTTTTCTTAAATTGCTTTCCGCGCGGTTTTTGTCATTCCTTGTTGTAACATAATTTTTGTATTTTTATTAATATATTCTTATATTTCCTTGTCTTGTCTTTATGAAGGATGTTCTGCATGAAAATCTTTGTATTGTTCTACGAGATTGATGATTATTATAATTTCAGTTTGTATAAACTACCAGTTTGAATTTGAACTTACGTTTTGCTTACATTTTCATTGATTTCCCAACAACACCATGTTGGTCAGAAATTGGTCAAAGAAAATGTTGGCAAGCTATGGCGACAGATCGGCTAGCTACATATAAGTTATGAAGTAATGGGATTATAATATTTTTAGGTTGACTTTGGATATTCAGAATAATGTCTCTATCATTGATTTCACTATTCTCCGTGTGCTAGTACCACGCTGGTCTCGTGTCACAAGCGCGATTATAATTACCTATAAAATAATTAATGTTTACAAGATATTGTAAAACATTTTAAAAGAGTAACGGTGAAGTTTCTTGCCCATTCTTCTCCATACGAAAACTAACTTTTAGAAGGGGCGACTAGAATTAGTTCAATTTATTTTTGTAAATGACATTCAAAAGTGCCTTTTATGTGCCCAATTGAAATAAATGATTGGACTTTGAGTTTGATTACTGAGCGTGGTGGGGTCGTGGTTTCGATTTCCAGGTCAGGCTAAGTGTTATTGGGTTTTTCCATTAGGAATTTCTTAGTAACAGCCCGGAGTTTGAAAATTGGCGATGTGATACCCTCGTGCCTCGGAAAGCACGTTAAGCCGTTGGTCATGCGCCTGATCCCTCTCCGGTCATATCGGATTGCCGTTTCATCTGATAAGAGAGTGAGAGAAGAGGGAGTACAGCTGTGTCTACGCACACACCTTGTGCATTATAAATTATGTCCCGCGTAGATGATGGCTAGTCTCCGCTGAGATTGGCTGCCATGGCCGAAAATTTATCTAGGGGACTATGAATATACGTGGAGACTTAGGTACCTACCGATTGTCTTTTGTTTTTTCACACGTACACACATAACGTAGAATCAAATACGAGTATAAAAAGAAGTCGACTTTTATGTTTGAGCCGCCTTACAAGCTAACCAATTTCTTTCATTTATGCAAGCTCGACTCTCGGGAACTTATAAACTGCAAACAATACGACAGTTTCTGAGTTGTCTCGGAAGAATTGTAAGTGGTAAAAATACAAGAAAGAATTTTAAGTAGGATGCTGAGCACAGCTATCATCTCGAACAGTAAAATATAAATGCTATCGTCGTTGATGTTGCGTACTTTTAGGCTGAGGCCTGCGGGGCTATAGAGGTTGCATAGCGACAAGCGGGCTGCTTGACTTAGACCATAAATAAGACCTCGGTCCCACGGGTGAATTTTTAACGCGGTCATTTATTATCGTGCACTGGAATTTTAAAGCTTTGCTAACCGTCGAGAGTTGAAAATCCAACAGCGTATTTTGACGCATTAGGATGCACTTTGTTGGATTCTCAATTTGAGAATGTTACGCGTTGAGAGTGCATCTCAACGTGTCAAGTTGAGAATCTCAATTCTCGGCTCAACACTGAGAGTTGAAAATCCAGTGAGCTATAAAAAATCGACCGTGCATTGGCTAATTAATACACGTGCGAGTCCACGCGCTCTTGCAATTTCATTCCTATCCTGCGTTCGCAATTTAGTTTCCGAAAATTAAAAACAAATATGTTTTTTTTTTTCATAATGAACCGACCAAATCAATTTTTAAAAGTAATTTAAAACTAAATTAATGATTTATAGAATTAAAAAAAAAATAAGTATAGAATTTTTTGCCTGTAAGTGATTGTTGCTCTGTAGCGATCACACTTTGGCATATTACCTTATTGTATGTGATTTTTATATCAATTTTATGTTTTAATTTAATGTATGTAATGTTTTTTTTATGGACTTTGTCTGAAAATAAATGAAATTAATTAAAACAAAATATATAAAGATCTTGGGATGTATGATATAGCCATGTAGCCAGTGGTCACCTCGTTCATTTGTTTATCGCTCGCACCTCTGTCCCGCTCCACGCGTGCATGCTGATCACAGCCTTATAGTCACAGAAGTCTGACTCTGAATGTCGTTTCACACTAAAATATACACGAAGCCAATTTTGTGGCCGTCGCTGGGGAATCGAAAGAAAACATTTGAGTTTCGCGAAGCTTATAAGTTAGTGTAACGTTATGTTACGTATGTGGCATGTTAGTGAATGTTCGGAGGTTTACACGTGGAGGAAGACTTGATGACTTTGTGTCTCCGTATAATGTTTCTTTTGTGTATGGTAATTTTTTTTGTGTATGGTATTTTTTTTGTGTATGGTTATTTTTTTTTGTGTACCTATGATACATACAATAATTTTTTGATACATAAAAGTATATTACCATGTCGTCAGCATGTGGAAAAGTTTGAGATACAAGATGGAACGCACTGCTGCTACTCTAGCTTATGAAAATTGAAGAGCTTATGCTATAGAGATGGTCTAATTTAAAATTGCACGCCCTTCCACTGCTTGCTGCTTAGATATTTAAAATGTATGTGTATAAATTTTAGTTGAGGGGCGTGCAGTTTTAAAATAAGACGATTTCTACCTACCTATACTCCATTTGAAATAAGATTAGACATTTAAATGATTTATTCCCTTTATGTCGAGTCCCGTTATGTCGAGCCTGGAAGTCTATTGTTCTCCAAAGTATTGATATTTTACGCTTTCTATTGCCTTTATGTCGAGTTTGGTGAACAGGTACAGTCAGGGATGTAAATTAAAAGCCAATGGCATAAAAACATTGTTTTATTATTTGTTCTATTACTTATTTTCATATATATATCTAATCTTTCTTAATCTAAACATCTAATATATAAAATTCTCGTGTCACAGTTTTCGTTGCCATACTCCTCCGAAACGGCTAGACCGATTTTGATGAAATTTTTTGTGCTTATCCGGTATCTATGAGAATCGGCCAACATCTATTTTTTTTTTTCTATTTTAAGTGTTGTTTATAATTGATTCTAAATTATGTGCATGTGCATTTCATTGGACGTGACTGTACTTCTAAAATATGATATTATTAAACTCGACATAAAGGTAATAAAAGCGTGGTAAATAAACTCGACATAAAGGGAATAGAAACGGGACAGAAAACTAAGCTCGACATAAGGGTAATAGAAGCGGGACAAGGTTTTCGGCTCGACATAACGGGACTCGACATAAAGGGAATAAATCATTTAAATAAACCTTTTTTACAGTCCGTTCAACAGATTTTGACTTCTATTGCGTTGGTGGCATGACAAATGGCAGCTGCAGTAAACAGTTGGTTTTGTAACCAGTTTTTTGCTTTTAATGCCATCCTTATGCCTACGGTATAGAAGTCAAAATCGGTTGAACGGACTGTAAAAAGGTTTGTTTAAATGTCTAATCTTATTTCAAATGGAGTTTAGTTGTCTCTTCACTATGTATAAATGTGGTTGTTTTTATTAAAGCAATCAAGGAATATTTTTTTCACATACACTAAAATAAAATAAACAATTGGTACTTCCGGGATAAGTTTAGTAAAGTTCCTTGAGGTTTAATGCTACCGAAAATATGTTTTCGGCCTAATATAAATCCTAATTCTGACACTCCACAGATTCGCGGAATCAACATAGTTAGTTCGTTCGCTTTATTTCCTTTGATATGTAGACGAGTCCCGAACGAAATCACCTAAAATAGAATAAGAAGTAGACAGAAGCTAACTAGCTAGAACTACTGCCCCAAAAATATTTTAAAGAGTAATAATCGCTGTGTTAAGAGGGTTTATCCTGTAATATAAACTATCCATCTCTAAAATAACTAACAATGCCGAATATAATTATTTACCCTCAAAATGGATACTAATCCCCAAATGAATCTTAAAGTCGTTACCCCAATATCATAATCTAAAACTGTTTAATAAAACTACATATCTACAGTAATTCAGGGATAAGGAAGTAATATGAAACACCAAGATATTTGTCAGTCATTTATATTTCTTTGCCAACATCAAATTCAATATTCTACACCATACCATCACATCTCCTATTCCCCACTTAATATCACAATTCATTTCACCATCAAATCAGTATTCTTATATTTACCATAAAACTAATAGGTTACCTTAATTTACAGTAGACATCCAACCAATCCTATATCAATCTGTCTTTTTACCGACACCGCCACTAAGCACGTCCTACCGTCACGAGCGCCCAACCCAGAAAACCATATCGAATCTCTCGGTGCTGCCAGTATAATAAATTGAAACCTAACACTCGACCATCCTGACATCGTGCATGTCCTCATGCACGCAAGTGAATTAGCATCTAAAACCTAACACTCGGCTTACAACTATTTATACGTTATTTCTAAAACTTATAAACTGAGAACCGTTCTTCTAGCCAGAATATAAAACAATGCAAATGAGAGAAAAATTATTGAAATTTCCACTAGTGATATGATGGTATGATGTAGACTAAAACTCAAAACATTTATTTCTATTAAACCATTTACAGGAACTTTAAAAATTTCAAAGGGTTGTCAGTTATTCAGAAAGTTGAAGCTAGTCGCCCATTCCAAAACGTAGGTAGATCTCTATGGAGAAGAACGGGCAAGAAACTCCAAGGATACTCTTTTAAATCAAGATATTACAAAATCCTGGGTACATTATTATTGTTGATTCTATATGTGAGAACAATGTAAAAAAAAACAATATCAAACAACTCAAAACACACGATTAAAGATAAGCGCTGGCAGTTCAGTCTGAATTGACGGCTCCCGTTCATGAACATGACGCATGGATATGCACCATTTAACTCAACCATTAGAGTGTGCAGGACATACTTTCTTTCAAGTCTAACAACATCATAATAACATTATAAATGGATACATGGTACTCACATTTACATTTCTTTATTATGCACGGAACTTACTATAAAATGCACTAAAATTTGCTTTTATACCTTTCTACATCTAAAAAAAACTGCAACTAGGTGGCGTGCCAAGCAACTTCCAAAATAAATTATTAAATATTATTTCAATCAAGTTGGCAATCGACTTCCATTCACTAACCTAAGGTCTATTACGCATCTTAAATAGCAATCAGCAATTATCGAAACTAGCGCCAAAACAAATAAGTTGCAATCTTCTAAACTAACGTGATAAGAAATTCAACTTTCAAACACATGTAACAAAATCTTTGACATGAAAAAAACAAAGAATCCACTTTCTACTTGAAATTTACCAAATATCTTAGCATCGGCTACAAGATGGATAAGTGGATGAAATCAGTTTTTTCTTGGACTACAAACAATATTCGACTGTTCTCAACAAGTTAAAATAAGTTTTAAAACATTAATAATATAAGAAACAAAGAATTATACGTAATATTAATGAATTTCAGACTGAAGCATTTATTTTAACTTAGATGTTTTTATGAATACCTATCTATATATATTTTTTTGGTTTACTGTCGACATTTTTAATTTATTATTGTTTGCTAAATTCACATTTAATGAATGATTTGACTTGAAATTAATTATTAACAATCCTTCATATTTGCACGCCATAGCATGTGGCAAACATGTCTAACTTGAATTTTTTTTTTAAATTATTATCCTGCACGCACGTTTTTATTATTGTACGTGTACACATATTTGAGCAAATAAATATATCTTATCTTAATAAATTTAACTTTAAAATTTACAGTACCTAACCCTGTTTCAGTGTAAAATGGCAAATAGAGTATCCAATGACCAATTAGATGAACTTTTAGAGTTTCTAGCCATCCTTACCCAATCCATCAATAGAGACGCAAACATAACTAAATGAATAGTCTTTTACGCTACACACAGTTTATTCTAATAAACAAGCGACGAAGTTAAATTTAATGTAGGTACACAATTTTAGTTAAAATTCTTCAAATTATAAGACCAATTTACATTTTTCAATCAGCGAGCGACTGGCAAGCGATCTACAACACGGGAAAAGGTTATCGCAATTTGACAGCCAAATATGCTCGCCAATGGCTGTCGTTCGGCTACCAAAAACTATGCATAATACGAAATAATCGCTTTCACCATACGACCACTGCACACTTCAGTTGACTGATTGTTCCCTAGAGGCAGCACTATCGCTAATTTGCTATGGTGTGGCTATCGCTGATACATAATACGGATTTGCAATTTAAGAGCAACTATTGCGCAAATTTCGCTATCGCTAGGCTTCTGCAAGATACGTAATAAACCCGCAGAGACTGTAATTACAGCACCGGAAGTCGGTTTCAGAAAGTGTCAAATAATTAAATAAAACATTTACAAAATAATCTGCATCCTATCAACAAGATTTAGTTACGTTAAAATCAAAAGCTAACATTCGACCTTCCTGACATCAAGTTTGTCCGTAAGCTTTATATTATAAAATAAACGTTATGTTGCTTGTTTGTTCAATCAATGTTATAGAAGACCTGAATATTTAGCGTTAAATATTACAAGCATGAGCTAACAATATTCTCAGAAAGTATGAAATTCAACAGTCAGTGACAATTTACTCTAAAAACGCTTAAAAGGTAAGATATTACATAATCGCATTTTGTTAATTTCTCAGTTTCATTAGCTCATTCAGACTTTTCAATATTAATTTACATCCGTCACTCATTGTACCGCAAGCTTCACTGATCAAGCACTCTCACCAGTCAGCCACTGCACAACTTACAAAGAATGGCCTATGCTTCGACTTCGACCCAATATGTTAACATTACATTCTGTATATGCCACACATTGCACCGCAAGTTTCACTGGACAAGCACTCTCGCTTGCCAGCCACTGTACGACTTCCAATGAATGGCCTATGCTTCGACTTCCATCTTTCAATCACATATAAGTATGTATTTTCATTTTAGCTTAACTTAAGTATCGATATTTTCCCTTAAAAGTTTCAGTTTCGTTTAAATCATAACATTTGCCTCTATTATTTTTAACACAGCATGACTTTTAACAAAATAGCATAATAATATTTAATTCACATTTTTTTCTTCACATTCAAACAATAACTTAATCATAAAATTCATAGATTAATTGACATACATTATTTGTTACTATTTCATTATTAATCTTTATTTTTATTCTTTCGGGTCAACCGTATCATATTAAGAAACGTAAATCATAAACTTCTGATGTAACACAATTATTCTGTTTTTAAAACCTATGACCAATTACATACTCCACAATTTAGGTGTATTTCTTCATCACCTGCCTAATTAACTTAATCATTATTTTTCAGATAACCGTCTTGTATCTAAAAATATTTCATTCTTAATATTCTCACTACCAAGAATTAAATTACGACCAAACAAAGCTTCTGTTAGGGTAATAATCTGGTTCTAAACTAAAACTATTCAATTCCTTGATATTATTACCATAACTAACTGTATATGTTCTAACCAATAGCTTCTTACTAACCATATTTAACAAAATACCCGATGTAATAAAAATGAGACATTTCCACTTTTCAAAAATAAATTGTCAGATTAATTAATTAATAAATGTTATTACGAGTAGGTAGTAACAATGCACGCTCTCTCGAACTATGGTGACATAACTTGTGACCGCTCTCACAAGTATAAATACATAATTATAATCATGAAGTTACGGTGATAGCAAACGCTCTCGCCAACCACGGTGACATAACTTGTGACCGCTCTCACAAGCATAAATACATAAATATAATCATAAAGTCACGATGGCAGTGAACGCTCTCACCAATCATGGCAACATAACTTGTGACCGCTCTCACAAGCATAAGTACATAAATACATATAATCATAAAGTCACGGTGGTAGCGAACGCTCTCGCCAACTGTGCTCATAACTTGTGAACGCTCTCACAAGCATAAATATATAAATATAGTCATAAAGTCACGGTGGTAGCGAACGCTCTCGCCAACCGTGCTCATAACTTGTGAACGCTCTCACAAGCATAAATACATAAGTATATACTGATTGTTCGAAATTATAATTTTGATATTCACAGAAGTATCACAAAATAACAGTTACACACATATATACATGTGTGCTACATATGTGTAATATTCACACACATATTCTCATCCTTATCGTTCCAGATATAATTAATCAAATCTCAAACCAGTCAATCTACACATTATAATTAACTAGGAATACTAATAACTTTAGACACAATAAAATTGTACATAAACTTATCCGGATTGATTTCTCCTATTTGTACTCATTAAAACTTAGTTAGTTTACCTTATGACATCTGGGAAGTACTATTAATCAAATGTAAGAAACTAACAGCAGGTAACAAGCTACTATATGCCTCTTGATGCCCGACAGGGTCCATATTGATATTTTACTTTGTTATGTTATCTATGTAATACATATGGAACGCAATAAAGAATTGAGTATTGATCTCGTAATACTAACAAGTTATATCAACCCAATACGAAACTCACACTCAGATCCAACAACAGTTTTACCATGTGTATCGAATTGTATAACTGAATCCCAAGTACAGTAAGTTATAAGTAGTAAATTGTAGTATTTTGATGCCATTTATGAAGAAGGATTTAATTTAATATTATTTACTAATCGCATCCATTATATAACTTAATTAATTTCTCAAAATAATAATCCAGAATGTGCACTCTGTAATTAAAGGCATAATATAATATAGAAGTAATTATCTTAAAAACTTTCTGTACCTTATTTGCAAATAAATGATTTTGATTAAATACATAACTAAAATCATATAATGAAAATATATTGAAGCAACAGCACCGATTATCATCACCAAGTGCGACTGCACTAGCATCCAGCCATACAGGCGTCCAGCTGCACTGGCGTCCAGCTGCACTGGCATCCAGCTGCACTGGCGTCTAGCTGCACTGGCGTCCAGCTGCACTGGCGTCCAGCTGCACCAGCGTAACCGCTTTTGCCGGCTCTCGCTCGCACATCGGGCGCTGCACACGAGACTCCAACCAGGGTGGCTGCGACCTCCATGGTGTCGGCTATGACTGCGACTAGTTCCCAGTTCTACCCCTGAATGGATACCACCTCGGGCCGGGGTCGTCAGCCGGTGCCCCATGAGGACGCTTCACTGTCGCGAAACATTATCTGAAACTCATAACAACGGGTTTGACTCCTTTTCGAACAAGCCGTGAAAAAGTTAAAACGTCTAATATCTTCTAAACGGTAGGTCGTAGCTCAAAAATAACAAGATTTTACTTCCCCTTGCACACCGTGAACTTTTCCAGGAGATAAATTTAGAGAAAGAAAAATGTGACCTTCACATGACCTCCACTTCATAAATTGGTAATATACGGATCACAGTCTATTTAATTTTTGTAACCGAAAATTCGAATACACCAAAAGAACACGAGATGTGATGTAGGTAGGTTAGGTATTTCCACAATCCAATTTTAACCGTTAATAATACTTTTAAATGAATTATATTATAATGCAAAAGAAATAAGCGGGCCACATACCACTTCTGAAATGTAATATAAACTATCCATCTCTAAAATAACTAACAATGCCGAATATAATTATTTACCCTCAAAATGGATACTAATCCCCAAATGAATCTTAAAGTCGTTACCCCAATATCATAATCTAAAACTGTTTAATAAAACTACATATCTACAGTAATTCAGGGATAAGGAAGTAATATGAAACACCAAGATATTTGTCAGTCATTTATATTTCTTTGCCAACATCAAATTCAATATTCTACACCATACCATCACATCTCCTATTCCCCACTTAATATCACAATTCATTTCACCATCAAATCAGTATTCTTATATTTACCATAAAACTAATAGGTTACCTTAATTTACAGTAGACATCCAACCAATCCTATATCAATCTGTCTTTTTACCGACACCGCCACTAAGCACGTCCTACCGTCACGAGCGCCCAACCCAGAAAACCATATCGAATCTCTCGGTGCTGCCAGTATAATAAATTGAAACCTAACAATCCTAAGGCTGCGTTTCCACCAGAGATGTGCGAGGATGCGTAGCGAAGGATGTGTTTATTAAAAACCGATAGAATAGCTTCATTTATCTAGCCTCGCTCAGCGCAGATCCGGTGGAAACGGCTTAGCGGTGCGAGGTTTTTGTACATACAAAACAAGCGAGGGATGGGTACGAGGGATGTGTGCGAGAGATGTGTGCGAGGGATATGTGCAAAAGATGTGTGTGAGGGATGTGTGCGAGGAATGTGTGTTAGGGATGGACGCGAGTGAGAAATCGTATCTGAAAAGAGTCCGTTACACATCCTCGCAGCGCTCATCTGCGCACCATTTCACAACATCGCTACACATCCTCGCACCGCTCAGTGGCCTAGGATATTTCTGGTGGAAACACTCACATCGTTTCACAGCTTCGTTTTGCATCCTCGCACCGCTTATTTGTCTCGCACATCTCTGGTGGAAACGCAGCCTAAAAGTTGACAACGTCCTAAATAGCTGTCAAATATTTACCTACCGATTTTAGTTGATTTGGCTAAGTGGGAAATAAATTTTAAATGAAATGAAATTGTTTATTCCGTAAATAGGATATCGAAATCACTTTTACACGTCATATAAATAAAATACTTATTAAAAATAAGCTAGATGAGTTCGGATTGATTATGAAATGCAATAATTAATATCGTAATACTGAATATTTAGTTTTCGATGTAAAAAAGTATTTGGAAACTTTTCAAATGCCTTTTTTACACCTGAAACGGTTACAACATCAAATTCAGTGTTATAATATTGCAACTCATTATTAATATTTTAGTTCACTAGTGTCTTGATACACCATTTCAGTACTAATATTACTGTATTTATAATCTTGCACACATACAAAATAGGTACACTTTAAGCATTAATAAAACAAACTATTTAATTAGGTACTTAATAAAATAACGTTAGAGACTTTAGACTTCTTGAAGATTTCCTTTGGGTTTCGAGGCTCAAACCGAACTGACTAAGAAGCTAAGCGACGCTCCAAACGTCATGTTTCCAATTCTGTTCCGTTAAAAAAAACAGTACTTTTACGGTAACTGTCAAATGAGATACGTTGAAACTTCATGATCACACTGATACAAAAATCATTTGGGGCAAATCACATACTTTTAATTTTATATTTAGTATTGACACTAGTCATGATTTTCAAATATTAATTAGATTTTGTGATTTTGAGTTAGCGATATTTCATAAAATTAATCAAAACAGGTAGGTAAATATTTGACAGCTATTTGCGACGTTGCCAGCTTTTAGAATGAACGCTCTGAATCTACGCAATGGACTTTGATGATTTTGATCTTGATCTAATATATTAGTTTCGCCTTCAAACTCAAACTCAAACTCAAAGCATTTATTTCAAATAAACCAATTACAGGCACTTTTGAATTGTCAAGGGGTCGGTCAGTCAGAAAGATGAAGCTAGTTGCCCATTCCAAAGCGTAGTTGGTACCTATGGAGAAGAACGGGCAAGAAACTCCACGGACACTCTTTTAAATCAGAATATGGTTAACAGATCTCTATACAGATTTATTACATTATCCTTTGTTACCTTTCACTTGCTGTCTACGTTACGTACTGAATCCGTTGGTTCACAACTTTTGTTGATGTTGTGAATTTGAATGCAATTCTAACTTGCCTAGCAGCGTCGGGCAAATAATGCCACTGCTAATACGTTCAGTTTAATTAAGCTAGCTAATTGAATTAACTTTGTTTTCAGTGCATTAGTTTGAATTCTCATAATTTGTTTTAAATTAAATATACAAAGTTGCAGTTTATGCTTTTCAGACTGTTTATTACTGGGATTAAAGCTTTAAACTTATGACGGTAACTATAACGCCATATATGAACTACGTATTCCATTTGACGTCACTCAAATACAACATAAAATAAAAAAAACCGTTTATTTGCGGTAAACATGACGCAAAGAAAGATAAAAAACATGTAAATAAAAAATTGGGAGAAAATATGCATCACATCCACGCAAAACGGCCATCGCTCAGCATAATGCTGCGACCCCATGCGAGACAGAGCCCCAGCGCTGGTTTTCAGCGACAGCCAGCGCTGACGTTATGACGTCAACCGGTGCAGTATATAGTGAAATAACAAATCAACCGCACACAAACAGAGTTTGTCGCGACCGCAGCAAAATAATAGCTTGACAACAAACATCGGGCAGTAACCCATCAGACACAACACCCGTCTGGTCGGAGGATCCACCCTTTTCAATGGAGGATACGGAACTTTCCACCCAGCACCCTAATTGCGTATTACAACACAATCACAATCTGTTTCGATTTGAAACAGATTGCTAATCCATTGCTTCATAAGTTAGAAAAAAAATCTGCTCAACAACGTAAATAACGCAATGAATGTTTTTGAACTGTCAATATGAAACAAATTAAGCATAATTGTTTACGAAAATAAGTTACGTAATTAGGGTACTGTTTATCACACCTACCTCTAAAAACTCAAGAATTCGAATAGTGCCACGCACAGTCGTTGCTAAAACAGTCGAGTACAGGTAATTAATTTTCTCTTAAAATTAATTTTCACAGTCGGTATGCGTTATCATATTATTTATTCAGTGGTACTAAAGTTTATTTAAAACTATGTGGTTTAGTATTCAAATTCCCCTATTCATAGTCACTCTACGAACAGTTTAAAACAATTTGGGACAAATTGTTTTAAACTGTTCTCTCTCTTATATTAAAATTATTCGTTGGGATTGAATTTTACGGCTTTATTTCTCTGACCTTTGCCAGCGGGCAATAGAGCGCAGCATAAAAGATGTCAAACGAACGGACCACGTTAGAAACACCATCCTGCGCTCCATAACTCAAGCAGCGGATGTTGGAGAAAAAACAGCCAGACTGAAGTGGGAGTGGGCCGGCCACGTCACACGAATGCACCCGGAGAGATGGGCAAAGATTTCGTTACTCACTGGATGCCTGAAGGAAGACAACGCCGTCGAGGTAGACCGCGGCGAAGGTGGTGTGACGATCTAGTTATGTTTGCGGGTCAACATGGCCTGAAATCGCACAAAACAGAGAGATTTAGAAGGAAAAAGGGGAGGCCTTTGCCCAGCTATGGGACACAATATAGGCTAACAAAAAAAAAATCTCCGAGATGAATTTAGAATGAATGAAACTAAATTACTGATTTAAAGACCAACACTGTACAAATACCTATTGTAAATAAATTATTTTTACGATTAGAATTTTATGAAGTTTTATTCAAATGAGAAAAAGTGTACTATTTATTTAAAATAAAAGAAACATTCAATTTGAAAGTTAAACAGTTGCATTAAAACGTCATGGTTGGATGTTTGTGTTTTTAAACAAATGAAGTTAAAATGAAAGCTCTCAAAAGCATTTCAGTAAACGAGAGAGAAAAAAATACAGCATGAACAGTATAATAAGGCTATTTTTCGAGCTTACATATTCAAGCTATGTAAGCTAAAACATGCATAGCTAAAACACAAAATATTACCTTTAAAAATTATAACTGGCTTACCATTATTCTGGTTAAAATAAAGGACTTTTCCAGCAATATTTTTCAAATAAAAGCCAATGCACAATAGGGTTTTTGTTGAAAAAAAATCTAATAACACGACCTAGCACCGTAAAGGCTGCCGTAGACAGGCGCGACGCGACGGCGCGACGCGACGCGAAACCAGTAATTGTCCTATCGTGAAGTTTTCATAGAAATTGTTCCGCCAGAGTCGCGTCGCGCCTGTCTACGGGAGCCATAAAGAGTATTTCCATGGTTTTTTTTTTAATTTTATTAGCGGAAAGACTTTTACCTACATAAAAAGGAGTATGAAATAGTTTCTCTTTCTTAACTG